>CM036618.1:57454513-62454513 GCA_020746105.1 Trogon surrucura
ACAGTCTCACTGCTGAGCCTTTTGTCCTCAATGGATGCAAACAAAGGCCATGTCCAAGCCAAAGAGTGAAGGAATATTGTCAAGTTGTCTTCCAATACACCGTGCTGTATACAGAAGTACGGAACTAAAATCAACAAGAATATATCTGTTCCACAGAAGAGTAAGGACAGAACATTGAAAATCCTGGCAACAGTAGAACCATATGCACATGCAACAATCTCTCAGCATCTTCATCCTGTAAAGTTTAGGGATTCCATCTATGGACTCATATACAAAATTGATAGAATTTTGTGATAGAACATGATAGAAATCATCCCTCCAATCACAATTGAATATTTCATTGTGAATAAAGAGAACCCTCACAATCAATCTCTCATTGTATTCAGTGAGTTTTATGAGATAGCACAGTTAGTGAAAGAATAATCCCTCAAAAATATGAGGCATTCCCGCTACTCTCATGATAGATAAGTAGTCATTTGGGGCTTGTTTTTATATGCTGTTTTTACTGCAACAACAACATTAAGACCTACAGAACATTGCTAAATTTGCAAAGTTAAGATTTGTCTAAAGTTGTTCCTGAAATTGTAGTTGCATAATTCACGTGCTTGTATATATATTTTTTATTACGAGATTTTCATTACAAGATGAACATGAAATGAGATTCTCAGGTGCATCATAAAATGCAATGTTGTTAGTCTGCAACTTTTTCCGTAATTTGTAATACTGGGGTTTTCTTTCACTTGGTTGTACTGACATTCCAAAATTTGGTTCTTAATACTCAACTTGCACGTTAAAGTTTACCTACAGTCATATAACCATACAAAAAATAAAAAAAAAAAAAGAAAATCATGGAAAAACAGACTGTAAATGATGTTTGGATGTCATCTAGTCCAGCCTCCTGTTCAACGTAAGACTAATTTCAAATTTTCTGTAACATTGTTCAGGGCTTTGTCCATCTGAATTTTGAAAATCTCCAGAGATGGGAATCTGTTCCAGGGCTCATCCATGCTCCTTGAGGAAAAAGCTTTCCTTACAGCAAGACTGTCTTTGCCTTGCTGTAACTTGTGTCCTTTTGCTGTGCTCCTCTGAGAAGAATGTGGCTTCATCTTCTCTATAGTTTCCCTCTACATTTTAGGCAATAGCAATTAGACTTTCTCTTAATTTTCTCTTCTCTGTTAGTCTCCTTTCGTACACTGTGTCCTCTGCCCTTAAATGATTTAGTGTCCTCAGCTTGATTTTCTCCTACTCATGAGTCATAGATCTTGGCAGTGCATAAAAATACTAGTCTTGAAGACTGACTAGTAAAAACCATTTCTTTTGATGGCAAACTCAGCTTCTTTTACGTAACCCCTTTTGCTGTTTTTGTCCTCTAATGGCATCTAATCTCTTACCTGATGTTATGTAGGAGACACCCTCCTTCTCTGCTCTATTATTTCATGAGGGGCTGAACACATGAAAACTAACTGCTGTAATGTACAGCACACTGGAGACAAACAGAGGAAAGTAACATTTTCACACTAATAGAATTTGCTTTGTTTTGATTCCTTGAAATACTTATGAAAAACTTTGCTCTTTCTTTAGAGTACCTAAAGATTGTAACATTACTGTGTAAATCTCGGACTAGTTCTCTTATTCTTAACTAAATTGAATAAACCCATTTCAGCTGAATGCCTTTGCTTCTTATGTTGTTTTACAGTGCTCAGAGGACATTTGGGCACCTTAGTTGAAGTATACGAAGAAGATAATTCTATTTTTTCTCCACAGAAGGAGCCTCATATGGCTTTTTCATTAAATGAGATTTACATTTTGCTTATTTTTATCCAGAAAGTCTTTTTAGAATTACTCGGATCCTTCCTTTTTGTGCCCTTTGTCTCCTCTAATATTTCCCATCTATTTTTATCATGTTGTTTCCCCTCAAATAGGTATATCTAACTTTTCGTTGCCTTTTTGTCTGGGCACATCATGTACTTTATCCCAGTAGCAAGTAAAGACCAGTACCAGTGTCAATATACTGTAGTATCCACCTGTCACATTACTGAACCTAATACGTAAGCAGTATTGTTGTTTGGGATGGGTTTCTGACACTTTCCCTCTCAGCTACCTGCTAACCTTTTACAGTTCCTAGACTGGAAGAGTGTCCTTCTCGTGGCACAACATTTTCCCACCTTTTAACACATGGTTGCCAAGATGGAATTCCTGCTGGGTCCTGTAAAATTGATCCAGACAAGAGTCCATTTCCTCAGGAAAAGAGGGCCACTGTGGACAAGTTATCAATCTATTAGTTGTCCTCATGAATCTCAGAGAAACTGGCATTGCAGGCTGAGGGCTGCAGTCCCACAGCATCGTAATTGTGTCTTGACTTTCACAGAGATATGTGAAATACAAGCCCAAAAGGCAGAAGTGAAAACAGTTTAAACTATTTCCTGGTTTTAAGAACACTTATCTGGACCTAGCTGCCAGTTTTTTGCATGAAGTAATTAAAACAGACCCCAGTGCCCCTCTCCTACTACACCATGATATGTTGAGCAGCCCCACTTTTCTTGCAGATGTTCTCCAATATTTCAGCTAGAAGTTTTGACAAGGTCAGGACAATTCTGTTTGTCCGTGTTTTGCCAAACACTCAATTCTCCATCTGCAGTCAGCGCTGGCTGGGGCTGGTGAAGCAGACCAAGACACTGAGAACACTGGCTTTCTAGGGAGTTTCTGCTG
Source organism: Trogon surrucura (assembly GCA_020746105.1). NCBI lineage: Eukaryota > Metazoa > Chordata > Aves > Trogoniformes > Trogonidae > Trogon > Trogon surrucura. Next base: position 57,457,223 of record CM036618.1, read on the forward strand.
AATAATTGACACAAAGAAGAAAAATTTTGCTGTGAAATTTACCTATTCTGACTGTGATTCCAATGTCCTACCTGCTCTGATACAGCTCTTAGAAATCATTTGGTTACAGAGAGCAAGAAAAGAACATAGAACAGTGTGGGATGTCCAAATTGCAAAACTCCCAGAGATTTCAAGGTATGTATTTCTAGGAGGAAGGGAGACTTTTCTGTCTATTCATTAACATCATCATTAAAGTTACACTTTTCTCACTTGTACAAAGCTGTCTTTACATATATCTGGCAATATAAAGGGTGCAGTGTACCCTCCTCTAGCCACGAAGTTGTTTCACCAGTTTATCTGAATGCTGTAAAACAGTGTGAGAGAGTTGGATTCATGGATAGCAGCACATATGAAAGAGCAAACTATTGGTAAACACAGCTGTCATGTGGCTGCAGGAAGATAATTCTGTCCCACAAGATGTACAATACATGACATAAATGTTCAGTAAGCACCACCTAACTACAGCACACAATTTCTTAGCAAAAAAAATGTTATACAAAACCCACTGTGAGTTTGATAAATGTTTTGTTCGCATGTCAAGGTGTGAGATATGTGGGAGCTGACACATCAACATGTAAATAAAATATTTGTCAGATTCTGAGTAGTACTGTTCAGTGGAGGAGCAGTCCAGGAGCAGGTAAGCCAAGTTATTAATATAATTAACACCATAATCCAAATTGGACTGATGATACTGTTTATATAATTCCAAATGGTTTTATATTTGTCTAGAAGAGCCTTAGTTTTGTTTAATGAGTTTTATGTGTTTGAAACTTGTATTTCCACCTGACGTTCTGCTATACCGTTGCAACTTAGATTACAGGGGAGTATCTTATTTTTCTTCCCACATACATCTTTTGTCCTTTCCTTCTGGAGAGAAAATTTTCTGAAGGGGCTTATGAAGTATTCGGCAGAGCAGCTTGCAGCAGAACAGAATGGTGTGTCTACAGGCTGCAATCACAGTTTGGTAATTTTTGAACTATGCAGGATATAGCAGAAAAGAGAAAATATACAAATACAATTACTGTTATATTTAATTCTCTTTCTTAACATTTCTTGTACAGTGTTATTAACGGTAGTTGTGTTTTGCAAAGTTGCCCAGTCCTGTTTCAAATAGCGTTTCTTAAAATCTGTGATGTATGCCTGCCTACACACATGCATATACACATAATCTAAGTCTTTTGTCACTCTCCACTTTAATGAATAGATGAATGTGTCAGACTAGAAAAGATGTATGTAGTGTTCACCTTAGACATTCAGAACACATTGCCTTTCTCAAGTGGAGTGCAAAGCTCAAAACACTTATATTTTACACGACATGACACAAGCTTTTATGAACAGATTCATCTGGGACCAGAGGAGTTTCCTGTAAATTTTGAATTTGCCTCTCTATCAGGGCATACAAAAAGATTTAAACTTATATGCCTACTGTGCCTGCCAAATAAAAGATCTATTATTCTGTGAATGCTATTTCTCTTTCTCTGGGCAAGAAATGAAAAATGAAGTGAGCTGCTGCTATAAGCATTGCAACATGGCCAGAGCCACAAACGTCCCGTGGTTGACTTCTGTGAGAAGTGTGATTTGGGCAATCTCTATTCTGGGCTGGTTACATCAAACTGCTACATATGCTAAAGGTTTATCTTGTTTTAGTCTGATCAGCCAAATGTAGATACTGAGGAGACAGACCCTGCACCTACATTAGTTTAGATACAGTGTAGAAGATCTGGTCCAAGGTATGAGAAGAAGGTCCAACCATGCAGGATAATGGGGCATCAGTGAGAGCTGTGAAGCCCACTTTTGACCTATCTCTCCATATTTGTAGGGAAGATATAGGATGAGTGTGAAGATGACGCTGTCTTGCCATTCCTTGTGCCCAGCCTGCAAGAGAAAGCATCCACTGCTTGAAGGAAAGTGGCTCTGTTCTTCCTGCTGGGTGCTGCAGCAATCAGGAGATGAGATATCGCTCTGCTGAAAGTCAGTGTAGATGGCAGCGGCTGCTTATGCAGCAGGGAAAAGCAAAAAGGAAGAGTAACTGTTATGTAGCTGGTGATAGGATGAACTGACTCCTGGGATCCTTCTAGACTTCTGTAGTGTGATTTGCTTAGTTTCAGTTGAAGATATTCATACATGGAGTTAGATTTAAGTAATAAGGGTTTGTATCAAGTTAGGATGTTCTTGTTTCTAAGAGGGAGTGGGTAATTAAAACAAAAGCTCCGCTTATCTACCATTTACATAAAATCCTACAAGGTATCTCAGGCAAGTTCCTGGTCTAAATAGGTAATTCTTTCTATGTTCTAAAGGTAATTTTAAAGGCAATACTTGCTATTTCTTTACTGGCAAATGTAAACTGAAGAAAGCTGTTATGCCTTTGGAATATCATCATGACACTGTGCATCCTTCAGATCAGTTGCCATTTCAGTGGTAATTCCACAGACATACACATATTGTACCAAAGGTTTACCATACTTCAGCCTGCTTGAGATGGTTTTGGTAGAAAGATCAGAAAAATGTGGTTGTTATCGTTGTGAAAAAACCCATCTTTTGGCAGGCTGCATAGAATCATAGAACCATAAAATCGTAGAATAAGTTGGGTTGGGAGACCTTAAAGATCATCTAGATCTAACCCTCATGCCATGAGCAGTGACACCTTCCACTAAACCAAGTTGCTCAGAGTCTCATCCAGCCTGGCCTTTAATACCTCCAGGGATGGGAAACAGCTGTGAATTTAGTCAGATTACATATTTTTGTTTGTATCAGGTCAAGAGACTGACCAAATGATGTGGTCTAGTTGTTCCACAGAATGCATTTGCAAGGATACTTTTTTAAAAAAACCTGATGACAAATATCCATAAATTCATACTACTTTGTCACATCCTCTCTGTCTTTGAAAAGGCTGTGGTGCTATGATATTGCTGTCTGAGAAGTTATGTTTCTCATTCTTGGCTGTGCTAACAATCAAGATCTTAGCACCCGTCTGAGATTCTGTGATTATGATTAACCAACCCCCACTTGTACCTTTTTGTTATTTGCATTACAATACTGTCTGTGATTATTTAATCATATGCTATATTATCCACACAAATCCTTGTCTCGTGGGAGTATAATACAGACTTCTTTTTGGATATGAACCAAAGTTAATGGTTAAAAATTTCAGTGTCTCTAGCTCCTACCTAATTTATTGCAGAGGCTAAAAAGGAGTGGAGTGAAGCAGTGAATATAGCTTTGGAAATGCTGTTTTTTCCTCTGTTGCTTCAGAAGGTAAGCAGAAAAGTTTTGAAAAAGTTAATTATTATTGTTGCAGTCTGGAAAAAACACTGAACAAACCAAAAAAGCTATTTCACGTCAGCACACCAAATATATTTAATCTTTTTCTCCATATAGGAGAATTTCAGAAGTAATCAGCTACTTTAAATCAAGGGTCAAAATTCTCATACTTGAAAGACTCTTTTTTTTTCATCTGATGCTCTATACACTATTATTCTGTGAAGGTGTATTCTGTTTAATGTCCTCTCATGCTCCGCTATCTTAATCTCTTCTTAGTCTCTTCACTCGAAAACTGCATTTTCTGCCGAATTTTCTGTTCACTGAAGAATGACCCCAGACCCTAGAAGCAACAATGCAAAGAGAAAGGATATTTTTTTTTGTGGGCAAAACAGTAGAATGTCAAGGATTCTGTTTCTTACTTCTATGTCCATAAGAAAAAATCATCTAATTCCAACTCCCCTGCCGTGGACAGGGGCATCTTCCACTAGATCAAGTTGCTCAAAGACCCATTCAATCTTGAACACCTTGAACACCTCCAGGGATGAAGTATCCACAACTTTTCTGGGCAACCTGTTCCAGTGCCTCATCACCCTCATAGAAAAGGACTTCTTCGTAATGTCTAGTCTAAATCTACCTTGCTGTAGTTTAAAACCATTGCCCCTTGTTCTATCACTACATGCCCTTGTAAAAAGTCCCTCCCCATCTTTATAGTAGACCCCCTTCAGATGCTGGAAGGCTGCTATAAGGTGGCCTTGGAGCATTCTCTTCTCCAGGTTGAACATCAACCTGAGCCCATCTCTCTCAGCCTGTCCTTGCAGGAGAAGTGTCCCAGCCATCTGATTGTCTTCCTGGCCCTCCTCTGGACCCACACCAACATATCCATGTCCTTCTGTTGGGGGGATTGACACGGTAGTTCAAATTGATTCTCTGAAGAGTAGAGTAGAGGGACGGAATCACCTTCCTTAACCTACTGGCCACACTTCTTTTGATGCAGCCCAGGATACAGTTGGCTTTTTGGGTTGGGAGAGAACATCGACAGCTCATGTTGAGCATCTCATCAACCAGCATCCCCAAGTCCTTTACAGCAGGGCTCCACTCATTGCCCAACCTATTTTTTTTTGCTTGGGATTGCCCCAACCCATGTGCAGGACCTTGCTCTTGGCCTCATTGAACTTCATGAAGTTGGCATGGGCCCACCTCTCAAGCCTGTCAAGGTCCCTCTGGATGGCATTCCTTCCCTCCAGTGTGTCAACTGCACCGCACAGCTTGGTGTCATCAGAAAACTTGCTGAGTGTGTGTTTAATCCAAGTGTCCATGTTGCCAACTAAGATGGTACAATGTTTCTCCACTTCAAGTCTGTACTGAAGTCTAGATCAATTCCACTGCTTCCATTAACCTTCAATGAGAAGGAAAACCAGGCATCTAGCCTGGAAGAAAATATGTCCTGGCCGGATGTACAATTTGGTTAATCAGAAGGCCAGTGTGGTGGATCACAGGACACAGTCTAGGTCTAGCCAGAAAGAAAAAAGCATTTGACTCCCATGACAGGAGTTGCAAACTTACCTAAGACACCTAGAAGAAGAAGGTATACTCGTATCTGCAACTATAAGTACATATATGTGAGTGTTATTTTCCTGAAAGTTAGCATGCTGGAGATGTTCATTGTTGTGCAAAAGAGTGAGACTCCTCTAAGCATGTTTGAAAGGACTCCTGAGGATTTAAAACAGCACAGCATTCTCAGGAGATGGGGACCCAAAGATATTGAGATGTGTGAGGATTGTCCCCTGTCCTGTTACACCAGGATGAAAGAGCTTCTGCTGCTGACCATCCAAGGCTTACAGAGCTGGATGAGGCCATTCAGACTTCTCACTAAAACTCACTATGTCAGAGTGTTTGCTGACCACTTGTGTGATCTGAGTGCCTAAACACTACATTAGTGGAGGGGTTTGCTTCAGCAACTATAGGTGAAAAAGTGCTGAAAATATTATACGTAGCAGTGTAGCCTTGCTCATAGTTCTGTGTGTGAGAAATGGGCTCTTCTAGTGTGAGATCTGGCTGGCCCCTTTTTGATGTTTACCTTAGGTGTAGTACTTTGACCCGAAGAAGGTCAAATGCATAGTACTATCTTACCATCTAAGATTACTTGCTGAGACCATTAGAGAAAAGCCCAGAAAGAAATCACTACTTTTCTGCTTTCACAGTGGATAGTAAGTAGTGCAGGGAGCTATAAGACAAATAAGAATTGCACAGAATCACAGAATGTTAGGGGTTGGAAGGGACCTCAAAATATTGTCTAGACCAATCCCCCTGCCAGAGCAAGTTGACCTACAGCAGGTCACACAGGAAGGTGTCCAGACAGGTTTTGAATGTCTCCAGAGAAGAAGACTCCACAACTTCCCTGGGAGAAGAAAGGAGAGAGAAACTGTTCTGGTACTTATTTAATGATAGTTCTCCTTCTCTCCTTCTTTTAACTTTCCTTTCTTTGCATAGTTAATCCTAGCTATAGCAAGTTAAAGTGGGTTGGATATCTGTATTAGTATCTGTATTTTTCTCTTTGAGATGTTCAACTATGTGTCATTTGTTCTTTGTTGTGTCTTGTCAAGGACAATATTGATTTGAATAATTGTGCAGAGATATAATTTCTGACATTTTATGGACATCAAGTCAAAATATAAATTTTTACCACAGGGTGTTATTGTTAAATTCAACATAGAATAAAATGGCAGATTTTGGTCAACAAAGATAAATGGAAATTGGTGCAGAAAGTTTTCATTAAGACTATACATTATGAAAGCTTCCTTTCGAAACCAGCACAAACAAAATTGACTGTACTACTTGAAAATGAAATGACTTTGTGCTTTCTTTCCACTGCTAATCCGTAGTTAATTGCTTCTATATACATCACAAACATTGTGCTACTGGTTCTGGGATTTGATGTTTGTGTGATATGTTGATATGCGAACATGTATACATGTATGAAACTGAAAAGTAATGGTTCTACATCACTTGTAGCTAACTGTCACAATGCCTTATAGCTAAACTTTAGAATTTCAGATATAAACAGTGATTGTTTCTGGAGGCTTTGTTGCGTGTGAGATGGAAGAAACAAAAGGGCAGAGATGAAAGAAAGAGTACAAGGAAGTTGTCTGTGCAGCCAGGGATCAGGTTAGGAAAGCTAAAACCCACATAGAATTAAATTTAACCAGGGACAACAAGGGTAACAAGAAAAACTTTCATAGGAACGTCAGTGATAAAAGGAATGCTAGAGAAGATGCGGGCCCTCTCTGGAAAGGAACAGGAGAGCTGATCATGAAGGATACGGAAAAAGCAGAGGTTTTCAAGGACTTCTTTGCCTTAGTCTTCACCAACAAGGGCTCTAGCCGCACTGTACAAGTTGTAGAAGACAAAGGTGGGGGCTGGGAGAAGAAAAATCCACACACTGTAAGCAAAGATAAGATTTGGGACCGTTTAAAGAATCTGAAGGTGTACAAGTCCACGGGACCTGATGAGATCTATCTATGGGTCCTGAGGGAATTGGCAGATAAAGTTGCTAGGCCACTTTCCATCATATTTGAGAGGTCATAGCAGTCTGGCAAAGTGCCCAATGACTGGAAAAGGAGAAACATCACCCCTCCTTTTCAAAATGGGAAAAAAGGAAGACCCAGGCAACTATAGGCCAGCCAGTCTCACTTCTGTGCCTGGTGAGATCCTTCTGAAGGCTCTGCTATGCCACATGGAAAATACGGACATGATTGATGGCAACCAACACGGCTTCAGTAAAAATAAATCATGTCTGACAAATTTAGTGGCTTTCTATGATGGGCTTACAGTGTTGGTGGAAAGAGAAGGAGCAACTGATGTTATGCACCTGGACTTGTGCAAGGCCTTCGACACTGTCCCTCATGACATCCTGATCTTCAAGTTGTAAAGACATGTATTTGATGGATGGACCACTTGGTGGACAAGAATCTGGCTGGAAGTTCTCACTCAAAGGACTGTGGTCAATGGCTCAATGTGCAAATGGAGACCAGTGACAAGTAGTGTGCCTCAGGCATCAGTACTGGGACCGGTACTATTTACCATCTTTGTCAGCTACATGGACAGTGGCATTGACTGCACCCTCAGCAAGTTTGCTGACAACACAAAATTGTGTGGTGTGGTCAACATGCCGGAGGGAAGGGATGCCATCCAGAGGGACCTTTACAGGCTTGAGAATCACAGAATCACAAAATGTTAGGGATTGGAAGGGACCTCGAAAGATCATCAAGTCCAATCCCCCTGCCAGAGCAGGAATGCCTAGATTATGCTACACAGGAACGTGTCCAGGCAGGTCTTGAATGTCTCCAGAGAAGGAGACTCCACAACCTCCCTGGGTAGCCTGTGCCAGTGCTCTGTCACCCTCACTGAGAAGAAGTTTCTTCTCAAGTTTAAGCGGAACTTCTTATGTTCCAGTTTCAGCCCATTACCCCTTGTCCTATCAGTTGTTGTCACCAAGAAGAGCCTGGCTCCATCCTCATGACACTCACCCTTGATATATATGTAAACATTAATAAGGTCTCCCCTCAGTCTCCTCTTCTCCAAATTAAAGAGCCCCAGCTCCTTCAGTCTTTCCTCATAAGGGAGATGCTCCACTCCCTTAATCATCCTAGTTGCCCTGTGCTGGACTCTCTCCAGCACTTCCCTGTCTTTCTTGAACTGAGGGGCCCAGAACTGGACACAATATTCCAGATGGGGTCTCACAAGGGCAGAGTAGAGGGGAAGGAGAACCTCTCTCGACCTACTAACCACCCCCCTTCTAATACACCCCAGGATGCCATTGGCCTTCCTGGCCACAAGGCCACAGTGCTGGCTCATGGTCATCCTCCTGTCCACCAAGACTCTCAGGTCCCTTTCCCCTACAGTGCTCTCTGATAAGTCATTCCCCAACTTATACTGGAACCTGGGGTTGTTCCTACCCAGATGCAAGACTCTACACTTACCCTTGTTATGTTTCATTAAATTTTTCCCCGCCCAACCCTCCAGCCTGTCCAGGTCTCACTGGATGGCAGCACAGCCTTCTGGTGTGTCAGCCACTCCTCCCAGCTTGGTGTCATCAGCAAACTTGCTGATAGTACTCTCTAGTCCCTCATCCAAGTCATTGATGAATATATTGAATAATACTGGTCCCAGTACCGACCCTTGAGGGACTCCACTGGATACAGGCCTCCAACCAGACTCTACCTCATTGACCACGACTCTTTGTCTTCTTCCCCTTAGCCAGTTCACAGTCCACCTCACTACCCGAGAGTCTAGACCACACTTCCCCAGTTTAGCAGCAAGGATGCTGTGGGAGACTGTGTCAAATGCCTTACTGAAGTCAAGGTAGACCACATCCACTGCTCTGCCATCATCTATCCACCTTGTTATATCCTCATAAAAGGCTATGAGGTTAGTCAAGCACAACTTCCCCTTGGTGAAGCCATGTTGACTGTCTCTAATGACCCTCTTATCCTTGATATGCCTTGAGATGGCACCAAGGATAAGTCGTTCCATCACTTTCCCAGGGATGGAGGTGAGGCTGACCAGTCTATAGTTTCCCGGGTCCTCCTTCTTTCCCTTTTTGAAGACTGGAGTGACATTTGCTTCCCTCCAGTCCTCAGGCACCTCTCCCGTTTCCCAAGACTTGGTAAAGATGATGGAGAGTGATCCCAGCCCAACCTCATGAAGTTTAACAAGGCCAAGTGTGAGGTCCTGCACCCGGGTCGAGGCAATCCCGAGCACAGATAAAGGCTGGGCAGTGAGTGGATTGAGAGCAGTCCTGGGGAGAAGGATTTGGGTGTGTTGGTGAATGATAAGATCAACATGAGCCAACAGTGTGTGCTTGTGGTCCAGAAAGCCAACCCCATCCTGGGATGCATCAGGAGATGTGTGATAAACAGGTCGAGGGAGGTGATTCTGCCCCTCTACTCTGCCCTTGTGACACACCACCCAGAATACTGCGTCCAGCTCTGGAGCCCCCAACACATCAAAGACATGGAGCTGTTGGAGTGAGTCCAGAGGAGGGATACCAAGATGGGCAGAGGGCTGGAGCACCGCTTCTACAAGGACAGGCTGAGAGAGTTAGGCTTGTTCAGCTTGGAAAAGAGATGGCTCTGGGGAAACCTTAAAACAGCTTTCCGGTACCTGAAGGGGGTCTACAAGAAGGCTGAGGAGGGACTTTTTACAGGGACCTGTAGTGATAGGATGAGGGGTAATGGCTGGAAGCTGAAGGAGCGTTGGTTCAGACTAGATGTAAAGAAGAAGTTCTTTACCCTGAGGGTGGTGAGGCACTGGAACAGGCTGCCCAGAAAGGCTGTGGATGTTCCATCCCTGGAAGTGTTCAGGGCCATGTTGGCTGGAGCCTTGAGCAACCTGATCTAGTGGGAGATGTCCCTGCCATGGCAGGGGGGCTGTAACTAGATGATCTTTGAGATCTCTTCCAACCCAAATCATCCTATGAATCTGTGATTAAAGACTGAATGTAGGAGGTTCCCCTTTTACAATATAATAATGCTCTTCCCCCTCCTCAGACTTATTTAACTATTAACTACTGGTTACAATTGATACATAACACATCGTCAGACAGCACTGTGACTATGTGCAGTGTTGGAGACCATGGTGCTTGGATACTCTGAGAGTGCCTTCTTCATTTCTGCGTCTGAGCGCAGTGACAGGTGCCAGCTGTCTAATCAGTCAATGCTCTTATCTCTTGCAGTCTCCTCCTCTCCCAGTGTCAGCCACTCTTGCTTATCATTGTTTTGATGTGAGAACTATTTGGTCCCAGTGTGACGGAGTCAGAGAAGAGGAAAAGAAATACTATAATTCATTCTGATAGAAGTATCTTTTCATTCTACTGTTTTAATTTCTTTTTTTTTTTTGTCACTCAGAATCCTCAGAGAGGAGCACAACTAAGGACTATTGAAAGCTTTTGTTATAAAGTTCACATTCACAAATTTTACAACGTATTGATTAGCTTAACTGGTAAAACCCAGTATTCCCCCTTGCTGGATAGGGAATATCATGATGAGGATATAACATAAAAGGTCACTAGCACAGTTCTGCTGCCTTTTTCTTTTATATAAGAAAAAAGAACTGCTATATGTCATGTTGTACTCAGTGATATCCTTGCATGTTACTCTCATGTTGAGCCAACCTGCTCAGTCAGCATTGGCACAGAGACACCTACACGCTCAGTCATGGTGCAAGTACCTATGATATGTGATGTGTATTTTGTGAAAACTTAAGCAGTTATGGCATCTTGATCATTAAGGCAGGTTTTTTTGATTGTTGTCACAAACTCAGGTCCTCAATTTCCTTCTGAATTATACTGCTGATGCCAAATCATTATTTTGGATCTCACTGCATGATCTGAGAAGACTGCCAAGAGCAAATCAAGTTAGAGTCACGTATGAGTGTTGGAAAAGTCCTGTCATCATCTTGCGTATGTTTTCCATGAAACTGGTTTATAGTACTTCCTATAGCTTACAACTTCTGTTTGAGCAAAATATTCCATTTTTAATGAGGATATCAGGTGATATCAAGTCTGAAATATCACTAAATTTTTCTATGGAGTAATATCTTTGATGCAAACAATTATTTTTACTCTCCATTTTTCAAGATTTTACTTAATCTTGTTTTATTTTCTAAATATAAACATTTTTATTTGCATAAAATATATGATAATGCATGCACACTGTTACCAGGTTGGACTTTAACCTCAGAAATAAACAAGAGAGGTTTCGTTTAACTTCTTATGGTACAAACTAAAATAATTCACCTCATTCTTTTTTAAATTTTCCAAGCATCTTTAGCATTACCAGGACAGAACACTAATACTATACTCAAAAGAATGAATTAATGTTTATAATCTCTATCGAGTTACACATTTTCTGGTGTGTGCTACCATATTGCAAACTATTCTTTGGTAGCACTTAGAGATGAAAAAAAATCTAAAGAGACTAAATATGAACTTCTCACGGAAGGTAGTTTACAAACTAAGCCTCAATTCTAGAGGCTCTGTTATCAGTGTTGCTAAACTGATTTAATATGTAGGAAAGGAAATAAAGTGATTTTGAAATTAAATTTGCTACTCTTTATAAGAGAAATAAAAGTCACAAAACAATTTTCTGTAATGGAAGTACCAGTGCTACCAGAATTTCAATGTTTCATCCCGTGCTGGAATGCTCCACAGTCTACTGCATTTGTAACCTAGAGGACTGAATCTTTTTGCTTGGAGTTATTGATATATACTGATATACTCAGTGTTAATGGTCTGAAATTTACTTTGTTGATAATCCAGTGTACTGTTGATTTTGTTACACGATTATTCTGACAGGGGTGATCTGCAAAATCTTCAAAATTGTCTGTCTTGCTGTTACTAGTGGCAGAGATACTGAGGTTAAATACTTAAAATATACTTGCTTGAATATATTCTCCTTCATGGGAAAAAAAAATCTGTACATTTCTGGGTGAGAGAATGAGTCCTCTCCTAGGAAAAAAAAAAAGTAATAAATTATTGCACAATGTGGCAAAAATATGAGAAGTTTAGAAATGTCAACTATTTGGAAGCAAAAGAGGCGGACTGCAGTTCAAATGTACCATTTTTAGGATCATATGGTATATTAAATTTAGGTATATTATAACCCAAGGGATAGTACTGGCCCTAATTGTATGCAAAAACTTAATCCACTCACATTAGTTTGACCTTGATCAAGAGGTGTTTAATGTAGAATTTTGAGGTGGGGGAGAGAGACAGGTGACAGAAGAAAAGGTTTTACAGCATAATTTAATGGATAAAGAATCAAAAGACAGTACTTATCAGTGCTGCATTCATAATATGCTCACAGTCTCCTGGACTTTGAATCCTTTGCTGCAGAAAAAATATGAAACATGGTAAACCTCTGCATTTAGCCATCTCATTTTCATGCAGTGCAAGTTTGAAGCAAGTAAAACAAATGGATCTTAGCAGTCATAGCCTCTGGTGGTAGTTTCCAGGCTGAAAGCTTCCCTTGTTTTAGAGCAGAAAAGTGTCTTGGAAAAAAACAAAACTTTTTTCCTTTGGGGGAGAGACTGCCTTAACTGAAAAGTAGATATTAGAATAGACAGCCACAAGAACTCAGTATCATGAAGCTGATGTTCTGCTGCCTGTAAATGCAGGCATCTATCATTTGTTTTATATCAAGGTTAATTCACACAGAGACTTTCTGAGAAATAATTATTTTTCCATTTACTCAGACAGGTCAACTCCATGGCTTTTAACTTGCAGCTATCATTTGCAATCTGATGTGTGTTTTTCTCACTATTTCAGACCATTTTTGTGTTGACCTTTAAGGCAACAATATAATTAAGCACACCAGTGTTGTTCTGTAACTTCGAATTCACTACATTAATAAGCTCATAGGTATTAAAAGGCTACTAACCCATCCATTAGATCTGATCATACTCTTTTGGAATCAATAATAAAAATCATAGTAATCTCAACTGGTTGTGCTCAGACACTGGAAATTACATTTATTTGCAGAATGGCAGAACAGCAGAGGTTTTCCTGGAGATCATCTAGTCCACTGCCCTTGCTCAGATCACAGGATGCTCAGAACCGTGCTTAATCGGGTTTTGGGTATTTCCAAGGATGAAAATTCCATCACATCCCTGGGTAACCCATCCTCACAACAACAACAACAACAAAGCTTTTTCTTGTGTTCAAATGTAGTTTTCTGTGTTTTGACTTGTGACCATTGGATGAAAAACTAGACATAAGTCAGAAATGTGCACTCACAGCCCAAAAGGCCAAAAGTAACCTGGGCTGCTTCAAAAGAAGCATGGCCAACAGGTCAAGAGTGGTGACTCTTCCCATCTTCTCCATCCTTGTGAGATAAGTGGATAAGATCTCCCTAAACTTTCTCTTCTCCTATCTGAACAGTCTCAGCTCTCCCAGCCTCTCCTCATATGAGAGATGTTCCGGTCTCTTAGTCATCCTTCTGGCCCTTTGCTGGGCTTACTCTAGTATAGTTTACTCTAGTATATCCATTCCTCTGTACTGTGGAGACTAGAAATAGACCTGGCATCCAGATGTGTCCTCATCAGTGCTGAAGAGAGAAGGGTGTCTTTGTCATGAGGGTACAGTGTTGGCTCAGAGTCACCTTGTTAACCACCAAGACCCCAGGTACCATAATAAGCAATGGATTTTGGCAATAGTTTTTAAAGAATCATTTGGAAGTTGAAAAATGAAAGATGTTTCAAATACACTGGTTACCAACATATTTTTATCCAGTTCAAAATATATAAAAAAGTCTTGAACTAGGAAATCAATAAAATGTTTAACATTCAGCTTAGACAGTTATTTTGATTTGAATACAAATTGCCTCGTATTTGTTTTAGAACTTAAGCCTACCTATTCTGTTTCATGCATCTATTTCCATCCTGTAATTTAGTTTGATAGAATTTTTCTTGGGAGAAATCATACAACTAAAAGCATGTTTTTATATTGCAAAATATAAGATAAGTAATTGGTTTAAAATTATGTAGATATAAATCATTGCCTGTCAAACTAAGACAATACAGATTGCTGCTTGTCAAGAACGGGAGTGAAATGTCTTTGTGTCTCCTCTACCTGATTAAGTTTACAAAAGGAAAAGTTTATGAAATTTTATAATCAGGAAAGCTTTTCTAGTGGAAATAAAAGTTACTTTTTGAACTTTATTACATATCAATACTAAATGGCATTATTTATTTTTTAACAACCTGTAACATATTTTTAGCAGAAATCCTAAACCACTGTAGTTTGCTAATTTGGTTCCTTAAGTGAATTTTAATTGTTTTACGCACACCTCTGTGATACACAGGTAATACTTGCATATAGCTTGATGGTTTTTTTCCTAAAATTAATTAATTTTGAAATTCTCCAAATATGCTTAATTTTTCCTGTAAATATTTGAAAGGTTTCTTTGATGTCCTGTGGCTAACAGTGTCAGCTATGGCTACTGACTCTAGCTTTTACCTTAGTAGCACATACAAAAAAGTGATGAGTTCAGTTCAGAAAGTGCTCAAATTCTGTCACTTAATGACATTGCACTGGGGATCCTTTTGACCAGATTGATATAATGTGATGTGAGGAGACCTTGAAGCAGTTATAAGAATCTTGTCGGCAAGGTGTGTGTGTGGTTGACTTTTTCTGGCAAAGTTTTATATTACTGAAATATTTTTTACTGGCTCTACTGTAGTACAGCCCCATTTGTTTAGGAGGCATAATACGTACCGAAGAAGAGAAGTAAGAATAGTAAAAAAGAGAAAGGTCAATAGTAAAAAAGAGACAGTATCAATCTAATACACTTCAGACCTGTCTACCATAACTTCGAATGCTGTCTTTGACATCATAACTGAGGCCTTAGCAAACAAGGGCCAAGATGTTCTCAAAGCTTGCTTAGGATGTAGGCTGAGTACTTTCTAAATAGACAAAAGCAAGAAAAATTCTCACAAGCCTCCCCCTGATAACATCAGTCCAGCTAGCACTCTCTGAATAAGACAAGGGAGAATCATTTCAATGGAGCTGATACAACAAAGTTGTTCCGATATCAGGACGAAATGCCCATTTTTTCTAGATACTCTGAAAATGATGAATGCTTTTACTTAAAAATGAAAGAGACTTGGGTTTTCTAAGTGAGTTATTAGTCAGAGTCTTTACATATTTCTCTTTTATCTTCTTTAGGCTCTGATTGAATTTTCAAACCTAGTGGGTTCAGACTTCTGGTTGTATTGCAGTGGATTCCTTATTTCCTTTATTTCCACAGTCAATAAAACCTTTCTAATGTATCAAACCATTCAGAATTCCCAAGGACATATCTAAGTAGGGACAGTATTTGTGGGATATGGATTTGATCAGGTTCAATCATTTTCTAGAAGGTAATATTTTTTAAAACCTTTACACTTATTTCTCTTTGGAAGTACTTGTGTCAATGTATTATTTACAAGAGGCATTTTTTTCCTTTTTGCAAGCTGCCCTACCAGGAGTCTTACTTGTTCAGTTTTCAGATGCAGATTCAAGACGACCAAGAATTTTCAAACTAGGTTTTTCATTTATTCATCCTTATTAACCAACTTCCAGGGATTTCATCTGAAGCTTCTACTGACTAGACACATGGGAATTTTTTGTGAGGTATTTAACCATAAACCAACAGGTTCAAGCTGCTCAAGATCTAAGCAGAAAAGAGTGTCTTGGAATATCAGGTTTTTTTGCTGTAGATCCCCGACAGTAGTTGAATTTTAAAACCACTCCAAGCTTTGCAATTTTGTATATTTTTGTTTTAAGATCATATATTTTCTCTCATAAATATCCAGCACAATGTACTTTTAATATTTAGCCCTTGAATTCTCAATGTTACTAGATGCTGCTCTGTTTTACAAAATTACTGCTGCATGGATTATTGTACAACCTCCCTTCATTAGTAATCCATCAAGGTCTTCCTGCCACAAAAGCAGACAGCATAAACTACACATACAATGCACAGCTTGCATGTTATCGTATGTGTGAACAAGATTCTGTGGTCCCTGAATGGCTTTAGATGTGAAAGTGAATCTACGTCCTGTTTGTCATGCTTCCAAATGGATCGGGAGAGAACTCTGCCCTTGAAGGCATAGAGTATATCTGGTCTGAGCATCTTTCTATGAAAAGAGAGAAGAAAGATGGTTGGCAGGAGTATTTTTCCCATTTCATAGAATCATAGAATCATAGAATGTTAGGGATTGGAAGGGACCTCGAAAGATCATCAAGTCCAATCCCCCTGCCAGAGCAGGAATGCCTAGATTATGCTACACAGGAACGTGTCCAGGCAGGTCTTGAATGTCTCCAGAGAAGGAGACTCCACAACCTCTCTGGGCAGCCTGTTCCAGTGTTCCGTCACCCTCACTGAGAAGAAGTTTCTTCTCGAGTTTAAGCGGAACCTCTTATGTTCCAGTTTCAGCCCATTACCCCTTGTCCTATCATTGGTTATCACTGAGAAGAGCCTGGCTCCATCCTCGTGACACTCACCCTTGATATATTTGTAAACATTAATGAGGTCACCCCTCAGTCTCCTCTTCTCCAAACTAAAGAGCCCCAGCTCCCTCAGTCTTTTCTCATAAGGGAGATGCTCCACTCCCTTAATCATCCTAGTTGCCCTGTGCTGGACTCTCTCCAGCAGTCCCCTGTCTTTCTTGAACTGAGGGGCCCAGAACTGGACACAATGTTCCAGATGGGGTCTCACCAGGGCAGAGTAGAGGGGAAGGAGAACCTCTCTCGACCTACTAACCACCCTCCTTCTAATACACCCCAGGATGCCATTGGCCTTCCTGACCACAAGGGCACAGTGCTGGCTCATGGTCATCCTGCTGTCCACCAAGACTCCCAGGTCCCTTTCCCCTGTGCTGCTCTCTAATAAGTCATTCCCCAACTTATACTGGAACCTGGGGTTGTTCCTACCCAGATGCAAGACCCTACATTTACCCTTGTTATATTTCATTAAATTTTTCCCCACCCAACCCTCCAGCCTGTCCAGGTCTCGCTGAATGGCAGCACAGCCTTCTGGCGTGTCAGCCATTCCTCCCAGCTTGATGTCATCAGCAAACTTGCTGATAGTACTCTCTAGTCCCTCATCATGAAACTTAGTAGGTTGGGTAACAAAATCATATCTAGACTCTGTATTTAATTCAGGGAGGGATAATGTCTATAAAGCCTTCTCATTACACAGTGAAACCAGAGAAAATTATTACTGATTATAACTAATGTATTCTATTTTTTTTCTGATGAAGTCTAATTTATGAAAGAATATAATTGCATGCCAAAACAATAAATATATTATAAGGACTTTCTAGGAATTAACAGGCAATTGTTAAATAGTTGTGAGAGAGCCCAGGTTTGGATTGGATTGCTAAATAATGACCCTCTCCAAAAATATTTTTAATTTCTTTTAAGTATGAAGGCATCTGTAAAGAATGTATGTAGTTATTAACTTTTACATTTCAAAGTGGTTTTAAAGAAGCAGGAAGAACTGGAGAAAATAATTCCCTCTTCAGAGGACTGAATCTTTGGAGAACAACAAAAAATTCAAAATACAAAGGCCAAGTTTGAGGTAGATTAAGCATGTCAGAGAAATCATTATCTGAAAAAAATTATTCTGGAAGAAAGGGAAGAAAAAGTTTCTGCTTTTGTGTTTTATATAATGAAAGTAACAGAAGCTAGAATATAAGGAAACATGAGTGCATCTCTTCCTTGAATAATTTCCTAGATGTATGTTTTTGGTAGATCCTTGAAGGCAAGTCTTCAAAGTAGTGACACTGAAGCCAACTTAAAAATTAATATAGGAACCAATGATACATGTAATCTTTTAATTGGGTCTGAAAAATCCTGCTCAGTTAACGTACACTAACTTGTTTGGGAGCAGTTTAAGAGGAAAACATAACTCTGCAAGAGTTTTGTAGAAAATAATTAAGTTAAAGGCTACTAATTCCAAGAAAGCTGCCCACAGATTAGCATCCTTTTTTTGTATGACACAGCTGTACTGTTTAAAGTGATGTAGAAGAAAATGTAGCTCTCTGGTTTTAAAGAAAAGTAAGTAGTACTGTTATATTATGTTATATTGTTTTAAGATTCAATCCCTTAAATATATTTATGGCAGTATTTTTGAAACTAAGAGAATTGAACTGAAAGGTAAAGTGTGGGATCAGAGGAAATACTAGAGCTAGGTCTAGGCAAGCAATTCATCATATAAAAATATAGTTTTGGATGAAATTTTAATGTAAAGTATGTTTTTTCGATTTCATTCTCTTTACCAAGACAAAGATACTGTTTTCTGTCAAGCAAAACAGCCTGCTGACACCAAAACATAAAGTTTCAGTTTTGGAGACAAACAAGAAAATATAGGGAAAAAAGAGCTTAATACCCACACACACAAAACTTCCAGGGAGGGAAAAGGTTGTCCAGCCATTTCTTTAGGTAACCAACAGCCGGATTACTGAATGAGACTGTGGGACAGGCTTTGCAATTCCTTCTTCTGCCTGGGGCTTGCCCTCGATTGGTCTTCTCAGGAAAGTGCATTCACAGCCGTACTGCAAACTGTGTTCAGAGGTGAGGGAGTCTCAGCCACTTCCACAGAATCTTTGCTTCTCCATTTGAGTAAAGGGCTTTGGTGTGAAGGCTGGAAGACTGAGCATCCCCTGAGCTTCCCAAATGCCAAATATGTGACACAGCGATATACATGTGCGGGTGGGCAGACATGAGCAGCATGTGGCCAACAGAAACCTTGGGAAGTTAAGTGGGAAGTTCAAAGTCCCACACCTCAGAGGAATAACCCACTGCAAAAATACAGGATGGGGACTGGCTGGCTAGGGAGAAGCATTGCTGGATAAGGACATGGAGATTTTGGTGCATGACAGGATGAATACGAGCCAACAGTGCGCTCTCATTGCAAATAAAACAAATTGCGTACTGGGCAGCTCTGCCTGGCACTAGTGAGACTGCACGTGGAATTGTGTCTAATTTTGGATCACTCAGTTTAAGAAGGATATTGAGAGACTGAAGCGCAACAAAGGTCTGCTCAGGTCATCAAGGTTCTAGAGCACATAATCTGGCAGGAGAGATTCAATCAGCTGAGAACTTTTAGTTTGGTGAAGTGAAGGCTAGAAGTCAGCAAATATGGGGAGTTACAAAGTCTGTGGAGACAAACCCCCCTCCACAACAGCAGGTGACATCACAAACAGCAACTGTTACAAATTCAGGGAAGACTGAGGGGTTGGAACAAATTACCTAGAGATTTTGTGAAATTTGTGTGCATAGAGTTTTTTAAGATTTTCTTAGGTGAAGTGCAGCAGAGGTTATAGAATAGGAGCATCTTTTAGGTTGGAAAAGACCGTTAAAATCATTGAGTACAATCATTAACCTGACAATGTTGGTTCCACCATTAACCATGGCTCTAAACACCACATATGCATGTCTCTTAAGTACCTCCAGGGATAGTGATTAAACCCCTTCCCTAGGCAGCCTGTTCCAATGCTTAACAACACTTTCTGTGAAGAAATTTTTCCTAATATCCCATATAAACCTCCCCTGGTGCAACTTGAGGACATTTCCTCTTGTCCTATTACTTGTTACTTGAGAGAAGTGACAGACCTCCACCTCACTACAACCTTCTTTCAGGTAGTTGTAGAGAGTGATAAGGTCTTTCCTGAGCCTCCTTTTCCCCAGGCTAAACAACCTCAGTTCCCTCAGTTGCTCCTCATAAGACCAGTTCACTAGACCTTTCACCAGCCTCATTCTTCTTTGGACACACTCCAGCATCTCAATATCTTCTAGTGAGGGATCCAGAATTGAACACAGGATTTGAGGTGTAGCCACACCAGTGCCGAGTACAGGGGCATGATCAATTCCTGAGTCCTGCTGGCCACACTATTCATGGTACAGACCAGGATTATGTTGGCCTTCTTGGCCATACAGGCACACTGATGGCTCATGTTCAGCCAGCTGTTGGCCAAAATCTCCAGGTTCTTTTCCCCTGGGCAGCTTTCCAGCCACTCTTCCCCAAGCCTGTAGCCTTGCCTGAGGTTGTTGTGACCCAGTAGCAGGACCCATCACTTGGTCTTGCTGAAACTCATACAATTGTCCCGGGCCCATTGATCCAACCTGTCCAGGTGCCTCTGTAACTTGGTTTAAAATTCTGTTTAAAATTCTGTTTAAACAGTTTTGTTTAAAATGCTGTTTAAAGAATTCTGTTTAAAATTTTGTTAAAGGAGTCCTTCCCTTGAGCAGGTCAACTCTCTGGTTCAACCTAGTGTCATCTGCAAATGTACTGAGAGTGCACTTGGACTTGTAAGTGTCTAAGTGGTGTAGTAGGCTGCTAACCATTTCCTCTTGAATCATGGGGGCTTCATTCTGATCACCAGCCCTGTTTTCCAGCTCAGGGGGCTGGATACCCAGAGAATAACTGGTTTAAAGATTGAGGCAAAGAAGGTGTTAAATATCTGTCTTTTCCCCATCTTTTGTCACTGTTTCCCACTGCATCTAATAGAGAATGGAGATTCTCCTTAGCCCATTTCTTGTTGCTAATATATTTATAGAATAATTTTTAATTGTCTTTCACAACGGTAACCAGATTAATCTCTAGGTGGGCTTTAGCCTTTCTAATTTTCTCCCTGCAAAACCTCACAGCATCCTTGTCGTCCTCCTGAGTTGCCTTCCATTTCTTCCAAAGGTCATAAACTCTCCTTTCTTTCCTGAGTTTCAGCAAAATCTCTCTGTTCAACCTGTCCAGTCTTTTGCCTTGCTGGCTCGTCTTTTGGCCCAAGGGGATGGCCTGCTCCTGCACCTCTAAGATTTTGTTCCTGAAGAGTGTCCAGCCTCTCTGGGCTCCTTAGGAGTCTTTAGCACTTAGTCCTTAACAACTAGTCCTGCTCAGCATGAGTGGTGGGACAGGGCAACCAGTCCAGCCAGTATGAAAAATGGTACACTTTCAACACAGGGGAATGTTCACCTACCTCTTTCTGAAGCTTCCAACCAAGCCATTCATTTGAGTGAGAGGAAGGAGAAGCAAAAACTTTGCTGAAGCCTTCCCCAGGACAGCAAAAACCATAGGTTAAAACCTAGGAGTGTCCTGTTTCCTACTGAACTATTGGAGATTAGAGGGGAATATTACTAGTATTCTTTTACCAAACCAATCCCAGACACTTTCCTCACATTTGAAAGGACTTGGGGAAACTGAAGTGAAATATGTAAATAGTTTGAGATGACAGAAGCCACATTTTTGCTGTCTTTTCCATTTTTGAAAATACTTTGTCCAGCTTTAGTGAAAGCAGGGGCTTATTTCAGCAACAGCTTGCAGGAAAGCCACATTTGCACTTCACAAAAATATTAAATCTCACATTGCATATGGTAACAAATCAGGATATATAACATTTCAAATTATGGCAAAAGGCTTTTTTCGAAATTTCCATAACCATGATTTTGAGAATTTTGCCATGTTTCAAGATATGGTAGGTACTTTTCCAATCAAAATTTGCAAGGCTAAGATTGACTGATAGCTGCGTAACTCAAAGAAAATGTTCACTCAGAAAGACATGGTACAGTTAAATCAGCTTTATGTTATTTGGATTAATTTTACTTTTTTTTTTTTTTTTTTTCACAGAGATTTTTATAACTCCTGACAGGTCTTGCTCGTATTGGACATGATTTTTTCCAGATTAACAAACTGGTTTTGCTTCCTTATGGTCTCTGATTTTCCATCAGATTCCTCTACATTCATGGAGTGTCAAGCCAGCTAATTGTATTTAACAATTTGAATAGACTTATTTCCTCTTGACATTATTCACACACTTCAACTCATAAAGAGGAAAATAATAGCAACTGTAGCACCCGAAAGGTGATCACTTGCAGGCGGTGTTGTGTGACCTTTCTGAATAAGAATGTAATAAGTATATTATACTGAAACAATGAAGTGTGTGGGTCTAAAGCTCAAGAGAAGTGCTACCTTTGTCACAGTCATCTAGGGTTCCTTGGAAACAATTAGTGAATAAATAATAGATCCAGATAGAGAGAAGGCAGCAGCCAGCAAGGCAGCACAGATTTTTTTAATTCACTTTGGAAATGAAAGAATTCTTAAAATTATTCAGTCTCATAGAAATAATTAGGATTTTTTTGATAAACTCTTTCAGAAGATGGAGGCTTTTGAAATGAAGGTTTTTCATTTGAAATTTAGCTGAAGGGTAGGAGGAAAGACAGAGAGAGATGAAAGTAAGCAAGGACGTCCTGGTAGGAAGTTGTCAGAGGTGAGACAGAATAAACCACAATCCATGACAGATTTGGATGCTGGAGTTCATTTAGCCCCCTCTTACCTTACTCGAGAGTTTCATACGCTCCCTCCCTCCCCACAGTGTTAGGTCTCCTTCCCCCCAGGGGTGTCATTACTGCTCTGGGACAGCATACAGAAAGTTGTGTCAGTTCCCACCGATTTGCTGCTCTTGGGTACCAATCTTTGGCATCAAGGGCCAAGGTGCCTGGGCACCTCTGGCATTCATCTCCATACAGGTCTCTGATCTCCAGGACCTTCCTCCACTTCCAGAATCTTTCCTGCTCACAGAATCTTCACCTTCTTCTTTCCAGGCCTCCTTCTCTTTTCCAAGACTGCTTCTTTTTGGCACCAGTTACTTTTTTCTTGGCCCCCAAGCCTCCCATTTTCCCAGTCTAAATAGCTTATATGCAGAATCACAACGCATGATTAGCCTTCTAATTGGTGGTTCTGCCTCATATTTTCTTATTAGCTGGAGGATTCAGGATCTGTCACTTTGTTCATTTTGCATATCACCAAAATTTACAAACAGCCTACAGCACCAAGTAGCAGCCTTCTGCTTGAGAGCTGAAGAGCTCAGAAGTTCAGTTTCAGACAATCACCCCAGTAAACATGCACCCAAATAGCTGCTGCCTCTTAGCATTCAAAATTCAAGCTGTTTTTCCACCTGCAAGTGAATATTTGTAAAGTCCAACCCTAAAATGCCTTGAACATGGTGGAGGCTCCAATCTCTGGGCTCTACCAGAATGATGGGAAATCTGAAAACATCATTGAGCATCTCAGGCTTGTTGGATACAAGATCAGAACAAATGCACTAAACCTTGAATCCCACTGCAAAATAGAATTTTAAATTTCTTTATTTTTTTGTTGTTGTTGTTTGGTTGGTTGTTTTTTTTTTCCCATTTGGTCTGTGCAGAGATTTCTGAAAGATTACTTGTTCTTCTTGAACAAACCCTGAAAATGAAAACACTGATATTGCAGCAAAATACAGAAAGTAAGCATCCATCACTTTGGATGACCTGTAAAGCACACCAGTGTTTCCTTCTCTACTGCCAGTAGGTATACTCAGATGGAAGTGCAGAGAACAGTAAGTATAGATTGATAGTCAGCCAAAGCAAACTTTGTAAATTTTGGGGACACTGAAGGAATACTACAGCTTGCTATACTCTGATTGAGATGCACCTCCTAGATACTTTATGGGCACAGGAAGAAATTGCAAAATGGCCCTATGGATTAGATTGCTGTCAGCTTTTGACTGACAGTAAGCCACTTGTATGACTGGAAAATTGCAACAATAGATTCCAGTGAGAAGTCAGATTATTATGAAATTTGTAGGCAATGCATGATCGTGGAAGGGCCTTGGCTCAGTAATTGCTTCTACCTTGTCTAGACACTCTCTGAATACTATTATTATTTCAGATTAGTTTCACAGAAATGTCCAGAAACACTGACTGGAAAGTCATAAATAGGTAGTCTCTGTCCTAGAGAGCTTGCAATACAAAAGGAAACAGAGACAAGTGAGTGCAATGAGAGAGTAGAGAAGAAATGTGGGAGATAATGGAGATGAGCTTATGCCATGATATTAGAAAACTGTGGCTGTTTATTGGTTTCAGTTGCACATATGAATTTCTGAAATAACTCTACTGGAATCTTTACAACCACAGTAAAATGAAACTGATATGAGGTCAAAATCAGAATCCTATTGTTTCAGGTGTGACACATAAATCAGTGAGCCAGTCCTCTTAACTGTGAAGAGGGCATGCATTTGCCATGTGACAGAGGATTTTGCAAATTGAGAGAGACATTTCCAAATCTCAGTGATGTACTGCTTAGCCTTCTGGGTCACTGACAGTTTAGGGCTTCCTGAGCACTCACGGTTGGCAGGCTACACTGAAATTTATCTTTTTTATGTATTTGAAGCTCTTTTATGAATGAAAGAAATCAAGATTTTTTTTTTCTTCACTTTTTTTTCCCTATTCTTCTGCTAGAAAATACAGAAAAATGAAGCCTTGCTACAATGTTAGCTAGACTAAGTCTGAAAGTATGTTCTCAACTAATGTGCTCACACAGAGTATGGAACAGTTTTTACATCTCATTTCCTTAGCAGATGAGATGGAAAATTAATTTAGAAACAAAATCAAATAAAAATATAAAATTACTTTTCCTGTATTTAAAAAAAATGTAAAAAAAAGTAATGACATTGCCAGTAAAATAAAGGTTTCACAGCCTAGGTCATAACCCCAATCAACTTTCCTGACCCAGGTGGCATAAAACAAGGCAAAGGTGATCGAATATTAATCTTAGGCTATATTACTAAATCCTTTTAAGACTATAGTTGAAATATGGCCAGTAACAGGTCTGTTTCTTATTTGTCGTGAGGAAAAGTCTGGAAGTAATATAATTGCTCTAAGTGATTTACTTATAATTTGATTTCTTTTGTACTAGGAAATATGACACAAAGTCATACATCTGGAAGAGCAAGGTTTGGAAAAAACAGGTTTTAATACAATGCACAGACTGAGATTCTGCTACAGCACATTCTTCTTGTCTTTTTGTTTTAAAAAGCATATTTTGACCTGGATCATAGATTTCTAAACAGTAGCACATGTGCCACAGGTGGCTTGTAAGCCCTCTCCAAATGATCAGACACACGGATGGGAGCTGCCTCCATCAGCAATGTTACCTTCTGCTGCCACTGCTCATGTTCAAGGGCCTGTAGGGCTTTATCTCTCTTGATCCTTTTTTGTCCTGGATTTCTGTGTCAGATGCTGAGTCCAATCTTGATTTTAAAGGATATTTAAAGAGTTTTAAAGGGTATATATGCATCAATGTAAAGTCATATAGTCATATAGACTACAGTCAAATGTATTTTCCCTATTGGATTCATCTTCTCCAAGGACTAATTGATGAAAGACAGTGTGACCTTACTTCTCCTTTCAGACCACTAGTTTCTACTCTTCTCCCGAACTCCTTTCTTCCCTCAGAAATTCAAAAGATATCTTGTCTGCTTTCCTCTTCTAACCTCTGTGTTTTTTAAAAGGTATCTGCCCTTTCTCTATGAAATGGCATCAGCTCTTGAACTCCGAAAAAAAATTACTTGTAGAGGCATATGTCACACTTTCAATTTCTTACCAAGATGTTAATTAAAATGGAGAAAAAGTAACTTCAAAGTAAATTATTTATATGAAGGGCTTGAATTACCCATATAACTTTATCAGCAATGGAAGCATTGGAAGAGCTAATGAAAAATCCACAAAACCATAAAATATATGAAGTAACAGTGCTGATTACATTTTGAAAGAAAATATCACATTTTGAAATAAAATCACACATTGCTCACCTGAACTTCAAGTATTCAAAACCCACCCAACTGCATGATGAAACTTCTGTCACCCTGTCGTAGTGAGGCAATCTTTCTCTTCAGCATGGGAGCCTGAAGCATGTTACCCAGGATATGGAAAAGGCTGAGGTACTCAATGACTATTTTGCCTCAGTTTTGACTGGCAAGTACTCCAGTAGCATCACCCAAGTTGCAGAGGGCAAAGGCAGGGAATGGGAGAATGAAAAACTGTCCACCGTAGGAGAAGATCAGATTTGAGACCATCTAAGGAATATGAAGCTATGTAGGACCATGGGACTTGTTAAGATACATCTATGGGTTCTGAGGGAACTGGCAGATGAAATTGCTAAGCCACTATCAATCATATTTGAGAAATCAACAATCTGGTGAAGTTTCCACTGGCAGGAAAAGGGGAAACATAACCCCCATTTTTAAAAGAGGAAAAAGGAAAGACCCAAGGAACTACAGGCCAGTCAGTCTCATCTTTGTGCCTGGCAAGATCATGAAGTGGATCCTCCTGGAACCTACGCTAGGGCACATGAAAATAAGGAGGTGATTGGTGACAGCCAACATGGCTTCACTAAGAGCCAATCATGCCTGACAAATTTGGTGACCTTCTACGGTGGGGCTGTAGTTTTGGTGGATAAAGGAAGAGCAAGTGACATCATCTGCCTGGCCTTGTGCAAGGCATTTGACACTGTCCCACATGACATCCTTGTCTCTAAATTGGAGAGACATGGGTTTGATGATTGGACTGCTCAGTCGATAAGGAATTGGTTGGATGGTTGCACTCAAAGAGTTGTGGGGAATGGTTCAATGTTTGATTGGAGACCTGTGATGAGTGCTATTACTCAGAGGTTGATACTGTGACTGGTGCTCTTTAACGTCTTTGTCAGTGACATGGACAGTTGGATCAAGTGTGCCCTCAGCATGTTTGCTGATTACACCAAGTACATGGTACAATTGACTCACTTGAGGGAAGGAATGCCAACCAGAGGGACCTTGACCGGCTTGAGAAGTGCACCCGTACCAACCTCATCAAGTCCAACAAGGCCAAGTGTAAGATGCTGCAATAGTCAGGGCAATTCCAAGCACAAATACAGGTTGGGCAATGAGTGGATTGAGAGCAGCCCTGCGGAGAAGAACTTGGGGGTGTTTTTATCTATTTGGGAGTGGACGAAAAACTGAACGTCAGCCAGCAATATGTACTCACAGACCAGAAAGTCAATCACATCCTGGGATGCATCAAAATAAACATGGCCAGCAGGTCAGGAGGGGTGATTTTGCCCTTCTACTCTGCTCTGGTGAGACCCCCACATAGATACTGTGTTCAGCTCTGGGACCCCCAGCATAAAAGCAACATCAACCTGTTAGAGGGTGTCCAGAGGAAGGACACAAAGATGATCAGGGACTGGAGGACAGCCATATGAGGACAACCCAAACCATTCTGTGATTCTATGATTCTATGATTCTATGACTTCCTAAAAGAAAAGTCTAACAAATTTGGCAGGTATTTGGATCTTTCTAGAACTGAATTCTGAAATTTTTTGATTTATTGTACCTTCTGGAACCGATGCAACCCAAAACAGCTTGTGCATAACTGATCTTAGGAACTGACAGAGAGGCAGGTTGTGCTCCCCTCTCGACTCAAGCGCTCACTCTAAAAGTAAGCCTAGAGAAAATGGAAAATGCAGAGCTGAAAACAGCTGGAAGAAGACAAAGCTATTAAAATCAATGCATCTGGATGCAGTCTGTGACTCATGAAATCCACAGGTTGTTGACTGGTGGAAGCCAGCAGGATACACCAAGGGAAACATCACTCCATGCCTTTCCTGCTTTTTAAATGCTTTCCCTAAACATTTTCTATTTTTCATTGCCACAGACAAACTATCGGGCTGGCTGAATTCAGTGGCTACATTTATCATGTTTAAAAGCAACAAAAAAAAACCCCTAAAACAGGCCAGGCCAGTTCTTTGTGGCCAGCTGGCATGATATGACCTATGTCTACACCATTACTTTCATATCCACCTGAGGAGGATGGCCTTATTCAGACAGTCTGTTGAAGATGATTCCTGGCACATATAAAACCCCAATGCATGCCCAGGCTTTGTTCAGAGGTTTCTAGTTGACACAGCGACCTTGCTAAAAGTTTAATTGTTAGCGTGATAATCCTCAGGCAGGAGCCTGCATGCTGTTTATTGTGCTACTACAGAAGTAGCCAATGTTTCACTACAAATTTTAAAAAAAATAAAGCCCCTCTTCCTCTCTTTTGGCTTTTATTTGTATAATTCTGTTTGTGTGGACTAAGTGGTTCAGCAGCACAGAAAGAGCAGTGAGAGAAAATTTCTCTTGGTTCTTGGAGAATTAAAAAACCTGCACTAAAGTATTTGTGATCATCTATTCTCTAGTTGTCCTTTTTTTTTTTTTGGCCTTGCACAACCCTTGGAAATAATAATAAAAAAAAATTATTACCAGACTGTTAGAGGGAAGATACCTCAAGAGCCTTTGACTTTTACAGTTCAGTCTGGAATGTTTACTGTGGGAGTGGACCGTCTCTACATGAGAATAATTCTGCTTTGAGCAGTCAGAATAGACAAAAACAAGGCACAGAGCAAAGTGGGATGGTCAATCTCTCCATATCATAACACACCACAGTACCCTCTTTCACAGCAGTTTATATATTGACATGTGCAAAAGAGTTGGCCTGATCTCACTGTCATTTTCAGCTTCCAATGTCATATTTTTCTTCTGCTCTTCTGCTAGATCTGTGATCCTTTTCACCTGCATCTCCTTCCAGTACTTTTGGATAAAATACATCCATTATATCCAGTTTTGCAATAGAAGTTGGTTAAAACCCCAGAGACACAGAGTACCAGCAGTCCCTGGTGACTTAAAATTTATAGGAAAATATTGCCTGTTTCACTCTGAATTTAAAAAAAAAAAAAAGGTATGGTACAGAAGGATTAACACAATCAGGTGTCTCATAACCTTTCCAAGAGAGATGGAAATCTCCGTATATTAGATGGGTCTTTCTGAGAAATGCAATTTCTTTTCCTAACAGATCTATTTCAGTAAAGATCAAGGAATGATTCAAAAGTCATTCACACCAGGTGCAAGCCTTAAAAATAATTCAGACTGGTATATGAAAACATCAGTATACTCAATCCTGTTGACCTTTAAAATGGCTATAGATTTAAGTACTCATTTTGAGTGCTCGTAAAGGTGAAGTCTAAATAAACATATAAATTGGTGCTACACATGTATTTCATCACAGAGGAGTTGTGATTCTTACATAAACCCAGATTCATTAGTTTTTTAGGTTTTCAACTCATTGGCTGATGAATTATTTAGTCTTCAGCTTTTGCAAATGCCTGATTATCTAATGAAAAATAATGTCGGGAATCCAGCCTGAATAATTTTTTAAAAGAAGAAAGGCGTTAATTTAATCTTCCTTTGCATGATCAGGCAATTAAAAGAGGCCAAGGTGAGCTATAACTAAACTATCAATCAGAAGTCTCTGGAGATACTTTACTGTATAGTGAAACTTTGTCTGAGAATGGATGGTTCTCAAAATTGAAATCTGTTGATTTAAAGAACTGAATAACAAATAAGACGTTTTTGAGCTTAGGCTGAAAACCTGTGTTTCTTTTTCATTTAATATACAGGAGTCGGAAAAGCAGCTGTTTCTGGGTATTTTGGTGCCCGTTGCTTGAATTTTGCACATTAAATTGCAAATTACTAACTGTTTATTTCGCCTTTCATTTTCGTATGTTCAGTAATCATTATGTAAAGGCTCTTTGTGTTTATCCTATGTTTCCATTTGACATATTCTCTTCTCACATAAATTACATTCACCACCCGTGCCATTCATTACTGAGCTAACCTTAAGGTATGTAATAGATTTGAATTTCGTTTTTGAATCCTATTGTTAGATATTTTCACTGTAGTTTGATTGCTAGTTAAATCTTCACTTCCATATTTCACTTAGTTTTCACTAGTGCAACTCAGAAAATCTTTTCTCCAGGAGTAAACCCCACTTTTACACGCCACACAGATATACACTGTTAGATGCTAGGTTGTCTGGCGACAAAAGGAAAATGTGTTTTATTTGGATAAAGAGGTATCAGATTTTAAAGTGAAAAGTACCTTAAAGATTAGCGCTGTACTGTGCAAGATATAGCATGACTCTCAACATTTTAGGGTGAAGCTCTGTGGGTTCCCTTGTTTCACATGCCAGTAATTTCCCTTCTTTGCATTTGCATAGTACGGCTTTCTTTATTAAACAGTATTAAGGGGAAATTTTGTCAAAGCTTGTATATTCAGCACTTGCTTGTTCTGAGGTGAGATTATGTGTGATTTTGATACATGAATCCAAGGTTTGGATAATCTTCAGAAAATATGGATAGACTGTCTTTGATGAATACATAGTTCATGTCCCCATATAATAATTTACAATTCTGATCTATTGTATTTTTCCCTGGTGAGACAAAATTATCTTTCTATAGCTTTTTGTTTCTATAGCTTTTGAATGCTGTGATTATTTATTCACATTTCTCTGTCCCCATAAATTAGATTTTCTATTTTCTGCTGAGTTTTTTTTTCTTCCGAGACAGTTTAATTTTAATTTAGGCTTTTCTCACAGCTAATTTAAGTGTCGTGATATTCCATATAACTGTTAATTTTTGGAATGCTGAGCTGGGTGGTCACTGCTGTGTACATATCGACAACTGAAAAAGTGTTATCTCAGCTCCTTATCTCCACTGTGTAATTTATAGCAATGTCTTTTTCAGGAATTTAGAGAATTTTTAAGACTTATATCAGTATTTCAAGACTCTTTCCCCTGAGTTACCTGTAAATGCAAGTATCTAGGCCTGGGATACATGCAGGAGAGTTTTATGGGATTTTAAAAATAATTCTATATTGCTCTAAAGGTAGATAACTGTACTTTAGGACCTAGAAAGACTAGGCAACAGTCATCCCACCTACCACAACTATCTGGAATTTAGGTATCTAAACTAATAATCTTGGTTCTTCCCACAGTGAATAAAAAGCAATAGAATTATTTAAAAAACAATCAACCCAACTATTTCAGATACTTTTTGGAGTGGGAAAAATTGCCCTTTGGAAGTGCACTATGTTCCACATAAGTGTGGAGTTTATTTGCGTCCTTTTGACTAACCATCATTACCTTTTGTTTGCTAAGTGGCACAGCCTGCATATTACCACTGCTTTTCTCCACTGCACTGTTTTGTATCACATGCTGTTCTTCGGTGTATCATTCATTTCTTATGATTTTTAATTTGATAGAAAACTTAGGAAAGAAATAGTGTCTGAAAAGGTTTCATTTTGACAATAATTACACTGTTCAATCAAGCAAGATTTTTTGTATGCAATTTATTAATGGAGATGTTAAATTCCAGTGATTTTTTCCAAATTATTTGACGTGATTGCCCTGAAATACTTTAACAAATGCAGAGTAAATATATAATAGTTGTACTCATTTATTTTAGGTAAGTTTTTTGATATCATTTGTTGTTCAGTAACATTCTCCTGAACATTTAATCTTCTACACAGTGTTGAATTTCTTTTAAAATTTCAAGACAGGCTCAGGCAATTTAAAAGCAAATAAAAGTATGGCACCTACATATGTGTGCCTCCTCTCTTCCTTTTCCCATAAACATAGCACTGCTTTTTATGTGTGCAATTACCAAATAATTATGGCACTATAGAAAATAACACTGGTGTTAAAAGAACAGTCCTAAGCTTGCAACTGAGCTGTGGAAACTGTACAGATCTGATGCAAATGCATTTGAGAAGCCATCTCAGTCTCCACACATCTCAGAAAGACGGATTACTGTGCCCAGTGGTATATTCAATGAGCCATTGGCCATAAGGGAAAGACTTGTTGGATTATACAATTAAAAATGTAGGTGGGTAGCACTTGCTATGGGGATAAAGAGGTCAATTCCTCCCAGAACTGTAGAAGTCTTCAGTAAGAATTTTCTGAGTCTTTTCGCTTGTGTGTCACACACATGGATACAGAACACACATGGGCAGGGAGCTCTGCAGTGAGCAGGGTATGTTGATGGTGGGTAATAACCCTCTACAGGGATTTACCAGGCTACCCCCAAACCCGCAGAGAGGACATGTGACAGCATAGACAGAGCATGGAAAATGGCCCATCAAGACAGAATTAGAGGATCCCAGGACCCTGACTCTCCTGTGACTGTGTTCACAAGGTGAAGAGCAAGAATTAATTGTTTAACTGAATGTTTTGTTTTGTTTTGTTTTGTTTTTTTCTGGGATGAAGCAGAATGAAGCACTGTGAAGAATCTCAGCAGCTGAAAAGCACCAGACTTGCCACATGTGTGTGCATCACCAATGACATTGTAAGACCAAGCCTAGAATTTTGTAATTTTTCAATACTTGATTTTACAATTGTAGCATCTTTAAATACTTTTTGGTGTCTGCAGGTATTTCTTATACATCGTTAGACAAGTAACTAAAGCTTATATATCCCCAACTGGAGAAAACAGGTGAATGTCTATAGTACTGCTTGCCAGTTTTCTTTTGTTCTGATTTTGTAGAATAACCATAGAGGCTTTTGTTTTCTCTCTGCAAATGGATGAAATTATGTGGTGTTTTATTCAAACCTTTTCAATGGCCATAATTTACAGCATTTGAATTTGCAAATGTATTCTTTCTTGGATTTTATCTTTTTTATTTTTTTTCTGGTGCTTCTGGAAATCTTTACTGACATATCTAGGAGAGGTTACTTAAGCATTGTTTTGTGTTCAGATACAGCATGTTCTCTGTAAATAATTGAGTATTTCCTGGATCATGTAATAGGATGTTATCCTTGACATTTTCTGTAGATGGCTATGTATTTTTTGATTCAAGTTAACATCTAAATCTTACACGTTTGGGAAACAGAAAATGAGAGACAATGTCATCTGAAATTTGACATAGTCATGTATAATCAAATCCAACAAACTGGATATCAGACAAACCAAACAAAAGAAAGATGGCTGAGAAGGGCAGGAGTTCAAGGTGAACTGAGAGGAGGAAAGGTATCCTAATTATTTGAATATTACTGGAAAACAAAAGAGTTGATTTTGAATCTGGAGTAGGAGAGGACAGTCACCTGATTGAATCACTCATTTAGGATCAGGGAGAGCTGCAATCATTGCCTTGCTCTCTTTTGCGCTGTGCGTGATGTTAGGCTTGTGCTTATTTCTCCATGCCTTTTCTAAACAGAATAATAGCACTTGCTAAACTCTTCAGAGTAAAATCTTTGGGCTGTTCATCTTTCAGGATAATTAGGATTTGCTGCATGCTGGAGATAATGGTGATTCCAATATGTTAACTATTTTCTGTGTGGAAATGTCCCAAGTAATGTAAAATATTTCATCAGTCTGGCTTGCCCTGAAATATAATGCCTGTATTTTCCTAAACTATGTTAGGAATTGTGTGTCATAATAAAACCCACAATTACATTCACTCAAATATAACAATGATATAGATATTCCTGAAAACATAGAAAGACGATTTTTTTTTTTTAAATTGTGTCTCTGTGTGTGTCTGATTATGTAAAAATGTTGGTTAGATTTCTGATGGATGTCTAAAGCAAGTACATTTTAAAACTGTGTGTAAAACCAGGTCCGTAAATCCTAGCACAGACCATGTAATAATTCTGAAGAAAGGATTAAACAGGTAAAAAGAGCTAGTAATAATGGTAATGATTGCTAATTGCCAGAAACAGTACACATGGCAAATGCTTCTGTATTGGACCACTGTATATTTTTTACTGCATGAAGTTATCTAAGGATTTTGTCTTAGATAACAACACTTACATTTTGATCTTTAATTTCTCAAGAATAAATTCAGATTTAAAGACTTGATCCTATTATAGTTGAAGTCAAAGCTAAAAGAACAACAAAGCTGGAAATAAATCCTTCTCTTAATAGCTCTTAATAGACCCTTCTCTTAATAGCTCTTAATACCCAAATGTGCTTCAAGGATACTTAAAAGGGCAACAAAAAGGTGGTATTCTGAAACTCCATACTGCAAATTTCATGTTGTGCTAAAAACTCCAGTAGTCTGATTTCTAAAATGTCTCTTACAATATAGATTTGATTTGCTAGATCAAATTACTAGATTCAGAAAAAGCACTGGATAGGGAAAAACACAGAGAGAAGAATAACAGCAATAATAATAAAGCCTCCAAGGGCTTCATGTTTAGATCAGAGGGTTTAGATATAAAATTACAAATGAAGCAATATTCGAAGGAGAAAAGTAATAAGAATATGCTAGGAGGAAATTTTAAGTAAATTAATGAAAGGACCTTTTTGACTGATTAACTGTTACTCAGAAGAAACAACTTTCAAATGCCAAATGAAGGTAATGTGATTAATAAAAAAAAAAATAAATATCGCACTTCTTATCAGCCTAAAGGCAATGTAAATGTAACGGTGCGCTTGGTGCTGCGATGGTATTGTAAACTGTTTATATTGGCTTGCTATGAGAAGCCAGGCACAGAGAGACTTTTTGCAAAAACTGCAGTGAAAAGGAAAAAGGAGCGCAGTAGCTTTGGAGTTAACACAATGTTTCTTTTGCTAATCAAGTTCCTTGTTCAATATTTGAAGAACATAAATATTTTGGAGACTCTCTCAGTGCCGTGTGGCAGATGGTAAATCTAAAGGTGTAAATGAGGATGAGCACATGCCAATAGCCTCTTCTGATACACACATCTGTCCACAGCATTGCAGTGTAAACTCTCCCAAAGTCTAAGATAATCCATCATGAAATTAAAAAAATAAATAAATCATTAATTAGGCAAGGGAAATGGAATAGAAATACCTGACTGAGAATGGCGTTTAGTTGTGTGTATGTCGTTCTTTCACTCAAAAGGCATTATTCTCCTCCCCACTTGAGGGAAGACAGTGTGCTGACTGATATTTTGAGATTCAGATGCAAAGTCCTATAGGGTGAGTGAAATCTGTCTTGGTAGTTTTATTCTATTCTTTTGCTGTCTCTTCCCTGAATAAAAATACAAATATTAGACTTGTGCGAGATTAGTTGTTCCGAACATGTGAATAAAATTTTATCTTATTTCAGAAGGGATTTAATTTCAGCAAAGATCAAAATTCTTGGTAAAAATGTGGAATAGTTGGAAGGGCAGGTCCAAATACTCTATTAAGACAAAAAAATTAACAGAGAGCCTGAATTCTTGCTGTAATATATTTTGAATGTGTGGGATGATGAGTGGGCTGCTGGATGAAATTTAGCTTTCCTATTCTTGATTAAATTACTGCATATTTTAAGGCTGAGGCAAATTTCTTTAATATGTTTTGAGTTATTTCTTCTCTGCTGTCTTGATGGTCTTGAAACTTACCTAAATCTTCATAGTGTTGAGGATCTCTGCTTTGTTCTGAACACACAGATATATAAGTAGTATACATATATTTCTCTCAGTATAGCTGAGAGAAAAACTTCAAAA
This sequence comes from Trogon surrucura, assembly GCA_020746105.1. Taxonomy (NCBI): domain Eukaryota; kingdom Metazoa; phylum Chordata; class Aves; order Trogoniformes; family Trogonidae; genus Trogon; species Trogon surrucura. Next base: position 57,492,186 of record CM036618.1, read on the forward strand.
AATAATTTATTTCTTCAATAATATTGGAGATTTTAGTGTAATTTCCTGATCACTATCTGAAGTCTTGCCACACTGTCAGATTTTATTTTTTCAGAAAACAAAATTGCAGCAAGCTCTCACTGCACCAAGTACTTTAAATGTATGAAATGAAATGACCTTTGATCTCTCTGTCATTCTCGGTTGGACCTATGTTTTATCCATATTTTTTTAAATGTACAGAGGTTGGTAATTGGAAACACTGCTAGTTTGTTGCATTCATGAGCCACAGGGATGAACAAAAATAGATTCAGTTCCCTCATTAACAGTACTTGCTTCTCTCACTCCTTGTAAGGCACAGTGGAAACCAACCTCTGAAAAGGGTCCCTATCACTCACCATATCCACACCACTTCTAAGTTCAGATATCAGCCAAGGAATTTATCTTGTGCAGTCTCCTGAGGTCAGTTGCTTCTTCCTTTGTCTGCTTGCAGCAAGTACGTAGTTCAAACAACTTGTGAAAGTGATTTGGCTCTGGCAATGCCATCTTCTGAACAGCAACGCCTTCACATTTTTTAAGCAGCTGTCAGACCATATTGTATGTTGCCCTGACAGAGGTAATTACAGTTCCTAGCCTGTGAGCACATGCTCTCCAGGTGACTCAGAAATGCACATGAGTCTGCAGCTCTTGCAAACATCAGATTTACTGTAAAGGTACAGGCCATCGGTGCAGCACCTGTTCAGGATGTCCAGCATATCCAGGAAATGGCAAACTTTTATTTTTTTCCCACCTCTTTACATCTGCACTAAGTGTGGTGCATCCAGACCATCAGCATGGTGTTGACAAGATATGTAATGCATACAGCATATTGACTCATTTATCTATGATCATGCTTATGCACCACCTAATTACAGTGTAGAGTTTTTCAGGTTCCACCAGGAAAAGTTTTCCCATTAGGAAAAAAGACAAGTCCAAACAAACAAACAAACATGTCTGGCAGACTCAGCTATATCAGGAATTGCCATTTTCTATGTTAAAAATTGGGATTGCATGCACTGTGCACAGTTTACAGTGTGGGTCAGTGCTTAACAGGCATGAATAAACCTTACTGATGTCTGTGTGTGAGTCCAAGGAAGCTTGAATTATTTACCATGTGCCAGTGTAATTAGTGTCATAAACATGAGTTAAACAGTAGCACACTGTGAGGGACAGTTCCCCACTACCAGCTGATGTCATTGTGAATTAGTAGTGTTGACTCACAAGCTCAGTAATGGGTATGTGGTTGGCTGGTTAGAGAAGATTCATTAATTACCCATATACAGATCCTGAGGAACTGAGTACAGCTCTCCAGGATGTAAAACTGTGCAGTGGCGCCTTGCTGGGGAATATTTTCCATATCTCTGCTATATGATAAAAATTAGTTGGCCCCTGTGGTTTTTAATATTCCTGGGACTTGACATTATGAACACTACAAATACTGTGAAACTAGAACTTCCATGACTGTTGATATTATGATGTCTACATCACAGCATCAGTTTTCATATTGAAAAATGTTGCACTGTATTAATAACATTACTTTAAGCTATGTCCCAAGATTGAATGTCTGCTCTCTCATGCTCTGCTAAAGCAAGCTGGAACTGACCCAGACAGTTTAAGATAAGCCTGTCCTGAAAGGTGTCTAGGAAGCTGGGACAGTCATGGAAGTAGTGATCCCGAAGGGCAAAACAGGGTTGAACAACCAGGGTCAAAAAGAGATCTAATGTGGGAAAGAGGGAGCTCTGCAGAAGTCACTGGTGAGAATAGTCCATGAATGCTATTTGAATTCTCAGGCTTTCTCTCATGGATTTGTGGTTGCTTGTGAATATTTTACATGTTTTAATTTTGACACACTTGGATCTTACAGATTATGTCTCATACATAGCATAGAGAGCAACCTCAGCACCCTCTGATGTTTCCAATTCATTTCAATATACCTGTGTATGTCCAGTTTACTTAAGTGGTCCCTAACTTCATGTATCATGAACTTTTTTCACTCCCATTCTCTGCAACTAAGCACAAATACATGGGAGGCCTGGGACAAGAGCCTGCCAGTAAAGGCCAAAGCAAGGAGTAGAATGTTTTGAGCCTTTGCTATGTCCTTTGTCACTAGATTGCCCTCCTTACTTAGCAGTGGGTCAACATTTTCCCTGATCTTCTCTTTGCTGCCCATGCAGCTGCCAAAGCCCTTGCTTCCCAGCACATCCCACATCACTGTCACCTTTCAGCCAATACTTGTTCTTGCTGATTCCCTTCCCACAGGTTTGGGCAGGGCTTCTGCGCTGCTGTGGTGCAACTCTTCTCCCTGTCTGCCTGTCTCCATTGGTGAGGTGGGCTCAGCCAGGCATTCCCATTCAGCCACACCGGTCTCCTGCCTCACACCGCTTGTTATCTCACACTCTGGGATGGGCTGGTCTTGCACCTGAAGACTGCACAGGTCTCTCGAGCATCTTTCCTCTTTGGAACAGCTTCCCATATGATCCTGCTGAGCAGGACCCTGAGAAAACTGGCTTTGCTTCCATGAAGTCAAGGTCTACTATTTTATTTGCCTTCCCCACTTCCTTAAGGATCTTAATCATCAGATTAGATCTGCCCATCTTATAGACAGTCTGGGCAATGCTGCCATTGAACATTACATCCCTAGAGAGTTCTTCCTTACAGAAGATTTGGATGAGCATCTCCCCCAGTCTGTTCATAATCTGCATCAAAAAGCTTTCCCAAACATACTCCAGAAATTGGATTGCTTGTGCCCTGAGATGTTGCCCTTCTAGATGGTTAAATTCTCCCTCTACCTCCTCTTCTTGATGGAGCAGTCTGTAAGGATGTTCAATGGTATATCTCCCCTTAGCATAGCAACTAGATCATTGCTCCTCTCTGCTGCTGGGGCAGCTCCTGCCACTCACTGCAGCTCGCGGCCTGGTCAACCATGTCCTCCCTCTGGAGCTTCCAAGAAGACCTTATTGTGGCCTTCCAGTATGTTAAGGGGGCCTACAAGAAAGCTGGTGGGGGGCTTTTTAGGATATCGGGTAGTGGTAGGACTAGGGGGAATGCTAGAGATGGATAGATTCAGACTGGACATTAGGGAGAAATTCTTCACCATGAGGGTGGTGATGATCTTCAAGGTCCCTTCCAACCCTGACAATTCTATGATTCTATGATTCACCTGGGCCAAGGTCTCAGAGGAATGAGGTAGCTGCTGCCAATGGTGCCATGTTGAGACAGAAGTCTGTAGTGATGAGGCAGGTTCAAGTTCCAGCAGGAATCATCAATGCAAGGTCAGGATAGGGAGGAAATGGGGCCAGACACCAGCATAGCTACAGCATAGCTGCTGAAAAGGCCTGAGGCAAAGGCAGCTCCTGAGACAAGGTGTAGATGCTACAGACAAGGCTTCTCACAGTTTTTTTCTGCCAGCTTAGATGTTTACACAGCAGTCTTATCTAAGGTTACACAGGTGTGCCTCATCAAGAGTTGACTCTGGAAGCCAGCAGTCAAAGCCTTGATGGAGGCAGTGAGGAAGAGACTGCAGAGCCTGCTGGTGCATGCTGGGTTCAGACAGAGACAGGGAGTGCTTACAAGATTTTCTGCTCCGCAAGTGACTTCTTGCAGTATCTTGTGGTTTCTTGTCACAGTTCACTGACTTTGGGAACATCAGGCCTGCAGCATAGTCCTTACTCTTGCCCTGTGCTCCAAAGAGCATGCATTTTTAAACTTTAAGTACCTGAAATGAAATGCCTAATGCTATGGGGTTTAACCCAATGCTTGCAGGCAAGACTTTGCTTATAGACGCAGGAAATTGATGTTGTCTTGGTCAAGGTTAACAGGAGAAAAACACATTGTTGCCTGTGGTATATTAGGAATATTCATACCTGTGGGCCCATTATTTACATCTACACAAACCTAGCTTATTTCCATAGAGATAAAGTCAGTGTGAATATCTGTGGAGTTATCATTTCTAACAAAGTTTATTGTAACTCCAGATCTTTGTCATCCAGATTGTGTTTTCCTACTTTATATTTAGGAAAAAGGTTTTAACGTGACAAAATAAATCAATAGGAAAGCACTCAGCTAGGTGTCTCTTTCAGGCTTTCATCTTCTTGTTGATGGTGAAAAAAACAAATTGGAGAAAGCATCTTTGAATTATATTAGTGTGATAAATTGCCAGAAAAGAAGTAAACTGGCCAGAGTTCTATCACTTACTGTGCAAAACAATGCATGTAAACTTTTTTTCCATGAAAATATGTGAATTTTGTGAAGTTATGTGGTCATTTTCAGATTGAGCATCAAGAAGAAAATGTTGCTGACAGCACAGATTTGTTTCAATCACTTTTGCTCTTTAGCCCTTTGTTGATGGCAAGTTCTGTCTTCTCAAGCATAAAACCTGATTCCCAGCACTCTGGTTGTGGGAGGAAAAGATAGCCATCTAGCCCCCGTAAAGCTAAGTCAGCACATTAAGTTAGATGAGGAAAAGTATTCTCTCTGAATAAAACAAAAGAAAAGCTCATGTACTTGATATTGGGAAGTACACACCCTCCCATCAGTGAATACTTGTGTTATTATAGCACACTCAAAAGAGGTTGGACTTTGTTTTGGTTTCGGTTTTGTTTTGTTTTGTTTTGTTGTGGTGAATTTGTCTCGTGTTGTTTCCCTGTCCCCAATCACTCTTGTTTGACTTTCACATAGGTTGAGTTTTGCTGATGTCAGGGACTAATCAGATAACTACCAGACATAAAAGTCAAATAAAAGACAATTCTGTGTCAAAATCCTGATGTTGACTCAAACAGGGTAAAGTGAACTTTAGGATTTGAGAGAAGTAAGTAGTGATACAGCTTTCTACCCTGGGTGCAAACTAGCCAAATGGCAGCTTTTAATGGAAATCTAATGATGTTAACCTAAAAGGGAGGTGAGAATAGTGCTTCTTTCTTAATGCAGTTGAGTTTTAGGAGTGAAGATGTTGAGTTTTAGGAAAACCTCTGGCTTAAAATAGGTATGAGAACAAATTGCGGCCACTGCATCAGCACACCACTTATTTTTGCAGTTATCACTAACATAATATTACAACAGTCCTCTAACTTTATTAGTGTAGGGCAGGTATAGTGCAGTTCTTTCCCCTAGAGAAACCCACTTTCTATGACAGAAGAGAAACTAAACAGTAGAAAACAAATGGGGGTGACAATGTAAGCAGGTGTCAGTGTCAGCAATATCTCACTGATCCACCACATATCTAAGACAAATGTGTACAGAGAAACCCCACAGAAGCCTGCAGGGTTGTCCAGTTCTTGGCAATGAAATTCTGTCACTGTCTCCTCCTGCTCCCCTGACATGGGCAGCCTCCCTGCAGCACCCAATATAGTTATATCTATAGGGACAATATCAAAACAAACCCCTTCTCCTCAAGCTATACATAGTGGCAAATTTTAGGACATTATTTAAGCATAACTCTGCCAAACTACGTTATAGCTAATATTCCAAAATGGCAAAACCATCCTTTCAAAGAATGTCACAACTTTACTGAAAAGCATCAAAGACTTTATCTTCTCTTGCCTCCTGCAAAGAACACGAGTGTTTCAATGATCATACTTGACTAAATCCTGAAGTATGCTCACTGCACATGCCACTTCATGTACTTAGCCAAGGGCAGTAAAATATTATAACTCATTCATCACCTGCTACACAGTGAATTGCTTGTTACAGCAAACCATTATAGACTCTACAACATATGTTTGAGAGTGCAGTACACAGAGCAGAGCAGAGATCTGAATGCCATTTATCTCAAGGTCTTTCTAGGCAGCACTGCCAGTGAAAAACAATCTTAAGCAGATGCTAATGAAAAATACAAGATCTTTGTAATGGTCAAGTTGTATAAAAGATCTTTGTGTAGATGAGAACTCAGGCTGAGGTCATCATCAGTGAGACTTGAAAGACTGAATGCAGATGATGTTAGACAGTGGAGATGCTATGGGCACTGTGTACATGGCTTCAGAGAGGTGATATCATCTTTAGACTACAAGCCAGCTCAGAATTGACAATTTGATGCCTTATTCCACAACTCTCACATTTCTATGTGGGGCTTTCTGCCACCTGCCACTGAGTCTGATGCTATGGCTTGGAAATTTTGGGTTTGAACTGCCAACAAGTTGGCCAGAGACTAATCGCACCCACAGTCCGAGTTACACTCTTGACTTCTTCCTTTCACCACAAGCATGATCGAGCAAGACATCTCAACGAATCATCAGCCTCACAACAAGTTGCTATCCATGTAAATTGTTTATAGCAATCAACAGAATTCAGCAGAGGAACCCATTTCTACTCCTCATGCCGACTGTGTACTTAGTCAGCATCTATTATGAAGGCTGGCTGTGTTTTGGGGAATAGGGCTGGTGAGGCTGATTGCTGTTGTATCCCTGGATGACTTCAGATAAATTATACAGCTCCATCTGTGTCTCAGTGAAAAAGTGCTGCAGAAAGCTTGCATTTCTTGTATGAGCCTGAATACCTGCGATCATCTGGGCCACAAGTAATGATATTTAAAGTCCCCTGAAGCAATAACTGAATGTTGCAGGAACAAACTGCTCTCAGCAGAATAACACTCAGCATGTCTACACCATCAGTTAAGTACATGTTCTCAAGACAGGTTTCCTCACAACCCCGCATTATAAATCCTCCAACTTGCACTTATTGCTCATCCGAGCTCAGGGTTGTAGTTTGCTGCACACTGGGAATGCAGGCAAGATTGTCTCCTAATTATAGGTGTAAGCTTCCACTGAAGTGTCCTGGATAGACTGTGGGGTGGCACAACCTGTTGCAGCTCAGCTTTTGCAAGTCGAACATGGATGCTTTGGTTTAAGAGACTAACCAGCGGAGCAGGCTGAACATACTCATGTTCTTCTCAGTTAAGTGGACACAAAGCCAAGAGTGTCAAGCATCCTGGCCCTAGCCGTTGTAAACTTGGGAATGTGGAGAGGAAAATGGGAGATGAACTATGTAACTAGAAAAAAAAAAAAAAAGAAAAAAAAGAAAAAAGAAATCACAGCATTATCAATATTATGTAATTCAGTCTTGGGTGAATGTGTAGTCATGCACAGCTTTGAGGCTATGCTATGCACCTCAGTCCAAAGTTTAGAGATTCTGGAACAGGCTTTAAATTTTGAGTATCTATGACTGTTTTGCATATATAATCTGCAACTGTTTAACAGGAACAAGTCTCAAAAATAAGTTCCTAGGCTGTGGCCTAGCATTTCTGAATTACCCAGGAATAAGACTGGTCAGGGATGAGTCCCACCTCCTTGTGCGTTCCCTACAGTGAGACAGACAGGGAAAGCAATCTGGCTTGAAGAAAAAAATAAATTAAAAAATTCATGGGATTACTTCCAGCTGGATCAGTTCCCGGGTCTGGTTCACAACAAAGCTTCTCAGACAGCTGTGCCAGTACAACTGAGGAGGTAATGTACTGTGACAGGAGTCTCTGGTGCTGAAGGCTTTATTTTATAAAATCAGTCTCTCTACAATATGAGCAAGGATGGACTCTAAAAATGTCTGGTCTGTTAAATGACCAGTGAATGAGTTCACACTTCAGAGCTAGCAGGTTCTCAAGAGGAAGGACTGGGAGGGAAGGATTTATTTGTTTTGCTTCTAACTTTTGTTTGATTAGCTGTTATTAGGTTGATTATCTGTGGAGTTCTGGCCAATTAATGATCAATTTTACATTTGTAGTTGACTCCTATCCACAGTCTGTCCTGTTTCCAGCTCCACTTAGCACTAGTAAAGTGTAATTTTCCAGCTATTTAGTATTTTTATTTGCAGTTGCATAAGATGTTCTTATATTTTAATTTCATAATGATACTAAGGGTTTATAATTGCATCCTATTTTGACTTGAGACATAGGTTTTGAGCTACAATTGTAATTTGAACACTTGTAAATTGAATGCTGCCAAATCAGGTATTTAAAAGTGAAGAAAAAAATAAAATAAAACAAATACAAACAAATCAAAAGATGTATCTTTATGGTAGACGCTTACCTGCAAGCCTCATTACTGCTGAAACAAAGCCTCTGTGGGTTTGTTGTTTTTTTTTTTCAGTCAAATAACTTGTGAAGGATACCTGAAAACAGTGCAATTTAGCTAAGAGTAAACAGACCAGAGCACTCACCCTCCACCCTGCAAAGCTGCAGCACAAGGAGCCCCGTTGCTGAGCCATGGAGAGCTTTCTGGGTGAGGGATGGATGTTGTGCTTTGCTCTCAGCCTTTGGCTGCTAAAGCAGCAGCAAGTGGTTTGCTTTTGCAGAAGCAGCTGCCAGAAATCAGCCAGCAGGCACCAACGGTCTAATCCATGATGAACCTGTTCTGTCCATCACTTGTGCTTTGTGTCTGAACTGTCTTATCTGATGCTTTAATCCCATCTTGCTCCTCTTTTTCAAAGATGGTGGAAGTGAGCTGTCTTCCTCCTTCCTTCTTTCCCTCTTTCTTTCTCTTTTGCCTCTTTCCTAAATCACATAGTTTCAGCAGAGGTTTTTCAGGTACTTCACTGTGTGAAACTTTAACAGTGGTTGGTAGTGGAGACTTTTTTTTTTTTTCCAAAAAAAAAGAAGCTAAGCTAAAAGCTTTTATTTTCATACACAGCTCCAAAGAGAGAATGTGAAAGATTTAAAGGGGCCTCACAATGGATGAATTTCTAGGTCAGACTCTCAGGTACCTTACACCATATGTGAGCATGTACAGCAGAACAAAGGCCTTACAAACACCTGGACTGTATTTTGTTTACATTACAGGGCAATAATTGATCATCTGTTGAATCAGTGAGCTGAGGCTTCAGGCAGAAATTTAGGGACTGGGGGAATATCCTAATCTTTCTATGCTGGGTGTCCTGCGTGTTGCTGAGCTTGGAAATCATTCAGGAACAGAGAAGCTCAATATTTGAAGCTCAATATTTGACCTGCTCAGGAAAGTTTTTCTTCACCTTACACATCCTCATTTTACACCTTAGAAATAAATTTTGCTATGGACTACTTGGAGAATGAGACCTGTCATATATAGGCATTATCTCATGTCTTCAGATTCAGACCTCTGATACAAGTGGAGGTGATGAGGTATGCATAATACAGCAGTATGACACGATGAGTTGCAGCTTATTGTGTTGCTAGTGTCTCCTTTGGGCATACCATATGGTGAAGCTGCCCTACAGCTTCCTAAGAGCTTCCTATTTTTTTTTTTTTTAATAACTTTCCCCTGAAAATGCCTACCTGAACAGGAAATTTTACTAAACAGAAGCCCCAAGAGAGCAATAAGAGAAAATCAGGGGAAACTTTTGCATGAAGGAACATTCTTGTAGAAGTGTATGTGGGTTTGGGTTTTTTATGTGCAAAGTTCCCAAATTCACTTCTTCAAGGGAAAAATCAAGCTAAAAATTGCTGAGGATGCATAGCAGGAGGCAGAAGGGAAGGGAAAGTAAAAAGAGTGCTGTGGAGATACAAGTATAATAAGAACTTGGCTGTACATTTTGAGCCCAAGGCCTGAACTGTTTATTCTTGAATTCAGCTTAATTAAGTTTGCATAGGTAGTAAACAATTGTATAGATCTTTTTTACTTCTGCACTGCTTTGCAGAACATCTCAAAGTGCTTTCTTGTTATTCAGCTTCATAATATTACCAAAGCCACTACCTGGTCTTATATGAAGTTCCTTTTCAGTCACTGAGTTATGAAACTCCACAATTAAGCTTTGTGAATTCCTAAAACAGGTAAAGTGTATACCTTGCAGCCTTCCTCTTATTCCTTCCAACAGTTTCCTGATTTACTTTAATGATTCTTTAGTAGGTAACATTTAGACTGTGTCTTACCTTTTTACATCAGCATGCTTCTCACTTTTTTCTTAAAGTCAGACGGATCCTGATTCGTTGACACTGATGCAGTTCAAGCACTTTTGTGATAAATTTTTGAATTCTCACAATTTTAACATCTACACCTAGTGCTAGTTTCCGATCTCCTGGATCATGTTCCCACCATCCTTAGTTCAGGTAGGACTAGTGTTCCTATCCATCTGTGGCCTCTGTTGCTTTCAGCCATGCTGTACACCTAACTCTGAGCAAAGCCTCTGTGCCTGTTCTGTCTGGACAGGGAACCAGTGCTATTCATTGCTATAGATGCTGTTCAAAGGAGGAAGAGGCCTTAAGTAATGTATTTTTAAGGGCATTTATATTTCTTTGTCTACTTGATTTAGTCTTCAGATTTACTGATACAGCACTAACTCACCTTCTCTTTGTATCTCTTGCTTCAGGCTTCCCTTTCTGTACACAACGTAATTAGGTCTTAAATTTCCTGATGTGTTTGTTTTCATAGTAGGATAACTTGTGCCGACATTGTGTCACTTTGCAATTAATTCACAGCAACAGCGTCACGAATTCTGTCATCGTTCTGACAATGCAGCTTCATCTTTTAGACTTTCCAGATGTTGTTGAGACGTGTTATTCCTTCAAAGCAAATTAAAACTATTAGGAATGTTGCTGACTGCATTTACCTTCCCTACATGTTTCACATTCATTTTCTTTAAGAGCATGAAGATCTGGTAAGCATACACACAACCCAGAAACCCATCGAAAAATGTTCTGGAGAGCTCATGTCTGATGGGGATCTCCCTTGCTTCTTCATTTTTTTCACAAGCCTTCTTGATTCCTCCATAGCCAGAATGTTCTCAATTGGATGTTTCAGGTTTATATTATTATAAAATTTAGGATGTGCAGCTGACTAAAGTATAGTACTGGTAACACAGGAAGCCAGAAGGCCCAGAAATATCTTATTAGTTTCTTTCATTGCATTGGCTTTGTCCCCTGCTACTCCCCTATGCCATTAACATGAAACTTTAACCATGAGTAATTTGTGCAGAACAGAGCAATAGCTAGCTGTGAATGTAAGAATATGTTTCATAATCACATCTGTCCTGCTTTCCAGCAAAGTCATTTTAGCCCTAAGAGTGTGGAATAATGCTGAAGAATGCAGAATCATAACATTTTCAACTTCTGACATAGATGTAAACACTAAACAAAAGGTGGTATGGCCTCAGACACAGTTATTCACAAAAAAAAAAATTTAAATTTTTTTTTAAAAAAAAATAAAAAAAATAAAAAGAAAAAAGGTAGCTCTGGGTGAATGCCATTAATCCAGACTGGCATTATTCAGCTGATGAGTCACAGTTCCTTACAGAGAATGTGAAGAGCTATCAGAGACACTGTGAAGCACTGAAAGTTTTATTACAGGTCTAAAGCAAAGAATATTTCATTCTCTTTTCCTCTGAACAATATTAGCTTTCAAAGGCAAGTGTTCTCTGTTAAATTCTTGATTCAGTGATATAAAATTTTTAACTTTGTCTGTGATATATGTAAATTCACCTTTTTTTTTTTTTTTTTAAATGTGAAGTTATTGAGAACTAGAATAAGGAATATGGAGGTTTAGTCTCCTTAAATGCTAGAGGGAATATGGTTATTATGTTTATTTTTTTCCAGGATCCTAAGAGGCAGATAGGGTCGTGATTGTTCCCAAGTCCTTACCTAGAGAAAATTGAATATCAGTATCTACAGGACCAGCAAGCAGACTCTATGGGTGGTGTCTCCTAAGCATCCTTCCTACTGTCTTCTTTTGGACTAGTTTCCACAAGGATCATAGCTGCGGCAAGGAGGAGTAAGAATGACCTACTCCAAATTTTCCTGAGTACTAAAGGAGTCACCTAACAGGTGGATGCTCAGACCCTCTCTTTGCCTAGCTCATACCACAGGATTAAATACAATTGTCTACTCAAAATACTTGGTGATGAGATCTGGACTCAAATCTCCAGAAAGAAATTAACCTAGATTTCTAGACATATGAGCTAGCATGCTAACTCCATCATTTCATCAGTTCTGCAAGCCTATTCCTTCCACCAAAACATTGATATTGTCTGAGTTTTCAAATATATTGACAGTGGTTGAAATTGCCTTCTTCTCAATGAGTTCAATATTTATTGACAAGAATTAATAAAACCAAAATGAAAGAAAAATTGCTGTACGGTAGTTGTTAAAGACAAAAGGGACAAACATTAAGCCACTCGCTTTCTGAAACTGTTTTATAAAATGTAGCATTCTGAGTGTTAAGTCTGGCAGATAATCTGAAATCCAGTCCAAACTGTTGCAACAATCTTGTCAACTGACTGAAATGTTTTGGCATGCTTTAGGAATCACATTTGTTTCAAGGAACTGAATATATAACAGAGTGGCAGGAAAGAAAGACAACTTACTCTTGCTACTTTTGAATGAGGGAGCAGGAGACAGGACTTAAGTTGTTACTTAGGTTGGATAGATCAATTTAAGTTGTTACTTTCCCCTAATTCAGAAATCAAAGACTTATAAAACAGATGGGAAAGAATAAATCTAATTGCAATTAATGAACAGGCTATTTAAATACAGCTGATTTTTCTGGAATTAAGTAGCTCAAAACCTTCTCAATTTCCCTCATGTAAGATAATGTCACATAGTGTTAGACTGGAAGCTCTGGGAAATGAATATCAAGATTGTGGGAGTTAACTACTATGGAAGTGATTTTCTTATTTCTCATGTCTGTTTCATGGCTAAATTCCTGTGTAAATTGAAATGGGGATGAGTTAGAGCAGCCAAGGGTAGTTCCTACAAAGGGAAAATTCAGTTGTATGTTTACTGATAGTTCTTTGTATATTTTCAAAATGTGATGTCACGTCTCACAACACAGAACAATGCACTAGGTTATCTGAGCTACTGACAAAGACCAGCTGTAGCAGCAATTGCTTAGGTTAGCTATAACTTTTCCAGCTCTATCTCATCTAAAATATGGAGGTTGACAGAAACGGTTGAAGGAGGCAACCTGTCTCCACCAAAATACTTGAGCTGAGCTTTTGAAGGAAACAGTAAGATAGGAAATTTAAGATTGATTACAGAAAATGTTCAGAGTAAAGATAAACAAGAGAAAATATTTTATATGAATGACATAAATTTGATCGTCCATTTCTAGGTTCTCAGGCAGCTAAGCAGTTGCATAAAGAAGAGGTAGAAACCACATAGCCCCGCATTTCGACACTTACCCTTTAGTTATTTAGAGTGTTAAAGAATTCGTTGATATATCTCTTCTTCCATTTCCAACAATTCTTAAAAAAATAAAGTTTTGCTTTTTATAAATACAATATGAGATTTTGACTTAATTTGACTCCTTAGTTTAGATGTTGGATAAAGAGATAAGCTGAAAATCATCTTGTTTCAGTTTAGCCTTATAGTCTCCAGTTAGAAATAGATTTTGTTCATTATAAGCTTATTACTGTATTATGAAGATGTGTTATTATTATTACAAGCTGTTGCTCAGTGAAGTGCCAGACTGAGAGTTTTAACAACTCAGGATGTCATCATGCTTATGAGAGCCAAGGACAGATATTCAGATGCACATAGCTACTATCTTAACACATGAACATGGGGTCACTGGCAGCCACATTCCTACAAAGTGTTGGGATGTGCTAATTGATAGCAACTAGAAGTAGTCCAATTTCTCCAAGCAGGGAAATGAGAACAAGCTGTCATTACAGTCTTCAAATGTTTGCACTGTTGGATAAATTTAGTGGCTGAAGCGGCTTGCTTTCTTCAAGGCTTTGGAGGTGCATATTTATATCTGCAACTAGTAATTACAGCTCGTTCTTACCGTAAACACACCCCACACCCTCCCCAAAGCTGAATTGTCACAGACAGACAAGTGAAACAAAAATTTCAAGCAACGTATTTGTAATTGAATGGGATTATCACCTAAATATAAGCTGCTTAGACAAGATGCAGTGATGCTCTATAGATGGAAAGTTTGTGGGAAAAAGGGTATATTCAAAATTAAATTTTAGTGTGAGTGCAGCAGTTTTTCAGTGAGTATTGTAGTGAAAGAGAAATAGGAATATTTTAAAGAATCAAAATACTATTAGATACTGAAGAAAAATGGATAAATGTTGCATCAACATTAAATTCAGCACAGTTTCTCCTGTTTAATGGAGTATGAAGCAGCTGCAACTTCTGGTTACTACTGTATATTCTAGCCAGGGAACAGCTAACTACCTCTAATTACAGGCATCGGCTTAGCTCCTATGTGATGGGTAAAAAAAGGAACTAAATTTTTCCCAATAATCACATCTGTTTCTCTCTGCCTTGCTGCCTAGGAGAGGAGTTGCTACCATCAATCAGAGGTAGTAGCTTTTCCCTTCTTTGGGTTCAGGAGTTGTACAAAAGTGACAAAACCAGAAAAGGTCAGGCTTGCAGGGAGCTTGAGAAAAGCTGCCTTACAATCGACAGGCTCCTTTAACAGGCAAGTGAGATCACTGTTTTTCAGCTTACTTGCAAAGGGCTGTAGTAGTATTTTGTGCTTGTTTCATAGATGAGTGGTGATTACAGTGTGCTAGATCAATAGTGATACTGTTATCTGTGTTGGAAAACATGTAAACTCAGAGATTCAACAGTAGTTGGGCTCCCAAAGGTGCAGAGAGTGGGCAGTAAGATCTTCAAAATTCTCCCTGCAGGTAAGATGGATCACTTAAAAGTACAAGAGAAAAGGCTAGATATGTTAGAAAATAGGGGTTTTTCTCTGTTTTTTTTTTTTTTTTTTCATTGCTAGTCACCAACTTTTCAGGAAATGTCACAGTAATGCTGAGCCATAATGTCACAGCCAAAATATTAAGAATAAAGTTTTCTCTTTTTTTCTTGCTGTTGGTGAAGGTAGAATGGACTTGGGCAGAGAAGGAAAACGTGTATTTTTTTAGGCAGGGCATCTGAAAGTTTGAAAGGGAAGGACTCTTGAACATGAGCAAACAGTGCCTAAATTTGTAAATTCTTCATTGCAGAACTTGGATTCCAGAAAGCTAAATATATAGTTTGAATAACAAGGTCTCTTCTTGAACTGTTAAACCAAACAGATGAGAAATTCACCTTTTATTGAGGTTTAAATTCTATATTCCAAAAGAGAATGTTTACTAACAGTGACAAACACTGAATATTAAATATTTGTGAGTAAAACCCATTGTTTTCAAATACATATTGTACTCATAGTAAGAAAAATTTTGTTACTTTTATATCTCTCTGAATAATTAAGCAAGTCAAGTGGTTTTGTTTAGTTTTGTGGTTTTTTTTTTTTCTTTTCTTTTCTTTTTCTGTAAAGCCATGATCTTTAGAAAAAAAATATATCTTGAACTTAGGAAGAACTGCATCCTCTTCAGGGGATTGCAGCCTTCCTTTATATGATGTGAACTGTTACGTACCTTATAAAACTGAGGGCTTGGAGTGCCAAGATATAAGAAATGAGGATAGGTGTGCTGAAGAGATTGATGTGGTTGATAGCCTTTGTGTAAAGAGTGGTTGATGACTCAGTGTCAATGTTTTTTCAGTTGCTTTAAACCTTGCACCTGCTTTCAATACCGTTGCTTGTGAAGGACTGTATATGGCTTAGTAGTAGGTCTGATCAGAGTGACTTGAAACTAGTTTTTTCACGACCTTCTTTCTTCCTCTTAGATTTCAGCAGTTAAGGTTGGGTATTTTTTCCTCCCAGTATTCCTTCTAGTGTGGATATTGCTGGACATTATTCTGGTTTCCATTTCTGTTCAGCCAGAAAAAGGGCCATTTGGGACTTAGTGTGGTATCCACATCTGCGGTCCAAAAAACTTGGACAAGTCTGAGCTAGACACTTTGACTCACCTCTCAATCAAAAGAGAGAAGCAGGCACTGAAAGCAGAATTAGTGTAAACCATGTCAAACAACTCGCCTTCTGGATCTGCTTACTACTCTTTTTTGACTTTATGTGGAGGTTTAGGAGATCAGATTGGACTACAGGTGGCTAAAAGTTAAAATTAATTAATCCCACCCTTAGGGAGGATAGAATGTGGTAATTTTTAGCCTATTGATAAAGAGCACATGCATGAATCTATATCTTCCACCCACGATGGATGACACAACACCTCGGTGCGCAAAGAAGAACACGGCAGAGATACGAATTAGTTGACTGAGACTCAACTCAGATTAACTGAGATTGTGATGACAGGTTGGAAAAGAAGCCAGAGGAGACCAGAGGAAGTAATCTTAGCTCCTCTGTGGGAAGAAATATATCTGCCATTAGTTAGCAGTACCTAGAGCTAAGATGTGATTATAAACTTCCAGCAGCTATTTGACAATTATGTCACTGCAGAAATGCGGATAGCCTTGAATCACTGGTGTTTGGCTAAGGAGCTGTGACCTTCTTTGTGGATACAGACATTGGCAGTGGCATCTGAGTCCTATTCCCTTAAACATGAAACTATTGCTAACTATTTGATGTTTGTAGAGTGAGGCTAACAGGGATTCTGGCAGTTTGCTTATGGGGAAAGCAACTTGATGGGAAGATGGCTCTTCTCAGGTCTGTAGAAGCTTCCTGTGGAACTCAGACTGAATATAGATAGTAGCTGAGGTACAACCTATCTGTTGTTTTTTTATCATTATTGCTACAGTTGGTAATTCTTTGCACCATTGACTGAGACAGTGTCAGGAATTTGATGCCTCTGGTCTGACATTGCCAAAATTTGGTGGTGTCTTCACTTTGGCAAAAGAGTTTTCTCAATAGTCCTGAGTATCGTAAGGTGATAAAGGAGATGGGGAATTTTGAGAGGAAGTCAGTTTGCTGGGTAACAGAGAGCTATCTAGATTTAATTATTTTTAATTAATATTTAGTTATATTAGGGTGATAAAGTCTAGAAATGTATCAGTTGTTCTAAATACATGTGAATTTTATTTTAAAAGAAAATTTAAATCTGAATTTAAATCTAGATAATGGTTATTCTAAGTCTAAATTAAGTACTTAAGCTGTGTTCCCCATTGTGGATATGAGCCATTCTCAGGCGAAAAGTAAAAACTTCAATCTACCCTCAACTGTTGCTATCAGGTTCCTGGCAAAAGATTCTACATATGTATGTGGAAGATACAAACTTCTACTGGCACAAGTTCTCAGATACGCTGCTAAATGTTGTTATGCAGACCTCCCATAAGTCAAGGAAGTTTTCCTGGATGGTGATCAGTGAGTCCTCTGTGGCAGGTAGTAGCTGCGTGTGTGACCTGTGCATTTTCAGGTAGTATGAAACTGGGGCACTTGCCATTGGAATCTTCTCACTTCAGAACCAGGAATTCTGTCAGCAAAATGTACTAATGCATAATGGTGACTGTTGGCATAGAATTGTTGCTTTGGAAGAAAGGTAGCAGTTTTCACATGAAGACACTTGAAAACAGCAAAATACAGTCTTATTACTCTGTCGTTCTCTATCAATCCCAGAAAAGCCAAGTGATTTGTGTACGGCGGGTTACCAATTCCCTCCTCCCTTCTGGTCTTCTATCCTTTTTCATAATACCTTTGAGATAAAAAGAAGTTTGAAAAAATGAAAGGAAATTGAAGATGGAAAGGGATGCTGCCTAGTAGTGTTTGGAACATTGTGCTTTACCTCATTATGTGAAGTACAATAGAGCTCAGGAACAGTATGGGGCTTCATTAGCTCTGGGAACACTGGTACTGGAGTGTGTGGGGCTTTGTTGTTAGGTTATTTTCAAAAGATATTTCTTTAGGTCCACAGATACTAAGACCCTCAAATTTAAGCAGCTGGTAATGTGAAAAGTTTGGCAACATCATCTGAATTGTATATGAAGCATTGCCTCTGGTTAAGACCAGTAAAATGTTAATTTAGTCTTTGATAGAACATATTAGCATGATAACTCACAAAACAGTTTTGGTATGCTAATTCTGAAATAAAAAATGTGTTCTGATTAATGCCTGAATCAATATGAAAACTACCGGATGCCTGAAATGACAAAGCTGATCAAAGCTGCCAAAAATCATGTGGCAAGTATGTTAACAGCAGTAGAGGATATTTTTTTTTCTTCCTGTCAGAAACAGTGTAAAATTTAATTATAAGTGGAACCCGTTCAAACACATAGATCTGCAGGATTAAACCTGTGTGTTCTGTCCTTACCTTAATACGCATATTATTGGGCTTTCTTGGCATGTATTTCGTAGCTAATATTCTTAATGAGTTATCACAAGTGTTAAGCTCCTCTGAACTGATGTTAAGAATTTTAAGAACTCTGCTAACCATAACTTCAAGAAATACTGTTTTATGTTGTTGTTTGATAAACTAAATTACTAAGACCGAAACATTATTTCTCCTTTGATGATTCACTGGACTTGTAAGCACAAAAATGTGTTGGCTGAAGTGTGTGGAAGACCCCCATATAGCAATGCAGCAGGCATCCCATTCTTGCACGTTCCCTATTTTGGTTGTAATACTTTGTTCTTCTCGTTACTCTATATTAAGTGCCAGAATCATGCCTGATGGTTTATAGAATGCACATGAAAAATCAATCTCTACCTTGAAAAACCTGGTGTCTGATAGCAGCAATTAGAGGAAGAACAGGGAGGCAAAGCAGGAAGACTGAGGTAGAAATTAGAGCACTATAGGAAGAAGAAGTACTTTAAATTTAATTTCTTAGTATTAGAGACCAATGTGAGATTTTTTTTCCCAGATATTTCTAAGACTGTAAACTGCACAAGATTAAGTCTAGAGTGTACAATATATTATACTGGCTTGTAGAGATATGCATAGACGTGGAGAGCTTAAGACCCAGTGCAAAGAAATTCTGCTTTAAGGAAGCACTTGCGAGTATTCTTATTTCAACAGTGTCTATGGGTCTGCAGTCAGTCATTACAGTTGTGCATGTGCTCTCCTGAATGGACCCTTGGGGCATTGCTTTAGGCAGCATAATGGTGCTTGTACCAATTCAAAACTCCTAACACTCGCGTCCAGGCTTTCAAAAAAACCCTATGTCACACTGCATCCTTACCACGCTACGACCACTTCTTGTAATTTGCTTGGAAGAATGCATGATAAATCTTATTAATGACATGCTAACACATTTGCATGCAATTATTTCTATGATGTATAATTACAGTATAGAATGTAAAAGTATAACATTATAAAGTACAGTGATATAATTACATAGCAACTTATTCAAGTCGCAAGTTGAAAGTCTGGTATTGATTTCAGCAATAAAGTGTGAAGTAAATGAGAATATTTCTGTATTCTCACGGTGTGGTCCTCTCAAGAGGGAGGACGGTTTCAATTGATCTGCCAGGTCGGATCAGCAATTAAAACATGCATTTCTCCCCTCCCATGTTCTAAAGAAGGGTGTCTCTCTGGCTGAATGAGCATTTAGAAAGTCCATAAAAATGAAACTGATTAGTGCTGTGCAGCTTGGAAAAACCTCCTATGCTGGGAGAAGGCACTCCATGGGGAGACGGATTCAAATCTCCTTAGCTGGAATTTGGGGCTGAGAGTGTCCACACAATAGTCTTGTGAGTTTTCAGTTATTGATATTATGTAGCAGAATTGCTCCAAAATGAAACCTATTTTCTTTAATTTTGTATTTATATCCAAAACTAAAACATTTCAGAAAGGTGCAAGTGTTTGGCCTCCTCTTTATTTTATCCCCTGAAGGAGTTAGACAATTTCACTCAGCTAGAAAAATCTTGCTTATACAACTCACCTTTCTTAGAAGGAAGGAGTAGGACAGTTTGATGCTGTCACCCCTACTACTGAAGGAATTTCTGGGACTCTGACATTTTTACAGGCAGGAGGAATATCAACAATGTTTGAGATGATGAGCTCTCATTTCCAAGCAGATGTTCTTACTTTGCTTCTTGGGGGCACAAAGACAGATCTATCTCTGAAGCACAAGGAAGGGGTGGTATCAGTGAATTCCTTCTTTTTTTTTCCTGTGGGTAGGAGGTGGATAATCAAGTCTCCTATTCTGTGAAAAAAAACCAATCCCTTGACTGATACAGCTATCCAGTGCCAGAGAAGGGAGACACATGCAGATCTCATACAGGGTAAGACTTTTCTCTTCTTTATCTTGTCTTTACTTCATCGTACCTAGGTAGAAATGATGAAGGGCATGAGGAGGAAAATAAGAACTGAAGAAGGAAATGACAAAATATACAGAAAAATTATCAGAATTTGTGTTCCAGGAAGACGAAAAAGAAACAATGGAAAGAGAAGGGAGAAACAAGTAGAGACTTGGAATGGAGCTAGAAATTATGCACAAGTCTAGAAGGATGGAGTTAAGGAAATGAAGGGAAAATAAGACAGCAAAAGAAAAAAAAAAGTACAGAGAGGAAAGAGAAAGAATCATTGTATCAAAACTTACCGCTTTCCTACACCTGGGGGAGGGACTATGAGCACTGTGGAAATAATATGGGGGAGAGATGAAATAAGAAGAGAAGAACGTAACAAAAGAAGAGAGATATTAAGTAGAAATTGTGAAACTGTTCATTTTGTAGAATAAAATTACGAAGGGAGGCAAATAATTTTATCTTTCAGTACCTTTAATCATACACTAAAAAACATTTCATTTTTCTTATTTATCTTTTATAGATATGACACTTAAAATAAAAATCAAAAGTATCCTAAAGTGATAAACCAATATTATAATTCTTCTTGGCATGACTTTAGTGCTCAACCCCCCTCCCCAAACAGTTACTAGCACTGCTATTTTTTTTACTTACTTTCTTTAATTTGTGGTGATGGCATAAACAACTGCTCTTCAGAAAAGGCTCCCAGCCCAGTTGGCTCAGTCATGACATGAGAAAACTCTCTTTAGGTATAGGCTACATACTGTAGTTTCAATTTATTTCTTTATTTATTATCTCTCCTGGGTTGTCCATGTGGATTCCACTAGCAAAAGCTGTAGCGGTATCAAAGCTCTCTTTCCTTTTCATTCCTGTTTCCACTGCATTTTATATGTCATTTCTTGCAGAATATCAAATTGATTTATTAAAAAATTGCCTGTTGACTAAGGCTGCTTTTTGTATCCTTCTTACAGAAAAGTATTTGGTCCATTTTACACGCCATAGGTGACTGAAACACCAGAGACATCCCTGTTCAGTTCTGAGTTTGGATCAGCCCTTACGAGGATTATGCTGTCCTCTGAATATGAAGGCATCCTGTGGGAGCAGAGGAGGGGACAGGAGGGGAGTCAGGGTATATCCTGGACTCTGGAAATCTGGGCCTAGGAGAGGCTGAGCAGAGGATGAGCCCTCCCTTTACACCCTGGAGCATCAACTTCAACACAGGACTCTCAGTGAAGACGTCTGCTCTCTCTCCCCACGCTCCAGTCTAATGGTCAGGACTTAAAGAGCACCAAGTGTTCCTGAAGTCAGGAGCAGCTGGGATTTGAAGTAAACCATCACTAATGGGTGCTCTCCCACAAGGTCTGTCTGTGTTGGGCAGAGCTGGGAACTGAAACTGTGTCCATCAACAACCTCTCTAACACAGAAAGTGATGAACAGGGGCCAGACACTATCCAGGGGCACTATCAGGAGTTAATGCAGATAGGGTCAAGGAGACCAGAGACAAGGCTGCAATGTACGACTGAGGTGCCCACCCAGGAGACAGGCTGCACACAGTGGAGGTCCTTGTGCATCCAGGATGTATGGCTGGAAACTGTTGTGGCATTGCTGGGACAGGGCTCAGATGGCCCCAGGGGGCTAAAGTGGGGTCCTGGTGCATGGGCAGGGTGTGGGAAGCACAAGGTGACTGGGCAGGGGCAGCCAGGCCTTCCTGAAGCTGCTACTTACTCCAACCTGCAAAACCAGAAACACCACCTGCAAACAGCTGGTACATGTGCCTACCTCTTTCCTAAAATTATTTGCTCACTTTGTTACTGATCTAAGAGCTAGAAAGTCACACTAAACAATGTATCCATAATAAAATATAATAAATGAATGAGTTCTTGCCAATAGTATTTAAACTTGTCTGTGTGGCTGGGTTATCAGCTTTATTTGTTCTGTTCCTACAATATAAATTCCCAGTGACCAGTATCAGCTATTTTCTTACTGTAGACACATCTAAGAAATTTATGCCTTAAGTTTAAAGCAGAATTCTTTCATTCATCCATCAAAAAGCCTGAACTCACGAATTGATCTATACAAAACTCATGATAAACATACTGGAAGATGTAACTATCCCTATAATGTGGAATGTATTTCTCCTGGCAGTTAAACTCATTGTATTTTTTCAGAATTAATTATGCATGGATAGTAAGGAGTCACTGTACTCTTCTAAAACTTCCACTGGTCTTTGGGATTCTCTCACTTAAAAAATCTACTAGCTTCATACTATTTGTGTCACTGTTTAGTTTCAGATATCTCTTATGACATGAACAATTAGCAAAGAAGATCACCTTCCAAATATTGTAAAATGCTGATGTTCAAATAAGTGGTGGAACAGCTTATGCTTATGCTAGGAGACTCCTGCTCCTCTGCATGGATGTTCAGCCTCCTTGGTCTTACTGGCTCACCAAGCAAGGAAGAGCCAGTGCCTGTCATCCTAACTTTGCAAGCAGGGATACGTCACTCAGAAGCTGAATGATGGTTCTGACTACAACTGTTCTATCACAGAACTTCAAGAGTGACCATCTATTTGTGCTCCCTTAATCATATATGAAAACCTACGTATTTATGTGTTTATTTATTTATTTTTATTTCTGAGGCCCTTCTTACAGGATGATCTGCCTGTCACCATTCTCTTGGGACTTGTGTACACTTGAGTTCCTCTTCTCGAAGTTGGGCAAAAAAAATGCGCCTTTGGGGGATATATTTTGCAAGACACCTCTTTTGCTAAAGTCTGCAGATAGGTATAAAATTTGCACCTATATTTTAACTGGAAAATTGTCACATGGTGCCTTATATTTTATAAGGTATGTTCTGTATTCATACCGTCTCGACTCCTTTTCAGCTCAGGATTGTGCCTCCACTACTCCCTTCAAATGTGAACTTTATTATGTATTACTGACATCTAGGAAAGATGAAGGGAAAAGAAGTTCTGACAGGAAGAAAAAAGGAAGGCAAACCTTTACAACATGGTGTCTTCCTATAGAGCTAAACGGACAAACAAAGAGCATTAGAAAATTATGATACACAATATGTATAATACTGTTGTCTAATTCTGTGGATATTCATCCCAGACTTTCTTCTGTTCCAGGCAAAAAAATAGTAGTCTGTCATGTGTCTAGTCCTGTGGGGCTGCGAATCTATGAATGGCTGGTGAAAAAATTTCTTACAAGCTAATGAGCATATCAGTTGCTCACAAGGAAAATTTTTGAGTGGGGAGAGTCCTACAGGTGAACCACTGCATTCCCTTAGCATAGTAGCAGAAAGGTAAGGGAATTTGGACTTGTGTGGGAAAAAAAACCCTCACAACAAAACAACAAAAAAACACTGCCTAATAGTTTTCTGGAGGTGGCCTGTCTACCTTTTACCACATCACAGTCATGTAACTACTTCTCTCTTCGAATCCCTCAGTGAGGTAAAAATTGAAGCATTCTTCAATTTTTAAAGTTCCCCGATT
The DNA here is from genome assembly GCA_020746105.1 of Trogon surrucura. Lineage (NCBI taxonomy): Eukaryota > Metazoa > Chordata > Aves > Trogoniformes > Trogonidae > Trogon > Trogon surrucura. The sequence goes on from CM036618.1 coordinate 57,515,619, forward strand.
AACTTCTTTTTAAAAAAAAAAAATCAGTAAATTGATTGTCTCTAAAGATGTCTTCTATCATTATTTATCTGCTTGTTTTGCAATGGTCATATCTCCCTCAGACTGCAAAACCAGCGCTACAGGCTTGACTGTGCTTCTATTGAGCTGCATTGACATGAGTTGTAAGCAAGCAGTGACACGAGCCTAACCCTGGACTAGAAATAATTATATCAGCTTTTTACAACATCAGATAGGGCACAAATGCTGAAGTAGCTAAACTTTGTTGATGTTCTCCCTGATATTTGTAAAATAAACTCTTATTTTCATTTCTGCTCTGTCCTTAATGGACCATGGCAGTGTAAAACCATTTTTTCCTCAGTGGCCTCTCCATAAAAACTCATAGGAAAGAGGAACTATATAATAAGATCCCTAGTGGGATGAGCTGCCTTCATAGTATCTGAGTGTAGAAGTTATTCAAGATGTGTTGCAAAATCTCTCTTTTCTGCCTAAAAGCACCTGACAGATTAAAGGAGGAATATTTCCAGTGCAGATGTATTTTACAGTAAGGAGACACTGTCATTCCTTCATCTGTTTTGTTAAGAAGTGAAAATAGGGGAAAGCAAAGAAAAGTGTAGTGGATCCTAGCACATGTGAAAGTAAATGAGGGACAGTGGCAGACTAAAGCAAAATATAACGGGTTTAAGTTCATTCTTGTGGAGTGTCCACTGAAAAAAATTCCACACAGTATCACTGGGGCACAGGCATTCAGCACAGGAATCAAAATCAGCTAAAGTGAGCAAGTAACAAAAATCTCTTGAGCACTTACCTTAGACTGACCTGACTCAGTCCACTGGCTTATAGCTTGAGCTGTGTCCTGATCTCCCAGTCACAACATCTCACTTTGTGGTACCAATCCCTATAACTAACACTTCTGAATGACAAAGAAAATGAAATCGTCTCTAATGACAGGAAAGAGTTAAATGGCTAATACTGTGGCCAACATACTGTTCTCCTTTTCTAGTTGCCTAAACTTCATTTCAAGCATCTGCTCCCTGGCATTCACTCAGTTCCAAACATTATTATGCTGATAGCTGTTTGTCAAAGCACAAAGGAGAGGATTATAAAACACAGTTAAAAAAAATGAAAAAAGGAAAATTATGAATAAGCAAATCATACATAAAACTAGAACATTGAGATATTCCTTGGAGGGAGAGAGGTTAGGAAAATAGAAGCAACTCTATTTTTCCTCTAGAGCTGTATGTTAGTTGTGTATATATATATTTATTAAGCAAGATTTTTTTTCCACTTTATTTTTGACACTTTAGTCCTATTCTCTGCCCAATTATTGTTTTAAAGATATTCATTGATGATGTGAAATGACACCGTAAAAATGTGCATTCTACTTTCCAAAATGCTATTTTTTGCCCAGCTACTCAAACATGAAAAAAAATAATTGTTTGATTGGCACTTTGGGTCTTCTTTCCCTGAAACAGTGTCTTATTTGAGATTAATTATAGATTAAAAAAAAAGATTATCCCAGAATTCTGACTGTTGGCAAGGGACTTTTCTAAAGTGACTGTGTGTAGTATGTGGATGAATTAATGGAATGATCTTATCTGCCTTCCCAATACATTCTTTCAACCCAGTGTCATGATTATTTTTTTTTATTTTACGCAGAAAATGAAGGCTCCATGGTACAGAACAGTACTGCTTTTTGTATTGCTAAGGGATGGGACAAGTGAAATGTGTTTTGATGAGTCGATGCAGAAATGTTCTTAGTATTTTTCTTTTGAATGCACGTTTCCTATGTTGTTGCCAGAGAAAAGGAGGATTGTATCCCTTCCTATTTTCTTTTAAAAAATGAGACATTTAAACAAATATCTATGATGACTTTACTCAGCAAGGTTTATTTTACATAGCTTTTCTGATAAACTATTTTTTTCTTCTGAAAACAGAGGAATCTAGGGGATTCAAATGTGCTGTTCTATTTCTTAAAAACTGTTTTGCTGAGCTGGAGTTGGGCAAGGATGTTCTTTTCTAGCTCATACTACTGGGTTTGAGGATCTTATTATTGGGTGACATGTTTTTTCACATCTGTAATTTTGTGGTGAAGTTCACATGCTTTAATAACATACCTTGACATTTTAGGACACGGGATGCAGAAGGACACAGTCAGCTAAAAGCCCTGTTTCTTCTGCCCAGAGCTAGCCTTTCATTTTCTTTTGTGTGTAACATGTGTGTGATTTTGTTGGTGATTCATTGTTTGGTTTGCTTTTCTGATTTCTTCTTAGATAGTTAAAGCACAGACTACAGGTAAATATAGAAATTGCTCCCATGTAAATTTCCTAGGAGGGAATTATAAGTTAAGATATGCAAAGAAAAAATTTAGTTTGAGATCAGCTCTCAGTCAAGTGGAAGGGTAATTCTTTTTTTTGCTTTTCTAGTAAAACTGTTGACACCCATCACTCAAGAAGATTGAAGCAGTACTGAAAAATAGATATCAAATAGGATGCAACAAGTTATAGTGTGGTCTCAGCATTGTTCCAACTTCAGTCAGAATCATTTTAGAACCAAAGGTCACCCGCCATAGATTCTTGAATGAGAAAATTCTTGATTCTGATATCAAAGAAGTACAAAATGGTAATAACCTTCAAGGAGATCACATAATCCATATGCATACTTTGAGGCAAAACTGCACATGCTTACATGGCTTTTGGCAGATGCTGACCAAATTCTTTGTAAATCTCTAGTGTGAAGCCTTTCTGAAAAACCTATTCTGATTAAATATTTTTATACTTGGATAGTTTCTTCTTATGTTTATCCCGAGATTCATATTAGACTCACAACTTATTTCCCAACCCCACGAGTGTAGGCAATGGTACATCTCTGTCCTATGTAGAATCACCTTTTCTAAGACCCCTAGTCTTGCAACTTACACTTTTATCCAATTTTTCTGGATACGATTTTTCATTAAAAGCTTTAAAAGTGTTAAGTTAAAAGGTATAATTCCTTTCTTTTTGTTGTGTAGAAAAAACTCTTAATGCTTCTTAAAATGACATTTGCTTATTTCCAGCAACATACATTTTGTGGCGTGTCTGTTCCACTGCATAACAATTTCTTCTGCAGTGTAGCTTTCAAGTTAGCTATTGCCTAACATACTTTTTTAAAATAAGATTTATTCCTTCTTAAATGTAGTTCTTTACTCTTGCAATTATGGAATTTTATTGTGGTTATAATTTCTTCAATTTATTAAAATAATTTGAATTCTTATCCTGCATCCAAATTCTTTGCTTTCTTGTTTGTGTCATGCCCAATTTTAAGGTATGTACTTTTATTTTCCTTTATTTGCACCACTGTCATAAATAATAATTGGAAAATAATCTAGGATAGGTGAGACCACAGTGTTAACTAAAATGCTCCCTCTACTTCGAGACTAAAGTCAGTTATTACTCTTGAAGTATTTTTTTTGTCTAATCACACATTTCCAGTAATTTTTCCAGTGCTTAGAGGATTGCTACATCAAACTAGGAAAAAAATATTACTAAAGTCAAAATAGATTGCATCTACTTTTTCCTTCTGCCTTGTAGGAAATTTGTCCTATTTAGAGAAAACAAGGTTGCTTTGATTAAAACCTGTGTTTGACTAACAGATGTTGACTATTCACTACTACTTGATTATTCCTATATTCTTGAGGTTCTTACAAATTGATTAATAATGTAGCACCTAATATTTTTCCAGGCATCAATGTTACATGTTCCGTTGGGCCTATACCTCCTCTAATATTTCTTCTCCTTATCACTTCCCTTCCACCTTAATGAATAGTGGGTTTTTTTTCCCATTTTTTTCAATCTACTGAGTCCCATGACTCATCCAAGAAAACTGCCTAAACTAGTTGCATTCAGTGATTCTCATCAGGGAATGATGACTTTAAAGATCTAATTTATCTTAATCTTGTTAGCCGTTTTTTCCTCTAACATGGACGGCTTTCTTTATCCCTTTTTTTTTTAATATTAACTGTGTTAAATGACTGATCTCAGTTAAGATTTTCACATAGAATAAAGCAACCAAAATGCAGCAAGAACACTTGGGCTGTCTCTGTCACCTGTGATAGCTCGCCTTCTTCCTTTAAGAATAACAAGTCCTTCTTCTTCCCATCGTATTATTACATCTAATGCATTTCAGAGCATTTCCTGATTGCCTTTTATGTTCTATTCCAGCTGTATATTATTTTGTGCCATAGGCTTCTGTGTCTCTTCCTCCATCATCTGCTATTCTTCTAAGTTGTTTTTTGGCAATATGTCTTTATTTCCATTGTGTACAACTCCACCTCCCCCAATCACTGAAGAGCTCCTACTCTGAATTGGTGTCTTTTACTACATCCATCAGCTCTTCTCTGTAATGGCATAGGTTGTCATCAGACTTTGCAGCCTCATTATAATCAGCTACAATCCTGCATGATGGAAAAGGTACAAAATCTGTTATTAAAACCAATGTGAGGGAAGATAAGTAAGAGGAAGTCAGTAAATCCCCAAGCAGTGTCAGAAAATTATTTTAAATGACCATTTATAGTTACATACAGAATCATCTAGTAGAATACGATATGCTAGACACATAGCACTATAGCTTCAGTATAATAAAGTAGTACTTTTACCATCAATAAAATATAGTGGATATTAATTTGTACAAATGGAAGTAGCCCTGTTCATGATTCAAGGCTTGCAAAGAACTCGATAAAAGACATAAGAGATACACAATAAAAACAGTCTCTGCACATCACCTTTCACAAAGATTGTGAGTCAAAGCACTGAATCAAGTGGTCCTGTGGTTAGTTTGTGTTTTCTCATGAGAATCTTTGAAATTTCAACTGTTTGTGTGTGAACAAGTAGAACCCTCAGCCCTCACTGGTGAGCAAAACCCTTTTGTGAAGTTCATATGGGAGTATTACAATTCAAGAGCAAATGGGTATTGGAAAAAGAAGCAATTAAATTTTTTTTAATACAAATTCAATCCTGAATTATGATGGAAAATTTTATATTTGTGTGATTAAATCAAAGCAAATAGTCAAAATAAGAATGCCCTAGTTTTTCTTGATTTAAAGAAACCAAGATCATAAGTAGACAAAACCCAAAGCTTCACTACCATTTAAAGTAAAGTAGATTCTGCTTCCAGATCAGAAAAGACACACTAAATCATATGTATTTTGATTTATAAATGTCAGTATAGTCATACTTAATCATTATGATGATTATTCATATTATTGTCATTATTCTTATTATGGTCATACCTAATCATTATTAAGATTATTCTTATTATTGTCTGAACCCTGAGGATGTCAAAGAAAAGTGTGTGGAAAGAGTGTCTGACGTTTCTTCCGTTCAAAGTAAAGTATCACATGAGTTGAGACTATCTTACTTTGCTTATACACATCCTATGTTCATTAATTCTCAATTCTGAGATCAGTTAGTAACTTTTAACTCATGCTGTTCAAATACAGATGAATTCCCACAATGACACAAGTCTTTCATGGCACAGCACAATGTCTTGTGTGGGAGTAGTGCTGTTGATACCAACAGTTATGCAGTAAAAATAGCAAAATATGCCTATTGTTCTTAGTTCATTTTCTTCCATAGGAGGATGTAGCCATTGGAGTGGCTAAAGAACTCAAAACATAATCAAGCATTAATATTTTTTGATTGATTGCTTTGGTTTCTTGGCATATCAGTTGCCAATCAATATTCAGAAGAGAGCAACAAATTACAGAAAATTCAGTCTTATTTGTTGAATCTTTTTTTTTTTAAAAAATAAATTTCAGACTGCATATTTGTCTAAAAATGTCTCACCCTACCTCAGTCCACATTGCAACAACAGCTCCTGAATAAATACAGGAATTAGTGATCCTTATTCAAATGCTGAACAAGTCAAGAAAAAGATAAATGAGCAAGACTTTGAGAAAAAAAAAGGTAGAATTGTAGTCTGATCATAATGCAAAGGACTGGTGAGAAATTGGTGGTTGTCTTCTTGTACAGCTGTTCCTGAGCAGAACTGAATGCCATATCATGTAGGACCAGCAGAGGTTTTATTTTCTACACTGGAAAATTCTGATGATTTTGCTGGTTTCTCAGTTTGGACTACTACGAACTCAGCTATTTCAGGGGCCCAGGGGCACCACTCCACTCTCCATAGCTGGCCGATGAATGCCTTCATCACCCGGCAATTCTCATTTTGTATTGTAGCAACCCACTTCCCCCTAGCTGTCTCATTTTCCTGGCTCAGTGTCCAGCCGCTGCAACAATTGCTGCAGTTCTGCCAAAGCAGAAGCAGCAAGACTTTCATCTCTTTCTAGAAGTGATAGAAGAATTACAGCAACTCTGCAGCATCTGTGCTGGTAAACTGGTCAATAGGGAGGTACAGAGCAAGGATTTTACAAGAAGGACGAGCAGAAATTAAAAGATGCAAAGAAGAAAATCTGCAGGAAGAGAAGATTCTGCTTGAAACGTGAAAACTTGACTGATAGCTGTCACTGCACAATGAACTGTAGATGTATTTCAAAAAGAATCAGCTGTTCAGCACTGATGTAGTGCAGGCTGGTACAGTGTAGTGTATCTTCTGTGACACAGCTCCTCATGGTATGCCCATAGCACACCAAACAAGGGTGTTTATAACTTTCTTGTGTCAGCTGCCATCTACTTTTGATAGTTCAACCACTCACAAAATCTGTGAGGGTAGGTATGGTTTCTTCACCTCTCCTGAACAGATTGATGAACGTTTTCAACTAGGAGGGAAAAGAAACAGAAAATACCCTTTTTTCCTTATCTTCTTTGTTTTGGGGTTATTTTTGTTCATAACTGTAAGTCAGTGTTAGCAACAGTCACTCCCCAAGCAACCCTATACAAGAAAGCATATGCTGAAATGCTTAAAGAAACTCAACCAGAAGGGAGGCATGAAATGTGAGTGAAGAGGAGCTCCACTCAAAGCAGGAGCTCTTGGACTCTCATCCCACACAACCAGCCTTTTATACTAAGTATTATTAGCATGTATGATAAGAAGCTGGTTTCCAGACACACAAAAGAGCATAAAGGAACAATGGCAGATAGGAGAAACCCAAAAATCCAGCCAGAGACAGGAATCCCTGAGCCAGACCTCCACCACATCTCAGGAGGGTGTCAGGCCCATGGATGGGAATGACATCTCCCACTATAGACCCCTGGGAGAGATTGTCCTGAGATCACATACAGACTGAGACATCACTGCTGAGGATTGTCACTGCTCATTATGGGATACCAGGGAAGAGCATTTGGGAATTGCACAAGAGTTATAATAGGATAGTTATGGGAGGAACCAAAGGTTGTGTAAAGGAGGGGTCGAGGTAGTTAGGGTAGGAACAAGCATGGGAAGACCAAGGAATAAAGGAGATAGAAGGAAACATTTGTGTAAACAAGTGGCTGGTCAGTCCCTTTTTCTGATGCCCCAGGCTGTCTTGGCTGTCTTGGCTTCTTATTAAATTGCTTTCCTAATTCTTTTCCTAGGTGAGGGGCTCTCTATCTGAGGGGAGAGGGTTGTGCAGGGCAAGGGTGAGTACAGGCACTGGAGAAGAGACCACAGGTCAGAGGAGCCAGTGTGCCTGCAGCACGTGAGGGTGTGTGTGTCAGTACGTGATCACCAGTGAATGTGGAGCTGGTCAGTAGGATGGGTAGCTTGAGAGCCAGGTGTACGTGTGTGTCTGGGAGTGAGATGAATGGAGGAATCGGGTACTAGAGGAACCAGGATGTCCAGGTCAACTGCTGGAGAGGCCATGGAGTCTGGAGGGCACTTGAGACCCATTTGGGTGTGCATGTGTGTCTGTGTGAGAAGCATGTGGAGAGAGCAAGGATCAAAGACAGCTACTGGATGGACTGCATACCTATAGGCAATTACTGCCGTGTTCTATAGTGTGCATACACGTGAGGCTGAGGCCTTGTGGTCTCACGTGTCCCAGTACCAGTAACAGGATACTGGAATCAGAGGTAGCAACTCTGTCGTCTGGGTGTCTAAGCCAACTACTGGAGGGATCTATATTTTATATGGTTTTAATGAGAAAGAATGAAAAATGTAGCAAAAATATAAGAGATTTTCTAAATACTTCAGGTTATGGGTAATAGACTGATGGGTGAACCAGAAAATGTAAGCAAGAAAAATCTATTTGCACTGAAAGAAAAAATAAGTGTCTAAATGCTTTGATAACATAGAAAAAAACCCTTCAAATTTACATTTTAGGTTAACCTGAGGCAAAAATTTCTTATTAGTGTCATAGGTTATTTAATGATTTTTTTCTTAAAGGTTAGTTTTGAAATGAAACTAATATGTTTAAAAGGAAATGTCACAAAGAATTGTTTTATTTTGTTAGCAAAAAATCTGAAATGAAATGAAAGGTCTTGAAATAGACAGTTTTCATAGTTTTGAAATAGTAAAAAAAAACTTCTACTTTTCTTAAGAAAATCTAAATCCTTGATTTTTTTATTTTTTGGAAGCGCTGTTGTTCCCACTGCAATTATTATTGTTTTTTCCTTCTATAAAGTTGCAACTGTCTAAAAATGTACTTCTACTCCTGGATGCATTCAAAATTGACAAGTCCCAAAGGTAATATTTTAAGTCACAGGGATTACGTTTTTATACAGAAGAAAATAGGACTCATTGGGTTTCCAAATCCCCAAAACAGTTTTTACTGTTCAGGGGAAATGGACGCAAGGTGACCAAGTGAGTAGAGAGAAGTGCTTCAGTGCCACAGTTCAGTAAGTCAAAGAAAGGATTTATTTTTTGTTTCTATTTTGGATAAATTGATAATGTTTTGTGAACCTTAATTAGCTATAAACACTAGAGAATAATGTTTTGGTTGGATCCACAACCAAAGAAATCCAGCCTAACATTTTTTGAGCAATAGGAGTAGTTATCATTGCAATTGATTTTATTACACTGTGGTAAATTTATCATACTTCTCGTTGTAGGTACCATGATTTGTTGATTCCTGCTTGAATCAAGGCTGGTGCTTGATGGTGTGGGAGGATTGCTATGCTTCAATTTTGCTCCCTATTGTTTCCCCTTTCCATGCGTCCTGTCCTTGTGAGGAACCAATTCACACCGTGCCCTGAGGCTTGATTTATGCTGGAATGTGTGTCTAAGAAAATATCCTGAAGGGCGATTATTTTTTGTTCTTGGAAGTCTTAGAAAATGCTTGCTCCACTGTGAAGTGGTACAAAAGACAGCTGCTCTTTGCGGCAGAAGGCAGTGTCTGATTGAGGATTTAAAATCTGGATAGTCTGTACTCTTGCTTACCAAAGCTGCTTCACCCTTTAGTGACACTGAGAAGATGAGGGGAAAAGTTGTGATCCTCTTGTGATAACTTGGTGATATGATGTTTGCCATTAAAAACGACGTTATTTTATATGAGGAAATTATGCCATTTTAGTTATGATTTCCTCAAATGGTAGAATGTAGGTCAATGAAATATGATGGGGTATGCTCTTACTTCAGCATGATAGGAGGTTTTTGGTGACTTGCAGATGATTCATTTTAAAAGCACATTTTCGAAATCATGCCTTTCACCTGTGTAGCCCAGGCCTTAGAAGGCTAAAATACTCGGTTTCCCTAGGAGCTGGATATATGAGATGAAAGAGCTTTTCTTTCAGCTGTTTATTCAGGTAGGAGCCAGTTGTTCTCAGACTAGTCTCTTTGAGAACCTTTAAATCTTCCATCAAGCATAAATATGTTTTGCTTGTATAAAATGCCAGAGGGGAAAATGGTACTACTCTCCTTCTAGGAGTCTAAAAAATACCAACTTTCTTTCACTCTTTTCTTACTTGGAACAAGTTGAACAATTGCCATTGAACACTGCATGAATAGAACAAGTCAGTAGGGAGCTGAAATTTCAATACTAGTTGGTTCAGAGGTGAAGGGCAAAGATCACGCTTCACCCACAGGAGCAGAAGACTTCTTGCAGCAGCACAATTGCAAATGTCCCATTGCACACCCATGTCCCCCAGGGCACACCATGGAGACAGATGCTACCAGGTGGAAAGAATTGCTTGTGGTTTCAAGAATTGCATCAACATAACCGGACCTGCTTTTACCAGCAAAATCCTGGCTCTTCCAGGAAGATCTTCTTCAGTCTTAATACCATTTACTGTCTTAATTACCATGAAAATCTCTAAGTTCAATTACTCAGATTAAAAATTCAGATCTTCTGCCTATTGTTTCTGGTGGCATGATGATATATATATGTGTATTTTTTTTAACAGCTCTACTTAGAAATCTATTATTTTAGTGTTTGGAGGGTTCTTCATGGCTTTCTTAGTAAAACAGGGATCTCACACATGATAAAAAGAGAAATAGTGGAGTGAGTGATGCTTGACTCTTCTTTCCAAACATTGGGTGAAGATGAACCTTGTGAAATAACTAAATACTCCAAGTCAAATGAAAACTTGGAAAGCTTCCCTGGCTGTATCCAGAAGGAGGAAGCACTTGTTTAGCAGTATTTTTCTTTCTTGAGGTTGGAGACAGAAGTTCTAGACTCACACCAAACACTCTGTGACTCTATTATTCTGAAAAATGAGTAAAAGCATGGACACACTGTATTTTTAATTATGTCATTTCCACTAAGGTCAGTGTCAGCTACACTGAAGTAATACACTTGCAGAACAAAGACCAGCTTTGTCCTAGACCAGAGAAAAGCTCAGATAAAAAGTGTCTTCAGAAGGGATTGCAAATCAGTTTAGATGGTGTTCAATTTATTTCAAAAGCAAAATATTTTGTCTTTGGAAAGGACAGCACTTGCCACTCATTTTGGCAAGCTTCAAAATAAAAAAAAAATAATAACTTCAGAGCTCATTATATATAAAGCCTGCCTGGGTGCTGGATCACACAAAATAACTATGGTGGACTCTTTTGCCAGATCAGTCTCTGTTCAGCTATTTAGTAAAGTGGACACCTACACATCACAACATATACCAGAATCTGTAGTGTTTAAACCCATTGACTGTGGGTTTCCTAATAAAATATTCTCTCCTAAGCTCAACTCCATTTGCAAACAAACTTTGGCAGGATATCTATTGTTCCTGAATTTGTTGTCTTCATCTAGCATACCTGGTACTATTTCATTTTTTTTCAGCCAGCTCAGACATATATTGTTGTTTAACCCCAGCCAGCAGCTATGCACCATGCAAGTGCTTGCTCACTCCAATTCTGCTGCCTGATGGGATGGGGAGAAGAAGAAGATAAGACAAAAAAATAATATTAATAATAAACGACAACAGCACCACCAACAATAAAAATAACAATAACAATATCAACAACATCAACAATAATAATAACAGCCACAACAACAACAATAATGGAATATAACAAAAATATGGCCAAATAAACCCCAAGAACAGAAAAGTGATGCACAATGCAATTGCTCACCACCTGCTGACAGATGCCCCACCAGCGATCTGCGCCTCCCAGCCAACTCCCTTCAGTTCATACACTGGGCCTGATGTTCTGTGGTATGGAACATCCCTTTGGCTAGTTCAGGTGAGCGACTGTGGCCACACTTCCTCTCAGCTTCTTGTGCATCTGCTCACTGGCAGAGCACAGCAAACTGAAAAAAAAACTTAACTTAGGATAAGTGGTACTTAGCAACAACTAAAACATCAGTGTGTTATCAACATTATTCTCATACGAAATCCAAAACACAGCACTGCACCAGCTACTAGGAAGAAAATTAACTCTATCCCAGTTGTAACCACGACAACAAACCAGAATCAGGCTCAAGACACAGATGAAATTTGAAGAGTCCTTGCTCATATTATTAGGAGCTGAGGACAAACTATGGTTTTCCTACAATTAGACAGATTTTTATTCTGAATCACAACAAAAGGCACAGTTTAAACCTATTTCTAGAATTAGCCTCCTGTGGATTTCTGTCCTGCATTTCCTTGGTGTGTAAAGTGAGCTAAGAGAAGTAATACCACTTCTGTTGCAGCTCTGGAGAGCACTACTGGGCTAATACTACAATCACACCAGGCAGACCAGGTAGGCAATCCAGGGAAAATTGTGTTCCACAATAGCAGTCAGTGACAGATCTTCCCTTCCTCCTCCTCCCACCTACTTCTGTTGGGAACGAACTGGTCAGAAGTTACTAGAACTGCTGCAATTGTTGCAGTTTCAATAGCAATCTACTGGATCATCATTTACTGTTTTGATTTAGTGAAAAACAAGCCTCTCCAAAAGTCAAAGAAAGTACATGAAATAAAATAGAAGTCAAAACCAGCACCATAATATAAAAGCCTTCTGAAAGTACTGAAAATAAGGTCTTGCCCACCATCCAACAGAACTCACTCATCCTGGTTTCCCAGAAAAAGTTTGTAGAAAAGATACCCTTTGTAGCATGACCTAGAGGACAACTAATTCAAGCTTTGTGCAAGGATAGGAAAAGCAAGTTCTGAAGTTCAGGACCTTTTGGCAGAACACTCTGTCTCAGCCCCTCTCAATTATATCAGGGCTCTGTTAATACCTCAGGCAATCTCCCCTGCCATGCTATTCACCTGAAAGTGGAAAAAAAATTAAAAAGAAGCATCTGTGATAAAGAGAGAATTCCAGGAAGCCTGGATTAAGTGCTTTTGGGTACAAGCAAAATACACTCCTTTTCCTATTTTTAATATTGCCTTAGCACCCTGCTATTTTTTTGTTATGGAATAATGATGCTTATTAATTATACATTATTAACACAAAGCTTACTTTGTGCTTTGAAAATGTCTGGATATCCCAAAATAAAGATTTGGTTTATTCTTTATATTATGGTAACACCTAGAGGCCAGAGCTCTACTGTGCAAGGCACTGACAAATATACACAAGGGGCTGGCTGTTGCTTTGAGGTATATACTACAAATGCGAAATGTGCATAACAAATGGATAATGCAGCAAGCTGCAGTACAAGGACAAGCAATATGTTGGTGGTCAATATGAAAAAAAAGTGACTGCAGTGACTCATCTTTTGAACTTTTTGAACTTTTAGTTGTGTTCTGTGAAGCACTGTGTCAGAGAAGACATCCAAGAGTTGATTTGGAAGAAGTCATTGGACCATAGACAGACTCTGTGAGGAATTACTTTGAGTATATGCTGTGTTGGATGCATACACTAACATCCCTTACTCACTTGCTTTCCAAGGATTGTCATTATGTATTCAGCAGTGATTTAGAGATTATAATGAAATAATTTGCCTGAAGGTGATATTCCCTTACAGAATCAGTCAACATGGGATTTGCACGTCCTGGAGACTGAGGCCATTGGGTTTTCAGGTTTTACATTTGAGTGCTACATAACATGTCTGAAGAAAATCTATTGATAGTTTTGAATAGCCCTAGAACATCACTGACCCTTCCTCTGCCTCTGTTTGCTGAGTTGGTGACAGAAAAAGTCAAGAGCTGTCATGGTTTCAAAAGAAACAGTAAACCCATGGAGAACATTGGTACTGGTATCTGTTTAAATTTCACTATAAATGTGCTTCTACTCTCAGCTGCAGAATATTATCAAACTTGATACTGACTTAAGACATGGGGTCGGGTTTGGGGGCTGTGTTACTATTGGCTTTCGTTCAAGTACTGAGCCTATTGTAGAGGGACTTTATTAGTGTCAATGAATATCTTTTTTTTCTGTTTTTATTAAACAGCTGTGAGAGCCTCCTTAGAAATGAGTGGCATTTGACTGGTGAGCTAGCTGTGAAAAAGTTGTAAGTTTTTTGATATTTATCACATGTCAACATTTTGCTCTGGCAGCAAGTCTTCTGTGGAGCATTATTTTTCTTGTTATCAGTGGCACTGGACAGCTTTCTAATGCCTTCCCTGAACATTTTCCAAAACTATCTGTTTGGCTGGGAAATATTCAGTGATACACAAAACTCACGTGTGCCAGCTGTTGACCCATCTGTGCTACTTGGCACATGTTATTCTCTTTACATGGACAGGCATGAGATGGAAACTGTGGCTCGAAATTTGGCAGGACAGTCATGAACAGCTCTGCAATGGCACTGGCTTGTCACATATCACCTCACTTTGCTTCTTACAATGAAGTGGTAAAAGAGCAGAAGGGTTAAGAACTCAATTTCACAATGTAAAGGCAAAGTCACACACATGAAATAGATGCCAGGGAGTTTTGTGTTGTGTTCAGCACTTCTGTCATCCAGTAATTCTGCCTAATTTCACTCATCGCTTTTCACTCATCCCTTACCTCCTCTGAATTACCTTTTTCTATTTCTATACTTTTACATTTCCATTAAACACAGTTGGGAAAATCTTCCTCTTCAATTCTCACAACTAATTTTTAATAGTGAAGTCACTACAAAATATGCAATTGCAAATCTTGAGAGATCAGCTGATCCATGGTTGCAGTAAGCACAGGTACCTTTCTAGCCTCAGTACTTCAGACTTAACCTATCTCTGGCAGGACGTTTTTCCAACTGCTTATTTTTAAACAGTCTATGTGTAAAATGAGAAGAAACTGTCAGATGAAGAGACAAGCAACACAGCATTAACAAGTGACTGACAAGACTTCTGACACAAGTTACGTTTTTATCTCAGACAATTGAAGGTTACTGACTGAAGAAGTGTTTTTGGTATCAGGCCTGGTTAGGACTGGAGAAGACCAATGCAATAGTGCACACTGCAATTCAGACAATGAGACAGTGGTAAACACTGTGAATACAGCTGGAAATACAACAATCTTCAATGATGCTTTGCTAGTAGAAAGTTCATAGAATCATAGAATCATAGAATGTTAGGGATTGGAAGGGACCTCGAAAGATCATCAAGTCCAATCCCCCTGCCAGAGCAGGAATGCCTAGACTATGCCACACAGGAACGTGTCCAGGCAGGTCTTGAATGTCTCCAGAGAAGGAGACTCCACAGCCTCTCTGGGCAGCCTGTTCCAGGGCTCCGTCACCCTCACTGAGAAGAAGTTTCTTCTTGAGTTTAAGCGGAACCTCTTATGTTCCAGTTTCAGCCCATTACCCCTTGTCCTATCAGTGGTTGTCACTGAGAAGAGCCTGGCTCCATCCTCGTGACACTCACCCTTTAGATATTTGTAAACATTAATGAGGTCACCCCTCAGTCTCCTCTTCTCCAAACTAAAGAGCCCCAGCTCCTTCAGTCTTTTCTCATAAGGGAGATGTTCCACTCCCTTAATCATCCTAGTTGCCCTGTGCTGGACTCTCTCCAGTAGTTCCCTGTCTTTCTTGAACTGAGGGGCCCAGAACTGGACACAATATTCCAGATGGGGTCTCACCAGGGCAGAGTAGAGGGGAAGGAGAACCTCTCTCGACCTACTAACCACCCCCCTTCTAATATACCCCAGGATGCCATTGGCCTTCCTGGCCACAAGGGCACAGTGCTGGCTCATGGTCATCCATGTCCACCAAGACTCCCAGGTCCCTTTCTCCTACACTACTCTCTAATAAGTCATTCCCCAACTTATACTGGAACCTGGGGTTGTTCCTACCCAGATGCAAGACCCTACATTTACCCTTGTTATATTTCATTAAATTTTTCCCCGCCCAACCCTCCAGCCTGTCCAGGTCTCGCTGGATGGCAGCACAGCCTTCTGGTGTGTCAGTCACTCCTCCCAGCTTGGTGTCATCAGCAAACTTGCTGATAGTACTCTCTAGTCCCTCATCCAAGTCATCGATGAATATATTGAATAATACTGGTCCCAGTACCGACCCTTGAGGGACTCCACTGGATACAGGCCTCCAACCAGACTCCGCCCCATTGACCACAACTCTTTGGCTTCTTCCCCTTAGCCAGTTCACAGTCCACCTCACTACCCGAGAGTCTAGACCACACTTCCTCAGTTTAGCAGCAAGGATGCTGTGGGAGACTGTGTCAAATGCTTTACTGAAGTCAAGGTAGACCACATCCACCGCTCTGCCATCATCTATCCACCTTGTTATATCCTCGTAAAAGGCTATGAAGTTAGTCAAGCATGACTTCCCTTTGGTGAAGCCATGTTGACTGTTTAAAAGTTAAGTTTTTTTCTGCTATCGGCTTTCCTGTGAGTATAAAAACTGTCAGCAGATATTTGACAACATAGCATCTGTAGCTGATTGGTTTTCCCACTTCCCTGCTATTTCGCAGCCTTCATTTCCCTTCCAGTGTTACTAGGCAGAGGTAGCAATTTAGTGAGGAGGGCAGCACGACTACCCCACAGCCCCTCGGTGAAAGTGCCAGCCTCCTTCACCCTCGTGCTTTTCTCTACTCACTCCAAATGTGAATTCATTGTGCTTGCAGATTAACATCCAGGCTAGCTCCAAGTCTTAACACTGTTCTTCAGGTAGATTTATGGATGGAAGTGCCTCTTCCTACTGTATTGCATGGCCTCTGTGTTTAGACTGGTAAAATTTCATCACAGACTCTGAAGACCTAACAGTGTTGGTTTTTGATTTCTTGTCCCGGGCCCTCTTCAGTCTCATGCGCTACAAAACAGATTTTATTGTCCAAATCTCACTCTCTTTCAAGTGTTAGTTTATGTATTATGATTTGTGTTCATTTAAGGCATAGAGGCCATTCCTTCAAAAGCTGTAAAATGGCTTTTACTAGCAGGGACTGGGAATAAAATTTTTCTTTTGAAGACAGTAGGTCTTACTCTTCCTTCCTCCTGCTCAGGATACTACTGTGAAGGCAGTGGGAAAGCAGCTCATGTAATGTCATCTCACACTGCTTTTTGTTCTTCTAAACTTGAGAAGCAAAAGACTAGGAAGAGAAAAGAGTGACCTGGCTCTTCTGTAAATAGGGCAGCAGAGCGTATCACCGAGCTATTACTGAAGTGACTGAGAGAGGCAATTTGATCAAATGTGGACAAAAAAACCCCGAAAACTTATTTTTTCAAATACTTCTTCACAACCCTGTGTCTGAGTACATAAAATGGGCACAAATGAGTTGGATCCAGTCACTTTTGTTTCCTTCAGTGGTAGTTTAAGTATGCATCCTCATCTCACAGCCTCATTCAGTGCACATTTCTGCAGTGGTTTGTACAGGATCTCACCTGCTTAACACCTGTATCTTCCTAATATTGCTGTGAGTACTGTTCAAGTCTTGAATGCAATGGGAATGATGCATTATTTGCACTGCCTGATATATCAAAAGAGGCTTTATTAACATCCTAATACAACCATTTTCAGTGACTACACAAACAAAAGTTGTAAACTACCCTAAATGGATATAAATTTTTTTTTTTGTTATCTATTTCATAATTCTTATTCCTTACTATTGCTCATGCAACCCACAAAGCTCTTCTCAGTAAAAGGTAGCATGGCTCCAGTCACCAGTCTGTAACCATTTAATTAAGCGGTAATTCATGAAGATTTTTTTAAAAACGGTCTTTGAAATTTTGTTTTGTTTGCCATTTGGTTAATGTCAGATAGAAGCCATTTCCTGGTATATAGAGACGTAAGCCAGAACTCCTCCCAAACATAGCCACTCCATATTTAAAACATATATTTTTGCTGTTAAATCAAACTATTTTGTTTTAGACTTGTTCAGAAATGTGGAGCATTGTGCAAATTTGACAGTCCCAGGAAAAACACTTCAGTTATTCATTGGCAAAAATGCAACAGTTTTCATCTCTGTGGTGAAATATAAACCCTGATGATCAGGACACTGATGAAACTCATGGACTCCTCATGGCACATAGAGAGAGGCCAAAGAAACACAGCATGATCCTCTGGGCCAGGCCCTCTGAGGTTTTGCTCCTCGTTGAGACTTCATATTGTGGCTTAATATTTGTTCTGACACAACAAGTAAATAAATACCTTGGCATGAAGCCTAGAGCCTGTCAGCACTGCCCCTGCTGCAACCTCCAGTTCAAAATACAGAGCTCTATTTATCATCTTTCACATAAAACCTCTTCAGAGGAAATCACCTAGGATATGTCTAATTTCCTTTTTTGGCTTCTCGATGATGTCACCTAGATAAACTTCATATCCAGAGACTCTTGCTGAGAGCATTAGGCCAAAGCAGCTGTGAGGGCTGTTGCTTGTCAAAGTCGCTTAATTTATAATGATGTGTTTCATCGCTGGTCTATGCAAAGTCAGCTTAAGCAGAAAGTCTTCTATTCATGTTATTTCCCCTAAATACTAAAGTGTGGAACAGTTGCAGCAGCTGTTTAATGAAACATTTCACGATCACAAGGATTTTCACACAAGATAGGAGCCCCAGTGCTGACTCTTTTTATCCCTTCAGTACTGTAGATATTCCTAAACATTCTTGCTGAAAAACTGTAAACATGACTAAAAATTTACTGGGAATAGGAAAGTAGCTCTTATTGTTATTTTCCCTGCAGCAATAATTATTGAGTTCAATTATTATGGTGGTGAAATTGTGTGTATTTTGGGTGAAGGGAGGAACATCTGGCAGAGAGGTTGAACCAGATGATCTTTCAAGGTCCTAACCCCTACCATTCTGTGATTCTGTGACGCTGTAACATGGGAAAGGAGAGAGGTGACAAGGTAATTGCGAATGATATATTGAAACTGAAGAACAGGAAGTGAAGTAAAGTGTTATCCGAGGAAGGGTAGTCACAAGAGTTAGCAAACCAAGTAGGATAAACAATTGTGTTTTAGTAATTACATAAATTCAGGCCCTGGAAGAGCAATACATATTGTTGAAATCCATGGTACTGCAAGTCCTGGAAGTCCTTCTCCCTGACTTCTTGCATTTGGCTACTTTGAAAGGAGGCTTTCAAGGCACAGAAATTTTGCATGACCTCGATATGCTGTAGATAATGAGGAGACCAGGGCCACAGGGTGCACATCAGGAATCATGTGCTGCTCACTCTTGGCAGTATATCTGTTTGTGATGTGAAGCTTATATTGCGGGATATGACTTAGAAGAAAAGAAAAGGTGTCCTTGGACTGTCCTTAAAACCTCTGAGTCTGCGAATACTTCTTTTGGAAAAATAAGGTACCCCATTTCTATCTTTTTTGAAAAGCATGAAATTTTTTAAAGAGATGGAATAGGGATTTTTCTTCTTTCCTTCAGAATTTTAACCTTTCAGAATCAACAGGAAACACAATATAACCCAGTATTTCAATCCTATTTCACCTCTGATGGCTATTTATAATTGCTACTCAAATAGAAAATCTGCTTCTGACCTTTGATGCTGGAATATACTTGAAATTCATGCCTCACTGTGCTCTGTCGGCTCCTTTTCATGCATGCATTTATACGTGAGCTAATAAATACGAGTTGGGGAGCAAAAGCTCTGGCAGTGAAATACAGTTCATGATTTTGCTGTGAGGCATGCCTCCAAAAATCTTATCTAGAAACTGAAGGAGAACAATTTTTCGCTTAGAGCAGTTCTGAATATGACATCACTGTTTAAGACTGACATTAACATGTGATTTTAATATCAGTGATGCATATAACAGGATTGCTAAAATTTAGGTAACCCAGAGATGCACATTTTAATTTGTGCTTTTTGTTAAAACAAAATTTACCTGAATCTGTGATATAAGGTAACAGTTTATGTTAATATTATCCAGGCTACACCTATGTTATTACAATACATTGCATTTCTGTGTGAGTCCAAAGAAACCAATGGCTTGCATACTCCAAACTGCACTGTGCTCATCTTTGTGCTATGAAATTAATTCAGTAATCTCAGGCTACATGTTTTTGCTCTACAGCTCCAAAATATTATACCAATCAAACAGAAAGTATTTATACAGATTATGCTCAAAAGATACTGACGAATAATCGGATGTGTTGAATCCTTTCATTCTTACAGCTCAGGCTAGGGCTGAACCAAAGTCAGCAACTATTCCTTAGAGTCTTAGTCTAAGGTGGATAGGAACAGTAATTTCTGTCAAGACATGACCGAAGCGGTAGTTGCTGACAATATATCTCAAAATTCTATCTTCTGGATACCATAGATAAAAATCTGCTGTATATCAATCATGCTACAATATGCTAACTGAAATTATTATGGTTGCAATAAATTCAGAAAAGAATGGAAATTAAAATAGAGTAATAAACTAACTACTGATTTACAGTGCAGTGTTATGCTCCAAAACTTTTGAGGTACAGAGGAGATGGCAATTTAACAATGAAAATTTGTGTCAATAGGCAAGAGTTTGAGAAGAGAATATTCTCTGTCTTACCTGGAAGCTGTCAGTGTAATTGCTGCAGGATTTTATCCATCATGACAAAAAGCAATATTTGGGCATGACATCTCTAGAGCTTTAAGCTTATAAGAACAAAAATATCCATAATTCTGGTATAAATGTAAAACTGCAGGAATAGGTATGGTTTTATTTTCACTTTCTCATGTCTTCCTCATGCCAGATTTAAATGAAAGTCAATTTCATTTTTCACAACAAAAGCATGTTTTAAAAAGATAGGCATATTCTGCTCCCTACAAACTCTGATGTGCTTGTGTAAAAAACGCTTCAGTGGAGCAAAGCACCTAGTACCTCTAACTTCACTGTTTTGCAAAGGACTTAAATTTTTAAACATGTTTACATATTTCCCTGTCACAACTTGGAGTTAATATAGCTGTAATGCAAGCCCCACTAAAATTAGTGCATTTTAGAGAAGCACCTAAGTGTCCACATACATGGTTTGGTGTAAGAATGATGGTGACTGAATTGTTCCTGCGACTTTAACAGGCAAAGGATGCTGAGCACAAGACTTGGAAATTTATTAGCTGGAAATGGTTTCTGCTTGAATTGATTCAGTATAATGTGTCAAACCCAGTATTTTTCACTCTGAAATATTTAAGATTTGCATTTTAACTATTTAGCTTTAGAAAAGGAAACCTCAAAATATTTTTTTTTTCCTAAACATTTTTAAATTTGGATCCAAGTGAGAGCTTTCTTTGTGTTGCAGTAGGTTTTGCTTTCTCTAGGGTGATAGCAACTGGCTGGGGCTGCCTTGTGGCTTGTATTAATTGTTGCTTGCATCTAAGTTCAGTTGCAATCAGATCAAGGTGCAGACATGGGAGCTGATTCAGGCAGCAGGGTGAGGCACTTTGGGGAACAGTGGTGTCACCAAGAACTGGTGCTCAAGCCTGAACTCTTACTCCTAGAGATGAGTGTGAGGATTAAAGATAAGGCGGAAATTACCTAGCAGTTTGTGAAAGACAGTATGTGTTCATTTTATCTTGAGAGCAAATCCACAATGCTACTGGTTATACTAACCCAGATGATTTTATATACTTCCTAATTTCTTTTCTGTGCCTCACGCCCTGATTGAAGTGCCCTGAGTCTCCCCTTGATCTCATTCCACTGTGTGTTAACTACTGACACTCTCATGCAAAACTGGTTGAAACTAGTATCAATTACTCCATAAACTGGTAGCTGGAACAACTGTGGAAGAGATACCGGCTCAGATTACTTGTGGCTGACTGTGAACATGGAGTGTAAAAAGACCCCAAGCCCCTGGGTAAGGGCCACAGTAATGTATTCCTGGGGTCAAATGGGCAGGTCTTCCTTGATCTCACTTATTGGAGCTATTTGATTTTGAATAAAATATTTCAAATATTAATCAGGTCAGAGAGTCCCTGGGAAAAGAGCTTCATCCTGGCAGGTAGAGTACTAGCTGGTATATCTGTGTGCAATGAATCTTTAATGATTTTATGTGAGGTTGAAGAGTCACGGTAAGAGAGTTTAAGAGAAGCCATCATCACTCTGCCCTAGAGTGCTAGCAGTCAGGTCACTGGGACAGCTTTTCCCAGGCAGGTGGCAACTATACTGACCCTTGTCCTGGATGCTGTGCATGATCTACTGGCTAATTATGTAAACCAGGCTGACAAATTTCTTCTCTTGTTATCCTGAGAGAATCAGTTTTTTGCTGTACAAAAGCATTGTAAATCTGGTGAATTAGAACCAACCACTTTTGTGGGTTGCTAAACCTGTATTCAGAATAATTTTCATTTGACCCATTTTTTTTTTTACTGAAAGAGTAAACCAGGCATCCATGATAACGCTGACAAAACCATTTGTCATATATTTTGGTGCTCATTTTGAGATCTTGACTGAAAATATTTTGTCTTGAAGGGCAAGGATGTGTGGCTAAAGGTGAAAAGAGTTTATTAATTTTAAATTATAATTTATTTTTGAGTGCTGTGGACCATTTGATTACTTTTTATGACCCTTTATCCTCGATTTCCTCTGGCTGAAAACCATTATACCACATTCCATTTTTCATTTCTTTCTTGTGTCTTGTTTTATCCATTCTCTTGAAGATTAACTCTCCTATCCTTATTTGCCTTTTCCCAGTCTTGATCATATAATTTCTCCTCACTTCTTAATTCTTCAGCTTCCTTCAGCAAGATCCATGGAAACATAGATCATGCAACCTGAATTCTGGATTCTAAATGAGGAGGCACCACTGGTTTTGTACAGCATCCTATAATTTTCATCCTGTTTTTTATCTATTTCTGTAAATGTCATACAACCTTAGCTTTTGTGACAAACATTGTATATTGAGGTAAGTTTTTCACTGAGAAGCCTATAAGGGTTTTGGATTCAAGCAGGCAATTTAGGTTCCTCTATTGTTTCTGAATAGTATGTATGGATATACCATGAATATGTTTGTGTAGTTCTGCACAAGAAGAAAGTGTTTACAAAAAATAGCAGCTGTGGGTGCAGAAAGACAATTGTGTAAGGCCCCAGTCATGCTTGAAAACTTTTTTTGGTTAATTTACAGGTCACAAGCCCATGATGGCTGATGAGAAAATAACATAAAAAAGGATTGAAAGGTAGGATGAATATCAGTGTACTTGTGTCTTAAGT
The DNA here is from genome assembly GCA_020746105.1 of Trogon surrucura. Lineage (NCBI taxonomy): Eukaryota > Metazoa > Chordata > Aves > Trogoniformes > Trogonidae > Trogon > Trogon surrucura. The sequence goes on from CM036618.1 coordinate 57,538,393, forward strand.
ATCAAACCATTTGCAGAGACTTGGTTTTATATTTTGTTTGTCTCCTCAGCACTTCATACTTGCCAAGTCACTTGTTTGAAGAGACTGCAAACTGGCAAGGTAGAAAAAAACCCCATTATTCTAAAAACATGGTTCAAGGACACCTCAGTCCTGACGTGAGTTTCAAGAGACTATAATAATGCAAGTATGAACAACATGGCAGTCAAGGAAGGTTTCTATAATGTGGCCCATGAAGTAATATTGAGATGAAACTGGACAAAAGCTATTTGAGCCTGACTGCTGATGCACTTTTTAATGGTGACATCTATCAGAGTGATACGGTCTTTAGAGAGAAGCAGTAGAAACTCCAGCAGTGAATCATTTGAATATTAGTCTGCTAAAACACTTGAGAATATAGTAAATTGAAGAGGTCTGTGTTGACAGAGGACAGCTGAAAAAAAAAAAAGGAACATGTTATTTCCAGGTCTCAGTTCCACGAGTCTGAGACAGTTACAACACACTTGTCTTTCACTTTGTCCAACACATCTAACCAAAGGGCTAATTTTGTAACACTTAGAGGAGGGAGATATATACTATATCAAATGTTTCCACTTATGAGCTGCATACACACTATGAAATTTATTGCAACTCTTTTCTTTCCAGTAGAGGAATTTCTTCTTAGAGCCTTTTCCATCAAAACAAATAATTCATTCAGATTCAGGTGCCAAAATGAAATGCAAAAAGGTACTGTTCTTCAAAATATTCAAAGCCAACTGTACAAGGTGATATATTTCAACGTCTGTAAACTTTGTTTTTCCAAAATCAGGTTTGGAATACACTGTATATTGAAAATTAAGCTTAATTTTATTTTCTATCAATAGTATATAAGACGCAATGAGACAAACCAAACCCCTTCAATTTTCACAGACTGTATTAAGTTCTAGAATATGCTGTTCATTTAGATCAGGACAGGATTTTCATTTTATTTCAGTTGATTTTTTTTCCAGATAAAATAGGATGTCTTAGAGGAGATAGTCTAGGGATTTTGTAAATAGCTAAACACTTTTAATTCCTATAGAAAGAAATTTGCAAATTCTCCACTGTCCTCCTACATGAGTAAAAATAGAAGTCACATGAATATAGTGTTTGTGTTATCACCAGTAAGGTACCATCAAAACACTCCACCACAAGTGTAATCTGTTCTGACAGGAATGTTAGGATAAGTTCTTGCCATCTGTATTGTGAAAAGATGGTGGCAGGTTTTTAACACCAAGAGTCTACCTGTAGCACAAACCATGAAAGGCCAATAACAACACTTCTTAAGTTTGTTTAAAGATAGAGCCATTGCAATCATTGATTCTGTTATTTCTTTCATTTTTCCTACTTTAGCTGTGTATGACTGAATTTAGAAGGTACAACTAGTGCAGAGGACTAAGCCTAAATCTCCAACCCTGCACAAAGGTTGAAGAAATCCCTGTCCATTGAATCCATCTAGGACTTTTTTCCAAGAGGCCACAGAGGCTGCTGCACTTCTGCCTCTGCAATGTGTATTCATTACACGGTGCAGCAGCCCCCAAAGACCTCCTTGGTGCTAGGCAAACTACATACACACATATTGCTCTAATCTGTCTTTTAAGAGATTGCAGCCTACTTGAAAATTGATGTGCAGGTATAATGAGTGTGGGTCATGACCAAAAAGAAGTGACGGGGAAACTACAACAGCACTCTGTCTTATCTCACATGTGCAGAACTGGATAGGTCTGATGTAATTTAACCTGTTAAGTAGGTTTAATGGAAGACTCCAAACCTGCTGCCTCTATGCTTTGCTCTTCACATCCTTACATGCTGCCCATAAGTTTGCTTTTACCTTTAGCTATCATTCTCTTTGCCTTAAATAGTTTATTTTTACTTTTTTTTTTCCCATGAGACACAGCTGCTGGCAGCTCTCCAGGCACAGGATGCGACACAGAGGGCAGATATTCTACTCTGCCCTGGTGAGGCCACATCTGGAATAGTATGTTCACTTCTGGGCCCCTCAGCTCAAGAGGGACAGGGAACTGCTTGAGAGAGTCCAGCGCAGAGCCGCAAAGGTGATTAAGGGAGTGGAACATCTCCCTTACGAGGAATGGCTGAAGGAGCTGGGTCTCTTTAGCTTGGAGGAGGCTGAGGGGTGACCTCATTAATGTTTATAAATATGTCAAGGGTGAGTGTCAGGAGGATGGAGCCAGGCTCTTCTCAGTGATGTTCAGTGATAGGACAATGGGCAACGGGTGCAAGCTGGAACATAGGAGGTTCCATCAAAACATTAGGAAAAACTTTTTTCCTGTGAGGGTGACAGAGCCCTGGAACAGGCTGCCCAGAGATGTTGTGGAGTTTCCTTTTCTGGAGACATTCGAAATCTGGCTGGATGCATTCCTGTGTGGCCTACTGTAGGTGATCCTGCTCTGGTAGGGGAGTTGGACTAGGTGATCTTTGGAGGTTCCTTCCAACCCCTGACATTCTGTGATTCTGTGATATTTCACGGCAGGGCTGCAGAGAGGGCAGTCATTTTTTGCAGGGCTGCTAAGGGTCAAGTGTTCTGCCATGGAGGCTGCAGAATTGATGCCAGAGGCTTGACCACTGCTTGGGCTACTCAATAGTCCACAAGAGCTCAGGTCTCACCTCAGAGGGGGCAACATTCAGGTGCTGAATCAGAGGGAAGAGGGGAAAAGCTCTGCTGTTCCTAAGGCTCATGGGTGAGATCTGAACCAGATGCTGACCTTGTGGTATGCTTGAGAGTTGGCTTTATGTATATCAGTGTGTCTTGATGATCTGAAAAGAGCCACAGCGACCGGGTTACATGGACATTCCCTACCTATTTTTACTAACACTTTCTAGTTGTTTCCTTGAGATGTTACCTACATTCTGCAAAGGTCTTACAGTTTGCTGGGATGGAATCACCACCACATGGTATCTTGGTGTGCAACGAACACATGTGCACACAAATGTATTTTATGACTTCTGCTTGTTTTCCTAGAGTATATATTTCACAAAATAAGGGGAAGACTGCGGTGTTACATAGTTTCATTAAAAAAAAAAAAAGAAAAGAAAAAAGATTATGAACCCTTCGTGGGCCTTATGGTATAGGTTTTCAAAAGGCTCCCAATTCAAAACAGGTCCTGAGGAATCAGACCTGCTACAGGGCAGTCAGTTAGTGAGACCTCTGGTATTGCTCTTAGAAGAAAGAAATGGAGAAGAAAAACTTACAGATTGAAATAGCAAGAGCGGGTCTGTTGGTAGAGCAGTTTTGTAAAATCTGGAAACTGAGTATGTTGGGTAATTGTGTATACATCCTTCGTTCAGAGAGAACTGACTCCTGTAACAAATCTTCCTTTTGCCACAATGGCAAGGAAGGAAACCCTGGATCATTTTGAAATATTTCTGCAGAAAAGCACATTAGACCTAATGGCTGTACACTGGGTGATGGAAGGCACTTCACTTATCTGGGAAAAAATGCTTCTTAATGACTTCATTTATTCATTTTTAAAAAACAGTAAGGTTGTCATGTTATAATCTCCTACAGATACTCCCGGGTGAGCTGTTGAAAGGTAATTTCAGCACACCTAGGGCTTCACACTGTAATATAACCTGTTGTGCCTTACAGCTTTATCACACTGTGGCATTTAGAAATCATTCATTGTGGGTTGCAAAAAATGTCTTGCAATAACACCATTACTGCAACTTATATTTTTACAGCAATTTTTGCTTCTTAGGCAAACACACTGAAGTACTTTACAAAATATTTTAAGTATATAGCGGGTATTGAATCACTGAGCATTCTGAGTCCCTTATGAACTAGCAGTGTTCTTTATATAATAAAAATATATCACTTTTTCATAATAAGTTATCACTGTTATAAAACATGCATATGTTTTTAACTTACATAAAACTTCCTTTTCCAAGAGATCATACTGAGTCATAGACTCAGAAAGTTCAAAACACACAGCAATGCCTTGTATCTACTCATAGACTAGCAGCCTGATACCAAACCACCAAATATTTTAAAGAAAACCATAACACTAACTGTGGTAAAAAGTGGTTCTAGGGATCTGCTAATCCTAATTGGGATTTACTAAACTCAGGTGTGTACAACACAGGCAATTCAGCATGTAATATTCTCAGTGTTCAGGGAACAGGCTGTGAGCCACATTTGGGAAGAATTCAGCTATTGGGATGTCATGGTAGAATATCAAAACATCCCTTCACAGGTGAAAAACATGTTTAATTTGCTAAAATGTTGAGTGCAGTTTAGAAAACTTTGAATGTTCTGGGTGCTGCAACTGAAGAAAGAACTTACTACTGCCTATACCCCTCTGCAGCACTTGCATTAGGCTTATTCTCTGTTAGATGGCCCTGTCCAGACCGGCTGCATTATACGTTGATTTTTGGAGCATATTTCTCCACATGGCTGAGAGCCACCAGGGCACGCTGATATACAAAAAGTTTTCCAAGGGCTTTGAGGTGCAGCAAACTGTCCTCAATGAAAAAAAAGAAAGATGAACAGGGTGAGTGAGTCAGGAAGTATATAAGCTTCACATTGCTGTCTGTACAATAGCTATCATATTTTTTTTTTATAAATACAGAGAAATCAATTACAGAATTGGAACTTTTTATATTTATAGACAAAAATGGACTATGTGAGAGAGATGGAGATCAACCTGTTTCATATACTACACTCAACATCAAGATACGATTTTATACATGTGGCATATTCATGATGTACTCAAAAAAATATAGGGTGCATTTTTCTTCTCTGAATGAACTGAATCCATTTATATCTTTGTTAACACAGCCAAAAGAAAAAAAAATAATGACAACTGGCACAGCTATTAATATATTTAAAGCAGCGATAGAAGTTTTTATGAAATATTGAAATACAAGAAATAGCATGCTTATTCTGTTCTGATTAATCTTACAAATAATAAAACCTAACGATACGCTTTCTATTTTGGATAGAAAGATGGAAGATCTGCCGAACTAGAACTCTGTTGCCACGTGATCTTTAATGCTAGACTAAAAACCACTGTGACATGAGCCCTATTACCAGAAACTCTCAAACTTGAAAAAATGTTACTGGTTATCCAGTGTTTGGAGCCTGAGAACAGAGAGATTTAATCTGAAATTGAGAATTCAGAGTCTGGTTTATATTTTCAGACATTATCTTGCTTTTTCCTTAGGAATGGTTGGAAAATTGAGATGCTCAACTCCATTTTGAAGAAGTAATGGCTTTAGTAGAGCTATGTAAATCTAATAGTTGTTTCTAAATATTTTCTTTCTTTGGGGTTTTGTTTGCAAATTGCCAAGTTTTATTCAGAAACAATGCAGGTTGCCACACTTCTCACAAAACAACTTACATATAGTCAACACACACTGTATATAAAGAAGCCGAAAAGTTCTTTATCTGCCTTGCTTTAAAATTCACAGAATTGGTGGCTGCAAGCCTCAGAGGTCACCCAATACAAATCGTGACTTAAAACTGGCACGTTCATCACTGTTATATTGCCCAAATAGGCTTTGATTTCAGTCAGTTCTTAAATAACTTTTGCTTAGAGTATGTATTAAAGACATAGGAAATATGAAATATCCTTCAAAAAGGAAACTTTCCAGGTGTAATCTGATCACAATAAGAGAAAACCAGTGATCTGACAACCAAATGGAATTATACTACGGTAAAGATGAGGAGGTTAGGGCAAGGAATTCACTCAAGGCAGGAGTGTTTACATTGGAATTTTGTATGTAATTGCATACACCTGGAGTGGTCTGAAGTCAAACTGATTTTAAAGTAAACAGCCAGTTATTCACATACAGGATGATAAAATCTGTCCCAGACCTTGGACTGATATGATCCTTACAGTCCCCAACTGCTGCTTTTCTACTCTTGTGCTATTGTTTCCCTTTTAAGCATTTTTCTTTATGGGAAGAAAACAAGGAGATATTTGTAAACAGCAGAAGAATGAAGGGAAGAATGCTCATCCTCCCGTGGTTCAGGCAGAAGCCATAGGCTTTCAGTAGTAAAGTGTGATCTAAATTTGGGGTTAGAGTATCTTGAATGCTCAGGTGAAGCCTCTGTACTTTAAAGCGCGGAGGTGGGAGCTCCAGAGCCGGACGCAGTATTCCAGGTGGTGGCTCACAAGGGCAGAGTAGAGGAGCAGAATCACCTCCCTTGACCTGCTGGTCACACGTCTCCTGATGCATCCCAGCATAGGGTTGGCTTTCTGGGCACTGAGCACACACTGTTGGCTCATGTTGATCTTATCATCCACCAACATGCCCAAATCCTTCTTCCTAGGACTGCTCTCAATCCACTCATTGCCCAGCCTGTGTCTGTGCTTGAGATTGCCTTGATCCAGCTGCAGGACCTTACACCTTATTAAATTTTATGATCCTGAACCACTTGTGTTCAATGCTGCCTTGACAGATATTAGGTGACACTTCAGCAGTGTGGATGCAGCTGCTGTGCCCAGATGAAAGAAAGCAGGAAAGTCTGGCAATATTTTAGGAAGATGGCATCCACAAGGGTATGTATGGTGACCTGTGGTTTGGGATGAGTCACAGAATCATAGAATACCAGGTTGGAAGAAGCCTCAAGGACCATCTGGTCCAACCTAAAAGTTATCTTGCTACATACCACTTTCTCAGGCTCTTAGAAATTACGAATTACCAGATGTTTGTTAGTAAGAAACTATTACTTTAAAAATATTTTAGCAATTTAAAAAAAGCAGATTCCATGCAACAATAAAAAAGACAAAGGAGTGAAATAACTCTTTAATCATAATTTCATTAATGCTGTAATTTATAAGAACAAAATGGAAAACTTAAATAAGACAAAGCTAAACTTTCATGTGAATTAAAACACAAAAGTGGTTATGTTTCAAAATATAGCAATTTTGGTTAATTCTGACCAAGCTGTTTTGATCAAACTTTTTGTGAGTAGTTTTGCAGCAAGTGAAAACAGCTGACATTTCACAGGAGGGAAGCCCTGGGGGAGGATCAGAATTTGCAGCACTAATGCAATGCATTCTCTAAAAGCTGCCTGGGCACTGCCCAGCAGAAACAGAGGAACAAGGTTGGATCCAAAAGAGGAGTAGTTTCCTGAAAGACAATTTAAATATCTGTGAGCCAGAAATTCCTTGACTGCCCAATATACATTTAAACACTGAAGGTATCTCAAGGCTTTTTGTTTTGTTGGGTTTTTTTTGGTTTTTTTTGTTTGTTTTAATGGGAGGTTACTGCTATGTATATAAGAAGAAAATTTGGCTCTTTTGTTCCTTCACAGCTGTTCCTCTAGCTCAAAATTAAGACACCAAGTAAAAAATTCTTTGCCTTTCCCGTCAAAGTGATCCAAACTGAAAGGTAAGCACTGAGAGCAAGTACCACACCAGGATCCATACCAAATGAAACACTAAGAGGTGTTTTCCTAAAGTCAGGGTGAGAAGGGAGATAGCTAGGCCTGGTTAGGTGCTCTGTCTGTCCAGGTGTCTCACTTTTCAGAAGCAAGCAGTAAGTAGCAGGGTTACAGGTATACTGCATACAGAGAGTACCTGGAAAAGCTGTTTCACTTTCCATAAGCTGCCTGAGATTCATTGTATCAGAAAGCAGAACTGTGACCTCCTAGTCTACACAGGACCGTGGTGATTCATTCAAACATGAAATATATAACATATAGGGGCTGAGTTGTTTTTTTTTTTTGGTGTTTTTTTTTTTTTTTGAGGAGAGGTCATAGTCACAGTGGAAATCCACATAATAGCAATGAAGTCTAGATGAATCTCCATGGCATAAACATTTATTCATGCCAGCCCATGGAATTACTCATGTGATTAAGCATCTGTCAGAACTGAGCCTTAAATATGTCACACATCCAACCTGTTTGGGGGTTTGAGTATATAGTGATGCAAAAATATAAATGTATAAATATGCCAACCTCCATGTAGCTGCCAGTGACTGATGGAATCACCTGCTTATCAAAAATAAATTCTTAATTAAAATCCAAGATTCTTCTTAATGTGTTTTTCTGAATGGTTGAAAACTAATTAGAGCTCTAATTAAGCAATTTCACCTGACATAATTATCTGAATATTATCTCATCAGTAGTGCAATGAGGGATTTTACATACTCGAGGAAATCTGCTCAGATTCCTTGGAATCCCTTGAGTTTTGTGCATACCAGTTTTATTAGGCCTCCCTAGGATTTTGACTGGGGGTTTCATAGACTTTGTTTTGCTTTATTACTCAGGTATACATTAGTGTAAGATCTCAACAGAATTTTATTTTTTTTTATGGGCGATTTATTTTTTGGGGTTTTTTTTTGTTTCATTTATTTTGTTTGCATTGTTTTTTTCATTTCCGTTTCATGTGTGAGGAAGGCATGAATCATCTGCAACAGCAAGGGACAGTTTTGAGGAGCCAGATAATTCTGCCCAAGTCTTCATTCTCATTTCATGTTTTGCTTGGTGCTGCTCCCGCACATGAGCATCTACGAGCCTGGTGCTTCGGCTGCATTATGTGTTTTCTACATTAGGTGCACCATAACAGCCTCATACAACTCTACTTTCTAGCCATACTTGTTTCTTAGGACATTGCTCAGGACAAACATTCAGCATTACTCTGTCAGGTTAAGTTATACATAGCTGGCTGTGTACTACTGAGATAAACCACAGACCTGCATCACAATGTCCTTTTAACATTAAAATGTACACACAAAAAATGTTCTGCCTCCTGCTATAAAAAGAAAAATGAATACCTGGGCACTTGGGAATCTTTCTATTTAAATGCAGATTACAGCTTTCCCCATAGCTATTTGGAACTATTAATCCTTCTAGGAGGTTTCTCTTCCAAGGGTGGAACGAGATGGACAAGGTTCCTTTTCATCACACTTTTTTTGTTCTCTGTAAACCTTTAGCTGTTAGAAATTGATGGGTTTGCCCCAGTTTTATTAAAAGTAAAAAAAAAAAGGAGACCTTAAGTCTATTACCTCTAGAATTAGAAAAGATTCATGATTTCCAGCATGTGCCTCTGCACTGAACAAGATTTTGAACCTATATAAACTTTGTCTGGGAAACACTCCAGCCTTTCTAGTAGCTTATAGTTACCATAAAAAATTGCAGTTACTGAGTAATCTACAGGTAAAGAGACTTTTAGGCAAATTTCCTACTAACTATTCCCAGGCTTACTGCTACCGGCAGGCTGCCTGAAGCCAGGTCATCCTAACAGATCAGTTTGGGTTAAGTAGAGTTGTGGCTGTTTCCAGTTATGTTCAAAGCAATAATAAGGCCAGTATTTAAGTCTCCTGTCTGATTATAAGATATCTTTTTGGAGACAGCTTAAATGGGAGAAAGTCTTCCTGACAGTCCCCAATGAGTCTTGAGCTCAAAAAGTAGGAACTGAAGCAAAGCACTTTGCTTTGCTGTCATACCCTTGTGTTAATTAACTAAATTATGATGAACCTGACAATCAAGCTAGTTTAAGGTTCCCTGTAATGCATTACATTCATATAAAGCCCAGTCATTTAACACCAACATAATTGCTGCCAAACTCTCTTTTTCTGAAGTGATCCAGTTCAACAGTAAAGAATGATGGAAGAATTTGTGATGAGGCTTCAGAATAACAAGTTTCTGACAAAAACCTGTTCTGTTGCTGTATAGAAATCTCTTTTCTCAAGAATGTTCTTTTTTTTTTTTTTTTAAGAGGTTGGGGCTCTGCACTTTATGCGTTAAAACAGATATGAAGGATGTTTAAAATCGTATCAGCTGGAAGAGACCTAGAAGATTATAAAGTCCAGTTCAAGGCCAGCCAAAAGTCATCACAGTTTAGGAGCCTTGGAAGGTCACTCAAATTCATGTGCTTTTCTTACTTTCCCAGTGATCATCACTTTCTTCAGATAAAGCTAATTATTTTTATGTTCCTTAGAGAGGAAGCAGTTCAACTTGTACTCTGATGAAGCAAGTGGAGCAATGAGACCTCTCAACAGAGGTACTGAACACTGCCCTGAAGGCATTTTGAACTCTTGTGATTTGTTTTTCTTTAGGGTATGCATGCTGCACGGTTTAGCATAAAACATGTAAGAACTCTAGACTGCAATTTCACCAGTAGTAAATGCAACTGGGAAAATATTTTGTGTGAGATTAAAATACTGGTGGCTGTTAATGATTTTTCTTTTTCACACCACAAAGAATTAAAATATTATATTTAGTTGAGTCAGTAACACTCAAAATGAAAAGTGAAGTCTTGCTGTGAGCAGATTAGAATGCGGGGACATCTCTTGAAATATATTTTTTTAAAAGCCCAGGTTGCTATATGACTTTTGAATCCTTCATCTCAGTTTCTGCCAGGTGAGGAGATTCTCAGTGAAGGAGTTCCTGCTCTTGTAGCACCATAAGGGCTGACATGGATCTTAGCTCCAGCCAGCTTGGACCACGGAAATTATCTAATCTGACCTTTTGCATAAGACAAGATGGAATGAACTTCCATTTCTGAGATTGCCTGGACAAGCTTTCCTTTTCCATCTGGAAATTTTACATGTCTTTTACTGGGCTTCCTGATGATATGGTTTTCCTAACAGACCAGAAAGCTTTGTTAGAGCTAAAGCACACCTGCCCCTCTGGGGTTTGACCCCAGGATGCCTATAAAGGTAAGCAGCAGCTTATTTAGAAACAATAAATTGTGCTTGATCTTTCAGAGGATAAGCAGTCGTGACTTAAAAGACTCCATCTGACTGTGAACATGTTATTGAAAGCATCATCTGGTCCATAATATTTAGTCTCTACTGCTATTTTAGACTTTTGGATGGTTACACCAACAGTAGGATTATAACACCCCAAACATGTTGTTACTAGATCTCCTCCCCTAATTTTTTCTCCACTACAAAGAAGCAAAAGGTGCAACTGAGAGCAGTAATATTATGATGTTTTTCCCAACAGTCTGAAGAGCTATTGTTACTAGTTCTAGTTCACAGTGATTAAAAGGTGACCCTTAGCAACATAAAGAAAAACATAAAGGTGGTTTCCCAGAACGAAAGCCCTAACAAATGAGGGGAACATTTTATAACTAATGAGCATCAAACTCCTTCCTTTTATGAGATGAATGTTTCTCATTTCCTGCTTCTTGTGGCCTCCTACAATAGTACTTGGTCCTTATACCATGTTTTTGATCTTCAAAGCACAGTATAAACATTAACTAATTAATCCTCCAAACACCCCATGAATTAGGTGAGAGTGCGATACTTCCATACACTTTCTGTTAGAGCTGTAGGGAAACTATTAAAAAGGATTTTGAAAGCAGCCATTTGCTCATTTATATGTATTAATCTTTGTGTTACATAGGTCCAAACAACAGTATTTCCTTTAGGGAAACACAGCAAGCAATAACGTTTATCAGTATTTATCTGATCTTTTCTTCCCTTTTTTTTTTTTTTTTTTCATTAGCTAGCTGAGAATTAAGCATATATTTCCCTCTTGCAACTTCAATCACCCTCTCACTACAACTCAGAGTTTTATGCCTCACTCACTCCTGAGGTAAAAGCACATGAAGATAATATGACTAATCCTATGTTGCACAGGGTCTTGTAGCTCCTACTTGTATGATTTAATTCCTCCTTTCCCATCCTTAGCTTTCCTATGATACTTCCGTTGGTGCTACTCTTGCTATTCATTTTTGTGCCTCAAAACACAGGTCTTGCTACAAAATTAGATTCTAGGCATTGTGATGCTTGGAATGGCAGTGTTTAAGTTTCGAGACACTGGTACTAAGTTCATTTGTTCTGACACTATAATGTCTTGGGACCTACCTGCCTATCTGTGACTTTTATCTGCGTGTAAGCTTAGTAGACACATTTGAGCACACTTCTACCTTCCGCTTGCTGGTGGAAATGCAGTTGTTCATTCCTCCTCAGGAAGTGTCCAGAGGGGATAACAAACTTATGAGGCTATGAGCAAGCCGCTGGGCAACTGTTACTGCCTGCAGCCACAGTACTTGATAGAAATTCATATTTCATCGTTTACTTGAAGCCGTTGCTTTTTCCAGGACCCCATGTTATGCTAACTCCTGTTGCTGTGTGTCACTTCTCCTTACATTTCTACATACACTGAATTCTTTCCTGAATTCCTGATGTCAAAGTCCTCTTTGTTCCCTGTGTTGTGTTAGATGAGTGTCAGAAGGTGGCAACTGGTATTTCACTGTTTCTGCCATACATCCCATCCCTGAAAAATGACATGTGTAATTGTGATTTTACCCTGTAAACTTTTTTACTCGATTTACCAACCCATCAGACCAGTGGTTCTGAGGCTGATGAAAATTAGGAAATTTATTTTCCATGAAATAACAACATAAATGTTGCTGTAGACTGTTTAAATTAATGTTCAGTAGATTTGTAGATTGTTACAATTACACTGGGTATACTGCACTTAACAGTAAACTATCTTTGACACACACAGTCTTTCAGAACAAACTTTCACAGAAAACTGAATAATAGTCATGCAAGAAAACAGTTTTCCACATATCCTATATGTGTTTGTATATAATTACTTTGGGTTGTTTTTTCCTGCACTACCACGCGTACACTCTTCCATTTGTCCTTGTCTCTCTTCTAGCATATATAATGTGTCTTGGTAGCTTCCCAGTACTGCTACTTCAGTAGAGACCAGAGTAAAACATCTTTCTGTGACTTTTGGATAGTTTTTTGGGGGGTATTGTTGTGGGGTTCTTTAACATTTTTAAACAACTTTTATGTAATCAAACATACCATTCTCTGGTTTTAAACAGAATTCCTTTTGGATTTTAGAGATTCTCTTTGGCTCGATAGTATTGACAATGAGCATAAGTTTTCAACCATCCTGTGCTAAGAGACTAAATGCTTCCTCTGTCCTAAAATGCTGCAGCATTTACAGTTTATCCAACAGTTTCCTCTTTTATCAGACTTGTGTCTTTATCATTGTGCTCTAGAAAATGTGCTTGCAGCTATTAATGTTCTCCTAAGCTTGTTTTCAACTTGTAAGCCATACATTTTTAACTGAAAGTGTTAAGACTGTGCTCTTAGAACAGTTTGCCAATTTCCTTTGTTAATACTGGTAAGCCGTTTTTCGTTGTGTTTCTGATAGCCACAGTCACTCAAAGGAACAGACAGCTCTTATATCAAACCTCTGTTACTTTGCTTTGGTTCCTTCTGTCGCAAGCCAGTGCTCTTACATTTTTTAATCTTAATGCTGAAAGGAGGATATCCTCTGCTTGAAGGATATCAGTTGTATACAGGATTTTCACTTTTCTGTCCCAGTTCCTCAGGGCTGGGACCTCTTTAAAGCCACCTTATTTAGTTTCCCAAAATCTTGTCTTCTCCATAGCTACCTTAAATCACCATTTGTAATACAGGGGATATTCAAGGCACTGGCACAATCTCAAAGTGGGAAAAATACCTTTTATAATGCTATAGTTACACATTGTATCAAATATAAAAGAAAGTATTAGATACTATTTTGTACAGTTCAAAGCATAATTTCATAATTTCTAAGAAACCTATAGCAATATAGTGACTTACATACCAATATCCAGCTTGGGAGAAATGCTCTTTCACTTGCTTTTATGTGGGGTGTTACCTCAGCTTTTGCGGGAGGTCTGTGAGGATGTCTCATGTGCTAACAGGGTTGTCATAATTCTCTTTGCCTATGTACCTGCAGCACTCAGAAACTGTGAAAAATATTGTGGCTCCTTTTATTTTATTGCATGTTTCCTATTTTCTAGGCACTGCTCAAGTCAATGACAGTACCACACCACACACGGTTTGTCTTGAACTTCTGACATGGGTTCCTGGGCTTTTTTAATGTATTTTTAGAAATTTGCTTATGGTTTGAATGTCAGAATTTGCTCAGAAATATGTAAGTCACATTGTACAGCAAAAGGCAGAGGATGAAATCTTGATCTCTACATAGTCTTGTTCTAAGTTATTTTACTCTAAATCAAATTGGGAATTGGGATTTTATAAGGTGTAAGGTGGATTTTCAGCCTCAGATCAGTCTTAAAGCCCTCTCTTTTTTCCCCTTCCCTTAGGCTCCTCTGATAAAAACCAGATGCATGTGAAATACATTTATAGAATGGGGAGCAGCACTACCTAAGTTTCAGTACAAAGTATTAGGCAAATCAGATGCTGTGGAACCAGTCAACCATGAAAAGTACCTGATGTCTTCCATTTACTGTTGCTCATTACATACAAACGAAAATATCACTTGAGTTTTCTTCCCATTTTTTTTTTACTTTTTTTAAGGAGATTCAGCTACTCTGATGGAGTTTTTAGAAGCTCCATCCTTTCATTCAGAGTATTTTAGTACATTTTCTTTTACTTTTTATCCATATGCATAATGTCTCTGATCTGTTGTTTGTCTTAGACCTTTTTAATTTACTGTTTCCATTCTACCACCTTTGAATTATGAAACAAAAGCTGTTTAAAAGTACCATTTCCTTTCAGGATCACAGCAATCAAGAGACCAAATAGATTCAACAGACTCTCAAAGTACAGCAGCTAAAAATCACCTTAGTTTCTTGGCAAGCAATTGGTAAGTTGTCAGAAAAGTGGAGGGCTTGAAGGCCATGGCATTTGGTTGAAAGAGGGAGAAAAGGGAGCAAGCCTAAATGCTGAGAGAAGTAAGTTGTGTTTTGTCTCTTCTGTCATCTGTAAATCCAAATTTTTACCCTAAGGACATGGCAGAGTTTCTTGATCTTCTGTTCCTTTTCAGTCAGTCTTTTCACAAATGAAAGCTTTTTATGCAACTCATTAAAAAATCGCACAAACATATCTATATATTATATATAATTCATGAAAAAAAAAAAAAGGGGATTTGTGAGAAACACATTGTGCCTAAAAATTAACCACTCCAAAGTAAAAAAGGTAAAAATGGATGGCTCAAAGATATGTCATGAATGTAATGGAATTTTGTAAATATATACAAGAAAGCCATTAAATTTTAGCTGAAAAAAAAAGGTATTCAGAGGGTTAATAGTCATTTCTGAAGAAGAAGGTTTATTCCTTAAGAAAGAGCATAACTGGGCTGCAGTATAAGATTTCTGTGAAAACTTTCCCCTTAGAAATGTGTGTCTTTCTCCACTGTTTGTAGAAGTACTGTGACAGGTTTGTCAGTCGTTCAAGCAGTGGTGCTGCAAAAGCAGCACAGCACTTCTATTTCAAGTGAGTCTGCTGGAGTGCTGCTATAACAAACCTACCCCCATTTCTCCTTTGGTGCAAACAGCAACCTTCAACATTTCAGTCATACCAAATTTTTGGGGAGAAGGTCAGAGCTATTGTATGCAAACATAGACTTCTCCAGTTTCTCTTCTTTTATCATCCAGCAAACACACTGAAAACCCTGGCAAGAAGAAAAAACTTATTTGCAAAATAATCCTGGTTCTAAGAATTTAAGAAGTCATGGCAATAAAACAAAAGCATCAGTTCCAGTTGGTGGTTGGAAGGTTTTTAAAGAAAATTAAAGAAATAACCGTACGGGCTGAAGAGCTCTGGGATGTAGAAACAGCTGATCTGAAGGACTGTGGTTTTTAATTAATGACCTTTTCTGGTAAGCTGTCAAGACACTTTTCCCCCACGAATTTTCAATCATTTCACTCTCTCTCTCTCACTTCCTGTTTATTCCGTTATGATGGTTACTAAAAATTGCTCCTCAACTAGATCAGTAATTCACAACTGCAAGATCCATTTCAACAAAACAGCATGGGTTTTCTAGACTTCTTCACACGTGGTATTTTGACCACAACTGTTAGTGTTCCTGGGTTTAAATTGGAGCAGACTTACACGAAAGGATTTCTATTTTACCAAGAGATAGAAATACTTAGTTGTGTTAGGTAGTAACACCAAGACAAACATCAAGAAGAGAGACGGTTAAATCATTTATGTTGCTGGCTACTATATTAACTATTTACAGATGTGAAGCTGGTAGAAGAGCTTCCCACAGGCTGCATCTGGATTTAGCGGATATATCCTGCAGTGTGTCCTGGCTCCTGGCTTATTGAGCATTCAACTGGGGCAAGAGCAGAGCAGGGCTCCTCTTTGTCCCAGCTCTTCCTGCAAGGATGGAGGCCTGGTGAAAGACAGTGGGTGTGGCAGCCAGGCCACAGGGCATCCATGATCCACCCAGAACTATAATCAACACGCTCAGCTTCTGAAGAAAGAGTATGCTGTGGGGACAAGCTGTGGCCCTCAGAGTAACCTGAAAATTCCCTCAGTGCTGTGATTTAGAGTGGGGTGTGGCAGGGATTGGATCTGGTGGCTGGAACAGGGGTTTTGGTTGAGGGAAGGATTGAGCCAAAAACAAGCAGCTGAGCAGAAAGAATGTAATCTTGAAAAAAAAAGTAATGTCTTATTTCCCAGCGGCATCTATTCAAAACAACATTAATGGAGTTTGGCCAGCTGTGTTATACATGGTTTCTTTACTAAAACAAGGTTCTCTTCCTTATCTTGCATATTGTTTTGCTATGTAGCATATGGTTTTAGGCTGTGGCAAATTTCATATTAACCGTAATGAAACTATGATCAGCCTCAGAGAAGGCAGAAAGAAAGAAATATATCTGGAATTTTCCCCTCCCTAGAACCATATTCAAAAGTGAACAAATTAGATAATTCTCCATTGTGTTCACAGAGCTTAAGTTTCTGTATATATGAGGTATATGCAGCAACTATTTGGGGGAGGGGGGGAATCTGGGGACAATTTTCATTTCTCAGTGCTTCCTGTGCTACTGGGCAGAGTGGGTTCATAAATATCAGCAGATCACGGAGCTGGAAGCTATGGTTTTCCCCTGGGGCTCTGCAGGGATTTCTTCAGCCCTCTGCTTATTTCCCCAAGCTTAAATCTCTGTCACCTGGCCCTGTTCAATCACTCTGTTTTCTCTTTCCTGAGTTCTTCCTACTCCCATTTTCTTTGCCTCCATTTTCTCAACTTGCATTCTTCAGATATGTTGTACCAGTCCCACCGTCCCATCCATGTCCAATGCCCTTTTCTCAACTCTTCCGGTGCCCACCTCCTTTTCTCTTGAATCCCAGTCCTAGTCTCTCTTTGTAATTTTCATCAGTCTCAGATCACCTCCACGCTCCCTCCTTGACAATTTTAATGGTCTCACTTCCTCTCTGGCCATTTCCCATCTTTTCACATACCAGGATGTCTCACACAGTTCTTCTCCATTATTTTTCCATTTCCTATTAATCTGTTCCAAATTCCTTAAACTCTAGCAACAAACTGCTTTTTTTTTTTTTTTTTTAAACCATTTTGTCTAAGCTATCCAAATAACTGTCTGTGTCTTTTACTAGCTCCCAGTTGCAGTCTCTTAAAAAATTTTTTTTGCTTGTTCAGCAAACTCCTGATTGCCTTTAATCCAGCTTGGCCCCACCTCTGGGTCACCATTCCCTCCTAACATTTCAGCCAAAACAGTTTGTAGAAATCGCATGGGACTTAAGAATATGAAGCACTGAGAAATTTGAATAGAGTTTGGTATTAGCCTACATACAATATAGATTGTAAACTCATTAGAGTAACACCCTTGTCTTTGTTTTGCTGTATACCCATAAAGTGCCAAGGAAGCCATTAGAACCATTTCTTTTTATTTTATTATCTACCCATAGCATAAGTAACTGCCTATTATAACTTAGATCTCTCTGGCTTTGGAGAAAATTGAAGCAGCATCAAGTAATAGAAAAATGGTAATAGAGACAATAAGCCAGATGCTAAGATGGTGTAAATCAGTGTGAATGTACTGAAGACTATGCAGCAATTCCAGTTTGTACTAGCTGAAAATCTTCTATCTTTTGAATACATATTTGCTAGTGAGAAGAATACAAATAGAAAAATTGTTAAACTGAGGCTAAAAATCTGTCTCATAATGATAGCAACTTGATTAATGTCTTTAACTTAATCTGTATGCAAAAATAGTAGGGTTATTTTTATTATCTGTATAAACTTTCTAATTAAAAAAATCAAAGATTTATAGCAGAATCATACAATATAAAGAACCCAGTTCACCTACACTGATTAGAAAATGAATTTGTATACCCTAATAAAAACTATAGATTTATTATTTTTCTATTTATGTAAACTACATTAAATCTTAGAGGTTGTTGTCTTTTTCTTTCATTCTGATTTTAATTATTCCTTTTTTTGGTCAGTTTTTTTTTTCTTTATAACCTGAATTGATGTAGTACTAAGTCAAAGCTTTTTCTTCTCTTCCTTTGGAGCCTTTAACTTCTTGCCCTATTCAGATATTTTAATTTCTTTTTTTTCCCTTCTTTCTCTCAGGACTCTTAATTTCTATTTATCTTTTGTAGTTCCTAGGGTATTGAATAATGGTAGGTAATTAACCTCTTTCTATGTACAGAAACTACTTTCCTAAGAATACATTTATTTTTATTTAAGCCTCATCTGTGGAAAGTTATTTTATGATGTTTATTACTACTTTACTTCATTTTCAACTTCTGATAGAAACTTTCTTGAGTATAACAGAGAGAGATAAGTTTTATTTTGGAGCTAATTTAACCGATATGTCAGGGATGGTTAATTTAATGTCAGTGTTTTTTGCACAATCGATAGAGATAGCCCACATCATTTGGCACATCACAGGGTAGCCAGCTATGTGATTTTCATGTTTAACATCTTTTATATATCTGGCTTACGAAAAACAGAGTACAGACAAAGGAGCACTACCTAGGAATCTGCACTAACATCAAGTGCAGCTTGGGTCTACACAGGTGTTTGGTAGAGCTGGTATGAATTAAGCTGACAAAATACTTTTGTTCAAATGCAAATTTTCACAAACATGTTTTATTTCAAGTTTTTCAGAAGAAAAATCTCTCCCCATTCATTTATCACAAATATAAACATTTTTTAAAAATTGCAGAAACTTTGTGGCGTTTTTTTATCTTTACAGCTTTTATAGACAAAATTTCACTACATATCAATATCTTTCAAAGCCAAAACCTCTCACAATGAAACTTTGATGAAAAAAACTACAACGGATCAACTACCACTTTTCAGTTTTCTTCACAATAACATCCAAACCCCAAACATTTAATCTGTGGCACCGAGCCTGAGTCATAAAGATGATTTTGGTGCTGTATAACTGTTGATTGTGATGGCAAACCGTGTTCTTGGTTACAAAATATTAGATTTTTCTGTATTTAGCCTTTCCTTAGTGATCTCAGAAAGGCTTTTTGCAACCATCTGAACCCACCAAGCTTTTTTGGTGGGGGCTGGAAGACCTACTCTATTTAAGATATAATAAGCTCTATCGTAATTAGACACCAAATGTCCATAAATTAATTTGTGCTATTCTAGCTGTTAATATTTCCCATCTTAAATGTGCTTAAATTATTTATTAATTTGTTTGTTTATTTCAGTGCTAGAAGATGACAAGTTAGACACTACAGAAAAAATGTGTATACAGAAAAGACAGTCCCAATCCCACATTTAGACGAAACAGCTGAAGAGGTATGCAGTATACAAATGAAATATTGAAACATGGTGAGTATGCTGTCAGCCCTAACTTTAAGTTTTTCAGTGGGGCTTTAAAACTTGTTATAAATTTTTTATAACTATTGGATGTTTTTCCACATAGGTTTTCACAATATTTACTACATGTCATTCTTCTACTTTCCAAATGACTGATTTGCCTTTGCCTATTCGTAAATGTAGAGAAAGAGAAACCTGGAAAACTTACATCAAATACTGAAAAGTTTAAGGAAGTTATGGTATGAGAAATTACAGGTGGTACTGGAATCCTGACAAATATGACACTACAGTGGTATTGCACGGCTGTTACCCACCAAATGTCTAACAGCACAGGAGCAACTTCTAGTTGCCTCTTGTTTCACAGAATAATGCAACAATACTGCTGCCAATTTCATTTCTTCTCTGTAAGTGACTTAAGTATTTTTGCACCTCTCCTGTTTTCCTTGGAGGTCACTACTGTCCCTCTGATATGCAGGAGTAAGTCACCAGAGGGTAAATCTAACATTTAAATATATTTTTGTGGCATATTTTCCACATATCGTGAAAGGCTGAATCCATGTTTGCAAAAGTAATGGCATCTCGAGAGAGAAGGAGCTCTGCTTTAACTGCTGCCTTTCAAACACTATTTGTTGCACGATTTACGGTAGGTATTAAGTACATGTTTGTACAAATTAGAGGTTATTTAAGTGTTACAAAGTAAAAGGAAAAAAAAAAGAAAATTAAATGCAAACACCAGGCTTTCTATTGCATCAGATTACTGACTGTATGAGGTTTGCCTGGCCAGATTTTGGTGGCAGGGGCACTGTAGGGGCAGCTTCTGCAAAAAGCTGCTAGAAGTTTCCCCCAAGTCTGACAGGGCCAATGCTAACTGGCTCCAAAGACAGACTTGCCGCTGGCCAAGGCTGAGCCTGTCAGTGATGATAGGCTAGGAATGCCTCTGTGAAAACATGTTTAAGAAATGGAGAAAAAAGAACTGTGCCATACAAAAACTGGCAGAGAGACAGAGGAGTGAGAATACGTGAAGACACCAAGGTCAGTGAAGAAGGGGGGGAGACATGCTCCAGGTGTCGGAGCAGAGAATCCCCCTGGTCATGATGAAGGCCATGGTGAGGCAGCCTGTCCCCTTGCAGCCCGTGAAGGTGGTGGGGTGTAGATGTCCATCTGTGGCCTGAGGAGGACTCCATGCCAAAGCAGGTGGATGCCTGAAGGGGGCTGTGACCCCGTGGGAAGCTCACACTGGAGCAGGTTGCTGCCAGAGCATGTAGCCTGTGGAGAGAGAGAAGCTGACACCGGAGCAGATTGGCTGGCAGGACTTTATTGTCACTGCAAGGGAGTCGCGCTGGAGCAGTTTCCTCTGGAGGACTGCACCTCATGGAAAGACTCAGGTTGGGGCAGTTTGTCAAGAACTGTCTCTTGTGAGATGACTCATGTTGGAGAAAGTGTGTGCAGATCATCTCCCATGAGAGGGACCCCACAACGGCCCAGGGGAAGAGTGAGGAGCTCTTCCCCGGAGGAAGAAGGAGCGGTGGAGAAAACATGGGATGAACTGATCATAACCCTCATTCCCTGTCCCGCTGAGCCACTCATGGGGGAGGAGGTGGGTGAATTGCGATTGATACTAAGCCTGGGAAGAAGGGAGGGGTTGGGGAAAGGTAGGGTGTTTTTTTTAAGATCTGTTTTTATTTCTCGTTACTCTTCTCTGATTTATTCTTTAATAAATTTAACTAATTTCCCCAAAATTGAGTCTGTTTTGCCATGAATGGTAACTGCAGGTGATCTCTCTGTCCTTATCTCAAACGATGGGCTCTTTGATATATTTTTTTCCCCCTGTCTGGCAGAGAAGGGAGGCTAATATAACATCTACATGGGCACCTAGCCACCGGCCAGGGTCAAACCACTACACTGATGAAAAATTAGGCTAAATAGAAAATTAACCTTAAGGCATTTAGTATTCTTATTTGACAGAACTATATGGCTTTCCTTTGGATATTTTTCTCACTATACTGGTACTTGTTTTCTGGTGTTCCCTCTGGCTGATAAAAAAGGTCTTAAAAAATTAATTCTTTCACTGTATATAGCGTTCATACACAGTCATAGGAAAAATTTACACCTTTTTTTTTCAGCACATTCCAGTGAGTAGGTCTGTTGACCAGGCAGTATTGTAAGATGGGGCTGTTCTGTGGATGTCTGTATTGCAATCATTCAGTGTGCATGTCTATATTCATGTTGCAACATGACACTATAGTCTCTTCATGATATTAGCATTTTCCCTCTCTTGTCTTTCCTCACATTTTGGAGTCTTTCAAAACTGGTCTATACCGAATTTCAACATCAGGGAAGCTGGTCCAGAGGGTTCCATCACAAAGAGACCAAGCAACCTTCGGTTTGATTGGCCATGGTTAGTGTTTCAGCAGTTGGAGGAAACTGGTTTTAACAGCCATATAAAGGAAAGAGAAAGAGTTGATTATCACTGTCTGCTCCTTGGAAACTGGTACATATGTGAAGACTTGATGAGCATTTCAACCAAACATTAGAATCAGTCAGAAAATGAGGACTTGTTATATACTTTGCATCTGTAGAAGTTGGATGCTCTTCTCATCTGTCTTTTTAATTCATGTCTGTCTATACTGATAAGACAAGAGTGCCAGAGAATAAATGATCTGTGGCCGTGAGCTTAAGTGGTGTGTTTCCACACCAATTAAGGATAATGTCCCAGAGCAGAATTGCAAAGTTCGTCCAATTCCACTTGGACCCAGACTGGACACACACCCTCCGCGTGTGTGTCCTGCCTGGCTTCTGGTATTGTTTCTTGTGTCCTAGTGCTTGTCCTTCCTTAGAACAGGGCCTTCTTTTCTGCTGTTTTCTTCTTCTGACTCCCCTGCCCTGCCAGTCATATTTATAAGCTCCTAAGTGCTTCCCAGAATTAGCTTTCTTTGTCCAGCAAGGAGCTTCATCATGTCCAGGCACAGTCAGCCAGCCCTTCCATTGCCCTCCTTCACGCTGTGCTTTTCAAAATTGCGTCTGTCTAGCTTGTCTTGTCACTAGATGAGATTCAATGTGAGTAAAATACTCTTTGTTACAAGGTCAGCTTTTTATCAGTTTCTCCACTGACAGCTTATTTGGCCAGATGGGTTTGGGGTTTACAACACTATTTGAATATCAATGCCTCTCCCTCATTCTGTAGAAACAGGCTTGCAAGCTATGTCTTCAAATAATTTAGGTATATTCATCCGCATACAATGACAGATACGGTGTTCGGCCTTGTCCCACATTACCTTCTGTATAGAAACATATGCATGTGCCTTATGTCTGACATTACCATTTATTTAAGTTTACAAATTTGCTTAACATGATAGTATCTGATTACTAGAGGCTTCTCCATACTCTTAAAATAAGATTTATTATTAAACCACTATCATGCTTATTAAAGGAGATGATAATTATAATAACAAATACTCCCTTCTCCTTGAAGAGCTTTCTCTGTGATAGTTTGAAAAAAGTTTTCCTAACTCAGGGCTCCCTGATTCCCCTCAGTGAATGAATTGTGGCTACAATTCTCCCCTGTATTCGCGAATTTTTCTGTTATTTCTACAAACCATTCTTACTTCAAATGTGGACTTTGGACTCGAAAAACCCAATAAAATTGTCACAACACAGAGAGTGTTGTATGCATTGAAAAATGTGAGAGAGGATGAGTCATTCTGATGTGATTATGAAGTTGTAGAAAATACCTTCAAATCAAGGTTCTTATTGTCTCTTGACACTAAATAAAAATACAGGAATATCCTGCTGTCTAGCTTAAAAATTTTGCTATGTCTGAGTTCTGATTACTTAAAGTTAAATGTCTGTCTGGTCCCAGTTCTGCCTACAGGAGACAGAGATCAGTAACATTTTCAGCCAAGTAAGATCATTCCTGGAATCTACAGGATGAAACAATAGTATTTTGTTTGTTTTGCTTTATTTTGTTTGTTTTCCCTGAAAAGGAAAATATAAACTTTATGGGCATAGAGTGGAGTCTCTGATGTAGTATTTAATACCTGCAAGCTTTAGCTTGAAGGGCTTGGCAAGAAACTAGACTTATAAGCTCCTTGGACCAAATAGCAGTAGTTTAAGAAACATATATGCTTCTCAGCTGTGCTCAGGGGAGCTCATAAGTTCCGGATGGAAGAATTTCTTGTTAAACTCACTGCTATTGAAGGGTTGCAGTTTTCATATTGTCTACTACAGGTACCTCAATTACTCTTACAATGGGTCCTATTGCTCCACTGAGGCAATAGCTAGTTCACAGAAAATCAAAAGTTCTATAGACAAAATTTCTGGAGGACTCAAATTGCATAAGAAAAATAACCTGTTAACAATTATGTCTGCTTCTTTCCTCCCTGAATCTCCCAGAAGACCTCTTCAGATCACAGCCACTCTTATACACTTATAATCTTCTGCTGCATTTTTAAAATATATTAAAAAGTGTTTCTATTATTTTGTATGGGTAAATAAATAATAGCTACATGTGATACCAACTGTGTATAATATCAGATCCGGTATTAAAGAGGTAGAGTTGGCAATAAATAATCAATTAATATTTTAGTAATAATAGTAATCCAACAATTATAACAATACTTTAGTCTTTGCCTGCATGTTTTGTGGGGCAATAGGTGGTTTTAGGACAAATTGTTATTAAAGAGTTTTTATGTGAGCAACACTCAGCTGAGGGATAAATTCAATGTGCTTACTAGCTAAACTTGTGGAGGAGCACAAATAAATTTTGTCATCCACATAGAATAGACTTCAGAGGCAACCTTAAAAACTTTGGTAAATCCTGACAACTAAGATTTTTTTGATGTTAGTCAATGAGCTTCCAGGAGTTGTCCTTGGGTGTCTGGGGGTTTGAGAAAGGCCTTGCTTCCTGAACAGTGTGCCAGCTCTATGCTGCTTTAATCAGGCTTGCCATAATAAACTTGATGTCACATCCTGTCACATGCTCAGAAAGCTACTGTTGTGAGGAGCAAAGTACTGAAGGGCTTATACAGCTGCTGCCAGTTATTCTCCTGTCTAAATGGCCAGAAGCTGATGGCAATGTCTTCATACCACCTAGCACAGACAGTACATGAGTGCCTCAGCTGTATCTGTTGTGCTGTGTTAGGAAGGTGGCTCTGAAGCACTTAAAGAAAGAGTTAACATTGTTTGCCAGATAATATCAACATTATACCAAGTCTTTCAATTTGCTGTTGACCTTGTCCCAGTCCTTAAGTTTAAAGATGTGAATACTTTAATTATTCACAAAACTAAAAGTCTTTCCCACTGTGTCAGAATGGTAACATTTCACCTAATGCTTTGAGTAAGTTCTTCTGATTCAACAAGAAAATATATTAGTTGGTGACAGCCAGTTTTAAGGTACCCATCTTCACATTCCCAGGAGGACTGAATACATACCTGTTTTGTTTTATTCGAACAATGTTGCTGTTAAGTAGCTTTTTTTTTCTTGTTCCAATGACTGGTGGCATAATACCAATTTAATTACGAGGAAATATGCAGTACAGTGTATCTTCTCTTTTTCCCCCCTGCTATGTGAATTACAGTAGATTTCATAAGGGCTTTCCACTGAAGCTTTATGATTCATACATGGTGCTGTAATCGTGACTCCCAGCATCAAGCTCAAAAGCAGTAATTTAGCATTAGTGACTCTCTGCAATAGGAAGACTCACCAGTGTCTACACCCCAATTAGCAGGGGCTGATCTTTGACTTGCTCATTTATTAAAGCTGTAGGACTGCAATAGGAAACTGGTGAAGAAACATAGGGTATCTTGGTATATCTGTTTTAACTGCTAGACTGTAATCCTCAATTTCTCTCATCATTATTCCCATCTGACAAGGTGTTAATTTTCAGAGACCAGCTTGCATTCCCTCTCGATGACTGGATATAAATTGCTCCAGGGATTGCTTTTTATTTGCATTTGCCTAATAATGCTACCATTAGCCTTGATAGCTTTGTTGAGAAGGTTACAGAAAGTAATAAGTATGTTCATATGGGACCTTGTGTTTTCTTGTTTAGCTTATTTTGAACAGGTTTTTCACTGTTGAAAAGAATAACCTGAAATACTCTCTCAGGCTTTCCTTGGAAGATTATGTTTGCTCCTCTGCTGGAAAAGTTCAGTATCATCCTGGCACCTTTCCCTGGTTTAGTTTTGAAAATACCCTGTACTTGAAAAAGATAGGGTGCAAGTGTTGTATTATGTCAATTCATTAATTGTCTCTATCTATGTCTTTGTTTCGGCTAAGACAAAATTTGGGAATGGAGAGTTAGAAATGGTGCGTAACAAATATTGTAAGGAAGTAAGGTGCAGTAAGGTGGGTGATTTCTCACATTAGGATTGTCATAGCAAGTACCAATACTGTTTCTGAACAAATTAAACTTGGGCACAAACTGGAATTAAGCTTGAGCACAAGCTGGAACACAGGAAGTTTCATTTAAATATGAGGAAGACCTTATCTGCTGTGAGAGTGACAGAGAACTGGAACAGGCTGCCCAGGAAGGTCATGGAGTCTCCATCTTTGGAGGTTTTCAAAACCCACCTGGGTGCAATTCTGTGTGATGTGCTCTGGGCAATCCTGCTTTAGTAGGTGGGTTCAGCTAGATGATCTCTAGAGGTTTCCTTCCAACTCCAACAATTCTGCAATTCTGTGTTTCTCAAAGGTGTGGAAATTTTATTACACAGATTCCTGTGAGAAGCCACAAAGCAGAAACTAAATACTTCGAGTAAGTGATGGCTACAAGAAAATTAAAATAGATCTCTCAATAGTGTGGGCAGAGAAACTGTTCAAATTACAGAGCAGGAACAAGAAGCAGTAATCAGCAGTGAACAGAAAAAGTTTTTTCTGCCTCCCCTGAGAGTGTTGACATGGGGAGGATGAAAGTGTGCATTGAAAAGCGAATGAGGAAAGAGAAGAGGTAGGAGAAAGGTGAGAAAACAGTTCAGATACAGAGAATTCTGTCCAAAGGAACTGCCCACAGAGGAAACTTTGCCAGTAGGGACATACTCACCTGGACAGAGGGGAGTAGAGGGAGGTAGACTGTCTTTCAGGTTTACTCAATGCTCTCCATGAGCCAGGTGTTGCCACGTTGGAACAGGGTACACAATATAAAGTAGAGGTGCACATGGACAAAGAGAAAAAAAGAAAGAGGGAAAGCCTCCCACAAAATAAATATAATAAAGGTCTGTACACAATGCTCCAAGAAGACTGCACTTAATGAAAGAAATTTCACCAGTGTGTAATGGATTTTCACCTTGTAGGATTCCGAAATTGCAGCCTTAGTCGACCTCAGAGTGGGGTCTGTCTTTTACTATAGCCCAGATGCCCTCCCTCTAAATATACACACAGTACATAGCCTATCACAAAGTAGTCTGGTGGCTTTGAAGGGAGCGATGATAATGGAGATAAGGCTGACAAAACAATAGTTAATGATTTACAGATAGATCTCTAGGTTAGATATAATTGATTCTTAAAGTGAATGAGAGCTATATTTACCCAGTTTTACTGGAGTTTCTGGAACAAGATATTTGCATCAGAGAAAACACAAGCATTTGAGGATTTACACTAATCGTTTCTTCCCCAGCTCACAACACAGAGGGCATATTTAGCTGGGCAAGGCTGCACAGTTTCCGCTTTTGCTCTGCTGGTTTTAGGAACAAGCATATTGGACTTAATCTTCCAACCCTGTCAGCTCAACTCTCACAAGCATTACATCCAATTAGGAAGAAAACAAAAACCAATTTAACACAAATAACAAAAAGAAGAATCCACAATGAATAAAGTTGCTTACTCACCATTGTAATGACCAACCCACTTCCTCAGCTGATGGGATTATCTCAAGAGAATAATGGTAGCTACTGTTTTTTTTTCAGTTTATCTCTAGTCTCTATAGTGAGTCTCAATTTTCTATGTATGGTTTAAAACGGCTTTCCCTGTAAATGCAAGTGATAAAGGAATGGCCTCTTAATGGCTCACTTTTATGTCCAATATTAACTTAAGTGTGACTCATTTACTCAGCCTTCTGCCGCATACAGAGAAGAATCATATAGTTATTATTATTATAATATTGTCCCATGCAAGTGCCAAGTTATTTGGTGTGTCTCACTTTGTGCTGACTCCCCCAGCATACGCATGGGGTTCTTTATGCCTGCTATGTGCTAACTGTGGGTTTTTAGTTCCCCCTAATTTCACAAGTGCATCTCAGCATAAACAGTATAATTTAGATCTGTTTTTATAACAGCTATGTCTAAAAGTGACCTCAGGATGTACTTCTTGAAAAATGCATTGGAAATTAACTCACCCTGAGAGGATATTTGGACAGATGTGTCCTACTAGCCAGTCGGGTCCCTTCTGAAATTTAGTTTAAAATAAATATCAAGCCTTTTCTCTTTAATGTTAAATTATGTAGCATCTGTCACTGGGTTTGTACCTTTATCTTCTGCTGTGCAGCCGAAGTACTCTATTTATTATTTCCTGCCACAGCTGATCCCATATCCTCTCCATCTATGTGTTATCAGTGCCTCACATCTTCTAGCAGGTGCTGAAATTTGTTCTGTAAATGTTAACAGAAACGGCAGAAGAAATTTGAACACTCACTAGCAAATGTCCTCCGAAAACCAGCAGCTGAAAGAACCCCACAAAAAGCTCCTGCCAGAAACTATTTGATCATAAACCTCTCAAGCAGAAAATTGGCAATCACTGCAGAAACAATTCCTCAGGAAAGTATTCAACTTTCAAATAACCCTGAAACACGGCTCGATATCATTTGATTTCCAGTGAGGGTGTCTAGCAGTCCATCCCTGCACCAGAACGCAGTGCAGGGTAAAGCCCTGCCTGCTGTTCCCACAGTACCTAGAAATGACATCCTTTAGGAAGAGAGAATGCAAAAAGTTCTTTTTATTATCGGGATGATGATTCTCTACATGAGCTGACTCATACAGAATTGAGGAAAACACAGAAATTCTTGCCTGATTTCTGTAAAAGCCCTAAGGTATTTGTAAATCCCTGCGTGGATTTCCAGGAAGTAAAATGTATAAAACAGACACCATTAAGGTCTGATAATTTCACATTCTTCATTGCACGCTCCCCAGGTGTGTGTGGGTGGTGGTGAATGCCAGAAGTGGCTGCATGCCTGTGTGCACTGGATTTGAAGTACAAAATAGATGTGGTAGCTGGCACATACACGCAGCAAAAGACGAAAAGAGAAAATGAGTAGTTTGGGACCAGCCTCTCCCAATTGCACTCCTAGCTGAAATAAGGTAGGAGTGAAGCAGAAGGCTTTGCAGAAGCCTACAGGTTGTTAATTATTGTTCCACTTCTCTCAGGTGCAGTATATAGCGAAACAGAAATAGAGATGGTTTCCTGCATTCCTCTATGTCTTCATCCACAGGCACAAAAGAGTGTCTTGCAATATGAAGCAATAAAAACTATTTTCCATGCAAAACCAAGAGTTTCAGTGGGAAGCTCTGCAAAGCAGAGTGAACTCTGAGCATGCCACTAACACAGGAAAAACCTCATGTTTTACTAAGCTGAAAATGCAACAATCAGAAGTTTTTGCCTTGTGAACCTAAACAAAGAGTATAGAGAGGTGGTATATTTACCCAACAGACTGAAGTTTTATACAGGGAAAATACCAATCATAAGATAATTACACAGACTGAAATGTAATATTATGGTATATGTAATCAAAGCAATGTATAATTTTGATGACGTTCACTACATTCAGTTTTTTCTTTACCACACCATCTCCTTCAACATCTCCATTGTCCTCATTAATATCTGTTTTTCAAAAGATGGCTTTGGGGTGTAAATTAAGTCTGATAATTGTAGACTATGATTAGTAATTTTATAGATGCCTAAAACATATGGGTGACTTACTGTGAGATAATATTTTGAAGAGGCTATTTTTATATTCTGAAATGATCAGTAGAGGCATGGAGAAATAAAATAATTCTGAGTTTACCAAATATGTCCCTGGTTTTAACCAACAAGGCAAGCTGGGAAGGACCAAACCTTAGCCAACCATGTTAAGTTCAAGCCCCAAATATACAAATATCTCTCTCTTGTAGAAGTAATGCAGCCAAACTTCTGTAGACTGCCTCAAATCCTGTCCTCTATGCAAATGTATCTCAGCAAAGCTGATCTTTCAGGGTATGTGCTGATATGCATTTGTATATTAGATGTCAGTGATTAAGCCCTCAAGGGTATGTGTGTATATATCCGTATGGAAGAAGAATGAAGTGTGACAACTGCTGGTGAGAAGACTAGGGTAGTCTTTCACATGTATACTTTTCTGCCTCAGGTAATAACAGTAGCAGAAGTGAAAAAAAAATACATAAGAGTGGGATGAAGTGTTTTAATTTTGCAGTGCATAATATACAGCTAGGGGCAGTAATAAGAGAAATACCAAAGGGAAAAGGGATTAAGTATATTTCGAATATCTGAAAGCCAGACCCTAATAAAAAAGATCTAATAGTATTTCACCTCTAATCCTTACTAGTGTAGAAGATTCCAGCAAACCTGCTAGCTTCCAGCTTCCTTAAGTGTAGAAGTGAGATGCTGTGTATAAATAGGTTTATATTCGGATATTACTGAAATGATGCTCTGATTATAGTATGCAGTTTCTAGAGTGAAAAGGCAGTAGGAGCTTTCAAATATTTTAGCAATTTTTTAAAATTAGATGAAAGTAAATAATACTTGTGTCTACTGGAACATAAGAAAGTGGGAGTTTATGATATATTCTTGCCTAAACAAAGGTCTGAACTATACATAAATCACTTGCCAGCAGAAATCTGCTTTTATTTCACACTTGATGAGAAAATATTCTGCTATAGAATTTATAATACCTTTTATATTGATTGTATAATCCACATTCATAATCTTGCCAATATTTAATAAAAAACAGTGTATGACTGGGGAAACTGAGGCAGGAAAGCTAACTAGATTATTTTACGGAAAGTTACTTTATTTTTTCTCTCATTTAACAGTCAGTTTAATTTAATAACAATAAATATTGTACAGCCCAGTCAAGTATTTTTCCAACTTCTGTCTCCTCAAATATTCTAATGATTTGTATGAGTTGTTTAGTGCCTGCAGTAGTATTTTAATTTTTTATATTATAATTATTGTTACTGGTATTGTGAAGAGGGTCCCTTCGGAGAGCCGGCCAAGATAACAATCATCACACCAATATGGCTACAGATCGTCCTCCCTTTATTGCTCCGGACAGCTCAATATTTACAGTTCAGCAGTGTCCCCGCGCCTGCCCCTTAACAGAGTTGGTCAGTCACAGGTTTACACACGCCAGCGTTTTATTGGATAGTGCCATTCAGCTATGCAGGCGGCTCTCGCCCTCCCTTCTCCCCCCGGGGCCAGCACCTCCAGCCAAGCATCTCGCAAAGCTCTCACAAAACAGATAAAACCTCCTCCTCCCTGTGTTCCAAGGCAGCTTCAAGGAAAGAGCCTCTGTTTAGGCCTAAGCTGGGTTGTCCACACTTTTAAAGTTATACCGCACCTCTGCTCCACAAGAAATTCCTCTACATATCCCCCTTTTTCTTTTTGGACAACCCAGGCTTCGTCCGCTAGCTTGCTTGTAATTTTCTTGATTATACTTATCAAACAACTAAACATAACTAAGCCTATAACAATTAAAACTGCAATAACCAAAAATGCCTTAACTAAACTCTTAATTCATCCTGTCAAAGTTCTCACACCCATCGCCCTAAATCATACTTTGATCCTTAATCACACACTTCTAACAAAGCAAAAGGCAGCTGGTTTCCCTGCCTTACTTTTAGCTAAAGAAAGATGACTCTGCTGGTTAGTACATAAACCCTAACACCTACTATGTGGCTTTGATTACACAACCAATATAAGCTTCATTGTTAGTCACACAAAGAGGATACATATTAATACAACAGGTAACATTGAGAACAGTCACATTTTCCCACAATTGCTCTACCATCAGCTGTAAGCATCTTCTGCCAGTCCAGTCCATATCATCGTTGGTAATCGGTACCTCAGGGTCCCATCACGTCACTGGGCGAAACAAAGGGATTCAACAGGCAGGCCCAGTGCATGGTCGTGTTGCTGCTGTGCTGTTGAAGTGACAGGATGCTGCACAGCCACATCATGCAGCATCATGCGGTTCTCAAGTCCCTTGTCCGTTATTAATAATAACAGGACACTCAATCGAACTGGCTGCTTCCCAATCTCCCTCTGTTATAGCGTCTCTGGTGACACCGCTCCATCGCTGTTGCAAAGGATCCTTTATGGTTCAAGCTTGAAAATCAGGCTAGAGTGAGGGAGCTGATGGTAATGGGGGAGCTGAACTGGTTTAAAGGTTTCTTCTATTTCTTGCTGTCTAGTTGATAATTCAACGAGTTTGTTCAGCATCTCTTTCAGGGGTTCATTCTGATCTTCCTTCTTTTCTCCCCCCCCCTTTTTTTTTTTTTTTTTTTTTTTTTTTTTTTTCTTATTAGCTCAAGTATTACTTCAGTCACTCTGTTATCACACAGGGAGAGCAGACTTTCCCCGGTCTGTTTTGATCATACTCTCCCGTTCACTCCCATGCACATCTGGTGTACAAGAAGCGTCTTATCTTCATTCTCACGGACAAGCTCTCAACATGAGCTGTACCTGGCTGGTCAGGGTCTCTTTTCATAATTAACAAGCAAGAGTTATGCACTTGTTTAGAAAAGAGCTCAGCTCAAGGACGAAAGTCTTAATTCTGCAACGCAGTGCAGTTTCTCCTTTTTTTTTTTTTTTTTTTTTTTCTTTTTCTTCCACCCAGTCGGGACGAGCAGGGAGTTTCTTCCTTTGCCTTTTTCCTTTCCTGCCCTCCCCCCAACGCTTCGATCGCTGCCGCAGCAACTTTCTTTTCTGCTTGCATGATTTCTAGAGTGCGTATTACGGTTTTCCAAACCGTTCCTAGTTCTTCCACTTCCTTTCCTTCTGTTCCTCCCTCTAAAGTACAGTCCCACAAAAAGTCTCCTACTTCACGCCATTCCGTGGAACTAAAGATTAATGGCGGGTCGTTCATTTTCTCCCATTTCCGAGCCCATGGGGCTAATACGTCTCGCTCCTTTACTTTTCCTCCTCTCTTAGAGAGTATACTAAGGAGGCGAGTTGCCGCGTCCGTTTCCATCGCGGTCTTACCTTGGCAGGGGCTTGATCGGCTGCTCAAGCTCTGGTCTCCGGTGCCCTTTTGGTCACACTCGGAACTCTCCTGCCTCCAGCTCTCCGGCTCCCAAATCGGCTCACGTCCGATGCTTCGGAGTCTTCCCGCATTTAAGCAATCCGCATTTAAGCGTCCATAGAGGGTCCCTGTTCGGGCGCCAGATGAAGAGGGTCCCTTCGGAGAGCCGGCCAAGATAACAATCATCACACCAATATGGCTACAGATCGTCCTCTCTTTATTGCTCCGGACAGCTCAATATATACAGTTCAGCAGTGTCCCCGCGCCTGCCCCTTAACAGAGTTGGTCAGTCACAGGTTTACACACGCCAGCGTTTTATCGGATAGTGCCATTCAGCTATGCAGGCGGCTCTCGCCCTCCCTTCTCCCCCCGGGGCCAGCACCTCCAGCCAAGCATCTCGCAAAGCTCTCACAAAACAGATAAAACCTCCTCCTCCCTGTGTTCCAAGGCAGCTTCAAGGAAAGAGCCTCTGTTTAGGCCTAAGCTGGGTTGTCCACACTTTTAAAGTTATACCGCACCTCTGCTCCACAAGAAATTCCTCTACAGTATTGTGTTACTTTCACAATAAGTATTGTAAAAAAGGAAAAGACACTCTGACATTCTTCCCTTATCATGAGCTTTTAAACCCATAAATGTCAAGCAAACATTTATTTAAAAAAAAAGGTGAAATTGTAGCAGATTATGATAAAAATAGGATTATTACTTAGGCACACATTAACTATAGTGAAACATTCCAATGTTTTGTTTCATGTAGCTGCAGGATGTAAGTGCCTGAGACAGATATCTAAGAGTTCAGATGAATTATGCTTAGGCAATATTTGTATTTTCCCCCCATTGAGTATAACAGGAGCTGCAGGTGACTAGTTTAGCCTCAGAGACCTAATTTTTTGATATCTCAAGATATGAAAGATGAATCCTGGCATCTGCTGGTGTTACCAGTGGTGACGTTTTGTACCATTCCTTTTAACTACCCTGTACAAAATCACTTTGCAGTAGACCTCTTCCATATTTTTATTAGATGAGTTGGCAGCGTGTGAATATTCATTTCTGTTAAAACCAAGGAACTTTGCAATCCTGAGAACAGTAATTATTATCTGCGACTCCAAAGAAAACTTCCAAAAATCATCTAATATTATTTTGTTTAAAACCTTCTAAATGAGCTACTTTCTAATTTCTCAACATTTAATAGAAGGATTTTTTAAAAAACTTTTAGACCTCTCCTTTCTGGATTGGTGCACTACTCATGCTGGCACTAGATCATTTGGCAGCACCTCCTTGATGCTCTGTCACATTTGCTATTCAATATTAATACAGGTCATTTCACAATTCTCAGGTCAGGCCTGTTCTCTGTTTTCTTATTGCTTGGTAAAGGCGAGCTTAAATGTCCAAGAATCAACGAGAAGTTTTCTTAAACTAGTGATCTATTCAGTACAAGGGCTGTCACTCCGATTTCTTTTCCTGAAGTAATAACTTTCTATAGTTGTCTTAGCTTTGGGAGAGCCATCGCCTGCGATCTTTCAATCATGCCAACTATCTTTTCTTTCACTGGAAAGCCAAGCACTACTTATTAAAACATGGTTGCCAGTTTCTTTCGTATTATTTCTTTAAATTCATGTGGGGACAGTACTGTACACTCTACTTCTGAATTCTGAAATCTGAATTCTGATTGTGTTTGCTGATCATAGAATCATAGAATCATAGAATGTCTCAGGTTGGAAGGGACCTTAGAGATCATCTAATGACTACATCTTTTGAGGTCCCTTCCAACCCCTAACATTCCATGATTCAAATCCAACCTTCCTGCCATGGGCAGGGATGCCTCCCAACTAGACCATGTTGCTCAAGGCCTCATCCAACCTGGCCTTGAACATCTCCAGAGAGGGGGCATCCACAACCTCTCTGAGCAATCTGTTCCAGAGTCTTGCCCCTCTCGTACTGAAGAATTTCTTCCTAAGATTCAATCTAAACCTATTCTCTTTCAATTTAAATCCATTTCCCCTAGTTCTATCACAAGACACTCTTGTAAAAAGTCCCTCCCCAGCCTTCTTGTAGGTTCCCTTCAGGTATTGGAAGACAGTTACAAGGTACCCCTTCTTCTACCCCTGTCTTCTCCATGCTGAATAATCCCAGCTCCCTCAGCCTGTCCTTGTAGCAAAGGTGCTCCAGCCTCTGGATCATCTTTATGCCCTTTCAGTCCTTCTGTGTCTCATGGCTGCTCTGTTTCTGTTAAAAACATTTAATTGTAACAGCTTCATTATCTAGAATATCTGAAACAATGTCTGTTGCAGCCTAACCTTGACATATCCCTATTTTAAAACTCTTTAATCCCTTTTCAACATTACTTCCTTAGTAGAAGGAGGCCTGTTCAGAGCAAGGGTGTAAGAATTTGAACAGAGACACTGTTGTGATACAGATCTCAAAGATGCATGTTCAGCACTTTATAGCTCATTTGTGTTGTTTACACAGCCTGTGTGTGGTTTAGTGCCCCTCACAGTATATGTGCAGTGTATAGTACATTTATATCACATATTCTGAATTCTTTCCATGTTCAGTCATTTAAAAAATATTTTTGTTTTTACTTTTCATTTTTAGTTCAGCCTTAAGAGGACCAGTCATTACATTGATTTCACTTGAAGACTCTATCAATGAAAAATGAAGGAATCAAGAGTTCTCTCTGAAGAGGTAGTTAATACATCTAAACAGAAAGTACAGTTATGCTTATTTTTTCCCAGGTCCTTGCTTTTCTGCCTTTTTCTGTCTGTTCATATGGAGCCCAGTCATACATTTTTGTTTGAGTACTGTGAGCATTTTTCTGTTTGCTTTTGGTCTGTTCTGAAAACAAAACAAAAGAACAAATTGTCAGCATATTCTGTCTGCATCAAAATCAGGGACTACTGCAGGTAGTTTTGGGGGATATTGCATATGAACATTACTGATGTGTCTATGAACACTTACCCAAATCTCTACTTTTAGTTATCTCTCAGAGAGCACTTTGTGTGGTTTCTTCCTTGATATCTGTTTTGTGGTGAAAGTGGACTGTCTTATTTTTGAGACAAATTTCTTCTGGGATAGTGTTTATACTGTTTTATCTTGCTGTGAGGGCAGTTGCAGAAAAAAAAACCAACACAAACCTGTTCAGGCAGGCAAACTATTTAAATCTGTCCTGAAATCTTCTTTAGTAAAGCAGAATAATCTGGAAAGTGTGAATAGAAGTAATTTAGAAGTGTTAGTTTACAGAAAGCTGCTGTTTAATTTGTGTAGACTTTGAAGGAGGTGAGAATGAATGACCTCATGAGACCTGATGTGGTAAGTCTGGCTGACTCCAAGGAGACCAGAAAATACTCAGAAAGACATAGGAAATGAAAAGCACCCGCTAGAGCACCCCTGACAAAGAACTCGTGAGAAATCAAGGATGAAAAAGGAGAAAAAAAAGGGCAATGTTTAAGGAGCACATGAAATGAGTGAAATCTGCAGCAATGGGGCAGCAATGGGCAGCAATGAAGTCAAAAGACAAGGAAAAGATGACCCTGAGTGTAATAGTTTTTTTTAAAAAATGTGTATCTGCAACACCAGAACCATTCAAATTACCTACAAGTGGTTGTGGAAGATACCCGATACTTAAAACGACTATCTCTTTTTTTACTGCATTTGACAGTTGCCTTTTAGGAAGCAAATTGCAAATATGGCTAGTTTCTCAGGTACATACTTTGCTGTACTATATTCTTGCAGAAAAACAGCTTTCTGACTGCTGGAGGAAAGCAGATAAGGACTTATCTGGAGCTCTTAATCTGGAGAGCCAAGCAGCGAAAGGTGCTGTGCACTGGAGTGATGTTCTCTCATTTTCTCGCAATACCTCAGAGATAGGCTGATCCATTTGGGGAATGGAAGACTGGCTTTTCAAACAACACAGGGAAATTAGTTGAACGCAAAGATGCATGAACAAAATGGGAGACCCATTTTTAACAGACGTTTTCCAGGTTCCGTATAAAGAGATGTTTTACTGTTTTCTAAATTTGACTTTCGAACTCTTCTTCAGAAGTCTTCCAGCTTTCTGATGTTCCTGTACAAACTGAAATGGACAATTCATATTGAAATATTATGTTTGATGTTGAAATATTTAGAAATGCAGTAACGTCTTTCTGTTCTGAGATGCAGAATGACTGTGTACATGGACATAGAATAAGCATTTAGAAGAGGGTGGTGAGAATCTGCAGGCAAGTTATATCTGTACTAGAAATCAGTCTGTCCAGTTTAGTAAAACTGGCTCTACTCCCTGCTTCCAGGAACTGTGTACCTCCTGCGTAGAGATCTTCCTTTCAAATGTCCCTTATTCCTAGTTTCAGCACACTCTGCCGTTCCTACTTGCAGATTAAATTCAGTTCCCTGATTCTGATGTTGAACTCTACAGAAGAACAAGACCTCTCCAAAGCCACACAGCATCAGTGACATTCACCTTAGGGACTGGACCCAAGGGGAAAGGGATAACTGTCTGCCAGGTACCACGATTCCGTTTTTCGTGATGGTGAATATGATACAAGCTCCATCTTTTTGCAGCTGTCCCCCCCATAACAACAAGCAGCATTTTAATAACTTAAGAAAAACATTTAAAAAACAGTTCTGTAACAGACACACCAGGTAGATCTCTTAAAACAATCTTCTGTTCCACCTCATGCTGACAGTAAACTCTAAAATGAGCAAAACCAGAATTAATGTCCCATTTTTCCTTATTGTTCCTGCAGTATTTTTTTTCTCAGTGTTTTTCATTCTTTGGAGTTGGACTACCCAGGCCGTCACAGGTGGAGTGGCTGAGGACAAATGGGTTTGTTTTTTTTTTCAGCTCATACTCTACAGAGATGAACTTTTGTATTTGTGGGCATAAAAGAAGATGATCTACACCATTCTCCCTGAGCTTTCATCCTCTTGTAAGAAATTATGAGCATTTATGGATGCTTACAAAGCTGTTACTTCCTGAAAATTTTCTAAAGCAATAAGATATAATGAAGTAATTTACATATACTTATCCACTCATAAACAAGGTGACAGTCCATGATATTCATGAATATATTTGGTGAGCTGGATTTTTTCATCAAGCAGTCACTAAATTAGAATGATTCCATATGACACTTGAATACCAAATTTAATTTCTCTTTAGGATTAGGGTTGTTCATCTCACTCAAATTTTAAAAATTACCTACTTTTTTTTTTTTTTTTAAATTCAGTGAGTTAAAATTGAGAAATTAGTTCACTGAAGTTCTTTAATACACTATCTGGATTTTTGGGTCAGTTAAGGATTTGAACTATCTCTGTGCAACAAGGAGTCACTGTATGTGCTCAGCTCATCGATACATAGGAGTTTCACCTTTCCTTCTGTTGCTAAGATCAAGCAGTATTTGAAAATTAATGGATCAGCCATTGGGGCTCAACGAGGAATGCCTCCACTGTGCTGAGGCTTGTAATAGTTACTTTATGCTTCTCAGAAAGACATGCAGTAATGTTCTGATAACATAAACATGCAGTAATGCTCTGATAACATAATGAAAAGAAAGGAAAAATCCAAGGAACTGAATAAAATTGTGTTAAAAATTAAGGTATTGATAAATGCATATATTTAGTTTTATTTTTATACCTATTGAATGCTAGCTCCACTTAACTGGAGAACACATTTCAAAAGCAAAATTTTGCTAAGACAGGGTAAGGGGAACTGGTCCATTCAAATCATGCACATTTCTCATTCATGAAAATCTGCTGCAGGTAAGAACATAATAATTAGATGGTTTTCATTCACTGCTCCATTTCAAGCCTTATTTAAAAAAAATTATCACTGCTGGTTTGTTCTTTAATTAATACATCCTATGAACTGCTACTAGCATGCATAAGTAATATAATATCGTATTCAGAACAGTGAGAGGATTCTACACATAATACCAATAGAGACTTTAATAGATTCTGTTATGGGGGAAAATCACTTTCTCACTTACACTTTACTCAAAGTTTCATGTTAGAATTTATTTACTTTACTGGATAGAGAAGATCCTACACTTCATTTTTCTGCTGCTTTGGTGGCAACACTTAACCCAGAAAATGACAGCTGGTTGTGATCACAGCACATTATTTGCACATGTATCTTTGAAGATACAGAACAGAATAAGATATTAATAACAAGAGATTAGCCACAACACTAAGTGATAAAGCAATTTTAATTGGTTTAAATAAATACAGGAGAATCAAAAACTTTTTTTAGGTGTACTGTATAAACTGTCTGCTTTTAACCAAGACAAAAAAAAAGGTAACAGAGAAATTAAAATGAAGAATTTACTGGCTGAAACAATACTCTAAAATTTTATTTAGTGATTTTCTGTGTGGCTTTTTTTTTAATTGTAGAAAAAAAAGGTCTTAGGCCCTCGCCAACTAATATTTGGTGCATTTTTTAATATAATTTAAGTACTTTTTTTGGTCATTAATGAAAATCTGTTGATCTTGTAAAATTGGATTGGCTTGCTTTGCTTTACTATGTAATTCTGACCCACCTACTGGCACAGAAGATATTTATGATATTTTTTTTTAACTTTTCGATCTGCTAAAATTATAACGCTCCTGGAGTTTGTGCACAATGTAATAAGAATTTATATCATCAAGAAAATACCATATTTATTGTATTTTCATTCAAGGGTGATGACAATTCTTATTATCTGTCAAAGTACTGCTGTGAATTATCTGACTTTTTTCTTTCTGTTTATTAGCAGATCCAGAATTCTATGGAAACAATCATTGCTTACAAGTATTTGCCAAACAGCAAACTCATTTTATGTCATGGATTAACGGCAAATTGAATTCTCTGTGATGTAACTGATCACCTCACTGTCACTACTTCTTTTTCTTTCCTGTGTGGAGATAACTTTCAAAATTTTCAGTAAAGGCTTATCAGTAATGGGGGAGAAAAAGTACGTGCAAATATACTTGTTTCTGCATATGAAAAGGGACTAGGAGAACAGTAATAGAAACAAAACCCCGTTAGCACAAAGAAACACACAAACAAAAAATAACTGGATGAAACACCTTGTCATATTGAAATTGTTCTTTTCAAGAGCTTCATCTCCTTGGAATTTCAATGTCAGTGTAATTCAGGATAAGATTATGGGTTCAAACTATCTCTCCTTTTTGTTGCTCCTTCTGTGTAGGGTAACTTGTTGAACTGCAGTAAGCTGGTCTTGCAAGCCTTGCTATTGACTTTGTCAACTGAACCAGCTTAACCTCCTCATCACCCTCACACTGCTTCAATGATATGTTGGAGTTATCAAAGTCTGTGACTTTTAGCAGCTTTCGGAAACCCACAGATGTTTTGGATCCAAGTGTTTTCTTTTGCAGACAATTAAACAACTGTGTAAGCAGGGATGGAAAGCTGTGCGTGGGGAGAAGGTTGACACAGGAAAATGCCTGTCAGCTGTAATGCTTGTGTTCATGCTGTGCATGTTGAAGCTTCAGTGGCATTAACAATGTCTTGCTTTGCTAAAATAAGAGCAAAATCTGAAATGGAATATTCATTCATTACTGTCTTATACAATCTCTCTTGGAACACTAGATGACAACGGCATGTGTCCAACTCGGATAACAAATGTCTCCAACTGAATATTCTAGTGGATTCTCTGCAAACAAAATGATTTCTTCCTTTTTTGGAATAGTTATGTGTAAATGCTCTTAGGACTGGAAGAAAATTTTCACTTTTGAATTTAAGCTTCTTAGTCTCTTATAGTCATAGAATCATAGAATCATAGGACTATAGAATGCATTGGCTTGGAACGGACTTCTAAAGGTCACCTAGTCCAATCCTCCTGCCTACTTTAGCAGTCCTCCTAATTTTTTGTCTCCGATATACCAGTCTAACAAATCTGCATCAGCCTGTCTCAAGGGGATAAATGAGGAAGCATTCTGACAAGACCATGTTTATCATTAAGTTTTGTAGAGCATAACTGAGATTAAACCCGTGGAGTTCTAAAGAAGTTAAGAAATTAAATAATTTCTCAAAAATATAAAGCTTTCCTATAAGCTTTTTGAAACATTTTATAAAAGAATATGTCTTGTGTCTATTTCCTTATTAAGTCCATAATATCTTCAGATAAGGGAGAAAAGTCAAAATGCAGCTTAATCAAGATACTATGAGTATAATAAAGGCAGGAAGGAAATCTTATTCAAGATTTAGCTGCCTGTGTTAACTACACTGCAAACTCACCAACAGCCTCAATTTCCAATAGAACTTGATGAAAATCTTTATATTAATTCTAATTACTTGAAATCATTCTTAAAGTAGTGTTTATTGCCTAAAAATATTGGATTTGATAGAATATGAATTTTTAAAATGAATATTTTGCCAGACAGTTTAGAAATAGAATGGATGTTTGGACTACCAGATCTATGCAAGAATGAGGCTGTTCTAATGTTTTTCTTTCCAGAGATTTACAGCTGAATTCTAAAGTAACTTCAGAGCAAAAAGTTTTGTTCTTCATTCAAATTTCCTCTGTGTTACTGATATCTCTGTGAGTATTTAATCTCCTATAGTATTTGAGCCCTGGGGGGATTATTTTCCTCAGATGAGAAAGGCTTGGGATGTTTATGATTATCAGCACTGTTCTTTACTCAGGCAGGTGTGAATATATGTAGAACAGGGACTAGACCATGGCGTGCTATGAATATTTTGTCAACACGTTACTTGCAGTTGAAACAGCCATGAAGGAAGTCACACCAAAGAAAAGTGAGTGCCAGACCACTACCCTGCCATACATACTGCTATGTATTTGCCCAATGTTGAAAAAGCCACTTTAAAAATATTTGGAAATTTTAAAAAGAGACAGCCTGGACAGTTTATTATCTCTTCTACAATCTGTAACCTATTTAATCTTATCTATTATGGGCCAAGATCTCTTCCAAAACAATCTGATTCCTTCAAAATCCCATTGGAGCAAAGCATTTAACTTACCTCTACCAAGTATATAACGACTTACTTTTAGTGCAAGCTTGCTGGCATCTTGGCCACATACAAATGTCCTGCTCCAGCCTCCTTGAGAAAACTTCTGTGGCCTGAATCATACCTGAAAGCTGAACAAATCTTAAACACTGCAGCTGAGGATTTTATTGTCAAAGAAGTTAGAATATATTATGAGTTGTGACGCAGTACATATTATTGTGAGGGAACTT
The DNA here is from genome assembly GCA_020746105.1 of Trogon surrucura. Classification (NCBI taxonomy): domain Eukaryota; kingdom Metazoa; phylum Chordata; class Aves; order Trogoniformes; family Trogonidae; genus Trogon; species Trogon surrucura. The sequence continues at coordinate 57,580,309 of CM036618.1, forward strand.
TGTAGCTCTAAAGTCAGAGGCTGGCTTTTGCAATTTATATGTGATTTTCTAAATATCACCAGAGACCTCTTATCTCCTGGCCCAGTCCAGGACTGAAAAGGTGTACAGGTGTTTTCTTGCCCCACGTTGGGCGCCTATAAATCTGTCGCGGGTTAGGGCTGGGCCGGCCACTAACGCGGACAGACGCTCTCTAACCCCCTCTTCCCCCCCTAAACGGGAAGAGAAAAGGGAATGAGGCAGAGAGACTTACCGGTGAGAGAAGAAAAAAAACTAGAACAGCTTTAATGAAAATAATAGGAATAATGGTAAAGAGATAAAAGTAAAGAATTATATGCAACTATAGATAGTAGCCCGATATCAAACCCGACTCCCTCCCCCGATAGAAATCCCCACTGGTGCTGCAGAGCAGGAGGCACTGGGGAAACCCCAGGCTCAGCGGCGGCAGGAGCTGGATACAGGGAGCTGGATTCGGGAACTCAGGATCCGGATCAAAATCAGGAGGTCAGATGGAGTCCTCTCTGGACACCGGCCATTGCAGAAAGGAAGGGCGAAAAGAAGGGCCGAAACTCTCGTGATCACTCAATTTATACCAGATATGACGTATATGGGATGGAATACTCTCGTTGGTCACCTGTCCTGTCTATTACCCCCCGGAGGTGCCACCTTTTACTTCCTTGTGCCCCCCTCTTACTACCCAGCACCCCCAGCGTGGCACACAAGAGCCAGCAGTGGCCTTGGTCACTATAGGAATAAGTATAAGCAAGAGCCTTTCTACATACCAGTCCCGGGCAGTAACTGTAAACATCAGGTGTTATCACTGCCAGTAGCACACACTGTCTGCAAAAACATGTTGCTGACTTCAGAAAGTGCAGCCTTTTAGAAGACACTAAACTGAAAAGAAAAAAAATCACTAAACAGGACTGGGTTTTTAGCTAAACCCAGGACAACAGGTAAAGATGACCTACAGCTACTTTAACACCACTTCCAAAGTTTGCATGCTGTTCTCTGACCATGGGTCTTACCCCCGCCATGAAGCCATGTGAAAGAGATTCAGTAGTAGAGAAAAAGTAAATGGAAAAAAAGAAAAATTTCTTTGAAAAATATTACACACAATCTTCTTGTGCATAGTTAATCACTTTAAGTCCCAGCACTCACTCTCCTGCACTCAGCTTTGTAAATTGTCAATCTACCCTGACAGGAGACAGCAGTGGACTTTCAAATGTTATATGTAGTGAGAATATCAGTGTCTACCAGAACAGAATTTCTCCATCCCAGTCCTGAGGCTGACATAATTCCAGATAATTCAGGGCAAGTACTCCATTTGGAGGGGAATCAATAGGACTAAATTTGCATTTCAAATTCAGAAATTGAAACTTTTTCTTTTACAGGTCTGTCTTCCTAAGGCTCCTCAGAGGAAGATGTTCAGACCTGGGATATTGAAGTGAATTCCATGGGGTTGAATCTTGTGGTAAGAAGGCAAACAGCATGATCAATAAAAGAATAAATAACAATTTGTCTATCTCTCTGTGGTTACAACACCTACAGGACCGAAGTAAAATGTGTATGTTGTAGACACCAAGTGCTTCCTCTAGTACAGGGTGTTCTTCCACACTACATGATTTGATACTGTCAAGACACATAAATAGGTACATACACACAGTCTTATGCTTTTCTTTTGTCCTGCTGAGTAGGGAACTGAAGAGAAGCCATTACTTGTATGCAGAGGCTACAAAAGGCACGCATTTAGTAAGCAGGAAAATCAGAATGACAGCACAAACTATGCTACTAGATTTGTGTGTGAGTCACACAAACAGAGGCTATTACTAATTTGTGGCATAGTGTGAGGACCTCAGGCAGGGTCAGCCTAATTAAGTCAGTCTGAAAAAGCTGTTTAAAGTAGTGTTAGATGGGTCAGATTTTTTCATGAAATTTCCTTGCTGAGCATTATGAGGCAGGGAACCTTACGCTTTCACTCTGTGCTCAATACCGTGCTTCTTAGCTTATGTTAATGCTGTATACTGAAATCCCTACCATAACCTGCCAGACAACAATTTATGCTCTGACTCTTCACAAAGGGATTGCTAAAACTACTCAAAATCACACAGCAGATAATGAATCAGGGATGCCAGGATACTCTCAGTCCTTGTCACTTCTCCATGGAGAGTCCAGCAGTATGCTGCTCTTACCACTTCATGTGCAAATCCTCTGCTTTTAATTTGCATTGCTGAGATGTCAACCTTGGTAGTTCTGAGAATTTGGTTTCATTCTGCAAAATCTGCCCTTCGAAGAAAAGCTCCTACACTCGCTCCAGCAAGAAACTTGAATAATAACAAGAAGCAATAATTTCCTTCCCTTCCTTGTTTTTTAACTTGTACAACTTAAAGCCTTTAGTCCAACTGTGTTAAGTACCCTGCACAAAAGCATAAAAGGGAACAACTCATACCTTATAAGAAGCAATTAATTCCAACAGTCTCACTAGGCACGACTAAGCATTAGGGAGGACTACTATTATGCTTGCCTGTTCTGTGATACAAATGGATTTGGTTAATTAGCCAACGATGTACTAGAAGTCTGTGGAAGAGGTGGGAACTGAACTTGGCTCACGTGAGACTTTCTCAGAGTGCTGTAATTATGAGGTCATGCTTCCATGATGGTGAACACCAAACATTTTATCATAGAATCATAGAATCATAGAATGATTTGGGTTGGAAGAGACCTCAAAGATAATTTAGTTCTAACCCCCCCCCCCCACCATGGCAGGGACATCTCCCACTAGATCAGGTTGCTCAAGGCTTCATCCAGCCTGTCCTTGAACACCTCCGGGGATGGAACATCCACAGCCTCCCTGGGCAACCTGTTCCAGTGCCTCACCACCCTCAGGGTGAAGAACTTCTTCCTTACATCTAGTCTAAACCTACTCTCCTCCAGCTTCCACCCATTACCCCTCATGTTGGTCTCAGTATCCACCAACACACCCAGATCCTTCTTCCCAGGACTGCTCTCAATCCACTGATATTTTTCTCTTCCAGTTCTTCTCTGGGCAATTTCCACCTATCTTCCCACCCAAGTCTCTCTTACTACAAAGTTTATTGGTCTTTTGCTGGTCCTGGGTCAATTTTGGAGGTTTGTAAAGTTTTATTTTGATACACCAGAGTTGGTTTTGTATAGATTTCAGAATTACTTTAAAGTTCACTGCCATTCTTACTTTCTCCAACAGTAGGATCAAAGTTAAATAACTTTCCCAAGTTCATACATAGTTTATATCACAGGTAACAACTAATTTACAGTTTCTGTGGTTCTAACCATCAGTAATGGTATGTAATTTATCCTCTTTGTAGGCCTGACCGGACTGTTGAAGAATTTCCACATGTGTGAGCATGTTTGGATCTTTCCAGTAACAGATCCCTTGGCTTTATATGGAGAAATAGTTGTTTGGTTTTTTTTTATCAGTGATGAAAAATGCTTCAAATTTGGGAGCTTCTTTACTTTACAGAAATACTCATCCTCTAGTGGGACAGCCCTGAGAAGTTTCTAGTAACTCAAGTCAGCCTGTTCTCGCTTAAGAAGCATTAACATCTATCTGCTCTGGAAGGGGAACAGTGACAGTCAGTCAGAAAAACAATACTGAGAGGCAAGAGCTGATTATTAAATGTCTTGGGTATTTTCCACCTCCATCTCCGAGCAAATTCATCAAAAGCCCTCCTGAGGTTCCTCATAAAGGACAACTGCCAGAGTAGATTGTGAGAGAATCAACTACCATGCTTCTGCTGAAATTCTGTCTGAGGTTCTTAATTTATTCACAGATAAACACAACACGTTCTATTGCCTCACACGCAGTTTTGACAGATGACTCTTAGCATTCAGCCCAGGTGTAAAGAGACAGAGATAAATGGATCTGTTCTTTTTAATTCACACACACACTTGTGACTTTCATCTCTACCTGAAAAGCTCCTCAGGCTGTCTGTCTGTTTCTTGTTCCATCTATTAAACAGTTCTTTTTCTATCCAGATACTCATTTTATTGTGCCTTTTAACAGAATTCCCTCTCCCTGGAATAAGCAATTTGCAGAGCATGACTCATATGTATCATTAATATCTGATTTAAAAGTAAAATAGTTTAATTATGAATGTTCAGGAGTTCTTGGCTCAGTGCAAAGTCTTATGAAAAGGAAAAAATACCTACCCCCCCAAATATGTAAAAAGAGGTTGCTTCATTTCCCCTTCCAAGAAGTAATGATTAGATAAGTTATGTGAAGTTAAATAGTGAGCCTAGAGAGCAGAAATGAAATGAAAGGGATACCTTTCAATACAGAACTTTTCCTATCCTAATAAGCATCTTGATGGACTTCCTCGGTCAAGTGTGCAGATCATGTGCAGTACAGCACCTGGGAGAAATTTCAAATAATACTCATATTTTGCAAAATTTTCATGCCACAGGGAGCACTGTAGTCAGTACTTTAAGGTGGGTAACATTGTTGTAAACTATAAAAGATGAAAAGCAAAATAACCCACAGAGTAATAGAAGAGGTGTCTGGTACTTTGCCATTAGCTTATATCTTAGAGTGCATGGAATCTGGAAGGTCAAAGTACCTGTTGTCATGAAGACGGAGGGCGCCAGGAACAGAAGAGCAATTAGGGCAGACAGGATCTTTGAAATAAATGTAATGATGTGTTCGAGCCACTTAAAAAAAAGGAAAAAAAAAGTCATCAACTCACCTCTGTTGAGGTCAAAGTCTTGTCAGTACTCCATACCTGTTTGATTTATAATGCTATCTGACTGTACAGTCTAATACAAACCAGTATTGAGTTTATGTCAAGACACCCTTGGTCACCTACAGAAAGTACTAGCCAGGGGTACTAGACCTGAACTTACCCCAGATTTCAAACCAAAAATTATACTGACTGAGTAAACATTATGTAGCTGTGGTTTTTTTTCTATTATGTTGCTAACTTTGCAGGGTTGACAGTATCTCTTTGTCTTCCTAGACTTCTACACTCATGGTTTGGCCAGTGGAATATGAAAACCTGGCTGTGTCTCAGGCTGGGAGATGGTAGTTATCCAACTCCAGTCCACTTGTCTCTCTTCACTAGTTTGGCTTCCTTGTGTTACAGAAACTATTTTCATGCAACCACCATCACCAGTGATGTGCAGTACAGTATAGTTTTTGTCCTACACTTTTAGGAAGCTTGGTAATGCAAAGAAAATTGGAGGGGTTTGTTCAGGAATTTATAACACTGCTGAATACACTTACATGGGATTTGCTGACACTCTTTTGCCTCCAAGAGCTGCCACTACTCTAACAAACCATAGGACAATATAGCCCTTGTCTCAATAAATGGGGTAAGTTTGCTGAGATTATTTGAGGTCAACAGACCTACTAGATCCTAAGTGGAGAGGTAGGCAGTGCTGCTGGGATATTTCTTCCTCTCCCTACTTCCTCAGAATATCCGATGGTGACCAATATTGGTCCCGCTTCTGGTGACGGTGATAAACAAGAGATTTCACTGGCTCTATGTGCTGGTTTTGGCTCACATGTAAGGCAGGAAAGAGGGAACATTGATTGTGCGTGAATTAAATCAGTCTATGTAGTAAGAAATCTTCTTTGTATGTCTTTTACCCTTCCTGTTCCTGAATGGTGTTGGAACAGCACTTCCAAGAATTTCCGATGACACTATTTAATCGTACGTTACCACTAGAATCTGGAACTCAAAAGGACTTTTTTTTTTTCTCCTTTCACGAAAAGGTTTTCAGTGGATTTTTCTACTCATTCTGCCAGAATGTCAGTGTTAGTTAATAAAAAGCACAAACAAAATCTGAAGATTCACATTTAAAATAGAGGGTTTTCTTTGTGTTTGACCTTGTCCAAAGCAAGTGAGAATTTCAAAGGAAACAGCTTTCCCTGGCGCAAATGAAACCTTTGAAATAACCACTGATTCTGTTAGCTTGGATGGAGAAGAGATCTTACAGTCTCTGCTCCCACTACCTTCATGTGCACAACATTGCTCCTTGCAGGAAGAAGATGAGAAGAGTTAGTGGCAAACAGAATCTGACAGAGGAGGATGAAAAGGCCAATCTGAAAAGTTGCTGCTTGACGTGATTCTGCTTTCATGCTGCAGCTGGCTAAAGGAATGCCAGTTTTCTGAGACAGAGAAGGCTAGATATAAAAGTTAAAAGATGATAAAACCCAGCCTTCTGTTTAAAATTCCATCTATGGTTTTGTGATTCTCTGTCCCATGTGTCCTGTCTTTAAACTAGCTTATGTACAAGACTAGAGAGTTTATCTCTGCTCTGATGTAAGTATAAAGCTCAGAAGTAAGTGATCATTCTTTATTTTGGTTAAATCCATGAAAATGCACTGAAATCTGGCATATGGTAAACAGAGAGTACTTGAATGTGCTTTCTGATATTAGTGGTGGGAAAATGGCAACATTATCCTTGCAAATATCCTAATTGGAATAATTTTTTCCTCTTAGGCTCTTTTTCTCTCCCTTCCTTGTACTTGACTATTACACGAAATCAGAGTTCATACATATATTCCCTGCTTTGAAATACTCTCCTATGCCAAGATGCAAAATCAAATAAAAGTTTTGATATTCTATGAACTGGTTCAATGTTGGCTGGAGTTATCTGGTGCCTTGTTGAAAAGTCTGCATTATTAATGAATTATCTAAAATCCTTTCTGTGAAGGAGAGGAAGGTGACAGAAGCTATTTTGATTATACTTCCACCCTTCCATTCTCAAGGCATTTTGTGGGGGGGGTTATTTCCTAAGGTTGCACTGCCTGAGCCTTGTATTTCAGCTACACGGAGAATGCAGAGAAACTGTTCACTTCTGTGTGTTGCATATGAACTTCAGAGGAACATGTCAGCTCAAACACAGGGCCATACTGCTATGAAAATATATCTATAAAACTTCCAGGTCATAGCTGGCTCATGTCCGACCACCTTGGAATGTGGGCAAAATAAGTTTTTGTCTGCCTCCAAGTCACAGTGTAGGCATACCCATTCTTCTGGATTTGTACTTGATGGCTTTGGCACAGGAAGGTGGTTTTGAGCCCCCATGAAAGCTGTGAAAAGCATTAGCAGAATGTACTGTAGTGACCTTTTCAAAGCTCTTCCACAGCTCAATTGATTTCTTAACACTTGTGGCTTCAAATTCTGGGCTGCAAAGTAAGGGCAGGATGCCAGAAAGTCAAAATTATAAGATATTGAAAAGGTTAAATCAGTCCGGCATCTTCATAGTTATCTTTAAAAAATATTGTTAGGCAAAATAACTCTGATTTCTTGTACAGCTGCTATAGACAGCTGAAAAAAGAGAAGAAACTTTTGATGAATATTCATGATTGCAATAAGAACAGAAAATGGTGCATATACTTAACCTTTTTTATTATAATTTGAAGACTGTACTCGTGTGGTCCTCCCGATGTGATATAACTGAGCTGCAAACCAGCGTTTGCATAGCTTTTGATCTTACAAAAGTGTTCTACTTTTATGAATCAGGTACAATTTGGTGCTTCAGTGGTTTGGACTTATCAATGGTAGTTTCAAATCCTTTTAATTCTTTTGGAGCTGAAGTCAAAACAATTTTATGGAGAAATAATAAGCAGATGACATCTTTGTAAGTGGCAAGAATTTGCCTATCTCTGTTGGGTAGAGAGCATATTCCTAGAGTGGAGAACAGTCTTTTTTGAGATAGTCCCTAGTATGTTCTTCCTCTGAACTAAGCTGTTTGTTTTTTGAACAGGGAAAAGTGCAAATAATTTTAAGCCAAAGAACAGAGTAAGTGGCTTATGTAGCCACAGTAGTTTCCTCCAGAAAGATGGGATTTTTTTTCTACCATGCCTTAGTGAGTCATCAGAGATGCAACTGTTCTTGGCAAACATTTGAGGTGACTTAGTTGTCTTCAAAGTTTTGATCATCTGTCGGGAGTATGGTGTGATGCAAGCTAAAAAAAAATACACATAATGGTAGCATCTTTTTCAAGAAAATCTTTAGCTTCAGAACTATGCATAGAGTCATAGGGTTCTGTTAGAGATGAAAACTCCTTTGAACACGCTGACATTTAAGAAATAGACATAATATTCAGTATGATTTTCAATTTCTGGGCTGCAAAAAACCACTATGTCCTGGGAGGGTTTTGTTGCAAAATGCTTTTAAGAAACAATTTTGTAAGATGATCTTCACAAGATTTAGTGAAGATCTGCAGCAAAATAAGGTGCTCTTGCACTGGTTACCTATACTGAAAAAGGCCTTGCAACTTCAGTAACAAATACAGGTATAGAGTAAGTAGATAGGGTCCAAGGTTCACTGTGCAAACCAAGCCAGCTGAACCAGGAGGGAGATCGAATCAAGTACTGTAAATTACTGTGTTACTTTTGCTGTGTATTAATTTTGATAGTTTTGACAAAGATAAATTTCATACTTCTGATTCAAAACCAAAATAAGGCTTAAAAGGTGACTTCAGCTAATTTTGCTCTTTAGGAGTGCATTTATTTCATCTGAAACTAGTAGGAGCTTTATGAGATCCTGAAGACAGATCTGGGACAAACCTCAGGCATCTAAACTTACAAAGCTGCCCTGTGTGTTAGAGCAAGGCAAGCCATAAGTATAATAGAGTGTATATTTGGATCCAGGTGGAGGCAATGATGAAACTGGCAGGTGAATTTAGTTATACATGCATCTGAGGAATGAAATACAAACCTCCCTAACCAACACCTGCTAAAACTGGGGGGTTCTGTGTTGCAGTTCAATTCTAGCTTGGGAATAGTTTCAGCAACAGAACGACATTGGTAGCACAAGAGTATAAAGCAGCAAGGGCACTCTGCTCATTTCTGTAATTGCAGCATCACTGCTAACTGGAAGATGAATTCCAAAATATACCTGTCTTGTGTACAAGCCAGTGACTTGGAAGTTGTAATTTAGGTTCAGTTCACTGAGGGTTTTCTATTGCAATCCTATGCTAATGCAAGGGAAGTCATTCATGCCAGACTTTTGCAAGAATGTCAGAAAAGGTGTCATCAGAGGAGAGGTGCAGAAATTAGGTAAGGGTGAAGATTCTGCCTAAGGGAAAATACATCATGTTAAACTTTACTATTCTTAATGCAGAAATGTTTGGTATATAGTGCCTTCTGGCAGTAATCCGTACTGGCTGAAAAACCTGTGCTAGTGCAGTCTGGCTTCCGGTGTACGGACCCAGGCATTGTGATTTGCTCATCTGAGAAACCCAGCACCTTGTTCGTTTAAACTCCAAATTAAAAATAAATGTTGCATTTAAGACAAAGAAAACAGCAAAATGCTTTATTTACCCTCAAAAGAAGCTGCATCCGGGCTGACAGTGCAAAGTCACAGAAGCTGCCTGCTCAAGAGGACCTGCAGCCAAGGGGAATGTGCTACAGAGACAATTTGTGAGAAGCAGAGCCAGAAGAGCAGCAAATCCTCCCTTCCCTTCTGTCCCTGCGCCCAGCTAACAAAGAGGTCTAGGAGAATCTGACAGTCTCTGAAGTGTGACTCAGGCACCCTGGGTAAGTTGCTGCTTACGGCAGAAAGCCATGTAAAGCCAGCTAGCTGGAAGTACTCGATACTGAGAATTGGGTGGATTTTAAACTGCTATTATTGAACACGGCTTAATGGGGCAGCTTTCAAGTCACTCAGACATTCGCATGGGAGGAGCAATACATTTAGATGTGATGAGCGAGTCAGGGAAATGGGATGAAACCTGGTTTAGTTAAATCTTTTTAACTCTTCAGTTGTACCAGATATGAACAAGACCGAAGTGGTATTTCAAGAAGATTTTCTGGTTTGTTACTTGTGTCAGATTCTTGGGACAGTGATGAATACTGCATCCAGAACAATTCAAGTTGAGAATTGTTTGTTTCATTTATTAAAACTAAGAAAACAGCCCTAAGAAATGTATCTAATTTTTCTCCATTTGAACCACTGTAACTGAACTGAGATTCATATAATACAGACATTTACAGAAAGGAGAAAGAAAGGAATGGAATACTCTCAGCCATTTTTTTTTACTTTTTTTTTTTTCTGGTACCATATTTTCTGTGATTCTGGCATGTATGTTGTTTAAACCACTTAATGCAGCAAGGATAAATTGTAAATAACCATTACGGAAGCAATTTTTAAGGGAAACTAGCCAGTCCATATGCTATGCATTTTACTTGCTACTCCAAAGAAGAGCCTTTTGTAATGACTGTGGCTAATACTCACAGCTTTGAAGAGCCTGCAAATTACTTTCACTCACCAAACTGGGGCACAAGATATATGTATAAAAATAGTACTGTTCTGCCTCCTAATAATCTGGGAGCATAAAATGGGTGTCAATGGGTGTCGCTTAGGGCAGCTGTCAGTGTTATCCGTGCTGCAGAATGGTTCACATAATAAGCAAATACATTAAATCACAAGCACTCTTTTCCCTAGGTGGAATGAAAGTATTTCTGGTAATCCACAGCGGTTCTTACAATGAATAGGAAATGCATTTATGTGCAGTGTTGAAAGGATATCTGAGGTTAACAAGGATTAGGATGGGAATCTTAATCATTTAATGACTCTGGTAGTGGTGATTGCGCTCTTTCTGTCAAAAAAATAATTTTAAATGTGATAGCGTGATGCTAAAGCAAGTGCTCATCTTTAAATGCAAACTTCTTTTAACATAGAGATACAGAATATTCTCTGTCTAAAACCATAAAACTGTCTTTGCTCAAGAAACTCTTTGCTAGTACCTGCAGCAGCTGCCTTCTGGAACACAAAAATTTCACCTCCAATCCTCTTTCTCAGAATCAAAAGTTATGTATTTTCTTCTTTAGTATTCTACTGGTGTTCAAAAGCACTATAATAATATGCAAATAAAAAAGATGTATCAAATCCCTCATGGATCCAGAAGATGTCACAATACATTGGAAACATACTTTGGAACAAATAAATTAAGGATTGTAAAAAAAGTTACTTAGGTTTGGAAGCAATCTACAGAAATGAGAAATGAGCCATATATTCCTTTAGTCGTCAGACAGAAGCGTTGGTGTCCAGAATATTACATGTCCTCCAGTCTCACACTGGTAATTGTAAGCAAGATCCATTCTATTTGTACGCTCATGTTATATCCATACAACACCCAACTGTCCTCTGCTTAATAACCTGATATTCCTTACTCTTGGGTTGCCCTCCACTTGATCTGTTACTCTCCTGCATTTTAGCTCTTAACGTTGATGGATTTTGCACAGCAAACAGGTCCTTTGAGGACCATATTGCTCAGCACTTCAGAAAGCCTCCATATGAGCTGAACAACACTTCAGTAAGACCCATAGATGATTTTTTTTCTGCCATTCATGAATGTTGTCTCTACTGATTGCACAGTAGGTTTTGCTTTGTCATAGGTGCTTCAGACACCATTTAATGCAACTGAGACACTCCAGATGAAATCACTTCATTTACAATAAGAAACAAAGAGCTTATGTTTGCTTCTTTAGCTGAAATTGATTTCAGTTGATTGAATAATGTGTATGCAGTATTAAACTTATCTATTGTGTTTGTTTCAGGTTCTGTTTGATGCCTGGGCAATTTTTAATTCTTCCTTGTCTCTTCTGACATAGTCTAATCTTTCTGTGGACACACAACTAGAAATTAAAAATGTGGTTACAAAATTCTTATAAATTTTACATTAGTGGTGTGTTGCAGCAAAAGGTGTGTGTTTTCAGGAAATGAAACCTCTACAACGGTACCTACAGTTAGAGGTCACTTTTGTAAGGTGGCTGCATTGCATGCTTTTGAAAAAACACACTCATAGCTTTCCTTTTAACAAAGTGGCATTTGCCATGTGTACAAAAGACTTGCATACTCCAGCCAGGAAAATCAAATTATTCTGTAGGATTGACTATTTCTTGGCAACAGGATCAAATGTTCCACATGCCTGGTGTACCGTTGTGGGGCTTTCCATCATGTACCAAGTAGCTTGTGTAATACAGAATAGTTGCACAAAGACCTCCATGGTCAGAAGGGTCTTTCCTACATGTAGCTTAGAAAAAGGCCCCAAAGACCCACCTGGGCTGTGGGGAACCAAGGCTTAAGCCTTTGCTTTTGATTCTGAGGGAGCACAGCTTGAGTTCAGCTCTTGTACACCTCTCAGAGTTTTATTGTGTGTATTTAAATTTTCCATGTCTTTCACCTGAAAGCAATAAAGATATTTTGACTTTTTTTTTTGTTTGTTTAAATCGTCATATATAACTGTTTGCCAGACTGTCTTTTGAAAGTGTGTGTGTGTGTGGAAGTAAGGTTATCTTCTGTTTCCTTTTCACAGACGCCTTTAGTGCTGCATATTTTTGTGCTGGACATACATTTGCAGAAAACTGTGAGGTATCTCCACATCTTTTCTCTGCTTTCTGGCTAGATGGAACATACAAAGTGAATCCCACAAGTAGTCTAGCTGTGGCCAAAATCTTCTGTTTTGTTTCTGTACCAGTTTGGTTTGTGCTTGGTTTGTCTCTGGTGCTTTTTTTTTTTTCTTTCTCTTGCCTCTCTTCCCACAGTCCCGAGACATCCATAAATTGGCCAAAATTCCTTCAGCAATGCTGTTTTCTTCCTGTTTGGGTTTCTGTTTCATGCCAGTGACACTTGGTGGAGCCTGGATGCCAGACCAGGTGGTTTGTATCTGTCCCAGTGGCAGTGCTGTCTGTTTTGCTGCCTGTGCTCATGCACTCCCAGCACAGCCTCTCTGCACCCTGCTGTGCAGGCAAATGTGTAGCTCTCTGCCTTTTGAGTAGCAGAATTAGAAACTGAGTGGACTGAAGTAGCAAATGTTTGCATACAGCTCTGGCAATCAATGATTTCCTTTAGTCAAGTTTATTGTACTGACATCCTTCTTACAAATCCAAGCAGAGTTTCCATTCTTCGCTTCCTGCTCTGTTAGAAAGCAACAGTCCGAGAGGTCCAGAACTCTGCTTGTAATGTCAGACCAGTAGTACTTTTTAGTATATGGGTATAATTCACAAAAACTCGGATTAATATGCTAACCATACCGATAAACTGACTACTCCACTTCTTCTGGAAATCCAGTATGGACTAGGATATCCTCTAAGGTTACCAATGGCTGTGAAAAAGAGAGTTAGGACTGGTTACTTCCATTGCCTGGAGCACAGTGCAAGGGGAGTATGAGGAACAAACAAATAGAAAGAAATTCTTCACAGAAAGAGTGGTCAGACACTGGAACAGACTGCCTAGGGAGGTGGTTGAGTTGCCATCCCTGGATGTGTTTAATTGTCACTTAGATGTGGTGTTGGGTGATATGGTTTAGGGATGAACTTGTAGTGTAGGATTAATGGTTGGACTCGGTGATCCCAAGGGTCTTTTCCAGCATGAACTGTTCTATGATTCTATGATTCTATGATAATACTGTTGGTCTTGTGTCCAAATATCCTTGCCTTGTTCCTATCCCCAAGGGTGTATAGGGGCCATATTATTTTATAAATGCACTAATATGGCAAGCAGTGAACACAGGTCCCAGTGCTTACTTAATCTCCATCTGCCTAACCATTCCCTGAATTATGAAGTTGGGCAGTGAGGATACATGGGTACTGAAAGAGTATATCAGTTTAGAAAAAACAAAATTCCAGACTCCAGGAGTCTGAAATAGGAAGGGATGTAGGATAACTGTTTCTTCTGTTCTGTAGAGGTAATGGGGTAACTGTTTCTCTGTGCAGCTACATGAAAGATTCGCTTCTGTGCCTTACAGTCCTGTACCATGCCTCTTGGTAATATCTTGACTTGTGAACTCCCACACAGCTCAACTTTCTCAGTTTCTGTAAGAGCATTCATGTACTCAGGTGTGTATGTAACTTTGAATGAGGCAAAGATAGCAACAGCAATAGCACCACCACTGGTCTCAACTTCTCAACTTTTGACTTACTTTCCCAACTTCTTGCCTTTTTCTCTTTCAAATGCCTGTGGAACTGGCAGAGATAGTCAGCTGCTGCTCACAGCAGGTAACGTCTCAGACTTGGAACAAATCTTAATCCAGTTTTTGCTTTTCCAAATGTGGCCTATTTCAGGGCTCCTTTCACAGAAAGGCTGCACTGAAATCAGAGCTTTTCTTTTTTTATTCACTGCCTGCATCTGTTTTCATGTTCCTTCAGACACTTCTGTGCCATACTGCTTCCATTATTTTGCTCTCTGGAGTTCTCTTATCTTTTCCCCTCTCTAGTCCTAAACATTTTGACAAGATAGGGTCAGATCTGCTCAGGTGGACCACAGGGTGTCATTGCAAAAGGAGGTGTTGCTCAGCCTGCAGCCTCACCCTGTAACCTCTGCTCTGTTGCACACCTCTTCACCCTGCCTGTACCATTCATAGCCTGGTGAAACTGAGCATCTGGGAGTTACAACAAAGCAGCTCTGTTCCTGCTTCGCCAAGCACTTCTGAGTGCTGAGGTCTAGCAGTGCTAAAAAATAAGACCTGTCCTTGTGACAGTACTCATGAAGTTGGCCTAGGAGCAAAAACATGGCACTACGCTATCATGTAGTGTTGTAATATTAAAAACCCAATATTAGGCATGGCAACGACTTGCTGAGTGCAGTGACACCTGCACTGAAACACCAAGGGGAGGATTACCTCTGCAACTTTTTTTGCCTCCTATGTAGCTTTATGGAACTGGATGAATAGGTGAGTTGAAAAACTTCTTGCCATTAGATTCTCCTTCATGGTGCAGGGTTTAATGAACTCGCAGCCAAAAAAAAAGGGATTTCTAGGCTTTCCATGGGAAAACTATGGGGAGAAAATCTCAACAGCTAACTTTAACTATAAAACAGCTCTAATGGACTGACTTAGCTTCAGGGAGGTTTCCAACCATGATTAGCAGCAGGTGCCTGGGCAGGACTGCAGGCACAGAGCAAAGGTCTCTGATTCTGCCTTTTCACTGCTGCAGCTCCTGGTGCAGGGACTTCCCAAACCGAGGGTAGAATTTTGCATTTAACAGCCCTTACCTTTTCTTCCCTAGACCTAATTACTTTTTGATCCCCTTTTGCATTTTGGCCTCCACAGCGTCCTGCAGCAGATGGCTCTGTAGTTTAAGTATGCTCGGCTTTAAGCCTGCAGTTTGATAATTTAATTTAATGCCCCTTTGTTCTGACATTATGGAGCTATGAATAACATTTCTTCTACATCCACTCGTTATTTCACACACCTCTACTATATTCCCAGCTGCAGTCCTTTCTTTTACCACTTTAACAATTCTAGTTAATTTAATCTCTCATCACGCAGACATCATGCCGTATCTTTGATCAACCTTTTCACTTTTCTCTGTGCCTTTCGTAGTTTTATTGCATCCCTTTTGAAACAGGTGACCAGAACACCATTTTAGAATCAAGATGCAGATGTGCCATGAATATATACAATGGCACTTAATATTTTCTTTGTCCTCTCTTTCTGCCCTACTAATATCTGGAGTTCAATATCCAAAAATGTGATTTTCAGAGAACTATCTTCAATGGCTTTTCCTTGGTGATAAGAGGTAATGTCAAGTTTACCATTGAGTTCAGGCAGTTAGTTTATTCTTCATTTGTGTTCCTTTGCATTTAACTACACTGAATGTAATTTTATCTGTACTGATTTGAATGGAATTTCATCAGTATTGCTTAATACCATGAGATCCTCTAAAATCTGCCTACTGTCTGCTTTACTTTCTTGAATTATATCCATAACTTTTCTAGTTCACTGAATTGCCCAGGCTCCAGATCGTTGTAGATCTTACTTGCCTTTTATTAAGGTATTATCTCACAAGAGGCAACCAAGGGCATGTGAGAAACTAGTTTAAAAAAAAAGAAGTTGTTACTCAAAAGAAGTCAGAGTGCCAATGTTCTTTCAAACCCACTCTTTCCAAATTCTTTCTTTGTAAAATTAGATGTTTTCTGAGTACATGTAAGGAACAGGTCTCTTTGCTAAGGGATGAATTAAATTCTGGTGGTCTTTTTCTTCATTCTGAATGTTATTGGGAAGGAAATTGGTGCACAGCTTGACAAACCATACATGTGTAATGGCATAGCCTTGGGTATTCAACAAGTCCTGAAGCCTGAGGTGCCTCAGTCTTCATCAGGAGTGTAAGCAGCTTTGTCTGAACAGTCCTCTTGGCCATAAGTGGTTGCTGAATGCTAATGTCATCTTTCTGTGCAACTGCTCTACTTTTCACTACACCCTTTGTTCAGCCTGTTTCACCTCTAATAAGGGAATGCTCATGGCATCTCCACTTGTGAGTGTGCTGGAGTTCTCCTTTTAGAAAGAGAAATATTGACTATTCCCAATCTCAACTTTCACTTCAGGAATATATTTTTTTGGTTTTGTTTTATTGCTTTTTATTGTTGTTTTGGAGTTTGGGCGGGTTTTGGTTGTTCTTTTTGCTTTTGTTCCCTTTTTGATTCTTCCAGAAACTCAAGCGCACAAATAACAAAGGTAAGGGACAGTGTGAAATCAAGCCGAAGTCCTTAGGTGCAGAAGGAATGTCTATGTTGCAGGGAGTTCCTTGCTATACAGCTGAGCTGGTCTTCATAGAATATGCCTAAATATGTAAAATTTTGGAGTAACGTAGGCATGCCATAATATGAATTCTAGCTCGTACCAGCTTAATTTCTGATCTTGTGGCTTACTGCAGAAGATCAATCTAAAAGACTTGAAAAAGAAGAGTGCCAGCTCAGATGGTAAATGACAGAAAAATAAATAGCAGAATGGGATCTCCTGGTTGCCTTGTTACTTACCTAGGGAAACAATTGAACCTGTCTGAAAAGACGGAAAAAAAACGACCAACCCAAACCACGAGCAAGAAACAGATTAAAATTAATAAATTATAAACTATACTCCTTTCAAAATTACTATGCCTATGCAAAGTTTGACAACTAAACAATAATTATTTCTCATTGTCTAGGTACTATTTTAGTTGTGAAATTTATTATTTATTATATCTTTACAAAAATAAAACATTTCCATAGTTATTTTAACCTTTTAAGTTAAAAATATATTTGCCAGTTCTTGTCAAAATACGTTTTGACAAGGAGTCAAAAATGGAAGAAAAAAAACCCTTTTGAACACAATGTTTTTCGATTGTTATTGGGAATAACAAATATTATGGACACAGTATCAGCTGGAAGACTATATGTTTGCTACTTCTACAGCTTGTGCTCTGGCTTTCCTATATAACATAAATAACACAAGAGTATGTAAGAAGGATCCAGTTTCTGAGGGCATTTAAGAAGCAAAACGTGTGGCTAGGCTTATACAAAATTTTTACCCTGAAGTACTTACCTTTAATGGTCTTGCAATTCTGTCATACAATCATGATAGAATGGCCTAGGAACAATGGTGTAAGGGAGCAAGAACTTTAAAAAGTATTGCTAAATTTACTGATAACAGAAACAAGCAATAGATGGTTGATCCTCCCCCATTACATTTTTCTGCGATGGCACTGTCCCTGAGACTCTGGTGTGGGCTCAACCTTGTGACTGCTGAAGGAGGGAACACCCAGGGCAGGGAGAGGACAATCAGCTGATTCCCCCTTTCTTTCCAAGATGGGCATGCCACTCTTCTCTTCTACAGGCTTCAGCTCAGAATCCTTAAAACTCCAGGAAGACACTACTGACTGGCACTGGGATTTCCCTATGCATCACGGCACTTACTTTTATTTCTGTCAACCTACTGCTTTTTTTCTTTTTTTTTTTTTGCAGTACGGAGATTTTTTGAGTGACAGTGGAGAAAATTTTATGTGACCAGTGAGCTACATGTCCTCTCATAACAGCTAGTTTTGCTTTTCCTATCAAATATATTACTTTAGACCTATTTTTCAGTTCCGCAGTTGGTGTTTGGTTTTGTTTGTTTGTCTGTTTTCCTCTAAAACTGGACACATCCAAAGACAAATTCTACAAATTCTAAAAGTATTTAATGTAAATAAAGGAAATGGGTTTGGCTTTTCCCTATGCTTATTTATTGATTGACTGATTTTTAGAACACTTGAAAAAATTTTAATAATATCTAAAGCACTATTACCCTACAGAGTTCAGATGGCGAAAGAACTATCACTTCGTTATATATATTTAGTCCTTTACCGATTCTCCAGAATTTCAGAGTTCAATTGTTACTTCTTATCCTTTTCCTCATTCCTTTGTGTTTAGCAGGAGGGAAACACAAACCAGGTAATCACCCACATTTCACTAACATGATGTGTATACAAATATCCATTGATTGCTAACAAAAGAATTTGATGATAATGTTTAGAGCATTAAGGTTCAAAAAAAATCTGTGGATCAACATGTTCATAAAAACTGTCCCTAATGTTTATTCTAGGGCCTTGCTCTCCTCATATTATAAATGGGCTTGAAAAGAGGATCCTAGAAGTGTGACAGGTTTTTAGGCTGATGCTGTGTAAACAGAATAGTTTAAAGGCTGGAATGTCTTTTTTTGCTTTGAATTATATGAAAAATGTAATAGGAAATGCTTTTGGAATACTTTGGCAGCTTCATAAAAATCTCCTTTCAGTGTAAAGCTGGAGAGATTTCCGTGAGTGTGAGGAAGTTTTTTGTTATGAATCAGCTTTAATTATTGTTGTATACTGAAGGTCTTATTCAAAATCTAGTCAAGGTGTTTCATGACATCTCACACAACTTAGAATCTAAAATATTGAGGTAACTGCAGAAAAACATCATGCCGAGTGTAATAACATTTCAAAGAAAAACTTTTTAAAACCAGTACTTGCAAAAATACTCCTTCCTTTTGCTAATTGCTTTAGAATAAAAAGGTAACAGGAAGTATTAGACCTGCAAATGTGCCATTAGCAAGTAATTTAAACCTTAAGTTTCCTCTGCAAGGGAACGTTAATTAAAGGGAAAGAAAAGCAAATTCACAGAACACTTTAATGATTTCCTGATTTTTATTGTACATGACTTCTCTTAATTTTTCCGCTCAGCCTGAGATTTTCAAAGGAGACACATCTTCTGTTTACAGAAGGATTAAACTTCAAGCCTTCTTACAACCCAGTGAAATGACTAGCCTTAGGCATAAGACACCCACAGATTCTTAGCAAGTGTTCGGTCCTAAACATCTGATGCCAGATACTGTTCTCACAGGAAAAAAACCAAAACAATACTGTCCCAAGGGGGGACTATTTTAGCCACCACCCCCAGTGACAGATGAATTGCAGCCCCAAAGTATCTATTTTTCTAAATTGGCAGTAAAAGGAGCCTAGAGCAATTAGCTCAGATGCAGATGTCTATGTATGTATCCTAATCTCTACACTGTCCTAATCAAGCTTCCTAAGGTCGTCTTTTACAAAGAAAAATGTTTAAAATCTTTTGTGACAATAGTGTCCACACAATTTCATGAACTAGTTTCTTTAAGGAAGTAATGTTTTTTGAGATGAAAAGTAAGCTCCTTGAGGTATTTTTATACACTTATTTGCAGCCTAAAGGACATGATTGTGTATTTAAATGGAGAAACTTTTTCAAGAAAATCACTAAAGTGATGTTCTTTATTTCATTAAGGGAGATTTTAAACATTCTGAGTCATTCAGAATTCAAAGTTATCCCCAAACTCATCTTGTTTAGCATGTGTATTCTGACTAACTCTGAGAATATATGTTAGGACTTTGTAAAGTGTGAAATCTTTCTTTCGGCTAGACCTGCTTATGCTGTGTAAGTCCTTGTGTTCAATTTGAAGTAAGCTGGAAAACTTGGAAGAACAGCTTAGACATCACACAAAGGAAAATAAAACATTAAAAAGTGGCTGTGACTGGAGGGGCACGAGGGTGTTTAAGAGATGATTTGATCGGAAGAGACATCTCTCTTGAGTGGTAATTGAAGTTTATAAGTTTCACAGCCAAAGCAGTAATCAAACATATGTCCAGAAACAACAACTAACCCCTCTGCACCTGTCAGTGTGAGCTCTGTACAGGTTTGTTTTTTCCTTAGACGTGTTCCAGAGGGAACTTTGTGAACTGCAGTGTCAGAGGATGAAGTCTGGAGATGCTCAAAGCACCAGGTTTGACTGACTGTACTTTTAAGTGGGTTCTCATGAGCCCACGTAACCTGGGAATCTGAGCATCCCTGAACATATCTGACAGGCATTAAAATGGAAAACCATGCAAGGCATTATCCATTCAATGCTTATCAGGGAAAATAATCCACATGTTCTTAATTTAGCTGTGAGTGTACTTCAGTCAAGAGAAAACAACAAGAATGTTATTAAACCCTCAATTGTAACTAAAAAGCTTTGGGGGTGCTTTATTTTTTTCTGGCTCACAGGCTGTGAACCACTTCCTATGGGTGTCTGGAGTTTCACTCAACAAATCTCTACTATCGGGACTCAGACAGTGACACTGATCTTCGTATCTTCTGCTCACCTCTTGCAGCATTTTAGGATTGATTCTGCTTATGATTTCCTCCTAGGCTGGTGGCAAATATTTGTGACCCTTCAGTTCTGCAGACCTTTCTGTTTTCTTGTGATTGCTGGAGATGCATTTTGGCAATTCTGTTGGCTGCTTCACGGTTAGAACCATTGAATTTGTCTACCTGAAAGCCTGAAGGGAGGTAAGCTGTTCCATCCGGCACTGCTATGGAATGAAGAGATTAATGATGTTTTTCTGCCTCTTTTCCTTGGTAACAGCAGAAAGAGCTGATCTGATTTTCTTAAGTTTGGCCAAATGCTACCTCTCCATCTCCTGTCTGCTCTTCTTTGCCTGTACCTACTTTGACTAAATTGAGGAGTTATCTCTAGTGTAGCAGTGATGACTTAGAAACAGTCACAACAGAATATAGCCAACAGTTGTCACAGCATCTACTACCTGTGACCACTCTGCAACTCAACACTTCATGATGTTGAGGCTGGTGTCTTCAAATTAACTATACTCAACTCCTTTTCCCAGAGGAAAACAAAGATTTTTACTGTCTCCACCAGTATTTGGGAGAAAATTAATTCTTGACTCCAAATCTGGTATGTAGTATAATCATAGAATCATAGAATGGCCTAGGTTGGAAGGGACCTTAGAGATCATCTAATCCAACCTCCCTGTCACGGGCAGGGATGTCTCTCAACTAGATCAGGCTACTCAAGGCTCTGTCCAACCTGGCCTTGAACCCCTCCAGGGAGGGGGCAGCCACAGCATCTCTGGGCAATTTATCCCAAAGTCTTGCCACCCTCGTACTGAAGAATTTCTTCCTAAGATCTAATAATGTCTCATGCAAGAAAGCCAAATGACTTCTTTAATCATCTCTCTCCTTTTATCTTTGTGGCTGAATGCTCCTTGCTGAAAAATTTTATAACATATAATTGGGTATATGACAAAGGCTGTTATTTCCGTTAACTTTTTTTTTCTGTTTTAATTGAATGACATTTGAGCAGGTTGCTGAGCCAGAAAGAAAAGACCATGCAGGTATTTTATGACAGATATCTGTCATCTTCTTGACAGGCAAATGTTAATTTATACTCTTTTTTTTGCATATGATATATAAACATTTTTCATGAATGTCATAATCGATATCCAGTATTTCATTTGCTGCAACAGCTTTTGTCTGTTATTCTTCAGTAAGAATCATCTAGACACAAAATATATGGGATCTCCTTTATCAGAAGCCAAGTCAGCATTGTATCAAGATTTTTGCAACAGGTTGAAATGAAACAGAAGAAATAGAGATAGAAAGGGAAAAAAGAAGGGAAAAATTAACAGTATACATTTCTTAGGAGAATCTACTGACTGTCAGAAGTAGTATAGTTATTTAAAATAAAATGTTAGCTATATATTGTGTTCCTGTGTAAGCGTTAATGAAACAATTATAAGAATTGTCAGGTGAAGTCACTAAAACTGTTTTGTGGAGGTTTTTTTGTTTTTTGTAGAGGTGCTGAAGGATCTATGTATCTACAACATCCAATCTTATTTACCACTTCTTTTACTTCACATGAATTATTTCTTTTCAGGTTGTCTCTTCTCTGTCTCTCTGGTTGAAGCATCTGTGTGCTATGTCCATAATTAATGTACACAGAATAAACACGCCATTCTTCAGGGTGACACCAAAACAATCACATATATGTGATCTTTAATTTCTTTCTCTTTTTTGCCACATATATCTAGCTGCATTAAACTTTGTTAGTTTGCAATAAGGTCTTCCCAGATCCTCCTCTTCTCCAGGCTAAACAACCAAAGTCTCTCAGCCTTTCTTCATAGAAGTGTTGCAGTTCTTTGACCATCTTTGTGGCCTTCAACTGGACCTTCTCAAGCAGGTCTATGCTTTTCTTGTGCTCAGGACCCCAGGGCTGAACACAGTACTCCAGGTGGGGTATCACAACGTCAGAGTAGAGGGGGAGAATCACCTCCTTAGCCCATCTGGCTGTGTTTTTTTCTATGCAGCTCAGGATACAGCTTGCTTTGTGAGCTGCAAGTGCCCATTGATATCTCATATCCAAATTTTCAGTCACCGTTATCCCCAAGGCTTCTCTGCAGGGCTGCTCTCAAACCATTCATCCCATAGCTTGCATTGATATTGAAATTGCCCTGACCCAGGTGCAGGACTTTATGTATGAGGCTCACATACACCCACTCCTCAAGCATTTAAAGGTCTGTCTGGATAGCATCTTGTCTCACAAGCAAATCAAACACATCAGCCAGTTTGGTATTGTCTACAAAGATAATGAGGGTCCACTCAATCCTACCGTCTATGTAATCAATTAAGATATTAAATAATACTCTTCAAACTAGGGACCCCTGAGGGACACCACTCATTACAGCTTTTCACTTGGAGATTGAGCCACCGACTGTAACTCTTTGGGTGTGGTCATCCAGCTAATTCTTTATCCACCAAATCCATATCTCTCCAATTTAGCAGCAAGGATGTTGTGGGCAACAATGTCAAAGGCCTTACAGATAGATGACAGCTGTAGCTGTTCCCTTGTCCTGTGATGCAGTCACTCCATATTCAACTTGACTCTTTTTTTTTTTACTTCCAGATGTGTGTCAAAAGTAACTCTAAGGCAATTGACTGAGTTACTCTCATATGAAGTTACAGCCAGTAGAATCTCCCTCCAATTTACAAGCACAATGAATTCTTTTACTCCTTGTTACTACTTTAAACAGCGTGACTCCACTCTGAAAATTTAGTATAAGCATAATATAGATGTGACAGAAAACTTTGCATTTTCTTGCAGGATTCACAAGCATGAATACTTCTGTTTCTGGAGAGGCTTTTCAGTAATTAGATGTGGATAATTACAGGTAAGACATAATATCTATTTACTCATTTTGTGCTTACGAATACAAAGGCAGAAATGAAAGATGTGCAGATAAAGAGCACACCCATGAAGAAACATCAGTGACCTACGCTGCTGTCAGGAGATAAAATTGGGTACACTGGATTGTGATACAATACACCTCATAGCACAGACTTTCTTTATGGGATATTTCAATACACTAAAATAACTATCAAAATGATTTTGACAAATGGACTGTCATGGTCCAAGTGAAAAATCTTCCCATACAAAATGGGGATGTGATAACATAAAAACATTTTCCAGGAAAATATCAATTTTGTCAACATTTTCTATTAATTCTCAGTGAGACATTTCATTTTTACCCCACTGAAATATTTTGTTTCAGCTTTGATATATTGCGTTAGACACATTTTTAAAACAGGAGAGAGAAAGAATTTGACACCTCATTCTCATGGAACAAAACAGCAAGAGTTGAAACCACAACTAGAGACGAGCAATTCATCTTTCTTCAAGCTCTTGTAAAAATGAGGTGGCTGGAAAGCAACCACAGAAGGTTTACAGAATTGTTTCCTGAAGCCACACTGACTTAGCAGCTAATAAGGATCTATCCTTGATGACTATTTGGATTAAGTGCAGCTGGAAGAAAAATTAAAAGAAAAAGGAACTAAATTTATTTTATCATTAAGTTTTTTGGCCATATGCTATAATAGTTTTCATGATTATAGAATACGAAACATGTACCTTTGATTCATAAACAAATCAGTAAGGGCTTTTTTGTAATCTCTGTCCCAGGAATTTTCCTCATTGCTACATCTGCATCCACCAGAAAACATACAAGCATAATCCATTGTGGTTTAAATGTGGAAAAATGCTGAGGCTGTCAGTTAAAATGCAGATATGAATTTGTATATCTTTATTAACCTGACATTCAAATCACCATTTAACACAATTTCCAAGAGACTAAGCAATGCAGTTTTAGTAGGTACTTATTTTGGATGGTTCTTCACATTGCATTTGCTGCTTTTCTTGGACATGTAAGCAACATTTTTATTGGCTCAAGCACAGAACAGCTGGCTGATCCACAAAAAAAAAAAAAAAGTAAAACCATGAATTAATTATTCTCCTTGTCCTAAACATATAAAATAAACCAATCTACTACAGCAAAAAACCTCAGAATTTTTATCTTGCACTTTTTAGAAAAGTTGTTTTATAGAGTAAAAATAAAAGACTTTTAGTAAAGTTTTACTGGTATTTCCTCTATCTGTTCCTTTCACCTTGCAGGGTCTTTTCTTGCTAAGAGCTATAGTCACTTAGGTAAAGCATATGCATCTATCAGTTCCTTTCACCTGGCTGAGCTTTGGATCACTAAGAGCCATGGTAACTTGTGTGAAGCAAATTCTGACTCGTACAACTTTACACTGTATTTCCTGCTACGGATCATGGCCTTGGTGACGTGCTCTTCGTAGTCACTGAAAATCAGACCTACCTCTATAACCCTTTTGTTCTGTAAGGTGGTTGCATCAAAACTCACTTTTTTTTTTTTTTTTTCTTTTCTAGATCGGGCATAAGCAGCAGCAAACTATGCACATGCCACACACTGTTGCTGTGCCATAGCAAGAAATTTATTTTGTGGATAGCTTTTCCTTCTCTGAAAGTGTTGTCCTGGCATCTTTTCTTTCCAGATTTACCAGGTGACTTCTCTGAAATCATCATAGAGTTTCTGTAATTAGGTTAACTTATTCCTTTACTTTCCTTCCCTCTTTCCTGTTAACAATGAGCTTTGGGTTTTTGACATTCCACCTGCTGCTGACAGAGGAGAATGTGCACAAATATTTGCCGCTTTTTCTTCTTTTCCTGGAAGATCTGTGCATGGAAATTTACTCCTGGAGAGCTCAGTCTGTTAAGAGCTCATGTTGTTCTTCTTAAATCTCGAGGGTTTTAGAGTGTATGGAAAATCTAGGCAAGGATAGGTTTTAGTAAGCGGTCCCTAATGCAAGACTGGACCGTACTCAAGGCTGAGAATGTGGTGTTACACAGACTTGAAGGTTTTCTTCGACTTTGAATGGATATAGGATGAAGGACACTGGGTAAAGGTTGGGATTCTTGTTTTGTGAGGAAGGGTTTCTTTAAAGTTGGACATCCTGATACCATAAGTATAGTTTGTGCACTTAGTGTCCTTGAGAGACTAGCATAGACAGGAGCTAACAACTTGGAACTGGTGTGCCTTTGGCTTCTTTGTGCAGAAGCCAAAAGCCATCTCATTAAATTGTCACAGAGTTTGTCTTGCTACATCCTGCCAAAACATTAAGATCCAACATGGCAAATCAGTTCTCAATTAATTACCACAGCATCCAAGGTAAAATCTTTTTGAAGTAATGTGTAAAAATCTGTCAAAGTGAGCATTCAGTTTCTGTGATCACACAAAGCTGTTAACAAATGTCCTTTTTAACTTTTTTTTTTCCTACCACAAACAGGGGCAAGGTCCAAGAACTGCTTGAAGAGTTAATTTTAATTCCCTGACATGACTGCTCCATTCTGCTTCCATTCTCCCTTTACGCTGTAAAGCATAAAGATGTCTGCGCTGTGGGTCTGCTGTTCCCAAACAGCCTTGTATCCCTGTGGGATAAGTAGACCAGTTCCTCATAGCCATTAGAAAAGTCTCTGAGACAGGTCTGTTTACCCCTGCTCTTTAAATTGCCGTTGGATGTGGAAGAAGATCAGCAGAGACTGCACAACTCGCTCATCCTTCCTTCTCTGTTTTCTGTGTCCCACTGTTACCAAGACCTTCTGTCATGTTTGCCAGCTGCCATGTATTTGCCCTGGAGAAGCCAGTAATATCCAGGGGAACAAGCGGCCATGTACAATTTGCTTGATTTTACTGTGTCAGTTGCCAAAGACATGCAACAAATAAGCAAGAATTTGGTTTTATGCCAGACTGATAAGAGCTTTGCTAGATAATGCTTTTTCCACACTGCTTGTTTTCAAAATGTTTCAACTATTAGCCTTTCCCACAAAAGTGAAGAAATATTTTTTTTAATGAAGGTGTCCTTCAATTCTGATTTTACTTACATGCGTACGTTATAGCTGTTGGTGTGGGAATTACTTATTTATTAGTTTCCTAAAAGTAAATCCCAGTTATCCTCTTATTAGTCTGTACATTCTTTGGAATTAGAAGTGGCGATGTTCAAAAGCTGACGGTATGTAATTTTAACTGTCCCACCTTTGCACAAAGTTTGTGGAAAGATTGCGTGTTACTATCAGGAGGGATGATACAAAATAAATTGTAGTAATAAGATACTGGAAGAGAACACGATAAATTAGATTTTTTATAAGTATGACTATACTTTTGGAAGGAAAGCCAGCTTACAACAACTGTATGTTTGGACAATTTATTCTTGCAAGAATCTGAGATCAAAGTAGGCTCTGCCCCACAGATGCTCACATCCTACAAATCTTTTTGTCCTCCAGTAGAAAGAAAAAAACACTATATTTTTTTAAACATTGACTAAGTATCTCAAACAGTATCTCAAATCTGACTCCTCTGTAAATTTAAGTTGATAAAGTAGTTTTATTATCCATAGTTCAATTCGATTAGTTTGATTATCTCCTTTGAATATCCAGTGCTTTGAGCATATTCACCATGTATCTACTTATGACCTTGCTTTCTGTTATGAAAAAAAGAAAGTCCTTTCTTTAATTAGCTTCCAGAACTTATGTAGCAGCTTGGCTTATGCTAATTTGTATATTTATTCATCTTTTTAATAAAATCTCTATTTATTCTGATCTATTTGAGATTTACTTGGCAAATGACAAAGGTACAGGTAATCTCCTGCAAACAATTTGCATGTTGCTTGTCTCTACTTCCTAAAATAGCACCATACTTTCCTCAGATTGTCTCAATGACACAGAAGTGTCCTAGTGCAGTGTTCCAATACTGTAGCAACCTTTACCAAATTACAAGGAAACACAAATTCCCTGGTTTCCTTTTTTTTGCCTGAGAAATCTTCTGGAAATTATTTAAGGCCCCAACTCTGCAGCCATTCCAGGCTGGGACTACCGCAGTACTCTCCAGAAGCAGTTCCTAGGAATACGGTGGACATCTTTGTGTTGCACTGCTTTGCAGTTTGACTGTCCTCCTTTTGTCTTCAACCACTTTTCTTTCCGAATCTTCATTATTTTTTTCCATTCAGAGTCAAAGGAGCATTTGCTCTAAGTCAGGTTTTCTTCTCTGAAAGCCAAGCATTACTTACTACCCACAACATAATCTTTTTTATCTAAGCAGGATTTTCAAAATTCTCAAATATAGTTTTATCAAAGTGGATTTCTTAGATTATCCATATTCTTACAAAAAATCAAGTGTATGAAATAAAATGAGGATTTTTCTCTACAAAAGATGGGTGTATTAGTTGATAACTATGATAACCAGTGTTCTGTTTGCAAACATACTGTAGCAGAGTAGTAAATTACAACAAAAGTAGAACAAAACCTTGTAATGACCTCCACTTCAATATTTATTTTATTGTCAAAATTCACAATTCAATAAGTGTACAGCATGTATTTTATCAGTGGGGAGAGGCATGCTAGGCTTTCAGCTCTCTCTCTCTCTCTTTCCCTCTTAGGACTGTAAACAGCTTAAAGCTGTGACAGTGAGGTAGACACTTGTAAGGAAGGATTTAGCTAAGTAGTACTTAAAGGTTAATGAATTTTACCTGGAGACTGAGTAATCTTTTGGACTAGCACTGAACGGTGTATCTGGCTCAGTAACTTGCTGCATGGGTAGATTATCAGGATGCCTACGTTACAACCACATAAATAATACCTTTATCCGTCCCTGCATTTTGACTTTTAAATTTCCATCAAAACCACCTACTTATAGGCAGGAAATATGTATTAAAATGACCTTTACATTTTATATTCTGTAACTAAATCACACTGAAGTTAATGTGAATCTTTCCATTTACTTCAGAGGACCTTGCAACTAGCCCTAGAGATGTTTTTTAGAACTGTCTTGTACCTCATGGTTTCCTTTGCTAAAACGACTGCCTGACTGTAAAATTTTAAGTCAGAAAACTTTTCAGAAGGAAAAACAAACAGAAAGAACAAAACAAAACAAACAAACCCCCCTCCCCCCCAGAAAAACAAACCCAAAAATTCCTATCAAGAATGACATTGGAATCTTGTCTTAATGAGATACATCAAAACAGGATTTCTCGGCTGTACATAGCTTTTAGCCAATCTGTCAAGAGCATAATATTTCAATCAAATTCCTGGCTCCTCAGCTAAATTTCACACTGTTATTAGAATTAACAGAAAACAAAAATTTTGTTTCATGAAGAATGTTGTCTTATCAAAAGTGTCTCACAGTTTTAGTGCAGCATTCTTTCTCTTTCTTGGTCATTTCCAGCTGATAAACTCGCATCTTTTAGCAGAAGTTGTTGTCTTAAATGCTGAAGTACAACTTACATTTTGCACTAATGCATTTTGGTATTTACGATGCTTCAGTCTGGACCTAAACGTGACTCTCTTCTTCCTGTCTAGCAAGCCAACTATTTCCATTGATTGGATCTGTTAACTTTCCACCACCAGCAACACCTTCCTATCTTTTGTTCGAACCCATGAAAATAGAAAATTAAATCGATTCCTTCAGTGACACAAGGAGTTCCATGAATTACCTCTCTCCTTAATTTCTAAGACCTTAACTTCTAAGAAGAGTTATCTTCTAATCCATCATTTTATTACTTCACTAGTGCAAATTCCACTGCTCTCCAAATAAATAATTTCTCCAATAATCCCATAGCTAAATAGTTTAATAAAATCTAGTTTATACACACTATTTGAACTTCATCTACTCCCCCCCCCAAATTATTGAACATATTAAGCTTTGATGAATATATATTGCATTACATTTAAATTCTGATTTGTTCTTTGTGTTTACTTTTTAATTTCTAAGTCAATTATGTCCTTAATTAGGTTACTTTATTGAGCACTTTCTATGATCTTCCTTTCTTTTATTAGTAGATTTGGTATTTTCCTATCATGCAACACAGGTTCAGTTCTATAACTTCGTGTGTCAGCTCACTCAGGGTTTAGGATGTAGTTTATCTAATTCCCCTGATAGGAAACGAAAGCAAATCTTCTGTGAAATTAAGTCCTCTGTGTAAAGAAGTGTGAAAAACATATATAAAATATCAGATACGAAAAGAACTCGACAGGGAGTGCGGCACTGGAGAGAGCATTTCTACTCTAGTAATGTTCAAGGTAACTACCTTAACTCTGGCTGTTCTGGGACTGCCTTGGTTTTGAAAAAGTGACCTGTTTTAGAGTAACTCAAGTAGTGTATTAAATATTTTTAACATGTTCGGAGTAAATGTGAGTAGATTCTAGTCAGGTTTCTGTGGGAATCGTCTAAATATTTTCAAAAATGTTGGAAGGATTTTTTTTCAACCTATATATGGAAAAGAGGGTAAGTAGGTCTCCGTGACTCGCAGTGATGATAGCTGTGTACGCAATATCGGTATGTTGTCTTAAGACAGGGCAATCTGTTTACACTGAAATCTCATTCAGAAGAAACCCTAAATTTCTTACATGCCATATTTAAATTAGAGATTAAGGAAAAAAATCAACGCTCTCTTTGTAGACAACAAAAAAAAAAAGCACTCCTGATAAATTTTCCATTATACTTAAACTTTCTTTAATGTGTCTGAATGGTGTTAAGCAAGTCTCCCCTTTGTCTCAACTGTTTCTGTAATAACATGATACTTGTCTTCATCAGGAAAAAGGTGATTCTGTTCTTTTCTACACTGGCTGTGGTTCTCCCTCTTGTTTTTAGCAGCACTTTGTGCCCGCATTAATTAGCTCAGCAGTGACTGCTCATAACACTCCGTGCAAAACCTGTGGAACTACAAAGGTTGTCTCACACGCTTTGTAATCCAAATTTCTGTCATACAGCTGCAACGTTGTTGCAAGTTTTTCAGTCAAAACAAAGAACATTGTTGTTTATCTAATTTTGAAAATATTTGGAAGCATTTTATGTGTCAAATTAAGACTTTCCAGAGTTAGTTGTAAAAATATCTTTTTCCCTAGGAAAAAACACCTTGATCCAGCCCTTAATCATGTTTTCTCGTGCATTTAACTTGTGTAGAGAATTATGTAGTGATTCTATGGAGAAATATAAGATATAATCATGTAAGCACTTCCTCATGGGAAGAGTGCTCAGGCATTGAAATGCACTGCCCAGGGAAGTGGGAGAGTCACCGTCCCTGGAGGTGTTTAAGGAGAGGCTGCATGTGGCACTTAGTGCCTTGGTCTAGCAGTTGCAATGCTGTTGTGTCATAGGCTGGATGTGATGATTTCAGAGGTCTTTTCCAGCCTCAGCAATTCTGTGATTCTGTGATTCTGCGATGAAAGACTATGGCTTAATGCAAATCTACAAGGGACCACAATAACGTTACTTGAGCTGAGTTCACAGTGCAATAAACTCATTAAATGCCCCACACCCATTGAGAAGAATTTGAACCCTTAAGTCTATCAGCAGACCCTGCTTTTATTTGAACTGAAGGACAAACTTCGCTTACTGGTAAGCAAAGCGGGTTACTTGGGTCATTGGCTGAATGAAACACTCTCAATCTGAAGTGCCAGCATAGCAAATCGTATCTAGAGATGGTCAAGGTCACAGGGCAAATTGGTTTTTCTTGTATCTTACTCCTACCTGGTGCTGTGCATTTTTAGTGCCATTCGTGCTTTGGTGGTGACCTGACACAGCCCTAGAACACCTATGCGATTTCTTTTGACACTTTGACAAGAGTGAGTCTGATATTCAATTTCCAGAAAAAAGATAAACAGAAACTCATGGGAGAGCTCACAGACTTCTGTAGCCTGTAAGCACTGTTCCCTGTCAAATGCTTGCAGTGGTCACAGATCCACTGAAGTGGCAAACAGTAGGAAAAAGAACCGGTCAGCCGTTCATACCTCAGGAGGGTAAATGTAAACACATCCCCGCTAGAAAACAGACCAGTAGTCATTTTCATTTGTGAAGGAAATGGCATCCATGGAAGGCAATCAAAAAGTTCATCTGGTACAGAACTGAATTGTTTTTGAGGGATAAAGCCTGCCTTTTTCCCCATGAGTACAGAAGAACTGCTGTGGACAGAACTGATGTGGTTTTACTGACCAAATTACTGACCAGGAATCATGTGTGTTTTGCTACCCATACCAGTGGTTTTGAAAGCCTTGAAAGTAGATCAGACTTGAAGTTCAGCAGCTACTGGAATAAACTTGTGCTTAACATGTGCAAAGAAAGCAGGTGTGATTCTGCTTGAAAACTGAAGACATTTGAAGAACATATTTTTTAAAAGTGAAATTTTTACTGGAAGGTTGGAGAAAGGGCAAATCTATCTATCACACCTTTAAAGAAGAGTGTTTGTGTACACCCTCACAAACAAAACCAAATTATTTATACGAGCATACAGGAACACCATTTATCAGTCTTGTTTCCAAAAATGGAACATTAAGTTTGCAAAATTTCTTAGTTGAGGAATAGTCAGACAATGCTAATTTTGAATGGTAGAGCACAACTTTTTATGGTGTGGCCAGTTACACGCTCTCAAGTTCCTAACTTGCCCACTTTTTGGTTAAAAAATATACTTATCTGGATCATTCACAGATGCTCCTCTCTGTTATGCATTCTAGCTGAGTCTTCTGTTTAATAACTCCTGGAATGTTTTTGTATTTTTTCAGGGAAAATTGTCAAATTCAGGGTTGTCCTCTGTTTCTGACTTTATAGCTCATGCAAACATTTTTATGGCATGATCTAATTAGTTTTTGCTTTACATTAACAAAGATTTACTGAGGAAAGTCAATAAATGCAGAAGTACTGCACTAAAAAGAAATGGCCTTAAGCAGTGATGTCTTCGTGCTTCTTGCTTTTCTCTTGAGCTTCTGCCTCTCACAGCAACAATACTTCTTTATCAATGGACTGTACAAATGCACAGAGCCCAATAAATGAATTAATTGGAATCCCCAATGATTGTCCTTTACCATATGCTTATAGTTACAGGAGGAAAAAGATGAAAATACATTTTAAAATGAACTTTTAATTGAATGTTTAACCTTTCTAAACTGAAATCACATTTTGTTTTCATCTTATCGTGGTTTTTTTCATCATGTCTATTATTTTTGAACCTATTTCCATGTCTGCTTTCTCTCCACTCTTTCACCTTCTTTAGCCACCTTCATTTCCTTCTAAGTGCAGGTGCTAAATAGCTGCAGCAAAAGCTACTGCTGTCTTTAGAATTGATCAAGGACCTTTAGTAGCTTAAGGAGGACAACATCTCTGCCATCTTCCTTGTTTTATGTCATCAAAATGTTCCCATGGCATCTCCGTTCGGTTTTAATGGAATCATACAATCTGTCACATTTTTGCTAAATTTGCCATTTCTTCCAGTTTCCAACCACCTGGCCCAGTGCCAGTGCTTTAACTCCCTATGTACTTTAGTGGTCTCTCCTTGAGAAATTATATATGTGCATTTCTAGTCCTGCTTTCAGTCTAGATCTGCCCCTCTCCTATGACTCAAGTAAAGGCTTATCCTAGGAACAACTGGGAAGAAGTGGCTTAACTATGTGTGTCCTGTCGTCTGACTGATGTGGTTAGCTCTGCTCCAGCCAGGGGATACCAGATAGGCACACATCGATCACAGCGTGGGACACCAGGGAATGAGGCTGTGGGCTGAATATGTTATTTTAGCAGGACAGGTTCCTCTTGTGTGATACTGTTTGAGACAGATCAGTCTTAACATGAGGAGGGGAACACATGCAATCTGTATGATAGTATGGAGGTACTGAAAACATCAACTGATGGTGGCATGTTCATAATAACAACTGAACTATTAAGTACTACTAGGAATCATTTTTTTTTAGAATTATTGATGAATGGAGCATGCTTATGTTTATGTTGTAAAAGAAAGGGTAAGGGGAGATGGAAAAGAAAGGGGCTGTGAGGGTTACAATACGAGGGGAAAATTCAGCAAGGTGAGAAGAGTTGAAAGACAAGAGATGTTCAGGTCTGTATGCATGGTAAAGTGTAAGGAACAAAAAGGAGGTGGAAGGAAAGCAAAGGGGGGAAAAAAAGAATAGAGTGAAATTATGTCATTGTGGTTTTTTTGTTATTTTGTTATCTTTCATTAAAAAGCTGACGAGATCTTGTGAAAGTTGTGAAGAGGTGAGAAAAGCTTGAGAAGGAAGTCAAAGCTGGTATTTACTTTGCCAGTCATGTAAGACTTAATTTAAGACAGAACAGATAAAAAGTATTTCTTAAAATCAGTGAAGCCCCTGATCTTGGCTATGATGTGATTTGGACAGCTGAAAGATGTTGTGGAGGGCTCATGTTTAACATTTATGGGATGAAATAATATTTTCTGATTTTGCAGAGTTTTTCTACGTGATGCAGAATATGATGTGTAGCAAATTGGAACCTGAGTCCCCAAAGGCCAGCACACAGTGCAGTATTAGGCAATAAACACTAAAATGAAAGCATACATTAGAAAGGGGGTGTTTCACTAAATGTTCTTAACAGAGGATATACCAGTTCTGTAGATGTTTTCATTTCTTAATATTTTTCCTCTTCATTAAACTCAATTCACTTTCTCATTTTTGCGTGTGAAAGATGAGTTTAATATTTCACTTTAATTAGGCACTGGGATGATGTCATGTTTAATTAGTTCAGGGTCCCACAGAGCCATGATTGCACCAACAGTGTTTTAAACTGTTACTAATGTTAAATCATATATATTTAGTCCTGCAAATTTTTCTGTCAAAGTTGTAGTACAAACTGGAATATTTTTGGAAATGGGAGATGTAACCATTTTGTCCTCTTAAGAAGC
Organism: Trogon surrucura; assembly: GCA_020746105.1. Lineage (NCBI taxonomy): Eukaryota > Metazoa > Chordata > Aves > Trogoniformes > Trogonidae > Trogon > Trogon surrucura. The sequence continues at coordinate 57,614,412 of CM036618.1, forward strand.
AAAAAAGTTCTCAGTAAAACATAGCAAAAAATTATCCAGTCCAATAATTTCTTTACCTATGAATATTTTAGTCTGGTTTATTCCATCCATGACATCCGTTCCTCAGAATCAGGTCAAGGATCTGCTTCCTATTGTTAGACTCTTTATATTCTTTCCTTAAAGAACGTAAAATGTTATCAGAGAGAATCACAGAGTGTTAGAGGTTGGAAGTGACCTCAAAGATCATTTTGAATGTCTCCAGAGAAGGAGACCCCACAGCCTCCCTGGGCAGCCTGTTCCAGTGCTCTGTCACTCTCACTGTGGAAAAAGTTTTTTCTAGCATTTTTATGGAACCTTCTATGTTCCAGCTTGCATCCGTTGCCCCTTGTCCTGTCAGTGGATGCCGCTGAAAAGAGCCTGGCTCCATCCTCCTGACACTCCCCCTTGACATATTTATAAACATTAATGAGGAAACCCCTCAGCCTCCTCTTCTTTAAGCTAAAGAGACCCAGCTCCTCCAGCCTTTCTTCATAAGGGAGATGCTCCACTCCCTTCATCATCTTTGTGGCTCTGCGCTGGACTCTCTCAAGCAGCTCCCTGTCCTTCTTGAACTGAGGGGCCCAGAACTGGACACAATATTCCAGATGTGGCCTCACCAGGGCAGAGTAGAGGGGCAGGAGAATCTCTCTCGACCTACTTGCTACTCCCCTTCTAATACACTCCAGGATGCCATTGGCCTTCTTGGCCATGAGAGCATGTTGCTGGCTCATGGTCATCCTGCTCTCCACTAGAACCCCCAGGTCCCTTTCTCCTACACTGCTCTCCAGCAGGGCAGTCCCCAGCCTATGATGGCACATGGGTTTATTCTTTCCCAAGTGCAAGACTCTACACTTGCCCTTGTTGAACCGCATAAGATTTCTCCCTGCCCAACCCTCCAGCCTGTCCAGGTCTCTCTGAATAGCAGCACAGCCTTCTGGTGTGTCAACCACTCCTTCCAGTTTCATGTCATCAGCAAACTTGCTGACAACATTCTCTAATCCCTCGTCCAGGTCATTGATGAATATATTGAAGAGCACCAGCCCGAGCACTGACCCCTGAGGGACCCCACTAGACAAAGGCCTCCAACTAGATTCTGCCCCATTGACCACAACTCTCTGGCTTCTTCCCTTCAACCAATTAGCAACTCACCTCACTACTTGGTCATCCAGACCACACTTCCTCAGTTTACCTATGAGGATGCTGTGGGAGATGGTGTCAAAGGCCTTGCTGATGTCCAGATAGACCACATCCACTGCATGGCCACCATCCATCTACCTGGTCATGTCTTCATAAAAGGCTATCAGGTTGGTCAAATATGACTTCCCCTTGGCAAAGCCATGCTGACTGCTCCTAATGACCTTCTTATCCTTGATATGCCTAGAGACAGCGCCAAGGATAAATTGTTCCATCACCTTTCCAGGGATGGAGGTGAGGCTGACCGGTCTGTAGTTACCCAGGTCCTTCTTCCTGCCCTTCTTGTAGACTGGAGTGACATTCGCTTTCCTCCAGTCTTCAGGTACCCCACCTGTTCCCCATGACTTACCAAAGATGATGGAGAGTGGCCTAGCAATGACTCCCGCCAGCTCCCTCAGCACCCGTGGGTGCATCCCATCAGGGCCCATGGATTTATGGATGTTCAAGTGTTCAAACTGATCCTTAACCCAGTCCTCCTTAACCAGGTCAAACTCCTCCTTTATGTTGACTTCCTCTGGGGCCTCAGGGGACTGAGGCTCCTGAGGACAGTCTCCAACAGTGTAGACAGAAGCAAAGAAGGCATTCAGCAACTCTGCCTTCTTTCTGTCCTCTGTCTCCAGGGCACCCACCCCATTCACCAGAGGACCTACATTGCCTCTAGTGTTAGTTTTGTCAGCAACGTATTTGAAGAAGCCCTTTCAGTTGTCCTTGGCCTTCCTTGCATGTTTTAATTCCGAGGAGGCCTTAGCGTTTCTAATTGTCTCCGTAGATTCCCTGACAGAAAGTGTAATTCTCCACAGGATGAGGAATACGAGAGGGAATTCAGCACAAAACCAGAGTTCTTGATTTGTCCCTTGCCTATCTCATGCTGTGAGGCACTGCTCTAGGACGTCAGGGCACTCACATGATGTAAGCTGGGCTGTTTAAGAGAATAAGGTGGCAATCTTCTGAATTTTGGCAGGTTGTTATTTTGCACAGGAGTAACATAGGAGAGAGTGCACTCATTTGTATCAAGTTGCTCATTGTGTCCACTACCATATAAAACCCGTGTTAGAAACTATATCTTTTGTATTCAGATGTTAAGTTTTATGATTAGGAATCCCAGAAAACCAGATGTCTTTTGCAGTATTAAGCTCGTACTTAATAGTGAAAAATGTTTGGTTCCTTTCACCTTGTTTGTTCTCTCCATCTGTAAATATTTTGAATGGGAAGACACTGCTGAAATATTTAATAAATAAGATTTGCTTTGCTAAAGCTGTGAACGTTCTCTCTCCAAACATATCAACCTAATTTAATAATAAAAAAATATATTAAAGAAAGAAGCAGTGACAAGTAAGCACCGTCCAGTTGAAAGAGCTTATGGAGGACTGGTGAAAGGCCAATTATTCACCTATAGAAATGTTGCTGGTGTCTGGGGTGGTCCTGCTTTCTTTTGTTGGATGAATTCTAGAAAATTATTGTTTCCCAGCCTTCATGTTGGTGTCTATAATCAGTTGTTCACCACCTGGGAAAAACAGTGAACTTTCACATGCTTCACTGCCAGAGATCCTTTGTAAAGTCCTCTTGCTATCATATCTGAGAGGCTACAAATAAAAAGTACCTTTTTTTGCTTCTTTCACTGTCTAGAATCCACTGTAACTTTACAGCTCTAAAGGTTGAACTGGGCACATGACCTAGTTGCTACGGAAACCTCTCTAGAATAAAATGAAAAGCAAGGGGAGGGAAAACTGATGAGCATTAATTTACAGAAGGAAGAATATTAAGTATCCTTGATCTGTGGCAATTGATGCCACCTCCCTGTTTAATTATTAACAAAATGGTTGAAAGGAGATATCTCTTAATTTGCCCCCTGGAAAAAAGTGCATTCACAATTGCTACTTTGCAGTTATGGTCCATTAGTCATGTTAGCTTGGCTAATACAAGAAGGATTGTTATGGTACTGAGCCTCATTTGCAACAGACATAACATAATGCAGTCACTCTTAGTATGGGTGTTACTACTGTGATCCCTCAGAAGCCACATAACAATGTGTAGAGGTTTAAGCCTGACTGGCTGCCAGGTGCCAACCCAGTCACTCTCTCACTATCCTTCTACAGCAGGACAGGGACAGAAAGCAAGATGAAGACGTCATGGATGGAGACAAGGACAGGGAGCTTACTTACTAATTGCCATCACAGGCAAAAGAAACTTGACTTGGACAAGATTAATTCTATTTCTTATCAATTAATAATACAGTAAGAGAGAGAAACAACAATACACAAAAAAACCCAACCTAAAAGCCACTTTCCTCTGTTCCTCCTTCGTGCCAGGTTCAACTTTACTCTTGATTCATCTTCCTCCTGACCCCCAAGCAGCACAGTGGGTTGGGAATGAGGGTGTGGTCAGTCCATAACACTTCTTCTCTTCCACTCCTTCCTTATCACACTGTTCCATTACTTCTATATGGGGCCCCTCTCATGGGATACGGTCCTTCACAAATTTCTCCAGCATGGGTCCTTCCCATAGACTGCAGTTCCTCAAGAATTGTTCCACCACGGATCCTTTCCATGGAGTGCAGTCGTTCAGGAATGAACTGCTCCAGAATGAGTGACCTAGGGGCCACAAGTCCTGCCAGAAATCCTGTTTTTGTATAGGTTCCTCTCCAGAGGCCACAGCTCCTGCCAGGAGCCTACTCCAGCATGGGTTGTCTGTGGGCTTCAGGAAGACACCCCCGGATCAAGAGCTGCAGGGGAATCTCTGCTCCAGAACTTGGAGTGCCTTCTCCCCCTCCTTCACTCACCTTGCTATTTGCAGAGTTATTTCTTTCAAATATTCTCACTTTTTTTCTCACATCTTTACAGTGTTTTTTTACTCTTTCTTAAATATGTCATCACAGAGTTGCCACTAGCATCCCTGATGGGCTCATCTTCAGCCAATGATGGGAGTATGGAGCCTTCTGGAACTGGTTCTGTCCATCGTGGGGGCAGCTCATTATATCTTTGCACAGAGGACAACCCCGCAGCAACCCTTCACTCCAAACAGAGATGTTATAATTGCCAACATCCTTCTGCAACACGGATTATCCAGCTTGGGCGTTTTACCTAAGGATAACCACTCTGGCATATAATTCAATTTTAGAACTCGCTGTTTTTGCCCAAAACCTACCAGGCTGAAATAGAACAAAGGTAGGGTGTTTACCCCACACCCTGGCTGCAGATCAGCATGTGTGACTACGGAGCTGCTGGCCTCTGTGTGGCTGGCTAACTAAAAATAAGATCTTTCTATAAAATCTTGCTACAAATGTTCTGCAAAAAACTAAACCCTGGGAGTTGAAAGCTTCTTCTCTCAGTGAACAAGGCACTTTAGCCCCACTGAATCAAATTTCTCTCCAATTTATCTTTGTCGTTATTGCCAGTTCTCATAAAGATATATGACTATTTCCTCTTGTGTAGTGACTCTTTCTGCTTTGTGTCTAACACAGTACATCCACTCTTCATCTGCTGAGGTTTTATTCTGACAGCAGGAGGTGGAACATGAAAGTAGGAAGGGAGAGGATAAAAATGCTTTATCAAGTGGAAAGGACCAGAGCAGAAGATAGGTAGTGAGCACATGTACACTCTGTATTTTCATATATCATAAATGATGACTTATCTTCTCCTAACATTCCAGTTACCTCTTCAAACCAGATTTAATGATGTATCTTCACAGCTGCAGATCTGTGATTTTTCTTTAAGTGTGACAACATCTTGTAATCTGCATATGTAGTCTGTCATGATGAGTGTGAGGGAGGCCAGAATACTTATCTTCATTGCTTTAAATGCTTATTTTAAACTGTATAGGTGCAATACAAGGTAATACATCGTTAATCTTTTACTGTGCATTACACACACATGCAGAGTAGACCAAATCTTGGTGGTTATACCCAGTAGGTTTAGTTCATGACAGTTTAATAAACCAGTAGACCACATCATGTCCTTGTTCCTAGGCACTGTTTAAAAAGATAATGTCTCATAACTGGAGCTGTTGTTGACATTAAACATCCCAAGATCTGTTTCTTTGTTTGTATGAATGGAAAAAGTATATTGATTGTTTCTAAAGCAAAAAATGAAAAAAAAATACTGCAAAGACCAGTACAATTCATTCTTACTTGAGAAGCTGATCAGTGAAGCATAGAGTTTTTCTCTTTAATTCCTAAATTATATGCTCGGTAGGTCACAGTAAACTGATGACGTCTGTTTTGCTGAGTTGACTTTGCCATTTTTTAGGAAAGGTAAGCGGGCCAGTTGGTAGAGACTTATGAAAGACAAATTTTGTTGTTGATGCTTCCCCGTTTGCTCTCTGTACTTAGAAATCTCTTGGCATTGTTGAGTTCCTATCAGTTGGCGGGATTTTTTTTTTGTAAAAAAACATTACACAATATGTGTCATTTTGGGTAATCTTTTTATATCTCCCACCTAGGATTTCTTAAATGATCTTTAAACTACTCCCTTTACATATATATATATATAAAAATGCAATTTATATACACATGCATATCCCTCATGCTTGTATGAAAACTGAGTTTGCTGGAGTACAACATCTCTCATCTTCTGGGGATATAAGGCCTGCATAGATGGAGGATTTTCTGGCACAAGTGCCAGAATGCAAGTTTTTATTACTTAAGAACCTCATGAAAATGCAACTAATTGGCAGTTGACTGCTTCTTTCCATCTTAATTATTAAACTTCAGGAAATTATGAATAAGAGAACTGAGATTTGTTTCTCTCTAAGTAATACAGTGTGTGCACAACACCAAAAATCACAGTAAAATATTTCCTTAATAATGTCAAGAACTAGTCACGGGCATTCTGCCTTCAGGAAGCAATTAAGAAAATTTTCCAGAGGGGATGTCTGCTCAAACTTCTTTGCAAAACAAGTTAATCAGAGTGGGTTGGAATTATTTTTTTTTACCTTACCTTCAGAGACCTAGGCACAGTTTTCACCTAATTTATTTACAAAGAAGGAAGTGTGCAAAGAGTTCCCTGTAGAAAACTAGTGTGAAAATTAGGAACTGGTGTGTGCATTTGAAAGGTATAAAAGCACATTTAAGAAGTAGCTTGCATGTGAGGGGAGGAATGATCTTCCACAAAAATGTGTCTCGGTATAAAAAAATCAATCAAAAATATTATAATTTTTTTTTTAAAAGTATCTCATCAGTAGAGAAGATGCCTGAAAATGTGTGTGTGGAGAGGGGATGGGGAAAGTTAGAGGCAGGGGGCCAAGTGTTTACTAGCAAACTGATTACTGAGTAGGACATTAAAGCATGTCTGGTGCCATGATGGAACGAGGAGACTGGCAGGCTGTATGTAAAGTAACGGTTAGATAAAGGTATAAAAGATGTACTAACTTTGGGCCCTTGAGACTGCAGTTTCTGTGTTGAGAATTGGAAGACATCAGGCTTCTATCAGACCGCAGTATTTGCTGTTAGGTTTATTCTCCTCTCCTACCTCCTCTTTTTATGAGATATTGGTAGATCCAGACTTAACATTTCCTAGTCAACCCAGGAGGGCAAGTCAATAATGAGGACCTCTGGCTGAAACTGTTTATAACAAAACAAGCAGTTGCAGAAAAGCTGGAAAACTTGCCTTAGTTTTTCATCTTTAAAGGAGAGTCATAGTGCTTTAAACATTGCAGACACTGTTAACAGTTTTGTGATGTTAAGATATACCCTCTGTTATAGTGGAGATATATGTATGCATATTGATTTTGCAGGTTAATGGTAAACAGGGAAAGAAGGTTTTTATCTGATAAGCTGGGAGCATTTTTAGACATTCATGGAGAAAATTGATATTTTGTGATGCCTGAACTGTATGTATAAAAGGAGGTACAATCATATGTGAAGCAAGGAATAATTTCATCTTCCAGATGCACTAGAAGTGCTCTGTAGTTTTGTGATTAAATATCTGAAGGAGAGATTAGAATTAGAGGATTAGTAGCTAATTCACATGACTGAGTGCATCGAGTAAGGCCACAACCTGTGCTTTGTATGTTGTAAGACATATATTTGTCTTTGCCCTACAATAAAAGACAGAAAAAAAACAAAACAAAACAAAAAAATCCAACAATTGAAAATTATTGTTTCTCTCCTGTCCAGTACTAGCCTAAAAATTAGTAAGGTGTTATAATGTCTGTACAATTACACGTGAACCCACAAGAAGTCCTGTTATTACAGGAGTTAAGTTCTAAGTGATATTGCCCGGCTGATACTGCACAATTAAGAATATCAAGGTACGTGTGATTCTAAACCCAGATAAATAAGTACATTTCTGATAAATATTTAATTGCAGTTGAAAACAAACACTCACTAAAAAAATCAGTTTTCTTCAGCCAGTCTCTCCTCTTTTATTTACCACCTGGATAGTGCGTACACCTGCCTCTTGTCCATTACTCTTAATCCTTTGAAGGTTCAACTCTTTTAGCAGGAATATATTTCAGTTGATTGTTTCTTGTTCTTGGTGCCTGCAGTAATCTCTTTCTTTCCCATTTAATGTCTGAAGACTGAATTCTCTGTCCATTTGTAATCAGAGTTATTATAACTTTCTTATGTTACTCCTCTTTGACAGGAGAAAGATTACCAAACAGATGATCAGACTATAGAAAGCTGTCGTTCGTTGTATGCTCTGAATGTTACAGCAAAAGCTGTCAAATTGGCACTGTGCACTAGGCACTAAATCAGTTACTTATACTATCTACACAGTCTGCTAACAGACCCCAGAGTAGGACATGTTCTGAGCTTTGGAAATAAATATAGTAATGAAGAATGTATTTGATTCAGAAATTCATTAGTGCAGTGTAGGTAGGTGGTGTGTAGGACAGTTCCTGGACATTTTGTCCTTTATATAGATAGTAGTGGAGTGCTTCAAGGGAGAAAAGGATGCGTCTTGTGTCCAAGAGCCAGCCTTCCTAGGAGTCAGATGGATGATGTACTCCTGGTCTGTAGACTTGCTGTCATAGAACAGAATCTTAGAGTCACCAAAGAGTTTCAGCTGGAAGAGACCTTCAAGATCATCAGGTCTAACCTTTTCCTAACACTATGAACACCACTAAACCATATCCTTCAACACAACATCTACCCTTTTCTTAAACATCTTCAGGGATGGTGACTCAACCACCTCCCTGGGTGGCCCATTCCAATGCCTGACAACCCTTTCAGTAAAGAAATTCTTCCTAATATCCAACCTGAACCTCCCCTGGCACAACTTAAGGCCATTTCCCCTCCTCCTATCACTTGCCACTAGGGAGAACAGACCAATCCCCGTCTCTCTACAACCTCCTTTAAAGTAGTTGTAGAGAGCAATAAAATCTCCCCTCAATCTCTTCTTCTTCAGGCTAAACAGCCCCAGATCCATCAGCTGTTCTTCATATGACATATGTTCCAAATCCTTTACCAGCTTGGTCACCTGCCTCTGTACCCTCTCCAGCACCTCAAGGTCCCTCTTGTAGTGAACTGAACAGTCACTGAATTGGTACCAAGAATTACTCTGACTACACAGTGAAAAGTTTGTCTCATTAAGGATAGATCTGTAGAGTTCGGTCAATGTCCACTGTGCATGGTCTTTCATCAGGTTATACACTAAGTCTAGTCTGGTCCTTGGTTAGTAGATGCACTCAAGAAATGCATATTTCAGATTAGTTTCATCCAAAAGATATCTAGTTCGTGCACTCCAAGTCTGCTCTGTCTACGCAACTGTCAAATACCTCCAGGGACAGGGACTCCACCAATGCCTCGAGCAATCCCTTCCAATGACTGATAATCCCTTTGGTAAAGAAATTTTTACTCGTATCCAATCTAAACTTCCCTTGGTGCAACATTTATGCCTCTTAATCTCTTTGGACAACTTCAGGAAGGCATGAGGTTAAACAGTTCAATTCCAAGACCTGAGTTCATAAGAAACCCATATATCTGGCACTTCTCATTATGCCTTTATTTGGTGAAAATAATTTGATTTGACAGCAATGTCTGAAAAAGTAGATGAGTTCCAGTGTGGAGCCCATAAACTATATTGTGTATGGTTTAGCTATTTATTTTTTCCTTTCAAGTTCCTTTATTTCAGATCTCAGACACCTCAGAAATAGTGTTACCAATGGCATCATGTGATATTCCCCTTTAAGTCTGTGTGAACAAGGATCATTCAGATTTAATAGGAGAGAATGTACAAGTGAATTTAATTTCAAGACTTTTCTGTTAATAAGATCTGTCACATTTCCAAATAAAAGTTCAAGTTGTTCATTCACCTCTGATGATGTCAGTGACTCATATGTTTATTCTTTACAATTAATGTTTCTTGATGACTGGAATAAAAATAACGTTGTCAGTCACATTTACTTTTGAGATTACCAGCTCCATTTCTCTTTTTATTCTAGATATTTTTGAAAACCAGTTATGTTGTGTTTGTTTTGGTTTAAAGTATGAGAAGCGCCGATCTAAATGGGCAAGATGTTTCTTATGAATACTTAAAATTAGTGTACAAGAAAAGAAACTGCAAAGACACATCACATCAGCTCTGTTTGCCTCAAAAGGCATTTTGAGTTTAACTCATGTAAGTTCTTCTGTAAGGCTGAGAAAGATGTGGGTGACTCAGAGCATGTCAATGAGATATCTAAAACTTTAATCTAGACTTCACCTACTTTAATGTTACTTTTGTCATTATTACTCAGCTGTTACCTTTTGATAACTGTTAGGTTAGATTTGTAAATCAGATTTTGCTGTATATACACATCTGTTCAAAACACTCTTCAGTCCTGACAGTGATGTTCATGCTGTGTCAGAGAGGTTGGAATGAACATGTGGAAGCACTCTTGTGATTTTTTAGTTCACTAACTGTATATCAAGAGCAGTGAAGACACAGGTGACTTCTGTGACGAAGACCATACGGAGCTGTGGGGTACACCTGCAAGGACTTTACGCAGGAATCTGTGCCATTGCACCTGGTCTAGGAGTTGGTACTAAACAAAATTCCATGATCTGAAATGATATGCCTAATTTCAGTCTGAACACAGCTGTAATAAAGTGCTATTATTATTTCCCATGCCTATGCAGTGGGGAAATGAATTCTTTCTTTATTCTTAAATCAAAATAATATCAGCTCATATACTGGCAGAGCTGTGTAAGTGTCTCTGTGGGAGCATTCCTAACGATGAAATTGTTTCAGGTAGCTGCTGAATACTGGTGAGATGTTCCAGTTTTCTGGAAATTAGTTGTTCTTCTTTGAGATTGTCTCATAATCTGTTTAAATACAAATTAAAGAAGTCTTCTAGGGAAGAAAACATATTGAAATGTTGAAGATGCAAAGAACTATGTTCAGGTTTGTAATTTATAAAGAAATAACTGAACTTTTCCTTTTTTTTTTTCCCTCAATTGATAGAGGAATGTTATTAATGAGAAATATGGGTCTTTGTCCTAAAGGCTCATGAAAAATCCTGCAGGAAATTATCATCAAGTTATGCAGCTTTCAAAGGGAGACATCGCGGACTTGAATAGGCTGGAAGCTTAACTTAGTGTATGACTGCTTTCTCCTTTCAGATCCTTTTATTTGTCTGTGACTTGCACTGCTAGGCAATTGCTCTATTACTTCATTGATGGTAAAAGATTAAAAGGCTGCCTGATCTTCACACTGCTGTCAGTCAGAGTCAACAGAAAAAGTCCTGGAAGGTGATGCATAGTTTGTGAGCTGAATAGACAACCATGTGCACTTTTCAGTGTTGAATAAAGGGTGGTAAGGAAAGGAAAAAGACACTCCACTTTGAGCAATATTAAACCTTGATCTACTGAAGAGCGCAGCCATTTTTGGGGTGTTGTTCCTCAGGACTGGTGGTGGCACAGCTGAAGACCCCCAAGCAGGAGCTACGTTTGCCATCAGGCAGCCTTGTCCTTGCCAGGGCCTGTGCATGGGAAGCTGGGAACATGGGGAGGGCAGAGGCAGCTGCAACAGTGATACAGAGGTGGTTTCCATCCAACCTGGTTTGAAATCAGGTCATTGGTTCCATACGAGGCTCGGGGTTAGAAACCGCACTGGGCTCAGGGGGTTTACCGCACACTTTTCATCTGAATGTGCTGCTGGTCTCCCACCTGCTCCTGAGCCTTGTGCTGCCGCTGTGCTCTGCCTGCACAGCTGGCTGATCTCCGTGTGTCAAGCCTGATGTGTGCACTTCTGCAGTGACTGTGGCATGCTGCTGGCTCTCTTGCCTCGCTGTGCAGCTGTGGCTGCTCTGTGCCTTGACAGGGACACCTGCCCTTGGCAGGATCTACCTCTGTGGTGGGCAGGTGCCTGGCTAAGGGAGTACCTGCAGAAGGAGTAGGAGATGGCTTTGCTATCACTGCAGTTGAGGTTCTCAACTAGTTCTTCAGGAGTTAACAAAACCCAATGTTTCTGTCTGATTCACTACCACCCAATGGTAGTAAAATATTTGCTAGCAACCTCTGGTTCAATAAACTTTGATCAACCCTGAAACCATGTAGACCTTGCAATATATTTTTCCGCCCGCTAGCACCAGTTGATATAGTTATCTGCTTCCAGCATCACAGCATATATTGTTGATGATCTTTCTGTGATACTCTCATATTAATCTCTGCACACAGAGACACAGGGAGAGTTAGATTTAAAACAACAATATAATTCAAAGTGTATTTCCTAGTCAGAAGTAGCACCAGTATTGCTGAGCAGTGGTGTGATGTACACAGCAGAATACCTTCTCTACAGGGTAATGAAAAGTAGGAGGTTAAAATTAGATTATCAATGCTCATTATGCATTACAATCAGCTTGTTAGAGTTTCTACTGTTTTATTCTATTGTATGAGAGTGTTTTACTTTGAATTCGTTATTGTGCAGTGTGTCTTTTGGAGTAAGGCACTGTCTGTCTACCTGCCCTGTGAGAACTGGTGTTTACTGATGTGCATGACCTTGTCAGAATTTATGGTGCTGGAACAGGTAGCTGAGCTGTAACCATAATTTCCTCCAGAGAAGCCAAAGGAGTTCAAGTGTTTGGGGTGACAGATAGGGCCATGGTGACTTTTTCTACAGGATTGAGGAGTTGCATCAGTCTCTCCTTTACTCACTGTAATCACTTTTGGTTTAGGTTAAAGATGATGTAATTCAGAACTGCATATTGTCAGTGCTTTATTCCTGAATTACTGCCATAGTGAAGTGACAGTATCTCAACCCATTGCAAACTTTTACATCTTATTCTTCTCTTGGACAGCTGCCACTTGAGCTGAGTAGCATGAGTTTTTCTCCTGAGGATTAGAGCTTGCTGGAAGCCTTAAAATTTCTTTTTCTCTGAAATATGTAGGTTTGCCAGAAAGCAAGATGATCTATAGAAATATTCTCTTCTGTACCTGTGAGTTTCCTCAAAAGAAGGGGTCCAGTGAAACCTACCAGATCAGTCTGCCAAGCTGCAGGATCACAAAAGTGCTGAAGGTGTGGTTCTGTGGACAATTTTCAAAGTATGTTCGCAGTGTTTGGGTCAGGCACTGTACATCCCTGTGGGCTCTTTGCTTCAGAGAAATCTTGTTGGCAAATTGCTGCCTGTCTGGGAATCCCAAGGCTTCTGGGTTCCCTGTTGATCTAAGAAAATATGAGCAGAGCAATTCTTGAAGCTGTTTGCTATTCATGTGGCATAGAGTTTGAAATTCCTAAAAGCCCTCTTCTGCCCTTTTTTTTTTGCTGCGAAGGATTCTAAGATCTTCAGAAGATGAGGTAGCCAATCAATCTGTTTAAACTCTATAAAAATAAAAAAAAAGTCCTAGTTCTTCAAAACGAGAATAATTTTTCTCAGTTGTTTTTCTGCAGGAATCCCGATTCGGACCAAAAATCTATATTTAAATGCCAAAACAGAAGAAATTTGTATGTTATGGACATGTGAAGTTTTGAGCAGTTGTGCCAAGGTAGCTGTTTTCTATACTTTCCCACCAAAGATATCTCTATGGAGTCCTTCTTTCAGGACTCAGATTTTGGGGTCCAGTTAAGACCTGCGTTCACCACTACTCTGCTTTTGAAGTAATACAGAAAGGGATGTAAACCGTGCCCCTCCTACATCTGTTTTATGGAAAGTAATTTGCCCAGATGCTGTGGCAAACTGGGACTTACCTGGCAACTGTGGTGGAGAAACAGAAGCACATGGTGGAGTCTGGGTAGACCCTAAACTCTCTGTGATAGTATCACATTGCTTTCACTCCACATGCAACCCATTTCCAGTCTTAAACACACTAGTTATCTCACCCCATTCCAGTCCAGCAAAGCAGTTAAGCATATGCTTAAGTCGAATTACTGTCAGTCTGATTTAAGCAGCACTTAAGCAAAACACCTTCTTAAATGCTTATACGTGTGTGGAACGATTGAAACATGTGCTTAATGTTCAATCCGTACTGGTATGTTTTGCTGTATGAGAACTCTGAAAGAGACTAAAGCTGGTTTTTTTCGTTGTACCAGTGCTTACTTCTGCAGATATGCTGATGGTTGTTAAAATGGGATGAGGATAGTTTAGGGTGAGTTCAATAGGAGTGTTCTCACATGTCAACTTTTTCAAGGTCATGAATATTTAAAGGAAGAAAATTCCATTGCTGTGGTGAATTCCGGACGGTGTAGTAAACCAGAGTCAGTGTACCTGAAAATAAATAAATAAATAAAAAACAACAATGAATTTGGAGTTTTTTAATATGTATGATTTTTAAGATGGTTTTCTCTTGGACAGGTTGCAAGGACTGAAGAATAACATCAAAAGGGATAACTTGGGAAATTTCTTGGTATCTTCAGCAGTAAACAGAGGGTGTAGTTTTCATCAAGAAAGAATGAAACACAGAAATTTCAATCCTATTTTAATTGGAAAAGTTAAATGATCCCTGAATTATGCATTTTCATGTATGTTTCCATAATATATCCCATTTATTCTTTCATATCTATATTAATCACTTTGGACCCTCTGATAATAATGTATCAGAATTTATTAAAGCATGGTTACCTAAAAAGTTACGTTTTAGATCCTTGAGGCATTTGTTTGTGTGTTTGTTTTCTTCTCAAAGTCTCCATCATTCTTTGTTGTGGTCCTTCTGGAGTTTCTTGGGGTTTTTTTAAGGCTTATTTCAGGATTCCAGTTAAGCCTAGTAAGTAGGATAATCAAAAAGGAGTTCTAAACCTTGCATTTGTAAGAGTATATTTCTTGTAAACTCTAAAAAGATAAAAGACTACTGAATAATTTCATCTGCAGAGGAGAAATAGGAGTCTGAGAGATTTAGACTAACTGAATGAGAGCAACTGACATGCTGAGTGGTAGAGACTTCATCCAGAGGGAAGAATGGACAAAGAGAAATGTCATGAAATTCAGCAAGAAGTGCAAAGTGGGAGGAACATTGCCATTCACTAGTGGTGCCTGGGAACCAATTGAAGAACAAGTTTTATGCAAAGGATCTGGATAAGCAACGAGTGTCAAACTAAAAATGAATCAACAGGGAGTTTCTATCATTACTAAAACAAGCCTTATGTAATTTATCATTTGAAACAAAAAAGACTACATACATGTAGTCCTTTGCTGACATTTTTTCTTAAGTACCTGTTTGAGTTCTTTAAAACATTAAGTATGAGAAATTACCACAATCTTTGAGTACTCCATGGAGTATTAACTACGAGTTAATTTAACCAAGTAGGCTGATAAATCTCAAAAACTAATATAGCATTGTTATGCTATGGACCTATTTAGTTTCTGTATGTACTATGTGTAGTATCAGGATTACTCAACATTTTCATCAATGGTCTGGAAGAAATACAAACCAAAAACTAGTATGTAAGATGACAAAAAGATTACTGCAGTAGCAAATGAGCAGTAAGGATGGGTCATATAGTCCTCTGATCACTTGCTAGCCTAGACCTTTTCAAACATTAGAATTCTTGCTACAGTTTAAAGTAAATGTATGTGCCTAGAAAGAATATATTCAGTCCACATCTAAAAAAATTGGAGTCTTATCTCAGAATCAGTGACTCAAAAGGCTTAGTAGCAGGTTAAAAAAACCCCGTAAACTCTGAATGTTATGTTAGGGAAACATAAGTGAATAAGATATAAATTATTATATAAAAATGGAGGTGGTAGAGCAAGGTGATTTCATTCAGTAAGAGGCATTGTGAAGTTACTAAAAAATTATTTTATGTAATACAAGGGTCCAAAGTTTTTAAAGGAAGAGAAAAAACTACAATGAAATTATGGAATTTGTTAAAGAATCAGAAAATACTTCAGTGAGATACTTAAAGGTGTCAATTGTTTGATTAGAGTTGTTAAGCATCAAAGTGAAGACAAATATGAATACAATAAAAAGGTGCTGTTTGTAAGCAGTACCATGACTGAGGAATATCCCTATCGATGTGAAAAATTTTATCGCCTCTCCAAAAAGTGTTCTTTCTATGCTGTGAATATAATAGAAAAAGTGCTTTTCAGTGTTCAACTCTGCTAGATTGTTCTCTCTAGCCATTTTCTCATCAGGAAAGGGTCCTTTAATATCGGGGAGAATAAAATAGAAACAACATCTAGAAACTGGAGCCAGGTAATTCAAGAAGGGGGAAAAAACATTTTTAACAGCTGGATGGACTGGATCAATGGGAACAGCAGAAAAAAAAGTTAAGAAACATCATAGAGTCCCATTTCTCATTTCTCTACTTCAAAATTGTGTGTATATCAGAAACTGTGCTTCAGTCAAAGGCATCTAATTCTTTATCAAGCACCAATAACTGAACTACTGAAGGGTAACTTGGTGAAAACAAATTATTTATGGTGTCCAGAGGTTCAGAATAAATTATTTTATAGTTATAGCCAGCACTGAACTGTACGAATCCATTATTTCAGCTACCATTTTCTCCCTAGTAGTATCCCACAACATCTCTGCAACTGAGTTAACTTTCAGTGTTCTACTCATCAATCAACAAAGCAGTATTCCTCAAGCACTTCTATAAATAGTAGAAAGGCCTCCTAGCTGTGTTTTTCATGTCAGGACTCCGAATTTCCACAGAATAAAAAGCATCAGTACTTGTGTACAGTGATAAAGATATAAAAAATACCCATGTAAAATCTTATAAAACAGCTGAAAAACAACTTCCCCATAATTACCATATCCTTTCAGTAATGGTGGGAGGCAACAATGAAGAAATACCTGTAAATAGTCTCAATAAAAATATCCATACTGTGCTGTAGTATTTCATGTTCATGCTCTCAGTACCTTCACCAGCTTTCATCTTTCCAGTCGCCAGTTTATAGACCTAGCCTACACATGTCATCACCCAGTGAGGCATGTTAAACATACTGTGTTAAATAAAATTCAAGTTTTGAGTTGTATAACTTTTTATGTCATAATTTTTTCTACAAGTGCATGGGCTCACATTTCCTGGAGGAATTGATGGCCCTAGGCAAGTCCATGGTGTGTTTGGTACCAAAATTACTTTAACTTGTGCTAGAGAGAATCCTTGTCATGAGTTTGTGAGCTTACCATTTTTATCCTTCAGTTTTAGCGCACAATTGTCATACCTTCACATCAATCTAACTGATTGGTTGTCGGACAACATGTTTTTAGCAAAAATATGCTTATTATACACATTAATAATTAAAGGTTCCATCGATGTATAAGAGTTGCAAAAGAAATCCATAAAACTGATATGGGAAAGAAAGGATTTACATTTTAGATGCAAAGAGGAATAACAAATGAGAATTCAAAGACTAATCTCAAGCACATTTGTGGTATCTGGGCATATATGCTACAATCATTCCTGACAGAGCTTGAGACTGGAATTGCAGTGACACTTTGTGAGTTTAGTATATGAGGAAATTACTTCAATACTTTCTTCTGTACTGTATAAAGCTTCATAAAAATCTTTCAAAGACAGATTTCCCTGATCTTAGTTTGTGCTATGAACATTCAGAAAGGAAAGCATTTTGACGAGTTTTGTTCAGAAATATTGAGACTTCAGAGGGTCTTTGACCACAAAAATATCTTAATCAAGTGATGGAAATTTTAGACGTTATTTAAGATTATGTAAAATACATACCTTGTGGTAGTAATGGATTTTTCAGTATTAACAATTTGAAATCTCATACTTGGAGGCCTTCTGAGTTTGCATTATTTCACAGCTGAATATACAATACTTCCGTAAGAAAAATAAATCCTGGATAGTGCTTAGGCAAGTGAGATAAATTAGTTTATCTCACTAGTTTATCCCAACTGAGATACAGTATCACTTTTTTAATTAAATATGCATGTTACAAGAATTATTTTTTTTACACCACTGCTTCTATAATGATATCTCTAAGTCATCGATGTTCTTTATAGGCTCACTTCTGTACAGCTGGAGTTCTTCATTTTCCCTCCAGTTTACTTTTCCCGAGCTTTCATTTTCTGTGTAGAAAAGCACAGGTATCAATGGATGTACATATTCATATTTCTGTAGTCACAGCAAAAGATTAGATTTTATTTTCTTCATGACAGTATGGAAAGCTATAACTTCAGTTCTGGAGTAAAATACTTCTATTATAATAAAAGCTGTTCAGGTAAACTCCTAATACAAAGTCTAGCCATGTGAAACGGAATCTGAGGAGCAGTTTGGCCATCTTTGTTTATGTCGCCCCACTGAGGCCTAAGAGTGCTTCTCAGTTTGAAAAGATTCATTACATCAATTTGAGAATTATCCACCTTCTTTTGTGTAAGTATATAGCGTGTTCTTTTAGCTGAAAGTGTCCTTGTATATTAGATAGTTATGACGATGTCTTTAAATTATTTTTTACTCCCGTGTGAATAGACATTTGGGAGTGGCTGGAGAGAAGATTTACAGAAAGGGATCTGGGGATACTGGTCAACAGCAGGCTCAGTAGGAGCCAGAGTGGTTCTTTTCCTGGTGGAGACATGGCAGAAAGACTGTCATCTTCACCAACACTGGCTGAATTTGGAGTTTAAATAGACTTCCTAATAAGGGGCATCAACTATATAAGATTCATAGGCTTTGCAGACTGGCAAGCCTGAGCTCTGTATTCTGCTGAAGGTTTGTGCATATTTTCTTCTAAGCAGCTGGGACTACACAGAGTGCATCAGTTAAATACATACACGAGTTTATAACCTTCAAGCCCTGAAGAACACCACTGGGATTTGCACATTTTTCTAAGCATTCCACACAGATTTTTCCTATTGATGCTTGCTCTTTGGCTTTCTCTGACGGAACACGTTGAGTTAAGAGAGAGAGATTTTACGCTCGCATTGACAGGGCTGGGAAGACTTCAGACCACTTGCCATCTGCTACTATCGTAGTGACAACTTCGTAACTATATTAAAGTTTCTTGGAAGTGAAAATGTATTAATTTATAATTGCAAGCTGATGTTAGAGGGAAAGGTCTCCACCAAGCAGTGAAATGCTGGAATGAAGGGATTATTACTATTACAAAAGCTCAGTATTTCAATGCATTATCAGGGGTTAAAGTTTCACAAGGCATTCCAAGATCCTGAGTGCCAGGATCTGTTTTGCCATGATTAAAATAGGTGGGCACTTCATTAGAACATAAGGATGACTGCATCAAGCTAAACAAAAGATCATCTAGCTCACCGCTTCCAACAGTGGCCTGGTGTGACTGTCTGTCTCAGAAGCTGAGCACCCTACTTTGGCTCTTTTGCTGGTACGGCTCACTGTTTTCTTTAAATCTGCGTAAAATTCTTCATCTTTTCTTGAGGTAATACCTAGAAGCTGCAAAAGACAGCAGTCATATGGTAGATCAAAGAGAAGAAGCAGTAGCAAGATCAGGAGAAAGACGAAAGGAAACGTTTAGGAAAACAGAGGGAAAAGAAAAAAGAAAGGTTAAAAATATTCAAAGACATTCCACCGATTACTTTTTCCTCAAGTTCCTGTCAGCACTTTGGTTTTATCTCACTCTGGCAATGTGCTTCCTTTACTGCCACAGAGCCACTCACTCAGGATCCCAGCCCACAGGCTTCTCCTACTTTCTAAAGGACTCTTTATCTGATCTTTTCTGTGGAAAACTTTTTTTTTTTTTTTAATACACACAGAGAGACACACACAGAATCAATATGAAGTGGGAAAAAAGCAAATTCATCTAGCAGATCTAGACAGAAATTTCTATCTGTGCCTCTGTACAGACTTCGCAGAGAAAACTGTAAATCTTGACTCTCAATGATTTTATTTGTGAAAGGTTACAGTTCTGATAAGTATCTCTATTCTTTTAGTGACAGGTCCACATCACTTATCAATAGTTCACAAGAAAAATGCTCTCAGCAATTGAATTTTCCATTTTTAAATCATCTAGTTTTCAAATGATTAGAGTTGTGCTATAGATCTAAAGATCTCATCCCTGAAGATGACTCAGAGAGAGAGTAAATATAACTCTCCAAGATATAGTTTCAGGTTTTTAAATTAAAAAAAAAGAGGAAATTACTTCCAAAAGCTAATGTTAGTCTCATTAAATCACATTCTTAAAAGCAAGGATATGCCAGGATTATGACTACAGCCTATGCAAATCTAGTCCATTCCCTTGACATTAATTATAGAGCCATGTAGTTCTTTTATTATTTTTTTCCCTCTGCAGGAAACAAGTCATATCTGCCAGGATAAACAAGTTTCAGGGACAGTTCTGGCTAGTCCAACAAATATCTATTAAGTAGAGAAGCACACCTTATCTAACCCTATATAAATGTTCTGAAGATTGATTTTTTTCAATATATAGAAAGTATTAAAATGTTAGAAAGACATTTCCTGAGGAAAAACTTTGAAGAAATTAATTATGTTGTCCTTGGTTCAGGATTTGAATGATGTGTACAAAGATGTACAAAACTTCTTATTGAATAATGCTGGTAAACAGAAATACTGAACCTCTGCTAGCAAAGTGAATGTTGGATCACATGTATTGAATGATCAAGCAATCACGAACTGTTTAATGATTCATAAATATAAGGCAGTGGAAGGAATACTGCTCAGGCAGCCTTAATTTTGGAACTTCTTAATGTCTGAGCACTTGATTTTTCAACCTTAAAATTAATCCCACTGCTATGGATATTTTTTTTTCAGGTAATGTGTATGGATATAGAGCATATAGCGTACAGACTTGTGTCATGATTCATAATTAACGATGTATTTGTAGTGTAGCTTAAAATACTATTAGAAACAAAAGTCAATTAAAATCAGAGATAAAAGACAATCTAGAAATTTATTTACATAAAGCAAGTCAGAATTTTAACATATAACCTAAATAGTGTTGGTCAGATAAGATCTGTCTCTAGAAGCAAGTTAACAGATGTCCTTAATAACTCAACATACAATGTCCTTTCCAGTCTTCCTCTGTACTGCCTTCTCACTTTTAGTGGTAGGTAAGTAAGAGATTTTTACTTTGGTGTTTTGTTTTTTTTTCAGCACGTTCCAGACACTGCTTGTGCATCACTATTCATTCACCGCACACTTGGTGAAACTCACCATCGCATACAATCAAAAAAGCCTCCCTCAGAGTCTGCTTCCTCATGACCTCATTTTTTTCCTAATTTTAGTTCTTAATAGATCTCAGAAACCTGATTTGCTTTTCTTGATAAAGCTGGAAATTTCAGCCACCAAATTGCAGTAGCACATCGAGTTCACCATGATCCACCTGCAAGTCCATCAATATAAGGATATGCCACTATAACTTGGCAATTAATACAGCAGTGATGAAACGTCCAGAGGCAAACAGCACATATTTCTCTTAGAGGTCTGAATGAAATACAGACAAGCATGTGAAATTATAGTAAGACATCTGGTAGGAAAAGCTAGATGGGTGGAGAGACAGACTAGGAATCATTAAAGATGTTTGCTCTGTTAAAAGACACAGTTCCCTTCCACATACTTGAGAACAATATATCTCAGATCAAATTAATATAAGATTGTGTTTCTCTGCTATATGCAAGATGCCCTTCGTTATAATCTCAGCCTCTAGCAAGGCAAATCTGTCAATGCAAAACAGGAGAAAAAGATTGAGTGCAGCTGAAAGATTTTCATAACTTAATGGGAACCCCTGGTGTTCTGGTTCACGTCACTCGTACAGCAAAACCTGGGTCATGAGCTCAGGATCATGTCCCGGCACCAGAGTAAGGTTCAAATTTAACAGGTGGATCAGAAAGGCTGTGCTCCCCTACTGCTTCTTTCTTTTTGCTGTGCTTAACGTAACTTTATCCCAGAGATCTGCAATGACTGCCAGTTCTTCACAATGCCTACTGCAAAATATGAATATGTAGGGTAAAACTGAAGTTTTCTGGGCAAACAGAAGTGAACTTCTTTTTGTTAAGGTGTAGCATCACTGATTGGTTTAGGGCAAACTAGAGAGATTTGATTTAGGAGAGAGAAATAGATACAGGAGAAAAAATACGGTGACTCTTGCCTTAGGAATTGTTTATTAGAGTTGTTACAGGAGAAACAATGTTTTCCATGTGTATTAAATATGCATGCTGACATAAAATATTTAAAATCAGTGCTTTTGCTGATTATTGTCTGAAATATACATGCCTAATAGTCTGGTTTAAATTATCCCACAGTGATGACAGGTGAAGCCTTTCATTAATAACAGTAATACTTTATTTTTCAGTTTTACAGCAGTCTGTAACTAGAAACATCTCGATTTCCTTGATTAGCAATATAAAGAGACACATAAAGAATTTAGCATGTTACCAGAGTAGGAATTCAGTAAACTATCGATCACTCATAGCCTGTGGCGACATCCACTGTGTGTCACCTCCTGCTCTCTGGATGCCTTGGTGAGTTTAAACTTTAAGACCATTTCTTAATGCATGTGTCACTAACATGTTCATAAGTTGTCTTGGTGGCGTGTTGGTCTCCTTAGGGCCACTAAGAAACATGGTGTAAATGATTTGTGAAAGAACAATTAGTTACAGTTCAAAACACAAGGTAAAGGGGAAGAAAGGATACCTGAAACTTCATGTGGAAACAGATCATAGAATCAGAGAATGGTTTGAGTTGTAAGAGAACTTAAAGATCATTTGGTTCCAATTCCCATGCTATTCCTATGCTATGGGCAGGGACACCTCCCACTAGACCACGTTGCTCAAAGCCCCATCCAACCTGGTCTTGAACACTTCCAGGGATGCGACATCCACAACTTCTCTGGACAAGATGGCAGTATCTATCCAACTGTAGAAAAAAAGTTTGGTTGTGGCCTGTTCTTTGATCATATTTGCAGGGTGTGACTAGGAAGCTCATAAGAAACACTCTTCTTACTAGATCTGGTGAACTGTGAGAGATTTTTCTATTCCACTTGAATCTGCAGTAAAGGATGATCTGTTTTGTAATCTCTCCCTCCATCTTCTGAGGTATTCTAGATCTGGTAAACCAGTTAATGGTGTCATGATGACCTGATATTTTTTCGAGGGAATAAGTGAGGTCTTTAATTTCCAATAGCGATAAACAGTTGATATTTGGCTCACTCACTTGGTAATCTTAATAAAAAGCTTAGTTTGGTATTTTTCCTGTCCAATCTGCCCTCCTGCCATTCCATTAAATCACTAAGAAAAGGTCCTTGTCAAACAACAGAATTAGTGAAATTGCTAAGACAGCTTAAAAGCACATTGCTTCAAATGACTTTCTGATTCATAAATTTTCTTTCCTAGAGAGAAAAGGTGGACTTAGCACTGGTTTCTTATACATTTATGAACTCTCTTATACATTTATGAACTCTTATGTTTGCCTCATTCACATAATTCACAGAAGTGAGATTCCCTGTGTTACAGAATTGTTTGTATATGACTTTTCACAGTAGAAATTCACAAAAATGTCTTAGAATCATACTTAACATTTTGATACAGTTGGCAGTCATTCATTAGCCAGAAAACTAAACAATTTTTATTATAACACTCCAGTTATCATTTTAGCAAATTATTAAACTGGTAATAATATGTTAATGTATGGAGGCATGCGTGTGTATATATGCTTGAGTTTGCTCACATTAATAAATTCTTCAGAGTTCTTAATTTTTACATCGTGTTTATTCTGAGACAATTTTTTCACTCAGACTGTGGCAGTTCCTGGCTCATTCATAGATACTGTTCTAAGCATCATCTGACAAAATAAGGTAGTAGTGTGATGCACCTTTTTCTGGCTTAAGAAATAAAGAAAACAAAAGAACCTGAGATGTCAAATGTAGTTTGGTCTGTCACAAGTAGATGTGTTTCATGACTGTAATACTTAATGGCATCAAAATCTTTTATATTGCACATAACATAAAGAGTGCAGTATTGTTTAACTTTAGGGGAATACTTTAGGGGAATACAGAACAAAAGAACTGAAACACAGGGAAAATATGTAGCTCAAGTGAAATGGAGGTATTTGGTGGAGCAAGCACCTTCACAATAACTTTTCTCCCATATACGTCTAGTGTCAGTACAGGTGGGGCTAGGAAGAGCAGCCCTGCAGAGAAGGACTTGGGAGTACTGATGGATGAAAAGCTGGACATCAACCAGCAACATGTGTTCGCAGCTCGGAAAGCAAATCATATCCTGGGCTACATAGAGACAAGCATGACTAGCAGGTCAAGGGAGGAGATTCTGCCCCTTTACTCTGCTCTCATGAGACCCCACCTGCATCACTCTGTCTAGCTTTGGGGCTCCCAAGACAAGACAAACATGGACTTGTAGAAATAGGTCCAATGGAGGGCCACAAAAATGATCAGAAGGCTGGAGCACCCCGCCTATAGGGAAAGGCTGAGAGCATTGATGTTGTTCAGCCTGGAGAAGTGATAGTTCTGGGCTTATTGTGGCCTTTCAGTACTTAAAGGGGGTCTATAAGAAAGGTGACAATCTTTTAGAAAGGCCTGTTATGATAGGACAAGGGGAAATGGTTTTAAACTGAAAGAGGGTAGATTTAGACTAGATATAAAGAAGAAATTTCTCAGGATAGAAGAGGTAAAACACTGGAACAAATTGCCCAGAGAGGTGGCAGAAGCCCCATCCCTGGAAACATTCAAGGTCAGGTTGGATGGGGCTCCGAGCAACCTGATCTAGTAAAAGATTTCCCTGCTCACTGCAGGGGGTAGTTGACATTTAAAGGTCTCTTCCAAGCCAAGCTATTCTATGATTTTATGATTCTATACCACCGCACCATTATTCTTTTGTTATATTCTTTCATTCTATTCTTTTTACTACATAGTGAATGAAAACTACTACACAGTGAATGAAAACTTCGTTTCTAACAATTAGCCATTTGAGACGACATTTTTCATTTTGCTCTATTTTGCTTTAAAGTTGGTCAATCAAGATCTCAAAAACCAGCCAGTTATTCCAGTTACGTCTTGTCCCCTGAAATTATTACCTGACTCAGTCTGTCAGAGAGAATATATTCCATTCCTAGTTTCCTATTGCTTATTCGTTATACCTGTATGTGACATTTATTTCTTTTTGTATGAACCACAATCTTTAGTGAACGTATGCCAGCAGAGCTAATGTGTAATTAAGCATGAAGTGTTGACAGCATTAATACAGAATTCTACTAAAGACGTATTTGAAGGCAGACATTAAAAAATTGTATTTATACTTTCTACTTTTTATATAAAGCCACATGGACATTGTCTAAATTGCACTCAGCAATTAGGGACTGATCTTTCTGAAATCAACAGAATTGAAGATCGTCTTATCTGGATAATGGAGATTTGAACTATGACAAAGTAAGGGACCAGCTGGCTCAGAAAGCCTCCATTCTGTCTCAAAGTCTGCTTAGACTTTTTGGACAGTTTTGTCCCTGCGTAGGGAAAGCATATTCTTTAGTACAACTGTATATCAGAGAATGAGTGCCTTCATGTGGTACCACTGTAAAAAACGCAATAGTACTTGACAAATGCTACAGGGTAGTAGTTGTATGGACAGGGAGATAAAAATCAGCTTCCCAGGCAAATGAAAGGACCAGTCCTTGAGGATGAACTGGAGTACTTCTGCAGAAGGTCTGAGGTTTTAAAAATCCTGCAACCTAAGCTGGGATAGCACAGAGGGATCCCAAACCCCTGTTGAATGCTGAAGATATCTTTCTGTTCTGTGTTGTAGTTTTTGAGCAATTAAAAATAAGAATAATAGGTCATGAAAACATGTGGAACAATATTTATTGCTGTTCTACATAGTTATATTTTCACAAGGCCAATCCTGATATGTGTCTTGTTGCCATAAAAACACAACTGACAGTTTATTATTCCCATTACAGAACATCCTTCATTATTTATAGAGATTGTGTTTGGAAAGACAAATTACTTCTGTTCTTTCCAGAAGCAATAATAAAGTGATAACACTTTTCGTTAATAACCAGCTCCTTTCTTACACCCTGAGCTTGCTGCTTGCTTGTCTAATCATGGAGTTTCAATATCAGTTCAGCAGACTGCACCATTGTATTTAAAAGCTGTCATAGGTTAAAGATGGATTTTTCTCCATTTCCACTTTCCATCCTAATGATGGTAGTAATAAAGAATTTCTTGAAGTCAATGAATTCATTTATGTGGTTTGGGTGTATTTTTTTAAGCAGCTGCATAAATACTTATGTTAGTATATGGCCTATTTTAATAGAATAAGTCATCTGCTGACAGATCACAATGATTATTCTTCTGCCCAAACCAGTGGTATGGGGCTAATCCTTAAACTGTTGTCTTTATTAGAAAAACATTCACAGCAGCTCTTTGATGTATGCTACAAAATGATTATTCATAAAATAAAGTATTATTTCTTAATGATTCTGCATAACTTATACATTAATGCTATGAAGCTGATTTTCAAGCTTTCAAGCACTCATTCTGTGATAATGTTTCCTATTTATGAGTCTCAGAGATGAGCTTCTGCACAGCATTCCAATAATCTGTGTAAAAAGACAGCAAAATTTTTCAGTCTAGTGCAGATACAAGCAGTAAAAATCATTCATGGAATCTAAGGGTATGCTGAGCAGAATTAACAGTGAGAAACACATTTCCATTCTGGAGAAAGGCAAGCGGAACATGAAAGAAATAATTTTAATCAAACGGTGAGCCAGATGTTGTCTAAGGTTTAATTTGGTATGTGTCTTTAAAATAAAATGCGCTCTTCTAGCTAAGGAGCTGTCATGGGTTTGAGTCTGGTGGAGTTTTTTTGGTAAAAGTGGGAGTAGACTCATGTGAAATTTCGAGAGCCTCCCCCACCCCCAGGTAGGAGTCAGACCTGCCTCTGGCCAGGGCCAGGCCAATCAGTGCCTCTGCCACTAAGGTATTTAAGAGGTTACCCTGTTGTTCTATCTCTCTCTTCTGGTTTTTCCCATCTTGATCTGTCCTGTCTTTAATGTTGGAGAATTTTTCTGTTGGAGGAGGGGGAGGTGAGAGGAGAACAAAAGAACTTTGTCCTGAGAAGAAAGTGGGGGAGAAGAGTCCCAGAGGAGAAAGAGAGGGAGAAAAATCTCAGAGGAGGAGAGGGAGAAGGCCACTGGAGTAGAACCTCTCCCTGACACCCCAAGGTGGTTGAGATGGCAGGAAGGTGCCTGCTGGTTGGGAGGGCTGACAGCAGAGACAACATCCACGATGCTTTGGTACATACAGAGCCCCATGTGAGAGGGGAGGGAGATCGAGTGTCAGCAGGGGATGTACCTGAAGAGATCTGTGGCCTGGAGGGGCTCACAAGGAGGAAGAGGATTGCATCCCGTGAGATGGAACCATGTAGCATGAAGAAAGATTCTGAAGGATGAGCTGCCACAGACAATGAATAATGGCCAGATGGACTGCACCTCCCACCCCCTGCCCCCCTTGCACTGATGAGGTGAAGGAGGTAGCCAGGAAGATGGGAGGGGTGGGGTGGACAAAATGTATTTAAGATCAAATTGTATTTATTAATGAGTTTCTCTCACTATTCTACTTTGTAAATGGTGGTGGTGGATTAAATCTATGGTTTTCTCCTCAGGTCTCTCTGGTTCTTTACCTGTAATCTCAAATGATAGATTATTACACTCCATATCCTTAATCTCAAACCCTTGAGCCTTTTAGTTGAATTTTCTCCATCCACATCACTGTGAAAATGGAAGTGAGGGGAGGAGTGAGCTGGGGACCACGTGATTTTTTGTCCTAGTCAACTTGAGCCACGACAGAAGCCTAGTTTATGCTTTGAGCCACTGCTAAGTACATGGACCGCTGCATTATTCAGCAATAGCACAGTAAATATTAATTTGCACAATGACTATATTTTTGCCAAAGCATCAACAGAGCAGAACAAGTTGAATCTTACAGTAATCAGAAAGCATAGCAAATTTAATGTTGATGAAATGTGAACGTTTCAGTGGACTTACGAAAAAAAAAAGGTTAATGCACAATGTAGAAGGAAGCCAGTCTTGACAGCCATTCTTGACAGGAGATCTAATGAATGGGAATTGGATCAGAAGGCTGGATTTGGCTTTAGTTTTGGCTATTGCTGTGGATATGATAAGTAAGAGGATAGGAAAAGGACTTTTATCCTCATTTCGGCCTTTGTTTGAAGAATTCAGAATAAATGCATCTCTAGTTTTCTTTTGTTTGGTCTCTTTTCTGTTGTATCAGTATAAAAATACTGTCAGTTTAGACATCAAGATAATGACTGTAAATCTCACAAGTAATTTTTTTTGATGGTGAGTGCCTGCTGTGTTTTTTGGAATGTGCTTAAACATCAGTTCTCTTTTCCTATTAAGTATCGATGGACCCTTCCAACCCTCATTTTAATTGCTTTTCTAGTAACAGAAATTGAGTAGTGGCGTTGTCTTGTTTTATGTTTTACTTTCGCATTTTAACACCAGTTGCTTAATTCAAAGTAGATTTTAAATAACTTTGCTGAAGAATGAGTTGTAGTTAAACAATATTGTGTCATTTCAGAGATTCTGAGTTAAGGTCTGTGGATCATGTTAACAGCCTAACAAGATTATTTTATAGACGTTCATGATGACCAGTAGTGCTAGATCTACATACTCTGAAGCTAGCATTAATTGAAACTAATATGTTCGTGTCATTATTGGCTTGGTCCTAAACCCAGAAATAATAGGTTGGTACTATGGAATTCTAAACATATGAGGTAAGAGTTATCAGTCTGAAAACAGGATTTTGCTGTTGCCATTCAGAGGCTACTATCTCTATATGGCATTGTACTGGGTCTTGTGAGTGTATCAGACTGAGTCAGTAGCTGTACAGGGTTCAAAGCAGACATGTCACTGAGAGCTGTACCTGTAGCTCACGTGCTTCCTCATTGTGCATGCACTATTGCTACTCGCAAGAGGTCAAAACAAAGTCAAATTGCAAAAGTACCACATTCCTTACCTCTACATTTCTCATTTTCAGAAGTTTAAAGATACCTTGCTTTTCTACTCTAGGGTAAAATGCTGCCTTTGAGAATGCCCCATGTCCTTCTTTTATTTGTCTCATATGTTATAAGGTCCTGCAGGTGGACGGACTGTGTAGGTAGTCAGGGTTCCACAAATGTGACATACAAGTAGTATCATATAAATAGATGTTAACACAATAAATATTTGAAGTATTAAACCAGTTCACAGAGATTTTTCAAGCTATGGGAGCTCATCTAAAGATATTGAACTCTTTTGCACACTGGAATATTTGCCTTAAATTCAGGGGAAAAAAAAAGGAAATTAAGATTCAGCGCAAGAGCAACATTCTTCCTGATGATGGAAAGCCTATAAGACCTGCTATGTAGAATATGTTATGGTGAAAAAAATTTGTAGAATGTCTCTCAGCCTTGGATTTTGCTCATGTTTTAAAGGGTCAAACCAGTTACTTCTAAACAAATGGAGAAACAGAAGGCAGAGAAACAGAAGGCAAAGACACCCCCTCCCAAAAGAAAAAAAAAAAGCTACAGTTTACGGTGAGTTAAGGCACAGCAGAACTCTGAAGGCTGCTGTTTCAACCAAATTTTCTAAACAAGAAAACACAACAGAATTTCACAAATTAAAATGTTAAAATAATGACTCATGACTTGAAAAATTCAGTTACTAAAGCTTGGGAAACTCTTAAAGGATGTCAATCTTATTCCAAAGGAAAACAGGGTACCTCTTTAAAATTTAAGTAAGCATCTTCTGGGGTTTAATTGCAAGTCATCTCACCTAGAATTGTGTTGAAGGGTTGTATTGGGAATGTTCCTAGTATTGAGTCATTTGGACTATTCACTTAAGATGTCTGGAACATTGCACAGAAGTTCCAACATTAAAAAGTTATGACTCACAGCTATTTTAAAGCCAGCCTTGTTAAGATCTCATTTTCCTTTTTAAACTTGACATAACTGGAGGCAAAATTGTAATTGAATCTTATGCATCTTCAGTGGGGAGGTAAGGAGGGGTTAAATAAAGGTTACACTGTAGCAGCTTCTTTCCTACAAGAAAAAGTGGGTTTTTCTAACGAGCACTCAGTATGGTCTAGCAAGAATTATCCACTCTTACCCACTTATCCAGCATTCTGTGGTCAAAAGATATTGTACAGGCTAGGATGGGAAAAAAAAAAAAAAGGAAAAAGATAATTTGCTCAAAAAAACCAAGAAATATTCAAAAAAGAGGGGTTCCCTTCTTTCAAGCTGCCCTATGCTAAAGCTAGCCAAAGTTCTTCCTTACTCTAACAATCCCAAATAATTTGTGAATCTCAATTCAACAGGAAAATACAGTTTGACGGGTATCTCTATTTTTGTATTTGCAGGGCTCCCTATATCATTTTTGTGTGTCACAACTATAGTACAGGCAACAGGAAAACAGCTTGCATGATGCAGAAATGCTATGATCTCCATTTCGGGTGATGTAGGTTTTTCTCTTTACCAAATACAGCTTTATTTTCTCATTCTTTGCCCCATAATTTCTAGTTTAGACATTTTGAAAAATAAACATTTATCATGCTGTTCACTGTACTTAAGAGTGCTAAGGTGAATCTGTATTTCCTGCAAAGCCTGTGGTCAGGATGTAAAATTAGAGTCATGATTCTGGATATGCTTTTGACCCAGTTCTATGGAAAAATTCTAGGGCTGCTTTATTATGAACAGAGATCATTACTACCCATCAGATTTGCTTTCATATTTCAAATGATTACAGCTCAGACAAACTGTAATTAAAGTGTATTTTTTAAAAAAGATATAAAGAAGTATTAATATCTTCGGATTTATTCACTTTTTCCTCAAAATTAATTTCTCAGATAGATAGTCAATTGTTTCCTGATGAATTTCACCGTGTCCCTGCACATCTGTCCTGTCCTGTCCTGTCCTGTCCTGTCCTTTCCTGTCCTGTCCTGTCCTGTCCTGTCCTGTCCTGTCCTGTCCTGTCCTCTCCTCTCCTCTCCTCTCCTCTCCTCTCCTCTCCTCTCCTCTCCTCTCCTCTCCTCTCCTCTCCTCTCCTCTCCTCTCCTCTCCTCTCCTCTCCTCTCTCCTCTCCTCTTTCCTCATCTCTTCATAAAAAGCAAAGGTTCAGCTTTTAAAAGTTAGTTTATGTCTGAAACACAAGGGCTACCAAGATATTCCTCACATCACCAGGAGAAATTAAAAACTTCACATGAACTAGAGAGAAATATTCTCAAACCAGATAGACTTGGAGAGAAAACCATAGGTTTCTTTGCTGAATGATAAGGTGAAGTATTGAGCCCTAAATGGCAGGTCATGAACCAAAGTTAACCTCTAGATGAATTTCACAGCCCCACAATATATTTAATATATCAGTATATGATACATAAAATATATATATATATGATACATTATATATGCTGATATAAGTAATATGGTATATTACTGATCTATTTTAGTATGAATATCTATGTATTTTGATGTCAATCTATAAAAAGCTTTGCTGTAATTCTTGTGTAACAGTAGTCAGTAGAATGCTGTAACACGTATGGTGTGATGGTCACAGGGTTCTTTGCCTATAGTGTAATGGTATTCAGATTCTTCTTTATTTGGGGGCAAGGCCATGAAACTAGACATCTGGAAAGCTGAAATAGATATAGAAGCCCCCTTTGGAAGAAACAAAACCAGACGCTGAAGCCAAAATAGATAAACTCCCCTGGTTTCCTCCATGAGTCTTGGCCAGCTTTGGGTGGAATCCAACAGGGAGGGTGACACCAGATGTTTTCGCACTTAGAGTTTCGAAATATGGTTGTTCAACCATATAAAAACTGGACTTTCTTGCAGGGACTTTGGAGGCCTTACCTACAAGTGGACACACTGTATAGGACCTGCTGTGACAGGTGATCCAAATCCTCGCTGCAACTGGAGCTTCCCAGTGACTGTGGATCTGGATGATGGTAAAGTATTAGGGCAATTGGTGATGTATCTTTCTTAGTCACTGTCGCTAACCTTAAGTAGTAATGATTAGGTACATTACCTTGCTTATTCTCTGTGCTGCTTGAAACTAGAGTGTAATAAGCTTATTGTTTTAATTAAATGCATTACCTTATTTTTGTGACACCTTGAAATAGATAGCAAAATAAGCATACTCTTTTGTGGGTGTCTGTGTCCTTTTCCTTGACCCTGTCAATTGGCAGAACAGAAGGTCTTTTGCTGATACAGTGTACAGCTTGTCTTTATCCTTCACCATGCTGTATGATGGAGGAAAC
Organism: Trogon surrucura; assembly: GCA_020746105.1. Lineage (NCBI taxonomy): Eukaryota > Metazoa > Chordata > Aves > Trogoniformes > Trogonidae > Trogon > Trogon surrucura. Next base: position 57,646,188 of record CM036618.1, read on the forward strand.
CAATACTATTGGCAGCAGTATCTTTGTATTGTTCCATAAGCATTTACAGAAATATTTCAACTGAACAGCCACCAATTCAGTTAAAATGCCATCTGGAAATGGTGAGGGTTCAGAATGTGATTTGCCAGGAGCTCATATGTCTTTCCAGATGATTTGATGTGCATAGGAAGAAGAGATAACCTTGCCAGCCTGTCCCAAAGGCGTCTCTGCTAATCACCGTAAATTCTTAATTGTATTTTCCATGAAAAAAAGAGAAGTGATGTTTAAAGATATGGACAGTGTCAAGTTTGTATTGAGAAAGCCTCTAGGTTCAACATCACTAAATCTGAAAAGCTGCTCATTTCAATCCCTAATAAGGAAGAGAAAATACTTATATTCACCTACTCTGCAGAGTTAGCCCTCATGTCCCAAGACTCCTGATGTATGTAGGTTACCTGGATGAAGCTGAATTACTGTGGTAGCTCAGGTGCCAGTGCTGCCTCTATATCTGAAAGGAGAGAATTTAAGAATGGCCCAGGCTACACATCAACATCTCTACCAGTAAATAAAACAGGTCAGCGACTTTTATTGCTATCAGGTTAGTGCAGGCACATTTGCTCCGCCCTTAAGCAAACTGTCCTTGGCAGGTACTGTTCCTCATGGTGTGCCTGGACCTTGACTGAGAGAGTGAGAACTCTCATAAGCAAAACCTCTTTCAGGAACTGGGTAAAAATCCAGTGGTGTGGATGGCTAATACTTCTACTTGGCCTTCATTTAAGGTGGGGTCTATAAAATTATTCTTTCTGTGCAATACAGAAAGATCCTGATTTCATCTTCCTACAAAGTTGTATCACTTACTGTATTAGAGAATGACTTGACAGTAGGCTCAGTGTGAATCAGAAGTAAGGTCTGGCAGCCAAAGCGACAGAACAAAACGCGAGTTGCAACAAACACAGCACAAACAGTCAGTCAAAAGAGGTGATCAACCTGCTGTATTTGGTGTTGGTGTCGCCTCACCTGGAGTACTGTGTGTAGTTCTGGGCTCTACCATTTAAAAAAGATGTGAAAGTGCTTGAATGAGTCCAGAGGAGGACAACAAAGCTGGTGAAAGGACTAGAAGGCATGTCCTATGAGGAGCAACTAAAGGCTCTGGGTTTGTGTAGTCTGGAGAGGAGGCTAAAGGATGACCTCTTTGCTCTCTGCAGCCTTTTGAGGAGGGGATGTGAAGAAGGAGGTGACGGAACACATGTGAAGAGTTCAAAGATGCACTAGAGTAGGTGTAGAATGGATATTAGGAAGCATTTCTTTACTGAGAGGATAATTACATTATTTTTTTTTGTGAAATATGTCAACAGCTGGACATATACTACCAGCTAAGAGGGTAAAAATTTTCATTTATTTTACCATGGTTGTCTGAACTGTGAATATATGGTTTAGAGTAAATACTTTCACAAAGAAAACTACTATGAAATCAGAGCTGAAGGAAAATCTAAGATCAATTCTCCTCTTAGTCTGCATGTGTTGTACATACTAAGCCCAGAGCTGGTTTGTTTGTCTTCTTACTTCCAGATCCTCCTTTGTCACAGATCCAAATGGGGCTGATCTATTAGACCATGAGAGCCTTGTGACATGCAATTGGAAATATACTTGTATTGGAGATGTGGATGAGAAGGATCTCTTCTTAGGGCTAAAAATCATTATTTAGTTCTTTTGTTTTCCCCTAATACAAAAATAGCATCTATAATGCTTGGAAGAAAGCAATAAAGGAGACAAAAGTTTAATTACACTGTTTTGTTTCCTTTGCAGCTGTGTCCCATTATTTTACAAGCAGTGGGGTGTATCTTTGTAAGCTCTGACCCTCCTACCAATAGATATTTGACTAAACTGATAATTAAAATCAATTACAGGGGATAGAAGTGATGAAAAGGATATTTCTCCCACCAGAGACCTCTGAATTAACTTTGCTGCCACACAATAACTTTCTAGTTTACTGTTTGCTGCTTACCAGATGTTTATTTGACATTCTTAAGGGTGAGAGTCATCTTCCTTCAAAACAACTCTTTGGTCCAGTTTGGTAGAGAAAGTAGAGAATAGAAAACTTTGTGCAGTTTGATTGTTTTTATGCACATTTTAAAGAGTTGATTATGCCAGCTAAATCTGTAATTCTTGTTTATGTTTAACAGAATATTTAGTGTATATTTCACAACGAATTCAGAAGTAAAAGGTAATGCAAAAAAATTAGCTCTTTAGGCTGATTTCTTTAAGTCTCATTCAGCACACGGTGGTATCTGTGGTGATATTTGTAAGCTTCTGAAAATCTTACCATGAACACATTTTGGATGTGCCAACAATTCTGAATTTATGGGCTAGTTATTTTATCCAACTTGGGGAGTTTTCTAAGAGGATTCAGTAGAGCTACAAAGCCCAGATTAGGATCCTATGTCTTTTGAAGTATTGGAGTATGAGACTGAGGTGTAGTTCCATTTTTTTTCGGTTTTTTTTTTGTATGTGCTTGTAACATAAAGGATGTAGTGGCAGAAGTAATGACTATAAGCATTCTAGACAGAAAAAAAAAGACCTTTATACTTCTCAGGGTTTTTGAGCTGTTCTCTCTATGAAAGTGTGTGCTATACATACTTCTGTTTAGGTCTTGGTTTTTTGTTTGTTTGGCTGCAGGGAGTTTAGCTATTCAGTGAGTGAAAACTAGGATGGAGAATGGCCAGCATCCACCTAACTGTATCATGTGGTACATAACCTAAAAGTGCTGAGACTCAGCTATGATCTTCTAAATTCAGGAAGGAATATACTGTGATGCACATGGTGGTTAAATAACAACATCCAATTTTCAATGAAATACATTATGAAGGGTTAACATTACTTTTAATGACTTTCCATAATCCACTGGAAACCAGAAACAAAGCTCTTTGCTTTTAAAGGCTGGCTCTAGGAGACACATTTTTAGAAGTCAGAAGATCAGGCTGGAATTCACAGCTTCATACTTCCAGTCTTTCTTTCCCTCACTCCTATTGCAAAATACACTCTACTCGTGCCTGGGCTTTTTCTTTATACCTGTTGTTTTCTTTGACAGCCCTTCTGTTGAGACCTTATCTTTCACTAGCTTTAAGGCCTCCAGCCATAGTATACTGTCACAGTCTTTTGGGGCACATTGATCTTTATTTGAGCATTGTCTCACCTGAACTTTTATCACCAGTTTTTCTTTGAAAGGCTGTCTCTAGTTTAATATCTGAAGGTTTGACAACGTGTGACAGACCCTTTTAATTTCAGCAGCAGAGTCTTAAACCAATATAATCACTATTCTGCTCTTATGTTTGTAGGTTTTAATTAGCTTGGATGTGTAGGAGAGAAACTTTAAAACAGTCATTAAATGTGATTTGTTGACTGTTCTCCAAATTCTCATCTGTATTTTAATAATATGTGTGAGTATTCTCATAATTAATAGGGTCATAATGGAATCTTCATTAATGTAACATTGCCCATCTGATGTGACAAACACAGACCCTTTTCACTGGATTTTTAAGTGTGGCTTGTTTTTTTTAACAAAAAAACCCACCACCTTCTCCATTTAGCAGTCAGCAGTAATGGCTTATGTGTTTTGTTTTTAAACAATTCTGCTTTAAAACCAAAGAGTCATGTGGGAAATCCTAATAGAGTCACCTTGGCTTAGATTGTATAACACACTTAACTAACCTGGAATTAAAAAGAAAAACAAGCATTTTGGGCTTAGCCTTTAGAATGTTTGTTTAATTTGGAGGAGAATACTGAGCAGTTCAGGCACTATGGTATTACTCTCAGGATGTAATTTGTTCAACAGACTGATAAGCAAGTGAAAAGAGCAGAGGTGGAAAGGTGAACAGGGACAGGGGAAAATTTTTCTACGGCCTTGCCCTTGTCACAGGAAAATGTTTCAGTATTTGTACCAATTCATTTCGCGTGGAACAGTGAGAAGTGTAAGTCCTACTCACCTGATAATATATTCTTCACTAAAATATAGCAAGTTTCATTTTTAAAACATGTCAAAGAAAAATATGATTATTTATTATTATTTTAGAAGAATGAATGCACACTTCTGTCGACACAATGCTTTGATCCACGGATTCGTGGCTGATTAATGAGATGCCTCTCCATCTTCCTCATAACTGCATGTTTCCCAGATGGGCAGAGAATCACTAGGAATTCACATACAACAATTTAATAAAACAATGTACTAAGGTCTGATACACATATAAATCATTCTCCCTATTAATATGAACTGCTCTTATTTTTTGAATACATATTTCTTTAATACATATTTCTTGAGGCCAGAAATTAGCATAAGCTTACTTAGTTCTTTTTAGGTCACCAAGCAATAATTTCTTCCTTGGCTCAATGTCATTTGCACCCTGTCTCTGGATTTGTTCATTTTTTTTCCAGGTCAAAGCCATTTCAAAATTGACATGATGTTTTGAGGCAAGAAAAAAAAAACTGTTTGAAGTTGTTTGCCTTATTTCAGTCCATATCCCCCTCTACTACTTTCTTATTCACTTTCCTTCCTCTTTTCAAGTTTATTTCTAAGCAGAGAATGCATTTTGTAATTTCCAGTTTATACTTATTTTATGTCAGTTTATTACCATTCTGTGGTGGCTTGACCCTAAGTGGACACCAGGTGTGCACCAAAGCTGTACTATCATTCCTCTCCTCAGCTGGACAGGGAAGAGAAAACATAATGAAAGGCTCATGGGTTGAGATAAGGACAGGAAGGGATCACTCACCAATTAACATCACAGCAAAACAGACTCAACTAGAGGAAATTAATTTATTACCAATCGAATTAGAGAAATGAGAAACAAACCCAAATCTTAAAAGACTTTTCCACCACCCTCTCTTCTTCCTGGGTTTAATTTTACTCCTGATTTGTCTACCTCTTCTCCCCAAGCAGCAGCACAGGGGAACAGGGAATGAAGGGTGTGGCCAGTTCATCACATGTAGCTTCTGCCACTCGTCGTTTTTCAGGGAGAGGACTCCTCACGCTTTCCCTCTGCTCCAGCATAGGGTCCCTCCCACATGAGACAATCTTCCTCAAACTTCTCCAATGTGAGTCCTTCCTGTGGGCTACAGTTCTTCATGTACTACTCCAGAGTGGGTCCCTTCCACGGGGTGCAGTCCTTCAGGAACAGTTCTGCCAGCAAACCTCCTCTAGCATGGTCTCCCCTCTCCATGGGGCCACAGGTCCCGCCAGGAGCCTGCTCCAGTGTGGGTTTTCCATTAGGTCACATACTCCTTTGGGCATCCACCTGCTCCAGCGTGTCATTCTCCATGGGCTGCAGATGGACCTCCTCTCCACCATGGACCAACATGTGCTGCAGGGCAACAGCCTGTCTGATCAGCCATGATCTTCTTCACAGGCTGCAAGGGAATCTCCAACACCTGGAGCACCTCCTCCTCTTCTTTCTTCACGGGCCTTGGTGTTGACCAGGAATATATTTCTCTCTCACATATTCCTCTCTCCAGCTGCAATTGCTCAGCAATTTTCCTCCTTCTTAAATGTTACCATGGAGGTGTTGCTACCATTGCTTATGGGCTTGGTCTTACCCAACAGCAGGTCTGTCTTTGGAGTCAGCTGATATTGGCTCTATCAGACACAGGGAAAGCTTCTAGCAGCTTCTCACAGAAGCAACCTCTGTAATCCTCACTACTACTCGACCCTTGCCATGCAAACTCAATACGCATTTGTTTTCATATTAGCATGAAAACTTACATGACTCTTCTTTGTCCCTAGTGTTTCTGCATGAACATATGCATTTCATGTCTGTTTCCACGTTTGGTTTTCCTTTTGCTAGGCTGTATAAGCCAATGTCTCCCAGTGCCCTCAGCTAAAAAAAAGTCTTTGTTCCCTTAACATCCATATTACTTTCCTGAATCTCCTTAGTCTTGAGTTCAATTTTCTTGAGTAGCAAAAAAAAACAAATCTCACCAATAATTTAAGATATTTTTCCTATTTACGCTTGTCATATGTTCATCGAATAGTGAAGAATCAGGCATGCTTATTAATTATTATATATGCACAAGCATATGTATCATCAAAACCTAAACATTGACTGTACATTTTGTACTTCAGAACTGCCACTTTGCACATATATGGGGAGAAGAGGTGGGAACCAGACTACAAGGAGCAAGTAGTACTGTCTGATTTTAGCTGTCCCTGTCTGAAATAGTACAGATGCCGATCTTTTCCTGCTGAGAGTAGCACTATACAAACTAATGAGCGATAGGAATAAGGAAGATTCTGATGCAAGCTCATCACTACCTGATGCAAAAAATCTGCTTTTGTCCTCCAGAGCCATACAGGCTGTGTAATGTCAGTAGTTACTCTTGCACTGCAATCCTGAAAAGGGGAGCCCATCAGAGATGTCTCTGAAATGAGATCCTTTGCTTCATTGTTGTGAGCTTCTGTGATACCTGCTCTGACTATAAAACACTTTGCAAAGCCTTAGAACTTTAAAAACTTGCCCTCTTAATGGTGACAGAAGTTCTTTTGACACAATGAAGAAACTATTCTACTAAGCATATCCAGACCCTAATGGGAAAGCAACCTTTTAATACCAGGAAAGTCTGGGCTCTAAAATTACTTTGACGCAAGTAACTGTCACAAGGATGAGCTTGCCAGGTCAGCAATGAGGGGTGTTAATGTAGCATTCTCTCCATCTTTCCAGTAATCATTCATTGCTGAGTTTATTGCAGTCCTCATTACTGCTGGCGATGACGCTTTTCCGTGCCCAAGCTTCATATTTGAGTAATGTCCCATAAGTTGCTAAGAAATCTTGTAATACTTGAGAGTGATATTTCTTCATAGAATGTAAGTATTAAAAACAGACAAATAAACCAAAAAAAGGAACAACAGGACCTGTTCAGTTGATTTATTAGGGGTAACTGTAAATGTTTTAGTGTTTGCCATCCCCAGAAAGAGTGTACAAACAACTAAGATTTCCTCAGTAAGGCGTGGGATAAACATTACTTCGTAGTTTGATCTAGCTTGTTAAATCACTTCCCTCTGTACTTAAAGGTAAGAAAAAGACTCTACAGAATGTTGATTTGGTCAGCCCTGAAGTGATCAGGCAGTTGGACTAGATGTTTATTGTAGGTCCTTCCGGATGAAACATTCCAGTCTAGTTTAGTGTAGTCTAGTCTAATTAAACTCATCACTCTAAGATACATATTTTAGGAGGTATAAATTGCTATTCTGAAATGCTAGTCTCATGCACCCTTGATTAAAAAAGGGCAGGTACACAAGTAGAGTAGTCTGGGTATTTCAGTTTTAGACACCTCACATCATAATAATTAAATCAAAAGTTTATGTCTAAACCAAAGAATGTATATTTTTGTAGTTCTTTTTTATTCTCACTTCTCACAGAATCACAGAATCACAGAATGTCAGGGATTGGAAGGGACCTCGAAAGATCATCAAGTCCAATCCCCCTGCCAGAGCAGGAATGCCTAGATAATGCTACACAGGAACGTGTCCAGGCAGGTCTTGAATGTCTCCAGAGAAGGAGACTCCACAGCCTCTCTGGGCAGCCTGTTCCAGTGTTCCGTCACCCTCACTGAGAAGAAGTTTCTTCTCGAGTTTAAGCGGAACCTCTTATGTTCCAGTTTCAGCCCATTACCCCTTGTCCTATCAGTGGTTGTCACTGAGAAGAGCCTGGCTCCATCCTCGTGACACTCACCCTTTAGATATTTGTAAACATTAATGAGGTCACCCCTCAGTCTCCTCTTCTCCAAACTAAAGAGCCCCAGCTCCTTCAGCCTTTCCTCATAAGGGAGATGATCCGCTCCCTTAATCATCCTAGTTGCCCTGTGCTGGACTCTCTCAAGCAGCTCCCTGTCTTTCTTGAACTGAGGGGCCCAGAACTGGACACAGTATTCCAGATGGGGTCTCACCAGGGCAGAGTAGAGGGGAAGGAGAACCTCTCTCGACCTACTAACCACCCCCCTTCTAATACACCCCAGGATGCCATTGGCCTTCCTGGCCACAAGGGCACAGTGCTGGCTCATGGTCATCCTGCTGTCCACCAAGACTCCCAGGTCCCTTTCCCCTACACTGCTCTCTAATAAGTCATTCCCCAACTTATACTGGAACCTGAGGTTGTTCCTACCCAGATGCAAGACCCTACATTTACCCTTGTTGTATTTCATTACATTTTTCCCCGCCCAACCCTCCAGCCTGTCCAGGTCTCACTGGATGGCAGCACAGCCTTCTGGCGTGTCAGCCACTCCTCCCAGCTTGGTGTCATCAGCAAACTTGCTGATAGTACTCTCTAGTCCCTCATCCAAGTCATCGATGAATATATTGAATAATACTGGTCCCAGTACCGACCCTTGAGGGACTCCACTGGATACAGGTCTCCAACCAGACTCCGCCCCATTGACCACAACTCTTTGGCTTCTTCCGCTTAGCCAGTTCACAGTCCACCTCACTACCCGAGAGTCTAGACCACACTTCCTCAGTTTAGCAGCAAGGATGCTGTGGGAGACTGTGTCAAATGCTTTACCGAAGTCTGTTTTGTTGTCGTTGTTGTTTTCTTTCTCTTTTTGCAATACAAGAACAGGAAATGAAGAAATGAACAGAAGAGGAAAATTTGTAAGAATTCTGTATTGGGTCCGCTGTGGGGAATTTTAAACAAACAAAAAAATATAAGGAAGAGCATATTTCTGTTATAGTGAGTTTAACCCTTTGTTCAGACTTCATTTTTTGCATACAATATAAGTAAAACAACTCCGCATAATTACTTACTGCATAGTTACTTATATTAAAAAATATTATAACATACCTGAGTCAAGGCAATGACCATAAAATATCCTCATCAATTGTCTTCTGAGCTCTCATTACACCACATAAAACATTATTGATTGTACACAATCTGTACTAAGAATCCCTAAAGAAAGATGTGCAATGAGAAAAAACTATTAAATGTTTTATGTTTTGTATCCCCTTTTCTTGGGTAAGAGTTATTTATTCTAATTTAAAATTAATTACTTTTTATATGTTCAGAGTCCAATTTCTCTTCAGAGAAATGTTTCTCCAGTGTGGCAAAAGCTGCCTTTCTGATTCCACCTTCTGTCATGATAATTATTTGGTCTGCTTTGCCCCAAACAATAAAAGCTAGCAATAACAGTAAAATATTGGTTCAGGATTATTTATTTTATGTTATAATTTATTTACAAAGCAGTTTTGAAAATTAGGCCTCAGGAGATGGAAAAATTATGGCCCTCTAAACAAGAGGCTCTGTTGGTAAACTGGCCTCCTGAGTTTTAGCCTAGCCAGCCACTGTTTAAAAACAACCAGGGTGTTCCAGGAATGGTGATGAAAAGACCTTGCAAGAAAAAAAATAGTGTAAACAGGTAAAACTGTAAGAAAAGGAGAGAAGTCTCCATTTTCTGGAGGCTGGAGCTATGATGCTTACTCCAAAGGAGCCAGGGAAGCTGAGATTTTCTACTTTAGCCCATAGCATCTAGGGAATAAAAAGCATTTGCCTGTTTCTTATTTTTACTTGGGTAGGAAAAACCAAAGATATGTGACAGACAACTAAGTCCAGCCCACTGTTGCTGCAGAAAACCAAAAAAGCCACTTCTTCTGCCTGTTTTTGCTACTCCTTTTATTTTCTGGCACCTGCCGAGATTTGGGGCTGTTCAGTCTGGAGAAAAGAAGGCTCTGATGAGACCTTATTGTGGCCTTCCAGTATCTCAAGAAGGCCTACAAGAAAGCTGGTGAGGGGCTTTTTAGGATGTCGGGTAGTGATAGGACTGGGGGAATGGATTAAAACTAGAGATGAATCAATTCAGATTGGACGTTAGGAAGAAGTTCTTCACCATGAGGGTGGTGAGACACTGGCACAGGTTGCCCAGAGAGGTGGTGGAAGCCCCATCCCTGGAAGTTTTTAAGGCCAGGCTGGATGGGGCTCTGAGAAGCCTGATCTAGTGGGGGATGTCCCTGCCCATGGCAAGGGGATTGGAACTAGGTGATCTTTAAAGTCCCTTCCAACCCTGACAATTCCATGATTTTGTGATTCTGTGATTCAGATACATTACATATTTAAGAAAGACTTCTGCTTATTTTTCTCCCATTCTCTCCCCTTCCTTGCAAGTATTATCATCTTTCTGACTTTTCTCTTCCTTTACCTGCAGCTCTTAGTTCTCTTCTCTCTGAGCTTTGCTATCCTCTTCCCCTGTTCCTTCTTATTTAACCCTTCAGAATCCCTGTGCATTTGAGTATCCCTGTTCCATTTACTCCATCATTTCTCATTCATTTCTCATGCATTATTTTCTACCTGTGACATTTCACCTCACACTCAGACCTTAATTCCCATCTCCTCCTGTAAGATAATAAAATTTTAAATGCAAAGCTGAAAGTGCTTTCTGAAAGTCATAATTCCTGACTAGAAACATCTGCCTAAATAGATTCTCATGCCACTGAGCATATATAATTTAATGTAATTCTGTTTTTCTTGAGCCTTCAGCATGTATAAACAAAACCACAATCCATCTCTCCTAAAGTCAGTTTTCCATGATTTTTGATAAAGCAAAGTTTCTATTTATTGCTTAAAAAAAACACCCAAAAAGCAACAAATACAACTGCCATGCTTCTGTAGCTTTGTTCAAGAAGTTTGCCAAACCAGGTTACAGATCTTCAAGACACTAGGGACATGTGTTTCTACTCAGTTATTATTGTGCTGTTTATAAAACACTTTCGGTCAGAATAAAGTTTTGTGGTACTGTGATAACAAGTTACTTAGTTCTGGACTGAGGTCACTGAGGAGTGAATTCATATCATTTTACTTTAACAGCCTTGAAGTTGGGCATCCAGTTCAAGTGAATCACTATGACTCCTGGTATTTCAAGATGAGAGAGCTCGCTGTCTCTCGTGGGATACAGCTTGCCTGCCTAAGGGATCTTTGTATGGGGACAAGTGCCCATGAGAGGTACAGTGCTGCCTTCAGGGAAAGGGCTAGTCATAATAAAAAGCCAAAATTAAGTGAAAGAAAAACACTGTCACTCTTACAAGACCTTTCTCATCCTTATTGGGTTTTTATTGGGCTTTTTAAAATGCACCTTGTGATCATGGAGGCACCACCTTCACTTTTTTTTTCTTCCAAGACATTCTATTCTATTTTTTTCTTCCTAGATATTTTATGGCAAGCTGATTTAGAATATATTAAAATCTAACTTGTTAAATGGTGGGGGGTTCTCAACTCAGATTATCTGGTTATCGCTTCAGGATGTCATCTGCTTTGCTAGGATGTTGTTCATGAAGCTGATCTTACAAAACTCCTTCCTACAAAATTCAACCTACATCAATCAAGTCTGACCAAAAAAAAATAACTCTATATTTTGTTTAGAATTGCTGCAGGAAACTATGTTCCTCAGAGAAAATATGGACAATTTTCAAAGTGTTGCAAGTTGGATTGCCAAAAGCAACAAGACAGATGACAAGGTAAAACCCAAGACCACAAAGACAAATGTCTCTATTCTTTTCCCTACAATAAGTTTCCGTACCGCTTGGCAATCATAAGTATGCAAATAAAATATATTTTTGTATAAAGTCTGATATTGTGGTGTAACTAGTTTTGTGTCACTACTTTGTCCCAAAAACTGAGTGTTTTTTGTTGAACTCTGTTCAATTAGTTGTCCTAAGAAGATGCTGGAGTAAATCTACAAATTCCCAACACCCAGGAAATTTGGTTCCAAGAAAGATATGTTAAAAAAAGAAAAAAAAAAAAGAAAAGAAAATTCCCCAACTAATTTTCAAGATATTTTTTCATTTAGTTTTAAATTCACTGATTTAGCTAGTGTTCATTTCTCAAGAACACATTAAAAGAAACAAAAACCGCTCAGAATCCCCCAAGCATCTAATATCGTATTTAAATAATTATTTATCTTTAGTTGTTTTTCTTTTTTCTTTCATCATTATTCTTCTAGCACTTTGCTGCAATTTATGCCTGAAAGATAAAAGCTTCAGATTTCTTCACTGCAAACATATTGTTCCAAAATGATAATGAAAAGTATACGGAAATTATGAAAATACTGTCTACCGTTTTCCTCTAGGGATGTTTTAACCCTCGATTCAGTATGAATGAAAGATTGCTACAGTAGAGATGTAGTTTAATTAAATGGCTATATTAATCATTTACCTTGCAGATATTTTCTGAGTATTGGCTTTATTATTGTCTTGCATTGCTACTTTTTTTTTGTATATTTTTAGAAAATAAGAGCAGAGAATCACAGAGAGCATAAGAGATCACATTTCTGGGTCCTATGCTGAACAGAAATTAGAATAATTAAGCTATCTATGGCAGATGCTTTGCTAACCTGTTCTGGAGATCCTTCATATAAGAGATCCCACAGCCTATCCAGAAGACCTTTGTAACATTTCACCAACTTTATAGATACAAACTTTTTCGTGATATCTGATCTGCATGTTATTGGTGACAGACTGAGCTAATTTTGTTCTCACTTTCACAAAGCCAGAAAGTGATGACCGTTCTCTCTAGAATGTCTTTTTCCATTCTTCACCTACAAGATTTGAAGTTGTGAATATTGTTACACAAATATAAATTAATTTTATTCTTGTTTCCTAGCTTTCTCTCATTCCAACATATCATAATACTCATGTTAGGACTAAGAAAGGACAAACTACTCTTGTTCTGCAGCTAATCCTGTTTTTTTTTTTAAACAGTTGCTCCTTGGAAAGTAGAAGTTCCATTTGTAATTCGAGAAATATATAGAAGTGTTTTAAGGAAGCAGGGTTATACTGTGGAAGATAAGAAATTAATATTTACATTTAGATGATGGTGTTTGCATGTTTTAGATATCAGAAAAAATCCATTTAAGGCTTTTTCTGTTGTTTTTCATATCTATCTTTCATGTCAGAATCCTTTTTTTTCACTGTTTGAATTGTAACCTACTGGTCAGCAACATGAGTTTCCAGAGATAAGTACAAATAATATGAGTTCTCATTCAAAAGAGAATGTGATGGAGTTGCTCCTGCCTACAGGATTTCTTCAGAGTGGTGGTGTTTTAATGCTGTATGGATTCTAAGATTTCATATACCATTAAGGTCAACTTGCTTTCTTCATTAAAATTCTAAGAAGCAGAAAACCTTAAAGATTAAATGACCCCTAGTAAGGCAAAGCAATGGAAATATTACCTTGCTTTCCTTTACCTTCAGGCATTAAGCCACTAGAAGCATTTTTTTCATTATTATTGTTTCTTAAAACATTTATTTACTTTACAAAATGTGGGTTCTTATTTTTTTCTCTGCAACACATTTTAGAGTAAAGCCATGAATGAGCAGGTTCTAAGAAGTTTGCTTCAATAAATGTAATGGATGATGAGCTGCTACCTTTGGATATTGCCTCCAGTCAAGCCCTGTGTATTCTACATATGCAGGTGAATTGTCGTAATTCTTAGAACAGCATTTTTCAGCAAATTGTCCTGTTAAATAGGAAAATTTTACTCAAGCCTGCAAAAGCGATAAGCCTGACCTTCCAGGTCTGCTTTGAAAGGTCATTTTGATTTGTATAGGCAAAAGTGGAAAGTAAATGCATTTTCAATGCCTGGTATCTTTTGGCTTTTAATGGCCAAGTGGTCTGATTTTTTTGGAAGTGCAAAGCCTGTGCAGGTTCTGCTGAACTCAATAGCAACAGCAGGCATCACGAATGTCTCACAAATAGACCATGACTTTCCTCACTTCTTTCTGTCTTCTCCTTTCCCTCACACCTCTTTTCTTGTTATGATAATGTAATCGCCTTCTTGACAAACGAACTTCATTCATGAGCTGGTAAGTATAATAGCTTTCATCTCAAGGTCAAATATCGAGAAAACTATTAAAGTTTCCTTTCAATTCATCAAAACTGAATTATGTTTCAGACAACATACTAAGTGCATCAGAGGTCCCTTACAGCTTCATCCACAGCCACTTGGCAATCTGGCTGAAAGTATTTAGCAGCACAGAGTTCTGCATGGCTAAACCCACTATGAATTATCTATAAAGTACCCACATTCAGATTTAGCCTACGCAATTAAGGTTCTCAGCTATATTCAAAATTTATAAGGGATTGAATAACCTTTCTCAGGAAATGAAAAGAAAATTTCATTGTTCTAATATTTAGCCAAATCGTCACTCATGATGAGGGGATGGAAACAAGGGGGTAGGAAGAAGAACAAATTTTAGCTCTCCTAAAAAAAATCTTCATTCATTATGATGTAAATATTTTTTAGACAAAGTAATTTTAAATTTAATTGATATTATTTTAGATATGAAAGAATAATGCAGGCTTGGAACAAATTATACATACCCAGAACTTTTTTAATCACAGAAAAGAAGTGCTTTAACTAGCCTGGCACAGTTAAATCATTATATACCGTTAGTATACGAATACTAGTTTATCTATTCATAACTGAGATGTAGAAGTGCTATGCACATAAAACATATATACATTTTTTATACTCCACAGTTAGAAACATTTCTATCAAGAAATTACCAAATCTACAATAAGGTTCATACTTTTCTAACATCATATTAGGAGGCTGGCTAGCTCACTCGGTTAGAGCGTGGTGCTGATAACACCAAGGTCACAGGTTCGATCCCCGTTGGGTCTCGATGTGTTGCCTGATCTAGTTGAGAGGCATCCCTGCCCACGGCAGGGAGGTTGGATTAAATGATCTCTAAGGTCCCTTCCAGCCTAGGTCATTCTATGATTCTATGATTTTATGATACCTGAAACAGTATCCTGGTTTGAGCTGAACAGAACCAGTTCCGTTCAGCGATTTTCCTTTTCAGCTCAGTCTCTTCTAAGAGGATGCACTTTCTGAAGTCAACAACAGGTTTTTGCAGACAGAGGCTGCTTCTAGAAGTGATAACACCTGATGGTTACTACTAAGGATTGGTATGCAGAAACAATCTCACTTATACCTGCTCTTGTAGTGACCAAGGTCACTGCTGGATCTTGTGTAACATGTTGGGGGTGCCGGGAAGTGAAAACGGTTGCAAGGATGTGAAAGGTTGCACCTCTAGGGAGGAACAGACAGGACAAATGACCATTCTATATATTATGTATTCAGTACGAAACTGAGAGATCACAGTGTTTAAGCCCTCTTGCTCTAATGGCCAGCTCCTGTATACAATTCCCCTCTACTGCTGAGCCGGCAGCTTTGCAGCAACAGTGGGGACTGCTATCAGCAAGGGGGGGTGTAGTGGTAGATATCACTTGTATATATTTGTGTATATTTAATGATCGTCAATATTTCCTTATTGGTACTATTACTGTTTATTAAAGCTATTTTAGTTTTATTTTCCAATCTGTAAGTCTCTCTGCCTTATTCCATTTCCCTTCCCCTGGGGAGGGAGAGGGGTTAGAGCGCATCTGTCAGTGTTTACTGGCTAGCCCAGCCCTAGCCCTCAACAGATTCTTCTATCATTTGTTTTGAATTTCCATAAATATTAGAATGATGTGGCTCCATGAAGGACATAAGAAGATAACTTTGGTCTATTATTAAACTAGTATTCACATGAAGTAATATATATAACAATTTCATGCATCTACAGGCACTCTTCAGTATAAAATAGATGCTTATATCACCCTCTACCCTCTCTACTCACCTAAATACATGTTTTTCTACGTTTTTTTTGGCTCGATAAAGGCATGTAAGAGCATGAGTTCCAATTAAATGCATAAGGGCCTGTATTTAGAAGAAATTAAGCACATACAAGGAAGCAAACAATTGCTGGGTTGAATTTTCCAAAATACTAACTACTAAACTCCCTTATGAAAGCTTCTCTTAGGTAATATTTGTACCTTCAGACATCTACAGGTCTCCAGCTTTAAGCAAATTTGTAATATAAAAAAATGTCTGATTTGTAAGTTATTTTAATAGAATCTTACACTCATTTGTACAGGAAGGCTTCAGAAAACTATTCCTTAGCTTTAGAAGAGATCCTATGCTGGGTGCTTATCTTAATGTATTCCAAAAGATGTATGTGTGACAATGGAAAAAGTTCAAATGCAGAGTTGTTCAGACCATTACATTTCCGTAAAGAGCTGGCTGTTTAACTGTCTCCAGAAGTAGCAGAATTAGACCCAACTAATGTATTTTAATTTTAAATCCTGATTTGTCATGAACACTAGGTCATTTCCCACGAAAGATAAATATCAAAGGTGTGATCTGAGAGCTCATGGTGGATTTACATTATACTGAATCACAGGGCTAGTATATTTGATCTCAGGGTTTTGTAAGCAAATTCTCTATTTTTCAACAAAACATTTTACATGAAATATTAAGAAGTCAAGTCCTTCTAAAAAAAAAGAAAATAAAGAAACCAGAAAACTTTTGAAGCTACGTGCTCTTTCCCCTAAAAACTTAGGACAAAATTTGGATTTTCTAGGACTGGAATATAATCACAAAATCACAGATGTTGGAGAGTGGCCCAGCCACAGGCTGCCCAGAGAGGTTGTGAAGTCTCCTTCTCTGGAGACTTTCAAAACCCACCTGGACGAGTTCCTGTGTGACCTATTCTAGGTGATGCTACTCCGGCAGGGGGGTTGAACTAGATGATCTTTTGAGGTCCCTTCCAATCCCTGACATTCTGTAGTTCTGTGAACTGATTCCTAACCCATTCCTCATCAACCAAGGCAAATTCCTCCTTTATGCTGACTTCCTCTGGGGCCTGAGGGCTCAGGGGCTTCTGAGGACAGTCTCCAGCAATACAGACAGAGGCAAAGAAGGCATTCCGTAACTCTGCCTTCTCTGTATCTTCTGTCACCAGGGCACCCACCTCATTCAGCAGTGGGCCTACGTTACCTCTAGTATTAGTTTTATCTGCAGCGAATTTGAAGAAGTTTTTTCTGCTGTCCTTGACCTCCTTTGCAAGGTTTAATTTGAAAGAGGCCTTCGCTTTCCCAGTTGCCTCCCTACATCCTCTCACAATAGTCTTATATTCCACCCAAGTGGCCAGACCCTCCTTCCATGATCTCTGTACTTTCTTCTTCCACTTGAGTTTGCCCAGCAGGTGCCTGTTTAACCATGTGGGTCTCCTGGCTCCCTTTCCTGATTTCCTACCTGTTCGGATGCACTGATTTTGAGCTTGGAAGAAATGATCCTTGAATCATATTGGGATGCACTGATCTTGAGCTTGGAAGAAATGATCCTTAAACCAACTACCTTGGGCCCCTTTACCTTCTAGTACCCTGTCTCATGGGTTTTCCCCTAGCAATTGTTTGAAAAGTCTAAAGTTGGCCCTGCTGAAGTCCAGGGTTGCAATCCTGCTTGGTATTCTGTTCCTACTGCACAAGATCCTGAACTCCACCATCTCATGGTCACTGCAGCCAAGGTTGCCTTCAGTTTTTACTGCTTCAACCAGATCTTCCTTGCTCGTGAGCACAAGGTCCAGCACAAGGTCCTTACTGCTCCTTCCATGCTCTCCTCCTCATTCCCTGTAGGCGGAAGCAAGCAAGGGAGCGACCACGTGGTTCTTGGTCTCTCCCTGCTGGTCGTTGGTCGGCTTGAACCACGACAAAAGGAAACGAAGAAAGAGATCCAGGAAACCTGCATGGTTAACCAAGAATCTGCTGGGCAGACTCAGGTGGAAGGGGAGGGTATATAAATTGGGGAAGGAAGGGTTGGCCACTTGGGTGGAGTATAGGACTGCTGTCAGAGAATGTAGGGAGGCAATTAGAAAAGCTGAGTCCTCCTTGGAATTAAAACTTGTGAAGGAGGTCAAGGACAACAGAAAAAGCTTCTTCAAATTCGCTGCAGGTAAAACTAACATTAGAGGTAATGTAGCCCCACTGGTGAATGAGGTGGGTGCCCTGGAGACAGAGGACAGAAAGAAGGCAGTTACTGAATGCCTTCTTTGCCTCTGTCTACACTGCTGGAGACCGTCTTCAGGAGTCTCAGTCCCCTGAGGCCCCAGAGGAAGTCAACATAAAGGAGGAGTTTGCCCTGGTTAAGGAGGACTGGGTTATGGATCAGTTTGAACACTTGAACATCCATAAACCCATGGGCCCTGATGGGATGCACCCATGGGTGCTGAGGGAGCTGGAGGGAGTCATTGCTAGGTCACTCTCCATCATCTTTGGTAAGTCATGGGGAACAGGTGAGGTGCCTGAAGACTGGAGGAAAGTGAATGTCACTCCAGTCTTCAAGAAGGGTGGGAAGAAGGACCATGGTAACTACAGACCGGTCAGCCTCACCTCCATCCCTGGAAAGGTGATGGAACATCTTATCCTTGGCGCTGTCTCTAGGCGTATCAAGGATAAGAAGGTCATTAGGAGCAGGCAGCATGGCTTTGCCAAGGGGAGGTCATGTTTGACCAACCTGATAGCCTTTTATGAAGACATAATCAGGGAGATGGATGGTGGCCGTGCAGTGGATATGGTCTATCTGGACATCAGCAAGGCATTTGACACCGTCTCCCACAGCATCCTCATAGGTAAACTGAGGAAGTGTGGTCTGGATGACCAAGTAGAGAGGTGGGTCACTAATTGGTTGAAGGGAAGAAGTCAGAGAGTTGTGGTCAATATATCAGAAGGCTGTGCTGCCATTCAGAGAGACCTAGACAGGCTAGAGTGCTGAGCAGGGAGAAATCTAATGAAGTTCAATAAGGGCAAGTGTAGGGTTTTGCACTTGGGAAAGAATAACCCCATGTGCCATCATAGGTTGGGGACTGCCCTGCTGGAAAGCAGCATAGGAGAAAGGAACCTGGGGGTTCTAGCAGGATGACCATGAGCCAGCAATGTGCCCTCGTGGCCAAGAAGGCCAATGGCATCCTGGGGTGTATTAGAAGGGGAGTAGCAAGTAGGTCGAGAGAGGTTCTCCTCCCTCTTTTTTTCTGCCCTGGTGAGGCCACATCTGGAATACTGTGTCCAGTTCTGGGCCCCTCAGTTCAAGAGTGTCAGGGAACGGCTTGAGAGAGTCCAGCGCAGAGCCGCAAAGATGGTGAAGGGAGTGGAACATCTCCCTTATGAGGAAAGCCTGAAGGAGCTGGGTCTCTTTATCTTGGAGAAGAGGAGGCTGAGGGGTGACCTCATTAATGTTCATAAATATATCAAGGGGGAGTGTCAGGAGGACAGAGCCAGGCTCTTCTCAGACATGTCCAATGACAGAACAAGGGGCAATGGGTTCAAGCTGGAACACAGAAGTGTATTGGTTTGACCTGGCCGGATTTTGGCAGCGGCGGGGGAGCTGCACGGTGACTTCTGCAAGAAGCTGCTAGAAGCTCCCCGAGTTTGACAGAGCCAATGCCAGCCGGCTCCAAAGAGGGACCTGCCATTGGCCAAGGCTGAACCTATCAGTAAAGTGATAGCAGAGGAACGTTTCTGTGAAAAACACATTTAAGAACGGGGAAAAGAACTGCGCCATAACAGCTGGCACAGAGATGGAGGAGTGAGAATCTGTGCAGACACCAAGGTCAGTGAAGAAGGAGGGGGGGGGGGGGAGGATGAGCTCCAGGCGCCAGAGCAGAGAGAGTCCCCCGGGTCCGTGGTGAAGACCATGGTGAAGCGGGATGTCCCCCTGCAGCCCATGGGCGGGGTGTAGATGTCCACCGTGGGGCAGAGGACCCCACACTGTGTGGGTGGATGCCTGAAAGGGGACTGTAGCCCATGGGAAGCCCGCATCAGAGCAAGCTGCTGCCAGAACCTGCAGCCCGTGGAAGAGGGAATGCCCACACTTGAGCAGGTTGGCCGGTGGGACTTTTGGGACGCTGCGGGGGACTCACGCTGGAGAAGCTTCCCCTGAAGGACTGCACCTCAGACTCACGAGGGGTGGGCTGTCCCTCGTGAGGTGTCTCCCGTTGGGCAGTTTGTGATGAATTACCCTTCGTGGGACGACTCACGCAGAGAAGAGAGCGTGAAGCTTGTCTCCCGTGAGAGGGACCCCACAATGACCCTGGGGAAGAGTGAAGAGTCCTCCCCCGGAGTGAAGAAGTGGTGGAACCAACGTCAGATGAACTGACCGCAGCCCCCATTCCCTGTCCCCCTGCGCCGCTCGGGGGGAGGAGGTGGAGAAACCGGGATTGATGTTAAACCCGGGAAGAAGGGAGGGATGGGGGGAAGGTGTTCTGGTTATTAAGATCCGTTTGCTTTTTCTTATTTCTCACTACTCCTCTGTGATTGGTTCTCTTAATAAATGTAATTAATTTCCCCAAAATCAAATCTGTTTTGCCCAGGACGGTAAATGAGGGTGATCTCCCTGTCCTTATCTCAAACCCTGCGCTCTTGGAAATATTTTCTCCCCCTGTCTAGCAGTGAAGGGGGAGTGAGAGAGCGGCTGTGTGGGTACCTGGCTGCCAGCCAGGGTCAAACCACGACAAGGAGGTTCCACAAAACTATTAGAAAAAAACATTTTCACTGTGAGGGTGACAGAGCACTGGAACAGGCTGCCCAGGGAGGTTGTGGAGTCTCCTTCTTTGGAGACATTCAAAACCTGCCTGGATGCCTTCCTGTGCGTACAACTGTAGGTGATCATTCTCTGGCAGAGAGGTTGGACTAGATGATCTTTTGAGGTCCCTTCCAGCCTCTAACGTTCTGTGATTCTGTCAAATGCTACCTTGCCTATTATAAAGCATGTCTTCTAACTACAAACTTTGAAACTCTGAGCTATATGCTGTATTTTGCAAACAATTTTTTCTATACGCATGTGATAACTCAGCTCCACAGCACAAGATATTGAACATGCAAAGTGTGGTTGGACTCAAGGTATTCAGAAATCTTGATTGTGGCATCATTGTAGTCTGCTATGCCCTAACAATGCAACTACTTCATATTTCTTTCCCAAATGGGTTGCTGAGTTTCTATTTACAAAGCACTTTCAGACTCTATGGTAGAATATCTTATCTGAATGCTCTACTCCACTGATGTATATATTATAAAATGTATTTTTCACACAGTGGCAGATTATGATCTATGGCCTAAAAGTAATCAGACTGCAGAATATTTTGAAGGGGCAAGATTTCAAGAGAAATTACCCTTGATGGAGAACCTCAGACAAGCAACCCATTTTTATGTTAATTTACATGCTGAAATATAAATGTTAAACCCTGACAGGCTTTGGAGAAAGAGAAAAATGTTCCTTGGACTCTCCTGCTCCAAACATATGTGTAGTCCCAGCATTTATTTTTTTCATAGCTTTGACATTTCTTGGGCTTCCACTACCGTCTCTAAATAAAAATTCTAAGGTGCAGAGGGGAAAGTAATTCAGGTGAGGGCTTAAGCCACATTGTCTTATAGCCAAAGACTTCCAAGTCAGTCAATTACGAATTCATTGAATATACAATCAATATTATATTTTCAATTTTATTAAAGTTCTGTCAAAAAAAGACTTTTTTCAACTATATACAGAAAAAACCAACCTTACACCCATGCAAATCCCCCAAATAATTAATTGGACTGAGGAGTGAATGACTGGTTCTGTAGTTTGATTAAAAAGAGCTCCTAATTGTTTGTGGACTGGAATGCTAAAGATCTCTACTAATACATCTGCTAGAGAAAAATGATTCTTAAAGAACTATGTTTTAATGATGGCCATTTTCACACTAATATAATTACAAAATCAGAAGAAGAAAACGGACAGAATTTTCCTAACTAACTTTGTCAAAAAAGCTGAAGAAAATCTATCTGCATCACTAAAGTAAAATAATATAAGTGTATCCATGAGCAGCTGGTTAAAACTTTCAGATGGCAAATTATGCATAGACATTTAAATGAGTTTTTATGCGGCATGCTGTGATGAAGGGAATGTCTTCCAGCTGGGATGTAGTCAGAATTTCTGGTAAACTTTATCTCTGTATTATGATGTAAAAATTTATCATTGTATCACTGCATCAGTAATTTGAGGATATTTCTTTTTTACTAACCAAATTCCTCAGCTGAGCTCTGTAAGCTATAGGCTTAATTGATGAAGATCATAGAAGTTCCCTGATTCTAATCCTTTTTTTTTTTTTTCCTGTTATGCTACTTCATCACTTTACACGACTCTTAACAGGATTCATTTAAAAATTAGGCATGGTGAGTTCAAGCTCATTGACACTAAACAGATTGGTATTTACTTTTAATCTAGATACTATATTTTAAATGTTTTGGGTTTTGGAAAGAAAAATTTTAATTCAGGTAAAACGTAAACATCAGTCAAACATGAAGTGTACTGAATAATTGTTACATTCTACCTTATTTCTCCCCTTCATTTTTTTCCCCTCACTTTCATTTTTATGACTTACATCCTTTTCTTCACTTTCTGACTGCTGACTCAGTTGCTGACATACTTTTAATTTAAATGATAACTTTCACTGACATCAGTGTGAGGTGAGGGTGCAAACTACTTCCTTGAACCAGGAAGAATACAGAACAAGACAGAGACAGGAAAGAGCAGTAAAGAATGTATATGGATATATAGGTTAGATAAGTGCAAAGCATGATATCATGGTTTGAACCCACCTAGCTGTCAACAAAGAATCATGCAACCACTCACTCATTCCCTCCTCCTCTTCAGTATTGGGAGGAGAGGAAATTCTCAAACGGCTTAAGGATCAAGATTAAGGACAGGGAGGGCTCACTCACCACTTATGGTCATGGGCGAAAACCAGAGTAAACTTGGGGATGAAAGATTAGACAGGAGAACCACTACCAGTTTGCTAATCAAACATCAGAGTAGGATAGAGAGAAATAAATACAAACAGATCTTGGAAACACTTTCGCCCCACCCTTTTGTCTTCCCAGCTACCTCCTTCCCACCAGCTGTGCAGCGGGGCCGAGAACGGGGGTTGTGATCCGTCCATCATACACTGTCCATGCTGCTCCTTCCTCCTCAGAGAGAGGACTCCTTGCAGTCTTCCCCTGCTCCAACATGGTGTCCCTCTCACAGGAGACAGTCCTTGAATTTCTCTAACATGAGTCCTTCCTACATGGCCACAGTTCCTTCCAAACTACTCCAATGCTGCCCCCTCCCCTGAGCTGCAGTCCTCCCAGTGACAGACTGTTCCAACACCAGCTTCCCTCAGAGTCACAGCGTGCTTTGGACACAGTGTTCTGCTCCAGCGTGGGGTCCTCCAGGGGCTAGTACATCCTATATCTTTTGCTACCACTAATCTCCTCGTGTCGCAGGGGCCCAGCCTGTCATCTCATGCCATGTCACCACATACTTCAGTGAAATCTCTGCTCCAGCACCCTTCTCCCCCTCTTTCCTGAACTTGGTGATAGCATGGTTGCTCATCTCACCTCCCCTTCCTCTCCAAAACAAAGCATTCCCCAACACAAGGGAATGGAAGTTGCCTGACAGCTTCGCCCTCTTAAATACACTGATCCCAGAGACGATGATTGGCTCAGCCTTGATCAGAGGCGAGTCCAACTGTTACCTGGGTGAGACTCTGAAAGCTTCGCACAGGAGTCACCTTCACAGCTCCCAAAAAACCTCACCAGACACTAACCCAACACACATAATCATTCAGAATCAGTGATTCCCTAATTTAAGAAACTGCTTTAACTTGGATGTCTATAGTAGTTTTCTGGTGACTTCTGCAATGAATGAGTAAGCCTATCCACCTACATGAAAAAATCAGGCTCTTGGAGTACACACAAAGTATATATACATGACATATATATTTACATATATTTTTCCTACTAGACTTTTTCTTGTAATCAGTGTTGGAAACAGAATATTGGGCTAACTGAACCCTTGGTCTGAAACTATGTGGCTCTACTTTGGTTCATAAGTTTTCTTACAAACACTGCCATATTTTATTCTATTTTATGGCAGTGATTCCCATACTATGTCATATCCTGTGTACCCATAGAAATTATTCTCATTCACTTATCAGCTTGATGATAACGGTAAATACACTTCTCTGACACTACTGGTTACGAACTCTTCCAAGTTCTGCATCTATTACTTGGTTTTGGTACTCATTCATTTCTATTATCTGAAGTCGTGTTTTTCCTTGTGTTTTTCTCTTTAAATATTAATTCTTCATTGTTTTTGTTGTTGCCATTTTCAGTTCTTGATGGCTTGTGAATTTATAACTGTTTTTCTTTCTATCATATCGTTCCTCAGGACTAGCCACTGTCACTAATTTTAAAAAATGTCACCAGAAAGCATGTACTTTTGTGTATAATGTGCATGACAGAAGTACAACGTTGAGTAACTTTTGTCGGTTTCTGTGATTTACATGTTCTATTGGGAAGGATTTGCATTTAATTCTGTGACATTTTTAGTGTCAGCCATGCTATGATTACTTTACAAGTAACCTTTTTATTTCTATACAATATCACAAAGAAAATTCAATACATATGACTTCAGACCCTTGATTTTTATTGACTTAGTTTTAAAAAGTTGCCACTGAATAAGCAACATAACAACAGCTGAGGCCTTTGAGATCACTTAGTAAACTGTCTTGAAGAGTTTTATTGTCAAGCTGACATCATGTCAGTCACAAAGAAGGATTAAATATGAATTAATAAGCAGAACGATTCAATCTGGTTATAGAGACAGCTATCTAAATTTTAGGGTTGATGCATCATTTCAGGTCAGCATTTTAAACCAGCAAAATAGCAAATAGTAAAAAGAAAAATCCTCATTTGTATTAAACACTGGGATACACCACACTTCAATTACTACATTGAAAATATATTACAAGTAGCAAAACCTGCCGCGAATCTTGGCAGATGTAACTTGGTGTCTTTATTCATGAATCTATTAACTTTCTACTGAGTCAGCGTTGTGCTAGCAAGCAAGTCATTCTCATCTTTCTAATTTAATTCCCTTGTAAAGAAAACATGAGTTTTTCGGATGTACCTGATTAAATATGGTTGCATTTTCTGATTTTGGATTTTCAAGGGGTTTATATTTTGACAGTAAATAGGCAATCTGCAGCCCATTTTTTTTGTACTGATACAAAATGTGCCATTCATGAAGCATGTGTCCCGTGACACAAAGGAGTGCCATCATGAATGTGAAGACACTTAGTAAACACCAGAGCTAGCTATTATTTTCTGTATTAACTTACTGAATAAATCATGTGAGTTTTAACATAGTGTCGGTATTTTGAGTACCTTAGCTTGTTTATAAATTTTTAATAAGACTTCACTGCTGCAATAATAAAACGTTCCTGCTGAAAAGTAAGTTTGCTAGCTTAGCCATGCAGTTGGTTTTCCAAAGCTGTTGGAAAACTCTACTGAGGCATAACATTTTTAGTCAATGGAAGTTGATTGATTCAGCTGTCCTTAGGAGAAGTATGAATTCATAAGTAAACAGCTGGACTCTCCAGAAGCTGACCTGCACCTGTACTATGTGAGATCTCTGCCTGCAACATGCCCTGCTGGTAAATTAATTTAATTTGGTTTTGTGACTTAGAAGAACAGTAAATCTGAATCTAAAACAGATTATGTTTTTTTGCTTCACCAAGGACTTTCCTGAAAGGATTCAGGTCCTTCCTGCCACCACCACCACCTGGACAAAATGGAAGTATGGGACAGATAAAAAAATAACACCTCATAACATGTTTGAAAATCCATCAACTATTCTCATCCCCTCTTAGGACTTTCCCCTTCTCGCTCTGGCAGAGCATTTGCTTTTATCTTCGGCTCTGTGGTGACTTGTGGAAAGAAGCTGGGCCTAATTGTGACTGAAAATTTCCTCATTTAATTGAAACAGGTTATTGTAATTGATTTCAAAATCCCAAAGGGACCAGCAGTTCCCTGTGGTTTCATTAGGAAACCTTTGTACAGCTTTTACTGGCTATATGCATGGGGAGCAGTGGAGGCATTCAAACAGAGGAAGAAGACATTTAATGGCCCCACCTGTTTGTGTGCACAAGAACACATGATTATCCTTTTACAACAGCTAAAATGGAAACAGCTGTCCTAAACCAATTTAGAACTTTATCCCCTGCTTACTGCACAAATCAATAAAAATCCATTTCCAATGTAAATTATTCTTGGTAGCAGCTAAAAGTTTTTAACAGGTTAGTTATATTTGTACTAAGCTTTTTAAGGCATTCATATTTTTCCATGTATTTTATCTTCTAAAATAATCACTTGAGATTTGATGCTGAAAA
The DNA here is from genome assembly GCA_020746105.1 of Trogon surrucura. Taxonomy (NCBI): domain Eukaryota; kingdom Metazoa; phylum Chordata; class Aves; order Trogoniformes; family Trogonidae; genus Trogon; species Trogon surrucura. The sequence continues at coordinate 57,672,262 of CM036618.1, forward strand.
AAGCTATGAGACACAAACAGTGTAGGCAAGTGTCTCCAGAACAGTTGAGTGAAACTACCTAAATGCAGCTCGGCAATCACCGTCCCTTGTTACTGCTTTTCTAAGAGTCTGGCTAAGAGATTGTCTGTAGTTGGTGCCCTGGTGCTTTGCTGAGATTCTTAAAAGACACTGTGAAAAATATTATTTGGAATGCCTTGAGCTAGTACAGCCTGTCTACAGACCCCAACAACAGCTGTCTTACATATTTTAAAAGTGCTGTCTCTACTGGTTTCCTCCCAGCAGGAACAGAAAATTACAAACATTAAAAGCCTATTGGTACACACAGTCTTTGTACTTTTTTTTGCCTACAGTGCAATACATTATGCTTTGAATTTTACTCCTAAAGATCCTACTGTCAAAAATAACAGTAGACATTTAGGGAGAAGTATTTTTCTGAAGATGCAGAATGGATTGATGCAGTGACTCACGTCGAGTTTGGGAGTATCAGAGGGCTCTTCAAGCCAGCATGGATAACAGAAATGTTTTAGGGGTAAGAAATCTTCAGCAGCTTGCTTTTCTTAAAAAACATGTGCTGCTTGAACACCCCAGCAGCACCTCTGCTGCAAGATGGGTGAATTATCTTACCCCAAGCTATTAAGGAACAACTGCATCAGTGAAAGATTTCAGGAACTCCCCAATTCTCCATTCCCTCTCTTGCTCCCCACAGAGTGAAAAGGCAAAGAGGATTTATTTGAAGTTTTTCTAAGTCGTTAGACTTCTGGAAAAGCCAGGGTAATTCTCTATAGGCACTCTGTTTCCATATGAACTAGTTATTTTGCTTGACTCTCTGATTTTTCTTTCCGGACACTTCTGCATTAATTTCTATTTCATATAATGAGTCAGGTGTCCATATTGTATTTTCAGCACCTCACCTTCATCATATTCCATAATTTTTTTCCCCCATCTGGAAAATTGTAAGGTCTTTATCTTCCAGAGAGATTCCATGGAGTCTAAAAAGGTTGGATTCATATTTTAGCTATTTTCTGAGCAGCAACGCTCATAGAGTCATCTTCTTGGATACAAATTTTTGTGCAACTTAAAAAAGAATTATCATCTTTGAAATGTTCCTCCATTAAATAAAAATTAAATCAGGTAACAGGTTATAAGGGTATTAAGGAGAACATATGGGCAAAATGAAGCACACATACACAAGAGGTTTGGAGTATTTAGTCATCAAGGATTCATGGTGAATAATGGAAAATAGTATCTCCCAGAAAATGGGGAGCAGAGCTATATTTTAGAGTGCTAATGTAGAAATAATTTTAGAGTGCTAATGTAGAAATAATCTACTTAACAAATAGAAATAATAATAATTTTTTTTAAAACAAATATGGTCAAACTACACAGAAATTTTCCTGAATTGTTTGATAACTTGTGTTTACATATGGCTCTTTCTTGGCCTTTAAGAATGAGGCTTGGGACATTCCTGAATTTGCTCATTGCTGCTTTGTCATACCCAGTTAGTCAGACCCTCAAGGTCTAATTCTGTCTGGGATACTTCATCATACTGCAGAGTGATAATTTAAAAGCAAACAACAAAACCTCATCCTCCTTTTGTAAAGCAGCAGAAAAAACAGCATGAAATATGGTTTAGCTCAGATAGGTAATATTAAATATGATGTCTCTTAAAAGCCTATGGTGTTTAAAGCATTGTAATGTTACACATTACAATGGCTTATGATGCTGTGTGAGAAATGATCAGTGTTGCTCCTGCCTGTAACTTGCAAGACAAAGTTCCATGCTGGTGCTGCAATATGAGCATTATGAGTCCATAATTTCTCACGTTCATCTTGGACATTCAGCTTAATTCTTAGCCGGAGTGTGACGAGCATGAAGCACACAGAACTGGTGAAAACAGTGATGGAGTGTTTTCTAGAGGGACTTGTTTATTTTCTTTGCTCTTGTCTAGTCCTCCTTTTGAACTGAAGGTTACTTTGCAAGATCCTCATTACACTAAAATGTGTTGTAAAATGCTAATTAAGAAAAAATAATGGCTTGAACTGTTAGACTAGTTCCGCAATCAGGAGCCTTCAAGTAACATATATGCTTGTTTCCTCACCTAGACTAACTTGAGATTGCAATTTCTTCCTGTGTAAGACTTTTTTCCCTTTTTCCCGGGAATGCACTTTTTTCTGTTGTTCTAGTTCAGTTGATTATAATTTGGTATTTCAGTGAATTGACACTAATATTCATTAAGCTAGTTTGTTCAGCCATAATAAATAGCAGCAACTGGAGGTCTTCATCAGCCACCACATGGCAAGTGGCCCACAGCAGAGACATGATTATTGATGCAATACCAAACCCATCTCTTCTACACAGCTACATAAGTAAATAAAACGAAAGTCTAAACAGTTCAAAGTCATGATGCAAATAATTTCCTGTCCAATTCAAGGGATCGTCTGACATTGGTTTGGACAGTGAGCTGCATTTACTGCAGTTTGCACGTTGTGTAACTCCATACTACAGAATTGCCACCAAAACATGCACATGGGATGAACATAACAGCAATAAGGATTACAGAGAAGGGAGGTGATGCTGATCTGCCTGGCCACTGCTGTCTCACAGAGCCTGGCCTGTGTGTGTCAAAAGATGAGAAACAGGTGTCCTTTGAAGGGGTCAAGAAAAGCCTGATCAACAATCTTCTCTAGAACCTACAGCAGACCTGGGTTAAAGAATCTTTTGAAGGTATTAGTAGAACATACCTAAATGAATACATTTTAATCTACCAAACAGGAGTTAGAAAATATATTCTACTTTCTAAACATATATGTGGCAGGTGCATCCCCCTATTCTGGGATGCCTCCCCTCACAGCAGTTGCCGGGTAGATTTCAGGGAAACTACTGGAAGTTTCTGGCTAGTTTGGGTCTAGCCCACCAGCCTAGGGGTACACCCAGGAAGTTGACTGGTAACCAATGGCAGGCCAAAATGGCTTTGATTGACCACAGCTCAGATTTGACTGAGCTTTAAAACGGGGTCCTGCTGGGGGTATGTTGGAGTGTTTTCTTTGGAGCAGTAGGTTCTGTGGTTGGGGCAGAGCATCCCCCTTGTTTTGGGACGCTGGCCAAGGTGACTCCTCGAGGTTGAGAGTCCTTATCTTTGTACAGGTGAGTGTATTTACAATCTGGATCACTATTCTTTGTTAAGGGTTAGCTGTAGTGTAGTAGCTGCTCTTCTCAACTGACACCAGAACTTGTAGGCTTGGGGGGAGCCTTCATTTCTTAAATAAATCCAACTTAATTATGTGTGTGGATTTTACTGAAAATGGGTGTACTCCTCACAATATATTAGCAGTATTTATTTATTCTTGAATCTTTGTTAAATAAATGGAACAGATCAGAAGTATACTGTGAACAGTTTATTAATTCATTTCTCCATGTCCTCATAAGAGCCTGTTTGGCTTTTTTGAGACAAAAATGTATTTTCCTGTAATAAGAATTTCAGAGCATGTGCTTTGATATTTTTCAAAATATGAGGAATTGCCAAATCTTTGAAATAAGATTTGAATGAAAATAGAGAGTAGTGTGCAATTACACTGTGCTGTGTATTTCCCAGAAATAATAGCTGGCCTTTCATCATCTTATCTGGTCTTATTATTTCCAGTGAAATAGTGATTTCCTGACATATTTACCACTGACTTTCTTAAAATGCCTAGCTTCTCTTATTCTCTGACAAACTGCCACTGAAGCTCAAAGCACAAATCAGCCTCCAAAAATAATAATATAATGAGGAAGGAAAATGGTCTTAGTTTGGATTGAAAGCTTATTGACTTATGGAAAATGTTGCTATAAGTAGCTCATAATGGATAGAAAGTCAAGCTGTTTGGATCGTTAAACCCAGACTGAAAATAAATCACTCAATTCCAGACCCAAAGAAAGTAAAGTAATATTTTCTCTTCTGCATGCATTTATGCTCTACTCTTGCCATATAATGAGCTACAGGAGGTTTAGAGAAGGGAGGCAATTCTTATAAATCATCAAAAGCTGGTGATGGATAGTGAGGGATAAATTTCTTAGAAAGTTAATCAAGCTTGAAATCCTATTAATTGTTCTATGTTGTTTTCTAGCCTTGCTGATTAATCAGCACCGTATCTGTAATGCTATTTCTGGGCAGAATTTATCGTCTGATTCCCAGTAATTAAGATAAAAAAATTGTATTTCTTTTCCATGTAAGTATACATGTTTGTCCATCTTTACAAAGAGTGAAAACTTCAGAAGATTAGTAGAAATGCAATGAAGGACAAATCAGCTGTGCAACTTAAGGTTACCTGACCATGCTATTACATTTAAGTCTTGACTTAAAGGGAAATCTGTGGTTCTGATATTGATTAGTTTCAAATCTTTCCACTGAAATTTCCATAAAACATTGTTGCTATTTAGTATTATAGTCTTTTGCTCTGTATGCTTAGACTAAATAGTATGAAGACAGATCGAGGAACTTTGGTCTTTTTAGTTTGGAGAAGACTGAGGGGGTATCTTATCAAGGCTTATAAATACTTGAAGGGTGGATGTCAGGAGAATGGGGACAGTCTTTTTTCAGTGGTGCCCAGTGACAGGACAAGAGGTAATGGGCACAAGCTTGAACATAGGAAGTTACATCTAAAAATGAGAAGGAACCTCTTTACTTTGAGGGTGGCATAGCACTGGAACAGGCTGCCAAGAGAGGTTGCGGACTCTCCATCTCTGGAGACATTCAAACTCTGCCTGGATGCCATTCTGTGCAACCTGCTCTAGGTGAACCTCTCTAGCAGGGGGGTTGGACTAGATGATTTCCAGAGGTGCTTTCCAACTCCTATCTTTCCACGATTCTGTAATGGTAATTTCTGATTCAAATTGTCTTCAATCAACTCCCCACATTTTATTCAAATTCTCTCCAAAAATGCCCAACTATATGATTGGGAGCAGCACACTGTGATGCTAGTAAGATTAGTTACTATCCTTTCAGGGACATCACTGTAGGCTTTCTCCTTCTTTTGCACTCTAGTGGGTGATTGGTGAAATTTATAGCAACAAGTAATGTATGCAGAACACGAACATGAAAACGGATACTCAAACCATTAGATTTAAAAGGGGGTGAGAGAGAGGAGCAAGGCACAGATGAATGGCCTAAGTTATGTATGCAGATTCTGTGCCTTGCAAATCTTTAAATCTCCTGACTTTAAAGCACAGCTTTTACTCTTTTGGCATCAGATCAAGTTGTAATTATCCTCTTGCTAGGAGTCTTATCAAAATTTTCCAAGATGTGAAGGTAGAATTTGTTTCCATGTAGAAGACCACTCTACAGATCAGAAGGGATTTTGGCCACTGGATGGGACATCTTGCATCTTTTCCTAAAATTTTAATGGAGAAACAAAGTTATTCTGAATATTTTAGTTACAGTGACTCACACAATGATCAAGTGCTTCCGTCTCTTATCTGAACTGAATGAAGTAAAAGGCATTTGCACCATGAGTGTTCTAGAGTCATACTGAAGTCACTCTACAGATTATCCACAGGTAATACACAACAAACACCTTGTTAGTACTTCTAGTATAAAATTAAAATCTTGCTATCATTCTAACACATCAATGGTCAATTACTAACATGATTTCTGATGCTAGCTGAGTACTTTATTTCACTGCATTTCCTCCAGATGTTACTGAAACCAGTTCTGGAGAAAAATTGCTAAGGGTAAAATAAGAGTAAAAAGATCTTGACTCCAGGTGTTCAAACATCTCTATAAATTCAACATCCTTTGTAAGGTACTTTATTTGAATTTACATAAAACTTGACAAGGAGCCAAGCTTGTTCCAATGGCTGATAATATCTTTCTCTGGTTATTAGATTTCTATATTTGCAATCATTTCTCATTCTGCTAATGTAATACCATGTTTGACAGACCACCCTGCCGGGAAAACTGTGCCAGTCTATTCCTCTTCAGTGAAGAAACCATATATCACAAGTTTGGGTTTTTTTTTTTTTAATCCTAATATGCAGACAGAATTACCCTGTAGTTCTTAACATATACTACTATAAGACAATAAGCAGATTTATTTTTTTTTTTTAGGATTAGCCACTATTTTTTTTATTAATCTTTTTACTTTCCGTAAAAATATTTGCAGGCAGCTCAACAATATTGTTTTAAATGTCATGTGCATTATTTGAGTAGATAGGATAAATCTAAAGACAGGTTAAAACTCCGTTAGCCTGCATCTTGTCAAGTTATCTTGTGATACTTATACTTGAGAACTAAATTTCAATCATACTGACTTTCAAAATCCTAACCTAAGTTCAACTTGCAAACTGTTCTATATGATTTAAGAGGTGTATAGAGATCATGTGTGCTCAATTTCTATACATGTACTGTCTTTCAAAGTAAAGGTTACTCAAACCAAGACATCATATATAACTTTATGAAGAATATATAGTATGTGATTATGAGTGTAGGAGTATTATTAGATATTAGGAAAAAAAATTCTACCATGAAAATACTCACGATAGGTCATCCAGAGAGGTTGTGCAGTTTCCACGATTGGAGGTATTCATGACTTATATAACATCCCTTCTCTACCATTGAACTTCATCCATCTCTGAACTGGTCCTTGGAGAAGATGATCTTTTGAGGGACTCCCTCCAGTCTGCGATATTCTACATCATGATTTTTTTTAACCACTTTGTGATCTGGGAACATGTAATCGTGTTTCTTCATACTGCATCAGTCAGGTTTCCTGCCCCTCTGATAACTGAGGACAAGCTGGAATGTAAAGGGATTTGTCTTCTGCCAAACTGCTTTGCTCTTTAACACAACACCAGGTGAAACTTCTATTGTTCAGACAGTTTTTGAACAGGGAAATCAACACTCAACTCAGCTCTTCAAAATACATCAGGTTTTATTCAAAGCACTGCGGTCATAAGAGCATACTCTTTGTACCTATAACCTATTTCTAATATTTGCTGGTTTTATCCTTTCAGATTAAAACTCCCTAACACTGGATCTACTTTCAAGATTTACCTGCAAACTCTTAAAACATTTATTGCATAGCAAGTACACAACATCTTTCAACAAACTACCAGGTTAATTTCTGAGTTATTAATTTAGTGGAAATCAGAACAAAGCTTTGGCCCTTGCCAGCTACCACTACTACTACTGCAACAGGGCAGGTTTAGACTGGTCATTAGAAAAAATCTTTTCACAGAAAGAGTAGTCAGACATTGGAATAGGCTGCCCAGGGAAGTGGCTGAGTCACCATCCCTGGATGTGTTTAAAGGTCATTTACGTGTAGTGTTGGGGGGTATGGTTTAGAGATGAGCTTTGTAGAGTAGGGTTAATGGTCAGACTTGATGATGCCAAGGGTCTTTTCCAACCTGAATGATTCTATGATTCTCAGATTCTAATTCTCAGAACAGGGGAATGTGTATTTTAATTTGTTCTTTGTGAGTCTTGAAAACATCATTTTGATATGGGTAGGAAAGGTTTCTGTGGCTTGTAATGATTCATAATTACATTTCTGCCTTGAAGCAATAACTTCAAGCTCAATTTAGCTCCAGCCTTTAAGAGTATAACTAGATATTTCTATGTCACTATAATAAAAATAATGTGTATTATAACTATACATTTATTTACCTATGTATTGTCTACATAGCAGCCCTCATGGTGTTGTGCTTTGCAGTGGTAGCTAGGAAGGTTGATCACACATCTTTTAGTGACCGCTGAGCAGCACTTGAACACCAGCAAGGTTGTCTCTTCAACATTCACCCCAACAGCAGCCTCAGGGTGAACAAGCTCTTAGGAGGGGATATAGCCAGGACAGCTGACCCAAACTGATTAAAGGGATATTCCACAACATATGGTGTCTGCTCAGCAATAAAACCCAAAAGAAAGCAGTGTGGGACATTTGTTATTATGATATCTGTCTTCCAGAGCAACCATTATGCGTACTAAAGCTGCTTCTTGGGGAAATGGCTGGACATCGTCTGCGTCGGTGAAATAGAGAATAAAATCTTTGTTTTCCTTCAGTTCCATACAGAGTCTTTCCATTTATTTTATTAAACCGCATTTATCCTGATACACAAGGTTTTTTTCTGTCTTATTTGCTTTTCTGCTGTCCTGCTGAGTGGGGGAGTGATAGAGCAGCTCAGTGTGCACCTGGCATCCAGCCAAGGTCAACCCACTGCAGACTAAAATGCTTGCACAAAGTTTTCATTTTTATTTTCTGCAAGCATTCAAGTAAAAAATAAACATTAGGTAAATATTGGAGATAACATGTGGCAAGTGATTTTAATTCATAAATACAAATATTCATACTGCAAATAGCATTCTAAGAATTTATGCTTGGCATTTAAGAAATTTAAATAATGCCTTGCAATAAACTTATTAACAGCTTCTGAAAAATAGTATCATGAATAATATATGGAGGTCCCTTAGTGAATAATTTTGACTAATCCTTCTGAAAAAAATCTCGATTTCCTAGAATACAACCATAAAGAGAAAGATATGAAAATAATATAATAGGGAACTGGTTTATTAATCATTCCCTGGCTCAGATCATATTTGGATAAATATCTTTGTAAGTCACCAAAATATTTACCTGAACAAATGCCTGGAAAAATTCTGCAAAATATTGCTTCTGAGAAGCCTTAAAAGAGAAGGTAGGTGTTGGAGGGAGAAGAGAGACAGAGTTTTTTGTAAATAGTTCAGAAATAGAGGCTTTTGGAAGCTGGAGACCCCTAGAGATCTTACTTTATTTTTATATCCAGCAAAGGGATGTGGAGAAGAAAAACTTAAATTTTCTGCATGTCACTGGAAAAAAAAAATGCATCTTTTTGTTTTTAAAAATTCAGCAAATATTTTAAAAATCTGCCTCTTGAATTTTGAATATGAGGAGAACAAGGTTCTGCTCAGATTGGGAGATGACAGTTATTACAGTCTCCACTAATTTGGCAAAAGAGTCCTGGATAAATTAAGGGAAGGAAAAGGATTTTCTCTAGAGAGTGAGAAACGCCCTAGAATCTACTTCAGGAGCAGCCAACACAGAGGTGCCAGCCCCGTGCTCGTGAGGCATGTCAGACCTATAGATCACACTTGGTGCCTAAATCTTACTCTTTGTCATTTTAAAAAAAATGTTACCATAAGGATACTAAGGACATTTGCACATGGAGACACTTAAAAGAGAAATTGTACCGAAGGAATGTCTTGTGTATGTGTTTCTGTACACTAACCTTTGAAAAAAAGGTGTATACAGCAAGACAGATGTGCCGTCAAAACAGGAAAATTTATACCAGCTGGTAAAAATGTTTCAAAAGCATTATCCCACCTTATAGCAAAAGAAAAACAACTATTCCAAAACCCAAACAAATCCAAAAATCCACAATCAAACCTGCTCCAATCTGAAGAAGAAACAGATTTACCCATCATATCTATGATCATAACTACACATTCCCTTGCCTTGCCTTGGTTTCTCCTTCCTCTTGCATCTGACCTTCCCTTTTCTCTTCCTGTTTCTTTTTTTCTAGTTGAAAGATTTTGTATTCTGACCAAAGAAAGTTTTCTATGTATCAAATAAACCTACCTTTCTTGTGTGCAGCAAGGATAAAGCAGAATTTTGATTTCAGGATGGACTATTTTTTTGTTGTTTACGATTAATCCATTCTGTTTTGGTCTCATAATTATTTTCCCGTGTTCCATTTCACAGGCAGAATTTGACTCTTTTAGCACTTTTCTTTTAGTGTCAGCATAATATCTCTACTTGGTAGGGTGACACTTACTTGAGTATACTGGGTAACGCTGATCTCAAACCTTTTCCATTACAGGGTATCAACTCTCCAATATTTCATTAAGCAGTGAAAGGCTACAACAGTTATTTTAACTAACACCTCAGCTCTTCTCTTGCTGATCTTTAAAAGTCCTTGTGCTTTTCCTAAAATATAAATCTCTTTCTCTACCATATCTTTTTCTTCATCTGATAAAGACAAATTAGATTTTTTTTTCTTAAGTAATAAAGCCCATAGATTCAAAAATGTTCTGACTTCTCTTACATTAGACCTCTATATATCTTTCAGACTCTCATGAATACTACTCTGGCTCCCTATATCCCACCACTTTGAGAGAGAGAGCATTTGAAAAGATAAACATATTTTAATTTTGATGTAATTCCTTTGCCAAGTCAGCTCTACTTGATGATACATTTTTATTTTATTCTTTTTTTTGTTGAGCTTCTTTTGATGCTTCGTCGAGATAAGCTCAAGTCTTTCACTTAAGGCGAGAGTGAAGCTAGACTTACCGAAGGATAAAGGTTTGTGTGACAGGTAGTATTTATGTCCTGCCTGCCCTGCTTAGTTGATATATTTGTGATATATGAAATTCTTTAGATCTGCATTATCCTTGGTAGAATGAGGTAGAAAATGCAAAAGCAATAGCCAGGAACACATTAAAAAAAACCTTTTTCTAATGCGAAGGTGTATGAAAGCAGAAAGCGGGAGATGATTAACACAATAAATATATAAATATTTATAGGTGTAATACAAGTTTGAATTTAAAGCCAAATTTTTGTAGATACATAGGTAACTAGGGAGACGAAATCATAAACTGAAAGAGCATATGTGCATCTTGGAATGTACAAGGTAATACTTACAGTTCACTCGCCATTTATTCTTTCATCTATATTTAAAACTTTACTGTTTGTAATATGCATTACTGAGATTAAGTTGTATATGAGTTATTACTTCCTATAATTACTTCCTATAACAATACCTCTCAAAAGAGCAACAATAACACACGTCATTTTCAAGAAGAGACTTCACTAAGCATAGTGTTGTTTGGAATCCTGGAACATGCATTTCTCCTCTTGTTCATATTGTTCTGTTTTTATTTTGATTTGTGATTGTTAAATAAGGTAGGCTGCTTGATGTCCTTGTTGTGCCTGACACTGAGCCAACGTGAGTCAGCACGTTAATACAGAAGAATTTATGTCCCATCAAATAAACACAGAAATGCTGCCAGCTCCAAGTGAAGCTTATCTCTGTGGATTTATTAAGCAAACTTGTTCCGTATATTTTCACAAACAAGGGATTTCAGGTTTTTTATTCAACTGTAGATGTAGAAATACATAGCAAGAGATGAAAAAAAAATGAATGACTGTAGATGCCACCACAAGATTTAAAAATGGAGTTCAATTCTTTTATATTGGACAATGTACTTATCACCATTTTAAAATAAAAAGTCTTTAAGAAGGTTTTTTAAATTGACTTGGGAAACTTTAAGGATCTAATGAAGCATATATTTCGTAGAATCATAGAAATACAGAAACATAGAAATATAGAAACATTCAGGTTGAAAAAGACCCTTGGGATCATTGAGTCCAACAATTAACCTTACTCTACAAAGCTCATCCCTAGATTGCATCCCCCCAACACCACATCTAAAGGACCTTTAAACACATCCAGAGATGGTGACTCAACCACCTCCCTGGGCAGCCTATTCCAATGTCTGACAACTCTTCCTGTGAAAAAATTTTCCTAATGTCCAGTCTAAACTTACCCCGTTGCACTTTGAAGCCATTCCCTTTTGTCCTAACGCTAATTACCTGCAAGAAGAGACCAGCACCAGCTTCTCTACCATGACCTTTCAGGTAGTTGTAGAGAGCGATGAGGTCTCCTCTTAGCCTTCTCCTCTGCAAACTAAACAGGCCCAGCTTCTTCAATTGTTCTTCGTAAGATTTATTCTCCAGGCCGTTCCTCAGCTTTGTTACCCTCTTCTGCACTCACTCCAGCACCTTGATATCTCTCTTGTATTGAGATGCCCAAAACTGGACACAACACTCAAGGTGTGGCCTCACCAGTGCCAGTACAGGGGAACAATCACTTCCCTACTCCTCTTGGTCACACCATTTCTAATACAAGCCAGGATGCCATTGGCTTTCTTGGCCGCCTGAGCACACTGCTGGCTCATATTCAGCCACTTGTCGATTAGAATCCCCAGGTCCCTTTCTGCCAAGCAGCTTTCCAGCCATGCTTCCCCAGGCTTGTAGCATTTCACAGGGTCATTGTGGCCCAAGGGCAGGACCCGGCACTTGGCCTTGTTGAAGCTCATACTGTTAACATTGGCCCATGGATCCAATCTGTCCCAGTCTCTCTGTAGGGCCTCTCTACCCTCATGCAGATCAATACTCCCACCTAACTTGGTGTCATCTGCAAACTTACTGATGTTACAGTCTGTGCCCTTATCAAGATCATCAATTGAGATGTTAAACAGAAATGGTCCCAACACTGAACTCTGAGTGACTGGCCACTTGTGACCAGCTGTTGGCTGGATTTAACTCCATTGACTACCACTCTTTGGGCCTGTCTGTCCAACCAGTGCTTTATCTAGCACTGGGTAATTCGATTAAGCTTTTACTTGAGGAGTTATAGAATACTGAAAATGAACTGCATTGTCTTCATATTAGGTAGGGACCACAAAAGCAAGATTTACAGCAATTTGAATTTTTTACCTTAACAACAAACCCAGATGGGAAAGTCTACCAGAAGATTAAATGTGATATCATGGGAACTTGTAAGCATTTCATATTAAAACAGGTTGAGTAAGTTATAACAACAGCCTGTTCCAGTCCTAGCTGTCTTCACATCAGGCTCAGTCTATTTCCTCTAATATCCAATCTCTATGTTTCCAAGTATTAACAAAAAAAAAATATTAACTAGACGAATAGGGCTGGGAGTATTCTTTTTATCCTTCAATTATGTGACAATATCCTTTTCCTTATATTTCAACAATGTCAGGAGAGCTTAGTTTAAAATGAGTTACCCATTATGATAGGCACCTCAAAAGAAAATTAGAGGAGAGAATCCCTGACTTAGAAATGTGTACCCTGGACAATCAATGAAAATAAAATACACAGGAATCCCCTTTGGTACGTGACAGACCTTTGAAGAGGATACTTAGAGCACAAATCCTACAGGAAAACAAGCCTTTTTCCTGTGTAAACTTCTGCTGAGTTCAGATGCAAATATTGTTTAACCACAAAGGACCTACAGTAGGATCAATATATTATTGTTTTTCTCTTGAGTATACAATCTGGCAGTAGCACACATGTACTTGAACTCAGTTCTATTGCATCTCAGTGTAGTGATGAAAACACAAAAATATTGTTAAGCTCAGGTGTATGCCAATTCCTAGAAAACACCACAAAACAGAAACATTTCCCCCACACTTTTTCTCTACAATTGAGTCTTGACTTGAAGTAAAGGACCTATATTATCCTCAGTAGTTTGCAAAGGAGAAAAGGATGTAGGAACAAAATAATAACAAATGTGAGTAAGGCTCCCATTACCCGAAGACAGTGGATTTAACACATTTTTTTTTCCTTCAATGTCTCCTCATTGACTAATATCAAGCAGCTAGGTTTTGAGAAGGGTTTTTAAGGTAAAGAATTTTACTTCTGAACTGTACAAGGATATTTTATGTCTAGCCATCACTGAGTGTGGTCAGATCCTCAAATGACAGAGGTTGAACTTCTTTTAACTTTTCTTTTTCTGTATATTTTTCCTTGTTTTGTTGGGAAAAAAAATCCACTTGTGTTTTCCAGCAAGTTTTTCATTACAAATTATTTTTCTTTGGTTTATCATTTTGTTAGAAACTCAAACCAATTTGTAAAACCTCCCAGGTACTCAGACAACCTGATGCATCTTCTGTTTCAGCAAATCTTCTCAGTGATTTAGATAAGAATTATGCTAGAAACTGTATTTGGAGTTAGGAGTTAACTATGCAACCTTTATATGCCACCTAGAACTGTAAATCCAATTCCCTCCCCGAATTTAAATGCAGATGTCATTAATTTTTGGTTTTGGAGGTCTGATTCAATTTCCCCATAGGTATCTGACATCTCTTCCACTAGTTTTAGGAAAACTATAGTAAAACCACAGTTTGGAGTTAGGCCCTAATTGTAAACAAACTGCTCCACCTTCCACAGTTAAGTTTTCACTAACTGTAAATAGTCAAAGACTGAAGGTGAAATTTAACTGTTTAATTTACTGTGGATCTACCAGGTTCCAGGTGAGGATATGACATACATTGCTGTTAAAACAATGATAATTGGTAAAGATAGGTGAATTAATGTGCCTAATCTAAAATCATCTTAAACACTTTGAATTTGAACATTTCTCTTGAACATCATTATCCTGATATTCTATATATGAAACAACTAGGAAAAAGTCCAAAAAAATAAAACCTAGATTGGCAGACAGTGTAGAGGAATGTCATTTGAGAGGACCACAGAATGAGAGGTACAAAACACAGGAGAAAAGACGTATTCTTAAAAAAAAAACCACCTTCTTAAGCATTGTAGTTATCAGTTGAGGAGTTGAGGAGACGCAACAGTATATACATTCTCTAAGCAAAGGATGAGTGTCACTGCTTTACTGAGTTAGGACATGTGCATTTTATTGGTCTAATTGAGAGTCATTGTTGTTTGGCTACAATTTAAATCTTCTTTGAAGAGGCAGATTTCAGTTAGATATGCGTCTCAGGAAGTCAATGGATGTATGCACATTTAACGTTGTCAAACAAAATTCAGACTGAATATACTGCAGAATATGATTGGCAAAGACATACGCAGAAGTACTAAGGGCTTTGAAGAAAAAGCAGCAAAGTGTTTTAAATCTATAGGATCAGAAATTTACGCACTTTCTAGCTTTCTAGTGCAACCCTGCACCTAATCCTACCTTCAGGACGTCACATATAACAATCCTCAAAAAAAAGGACACCTGAAAATACGGTGTTTAAAAAGCATGTTAAGTTGGTGACAGAATTCTCTGTCCTCTCCTCTTCTTGATTGTTTAGAAAGTTTAAGTATGGGCCCTGTTTAGAAGTTTAAATCTGAGCCCTGAATCTGACACAATCAACTAGAGTTTGGACTTCAAGTCTACGTGGTGTGTAACTGTGCCTAAGTACAGCCTTTTTCAGCCAAAATAGACAACTTCGGAGCAATTTCTAGCTCTGCTGCTCTGCCTGTCTTTACTCTCAGACAACATGGTTCCTTAATCCTATCAGTCTCACTTCACAAGATATTTGTATACTACTCAAGTAGCAAAACAAAGGCACCTAGTCTCTTCTGTGTTTCAAAATGATTTATTTTCAGAAAGGAGCTGAAAATTGCCTTGCTTTGGTTATAAAAATGAAAATGAAATTTAGTACAGTCTCGAGTGCTAACATGGAATGTTCATGTTACACAAAATTATTATTAGCAGTCATTACAGAAGCAAAATCACAGAAATAAAATGCTTATATCAACTGGTTCCTTCAATAACAATCACGGTTTTCTCATCTCTCCCACTCCTGGTTGCTGAATCAAAAGCTGTGGATTAAACTGGAAAAGATTTTGTCCTCAGGTTGTGTTTGTCTCCTATGGTGCCTCAGCCTTACAGATCTACAAACCCCCAATGTTATGGAGTACCATGTGCATTTACTACTTGTATTTATGTTTGCATATTATCCAACAACAATGTATTTTCACATTTTTTTAACAAACTCACTTTATCTATGTCATACAGTAAGTTCTTTCCTTCTTTTTTTCATCACTGACAATATGCAAGTATTATTTCTACCTGAACGCACTGTTAGGACAAGCT
Organism: Trogon surrucura; assembly: GCA_020746105.1. Lineage (NCBI taxonomy): Eukaryota > Metazoa > Chordata > Aves > Trogoniformes > Trogonidae > Trogon > Trogon surrucura. The sequence continues at coordinate 57,687,898 of CM036618.1, forward strand.
TTTTTTCTTTTTACCTAATGACTGCAGCACTTACTGTTAGGGAGGGTCACACAGCTGGTATCCTGTGAGCCTGCGCACTTTCCATTCACCATCACTTTTACCGGTCTTTGCATGGACCCGTAACATAATAAGTTGTTTATAATAAAAAATATTTCTGAAAAAGATAGAATCTGAAGAATACGAAAAGTGATGAGTTTATTTCTGCTTAGGCAAAATGCAGGTAGATGGAAGTAATCACACAAAGTGTAAGAGATGTTAAGAGTGACCAGTGCCTGAGCAGCTCAGAGCCTGGGGATCCCTCTTGCCCAGCTGCTGGATTCCAGCCCGTGACATCTGGGTACATGAGTCTCCATCCCATGCATACACCCACTGTTTGCAGATTCAGTCAGCAGTGAAGCTGAACATACATCCCACAGATGTGCACAAAGAGATTGCACAGACATGGCTGGTTACCCATATCCCTACTTGCTCCAGTGACTGACACCACAGGCCAGGGGAGCCTACACCCCTGCTCTGACTCTAGTTGCTTCCCCAATATCGAGTCACACCAGTACCCCCAGAAGCAAGCAGCATGGAAGGTGAGATTACACAGAGAGTCAAGAAAAGATTTAACAGGAGGATAGCACGGACTGCAGTGACCAGGTGCAGGGCCCAGACAGGGGAGTGTACTCACCTGCTCCTTTTTACATGTGACCAACTTTTTGACTCTCTAGGTAACTAGGGATAGGATGAGAGGAAATGGCCTAAAGTTGCACCACCGGAGGTTTAGATTGGATATTAGGAAAAATTTCTTTACTGAAAGGGTGGTGAAACATTACAACAGGCTGCCCAGCTGCAGCAGGTGCATTCCCCCTAGTCTGGGATGCCTTCCCTCACAGTGGTTGCTAGACAGATTTCAGAAAAATGACTAGAAAGTTCTGGAAGTTTCTGGCTAGTTTGAGTCTAGCCCACCAGCCTAAGTATATACCCAAGAAGTTGACTGGTAGCCAATGGTAGGCATCTAGGGCTTTGATTGACCACAGCTTAGATCCAACTGAGCTTTAAAATGGGATCCTGCTAGGTTAGTCATTTTGGGGCAGTAGATTGTGCAGATGTGTCAGAGCCTCCCCTTTGGTCTGGGATGTGGGCCAAGAGAACTCCTTGAGGTCGAGCGTCCTCATCTTTATATGGGTGAGTGTGTGTACAATCTGGATCATTATTGTAAGCTTAAGAGTTGGGTCTAGTGTAGTGTAGTAATTGCTCTTCTCAGCTGATACCAGAACTTCTAAATTTGTGGAAGTTTTAATTTTTTGATAAATTTAGTTTAATTGCATTTGCGGATTAACTGAGAATGGGAGCACTCCTCACATCAGGCCAGTGATGAAGTCACCATTCATGGAAGTCTCCAAAAGACAAGTAGACATGGTGCTTTGGGATATCGTTTACTGGTCAAGATGGTGTTGGGTTGATGGTTAGACTTAATGATCCTAAAGATCTTTTCCAGCCTTAATGATTCTACGATTCTGTCACTGCCAATGTCGTCGCTCCCTCCCTTTCCATAACCTCTATTTGTCACCATAACGCACTTTTGTTTGAGATCTGTATCTGAAGACCACGGTTTAAAAATTGGATTGTATGATGCTCTGTTGTAATGTTGTCAGTGTTGTGCTTTAGTGTCCGGTCTCACAAATCAATGTTTTCTGATTGTCTGTCTTCATTGTAAGAAAGATTTACCTCTCTCTTTTTCTCCCTCTCTCCCCGCCACTTTTTTTTTTCTTTTCTCTCTTTATTCTGGTGCCTAGTTCAAGTTTCTTTCTGACTATATTTGTAAAAAAAATTTATCAAGGGTGACTAAACCTTACTACCCTACTGTTGAGAAAACTGAGATTTGGAAAATTCACCTAAAATCCTACGACTATCCATCTGCAAATCTAGTGATCTTCCACTGAATTTTTTGTCTCACCACTTGTGGACTACAGAACATAAAAAGGTCTTGTTCTTCTTGAAAATAACTTTATATTTAGATAGTTTTATGTGACTGATGTCTAATATCTTAGTTTGTTATGCTTTAGGAAAATTTCTTTTTTGGTAATGCAAAATGAAGTGTATGAACATGACTTTTGGCTTGGGAGGTTCAGCTTTGGCATAAGGAGTAGTTTTTCCACCCAGAGGTTAAGTGAAGGAGTGAAACAAATTGACCAGGGAAGTTGTGGATCTTTCATCTCTGGAATTTTTTAATGCTCAGCTAGAGAAAATCAGGAGTGACCTGAGAATTGTTGGCAACGGTCCTGCTCTGAGTGGGAAAGCTGGGCTCTTCTGATCAATCTTCGACAGATTTAAGCAATCTTGGAATGAGAGCCACAACCACTGAAGGCCAGTGGGTGTTGAATCCTGACTGCACACAATCCTGCTGCCAGGAATTGTGTGAATATTACTTGCAGGAAAAAGAAAAAACCTAAATCATTCTCTCGTGAATCAAATGGTGTTGATGCTGTAAATATAAAAAATATAAAACCAGCTTCCTACTCATCTATGACTCTAACATTCTACAGATGATTTTTAGAACAACCATTAAATGCAGTAAAGTGGTAGAATAGAGTAATAAGTTGCATAAATAACTTATTCTCGCTAACTTGCTTTTTCCTCAGTTCTTCCTTTCTCCTGTGTCCCAGTTCAGTGTTTTATACAGTCTCAAAGTCATTCAGTAGTTTATGTGCAGAAATGTCCTCAATAATTATCTCTTATACTTCAGTACTTTTGAATTGACATTCATTCTGAACATAATTGAAAATCCTCCATAGAAAATCAGTTTGAGTTACACAGTAATTTAATGAACTTATAGATCTAATATTCCATCCTGGACCCAGTTTGTTGGCGTATTTAAAACTATAAGCCCTGTGCCATGGTTTTAGGTTTGAGTTTTTGGGGTTTTTTTGTTGTGGTTTTTTTTTTTTTTTTAGAAGAACATAACCAAAGCCAGACAAACAAACAACCAAAAAGAAGGGAAGCATATCGTTTGGAATTAGGTCAGATCTTCCTTTCATTGTGGCATCTCTGTTAAAACTGCAGCCTTATCAGCCTATAGTAACAAAATAGTAGGTAAATGGGTAAGAGAATCTGGAGAAGCAGTTATCAGCACAAATGTATGCATTAAAAGAAATCATAAAATATGCTTGAATATCTTTTTTTCTTTGGTGTCGTGTCCCCCCCCAATCCTTTCAGCTCTAAATCCGAGGCCACATTTCAAAGTTAAAGAGCAAAAGCCCTTCCAGTTCCTGAGTCTCAGTTTGTTGAAATGTTAGAATGCACACCTAAGTTTTGTTTTTTGAATAACTGCTCTGGCTCTTCTTGATATTTCTGATATCAAGTGGATTATTCTCAATACCTGAATACAGAGGAAGGCAGGCTTCATTTACCTGCAGACTGGAAGATTTACACAGCATCTATGTCTCATGGGGTTTGCGTCTGCAGGAAACTTTCTTGAACAGGACAGTGCATTAGGCACGAGAATTATCTTAATATGATATTGCTCCAGTACCACTGTTTCAGAGAGAGCAGAAAGAGGTGACGAAGCAAGAGAAAAATACTTTGCTCTGGAGAACCCTGGTAACTGATGCAGTGTCATCTTCAAAGCTGCTTCAGATAAGGTACTCAATGAGATTATAACTGTCAAATAGATGTTAGATTTACTACAATGAAAGAGAAATAATAATTCATTTAAATATCAGTAAAGTGCATCTGTAAGAGCTGTAGATGGTGGTGCCATATTCTGTAGCAGAGAAAATTTGACATAATGTAGAAAAGGTCAAGAAATAAACTTAGTTTATTTATTCACAGCTTGTTAATATAAAACTTCTTAGTTCCTCCCGTGGAAAAAAAGATGAAGTCTCCAAAATTTAATAAGATTTCAAGTCCAATGAAGAGAAGAATACATCTGATGCTATTCATAATAAGTTAAATCGTTGACATATGAGACTTCCTAGATTTTAAAGGATGTTTTATGTTTTAGAAGAAAAATCTCTGGATTTCTAGAACAAGGCTATTTGCTGAACATAAGTACCAGTCTAGGGTGAATATGTATACTACACCTTATAGTTTTGCTGGATAGACTATAGGGAAAGAGTATATGTGGAAAAAAAAATCCTTCTATGTGGCAGTTAATGCTTCAGCCATGGTTAGAAACTGCTTCATGCTAAAGGTACTTGCAAACATTTGCTATATATCATAGAACTCAAAAATTTGATTTAAATGGAGTTACTTCCAGTCAGAGAATTATAGAATCATTAAGGTTGGAAAAGACCTCTAAGATCATCAAGTCCAACCGGCAACCCAGCATTGTCATGACCACTAAACCGATGTCAGCTTAAGCCAGGGATCAATCCGTTGCTATAATTTTAAAGAAAAAAAGGATTATGATTCTGTGCTTTTTTCTTTGGTTATTACTTTTAAATGTCGTGACTGACACTATACCAATATAATGTTCAACTTTAATAAACAAATAATAGATCTCACTCTGCCACTTTCTTTTTTTTATTGAGTTTCCTTGTATACGAGGAAATCAGTATTTTTGTAGTACTGACTGAGTATTGCAATCTGAATATTTGATCCATAATACATGGATTTTAACTACAAAACAGGACTGTACCAAAAAACTTAAAGGATTTTGAAGTGAAAGTACTATCGTTGTCCTGGACACTTCTTTTAGATTTAGTGAAGTTAGTCAAACGGATAAAAAGAGATAACTGGAAGTTTAGTGTGAATGAACTGGTTATGAATGCAGTGTTTTTCATTCATAGCTTATTCCAGCTGCATTCCCTACAGGGTACCACATGATTCAGAGTTAAAAGCTCTAATGTACATTTGATCAATTTTAGCTTGTCACTTGGAGGAAAAACTGTCAAACTGTCATTAAACTAAGTTTCTCTTTATTCTAAAGTACAAAAAAGTAACACTTCAAGTAATATGAATATCAGGCAAAGTGAAGTTATATGGTAATAGGGAGCGATGTAAGTAAAGCACTCCAGAGTACAAGTAATTGCAATGGGACAAAAATAACAAATACAGAAACATTCTGTTTCAGAAAAGTATTCATTTAGGTAGACAATGAAATAGACCCTGCAGCAGTAACAGTGAAAACAATTCATTTTTTTAACACATTCCTAAAGGTTTTACAAACTAATTTAGAATTCTGCAAATCGGTCTCCCCTGTTTTGGTGTTTCTCCTTTGTCCAAGAGTCACATTGCTGTGGGGCCTGAAGAAGGTGAAGGTGTAGGGATGGACAGGGTAGTTCATAGATAAAGGAGTGATAAAATATTTGACAGCAATGTAAATATTAAAGGAAGATGGAACACCTGGGATTTCAGTTGTTCCACTTTCAAGACAAATCTTGCTCCATATTTTCTTCTTCCTTACTGGCACATTTTTGGATATTATGGTTAATTTATATTTTAAAAATAAAATACTCAATTCTTGTCAGGGTCCTGAGGGCATCTCTGGCTGTAGCTGTCCTTACCCAGCCACCCTGGGATTTGCCCCACCAGTCCACAGCCCAGGACCACACGTCAGCCCTTGTCCCAGCTGTATCTCAGCAGCACCAGTCTCCAGCTCCCCAGAGCTCTGCCTGAGCATGAGCCTCCTGACCCATGGCTCACATCCCATGCCGGCCTTGGCCTGTCCTTCCAGACCTTGCTGACAGTTCTCTTCATAGGGCAACTAAGATGATGAAGGGAGTGGAGCACCTCCCTTAGGAGGAAAGAGTGAGGGATCTGGGTCTCTTTAGTGTGAAGAAGAGGAGACTAAGGGGTGACCTTATTAGTGCTTATAAATATATAAAGGGTGAGTGTCACGAGGATGGAGCCAGGCTCTTCTCAGTGGCAAACAATGATAGGAAAAGGGGTAATGGAATCAAGCTGGAATACAAGAGGTTCCACTTAAATTGAGAAGAAACTTCAGTGAGGGTGACAGAACACTGGAACAGGCTGCCCAGGGAGGTTGTGGAGTCTCCTTCACTGGAGACATTCAAAATCCGCCTGGACACCTTCCTGTGTAACATCATCTAGGTGTTCCTGCTCTGGCAGGGGGATTGGACTAGATGATCTTTTGAGGTCCCTTCCAATCCCTAACATTCTGTGATAGAGCATCATGTTATCTCCATGTCTGAAATGCAGTTAGTTTTCAGTAAATCCTGATTCTATATACAACTGATTACCTCTGATGTTATTAACTGGCCAGAACTTAGTTTGAATGGAAAAACTGCGAAGAGTTTCCTAATGCATCAAGTGTTTGGCCCATAGCGGGGCCTGGTCAGAGGCAGCTTTAATGGATGTGGGGGAAATGTAGTGACAAAGGATGAGGAAAGGGTCGAGGCCCTCAGTGCCTTCCTTGCCTCAGTCTGTAATACCAAAGAGCAGCTTTTCTCCAGGTACTCAACCCCTTGAGCCTGGAGTCAGGACTGGGGTGCAGAATGAAGCCATTGTAACTCAAGGGCAAATGGTCAGTGATCTGCTGATCCACACAGAAGTAAATGGAGCCGGGTGGGATCCACTCAAGGTCACTAAAGGAACTGGCGAAAGTGTTTGCCAAGACACTTTCCATCATTTATCAGCAGTCTTGGCTAACCGTGAAGGTCAGAGTGGACTGGACCTGTTGACAAGAAGGGCCAGAAGGAGGATCTCGGGAGCTATAGACCTTCTAGTCTGACCTCAGTGCTAGAGCAGGTTATAGAACAGACCATTCTGAGTGCCATCAGGACAACTAGGTGATCAGGCTCAGTCACCATGGGTTTATGAAAGATGGGTCCTGTTGAGAAGCACGCACGAACTCCGAGATGGTGGAAAACGGAATTCACTTTATTGCAAGCAGGCACACATATTTATACCTACTAGCACGAAGCATTATTTTTGGGTTACAAACAAGAGATCAGACTATACAGCCAGGGTTGTTATTAGCTCATGTACTCCTTCAATCACTCTGTTATCACACAGGGAAAACAGATTTTCCCAGGTCTGTTTTGATCATACTCTCCCGTTCACTCCCATGCGCATCTGGTGTACAAGAAGCACCTTATCTGTTCATTCTCACGGGCAAGCTCTCAACACGAGCTGTACTTGGCTGGTCAGGGTCTCTTTTCATAATTAGGAAGCAAGAGTTATGCACTTGTTTAGGAAAGAGCTCAAGGACGAAAGTCTTAACTCTGCAACGCAGTGCTGCCAGCACAGCTAACTAAAATGTAGGGTATCCACAAGGTCCTGCTTGACTAACCTAATCTTGTTCTATGACAAGGTGACCTACTTAGATGAGGGAAAGGCTGTGGATGTTGACTTCATCTTTCTTCAGCGTTTTTCCAGGCAGAGCCTAAGATTTTTACTATGTGGACATCTGAGTAAATATGCACTTCAGCATTTGGTTTAGTGTTATTAAATATGTTTCAGTTGTGATCAAAGCTAAATTTCAAATGATGATCTGCACATTCATCTGTTGAAGCAATTTGTGAGCAGAAAAACTCTTCTTTGCGTTACATTTTCTTTAAAGACAAATTATGGTTTTTCTTTTAAGTTAACTAAAAATGACAATTACCAGTCTTACAAAGGCAATGGTATTAAAGCAGTGAACTTTTATGATTTCTCCAAGTATTGGAGAGATTGTATCAGTCCTTTAATATACCTGATTTCCAACCAGTTAATTGCCAATGAAAAACAGAGTTAATTTCAATGTCTGTATCTATTTGTCACTTGATCCAGTACAATTCTATAATTGCCAACTTTAGTTCAGCCACAGTGGGTTCACCCCAGCCTCTGAAGAGGAATGGTGGCACCATTCCTCATGAAAATGATCTGAAACACTGAGATGACATGAAGGTCATGCAAGATCTACTCTATTACATGTCAGAACAGTAATTTTCTTCCATTGATGCTTTGAATCTAATGTTTCCACATAACAGATTTACCAGCAGAAGCAGATGAATCTCAATGTCTCTATACTTAACCTTACTAAGAATGAAATTAAAATGATACAATATTTTAGTAAAATAGTTAGAAATGTGAGAGGTTCTTCTTAAAAAAAAAAAGCAAAAAACACGTGAAACAACTACGTTCTCTGTTGAATGGAACATGCATTGAGACTACTTAAATTGAATAGATGGAAAAGGAATTGTCAGAAAAGGGTTGAAAATCTCTTTAGTCCCAACGCATAAAAATCTGCAAAAATCTTTAAGCATCCTGATAATGCCATTATCCTCAATTTTACCTGAAGTTAAGCATATCATTAAATATTTCACTGAACTGGGCCTTTTGAGTTGTTACTAAAACTTGCTTATACACAGGTACACACATTTATGGTTATGCCAGGAAGTAAAAGGGGTCACAGAAAAGTAAAAGATTGCAACTCTGGTGAGGAACAGACAGGACAGGTGAACAAGAAGAGTATTCCATTCCATATACATCATACTCAATATAAAGCTGAGGGATCTTCTTCAATGACTGGTGTCTGAGGAAGACTGTCTGGTCTTCTGCCATTGATCCTGATCCTGAGTTCCCAAATCCAGCTCCTGTGTCTCGTTCCCCACTGCTGCTGAGCCTGGGTTTTCCCCGGTGCTGTCTGCTCTGCAGCAGGAATGGCAATTGCTGTTGGGAATGGGGAAAATGGGTTAGATATGTTTTGTATATATTTATCATTATTTTAATTATTTTTTATCAATGTTTTATTAAAGCTATTTTGTCGTTTTTCCAATTTAGAAGTCTCTCTGCCTCATTCTCTTTCCCTTCCTGTTTGGGGAGGGAGAGAGGTTAGAGAGCATCTGTCAGCATTTAGTGGCCAGCCCAGCCCTAACACCTAGCAAAAACATATGCCTTTGTTTGAAAGTAATTCTAATAATCTTGTACCTTTAACATTTTTTTCCCACTCAAATTTTGATGTTATTGAAGTTTGCTTAGCAATGATTTTGTAATAAGATTGTGAGGGTAGTGGAAAAATATTTCCCTATTGAAAGAAATAATGAGGAAAGAGATTAGATTTGAAGATCGAGCTACTGTAGATCAGCAATTAGCTACTTCCATGCTTAGAAAAAAATAGGTGTGCAGTGATTTGTCTGTGCACAGTCTCTGCGTGTTGATGGAGTTGGTTTAAGGAAAGGGATAATATTGACTGTCTTCAATTATTCAGTAATATCTTTGGCAACTTTATCTGTAGTCTTCATAACAAAGAAAATAACAAATCATCTTTTCAGAGCAAAGGACAAACACATTTCCAGGAGAGACGGCATTTCTTTGCACCGAAGGCCTTCTGTTAACTGAACCATAAGCTGGGTCCTAGTATTCATTTCTTTTCAGTCAATAGTTTGAATAGTTTCAAGCTGATTTAAAGAATAGCACTACATGATAAATACAAGATTTTAAAGCTTCTTTTTGTTCTGACATGTTGGAGAAAATTACAGAATCTCAGTCCCAGCTTTTTCATTTCTCCAGTGGTTCTTATGAATTATGAGTACCTGGAATCCAGAAATACTGGGGCAATTGTAAAGGACAGGAACCCAAACAGTGATACAGTAAGTCCTATAGGCAGGAAATAAACCCACTGCAGAGCTATTTTAAGCACAGTCTTTTCCTCTCATATTCTTCATTTCATTCCACTGAGGTTGAAAACAATTTGACTGCTTTGGTAGACAATGAAAATACGTCAGCATCATTTGCAGAAAACATCTAGTGACTTTATTATACTGTAGATCTAGAGAATTTTCTGCAGTGAGTATTAGAAAAGTTGGCTTTGTGCACCATGACAGCTAAAGTGCACTTGGCTTGCCTGAATGGTAGAATTAGGAGTGCAAGATATTCTCTTAATTCTACTAAACAAAGAGTAAGTCATCAAAAGTGTATTGCCTAGCAATGCTACTTAGCTAATTCAGATCAGGTTTTTCTTTCCTCAGAAATAACAGCTGAATTTCCTCTTTTACCATATATTTGCATCAATAATTTAAAGTAGTGCATAACTGCTGAGGCCACAATGAATTATCTTGTATAATACTTGTACTTTTCATTGCAGATTTCTCCTAAGCTACCAAAGAAATACTGGGATCAATCACTGCCCTCTAACTAACTTACATGCTATAGGGTTTCCTTGAATTAATTTGTTAGAGAGAGAACAGCTTTTAGTTTTTTGTGGTTTTTTTTTTTTTCTTAAATGTACAGTTTGGACTGAAAAACTTCTTCTTCTTAGGAGGGGAACCTCCTATTTTGAGTGATGCTTGGACTGATTACCTTCCATGTTAGCACTATGTATCCTATTTTTTGACATAATATATCTAGTTTGTTGTGATTTTTTTTCCACACGTAGCTGTTGGCTGGCTCATAGACATTTGTCAGCCTGACTAAATAGCCCTCATTTATCAATTTCCTGTTTTTCATGCAACTACTAGCATAACCTTTGGTCTTCTTTTTATCAACCTAAACAGCTCTGAGCTCTTGGAGAGAATTACTATTAGGGTTATTTCACAATACTTAAGTCATTCCATACATCTTCCCTGTATCCTTCAATTTATCAACATTGTTTGGGAACTGTGGACACCAGAACAAATTGCAGCACTAGGCAATTCATTTGCATTTCTACCAGAGGAAAGGAAAGATCATCTTTCTGATCCAATAAAAGATTGTATTATGTTTATGCAACAGAAGAATGCATTATTTCTTTTGAAATAAGAGCTCATGTTCAGCTGATTACCCATTAAGAATTTCTAGATTTTTCCATTTTTACAATCTTTGTGGCATCCACAAACAGCATTAATAATGATTTTTTGTTTTCTTCCAAAGCACTGGTAAAAATGTCGCATAAAATACATCCAAGAGTTCAGCCTTGCAGAATCCAGTAGAATATTCACTCTCTAAGATTTGCATCTTGAAACTTATCAGTCAAAAAAGTTTTAATCTAGTTAATGTCTACAATGCTCATTTGCTGTTGACTGAGCTTTATTTTTAATAACCCATATCTGCAGAAAAGCTCAAAAATATTTCTATTAACTTTATATTCTTATACTTCAGATTCTCAGAGGCCTTCTGTAAAACTTTAGATATCTTAAAAAAAATAACTACTGCTATTTAAAACACTGTTATTAAACTGGCATACTCCTAAAAAAAAAGCTCAGAACACCTCCTAAAAATTGGTTTGTCAACAACTGTTTTTTAGAGAAGTATGATAGAGTGGTTATTTTATTATTAATACTGTTCTGTACTAGCAATCGTATTGTTACTCTTGGGTCATTCTGACAGTCCTTTGAATATTTAGCTCATGCTAATTGCATATGTGAACTTCTAGCAAACAATATCAAACAACAGAATTTATCACTTCATCACTTATGGCAATTTAACACAATGATGTTAAATTATTATGATGGAAGAATCTCACATAAATTTTAAAATTCTAGGAAATAAGCTATGTAGATCCACTGATGTAATTTAGACACTTCTGTTCAATACTATAACGCTTCCTGTTCAAATGGAAGGTAGTGCATTTTGAAAGCATTTATTGTGTAACGAAAATATTTTATTGCTTCTCAAATCCACAATACTTATTGAAAGAAAACACTTACTGGATAATTTCTCTTGGTTATTTTTACTGGTTCTACCACCTTATCCTGTAAAATCCAGTCCAATTTGTAAGATTATTTAAATTCTTCATACACAAAACCCCATATTATTTTGAAATTGTCTGTCAAATAATTTGTCCTTTTTCTTTCTTTCCCTTATAATTTTCTCCAGTTCCAAGCACACAATTTTTATGACTTATGAGACTCTTTTCTGTTCCTTCATTTCTTAGTTTTCTTTTGTACTATTATTTGTATATATGTACTTTCACCTTCCCTCTAGACCATGTCATTGGATTGTTTTACCTAATATGGTTGTCTTTCTTTAAAAAAATCTTAGAGTTTTAGATTTGCATTTACATTTTTGACTTGATTCTTCTTCCAGTTGACCCAACTCAGAATTATCTTCTGCTTCCCAAAATTGCAGAATTTAATGTCACTTCCATTTTTAAAACTCTCGGGTGATACAGTTTTATCACATCAAAATATTAAGATCAATATTTTTCACACTCTTCTGTAATTGCTGCATTTGTAACTGTACAGTTCAGAGTGGATGTTCAAAATAATTATTAGCCCTTAAATTTAGTGCAGGAAATCTATATCAGATTTGTGAGGAATAAAAATATTTTCACTATGTGTCCCATCAAAGTCTAGTTTTATTCATAGTGTCAGTTTTGAGGCATTGTACTGTTTCAACAAAAAAACCCAATGAATCAAAGCCCTATTGTGAACCACAAAGGTACCAACCTCCATTGGTTCTGGAGGTCGATGTTCAGTTAACACAGAAGGTGATTAGAGAGATTTCCATGGAAGTTAACCTTTTATGACTTAGTGAAACACGAAGCTATTTTACCTTAGGTCATCTATAGCTGCAAAAATGTTTTATCCTATGGATTCTGTGGAGAGGCTTCAGAAGAGATTTTTCACTCAACTCACATTTTCATTTCATTTTTGCAAGCTCTTGATATCTCCTAAGGAATTTTGGCATTTATTCCATACAGCTATATATTGAACAAGCTAACAGCAACAGTTTGCCCAGAAAGCTGGTGGAGGCCTCATCCCTAGAGACATTCAAGGTCAGGCTTGATGGGGCTCTGAGCAACCTGATCTAGTTCAAAATGTCCCTGCTCGCTGCAGTGGGATTGGACTAGATGACCTCTGAACGGCCCTTCCAACTCAATGCATTCTATAATTTTATGACTATGGATAATCTATTTCTGTGCTTGCTTTATTACCTCTTAAAGTTTCAGTCTGACCTGGCGTAGCCTACTAAAGACACTTCCAAGACTGTCAAGAGTTTTGAGAACATGTTAAGAACCTAGTAACTGTTAATCAATGAAACAAAGTCTTCTTAACCACGTGGCAGAATTTATCTAGTGGATTATTAGGCTAGCCAGATATTCAAATGAAGATTCTTTGCTTCCTCGAACTGAGGCTTTCAAATAATAAAATAACTGTACACCAGCACATGTATGTTTTTAACTGTAGTTCAAGTATGTACGCATGCATTAAGAAGAGACTTGATGTTACTCAGAAGCATCTTCTAATATTTTTGAGATGGTAAGCTCACCATCAATCAAGCACCAAAAAAGACAGAGTTACTCTGACCTTTCAAAATATTTTAGCCACCTACAAGTAAAGGCCCCAATGGCCATGGTGTTACGCTATATAACTGTAGCAGACAAGTAACTTATTCCAATTTTGTCTCAGTGTTTGGAACAGAAGCAAAGGCAAAAAATTACATTTTCCACAATTCTGTAAACATGTTAAGCAATTAATGAAGATAAAATAATTAAAAAAAAAACACCACAACAACAAACCCGTATTGTGATTACAATGCTAGCTATCACTGATGTGAGAAGGCAAGCACGTAAAGATGACTGGAGATGAGTAAATGTCGGATACCTTGAGAGGCAACCTTATTGCTTTCTAAAGTTTCCTGAGGAGGGGAAGTGAAGAGGGAGGAGCTGATCCCTTCTCCCTGGGATCCAGTGACAAGATATGTAGGAATGGTTCAAATCTATGCCAGAGGAGGTTCAGAGTGGACATTAAGAAGCAATTCTTTGAAAGAGTAGTCAAACACTGGAACAAGTTTCGTAGAGTGGTGGTTGATGCCCCAAACCTGCCAGTGTTTAGGAGGCACTCAAACAATGTCCTTATTAACATACTTTAACTCTGAAGTGGTCAGGCAGTTGGACTAGATGGTTGTTGTAGGCCCCTTCCAACTAAAGTAGTTTAGTCTAGTCTATTGATTCTATTGATTGACAGAAATGAAATTAAACATTTTACTCTTTAAATAGTACATAACTGAGATGAAAAGTGATTTTAGTTTCAAAATAAATCAATTCAATGGCACAGCTAGTCATTATTTTTCCATTTACAGCTGCTTAATGATTAACTTCCAAATTACATTCTATTTTCTGTCAGAAGAGACAGGTTGAATAAGTCCACGCGATAACACTGGTGTTAGGAATAGTTCACTGGTGCAATGGTGGTACTGTCATTTGTTAGAACATGTTAGAGACACAGAAGACTCCTTCATATATTCAGGAGTCTGTATCCAAAGACTGTGTATGAATATGGCTTTGTAAGAATAAGATGCAACTGATGCAGTCAATGATTCATACTGTTTTGCTGTCTGCATAAATGACCTTGTTAAAAAGAAGTGATTAAATGAAACTCTTTTTTTTTCAGTTGAATCTAAATATCAAAGCTGTTTCTAAAAATTTATAAACATTTTAAGAAAACAGATGGTCTACTTCTGTAAATAAGGCTTTGAAGAACAAAGTTGGAGGAAGAAGTAAATTAGATTTTTCCATTAATCTTACTATTTAGTAAAGCTTTGGAAGAAAGGCTGTGAACAGTTGTTTCAGTATTTTGAGGACTGCTCTCACAATTAATATTAGTTTGGCTTACTTTTAGTAGCTTTTATTTTATTTTTCATACTTTTTTTTGTACCTCTAAATACAGTACTTCTACACAACTAAGAAGCCTTGAATATTGAAACAGTTACATTAATAGGAGTAAAAACAACTGCTAAGTATGGAAAGACTATCTTAAGTTACCCATGAGAATACGCAAAAAAAAACCTTTAGAGAAGTGTTTTGGATTCTTCTTCCATCTATATCTCAGGGAGGGGAGAAGCCATATAACACAGTTGCCTTTAAAACCTGGATGACATAGCTAGAAAAAAAAACCAACAACAAAAAAAAGAAGAATCTTTTTTTTTGCATGCCTGTGCATTTGCTATTACTGCTTATGGAAGCTGAGCCAATTGAACAGCCTGAGCATACAACTTCGGTGTGATTTTCATCTGGAGGCAATTGAAGAGGACCTATTGACGTTTGTTGAGGTCATAGATTGTGTACTAACCTCTAATCTAAAGAAGTACTTTTCCTTCCACATGCTAAGGACCCTCAGAACATTCTTGGTGGTTGCTTAGCAGAAGTGAAGTACCAGCCTGAAACTGATGAGGGGCGAAGGCATGAGTAGTTCCAAGACAGGCAGCAGCTAGAACACTGATGGTGTGACCATCAATGGACAAGAACACAGGCAAGGAGTTAACTTGGATGGAAGACATCAGAGTCCTGATGCAGACAGATGCCTTCACACAGTGATGTAAAAGCTGTTGCTGCAGACGTTCATCTGTAGGGAACAGAGAGCATGACCTCTTCTGAGGGACACTAAATAGCCGTAGTTGTTACATGCAAAGACTTGGTATAGACAACAGTTCATTTGAAAAGTAACACTATTAATATGCGTGTTCTCAGCCAAACCACAGAAGAGTGGGCAAAATAACTTCTTTCTTCTGTTTTGTTTTGTTTTGTTATTATGGAATAATGCTGAATTGCCCTACGCAGATCATCAGAACTTTGCCTTGGCCATTTGCCTTAATGCAAAAGCTACTCGCTCTGAGAGAAGGTTCCGAGCAGCTACCTTTGAAGTACACGTTTCCAGCACTAGTCACACCTGAAGTCGTGGCCTATTGCTGAATCTCTAGAGGGCAGCACAGTTTCTGGTGCTGGTAATGCACATGCAGAACGGCTTTGAGAAAGCAAAAATACATGTTTGCCTCCAGCAGTGGAATTGTGTTCTCCTGTTACTACAGACAGATTGATACACCTCTGAGCCTCCTGTTTAAAGCTGAGTTTCCTATGGTGATACCATCATGGTTCTGTCACTGGTAGTGGAGTTTTTTTCCTAGAGAGTCCCTGAGGCTTCCACAGAAGCTCATGCTTCATATGTCAGAGTTCTCTGATTAGCTTGGGTTTATGTGCTGATGCAGTAACATCAGTTCAGAAGCAGAAGGCTGTTAGTAGGCAGGACACGTGTACAGGGTATCTGGGTGGCTTGTGCTGTGGGCGTGAAGTTGTTAATTTGGGATGATCTCATTGGTACAGTCCTCAGGGGTATGCTAGGAGTGCAGGGACCATAACACCCATTTTTAATTTGCAGCCTGGGTCCATCCTTCAGCATACATCTGTTTATTCCACTTTGCTCACCTGTGTTTACTTTCCTTATTCAGTGTTATTGTCAGAATGCTGAGAATTGCCACTTCATGTCCATTTCCAATGGTGAGGGACAGGATTTTCCAGGAGTAGTTTTTGTCAGAGCAAGAATTTTGTACTCTGATTAGCTGTATGCCAATGACAGATATAAATCTATCCCTGAGAGACTAAGATGAGACACACTATTCATTTCTGAGTTTCACAATGATTGACTGCAGCCCCAATTAGGCCAAGGCATTCAGTTATATTTTGTCTACACTCTTCAAGGGCAGTCTGTAATACCTTGTACTATTAATTCTACTGAGTATATGGTTTAAAAAGTTTTAAAATTGAATTGTAAATTTAATTTCTTTAATGCAGTACTAGCCTTCTGTCACAGAAAGGCAAATATTTTTCAGAATTAGTTTATGTAGGGGGCTAAATCTACCTCAGACATTTAATTTTGAAGTGACCTTGTTTATGCTGGGTGGGAAGAAACATTTATTATGTGTTTGTTAAACTCCAGCTACGTGCTTAGCATTTTAGGAGTCTGGGCCCCTGCCTCCAAAAGTTAATACCGTTTTGCTTTGAAGTCAGTGAAAATCTTACAATGCTTTGATATTAGGTTAATAAATTCTGTAGGAAAAAAATTGATCCATTAAAAACGATGCTGATTTATCTCCTACCTGTGTTTTGGTAACCTAAATGTCGTAAAAATCATCTTATCGTTTGGAAAGCAATGCCTGAGTGACACTGAAAATACTATGTTTAAATAAACACCACAAAAAGCAGTAAAGCTCTTCCAAGGGCAGAGCTGAGTTGTTGGAACATCAGATGTGAATATGATTAATGCTTTCTGAAATAACTTTAAGTTATGTCTACAACTGAGGACACATGTATCTTTGGGTTTTATCTTTCATTTTTACCAGTGAGACTGAGGCTTTTCTTTCAAATTTCTGTTTATGACCTATTGAATATATTTTATGGTGCCATTTAGTATCACTGGTGTGGTCACTATGGCAGTTTATTTTTAATAAGTTTTCAATGGGCGCTGCCAGTCTGAAGGTTAGCTGTAAGGGTTTAGAGCTGATTTAGAGTTATCAGATTTACTCTCTATTATATCACGATCAGAAAACAAGACATGGCCTCAAACCATGACATTTAGATGGAGGCTTCAGGAACTCAAAGACTGGAGCTTGGCAGTGAGTTTTTAATTCCGCCTGCTTTAACAAAAAGGTCACTTTGTAATATTTAAGTCTGAATCCACAGTCCTGTTTCAAGTTACCCACAAATTTTAGATGGTCATTCAGAGCTTTAGTAAAAAATGTATCATGGTTTGAAACATGTTATTTTCAGGTTCCAAGTAATTTTACAGTCCAGAGACATTTTTTGGGAGATAGATAAAAAAGGTTTTAATTGTGGCAAAGTCAAAAACTTCAGTTGTTCACATGGATTATTTGCTTCCTAAGTTGAAAGAAAGGAACGAAATCAATGTCTGCAAGTGAAAGGTGAGCTTCAGCATAAGTTTCATTAGTTCAAATCCTATGATTTAAGAGAAGGAAGAAAATTAGACATAAAGCAACATAAACTAACTACAAACTATTTCTTAAATTGAATCTTTCCTCTCACCTTTGTTTGTAGGTTCCTGCATCTAGTAAGCTGTTTCCTTCCACAGTTGTGAAAGAGTCAACATTGATATCCAACAACATTATGGTTTGTGTTTATGGCCTCATAAAGACAAAATAACTACATATTAGCACTGCTTCCAACTGCATTTCTTTAAACTGAGTTTATAGAGGAATTAATCCTGCTGAGCACAGACCCTGTAGTCAGAGGGCATCATTAACTTTGCTGTTGATGGGAAGAGCAAAGAGAATTTCTGATCATTGCCTTGTAGCCCTCTTTTAGCAGTCTGTCAGTATTTGACTTCTGGCATTTTTCAGTTTTTCAAACAGCAATAAAGCTTACCAATCTGATCACCTTACCTGACTGATGATGAAGAGTTAATAATGTCTGTCAGATCCTAGAGTTCTGTATTTCTGAGGGAAAAAAAAAAAAAAAAAAAGATTATTTGATGGGACAATGATGAGCTAATTTGTTTAGTCTTTAATTGTCTTCTTTCTGACCAACTCAGTCATCAAATTATATTCTGTGTCACACACTAAAATTTATTCTGTTATGGTCTTCCTGCTGTCTCAGGCTCTAGACTCTACAGCAGCACATGCTGTAACAATATTCTTCCCATAGTGTTGATAAACAAGCCAGGCAGCTCATGATGAGGTATCAATCAATCCCTGATGCCAATAGTTAAAATTTTCTCTTCCTGCAGCCATAAGTTATGTGCAAAGCTAGTCATCGCTGCCTTCTTATTTCTAGCTGTGCTGTCTGACACATCGGTAGCAACAAGCTATAGATGTATACAGACTGAGGCAAAATGGTTGTACTAAAGGGCATTTGCCCCCTCTGGAGCTTTAGTCTTCCAGACAGGTCTTCCAAGCAACACATGAAATATTCATTTGTACTTGAACTGTCATTCGCCTATGTCCCCTTATACTTTGCTGTTGCTGAAGCACTGAGTATACTTCTCTGTATTTTATCTCTTCTTATTTGTCTAGTACAATCACTATATTTTCAGTTAAAAGATTATCTTCGTTAGCTTTTTCCTTTGAGCAGTTGATTTGTGGGGATTAGAAACTCATTAAGCATTCACATCCAATGATGATGGGTGTAGCCCATGCAATCAAACAGACGGGTTATTGGAAACGTGTATAAGGTGCAGCATAAAACATATTTATATAGCAATTGAGTGCAGATATTTCACAGCAGAAATCAGATGCCAAGTCTGAATGTTTCCATCCAAAGAATTGACTGCATTTTTCCAATTAATGTTTCTTTAGTAGAACATAAACAATTTAAAAATAAAATCAACTTTATGTAGTCCTCCCATGTAATTTTTAGTTTATATATCTATGCAAATTTACCCTGTTACTAAATCAGATTTCTCACTCCAGAGACAACAAAAACACATATATTTAGAAACTTCGTGCACTATAATATTAGAATTCAAATTATCTCTTAGGCAAAAAAAATAAACCTGAGGGTGTTTTTTTCCTTCTGTGGTGTGATGTAACAAACATTTTCTAAGGATGTCCCACAGAGGACACAGAAAAGATCGTATCCCAGTCAAATTATAGTTGTCCTAAACTAGTTTCTTATTTTTTTGTAGTGACACAATATGTATACTTGTAAATGGGCACTACAAACACATGTTATAATGCAATGGATATATGCATGTTTATACAAACACAAAAATATATACCTGTACAAGCGTGTGTATGTAGGAGTGAACAGTTTTAATTACATACCTGCATATCATAGAATCATAGAGTGTCAGGGGTTGGAAGGATCCTCGAAGGATCATCTAGTCCAACCCCCTGCCAGAGCAGGATCACCCAGGGCAGCCACACAGGAATGTGTCCAGGCAAGTTTTGAAAGTCTCCAGAGAAGGAGACTCCACAACCTCCCTGGGCAGCCTGTGCCAGTGCTCTGTCACCCTCACAGTAAAGAAGTTTCTCCTCATGTTGAAGTGGAACTTCCTGTGTTCTAGCTTATACTCATTCCTTGTCTGAAGTCATACTGCAACTCCCATGATTTCTAAGAAGATACACGATCTCAGTTAATGCAGATTGCTCGATACGTGTTTCATACCTGTTTCTGGAGAAGCTAAACTGGTACCTAGCCAGAGGAGCCTAAGAAATGTAAATCTATATCATATGTAAACTCAGATGAAAATGTGTTTGAATGCTCCAGTATAAAACAAATATTTTTTAGTGATAGTGTAATTTAAACAATTTGTAAGAAACTCTGCTGTCAATTTACCCAGTAGGAGTATGTAAGAAAACTAATATTATATATGCTATATGTAGAGGTAAGAATTAACATTGATAATACTATTAATGGTTATATTATCATTGTTGAATATCCAATCCTTCTCCGACATTACTTTTTGCTTAGCCTTGTCGTGGGTTGACCCTGGCTGGCCGCCAGGTACCCACACAGCTGCTCACTCACTCCCCCTTCACTGCTGAACAGGGGAGAAAATATTTCCAAGGGTTCCAGGTTTTTGAGATAAGGACAGGGAGATCACCTTCATTTACCATCCCGGGCAAAACAGACTCAATTTTAGGGAAATTAGGTACATTTATTAAAAGAACTAATCAGAGAGGAGTAGTGAGAAGTGAACAGATCTTAAACAGAACACCTTCCCCCCTTCCCTCCCTTCTTCCCGGGCTTAACATCAATCCCGGCTTCTCCACCTCCTCCCCCCGAGCAGCGCAGGGGGGCAGGGAATGGGGGTTGCAGTCAGTTCATCCGACGTTGATTCCACCGCTTCTTCGTTCCGGGGGAGGACTCTTCACTCTTCCCCAGGGTCATCGTGGGGTCCCTCTCACGGGAGACAAGCTTCTCGCTCTCTTCTCCGATGTGAGTCGTCCCACGAAGGGCAATTCATCACAAACTGCCCAACGGGAGACACCTCACGAGGGGCAGCCCACCCCTTGTGAGTCTGAGGTGCAGTCCTTCGGGGGAAACTGCTCCAGCGTGAGTCCCCCGCAGCGTCCCAAAAGTCCCACCGGCCAACCTGCTCCAGCGTGGGCATTCCTCTCTTCCACGGGCTACAGGTTCCGGCAGCGACTTACTCTGATGCGGGCTTCCCACGGGCTACAGTCCCCTTTCAGGCATCCACCCACACGGCGTGGAGTCCTCGGTGGACATCTACGCGGTGATCCTCACGGTGGACATCTGCACCTCGCCCATGGGCTGCAGGGGGACAACCCGCTTCACCATGGTCTTCACCACGGACCCGGGGGACTCTCTCTGCTCCGGCGCCTGGAGCTCATCCTCCCCCCCCCTCCTTCTTCACTGACCTTGGTGTCTGCACAGACTCTCACTCCTCCATCTCTGTGCCAGCTGTTGTGGCGCAGTTCTTTTTCCCATTCTTAAATATGTTTTTCACAGAGGCGTTCCTCTCCTATCACCTTACTGACGGGCTCAGCCTTGGCCAGCGGCGGGTCCCTCTTTGGAGCCATCTGGCATTGGCTCTATCAATCTTGGGGAGCTTCTAGCAGCTTCTTACAGAAGCCACCCTGCAGCTCCCCCCCGCCCCGCCGCCGAAATCTGGCCAGGCCAAACCAAAACAAGCCTTTAATGCACAAAGCATTTTAAACTGTTTCTTCCTTGTACAGCCAGTTTATCCTCCTGTCATTGGTTGAATTCTCTGCCTCAGCCACCACCTCAGTTGAAACTTTTTTCTGTTCTTGAATTGTACTTATCTTCATTTTGTCTCCTCCTTTACTGATGTCAGATTCCTGGCCCCTCTCAATGTATTCCCAATGTATTCCAGTACTCATAATAATCCTAACCTTCAAAAGCCATTCCTCTCAAACATCCCTGGCAGCTTATTTTCTGGTACTTTCATCAAGGGCCTGGGGCTAGGAATGTGAAGAGCCTGCTGTGAAGGGAGACCACACTGGTGGGATGCTCCAGCAGGATAGAATCAAACCGGCTTTGAGAGTCATCAGTGCTTTGAGAGTGTTATGCACAGGAAATTAGATTTTTCTTTACTACCTCAAGCAAAAGCGAAACATTACTTAAATGCAGACAACAAATCTCTCTATAACAGTATTTCACAACTGTCAAATTGGTAAAATCTTAAGGTCAGAATTTTTCAGAAATGCATCTATATTTTAGATCAAGATTTTCTAGCTAATATATGTGCTTCTGCTTATGGATTTGTGTATGTAAACTTCATTTGGGTGGGTAAATATTCTCCATATTGGTATGATCATCTGCATCTGAAAATGTTATCATTTGATCTATTGTTCATGTGTGAAAAATGTTCACTTCTGAGAATATTTCAGTATTGTCACTGAATAAGTAAGTTTCTTTACATTTCACTCTGATACTAAATGAATGTGATTTTTTTTTAGCGTTGAGGTTCTCAGTTATTTTATTAATAGCAAGGATATTTCAACTACTGCATAAATATATGGGTCATTACAAATACACTATAGTTCCAGTATGCACGAACACACTAAAATTTTACTGTAAAATTCCATAAGTTAATAGTCTCATACATCTGAAAATCCTGCTGTTTTAAGCAGGAAATTTGCAGAATTTCATTCCATGTCAGGTACATTTCTTAGGAAAATATTATGGTTTTATACCCACTAAAATTTTTCATACATAAGATCAATACTTGAGCACAACTTGAAAGATGCTCATAAGTGTGTGCTATGGAACACTGAAAATCCCAATGGAAATAAGACACAACTAAATCAGATGTTTTCTTTTTTCAACTTTTTCTAAGCCTAGCGTAATTCAAAAAAAGAAAACAAACTTCATATACATAGTACATTAGAGATTTTACACCCATTTCTTAAATATGTTCAGATTCAAAGTTTAAGCCTGACTACAGTGGTGGCTGAGCATCTTGCTGTGTGAGAGGGCAGCAATGATAAATCACTTCTTACAAAGTGAGTCATGCTCAGACAATGAACACAGCAAGAGTCCAAACGGTGATCAAAAGGCAGCATATCTCACTATAATACTTCTCATCAATTCCAGGCTGTGTTGAACAGTTTAAAAAATATAATGAGAGATGCAGACAGTGTCAAAGACTCTCTTTATTCCTCCACCACAGCCTAATGCGCTTCTGGTGACCTAGGTCTACATAGTCCAAGTGTGAAATCCTTAAATGTTAGATCTTGGTAGTTCTATAAAAAAAAGATCATACCCTGTTAAAAAAGGAAAAGGACACTTTTTTTTTCCTTTGTTTTTTTCTTGTTTTCCACTGTAGTCAGCACTGACCACAACTGAACCCAGCTTGACATTGTAAAATATGGTCACCTCTGTTCTGGGAGTTCTCTGAAGCTAGCTACCCTTGACAGTTTGTCTGCTTTACTGAGCAGACTAGAATAGGCCCAACATTTTTTATAAAATAAGCTGAAATTTAAGGAGTGAAGTAATTATATTAGATGAGTTAATATGCCAGTTAGATATTAATATATGATTCTTAGAAATACGTTTCAGTTCGTGCTCTAGTATGTACAAAGAGCTGTGAAGACTGCCATACACTTCAAGAAACAGAGACGAGTTTTGTTCTAAGAGATATGTTTGAAGGTTTCTTTTGCTAAAATTTTCTGCCACTGCTACCACTGATTTAGAGCTGTTTCTGATAAGAACAATAAGGGTGCTCATACAGCTGAGACTTTAGGAGGGACTCTCATCCTTTCAACAGCAAGCAGATTAATAGAAGTGCGTATCCGAAACTGTAGTGACAGAAGTTATTCACAACGTAACCCCACCTGCAGAATTAATGTTGTTTTAAGAATGAATGAATACCGCCAAAATTTTGAAGATATTCATATCACTGATAGCTAAACACTGAACCTAGCCATGACGGTTAGCTGGCTTGTTTTCTCTGACCCCCTACAAAATCAATGGAAAGTGGATCACCTCTTCTAGAGGGTCACCTTAGGGATCTTCTAAGTTAGACTTCTCCTTTGAATTTTCCTCTGGATGAACCTTCTTCCCTGCACTGGCTAATCAGAGCAGGTAGAAGGCTAAATTAGGCACCTGAAAATAAGTTTTGGGTAGATGACACCTCAGAACAAACATGAGCTGAGTTTCACCAGAACTGTCTTTTTAACCACTTGACAAAAGCAGACTACACTAGGCCTGTTTTGTATGGTGCGACAATACTAGCATCAGTGAAAGATTATTATATGTCAAGAGTGTGGCTTTACATGTTAGACTGAATTCAAATATTAGGTATGAAACATCTTTGATGTTTATGGGATCTTTCCCTAAAGAGGAAAGAAATTAAGTACTTAGAGACTTCACATTCTACTTTTTGATTCCAGTGGAGCCTACAGTAATACTTGTCCCATATCACGTAGTTATCAGTGATAGACAAGAACCATTTTTGTTGTTGTTGAATTAATAGCAACTTCTGTTGCTACTCATCGTTAGGTCACTCTAATGCTTAAAGTTTCACTCTAAGACTTAAAGTTTTATGGCTGTAAAAATACTCCATGAAAATCAAGTCAGCATCAGGTGATCCCCAAGATAATTTCTTTAAGTTTCATTATTCCAACAGAATGTTGGAACAAAGCTTGCTTCCTCTTAAGACCTTACAAAAATTCAAAAGCAAAAATTATCCTTTTCTGATTTTGCTTTGTATGCTGTCACTTTCAGAATGAAAAATAGGTCTTACGAAGGATTTAAATGTTTGTGGTACACTGCTAAGAGTAATGATTCCGGACCCCTCTTGCTTGTTGATGTGAATCATTTTTAATGTAGATACCTAAGTTTTAAAAGGAAGGTAAGCAATAGGAGAATCAGTTTCTCTTAGTAGTAAAAGATGTGAACTTATCCCCTGTGAAAAATGTGGTGTCAAGGAGAAGCCCAAACACCTGGGAATTTTGGCTAGGCCATAGAGTTCGTAACGCGTACAAGGACAACATAATCCCTTTTTTTACTTTAAACTGTAGGAACTGGAATTTGCTACTGGTAAGGATTTTTTTTTTGAGTGTTCTGAGGTAGCTGAGGGATGCTTCTTTGTTTTTTATTCTTAATTTCAGGGATTTTTTTCTCTAAACACTTCTCACTCCAATGTGTATTTCCTGGTTTTCATTAACAGTATTCCTTATTTAACACTATCCCTTATTTTATTATATGAACATCTGCAAGAAAGACCTTGAGTCATTGATCAGGACTACTTAGAGGATTTTCTTTGAAACCTTAATTGTTGATTGGTGCAACAAAGAAATGGGAGTTTTCATACTGAAAATACACTCTATATTACAGATCTTGAAAATTTTAAATGTACATTTATTATTGTTTTAATAAGCTGCACCTAAAATTATAACTTTTAAAGAAAATGTTAACTTATTCAACACAAGTTTGATGTGTTAACACTATGTAGAACCAGTATTCTTTTAGAGTTTTTTTTATTTTTCAAAAGGCAAAAATTTAATCTTGTTATTTATGCCTTCGACCCTTCTAATGAGTAGTTAGGTTCAGACCGGACCCCCTTGCTTTCTAAACTTCCTCATGGAAAGGAGTCTAGGTGTGGATGGATCCAGTCTTAGCCCCTGAATGTAAAGAAGGGTTTGGGCCCTGAGTTCTGCCACAGAATTGGTTTATTTCAGCTTGAGGTGGGACCCTCCAAGAGGGACCCCAATTAAAGAAATCCCTCAGCAATTATATCCTTACAATCCAAGTTCATCTGCCTTCACGCAGTAGTTCGGTCAAATAGTAGTATTTGGGCATAGGGTTTTCTTGTTCCTCATTGGATCCTTTCTCTCTCTTCAGGTGTGCATTATTTTCTTTATCTTGATGATGTAGTTTCTGTTGATCTTATCTTTTTCAATTAATATTGATTCCCAGGCCCTTCTTCAGCCTAAACTCTTCAGTACTTACATAAAAGTCCATAGTCTGGGCCTAAAGCTTCAGTTAATCTGGCTGCTCATGTTAAGCAGTGTCATTCATAAGACAAAAGAAATTGCAATTCATCACGATTTTAAGAAATTCCACAATTAATTCTAATATTCTTCAGGAAAGCTATTTTAATCTCGCACGCTTACTCATCCTACAAATAGGATGTGTCTAGAGCAGAGAGAGCTGATGTAGATACTGTAGAACCCTCTATGGTCATGAATGTTAGAGTGTAACATGTAGGACGTGAGTGCTGTTTAGCACTAGCTACCCTAAGCTAGAAGTAAATTGCAGAGCAAACCTGTATATTATAGTTGTGCTTTCATCTTTTAGTATGAACTTTTACCACAAAATTATAGATATGGATTAATGTTAATGTAACGTAACATGGTTTAGAATAATACAATATAATACAACCAAGGGAAAAAAAAGATAATTTTTCATTATATTTTTCCAAACTCTGCTTCTGTTTATTTTCTTTTATTTCCTGTTACAATCACCTAAAAATTTCAGACCCATGTTTTAGATCCATATGGGACGGAACACTTCCTTTACAAGCAGCAGAAATATCCTGTACGTTATTCTTTATAGCTGGAATGATAACACCACCACTTCTATATCTTCAAGATTTGATTCTGCACTGCATCACTTAAAAATAAAACTACTAATAAAATGCCTATATTTTATATCATATGTTGACATGATGTTTTTCTCAGTTGATGCTGGGCAAGTTAAATTTTTACTTTGCAAACTACTGCACAGTGAAAAGCAAGCATAGATATTTTAGCATCAACTCATTTCACTGGGTCTACTAGACTCTTTTGGAACTCTAGGAATCTGTGTGTGTATTTGTGTGAGCATGTTTGTGTGTGTAGTCATTCATGATACAGATGCAGCAGAAAATATTTTAGCATGGTGTTATCTTCACTTTTGTCTGAAATGAAATATGGTTCTCAAATGGAGTCTTTCATACTAATGTGAAGTAGTTGTCTGCTTTCCTCATATACATGATGTCATGTCTATGTTATAATTCTTTGTTGATCGCGAGAGCTTAGAAATCATCTGATTTCGCATTTTGTGTCTTTCTACTCTTTTTCCCGATTAACTTCTTTTTTATTTCTTTTTTCTTTTTTCTTTTTTTTTTTTTTTATAAAAGTGTTCTCAACCCTGTTAAAATGTTGATTTACTAATTATCAGCTCTCTCCACAGGCCTCCAGATTTTTCTTGCGAAAGTTTTCCGGTAACAGAATACAAAGTCTCTTCTACAGTTAGATTGATCTCCCATGATTCTTCTATTTAGTTTCCTATACTTAGAAGAGTCTCTCCTGAATTTATGACTTAGAAGGTCTATAACACAACCAGAAATGAGGAAAGATAGCTACTATATTTTCATAAATCTCTCAGTAAGAACCCTGAAATCTCTATGAATTTGAGAAAGCTTGCTCTTCACAAGACAAATCTGTTTTATAATTTTCTCCTCTATATTACCATTTACAGAGATTTATTCCTTAAAAATACTTTGATCCTGAACTGCTTTGAAATTTTATGATGTTGATTCTGAATATTCTACATAAATTTTTGAAACTGCTTTAATTGGGACATACTCTGTGTCCGTACAATAGTAATATGATATTCTTTATAGCTATAAACACACCAAGCATATTTCTCATTTATATATGCTAATTATGCCAATTATAATACTAATTATAGGAAAAATAAACACTAATAACATGTCAAATATGTTGATCTTAGCAACTGAAAGCCTGTGATATTCTTAGAAGTGTGGTCAGTGTCAGACTCATGACTGAGGTGAACCGTTAATATAATTAAAAAAGAGATAAAAGAAAAATGTCACATGTCTTCAGGCGGTTTTCCCTTTCTGATACTTATCCACAGTTCAGAAAAATTTCCAAAGAGGTTGTACCTCTGCAAACAATATAAAACTTTGTCTTGTTGTAGATTCTTTATTCCATGAATGATCCATAGGTTTATTTTTAATTATAATTTTCTCTAAAGAGCATCCTGAAATTGCCTGACTCTTTTAAATATTTTTTCACCCAGAACATTGAACTTCCCTTAAGCCAATTAATCAGTTTGGGCATATATGCTATGCACGGCATTATGACATTACAACACTATGTATTTCATGTAGGTAGCCTTAGTAATAAATGCAGCAATCACTGGCCAATATATTGTCAAAAATTTTTTTTTCTGGTTTCATTTGTTGTTAAATTTGATAGACATGTATATAATCTAGTTTTGTACTCTTGCTAAATACCCTACTACCAGTCATCAATGAACTCTGTCCATCTTCAGCCCTAAATATGTTATGACACATGTAAAGAAAAGTGATAATGAGTGGCCATGTTGCTAAAGGATGCACTGCAAGTTTAAATGAGTCTGTGTAAACAACTGTAATCCTACTTCATCCTGCCTTGTGTTTAACTTTTCAACTTAAGCAATGGCTGCACTTCAGTATGTTTGTGTTTATGTACGTATGTAAGTACCTTAAGAGTGAATAAAAGACCATAAAACCGGTTTACTGTATATGATACCTCAATGTACTAATTGTCTTTATGGGATAAAAACTAAAAAATAATAAAAATAGTTAAAAAATGAAATCCCTAGACTGCAACATATGATGAATTTTTTTATGGGACTAACATCAGTTGGCAATCAAAAAAGCCCAACGATCATAAGCTCATTCATAGGTCTATCTGTAACTGAAAAGTCACAGTTTTTGTGGTGGATTTGCAGCACAGGCTGCAAGTTCGTAGCAGGATGTGTCTTTTTGGAGATAACTCTCCGCTTCCAAAAGTACATGCATATAGATAAATGTAAATTGCATATATAGTGCATAGCTATGCAGTACGGTATGTAAAACAGTATCACTTGAGAAAGTGTCACTGAGTGTGAACATGCGAGAATCTGAAGGAGACAAACTTGCACCCCATTACAGCTTTGTGACAACAAATTTCAGGCAAGAGTTCATTTCAAAGATAACTCAAGCATAAATATTCATGTAGAGTAACAAGAATGTTTGAGTGTAGATAAGTAAATATGTACTCTTAAACTTTTAGTCCATCACCCTCTGATACTTTTCAGGAGAAATTCCCTAACTAGCTGTCAAGAAGTTATTTTGAGGGATATTCAGCCAGTTATTGTACTTTGAAAATTTACTGAGAGACCTACTTTTTCTTCACTGTTGAAACATACCTAGTCATGATTGTCAAGTCATATTTTTATTTTAGTCTGTGGGGACGATATGTATCTACCTAGATTTTGATTGTGCTTTAAGTTTGACTGGGAAATCCTTCTAAGATGGTGACATTCCATACATGATGGGTAGATATAGTGTCCAGATGAACAAATGTGCTGCTCTCTGTGTGTTCTCCAGTTTTGTACATCAGGTGGTTGGGGAAACTTGCAAGAGTAGGTACTTGGTCACCCAAGACATGGGTGCTGCCTTCCTAGAAAATAGGCACTTGTCACTGAGAAGGTTCAAATGTTGTTACCTAGGATTATTTTTCTCTGGGAATTTTATATTAGGTATCCAGGAAATGGAATTTCAGGCTTTCTCATGTAAATATTACTTTGATAGAGAGGCAGCTGAGACTGAGGAAAAAGGTGAAGAGGGGCTCAGTGATGGCTGGAAGTGGAAAAGAGTTTTGAACATTGCGAAGGTAGGCCAGGAGTTGAACAGAACACTCCCATCCTGTATCTGACAGCTTTGGTGAAAGCAGCAGCACCATCTCAGGAATGACCCCAGCTGCCAGCGTTTTGTACAAGACTGTTCTTGTGTGTCAAGCATGGATCAGCTAATGACTTACAACTCGATGTGTTTGTCTGTGCTCAGGCACTGAAGTTGGCTGCCCAGAAAAATCTCAGGCTGACAGGTAAATGCCTCATGAGCTTTAAGTGGGTCAGAGATAAGGCAACACCAAATGACAGTTTTCCAGGTGGAATTTTTTTTGTACTCATGCACCATAATTTAATCCAAATTTTATTTTAAGCATGAAAGAAGGTGCCCTGAATTTCACTTCTCATTTGTCTTAAGGTATGTCCTTGTGCCTTTCGATACACCTGGGTTTCTCGTCTCAGTTCCTCCTTCAATGTAGTTTAGTTGCAAATAAATCAAGGCACAAAATTCTTATCTTGACAATGACATAGACTTTTTTTTTCTTCAGGACAACTTAATCTTAAATACAGTTAAGGTGACATTTTATTCTTAATCATGTCATCACTGCCATAATTCAATTTAAAATATATCATTGAATGAATTATTTGTATTTGCTTAGTTCAGGGGCTATATTCTTTACTCTGGGAGAAATACTGACAGGCTGTGGGATCCACCACAGGCAAAGAAGTGAGTGTCTGATACTGATAACAAGCCATGAACTCCTTTTTGTTTTCAAACATCCCTTCCTTTGCCAAAAGTGAAAGGTGACCATCTCATGCCTACCCTTTGTCTCTCTGCTCTCCACATACAGATTAAAGATAAACAAAATAACTCTTACAGAAGGCTAAAATGGAAGGATGCTAATCATGGTGTCAGACTTTTCTGAGTGACACACGTGTCAGCTGTGCTGAGCGAGCCCAAAGCACGGGGCTGCTCTTGGCTGGTGGCCCAGCCAAAGGCCCCATGGTGCCCTCAGCCACGTGGGTTACAATTACAGAGGTGTCAGGGGTTAGGGCTGGGCTGGACACTAAATGAATGACAAGTGCTCTCTACTAACACCTCTCCCTTCCCAGAAGGGGAAGAGAAAGAAAACAAGGGAGAGAGACTTATGGGTTGGGAACAAAAAAATGAAACAGCTTTAATGAAACAATAAAAAGAAAATACTATTGATAAGAAAATAATGAAATGCATATAAACATACACAATGCCAATATCAGAACTCCGTCAATAGTTACCGCTGATGCTGCAGGACAGGCAGGCACTGGGGAAATCTCAGCTTAGGCTCAGTGATAGACAGGAACTGGGTTCAGGACCTGGACTGGGATTGAAGGCAGAAGAATGGACAGAGTCCTTGTTGGATGCCAGCCATAGAAGAAGAGGGTTTGGCTCTTGTGATCCTTCAGCTTTATGTTAAGTATGATGTATGCTGAATGGAAAACTTCTGTTGGTCATGTTTGGGTCACCTGTCCTGACTGCTGTGAGACCTTTATACTTTGCGCTAATGACACCCCAACCTGGTGCACAAGATTTAACAGTGGCCTTGGTTTCTCTAGGAGTAAGTACAAGCAAGAGTTTTTCTGCATCCCAGTCCTTGGTAGTAGTTATAAACATCAAGCACTACCACTTCTAGAAGCAGACACTCTGAAAAACATGCCATTGACTTCAGAAAGTGCACTCTCATAGAAGAGACTTAACTGAAAAGTAAAATCACTGAATGGGGAGTTGGCTCTATTCTAGCTCAAACCAGGAAACAAAAAACAAGGGTTTGCAAAAGCTCCCTCCAGTGTTAAGAAAGGACGAAAACTGCATCATGAGGCATCACGGCTGATGCCCCTTTTTCGTTTCCCCTATGGGAAAGGAAACTGTACCCCTGGGTGCTCCTGTTCGAGCTGGAGCCAAGCACTGCCAATCGCTCATCCCCACTCCCGGCTACCCTTGGGAGGTGGTCTCCTGGCACACCAC
This sequence comes from Trogon surrucura, assembly GCA_020746105.1. NCBI lineage: Eukaryota > Metazoa > Chordata > Aves > Trogoniformes > Trogonidae > Trogon > Trogon surrucura. Next base: position 57,719,073 of record CM036618.1, read on the forward strand.
TTGCTGCTGTTGTGCCGTGTCTCCACTCATCCCATCCTCCTTGGCTGCCCTGGTCCAATAGTGCCTTCAGCTGCCATGGAAACAGCAACAAAGCCCTAAATTGTCACGATCTGGCATGGAAACATTTTGTACTTTGGTGTCCAGCTGTCCCTGCCTGTATGATGACTTTCTTCCTCTGATTCTAATTGCCACTGTGTTTTTGATGTATGACGAGGGGAAACTGGGAGTTAATTTTCAACTATGGGCCGAAAGGAGGAGTTCACGTGGCCAATTGATGGATATAAGCAAACAGAGTTACGTGCTGAACCTTGCATATTATATCAGGGTGGAAACTCTTTCTCTAAAAACAGTCTTATTCTCCTGGTCTGACTATGAATAAAGTACGTACTTGATCTGTATATCTGGCTGTAAGATCTATGCCCGATTCAACTGTATCTTGTCCTCGAAGGGTAAAACATAATCCAGAAATTTTTGCTTTCTGGAATTGTCTGTTTAAGAAACCAAATAATTGTACTTTTCAAACTCATCAGGTAAACTATAAAATCCTGGGAAATTGATGCATAAAACTAGAAACTTTGAACCAAGTATTTAATTTGTCTTTAGAGCAGCTAAAAGAACATGAATTCAGCTTATGAGATTTACATGCGGAGATCTGATGTCAGATGTCTATTCCTGACTACTTAGAGTCACCTGTAACCTCTCAGTGGAGGAGAAAAGAGAAAGGAAGGAAGGAAGCAAGCAAGCAAGCAAGCAAGCAAGCACAGAGCAAGTGAGAGAGAGAACGAGGAGATAAACACAATCAGGATGAAAGTCAGAAGTTTCCACTGTTGCTTCCATGGAGGAGATTTCTGTAACCTCATTTAATAATTTCTTTTGCATGATCTATTAATGTAGGTTCCTATATGTGCTGTGGTGCAACAGCAACAAACCCGAGAGTCATGGATATGTTCTCCTTTATTACTCATATGTGACTGGGGTATTGCAGTCTTCAAATTTATTAATTCTCCCATCAGAAACTTGTAAACATATTCAATACTCTTTCTCCCTTAGTACAGTGCTAGAAACATGACTAGAGATAGTAGGGGAAGAAATGGATGGAAGTTGTTTGAATCATTTTCATAAAACAATTTAATTTCAGTTTCAGCTGTTCAGTGAGTCCCAGACCGGTTTCCTGCAGTACATCTGCTTTCCTGGCAGGAACGTGGCTTCTGCTCTTGCTGGTCCTTGCTTAGGGGTCTAATTCCAGAGCCGCCTTCTGAGCAGCCACTGGGCATGCTGCCTCCAAGTTCTGGGCTTCAGGACTGCAACACTACTGTTGGTAGCTCTGCTTGCTTTCAGGCAGAGTTCAAAATTTGGGGATTTTTTTTTTCCCTGAATTTTTTAACTTGGGGGAAAAAAATGAAATCAAATTTCTGCATGTTTTGAACAGTCAGCAGAGCTTTCTCATGCCACATCCAGCTGCAATTATGTATATTTCTCTTTTCCTTTGTTTCTCTTACTCTTCCCCCCACCTTTTTTTAAAAACATATGTTTTCTTCTTTTTATAGCTGTAGCAATTCAGGCCTTTTCCTCAGTGAGCATGTCCCACAGGCTCTGATTTTTCTTCTCAGTAGGCAGTTCTGGGAAAGATCCAATTAAGGTCTTTTTAAGTCCTCATAAGAACACTCCTCGCCTTCAGTGATAAAGATTGCCTCTGTAAATTTACCCATTTAATATAGTGCTAGTTTGGATGATATGAATCTTGTTCCCAAAGTTTTAAAAGATTTCTCAGTCTCTCTTTTTGTAGTCACTAGCGTGACTGTAAGAAATATTCCAATGTCTTAGAACTGCCTGTTAAGCTAGACTCTTTGCTGTTTTGAAAGTGAAGCACTTAATCCTACCAAGAAAAAAAAGATTAAAAGGTGTATTGAAGTCAACAAAGCAACATGGAGCCTATGCATATTTTCTTATTCCTAATTTCCAGCTATTTTGCCTGTTTTTTTTTCTTCGCAGTAACCTTGCACATGTGTATTTCAGTAAAATAGAAAACTTCCATGGAAAATACCCAGGAAAAATAGTACATATTCTGTGAGGAAATAGTTAATAAAGAGTTTAGAACATTTGGAATGTATTATACTCATCATCATTAGTACAAATCAATCATCTTGACTCAGAAACATCCTTTAAGAAAATATTCTGTGATCTATCAGATTTAATTAAATAGGAAATAGGAACTGTTGGTACAGTTGCATTTCTTGTTGTTCAAGAGACAGAAATTATATTCTCAGCTTTCCCATGAAGAGTGCACATAACAGCATGTCAGTCTAAAAACTGCCTGGGCACCAAGGACACAAACAGCCAGGTGTTCAGACTTTTCTCCTAAGAGCTTGTTTAGGCAGTGATTACTGCTGAATCTTACTGGAAAGTGATCCTGATTATTTCTAATCAGGATGCTAAAGGAGTGGAGCATCTCTTTGCTGGAGGAAGCTGTCATTGATTAAGGATTTTCAATGGACAACGACATAAAATCTATGTCTCTTCCATTTAGAGATAAGGATGTCGTGCGAATACTGTCAATAGATTTGACTATTCCTTTGAATATTTGAATATCCTTCTGAGATTTTTTTTTTTTTGTAGCAAGAATTAGTTTGCATCTAGATTAAGGCAATTTAGATTTTGTTTTTTCCTGTTGTCATATGTTGATTGATTAGAAGACTAAGATGTAAATGAACTATGTCTCACATACAACTAAAACAAATGTTGTTTAGCCACCGATGTGGGTATTAAATACCGTGCTCAAAATTAATTGCACCAAGGAAACAAAGATACATTAGAGCTTGAAATGGACAGGGGGACTTAGAAATAGAAATCTGAGTTAGCAGGATAGAGGCAATAGACAAAAAGAATGAATGGGAGAAGATTCCTTTCTTATACAGACTACATCTGTAGACTGTGAATATTTTCTGTATGGCATTTTGACTTAAAGCTGTCCTAAAAGTTTTGAGAACCTTTGATTCTGAGGGTACAAATGCACAATATTGTATATATTGAGAAAACTTAATTCTACATACAGCAAGTCAAGATTAACTACCCATGTGGTGTTGGTATTCTCTGTGCTTGAATCATCAGTCTGAAATATTGGATTGCACACCTACAAGCACCTGTAATTTTTCCTAACGTTGCCTTTCAAACTAGGCTTCCTGTAGCCAGCATGTAAGATGGATAGATGGATACATTCTGGAGGATTCATTTTTCCATCTTCTTGTTCCTTCTTGAAATGTTGAGATAATTCTTTGTTATCAAGAACATTCCAGGGGAAGGTCATGAGGGACTAACGACTAATGGATCCCTCTTGCTGTGAGAACCTGCAACGTTATGAGCAGAGATAGAGATTGATTTCGAGGATGGACTTGAAAAGCTACACTATTCAGTAATGTAAGGTATTTACTATAGGGTTGGTGTGTTTTTTTAATTTCTGTGTGGCCAAAATTACACATTACTGTTGGTCGTGAGGTGTTTTGCAGACATCTGTCTTCCTCTGAAACTGGAGAAGCCTTTTGCAAGGCTAAGAAAATATGGGAAGGAAGAAATATTAAGACACTGTTCTTCTTTAAGACAGTCACAAAATGAAGCAGTTGGTGGAAGCTGCTGTGTGCAGACACCTGTGTTCTGCCGCTCTTATGGGGAAAAGAGAGCTCTGGCTTTTGACTATTAGTAAATGGAGCTGAACAGGAGATTTTAGAAGATCAGTGCAAGGGGAGTTTGAGGTAAAGATGTTTGGGCATAAAGGTAATTCTCACTGTAAGATGAAACATTATTGCTGCGTTTAAATCACTTGGGAAGCTCAGCACAGGTAATTCCACAACACCTAATTTTTGTATCGATGTCAAGAGAGACACACTTCCATGAAACAGGATCTCCTTCTCTCCTGGTCCTGTCCTTGACTTAGAGTCTGTGATCATGAGAATCAACATTTGAGGTGTGATGATGATGGATTTGAAATCTCAGCTCTGTCACATTAAGAATCTTCACTCAAGCTGCAAGAAATACCTTGGGGTGTGTGTTTCTGTGCCAATCTTTATAGTAACAGCTACAGAACTGAAATAATTTTTTTGACAGATTCATTATTTCTCCAAATGGCATGGCAAAGCCTGTGTGGCTGAAGGTTATGAAATATCATCTTTCTTAGAGATCTGTCTCGATCATGACCCAGAGGCTGAGATAAACCCACTGGTGCTCAGCACCACTCTGGAACTTCACTAAACAACATCTGCAAACTCTTACTGGGATTCAGGGGCAGGGAAAAAGAGGGGAGGGAGCAAGTTATCTCAAAAGTTTATTTCTACTTGCTGGAGAACCTTTGCAAAACAGAAAAACTGAGGCAAAGGCTGTAGCCCCACTGTCTAGAATAAGTGTTGCTGAGTACTCCCCACATAAATATATTCCTTATAGGACATATAAAAGTATAGTCCTAAGGAATGAGTATGTTAGGAACTGTTACCTACTTTAAGACTGTCTAAGGGACACGATAAAGTTTCCTGGATATCTATGTAGGAGCATAATCCTGTTACTGGGGCAATTAGGAGGATGAACATGATTTTTATTCTGCAATGTTGTACAGTCCTCAATCTTGAATTGACAATGTGTCAGTTACTGCTGTGACCAGATAAACCATCATGTTGCAGTTCAGAAATATTGGCTTAGCTGCAATAAAAACATTGTAGCTGAAGCTTCTCAGCTGCCCTTGCATGTCAGGTTCTTCTCTGACAAGCAGCAAAGATCTGTCACCAGCTCTGGTCTGGCCAATTGCTCCTGTTCAGAAACTGAGTTGAAATGCCATAAAAGCTATCACTGGGGCCTTCCCAGGCTCTGTTCCAGGTAAAAGCTTTTATATCTTGTTGCATCAGTCCACATTATGGCAGGAAAACCAGGTTATATTCCTCTCTTGTGGAGATGAAGAGAATGACAGTTCAGCTGCTGTGACTGCCAACCAGATGGCTCAAACAACACATAAAACATGAGAATATAAAAATCTGTCCATCTCCTAAGGTCAGTTTTAATATTTAGAAAAGTAAGGATGCTTTTATACATTATTTGATTTGGTTTTTTTTCTCTGCTAACTATCAATTGCAGACTATTTTCTACCATTTTCTCAAACTTAACAGAGATAGGAATAATTGCTTTTGTTATTAGAGTATTACATCCATACTATGTTACATATCCCATGTACTGTACAGCAAACAGATATCCATTGTGGATCTCTACTCATTTTATAGTGAGTATTTTGGATGTTTCAACCTAAGTGCATCTGAAGATGATAGCTAAATGTAACCTAAGGCTACTAGAAGCAAGTCCTGTTAAGTATTTCCCTATTCTTCCCATATGGCTGCAATAGTTAAAGAAAATCTTAGTACTGACACAAGAGCATGTTGAATTAATTATTATACTTCTGGATTGATTGGGATTGCTCAATTAGAGATTTGAGAGTAATTTTAGATCCCAGAAAAAAGCTTGATAAGCAATGATATTTTTCTGAGACTGCAGAGGACCTTAGGCTGTTGTCCCATACATGCTGGACCATACACAACACTGCTTCTTAATTCTTGGAGGCTCTATGACACTTTCTTCATCAGAATCAATTTATATAGCACTTTGCAGTTTTAGTTGAATAACTAGTGAACGACAGTGTATGTTTTAGAAAAATGCAGAGTTACAGGGTATTAGACCCTGAGTTCATTCCTTGAGTAGTTAAGAACAGACTAGGGGGGAAAAAAAAAAAAAAAAGAGAGTTGAAATACTGATATGTGTTAGAAAGTACCTGAGATGCAATTGGACATTACTTTCTTTAGAACTTCTAAACCCTTTGTATCCCTTTCTGAAGGGAAAGAAAGAGCTTGAGAAGTGAGTAAAAGGGGTATTTCACTTCAAAGTTGGACAACTAGACTTTGTGCTTGGCTTGAGCACAAGGGCTTTTGCTGTATGGTAATACCGTAAGATATTTTTGTCATGATTCTGCTTTTAGAGTTCTCAGATTGCATTACTCTGCAGGAAGAAACTACGGGGAAAAAAAGCACTTTCTTCCTTTTTCTTGCTTTTTTTTTTTTTTCATTTTTGCTAGAATCTTCACCTGTCATTTGAAGTACATATGTTGATAGACATGAAATTGTTCTTACCCGGTCTGCTACATAGCTGAATCCCCGTTTAGAATAGAATTAGCATAGAATCCCTGTTTCTAGATACATATATGTGGATTTTTTAAATTTCCTTCTAGAAAAAAGAAAAAAAATAAAATTAAGTGCTATACAAATAGTATATAAGTAATGCCTACTCCCCAACTGTTGAGATTCTCTGCCGCTTTCAGATACCAGGAGGGAAAAAAAGTCCACGGAAGTTGTACAAGGAAAATGAGGGGGGAGGAGCAGTGGCTTCTAATGTAAGAAGGGAATTGTACAGAAAAGACTTGTTTGCTTGATTTAAAGCAACAATTGGAGTGTGAAAAACAATTTAAAACAAACAAACAAAACCAACAAAAAGCCAAAAAACCCCGCAGGTAGGGTCCTTTTCTCCCACAAGATTTGTGGGGAAAAGGGGTCAAAAGGATTTCTCTTTGCATCCTCTTATAACTCAATAACATAGAAAAGTTCACTGAAACTGACAGGCATTACATTTTAAAGGAACTACTTTAACCCAGTGCATAATTAAACCATAAACTTCACTGTAATAACATCATTACAGATACAGTTTTACGGAGCTGTGAATATTGTTATCTCTGTAAAATATTTTTGAAAGAGTCTCTTTTCAAAAGGAAGATAAGTCATCATGCTTTGGGGCACAAGTCAAACTAGTGAATGAGACTTAGAAGCTTTCTTTCTCTGCTAGTTATGTCAGATGACTTTATTCGGGGGTTTCTGCATTTTCTGCTGTTTCTGATACAGTGGTTCCAGTGTATTTTTGATCAGAACTCCATTACCTCTTCTGATGACTACGGTTCATTCTAGCAATAAGAAACATATAAGGAGAACAGAGTATGCTTACCTGTGGCATCTTAAATAGCTCTGATTATTTGATGGGACCAGAGATCAATATGGACTTGGTTTCTTACACTGAAGACCTCAAAACTGTATCGAATGGAAAAGTAGTACTATAATGATTAAATGTAATTTATTATTTGCAATTTTCCAGTCTATTTCTCTGGGCAGAAACAAAACAAAATCAAACCCTAATCAAAACCCAATGCAGAGACTAGAAGCAATCACTTCTCTGTTGTATCCAATAGACTAGTTAAAGAAAACAAATCATGATTTCTGAATTAGTGATGACCCACATCATTAGGTTGAGAGTGCACAGTGAAATGACACAGAGAAATAGCTGTTGTGACGTAGAAGCAAAAAAAATTATTGCTGTGTGAGCACCAGTGTGACACTGTGTGATGACAAGGATGCTGCGTCTGAAACTACATCACTCTTCTAAAGTTGACATACGGTGAATGAACTTGAGTTATCTTTTAACCATAGTATATGCCCTAAGAAATACAAATAACTTTCAGGGGACACTGAGCTCTCTACTGTCTAGCGATTGCAGCTATTTCAGTTGTACGACTGAGGCTGACACCAGGTAGAGAAAGGTTTCATGTCGTTCTCATCTTTGTCAATTCATAAAGGAGGTGGAAGGTTTATTCACAAACCAATTTATAGACTTAGGACCATGTATGTTCCCAACCAATCTAATGTAGAAATTACAGTGTGTCTTAACAGAGAACAGTCACTAGAGCTTTCATATACATGTTTAAATGCAGACAATAGGTCTCACTCTATCATATCTTGGAGTATGTCTTCCAAGTCCCATTTCAGCAAGCAAGACAGTAACCCATGCCTCCAAGGACAATTTATGTCTTCACAGGACAAGCTTAAGGGCATTTAGAAAGTATTCAGGTAGCATGATAACACTTAAACAGATAAGCATAACATATTATAGACAGGAAAAATGGCAATGGAGATTTAAGTATTCAGAATGTAATTATCAGAGCTGGAATTTAGCCAGTACATTAGCTGAGTTAAAGCCCTTCTTTCATCAAAGCACAGTGAGATTTCTGATTGTTTGAAGCAGTTCATATCTATGATGACAAAAGTCACATGTGGTGTTGTGGAGCTTACTTACAGGTCAACAGTTGTACTAGTTTTTTTCTTAAAACCTGTATCTTCCTCTTATCTCCTTGACATTACAAGGTGGCACAGTGAAGACTTGGAGGGGAGGTATGTGATGTCTAACTTTTTTCTCAATTTTATCAGTAAAGTGCAATCCTTCTTGAATTTCTTTAGGTGTTTAGGTTTGCCCTGGAGATTCACTGAAAAAATGTTAATACAACTTGAGTAGATATTTGAAAAAAAACCAACTTCCAAAGAACAATCAGATGTTTTTATTTATTTGGGGACTCCCACGTTTGAAAAGATGATAAAAAATGCATTAACTACACTTAGAAATTTTAGCATGTGTAAGTTCCCACTTGCCTAGGGAGGCTTTCCAATAGTGAATAAAAGACTATGTGCAGCGTTAATATTAATAGGCCTCAATTTGCACAGGTTTTGCTCCATTTGTTTTTTCCTACTCTCTTCATCTACACTCTCTTCATACTCTTGCATTCGTTTCTATTTTTCCTGTGCTGTCTCTCTCCACAAAGTGAAGAGCAAAACTATGATGACTCATCATGAGCTTGCACCCAGAATGGAGCTGAGCAAACAAGAGAGGACTTCTCTCCACCTCTTATTTACTTTCTTGCAAGACAGAAATTTGCTCTTGGTCCTTTCAAGCAAAGTGTGATTTCCTCTGATACATAAACATCAGTATAGCTTAACTCAAAGCTATTTTTTTTCTCATTTTTTGTCCAAATACTTGAGAGAGGAAATGAATAAGCAAATTAATACAGAACGTTGACAATTCTACCTGTACGTGTTAGCTTTGTCAGGTCTTTTAAGGTTTATGCTGTGAGGCATTAAGGCTACCAGAAGCCAGATGTAACCAGTTTGGAAGGACTGGGTATGTCACCCACTTGGAGGTGAGTTGAGCTGTTCTGCTCGTTGCAGCCCGCATGTCTTGAGGGACCCCATGTCTCAGGGAGCAGGCTACCACCGTTGTTGCATGTGGCAGCACTTACAGTCCTCTCATCTAGCATGCACGTGTTGCATTGTCAGTTAGGTGGATTTAGCATTTCTCCCATTGGAATGGATACAAGTGGAGTCTAGCATTTAGATTTTGTCTACTTTTCTTCTTTTGCTTCTATTATTTGCATTACTTCCTCATCATTTTATTTTTCGACATGTTTCACCCCATAGAGGAGAGGATTATTCTTGACTTCATCTGCTAAGCACCTTCTATGTCTGCTTTCAAATACCCTTTCAAGCACACTCAAATATTTTCATCTTCAAAAAACTCTGTTCTCTGACTGTTTTTGCTCTGCAGGACTCATTGTTCTAGGGGCAGTGATGTGTTACATTATATAAATGTTAGAACAAAAAGTGTAGTTTCTGAGACTGGATTTGAATGAAAATTGGAACTTGGGGGGTACCCTTATATTCAAACAAAAATGACACCAACACGTACTGGGTCATATATGTGTTCTTTTTTTTTAAAAAAAAAAAGAAAGAAAAAGAAAAAAGAAAAAGAACAGTCATATGGTGTAATTGTTGATATGAGAACACTTACCTCTGAAACTTAGTATTATGTCATAAAGAACCAGCCCTTGTTGGGGGAAAAAAAAAACAATGAGAATGTATTACAGTTCATGAACTTTACCATGATTTCACCAGCTGTCCTTTGAGCTATTTATTTCAGATTTGATGACAGTGGTAAAGGTCAAAAACATTTGATAATGAACTTCAGTGATTTAAATCTTTGGTTTGATCTTGAGGGGGAAAAAAACCATTTCTTACTCTCCTTTGCTCAAAGCAGAACAGGATCTAAAAGCCCATGATGGTGTGTATGCTAGTTCCCCATCTTATTTGCCACTCAGCTGGGTACAAAACCTTTTTCTTTGATGCAGTGAAATGTAGAAATAAGCCTGATAACTAGCATTGTGCATCTGCAGAGTTAATGCTCGTCTCCTGTTGTGCGGCTTCCAACGTTCTCCCCATAGCATCTTTCTTTTCTCTGTTCTATGCCAGTAGCTTGTGGTCTTTCCACATTTCCTATTCTAAACCCTTTTTGGGTCTCAGCTGGAAGCTGGTCTTGTGAAATCTTCACCTGTGAGGAGCAAGGTTGGGAATCTAGAGGCAAACTGTCTGGACTAATCCCAAATTGCAGTATGTAGGGTATATCTAAATATTTTATTTTTTTTCTCTTAAACTCTACAAACTAATTTAATCTGAAAAGTAGCTGCTTTTTTTTCTTTTCTTTCTAATAATAATACGTTTACACTTTTGTAATTCTACAGTACTTTGTAGGTGCCATCTCTATAGTACGTCACCTCACAATTGAAGAGAAATGGCTTAGTATATTTACATGTTGTTTGCCCAAGTCATAAAAAGAACTACTCCACCCCCAAAACTGATCTCAGGCTTTGAAAGAACATGCAAAACTCACATAAAAAAAGCTGTAGTGGTTAACAATTAGAGTGAGGAAGCAAAATGTGGAAATAAATAGTGATTACTATACAAGAACAAGTACTTAAATGTTGTGTCTGTAGTTGTATTATCCTTTTTCTCTTGGTTACCTTGGTAGGAGGCAAGTGATGAGTGATTGCTGATGGTAATGATGTTGTCATGCTTCAGTTAATCTTATTTCTTGCCCTGTTTCTAATTTTATAACGTAGTAAACTAAAGTCCCACCAGAGAATTTGTATTTCTAATCTTGCGAGATCAGCAACGTGGAGTGTGCTCCCTATCTCAAAGGATGAGAACTTTTTACCTCCCATTTTCCACACTAAACTCTGTATTCTGCATTCTTCTTTGTTCCAGAGAGATGAGCTTACATTCACTGAGAAGCTCCTTTTGTTAAATTTCCATAATATATACATATCTTCAAAAGATCTCCCGGCATTCAGTTCTAATTCCTCTTCAGGCTAAACTGGAGAGCTTAGGTCTATACTGGACTGTTTTGAAATAGTAGTTTGTCACCATGCAGGCTTTACAGTTTTACTGAAAGTATTTCGGACTCGCAGCTAACAAAATGTTTCATTAAATGTCTGTTTGGAATTCTGCCAGTCGAGTAGCACAGCACATTGTGATGCAAATACAGCTACTAATTTTCCTCGACATTCAAGCTAAAATAGGTGATACAGAATCAGGTTTAATTGCTGAATGTAATTGACAGCTCTTTCCTGAAGTTAAAGAGAGAATTAATTGTCTGTCGCTTGTTACTTCTTGCTGTCTTCTCGTATCCTCAAGATCGCAAACAGATTAAAGAAACTGTGCTATTGTGCATGTCCTTTGCTTTTCTGATTTAGCTCCTGTCTAACTTTGTGTTGCCACTTCTGGTCCCTGAGATATTGAACATTCTTGGGATGATAAACAGACTTCTCAATGCTGTATTTCCCCTGAGCGAGAGAGTCTTTTTCTGTAAAGATGTAAAGTTTGTTAAGTATCTGTGGGGGGAAGGCAGCTTCATTTTTCTCCTGAAAGCAATGCATTGGCTCACCTCTAAGCAGCAGACGAGGAGGAATGTTGAGAAACAGCAGAAGTGCATCAGACTAGTTATACTGCTAAGCAGTAGCTATTAGCTTTGAAAATGGAGAGATACTTCTTTAGTATTTCCTCCCAGGAGAAGACTTTTGAAATGGAAGTTTCATCCGCATCATTATGTTTAATAGTCTTGGGCAGATTTATTTATTATTTTTTAATGCGACGCTTGATCAATTGCCTATTAATCCCATTTAATATTTTCTACCTCAACAATATCTTCTGTTTGCTGTTTAACCTGCCTACAGTTGTGCCTTTCACCAGAGAGGTAAAAACCCACACTATAGAAAGAATTCTAGTTATTAGTCTCAAAATCATATCTGTTATGCAAACATAGGCTGTTGAGTATTCCATGATTTGATGTCAGTGGACGACATTGGTCTTAATGAGGTTACAGCAATTTCATCTTTGTTTTCTGATCAATGTGCTATTTCAGGTTGTGTTTCCATTTACAGCTAAACAAAGTTTTTTTCTGCGTTCACAGGATAGTGACTGCCTAGTCATTGTTCAAAGTGACCTTGTGGCAGACTTTTATGACAATGAACTTAATTAACGTTTCCTATTTGCTTAAGCAGGAAGAGTAGAACTTAATAGTAATTCATTATAAACACATCAGAATCTACTCTCTTAGTGTCATTAAAGTTAAGAGAGGTGGGACTCTGCTTTCTACATTAATCTTTACCTGTATTCTTCCTTGAGAAAACAGACTGTGTTTAATTGGAAATCTCAGTACGACGGCCTTACACAGGGTATTTGAAATACTGGTGATACCCACCTGTGGGAACTCTGTTGTTGGGTGTGGCTAGTAAATTTTTACTGACTTCAGGGCAGTGATGTAGTGAATGTTACTCTTAAGTACTCTCCAGGAGATTAGTCTTGAGAGAGGGAGTATGCGAGGAAAGAGTTGGAGGTCTCCTCAGAGAGCCAATATTTGGAAGGAGGACACAGAAATGTGCTGTAGCAAAGAAGGTATGACAGTACGTGTTAAAAGCAGTTCCTTGTCTTATTATAATAGACTACTTCATGATACAGCTATGCTCCAGGCATTTTAAATTACCATCACTCTTGCAAAATTAATTATTTTGTTTCTTGAGTGGCCAGTGAAGATGGTTTCTTTGTTTATTTTTGGTTCTGATGTGTGGTGGGACAGGGGGAGGGAAAAAGGATGAAAGTGTGGGGGCCTGAATACCCTCTGAAGTTCATGTGAACTGAATATAAGTGGTATTAAATTCAACTGAGTTTGTGTTTAATATACAGCTGGAAAATGATTTTTGGCATCTCCTTTCTTTGTGTTTGTGTCAAGTAATTAAAAACTAGTGTTTCTACTTCCAGCTTGTGTAAATACATGGAAGCTCTTTATAAAAAATTCTGACTAGTATAGATAATTCAGTATTTATGAACTGGTATTTATGCATAGTAAATGAACGTGAAACACAAGACATATTGGAAAATTCTCAATGGTTGCAGCTTGTTTCTTAGGTCTGGATATATCTATTAATGAAATGTGGCTTGGTTTCTTGGAATTATTTAAAACTTGTTTCTTGCTACTAACTATACGTGAGTGCAAATTCTTGCCTTTCTGTGAAGGGAGGAATAACAATTTTCATTGTTACCTATTTTGACCTAAAAAAATTGTAAATGTAATTTGTTTGTCATATACTTTACCTAGAAACTCCTTGGTGAAAGAAACTGAGAAAGGAAGAACTAGAGGTCAACAATTTAGGCAGACTTAAAGGTTCTGGAACTTCAGTGCTAAAAAATGTAATTTTGAATACTTTGTCATACTGTGAGTAGTAGTTGTTCTGGACAACAATATGATTGAGTTAATTATGGTTCTCTATGATGTTTAAGTAGAAGAGGAGCGACAGGACACCTGGCAACTCAAGTACAAGAAAAAAATTTCTTGGGGGGGGGGAGATTAACTTATGGCAAATAAAATATCAGACAAATTTAATGTACTGTCTGTGGGTCTCAGTTGGAAGTAAAAGTATGAAAATAAAGAACCGAAGGAAAATAGAGATGGATTTTGGGAAAAAAATATTAAAAGATCCCCTCTTGGGCCTTTCTGGTTTTTTAAAAAAAAACCAAACCAAACAAAGCTGCAGTTCAACTGTCTTTAAAAGACACAGATTTCTAGGTTGGCAATTGCTGGGAAAGGTAGATATGAGGTTTTGTACAGTGTTAAATTGATAGATGTGTTCTGATTGCTAACAGTTGTGAGAATAATGCATATTCCATTTGGGATGGCAGGAAAACTAGAATGAAGGGGGAATTATATAAAATTCCCAGAACTAAAATGTTTGTAGTACTTTGATGTTTTTTCTCCAGAATGCAATATGGCTTGCTCGTGTATTTAAGGTGTGGTAGTCTAAAGGGTCTACTGAAAAAAAAATTTGTCTATTTTAAGAATGATGTACAGCTGAAAAATCACCTGTCAAGAGGACAAAAATGTAAATCTCGAGGACAGAAACCGGGGCAAGTAGAAAATCAAAATGAACCATGAGTCAGGTTCACTTAAAAAAAAAATAAAAAAAATCAAGCCGGGTTTTTAGTTTGGATAAGTACAGAAGAAGGGATTGTTACTTTGTTTTTGGGTTTTGGTTTTTTGTGGGTTTTTTTTCTGTTTTAAGGGACTGAAGTCTCAGTTCTTTTAAAAGTATTATTTTAGTTTTAGCTGTCTGCAAACGTGCTATCTTGCTAAATATATTGGTAAATCCTCATTTCCAAAGGAAAGGACACTTAATGTGATCGTCTCTTCTCAATTTTCCTCTCCATGTGTAACCTGTTATTCCAAAGAAATGTGTGCACAGCCCTTAGACATCAGAGAATTCTTCAGTTGCCCCCACAGGAATCAAAAACTTGTACTTTATTAGATATCTAAGCATCACACTGTGGGACAAAGCCACACACAGTGGGGATTTTTAATTCTGCTGATTACAGAACCTCTTGTGTAATTCCTCCAGAAGCTTGGGGCAGACTGCTGCTAGAGGAGGATTACCCAATCTGTTGCAAATTTAAGTCCTTGCTGTCAGATGCATATAATTAAATGCATATTGGTCCAACATGTGCATTCTTGTAGGCAGAGATTTTTGCAAAATACAGAGCAGCTTCCACTTCTTGGAAACAGTAAACAGCTCTGAAAGAAATTAAAAAAAAATAATAAAAAAAACCCAACACTGAATAGATCTGGACATTTTGTCTTTTCCTGACTAGCTTGCCACATTTTTTCCTTCCTGTTTATAACCAAGCTAACCTTTGGGGAAAGTGTCTGAATGTCCAGGAAACTCCAACAAAGAATATCAAAACTCCAATAAAGCATACTGAAAAGGTCACCTTTTGTGCAACACAGAATTGTGTAATTCAAAGGCTGCAGTTCATAGAACGGCATTCAAGTTACCTCATCATAACAAGAACTGTTTTTCCATAACTGACAGAAAAATAGTTCTTGCTAAGCTACTTTTCATCTTGTCTGTCCTCTTCTTCATTTTTCCTGTTCATGTACATATTGGTTTGGCATGCACTGTGTTACAGTCACTTACCGCACAGGACAGCCTTATGCTTGAATAGTGGAATAGATTAATTTATTGGGTATATCCTACTGCTGTGAGCAAGAATGAGACATTCAATTACAAGCAGGCCACAGAGTACCAGCTAGCGTAGAAGTTAAGCTGGATTCTCTTTATATCAGCTAAAATACATTTTTTGGGATTTACAGGATTGTTAATTAAACAATATTTCTACCAAATATTTCTACCGATATTTCTACCAAAAAAAAAAGGATAAAGTTCAGAAAGCTTTTGAGAGTTTTCCAGGTGGCATTGTGGTTTGTTTCCTTCAGACCTCCTGACAAGGAATGATGATAGAAGGGACAGTCAAGCCTCGAACCATTGAGCTAAATGAGTTTTGATATGCTGTTAATGAAGGGAGGGGAAGCGGTGGTCCTGTGTTTCCAGGACAATGACACGTGAATCTCAAAATGTTTGGGAGTTCTTTTGAGCTTTTATATCCCAATTTCTTTGATCACGAAATCTGACTCAAAACTCTCAGAATAAAATATTTTCTCTTCAGGCTTCCAGTGATCTTCAGAGGCTGTAAAAGAAGTTGCACTTTCTGTATTTTGATGATTTAGGAGCTCTGAGGAAAGCAGAAATACATTTTTTGGGGTGGAGGAAGAACAGGGCATTAGTAATACCGTTCCTTCCAATGAACTCCAAGACATTCTGCAGTTAAACTTCAGGGAAAATTCTTGTTTTAGCAAAGAAATGTATTCTGTCTCTCTTAGGCTTACCAAATCAGAACTGACATGGAAAACAATGAAATCTATTGATTCTAAGGTGTCTAGTGTATTAAAACACTGACAAATGCAGATTATTTCCTTTTATGTATGACATTATTGATCATAACTCTTGACGTGTCAGTTATTAAAGTTTCTCGCCTCAAATCAGCCAGGCCCATAGCTGTTCAATGTAGAGATGACAACTTTGTCCTGAGACTAGGTGTTAGGAGCAATGTGGCTGAAGAATGGGGCAGGAATCAAAGTCTCACTGGCTGTAGGAGACCACTAATTCAAAGGACAAGTACAATGAAAAACATTGTTGTGGGAAATCCAAGGGTAAACAATTTTCCAACCCGCTGTGTGCATATAGAGGGGAACTTTCAGTGAGACTCTCAATGTTTTAAGGTTTTAGGAGTCTTTTACAGTTCCTGAAACTTTACTCATTTTTACATGGTCACTAATCTTCCCTTAAATTCTGCTTTGTTGAAAGAAACAGCATTATTTTCACAAAAAAAACCTTAAAAAAATCCAAAGGTACAAAAAATCAACCAAACAAAACTCCTCTACCTCAAAGGATCAATGCTCTTCGCTTCTCAGGTAGTTGTTGGAGAACCAATAACCAAAGAAAGGAAGAGAGGTTCCTTTTCAAGAGTCAATTTCTTGTTTGCCCTCTTTCTTCACAGCAATTAATTTGTGCTTGTCTAAAAGTGTAATCCTCTATGTAGAGCGATGTCCACTTCCAAACTTCTTGTAATTGGTTTCTGGTTTATGTTTCTTACTCTGTTGAGAGCCTTGCTAACTACTTTAGGTACTTTTGGTATTAGTAATGAGATAATTTATATTTTAATTAAACAGAGCTGCTACAAAATATTACAATGGATGCCGGGAGCATTTATCTCTTGACTCTTGTCTCCTTGAAGTTTCAACTGCATGCCACTCTGAAAAGTGTTTTTTTGCTGTCCAAATACCTCAGTGTGTCCGAGCATTGCTCTTTCTTTGATCAGAATATAATATTTTTGTACCTAGTGTCTCTTGCTAATTGTCTGAAATACATAACTAGGTACGCAGTGGAAACAGTACATCTGCTTTTCAAGCATAGTCTTAAAAAACAAGATCATAGGGCAAGTTGTATTTTTACTTTTGATTTTCTCTTGTTGATGTTACGCACAACAATGGCAAAAAAAGAGCCTCATCCTTCTCCTCTTCTGCCTTCCCTTTCAGGTAAAATAAGCTGACATAACTTTTTTTTTTTTTCTTCATGTCATCCCTACATATAATATACAGGAACTTAGTTTTAGACATACATCATTGCTGAGATCACTTAATTCAAAGCCAAATAAAAATGCTGGACATTTTATGATTTTTAAGCAAGAAAAAACTGACTCGGCAGTCATATTTTTACAGCTTAGAAAACAGAAGAGTTAAAATAGGAAACATGAGAGACTGTTAAACTGGTAAAAATTAAAATCCTAAAATTTGTTCTGTAAGTATGTATTAGGGAAATAGGGAATAGTAATAATTGCAAGAAAGTGAATAATTTAATTTTTGAAGTTAAGATGTATGCTGCTAGAATCCCCCCTGAATTGCTCCATTTTTTGTATATTGATAGTTTTTATATCTAGTCACATTGTTGTGTGATTTGATGTATGTTGCTAAAGAATTCTGCTGTGCACAGATATTTGGTGTTAAAGCTTAAAATTCTACAGCATGCACCTTATTAGTAATTCGGATTATTTCTACGTAACTTAAAATGCATATCGTTGTGCATTTGTGGACAACATTGTCAAGTTGTATGTTCACCACAGTAAGTATTTTTGTAATTAAAGTTACGATTTTTCTAAAAATCCTCTATGATCTGAACACATCAAAGTCCAGACTCTTGTCTTAGAAACATTGTATGTTTGCTTTTAAATTGTAAAATATTTTAAAATGGAAAAATAAATCGGACTCTACAATTTCTTGACTCATTTAAGAATCTGTTTATCTAAATTATGGCCATATATTTCATGATACTGGTGTTCAGTGACGACTTGCTTCCCTCTCTCCACACCATAAATATGTATCCTCTGAAACTAATAATTTTTCCCATTACTTGCTATATAAAAATCAGTATTTATTTTCTGTAGCATGATACAGTGGGGAGCAGCAAAGTAAGTAAAATGAAAACACTGGGAAAAGGCGAGGTGTAGGTGAAGTGACTTGGTTCTCTCTATTTTGCAAAAAAAAAAAATATGTGCATAAACACAATGTTTAACAGCATTTATCTTCTTGATTTGAAAGGAGAATGTCCTAAAAATGGCCCCTTTCATGTATAGTTGCTTTCAACTGAACGTACATTTGTTGAACAAGTCAGATTTGAATCTTCCATGAACATGATCATTTCCTTCAGCAGGTACAGGTTAAGTCAGGAAAAACAGCTGTCTTAGCAGAGCCAGCTGAGATGCTCAATAGCAGTGGTGAATCCTTCAGTAGGATGATAAAATGCTAAATTCAGAAGATTACTACAAGTGTGCAATAATTAATAATGGCTTATCTGACATTCTCAGAAGGAGAGATACAAAAAAGCTTAATTAACAGATAGGGCACTTGTTCTTGTCTCTGCCTGTTAAAAAACAGAGTACATGCAATATCTAATTGTTAGACTTCTGCATTTAAAGAGAAGACAGAATTTTTTGGTTGAAGGCTATAGATGTACTTAAACCAGATCGTAGCCATGCATTTGGTCCACCTACCATAGCAAGAAGAGTTTCCTAATGTTTAGATTTGAAGTGAGAGGAACTGTTTCTAGAAGATGAAGCCGATTCTGTGCCCTCAGCGTAAGAAACCTGTTCCTTTCAGCTTGGAACTTGGAGCTTTGCAGTAACTTATCCAGCCTTATTCATATGGTTATGTTTTCTTGGCTGGTGTCTACTCTTGACAGAATGACTGTGATGTGGTGGTAGCCTGGCAAGGAAGAGGGAAAACACAGCAAGGACGCAAGACATAGTCCATCACTTAGCATTCCTTTGCTTTTATCCAACTACTGTGCAACTAAAGGCAATTTCAGTTATTTACTCACCTTCTCCTTCTGCCCAGTCCTGCTGTTAGGTCATCACATGTTTGTGACATTCATCTGTTGCAACAGAAAGTAATGTGATATATTTAGGATCATTACAGTTTCAGCACAAGATTCAATAAGTAAAGAAGGGCTGGAAGTTCTCAGACGCAAACCCATCACTGCTTATGTAAGAGCATGTCAGGAATAATTACAGAGAATGAGTTGGAAATAGATTTGTCTGAAACATTTAAAACTCTCCTGAAGCATGGAAACCTACATGAAGAGACTGTTCTCTGAGGGACTGATGTGGCCTTGCACTTACTCAGGGTTTTTTATAACAGCACTTACTGTGCTATTTTAATAGTGCCATCACATCCTGCGACAGTGGTATGTCCGTTGTATCACTCTAGCAATAACAGGATGAAATACTGCTTTTCTCAGTTGTTTAGGACCACCACTGATTCATGCTGCTGTTCCCTGAATAGACAAGGAAAATTAGCTTTCTTCTCAAATTACTCCCTTCTCTTATTTTTATACACCAATTTAAAAGGTATTTTCTACCCTGAACATAAATCTGTTGGCTCTGTGATTCCACAGTAATTTCTGAAAGCTCAGTCTCTTTCTCCTGCACTAAAAATCCCTCCACTGCACAGCATTTGGTCCTCACAGGAGCAGCAGTTGACAGGACAATATGAGGCTCCATGGTAATCCTCAAGGTACAACCGGACCCCCAAGCCCAGACAAAGGGCAAGCAAAAGAGAGGATTTCTGCAATCCTGGAGAAGTGGAGTAACCTGACAGGGGTTCTTCAGGTTCTCGTGGTGCAGGGGCTGGTTTAACAGACTAAAACTCTTGTTAGCTCTCTCCCAACATTGCCTCAGTTCCCAAACACTGTTGCAAGGAAAGATTTGGTTAGCTAACCTCCCTTCTGTCTGCTGTGCTGTTGGCTTGGCTGCCTTCCTTCCCTCAGGGCTAAGGAGTCACACTCAGGGTCAGCGCAGATGCTAATGAGGATGCTGCCCTGCCAGAGGCACCTGCAGCCACGTTCAAACACGCAGGATGGATTCCCTGTGCAGCCTTTGCCATGGCTCCCATAACCCGGGGAGTAGATGTTGTGGGGCTGTCGCTGCTCATTAGTGCTCCTACCCTCCTCAGAAACTGGCTGGTGACAAAAAGACAGAATTATATGAACAGGCTTGAAAAATAAACTGATGTGCACAAGGATATTATTTACCTGATGCATTTGACATTGATGCAGACGTGCAAAAAAAAATGAGTGCAGCTGCTGTAATACAAACAGTATTGAATTTTTTTATGTTCTCAAGGTTATCTTAAAGTTTAGATTTTTTTGTTTATTTTGAGAAGACAAACCTCTTTTTATTGCTTAAAGACCATCTGTGGATAAAAGTTTCCTAATAAGCAACCTCTGACTTCTACCAAGGGATGCCTGATAGTAAGAATGTTAAATGGGTAAAATTTCATTATATTTCCCATAATCAGGCAGAATTAAAAGTCTTATTCAGATGAAAACATTCCAACTACCAATATAATGTGACTTAATACCAGTTATTTTATGTCTTGCTAATCTGCAGTAGTGTTATTTTTTTTTATTATTTTTTTATTTTTTTTTTTTTTACAAATTGGTGGGAACCAGATTGTGGGCTACAGGCAGCTGTCGAACTTGCTTTGATATTCAAAAGTATTCTCTATCCTCCTTTCTGCAGACATGTAAATTATGAGTGAATTGGTATTTTTTTTTCTGTTTTTCTATGTAGATAGAAATAGAGCTATAGAGACAACAGGGATGATAAGACTAGTTCATAGTGAATGTGTAGAACTGCTTGATTGAAAAATTTCTTTTGCCTATTTGAAGAAAATAGGCAAAGCACAACAATATCTTGTCTGCATTTTACTGAATATTTAACATTGTTTAACAATAACAAAATTTTCCACACCAGATGTGCATTTACAATTTTCAAGGACATAATTCCTCACAATGCTTACCCTATCAACAGTTGCTGGGCATTAATGGTATTCTCTGGAGGGAAAAGTCTGTTATCTCTTTGATGTGTGCAGATCTTTTATCAACGATGATTACTAATCCAGTCAAGGGAGACCAGGGAGGCTGTTAATTATTCTGTTCAGGTGTGCTTTAATGAAGTTATTAGCAAAGTACATCTGTGAACTTTTCTTATGAAATAAAGCTTTCAACAAATCTAAAATTGGATATTAAGGGAAAAAAAAACAGCATTCACCTGCAAGGTGGATTGTAACATTTGTGAGCATAAGTATATTTGTTAGTTTACCAATAAGCTTACTTAATGTGATTCATGCATGATAGTTTCAATTTTAATAATAACCATCACTTATGATGATAGCTTCTTTTCCTGGTAAGTAATAGGTTTTTTCCCCTCTCAGGTTTTTCAGCTCTGCATATTTTTTGAATTGTCGTGCCTTTTCTCAAGACAATGTCAGCAACCAAACAAACTTGACTCAACTAGGGCTCAATGTTGATCCTCCAGTAGACAACACTATTGGTTTAAATCCTAAATTCTAAAGATACCTTTAGCAGGTAACATTTGCGCATCCATAGCTGGTGAGTCAGAACTGAAAATCCAGGTGCAGAAAAGAGAATAAGACATTTATGAGTAGTTTGGGAGACCAGGGAAGTAACAGCTATGTGGGAGATGCTTGTTTACAAGTACAATTCCGTTAAAAGATTGGAATTTGGGGGTTTGCATTTCTGTTCCCTGCAAGCACACGAGTATAAACAGAGATGAGTAATACCATGTAGTTCCTCCATTCTCATCTATTACACTCTTTGCATGAGTTGGTGCTAATCAATGGGAAAGTCCAATATCTTGGCATAACCTTTTGTTTGAGACAAGTTCAGGTGTTCAGGTTTAATTTTTTTGTTTTTAATTTTCCCTTAAGATAGTGGTTCACCAATGCTATTCTAGCTTTTCCACTATACCATGTGGCATTCAGAGTTTGTTTTTTACAAGCACGGGACCAAAGGCTAAATAGATATATGTCCACTGACTGTCAGTTCTCCTGCCCTCTCCTACCCCCAATTTCTGTCTGCTGCTGGTAGTTTCAACAAAATTCTTTCAGGACTGCTTCCTAAAGAATTATTACTGCATTTTTGTTCAGCAGAGGTCTTTAATGTTTTTAGGTTAGATAATCATAGTGTCTCCCAAGGCTCATCTTTCATACAACCAGAACTTGTATATTTTCAGATGTTAAGGCTTTTGGGAACTTTGAGTAAGTGAAAGTAATATTCCCTCCAGATATCTCTTAAAGAACAAAAGTCTTGCTGTGATGCAAGTTTTTATCAGAACAAACTGTAAAGGGCAGGGTGTGGCCCATGAGAAAGAGGTGCATACACAAGGGTGATTTAATAGTAAATAAAGCCTTTCAGTAGGCTTGGATTCCCAATATGAAGTGAAGAATTGGCTGAATAACACAGAATACACATAAACATGTATAGCCCTTTGCATCTGCAAAGTTAATACTTGAGGGTAAGTGTGAACTTAAGCTAACACGGCTTGTGTTTTCATGAGGAAAAAAAAAAAAAAGAAAGAAGCTTGAAGGACACACTCAGAAGGCAGCATCTGTTTTCCACAGAGATCTGGTTTCACTTTCCCTCAAATTTCCAAGAAGCTCTGGTTTACCATGCATCCCGTGTCAGAATTAATGCAACACTTAATTACCTTTCTGTGATATCTTGTTATGATTGGTGTTGGACACCAGAAGGCATGCAGTCTTGCTGCTTCTCTTTTTTTTTTCTGTAATAAATGTCTTCACAGAATCACAGAATGTTAGAGGTTGGAAGGGACCTCAAAGATCATAGGGTCCAACCCCCTTGCCAGAGCAGGACCACCTACAGCAGAGCGCACAGGAACGCGTCCAGGCAGGTTTTGAATGTCTCCAGAGAAGGAGACTCCACAACCTCCCTGGGCAGCCTGTGCCAGTGCTCATTACGTGTATTTCATAGAAGGAAAATTACTCTGTTAAGCTCTGGGGATGGTAGCTATACAATCCCGTTGATTTAAGCCCGTATTTGCAGTATGGAATTGCAAAACTTCATCCTGGGGTTACACCAGTCCATGTTAGCTGTTCCTTTCATGCAACCAGGGCAGCTGTTAGAACTCAGGGTTTAAAAGCCTTGTGATGCAAGCTATTCTATTATGTAATGGAGAACCTGGGTTACAGAGATGTGGTGGGTCAAAACATTGAGTTATCAACCTAAAAAAAAGAGTGGGTAAGGTGTTCAGAAAAAAAAATGAGATCTCACTCAGTGGTCTTGCAGAATTCTCTCTTGATTTCTTCAGAAGTGGAATTGAATTACTAAAGGCAAAGTTAGTTTTGTAATATCTTTTCCTAGCACGGGGGAAAATTGTGGCTCTAACACTCTTTAATGAAAGATATTTTATCATTACTCTTTTCAAAATACAAAAGTAGAAAGAACAGTAAAAATACATTTGTATCTCAAGCCCTAAAACTTCTCAGATATTGGTAAGGTAAAATTGCTTGATTAGCAACTGACAAAATGTTATTGGAAATCTGTTGCCTTTTATAATTTACATGAGACAGTCTCCTGAGCTTTTGGTGGGATTTTATTGTTCAGGAACTAAGTTTCTAATCTTATGAGTGTGGCTGTAGGGCTGCGCTTGGCTTTGAAACCTCGCTAATGATTTGGTTTTTACTTGTTGACAACCAGGTAGGAACAAACAAGCCCCGCTACCAGTACTTGTTTAGTTCTTCATCTTGTTAACCCTTAGAAAGGTATTTAACCTTGTGAGTGTATTACTAGTACAGGTTGTAGAATTTCAGACTGTAGAATTATGTTATGATTAATTCGTGCAAAACTTCCTTTCAACCCGGTAAAATCCAAATAAGTTTCTCTCACTAAGAGTCTTTTCCTTGCAGTATTCTCCCTCGTTTATAAAATCTATGAGACAGAAGAAATATTGTCATTTTTAGAGCTTTTCTAGTGTGCAGTCTCTAAAAAAAATTTGTACAATCCCAGTATTTCTACCTTTTGATACATTGTTTGCAGAAACTAACATTAGCAGTACTTTCTTCTATAAATTTCAGTGTCATATTTGCATTTTACCTAGAAAAACTATTTACTGAATGAAACAGCAAGCAAAAAGTCTGCGTCAATTATAAATCCGGTGATTTTTTTTTTGTTTTCAATACATCAGCAAATTAGTTCTCAAACTTCTGCTTTAATGGCAAGAATTGTGTCATTATTATAATTTATGTCGTATGGGGAAAACAGCACAGAGGCTTATTGCATGTGTCTGGTGTCATGTGCTTTGTATATTACGGTATAGTACTTTGTTCCTAATGTTGGTGCACTAACATAAGCTTTAAATAAAACAACGCAGGTTCATGCTCTGCTTGAAATTTCACTCCTGAGACCACAAAAAAGCAAAATCATACCTTGCAAAATTAGATTTCTTATTTTCTCATGTTATTTGTGAAAATTTAACTTACATGCACAGAAAACATGTGGGTTTATATTCAATTTAAAGGCAGATTTCTTTTTTTTACAGAATCCATGGCTGAAAATACTATGTTTTAGATGAGCTCCACCAGGGTAGGTGACCTTGGGACAAGCTGAGATACTTCACCCACCTGATATGAGCCTAAGACAGCCTTAGATGTAGCCAGGGACTTCTTCCCTACTGACACTGCTTCGTTCCTTCAACATCTACACGCTCCCCAAAGCACAGGCTGTCTTTCTGATTGCTTGTACCGTCTTTGTAGTACACAAATCCTTCTGTGGGCTCCTTTGGTACTTGCTGTGGTAGGAGCAGCAGCAATAACTCCCAGCATTTTCACAGGCTCCATTTTAAGCCAGGGCTGTTCCTCAGAGGACAGAAAGTAGCTTGTAAAGAGAGAAGTGAGTCTAATAAGTGGTGTGCGTTTCCTTCATCTCACCAATGAAAAACATTTTGCTGAAGCTCTTTCATAGGGATGTGAAAAGTTTCTGAGCTCTTCTGTCCTTTTTTTTTTCTATTAATCTGCTGTGCATTTGCTTAAAGTTTGCTTAAAGATCAAACAGGACTACTGCATCATCCAAACCAATTTATCACAAGCCTTTAAATTTCTTCATCTCTGGTTTGACTAAAGTATATGGTAGATATGACTGAAACACAGTTTTCAGAGAAGTACCCAGCCTGTGTGCAAACACAGAAAGAAACAGGGCTCACCGCTCTCCTGGCATCTTCACAAATAAGTCTGCCTTGCAGTTCTCCTGCTACCAAAAACTCACCACATAAACCCAGTACAACGAGCATCACAGATGACAATCTAATTGCCTCCCTACTCCAGTTTGCTGCCTTTGCTTCGGTTTACACACACCAAAGTTTTTTGGCCCCTTGATTATAGTACTGGACTGGTGCTTCTGTTGTGTTGTGTTTCAAATCTTTGTGGGACTCCACAACTGTCCTTTGGTTGCATAATTGTGGTATATTTTTAAAAGGATTGCTTCAAGTTTGTCGCTAATAAAATCCGCATTTAATGGACTTAAAACAAAGGTTGTGTATACATATAGGCATTGACAAGCTACTGCTGATTCTGCTTAAGGTCACACTGTGTAATTTTAGTTGCGCTAGCATATGCCAAGAACAAATTACAGAAGTCTAATGAGAGGCAGAGTGTACAGGGCAGGGCTCCTGTGTGACCCGCTAAATACTATGTAACACTCACCATGAGATTCAGATCACATATTGTGACTGACCTTTCATCATAATTATTTACTGTTTCACCACTCTTTATGCTTCACAAATTTTTTAGTGGTTTTATGGCTCCCTACAGATCATTCAGTAAAATACGAAATGTTAATGGACTTATTAGCATCTCCTGTGGGTACCACCCTCTAATTCGTGGTTCCCTGTGGAGAGTTGCTTTTCGGAGGGAGGACCCAAATGTTTGAGATAGGAACATTTTTTTTTTTTTTTAATAAGCTCCTAGATACATAACTGTGTAATTGTCTTATTGTTAATAGTAGATGAGGAACCAAATGTCTTACCATTAGAAGGTAGCTTAGGAAGAGTTGTTGACCATAAGAGTTTTCCATGGAAATATAAAGCATATTAACTTCGTTATGCTAAAGTTCTTTAACTTCAAAAGGGTTTGCTTTTTTTTTTTTCTTAAAAAAAAGAAAAAAAGCAAAAAGGGGAGGCATTTTGTATTTTAAACTTACATAAAAGAGGAAATTTAAATTAAGAATTTAAAACAAAGTGTTGTTTTGGATGATTATGTTATTTCAATGATAAAGCTGCCTTCAGAGGTTACTTCTATTTTAGTCTCTGCTGTAATTCTGCTTTGAGTGTTTATCAGCCAAGACTTCGTCAAACTCTATCCTCTCCCTGCCAACAGTGTAATCTGGACATCGAACTGCATTAAAAATTACCCACTGAAGTACCTGAAGAAGTCCAGTACTCTAAGCTAATTAGACAGGTGTCATTTGCTATTCCCCTCACTCTCCATTTTTGCTTCAGATGTCAATAAAGAGGCCTTTCTTCAACCCTTGCCACTAACCTCTTCCTAATTCCTCACCTATTAGCCTTGTTCTTCTCTACAACTTACTTCCTACATTTTTTATTATTTTTTTCTGCCAAAAATCCAGTTTTATTATTCTTTTACTATACTTTTATTCTTCAGCTCTGTTCTATAGCTCTGGATTATATTTTGCTGGTTTAGGTGCCTCAGGGAGCCACATGCAGACTATGTTAATAGGAAAGAAAAAAAAAAAAAGGTGATTTGGCAAAATATTAAGCTAGGATGGAAGGGAAAGCCAAGTCTGACATCACTGCCTGGTATCATCATCACCTTTCTCAGTGCTGTTAAGTTGCTCCTACACTCTTTTGTAGACTTCTATAATTCTCAAAAGCAAGTAACAATTTTTGCTTTGGTGCACCTGGTAGTTGTGCATAGATAGTACTCACAGAAGTAATTTTCATGTCAAGGGTACCCCGGAAAGTTCTTCTATCTGCCTGATTTTCTACTTCCGTATATATTACAGGCAACATAAATAAGTAGAATATCTATACCACAAATACAGAAGCACCTGGCTATCATCCAGAAGACTGTTCTCTGTATTTTGTAAGGCAAGCTTGTAGACTGATTTGCTATGTGGAGATTTACCTTGTGAGCTAAATTCTGAAGGACTGGTTTCAAGTTATCTGGACCCTATGAACACATACTGGTGATGGACATTTTGTACTTAGTGATAAAGTATGCTTCCCTGTTTTAGGCACTATTTGCAAAGCGTTTTTCTTGGTTTTGTCTCCACACAAACACAGGGATACATTTAAAAGAACGAAGATTACATAAATTTCCTACCCTCCTCTTCCTGCAGTACAAACTCACTGCAGAATCTTATAAGAAGTGACTCATGTTACATACGACTAACTTATTAATAATAATAAACTGAAAAGAGATTAATTCTGCACTGAGTGCAGAGACAAGCTATAAGTGCTCTGAAAAATAAATTAGTATATTTAAGACTTAAACAGAAAAAAAGTTTTCTTGAAAGCTAGGAGTTGAACTGACAAATTCTTTGGCAAATTATTCAACATTTTAAAAGAAATAAGAGAAAAAATGGTTTAGATAAACATGGAAGCAAGAAAACTTTATCTCTTGAAATTGTCTCACCATCTCCTATTTGCACTGCATTTGAGCAATAGGAAAAAACTCTGTCTATCCCCAAACCCTGTAGCCATTTATAAGAATATATTTCCTTTGGAATAATTTTCTTTCAGGTGCCAAAGCCAGAAAGGTATTCCCTCGGCATGAATATAAGGAACCTAAGAGCAGCATGAATATAAGGAACCTAAGAGCAGCATGACCCAGTGGCAGTAAATAATTCTGCCACCTGCACTAGAATGAAATTTCTATGTCCTGTTTTTAATCTCTACTAGTAGTGTCTCAATACAGTATTTTTTCAGATTATAATGAATATGATATGTCCCTGGTTTATTTATTTATGGAGTACTTGGCTGTGTGGTGAAGAAAGTCACCTTCTTTTGTATTATTAATCAAATTCCAAGCTCATGTTAGTGCAGCATTCAACCCAATTTCTACAGAACTGAAGTGTTTTTACAGCTATAAACAATTTTTCCCAAAAATTGCAAAAACTAATAAAACTCTAGGGGGTTGTTTTTCCTGGAAGGTGTGGGTGATACCATGGATCAAAAACTGAAGCCAGAAGATGTCAGATCAATGCAAAATGGGTGGAAATGAAATTATCTCTAAGGTACTTGTAGCAAAGATGTAATATTTGAAATATACACCATGACCATGAGTGTCTCCAGACCAGCTGAAGGAATACAAGACATGGTGAAGCTTATTTTCAGTTGAGAATGAAATTAATTTTTATGTTTCCAGGAATTTTCTTTATATTCTGTATCAATCTTTTAGAGATGGAAATTTTTCCTGTAATAACTTCTGCAAAAGCACCTGTACAGTGTGCTGGTTGGGCAAAAGAAAAGAAGGCAAGATACGCATGTTCTTTTAAGAGACCACTATATCTCATATAATATAACCCTGCTGTGCACAGTAGTGCATGAACAGTCTTGTTCTTAAGATGGGGATTTGACAGAGTCATCTTCTCAAAAATTTATCAAAAAAAAAAAAAAGTAGTGGTGAATACTTTGAGATGCTGGATACCTGAACAATAAACTCAGTTACACATTGTGGTACTGACTAGTGACTGGCAAGGCACGGCACATGACTGCAAAGGCTGGTTAGAGAAAGGTGGTTGACTTCTTTCTTCAGAGTGGCTACTTAAAAAAAAAAAAAGAAAAAAAACAACAAAAACCCCACAATATACAAAAAAAAAAAGGAGTGGAAAAGGACATACAAGGTAAATGAATCCTTTCTGTGGTGATCCATGGTATTTCAGCTGGACTAAAGAACAGCTTGGCAGAAAAGGACGGGTAGAGTTCTAGTGCTGACCGTGAGGCAGCAATGTGCCCTCACAGCACAGGCCAACAGCCTCCAAGACATCATTAAGAAAAACATTACCAACAGGTTGAGGGCAGTTATCTTTCCCCTCTGCTCAGTGCTGGTGGGGTTCATCTGTAGTACTGGGTTAAGTTCTGGGCTGCTCGGTACAAAAGAGACACAGATGTACTGGATTAGATACAGCAAAGCACCACAAGGATTATTAAGGACTTGGGTCATCTGATGTATGAGGAGAAGCTGAAAGAGCTGGGGTTGTTTAGCCCAGAGAAGGGAAGGTTCAGGGTGATCTAATTAGTGTGTATAAACGCCTGATAGGGGTGGTGAAAGAAGATGAAGACAAACTCTTCTAGGCAGCACCCAGTCAAAGGACAAGAGGCAATAGATTCAGATTGAAATACAGGAAAATCCATTTTAAAAAGAAAAAACTTTTCTTTACAGTGATCAGGTTGCTCAGACACTGGAACAGGCTGCCAAGAAAGGTGAAGGAGTCTCCATCCCTGGAGACAGTCAAAACCTGACTGAGCAGCTGCAGTGACACTCCAGGTGATGTTGCTCTGAGCAGGGGTTAGAACCAGACGATCTCCAGAGGTCTTTTCCAACCTCCACGATTTTATGATTCAGATGGCAAAGGTATTGGCTCTGGCTATGTAACTTTAAGCCCTTTGAGGGAAAATTAAGTGTTTGGTTTTTTTTTCTTAATCTTATTAGTTTAGCACTTTTACATTCATCTTTACTTTTAGCAATATGAGCTCCATTGTTGCAGGCTTAAAATAAGATAAACTGACAAGCAGTTTAATCTGACTGTAACACCAATCTTGCTCTACAGGCAGTGTAAAAAAAACCCTTTCCATTT
This sequence comes from Trogon surrucura, assembly GCA_020746105.1. NCBI lineage: Eukaryota > Metazoa > Chordata > Aves > Trogoniformes > Trogonidae > Trogon > Trogon surrucura. The sequence continues at coordinate 57,748,870 of CM036618.1, forward strand.
AGATACTGTAAGAGCTTTTTCTCAGTACATCTTTGTCTTCTGTGAAACGAGTTAGATTCTCCTTCTGTTCTCTACTGATGGGATCCCATGTAGAGAATTCTGTATCTTTTACCACCAATAAGACAGCATGTGCAATTAATTAACCTTATATTTGCTTGCAGGGGTTCTGTGAGGAGACGTAGGTAAGGTAATTGACAACATGTAGAAAGTAGAAAAAAGTCACACTTGTTTCCAGATGTTTAGAAGAAAGAAATTCTATTGAATGTTGTTTTGCAGCTTGTTACAGAATTATGTTATCTGTCAGAAACATGAGAAACAATTTTAACTTCTTTCTACCCTGAAGAGAAATCTAGGTTTTTTTAGAAGACTGAGCTATCCTGGGACTGTAAAATGGATTTTGTGTGAAACTAGAGGTGTGATTACATGGGAGGCATGTGAGGGGGCAGAGATACTCTGGTCAATGTTGATCCTGAGTGTGGCCTGCCAGAGTAGGCAAAGCTATTATACACTCTTCTGCAAGGTCCAGCGTGGGTCTTCTGTGCCGTGTCATGGTTTAACCCCAGCCATAAGCTAAAGCACCCAGCCAGTCACTCAGTCTCCCACAGTGGGATGGGGGAGAGAATGGGAAGAGTAAAAGTGAGTAAACACATGGGTTGTTATAAAGACTGTTTAATAAGTAAAGGAAAAACCACGCATGTAAGCAAAGCAAGGAATTCATTCACCCACGGGCAGGCAGGTATTCAGCTATCTCCAGGAAAGCAAGGCTCCATCAAGCGTAGCAGTGACTTGGTGTACTGGTTTTGGCTGTGTGCTTCTTGCACTACCCTACTAGGGGGTGCACAAGAGGTTGGGAGGGGACACAGATGGTACAGCTGTCAAAAGGATATTCCATATGACATCACGGCCAGCAACAACTACAGGTGCTTTATCTCATCTATATAGTAGAAGAACAAGTCTGTGTTCTGCCAAACCAGTGCAATATGCGCACACACTTGTCCTCAGAGGGGAGAGTGAAGTGAATCACATGTGGTTGATATTGGTCATCTTGCTTAATGCATTGCTAGAAATAAAACAAATAAGAGGGCTATTAATGTAAAATAGGCTACCACAATCTTAGGATGGTAGTCCTTTCCAGGGCCTACTGCCTAAGTCTATTTCCTGACAAAATGTAGCAAAACTTCAACCATTGACTTGGAAACCTAGAATTTTGAAGCTTAGCTGTAACTTAAAATAGTGAAAGATGAAGAAAACATTCTGCTGCAGTGCACTTTGGAGAGAGCCTGAAGTAATTTGCTGCAGCATTAGAAGCAAAAGACTTGGCAATCAGCTTCATATTTTTGCAGTTCAGACAGAGGCCATCTGAGATACACCTTCAAAGAGCACAAAAGCAGAAGCTGTTTTCATGTGCAAGCCTTCTCTTCTTTGTGGCTTAGCTGCTGGGTGGCGCTATGTGTGATAGAGGATGGTCTTCACAATACCGTGATGCGTGTTCAAAGCTACATAGAAATGGAGAGGCTCTTGCACAAAATAAGCAGAAATACCAGAGAAAACTCACTTATGCAGTGGAGTCCTGATGTTTCCCTTGTATACAGAAAAGGTTCTGAGCTGGAATTGCAGTTATTAACTACCTTTTGATTCTGCTGTTTCATTTTTAGCGTTAAGAACTGAATGTGGTATATATCCAACATCTTTATGGCCAGGAAGAAGATACTTTAGTTTAGTCTGCAGGAAAATTATCTTAAAAGTTTTCCTTGTAGTTCAACAGCTTTTAGTGCAGTCGCTTAGAAGCCTTTTCAGCTTTTAAAATCCTGGTCCATTTTGGTGTGAAATAAAAATTATTTGATACACAACCCTTTCGAGCAGTGCAGTCTTTCTGTCACTGAGGTAAATACGTCCTCTAAAAGTATACATTTTTCTAAGACTGTGTAGCAAAATCACAGCATGTTTTGAAATAACTTCCATCTGTCCCAAAGTCTTTACTATCACCTAGATCATTCTTTCTCTTAAAATGCTAATAATGAAATCCCGAAGTAGAAGAAGACTTCATTGAACTAGGTATGGTCCATACTAAGGCTGAGAAATATTTCCTTTCCTGGAAGTATTTTAAAGACTTGTAGATTAGATATATAGATTAGTGGTGGCCCTGGCCTTGTTAGGTTAAGGGTTAGACTCAATGATATTAAAGGCCTTTTCCAACCTAAATAATTCTATGATTCTGCAGACTTTTAGTTAAAACATTAATCTTTGCCTTTTAAGTTTTCCAAAATGATCAAAGATCACATAAGCAAAGTATCTACTGCTGAACTTTGGCATTCTTTTACGTTATTCATCTCGTTGTCTAGCAGAATCTTGTAGCTGGTATGCATGTTTGATGCCTACAAAGTTGGACAGTTAAAAATAGGATGCCAGAAGCTCCCAAATATGAGTGTTTAAAGGATAGGTGAATGACACCTAAACTGTCTGGTAAGCGCTATAGATTAGTCTGGTTTAGGACTTTCTAGTTAGATACCCAGATGTTGAGCATAGTTACTGGGATTCATAACTCTCCTTTTGTCATTGGAGCAGACTACGTTTTCTTGCTGAGACCAGGTTCAGGTCTTTAGACTGAAAAGTCATTCTCATTCCTTTTCTTTGTTCAAAGGAAGAAAAATAAATTGTTATTCAGGCACAGTAGAGTTGTTTTGTTGGATGTATTAGGACTGAATTCATCTTACTCCAGAAAACTTTCTTCCTTGATTTCAGTGTACTCCATAGGAGGGCAAGACTTCATGAGACCCTGTTGTCTTTGGAGCACCTATGTTCTTGGTGACTGCTTTAATTTCGGAGCTCTGGGAAAAGAAGGAGCAGAGCTGGTGCTTGAAGAGACACAGTAACAACATTTGAGTTGGTTTAGAGAACTGGTGGAATTGTACAGGTCTTACTAGTTAAGCACATTCTGCTTAAGCAATATGTAACTGAGGAAGTTGCTTTGACTCTGTCAGTGATGCAAATGTAAGTATTAGGTCTTGTTAACTGTGTATTACAAATCCTTCAAATACAACAATTTCACCCGAGAGCTCTTTAACAAAAAAACAGTGAGCTTCCTGAGATAAATTGTACTAATACCTGTGAAATATCTGTGGTCTGTCAAACTTACCAGCTCTTAGGATTTCTAATGGCAAAGGAAGTGAGGCAAAGTGCTTCTGACAAGCCATCTGGACAACCTATATAATGTAGCAGACTTAAAATGCATGGCGAAGAAGATCCTTGCCATTTCTCTGTGGCAGCTTATTGTGGGATTTCTGTGGCTTCGTTGCTCCTCCTGGGGCAATGTGACATGGAGGGTGGGAGGACAGGGACAGAATGCTGAAAAGTCCAGGTTCCATTAGCGATATCAATAACATCTTACCCCAGTCAAGCAACTTCAGTTTTCTGTTCCACTGCCCCATCTACATATAGGTACAAGGAATACCTGTTCAAGGCATTGGGATCTAATGTTTACGAAGATAGAGTAACATATGCTTAGTATTCACTTGGGCTTTGGATTACATTTTTTTTTAGATTTTTATTTGTTTTTGAAAGACACGTCCTTTTCTGCAAAAGCAGATCAGCAGCAGCTACTTTCAAATCCATAAACTGAATTCTAAATCTCATAGGATCATAGAATGTCTTAGGTTGGAAGGGACCTTAGAGATCATCTAATCCTCTCTGCCCATGGCTAAACAATGCCAGCTCCCTCAGCCTGTCCTCATAGCAGAGGTGCTCTAGCCCCTGGATCATCTTTGCAGCCCTGGAAATTTCCTAGAAGATTTATCACTGTGACAAACAAACAAAACAAAAAACACCTTACATTATGGAAATGAGGATATTTCTGCCTTCCTTTGCTACTCCCTCAGCTAGAGAAAGAAAATGAGAAGATGTGTGCGCTGGAGGTGATGATGAGACTGAAAATGAACACCTGCTCACAGTTCTACTTAGCTTCCTTAAGGTGAGCCTGCTTTCTGAATCGCAGCTGTTTGATTTTCTGAATTAAGTGGGTAAATTACAGTTGTATCAAGCAGGAAAGCGCAGTGACAGATGCCCAACTGGATGAGCAAATGGCGAAGGAGATGAGGAAGGAGAATTCCCTGTCTGTAAACTACACCACCGGCACAAGCAGTAGGGTGCAGAATTGAAGCCTGTGCTGTGGAGAGTAGCTCCTATATCAAGCGAGAGTATTGGCACAGGGGACCTGCTGTTATCCACAGGGGCCAGCAGCAAAACAGCTTTAGTGTTTTCCATTTCATTTGCTGAAGCTTAGTCAGCTTTGCTCTAGGAGTCTATGAAGATCCACTTATACATTTCCATCCCATATTATTTTGTGATATATCGCTTCTAGTTTTAAGTAGTATGGCTTAAATAAAATCAACTTGTTTTCTTGTGTTGCTGGTGTGGTGAGAATTTTCCTGGTAATATGGAAAGCAGCATCAAAAAACATCAATGTGACCATCTCTCTGGCCTCCGCTCTCTTTTTGTGTTATGAGTGTGATGTGCTGAGAAAGGAGGAGAAGGCAAAGATTTCATTAGAAATTATAGGAAAATAAGAGTATGGTAAATAATAAACAAATTAAAATGGAATAGTTCAACCAATGCATCACACAGTAATTCAGACAAAAATTTCTGCTGAAATATTCATGAGGAGAAGTCTCCAAAAAGAATATGCTGGGAGGATTAAGGGAGCAGAAAGAGATGTGTGAGGGGAATTCAGAGGATGTGCATGGGCTGACACTGAACGCAGAAAAGACTTCATTAGAAGGAAATGAGTAAGAAAATGGAAATGAAGGGTGAGCAAAGGGAGCCTTTTCATGAAAAGGTGATGTGAATCTTTACCAGATAAAGGGGGTTGATCTTTACGGAAGCACTTTACAGCAGCTGAAGAAACTTGTGTATGACAGTTCTTGAAGACTAGGGTTAAAGGTGAGGGAGGTTGGAAGAAACCTATTTTCAGGATAGGAAAAGCCCATCAACAGTGAATAGAAATTAACCCCTCTCACAGAGATGTGTTTCTTGACGTTTTTGGCTGTAGATAAGTGTTGCTCTCTGAAGATTTTTGGTGATAACTCAGCATTCTTTATGGGCTTCTTGTGCTACAAAATTCTGAAATGGTGCACTTTCATTAAATGGTTTCTGTCAGTATAGTACTCTATGAAAAGCTGCATTATGAAGGAATTCTCAATTTGGTCTTAATGAATAAGAAATTTACTTTTATAATGTATCATTTTGTTCATTCTAAGTGAGAAGCTTCTGAAAGAACGCAGTAATGCTTAGCTTGCCAGGAAAAGCTATTTCGCTAATTAAGAAATCTCATTTGAGAGGTAACTCCATGCCAGGCCACTATTGGAATATTATACACAGAGCACGTATGGAAGTGATTATATTTTAATCTTTGGCCTTGATGGGGTCTGCTTCCTACAGCCTTTCAGTTTAAATTCTAGCTTGGAAAACATACAGGCTCCCTGTAGAGTGACATTTATGCTCTTGTTTAACTTCTTGTCCTTGAGGCTGCCAGCTTGGGTAACACTGCTTCTGGAAACCTGACATCACACTGAGAAAAATCTGACTCTTGCCCTAGGAGGAGATAGGAAACATGATGCTCTGCACAGAACAGCATTCTGACTGCTGGTGCAGTTACAAATGAGAGGAGCAGCAAACCCTGCATTACCTATGCTCCAGTGGTTTGTGTGATGATTTATTTTTTTTTCCTTCCCTGTGTGGGGTCATGTAAGTTAAAGCTGGTTTTGTAATTTGTGAGTATAGTGGCTAGCACATACTCCTAAGGTCTTTATGCCTTGGGGAAATAGACCTTGTGTTTTAAAGATAGGTTCAGCAAATGAGGACTGAGGCACAGTTCTCATTAATTTTGAGATTACAGCATTTCCTCCTGTGTTTGGGTTCTGAGGTACAGAATGGTTAAATGTCTTGTCCAAGATCATCTTTGTATTTTCAAGCACAGAAATCACTTCTAAAAATAGCATAGTGCAGAATATATTGTCCACAGCACTGAGAATATCAAGCCCCTAGATGTGACCTTTTCTCAGGAGAGAAAAGCAAGTCACTGACACATCATTATGAGAAAACAGTGTAAAAGACAAGAATGCAGGTGTGCCAGGTTTTGGGTACATTAGGATGTACATTAACCAGCTAAAGGGCAGCAGCAGGAAAAGAGTGAATAACTCAGTTGTTGGTTTGCTGGGAGTCAATTAATGGTGGAAATAAGAAGAGGCTTTTCGGTGTGTCAGTGGCCTTTGACTTGGAGCATGCTTTCTTTTGTTTTTTTTTGTAGGAAAGGAAATACAGTTGTACTATTTCTTTTAGAGATGTTCGGACTACACAGACTATATAATTATAGCCTGTGCTAGATGATTGTTGTAGGTCAGTTCCAACTGAACTATTCTATTCTACACCTATATGTTCCTTGCCATGCTTTAAACAAGCACTAAATAGGTATGTTCAGCAACTTCTCAGATTTATCCTGTCACTGGATATTGGATGTCTTTGTCAGGAATCTGAAGAGGAACATACCAGCCTTACTTCACAGATATGTTTTTAGGGTCTTTTCCTGATAGATGCTTGTGAATATCTTTAAATAATGGAACGATTCTGATATATTCACAAAGTCTTTCCAGGAATTATGACTAAAAGCCCAGGTCATAACCCATCTCCAGAGGGAGAGCCAGAAACACATGGTTTTGAGCCGAAATGATCCTTCTTCCTCAGTGGGAGACAGTGTGCATAATCCTAAATTGTGGAAAAAGAACAGGCAGTTCCTGCCACATTGGGAGCCAAATGTTGAATAGTTAATGACAGCTTGTAAAGGTAGGGTTTGTTTGAAGTTTTAAGCAGCTTATCTTCTTTTTCAGCAGTTTTCTTAGGAAACGGAGCTCAACTTAAGTATGTGAATACAGAAAATGGAGTAAAAGAATAGCTGTTGCAGCAGAGAAAAAAAAATAATAAAAATAAGTAGGTAGGTAGATTTGTGATACAGAAGTGCTCCAAATAGTAATCTGAGGAAAGGCATAGAAACATAACAGTCTTACACCTGTTTGGGGACTTAAATTTCATTCTGTTTTTTTTCTTTTTTCTCCTCCCCCCTTCCCCCCATATGGCTCTGGTATCTATTATTATTCCAAAATCTATCAAACAATATACAAGAAGTCTGTTACGAGACAGAAATTCATCCTTGAATCAGGTCAGGGCCTGATCAAGAATCATCAATGTTTTTCATTCTTTTCCAGCTTTGGGAAAGCCTTAACAGAGATATTTCTGTTCTTCATGAATTGTGGAAGGCAGATTGACAGAGGCCTGATTTGTCGTTCATCTAATTCTGCCTGATCAGCGTTGTGTAATTTTATAAATTTATAAACAATAAAACTAGCTCCACCGTCCAGCTTTTGCCAATGCCTCTTGAAGATAACAAGCAGTTCCTTGCATTGCTGACTTGTGATTGCCTGTAGTGAGACAGGGCAGTATGTAAAGCAAAAGCAACACAGAAGAATGCTGCTGGTGATACTGGTGAGAGCAATGGGATCACATCCCACCTTGGCTGTTCAATAGGGCCGTGCCACAGAACCATGCTCTCTTATGAAAGTTATAGGGAAATCTGCTTCTGCTGTGAGTGCATGGCAAAAAGTATTCCCTTTCTTTCTTGTTCCTTTGGCCTCTTTTGCAATTGTGGTTTGAAATGAAAGTACACGAATGTGCCTGGCAGTCTGAAATAAAGGGAAGCATTACTTCTGAGCAGTATTCTGTCACTCAGAAGAGGAATTCAGCACTTTTTGTCTGCCAAATCTTTCAAGTGTGATTCTAGCTTTGAAAGAGCTGCAGCAAGAATGGTGTTGTGAGCTCCCGTATTTATTCCTTCTAAAGCACTGTCAAATCAGACTCAGAATTGTACGAAATATAGAGATTTTGCATTTTGATCTTTATATATGTCTAACTGCCAGCTTTATCCATTCAGCCTAGATCCTGAAAAGCTGTCCAAGTTCTTTCTGACTCATGTGATGTCAACAGAAAGATTTTGCTGGTGGAAGTTACCTAATGGTAACCCAACTTGAAAGTAACGTGTTAATTCATCAAGGCCAGGTCCCGCACTTTGGGTTGCAGCAACCCCAGGAAACACTACAGGCTTGGGGAAGAGTGACTGGAAAGCTGCCCAGTGGAAAAGGACCTCGGGGTGCTGTTGGACAGCCATTGGCTGAACATGAGCCAGCAGTGTGCCCAGGTGGCTGAGAAGGCCAACAGCATCCTGGCCTGTATCAGAAATGATGGGGCCAGCAGGAGTAGGGCAGCAATCATCCCTTGTTACTTGGCACTGCTGAGGCTGCACCTTAAGTATTATGTTCAGTTTTGGGCCCCTTAACAACAAGTCAGACATTGAGGTGCCAGAGTTGTCCAAAGAAGGGCAACGAAGCTGGCGAAGGGTCTTAAGCACACAAGTCTTATGAAAAGCAACTGAGGGAACTGGACTTGTTGAGCCTGAAGAAAGGGAGGCTGAAGGGAGACCTTATTGCTCTCTACAACTACGTGAAATCTGGTTGTAACAAGGTGGGGGTCAGTCTCTTCTCCAAAGTAATAAGCAATAGGACAAGAGGAAATGGCTTCAAGTTACACCAGGGCATGTTTAGATTGGACATTAGGAAAAATTTAGTCACAGAAATGTTAAGTTTTGGAGCAAGATGCCCAGGGAAGTGGTTGACTCCCCATTCCTGGAGGCATTGAAAAGACATGTAAACGTGGTGCTTAGGGACATGGTTTAGTGGTGGACCTGACATTGCTAGGTTAAGGGTTGGACTCAATTATATTAAAGATCTTTTCCAACCTAAATGATTCTATGCTACAGAGTTATAAACGGCATTTGGGTTTGTAGTATGTTCATAATGGTTCAGCACCGATCTCACTCTTAATTTGCCCTACTGTGTACTGATTAACTCTAGTTTCCAGAATTTAAAGGTAGCCTCATATAAAATTTTGTTTACTGAAATTCAGAAAAGTGACAGAGCAACTATTACATTAGCATAGAAATGTTAGGGTTGAACAACTGCTGACATTGTGCTCTTGATAATTTCAGTAGCTAGCTGTAAAATGTTGTAACATATTTTTATGTATCATGATGTCGTGGGTTGACCCTGGCCAGCCGCCAGGTACCCACACAGCTGCTCTCTCACTCCCCCTTCACTGCTGAACAGGGGGAGAAAATATCTCCAAGGGTTCAGGGTTTGAGATAAGGCCAGGGAGATCACCCTCATTTACCGTCCTGGGCAAAACAGACTCAGTTTTGGGGAAATTAGGTACGTTTATTAAGAGAACTAATCAGAGAGGAGTAGTGAGAAGTGAGAAAGAGCAAACAGATCTTAAAGAGAACACCTTCCCCCCATCCCTCCCTTCTTCCCGGGCTTAACACCAATCCCGGCTTCTCCACCTCCTCCCCCCGAGCGGCACAGGGGGACAGGGAATGGGGGCTGCGGTCAGTTCATCCGATGTTGGTTCCACCGCTTCTTCACTCCGGGGGAGGACTCTTCACTCTTCCCCAACGCCATTGTGGGGTCCCTCTCATGGGAGACAAGCTTCACGCTCTCTTCTCCGCGTGACTCGTCCCACGAAGGGCAATTCATCACAAACTGCCCAATGGGAGACACCTCACGAGGGGCAGCCCACCCCTCGTGAGTTTGAGGCGCAGTCCTTCATGGGAAACTGCTCCAGCGTGAGCCACCCGCAGCGTCCCAAAAGTCCCACCGGCCAACCTGCTCCAGCGTGGGCATTCCCTCTTCCATGGGCTACAGGTTCGGCAGCGACTTGCTCTGATGCGGGCTTCCCATGGGCTACAGCCCCCTTCAGGCATCCACCCACACGGCGTGGAGTCCTCGGTGAACATCTACGCGGTGATCCTCACGGTGGACATCTGCACCTCGCCCATGGGCTGCAGGGGGACAACCCGCTTCACCATGGTCTTCACCACGGACCCGGGGGACTCCTTCTGCTCCGGCGCCTGGAGCTCATCCTCCCCCCCCTCCTTCTTCACTGACCTTGGTGTCTGCACAGATTCTCACTCCTCCATCTCTGTGCCAGCTGTTATGGCGCAGTTCTTTTCCCCGTTCTTAAATATGTTTTTCACAGAGGCGTTCCTCTCCTATCACTTTACTGATAGGCTCAGCCTTGGCCAGTGGCGGGTCCCTCTTTGGAGCCGGCTGGCATTGGCTCTGTCAAAATTGGGGAGCTTCTAGCAGCTTCTTACAGAAGCCACCCTGCAGCTCCCCCCCCCCGCCGCCAAAATCCGGCCAGGCCAAACCAAAACACATGACAAGGAAGGGTAGCAGGGAGATAACGCGATTTTTAAATGAAATTACAATAGACCTTTTAGATCAGTGTAAGTCTCATTTGAGAAAGACAGTTGTCTTGCAGGTGGGATTTTTAACTGTTAGGTGATCATTATCTTTTATATGCCTGTTAAATGACTCTGTTATAACGTTTTGGAGATTCCTGTTCTTCAGATTTGTCTTATGTGAAAGATAGGTTTAAAGTAAATTGGAGTATTTCATATAAGGACAAGAGAGAGAGGAAATGCAGGTATAGGTAAGTGTGTACAGCATATACAAGTGGATGTATTTGAGAGTAGGTCTTTTAAAAATCTCGTAAATTCTCTCCTTGTTTGTGTATGCTTATCATGGCTTAATGGAAATGACATGCCTCATTTCCTCCCTGTGCTCTAGTTTAAACCTAAATCTTTTGTTTTTAAATAGCACTCAGTTTATTTGAATTCCTTCTGATTGAGGAAAACAAGGCTGCCTTAAAAATGTTCAGGGTTATTCTTTTCAAATACATTAGCTATATCATTACTGTTTGTTTCTAATTTCAGTGTTTGTCCTCCTGGTTTGACTGCCAGGAAGAAAACTTTTTACCTTCAGAGACAGAAGAGAATACATGGATGTGCTCAGATTTTGGGAAGTCCCTGTCCCTCTCACAAACAACAAACATTAAACATCTAAGATTAAATTCCCCTTGTAGCTCTGCAAATGCGTATATGGAAAGGATTTACATGGTTTGTTTATATTAATGCCCCAGTGACTAAGAAGTTTCCAAGAAACTTTCCTCAGTTGAAGAGAGAGAACCAGGCTGGCTCACAGCATGGATGAGTAGGCAGGCAACTCAATGTACCCGGCCATGTGCTTATCAGTTTTGCTGTGTGTTTTATTAGATGTAGCGGGTCATGATTTCCAGTGATCGTAGCTGGTCCTGACTGAAAGGAGATGAGGATTTCTCTTACGTCCCTACTTCAGTGAGAACCCAAGCAAGGCTGAACCTTAACTTAGTAACTAATTCAAACCTTGTTGATTGCTAGGTGCTGCTTTAACTCTTTCCATGTAGCTGAAATTTGAATAGATAGGCAAAATTATATATAGCTGGAGGATGGAAGCAAAACGAGGACTTTATTTCACTGAAATAAGATCTGGGAGCTCACATACAGGTCCTTTATTTTAGCTTCTCTCTATTTTACTGATGTGCTGTAACTCACCATTTAGCATATTTGATTGTCTTTACATATGCACCTTTGGCTTATAGTGAACTCGAGGAAAACATGATGGGAAATGCTTATGCAACCCATACTGGAGAAAGTTGCTAATGTGAGCTAAAATAGCCTCAAACTGCCACAGTTGAAATGAAGTGCCCTAGAAACTTTCTGACTTCACTTGAGTGAGTGGCCAGCCTGAAGGAAGGTCACATCATGCTGGGAGGTGATCTGGCCTGACACATTGGAGCCCTTTTTAGACTGAAAAATAAAACTGTACTAAGCAACTGAAAATAGAATATAGTTTATGCTAATTTTCTTTGTTTTGCTCTCCGTGGTAGGTTTGCTTTCCTATAACAATCTGCCCTTGATTCAAAACCTGAAAACTCCCTGACCTTGGTGAGGACATGCAGTCAGTTACCAGATTAATGGCATCGCCTCCTCTTTCTTACTTAACTTTCTTTTATATATAGATACATTTATTTGTATGTATACATATGCATATATACATTTGACTGTGTGTATGCATAATTTTGTGTCTGTATTTACAAAAATAAAACTAAAATAATGTGTCTTGCTACAGATTGCCATGGGAGAAGACTTTATTTCCATTTTTAGGACGTCTGTGTTCTAGACTTCACCACATTTAATTTTCTCACATCTTCGGTCACTAAGTGGAATGTATGAGAACAGGACAACAGATTAGAAATAGCATTAAGAATAAAGAAAAGGTATATAATTGTGTTAGCCACAAGCTAAAGAGTACAGTTTATTTTCTATTTTGTAAAAAATCATAGAATCATAGAATGTCTTATGTTGGAAGGCATGTTAGAGATCACCTCATTCAACCTCCCTGCAATGGGCAGGGATGCCCTTAATTAGGCCAGGCTGCTCAAGGCCTCATCCAACCTGGCCTTGAACATCTCAAGGGAGGAGGCATCCACAACCTCTCTGGGCAATCTGTTCCAAAGTCTTGCCACCCTCGTACTGAAGAATTTCTTCCTAAGATCCAATCTAAATCTATTCTCCTTCAATTTAAATCCATCTCCCCTTGTCCTATCGCTGGACACTCTTTTAAAAATTTCCTTTCCAGCCTTCCTGTAGGTTTCCTTCTGGTATTGGAAGGCAGTTATAAAGTTCCTCCAGAGTCTTGTCTTCTCCAACTAAACAGTCCCAGCTCCCTCAGCCTGTCCTCATAGCAGAGGTGCTCCAGCCCCTGGATCACCTTTGTGGCCCTCCTCTGAACTCGTTTCAACAGATCCATATCCCTCTTAGGGTGGGGACACCAGAACTGGATGCAGTATTTGAGATGAGGTCTCACAAGAGCAGAGTAAAGGGGGAGAAATAAGGCTTAGGGCATATGCTGAATATCATTCAGAGTTAGTTTGGGCTTCGGCCTTGTGGGGATTGGTGCCCCAGCTCTGTGCCTCAGGTCCAGTCAGTAACTGGGCTGAACAGGTACCTCCAGTCGACACACACACTTACATAAACATGTACTTATACACATAGCCAGCCACACAGATCAGGACAGACACTGACTCAGCACTCACACAAAGACAAACAATGGCAATGGATTCATTCTGTTCCATTCTCTGGCTGACCAGGATAAAGATTCATTAGTGAGAAAAATATATATATTTATGTATATACAATATGGATCATTCCAGTATCTGGCCTTAGATGCTAAATCTGCCCAGTAGCTTCCCCCAGATCCAAGGACTCCCTACCTGCTTGCACCAATGCACATGAGCTCCTGACCCTAGCAGGCCCACACTTCAGCTGCTGACAAAAACACCCTTACACACATCGATACATGCAGACACTGACTGGATTACTCTGAGAATTGCCCTCAGACATGGAGTCCATCTGGGAGCTGCCTGGCTCTTTACAGCCCCAGGTACCTCCCTTTCCTGTTTAGTTTCGCCCTTTAAACATCCTATAGTAAGTTTTATGCAATTCCCAAGTGCTCTTCTCCTGTAATGAGAGCCCATTTCCCCCAGCAGTGACACCTCAGTCTGCAGGTGATTTCAGGATAGGGTCTTCTGATGCCCCATCCTGTGGGGTTGATGTTCTCCTGGAATGTCATAAGAGGGGCCAGGGCAGGGACTCATGACTGGGTGACAGAGGTTCCTGCCCACCCACACATCAGCACTGGGTTGCTCTGCTCCTTCACGCCTTCACCAGTTTCCTATCACACATCCTAACAGTGCTGCAGCTCAAGTGCTGGTTCATTGCCTACAAGGCTAACAAAGTTAACGGGTTTCCTAAGCAGTTTTCAATCAAAATTATATTCTGCCTTTTCATGGTTTCCCATTTTATTATTTTATTGTTTTGCTTCCTTAAGATGTGGCTGCATATCTGTGGTAGTGTAATAATTTGCATGTGTTTATAAAACATTTGGAAACCCTAAAAGTGCCATATAGCTCTCCTTTTCACCATCTCTTCTTCAGATGTTTGAAACTGACTCCTTAAACACAAGAAAAAAATGAACTACTACTATTTTTTGTTCAAACTCAGTAAGGAAGATGAGGGATTTCATGGTCACAGGCTTCAGGTCAAGTGCCTGTATACTTCAAGAACAGCATGAGGGAAATAAACAAGACTGCAGTCATAAGCATGAAAGGAAACCTTCTTTCCCCAATTCCTCACCTTCATGTATTTCACACTCATTGCTGTCATACAACAAGCTCCCCTAAATTACTCCAAGAATTTTCCTTTTTCTAGTTTGTATTCTGATAAGCATATAATTGCACTCAAAAAAACCCCGGCAGACTGTGACTTCTATCTGAAACTTAACTGTTAACTTCATAAAAAGTGTGATGTAAATTAGTCACAGATGTAAAGAGGACAGAAGATTTATTTAAAGCAAAATTATTTCCTTTCTCTTGACTAGATTGAACACATGCATTTCAGGTCTCCAGACTTTGAGAAAATCTTGGTTTATGACCGGAGAGTGCATATTTGTAATAGATATGGGTAATGATTTATTGCCATTTTTCTTTGAAAATGGTCCTTTGCTGGAAATACCCATCTTGCACTGCTAATTCTGCAGCTCATTTATAGAATCCTGGAAATCAAGGTTTTAGTTTTAATCAGGTTTGCTCTTTAAAATTAAGGCAGCATATAAATAATCTTGCGGCATTAATTCAAAGTAGTTGTCATACTCGTCAAATGTCTGTAGTCTGCACAATTAAAGGCCCTTGGAGGGAAGTGGGGTTGGGGGGGCATACTGTTTGAAAGAGAATTTACAATGAAAAAGAATCTTCTCTTAAACAATCAACAGGATGTTAACGAGGTCGGGATAAGCAGAAAAGAGATGATATTGTTTCTTGGTAGTTAGTGCAAGAAAGCTTGAGCTTTATCAAGAAGAAAAGTGGAAGCTTAAAATCTGCTTGCTTCACACAAATGAAGACTGGTCTCTCTTCAGTACTCTACCACATTTTCCCTAGGGTGGCTGTTATAAAGCAGCCTGTCCCTAGAGTTCTTCCTTGAGTTTCATATCCTTAATCTGAAATCTAAATTCATATTCCTTAGAGCTTTTGAGGGGAGGGAGAGGGGTTGCATTTTTCTTTTTGTAATGACCTGATTTTTTAAAAATCTCCATCTAGAGCTAACTTTCAGAAATCATTACAAATAAGAATGTATTTGATTGTATCTGTGAAAAACAGGAGACAGTAAATTCTTCCTAGTTTTTCTTGAAAACTCATGTCTCTACTGAAAAAAAAAGGGCTTTCTTATGCGGCAACCCATTTTTCAATATATACAATGAGCAACGAATATTTGTTCTCATTTTTCTTGCCTCAGGGATGCTAGGTGATAATACATAGAGGAGCTGTTTTACGATCATTTAAGGTGTTCAGGGACAAGTACACATTTAATCATTCAGTTGTCTGACTAGACATGGCAGAATGAAATGCATTTATAGAAGATATGCCTTCAAATATTTACTGAATGTTAGACAGGATATGCTGTAGAGAAGATGGTCATCTTATTATTAAATAACATCTTAAGAGGATCATATTCCTTTCATAGAATTGATTTTTATCATGTTGGCTGCACTTTTCATGCTTTTTTGCACCCTCCCCTGGGGTTCTGACTCTCTTTGAAAAGAGGAAAGCTGTCTTCCATTCAGATTTTATTCTGTTGTTAGCCTATTTCTTTAAAAATTCTTTTCTTGAGATTTTATGAGGCAGGCATTTCAAAGTATTTCATGAATGAGTTAGATGAAGAGAAACAGTATCTATGGAAGAAAATGGATCAAGTAAATAAGGAATAATAGCTCGCATGCATAGCTTTCAATATTAGCTTTTAGGTTTTTCAAAGCACTGCATGAGGTTGTTGCCACATGGGTTCTGTAAGTAAAGCTCTGCATGACTGACAGAAAATGATGAGCTGCTACTGACTGAGGAAAGGCATACTGTTTAGGTCTATGCATCACCTCTAGGTTTTTTGCCTTGTTTACTAGAGAGGTAATATTTCATCTAAACATCCAGCAGGTGTGGAAAAGGGGAACATCCACTCTGAAGTTTCAAACTTAGTTTCTTAAAGTGTAACTAGGTTTCTGAAAACCTGGCCATGCATTTGCAATTCCCTAGCGACTTACTTTAACTGTAAATATCAACACTGTTTTCTTAGAGATATGACATTGCTATATACCAGATAATAAGGAAAAATGTTGCCTGTAGCAGGGTCTTGTTCACCATGCTTGGACACACATGTCTATCCAAGTTTGCATTAATAAATCTGCTCAGAGATGGAATGAGTATGCTCACTCCTACTAGCTCAGTGTAATCCACAGTGCAGTAAGACCATTCTTATTGCAACCTGAAGCAATCTGGTCAAATATAACACAAAGATCATTATTTTTATCGCGGATCAGCCATGAGAAAAAAAAGTGATTCAGGTCTGTGCTACTCTTTGAGAATCTTTTTTTCAAAGCCCAAATGCCTGTAATGCCTTTGAACCATTTCAGCAATACATTGCGTCATCTACCAAAAGATTTTTCAGATACATCACTCTACCTCTTCCTGTGACAATAAGTGTCACTCCTCCTTCATTTGGAATGAGCAAAGCTGATTTAATTGATCTTAATCCTGAGCCAACCTGAAAAAGGAAATTAGATTGTCAAGCAGTATTGGATTGAAAAGAAAGACATACCAGAAGTACCATTTTCCAGGCTTCATTGCCATCAGCCTGTTGTCTTACAGTTCTTCCAAGCAACTTTATAAAAAAACTGAAACAGAGTGTGTGGACTGCTTTGAGACTCCTGCCTGTAGGACAAACACTTGTTCAAACCCTGCTCTCAAAAGTTCTTTTGAAAAGAGTGAGTGAGACCTCTAATCTCAATCTCTTTCTGCTTTGAAATGATTGTGTGCTCCACATGTTGGATAAAATAGTTGGCAGTGTGATTCCTTTGACGTAACATTAGTCTTTCATCCAAGATTTTGAAGAAGTTTAGTTCGGTAACATGGTCCTCTTGTGATTGGTTTCAAAAATTTCTTAGTTGCAGAACAACACAGCTCATTGCAGAAGAGCACCCAGGGTAAAAATGCAGATAACAAAGCTTATACAGAGAAACAGCTGGTTATGTTAAAGGTTAAATGTAATAAGCTATTCACTAATGCATTTAACACCCCAGATGGCATGCATTTGGACTGGGGAAACTACATTGTATAACTACTCTCTGCAAGTTTCATGTATTTTTATAACACCAGTTAACTGCAAAGACAAGTCCAAACAAATTGTACAGTTGCATTTGTCTACTTGTTCAAACCCTGAAAGATTATTTTGGTTTAGTACCACAACTTTCTTGACTGCTGTCTCCCCAGCGATGAACTGAGTAGCTTTTCTGTATTCACTGTTAATTTTTTTATTATTTTCTTTCTATGTTCTGTGACTTCTTCAAAGAGTAACATGCAGGGTTCAAAGCAGTTTGGCCTTTCGGTTCATTTAACCTGAGTGGTAACGAACTGTCTGTTCCAAAACCACTCTTGATTAGAGTGGAATCAATGTCAATATGTGTAAGGAGTTTGTCACTTTACCAACTCATAAAATCAGGTTTTTGTTGTTATTTGTCTTTTTTTCATACACCTATGAAGACTTTCTTGAATTGGCAGTATGGGAGGATGCAATGCTGCAGTAAGAAATGGACTTAAAATGATGTAAAGGCGGAAGCAGGGTGGAACTCATTGCTACGGCTGCTATTTAGAGCAACAGCCAAGTAGCTTTTGTAAAAAATTGCCTTTCAGGTTAGGTGGTAAAGGTAAAATTCTGAGAGGTATGATATTTTGGTTATTTCCTTTGCTGCTTTAAAATCTCTTATTTACTTCATCATTTGCTATTCATTTGTATTTGCTCCCTAATATGTTGTCTTTTTTGGGAGAGAAGGAAAGTAGTATATTGATGCTGTGTGGCCAGAATGGAAAAGGTTTTTTTTCCCCCGGTTATTCTTATCTTTAAACTATTTTTAAAGATATTATAAAATACCATGATGTCTAAAACCTCCTTTTTTTGATGTCAACTACTTAATAGTTGTTGAAATACTTTGGCTTTTTGATGTTAAGCAGTGTTTTCGTGTGTAAAAACAATGTTTTTTACTAATAATCCAGTTTTCTGGGTAATTTAATCTCGCAGAAGTGTTTTGGTCATTCAGAAATCTTGTGAAACAAGTTGAATTTATTGTCCTAAGAGTGTTTTAAATACATTTGGTAAATCAAATGTCTCTAATATCTGTTCTGAAAAGCATATTTAACGCGTTGTCAATAGATTTTTAGGAGTGTAGAAACAACACCATTTTGCTCATAGGAGGAATATTACTGCTATTTGGGTTTTTTGGAGTTAATTGTGATGCACTGAGAACTGTTGCAATTATAGTTTGAATACACTACAGTGTTCATGTGGTATACATAGAAATTGCTGCTGCCTTTTTCTAAAGGTATGGATTTATGTATCTGACACACATATATACAATTGCAAGAAAAAATATGTGAACCTTTTGGAATTTCATGGTGTTCTGCATGAATTTGTCATAAAATGTGATCTAACCCTCATCTAAGTCAAGAACCAAAAGGTTCTTGATGTATATAGATATTTGAAGAGAGAAACTTACCCTTTACTGTGTGACTCTAAGAGGAGATGTTCTGGAATAAGTACACATACGAACGAATTGTCAAATTAACAGTTAATTAACATTTAGTTCTTTGAATATCATTGATATAGGGAAAATCAGAGTATATGACTAGTTGTTTGAGAGTAATTAAGCATGTTTAAAAAAATAAGCAAAATAAAGATTTTTTTGTTTCAGATAAATGCTTCATGAAATAATTGAGACTAGATGAAGGAAGGGAGGATGCAAATGTGGCATTGGAAAGAGACAATAGTGGCAACAGTGACATTTTTGTTTTGAGAATATTTGAAGCTTGTTGATATTTTTAATTAAAGGATATATATTCTAGGAGGGAACACCAAGTGGTTGTTTTGTGATGTTTCAATGCACAAATAAGTATGATTTTGCTCTTCTCCTTTTTTATTTGGGCTAGTCAGTCATCTTCTTTCCAAAGTGATTGTAATGGTAATGTGAGGTTTTCACTAAATGAACAATTTCATGCATATTGTCTTTTCTCCAAGGAAATCTCCAGATTTTTTTTATGGAACAACTAAGTGAAGAAAATTGGCTTCTATGATTCTATTCTATGATTTCTCAATGACGTATTCCACTATGTTGCATCTTGTTACTGAGGAATGCATCTTGAGAGATCTAATTGAGCTTAGAGAAGAGAAAGAGGCTTATGAATCACAGCATTCATTCCAGATCCACACTTTTCTTTTCATCAGTTTTCTTTTTAAAATTCAGCTTCTCTAAACAAAATGTTCTTTCCCTATGGTCAAGATGCAAATGAAGTGTTTAGAGAAAAGGGCAGGTATTTCAGGAACATCTATATGTCAAGCATATGAAATGACTTCTGGTCATCTGTCTGAAATAACACAGGAAAGAAAGCTTTTAACAAGTTAATTTTGTGAACTGTCAGAAGTTTGAACTCATAGGTATTCTTTCTCAGGCAACCCTAAGGCCTCTGATCCATTTGTGTCTTGCTATTTCTCTTTCAACACTCTCTTCTGCACTTAGCTACTTTTTTCCCCCTTTTTTTTCCCTCTTTCTTTCTTTTTTCATAAGTTATTTGAAGTGATCTTCTTATGTATTTTCAAGGTGTGGTATTTTTAAAGGCCACAATTGTTCTCTGAGGATAGGAATTATAGTTAAAAAAAAAAAACAGTCCTAAGACAAATTCCAGACTTCTTTGTGTGATTTCAGCTAAGCTTGTCGGCATATTTAAGTATGGTTCTGAACACTTAAATTAGTGACCAACAGGATTCATATGTGGATAGCTGGCACAGACAAGCGTAATCTTGTGTCAAACAAATTAAACATTAATGTTCTTCATTAACACATTTTTTTAGAAGCGGACAAACCCATTGAGGATATTCAACAGCATGAGATCTGTACTCTTAATTCCTCATCTCAACCACATTCCTCTCTGTTCTATGACAGATGGACAAGTGAACAGGTGTAAGGAAGCAAAAATAAATTATATGCTCTCTGTTCGTAAATGAGTGGATGTGTTTCATCCTTGTTTTGATTGATGGAAACTTTATTCCAGGAAAGTTTATTCTCAATTTATTATTCATACCTTTTGGATGATCAAAGTAGCCTAGAAAATGTTTTTTTCCAAATGAGCTTACTCTGCTGTATGAATGAGTTTGTAGGCTTTAAAAGAAGAAAAGGGAAAGGGAGACAAGTATCCAGCACAGATGTTCTCATCCGTGTGTATTTAACCAGGAACCAACCCCTTCTGCATGAACACATCTTCTTAGGACGTAAAGGAATTGCTGGTTTTCTGCCCTGTGTGTCAAACCTTGATTTAAGCTCTGAATCCATCTGTGACTGCAGCATATACACAGAATCAGAGTTTTACAGCTCCCCACTTGTCAGCTTTGCTGGCATGAGAAAGTTTGAAAAACACTGAAAAGAAGTAGTGTTATTGTATGTGTTGTATTGTGTGTGTTAATGCATTAAAACCTCAGACTCTGAAAATTTTATTATTTTTTTTTAAGCTGAGGAGTTATTTTTTAATCATTATTTATAACTTCTCTTATTGGCTTTTTTTGGTTTCATTCTCAATATCGACTAGGTTAATGACTGCAGTGAAAACACTGGGTTTTGAAATTCTCTAAGAACATATGAGTTTAAATTTTTTTCGAGCCTACAGTAGAATTACATTTTATAAACTTCAAAAGGAAACTTTTACAGACCAAAAAGCAAACTTGATCAAGGTGTTGCCATCTTATTTTACAGTCACTTTGAGCTTGCCTGGGCAAAATCATCTCTCTTTTCAGCTTCAGGCTGCAGGGCTAGCAACAGACAGCAACAGCCCACTGCAGGCCAGAAAGTGGTGCCTTTCTTAAACACACCTACAAGCAGCAGACACCGGGGTTGGTGACACAGGGTGACACAAAATGGAGGAAATAAAGCCAGAGACATGCTCTTGGAAGGAGGCTGTGCTGGGTAACATATGTCTCTATGGGAATGCAACCTGTGGGTGACCCACACCAGAGCTGGGACATCACAGAGGGACTGCAGCCTGTTACATAATTTACTCCTGACTCTGTAGCATTACCAATCTAATTTATTTTTGCCTATAAAGTTTTGAATTCTAGACCACTTCAGCAGGTATGAACTCTGAAACGTCTTTTCAGTTAACTGTTTTACATTGCCCTTTAGAGCGTCTTAATCAAGTCACGTTATTTATTTTTTTTTAAAAAAAAAATTGAGAACAGCACATTTTCAGACAGTTACACATGACAAATGAGCCATGATCAGCCACAATCTGATCAGTGTTTGCAGAATGTTATGAGGGGATTTTTTTAGTACTCTTTTTACCTTTAGCATAAGAAAGAAATGGAGCTATATATTCCTGTAAATATGTCACAATTAAACTTAGCCATTTTTATAGTAATCAGGATGTCTTAGATTTTCCTAAGCCTTCTGCTGAACAATGGACAATCATTATTCCCTCACTGCTACCAATTCTGCATGAGTGACAAACCCGTTATTTAATACCAAAAACAGTCCCTGCAAGTATGGGGCAATAATTGTATATGCTTGCTCTGGGTAATGAAGGTGAGAAGTCAGTAAATTCACTTTCAACTCCATTGTGGCAGTTTTGTGTTTCTTTCCCTCCCACTCTCCTATGGCACTTTACGGGTCAGATCTTGTGTCAATTCATACAGTTCTCTTTCTCTCCCATCATTTACTCTCAAAACTTACAAGCAGCAAGGAAAATACTTTTCTCCAGAGTGACAGGGACCAGAGCAAGCCACGTTTTCTGACAGAGGAGGATGTTTACTTGAGTCCCTCACCTCTGCATAGGATTTTGAAGATAACTTTTTATCTCAAGATTTATTTTCAGTCATATGTGTTCAGTGAGTCAGGTCAAAGGATGGTCTCACAACTGGTCATATCATTAAAGTGAAAACGACATCATTGTATGCAGAAGCTGCTCACTATTCCTGTTGCTGCTGCTGGAGAATCTGTATCAAGGAGCTGCTGCCTTGCTGCATAATTGCTTTCTTGTCACCAGTCTTCAGCTCCATATGGAAAAGGCGACAGAAGGGGTTGAAGGGAATAACTAAGCATAGAAGCCATAGAAACTAACAGTTCTGCTCAGAGGTTTTGTAATTCAAGTGTAATTTGCAAATACATGAAACCTCAAATGTTTGGTCTTCTACTATATCATATAACAGCTCTGACAGGCTTTTTCTGAGTTCCTCTTTTGCCTTTATCTGGAGTATCAGCTGTTCGGTTGCTCACTTTCAAGCCAGGCACTTGAGCTGGCATTTTCTCTTTCCTGTTTGCAACTTTGAACAGCTGAAGCTCGTGATGTGGAAACACTCTTTCCAGCAGGACCTCTCTGGCAGGCTGGAATTCCCGTTTATGTCTAGCTGGCTGCCTTACCAGCTGTAGTTTGATAGTTACCACCATTAATTTGCGCATAAAATGAAAGCTTCACTGTGCGATGCTGGGGCATTTTACACCTAGCTGACAGAACAAGCACCTTTCTAATCACAGTGCCATTCTTGCACTGCCATGTCTGACCTTGTTGATAAATCTGAGTCAGACAAGTGTACAGGAACCTGTAATTCAGAAATTGTCACCATTCCCAAAACACTGAAACCAGAATTGAAACCTGCATTGACTGAAAGGGAAAATTCTTCTTTGTAATGGCTCAGATCTAGCCTCTTGTTGGAAAGGAAAGAAAAGCATGGGGA
Source organism: Trogon surrucura (assembly GCA_020746105.1). Lineage (NCBI taxonomy): Eukaryota > Metazoa > Chordata > Aves > Trogoniformes > Trogonidae > Trogon > Trogon surrucura. The sequence goes on from CM036618.1 coordinate 57,771,716, forward strand.
AAAATCAGTGTTAAAAGATGTAATTTCATGTGGAAGAATGCAGGTTTTTGTTTTCTTCTAAGTATTGGTATTGCTTTAGCTAACAGTAGGTTTATAAATAATGGCTTGATCTTGAATCCAGATGGACACACCTATAAACTAGCATACTCATATTTAAAACAATCTAACCTGTTTTCCTGTGATGTATACCTTCTAGATTTGGTAGAAGAGAAAATGCTGCATATGATCACCCGGTGTCCTAAAGTATATTTAACCCAGATTCAAAGAGAAACTTTTGTGTGACTATAAGGATTTATAGGTGCTTGGCTGTTACAAAAGGGGAGCAGCAGTATTATAACCAGGTTGCCAGAGCACTTGGATAACTTGTAGACCCATATTTATCAGCACTTCACCACTGAGCAAAAAATGTGCAGGATCCTGGCAATGAAAGAAGCAGCAATAGCTGGATGCCTGGCTCTAGTTTGTTTGTTAGGACACTTGCTTAAGACACTTTTCATTCACACATGCTTCTAGGTTATTTGCCCCCACACCCTCTCCCTCTATTCTGTGGCTTTTGGTTGCAAAACTTATTGAGGAAATCCTGGATTTCCCCAGGATATGCCAATTGGATGCCCTCACAGATCAGGATGTCCAGTTTGTGAATCTCAGATGACTTAGGTATGGCATGAGGGCTGTTCCAGTGCCTCGGCTGAGCAGAGGATGTGCAGTACTGAACTTTGGGGGGTGTGACACTGAACTTTTTAGACAATTAATTAAGATTCCTAAAATTACATGAGGCCACTGCTCTCAAGGCTGATAAGAGAAGCGTCTTGAAAGGGTTGTTTGACCTGTATGTGATCTGCATCACTGTCTAGATCTTGTCTCTTTACTGACATGTAAGACCCTGATCTCATTTGCTTAAATCTCTAATTCTATGAAATCTCTCCATGTTACACATTTAACCCTGGATTTGGCTTTCTACATGATGCCCTGACATAAACATTGGAGACAAAAATTGTTCAAGCATCAGCTTGACACTACTGGAACAAGAGTTAAACCTAGCTGACTAGAAATACATTTTCCAAGATTTCAGGAAGTAGTTATTTGAATGTTATCTAGCAGAAAGCCTGACCTTGGCAGTGGTCTATAGATCCCTTATAAGACACCAAATGTTGTTAAAACCAGTAAAGACACTACTAAATGGAGATGCCTAGTAACGTTCTCTGAATCACAGTCTGGAAAAGCACTTGTCTGGATGTCACACATTGTGACTCATTGCTTTGCCATGTTGAATCTTCAATAGATGATTTCAAAACAAAAGATATGAATTGATAAATTGTAAATTGTAAATAGAGTGGAAAAGGTACCAAAACACCATAAAAATGTCATGTAAGTCACAATAATTTTAAAAAGCATTAATCATTCAACATGTTTCTGATGGGAAATTATCCTAATTTATATCAATAAACTTTTGAAATAAATTTTATTTTTTAAATCACAATGCATGAGGAAGGAAGGTATTCTTGATATAAGAGGAAAATATTCTGAAAATGCTCTAAGAGAAAAAGTGTCATTGCAAATTAAAAAGCAGACACTTTACATTTTTGGTGTCTTACTGTAATGATAGAATATTAAATGATTTCAAAGCAAAATTGGCAGCAAGTTAAATTTCATAAATTTAATTTTCCATCAAAACAATTCCAAGTATTTCTCAATTCTAATAATAATCTACTATATATAGTCTACTAATAATAAACTATTTCATTCTTTTGTCTAATTGATGAAGAAATTAACTCTGAATTAAAATTTTAAGTTTTGAAATATGTGCAGGAGAGTCCCCAGATGGTTGACGTAAGGAGAAATATTGTGATGTAAGAAAATGTTGTGGAAGGCAGGTAGCCCAGGAACAGTGGTGTTTGAAATGGTGGCCATCAGAGATTCTGTGTCACTGAAGAAAGTTTTTTTTAAGCACTCCTGGTCACTATGCCGTTTAGATAGGAAGGCAAGAAGTGGCTGTGAAATAATACAGATTTTTATCCTGAGTGTTTGTTCATTTAACACCTTATTTTAGGAAGTGTAGGAGGGGATGTATTTAGGATTATTTCTTATACCTAAAACAGTGGAAAAAAAAACCTGAACAAAAATGGAACAGTAATAAGTATGGAATACGAGTGTAAAAACGCAACAACTTGCCCAGAACTAGTTGGTGCTAAGACTTTTAAATTTTCAGTATGCTTTGGGAGACTTCTTTTTTATTTTCTTTTCAAGTGTATGAATTCTGACACAGAATTTAGAAGGGGAAAAATAATTGGTTCCAAAAGCAAGTTCAGTGTCTCCTATCTTTAAGGAGCTCGGGATCTTCATGTGGTTCGTTTATGATGTGACTGTCTCTCTACAGACAAAGATTAGCCTGTCCTTCAGCATTCACAAAGTATATGTATGTGTATTCCCTATGGAAATACCAAGAAGAATATGAAGAAACTATGTAAAAAAAAAACAAAATAAAACAAACCAGAAAAAGAGCCTAGCTAGTAGGACTCATGTTGGCTACTAGAATTATATGGTTCAAAGAGACCCTATCTTATAGTGATGACATTCTTACTGATGAGATATCTTGGAGGTATATCACACTTAATTTATCTCAGGTTTGTTGGGGGTTTTTTACCTCTTTGACTGTGATTGCAGGTACTGAACTTCACATGTTAACAGGTGGCTATAAGAAATTATTTTGTTGAAAGTTCTCCATGCAGTTCTAAAATGTTACCAAATCAAGATCCGTGAATCTTAATAAAATGCAAATATGGTGATGTGGTGCGATCTTTTTACAAGCACTCTGGTAACTTTTACTGGACACTTAAGTAACCCTCAAAACCAGTCTTGACATACACAATCTGGCCATCTGAAATTTAAGCATATTGATTGCTTGTGTGTCACAGTAGTGCGCATTTTTATTTGAGGAAGAACATCTCTCATGTATCAACATAAATGTGTGTTGTGTACACATTTTCTGTTTCATTTTAACACTGTAGAAGCATACAGCTTCCAATGTTCTTATTTTTTAACTTTTGTCTTCCTTTCCTTCTCCTCAGTTTACTTCTCTGAGACTTATTCCTCAAGATGATACATCTGAGACTATTTTTTTTCCCTTTAATTCTTTCTTCTAGACACCTTGTTAATTTTTCTAGGCAATTCTTCTTCTAAGTCATCATTTTGATTTTTCTTCAACTTTTTCCTCCCTTCAGTAGGTGTGCACAATCGTCCACACCTACTGATTGATGCCACATTGCCTTGCTTCATGTGATTTCAATAAAGTGGAAGTCACAGAATTGCTAGTTTTTCCTGCTATTATTTAACTTCACAAAACTGACTTTCAAAAGACAACTTCTTGTAAGGTTTTCTAGTCAAGCCCTTAGATATGATAGACAATTTATTCTAGTTGTCCAAATAAATCAGTGGTCACCAGCAAAATCTAGCATTTGCAAAACTGAGCATCCTATACAAATGTTACAGAGTTCTGAATCCTCTGTAGAAAATTATAGGGATTTTTTTTTATTGAATTCTGTAGGATGGGATCTTTCTCTTACTCACACAGTCTCTTTGAACCATGTTTTTTATTAGTTATTGAAGACCTTTCTTCAGCAAATGCTGAAGAAACATTTGCTTTTCCTCATGCATATTATTGTATGCTGGCTGCCATGCCATTTCCCATGCTGTACAGTAAGGAAGTAAATTGTATTTCCGAGTCTCAAACTACCAGTTTAAATGAAGTTGTGAGTATGTGCCACCCAATAGCTATTAATCTAGCTTTCAAATCATCTGTCTTAGGTCCCATTCAGTAACCACCTTCCTCAACTTCTTTTACAGAAACTATGGACATGCTATCAGACACCTAAAAGTTTTGGGGTTTTTTCCTGCTTCCTTTGTTTTAACCTCAACTAGGAACTTGAGCTCTGTGTACCAGAAGGAGTACTTACACATAATCCTTCTTTATTATGTCGACTTGAAAACCTTCCTGTCACTTCTGGAAGGCTACTTTCCGTAAAAAAAAAAAAAAAAAAAATTAAATTTCTGCTTGTGAAGGAACTTAATTTTGAATCTAAGTTCTTAATTAGAGATCCACATATTTGAAAGTATTAAGGTTCATTTTCTGTACCAAATCTGCTTTCATGTGATGGAGCTGGCAGAAGTCATTGCAAGGCCACTCCATCATCTTTGGTAAGTCATGGGAAACAGGTGAGGTGCCTGAAGACTGGAGGAAAGCGAATGTCACTCCAGTCTATAAGAAGGGCAGGAAGGATGACCCGGGTAACTACAGACCGGTCAGCCTCACCTCCATCCCTGGAAAGGTGATGGAACATCTTATCCTTGACACTGTCTCTAGGCATATCAAGGATAAGAAGGTTATTCGGAGCAGGCAGCATGGCTTTGCCAAGGGGAAGTCATGTCTGACCAACCTGATAGCCTTTAATGAAGACATAACCAGGTGGATGGATGGTGGCCATGCAGTGGATGTGGTCTATCTGGACATCAGCAAGGCCTTTGACACCATCTCCCACAGCATCCCCAATAGGTAAACTGAGGAAGTGTGGTCTGGATGACCAAGTAGTGAGGTGGGTCACTAATTGGTTGAAAGGAAGAAGTCAGAGTTGTATTCAATGGGGCAGAGTCTGGCTGGATGCCTGTGTCTAGTGGGGTCCCTCAGGGGTCAGTGCTTGGGCCGGTGCTTTTTAATATATTCATCAATGAACTGGATGAGGCATTAGAGAATGTTGTCAGCAAGTTTGCTGACGACACAAAACTGGGAGGAGTGGCTGACACACCAGAAGGCTGTGCTGTCACTCAGAGAGACCTGGACAGGCTGGAGGGCTGGGCAGGGAGAAATCTTATGAAGGTCAACAAGGGCAAGTGTAGAGTTTTGCACTTGGGAAAGAATAACCCCATGTGCCAATATAGGTTGGGAAATGTCGTGCTGGAGAGCAGCGCAGAGGAAAGGGACCTGGGGGTTCTAGTGGACAGCAGGATGACCATGAGCCAGCAATGTGCCCTCGTGGCCAAGAAGGCCAGTGGCATCCTGGGGTGTATTAGAAGGGGAGTAGCAAGCAGGTCGAGAGAGGTCCTTCTCCCCCTCTACTCTGCCCTGGTGAGGCCACATCTGGAATACTGTGTCCAGTTCTGGGCCCCTCAGTTCAAGAGGGTCAGGGAACTGCTTGAGAGAGTCCAGAGCAGAGCCACAAAGATGATGAAGGGAGTAGAACATCTCCCTTATGAGGAAAGGCTGAAAGACCTGGGTCTCTTCAGCTTGGAGGAGGCTGAGGGGTGACCTCATTAATGTTTATGTCAAGAGGGAGTGTCAGGAGAACAGAGCCAGACTCTTCTCAGGGATGTCCAATGACAGGACAAGGAGCAACGGATACAAACTGGAACATAGTAGGTTCCACAAAAACATTAGAAAAAACTTTTTCCACAGTGAGGGTGACAGAGCACTGGAACAGGCTGCCCAGGGAGGTTGTGGTGTCTCCTTCTCTGGAGACATTCAAAACTCGTCTGGACATGTTGCTGTGTGACCTATGGTGGGTGATTCTGCTCTGGCAGGGGGGTTGTGCTAGATGATCTTTTGAGGTCCCTTCCAACCCCTGAAATTCTGTGATTCTGTGATCTTTGGATCCTCCCATGGCGACCCTATAACTGACAGTCTCCAGGAAACAAAGTGGTTTCTGCACATAGTATGTGTAGGGTCAGTTGCATTGGAGGGCAAGAGGATCGTCTTTCTAATCCTTGTAGTTCATTATCTATGTTTTATCTCACATAAGTACGAATCTGACTAGTTACAATAGAATAATTCTTTAGGGTGCTGCTCTGTGGGGATTTGAGGTGCTGACCTCCTCCTCCTCAAATCTACAGTTTGAGTATACATTGTTTGGAGAGGTATTGCATTAAGAAGTACGAAAATAACTGCTTTAGGATTGCACTAACTTTTTCCTTTTTATACAACTAGAGAAGGTAGAAATGACAAATTGATTAGTCTTAAGTGTACAGAGTTTAATTATGAACTTCTTAATTGAATCTCTATTAATTTGTCTCTGTCTTCACCGTTTAGTTCTCATAGTTAGAATCTCCTGGTATATGTAAAATATGTGTGGGAAAAAAAATCTGCAGACATTTGCAGATATATCAGGAGGTAACTGTGCCATAAAGGTTGTATTAAGCTTTTCAATTAAAACAGATGTAAATTTTTCTATTTCACACTTTAATGATCAAATGTAATCTTCAAAGTTTCTAATAGCCATTAAATTTTTCTAAGACAGTTATAAGCTAAAACAAACTGCTCCATTAGTAGCAGAACTAATGGAACTTGTTTTCCTATTGTCATCAGTTCTTGCACCTGCCCACATTTGTATATTTTGTCATGCAAGCACCACAGCAGGCATTGTAGTTTATCTGAAGCTGTGCACCTGCTTAAATGAATAATTTTTATTTATTTTTTTTTCCTATCTGTTGGCTGCTAGCTTTTTGGAATAGACTTGGGTTGAGTTCTTCCTGATTTTCCATTATTTTCCATAACTTCTTTCCCTTCTCCCTAGGAGTAAAATTTTACCAGGGAAAAAGAAAAAAAAAAACAAATCAACTTTATTATCCCTAAAACCTTGTCCACGTTCAACTATTAATGAATTCAACCTATTGAGGAGACAGTGACAGACACTTGTGTTTTAACTTTTAGGAAAGCTCACCAAAATCTGGCATGCTCTATAAAATAAACAAATCGAGAAGGCATCTGGTTTTGAAATGTAGTTTTAAGCTCATCAATTTATTTTAATATAGGTTAAGAATTCCTGAGGTAAAATCCTAAATGCATGAAACTTGGTGTAAATTTTCTGTTAATTATCAAGTGGAGAAAATTGTGTGTCTTAGGAGGAAGTTCAGTTCAGCTGTTTTTAAATATTGCTGAACATTTGCTTTGGGATGGAATTAACTCTGACTAGCTTTCTTGTGACTCAGAGAGAGGGATCTGTGTTAAATGGTTCAGATACTGACATTTAGTCAAACAAATCCATCCACAGCCATCTATTGTCTGCCGTTTGTTTTTCTTTAAAAAAATAGTAAAATTCCCATCCAACCCAGTCTCCTTAGACTTGATGCAGATAGGTTTGTGTAACAAATCTGTTGCTGTTAAGGCCAAAGCTGAATTTTTGATTTGGAGATGTTGTTGGAGTAAGAATCGAAGAGTGATGTTTTTGCCGTTTAAGCTGATGGGATTTTACTGCAGATATTTTCATATGGAGCAATTTGTGTGTCTGTGAGCTCTTTGACTGTGTTAGAGTTGAATGATACTTGGCAGTCTTTTCTAGTTCAGGTTGACAGGGCAGCACTGGTGGTTAATGATGCTTCTTCTCTAATTGTCTAATTGAATCTAATTGATTCTCTAACTGAATATAAATGATTCCAAATTGATAATTGTTAATTTTCCAATTCAGTTTCGTTGTTCTTTCAAAATATTCTGAAAAGTGTAAAGAGACTATACAGTGTCTGTTGTCCTGTTGCTTAGATCCTGCACCGAACTATCAAGACTAAGGAAATGTGTCAATATGAAATTTCCTCTTGACTGTTCAGGTGTGTTCTTCCACAAAACCAAATTATGTGGTGGAACCAGTTATTTTAAAAGATACATAAAATCCCGTTTTCTGTGACAATTGAGACAAAACTAGAGACATTTTTGACCTGAAGGAGTTACTTTGAACTCAGAGTTCAGTTCTAGGCTTTTTTTTTGATTTGCAAATGCAAGTTATTAAATTAAACAGGTTATAAAATTACAGTGGCATTTTGATTTTTATAGGAATAATTATTTGCAGCAATAATATTATTTGAAAATAATAGAAATGCTAACACTCTGCCTTTCTACTGATGAGTGTGGTCTCCCAGAACAGTAACCTGAGGGCTTCTTTTGTTTTTTTTTTCATTTTGTAGTACGTATTTGTCCTGTCATGCGTATGTGTCCTGTCCTTGATTTAATCATAATAGAAGTTTGTCCCAGTTACTTGTAGAAACCACAGGTGAGAGAGGTTGTGGCTTGAACCAAGAGATGGGAAGGCAGCTACTGCATGGTGGTGCAGATGCTGTAACACCTCTGGTTTTCTCACGAAATGTGTTTCTCCCTGAAGCAGTGACTCTTCTAATTCAGTTAATAGTTTGTGCTGCAGCAGATACTTAAAAGCAGCCGTCACTACGTGTGAAAGTAAACAGATAAGAAAATCAAAGATTCAGAAGCCAGAAAGATGAAAGAATTAGTTTTTCCTGAAGCCTCAGCATTGTGAAATATGAATGCTGGAACAACTGTCTCAGGCTTGTTGTAATTAGCTTCCAACAACTTCTAGATACGCGTAGGCAGTTGCTATTTTTCCTGTCAGTTTTTGTTTCTTGAAACAGTACAGCAATTAACACTATTATTGCTGGGGGGGTTGTAGTTTTGTTTAACTGAAAACCATCCTCTATTACTCCGACAGGTGTATGAGCTATTTTATTTAAAAGATTTCTTTGAAAGGAACCAGTGTGTTCTGTTCCTTTGCTGAAGACATCTATGATTTGAAGATAAAAGCAGTTCCAAACAAAAGGCCTTCATTTACATTCAGGCATCGTTGCTCACAAAAGTACATGAAAGAAATCCTCTTTCAAATATGCATTTCAAAACTATGGGAAGAAAAGCATTCCTACCAACAGATTTTAAATACTGTGTTGTAAGTGTTGAAGAAATTTAAAATTATGATGAAGTTTTAAAGTCTCTTAAACCTCATTTGCTGGTGCAATCTCTGATAACAGTCCTCAAATGGGAAGTTGAGGATTCAAAACTGCAAGGCAGCTGGAACATAAAACCTTGTGCTTCTGACAAACTCCTGTCGGTCTCAAAAGATACAACTGAGATTGGAAATTTTAGATCTTGGGAGTAAAAAAATGTTTGAGCGGAAGTGATTCCGGTCTCTGGAAGGAGATAGAGAAAGGAAGCAATTTTGTCTTAGATAACACTCTCAGACAAAACCATACAGTGATTTTTAGATTTAGGACTATGTGTGATTAAAGAACAGGAACTGTATTTTTTTTCAGTGCTTGCCAGAAAGCAAAGATTTTGAAGTGATAACTATTTTTTGGTTTGATATGGTGATGATGCTGATGTGGTAGTGAATGTTAATAGCTTGATTTTTTCCTTGTCAGAAGGCTTAACGGGAAAGGAAGGAGCTATCACATGGCTGGTGAATAAGATGACTACTCTAGCTGTTGATGCACCAAATTCAAGTATTTATTTCAAAAAAGTCTCTTATGCTTATTAATATTCTGCTTGGATGATTTAAAGAACTTCTTTCAGTGTTAGAAACTAATAGCAATGTAATAAACAAGCTGTATTTTAAGTGTTCAATCAGTTTAGCATTGTTCAAATTGCTAGCAACATTTGCATTTTATTAGACTGTCAGTTAAGAACTCACTGTGGACTCCAGTGCACAGACTGGAAAAGTGCCTATTTCCTTTCAATTTCTGGAAGGATCTAAGACTCACTTTCATCTGCTTTTTGCCTTTAAGTTGTAGACTTTTAAGACATTGTGGTTTCAGAATTTTTTTCTGCACTACTATCTTGAAATGGGAAGTTAAAATACTGCAATGACTGGCAAAATACCACATTCTTAGAAAAAGAAACAGTTTCAACTCTCTTGACTGTTAATCTTAATTCCTGTCTTTTTGGTTTGAACTAGCTGCTGCCACCTTACACTGGCCTCTAACTCAAGGATCTTTTCAGCCTTCTTTTGTTTCCATGCACATAGCCAGTGTTTCAATGATAAATCTAAGACAGCTTGCAAAATGATTTATTATTTTTCGGCTTTTCTCTGAAGTCAACATGAATTTTGATATACACCTTTGAGGTAGTTGTTGTCAGATCATGTATGAGGAATGCTGCAGTACTACCCAGACAATATTAACAGGTGGCTGAATCTCTTTCACTCTTCATTTTACACAAGCCTAATAAATCTAACTTATGCAGAAAACCCTGTGTTTATAAAGCTACCTTTTTCACCTTCATTTCCTCTTCCTATTGTTGAGGAGTACAAGGTAGCTCATGGCAAATCTCTGTGACACCTAAAAATTCAGTTGATGAAATGAACAAGTGAATGTACCAGCTTTAAAATGTGTAAGCATTGATATTCAGCATCTTTATTGTATTCCTTTGCAATTTTTAATCCTTTTCTACTGAAGTCATGGAAAAAGGATAGGTCTCCCTAGAGGTAATCTAATATCTGTGAGCTCCTATAACTATTAACCGACGAAAAAGTACCTAACTGGCTAATGTAACACTACTGTATGTTTATAAGGCTGCAAGTTTAAATTCTACTGTTATTGTCTTAAATTAAGTAAATTACTATTTTGTCACATATTTTGCAACCAGTTTATATGCGCATCTTACGCATTGCAATAATTCATCATGCTAGAGAATTCAGTCTGCATATTTTATACTCGATTGAAAAATTTACTTCTCAGCCACAAAAAGTTTAAATAGTGTTTCTTCCTTTGAAAAAGGCAAAAGGGGGAATTCTTTGAGGTAGCCTCTCCTTTGGTGAGAATGGATCTGTGGTTTTGAGTTTCTTTGTTCATGGTTCTCTAAGTGGAAGCTGTACTGTTGCCTTGTTAGGTCTAATATAATATTATTAGTCTACTTTAAATATATTTCAGAAGTGCTTGTGCTGCACATGAATGTGGTACTTTGTAGTAGGAAAACAAGATAAATAATCTAAACAACTTTCAACTTCTGCACATTTTGATTAAGGGAATGTATTTCCTTTAATTAATAACTGAATTTTCTCTTGTGTTATCTAATATATATTAGATACAGAGGAATTTCATGTTTCCATCCAGTATTTATAAAGTTCTATTTTGCTGTTGAAACAAATGCTCAGTCTTCCTGTGCTTTCATTTCTTTACAAAACTGCAGAGTACCATCTCCAAAGTATAATTCTTTTGAGCTTCTGTATAATAATTCATAAGCCTCTCTATATTCTCGGACTGTGCTCAAATTGATTAAAAGTTGCATCCTTGAAGAAATTGGATACCTGCAGCCAACTTTTCTCTGTACCAGAAACTCTTAACTGAATAACAAATATGTGTAAAGCTTTTTATCTTGAAAAATATTAACAGAAGGATTTCAGCCTGTGTTTGAAGAATGAACTTTTGAAATTCTCTTCCAGTCTTATTTAGTATGATCTTACAGAATACATTGCAGTTGACTAAAATATTTAATGGCTTTTACTTAATCACTGGGAGTACGTAGTCCTACGTGGACTCAAGGCAACAGCGTAGGACTATCTTGATTGAAAATCCACTGTAACATACGATAAATCCACTGTGACTTATGATAAGAAAACTCATCACTAGAAGCTAGGTTATGTGACTGAATCAGGCCTAATATATCAAGAGCTTCCAGTCAGAAACTGACAATCACAACTTAAGCATCTGGCAAGGTTTTGTTACCGAACATGGGGTGTGTTCATGACCTCATTTCACTGTGACATCTGGGGTTTCTGTCAACTTGCTGCACTACACTGCAGTATTCATTCCTGGGAAGGACTTCTGAGATGCAGCTTAACCTCTGGTGAGAGACATACTCTCCTTGTGGCCTTGTCACACTCTCTGCCCCCATAATGTAATACATTGAGGAGTCTCATGCACAGACCAAGAAGAAAGTTAGAAGATCTGTAATTTGTGCTGCACCCACGGGTTGCATTAAGCTCCTTCCCATCCTTCTACTGCCTTGGATCACTGCAGACCAGAGGATGACTGGGGTAACTAGTAGGTCAAAAGAGGTCCTTCTCCCCCTCTACTCTGCCCTGGTGAGGCCACATCTGGAATATTGTGTCCAGTTCTGGGCCCCTCAGTTCAAGAAGGACAGGGAACTGCTTGAGAAAGTCCAGCGCAGAGCCACAAAGATGGTGAAGGGAGTGGAACATCTCCGTTATGAGGAAAGGCTGAAGGAGCTGGGTCTCTTTATCTTGGAGAAGAGGAGGCTGAGGGGTGACCTCATTAATGTTCATAAATATGTCAAGGGTGAGTGTCAGGAGGACAGAGACAGGCTCTTTTCAGCAACATTCATTGACAGGACAAGGGGCAAGAAGTAAAAGGTGAAACATAGGAAATTCCACAAAAACATTAGAAAAAACTTTTTCCCTGTGAGGGTGACAGAGCACTGGAACAGGCTGCCCAGGGAGGTTGTGGAGTCTCCTTCTCTGGAGGCATTCAAAACCCATCTGGATACGTTCCTTTATGACCTACTGTAGGTGATCCTGTTCTGCCAGGGGTGGCTGCACTAGATGATCTTTTGAGGTCCCGTCCAACTCCTGACACTGTGATTTTGTGACTGCAGGGAGCAAGACCAGGGAGCTCTGTCCAGGCTTAAACAAACAAGATACTGACAGCAGGTGCCTGAGTTCCTTCCACTGAGCACAGAATACAGTTCTTTTTTGTTTGATTATGGATTAATAAATGCCCTGCTGCATGACAGATCAATCAACAGATATCGTTGTATCTTTGTGTGTCAAACCAGCCAAGTTCAATATGACAGATGGAAACATCTAGAAAAGGAAATGACTGTTGGAAGAATAAGCTGTTTAAATGGTAGTAATAATGACACAATTACTGCTGAGTTAATCCTCTTTTCTTATGCCTGCTAGGGTTCAGAAATGCAAATGTGGCAACTGAGTGGCAGGGGAAAATCTCCCTATGCTTGAAAAATATTGTAACCTGTTGGCATATGACCAAGCAAAATCCAAGCTTGAATTAAAAGTGGTATTAAGGTGTAGATATTCTAGGGAAAACCATGGGTTACATCCTTACCAGAGACAATAAAACAGCTTAATAATTTTTATATTATTCTTCTTCTTACTGAGTTAGACACCAAGATGTACAATTTGCATATCTTAATATGATACCACTTTTACTGAAGACTTAGAGCATCCTGATGATGCCTAAGATACTTTTTAGCTTTGGAGGGGTATTACTTAGTTTTATGTCCTTTCCAATCAGCCTACAAAAAACAAGATCAGTTGAATAATTTTATGAATTCTATAAGAAAAAGTATCTATTATATGTGTAAATTTAGTTCAGATGCAATTTCTACATATGTGCCTAAATGGCTAGAATCTTTCTTAAATGTACAGTTTTTCACAGAGATTCTCTCTAATTCCTCTCACATTTTGCCATCATCACCTCTGCACTATACAGAGTAGATATCTTTGTTTTAGCATTTATGTAATATGTCATCCCATTAGGAAACAAAAATTTTTAGAAATTCTTCTCTTCAGTGAAAGGTAAAAAAGGCATTTAATTTACAGAAACAGTCAGAAAAGTTATACAGCATTTACACCTTTTTATATAAATATGTAATAGAATATGTATTTCTGTGTATTTGTAGTATTGCATTTTCTCAAACATATTTAACTTGTTGACCAGTTGACTAGGTAGCCAAGTAGTAGAAAATTTCAGTTCAATTTAGCCATTATTGCATCTTTCATCCCTTACAAGTAGAAGAGAGTAACCAAGACTCTGGTTTTCTATGTCAGAGTTGGAAAAAAAAAACCAACAACTCCAAACCTGCTTCTGAGTGCATTTGACAATAAACAACTGTGTCTGAAGCATATAATAAACTTTCTGGCATGCTCATCCTCTTTGTATTGCATGTTCATTAATCTTACTCCTTTTGCACTGTCAGTTTTACGTGCTACTTAAAATAACATTTAGAATGTGAACTTAACAAATGCATGAGAAAGGCAATACGAAAATGTATGGAAATGTACCTAACATATACAGCAAAAACACGGTGTATACGGACATTTATAAAGCAAATGTTAGTAAGTATGATGTTTGTATATTTTATTACTTAATATTAAAAAATATTTTTAATACAGTGTAGAAGACTGCACTTTCAACCTATGAGTAACACTCTCTGTTATGAGATTTGTGATTACAGTGCTATTTTGAGGAACAATCCTGGAACACATACATAGGCTGTCTTTTAAAATAACTATAACAAAAATATGATGGACTTGGTACACATGTTCCTTTACTGAATCTCTACAGAAGAAAAATGTGGCTTCACTAGTCTATTGGTTTAGAGAACCAGAAATCATCTCTGTAGAGATACAATCTATTAGCTAAGCAGATAAATATTTTCCACAGCTGTTTGGGGTTTTTTTCTTATTCAATTCTCAGTATTGACAGACTGTTTTAAGTATCTTGAAGCACATGACCCCCCTGGTTGTTTTCATGAGCATTGCTTAAATGAGTGATCTTCAGATTCCTGCTAAGTAAGATAATTAGTTGTGTAAGACAGCTTTATGTATGACTGTCCCTCTAAAACATTGAAGACACTATTGTCTCAAGAGGAACCAAGTGGCACAGTTGATGTAGGGCAGAGTGTTTCTCTTCTCTTTCTCTTTTCAACATAACCTCCCTTGTCACAAGCAGGTTTGGATAAAGCTGCTGGGCTCTTTTCTCTTAATGTAAACTTAATTTTGTTCAGACTGGTACTGTATGTTTGCTCTTTGAAGATGTGGGAAGCTAAATCACTTTTGAAAGTGAGTACTAGAACTCTAATGTCTGAGAAATGAGCCACGATCCATTGTCTGAAAACTGCTGTCACACATTCATGAAGGTCAAGAACTGTGTCTCTGCCTTCATCAGATAGATTGTGATGTTCAACAGGTGCTAAAGTTAAGTTCAGAAGTGTGAGTGACAGGCACATGGGACAGATGTAGAGCATAGAGGAGTTAGAGAGCTGCACACGCAGAAGTAATTTTGCACAACCTTTTGAATTTATGCGTGGAAGCGTACAACTTCATTAATAACTAGGGAAGGGCTATGCAAAACAAGACAGTGTAGCAGGTGTGAGATCACCTCCTTGGCCAAATCTGAAGCTAATCAGCACATTGGAGCGTCTATTATTTTGTTTTCCTTTCTAAAATGTTTTACTAGTCAAGGACTGAACAGCCAAATTAAAATGCCTATGTGCACTAGGGGACATTCAGTAATTTAAATAAACTACAAAACATCTGTAGAAAACACTGTTTTGCCATTATGGTAGGTAAAGCTTTCAGTGAAGCTGGGTCTTTGTAATATTTATTTTGAGAAACACGAACTTTTACCACTTAATATTTGGGGTAAATTGAATCAAACAGTGCTTTTACAGATTGGTATAACTCGAATCTAAACCACTGAATAATAAAACCTTTACTCTCCAAAGTATAATGTACGTAAGCATCTGGCACAAAACTGGATTGTTCCTAGAAGACTTTCTTACTGGCTTCAAGTCTCTGCTTTTTTCTAAACTTCATTGTTTCACTGTTAACTATGAAAGGTAAGCTAGACTTCCAGAAAGGGTAACTGAATACAGATGATATTTTTATGTATACAGAAAAAGATTCAAGCATGGACCCAGAAGGTGAACCTTAAACCCATTTATTTTAGACCTCTAAATTTAGAACTTCGAACATAAGTGATAATGACATTCATGTTGTGCAACATCAGACGATAGGATCCTGTCCATTCATGTATGACAGGTCACTGACTGATAGAAATTTGCTAAGCTCAGTAACCAATATTTGATAGGCATGGTTGATCAAGAAGACACAAATTATTGATGTGAAGATGTTAAGAAATAAACTTTTACCACTTCTTCGATTAGCTTGTTTCAAACACTATCTATCTTCTGATATTAAACATGCTCACTTTTTAACTGGAATACTTTAGTGTGTTCTTCCAGACTATAACAACATCGAATACTTGGAGCACTGAGAAAGAAAAGGAGGTTATTTCTCAAAGTCATCGCTAGAAAAGAGAATAAAGTATTTGGGTGGAGATGGGAAATTTTCAGACCTGGGTCTGCATGGAGACAGCATGTTTCTAAGGCAGAACGGGGCATCAAAACTTGACCCTAAATTCTGGCACTGAAGCCATGTGCAAGTACATAATGGTGTTGTTTTCTCAAGGAGTTTAGAAACGTTCTTACACAATGTTTGAAAGACACCATGTTGGAAATCCTTTTCTTTTTTTAATGTAGGTGCACCCTTTTTTGTGTGTGGACTAAGAAATATTTTGCCTCTGGTTCTAAGAGAATATTGCATCTGATTTCCAGTTCTTCCTGTTTATTCCCCATGCTGGGTGTATTGGTGTATAAGCATTTCAGGGAGGGAGTTGGGCATGTAGGTTTTGCCCTTGAATGGTGGTAGACTGAGAGAGCTGAGACTATTTAGGCTGGAGAAGTCTATAAATATCTAAAGGATGGGTACAGGAGGATGGAGCTAGACTCTTTTCAGTAGTACCCAATGGCAGGACAAGAGGCAACGAGTACAAGATGGATCACGGGAAGATTCATCTAAATATGAGGAAGAACTTTTTTATGGTGAGGATGACAGAGCACTGAAATAGGCTGTCCAGGGAGGCTGTGGAGTCTCTGTCTTTGAAGACTTTCAAAACCTGCCTGGATGCAATTCTGTGTGATGTGCTCTGGGCAATCCTGCTTTAGCGTGGGGGTTGGACTAGATGATCTCTAGAGGTCCCTTCCATCCCGAACGATTCTGTGCTTTTGTGTGATCTCCTGATGTTTTAACCAGTATTTAAAAAGTGGGCCAGATTCTCAGATCAAAGGCAACCTTATCAAAATCATTGGAACTGTCTGATCTTCCAAAGAACTGTTTTTTACTTGAACTAGGCTAAGGATTTTACCTCTCTGTCACTACATCCATGCTTAGAATGAAAGTGATATATGACGTACTTGCTTTATTACAGTTACTTATAGAAATAATTATCCAGAGTGTACACAGCTTTTTGAAAATGTAAAATTCTGTATAAACCCACAGATGGTGTTTGATTCCTAGTCTAGAGAGACTAGAGAGACAGATGTGTTTCTTAGTATCCTACTTTGTTAATTGTTATCACAACTTCGACAACAAGAGTAGTATATTAGAGAATGTTTAGGTAATACCAAAGGGACTATTATAGGGAAAAAGGAAAAAATGACTGCTGGACGACTAGTTGAAAAAGACTTGATAACTTATAGCAAAAAAATAGAAAAGCTTAATCTACAAATTACAAAAAAAAAAAAAACAAGGCACTGACTATTGCTCAGGTGCATTAACTCTTTTTTTTTTGATTTTTCCTAGTTCAGTGACAGATTTATGAGTTTGAGGTATTAGACAACTACATCACCTGCTCTCACTGTTATGAAACAGAACATTCTTCTCATGCATTCAAGCTATAGAATTGCCTTTTGTACAGTGCAGTTTTAAGTAGTTTCTTGGTTTTGAGGGCTAAATCTTTGAGGGTGTAGAACTAATAAACCAAGATACTGATGAGTTAGTGTCCTTACACAGTTATTTTAAAGTGACTGCCTATTGTTAGCTGTAGTATTTCCATTACACTGGAAAGTAAAGATTAAGGCAGCTTGTTTAAAGAATGTTTCCTGTTGCCTTTTAGCATAGAGACTATTGCAAAAAGATTTAAAAGTACAGTGATCCTTCATCATCTTGCTGCTTTGCAGTGAAAGGGATTTGGGGGCACTTGTGGAAGAGGTGTAACAGCACTAAATGGGTCATAAAGCAATGACAGTGGCAGCTACATATGAGACTTGCTGGGCACTGTAAAGGTGAATGAGAATAATCTGTTATTTTCACATATAGCATCAGGAGTTAATGATAATGAAAGGGTGTCTTTGCTTCCCAAAGACACATTAATGAAAGAAAATAGCTCGAAAAGAGGCCTGAGACATCTTGTTAGCTGAAGGTCTAAAAGCAATCCTTTTTCAAGGAAATCTGCTTTTTTTGCAACCTGAGTCATTTCAGACAAAGGAGTACTGTGTGCATGAGTTTCCCTGGCCAGCTATAGCCTCTTGGCTGAGAGGTTACAGAGAGTCCTTGGTCAGCTTTTCATCTAGATTTCTTTTCCCAGCTCTGTTCCTTACCACAGGCTTAAAGCTATGATTTTTATTCTCAGGTTCTGTAGTTCTCGTATTCCATTTCAGGACACAGTTTAACATTTTATACTACTCTTCCCAATAAGACAAGTAAAAACTTCCATCTACTTTTGTTATGATTATGGTTGTCAAAATTTAAATCAAAGACAGCAAGCAAGATGCCATAAGAACCACTTTGAAAATTTAAAAAATGTTCTCATACTTGAAACTTCACTGACAATGTGATTTGTTCTTTGACCTGCCTTCACCAAAAGAGCTAGGTAAGCATACAGAAAGGTGTCACGTTATTCAGCTGATTCCTTAGATCAGGGCAGCTGAATTGCAGGAACTTTTGCTTGTTTGTTGTTTTTTTTTTCTGCTGGAATTTTATGGTTTTCTCTGGACTAGATTAGCTTCTATTAAACTAAGCAGATCTCTAATGCTCCTTTTTGTTTCTACTTTGTTTCTCTCAATGTTCATCATCTGCTGAACATGTTACTCAGTTTCATCAGAAGGTGTTCTAAGAAATTTCAGCTTCTTTTTAAGGTTTCTTGAGCTACTTGTAAATAAATAAGGCTTGTGTACCCCAAATCCTGATTCCTATTTTGACATTTTTTTACAGAATATATCTTGTTCTTTAGATACCTTTGAAGAAAAGTCTAGAATAATTTTATGATTATCAGCACAGGTTCTCTAAAACAGAAGAAATATGGCTAATGTACATCTTACCTGTCTTTTCCTACCAGAACACTTTTCTTTTTTGATTTAATCATAATGAGATATGATTTAAGTTGGATAGCTGAAGTGCTTTAAATCATCTGCCTCATTTAAATGCCATACTCTGGAAATTCTGACAACGTCCAAAAGGCAGAACTTCTTGGCCTGAAATCTAGTGAATAATATTTTATTTGTAGGCTCAGTAAAAGGTATTGCATTATCTACCTTGTCAGTAGTTTCTAATATTCATAGTGCTTGGCCCCTACCCTGCGACACATAAAATTCTTTTGATAAGTTACTTACGAAAAGGCTGGGTAGACAACAGGCACAATGACAGCAACATATCTTTCTTTCCTACCTCATTTGGACAAGAGAGACAGTGTGTTTAGTTTTTCCAGTATGGAACAATTATAGTAATTGAAAATGGTAGTAGACACTCTTGTTGCTTCGCAGAACCACAGCAATATGGGAAAATTGCAACCTAACCAGCATTTATTTTGTTCTCCCTTTAGCCTCCTGCAATGGTCTTCTCTTCAGTAGAGCTTGGCTATGTGAAAGATATGGTTTATAAATTCAGGGACAGTGGAAAATGCATTGGTTGTATAGTGGACTGTTTTTAAACTGGTCCATGGAGGAGATGTAGTTTCAGTATATGCTTAAGAGCCTATGCAGATTTAAACTGGTATGTGGAACTACTCTATCCTCATCTCTGGAGATTTACAACCTAACCAGTGTAAAGCCTAAGGGTGTCAAATGATATGAAAGGTGCTGAGAAGCCATGCATTTCAACAGGTTACAGAGAAGAGCATACTTTCTTAAATCTCTCAGATTTTTAAGGATAGGTAAGGATGACAAACTTGATTTTCAGAAGTCATTAATATTCTAGGTGGAATATTTATGACCTGTTTTGTGGTGGTTTTTTTTTTTTCTAAAGAGGATTCTGTTCATTTTTCTACACATTTTAATTAAACAAGTGAAAATGGTGTAGAAAAACTTTTAAAGTATTTGTGTATCCACAGAGATTGACTGAGTAGGAATGCTCTGGGCTTTCTTGGGTTGGAAATGGCAAGAAAGAGATTATTATTTTAGTATCCAAATGTTCATCTTAATGACGTGATTCAGTCTAAAATATAAGGCAAGAGCTGTGTACACAACTGATACATACTAAAGCTCTGTGCAGTACTGAGCTTTAGGAAGAAGTTTTTTCTAAGGGATTTTTTGGGTTGAAAGGAATGGGAATTAATGAAAATTGTTGCTCAGAAAACACAACAGAGTGAATTCATATCATCATGTGAAATAGTCTGATTGGGTTCTACAGAAATCTTGATGATCTACCAAGGAACCTCTGATCTAATTCCAGTTTGTAGGTTGGAAAGTGATGCTCCATAAAAAAAAGGTACCTGTAATCTATGAGGGAAACCATCTGAATACAGAAGAAAGGTTGTGTTTAGGTTATGACTTTCCTCTTACCTTCTCTTTCTAGTCTTTCAGGTCTTGCTCAATAACTGTCTGTAGATGCAGAACGAATCAGAACATAGTCACTTTCATGTGAATGCAGGTAGTATGTTTTGTGTTTGAGCTTTAGTCCAGCTAACTGTCTACTGGTTCTCCACCTCTTACAAACAGTAGGGGAGACGGTTTCAGCTGATCTCTAAGAGCAAAGTAAAATATTAGCTATGACTCTTTTTCCCTCGGTGCAAGAAAGGTTCTAGGCATAATTCTTGCGTATTGTTTAATAGACCAAAATTTTGAGAAGGAAAGTTTCTTGCAGCAAGTTTTGTCAGAAGAAAAGTCCTTGACTGTACTTCTCTTAAGGTTGGCAATTAAATATGGCCATCAAGCAGCATGGTAATCCCATCGTACTTGAGCCTTATATCAAAATTTAGGTACAGATCAAATAGAATTTATTGGATGTGTGAGAGATGTTGCCTATATTAATGGAGGAAGTCAGTATTTGATTATAAATTGTTTGGCCTGAAGATTTGTAACTTTTTTTGTCAAAGTAATTTTCTTCTTTGTGTTTTAATCTGTTTTCCAAGGAAAACAGCTTTTCCTTTTAATCCTCACTTTACCTATAGCTAGGTTCATTCAGAGCATTTCAATTGTCCTTTTTGGAATGCTCCCAACAGAACAATTTCATCTTAATTCCCTCAGAATCATCCGTCCATCTCACTAGCACTTCTGTATGTAAGAGTGTATTCTGTGTATCACTAGATGGATTTGGGAATGATTGAGGATCAAGTTGCATGGCTCTTTGACTATACAGCAGTTTGGTTTTTTGAGCAGAGATAAAGCCCCCAGAGCAGTAAAAAGACAAGTAAACAGTTGCCCAAATGTCCAGAACCAGTGTATTTTCCCTGACCGGTTGTTTGCAGTCAGGATGTTTCATGTCACGTCTACTATTTTGGTCTTGGGTAGCAGTAAGCAGATCTTTTCTTGCTGTGGTGCTAATTAACTTTTGTTGGCCAGATGTGAAAGTAAATTTGTCATAGTCTAGCTCTTTGCTATCACTATGGTATAAAATGGGAACACCGTGGAAGGTGGGACTGTGAAATCACTATGCAGAGTGTTTGAATTGACTATGCAGAGTATATGAATTGACAAGCAGTGCTAACACAGGAGTTGTTCTCTTCTTCCACACTCTATCCATAGAGCTACAGATGCAGCTACAGAGACAGATACATGTCTGTTTATCAGTGATTAAACAGGACAAGGCCATATCCTTTGCTTGATGTATTTATTATTCAAGTGCAACAATAAAAATGGAGATCAGGTGATTGCAGGCAGAAAGTTTTCTGTCAAAGTGGGTTTGTGTCATACCCAGTATCTAGGATTTCATCTTAGCAAGGATATTGACGCATTTCTATACACAGCCAGTGTGTGTCTGTCCATCAATAGAGTCAGTGGGGGGCTGGCAGTTCATAGATTAAGTGACAGCTAAAAGACATGGTGTCTATCATCGTTTAATTTAGCTCTTGATTGATGAGATTTGGCCAGTTTTCCTTTCATTCCAAAATGAAAATCTTTTAACCCTGCTTCAAATAAAAGAAAGTTACACACTTTGTTTCTGACAGAAAACGCAGCAGGGAAGAATAATTTTTGAAGTGGTAAGAACAAAACAGTCTGTGCTCTCTTTACTCAGCCTAGTAACATTAGTTTCTTGCAGATCTATGCGTTACGCATCCAGAGGCTGAGTATCAGTACTAAAGGAAAACAGAAGCAATGAGTAAGTCAGCTTCACTGCTTTACAATGTTACCATCATTTGAGGTTACAGTGTCCTCATTAGCTAAATTAGAAATACCCTGCAAGTCTAAAGTTGTTATATCTCTTCTTCTACAAACAGGAGGAAATCACTTGTTTTTTTACCTAAATATGATTTGCCCCATGGGCTGTGCTTTCTAGATGTGGTCTGAAACAATTTTCACAGCAGTTAAAATCTCCTGTATTTATTGAGTGTAAGGGAACTAGAGGCCAAATGCATTACATCTTTTCTACTGAATTCAATTTGCGATTCTAGAATGGAGATGAGGCTTTTACTAATAGAGTTTGTGGTGAGGTTAAGAGAAGAAAAGATAAGCCCTTTGCTCTTTTTGCTATTCATTTCTCGGACTGAAATGTGAAGTCTGAACTTTTGCAAAGGTGCAGAACAGCACTTTGAGATTTCTTCAATAGCTGATTCTTCTTAATGGGCTTTTAAAAACCCTGTTCTGAGTACTTTTCAAATTGTGGTCTATTTTAGCTTTTATCTAGCACTTCTACTTTTACTTCACACTAACTCTTATTATGATAGCCAGGGACTGTCTGCATTATGTATCTGTTTCAGGGGAAGGCAGATGGAATTTTTTGTTTTGCTTTGTGCTTTACCTAGGGCTTCACAACTTTTACTGGAATATCAAGGCATTTACTTGAACACCTCCCTGGAGGTGTTCAAGGCCAAGTTGGACAGAGCCTTGAGTAGCCTGATCTGGTTGAGAGGAGTCCCTGCCCATGACAGGGAGGTTGGATTAGATGATCTCTAAGGTCCCTCCCATTCTATGATTCTATGATGCTTGCCTATTTATGTTCACATTACTTATTGCTAATACCAGTGTTCCAGTTTAACACTCATTGCAGCCCTAGGACCAGATCCTCGTATGGGTTAATTTTTCCGGTTGTCAGAAAATTTGATGAAGCATTGACCAATTTATGACAATAGAGAATTGTCTTTGCTCAGGTGTAACACTCCATCCATCTTGCCTGTAGTTTTCTC
Organism: Trogon surrucura; assembly: GCA_020746105.1. Taxonomy (NCBI): domain Eukaryota; kingdom Metazoa; phylum Chordata; class Aves; order Trogoniformes; family Trogonidae; genus Trogon; species Trogon surrucura. The sequence goes on from CM036618.1 coordinate 57,794,633, forward strand.
ATCTCTTCTCGAAGGAGAGATGGAGTTGTAGGAAAGAGACAAAACCCTCTGTAACTGTAGATCATTGTAGGATTGATTTTGGATGAAGGAAGAGATGTGGAGACAAAGGTATAATGGTTTATAAGAGTTGAGATATCTGACCATAATATGCAGACAAAACAGGAATTCATTGCAATGCAATGCCCTATATCCCTTCTTTCAGGAAAGATCTTTCTCACACAAAACTGGTATCTTGTATTTTGTCCAGCCTGCATGTACTGCAGTGGGTGATGAAACTGTGGGAGGAATTGCACTTAGCCCTACCCACCACTTATATTCTGCCGAGAAATTTGGCCCTGTGAGTACAGTGGGAGCTCAATGCACTAGAAAATGTCAAAAAGCTGAATTACAGAGAGGAAAGGATGATTTTCTCACTGAAGTGTGCTAATCTGAACAGAAGGGCATCAGTATTCAGTATGAGCTGATAACAAATTTAAAAGATGCAGTATAACGACTACTACCAGGAGACAGCATAGACGAATCATTCCTTGTCTGCTGCCGTAATAGAAATTAGTGTCCCAAAAGGCTGTATTGAAATAGAACTTTGCATTTGTGCTTTGTGTTTTTTTAAAAAGCAGTGATACTTGGAGGTTACTGAATCAAAAAGTTTCTTTTCAGGTTCGAGTTTGGTTTTGTGTTTTTTTTCTTTATACCAACCTTTAACATTCTGTGATTCTGTGATTCTGTGAGGAAGTGGAAGAAATTTTAGTATAGCGATAAATGCTAACAGAAGTAATTGAAGATGTCAGCGTACTGTAATGCTTAGAGCAAGAAACAACAATCTGAAGAGCCACAGGGAAGGATACCCAGTAGGCTCTGTTTTGATGGTTGCTCTTGATTTTACTGAAGTTAAAGAAAGAAAAGAATGAAAGACAATATTTTCCCAGCAAAGGTCCTTCTGAGTTGGCCTTATAAATGTCTTATTCTCTAGTCTCTGATGAACTAATAGCAAGGGTATCAACACTGTCAGCTGTGATGCATGCACAAGTAAATAACAAAATGTAAAAGAACCAGTTTTCTGTAGTTTAGTCATGAATCATGAAAGTTACAGAATTACATGAGGCATGTAGAAGTCCACAGATTTTTGGAAGGAGCAGCATAGACTGTGAGTCTATTTCATTAGGTGCATTTTTACTTCTGACTGTCTTTTAAGAGTGCAATAGTCTACCATTTGAAACTCACAGTCACCTCATAATGTGCTACTGTGGAAAATCACTTTTGCGTAGGTGATGTAAACCAAGGTGAGGATTGCTCACAGGGCAAAGTTGGGAAAGGTCCCAGGTATGAAATTTGGATCCTGAAATAGTGATTCATAAAGACTTTTAAATGTTTGTGAGTCTTTCTTGTTTTGCACAGCATCAGCTCTTATAATGAGATAAACATAGAGCTGTAATTTAGCTTCATTATTATTCCAAAAATAAATAAGAACTTACTTAACAGTAATGAAAAAAGGCATGATTTCTTGTTCTTCCTACAATGACAAAAATGTTTTCACTCCTGTTAGAATAGAGGAGGAAGGGAAATTTTTAAATTTCTGAGACTTTTTCCATGTATTGAAAAGGTTTCTTCATGCACTGACGATGTTCAGAATAATAACTTTTATTTACAGAAATGTAATGTTTCTATATAGTTGATAGAGACCAGTTTGGTTGCGAGTGAGGATAGAGAGGTCTGATCTAATGAGTCAGTTACCTTCACAGCAAGTAATAGATAACTTGGTAAATTAAAGTTCTCTGGAGAGTGACATCAGCCCTTACATGGAGGGAGAAAACAATATGAACAGTTCCTTATTTTCCTCATCTGTCTTTTTAGCTGTCTGTGTTAGTTTTGCGATACCAAATCAATTCATCAGCACTGAAAATCTGTAAGTAGAGTTTCATTGTCTATCAGTCATGCACTAAAAAACTATTGTTGAAGACCACAGTGTCAGGCAGAATGGACATATGGACATATTCTATTTTAATCCTATCTCAAAGGCTGAGCTTCTGATGAATGACACTTTCTTAAAAGCGATCATGTCTCAGATATTTCTGAGAGCACAGAGAATCACCCTAAGCACCTCAAAGAGCGTTAGGCACCAAGTCACTCTGTATCAGTTGAAGAATGATCAATTCTTGTAATCAACAGGAACCAAATGTCGATTTCCCCCAACACACTGCACATCCAACATTGATTTATTGGCCATGAAGTTCCTCTTTTCTCACCGCTGATATTAGGTTACCCGGCACCCTCACAGAAGAGTAGAGCATTTTATACCACATCACAGTGTGTAGTAAACTCGGGGAGCATGACATTGGAAAGCCTGGGATGAACTAACCATCTGATGCCTTCAAAAATCTAACCCTCAACAGAGCTGACCTTGGTCTGGGTGCAGGTATGGCATGCTAATGTCTCATTTGGAGCTTAGGTCTGAATTAGAGCTAATCATTGCAGGCAGCCTTGCAAGGCAGAGAGAACAAACAGTGGCGTTCAAATAAAGCAAAAGAAAATTGTGCTAAATAAGGAAGGATTGAATGAATGGGTCTCTCTTATTATTTTGTAATGAAAAATGTTGGTTTGTTACTGACCTATTGCTAAAGCCAATGGCATTAAAGTGGAACTGGAATAACAATGACCTGAGTATTTCTTTCGGATGATTCAGGCTCAATACACATTTAATTAAATTTATTGGAATGTGTGCTTTGCTTTCTTGGAAGGGTAAAAAAAAAATGCTGATAATGATCCACTGCTAGTTTAGGGGTTGCATTTTTGTAACAATCGTTGCAATTAGTGAGGGTTGCTTGGACAGTGTGAAGCTAAATGTAATGTTAGAGCTTTGAAATGTTTTCTGGAACATTTTTACCTATGTAACTGTTAGCAGGCTGCTATAATAGGACAATGACAGCAGTAAGATCACAGAATCGCAGAATAATAGAATTGCTGAATCGCCTAGGTTGAAAAAGACCTCCAAGATCAAGTCTAATTAACCTAACACAAGTCCTCGACTAAACCATATCCTTAAGCACTACGTATACATGACTTTTTGCTTTCTCTACAAGTACTGCCAGCCGTATTTTAAAAAATAGAATTGAAAAAGGGAAAACAAAAGCATCTTTATTGCTAAGCGTGTGAACGATACACCACTAAATCTTACCTTGTACATAAAAATAAGAGTGGAGAAACAAAAAGTGAATTATCAGTGCAGTTGAAGTTGATGGGAAAACTACCTTGACTTTACCAGAGGCCAGTGTGAACTCAGAATGAACTCTAAATGGCTGAAATTTCAGTTCTGGCAGCAGATATTGAAAGTGCAGCTGGCTGGCTCATATACCTCAGCGTCTCACTAGTGCACATTCACTTGCTGGTAACTTGCATTGTTTAGATAACAATGGTGTAGTGATGATCTTCAGGAGGATCTGCTGCAGAGGAGGTACAACCCATCATTTGGAAAGTAGAAAAAAGAAAGGGAGGAATTGGAAGGTTCATCTGAATTTTGGTGGTTTGTTTTTTTTTTCTAAGAGGGTATATAGTGCTTATTGGGTGATGGTAGACTCCCTGTGGGGCTTAACAGAAGAGCCTATCTGTTTCTGTTCAGACTGTAACTGGGGAAGTTTTTCCACTGCTCTGGTTTCTATGAGTAGAGAGAAAAAAATGATAGGAACATTGCTAATGCAAAGGAGCTCTTGTTCTCATTAAAGTTCCCCCCATGCTAGCATATAGTGCAATTTGCTGCTACTCAGTGTTATTTCAATACCTGTCATGCTGCATCAACAGGAAAATAATCCTCCTGAACCATAATCACTGGGCTATGGCAACGGATAGTGGTAATGGCTCCCCTGGGGCTGTGCTTGTAGATAGCATTAAGGTCTGCTATGGTGAACCCAGTATTGCTTTGCTGAAGATAGAAGAGTTTGTACCAGTAAGATATATTTAAAACAGAAGAACTGATATACAAAAAGACACAATTTGTAAGATCTGTTTTTCCACACCAGTGTGGTAAGCTGACCCTTGCTGTATATCACGTGCCCACCAAAACTGCTCTATCAGCTGAACATGAGATGGAAAATATAGTGAAAGGCTCATGGGTCAAGCTAAGGACAGGGAGATCACTCCCCAAATACTGTCATGGGCAAAACAGACTTGACTTGGAGAAATTAGTTTGATTTGTGACCAATCAAAACTGGGTAGGATACTGAGAAATAAAGTCAAATTTAAAGAACCTTCCCACAACCCTTCTCTTCTTCTGGAGCTTAACTTTACTCACAATCTCTCTTGCCTTACAGCAGGATGAGGGAATGGGGAATGGGGGTTGTGGTCAGTTCATCACATGTTGTCTCTGCCACTCCTTCCACTACAGAGGAGGACTCCTCACACTCTTCCCTTGATCCACTGTGGAGTCTCTCCCATTGGAGACAGTTCTTTAGGAACTGCTCAGTGTGAGTCCTTTCCATGGGGTGCAGTTCTTCAGGAACAGACTGCTCCAACATGGGTCCCCCACAGGGTCACGAGTCCTGCCAGAAAACCTGCTGCAGCGTGGGCTCTTCTCTCCACAGGTCCTGCCAGGAGCCTACTCCAGCATGGGCTTCCCACAGGGTCACAGCTTCCTTTGGGCATCCACCTGCTCCAGTGTGGGGTCCTCCATGGACTGCAGGTGAACATCTGCTCACCTTTAACCAACATGGGCTGCAGGGGACAGCCTGCCTCGTCATGATCTTCATCACAAGCTGTAGGGGAATCTCTACCCCAGTGCCTGAAGCACCTCCTACCCCTATTTCTTCAGTTACCTTGATGTCTTCACAGTTGTTCCTTTCACATATTCTCCTCTTTCTGGCTGCAGTTGTGCAGGGCTTTTCCCCCTCTTCTTAAATATGTTATCTCAGAGGTGCTACCACTGTCACCGATAGGCTCAGTCTTGCCCAACAGGCGGTTCATCTCTGGAGCTGTCTGGCACTGACTCTGTCAGATACGGAGAAAGCTTCCAGCAGCTTCTCGCAGAAGCCACCCCTGTAGCCCTCCTGCTACCAAAACTTTGCCACTCAAACCCAATACAATCAGATTTTAGTTACAAATAATCATTAGTGGCAACTAATCTTAGTGATAGGATGCACTCACCTTTGAAATACGTATTTGGTTAAGGTTAACATTTGTTGTCTGCTGCGTGTTTTGTGAAACATAAATACCAATAGCACATCTGCTTTCCAGGTACTTTTTGGTCAGGAAAATAAAATTTTGCTGAGTGTCATTAACTGCTCATGGGCTGGGAAAGTTTTTAGCTTTGGGAACACACATTCTTCAATGACAATATAAATGAAAATAAATACATGCTTAGTACTTCTAGATGTTATAATGCAATGTTTCAAATATAGCAAACTATTCAACCTGTGGGTTTTTTTAAATGTATAATGGAAAGCAGACTCCAGAATGTGTGAAGAAACCCTGTATGTTTCTGTTAACAGTCATGCATGGTGAGAAGGAGGCAGAACTACAATTAAGTGTGTGCTGCTGACGTAGCAACAAACATTGCTAACCAAAAAGCCCAAAACTAGTTTTATCTGTCCAAACTATAGTACACATGTATGGACAGGCATTTCAGGAAAAGAGGAAGACTATAAACTGAAAAGAACCAAATTCAAACACAAACTAATGAAGTTGACATAGAAATTATTAATGAGTAGTTGAGGAAATATTACGTAAGTAGATTCTCTTAATGAATCACTGCTATAGAGAATTAATTTTCAGCTGCTCTGTAACAAGCATGTGTACCAGTCATCAATAAGGTGTACTGAAGTTGCAGAAACCACCTCAGAGGAAACATAATTTAGAATCATTAAGGATGTAGAATGACAATCCTGAGATGATAACAGAAGCCTTGAAAGTATAGAGCACAGAGAGGGTGTCAGACTATAAACACAGATGACTGCTTATTGATCAGGGAAACTGAGTTTAGAGCATAACAAAAAACATATTGTTTGGCTTATCTATGCTAATTAGTGAGGCCAACATGCGTATCCCAAAGAGTATTGAAACCAGGAACCTGCTGCTAAAAGAAACTGCGTATTATGAAAAACAGTAAGGCAAACCAACAAATTTCTTTTACACCTTTTGACAAGCACTGTATGCAGGATTCAGGTAATCATTAACAGAATTTGTATCAGCCTGTGAAAACTGACTATGACTCTTTATACAGGCGGACATGCCTTTGGGATGCTTTTGCAAGTCTGCAAGACAAATCACTGGGTTCACTGTTACCATACTTAAGAAATGAATATGCAAAATTGATCAGTCTAATTTCCTCTACTTCACTAATACACATGCAGATATCATCTTATTGCTAAAGAAAATTTTATCTGATATTTGGTTAAACTTTTGTTGATTCTGTTTTGATCAATTAGTTCAGTTATATGCCTTTGAGGACTAGGTGTTAAATCTGAATGCAATAGACTTTGCAAATGGTTTTAGGGTTCAAAATTTGTCTGTGTACACTGTCACAGATAATTTTTTTCTCTCTAGCTTAGGAAATAATGCCCTCTTAATACAGCCACTGTGGTAAATCCTGATAGTTAACTGTTCAGCTAATCACGTATTGCAATTTGGTTCGCCCTTTCAAGTGTGATAGAATAAATGAGATTTTCCACAGCTGCATTCTTAAATTGTCATAAGCTAAACATGCTTGTCTGTTGATGAAGCCACAAAAATGGTGAAAGCTGCATCACACCATTCATCAGTATACTGTGAAAGTAAGTATTTAAAAGGAGGTAAACATTATCTATTTTTAAACAGATAACACTGTGGGGGGTCGGTTGGAGCCGTCTGAAACTGGCCGTGCCCAGCACAGGGCAGCCCTGGCCTCTCGTCACAGGGAACCCCCCTGCAGCCTCCCCGAGCGCCTGGGCACCCGCACTCGGTACATGCACTATAGGAATGTTGAAAGGAATTGGGGAAAAAACCCCAAACAAACCAGGAACTTTTAACATATGCTGTAGAAGTGGAGTCCAAAACAGGCAGGAAGAAACTGTAGTATTCGTTTATATGGATATCTGGAAAGGGTAGCCAAAATATTCTCACTGTTTTGTTCTCAGTGTGTTTTCCACAGAAGGTTGCTGGAGCACCTGCCTTGGTCCTTTCCAATCTTTAAAATATTAGCTCTGAATGCAAAATGCCGAGCTCAGTTTTGGCAACAGTGCGAAAAGATATTTTATATAAAAACTAAGGACTTTTATGTTTAAAATTATCTGCTGGAAACTCAGCAGGATTGAACTCATGTTAGAAGCAGCAGGTCCAGAGAAGGGCAATGAAGCTGCTGAAAGGTCTTGAGAACAAGTCTTATGAGGAGCAGCTGAGGAAACTGGGGTGGTTCAGCCTGGACAAAAGGATGCTGAGGGGAGACTTTATTTCTCTCTACAACTACCTGAAAGGAGGTTGTAGGAAGTGGGTGTTGGTCTCTTCTCACAAGTTACAACTGAAAGGACAAGAGGAGATGGCCTCCAGTTATGACAGAAGAGGTTTAGCTTAGACATTAAATACAACTTTTACACTGAAAGGGTTATCAAAGACTGGAAGAGGCTGCCCAGGCAAGTGGTTGAATTGCCATTCTTGGGTGTATTCAAAAGCCATCTAGATATGATGCTCAGGGACATGTTTTAGAAGTGGGCTTGACAGAATTAGACAAGAATTGGACTTGATGATCTTAAAGGTCTTTTCCAACCATAATGGTTCCATGATACACCATCACGGAGCCCCTTACAGACTGGGGCCTCATACAGACTGCAGCTCTGTGCTGCTGCTTGGCTACTGGACATTGAGCTGTAAAAGAGTGAGAAGAAATGATACTCAGGTGAGTATCAGCCCTGGTGTTATGGGCAAACTGAGCATGAGGGAAACTGAAGAAATACAAGTAAGAATCAGTTTCATTTGCACAAACAGTATGGGAAAAAAGGTAAAGTTGAAAAAGTAATCACAGTAAACACAGGAAGAACACTGTCAGTGACAAGCTGCAAAAAAATCCAAAACCAAACACAGAGTTTCTTAGAGTTTCTTAGAAATGTAGTGGTAGTAGCTGGTATAAATTTCTTTTACTTACCTCATTTGTGCACAGGCAGGCAGGCTGAGTTACACTCAAGAGTTAGGTATTATACAGTACAGATTCAGGAATTATGAAAGAGCCAGGCATAAATTTAAAGTTCTAGTAAACCTAAGAGGGTTGGATTCAGTTTGGAGAGATCCATATCTGAAATTTCAGAGGCTTAAATGTGTACAGGGTTGGATCAGAGATCAGCAGTGATTTTTACAATATCAAAGGCAGATTAACCTAAAGATTCATGGGTAACTGGGTATTGACTCTTTCGATACTGTGGGAAATGGCCTTGTATTTGTTTGGCCTGGCCCAATTTTGGCAACAGGGGAGTAGCTGCAGGGTGGCTTCTGCAAGAAGCTGCTAGAAGCTTCCTGAGTTTGATAGGGTCAATGCCAGCCAGCTCCAAAGAGGGACCCGCCACTGGCCAGGGCTGAGCCTATCAGTAAGGTGATAGCAGAGGAACGCCTCTGTGAAAAACATATTTAAGAACGGGAAAAAGAACTGTGCCATAACAGCTGGCACAGAGATGGAGGAGTGAGAATCTGTGCAGACACCAAGGTCAGTGAAGAAGGAGGAGGGGGAGAGGATGAGCTCCAGGCGCAGGAGCAGAGAGCTCCCCGGGTCCATGGTGAAGACCATGGTGAAGCGGGTTGTCCCCCTGCAGCCCATGGGCGAGGTGCAGATGTCCACCGGGAGGATCGCTGTGTAGATGTCCACCGTGTAGAGGACCCCACACCGTGTGGGTGGATGCCTGAAGGTGGACTGTAGCCCATGGGAAGCCCGCATCAGAGCAAGTCGCTGCCAGAACCTGCAGCCCGTGGAAGAGAGGAATGCCCACGGTGGAGCAGGTTGGCCGGTGGGACTTTTGGGATGCTGCGGCGGACTCACACTGGAGCAGTTTCCCCTGAAGGACTGCGCCTCAGACTCACGAGGGGTGGGCTGCCCCTCGTGAGGTGTCTCGCGTTGGGCAGTTTGTGATGAATTGCCCTTCATGGGACGACTCACGCCAGAGAAGAGAGTGTGAAGCTTGTCTCCCGTGAGAGGGACCCCACAATGACCCTGTGGAAGAGTGAAGAGTGTTGGTGGAACCAACATCGGATGAACTGACCGTAACCCCCATTCCCTGTCCCACTGCGCCACTCAGAGCAGGAGGTGGAGAAACCGGGATTGATGTTAAGCCTGGGAAGAAGGGAGGGATGGGGGGAAGGTGTTCTGTTTTTAAGATCCGTTTGCTTTTTCTTATTTCTCACTACTCTCCTCTGATTTGTTCTTTTAATAAACTTAATTAATTTCCCCAAAATTGAGTCTGTTTTGCCCGGAACGGTAAATGAGAGTGATCCTCCTGTCCTTATCTTGAACCTTGAGCCCTTTGAAATATTTTCTCCCCTGGTCTAGCAAAGAAGGGGGAGTGAGAGAGCAGCTGTGTGGGTCCCTGGCTGCTGGCCAAGGTTAACCCACAACAGGCCTGTATTATAATATCATCATGATTGTGAAGTATAAACACCTTTCTCCTATTGGCATTAGACTGAGGTGCAGAACAGAAACAGAAAGTTGTATCAGAAGAGAATGGTATCCTCATTTTATTTATTCTAGGTGGTTTGAGGGATTTTTTTTTTTTGTTTTCTTTCACTCCTTCTCAAATTAACTTTTGATGGTTACTGGGAAATGTGAGAAACCAAGATAACTTGTAATTAATTTCTCTGTACTTCCTCTTTTGCAAACACCTCATCTATATCAGGTTCTTATACTGGCATTTCTGCTTCAGTCTAACATACAGTAAGGAAAATGTTCCCTATCAAATTGGGCATGGGCTTAATCCCTACTTTTTGTGGGTGAAGGGTGTTTACTTTTTTCCCAGTCTGAAATCCTTCTCTTTGATGAATGGCCTATGGTACTTGAGAGCTTTTGTACCTTTCAACTCTAGACCAAGTGGAGTGCTCTATCGCTGCATTGCAGAACAGATTTACTCTAATAGTGTTCTCTATTCACAAAGAAATAAATGGCTCTTGCAGAGTCACAGCAAAGCAGAGTGGGGAGATGAAGTTAGTCACAATTTGAAAATAGAGTCTCCTGAAAGAACACTTTCCTACTGTATGTGGCTAATGAAAAGCCATTACTGCTTTCTGCTTTGCAAAAGCGGTTGAGATAGATTATTGGTGACTTGTGGATACAACCCAAAGAAGATCATATTGAAAAGCAGTGAACTATCTGCAGCTAGATATTGGAGGTGGATTGGACAGATAATGTATCAGTGATGTATATTTGAGACTGACTGTGAATGATCAAAACTTTTGAGGAAATTCTTAGGATATACCCGTAGTTGTCAGTGGAACATCCAAATACCGGTCATAAAGCCTTAGGTCCTTCTTTTCTAATTTCTTAGTCTCAAACCTAGTGTTTACATTCCCTCTAATTGTTTTTTATTATTACATTTATTGTTTTAAGTTCTAGTTTCTCTCTAAAGATGTGAAAAACATGTTTAGAAGATCTAAGTACAAATGGCAATTTGACTGCCTATCCAAAGAATTATATGCCAAGTATTAAGTTCCCCAAACTTTGAAACAAGTACATTTCTTTAAACTAGATCCCAGGATTTGTCTGTGTAGTGCTGTTGGAATACCTTCACATAAATAAATGGATTTTCAGTTGATATTTTTCAATTGTTTGATTCAAAACCTTGGAACTACTTAACCACGTCCCTATGATAAGAAGGTGTTTCGAGCTTTCAGTTTCCCAGTGAGACTGGCTAGGCTGCCATAGAGATGCTCAATTATGTGCTAACTCAAAGCTGATCACTCTTGCCTAGAAGTTGTACAGATGTAGTATGGTCACAGGTGCATTCGTATCTCTAGAAGTCTTCCCAGCCGGAACTGGGCTGTGCCCTGTTAAGCTTAAAGCCTGGGCAGCTTCTCTGACAAGAGGAGAGCTTGCTGGTTTTTTTGCTTCTGGTAAGGTTGCCAGAGCAGCCAGGTTGAGAGGATGGGAAAAACTTGATCTCAGGTAAGCCAGGCAGGGTTTTTAAAATACCTGCCATGGGTTTATGGAAAACTCTTTGTTGTAAGATGTTTCAAGAGAGCTGCCTGAGGCCAATACACGGACAGTTTGAACGAAATGGTTCTGTCAAGAAATTGAAGAAATTGTCGGCTGTGTAAACACAGGACAGCATTGCACCAAAGACAGCATTCTACAGTGGGGTGAGAGCTCTGTTAGTCTCATATGCCCCTTGGGGCTGATTTTTCTTGCAAACGACTGATACTTTCATATCCATTGGAACTGCAATTTAAAATTCAGATGGTCTCTGTTGTGCTCTGATTATTTTATGAAGGGCCTTGCTTTCAAACTCCATGCTGGCATACTAATTTGATAGTTATTTCTTTTCTAATTTCTTAGTCTCAGATGTAGTGTTTACACTCCCTCTAATTGTTTTTTATTATTACATTTACTGTTTTAAGTTCTGGTTTCTCTCTGTACCTTAAGTAGCTTGCTGCCAGTGCAGCATCTTTACTACACCACTGTGCACACAGTGTTCACTGTCTGCATTTGCATAATGAGCTAATCTTTGTGGCTGATTACTTTGTGGAAAGAATTGAACATTTAACTGATAATAATTGCAATCTATCACACTGCACAGTCACATCACAAATGATCACAGTATGTTTGCTAAAACTTCTGTTGAATTTTATGAGCTCTCAGTCTCCATATTGACACCTGACTAGAAACTTTACCGAACATTCAGCTCTGTCAGAAGAAAGCCTGGGATCTTCTCAGGTCAGTTGCTCTGGAATTAATAAAAGCAAAAGATTTGTCAAAAAATAAAAACAAACCAAATTTGTTCTTTGTTAAAGGAAATGATGTATCTTAATATAATGTTAGTCTGATGCCAACAGAGAAAAGAATGTACTTTTCCAGCTGCCATGCCTTGTTGTTCACTGAGTTTATAATTCTAAGATTTTCTTTGCAAGTAAACACCTAAAGCCTTTATTTCTTTAGCCAGATAAAATAACTCTAAAGTTACGTATTAATTTAACCATTACACCTAACCTGAATTCTTTAATCTACCTTTTTGCGGAAAAGATTTATCAAGCCTTGGCATGGCTTTCTGTATTCACAGGTGAAACTTTTGAAGTTGAATTTACAAATAGCCTAATCTAATCTCAGTGAAATTATCACTGGGATTAAATAAAACAAAGGTATGTTAACCTCTACTACATGGCAGAGGGCCATGTTTTTCTAAAGCAATAAAGCCATAAAGTCAGCTAGGTCCATTGACCTTTGTGAGCAGCACAATCTTCTTGTGACTTTAACTTTCTCATAAACAATGAGACTGTTATTGTAATTCAAGGAACTCTTCACACTTTCCTGTCTCATGCCCTGAAATGATTTGAAACTGTAATAGAAACAGCTAGTACAGATACTAAGGAGACTCTTTCCTGAAGACCTTGAAGGGAGCCAAGGTGGAGAGGGACCAAGTATTATTCTCCATGTTGTACCCTTGTGGATCTGCAGCACAGAGAACTTGTGACTGACAAACCATTGCCTGTGAGGGGGGATGCAGAGTCAAGAAATAAATACAACTCTTTCTCTTGAGTGGCTGCTGACAAAAGGTGTTTTAAGACATATATGTCATATTGCTCATACTTTTAGTTACTAACACTCAGAGGTTATATTTAGAGCATTCACTTCAAGACAAGCTTCCAGACAGATTTCTGTTAGGAGCTCCGAGAACTTCTAAGCTGTAGTGGGCTGAGCAAAGCCACGAAGAGCCTGTGGCTGCAGTCAGGGAAGCTGGAGAAAAGCTAAACCTGGCTGATTCACAACACACCTCATGGGAACCCAAAATCATCACAATGACTGTGTTGTCATCAACCTGGAAGTTGCAGGTAATGGTTGAATTATCATTTTAAGGTTACTGGTTTGAATGCACACTTTTACTTGAAGATCACACACCCTTTAAAATGAATTTCTGATCTTATACTATTTCAGCAATTGTATAACTTTGCTATTGGTTTTCTAAAAAATGTGAGTGGTAGGTATAGAGGGACCTTAGGGGTAGACAGTGGCAACTGTGGTAGATCCTGGAGGAAAAGGACAGTTCAGCTAGTGTGCCAAAGAAAATTTACTTTGGGTCTCAGCTGAGATTTTCCCAAAGGAAAACATTTGCTCTATTGTAGGTGCTGAACTTGTTGTCTTGGTTAGAACAGGAGAGAACATTGATTTTTCTAGTTTGTTGCCCCTTCATACTTTCTGAAAAGCTCATTTGGAAGACCAGGTTCTGACATTTACCTCCTCTGATCTTTAAAGTCAGGTCAAATGGGCTGTGTACAATCCAGACCGTACTGTACCGTAAAGCATGTTGTTGTATTTCTTTAAATCTTTCAAACTTCTTCCTCAATAGCTGAAATTTATAGTAGGAATACATTCACGTGAGGGCAAACCAAACTACTATTACACTGGAGTTTTGACAGTTTCATCTTCACTACTGTAACAAATGACAGTTTAACTGTGCGTGACACAAATGGAGGAGAGATTTTTCCATGTGTGCGCTGTTGCTCATGTTACGGGTTCAGTTTACAACCCTGATGGGGCCCCAACTCACTGTCCAAGCATCTAGAAAAGAACGCCCACAAAATAAGATGATGACCTTCTGCTGTTTTAATGATATGAAACCAGCTGGTGGAAGGATCTGGTAAGAATCAGAGTTGTGCAAATGATGGAAGTATTTAACGTAGTAGCAGGGATTTTAGAAGGAAGCAGGCTGTCACGTTGTTTTAGTTGCATGTAAGAGCATGTCCTGGGTGTTCTTTAATACTCTCTTTTTCCAATGAGTATTTTATTTTAAGTAATTCCTTATTGGCTTGGGTGGCAGTGCTCATAGGGAGTGGTGGTATTTTTGTAGGAGACATTTAAGAGAGACATTGAAGAGACATTGAAAGTGTGCTTTTGGAAAATATTTTATGAAATCTGATGTCAGCAGTGAATAATTCCGTTATTATTCACAGTAGAGAATGAGCTTGCAGGTGAAAGATGTTAGTGTTTTCCTCAGCATATTTTCCTCAACAGCTTTTTGAAACTCTGGCCTCATGGATGAAAAGCAGCTGGCACTAAGAATAGCTATAGTGGTCGTCTGCAGCAGCATTGCAGAATAAATCCAGAACAGTGGTTTGTAAGTGCTACACTGAGATTCTTCCACTCCTGGAGTTCAGGATGTTTTGGAAGCTTCAAGTTTATTGCATGTTGAAGGTAATTATACGGACACAAAATCAGTTTTTCTAAGGGAGAAAGCTTTTTGTATCCAAGTGATCTGGCTGAAAGTTCATTAAATTTAATTTTCACATGAGTTTGAATGTGTTAGGTTATCTAGAGGCTGTGGTTTCCCCTCACCTCCAGGATCTGTACAAAATGAATTTCCTATGAGTATCCGAATGACACTAAAGTGATTTAGACAGATGGTCTAACTGGCTTCGTGGATCTATAATTTCCCTCAGAAGGAATTCCTTGCCAGAACTGAATTTGTTCCAACCCTTGGTTTCCTATTTTCTAGCAGGAGGCCTTTCTTTGTTGATTTAGAGCTGGAGAAATATAACATTGTAAGTAAATGCTATTTGGAATCAAAATGGGGAATCCTTTTGGACCTGAAATCTTTACCTAGAAAGTTCATGACACAAATTGTGACAGTATACAGCATTGTTCACAACAGCGGGTTTTACAAACCAAGGAGAGATTGCCATAAAAAAAACCAAAACAACAAACTGGTAATTTGCCTTCTAGGTGAAAATTGTGCTGCAGGAGGTAGTCTTGACAATTCCAGAAAAATATACCTCATCTAAACCATCAAGAGTTTGAAGAGGAGGGAAGTTAAAATAGCTCGATGCAAATATGACAAAATGGGCATCACTTTTAGTGCTTTGCTTGAAAGTTCATCATCTGTTCTAAAGAACAGCTGACAGGCATTTTGTTATTAGGCTCCTTCCCTTTCCAGTTAAGGTTCATTTTATCAACATAGTGAGACCCTCAGCCTCCTGGTTTCATTCAGAATGTTGCTTTCTTTTAGCAGTGACCTTACCTGCAGCCACGGTGCAAAGGAATGCTCCAGTGTAAATGGATTGTTGTGCTGGTTTATGAATGTCTGTATTGATTTAAAGCAACATTTTAAAAGTTGCAACCATTTTAAGAGCAGCTAATTCCCACATCGTGGATGAATCTGATACCATGAAAGGCTTTGTATTAAAGCACAAAAAATACCAAGAGCAGATGAAACCTTCTGAGAGAGTAAACATTGATTTCTTTCAAATGGTTAATTTCCCTTGGAATTTTTATTTTTGTTGTGTTAGATTCTTTAAAAGTCCACCACAAAAAAATCCTGCTTTCCCAATTCATCATTCGAAGCTAACTTCATGTATTATTCTTGTCTCATTCTATTTCTGAGCAGGAAACTGACCTGATGAAATATTAGTCAAGTGTCAGTTCCCAGTTTAACCTCATCTAAACTAATTTTTCAAACCGTTTTGATACCTCCCTATGCACCACTGCATTTGTATGTTAAGCCTAAATGCTTTTTTTTTTCTCTTTTTTTTTTTTTTTTTTGCTATGAGACAGAATCAAACAGCAGTATGCTCTGGAGCTGTGGGGCTTTTTTAGTTTACTGGTGGTTTGGTATCAGAGGAACAGGGATGGTGTTTTTCCCTGAAAATCTGCTAAGTATATAAAACTTTTCTGAACCAGTTCGTATTAGGTGAAGTAATAAAACTGGCACCTCATTCATGATATGAAATTAAAAGGTTTGTTCAGTTTTAGCTTAGATTTTGAACAGAAGTAAAATCCGAAAAGACGTGGTCTGTATATCTGGAAATAGCATTTTAAATGATTAGAAACTGGGTTTAATAATCTAGCTTTGAAGTTAGAGTCATATCTCTGTCTACTCACATGTGATCAGTTAATAAACAAAATGCCAGAAGAGGTGTCATGAATAAACTCCACTAATTTGCAGAAATGGTACAAGCATTACAGCTCTTAAAATGATTTCCTTACAGGAAATAAATGCTAGTTACTTCTTCTGACACAGATGCAATGTCATGTTTCAAACAAGTTTTGATTTTTCTCCCTGTTCAAACTCATTTAAAATTGTATCTTCAGTTCTAGTTCAATGTGGCACACGGGCAGATATTATAATTTGAAAGGGAAAATGTCTGCTGTCATTATTGTGAGGGTGGTGAGGCACTGGAACAGGTTGCCCAGAGAAGTTGTGCCTGCCCCCTCCCTGGAAGTGTTCAAGGCCAGGCTGGATGGGGCTTTGGGCAACTTGGGCTAGTGGAAGGTGTCCCAGCCCGTGGCAGGAGGGTTGGAACTAGATGATATCTAACATCCCTTTCAGCTGCAACCATTCTATGATTGTACGATTCTATGATTCCATGATTCTATGATTCTATGATTGCCCATCTATTCCTAAATTCTTTATATATATTTTTTTTGCTCTTCTGCTTCAGATTTGTCCATCTCTGACTCCTTGTGTTGGTTTTGTTTGTTTCTTTGGGTTTTTTCTCATGAGTTGCCTAAAATGCATCTGAGAAAACTGGAAGAGATCATATTCCATAGACAATAGCTGAATTTATTAATTTTTTTTAGTCTATGTTAGAGACAGAAAGGTCAGATATCACAGTTATACAATTTGAGCTGTGGAATTTTAGTATGGCATGTGTTCTAGATAGCATGTATCTCGAAAAATCAATTAATGACAGCAAATATTGATCTGATTATTTATTTTCTTAAAAATAACTTTGTTCTACCAGCTGGTTATCTCCATTGTAAAATGACAGCTTCTTCTAGCTTGTTTCTATAGCTCCTCATTCCTAGATCTCTTGTTGGCGATGTGTTTTCTTGTTTCTTGTTCCAATAAAGGATGATTCTCATGCCAGAGGTGATGAAATGCAGAGATAGGCAACAAAGCATTGTGTCACTATTGACATCACAGCTTTGCCTGTAGTCTGGCATTTTCTAACTTCCTTCCAAATGTCAGCACACCCATGCTTTTCCTTTTATTCTGTATTGTGATCTATTGTCATTAGTGATAACATATTATAATGAAATCCAGGCTAGTTACTGGGATCTTTTAGTGTTACTTAAAGTTGTTAGCTCCTTCTGAAATTTATGGAATATTGTTATGGATTAGATACACGTTACTTTAAGATAACACAAAATGGTTTGGAGAAGTTGTGTATCTGTTGACCTAGTGATTCAGTTGGACATCTTAAAACTGTGGAAAACAGAGTTTGGACTGTAGCTATTTTTCCTGTCAGAACTAAAGCATATTTTTAACGTACTAGTTGCTTCCCCTACAGTATTTCTCCTGATGCATGAACACTATATAGTTATGTTCAATATACTCATCAATTACCTGGACGAGGGGACAGAGTGTATCCTCAGGACATTTGCTGATGATACAAAACTGGGACGGGTGGTTGACACACCGGAGGGCTGTGCTGCCATCCAGCGTGACCTGGACAGGCTGGAGAGTTGGGCAGACAGGAACCTAATTAGGTTCAATAAGGGCAAATATAAGGTCCTACACCTGGGGAGGAACAACCCCATCCATCAGTATAGGTTAGGGGTAAACCTGTTGGAAAGCAGCCCTGAGGAGCAGGGTCTTGGAGTCCTGGCAGACAATAAGTTAACCATGAGCCAGCAATGTGCCCTTGTGGCCAAGAAGGCCAATAGCATTCTGGACTCCATTAAGAATAGTGCAGCCAGTAGGTCGAGGAAAGTCCTCCTCCCCCTCTATTCTGATATGGGGAGACAACATCTGGAATAATGCATCCAGTTTTGGGCTCATCAGTTCAAGAGAGACAGGAAACTAGTGGAGAGAGACCAGCAGAAGGCAATGAAGATGACTGGGGGACTGGAGTGTCTTTCTTACGAGGCTGGATTAGATGATCTCTAAGGTCCCTTCCAGCGTAGGCCATTCTATAATTCTATGAAAGGTTGAGGGAGCTGAGAGACAAGAAGGCTGAGAGGAGAACTTATCGATGTCTTTAAGTATCTAAAGGGTGGGTGCAAGGAGGCTGGAGCTGGACCCTTTTCAGTAGTGCCCAGTGACAGGACAAGAGGCAATGGGCACAAGCTGGAACATGGGAAGTTCCGTCTAAACATGAGGGAAAACTACTGTGAGGGTGACAGAGCACTGGAACAGGCTGCTCAGAGAGCTTGTGAATTCTCCTTCTCCAGAGATATTAAAAACCTGCCTGGATGCAGTCCTGTGTAACATGCTCCAGGCAATCCTGCTTTAGTGGATAGGTTGGACGAGATGATCTCCAGAGGGCCCTTCCAAATCCAATGACTGTGATTCTGTAATAGAGAAACTGTTTTCACCTGCGTAACTGTCATTTTTACAAAATCAAGTAAACATTATTTGTTGTTTGGTTTGTTTTTTTTGGTTTTGGGTGTGGTTTTTTGGTACTCAAAGTTTTGAAAAGTAAAATAACTTGACCAAAGGCAACACACTGGACATGAACAAGTGAAAATTTGTTTTGGAGACTATTGATTTTATCCCAAAAGGCTGAGTCATGCTGCAGAGGCTCCTGAAGCAGGTGGCCTGAAAGCCACATGTCTTAACACAAATGTTTCTATGCGCAGTGGCATCCCAGCTGACAGTAGGGCAGATGCAGCAGTCCTTAGCCCCTCCAGCAGAAGACTGGCTCGGGACTGCCGACAGCTTATTTGGAGGATCACACCTTCCTATCACTGGCTTCTCAATTTTTCCCAGTTTTATACAGTGTTTCTTTTTTTTTTTTTTTTTTCCTCATTGTGTTTATTTCAAATCATGTTTAGTTACGTATTTTGGGTGCAAGCACGGAAACACTTCTTATTCTTTGTTGCTTGGACTGTCACTGGGGATTGGGAACAACGACAGCTGAAAATAAAAGAGAGAAAATGCCTGAGAGAGGTAAATACAATCTAGATGGAAAGCAGGGGAAAAGAAGCTGGAAGAAGCAAAGAGAAAAATAGAAATAGATTTAGAGATGGTAACATCTACATCCCAGTAGACTTTAGTACCCTGACAGAAAATGGTGACCTGAGTTAAAGGAAAAATTTATATATACACAAGCCAGGAAATCGGAGATAATAGAGCACGCGAGCATGTCTTCATGTATCTGTTGCCAAAATAGTCATTTGTTTTCAGACTGTCGTTGATTCAAAGAAGATGCCATTGATTTCCCTGACTACTCTCACTTCAAGCTCTGGTTCAGTCTGCTTGTAACATGTCGATATCCTGCTTTTGCCACAGGGCACAACAGAATTTTATATTATCAGGTATTAAGACTTAGCAATTACATAGAAATTTCATGCACTAAACGCTTTACAGATATTCTCTAATTAATCATCTCAGCACCTGTGCAGACTGTATGAAATTGTAGCTGTTTCTGCGGACAAGGAAACCGCAGCCAACTGAGCCGCCAGAGGCAATGCAAAAAACGCTTTTGTCAGGTGCAGCACTCGGTGCTCAGGCTGTTTGCTTTATATTTGTATTCGATTCGTCTTCCCGATCGCTCTGTGCTGGACCTCTCCGCATTGATTTGATGCAGCATTGAGGAAAGACGTTGATATTAAGGGTCAGCTCTGCAGTGCTCTTTCTTCTTTGTTGGGGGATGAGGAATACAAAGTGGCAGCTATTTAGGTGGCAGGAGTCCCTGGGTTACTCAGACGCCTAGCACAAGAGCTAATTTTCCTCATGAGTATCTGCGGCTGATAACGGAATTGGTATCTTCATAATTGGTAGCTTAATCAACAATGGTTTCATTAAAAAAAAAATGTTAAAATTACTAGAAACAAATACATATTAGTGTTGTAGTGTTGTAGTGTTACCATCAGGATGTTTTGAGATACATATATATATATATATATGTAAAAAGTTGTTTTAAAAAAAGAGACTGCTATTAAGGTTAAAAAAATAGATTTTTACGGGAGTCTTAGCATTCTTTGACCCTGGTGTCAGGCAAATACTTCTTTCCTCATAGTTGCCAGCTTCTTTTATTAATGTTGATGAGTCAACACAGTTCACAAAAGTCCACAAATATTTAAAACATTTTTTTTTTCTAGACAGGAATAAAGCTATACTCATGAACTTAGGAAATGCACAGTCAGGAAAATAGAAATTAGTGGCAAAACCTTTGTCACTGTTCACTCTTAGGTTACGTATAATTACAGAAATTTCACTGCAGAATCTAATGTACTTTATAATTTGAATTTGTGTATGTGCTCACACATTCATTTTATCTAGTGAAGTCATTTTTCCAGAACTTTGTAGCGATATTTAGTTTGTCTCACAGGAATTTGGCAGTGACATTGGATCAGCCTAAATTCAACATCTGTGGTTTGTGCTGGATTTCTAAAACATTTATTACATCACAAATTCTAATCAAAATAGTCTGAGTTTCCAGACACTGTAAAAAAAGGAAGTTATTGCAGGTGTCAATAAAGCACAGTATTTTCCCTACTTCTTTAACCAAACAAAGAACTACTTAATGCTTAACTTTCATTACATAACATCATTTGGTAATCTTACCTATGTAACTCGGATGCATTTGGGGAATTTATATTGCTTAGCTACTAAACTAGCTGTAGAAGGGACTTGACCAATTATTCTGCCTGCTTAAACCTCACAGTATAAAGAGATGGTAAGTACCTTTTATGCTAGAGAGGCTGAATCTTGTTTCACTTGATAAAGAAGCAACATCCTTGATTCCTCCTTGATTGGCAACATCGAGATACTAAGGGTCTGATATTACAAAGTACAGGGCAATTTACCACCTTTCTATGCAAAATAATTACCAAGACCAAAAATCTCTTTAAAGGTAACTGCAGAAACAAGGCATTTCACTCTAAATTGAAGAAGTGCAACTATCACTTTGGCTGAAATGAAACTGAAATCCCAAGAAAGGATAGATCTCCCAATAAAAAGACATATTCAGTACTTGCCTTTTAGAAACTCTGAGTGGTTGAAGGAGTAAGCTTCAGAATTTTTGATGTAAAGTTATGCAGGGAAATGAGTATCTCAGAGTGAGAACAGGTTTACAGTCCAAGACTAAGCCAAAAATAATTGTTTTCGAAAAGCTGCTTAGGAACTCGATGACACTAGAGAATCTCTTACACACTCAAAATAAGTAACAAACCAGTATTTGCTGTTTTCTATGGAGCAGAATTTCATCCAGTGGCAAAGCCTATTTATATACCATCACTGAACATGTCATTAGTGAGTGACACTAAGTTCCAACACAGGATATTAAGTCCTTAAATTAAAGTTGAGGCAGTCTCATGGAAAGATTTTGTAAATTCAATGCTGGGTAAGTCTTGATCAAGGCTGGGCTAGATGAAAGCATGATTAAGTCTGAGGTTTTGCTTTATTTATTTTTTTTCTCCCAATAAAGGCAGTTTGAAAAAATGCCCTAATAAAGGGCATGTGTAGGGGAAAGAAGCGGGGAGGATGTCTAGAAATTAAGTCTTCTAAGCAAAATCTCCACTAAAACCATTACTACCTTTCTTTCATTAAGTCAACTTTCACCCAAGATTTACCTACTGCAACGCTTCTGAGAAGTGACTGCTTCCTGCTGCTAAGACAGGAAGAGAAAATGACGGTCACAGCCTAAGCAGCTGCAACTGAGCCAACTCACTATATACAAGTAGGATTCACCGATGACTTTCTACACAGCACCCAAAAGGATCTACGCACCAGTTTTACAACCTAGCCAGAGGTCCCTCGGGCCTTTTCCATTAAAACTTTATTATGAACTATAAAATTCTTAATAGATAACCTAGAAAAAGAAAACATCTGTGAAACAATTACAAAAAGACAAACCCAGCCTTCAGTACAAAATCAGAGTTAAAATATATGTAATAAATAATACTCAAATCAGGTGACAACATAGTCCTAAAATGAATGCTGGAGTTAGCTTGTCAAGAATTAATAAATGTCTTTGCATTTGACTGAAATCATGGCCAATACTGGCTTCCAAGGATATACATGGAAATTTACAAGGTATTATCCTGTGCTCATTTAATATTTTTAATGCAGTCAAATGCATCAAAATTTCCAAAAAACCGAAAATTTCAAGCAGAAATGCAGTCTTTATGATGCCCACATGAGGTTAGATGAAAAGTAGCTGTTTAAGATGATGGCTTACTAAGTGTAAAAATTTATTTTCACACGGAAAGAAAATCTAAAACTAGAAGAGTTACTAAAATTTATTCTCAAATTTGTTATACTGATGTCTTGAAATGGAAGAGAAGAAAAAGTGTGGTCTGCTTGGTACATCCTATCCATCACCAGCTAAGCTCAGCATGTATTTGTAGATTTTTTGTTTTTATTTATTTTGCAAGTTTTTTTTTTTCTCATTTCTGTATTTTATTGGCCTCTTCTACTCAGGGCTTTTCTTCCATGCTTAAGAGTATCCTCTCAGTAGAGACACTAGTTCCCATTTCTCATCACCTCTATCACCTCTATTTTTTTTTTTTTTTTTTTCATTCTCTGCTACAGGAAGCATTATAATGATGTGGACTTTCATCTACTTCTTAGGTACTACCTCGCCAGTAGGACTTCATGATTTGAAGCTCTGTTTTGTGAGTTGCCGACATTCACTGTCTTGAGTATTAGGAAGGCTGAAAGAGTTCAGGGATTATTAGCTCAATCTACAAGGTTTAGAGACTGGCTTAGAGCAAAACTTCTGGAAGCATTTCAGGGCAGCAGCACTCACCCCTGAGGTGAGACACACTTGCCTGCTTTCCCTCCTGTGCTGCACTACGTGCAGAACCGGCACTTGTTGCACATGTGCCCACAGCCTCCCCCTCGGAGTAACAGTACTGATGTTTTAAAATATTCATGCATCCAAATAGGCATGGGGAATGAATATAAGATGGAAAAGAAAGCCCCTAGAATGTTTCCCCAGCTGCACACCAACCATTTTCTAAAACCTACCCTTACAGCAAATGGGATGCAGCGTTCCTCATCAAAACCATATTTCTTTTGAAAGTGGGAATTTCAGTCAACTTCAACAATGAGCTAAAAATTCACTATCTGAACTCCTTTCAATTCTTGAAATTTTACTTACACTGCACAGGTGTTAGAAAACTTCTAGCAGCCTTAATTCTTGCTTTTCATTGATGATGAAGAGCAAGCACAGATGAAACTTCTTATTAGTCCTGCTGTCTGAATGAAACCAGAATCTTTTTAAATTATCATTTTCCAGAGATAGGAAAAGCAGGCCACACAAGAACTGCACATTCACTTATACAGATAGGGAGGGTATGTTACACATAGATGTACTATGACATAAAATCACTTATTTTTTAAAAAGACAGAAATAACAGTCTTTTTTTTTCACTGCATGTACTTGAGCAATCCGTTTTCTCAGCTTTTATCCACAAGGTCAGAACAGTTGTGTACAGAGAATCTTTTTTTCATTTGTTGACTTTTCATGCATATGAACACATATTAGCAGTTGTTTCCAAGTAAAAAAAAAGAAAAACCATCTGTCACACCCTAGCAAAATACAAAGGTTTTAGGACTGTACTATAAGGATATAACAGTAAAGAAACAAGTTGGAATAGGTTCAAGGCTTTATAAAGAAGACTTGTGTTCTAAGGAAGACATCTCAAAATCATAGAATCATTTTGGTTGGAAAAGACCTTTAAGATCATCAAGTCCAACCACTATCTTCTTCAGCTGGGTTCTGAAGTTGCCTTCTGCTAAATGAAAATGAGGCTGCTCATAGAGCTTGTCTGGAAAAAAAATCTGATATTTTAGGTCATCAAGCTTAGATTAAATTCTTTTGCAAAAACTATATTCTGAAAACTCTATTTATTTTACAGTATGTATATTTACACATCCTGACTTATTTCATTGATACATCAATCAGTTAGCATCCTTTCAGAGATGTAACCAAAATTGAAAAATAAAGTGCTCGTTTGCTTCATCTATTTATACTGTACTCCTATGTTCCTCATGTCTTTGAGCAGCACAGGTCTGTAGGTTGCCTCCAAGCTTTCCATGTATCCTAAATATTCACTGACTCGAAATCCATGGAGTGCTTCTTCCTGCACAAATACACACAGAAAACATTTATTAGCTAGGAAAAAAAGGATGTGCAACTCAAATGTAACGAACTTCAATCCTCCAAAGACAGCTCATTTTATTCTGCTTATCACAGCCTGCGTGTTTAAAATACACACATTTTATTACATTTTATTTAGAAATAAAGAATTTGTTATATCTGCTTCCACAGTTCTTTCTAATTACAGACTTAGTAACAAATAGTTCTTTCAGTGGATTTTGTTCATCTTATTTCTGGAGAATACGCCATATGAAGATTTTAAAGGAAAATAAAGTAAGCTTTAAGAAGGCAAATCCAGGTACCAAAATATTTTTTAAAAGATTTCAATACCAGCATGTGACATACTGAAAGTTCATTAATGTGGCTTTCATATCCATCTAGATTCTCAATAAAGCCGGGACAATAACCACAGATACTTCTTTTTGTGACAAATGACAAGGAAAGAATTGAAGTGCTCAAATAAAAACAGAATAAACACTTCTGCATCACCACAATTAACTCTTCACAAATTCAAAAACAGAAGAGTAAAAGAAGGTGCCCTCAGGAAAAGCACTGGTCAGCAACTTAGTTCTCAAGAACGGGTATGGCACATACTCACAGAAAATACAGTGAGGAGCAGCTAAATTACTCCTAGAAGAGAGTGACATACCGGTCTATGTGTGCTATTAAAAGTCACAAATCCTGTAATTCCAGTTTCTCTATTCAAATGAAACCAAAATAGTCAAGATAGGGTCACTGAGGTGGCAGGTTACAGTACTCTTGGTTCACATGTGAAAATCACAAAGCTATGCACCTTCATCTTTCCATGACTGGATTAATAAAAGACCAAGCAGTAAATTTAAAATTCAGTTAATGCCGCAATTTCAATGTATCTCAAAGAGATCATAACTGTAATTAGGAACTTATCTCAGACAAGAGAATGAACCAGAAAAAGGGAAAAAAATATTCATGGACATGTTCTTTGTTTCTCTTGGCACAGAGGAAAGCCAAATTATAAAGTAGTAGAATATGATCTTTTTCACAGGTGGTCATTGTTTTTTATCGCTAGGATACATTGAAAGGGGTGAATGTTTTACTCAAGTGCTAGGCATAATGTCATCTGAACTGACTGAAAAGTTGTCTCCAACTTCTTTTTTTCATGTGCAAATTAAAGTGTATTTATATTATAAGAAGAAAATATTTAGTTTTAATTTCAACAGCTCCCTGGAACTACTTATTAGATAATACCAACAAAAACGTAATGCTGTCAAATCACCATGCTTTCAGCACAGACATAAAGCACAGAATCAGAATCATTAAGGTTAAAAAAGATCTCTAAGATCATGTTAGAAGCTTAAAACAAGAAAGTAGTATTGGTTCTTGGAAGGAAAATATGCAGCAGGACTTGTTCATATAGCAAATGACCATTGCTAACACGAAGTTCAAGCTGTGACATCATTAAAAAAATACAAAAAGGATATTCAAAGGTTGTATCTATTTTGTTGTTTTTCTTAGCTTGGATTATGTTCTCAGAAGGGTTTATAATTCCACTTTGAAGATAATTACTCCACTACATTAATCCAGATTTGTCAATGTTGCGCTGACAAATAAGCTACAATTTAAAACTGAACTCCTGTCAATAAATGGACAGCTGACCAACGCCTCTGCAAGTGTTGAACCCTAGTAACCTCACATGAAGCCCATAATACAGCTGCAATTGAATAAATACAATGCCAGATCTTTTTTCTTCTGTAGATGTATTAAGAGCTATCAAAAGCAAGAGTACAGTTTAAGTGTGCTATTAACTCCTCTTTTTCTGCAGTAGTCACTCCAATTGTAAATACTCCACAGTAGTGCACTAATACACAGCGTTTCTCATTAATTTAACAGTACCGTGTCATGCCTTTGGCCTGTTTATGCTGTAGGTGACAACATACAATATTCTCTTCTATAATTTACATAAGCCAAATAACACCATCGAGATGAAGCAGTTTTTAAGTCACACTAACCAAAACAAGGTGAAAGAAAACAATTCGCTCATTAGACTGTGTGCCAAAATTTTCAAGAAAAATGACTGAGCTGACATATTATTCATTTTTAAGAATCTGGATGCAAACTAGTCAGAAAACTATTGCTAGGACAGACTAAGATGCAGATATATAGCTCTCAGAACAATTTTGACTGGAGAAAAACAAAAGACCAGATTAAAAAACAAAGTGTCTCTGGGAAGAACAGTTAAATATTTGTACCCATTCATGGCCGCATCTATAGCTGAGCAGTACCACGCAAAAAGAATCTGGTAACCAAACATCATTTATAATATGGCAAAAATATGAGATTGCAAGACTGGTTCAGTAACTGGCATCTGTTCAAAAGAGCAGCTTGCTCAGCTTTCTGCCACATCTCTTCAAGCTTCAGTAAGAGACCACTGTGTGAACCCATCCCTCTGGAGAACATCTAGTTTAATGAGATTGGGGCCCTGTTGAGAGACCTGAATCAAATGCCCTCATGACTTAATGTAGCTATTTTCTTTGCTTACAATGGGAACTGATCAGGACAAAATGCAGGAAAGCTATTATCTGGAAAATACTATACCATAATTTCCTGCTAGAAAATAAAATAAAATTGAAGTATTATTTCACTCCCTTAAAATCAATACGTGAAATTCAGTAAGAGCTCCAGATTAACTAACAAATATATTCGGTATTTGAGAGTTTTGCTTCCCTTCAGCAACTGAAAAATTGAAAAAGAAACCCTTACTTTAAGAAAAACCTGGAGATCTTGGGCTTCAGTGTGCTTCAGGATGTCTTGCTGGAGGTGTCTGAACACAGAAATACACATATATATTTGGTAATCAGGACCAAGGAAAATACACATAGCGATGTAGTGACAGATCTCGCTCCAGTCCATGTAATTCCAGAAACACTGGGTTATCCATTGCAGACAAATCTAAATGAGAATGGAATTACATAATTAGAGTGCTGTAGAGATTCAGTCATAATTGATCATCTTTATCTCCTAATTTTTCTATACTACAGACCCTTTTTTTCCTGTAACATTACCCTGCTTACAAAAATAAAAGTGATAAAGTATAAAAGAAGCCAAGAATCACCATTTTTTAAATCATAGCCTCCTCTGAATAGACTTCCAGTGAGTTCTGCTTCAAGCAATACCCTGCAACCATGCATCTCACTGAAGTGTATTCTGGCAACTTCTGAGGTTGAGACATAAAACTCAAAGTTCAATGAAAGCAAAGGTGATTTTTTTCAAGGTTTTTTTAAAATGTGACTTAAAAGGTAATGAGGGTGATAAAGATGTGTTTAATATGGATTCGCCTTTAAATTAAACTATTAAATTAAATTAAACTATTTTCCTCATAAACGAATGTGAGGCCCTTTCCTAAGACATGTTTTCATTTAAGGAAGTGTGTATGCAACACACTTAGTGACCCCTTTTTCTAGTTCTAAATCACAGTGTATTAAGACGTGTACACCACATTTCATTTAGTTCTAGACCACAAATCTTCTGTTAATCAGTCCTTAAAGTGTTTAAAAATATAGAGCAGCAGAAGTACCAAGATTCTAATTAGATGACAACAGCCATACTCTGGCATTAAATCTGTTTCCAGGTATTTATTGATGCACACAAGCACTTAAATGCATCAGTTGTTTTCCCAGTTCAGGGTTTGTTTGTTTTCAACCTTGCAGCAGAACTGCAAAATCACACAGAAGATACAGAAGCACCCAACAGTGGCATTTCAGCAACACATAAAAAAAAATAAAAAAGAAATCCCCAAACAAAAAGCCTTGTCAGCAGTTTAGAACAATAACTAGTCCATTATTAATTGAACACAAACAGTAAAAAACCTCAAAACATACAGTGTAACTTATATAAGAATAGTTGAGGAAGCACTGACTGTCCCCGTGTGTCTCCCCACTCCAAACCAGGGAACTTTTTAGAAGCATCTGATTGCTACACTAAAGTCCCTCATCTGCCAATCTTCTCAACTCAAAGATCAAATCCCCAAATGAGTATTTTAACCAATAACTCTACCACACTGGCATCTGCCCCCATTAAGAAGTGTCTAAAGCTGCAAATCTCATGGCCAAAAGGAATACTGAAGGCATAAGATGAAAAATATTTTTCCTGCCTTGGCACAGAAGTCCTTTGCGTTGGCAGTCTCACCCATTATTGCACAAAGCTGTTTACGCTTCGTCATGATTGCAGTCTTTACAAGCCTTTACATGCTCCATACATGGCATTCTATATTACCAAAGCATCATCGTATGTAGGTAAAATGCAAGCTAACATTATGGATAAATATTCTTCTTCAGTAACACCTCTTTAATATAGACGAATAGTGTGTTACCTGATTGTAACAGTTACGGTAGCTCATATAAAACTAATTTTGCTCTAATATCACCTGAACCACCTCCTACTATAGACCTATCCCAAATTACTCATTTCCCTTCTATATAAAACTTAAAAAAAAAAAAATCCCAGTATTCTATTTTTAATTATAAATCTGAGGGTTTAGTATATATTACTTTTATCAAGTTTTCTGCATAAATATGTAATGGACAGTCATCAGCCACAGTATCAATATCCTACCAGTCAATTGCTTTCTATTTTCAGAAGCTCTAGGTCACTGCATTCAGTACTAGCTCTTACCCACGGTTCCATAACCACCACGCAAGTGCTGTACAGAAAAACTTCAGTCCTTCCTGAACATCCCTGATTGTGTGGATTTCAGTCAAAAAAATAATACTTCGCTAAGCTTTCATCAATTACCTGGGATGGACTGAAACCAGACATGTGGAAGGCCGAAAAGACAAGTGGCAACTCAGCTTTCAGCAACATTTCGACATGGTGAGCACTGCAAAAATAGACCGGATGGATGCCAGATTCCACCGTGGTAGCAGGCAGGTGCATCTGATTATCAACAACAAAATTGAGGAAAAGGATTACAGTCTACAAAAACGTGTTATTTTAAATATTTGCTGAGAATAATATATAAAAATATACACGGTTACTTGTAAAATAAGCCAACTCAGTTATTTTAGGGACAGAAAACAATAAACAAGAGATGACACTACCATCAGGAAAAACATGACAATTAGAAACTGTTACTAAACATATTCTCAGTATCTTTTTGCATTAGCAATCTAGTTCTTTAATTGTCAAAGCAGGTACAGAGAAACCATTGTTATATTTTAAACCAAAGGATAAAAGAAAAAAAAGACTCATTTCTGTTGTTTTTCCCCATTTACTGGTGGACAGAGTGGAACTTCTGTGGTATTAGAAGTTGTTTTCTGTGTGCATGTTTCTTTGCAGTATGTGTGGCTGATGTGACTGAAACTCTTTTGTACAGGATCAGAGGTTTTATCAGTAGGGAAAGTTTGTGTATCAGTGCCTGGTTTCTAGATAATGAGTCCTTGGCTTCATGCTAGAAGGTCACGGTACATCCTTCAGAATTTTCCTCCTTCCTGAGGCAGGCAGCATCACAATCCAATGGCTGGGTAATTCCTCATTCATGTGCTGACATTTTATTTTAGTTTACGTTGCAGCAGTTGTGCAAATAGGTTAGTTATGCAATTTTCTCTTTGTGTTTTCAAGACATATTGTGAAAAAGAAATCAATTAGGTACTGCGAATGAGTGTCAGCATCGCAGCAACCTGCCTCCACTGCTGGCTAGGTGTCGTATGGAAGACAGCAGTGAAGTTCTCAGCACTAATGGCACTCAGCACAATTGTATTTGCACAATGGAGCAAAATTTCATTTCATAAGAACAACCTCAAGGCTGGACTTAGTGCTGTGAGTGGACCAATACTGTCACTTCTAGTGCCAACACAGGCCAATTCATATCAATACAGAAACGTGCACGCAGAAGAGGTACGGAATCTAATCCATGCTTCTCATACCCCAAAGTTCTCTAGTGAAGACAAGAGCTGTTTTATAGTTTGCGTTCAAAACAGAAACATGTCAAGGCAAAGTGACAACGTACAAAGTCAAACTGGAATGATTTTATTTTAAATAGATGGAGACACCACCAGTGAAAGATAGAAATGATGTTACCTAAACTACAAACTTGATACTAACAATTTAAAATTGTCAAGCATTCAGTATTTATTCACGAATATTCACTAATATTTAAAATTTACTTAATACATTCTAGTGTTTTTAGATAAAAAAACCATGAAAAACAAAAGGGTGGTTGCATACTGTAGTAATAGGAAAAAAAAAGGTCATTCAACAGTATCATGGCCTTCACATAGAAGTTTAATGCCACCAAGCTTATTTTATTGCCAGCTTTAAAATTCAGTCTCGCTGCATTTAGTATCAGCCCGCTTGCCACTTCACTACTTTTAAGCAACCTCTGGATGAAATGTCATATCTATATTTTTCTGAGAGAATTTTTCAGGGTCATGTATTCAGTTAGACGACTTCAATGAAAATGTAACACATTTAAAAAAAACAAACAAAAAAACAAAACGAAAACATCAAAAACTAAGGAAATGGATAAAATCTCCTTTATAAACTTTGGCAATTGCCTTTCAGAAATAAACAGCTTTTAAATTCTTACAGATACATGCAGTCTCGGTAACCAAAGAAATGCTGAAACAAGAAGACAGGAAAATCGCTGAAGAAATGTCAGTGTCTTCTCCCCGTCCCCAGACATTATGAGGAAGACTGAAGAGGCAAACCAGTCGTAGTCAGCAGGGCGCTCCTGCAAGCAGCCTGCATGCCAAGGTTAAGGAACTCGAGTGGGGATGGATCTCCTCCTTGTCGCCCCGCGTGAACCACAGCCCTCCCACCCAGGCCCACAAGGAAGAAAACAGGAGTTTTGAAGATTATGGAGAAAAAGAAAAATTAAAGAAAAGCTTTAAACAAAGAGAATAAGCATATTCTGACTAACACACCTGAAGTGTATTTCAGTAGGTCTAATACCCGAGGAATATAGCAAAGCTTGTTGGAAAGGGGTATCTGGTTTATAAAAACGTTCCGCAGTAGCTCTAAAATTAGTCAAGAAGTCAAAATATTCCTGTTGATCAGATTACAGCCACGTATCATTACATAGGGAACATCATCATTAACACTGTTGGTATTGTGGGAGTACCACAAGCACGCATTACTGCTCAAAGACGCACTGCTGCAGACACTATTACATACAGAAAGATGTGATCCTACTCCAGAACAGTTTATGACAAAAATTAGTGACACAATTTTAACAAAGTAGGGAAGAAAAGGGTGAAGATTTTATTGAGTGTATTCCCTGTCCATTTTAACAAAATTTCAAAGTGCTGCTATTTTTTCTTCTTCTTTCTTTCTGTACTGATTAGACATCTATGTCACCATTAAAAGCCCAGACTGAAGAGTTCAAATTCCACTGGCATTTCTGAGCAATATAATTTATGACATCAAGAAAGGATACGAAGTGAGGATACCACAGTCCTTTGCTGCTGTTTCAGAAAATTCTCACAATTCCTTAAGACGAAGCACAGTTCATTTTCAGCATCTTCTTTTAGCAAATTTAAGTATTTTCCATATCTAGCACAAAAAAAGTTAAAATATTAAACTGTTTAAAGGTTAAATATTTTCTTTAATTCCTAAAAAGAAAGAGCTCATATTTAACAGGCCTGCGTAAGTTAAGCTGTCATAGTGTTGTTCAACAAAAACGCTATGTTGTAAATATGTATATAAATGGTTTAACAAAACCTATCATGCTTTATCTGGGAAGGCTACACACCAAACATCTGCTACTCAGTGTTACAGCTTCTCATCTAAATTCTTTTTAGTTCAGTTTTAGAGATTGTGGTGGGGAGAAGCAAGTATTCTAACACACACGACTCATATTCTTCACATGCATTATTTAGAATTCCATCTAGGTATACTGTATGTACAATTATTAGCATCAGCGTTCAAATATTAAGCTAAAGGTAACAGTCTGGAAGTACAGAAACATCAGCTTTTCCTTCATCACAGCTCTGCAAATTACCAGCCAAATAAAATGTTTAAATAGCATATAACTAAGCTTAGCTAAACAGAACCATTTAGGGAAGTAACATAAGTTACATAAAGACACATAACTCAGGATAATGTAATTTTATGGTAAATCTTACTAACAAGTACAATTAGCCTTTACAACAATAAAGGATAATAACTTATATAATCTATAAAGAAAACTTAATTATGTACTAATATATTTTCCATTTTCAAAGTCAGAATTAATTTTCTTAAAGATGATCTTTAGATTTAAAAGGTATTGAGTTGATGGATTAAGTATCATTAAAGTCATTCCAGGAAAATGAAACAAATCTGAGAAATACACTAGGGAAATACATTAATACCATGTACCTGACTGTCATTTCAACACCAAGTTGCTGCACAGATGAAAGGCTCTCATCTGAATCCATGGCTAAAGGAAAAAAATGTATAATAAAGCATTACGACAAATACGATTTTAATTTAATATCAATGCAAAGCTTCTTTTATGTGTACCAGTTCTGGAGAACTGTTTCTTATTTCAAATGAGTTTTGTAGCATATGCAAAAGATGCAGAAAGAATCACAGAATCACAGAATCACAGAATGTTAAAGGTTGGAAGGGACCTCAAAGATCATCTAGTCCAACCCCCCTGCCAGAGCAGGATCACCTACACTAGAGCGCACAGGAACGCGTCCAGGCGGGTTTTGAATGTCTCAAGAGATGGAGATTCCACAACTTCCCTAGGCAGCCTGTTCCAGTGCTCAGTCACCCTCACAGTGAAAAAGTTTTTCCTCATATTTTTCTGGAACCTCCTGCGTTCCAGCTTCCACCCATTGCCCCTTGTCCTGTCAGTGGACGCCGCTGAAAAGAGCCTGGCTCCATCCTCCTGACATTCCCCCTTGACATATTTATAAACATTGATGAGGTCACCCCTCAGCCTCCTCTTCTCCAAGCTAAAGAGATCCAGCTCCTTCAGCCTTTCCTCATAAGGGAGATGCTCCACTCCCTTCACCATCTTTGTGGCTCTACGCTGGACTCTCTCAAGCAGCTCCCTGTCCTTCTTGAACTGAGGGGCCCAGAACTGCACACAATATTCCAGATGCGGCCTCACCAGGGCAGAGTAGAGGGGCAGGAGGACCTCTCTTGACCTACTTGCTACTCCCCTTCTAATACACCCCAGGATGCCATTGGCCTTCTTGGCCACGAGGGCACACTGCTGGCTCATGGTCATCCTGCTGTCCACTAGAACCCCCAGGTCCCTTTCCCCTGCACTGCTCTCCAGCAGGGCAGTCCCCAACCTATATTGGCACATGGGGTTATTTTTTCCCAAGTGCAAAACTCTACACTTGCCCTTATTAAACTTCATCAGATTTCTCCCCGCCCAGCCCTCCAGCCTGTCCAGGTCTCTCTGAATGGCTGCACAGCCTTCTGGTGTGTCAACCACTCCCCCCAACTTCGTATCATCAGCAAACTTGCTGACAACATTCTCTAATCCCTCATCCAGATCGTTGATGAATATATTAAACAGCACCGGCCCAAGCACTGACCCCTGAGGGACCCCACTAGACACAGGCATCCAGCCAGACTCGGCCCCATTGACCACAACCCTCTGGCTTCTTCCCTTCAACCAGTTCTCGACCCACCTCACTACTTGGTCATCCAGACCACACTTCCTCAGTTTACCTATGAGGATGCTGTGGGAGACGGTGTCAAAGGCCTTGCTGATGTCCAGGTAGACCACGTCCACTGCATGGCCACCATCCATCCACCTAGTTATGTCTTCGTAAAAGGCTATCAGGTTGGTCAAACATGACTTCCCCTTGGCAAAGCCATGCTGACTGCCCCTAATAACCTTCTTATCCTTGATATGCCTAGAGACAGTGTCAAGGATAAGATGTTCCATCACCTTTCCAGGGATGGAGGTGAGGCTGACCGGTCTGTAGTTACTCGGGTCATCCTTCCTGCCCTTCTTATAGACTGGAGTGACATTCGCTTTCCTCCAGTCTTCAGGCACCTCACCTGTTACCCACGACTTACCAAAGATGATGGAGAGTGGCCTAGCAATGACTCCCGCCAGCTCCCTCAGCACCCGTGGGTGCATCCCATCAGGGCCCATGGATTTATGAATGTCCAAGTGTTCAAACTGATCCTTAACCCACTCCTCATCAATCAGGGCAGACTCCTCCTTTGTCATGACTTCCTCTGGGACCTTAGGGGACTGAGGCTCCTGAGGACGGTCTCCAACAGTGTAGACAGAGGCAAAGAAGGCATTCAGCAACTCTGCCTTCTTTCTGTCCTCTGTCTCCAGGGCACCCACCTCATTCAACAGAGGGCCTACATTGCCTCTAGTGTTAGTTTTGTCAGCAATGTATTTGAAGAAGCCCTTTCTGTTGTCTTTGACCTCCCTTGCAAGTTTTAACTCCAAGGAGGCCTTAGCTTTTCTGATTGCCTCCCTGCACTCCCTGACAGCTGCCCTGTACTCCACCCAAGTGGTCAGCCCTTCCTTCCACAATTTAAACACCCTCCCCTTCCACCTGAGTCTGCCCAGCAGATCCCTGGTTAACCAAGCAGGTCTCCTGGATCTCTTTCTTGATTTCCTACCTGATGGGATGCACTGATCCTGAGCTTCAAAGAAGTGGTCTTTGAATGCCAACCAACTGTCTTGGGCCCCTTTACCTTTCAGCTCCCTGTCCCACGGGGTATCCCCCAGTGAACCTGCATTCTTCATGTATGTTTGGGGTTTTTTTAAGATCACCTTCTTCATAAGAAAATCTTCACTGTTATTATGGTCATCATTAACTTTACAACATGATGTAAGCAAACAACATCTTTTTCAGTCCCATTTCTTAGTAGAGCTTTATCATGTCTGGCCAATCAATTCCAGTGGCCTTAAATCCTGCCAGCTGTAAACCCAACATTTTCAGCATAGATTCTATTTTTATACAAATCACAGGAAACTTTATAAGCAATGGCTTTAAAAAATCCTGTACTTGTATGCATTGTTCTTACACACAGCAATATAGACATCATTTTATGCATTCGTTTAAAAATCCAAGTTACAAAAATTAACAAATCATTAATTAAAGCAACCTCTGTTGTAATATTTTCTCAAAATTTTAAAGTCTAAATGCAGTTAAAAATGGGGCATTATTTCTTTCATGGACATATATAATCTAAGATAATTATACCTCAGAAAAGAAGTTACAGTCCAATAACATGAGTATTTAAGCTAAGGGCTTAAACATTTAATATACTTCTTTCAAAATGCTAATAAAAAAACAAATGAAACAATTTTTTAAAAAACACTGACAAAAATTGTTAAAAATGTAAATAACACATACAGCAGCAGAAGTTAAAACCCATAAATTTCATAAATAAATGTAAAAAAAATTATTAAGCAGATCACACAGCAACTTGATGTGTATTTTTTCTACAACCTTCTCAGACAGAAAGAGAAAACGAGCTGAAGGATTTCCTGGCTACCCATCCAGGTAAACACTCTATGTTCCTGGTAAGCAACCAGAAACTAAGGTACTAAAAACGAAGTATTTACACGTTAAGGGAGGAAATGCCTCTGGTTAGGAAGAAAATCTAAAGGAAAAAAAGAAAAAATTAGGAAGCATTTCTGCTCCAATGAGATAAAGTAGGTTGAAATTTTCATTAAGAAAACACAACAGGAAAATTACACTTGACAATGAAGCAACAAAATTCAGCAGAGGAAGTATGCTAAGAAAAAACCTCTGTATTATAACCAATAGAGGACAAATACATCTATGCATAAGAAAAATCAACTGTTTTTTGAGTGAAACCAATTTATTGAATAATCTGATAGGACTGAAATAGCAAAACCACATCAGAGAGGTTTTTTTACCAACATAAGCTTGAATATCTTCTGCACAGCAGTATACTGGCAACACATTATCTGGAAGACAACATATCAAATCCCAGGGCATTTCAGTTAAAAACCCACAGAGAGCAGTGAAACAGTTCCTGTCTTTCCACAGCTCCTGCTCTAAGTTACCTGTTTACTCAGGCTGCAATTACCGTACTAATACAATTCATTTTCAGGTTCCCGAGTGCAACTGTGATGGCAAGAGGAACACTTATGTCCAAGAAACCAGGGGGAATTGGAACACGTTGGCTATGACTAATGGCGAATTTGGTCCTGACAGGACTGTATTTAATGCCAAGGGAGAGGCAAGCAGAGTTAGACCCCTAAGCCACAGAGAAGCCTTATCTCCTGTTCAAGGTGGCCCCTCCTGTGGGTGGCAACGCTAGAGCTGGTATCCCACCCCAGCATGGGTGCAATGAGGAACAGCTGCACCACAGGCCGCAATCTGAGCTCAGTTTTCATTCTGTAACAGTTTAGAGAGAGTCCTGAGTGCTTATTTCCCATTAACACTGAAAGAACTGATTTAACTGATTCTCACTGTCTTTTCTTCTCTGTTGTAATAATTTTTTAGTTGCTGAAAAAGGGTTTTCTGATTATCGGTTTGCCTTTTGATATTTTCCTCATTATTGTGGAATCATAGAATCACAGAATGCTAAGAGCTGGAAGGGACCTCGAGAGATCATCTAGTCCAACCCTCCTGCCAGAGCAGGATCACCTATAGTAGATTGCACAGGAATGCGTCCAGGTGGGTTTTGAATCCTTCCAAAGAAGGAGACTCCACAACCCCCCTGGGCAGCCTGTTCCAGTGCTCTGTCACCCTCACAGCGAAAAAGTTTTTTCTAATGTTTTTGTGGAACCTCCTGTGCTCCAGCTTGTATCCATTGCCCCTTGTCCTATCACTGGACATCACTGAGAAGAGCCTGGCTCCATCATCCTGACACTCCCCCTTTACATGTTTATAAACATTAATGAAGTCACCCCTCAGTTTCCTCTTCTTCAAGCTGAAGAGAACCAGCTCTTTCAGCCTTTCCTCATGAGAGAGATGTTCCACTCCCTTCATCATTTTCGTGGCTCTGCGGTGGACTCTCTCCAGCAGTTCTCTGACCCTCTTGAACTGAGGGGCCCAGAACTGGATACATAATTAGAGAAAGAAGAAGATAAAATTAACACAGACTTTGGATTGAGTAATAATTCTATATTACACAGTACCTCATCAAGGCAAAACTTCTTGATACACTGGTGTACAAGCACACAAGTACCAGGCAGTCAAGTTGCTCCCAATCCACAGCTCACAACGGGAACACACCTACTGTGACTGGAAAGACTAGGCTTCAGAAAACTATAAAATAATTTAGAATACACAAAGGATCACGTCCCACTGATTAAAAACTAGACCTAGAAATCTGTAATGCTTGATTAAGCTTAGAAAATTGTTATTAACAATATGTGGAGTATTGGAACACTGCGTATTGCAATTAATGGATAAAAAGTAGACTAATCAGCTTGCAGAAGTATGATGTGACTGTACTACTGTAATGATGCTCATACCTCTGATATAATAAACTGAATTTAATTTTTTAAAAATCTCATTTGACAGATATTTATCAAAACACATGAGATAACTGTCTTGAAATGCAATGGGTTTAATAAAAAAAAGCATCAACAGATCAATTTTCTAAATAAGAATACCGTTTACCCTCAAAGGACAGAATGCATCTCTGAACTGTGAATTAGATTACAACACAAAACAGCACTGTGACTATTATTAAATGGAATGAACAACATGCTTTGGCAGTTTCCTTTTTTTTTTACATAATAATATCTATGTTGAACAGGTATTTTACACTTCTTTAAAAATGTAAAACACTAAAGTAGAAATTAAATTAGTGACTGGAAAGATATCAGAATTCTCTAGGAGCTGATTTACAGTATTTCATAAATCACAGAATCACAGAATGTCAGAGGTTGGAAGGGACCTCAAAAGATCATCTAGTGCAGCCCCCCTGCCAGAGCAGGATCACCTACAGTAGGTCACACAGGAATGCATTCAGGTGGGTTTTGTCTCCAGAGAAGGAGACTCCCTGGGCAGTCTGTGCCAGTGCTCTGTCACCCTCACAGTGATAAAGTTTTTTCTAATATTTTGTGGAACCTCCTACATGCCAGCTTGTATCCATTGCCCCTTGTCCTGGCATTGGACATCATTGAAAAGAGCCTGGCTCCATCCTCCTGACACTCCCCCTTGACATATTTATAAACATTAATGAGGTCACCCCTCAGCCTCCTCTTCTCCAAGCTAAAGAGACCCAGTTCCTTCAGCCTTTCCTCATAAGGGAGATGTTCCACTCCCTTAATCATTTTCGTGGCTCTGCGCTGGACTCTCTCAAGCAGTTCCCTGACCCTCTTGAGCTGAGGGGCGCAGAACTGGACACAATATTCCAGATGTGGCCTCACCAGGGTAGAGTAGAGGGGCAGGAGGACCTCTCTCAACCTACTTGCTACTCCCCTTCTAATACACCCCAGGATGCCATTGGCCTTCTTGGCCACGAGGGCACATTGCTGGCTCATGGTCATCCTGTTGTCCACTAGAACCCCCAGGTCCCTTTCCCCTGCGCTGCTCTCCAGCAGGTCAGTCCCCAACCTATACTGGCACATGGGGCTGTTCTTTCCCAAGTGCAAAACTCTACACTTGCCCTTGTTGAACTTCATCAGATTTCTCCCCGCCCAGCCCTCCAGCCTGTCCAGATCTCTCTGAGTGGCAGCACAGCCTTCTGGTGTGTCAACCACTCCTCCCAGTTTTGTGTCATCAGCAAACTTGCTGACAACATTCTCTAATCCCTCATCCAGGTCATCGATGAATATATTGAAAGACACTGGCCCCAGCACTGACCCCCGAGGGACCCCACTAGACACAGGCCTCTAACTAGACTCTGCCCCATTGACCACAACACTGACTTCTTCCCTTCAACCAATTAGCGACCCACCTCACTATTTGGTCATCCAGACTTCTGCAAGTCTGCATCATACTTCTGCAAGCTGATTAGTCTACTTTTTATCCATTAATTGCAATACGCAGTGTTCCACACTTCCTCAGTTTACCTATGAGGATGCTGTGGGAGACGGTGTCAAAGGCCTTGCTCATGTCCAGATATAGACCACATCCACTGTATGGCCACCATCCATCCACCTGGTTATGTCTTCATAAAAGGCTATCAGGTTGGTCAAACATGACTTCCCCTTGGCAAAGCCATCACCTTTCCAGGGATGGAGGTGAGGCTGACCGGTCTGTACTTACCATGGTCATTCTTCCTGCCCTTCTTGAAGACTGGAGTGACATTTGCTTTCCTCTGGTCTTCAGGCACCTCACCTGTTGCCCACGACTTACCAACGATGATGGAGAGTGGCCTAGCAATGACCTCCACCAGCTCCTTCAGCACCCTCGGGTGCATCCCATCAGGGCCCATGGATTTATGGATGTTCAAGTGTCCTAACTGAGCCCTAACCCAGTCCTCCTTAACCAGGGCAAACTCCTCCTTTATCCTGACTTCCTCTGGGGCCTCAGGGGACTGAGGCTCCTGAGGACAGTCTCCAACAGTGCAGACAGAGGCAAAGAAGCCTTTCAGTAATTCTGCCTTCCTTCTATCCTCTGTCTGCACAGCACCCACCCCATTCACCAGAGGGCCTACATTGCCTCTAGTGTTAGTTTTGTCAGCAATGTATTTGAAGAAGCCAAAGTTGTTCTAACAAAAAGTTAGAAAGATGACTATCTCTCATTCTAAAACATGAAAAAACCCAAAGCAGTTAAGTATGGACATTATGACTATTATTCATGTATTATGATACACTACTTTTTTTTAGCCTTTTTTAGCCATGCAACTGGGTCTTTACATTAGCAGCCTGTCATACACACTTCAGATAAGCTCACCATAAGGAATATTGCTAAGCCCGCTCTCAAATCTTTTTCAAAAATTAACACAATCTTGTTCATTAAAAAGAGAAAATGGATTGTAAACTATTAATTGCCAGTGATAACATCAAACAAAATAGAAAAACACTGCATGTGAAAAACTGTAGACTATTATCTTTTTCTACAGTAAAGAAGTATTTTATTTTTTTTAATGACCTGGTGATCTTCCTCTTGTTTCCAAGCCTTCTACCTCTAAATCAAATTCAGAGTTCCACAGAGAACCAAAATGAGGGAATTAGGACCTCAGCTGCTTAAGAGGAGGAAGCAGTGAGGGTAGGGAGCTGGGC
The DNA here is from genome assembly GCA_020746105.1 of Trogon surrucura. Classification (NCBI taxonomy): domain Eukaryota; kingdom Metazoa; phylum Chordata; class Aves; order Trogoniformes; family Trogonidae; genus Trogon; species Trogon surrucura. Next base: position 57,834,930 of record CM036618.1, read on the forward strand.
AAACAAAGGCAAAGAGGGCTCATTGAGTAACTTGTCCCTCCTAGTTCAGTTAGCAAAAAAATGGGGTTCCTAGGTAAGGCTGCTTCACTGCCATTGCCTATCTAGTCTTCACTTTTAAACTTCTGCTTATGAACTCTTTCCTCATTTATTTATAGCAATTTACTTATTTTTTTTACTGCAGAACAAAGCCTCGTGATGGAAAGGTATTTGAAGGTTTTCATCTTGTGTCAATAGGAAAAGATGGGCTGATTTGTCTTCTGAGGTTTTTATCTTTCAGGTGCTCCTGCAAAACTCTGAGCAGTCATAAATGTCAAGAGGGATTAGGAGGGATGGGAAGAACAGGATAAAGGGAAGACAGGGAGCAATTTTTTAAGCAATCTTAGCATTTCCTTGCTTCCAGGTCATGACTGATCATTCGCACTAACTCTGATCATGCCCATTTCAAGCATATCAAGGGGCTGTACTTCACAATATTTGTAGCATTCAGGAGCACAAAAATGGATGTCCCATACGGCATGGTTTGCAAAGGCAATTACACATGATTATTAAACTCAATCTACAGCTACAAATATTTCAAAGTTAAACTGATACTCACAGTCCAGCAGTATTCTTTCTGACCAGACCAGACTTCAATGAACAACTCATACTAGAAATCACTTTTTTGTTAATTTTCCCTCTTAGCTTTTATGCATTTAAGTCATTGCATTCATACTGAAATGACACTATCCAAACTGAAGCTTTAGAGCATATTTCATATAATTTGTATGGTCTTTAGGTAATTATTAAATGCTGTAACCTCAAAAAAACTAATGGCTTTCGTTTTAAGTAAAGAAAATGACTAAAGCTGTTGCTCACATTACTGATTTAGCTTTTACATATCCTGGTGCTCAGGCCAAATATTTTTATGGCCATACAAATAATCTGTTATGATGTTAATGAATGCCAAATTTTAACTTCAGTGATGGTAAAAAAGATTAATTTACTTTGTATGGATGGAAAATTCTTTTGATTCAGAGAAATCATGTAAGTAACAGTACTGCAAGCAGTTGAAAATCCCATGACAACCAGAGACACTGTTTCCTTCCAGAGAGGGCTCACATTATTCCTAGCCTTCTTTTACCACCAACGTACCTATAGAAGCTCTTCTTGATGCCCTTGGCATCCCTCGTCAGACTGAATTCTATGACAGCTTTGGCTTTCCTAACCTGATCCCTGGCTGCTCGGACAATTTCTCTGTATTTCTCCCAGGCTACTTGTCCTTTTCTCCAAAGTCTATGGGCTTCCTTCCTGTGTTTGATTTTGTCCAGGAGCTCCTTGTTCATCTATGCCAGCCTCCTGGTGTTTCTGCCTGACTTCTTCCTTGTTGGGATGCATCACATCACATCAACAGAGCCAAGTGTAGGGTCCCGCATTTTGGTCACTGCAACCCCATGCAACGCTACAGGCTTGGGGAAGGGTGGCTGGAAGGCTGTCCGGTGGAAAAGGACCTGGGCGTTCTACTCGACAGCCGTCTGAATATGAGCCAGCAGTGTGCCCAGGTGGCCAAGAAGGCCAACGGCATCCTGGCTTGTATTAGAAATTGTGTGACCAGCAGAAGTAGGGAGGTGAGTGTCCCCCTGTACTCAGCACTGGTGAGGCCTCACCTTGAGTACTGTGTTCAGTTTTGGGCACCTCAGTATAGGAGAGATATCGAGGTGTTGGAGAGAGTGCAGAAGAGGGCAACAAAGCTGGTGAGGGGCCTGGAGAATAGACCTTACGAGGAGCGACTGAGGGAGTTGGGACTGTTCAGTTTAAGGAAGAGGAGGCTGAGGAGGGACCTCATCATGCTCTACAATCACTTGAAAGGACATTGTAGAGAGGTTGGTGCTGGTCTCTTCTCACAGGTCATTAGGGACAGAATCAGGGGGAATGGGTTCAAGTTGCAACAGGGCAAGTTTAGACTGGACATTAGGAAGAAATTCTTCACGGAAAGAGTGGTCAGACACTGGAACAGACTGCTTAGGGAGGTGGTTGAGTCACCATCTCTGGATGTGTTTAAGTGTCGCTCAGGTGTGGTGTTGAGTGATATGGCTTAGGGGTGAACTTGTAGTGTAGGGTTAATGGTTGTAGTGTAGGGTTAATGGTTGGACTTGATGATCCCAAGAGTCTTTTCCAACCTGAACTGTTCTATGATTCTGTGAATCACTCCTTGAGTGTGGAGGAGGCAATCCCTGAATATTAATCAGCTCTTTTGGCCCCTTCTTCTCTCCAGAGCTTTATCCTATGTTACTCCACCAATCAGGTTCCTGAAAAGGCCAAAGTCTGCTCTCCTGAAGTCCAAGGTAGTGGAGATAGCTGTGCATCCTCCTCACTGCCCTAAGGATCCTGAACTCCACCATTTCATGATCATTGCAGCCAAGGCTGTATATTTCCCACCAAAGCCCTCCCTGTTGGTGACAACAAGATCTACCATAGCACCTCTCCTCATTGACTCCTCCATCACTTTGAGAAGGAAGTTATCATCAACACACTCCAGGAACCTCTTGGATTGCTTATGTCCTGCTGTGTTGTCTCTCCAACAGCTATCAGGGTGGCTGAAGTCCCCCATGAGGACCTGTGAACATAAGGCTGCTCCCAGCTGTCTATGCATGGCCTCATTCACTTGGTCTTCCAGGTGGGGTGGCCTGTAACAGACTTCCAGTATGATGTCACCTGTCCCTGCCCTCCCTTGAATCCTACCCATAAGGTCTCAGCTGGCTCCTCATCCATCCCCAGATGGAGCTCTGTGCACTCCAGCTGGTCACTGACATAAAGTGCAAAAAAATCCACTCCTTGTTTCCCAATTAAAAAAAAAATCCCATTTCGAGGGTGACTGAGCACTGGAACAGGCTGCCCAGGGAGGTTGTGGAATCTCCATCTCTTGAGACATTCAAAACCCGCCTGGACGCGTTCCTGTGCGCTCTAGTGTAGGTGATCCTGCTCTGGCAGGGGGGTTGGACTAGATGATCTTTGAGGTCCCTTCCAACCTTTAACATTCTGTGATTCTGTGATTCTGTGAAGTAAAGTATTATTATTGTTGGATGTAAACAGTGTATGCAGACAATAAACAAGATCCAAGAATAATTGCCATTGCTGGTTTCTCATCAGAGCTGGGTAATCTCATGTGCAATGCCACCTTGACTATTGAAAGTATCTGTTATGTCATCAGTATGCTTGTCATAACAATACAAGATCAAAATATTAATATCTAGAACTTCTTGATTATGTATTGGTCATCACAAATACTCAAGCTATTTTTGGCAGCATTATCATCAAGAATGAACCATGTTTTCAGTTCAGTTATGTATAAACTGGCAAAGTGCAAAATGCTTTTTCCTAACAGCATCTTTAAAGTGGAACCCCATCTTTAAGGTTCATCAAATGATGCAGAAAGAAGGGAAGAATGTCCTTCCTTCTCCTTCCCTTTCAGCCCAGTTTGGGGTTGTAAGTCTTCTGTTACTCATTTGCAACTCCTGATCATCTCTACACTGATAGATTCCTACTGGTGTTTTTAAAATTTCTCAGCTCATTACCCAATCCACCTGAGCCTTAGGAGATTAAGAGCTCATTAAATGGCAGAAAGTTCCTATAAGATTTTGTTCAGTCAGAGAACTGAGCCTCATCTAGAGAAGGAACACATGTGAGTCCCATTGGCAGTGTAAGGCAGAGCCATTTCAGAGACAAAATGCAGTGGAAACAGAGAACTCGGTTGCAAGGTCGTATGGACAAACAGAGCTACCAAAAAATCATGTTGATCCTGAAAGGTCCAAGTTTGGGCAGTCTGCAACACATGGTGGAGATCAATTAAGATGTCCAGACACCAATATACTACACGACTCTGCAAGTGGAATTCTTTGAGAAACGGGTTTGTTGGAACCTCAAGAAAATACATTTTCACAAAGTATTTATGTTGCAATGAACTGGTATCTGCTAACTGAAGGAGCAAGTGGCTATTTTAGGAACTTCATAACCCTAATACAAAATTTTACTATTTTACTACTAAATTTCAGTTTCTTGCCATCCTGTTTCCTATTACAGCTAGACATCAATACTTTTGTTTTCAAAGTGTGGTTTTGATTTGTTTTTTTAAGAAGAAAGAAAAACAAAAGCAAACTAGAGTTAATTCTAGGAAAGGCAATTGAGTTCATTAACATTTAACATACATATTGTAAGTTATTTTATTCATCTGAATCCACAACACAGCAGTACCACTGCTGCGAGCAAAAAGTAAACTTCAAGTAAGATTTGTTTTACTGTTTATAATTAAACACTGCAACTGCATAGAGGTTTATCAGATATTTTCCCTTCTCTCTTGTCTTGAAAATGGTAACAACCCAAACTAATTTGATTTTTCCATATTTGCAAATTTTATAATAGACTGAAATCCTGAGGGATTCCACAGCAGATGGATGACGGTGTTATCCTCATTACAACTACCTACAATTTAGAAAACTGTCATTTTTTAATATAATCAATTTCTTATTTCAAGAAACCTGCTAAACACTGAATATCTATGCATTGTATCGAATCCACTTTCAGGATAATTGTGGGCTGTCTTCATTAAAATTAAACAACTATTAGAAATTGTTTTTCAATTCCTCGCAATCAAATTTATTGAAGAGAATGGTGGACACATGCAGTTGCCAAGTGCATGTTTGGCTTACTCAGATGTGCAGCTATGAAGATGCATCTGGAATATAGTTTACCTTCTAAGAACTCATTAACTTTACTTAATTCAGAAAAATATCTCCACTGTAACAGCAGTTTTAGGACTGACCTTAGATAGCACTTACACATATGTACATGGAAAAGATATTGTGAAATAAGATGGCATCGAAAAATTAACTGCTCTCCTCAGAGAAATTCCAACCCTTCATACACATTAGCAGAAAACCCTGGGAAATGTATACAAATCTGTTCAATCATTATTTAATCAGTGAGAAACTTAATTCTAAGTAAACAAAGATTTGAGAGTGTTTCGTTTGTATCTTCTTTATAAACACAGGAGGTGTAATACATACTTGGCTTCTCAAAGCATGTTCCCTGTCTTCCTAGGAAAGCCATACTGTATGTTTTATGACGTAAAAAAGAGCCTGAAGTGAGTGTGAATTTAGCTATACAACTGATTCTCACAATCGAGCCCTTTGACTGTTTTAGTGTGGAGTAAGATCACAGATTCAATTTTATAGCCAGATTTTCATTTCGCTCCCATGTCAATCAGTATGAATTTATTGGTCTAACCTATCTGAAAAATCGTGCTATGAAATTTTATTAAGTATTTTCCTATAAAACTTAAAAGAAATCCTTGATGAGACATATGTTATTTGCTTGAGCAAGAGACTTTCCTGGACTAGAAGAACTTTTAACAAAATGTGTCTGTGATAACGGTGTTGCTGACAGGGAAAGAAAACATTAAGACAACACCAGCCCTTTGCTTACATTTCACATCAGCTTCTTACCACCAGACTACTGACTATCCTTGAGAAGGCTTCTCACTCTCCCACTTCCAAGCTCATGTTCACAAGCACATGCAATATCAAGAGTATTTGCAAATGAAACCTGCCAATCCTTTCAATTCTGGAGCATTTATTGGAGAACTGAACAGGCAAACTCATCCAGAATTAACGTCCGACTATGCCTGTATAAGACTGAATGAAAAATATATTCAGAAAATACAAAAATGAGTGATAGACAGACTGGGTTGGTTTATCATGGAAAGAAAATCTGTCAAGCTCAAGAAAACCAAGAATTGAGGCTTTCACTCTATTATCTGTTTTGTTTCTGTACCTATTCTTTGGGATTTTTTATTCTAAAAAAAATAACATATGCAATTGTCACAGGATTTTCAAAGCTGGTGTTTCCTCAAAGTTGGCATTAAATTTTAGATAAATAATGTAGTATTTTTGCCGTCTCCACCATGTTTCATGGTGAAAACACATATCAATTAGGTAGAAGACCCAGGTTCAACCTTCCTGAATGTGTTTTAAATCATTATTCTGAACAAAAAGTCAAGAACAGTGGACTGAAGCTGAGGTACTCAACATCCTATTGAACACAGCACAGACTTCTGCTTCCCTTCATTAGAGTCCTTCCACACAGAAGCACTTAGCTGTTATAATTAAGAAACAGCAGGATGCTGTCTTTGCTGGGAAAGACATTCAACTTGGAGGCTGCAGAATCAGATGTCTGTTTCTCCTTTATTTAGTTTCTGCCTTATTCAAACCAAACAGGTTTTCTGTTTTTCTAACAGGAAACTCTAAGATAGCCTTGAAAATTCAGGTCTGTGGGCTATACTGTTCTTCCCCAAGACAGAAAACTATACCCAGGTCTTCCATATCATCGAAGAAAGAATGATCCAACCTCTAACATTCTGTGATTCTGTGATTCTGTGATCACAGAATCACAGAGTGTGTTGGGCTGGAAGGGACCTTTAAAGAGCATCTAGCCCAACCCCCCTGTAGTGAGCAGGGACATCTGCAACTGGATCAGGTTGCTCAGAGCCCCATCAAGTCTGACCTTGAATGTCTCCAGGGACGGGGCCTCCACCACCTCTCTGGGCAACCTGTTCCAGTGTTTCACCACCCTCACAGTCAAGAACTTCTTCCTAACGTCTAATCTAAATCTACTCTGCTCTAGTTTAAAACTATTGCCCCTTGCCCTGTCGCTACACACCCTTGTAAACAGCTCCTCCCCAGCTCTCCTGTAGAACACCTTCAGGTACTGGATGATACTTAGAACTGTGACCTAAAAAGTGATATGTACAGAGAAGAGCAAGAGGGGCAGTCTAAGTGTCATTCACATCATGAAGACAGCATGGGGGCTTTTAAAGGAACCATCAAAAACCTCATTTGAATTGTTCAGTATCAAAAATATGCAAATAGGAAGTCTTATGAGTCCATTAAAAGAATCTTGTTGCTCATTATGCTTCTGGAGAAGTTGAAAAGTAAATGACAAGACTCATGCAGGACACTAGAAAATCCTTTAAGGATCTTTTAAGGAAAAATAAGATAGTGACAGAAAGAACCGTCACTTCAGCAACTTCATTAAATGAAGAGGGAGATTCTCAACCAAAATTAAGATTATTCTGTTAGCAAGCTTTCAGAAGGTAAAGGCCACTACATAAAGGAAAGAGATCCTTTAAATTACTAGGAGGCTTCTATGCTTTGAAATTTCAAAGGCAAGTCTGAAGTCTCCAAGGACACTATATTTGTATCCTACGGATGCCAGAACAAAATATTAGTGTAAGTAACAAGCACACCCCAAAGCAGGCTTGGTTCTCCAGTTAGTGGCAGAGTAAGTACTCTAAATGACTGAACTACAACCTAAGAGAAAAATCCTAGACAGATAATAAAGAATGAAAGTGCATTTTCCAGCAAATATCAACAATGCTTCTAAATCTTCTCATTTTGCACGAGCTTCAAAATATTAAAATATACTACTTTACACACAGAATTAACTCTATCATTAATCATTTATTCTTGGCTGTACACATGACATCTGCACAAAACTAATTCAGATTACTCTGCCAACAACAGCAGTTCTTTAACACATATACTTTAATGCAATATAAATTCCATACCGTTGGGTTGATTATACATTATGGGGCTTTCAAAAGGTGAGCCAGATTGCTTGCACCATCTTAAATGTTTATGCCATCAGGTCTGTAAATAATACTATAATAGGTGTCAACAAATACTTTGAATCATACCCTCACCCGTTCTGCATCTCCATCTTTCCATTATACATACAGAAACGTGAAAGCCCATCACTAACAATTATTCGTACTGCTTACTCAGTCACGCCATCTTTTACTCTAAAGTGAGGTACTTCCCACCAGTTCAGCAATGAATTTCTGAATTGTTAAAGAATATATTTAAAAACCCCACAAAATACTACAGATACATTTAAAAGAAAAGTAATTTAAATACAAAGAGGCTGCATGGTAATAAATTATTGGGAAACTGACCTTTATAGTCTCCCGCGCTGAAAAAACAATCCGATCGGCTTTCAGAAAGATGTGTCACAAACTTTTCAATTAATTCTGCCAAAACTGCGAGAAGTAGAAACGCATGAAAACATTAGAGACAAAGAACAGAATATGGAACTGCATTATGTAACAAAATGTGAGAAACTAAAGCTATTTGAAATCCTGCATGTTTATTCATGTTTTTATGGGGGAACAATTCAAAGCATGTATTGTGCTTTTGCATTCCTAACACCATGCTTACCTTTAATTAAATTTTAATAGCTTTACTGAGATTATATTCAGTGTAAATGGAAAAAGAATCCTATACTATCTTTATATCCTCCAAGGATTACTTCAGAATTTGTTACATGGTTTTGATATGAAATGAAAATTAACTATAATTAAACTACAAACTTTTACCATATTTGTGTATTTGGAGAAGAAAGAAAAACAAACAAACAAAACCCCCCAAAACCCCAAACAAGTCACACACAACGAAAAGCTCACAGCACCCTGACATTATGCTTACAAAAGTAAATTAAGTTTTAAGGGTTGTTTCAAAAAACCAATATAAAACCACCTATGCTATCATAAATTAAAATTATTCACCTAAAATTACACAATAATTTCCTCTGGGAAATTCTGTATTGTATGATGAACACAAGTCTCGCCATGGCACTCTGAGTCTGCAGGTATGGGACAGAGCAGTCTGATGCTGACACTGGTCACTGTGTAGGAAATCTTACCTCCCACCTTGATAGGATGTTAGCCAGGGAGTTAGTGAGATCTGTCAACCACAAATCATTAGCAAAAACTGTCCCTTGTTCCTCAGTTCTGCAAGTTTGAGGCTACTGCAGCTGAGAAGGCTACCACCTTTACAGATTTAAAGGACACAAGGTACTCTTCACACATACTGCATGGAGGAAGCTCATACTGAAATAAGCCATATTAAGAACTTAAGATAGTAATAGTGGCCATTTTTTATAAGTAAATACTATCCCAAAACAGCTGCTGTTGTAATGATAAACAAGATTTAAAGAACAGTGACAATACACTTCCTTGCTTTGTAAAGTGTGTTATTTAGAGAGTAACAAGTGGAACTTCCCACAAGACTTCCCTCTTTTTGGACTGTACGTTACCATTTCCTTGGCAGCAGTTCAGTTTAAAAGCACTGAAGCTTTAGTTCCTCATCACACCCATTCTGACACATTACTCCACGCGCCCACAGGTGGTGTTACTGGTTTTGGACTGAGTAATTCCACCGCACTATTTTAGCAGAGAGCTGCACAAACAGCTGTAGCAGCAGAAGCAAGGTGTAGCACTCTGTGCTGGAGGTGGCAATGACGAAAGCTGGAAAACCCTTGAACTGGCCTTGCTGACAGGAAAGCGACCACAGGAAGCTGCAGCACAAGCTCTTTCGTGTGTGAGGAGGAACATGACAGAACCCACAGTCTGATGCTTGTTAAAAAAAATATGAAGAAAAAGGTACCAAAAAGACAGTTAACTCTTCTCCTAGCCATTTTAAGCCAACATTCTGACAATTAAAGTATGATCTTTTTTTTTTCTTGATTTGTTGTCCAACACTTTTACAGAAATTACTTTACACAGAATGAGTCCAGAAGAAGTTTTTACGAGGTTGGGTTTTGGTAATACTCTCTTGGTGGGCAAGGCAAATGGCAAAAGAAGCTTTGCTAGAACAGCTAAACACAGAGTAGCCAGCTCCAACAGTAACAAAAATAATTTTGCATTGCAAAAGACTACTAAATCAAAACAGAGGAATTACACATGTAATTTATATTCTTATGCATTTTTATGGAGAGAAGAAACTGCCACTTAACAATATAACTATTTTAATCATGGTTAATAAACCATGTGGGGCTAGCAAAAAGCAACATATTTTATAGAGGAGTAACAGCTTATTTGTTCTGCGAAAATAAACAATCTCACTAATCTTCACTAAAATGCTTAGTGGAATCTGGTCCACAAGCAATATAACAAATATTTGTGTAAAATGAGAACAGGTGTCTACACCTGGAGTTGTATATAGCAAAAATCAAAAATTAAACTTAAAATTTTTAACTAGCTAGATGCTTACCGTATGACTATTGATACTGTGATTCCTGAAAACAGGAACCACACTAAAACACCTAAAATACCACATAATCCAAAACATTTAAAGGCAACTCAAAACGTTGCACATTTCTTTCCTTTTTGTTGGGAGGCATCCACACACTTGACCTAGCAGTTAAATATTCCATTTCAGTGTTTGAGTTAATGGCAGAAGTGACAGCCCAACTGCTAAGCAATTTTTTGAAACTCAAGCACGAAATTATTTTCTACCATTTGAAAGCATTTACCTAAGTGCCCATCAAGATCTTTGAAAAGCTTTTAATCAAGTTTGAGAGAGGAAGGAGGAAGACACACATAGAGTTCATCGAAACAAATTTGGTTAATACAAAAAGAGGGAGGGTATTCACAGGACATTATCTCTTCCAAAAGAGTGCCCACGTGAAATGACAAGCAGTTATTTTATTTTTTGTCTTTAATATTAAATCATTTAGCTGTCATGTGGACATTTCCTAAAAATCTTTATAAAGGTGGAAACTGGCTCAGTGATTTTTCATTTAAGCAGAAAAGTAGGCTGTATAGTAAATCTAGCGTTGTTGTAGAAGCTCATATTCTCATGCAGAGGTTCTATTCAGAGATAGCTATTAGCATTGTGGCCTACCAACTCTGCGAAAATGTTGATTTTCTTAAATTACGGTAGCTTGCCTGGATTAACATTGAAGTTTTTATGAGACTGACATGCAAATTTAATCCACACATCCAAAATAAAAAGAGTTTTAATTTAGGAGTGTGTAATCATATACAAAATAAATGAAAGGGTTTTAAAATTCCCTAAGTGATTGCAGTATGCTCATAAAACAGCTGAATTCCTGCAGGGCGGTGTTTTTTGCCTTGAAATAATGTACAAAAGGAAGGTAATCAAAATGGCTTCTAAACTGCATCAGAACACTGATTAAAAAATTTTATGTAATTAAAACTGTTTTAATAGGTAACCACCAAGAGACATTATCTAATTCTTACTTTGGTTTAAGACAAAAAGATCAAAAACTGTGAAAAGCATCAGAATATTTCAGGTTCTGTAATGTAACTAGTGTTGCTGGATCATATTCTATACCAACTCACAGATACTTCAGAGGAGTTTAAAAGAAAAATTTTTTTTAAGAGCTAACAATAGTCCTGCTTGACTTGTGCTGGAGGTTAAAAATTCAAGAGTGAAAAGCTTGGACAGCTGATTACTTTCTAAGAGTAGTGCCAGAAATTTTCCGCTCCATCAACCATACTTCAGTTTAATAAATCTATGAAAAATACAGTCGGCAATTCCCGTCTTAGTGGCAACAATGAGGACATCTTTTTTTGATTCTTAGGATGCTGAGAGAGACTTTCAATTATGGTACATTGAAAGGGCAAAGGAACAACCTGCATCTTCTTTGAAAAGAAGAAAACAAAGTATTAAAAATTCTCACAGTACTTCCGTTAGAGATGAAGGTTGCATGTCTTACACCAATATACAAGCATCTTCTTTACTAATGCCTTTCAAATCCTAATCAAATGTTGGATCCCTCACACGCACACATGCACATTCACTTGCACTTAACACTGCTCGCAGGACCTTCCTTTGCAAGTTCCTCCAAAGTGGTTTGGGGAACAGATGAAAGAAGTTTTGACCTGCAATTGTTCTTCCTGCGTAACATGAAAGACCCATTGTTCCAGTTTAATTCTGAAACAAGCCTCCTTGAAAAATCAAGTAAGGACATAAAAAGATAAACATCTTTTTTGTATTATTCTAAAAACCTCTTTTGCATTTTTTTTTAAATTGGTCACGCTAAAAAACAAGAGCGAACCACATGCAGAATCTAGATCTAATTGAGTGATCCTCAAGGCATGAGATCTGGCCCATATTTTTAAAAGATCAAATTGAGCTTAGAGAATCTGTGTTCATCTTGCAGAGCGGAACAGGCTTCTCTGAGGATCAATTCAAAACGGAAATCTAATGCAGTTACCCTGATGTATCTTTTTGAAATCACAGCCTAGAGAATCCTCTCTCACACACTTAACAGGAAAGCCTGTAGAAGATTACTACGCAAAAATAAGTTTAGTCAAATCTTCTTTAGCTGGACCTACTGAAGACTGAAATTTAAATAAATTTCTCCTTAAGAAAAGGAAGAACAGGCTAGTAATAGCTCTAAAAATGCATTATTTCATTGTCTTTGAATCCAGAAGATCCTTTTCAACAAAAACTCATTATCCTTACTACCTTTACTTCCACATGGAGGCAGAGTGGGGACAAACAAGATACTCTTCTGGTTGAGACGGTAGCCGTAATGTATACCTTAATTTAAGTCAAATTTACAATGCTTGAGCAGGCTATTTTGATAAACTGCCAAAGTTTAGTATTTTATTATCCTGAAAAAAATGCCCCAAACAAAAAAAACGCACACATGACAGTCATGCCTACTGAAAACATCCATCCTTTTGGTTTTCCATCTCATGGGAAAGGTCCTGTAGTTACTTTCAGTTTTTTGTAGCAATTGCTAAAGGCTGTAGCATCCAAAGGTCATAAACAATGACACTGACTCAAAGGATCACAGCATTTTTTGTTCAGTGTAGTTTGACAGAGCTACCTCAGATGATGCAGAGCTCACAAAGCATTAAGGGACTTCAGAACACGGTGTTGATCATAACCATTCTACTTTTATCAACCATTCCATTTGTAAAATATAACGAAAAACTCTGCTTTTCAGTAAGATCTCATACGCAATTTCAGGAGCTGCTGTGTTTTTTGTACCTTTGAAGTCCTCAGTGGTTGCTGAGATTAAAAGAATAACTGCCTGAAGATGAAAATTATCTCAAAAAAGAAAAATGCCTCCCACATGTATTTATTTGTTTGATTGTTTGTTGAAGGGAGAACATTGTGGAGGTAAATTAATAGGCCCTAAAGAACATTGGTAATCTAAATCCAGATTCCTGAGGGAGAAATGCCATGGAAACTCTGAATGACTCCATGAAGCAAGTTAGAGGACTGATTACCTCTCATTTATGAAGTGCTGGCATATAGTTTTATGATCTATGCAACACCCTCAATTTCTGATACTTAGTGTTTAAAGTCTTCTAAGAGAGGACAGGATTAAAGGTGTTGAATCTGCCCAGACAGGAAAGAGATCAGCTGCTGATACAACACTAACAAGGAATAGATAAGAAAGGAGTTGCTGGGGCTGAAAACAACAGAAATGTCTTCTGCAAAACCTGAAGGATGAGACACAACTCACAAAAGGCAGGAAACAGTCTAGCCAAGATCACATCCACGCACACAGAATGTTAAGCGTTGGAGGGGATCTCGAAAGATCATCTAGTCCAATCTCCCTGCCAAAGCAGGATCATCTACAGTAGATTGCACAGGAACGCATTCAGGTGGGTTTTGAAAGTCCCCAGAGAAGGAGACTCCATAACCTCCCTGGGCAGCCTGTTCCAGCGCTCTGTCACCCTCACAGGGAAAAGAGATTTTCCTAATGTTTTTGTGGAACCTTTTATGTTCCAGCTTGCATCTGTTGCCCCTTGTCCCATCTTTGGACTTGATACTGGTTCAAAAACACACCCACAAAAACGCCAGAAATAAAACCCACACAAACCTCCCAAGCATGTGAATGATTTGAACATGCAATACGCTAAGTATAGACTCACAAAGCCCAATAATTCTCTACATAAATCTAAGCTACTTTTCAGAGGAATTGATTTGCCTGTTTCTCTTCCTGCCAAAGCCTAGATGACAACACACAGAAAGTTCTTACCTAGATCTAGTAAAGACGCTTCAGGAAGGCCACAAGCATTGCAAAGAGTAGGTCAAAAGAGGCCAAGCCTTAACCTGCCCAAGTCCCCTATCTGTGGTTCTCTAGCTGCCCCAAGTGATCCAGAGACATATGCAAAGATACTCAACAACAAGCAGCTACATGCCTAGCATCCACAGTTCTGTGGCACCTTTATAGAAGGAATGATTAAAAGAATGTCTTTTATTGTGTTTAGAACATCAGAATGTAGAGTATGGTTGTCTCGAGTGTGATTTGCTTTCAGATGACCAAGAAAAATCCATGCTTTCAGTCCTGCCACACTGAAAGACATACAAGACATCTCCTTTCAGCAGATCAATAAAGTCATTCAAAACTGGACCTTAACACCTGACCACAGAAATTAGTTAAAAGCAACAGTCAGAAGTGATGCTTTAGTAGAGAAAACACCAACCTAGGGCTGAAGATGGACATTCTCAAGTGTAACGTTGATACCATAGCATTTAGCAGAAAAACAGCGACCAAGTCAACATGACGGTAACACAAGAAGAGTGAATTAGAGATATTGACACTATACAGTTTGCTCAAAGAATTTTCTGATGGAGTTCAGGCAGGTTCTATAGAATCAGCATCTGGTAATCCTGACAACATATCACAAAATCTACAGTACAGAGTCATGGAATCCCATGTTGTCTTTGCTGATCATGTTCTGGTTCCACTGCTGTTACTGTTAGTCTTCTTTAGAAAGGACCTAGCACAGGAAGCATAAGCATGCACCTTCCTTCTCTAATCCCTGGGGTTTGCTCTATTTGTGACTAAAGAGAGTGTTTTGAGTTCTTGGGATCTGAACTGAAGCCTCCCATGAAACCTAGGAGAGCTTCACATGCTGCAAAAGACAGATAGCAGCATAGCTATCTCTTATAAAATAATTTCAGTAAATATGATGTTGTCTCAAACCACACAGGTAGTAAGCATTTTGCTGCTTCTGAGATATCTCCAATCCGACACGCACCATTCGAACAGCTCTGCATTCACCTTAAATTACTGGTACTTACACTTAGTTTAAATCGCTATTGTTTTGTAGGATGCTTTTATTTATTTATTTAATGTTTCATTATGGTATTCTGTTTCTGTTTTCATACTTCATTTTTTTTTGGTGTAGTTTGTGAAAGCACTTGCAGAGCTACCTGTGAGGCTTCATAACAATTCCACTGACACTATGTTGCTTTTACTCACAGTTCCATCTCGGCTGGAAAAAGTTATTCAGAAGCAATTTTTTTGCTTTGTGTTAACAAATCTTAATGAAGTCTCTCGAATTCCTCATTCTAGCTTCTGATGCCTCCAAAGTTACAGAAAACAACCTACACAGGTTTTGAGTCTGTGTATGGATAACTACAAAGCAGAGAAAGAAATACTTGGGGTTTTTAAAGCCAACTACTTTTAAATATATGTTTTAGGCTTTGTAAAAACATGTTTTTTTCAACAAATAAGTCCTTTTAGGGGCAGGAAGATAGATAAACAATTTTCATACAAAATTTCATAAAATCCAAGACGAGATCAGTCTAGAAAATAAAATCACTTTTACAAAGACTAAATTATTTGTGCTTCACACAAATCCTCTCACTGAACTACTAGATCAGAGTCATGCAAGAGAAGTAAACACAAAATTTTGCTACAAAAATGTAGGGCTTTTTTAATTGCTATTCTTCAATTCTTTTTTCTTACACAAGCAGAAGCTCATATAACACATATACAGTTGGTTTTGAATGCTGTGAATCTCTGTTTGATCACCTGTTTCACAAAGCTATCTGAATACATTCATTTGTGGACATGTACAATATAATATACATTGTAAGTGCATATATGCATCACATACAAATATGTACACATTCTGTCTACACATCCATTCTTCCCAATGGAAGGTGAAATCTTTGACTAATTTACAGCCACCTAAGACTAGAGACTCAAGCTTATTTCAAATAAGCAATAAGAACAGAGAGCTTCAATAATTTAGAAACATTCGATAATTATTGATTTTTATCTCATTACACAAATGACAAATTCCTTCTCAACTACTTTAATATTAAATCATATGTATAAATGACTTACTTAAGGTTTCCAAAACTGCCCTATAATTTTTATATTGCTATATAATTTATCATAAAATTCAGGTCTCATGTAAAATATAAATGCTGGGTTACTTTGATCTCATATAGAAGATATTTCATCTGTCTTCATTGCTAGTTGTATTAACTGGTCACCTCAAGAATTTGAAGGGAAGTCTTTGGCATCTGTAAACAAAAAGACTATGCACCGTCCACCTGACCATAATCACAATTCTTACAGGAATGAAAGCCAGCGATCTCTGAAAACACCCAGCTTCTTTATTGCTACACAAGTTTGTATGACACAAGTGAATTATTACATCTGATTCCTGATGTTTTGTGTCAGATGGATGATCACTGGTTTGTTGTTTTAACTGATCTGTACCAATGCTCCTGCATGAACACATTCTTCACTAGAAAATACCTATGAAGAAAAATCTGAATAAGTGGGTTCTTTGATGTTTAGTATGGCTTGATTCTGAAAAGTTTTACTGAAACTGCTCATCAATACAATTTCCCAAGTCATCCTAAAGTTATCCACTGGTAACTGGGAAATATCTGTTTTCTCTCAGGCTCTCTTTTCCATTTTCTCAGCATCTTAGTAATGGACCCTTTAGAGATCTGAAACAAAGACTTATATTTGAGCTCTTTCTGTATCAAATTTCACTGAAAAACAGCCAACACAGAGGGATCATGGCCATAAAGAAAGTAAAATAGGACATGATGCATATGCCTTGCTTTCTCTGGAAAATCTCCTTGAAATAGTTCTCATAATCAACATAAAATTATTGACTACTTGTACAAATAATGTAGTCCTCAATGAAACTTTCAAGAACAGTTGCTTACTAGTTTATTTGCTCTGTTTAACTCAGTAAGTCATACTCACTTGTTCCACTGATGATATCTGGTCTGGCTTTCATGACTTTGCAAAACTGCTTTCTACAAGTTTCTGTCCACCCAGTTTGCTTCTCTGGACTTTTTAAGAGTGATAAGAGCTTGTCAAGATCTTTATCTAGAAGAAATGAAAAATGAGTGTTATTCTGTAATGATAACCTTGGATCTTTTTTTTTTTTTTCCTTTCTTTTATGCTTATTACCTATAATAAGAAGCTATCAGTTACAGAGTACCAAGAAGACAAGTAGATAACTTCAGAGACCAGAAACTGTTTCAACGCAGAACACAACGCAGCTTAGAGTCCTGTCACTGCCTGGTATTTTCATCAGCTCTCATACTTCAGGAAGAGAAGACTGAATACGTATCCCTTATCCTATGACAATTAATCTGGAAAAGCAGTTCTAAAGTCAATGACATTCTGCTTTACACAGAACAGAAATATTCATTGGACTTACTGCCAGGTTTTCAACATTTAAGACATTACTGAGGCATATTTTATAACTTCTCTTAAGTTATTACTCCCCTGTCCTGAAATGATAAGAATTGGAAAGATTTTAAAGAAAGTAGCTTGCTATTTCCATGTGATTTCACCTCTCTGAGAATCTAAAATAGAAAAGATAGGAAAAGACCCTCCAATAAATATCTCGATTTAATAATAAAACAATGAGGTGACAGCACTATCTTGTAAAACATAAACTGAAGCATGATAAGACAGCAACAGAACAGTGTGCCATAGAGAATTTCTGGTTTCCTTCAGATGCCTCTATTATGGACAGATATTATGGCACATACGTGCATACCTTCGGGTTGCCAGGCATACCGATCGAGTAAAAAATATATTGGGCTGTCCACGCTATGAGAATTCTTATAATAGCTGTGCTGACAATCTCCAGCATTTTCTGACTTTGGCACAAGGGCTTAAAATTGGGACAAAAGATTACACTAAAAGTATATTTTCACTGTCGCTGAAACATCATCTTGAAAGTTTGACATTAATATTTGGAGAAATTCAGAATTTTAAATAGAGTTTTCTGAGGAATCTAGGTGCACCAAACACGCTTCGGCCCCTGGCCAGTCTCTTTGTTGGTGCTCTCAGAGGCTGCAACAATATAATTCAGACATTTCCTTATTTCTGAATGCTTGACTTTTTACCTGCACACTACTAAAGCACAGTCTTTTGGTACAATTGTTATATTGGCACAAATGTATCAGATAACACTTTTCATTATATGTCCAGCTTGCTTATAAAACAAATATGTGGAACAGTTTACAAAAAGATCTTTAAAAAAGATTGCTTTAAAATTTAAAGAAAGAACTTCAAAGCTTGCTCCTTACTGTTATTTTACCTTGTTATTAAAGATACATTCTCTCTTATACATTTTCTCTTTACAATAGGAAGACATGCCTTCAAAATTAGAATTGTTATTGATGCAATGACAAAAGGACAGTAAGTATCTTCTCTCTTGACTAAAGTGGTTATTATTTTTCCTCCATTTTCTACTAAGCTAGAGGAAATTACACATACTTTACCAATTTTCTGGAATAAACTATCACAGGCTGAGGTATTAAATTTCACAACTAGCTGAGTACCACAGAGGTATGAAACAAACCCACCACAGTGACAAATGTAGAACGAGCATGTGTGATCATGTGAAAATGTTAAGTTGGCTGTAAACAATATGATGTCTGTATTTAAAGCCTTAAGAACGTTTTCTTTAAATCAAGTATCTTCTGCAATCAAAATGTTTATCTTGAAATTCACTCTGAATAATGAATAGTAGCAAGCTGCCATGACACAGCACACTGAATAATACATGCAAGGTAGCAATTACAAGAATGTATGAATATACTTTGGGAAACCAATTATAATATGCTAACATATTGGGAAGGGCTGACTATTCTATTTTTCTGAAGCAGAACAAATTTCAAGTTCAAATGCCAAGTCATTTTATAAAGCCATTTTACGTACGATAAAACTGATCAAACTCAGTTTTCTACGGGAAAATCCTGACCCTACAAAATGGAAACAACCAATCAGACTGCATCTCCTCAGGCAACCTGGCTCCCAAAGCACTTCAAGCTGCTGTGAAATATCTTCTGGTCAACTTTAGGAGAAGAATAAAGATGGTATCTGTAATAAGGTAGATGCACGTGCACTCACTCCAGCTGTCTTTGCTATGGCACCATGCAGTTCCCATCCTTATAAAAGGATCATAGCCTCTTCTATTAATACTACCACCAATTCAGAAAGGTGATGAAGGTTCCTCACACCTTGCAAACTCTTCTTTGTTCTGTTTCTACATTTTTGAAAATAAAAAGTCCAAACCACTACAGAAATTCTGTCACAAAAAAAGAGACTCCTCACTAAAGGTTCAAGAACTGCTTGAGTCAGTCTACAGTTATTTAGAATGCTTGCTGTTATTTTTACTTCTTCAGAGTATTTTGGTACTCAGTTTTCAAATAAAACTTAATTGTTTCCACAAACAAAATACTATTTTCACATTATCTTAATCTTTTAGGAGGATTAGAATATTTTCAACAGTATTACAATATTGCATATAATTTATTTTAAGCTGGTCTAAAGACCTTAATGATTATAAGTAAATTATATCCTTGTCATTGAAATCTATTATATGATACGCAGTATTTCCAAAAAAAAGCTGATTATAGTAACTTAATTATTATACTTAATTATTCCAAATGAATTAACATGAAATTTTTTTGTCATCCTCAAATAATTAAATCCTCAGTTAGTATCTTTCCAAATAACATGCACTGATGCTTAGAACAGCTTATGTGAGTATGAAGATTTCATGTGAAGAAGGATTTACTATTATAATATTATCATTAGGATTTCTAGTTCTTTCTCTGCCCTGTTCTGCTATTTCTATAACAGGTGAAGGTTGAAGAAAATCTTAGAACTGCAAAACAACAATCCGCTATATGTTAAAGTCATTTTTACTTCCTAAAGAACTGTAGTAAATCGGTTTGGCATATTAGTATCAGAGACTACAAGCTGAGATTTAATCAGTCAACTTACCAAACAGAGACCAGAGTGAAATTTTGGTTAGTTTGAAGGAAAACTACTAAAAATATCCTTCAACAATTTCAAAAAAAGTAGGACTTCAAGACCATGGCCCATCCATCTCTGCTGCCTCCTCCTGGCTTCTTGATTTGACCCCTATTTCTCTTTACACAGTCTGTCTCTCTAAGATTCTTCTTTTCTGCAGGTTTTACAAAATCAAATTTTTATTTTGTGATCGCTGAAATGCATGCATGCTAGAAGCGCCAATGCATCCAAAATCTCACTGTTTAAACATGTAACCTTTTTGCAATGTTAATTTATGCTCCAACAACAGGATAGGGAAATAAAGATTATGGTATTACAGTCTTTACAGAAATTTTGCTAAAAAACACGGACCGCTGTATTTGCCCTAAGGCTCCTCTGGGAAGGGAGTCTTTAACAAAAAAGCAACTGAAGCAATTCAAAATATGTACCAGATATGACTAACGCAGATATATGTATGCAAGTCTGCAAAAAGCCTAGAGAAGAGAGAAAATCCAAAAGTAAATATTCTCAATAAAATCTGAACTACTTATCACAACTGCTAAGTCAACACTTAATTTCCATTTGTGTCATTAAAACAGAGACAGGCAAGCAACGTAATGAAAATAAGAACTTGTTTTCACATAATGAACGGATGTTTTTCCCCAGTCAAGGGGAATACAAGACACAGGATCCTCAGAGAGCGCACAGGAATGTTCAAACTCAAATGACAGAGAAGCAAGCTTAAGATCCATGCAACCAAGACACTATAGCGTAACTATGCATTTAATATATCCATTACATTCTGTAACTGGTATCATATTGTGGCAACTTGTAATATCTTATTTTCTTCCAAATAAGCCACTCACTTCTTGTAACAGCTTGTCATTAAACATGGACTATCATTTCCCCCAACAGGTCACCACAGCACAAAAAAAGAGGGGTTTTGAAAGAAAATTATTTCCAAAATAACGTGATACGATATAAATGCCAGCTCACTTTCATGAGTTAGTATAACATGTCCAACAAAATTACCACATAAAAGAACTCTCAACTACCACAGAATCCTGGACTGTGAAGATTGCTTGTTACTGAAGGTGGGTTTTCACACTACCCCTAGAGGTGTTCTAAACACATGCCAATGCCAAAAGAGAAGAATCCTGCTCTTTTTTCTTCTCTTTTCTGGTACATCAAAGGTCCCTTCCAGCCCACTGCCTTCTATGATTCTATGATCATTAAATGGGTTCACTAATTATGCTAGATTAATGACTTAACGTTTTTTTTTCCTGGAAGAAATGCCAGAAGGAGGTGAAGGACAGAAGGTGAAGGAACAGGGGAAGAAAACAAAAAAGTTAAAAACAGCAAAAGAAAGAAGAGTGAGAAAAGAAATGAGTAAGATTTGTCTTCTGATGACAGTGAGCTTTTAAATATGCTCAACAAGAAATCATACCCTAATAGTGTGACCAAAGAGAAGCCTGTATCAATTTAATCTGCTGCAGTCCTGCCTTCTTCTTTATACATGGTTATATTTTGCTATTCCATTCCTTCCTTTGTTCTTCCTTTGGAACTAACCTACAGTTACCTACACATATGAAATCTGAACCACCACACCATAACTTGCTGCAAGTTCAAACTGATCTCATTCCATGAAAGATGATACTTTATAATTCTCCAAATAATTGCTGCAGCTAGCTTTTGTGTCTAAAGCAGGTAAGATCCAGGAAAATTCATTAATGTTTTTGAAAATGTCAGAAATGCCACAAGCTCTTTCTCATCTAATAGTGCTTTATGATAAATATGTTTTCTTAGTTTAAGAAACTAAGATCCATAAATCCATGTGTACCCTATTCAAAACCTAAATTTAGAGATAATGTTATATTTGACTACTACATGAAAACTAATCCATATAAGGCTATACGTTTTAGAAAAGCCCGTGTACCTTTGTGATAGACCTGTCCACCTACTTGTCTTTCATGAATTGCGTGGACTTCTTAAAGAGGGGAAGACAACAGGTTCATACATGAATACTAAGCCAAAAATAAAAAGGAGTGCAAGAGATGAAGACATTTATGTGAAATTATAAGGAATATCAGGAAAGCTAATACATCTGGTTCTTTAACGGAGAAAATCTAAAAAAAAAGTTTTGAAAAAGAGAGACCGCTAGTGTCAGGCAGATATCAAAAAAACATGACTGGAAGAAGTCTGATTTAAAAAAACCAAAAATCCCACTAAAACACAAAACAGAAACGGGGCAGCATATTTCCACTCAAGTTAGAGTATAAAGCAAACAACCATGAAAACAGTGGCTGAGATAAAACACCAAAAGACCTAAGGGCAATTATCACAGAAGGGTTTTGGTAGCGATTCTGGACTGTACGAGTCATGAAGAGAGTAAGATTAATGAACGATGGGGTGCTTATGTATACAGAAATGCTAAGCAGCCACTGCAAGACTATTACAGACACTGTTCTTCAGTCATACTCATAACCAACCATCACAACTGAAGAGGTAGGAGAAGAAAAACAGATCTTCCATGCAAATAGAAGGGTGAATATTACAGTTTACTACAGTTCTAAATGGTTTAACCTTTAGTAACCTACAGTGTAGTTAATATTAGAACTGAAATAGTAAAATATCACTATTCTTAAGAGTTGTATCCTGAACAACAAAGGACTATATCACTCTTAAAAAAATCACTTAACAGTTCTCCCTCAAACTAACTTACTGAAATAAAATAAATGAACAATTAAAAGAGAAGCAACAGGTCACCTCGCTGCAATGTAAACAGGTGGAAATGACATAATTAATTTCCACATGCAAATAATGATCCACATAAATCATTTGAAGCTTCACTATAAATTATCTTTGCAGAAGTGAAACACTAATATACTGCTATCCAATAGTTTTCCAATGCTAAATACTGGCTGAAATAATTAATGCATAGTAATACATTACCCAGTAAATTTATTCTTCCATATATCCTTTCCTACAGACACAAATACCATACAGCCAAATGCCTAATAACTGCAAAACCAGGGCAGTAATTTGTAAAGAGTGCTGCACTACAGAATCTCCTTAAATACAAATATATTCTTTGAGTGAGTCTACCCATTCAAAGTGTCATCATGAACTGGAGGAATTGCTCCACTACTCCAATGGAGTTAGTAATTTTACCAGCATAAATTATGATAACTTCATTTTTGATCCCATGAGGCAAAATATCCAGTTGCCAGTGTTTGTGAGCAGCACGACATCAGCACAGAATGATAGCAAAAGTGTTATAAAAACCCACGTTCCAGACACACTGCAGAGTTAGCACTCCTCTGCTTTTTCTTACAGCTAATTAGTCCTCTCCTCCCTTCTCCTCCGCAAACTGAACCATCAAAAAGGTGCCAGTGCTGCATCTTTTAAGACTGTCCTTCAAATGAATTTAGAGAGGGAAGAAAAACAAAAACAACAAAAATACCCACAAACCCTGAACCATATCTTGACTTTTTCTTCATAGAAAACTCAGTGGGAAAAAGTCATTTTCAGTGATCACCCCTCATATGCTACATTAAGTTTTATCTATGGTTTTCATTATACTAGATACAGTCACAGGCCATGTGAGGTCTAGGGCTGTGGAAATGAAGCTTCCTGTTCCCTGACCTCAATAGCACATAATCTTCCCAGCACACAATGCCACACTAGTTCCAAAATGCTCAGTGAGTAATTTCAGCTTGCACTCAGAAACTTCTAGTAGAGTTGAGAGACAGCCCTGGGAAACAAAGGTTCTGTTACTGCATCTGTCCTTCAACTCCACCTGAAGGAGGGTAAGAAGAGAAACATGTTCAGAGAGAGCAATATCATATCTGAGTGCACATCTCTAAGTCTTTTTTGTTTGGGTTTTTTTTCCTTCCCCCCCCCCCCCCCGAACTGATATCCCAAATCTCTTCTGTAGCTTCATAAAAAATAAATAAATAAATAGCTGACATCATGATTACATGATGGACACAGGAGAAAGAGAAGGTAAGTTTCTCTTCAGGCATCCATGTCACTTGGGTAATGAGAGAGGAAGGAAGTAAGAGGTCAGGACAGACACAATAAAACCTAAAGTTACAGCCTTTTCAGCAAAAAAAAAATGGATACTCTCTAACAGTACTAAGAATTTCATAGTCTTAATTATCCACATCATAGAAACACCCCAAAAAGAGGACAGGAAAGATACTGCACAAATGACATAATGGAACACTGCAGCATGAAATCTGAACACAGACAGCTTCAGGGCATTGCAGAAACCTTGTGCTGGCCTTCGATCCTTGGTGACAGATACAACAAAGCCGCTGTGCATCCCCACACTGTGTTAACCCTGTCCATCCCCTTGCAATGAAGCAGAATTAAAATTTAGCAAGTAACTCTCTAAACTGGTTTTAAAACCTCTCAGCAAGTTGTGAAACACACAACGTGATTTCTAAATATTCACTACATCAAAGAAGTTGTTACTAAACCCTCCAATGATCACTTCATGACTCCCGGACATATTCTACAAGAATTTTCCTACTAATTTGTAAAAAATAGTTATTGCCAAGTAAGCCAACTATTTTTCCTGCACAAGGATACAGAAAATAATCAATCTGCCCTCCTTATAGCTGCTTTTAACATACTAACAGACCTACATGACCTCTGTCTTTTCAGCATCAGCCACTTCCAATTATTTCAATTCATACTTGCATATCACATTTCCAAGTCACAACCTGTAGCTGTGCTGTAGAATCCCTAAATGTATCTATTTTCCTTAGACTGCAGTGCCCATGCTACAAATATTCCACCAGAGGACCAGCCACCTTCAACTGAGAAAGATCATCTTCCATCTTTTACAAATGTAACTCAAGAGATCTTTCTCATAATTTTATTATAATCTCTCTTGTGAAAGAGCACTCCTATCACTGCCATGCTGCAGTGCTTAAGAATACAGTTCAGATATTCCCTATCTTCTACTCTTGCTCTTGATTTCTTTTTTCCAAGCACTGGAAAAAGCAATTTAGGAATTTGCTTCTTTTACTTTTTGATCTATTTATTCTGACACTTTCTCTAAAAGTAATTTACACATCCTGAAAGTTTCAGTCTGGAAAATCAGATATTCACAGTTTGGTAAAAGAATCAATTTGATTTTTTTTTAAAATGCAAACTGAAATAGAATAGTTTCAAAATTTTGTTTGCCTTTTTTTTTTCCTCCTAAACAGCAAACACAAAATAGTTTGACTATGAAACTAATGTTCTGTTCATTTTTCAGTTATGTAGTCTTTTCCTTCAGTTACTTTTAATACTAAAAATGCCTTTGCAAATTAAAATATTTCAATATTTCAAACACATTTGCAAATGTTTGAAACTTTATTTCAGCAAATTTACTGTTAATCAAATAGTTTGACCCTATCTTTCCTAGCTGGTTGTCATCCATGAAAGTGATAACTTGAATCTCTATTCCACTATCCCACTGGTTAACGATGAGCAACAGAATTGCTCTGAACAGAACAGAGGTTCTGTGGGATACAACAAAATATGCTTTTCCAAAACAAAATCAATACTACATGCCTCCTTGAAGACATATTTAAAACAACTAGGCACTCACTTGACAGTGATTTGATTGTTGTCTTATGAAAATTGCCTTGGGAAGCCTGCATCAGTTAAGCAACAGAAAACTCCCTTCTTTTATAACTACAGAGGAGTTATAACTCAGAGGAGGGAGTCGTCAACTGTTTTAAATTTCTACTAGATACTTATGAACAGACTATTTTGTATTCTACAGAAAATGCAGAATTTCTATCACTTCTGAAAATCTCTGCCAGCTAAGGAAATTCAAAAATCATTTTGAATAAGTACATCTCAAGGATACAGTAAGCACGAACAAATACAAAGAATGATTTACTTACTATAAACCATTCATCACATTCTATTGCATTGTCTATGCAAATTAAAACCTTAAAACGGTTTTCTCTGTATGATTTGCCTAGATAGCTCTTCAAAGGATTCTTCGGTCTGCCCGCATTCCAAATTGATGTTCAATGTGGAAATCAACTATCCTAAACGCTGTCTATTTCACACACCACCGAGCTTTGTAAACACAGGGATCTGAATCATGAAAAGAGCGTAAGAAAAAATTGTAGCTTAATGATATTGTCTTGCTTCAGTTAGTAGAGAGATGATACAAACGCATCTCATGAGTCACCTACCTGAGACAAGCCAAAAGGTTAATCTTGAAGTTTGCGTAAGAATTAGATTACTAAACAGAGCTTTGCAGAGTGACAGTTGCCCAAAGCCCAGCAAGCAAAACCAAACCAATTTATTTAGCTACGAATGCAGCCAACAATAAAAATTCTCGAAGTCTTTGTGGGATTATAATCTGGGGGAAGGGGAAAGGGGCAGGAAGGAATAGAAAAAAATAATACTTAAAAATCACCAGAGATGCTTGTTTGACATCTATGCTGTACCTTGTCTGAATTCAGCTTTCGCAGGAATTTCTGCAAAATAGCACTTTGGCAAAGGGAATGATGAAAACATTGGCCAAGGATATGGATTACTGCCCTAGAAACAGGACCAGAAAGAAATTAATCTAGGGGAAAAATTAATAGCATTTGCTCGATTAACACACAGAATTCACAGAATTATGGCCTATGCACCAAAATTATGCTTAATACTACAACTTGCAATGAGATATTCCATAAATAAAAAAACAGAAGTCAAAGGATACAAAATCCAAAATGTATTTGAGCCAGTATTTTTTTCTGGTATACACCACTGACAGTTTTGATTTTGAATGTCTTTTTTTTTTTTTTCCCCCCCCATCAAAAAGGAAATTGCAGTTTTTGTAGAAATAAAAACGCCCACCAAACTATATTTCCAATGTTATATATTTATCTGTCTTTGCTGCGCTAATAGTAATCTACATTTCATCTTTATGAGACTGATTATCAGTGAGAAGCAGAACATTTAAAGTTGCTGCTTAAGAAACACTGTATTGTATTGTTAGAACATCGATGAAAATTTCAGGTATTAGATACTGCAGATAAAAACCCAAACGTGGAAAAGTATCAAATAAAACGAAGATATAACAAATGGAAAGCTAACAAACACAAAAATATAGAAGTAAAAAAAAAAAGCCAAATTGCATTCACTTTTCCAGTAGGAAAACTAGCATATAAATGGAGCAATATAAACACTTCATCTGAATGCAGTATGTCCTAGGTACATGCCAATCTCCAGATAGTGGGAACAATGTGTTTTTTCAGTGCATCACTTCTTAAAAAATATAGCCCTTTATCAAGCTGAAGGTGGACTGGTATTTCTTAATGTTAAATAATTTTCCACGTGCTGAATTATCAACAAAAATATTCAGTTAATGAAGGCACAATTTATGGAAAGAGAAACTATTAGTTTCTTACCTTATCTAGTACTCTCAAAGGCAAAATCCTTTCCTGCGGTCCTCCAATTAGATTGATCCTTACAAGAACATGGTTTCTCTCCACTGAAAGACCATCAATTATAAAATCTCTGTCGGGGAAAAAAAAACAAACAAACCCTCCAAAAATAAGATCCACTTTTGTTAAAATTTTCCGAATTAAATGAACGTGGTTAAATGAGCCAGAATATATTGAGAGACATACTGGACTTAAAATATAGCCTAGGAGACACATAGGAACAAAGAAATAAACAGAAACATGAAGTATTTTGAGGTGTTTGCAATCACTACCCTAACTTGGTACTTCTCTTCCCACTGCTGATTGGAAACATCTGAGCAATTACTGGACACAAAGGAATAGAAATCTTCGCAAGGTTTGTTACGCCCAGATGTTTAGTAATTAGGGCCGGGACAGTTAATAGACCATCAAAAATTGTTCTTATTTGGCCCACCAAGAATTTCTGCTGTCAAAAATAAGCAGAGTTATTAGTAACTTAACACACAGCCAACTTGCTGTCTCAAGTCACTGTGTAGCCCAAGGTATAAAATCTTGAAGCAATAAATCACAGAATCACAGAATGACAGAATGTTAGAGGTTGGAAGGGACCTCTAGAGATCATCTAGTCCAACCCCCGTGCCAGAGCAGGATGCCCTAGGGCAGCCACACAGGAACGCGTCCAGGTGGGTTTTGAAAGTCTCCAGAGAAGGAGACTCCACAACCTCCCTGGGCAGCCTGTGCCAGTGCTCTGTCACCCCCACAGGCAAAAAGCTTCTCCTTATGTTTTTGTGGAACCTTAGGTTTGATACATCAAGTTTCTTAAAACTTTTTCCCTAGCAAGGGAATAGTACGTTTCATCCTCAAATAGTAAATAACAACCTTCTACTGTTTGATTTAAACTCTGAACTGGTACCGTATAGCAAATAGAGGAAAGTTCTTAAAATTCAGGATGTTGAGAGTAAGGACAAAATGTGTGTGACTAAATGGTGGTCCACTTCTGTGCCAAAAATACACTTTTTCTTTTGAAAGGATGGATTGTGCAACTTTATTTAGAAGTCAGCAACAATGGAAAGTCACAGAAGTTGGAGAGTCAACTAAGATATAAATGAATAAAAACAAAACAAAACAAAAAAAATCACAAAGTCACAAAGTACTGATGATGCTTTTAAGTTATAAACATTAAAATTATACCCCATTTTTATATTATACACATAACAGTATAAAATAAAAATGAAAACGTCTATTTACATCTGCAAATTTGCACTTTTTTTGGAGAAGATTAATACAAATAAAAATTGGAAAACGTATTTGGGTTTCATTTCTTACGCTTTTGTGATGGATGTGTGAGAAAGGATAAGACTGTTGTGTCTTTTCACAATTCAAGATCAATGACAAAACTGTATGTAAGTAAATTTATGCACATTAGAAGCCAATTTCAGTATGACCATTTGTATGTTTAAAGCCACTAAGGTATTAATGTATTTGTTCTCGGGAGAAATGTTAAAATAACATTTACATCAGTCCCTTCTTACCCTGGTCCTTCTGAAGTTTCTGTGACATTTTCCTCCTGAGCAGCTAATAAAACTTGTGACACTTTATACTGAGTCTCCAGGAGTAAGAGGGTATTGAGCTCACAGCACAGCACATTCAACAACCTGCAGAAGGACACGTTGAAACGACAGCACATCAGTCAGGAATCCAGTAATTCAGAGCAAGGCAAAAGCGAACATGTTTATGAGATCTCAAAATGAGGGGTGAAAAAAAAACTACAAATCCAAAAGAAACTGGGACCCTGAAGTGTCTGAAAAATACCCAGACAGAACTGGGTCAGGAACGCTCTTTTATATCCTTTTTAGCCACTCAAGTGGCACAGCCTTGAGCAAATGGAATGATTCCCAACAGATTTTTCGTGTGCACTGAACAGCCAGAGAATATTCACTGGTCAGCTCAGTCTGGTTTTGAGTTTATATCACAGAAAAATGTGAAATGTGACGAAATTATACCATAAACGGCTGCTAAAGCAACTCAGAATCAGGCGGTCCCAAGGGTGAGAGGGGAAGAGAGGGAGATAAAAATCTATCTTTGCTTTAGAAAACAGGATTTTAAGCACTTCTGTATCATCAGACTTAACACAGTTTAAAAGCAAAAGAAGATTTAGCATGTAACAAAACCAGCAGATTTGCTGTGTTTGTTTTTTTTTTCCTTTCAGAGAAATACAAAACAAAGGTAAATAAATAATCACAAGCGCACATGGCAGCACATTACATACAATTTTCTTTTACAACTTCAGGGGAAATTAACAGATAAAGTATTCTGATATATTTCATGTAAATCAAACAGAGCAATCCAAATCATATTACATCATATTACCTTTTTTTTTTAATTAATCTACTCACTCTAACACAGCAACATAGTAATTTCTTTGAAGGTTTCCTATTCATAAAAAATAATTAGACTCAACATTCTTGTTGCCTTTTTTTTTTCTTTTTCATCACACTCGTAAAAGCATATAAATTAAGTCTGATCAGTATTCACATAAGACTGGATATGAACTGGAGAATACATGCTGTTGGAAATTTGTCATCTGTTAGTCAATGCTTATTTTCTTCCACATAATTCCCAATATGCTTCTACAGACAACAGCAAAAATTTGCAAGTCATTCTCTGTAAAATTTAACACCTGCAAATTCCCACAATTGTGGCCAAGGACTAAATAGTCAAGATGATAATATGTCTTTTTATTTTTTTCCTGTCACTTTTTTAATATAGCTTGATCTGTTCAGCTTCAGTCCTCTTCCAGTTTTATTTTACAGTAACTATTTCCTGACATTGATTGTTCTCAGTACTTTTCTAAATGACAGAAGAAATGACTGTTCAACTATATTTTTTTTATTATCATATAAAAGAAAAATCCACAAAAAGAGCACTGAAATCACTATGAAGATGGACCATTTCTTCCGTTATGTACGATGACTTTCAGTGGTAAAGAACCTGTTTCCAGCAGTTAAAAAGCACTTGGGAGAATATTTGTGGCTGAGAATGCTTATAACGTCTCCTCTGGTGTACAAGGCAGAGAAAAAAAAATGAAACAAACCATTAGCTAATAAAATTACGTAGAAGGGATAGTGGTAGGATAAATGACAAAATATACAAGATCTAACATGAGCTGCTCTGCCAGAGCATTCAAATGACATTTTCATCAACACGGAAAAATTCATTTTAAAATGCCATCACTGAAGTCCACGTATTTGGTTAAAGGTAATATACCTTTGCTTTACCTTGCAAAGTCATAAAACTTCATTAAATTATTCCAGTGTCATAATTATGGGGGACAACCTCAAAACATTAACATCAGAGCCTGCACCACCAATTTGATTTATTCTTTATTATGCTTTGAGCTCCAGCAAAAACACCGATCTAAATAGTGAGTGGAAATTGCTATTAAGTGTGCCAGACTAGTAGACAAAGGCAAATATCTAGCAAAAAAACCCATTAAAAATAAGCCAAAAGCTACCTAGTCAGCGTTTAGACTGCAAGGGGCACTTGAAAGCTTCAGCCATGCAAAGCTTTGCATGCTGAGCAAAGGGTATTAGTAATAAGCAGAGAGAACGTGCCTCTGTGTGTGGTATTTCTAAAGAACCAGGGCTTTTAACTGTCCCACTGAAGGCAATACTCACAGTGGCTTTGGAAAATGCAAGATCTTCGGTATGGAGTATTTATTAATACCCTGAGTAGCACCTGTGGTGCCCAGGGCTCTGGAAGCTACTACCTCAGGGCAGTCATGTTTCTCCCAGTAAGAAAATTCAGGGGCTGATGTATTCCTTACAATGTTTTCCACATGAAAAGATTTTCAAAAGAGCACCTACAGCACATTAGCTACGCAATGTACTTACAAATCACATGTAATGTGATTGCTAATGGTGAGTTTCCCTAGCTAAACAAAAAATGCTCTTCATGAGCATCACTTGCCAGCCTAGAGGGCTCAAAAGTGAAGCAGATTTCAAATTGTAGGAAGTGTTTTAATTTCCCTCAGTGAAGTGAAGAAAAATAAATACAATCAAGTAGTAACACAATCCTATGACAGAATCTGCTGCTCCTATTACGTATCAATTGTTTAAAATTTATAAAGCTGAAAACCTGCTATTAACATATAAACTGAATTAACTGTTTAAATACATGATGTGGAAACATGCCAACATAATCGTGTTGCAAATCTTCATCACTATTAACAAACTCTGTCCTCTTTTACTTTTGGATTATGAAATACAGCTCAAACATTTACAGGACACATGCACTCTTCAGCGATCACTACTGCAGAAGCCTTTTCCCTCTTGCACATTCAGCATGCACGGTTGCGTTTCCAATGAACAGTATATCACTTTCTAAACAGAAAGCACTCTTAAATTAATAGAAAATGGGTCTTTAATAAATTATTGACTCAATCAATTCTCCTTATTTACTTGAAAAAGGGTTGGTAGAAAATAACTGGAGGACTACACAGCCTTTCATGCTTCCATAGTAAGAATTCAAATCTGGTCGATTTGGAAGAAGAAACAAATACTCTCAGGCTCACTTCCTCCTCCCTTTCACCACACTCCTCCCTCCCCTCAAGAGGAGAAACTCTATGAACAGGGCTTTCTGCCAATGCTGCAGGACGTGGAATGAGAAGGACTACTTCATTATATTCCAACAAAAGCACCTTAAATGTTGTTGCAAGAGTAAATGTACCAGCCAGTCATTCAGTTGTTAATGATCTAAAAGATCTGTCAGTGACATTACACAACAGTGCTCACGGGCTATGACAGTATAATCAAAACAAAGATATGTGGAAACCAAGAGGTACAGCCTTGCTTCTGGCTCTGCAAGGAAGATGGAAAAGAAAACATGAAAGCAGTAAAAAAATGCCATGTTTTCTAAAGGGGAAACTGAACTTACTTAAAACCAGTTTTACATAAACGTCTTGCTTCAATTTAAAGTGAATGGGATTTTTAAAAATTATATGCAAACATTTCCAAAAGGCTTCCACTACCCATAATGGTTTTTTTAATAAAGAGAAGAAGGGGATAAAATTAAGCAGCATGTTGACCTGAGAAAGAAGAATGATCAGTATCTGTTATCGTCTACCTTTAGAAAACAAAGTAATTAACACTCTTTCCATTGTGTTGCAATCACTAAAATCACACATTCCCTTAATTAACAATACACATGAAGTAAGTACACAATTAAGATAACAAATTATTTCATATACCAAAGCTACCTCATTATTAAAATGCAATTATATATAAGAGGTTGTGTTTACAACGCAGATGAAAACACAATGGAAAAGAATGCATGGGTGGTTTTTTATCTGCTCTTCCTAAGCCCACAAAGCTGTCTCTTGTCTATTCATCTCTCAGCTCCTGTAGGATTTACTTCATTCACTTGGATTTCACTGGAGTGCACTAGAACAAATTTTGACTAATACATACTGCTTTGAGGCAAATTTCAAGATGATGACTGACTTTGATGTCAATATAGTATAAGCCATTTCAATGAATTTTAATTTAAATTCATTTAAATTTAAGGAGAATTTAAAATTCTCCTTCCTAAGTCTTTCTCTTACTAGTTTTGTAGACCAACAGAAATAGAATCTATTTTTACCATCTTCTGCACCCATTCAGCAAGTAAGAAAATAAGAAAAAACATACTTACCATTATATTTTATGTGACAGAAAATGTGACTTAGCAATGTCAAAACATTTATTATACAAATCTGAAAGTAACAAGCCAATAGTGGATTGATAGCAGTCCTGGGGAGAAGGATTTGGGCATGTTGGTGGATGATAAGATCAACATGAGCCAACAGTGTGTGCTCAGTGCCCAGAAAGCCAACCCCATCCTGGGATGCATCAGGAGACGTGTGACCAGCAGGTCAAGGGAGGTGATTCTGCCCCTCTACTCTGCCCTTGTGAGACACCACCTGGAATACTGCATCCAGCTCTGGAGCCCCCAACACAACAAAGACATGGAGCTGTTGGGGCGAGCCCAGAGGAGGGCTATCAAGATGGTCAAAGGGCTGGAGCACCTCTCCTACAAGGACAGGCTGAGACAGTTAGGCTTGTTCAGCCTGGAAAAGAGAAGGCTCCAGGGAGACCTTATATCGACCTTCCAGTACCTGAAGGGGGCCTGCAAGAAGGCTGGGGAAGGACTATTTACAGGGGCCTGTAGTGATAGGATGAGGGGTAATGGGTGGAAGCTGGAAGAGTGTAGGTTTAGACTAGATATAAGGAAGAAGATCTTTACCCTGAGGGTGGTGAGGCACTGGAACAGGTTGCCCAGGGAGGTTGTGGATGCTCCATCCCTGGAGGTGTTCAAGGCCAGGCTGGATGAAGCATCGAGCAACCTGGTCTAGCAGGACACGTCCCTGCCACGGCAGGGGGTTGGAACTAGATGATATTTAATGTCCCTTATAACCCAAATCATTCTATGATTCTATGATATTCTTTTCTTACCTGTAGCAGGCTCTGTAGCTCTACAATCCCGAGACTGATAATGATGAACATGTGACTTAGACTTGTATTTACAATTTTCTCTAATTCCACAGAAACATAAATGCATTTAGAAGATTCAAAGAAAACACTATAATAAAGACTCCTTTTTTCATTGACAGTAGCATATGGATATATGATAGTGAAAGAAAGAAAGAAAGAAAGGCGTGTTGTTGGTTTTTTCACAGAGTCACAGAATGTTAGAGGTTGGAAGGGACCTCAAAGATCCAACCCCCCTGCCAGAGCAGGATCACCTACAGTAGATCACACAGGAACGTGTCCAGGTGGGTTTTGAAAGTCTCCAGAGAAGGAGACTCCACAACCTCCCTGGGCAGCCTGTGCCAGTGCTCTGTCACCCTCACAGGGAAAAAGTTTTTTCAAATATTTTGATGGAACCTCCTATGTTCCAACTTGCACCCATTGCCCCTTGTCCTGTCAATGGACATCACTGAGAAGAGCCTGGCTCCGTCCTCCTGACATATTTATAAACATGAATGAGGTCACCCCTCAGCCTCCTCTTCTCCAAGCTAAAGAGCCCCAGCTCCTTCAGCCTTTCCTCATAAGGGAGATGTTCCACTCCCTTCATCATCTTTGTGGCTCTGCGCTGGACTCTCTTTAAAGTGTTCAGATGCCTATTACTGTCATAGCATACATTCTTATCATATATCCACTTTTTTTTAAAAAAAAAGGAACAAAAAACTCCATTTTTCCAGGAGCAGGGTATGTTATAAATGTACTCTGTTAAATGAAGGGAATTTCTGCAAAGCTGCCTGTAGGCCAAATCTGATCCCTTTCCAGTCCCCACAGCTCATGCCTGTTCTCAGTAACACTGTTTCTCCCTCTATTTTTTATGTGCAAGCCAACCGATACCTTTTACGATGGGAGAGTAGTTATCGGAGGTTAAAATGCGGTACTTTGCCACACTTTAATCCATTTTACAGCACAGCAGCACTAACAAGCACAGAAAAGTCAGTTTCTGAATAGAGAGCACAGCAATATGTAAATGTCTGAATAATGCCTTAGGCATAGGTTTTGAAAATATATGTTTGCATATATTTTCTTGGCAGGGTGTAAAAATTCACAACTCATGGATCTATTCACTTTACTGAAATAACAGATAGGTTGCCCTGATACCATATAATTCATCAGTCTGAACAAAAAAGCATGTTACTACTTTTTACTTAATTCCTTTTTTAATATAGAGATTCAAAGAGATTAGCCTTGAAAGGCAGGTGGTTAAGATTTCTAGTGTCACATCTTTATGAAAACTGTTATTTCTCACATTCAATAACTTACAAGATCAGAGAAATAAAGAGAAATTTTATCAGAGAAATAAAGCCGTTCATTAAGAAAATTCTCTGTGTTTAGTATGTTAATAACATATTACTTCAATTTACTGCTGTGAATTTTCCTTCTCTAGGATTTGTGCTCTAATGGCAATATAAGTTCAGAATCTTCTAAAACAGAAAGACTTGAGGATTTCTGCATTAGCTGCTGCGCATCCAGATTTTCAGGCTGTAAAAAAGAGCGGTTGAGACAGCCTTTAGTGTTCTTTTATCAACAACACTGGCTGACTGAGAGACTTCCTGATTCTAAATAAGCACAAATCTGCTTTCAAGTTGAAAGTTGAACTGACAGTTTGAAAATCTTTCCAAACACAAATTAGAACTGTCTATATATTTTCACTTTTATATTCTTATCTCCAACTTCCTTTCTGAAGTCTCCCTTCAATAATTATTAATAGTAGTAGTATTTTTTTCCAAAAAAAAGTGAGTTATAAAGGACACTCAAGTGAATAAATTTTGTCCTAAAACCATGCAATAGCTGCATTTAAAGGACTATCAGGTCAGTGTCTGTGAAGCAACTGAAGAAGAATCCTAGATCAATATATTTCCAAGTTAAGAATTTTATTTTTTTTAAAAAAATAGATTCACACCAGGCTATAGATTGCTGTGGAACTGAGTATTTTACCTTGATTGTAGTCTCTACGAATGCACTCTAGGGAGCATTCTTTATAGACTGAGAGCTACTGGCTATGCAAAACTGCATCCAGCTTCTCTATGTTTTCTCTTTGATTTCTACTTCACATGCACCACTTTTCAGAGCTTGAAAAGGGAAGTTGACAGCAGAGCCTCTGCAGGGCTGTCCTTCCAAATAATTATTCAGAATTCATACTTACTCAAAATTAAAGCAAGCAACCACCAGAAAATGCAATATTAACATTAAAAACATATATAGGTACACCTGTGCATTTTGGATTAAACAGACTGTGGAAATAACATCTGGTAAAAACAAAGTTAAATATGAGGTATTAGGTATCGCTGAGATTCCAGACATCCTTGGAGAACACGAAGCCTCTACTGAAAATGATATTTGAATGTTTTTACAATCTTTCCTTTATAAAGTTACTAAATTATCACGATATCTACCACATTTATGAGTAGGTTTCTACACTGAAAATACTATTTAATCTTTCCTTGAAATTTGGCAGTTTGACTGGATTTTCACCTTTTTTGTTTTGTTTTTTTTTTTACTTTGTCAGGATCCATCAGAAAGTTTCATTACCACAGTGAACTCTAAAGCTCGTATTAACTATGTAAAAACATGGCTTCTTTTACATGACTACAGATGATCTTGCTGCATTGCTCACACAGTATAGGCCTCGTTAAAAATATTGTAAGCATTCCACACAACTTCAACACGTGATCCACATATTTGTGTACCAGTCTCTGTCGTACAGCACAAGAGCCAACTGTTAACACAATCAGATTGAATCATTCTTTTTTGCCTATACCTTACACGGGTTCCTGATATCTTTGTAGGAGAAATCTGTTCCTAATCCTCATAAAGGTAGAATACAATCTAAAAGAAAACTATTATTTCAAACTGCAAAACATCTCACTTTCCCTTATACCTATCCACTAGTAATTTCTTCCAAAGCAGCATTTAGAACTTCTAATTTATACAACAAAATCATATATCTCCCAACTCTAAATTCTGCCATTGTTCATCTCTTCCATGCTCATCCTTATCAGCAAATTATACTGTATTTTATGGTTATTCATACATAGTATGAAGTAATTTTCCTGTGATATTGAAGTACAAATACAGCTGCAGAAAGCTAACGTTGCAGTATTTAATCAATGGGGCTACATCTTGCCCAAGCAAGGTTATCAAAGTTTTCCACACTATGAAGTACAATCCAGCAGATCTTTTATTTCAGTTACACAAAATATATTCATAACAAAAAAAGTTAATTCAAGGATTTATATATTCAACTTTGGAAAACGGAAAAAATGCAGAAACAAACATTTATGCTAAAATATTATAAAGCACTCTAATATTACAAAACATGAGCATTACATGAGCATATTTTAAGTGTTCCTTCACGTTCTAGAAATTTTTCACTGTATCCTCCTTCCCACAGTAAGTTTTGGTGAAATTGGTGATAATTAAACCAGTACTTTAAATCTGAAGTATGGGGAGACTAGACAGTATCATAGAATGTCTTGGGCTGGAAGGGACCTTTAAAGAGACAATCTAGTCCAACCCCCCTGCAGTGAGCAGGGACATCTGTAAACAGATCAGGTTGCTCAGGGCTCCTTCAAGCCTGACCCTGAATGTCTCCAGGGATGGGGTTTCCACCATCTCTCTGGACAACCTGTTCCAGTGTTTCACCACCCTCATAGTAAAGAACTTCTTCCTGACATCTAATCTAAATCTACCCTGCTCTAGGTTAAAACCATTTCCCCCTGTCCTGTCTCTACACGCCCTTGTAAACAGATAAACCAAACTGATATAAACATGGTAAAAACCACTTTGATTATTTTAGTATTTTGGCATGATCTTTGTTTTATGCGCTATAGTAGATGTTCTTTTGAATCAACTAGGCAAAATAACAGGATGCAGTTTCCAACACTGCTTATCATATTACAATATATCCATTTACAGGTAATCAGATTAGATTCACTACTATTCTCATTTTGCAGGCCATTTTTCATTTAATCTTCTTATGTTAAAAAAGAGGGAATTTCACCTTCATGCATAATAAAAAACAAACAATGTTATCTTATCAGAAGCAACACATCCAAGCATATTATATCCTATTTAGTTAATGTGACCAGAGAATAAAAACCAAGCATCTTACCTCAGACCAAAGATATGTGATTGTTCATAACTGAATAAGGAATGAATTTTAGCTTCTGAATTCAAAATTATAAGCCTGTCAATGATATCCTGCCAAAGGAAGACAAACATAAAAAATCTATGTAGGATTTTATATTTTATGCACATAATAGTTTTCATAGGGTTTACTATAAAACGAAACCTATTATTAAAATACACATTAATATTATCTATGTAAGAAGAGGTGCTTTCCACCATACAAGTCAATGGCAAAAAGAAATGACACAGAAGGTTAGGGGGGGAGCTATCACTTAAAAAATTAACATAAAAAAAAATCCTAGCATATCAAGTATCCTAGTCCCTTTTTACTATTAAACCACAACAAAAAAAGTTACATCTTTTTTTTTTAGATTTGAAATATGTATACATCTATTTTAATGAAAATAACAGCAAATCCTTTAGTATAATACTCTTTCTGACACTGGTTAGTACTACATGCTTCAAAACACAACCATTTATTCTCAGTGTAGCAAGGCTTGACTTGGATGTTGAATCTTACAGCTTTCATCCTACAGCACCCAATCTAACAGGCAATGACCTGTGGCTGCTGCCCACTTCTTCCACAAATCCAACCTAATTATCTTCCCCTCTGGTTCACTGGATAGCCAAACTGGGTGTGAAGAAATTATTTCACTGAAAGACTAAGAGATGCATTAAAACATTCAGTGATACTATTTTCTCACAGACAAATTGCTGTGCTATGGTCAAAAGAAACAAACTACGAAGTCCTCACAGGTTTTTTTTAAATCCAGATTAAATCCAAACTTTTATTTCAACTGGTTAGATCAATGAGTCATTTCAACACGATATGAGAGAAAAGTTAGGAGCCATACTTTCAGGAAATGAACCAAAGCTCTGGTCTTCAACACAGAGAAAAGTAAATATGACATGTAAAACTTCCAATAGCAAAAAAAAAATCTAGAATTTCTCAAAGTAAATTGTCTACATAAAATGCATTCTTATTTAAAATACAGTGAAATCATATTTTCCCCATTAGATTTTTTTGAGCATTAGGGGAGACAGCTATGAAGAATGCGATTTGCCCACATAGTGTGTTCACAATAAAATTCACGGTAAAACAATTCAAGTAGAAATTAGTAACAAAAACAACTGCTTAAGAATCACATAATTACAAAACCATTCAGGTTGGAAAGGACCTTTAAAATCATCAAGTCCAACCACTAACCTAGCGATGCCAGGTCCATCACTAAGCCACGTCCCTGAGCACCACATCTACAGGTCTTCTAAATACCTCCAGGAATAGTGACTCAACAGCTTCCCTGCTTATGGCCTGTTCCAGTGCTTAACAACTCTTTTGATGAAGAAGTTTATGCTCACATCCAATCTAAGTCTCCTCTGGCGTAACTTGAGGCCGTTTCCTCTTGTCCTGTCATTTGTTACTTAGGAGAAGAGACCAACGTTTGTTTGGGGTTTAAGGCTTTTTAGGTATCTGCACACACACAGAGTCAAGTGCCAATCTAGATACCAAAGCCTGAAGTCTATAAAAGAGTAGAAAAAGCAGGCAGAGGACTATTGAGAAAGCAAACCAAGCTCTGGTTTGGGATATTAGGAAGGAAGACAAAAACAAGGTCCAACACAATGTCCGATAAGAAAAATGTGCAGATCTCCAATACATGCGCACTTCTCCACTACAGAGCATAGCTTAAAAATTACAGGTAGGATGCCATCTACTTTGAATACCTAAGATACATAATCTAAATAAAAAATTCCCTGTAAACACTGGGAAAAAAATAAATAAAGAAAAATAATAATTTCACTTGCTTTAACATGTCTTTGAAAGCTACAGATCTGGAGGGTACTTTCCAAGCAATATTCCCTTGCATTCTTGTGTTCTGTAGAACCTCTCAAAGGAAGAGTGGAGGCACGCAGAAAGACACTGATTCATCTGCTCCATTTTCTAAATTACTTTTATATGGCAAATAGAGAAAAAAAAAAAAATCTAGCAAAGAAATTTTTAATTTTCTGAGTGCACAGAATAAAAACCTGACTAGTCAACAGTTAAAAGCAGTATAAGCCCAACTCATAATCTGTTCCATCAATGATGCAATTAGTTAGCCAAAAACATTAAGGAGGAAAAAATATTTAAATCCTGTGTATTTAAGAAATAAAGAACATACAAAGATGATTAACTTCCGTGCATGATTAGATACAGTTCAGTATAATATTGCAAGTCAGTTTCTGTGGTTATGTGACATGATTAAAAATATGTATCTTCTAGTGGCACCAAAACTGCTTTTTCTCTGCTTTCTAACCACAGTTACATCTGGTCAAATCTTTATCTTTAGCTTTCTGCAATCATTTCCCAAAAACGTGGTTAGAACAAATCCATATGTCTGCTTAACCCTAGAAGTCTTCTGAGTACTTAGAGTTAGCCATTATATGACAAAATTAACATTAGATAAACTATTTCCCTTCTGTTAACTACATGATCTTGGATGTCTAGCTTGGGCTTACAAAACCCACTGTTGCACAGTAGTTAAGTGAGACAAACTCCACCACAACATCTGTAACTGTTCAGGCAACTTTGAACAATTGTATCAATATTGCTATTTCTGGCAACCTACAGAATTCCATCAAAAGGTTGAACTGCCTCAAAAGCCAAAACATCATGAGATTTAAAAAGTCACAAAAATCTTTACTTAGTATCTACCCCAACCTGAAGGCTCTCAAATACGTACAGATCTATCTTCCTGCTACCGGTGCCTCAGAAAATTTGGTAATTGAACAGAACTATCCATCAGTGGGCACACAGGCATTGAGGGGATTGGAAAAATGTAATTTCCTCCAGAAATCATCGAAAGAGCATTACAAAAAAAAGAACTGCAAAAATCCCTTCCAAACCTAACATGCCCTATGGTGATGCACTCTGTCTAAACGACGACTGACCTACAGCTTGTGCTAAACAAACACCCTAACATAACAGCAATTCAAAGTGCTAGCTCATTAGAAGAAATCAGATTTTAACTGCCACTCAAGGTCACAGATTAAGTTTGCCTGCGGTTTGTAGATGAGAAAAAAAACCAAAACAAAATACACAAAAAAAAACCCCCAACCTAATGGAATGCAGTTGGATGAGCTAATACAAAATAATATTAAATACAGAAACTATGATACTCAACTTTAGGACTGAAATAAA
The DNA here is from genome assembly GCA_020746105.1 of Trogon surrucura. Taxonomy (NCBI): domain Eukaryota; kingdom Metazoa; phylum Chordata; class Aves; order Trogoniformes; family Trogonidae; genus Trogon; species Trogon surrucura. The sequence goes on from CM036618.1 coordinate 57,876,107, forward strand.
TCTTATTCAGTAACATTCCAAATAGTGATTCTTTATAAGAATCACCTATGCTATTAAGAAAGTCTGACCTTTTTTCATTGTTTCTTTTTTCATTTTTGTTTAAATGCACAGATAGGATGATAAAGCAAAATTATGTAAAATAGTATAGATATTTTCCAGCATTTTCTAGTCTACAACGTATGTACATACAGAGGTGTTCACATACGTCACTTCTTTTTCTACGGAAAAACACAATTCTAAAACAAGCTAAGAAAGTTTACCTTTAAATTAGACATCAAATTTTTGGTTATCCTTCGGATTTCAAAATGAAAATTTAGGTTAGCATGAAGTGATATGTGCATATACTGCCCTCATGCTGTATATCACACAAAATGCAGAAAATTTCAAAAACTTTCAGTAAGATGAAAAAACTTATTCTGTTAATGCAGTAACATTTTCTTAGGAAAAATGTCTTCACAGAAGTATTTATTTTCTTTCAAAATAAAACAGTACTTACAACAATACTTGTAGGTACTTCACGGAGTGAATATATTGGTTTATTTGGTAAATCTTGCTTACTCAGGAGTTCAAAAACTGCAGGGTAAGTGAGCAAGTTTATCAGAGACAGAAAAGACTAGAGAAAGAAAAAAAGGGGGAACAAAAGGGAATGTCAATCAGTTAAGTATAACCGAGTAAACGTTAACAATTATTTGCCATTTACTTTAAGTTTGTTCTTATCCTTCTTTGTAGTCTGAACTTGATATAACTAGAGCTGTCCAAATTAAGACTGCAAACCCTAGCAGGTCTCTGTATAATCTGAAAGGGCAGCAGTGTCTGTGAAATATGTAATATCTATCAAATTGTACAAGCAATTTTGAAAATCGTATTTTCATTATCAGATAATTCTAAAATCTAGAGAGACAGCATACTCTGAAATATTTCACTCTTTCCTGATCGTACTACAGTAATCAGAGAAATGAACTGATGGTCAGTATTTTAAGAGTTTCACTTTTGTCATTGTTGTTTTATATTGATTTTAATGGACCCTTGGCATTGTGACCTGCCATGCAACACGAGAATCCTTTCAGTGACTAGTGTATTATACTAGTTTTGCCCTATGTGCCAAGAAGCAGGTATAGTTGCAATAAAGATTTACAGAAAGGCATGTACTATCCCATTTGAAATACAGCACTGTATACTGCATACCACATAAAAGATGAAGTAGTGTCTCACCTTCTGACAGCTTCGGTCAATAGGGTCAACTGGAGTAGATTTGGGTTGGGTTATCCTCACATCATCTTTTCCACACTCCAAAAGAGCCCACAATTCAGTTACAAGTGCCTTTATAAAGCCTAAAACAAATTTTTGTTTTAATCATGAGAATGGCAAGAATACCAGAAAAACCTTTTACATCATAATTCTAACTCAGATTCTCAAAATTCTCTACATGGTGGATTAAAATTTCACAAGACAGACTGCCTGAGGCTTACTCCCCCTGCTATTCACAATCCATTAGTCAAACTACCTTTCTACAGCAGTTTTCTTATATTCAATCTAAAATCTACAGCAACAGTTGGCAAAGACTAGAGTATGACAATACTTATATCCCTTCCATGGAATTGAGCATCTTTAACAAATCAACTGCTACAGATCAAGGCTGAGCTAGTATTGGCTTCATGGTTTTATAAACAGAGATTTACTATAACTCATTAACAAATGAAAACATACCACAATGAAAAGGACTGAAAAATATTAGAGAGAAGAACTACTAGCCAAATTTAAAATGTTAAATATCAAAATAGAGGAGGAAGGATAGTCATCTAAACTCTGAAATCTCCAAAGGGAAGTTACCGGCTTAATACAAACTTTAAGCACATTACACAGTCTCCTCTCAGGGTGGAAAAACAATGCTGATTAATTTTGGTCTACCATTTGTCTTTGATGCCAAGGGCCATTAGAAGCAACTTGGCTGAGAACCTTAAACAGAACAGATGGGTTACTCCTCAAGTGGATGTGCTCCCTGCTTTCTGAAAGACCCCAGAGGCACACATAATAAGCAACTAAAAATCCGTTTCCTTGACTGGCAGAACTTGCCTGCCTTTCTGACAGTCTTTTAGTTAAGTGATTGTAATTACACACCAACCACTTCTAGATACTCAGCATTTGCAAAAGTACCTCACGGACTTCCTTAGCGATTTAAGACAGTAACTTTACTTCATTGGTAAGATTCGAGTTTTAATATAACAACTGCCTAGCCCACTGAACAGTATGGCAACAGTTGAGTTAGCTGAGAATGAATCCGAAGGGACTTTATGGTATGAGCTGACTTATGAGAAGAACTGTCTGTTCAGACAATCTCAATTCCATCTCACAATTGTATAAAAGAGCCAATGACATTTCAGGTGTTTGCTGTTTCTCACTCTTCGAGCAACTAATAATCATGGAAAAGTACAAACAAATTACAGACATCAACAGTTATTAGTTCTGAACTGTAGTTCAAGAAGCATTTGCAAATTGTTAGTAATTTATTTTTTAACAGATACGAATGTCTTCATGTACATACAGGAAACTTCTGGAAATCAAACCCAGTGAAGTAAAGATTTTGTATAATTTAAGAAAACAAAAAAAACAAAACAAAACAAACCCAAAGACAATGAAAAACCTGCATCATCAAGGTAACTGAACGACTTTAAAGTTGGAAAGAAGAAATTCCCACCAAGAAATCAAGAGACATTTCAGCAGTCTTTGCTAACACCGTGGAATTGTTCCACTCAGGTGATCTTCTTCAACATAATTCTCACCATGTTTTTCTAACAGGCAAGACTACAGCACACAACTATTCATAATAGTATCATCCTTCAATTTACCTGAATTCTGTAGAGCTACTGCACCTGTTGGTGTTGTTGCCATTTGTGCAACAATCACTCTGTCACCAAACTCTTCATATTCATTTGTCTGTTAGTAACAAACGTAAAAGCACGTTAGTTATTCAGAGAGCATAAAACTCTAAATGTTCTCTTAAATATTGATCTTTTCTACACTCTGCAGTTAGACTTCAATAGTTTATGGATATTACCCTCTACAGATTTACCAGAGTCAGATTCTAAGCTAAATAGCTTTGTCAACTATCTTAATAAAATTTAAATACTAGATACTATGGTTGCAATATATAACATCAGCAAAGATCAAAAACGTTAGTATTACAATGCTTTTTTACACACATTCAGTAAGACGTCTGTAACACTGTGTTTTTTCTCCTAAAATGTATATTATCTCATTTTATTCACATTTCAAGTATAGTCCAGCACATCTAGATAACACCACCTACCAACATGGTCTAGAAAAATTTGCACTTAGAAGACAAAAAAATTTTCCCTAGCATTGCAAACATTAAAATAAAATGTCAGAAAAACTAAGTATGTGCCTGACATTCTGAAGATGAGTAACATCCAACAAACTTCAATCAGTGTTGCAGCAATATCAAAGACAGTAAGCTAGATTTTAAAATAATTTTTGGAAAACTTAAGTGACAAAATGGTCTCTGGATTTATTTTCTTATTATCACCTTTCTTCTTTTTTAGAATCATTAAAAGAAAGAAAAATTATGCAGACTCTGGTAATGCTTACCTGGAGTTTTTTTGATAAACTTCTGAACATAAAGTTCACACAGTCATTTATTGCACCTGTGCTATGAAGCAGAAATAGTCCTTTGGGTGTGATGGAAAAATTTAGCAAGGCGTCTAACAAAGTCTCTTCCCATAGCAAACTGCAAGAATAGCAAAATATTAAGTAAAAGACATGCAAAAAAACCACAGGAAAAAAAGAAAACCTACATTTTCTAACTGGACTCTATGTTTACATGTTTATACTAGTTTTTAAAAAAGAAACCACCACATTTGCGGAAGTTATATGTATTAGACTGTATTTTGTACAAGCATCCAAACTCATCTTGACAAAACTAAGATTAGGCAAGAACACAGAACAGAAAGATGATGTAACGGGTAACCCAGAAGACCGATGCCATCCTTAAATACACTTGTGACTTACTATCTGACTCCAGACAAGTCTTAAGGCATTACCACGGCAGTTACAAATTGGTAAAGCAGGCACAGAATTTTCCACCAATGAGAAAACGCTATACAAACTAATAAAAATTCATGTTTGAGGACATAAAGGTTCCCGATCGAGATTAGTACAGAATTATGAAAATAAGGCGCTTTACATACTAACAGCAGTTAAGTGGAAAACATTTTCTGCAGAGATGGCAGGAAAAACAGCAATTGCAAGACAAAGCATGATGATACCCTCTGTCCTACAAAATATTCTACATCCTAAAAAGAAGTAATTACCACACCTCTGACTAGGTACCATTCCTGCAGGTTATCAAAAGACTCTTATGATTCTGCTTTTCTAAAAGCATCTGTGTACTGGATTCTCATCTCTAGTTCTCCTTTCTCATTTTTGACTCTTATTCCCAGCAAGCAGCACACCGTTTTTCTTTTAGCAGTCAACCACTACCCCAAACCTTAATCACTTCTCCTGCAGAATCCATGCCACGTCACATTCAGAAGCAAAAATTACACCCAGAGATACGTCAGCACGTTTTATTCCACAGTTAAATGAAAAATCTAGATGCTAGGAGGAAATTGTAGCTCATGCCAATGGTAGCAATTAGTAACAGCCTCCTCAGTCAGAGCTCTGCATCCAGAGACTTCTTTTTCTGATAGATTTGAATTGCTATAACCACTTCACAGGCCACCACCACAGACTAGAGAAACAACTGTTGAGGTAACTTTGCAAATTTTAAAGCACAAGCAAGAATCAACTTAATTAACTAGGGTATGCACTAACACCAACATCACCCTAAACTTTCAGCCTCACAATTATTTGTATTATTGTATTATTACTGTATTATTTGTATTATTTCTCATCTTAATGCATACAAATTTCTATAGTGGGACGTTAAGTTTTAGTATAAAAGGAAGGATGACTTTCACTTAATATATTATGAAGCTTTCAACCACAATTCTGTCAATCTTATCACATAATATTTTGGAGGTGTAGATACCATTCAGCAAAACAGCTTTTTAAATTAAGATGATATCAAAGTCAAAAAGATAAACTTACAGTGGTTTTGGTTTATGCTTTCTAATTCACATTTTCCTCAAGTAGTAGTCAGCAACAATCAAATATAAGTCATTTTTACATAGATAAGACAATTCTGTAAGACAAGTAGGCCCTGAAAGGTCAAGAACAATTTTATAACCCTACTGAGACCTATACTAGGGTGATTTCTCAGCCTCCATCTACCACTCCACCTTTGGGCAAAAAGACACAGGGTTATAAGATGCCTCATGAAGTAGCAGCTTGTGTTCATACTTGTGCATGTGAATAAATTAAGCATCAACTTACATGTTTTTTGACTCTAGACTTACTGCTGAGGTCGAGTCCGCACCAGTTACAGGAGTGGGTATTCTTTCTGAAAGCAAACTTGTCTGTGAAATAAAATAAAAACAACTCCTTACTATGTATTTACACTATTTTTGAACTCCATATCTTGCTCTTTGTCTTGTTATATATTTTTAAAAAAGCAACAGTGATCAGGTTGTAGACTAGCCTCTGGCAAGGAATAAAATATTCCACTACATTTTTTGTTCCAGAAAAGCTTATGTTTAATTTTTATCTAGGGTATAACAAATTTTAAAGCTAGTACATTTTGTAAAATTTTATTAGACTTCTTAAAATAAACCCTTTACTTTTTAACTGAAGAATCACAAAACAAAAACTGATATTAAAAAAATAAAATTTGAAAAAAATCAAGATCAGAAAGCAGCTCTACACCTCTGTGTCACAGGTAATGGAAATAAGAACTTCTGGAGTCAACGACTCAATACTAAATTGATTAAGTAATTCTGCTAAGCTTTATTTTATTTATTTAAAAATTATATAGATTTATTTACATTGGTATTGACATAATTACAGTTACAGACAGATAAATATATATATAGAAATTTTTTTATTTGATGGAGTTTCTTATGTAAATTATATTTGAAAATAATTGGTGTGAAGAACACCGCATATTTAAGATAAATGGATTAATTTGTTTTATGTTTCTAGAGATAAAAAGCACTATTCAAATGGAAGTAAGCAGTCATTAATTTACTCTTTTATAAACGTGGGCTAATAAATCCACAAAAGACTCCTTGGACTAGTCGGTTGTCCTGGATCTGTTAAGTTTCCCAATTATTATCATCTGTACAAATTCTGCTCCATAATTTCAGCAGAAACTACTAAGAAAAAAATTGTTTCTCCATCAGTCCTAGAACTCCAAGAGATGTGTAAAATAGGAGGAAACAAATGACCAACTTATCCATCAAAAAAATTGTCACTGCTGCTTGGATACAGTTCACCAAAGTCCACCATTTTTGCTTTTCCTGGTTTGAGCTAAACAGAACCAGTTCTGTTCAATGATTTTACTTTTCAGCTCCGTGTCTTAGAAGAGGTTGCACTTTCTGAAGTCAGCAGCATCTTTTTGCAGACAGTGTCTAAAAAAGTGCTCCTAGAAGTGATAATGCTTGACCTTATAGTAACTAGCAAGGAAGTGGAAAGGCTCTTGCTTATACATGATCCTGTAGAAACCAAGGTCACTGGTAAATCTTCTGCCCTATATTGTGGTGCCACAGGTAAAAGTCACACCTGTAGGAAGGAGCAGATAGGACAAGTGACCCAAAACTGACCAAAGACTCCACTGAATATATGTCATATTCAGCATAAGGCTGAGGGACAACAAGGGCTAAGCTTTCTTCTTCAACACCCAACATCTGAGGAGGACTCTGTCTGTCCTTCCGTTTGAACCCAGCTCCTGAATTTGGCTCCAGAATCCACTTCCCATCTGCTGCAGAGTCCAGTCCAGGACTTGCCCATGGCCTGCCCCGAAGCATCAGTGGTGACGTGATTGCCATCAGGGTGCTGGGTTCAATATTGGTTTTGTAAATATTTCATTAGTTTATTTTCTTATTACTATTATCTTTTATTTTTATTGTTGTTGTTTCATTAAGGTTGGTTTAGTTTTCTTTGCCAATTTGTAAGTCTCTCTCCCTTATTTCCTTTCTTTTCCGCTTTGGGAAGGGAGGGGTGTTAATAGTGAGCCTCTGTCACTCATCTAGCGGCCAGCCCAGCCCCAACCCTTGACACATTGCTACTCTACAAGTGGTATTTTATAAACTGCAGATGGTTTAAAATTGAACAACGAAAGGAAATAATTGTAAAAGTAATCAAGATAGCAAGAGTTGAAAACGTGATCTTCCTGTACTAACTTGTCGATTCCCAGTGTCCTGAACACTCAGATTCCACTTCAGTCTCAATTTGACCTTCAAAGTGATGTGAAGAAATGGCACTTTGTCACTTAAATGTTTCATAGTATTTTTCAATTTCAACCTTGCTAAGTAAATTTGTAACAAAAAGCAGAATACAGAGAACTGTTGGAAGGTTTTTCATGTAGAAAAAGCTATAGACTAGCACTCAAACTGTACAGAGTCTACACTTCATAAGATATCCCAAGTGCACAGGTAAGACAAGAACTCCTGCCTGACACTTTGCACTACGGTCTCAAGAATATTTCAATGGCATGTAACTCTCAGTCAAATACTTGGAATCTCCTTTTTTACTCCACATCTCCCACTGAAACAAACTAATTTAAATTAAAAATTACTAAGACCACATCTCAGGAGTTTTTCCTTTCAAAATATTGCAAGCCAAGAGTGAAGACAAGACCTGTGGTGTGCACAGGCTATCATCACATCAAGTCACATCTAGCATCAGGGACAATCAATGGTAAGTCTATCCATGCATCTTGAGAGTTCCTGGTTTAATCTTAAGACACTGAAGTCTCAAACTAAGCTTCTGTCAGGTTGATATACATAGAAGGAAAATCTGAAAAGTAGAACTTGATTTTTAGAACAATTCCAAGCATTGCGTCACTACGTAAAGCAACCTGAAGCAAAAAAATAGCTATTATATATGCTGAACCTCTTACTGTAAGGTTTCTTTCCAGTCTTCTGAATCCAAAACATGATTTACCTTTTTCCAGGCCTCTGCTATAGATTCATGCAAACCGTAAGGAATTATCATCTGCAGGCCTTCACAAGTTCTGTACATCTGACGACATACGAAAATGAAAGCTCCTTTAACAACTGGCTGAAGTTCGGATCCAGATAGAAGAGAAATGTTGTCTTGAAGAAGTTTCTTTGTAAACTGGACAATTACATGAACGGTTGTAGGACTAGAAATAAAATAAAACTTTTTAAATGTTGTTTTGTAGTCATCAATAAGCCTTGAAACAAATCATCTGACTGAACTTACTTAATTTTTCCTAGGGTAAAAGAAACTATGGAAAGAAGCTAAAATCCAATACAGAGGGGCCAAGAGAAGTGTACTGCAAACAGTTTTACTTTGGCTACAGGTCTATAAGAAGCAAAAATGCACCCACTGTCTTCTATCCAGCCCACATGGCTGTGAACTACATAAACTGTTTTATAGGAGTTCAGTTGGGAAGAGTAACAAGACAATGGTTTTAGCTTCTGCTTGATCAGTGTTAAGGATATCACCACAAGATCTCCTCCCAAAGCCTTCTAGTTTTGCAATGCAAAGGACAATTCTTTCTCCAAAATACTACCTTTCACTTCCAACCCCCCTTAAAAACATATGCAACTTCTAAAATTTCTCCACTTAGAAGGCATATATTCCAAACATTTTTCCTGACCTGACACTTAATTTTAAAGACTAGGCTCAATTTTACTGCCCTGTTTAAAGTTTTAGCACCTGCTAACAATGTATCACGCACAGGAAGAACCTAAGTTACGTACGTGTTGCAAATGTCAGCTTCTGATACAAGATCTGCTCTACTAGATATATTGAAAAGTGAATGCTACATTAAGTCTATTATTTTAATATTTATTTTAAAAAACAAACAAACAAAGAACAGAGAAGAGAGGCCTTCAGCCTGAACAGCAGCATTATGAATATAACGGAACTACATTCAAAGAAAGGAAAGCTTTCACAAGTACAAGAAAAATAAGTCCACCATTTAAATCTCACTTAATAAAAGTATGTCTTTAAATTGTTATTTTGCCCAGTTATACACATAAGTGTCTCCCTAATACATTCTCTGAATTTTACTTGATAATCGTATATTTTACTCCAAACATAAACAAAACATATCAGTTATAGATGAATAAAAAAAAAAAAGAAAATGAGCCTCATAAGACTAATGTAAGTAGTACTCACTAATGCCATTCAGTAATGCACTCTTACCCATCATCTTTGGCAGTTTTTTCATTTTCTCCATAAAGAAGAAGAGAAAGACCATCTTCTACAGAAGCAATCCTTGCCAAAATATCAGCCACATCAATTAAAGTGGTTTCAAGACTATTTACATACACCTGTTTGGAGAAATAAAACATACTAATTAAATTCAATGTTTTTGTAAAAGCTGTTTCTTTTAGTTTGCCTTATGAATGTAGAATCTGAAGGTCACCTTTCCAGTGACTGCTTAATGGCTTAAGAACAGCCTGTTGTCAAAAGCTAGCACACAGAAAACATTACTGGCACAAGTGGCAGTAACTGTCGTGTCTACTGATTATAGCAGAAGTCCAGTGACTGCACAGATACAGACAACAGACATTTCTAAACTCCTTTTTCTCTTTTTTTCCACCAGCAGTGTGGATAGGCTCTTGACACGCCATCCATGGGTGTAAGAACAAGACCTGAATCAAGGTGAGACACGCCAACTAGGCTGCAGTAGGCCCAAACAGCGACTTACTTTGGAATCACGAGGAAAGTCTACCCGAAGGGAGCAAAGCAGGAGTCGTGTACCAATTCCTTACTTCAGAGTACAGCCCCCTGTATAGCCAAAACTAGGCTCTAATCAAGCAGACTTGAACATTTAACACTGGGATTCACTGTTCATTGTGGTATCATGCCTAATGAATGTACTATATGAATGTTAAACTGGCCATTCCTAATTAATAAATGAAGTTGTTATTCCAATAGTAGACAAGCAGAAAATGGGTACTCCATGAAGAACATGTCAGGGAGCAGCAAGAGCAGGATGCTTGACAAGGGACAAGAAGCTGCAGGTTGAGCACAATAACGAGGCAGGCAGAGGCAATAGCTCATCATTGGATGGGCAGGCAGTCACACCATACCCAAGCAAGGTTGAGTAGATAAGGTCCAATGGCAGTAACCACAGTCACCCAGCAGTCCTGATCCCCTCCACAGTGATGAGGGAGGTCCAAGGTTAAGCCAGCAACCCAAGTCAGTAAGTCAAGGTCAGCTCCCCAGTAATCATAGAATCATTTAAGTTGGAAAAGACCTTTAAGACCATCGAGTTCAACCGTTAACCTAGTGATGCCAAGTCCACCAGGGTCAGAAAGCCCAGGGGTCACCATGCAACTGGATTTACAGTGACAAAGCAGGTCTGAGGTGAAGCAAACCAAAAAATCATGTCTGCGGGTCAAGGTTCAGACCAAAGGGATGGTAGGCTTGAATGCTGCTACAACACAGTACAGGCAGGGAAAGAGGACAAGAACCTCATCTTAAAAATCACTCCTGAGTGGAAGGTGGAGTAAGTCCACACCAGGGCTTAGTAGCAGTCATCTGCTGGGGGGCTCTCTGCTGAAGTTTCCTGGGACAGCTTTCTCAAACACCTCTCCTCAAGCCTGGACACCCATACCATTACCTACACTGGCCCTTAGTCCAGGCTGCCAAGCCCAGGGGAAGGGCAGTAGGGATAAATGACAAGGGCAGTAGCTGTAATTCTGCAGGTGTTATGCAGTGGTCTAAAGATTCAAATCACAACTCTGTTCCTGTCCATATGCCTCAGTAATAGAGACATGAGATAGCCAGAAAATACGTTCTCACCCAGGGACTCAGAAACACTTCATATTCCTAGGACTCATGCATAAATGTACTTACAAAAAAGTAGGATGGTTTTCAAAATGAGAAATCCCATTTGGTAGCTTCCCCATATCCACACCCAGGACAACAAAGTGGAGTCAGTGAGATGAACTTTAGGCAATGAGCTAGGGAGGATTACTGCTCCCAGTAACACTTGTTAAATGTCTAGTATGTCAGAACAGAGAATAAAGTACCACTCTCCTGAAGTTGAAGTCCACTGCCTAAATCTTTTCTGCTCATCTGTTATTCATCAAGTACATCTGGACTCACAAGAGAAATTATTTTTAAAATGCTATGCAATCCAGCTCCTGCTTCTCCTATGGGTAGCTCTACATTTCATATAGCTCAGAGAGGAAAAATAAATAGTCCTCCTACTTTAAAATTTAAGGAACTTGCTATTAATGTCAGTGATCAAAATAACCCAAAAGAAAAAAAACATTTTTGACTTTGTTTTATAGTTAAAATTTTCAATGATAGACGGTTAAAAATTTCCTCTGACCTTGTATTTTTATATTACTGGGTATTACTGTTAAGGACTCTAAGAAAAGAACATACTGTGCTGCCACGGTTTCTTCAACAGTGTAATTGTTTTGCTTTCTCTGTGCAAGACCAAAAAAAAAAAATCTAAAAAAACCAAACCCCCAAAACATGGTACTTTGTTTATTTAAAATACGAATGCAATATTCTGCACTACTTACGCTACAGAGCCCAAAAGGTCAATACTGCTGCCCACAAACTGACTCCTCTGACAACTCCTGCTCATTAGCCACCAGGTTTCTCCTCCGCTCCCTACCACTGATACACAATCCTGCTCTACTCTTAAAAGGCAAGTAAGACTTGCACTTACCTGCGGGAATTCAGAGCTTAGATGCAAAACGACAGCACTGTGTTTGCTCATGAGGCCCACGTTACAATGAAGGATGCCCAAATGCAGCCCCAGTGCTACCCACCCCTCCTTGCCCAGCTGACGAAAGATGCGTGCATGGCCATAGCCCTCCATCTGAGACAGGCATGGTCCAGTATCAGAGTCCAACAACAGGATTCCTGGGTGCCTTAGAAGTGCCAGTGCTTTGGCTGGAAAAACAGTTCAAATTCTCATAGACGAGGAAGAGTGTCACTGACTTTGTCTACCTCTCTTAACTATTGGTTTGCCAGATGCAATACAAAAAATTGGCATCTTTGTTAGAACAAATACAGTGTATTCCAAACTCACAACACATAACCAACCTACAACAGCTACCGTGCATGAAATATTGCTGAACATGACCTGCTTTTTAAAAGAGACCAGTTACTGAGTCACAGGAAGACTTAAAATTTGTTAAGAGGTCAGCTACCTATGAAACAGCTGAGCATTGTATAAACAAAAGAAAAAGCCAAACCCAAACTGTTAGATGCTGAGACAATTTCTTTAACTACTAATGTATAATACAGAAGAGAGACTGTTGTATGCGCTTTAGACTATCACGTGGCCATAGAGATTGCCTAGAGGGTTACAGAGGCCTCCATCACAGCAAATCGATGAAGTGCTGCCTTAGTACTATTTTTAAATTTGTTTATCAGTGTTCAAAGCATATGCAGGCTCAGTCATCTTTTGTAGTTGAAAAAATATGGACCAACTTTTGCAATGTACAGTAAAAACAAGACAAATTATAGTGTTAATCTTGCAAAAGCATCCATAGATAGCCTTAAAATAAAATGTGTAAGTAATGCTACTATACTCAGTATAGGTACCCACAAAAGAGATAAACTATTAACAGGATCGAGTTTCTGCACGATTATAGTTTTAAGCTTTACAGAAATACATACTTCAAAATATTTACTTAGAAATTGATTTTTTAAACTTTTTTAATAGCATTGGAATATTTTTGTATAGGTAAAATAGTTTCTGAAAATAATACAAATAGTCTTTTCTGAAAAAATAAACAAACTGCACTGAAAAAAATGAGAAGAATACTGACAAAATTCAACATAAAGAACCTAGATAGGTTTTTGTCATGGGTTTGAGTCTGGTGGGATTTTTTTGTAAAAGTGGGGGTAAACTCATGTGAAGATTTGAGAGCCTCCCCCACCCCCAGGCAGGAGTCAGACCTGCCTCTGGCCAGGGCCAGGCCAACCAGCGCCTCTGCCATCAAGGTGTTTAAGAGGCGACCCCAGTGTTCTACCTCTCTCTTTTGGTTTTGTCTTGTTTTGAGCTGTCCTGTCTTTAATGTTGGGGAGTTTTCCTGCTGGAGAAGGAGGAGGTGAGAGAAGAACAAAGGAATGTCGTCCTGAGAAGAAAGAGGGCAAGAAGAGTCCCAGAGGAGAAGGAGAGGGAGAACCTTTCCCTGAAGCCCCATGGTGGTTGAGATGGCAGGAAGGTGATTGTCTGCCAGCTGAGAGAATCAGTAGTGCGGAGCCCCATGTGAGAGGGGAGAGAGATCAAGCATCAGTGAGGGGCAAGCCCGAAGCAAACTGTGGCCCAGAGGGATTCATGAAGAGGAAGAGGATTGCCTCCTCTGAGGTGGACACCATGTGGAGTGAAGGAGAGACTGCGAGAAGCCCTCTTTCTCAAGGAGGAGCTGCCCTGAACAATGAGTAATGGTCAGATGGACTGCACCCCCCCACTTCCTGCCCCCCTTGCACTGACTGGGGCGGGGGGGGGGGGGGGAGGTCACCAGGAAGATGGGAGGGGTGGGGGAGGCAAAGTGTATTAAGATTGGATCATATTTATTGATGTATTCCTCTCACTATCCTACTTTGTAAATGGTGGTGGTGAATGAAATTTATGTTTTTCTCCCAGAGTTCCTCTAGTTGTCTACCCATCATCTTAACCAGTAGATTATGACCCTCCCTATCCTTAATCTCAAACCCTTGAGCCTTTTTAGTTGAATTGTCTTTTTCCACATCCTAGAATCACAGAATATCTCAGGTAGGAAGGGACCTTAGAGATCATCTGATCCAATCTCCCTGCCACGGGCCCCTGCCATTAACTAGCAGGTTGTTCAAGGCCTCATCCAACCTGGCCTTAAACATCTCCAGGGAGGGGGCATTCACAACCTCTCCAGGCAACCTATTCCAGAGTCCTGCCACCCTTGTATCAAAGAATTTTTTCCTGAGATGCAATCTAAACCTACTCTCTTTCAATTTAAACCCATTTTCCCTTGTCCTATTGCTGGACATTCTCATAAAAAGTCCCTCCCCAGCCTTCCTGTAGATTCTTTTCAGGTATTGGAAGGCAGTTATAAGGACCCTCCAGAGTCTTCTCCAGGCTGAACAATCCCAGCTCCCTCAGTCTATCCTCTCTGCAGAGGTGCTCCAGCTCCTGGATCATCTTTGTGGCCTCCTCTGGACTCGTTCCAACAGATCCATATCCCTCTTATGGTGGGGACACCAGAACTGGACGCAGTATTTGAGGTGGGGTGTCACAAGAGCAGAGTAAAGGGGGAGAATCACCTCTCTTGATCTGCTGGCTACGCTTCTCTTGATGCATCCCAGGACATGGTTGCTCTTCTGGGCTGCATGAGCGCACTGCCGGCTCATGTTGAGCTTCTCATCTGTCAACATCCACAAGTCCTCTTCAGGGCTACTCTCAACCCACTCTGTGCCCAGTTTGTATTTGTGCCTGGGATTGACCCAACCCAGGTGAAGGACCTTGCATTTTGACTTGCTGAAGCTCATGCAGTTTGCACTGGCCCATTTCTCAAGCCTATCAAGATCCCTCTGGATGGCACCTCTTCCCTCAAGCGAGTCCACCACACCACACAGCTTGGTGTCTTTGGTAAACTTGCTGAGGGTGCACTTGATGCCATCATCCCTGTTGCTGACAAAGGTGTTGAACAGCACTGGACCCAGAACAGGCCCCTGAGGAACACCACTTGTCACTGGTCTCCACGTGGACATCAAGCCACTGACCACAACTCTCTGAGTGCAATCTTCCAGTCAGTTCTTTATCCACCAAGTGGTCCAACCATCAAGTCCATGTCTCTCCATCTTAGAGACATGGATGTCATGTGGGACAGTATCAAATGCCTTGCACAAGGCCAGGCAGATGATGTCAGTTGCTCTTCCCATATCAACCAGAGCTGTAGCTTTGTCACAGAAGGACACCAAATTAGTCAGGCACGATTTGCCCTTAGTGAAACCTTGTTGGCTGTCACCGATCACCTTGCTACTTTTCATGTGCCTTAGTACTGTTAGCAGGAGGATCTGCTCCATGATTTTACCTGGCACAGAGGCAAGGCTGACTGGTCTGTAGTTTCCCGGGTTTTCTTTGCTTCCCTTTTTAAAAATGGGGGTTATGTTTCCTTTATTCCAATCTGTGGGAACTTCGCCAGACTGCCATGACTTCTTGAATATGATGGCTAGTGGTCTAGAAACTTTAGCCACCCAGTTCCCTTAGGACCAGTGGGTGTATCTCATCAGGTCCCAGAGACTTGTGCCCCTTCAGGTTGTCTAGGTGTTCCCAGACCTATCTGCTCCTACCCTGGGTGGTTCTTCACTCTCCCAGACCCAGCCAATGCCCTCTGTGACTTGGGTGGTATGGCTCTAGTGGTTATCACCGAAGACTGAAGCAAAAAAGTCATTGAGTACTTCAGCCTTCTCCATACTCGCTGTAATCAGGTCATCTGTATAGCTCCGGAGACACCTCACATTCTCTCTTGTTTTTCTTTCTTCTTTCACATACCTGTAGAATCCTTTACTGTTATTTTTAATGTTCCTGGCCAAATTTGATTCTGTGAGAGTTTTAGCTCTTCTAACCTGGTTTCTGATTTCACAAGCAATCTCCTTGTATCATCCCAGATTACCAGTGCTTGCTTCCACCCTCTGTGGATTTCCCTTTTGTGTTTGATTTTGGCCAGGAGTTCTTTGTTCATCCATATGGGTCTCCTGGCTTTTTTGCCAGATCTCTTTCTTTTAGGGATGCAGTGCCTTTGAGCTTGGAGGAGATTGCACGGGGTTTTGTCCCAGTCAGCTTGAACCACGACAGTATTTAAGTCAGGGACCCAGACTGTCATTGCAAGGCTGAGTCTCAGGAAGTAAATTCAAAATTTATCTCAAAGTCTCTTTACGTAAGGAAGGTCAGGCCTCTTCATGGGCATTTCACACCCACAGCCTCTCTCCGTCTGGAAATTCACAGTCATTCAGAGCAACTAAATAACCTCAGTCAAAACAGAAACAATAGGACAGGCTGAAACTATAGCTAGACTTCTAAGTACGTAGAAATAGATTATGTTTCCCAAGATTTTTATAGTTCTTATAGAAATGTTTAAAAAAGAAAAACATTAAATTCTTGTCAATTCAGAAAATAATAATTTTCCATGAAGAATTACATATTTTACCTACACTGATTACTGAGAACACTTCAAGTTGCCAGATGAATTTAAAAAGAAATAAAAGTAGGTTGCCTTTTAAACAGCAGGTAGAAGAAAAAAAAAAAGCATGCAAGAAATATTCAAAAGACAAAAAAAATCAGAAGAAAAAAAAATATAAGCATTGTGATTTTCCCCAAGGGAATGGTCTATGCTATTTAAGGCATATTATAGCAGCTAATGTAGAAAATACTACAGCAATTGCCATGTGACTAAAGAAATCTTCTACATAGACAATATAATATACTACAGATTCAAAAATTATTTAGAAGATTATTACAAACCTCTGTGCCACTCAGTAAACTTTGCACGGGATGAAGTAGGGCATCTATCACTGCATCGGTATATAAACATTCAGCAGCACATCCTGTTTGATCACAAAAAACTTGCAGAATCTCCATAACAAGACTTGCTGGAGAGTAATTGTCTGGGGAACACAAGTAGGATTTATTTATATTTTAACTTACACAAATATCTCTATACGGCTTATGTAGATACTTCTGAATTATAATTTTGTTAAGCATTAATTTAACACAGCTAGAAGGAAGAAGGGAAAAGAGGAATCTGCATAAATAACAGAATCAAATAAAAAAATGCAAAAGAAGTTACCTCATGCTTCATTACAATTATATATATTAGCATATACTAAAACCAAACATCTACCTGTATGAGCTGCCACAGCTGTCTTCGGGTAACTTGGAGAGTAATAAATAAGCTGAGTAAATAATACCAACAGATCAGTTACGGAAACACCATCTATTAAGAAAAAAAAAATAGTCCTTTGCAAATTCAAAGTGCAACTTTAATTTTACAGATCAGACTGATTTTCTAAGCATATGCAAACAATAAGCTTTACTAATGAAGTCAACATGTGTCCAACTGATAAAGCAAAGGACATGCATGTCCCTGGGACTCTACCAAGGTATTTCACAATCATCTTACAAGCATCAATTTTGCTCCCAATTTAGCCAACTGCAATTTTACCACCATTTTCCATTACAATAAATGACAGTCAAAGTTTGAGAATGCTGAATATACACTGCTGTAGGGAAAAAGCACTGCCTTGCTCTCCAGTTAAGTGAAACAACTGGAAAAGAGACAAGCTGTCAGACAACTCTTCCTCAGGTCCGAAGAAAAAACAGCAAACGTAGCTAAAAGCAGTTTGGGAACTATTGCTCCAAGTTTAATGTAATTATGTTAATTAATCAGATAATTTGTGAGGAAAGAGTTGCTCTCTAGGAAGCTGAGAAGAATGCTATTAAAAAGACAGATGTTAAGATTGTTACTTTAGTAGAGGAGAGAAAAAAACAACCTTCACCAATGGATCACTGCTTGAATTGTATTATATGGATAATCCATAAATGACAAAAGCACTCTATAAATAGATGTTTCTTCCTCACTACTGTTCTACAGTGGATCTATTAAGTCCTGATCCTTAAACCAGAGGGACAAAATGCTTTCAAAAGACAAGTGTCAAAATTATCCAGTAATGTTCTGAATTCTACACTGAATTAATAAACATATTAACGTAATGGAACACTACAATTGTGTTCATACACTTGCATTTGGCAACCCTGCACAATGTATCACTGTATGCACATTTCTCTGGATGTCCAAGGGCTTTCCCACCTTGAATCTTCTGTCCTTATTAACACCTTTGTTCCACAGGTACCAGCCTTATCCTCTACCACTATTTTACCTGAATTATATTAATAAATTAAGCTCAGAGCAACTGTTTTTAATCTGCAATTAGCTTGAAATACTGATTTTGTTTCACAATTGAAAAACAGCTTTGGTCCCTGGACATGTTTTTCTTCCAAACGATTATATCAATTGGTTTGACAAAAGATATTACTTACACCTAGAAAGACTAAATCATCCGCTGATCCATACCTCCTTCAACATGAAATATATTACACGTAAGGACAAAAGCAATATATTCAACCACATCCATCAGCAATTTAAAAACTGTATTGACGTGCAAATTACCTATTCCACTTTTTAAAAAGCGTCTCCAGGCAAAGAATTGCTGAACAAAGTATTGTCCTATAATAGTCAGCATACTGCAGTGTAAACATTTATCAAATACAGATAAAGTGTTGCTCAGTAGGCTTCACTTTCCTCAGCCTTGCCCTTACCTTTTTTACTTTTCAGCTGTACTGGAAAGAGATTTCGGCCTTGCTTATATATCAACAATCTTCCTAAAAGGCACAGTGAATGAACAAAATAGACATACTGCAATTCTGGTCCAGTGTAAGAAAAGTTCTGCTTATCACCTTTAACAACAAAACAAAAAAAAATTAGAACTTGACTAATTTAGTTTATTTTATAATACCTAGCTACTACCATTAGCACTCGTGGATCATTTTGTATATAAAGACAGACAGCTTAAGTAACTAACCAAGGCTATTGTTGTCTCAAAAGATAGACATACAACATTTTGGGAAGCAAAAGAGCAGACAGCATGTCTTCCTCTTGAGGCAGCATGCTCGATGACCTAGAGAATGTGGATGTATGTGCATACAATGCATGACATGCAAAAGATACTCACTACAGTGCAGTTGGGAGAAGTCATTGACTCTGGAACTTCTATTAACAGCTGCC
Organism: Trogon surrucura; assembly: GCA_020746105.1. Lineage (NCBI taxonomy): Eukaryota > Metazoa > Chordata > Aves > Trogoniformes > Trogonidae > Trogon > Trogon surrucura. The sequence goes on from CM036618.1 coordinate 57,894,994, forward strand.
TTGCAAAATTCAAAATAATCAAGACATTGCTGGACAGCTGCAATAACCTGTGGAAAAAAGCAGAGAAAAACAAAATACCCAGTATTTTACAACAAATTAATTCTCTCTTGTATCCAGTTACTGTTCTTTAACACAAGACCCTAATTATCCACTTCACTGCAATTACCTCGTTTCAGGGCTTTTGGATTAACCAACAGGAGGCAAAATTTTACAGGGCTATTAAAATACATTACCACTATTATGACATTATGGCACCACAAGCTCTATAACCACTAAGACAATCTATGAAAAATAGTAGAGAGAACATGCAAGTACTTTAAATTAATGGTAATCTGTGATGGCCATATTGTCATTACTATGGAAGACTTTCATTTTCCATATGTAAAAAACTGTTTTGAATACATTTACTGAATTGTCAGTTTGGTTTTTCCATGCTGTCATTGTCAATACAGAAGTGTTGTAGCATTATCATAGCGCTATCATCTAATCAATGTAAATAAAAATTTAAAAATTATCAATGTGGATTTTGAAAGGAATCACAAACATAGTACATGAACAAAGAAGCACATTTAGATTTATTACTTTGGAGGTGCTAAGATAAGTAAAATTCACAGACACATGTAATGAAAATAATGATCAGATGTTTATGCTTATAAATTCCATTACACTACTCTGTTCATGGACTTTCTATTATAAATCTTTTGTTGCATAGAACATGCTTTATTCTATGCACACAGATAAACAAGGCAAATGTCTTTTATATTTGTCTATACCCTTGTCTGACATCTTAAGGTTTTATCAGCCACTTATATTTTACATTATATCGCATACGTACTACAAGATTTTACAAAACAGAGCCAAAGTCCTGTCTATATGAATGGATGTCTCATCTATATTGGTCTTACTGAAAACAATAAGACTTCCACCCCAGTGAAGAGATCTGTCCATATAGAGCACATGACAGAATTAACACTTACATTACTGAATGTGTTTTCCCAGTTTGATTTCTATTCCCGACACTTTGAATCCTTAATGCCTCACACCACAACTTCAAGAACACAATAGCAAGTTTTTCGTCTTCTTCAATCAAAAATTCAAATAAAGCACAGAGTTTTAATGGTATTTTTTCAAGCATCATTTGCTAATTTTATACCTTGTCAGAATATGAGTGCAACATAAGGAATTTATAAATAATAATCCTAATCAGACACCTGCCATAAAACATCCAAGCTTCCCCTTAACCAGAGCTGGTCACACACTCTTTCTTGCATTTAACAATAATTCATTCAAGCAAGGAGAAATATAAAGAAACGATAAAAATTCAAAAGGTTCATCCAGTTAAACAACATGGAACAGCTCTGATAAAAGGGAAAAAAGGAATGTTCAAACCACAATGTGCAAAACAAGAACAAGTGCCAAGTAAATTTGCCTCGGGAAATACTTACCAAAGATTTATATTTCTTTTCCAAAAGCCTAAGTACCACTGTCCGGCTGTAATATGCATGCTAAAATAACAAAGAAGACCTAGTGTTAATTTCAAGTTTTATATTTTAATTAAAACGTAAAAATTGTCTCAGGTTCTGTTCCATTAGGGATCTCATGCACAGTACATCTTCAATACACTAAACCTCAGCTTGTGTAAACCAGTATTACACTCAGCTGAGCCTTTCGTCTGCAGTACATTTAAAAAGACCAAAAAAAAATACATCATTAGGAAAATGTGTAGCAGAGCATAAAGTAAAACAGAAAAACAATAACTACACTGAAATGTCAGACTATGTTTTTTGACATTGCCACGTAAATCCTAAATTACAAGTTTATACATAGTATAGACTACAAAAAGTTTGAACATCCACTTCCACTAGAGCTTAGCAAGTTGTGTGCAGTGTATCGTAAATACGACCTTACTTTCACACTCATCACAAAAATCCCACAAAAAAAATCACCAGAATTCCTTAATTACTGTGATCATTATAGCTCATTATCAGGACACAACATTGGTCTGTCATAAAAATAGTTATAAATCAAACTTACAAAAATACATATCAGACATGAACAAGCTATAGGGTGTTGTGTTGTTTGGGTTTTCTTTGCTTACCGTCCACTTTTTAAACCAGACTGCCTTGATATCTAGCAGAGCCAAAAAGTACACTGGACTCAAAAAATCTGGAGAGGCAGGATGATTAGGGTCATGCTTTACTGACAGAAGTGACAAGGTACTCTCCACTACTTCTTCCATGTACCTTATGACCCAAGAGGAAAAAAAGAACAGAAAATAAAAATCACTTGAATCCTTCCACCAGAAATATCCAGGAACAAATTTCTTGTGAAAATTTGTTGTTTAGAAAAATCATAAATATCCATAACATTAAATTGATCAAGATATTGATTCTTTGTATTACCATGAATAAAACTAATACTAACATACATGTGTACTCTCCTAAATTATTACATGTTTTGTAAGTGCTAAATATTACACTTTTAACCTTGTAAAATATCAAAATTATTTTTTTAATAAATAATTTGGAACACTTTGAAAGCTGAGTAAGCATCCTAATATGAGCTATGACTGCTCCTATGCAACTTCCCTATTCCACTTTTCCCCCCTGCTATTTTTACTTTTCCCCTTGACACGGACCAGATGTTTCTGCATCCTGCGACGAATCTTTCCCTAAAATTATATGCACCTAATTATACGTCAAAAATAATTAAATTAAGAAACGTTTTTGAAGGTGACATACTTTTCTGGATAACGAATCCAGGAAGATGGAGCTTCCTTTTGATACTCATTTAAAAGGCGGACCTGAAAACATAATTATTAAAATTAAAAAATAAATAATGTATGGTGTTTCAGTAATGATAAAGAGGTACGGGAAATTAATTTATACCTTTTTAAGTAAACGATTTATATCTGTGTCAGATACATCCAGACCAGCTGAAACACGAAGAGAATATTCTCCAGAAAGAAAGTACAACTCCAAGTGTCTCGCTAAAAGAGAAGAAAAAAAAACACCAAAACTCACACCTCACCTCCATGACAATAGTGACAAAACAGACTGTATTATACAGCTTCATCATAGAAGTTAACTGATATTCAGGAAATCCAAGACCCATGAAGTCTTAAATGTCATTAAGCGCACATACCTAAACTTGTATAGACTTCTCTTGTCACATTAAAGGAAGAAGAAAAGGTTTTTGCATAGAACCTAAGAATTTTATCCTAAGGAAGAAAAACAAGCAAAATAAATGGGTCATTTAACTGTGTATTATTGCAGAATAATCAACACGTAGCAGCATTATTCTTAACATGATATATTGCTCAGATATCTCTATGGATGTCAAGCATATTTTATGAAAATATACAGTTTGGGACCACAAAAATCTATGGTTTTAAGGAAATTTTATTCAAATACTTCAACTGACAGCACCAATCCAAAGCCTCACGGAGATATAAAGTAGAAGATCAGAGAACATTACTGTATTTTTCCATTAATACTATTGCTTTCTGTTAACAAAAAAAACATAGCAGTGACTTGTAACTAGCACTGTTTTAAAAGAAATTGTAGAATCTCTAAGCCAAAAGAGGAGCACACGACAGCAGTAGAAGCAACTTTCCTATGTATTTGGTAATTATTTTAAAATCCAAAGAAAAATTAAAAAAGGCTTAACTGGCATAATAAATAATCTAAAATAATTTTAAAAGCAGCTGTCATTTATTTTACTCATCAGTGCCTGTGTAGTGTCACTATGTACTATTTTCTTTTCTCATCACCACGGAGCATATACCCGATGTAAACAGAAATATTAACATGACACTTTGTTCAGAGAAATTTTGTCTATTGCCTTTTTTTTTTTTTACACATCCTTGCTAAAAGATTCCAATTAGAAGATATGCAAATGAGTACTCCAGTCTCTAAAAATCCTATGGAAATTCTGTAATCCTTTAAATCAAGGCCGACAGGAATCACACAGTTATTTTACTTCAAAAACAGTTTATGTGATATATACACAAATAATAAACTGTCTTGGGACCCTTCTGGATTACTCATAACGCAACCTCTTACTCCTTTTCAGTATTCTTTACTATGGCTACACAACCAATAACTAAACGTAGAACATGAGCTTACACTGAATGTTACATCAGGATCCGACAGAGACACCGTCAGGTGCTTACGTAGATTTGGCCAACTCTCAGAGTTCAGTACATCAGAGGCAGGGGCAAGGCACAGGGTCTGCAACGCTTCTTGGCGAACCTGAAGTGGCCAAAAAGATAAAGCACCTCAAATCTCTTCACAGCAAACTCTCAAATACATAATTTACGATATACCATGCAGGAAGGAAGGAACAGGACCTGGCTGTAGAACAGACAAGAAATTCCAGAATACTTATCTTCTGCTATATTTTTATGGTACTTTAAACAAAACACTATATTGCTGAGGGGAAAAAAATAGAAAAGAAAAATCAACAAACAAATATCTGAAGGAGCAACAAAATCATTTTATACAGGCCTCCCATACTGGATGTAAGGATCACGTTCTACTTTCCGCTTGTAATCAAATACGTTTTTATGAGGGAACAGACGAAACGATCACCAAAACATACAAATTTACCTAGCAGCTCTTCAAAATGTCAGTGAAGAAAAGTGAAAACATAGTTATTAGACACCATTTTACTGCTGAATTTTCATCAGTATTATACTCTAAATATACTATATTATACTCTACTTTCAAATAACTTTTTTTTTGTTCTCTTCACAGACAACTGTAATCTCTAGTAACTGATTTCATATTACTGAAACAAACTGAAGTACATTTTAACCATATTTAATAGCATCAGACTTTTTACATGGCTTTCTAATAAAACTCAACCACCAGTTCCCACCCACCACACCTTTTTCAACTGCCAGACAATTCCAAACAAATCTTACAGAGACAACACTCTCAAAATAATGATTCTCCAAGCTTCAAAACCATCAGCAGCTGGTGCTGATTGGTAGTTAGAGACCCAAATTAATACTGCCACTGACAGAAAGGCAACCCTAATTCTGACTTTATACATTCCATCTGGCAGCAGCTGGTTGGCAAATCAGCAGGGACTTCTCTCTTCTGACAGGAGTAACACAAAGGACGATTTGAAAGTTACCAGACAGGTCAAAGGGCACGAACACCAGAAAATAAGCTTCGATAACTTTCTTTCTCATGGAACAACTAAAAATGTCCCTCTATAGCACATAAACTCCTAAAAAAAATAAAAATAAAAAAGATGGTTGCAGCAACACTAGCTTTTGAACCAGATGGTTGTGAATAATGAAATACTGAACTGCAGAGCAGTTGCTGCACTGAAGCCAAGATACATGAATCAAAGACAAGATTCCACATAGATACATATGAACTCTTACGTACACACTGTCTGTTTTCCGGTCTGTCACAAACACCCATTTGTACTAACATTCTACTTCTCCTTTTAAACTTACTTCCTTAGGCTGAATAGGATCAAGCCTTTCTGCGAGCAGCTGCAATTGTTCTTGGCTCATGAACGTGTAACTCTGTAATGCACATTATAAAATGATCATTAGTATATTTTATTAAACTGAACAGCAAAATATTAAAATCATCAGTCTTTTGGATATCTAATTTACTTTTAATAATTAGGACTTCAACATTTATACTAATTTAACATTAAAGTCAACATTCTAAATGTTTTCTGCCGTTTGCCCACAGTTAAATTTACAGCAACAAAATTACCGTTACACATTTTGCTTTCCTTTACTTAAGTTTTCCTGTGTCTTCATAAAATCTCTTACAACAATTCATTCAGTAAGTAATATAGCGTAGTAGTCTGGAAATGAACTGCACATTACTTGGCTTCTAAAGTAAAACCAAAATAAGTTAGACGATGTATCGGTTTTACCATTATTTCATCTTTTCCTATGCAGTGCTTGCACAGGTATTTCAGAGGACACATGCATTATATTTAATCGCATCTGCGCATGCTGTCTGAAGGTTAGATAGCTGGTATGAGCTTTGTACTTCAGAGTGAAAGGAAGGTAACTAATTTAGTTCAGGATGTATCAGAGATAGGAAGGATGAATTTTTTCCTAGGGCCATTCTCGATGTCCGCTGACAGAAACTTCACAATTTTGCAGCACCATGTTTATTTTGTAACAGAGAGAAAACACATTGTACTTGGTTGAACGAAGAGTCACTGTCAGAACAGTTGTCTGTGTAATAGCCACTCTGACGTCCGTTCTTTGCTTTAATATCCAGCTCCTTATTACGCATCCGATCTTCTTCAAACTTGTTAATCAAAGATTCTACCACAACCATCATGACATTCTTCAAGGCATGCATCATTTCTCTGTATCTTCAAGGTAAACAAGATTTTAATATTAAAGAGCATAAAAATCACTAATAAAAATAAATAAATCCACTACATGTTGAATAACCAAATACGGCGTAATGCTACTTAGACCCAAACTCTCTGAAGCTACAGAAATGAATGAAAAATGTATGCAAATCCAAAATGAGAAACAATACTTATATCTATCTTAAATGTTTCAGACAATTATATTTTTAAATTAAAATAAAATTCCTTGTTATCATTCAAAAACCATCCAGTGAAATACCACTAACATAGTCCTCCTCTGAGAGGTTCTTGAGAAAGAACAACGTGAATCCTCCAAAAGGGAGGATCTGTCCCTGAGAGAACAGGCCAGTTCTCATCCTGGTTATTGTTTATGTTTCTCCGAGTTCAATATCCAACTTTTTTATTCTGCTATAAGCCTCAAGCAGAACCAATAGAAGAGAACACATCATCCTCATTTAAGACCTCGAGTACAGGTCACGCGCACGAAACAATTTCTTTCAACAAAACCATTTTTTTTCTAAGTTACATAAACTGAATAATAATATCCACGAGGAAGCAATCTGAAATAAAAGCTGCTTCAGAAAAACATCTTACTGTGATGTGTTAATATTTTATTTAAAATTATTTTTTCTCTAAGGTTATTATTACTTATTTTATATTTTACAGTCACCAAAGATAGAAATTACCATATTGTGCTCTAATATTCTCCTACCTCTCAAAGAAAAATATAAGGCACAGACATGTTCAGTTCATTGGAGCTTCGATCAACTTCAGTGAGCGCCGGACCCTAAGGTCCTGATGCTCAAAACAAAAAGACACAAACAGCCTAATCTAAGAAAAAAATATCCATTTTCTAACTGACAATAAAAGCCAGGTGTAGTTGATTAAGAACTGTTTGCTAACATCAATGACTGTACTATGAAAATACAGAAAGCATCACGAAGGAATTAAACTCCTCAACACATTTTTCTCCATAAATACCTTCAGGCACACTACCTCCAACAGCAAATGAGTAATTGAAATCAACAAAACTGGAATCTTGAGTGATAGTAAGACTTATCACAGTGAGATCCGATAATGCTCAATCAGAGTTAGGAATACTTGCAGACAGATGACAAGAACTCTATAAAAGCATGGTTCATGAAACATGTTTCTGTTTACTTCTAGATAAGAAACATTCTGAACACAAACAGAAAATTAAATCTTCTAGAACAGAAATATACACTGCTTTTTAATTCCTTTCTGAGGACACACAGTAAATGACAGGTATCACAGTAAAATCCTAGTTCCACTAAAAAAGAGATGGAAATGAAGTTAAGATTATGGATGAAAAATGAGTGAAGAAATGGTTCACCTGAAGTAGAATATAAAAACATTTCAGCAGCTAAAATGAGACAAAAATTGTCTTTTTTGTTTTCTTCCCCTGTAACAAAAAGTGATCACCGATGCTAAAATCGTGGGAACCGGGTTTGTTTTCATATTGTAATCACTGAACTGCTTTAAAGGCCTCATCATGGCTCTCTACGACAATTACAAATGGAGCGGCGAGGAAGGACCTAATTCAGTATAATGACAAGAGTATATTGTTTTAACTACAGAAAAACACGCTATTACAACTTCTTTAAGCATTAGCTGGATTTTGCACAGGAATTCCAAAACCAATGTGACGCATAGACTAAACTTTTTAAGTTTCACCGGGAAATAACAGCTGTATACAGTAAAATCCATTTTATAAGTACTATTGATCCCTGCTTTAAAGAATCACAACAATTACCTGCCTATGCACATTCAAAATCCAAAGCATGAAAATCAGCTTCTATATTCCAATGGAAAGTTATTTTATACTCATAGGAAGGTGAATAAAATTAATAGAGAAGAGAAAACAGAGAAGGGAGTTTAACTGCAACTCAGAGGTTTTTCTAATTAAGGCTTCTTTACCAAATATGGTGTTCAAAAGCCCATTAATCTGGACCACAGATCCTATAATATGCTGGTACCTGGTTTTGCACATGTACTGATTTCTGGCCATCTGACAGTCTTGAGTTAAAAAATCCTGGATAACTATACAGTTGGTCCACCTATCCATCCTACAAACAGCACTGCAGGAAGTATCTTTGCATGTAAACTAAAATACAAAGCAAGACAAATCAAACTTCAATTTTTACACTAGCCAATGAAAGCAGATCTGACTGACCACACTACTCTCTCAGGATACCTGGCTAGATCCCAAGGAAGCAATCTTAAAAAATATACACAAGTATTCTATTTTTTTTAAACCACTTTGTCAAGCAGACTTTCTATTTATATCTAAAGAAATTATCAAACTTTAATAACTGATAAAAACAATTTTTCCTCTAGGCCAATTCCTGTACCACAACTCAGTTTAATTTGCAGCTACTGCAATAAAATAAAGGAGTGATTCACCTCTCAAACCTTACCCCTGCCTAACTCCAGTCTTGGATACCTCAAAAATGTCATAGCTTTGCTACCAATCTTTTTATGCAATAGTTCGTAATCTTAATTCCACAGTAAGATGAAGCATGACAAACTGCAATGTAGGGTGGGAATATATGAATTGCTTAGGACTGATTTTTGAAAGCAAAGAATGTCTTTTGTTACCCATTGGTTCAGAATTTGTTTTCTCAAAACTAGTTCTGGAAAGGAGAAAGAAACAAAAATGTGAGTTAGATCTATATACTCACTCTTTTGATTCACGGGTCTTCTTTGTAACATGTTGGACAAGTGTGTCATAGCCAGATACTTCACCCTGATTTTGAGCAGAGGTACATTTTTCTGTTTCTTCTTCAATCACAGATCCCACAGTATTATTTATATATTGCCTAAGGTATTTCACAAACTCATAGCTGCAACCAACAGAAAAATTAGAATGTAACAGATTTCCTTGAGTTTACTGTGAAGTATTTTCAACATTATATTAACACTATCTTCTTTCCCAGCATAATTGTTACTTCGAGGTAAGGGTTTCAACAGGTGAAAAAACATAAAAAAGTTTGATTTTCTTCAATGTGATTATTATAAGCATATTCCAGAAGGAAACAATACCAAATAATTTCTAACTTAAGGTTTTGTAGATAAAAATCACAGAGTATCAAGAAATCTCAAACTTAAAATTCCGAAAGAAATACGACTTCAAGCATCCTGAACACAGCACTGTCTTACGGTATATCCATCTGGCATTATTATTTATGCAGTAAACAAACAAAATAAGAAACAAGGAGAACACAATTTACGAATTCTACCGCATGAGCATGTCCAAGGCTTATGAAAGTCTATGTGTCATGACAGCATGCAGATGATCTCACTCAAACTGACAAACTAGCTGTTTGTGACTACATGTACATGTCAAATGTAAGGAAATATGTGCTGTTATTATTAGATACAGAAACTTGTTTAAACAAAAGAATAATCAAAGGGAACGTCAAACAAAAGATTTTGCTGGGTCCTTGGACTCTTAATTAGATACAGGAATTCTAAAACGTAGTGGTTAGAATATATAAACATTCTTTTTGGTTAGTGTTCTGATTTGCATAAAGGACAAGGGAAACAGAAACACACACCAAAAAAAGTAATCATACGCAAATAATAGATGCATCACTATATTTTCATTATATAAAATGCAGGCGTGCAACTACTTTTTGTTAATCTGAACAAACACAGAGTGAGAAATTTTCAAATTAAAAAGTCGGTTCACCATGAAAGTACAGAGTCCAAAGCTATAAAATTCAAATGTAAATAAAAGCAACTGTTACCACAGGTAGCAGCTTCCGCTCTTCTTGCATATTTAAAAAAAAATTTAAAAAATCTGACTATATTCAAGATACATTAAAAAAGTAAGCAGAGAAAACTGTGTCTTGTATCATGATATGTACTGCCTCGCTAGATCACCTACCTCAGGTTCCATCAGGTATAACAGACCTTCCCCACACACAATTTCTTCCACTTCTACATCATTTTTGTTCTCAATGAAAGTAACAGATATAGATCTTAAGAAAAATGTACACATGTTTATTTCCACTTTCATTTGTCTTCAAGGCTGGCTTTTTACTTCTGCAGTAATAAAACTGCACACAACTCTCCACTGAATGAAAGCCTTCATAAAACGTTTTCTTTATGACAGTAACATTTCCAGGGTATACATTTTTGCAGTGACCTGCTTCCCTCAGAAACACACAGCAATCACATTATTATTCATACCACTAAGTTCATGTCTGCTTGATGTCCTAGCCTTCATCTTCTGCATCACTCTTCCACCTTAAAAATGTTTTGCAATAAACAAGTGTTTCAGCAATGATAGAACTAATTCTTCACATGTAGAATCAAGTCAGACAGATCTCGTTGGGCTTACAAAGGAAGCACCAGGAAAAAATAACTTAAAAAAAAAGGTTAAAAAAACTCTGAGACTTTAATTTAAGGAAAAAAAATACAACAGAAAACATGCTACTTATGTAGTTAAAAATCCTGATTTCTACTACTGCACATCCATTTTTAGCTTAATTCAATCTTCCTTTTTATTAGCTTTCTGAGGATCCTGTGTTTTCGTCTCCTCTACATCAAAGTGGAAACAGAGGATAAAGTTAGGCCTCAAATCTGGTATAATTACTGAAGTAAAATAACACAAAGCAGTAAGAGTGCTGAGCAAAATGCTGAGCTAAACTAGTGTATTGGAGAATCCGGAAGCACATACTCCTCATGAAGGAGCTTGCAGTCTAGATAGAGGGGGTAAGGGTCAAGGAGAAAACTTCTTAACGGTCTCACTAATAAATCACCATGTGACCTCTCTGACTTTCCATGAAAACCAACCTATACTGCCGTGGGTCATGAACAAGACTAGAATACCTCCGGAAATATCCCAGCACCAGAAAGCAATGCTCACTTTCTGCGTTTAAAGCATCACTTGATTTTCCATTAAATTTAAATTCAAACTTTTCTCATGAAAAGAAGGCATCTTTAGGATCAGCATTTTTTTTAACATACCAGAAAGAGTGTGTGAAAGCAGTTAGCATCTTCAGAAGATACAAAATCATTACAGTTTTAAAATTATAGTGAGATTTTAGATAAGCTCTAGTTCTATTTCACTCATGTACTTTTATGTAACTACTACCACTGACAAAGCAATGCTAAAATTGAGACAAATTTAAAAGAATGAAGATAGTGTCACTTCTTAAAAAAATGGCAGGGACCCAGCTTTCTCAGAACATGTCAGGTCACGGAACTCTAATCCTTATTAAAATGTCTTTAAGGCCATTTCAGTTTGTTACTCTCTTCACGTGTCATAAACACATACTAGAAATCTCTCATGTAGTAAGAAAATAAACAAGTTAGAACACCATGGAAAGGAAAGAGGAATGTGAGCTCCAGAAATCTCCACTGCATGGAAGTGAGGTCACACTATCATGTCTGATTTAACAGATGGGTGATGGGGATACATCTCTCCTTTGTTGAAAACATAAACTGAAAGAACCACTCCTTTGTAAGATACACAAGGGTTCAGTAATGTAAGCCAGACAGAACAATCAAACATGGAAGCCAAGTAACCTTATGAAAGCTTGTGTCATTTTGAAAAACAATATTATATTGTCTAGCAGGTGTCACAAATGCTGCCTGATAGCCTTCAGTGAAGACTTCTAGCTTCTCTTTCACATTTGTATTTAGTACATTACAAGTACTCATGCATCAGAATAGGCTAAGTTAGGTTGTTCTGGAAGTTCCTCTCTCACAGCTAGCTCATCAATACAGTAAAAATGTATTACCAAGAGGAGGAAATCAAAAACAGAAAAAGAAAAATGGCAGAAATTCATTTTCTTCTTTAAATTAGCATCTTTTGAGAGCTGATTAGTGACAGAAATATTTCTACATATAAAAACATATATATTCACACCGCATATAAATTGTAAACATTTCCCAGTCATAACACAAATAGACACGTTTCACCTCCTCCAAAATATTAAATATAGCAAAAAAAATTTACTTGTGAAAATTCTCATCTGTCTCCTCCAAATGCAAGAGGATCTCTTCTGCGCATTCTACTGATGGGGCTCCAGTGATTTTTTCCTTCACACTCTGCAGCAACTGTCTGAGCATAGACTGTAACAGAGCTTCATCTTCACTTGTAAAGCGAGACATCTGTGCAAAGCAAATAGAAGAATAACAAACTCTCATACTTTGGGGGGTTTTCCTTCTCTCAAGAAGCCAAGAAAAGCATAAACCTCTTAAATTGCCAATTTTATCCCCTGCTATCAACAACATGAGTTTTTCTATCAAAAGGCACTATCACAGATAGGAAATATTTGATAGAACTTATCTTCAGATGAACTAGAAACAAAATAATCAAACCAGTTTTACTGAGCCTCCTTTTATCTTAGCATAATACTCTTAAATGAGATACTGCATGAAGGAAAGCCTGAATATTCCTGTTCATAGTTGTTTGAGGACTTTCCTATCAAATAGGCAGAAGATTACACTGCAATTAAAAAAAAAGGGGGGGGGGGGTGTTACTGATGTAATGACTGTATCTTGACGACAAACCTCTAGAAGTCTCTCAGCTGCTTCTCATCCAGTATTACTACCTAGTTGTGATTCTGGATCACTCTGCTCAGAGCCCTTGTCATGCTCAGGATCAAATGTTCTGACAACTTTTGCAAGGGTCAGGTGGAATTATCAGAACTGTTTAATTTCCCTGCCATAATCAACTGCAGTGACCTGAGAGCGTCCTGACAATTTAACCCTGTAGCTACTGGGGAAAAACTGGTAAAAATAGCATCAGTGAGAAACTGGAAGCATCTGTCATGGCCAGAAGACAGCATCTTACCAGTTTCATTATCAAGGGTTGTAAAAAAAAACTCCCAAAGCTTCACTTCTATCTTGATCATTAACCTAAATTCATGGTTTAAACTTCTTTATATGCAAAGGAATACTTCCAATCCCCACTGGCAGTTCTAGTTTATATATTTCTAGTCTATTTGAGGAAGAATGATTTAGACACCCTTGACTTTATTTTACTTTTTTTAAAGTCTGTCAAAGACTCTCTAAGCACCTGTGAATTGACAATACACACATTTGGAATAGACAACATAATACATCACTTCTTCAGATTTAAACGCTATTAACTAACAAAAAAAATCAAAGCCATATAAAGACTTGCTGGAAGAGTTACCTTTATGAAAGGTAACGGTTCCTTGAGTTAGCAGTTCTCTGCACAGGTAGCACAGTTGCTGAACATTTTACTTTGATCAAACATGATTCAAATTAACTCAATCATCTTATCAGAAATAACATTAAAGTAAAAAAACAAAAAACCTCACAGAAAAATGACAAATCCCTTGTACTAATCTTAACTCCCTGATTTGCAGTCCTCTTTCTTATAAACTAGAGCCATAAGATATTTAAACAAAGTCAAAAACATTTTTAGGTCTATATAAACCACCCTCATAAGCCTTATACTTTGACCTTAACATTGGATAATATCCTAATACCCTGCAAAAAGCTTCACTTAGTATTTTGGTGTAAGCAGGCATTTGTAAAAGCGCAACTAACCTGGACACTGGGTGGCAACCAGTGAAAAGCCCCACCCAAAGTATTCATAAGGACAAATTAGGAGAATATTGCAGTTTCACCACTAATTTGCTTTGAAAAGTCTTATTTGACTTATGTAATCACCAACAGAGATATCTAACTAAAAATTAATTTGTAAACGTTTGTGGTTTGTTGTGGTTGGCTTCTTGGTGCTCAGTTTGTTTCCTTTTTTTCCTAGCAGGCATATCCCTCATTCAATTTCCCAGCAAAATTTAAATGCTAGTTATCTCCCTAAAAAAAACCCTTACCCCTACCCAGTTTGTGCAGCCTTTTCAAGTTCAATTTAATTTTCCCGGTGCTGTCCTTCAACTGCAAACCCTGCCCCAAAACCTGGGGGATGACTCAGAAGCAGCCTGCTGGGCCTAGCATCTACCCTTACGCATCTACCCTTACTTAAACAAGGTTTTCAGGAAAAAGAACAAAAAAAAAAGAGAAAAGGGAGGAAAAGAGGAAAGGGAGGAAAAGAGGAAAGGGAGGAAAAGAGGAAAGGGAGGAAAAGAGGAAAGGGAGGAAAAGAGGAAAGGGAGGAAAAGAGGAAAGGGAGGAAAAGAGGAAAGGGAGGAAAAGAGAAAAGGGAGGAAAAGAGAAAAGGGAGGAAAGAAAAAAAAACCTTTATCAATAAACCAACAACCGCATTTAACAGAAACACAAGTAGTGCCAGAACTCCTTCCCCCTGCCTCGGTTTTTCGTGTCGGCCCTTCAGCTGCGCATCGTTTTATAGCGGCAACCAGGTTTCTGCTGCCAGCTTATTTAGTGACAGCGGCTTGTTTTGGTTTAGTTTTCTGGGTTTTTTTCAAAGCGCCGGGAGAAGAGTGTAAACCCTGACCAGGTCCTTCTCCCACGCTATCACTACCAGGCAGACGGGCCTTGCCAGGGCAGCCATGGCACCGCTTCAGCGCCGCGGCCGCTCTCCCCGCTCCCCCCCATCCCAGGGCGGTCTCCGAAGCGCTCCCCGTGCCGGCTTGGCCCCGGGACCCCACACTCCCGGTTCCGCCCAGGCTCCCGGGGCCCCGCCAAGGCCCCTCGGGTTGCGGAGCGGGGCGTCTCCGTGCGCGGCCCCCACCGCCTCTCCGCCCCCGCCCCGAGCCGAACTCCCCGGGGCCGGCGGGAATCACCTTGAGGCGGCTGCAGGAGCCGCTGCGCGTCCCGGTCGCGGCGGCCGCGTGTCTCCGCGGGTGGCGGCCCTTAGCAACCGGTGGCGCCCGCCGCAGAGTCTCGCGGGGCCCTTAGCAACATCGCGAGAGGCCGGCGGGGCGCGGGAGGCCACCGCCCGCTCAACCTCAGTGCCCGGGTGGGGAAACCTCCGACCCGTCCCCGGCCCTGCCTGAGGTCGGGGTCTCGGCCCTCGCTGCTGCGGGCCCAGGCGCCCTGCCAGCGCTCTCCGTCGCCGCAGCCTTTCTCCGGCCACGGGAGCGGCCGTCGCAGAGGCGGGGAAGGCGGCAGCCCGGCAGCCCCTGAGGTCCTCTGGCAACGGTTTCAGCCATGACACGGCCTCCTTGGCCGCACGGAGCCTGTTTGGCTTTCGCGGCGCGTCTCTGTAGCGCGTTTTGGGGATCGCTGTGTTGTCGGCAAAATTATGTAAGGCAGAGGTGCCGAAGAACCGACCTATGAAAAGATAGACCAGCACTTTCCCCTCTTTTTCAGCGCCGTGAGGAAGCAGCCTGCGCTTGGGCGACGGCAAGGGAAAACCGGTGGCTTTGGGTGACTGGGACACAGTTACCAGTAAAGGTTCACCCCAGCAAAACTCATTAAACATCCCCCTGCAGGTAGCTTGCCTCTCCCTCTTTTCAGGCTGGTGTGTCAGGGCTCACATCTGTCCAGCCGATGGTGGTCCCCAGCCTTCTTGTGTGGCCTAGGTTTTCCACTGAAATTGAAGGAATGCACTCACACTGTTACTCCCAATTTGCATCAGCAGGGGAGCAGATTGCTCCAATAAATATGACTGGCAAGGTATTCCCCCACTGCTCTCTAACTCTTCATCCCCTCCTTGGGTGGAAGAAATACTGCAAAAAAAAAAAAGTGTAAATAGTGGTTTTTTTCTATTCAGCAAATAAATGCATAACACGAACCAGCAAAAGCATTTTGATTGGAAATCATTTCCCATTAGCTCAGCTGTAGCAAGCCAGAAATGAGCTGTAATAAACACTCAGAATTATGTTTGACAGCACTTGCATGTAAGGTAACACATTGTGTATTTTTATCTTTTATTCCTACTTTTTTCTAATTTGATGTCAGTGATCCTCCATGATGACATATTCCTGTAAATGGATCTGTACTCCCTTCAGTTAATAGACCTAAATGTGAGGATCCAGTCTCTCAGGGTAGAACTGCTAGCATATTGGGGACAAGCATGTAAAATGCAGTTATTTCTATGGAAAAGTGATGAATCTGGAATTGAAACATAAACTTACTGCTAGCTCCTCAGAAGCAAGATTTGATAAATTGCAATGGAGTCTCTGTGGTACTTTTAATGCTATGCACTTCAGGATTTTGAAGTGGCCAGTGCCCGCAGGTACCCACAAAACAAAAACTGGAACAATTGTCTGCTGACTGCTGCTTGTAAAGGGTCTTGAGTAAACTCACCGAAGTCCTGCTAGCTTGGCCTGTGCACTCTCCACATCTTCTAAGTGCACTGTTTGGAATTGGCTACAAGTGACAGCAGCTTATTCTTCATCCATGCCAGGCTTTTCTTTCACAGGCAACAGTGGTTTGCTTCTTTTCTGTCCCCATACCAACTGAGATGTGCAACACTTCTAATTCCTCTGTCACTTCACAAGTTCTGACCCAAGTGAGAGCACCTCAGTTTCATGGCTTGTGTGGAATAAAGAAACTCAGTATACATAACATTCCACATTCCTAGTCCTTACTGAAAGAGCCTCCATTTTAGCATGCCTTTCCCATCTTACAAAATACCTTATAAGACAAATTATGATTGTAGTAGCATAACAGAAAGATATTCTGTTGGTAACTGTGGTGTTTCTGAAATTCTTCCACTCCTTTCTGCTCTCTTACACCTTCTGTGTTTCATCTGGCTTCTTTTCCCACATTTTGCAGTAGTTGGAACCTGGAGCTCTTTCTCCTGAGCCAAGCTGGCAGATCTCAGGTGCCATCTGGCATGCCCATTAGGCTGCATTCAGGCATATGCCTTCTGAGGGTGATATTCCAGAGTGAGAAAACACTGTTCTGAAGTGCATTATGTTTACATGGATGGATGTCAGTCACATGAGTTGCAACTGCTATTAAATTGCTCATGTGGATTTCACACTGATAAAATTCCACTGTTTCTTGAACCAAGGCATCCTTCTCATTGGCAAAAATATTCCAGATGTTCTCTCCTGGTTGTAAAAACTTACTGTATGCACATCCCCTGGCTCCTAAACCTAGCTCAGGAAGCATGAGATACAAAAAAGTCTTCTTAGTATTTCACCATTCGTAGAAGGGCACAGTGCTGACTTCTATAATTTTACATAATTAGAGGAAGCAGCAAATGCACCAGTTCTTAAGAGTATGTAGCATCCAAGGTAAGCGAAGTTTCAACCTGTGAAACATAGGGATATGAGTCATTTAAGTATTACAGACAAGTTTAATTTCTGTACCTGATGATCTGATGATCAATAAGAATATCATCTCCCCATACCTTGAACACATCCCAAAATTTGAATTACCAGCTTTTTCCAAATTTCTGTAAATCTGAAATGTTCCTGCAGTGTCTCCAACATTGCAGTTCAGAAAAGAGGAAACCATGGACAGCAAAGGAATCTTCTTTACAGCTAATAGAATTGTCAGGGTTGGAAGGGACCTTAAGTTCCAACCCCCCTGCCATGGGCAGGGACATCCCCCACTAGATCAGGCTGCCCAGAGGCCCATCCAGCCTGGCCTTAAAAACTTTCAGGGATGGGACTTCCACCACCTCTCTGGACAACCTGTTCCACCCTCATGGTGAAGAACTTCTTCCTAAAGTCCAATCTGAACTGATCCATCTCCAGCTTCAATCCATTCCCTCTAGTCCTACCACTATCCGACATCCTAAAAAGCCCCTCACCAGCTTCCCCTTGAGATACTGGAAGGACACAATAAGTTCTCCTCAGAGCCTTCTTTTCTCCAGACTGAACAGCCCCACTGAACTCTCTCAGTCTGTCTTCATAGCAGAGGTGCTCCAGCCTTCTGATCATCCTCGTGGCCCTTCTCTGGACATGCTCCAGCACGTCTAGATCTTTCTTGTGCTGTGGGCTCCGGAACTGGATGCAGCACTCCAGGTGAGGTTTCATGAGAGTGGAGTAGAGGGGAAGAATCACCTCCCTCGACCTGCTGGCCACGCACCTCTTGATGCAGCCCAGGACACCACTGACTTTCTGGGCTACAAGTGCCACTGACGGCTCATGTTGAGCTTATTATCTAGCAATACTCCCAAGTTCTTTTCTTCAGGGCTGCTCTCAAGACAATCACTGCCCAGCCTATATTGGTGCTTGGGATTGCCCCGACCCAGATGGAGGACCTTGCACTTGGTCTTGGTGAACTTCATGAGGTTGGCCTGGGCCCACCTCTCCAGCTTGTCAAGGTCCCTCTGGATGGCATCCCTACCCTTCAGGATGTCAGCCACCCCACACAGCTTGGTGTCGTCGGCGAACTTGCTGAGGGTGCACTCAATGCCACTGTCCATGTCGCTGACGAAGATGTTAAACAAGACTGGTCCCAGTACTGATCCTTGAGCTAATGGTAGTAGTGGGAACATCTGGTCTTGATGTGAATGTCATTACACCAGGGACATAATTTCTCTCCTTTCCTCTCCTGTTCTGCCCTGCCCTCCTTTCTTTGTCTTCATTGTAACTATCCACAAGACCACCCTTTTGGTGGCTTACAAAGGTCTGGAGATATTTTGATTTTATGTAGTTGATGTACAGCCATTAGTGTCGCCAAGAGTGTTGTAACTTAAGACTTTCAGCAACTCAGTAGGTAGGATATTTTTTTTTTTAGGAAACTAAAGAGACTGGGTTTTAGTATCTGGTAGAATAACTTACTATAACCAGTATGTAATTAAATCCCACTTTATACTTTTCCCTGGCTGATACAGTTTTCAAAGGAATGTATACCAAAGAACTAAAGGGGTGACAAACTACATTTAACAAAAAAACCCAAAGCAAATCCAACTTTCTATACGCGATCCCACTGCTAAATCAAGACCAGGAGTTGCCAGGATATCCCCACTTCAGAGTTGCCCAAATGAGCACTAAGATAGATGTCAGGACAGGAGAATTGTCGACTCTGGCTCTGGAGATAACACAAGCCTACTCCACCTTTCTGAAGACTCTTACATCCCTTAAGCAGATCCTGAACCCCCAAATAAAAGATGAAGATTCATCAAACCTTTTATGACCACTGTGGCATTTGTTGCCCTCTCACATCACTATTCTTGGGAGTTTCCTAAATTTGGAGGAACAATGAGCATGTTTTGAAATTTCATTAGATCATAATCTAATCATAAATATCAAAAAGGAAACTGCTTAAATATTACTGCTGATGGGAAAGTCTTTTTAAATAATCTCCAAAGGAAATTTTCTATTTTGGAGACCGTTTGTCCTTTCCTCTCTCTGCACTCTGGGGAAATACTAATCCATTACTAGATGTTTCCATTAAAACAAACAACAAAGAATCGGTGGGGAAATGGGCATGAGGGTTGTAGTCTGGATCACTGGATCACTTTGTACTATCAGCTGCTTGTGTTAAAACCCATCCATATGGGATTTGCAATATCATGACTTTAGTCTGAAGGTGTATTAGATGAGTTTTTACCTTACCACTGAGAGCTAAGCTGCTATGAAATATATGTCAGTTCTTGCAGGAATCAAAAACCAAAACTGGGTCTGTTTACTTACTTGGTAATTAAACTTCAGTTATGCTGATGTTTCATAAAGACTGGAGGTCTTACATCGCTATTTCTGATTTTTTTCATCTGAGAAAAAGTGAGAAACTGTCAGGAAGTCAATAGGACCTTTGCTTAACATTGTAAATCATCAACTCAGAATCACCCTGCCCAATAACAATCAGGAATATTATTGACTAAAAATTTAACTTAGTGAATATATAGACACTGATTTTTCCATCTGTATTTTGTGACGCAGTTTTCAATAGATACTCTGTGTGTGATTGTAAAAGTAACTACTGGCACTGAGGTTCAGTGCAGGCAATAAAGTCTACACTGAAATGCTAAGTAACTGCCCCAATGAATAAAAAACAAAATAAACTTCAATGACAGTATAAATATCCAACTGCCAATAAAGTGATTTTCTGATCCACAAATCTTTCTTGGTGAAACTTCAAGGAGCTAAGGACATACGTATCACTGGCTCTGATTGCCTTAGGCAAATCTCTTAACATTGGACTTAACATCTTTACTGGAAATTGAAGATAATAAAATTATACGATGCCATTATGAAAATGAATGTTACAGAAGTACAATATAGTAACCAAGTGGCATCATAAATCTCTGATTTATTTGCCATTTCTTTTCTAATTAATATTTTGGTCTCTATTTTTTTATCACGTGTTTCCTGAAGGTGGCAGCAATATTCAAGAGTTGCACGGATGTCTGACTTTTGAACCTAATGACCTGTAATATAACATATCTTTCAATGTAAATGTGTTTGTATTTATGGCTATTTGTAATATACTGAAATCAAATTTTGACTGCATAGATATTGTAGCTGTGGACATATGGTGCACCATATCACCACAGAATATGAAGAAAATATGTTGACCTGGGGTGGTGGGATTGCTTGTTATTTTGTCTAGTAAAAGCTCAGAAGCCAAAGGAATATTCCTAAAGTACTTAATATTTTTAATCAACATTTTACTGTTGCTTGCAGTTAAAGTTATCCATTTCACTGGCTTCACTGAAGACTGGATCATGTACGTGTTCTGAAGTGAACTGTTAGCTCATCTGTGGGTACTGCATTAGCACTTCAAAACACTACCAGTATTAACTGTGATCACTGAAGGAAGATTATAGCCTGTCTGTAGGGTTCCTTTCAGTTACATTTGTCTGTTTGATCGTAATCGTTTATAATCGCTGCTTGAGTCAGGCCAACTGTGCCACCACCATCACAGGGTTTTAATTCAAAAAGAATCTTTAACGCTTCTCCTTTTGTCCTAGACTCAACACACTTTGCATTATTGTGAAATGTTTTTGCTACTGAGCCGAGGCAATTACATTGACATTACAAATAGGAAATGATTTAGAGAACTCTCTTATCCTTTCATTTTTCTAGCAAAATGAAAAAAAACCCTGACCAGGCAGACCTTGCCTGGTCAGGGTTTTGCAGATCCCAGCTGCAGTCTGAGTGGAGAATCATGGCACACAACGAAGGCATCTCCGCAGCAGGGTTCTCCTCCCCTGGGGCTGTATGTTAGGTGACTCTAATGCCTGGAGGTCTTCTGTCGGCTCCAGGTGCACTCTCACAACTCATCCAGGAGAGGATCCCGGTTCTGGTACTGCTTCCCCAGAAAGGCCACTTTTGAGGAAGCGAATTGCATCACTGCCGATGGCTATGCTGCCAAAGGAGACACAGGCTTCCCTGTGAGTCTTCACTGGTTAGAAGGGACATCCCAAATCCTCTCCCACCTTCAGCGCTGAATGTCTCACCCTGAGAGAAAAGTGAGGAGGAAATTGCATTTGTTTTAAATGTAATCTTCCTGCCTAAATGTGCATGGAACTCAAAAGCTATGATTTTAAATTATGCTAACAGAGTTTATTACGTTGTGCTTCCTAAAAAGTCTGCTCAGCAAACCCAGTGGCCTTTTTTGTAGTTGTAAGTGAATATTCCTGTGCCTTAGAATTGTCTGTCTTCCTTCTAGTCCTCCCCAATTAATGTCTGTGCTACCTCGCAAACCAGTACTTTGATATCCTCACACTATATTTTTACAATTGCTTGATTTTTGCTCCTCTGGAGCACAGTATGGCTGAAATAACTTCCTTCAGATTTCCTTCCAAGATGAGCATTGATTCCTGCACCCATCGTGCTGACATTTCAGAATTCGTTCATCGGCTCTTCTGAGCTGCTGATGCGGTATTCTGTTGCAAACATCAACTGCTGTTCCGTTTTGGATTTCTGTCATAGATTTCCTTAAAATGTGTCATTGTTATAATTTCCTTTATTATACTGTCTATACTGTAGAGCCTTGCACAAGTAGTTTTCTGCTGAGCCACCACACCTTCCCTACCCTCTGTTTCCCATCTCTCCTCCACAAATTATACTTGTTCCAGATAAATCACAGATCTCCTTACCCAATGGCTTATTCTGCTATAGTTCTAAATCCCACTGTCAAAAACAATGTAATTTCCTTCCTGCATCGTCACACCAAGTGCTTTCTGCAATTTTTAATATTTGTAATTTTTAATACTTGAGACATTTGCTACGTAAGCTGTTGGTTTATATTCTTTTGTCAATATAAGTTATAGTCTTGTTTTTAAGAGTTTCTTCTAGAAGTACAGATTAATCTAGCCAGACAGACACACAGAAAACTTTGTTCTCTTCATTTTTGGAATACTGTAAAATGCTTGAGAAGTAAGGAAATCATGCTCTTTGCTGCTTATTTGAAGCTGTATGCTTTTCTAAGACTCACCGAGGAGGACAGAATTTGGCCTGTATTTTGCCATGCTTTGTTCTTCTGTGTATTTTCAGCAATATGAGCTGTGTGCTTTCTCAAATATTTTGTGTCTTAGCAAACTGTGACCTCCTCAAACATCAAAGTGATGTTTTAAAGAAATAGTAAAAACATTGCTTGGTAACAACATTGTTTATTTAAATTCCACAAAGCACTTTTTTTTTACTTTTTCTTTCATTTCACTTAGGTGATGTCTGGGATCCTAGCATAATTTTACATCTGAGAAAACTTTTTGGAGCTTCTTTGAACAAATACCATGTCTGATGTATGAAGATGTGTGAAGAAAAACACCAGACCTGAATATCTTCACACAAAATATGGCCTTTTAATGAAAACTGATTTTACAATTGTTGTGTAACAGTCTGTTGTGCAATGGAATCTCACTAGTAACATACGGGCATCCCTTAAGATAACGAATCTCATTTCTTTGGATAAGTAAAAAGAATGTGTTATAGTTTTGTATTATTGAAGTCCTCATCGCTCATAGAATTCCAGTGAATTTTAGTGTTAAGGGTGAATTTGATTCAGCAAGTCTGCAAATACACTAATCTGGCATGAATAATAAACTCTAAGTAACAAACAGAATATCTAATATTTTTACTGACATTTATTTTAGTGCTCTCATGACATGAGTAAAATTCCAATAGAGACCTGTTTTTGGCAATCAAACTCATTTCAGCAAGGAATAAGACTAATACTTCCACATCTTGATACACCTCTGCAGTAACTGCTGCAAATTTTTTAATGCATATTTTTTCACAGACTACATTGTCCCCCAAAGATATGGAAAAGAAAAATATTAGCCCTATATTATTTTTAATATTTTGAGGAAAAAACCCAGTAATTTTCATGAAAGCCATATAGCAAAATGAAGAAATCTGCCAGGGATCAAGCATACCAGAAATTATCAAGGCTCTCTGACAGTGCTTTAGCATGCAAAAGTTTAAAGCTAGTTGGACAGGTCTTGCCTCCTGCTGACCAGGACTTTGAATGTTACACCCTCTATTTGACATGAAATGTCCTGATTTTTTTAATCTCTCTCTGCAAACTCAGAAGATAATTGAATAGCCTGCAAAAAAAAATTTATATCCACTCTCTTTTTCAGTTCAGAAAACATCAATTCTTTTTTAAAGGAACCACCTCCTCCATCCAGGCACACCTCTTTGGAGCAACTACCGGAAGAAACATACACTGAGTCCCAGTTCTCCTGAGTAAGAAGTTTATTTAAATTCCCAAAGCAAGAATTAGGTCCCTTGATTTGGGAGGAACATTTTTTTCTAGATTTATGAAAGGTCTTGTCTACTGCACCAGACCTGACCTGAAGTGCACAAGTCAGGGCTGCTGAGGGCAGAAAGAGCTCTCACTTTGGGGTGGGAGAAGTCAGCTGATGATGGGGCTCGGAACTTCATAACCTGGCTTTATGGTCGAAGCAAAGATGAACATATTCTGTTTTGATAAGGTTGAGTGTAATCTTCAGTACCTTCATGTAACAAATATGTCATCTGTAAAATAGATTTTATGAACTTGTAATGACTTGATTGAAGACTGGTTATTCTGCTTGGAATCCTTGGAGTGCTCCTGTAGCTATGCAAAGTATGCTAATAATGTGGTAATTACTGTTTTAAAGTCTGTTTCTCTTTTGGTGCACACTTTCAGCTTAACTCAAGTTCCTGGGCTTGCACTGGAGAATAATGTGATAGCTGAAGGGAAGGATCCTTGTAAATGCAGACTCCGAGCTGGTGTATGTTGATTAATTTATGCTGATGGTTCTGTCTTAAAATACACCAGTGAAGGATTCAACCCCAGTTTTAAGGTTATAGTCAGAGCTGAGAAATTTTTAGCCAAGTTCTCAAAAAACTTTAAAAATACATTGGTGCTTAGTTTTCATAATAATTTTTCTAGATGTTCTGGTGCTTTATGGTGTTTACAGCACTAAATAACTGTAATGCCATTGTGTTTCTTACTCTTTATTTTACTGCTTATGCACCATATGGTATTGATGTGTATTATATTGCATATAACTCAATATAGTAAACATAACATTGCAAAACAGAGTTGCTGCATTTTTTTCTTACAGGTAAGTTATCTACTGTGATGAAAATAATATAAAAATAGAGGTAAATTATTATTCCCTTTCTTCCTATTTTTTTATTCAAGAAATAACCCATGGTAAATTAGGTGCAGTTTTCATGAAATTTTATAGAAATATAGATCTTGGTATAGAAGAGTAAATAAGCTCTGCTGGAATTTTATGGGGTTTACATCTGATTTTTTAAATTAGCTTATGTTTGTAATGCATTGCCTCAGAGGTTACTTGAAGATCAGTCCTGAGAGTTATTGCACAGTCTCAGCTGTTTCTGAAGGCAATGGATGCCAAGAATCTCACTCTGCAGAACTGAGCCATTTATTCTCTTACTTAGCCATATGTAGGACTTTTTTGCACTTTAACCAGGACACTCCAATTTCTATCAGAGACTGAAACACTTTACCAAGCTTACAGTCCTCTGCAGATGGCTGTAATTACTTACAGAAATATACTGCATGGTTCTCCCTTTGTGGACTTGATTCCAGAATGAGACCTGATATCCAAAAGGGACCAATGAAATAGCCTTTTTTAGGCAGTGCATGCGAACATTCAGTGGCCCAAGGCCCTCAGCTGATTCTTACTCATTTTTTTTGCCTTCCCCCAACATACTGAACAGGGAAGATGCAGATATAAATGTTTTCCATTTTTCACGTGTGCCTCATTCTCTACTCAATTTTTTCTAGGTCAATGACAGTTCTTATAACAATTTCTGATACCCACTATAACATAACAAGGATAGGGTGTAGAAGATGTGTCATATCTTTATGTAAGCAAAATGCTCTTTTCCGGATTATCACTTATTTTGTATAAATGAAAGGCTTTTTATCAGACAGATGTTATAGCAAATTACAACCTACATGGGGTACAGAAATGAGTGAAAGGCAATCTGGATCAAATGTGCAAGGAACTGAATATGTATGCTGTATTTTAGAAGTTTTATCTAAAAGAGAGGGAGCATGTAGGAAAATTTCAGCCAGGCTTTCACATCATCTGTCTGTCAAACATGATTTATGTGTTATTTAATAAATTAGCAGAAGTTGTCATCTTCCAGCACTATGTCTTTCTTATATCAGAGCACCAAAGCCTTGGTTCCTAATACATTATGCAGATTAACAGGGGCTTTCTCTTAACACAGATTTTACAGCAATGGAAGACCAACAGAGCTAAGTCACCTGAATCCTTCTTCTCTTCAGTATTATGCTAGTGTGACTCAACGATCAGAAAGAAATCAGGTCTATGTACCCTAGCATTAGTGACCCACTCATGCTTGGTACTATAAACATGCGCTGCAAGTACTATGGAAGGAGCACCAGGGACAGACTACGCCCCCTGCAATCATTACAACTCAGCCTGCTGCAACTGTGACCCCTCTGGAATTATAAACAGAAACACTGCAGTGGCTCAACAGGAACAAGTGAAGCTGTCGAAGTGCTGATTATTCCAGCAGAGTCTGAGTAAATTAATTAATAATTAGGTGTGAAATTAATGTACACCTTCTGTTTTCCCTAGTACTTTTCCCGTGTTGTTAATCTGCTTCCGCATCACCAAGGGACAAAGTAGGTTTAAAGAATATATCTAGGTATGAGCTAAAGCCTCCCCAGGTAAACCTTGCTACATTTTCTAGCTTTTTTAGTACCATATAGACCTTTTTCTTAACTCTTTAGAATGTCTGACTCCTTAAATCCTGAATATTTTTAGTGCCTGTTTAAACACGACTAAATTTGCTGATAAGAAAATAGTACTTTGTCTTTATATTAAGCAATACACATATATATGTAGTATATTATTTCATATGTCTTATTCTGTATGTTTGCATTTCAAATACATAGTTTGAGGGTGTTTATATAGGATGTACTAACTGTAAATGGTGTGAGTTGATGCTCGGGCTGCAGTATTGTGTATAGTGCAGCAATGTGTTGGAGAGATTTTATATGTTTCTCTATGTCAAGCAGAAGGTTTTACTCGGAGCGTTATGTGAATCTTTAAAATGAGAAATATGTAAATGGAGCTCAAGTTGAATGGAGCTGACAGACTCCATATGAGCACATAATTGTAGACTGCACCCAAATGCAGCGTGACTATTACAGACTGAAAATCATAGCTTTGACTGTCACCTGCAATACAGGGTGTGGGAAAATCTCTTGGAAAACTGAGACTAGGTAGAAGCAAATCTCTAAAGAACTTTAAGAAGCATCCATTACTGTAGGAGCAACACATGGCACGTAAGAAGATGAAAGGTTCTTTCCCTTTTTGTAGAACAGAAGCAAACAAGATATCCCTCTTTCCTAAGCAGAGAGATGTCCACAGTCCCCTTCACAGTCTTAAGTCTTACTGAATGTATTTGACTTAATAAGGAAGCTTAGCGGGCCTTTACAAGATTGTTTTGTTACTTGTTTTGAACTTGGAGCTATTCAGGTATCTCACTTCCATTACCGTCAGGAGTACCATTTTTGGTCAACTAGGAACATCAAAAGGTGAAATGATTTTTGCCACACTCTAACAGTCTTTGAAGTAGTTTATTTATAATTAAGATAATTTCCCAAACTGTTATGAATGCATACGCTAAGCAAATAATCCAAACAAAACTTAGCTAACCCATTTTGTTCAGATTAGCCTTCTTGCCAGCATGTTAGCAGAGGGACTTTTGTGGTCCCCAAGCCTGTTTATTTTACTGATGTACCAAAAGGTAGCACTTTTCCTTTCTTTCAATTCTATTTACCATCAAAAGATCCAGGAATAATCTGAAAGGTAAATAGTTAGGCTACTTGTAAACTGCGGTAGGAATATATGACAACATTTAGGTTTACAAAGGGTAGTACTTGCATATAAATCCAAAGAACAGTTTATGTAAAGATTTTTAAAAGGCTGATTCATCAAAAATCAGTTACTAAAATACATTAGAGTTAAATAGAATCTAAATGTTATGGCTGGCCTTAAGTGGCTTGATTATACTTTTAAGTGTCTGGCATTGTGTTTCCACAATCCTAATAAACTGAATTTCTATTTCTTCCAAAAATTGTTTCTGCTGTTTATTCTATTTAATAAATATTTGTGCTTGGACTGGTTGGCAGGGGAAGGGAGGCAAAACCCTTCCACTGAAGGCACCGCTGGTGAAAGCCCTGAGCAGAGCCTGAGATGTGGAACATGGCACATGCCCGCGTCAGCAGTAATTAGAATTGGTATATGGCTGCCAAGGGTTGCCATCTCCCTGGAAGACAAATTTTAAGGTGCTCTCTGTGCAGTCCCAGGTTAAAACATTGTTAATGCAAGCTGATTATTATTGTTGTTACGGATATCACCAGTGTTCTGGTGTGGATATTCTGTTTCTTCCCGTCTCTTATCATAATCCCTTTCTAAGGCCACCCATTCTGCCTCATCCATGCAAGTGGAATCTCCTGAGTAAAATAGTACCATTTATTCTATGCTCATGTTTAATCATCTTTTCTGATTATCGATCCTTCATTTTAACCAGAAAGTGTTTTCTGAGCAAAAACGTTCTCTTCGGTATTGACTTATCAATATATACATAGAACCATAGAACAGTTCAGGTTGGAACAGACCCTTGGGATCATCGAGTCCAATCATTAACCCTACACTACAAGTTCACCCCTAAACCATGTCACCCAACACCACATCTAAGCAACACTTAAATACATCCAGGTATGACACCTCCCTAGGCAGTCTATTCCAGTGTCTGACCACTCTTTCTGTGAAGAATTTCTTCCTAATGTCCAGTCTAAACTTGCCCTGTTGCAACTTGAACCCATTCCCCCTGGTTCTGTCCCTAATTACCTGTGAGAAGAGACCAGCACCAACCTCTCTACAATGTCCTTTCAAATAACTGTAGAGCATGATGAGGTCCCCCCTCAGCGTCCTCTTCCTTAAACTGAACAGTCCCAGCTCCCTCAGTCACTCCTCATAAGGTCTATTCTCCAGGCCCTTCACCAGCTTTGTTGCTCTCTTCTGCACTCTCTCCAACACCTCAATATCTCTCCTATACTGAGGTGCCCAAAACTGAACACAATACTCAAGGTGTGGCCTCACCAGTGCTGAGTACAGGCGGACAATCACTTCCCTGCTTCTGCTGGTCACAAAATTTCTAATATATTTTCAATATGTACAGGTATACTTATGGCTATGTAGAATAGCTATTAATAATTATAACAGTATTTCTAGATTTCATCAAATTAACAAAATCTGCCTTCATTAATAGCTCAGGTCACCTTCTGCTTTTCACTTTGTCTGATTTGGTTGTTTGGTTTAGGAATGGAAACTGTCCCTCTGCTTAGCTTTGTCATCTAATATAATAGGTAGGTATAGATACATCTGGGAACAAGAAATTCAGTTTAAACCTCTGCAGCCCACTGAATAGGAAGAGCAAATTTTACTGAACTAACTGGAAATGCTTGTAGTCTGCAGTTGATTTGTGCCTTCCCTACAACATGTTTGCGGGCTTGTGGCATGTTGTGTGATTTTTTCAGTGGCAGAATCAGTTGCAGGCACAAACCCCTTGACAGGGAATGACATTAAAATCCCTAAAATTGAATAGGAGAACTTAATGTGTGCCATGCTCCAAACTTTCACTTCCACCACTTGAAGTCGGTGGTGTGTGTTGGAGACAGACAAAGTGACCAGTCTGAGATGGGACTCCTCTGGGTGGCTGGTTGTGTGTCACCTGAGATAGTGACACAGAGAGGGAACTGCCCTCCTTTTGACTGCCTTCCAGGCACACACCACTTGCCACCACACCACTTCCCATTCTCCACGTTCTGATTTAGTATTACATCTGATTACATCAGATTCAGGAATGCATCTCTCTTTGACACCCAGCAGTCACTGCTTTCAGTGCTTAGATGAGAAAAAGAACTGTGACATTGTCTACTGAAAGAGATCAAACATGAGAACATATCTTCCCCCTCATTTATGTCATATACATTTTCCAATCTTTCCAGTCTCTGTGTAATTCAGAGAAGCTTTGGGTTCTCTGAATAGTTGGACTCAATGATCTTAAAAGTCTTTTCCAACATAAACAATTGTACGATTCTATGATTCCTAACAGCCTTAAAGTCCACAGTATTATAGTATATCCTATTACATTAATAGCAGTAGTACAGAAAAATTTTGTATGTCTGTGATTTGCATTATTTATTGTTTTCTCATAATTAGCCTACTTCCCTTCTCTATCAGTTTAAAGAGGAACCTCAGCAAGTATCCACCTTAGACATGCCTCAGGGAGGAAGCCTCAAAGTTGCTATTCTTCATTACAATGCCTTCCTGGCCTCCCTTACTATTTGTTAGGGTGGTTTTGTTGGTTTGGGATTTTTTGTATTGTTTTGTTTTGGAGTTTTTGATTTGTTAAGCATAGAAGGGTCAAGACCTTGTCCTCAGCACTTTCCTGAACTTTGTGTGCTACCCGTAAGTTCATTTCACTATGAGAAAATGTCAGAGTCTATTTAAGTCAATGGAAAGACTCACGATGATTTCAGAGATATTTGGATAATGGCTACGAGACCACAGGATGCATTGTGTTGGTTAGAATTTCTTTCTATCCAGCAAGTCAAGGGAACACTATGGCTCACCCTAATCATGCAGAACACTTGCTCAGTCTTATAGTCAGTGGTAACTACAGCAACAGAGGAACAGTGAGGAGAGTTTTCTTTACTTGTGTCAAAAACATCTGACTTGTAAATTGGTGCAACAAGAGGGGACCTTACATTAACATTTTTAATGACTCCTGAAGAAATTACTTTGCAAAGTTGGAGCTCTGAATTTCTTCTTGGCATGTATCTCCCAACTATGTACACACAGATATCCATGAACTCTTAACTTTCAGAACAAGACCTTTATGTGTAAATGTTTTGCCTGTTACATCTAACTTCAAGATGCAATTTTGCAATTTTTCCAGCTTTTAAGACTAAATCAGAATGTCCTCTGGGGCATTTCATTTTTTCCTAATAATTAGAATCTAGTACGGTTTAAAATCCTTTTCTGTCATTTTCTGGATCTAAGCTTTAAAGTTATGTCAAGTGAAGACCGTACTAAATCTATGCAAGTTGATCCACAAATTATGTTCTGTTGGTTGACATCTACAATCCTTTCCTCTTGTTCTATTATGATTTCTCAACTATGGAATTTTTATTCTTCTGTATCTCTTATCAACCATTATGTTCAAAGTAATTTAGTTGAGAAAAAAATCAGCATGATCCTTCATCAAGGAGAAAAACAGTGGCTGCAACAATCATAATTTTGCTATTTTAGACAGCCAGAAGTCACACAAAGAGTGGTAACGTATGGCAGATAAGCTAATCCTAATGTTCAATCTAAACCTCCCTGGCGCAACTTGAGGCCATTTCCTCTCATCCTATCACTAGCAACTTGGGCGAAGAAACCAACACCCACCTCACTACAACCTCCTTTCACAGAGTTGTAGAGAGCAATGAGGTCTCTCCTGAGCCTCATCTTCTCCAGGCTAGACAGTCCCAGTTTCCTCAGCTGGTCCTCATAAAATGTTTTCTCAAGACACCTCACCAGCTTCATTACCCTTTTCTGGACATGCTTCAACACCTTAATGTCTTTTTTATAGTGTGGTGCCCAAAACTGAACAAACTATCCAAGCTGTGGCCTCATCAATGCTGAGTATTGGGGTACAATCACTTCCCTACTGTTGCCAGACACATTGTTTTTGATACAGGCCAAGAGGTCATTGGCCTTCTTGGCTACCTGAGCAGACTGCTGGCTCATGTTCAGCCATCTGTCTACCAGTACCCCTAAATCCTTTTCTGCCAGGCAGATTTCCAGCCACTCTTCCAAGCCTGTAGCACTGTCTAGGGTTGCTTTCACCCAGTTGCAGGAACTCAAAGTCCTATCGGTCTCCCATTGGCTCCCAGCCAACTTCTTGGGTGTACACCTACACTGGTGGGCTAGACACAAACTAGCCAGAAAGTTCCAGAAGTTTCTAGCAGTTTCTCTGAAGTCAGCCTGGCAACTACCATGAGGGGAAGCATCCCAGACCAGGGCAAATGCACCTTCTACAGCACTGCAGCAGCATTGCTCCATCCACACCATCCCATCAGTGGAAGGGCCCTGAGCTGCAATTAATAATCCAATTAGGATTAGGGTTAGAGCTCAGAAAACCAGAAAGCCTACAGCTCCAGGGACACTGGGTCTGCAAAAGGCATGCCAACACCAGCATGGCAACACACCAACATGGCTCCATCCACACCTTTCACATCTGGGCCATCCATGGAGAATGCATTTTCAAAATGATATGTTTAGAATTGATGCTAGGTTTTTGCTCTTGAAAGCTTGTTCTTACCACCTAAGTAACTTCTAAACTACTTATAGGAGGCACTAGGCATCACTGAGATCTAGTAAGGCTGAACAATGTGTTATTTACAGCTGCAAATTTAATCTATTGAGGTCTCTAACTAGTTCTTAGGAATGAGGTTTGATTTTTTAATTTAAGAAGAAAAGAAACAAAAATGAAGTAGGAACAGAACTACTTAATAATCAAAAAAACTGCGAAGTGGCTACTCTACTTACTAAAAATTGATTTTTTTTGCCAGAATGATCGCTGAGTCAGAAGAAGTCATAGTGAAACCAGTTGAACAAAGAAAGGCAAATTCAGCACTCGAATGTATTCAGCTATCATTGACTGGCAACAGGATTGGCTGAGAGCATGGAAATGAATAAGCATTGGCCAAGTGAAGAAAAACTGAGCCAAATTTCAGGAACCACATCACAGGAACATTTCCCCACTGTGCCTGTGTTGTGGTCTGGTGGTCTGCTGAAGTAAGGGAGAAAAGCATAAAATCAGCCAGACAGCTGTGTCTGCAGGCACCGAGCAGCAAGAGGGTTGCAGCATAGTGGCAAGGTGCCTCACTGACTGTAACTCTTTCTTAAAAAGCTGAAACTGCAGTGAAAAAGAAAAAAAAAAGTTTATTAATTCTTTACAGTCATTTAAGGAGTGATGGATGAGTGTGCTTTGTAAAAGTGACACCTTGCCTGTTGAAGCACAGATGTACTCCTCCTGAACAGGCATCTTGGTTCATGGCATTCTTTTTTTTTTTCTGCATCTGTGACAATTGATACCTTGGGTTATGGGAACAGTCACTCTATAGCCCTGTTTTTACTGTATTACTGAAGGATGCTTTAAATGGCTTTATTAGGGGTGAGGAAAATGGAAATAATTTTATATGAGAATATAACTTACTGTGTGGCAAATTGACAGTTATTTAATATATTTTGAAGATAGGGTTGGTTGTATTATTGACCCCACATGAATTAAATTGGGCTCTACAATGTAGTGGGGGGAAAAAACAGCAAAGCCTAAATCTACCTAGATCTTCTAGTAAATCTAAATCAGTTATTTAGCTAATTAATATTTGATTAAAATTTTGGGGGCACAGTGAAGGAGAATCCTGAGAGCAATTCTTACTCTTAAAAATTACCAAATGATTGCTAGACAAGATGGAGTTAATTTCATTCATATGCCTATAATTGTTTTCTACACTGCAAGCATCTTTTCCAGTTGCTTTCAGTGGGACCAGATAGTAAGAACAGCTTCCACTCGCCGTGCTCCTGAGCAGACCTGGAGATAGCTCTTAGCAAGTCTACTGGGCCTGGGGAGATGGTGCTGCAGTGATAGCTGAGCTGCGTTTCAGTACAGTCGACAGCTCTGAGCTCAGCATCCTTTCCTTTCTTTGCTATTTTTTTTTCAATGGGGAAAACCCCCAAGGAGTCAACAATGTGAGTCCATCTAAAACCCAGAGAGTCAGCAATGTCTGTCTATCTTAAGTGGCTAAACTTCATTATTTATCCAAAGCATAAAGAAGGTTGTTCACAGAAATGAAGCCCTTCGCTATCTAAGTCCTGGCTGTGTTCTCTAAACATAAAGCGTCTGCAATGGAAAGCTGCTCCCAGAAATCCAGGACAGGATCCCTGCCTACCCAGTGAGGCTGGAGGGTTTCTCCCTTGGTAATGATGAGCTCTGCCTAACAAAGTGCTGCAGTGGCAAACATCATATAGTCACCTGTACTGATGCCAATGCCTGTGGCCACTGATCTGGGCACACACAGTAGTCGTTAGACACGTGCTCACTATGCATGTACTGAGTAGGAGGTTACCAGTGAGAGGAAGAGCAGCTGCTCTATCTAGTGGCATAATGAAGGTGGCAGGAATACTTAGGAAGAAATAGGTGTTTCCACTGTTTTAGGCTTTTTCTTCAGCACAGCACTTTACTGCCACATATAGCTAATCATACACTATATAAGTGTACTGCAAACATTTTAATTTTCTATTATGTGTGTTAAAAGTAACGCTTACACCACTGATGTATTATAGCATAACCTTCCCTGCTGTGAAACATTCAGTTTGCACCTAACTGGTATGAGGAAAAGAAAAATATGGACCATTGAAGAAAACAAGCAGGCAGAAAACAAGGATGCAAGTGAGCTATATGAACATTCCCCAGATCAGAGAGAATGAGCCTGAGAGCCAGCTATAAAGCTTCCACTTTCCCACCAAGAAGGACAGTGCTTGGCCAGTGCTGCATACTGGTGCGTGTTAAATACTGGCTGTACAACTTGCTATGTCTGCTCTGTTTGTGTAGCTGATTTAGTAAAAAGTCACAATAGCCTCTCTTCTATCTACTGAGGATGCTTTTCTGTCCCATAGTACAACTTCCATTGTAATGATATAAAAAAAAAAACAGGAAGCATGAAGAATTGATGAGGCTGTGTGTTCACTTTCAAAAACCACTAGTCTATTACAGATAAGTTATAACAAAATGAAATGCAAGAAAATACTCCTTTTTTGCTAATTAAAAAAGTTATGTAGATACTGTAGTTAGGTTGGTCTTCAACACGGCTTCTTGATAGCCTTCTCTACACTTACCTCATTTTTACACGTGGTGTCTAGCTAAAATTTCCTCTTAATTCTGACAGTTTGGCTTTGCTTAGTACAATTGTAACCCTTAGGGAACAGCCAGCCCTTACTGAGCCCTGAGAAGGGCAGGAAGAACAAAAAGTAAATTATGTATATACATTTTAATGGCAAAGCTGGATACAAAGAAAGCACAATCTCTGGCCTGAGTGACAGAACAAGGGTGGTTGCATCAAGGATAGAGGAAAGGCAGGGGCTTGTACTCGAAAGGCAAGGTTATCTCTGCCACGTGGATATTGTGGTGGTTGCTGGAGGAAACCGGGAGCTTGAAATAAAACACCACCTGAAATGGTTATTTAGTGGTGGCTTCTTTAACACAAGCTCCCTCCAAGGAAGGCTTCTTCAGAGTGACACAGTGTGAGGACAATAAAATGTTAAAACCAGTGTTTTCCAGACAAGACAGTTGATTTTTTTTTTGTGCTTAAGTATTTTTCAGGAAATTTTGGTGAGGCCTGCTTGTTAGGAAGTGCTGTGTATCAATGCCTTGCAGCTCCCTGTGCATCTCCTACGCGCACATCACCACCACCCACTGCTGGAAATCTAGGCTATCTACTTGCATCAGTTCTAGGTAATGAGAGAAGCTTCCTGAAACTAACTAATTAAAAGAGCCATTGTAGCATCACAAGAAAAAACATGTTACGTAAATAAAACACCCCAACTTCTGTTTGTGTACCCTTCCTCTCCGACTAATGGCATCTGTTCTGTTACTGTGCCAGTATATCCTGCGGTGCTTGTCCACAGCAGCAGGAAATTGAAAGCTGAAATTTCTATTTAAGGAAGCTGAATAAAGAGTTTGCATTTTTCCAGTTTAACTGTTTTCTAAAACAAAGCTACAGTTCTATCATGCCAGAAATCACAGTAAAACCTGCAGGCTCTTGCAGGTACTTTTGGCTGGAGTAGGAGGCCAGAAAGAAAAAGACCAGCACGAAAGACAAGGAGAAAAAGAGAAAAATGTTTGGAGCAGCTACAAAGAAAGAGGTAAGCTGAAGACAAGGCCACAATGAAATAAAACTTGACATTATAAGTAAACAATCGTATATTTTTCTCAGCTGTGAGCCTGCTGGTGAAGTAAACTTGTTGCTTAGTGCCATCTGCACTTGCTGATGGAAACTGTATCTTGCTGGATATGGAGCGTGGAACATTCCTGAATATGTTAACTGTTCATAGATTAGCATACGCTGTCACAGAAGCACTTGAATTAGAGAAGGAAATGACCTGTCATACAAACTTTTTACAAGACTCCTTAATGGCCTCTTGCAGATCAACTGCCTGCAAGTAAGTGACTGACCCAGCAGTGATCTGAGACTATCACAAAATCTTATCTGCAAGCCTCAATCCTGTTTGTGCCTGCAGACAGCATACTCAATTTACAGACAAAACTGAAAGCCCTTTGAAACTTGGCCCTTAAGGTCATATCCTCTGCCCTCAA
Organism: Trogon surrucura; assembly: GCA_020746105.1. NCBI lineage: Eukaryota > Metazoa > Chordata > Aves > Trogoniformes > Trogonidae > Trogon > Trogon surrucura. Next base: position 57,931,071 of record CM036618.1, read on the forward strand.
GTCTGTCAAGGATTTTTCCCTACAAGATATTCCAGGAGGTTTTTCCAGAGCATGCTTGTCTGGGTTTTGTTTTCTTTTTGATGTGGCAGAAACAACAACCTTTGGGAGAGTTCAGACAATCAAGATTTACATTTTGTTTAGCTAGTGTCACTGCTACTATCTTGAAAATAACTCCCTATATAGTTTTATACTCCATCATTACGATATCTGATCATCTTTCATGCTAAACAATAACAACAAAGAAGTAGTGAAACAAATTCAGAGAGTCCCTGGCATTTTCTTTTCTTTGGCATTTTTCTTTTTCAGTGTAGGTCTTTGCTTGGGCTGTGTGATTTTTAACTTCTGAATTTCAAATAATTTGGTTTATTGATTTTTTTTTTCCTTCAGATTCCTGCAATTCAAGTTGGGGGCAGGGGAGATTAAAGTTTCTCATTACAAAAGAGCGTGGTTCTTAGATTGTCAGAGAGTCTCTTCTGTTGAAAGTTTTGCTGTGTTTCCTAAAGGAAGTCAGATTATAATCTCTTCTAATTTTTTTTTCTTTTACCATAACTGGACCCCCTCTGTGGGGAATGGTTTTTCCTCATACTCTCACGGGCTTTATCCTGTGCTTTTCAGCTTGGCAATGTTGTAAAAAAAGCTTTCTCCATAGTGGGTATTTTACCCTTTAAATGTCTGCATGTATTTAGCACCTCTCTTCACAAGTGTCACACTGCCAATATTGAGCTTTTTCAGTTTAATATTCCGCCACAATTTTCTCAGCCTTCAAGGTTCTTTAATTCACCTGTTTTAACTTTGTAAACTCACTGATTTGCATCCTTCTTGTATTGTATTACTGTTAAGTATCCTGCTGCATAAATCTGAAGGCATTTAGAACTGTAAATCTCAAGCCTGATAAAGAACACTAATTTTTTTTAAAGCATTTACATTAATGAAAACTGCTTAGCAGAAGCCACGTATAAACCTGCTAGTTCATAAAATATTGAAGTTAGTTCTTTTAAATGATTCTAGGGGTCTGAGAATAACTAACAAGGCAAAATTACCTTCTTTAATTGAGAAGCTGCTAGCTAGAAGAATAAAACAGATACAGAAGGGGTTTAGTGGCACACTGGTAAATGGATAGAAGGCATGTAGGCAATCTATATTTTTTTTATTCTTTTCCTTGTTTTTTGCTTATTTCACACTTGTAAGTTAGTACATTGGGAGTCATCCTTCATTCATAATATTATAACTGATGGGAAATTCTAGCTGAAATAAATGTAAAATCTCCATGAGTATGAATCACGTAACATGAGCCAAAAGAAAACAAACTGAATTATCTAGGGTATGGTCCATGTTAAGACATGGATTCATAGATTTCATATTAAATAGCTTTTCTGCTAGACCTCTTTTGGTACGTAACTGCTTAACCTTTTCCCCTGATAGACTGCAACAGCAGCGCGCAAGTGCTCAGAGGCTCTTGCAGCAATTACTAGCTTTGCTTCAGCTCTGTCTACATTGGGGTCAGTAATTTTCACTTCATCAGTGCTGAAAATGAAAGTAAAATTAACAATTAATGAAAACATTCTGTTTAGGGAACTCAAAAGAATCTCATAGAATCATTTCCAGCCCTACCTAGGCTCTTACAGTGGTGGCATATGGGCAAGTGTCAATCTGTCGGCTGTGTGAAACACACTGCTGTGCAGAACTGGGCAATGCAAAACCATCTTGCTGGGTATTTGTGAGTTGTCATTGGCGATGACGACTGTAAAGTACCCTGCAGATGTACTGAACAAGCTTTGGAACAGCATTAAGGTAACAATGGGAAAATAATCCATCTGTTAACAAAATCCAGTTTTTATTCTGAAGCAATTCACATGAAAATCCCTTGGTTACATGTGGCCTTCTTTTGCTATATTACAATACATTATTGTGGCTAATGGCTTTGAAAGTTTTGGAGGGCAACAAGCAGCAAATTCAGTTGTCTGAATAAAGGCATTTAGTGTCATTTGAGATGTCCTCAGGCACAGTGTGTGGTATCCAGCTGCTCCAGAGCAGTGTAGGCATCCTGTTTGTCCTATTCCACATCTGCCAAACACATGTGCCAGCCTCAAATGCCCTAGCCCATCTAAAGTGGCACTAGATGCCTGCTTTAGTCCACTGAATCAAGCCTCCTGTGTTTCCTTCAGGTGAGCTTAAGTTGAAGGTGGGTTTAAAAGGAACTAATTTAAAATAACTTAGAGGCAAGAGCTGAATGTCTCCTATATTTCTGTGATTTTCTCCCGGTCTCATGTATATTCTAAGGGCACCAAATGGCCCTAGCCACCTGGAAACACAGCCCGTTTCATCATGATTCATGCAACTAGACTTCATCCCTAGCATTGGCTTAGTTCCTGTTGAGGCTTTTGAGTCCTGTATATGAAACAGTACCTGTCATTTAAGTCTAACATGTTAGTTCAGTCTATTTGGTTTTCACTAATACACTCGGCCCCCTTCACTTTGAGGCACTTCATGCAGAAATGAATTACAGTGTGGGATCAGAGCTGTGAACACAGAAATTAAACAAATGAAAATTAAAGACAATCAAGTCTTTTTCTTTAGGTTTTAAATACAAGGGCTTATAATTTCTGATAGAAGGCTCAATTTAGCCAGTGTTTTATTCTACATGGTTTCTAGCACAAAAAGAAACAACCCTGCCATCACAGTTTTTCCTCCAAAAGGCATCTCTATTGAAATCTGTTATTCTTAGCAATTTTGAATTTTCCAAGGTAAAGTGACAATTCATCAATTTGAAGTGATGATACAACTCAAATTAGAACCTGTAGGGCTTTCTTTTCCAGGGGAAAAAAAAAAAAAAAAAAAAAAAAAAAAAAGTAGGCAGCTATCAAGAAAATGCTCTTTCATAGATTCATAGATGACAGGAAAAAGAGGCATAGGTGTTTGGCATATTAAAATCTGACTGTAGTTATATTTCAAAGAATGAACGCATAAGGTAGAAATGTGATACTTGTCAGGTTCCCAACACAAAAACATATTTCAAAGCTGCATAGCTCAGCTCACCTTGAAGAACTCTTTACCCATCTCTAGGAAGAGCTTTGGTTCAATGTACATAAAAATGGTGGGAGTTTCACAGTAGAAATACAGAACTTAGTTCAATCCTTTCAAGGGCAAGCATGGGCAAGAGCTTTAGGATGTGTCAGTGGAAACAATTTTATGTATTCTAGCAACAAATTAGGAACTAATTTTGTTCCATGTTGTACTTACTTAAATTTGACTGTTATGATAGACCAACAGTGGCTGGTGCTTGAAAACTGGGCACTGTACTGTTTCCACTGAGGTCCCTGAGCTGTGTCAAAGGTGGTCCACAAGAGGTATTTCAAAAGAATAAACCCGTGCCCTGCAGCTGCCAGCCCAGAAGAAGTAGGATCAACAGGTAGAGTTAGTGCTGGTTAGATGGATCAGAGAAGGAAAGGGGTGTCTCTGATATGAAATCATAGTGCTCAGGTGGGAAACTGCTTCAGTGCAGCTCCCCCTTACTAAACTTCCTGTTATGCAGGTAGAAATTCTCACTCCCGATGATGGCAAGTTTTCAAACAGACAGTGAAATTATTATACGTAAAGAAAGCTTATCTTATCCCTCAGTATTTCTCACCTTTTTGCTCCTGGTTCATTCCCCACAGCAAAGCCTGCCAACCTTTCTCAGTAGAGCAGTCTCTTGGTCTGGATGTCATCCTACTAAAACTCTACAGGAGTTCCTGGACAGAAAGATTCTATTCATTTCACTAAAATCATCTAGAAGATAAAGAGTGGAGTAGGCTATGTCTCCACAACTATCATTGAGACAGCAGCATATGCAGCAATTTGACTGCGACATCAGAACCATGCACCCTGCTCGCTCAGGCAGGTGACGGGGTTAGACCGATATTGCCCAGCTTCTGACAATTTTCCATCTCGTGCAGCTGTCGGGAACATATGGGTCTTAATGCTCCTGTAGTTAGTGATTCTTCCTGTTGCTTTTTCTTATGTACACACATACATCCCACAGCCCGGCTCTGCTGAGCACACTGAACATTAAAATAACAGATTTGCTTTCAGAACAGGATGGTAATGGATTCAACTCACCTTAATTATTGAACAGCTCCATGGCCTTGGAACAAATCCGAATGTGTTGCCAGGTCTGTGATCTGCTTCTTTGATGCTGGTAAGGATTTTACTTGAGTGCGTTCAGCTAGACACATAGGAAAATTTGAAGACTCTTAGCTAAGGCACAACTTGCTTCTTCCTGATTATCTTGAACATTTTACAGGTATGGAAACACATTGCATGTTAGCTGGCTACAATAATTCAGTTGGAAAGGTAGGTGCTGCAAATTTTGGTGCTAATTAAACAGATTTTTGACAGCAGGAGAAAGTGATATACCCTGTTTTTCCAAGTATGAGTTCAGTCCAATCTGTCTTTTTAATTAGACTGCAACAGATTATTAAATTATTTAAATAAATAATGGAAATCAACTAAAAATCCTGCTAAAGGGGAAACTGCCTTTTATTAAAATTGCATATAAAATAAAAAAAAAATCAAATTATTTTGTGCTACATTCTGACAAATATACAGCCATCAATACTCTTGCCTCGTTGTGACCAAAACTGTTCAGATTAATACCTGGCTACTTGGGTCTCAATATGAATTTCTATTAAAAATGTTGATAAAATTACCATCACATTTTTAAGTAGGCAGAGCATAAACAACTGCATTACCCTCCAGCATTATTTAGTAATTAAAAAAATTCAAACATATAGCAATCTTGAGAATTTTAGTAATTAAACTCCAAAGTGAAGCACGTGTGTAACCCAGCTCTTTGCTCATGCCCCAATTCAAGGTAGAAAGAAAATTCAACAGTCTTAACCTTTTGGCAAATTGTGCTTTGGAGGGAAGAACAATAAGGAACAGAAATTGAAGGTTAATATTCCAATAGCTGAGTTAATTTGAAAATCATCTGAGAGGGATTCATATGCTTCTATTTGTGTTTGGAACTGGAGAAAAAGTTGGGGGTAAGGCAAGCAGCTCCTGAATCACAAAGACAATTACTGCTAAGAAAATCCCTGTCTCTAAAAATGGGCTTTTACCTACAATTGTACTAAGAAAGTGAAAAATACTGCATTTTAAACTATTGATACTAAAATACAGGAATAAGGTATGAACTTGGTGATCATTTGGCGAATCGCATTAGTGCATTCACCTAAAAGCATGGCCTTGGAAGCAATTATTGGGTAACAATGTGAAACATAGGAAGGGCTAATCTACAGGAGAAATTACATCAGGGGATAACTGGAAGACTGGTGGATGTTCAGCTTTGGGAGAAGGCACTGAGATGTATAGGATCCCTACAGACTTGAATGTCCTTCCCTGTTTAGTTACTGTAATCCCCAAATGGTTTTATTGTTCTTCTTTCACCTCCAGATAAAAATTTGCACCTTACCAGATAGTAATTATTCTGATTTTTCTAGTTGTGAGTTTTAAAGCAGGCTATCTGTTGCAGATACAGTAGATACAATAGGTGCCATAGAACCTTTGTGTTGAAAAAAGCTGAATCTATCATTTAATCCAGACACTTTCATGGCTGTATCTTCCTTCCATACATTGCCAGAGGTGGTATATATAGAATACAACCCTGCTTGACAAAAAGAGAGTTGTTCCCAAAAGCTGGGGAAAAAAAAGACAACCAAATGAGCAAGATCTACTCAAACCATTAATGGCATGGCACTGCATGTGCACACCCCAAGACCCCAGGACTTTGCATAAAATTCATAATAGACCTACACTTCTTACTCATTATATCCAATCACTAAATCTTACACTAACGAGATACTTTTAGGAATTATCTTCAAAGTAAGCCCTTACAACCAAGGTAATTCCCGTTTCCTATATTTGTCCATTATTTATTCCACCCTGAGCCATGATTCAAAGTCCAAGTTGTTTGGATACTCAGTCTGGTTTTGAGAATTGTGTTAATCCAGCAAAGTTCTTAATACTGATCAGGGAACAAAGTAAAAAGATAAACAAAAAAAACCTCCAAAACTGAAAAGGCAAACTGAAAATCTAAGTGAGTGTGATGATCACAATAAAACAAACACTTCAATCTGTTTGTTCTGAGAACAAATCATATTACATTTACAAAAGTATAATCCCTACTGAAGCATTAATCATATCACTGTTTCATATCATTAATTTTTCATACAGACCTATGTGCAGTTTTCTTCCATGAAAATCTCTCACATTTCTGTAGGATGCACTGCTACTAAGTGCAATTCTGTGTTGACAGGTCTTTCCAGCTACTGGAAATTCTAAAATATCACACCATCTTTTCTAAAGAGATAATAGTTTACTAGAAATTGCCATGGCAGTATGGTTTGAATAAGTTTGTGCACATCCAGCATGCAGTGCATGACTTTCAATAAGAGGTTTTCATCTTTATGTGATACATTTCTCTTTCAGATTGTTTCATCTTCTTTGATTTGATGTCTAAAAACCACCCATGACTTTGGCAATATCTCTTTATACTGTTCACTTCACGAAGATTAGTCTCCACAGCCTTCAAAGAGGACACAAGAAGCAGATATCTCTGATTTTCCTATGACTGTATTTCAGCTCTCCCCACTACAATGAAGGAGTAGACCTCAGTCGCTGAAATACAAAATCAGAAGATTTCGAGCTGGAAATGGCTTTCATTAAGTTCCCTCATTTATAGTTTTGCCTTTTCAGGATTGATGTCGCTCAAGTGTTTTTGTCTGAGTTAGTTATAAACAGCTCACGCCATGCAAAGACCGAGAAGAAAAGCAATGGATTTAATTTCAATACCCTGATAACTGTAAAATATTTTCCTTCATGTGATAACAACTTTAGTAGTCTGCCCTCTATTTTCAATTCTTGTATTTTCTCACCTTTGCCGCAGAAAACTAAATATTTCAGTAAACAGAAAAGACCCAAACTCTGCAATTATCCTTCATTTCAGCTTGTATTACTGGCTTGGAATATGAATTATACTGTTCTGCCTACTGTCTTCATTGTCTGTATGTAATTCAGATGCAGCCAGCATCAGAAGATTTGTCATAGACACAAAAACCTTCTGCAGGAAAAATTCTGTGGAAGTATATTTTTTAATTAAAATTCATATCTGCTTCATTATCATCGATGGAGTCATAAAGCTTATGGCCAAGAGAGAAGATTAGATTATTTTGACCTAAGTACTGTACCTATTATTGCTTTTTTTTTTCTCCCCCTTATATCCTTATAGCTTTGTACTGAGCCAAATAACTCAAGATTTTACTACAAGACAACCGCTGTATTCTACACTTTCTTAAGGACAGTCATATAGGATAAGCCTTACTATCAGAGATTTTTGTTGAAAATCAAATATTAGAATCAAATTAAGGTGGTTTTGCACATGGCTTTTTATTAGGGATTAACTAGATGGGTACACATGATCTTCTGGAAGGTAACTTGTGGGCTTAAGGTGAAATCAATCAAGCAGTAGAAAAAATAGTAACACAAGCCGTAGCCTACAAATAACTCATGTTGGAAATAAGAGTTGGCATAAAAAGTATCAGGAGCATTCTTGAGGCATTCCCGAAATACATTAATGTAAACACTTAAATGGATAATTTTGAACAATGAGTACATTTTTCATTATCAAGCTGTGCCTGGAAATAACACATAAAGTTTAAAAATGTATAAATTAATTATATATACTATTTACTATGGCTATTGCAGTTAACATTTCATGACTGCTTCAACCACTTATGACTGATGGAAGTGGTAATATTCTTGACTTTTTGCTAATTTGTTTACCTTAACATTAACTTATATCTACACTGCAAGTGGAGGGATGCCTGTGATTTGATTGCACTATAAATAGTAAAAAGGATTTAAATTCCTGCTGCTTGCATCTCCAGTGACTCCACATGTTTCCTATCATTATTAACCTTACATAGCATTTTTTTAATGCCTCAAATGCATACAGTGCCTTTTCTGGAAGTGACATCAAGTAGTATGTCCTTAGGTATCATTATTAATTGATACTTTTTCTGTTAACTCATTGTAAAGGAATTTCAGTGTTTCTAGAGCTAATTAGATCTGAAGTGATCTAAGTATCTGGTTTTACTGCAGGTGAACACAATCTCCAGATGAAAACATTAAGGCTTAACATACATTCTCTTAAATTGAAATTGTTGTTAAAACAATTGCTGTATCATATTGCCCAGAAGGAACTGACCAAATCAATTATAAGTAATTACTCACTTCCTATATAGCTGACTGACACCTTTAATGAAAAATGACTGTGTTGTAGGTTTATTGACAGAAGGATAGAACACAGTGCTCCCAGAAGAGCCAGAACACTTTAATAGAGTAGTACAACTGATAGTGAAGAACCTGGAGGAATAATTAATGATGATTAATTAGCTGTACTAATAGACCTTGAAAACTCTGGGGTACTAGCCAAATCACTACACTATGTGCGTTTTGTATTTCATACGTAATGCAGAAATCATGGTACAAGAGGAATATTAAGGACTGACCTTCTGAGATGTACTTGCCTTTGGTGAAAGCTGATTGACTTTGCAGATGTTCCAAGCTGATAGCTAGTGAAGCAAACATTCCTGCAAGTTATCTTGGCTTTCGCTGGGAAACCAAACCAAAATTGTTGATCAGTTTGTCAAACTCTGAAAATGTTACAGCAAGTAATACATTACAGACCACGCTTTAAAAGACCTTGAAATACCTTTCAAGAGTCATTACTGTTTCATGTGGAAATCCTTCAAAACTCACTGGTTTCAAATTCCGAGATGTTAATTTCTGAAATAAAAGAAGAATGGCCATAATGAACCGAAACTCTTGATGTCTGAGTGATTTTTTTTTTTTAACATTTATAGTTAATTCTTACATTAATGATTTTTTTTCTTTTTGTGGAGGGAGGAAGATCCATAACAATGTATATGCGTAGGCTGATGGAGGTATAAGGGATCACTGAAACAAAGGCTGCGGAGCACCTTTCTGATAGGAAGCGGGTTTGCATCCGAGGGGTGCGCTGTCGCAGCCGCTCTTGCACCAGTCTGCCCCCTTCTCCCACTCGCAGGTTTTCTTTCTACCAATGAAACCAGACCCCCTTTCGCCTCACGATGCCAGAGAGTCCCTTCCCCTCATCGCCTCGCAGGGCTCCTGGAAGCAGCAGCAGCAGCCGCAGCACCAGCGCTGGGGTGACCGAAGGTCTCCTCTATCTCACACCCCCCCCCTAGTGGGACCTGGCTGAAGCGCAGGGACCTCCTGCCTGCCCCCGGGGCCCGCAACCTTTCCAAACATCTGCCTTCCCTCATAGGTTTTCTCGTTCAACCTCAGTCTCGCATAAAAGCAAAATTATTGTGGATAATCTTTAAATTATCTAGAATAATAACATAGCCGATAAAACTGTTTAAAATTAGAAGGATCTATTTTTTCAAACTTTTTATTGTGCTTTTATATTTTTTTTTTACTGAGTATAGATCTTCCTCTATATTTAGGATATGGTACAAATATAAATACAGACAATACAGAAATTCAAATGTGCTGTCCTTCAGTGTCTTCCAGGTTAATCTGCTGTACTTGCACATGACACTATTTCCCAGCCACCAAAACTTCAAGCCTTGGTTAGGACTGTGATGCTAAAAAACTTACCAGGCATTGTGCCCAGTAGCAGTTATTCTTCTTGGCACAATCTGAAAACTGTGTCTCATATCTATCCGCAACCTTGGTTTGCAGAGCTGCATAGAAATGTGAGCTTGCAGTAAAACCGGTAATTAACAGTGACATAAATAAAGATTACATTTCAGCATAACATTTAGAATTAAGATAAAGATTTTGGCTTAAAGACATGCAATGTTTCTGGTGCTGAATTATGTTTTAGGTCTTTCTGTACTGCTGTAATAGTCTGGAAGCTCCAAGTCAGCAATTGCCATGTCTGGAGGCACCTAATTTTCTGAGAAGTCCCTTAATTGCTTCCTGCTGTGACTGTGTAGGAGCATGCTGGTCCTGAGAGCACGAAGCTGCTTGGTGCCGCAGTCTGTGTAAGAAAAGCATCTTCCTAAGCTAGAACACAAATTTGAATGGGTTGGGTTTGTGATGATCATCAGCGCGGCCGCATTTGATTAGCACTGCAGTGTTAGGATCCTCGGGATTTGATTCACAAATCTCATTGTTTTCCCGCTTTCCTGTATATTTTCTAGTATCTTAAGAAAAATAAGTCGGGCGATCATGCTATATTTTTTGGTCATTCTTTCATTGCTTTTGTTTTCACCTCTAAGTTGAAAACACTGGCAACCAGTCATAGGTGTATGAGAGTAAATTTTCCTCCAGACAATTTATAGACTAACAGAAGCAATATGCTTTCGCTTATCAGTCCTGCGCAGGGAAGCTTGCAAGGGAGCCAAAAGAAGTTTCACACGTTTTTAAGTGCATAGCATTGCCTCGAGTGTTTCCCTAGATCTCATGAATCTTCAGTGTACTTATATGCAATACATACTCAATTCCCAGTTGCCTGTCCAATGTTAAATCTGTTCCTATCTACCATCAGAGCAAACCGCTTTTGAAAAAAAACCTCATGGTGAGTTGTTACAGCAGAAAGCAGTGGTAAAAGTGAGCTGTTTTATGATGGTATATAGCACCAGGGCTTCTAACACACAGGCCAGCACTTTTCAGATGTAGTTTGCTGGTCAAGCAGATTGCATATCAAGGACTTTTACAATTTCACACTGAGACTTCTACATTTCCATTTCAAAGGTTGGTAGAGACACTATTTGTTCTTGATGTGGAATTCCCACTTGAAATCAAATGGTATTGAGGGCATGGAACAAAAGTTGAATAAGTAACAAAGATCTATTTATGTGCCACGGAAAGAAAAAAAAAATTCTGCAGGTGCATCAGTATCACTTGACTCTACATGAATTCATAAAATGATCTGTGCTTTATGTAGTGGTTTCATGAAGTAATCCAAAGAGATTTTACTTTGTTTTTAGCCTTTTACTTGCAGTTTATAGTGTGTGTTTCCCTTTCCTGTACCTAAGATTAGCCCTCATTTTTCTGGCTCATTTAGGTAATCAGCATGATCTTCCTTATCAGTAAATATTTTTGGCAGTGTCTTCTGCAGGTATCAGCTTAACTGGCTTCATAGCCTTGACTACTTTCCAGATTTCAGCAAAAGAATTTACCCAGAGGATTATAAACAGTAACTAAAGAAGTTCATCAGAAAGGCAGCAATCACTCACAATTTCCATAAAATAATGTGCAGTGGGTGGCAAAAAGAGTTCTCAGGCTCGTGAATATTGTCTCATCTTGTGCTACGCCCATCTGAAACTGTTGGAAAAAATACACTCTCTTCAATACTATGTTGGTTTTAAGATTATTTTTGAACAAAATAAGAAGAACGGGTTATCAATGTTCTGGAGTATAAGATTCAAAAAACGTAGAAGCAGCTTTTCACATAATGTGTTACGAAAGTCCTTGGATTTCTACCTTGTATCCTGTAGGTAGTAAAACTTAAAAGAAAAATAATATACACCAATATGATCCAAACTTCCTCTTCTTTTTTTTTTTTTTTTTTCTTTCCTGAGTGGAGACAACGAACTTTAGATAATTCAGTACATGAAGAAACACAGTTCTTGCTTACAAGTTCTTGCTTACTGCTTGGAAAACATGCATGTTCTGTACGAACAGAGGGAGGGGCAATCAACTTTTCTCTTCCAAGCCTTTTGTGAGACAGGCCAGAGAGGAAACCTATTGTTTCATGACTTTGTTTTGTTGCTTTGTACGTTCAAAAAATGCATTATTGAAAAAGAGCAATATTTTCAGAAAACTGTAAAACTACATCGGAAAATTGTTACTGCATGAAGTTTGTATTGGCCACAAAATAAATTCCTGACATACAGCTTCAAAACTTATGTATATATGAAAGATATTTAAATATGTATCAAATAATTTCTTATGTATATACACACACACACACGCATATAAATATAATCTTTCCTTCCTAAAACTGCAAGCTTCTGTACTGAATTTGAGACTTAATGAAAATGCTGGGGAAAAAAGGATACTTGCATGGTGGAAACATCACTTTCTGCCTTAGCGGTTTGAGTGCTTGGCGGGGTGAAGTGAAGTCAGAATCTTGTTTCTTCTGCAGGGACTGTTTCTCTGTGTGGCATTAAACTGCTAGTAGCAGTAATAAAAAACTATCTCTCAGTGAGTAGAGTTTCATTGGCTTGTCATCCTCTGCATGAAGGAGAGAGCTCAGCTTCCCTGCAGAGAGATGTCATTTTGCTCCTGGAGTTTCTGGGCATGCTCAAAGAAAACAGAAGTAAAATTGCGAGGTTTAGCTACACAGTTGAGGGCTCAAGCGCTGGTTGAAAACAAAGCCTGTATAATATCCTGTAAATATTCTCATGTTATTTAATTATTTCTCATGTTAATGAACTTCTTAATTCTTTTGTCATGGAATCATGTAATCATTTAGATTGGAACAGACCTTTAAGATCATTGAGCCCAACCATAAACCTAACAGCGCCAAGTCCACCATGAAGCCATGTCCCCACGTGCCATATTATTGCAAAATAACACAGATTCTCTACAGCAATAAAAGATGCATCCATTTTCCTTCAGTTTTCCTCTGGCTTGCTAACTAAAGCAGTGGCTTGGAAAGCTCAAGGTACTGTTTTGAACTGTAGTCTCAGAAGGGCTTTTGAGCAAGTTTAGCACTTTGGGCACAAGTGTTCTGATTACTAAATACTTACCAAAAAACTCAGCAGTGCAGAAGCAGAATTACAAGCGGTCTCAGCTGGGAAGAAGTGCATGGTGTGGGGAAGCCTGTCCTGGGCTGCTTCAGAAAATAGATGGTAAAATAGGGCTTCTGTAGGGAGGGAGGTGGGGGTTTTGGGGAATTTCTGGCCAGAGCAAAGATGGGAAGGGGGTTCTGGGGTGGTTATAGGCATGCTGAGCACCAGGGGTGCTGCCTGAGGTTTGCAGGAGTACGTGCTTTTTGAGAGGTTGGTAATCAGTTGGGGGAAGGCTGCTGGGCCAGAAATGTGTGCCACGGTTTCCTGTGTCTATATTAGGACCTATATTCTGTATTCATTCTCATCCTCAATGCTGACACTAAATCAACCTTAAAAAGCACTCATACAAGGACGCTTTTTGTCATAGGAGATAATATCTTATTGGTTTTGCATACGAATTTTTACTTAGATTTTCCACAGAATAATTTGCAAGATATAACCTTACTTGACTGTGAGAACACACTATTAATTCTTACATTCCTATCTCTTGAAAATATTCTGTAAATACGGAGTAGTCTGAGATGACCAGTACCCATTTTGATTCTTATTGTGTTCAAATTAACAAGAACTAAGCTTATGGATAACATGCCAGTGTTAGTTTTGAGGACAGGTAATTGAAAGTTGTTTCTTTTGAATGCAGCCTCAGAAACTTGTAAAGCTGCTGGGTTTTATTATTCCGAGTTGACATGTAAAAGTTAACCCTTAGTTTATTGCTCAGTACATCACAGATAATTTTTCTCACTTTATTGAACTGATTTTATTCTGTATGCTTTTAGCATGCTTTTGATATAATGTAGTTTATGTTAAGGTTTAATAGCTGAAAGATACTGTTATCTCTTATCTGATGTTTTCCCTCAAGTACCATTACATTTGCTGAACAGTGTGAGCAATAGCTAGCAAGCCGTTCTCAACCCGAATTGTGGAGCCAGGGATTTTTATGTTCTTTATGTCTCACTTGTACATGTAATTAAATTACTGATACACTGTGTAACTCATCTACTTTTTTTTTCCAGTTCAGTTAATTTTAAAATTTCTGAGAAATTAAATAAATTAATGTACATACATTTAAATGCAAAGCAGATTACTGGACTTGATGTTCTTTACTGCCTGGGAAATGGACTCGTGGATTATACTGGAAGATCCCTTTCTGGGAAAATCTTATAACAGAAACTGCTGATTCCAGTAGATTAATTTTCCAGTTGTTTTCCCAACGCTGTTCTTCTGGGAACTCCTTAATTAGTAGGGTATTTTTAATCAATTTGTATTCTCCCTATTAATAATTTTTACTAGGTTTCCTGTAAAATTTCTTGACGTTCGGTTCTTTGCAGACCCTTTCATGTCTACAACACAGTTAATCCTGTAGACTGCTGAAAGAAAGAAGCAATTATGTTCCTCAGATGATTCTGGCCAACATATACGCAGCTCTATAGCAAATGGCAACGGAGTGGTGCAGGGAAAGTGAAAGGAAAATCTTAAAATGTCCATGTCCTCAAACACCCTGTGATGCTACCAAGAAGCCCAGGAACATCTCACCCGCTCTACCTCTGTCTTTCAGAAATCTTCTGAAATAGTGTATTTCAGACCTGTTCTCTTAGGTGACATTAAATTTCTCTTGTCTGCAGCAGCCAAAACAAAAACTTAATGCAAGAGGAAAGCTGATCCTCTCTGTGTCCGTGGCAGTCGTGTCAGGGGGAGACTTCAAAATGACCAGCATAGGCAGGGGATTGAACACAGTTGCTCAGCTAGATTTGAATGAACCCATGTATCAATCAAAAAAATTATTTTATATACAGGAAAAGGTAGCCCACAAGCATTCTCTAATCATGTGATGAATACAAAAGATTAAATTACATGAATAATGGGATTAACAAATCTTATTAAAATGTATGGAATAATAAATGAGAGCCTATAAATAATTGTTTCCAGTTCTGTTTCTGTGTAGAAAGTGGTAGAAACAGGGACTTCTTTTCAAATATTAAACAATTTGCAGAGCAACATATATAAAATGTTCATTTTGATCTTCTTGATTAAATGTACTTTAGGCTAGACTTCAATGCTTATTCAAGTATTGAAGCAGCTAAATTTAATTCACTGTGACCAATGATGTTGTGTATCTAAATGTAAAAATATTGCTCTGTGACTAAAAACACAGTGCCTCCCACTACCTAATTCATTCAAATGTGAGTGAAACCCTGGAATATTTTAAATGAGAAGATGAAAAATCAAAATAAAATAAAACCTGAGGATATTCTGGGGACAGGATGGCAAAGATGAGATTTCTTGAGGTGAAGGGACCTCACCTATTTCCCCTTTACTCTTCTGACATGTCCGAAGTAGCCAAACTTTCTGTCCCTTGGTTCAGCCACATGTGGAAAACTCAGCAATCTCTACAAGACTACCACAGAAAGGCAGTTATTGTTTGTAAAGCCTGGATAAAAAGTGTTAGAATTATGTCAAAACCCTCACTTTTGCTAAACGTCCAAAGCACAATGATTACTGCATAGTTGATTTTCTATCTGGTAATAAAGAAAATGTTTTTCATTAATAAAGGTGGCTAGGAATTTGGCATTGCTTGCTCTGCTTTTCTTTTATTTGTGCAGGTTTCTATTTTGCAGTTTGGCTGTATAGCCTTTGTTTACATTACTGGGTAGTACTTAATGTGTGCAAGATTTATTGGATTCAGGGAGATTGCCCATCAGAACAGATAGCAGCCAGTGTGTACGTATTTTGAAATTTTGCTTTATTTAATTGCTACGTATGCAGTCATTGCAAGACCCCCTGAAGAAATTTAAAGTGTGTTTTGTGAAAATCGGCCTTACTTTTGTACGACATTACTCTGTCATTTGAAACACCAAAATGGTCATATTTGTTTTAAAATACTCCTGTCCTTTGGAACCAAATGACTGAAAAACCTCACCATCAATACAGAGAAATCAAACCTCACCAAATACCACAATACCATCTCAGTGCAAGATTTTTGAAAGTGAAATGGAAAATAAAATAAACAAAAAGCTTAAATGACATTCAAGATCTAACATAATTCATGTTTATTTTCACTGTGTACAGAAGGTGGAGCCAAATTCATAAGGATCTGTGAGCTCATACTTCATTCTCTCAATGGTTTTCTAGTGTCTTTCCTGAGCTAGCTCAGATGAGATATTGATTGGAAACAGTTATAATGTCGGTATAAATCATTTTAAGACCAACTTTTCTGGTGTTTAGACTGCCTGTAATGAGGTTTAGAAGTTCCCTGCCAGAGCTGAAGAGCACCTGAACCTCCATTTATTACTCTTCTCCTTTTTTTTTTTTCATTAGCAAGCCAGGAGTGAATTCATATTTGTAAATGTGGCATAGGAAGCTGAGCAAGCTGAGTATGGTGAGATTGTAGTGGTATGAAGTGGCAGACATGGACCAGCACAAAGAACAGAAAGGAAACAACCACCTGAAACTTTGAACACTATTTTTCTTCTCTGTGATCCTCATAAATTTTAAAAAATAAACACCCCTTTATCTGTTTTCGCTGCTAGCTGGTATTTCAAAAAGCAACTAGACAACAGGACAGAATAATTTTCAGCTTAAAGGATAGAGCCTGGCATTAAGAAATTTTGCTCCTAATCCTCCTTGTGCCATGAGCTGTCTGTGACTCAGAAGTGTTGCTGATATCTTCCATGACAAACTTCCCATCTCCGTAAAAGAGGTTAATATAATGTAACTTGTTCTACGTTAATATTTATAAAACACTCTGAGATTCTAGACAAGTGATTGTGCAACAGTGCAAGATATTTCCGGAGAATAGTGACTATTTGCTAGGCCAGGCTCTTACTGATGGCATCTGTCACTGAGAACTTCTCCACGCTTCCGTCTGAGGTGCTTCAGTCTTGATCTGTTTCCAGCAGGGTCTCTTTTAAAATAACAGTTTTCTAAGAGCAGAATCTGTCTTATGCTGACTAAGCCTCCTTTTCCCCTGGGGAATATCTAGTTTTAATAGTCCAAATAGTACAAAATGAATCTGAGAGACCAGTTTCAACAAGGAACGGCAAGCGCGCTCACTAAGAGATAGACTTGTGATTATTCTGCTCTTTATTATTACTATCCTTACGACTATAGGAAATACTCTCTTACATGACATGGGCTCTACCACCCAAGTAGGAACAGCTACTGCACTGAGGGATGACAATTGCCTTTAATTGTCTTTGCTTTGAGATGACCCTTTGGAACTCGAGGGTGGAGGGGGAGGCTGTGTTTTGCAGACCTGATGGTGCTGGCTGCAGCAGCTTCCAGGGGCCTCTAGCCCAGTTACCCCAGCTGAGAGAATATGCAAGTACTGTGGCCAGCAACTTCAAAGCTGTATTGTATTTCTACATGATGGAAATTCTTTAAACCACTGGATGCTTTTTTTTAAAAAAAAAAATTAGTCTGCACATTTATGTGCTTAGGTAATCAAGAAATACCGCATTATTGTTCCTTGGACGTTCTGAGAAGCTTTACCTCAACAGGGCATGAAACAGGGCCACGCATTATTCACAAGTCTGTCTTTAAAGCCAAATGTGTGAGAAGGGATGTAGGCGAAAACGTGCTGAAGCTTACGTGCCATCCAGGGCTGTGGGTGCCTGCACAGCTGCCTTGAAAAGCACTCAACAAAATGTGTATTGCACGTTTATATTTATCCAGTTTACTGTATATTCAGCTTAGTTTACTGGTCCATGGACTCCTCTCCCAAATTGCACAGGACAAGGACAGTGCTGTGTATGGGAGTTCTGGGAAGTGAATTTTACAAATTGAAAATAAGTGAAGTGTCTTGAGAGCTCCATAAATCACAGACACGTTTAACTGCGAACAGACCATGAACCCTACTAGTATCAATGGGGAATTTTGTAATGGTCAAAGGACTAGAAAGCTTTCCAAATGAAACATTCACTAGGGCTTTCCTGGCAAATCAGGTTACTAAAATATTTTTGAGGGAGTATTTGGAGGTGACATGAGGAAAAAGTTTCTGTATAGAATTCTGTACTTGTCTTCAGGTAGTAAATAGAAATAAAACAGTGTATTAACTGTATTAACTGTGAATCTGTGTCAAACACTGGAAATACTAAGTAATCCAATTTATGTTCCCTTTGGTAACTGCTGAAAAGCAGCAGTGGTACTATGGGCTTTGAACTATTTCACTGATTCAGCCAAGGATTCAGCTGAGAGTGGACAGAAATCATGTAGAAGTCATCCCAAGGTTCAGTCCCACTTGATGGAGCCCAGGCTCCAGAGCTGCTTCTGGGTCGCAGCGTGAACATGCCATTACAGATTGTGCTGTAGCCTGCCAAACCAAAGACAAACCGGTTCTGGAGTCCCAGAACTACCACGCTGAAAGATTGCTTCACAAGACAGTGCTGTTCGCTCCAAAAGGCAAAATGTCAGTGGGTGGTAATAGAGGTCCTAGAGAGTTCTGGGGCCCAAAATCTTCATTTCTATCATGTAAAAAGAGTATGTGTTCCATAACGCAAAGCTTCAAAACTAACTGTGATCTTATTACCTGTCTCTTAGTAATTAAGAGCAGACTTGCAAATATTTCAGGTCTGACACCTCCATCTGAAAAGCTTATTTCCACTGCGATGCAAATGAGTGTAAGACTCTGGTAACCTTGTGAAATGGTAGATCATTGCATCATCTGAAGCTGAGTATGTTCTGGTAATAGGCTATGAAACGTGATCATGAAGACGTATTTCTAAACTCTAAGAGACATTTCCAAGGTATTTTTATCAGGACTAATAATAATTCTTCCTAATCTAAACATTATCACAGTGGAGACTTCAAATGTCCCTTTGCATATGGGTAATGCCATAGCAAAGCCCAGCGTCATGCTTATTATCGCTGCAAAATTATTCTTCGCTTGTTACTAACAAACGCCTTTTAGGTTTTCAAAGCGTATTTTAAGAGTGTTGGGCTTCTCACAAATGCTGTTTGTTTATTTACATAGAGAAATACTTCTCAGTCCTTCTTTTAAAAAGAAAATGTTTGAAGAATTGCAAAGCCTGAACAGGAAGATACATGTTAAAATGGAAGATCGGGCAAGCTGGACCCTGTGAACCTGCCGGCTTTGACAGGGAAGGATAGCGTTGTATTCAAGTATGCTATAATTCAGAGGTTTTTTCCTGGAATAATTCTGCTTTCCTATGGGGCAGCTTTTTAAGCACCAACATATACAACATCCCAAATCTCCTCATCGTTTCAGCATTAGCAAACATGCAGCCATGTTGGTGGTGTTTTGTGCTTTGCTGTAGAATAGTCAGTGTTTTCTGGGGCAGTAGGAGGAGTATTATGTGTACTCTGCTCACTGTCTATTCCATAGTCATCAAAACAGTGAAACACTATGATTTGTATATTCATTTTTTTTCATTCTCAAGAAGGGCCCGCAGCCTGTTAAGCACAAAGCTCAATTTCTCTCTTACTGTGAATAGAAAAAGCAACCTTAAAACAACACTCAGAGAACAGGAAGAAAACGGTTGTTTCTGCCACATGGGTCGGACAACTTTAAAATCTAGAAAGCCTGTCAAAACTAACCGCCAGTGTCAAAGGAAAGAGGATGAGCTAGGGAAACCAGCCTTTCAGCCTGTAGCCAGAGGAAGGAGAAGGGAAGGTTTATGGTTGTGGTGTACTAGCTCTTTTTCTCAAACAGGAGGCAGTGTGGTCTGCTACAAGCAGCTCCAGAGTAAGAAGCAAGACCGTGTATCTGTTTTCCAACTTCAAAGCTCCCTGCTGAGTATCTTTCTACAAAGCCTTTGTCTTCGTTCTCTTATCCAGAAAGTTCAGAGTGAAAAACAATAGGTTAGGTAAGGGCTGTGAAAAATAAGCAGTAATATCTAGATTGTGTTGTAGTGTATAACATTTGTTATTTCAAGAAGAAACTGTGACAAGGACCTTTATTTGGGAACCTCTCAATGACCATCATTGTATTTCTCCCCTCCTTTATAGCCTTTAAAGAGCAAAAAAATACTCATCTACACTACTGAGCCCAGAAATAGCCTGTGAGAATAACATGAATTGAAATCCAAAATGTGAAACTTCACTGAGAACTATCTAACCATGAACACCTCTTGAGAAGCTCTTAAGCCATCCCACAGAGGAGTCAATACCCCATGACATGAACCAGTACAAGACCAATTCCTAATTCAGTTTGGACACAGGCAGAGAAATAAATTAATCTCTGTTCAATGAGTGTTTAACCAGGGACTGGTCAGAAGCAAAGCCAAACTAGTCTGGTTGTAATTGAATAGACCAACTTTGGAGCATGCTTTTATTCTGTAAATGCATTCAAAAATTATCAGGAGCATTTCTTCTCACTATCGAAGACTGATTCTCTCCACTATGCTTTATTTTCTGAAGTTTCCTGGAAAGAGTTTCCTGGAATGTGAGATCATTTCTTCACTTCTCCCATGGGATGGACACACGCACACGCACACACACACAAATAAAAAAAAAATGTGTGATGGGTATCTCCTGTAGAAACAAACACCCTGCTCCTGGTGCGTACTTTCATGTGTGCACGTAAAGGAAGTCGACCGGAGTAAACAAAACTGTGTTCACACCAAAAAAAGTAGAGAGGGCTTGAGAGGGCTTCCTCTCCTATGTAGTGGCAAGAAGGGAATGGAGACAGCAGCTACACGGTGCAGCCCCAGCATCCAGGAGGTTCACGCTGGTTATCCATTAATCCCTTTCACGCATTTTTCCCCCTTCCCTGCAGTGAAGCTCCTGGTGCGCCCCAGAGAGCTGAGTTGTTTCATCTATCCCGGGCAAGCCCAGATGTGGATGAAGTGCCACCCAGGCGCCCTCAGTGACCGGAGGGGTGTGGGGTGGCTACTGACTACCCTTATATTTGTTTTGTTACATCAGCAAGAGTGGACTTTCATGCCTCCGCTCTCTCCTTTTTTTTTTTTTTTTTTCCCTGGGCTGGTTTTTGCTGTGCCTTCAGTTCTCTCCCTCCTCCCCCACCTTCCTCCTCTCCATTTGCAGCGCGCCCCTCCTCCTGGGCTGCCACCCCTCCTTCTCCCCTCCTCTTTCCACCGTCAGAGCCCTGCAAACTTGTTAAAAGCTCTCCCAGTGTTCCAAGTTAGAAAAAACTTTTACGAGGTATCAGCACTTTTCTTTCATTAGTGGGGAAGGAAGGATGAAAAACACAAAACAGCCGTAGACTTTTAAAGTTTAAATAGACAGGTCTGAGTGCCTGAACGTGCTCTTCCATTTTACTTTAACCCTCCAAAGAAGTATTCTGATCCAGTTTCACTGCTGATCAGCAAGGGTAAGTTAGAAGTTTTCCTTTTTCATCTTTTTGTGTATCAATTCTTCTGAAAACACTTCTTTTTTTCCCCTCACCCTAAGAGTTTTGTGTTGCCGCGCTGCTGGTGTTTTAAAAACATACCTCTGTAAAAGCTTAAATTCTCTTAAAAGTGCTAAGTTCAAACTTGCAGGAATTCCTTGCTTTCTTTGGTCACTTTCTATACGTTTCCTCAGATGTTACACTTTTACACCTTCTCACCTTGTTCCACTTGAGGGAGGAACTGCGGTGAAGTTTTAACTGCGGGGCTGAGTTGGAGACTTGTTGCTTGTGTTTGGGTGAGCTCGCTCCTCTGCCTCGGACTAAATGAGCTCCTTTAAAGACGAAAGACCGAGGTGCACTTCAGTCTCCTCTGTTGGAGCGAAATTGCATCAGAAGTTAGTAACGGGGAGACCCTGTCCTGAGTGCGTCCTGTTTCTGCCCCACGCATTTTGCTTTCATATGGAAAGCCTGATTGATGCCTCATGGTTTGTGCAGGGCAAGGGTCTTAATTAGGTGCTTTGTTAAGTGCTGCAGCTACTGAAGTGGTGGCTTTCACGTGGTCTTCCTGACAAGTTTTCCCCTTTTCTTTTAAAAGAGATGTGATAAAATCCAGACGTGAGCTATGGATTTTTAACCTGGTTTGTATATAGTTACTCTGTTTTAGCAACCTCGGTGAGGGATTTTAGAGAAGGAACGTGAGATATCATGATACGCCTTACCGCGCTGGCAATGTCTGTGAAAGCCTTGGGTAGATATAAATGAAAGTTGTCTAGGAAGAACTGTGCAAGAATATCCACAATATGTGTCATAATCCCAGTATGACACATTCTCTTTATATTACCTTGAAGGCTTAAATACCAAAATGTGGAGGAAAAAAAAAATCTGGAGCAGCATCTCTTGGAGAACTAAAAAGCTTTTTAAGTTGCAAGACTTGGAGTGATTCCTTATAGCAGTTGTTGCCTGCTGCTTGCCAGTAGTTAAAGAGCAACGCGAGGAGGCAGGAAAAAGAGCCTTCAGCTGAAAGGCAAAGCAGAGAGTCTATCTTATCATGTAACACGTTCTCCTCTTAAACAAGAATATTGTGTGCTTATGTGTGTCCTCGCATTTTGCCTTGAGATAACTAGCGAGCCTCGACAAGTGGGGTGTTTTGTCTGAGGAGTTTCTTTTGATTTTTTTGTATGTGAGGTTTACGAGGAAAAGCCCTGGTAATGGGGACAAAAATGGGCTATGGACACCTTGTGCCTGACTTGCGTGTGCGCGTCGGGAGCAAGTCAGAGGACTTGCGTGGAGCTTTCATCCTGCCATTTTTAACATCTGGACAGCACACTACACTGCAGAACTTAAGCCTCTAGTCTTTGGGATGTTTACTGAAGTGTTTCCTTCAGAAACTTCAAAGCCAAACACTGGCACTGACCCATGATACCTAATAAGCATACAAATGGGAGAGGGCTAAGCAGCAGGCTGGGTTCAGGAGAGGGAAGAGAGGGACACAAGGGATTTGATTTGCGACATAAATCCGAATGCTTATACATTCAGGAGCGCAAACAGATTCAACCCTGTAAAGTTATCTCAGCTCTCATATTATGCAAGCTCAAAAGATTAATTTTATTTGTCTCTGCAATGAAGGTCGGTTTAGGCCAGAGGGTCTTGTGGGCATGAGGAAGGTTGGATGACATTGAGCAATCTATCTGTTTCGTCAGACACATTGCAGCCTTTTCCCCAGCCTCTGGTATCTCCTCCTCATATTGCTCACTGAATTTATCTTGCATGGACGCACCTGGTATGTTGTTTATGCCACACATACACTTTAGAAATCTATATTTCAAAATCTGCAATCAAGAGCATCAGAGAACCCAAGTCCACCTCAGGGAATTCAATGTTTCTTCTCATAGTTCCAAAGTGAGTCAGGAGAGGGATGAATCTGGGCAGTAACAGAGAGTAGACCCGACTTGTGCAACTAGAGAATGTCTAAGAAAAGTGCTTGCAGTTGCTTTTGAACTACGCTTTAGAATTAAATTAGGTGGAGAGGGTACAACACAGGAGAGGCAAAAGCTATGGGGTAGATCCACTAGTGTCTGACCACCAGCAACACTAGCAGACAACCAAAAACCACACAGTTGTGATGCTTTAAATTCTAGTTACTGCAAGCATTTATTGCATAATCTTTGTCCAGTGGATGAAATGAACTGAAGCTCATCTGCAGACCTGCAAATGAACTGCACCTTCCCAGGGGAATGTCTGGAAGACATACGCTGATTTTTGTTTTTGTAAAATTTCAAAACAAGCCTTTCCTATTCAAACCCATCCAAAGCCCATCAGTTGTACATTGCAGCTGCTTTCTCTGCAACACTGGTTTCTTTTGGGAAATACGCAAACTGATTGATTGTCAAGGTCCAGAATCTTATATTTTGTTGGCTATGTGTAATGTGTGTGAGCACACATAAAAAGGTAGGGGAGGTTAGAAAACCAAAATTTTGGCCTGTTTCCCAACTGCTTCAGCTGCATAATCCCATTTTAGATCCCATTCTAACCCTTTCTGGTCTTTCATCTGCTAGCATGTGACCTTCTAACATTGCAGTCAGACCTGGGCCTGTTACCGCAGCACTGAGTTTGCATTATTCTTCATGGAAAATATGAACCAGATGACGTGATGAATGCCATCCATAAAAAATAGTTCTAGAATTTCTTAATTGTGGCTTACAAATCAAATTTCTTATACATGTGGTCATCCAAAACCCATGCAGATGAATGCTGTCATATCTCCGGCTGCTCTACAACTTTTTTCCTATCTCTACCCACACACAGTAGGACCCGGAAGAAAGCCATCTTTCAAAGGTTTTACTGCCCAGCTTTAGTTTGTCTCAGAAAAAAGGTTATAATCCTGTAAAGTAATGATCAGTAGGAACTCATGAAACGTACATACTCATCATCAGCCATATCCTCAAGTTCCTGAAGCACCAAAAGGGTATCAAACTGGTCAACCTGTGTGTCATTCAGTGGACTCATTTAAAGTGTTTGGAAGTGTTAAAAGAAGTGTAAAATGCTGAAGAAGTATTTTAAAAGGTTATCTGCTATCCGTTTCAAACTGTTTACAAAGCTGGAATACTTAAAAAACTATTTGATACAAAACTTCTTTTTATACCTAGTAAACAGATACAGTAAAAAAAAAAAAAAATGGTCTTTCAGTGCCCTGAAAGTAAGCAAGCTAGATCCAATGAATGAATTTTCTTTACAACACAAAACACTGTGTTTCATAAAGAAGTAGAATCCACTTAAGCAAAGGGATAATATATTTGTGCCACCACAAGGTTATCTGATTAACAGTACAATGTTTTGAATTGATGTGGAGTTTTTTATCACTGGCAAAAGCTAACATGTAACTGATCTCTTTAAAAAAATGTTCCTTTTCAAAACTATGTATGAGTAATTCAAGCATGGAATGTTTCCTCCTGGAGTTTATATTGCCAGAGGACATAAATGAAACTTAGCAATTTTGCATGCTGAAGCAAATTAAAAAATAGGTAGTAAATTCTCGGAATATTGCAGGTGTGGGATTAAGTAGGTCAAACCTGAAGTAAATCATGTTGCATTAATGGACCAGACGAGAGCGTAATTAAAAAACAAACAACACATAACTGCCTAGAAATAACACGTCCTCTGTTTTCTTAATCAAACTTTCAATCTGAAATAACATTTAGACGGTAAAAGAAATACGTTCAGTGTCAGGGAAGTCTGTTAATGCAGTAGTTTCGAATCATCGGAAAGCTAATTAAATCAAGAAGCCGTGACTTGAAAAAGGCACCTCCTGTCCACTTCCACTTCTAGGACATGGAGCAAATAGCTCGGCTTTTAAAACAAACCTCACGTGCTGTATGGTTACAGGCTGTTCTGTGTTTTAACAATCCCGGCCTGAGGAGGAACGTGGTCACATTTCATTCCAGCCTTTCCAGGCACCTCTGCACTCGTGTGCGCCCGACTCCCGCTCTGCCCACCCCGAGCCCACAAAGCCGAAACGATCCTTTTCCGGGAAGGGCTGAAGCTGGGGATGGCTGAAGGGATGTGTCAGGGATAAACACTGCTGCACGCTCCTCTCCTCCCTCCTGGCAGAGGCTTCTACGTTTAAAAGCCTGAAGCAGGCCTGATCCTTTGATGGGGCTTCACTGAAGAACTAATTACGTGGGGAAGGGTCTGCACGCCGCAGTAGGTAAACTTCAGAGAGAGCTGACTAAGCGGGCTGAGGAAGTGGCCCTGCGGTATTTTTCAGGGGTTCAAAGATAATTGGCATCTTGGAGCTATGGGAGCGAGTACTTTAAACACTTGTCTCCCATTACTCTCTCAGACTGTTTCCGATGGCAGGAACGGTGTGTTTTTATTTGGCATCTATTGTTATGTTTGAGTTTGCCAGATTTATCATCTTGTGTTTCCAGTGACTCACTGCTTCTTGAAAGCAAATCTCCTTGGTGCTAAAATTTCCTATTTTATGAATTATCCAAAAAGGGCTTTTTCTGTAAATGACCTTCGCTAGGGAATATATCCATGATGCGATGGGGAGGAAATCATTTGGATATTATCAAAACTATTAATACCAGGAAGGGATTACTCAGCATGCATGGAACAAATATCTATACCCAGCAGCATCTGCTTTAAAAAGGGAAGCTCTGTGATTGTTTTTTCTTTAAAGTGCCTGACTTCACATGCTTGTTCATGTGGGGCAAATTAAAGTGCACATTTTTATGCAGGTAAGATTACCATTCTCCAGGTGATAGATATCCTATAGTGAACTTTGTTTTAACATCAAGTAAACCATTTTACTTCTTTTATGTCATCCTTTGTATTTCCAGATATCCCTGGGAAGCTGCCTATGTCCCAGAAATGCGCACTTTAAAACTCAAGGAAGACTATTTAAACTCTCAGTGTTCAACATTTGGAATGCAAACTGCAGCCAGCAGTTGCCGTAAAAACAGAAAGAGCTCGTTTACCTTTTTTTGTTGCTAAATCTTTTTTCCTTTCAAAACAAAGTGAAGGAATTTAAATACAAAAAGATGCAAATACAAAGTTGAAACTACAATAAATTAAGCAACCCACAGATAAACAGGAAACCAGTTTCTCCAATATAGTAATGTGAGCTTAGCTGTGCTTCGTGTATTTACGGGTTTGGGTTCCTTCATAAAAGTATAGGTAAAGAATACTAACTTTGATCTTTGTGCTGCAAATACTTTATTTAGATGGCAAGTTTTTTCCTGAAGTTGAGTGTAGTATAAACTTGGCATCGTTAGGAACTATACTCTTAAATGCATTGTACACTATGTAGTGATACAAAAGAGCTCAGTTTAATGTTGGCCTAGGAAAAATAGCACGCATTTTGCAACGATAAAATTTTGGGTATCCAACCCTAATGTAAACTTGGTATAACCTTTTGTGTTGAGATGCTGCAGTGATTTGCTTTCTTATTCTCTTAGAGAGTGAACATAAAAGTTACTGTGAATGATCCACACTGAAAGAAAGAAATTTTTTATTTATTCCTAGCATATTCAGGCTAAGCACTTCCACACATTGCTTCAGCGGTATTTCACAGCTGTTTTCTACCTGAAGTGACTGTAGAATACTGAACTGAAGCTGCCACCAAGGCAGCTGAGCCAACCACAGTGGCAGCTGAGGGCTGTCGTGGATATCTGGAAAACCGGAGTGAAATTAGAAACCTCTTTTTTCGTTGCACACTGAGACATTATGTGCTACATACTCTTTTCAGTTTCCCTGACTTCCCACTCCACCTGCAGACTAAAACTCTGATTTCTCTTTACATTGTGTAGAACACACAAATTAAAACAAAGCTGACGTCACTGCTTTATTAACGTTGATATCTGATTCAGTGTTTCAAAGGTATTAAAGCTCTGTGTTAACCATCACTTTTTTTTTTTCTTTGTCTCCTTCATTAGCCAGCAACCTGTCAAAATGGGTGATTGGAGTGCCTTGGGAAAACTTCTTGACAAGGTTCAAGCCTACTCTACTGCTGGAGGGAAAGTGTGGCTCTCTGTCCTCTTCATTTTCCGAATCTTGCTCTTGGGGACAGCAGTCGAATCTGCTTGGGGAGATGAACAATCTGCTTTCCGGTGCAACACTCAACAGCCTGGTTGCGAGAATGTCTGCTATGACAAGTCCTTCCCCATCTCCCACGTACGCTTCTGGGTTCTGCAGATCATATTTGTGTCTGTACCTACCCTTTTGTACCTGGCACACGTGTTCTACGTGATGAGGAAAGAAGAGAAGCTGAACAAAAGAGAAGAAGAGCTCAAGGTGGTCCAAAATGATGGTGTGAATGTGGATATGCACCTCAAGCAAATAGAAATTAAGAAATTCAAGTATGGGATTGAAGAGCATGGCAAAGTGAAGATGCGTGGGGGACTGCTCCGTACTTACATCATTAGCATCCTGTTCAAATCTGTCTTCGAGGTGGCTTTCTTGCTGATTCAGTGGTACATTTATGGGTTCAGCCTGAATGCCATCTACACTTGTGAGCGAGATCCATGCCCGCACAGAGTGGACTGCTTCCTCTCCCGTCCGACTGAGAAAACCATCTTCATCCTCTTCATGCTGGTCGTGTCCTTGGTGTCTCTTGCCTTGAACATCATCGAGCTTTTCTATGTGTTTTTCAAGGGTGTCAAGGATCGCGTGAAAGGGAAAACCGACCCCTACTCCCACAGCGGTGCCATGAGCCCTTCCAAGGACTGTGGCTCCCCCAAATACGCTTATTACAATGGCTGCTCCTCACCAACCGCCCCCTTGTCTCCCATGTCTCCCCCGGGGTACAAGCTCGTTACCGGAGACAGGAACAATTCCTCCTGTCGTAACTACAATAAGCAAGCCAGCGAGCAAAACTGGGCCAACTACAGCGCGGAGCAGAACAGGATGGGGCAGGCTGGCAGCACCATCTCCAACTCGCACGCCCAGCCCTTCGACTTCTCCGATGAGCACCAGAACACTAAAAAACTGGCGTCGGGACACGAGCTGCAACCCCTCACCATTGTGGACCAGAGGCCTCCCAGCAGAGCCAGCAGCCGAGCCAGCAGCAGGCCTCGACCCGATGACCTGGAGATCTAAGTTTCTAGCTGCAGTACTTGCTCAACTATGAAACGACGTGCATTGGAAGATGCAGTCAGCGCTGATTTTGTTCCAGTGGAGGTGGTACTTAACAGTCTCAAGCAGGAGATTTTAACAATCGTACAAACAAACAAACAAGCGAACAAACTTTTAAAATACTTGCTGTTTTTTGGGGGGGATGTGGGGTCGGTGTGGGGTGGTACAGTACACATTGGTATTTAATGTAGCTGGTTTAAAGAATTTAAATACTAAAAGAAAAAAAAAAGAAAAAATAAGGAAAAAGGTAGTCAGTACTAAGGTAGGGGGTTGTTTTTCTAGGAAGGCTGTAAATATCTGAGTGTATGTGTATGCGTGTAGTATCATGTTTGTTTCTAAAGAATCTTCTGTAATACTAAAACCCAATAATAACTGAACTCACATTTGTCAGGGTGAAGTGCTGCCTGAAGATGAAAACATTTTCCTATTCAACAAGCAAAAAAAAGTCCAGGATTGCCTCTGATCATTTCCCTGTCAAGAACATTCCATTCTTAGAAAGTGCACTTTGAAGGTAATCTTTCCTATACGGTCTTCCAGGTTGTTGAAAGGCTCCTGTGAGGACAATCTGCAACCTTTGAATCATTCAACTCGAATTTCAGACATGGCCCACCAAGAAATACTTTGGTCACTTGCTTTTCCAGCCCTTCACGCAGGTAGATTTTGTGATGTGCGTAAATGGGGGATGGATCCACACTTGTAGAACCGGCAGCCACACTCTCTTGCCCACAACGGTATCCGGGTTCCTGCTGCTCACGTACAGTGTAATTAGCATCATGGAAAACCCACTTTGCTGCCACTTGCAGATGTAAGCATTAAGTCAGGCAAGAAACCGCCTTTGGTGAATTTTATCGCACCTTTATGTGTATTAAGGGTGTACATGTAAGTGTGGATGTGGAGGTAAAGGTATACACAAAACACCCTCGGAAGCATACGTTGAGAAGTAAACGCACGCAGGTGACTTGCAGTTGACGCTTTTGGGTATGGTGAAAATGTGGGCCACTATGGTGTTTACATTCTCTGATTCCTTCAATACAAGTGAAGCACATGTCACTATCTTTTTTTTTAATTCTATAGAATATTTTCCATGTGTCCTAAATGGATGCTTTTTTTAAAATAAAAAAAAAATGAAAAGGGCCTAGCCCTGGATGTCTTGCTCTGGAAAATCTCTCTTTTTAAGTCAGTGGGAGTTTTGCCTGAACGAAGGCTACAGGACCAAGCCCAAGATGTAGCGAATCATGTTCTTACTGGCATGAATGATTTTCTTTTGTAGAAGTTAGGGGTGGAAAAGGCCCTTTAGGTCATCTAGCCAATCTCCCTGATAGGTAATAATGATGCTTGAATGATAGAAGATGTAGTACTGTAAGCAAGCTTTAGTCTTTTATGTGAAAAACTTAGAAGAAATGCTTTGTGCTGGATTAATAATGAAATATGCCTATGTGACTTTTGCAGTAACTGGTATTTTTCTTGTTCTAAATATTCACATTTACTGAACTGTAATGTCCCCTCCGAGTTTGACAGTTAGGTCTTTCTAGATGGCTCTAGCAACTTTAGTGTTTACACATAGATTTTGTTTGAAATGCAAGTGAAGTTGAAAGGATTTTTAAAGAGTACAATTCTAGCTAATTTATTTGAAATATATGCTAAAGGAATCTACCAGTTTCTTCAAATGCATAGCCTCTTAGCTGAACACAGATTGACCAAGGAGATACATACAGCTTGGTTTCATTTTGCAGCAACACAGATAAATTTGTTTCATTTAATACATAATATTAATTTGTTTGACATTCCATGTTAAACTACTGTTGTGTTCAACTTCATTGCATGTATGCAACCATAGTCCGTCGGATCATGTTGTCTGGAGAACATTAGTCAATAAAGTTTTAATTTAGTATAAATATATTTTCTATCTGTCTTTTACTCTTTTGTATGTCCATATATCTTTTGTTTCAGTCTTATAATTCCTTCCCTCTTTATTTTTCCCCAGTCACTCTGCATTTCAGCAGTATTCTTGATTTAATCCCTCTGGATTTACTTTGAACTGAAACAGGACCAGATTCAGATACCCTGACAACAAAAACAAGCATAGTTTGTGCCACTCTTGGAACAAAATTATACTCAGCATGAACTACTGTGATTCAGATCTTGCCATGAGCCACAGAAAATAAATATTTATTTGCAAACTTCTATAAAAAATATAGTAGTAAGAAACTATGGTAACTTTTCAAGCAATTTCTATATAAAAACTAGATTCAACAATAAGAAATTATTGCCTCTAATTTACATTTCTACATGTAATCAGATTGCTTGACTGAGAGTCAGTTTCAATTTCTGGAATGAAATCCACATTCCTTCAGAGTCAATGGGAGAAATATACTGATTTTGATAAGGCTGGGATTGCTCTCTACTGCTTTACCACTTTACCACTTAGTTTCCTGTCATTAATAAAGATACACAGTGCTTGGCTTTTGGACTCTGAGGAAAGATGGATCAACTCCCTTTATATTTGAAAAATCGAAGTATAATAGTAATGGAGTTATCATACAGAATTCTACTTTCAAGTTTCTTGTCATGTCCAAATTCTTACCCCTCTTTTTAGTAAAAATGGGGAAGAGTATGCAGGACAGTCATAGTGGATTTACAGCTCCGAGAGATGCTACACAAGCACCAGGAAGGACTTGAAAGTATTCCTTAAATACTGACTCATATTTAAGCTGTCTTGTCCTAGTTTGTCTGTACAAAGGAATGGGCATTCCAAGAATTTTGTTGAGGATCATGCCATTAGAAAGATGAATACAGAAACTTCCAGAGAAGGGCTCACCCTGAAACAAAACCTAGTGTCTCCTAGACATGCTGATTACCAGGTATGTCCCAAGTTAAAGACTCAGCTCCTTGGGGCAGCCTGGACAACTGATAAAAATTAGTGCTTCAGTGAGAAGGTTCTCTGAGTGATTTTTTTGTTTTTTATGGTAGTGTGTGTGTCTGCACGTGTAGGGGGAGGACATTCCATGGGCCTAGATTTATTTCTGTGAAGAAATACTACATGCATCAAAGTCAGAGCAGTGATGTAATTTTGTGTGCCATTTGTCTCATTCTTTATGGGCTTCCTCCCAGGGCATTTCTGCAGCAGGAGTTGCATTATCTGCAGCTGACATAATGTATGATACGATGCTAGTACATACTTTTCAACCTCTCTAGAGGGATCTGTTAGGTACTGAATTCAAAGTGGAAAAGATGTAAAAATACACATCTCTGACGGTACTTAAAACAAAAGCATGGTTACAAATAACAAGAAAACCCAAGTTGAAAAACCTGTTAAATATTTAAAATTCATGTTGATGTTTTCTGTAGAAGTATTTTGAAAAACGGCAAATTCATCCTAAGGCCTCCACCCTGGCCCTGTAACTTGAAATGTTTGTAAAGTTAGAAGAACAAGTTACTGACAGCCTAAAATCTGCATCCAGATCATATAATTTCAAGGTGGTTTAAATACAGTGAGAACACACTGAAGGTTATTTCCTAATTTAGAAATGAAATTTCCATATTTAAAGTGGAAACGACAGTAGTAGTTTGAGAACTGGAAGAAACTGTCTGAGTGTACCTGACACACCCCCTGAAATCGGTAAACTTTAAACCATGTACTCATCTTGCCACTCCAGAGCCATGGCTGCCTGCGGTGCTGCTGTGCTACATGGAATCAGCAGCTCAACTGCATCTTACCACCGTGCTGGCGTTTACCTCAGAATTTCTCTGCAGCTTGGTATCAATTCAAGAAATAAAAAAATAGTTTTACAGCTCGGATCTGGGAGTTGATCCAGATCTGAAGCTGCCTTGACTGACTAATGTAGAGTTCTGAGTATGTCAGATCAACACCTCCTCCGGTTCTTGTGGCGGCAGTTTCTACCCCACTGGGTTGGGATTACCTTTAATTCTTCTTGTAATTCCTCCATGATTACCACTGCTCCCTTTTCCAGAATTTAAGTGAAATAGGGCAGAAAATAGGATTTGCCTTCCTCCTGTGGCACTTTTTCTATTTACTACTAATCTAAATCCAGCAGGACTGAGCCCTCTACTGACCTCATGAACTACCCCTGATATACAGTATTTTTTAATGCAGAGTATTATAAAAAATGTCAGACTGACCATAATCTCCTTGGAAATGTCTTCCTTTCCTTCTCATGCTATTCACTCCAGCCATTTGCAGTCAGATCTGCCAAAGGACTCTGACAGCTGAAGTGCATGGCCCTTGAGCATTTCTCTAGCAACAAAATCAATCCTCTGATAGAGCTGTTGAAGGTACTTCTACCTACATTGCTTTCATCTCTAACTGCCAACACGGACAACAAAGTCAGAAGCATAATTCATGTCTGAGAAATCGCTACCTAGACGTATTCTCTGGCTTAGTCCCTTGAAACTATTTGAGGGTCCTCCATTTTATTTGTATTTATTCTAATATACTGGCTCCAGAAACACAGGGCTGTAAGATCAGCTCTGCAGAGAGATGACTTCCTTTCCCTGGCTGGAACCATATGCTTTTGATTACGCCCAAGGACATATTCACACCCAGACTCTGTCAGTCCTGGAAAGTGTGTCAGATGTAAATATGTAAATTACATGATGCTAGCACATCACTAGAATGAAACAAAGAGCTTATTGGTTCCTGTGCTTATTTAAAAGGTATTTTTGAAATCCTATCATACAGGACTACCAGGAGACCCTATGAAGCAATACAGACACTGTGCCTGTATACATGTTAAGCATTATCTATGGGTAGTATGCCTAGAAACTGTTTAAATAGATAGAGCTCCTCAGCAATGTGGTAAGATCGACTGCATCCAGAATGGCTGCCTTCACTTTTTTATCATGATAGCCAAAATGCTACATCCAGCTTGCTGAAGAAGCAGAGTGCTGGAAGCTAGAGGCGGAGAGTCTGGGAGGGCTACTGTATGAGCTGGTAATAAACAGTCAAGAGAGGACTCTCCCATCACTTGAAAAGGCTATGTCTGTTACTGTGTTGAGGAAATGGCATAACAAAAGAAGACATGTGAGCTTAGACCAGTATAAAAGGGAAAATGTTCAGACATTTAAATTGCTCCTTGAAACCACAGCTGCATACTTCCCATTGGAATGGAGAAAAAATGCTCACATGAGGTCCAGGGTTTCAGTCACATAAATCAGTGTAAAGGTTCCTCTCTATTTCAGACATAAATAGATTGGATCCAGAATTATGGCATCTAATTTTCATTTATATAACTGCAAATGGAAAGCTTATGGGTATAAACTACTAAGTCTTGAATGTTGACCACTTGAATATGTGTTATACTATTTCCTAAAAACTTTTTACCAAAACTTGGTGTGGAGGCAAGTTTATAAAAAGCAACTTAAAGTTTGCTCTTTCTACAAACGGATGTGAATTCTGTAAATGTAATGAAATATGTGATGTCCCTGTGAAATTTACACAGGACTACATAAAGGAGTGTAAGGCACTCTGTAACATGCATCTTACTCTACTGCGCTGAAATCTTCATTTTGCCTTTCCTCATCCTTCTTAGAAAGGTTTTCAGATCCCAAACACCTGAGAAGTTTTTCCATGCTGCTGAATGCACCTCAGTTCTCAGTAGTTCTTCTGTGATCTTTGCTTGGGTAGGAGTCTTGGCATCCTCCTCTTCCTCCTTCTTTTTCCATCTATAATATAAGCTCTGTAGGGAAACTATAAGCAGTTTCAAATATGTAAGGAAATACAATGACAATTGTGCAAAAACAGTGCAATCGTGGAATATGCAGTAGTTCTCTTTTATACATCTGCAACTAACTGAATAAGAAAACAGCATGGAAAATAGCTTAAAGGATTAGAAAAGCCTCTGGATACTTTAGCATCTTAAAACCACTGGTCCTTGCTGAAACAGGCTTTTTCAGTCTCAGCTTCTGCTGAGTCATAGTATTTGCTGCCTTTGAAGGTTGAAGTAGCTTGGCTCAAAATTGAAGTTGTTCTGGAAAAGTTCAAACCTTCACTAATGAACATATTAGCATGCTATTCTCAGTGGTATTTACATATAATAGGACACCCTCCACAGGGGAGGCCTCTTCAAAACACAGGCTCTGCTTACACTTTGAATTTCCGTATTCAAAGGGGAATATGCAAAATTATCTATGCATCATTACTTCAAAGTGTTTCGCTGGAAGTACTCTGTCATATATTTGAGAGACTCGTCATGGTTGTTTGAAGCTGAATATATAGTCAACTGTAGGATTGTCACCTGGGTTCTGTGTATGGAAATGAAGAAGCAAGAATCCTACCTGGTCTGACCTGGTGTACTTCTGTTGAGGACAGGGAGTTTCTGTGTAGTGATGTTACATGAAATCCCTGCTCTGAGCTTTACATAGTGCCTTCTTTTATTCAAGCTCCCACAGTTTTATTTCAGGAGCACACAGAGAATCCAGCCATGAATCTATGGGCCTTGTGTAACTTACTGAGGTCTAGGACAAGCTCTGAGGAATTTCTTCTGCCTCCATTTTGGCTGTTAGTCCCCCTCAGCTCTACGGACTTTGGACTGAACGGCAGTGCCCAGTCCCTCAGTGGAAGGGCAGCTCTTCAGTGAGTGCTGTCAAAGAGTATGCAAGCAGAGAGCACGTGTCTGTATTGTTTCCCCATAGGATTTCCTGTAGAGTCAAGGCAAACTATTCAATCGCTGATCCTTGTCCTGAAAAGTTTTGCTGTAAAGGTGTGAAGAGATTTCTGCATGCATGATAGTGAAAACTAGAAATTCATTGCTCTTCCATTCTGCCTGGGGCTTCAGCTGGGAGCTGTAATATCCTGTTAAGCTCGGTCTTCTTCACCGCTCCTGCCATGCAGCCATCTTTTCCCACTGCCCACTTTTTTTCTGCCTATCACCTATGCACTGGGTATTTGATGTTTTGCAGTGAAAAAGCTTTCTGTAGTGATTATTTTTTCCTTGCATCATGTGGTCAGGAGCAGTCAAATATCTTAGATCCTGCTCCGTTAAATACCTATTAATTACAAGCTGGTGTTTCTTCCATTTCATTCATTCAGAGTGAGTGAATTAATTCAGTTAATTTCATTCGGAATGGATTTTGCAAGTGTTAACACTATAGGCTTTGGCTGACAGCTTAGAAAGTAATTTTGTATCTCACCTGGTAGGAGTCCACATTTGCTTCAACCACTTTCTTTTTCATAGTATTGTATAATTAAGGAAGACAGCAAAAGGCCTCAGAACGCTAGTTATCTACCTTAACCAGATGCAGTGAAAGTGCGAGAACATGGAGTTTGTCCAAATCTTCCTCCCACCTTAGTCCCAAAGAGACTTAAAGCAAGGTTTCCACTAATGATTATGTATGCTATATAAATAATACCTGGAGTTGTACTGATACAGCACTTTTCATCTTCAAAGTTCTTTGAAAACCCTGTATAATTAGTGTGCTGTGGAGTCATCTTTTATGATACTGCATGAACTCTGGTACTACCAATGGTGGGAGCCGAAAAGGGAATCTGAAGAGCCACAGAGATTGTACATAACCTGCATTATCACTGCAAGATGAAAACAAAAATGCTGAACAAGGGTATATTAGTACTTCAAGCAGGAGAAGGATCCACAACTAGCAGGAAGCCAGTCTCCCTAAGATAAGGAAACAGGAATGTTTTCTTTGCTGGTAATCTACTACTTCAGATCTCTAAACACATTTTACCTTGAACTATGTCTCAGTCAAGCTGGCAGCAGATCACAGGTAGATTATCTCATTACATGGAGTCTTCATCTTCATGCAACTAGAATACGTCCTTTTTTTTTATTATTATTAAAAAAGCTTTAATTTGAATGAGCCAAAAGGGGTACAGACAATAAATATAAACTTCAATATGTTTCTACAGACTTCTGTGGGACTTCAGGGGAGCAACTTATCTGGAGTACACCATGGGCAACTGACAATCCAGCTGAGCAGAATTTAAAGATTACAGTATTTTCCACATGCTTACAATAGGTCCTTGTGAGTGTTCAGGAGCCTGCTCTTTAAACCAGCTTGGCATTTGCTGGAGATTATCATCCCAACGTAGATTTGCAAACAACCTTTTCAAAACATTAAGAAAAGAGAGGAAAAAAGAGCAACAGCAGTCTGTTCAATCTGGAAAATTCCTCATTGCAGAGGAACACAATGTTTTGGATAAAGAAAACTCTGAGTATTTCTGAACTTTAGTAATTTCTGTCTTCCCCAGACTTGTATGCTGACGAGGATGTATTTTCTCAGTAGAAAGGCTAATGTGCTTTGTTTGCTTTTTCAAAATAATTTTGTCTTACAGAGGTTTGATAGGGCAAATGGATACCCTTTTGAACTGTAGTATGTATTAATGTCCATCTGAAGAATAATCTTGAGACTAGATTTCAAAAGCTGTGATCAGGCAGAAGTAAGTCTGATTCCCATGCACTTAATGGACACATGAATCCACATGCCTCCATTTTACGATCAGGGGTGTTTGTTTTTTTAAATGGTGATCTTCCCTGTTGTATTTAAATATCACACAAACCCATAAATATAACAATATATCAGAATGAGATTTTTACTGATGAGCAATGGTTCAAGGTCAGTCTGTTTGCTTTTATTTTTACTGCTTACTCCATTTGCTTTAGGTGAAACGTGTTCTCTCTGTGTGCTATATTCAGAATATTTTTAGCTACTCCTGGACTACTTAAGGAAAAGTCAGAAGATGACCTCAAGTGTATGAGAGGTATCACCTAAAGCTCCCTTTTATCTTTCCCGTGGTGCATCGGGACAGATTCATCAGCGCGGCCACAACAACAGCTATCTGCAAATAAGAAATAATGTTTTGGAAAAACAGCAAAGGAAGAAAAGGGCTACAGAAGAGCATCAAGATGAATGATTTGGGCAGTTCTTCCACCTTTCAAGCAACCACTGCTCTCTCAGTTCTCTGGCAAGAAAAGTTAGCTATTTTTGTAGTGGCAGTGCTGCAGGTCTCCGAGTGGGAGGAAGGAAAGGGAGTGACTAGGAACAGCTGCATGAGTGGTGGTGTAGGAAAAAAATTGACAACCAGGAAACGGATGTTTGAAAAGGACTTGCACTGCAGTAGCTCTTCTGTAATCTTCCTATATGCAAGAATAAAGGAACTTTGAATTTGAGGTTGCAGCATGGAAGGTGTTGGAGGTGAGAAACTTGGAACTTAAGAGTCTCCAAGAACTCACGGAGTTTCTTTAGGCCTGACACTCTGGCACTCTTTCGAAATATGTGGTGAATGGATATCTCAGCAGATAAATGTGGTGTGCTTCACAGTTCTGCTGAGCAGTACACAGCCATGCTGAGGCATGCTGTCCCATTCAAGGGTATGAGGAGGAAAGTTATTCTCCTTTTTTTTTTTCCCCAGATTGAGACTTTGCATTTTCAAAACCATTTGCACAGCTGTGCTTTCCTGCTGTCACACCCTGTTAGACCTCTATCTGGCCCTTGTTTATTATTGATCTGTCATTGCTTCCTTTTTTCCCTCCACTCAGTGGTCAGGTGTACCTTGCATGGCCAAGCATGGCACAACTGTCCAGAGGTACAGCCAGCCCTAGGACAGGGGGACAATGTTTCCACATCCTAGCAATGCTGTGGCTGACTCAGTGTGTCCAACAGCGAAGGTGGTGTTACTAGCTGGGGCTGAGGGCCACAGAAGTGTGGCTACACGTCTTCTGGAGCTGTCACACCCTGCTGTGTTGAGTCACCAGGGAGGCACTGGCCCAGGCTGCTGCTTGCAATCCCAGAGATGAGCAATCTCACGGAAGAGCACCAGGCTGCTACTCACAGCAGATCTGCCCAGTGTCTTTTTTCACCCTGCTCCTCCTCTTAGATTTTACTTAGACTCTTGGATCCCATCTAAGCTCCATAGCATCTCACCTTTAAATGCCAACAGATCTTCTCTTCTTTGTTATGTTTCCCATTGCTCTGGGCTGAGCTCTGAGAAGCCTTTCAGACTGTGAGCTTTGAAGGCCATTGGCAGCAGCATGCAAATTGAGTGAACGATGTGTTAATGGTTAGATGTATTGGGCAAAGGAGAAAGATTCATTTTGCACAGTTTTAGAACCAAGAGTGTCAGAGAAATTATTCTTTTGGCACTCGCATGTTCTTGAGCCCTTTAATAAATTTACAAGTGAATGAACTGCAAGTCTAATGTAGCTTTCTCTAGGCAACATTCTAGGCATTCATTCATACTTGTCATAGCTTTTTTACTTTCTTTATTCACTCCTGAAAACTTAAAAATTATATGCATTTTCTAAACTCTTTAGTGAAATTTCTCAGGGTGACCTGATGTCACCCATGACATTTAACACCAGAGTTGGCGCACTTGTCTGAGCCAATAGCAGTGACAGCATCTCACTACAAGAAGACTCAGGAAATCTCCAGGCTGTGGCTGGGTGACTTTGAGTGTTAGATTTCCTGTCTGAAGAATGCCGATTGTGTTCCCATCCCTTGTCTGCCTTATATATGGAAACTATAAGGTTTGGGGACAAGGAGATGGCTAGCGTTATGCAGAACTAGGCTTAGCTGAGACATAGGGAGAGCTTAACTTTGGGGACGGGGTACAGTCATTGCTCTGGGCTGTCCACGTCATGGCAGGAAGATATGGCCCACTGATCAGTCAGTTCCTCCAAAGATTTCATGTGTAAATGGGCATTCTAAAGTGAGTTCTAATCAGCAAAAATTTAAACCAAATCTCACTGTAATCTGGTAGCTCAGGAGCAGATGCGTGAATTGTTCTGTTCTCTGTGCAGTGCATGTGGAGCAGGCAGCAGAGCACCTTGTCTGCCATCCCTACTGACAGCACCACCATTTGTCTGTCGTAGCGTACAGACAGAAATTAAGCTGTCCTGGTACACTGGAGTACAGTTGGTCTGAAAGTATTCTGGCGTCCGTAGGCATTTAATTTTAGAGGAGCAAAAAGGAAAGTGGAATTCAGTGGAATTCCAAGTCAAAAATTTAGTGAAAAAAGGAGCGCGCTCATTTGGCAAAGTTACCCCAGGTTTTTGTGGCAGCTGCTGTCCGGACTAAGCTCTCCTGGCTGGGTTCCAGGCTACTTTAAAGGTCCCATGATGCACCATGGCCAGTCCCCTTGTCTGTTCCCGTGGCACACCCTGGAAAATCCAAAATATATTGCACCAGAGAGAATATTTTTTTCCATTCATGAATATTCACAAATACTCAAAATCCAAGCTGATCATGGAACCTGATATGTAAGATGTCTTGCAAGTTATTTTTTTCCCCATTAAATCCCCTGATTAACTTCTATGTCCTAATCAAGAATGATAACAAGGCTGATGACTGAAAGTAATCAGAAAGGGGCACAAGGTGAAACAATTTGAGACAGAAACTGTCTTTACCATCTGGATTCATGACATCTTTTGCTTGCTGAGGTTTTGCTGGGGCACAGGCAAACAAAACTCAGCATCAAAAGCTACAAACAATAACAACACAAAAAGGAAAATCCTTTCAAATATTGCTCAATTTTTAAACAGCTGCTTCACAGGTGGAGAAATATTGCACATGGTGGTTTTCATGCTGGGTGCCAGTCTCGCCACAAGTAGATCGACGAGCATCTTGTGTCCCCGTGGAGAATCTGATTGAACAGAAAGCAGGTGGCTGAAGTGAGAAAAAAAGGAAACAGGTCTAACTCCTGCTGCAGGGTGGGGAGGCTCAGCGGTGATGCTTACGTGCCTGATATCTCGCCAGCCTTGGTTGTCTGGTTGCTCCTCCACTTGATGAATCGACTCTCAGAATCCCTCCTGCGCATACCTTTTCTCCATGCTTCAGATGAGCGCTACCTCAGTCTATTTTTAACAGCTACACTTTCCATGATTAGATTTTAATGCTATTTATTTATTTAAACCAAACCAAACAATTCCACATAAGCTGAACATTCCAATGGGCATCACACTTGGCCTCGCTGAGGAGTCTAAATCTAGTTTAA
Source organism: Trogon surrucura (assembly GCA_020746105.1). Lineage (NCBI taxonomy): Eukaryota > Metazoa > Chordata > Aves > Trogoniformes > Trogonidae > Trogon > Trogon surrucura. Next base: position 57,971,302 of record CM036618.1, read on the forward strand.
ATTACATTCCTTGAATGGTAGAAAAAGCTGGGTCATGTGCCGAAGCTTGGTAAGGAATAACGCAGTCATTCTTTCAGAGGGTGCAAAAACTTTATTAAGGGACTTTAACAGGTTAAAAGTCTCTCACTGACTGCACTCTCTACACATAGCAATTACCACTTGCTTTTTCCACTCCCTGCTTCTAGTTGAAGATGTACTGCTCACAGTCTCATCATCTGCCATAATGGAGCCAGGTCCTCTATATGTTCATTGAAGTTAAAGGGAATGAAGGGCTTGGGATAATTAGAATAAGTGTCTCACTCAGTTATGTCCTTGCAGACATCTAGGAGTGTGAGGCTTTTAGCTGTCTCCCAAATATGTAGCAAAGACAGGTATGAAAATAATGCATCTCTCTAAAACAGCTTTTCCCAGACAAAGAGAGCATCTCCCCAGATCTGTGGCATTGCTTTTCCCAAGGCTTTGTGTTCAGTTTTCAAGGCTTCCTGGTAGGAAGGGAGAGTGTGCTTACTATTTGCATCCATGTTAATAAAATAAATCGCTTGTGTTAAAATTAGCAGTGGGCAAACTGTTTCAGTTAAAACAAGAATTGCCCTGGATTGGTGCCAATCCTCAAACTAGATGCAAGCCAATTTTATTTTTAAGTTTTAGAAGTAATAAAAAGTAATAAGCATGCACTGTGTATATTGACATACACACAGAGAATAGCTCAGGGATTAGAAAAAGATGTATTTCGCATCTGGAGCCCCAGTTTTTTCACATGCATATGCATGCACGTAACTTTACTCATGTGAATTATCCCCTGGTGCCACACACTATTTCCTGTCTAATCAGACAGCAACATATACAAAAGGTTTTAATATATAAGGGCACTACAACCTGCAGAACATCACCGCTTGATGCATCAAGTGAAGAAAGCTGACACTTGCTAATAGGACAAAGCTGGCACCAATTAAACCACGTCCAGCACATTGACTCCACTTGCTGGAAGCAGAGTCATCCCCAAATATTGTTTTAGGAAGTACAGCCAGCCCTGCCTAGAGCAGGATGTGGCTTCCAAATATCACGCATTGCATATAATCTATTGCGTAAACTGGAGGAGGGGGATCAAGGGTGGAAGGGATGAGGCTCTGTTGGTCTGTGGCCTCAGAAAGGAAGATCAGTTGGGTGTACATGAGGAGCACAGGGGTTATTTTGAGGAATTGGGGGGAAGGGGTGTTGTCCATGTACATTATTTCACACATCATAAAGTTCATTTCCTAGGGATTTTATTTTAGCAGCCCAGAAACAGATCATTCCCATGTGAGGTTTCACAGCACCAAACTGTGAACATAAGGGTTGGGTTTTTTGTTTGGATTTTTTGTTCTTGTCTTCAACTGCTTCAGGGTGAGTGGGTGTGTCTGTGCCTCTGCAGTTGTGTGCATGTGGGATAGTCATGTGCGAGGGTGTGAGGACGCCTATCATAAGTTTAGACTGCTTGGCTAAACTTTAATGAAAATAGTTTTACTGCTTATGCAGCTCTGACCTGGCCCATGGAGAGTAAAACATGGTGCTACCCGGCACAGCCAGACATCTCACTCCTGTATGATTTCTCTTCCTAGGAACAGGTCAGCAAGGACATTGCCCAGGGCATACCCTGACCTCTCAGGAAAACACACATATCTCCTTCTTTACAGGTTCAGAAACCCTATCACTACGATTGCTATCTTGTATTTTGACCAAACTTTTCGTTCTCCACAGCTCTTTCTTAGATGAACCTTCTGTAGCCACATTCTTCCAAATTCATCCTAAACATCTAAATATCCTCCACACATTCCTGTTCTACAGATAGTAGAGTAACACTTTGTCTCTGCATCTGAGTGTGGATGAACGATGGAGCCTGCTAGCAGGGTCACCTAAAGATACAGTTCTAACTGTCGGATTTGTATAATAAATGTCTTGTCTCTGTGTGCCAAGATATGCTAGAAGTGTTTTCCTAGCTGTAAAGGAGGGTTGGATGAACTGCTTGAGGCTTCTGCAGGTATTGAAAAATCATCTTGGTACCGGCTATACAGGAGGGAGGACATTCAGAGATGACCTCCCAGTGGTCAAAGAACAGGAACCTCTAGTTCTGCTCTGGGTCTGGATGATGCCCTGATAACCTGTGGCTTAACTTCTAGGGTATCCAGTTGCCAGGTTATTCTAAACATGAGTATTATCTGCCTCTGTGCACTTACTATTGTGAAACAGGCAATGCTATGCAGCAGCTTCTTCTTGAACAGCTCTCACCCTGCCTTAATATGCGCAATGTATGTTGAACATAAGAGTCTTCTGTCCAAAAGTAATGAAACACAGTAAAACTGCAGGAGACCAACTTGTAAAATGAAATTAAAATGCTGCCTGAGGACCTCCCTCGAACTAGCTGAGTGGCAAACACTTCAAATGCGTATTAGTTAGGCCATATGGTCCAGTATTTATAAGCAAAGACATGTATTTTGTTTGGCCAGAGTGCTCACAAGAAACTTTAGGTCAAAGCCTTCATGCCTCTGATGAAATTTGCGATTGGCTGACGGAAACACTTACCTTACAATAAATTTGATAGACTGTCCTGCACAGAAATGGTACACAGGAATTCATCGTTGTACAGCTCTGTAAAATCAGCTGCAATGCCTGTATGTGTTTTGTTACCTGCAAGTCCCTTGCAAAAGACTAAGACGTCCTTCTGAGGCATCACCCAGAAGAAAAGGTGGTAGAGGATTTACCTCTTCTTATGCAAGCATGCAGAAAAGAAGGCTGCCAGGCACTGGCTCTCGTACCATATCTCTGGGCTCTGCACAAGGCAAGCCATCATATTGCAGCCCCTCCAGAACCCCATCTCCCCATTCTGTGGACTGTAGGACCCTTGGACTGTGGCAGTGGGGCGGTGTGAGCTGCACTTTTTTTTGGTCTTGTGCAACGAAGATCAGGCAAGAGCAGTGAGAAAGACCACTTGCATCATTCGAGGCAGCAAATAGCTCCAAATGGAGCAATCCAGCATGGAAGCCTTCATGCTGCCTGGGAATGAGGGCAGTCAGGGAGCAGCAAGGGGAAGGCTGCTGCAGGTTGAGCCCATGAGCTGCACTCACCCCCCAGTTCTGCTGTTAAGGCCTGGGTGAGAGAAGTTATGTACACTTGTGATGGATGTGTTTCCTATTGTATTTGAAGTCATGTACACATACACAGGAGATGATAGTTTTGATTTTTATGAGAATGCTTCACCCAGGAGAAGCTAAGCCTATCAAGATCGTTTTCTTTCATCCCTGCAAAAACAAGTATAGCTATTTAACTTAGGATCATTGGGTGACTAACTGTTTTATGCATTTAATATGTTTCACATGCACAATATTACATCTTTTTTCAGTAAGTTATTTAAAAGAGCTGTTCATGACATGTAAGACACAAGCAGTCTGTCTACAGGTTACTGTCTTATGTCCTGATCAACTCTGTCACAATTTTGTATTTTTAAATTCCTCATCTTAAAAATATGAGTCAACATAAATAGCTTTGATTCTGTGTTACCTTATTAACCAGTGGCGGGTGACTCTACACATAAAATATTTACATAGACAACAGTCTCGTGCTAGTAATGTATTTTCACATTGGTTAGTAATTTAAAACATGTCAACCCCTTCCAAATAGTAGAAACAATCCAAACATGGAACTGATGTTGACCTTAAAAGGCTGCTCTTCTTTATTTTCTGTCAAGCAACAATCATTACCACAGATTATCGCTGTGCATTCTTCATAAAACTCCTTATCAGCAGTGCCCCCAAATATAACTCTAAATGGTAAGGAAAACAGTAGATGGAAACGGTTGATCAGCAACAATAACATGTCCTTTAAGGGAGCTTGTGGAGGACTCTATGGAAAATAACAACATTTTAGTATTAAGGAGGTAATTCACTGTTGCATATTTGGCTGTTTTATAAAGTTAATGAATTGTATGTTTGACTATCTGAATCTGCATCTGCTCTTTCCTTGCATCATAAGAGTGCATAACTATGCAAATACATTTATTTGTATTTACTGTATGTATACATGTGCATGAATGTTTTTACATAATGTATGTGTGTAATGGATATAGATTTTCAGTTTCTTTTGTCCGTTTTCAGAAACTGTTTCTTTTTCTATTTTTAGGAGACCAGGAGATGGAATAGGAAGAAGGGCATTTTAGTGTGTGCTCTGGCGTACTGCATGTACTATATCCTTCTAGTAACTATAATTGGAAAAAAATACTGTCTTCTTCTTTTTCCCATGGAAATCAATAGAACTGAATTTTGGCTTCCCAGGTCACAGTACATTTGTGTGGTATGAGCTGGTAAAAGCATAGATAAGTTTTATGTATTTACTTATCCTATGTATGTTTATATTATGTATGACGTTTTTCAGTGCGTTCAGTAGCGAAGAATCGTAGTCCTCATGTTGCATAATAGATGATATGTGTCTCCTTTGGCAGATATTTAGCCCATTCAGCCTACTAACTCAAAATGCTTTCCTTAAAAAAAAAAAAAAGGAAAGAGCAATGACAAAAATTCACAATAGTCTATCCCTTTGCTGCTTCACCCTGTATCTCAGAGCACTTTCCCAGAGTGAGCATTGTAACTTGGAAAGTTGTCCATTAAAAGTGGTATCTTAATCACACTGCTCCCTGTAGACTGCAGCAGATCAGAGAAACAATAAAACCTCTGTCAGGTACAGGACAGAAAACCTGATAGCAATATGCTCCTCAAGTGACAGGCAGGTATTGAAGATTTTTGGGGCAGTTTTTGTGATCTTAGTGATTTATTGTTCTGTTACTGTACCTCAGGTTTTTTAAATATTCTAATATTGTGGGGGGAAAAAAGCCCTTTACAATATTTTTTTCATCTTTATCTCTGTATTTCATCTACACCGGTATGGAAATTAAATATAGTATTTTTTAGAGGACATGCAATATTCAAGAGAATTAATGCAACTATCTAAAGCTGTAGGGGCTGTGACAATTTTCAGTTCAAAATTTGCCATGTTTTTCCTCTTTTTAATATTTTGCCATTATTAGTTAGAATTCTACTGTTGTTCATCTTGGTCTAACAGTCCACTGAAGAAATGAAGTATGTGAAAAGATTCATATCGAATTCAAAGGCTTTTGAAATAAGCAGAGACACTGCTATTGGCCCTAATAGGTAAAGTTCACATTGTCTATCCTGTGATAAAGCAAGTCCACTCACACTGAACACTGAACATGAATAGAAGGGCAGGATGCTTGCTGGAAATAGTGAGAGAGAAGAAGGGGACAGTAATGTATCAGCAGTGATTTGTTAAAAATACCATCAGTTGATCCCAGGGCAGAGACCAGCAGAGTCCTCTCAAGTGGAGGTGTGAGAGTGTCTGGGATGAGACTGAAAAGCCACTGTAAAGTCTCCCCCAGAATCTTCTTTTTTCCAGACTGAACAACCCCAACTCTCTCAGCCTTTCCTCATAGGAGAGGTGCTCCAGGGCCCTGATCATCTTCTTGGCTCTCCTCTGGACTCACTCCAACAGATCTATGTGCTTCCTGTGTTTGGGGCCCCCAGAGCTGAACACAGTATTCAAGATGGGGTTTCACAAGAGCAGAGTAGAGAGGGGGAGTCACCTTCCTTGACCTGCTGGCCACACTTCTTTTGATGCAGCCCAGGATGCAACTGGCTTTCTGGTCTGCAAATACAAATTGCTAGCTCGTATTCATTTTTTTTTTTGTCCACCAACACCCCCAAGTCCTTCTCTGAAGAACTGATCTCAATTCACTCATTGCTCAGCCTGTATTTGTGCTTGGGATTGCACTAACCCATGTGCAGGACCTTGCACTTGGCCTTGTTGAACTTCACGCAGTTTGCACTGGCCCATTTCTCAAGCCTGTCAAGGTCTCGCTGGATGGCATCCCTTCCCTCCAGTGTGTCAACCTCGCCACAGAGCTTGGCATTGTCAGCAAGCTTTCTGAGGGTGCACTCAATCCCACTGTCCACATCTCTGACAAAAATATTAAACAGTACTGGTCTCAATACCAACCCATGAGGAACACCACTCATCGCTGGTCTTCACAACTCTGAGTGTGACCATTCAGCCATTTCCTTATCCACTGAGTGGTCCATCCATCAAATCCATGTCTCTTCTACTTAGAGACAATAATATCATACAGGACAATAATATCATGCTGTGTCAAATTCTTTGCACAAGTCCAGGTAGCTGACATCAGTTGCTCTTACTTTACCCACCAACACTGTAACCACATTATTGAAGGCCGCCAAATTTGTCAGGCACTATTTGCCCTTAGTGAAGCTGTGCTGGTGGTCACCAATCACCTTCTTATTTTCTAGTTTATTTTTTTTTAATTTAAAATTAAAAACAATATAAAAATGCCAGGTGGGACTAATCCTTCCCTGCAAATTGAATGGACTTTTTATCCTAGTGTATCAATGCTATACTTCTACTTTTCATTTTATTTTCATATCTATCAGATATAGCATTTTTCAAATGATAGGAAGAGCTCTGATCCTAGGGTGATGAGACTAGTAAGGTCTTTAAAGGTCTTTGTTGAATCAGATCATGTAATCAGTATGTGGCTATTCTATTTTTTAAGTAGTATCTTTAATTATAAAATTTATGATCTAGAAAATCTCATACTGAAATAAAACCCCCCAGCAGAGACAAGTATTGTAAAGATGGTGTTCAGCAGAGGCAGCAGTCAGAGAGCAGCGTGAGTTTTAGATGCAGAATAAAGTAGAAATGTGTATTCAGACGGATGAGTTTTAAAGGCTCGTGAAAAATATTTGAAATACCTGTCAGCCTGACAGTCCTATTCTTCTAATGCAAAGTTCAATTTTCGTTACTGTGCTCATCATTCCAAGCCTATTCCATCTGGTTGCTCTCTGCTTGCCTTAGATTTACAGGATATGAAGCAACTTTCAACTGGATGCAAATACAGTAGCACTGAATTGCTGGTGCAATATTTTATTTCAATGTGGAAAATCATCAGACAGGAAGAAGCCTAGTAAGTCTCCTTCACAATTTACATCATGGTTCTCCACGACATAAATTAAGAAGGCCAAAGGCTGCCTCTGATTGAACATACAAGATGTGATGTGGTCTAACTTGGAGATTCCCATCTGTGGGGAGTCAGAGTGGCGCAAGGAGGGGAAGTGGGGACATAAACCAAGGAGTTTGGAACCTTCTGCAACTTCTATTGGTCAAGCGTGATAAATGACTGCAAATTATTATCCCTTGCCTTTTCCTCTTATTACAGGTAGGAATTAAATCCTCCCAATATATACCGAGTGAAATCTGACCTGATAAAGCAGATGTCATTCTCTCCCAAAACATGTGGGGAGGAGTATCAGGAGGTTTTCATTATGGAGTGGTAGATGAATGGAGGGTCCCTAAACCAGTCTCAACCTCCTCCTGTAACCCGATTCCTTAAGGTGAAGGTCTGAATCTTCTCATACAATCTCCCAGATTTATTCTAAGTTACATGAAGAGAATATGGGAGAGGGATAAAACATGGAGTTAAACAATTTGCTCCAGTCCTTTCGACTATTCCTAGAAAATTCTGCGACATCTTTCTTCAACTTTTTCGAGTTCTGGCAGTGTACAAAGTAAGGCTTAACCAGTTGTTCTACTTTTTGTTGTTAGTTCTTAGACTGCGGTGGAGTCCCTTGGAGAAAGATCTTCCTGAATGAGCAGCGCAGTAGCATCAGTGATTAAAAACAAAACCTGTATCAAAAGAGGTAGATGAATAATGCTGTCAAGTGAAATACTAATGGCAGGAAATAAGACTGGATTAATTATCTTACATATACATTGTAATTTGAATTCTGATTGTGTGATCACATATCACCTTTTTAAGAGCATCCTTGCCTCATTCAGTGCATCTGGTGGGCCTTAGCTAGGTAACGTATTAAACAATGAATTCTCCTTGTTCAATGTGAGGCTGGATGCCTTATTTACCCATTCTCTCCTAAAATTAGAATTATTCATTTCCTCACAGGCTTTGCAGTGGTGCTATTAGAGAGCTTCAGAAACTAATTACTGCTTATCTTTGTCAGACTGCTGCGAAATAATGGGATTTATGTCCATTTAGAGATGAAGAACCAAAGCATGGACAGATTAAGCTAGGATAGTCTCTGATTTTATGTGCCTGACTGGAGATAGCTAAAACCTGAGTGTTTTGTGTTATTTGGCATGATGTATATTCAAGCAGAGCTACCCTTAACCTCATTTACAGCTGAAAGAGCTCAGCAGTTTTCCAAACCACATGTTATTCTTCATCAAAAGATGAAGACAGCTAGCAACATCTCTCAATTGGTGATTTGGTCAACTTTTAGAAAATACACAGTAGAAACACACAAGAAGAGCCCAGTTCCCCAGACCAATGTCCATCTTGAAGGAGAAACCAATTTGCAGTCTCTTGTGTCTTTCTCTACCTATTTTCAACCTCTGTAGTGGCTGATGTTGGTAGGGGTTCTATGACTGATGTTTTCTTTACTGCACAGTATTGAGGCAGCTCAAGAGGCTGCCATTAGCAACTTGTAGGGAGAAAACAGAAATGCAGTATATTTAAAGTCCATAGCATAATGCATATATATCAAGTTCTAAGTACCTGAAAACTGAGTTTTGTGGAGGTTATTGCTGGATAACAGTATGCCAGCTCTAGATATTATAACAGGAGTTACAGGTGCTACCTTCACAGAGATAACTGACTTCCTAGGAGTGGTTCCAAAAGGCATTTGAAGTGTACTGAAGCAAACAGTAATGAGCACATCTTTCTTATCTTTGTACTTCAGTGGAAGGTTTCTTCTGATACAGTATTTGAGTTCCTCACATACAGGGCTAGTCTGTACAGTTGCAAGAAAAAGTATATGAACCTTTTGGAATTTCATGATGTTCTGCATGAATTTGTCATAAAATGTGATCTAGCCAACATCTAAAACAAGAGTTCATAGAAACAGCAAAATTACAAATATATTACCAGGAATGTTTCATAACTACTTAAAGAGTAGCCAGATGGTGTGCACTGTCAATGCATTTTCTTTACTATGAATAGATCCATCAGTTTTACTGATGAATCTCAAAGGAGTGTTATGAGCTTTGTGACAGACACTGTGAGTGAGTAGTACTTTACTTCAAAAATAAGTAGCTAAGTGGAGTTGCACGGACTGAACAGTTTAATCAGTGGGAGTCAAAGTACCAAAATCTGGCCATTCATGAATTAAGGCCAGATCAAGCCTCCCATTGACCTCAGTGGGAGTTCTGCCATTTGCTTCAATGGAAGTAGGATCAGGCTATCAATGCTTTAAAGTGGTTCAGGTTAAAGTGTTATTGAAATGCAAATATATGTGTTCTCTTAATCTGAACTTCCCATCTCCTCATTCAGTACTGTCTGTAGAGAGTGTTGTTATGAGCTGCTACACTGGGACCTGTGTTAAAGATTTTTGTATGATCGTCAGAGAAATATTCTGCAGTACAGGAGAATACAACTAGAAATTTTGTGATAACAATTCTAAGCAAATCTAGTGAGTTTGGTTTGAAGAGCAACCAAGCCTTGCTGTAAAACCAAGCCTGAACAAAGACAAAGTTGTCTCTGCTGTTGAGTACAGCACATTCACTTAATATGCAGTGTGAGCTGACCTGGTTGTTGTTAAAAAGAAAAAAAAAATCTTTCAGGTATTCAATTGCCTGGAGACACTACTTGCAATGGTTTTAAATAACACTCAAAATTACTACAACTGAAAAAGACTCGTACTGGGAAAACAGAAGCTGAGTTCATGTATTTGATGTAACTTACTGCTAGCTTAGTTTCATTCTCTGTGGATCAAATGTCATTAACACAACTGAGTGGATAAACCGGTAAAGATTCCATTTTCTTAAGATTAAAGTATGCCTCTCTCTTCCTCCTGCCTACCAGAAATCACCTTCTCATTGCAATTGCCTGGTTTCTCTTCCTCCTCCCCAGCAACAGTAATTACTAATACCAAACCAGTTGCACTGGGGAGTAGACGCATCCTGTTTAGCTTGCTTGAGATCTTGAAAATCAGTCTAGAGCTTTCAGCTGCAGCCAGCAGGCCGGCATGCATATTTCTTCTAGGCTCAGTCAAAAGTGTGCACGCATACACACAGCTGGTTGCCCGCCCAGCCAGGAAATACATACCTTCTGACCAATGGCTTTGAGGCAATGTATTGCCTCTCAGCCTCCAAGGGGGACAGGTGTCAGCATCCCTCTCATTGGAAAAAGACCAAAGGAATTATTTTGTGAGATACGTGTTAGACATGCCCAAGTCAGCTATCTCCCGCTGCTCTTTGAATACAGCAGCCAAGTCAAAAGAAGGAAGCATTAAAAACAATTAGATAGAACTTTAAAATGTAGTTGCAACCACTTAATAGTGTTGTGATAGTAGTAGACAAGAGCTAAATGTATTGGCTCTAAGCTATTTTTTTGCTGACTAGGTATCAACAGTCAATGGCATCACTTGAACTTAAGAGTAAGGGACACTGCCGAACAAGTTACAGTGTGTTCCTACTGCAAATTTAGCTTTAGTGGCTGCTGTGTACTAAGCTAATTAAAAAGACAATTGGCTTGTTCATTGTGATTAAAGCACTAATCACAAGATCTCTTATTTCCCTATCAGTAATATTCTAATTGTTAAGGACACATGGCAGGTCACAGTGGCACCTGCTCATTTTGCAGGGACCATAGGTTGCATCTTTACTGTAATATAAAAGACACGGGCCTGATTACTCTCCATATGTATCTGCATTACTAATTTTTTTAACCTACTTTCTGGCATTGTTTTGACTTTTGCCCCTCAGATGTGTCCTAGACACAATTTGGGAAGAAGCACAGCCAATCACTGTAACTGACTGCTGTCAGTAAGCTGTTAATGGCTGAGACTACCATGTCCTAGGATGGCAGGGAGACAGAGGAAGCCGAACAGAAAGTATGCAAAACATGAGCTCACATTGACTCTTGAGGACAAAGAGTGATCCCTAGACAGTTTAACTTACTAGACTAGTTTTAGCACATGAACTCCCACCATGATGAGACATGTAATTCCCATTAGAACAATCCTTGGTCTTGCAACACCAATAACAAAGGAGGAGACATAAAGCTGGGAAGAATTTCCCCAGGGCTATTTAAAAGAACATGTTCATGTTACTTATACTCTCTTCTTTTGGCCACACGTCAGCTGGATTTTTTTGCAGCTGAAGAGGGCTGTAAGTGGCATGAAAAGCGGTGGAATTATTCTAGGTGATGCAAAAGATCCTGAGTGGCCTTGGGTCGCAGTGAGGTTTTGGAAGAGAGATGACGTTTCATGCACTTCAGTTACATGTTATTAAACTGGAAGAATTCTCAGAGGAACTTTGGGTGGCAATGAGCTATGAGGGAGAAGTCAGAGTTAGATCTACTTTGCAAAATAGCAAGATGAGCATCATGGGAAAGCAAAGTGTGATTTTCTCCCAAGGTCTTACTTCTCCATACATACTCATATGCTTGCACCTATGAGTTACAGAGTATAACGTCTTTTCACCATCACCAGTTTTAGACACTAGCTGTGGGTAATTTTCCTAATAGCACAACTCTTCCTAAGATCCAGCGTGAGCCCATAATGTCTGAGAGGAGTGCTACTTCCACCTCTCATTTTAAAACACTGCTTGCAAGGCTTGCAAGCAGCTGTGCTTGTCTTGGAGAACTAACTCCCCATTGAGCAGCCTTAGCCCAGCTTAGCATAAGAGATCCAGCATGATCACAGTTGTGGTGGTATAGCACCCAACCAAGAGAAAAAAGCAGCTGCACCTTGCATATGCAGATGTTAATTTTGTAAGAAAAAAAGTGAAGCAATTGAGGAGACTTTGGGTAGAGTTGTGTTTTTTCTTCCACCTCCCCCCCCTTAATAATTAACTACAATTTGTTCACTATCTTGAGGGGATCTATTTTTAACATTGGTTGAAACGCTTTTGTGCAGAAGTGTGTGTCATATGAATTTCAGCCTTTGTTAGGGGTAGACTAAGTAGTGGAGATTCTGACCTTGTGATACTACCATGTTTCTGCTAAACAAAGTCCAGTGTGCCAAACGAAGATGCAGCAAGTAGTTACGAAACGGTCTGGCTATTACACATGCTTTTGATTTTCATTGTCTGGTGTTTATTTTGGAATAATTCTGTTTTGAGAGTGGAATAACTAGACTCTAAATAAAAAGGAGGCATACGATAAATACATTATGCTACACAGTTCTCAAAAGGCTAATGGAAGGCTTCTCAGTGAGTACCTAAGAGATAGGAATATTGTTTTTAACAATGAAAGAAGAAGGTAAGAATACTCTGGGACATCATTACAAGTCAGAAAAAGAATGAGATTCACCCACTTGCGCAAAGCCTGAGTAATTTACTATTGCAGTTCACAGTCTGTGTTGTTTCCCTCCTACGTAAGGTTTCTAGGTCACTGCCTCTGGTGTCATTCTAAACCATGTAGCTCCACTCCCAGCTTACCTCCCTTCACCTGCACAGTGGGAGAATATCTATTGCAACTTCCAGGAGATGTTGAGTTAGCCAGAACTGCGTTTCTGCTCCTGGCTTCTCTCCTGTATTGCCCCATCCTTGAAACCAGATGATAGGAAAGGAAAGAAAAGGGAAGGGAACAGTTTAGACTGAAGGTCAAATGAATCCAAAGACCCTAAAGAGCGTAACAATAACCCAGAATCATATTCCAAGGGATACTAATGCCATTTTAAAGTGAAACTTTTGTTAGGGATGTGGATTCAGCTCTAAATTCTGGAAAACATCATCTAACCTATCTTCTTGTACTTTTATAGTTCTATAAATCTTTAAGGCCAAAGTCTGCCTTTCTACACATGTAGGATGCCATTTATCCTACAGGGAGTTGCACTTCCATATCAGAGGGTGAAATCTGGTCGTATTTTCTAGATAGCAATAGGAAAAAGGGGAGGTCTTTCACTTTTAAAAACATTTACTGTATCCTAGCAATGTGCAGCGATGCTATGCAAGCCTGACAACAGACAAATGGCTTTGAAAGATATTAAACCTTACAGAAATAATGTAGGAAGAAAATGTAATAACCTTTGGGAAACTGTAGGTAGTGTAAGTTCCAAACACTGCCTTGATTCTAGGCACAGAACAACTAAGTTAATATAGAAGGAAATTTCTTAAACAGTTGTGTTGAGGCTGATGCAGAGCTCAAGAAAATCTGACTGTCCAGAAATCAAAACAAACAGGAATTAGGAGAAGTAAACATTTTGTTCTCAAGGTTTTGTAACTGAAAAAAAAAAAGAATTATAAAAATTAAATCTACTTCTTCTTCTTGTTGTTGTTGTTCTCAAGGTTTTTGTATCTCAAAAAGAAATTAAATCTACCTTTTTTTTTTTGTGTATATAGGCTGTCTTTCTGAAATCTTAGCTTGGGATTGTTACTTTACAGCTTAGAGTTTAAGTGATTTTGAAGTTCTTTAAAAACAACAGCTAAAGTCTCTGCATAAGCAAATAAAGTATGAAACAGCTGTTCTAATTCTCCAGGATAAAAAATTAAAACTATCGGAAAAATGACTCAAATGACCAATGTTATGGTCTTTTTAGCTACAAAGTATAGCTAATTAGAAAAAAAATATGCTAGATTTAAACTTTACTGGAATGAGACTTCACTGTTATTCACACAAAGGCACACGTACAACTGTGCATGCAGCCTGCCACTATCCATAACACGGACTTGACTCTCAAACAGGTTGTGTAGTTTACCCAGCAGAAGACAGACAGGTGGGAATCTGGAGATGATAAACAATTTAGAATCTGACAGAAAGCTGGCTGGTTTCCACAAGGCTCAACTTCTTTCAGCCAGCTGTTAATAAGGAAATAGAGGAATAGAGTAGAAGGAAAATAGCACTGTTGAAAGCTTTTCTATGGAAACCTTGAAAGAATTTTCTTTCCATCTTCTAAAGTACCAAAGGATACATTCCTCATTTTCATGTCGAGGTTCTGCTTCTTCATCAACTTACCCTCTTTCAAGTTTTGAATAGTACTATTTTGTCAGTACATTACTACTCTACCAAAGTCCTTTACCAAAATTGTCTCCCAAAAGAATGTGCTGAGAGGCATGAAAGAAAATGTGGAAAATATCAGACAGGGAAAGACAGATTTACCAGTAGAACACAGTTCTGATAAAAGCAGCATTTTGGTATGGCTTCATATTTGATTAACTTGCACATTTGTACTCAACACCACCACACTCTAGAGCTCAGCACTATAGATGAAGAGAAGGAACAATATTTCCATAGGGAATTACAGTGTCTCTCACCATGGTAGCAGGACACTGCTCAATCCTCTAAGGAAGGTTGATGCAATTTTTGAAACAATTACATGTCATGTTCCCATTGTACAGCAATTGCAGATGAACTTTGGTGGAAATGCAGGTTGAGAGAGGAGCCTGAGTGGGTTTTTTTGTACTAATCAGCAACAGACTTAGCATAATTTTTGGCAAGGATGTCATACTAATATTTTAAGGGGCAATTATAAAATATTTGCAAAATATTAGCTCTCGTATCCAACTGTCTTAATATAATGATCAAATAATTTTAAAGGCTCACTTAGAAAAGAGATAGGGATACAGTATTCAACATTTCTTCATTCTAAAATCTCTTAGGAGATAAGAAATAAGACCTTTTATGGAAACCTTAAAGCCATTGTTCCTCTAGATGTAGTACATTTGGATTCATGGAGAAAGGCATGGCTCTTCACTCGCAGATATTTTTACATCTGCTGAACGACTGTGTCGGACGTTGAGACCCTATCTCATGAGAAGTCTTTTCTGACACCCTCTGCTGCAAACGAGAGACATCTGAGACATTTTTCTTCTCAGGCTGCTTCCCTTTTGAGTTTACCCAATGAGTTGGGTCTCTCTCTGTGCCCAGTGATTTTGTGGTAACTCTTTGCTTTAGAATCTTCCAGAATTATGTCTTTAATGTACTTATGAAGCTTCTTCACTGGTAAAAAATGTGGGCTAGTCCCAAAACCAACACTGGCACATCTGAGGTGTCTATATTTTCTGGCACCACTTTCCAGTACAGCCACGTAATAATTAAATATCTAGCTGATATCATACCCAGTCTGGAGAGCTGGTTTATCAGACATTAAATAGCAGAAAAACATACGAAAATAGCAACGGCAAGCCCTGCTTTATATGATAACCACAGAATTCTTTATACAAAATAAGACATTATTAGCTCTTACTGCTGGCTGAAATAGCATACACATTTCCATGGTAGTGAAGTCACTGAACTGATAGCAATGGAGTCCTAATAATTGGGTTCTGTGCATTCCTCTGGAAGTTCTGGTGTTGAATATAGCTATTCCTGGAGAAAACCAGGGTGGAGGTGGATGATCTGCCAGTGGGGTGATATTTTCTTCATCCAGTGACTAGGAAAATGTGCTACATCTGACAACACCAAGACAGGGTCTGCAGTTTCTTTTGTACTCATATGTCTTGCTTAAACCTGTGCCTCACAGTCCATTTCTAAGTTGATACTCATCACAGCCAATCTAGTTGTTATCCTTCTTATCACTGACACTGGTAAGGCTGAATGAGATCATTCACAGATCATTTAATCAAGCCAGACCCTCTCATTTCCGTTTGTGCTTTGTTTTTCTTGGTGCAGGTTATCTGCATTAGTTCACTACTCCACCACTATGCCCTAACTAGTTGTAGCAGACGTAGTGTCCCACAATGCCCGATGCCTCTGGACAGAGAATTATTCAGCCTTGTCATGGTTCTGCCACTTCCTTTTCATGTTAATCTGCTGTACCTCCATCCGCCACCCGTGGAATGGGGTTAATGAAATCTGCCTCATTCACTGGGATGCTGGCTAGGGTTTAATTCCCTGGGTGTGTCTCTACTGCTGCTTTATTTTGGATCAGGGCATGCTTTTGAAGTGGACTTCTTCATCCTCCCCAGTTACCACCCTTTGGTTCACATCATGGAGCAGTCTCACCACATGCTAGCTGGGTCCTTTCTTGTGCTCAGCTGGAGGTTGCATTCCAGCTGCATATGTGATGTGGTCTGATCAAGAGGAATGGATTAAAAGTAGTCAAAAGTAATACCCCTAAAATATTTAGTATTGGGGATTTTGGGTCCTTGGTACTAACTGGTTTGTTCTTCAGGTCCATTTCTATTGTGCCATGATATATAATGGAGACATAGACATTATTATAACTGATGGTTGCCTTTGTGATCCTTGGATGAATAGAACAGCAAAAGTATGAGCTTTTGTGTGTGTTTCAGAGAATAAATACAGCCTTTGTGGTTTAACCCCAAATTTTGGCTTTCTTTCACTGTACTATTTTAGTGAGAGATTCCATAGTTTATATAAGAAAGTTTACCTTAGAAGATCTAATAGCAAATGGAACCTGCTTTTGCACTTATGTAAATAAAATCTATTCATGCTGAGCTTGTTCTGGTCCACGGACATTAACCAGCAATGTTTATTTTTTTATAGCTGGCAAATTTCCCCGAAATTTTCATTTTGAATAGATGCAGAAGGTTAACACCAGTAGTTTATTTTGATACTCACTCTATACACATCCTCAGATACTAAGCTACACTTTGGGGTTATAGGAAAGGTAGTTTTAAAAACGTTGTAGTCCAAAACAATATTCCCCTTACCCCACCATATGTTTGAAATGGAAATAGAAATGCCATCAAAAGAACCCTCATATATGTAATTTTGTTGCTGCACTTCTGTGTTTTTAGAGTATGCCATTTTTACTGATGCTGTCTTGTGCTTGATTCTTATTCCACCTCCATATCCTTCATTCTAATAGAATTCTTATTGTCTCTGCAGTATTACATTTGGTATAGAGACACATATGAATCAGGCCTAGAGAATTAATTTTTATTACTTGAGCAAGTCTCCATTTTTTCTTCTGTTCTGTACAAACTTGTTCTTTCTGGTTACCATTGCTACTTACAACTACAGAAACCCCTGCCTTTCCGAGTGGTGGCAAAATCACTCATCTTTCTGCACATGATTTTCTATGTCAGCTACGCTCATCTAGCCCTCATACCAATAAAAGTGTCCCCATATCTCTTAGCCAGCAGGAGGTGCTGAGGAATGATGCAACAAATATTTTTTCACTGAGGTAGTCAGGTTCTATCTGTGCCCTACACAAAAACTTTCTCTGACTTGTGAGTTGGATCTGAGCATTGTCACATCAAACTTAGGATTCTAGTTCTATATTTAGGATGGCATTTTATGTTTGGCTAGGGAAGGGACATTCTTCTTCTACTTATGTTTTAATTAAATAATCTTAAGAGCAGGAACATTCAACCCAAAACAATGCTTTCTGTTACTCCAAGAGGGAGCAGTGATAATGCATAGCATTTATTAAAGACTGCTCTTCTCAAGTTATTTGGGATAGATGGCAATATATTACAATGACAGAGATGGGATAACCAATAAAGACAGGAAATATTGCTAAACCTTAAGCTAACTAGCAATATAAACTTCAAACATAGCTTTAGATGTTATATTATGTTAAGCTGTAATCAAAGAAAATATGAAGAGGGTAAGGAAAATATATTAAGATATCCTTATTGTTAGATAATAATTAACTGTGGGTTATCATGCACAGCCCTAGAAATTCACCTTCTTATTTGTTAATATTATTTCTAACATAATCACATAATCAAAATAACTCTTGAACCCTTGAAAGAGGAATCCCCTTCCCACTTCACTGTTGCAGCTCCGTTTCCTTATACTGACTGAATAAATATCCTCGGTACTTTTCCAGGGAATCATTAGTGAGGAATGGAGAATACAGACTGTTTCTTGTGTCACTTTTCAAGTCCTGGAAGTTTCAGTTCTCAGTGTGTGCTTTGGACACCTTTCTTCCAGTAAGATGCATCAAACTATATAGTCATCAAACACAAACTGTTAACAGGAACAGGCAAGCATATGCATCTTGCAACACTTAATCAGCTAGACCAAAACAACCACTAAACCATCAACATGTATTTTAATGAAAATATGGAATATCACAGAGGATACCAGGGTGAAAGAATGTCAGCTCTAACACCTTTCTGTGAAAAAGGGAACCTAAAAGATTGTAGATGCCTAGAAGACAATCTTGTTACCAGACAAATCCTACAATACTAAAGCATATAATCATTTTGGTAACACTAGAAAATACTGCGTGGATTTATCAGAAACAAATCCACCCCATTTTGCTTTGACAGAGCAATTGGTCAAGGTGGTAAGCAGTAGATTTGCTAGATCTTGATTTTAAGAAGGCTTTCCACACAGTCCTACATGCTTTTCTCAAAAGTAAACGTAAAATACAACATGGGTGAGGTCACCATAACATACACACGGAGCAGATATCACTTCTTGGTCTGTTCTACTCAATATTTTTATGAGTGACTTGGAAGATGAAGCAGTGGATCTTCAAATTACACCAGCAGATAGGAAGTGACAGCACTTTTGAGGACTGTTAGAGCCTGGAGAGATGATCCAATCCAAGTGGTATAGACAAGTGTAATTTGCCAGAGACACAAACTGCATGAATACAAAATGGGAAATATTTATGTGGAATGCAGGACAGGACAGAAAGCTGAAGACTATACAGTTCCTAAACTGAATAAGAGTGAGCTGCATCATATGGCTGAGGAAAGATGAATCTCACTGTAGTGCATATTAGCAAGAGTATCTCATGTAAGGTGTGGATGGCAGTTCTGTCTTACCCTGTTGACACTGGTGGGACACAGCTTCAGCACTTTGTCCTGTTTTGGGCACCAGGTTTTAAAAATGATAGAGACAAACTGGAGAGAGTCCAGAGGACAAGAACAAGAGTAAGGGGTATGGAAAATATGCCGCATGAGGAAAGGTTGAGAACTGGTTCTGTTTAGTCTAGAAAGAGAATGTGACAGCAGCCTTCTTGCATACAGAGCTGGCTGTTCTCAGTGTCCATGAGGGGTAGACAAGAAGCTGTTGAATTAATTTGCAGCAAAAACACTTTGTTGCATGATTGGGAAAAAGCTGTAAGTTGAGAGACAATGATGGGGTGGAGTAAGTCCCCAACAGAACTTATGGAATCCACTGCACAGGACAGTCTGGTGCAGGAGTGAGATGTCTCTCCATCATGGTTCAAGGGACTGAAGATGCCTCAAAAATTTATTTACTCAGTTTCCATTTTTTCAGTGTTGTCTCTTCCTGCTCAGACTGCTCCACAAAACTCATGGCAACATATAAGTTACTATCAGTGTCTCACTTTGGGTTTGTTACTCACATTCCCACTTTATGTAATAAAGATATGAAAACACATTCTCACATTTAGGAGTATGCAGTATACTGATAACAATTTAAACAGAAATACTGACATTAGTCTGGTTGTATAATGCAAGCAGATAAATATTTAGCCGACTATTTAATAGCGAGATAGTCAAGAAATGCTGTACAACCCAAAACCAGATGTATAACCAGAAGGTTCAGTTCCCTTCAGTCCTTTCCTGGCTCCAGATCTAGGTACTAGCACAGAAGCAGACTCTTAGCTGCTTTCCACATGTCTGTACATGCCAGTGCCTCAACTCATCTTACTTCAAATGCCACTTTAAAACACATCTGTGCTGTAATGCATGAAAGGAACCTGCTGTGCAATAACATCTTATGTAAATTGTGACCTGTGGTTGTTGCTACAGCTCTACTAAGCATTACAAGCACATTTCACCCCTCCACTTTAACTGGCCACTGCTTGTCTTAAATATTTGTCTTGTGTTTGAGGCTGCACTTTTTCAGGTCAGAGTTTACCTGATGTCTGTACACTACCTCAAACACCACCCTCCTGTCTGTCCTTCCCATTTCTACTCTAAGCATCATGCACACTGTCTCCTTTATTTCTACAAATCCAGGCTATGTCTAAACTCTTCTTTGTAACACTCCTAAGGGAAAATTTTCCTGTCAATCCAGAGTTATCTTCTGGGGTCTTTATTAATTCACCATGAACCTTTATATCACAACAATTATTTTTCTTTCTTTGGCTAATACAATGCTGCCATACTCCTATCTTTCCAGGAGGCTTCTGCCAAGCTTATTAGCCTCTTCCTACGGCCCTCTCCCCCTTTCTGCTCTTCTGCTGGCTCCTCCTTCACTGCCACATCAAATGAACTACACTTTGCTCTTCCCAGGCTGCCTCATGGCTTGGTGCCATCCTTCCTAGCAGTCAGTTCTATTCTCTCTGTTCTCTAGCTTTCATCACCCACATCCTAGATTTTCAGACATGTACTTGCACATTCCCAGCTCAAGGTTTCTCAGCAGAGTAGGCAAAATCAAATTTTGCTACCCCAGCAAGTAGACTACTAGTGTATTTGCACTGTTGATAATGCTTTTTAATAGTTTCTTCTACTCTCTTTCGTACTGACAGTCCATATATCCACCTTGTCCTGCCCCCCCAGCTTTTAGGTTAGAAAGTTACTGAGGAAGGAGCCACTCATTTGTTTTCATCCAGCAAAATAATCTTCTAAAGACTGGAACTCACAGACAAGTCATGCGGTCATCATTAGCATCTCAAGGTTTCTACTTTCCATTGCAACATACATGTTTTTTAACAGGAACCACAAAGTTACTCCCAAACTTGTATTCTGATCATTAGGCACTTCTTAATTTTCTTTCAACAGTGACAGATCCAACTCTCATTTCCTTATCAGTTCAGTCCCCCTAAATCTATGCCTTTTAAACCCCGCCTAAGACTTTTCATTTTTCTTTTTATGTTCCTTGCTGGTTAGTTTGTCTTCTTCAACAGATAATCCTTGAATCATAGCTCATCCTGCTTCCAAATTATATTACCAACATTTTTCAGCCCAATAAATCATATAATCAGTCACTACTATATCACATTAACCTAAAGAACATCAAATGGTCAGATGGGTTGCCCACCTGTTTCATAAAGAAGCTCACTGGAGTCTGTGGTGACCTCTAATGGCTGTAAAAGCCCTATTACTGAGCACAAGAACAGAGGGATTTCTGTTTCCCACCTTTCTGTTCATCTACAGGAAGCACATTGAAGAGTTCTAGTGCGATTCTTATTTACTCAAACTGATGAGTCTGTAATTAGAATGAAACAAATGTGCCTTTTATTGTGGCTTATCTTGTTTATCTATTATTTGATTACTCTGAAGGAACTCATAAGATATCTAGAATTTCAGTGGCATGAAGGTACCCTCAGCCATGCATCTTCTTCACTCCTAGTGCTGATAATCCAGAGGCCTCAATACCTGGCTGAAATTAGCACGTTCATAAAGGTCAACTGGCTAAAACTCAACAGTGAGCAAAGCAGAAGCAATAGTATCAGGAAATGGAAATTATCTGGCACAACTAACTACAGCATTTCCCACCATAGGGAAACTCTGCTCTGTCAGATAACCAGCTGTAGTTACCATCTCTACGGATTTGCAGAATCATGTTGGTGTTGCTGGTGAGTGGCAGAAGTGCCAACTCGGTCATGGTGACTTCCCTGTTGCTGAGACTTCCAGCAACTTTCAGCATATTTACTGCAGCCTACTGTACTTGGGAAGAAGTTACATCCACCCTGGAAAGAGTCACTGCAACAACATTTGTGCCTGCAGCAAGACTGGAGATCTCATTGCTGTGCTTGTTTTGCCAGATGGCTGATGTATGACAACAGGCTTTGAAGTCCCAGGTCTCCAGCTGAAAGGAAGGATCTTCAGCCAAGATGTACCTGCTCTGTGCAACACAGCATGTAAGCTGTTAATAAGGGTTCTTAGTAAGAACTCTTTTAATTTATTAAAATGTAACTACATGTACAGGCAGCAGCAAATGAAAAGGAGGGCCAGGCAGAAACCACAGTTGGCATTCTAACACTATGGCACAGAGATGAAAAAAAAAAAAAAAGCCCAGAAGTCAGAAAAGAGCGTACTTGGTGAGTCATGCTCATAGTTTGTGGCTAGGACAGAAAATGAGAATTATCGTTACCATATACAAGGTTGGACTTCATGGGAAATCATAAGGATTGCTTTGGAATTATGAAACTGTGGAACTTGTTGTGTTTTGGCCAAGTCCCAAATTCCCTCATTAAAGTTTCACTTTTTGCAGGACAGTTTGACTTAGAAAGGAGACTAAATCCAAATGACTCTGGTTAGGATTTGAGCTCTTCTGGCCTCTGGTCATCTTGTCATTCTATAGAAAAAAAAATGCAGCATACGAACCATTTATTGAGAAAAAATACTTTGGTTTTTGCTCAAAAAGTTGTAAATGTTGTCAAGCTTGGTAAGAATTCATTAATGTTGGATAAGCACTGCAAAATATAGCTGCAATGATTTCCTCAATTATAAAGATTAAGCCAGAAGTTTACCTGTTCTGTTGCTACTTGGATTCAATTTTGAGATCTCAAAAGCCCCAGGTCCAATTTCTTGACTCAAAAAAAGAGTTGTTTTAAGAAAATAAGATTAGTATTTCCTTATAATTTTTTAGAGAGAACCACTATGTGCTCATTAAATGAGAGGACTCACCTTCCATCCTTTTCAAGACCACTTTTTAGAAGCACTTTAATGATTGAGTTTACTGGCACAAGAGTTACTGGAAAACAAATGCACTGGTGGCAGTTTCAATTTATTTTGCAGCCCTGGAAAAAGTTTCAAGCAGCAATTTGAACTGTACAGGAAATCCACAGATGTGAATGTGAGCTAAAAATGGCACTACTTGGGACAGTGGTTTGGTACAGACACACTGGGCAGACACAGGATTTCATACTCACGGTTACAAAAAAAGGGAAAAAATGTTTGAAGAAGCAGCAAAAGAGTCAGAAGATCATTATACTC
Organism: Trogon surrucura; assembly: GCA_020746105.1. Classification (NCBI taxonomy): domain Eukaryota; kingdom Metazoa; phylum Chordata; class Aves; order Trogoniformes; family Trogonidae; genus Trogon; species Trogon surrucura. The sequence continues at coordinate 57,994,153 of CM036618.1, forward strand.
AGAGAATAAAGAAGTCACAAGAGTTTTATATTTTACTTAGTGCAGAAACAAAAGAAAATCGTAAAGGACTTGAAGATCCTGAGATTTTTTCAATGAGGGAAACCAAGTAAAAATCAATCTTCAGGCATTTTAAAGCAGGTTCTTGAATAAAAAACAACTATAAGTAAGATTTGAGCTTTAAAAAGAGTAGGAAAAAGGATACTTACTGTCTGACAGAACATTTTCAGAAGAGTTGTCGTATACCAGATAGCTATCAGAAACAAAAATGCAAAGGCCTTCAAGAAAAGCATCAAGCCTATGGCATGTAAGCAGGTCAGAAAAAAAAAATCTGCAAAATAAAAAGGCTAAGGATACGAAATATGCAAAAGAAGCAACAATGTAGGTGATGTGGCTGTCCACATGAAAAGTGTTCATTGTTTGAAACGTGTAGAAACACCTAATAACCCAAATTTTGCAAAAAATTGGATTTCTTAAAGGTGTCAGCAGAACTGAAGAGCTCAGGGACTTCAGTGTGTGAGCAGGCTGGAATTTCTTTACCTCAGGTAGACCAGGAACTACACTGATTCACTAGCCCATGCTGTGGGGGAAAGGCTTACAGAGAAATGTTCCTAACCTCTCTGATTGAAGAACCAGATTCAGAAGGATATTAGAGATAGGAATGGCAAAAGGAAAAAAAAAATCTACTCTTTTAAAGGGTAGAAGCTGAGATAAATTCAATTTTGGAAAAAAAAAAAAAAAAAGGAACAATAGCCAAAATATTTTTTTTTACAGTTATATAAAAAGCGAGGAAAGAAGAGGTTTCTCATTAAGCCTCATTAAGCACAGGGCAGATAAATAGATTTGGTCCATAAAGTAACTGAATAATTTGCCTCGATTTTGGTGGGGAGGATGATGTTGGCACGAAGGCCAGGGTGGCAGAGTTAATGGATGTAAGACTCTCCAGAGGTGGGGAAGAAAAGTGTGGAAACCTTGCTTTGTCCAAAGCCTCCACAAAGGTCAAAGAGAAATTATTGAGGCAAATAGCTCTCTGTCTTCAGTACAGCAGGTGGGACTGACAGTATTTTAAAAACTGCTTCACAGCCGTGAATTCAGCCAAGTTAGGCACCGCCGAAGGCATCAGGCAGCTGCCTAGTGGGAGGCATTTGGTGCCTCATACCCCAATGCTTTCTCCCAGCAGAAGTGTGTATTTCTCAAAAACACCTTTTTCTTTGGCTTTCCTCTGTGGAAACACCATTGGCTGAGTGAGCCAAGACTTGGAGTCGCTTACAGTCGTGAATGAAACATAAGAGACAACCACCTACTTGCCTCTTGCTATTCTTATTTCTTTAAATGAAAGAATAGCCAAAGACTGCGGACTGTAAAGATATAAACTGGTTAGAACTGTGTAGTTAAGGAGTTTCCCAAGGAGCTCATTAGAAGGTATTTTAGAAGAAAGAATCTTCATTTAAAATGCCTTAAAGCAAGAAAATTACAGGAGAAATATTGAAAAGAATAGCAAGTATAGTGGAGTAATTTTAACAATTAATAGAAACAATTAGATGAAATAAATATAAAGCAAAGCTAAAAACAATTACAGAATAAAACACACACATGAATGGCGTGATTAATGTAAAGAGAGATTGCATATTCTATTATAAAACGTTTAGTGTCTTTATTTTTAACATTGTGGTTTATATTTGTGATATAATGACCTTTCAGAAATGGCAGATAAATGAACAATTTCAAGCTAAGAATTTTTCAACTACTTAAGAAAAAGTTTGAATGCCAAGTTTTCTTATGATTTTTATTGCAGTATATTTACATTAAAAGCTGCAGATATATAAACTAGAGCAAAGAACCCTTTACTCAGAAATATAATTTGTTTGGAATTCCTGTGGCTCAGCTCTCTTAGAGAATATGCATATATTTAAATAATCACAATAAATCTAAAAAAAAATAAAATCTCAGGCCTAACAACTTAATGGACATAATACTTCACATAACATTTTATATTGAATGTTAATTTTAAATTCAGTGATAGGAGAAACTCATGCAAGCATTTTTAAGAGCCTATCAATGAAAAATAAAGAAATTCATATGTAAGCTATTCTTCACTAAGTAGTAGTCTGCTTTGTACATTTTGGACAGGTATGTGTATCCTCTACTGATGACTTTTTTGTGGTTTTATGTTACTATGGTGAGCGCATTTGTAAGACCTATAACTCCTTTCAAGACTGAGCAATGGACGAAGTCTTGTTCTGAAAAGATACAAAATACACGATGTATGATACAAGACAGCCACTGACTTTTGCCAGATTTCTGGAAGGAATATTTGCTAAAAAAAAGGAATGAGCATTTTTTGGGAAGCACATATCACGATGGAAGTCAAAGCCAGTTTGGGAGACCGCTGGCATAACGATACCAGCTCTTTCTTAGCACCAGTATGTAGAATGATCACCATCATGGTTATAAAGACTGTGAAGGACCCAGACAGAACTTAATGGCCCTGTTGAAGTCATTCAACTTCACTGAGGTCTTCAGCTGTGAGAACATTATATGATCACTGGAACGGATTTTGCTATGGTCATGTGGACCAGTTGAGGTGCTGTGTTATGATCATGCTGCAGAGTGATGACATCGATTCAGGGCAAAGAAACATTGGACTGAATAACCTAATGTAAGTATTAACAAATCTTGTGTTTGTGTGCCTGCCTACAGTTTAATACACCTTCCTAAACGTTATGTTTCTTCCTAGCAGTTGATTTGAAGTTAGAATAAATGCTATCATATGCTGGAACTCTCCTGCTTGTGCTGTGCATGACATAATTCGCACTGATATGTGAGTCATGGTGAAAAATAAAAAGCTGCTCTGCCTTTTGATCAGTTTTGCTATGCTGTTGTCTGAGGCCTAAGGGCAGAGCAATTAAACTAGTCAAAGCACTGGTATAAGGTTTGTTGCTGGGAGCACTGTGAGGTGGCTGCATGGGGCCACCCACTGGTTTATGATGATCTAATTCAAATCTGTGCAGCTGCAAGGCTTTGTATAACTTTACTTACTTTATGCTGCATTCTGTGCGGCGCCACTTCTCTTAGACTGGTTAGATTAGTTTGGAGAAGGATTGGTATTGTTTTTTTCCAGTGTTTTAAATACTTTTTTTATGTTGGAAATTGTTAGGCTTATATAGGATGAGATCTAGTAGAGTGAAAAAGAAATCAAAATGACAAGCAAAGTAGATAAATTTACCTACTGTTCATCAGTCATTTCGGTTTCCAAGTGTTTATAAGCTTCTGGCCAGAGTTGTTTATCCTAACTGAGGCTGATGTTCCCTAACTAACTGTTTGTGTAGTAATGTCCTTCAGCATCCTTTTAATGAGCATCTGATATTCAAATGCTGGCAATAGCGTGGTAACTGTATTTCTATGGACATTGCAATTTCAGCAAGCGGGATTTGTGCCAAGTGCAGGAGATGATGCTGCAGACTATCCTGTGATTTATGCCAAATGATGTAGTTATGTTTTACTTCTTCACTGACACCAGTCTTGATGTGGGAAAAGTAACTAAGAGCTCTGGTATTTCCACAGTTAATGCTGCTCTTCACATTCAGTGTGGGCTATTAAAAAAATACAATCGAAAATTGAATACAAAATGATATCACTGGTTTTCAGTAGGTTTGCACTTTCTACTGGAGTGAAGAAACTGCAGAACTGCAGACATTATCCAACATAGATAATGGGAAGCTAAAAGTAGTAGCCATCTATGCCCTCCCTCAACCCTGGGCCATTGAGAAGAGTTGAACACAGGTACATACATTCCTTGTTGCCAGAGAAAATTGACTGCAGTTTGTAGGCAAGGCTTCATTTTCAGTCAGTACACAATGCTATCATTGCCACACTTTGTTTAATGTGTTTTAAGCAGTAGAGAAACTGGTTAACTGCTTTCCAAATGAGTTATGTTTGTAGAGGGTTTAGTGCTCTTAAGGAAGCAGTCTGCAGAGATTTAATGGGATCTGTGTAAAGAAGAGGCTTGGATTAGTTTCTGTGTGCATTGATCTGTGTATTTTTTGTGGGATTAATTTGCAGTGCTCTACATGTTTCTATTTCACTTCTTGAATGGACCATACTGTTATGGCTTATTTCTTGCTGACTGGCTTTATGAAGTTTTCATCTGGAATGATTAATCGGAGATTAGGGTACAGTTAAGGTTAGAGAGGTTGATTTTTTAATGCAGCCTCCGTTACTGACCCCCGTCTTAGTGCTCTCACAGGACAGAGGATGTGCTGTTAGGTTATACAGTCCAGCTCTCACGGTTATGAAGGTGGCATCAGAGCCCCTTGATTAGAGCCATCTGAACCTACCACCTCAAAGAGAGCTTGGTAGCTCTAAAGTGACCTGGATTGACCAGAAGAACTGTGTGGGAATGCTCAGCTATATGACCTGCTTCAGGTAGGAACTTGCTCTCAGCACTCAAGGCACTAAGAAGATTATGATTCCTTTTTAATATAGTCTATTTTCTTATTCTGTGCAACGTGAGGATGGCTCTGAGTGTATCTTAGGTGAATGGAACTGGGCACACATGCAAAACTGCAGTTATAAGACTTCTCAAGAAATTGCCACAGGATGAAAATGGCCAGTTCTGAGTTCAACTCAGTTCAGAGATACTGATGCAATGGGCTTGCTAACTTCAGTGGAGATCTTTGTGACAGGGATGTTTATTCCAGCCTGCTTATTTGAGAAGATGATAAGAAAAGGTAAACACAAGTATTTTGCTGAATAAGAACAGTGCTTGAACGATTGTGTTGAGTGAATACCTCCCCAAATAAGACTATGTTTCCACGACCTTGTCCACATTATCGAATTCTCACTTTCCCAGCAAAGAAGTGCTTTTTGAAGGCTGGAGAGTAAACAAACTGAAGTCCTTGAACACAAATTTGTAGGGTGGTTTTGGTTTTTTTTCTGTCTTTCATGGGATTTGCAATTTTCTACACAACATCACGTGATGGAAAATCTTAGCAGAGCTGCTCTCAGATAGTAATCTGCATTCACCACAAATTCAGGTAATTTGAATGAAGGCTGGAGAATGATGATAAAAGCACCTTGAAAAGAGCACTAAGTAACTTCAGTCCATTTTGTGCCCCATTAATGGGTTACCTCGTACAAAGTGAGCTCAAGCCAGTCCCATGAATCAACAGTAACGAGTGATAGAGGTATTGAGAGACACAGTAAAGATTAAAAGCTATGTACATCAGCCAGGAATAGCTTGGGGGTAGCAGGCTACCCTGACACCCCCAAAAGGTGGATCCAGTATCTTATTGACACTCTTCGCCCAGACTGGGAGACTGGTTACTTTCACACACATACATACCTAATGGTCAATGCATTATAGTAAGAAAGGGCTCTAAGGCAAGCAGACTATAAGGGATATATGATGGAACTAGATTTTTTAAAATCTGAAGAACAGAAGACTGAGAAGAGGTGTAATCAGAGGATGAATTAAACTCCTTTAAATAAATTTGTGATGAAAATTGATGTATTTAAAAACTTGAGCTGCTGCTTTTGATGAGGATGCACAACCAGGCAGGTGTAAGTCAGCATGGAGAGAGAAAAATGAGTTAAATTGCTTGTGGTTTCCCAAAAACAGTTCATGACCTGTAAATCCCTTCCCTTTTTAAGGCTAGAGGAAAACCATTGTCCCTGGTTTCAACTGGGATAATTTCTTCCTAGTAGCTGGTATAGTGCTGCATTTGGGATTTAGGATGAGAATAATGTTGTTAACACATGATTAGTTGTTGCTGAGCAGTCCTTACACTACATCAATGACTTTTCAGCTACTCACCCCACCCTACCAGTGAGTGGCCTGGGAGTGCCCAAGAAGCTGGGAGGGGACAGCTGATCCCAAGTGACTGAAGGGATATCCCATAACATAGAGCATCATGCTCAGTGTATAAGCCAGGGGGAAAGCTGGCCAGTGGCTGCTGCTCAGAAACTCTTTGGGCATCAGTCAGAGTGTGGTGAGCAGTTGCATTGTGCATCACTTGTTTTATACATCTTATAATTATTATTATAAATTATTAATTTCCCCTCTGTTCTTTTCTGTCCTATTAAACTGTCTTTATCTCCACCCACAAATTTTACTTTTTTTTTTCATGAATTCTCTCCCCCATACCACTGCGGGTGGGAGTAAGAGAGCAGCTGTGTGGTGTTTACCTGCCTGCCTGGTTAAATCATGACAAACGTCTCCCTGATGTCCTTCTAGTTTAGTGGAAAAGGAACCCACACAAAGGACAAGTGCACTTTTGTAATGAATCATAAGGATGGCCCTCTAATAAAGCTGAACAATAAAATGTCTGATGCCATCTGGGCCTTTTAGACTGCTGATTGTAACTTAATAGTGAATAATAAAAATGTTTCATGGTCCAGAAACACCTCAGAGTGCTCGTAGATGTGAGTGAATGTTATTTTCGTAAATACACTTGGGAGAGTCACTGAATAATATCTGTGCTATTCCCAGACGGAAAGAGCACACCTGGTTTAAGCAGATAGAGCTTTCCTTGAGGCCCTTGGGAGCTGCTGTGATAGCCAGAGCGAAATGTGGCCTGATGCGACAAATATCTGAGAACAGAACAGAACAGAAACCCCCTACGAGCAGTCTCAGGCTTTTACCACAAGAACATCCTCTAGCAGGAAAATATATACCCTTTAGTATAATCTGACAAATGTGTCTTATTCGAAAGAAAATGGGTTTAGGGGAAAAAAAAAAAAAAAAGAAATATGGAGAAATTCAATCAGTATTACCTAATCTTCCTCCCTTCATCTGGAAGTTCTCAACTCATTGATATTGCACAGGCTGTGTTAGAACAAACAAATCAATCACGCCATGGCACTGTTACTGGCTCAGCCTCTCTCCAGCCAATGATAAGTTACCTATTTTTTTTTCCTTTTTAAAGAATGCATTTCTTCATAGTGGGAGAAACACCATCAGTCTTAGTAATGTCAGCGCAGGTGGAGACACTCCACCATGCTGTCCTCCCCTCTCCACCTACCCCTGTATGCCTGTAGACCAACTGAATACTAAGAAGTGTTTCCCTCTCTGTGCCAGGATCCTTGTTACAAGGCAATCAATCAATAAATAAATCATACCAGTGAATTTACAAGATCTCAAGAAGCAAGAGAAATGTAGCAAAGTGGGAAAATTGCAGGATTTAGTTTCAGGTCAGGAAATCAAAATATCCACAAAGCTATGTTCTGCAGCTAATGCTAACTGGCTGCTGCATAACAGTATTTTTGCTCCTAACCCACAGGAAAATGAAGTTTTTTTCTTTCATCCCAGATTTCCCCTATTGTTCTGGTGAGTTTTGCCTGTGTATGAACTGTGCAGTTCTTTCTTCACTTGCTTACGAGTTGTATCATAACAAGTCAGAAGAATGAACTCGTATGATTCGGCTAACTGAGACCAGTCTATTTCTTCTCTTTTAAAAATTTTTATCAAATTAAAATATATTTTAGTGATAGACAAATCTGAATGTTAGAATACTGTTTTATCTTCATGTACAAATTATTTGAAGGGGGACTAATTCATAAAGAAAATTAATTGGCAAAATTCTGTAATCCAAAGAATTTGGTGCATATGTTACATAGATGCATATGTGAGAGAGATTGCATATTATCTTGTGGGGTTTTTTAAAATATATAACCTACTGTTAAAACTTAGAAAGTTCAATAATACCTGCTCTAATAAAATACAGTACAGAAGCCTTACGCTCTGCTCTGATTCCCAACTAGAGGGTGAGCCTCTGCTAAGTGGTCTGAAAAACAAGGCGTGTGCTTGTGGACCTCTGTTTCTGTGGATGAACTCCAGATGTTCCTGCGCTCTCTTGTTCCACAACTTCACAGCTCCACGAGCAGCCACAGGTTGCTGGATGTGAGCTCAATCCTGTAGCACTGTAGAAAGAAGTTACAAAATAAGAAGTGGGAGTTACGCTGTCTGAGGCAACACTCGGCTATTGCTTGTGATGAGCTAAAGTCTGGTCACAGAGTACTTCAGCTCATGTCTCCTCGTTCCAGTCTGGTCTGGTTATTCCTCAGAGCCTTTCCCTGCACTTTGCTATGATGCAAGCAAATCACTGCATGGTCCAAATTTTTGCCACATGGTTTTGCTCCTGCTCTGCAGCACACTTGCAGCCTATGGTTTTCTTTCTCAAGCAGTGTTACCAGTTACATTTGGGTTCTAAACCTACATCCATTTAAGCAATACTGCTCTATAACTGAGTCCCACGGGCCCCAAATCGATGCATCTGTTTCTCAGGTTTTCTTCTCCTGGTCTGATTTTCCATCAGTATATCTTGTAAACAGTCTTCCCTTGTCAATCATTTTCCAAGTGCCTTGGAGGGCACAAAAGCTGAGGATCAGCATCTGCCAGCTTTTTGTTGATGTCTTTGCATGAAAAAGAGTAGAAATGAAATAATTTGGTAATTCAGTATTAGACAACTAACATAATAAAAAATAATGGAAAAAGTTTCTTGGACTGAAGGCGATGTATTCTGCTTCAGATTCTGTTCTCACACATTTCTTGCCATATCTTATCATTGTCAACAGAAAAGGCATTCATCATAACAAGCAAAAAGAGGGTTATAATCTGCGGTTGACCTTTGATGGAGTTAATGATATATTTTCTCTGTGTGAGGCAGAGTTATTCATAGCCTCATGAAAATGTCCTGTTTAAAAACAGTGTATTGTTTTAAGTGAAAAGAAAATAAAAATTCACTTTTGATTATAGTTTATAAATGGCGCAATCCTACCCTGCACACAATAGGGGAGCTATATTTATGTGGAGGTTTGACATCAGAGTCCTTATAGAATAAAAAGTTTAAGATGCCGAGATCAGTTTTAAATATAACATAAATACATAAAAATGAAAACCAGAAGTATGTTTTTAAACATGAGATTTGGAAGTGGAGTCATCAGATAAACTTACAAATGGAGCAAAACCATCATAACGCTTTGTATATTCCCTACTATTTGGTCCTAAAATCTCTCCCTGAATCATGCTTTTGGTGCATTCAAAATTCCAGTGGAGCTTCATATAATTTAGTCTTATTGAGGTGTTTTTCTCATCACATAAAGCACATTTTCTACCTTTCAGCTTCTGAACAATAATATACATAACAGCCTTGGTCTATACAAAGATTCCGAAGGGCACAGCCTTGATCAAATTATCCCTATTGAGCAGCCACTATTAAAATCAAAATTGAGTTTATTTCAAGATCTCAATAATGAATTAGTCCTGTTCATTTCAGAGACTTTTTATTGCATCCAAAGTATTCATGCTAGCAATCAATAGATAGTAAAACTGCTGGGAGAAAGATTTTATGAGCAAAACTGATTGTAATTTTTGTTTTCTTCAGTTGTTCAGTCTTGTTAATTTTCTTAATGTTCTGCAACACCTCCTGTAGTTGGTGGCCTTTTTTTTTTTTTAATGGGATGACAGGTAGAAGAAGATGGAAGAGAGTAGTTTGTATTTGCAGTGTTGTGGAGTTACATGCCTCTGACAATCAAGAGTAAATTTAAATGTTTAAACATATTTGTTAAGCACTGTGTTAGTTTAAATATTGAAAGGGATACTTGGAGAATAGAGATTGATTGTAAGTAAATTTTCATTCCAAACATGGATTAAAAAGGAATTCTATAGGGGAAGATCTATTAATGAAAGAATGTAGGAGTTTCCATGTTACTAATGCTTCATGTTAAACTTGTGGTATGCTCCAAACACTTTGTTATTGCGAATGCATTAAGTACCTAACTAATAAGAGACTGGGGATGGAGGAAAGGGGAGTAAAGAACTGAAAGTTTGGGTACCTGGACAGTTTAGGAGGTGGATTTTGGATTCTAGGAAAAAGACAGTAGCCATAAGCAACTGCAAAAATAATGAGCACCAGGGTATCTGCTGAGACAACTTTAAGGAGCAATTAAAATGTCAGCATTATCACCCAGTCTACGTAAATAGGGCAGGGTGTTCAGACTTCTGAGTTGCTGCGTCTGATATTTTACTATGCTATGATTTATAACTGTTCTAAAGTAGTGTAAACTGGGTATGAAACCTTACTATATCAATTTTCTTTAAAATATGGCCTCTTGCTTGAAAAATACGGAAGAATTTATTTAGCTTCATAGAAGCACACAGTTAAGTACTTTCTGAGCAGGGATAGATTTGTGAATCACTGTACTGGGCAGTGACTAATTACGCTTCTAATACACTGTGTGCAGTAGAAGTAATACAGCCTTTCATGTACACAAATCAAAGCTAGAAACTGATTTATTTCAACCTACGTGCCTCTGTTTCCAAGGAATTCAAACATCAAAAAAGTTTTCTCTCATCTCAGGATTAGTGTAGTTTCATTTAGACATCAGGTTAAAAGTAAAAAGCTATCAAATTCTGATATATTCTGATATATTCTGAAATATCCTGTACAAGTTTACACAGACACACCACTATGCTGGTCCTGGAATCTCTTTCCTACTCCTTTCCAAGACATACCTGAGAACTTTTTTTGTTAAATAAAAGGTTGTGGTGTGTTTTTCTTTTTTTTTTTTTTTTTTGTCAGCTCACAGGCAAATATAGCATTTTAAAAAGATTTTGTCTGGACTTCAGTATAAGTTCAGAAAGAAAAAAGGACAACTCAGAGCAGATGGGAAATGATCCACCAAAATAATCATGTGGTGTCCTTTCATGCAACAGAAAATGAAGGGTTCCGATTTCTCAGGCAAAGAAGGAAAATAAATACATTCATGCAGTTTCTCAGCTGCTGTAAATAGATTCAGTTTCACTGACCTCAGCAGCACAAACAGGACCAGCATTTCATTTTATTATTCACATTTTATTACCGCCATGAAGACACAGTATGGCCCAGAGGTAGAAGAGAGATAGTAAGGGGAGATCTATTTCTCAAAGGCAGGTTGTAAGAGGTCATAGAGGCAAAGACTAGGCAGAGGGGCAAAGAGCAGAGTTAGCAGATGCTTTCTGCTGACATTGTACCACAATGAAAGGTTGTACAGCTCGGAGCACCGGTGCTGGTCCCATGGGTGAGAAGTATGGGAGCACCATCCCACAGGAGCACGAAAGCACAGAGCCGTGATCCTTCCAGCAGCTAAATCCTTGATGAACTTTCCCCTTTTAGACACCACTTTTAATTTTACCATCTCTCAGGCCCCTGGGGCTGTACCTCTGCACATGCAGAACACAGGCTTTCTCTCTACATGCCCAGAGCTGCCCCGGTTTTGACAGGAATAAGCAGCTCTGAGACAGTGACTCCTGTTCTGGTTTTTTTTGTTGTGCTGCAGCTTGGTTTCAGCGAGGCAGGTGGGTGGAAAATTTTATTCCTATCCCACAGGCTGATATGCAGGATGCTCTTCTGAGGGTGGTAGGTTTGAACCCCTCAGGCTAAGAATGTAAATTAATTCCATTCTCTAACCATCAGGATTGTGTATTTGTGGAAAAAACAAAACAAAACAAAACCAAAAAACAAGACACCCCCCCCCAAACCCCCAAACAGAACAGCAAAAAAAACCCCTAACAAGGTAAAAAAAACTTAATGTGGTGAGCAGATGTTTTTAAAGGCAGTTTCAAGGGGAGCTGTTTGGTTCTTTGAAGGAGTTTCGCCTCTTGGCTTTCTCAAGGGCTGTTCTCAAGTGGGCAGAAATGGCTGCCTGCAGCTTTGTGGCAGCCGTGGGTTTCAGACCATCCTCTGCCCTGTGTGCTCCCTGATAAGTAGGTTTTGGCAGCTGCCTGCTGAGTGTACTGATTTTAGGCAGGTCTGAGCTTAGCATGCTGGCTATTTTGGATCTCATTCAGAAGTACCTGGCTCTCCTCTGAAGCTATATGTGGGGGTGAAGATTTCACTCCTGGACCTAAGTTGGTGGCCAGTGCTTTCCTGGGGTTAGCCTTTATGTGCCTCCTGGGAAAGGAGTGTACATCAAAACTGACACTTAAATAGACCTTCCTATTAAAAATATTTGTGAATTCTTGCACGATAAAACAAGGGCAGTCCACACATTCACTCTTCTGTTGTAAAAGTATCTCATAAAAACAGTCACAAAGTGTTTCACGTATATTCTTGTATGTGCAACAGGTATGCAAGGTCTAAGTCTGTTGTGCCTGCAATGTCAAAAATCTGGTAGGACTCTACCAGGAGAGGCATCTGTGAAAAACTTTCACCATATTCTAAAGTTGCTGTATATTTTTTCCTGTATCTGAAGATCCTTTCGCCTCCATTAGTAGCTAGCACAGATTAATTAACTCATTAAAAAAAGCCATGTTTTTGTCACTGTATCATTTACAAAGAGTACTTCTATACAACTAATAGGCCACTTTCTAAACTGATTTAAGCCATCTCATTTCTGATAGTTTTGGTATAGGCTTCTTGATTTGTGCTTGTCTAACATCTTGCCCCAAAGTATCTGCTGCCACATGGAGTGATACTTGTTCTAAAGTGTGCTGAAGGGAAAACATCTCTGCTTAAAGGACTAATATAGTCCTTTCTGATGGAAACTTCATGAAAAATGAACTGTTTTGGAAACTACAATGATCTTTCCTTAGCTTAAATTCTGCATTTTTTTCAGATGCCATTTCAAATGTGATCTTTCTCATGCAAATACAGTGTTTCCTAAAATTAAAGTAACAAGATATCTCATTATTGTATGAACTAACATTACTCAAGCAGTCCTTAGCATTAGCTCTTTGCAAAGCTTTCAGATGTAATTTTAAACTATCAGTGTTTCCACTTTATTTATAATTTTGTGTTGAACTTTATCAAATTTCACCTCCCAAGGTGTGATGTCATTAAGGACGTTACTGAAATTGGTTGGTCTGTAATCTTACTGGAAGACAGGGGGGCAGTGATTTTAATTAGTCACTACCAAAGCTGGGACACGAGTCAGTCTTACAAGAGCTGCTAAATATCAAACAAATAACAACAAAGTTTAAAGCCTTACAAGGTATTATTTTCCTGTCAGTGCAGCTGGTTTGTTTTCTTTATAAAATAATAGAAACAAATAATCACAGAATGCTTTGGATTAAAACGGACCTTAAAGATCATCTAGTTCTAACTAACCATGGGCAGGGACATCTTTCACAACTTTCCACAACTTTCTCTGGGTAACCTGTTTCAGTGTCTCACCACCATCATCATTAAAAATATCTTCCCTGTGTTCTATCTAAATCTATCACCTTAAAAATGTTGCCCCTTGTCCTGTTACTACAGACCATCTTTCTTATAAGCCCCACATAAGTGTCAAAAGGCCACAGTAAGGTCTCCATGGAGCCTTCTTCAGGCTGAACAATTCCAACTCTCTCAGCCTTTCTTCATAGGAGAAGTGTTCCAGCACTCTGATCATCTTTGTGGGCCTCCTCTGAGCTTTCTCTAACAGGTCCATTCCTTTCTTGTGCTGAGAACCCCAGAATTGGATGTACTACTCCAGGTGAGGCCTCATGAGAGCACAGAGGGACAATCATCTCCCTTGACCTGCTGGCCTTGCTTCTTCCTGTGCAGCTCAGGACATGACTTTAAAAAATACTTCTCAGGCTGTGAAAACACACAAAAACAATGTGATCTTCTGAACTTTCTTTGCTGATATATGACCAGGGAGATTCTCTTAAATGAAAAAGCCATTCAGTGCTTTTATGACTATCTATAAGTATCAACAAGGCCTTCTAACTTCAGAAGTGCAGGTGTTTAGTGCATGAAAATAGCAAAAACACAGCTGAGTAGTATATAAAAGAGCACAGCTGTGACAGTTTCATGATCCGTGCCAGCCACCGCACCTTCTCTCCACCCAGCAGGGGACTGCAAAAACACTGCTCTGCAGGGCTGACCCTCTAGAAGCAGGCTGGTCATGGTCCTCAGCTCTGAGTGTTTACTCAACCATGGAGGGCACGAGGAGTAAAACCAAGAGGAGTTGCAGTCTGCTGGAGCTGCTAGAAGCCCTGGCAGGCCTGAAATGCTCTAGAAGTGTAAGGGGTTGCTGGAGGAGGGATAAACAGTAATTCATTGTGCATGCCAGCAGCACCTGCCAGGCCAGGAAAAGATATACAGAAGATAGCCTTATTTCAAAACCAGAAGATTCTGCAGCATTTAGTGTATTGAAAATGTTTCAGTTCAGTCACGTACATGGGGCTAGAATAAAACTTTGGTAGTGAAATGCTAAACATCTGTATCTGCAGAGCAGTGCTGAGATCCCCCAGCTACTTTTAAACAGGCTTTGATATTGGCAGCAATCCGGCCAGAGCAGCCCAGAGCTCAGCATAGGCTGATTTATCCTTGTCAGGGGGAGTATTTGGAAGTGATTATAGTGTAGTCAGCTTCTATAACAGAAAAAAGTAATGAATACTGCAAACCACAGGAAAAACAAAACATGTATGACTGTTGTACTCCGAGAAGAGCAGTTAGAGGGGCAACCTTGCAGTTGCTTCATAGTGAAAAGGGTTAAAACTAGGTGAACGTACCCTTTACAAATAACCAGAACAAAATGAATTACACAAACAGTGTTACATAGTTATTTATGGGGTGGGTATGGATCCCTAGCATTAGTAATATACCCTTAATCACTCCTGAGGTAGCTGTAAACAATTGCCTCCAGCCAGGTCCAGCCCTTGTCCTTGCCTGGTAAGCTGCACAGGACGCATTCATAAAACCTGTTTTTGCAGGACCTGCCCTCTCAAACACTAACCCCAGTTCTGTCTCTCGCCTTTCAATAATTAGTTCTCTGAATACGGACGGTAGCCGAGGCTGCTTTCCTACCTGTTTCTGTCTGTCAGTTGACTAGTTTTAATGAAATTTTCTGTAATCTTTCTATATCTCTAGCCTGCTTTCTTCAGTAATGATTTATACGTATCACGGATCACACGTACACATATTTCACTACAGAGATGAGCTGGCAATACCTGTTGAGGAGAACTTGCGAACTTGCTCAGGCTCCATCTCTCCTGTCAAACCTGTATCCCCCTGTTGGGTTTCTCTGACATCAGACAAAGGAGGCAAAATGCATGGTGAATGACGCAGATATGCAGACAGACTGATGTTGCAAGTTTTACTTCCACTGGAAACATGCCTAGGGATGTCAAAGAAGAGCGCTGAAGATCAAGAATTAATCTGCGAACAATGCACTTGGCCAGCCAAAGGACTCACTCAAGCTTACAAAGTGGGGTAGCGGTTTGACTTTGTGGGCCAAAGAATCCAAACTATCACACGGAAAAAGGGCAGAAACTTGAGTGTCGCATATGACTTCACTGATAGAAGCTGGAGACTCACTGGAGACTTCCAACAGTAAAGGCAAAACAAAAAGCTCACTGTGAACTGGGGTCCCAGCGGCTGCTACCACTTTGCGAAAATCACCCTGGGAAACAATGGTTGCTAGCAGAAGTGGACAGCCCCAGGCTACCAGGGTTGTTGCCCAGATAGATGCATATTACCCGGAAATATGCAACTTGTTCTCCAAAACCGCTGAAAGAAGAAACCCAGTTCATCATTTTCTGCAGGCTGTTTGTCAAACAGACAATAGCTTCAGTAAGCTGTAAGAGAAGAGCTCCTGGACCATGGGAAATGAGGACAATCAGTGTCCCTGTCACTTGGAGTGTGAGGGACATCACATGTACTTGAAATGCTGCACTGGACCATCATTCAATGGTAGTGGTGGTGTTTTGTTTCTCTGGAGAGAGGAGTTGTGGAGAAACTCAGCCTTTACAAGGCCCTTAGGAGAGCCAGCCCAGAGAAGCTGCAGTAGTTCTCAGAGGCTCCAGCAGCACGGTTGACCAAGGAGGGGTGATGCAGGCACTGAGTGACGCGCACCACTATCATCCTCCTTGGCATTCCATGGAGCTGTACCGGGGGAACCCCTTCCCACATGTGCTCCAAAAAGACCATTTATACATTTGACCTAGCGCATAATGCCCAGAAACTCCTTAGGGAAGGGAAACAGCACTGAAACATCTCTTGCCTTCTCCCACGAGGGCCATAACCCCTCAAAGCATCGTGTTCGCTCATGTTCTACACAGACTTGCGAAGCTGTGGTTTGCTCCTGTAGGGTGGAAGAGCTTCAAAGGGCAGGGTGGAGACCACTTTCACCCAGAACAGCCCCAGCCTCATGGCAAGGGCGTGGATTTTGATCTCCTCGGGCGTAGGAGGCTGTAAAACCCAGCTTTCCCACATCCAGGGTAAAAGCTCTGACCAAGGAGCTCTTGAACGTGGTAGAGGAGAGCAGCAACTGCTGCCACTGCATTTCGCAGAGCAGCTGCTCTCTGTGTTTTGGGAATGTTCACTGGCTTTACCCCTTGGGCAAGACGGGTGCAGGTGCAGGAAAGCTGAGTTCATTGAATCTGACAGTGCCGGGGTGTGAGCTAACTCGGTGTCGTGACACAAGAGGCATTTCTGGACATGCCCACAGCAGAATTTCAGGAGTCTGGGGAATTTTAATGTGAAAAGCTGGCGTCTGCGGAGCTTAGGCACCTCCAGGGTGTGGCAACCACTGAGCAGGAATTTGGAAGACTGCAGTTTTGGATGTAGGTGCTTAGTACTGCTGGAACTACCTACTTCTGTTAAGCTGGACACAGTTCCCTAAATCTGCCTGCTCCAACAGTGTAACTGGTCCTTGCTGAATAGGAACATTTTTTTCCCCAATTCAAGAGGCATAATGCCTGGCAAAAGAATGAAAATTATCAGCAGAGATGGTGCCACAATATTCTGGCTCTATACAATTTATGGGGCCGTGGGAAGCCAGGTTGGATGAATCATAAATAATTGCATGTAATATACTCATCTAGTTGCAGAATGAGAGTGAGTTTAGCTTTATCCTTTATTTCAGAAGACTCTCCCCTGTGAGAATTTGGGAAGAGTAATTTAGTAAATTCAACCATGAGTCAAGGCAACTAAAAATAGAAAAAAAACTTTTCTAAATGGCTAAATATGAAATGAAAAAAAAAGAGGATAAAATAAAACCTGGTGTCACAACCTAACAGCTCTTTTTACACAAAGGAAGGTTTTATAAAACATATTCATAACTGTTAGTATATTACCAAAGAACAATTATTTCTAGATTTATAAAAATACCACGTGTCATTTTAACACTGAGAATAAATTATGCATTTAGAAATATGTGCAGCACATTTATTGATAAATGTTGCAGGCATAGTTCTGGGGTCAGCTGTCTTTGATATTAACTTCACATCTCCCAGACTCACAGGGTTGTGTGAGCAGAATTTGACTTAATGCCTAAACTCCATACAGCCCAGTGGAAAAACGAAACACGCCAAGAACCAACCTACAGAGTACTAGTGTTTCAAAGGTTTGATGTTTTGCACTGGGGATTGATTTTATCACATTGACCTTGGTTTATGCTGGTATCCCTCTGTGGTATCAAAGAAGTTCTTTTGGTTGTAAATAGTAACAGTATCAGGCCCTAACTAGAAGAGTTCTTGAGCATGAGAAAAGCCCCATCCTTTTCATGTCAAAGCTCTAAATTCATGCAAGCGGAGAGAAAACTCCCTGGACAATGGAGATGAATAGGAGGGTTGCACTTGCAGCTAGAGGATGAGAGCTGTGCTGGAAGCAGCTCAACCTGTTTTGAGAGATCTGGCTCTCAAAAACTGCTCCTAAGAGGCTCTTTTTTCCCACTGCCGCAGCAATTCTTCCTATCTCTGCCTACTCAGATCTAAGCTGAGAGGTCCCTACAGCTTGCCATTGCTAATGCAGCAGTACCGCTACCATGGAGAGTCCAGGGTTTCACAGAACAGATACAGATTTTAAGGGAATGTGGTTATGCCAAAGTTTTTGTAAGGCAACACACATAAGGGATACAAAAAGGCAGAGAGCTGGAAAATGGAGCGCCAGTAAGTCAGTGACAGACAGAGCCAGGACTAAAACACAAATCTCCTGCTGCCAACTCAAGGACTGATTTTTTTGGATGACTCTGCCTGTCATTCCACATCTGTTTGTTCCAACAGAAGGATGTGTTTAGCATGTGATTTGCCCAACAAATATGGTTATATTTCCTCCCTTTCATTTTTCCCTTTCGAGAAACTAACTCACAATTAGAGCTGGCTGGGAACTTTTGACAATGTGTTTTTCCAGGGGAAAAAAAAAAAATTTACCAGGTCCATAGTGTGGGATTTAGTGTCAAAATTAAAATGAACTCACACAGTAATATGTATTAATTACCTAGGAATTAAGGCACCTGGGATCAGGCCAGTAGCCTTGAATCCATTTTCTTGAATGCTCAATGAAAACACATTCAATTGAGGGAAGAGAGGAAAGGAAAGGAGAGGAAAGGAAAGGAAAGGAAAGGAAAGGAAAGGAAAGGAAAGGAAAGGAAAGGAAAGGAAAGGAAAGGAAAGGAAAGGAAAGGAAAGGAAAGGAAAGGGGAAAGGGGAAAGGGGAAAGGGGAAAGGGGAAAGGGGAAAGGGGAAAGGGGAAAGGGGAAAGGGGAAAAGGGAAAGGGGAAAGGAGAACCCCAGTGTCCAAGCTTAGGAGATTATTTGAATAGCACTATGTATTTTTTAGCATCTGTACTTTTCCAGTTTAAAATCTACAAGTGGAAACTTTCTCAAATACATGGATTTTGGAAACTCTACCGTGTAATTGTTCTGAATAATTCTTGGCCTGAAGATTAGTTGCAATTACTGTGATGTGACTGTCATGTGTTCAAAAAGAGAAGTTTGAGTTGTTTTGATTATGTGAGGTGGGAGAAATAGGTCACATAGTGCACTTCCATTCTGACTGGCTGGGGTCTACACTTCAATCCAGGTTCCTGTTTTGGAAGTAGTGTTCTTCACACGGTTCATTACTACTAGCCTGTGCTTCAGCTTTTCTTCTTTAAAATATCTGAGAGTTTTCTTGAACAGAAGAGGGTAGAAGCAGTCCTTTTTTTTCTAAACATTTGCGTGATTACTTTTGCAAATTCTTTTTGCAGTGATTTCCCAGACTGTTTAATATCCAGATAAAGCTCCTTGAACTTCTGGATGGGAACCCATTGTAAGGAGGTATTAAAGGAGTGAATGCAGATGTAGAAACAGATTTGAAACAATGCAAATTAGATGGAAGCCCGTTTATCCAGATCCTCTTCCTGCCCAGCAGATAGCACACAGAATTTGGTATTCTGGTTTTCTACCCCTCAGCCCGAACTCCGTATCATGCTGTGCAGACTTTAGGTATGCTGCTTGGCAGAGACTGTATAAAGAAAACCTCTGGCTCCTCAAGTTTCTATCTGGGACCAGACAGATACCTCTGAGGGTGTTTATGTCCCTACAAAAGAGTAAACATGGTCAGAATACCCTCACATTCAGTCTGGGCCTGGTGTAGGGAACCTGTTTCAGAAGCACCTGCTTGAGCAGAAGCCATCTAGCAGGCTTGAAAGAGGAGAGCTGGGTTTGCAGCTCTGAGGCACTAAGTGACTTTGTTAAACAGGCTGCCTGCCTGCTCTGGTGTCATTTACACCATATTTCCCTTTGGCTGGGGCACTCCCTCATCCTCTGTAGCTTGTTCATCCTCAAAGAAGGCGCTGGGAAAGAGATAGTCCCAAGAGAGTGAAGATCAAATATACACAATAAATCTATATGGGAGCTATATGAAGATATATAGTGCAACTTTAGCTCTCATGTAACATTTTCAGCTCAGAGAGGCATATTAGCTTGGGTTCCGTATGGCTTTTACCTGCATTCACACCATTTCTTACCAGCCTATAATGGAGCAACACAAGTTCCTGTATACTTGGAGACAGGGGAAATTCAATTCCACTTGTAGATTTATGATACTAAAATAGTCTCAGCATATAATCAGATTCTTGTGTCCAAATATTTTTTTTAGGATCCAGGTTTGAAAGGAATAGAAATAATCTTTAATTAATCAGGAATCTTCATCTGTTAGAAGTTGGAAAAGGCTTTAATCAAGGAAATAGTCCCACTAGTGCTGCTGGTGAGATGGCTTCTATGAATAAGAACTATAGAAAGGAATTGCAAAATTAAGCTATAAAAGTAGCATTCTATACATGAATCATTTTCTTTAACTATCTAATCCAAGAAATACAAGTCCTAAGAGAGCACTAGTATATTTTTTCCCAGAAGTTGTGTGCCTATGTTTGTCTGAGGCTAATCTCTTTGCTGCAACAAGGTTGACTCTGCATTGACTGGCAAATGTAAAATCCCTGCCTACTCCAACACACTGGAAAATACAGTTACTAATCATCCTGAAACAAGCTTGGACTGGCTGGGACAACACACACAAACCCTTATTTTAAAAGCAAATGTCTCTTGAATTTGCAATATCCCTTATTTTCTACTTTTCATTGAAGGTGCCAAGGGCTCTTTCCTGGGCTGTTTTTCCTCCTGATTGAGGAAAAAGTAGAGATACAAGTATTTACATAAGTTTTTTTGTCAGAACTAGTTCTCATCCAGTTCTCAACCATAAAAAGCATTCTGAAGAGGTTGCATAACCTCTAATTTATTAAGTCATCAGATTTTTACATTAAGGACATTTATGCTGGCTAAGGAAAATGGTGAGTTTAGGAATTCAGAGCACTTTTTCCATGTATATGCCTGCTGGTGGGCAGAACTATTCCTCTTGAATTTCAGGACAGCAAAAAACACTGTGTTTAAATAATTTTTAGTTCTGGTTCACTTAATGCATGTCAGTCTGGTTAGCCATATTCATCAAATGTAGATTTAGATGATTTAACAAACTATTGAGAGCAAGTAAATGTTATTTTTAATTATGGCTTAAAATAAGCAAAGCTATATTATTCTGACCAAAGACTTAGTCCATATATAGTATATAGAAAAGTACCTTCATTTCTGCAGCAAAATACTGGGGGTGCCCACTACTTTCCCTAATAACATTTGCTATAAACCACAGGTTATTAAACACAAAATGCATTATGTCACAAAGACATCTATGAAGTAGCCATAAGTAATGACTGTACACTCAGACCTGTGAATTTAATTCATTTGCCAATTTACTTGACTTGCTGAGCATTTAAAAATGAAAAATTCTCTATTCTAAAATTATATCTTAGGTTTTGCCTCACAGCAAATTTATTGAGAGCTCAATTAGTCATTATATTCATATGACTCTTTTCTTGGAATGACCTGTAAAATGTACACAAAATAGCAACCCCTACATGATTTTGAAGCTTTGGAGCTGTGTACTGTATTTTTATAACATGTCAGTACTATAAAGGACAGTGAGAAACTCTGTACTCCACATCAATCACAAGTATCACAACGCATTAGAGTTGAAAGATGATTATATTCTCTTCTAAATCTCTAAGAAGGAAGAATTATGTGCCTGGGGGAAGATTACTAGAAGTTTGAGCATCCTAACAACTGGATTCTCCAGGAGCAGGAAAGATTCCTGGGCTAACTTAAATGATGAAGGAACTCTGTAGATAATGACAGATTCTTTGGGTTATCCTTGGGCTCTAGCACTGCCAGGAATCCTACTAATAAGCTTCATGGTATCTCCTTATTGCTGTTCTGTACTTCCCATTACTGCCATTCTCTACTCGAGAGAGGAGCAATGAGGCAGAAGGACCGGCAAGACAAGTATAGTAAAGAGAAAGATTTCTGTTGCAGAACCTATCATTTGTGGAAAGCGAAGTGCTCCACCTTCTAAGCAGAGAAGTGAATACACAAGGTAAATAGTCCTTGTCTCACCAGTCCTCTGCACTAATTGGAAGATTGCTAAATTTACAGCAAAATGGGAAAAGAAGACATGCACTTGGTGGAATGTCAGGCTGTTGAGAATAGCCTTAATCAAGGCACCAAAGAGCATGAAGAAAAGAAATGGCTTTAATTATCTGTCTCTGCTAGGATCCAGTGTAATAAACAAGAGAAATGAGAACTGCTCATTTTATGGGCTTAATTTGGCTTAGTTGGTATTAATGAAATCTGAGGAGATCTTCATGACTTGACCATTAATATCATAGTTATAGAACTTAACACAGAAAGGGGCCTGCTGAGTAAATGGAGAAAGTGAGTGACATTCCATCAAAATGAAGTTATTTGTTTCTGGCTCAGTAGTAACTTGGAAATAAATAATATTGAGTCTTTATGGATTAATGTTCTAATGAAGAAAGCCTAATGTCTACTGTTGATAACCAAACTAGGCTAGTAAGCAGGTACATATACACACCATTCAAGGAAAAGAACAACCCTGACATTGTGAGCACTCTGGCATTCTGGAATTTTCATATGGTTTTAGAGGAAAATTTCCTATCCAAGAAATGACGAAATCCAATATAAGAAATTCTCTGCTAGGTCTTCACTCAACAGGTAAAATGTATTGGTGGTATGACTAATAATGCTGTACTTGTATCTATCATTTTAGACACACGTTAAGTAAATCTTCCTTTGCCACTATGATTCAGTGCCAGCAAATCCAACAGAATGATCTAATTGAGTTCAGTGAGCTTTAATTGTTGTCCATATATTTATACTCTCAATTTCTGACTAATATATTATTACTTATGCTATATAGTTCGCTCTGACAGTTTTGCTTATTCACATGAGTAATTCCATATGGGTCCTTTATACCAAGGAGCTTTAGAAGTTACTAATAGCTGGACAAGGGACACTGGTTACTGAATTGCTGGCTCTGTTTTCAACATTGGACTGACTAGTACGTTTATATGATGCAAAAGTCAACCACAGGATGCCTAATTCATACTTACAGTACTGCATGTTCCTATTATTTTGTGTAATAATATATAATTTACTTTACAAAGACTTTTCTCATTCTGTTTTATCAGTGGTTCACAGACAAATTTAGAAAGAAATTGAACATCAGAACTTGTAATTTTTCTAAGCCTCTGCTTAGAATCTTTTCCCTATCCATGATAATTATAAATTACATTCATCACACTGAAGACTGTTTACTTGCTTCTTCTGTTTATCTTTGCCTATCTGTAATACCACAGTACGAATGGCGTATACATTGGCAAGAAAATGACCTGTGGGTTAGAGTCAAACAAAAGTATAGTTTGTATACAGATAAAAAGACAGATAAAAGAGACAAACCCCAAAAGTTTGCAATATAAATCAGTTTGTTTTTCTTTCTTTCGATTTTTCATTGTTCATTTTGAGCTAAAGACCCAAACTGCTACCAGAAATGCTTTTGCTTTCAGTTCTCCATCAAAAAGTAATGTGATACTTAATACCTTTCCTTGCTGTTTCTTGTCCAAGATCTGAACAGATTTTTTTTTTTATTTCTCCCTAAGAAGAGATATTAGATTTCAGTGTCCTAAAATTTTGCCTCAGGTTAGTCTGATTGATTTTTTTTTAAATATAAGTTTCTTATTCTTTCTGTTGCACTCGTCATTACTACATGTTATTTCTGTTCATTAAAAAAAAAGAGAAAAGAAAACAGTGCAAGTGTTAGCAAAGGAAAATGCACTTAATATGAAGGAATAAATAAAACAGTATGTGAAAGGCAGGGGTGAACAAGTCTAATAAGTGGCCCGGTTTTAAGACTTTAGTCCTGGCACAGCACTTTGATGTCACCCCAGAAAAATACCTTAAATGTAATGACAACAAATTTAAGCTTCAGTGGGACTGGCTTTCAGATTTTTTTCAACCAAGTCACTAGTTTAGGGGACCAAGAGTGAACTGTAAATAGCATTTAAGTTCCCAGAGTGTAATTCAGGTCCAGGAGAGAGGTTACAACAAGCTGGCCCTAATCCATCTGTGTCAACAAGCAGTTAAGCTGTGGAATTCCTTATCACAGGGTGTTTACATGATTTCAAAAGGCAAATAGACAAATTTGTGTCAGAAAAATCCACTCAGAATTATTGTATGTAAGACGACTGGTTCAAAAATTCATTGAGGCACAAATGGTTGAATGATGATGAATATTCTCGAGCAGCATCACCCAGGCAGAGCACTCTCATTTTCCTATGCATCAGATTAAATGAGATAGCACTTACACATACCTTTTCTGATGGAAGGTCTCCAGCACATGTAGCTCACTGGAATCGTACATGTCCTTAGACCATTAAGTCGCTATTTTGCACTTAGCTCCATTTAAGAATTGTTAACAAAGTATTCTGAATTCTCTATTTGCTCAGAGAGCACAAAACACTTCTGGATGGGCTTGAGTATACTACCTGTAGGCACCTTCCCTGAAGAAACTGATGCCTACCTCTTGTACAATGGCCTAAAGATCAGAGTACATCCAAGGACTGTGATACCTGGATCTTGGTGAAGCCTCACCAGGTTGGCCAACACAGTTTCTACTTCCATCAAAATGCATGCTAGTTTAGATTAGGAGGCCCCTGTTGTGTCAGATATTCAGAGGCTGAGGCATTTTCTCCCTTTGAGTGGAAAGCTGCGATCCCAGGAGCGCAAGCTCAGGGAGGTGGGGAGACCTGTCAGGAGCGTGGCTCTCTTGCAAGGCAGGCAGAGTACCTAGGCAAAATTCCAGGGTGCCAATTTGACCCCAGCCCACTGGGAACATGTACTTCATTGACAAGTAAGAAAGTGGGTGTAGCAAGAGTTCTAGACAACTTCTTGTATCTCTAAGCACTTGAGAATATACGGGGAGTCTCTCAATATCTTCTGTATACTTCTCTACCTTTAGCTCAAGGAAAAGCACAAATGGAAGCCAAATCTTTCTTTGCTGAATACTTAATGTATGAAGATAATAATTTCATCTTTAGAGCTTGTGTTTTGAAAGGCTTTTTATGTTGCTGCTGCAAGGAAGTAAAGGACGGTCTGTTTCCCCAGAACCATTTAAGTGGAAGCAGCTGGAGGAAAGGGAAGAGGAGGCAGACAGAGGACAGCTAGTAATGACATGGCAATCTACATTTTCCTGAGGAAGGCAAACAAGAGTTAACCACAGCAAATGGAAGATTAAACTCTGAACAATGTTTGCTTAAACCTGGAATAATTTCTAGCTACTAGAGCTTGATTTCCAAGAAAACAGTTTGTTGCCAAATTAGAAGTTTTTATCAAATGGCCTTAATGTGATCACACTTTAGTTCTTACTAGAGGTATTTTAAGATATTAATGTTTGTAATAATTACTAAGCTTATTTCTTATGGCTAATCACAACTGCTTTGAACTGTGAGTAATAACTTTCATATATTTTATTTCTGCTATGAACAACTATTTCAACCACGATTTTCAAAAAGCTTTGCTCCACTCCTTAACTGTGGAGGTTCTAGGCAAAATGCTACAAACCTAGACAGGTCTAAGCCTTCTCTTGACTAAACTTCAAAAAGCTGAAAAAGCCTTTTAAACAAGAAGCCTGCCTCAACATGGTCCTGACAGTTTGTGCTAAGAAGAAATTCAATATTGTTTCAAACAGATGTTAGTTTACATTGTTTTATTTCTGTCTTTATATCCTGACATTCATATATGTGTACAATCATCCACATGTGTATGGTTGAGACAAATACAAGTACATGGAATTCTGCCTTTATAAAAGGTACCTGTTTTTCATATACACCAAAACCCATTTCTTTACCTACTCTTTTATTTTCTAGGCCATGCACACAGAATCAGACAGAATCACAGAATGTTAGGGGTTGGAAGGGACCTCAAAAGATCATCTAGTCCAACCCCCCTGCCAGAGCAGGATCAGCTACAGTAAATCGCACAGGAACATGTCCAGGCGGGTTTTGAATGTCTCCAGAGAAGGAGATTCCACAACCTCTCTGGGCAGCCTGTTCCAGTGTTCTGTCATCCTCACAGTGAAAAAGTTTTTTCTGATATTTTTATGGAATCTCCTGTGTTCCAGCTTGTGCTCATTGCCCCTTGTTCTGTCATTGGACGTCGCTGAAAAGAGCCTGGCACCGTCCTCCTGACAATTAATGAGGTCACCCCTCAGCCTCCTCTTCTCCAAGCTAAAGAGACCCGGCTCACATCTGTCTTTTGTGTTTCATTCATAAATGAAACTTATTATTGTCAATACATATGTAGAGAAAGAAAGAAATCAATGTTGTCCTCCTGTGATGTCATTGCTATTTTATACCAGAATTAGCTGAAAATGGCTGTGCTACTCACAAGTGGGCGATCCATCACAGATGATGGTTTGAAGTGAAGAATGCATATAATCTCAGAGTAGCTCCAGGAAATTAAACAAATCCTATTTGAGAGATAGTTTAGAGAGTTTTCAAACAATTAGAAGTGTAGCTTTTGCATTCTTCCTATAAACAAGCCAGAAGCAATTTTCACAATTATCTGTGCACTTCAAGGTTCAGATAATCTCCTGGTTCCTCCTAATTAGTCTGTGATGGATGGCAGAAAAAATTATGATGGAAGAGTTTTATCTAGTAGAGAACTGAGGCCTGATGCAAAGCTTGTTCAAGTCAGGAAGGATCTTAAAAAAAAAAACCAAGCCAAAACTGGTCTTTTGTGGAACTATATGGGCCCAGTCTTGCAAACAGTGAGGACAGTGTGTCAGAGATCTCTGCCATCATGTGACACCAGCATTTGGATTTTTTCATTGAGCTTCCTCATGTGGGTTCTGTTGTCTTAATATGTATTTCATATCTTTTTTCTTCAGGACAGTATTTTAAGATATCTATTCTGTATAAACCTTGAATAGATATAACCATAAAAGCATGTAAAATACATTTTCATAAATATAACAACAATAAAGAAGGAAGAAATCAACTAATCTTGCAAGCAGAATTTAGAGTCACAATGATAAACATGCTATCAGCTTGCAAAAACCATACTTTGGCATACAGAAAAAAAAATTACTAAATGGTTTCATACAACAATACTTTTAATTTTATGCAGTTTCTAGTCAGGCTGTAACAATACCAGCAGCTAACCTGCCACTTGGCAGTTGTGGGAGAGTTAATAATTTGGATACTCTTGTGAACTGCCAGCCAGAAACAGCAATTTTGCTATTTAGGAATGTTTGGTGGAATAAATGTCTTGATATGATTGTAAATTGGAACACATGGAAACAAGGTCTGCAGACAGTCTGCAATTCTCAGGAGGAGCATTGGAAAGAGAGGTCAGAATCCCTTATAAGCAGTACTTCCAGACATCGCAATATTATCTTGAAGGTAAAATAAGGTGACTGTTGCTGAAGGTTAATTGGGTTGAAAAAAGAATTTATTTTTGTCATATTCCTAATAGAATATGGAGTTTAATTTATGGTTTTAGCATAAATAGTTTAGATTATGTCAAGAGAGAAGACAGAATTTCAGGAATTTTCATTTTTTTCATAAAATGGTTGTCTTAGCTGCAGGTTTGCACTTGGATCCCATTTAATGTTTTATTTGGTTTAATATTACATTAAAGAATACAGGCTAGTCAAAACACAGCCTCACTCACATCTGGCAAATAACTGAGCCAAATAATGAACCTGCAAGCATTTTTTGTTGGAGCTTCTCTTTCAAGTATGGGAAAGGCGATGGACTTGTTTGATGAGAAAAATCCCACATATTTGCAAACAGAGAAATTACAATACAAATAGATTTTAATGAAGAAATTTCCTTTAGACGATGACTAGTCCTCATAATTAGTTGCAGAATGAAAAACTTCTCTTCCTGAGAAAGCATTTGGAGTGGAAAAACATTGAGATTTATCCCTGAGATATCCTAGTATTGCTCTTTTCTGATTTGTTAAGCCATTTCTGGTCTTCTGTTCAGCAATGCTTTATCATTACTTTTGTTTGGTGGAAGAGAAACAACAAATGGGTTGTAAATCATCCTGTGCCAACTTTACTTCTATAGAAGAGGTTAGCAAAGTGAAACCTACAAAGTTTTTGTAAACGGGCTGCATATTTATAAATCATGTTAAATGTAACAAGGATTTTCATTGAAAAGAATTTTTGTGGGTTTTTTTCCCTTTTGAGAACTCACTTTCTCTATAGCTTTTACATGTTCTTTATTTTTCACTTCTCACCCACTTTTGAGATTGCTACCACTTCTACTGCATTCTTCATTTTGTTAGCATATCTTGTTCCCTTCCAAGTCCATATCTATTTGAAGACATCAGGATTTCATTAGTTCAACCAAATCAAATTTAGCACACCATCTTTTAAGGTATCACTTTTTTATTTCTGTGACACTACTAGCTGTCTTGCTGACATGTAAAACTCTGGGCCAGTAGCTGCGTATATACCAGGCTGATAGGTGACTATAATCAAGGCTTTCTTCCAAAATATATTTTTCCTTCATAAAATGGATTCTACAGTAAAGCTGGATGTGGGGAGACAGGAGAGAAGAGGGAATGGGAAAACAAAGTTTGGTGACTGAAGGACATCTCGCTCATAATGCAATGTCTGTCTCTGGACTGGCTTTACACATTGTTTCTTCTATATCTTCTATATCTATATTCTTTCAATATCACTACTTTTTTTTTTTTCCAGAAAATGTTCTATAATTTGGAAGATAATTCTGCCTGCAGGTGTAATATTAATTCTTTGGTACTATTTGCATACCTCCCTCATTCCTTTCTGACAACCTGGCTTCAAGTTTCACAAACTTCTGCAGATTCTTTCTGACTTATATTTTTTGGATCCTACCTCCTTACTTCTGTATATTTGGATTGAGAAAGGTATAATTCATGGTAAATCTAAGTAGTTGGGAGCAACAAAAAAGTCTCAAAAACGGAACAGTGTCTTCACCAGGTTGGTGCTAATTCTGACCATATTCTGTTCATAAATCATTAGGGAACCTCAGCTTTTTCTTAATATTATTCTACAAAAAATGTTGCCAGTAAATTTCTTCAGTCCTTAGACTTCGGGCCAATAGGAGTAACAAATCACGTACTGCAAAAGTTAAGATCACCCTCAAACCTCATCATGGAAAGTTTTGCTAACTACTGAAACTGTGTTAACTATACATAAAGATATGGTCTTCAGGGCCAGTACAGGACATTTTATCAACCAATGAGAAGATTTCTGTATTCTGAATGAAAAAGTTGGGTTTTTTCCCTGAATGTCATTGGGATAAACCTTTACACAGAGGCCTACCTCTGACCACGCACTGGGAGTGGCATACCTTACAGAACCAGTTTATATTTGTGGTGAAGAATATATTCTCCCTCAAATCCTGCCAAGAGACCTACATGCAGATAACAGAGACAAGTAGGAGACCTCTAAGCAGATGTAGAGACAAAAAGGAAGCAAAATGCCTTTGTGGGATTGGCCTTTGCCTCAGGCAGGTCTTGGAGGGCCTGATGGTGCTGTGGGTGGTACCCTTCAGAACTTCTCACAAGGCAACTGAAATCTACTAAAGATTTTTCCGAAACAAAGGTTACACTGCTCTGATCACAAGAGTTACCCTGTGAAAAAGTCCGTGCAGTCTGGGAAGCCTGTTCTCCACTATTGTGGATTTCATAAGCCCTATAAAAGCTGACATGCGGATTTAGGAACCCTAAATGTTTGCATAAACGTATTTTAGCGACTAAATAATTGCCCCCTGAAGCACCCCAAAAGAAGCCAAAGGAAACAGAAATCACCATCTACAAAAGATTAAAACACATTTCTAGTTTCTCAGCCAAGCCATTTTGCAGTTACTATAAGCCAAAAAAAATGTTAGGAAAATTTTCAAGAGGTGAAACCACTTCCTTTTTTGAGCCCTCACGTCTCCCAAACATCTTGTTGAATTTACCTCAAACTTTCCATTAAACTTCTACTTTGGCAGAATAACACACTTATGAAATTTCAAGCAGATTGGTTTGTTCTGGTAAAAGGCAAAGAGGTAAAAAGCCTGACCTGGAGTGGAGATCTAACTTTTGACTTATCTGTGGAGAGAATATGGTGTGAAAAGCCTACCAGAGTGGACCAAAAGTACTGGGTTGTGCATGCGATGCTTATTTCTGAGCAATAGTATCTAGTGGCATTTAGACTGTTGTCAGAGCACAAATCCAAAGCCTCCCTTAGATCTCTGATGCATTTTGTATTACCAGTTGAATTAAAGACCTCAGGAAAAAAATAAAACATCATTCATTTTCTCTCACACTGATGGCAGAAGGAGGCGATGAATCCAGTGATTTGCACGCTCTAACGGCAATCTGATTGTTCTTAAAGATTATTGACATATTTTACTCCCAAATTCAAGTAGCATCCTTTATTGGCCAGGGCAAATTGGTCTACTGCCACAGACAACCAAAGACATCTTGCCTTAAATAAAATATCTGTATAATGAACTATACTGGAAAATTGAAGAGTGAGAGAATAGTTTAGAAATGTTGAGGTGAGCTTAATAAAGAAAAATGTGTAGAAGCACTGGGAAGAAATATATGCTGTATTGTGGGGTTGAACTCTATGAATTTTGATGGAGATTGGCTATGTGACACCAAGACAGAGTTTGGCCACAACTTTGTGGTTAGCTTCATATTTAGATTTCAACAGAAGCTGAAAGCCTGAGCAGGAAACCATGTGTTCCTTTCACTGGCACAGATATTTTCTCTCCAGACCAGTAAAGGTATACAGATTCTTTTAGAAATCTTCGGAAAATCGGCTCACCATCCCCTCCAAGGTAATGCGAGAGATGTATATACGTAAATTCAGCAGCACAAGAAGAGACTGCATACTGGAGCACTGTGGTTTTGGAGGCTTTTGCACAGACACTGTTCAGGACATGCACACACGTCAAGCAGACATGCTAGACAGATTGCCCTTCCTTTCACTGCACTTCAGAGCCCTTAGTGGGTTCTCTCAAGGTTGAGAGAAGTTTGGCTGTTACTGCTTTAACCTCCATAAATGCCTGATGTCATTTACTCTCACATCCTGGCAAAAGCTTCTGTCTGATCTCTCCCAGTCTTTCTCTCTCTCTCTCCAAGGACGTTTCCTCCAAGTGCCTATTGTGTTCTAAGTTTTCCATCTGCTTCTCCATCCCTTCCCAGGACTGCTGCGACATGACCAACCATCACATGAAAGACTAAAGGCAGTTTGTTAGAGAAGGAGCAGTGTTTGGCACAGCAGCACGCATGAACAACCTGGTGATGTGTCACTTGGCTGAGAAGCCACTTTTCTGAGAGGCAAACAGCACTGAGATCAGTGATGGTTTTCTCACTGATCTTGGTCAGCTTGGATCAAGCCCATCGTACACATCTGGACACAGTTTGTTCAAATGTGTCTGCTCTATCCCACCTTTTATCCAGTAACACTTTTTGAAGGGTTTAAAAAACACCTTAGCCTTACATCTGATGCTCCACTTTTTCATGATGCTTTTCCAGTAATGAGATTAATATGTGACTTTCTCATCTATGTAATTTATTGTTACTGCAGATTTAGATTTATGTTATTTTCTCTGCTGTCAGTATATCAACCTCAAAGAAAGTGCAATCACTTGTCTCAAATGCACGAGTTAGTTTTGTGGGTTTTGGTTTGCTTTTTTTGTAAAAGCAGGAATCTACAGTTCTGTCTGAGCTTAATATACTAGCTCACAACATAGTTTACTACTCTACAGTTTAGCAGAATACAACAGTTTACTACTGTATTTGCAGAAGACTTGCCATTAGCTGAGAAGAAGGCATATCTGGGGGAAGTGAACTCCTTGGCATAACCGATACAGGGAATTCCAGTAGAAAAATCTAATTTAAAGCATTTCTAAAAAGCATAGCAGGAGTTAATCTGCATTTGTTAAACTCCAGTCCTTCATTTCTTGCTTGTGTCATATAAAAAGCCATAAAACTATTTTAAGAAACCCATGTATTCAGAAGTTTCTATGAAAAGATTTGGTTTTCACTAGTACACAGTTAGAGGTGACAGGAGGAGCTGAAGTAGAGTGTATTTGCTTTTCGTGCTGGCAATTCCTCAGATTTCAAAGCTGGAACTACTTAGAAGTGGCTACTCAAATGTGTCATGGAAGAGATAATAGTTTTTCTGTTTGTGTTAAAAATGTGGCCCATGAGTAATGTCAAAGCACTTTTATTTTACTGAAATACAACCTGATTCTGTAATTTTATCTTTACTTAGGAAAGAACTGGTTTACTGAAGAATTCACACAAGCCTATTTTCAGTTGTTACAGAAATGGGTTGGAATATATCTCAAAATAAGGTACAATTTATGTAGAAGATTTTAATAACAGTCTCAGTGGAATCAAGTTATATTTTTGTATTTAAAATGCAATGCTAACATGTTTTTCAAGGCAGACATTACATATAATTTAATATTACCCTTTGATGATAGTACACTGGTAAAGAATTTTCAAGAGCATATATATTTGGCATACAAAGAGGGAAGATGTAGAATATGATTGCTTTGAGTTGGAAAAATTTCAAATTATGAAGTTTTTCTGTATCTGCAATTGGAAATTGATAGGAACTCTTCACAGAACTATCAGACTGGATACTTAGTGTGCTCTTACCTGTTAAAAAATCACATTGTTCTTGTAGTACGCTAGTCATCCATCTGGAATAGTTGTGAAACAGAATTGTTCCTAATATTCCCATATAATTTGTTTCCCCTGGACTTTTAAAAGTATTTTGGCATGTACTGTATACTGCAAGACATGTTATTTACACCTGTGCAGAGGAAGGACTTTTGTAGTTTGTGGTCTGATTTCAAAAATTTTATTCCTTGTAAACCAAAGCAGCATTTTCAAACTTTGGTGTCATTAATGAAGGGAAATTCTGAAGAAAATACTCTGCCTTTTTGAAACATCCAATACATGTTATTTTTTGGAATTGTGACAATGTTAATCTTTAGTATTCTTGCACTGTAATAATATATTTCAATATGACACTGTTTCAAAATCAATGTTAAAGAAAATTGTGAAAAGCAAATTCATATTTATTATGTCCCCAAACTTAATGAGTATAATTGTACATTTGTCAGTTTTTTTCCTAAATTTTCCTTTCATGGGAGATTTCTGCTCTATTTTGCACAGTCTCTGGACACATTTTCAGTGGGAAAAATACAAATGGATTTTGGAAAAGAAGATATAAAAAGCTTTGCATGAGACTCTTCCATTGAATGGAATTACAAGGACATTATGGCCTTCTCCCCATAATGGTGAGGAAGCCTTGAGGACAGGTGCTGAAGATAAAGGCTGAAAAACTGGATGAGGGATGAGTATTTAAAACATGGAAGTGCTGGACACAAGAGGGAGGTGGTGATATAACTAGCTGAGAGGTGAGTGAATTGAAAAATACGGATAATAATTTTAAAAAATCAGTGACTGATAAAAGCTAATTTTTGTGAACTGGAGGGAGAAGCTGGAGTAAGACAAAAGGAAGAGGAAAGATGTTACAGTGAGTAGACCAGTGCAGCACTTTGCGACTGACATTAGGCTGAGATAATGTACGTCTCCATAACTCTTTTCCATATGTTTTTTATTTATTTTCTTTTGCTTCCAGATGTCTGTCAGCATATCCTTCCTTTTTTGCTTCTCCTTTATGCAACAGTTTTTTCTCTGCTATTTATTACTCTGCTTGCTAACTTTCCTTTTCTGACCAAAGTTCCTGAGTTTTCCTATCTAATCATCATGGAAGGGGCATGTGCACATGAAGATGGAGCGAGCTGTGTGAGCTGACCCACTGGACACATCCTATGAGGAATCACATGTGTGTTCTTGTCATGGATCTGACAAGACACACAGCAGCACAGAGCTCGTCATAGCTTGGTATGACCAATGGTCCCTTTTGTCAGCATGAAGCTTATTCCCTGATTTTGCCTCTTCAAAATATTAGATTATCTCAAAAGGCAGTGCTTACATTATGCCTATAATTTTTTCTTAACAGAAGGAGAGATAGTCCAGGTGGATGTGTGTGTGGAGGACCATGCAGTCACAGACTACTTCACTTTCATCTAAGTATATTCAGTGACTCTTGGCACTCTCCTTGAGAATCCCTAACAACTTTCAACCCATCCATCCCTAAAGTTATTGCTCCACAGACTGGGAGTCCAGTGAATGGAAAGCTCAAAAGTCCATCCCTGAAAACACAGTAGGAGAGGAAGGTGTCCATGAAATAATGAAAATGATGGTGGAAGGAGGACTGTTCTTGCAGAGTAATGTCTGTATGGGAATGATCACAGGCTCCACATACCACTTGAAGCCAACTGCAAAGGTCTCGGTACTTTCAGTGTGGAGGTGGATGGTGTCCTGTGGGCAGGAGTTCACCCTGCAGGAATAGTTTGAAAATGCTTAGCGCAAAGCAGCAAAAACAAGTTGTCAAATTGGCGTAGGTGAGCGCTTTGTATGGGCAGAGTTTTATACGCTGTTTGAGTCAGCTGTTCTAGACAATTACTTTTAAAGAGAGGGGCAGGCACTGAATCGCATTTGTGCAGCTGAATTCATTGCAGAACAAGTTGCTCTAGGCACCTTCTGCACATTGTCAGCCTTTTTTGTACCCTACTCAAAGAACAGACAGATCGGTGTTTGCCGAGGTTGCAGGTAATGTGCTAAATACACTAAGGACACAGAGGTTATTAGTAGGGAGATTAGTGACCATAAAATGCAACAAAAGAGATGGTGTTCAGCAAACCAGAAGCTTTAGCGACTCAATGTTAATATTATGAATGGTGTCAAGGAACTCTTCAGGAAAACATAACAACTGTTACTTTACATATTTACCAGCCAAGATCTTGATCTAAAATAATCACTGATACTTTAAAAAGTCTTAATTAAAATTGCCATGCACATCTGATGTGTAAGAGAAAGGTTTATAACTGCATTCAGTTGATATGAGAGAGGTAGCCAATTGACACTAAGTGCAATTGAATAGAGGATGCAAAAGCAAGACATAACTTAACATTCAACCTTCGAAATTCAGGGCTACTTCTCCCAAATTGCAGCTCACACCTGCAGATCATCCTCACAGTTGCGAGAACATGCCACTGCTTTCATGTTCCTATAATGTTTATACATATAATTTTCAAATTATGGACCTCGCTAATCCGTAAATACTGCCTCAGACAAAGCAGATAGGTGCAATAACTAATGCGACAGCAATTGCTCATATATAAAGAAAAAGAATTTTTAAAAAATCAAAACGATTTAACATCCATTAGGAAATGTGATAGGGAGAATGGAAAAAATGGGCATTATCTGCAGAATGAAATTTCAGGATGGGGAAGGTTCATCATTTGTCTGGCATCTTTGGGGGAAGAGCTTTCTGAAAAAGCACTCTCGTCTCTATGACCAAGAAGGAAGTGCTCCTCAGAGATTTTGGCCAGATGTACAAAAACCAGGAAGAAAAGACAGAGGAAGGCAGCTGCTCACCATTCAGCAGCTGAGGTGAGAAATCCACAATGTGACCTAAAAATTAGGCTTCTTCTAAGAGAACGCAGTCAAGTGCCCAGCCAGGACACTCTTGGCTCTCTTCCAGCACATTTATGTCCATGACGCAGGGAATGAGATGGTGAAACATGGGAGACTGCAGACAGAAAACTTTAGTGGAAATAGATCCTTAGCTGCTCAGCATATTTTGCAGGTATGAATTTTGTCAGGAGTGTACTTTTACTCAAGGCTGTAAGTACAGGGGTTGTCCAGTGGTCCCTGCGTGTGACTGGCACATTCTGGCAGAGACACATTCTCCTTTACTGCTCAGTAAATATATGCACCTGTCTATATTACCCTGACATCAAAAGTCACTGTAGGAGTGTAGCTGTAAGCCTGCTAAGACCATTTTGGCACTTATGTTAAGATGATACTATCAGTATAAATTTGGCCAAAGTCACCTTTTCAGTAAGTACTTGCCTATAGCAGAATATCTCTTACCAGGCACTGCATAAACCCATTTATTCATGAGTCTACATAGAAACTTTCTCAATAATTACATGGATTCCAGACTGGATTTCTAAATGGTCGGTGTGTTTCGGATATCTGACAGCCTTTCAAGATATCTACAATACAACAGGAAGCCTGCTGGATACACACGTGTGGGAATATACTTGGGGGAACCCAGCTGCCAATGGAACTGGAGTTGCAGGAGGCTGTAGCTTAGCACAAGTGAAGGGCGTAGGTAAGCACGCAGTGTCCTGAGGTTGGCAGAATGGCTCCCAGAAATCCAGCAAGGTACTGGGAGTACTGCAAAGGTAACTCAAGTACGCCTGCATGTGATGCAATCATAGTCCACAGTGGAGACATGCCTTTGTAGTGACTGCTTCCTACTCTCAACGCTAAAAACCAGAGTGGCGTCTACAAGTCTGTCTGTGGGAAGGAAGGAGGGAGAGGGACTCATTAAGTGTTATTATCTTGTGAATAGACTTGGTCAGACAAGACAATAGGATAGCTGAAGCTTAGGGGAAAGCTCCTCTGTGACGCATTGGGGTCTACATTATTAACAATTCATCAGAGGCAGAGCCAAAGAAAAAAGTTTTGGTAGAGCCCTTTGAAAACAGATAGGCCAAAGAGACAGTGCAAAGGACACACATGGGAACAGGAAATATGGACATAGGGTAGGAAGGGGGAGCATGGCTCTTCCAAAACAGAGATGCTTCTATCAAATCATTTGTCACTGAAGAACCAGAGAAGGAATCGGGTATTTGGACATCTACCATAAAGACAGAGAAGGAGCAATTTGGAAGGTGAAGGATATTCCTCAGCTGTTCAAAAATGTAAGAAAGGCAAGACAGGGAAATATGTGTAGTTTTTGCTTGGACTGGTGTGTTTCCCATGCTAACTAAAGTAAAGGAATCCTTGGGATTTCCCTGTGTCTACACATATTCAGATATTTTGTGGATTTACAGAGTGAATGGAGAATGTGGCATGTCGAAAAGACTGGAACTGTGGCATGAGAGGCGGTGGAGAGTCAAGATGCATGGGCCTATGGGTGGTACTGGGCTGAGGTTAACTTCTGATTTAATTTGCAAGGTAAGTAAGAGATAGGCAAAACTGTCTGATAAACTGCTCAAAGATATCATTTGCTGCTTAGACCATGGGGTACTGAAGATCATCACACTGATACTACTGGAGGTCTTTGGGATGAAAAATATGATGCTTTGCCAGAGTATAGTCATGGAAGCTTGATGAAAGCACAGTAGAATTTGAATAACAATGTTAAAACCTACTCATAAAGGTAAGAAAAACAATAACAAAAATATATACAACAAATTGTAAAAAAAAATTTATAGTCCTCCCCTTCAAAAAAACCTACAAATTTCAAAATAAGAAAACGGAATTACAAAACACAGGAAACACACACAGATACTTGCCTTACATATTGTTAGCATTCAATCTCTACTTGTTGGTTTTGACACACCTGCAGTTTCTGAAAGAAGAATTAGGAGAGATATTAAAATGCACTGCATAATTTCAGAAGTGAAGGCATATTCAGAAGACAAAGGTATTAGTTTATCACATCTCCTGTGTCTCTCATTTGTATCCCTGTCTGGTGGCAGCTGAGAGACTGAGGCTACCTGGAGACAAAATCATTACTGCTGTCATCCTCATCCTCAGATCTTCCATCTCTCAAGGTATCTACACGTGACTACTGCTGAAGAAAATGGCACCAACCCAGGCAAAAATAAAGACTTTGTAATGAGACAGCAGAAGACTTTGTGAAAATAAAATGCCTGTCTAGAATACCAAAGAGGAAGGAGAAAGGGAAAGCACCCTGGTAAGAAGGACAATTGAGGGAGATAGCTTTTCATCCTCAGGTGGGTTTGAAGGGGGAGGTCTCTTATCACACTGCCAGTGAGCTCTGTCTGTGCAGGCTTCAGAGTACAGGGCCCTGCCTCCAGGCAGCTGAAGTGGGCAGAGGGTCCCTATTCCTTCTGTAGCTATCGAGGATGATGTGTGTGATGTATCACAGCAGAGC
Source organism: Trogon surrucura (assembly GCA_020746105.1). Lineage (NCBI taxonomy): Eukaryota > Metazoa > Chordata > Aves > Trogoniformes > Trogonidae > Trogon > Trogon surrucura. The sequence continues at coordinate 58,031,838 of CM036618.1, forward strand.
AGGGGCAATAGGCACATTTCAAGTGTTTGGGCTGGTTATCAGCTAGACAGTAGTGCCACGATTCAATAGGTGATCTTACTACACGAAGAAGTGGAATAGCTTTAGCTGTTCTACTTTGACAGTAGACTAAAGGCCTCCTAAAATAGCAATAGTTTAAGTGACTTTGTACAAACATGCCATTTGTCAAAATCATATTTGCTTCACAGAGATGATTGATGAATGTGGTATTTTGTGCTAAATATGACAACTTTCAGGAACATTCCTTGTTGATGACCTTAAACTTCACTCCTTGCAAGGACAGCTGATGCTGCGGAAGTGTAAAGAGCATATTCTCAGGCTGCCATTGACACCTGCTTCTAGATAAACCTGTGCTTCCAGATAAACACTTGTTCTTTGCAAATGGGCAAAAAGGCCATCAGTGGGTTTAGAGCACTTTGGAAAATCAATTGTCTCAAAGCTAATCACTATTTCAGCTAGTTCTAGCTTACATGCAGGAAATCAGCTGTGTCTGAGCCATTTGGTTATACATTTTGAAGGATAGGAAAAGTCACTTGAATACTTGTTGCTGCATTCTTATCAATATGCTGAAATGGTACTACAATGTTTGAAAGAAAAGCTTTTCCCTTGCTGCTGTATCCACAGCTTGGCTAGCAACAGCTGACAACAACAGAATGTATAAATCCAAAGGACTTTCTGTTAGATATATTGGGTGGACTAAAGAAAGTATTTTAGGTGGAGAGAGAGAAAGAAAGAAACAAAAAACCCCACCTAATCCATTTTGGCACCTTTTTTACCCACTCTACAATGTTCCACAGCATAGTGTATTCTAACAGGAAAGTAGCAGTGAAGCAACACTGGTTCTTGAATATTCCTGGTGAGAGTAGCAGAAGGTCCATGAAACAAAATGAATGCACTTATTTTGCTGGCTCAGCTTCTTGCTTATTTAACATATTTTCATGTAAAAAAATTAGTATCTGTCATTTCCTCACAAGCCTTCACATGTTTAAAACCATTGAATGGGCTAAAGCATTACATGCCCCATTGGTGCCAAGCAGTAACTCCGTAAGTCCTCCTGCTTCTGTTTTACAATGTAACTGCAAGAATACAAGCACTCAGGTCTTTATTATGGTTGCAATATAATTAGCCAGATGCAGTGACTCTAATGTCAATAGAAAATAAATTAGATGGGTGCTCTTTGTAATATAATTACTAGTAATCTCTAAGCTTCTTGGTACGAAGATCATTAAAGCACATAAGAAAAAAAAATCTTTAACAAAACAGATGGAAAGTCCACACAGCTCATAAGGTCAACTTCTCTAGTTGACATTAATGGCATGTACTATGGCAAACTACATTACTGTGTTATTCAGAATAGAATAAATAATCAGTTTCTGTAACACCAAGAGTGATGTCTAATTTGCTACACATAGCATTGAAAAATTTCCCACACGTCTCATGACTTTGACTCTTTGATTAAGTGGGTTCCTGTTTGTTTCTAATGAACAAACAAAACCAAAATAGAATCACAGGAAATACTGCTTCAGTTAAACCAATTTTTATTCAGGCCTGAAAAATCTCTTCAGACATTGAATGAAGCTCCTATCATAGTGTCCTTTTTATCTGCTCTCCTGAAATATATACAGTTGTATTGTTCTTTCTATCAAAGCATATAGTTAAATCTGGCTCTTAGGTACTTTAAAGAGTCAATTCTCTAGGCAAATATTTTCCAAACCCAAGGAAGTAGGCAAAAAACCAACTCATTTCAAAACTTTACTTCCAAATCCAAATGGATCACAAAGAGAAAATCTGCTTTCACCACAAGTAGAAAAAATATTCAATGCTAAATCGTCAGGCAAAACAAAGTAATGTTTGAAACACAGAAGCGGACAGTAATGTGAGAGAAATTGAATCATACCAACAAGAGAGCAGTTGGCCAGGTACCATCTGCCTGTTTTATACACCTCCAACATCATGTTACACCTGGGCTATTAAAAAATGACCACACCAACATGAGAGATTTAGCAGCGACTACTCTGGCTGTATTCCCACATTTCTTTATAGTCTCTCTGGATCATATTTTTCTTCCTAGAATGGACACGATGGAGAAGAAAATGTTGCAGTGACTTAGTTCGTGTAGAGCCTGGACTTACTCCCATGCACCACAGCAAAAGGGATGGGAGGACGTTTCTGCCTGTTGTTGGCCAACAGAAGTTGTTAGTGATTTGCTCAAAGTAAGCTTTGTGCTCTTATTTGGCTGTCTAGACAGACGAATACTTTGCTGCTATCCAAGGAATGTGCAGCTAATGTCAGTGATGTATTCACAGGGAAGCACTGGTTCTTGAGCATAGCCTTAACACAATCAGTGCAAGGTGTAGAAGTGAGGCACAGGATCTTCCCTGAGCAGAATATTTACTATGGAGCCTACTTAACTTCCTCCAAAACAATAAAAAGGAGCAAAGTTATTTTAAATCTCACTAATTACAAAAACAGCTAATGTTCAGTTTGAAAGCCACAGGAGGAATTTAGTTAAGGTGCATTTTAAACATATAGGCATTTTTGACATATAAACACATATGAAACTTTTGTACACTCCAAGAATTACAAGCAGAAGAAGCAGAGCTACCTCCTGTTCTCCACTAGCAAGTGGAACTGTCTTTGGCTAAAGATTTATGAGCTGTCTTGAGTAACTCTATTAGCAGTTGACGGGTGTTTAGAATAAGCAAAAATGGCAACCCAAGAGGTCAATATGAAAAAAAAAATAGCACTAGCACATTTTGGAAATGAAAAGAGTATCTACACAAACAGTTGCTGTGAATCCCAGTGGAGTTATGCCCACTTACACAAATGACCCATCATTTAGTGACGCATCTTTGATGGCATCTGAGGGAGAAAAGTCAATTATTAGTGTTGCTAACCACAACCAATCATATGAGAGACCAGGCAACTTTCTCACAAAGAATTGAACAGATGCAAATAATTTGAGCCTGATAATGAACATTGCCCCTATTTACCAGATGTGCAAGCAAAAACACAGAAAAGATAACTGAGTTGCCCATAGTCATGCAAGGAGGGTTAAATAGGGCAGTTCTTTTCTAGGTGAAGGGTGGAGGCAACAGACCAGAACATGAGGTACTTGATGTTAGATGCAATCATTGCAGTAGCTTTGCTTTTACTTCGGCAATGCATTTGGCATATTGTCTCTCTATCCATCAAACGCAGGAAGACAATATGAACAGTTTCTAACTCTACCTCATAAACTTCCCTGAACAGGCACTGGACTTACAATAACATCGTTGTTGGCAAACATTTCCAGGCACTGTAAATCTGTCTGACTCTACAGGAGAGATGGCTGATTTGCAAATCTCTAAGTCAGTGTTGTTAAAAAACAGAGCCCCTGTTCATCCATCTTGGGCCTTATTTTATAGCACACCATATAAATGAGAACTTAAAATAGTTCTTTATCCTTCCAGAGTGCACAGTCAGTGGAAAGGATAACACGACAAGTTTAGCCTCGGGAACCTGAATCAGCTGAGAAAAGAGCAACCGAGGGACACATCTGTGTTTGCCTTCCCCTATCCGGAGGTAGCCTCTGCAGCCCGTAGCTGTGTCAGCGCACTTTCCTCACTTAAGAAATTGAACCTGATGACAAAAATGTTCTCCAGATCGAGTCAAGGAGTTGCAATCCTTATCAGTTAGCACCCGGGAAGCGGTGCAGTATTGTGCAGGAATGTTCCCAAGGAATGCAGTAACATGAGTTGGAATGATCTGGCTTCTTACCACATGAGACCATGGAGAGAAAAATAGTTATTCTTCCCTGCCTATAAGCACGCAGGAGGACATACCTTTATCCTTTGTTATCCATGCTGTAATATGCATTTATTAGTAGCAGTACAAAGAATTTTTTACTCATGGTTTTTGACAGCATCTTTGACACTAGGCCTAGACTGAGAGGACTTCTACTTTATGAAGAAGTTTAAGGTTTTGAAAGATTTTGCCAAATACAAACAAATACACTAGTGACCTGGAAATGGAAAGAAAAATATTGGTGAGTTAGTTAGGGCTATCAGCTACTACAAAGCCTTTTGAATCCCCATTCTCCAGGAATATTCTGGACCTGAAAAACTTTCCACATGAGACATCTATCACAGTCTAAATATTTCTGTAAAGTTTGATAGGTTGAACAAAATGCCATTTTTCAGAGAAAATAAAGTTTCATCTTCTTTTTTTTTTTTTTTTTTGTTCTTCTTTTCCACAGCAGCTCTACTGCAGAACCATATTTAGAAATGCTTGATCGTAAGGTGTTTGGATTTGGCAAGGAATGGCTATGATGCACTTTCCCCAGGGCCTGGGAAAAAGAAGCAGGCTGCAAAGACAGCTTTCACAAGTTGCTTTGAAAGGCAGTGTATAATTATAGAGGCTGGCAATGAAAGACAGAGCAGCCTCCAGGGATACCCCTTTCCCATTCTGCCACTTACAGGGTTCCTTGAATTTGCAGTCAAGTTCTGTCGTGTCCCAAGTAAGGAGCTCGGTCAGCAGTGGCTGAATCAGCTTGCGTCATCTTTCTCCAACTTCAGCTAAACTACTGAAAGGAGGCAGGTTTAATCTTTTTTTTTTCCTTTTTTTTTTTCTTGACAGACCTGTGACTCATGAATGTCACAGAAAGGAGAAACCAATAAAAAGCTATTACTACACTTTAGCTTTTTAGCTTCTCTTTTAAGGATCACATAAGGTAGAGTGCTCAGAGCTTTTGTTAATACTGCTATTATAATTAATTATTATTATTACTATTATAGCAACCTTGCATTTTAGACACCTTACATCCATTCTAAGAACAGGCTTAAGTGTACAGCAGGTCTCTGTGATGATGACTAAAAGCTTTGTGCTTTTAAGAGATCAGCACTAGGGCCACCTGCAGAGCTTCCTGAGAAATGTGCACTGCTTCCAAAGATCGTTTTCAAAACCAATATTGTCTTCCCACAGCCAGGGCCTGTTCTGCTGAAGGCAAGAAATTGCTTGTACCAGCATCTAGTCTCCCTTTGTGCTGCAGAACCCAGCAGTATTTCTTGTTGCAGAACAGGGAGGGAAGCGCTGTGGAGCTTTCACAAATTGTTTTATTGACTGTCAGCAGCAGCCTCCTCCCTAAAGTTTGCATCAAATCCAGTGCTTAAGCACTGTGGCTTAAGCCCACCTCTGCACTGAACTTTCAAACAAACTACCAAAAAAATGCAGTTGTCCCCACTTGCATTTGCCTTTTGCTAACCATTTCAGAGACAAATATTATACACTACATTCTTTTAAAAACAATTTTAAAAAAGAAGTCATACCTATGGGATGGACGTGGCATAAGGAATGGAGAAAGAAATGGCAAAGCAAAGGAGAATTCACCACAGTTTTAGAAGTCTTTTCTATTTGTTATTTTTATTGCCATTTCCAAATTAAATCTGAAACTGTTCAGATGAAATGTGTGCCCATGTGTAGCCATCAATTTTGTATGTTATTAGTTCTGATCTCTCTAAAGGCCATTTCCATTAGCGGTATAATAAACAGTGCTAGCTGGAAATACGGAGTGCTTCCAAATCCACTCCTACTGGTTCTTCTTTCTGGAGTGCAGGGTGCTGCAAAAGGACCTCCAGAATTTAACCATGCTGCACATGGAAGTAAATACAGATTAATAGAAATGGGATTTCTGTCATGTTTATCCGTTTCAGCATCTGTTTACTTTCCAAACTGGGACAAAAGGTCAAAGCACATTGTAGAGCAGAAATTATAAAGCATTTTGATTCAGAAATACTAAGCTAATTCATTTCATCATTCTTCAAATAAGAAGAAGCGTTTTAGTATTCTGCTAGCTAGTTGAAGTTATCTAGGCCAAATTGTTTTGTTTAATTTTTCCAAAACTTTTTTTTTCTTCTGGAGAATTAAACCTTTTCCATGGAAATCCAGACCTCTAAAAACTTACTTTCCCATTCCAAAAACAATTTCTGAGCAGCTCAGGAAAAAAATCATAACATAATATACTAGTCTGTCAAATTCTTCTTACATTGTGCTGTACCATGTATATTCTTCCTGTTTCTGTGAGGGATTCTTACTAATATGCCTTCTTTTTTTTTTTTTTTCTCACTGGTAGGTCAATATTGGAAGTTCATTATTACCCTTAGTAAATGTATTGGAATTCTGCACTGCTGTGAGCACAAGATCCTGCAGTCATGAACAGTCATGAACAACTGAGACAGGACTTTCATTGTCACTGTTGCTTTCTGTTACAGAATGAATGGAAGAAATGGAAGTTGCTCAGCAGGTTGTCCTTCTGCTCAGCAAAGTGGAACAGAAATATAATGCACCAGGTTTTCCTCCAGCTAGTAGATAAACATACAGTTTTCCTTTCAAATAATATCAAATCATATAATTTGATTATAACTAATACTGATAGGGATATATTTTTAGATTTATGTGAAAAATTAGACTCAATGGTTAAAAAGTTGAAAGTATAAATCTGAATGTGATTTATTCTTTCAGTGTCTGTCCATTGACTTTGATACTTGCCTCCCTTAGATCGTTGCCAAATGAGGAAAAAAATACTCATTTTTCTATACAAAATTCCTGAAATCAGGCACAGATATTTGACATTACCTTTAACTCTTCTGCAACACTTGAAGAAATTTTTTAATTAAGTGTGTGGGATTTTAGATACCTTCAGAAACGCAGACTTGACTTTACTAGTACTTTATTTACAATTAGGAAAATAAGGTACACAGTCTTGGCTTCCATATTACACCACAGGAATACAGCTCTAGCTTAAGGATCTCCCTCAGTCTGCATCACCAATAGAAGGATATCTCTACATTTTGAGATAGAAACTGGAAATGTTGCAAAGCGAGCTTATACCATGCACATGAGAAGGTTCTTAAATGTTTTTGATTTTTCTTCCCTCCTCCCCAAACCCCAGAGAGTGACTTGGATGAATAGCTCAATAACCAAATGTAATCAGTACGTTAATTATATGTCAGTCGTTGCAAAAATGTAATAGCTGTTTCTAATTCTGTAAGTATTCTAGCACTTGTAGATGAAACACATTAAACGCGGGCCAAAAAGTGCTATATCCTTTTAAGACACCGCCCAGTTTTCATACCTGCAGCTTGTCACGTTTAGGAGGTATAAACTTGTGTGTTAGTCAACATGTCTGCTGCAAATTATCCCACTACTGTGGTGTTGAAATAAGTGGTTCGGCACAAAACAAAGAAGCCCTGATGTTTGTCTTTTATCATCACAGGAGAGGTGTCTCTAAACATGCAGTGAAAGACAGACACTTAAGATCAAAAAAGCATTCACAACAAAAGCCGAATGTTAAAAAGGTAGAAATATTCCTTTACTTTGGTTCTATTCCTTATAAATGACTCATGCAGTTAAAATGGTGTAATAAATATACTCCATCATGTAAGTGAGATCTAATAATACGCCAATTTGGACTGGTTTAATTGACTTGATTCTAGTGTACCTGAAATAATTGCAAATGTTTCTCTGGAATTAACTGCTTAATGTATAAAGCAGGATAGCACTTTTTACAATGTGAAATGATACAAAAGGAATAAATTTTTCAGATGCATTCTAAATACTTTTGAAAGTGCTTTCAAGCTCTAATGATATATCAATACTCAATTGCCTGTCTTAGTAGAAAACCAGTGATTTTATTTAGAAGAATGGTGAAGGTGTAAGAATAGCTACATGGTTATCCTAGATGAAAATAGAACTGATATGGGTGGAGGATTAAAATAAGAGTAGGATAACTAGTAGTGACATCAGACATCTAAATTTAGGATAGTTTGAAAGCTCTAAATTTTGTTTTCATTGGCTTTTGTGTGGTGTTTCATAAAGTTCTTTGGATGGAGCTAAGAGCCTATAGCAAGGACAGTCAGTCTTTGTGCAGAACTATTCTGGAATCCATCTTAATTTTTTTTTTTTTTTCCCTAGAAGCTGTTAAAAGAATAAAAATAAAGATTCTTACAACTTTCATCTCTCTTGGGCATGGCTGTCACAACATTCTAGGTTGTGAAAGTGGCATGTGACTTTACAAGTAGCTGTTTAATTCAAAAGGAAAATTCTCCTTACACAATATCACCCTTTTCTGCTTTGTGAACTGAGCACTTCATGCTGAGCTGGTCTGTCCTGCAGAATTGTCTGATGATCACTTCTCTTCCTGCAGCCTCTTCGTTAAACATTAACTGTGGACAGTTAGTGCTGGAACCTTATGGCACTTTGATCGAACAAAGGAGGCAGATTGCATATCTCTTCCTTACTGAAAAGTGCCCAGATTCCCAAAACATGCAGAAGGGACTTCTCCCTCAGAAGGAATACAATGAAAGCAGGTTAGTGTGGGAAGAATGGATGAAGCTGTGTTGTGCTTTGCCGTCCCTTATCTGGGTACTGCCCTGCAAGCTGAGGCTGGCCTGACATTAGGCACATGAAGGTTAGTCATCTGGTCTGAACAAAGCACCTAAGCTCCCTCTGGAGTCAAGTGAGGAAGATGGACATCTGGAGGACTCTTCATCCTGCTCTAAAACAAGTATAAGGCTTACTGATTAGAGAGGCCTCTTTCTTACTGCGATCCACAACATAGCCCTTAAGGATTAGCTCAGACTAGAGACCTGTGTTTAAGCTGGCTAGAGCTAGGTAAGAGGAATCTTACCTGCTCTGAAAAAGCACCTTATGAGTACGACAAAGCATTGTTTAGATTCACTCCAGGAAAAAAGTGGAGGTACAAAACTAGCTTTCTTTGTGATAGTTACAGTTACTCTGTTACAGTGCACTAGGTAGAGCTCATAGGTAAAAAAACCATTATATACTATAACTTACAAAAATTTCTTCTTAATTCCCCCCCTACACAACTCCTTCAACCACTTGCTGAAGTCTCTTTGCAAACCTAGTTCAGGGAGAGATGGAAGACCGATACATAAGTCTACCTGACAAGAGACATTAGAGAGAAGATTATTCATATTTGTTTCTTGGCATGTTATTCTGCCTTGTTCCTTATAAAAATCTCAATCCGACTTTAGCTTTTGATACTAATTAAGATCACGTCCTTTCTAAAGAGTAGTGATAGGTGTGAGTTACCTGACATATTCCTCTTTCTCAGTGATCAACTTTTTTCAAGATCCTAGAGACTGATATATGTTCACTAAAGAGAGAACTGGAAACTGGAGATGGTCTCCTGCAATGGAGATGTCTTGCTCAAAGGACGTGAATAAGCTTATCTCTCAGTATCTTCATACCTAGGTGAGAACATCTGTTTACCTTTATGGTAACAACTCAGGTGATGGCAAACTGCTTTCTAAGGTGAAACTGAAAGGAAAATACTGCCTTGCAAGGATCTTCTGGCAGCTTTTTTTCTGGGAAGATGGTCAGAGTTGTGCACTGAAAGATCACAAGACAGCTAAAGAGAATGTAGAAAAAAAAAAGTTGGAAAAGAAGACGTGAAGGGATTCAGGTGAACTGGGTCTGTATACAGACAAAATGAATCACAACTTTCAAGTTTTGTTTGTCTCTGACTTGGACACCTGAATTGTTGTAGCGAAGAGATAGAATTGTGTGCAATTTTAAAAGTATTTTTGCACAACTTCCTGGTTGCTATAAAGAAATCCAGAACTGATTCTTCTTTGTTTGTGCAAATATTTTTATTGACTTTATTATTCATTCTGTAGAAATAACAAAAATGTTTTTTCCAAACGTTCTCTTTCATACTCCATATCTTCATGTACACATCTATGTGTATGGCTGGTGGGTGGTATGAGAATTTAAAAATGTGTTGACACTATCTGCCTGGTCCACAGTGCATTTAAAAACAAAGAGAGAGATTTTTGGATTATGAAAGATTTATATTTTCCCTTGGTACCAGCTCCTGCAAGTTGAAAATTGCTTTGTTTTTGACCCTTTGACAATGACAGCAGGGTGTGTGGCTTAAAGAGGCAGATAAAATCCTGAATACTTAAAAGAAAACATTTTTTACATTTCATGATCACTGAATAAATGAACTTTCCTACTCAGGAGGGAATGAAAACTTGGCAAGGAGGTAGGTATTAAGAACTCTTTATTTTCTATTTCTTATATTCTTAAAATGAAAGGTGTTTTCCTATTGCAAAGCATGAGTCTGTGTGAAATTAAAGGCTTATATTTGTTTAAAAACTTTTTGGTTTATGTACAAAATATGGATCCATGAAAGGGAATGTTTGTATAGAACAGCTCTATTCATGAAAATAACTTGCTCCTGCACTTATGCTGAATGAAGGTGGGCAATAAGTCATAGAAAATAGCTTATCATCAACAAGCTTTTTGGAACTGAAACTTTCCATTAATTTTCATCATTGAGATGTTTAATATCTTTATTTGGGAGACTGTATGAATTGTGTGACCAGCTGGTAAATATATATTTCCAGATTCTTGAAACAGTAACACTTGCAAGTATCCAACATGATCCCAGCTAAGGGTTTTTTTGCTCCACGAAGGCAATTAGAAAGATTGGGTTTAGTAACTCTTTTGCTCCCAGTAGCGGTTCTTTTTGTTCCCTTTATTCAGTAAACCTTCACAATCAGTTTCTGTCTCAAGTGTCTCTTTCCAGAGTGTTTTTGCTGATTCCTCAGCCTCTCTTTTTTTTCGCCTTCAGCTGATCTGAAGAACCATGGCATTAGAAAAGTGCTTGGGTCACTGGTCTCCCATGGTTCATTGTGATACACAGATGTGCAGAGTTTCTTTGCAGATGGTGGAGCCTCAGCAGTTCCCTCTTGCCCTTCTGGTGTGGTAAGACCATATGTAGATGTACAGTGCATACGGAGCTATATAGTTCCTAATAAATATTCATCTCCATAAAAGCAGTAGTTTACATTTTAAGTCTACTGCAATCAGGTTTTAAGTTATTTAATCCACTAGATTTTAAAAATGTTTCATAGTTATAGCACTTCAGATCTCGCTTTCCTTTTTTAACCTATAAAGGCTCTGAAATATCATATACTCTTTCCTAAAATATTCGGTTTTCATCACAAGGAAAACTGGATTTACATTGCCTTCTAACTTATGAATAACAGCAGACAAAACCTCTGGCATTGAGTCATTCAGTGAATAGCTTGCAGCGGTATTAATCAGGGCACTGCTTGGTTGCACCAGCCCATAAGGAGATGAAAGAATTCGTACTAATTCCTCCCTATGACCTCTTGATGGTGGCCCTTGACAACCATGATCCCCCTGATTTCTGTGGGGTGGAAGTATTCCTGACATGCCTGGGAACTGGCTCACACCAGAAGTAGGGAGAACCTCAGTGAGCGTGAGTGAAACCCTGGCCTTGTTGCATCAGTGTCCATCGTGTGTAGGCATGTTCCAGCAGCAAAGTGGTGAGTGCTGGACCAACTGAAAGTATCTAGACAAATTGGGTAGAATATTATTATTATTTTGTCTGGATGTTTTCTAACTTCCTCCTGTTTTCATTTTGGTCTCACTTCGAGGTTTATAACAATAACTGAAAATACAAAAATACCTTCTTGCACAGGATTATCTGCTTGCAAAAAAAAAACGATAAAGATGAAATGTTCAAATTTAAGATAACACAGACAGGAGAAAGGGCAGAGCTTTTGGAGATGGCACTGCTCTGCAGCTATCAAGAGACTTTCTAGGTTACAGCCCTCAGTACCGTGGGCCAGATCTCTCTTCAGGAACTTCTTGATTTTTTTTTTTAATTTTGTTTTTTTAATTTATTTTATATCTGTTTCGGTATTCCTTCTTAAATTCAGGTCAGTAAGACAATGACTGCACTCACCTGGTTATTACATCAATTCTACACCTGTAGTGACAGGAAAGATTTATAAGCACAAAGCCTTTGTCCTAACATGAAATGATTTACACACTTTATTGCCAAATGGAAAATACAACAATTATGTCAAGGTTTACCCTTTTTCCAGCAAGACTTGAGGTAAATGGGCAGGCTAAGCAATCCAGCCAGTTTCAACGATGACAGCAGCTTTTCCAGTTTTATAGGATCCAACAGCAGGTTCTGTGACTGACTACCAAGCAGAAAGCTTAGCCATGCAGTTTGCATTAATTTAATTGCAATTTTATATTTAAATACCCTAGATAGCTCTGAATAGTTCAACCTCCATCATCAAAAGTCCTAGATAAAAATCATTGCTCCCTTGACTTCAGAATATCGGTATTTTCTTTTATGTAAAATAAATGAAACTTTCACTAAAGACCATAACAGTAGGCAACTCCTTTACTTTTAAATGTACTTTGTTACAAGAGGCAAACTCGACTGTTTCTGAGTGTGATTATGCAATATCGTTGTTTTATGGTGCAGTTAATTATACTTAAAAATGCTTAGTTAAAACAAAAAACAATAGCATACAGTATAAAATGAATAAAAAGAAGCATTATACCTCTAAGAGGAGACATAAAAGAAATGGGTCGCTGTTTCCCTAAAGGTGATAGTTCTTTTGAAAAGAAAAACTCTGCATTTTCAGCCCATGTAACATTTTGAGCATGCCTCTGTGCTTTAAAATTTAAGTAATTTACAGCAGAGTGCCAAAGTAATTGCACTGAGAATTTGGTGTCAAACATCTGAAAGACTAAATAATTGAGCCAGAGAGAGAGATATAATTTTGGGGAGAAGACAATAGCAATTGCAGGCATGTTTAAGGATTAGATAAAAGACAATTAACATAAGTAGCTAAAACGTATTTTATAGTATTGACTCTCTCAAGACATGTTGTCTCATGTGGGCTTTATTTATTTATGTAATTTTGTTCTCAGAAGTATAAAGCAGGGTGGAAAATACAGCGTCAGAGATCTGCAATGAAAAGTACTTCAAACTCTTAAGTGTTTGAAACCTAGCTGTGGAGGCAAAATTTTAACAATACTACTAAAAAAGCTCAAGGTCTTTGGCAAAAGGCTGTGAAGTCATCCACATAGAATCAGCCACATAAACTGCATGTGACAGTGTGGTCCTGTGATGTGAACACTCAGCGAGAACTGTTTCTGCTTCTGAAAGGACTCAGATGAGCTGTAGTGCTCTTCCATTTTCAAAATGTAAGTTAAATTTTGAATGTGTGCCTGTATGTCTGTGTGAAAGTGAGTATGTGTGGAGGTGGGAGAGGAGTATTACCTTGTCAAACAGTACTGATATCCTAGTCTGTGTTTTGTGCTAGGAAGATGCCAAAGAGAGAGTCTTCTGCTTTACCTGATTAAATATAAATGATTAAAAAGGTGTAAAATAAAAGGAAAAACAATCAGAAAACTCTGAAGATCTGTACATTTTGGTCCACTCACACACATGCATACAGAATATGACATTTATATTCTCTGTACGTATTTATACCACATGCACATAAATATAGATGTACATACGTTTCTATATGAACAGCCAACTGAAACAGCTACAACAGGAAATCTGAATCACAGATTTTTCAGTAATTCTTTGGACACCATTTCACCACTTCCCAAGCAGCTCTGTTCTTCTTTCTTAAATACACATTTATATATCAGCAACTGAAATATCAACAAATGCCTTTGGGAAGAACAAGAACTTTGATCATAAATTATCCAGGATGTAATAGGTAATTTCTTCCTTCTCACAATGCTAAGAGTGTATTCTTTGCAGCGTCACCTCCAAAGAAGTTCAACAGGGTAAAGTGTGACTGAGTAGCTTTTTCAGACACAGGTGTAGGAAAACCCTGAAGACATTTTGGTCCTTTATACACAGGTCCTTACTAAATTCTGGTCCATAACTCCCTGGTCCAATGTAAATATAAATATATTATTTTATTCTTTTGTTCTTCTTTTTTTCCTCTTTTCATCCTTCTTTTGTCTTCTTTCTTTCATCTCCTTTCTCTTGTCTTCTTTAATTCTCTTCGGTAGATTGAAGACAAAACATAGGAAGGATGTAAAAGTGTGATACCAAAGGAGCTGAATTAGTATCAGAAACGTGAGAGCTTTGATCATCCTCTTTCTCCAAGTTCAAGAGAGGGTGCAAGCACAGCTGTTACAAGTGTTGTCCTTTGGGTCTGCTCAGGATACGTAGTTTATTTATTTCCCATGAGGCCCAGTGACTTTTTCTTATTTAAACACGGCAGACTAACAGTTAAGGTAACCATCGATCTTCCCTTGTAATGAATGATGGTTTAGTAGTTCACTTGTACTTATAACCCAGACAGCTTTTAGTTGTAGTCGTTCGACAACTCTGCCTCCAAACATCATAAAATAGAAAGAATGCTTCCTCCAAAGAACAATATCTTTTAAAGTAGATGGTACATTTAACTGCAGTTTTTCCAGTCTCTTGCATTTGATTTCTATTCATTTGAACTCTGGACTTAAACAGTTTTAAACTTGCTTTAGACCAAGGAATATAATCACACTAGTTATGTTTTCCTCCCAGATTCTGAATACGCTTTCATGAGCTCACTTAATTAGTTACTGTACCCCTAGCATTGAGAGGATAATTGCCGTCATGAGTCAAGCACTAAGTGGGATCTGGAAATATCCCAGAAAGCATCAAGATTTCTCAGATTTTCAATATTTGATGCTGCGTGACTGCTGTGAGGTTTGTAAGGATTTGTAATTTCCTCTAGAAGTGAAATGAGGCAGAATATATCACAGCTACTCATAACAAACTAAAGGCTTGGGAGGCCCAGAACCAGATGCATCTTAGTTTTCCTCTCTCTTCCCTCCACAATTTTCCCAATTATGTTAATTTACTTCTACTTGCTCTGCTGCAGAGGACACTTTTATGCTGAGGGTATACAATAAGTTCTTTCTTATTTCACACATACCCATGAAGTTTTAGGCACTTTCATTTGAGTGAACAGTTAAACCAGTGTATGCTGGGGGTAGACAGGCCCTGCTGCTTCCTACTGCCAGTTCTTGTCATTTCCATGGAGGTTGCTATTAAAGTCTGCTGATGCTTCCTGTATAATATATTCAGATGAATTCAATTTCTCTAAATTTTTGTTCTACTCCAGGTCTTGTGATTCTTGTTAAAGGCCTCTGTTGCAAGGACTCATCTTCTCCCCTAGACCAAGGCATACAGAATGGTTCAAATTCACATTGCTCAGAACTATCCTGTCTGCAGTGAATTGGACACATGCATCCACAGGAGAAAATATCTGAATTGTCCTCTGCAAATATATGGCTAGAGTTCCATTGCCATGTTTGTTGCATGTCTTGAAATACGACTTGGTGGCTTGAGTGGGTACTAGAGGGTGCAGCATCCATGGGAGCAGTGGTGGAAGATTAAACTGGAGAGGAGGTGGCAAACTTGAATGAAATATTATCTGTAATTTGTAGAAGCAGCCATCCCTTTACAAACTTTTACCAGGATTTTTCTTTGATAAGAGCTGTTTTTTTAGAACAAAACAAAACAAAGCACCACAATCCATAGGCAAACTAGCCTGCATGCAGTATGGATAATCACAGTGTGGAAATAGGGAAGGTAAATAGGGAATTAAGGTTTTTTGCTTCTGCAATTTCATGGACACCTAATTCTCTAAAACCACCCAAACCTGAATTGAAAAAAATAAATCTCTTTTCTGCATGCTGTTCTTTACTATGAGGGTGGTGAGACTCTGGAATGTGTTGCCCAGAGAAGTTGTGGAAGCCCCATGCCTGGAAGTTTTTAAGGCTGGATTGGATGGGTTCTGAGCAACCTGGTCTAGTGGGAGGTGTCCTTGCCCATGACAGGTGGGTTGGAACTGGATGATATTTAAGGTCGCTTCCAACTCAAGCCGTTCTATGATTCTATTCTGTGATTCCATGCAACATCTTGATCCCCCTCTAAATGAAAGATTTCAGGAGGCACCAAATAAGGTCTTGCCTCACTCTGGCTTCTTCCTACCATCAGCACTGACCTGCAGCTACTCGGTGTCTACTTTATTCATCTTGAGCAACCCAGTCTGATACCACCTCCTCTTCTTACAGCCATCACTGCACAGCTCGCTTTCATCCCTGGAGCATCATCCTCCCTCTGAATGGAAGAAAGTTTTATTAAAAAAAAGTGTGTCGTTTGACCCCATATGCAAAGCTTTACTATGAAGTACCTATGCAGCAAGAGTGAATTTACACTGAAAGGATGACCCTAGTGTGATTAGTTTGTAAATTTTCAGGGCTTGAGTTTGTTTCAGTAAATTTAACTAGAAAAATCTATGCATGGACTAAGTTACCTCAGTGTCTGCAATGGCTTATAATTATTTTTCTTTCTTCCTTCTTTATATTTTCCTACTACAAATGCTGTTTATTACAGACCACTGGCCTGATAGACAATATGTCCTTAGCCCACAAAAAATGCTGGATACTGCAAATTGATGTTGCAACAAGGGTGGAGTGCCACATAGTTTGTACATTTAACAAAACTTAAACGTGCTGATGACTAACGTTAACAGATATTAAGACATAGGAACTACAATCTAGACAAATTCTTAAGATGTTTGCTTGGGTTTGAATATATGTATGCGTGCTGCCATGTAATTTCCTCTGAGAATGCAACAGTACTTATTTTAAGTACCTACATACTTTGGAAAAAGTAAGGTGATTATTTTTGAAAAGTACCAAGGAGAATTTTATTTTTTTTAGAAAAAAATCTTCTATGAATTTACATAAACATAGAAATTGAGTCACATTTTGGCATGGATACACCTAAAAAGAAAATCAATAGAAGAAAAGACTGAAATAATTTTGTCTTTTCCAAGCCCAGATATCTTTTGTTATGATATGGGGAGAGGCAGTGGTCTAACAGCCTGAAACACCAATTGTAATGAAAAAACACATGTACTTAATGTACTGTCCTGCTCTTTATATGTGCTGCAGTGTCCTAGTGCTTCATTCCTTCATTTTGGCTCAATCCAAAAGCTATTGAATTCAGTGGAAAACCACCCACTGACTTCAGTAGGGAATAGATCAATCTCAAAAAAATACGTAATTGAACAGGGTAACAACAAATTTTGTGCCATGTGTTATAAATCTCTCTTCCACAGCAGAATCTTACAGTTCTGTCTCAATAGCACTGAACTGGAGTAAGGAAAGAAGAGGTAACTTCACCTTCAGTTGAGGAGATCTTAAGTTTGTAACTCTCACCACAAAATTCATTTTTTTTTGCATTAAGTCCGGTACCCACACCATGGAGTTATGACCAGAAGGACTGAGCCTGAGGCATAAACAAATCACACAACATCAGCTGTGAAAAAAATGAGCACATCAAAAGGTAGACATCTGAAATCCTGATGAAATTGTTTGTCATCTCTTGGGGAAAAAAATTACTGCTGGATGGGTTTATGCTACCTTTGCAGAGTTGAGTCATACAAGTTTGGGATATTGTTCTAAAATTGGCGTAGCTTTCTTTACGAACTTGGGTTTCCATCCCCTTAGTCAGATCTTCCCCTGGGGGAGTAAATTGTTAAAGGCATAGGATCAAATATCAAATCTTTTTCTGTGTTACAAATCTGATAACAAATTGGAGGAGGGCAAATGACTAATATAAACATATGCTGGAAATGTTCCCTCAGCGGCCTGGGCATGTCTTGCAACAGAATTATCTGTCACAGGTTGTGAGGTTGGAAATGAATGGAAGCAGAAGATAATTAAGAATTGAGAATTTACATTTTTAATATTGTCAATAAAGCAAGGGCTTGGAAGGGCTTTCTTCTTAGTGTCGTTATATGAATATAATTGCATTAATTTTGATGATCTAAATTCATAGAATCAGGGGGAAATGGCCCGGAAAACAATGAAAAGTGCAGTCTTTGCAGTTCTAGAATGTTTTTTTTTTCCTCCAGAATTTCAGCAGAGGTTTAGAAAGTAACATTAATAAGCCAAATACAGCTCTAAATTCTGAAGTTATTTCCCTTATTCTTTCAGCACTTTATGGTTACTCAGGAAGAACAGAGAAGAAAAGCTTGAAATGTATATCATTCTTTGGGGAAGGTTAGGCTTCTGTTCACGGTTTTCTTAGCAAGGAAGAAGCCAGATTCCCCAAGACTGATTGTGTTATACTGTAGTCTGAAGCCCTGATGGATGGTGTTCTTCACGTGTTGAGACCTACATGGATGAATACACTTTACAAAAGCAGACTCACAGCGTAGATGACATAGACAAATTGTGTGCACTCATTCTACCTGAGTATTCTTACGCCGTGACTTTCCACTTCCATTTTCTATTCTTAAATATACTTAATCGGGATCTCTTTCTGATACCTGTAGAGTGCTTCACATAGACCTGAATTACAAAGGAAACTAATGAGGAAACTAGCCTGGTTGAATTCCTCTCCTCTGCTAGGTTGTTACAGAGCACCAGTACAGCTGCCGTTTGCTCCTTCTTCTGCTCCTTCTACTCCTACCTGATTATCTTTGGGATCAGTCCGGCATGGCAGGAAAAAGTCAGGATGAGATTTCTGATTCATCTGCTTTCTCACTGGGGGACATTTTTTGTCTCCATAGAGACCACGTCTGGTCTTCAGCCAGTCTGTATGAGAAATGTCCTACCAAGACCCCTTCACCTTGGGAGGTGCTGTAATGGAATTTTTATGAGCCATCTAGCACAGTCCCCAGCTAAACTTGCCTCAGGCACAGAAAGAAAGAGAATAAAGAAATTACCAGAGTCCTTTGACAAGTAGTAGGGACAATAGGCTGTCAGTAGGATGTAACTTACTCCAGTAAAACACAGGACTTATAAATATTGCATATATTTGAGAGGAACTGAGCTGCTGCTGGATATCACAAAAAAACACAAACCCTCAGATCCTGCTCTGCCTAGTGAATCTGCAGTAAAGCATTCTTTAATGCAGGGCATAAAAAACATGTTTGTGAACATTTATATTTTAAATGCGGGACCCATTGTTTTCTATGGGGAAGGGAATTTAATAAAAAAAAAAAAGATGATAGCAGTGTTTCTATGGTCAGAAAAGCAGAAATAGTTTCTGGAAATGAATTGCCACTATCTGTGATACAGTGTGGGAGAAAGAACTGTACTAGAAGAGACAAACCCATATTCTGATAACTTCCCAAGAAACAATGGGGTTACCTACGTGCTAGGGAGTGTTGGCTATTTAACCAGTTCTCAGACATCGTGGATGTTGTGTCTTGGATGTCCAGAACTTTCAACAAAACATGGTGTTAAATATTGTAGAGTAACATATTGCTGTGGTAAAAATTGCAGTCAGAAAGCTCACAAATACAGTTTTAAACAGAAGAAACTGCTTACCAGAGATAGAGGAAACGCTAACCAGGATGTTGGCATTTATTGCTGTATTCTTCAAATAAATAAAAATGACGCGTAGACAAATACCAGAGATGTGCAGACATGACCTTAGTCTAACAGCCGTTCCCGAAGGACAGCACCTCTTCCAGAAACATTGCTTCATTGGTGTTGCAGAGTAAAGTTAGCGCTGGGCGTACGCCTGCTTCCTGGTATGGAGCTTGAACTGTCAGCTGAAAGGGAAAAGAATGGGTAGAGATCTCTGTAGCTTCATTTCTACATCCCTTTTTTTTGTTTGTTTTTAGAGGGTGTTTTTTAGCATAATATTTGTTACTGAAAACTGTATAACTTGTTCCATTTCAGGGCCTTAGTTTTGTCTACAGAGTGAATACGGTGACCAGCCAGCCTATGGCCTGTGCTATTGGACTCCCTGAAGTCCTTCGATAATTCAGACCCAAATGGTCTGAGTTTTATATCTGATGCTAAATTTACCTATTGAAGTGCCTGCAGCACCAGTGAAAGAGTCACCCAATTGATACTGATAGGATTTAGGAAGATCAGCAACTGTGGTGCAGTATAGTCATAGCACAGCCTGCCTAAATACAGCTAGGTTTATTTAGAGCGCCAACCCCAGGTTGAGCTGGTAAAGTTACCATGGTTCCTATGAACTTTTAATTCAGCGAAAAATAAAGTAGTGGCTGAAGCCTGGAAATAGTTGTTGTGCATGGCAGTGGTTAAGGCTTTGAAGTGACCTGACAGCTCACAAGACAAGAGAGGATCACAGAAATGGGCAGGCCAGCAGTTAGAGCAGGTAAGGTGTCTTTTATACTTCAGAGAACAGTGCCTGAGATCTGGAGTGACAAACATCTGCCCTAACCTATAGGCTGACCTATGCCATTAAGCATGAGGCTGTTGGTCTCTTCCTCAAGCTTTTGTTTCTGAGAGGTAACAAGCCCTAGGAGTGGCAGTCTGCACCACTTTGTAGTGCTGCAGTTAGATGTGCTGTCCTTTCTAGAGCCACAACATGGCAAGACATCTCTGAGAGTGTGTGGTAACAAGTTCCACAGGGTAAGTAAAATTTTGGTTGGAGGAAGAAATATAGTAATGAGATTTAGAAAGGGAAAGGAAGGTCACAGTGACTCACAAGGCATCTGTGCTCTCACAGAGTGAAACTAACACACATTGAAAGAGAAGGAAGGAAGAAAAAAGTGTGAAGGTTATTGAGACTGATAAGTTTATTTTGTCCCCATGTAAATTCACTCAGGGTCAGAACCTTTTGTTGACTCAATGACAATCACACAATAGACATGGGATGTGGTGGGGCTGGACTTTTCCTTAATTACCTAGGGGACTCTGTCATAGCAAAATTCACAGGGAACTTGAGTCACCTTTGCCATTACTGTGATCTAGCAACACGATGATACCATGCAATTAAAGGAAATCACTTAGCAGTCCCACAGAAATAAATATATATATATATACACCCGTCAGTCACACAGTTTGACAGATATATCCTTGTCAGAGAGAACATTCAGCTGGTGTCTAAAAATTCCCTCTAAGCAAAAAGAAAGCTTCCCATCCAAGATCACTCTAGCAAACTGAGCCTTACCTTGCTGGTGATAATCTCAGACACAACGTCAATGAAGCAAGGTGATACTAAATCTATTGTTTGATAGTACCTTGATAGCTACAGATGTCATCTATCTGAACTCCTGCAAGGCCTTTGATGCAGTTCTCCACAACACCCTTCTCTCTAAATTGGAGAGATATGGATATCATAGGATGAGGAATTGGTTAGATTGTTGCATCCAGAGAAGAGTGGTCAATGGCTCAATGTCCAGATGGAGACGGGTGACAGCTGGCATCCCTCAGGCGTCTGCACTGGGTTTAGTACCCTTTAATATCTTCATCAGTGACATAGACAGTGGGATTGAGTGCCCCCTCATCAAGTCTGCAGATGACACCAAGCTGAGTGGTGCAGCTGATGCGTCTGAGAGATGGGATGCCATCCAGAGGAACCTAGACAAGCTGGACTAGTGGGTCCATGTGAACCTCACAAGGTTCAACACGATCAAATACAGGGTCCTGCACTGCAATCAGGGCAACCCCCAGTATGAATACACAATGGCGAATAAAGTGAGAGCAGCCCTGCTGAGAAGGACTTCGGAGTACTGGTGGATGAAAAGTTGGACATCTGCTAGCAATATACACTGTCAGCGCAGAAGGCCAATTGCATCCTGGGCTGTGTCAAAAGAAACATGGCCAGTATGTAGAGGGAGGTGATTCTCCCCCTCTATTCAGCTCTCGTGAGACCCCACCTGCAGTTCTGTGTTCAGCTCTGGGCCCTCAACACAAGAAGGAGATAGACCTGATAAATGGTTTGAGGACTGGACCACCTGTCCTGTGAAGAAAGGCTGAGAGGGTTAATGTTGTTCAGCCTGGAGAGGAGAAGGCTCTGGGTACACTTTACTGTGGCCTCTTAGTACTTAAAGGGCGTTTGTAATAAAGATGGGAATAAACTTTTTAGCAGGGCCTGTTGTGATGGGACAACAGGTAGTAGTTTTAAAGTAAAAGAGGGTAGAATTAGAATAGATGCAAGGAAGTAATTTTTTATAATAAGTGTGGTGGAACACTGGAACAGGTTTCCCAGAGAGAAAGTAGAAGCCCCATCCCTGGAAACATTCAAGATCAGGTTGAACTGGGCTCTGTGCAACCTGATCTAGTTGAAGATGTACCTGCACATTGCAGGGGGATTGAACTAGATGACCTCTAAAAGTCCCTTCTAATTCAAAATACTCTATGATTCTATGATTGATTCTGTGATTCTCTGTTTCTATGATACCATGTCAGCATTCTAGCAATCAACTAAAATTTTTAAGAGCTTTTAAGAATTCTGTTCCCACAAAGGTACAGCTTATGTACACAAAGAAAAGAAAGATGCATTATATTTCCAAGGCATATGCCAGGTTATTGCACTGTCCCTTTGGGTTTCTTTTTGTTTGACATTATGTGTGTGTGTAAATAATTTTTCAGTGAGAAGGACAGTGTATATGTGTATTCCAGATGGATGGGGAAGAAATTCAGAAGTTGGCAGAGTTAATGAGTTTTGGCAACAGTTCATTGCTTTTCCTGAAGTTCTATTTCACACAAATTCTGCACTCATTGAATACTTTTTGAGGGTACATGTAGGAAGGAAAGTCTCTTTACTATTTCATTTCATTGCTGATTTTACTTGAGGAATAAGGAAAGTAGGTTTTCCCCTAAACTTGCAGTTAATTTTTTATGACATTAATTTAAACTCTGAAGTGAAGAATTTTCTTTCTTTCAGCAGTGGATTTGGGGTTTATTCACTCTTTTTCCAAGCATTTTACCTTCAGGGTTTTTTTTTATATATTTGAAAATATTTTTCTTCAGTAAGAGAGAAAGACTTTGAGGCTTACAGCAACTTTTTTTTGGTGTTAAATTCCACCTTCTGTTGAATCATTTCATGTGTTGGAAAGAATTTCTAAAGTATACATTTTAGCCAGTGGTGTGCAATTATAGTCTTTAGTTTAAAGTAGTCCTTTTCTTTTAATAAAGTGGTGTGCATGGTTGTGGCTGCTGCTATTTTGACTGCAAGAACAACGGAAAGGTTGTGAGGGATCTATAATCCCAAATAGGTTTGGAAAGGCTTAATTAGAGGTAACCTTTAAACAAGAGCAATATGACTTCCAAACTTCATGCAGTCTTAGTATTACAGGGCAAATCTAGATTTACACACTGAGGCCAAATCCTGACCTTTATTTATGTGATGTGTGACACACACAGAAGCACTGACATCCCAGAGTTCTGCCACGGCCAGGACCGGGGGAAGGACAGAGCAGCTCCCTGCCAGTCCCCAGGGAGCGAGATGCTGCAGGAGGTGGTGCAGCCACCACTTATGGTGCTGGATTTCTTCTCATAAAGACTGGGTACAAGGATGATGTCAAGTTTAGATTGTACCATTTGAAGCTACCTCACTTCTGAAAAAAAAAAGCGTGCTCAGCTTTTTTTTTTTGTTTCAATGACCTCTGTAGGCAGCCCTCAGCAGATGAAGGTTATTACCTGTAGTACCAGTGAATTTGATTTATTTTTCTTCCACACTCGGGAGGATTTTACTCTTTATATTCCAATTTATCATTCTTGCTCATTCTGTCTTGAATGCTGTTAAGTAACTGCTGAGGAGAACCAGTATGCATTGTAGGGCAGAGGAAGAAATGAGAAGAACGAAGTCTTAATCTGGACTCCTCCTTGAGGAGGCTGCGTAGCTGGCAGGAGCTGGACGATGTACATACCTTGGCCTCAGCCGTAGCCACAAGGAGATAAGCGGGCAAGATAAGCTGTGCAATGGCCAGGACTGTTCGGTACTGAGCTGTGTTTCTGTTCCGGTTCAGTCTGTGCACTTTAAGCGATGTAACATCCAGCCTCAAATCAAAAGGCAGTGGATTTTCTCCATGTAGGAAGTGTGCTATCCCCTGTGATACACGGTGAACTCAATATAAGGTGGGAACAAAGGGCAAATGTTTTGTTGATATCGTTTCCTTGTCAGTGAAGCCCCACAGGCCGGAGCACTCGACCGTCTGACACATCCAGAAGGTGATGACCAATTGTTAACAATCCTGTGAGCGACTTCTCCCGGCAGTTCTCAGAAAAAACAGCGCTGCGATGACGGAAAAGGCACAGGATGTTACAGGATCCGTCTATGGCTTCTGAGGTGTGGGAAGCAGAGCACGCTCTGTTTTTGGAGGATGCACGGCTGTAAACAGGAAGCTTTGCAGGGCACAGCTGAGTCCTTGGACTCCGTGCTGGAATGGGGGAGAAATCTGCTGAACAGGTAGTCCCGGCCAGCATGGGATTGTCGAGGCACAGACAGTGTACTTGGATTTCCTAAAAATATCCCATTCATCCTTGTCGTAGTCCATCATGCCAACTTATGCACTGTTGTGGTTTTAAACCACTGGGAAGAAGTGAGATGTTCTGAAATCCAGGGTATTTGGGAAGCATTCTAATGGCAGACAGGCTCCCTTAAGACTTGCCACTTAAGAAAGCATCTAAGTTAACAGTGAGTTGTTAATCCAGTATTACACAGAACAACTGCCAGTATTTCATTAAATTAATTTACTATTAGTTGAGTTAATTAGAGACCAAACCATTTTAGCTAATCCTTAACGTAAAAAATATTAACATAAAAAAGTTCAACCAGCTGCAGGAAAACTGCACAGGGAACGGGAAGGAACAGGTTTCCCTAGAGTGCTTTAGCAGACTTTCTGTGAAACTCCCAGCAGTCAGAAAAAAAAAAACCAAACAAAATCCACTTATCAAAAGAACCTTGTATTTTGGCTGTGCAGAGAACAGCCAGCGTGTTTGCACAGGGCATATCCAATCTTCTCAGCCCTGCTCCTCCCTCTTCCCCCAAAATCAGGTTGCAAAATCTGTTCATCAAATTATTCCAGTTCTGCTTGTGTTAAGATGTATCAGTTTAATAGCTTAACAAAGGATCATGGGAACAGATGAGTGCTCCAGCACGTCCGCTATTGTGTTTTGTGTTTTCGGCACTCACTATTGCCAAATGACCACTGAACAAAACGGCGCCTCTGACAACAATGCTTATGCCACAGAGTTAATGAGTAGAGAAAAATACATCAGTTTAGGAGTTTGCATTTTGATCATTTTTACCGCAAAGACAACGCATGTGTATAAGCCCGGAAGACTTAGCTAGCAGACTCTAGAAAGGAACTGTAAAGTTAGGTCTTTTCATTCAAATTTAATGCATTCACTACAGTGCTGTACAGTTTAAGTTTCTAAGTCAAGCAGGTAAAAGTCAGGAGGCTGAAAGAACCCTTGTCTTCAGCTTGCTGCTTCTTGCCACGTCTTCGGTGACAAAAGCTGACTCAGCGAAGATGATCCTGAACACCTACAAGTTAGAGGAAGGCAAGCAGAAATGATCTGTCCTTTCACCTGCAGCTTGGTCACTACTGCCTCCCACAGAGCCTCCAGAGGAGACTGGGCAGAAGCTGGCACCCAAAGCGATTTCTGCTACTCAGACCTCATATACTTGTCCTGTTGATCTTTGAGAAATATTTCAGCAGTCTTCTTTCACCCCTGTATTATAAATTAAAAAATAAAAAATAAAAAAAAAGTATTTTGGAGGGGAAATAACTAAATTGCAAAGTTATTTTTTTGTATAGGAGTTAGTCATCCACTGTGATTTATGTACTTCTCACAATAGATTTTGAATTGGGAAACAGGAAGGCAGAGAAGTGGAGTGACAGACAACCTAGCAATTGAGAATAATGATTAATAATACCCAGCTTGCTTTAACAGAAACTGAGAAAGGTATTGTCTTTTTCAAGAAAGTATTTTGCAGAAGTGTTTGTTCATGAGCAGTCTGGTTAGCCAGCTCTGTCTCCTAAAAATTACCAGACTACTTGGCAGACAGAGCTATTCCTTATATTCTTTTAAAAGCAAAACCCTCAAAAGATTAACAACAAACAGGGACAGGGGCATCAAGCAAGTCCTGGAACACCAGTAACTCTGTGCAATGAATATTAACCCGAGATTCTTGCTTCAATCTTAGCAAATATTCAGTCACCTTCACACATTTTGATATCTTCTCTACATCAGCATTTAGTTGCTTTAGGCCCTACAAATATCTCATTAGCTACAGATGGAAGAAGAAAGTAGCTTTTTGTCTACTGAAGAAGCCTATAAATCTCCCTTCTCTCCATAGCTTCAAACACCTGGCTCTGCTTACTACCGCTATGACTAAACCAACTCTGCCTCTTGCTCATTGTCTCCCAAACTATAAAACTTTCCTCCTTTATCTCTCACCTGTCTCTCATCACTACTCCTTAATGGGTACCAGGTGGTTCCACGCAGCTGAGGCTGACTCGTCCTATCACAGATATTAACTGTTTCCTTGCTTTGCTTGATGTTAATATTCTGTGGCTTTGGATATGTCAGCCCATGATGAGAACTAAAGCAGGTCAGAGGAACAAGGAAGAGTCGTACGATTCCATGAACAAGATGTTACCATCCTCTTTCCACTTCAGACCAGAAGAGCTTCTCTGCAGGTAATGCAGAGTAGTGGACAAGGGTGGATTTAAAGGCAGGAGACCTGCACCCCGTTCTCTATTCTACCACTGAACTGTATGCAACCCTGTAATTAAGCAAGAACAAAACAGGTATTCCAGTATTTCCTGCTGGCCAAAGGTTCTACAGGAAGTGCAGAGCAATAAAGGCTGAATAACTTTTTGCTATTGTACCCCTTATTAATTGTAGTAACAGCCCAGGAGATCCTCACTACTAAGATCTGTGCTAGGTAAGCCACTCCTACTTTAGGAAACTTCTAATACAAAGAGACAGAACAAAAACCTTGAAGGGGAACACAGATGTGACTCTGCTGGGACTAGTTGATTCCTCATATCACTCACTTGAGAGAGCTAAACCTTCAACTCAGGAGCCTTATACAACTATTAAGTTGCCCACAGCCATTAAAACTATTGAGAGGCAACACTAAACACCTAGTAGATTGTTGGTGTTTGAAAGTAGAGAGCTCTTCAACAGAGCTGGAGAAGGAGATATAATAAAGAATTTTAGTGAAGCTTGCTCTTTTAAGAGTTAGTCTGATTGCATGGTAGCAAAAAGTGTAATTGGAAAAATTGTCATGTATCTGTCAGTTTAAATAAAGTCCAAGAGATTTGCATTGTGTCACTGAGCTTTAACTGCAAACACCAGTGGTAGAACTAATCTGAGAAAACATAGGTGTCTGTGACTGATCTAATTATCTAGGTTCCCATTTTTTTAGGAAACAATTCTAGAGCACAATTCAGCCCTTACAGCTGATGCCCATGCAGCTGATATCTAAGACTGGTGAGATGAGTCTTCTACAGGCAGACGAACTGTGTTCCATCTCATCTGCTAGGTGACATTCTCCTCTTCAGTAGTTTATTTTTCATATTTGAGTCAAATGAATTGTGACTTTTGGCTGTGTCCTCTATAGATCACACTTCATATAATGTCTTTGAGGAGCAGAACAAGGCCACAAAGAACTGGCTTGTGACTCTCAGAGATCTGCCTGTTACTTTCTGTTATTACAAAGGGGACACAAGACATACTGTCTTCTGCTTTTTGTCTCTACTTAGCAGCTGCTTCTGTGGAAAAAAGGGGAAGATTTCATCAGCTAAAACACTTATAAATAATGTTTTCACATAACTAAATTATATGAGAACTATAAAAAAATCTGAATAAAAAAATCTTTGTGAACAACAACAGCAACCCCTAAGTTAAGAGGAAGGACTTATTTTGCATTGTTAATGGAAGGCAAATAAAATGAAGATATAATTTATCATTAAAAAACTATATATTTTTTCAAATTCCAGCTGTACTTAAATCTATTTGTTGGTGCCAAAACTTTTTATCAAAACTCTCTGCGCTCCAGATTTGCAGGTAATTTTGTACAGTCACATGCTGCATTCCTCACTCTCAGCTTCCCTTTCCTTGTGAATTGAGAGTCAAAATAATTTTTAATTGTGATCTGCAGCTCACATATCCAGGACATAATTGATTTCAGTCACACCTGTACTGACCTTTGCTGGATTCAACGGAATCACGAGTCCATGACATCCATTTCCTGCCATGTTTCACTATGATTTGTGTTTACAGTGTTACAGCTATAATTTTTCCTTCTGCAATCAAAATGCTTCTCATTGTGGTATCTTTAAACTTGTTTAATGACTATGAGGATGAACTCTTGGATAGAAGACACATAGGAGAGGTCTAGAAGACAAACATTCTTATACAATATTTATATTGACATTTATATTAAAATTTCCAGATTAAATTCTAAGAAAGAACACTCCCTACCAGTAAAACGAATAAACAATAACTTGACTTCAAAAGCTGGCTAAGGTACCAAAGGTGGTAAATCACAAATGAGCTACAGCGAGCATTTATTCCAAATGGATGAAATACAAAAAAGGAGACACTCACTTGCGGAGGACAAATCTTTCTGTGAGCGTGCAGAAGAAGGAGCTGCAATGAGATTGCCACGGTCCCCAGCTATTGGCAGCCCATCAGATGAGCAGACCGTGAGCTGTGGCCAGCACCGCGCTTTCCTCTCTGCACCGGACTCCCATTTCCTCCAGATCATAGAATCATAGAATAGAACCATAGAGTCATAGAATCATAGAATCATAGAATGGCCTAGGCTAGAAGGGACCTTAGAGATCATTTAATCCAACTTCCCTGTCATGGGCAGGGACGCCTCTCTACTAGATCAGGCAACACATGGGGACCGAACGGGGATGTGAACAGGGCTATAGAGTTGCAGTGTCCTTATACCCCGAGATTAGAAGTCACTGGTCTGCTGGTTTCTAGAGGAGTTCTTTTGCCTTTGGCTTAATGGCATAGAACCCTCTGCTCGAACAACCATCTTTCTTTTCCAGTCTGGATCTGTCATCCCAGCAATTAGATGAGGCTCACAAGCTGGCACATGTTTTGCTTAGAAAGTATGAGACTGCTGGCAAGCCACCGGCTAGCATGGACACTTGTCTGGAACGTATTTCACCTTTGATCTGAAGGCAATCACATATAATATAACTCTCAGGAAAACTGCAAAATTCTAATGTTTTCCCCTCGCTTTAGGGGGAACAGGGTAGGAGATGTGTGGTGAGGGAAGGGTGATTTTTAAGCTTCTCTTTTTTTCAGTGTGTTTGATTGTATTTTACAACAACTTGTGGAAATTCAGTGGTGGGATTTTTTTTAAGTAATGTTTTCAAATAGTTGGGTAGGTCTTCTGGAACGCTGTTATTTTGTTTAAAATCAAGTAAAGACAGAAATATTACACAGGTTTCCCTTACATGCTGTTTGCCAGGATGGGAAACATATCCATGTTAAAAAAATTGAGAGTTTTAAGGGAGGAGAAAAGAGAACTGGAAAAAACAGAAACAGTTTAGTTAAAACACACAATCTGATACTGGGGGGAGGTGGGAGATGAAATGTTCTTTAGAATCATAGAATCATAGAATCATAGAATGTTAGGGATTGGAAGGGACCTCGAAAGATCATCAAGTCCAATCCCCCTGCCAGAGCAGGAATGCCTAGATTATGCCACACAGGAACGTGTCCAGGCAGGTCTTGAATGTCTCCAGAGAAGAAGACTCCACAACCTCTCTGGGCAGCCTGTTTTAGGTATGGGTTCATAATTTTTGGCAAGATTATTTCTTTATATCTTTCTGTCTTTCTGTGTATTTAGACAACTCCCTCATTTAAAATTATGTTTGGTGGCCCTAGTGAAGAATATTTGCATCACTGCATATTTTAAGCCACTTTGCTTTGCTTTGGGATGGAGAGTTTCAATGTTTCAGCTCAGTGTAGCACTTTCCATATGCTTTTGTTTTCTGTACATGTTAAGGTCTCCCTTGCTGTCTTCCAGGCCACCTCCTACATCTATTATTTACTGTCACATGTTTGCTCCAGGTATCCAGGTGTCTCATGACGCAATGCTAACAGAGAGATGAAGAGAATCATACTCTCCTGGCCAGTTGTCTCTCGAGGTTGTATGGTTGAAGACACACATTACTTCAGAAGTGGCTAAATAAGTCGTTTTGCGGTTTCTATCAAAGCACAAGGTTAGAACTATGGCTGGTCTTCAGGGTTAATTGATTCCATAGAAAGTGTGGGGCCTCCTCACTGATCAGAGACCAAATGGCACAACATGAAAAAAAATGACATAATGCATCTTGAACCAGAATTCATTCTGAAATTAGAATTGCTATTTAACAAAGGCATTTGCCTCTGTGTGTGGTTAAAGGAAGCTGGGTTTATGTGTTCTTGTACAATCTTTATTAATGAGTCCCAGGTATTTCTACCAGTGTTCCAAAGAGGGAAAATATAAGGAGAATTTGGTTCACCAGCAACAGCAGCTCCCCAGTTAGACTGCAATGCAAGGTGTGCCTAGTATTTAAACACTCATAGAGGGTTAAGTATGTAGTAAAGTTTCTTTATATGTTGGACTCAGTGACCTTTATTTGTGCCTTCCAACTTGAGTTATTCTATGATTCTATATGTTTTGCATTAAATTCTAAAGATGTTCAGTGTCATACATATTTACTTCATCAATAATAAAGGGTACTCAGAAGGTGCTATGATTTGTAGAGGAGAGGGAGAGGAAAAAAAAACGATGTCAGCATTTGCTTTTATAAATTGAAATATTTTGTACTTTCACTAAAAAGCAAATCCTCAAAATGGAATTTTATGGCTCATTTACTGTGCATTTAATTGTGAATGGTTAGAAGCAGCTCATCTTTCATTTCATAATGAAAACCCAAACTATGGGTTCTTCCCAGGTGCTTGCCTCAAAAGTTGGGTAAAACTATCCTTAAATCATCAAGCAATGGATAAAGAGGGCATCACTCTCCAGACAGCTTTCATAGTTACCCTTCCTCTTCTGTACTGCTCAGAGTTAAAGGGTCTACACAGTTGTGGAATACTTGCTCCACTGTATCCTAAAATATAACCAGCTGTAGGACTGTGCTGTTCTACAGACAGAAAAATCTCTTCTGTTTTGGGTTTTATGTGTACACAAAAGAGGATTTTATCCTTAAAAGCACAAAGCTTAAAAGATATATTTTTTTCCCTCAAATGCAGGAAGAGTCCATGAGTAGCATTACTCTTTAGAATAACAGATATAAGATGAAGTATTATGTAGATATGTAACAGTTTCAAGCTAGTTTCAAAGGCATAAATAACATTAATTCCACAGTATGGAAGACAGATAAGAAAAATCTGAAGAAAGGTACATGCTTCTGCCCTCAGATGAACTGGTAACACAAAATCTGTGGTCTTACAAAACGCTGAACACTTTCCGGACACAACAAAACCCTACCTTGTGTTTTATACATGCGACCAGTCCCTATCAATGAAGGACAAGCTATATTAATCAGTCGCTTTATTTACCTATTAGAGAAGTGTATGGCTCCCCACACTGAAGTACATTTCTTATTGGTCTAGTTAAGCAGTTGCTTCCATCCACTGCTGCAGTTGTGGGACAAAGTGAAAGATCTTGCTGCCTTTTGCCCCGGTACAGTCATTCCTGGTCGTGACTTCCGAGGAGTGAGATCCAGGGTCATGGGCTGTCCTTTGGGGAGCTTTGTTTCCTGCACTTGCAATATTTATTTGAAGCTGACAAGTCTGTTCTTCCAGCAGGACGTAAGTGATGTGGGAGTTATGCAGTACGAATTGCATGCACTAACTGAAGCCAGTCCCACTTTGGGCTTTTAAAAGGAAGCGTGAAACCTTGCATTTGACTGAGTTGTCAATGGGGCACCAGTGAAGAGAAAGAAGACAGACTCGCCTGCTCTCTGTGGTCTGTGTCACTGGGTAGAGGATTTGAAACAGCTGTAAATGTGATCTTAATACTGCAGAAGCCTTTGATTGGAGTGTTTCAGTCTCTCTCTGGTTTCTCTTTGCTGTCCTACGTCAAGGCGAGATGGTGCGAAGCAGGGAGGGAAACCGTGGACAACAGTGAATGCAGAAATAGGGGTCCAGATCTCACACCTGCATAAACGTGCCTAGCACAAGTGTCTCTCTCAAAGAGATTTTGTCAGACTGGAATTACATGCTGAGTTACAAATAGTCCTATGGACTATTTAGCTATTAAAGGTAAGCCTGAGCTGAAGAGCTTTCCTGGATCAGTTGCTGTCTGGGGTAAAGAAAAGAAATCACTTAAATTAACACTGGCTTTGTGGCATCTCCCTTTAAAGTGTGGCTTAATGCAGAATAGTGGCTCTGTCAGCTGAGATTTCTATCCAGTCCTTAGCTCGTTCTGTCTTTTGAAGCACATGTACAATCCTCCACATCTACACTGCAGATCCAGGAAGTCCCAGGATAGTCATCAAATGTGAGAGATCCATATTTCCCAACCCTGGGGAGTGACGTGATCTAGGTCTTAATACTTATAACAAAGGGATTCAGACAAACTGATCCGAAGTGATAATACAAATGGAAGCTACATCTGCAGAGCAAATGTGTGGATCTTTTCAGAAAGTCTGCTGCTTGATGTCATGAAAAAAATCTCAGATAAACTTTCAGAAAGGAAATAGAAAACCAAACAACTTTCCTTTTTCCTACCCACTCTTTTGTTGTAATAACTAATCTCAATGAAATGTGCATTTCAAAGTTGTCATTTTTCTGTGTTTGTACTTTCGCAGTGAAGAGTTCATCTGTGACTTAGGTGCATCTGCAGTTACTTCTTTCAGATTTTATTTGTTTTAGCCAAATGGAAACCCACACTCTGTCTGGTTCTCTGAGGCAGCTTCTCCCTAGTGATTGATAGCGTTTGACTTTCATGTTTGCATACCTGTGGCTGATGCCTCCCATCTTGGATGACATCAAAGGAAGGCAGCGTTGACTGGCATCTTAATTCGAGGCTCATGTTCTCTGTGCTTGGCTGGGCTGGGAGAACTGCACTTGCTGAATCTTTTTCTTGTCATGTGTGTTCCAAGCTGGTGACCCCAGCCACTCGCATCCTCCCACACCGAGAAGGTTGCCTAATGTTGGGTGTGTTCTTCTGCTTTCATCTGCTGATGTCCGCAGGATAAGGCCTGGCACATGATGGTCTGTTATTTTCGCAAAGCCTTTAATGGTGTGTAACACATTTCTTAGAGGTGGGCTAACATGGGGGTGAAGACCTGAGGTCTGTTCAAAGAGACAGGTCACATTGCAGAACCTAAACTTGTCAAGACATGTACAAATCAGGCTGCACTGTGATATGCGTTGAATTGTACATTACTTGTACAACCAGATGCTGAGGAGAGATTTCCAGGAAATGTCAGGATCATATTTTTATTTACATGATGCTAATGCCCCAGGCACCAGCCACGACTGCAGCCTCATGCCAGAAATTATGCAAACATGTAAAGAGTGTCAGCCATGATAAACCCTACAATCTAGGTATGCACCCTGAAGAAGGTATGGAAGAAAGGAAATCCTGCTCTGATGGTCAAATATTATTCTGGAAACACAGGACTGGAAGGGACCAACCCTGTCACTAAGCTCAGTGCACTACAGCCACGGGCGACTGGATGTCTATGTGTCCACAGGCCATCTACTTCAGAGAACTAAACCGCTGTGGTTCAGTGCATGACTTGGGTACCTAAGTGTCCTTAGTGTGAGACCTCACAAAATCTCCAAAGAGATTTAGGATTACCCTGCTTAAATTTCAGGGAAGAAAAATTCCTATCTAATGTCCCGTCTACTGAACGGATCAGTAACACCTCTCTCATTTCTAGGCTGGTTACCCAGATAGCCACCTCCACCTAAAGATAGTAAGGGTCAAGATGGTAGCTGGTGAGTGGAGAGCACCTCCAGCATCTTGCACCTCCTGTCTCTGCATACTTCTTAGCTGTTGGAGGCCTGAGTCCCAGAATGGGATACCAAGAGAGTGATCATACTAAAAAGGATATGAGACTTTCTCCATGAAAATACTGTTCATAACTAACTCCAGGGCAAACCAAATCAATGTGAAATCAGAAAAGTATTATTTCTGGGCCCACACACGCAGATAGAAAAGGGACATTCTGCTCTGTAGGATAAATTTAATTCTTTTCAACAGTGGTCTGATGCAGAATTCACAAACAATCCTGACAGAAAACTGTAGCTGAAACAGATAAACCGGAGCCATTTTGCCTTGTAAAGGCCAAATCCTTATAAATCCTGCTTAACTACAGCATTGAAACACATACTCAATTCAATGTAGAGAGGAAATTTCAAACCTGGCACTTTCACCTGGCCCTCTGAAGCACCCTAGCTCCAAGACGTGACTGCTGAATATTCCAGTGTAGAAGCGTAATTCCTTCCAGTAAGAGATGTGTCATATAGTTACCTATAAAAGTGAAGCATCTCAGCATAATTAATTCAACTCCTAGCTGGGAGATTGCCTTATAAGTTTTGCTATACTGTTATAGTGCCCTAACTCCCTTTGTCTAGGGTTTGCCTTTGTAGTTAAATGGCTTTTAAAAAATATTATCAGAAGACACTGGAAATTTTGTGAGAGAATACCAGCCCATTGCTTTAATCACTATCTCAGTTTTCCTTGAAAAACATCTCAAAGTCTCGATCAAGTTCAGACTTCATTTTTACATCTATAGAAACTTTCAGAATACCATTTAAAAAGACAATTTAAAAAAATGTTATGCTTCCCTATAAAAGATCTAAAATGTATGTGTGATATGCAGTTGATAATATATTCACAACCAAAGAGGTGTGGATGGTATCGTTGCTGTCTCATCATCTAGGATATCGACTATAAAATTAGGAAATCAGTGGCCTGTGGATAAATATGTGACCTTCCTATTTTCTCTGTTGCTTGAATCTTAGGTTTTGGTCTCACAGCATCAGGTTTTAGCTAGGAAATGAGTGAGGTTTGCCCAGTTGTAAGTGGTAAGGTTTTGGCCTATGTTTTGTTTTTTATGTAATCTGATTTTTTTGATTGAAAACTTCAGGATGCAAAAAAAGTTATGTGGGAAAGCAAACCTCTCTGCTCTTGGTCATATATTCATATCTTGCCCAGACTACCACTGATTAATAGCCTTTCCTATCTTCTGACAGATGTTGCAATCGATGAGAAAAATATAGATAGATTTGGCTGAATTCCAAGTGGAGAAAGCTCTGAAAGCTGCACCTCACTGGTGAGCCACTTCAAGGTTGACCATTGCAAACATCAACAAAGCTCACTCTCTCAGGATTGTGATATCCTTCAGGGTTACTCTCAGAACAATGTTCACTTGCCCTCTTGGTGCCCTTACTGAACTTCTTCTGAGATAAATATTTCTGGTTTCCAAGACTCGGTTCATAAACATAAGCTTCACTTTATATTTTGTAAAAATACAGAAAAAATACTCATATTCCGAGAAACCACAATGAGAAACCCAGAGAGCATAATACCAGTAGAAAAAACATAGCATCTCCACAGGAATATTGGTCTTGGCAGTGCAATGCAGTATCTCTGATCTTGTTAAAATATCTGAAATTACTAGTCCATCAGTATTATTACCTGCAAGGGAAGAGAGAGACAGAAGGAGAAGTTCCTGGCATGGTTCAGAAAGAAACTCTCAGACGAAATCTAATGGACAAGGATAGAAATTTTAAAATTGGGACCATCTGATCTATTTTATTGCTAATAAGTTAGGAGGGAAGTCTAAGCAAATCACACAATCTGCCTTCACATACAATGGAGGAAAATCGGGCATTTGTAGGTTGTGATTTATCCCATTAAACATGAATTACTGTTAGGAAGGTCTTATTTCTATCTCTTGAGCCTAGGCGGCTAAGGTAGCCTGCATGGCCACTTTTTAATTAGATTACGTTTGACAAGATGAATTCTATCCTGAATAATTTTGGAGACTTCACATGACTCCATACCAGTGGCACTTAGCAATCAAACTAACTTGATAAAGTAGGTTCAGTGGTACAATAAGCAGTTCAGCACAGCAAAATGCACGGTCATTTGTCTAGGTATATAGCCATATTTATAAGAGCAATTATATTCTGCAAAGCAAGGAGGCTGACATGGATTTTGTCTTCCGTGGTAGGTAACGCATTAGACATGAGCTTCTTCAGAGACAGCAACACTTAGAGGGTAAACATCAATTTTGGATGCATAAACAAATTAACACCTTGAAAAAGTAGCAGATACTGTTATCTCTTAATAGGATATTACTGAGACCATTACTGCTCTTTCCAGCTCTGCCACTTTTCCTTCAAAAAGGATAAACAAAACCAAGGAAAGACGTGTAGCAAAGGTTATATTACTGAAAAACAAACAACATGCTGTAAGGCTCAGGGTTATGTTTTGGTTTTATTTTTTTTCAGTTGATCCGGACTGTGATTAAAAGATGACTTTCTCGGCCTCACTGAAAAAC
This sequence comes from Trogon surrucura, assembly GCA_020746105.1. Taxonomy (NCBI): domain Eukaryota; kingdom Metazoa; phylum Chordata; class Aves; order Trogoniformes; family Trogonidae; genus Trogon; species Trogon surrucura. The sequence continues at coordinate 58,067,990 of CM036618.1, forward strand.
AAGGAGGAAGATTAAGCAGTGAGAGAAGCGCAAAAGGGAACTCAATGATTTTGTCGCATCAATTAGTCACCGCTTCTTTTGAATTAGCTTATTTGAGATGTGGCAGATTCCCCACTGCAGGGTTCCCTTAAGAAAGCTCTGATAGTGTGACAGAGATATTATGAGACACAGATTAGATCACTTTAAAAAGTGGAGATACCGTTTTCCAGTCTAGCATTGTTATACATTCACCTCTCTAGAAAAGTAAGACAAATATCAAACTGACTCTAAACTTCTGAAAAGCTTTGGTAATTAAAGTCTTACTTCAGTCCTGGACAGCCCAAAGTCTTCTCACTCCTCTATGCTGAGCTCTCAAATTCCAGCGGAAACATCTTCACTGTAGATTTTTACTATTTCCGAAACGTGCTACAGTGCCACGGCATCAAGAAATCCTGTTGTTCAGCTGTGCAGTGAGCAGGTGCCAAACAGCATTCCTCCCATCCCCACTCTGCACCATCATCTAGACTTCTGTCTTAAAAAGTGTGCACATCTGGAGGAAGTGTCCTTTCTTGGGGGATTAAAACATCTTGTTTTAACATCAAAGAAGAAATAATTGCATGCATGTATGTATACACACACACACACACAGAGGTGTGTATGTCTGTTCATGTATTAGTAATCCCTATCAGCAAACAAAAGACTACAAACATTATTTTCAGCTCTTGCATGTTCTTCAGTTAACTAAAGTAGTGGCACTGTGAGGCATATATAGTTTCATCATTGTAATCCATCCACAATGACATCGGGTAAATATTTAAAAACACAGAAAGGGAACAGGGGATTACTTTAATTCTTAGAGTACTCTCTCGGCCAGTTTTTCTGAGATGTTTTTCAACAAGACACATCTATCTTTGCTTCTTCTTTTGTAAAACTATGCTGGCATTGATCATCCTAACTCATTTATCTAGCGTACGGTCATATTTTGTACAGTGTTGCTTAATAATTTTTTTAAGTTTTTAAAAAAATCATTAGTTTTTTGCTTTTTCTACTGAAGTCCACCATGTTGAGCTATGCAAAGGAGGAGTAAGGAGAAGACATATAGAGAAACCCAATTCACTTGCAAGAGAAGTGAAAAAAAGAGAGCAGGACAAAAGAAAAAAAAAAGGAGATTTTTTTACTGTAAATTTTAAATGTTGTTTCAATTCTCATGCGTATCAGTCAGATTCATTTTTATGACTTTGAGGTATGGGCCACAGATAAAACTCCACGGAGGTTATACTCTATTTTTCCTTCCTCATGGTAATAAGTGCCTTTCCGGCTTATATCCTAAATTAACCCCACCAAAAAAAATAGCCCAGCAGGAGGTCTATGAAGGTCACTAACAGAAATCCCTTCTGTAGGGAAGGCTTGCGAGGCCTCCTGCACGCGGTGGACATCCTGAGCAGACACAAGGGCAGTGAACATGTCGCTCAGCTTCCCATGTGCTGCATCAGCTATTGTTATGACACAATTAGCTCACAAAATGATTTCTCCAGTAAAACAAGTAGAACACACTGAGTGATTGGAGAGATACAAAAGGCGAATAAGTGCCTCTTTTTACTTTTTCTTCTGATAATAACAATTTCAGATGCAAGATGCTTTTTTTAAAAAAAAAAGAATCTCTTCCTTTATCTGACAAAAAAGAGTTGCAGCTTTTTTTTTGCTTTTTTTTTTTTTTTCTGGTTTCCATAACTACTATTCTGCTCACTAGATGTCTATTCCTTTATTATCAGCCAAGGACAGATAAGACAAACATGTCACACCCACAGTGTTACTGGCACTTATTTGGACTAACTGTATATTTGAAGTGCAATGCAAAGTTCCTTCTATTACTCTGAACAAACATCCATCCCATCCTGAATTAAAATCCTGAGCACTTAAAAATGAGGTGCTGGAGCGGGTCCAGAGGAGAGTCACGAGGCTGGGGAAGGGACTGGAGGGAAAGGCCTGTGAGGAGAGCCTGAGGGAGCTGGGGGTGTTCAGCCTGGAGAAGAGGAGACTCGAGGGGGATCTTATCACTTCCTACAACTGCCTGAAGGGAGGTTGTAGTCAGGTGGGGGTCGAATTCTTCTCCTGGGCAACTCGTGACAGGATGAGAGGGCATGGCATGAGGCTGCGTCGAGGAAGGTTTAGGTTGGATCTCAGGAAGCACTTCCTCACAGAGAGGGCGCTCAGGCACTGGGATGCACTGCCCAGGGAAGTGGTGGAGTCACCGTCACTGGAGGTGTTTAAGGAAAGGCTGGGTGTGGCACTTAGTGCCCTGGTCTGGCTGACGTGGTGGTGTTGGGACATAGGCTGGACTTGATGATCTCAGAGGTCTTTTCCAGCCTCAATAATTCTGTGATTCTGTGATTCTGTGAATTAATTCACTGGACAATTCGTTGCAACTTTGGAACAATGGGAAAAATTATGATTCATGCAGTTATATGTTGAAGAAACAAAGACCTCTCAGCCAAATTCTCCAACTGTGGAGAACTGATAGAAATCCTTTGCTGCCAAAGGATTGTCACAGACAGGAACATAGTCTTTGATTTTTAAAAAGTCCTTCTGATGAAACTCCTCTGAATTTAAAAGTATTCTTGGTCAGGAAAGCACAAGATAAGGATGATAAAATTTATCTAAATGTAAAAAGAATCTCCCAGTAGCTATGCCAGAAACTTGTTTGCAAGGTTTTAGAAAGCTTAAAAACTTAAACGTAGTTACTGTTATGATTCTTCTGCTTCCTCTTTAAGGGCAACACAAGAAGTGGAAATTGCTCAAAAATAGCTTCTTGGAAGCTGTTTCCACACCAGACTGAGTGTGTTTTTACAGTATTTCCAGTCTCATTTTCCATATCAACAAGTTCACATAAACAGTACTCGAACAGTATGTTGCTGATTAGAATCACACCAGACTTGTAAACCTTAGATCCACCCGCAAATGCGAATTTAGTGTTGAACCTCAAAGTGATACCAAGTTAAAAGTAAGTCATGGATATGACCTCTTATAGGTATCAGGGTGGAAGATAAACACAGAGAATGTTGTTTACGTAGTCCTAGCCTTAAATGTATGTGCTGATTTGTGTTTTCCAAGTGCTCAACTGAGTGTTACAGAATGCTTTCTCCTGAATAATGATATTTCCAGATAATTATGTTTTAAAATATTTAGTTTTGAATTACAAAACTTTGTAATATGGCCATATTTCACATATCTGTGACAGTGAGTGATGAGACTTATACAAAATACCGGTAATATCTGACAAGACAATGCAGAGGAAAGTATATGCGGAGATGTAGGAAATTGATTGTCCTTCATGGTCGGATTATATGTTTCTACAGTCACAACAACCAAGCAGGCAGTATGGCTCACACACATGCCATTGCATTTCATTACACCTCTGGAGATGAAACAAGACTGACTGAAAGATCTCCCCATTCCACGGTGTTACTTTCTCCATAGGGACAAAATTTCCACTGTCTGTTTTTAAAACATTTTCCTCTCTGTGAATCTCTTCAGGACACTAAGGCAAACTTAGTTCAAAGCAAATGGTAAAACAAAAAAGACATAGATGGAAACACACCACCAACATGGTTCGGGTGACTGCTGTATATACTGAGTGGCAACTAACGTTGCCCATATACCAGCCTTGTGCTAGAGCTTGCTGCCTGTGAAGATGCACGATACTTGAATGAACCTGATCAAGACCACCTTTATCACAGTTTTCTCTGTCCTCAAATGTCTTCTTTCATTCTCTCTGTTCTTGTTTACTTTCCTGCCTCCCCTACCACAGTGAGATGTTTGGGGTTTGAGTTCCATGGCTGCTGTTTCATGGTATTTGTGGCAGCCGTCTTAATATTCAATCAGCCTGTTTTCTTTTTCTTCAGAGAGCCTGAGGTAGGGGGGAACCCTGCAAAACCTAAATGTGTGAAATAAAATCTTTTGGCAGGCTGACTTTATTCAGCATTTGTTTGTTCGGTTCTGATGCTCAACCAGGCATAATAATCATTGGGCTGACTTTGGAGGATTAAAGTCTTAAGGCCTAGTGGATTAGTATGTTCAAACCTATATCTTTCAGCTGTCAGATAGAAGAAGGGTTGCTTCAGGAGTAGAATTTTTTTTTTTAAGTGTTTGCATGCAGAGAGCCCAATTTGTCAAAGTACTGAGCAGCTCCCAAGAATTAATGAATTTATCTTCCGAGCTGCCTGGAGAAGTGGAGAAGGATTATCTCCAGTTTACAGATGTGGAAGCAAAGCACAGACGGATTAAATGACTTGTTTCAGGTCACATACAGGGCACTTCAGGCTGCAGGGGCACTTACTGATTTGGGGCAGGAATAAAAGAAAGTGGTCCTATGAACTTCTTTACTGCTTATACCAGGTGGGGAAAACACCTTCTTTTGCTTACTGAAAGTTTGGGGAAATTTTTGGTGAACTCCAGAGCCTCTGATGTCTCCAGAAATGTGTCTCAGTAATGGTGTTGATTTTAGCCATTAAAAGCAGCAGATAAAGACCTTGGCCTGATGCCCTGGATGTAAAGGAGTACATCTTGGCTGAGTGAGGGGAACTGGGCAATCCACCAAAAGGTTGATCTTGGCCCACATGTTTGCTTCATCCAGACCTGTTAAAAGCAGGAATACTATGTAACTGGTATCGACCAAAGCCTCAGGGAAAATTAAGTTAGAGGAATCTGTGTTAGAGGTCTTTTGTACGTGATACGTGTATCACACCAATTCTTTTAGTGCTGGGAATAAGGGAGCTGTGCTGAAGTGCTGATTTAAAATGCTATTTGTTCTTCCCACTGTTCTCATTATCAATGACAGTGAAAATTATCTCCTTCGCACTTCTGAGACAGCTGACAGCACTGGCGATCATTCTGAAAATGCCTTCAGGTTCAGGCATCTATTTTCCATACTGTCACTGGCTTGCTGTTCTTGGAGGTACTGGAGATTATACCACAACATTTTTGGAAGATTTGGAATAATCTTCTAGAGAAATGTGGGAGGTGTACCAAATATACCTGCCACAGATAGTTGCAAATGTTTTTTCTCAAACCTAGAATGTCTAAGGGTTTCAAGGATATCCTTTAAAAAAAAAAAAAAAAAAAAAAAGTATAGTCCACCATAAATGAGATACTATGTATTATGGAGGGAAAAAGAAAAAGAAAGAAAGAAAAAAAAGAGAACAAAGAAGGAAATCCTCAGTTTGGATATTTCATGACTTTTTGTCACCAGAGACTCCTCTGCAGATGGACATATACAGCCAAGCTGACACTGTAAAACTTCCTCTCTGGTCTTTCTGTGACTCTGCCAAAAAGGAAACAAAATAATCTGAATTATCTGAGAGCCAAACACTTTGGAAGTTCTTTCTGTAGCATTCTGTTGAAGATTGCAAGCACGCTGGTAACACCTTGCTAATGTTGTCCTTTTCCAAGGGTGTCCAGGTAGTAACAGCAGAAGTTACAAATACTTCATTTCAGTTCCTACAAATAATGCAATCAGGGTTAAAAACATCCTTTGTCATCTAAACCTGAGAAATGAGTCCTACATCTTTTTTTCCTGCTCTTTCAGTTCCTGTCTTTACTTCTAACTTCATTCAGCCTCACAAACATGAAGTCTTATCTCCAGATGTGTAGTTTTCCTCCTAAAATAAACTCAGACCTATCTTAACCTGACTACTGCAATAGTAGAGTGAAACAAAAAGCTATGATCTTTCTCTCTAGGGTGATGGTTGTCAATTCTTTAGAAACATCACTAGTCTGTGTAAGAGATATCTAATGTAACCTGTCCCAGATCCGGTTAGATACATCCAGAGAATAGTAAAATCTTAGGAAGGTAATATATTGCCCTTGTCTTCTGATATACTAATCATAAGAAAAGTGAAGAACACATATCCCCATCCACACTTGGCTGGGTCAGAATGATCGTTATGACTACTGAGATTGTTTCCGAGTGCCCCTTTAAGAAGTCAGATGTTGACTTGATGCATATAGCAGTTCTGCACCATTTTTCTTCACAAGTGCAGGTGAAAGGTGCTTCCTAAGAACATGGAAGAAGATGGGCAATGGGAAAAAATTTTTGTAACAATGTGTCATCCAATGCAGTGAGTATTTCCCGTATGGGTTAAGAAGATTCCCAGCAATATAGTACTGAATTGCTTTTAAGGATTCCCCTTTGCTTTTGTTAACCTACCTCTCTGCTTTTTACATGAAGCTCATTTTGGAAAGTATTTGTAAAGCTTTTTGCAGGAGCTGGAGAAGGAATGTAGCTGTGCAGCTCCTTACATGCCTAGGTTTCTTGCTTTCGGCCTCACAGACTCCCTCAAAGTCAAATTTCCCCACATTCATGCAGACAGTTATCCTACGTAGGCAGTCTGGGTACTACTCCCTGGAACACATGGGAATCACAGACCCTACTACAGTAACAGTACTTTGGCTGTCTGTGAAGCAGCTGTGCAGCAGGAAAGCTGGCAGGTGACAGAGCCCCATGCCCCTCTCTCCACTCTCCATCCGTTGCCACCCAGATGTAGCCACAGTTTTATCCCATAAATTGTTGATGTCTTTGAGCAGTGCTTGTGAGTGGGGAGTGTTTCTCAAAATCAGCTTAGCAGCAAATGCATTAGAGTTTCATTTTTCGTCTCAATCTAGGAGTATAGAAGGAAAAATAGGAAGCAAGCAAGTTTCCTCCTCCCCCATGATGTTCCTTCATACAAGGATGACACCAGGAGGGCAGTCTGGTATAGATTATATATTATTTTGTGGTACATAGATCATTTTTCAAATAGAAAAGCAATCCACATAGCCATTTATTCACATCTGTATATAACTTTTGGGCCTGAATAAAAATCACCTAAGCATCTTTATGCACTTAGGAATGATTCCAATGCATATGTAAAGGGATGCTGCTTCACTTTGGTGTTTTTTCAAAAGACTCTGGAATACCATGCATTTTTTCCATTAGAAGAGTGAAATTGATTTACCTCTGAATGTGCCCCCTTGGCGATACTGTACTTTTGCCAGTATTAAGAATATGTGAGCATGTCTGGAACATACTGGTGTGTTTCCTGAATGAACAGAAATATGTTTGTAAGAATAAGAAGTCGCTGAAAACAGTTGCTTCCTTTTTATTCTTCTGGAATAGTCTGGTGCTCAAAAAAGTTATAGATACATAGCGTACATAAAATAACATTCTCCTTCTCGCCAGATTTTTAATTTGTTTCAAGTTCTCAATGGAAATTGCATATGCAATTATGTTGCCCCAACCTGCTGCAACAGTATGGCAGGATCTGTGCAGTAAATGCAACTGTCAAGTGAATCACAAAGTGCCAATTTTTAAATGAAATATGTTTCCAGGATAAGATTCCAGGGTAAACTGCATCATATATCACTTAAGCATAAATTCTAATTCATGACTTTTTATCAGGCTCTGGTTATGAGGCAGTGTTTTACTCATAATTCTTTCTGTCAATTCACAGAAATTACATCAGCATGCATAGATCAGGATTTTTTTTTTTTTTTAATTTCATAAGGAAGCAATAGCATTTTGATACTCCCTGAAGGACTGTTTGGAAATATGTACTTGTATTACTATCTTTTGAATTGTATCCTACTGTATCCTTCAAAGAGTCTCCAGAAAGATCAAGAACAATGTCTAGGGATGGTAGAAAACAAACAGGTAGATCTTTGCCCAGAGTTTTTTGGACTGTAGAAGAAGTAGAGGGATGAAGGATAAGGTATCATGATGCCATAATATGCTTTCTTTCCCCTCTGCATTTTTTCTGCAGATCTGTCCCACTATTGCGATTCATTTTTCAGCAGAAGAGAACCACAACGTAACTGTTCAACCAATCAGAGTGATGAGAACAATTCCTTTTTCAAAGTAGCTAAAAGGAAATACAAACATAAACCGTCAACTATTTCTAAAGAGCTCAGACCCTCTAGAGACCTTTTCAACAGTCTATCAGCCTCCCTGACAGAAAGATTTCAGAGTGGATCTCAGATCCAAGCTTTTCAGGTTGGACAGGAATCTGAAGAGGAAGTTTTAGTCTGGGCGTGCTTCTACGATGAATTATTCAATTAATTACATCATTTCTGTCTTTCTTCATTTTTCACCAAATACAGACAGTTGGGTGTAAACAGAATTGATTAGCATAATTTGTCGTGCTATGTAACTAAACAAACATTGGAACTGTCTGGAATTAATGAAAGTGAGAGGAAAAGGAACCTAGCAAGTAAGGACATAGGCTTTCCCTGCTGCTGTACTCAAATGTTAAAGAATGATAACAACAAAGAATTGAAGGCAAGGTTTTGAGAGATGGAACCCATTTCTGCCAATTTTTCTGAAATTTCATACCCTCTGCAGAGCTGGGGGAAAAGAAACTCAGTAGTGTAGCATTCGGCTAACTACTACAGTGCAATGCACGTTAACATATTGCCATAGATACATACATACTATACAACATTTTATTCCGGTCTATGTTTGGTTAAATTATATCTATCTAGGAACAAAATTACATAGCAAAAAAAATGGCAAATAAGCTATCAGATACAGATCTCCACCTTCAAGGGTTTACAATAGACCGAGAAAACACTATTCTCCCCATTCTTATAGGCTGGTGCTTAAGGCCAGAGTTGGATAGAGTGTTAAGGAAGAAGTGGAGGAGAGGAGAGGAGAGGAGAGGAGAGGAGAGGAGAGGAGAGGAGAGGAGAGGAGAGGAGAGGAGAGGAGAGGAGAGGAGAGGAGAGGAGAGGAGAGGAGAGGAGAGGAGAGGAGAGGAGAGGAGAGGAGAGGAGAGGAGAGGAGAGGAGAGGAGAGGAAGCCACAGGCTAGTCAGCCTCACCTCTGTGTCTGGCAAGATCATGGAGCAGATCCTCCTGGAGGCTCTGCTAGAATGCATGAAAAATAAGGATGTGATTGGTGATAACCAACATGGCTTCACTAAGGGCAAAATTTGGTGGTCTTCTGTGATGGGGTTACAGTGTCGGTGGATAAAAGAGGAACAACTGATGTTATACACCTGGACTTGTGCAAAGCATTTGACACTGTCCTGCACAACATCCTTGTCTCTGAGTTGAAGAGACATAGATCTGATGGTTGGACCACTCAGTGGATAAAGAATTGGCTATATGATCGCCTTCAGGGAGCTGCAGTGAACAGTTTGATGTCTGTGTGGAGACCAGTGGTGAGTGGTGTTCCACAGGGATCAGTATTGGGACTGATGCTGTTTAACATCTTTGTCAGTGGCATGGACAGTGACATTGAGTGCACCTCATCAAATTTGCTGATGACACCAAACTTTGTGGTGCAGTCAGCATGCTGGAGAAAGGGATGCCATCCGGAGGGATCTTGAAAAGCTCAAAAGGTGGGCCCGTGCAGACCCCATGAAGTTTAATGAGGCCAAGTGCAATGTCCTGCACCACAACAGGTAACCCAGAGAAGCTGTGGCTGCCCCCTCCCTGGAAGTGCTCAAGGCCAGGCTGGGTGGAGCTTTGAGCAACATGGTCTAGTGGGAGATGGCCCTGCCCATGGCAGGGGGGGTTGGAACTAGATGATTTTTAAGGTCCCTTCCAACCCAAACCATTCTGATTCTCTATATAAGGAAAACAGGAATAAAGAATTTAAATCCTTGAGAAGCATAACTGCTATTTGAGAAAGAGATGTAATATTTTGAGAAGATATGGCACTGAGGAAAGACTAGGAAAGAAAAGGGACTTTCATGAATGAGGAGAGAGGTAGAAGGTACAGAGGCAGAAAAAAAGAGCTGGGGAAAATTTGTGAGTTTCTGTGTCATGGGGGAAAAGGAGGACAGTTGTTCACATTTCTGACAAAATGTTTTGTGACACAGGAACAATTGTAAGCATGAGTTGAGTGCAAACTAAGCAAGTTAAAAATTAAGTACTGTGTGATGTCTAAAAAACATTCCATAGACTTTTTTCCCCCCCTCACATATTTTCACTTACTAATTCAAGACAGAACTGGAAGTAAAAGCTTGGAAATGCAGTGCAAAAGAGAATTCTCACAATATTTGCCAGGCAGCTACCAGGAAGGAAAGGAAGGTCTCTGAGAAAGCTTGTACTTACAGGAATTCAGATCAAAGAGATGAGGGTATATAGAGACCAGCTTTGAACTTCCACATGCTTTTTTGAGTCCAATTTGCCAGCTTTTTGAGAGCCAGGCAACATACTTGATAATAGCAATACAGAAGAAGAAAGTGAATTTACAGAGGGAAAAATGCTCAGATGCTGAACAGAGAACACTGGAAGATGGGAAAGAAAAGAATAGTAAAATGTAATTACTCCACTTAAATGTGGTTCTTCTATACATGTCTCAACACTGTGTATACATATTCCAACCCTTGCCTTATGGTTCTTTGCTTTCACTTACTGTTGATTTTCTGAAACGGGTGTAAGTGAAGCAATAATTGTATATGTCAATATAAAGGTGGCTGTAAGAACAGAGTTATAAATCTGAAATCAGATTGTTCGCTCACTAAAATATTTAAAGCAACAGAAGACATAATCTGAATATTAAACTGAACTGGAGGATCACAAATGGAAAAGGAAGAGTTTGAGAAATTAAACCTGAGTACTTGAAGGAAAAGTGTAGGAACAATATATGATGTGTGTGTGAGAGTATCCAGAATATTCTCCGTGAAAACTGCTGACAAATTTTAAAGTTATAGAGGGAAGGAATGTCTTTGGATGAATACTTAAAAAATGTGACTATATATTATAGACTCACAGGCTGCTGATTAACAGCTATGACAGTGCACTCCCTTCCAAAGACAAGCCAAAAAAAATATGTAGTTTTTAAAAAAAAAAATTCCAAGGAGAAAGTTGATGAGTCTTTCATAGCCTTAAAGACATAAATCTTAAGATGCCAGGATCAAATGATGTCACTCCTAAAGAAGCAAATCTCTCATGTATATGCCTTATGACCAGTCATGAACCTCGCACGTGAGCTATCACCACTTAACGATGCAAAATCTGTCTCTGGACAAAAACTCTGGGAGGGAAAGGTATGGATGCATCAACAATCCTCTCAAGAAGATATTTTGGACAAACGCCAGCTTGGCATGTTCTGCACACCACTTGCTATCTGATGGATACAGTAACCACAAACTGACTACCTGTTAAGAACATTATTGGCCCATGAGTAAGAACAGCCTTGATGGATAAGGAAAGTCTACCCACACGAGTAGTGTTGGTTGTAAAAACTCACACAAAATAGGGTTGTCTGTACCAGTAGTCAGCTAAAGAAACAACTTGCAGTGACTCCTTTCTTCTAGTCCAATTGCCTTTTGAGTGCAGTATTCTCCATGCAAGCCTTTACAAAAATTACTAATATGAGGTTAATGAGGTTAACTGATATTAAAAATTAATATTGCTATTCTGCAGAATAGCTGCATAATCTTATTGTTATTCAGATACAAAACTTTGCAGAGTCATTTTAATGATCTATGTTTTGCTGTGAACTATTCTGTAATAGGATAGGTTGAAACATACAAATCTACAGGTGGAAATGACAGAATTAAACTCTAACAGTAAAGATGCCTTTTTCATCTTTAGAATTCCTTTTTTTTTCTGGGCTTTTTTTCTGCTCATGAGTGACTACACAGCTACATGATTTCTCACAGTGTGCTTGATATTCAATTGTAAGTGATTCTGGAACCTGTTAGTCATCCGCTGATGCATTTCCTGAAAAAATGAGGGTGTTCTCTGGCAAAGACAGCGCACTGACACACACTGGTGAAACATTGAAAAGTAATACGCTGTTTCCGATTACACTTGATAAAAAAAAGTTTGATAAAAGTGCATGCATATAATGGTCTATCCATCCCAACCTCGTATCCATTCATCCATGATTAAACTTCTTGTGAGAAGTTACGTCTCTGGGTAACATCCTGTGCTCTTAGTAGTGAGTAGTTTCCTTTCGTCTTCTTATTAAAAATAATAAGCAATATACAAACTGAATGAATACTATTGTAAGTCAATTGCCCAAAAATGAAAATGGTAATTAATAACATTTCTCATACAGATTTCAGGAACTTCACATCCCGTCTTTGAATTCAAGGGAAGGCAGAAGCATTTTCCACTAAGTATTCTCCCATAATTGTTCAGAAGACACTACACTGAAATTCCAGACACCTTTTCTTGCTGAAGTCAATGATATTCCATTTGTCTTGTCTCACTGGAAATTATAAAGAAAGATCCTGGTGGTTATGGTCAGAACTTAGCATTCTATGTGAGCTGTCATAGGAGAAAAACTACTTCCTCCTCCAAAGAGTGTCACAAGTCTGGTTTACAGAAGGTGAGATGTGAAGTGGCACCAATTTTCAAGATACAAGAACAAAGAATGACTCTGTTGCCTATGAAGCCTAAGTCCTGCAAATGCTGTTGAGTTGTAATTCTTTCCTTGACATTTAGAGTCAGTGAGTAGGAAAATTCACTGGTGCTGTATTTACAGAGAACACTTTCACTTTGAATGCATTATTTTGTTTACCAAAGATAAAGACCTAAAGCATCCAAAGTTGATATTATATCAGAGGGTCTTTAATCGCTTCCAAAGACGGTTTCAAAAGGGTGGGCATAAGACCCACAGCAAGCACCAGGGTCTTCAATTAGATGGCATGCCATAGATACATATCAAGAAGCATACTCTTGCTGTAATTTAGAGCACAACTTGCTGGCTACTTATGAAAGAATTTATCTTGATTAGTCTGTAACTCAGGCCAGTCTCAAAGCCCAATTTTTGCTTAGGGATAATAGTCTAGTAATGTATGTCCATGGAGAAAGACAGACTACACTGGAGTGAAATCCAGCGTTACTCCTTGGTCTCGTTTAAGAGGGGCCTTTTTCTAACCTTTACTTAATACAAAGGGAGTCTAGGAAGGTGTCCTGCTTTTCTTTCCTCCTTCACTTATTGACCAGAATATTATCAGCCTCTGGCCTGATCAATATATTTCCACAGAGAAACAATGCCTCCTGTTTTACCCTACCATCACCTTATGTTTGGTTTATCAGGGCATGGCAAAGTAATCATAGAATCATAGAACAATTTTGGCTGGAAGAGACCTTAAAGATCATCACTCCTAGCCCTATCAACACCACTAAACCATGTCCTTCCAGACACCTGTCTTTTGTCATTCTGTAGTTCCTTCTGTCCATAAATTCCCCTAACAATTGCTCAGAGGCCAGACATTTTCTGGCTTAGACTAATAGAAAATTAGGATAGCCCCTTGGAGCAGAGGATCTGAGCCACTCTCGGACCTCAAAGCCTTTGTAGTTAATACCTCTGACCACAGAGCCTTTCTTTCTTACCTGCAACTGTAACGATTTATGTTCCTAAAAAGGGCTCTGCAAAATCTGTCCACTATCTAACATTAAGATACTTATGTTCATCATGGTAGTCTTACTTCCAGAGATTTTTGAATTTACTGAAACATAAATCTTTGAAAGCAGTGTTAAACAGACATACTTGGGTGTTTATAAGTTCTCCCTTAAACCAGCTTCCTATCACCATTTACCATATCTCACCCTCTTCTCCAGCATTGCTTTTTGAAACAACATTTGAAACAACAGAAATACATTTCTAGTTGATATCAGATATCCATCTCTTGGGGTTTTGTTGTCAGGAGACAACAGATGAACCATCCCGTTTTCTTAGTATGCTTGGCTAAAGCACCACAGACACCTGGGGGAACCTTTATTTTGAGATCATTAAATTAATGTCAATCATTTGTAGGTTGGACCTGACTTCTTATGAAAATCTAGCACAAGTCTGAGCTGGCATTTTATGGAACATCTGGCAATGACATAAATAAATTTAAATAAATAAGAAGCTTTCTGAAAATAAATTGTATTGATACTAATTTCCGTATGTTTCATTGTAAATGGTGTAATATAAAAAATGACTCCAAAAAGTCCTATGACAGGATTTCAACCTTTTCAAAACTGTTTTCAGTTTTTCTTATGAAACAAGTGTTTTAAGTAAGTGTTGCTTCCTAAAATGAATAGATTTTTCACAAATAGACATTTTTGGTAAAAAAAAAGGTTATCCTGGAAACCATGCAAAAAATTCTACAGGTAGTCTCATAACATGCTTCCTAAGTCACAATCCTCTCCCACATTGATCAGCAATTTTTTATCACCATGGTAGAGTTGGTAGCATTGCACTTTGTGCAAAAAGTAAAAGCTTTTTGAAAAGAGCCCTGCTCTTCTGATCTCAAGATGAAAGGCAACCCCTCATTTCATAGGTAGTGTTATTTCTACTGCTGGCATCCCGTCAACCACAGGAATGTGTGGCACACAAAGCAAATAAGTTACAAGCATATCTAAACACCACCTTCTGCCTCCCCTCATTGTTATGAGAATGGATTGTATTATACTCTGCTCTCCTTTGATGAGACAGATTTTGCTGCTTATGCCAAAAAGCTTGTTCTGAACAGAAAATAGAAATAAAAGCACATTTTTAATAAAAGCAAGATTCTGCGTGTTGGTGTTGGAAGTTACAGTAAAATAAAAAGCTCTTGTATAACAAGTTAATGATAGATCTGCAGACGTGGAGAAGAGGGGCTGAGCTGCAGGGAAGTGGGGCTGGAGCCATCCTGTGAGACAGTACCGAGAGCTTCAGGATGAACCTTTGCCAGGACAACCCAGGTCTGCTACTTCATCTTTTGCAGAATTCTCAACCTCTCCTAAAAAGGCTATTTTGGGGCACTTTGCCTTGGAAGATAGCTTGCATTCTGGTCTCCCTTAGAGCAAAGGTATAAGGGACATGATAGAGACAAGACCCCATCCAAAATTTAGCACATTTCTTTGTGAAGCTGGCTCTATCCACCAGACAATGTGTCCAACCTGAAGCAACCTTCTGACATGTTCAACTTGAACAGTTGGTTTAAGACATACACCCCACATAGAAATACGGCTCGCTTACACTCCTTCTGGATGGAAAGAGAAATGGAAATATGACCAGATCCTTTTGAATATTTACTTTTGAAGGGAGGGATGAAAAACCTCCACCATCCAAGCACTGTGTGCATAATACGTCCGGGCAGCAATATCTTGCTTCCAGGAAAGTTTGATATATTATCAAGACTTTTCCTTTAAATTCCATTGGGAGATACTTTATTTAACAAGTGTTTGCTGGTGGTTAAGAGGGTGAGCAGAAGAGCAGATGTGAAGATGAAAAATAAAAGCTTCCTACACTTGAGTACATGAGAAAATCTGTGTCAGCTACTGTAACTGTTGTTTTGTAAACTATGCAATTTTAAAAAATATAATAATATGAAGAAGAAAATTAAAGCCTGACTCTAGAATCAGCTTTGCTATTTGTAGGGCCTGACTCCTCTATCAAGACACAAAATTCAGGAGTATACTCTAGCATTTCTCATCAATACTTCAGCTAACATATAGTTGATTAATCCTGTCCTGATGTTCCCCCACTAAGACTGTGGCCTGCTGGTATTTCAGAGATCTTAAAAGAAAAATCAACCACACAATAATACTGTGTATAGAAACTTCTTGTGGTGTGTTAGTGACATCCGTCAGAGCTTTCCTTAGCAGTCAGATACGTAATACAAAGATTGTTGAAATCCGTGGTGACAGCAGAACTAAACTTTCCATGTGAGAAAAATTCTTCTTTTCTTCCTATTATTAAACCCAAGTAGAAACAAGGAAGATGCATCTGTGTTCAAACAAACGACACTTACAATAGTAAACTATATTTGGAAACCTTGTTGCCTTTTACCAGGAAGGTTAAAGAGAGGGGAGAGGTAAAAGTGTAAGGAAGAAGGCTGTACGGCTTTCCTGCAATCAGACCCTAAGAACTACCTTTGGAGCTACTGTTTCATAGCTTGGCTTCCAGTCCCAGTTGATTGTGAATTGGTACCTACTGCCAAATTCTTTTCTGCTGTAACCATCTGCTAAACGTGACAAAATAAATTCAAGAGCTGAGTTCACGTGTTTTTAGGAGAAGACAAAATACTCAGCTTGCCCACCTTCCCCTACTACTGACAGTGGAAGTGTTCCTTTTTAGCTCTAAAACTTGATAACAATGATGCTCATATCATGGCTTTCATACTTGGTCCTTCCCTATTGGAAAAATGAGGGGAAATCACCTTTTTGGCACAGAAGGTTATCTTCAGGCTGGAAGAAATGCAGATACAGGGGAAGCCAATAACATATCTTGTCCAGCCAATTAGCTTTCTCTTCAAGGTGAAACAAGGCTGATGGAAATCAAGTTAAGCAAGTTAAATAGGTTAAGGGTATGCCTTTCACTGCTTGTCTAAGCAGACAAAGGAAGTGATTTCATATAGAAAAGTCCAAACATGTGAGCCTACCAGCTTCATTTCACAGACTTGGTTATTTTAAGTGAGTTTTGAGAAATGCTTGAGAAACCTTTTTCATCCAGGATATCAACCTTAACGTGTTCTTAAAAATACGTTTAAGAGTAGATTTTCAAAGAAAAGCACACTGGAATCTTGAATGCACATGCCAATGATTATGTGCATGGATGACTTATTTGCTTAAGCATATGGCAAATGCGAAAGTTTCTTTACAGAGCATTTTTTGCATCCTCTGTTTTTAATTGACTCTTACATTTGCTCATGCAGTTCAGTTATTTGAACGCACAGATAAAATCATGGGACTGATTACACTTGAGAAAAGAACTAGTTTACTTGTCCCATGGAAACTCTCAAGAATAAAAAATCCCTTTCTATCTCAGGACAAACTCAAGGTTTTCCAATTCTTTTGTTCATTAAGTCATCTCCAACTCTCCTAACCTAAATATCCTTAGGCAACTTAGCTGAAATACTTGGGACCGAGACTTTATTCAGCCTGGTTCAGCAAAAGAACTGGAGCACCAGTAACTCAGATAGGTATTTCAGAGGAGGGGAGAGGAGACAACTGTCATGTCTCTCTGATTGCTCCCAATGTGCATATGGGATTGGTTATTCATTGTTGGAAGGAATAAAACATGTTATTAGCAATTACAGTAAGAGTTGCTTGCTCACTTGCTTCTGTGTGCCTGAGATATTTACTTAATCAAGGTGCAAAAGCCCCAGCAACAGATGTTAAGCCCAAGGTGTGAAAAAACAAAGCTCAAGCCCCTGTCCCAGTCTGAAAAACAGAACAGTCACAGCAGTGGATTAATGAAAGAACACACCCATCCCAGCTGGACACCCAGGATCATTCACTGTGAGTAAAATTCTTGTTCCAAATCCACCTGTGTCTTCTTTTCAGTCCCACGTTCCTGGCCTTAACAATTCTTAACTGACACCGGGATCCTCCATTTCATTTTGTATTTCTACTGTTAACCTAATTCTGCAGGCTTCATTCATCATCCTTCCTTTTACTCTGTAAGGAGCAGAGGAAAATAGTTTCTCCATTATAAACTGCTTTTGTTTCAGAATATTTCTAATGTTACTTATCCTAAAATGATACAATGAAATTACAAATAATGTAAAAATAAATGTTCACTCTTTTATTCATGGGCCTTGGATAATTAATCACTTGCATATTCCAAGCGTGACAGGAGCCTTAGTCTTTTCAACCCAAACTTTCTTAAAAGTTCAAACCCTCTTAATGATACTGACCTGTTTGTAGGAACTTACTCAAGGATTTTCGGTAGATTTAAGATTTGATCCATGCTAAATCCTATCATGTGGTCCTGAGATTGTTTTCACTACCAGATTATGGCATGAGATGGATCAGATGACTAAGGGCTCGCACTTTCAATACAGTCCTAATTCTTCAAGGAAGACCTCCAAGAAAATCTCCCCTCTGATCTCCTTGACTGTAGATTTTACTTTGTAGAGTGTTATACTTTCCATGGGATATTTCTGGAAACTGTTGATTTTCAGTTTAGCCCATTCCTGGATTTACTTAAGGCTCAGTTCTTAATGATATATACATACCTTTAATGAAAAAATAATCTAAGAATCTAATAACACAAGAGTAGGGAATGAAGAGAGCAGGGTTCACATTACTGCCTTTGTTCACATTAAGTAGATGTGCCAGTCCTCAGATTCCTTAGGAAGTCTTATATAAATCTTTCATCCCTTTATACTTTATTTCCCTAGACAACTGCCCAAATTTAGTAGTACAAAGAATTGGTTGGAGAAAAGCACACTGTGTCCTGCCCACTTCACTTTACCTCCTGGGTTTTCTTAGGCTCCTCCCACGGATGCCCAAGCACACAGCTGGCAAAAGCCTTAGTTCTGCCCTCCACAAGTTGATTGCTGCCCTCTTGAACTGCAGAGCTTACATTTTTCTCATATCTAGTTAACAGAAAGACCTTTCAGTGAAACGACCTCCCATTAAACCACTTAAAATGAACTCTGGAGGTGTTTTGGGTGGAGATACATTTTTAGGATGATAAAATTGTTTTGTACCTTTGCTTGTGTGTTCCTGCTATGAAAATTTCATGGCCATCTAATTTTAGACTCCTGAAAATAATCATAAGAAATATATTTCAAAATGTCATCTTTTTTGAGTGTGTAGGAAATAGGAAGCCCCAGAAACACACAATAATTCAAATTCCTCTTAGGCTTTTGCAAATGTAAGGATGGAACAATCCATTCCAGCTATCTCATAGCTTATCATAATTATTCGGACACATAGTGCAGAACTGGTGCCTGGAAAATTATATAAAGTCTATAGAGTTTGGCTTAAGCATGTGATCTATCCAGCATTCATGTCACAGAAAAAAATCCTGCAGGGTTTAACAGCATTTAGGTCATGTCCCTGCTTACTCTAAGAGAGTACAGAAGTTTTAATTAGTCTTTCTGAGGCTCTTATGTTGGATTCTGTTTTCTCAGTTA
Organism: Trogon surrucura; assembly: GCA_020746105.1. NCBI lineage: Eukaryota > Metazoa > Chordata > Aves > Trogoniformes > Trogonidae > Trogon > Trogon surrucura. The sequence continues at coordinate 58,086,805 of CM036618.1, forward strand.
GGTTCATGACTTTGATCCCATCATTTTTGAGCTCCCCAGTGGGAAAATCTTAACCAACATTTTTTAAGTAGAATGCAGATAGAGTTTTTGCCAGTCAAAGGTGCTATATCATTCTATGTATTTTTAATTTGGCTTTGGTTAAGAAGTTGTACTGGATATAATCTGATTTCAACAAACATTCCTTTGTAGGGCAGACATATTTCACAGTGCCAGATAGTTGGGGTTAAACAAGGTAGAAAGGGAAGAATTTGCCAGTTGTATTTAAGGTAAACAGAATGCTTTAAATTTTATTTTTAAATGAAAAGTACTTTAAAGTTTAATCAGAATAATGTAACTGACAAGCGGTATGAGAGTTTAAAAAGTTCTAAAAGATCTGGGGTATTGGGTATATTTTTTTGCCAAGAACATAACAAGGACAAAGAGGGAGGAGAAATCTCTCACAGTTCAAAGATAAGAACACATAATCATATTTTGATATGCAAAATAATAAATATAATTACCAGCTTGCCATTGGCAATGTTAACTTTTCAGGGACAGAAATAATATTAAGAATTTCATCAGGCTGTAAATAGTAATCTAGAAGAGTTTCCTTTAAATTTTGTAGAGCCAATGAAGCATCATTAGAGCAAAAAATAGTAATAACAAACACAAACTTTGCTAATAACCTTGTATACATCTCAAAATCATTGCGAAATCTTAGTGTTAAGAGCTAAGAACACAGGCTTTCGTCCAACAATTCTGTGTTCATGGACAAGTCTTTATCATCATGCAAAAATCCTTGTTGAAATCAAATTTTAATCATTTGCAGAGCTGAACACAGGATTTTTCTTCCATGAACAGCACATTTTCCTCTACCTACTGTATTCAGGATACCATCTGGTTGTACTATGGTATCAGGGTCACAGAAAATGTGAAAAATGATTTAAAAGGATGAGACTTGGGACCTTAGGTGAAATTTTAGAAGTGTATCATCCATTTGGTATGGGAATCTAATACATGGGAAATAATTTCTTCCTCAAAGTCTCTGGAATAATCAATAAACCTCTATCCATTGCATATTATACTACACTTATGATCCTCAAACTTGTTAAATTGTTTTGTCTGTTTGTTTTAACATAAAGCTAGAACTGTGGTCTGACCCTCTAATTCTTGTTGCACTAAAGCTATTTCTGTCCTCAGAATTATTCCTAAGGCTGCAACTTGACACAATTTGATGAGATGCATTTTTGTTGTATAAATTTGGTAAATACCGATTTTACCGCTTCTGATTATTCCAGAGTGAAAATATGTTGCTAAGATATGTTTTAAATGCTTTGTGAGATACTCAATTTACTTAGAAATTTCTTGATTTTTAGAATTGTAAGGGTTTAGTTCTCAGTAAGAATGAATGTGTTTCCAGTCACTGCAGATATTTAAAGTAAAAAAGTGTTTGATTATTTTATGACATCTGGAATGATTATTGATATATGCAGTCAAACACCATTGTTGGCTTTGTTGTGTATTTTTGGAGTTCAGCAAATGGAAAAACTACATGCAGTGCTGTGACTATGTATTTAAACACATAAAGATGAAATCATGGGTTGTGTATCTACATGTGTTATAGATTGTTCCTCCTATACATAGATATGGATACAATTAAGTTGTTAAAAACACTACATATATACATTGGCTCCATGGCTTTAAGTTTAACATTTTGGTCTTACATTCTCCGTCACATTAGTAGTGTTACAGATTGACTCTTAAATTCGCTTTCCATTAGCTGTTAAACATTCATAGATAAGTTAATTGTTATCAATCCTTTCCTGACAAGGTTTATTTAAATAAAGATTGAAAAAAGAACATTGCTTTGTTTTATTATATACCTGCTGAAAGTGACTTTATTCTCAAGACCGTAAGGTCAGAACATGTCAATTTCTATGAATTCAAATGTGAACAGCCATTATCCTGAAATATAAATATGATGGAGTAACATGAACTTCATTGCAAAAACACTTCCTGGGGCATCTGTTTAATCCACAGCCAAATGATAAACAGTCCTCTCAGGAAGACCTGTCCCTTTGCCCAGCAGAGTCCATTAGCCATGCCGTTTTAACACCTTCCAAAACCCCTCCTTGTTTGTTCTTTAGAAGGGACTCAAGTATATGTTCATTTGATAATGGGAATATTACCTTTACAATGATAAAACTGTCAGATGCTTGGTTCAAGGGGTGTTTTCAAAGACAAATTCCATTAGAACAGTGAAGTTTGCTTGACTTCAAAATTATTAATTTAGCTTGCTTTCAAGTAAAATAAACTGAACCTTTAAAAAATTCTACAAGTCTACACAATAAATACATGAAAATCAATGCTTCAGTATTGACAACCTCGTATTTTTCTGCCAATTTGCTGTGATGACAGAAGAACATGCAGAACTGTTCCCAATGATAGGCGGTTTCCCTCCTGCAAAGGTTATTGCAAACATTTTCCTTGGTTTCATTCTTTGTGGATTTACACCCTTCCCTGTAAAATTTTTGTTTTCGTGATGTTCAATTTGACAAGAATGTTAAACTGACCTTGATTTGATCTAAGGACCACTAAAAGATTATTTATGAACAGCGTTGACCTCAAAACTCAAGATCATAGCATAACTGCTGAGTCTCTCTGTTTTCCCATTGAAAACACAAATGTTTAATGCTCTCAGCACTACAATTTCCATTGACTATCATCTTCTCTTAGAATGTTTTCTCAAAACTAGGTTATGATCCCTGAAGACTCATTTAGAAAATTGAAATATAGGAAGGATATTTTTTTACCATTCTAAAAAGATCAATTTTCACAGATAAGTATTGCACTTGAACATGTGAAATCAAGTACACTGATAATAATTCAGCAGAGCATTTAAATAGATACTTGAAATCAAGCTTAATTATCAATCTGTAACCCTTGAAACTTATAGATTTGTGATTTTCCAGTTTTATGATTAAACAAGTAGTTCAGTGCTCTGCCAGAGAGGGGACTGAATACCCTTGCGGTGCCAAACCTATAGCCAGTTTATAATAAGAGCAGATGTACACTGGAATGAGGTGTGGTGTCATTGATGCCCATCCCAGATGACATTTAGTATAAGAACAGGGGTATCAACTCATCTGACCCAATAATTTTCCTCTAAAAGAAAAAGAGACATACAGCTACCTAAATGTGACAAATGACCTTTCAGTGCCCAAGGAAGTCCTGCTTAATCTCCAGCATCTGTTCCAAACTAATACAGGTCTCCCAGAAGACTGTGTGTCAAACCTGTGCCAGATAACACGAGGCCTCAAAAAAGTGTCACTAGATGCATGTGTTCAATCACCTGAATTTCTCCCTGTTTGCCAGAATGCCGTGGCTTATGGTGAATGCTAACTGTTATTTTATTACCTGTCCTCTGGACATAAGTGTCTCATCAGTCTCATTCTGAAGAGCAGCATGAAGTTTTCTGTGTTTTTTTTAGTGTTTTGTTGTAATAATAATAATAGCAATAATAATAACAATAATAAAAAAAATAAATAACAACACCAATGACAATAACAACATTATTAAAAATAATAATTCTTGAAAGTGGCAGGTCAAGTAGTCAACAGTATTGCAGTGGAAGGTGAAAAATATACTCCTACGGATTGACTGACAGGATAAACTAGATTTCTGCTTGTACTCCTGTATATCAGCCTTTGCTACTTACGAAATTTCTAAAGCAGCTGTTCTCAGGGGAAGAAGAGTCAACTGGAAAGATCACTGATCTCATCTGCTCTGGCAGTTCCTGTCCCCTTGACAAACAATTGTAATGTAAGCTTAAATTGTAATAATAAGATTACCCACAAATAAACGTACCCTGTAATAATTCTTCATTAAGTTCCTTTTTACACACAAAAAAAAAGAGAGCGAAATTTGTATTGCCCAAATTAATGTAAAAATCATCTATCCTTGACTGCATTGCTGCCTACTCAGGTCAAATGGCCTGTTTTATAAAATTGGTGACTTTCCTCCAAATAGCTGATCCCAGTTTCCAAAATAAAATGTAAACCATGCTGAACTAGCCTGCCTCCCTGCCAGAGAACTTTAGGTAGCTTGGCAGAGCCAAGGACAAAGAAATGAAGTTGGATAAAATAAATGCGAAAACTCAATCAGGGGTCAGCAGAAGTCAAAAAGCCAATCAGGAACAGCCCTGGAATCGGCTTGAAGGACAGTAAACAAAGGGTATTAGCTGTAAATATATTTTTGTTGTTATTCACTGGCAAAAGCTGCTGTTATGATGAAAACAAAGTATCTCATCTTTTCTCTCAGAAAATAAAGCATTAATGAAGAATGTGCTGTGTGTATCATGTTTAGAAACTGACATCTTGGACTGAGATCTACGTGTCAAATGGTGGCACTGGTCAAGACAAACAGGCTGAGCCTCCAAGCAAACATTCAGAAGATGTGGAGGCCCATGGCACCAATCTCACATGTGGATGTGAAAAAGTTGTGGTAATTTAGGGGAGAATGCAGGACAGTGTCCACTGCCTCCAAATTCACAGCCTACATGAAGCTGCAAAAAAAAAGAATTTGTTTACTTTTCATAACTCCTGCTTTCTTTAGCCTTTTCTCTCTGTCATAACCAGAGGCTTAATTCATCAAGAATGTGCTGATAGGCCAGACCAAGTAATAAAACGTACAAGCACACAAATTCTTCCCACCCAATGATCAAGAGGAAATGTAATTAACACACACAAGAGAAGCAGGAGTTGCTGTCATGAGGATGGTACTTGATTCCACTGTGAACAAGGCAAAGCCTACAGACTATGATCTCAGGTTTGTGGCTTCACAAAGCCTCATGGAGGGTACTAGATGAAGTGTCAAATAACGAACTTATCCACAGAGACCTGGTAATGAACTTACCCCCCCAGGAAATTAAAAGAAATAAATTAAGACACAGTCCACTTGCTCGCAATGTTAACCCACAATTTGCAAGTTCATTTTTTAGTCATGGTAAAATAAAAAGATTTTATCATGAGAGGTGCAGCTATTTTCTGTGTGACTCCTTAGAGCTGATAAAATTCAAAAATATGCCCATCATTTTCTGCAATCCTACTATTTTGATGTCTTTTACTTTCAGATAAATCTTGCCTTAAAAAATACACCTTGAATTACCTTATATGTGCACATCCCTAGATAAATGACCGTATTTCATAGCTGACATTTTTGGAAATCCTGATGCTTACCCTCACAATTCCCTGGGTATCTGCTGATGGCAAAAGTACTTTTTACACTATTCTCTTTTGCTGTCCTGGTTATACTTTTTCACCAGCTTATTCTACGCTCATACTGATGGTATGAGAGCAGTCTTGGTAACTTAGGTACTTGAGGCAATTTCAAGTGAAGGAGCTGCTGTGCTGAATCGTTTCCTGGCTGCACCATTTTAGATCACAGATTGCTGTAATATCTTACGTTTAGAAGGAACAAAGATTGCTTAGTTCCATTCTTAAAACCTTTTCAAACAGGCTGTGCTTCTTGGTGTCACATCACAAAAATTCAGGCCATGGAATGGGGCCTGTGATTTTCAGAGTTGTCACTATTTTCCTACATTCAGTAACAGCAGAATCAGTTTAGGAGCAGAGTTCTCAACTCTATTTGCTTTTAATTTACTTACCTTTACTCCACAAGTAAAAAGCCATGGCCATAAAATATGACATTCTGTGAGATCTTTTTATTGAGTCCACTTCATATTTTCTAAATCATTTAATTTACACCTTCTGCTTACATCCTAGATCCCTCCTGTCAGTTCTGTGGCTTTTATATAGTTCTGACTGTTGTTGCAGAAATGTCAAAAAACGCTTTTCTAACAGTATTTGCTGAGCAAATCGTTAGCCTAGAAGATTTTTTGCTTATTTGTATTTGAAGAAGAGATGAGGAAAGTATACAGAGAGAAAAAAAAACCTGACCCAAACCAAACACTATTTAGGGGTGGTTTACAGTAGAAAGCTGAGCAATGTGTAAGACCAAAGGACAGTTTCCATTTTAAAAACTAATGTTTCCAAAATTAGAAACAAGCCTTTCTCTTAATTCTTCCATCACTAGTGTGGAAATATGTTCTGTGTAAATAGGCAATCAGCTAATCAACGGGGACAAAACCATCCCACTAGGGTACATGATACATTTCATTTGGGGTTTGGATGCAAGGAGTCCACCACTACCTCTGACAAAGATCAGTGTTAAACGCTTGAAGAAAGTACGCAGGACAAGCATTGCATGGTACTTGTCATGATCTGTTCTTTCAGCTTCAGGAAATCTCTGGTGCGAGGACTTTCTGAGGTAATAACTGCATTTTTCTGTAAAGTAAACATTGATGGGCTTGGAGTAATTAAATAATTTTAAGTCATTTTCTGAACTTACTTATGCTTCTTTTGTCATCTCCAGCAACCTGTGGTTATGAATTTTGTAAAAAATGATTTATTTCTCTTTTGTTCCCTCTTAGCTCTGCTGTAAGGAGCAATCAATAATGATTGCCTACTCACCTTCTCAATGCAACTCATAAATCAAAGATTGCTTTCAAATCATTCCACTCATTTTACCAGACTGGGAAGCCCTAGTCTCTGTAGCTTATTTCTGTGATAACCAGTCTTCACCACTGTTATTGCTCTTGATCTCTGTTGTATCTCTTTTAGAGATTTTAGATTTTAATTTGCAGATTTAAGACAAGAAGACAGGAACTTCATTTCCACTTACTGTACTCAGTAAGTGGACACACAGACATATGCCATAACATGTAGTTTCCTGCTTTGTTATATAACCTAGTAGTTTCCAATGCTCCATTTCTCTTTTTGTTTCATGTTGGTCATTGGTTTTTCATTTTTCTTGCCCCAGAAAATTACTGGCAGCAAAAATGGAACTCAGGTTCTTTTTTTTGAGGGGAGTGATAATATCTAAGAACCTGTTACAGTGTGTGCAGTATACAGCATGTACATTGTTTACATTTATTGAATTTTATCTGCCTTTTTTGCTGGCAGTTTTACCTCTTTCACTTGAGAAAATCTTTCTGCTTACTCCCTGTTCTTCTCTTCCCATCTTTTAAATATAATCCTATCTCTGCTTATCTTTTAAATTTGTAAGAGGACTTACTTTTTTCTTAGGCTGTCATAGTTTAATTTCTCTAACTGTCTTTGTTGAGTCATCTGAGAGCCTTCTGGAAATTCAAGTCCACTGTATTAACCTGTTCTCATACATATGCCTTTTTGTTTCCTCTAAGAACACAAGTAACTTTTGAAGCTTTTGAAGCAACAAATTGTAAGTAACTTATTGACTTCTTCCTGGTGCGTTAATTTAGCTACGTGCCTCCTATATCTACCTTTACAAAAGAATTTTCCAATTTTGCAAGTATAGAAAGTAGGGTTACTGAGACATAATCTATATCAGCCCTATTTAAGAATAAAACATTTTCTATTTTATATGGATGGTGATTGAATTGGTAGACTGTATATAACATTTTATTGTTTGGTAATGTAGTAATTCAGTCCCTTTAAAGATCTTGGGTGATGTTATCTTGGCCTCGTGGCTCATCACTCTTCATGTAATGAACATTTTTCTCACCTGCAGCTGCTGCTGTTTCTGCTCGAGATGTCTCCTCTGCTTCATTCCCCAGATATAACTAGATGGGAGCTTCCTCATGTTCCTCAAAGGAAGCAAGAATGTAATGAACTAATTTAGCTCTGCTCTTACAGTCTTACCTTTTCTGAGTAAATCCTTCACATCTTGATTGTCTATTAACCCTGCAGACTCTGTCAGATTTCTAGTTTCTGGTGTTTGCTTTCTGATTAATTGCTTATTGTAATTATTAATAACAATAAGAACAATAATAAAAATTATTCAGTTTTTAATGAGTTGATTCTAAGAGTTTTGATCTGTACTAGAATTTTTTGCATTTAATTCATTAAAGTTTATATTTTCTATTTTTCTTTTAATTTCAATACAATATTGATTTTATGAACAGTAATTTTTTTTTTTATAGCCAGCTCATCTCTACTCTACTAATTTGTTTAACTTTTTACTATTCTTTCAAAGTCCTCAGTTTGAGCTCCTGACAAAATGTCTTCAGAAGATATTTCCTTGCTTCTGTAAACATTTGACTGCCTTCTGTGTTTGCTTACATTTTTTAAAAAGTCTGTGCTTCCTCATCCTTATGCTATTTCTATTTTTTAAATTAAAAATTGGTCTACTGGATTTCTGTGGGTAATAAAGTTGATAAAAATTTGCTTTTACAAAGAAGCTACTGACAAAATGTCTCATTTCTACTGTATCCATGTATACTTAGCATTATTGTCATTACATAAATTACTTGTAAGAATGATATCTGACAAAAGTCCCTTGCAGAAAACCTGTCATTTGGCTGAAAAATCTGTCTTTATGCCACTTGCAAGACATCTGCCAGCAAGACACTGTTCCTGTGAGTTAGTATTTTTTACGCGAATACCAACACCAGGAGCTTCACAGGGTAGCCTCACAATAAATATGTTGTAATAACGTAGTCTTAAGGTGACAAGGTTTTGAAGAGCAGGGGCAACTTCTATACCTAAGAAGAAAAGTCATTTTGGTGCTCAACAACATTGTTAATGCCTTCTTTAGCTGCTAGTGTGAATTATCATCAGACAGAAATTGGGTATTGCTCCAAGTAGTGAACTATTTTAGTTATCACAGCCTTTGCTCTGTCAGTAGAGGGGCTGAGACTACTTCTACCATCTCTGTCATCAATTTCTCTCAACTTGTCTTCCTGCTTTCACCTTATCTGAGCTGAATCGCAGTCCAGTTCTCGTGTATCATGTGCGCCTGAGCCAGATACTGACTGTGGTGAAGTTTTGGGTTGAATGTCTTGTCAACATACCACTGCTGTCAGCCTTTGAGTACACATATGTTGTGTGTCTGAGTAAATTGCTTTTAGGATTAAACTGGGTAATAAATTCAAGAAAATAAAGAGAGACAATAGCTCAGGTTCATTGCCCATAAGTTTTTGTGCCTGTTGCTTTTTGCCCAGTGCCTACATATATCTGTTTTGTGAGACCTTCAGGGTCTAGCATCTGTGTCAAATTCAATAAATCAAATTCAAAAGTAGGAAAAATGCTTGAGGAGCACAGTAAATTAGTTCACTCTGACAACTTTTATGTTTTGGGTGTAGGGGATATGGACCTTCGTTGGAACAGAAAGTTTAAATGATTATTATGAGCACATCCAAAGAACAGGGTGGGAATAGGATAATGCAGATTTTGCCCATATGACTTCCTAAATTATTTCTTATTAAAAGTTTGCATCACTTTCTTGTTCTCTTACAAACTCTTCCATGAAACCATCAAGCCACATACACCTTTACACTTTTTTTTTTCCAGTATCATCAAATATGTTTCCTACCTTGGACACAGCTGCACCTTCATTTCTAGATAGATTTGACCAACCTGTTTCTGATTCAGAGAGGTCCCTCAACACATTTCTTGAAGAGCTCTTCCAGTGAACCTTATCCATGGCAGTTTTCAGACCAGTACCTATTCTGAATCTCTTTGAGCTTCCTGTTTTCTCTGATGTACCTGGAGTCCTGCCATCCATCGAAGCCAAGGTTCCCATTCTTTCCTGGTTTTCTCTCTGACCTTTTGATGCACAATCCGTGTCTCATTCAGTGGTGTCTTGCCTTTCCTGTTCCTCCCGATGATGGTGGTCCTAATTTTGCAGTCCTTGGTCCACCTTCTGTACATTTTCACTAAATTACTATTCAGTGAGATAGGTCTTAATTGTAAAGGATCCTACAGACTCACTGCAAGTCAGAAGATCTATGAATATGAAATGTCAGGAACATCTTCTAAAATTAATCCCAACTCTCCAACCCAGTACAGCACTTTATATCTACAGAAAGTTTCTGAGCTTCTGCATTGTCACTGGATAAATACTGAGAATAAGCAGGTCTCTGTGTCTTTTCTTCTTGCCTATATATTTCTTCCTTAGATATCAACTACACTGGGTAACAAAAAGCCTTTCTGGTTCAGCTTGTCCACTAAGGACCTTTTTCACATGTTCTCAATATAACACATAGCAGATTACTCTGTTCCCAAAAAGGATAAAAGGTTTTATAAAGTATAATATAATTATATTTATAGAAGCAACTAAAATCACTCACATTATACAATTTTTTTTTGTCCTAAAATGAGGTAAAATATTGTAGGAAAAGAAATATTTGTTCCTCAGAATCCTTCATAACCCCCATGGGACACTCAGAAATTTATCTGCAAATGGAAAACACACACATTGTCAAGTAATGCCAGACAAGTTTGCTTACAAAGAGCATTTCAAACGTTCATGTTTATTGCAAACATAGTAGGGAATCTATCCAGGCATGCAACTGTCACATACTTCTAAAGCCCACAAGAACTGAAATATGACAGCTCTAAAACTTCAGGGTTTTTTTGAAAGCATGCCTGATAAAAGACCTTGTCTTTGAAGCTGGTGATGCCTGTGCAGCTGGAGGACCATAGTCAACCTTACCAGACAAGGTCTGGAAGGCAGAGTGGGACAAGAACCCTTCCTCAAAGAAGCATTTTGCATGTGCCCATCCCACTCCTGAGGTGTGGCAGAGTTTAATAACCGAAAGTAGCCAGACTCTGCCCGATAGCCTCAGTGTCACATTACAGTCACCAGTGGTCCTACACTGATGGTCAGGGTTCTGCATGTACCGGCAGCTCCCTCAGGGCCATAAGACAGGGCCAGGGCATCCCAGGGCCAGCAGCCTGTACCTTAGGTCCATCAAGGAGTGGTCCCACCCAGCCAGCCAGGAGCAGGGCAGCTGGGAAGCACTGGGGCAAGCTGGAATAGGACATGGACCAGGGCAGGGCAGGGCAGTGGGGACATGGAGACTGGCCCTGCTGCAACCTCTCTGGGGTAAGGGCTGATGGCAACAAGGGACTGACATGGGGTCCTGAACTGTGAGCAGGATCGGGGGAAGCCTGGGGAGATGAAATGGCATCCTAGGCTGTGGGCAGGTGGATGGAGGTCCCAAAGGGGTGGGCAGGGACAGCCAGGACTGTGGTTGCCCTCATGATCATGATATTGAGTCTTTGCTCCTCTTCTTTTAAGAGTTTAACTGTCGTATACGCTCCTCTGTAAACTAGCAAGATTTTTTAGTATAGGTGAGTCGTTACTTAAAAAAACCCAAGAGTATATGCCATTAAATACCAAAAATACAGCCAGTACAGATGTCCTGAGGTTACAGAACCCATGTCTTTTCCACCTCTCCTGCCCGGCAGCAGGCATCTGTCTTCCTGACCATCCCACCTCCTTCTATGGACACCACAGGGTTGTGGGGACAACCGAGCACAGACTAATGCAGTGTAGACTTCTGGGGTTTTTTTTCTGAACATTTACCAAACAGAGGGTAAATAGAATCAAAGTGTACCATACATGCAGACTCAAAACCCAGAAAGCTATTATTAACAGTAAGGAAGTACTGTATTAAGTGAATGCTTTAATTTTTTTTCCCTCTGCTACCTAGAATATCTGAAATTTGAATGTGAGGATACCCCATACCTGTTTTCATAGCTCTAAGTGCCTCACAGGGAAGTATTTCATAAGCATGAGCTCTGTTCTTTTGAACTCCAAACATCTGCCTTAAGCATCTGCTTTTAATCAAAGTGAAACTAATGCCCTCCTTCAGTGGACAATGTGGTACAGTTGAAAAAGGCTGATGGTGTATTGACTGCAAAGCCCTCAACTTTCTTATTCACCATTTCAGGAACTTTGCCAAATAACCTTTGTTGCAATTTCAGTTTTCCAGCAACAATCCAAATTTAACAGTCAAAATTTCAAGGAAAAGTTATGTATAAATACATTTTTTGGCATTAATTTTCATTTTAGTCTTTTTTTTTTTTTTTCTGCAAGCAATGTGCATATGTTCCTTTGATGGAAAAAAAATGAATTTTGTTCATGTAAGATTAAAATATATTTTTTCATCTCTGAAGGGATTGGAAACGATTATTTAGTGCAGCATGTGCTCGGGAGTTAACCACATAATTCCTGTTAACAATGAAAAACGAGTAAGCCATTCAAAGTACACTAGTTTGAAAACATTCTGAATGTCCCAAATATGCATATACACAGTGCTTCCAAAGGCTGCATTACCTGGGGGTATAAATCATTATGTACACATATGTGACAGGTTTTCAAATGTTAACTTCTGTTTCAAGAAGCATTTTCTGCAGTAAAAGTAGGTTTCTTCCAACTCTGTTTAGCATAAATTGGATACACTGTTCGCATCGCATGTTAAGCCGTTTGAAAATATCAGATTTAAGTCAATGAAAATGAGAGCATAGCCTGAATAATTGCAGAGCCTTTTTTACAGCATTGTCCATTGAAGATGATAAACATTTATTTGTCAGCAGAGAAATTATAAGCAGTCCAGATAGAAGAATGTTTCCTCCAACCTTTGCATTGATATCTGAAATGCCAGCTGGTTTACAGAACTGTCTGTCTTGATAACATGATTTCTCATTGTCAGATACCTTTACAGTTTCCTGAAAAAAAAAAAAAATCCTCAGTGAAGAATTAGTGTATCAGAGAAAGTAGAAATTTTCTAACAATTATTTTTAATGGGTCAGATATTTTAATATGTCCAAAAACTCTGGACAATCTGAAACAATATACTTTACCCTGAGCAAGAACCTAGTCAAGCACACTTCAGGATTTAGATAAAGCTGAGCTTTCTTGCAGTCAGACTGAGCAGCAGGAGACCAGACAACCAATCTCTGCCTCTGCTAGTAAACAAAAGTAAACAGGGCTAGTAAACAGGGCTGTATCTGATTACTGTCCCACGGTCAGCGGATTCCTGTCTCCAGCACATTTTGGTCAACCCGCACCCTCCCAAGCAATGCCTGGACGCAGCTGAGGGTTCAGCACAGTCCAGTGACTGTTCTCATCAGACAGCGTCAATACGGCTGTCCCTAGGGTATAAAAACTGAGAATGTACACGAACCATGCCAGCTGGCCTCAGGGCTGAAGAGGGGTCCTTAGACTGTTTTATTTACTACTGGAAATATAGTTCTAGGGTCTAGCCCAGGCTCTGCTGCTGAACGGCTGCCTAATCCCTCTGGGCCTCAGCTTCTCCTGCTCTGCATAAGGGCCAGGTTAGTGAGAAATGGTTCCTGCTGCCAGGTACAAAAAATGCAAAGAGTTACAGACAGAATCAGATCCACTTTATGATATAAAACAGTCTGTCAAACTAATAAGTTATGTCAGCAATATGACCCTGAATAAGTTATCAAAATATTATCTTTATGGTATAGGAAACCTGGATAGTGATCAAATTTTACTGAAGACAGACTGGGTAGTTTTCTGGGATTTGTGGACCTAAGAGAGCCTAGTTTTTTAAAGCCTCGATAATTACTATCAGATACCCATAATTCATAGTGTGCCAAAAAAAAAAAACAAACCAAAAAAAAAAGGTAGAGCAGGACATGATTGTTAAGTATCAGTGTTTCTCACTGTTGCTGACTGAAGCTGAAAACACTACCTACCTGGCTGAGACACTGGTATGTCTTTTGACTTTTTTCATCTCAACTTCCAATTGGTTGTCCAATATGACTGTGTACTGAGATGTGCTTCATATTCCCCTTCCCGCGAGAGAGAAGGATACGTGGGATCAGAATTCATTGTAAATCAGAGAACCGCAGAATGTTAGAAGTTGGAAGGGACCTCTGGAGATCATCTAATCCAATCTGCCTATCTAGAGTAGGTCACATGAGAACACATCCAGGCAGGGTTTGAAATTCTCCAGAGATGGAGACTCCACAACCTCTCCGGGCAGTCTGTTCCAGTGCTCTGCCAGTCTCAAGGCAAAGAAGTTCCTCCTCATGTTTAGATGGAGCTTCCTATGTTCAAGTTTGTGCCTGTTACCTCTTGTTCTGTCACTAGACACCACTGACAAAAGGCTGGCCCCACCCTCCTGACACCCACTCTTTAACTATTTATAAGTGTTGATAAGATGAATCAATATATATGATAACTTTCAAACATTCTCTGGGAAATTTTAGGGAGAGCACTAGTTGATGCAGGTAAAAAATAGGCCAAGGATCATTCAACAGCTAAATAATATGGAAAATTGGCTTTTGGCTCCTGTTCCAGTGCCCTGGCACTTTTTAATTTAATAATATGGATGGGTCTATTATGTGGAATGGATCATAAAAATTTTATATGTGTATCTCAGTATCATAATACTTACTGATGGGTCATAAACATAATTCCATGCTCTTTTAAGGCTGGTGTTTCTGAAAACATGACTAGCCTTACAGATAGACATAAATAATTTGCTGCACTATCAATGATTTCAAAATATTTATCTTATTTGATGTCTTTACAATATAGAAACTTTCTGTGTTAGCAAAGGTTTCTGATGTTTTTCTTTTCTGAATTCGTATAGACTTTCTCCAGCTCAGTTCATAGTTTTTAAATTGTAGTTAGCTGTCTTGTAATTGGTAAATAGAAAAAAACAAACAGAAAGAAAAATATATTCTATTATAGTGAAATGTTCTCATCACCTCTTATTCATCAGTGATTAGCGGGAAATATAATTATTTCTGTTTCCCAGAATGTGGGAAACATTATTGTTAGATAATCAGTTTTACGCACTGAGTTCTGCCCACAACACATAAATCTTTTGAAATCAGATGCTGAACTGGTGTCCACAGTTGGATGAAATCAATGGAAAAACTCCAAAGCTAGCTTAAATTAGTGGAAAACCTTGATTTGTTATTAATTATTGGTTATTGATTATAAATTATTTATTATTAATTATTAATCTATAATGATAATTTGTAAAAATGGTCAGGTCAAACACTGGCCTCATTGCTCCCTTTTCCCACTGTTGCCAACTGAACCAAGAGGTCATGCTCAAGGACTGCTTGCTTCCACGGGTTTACTAGGCGCTAATGAGGCCACATCTCCATTACTATGCTCAGTTTTGGGCCACTCACTACAAGAAGGACATTGAGGTGCATGTCCCAACATCTAGAGCACATGTCTTATGAGGAGCAGCTGAGAGAACTGGTGGTGTTCAGCCTAGAGAAAAGGGGGCTGAGGGGAGATTTTATTGCTCTCTAGAACTGCCTTAAAGGAGGTTGTAGAGAGGTGGGAATCAGTCTCTTTAACCAAGCAACAATTGATAGGACAAGAGGCCTCAGGTTGCACCAAGGGAAGTTTAGATTGGATATTAGGAAGAATTTCTTTGCTGAAAGTATTATCAGGCATTGGGTTGCCCAGGGCAGTGGTGGAGTCCCTTTCCCTGGAGGTATTTAAGAGTTGGGTAGACAAAGTGCTTATGGATATGGTTTAGTTGAGGACTTATCCATGCTAGCTTAATGATTGAACTTGATGATCTTAAAGATCTTTGCCAGTCTAGGCAATTCTGCGATGTCCCACTAGAATCTGGTGGAAGCCGTTTTCTCTCAGGCAGCCCAGTTCACCCTCGGTTACACTGAGATATACTTCTAATGTAACCACAGCACGGCTGTTAACTGCCAGAGATACGCTAGAGTCTATTCTAAATTAACTTGCCCTCCTGTTTTATGCAACAATCTTTCACCTGGTTGTTTGATTGTTACCTTATTTTGACTCTCCTCTCCTCTCCACCGCTGAGTTTTGAAGACTGGCTGGGGAGGTAATGTTGGTCTAACTGTGGCTTGGGACGTGATGAGCTGTTACTTGCAAATGAGTCAGCAATGTTGGCTATGGAGAAAACACATTGTTTTCTTTTTCCCTTTTTCTTGTTGCTGCACACAGAAAGAAAAAGAAGAGCTGATTCAGCCACTCCGGTTTGAGAATCTGGCAACGACAAGAGATAATACAAATTTCCTTTTATGTGGTACTCTGTCCTAGAGCGTGATTGCCATTATGGAAAAGTCCAATAAAAGGCTAATGAAAGCCAGTAACTATAGTTCATTATTTTATACTGTGTCTGTTTTCAGAATGACTTCTGCAGAAACCCATTTCAATTCTGTAGACTCTTATTGCTTTATCCTCTTAAACTTCTGTCCCTGTTGCATTTTCCATATAAGGTTCTAATCTCTTGAAGATTAGAATGTTCTGCAGATTTTTTTCTTACTTCTATCATACAGCTCAGTTTACTACGAAGAAATCAGTCCAAAATACGAACGACCTTCAATTTCAGTTGACAATGGAAACTGACAAGTGTACATTTTCCAGTTCATTTTGTAAGTACCCACTCTAAATTCATTTAGTATCTTTATTGCCTCTATTACTGCAACTTGATGCTTGACTATATATGTATTTAAAGTTATGCTAAAGAAGAAAGTGAACCATAGGAAAAAGGAGAATTAAAGAGAGTTTTCTGGAGGCTCTTCATACTTTTCTGAGCTTGCACGGTTCCTTTTTATTTACTATACAAAGAGCACAGAAATATGAAACATCACCTTCCCTCCTTACTCTCTACTCCTGTATTTATGTTCTAAGTACAAGCTTTGCAGAAGGGGAATTCTCACCCAGAGATAATTATTTTGTCTTAGGTTAATTCCCAAGAAGCATATTATTTTGAAAAAACAATAGCTCAAAGGATAATTAGTGGACCTAATTCTGGTCTTGCTTATTTATGTGTACGCCTAGAACAATTACCTTAAAGTCAATAGTTTCAGTGATGAAAATTATTAGTTAATTTGGCTTCAACGGGGGAACATTTCTAAAATCTTAAGTCAACCTATTTTAAAAGAGCGCGGGAAAACATTATAACTCCTCAGTTTATAAAACCTGAATGAGATTTCCCGATTTTCTACCTGGTGCAAAATATCAAAACTTAGTGCCACAGATAAAACTAGCTTTGCAACCCAGAGACAATATGTGATATTAATGTTTTATACAGAAGACAGACCAGATGCAGTTTCCCATTAGAAGACTGCATATAAAGGCAAATTTATTCTTCTTTTCCAGTTATAATTTTATTCGGGTTTGAAGAAAATCCAAGTACAAATGTGTTAAGCAATAATGATAATAGCACAGCAGGGTAAATGCTTTTTTGAGAACAACCTTGCAGTTACACTCTTGTTGTTTGTATCTTCAGCATCTTGTGTTGTATCCTTGTGTTGGCATCCTGTCACAATCAGCCAATTTGCAACAGGCTTCACTGCCATGTGTCTGATAGCAACGAGCTTTGAAGTGCACAACAGAACTATTACCACACGCTGATTCCTTCTTTTTTTCCATCATTACACTTCTAACCCCACTTCAGAGGGCATAAAATGAACCCAAGGAAGTGTTCAATGTCTCACCATCTTTCAAACTACTCTATAGCCTCTTGGTTGTTAACCCTGTTTAGAGGTTAAAGGACTGTGTTTTGGAAACTGGAGTAACTTTCCACTTCTGTAGATAGAATGTTGGGTTTTGATATCCTTCTTCTTTCTGATTTTTCCAGTTGTTTGTGCTGAACCTCGATGATTTTTCCCCCTATTCTTTTAAAATTAGCAGTGGCTAAAAATAAAAAGGAAAGTTGCAAGAGACAAGGTCAGAGAAGCTTGTTCTCTTTAGATGAAATATTTCACTTTATTCAGATAAAGGCTATGCAATGTGCATTTTGTTTGTGATCAGGCAAAACAGATGTAATGGTGCCTTTTGTGTATTTGAAAGAAAAAAAGCAGAACTGTTTCATTGTATTCATTTGGAGAAGTGAAATCCTGAGAGAAAGATTACAAATGGTGTCATCATGCTGAAGATTCCTGTCATGGGGAAACACTTTTCCTGTTTTCCCATCACACGAGGAAAAAGCTCAACATTTCTTTTGGTTATCATTGTAATAAAATCTACCTAAAAACCTGAGAGGTGTTTCCCAGAACGTTTTCAGAAAATTGGCTCTTCTTGTTGAAATAGTTTGCAGTAAGAATGACAGATGAGAATAGATTTGATCCAAAACATTTTGAGCTGAAACTGGAAATTCAAAGCTCTTAACTTCAGGGCCCTACTTCACATCTAATTTTCATGCCTGCCTATCCCAAAGTGATGGAGGGGGACTACAACAAACAAAATAGTTGAATAAAACCACTTTATTTACTTCCCTAATATTTTAACTGAGAACAGATATCTTTTTTTTTTTTTTCATGCAACCCAAGAAGGTGCAAGATGTACTAAGAATGTGGTAGTTAAGGAATAGGTTAAAGATGTTACTTTTGGCCTCAGATAAGATTTTACTCAGAGTTGGAGCAATGGAACCAATTAAATTAAATGGGGAATTAAACAAATTTGTTTCTGCTTTTATTTTATAACTCTCAACATTCAATTTGTACGGATGTCTCCCTCTGAGTGGCATTTATCTAGGGGCAGAGGCCAGCATAACTTTGTTAAAACACTCAGCTCTTATTGTAAAGTTTTAGAATGCCTGCCCTAGGTGATCCTGCCTTGCAGTAGAGTTGGACTAGATGATCTCTAGAGGTCCCTTCCAACCCCTAACATTCTATGATTCTATGATTCTATGAATGGAAACATCATCAATTTTGAACTCAATACAGAGAGGGCACATGAAGTTGCAGGGCTGTCCCTGTGTGATCGACAACGTGGCAGGAAATAAAAACAGCCACAATCTCTTTTGTTCTCCATATCAGTCAGATCTAGCTTAAACTTGACTTTTTCAACCATTCCACAGTCACAATTAACGTGCAAGAATTATTTACCAAAGTACAAACGTTGTTGCTGGTATCTCACTACATACATGGGGATGTTAAATTTTGTTTTCTTTTCTAATAGAGAAAAAACTCAAAGAAATTTCAAGATGGTGAGATGGAAACATCTTTTTTAGAACTCACATGTGTATAAACATGCTTTATTTGTTCACACCATGTAAATAAACAGCCATCTCTACCACTATTTGCAGAAAACAAAAATTGTCAAATTACAATTAAAAGGAGTAAATCTCATTAATTCTAAGTAATGAAAACACTTTTTTTTCATAATTCATTCCTGTTCCAGTAATATGGTTTGTCATTAACTTATGCAGAAAAATTAGTTCTTAAATAGTTGTTTAAACAGTAAAGATCCCATTAGCATTGTTTTAAAAATACTAAAAAAGCACTGCTCTCTTCTAAATTGTGTGCCCCATGGATCTTTGTGGAAAAAAGTCCATATTTTTAAGCTGCAGTGTTTCAGAATTACGACAACTGCAGTTTTCCTTTAAAAGTACTGGTTTCTGAGTCAACACTTGTGGGAATATATTATTTCAAAGTACTTCATGGGATATAATTTTCAAAGGGACGTATGAAAACCATACACTTCCGATTAACATTAATGGGGAGTTGTGTGGCTAAACACAGCTTTGAACATTCTGGTTAGAAGTTTATATCTTAGTGAGCTGCACATGGTTCCCCCGCTCTAAGTAGATGGTGTTTTTATAGATTGCAGAAGAGCCCTGCTGTGGATCAGCAGACACCATGTTGAAGGTTTGTCTCTATTACGTACTTCACAGGTAACTCCACTAGGAGAAAGAGGCCTTTTTTCTATCAACTATCACATTTTGTAGGTTTAGCTATCAATTATACGGCATAGCTATCTATTATAATACATGAAACTTCCTCATGTAAAATCAAAACAGTTCCTTGCTTACGGTAACTACCATTCACCTCCAAGTAGCCTAAACTGCTATTGTGTGGCATTCTTATCAGACCTGCAAACCACTGTGGAAAGTGCTCAGTTAGCTTCACTCACTAATTGCTTTCTCAGTGAAAGGTTTTGCTGTTTGTTTGTGCCCCAGGTGATAAATGATGACACAGCATTACATAATTACAGTAGGCATCGCTTGAAAGCGGTCAAGGACTAATGGGAAGCCATGCAATGATGAGTGAGAAGAGTCTAATGGCAGTGAGATTATTACTTAAATAAGTGTATACAATGAATTGACATTCACATTTGCTAACCGTGATACGGAAGCTGCTATGAGTAAGCCCTAAACTACATCCACTGTGTCATGTAACGTGGTATATAAGATTTAATAGCATTCATTATCTATTCTTGCCTGCTAGATATCTGAACAAATAATCTCTTTGAAATATTAATTGATCAATCTTTCTTCTTCTGTTTGAAGATCACCGAAGTGCAATATGTGCATTGCAGAAAGGCAACTCATTGCCTGGTTAGGCGACCATTTGCATGATTAGGATAACAATCAGCACTAGAAGGATTCCATGGGGCTTTTCAACAAAAAAAAATAATCAACAGATCTCCTTTCTCCTCAAATCTCTGCAGGTGTTCAAAGAATCCAACTTTTTTTTATTCCAGATATTATTGTTGCCAACTAATTGTTTTTATAACAATAGCTTATGTAGGGCGTGGGAAACTGGGCTTTTCTGTTTTCACTGCCTGTGTCCTGATTCAGGACTCAGCGTAGATATCCAAGATATGTAATAACACTCCGGTATCGTAACAACTAAACTAGAAGCTCAATACTACATTGTAATGCATAACATAGAACTGAACTTAACACTTCGTATTTTCACAACTACTGTACAAGGGGACAACAGTGGTACAGCTTTACAAGAAGAAAAAAAGTTTAAAGAATACAGCTGTCTGACCATCTTTTGCTTACTGGTCCACATGCATAAAGTTAGTTGTCATATAAAAGTGCTTATAAACTCTCCAAAAGTAATAGAGCTGTATGCAGTTTGTCTCCAACTCCGGAACTACTTCAGGTTTTCTAACTTGCTGTAATGACAGAAAAGACAGACAGAATAACCTTACCAGTCTGGTACTCTGTTGGAAATAAATGAGAGTCTTTGCATTAGAATCCATGATCTCTGGATCCGTCTCCAAAGACAGTGTTTTTATAAATCATCACAAGCAAATTAAATAATGGCTCTGGACCACAACATCACTGAGATCAGGAGGATTTAAAATTTGGTTTTGAGGTGAAATCTTAGCTTGTATCTAATCATATATCCAACTGTAAAAATGTTACCCTAATTGGTAAAACATTTATATTAGTTACTTCTTGAAAAATGAATTTTTCACCCACTGAGTAGTAGCAATCCTATGATTTTATGCATTACATCAAATTCAGAAGGTGTCATTGTTTTAATAACCTTTTGTTGTCCTAAAATTCTTGTATTTCATTTTAAGCACCGATGAAAAGTATCACAGCTGAAGTATGCTTTTCAAAGTGTTCTCATTTTTATAGGTCAGAAAAAGTTATTGGAAAGTTAGTTTTATCGAAACATGAATCTTGTCACATATTTTACTGAGAAATATTGCTGAGAATCATCCTGAGCAGGTAAGTAATATGAGTGCTTTTTTATACTCACTAGAATTTTTCATTACTCAGTTTCTCTAGAAATCATATTAGTTGAAAAACACTGAAATGGAACTTTCAATTTTTAAAAAGCAAAAAGAATGTAACACTGCAAAATAAAATACTTAGTTTGTTACCCAAAATTTTGATCCACATTTAAAATTCTGAGATCTTACCTAAAAGTTAAGAAAAACAACAACAAATGTTAAGTTTGCCTTTTTAAATTTTTGCAAACTGGAGAGCTTAAAATATATTACTACCTTAAATTGATATTTTTACTTATAGTCCAAAGAAAAAGATAATCAGAAAACGTTCACGTGTTTTCCGTATTTATTCAATCACAGTTTATTGTAGGTGCCATTAGTAGGTAAAGACAAGTGAGCTGGTACAAAATCTTTCCTAGGCATTAATATGGTGTATATGTTCATGACACCTCTTAAAATTAATACTTATTAACATAAGTTAATATGTATTTACGAAGGTAGTTAATGATATAGATCAATTTAGCTTTTTTTTTTCTGAAGGCTGCAAAAGCTTCAGAAATCAGGTAATATGATCCTAATATAGTAAGATACTCTGTTGTAGTCTTATTATGACATTTGTTCAGTTCAGTTTATATGGATAAATCTCTTAAAATAAAGAAGTGAGTATTTTTGAAACTCATTCCTAATAAAACAGACCTCACATCTCTTTCATATTCATTGATACAAGCTATTTTTCCAAATTCAGTTTTAACTTTTGTTTATTTGAATGACTAGGTTGCTTTGTGGTAGACAGTGTTTCTGACAAAAAATGGGGAAGATAATGCTACTATCACATTCTGAATATGAGATAGCAACTAGAGGTCTGGAGTCTGGAGCAGTTTAGCCAATTATGTTGATTAAAACACATCTAACAAAACAAGCGTCATTGATGTACATAGATCTTTTTCTCCTTTGGGACCATCTGCCTTTCAGAAGAAAAGCATAGAAGGTTAAAACTCTCAATTAATTCTCTTCCTTATTATCACATTATAAGCTCTCCTACAACTCTGATAGAACTTTCCTAATTATTTCCCACAGTTACCCTATTGTTCTTTATTCAACCACACATCTTCCTTTTTTTTTTTGTCTGCTAACAGGACATTTCCTGCAAGCACATTATAAAAGATCAGACAAAATTATGTATCCTGTTCAGAATACCCATCTGATTTGTTAGACTGAGCATGAATAAAGTTCAGTGCAAACAAAGATTTTAAAATTGAAATAACTAAGATGCCATTGGGAAATACTTGGTCATCAGTGGAAAATTTTTAAATGCCAAATATGTATCCATTGCAACACACAGACAACATGTAGTTGGAGCAGTATGGAATATTTTCTTTCTAATCTTTAAAATCAGATTGGACAGTTCAGTGGTTGAATGGTTTGTTCTCTGACTGGACAACAGAAATTTAGATTATTCGGTGTCTGAAGGCTCTTCTTTCCTCAATTCAGCCTGACAGCTCAGTGATGCAAAAATGTATTTCCCACGTGGGACCAAAGAATTCACAGGTAAATTATGCAGAACAGATAAAGTATACTCTACTCTCAGTCCCTTACGTTTTATTTCTCACTTTATGTGGATGAAAGCTGAACAGAAATAATTGTTTAGAATTACAGTAAATCTACTTCTTAGTATGTCAATATGCTATAGTTGTTTTTATGACTTCCATACAATTTGGAGGTATATATCAACTTTAGTTATTACATTTATACATTAATACACAAGAAGGAGTAATTTCTAACAGTGGAAGAATTTGACTGAAGTCCAGCTGATCAGTGCTTCGGGAAGTATACTTTGCAGTCATACACAAAAAGTAAATTATAGAGTGACATTATAAATATCACATCTCTAAAAATCATTTTAACAATTGATGCCATCATAGGGCTTTACCTGGAAATGTTGTAGCACAGCAGCTTAAAAAACCGCTTAGGGCTAAAGACATTTCATTACTGGTTTTATAAAAAGTTTCAATAAAAATATTGTGGCTTTCTGTTTAAACATCTCATGCAGAGTAGTGAAACCAAAGATAACAATGTTGAGTTCCTGGCAAGAGACAGGAATTGAAAAATCAACACTAAATAGAATTGGGAGAAAACTGGTTTTATTGTCCAGATAGACACAAAATGTAAACAAAGAGTTTAAACAGTGGAGAGCATATTGAGTAGTAGAACATGTTTTCAATCGATACTCTTCTGTACTTATGAACACAATGATCTTTTAACATACTCCTTTTCTAGTATTTCTTTTTACAGCCATTAACGTCTCAGGGTTAAGAAGTCACTTTCACAAATTTTAGTTCTGTGTTGTGGAAGGTGATGGTGCTAATGTAGTCATGTAAAGATTTTACCTCCTGATCTTCAGAATAGTGATTTTATTGTTTAGGCAAACCTTAAAGTCATGACAGAGTAGTACAGATCTTTCCCATATCAGAAGACTGGTACCTGGAGGTACATATTCCTTGTTAACTAGTAGAAAGTTATATTAACTTAGTCACCTTTGCTAAATAACATCCACAAAACAAAGCACCCTATTTTTCCAAATGCCTGTGCCACAGTGTTTAGAAAAGTATAAGATCTCAAGGATTCTTCATGCCTCAGAAGTGAGAAGACAAACTGGCATAGAAAAAATGACCTGTTTCCTAACAAATGCTGTATTTCCAGTTTCTGTAGGACACAAACTTAGTTTCAGTGGATTTCAGTGGAAATTTAATCAGTGAGTATGGCATTTTTGGCAGAAAGTTTCTTCCCAGGAAATGCCAGTTAATTGGGACTGAAGTTTGCTGGTGTTGGGGATGCTCATCAGGATATTTAATCACGTGGTCTAATCTAACCTATTTGTCCTTACGTCTTCCTACTGTGTGATCAAGTGAGTTGGGTTTTGGAGCTTGTCTGTTGATGCAGTTGATTTTTATACATGGAAACAGCTTCATTAGAAGGGAGTGGAAAATTTACACCGTGGTGTAAACGTGTGCTTAGCATCTTGCCCTCACTGTCAGGGAGGCAGGGAATTGCTCAACTGTTCTTTGAAACAGGTGAAGTAAAAGACATGCCTTTCACCTTTGAGGTGAATGGTTTCAAGTAGTTTGAAACATTCAACTCAATTGTTTAATGAAAGACTGTAGCATGCCTAAGGTTCTTCTTCATGCAAAAATGGCACCTTCTTCATTCTTCAGGGGAAGCTGATACCTCTTTACTTGCCCATATTTGTTTCTGCCACCAGACCTACAAGAAGACAAACTTTTACTAAACCAATCTTCCCCTTCCTCCCTGATCTCAAAGAACCTCATTAACATGCTTATATATTGTCAGCTCTTATTTTTATTTCATTCTGAAGCTACGCAGCATCACTCCAGAACAATGAAGCTATGCTGGAACTAGGAACGCTGGGGACTTATGCATTGTTCTCTCACATAGTTGTTATCTTTACAGAAAAGCTATGCTGTAAAAGCAGTACCTTGTTCAGGCACTAAACCAGTAAGTTCCTGTCTGCTCCATGGGGCTATTCTCTAAACCCTATACTATCTTAATCTATAATGATCTAGATGAGGGGATTGAGCGCATCCTCAGCAAGTTTGCAGATGACATCAAGCTGGGAGGGAGTGTCGATCTGCTGGAGGGTAGAAAGGCTCTACAGAGGGACCTGGACAGACTGAATTGATGGGCCAAGGATGACTGCATGCATTTCAACAGAGCCAAGTGTAGGGTCCCGCATTTTGGTCACGGCAACCCCATGCAATGCTACAGGCTTGGGGAAGGGTGGCTGGAAGGCTGTCTGGTGGAAAAGGACCTGGGTGTTCTGATCGACAGTCGGCTGAATATGAGCCAGCAGTGTGCCCAGGTGGCCCAGAAGGCCAACGGCATCCTGGCTTGTATTAGAAATTGTGTGACCAGCAGAAGTAGGGAGGTGGTTGTCCCCCTGTACTCAGCACTGGTGAGGCCTCACCTTGAGTATTGTGTCCAGTTTTGGGTGCCTCAGTATAAGAGGGATATTGAGGTGTTGGAGAGAGTGCAGAAGAGGGCAACAAAGCTGGTGAAGGGCCTGGAGAATAGACCTTATGAGGAGCAATTGAAGGAGCTGGGACTTTTCAGTTTGAGGAAGAGGAGGTTGAAGGGGGACCTCATCATGTTCTACAATGACTTGAAAGGACATTGTAGAGAGGTTGGTGCTGGTCTCTTCTCACAGGTCATTAGGGACAGAATCAGGGGGAATGGGTTCAAGTTGCAACAGGGCAAGTTTAGACTGGACATTAGGAAGAAACTCTTCGCAGAAAGAGTGGTCAGACACTGGAACAGACTGCCTAGGGAGATGGTTGAGTCGCCATCCCTGGATGTGTTTAAGTGTCGCTTAGATTTGGTGTTGGGTGATATGGTTTAGGGGTGAACTTGTAGTGTAGGGTTAATGATTGTAGTGTAGGGTTAATGGTTGGACTTGATGATCCCAAGGGTCTTTTCCAACCTGAACTGTTCTATGATTCTATGATTCTATTTTAACCCAGATAATTCTGTTTCAGCAGATATCAGGCCAAACCTTGGCTCTACTCAAACTTCTGATGTTTTCCTCAGTTGTCACTCTCTATGTGACTTAATGTCAAATGTAAAAAAGAAAACAATAAACAATCTTTTATAAATATGTCCAAGTTTTTGATGTTTTTCACTAGTTACAGGCAATGAGGGGCAGACACTGAACACATTTGAGGGCTTTATTTCAAATAGAATCATAGAATCATAGAACATCGAGTCCAACCATATAGGTCAAGCAGAAGATGTTACAATGCTCTTCTATTTAGCATCTGCTGCTGCAAGAAAATGGTTGGACAGCAGGTTGTTCCTGGTGTTAGTGAACTCAAGAAGACAGGAACAACCTATACTGCTAAGTTTTAGTGTGCTCAGTAATTCTTCTTTACATTACAATGGTATCACTTATGCCTATGAAATGCTTAATTCTTCTGTCCTCTTGGTACTAGCATTTTCCCTGTGCCATTTCCTTTGTTTGAAGTCAGAACACATCAGGGGCTGTCCCCAATGGGAAATGTGCAGAATGTCACCCTGTTTTGGAAGCTAATCCAGCCTCCACTCGCAGAAGTACGAGTGATTCCATGCCTCTTGGCTTCACTGCTGTGCAGCACTCCTAGTCTTTGTTAAAACAAGTGTAGCTATATTTACTGACAACAGGGGGGATAGTGTTTTAAATATATACTTATGAAGTTACCCGTGCCTTATTTATGAAATTTTGGTGCAACTTTTGCATTTCTATTGAATATAGTAGGGGTATAATGCATAGCACTTTAGTAACCAATTGGATCACAAAAAATGATATATTCTGGTTATCAAAACAACACAGTGTTGGATATGTTAAAAATGACAGATATTTCTTTGCTTGATCAAAGATTTTTCAATTGAATCTTCAGTCTTTTACATATTTAAGCAATTCAATTTGAATCATTTTAGTATACAATATTGTCATTTTCTACTGATCAGAAATATCAGATAGAAATCTGCCAGAAACACCATCTCGAAATATTAAACACCTAATTGTCAAGGGACAATTAATTCTAAAGTGAAGCTGCCTGCAATTACATTATTATGAACTGTAAAAAGAATAAAATATGCTATGCAAAAATCAGACACAGAACTACACTCGCTGTCTTGTATGTTGACTGAGATATGGGAAGGGAGAATAGAAAGGAATAAGTTCTTTATTTATCAGGTGTTCCATCAAATCCCTTAAACATCTTTAATGCCCTTCTCTGGTCTTTCTAGTATACCAATGTTTCTTTTGTCTTGAGAAGCCCAGAACTGGACCCAGAACTCCAGATGTTTTCTACCGGTGCTTAGCAGAGGGGAAGGATCACTTCCCTTTACTTGCTGGTGATGTTCTTCCCAATGCAGCCCAAGAAGCTGTTGGCCATCTTTGCCGTAAGGGCACATTGCTGGCCCATGATCAACTTGTCCATTAGGACCCTTAGGGTCTTTTCTGCAAGGCTGCTTTCCAGTCTGTCTGCCACGAGACTGTGCTGTCTTATGAGTTTATTCCTCCCCAGATGCAAGACTGCATTTCCTGATGTTGAATTACGTAAGATTCCTGTCAGACCATTTCTCCAGCCTGTTTGAGGTTCCCCTGAAGTGCAGACCTGCCCTTCTGTGTATTGACCATTTCACCCAATTTGATATAATCCATGAGTGTTCTGAGGGTTCATATCAAGGAATCTGCAAATACTATAAGCAACCACTCCCTTTCTTGGAAGTCTGTATTTTGAGATTGTCTGTAGCTACCAAATGCTAGAGGCAACACAGGTGGGTTGTAAGTTAACATTAAGTGGGTTTTAAAGAAGTGTAAGTAGATAGACCTTAGTCACTTTTGCCACTTCCTTGTTTAATGTTTCTCAAGAGATTAGTGTTAGAGGTTTTGCCCTGAAACATTCCAATAATGTTGCAGTGCTGACAGGCAGAGATTGCAGACTCAGCACTCCAACTTGATCAGTATATGCGAACTACGTGCTCCTCTGGCACATCTCTTTTAGAACTCAATCCAACACCATCTTCTGGAGAAGACTCCCTACAGATACCATTGTTATTATAAGACTCTTTAGAGATACCATTGCTCTTATCACTTTACATGAGCGTGTCAGAAGAAGACAGTGATGTCGCCTGTCTTGCCTACATAATAACCCCATGGACAAGACAGTCATCTCTGAGAAGAGCAGTACATACACTATCACAGTTAGCATAACAAAGAGAAAGAACTAAATACTGAAAAAGTATTATTGGCAGACATACGTGAAAAAAAAACACAAAGAAACAACAATCATAGACAGTGGAATGTAGATCCACACATATGACCTGCATATGTATATTAGGTTGATTTTTATATGCCCAGCTCATACCTCAGACCCAGAAAAGAAAAAAAATGATAATAAATCTTAGGAGTTTCAAGTCTGGAGCACCTGCAGTACCTACATGAAGGCAACAAGTAAGGTCAGAAATCCAGTGAAGTTATTAAAGAAATTATTTAATCGCCATTTACAGATCAGTCAGTCATCTGTGAAAAAAAAAAAAAAAAAGAAAAAGAAAAAGAAGCAGTTCATGGCAAAAGGCAAGGAAATTAAAACCAGCAGAATTAAAGTGTCACTCTCTCATGATACAGGGACCAGGTAAATCTTTCTGCTCTCAGAAAAAGAGGGTTTCAAAGGTCAGCTGGTATTAAACCCGAACACTAATGATCTTACTGCTTATTCCAAGGAGTCCGATGACTGGGCAAGAGTCCAGGGCATCTTAACCAGTAAAATATCTCAATTAGCTTCAAACTCTTTGCCAAGTTACTCAGACATATAATATGGCTCTCCCTAATTTCTTCTTGATCTCATTAAGTCAAATACTTTTTGGAATTCAACAAATAGGGCTAGACAGAGGTAACTGGAGGCAAGCAACGACGGTAGACAATTTTTCTTTTCTAAGAGGAAAGAGAGGTTTTCCTGTACATAGAAATACAGGCTTCCACAAGGTACTGATCACAATTACAGATTTTAAATTTAGACAGATTCTAAAAGGTTAAAAAAATTGTTTCACTGTAGGCCAAAAGCCCTGAAACATTTGAATCTATTTGATGTTTCTAATTGTAACTGTTATGCCATAGCTTGATTTTTATAATCCTCAATCTGTTTGATTATTGAAAAGCCCAGTTTCTCACATGTCACCCTAAGTCACTATGAACATAATTCTTTTATACCGTATATCACACTGTATCTACAAAACTACAGTCTCTTTCATACTCCTTTCTCCCTCTTTCTCTCTCTCGTTCTGATACAGCTATGGACTATGTCTTCATGAAACATTTTGGATTTCTTAAAACAGTGTAATACAGAAAAAAATAAAAGTCTTCCAGCTTTAATAAACTGACAACCTGTATGTAGAAGTTCTTAGTTATTACAGACTAAAAATTATGCTGTGGACTTTTACAGAAGAGACTGCTAATGCACAGAGAGAAGCTGAGCATTTTGATCAGAATAACTATTTTAACATTTAACTACACATGAAGTCTCTCAAGATCTTGGTGTTTCGCTTTCTACATTGTCAAGAGATCCAGAGTGGACACTTCCATCTCTGTAACTAATAGAGATTGATTCATTTTACACTTTTATGTCAGACCAGATATCTATAGCTTTTTGTAGTAGCTTGAGTGTAAATGCTGATCTTGACCCAAAGGAAGCACACTCCATACCCTGAAGTCTACCTTCTGACCCCGATATCCTTGAAGAAGATGATGACAGCACAATACTTTGACACCGCTGAACTCACTGCCAAGGAAGCTAAAGACTTAGCAGGGATACAGGATTGGACAGGAGGATCTCAAGACATCATTGGATTCACTCTTTCACTTAAAGGCAGAATAACGCAGGCTATCCACGTTTCCACATTCATTATTTGTTTTCTGATCTTTCAGAGAACACCAAGACATTTTAAACTGTCTCATTCCATTGCTTAGCTCACTCTATAGTTACAAAGTTCTATTTATTATTTAATGCAATTCACTAAAAACTAAGCTGATTATTTCTTCTGTTTTTCTTGGGAGTGTGAAACCAACTGATCATCAGCCTTGTTGTTACAACAATATTTGAATCCTCTCCATTTTATTTGTTTTAAAGTATAGAGAAAAATATTTTTGTTTGGATGACAGAAATGCAACATGACATGATTTTTTTCTTTGATTTAGATTATTTAATGATTTACAATATTTTAAGATGTATTTATCCTGATTTTTCAAATATGAAAGTAATTTTAGAAAATGTTAATGCAACTGTTTTATTGTTTTCTAAACAGAATATTTAAAAGTCATGAAACAAAATACTTCAACATTTTCTCCATTGTCAAAATGGACTTGAATTATAATGTCAAAATGTCTTGAATTATAATGAAATTTTTATACCACATTGGTCTCTACAAAACTATTTTCATGCATGTACTGTTCATCGTCCTCTTGGATATTTTCCTAGTTTGCCTCAGATAACTGATGATTATCTTTAAGTGCTTTCTTAGATCAATTTTACACATATCTTGCAGTGATTTATTACAAGGCATATGTTTCGAATTTCCTCGTAGGATATCAAAAGGGAGTGTCAAAAGCCTTACTAAAGTAAAATATCTCATATCTTAAGTTTTTCATCTGATACGTCACTCCCTTTTGAAAAAGGAAATTAAACTAATCTAAGATTATATGGTCCACACAAATCTAAGTCTTCTGTTTCCCCTCTTCCTTAAGCATGTATGAATTGATTGTTTAATTTTGTGCTTCAGTATCTTACTAGTTACTATCATTAGACTGACTGTGCTGTAATACTCAGGTCTTTATTCTCTTTAACTGTAAGACCCAAACTTGCTTTTTTTTAATGTTGGATAGTCAGTCCTTCTGTGTGTCAAGAAACTGGTTCATCTGGCCTTTGGGGAGATGGTACAAAACAGGTAGGTTTGATGTAGTTTTGCTTATTTATTTGAAAGGAACCCTTGGACAAATTATATTTGCTCTTTTTCAAATGGAGGCAAGGTATATCATGGAGGTCACCTTTAGGTTAACTTTTATCTCAGCACCTCTTTGAATACATGACCTTGCTTGTGCTTTTTTCTTCCTTTTGTTTATGGAAAAATATTTTTAATTGATTTTTTTTTTATATAACAACTAATACTTTTGGGGTTTTCATTTCCTCTGTGCCAAGTCTTCCCTTTTCCCTAAATGATAATTTAATTATTTTTTTTTTATTTGGTTGTGAGGATGTGGAGCCTTCTCTTGAAAGATTTTTCTCAATTTGGAGGCAGTTTACAGGTTATTTTTTATGTTTGTGTCTATCTCTATCTGTTACACAGAGAAATTTCGATTGAATTTGTCCTCTGCTTTTAAATTTCTAGATTCTCCTGCCTCTTAACTAACTACTCCTTTAACTTTCCAAAATCTAGCGGATTAGGGCTGGGCCAGCCACTAAAACGTGGACAGACGCTCTCTAACCCCCTCTTCACCCCCCCAAATGGGAAGGAAAAGGGAGTCAGGCAGAGAGACTTACAGGTTAGAGAAGAAAAACTATAACAGCTTTAACAAAACAAGAATAGAAATAATAGTGAAATGACAAAAATAGAGACCTATATACAGCTGTACATAAGTCCAATACCAAGCCGGCCTCCCCCCTAATATCAATCCCCACTGGTGCTGCAGAGCAGGAGGCACTGGGAAGCCCCGGGCTCAGCGGTGGCAGGAGCTGGATACAGGGAGCTGGATTCTGGATGAAAAGCAGGAGTTTGGACAGAGTCCTCCCTGGACACCGGCCATTGCAGAAAAAGGGGAGAAACTCTTGTGATCACTCAATTTATACTAAATATGACGTATATGGGATGGAATACTCTTGTTGGTCACCTGTCCTGTCTATTACCCCCCAGAGGTGCAACCTTTTACTTCCTTGTGACCCCTCTTACTACCCAGCACCCCCAGCGTGGCACACAAGAGCCAGCAGTGGCCTTGGTCACTACAGGAATAAGTATAAGCAAGAGCCTTTCTGCATCCCAGTCCCAGGCAGTAACTGTAAACATCAGGTGTTATCACTGCCAGTAGCACACACTGTCTGCAAAAACATGCTGCTGACTTCAGAACGTGCAGCCTTTTAGAAGAGACTAAACTGGAAAGTAAAATTCACTAAACAGAATTAGTTTCATTTAGCTCAAACCAGGACATGTAGACCTACTTCCATTTATGCATTCATTTAATTTAAATGCACTAGTCTTTATATCTGAGGGTATTTCTCATTAGTCTCCTTTCTCTAAGTAGACCTTACTACTAGGTTAAAATTAAAACAGTATCTTCTTGTCATCACTCCTTGACTATTGAGCAAAGAAGTAGATATTTTTTTCCTCAACATATATCTAGTAATAAAAGTCCTCTATAGTAATAAAACCATATTATTTAAAAAGTTTTTATCTATAATCAGCACAGTCTGACATCTTTCTTATATCTAGGTTTCTCATCCTTTTCCTTCTTACTAATTACATGCTGTATTGTACCTAGCAAAATCCAAACAGCTTGCCAATCCCCCATCCTCTCTTTTCTTTCCAAGTCCCTCCAATTTTCGCATTTCTCTGTGCACGTGTGGCAAGCAGCAAATCCATCTTGGAGCTGACTGGCATTGGCTCTGTCAGACATAGGGGAAGCTTTTAGCAGCTTCTCACAGAAGCATATGCATGTGCCTGTGAAACGCATCTACACTCATACAGATGCTTACATCTTCCTTTCCAAAAACACTACTAAGTGTGTGAGGTGGACACCTATAGTGGGATTGTTCCCCTCCCTGTAGGAAAGCTTCTCCTCAAAATTACTGAGCTATACCGAAGCTGAAAACGTAGTGGGACAAAAGAGCTGAGAGCTTTTGGGGTCATTTGGTTTGACAGGAGTACACCTTCCATGTGGCCTAGTACCTGCTGACTGCATAAATGCAGTGTAAAATTTTCATCTGGACCCTTATTTTCTTTGACTAAAGAAATGCAAGGCTGTTTAGACTTAGAGTTTGGGTTTGGTGGGGCTAGTGTTAACAATAAGGTGGACAGGTGACTGGAACTAGAAATCCTTTTGAAAACTAACTTCTACTCACAGCTCATGTACAGTGCAGAAAAAAAACATTATTTCCTTTCAAGAAGATTCATCTCTAGACAAAAAGTGTTATCATTACAAACAATATTACTCGGTACTAAGTAGAGTTGAGAAAACCTATACAGTAAACACTGTTCATAAAGGAGTCCATACTAGGTACATCTGTAAGAGATGAGCAGTGTCTTGACTTGTCTCAGCTTCAGAGTGATTTTCTTCACTGTTTTAAGTGGGCTGTTGTAAGTACATTTAATGGACTTATGAGTTTATTGAGTCCCAAAGTATACAGAGAGATGAAAAAAGACAGACAGCTTTGTAATACAAAATGCACATTACTGTTTCTAGCCAGCATGTATTATAAAACCTTTTAAAATATTTTGCAGTTGTTTTATGTCTTTCCATTCTCAGCTATGCCATCAATTAAGTTTATGTAAGTAAATGAAGTTACATTAGTGCCGAAGTAGTAAGGACTAAATTTGAAGCCAAGTCTTTTCTCAGCCTTTGAAGCTATGTGTGTACAAAACTGTTCCTTCATGTGCATATGGCTACAGATTTGACTGACTCCAGCACCTGCGCAAACATGTGGTATTGTGTGTGTGGATTATCACGACGAGTGTTTGAATGCCAGATCTCCCACTTGCGTACGGGTCGTGTTGAATAGCAAGGTCAAGTGTGGGTGCAAGTGTTTGCAGCGCTGGATATGGGAATGTATATTTGCTAACGCAACTTTTCAAGCACATAAACTAACTGGTAGGCTGAAAATCAGGTTTGTGCAGCTGAGGGACAATGGTTGCATTGGTAAGGACATCTCAACTCACTGTGGAACCCTCCAACACACTTTTATTCATTGTATTTCTACACCTAAAAAAAATATTTGAGTTCCAGTAAGTCACAGTCTAGGTGCCTAGAAGGCTAGGCAGTGAGCAAGAGCAATTTCCTACATGTATCCTCCAGATACCTTCTGCATAAGCAAGATTCATGCTGTAAACCGTATGTAGAAAAAAAAAAACAAGCAAAAAAACCCAAAAAACCCAGATCAAACAAAATAACCCACACCATGTTTTTCTTCCATTCTTCACCTGCCCCACATACCTTCATGAATTCCCAGATTTGCTTCCAGAAAGTTTCCAGAGCTTATATGTGTCTGCCTTTTATTGTCTCTTTAGTGTTTTGTGATTTTCTCTCATTTAGCTGCTCAGAATAATTTTTGACAATGCAGAGAGAAAATGTAAAAAGAGAAACTTTTTTTTCAACGGAAAAAATACCTGCAGGCTAGAGGTGGCTACTGGCCAGAGTTTTATTTCAAAACTGTATTTGATAGTAAGGATTGAATTAGCAGTAGCTTTTGATTTCAGCAGAAGCACCTTTAAAATGACAGTGTTGATCAAATGTGTAAGTTGGGACGCATTGAAGTGCATTGGCAGACTCAGTATGCAGTGTTTGCAGGTTAACAAAAGAAACTCAATTCCTATAAGCTTAAGTGAAAAAGAAATTCTCTCACAAATACAGGAATTGAGGAAAGAGTGATTATTACAGAAACTTACCCTGCTTGGAAATGGTGAGCTTAGGAGGTGCACGTCATATCCTTGTAGAGACAGGCAGTGCAAGTACTAATGAAAGTTTCTGTGTTTGGAAAGCAGTCTAGAAACAGATTTACTGAACGGAAAGCACAATACCCTAAGACACAATTATACCACTTGTCTTAAGCCTACTCAGGCTTCTGAAAATGCCTAACATGTTAGGAGCCTGCTTGGAAAACATCGTCTACAGTAATACTGTGAGTCTCTACTGCTGCCTCGTCTCACTTGCACTGACAGACTTTTCTGGCCTGTCCTAACTGAGGTCGCTGTGATCCCGGCACTTTGGATGAGAGGAGGTGTCTCCTAATCTAGTGCTGATGGGGTACTTAAGGTCCCTGTAAGTCTGCTACACAGTCATTCATAAATTCAAAAAAACTCCTTTTCTAAACTCAGTTATTCACTCATGCTTTTTTTTTTTTTCTTTTGTGTGTGCACAATCTGAACTTTTTGTACTAATTCCTCTCTTCCCTGTTGAAGGACTAATATGCCATGAAATATGATAACAAAGGCTAGGCAAGGCCAGCCGACAGCATTTCTTCACTGGAGATAACATATTTTTTATTTAAAAATATTTTCTAAGTTTATTGTTTAAAGTTATTTTCTGTATGATTTCTCATGAAGAATTCATAGAATTGCAAACAGTCCAGTGAAATACAAGTACATCCCAAGTCTTGCAACTCCCCTGTGTTGTTGATGCAAATTTCTTAAATGAAAATGACTTAATTATATTTTTTGCAGCTTAGAATACTTGTAAATTGGATTTCTGTAGAAATATTTATGTAATTAAAAGTCATCTACTTAAGATAGTATTAAGCCAGCAGGAGAGAAAAGATATTTATATACATTTATGAAAAAAAAATTAAACACCTTTTTAACTGACTGATAGTCAAACATGTACAGTTTGGTCACAAGTTTTCTGAACCTGTATCTAAGTGAATTATCAGTAAATGCATTTTAAACCTCTGATGTTGAAGGCAATTTATCATATATATCTGAAGAGTCTTGATTTTGTAAGACTTGCATCTTTGTGATGAATTAACTCTAAATACAGTACCTATAGAATACGAAGGGCTTTCTGCCAAACCTCACCAAGTGTGGTGATATCAGCAGATGTGACAAATCCCATAACTGTCCCATCTCCTCCCCTTCTCTGTATTTTTATATGAGACTGTAATAAGCAATGATAGCATGCTTTTTGTCTGAGGCAATTTTAACACATGAACTCTAAATAATCAAGAAAGCAGGACTTTTTTTTTTCATTTCAAACTCATTATCTCTTTACTATTCCTTCCTAACTTGCAAAGAATGAAACAGATGTGTATTTACGAGGCGACTTCTTCTTAGAACTAGTTAAGGACTGGCTTCAAAAAGTTGCTTTGATTTCTTGTCTAGACATACTTTTAAATTGTAAAGGAGAAAATGAATGTTTATTGTTTTTATGATGTCAATATTTTGATTAATGCTGCATTAAATAAATTACAAACTCTTCCAAAACAAAACAGAAACCCACCTAACTGAGGCAAGCAAAGTTGTGTTCTGTAATACACGGATTTTATCTCTCATTGCAACAATCTGATACTCATGTGAGGTTTGCACACTGCTGACTGACTCTGATCCCGTCAGAGATCTACTCTGGTGAAACTAATCAGAAGAGAGTGGATGATATTTTTGTCAAAATATACACAAAAGAGGCTGCTGCTGCTTCAAGGTTGTTAACAATCTCCCTTGTGTGGAGGGAAATTTTTACTGGAGAAAATTTGATATCCAGATTTCTCCTCAAAATTTTTTCCACATGCACTGCCTCTCAAGTAATTTCCATTGTCTTTCTTGACACATAGAAAGGAGTTCAGTTCAGACACTTTTCCTGGACATGGTGTTTTGCTTCAACTGATACTTGTAAAACCAAACAAGAAAAATGCAGTGAGGCATGATGAGAAAATCTCCAAAGGTTTAGAACATGGGTTCCAAGGGCATAGTCCAGATGTAAATTGTCACAGACATATAGACCTTAATGGAATTACATTGATACATGCCAGCTGAAGGTCTAACCCAGAATGTTCATAGGAATACTTGAATGTGTGAAACTGGGTGTCCAATTGAGCATAAATTAACTTTCTGGGACTAATCAGTTCTCATTCATTTGGAAATGAACCCCCACTAGTTGGCATTGATTTTCAAAACATTTTTTAAGCACCTTTTATAACAGGGCCTGATTCAAACCCAGTGAAGTCAGTGGAACAACCCCCCTTAATGGGTTTGGAATTAGGCACATCATGAAAACTGTTTCACCATATGTTTCAATGACATTTAAGCTCACTCGTCCCATTTGAAGAATTCTTTATTCAGCTACTCACAGCTTGAAATTCTCAGTTCTTCAGACATTTTTGGTTAATTCCATTCTTGTTTGCAAGTTGGAATGGGAAGAATTCAGTGAACTTTTCAGGCTAGGAAAAATACTTAACATTCTGGAGTTGACTTGAGTTATAAAGGAATGAATTTGGGTTTTTTTAATGCTAATTTAATTATGGTTTTCCAAACTTTCATAGTATCATGGGTGTGCCAGAGATAGAGAAAAAAGTGAAAATATTTTTTTTCAAATTTATTTCATTTTGAAAAGAGGAACAAAATAGAACCCAGACCCTATATTTTGCAAGATCATTCAAGATCGTGTAAGATCATCAACTGCACATATATTACAGGATGATTATCCTTCAATTATAATAACGCACCTCTAGAAATATGGTCATCCTTATTCTTAATACAGTAGTGACAGCTATTTGAGGGACTATTCCAACAAAATCAGTATGATCCTATAGGGAAGAAGATGTCTTCATATATAAACTTATTAAGCATCTTCCCATCTTCAACAGCTTAAAATCTCCCGTAAACTGATGAACCTCCAAAAAGAAAAACTAGTTATTACTAGAAAGAGTGAATACAAATGGAAAATAAGAAGAATATGTGTGTACAAAATTCATGTTTGGAATTTGTTTTTCTATGTTACAAGGCATTAGTTAGTCTAAAACTAAAAATAAAACAAGCTGAAAAGAATCCTAATAGTGTGGTTTCTTTTGAACTACAAATTGACACAGACATTTTATGGGAGAAAAAAAAAAGTGAACCAAGCCATTTACCAGTGTGAAACAATGAATGTATGTTGCAAGTGATATATGGATCTCCTTACACTGGCAATAACTTCCATATTCAATAGAGGTGGATTTAAAATGCAGTTGATTCATGTTAGTTTTTGCTCTCAGTTCATTGCAGTTTCAAAGGCCAGGGAATTATGTGCAAGGAATATCTTATTGTGAAATGAGGACCAGAGTTTGTGGTAATAAAAATATTTATACCTCCCCAAACAAACACTTTCTTAAAAAAACAGACAAACTCTTCCCTGTCTCCTACTGAAGCAGCCAGTTGAATAATAACAAAAAAAAAAAAAAAAAGAAAAAATAATGTTGTTAAGGAATGTTTTACACCTATTGGCTAGTCTGCTAGGGCTTAAGGGTTTTATCCTCTTTTATTTTTTTTAAAAAAAAAAAAAGAAAGAAAAAGATTCTAAGACTATTTTTAAAACAAATGTTTGTACTCTGTTATCACCTTATGTGCTGGACTCTGGAAAACAGCATAGATTTCTGGATAATGATACTTTCTTCAAGTTATTTTGTCTGTCAAAGAACCTTCGTGGTTCTTCACAAAAATATTTGAACATCTAACCTTATTCCCATTGAAGGACGTATTTGCATCAGGACACAAATATTTAATTGTGTTAACTTACGTAAATATGCATGTGATAGGATTTCTGAAACATTCATGTACCTAATGGGCATTCACAGTCTCTTAGGTACCATCTTCCTCTGTGGCTTATGTCTGGGTGGAACACAGCACCTTCCCGAGGCAGCTGCAGCCCTTTTTCCTCTTTGGGAAGGCACCATTTTCACCTGCACCACATTTTTGAAGGCCCTATGAAGAGTTTCCAGAAAATCAAAAAAACTAGTTTAAGCAACGGGTCCTTGTTAACCCAAATCAATTGGCTAAAATGGGAGCAAACGGCCTGTGAAAAGGAGCCCTTGGTGACTTTCAGTAGAGAGGGGTCATGAGCAGCTCTAGGGCTGGTACCTGTCTCAGCCTTTACGTTGAAACCAGCAGAAGCTGTGCGAGTAGAGCCTAACTCACTTAACAAATGCACCCAAAGGTGTCCTCCTGACATAGATGAAACTAAATTAAGACTTATATCAAGTGGGAAAGTAACTAAAGGGAGAAGTTGGTAGATAGTAGCCTATTGTCTCGCTGTTCTATGCTGCAGTCAGAAGTCAACTTGATATGATACAGCTCTGCATAAGCACATATGGAATGAAATGTGACATGCAATAAACAAAGTATTTTAAATGAGACTTTTTATATCCCTTAAGAAATAGAAGGAACAGTCACACGCTGCTCGTTAGCTTGTAAAAGTAGACACAATGGCTTGTTTTGTAGGAAATTGCAATTCATTCTCGTAAATCAAATAACAATGTAAGCTGTTCCGATTCTAGTTTGCAGGAATATGTTTCGTTGCTTATTTATGTGATTAGTTGCACTAAAATGTATTCTTGTAAGTCATATTCTTACATCTCGTGTCAGCAGAGAGCAGAGACATGTTTCTTAAAGGCGTTTTTCAGAATGACTTGGTATCAGTCCAGTGTTCTGATGTCACTGGAACAAAAACAGGACTCTCTGTCTGGATTTATTAGAAGGAGGAAAGGCTCTTTTTAGTCTTCTCTGTTTTATTGCATCTTTCTTGACATTAAACTCCAGTACTCAGTACAGTCTATGCCAGATGTGAAGTTTTCCTTTAAAATACTATGCCAATTACTGACACATAATGTCATATAAATTATTGTAAACTATTAGATAAAATGCACTGATAAAAACAGGCCCATTAAACACTTGCCCCTCAATTTGATTTCTTCTTCTTAAACAAGCACATTAAAATTATGAAAGGTAATATATTTGTTACATATAGCATATGTTTGCATAGTAAAATAACATAATATAAACTTAACTATCCCTATTACTGATTGTCAAATAAATTGTCTGATAAAACCAGACTTTTAGCAGCTCCTGTAGGTTTTATCAAAAGATTGCATGCTTTTTCTCTAGTACGGCTGCAAGAAAAGGGACAGATGTCACAGATCTCTTCCCAAAACAACAACTTCTTCATTCCCTGAATGCCTTATTTTTGTCTGTAAGTTGTAAAACTCCAACACAAACTTGTAAAATATGTCCCTGACTTCAGTTCTTCACAATATTCATTGAATTTCAAGTAAATTTTTATATACTTGTTTTCCTGTTCTAGGTGAAAACACGTTTATGCCTGTTAGGGAAACAAAACAAAATAATTTTTTTTAAAAAAAAATCTTCTCCAAAGCATTGTTTGTTTCTATTTGTAAATCCATTATTACAAGAATGTTCAGTATAAGCAACAAACATCTTTATGTAGTTAATATTAGGCAAAAGATCTCGTGTGATCTCAGACATTAGAGAGAGAAATATCCTTTAGCAGGTAAAACTGGATATAGAAACTTTTGGGTTAGTTATAGAAGGGTTTGGGGTTTTTTTCTGAGATTTGTGAAACAATCTTTCTGAATGAGCATACACAAAATATGGATACACTTTTGGGTAAATACCTGGTATAGATTTTAATCTCTAAGAACTTTTTCTTCGGAATTAGATCAAGGTGAATGTCAGGTAATTTTTATTTCTATTTTTTTTAAAGAAAAAAAAAGCCACAAAAGCCCCAGGTAGATCATCACAACAAAAGTCATCATGATAATAAGTAATCTATTTGTTAACTTTTTGGAAATTTTGAGGGGTTTTTTGGAATTGTTAGCAAGCCAGACAGCACAATTTCTCCACCCTGCGTGATTACACTGGCAGATCTAATTTTAAGCAATATGTGGGGCACTGGTGAATTTTTTGCCACTGTTTACA
The DNA here is from genome assembly GCA_020746105.1 of Trogon surrucura. Classification (NCBI taxonomy): domain Eukaryota; kingdom Metazoa; phylum Chordata; class Aves; order Trogoniformes; family Trogonidae; genus Trogon; species Trogon surrucura. The sequence goes on from CM036618.1 coordinate 58,127,284, forward strand.
CAGTAATTTTGAACACATAGATAATGTTCCTACACCTACTGGGGTAAAAGACATTTCAGGTAAATGGGGGACAACAAAGGCTGATAAGAGATGTGATAACCTTAATTTAATCAGATTAGGAATACCTGGGAGCATCTGTATGAATCATTGTTTCACATTAATTTTCTAGATTCTTACACAACAACAAATTAGACATTAGCATAGAAGAACACTTAGGAGGAAAACAATGACTCCATTCTCAGTGTATTATAAGCCTGAAAAAACTGTTTGTCCTAGGGTTTCTCAGAAAAGATTTTTTCAAAATAGGTAATGAAGGAATTTGTAGTTTGGGATAAATAAGAAAAGGGTAAACCTATTAAATGAAAAAGAAGTTGGTTTATTTAATATAGTAAAACAAAAGCTGAAAAGGGACGTGACTCTCATAAAATATGAACAACTCACTAGTAGAGAGGGAAAACAATGCTGGCACAGGAATAAGTGAAAAAAGAACTGACCATTAATAAATTAAAGCTGAAATTTGAAAGTCTGTTTCTTGCTTTCTCTGTAAAAGCCCAAAGATGGACAAGTAGGGTAAAATATGTAACTGGCTTTGAGGAAAAATAATATGGATAGATTTAATTTAAATTGAGATTTACGTTCATGTGCTAAGGAAGATTGACTCAAGACACTGCATACTGTGAAAAAAAATAGGGAATTTCAATCAGGGAAGTATATTTTGAACCTCTTTGCATTTGAAATTAAATTACCCCACAGAAAAGTCGTTGTTTCATGTTCAGGTGTTTCACAGACACAGTGGGTAACTGCATTTAGTTTCACACCAGACAGGTTGCTTCATACAGTTAGAATAAAATTACGTTGTTGCAACAATTTCCTTCCTAAAATGGTAATAAAAATTCTACTTTACCATAGGACTTACTGATTCTGAGCAATTTTAACCAGAGGAGGTTTGGGGGCTAGGTTTCTCATTTAATTTGCATTTGCCTGGGGTGACATAAACATATGTGACTCATCATTTAAGAAGGGGGAAAAAAAAAGGGGAGAAATTATTTCTGCTATCCCTACACAATGAACTTATTGTGAACCAGTAATTATGACACCAACCATTTTGTACTTGAAGCAGTCAGAGACCTTCCGCAGATTCCAATGGAAACCATATAGTCGGAAGTATGTTAAGAAGTCAAAAATATACTAGTAAGATGTTTTAGTAACAATTAAGAGAAGAATATAATTGATTTCTATCCATTTCCCCCTCCTGTCTTACAATGAGGAGAGGGGAAAAATGTACGTTTACTTCCTAGTTCTGCAGCACAATTTTTCTCTTTAAAAAAACCCGAGAGTGCTCTAACACACTGGTTAGAGCAGAGTACTCTATCAGATTTCCTTTTTTTATCACTTCACCCCTACTTCTTTAAGCTCTCTTTGGGATAGAGAAAAACAACAACAAAAGATTGCAGCACCTTAATAATTATGCTGCCCTTTCTCCCTGTCAAACGTGGTTATCCTGCAGTGACTAAGTGACTACTCAGGGTTTTCTGAGGATAAGATGAAAACCTCAGAGGAGTGGGGTGCGAGGTGTGTACACCCAGGACCATTGTCCCAGAACTGACCTGTTCTTTTCCCATACTCCATATCACTTCTCACATTTGACAGCGTGAAACGTCCTCAGACATATCATTTAAATTTGACTGCAGTATCCTTCAGAAAGGGAATGGTTTATATTTTAGAGAGGGCTATAGGGCTTGATTAACAAATATCTTCATCTATTCCATATATTGTATGAAAATCATTGATGCGTTGATCCTAGAATGGCATACTGTCTGAGTTATTCATGTCAACTAGGAAGGTATTAGACCCTATGGATTTTCTTACTTTCCATTGCATATTACTGGTCTTATGAAAACCAGCATAATTAAGGCCTTGCGCTTCTTAATGTATGCGAAAAGATTAACTCAATAAGATGCCGAGTATGAAATAAAAATCTGAGGAAGATAAAAGGAAAACATATTATCTTCATCTGAACAGAAGGAACAGGTCATTAAAAGCACATGGGCTTAACATTACAAAACAACAAACACTCTCAGGTGATAGGATTTAATTAGGACAGAAAAACAATTTCCATGGCTTTTGAATTTGTATGTCACAACTTCTCTTTATTGTCTAACATTTAGATTGAGCATGTATCCAGGGTAATGGGAGTAATAGTTAAATCCTTTTAATTTTCTTGTCATTGTTTTGGGCTCTTTTTTGAAGCTTACCACATGAATAGTTGAAAATTGGCACTGCCAATTAGAGAAAAAGCAAAACAGACAGCAGAAAGGGAGGGAACTTCCACTGATTCTCCAAAGTTTCTGTTGTCTTCTTAAGAGAGACATGGGAAGCTGCTCAGTGAAAAGAGGCAACATGCCTCATCCTAACTATCCAGTTTTTGCTTTGATCACCTGCTTCGCAGCACTGATGCTCCAGGATATTACATTTGCTTAGCTGGGATTCCTGACAAAATTTTTGGAATTTCAGGCTTACAGAACGCAGTTTTCTCTCCATCTTCCTTCACCTTTCAGAAGTGAAAAGGGGGCACTTGGGAAAACATATTTACTCTTGTCCTTTGGGGAACTACTTGCATGAGAAAAGAAATCTCACGTAGCCAGTGAAGCAAAAAAAGTATTTTTGATGTACTGGCTCTTTGAGATGTTTACGAATTTGAGCTTCCCCAAAGAAGCATTCCTTCAGGAAACAGAGGAAACTTTATTTTAAAATCATTCTCTTAAGTTACTTGTCACCCCCTTAAATGCAGTTAAAACATTTTCCAAAACTGTTTAATAACAAACATTGCTTTTTAATTAAGCATCAAAAGTATGTACTGCTAGCATATTCTCTGAAGCCAATAAATACCAGCTGATCAGCCTTGAATCCTTTTAGGAAGTTTAAAACAGCTGTGCTGCAAAATGAAGTGAGAAGAACAGCAGGAATAGGTTTTGGCAAGCCTGGATTTGTTCATAATGAAACAAAGTAAAAGTTCTAAATTATTTCAGTGCTGGTAACCTGCAAGCTGTAACTCCAGCTATTCAGTTCGGGGAGCAAACAGTGTGCCCGAATGATCTAGCACAGAAGTGAATTCAGCTGCAATTGGGACACAAAAAAATATTTGCTTTTAGGGGTTCAAATACCTTGTAGACTTGTCAGATCCTCCTGAGCGATTTGTACACTCAGAAAACTGGAGGGAAATTAATCCCTGGCAGAAATTAAAGTGTGCTTTTTTAATTAGCCTATTATGAGAGAGAAAAGCTATTAATAGCACTTGAAGGCATTGTACAAAAAGAAATATTTCATCCTAGGTATTGTTTTTTCAACACCCCTCATTGGATTTGATGTTTTAAAAAACAGGTTGTAACCAGCCAGTGTGCTATTGGGTTTGCCTTCACAGACAGCCAGTCTTAACTTCAGTGTCCTCATTCCACTGCCAGGCTGCAAAATCTCATTTATTTCTTTTGACAGAGACAACTGACAATTATTTTTCAATTAACAGCAGCTTACAGATTCAGCAAAGTGCTGTACTGCTTACTTGAATATTAGCTGCTGCTTTGAAACCTTCTTTTTGCCTGGACTGATTTCTGTCAGCATGCATAGCCTTATTTTGGAGAAGTAATACAGGGAGAATGACTTTTACTTTGTAAATCTCAGTTCCAGATCTAACTCCTGCAAAAGCTTTTGAGAGAAAAAGAGGACGTAACCTTATTTGATGTTCAGAGGAATAAAAGCTTACCAGATTCTTACAATTGAGGAAAGACAAGTGTTTGTCATAATTCCAGCTCCTTTTTTGATCTTACTGAATAAAGTTCAAGAGTCATTTCTCACACAGCTAGTGTGTATAAGAAATTTAGTTCCAAGCATTGGGCAAAATGGCAAATCATCAATTTTTTTTTTAAATCTTCTGTGATAACTGATTTTCTTTCAGACTAGGCTCCAAATGTGTGTTGCATAGACTTTCCACCAAAGAAAATTGTAATTAGCTTATTCATGGTTTTATGCCAACCTGAAAGTGGTTTGTTATCTCAAAATGCCTATAACATCTTATTGTTTATTTCAAGAAACCAGTCAGATGAAAAATGTTACTGTCTGGCACTTAAAACTACTATCTCAATATACACGGTGTCCAGTTTCTCCAGATCATATATTGCACCTTCTCTGCTCTCAGTGTAAATGTACTCTTCTGCTCAGGAAAAAAAGTTGATTTTTTTCTTAATTCTCTCTTCTTACAAAGCTAGTATTCCAGAAAGTATCAAGTGGAATGATGCCAAGTATATATTATCTTTCAAGCAACTCTGGACAGGCACTCAAGGATATGTTTCTTGGCACTTTCTGATCTCCTCCCAAAAACATTCTTGCTCCTATTGAGACTCAGTGAAATGCCCTTAGAAAATAAAGGGATGCAGGACAACACCTCAACCTTTGCCCAGAACTATCCAGTAGAAACATCATCATAAGAATCAAGAGACTTGGCTTCTCGAAGCGTAAACTCTCTTTGCCCTTCTCTGTTCACACTTGTCCTTAAGGCAAAATGAGATTTCTGGAGACCAGAAGTTCTTAAATATTGATTCCTTGTGCTCCCTCACATACTCCCCGTGAGAATTAGGGATGCAGGAGTTGTTTCTCTATGGACTGGTTCAGGAGGGCACATGATTAGAAGCCACTGAGAGAAGAATCAGAGGAGGCAGGGCAGAACAAGCTCAAAGAAGTGATCCCAGAGATGGAGCACAGTAAGATGCATTCACCAGACAACACTGAAGTTCAGAGCAGAGAAAGATTATAGTTACTGGGAGCCTTTTAAGATCTCAGTGCTTCAGCACTTGATCACAACAGCGTATTTGAGCAGGATAATTTCCACCCAGGAGCTCCTTATTTGCTGGAGCCATCTAGCCATAACTTTGTGCTTTGTCTCTGACCCAGATACATCTTTCCAATTACAATCCTTCATTTCACACCCAGGATCCCTGCAGCAACACTTCTTCCCAAGCTTTATATCTCACTTCTCTATTCCACAGAAGGAGATGACTCCCCCAAGCATTTCCTCCTGTGTAAGAGTGGCTACTGTCGTGGGTTTAGCTTCTTGACAAAATAAGATAATTAGAAAATTTCCTATTATATGTAAGAAATTAGCCTTAGCACAATTACCAGCTTCTATTTGGAAGAAAAAAAAAATGGGTAAAATTCCTAGCTGCTAAAAGACAATGTGACCTACCAACATTTCTACTTAATCAACTGTATATACACCTAATTTTTATTCTTGAGAAAGTAAAATCTATATGATACCAGATGTGTATTAATTTGTTTCCTTCTTTAAAATAAAATAAGTCACCACCTATAGACATGTAGCTGGATGAGAACACCCCTTGAAAATGTAATACCTTGGCATGTACAGGATTCCCATTCTGACACTGTATTTCTAGTGCACAGCCCAGGGAACCCAAACTGTTATGTACAGACAGACATAATGTCTTGTAGGTAGCAGACCCAGGTTGTGCTAAATTCCTAACAATCTCTGATCTAGAAAACATGGTGGAATAGGTAGAAAGAGAGATAGGAATTTGCCGATATTCATCATACACATTTCTGAAATGGTGCCTGTTGCCTGGGACATTCTCTCACATATTCTTAAGGTTGTGCAGAGCTTTTAGCAGCTGTAAAAGACTTTGTTGCACAAGTCTTCAGGAAGGTATTGGAGGTAAGAAAGAGCTCAGGCCATTGAGTCCTTAAATCAACATCAGTGATAATAGGAATTAACAGTAATAAAAACATGCAAGGAAATTCTCCAGAGTGAATACATATAAAAAATTACTCTCTGGTTAGGACAGTAATGTCACTGTCAACTTAGCCCAATGAAAACAAAGGTTAATAAAGTTCAGAGCTTTCCAATTATATGCATTTTTAAAATTTTCTGCTAGTACATATGGTCAGCCATTTCCAACGGATGAAGCTGCCAGGACAATTTGATGGTTTCTGAAGGACCCATCACATTTATTCGGTTTCTGACTTTGCAGATCACTAGCAGAATAGATAATGTAAATGACAACAGCCTGACCTACAATAGGCCTTCACAGAAAATAATCAGTGAAATGCACACTTAATTAGCTTGTACTTCTGTCTCTTCAGGAGTTCTTTTCAATATGCAAGTTCTCTAATGAGACTGATTCCAGCTGTAAACAGTTCAGAATGTCTATTTCTCTTTGCCATGTGTTCTACTGCAGCAAAATATCCAGCAATCACTCACCAAGTGATCTCTATCAACTGTTCCGGGGAAAAAAAAAAAAAATCAAAATTGTTAATCATTCCTTACTATCATTTTGGAAAAAAAAGGAAGTCCAAGCTTATGGTCTCAGTAACTCTAAGCAATAGATAGCTTATCACTAGCATACCTATCTGTGGCATCAAATATTAGATCCAGGAATATTCTGGATTATTTTAAGTTGCATCACATCTTACCTTGGTTACATGTTTGGATTGTCCTTCCACTGAATTTACTATATTTGGTATCATTTATGATGGATTATTAGTAGTGGCTAAACATTAACAATTTGTTAACTTGCAACTGTATGATGTCTGTAATGTACACAAAACTGGGTTAGTACTGGGAACACTTAGAATAATGTAAAAAAAAAAGCAAAAAAGAAGGAGATGTAGAATCTGCTTTTTCTCCCAACATATCTCTGTTTCAAATATCAAAGAAACATTAATATGTGGATATTTAATTAAAAATAGGAGTCACATCTTGTTTGATAGAACTGATATTCTTAATAGTTAAATCTTCTGAATATATGAGACTGAGACATCTGAACCCTGGCGATGTTTACCGGACTTTGTTTTTCCTTTTTAAAGTCAACATGGAATGCAGTGTGGCAAAGCTTCATTTTGGGGAATGCAAAATTCATGAACATTACCCATACAGACAGAGCCGTGGTGCGCCCTAGGGCACAGAGAGAATTACTGAAACAAGTGGTAAAACCCAGTCAGCTTCAGAGAATATGCCATAGCTTTTCTGTGGATGTGAAATGGCGTACACCTCAAATTAACAATTTAAGAATGAGGTGTCTTTCAAGCTAGCTGTCAGCATAAGAGACAGAGAGCACCAGAAGGTGATTTACTAGGTGAGAAGGGAGTATCTAAAATGCGTGCAATGAGTCACTCGATGAAGATGCTCTTTTCTCTCTTTGCCTCTCTCCTTGGACAAGACAAAGAGCTCCTTAGAGTAAGAACCTAACATGCATAGCGTCACTGATAGGTGCAATACAACCCGCCCTAACTCTATATCCTTGCCTTCACCAGGATGACTGATGAAGACAGGGTTCATTCATTAACCAAAGCTATCTCTGAGCAGGCAGTGTTTTCTACTGAGCTGCTCTTTCTGTGCTCCATTTTATTTTATTATATGCTCAAGTGAGTATCCTGTTGCACTATTTCTGCTCTCATTCCCTATAGCAAAGGCATGTCTAAATTGTAAAGAATTGTGCATGCAATTAACTTATTTGTATTTCCCTGAGAGTAACAAATAAATTACTTCGATAGGAATAAATTTTATTTTCATTAGGATCACGTATTTTGGCCATTCATTATGTGTGTATATTGTTTTTTGCTGTCTCGTGACCTTTGTGACATCAAAAGACACTCTTTTGTTGTTCAGCCACATTAGCAATTCTAAAACTTATATCTTGATCGCAGATTCCTATTGTTCATCAGGACACTGTATCATACATTCCTCAGGAGGAAAAAAAACAGTCAAATCTCTTGTGGGAACAAAATGTGTCTTAATTTTAACTGAGACAATGCACAGCCAACTGTTCTTTAAACTGTAATTATTAGGCCTGAACAAGCATCCACTGAAGACATCTACATTGTTGGTACCCTGGTGAGATCACTTGGAAAACCAGTGGTTAGTGGTGTACAACAATATGCTAAACTGCCTGGAGGAATTAGGACGCTTCCTTAGTGTTGCCTGTAAACTTTTCTTATTGGCTGGCCTTTTCTTGTATATGCCACTCATAATTAAATACAGCAGAAGAGGGCTCAGCAAGGAAAAGCAATTTATCTGAAAGCTTCTATTCTTTTCTCAAAATGTATGAAGGCTTATTTTGTACTTCCAGTTGGCCAGCACTTCCTTTTTGTTTGCAGAATAACGATATGATTGTCTCAAATAATAGAAGAGCTTCCAGGGAACCTCAAAGATGCTGCAAATTTGCACTCGTCTTTGCTGTAGCAGCTTTCAAACTGGTAAGGAGTCACTGCCCTTCCTGCCTAGAATTGAGAAGCATGTATGATCACAGCACTAATTACTGGATATTCAGCAGCTTTCTCTTGTGATGAAAAACAAAATCTAAACCCCAAAAACTTAATTAGGATCTCTGTATCTTTTTGGCAACAAAAATGCCAGTAAGTGGTATCATCCATATAATGCCATCTGTGCTAGTATCCTGCATTCCTTTGTTTGTAGGAAAGTAATTTCTTCCTTCATCTATTGGAGGAAACTACTTGCTTCCAGTTTTCTTGAGGTCAGTTCTTAGTATTGGGGAATTTTCTGGACTTGTCCAGTGTTTGCACTGGGCAGAGTATCTGACGTGGTAGATGTTGTCTAAAAGGATTGTGTATGCAACAAGTAAAATATATTAAAAGGATCAAAAGACTGTATAAGTGGCAAGTATGCAGGCCAAAAGCTCTTTCACAGAAATTATGAGTCCTGAGAGCAAGTTTAAGTAAAAGCCCTATGCTTGACTGATCTTCCATGTGAGCCTTCAGATTGGTCAAACATGGGTGCCTTGTGCTGGCCTGAGGAGGAATCCACTGTAAACAAATGTTACACTTATGTCTGAGACTTGTGCTTGCAGGAATCTGTATCCTTCCAGTTATGTTTTATATTTTAAGTGTTAATGTCAAGATGCCTTTAAAAAGAAGACAAGCACTCCCGTAGGCACAAACATAAAAAGACAACATTGCTTTCCTCTTAACCTCATCTTCACTGGAGTGTCTACATGTTTGGTCTGGACTCTTTCATCAGTGTCTTGTCCTCAGTGCCAAATGTCAAAGACACTTCAAGCCTGAACGAAACTCCACCGAAATCTGTAGAAATCTCTCCAGTAACTTCAGTGAGCACTGGATCCAGCTGTTAATTTACATGTCATTGCCAAGATGAACCGAAGAGGCGCCTGCTGCCAGTAATATTGTGACTTCCTAAAGGCTGTATGTTTATTAAAAAAAATAATAGCATGAATCGTCCTGTTTCCTAAGTGGTACACAAAGTGAACTGAGGGAATTTTTCAGACTGAAAGAAAAAATCATGGAAAATAATAATTACTGCAAATGAGATGTTATTGTTTAAAGCATAGCAGTTCTGTAATTAGATTAATGCCTTGCCTTCCTCTCCTCCCAGAATGTACATGCTCGCCAAATGTGCAAAATGCAGATTCAAAGCTATTTTGAAATTAAACAAACCAAAGGTGTTTGTAAATCTGCAAGCAGTTTCACCTCCTGTGCCCTAAAGTCAGCCTAACCAAGGTTATTCAAACTGAATTTCAAGTGACTGTTTCTGGATTAAGACCTCCTTCTGCTAATTTTTAGCAGTTCAGAGTAGTTATTTTGGCAGAAGATATAAAACAAAGAAAATGGTCTTTATGTACTGGAAAGATGACAACCACTTCTGAACTTACGGACTGACAGTGAGCACTGCTTAAGTGTTGTATGTTCCAGTGAGGAAAAAGATGCTTCTTAGGTTTGGGTTTACAAAATGTCCTGCATTGTCTTCATTTTCTCCTCAATGACTCATTCAAGTGTTTTAAAACAGGCCATTAAAGGTAAAGGGAAACTGTTTAATGAATTGTTAGCATGTACAGTGTGTTTGTTTTGCTTAAATAACATTCTCACATAAAGGATGTTTAGAGTCACTGTTTACCAAAAGGAAAACAACATCGGATTTTAAAAACACCAAGACCCACAGCACAAATAAGTGAAAACTGCAGTGATTAGTTATGTACTAAATGCAGTGGCTTTATTTGGCAAAGACAGGAGTCCAAGCTTTTAAGTAATGATCAAGAAAAAGACTATTTTTCCAAGTCAAAGATTTAAAAGATTTTCCCTTGCACAACTTAAACTGTTTTTTTTTTAAATTGTATTTGCTATCTATTTCTTGTGGGCCACCAACCATGTTGTCTTGGTTTATCTCCTGACCCAGGCTGCCAGGTAATATGTCCTTTCACTTAAACCTCTTGGAGAAATGAAGAGAATGGGTGAATTATTTTAAGTTAGTTCCAAATCTACAGTTATCCAGCCTACACTACTGCGTATCAGTCCTCACTACTGATTCTACTTCTCCTTCCAAAGTGGATTAAGAATCTTATGTTCCAGTCTGATAACTTAAAGTGCCTTCTGTTGAGAAAGCAATATAATTGCTCAATGTTGGCTTTAAATAGATGTTTCTATCCTTTCTCCACATAGGCAGAAGGTGTTGTCTTCTTTGTCTTCTCAAATAAATCATATAAGGGGTGGTTATAAATCAGAATGTTGAATCTAAGGATGCAACATTATGGACATCTACCTTCCACTCCTTTCACCTGTGCTAGTGATACTGTAAGAGAAAAGATATTGGCAGAAAGAAGTTCCCCTCCTGTCCATCATTGCAGGCTAATCTCATGTCTGCACATGTTGCCATAACCACCTGCTAGACTGATATTGCCCTGAATTAGATTCAGTTCTTAAACTGCCAAACCTTCATATCTGCTTCACTTGCACTTTTCCCCTCAAAACATTTCATTAGACTTCTCTGCAGTTTGAGACATCAAGGCTTTATTGACTAGTAGTTATTCAACATTTGTCAGACTTTCTCACCTTCCCAGATGCACGCTAGGGTCAGGACAACCCTTAGACATAATGCCTTGGCACTAGAATGGCATATTTGTCACTCTGAGAAACACTACAATGCATCTTATCTAGAGGCACTCCAAAAGTGGCAAAAGCTTCCTGGGTAGCCAGTGAGAAGAAGATAGTTCTGTCACACAGAACAAGTGAGACCCTGTGCACGTGCTCTGTATTTAAGATAAAGTTGCTTGTATTTGGCAGTGTTCCAGGCTGAATACAGATGCTGGACAGGACACAACTGGAGAAAAGATCGTCAGGGGCATCATCGTACCAGCTTCCATGAAGCTTCAGCTTCCCATTTGTCCTTGCAGACACATGATCCATCAGCCATAACATTTAGCGATGAAGTACCATGGTAAATCCAGCTATGAGTGTAGATGCATGTGTTTCTGTACCTCTGTGAATGGTGTACATACTCCTTCTTGTCTTACCACCAGTATCCCAGCTTAAAAACAGTGCAATACCCTCTTCTGAGAGACACGGAAAGCCTTCAGTGTCTACTTCTGAATCTGAGATCGTACAAACATTCCACAATGCAAAAAGATTTTGTGCATATAGCTATATTGCAGCCATTTTTTTGCATAATTCACCATGCCTGGGCAAAATATTTCATAATTTCTTCTGCACTCAGTGGTGATCTCAAGGGAAACTACCTCCTGTCTTGCAACAACAATATTTGTTTCTATGGCACTCTTTGAAAGACAGGTGGAAGCTTCAGTTCGAGTACGCAGGGAAATGTAACAGTTGTTTCATTCTTCATGATTAACTTCTCGGTTTTTGTCAACCTAGCACTATAACCCAGACTGTGTTGCAATGAAGTCAGGGCTGGCTTAAACACTGAAAACTATGGAAAAAGAGCACATAATTGTGCACTTTAGAAAAGATATCAAAAGACAGATTAGATATACTAAAATTTTTGGCATCGTTCCTAAGTTTGGCATAGTTTATTAATCAGATTAAGCGCATCATGAAGAAATAAGTAGTGATCCGCTCACCAGCGAGGCCACCATCACGGTTCATTCTTCTTCATTGCTTCACCCTTCAGCAAGGGTACTTGATCTGCACTTTCATGAGGCTTCCAGCTTATTTGTTCTTCAGTAGGAATGAAAGCTGCAGAGTAGCGTGAGCACATCTTGCTAGTCTTAACACTCGAGAGATGTTTTTTGAACTATAGGTTGTTGACTGAGTTAGAATAAGCTGAAACACACAAATCCTAAAAGCACACACCTCAATCAAAATACTGAGTTGCTCAAAGCTGATTAATATATCATAGGTATCTTCAGTCAAACCTGTGATCAGCTGCTGGTGCCTTCCCATCTCCTCTATTGCTCTAATCAGGATTATGAGCAACATAACACAAAGAGTATTTCTAGATTTCTAGGCATTTCTAGATTCTGCTTACTTCAAGTCTAAACTTCCTATACTCTGGCCTTCAAGCATCAATTGCTATTACTTAAAAATAAAATGTTTAATTTAGTTAGTGGGATATTCATGCTTACAACTGATTAAGATAAAAATAACCAATAAACGTTTGTTAGCTAGCAGAACTCCAAGTAAACAGAGGAGAATGAAAGAGCTCCAGAGCTATATTAGAAATGTCTTTTCCTGATCCTGAAGTAGCACTGGTGTTGTTTTACTAAGTGCTTTAAAGATTTGTGGTTGCGTCCCATTCAAGATCCACAACCATGCACAGTTTAATTTACTTTTATTCTTTGTCTTCTTACTCAATTTTTATCCATTTCATTTGTGTTGCTAGAATATGTATTTTTTTTGTGAAGCTGAGAGGGTCAAAATACAAGCCTAGGTAAAAGAGCACAGCTCTACTAATAACAACTTCATTGAGCCAAACATAAATCTGGACCAAACTGGCTCTCAGCTTGACAGCTGTTCAATGCAGTCTATCCATGAAAGCACAGTCTTCCTGACTTTCAGCTATTTCTCTGTGACAGGGAAAGGAGAGTTGACACGCTGCAAACGAGAGTGTTGGCTGCAGGAAAAACAAATCATATTTGTCTCTAAAGTTATAGATATGTTTCTCATTGCAAACCATTTATCAACCCTATCACAAATAAGCACCAGTGTTCAGCCAAAACCCTTACCTACCTTAGTATATCTTGTCACTTATCCTGAGACAGAGCGTATAGTGCTGATCAATGTATTCACACAGGAATACATTATTGCAGCTCTGCCCTATTAAATGGATTTTCTTTTCTACATTATCTGTGAGTTTAGGCACAACCATGAATTGCCTAAATAGAGGTACGTTTCCCACACAGAAAGGCAGACGACTATATTTCTGTATGCCTGGATCGCTATTTCCTGTGAAGAGGCACATCTTTGTTATGTTAAAAAAAAATGCACCCTGCATATTAACTGTAGATATAGATGTGCTGTTGCAGAGAAGATAACAAGGCATAAAATCCTAACTCTTTCTGGAAAACACTGCACGTTTTGAACAGAGTTAGTCATGAACCAGCACAGAACATTACTGTGCATTTCCCTTCCCTCCCTGCTCCGAGGCACTGCTCGGAAAAAATGATAATAAACCAGATTAGAACTGTGAAATCACATTGCCACTTTTATATGCTGTCATTGCTTTGGTGGATGAATAGCTATGAAGATAAGTGCAGCTACAACACATACCTCTGCTCCTCCACCCTACCTCCCACACTCAAGTTCTGATTTAAATGCAGGCTCCTCTGGGGCTGTCCAGGAAATTGCCACCCAGAGATTTCCGTAGTGTTCACAGTCAACACCACTGAAGAAGGAGATAAAGGTTTGTTCAGAGGGAGTGCCTTGAACTGCTCTTTTTAGTCAGTCAGTAACGGATGCCTTAAACCTTCTTGTGATCTGTCATCTCATCATTATTGAAGTATTTTGGCATTATACACATTCCTTCTTTGCTTATGTACACTCAACATGTATGTACTCATGCACATAGCATTTCTTAGAGTAAAAAAAGAAGCCTGCAAAACTGACGGTTCATTTTAAGAGAAACTGGCAAAAGTAGCACCATGTAACACCCTTATTAGGATTTCTGCAGCTCTCTCATGACATCTGCACCACGTGTTACAGGAATACCTTCCATACTGCCTGTTACTGGATGAGACACTGAGGCTCTTCCTTGTAACTCCATTATAAATATCTATAAAAAGATCTCTATAAAATATCTATAAAAAACTCATTAGGAAATGGCTGTTGGAATGGCAAGTAGTTTGCTTAGGACTGGGAGTGACACTAGAGCTTAGCACAGTAATTAGCTGTTATTCTTTCTATGATTATTACAACAAAAATTAAACAAGAAAATCTTACCTCTTCAAACATCATAAACACAGTACAGTCATAACCCTTTTTAGATGGTCTTCCTTTAGCAGACCACTCAGATATCGGTGGTGTTGCACGCACAGCTAGAAAATTTGGCTAGACAGATGTGATCACTTTCAAATTGAAAATGTAAAAAGAACAAACCTGTAAAAACCACAAACAGCAACCTGAGTAGAAAGGGAGAAATCAATGGGGTTAAAATGACGAGGCCACACAGGAGCCAAGGTGAATCACAGATGGTTTTGGGAGCTGACTTTAGGTTGCCATACTCCTTAGATTGACTTGGAGGTGAAGTTTTAGGTAGAAGAGTTTGGAAAGTTGCCATGAAGCACACAAGCTCCATGCACCACCTATGGAGATGATGCCATGTGATAAAGAGGGAGGAAGCCTCCGGGAATTATAGCAAAACCTGAGCTGTGCCCTCTCTGCTGAGCAGCTTCTGAGTGAGGAAGTTTATGCTCTTACTTCCACTGTTAACTGAGAAACTTTGTACCTATTAAGCTCCTCAGAGAACCAGAAATATGTTCACTTATAAAGATACTTTGCATCTTTTCACACTAAAGGCAAACAATACTCTTAGGGTAATAGGAAGGGTAGAGAAAAAGCATCACCTTCCTACCTCCCTGCCCTTGCAAGACGAAGTGGAAGTAATAAAGGTGAAGGTTGGAATATGTCTCATACAGTTAGCTAGTATTAAGCACTTTATTTTGCTGCTCAGATGACGATTTCCTTGTTTAAATAAACAAAGTGGGATTTCCCTCAGACTCATTGAAAACCGCTCTTTGACAGCAGCTAGAATTAGTTGTTTAGAAGTGTATGTTAGGCCATTCCTCTGGACCTCTACTGAACATTACGGGTACCCTAATATTAGAAGTGTCAGAAGATGCAAGCAAGGGAACAAAAGTTGTTGAAGTCCTCGACGTAATTATTAAGAACTCGTGTGCTCCTTGCACAGAACAGCTAGGAAGCCCGGAGAAGCTGCAGCAGAGCAACGAGCAGGAGCAACGGTAGATGATGACATTGGTTCCTTTAAGAATTTTGGTCCTTGCCAGGAGGCTTTTCCAGGTCCCAGACACAGAGTGTTCTGTGCTTGCACATGAGTCAAGGCTTCTCTGTCTGTCACGTGGCAGCACTGAAGCAATAATCTGCTGAGCATTTGCTACTGCATTTGTGCCCTCATGTTAGGAGGGATGACAGCTACAGGTGCAACGGTGGTGGCTGAGGAGCAGCAAGAATCACAGAATCACAGAATCACAGAATGTCAGGGATTGGAAGGGATCTCGAAAGATCATCAAGTCCAATCCCCCTGCCAGAGCAGGAACGGTTAGATTATGCTACATAGGAACCTGTCCAGGCAGGTCTTGAATGTCTCCAGAGAAGGAGACTCCACAACCTCTCTGGGCAGCCTGTTCCAGTGTTCCGTCACCCTCACTGAAAAGAAGTTCCAATGGCTTTAAATTCCATCGCTGGCATTCATCAAAACCCAGACTGCAGGCCTTCTGGTCCTCTGAGAAGTCCCCCAGCTTCAGTGCCAGAAGCGGAGGGACAGGCAGCCTCCAGCAGCTCCTCCCTGAGGAATCCAGAGGTTGATCTTGAAAAGCCATCACGTTGATCCAGACTACAGCAGCAGTAATCATAAACTTAATCCCCTGCTCTTCTAATATTAGTGTTTATTCATAATGGACATCTCCTAATTTACATATTAATTTGCTACATTATTAATTATTTTTAAATCTTTGTCATATATCATTTTCTTTCTGCTCTGGTGGGGGTTTGGGTTGGAGAGGTTGTGGCAGTGAAAGTTTTAGGTGTTTATCTTTCATTCTGAATTCAACTAGACTTTCTTTTCACCTATGTTTTAATTAAAAAAAAAAACAAACAAAACCAAAAAAATCAAACAACTGGTTCCTGCTACTGTTGGAGAAAAGGAGGTCATGCACTTCTGGAAAGGCTCAGAAAGAAGGTGCCCATGGATTCCTATCCTGATAATACTTACAGTTCATCTTTTGGCTCCAATAACAGAAAGAAGAAGGAAGGAGAATTGCATTTGTAATCGCAAAAGTATTTTCAAATAAATTATTTGACAAATCTTGAGTATGAGTAATTAGATCTCTTGTGACTGTGAAACTACACAGTGTAAGATAGGCATTTCTAACTAATCCAGTACTCTTTAATAAATACATTTTAATGTCTTTATTGCCTACAGTTGCCTATAAAAACCATAACTTTCCCTTCTTTGTTGTGTTCACATCATATACAAACTATTCATGGTTTACTGTTTTGCTTAAAACCCTTAATAGAAGTTATGGAGAGATCCAATACACCAGCATATGTACTCTGTTCTCCATGCTTAAATATATAAAAAACACAATTATGCTTCCTAAGTGCCTAAACGTTTTCATCCAGAATAGCTGTTTTAATATGTTGCCTCATACCATTCTTGGGTGGCAGGGAAATCAATCTGTGAGTGTGTCTGCTTAAAATAGCCAAGAGATGGCAGCACTCCATTCAACCCAAATTTGACTTGTCTTTATAACTACAGTACAGCAAGCAGTACAAGTAAGAAATGAAAGCAAAGCAGAGCAATCAGCTATAGAGTAAGATAGGACATGCATCACTTCACCAGTCATTTGCCTTTTTTGTCATGGGAGACTGACAAACAGAGCAGTCATGGAAAGTTCTTGACCAAATAGGGAGAATGGGGAGGTTCATGACAGTTGTCTTTCCTCCTGGTCTATTGTCTGTTGATCACAGCAACATTTATGGAGGTCCTGATGCTATTGCCTTGCATTTGAAACCATTAAGAAAAATAACATCACCACGAGGATAGTTATTAAGATAAGGTGCCTAGTGCATACATTACAAAAGAGATTAATCATCTTTTCTTAAAAAAAAAAAAAAAAGAAAACAGAAGGTTTCACACATATTACAGTAGGTCAAACTGCATACAGGATTCTTTTCTCCCTCTCTTAAATGTTGGAGCAGAAGTTGACTTTCCCTAACTCTCCTCAATCTTCACACACTACTCTCTGTCAGTGCAAACTACAAATTATTAGGTACTTTGTCTTAGTTTGCCAAGGTGCAAATGGCTATATAAAGACCTGATTGGATGTCAGGTGCTTTGGGTTCTTTGGGAAGAGGGTGTTGTGTAGAGAACAGAGCACTAACGCATTTGAAACCAATCCTGAAGAAGACGTAACCTGACATAGCGGCATGTTTTATATATTTTGGTCTCCAAAAACCTTTGGATGCTTTTAAGCTTCCTTACATATGTCCATCTCTGATACTGATGATAACAGCTAGCTGTGAGCTCAAATAGTTTTCCTTGCATGACTAGCATGGAGTCTTTCACAAAAAAGTAAACTTTCTTTGTGCTTAAATAGCTATGCTTATCTTGAGTGTTCAGTACATTGTTTCCACTCCAGTTTTTGCAGTAGATGTTAGGCAATTACTCTGTTTGGCTTTATGTTATTTTTTCTTCCATGTGTTCCTCCATTGACAAAAGGTGGGAAGCTATAAATTAGCATGCAATAAGTATCATGTTGCAAAATCCTAGCAGAGATAAAACTGTCATTTGTACCTACTCAGCTCTATAAATTCACTATTATGGTCCCTGCTTAGGTTTGACTCAGTCAGTCTGCATGATAGCAAAATTACAAAGATCTATCTCCACAACAATGTGAGAGCAGGATGAGTTACTCTCCTATAACAAAATCTGCGGTGTGCTAATTAAATCTCAACTTTTAAACACATGAAGGATCCCATTGATGAAAGTCCTCACCTTTCCTTTCTTCTCCTGCCTTTCCTATCTGCTCCAACAGAAGCAGGCTTTGCAGCTCTCTCTCTCCCGCAGCCCGCTTTTCCTGTATGGGGGGACTTTCCATCATACTTAGGCACAGGCCCTAGTGGCTTTAGTTAACAGTGGGAATGCTAAAGGAGACAGATGGCTGTTTCAGTCAAGGTCAAACTAATAATTATGTTTACTCACTTTGAAAAAGAAGCAACTTCTGGGATGTTGAAAAAAAGTCCCTCATTTATGTATTCTTAACATAGATGAAATAGCTGATGGTCCTTTGCCACTAGAATAGGATCTGCCTCTTTATAATTCTTTAATAGTACCAGGAAAATGTTCCTTCTACCCTATTTCTGACCAAAGATTTCATACCAGAGACCACTCTCAAGAGACAATCCTTCCACTTAGAACTCAGTGTTTAAGTAAAGCAGAATACAGCTGGTAACACTTTTCTGAGGAACTACTGACACTGGATTTGATTGTCCCAGGCTGTTGGGGCTCCACTGTTAGGCATCTTCTATAAGGCAGGCTCCAAGCAACACTGCATCCTTAATGTCATGTCAGAGTACAGGAGACAAGTACTTGCTGGACTTGGCTCAGACATTGGACATACATCCTCAGACTTCTCACGTGCATAGGCTCAAGGAAAGTCCAGGAAGACTTTCCAGCTTTACAACTCAGAACATGAGCCAAGGACAAGCAGAATTGCTATAGGAGCGGAAGGAAAAAAAAAGGAAAAAAAAAAAAAAAAAGAAAAGAAAAGAAAGAAAAAAAGAGACATTTCTAACAGGATGGATGAGAAGACATCTTCTAGAGGAATGAAGTTAAGCTTCAGAGAATAGCTGCTTGGAGAGCACAAGTGCAGCCATGCCTTGCCAGGATGCAGAACACACTCCCCTCAGGCAGCAGCAGATGTCAGTAGGAGCTGGGGTGCCCTGTGCAGTCTCTCCTAAAGTTACTGCTGTATCTTTTACAGGCTTTTCTGGAGTCAAGGCTACCCCTCCACAGTCCTCCTCCCTAGATTTCTCTGTAGTATCCACCTCTAACCTCTAGCCCTGCTGAGCTTAACTTGCACATGACACCATGACCTGAGGTGAAATGATATATTTGATGTGCATTATCTAAATTCCTGATTTATTTACTTTGGAGTAGGTGGGGGAAGGAGTATTTGAGGAAACCTGAAAAGTTCAAGAAATTACCTGAGGATTAATACGCTACTGGACAGGATAGAAGGAATTTTGCCAAAGAAAACACAACCAGGCCAAGTGCAAATGAATCCTGAGATTGGGCTTAGAGGCACTTAGGTCAGAGAATGAGTTTGGGAAGTTAGATTAGCTCAAGTGGTCAGGAAAAAATATAGGAGTAACTGGAAGCAGAGCGACAGGAAAGAAGGAGTGTGTCAGCCCACATGTCGATGAATTGGCTGTTGGCAGCACACAAATGTTAAGGAGCAGCTTGCAGTCCCTGACTATTTGTAGCCTGATTCCTAAAGCAAAGAAGAAATTCAGAGTAACACTAGATACCAGACTACACCTTTGAGCCTTTCACTTACACTAAGGAAAATAGATTATTGATGCTGGCAGGGACATGTACTCCAAATACAGACACGGAGATTGCAGCCTAATCCAAATCCAAACAGAAGCAAGTTGTGTAAAGCCAAATTCCTTTTATAGCCCCTTAATTTCCCCACAAAATTACTTTCCTTTAAATTTTAGATTGTGTAGTATCTGAGCCAATCTAGCTAACCCTTTCTAACAAGAGCAGTCCATCTGCACGGACCCATTGAAAACTGAGAAGCCTAATGGCTTGCAGGACTCGGGGTAAAATCCTGGCCCCACTGAAGGCAGTAGGAAGTTTGCCAAGGACTTCAGTGGGGCCGGCATTTTACCTCAGGTCTTTACAAGGAGCAGTGTTGCTCATTTAGAAGCACAAATACACCACTTTGAATTTCCTGAGCTCCAATCAGAGGCTCTTGCTGGTGCTTCCGACATCAGATGGTTTTGCTTTGAAATCCAAAGGGAAGAGGCTGAGAAGTGAAGCCATATCCTCTCACTAAAAGCCAATGCCTTTTACGTGATCTATGTGTGATGTTTCATTCCAGGGAAAAGAAAAAGAAACCCAAAACTTGGATGTTTTTCTTTTGTCCCTTTCCTCTCATTTCTCGCAAACTAACCTCCTTCCCCATGGGGACAGTATAAAGAGCTTTTGCCTGAAATGAGGCAGCAAAGGGCTGCTGGCCCAGGCAGTGGTACACAGGACAATGATGGGGCTGGAGGGCCAGCCTGGAAGCACACCCACCTCTGGCTGCTCACGTGGCCCCACTGAGCAGATGTCCAGCCGCTGACACGGCCCCATTGGCCAGACATGCCGCTGGGACGGCACGATAATTGAAAACAGCAACGTTTCTGCCTGCAGCCTCCCAGTGTTAGTGTTTAGGAGTGTGTGATCACAATCAATAATGCTTCACGGGAATCTTTTAAAGTGCTCCCAACCACATCACTCCAGTAGAGGATTTTTCAACCTTTCCATAAACCCCAGTTTTAAAGAGTTTATAGCCCAGCTTGTTTTCATTACCTCAGGGTGAAAGTTGCCGTATAAAATTTCAGACCAGAAACAGTTTTTTTTCCCTTGCTAATACAAAATATCATTTAAAACAAATTTTTGTCTCCAAATTTAGAGTCCTGGTAAGTGTTCCCATGTTGCTCCCTGATTGTTTAAGGTGTGGTACTCAGAATTTCAAAGTGAAAATCTGCCAAATCTAAGGGTTAAGAAACAAATGGTTATCTCTTCTGCCGAATTTTTAAACCATTGACTAATACGTCCAGAACTGCAGTTATTTTGCTCATTCCCAAGAAATGCCGTAAGTCTGCATCAGGGACTTCTGTGGAAGAAGAACAGACGATGCTCCTCTGCTGCTTCATCATCCAGCAGCTGGAGCTACAGTTTTGCGGTGCTTTGTTGCTTGAAGGAGCAGAATTTTAGCTCATATAAAGTTGCTGTAGCTCCATTCACTACAAACTACCTTGCATCTTTTCTCTGCTAGGCAGTTGCATAACTGAACTTCCAGTAACAGATGCAACTTTCCTGTTACATTCATGAGACACATTCCATCTGCCTGTACTTACAGAGCATAACGGGAGAAGAAAAATAGGGCTATTTTTCCAAACTCTGCTGATGCCAAATGCCCATGCCTCACATAGACAGGCAAAATGTCTCTCAGCACCTGAACAGTAATATCCAACCTCTGCACTGCAGACAGCTTCCCCTGCTGTTGAACTGGACTCACATCCCACACACTGTGGTGAGATCCCACTTCTGCCTCTTGCTGACCTTCCCTACAGCCACAAACCAAAGCCCCTGTCTCTTCCTTGTGTACCACCTTCACCTATCTATGGTTGGAAGGATTAAGATTCTAATCTCCTTTAAGTTAATTTCACACAATGTTCTCACAAAACAGAGGATAGAATATTGCAATCTGTCTTTGGGGATTGACTCAGGACCAGAAGTGCTGTCATGTAGATGAGTACATCCACCAAAGCCAAGCAAGTTAATATTTGCTGGATGTCCAGTCTCTGAGAGGTTTGCTTTATCCAATTGCCATATGACCATGCTACTCCTGGTGGAATTAATATATTCTGGGTGCTTTCTTGATGAGAAGATTTATTTCACTCTTTTTGGCACAGCTTATATCTAGGATAATTTCTTCTTTTTGCTGGTGTAAGAAAGTTTTGGAAAACCAAAGAGAAAAAAACACATTTTTTTTTTTTCTAAGAAATGTCAGCTTTATAAATGAAGAGATTATTGGAGTGAGGTTTTTTGGATGAAAGGAAGTAATATGAAAGATTTGGGGAAGGAGAACAGATGGAGGGAGTCTTCAACAAAATTAATAAAAATAGTACTACTTTTGTCATTATTACAGGAAGCTGAAAGTGTATTACCAGTTATAGAATAATATAAAGTATAGGCACAGCACTTTTCAGTCTTGCTTCTTAAGGAAATGAGGCTTATATGATGGTGTATATATAAATTACATTTCAATGTTTTTTCCTTCTTCAAGTATTTTCAATTCTCTAAGTTGAATCAGGAGAGCAACAGAGGTTTCAAAATTAAAATATTTCTGTGATGGTGCTGAAACCTTGAAGGTCTACAGGAGAAACAAAACCCCCAAACTATTAACAGTTCCACTGGGGCAAGTGATACTGTAAAAACTCAGTAGCTTTTGAACACTAGAACATCCACAAATGGTAATAGATGGAGCACTTCAACAGGTGAAAAGGTTTTGTTCGAAGCTGTTACCTTATTAGACACCAGAAAACTTATTAAAAATTAAAATACATAGACTCTCAGAATACACGCATTGACAAGTAAAGGCAATGTGCTTTACTCCAAAACTTCCTACAAGTTTTCAGCCTCACATATCTGGTAATCTTCACAGGATTCTGACAAATAGGCAACATTGACAGAGAGCTAAGCCCCAGCTAACTGAAAGATATATGGGCCCTAACTGAAAGGATTTCCTTGGCATTAATTTCATGCTGTAGCAAATATACCATGCTCTCTTTTCATTTCTTTTACATTGAGGCCATTTGGAAAGCTATAAATTCTCCTTAGGAGGTAGATTTTCCTCTAATATTATCCTCCTCAACAACTGTATTTCTTGGGGTGTTCCTCTAAGCGAATCTCCTAGTGAGTCACCTGTTAAAATGATACAAGCCACTCACAAATGCCTTCCCCAGCCCTAGAGCCACAAGTAGAATGAGCACATATCTTAAGCAACCACCCAAAGGCGGCAAGGACTCAAGCTTCAGTTTGTTTCATACATTTCCAAGATACCACAAGATCATGCAGAAACAGATAACAGTAAACAATTCCCAAATTTCCTCTTCATGGTAAAACAATTTCCAGTTGTCCTACTTCCTTGTTGCTAACATCTATGTATCCATTGATATGTAGAGGGACTTTGACAAGTTGGAGAGGTGGGCCCAATCCAAATTCATGAAGTTCAACAAGGCCAAGTGCAAGGTCATGCAACTGGACTGGGGTGATCTCAAGCACAAATACAGGCTGGGCAACGAGTGGGTTGAGAACAGCCCTGCAAAGAAAGACTTGGGGGTGTTGGCAGATGAAAAACTTAATGTGAGTCAGCAATGCGTATTTGTATCCCAGAAAGCCAATTACTCTCTGGGATGTATCAAGAAAAGCATGGCTAGCAGGTCAAGGGAGGTGATTCTCTCGCTCTGGTCTGCTCTTGTGAGACCCCACCTGCAGTACTGTGCTCAGCTCTGGCATCTCCAACATAAAAAGAATGTGGACCTGTTGAAACAAATTCAGAGGACCACAAAGATGATCAGGAGGCTGGAGTACCTTCCCTATGAGGGTAGACTGGGAGAGTTGAGGCTCTTCAGCCCGGAGAAGAGAAGGCTCCAGGGAGAAGTTAAAAGGAGCCTACAGGTAAAATGAGGACAGACTCTATCAGGGAATGTAGTGTCAGGATGAGAGGTAGTGGATTCAAACTGAAAGAGAGAAGATATAGATTAGATATTAAGAAGAAATTCTTCACAGTGAGGGTGGTGAGACACTGGAACAGGTTGCCCAGAGAAGCTCTGGATACCCTCCCCGAAAGTGTTCAAGGCTCGATGGAGCTTTGAGCAACCTGGTCTCATAGAATTTGTCCCTGCCTACGGCAGGGGAGTTGGAACTAGATGATTTTTAAGGTCCCTTGCAACTCAAATCTCTTCTTGATTATATGATCCATTCTATGGTATGTTATTTATTGCTATCAGTCAACACCTCTGTGGGCAGGAGATTGAGTCCTCTGTTTTGTTTTCTTCTCTAAAGGGAAAGCATATGATGCTGCAGGATTCCCAGCCTGCCTGAGACAGGAGGAAGGGAACAGAGTCCATGCAGCCTCTCCAGGGCCCGTGTCTTTGTATGTATCTGTAAGACATATCAACCACCTTGACATTCTGCTAGTGAACAGAGAAGCAGCAAAAGAAAGCCAGTTTGCTGAATGAAAGAGGGAAGCTCCTGTAGTTCAAATGAACAGCAATTTAGACTTTTTATGGATATAACCCCTGCCTTCTTTGTGTTGTCATGAACAGCGAATGCAGTGCTAACAATAATGAGAAAATCCATCTTGCTTTAGTTCCAGACCCTTCAAACACAGATCCTTATATTAATCTAGCCCTGCACCAAGTGCTTTGACTGGCATAGATATTAGAATTTATTTTCTTTGTTGATAAATAGCCAAAGCAATGTTCCTGCCCTTGTGTGGCTGATGGAAATCCCTTTGAAAGCACTTGCCTCTCAGTATTTCCATTATAAATACCACAGGGTTCCTGTCCAGCCTGAAAAATATACGGGTAGGAGGAAATAAAATTGTTTCTTTGGTTTATCTCCTTGCAGTTGTTTCAGAGACTTTATGGGCACTAATAGAAGTCATGCTGAGAACAAGGAAACCACTCACTCTGCAGCATTCCTGCTACTAATGAAACTAAGAAGACAACTTCACGGTGCTCATGACCTTACATCAAATCCCAAATGTTAGACTACTCTATGTTGTTAGGTTTCCACTCATGAAAACTTCTGTCATTTTTTTTAGAGAAAAAAAAAAAAAAAAAGGAAAAGACTTTACAGTTATTTCTGCATGGCAGCAAGCCTGGACATTTTTGTTTCAGATCCACCATAAATATTTGACTCTCTAGTCACCCACATTCATGATTCATTTTGCTAGCAGGCTAGTAGGCACACTCTGGCAGAAGACTTGCCATGTGCCAGTTACGTGGAAATATGGATACATTGGAAACTTCCTTTTTTGACCATCTACTATTCCATCTTATCAAATCATAAACACAGGAGAGGACTTCAGGACAGATTGTTCTTGGCCCACAAAACCTGGGATCAGAGCAGGGAGTTTTCTGGCTGATCAGTAAATGCAGTTCTTGCAAAGGAGCAAAAGCTCTTGGGACACCTGC
This sequence comes from Trogon surrucura, assembly GCA_020746105.1. Lineage (NCBI taxonomy): Eukaryota > Metazoa > Chordata > Aves > Trogoniformes > Trogonidae > Trogon > Trogon surrucura. Next base: position 58,152,268 of record CM036618.1, read on the forward strand.
CACCTTGCAATGTGTACTTGGAGCTGACACTACAACTGCTGAGGTCAGGAGGACATGGGCTGCTCAGTTTATCAGCAATTTAATTACTTCCCATGCAGGAAAAAAGTGTAGAAGGAAAAGGGCAAGGCCAGTGGCAGTATTTTTCCTTGACAAATTGCTAATACCCAAACTTTGAATTGATGCACTGTGAACTGTTAGGTACCCTCAATAGGAGATAATCTGGTGGCAGGCCTCCACAACCAACAGGGGATCAAGCACAACATGTGTCTGCCAGTGCTGACATTGAAGAACAAAGACACAAATAAAAAAGGCACAGAGCCTTAACTATATTAAAAAGTCAGCATTGGAGCAGCACCAGAACTGAGAAGAATGGCTGAGAGCAGCTGGAGAACTTAATTTCTCTTGGTTAACACTTGATGTTGTACTTAGTGTGATCTGATCCCTTCCCTGGAACAGAGTGAAAGCAGGAGTGGAAGGAAGAGATGTTGAAGAATAAGAAGTTGTGTATGGTGGGAAGAGGCCAATTGCTGAAAAAGACAGTGGGTTATGGAAGAGAAGAATCATAAATTAACCTTTCCTGATTGTTCAGGATTATCTTTCTGACCAAAAAAAGGAGGCCGAATTCAGGACAAACAGTTGGGTTTTTTTCACTCCACAGAGAGCTGCTAACAAGCTTTAAGCCTGGTTCTTCCACAAGGTATTTTATATGCCAGCTGTGAAATATCACAAACACTTGTCAAATGTTTAACAATCCAGCCCTGCTATGTTTATTCCTTTCAAACAATACCTTGTTGGGGGCCTGGTTCCGAGAAGCAATTGTGTGGGGAATGTGGACAGGAGGAAAAGTAGCTTGTCAGAAAAGAGAGAAACAGCTTTAACAGAAGCTCCAAAATTTCTGTGGACTCTGTTCTTCCCCCAATATGCAGATGTCACTCCCTGGCAGGTGGAATCATCAGCAAAGGATGGTCTCTAAACATTGATTAAATGAGGAGATGTTTCATTCTCCAAGCTCAGTTGTGGCATCAAACTGCTGGGGAAGTTAACTGGTGAGTCTGGATGCATCTAAGGCATGAAGGACCTGCAATCACCTCCCAGAGTTCAGCTCTTAGCAAACGGTCATGTTGAACAGGAAATGGACAGAAAACCCACCATAACTCCATGTCACAGCCAGTATCTTTGCAAAGAAATACTTCGATGTTTGCTTTTTCTGAGGGGCCAGTTGTACTGTACATGCTAAACATACAGATTCCTTTGATCTCAGTTGTGCAATGAAAAAGGCATTAGAACTACTTTCTCCAGGCAACGCACCACTAGAGAGTTCTGCATTCCCTGTAACTCCGAGATAATCATTCAGAAATTTACAAGTCATGTTATAGCTACTTAGAGAAACTCTGCCCTTATTTTGTTTGTCTTGCTTTGATATGCCTGTCTTCTCTGTTGCCTTTTCCTCCACCAGACCTTTCTTTTTTTATCCTGATGGTTCCAGCTCATTTTATGCAGTGGAAGGCATGAATGTATTAAACCAAAGTTTTGGATGATTTACCCCTCTGAACACTTCTCCCACACCCTTTAGACGTGCTCCCCCTAGCACATCCTAATCCTAATGCCATGGCCCAATCTCTGAGTAACGAAAGCATAGATGTTTTCAGAGAATAAGAATTTGTTACCCAGCTGTTGTGTGTTAACCCCAGTAGGCAGCTAAGCCCCACCACAGTGGGATGAGGGAATCAATCTGAAGGATAATAGTGAGAATATGTGTGGGTTGAGATAAAGACATTTTGACAAGCAAAAAAAGACAAACCGAAACAAAACAAAAGTGATGCAGAAGCAATTGCTCACTCCCAGTTGACTGATGCCAGGCCAGTCTCTACTCAATGGCAATCCTTGGCAAAAATCCCCCTGACGTTTGTTGCTGAACATGATGTTACATGGTAGGAAATATCCCTTTGGGGTCATCTGTTTGGGCTGTGTCTCTTCCCAATCTCTTGCCCATCACCAACCTACTTGCTGGCAGGGCAACATGAGAAACAGAGAAGACTTTGGCACTGTGCAGACACTGTTCAGCAACAGCTAAAAATCAGTGTGTTATCAATGCTGTTTTATTCACAAATCCAAAACATGGCACCACACAGGCTGCTATGTAGAAAATTAACTATTCCAGGTGTACCCAGTGTATCAGCTCGTATAGAAACAGTATCTGGTTGCTGCTATGACTGACGTACTCAAAACAAAGTACAATCGCCTTCACTCAAGGGGACTGATACCATCAAAAAACTTTTAAGAAAAAATTTTTCTTTCCAATTACATCTGTTGCTCTGATACATCTTTTTTTTTCTACAGATCTTAAATCCTCCCTTATATGCTTAGGCCATCAGGACACCAGCAACACTGTTCCTTTACTTATCATCTCTGAATTGACAGACTGGAGTAAAGGTCCTACTGACATGAGAGCTCCTTATCTGGAGGTATTTGGTTTGAACGAAAGCACTACAATTTCCTGTCTTATCATATTTACAGTATTATCCCATCTTTGTCCTAGCTGTGTTATCTGAGAAGATAAAGAAGGTGGTTACCAGGGCCCTTGGGCATTATTCTTAACAGGCTGGAATTAGGAAGAAGCTAGAAATCTCTCCTAGAGCAAGTGCTGGGGCTTCAGTGAGCCTCTGCCTCTGGGAGAGGAAAGGCTGGGGCTGCCCAGTCCCAGCTCATTAACTGAGAATGTGAAAGAAAAAGATATTCGCAGCCTGTGAGCAGGAAAAAGACATGGCATAGCCTTGTCCTTTCCTGGCATGGGAGGCTGCATGTTTGCAAGGCAGATACCAGTAACACTCCAGTGTCACAACAACCAAACTCAAGAGAGAGAAGGAGCTGCAGAGAAAGAGAGAGAGAAATAGATCCTGGAGGCATTCAAACTAGGGAAAATAATATGTCCATACTGAGTCACAAAAGACCCTTCATCAGTAACGGTGGAAAATAAGTAAGGGTACCCACAGTGTTCTCACTGGCACAGCAGTGCTGGCAGGAGCCACCATCCCCAATGGTGATGGAAGTTTGCTCTGTAATAGGCACCTCCCTGCCTTCTGTGAAGTCAGATTCTGTTTGTGAACCCTGTGAGGGAAATCTGTAATCTTTCATCTTGTGGCATGCAATCTCAGCCAAGCCTTCTAGGAGGAAAAACTGCCAGGGAGTTACACAGGGCTTGAGGGGCTCCATTTACTGGTAGAGTCCCTTTTAGAATAAAATGATCCTTCTTACCTAAGTACAAAAATTTTAGTATGGAAGACTGGGTAAATTGAAGACTAAAGTGCTATATACAATTGTGTAAGTTAGTAGTGCCAGATGACTCATGGAAAACTTCATAATCACCTCACTTGGGTTTCAAAACAATGTAAGAATGATTTTAGTCGCATGTCTGCACTTGCTTCCTTCCCCATCCCCAAGACCTTTACAAAAACCTGGCTGATCTCAGGGTACAGCCTGACTGCAGCTCCTCTGTGCCAGAGCTCAGGGCCAGAAGGTCTCAGGCAAACACCAATTCGAAGTTAATACAACACACCCCACAGAGAATCCCTTCAGACAGATCAGTTTTGTTCTTTTTATATTTGGCTACAGGTAAGTCTGGAGATGGGATTAACTTTTTTTTTAAACTATTTTTTTCTGAGTGCAGACATTCACTGCATGCAGCCAAAATTCACGGAAAATCAGTCATGAGTTTGTATGCCCATCACTACATACTTGTACCATGTCCAGTACAGAGAGGGATTGGTCCTGATCAGGTTGTCCAAGTATTACCATACTACAGAGAAGAATTAGGAAAGCCAAACCATCCAAGCTGACCAATTTCAGTGGAGTAATATCTGGCATATACAGGCAATCAAGATCTGCAGGTATTTAATCTCTGTTTCATCTTGAAAGAGACTAGCTCTTAGTTGGACTTCATCAACTAACCTTCATCTTGGACCCAGAGTCACGTTTGAATGAATCAGAGAAGAGAGAACAGCAGAGGAGGGGAAAGTAAATTTCACAAAGATCCCAAAAGACCCTGCATCTCCCCACAAGTTCTTTGCACATTCACATGTACACACATTGGAAGATGCGTTTGATCTCAGTTACATTTTTCAAATAATTTTTGTTTGGAGAAACCAACAAAATTCAACCAGGTCATCTGATTTCTTGAATTTATGCCAAATCTTCCAAACTCTTTTAAGTGAAATCTAAGGAGAAATCTTTTATTCTGACAATTTTTTATTCTCACAATCTCAAAGCAACTGTTCCTATGTTAATGTTCTAGACGACATTTCATCTGAAATGCTGTATTCATTTCACTCAAAAATAAAGACCTAAAACCCATTTGAGAACAAATATATCTTTCTCGTGTAAAAGGAAATATTTTGAGAGATCTGAATTTCTTTAATAATTTGGCTTTGTATAAAAACCATATATAAGCAAAAACTGGGATATGGATCCCTCAAACCCAAACTGTTCTGGTCCATATGTGTTGTAAGGCTATGATTTCTTCAAATGGTCATGGCTGAACTTACGCGGAGATCAGAAAGGGAGGAGACCCTGTTCCCCTTCACATCTATTCCTGTGTGCTCAGTTCATTCCCTTCTTCCCTGCGCCCCTCTCCCCAGCAGCCAGCTTAGGAACTTGCCTGCCTATTGAGGAAGTTCATTCGACTCACTAAAATGTGTGCCCCTCCCCTCCTCAAAAAAGAGTTAAGAAAAACAGTCCCCTCACCTTCCCAAAAGACAAACAAGAATTTTTTTATTATTATTTATTTATTTATTTTTTGCCAGGGAGTAAGTTGGCTGCTCTCCTGAGCAGAGGGATGCCAGTGCTGGCTGCCGGGGTTGCTGGCTGGTGGCTAAAGAAAGGAAGGAGCAGAGACGGTGGAGTAGGGAGGGAAGTGCGGAGAGCAAGACTTCCCCCTTTTGGCAGCAGCAAGCTGTTAGCTCAGCTCACAGTTGCAACTTTAATCCAAACCCTAAGTGAAGTGAAAAAGCTGTTTTCCATGCAGTTCTGCCTTCCCCGGTCAGATGAAACTTTCTGTCTTTTATCTTTGCATCTGTAGCAAAGGAATTGAAATTATCGGATTAGGTAAATTAGTGTTTCTCTCTTAAAATATAATTTTATACTGGTGTCTCAGCTTTTATGTTTCTCTATGCCTCTAAAAAGGGATCATTCTGAACAACAGTATTGGTGGTTGTATGTAATCTGTGTTCCTAAGCACAAAATAATGTGGAAGTTCAGCAAAGCACGTCTTTAAAACATTTTCTGAAGAGTTGCTGAAGAACATCAAAAGGGTATTCACATTTGGTCCTTTCTATAATGATAAATACACATCTACAGCTGGACATATATGTGTGCAGACACTTAGGGTGATGTGGGCAGCTACATACTGGGAGAGAATCTCTCTGCTTCTGTCCTGACCTTTTCAATACCGCGTGTGTTCCAGCAGGAAGGAGTCTAATTGCTGCAAACCAGAAGCTGTAGTAATTACTCTGATTCAAAAGTCACCAACCTTTGGAGAAGGGAAGCGCAGGAACGGAATCGTGTTTAAAGGCAGCCCATTTTGCTTTGTTCTTCAACACAGCCCCATTCAAAATACTGTGGAATTTATGAGTCTACTGAAAGTGAGGTCTCATAATGTGCACAGCATGTTGCCAGTTAACTTGAATGAGCTTCTCCTCTGCTTTCTGTCTGATTACTATAATACTGTGCTTGAAAAGGGGCCCTTCCTTCTAAAACACATGTATTATGAAAGAGTATAAAGCCATAGTCATAAGCTGCCCAGGTAGGTTTGTGCAGTATACCTAAACATCAGTCTTCAAAAATGTGATCCGGTGCCCCTTGAAGCAAGTTGGAGAGATGAATTCCTGCAGCACTCTGGATCCAGGCCTGTGCCGGCGTGCCTCTTTATAAGCCTTCCAGTGCTTACTGGTTCAGTTCAAGAGAAAAATGCTAGTTTGCTTGTGGGACTGCAGTGCTTTGATGTCTGCTTCCAGATGGAACCAGAAGTGCCGAGGCACGTAGAGAAAACAAAACCAAACTTTTACAATCTGCAGGAAAGATGCCTAAGAATAATAGAAGCATATTCCTGTAGGCAAGCCACTGTTTTTGTGACAGCATCATAACTTTAAACAGAGAGAACTATAAAGCACAGGAGAGAAAATAGGGATTGCAGATATCTTTTTTTTTTTTTAAGAAAAAGAAAATATTTCTGACATTTAGTTCTCCCAAAGACATACACAAGGCTTCTTCTGATCTAGGTCTTGCAGAATTTGACTCAAAAAGTTCAAACCACTAACAATGAAGCTATTACTCCTATGATTCATTGGATCCTGTGGAAGAAGAGAGTTCCTTGTTCCTATAGCTGCAAAACTTACTGTACTTAATTATGAACTGACATGCAGTACTGGAATATCCAACATGTTTTATATGCAGACTAGCTCTCTAGCACTCAGCTGTAAAAGTTATTTTCAAAATCATTTATACAATCTTGTACTTGCTGATCTTTATTTCAGACAGATTGATTGAAAGCTGTAGAGCTTTGTATTATTTTTCGACTGATTTCTCAATATTAATTTCAAGTACAGTATCTTGCATTAATCCACATTTATATGTATGCAGAACTCTAGTTTGAGAAATGTATTTGTTCTCAATATCATTTCATTGCACTCTATCCATAAGTACTGGAATGATTGTTCTTGTAATTAGAGCTATTCAGATCCTTCATGAGATAGTGGTGCCAGCATTTTGAACTTCTTAAGCAAATACTCTGACATTTTGTCTCAGACTGCCAGAAAAGCGAAAAAAAAATGACATTTATAGGAAAAAGATTTCTTGATACTTGGCAGTTATGAAATAAGCTTTTTCACTCTCCTCTAGGTCACTGAGGATGAATATCAGTTCCCCACTGTGATATAAACCCTGTGTACCATTATAACACGCTCATCTCTGTTTGTAGAGAAGAAATATAAAGAGAATGTTTCATCTGAGAAGTCCTACCTTGCTTTCACCATGAATTTAGCCCTGAAATGGATGGGACAGAGCTTCCGGGCTCAGCACAGGCTGGAGCTGCTGGTATGTGATCTGTGAGTGGCATGGCTGTCAAAGAGAGCTTGACTAAGACCACCCCTTCTTCTGTTAATCGCAGCAGACAGCCAAGAACAAGATGAGGACTGCACCTGTCCTTCCTCCCGAGGACACCTTGTGCTCTGCCCCAGCTTTGAGACAGCTGCTCTCAGAAGGACCAGCTGCACCAGTGTGGTACCAAGCCTTGTGTCCTTTAACTGCATTAATGCAGGGATGTGCCAGGGTGATAAACCACGCCTGTCCTCGCCATGCAGTTCTCTGCTCACCACCACCAGGACAGATCCTACCATACGTATGGGAAGAGGGGAGTCACTCTTGAAATGGATGTCAACTCTGACGTGTCTGATCTTAGAATAAGAAGAGATGCTCACTGGCCAGCACTGCTGGGCTTTGGAGTTGGTTTGTGGGGTTTTTTCTTCAAGTATTTTTTTTAATATTATCAGAAGCTCCTGTTAAACCCCATTTTTCCATAAACTATGGGCTATTTAAACACCATTAACCTAGAGGTACTTTGAATTCAAAAAAGCAAAAGAAACTAATATGATGTGCAAGTCCTTTGACAATTCGATCTCAAACAACCAGCATTTGAAAGAAATCCACAAATGTACTAGTCTATTAGGATCCTACAGAAACAGACGAGTTAGAGTTTGGGAGCAGGATACTTGAAAATATTATCCAAGTTTCAGGCTTAGACTCTAAGTACAGGCTTAGCAAATCTCAACAGAGAGTTGCTCATCTTTGGATTAATTGTAAAGCAGTTTAGGAGTATAACTCTTTCTTATCACTTACCTACATCTGCAAATAGATCAACAGAACTACAGCAGTATAATAAACCTCCACAGCTACGTCAACGTAACTTCCTATAAGGAGTTAGAAACCCTAATATAAATTATGTCATAAAATTGAAGATCAGACACTTCTTCTTCAAGCACTTTAAACCTGAATTCTTGCTTTTGTATACTGCACGTCACAGTGACTGTAATGACAGAAGTGTGATGATTATATTTTTAAACAGAAGTAACTTTAGCACTGTCGCTATCACTTTAAGCTATATGTCCATAATTGTCTGCCTAGTTATTGTTCCTTATAACTGATCTATCACAGAGATAAAAAATACAGATACTATACATGGCTATTAATAGGTTTTTCCTTGATTATTTTAGTTCATATCAGGCTGCTTTTAAAACAGTGTTGTCTGTGCTCTATGTTATATTCCAGGGGGATGTATTTATGATTAAATTGAGAAGGAGGCTCTAAAAATTTTAAACAGTTGCCGGCTTTTCCAGCACATCATTATTATACCACTCAGTATATTTAATCTTTTCTCTGTTTCATGCAAGCAAAATTCATTCTCAGTGGACGAACAGTACATGGCCAATGCATGACTTAAATCCCAATTATACTGAGACTCTACACCACATAATTGTAGAATTTCAGATACATATATTTCTCTGATGTGTGTCTTCTAGTTTCACCTAATAAATGAAGGATGTTGGGGAAAATTTTAATTTTGCCATGCCCTACCTTGACATGGCAGGTTACTTTAAGCAGAGCTACTTGTTCTGCCAGCAGCCATTTCCCGTTTTCAAACTACCTTAATTAATGCTAGCTCTAAATGAATACAAAATATATGAGAAGTATACACATGGACACAGTTAATAAAATATTATAAATCAACCACTGAAAAACCAAGAAAAATCACAATAAATATCCAACAGTGCTAAAACATGCATGTATTCACAATAAATCAGAAAAACATGAAACATCATTAACGTCCCTTAACTAATGCAAAGCACTGATGGTATCATATGATATGTATGTAATGTACAAAAAGCCTGAAGAAATTTCAAGTGAAAATAAAGTTCGGACCATCCTTTCATTATTATTTCTTTCTTTGTTATTTATTTCTTTTCTCTGAGTAGATAATCCAGACCATATTGTTAAAATTGAAATTTGAAAATCTGACCACAATTATCTTAAATGTGTTACTTATTAATATGTGAGGCTCTCTGCGGATATTGTCTCTGGAAATGCTCTTTTCAGATCTGAAAGGAAGCTCTGCATTCCAGCTCCCTGCAGCCCTTCTTGGGAGGCATAAGCTTTTACTTGTCCTAGCAAGCTAGATGGTATTTATCCATTCCAGTTATTCCAGCTAGTTCGTGCCTCCCTCGATGAGCTGCAAAGACTGTGAGAAAGAATACAAAGCAGCATGGATATGCAAGGCACAGGAGTGAGCTGATAGCGTTTTTGTCAGCTTATGCACAGGCTTATCTAGGAGTGCTAATTTATTCCTTCCTCCGTGGGCATCTGCCAGGACTCAGCCCTGATTTGGGGGTTTTCAGCACACAGGACTGAGCTGGTCCAAAGGACTGTGTAGGAATAATTGTACTGCCCTGTCTTTCATCTTTGTGGAAGCAAAAAGGCCAGATGAAGCCAACTTCTGATTCATCTGACTGCCAGGATCTCTCAAAGCCTCACCCTTTTGCTCACACCATTCGAGCTAGTGATTCATAAAACTTAACGCTATTAATGTTCATAAACACATTTTGGGAATGCTGACAACTTTCTTCTGGAATGGTGGTTTGTGGACAGTCTCCTTCCCATTCCCTACACCAGCAATGATGCAATCGGGGTAGGACCAGGCGGTGTCACGTCTCGGAAACCTAATGTGCATTGCAAATTACAACATCCGCAGCTGGGTGAGGAACTTTTCTGCCACGGCTTGTAGACCCTTGGGAGCTTCCTGCTTTTGCCATATGAAAATCAGCTAGTAGTGAAAAACTTTTTTTTTCTTTAGGTTAGCTTTCAGTGAGCTCAGATGAAAATCAAAGGAAAAATAACAATAAATTTTTTTTTTTCCTTCACAAGAAAACTGTCGTTTAGGCAGCTTTTGTCCTTGAAACTGAAGAACCGACTGTTAGGTGTAGCCGGTGAAAGAATCCCACTGTGGTATTTTCAGTATTATCTGTATCTAAGAATATATACAGGTATATCTTCGAATCTTGCAGGAATTCCTGAAGATATTGATTCAATACTTAAAATTATTTAAGCTACTAATTTCCAATTATTTCAGCAGAGTTAGATACCTAAGAACCTTCAGGGGTGGAAAGTCTATAGAATCGAATGAGGAAGCTCTTTCAGCAGTGCCCATAGGTGCACTCCCCTGCCCAGCAGTACTCTTGGCCTCTTTCCCTTCCTGGTAGAGGGAAGTCAAATGCTCTCTAATTCCTTCTCCACGGAGACAGTGACACTCTGTGCAATATTGCAGCAATCAGCCTATTTGAATGTGCACAGAGGAAAGACCTTTGGGTAATTCACTGTGGATGGATAGCAATGAGACTGAAAACTTCTAAGCCTTTTCAGTTTCCCATCCCATTAGTCAGGCACAATACACTATAGTCTAGAGATTTTTTAGTATATATTCACTGTTCAGGTACCTGCAGTTATTTCTACATTAAACTGTAGTTGGATAACTTTCACTTCGCCAGGAAAATTGAAACTCACTTCTTTTCTCATTAGAACTACACATACGAGTCTTTTTAAATTTTTTTCCCAACATCGAAACATTCAGGAGAGTCCAAATTGTGCTAATAACAGAGTAAATTTCCAGTACCTTATGGAAGAGAAAATGTTATGTCTTTGCAGAAACAAAGACAAAACAGCAGAGCAGATGTTTCATACATAAAGGCACTATGAACTAAGTCAAGGCCACTGAATGAAGATGACAAACAATACTTAGTGAGGTAGCATCTTCAAAGCGAAATTTTTGGGCCATAAATTGAAACTTTTGTCACAATATTTCAGATCAACTCCGTTATTTTTTTTTAACGATACATAAGGGTACCTGCTTTTAAAAAGATACATGTACAACAGTTTAGAAATCAAGTATATTTTGTGCTGTTCAGACCTTTTAACTTCTAAAACTCCTGGTCATTTTATATCTTAAATAAAGAATATGGTTTTCAGAGACAGAAGCACAATTCAGTCAATTTATGCGAAAGTTAATTAATTACATAAAAAATAATTGTATTCCATTAATACATACTTGAATAAATAGAAGTGGACAGATTTTAAGCCAGAGAAGATCTGTTTGGAAATGTTGATACCATTGTAAACTACAAGAGTTGCTGCGACATGGAATAAAAGAAAGAAAAAAACATGGATTTGATTCTGTACATAAACCTTCTACAAACTTCACAGATAAATTTAGTTACCTAGTTTCAAACAGTAGGCTCTTCGGTTCTGTTTTTCAAAATGTGGGAGAAAGAGGACACTTCTATTTGTATCTAAGATGCAAATAGGTAGCAACTAAAGGGCTGTTTTTTAATTTAAATCAGGAGAAATTAAACATCTAATGTTCTTTGTGTTTATAACTGCATAGAAAATCTCATTAAACATTAGTCACTTGGGCATTGTTTTTTATTTCCTTGGAGACAGCATCAGAACCTAAGGTACAATAGAAATCACTCACAAAACCTTCATCAACTTCCAGGAAAAACAGTTGAAATCTACAGTGAGGTAATGTGGGGTTCAACAAAAAACGACAACATTTTTCAAAGCCTCAAAGAAGTATTCCACTAGGAGTTTTTGCGACTTCTATCTTTCTACATCCCCTTTCAATTAATTCAAGTACATTTTAGTTTTGAAGAGTGGTAATTGAGAAATTACTAAAAAGAGCGCAACAATAAATTATATGTATGGAGACCTTCACCTGAAAGAAGGATTATGTTGCAAGAATTACTTCTAGAATTACCTTGGGTTTGTGACTGGTTTTATATATTTGTGTTGCTAACAGAGCAGGAAGAAGAGCAGTGATGAAATTTTCTGATGAAATCTGCCGGGGGGCACTAATTAGAGAAACACCAGGGAAGAGCAAACAGGAAGAGCTTGTGGAAGTGACGTTCCAACAGAAGTTTGAAAGAGCAAGTCGCAGGAGCCACCATCATGAATTAGGCCTGTAATTGAGGAGGTCATCAACCGGAAACAAGCACTGAGATCAAAAAATCTGAGTCTACAGGTTGATGGTAAGATGACAATGAACTCGCAGAGTGACACCTCCATTAAAAAAAAAGAAATGTGATACCAAGACATACAAGGGTATTACTTTGCACACTTCCCTCGCAAACTACCGGTGGAGTGTGAAATACAATGTTCAGTTCCGTGTTCAAGAACAACGAGCTTGAACTCAAATCAGCACAGTGAAGGGATAATCAAAGGCTGCTGAAAATAAAAAAAAAAAAAGATGATTAAAGGAGTTTTACATTGTTAGGTCAAGCAAATCTAAGGCCTAAGACAGAATGTGATGTTTCCTAATAGACAACACTGAGAGAAAAACAAGCCATGAATAAATTTAGGATGGAGTCGATGATGATGATGATTAGAAGATTTCTTATCCTTGCAGGACTAGGTTTTTGGAACAACTTGTTCTAAGATTAGCCCATATAAATTTGTGCAAAAATCACATGACGGAGTTACAAGTGACAACAAGGGATGGGCCTCATTGGCATAGAATGTTCCTGTCCTGGGAGCCTGTGTTGTTCAGTTTCAAAACCAAAATCAACTGTTGGGGAAAAGAAAAAAAAGTAATTAAATAACCCCACCAAAACCTCCTCTGCAAATAAGGGCAAAAGTCACTGAGCAGCCTACAACCACCCTCTAGCAATGGTTATTTTTTGTTGTTCAGAATAGGAACATTTCCTTCAGATTGTTCATAAAAAATTGAATGAATAATAATTGGATGATAATTTCAAGGAAGGCATATAGATTAGCATAAATTTTGGAAATGATTTAGGTTTCAACACAGCACCACCTAATGGAATAGAAACAGTAGCAATGAGTCTGAAACCGTGCAAACATGGATGGAGTCAGCTATGACTAATTTATAGACTCACAGTTTGGAGAGCTCTATAACTCATTCTGCCTCACATGCTGTCCCTACTAATATAAATTTGATGGTAAATATGCTATTAATTTTTTATTTTATTGGAAAGGAAGATTTTATCACAGGGTAGTTAAGGTAAGGATTTGCTTTGAGCCATTAGACATAGCTTGGCACAAAGCGAAGATATTTACACAGCGTTAAGAGAGATAAGAATGTATTTCCTAGTAAAGAGAGCATTGTGCATGAGAATTTAAATGAGCTGCTGATAGATACAGATAAGTGATAAAAAGTAGATGCCTGGCCTGTCATTAGAGAATATATCAGCCACTTTAAAATACACTCTGCTTAGACTAATCACCGCATTACTGCCATTTCAAATGAGGCGTGCAGGTATAAAACTGGAATAGCACAAGCCTTTCTTCTTGTTAATGAGGAGATTATAATATGTTGCAGCTCAGAGTTTCAGGTGAGCGGTGAATGCAGGCATTGAACAACATCCAGAGAGCAAGATGGGACATGTGTGATTCAAAACTGCGTTCTCTGGGTTTTACCTCCTTTGAGTCCCCTCCGTCCTCCATCCAGAGGGAAAAGGAAAAGCCCTGCAACTTTTTATTCCCAGGAATTACTTCTGCTCAGAGCTTTAGAAAGCAAGTTGCAATGAAAATGGCTGCTTTGTACTGTCATTACACTGGCAAGGTCTGAAACACCACTGCCCTCATATGCAGCCTCCTGTGCCTGCTTTCCTAGGTAGACAGTGGGTGCAATGAGCACAGCAGGGAGGCACGCTCTAAGCTGCATGGAGAAAACCAGTACAAGGCTCATCTACTTTTTCTTGAAAAGTTAGGATGGAAAAGGGTAATGTTAATATATGTTGTTCTTCCTCTGGAGAAGGTCATCATCAACTAGCCGAGGATGCTCGGGAAGATTGCCTGCCCCTGGCTTTCCTAGTGACGGAGAGCCAAATACTCCTGAGAGAGTGTGTAGCCTCACAACAGCAGCCTGCCCTGTCAGGGATGCACACTGCCCTACTCTGATGAGGCCAAGAAAGTGGTAGCTCTGGATCAGGTGACAGGGGCTTCTCTGGGCAGGACACATGAGGAAAGCAGAGGCAGGGACCATGCGGCACTGTGATGGGGCACAGGGCACGCACTGATGTCAGGCAGAGGCAAGGGTCTCAGCACTCTCTCCCTCTATAGAATAGCTACCTTTTTTTCTTGCCTTCAAGAGCTGCAGGACAGATGCCACTCAAACAAGCTCTGAGCAGGGAATGAGAAGTCACATTTACTGCTGGCCGAAGCATCCCTCGGGATCTCCGGCCACAGACCTGGGCAGACACAGACTGGTACCAACTGTCCTTCCTCCACAGCGCACCCTCAGCTGGGTGAGCTGGCTTCAGACAGGATTACTCCCAACTGGCAATAGCCGCCTCACAGTTTTCCTGTATTTCTCAGACCTTAGGATGGCTCTGGAAGCACTGGAACAAGACTGGTGCCTCCAGGGCGAGACTGATGTTAGGGCCACTTATAGACAATGAGAGGAACAGCCATCTGCCCGCATTCCCCTCTTTCTTGGGCTAACCTCAAGTTACCTGAATCCCAACCTGGAAGCATGCTAGTCTTGTAATTGTTACTCTGAAGATACTTGAATTATTAATAAAACAAAGAAAGGTACATCCATTAGTGTAGCAGAGGGTGTGTGTAAAAAGTTGCAGGCACCACACTCGCATTTAGCAAGCACATCCACGTCAGATAAGACTGCTCTTCTGAAATTTATGGACATGAAAACAACAGGGTTCAAGACCAAAAGCAGCATGCCTACATTTCAGTAGTATCGCTGTACTATAGACAAGGGATATAAAGTCATGATTCACAGTCATTAAATGATACCAGTGCATGATTTATAATGCAAATTTACACAGTTTTTTGTTTAATGTCGGAATTTTGACATTTAAAAGCCTTCCACTTTATTTACAGAGTCAAAAAGCCACAAGGCTTTAGATTCTGTAAATGTTTTTTGTTCTTATTTAGTTGTTTGAAAACTTGGCTTACTCTGTGTCCTCACCCCCAGACACAGTTTATACAGCCAGAAGGAGACTGCAAGTGTGTGATTTTATATTTTTTTTTAAGAGATAGGAGCCAAGAACAAAATTAAAACTAATGTTTGGGGTTTCAGAGCATAAGGTTCAAAGTTGTCTTATTTTAGATATCTTAGTCATCAACTTATCATAGTTTCCTGCAGGAGGTGAGCTGAAAAGAGAAAATTAGAGATACTTTAAGATAAAAAGAAAAGATAATATTGGGTTGGGGAGGGGGACTACGCTCTTTTTAAAATCCTTTACAAATTTCTTTGTAATGACAAACCTGTTCTTCTCTCACTCTTTTCCACCTTGCAAACAGCAATATGTTCCCAAATGGCCACCAAAGGGCTTTCAAGGAAAAAACTGTGATTCTTCTGTGGTCTACAGTTACTGCGGATAAGAATTTGTTCACTTGAGTTTCCCTGTGTAACCAAATAAAACACAAAGTGAAGATGGGAAATGTATTTTAATGTAAAAATAATAAGTGTAATGATCTTTTTGATTGTATTTTAATTGGTTGGATGTGAATTAGACTTGGTTTTCAAATTTCCTTTCATTGTATTTCGAAGTATTTCCATGTTCTTCTGCATATCTCAAGATTAATGTCTTGTCTATATCAGTGCATTTGCACTACCTCAGACTAAAAATTAATCTTCTTCCTTGATTTTTTTATTCCCCATATAACTTTTCCAGACTATCTGATATAAATATTCCCCAGAAGTCATTACTTTGCCATCTGCTATAGCATAGCATCTAGGCTGAAACTCTATGTCCATCTTCATCTTTGCGGTTAGTGATTTCAGCAGAAGATGTAGGTTGAGTTTTAGCTCACTCCTTTGGAAAGACACATAGCTTATGTTAAAAATACATATGACAAATGTAGCAGGATTGTTGTATCTCTGTATAGACCATGCATTTGTTGTTGTGTGTTGATCTGCTGAAATTATATTTAAAAAAAAATATAGTGTATAGGGGGGCTCCTGAAAATCTTTTGCTGCAATTTTATGGCACTCATGCTGCTAACTGTGAATTGGTTGAATAAAGAAAACACCTGTGTGCTTGCACCCTGGGCATCTGAGAACCACCACTTTTTATTGTATTTTTACACTGTTAAATTCTTTGGGTCATTGCACTCAGAAATACTTTTCCAAATTTTATTTTTCCCTTTACTGATTGAAAAATATCCCATGCTTTTGACTCCTGATTTCTATCGGTAGTGTTTTGAGGTTAACTCCATGAATTCAGGCAAAGTCACCCAACTAGAAATAATGCCTGACTTTCAAATGGACTGTGTATCTGCCATTCCTACACCATTGAGATTTGTGAGTCCTCAGATTTTTACAAATTGAGACATTTATAGCAAAAGCCGTAGACAGTCTGAGTTAAAAAAAATGACACGTCTTTCATTTGAAAGACCGAACACCCCTAAGCATTTGTAAATTCCAACCATTGCACTTTCTAGGAGAGAAAGAGCAGGAGGGAAGCAAAGGGTTGATTTTTCAGCTGCAAGAACCTCTGCTCTCATCAAGAGCAAATCCTGGGTATGTAATGCTTTTCTGTGCCATTGAGTCATAGCACCAGTAGTGTTGTATAAAGATTTTTCCAGTGCTTTAAGAAATCGCTGCAACATTAGGGATGTTACCTGTATTTCTGAGCTTCCAATTATTTTTGAAATGTTTTCACTGAAATTACATTCACTGGTGAGCTTACTGCATTGACATGGAAACATGTCTGCATCACTGAAACAAGTGCCCAGAGACACTATGGAGTCTTCATCCTCGGAGGTGCTCACCACTCAGCTTGCCCAGGCCCTGAGCAAAGCAACACAGCTTCCAGGCTGCTCTGAGCATGGGCTGGGACCAGATGCCCTCCAGACAACCCCTGCAGACAGAACAGATTATGCAATGATTCTGTTGTTCACTGTCATGGTAGCAAACTTAGTGCAGGTGCTTCCTTTTTCTGCCACGTATTTAATATTTTTCTCATTACGATATTACCAAATCCTGGTGTAATGAGATTTCAGTGCCTTTTAGTATTTTAAGTAGGTACAGGAAATAGAGCGGATCATTTGTTAAGAAGCAAGTAATATCATTCCTAATTAACTTTGTATACTATTTACCTGCTAATTTGCTTCAATATTTGTAAATAAAAACAAGATATGAATTAAAATAATAAAGTGCCTGACAAGTTAATTATCTCTTTGTTCAGATATGAGAGCATAGGTAACAGCTCTCATAACAGTTTTCTGCTGGATAAATAAAGCATTGACATTACTTAGCTTTTACTACAGAGAGTAATTGACAACATTTTTTTCTAGATCCAATGTTGTTTAGCTGGAATATAGTCTGACAGTGACTGAAACCTCCTGGGTAATCCAATGAACGTGGGGGTCGAGGATTTTTGTTTGTTCATACTTCTGCCACTGAGTAAACTCATTGTTAAACCAAGCCTGAGCCTAATTCAAGGTTTATTATAAACAGGAAGAAGCTTTATGTTCATAGAATCATAGAATGGCCTAGGCTGGAAGGGACCTTAGAGGTCATTTAATCCAACCTCCCTGTCATGGACAGGGACGCCTCTCAACTATATCAGGCAACACATGGGGACCCAACGGGGATCGAACCCGCGACCTTGGTGTTTAAATTCAGTGGACTTTGTCCCAATTCCCACAACGCCCACATTACATCTTTTAGTTGGTACTAGAGGCTAGATGGAAGCTCAGTAAAGATGAAGAATAGGGTTCCATAGAAGAACAACCACCCGCACTCAGGTGTTGCAGAGAGTGGTGCCAAGTGGTTGATGGGAGAGGGAACGTCTTTTCTCCATATCTAAGTTTTCTCATGAAATACTTACCGACTGGCCTCAGAGGGCTCTCATGAATATTAATTGTTTACTGCCATTATTGTTGTTGTATTAATTGTTGTTAATTACAATATTATTGTAATAATGCCTGGAGCAAGGCTTTCCAATTCAGGGAAATGGGAAATTGATGCTCAGCTTCCACCTGTATATGCAGGTTTGTTTCTTACTTGTCAGCTGCATTTAGACATCTTCATTATGCTCGAGTCTCGGAGACTTATAATTCCACCTGTCTTGCAGACCGAGAGGCATTTGTGTTTTGCTTTGGGGTGGGTTGGTTTTGATTTTTGTTTTCGTAAGAACTCAGTGTTAGTAAAATTCACCCTGCAGGTCAGGAAGTCCTCCTGCAGGCAGATGGAATGTAAAGATTATCCAGAAACACCACCCCAAACCGTCTGTATCTGGCAGTGATGTTGATCATGGTGGGAGAAGAAGATCCTGTTTATATTTTCTTTGCTGCAAGGGCATAAATTATGCGATGCATATGAACAAAACCTCGATTTCTGTGTACCTCTTGCAGGAGGTCTGTGTTTATAAATGCATAAAACATCTGTTTGGTGTTTGCAAATTAAGCACCTGCTTTTTTATAGTACAATTTAATATCTAGTTCCAAAAAAGCCTGTGAGGTCCAACGAAGCTGCACAGGCTGTTGCTTGCTTTTTTTGCAACAAATGCAAAACAATCACATAAATAAAACAAATGCCTGCAAATACAGACTGCATTTTCCTGTTTCAGCCGAATTCCTGTGCTCAATTAATTAACCACACCTTTGAAATGAAAACTTTGCAAATGCTTCAGTTCTTTTGCATGTCTAATATCAGTTTGTGTGATGTATGTATCTTCATTGAGAAATAATTGGAATAACCATACATAAAGAAAAACAGTTTTACAAATAAGTTAATACAAAAAGTACTGTGGATATATCATGTGAAAGTCAAACTCACATATCTGCTTTTTGACTAACAGGAAAGATCTCCAAGTCCCTGTTTATGTTAGGGAATCCTTTCCAGCACTAAGGTGGCTACTAGCTTTCCGTATAAAACACTCTTTGGCTTGGAGAGGTGGTTTGGCCTCACCATTGCCAGAGATACTCAGAAAGCCAAGGAGACTGTTTCTGCAAACCTGAAGGAAAGTGGTTAAAGAAGTTTTTGAGTATCCACAGTTAGGATAGCTGGACATTTTACAAAATCTCACAGAGCATCTATTTGCATCACTAAATGCCTAAATGCGTTCCCCAGACTGGCCTTAAATCAACAAATAAATTATGTTGCAAAAGGATTTTAAGCCTCTTTTTCAGAGTGAAACCAGCCATGAAAATTCTGGCACGTTCCTAAACTTGTTCCATTGGATTCTTTGTGTAACTGTCAGTCTAGTTTTAACAGGTGCTGTTAAAACTTGTGCTGTTTTATAAGGAACATTTTGGTCAGCTCCACTGAAAATTCATGACTCACCAAGAGTCTGTCAATCTTTTAGTATATTTTGCTGTGTGAAGGAATGGAAACTAACCTCTTTCAGCGAGTACATCCTGCAAACATACAACAAAACAAAATGAAAACGTCCATTTGATTTCAGAATCCAAAGTAAAATTTCCTATGCTTATTATTATTTTATTCCAGGCAATGCAACAAAAATGTGTCATCATCCCAGCTGCACCAGGACTTTATTAATAAATGGCTGTAACTGTCTGATGGTGCATGCAAGAAGTTTGGTTCTGTTCCCGCTAAGTCAATGGGAGTTTTGCTACTGACTACAACAAAATATCTTATCCTTGCACGTACTTAATAAATGTGTCATTTCCACAAATAGCATACACCAGGTTTTATTATGATTATTTAGTTTACTAGTATTTGATTAGTCATCACTTAAAACTTACACATTCGACATTGTGATAAATTTTCTCCCCTGAATTATGTACTTTGTGCAGATCCAATAACGGAAATAGGGTAGCTATTGGCACATTAGGGACAACTGATAATTCATCTACCAAAGAGGATTCCTCAGCTGGTGTAAGGGAAAAATAACTAACTTCTATGTTTCTCAAACAGAACACTCAGGACACAGACAAAATATGGGAGGTTCCACTAGTTTTTAGCTTTTAAATGGCCCTGAGAAACATTACCAGGCAATAGAGAGCAGTGCTTCAAGGTCTGTACATCTCAGAGCCAGAACTGCATCCACAGAATGCAGAAAGATACGAAATTATCTGTCTTTGGCTGCGTTGTCTGTTCCCGAGTTTGACAACCAATATATCAATATACCAATATATCAATATATCAGTTCTTCACTGTATTAACAGCAAATACTTTTTGAATTAATCTTTTCAATGCTGTAGCCCCTGTGTAACATGTTCCTCATAAGTGCCTACTTCCACTCAACACCTTTGAGCAACTGAATGCTTTCCCCTGGCTCATCACAGCTGCCTCCAGCCACTTAACAGCAGCAGTGTCTCTGTCCCCGCAGTTTACAGCTCCTTCCAATCACTCTTAGTGCCAGTAAATGCTATGATGGTGACCATGGCTTTGAGCAGGGGGAGAAGGTTGTTCAGAGTCGGAAGCTGAAGAAGAGTAACAGGTACAAGTACAGACTCCTCTGCTCTTCCTCATGTTCCCCTGGTACATGAACCTGCTCACAGCTCCCTTGCACCCTGGTGCTTTGAGACAATGTCAGCATTGGAGAGATTGGGGAGATTTGTGCACTGATTGAGGGGGAGCTTTCTTCTTTCTGTCCTTACTCACTTGTTACAAGGAGGAAACTTTCTTATTCTGAGGAAAATGCGTTTCCCACTTAAGAAAGTACCTCGATATGGGTGAACCACACTGATACAGCCACTATAAAAAGGAAAGCAAAGAAAAAACTTTGGGTCCTTGGAGCATCAGTTCACCTTACTGACGCACAGCATGGCAGTCCTCATGCAGCCTCTGTAGCAGTATCCTTGTATCCAGCGTTTTCAGGGTGAGGGGACATGCTCTGACCAGTTCAAAAAACTGTCAGCTATCAATATAACTTACCGTACTTGGCAGAGAACTGCAACAGATCAAATTAAAAATAAATCTGTTATGAGGTGCAGAATAACCCCACTACAAACCTGATCTGCTTCAACTTCATTGCCCGTGCAGCACAGCCGGTTCCTTGGCCTCTGCTTTACTCTCCCATTACAGAAGCCTCCTCACACTCATGAACATGTGTTTCTAATCAGAAAATGCTCAAGAAAAGACCACCTGCCTACAAAGGATACTTTTTTCCTCAATCCCAGAGGGCGTCTTACAGACAGGTTTAAGTATACAGCAAAAAACGAGCAGAGCAAAACACTGAAAGGACAGCTTTCTTTTAATGAAAGCCTACAGTGTTACCCGAGATGTTTGCAACAAAGCTAGGAGAGAATACTTTTCTTGATTATTAGTCCTGCTGAAGATATCATGAATAAATAACTTCATGGGAGAAATAAAATCTTGTCCTTTGCTTTGGCATTTTAGTTTTCTTTGGCTTGTCTAACTACTTTTTAAGGGAAAATGTCTGAATGTACTCAAACAGGGAAATAAAAGTTCCTTATGCCTCCTGATTTTCAAATGAGAGTTTTCTAAGCCATTACTAAACAGGCAGTTAAAAAATCAATGCTGTTACTTCTAGAGCTCTTTAAATATAAACCACATTTTAGACAAGGAAGTCAATGATCTTTGTGGCTTATTACAGTAATACCAGGTCAAAAACATGTGAAAAACCTTTTTACTAGGGAACTCAAAAAGCAGGAATTACAATCCCTTCCATTTGAGACTTGATCCAAAATGGACTTGGTTTAATGCTTTCTGTTGACTTCAGTGGACACTGAGTCAATCTGATCTGCTTTAGTACTTTCAATTTCACAGAGTCATGCCTTTAAGAATAATGTGAATGCAGCCTGAGAGTGATGGAGGCTTTACTTAGCCAGACCATCAGTGTAAAAAAAAAAGGGTCGGAGGCCAGTTAGATCCAGGAAGGACGTGATGACATAAGTTGAATAGCAATAAATAAATAAATAAAGTCACTAAGAAAAGACGTCATAATCTGTAGAAGAGAAGCCTTAACAATTTAGTGATAGTCAGAATTAACGACAGAGTGCTAAGTGTCTATATCAGTGTTAATCTGCACCTAAATATGTGAACATGTGGGAAAACAGCCCCTTCTCTCAGAGTAGTTCTAGTTGGCTGTAGGTTCTTTTGTTCCAAAAATAGAAATTGGGGTTGAAGGTTTCTTCCAGCCCAAACGGAATCCGAGGAGCTCATCATCCAGAAACAAGGGAGGCCTCTGCAGCCTGAGCCGTGCTAGGCAGCTGGAGACATCCCTCGGGAAATGGGCAACATGCCATGTGAGAGGCCAACAAGAGACCTAAGCAGCGAGCCCGTGTGCTGCTGCTGCCAAAGATCAACCAGGAACTTGACAGCCACGCACATCCTGTGTGTGTCCAGAGGTGTCTGTGGGTCATGTCCCATGGCCCAACGAGTGTAGGAGGAGGGCAAGTGGTGACGTCAGGGTCAGGCCACCAGTAGTAGGAGAGAGTGATTGCAAAGCACTGGCTTGTTTTCACACAGACACACGACATGCACACACATACACACCGACAAACCAAGTTGCTTTCTTGCAGCTCCACTGTGTACCAGATACAAAAGCAATGGCTTAGGAAAACATCCTTTTCTGTGTGCAGAACTTCACTGTTTTTGTAGTAATGTTACCTTGTACCTTTCTTGCCATGGGAAGCCTATTAAAAGCTCAAGGCCTAAGGATACAAAATGAAAGATGAGCAGAGCCATGAAACCAGCAAGCCCTGGTATTCTGTTCCCTGTTTACTGAAGAGAAAAAAACATTAAAAAAAAAAGTATTATAACTTTTAAGATCTTAAAGGCCTAGACTGTAATTAATTTTTGAGACTGATACCTGTTCTACACTCTCTTCTCAGAAGTTAAGCACACAGCTTTATTCTAGGAAGTTTCTTATCCATGATTACCATCTTAATTCTTTTCTACTATGCTTGCAGGCCTGAGATAAATGGGTGTTTTGGTTTGGACTGGCCAGATTTTGGTGGCCGGGGGGGGAGCTGCAGGGTGGCTTCTGTAAGAAGCTGCTAGAAGCTCCCCAAGTTTGACAGAGCCAATGCCAGATGGCTCCAAAGAGGGACCTGCCGCTGGCCAAGGCTGAACCTATCAGTAAAGTGATAGAAGGGGAACGCCTCTGTGAAAAACATATTTAAGAATGGGGAAAAGAACTGTGCCATAACAGCTGGCACAGAGATGGAGGAGTGAGAATCTGTGCAGACACCAAGGTCAGTGAAGAAGGAGGGTGGGGAGGATGAGCTCCAGGCACTGGAGCAGAGAAAGTCCCCCCGGGTCCGTGGTGAAGACCATGGTGAAGCGGGTTGTCCCCCTGCAGCCCATGGGCGGGGTGCAGATGTCCACTGTGAGGATCACCGCGTAGATGTCCACCGTGTAGAGGACCCCACGCCGCGTGGGTGGATGCCTGAAGGGGGCTGTAGCCCGTGGGAAGCCCGCATCAGAGCAAGTCGCTGCCGGAACCTGTAGCCCGTGGAAGAGGGAATGCCCACGCTGGAGCAGGTTGGCTGGTGGGACTTTTGGGACGCTGCGGGTGGCTCACGCTGGAGCAGTTTCCGCGAAGGACTGCGGCTCAGACTCACGAGGGGTGGGCTGCCCCTCGTGAGGTGTCTCGCGTTGGGCAGTTTGTGATGAATTGCCCTTCGTGGGATGATTCATGCGGAGAAGAGAGCATGAAGCTTGTGTCCCATGAGAGGGACCCCACAATGGCCCTGGGGAAGAGTGAAGAGTCCTCCCCCGGAGTGAAGAAGCGGTGGAACCAACATCAGATGAACTGACCATAACCCCCATTCCCTGTCCCCCTGCGCCGCTCGGGGGGTAGAGGTGGAGAAACCGGGATTGATGTCAGGCCCGGGAAGAAGGGAGGGATGGGGGGAAGGTGTTCCGTTTTTAAGATCTGTTTGCTCTTTCTCACTTCTCACTACTCCTCTCTGAGTGATTCTTTTAATAAATGTGCCTAATTTCCCCAAAATTGAGTCTGTTTTGCCTGGAACGGTAAATGAGAATGATCTCCCTGTCCTTATCTCAAACTCTAAGCCCTTGGAAATATTTTCTCCCCCTGTCTAGCAGTGAAGGGGAAGTGAGAGAGCAGCTGTGTGGGTACGTGGCGGCTGGCCAGGGTCAAACCATGACAATGGACTAACAACAGAGAAGCTCCAAAACCAAACAGCGATCCCACTCCAACAGCTGCCTGGATGCTTTCGTCCAACAGCACTGAGAAGATGAAACATAAGAAAGGTCTTAAGTGTTCATGTGATCGCCAGGGTCCTCAAGCATTTCTGATCTAGCTCTTAAACCTGCCTTTTCCTAAAGGCAAACAAGTAATGTGCATGGACACACAGACAAATATCCATGTTTCCTAGTCCCCCACACAGTGTGGATGAACAGATCAAGCAATACTTTATAAATGGAAAGTGACGTGTCCTTAATGACGTACAAAATCCTAAGTGGCTTAGAGGTTTGTTTAGGACCACCAGGGACTTGCTGTTTGTTCATGCCTTATCTGAGGAAACCAGATCTCTCAACTTCAACAAAACAAGGCTGGAAAATAAGGGTGACTGTCTATTCACGATACTTCAGATTGGACATAACCTCTCTATTTCAGACATACATGGGGAGAAGAATTCGTACAAAACAAAGAAGACAAAAAGAAGAGATGGAAAAGGCCTCTACTCAAAATACTCTGGGTAGCCCAGATAACACCATTTTAAGCACTTAAATTCATCCAGCCACTTCTTACTTACACCACTGATGCATGCTTCTAAATAACTGTTTGCATTTGATTTAGGATAATAGTTGAAATCTGCTACTAGGGATTGGAAATGTTGGTATAAACAAGGCCTTTGAGTACAGTTCTCTATCTTTGGCATGATACTTGCGGTTTTGGGTTTTGCAGCGCTTACTGGAATCACAGTGCCCTAATGCTCCTCCTTTCTGGCTGGATTAAGCACAAGTGGGTTTTTTGCCATCTTCCCCATTTCAGAAAAATGTCAGCCAGATCACCTAACCACCCATTAATTGCATCCTTTATGTCTGCTTTACATATTCTAATAGATGATCAGCTGTAGTTGAGAAGAAAGCAAGTAACTTTAAAGTCAAAATTTGGTATTGAGCAAACTTGTGTATATATCTCGGCTTTTCACCAACAGCCATGGTGACATCTCAGTGTCCATTTCTGACCATGCAGTACCAGCTCTGTTTAGCCACTATATACAGACCTAAGCCAAGGACTTATATAAGGATTAACAGGTCATACTTTTGATAACACTGTGAGGAATTTATTTCTTCCCTGCTAGATATGTCCACTTGCAGCATTTCTTCAGGCCCTTTCCTCCTGAATCTCCAAAGTTCATTCCACAAGGAGTGTTTTTAAATTACTTACCCTAACCTGGGTGATAACATGATCCTCCCTCAGAAAGAGGGGCCATCTTCAAGGTTTCTCCAGGAAGCCTTCCTTACTTGGAAAACCTTCATCAGCATCTAGCTCAGGTACTTCACAAATGACATAGGCACCCCAAATTCCCATACTGTTGTGGCAACAGCAGTTGTTGGTGGCACTCTGACAAATGTTTTGAAGGCTTCGGTCAAAGCCCAATGCTACAGCCAGACAGCTGCGAAGGCTGGCACTGACTTTCATTAGCAAAACCCACAAGCGGTTTGTGATTTGTCCAAATGGTAAGGAGACTTCCCATGCAATTTTTGAGGTACTTTTAAGTCCAAAGATAACACTTAGACTTTCTGTCTCCAACCAGTAGTAATTCTATCCTGCCAGTTGATTATTCCTCAGTGGCTGTTACATTATGGGTCAAAACTATCCCTTCTCTTACATTACAGATAAATTGTTGCTCAAAATAAATAAGTCGTATAGAGGACCCGGGAAGCTCCAAAACACTTGGTTATCTTTCTGAATACCAGGAGTGTCTCCTGTTCTTAGCAAGCAACATAAGTAATTTGAAACTGTTAAAGCACAATGATAAAAAAATATTGATAAAAGTTAAATGAACAGACACATGCTTTTAGATGTATTGTTTGGGAAATCTGAATCCTCTCACTGTTCAGCATATGTCTTCTGCAAGAAGGACTCTCTCTTTGCCTGTTCTGCTGCCATGCAGATTCATAAATGTAGTCTGAGCATGTGTTTTGTTTTACAGGAGGCCTCAATGCTTATCTGAAGTACTCTCCTTGGCTTAGTCGAATTACTTCTGCATGAGGTGAGGATATAAAAAGCACTTGCTAAATCCTCTTTCTAGAAAATTCTGGAATATGATTGCATTTCAGTTGGCAATTTACTACATCAATATAAACAAACCTTGGTGAATATCTAAAACATATCTTTCTTAACATCATCTTCCAACTAACTCCACTGGCAAGTCCTCTGTCTGTACACACAAAATAATTATCTAACATGCAGACATTAGTAACTAACTTTTATATAGCCCATTCAGATGTGGATAGTTTTGTCTGGCTTAATGATAGAAGATGTTCATTCTGAATATTACAATGGTGAAATGATGTTGGCCTATCATCTAGACTCTATAATTTAACCTCAGGTTTTTCTCTGAGGATGTCAAGAGCCCATTTTGTATTCATATATTTTGGCTTAGATATAAATCTCAATCTTTACAGCTCATTAACCGCTATCAACAGCATTATGTGCATCTTCAGTGTGTGGCAGAATCTCATTTGAAGGTTTGCCCCAACTTCATTTCTTACAAGCAGCCTTGGAATTTACATTGGTCCCTTGGGCACAAGAACTACATAAGACTCTTGTCTTTTTTATTATTTAGGGTTTTATTTTACTATGTATTTTAGGGGTTATATTTTAGCATTCATTTTGGTCAGCTTTTTTGTCAGTACTGCAGTTGTGACCAGGATCAGTCATCCGAAGCATGGCTGATACATATCGTGTGTACACTCATACATAAATGTGTAACCGAAGCCTCCGTCTTCACATCTTGGGTATCTCATTAGTTATGTGTGTCACTAGTTGGCAAGATTCTACTTCTTTTCCTTTCAATCATATAGGTCTTTCTCCAGGATAAGAAAGTTATTTATTCTTTCCTTTTCCTACAGTCTTTTGGACTTTACCTCATTGGTTTGAGAGGACGATTGATGGACTTCTTTGCATTTTCTGGCTGATTGCCTAATCTTGAGAAATTTTTAACATGAGGCCACTCAAAACACTCATATTCATCAAGCAGGAGTGCTCCTCCAGAGCAGAAAAATCGTTTGTGAGTTTGAGACTCTTCCAGTATGCTTTGCATTTTGTTTACTAAGCCAGTTTGTTTTCCTCTGTCCTAAGCACAAGCTTTGCAATATTCCTCACTGCTGCTTCCATTCTAATACTATTACTTTACACCATGTTAAATTCACTTCTGCCTTAAATTTGAAGCTATCATTCTTCATACAAAGCAATCTGCAAGACATTTCCAGAAAAGCAATACATGAACATGGTTGCAAACACAGCTATAGATTCCCTTTGCATCCTGATACAAGTCTGAAATGTGAATTATTTTCTGGTAACTCCCTATAAGTGTTATACAGCTTTCTGCTAAGTTTTGTGGATCTTCAACAGGCCTTCTCTGATTCTGAGGCTGTAAGAAACTCTGTAAGAGGACAGAGACTTTGCTTCTAAATAACTCTGAGGGAATAATTTGCTACCCATGTCTACGATGTCCATCACAAAAAAACCTGAGCAACTACATCTTAAAATAAATTATAATTTCCACTTGTTGCACTGACTCCCTTAATTTGTCATAAATTTCATTGGTTTTTCAAGGGTTCATTTTTCAGCAATGTTGTTAACTCTCTATCAGAATACTGCAAGATGGAAATGCCTAACTTAACTGTGGCATGTCTGGAATGGGAGTCAGGGGAAAAGCACTACTGTTTAATGACAGAGAGTAAGAGGTGGATGGAGTGTTATACTCTGGGGTAACCACATGCTGACTGTAAGCTTGGTTTTGTTTTTTTTGAATTACAAGCATCTCTTTCAGTTTGTCTGTCTTTTAATTTTGCCACCATACTCTGAAATTCTTGGAGCTTTTAAGCATAGCTCTTTGGGTTTTGAATGAAATTCAGATACATTCATGTGACTTTATACACGGAATCACACAACCATAAAATGGTTTGGGTTGGAAGGGACCTTAAGGATTATCTAGTACCAACACCCCTGCCATGGGGGTTATCCCACTGGACCAAGTTGCTCAAAGACCATACAGAAGCCCCATCTGTAGAAATACTGAAGTTGTCATAGAAGAACAGATTTCATATATTCCACCTGCTGATTTCTAGAGTAAGGCTCCTTGAGAGGCAGATGACTGGTTTATCAGAAAAACAAACAAAATTGCACAGCAGTCTTCCATCTTAACTTAGAGTAAACCATCTGCCCCTAGATTATGAATGCTATAAACAGCATGATTGCAAAACATTAAATGAAGAAGGGTTCATATAGCAGTTCTATTTTATATTCTTCTGATAGCTTTTTAGGTGTTTCAAATACAAAACAGGTATTTGCAGGCACCTGTAAAAAAAAGAATAGCAATTTATGCCCATCTTTTTGTGTGTTTGAAGACGATTATCAATGCTGTGTGGAAATTGTCACCAACTGACAATACTTTATTTCTTCTTCACTACTTTAACTTTCTCTCATGGTCAAAGACCTTGTGAACAGAGAAGATGACCTCTAAAGTTATTTAAAAATTTCTCTACAATCATATCTTTAATTCATATTTGCACATGACCAGGAGGACAATGCTGTTACACGAATATCTGTATTATTGTAGATCTGGTGTTTATCGACAGCAATGTGTTTAATGATCTTAGAGGTCTTTTCCAACCTTAATGATTCTGCAAGAAGATACCCACTCAAAATGGAATAGACAATCCTTGTTAATCGCCCACCTTGACTAATCAACACATTTCTATCCTCAGTCCCAAAACAGAAATTTGGCAGTATATCCACGTTATAAGTCAAAATCTATGACTTAAAAATTTCACCGTGTCTTGTAGGTCCTCTTTAGGACCTAAACCTCTCCTCTTGATCCAGCTATGAACATGTCTGTCCTGTAAGACCACGTATATTACATATTCATCCTCATTACTTTGTGCAGTGACAAGCCAAGAGTCAAAAGGATGTGGCGTGGTAACTACAAGAATACCATAGGAAGGGGTAGTGCTTCTTTTTAGGAAGGAGGACTCCAACCAGATTGGCAGCAAAGCAGTTAGTGAAGCGATATAAAGATCCTTAGACAACATGAAGTGTGACAGACGTATTTGTGCAGATTTGGGAAAATTATGGCGTAAAACTGGCAGGAAGAAGGACAGTTTTGCTCAACCATAGTCTCAAAGGATTTGGAGGAAAGGGAATAAAGAACAGGGTCTAGACAAAATGAACTAACTACGTTGCCAGCCAGAGAACAGGACACATATAACAGGGCAGAATAAGAAGTGGGTGAAAGTACTGTAATAGGATTACGAGTTGATGGTATAAGACGGTATGCGTCAAGCAGACAGCCGCTGTAGCCATGTGCAAGTGAGGTACTGCCATACCTAACTCTTTTTTTGAATCTAGTCTTTTCTGAAGACTACCTGGCTAGAAGGTACCATTATGAAACCAGGAAACAGAAACAATAGCATATAACATGTACTAAATCACATCTTTTCATTGCTATTTGTCAAAATGATAAACCTATTGAATGAAAACAAAACATGTAAAAGCATTAGCAAATAAATTTATATGTGATTTGAACATATTTACCTTTTCACAACAGGTAGTAAGAGAGATTAATTCATTCAATTAATTATTTTTTCATTAACCAAAATAGTCATCAACAGAAAATCTGCTATGACCAACTGGAAGTGTATGGGGATTTCACATTTCCCTCCTTCTGTTATGTAACATTTAAAGGAAATTAACCCCTCTCCATCTGACATTCAGATGAAGAACCATCTACATAATTTCTGTTTATTAACATGCCATATACTACAAATAAATAAAGAAATCTTCAAAATTGTGAAAGCTTTCCTGTGTGAAAGACTCTAAAATTATATAATTTTTTCAAATCTTTCTGACTTGAAGTCAGAAAGCTTTTTGTTTGACTATATTAGCCTTAGAAGAAACTTAGCTGAAATGTCTGTTTACTATACATGCTGCTAGGACCAGATTATGACTTTAAAAAGATTTATGTAATTTTGATCTTCTTAGGCATATTTATGAAATTGCTATGCAAAACGTAACCATTATTTTCTCCTCAGAAATTGTCACAACATTTCTCCTTGGTCTTTTGTTTAGAAGCCAAAAATCTTTCCAGTTTACCATTTGGCATTTCAAAACTAATTTAAGCAATGTGGATGTAATCTGTTACCTAGGTCTATCAGAAAAATTGCCCATTAGCGTAAGAAGACAGATGTTCCTTTTCTGCTTACCTTTTACATCCAGCAAACCTTTTATGTTGGTTCTAAAATAATATGGCAGTGTCACTAATGACCACCTTGCAGTCCGAAGCACAGCAAATGTTCCATAACAAATAATTCAGCAGCCAAATCCCTCCTCTCTTCTCATTGGTGAATTTTGTGTTAATAGAAATTGTTTATCATTTTAATTAAACAGGAAAATTGTTTTGCAATATTCTGTAGTTTATTCAAGAGCATCTGGTTTCATTATCCAAGACTGGAAAGCCAAACTTCTTTGATTGGATGCATTAGTCACAAGATATGTATAAGAATGCTTCCACTTGGCAAGTATCCCTATTAGTTTAAAATGTCCTCTTTCAGTAAACATTCCTGAAAAAAGTTCCCCAACTAACAATGACCACATGAGGCCAACATTTAAAGTCACAGACTTTCAGAGGTGACTCCAGCAGGGTCTCTGCTTGACTAATTCCTTCTCCTTTACATTGATATGCTGCAGATGGAAAAAAAATGGCACACAGACTGTGGACTACTGCAAGTCTCTCTGCTGCAGCAGAATGTCTTCTCTAAACATTAAAGACGCTGTAAGATTGTACTGGGTTCAGCTAGGATAGGGTTAATTCTCAGTGAAAGAGCTATCTGGGCATAGGGGGTCGCTAGGATATTCGATACCATCGTGATGTCATGCTCGGGGTATATATATATGGAGCGGTCGGGGTGGGGGCGCGCGCTCTTTCCCGGTTTCCGGTCCGGTCGGTCGGTGAGCTCCGCGTTACACGTTACTCGCGTTATATCTGGTTAAACGTTACTGTTATTTCACTGTTATTGTTACCATTTTATGTTCACCATTAAACTGTTTTTATCTCAACCCCTGGAGGCCTTTGCCTGAGCCCCTTTCGGGCTCTTCCCCTCACTCTCGGTAGGGGGGGGAGGGAGCGACCGCGCGGTTCCTTTGTTTCCTTCCCGCCGGTAACTCGGCTCGAACCACAACAACTTTGGCGCCCAACGTGGGGCCAGGGGTTTGAGATAACAACAGATTTGACAGAAGAGTGTTAAAAAGATAACTTTGTTAGATTGATTCTGCACATTAGTCAAGTAGTTGGTGGTCATAATGTTGTTGTATTTACTTACGCTGTGGCATTGGCTGAATCCTTATGTATCCTATATATTTGCTGCGATATTATTTACAAACTGTGGATGAACTGGCTTTAGAGAGAGAACAGGGAAAACAAACACGCCGGAATACTCTCTGGTTTTACCTACGTGACCATGGAGAGAACATGAGGAAGTGGGATGGAGAACCAACTTCAGTCCTAGATGAACGCGTACGTGAGTTGCGAAAGGAAGCGGCAAAGAAGAAGGATCATCGTAAGAAAAGTATTGCCCCAGTTTCCAGTGGAAAGCCCTCCAAACGAAACAGGAAAACAGATTTTGACTCTGATGCTTTTGAAGGAACCTCTAAGTCATACTCACAAGTGAGTGACTCTGATCGAGAATAGAGGTGCCCTGCCTCCAGCCAGGTGGAGGAGAGGGACAATCGGGTCTACTGGACTGTGTGGATCCGATGGCCTGGCACATCAGCTCCACGGGAATACAAAGCCCTAATAGACACAGGCGCACAATGTACTTTGATGCCATCAGGTTATAGAGGGGTAGAACCCATTTGTATTTCTGGGGTGACAGGGGGGTCCCAGCAACTGACTGTATTGGAAGCTGAAGTAAGTTTGACTGGAAATGAGTGGCATAAACACCCTGTTGTGACTGGCCCAGATGCTCCGTGCATTCTTGGTATAGACTTCCTCAGGAGCGGGTACTTCAAAGATCCAAAAGGGTACCGGTGGGCCTTTGGCATAGCTGCTTTGGAGGCAGAGGAAATTAAACAGCTGTCCACGTTGCCTGGTCTCTCAGAGGACCCTTCTGTGGTGGGTTTGTTGAGAGCTGAAGAACAACAGGTACCAATTGCTAACTCCACGGTGCATCGACGGCAATATCGCACCAACCGAGACTCCCTGGTTCCTATCCATAAGCTGATCCGTCAGTTGGAGAACCAAGGAGTTATTAGCAAAACTCACTCACCCTTTAACAGCCCCATATGGCCAGTGCAGAAATCTAACGGGGAATGGAGACTAACAGTGGATTATCGTGGCTTGAATGAAGTTACACCACCATTGAGTGCTGCCGTGCCAGACATGCTCGAGCTTCAATATGAGCTAGAATCGAAGGCTGCCAAATGGTACGCCACCATTGATATCGCTAATGCGTTTTTCTCGATCCCTCTGGCAGCAGAGTGCAGACCACAGTTCGCCTTTACTTGGAGGGGCATCCAGTACACTTGGCATCGACTGCCCCAGGGGTGGAAACACAGCCCCACCATTTGCCACGGGCTAATCCATGCTGCACTGGAACAGGGGGAAGCTCCAGAACACCTGCAGTACATTGATGACATTATCGTATGGGGGGATACAGCGGAAGAAGTTTTTGAGAAAGGAAGGAAGATAATTCAAATCCTTCTGAAAGCTGGTTTTGCCATAAAACGTAGTAAGGTAAAAGGGCCTGCGCAGGAGATCCAGTTTTTGGGAGTAAAGTGGCAAGATGGACGCCGCCAGATTCCGATGGAGGTGATTAATAAGATAGCAGCGATGTCCCCACCAACTAGTAAGAAGGAGACACAGGCATTCTTAGGCACAGTGGGGTTTTGGAGGATGCATATCCCAAGTTACAGCCAGATTGTAAGCCCTCTTTTCCAGGTGACCCAGAAGAAGAACGATTTTAAATGGGGCCCTGAACAGCAACAAGCCTTTGAGCAGATTAAACAAGAGATTGTTCATGCAGTATCTCTTGGGCCAGTCCGGACAGGACAAGATGTTCAAAATGTGCTTTATACTGCAGCTGGGCAGAATGGCCCTGACTGGAGTCTCTGGCAGAGGGCACCAGGGGAGACCCGAGGCCGACCTTTAGGGTTTTGGAGTCGGGCATACAGAGGATCTGAGTCCCGCTACACTCTCACTGAGAAGGAGATACTGGCAGCGTATGAAGGAGTCCGAGCTGCCTCAGAAGTAATTGGTACTGAGGCACCTCTCCTTTTAGTACCCCGATTTCCAGTTTTGGGCTGGATGTTCAGAGGGAGGGCCTCATCTACACATCATGCGACTGATGCCACGTGGAGTAAATGGATGGCACTGCTTACACAGCGGGCCCGAATGGGGAACCCTAATCGACCAGGAATCCTGGAGGCAATTACAAACTGGCCAGAAAGCAAGGACTTTGAGGTGTCACAGCAGGAGGAAGTGAAACGTGCAGAAGAGGCCCCACGATATAACGAATTACCGGAGGATGAGAAGCGGTACGCTCTGTTCACTGATGGGTCCTGTCGCATTGTGGGAAAGCATCGCAGATGGAAGGCTGCTGTATGGAGCCCCACCCGGCAAGTTGCTGAAGCCACTGAAGGGGAGGGTGAATCGAGTCAATTCGCAGAGGTAAAAGCCATTCAACTGGCTTTAGATATTGCTGAGCGGGAAAAGTGGCCAGTGCTCTATCTCTACACTGACTCGTGGATGGTGGCAAATGCTCTGTGGGGGTGGTTACAGCAATGGAAGCAGAATAACTGGCAACGCAGGGGTAGGCCTATGTGGGCTGCCGAACTGTGGCGGGATATTGCCGCCCGGGTGGAGAACCTGGTAGTGAAAGTACGTCATGTAGATGCCCACATGCCCAAGAATCGAGCCACAGAAGAGCACCTAAACAACCAGCAGGTAGATCGGGCTGCTAAGATCCAGGTGTCTCAGGTGGACTTGGACTGGCAGCACAAGGGTGAATTGTTCATAGCTCGGTGGGCCCATGACTCCTCTGGCCATCAGGGAAGGGATGCGACACACAGATGGGCTCGTGATCGAGGGGTGGACCTGACCATGGATGCTATCGCACAGGTTATCCATGAATGTGAAACGTGTGCTACAATCAAGAAGGCCAAGCGGGTAAAGCCTTTGTGGTATGGAGGGCGATGGACGAAATACAGATATGGGGAGGCGTGGCAGGTTGACTATATTACGCTCCCACT
The DNA here is from genome assembly GCA_020746105.1 of Trogon surrucura. NCBI lineage: Eukaryota > Metazoa > Chordata > Aves > Trogoniformes > Trogonidae > Trogon > Trogon surrucura. Next base: position 58,186,731 of record CM036618.1, read on the forward strand.
AACCCGTCAAGGCAAACACCATGTACTCACAATGGTGGAGACGACCACCGGATGGCTGGAGACATACGCTGTGCCCCATGCCACTGCTCGGAACACCATCTTGGGCCTTGAAAAGCAGGTACTGTGGCGACACGGCACTCCGGAGAGGATTGAGTCGGATAATGGGACTCATTTCCGGAACAGCCTCATTGACACCTGGGCCAAAGAGCACGGCATTGAGTGGGTGTACCACATCCCATATCATGCACCAGCCTCTGGAAAGGTGGAACGGCACAACGGACTGCTAAAGAGTACATTGAGAGCAATGAGTGATGGAACTTTCAAACACTGGGACACAAATTTAGCAAAAGCCACATGGTTAGTAAATAATAGAGGATCTTCCAATCGAGCCGGGCCTGCCCAGTCAAAACTCCCACCTACTGTGGATGGAGATAAAGTCCCTGTTGTGCGTATGAGGAACATGTTGGGGAAGACAGTATGGGCTAGCCCTGCCTCAGGCAAAGGCAAACCCATCCGTGGGGTTGCTTTTGCTCAGGGACCCGGGTGTACTTGGTGGGTGATGCAGAAGGATGGGGATGTTCGGTGTGTACCCCAAGGGGATTTAACTTTGGGAGAGAATAGCCAGTGGATTAAATCATGTGATGTTAACTGATAAATTACCCTGCTAATGTTTGTCATCACTGTTGCTGTTATTATGTGTCATGTTGATTAATATTACAGTAAGAACGACCCAGACCAACACAGGATAGACTACGATGAAAAGGAGGGAGGGACAGCGATAAGGGAACCTGAGGTGGCGCCCAGTGACTTTCCTTAAATGACGGTTTTTTTTCAAGCTTCAGACCGTGGACACAGAACATGAAAAATACAGCGTGTTTTGGACGAAGTATACCACAATCAAGCACCATTCCCTCCTACCCTAAAGAACTGTTACAATGAATGGAACCTTGAAGCCATGAACTCAAAGGCTATACTGGAAGGAGTGTATAGATTAAGCGAATGATAATTGTAAAGCGTGAGATCTGAGCATGACGTAGATGGTATAGAATAAGGGGTGGATAATGTACTGGGTTCAGCTAGGATAGGGTTAATTCTCAGTGAAAGAGCTATCTGGGCATAGGGGGTCGCTAGGATATTCGATACCATCGTGATGTCATGCTCGGGGTATATATATATGGAGCGGTCGGGGTGGGGGCGCGCGCTCTTTCCCGGTTTCCGGTCCGGTCGGTCGGTGAGCTCCGCGTTACACGTTACTCGCGTTATATCTGGTTAAACGTTACTGTTATTTCACTGTTATTGTTACCATTTTATGTTCACCATTAAACTGTTTTTATCTCAACCCCTGGAGGCCTTTGCCTGAGCCCCTTTCGGGCTCTTCCCCTCACTCTCGGTAGGGGGGGGAGGGAGCGACCGCGCGGTTCCTTTGTTTCCTTCCCGCCGGTAACTCGGCTCGAACCACAACAAAGATCCAGGGGGGTTTGCCACTGAGAGCAAGTGACAAGGTTGAACTCAGGGTAATTAGCCCAACCACATGGCTTTCTTTCCCAGTTAAATTTCCAACTCTATTCTGGTTTTCATGCTTAGAGCAGGGCAATAAGGTAACTCCAAGACCCCCCCCCACTCAGGCCTCCTGGGAGACCATTTGTAGGCTTCTACTCTGTCTGATTAGGCTTATCTAACCTACAGGAACACAAGCAACAACAAACTCGAGGTGGGCTTCCTATGGATAGACCTGCAGTGCTCCATGCTCGTACATGTGCATGGTTTCCAAAGGGACTGAATGCAAACCTGTTGCTGTCTGGTTGCCACAGAGGTTGCAGGTACAGCACGGACTACTGAGGAGAGGTTATAAGTGATTCATCCTACAGATTTTCAGTGAGATCAGGTTTTAGGGTGATCTTAAGGTCATGTGTGATTACTGATATAGACACAGAGAGTGTGAAGACTGTCCTCAGGAGCCTCAGTCCCCTGAGGCCCCAGAGGAAGTCAAGATAAAGGAGGAGTTTGACCTGGTTGAGGAGGACTGGGTTAAGGATCAGTTTGAACACTTGAACATCCATAAATCCATGGGCCCTGATGGGATGCAGCCATGGGTGCTGAGGGAGCTGGGAGGAGTCATTACTAGGCCACTCTCCATCATCTTTGGTAAGTCGTGGGCAACAGGTGAGGTGCCTGAAGACTGGAGGAAAGTGCATGTCCAGTCTATAAGAAGGGCAGGAAGGATGACCTGGGTAACTACAGACTGGTCAGCCTCACCTCCATCCCTGGAAAGGTGATGGAACATCTTATTCTTGACGCTATCTTTAGGCATATCAAGGATAAGAAGGATATTAGGAGCAGTCAGCATGGCTTTGCCAAGGGGAAGTCATGTTTGACCAACCTGATAGCCTTTTATGAAGACATAACCAGGTGGATGGATGGTGGCCATGCAGTGGATGTGGTCTATCTGGACATCAGCAAGGCCTTTGACACCGTCTCCCACAGCATCCTCATAGGTAAACTGAGGAAGTGTGGTCTGGATGACCAAGTAGTGAGGTGGGTCGAGAACTGGTTGAAGGGAAGAAACCAGAGAGTTGTGGTCAATGGGGCAGAGTCTGACTGGATACCTGTGTCTAGTGGGGTCCCTCAGGGGTCAGTGCTGGGGCTGGTTCTGTTTAATATATTTATCAATGACCTGGACGAGGGATTAGAGAATGTTGTCAGCAAGTTTGCTGATGATACAAAATTGGGAGGAGTGATTGACACACCAGAAGGCTGTGCAGCCATTCAGAGAGACCTGGACAGGCTGGAGGGCTGGATGGGGAGAAATCTTATGCGGTTCAACAAGGGCAAGTGTAGAGTTTTGCACTTGGGAAAGAATAACCCCATGTGCCAATATAGGTTGGGGACTGACCTGCTGGAGAGCAGTGCAGGGGAAAGGGACCTGGGGGTTCTGGTGGACAGCAGGATGACCACGAGCCAGCAATGTGCCCTCGTGGCCAAGAAGGCCAATGGCATCCTGGGGTGTATTAGAAGGGGAGTAGCAAGTAGGTCGAGAGAGGTCCTCCTGCCCCTCTACTCTGCCCTGGTGAGGCCGCATCTGGAATATTGTGTCCGGTTCTGGGCCCCTCAGTTCAAGAAGGACAGGGAGCTGCTTGAGAGAGTCCAGCACAGAGCCACAAAGGGTATCTCCAGCTTGGAGAGGAGGAGGCTGAGGGGTGACCCCATAAATGTTTATAAATATGCCAAGGGGGAGTGTCAGGAGGACAGCGCCACGCTCTTTTCAGGGGCGTCCATTGACAGGACAAGGGGCAATGGGTGGAAGCTGGAACATAGGAGGTTCCATAAAAATATGAGAAAAAACTTTTTCACTGTGAGGGTGACAGAGCACTGGAACAGGCTGCCCAGGGAGGTTGTGGAGTCTCCTTCTCTGGAGACATTCAAAACCTGCCTGGACGCGTTCCTGTGCGCTCTGCTGTAGGTGTTCCTTCTCTGGCAGGAGGGTTGGGCTAGATGATCTTTGAGGTCCCTTCCAACCTCTAACATTCTATGATTCTGTGATTCTGTGAACATGGTATAAAGACAACACAACACACTGAAGGATCTGGTCTGTTTTGGGTTTATATTTTTTTTTCCCCACAATCACCATGGTCTTACACCCTTATGAAAAAAATCAAGAAAGGTTTATAAATGGTGAACACTGAAGAAACCTGGTTTTTAAATTCAGTTAAGGTACCATCTGTATCTAGCAAGGATAAAAATATTGCTGGTGTTTTACACCAATTTTACCCTTTGGGATTTTTTGTTTATTTTGTTTCTTTGGCTAAACACTTGGAGTAAAAATGAAGATGAAAATCTTGGAAGGAACTTTTAAAAACAAGAAATGTACTCCACCCTTATTACAACATTATTCTTGTTTAGCCAAACATTTTTCCCTTAACAGATGATCTGATATAGGCACACATACAGAAAAGACATAAAAGACCTACATCAGCCACAGCTTTTTAGATAAAAATGCATGAGGAACAGTGAAATGTTTGAATGAATGAGAGGCAAGGAACATAAAATAAATATAGGAAAGTAATATCCCTTCAGTGAATAAAAACTAATATCTTGCATAATAGTCCCTTGAGTCCATGAAGATTAATTTAAACTGAATTAAAAATCACATGGGCCTTATGGTGGCTTCCCTCTGCGATGAGACAGTAGGGCTCATGTAACTAAGCATTTGAAGAATGAAGAAAGCAGATGAAGAAGGAAGGGGAAAAAAGGAGGAAATTGCTTGAGTAAATTAAGAATCACATGTAAAGATTTTAAATGCAAAAGTCACAGTAACCTACACCTTAACCTTCTGGGATGCTTGAGTGAGAGGAAAGTATAAAAAAGAAACTTGCAATCATTTCAGGAAGCTATCAAAGATGTGGCCTTTCCCCATGTTTATAGCTGGATTTTATTGCTGGAATGTTGTGCTGTTCACTCGGGGTTAGCAATATATGCTTCAAGTTTCTTTTTAGAGCTAGACTGCTTGCTGGAGTGACCCCTTGGGGCAGCAGAATTTTCAACAGAAAGTGGTCACATACATCACCATTCCCCTGAAGTCTGTGTAATTGCCTTTGCTGACCTACAGACAGAGCATTTAGAACACACTCTCTCCAAGAATTTCCAGAAGGGCTTAAAACAGGGACCATTACATTTCATGACATCCTTCATATCTCCCAATGCAGTTTTCTTCAAAACTTGATTTGACATAATCTAACTCCCAGGCCAAAAATGCTATATAGTTTACATTCTTCTTTTTTTTTTTTCATTACACCACAAAGTGCTTCTTGAGCACTAAGCCCTGTTAAAAGAGAAACCAATGTATATACAGAGTTGTTTTCAAAGATGCCTTTGGCTACTGTATGCAGTCATTACCTGCACCTGCATATCAGAGTTCTCTCATGCAGCACAGGGAGTGCCAATATCCCCCAGAGCAGCCTGTTGAAAACCCATTTTGAAGTAAGTCCTGATTTGAGGTGGAGGGCTTGCACCAAATGACCTACAGAAGTCCTTTGCAAACTAAATATTTCTACGATTCTCTAATCCCATGAGTCACAATATTGACACAGCAGTGAAGGGTGAGGAAGGAGGCAGAGAAAGCCTATTAATCACCAAAGTACATTTAATCACTAAAGAACATGGACACTTAAACATCGCAATTTCATTTTTGTTGGAAATCTATAGGTAACAATTTCAAGACGTTTATAACAGCTATATTTCCTTTTTCTAAAATAATTAAATAAAAGATAATCACTACAATTATTACTGCAGAGTTTTGCTTACTAGTTTTACATTTTTTTTAAGTCAAAAATAGTTCACATTTCTCTTCCTTAACTTTAATTTAAGAAATACTATAGCAAATTTAATCACTGTGCAGATAGCTAGCCATAATCAGACTTATAATGGAAACTGGTTTACTGTATTTTTTGGGTTTGTGTCTGTATGAGAATGAGTCAATGTATCACAACCAAAGGAGGTCTTATATGAATTGTAAGTGAAGCCATGATGTTGAAGGAATCCCAGTTTGCCACCAAAGTTATAATATTTGTATTTAGACTACATTAATTATCTGTGGACAAGGTTGGAAACCAATGTTTTAGTTGGTCAGCACTACAAAACACTTCTTGTCAGAAGCTAAAACTTTTACTTAGCAAAGGAAGTTAGTGCTTCATAGAGTTGAATAGCCATATTGGAAATATTAGCGATCTTTTGTGTGCTGTACAGTCAGTGGTGGTGCCGAAGAACAAAACAATTGCAGACGCAGGGTGAGAAGTGTTATGGACTTTAGGCTTCAATAGAGTGAGCATCATCTCCCACCACCAAGTATGAGCTGAATGGCTTCGTGCTCAGTAAGCAATCTCCAGTTCTCTAAAATCTGAAAGAACTATTACAGCCTTCTGCTTTAGCAGGTTACACCTGGCAGACTCCTCAGGCTGCAAGATAAACCTTTGGTTGTTTCCTGTGACTCAACCGTCTTTTTCAAGCCTCTTCTCCAAATTAGATGATCATTACAAGGTACCAGAAAGAGTTTCTCTTTACCCTGTTCAGGTTAGTCTCTATGACCTCTCAAGTATATACTGTGTCTAAGTATATGCTTATTTGTCATGTTAGGCAAGTATGTGACATTTGTGCAGAAATCCAGAAAAACGCTATTGTATTCTTTAGAAAAGATACACAAATACGAAACAACAAAATCATCTCTGATGAGCTCTCTGCTTTCATAACATTGCTGCATGGATTCATTCAGTTTGAGCTGATCTTTATACGCATTTTCTATAGCTTTTATTAAAAATACCTGTTATTCTGGGCATTCCCTGAATTTTACTACATGTGTCTCCTCCAAGTGCCAGTTTGACAGTTAACTTGTGTCAGTATCACTTCAAATGTACCCTTTCATTTCCCAGACATTGCCTCAGTAACCTTAGAATACTTAACAATAATAAATGCAGTTGGGTTTGAGGGACAAAGGTCTTCATCACTGACTGTTTCAGAGGATAAGACTTTATTCAACTCAGCTCTTTATTTGCTGCTGCCTGAGAGCATCATAGTGACAGTGAATCATCTCTATCACGCAGCCATACAACCCCTACCAGCATCTTGTGTATTATTATATACACGTACATGATGCACAAAATTAAATTGCTGATTTGGCAAAGCTAAAATGTTTTCCAAAGGTACATGTGCCTATTGTTCTACGGCACTTAGACAGCCTTGCTTAAGAGTGAAAAGAGGTCCCAGCAAAAATTTCATGATCTTCTGTCTACTCTCGATAGACTTTTGCCTGCTCAAGTGTCCAATTTCTGGGCCTTCAAGACAATTTATTCCATGAACATCTCCAGGGTTTCCAGTGTATAATGACCCCAGGAAAATGGACTTAATTCCCTGAATCTGAGAATTTCTAAACTGTTGCTTTTCACCCCACATTGAAATCAAATCTAATCTCAAAATAGCAAAAATTTCCCACTATGCTGAATGACTGTTTCCACTGATTTCCAGCAAAATACCAACTTCCCAGAGCTACGGAACAACCTCAGGTTCCAGTATAAGTTGGGGAATGACTTATTAGAGAGTAGTGTAGGGGAAAGGGACCTGGGAGTCTTGGTGGACAGCAGGATGACCATGAGCCAGCACTGTGCCCTTGTGGCCAGGAAGGCCAATGGCATCCTGGGGTGTATTAGAAGGGGGGTGGTTAGTAGGTCGAGAGAGGTTCTCCTTCCCCTCTACTCTGCCCTGGTGAGACCCCATCTGGAATATTGTGTCCAGTTCTGGGCCCCTCAGTTCAAGAAAGACAGGGAAGTGCTGGAGAGAGTCCAGCACAGGGCAACTAGGATGATTAAGGGAGTGGAGCAACTCCCTTATGAGAAAAGGCTGAGGGAGCTGGGAGGAGAGGAGGCTGAGGGGTGACCTCATTAATGTTTACAAATATGTAAAGGGTGAGTGTCACGAGGATGGAGCCAGGCTCTTCTCAGTGACAACCACTGATAGGACAAGGGGTAATGGGCTGAAACTGGAACATAAGAGGTTCCGCTTAAACTCGAGAAGAAACTTCTTCTCAGTGAGGGTGACGGAGCCCTGGAACAGGCTGCCCAGGGAGGCTGTGGAGTCTCCTTCTCTGGAGACATTCAAGACCTGCCTGGACACGTTCCTGTGTAGCATAATCTAGGCATTCCTGGTCTGGCAGGGGGATTGGACTTGGTGATCTTTCGAGGTCCCTTCCAATCCCTAACATTCTATGATTCTATGATTCTATGATTCTATGTCAGCTAACTGTTCCTTTGTCCAGCATGACATTTATCCAATTTGAATCCTAAAATGTTTATTTCTGATGTTCTACAAGACAGTCTTTTTTACTACTGAGATGTGGAAGTAAAAACATTAGTGAATTTACCTAAATTACATTTCACTGCCAGCTGGAAGTTATCTGAACAGTGAAACAGTCGGTGCAAATTCATTTTCAGGGTAATGTTTTTGGCCTCTAGGTTTGTCTGTATCTGCATAAACTCAAAATGAATATAAATGTATGCAGGAGGGGATTAATATTCTCACACACCAAAGGTTCTCCAAGGTTGAACACTTGATAAATTACCCTGTCATGATCTTTACCATTTTGATACAGCAATACCTAAACCACATAACTGTATCACAAGATACTATTATCTTTAAAAGCTTCCATTAATCTTTTAGCTTTTTTTTTCTCATCATAAGAAAAAAATATTTTTTTTCTTGCAATTTGAAGAAGCCTTGACAAACCAAATTCACCAAACCAGATCTGTGAGCTTTGTGGTAGAGTTTGTATCATCTTCAGGTTGCTTATAGACTTTCTTGAAGCCCCATTCCTTCCAGTTCCCCATATCCATGTGTCCTGCCTTAGGCACGTGAAATCTTAGCAGGTCAAATTCTTACTGCTACTCACTTCTGCCGCTAACCTAACTTACTTTTTCTTAAAGAGAGGGTATGGCTCTGCCTTCAGGCATTTCTTTCTTCATATCTCCCTCCTTTCAGAAAGGATCCAGCTAATACTGGACACAGAACATTTTAATGGCATTTACCACCCTTGCAGATTCACACACAAATGTCCCATAGATACCTTCATTGCTCTCTGTAGAACATTTCTGTACTTTCTGATATCTTTGCTACTCCCCTAAATGAAATATCCATTTTCAGACGGATTGCTTAAAACCAGCTTCAAGATCACACACGACATTATGGTAAAAATCTGTTAATCCTGTAGAGATAAGGATAGAAAATGTAAGACAAAATATTTGCTATCCTTTTTTTCTCAGACATGTTTTTACATGCAATCTTGATGATGAGGAAAAGCTGGAAAAGACAGGGGGAAAAAAACTCTAAAAAGGGGCCAAGGAAGAAAAGACTAGCTCCCAGATGCCTTTATGTGACGACACTAAAACTGTTTATATCCTACCAGTCCGGGCAAACATCCCTTGCTTCACTGAAATGTGGGAGAGCACTGTCTGACTTTCTGGTGCACGAAGTTACATCCATAACTAGGAAATCATGGCTCCAGCCTCCTAGTAAATCATGCATTCTTACGAAAGAAATTTTTATTTATATAAAAAGAACACATGTAATTTATTTTTTTAATAAGTCAAGTCTCCCGAGAGAATTTGGCAGGGAGCTATTATTCTAATACTTTGTCTGTCTTTGCAAGATGATCGTCTTGATAATTTAAAATGTCATAGGATGTTTGCAGGAACAATAGACCAGATTCCTGACCTAGTGTAAATTGGCACAACTCCACAAACATCAAAGAAGCAATGCCAGTTTACACCAGCCCATCAATGTTCACAAATTAAATGGGTGTTTTGTGGTTTACTACATCGGAAAACTTGTAATGCAACTCAAGCCCTCGTAAGCTATGCCGTAAAGCTATTTGATTTTTAATAGATCTGCAAAAACAAACTTTCGCATCAGAATACTGTCCTCAAGTAGTTAGTTTTTTTTACATCAGAGTTAAAATCCACATCTTTAATGCTTCAGAGAACAAGTATGAAAAAGAGGCTAACGAGTGGATACCCTGAAGCACAGGGTAGATTTGTTCCAAACACCAAATGAAAACACAATGCTTTTCAACATCTTGACCATGAGAATGGATCTTTAAAATTATTCTGGGCAAAGTTTAACTTTATTCTGAAACAGCTCCCTCTCTATTGACATTAAAATGCTCCCTTAAGATGCACATTTTGGGTTTCAGAGTAAAGATTCCATCATACTTTTCCAAGAGCATATGAACACTCATTGGCAATAGCAACATTTTAACTTGTTCTGAAGTTTTGTTTTAATTCCTTTTTGGCTCAAAGTGAGTCAAGAGCTTTTAAAAGTAATCTATGTGGACACACATATACTCAATATAATATTTATATATTTTTAAATTAAAATGACATAATGATGAACTATGAAGAGTGAGCTTTTCTAGTATTAATTATGCATGAAAAGCATGATGCTTTTACACAAAAAAAATACTGACACAATAAAAAAAACTTTACTGAGTGTCCAAAACACTCCCCTGAGACAATTGTATATGATCAGACCCATCGATGGATCATTTAGCTATATTAAATTTCTTTCTTACATTAAGCCATCTTGGGAGTAGAACCAATAACAAATAACTCATAACATTTCCAACGGCAAAGAAGAATGATGCATAGAAGGATGGGAAAGATGCTGCTGAAAGTGACAGGAAAGCAAAGACATGAGTTGGAAGAGAGGACACAACAGTTCTGTTCAAGGAACCAGAATGGAAAAGAGTATGTTCACACAGCAAGCCAGCTAGAGCTGCTCATGCCCAGAAGTACCCCATCTTCTTCTGAGAAGCTCCTGTCTTCCTAATTCTCAAAAAAAAGAATTTCAGAGTTCACTCTGTTTATATTTTCCCCCCTCTGGCTTTACATTCCCAGATTTTATGACTGCCAATGTGTTCTCTCTCTCCAGACTTTGATTCACAATGGATAAATCACAGAATCACAGAATCACAGAATGTTAAAGGTTGGAAGGGACCTCAAAGATCATCTAGTCCAACCCCCCCTGCCAGAGCAGGATCACCTACACTAGAGCGCACAGGAACGCGTCCAGGCGGGTTTTGAATGTCTCAAGAGATGGAGATTCCACAACCTCCCTAGGCAGCCTGTTCCAGTGCTCAGTCACCCTCACAGTGAAAAAGTTTTTCCTCATATTTTTCTGGAACCTCCTGTGTTCCAGCTTCCACCCATTGCCCCTTGTCCTGTCAGTGGACGCCGCTGAAAAGAGCCTGGCTCCATCCTCCTGACATTCCCCCTTGACATATTTATAAACATTGATGAGGTCACCCCTCAGCCTCCTCTTCTCCAAGCTAAAGAGATCCAGCTCCTTCAGCCTTTCCTCATAAGGGAGATGCTCCACTCCCTTCACCATCTTTGTGGCTCTACGCTGGACTCTCTCAAGCAGCTCCCTGTCCTTCTTGAACTGAGGGGCCCAGAACTGGACACAATATTCCAGATGCGGCCTCACCAGGGCAGAGTAGAGGGGCAGGAGGACCTCTCTTGACCTACTTGCTACTCCCCTTCTAATACACCCCAGGATGCCATTGGCCTTCTTGGCCACGAGGGCACACTGCTGGCTCATGGTCATCCTGCTGTCCACTAGAACCCCCAGGTCCCTTTCCCCTGCACTGCTCTCCAGCAGGGCAGTCCCCAACCTATATTGGCACATGGGGTTATTTTTTCCCAAGTGCAAAACTCTACACTTGCCCTTATTAAACTTCATCAGATTTCTCCCCGCCCAACCCTCCAGCCTGTCCAGGTCTCTCTGAATGGCTGCACAGCCTTCTGGTGTGTCAACCACTCCCCCCAACTTCGTATCATCAGCAAACTTGCTGACAACATTCTCTAATTCCTCATCCAGATCATTGATGAATATATTAAACAGCACCGGCCCAAGCACTGACCCCTGAGGGACCCCACTAGACACAGGCATCCAGCCAGACTCGGCCCCATTGACCACAACCCTCTGCAGATCCTCTCTAAACCATCTGCAGCTGGCCTGTCCTGATTTCAGCTGGGATAGAGTTAATTTCCTTCCAAGTAGCTGGTGCACTGCCATGTTTTAAATTTAGTGTAAGAATAATGTTGATAATACACTGACGCTTCACTTGTTGCTAAGTACCACTTACCCTAAGTTAAGGATTTTTATTTTTCCATGCTCTGCCAGTGATCTGGAGCACAAGAAACTGAGAGGGAACAGGGCCAGGACCAATGACCTGAACTAGCCAAAGGGATACTGCATACCATAGAATGTCATGCTCAGTGTTATGAACTGGGAGGAATTGGCTGGGAGGTGCAAATCACTGCTCAGGCATTGGTCAGCGGGTGAGGAGCAATTGCATTGTGCATCACTCATCTGTTCTTGGGGTTTATTTATCTCTCTTTTTGATATATTACTTTTAATTATTATTATTACTTTTACTAATATTTTATTATTATTACATTTTATTTAATTTCATCTTAGTTATTAAACTCTTCTTAGCTAAACCCATGAGTTTTACTTTTTTTCCTGATTCTCCTCCCCATCCACGTAGGAGAAGGGAGGAGCGAGTAAGTGACAGTGTGGCGCTTAGCTGTCGGCTAGAGTTAAACCATGAAAACATCACCTGTTTTGTTGGTTTTATGTTTTGGGATTTTTTACAGAAACAAAATCTTGGTTCCTGCTCTAGTAGCAATTTAAAAAGCATGAGTTACACATGTGAAAAATCTATCTGTTGCAAATGTTAAGGGCAGAAAAGTGGACATGTCTGGAGAAACACAGGTTGTAGCAGCTCAAATCAAGAACCCTATGTCACCTTAGCCATTATCTTTAGCGGTCCCTTTTGATCGTTGCTGAATGGGGTGGGATAAGGATGTTGTTAAGTCTTCATTTCCTTCAGGACATTTATTATGATAGAAAGCTGTGCATAAATTGCTTTTGTATTAATCCATCATATGTTTGCTTTCATAAATGTTTCAAAACCTGCCAACTAAAAAGAGACTGCTCCATCAGTCTATAGTAGACTCTGTAATACGCTAGTCAAAAGACTTTCCAAGTGTAGGCTTTCATTAACCCTGATATAAGCAAAGGAAGGAAAATCTGTTCCTCATCCCTTTTCCTGTCTGCAAGAAGTAGAAAATCACACCCACAAATTTACTGCAGAATGGAAGTCGTACTCCATAGGTCTATTTACAGTGCTCTCTAAGATCAGTAGAAATGGAGTGACAGAGTACTGGCAAAAACAGCAGTCTGTTTGGCACTAAAAACAAAGCTAAAAACTGAAGCGAAGTAGGCTCCCCCAAGACATAATGGGTAGTAGTAACGTGGATAAGAGCCCGCAGAACAAGCCCTGCCAGGCAAAGCCCCAGAGTCTGCCACAACTCAGTGAACAGCATAGATGACACATTTTGAAGTGGGTCAGACGGAAGCAGGTAGTTATTTTTCTTTCTTAAAGCAATTACCTCCAAAATGTGCCAAAGAACTGTCAGAGCTAGGAGATCTAGTAACGTGCTTTAGTAGAAAGCTATCATACTTACATGCAGTAATACACAAAGTCTGTAGAAAAGATTTCATTGTAATTACCACCAAAAATAACTTGCCATAGCAATTTATGCCACTGCAAATACTGTTTTTCCTTATAAATGTTTCTTTCCTATGTTTTCCTTTCAAATATATTTACAGTGAAAGGGATAAAAAAGCTCCTGGCTTTCAGTTCAATAACAAGTAGTTCCTAACAGACTAATGAACAAGGACAACAAAAATCTGGGTCATTATTCACAGCCACTGCAGTTAAAACACATCTGCCAGGTCTACCAAGAATATTTGGTCTAAGATACATGCATACTGTACAGGTATTACTAAAAGATGTATATCTCCTGTTGGAATATACAAAACAATTTGAATTAATTATATTCAGTAAAACCTTGCAATAAATTAATAACACATTTTAAACACTATTCACAATGTTCCTTCTTTCCTTGGAGGAAACTCATTGTGTTTAACTGAGGAAAACATTCGAGATGCCAAGAATGACGGTGATTTATGGTTTCACAGTAAAAGTCAAATGCTCCTCTCAAACTTGAATGAAGAAATAATGCATGAGCGCTGAGATATTCAGCCTAGTCCTGAACTCAGAAGACATTTCTTGTCAGTGGATCCCTGTTCAACACAGAGTACTCTGCAGAGCTGTGTTCCTAAATACTGAGATAGCTGTATTTCTTTCAGATTGCTTTTTATTTCAGCTTAGCTTGCAAATGTATCAGTGAAATGTCCCAGGCATTTCTACAGCATCTAATGCAGTGGAAGGTGCATCAGGCCTGACTGGATCACTTGACCTCCAGCACTATTTTAATACAAAATAAAACGTTCGTAACTGAAAACACCACTTGACAGGTTGCTATTAAACATGTATTGGACTATTGTCTTTGACCCATGTTTCATTTAATGCTCTTGTTCATAGGTTCTGGTTTCTATTATGTTTTCATTTATTGACTGCTGACCAAATATGAGTTGCAAAACTTTTCACCAGATCACACTCAACTCTTTTATTCAGCAAGGCTGTCTGCTGAAGGCAGCCATGGCCCGACAGCACTCAGGGCCTGCCAGCGGCACCACACCACCATGCTGGCCACAGCACACTGCCACGCCATGCCATGCAATGGTCCCTCCATGCAGCCCAAACCCAGGGGCCTTCCCGCAAGGAGGGTGAGGCATGTCTCCTTTGCTCGCGCCAATCCTGCCTGCTGGGCCTGTCTCCACAGCCCCTGAGGGCACTGGATGGAGCTGAGAGAGCAGTGAAGGGGCAGTGAGGGGATGTGGGATATAGTAGCAGACCTGGTCTCCTTTAGTCTCAGCCTGGAGCCAAAGTCCCAGGGTGAGGCTGACACTCTGTGCAGATATATTGGGCACAAGGTACAGCAAATCACTAAAGCAACGTGAAAATCACTTGATGCTGGACACCAGCCTAGTGAGATCTTCTCAACAACATCTCTGCTGTCCCACCTGAAACTGCAGAGGGACAGAAAAGCCTAAGATGAGTGTGCTTCATAACTGGGGATACAACGGGAGACTGTGCTCACCACCTGCTCTCATGGCAGGGACTTGTAAACATGAATGACAAGGCTGTTGAAGGGACTAGAGGGAAAGTCCTATGAGGAGAGGCTGAAGGAGCTGAGGTTGTTTAGACTGGAGAAGAGGAAACTCAGGGGGGACCTTATCACTCTCTACAACTGCCTGAAGGGAGGCTGTAGTCAGGTGGGGGTCGGGCTCTTCTCCTAGGATAAGAGGGCATGGCCTGAAACTGCATCAGGGGAGGTTCAGGTTGGATCTCAGGAAGCACTTCCTCATGGAGAGGGTGATCAGGCATCGAGATGCCCTGCCCAGGGAAGGGGTGGAGTCATAGTCCCTGGAGGTGTTTAAAGAGAGGCTGGATGTGGCACTTGTGCCCTGGTCTGGCTGATGTGGTGGTGTTGGGTCATAGGCTGGACTTGAATCTCAGAGGTTTTTTCCAACCTCAATAATTCTGTGATTCTGTGTCTTACTTAGTTCGACTTAACCCAGGCCCCTTTTTGTGGAGAAGGTGAGACTGGACTCAACAGAGAGGCTGAGGTTTCTGTCCAAGTAATTCAGTCAAATGTGCTTTGGGGATTTCACAGAGTGATTTTGATTTAGTTTTTCTTCCTTTTTTTCCATTTCCATGCTGTTCTATTCTTTAAATTTTCTGAAGAAAAGTTGGACCTATATTAGAAATTATGTGTCTCTACAGTGTGGATTGAGAAAAGCTGGGGAACTTATATGATAACAGTAGCTCCAGCATGACCAGCTCCTTAACAACTCCTATCTAAGAAAGCTTGTATCAGATTTAAGAAAATACAAGACACTTTAATTTGTGAATCCAAACCACAGGCTGGAGTAGTCTGAGGTCCTAAATTGATGATGTATTGTTATACAGTAATAGTAATTGAAAATATCAGTTGACAGGTTGCTACTAAACATGTAAACAGGAGCTATCCAGAGAGGAGGGAGGACCTGGGAGATTAAATTCTGACTGCAGACCTGGTGTCCATGTCTCTTCTTTCTCTTGTGCTTTGGCCATTGTGAAATATGCACATTTACACAAACTGGCAACTTTCCTGGGCTCTCTAGAGCGGCATATCTCCACTGCTGAGGTTCTGTTTCTAAATTGCTATAGATCTTCTGAGTACAATGCAGGGTTTTTATTACAATTTTCCCTTTAAAACTACTGTCTTAAATTGGTAATGTAAAAAAGGCAATAAAATCCATAATGCTTGCCAGAAGACTGCTTACCTAAATCCACTGCTGCTGTGGTGCAGGTTTTCAGTCTCCAGAGAACTGCTTTGGGCTGGAGAGGTAAGAAATAGTGGATGTTACGTACAATCTGATTTCCCAAAAGAGACAATGTTCTGATCTCTTTAATTACATGGCATTACTATTCCATTGGAAGGTAGAATTTTTAGAAGAACAGATGATTCTCACTCATTTGTTTTAAACTAGGTTTTGAAGAGCAGGTAATAATCAAAAGAATTCATCAATGACCAATTTTGTTTCTTGCTGTAAAATGTCCATTTTTTTCATCCATGTAATTCATATTCTCAGTAACTAGCCACCTTTCTCTCTGTGTGGGGTGTTGTGGGGTTTTTTTGCTTGGTTGGCTTTTTTGGACTTCTTTTGATGTTTATTGGACTTTGACCCTAGTGATCAGAATTACTTAATGGTACAGCAACCCAGTTAGCAATCATAAGGTATATATCACGTCCCTACATTATGGGTACAGATGCACTCACCCTAGCAATATTTGCGTGAATACAACCACAAAACGCACTGCAGAGCCACTTCTACCTTGGAGCAGATGGAGATCAAAGCTTCCTGACAGATGTTTTCCAGAATAACGTGGCTTGCCTTATCCTGAATCTGAATGGTAACTCAGATTGCATTGACCCTACTTTGCTGCACTTGGGTTTACTTGATCAAATGTCTGCCACACTTCCCATTTGACATCATGAGGTATTCCTACCCCACTTTGAGTTTCCAGCTGTAGGTCTGTTATGTTTAAACAAAGTCTGTGCATCCAATAACACAAATGTAGTCTGGATCATATAATCCTAGAATCCTAGAACCATAGAAATATTCAGGTTAGAAAAGACCCTTGGGATCATCGAGTCCAACCATTAACCCTACACTACAAGTTCACCCCTAAACCATATCCCCCAACATCACATCTAAATGACCTTTAAACAGATCCAGGGATGGTGACTCAACCACCTCCCTGGGCAGTCTATTCCAATGTCTGGCTACTCTTTCTGTGAATTTTTTTTTCCTAATGTCCAGTCTAAATCTATCTTATTGCACTTCAAAATCCATTCCCTCTTGCTAATTGCCTGTGAGAAGAGATCAGCACCAATCACCTTACAATTTCCTTTCAGGCAGTTGTAGAGTGATGAGATCTCCCCTTGGCCTCCTCTTCTTCAAACTAAACAGTCCCATCTCCTTCAATCACTCTTCATAACTTTTATTCTCCAGGCCCTTCACCAGCTTTGTTGCCCTCATCTGCACTCGCTCCAGCATCTCGACATCTCTCTCGTATTGAGGTGCCCAAAAGTGGACACAATACTCAAGGTGTGGTCTGACCAGTGCCGAGTACAGGGGAATAATCACCTCCCTACTCCTGCTGATCACACCATTTCTAATACAAACCAGGATGCCATTTGCCTTCGTGGCCACCTGGGTACATTGCTGGCTCATATTCAGCCACTTGTTTATTAGGACCCCCAGGTCCCTTTCTGCCAGACAGCTTTCCAGCCACACTTCCCCAAGCCTGTAGCACTGCACAGGGTTGTTGTGGCTCAAGTATAGGACCCGACACTTGACCTTCTTGAAGCTCATACCGTTAACCTTGGCCCATTGATCCAATTTGTCCAAGTCCCTCTGTAGGGTCTCCCTACCCCTGTGCAGACCAAAACTCCTACCTAACTTAGTGTTATCTGCAAACTTACTGATGATACCCTCTACATCCTTATCAAGATCATCAATAAAGATGTTAAAGAGAAATGGTCCTAACACTAAGCCTTGAGGAACACCACTTGTGATCAGCCACCAGTTGGATTTAACTGTATTGACCACTACTCTTTGGGTCCGTCCATCCAGCCAGAGCTTTATCCAGTAGATCCGTCTTGGGCACATGGCTGCATTGTTGTTGGATTAACCAGAGATCATGCTACTGTTAAGTTTTATTTTGTTTTTTTGCTGGGAGTGATAAAGCATATGCCTGAAGTGGCAGAGTAGTTTGAAATCATGATATATGATCCAACACAGAAGATGCTCCCTGACAAAATTTTAAACATACTAAAACTGGTAAACTAAGTTTATATTGTTTTATACATTTCTGTCTTGTATTTACACCTGTTTCAATCTAGTTCCAGAAGCCATTATGTATGATTTACTGTATTGTGGAGCCATGGTTTCAGTTTTAGGAATTTGCTTCTCCTACCATTTTCCTTCTGTTGAAAGTCTCTGAGCACTGGTAAAAGGCAATTTACGTTTTGTAGAAATCTTTAAAAGTATATGATATGCGCCAGCTCATCAGCTGTTGTAAATCCATTGAAACAAAGGGAGCTGGTTCTCAGCTTACTCCTGATGAGGATCTGATTCCATATATCATACCCTTTCATAAATCAGCACTGCTTCAGTTCTCTTTGTTAAAAGTTTCTGTCAGGGGACCAATAATATCAAAACCTATTACCCACTTTCAAGTAAAAAATTCTATCACAGATATGAAAACAACTCAATAGTTTAAACAACTGAAGGATCTGTCAGGTTTTCCGGAAAGTAAAAGACGTCATTAATTCAGTGTACTGAAGCTCCTCACAATGATTAGGATTAAATTAAACAGATTTGTAAAGGCATATTAGCTTCTTTTTTGAAGCAGCCGTCTGTATACTCTCTCATTTTCACACACCATGGTGTCACTTCAGGACAAAGACAAGTTTGTGCAGGTGCCTTACCTCCGCATTTTCCTACTCTTAAATTCTTGGGGTTTTGTTTTCTTTTGGTTTGTTGTGTTTTGTGGTGTTTTTTAATAAAACACATATTTATCTCTGAATTTCCTGGAATTTAAATGCTTGAGAACAATTATAAGATCCTGTTAATGTAACTTTCTCTCTCCAAGGGACTGACGCACACTTTCCAACGTTAGATCTTTTTTATTTTTTGCCCATAAGAATATTTAGTAATGTGCATTAAAAAATTCTACATCTATGAAATAGATTGCAGCAGAGCTGCAAAATATGTCCAAACATGTTTCATGGGACTATGGGATTTACAATAAGGGAGTTGATAAGTGCATGAACACTTCATCTTAATGGGTTGTTTATGATGGAGAGAACACAAATTTGCTTGCAATTACTCAATTTGTTTCTTGTCTTCTATAAGGCCATCCTCATTTTGATGCTGTGCAGAAGTCACGTAATGTGGGTGTCTGGTGACTCCATTACTGTTAGCATCTGAGCATTCACTATCCCATCATCTTTCCCATTAACTGTGCACACACCTACAAAACATAACTATTCATTAAAAGTTTGGATGGTTGATTACGTTCCCAGGATTGTTGAAATCAATAGAACCAACTACTCACCTTAATGGGGATACCTAATCCATTAAAATCAGTGGCATATGAGTCAGTACTGTTGTTCCCAAACATGTTTTCAGATAGGAACATCTGATAATCTAAAAGCAAAACTACCAGTATGTCTTTAACCAGAATATTCTGTAAATCTGTGTAATATTATTTCATTTATTGGAAAGCTATGTCTTTTATTATCATCTTTTCTACAAATGTTTCAGGTTTATGCTGTGAAACAAATTTTTTTTTTAAAAATCACAGCACCATATATTACTCCAAGCATTGTTTTATTTAAACGTCATTCAAACCTTGACAATACCAGGCCTCCCCCTAAAAACACTGCTTTATTTCAAAGGTAATGTAGCAGAAAGACTTGCTCTGGAGATCTCTGATACTGTACTACAGCAGTCAGATTTTCTGTTCGTGACTCTTAACCAAAATTTTTAGCATTGTGAGTCCTTTTATCTGTCTATTTTAACTTTATGACAGTTCTTAGTGTTACAGTGAGAATTACACTGATTTAGACTCAGTTATGGCCTATAAAAGACTGTGATTCCACCATTCTTGGCCATTCTTATATAAGCAAAAAAAAAAATTCTTCTGACTGCCACTTCACAAAAAGAATACTTCACACAGTTATGTTCTGTAGCTCCTGATTTGTGTCACTGACATTTTTTGGTTTTCTCCTAAATATCCAGTCTCTTTATACTTTTACTATCTCACAAGTTAGAACTTTTTATAATTACAGTTGTGTTCATTTTTATATTTTTGCTTCATGATCAGTGTATAATTTAATGCGTTCATCCTACAGTTTGGTTGTCTGTCAACGGAAAATCACCCCACCAGAGCCCCCAGACTTTTACAAACTGCTTTTCAGCACCTTGCAGAATTACTGGGTTTTTTAGTTTGAGCTATTGCTGGATTGTGTATTGAAAAGCATTTTATTAGCTGCTCTTATCAATATTGGCAAGAGGACACAAATATTGTGGTTTCACAGCCCTGTAGCTCAAGTTAACAGTCACATCTGCAGTGGCCTGGGCCTTATGAAGTTTCCTAAGGCAATATTTGAAGACACTATGAAGAAAAACATACAGAATCACTAGTGTAAAACATTTGCACAAGCTTTCAACAGTTAATATACAAATCTTCTGAAATCATTATACATTCCTTACAGACTTAGTAGTTCAATCACCTTTCTGTCATGTATGTGCCCTTATAAGGGTCTTCCTGGCCTATGAAAAAGCAGTTGAGGTTTTGTTTATTTGTGTCAACAGGTCTACTGTTATCCAGGCTCTGAGAATATCTAGTGAAATGTATTTGCATGGGGGAAAACTTTATTTATTTAAAAAAAAAAAAAACACCACAAAATAAACCACATGTCCTGTAAGAAACTCCCTTTTTCCCTAGTTTCAGAAACAGAGCTTGCAAATGAGACCTGTTGGTCAGGCAGCTTTCAGACAAAGTTTCTCATTCTGCTTGGTGATCTCGTTTCTTAGATCTCAGCATGTATCCAGGTAGGCTCAAACTTTTGTCAGATCTAGGCTTCCTCTTCTGTGTGATACTCTTCACTTGTCAGGACTTGGTTTAAAAGAAAGAGGTTAAAACAAAACCTGTTTGTGGTATCCACACAGGGAGGGGACTGGCCTGCGTTTTAATGATATCTTTGTGGTTGTATCTGCACACGTCTTTCAGGACTGGAACAATGCAGGCCTGGCACCCAGACAACCCATAATGCCCATCTGAGCAAATCACATTAATTGGTTACTGTTAACTTGGGGGGGGAAAAAAAAAAAAGAAAAGCTTCCTTTCACAGAATAGTTCCTAATCTTTGCAAACTAAAAATTGGAACATAGCATACTTACCTTTCTCCCGCTGAGTAATTTTTCTCTTTATTGGTATTAGCTTTCAAATGATAGTACTAAAGAGCTATAATGATCTGTACTGAAGACACTTAGCAAAGGGCTCATTAACAGCTGAGATGAGCTGTAAAAGAAACACATAAAATGTCAAGCTAATTTAAAAAATCATGCTACACTGGGGAATAGGCAATTAAACAATAACACTTACACAGCACAAGAAGGTCTGAAAATTAACATAGTAGAGCGACAGACTACTATCATTAGGAATCCAGCTCAGCACCCATAGTCTGTAACAAGAATCAAAGTTCTGGAATTGTAAGAGGGAAGGCATATTTTCTTCATACTTCGTACTCACATACAATCCGTCATGAAATCTCAATAACAAAAGCCCAAGCTTCATGCTCACCGTATAGAATGAGTACGAGGGCACTCTATCTCTAATAGACAATATGGGATGCCTACCTATATCCTTTCATGACAGACCATCTAAACAGGCATTTAACAGTAGAGCAGGGATAGCTCTAAGAAATCATAATATTACTGCCAGTTCTGTGGGGAAACCTATGAGACAGTGGAGAAGACCAGCAAGTTCATAGTCTTGAGCTGAGCTCGTGAAATGAATTCTGACTTGGGTACCTTGTACGTGCTCAGATTTTAAACACCTACTGAGCCAGTCTTGTGGCTCCTATACAGACAACAGAGACCCCCAGGTAAACGACCCTGCTTCTGCTATGTTTAGGTAAACAGGTCAGGCAAAACATATTGTGCATCACAGATTTTTTTCACTTGTACTGTTTGGACTATCTGTTGTAAAGCTCTAATTATTTTCCAGAAGAACCAGAAGTGTCACAAAAGGACCGTGAATTACAGGATCACTGAAAAGGGAGACTTAAAAGTGTCGATACTTAGCCATTGCAATTTGGTCATTATCTCACATTTTACCCAAGTGACCTTTCTATTTCTGTGTTCATAATCCTTTGTCATGGGAATTTCTTGATCATCATGAAATCTCTGTAGTTCAGAGTGCTTCTATCTTTTATTTTGTTACTGAGTTACTCATGAGTGAGCTGCTTCCAGATGTTCTGAAGTATTTAAATAATCACCAAATCATTTGAAAATTCAGTTAAAGACTTTTAAAAAGGCAGTTCATGTTACTCAAGTTCCACCAAAATCTTGGATGCCCATCTGATTTTTTCACAGATTCCTGTTGCATTTTCAGCCCTAATTCATGTAAAGAAGATGATTATGGACTTCTGTAGAGCTACTTAAAAATTTGAATGAACAGAATCAGGCTTCTTGTCAACAAAAGATCACTCATCTGCTGTTGAAATGTTAAAAAGTGTGCAGGTAGGCTTCCCTGTGATGTCATGAGTAATTACATCTTAAAAAATACAAGAGAAGTACTAAAGTTTTCATGGTTCGTTCACTTGTTCACCACTTGTTTGGAGGCTGTCTGAGGTTTGATTTCTAATGTTTATCTGCTCAGGAGAAGCAACTACTTGAAAGAACATTTTGATGTTTTTTTCCACAATTTCCATTTGAGAAAATGGTAATTAAACAATAATAGTGTCTTTTAAACTCCTCAGTCCATAGGCCATGCCTCTGTTTTAAGCAAAACTTTTTCACTGTTGAACTCGCATTGACATCAAGGGAGTAAAATGCCATGTTTTAGTTGAAACCATTTTCTAGAGCCACTTGAGAAAAGCTAACGGGTGATGTCACATGGTACTGTAGCCACCAATAAAAATTTCCACTAACTATGACAGACCAGACAGAAGAGGTCAGATAATGAAGACAGGATGACAGAAGAAAAATCCACTAAAAGAAATCCGTTCAAAAAGCAGAGTAGAAGTAGGAGCATGGAATTGGACCACTGATGAGAATAAGGGAGTTGACCTCCTAAGTTACGTCTAGTCATATTGATCCCACACAGCTGAGCAGCAATCAGGTAGTTATGGCAGTTCTTTATATACATTTCTATTCATGTCCCACAAACCTGCAGACAACACAACAGTGGTGGTGAAAAGGGCAAAAGAACACTATCGTTCCTAAAAAAGAAACCAGGCCTCTGAAGACGTTCCTTTTTTTAGTTCAAGGATGGATTGGACATGTTTGGAAAGCCAATATGCTAAAACAAGAAGAACAACAATGATATGTCAGCTGTTCTAAGAAAAATGATTCTGACAAAAAAAAAGTTTCAGTCATGGAAAATATTCTTGAAACCAGATTCTGTCGTTAGATTTATTAAGGCCTTTGTTTTTTCACTTCTTTCTTTGATGGCAATGTGGGAACTCGAATCCAGCATTCAAAACACAAAAATTACATACAAAAATAAATACTGGTGCTTCTGAAGGAAGATATTTTTGAAATAGCTGTTTGACTTAGGCAGACAAAAGCTCATCTCGAGCCCAATTTTAAGCATTTGCCACACATGGGATACATTTGAGATTTCTTCACAAAGTACCACCACCATGTTAGTGTGCTCCAAGTTTGAGCCAACCCCAAAAGCTTTTCTTTTTGTGAGCTTCCTGCCAGTTAAAATAATATGTTCTACCACACACACATATATACATCTATACACTCCAATGTATATGAAACTGTTTTTATATGTTTAAGTATGGGTTTGCCTAAATTCTTTTAGTATTTTAATGCACACTTTTGACGTTTTTAATATTGAAGTGAAGATACTCTGGTGGTATATAAAGTTTGTTTTATTCACCAATTCGCTGTCTACCTTCACAGAAAAACTGTATAGTATCCTCTCTGAGGCACCACAGTGCAATTCACAAGTTGTGCCTTCATTTTCTGGCTCTACCACTGACTTCATGTATAACACTTGGCAGAATATTGAATCCTTTTGCTTTGTTAAATGGGAATAAGACTTTTCTGTAACAGGAGGAGTATCCAAAGGAATGAGACAAGACCACATGCTTAAAAATAAAACAAATTTGGAAGGCAGCTTGTGGCTTTATACAGTAGCATCTTTCTACTTGAGTGCTGCTGACACATCTTCCCAGCACTGGAGGAACATTTTGTTGCCGCCCCCCCCTCCTTGCCCTCAAACCCTGCTCCAGCGGGTGAGAGTGAGGCGAAAGACCATTAGGGCTCTATGTACCTTGGGTTTTATCTGATTTACCTACTTATGTTAAAAGACACCAGCCATCATAGTCACCTTCTCTGGTGCCAACTTCTGTGAGAAGTAATCACATAAATTTCTCTAAGGCTCTAAGCCTTTCCGGTGGGCATAGCTTCACCATATGTCTGTGTGGTGGATAAGGCACTAGGGCTATAAGGCAATACTGGAACGGGGGAGAAATAAAGTAACAAAATTTATAATCGGACTAATTTAAATGTCATCTTCAGTGGTGACAAACAGGCTGCAATTCTTATAAAATGAGAATTGGCTTTGCTTTTCCCTTGTGTCTCTCTTTATCTCTTTAACAAATACACCCATGTTTCTGTATAATTTTTATTCAGTTTAACGACCTTTAATGTCTAGCATACTGCATCACTGAATGTCCCTCCTTTTTTGTTTTTTTTTGGTAAAATATCAAAAACATAGATATTGCACTGAACGTCTTATATTTGAGTATATTGAGGTGTGCTTTACTAATAGCTGTTTTTAGCAGCACTAGTTGTACTAACACCTCTAAAGTCATCTGAGAAGCAGCAGATTTCACAAGTTATAACAGAAGAGAGATGCTTAAGCAGAAGAAAATATACATTAATTGGAATATTTCCTTGTCCTGTATTTAATATTCCAGTTGTCAGAATGAAATAATTAAATAAGGCACACACTACAGGTCATACTGGTGAACAAGTGAGTGAATAATCCAGAAAAGGAACCTCACATCTGTCACAATTTTTTGCACAGTGCAGCTTGCTATTGCTGTTCCATTTAAAAGCTGATTAATTTTTACAATATTCATAGGGGAAAGCAAGGATAGCCAGGTCACTTAAGTCACCAAATGTATTGGGATAGCAGTGATGGTCACAGTGTCAGAACCACTTATCTGTGTATTGGCTCAGAAAAATGTGACATGCCTGATGTCTCCTACGTCCTTTTTAAGATACCAGAGTGATTAGTAGCTGTGAGGCTTTACCTGGGATATAGAGCAGGACTCACCATGCTGGGCCAAGAGAGTGCTTGACTTAGTTTGTTTTCCTGACCCCAGCAATGGCTAAAAGTAGAGGCTGAACGAGAGCTCTGAGAACAGGACAAGTGTGTGAGATGCTTTTCTAGGTGATCTCATCTGTGTCATGTTTCTTTAGGAAGAAGACCCAGGTGGACCCAGAGGGAAGGACATATGACTCTATTCTACAGAATCAAATGGCCTGAGTTGGCGAGTGAGAAGAGGGGGGAGAAGAAAAGCTTGTGGCTTCAGCCACGTGTGGAGGAAAGGAAAGGAAGGAGTGGGAAGGAGTCGCAGCAGGGAGCAGGAGCCTGTTGCTCGAGGAGGGAGGCAGTGGGACCACAATGAACAGGCAACAGATGGTTTTAGTTCACTCAGTGACTTTCTTAGTCACAGAAAACTCTGCCCAGGCCCCTCTTGTGCCCAGAGGTTTCAGGGAGTTTTTTGTCTGCTCCAGGGTCTGGCTGGTTGTTCCCTGGCCAGACCAGACCAGAGGGGACTGGGAAGAGTTTGCTGAGATCTGAAAAGTCACTGAGTGAATTAAAACTGAGCCTGGAAGCAGATTTACTTGCAGAGGGCGTAGGGGGAAAGTTAGGTATAAGCATTTCCGATTTCTGGTCCATCTTTCTTAATAACTTTGAATTTTGTCTATTTACTAAGCTAATTATCCTGTTAGATATTATAATTAAAAAATACTTTTTGATCATCTTCTAGGTTGCCGTAAAGAGAAGATATACATAGATCTAACACCAGGCTCTGGCTGACTTGTCCTACTGCACACTCATTTTGGTTTTTTATGTTAGTTTTTTTCCTTCAGTTCACTACTGAGGCGCTCATAACAATTTGCAATAATGTATTAAAGCAGTATTATCAGTGAAATGTAGCCATATATACTAATTGCTGTACAGATTGCACAGTAAATACATAAGTAAAACACAGTACTAAAGTCAGCTCTTAGTTGCACCATTGAACTTAAACACATCATTTAACTCTATTGATTTTCATATCCTAGATGTTCATTGCAATGTAGAGGCTTGAATACGCTTGTCTGCTTTCTTATGTAGATGGTTTAAGAGATATTGAGTCCCTTGCAGCAGTGGGTTTTCACTTACCACCTGCTAGAGGGTTACAAATTAGTATCCATCAGGGAAAATTCCCTTTTAACAGTTTTTCTGTTTACTGGACCCAGTTTCCCCCACAGCTTCAGTTCTGAAGTTATACTCTCCTGACAGGTTCCTCAATAACATTGCTGTGCTCAGGGTTTTCCGGCCTAGGGAGAAGCAAAGCATTTCCCAATTGCCTGTATTCTTTTTAAAAACTATACTAATTGGAGAATGAAGCAAGAAGTTTGTTCTTGTAAAGGAAGATTTTTGTTCTTATTCTCACTTGTTATGGGGTTTCCAATTAATTAACAGCATGAGTATTTAGGCTTAGATGGCTTTCTATCTTAGATTACTTGTAACAATAACAATTCTTCCTTGGTTGCCCCTTGAAGAAGGTGGGCAACACATTTTCATTTCCCCTAAAAAACTTCAGATCTTCTCTGCCCTTTTGTTCTAGGAGGGAACAACTTCTCTCTCATATGGTTTTGTTTTCACACTGAATTTTGTATGAATGTAGCTAATTAAGGCCTTAATAACTGCCTGGAGTCCTATGACCTTCTAGGTGGTCAGAGCATTTTTAAAATTACTAAAACATTTTATGGAATCATGCCTCACGAACAGTGCTCATTGTGGATTCAACTCTGGACCCTGAGTTCACATTTAGTTAAGCTATGTCTGTACTGCACAGTGTGACCTCCTATACGGTTTTTTTGACTGCTAACCAAGGGTCATGTAAAGCAAACCTTCCTAT
Source organism: Trogon surrucura (assembly GCA_020746105.1). NCBI lineage: Eukaryota > Metazoa > Chordata > Aves > Trogoniformes > Trogonidae > Trogon > Trogon surrucura. The sequence continues at coordinate 58,213,748 of CM036618.1, forward strand.
CTACACGCTTGGATTCCCATTGCATAAAAGCCAGAACATGATTGTTCCAGCCAGACCCTACTGTGGTCCATATCTGTGTCTGAGAATTTGGGTCAAGCCATTAATAATATGAATGATAATCAGATCATAACACCTCAGCTGGTGTAGGTAAAGTAGAAATACCCACTGGAGAATTTGAAAATGCCAGTGGACAGTGAAGTTCCTGACGTGCAGAGGCATTAGCCTCCATACTCTGTTATAACATGCGCATACCATGCTAGCCATCTAAGCTGTTTGTCCTGGCTTGACCTAAATAGAACCAATTCTGTTCAGTGATTTTTATTTTTCAGCTCAGTCTCTTCTTAAAGCTAACAGCGTGTTTGTGCAGACAGTGCCTGCTACTGGCAGTGATAACACCTGATGTTTACAGTTACTGCCTGGGACTGGGATGCAGAAAGGCTCTTGCTTATACTTATTCCTACAGTGACCAAGGTCACTGCTGGCTCCTGTGTGCCACCCTGGGGGTGTTGGGTAGTAAGAGGGATCACAAGGAAGTAAAAGGTTGCACCTCCAGAGGGTAGTAGACAGGACAGGTGACCAACAAGAGTATTCCATCCCATATACTTCATATTTAGTATAAAACTGAGGGATCACGAGGTTTTAGCTCTTTTCTCTTCTGCAATGGCTGGCTCTCTTCTCTTCTGCCTTTGATCCCTATCCAGAGTTTCTGATTCCAGCTCCTGTATCCAGCTCCCGTATCCAGCTCCCCTCTGCTGCTGAGCCTGGGGCTTCCCCAGTGCCACTTGCTCTGCAGCATCAGTGAGGATTGCTATCGGGGGAAGAAGAAGTCCGGTTTGATATCAGTTTTGTATGTATGTATCCAGTTCATTATTTTTGTTACTTCCTTATTCATTAAAGCTGCTTTAGTTTTCTTTTCTAACCCATAAGTCTCTCTGCCTCATTCCCTTTTCCTTCTCATTTGGGGAGGGGGGAAGAGGTGGTTAGAGAGTGTCTGTCCACATTTTAGTGGCTGGTCCAGCCCTAACCCATGACATTATGATAAAGAGTATTTTTATTAAGTCAAAGGGTACATTTTGAAAAGTTAAAGGAATAGTTAGTTAAGAGAATTTAGAAGTTTAAAACCAGAGGACAAATTCAATCAAAATTCCTTTATGTAAGAGATAGAGATAGACAAAAGCATAAAAAATAACCTGCAAATTGAGGTATTTTTTGATCCTTTCAGGACCAAGGATGAAATAACTGTGACTTTCTTGGCCACACAAGGACATATTATAGGCATTTGTATTGTCATTAATACAATTTAATATAATATTGTAGAATTCAAGCTGCTTATCAAAGTCTGGTCTGGATAAGATGGTCTTTATTCCTTGTGATAAATTTAATTTTGGCTTTTGATTTCTTTTTTCCACTTGAAGTACTAATCTACCAGTTCAGTTTACTGCTTCCTTTGCCACCTCGTGATTTTAATTCTTCCTAGGGTATTATTGTAGGTCTTTCCTGTACGAGCCTCTGAATTTCCCAGTGTTTCAGCTGTGACGTAGTCTTTAGAGTCACGTGCCTCAAATGCAGCACATGTTTTCCTTCTTTTGGGAAGGTATTTCTTCTCACTCTGTCAAACACTCTCTTTCCTTCCTCCACTTCTGCCATCTAATTTAATCTATCCTACAGCAGTGCTTAGCTCCTTATAACTATTATATTTCTGTAATTTCCTCACCCTGAGCACAGCAAGACAAAGTATGGTTCAGGACAGGCTTCTCTCTTGAACTTCTCCTTTTTTTTTTTTTTCTTTCCCCAGAAATGGACCAGAAAACTTGCAACAGAAAAACTTCCTTTCCGTCCTGCTCCAGAAAAGAAACCACTCCTTTGTATCTAAACTGGTGCTGTGCTCTTGACACAGAATTTCCTCCTAAACAGTCCTTGGCTGAAGAAAAGCTATAGTCCAGACCTGCTTCAGGTGCCTGAACATAGCCATCTAATGCTGTTTTAGACACGATGGGAACCTTGCCTCCAGCTACTGACTATTCAGAAGGCCAATGTTTGTTATAAGTCCTGTGTCATGCCTGCCAACCCTATGATGATGTTTCGGATACTGTAGGGCACCTCAGATGGTACTGAGTGCCTATATTTAAACAACTGGATCATTTTACCAGCAGCACAATTGTTCTGGGATTAAATGAATCACCCTCTGGAATACACATCCTTTCCATTGACTAAAGAGGGAACCTAAACTACTTGTTCACATCCCTAGCTTTCAGACAGCTAACAATGGGTGAGAAGAATTACACCCAGAAACTGAGCCTGCCCAGCAAAATGAAGGATCTCTGTGGCAGATGCCTGCCATGGCTAGCCTAATCTTGGTGCACGTAAGAAAAGCAGGAGAAGATGACATACCATGAGGTCAGCATGTGAAAGCACCTATGTCACTCACCTAGATCTCCTTGAGAGCTCATACACTGGTTACTAGCACATGTTAAACCTGTCACTGTCAGCTATCGTTACCTGTGCTAGCTTAGATTAGGTTAACCAAAGTATGATAGCACTTGCAACTGTACCTTCATTCTCCTTATTGCTCTGTTGTACTGGTTTAACTTTCTTCAGCGTAGCATTTTGTTTGAATGTCACCCAGTCATCTTCTTCTCCAGAGCAAATGTGGGTATATTTAATGATCCATGATTATCTTCCAGCATTTTTGTCATTTGTTTTTTATTATGCTGATTTCTTTTCCCAGTCTATCCATACCACTTTGCTTTGGTTTATTCCCTGTTAAAACAATCTAAAACTTCCTACAGTGACATTTCTCAAAGCATAGTTACTCAAAAAGGTTTCACTATAAGAGTTACTGTAATTACCCTATCAATATGACAATTGTACACTGCAGTATTTGAGGAATTCTGTATCAATTTTAAATAAGAGTGGTTGGTTTGTTTGTCAACTTATTATGTCCTGCTTTTATTGCCACAATCACATCTGCAAACAATAATCTTTCTATTTTGTCCTCTGAGTGTTCAGTTATGGTTCATGAAAAGTTGCCATTTTATTTCTCTTTTCCCACTGCTCCCATCTTATAAACTGCTCCATTATTTAGACTGACTTTTCTCTGCTTTGTTTTCACACGTGCACCCCTGTAGTATACCCAGCAGTGATTTCTCTAAAAACAGCTACTCCTCTTGCACAAATATTAAGTGTCGTAATAGGATTTTAGTCAAAACCTCTCAATGTCATGTTTATGTGATCCATTTTCATTCAACAAAAAGAACTGCAGCATTAGCAGACTCACAACCTCAGTGTTAAGGCATACAGGGGTAAAGAGTACATGCTGGAAAGTGGGTTGCACCACCGAAGCTGACAACAGTAAAGGCATGTGAGCTGGATTCCACTCCATCTCAGGTAGAACTGCTCATTCCCACCGAACTGCAAATTCTTCCCTAATGCTGATGCACAAGTGGAAATTTGATAATCAGGGTATGTTGATGTTGTATAGAGAGTTGTCATAGCTCAAATAGAAACCTAAAGGTATTAATGTGAATACATAAAAAACCTACGTCCCAGTGTAGCTGTTTGTCAGAAGTTATGCTCAAATCATGTCTCAAATAGGAAGCTGAAACTGAAAAAAGGTCAGAAACAAGGATGCATAGAGATGGACTAAAATGAAGTTGGGCTGAGACATTTTCTTTTGACTTGCTATTATGATTTGTTTAGTAAATTCTGAACAAATTGCAGACTAACATCAATAGGAAAATATTTGTGATTGAATGACAAAAATACGGTTTCGTTGATGGAAACTTTGACTTAACTTTACAAAATAACTCATTTGCAGAAGCCAGAATTTTCAGCTGATGCATATCTTCACTCTATTGAAGCCCAGTTTCCTCCCTATAGTCACTGAACTCATTCTTCTCATTTTTGGTCTGCTTGCAGGGAAAAAAAAAGAAAAAGAAGGAAAAAAAAAAAAAAAAAAGAGAGAGAAAAAATATGAAAAAAAGAAGCCAGATAAAAATGTCTCTGCAATTGCTTAGTTGTACTTCCTGCAGACTTTACGGGGCATCTTCATTACCCTAGTTTATAGTGTTCAATATCTGTAAACTATCCTGAACCAAAATCCACAATTTGGAACTATTATTTAAGCAGTGCAATGGGTAAGTACTGTTCAGGTATGATTCAGGTACTGCAAGCAAAATTGTTGTTGGAGTGTTGTCCTCTCTCTGCTGGGAGGGCATATGGCCAGCCATGCTCAGCCAGCCCAGAAACAGTTACTGCTGCTCTGGTCTCCAGTACACAGAGAGCAGCCAATTTTGACTTTGTCTAACTAGGAAGCTTAGAGAAAGATTTCACTGCAGCAAAGTAAAAGAGTCATTGAACACTGTTTGTAACAGGATGAGGAGCAGTGGTTTTAAATTAGAGCAGGATAGATTTAGATTAGACATTAGGAAGAAATTCTTTACCATGAGGGTGGTGAAACACTGAAACAAATTGCCCAGAGAGGTGGTGGAGGCCCCATCCCCGGAGGCATGGTTTGATGAGGTCAGGTTTGATGGGGCTCTGAGTAAAATGACCTAGTTAAAGATGTCCCTGCTCACTGCAGGGAGATTGGACTAGATGACCTTTAAAGGTCCCTTCCAGCCCAACGCATTCTATAATACTATGATTCTATAAACACGATGAAGATTCATACACATGAAACAAAAATTATTCATAATAAAGCTTCCAGTACTCAAAAAAGGCTTCAATCAGAAAATAAGGATTGTGGTTTTTCTTCATGATCTTACTTTCAGTATATGTGTAGCATGAAGAAAAAGGGTTGGTTTTGCTTGGGAAGACTTCAGACTTAAACGTATCAATCCCTTACTGTCAGGTGACTCCAGAGGTGGAATCCCCACAACCAGACGTGATGAAGGAGCTTCTCAGCTGCCACAGCATACTGAAGGATACTTTCAAAGTATTCATATTTAAAGATCACTTGTAGAGCTAACAGAGTCCAGTCCAGGATAATGTATTTTCTGAAGGGAGTGAGCTGCCAAGTGTTTCTAGACGCTCGTCTAACATCTCAGCTCAGCTGTAGAAACGCATCACTAGCCCAGATTCAGGCTGATTTTGCAGACCAACAAGTTTGTTACAAGCTGTATTAAATTCCTCTGAGTTTTCACCTTTGGAAAGAGCAGGAGATAGAGAAGATTTCTTCTTCCTTATTACTTCTTTCATATCTCTTGGAAAGAAACCAAGACATTTCCAGTTACTGACATGGAAAAGGGTTTGTTCATTCTCAGCAGCCCTGAGAAGTTTCTAACTGTGTAATCTGCTGAAATTAGTAGTTTTTGGAAGAGAAGGGGAGTGTGGAGGGGAGAGGGAGGAAGAATAGCTTTCCAGAGATGTAATAATGTTGTTTATCTGAAATCTGCCTGCAACTCCTATTTTAAATGTATTTTGAACCTCTTTTATTGAGCAATTTATTTAAAGACTCAAAATTCCTACAAACTAAATGTGGGGTTAGGGAGAAAGGCCCAAATTAGTGTCTCCACTGGGGAAAACCAGGCAGAATTAACTCTGTTTGGCCGTAGTTGCATGGCCAGAGACTGTACACACTTGCCAGCATCCAGACCACATATAAATATCTTCGTATGCTGTCTTTGCTTGGAGAAGTGTGCATGGGACAAAAGACAGTTTAAGGGAAACTGGACTTCATTAACTTTGTTGCTCACAGAAGAAACTGGTGCTAAAAAGTAGAAGACAAAGTTTAGAGAATAGGGGAAAAAACAATAAGAAAGAGCATTATATAGTCTGGCTTAAGAACAATGGTCAAGTTATTAATTTAAAACAGATGTTCTGTTCTTAAACCTTCATAAATACGTAAAGAATGAAAAAGGGAAACTTCTACTTGAAAAATAGTGGATCTCTGTTCAAACTTACTGGTTCAGACAATTTGGATGCCAGTCCATTGGATCTGCAGCATTACTCTGGAAATCTCATAAAAGCACCCTCTTCTTGTTATATGTCAAATGATCTCCATTTCTGGTATCAGCTGAACTGCACAACTGCTGAGACTTGAACACAAAAAATAACAGACCATGGGAGAAGTTCAATGAATCACAATTTGATTCTTCTAAAAGCTTGCTTTGTTTGTTTGTTTGTTTTCATTTATAAGCTTTGAATTTTCAGATGTCCTGGTTTCCAGAGTCAAGTTTTCCTTGAAAGGAGGAAACGCAGCCACACACTTATGCATCCCAGGTACCACGGTCTTAATTTGGAAGTAGTGTTCCACTGGTTCTGCGGAACAGGGGATTGAGACAGTATTTTTCCACAACTATTTCAAATTAAGTACCAGGACTCTCTCTCTCATTTTCAGGCAGCAGATTTTTGACCAGATAAATTATTAATTTGGGGAGGACAAGTCAAATCCAGTGAGGCTGTTGAAGCCAGCAAGTGATTTTCTTCTGAGTCCAATGGGCTGGGAATCAGGCACATATTCCCTCCCTTTCAGGCAGAGGGACTGCAAGAAGCTGCCTCAGCAACTTTAAAATTTTGTTCTGAGTGGGAAACAAGGAATGCCAGGAGGTCTGCAAAGCAGACGAGGAACCAAAATTCTGAGGCTGCAGTCTTCCCTCTCAGAGGACTTCACTCCAAACTCTTGCCAAAAAGAGATCTCTTTGGAAATGTGTTTTGTCAGATCGGTTTCTTCCTTTCTTGCAGAAAACTGAATAAAAAGATAAGCATACTCTTATGACATCAGACACATAGGTGGGGTGAACTGCTCCTTACACTGTTGTTTGTTTCAGATTAATTCCTGTAGTCATTTCATCCACACGTATATCTTTATCTGTTAATATATGTTTTGCTAGGCATCTTAGGGAAGGTTTTCAGCTTCTTTATAAGAATCTATTACACTATACATTTCATGTAGTCCATCTAAGAAAAAAAGTAGATGATCAGGTTAGACTTTGATTATTCAACTTGGGAGTACACCTGATCCACAAAGCTGTGTTCCATATTTAGTCCCTGAACTATGAGATCTGTGGGATTATTTACAAGTTTGAAATTAAGCATATACTTCCACACATTGTTGGACAAGAAACTAGAGCTATGGCTGATTTGTGCCAAGATTCATATTTGTTCTATTAAGGAAAAAGGAACAAACTACAAACCTTCATCTAGGGGCTAATTTGAGCTTCCTTCACATTCAGGAAAAAAAAGATGGGATTTGATGGAATCCTTTCTCTTTTTCACTATTAAAGTAATCTATCATCTGTTTAAGGACACAGTATTTTCCCATCTCATGTTACTGCACTTAGCAGATTTTGTTTAAATCCACTGTGTTTATGACAATTGTATGCATAATAAAGTAGTTGGTAAAAGGAACAGATACTCTGAATATTGTACTGAGAATTTAGATTAACAACAAGAATTTTAAAAAGAAAAATGTCTTTTATATCATAGATGCAAAGCTAAGAAATTGTAAAGCAAAGCTTCCATTTTCTTCCATTTAATCCAGAAGTACTTAAATTGAGCAGAATCCTAACTCTGTTTTAATCAACTTTTACCCTTTTTTAAACAAAGAATATTAATTAAAATGGTGAGAAATGGTTATTCATATGTGTTAATATTAAACATGGTGTTACGAAAATATTATTGAAGACAATTTAGTACTTCCCTTCTCTTCTTCCCTTTCAATAATGTTATATATACCTGATTATTTCCTAGTCATCAGACTTATTGATTAAAGGAGTATGAAGTAGCTGTGATCTGAATTATTGCACTGAGGTATTGATTTAAGGAATTATATTTTTTAATGCATTGAATGGTTTTTCATAATTAAAAGGGAAATTCAAGGAAAAAAGGAAGTGTCAGGCGACCCACAATAAAGACTCCTATAGAGCTCTGTAACTGGAGCATTCAGCTAGTTTAGAATGATAATTATGATACGGCTACCATTAGATCTGGAAATTTGTTTATGTGCTTTTAAGATATTTTAGTAGCTGCTCCCCACCTCTGAAAGCCAGGAACATCATAGCTCACAAATCCTGTAAGTCCATCTGTCCTGGCCTTTTGTTTGGGGCTAGTAACGGATGTTGCTGTTAAATGTAAACCAACTGATGAAATTAAAATGAAGACTGAGTCACTTGTTTGGGACAAGGGAGAAGTGAATGAAACTCTGCAAGTTGAACAATTGGTTCCACGGATGAAGCAATATCATCACAGAAAAAATAATACAAAACAACAGCATGAACAGTGACAGTGGAATAGAGAGGTTAGTGTCTTATGATTGCTTAACATTAAAAATGCCAAATGTAATGCAGACAGAAAGATTTCTGCATTCACCAGCACAAATCTAGAAGCAGGAAAAGAAAAAAAAAAAAATTATAAAGAATTTATGTCAAAGGTGACATCCACATTGCTACTAAGTATGACTCACATCTACTCTTCTGTAAGATACTTAGGAAGACATTTTACATGTGTTAAGCACAACAATACTTGTCCGGTTGCTAATACGTGCTTGTATACTTTTTTCAGTGGGCGCAGAGCATTCAGTGCTGTTAAGAACTGTGTCTTTATTACAAAGACTGCCATGATTGTTCTGTAATATAGACCAGAGCCAGCCCTGTGTTGAGCAGGAAATGTTATAAATAAAAACATGATCAAGAACTTGGATGATTATCAGTGAATTATCAAGAACTTGGACGATTATAAGTGAATATGTTCAAATGTAGAATGTGCTACAGAGACTGCTCCCTTCATCAACTCATTTTATTCTGCTTCTCATTCTCTAGATCTTGTCTGGAACCGATCATGCACAATAGAAGTCTCACACTTGCAAATGAGAGCTTAAGGGACCTAACTCTACCAGAATGACCAGTCTGTGGAGAGAGCTCGGAGCATCATAGTGATTTCTCACATGGTTGTACTCAGAATACTCATATTTTAACTTCTGAAGTAAACATCTTGTTGAGGAGCGATCTGAGTGTAACTGAAGAACGTTGTATTTTTAGAAGACTCAGCTGTGAAAGGTCTGGGACTGAAGACCCCCAAAGCTGAAGACCCCCAAAGTCCAACACTTCCTGCCATTTTTTTCTTCTACTTGTTGCAGACCTTGTTTTGAGGCTCAAGGTTTAGGGCTCAGTTACTGTAAGTTATCACATACAAACAGAAAATGCCTGAGTGCACAGTCACATCCCTCAGAAAACTTAGGCTATGATTTCACAAGCAAATGAATCAGTTTATTTGATAACTACATCCAAAGGAACTTGTCTTATTCTCTCCTGATCCATTCCTCCTCGTTGCCTTTGCCCTTCATCTGTCATACCCTCTACATCACAACTCCCATAAAATATGTCCCTGAGAAAACTCAACATCTGAGTTAACAGAAAACAATCCACTTCTTTTTGTAAGGGTATTTTTTTTGCAAAGCTAGTGAGCTAAATCTATTCGTAGTGGGATGTCATGGCTGCTTATCAAGGTCCAATATTTTCTGTCTGGGTTCTGTTACATATTCCCACAGGAGTAGGGCTTAATACCAAATTTACCTATTTTCAGACACTTGATATTACATGGGATTTTGATTTAGCCCAGTGACACAACAACCTACTGAAATCATAACACAAGCACAGTAGAGCATCTGTAACATAGAATTAAACAGAAATACAGAAATTATTCCCATTATGTCATCCCACTGGGTAACCCAAATTGCCAGGAAATAATATGTGGAATATCTATCTTCTCTGAGCCTTCCATTAGATGGATTTGGTGGTCAGTCACAATGCTGCAACTAATAAACAATAAGCTCAGGGAGCCCAGAGCAGAAAGTAATACTAGAAGTGGAAATGATTGGGAAGTATGAGCTGATGAGTAAATCTATCTGGCCTCACGAAATTGTAGCCCAGGTTTAACTCACCATCCTTGTGGACTCTTGCCTAGTATCAAGAGGTACACAGAACTGTCATCATACACAAATCCCACATTCTCTGTTCTCCTGCATCTCTACTGTGGTCTAGCATCTGTATTTTCCCTACTATACCATCCACCACCAACCTCTAGAAATGCAATCCCAAAAATCAACTACTCTTGGACAAGGAGAATAGAAACTAACATTTATTGTGTATTATTGATCTCCGTTGTCCAAATCGGAGGTAGTTCTAAGTTTGACTTTCTGGATAGATCCTCACGGAAGACTTCAGAGCTACATAGAGAGCCCCACCCTAGTGGCAAGTAGACTAGCCTATTTCCAAACTAACCTGTTTTAAGCAGGAGGGATTTCTGAAAGGCCTCATTTACACTGCTTTTCAGGCTGATTCTCTGCAGAGATCAGAATCCACAATTTCAGCAGCCCTGCCAGATGTGGCCAGTCCAAGGAGTGACATCTTGATCTGAACAGCAGTACAAAGCACAAACACATCATCAGGCTGGCTCTGACAGAAGTTTTCCGTGTTTCCTAACTTCAAAGCAAGACCACTAATATCAGTCTGCAGCAGTAGTTCTAGAGAAAATATGTGGGGTTTTGTTAGTTATGGAAAATATATTTTAAAACAAGAAGCTGTTGGCTCAGCTCAGCTCACCATCATAAGGACAATCAGAATGGCAGCGTAGAGTCCAAATTCACTGGTTTATAAACCAGAAAAAAAGTCTTTATAGCTGGCTGTAGACAGAACTTTGTTCACCACTGGTTTCTGGCAAGCATTTTCTACTCACCCCATTTCCATCCCTTGCATTTCTTTCCTCAAAAAAGGAGAAAAGTAAAACTTGGCAAACCCTAAGTTAGCATGATGGTATACCCTTTCTTCTCCACCTACTACAGTTACCTGGTAGGGCTGTCAGGGCTTGTAAAGAAGTCATGTGCTAACTTTTCACTTGGCAATATTTTCACATATTCACAAATACAAACTATTTTCTACAAGAAAAACCCTATATGTCTTAATAGCTTTAGCTCGGAGCATTTTAGAAAGAGTCATTTATTATCATTGTTAAGTGGAAGGGGAAATGAAACAGTTTGGACTTTCTCACTCAGTTGATCAACAGTAGAGAAATGCTTTGGACTCCTCTTTTTGCTTAGAGGCTGGTGTGTTCACTAGTTTGAACGCTCCTTGACACCACTTGGTGATTTCTGCCATACTACAAAAAGATGCAGTAAGTCACAAATGTAATAATAGACACTTGTAAGGGAAACTTCAGTGAATATTCCACTGAAATTAAAACAAGTAACTGCATAAGTCCAGGCCAGTCCAGAATGTGGTAAAAACCCATAAACAGATGTGTCTGGTGCCATGGGCTATATGGGTCATCTACAGTGGGATGACAGGCAAGACACAGAATGCATGGGAGACCTGTACCTTTCTGGACTAACATCTGAATGCCATGCAGGGTATCTTGAGGCATCTAAGAAGGTAAAGCACACTCATGTTTAACTAACTCTCTTGAGATCATGACACCTGCCTTTGTATTTCAAAAATGTTGTGAAAGAAAGTGGACATAAAAATTAAGTCATGTCAGTACTTAAATACAGTACACAACTTATGTCCACAATACGTATTTAGTGTAGCCAGCATTTGCCAAGAACTACTTCTGAGAAAAGACAATAATTGTCATAACTAAGATAGCTCTGGGCAAACTCTGACTTTACAATGGAACTCACTGCAATTGTACTGCCTCAGCATTTTATTTCGGGTGGAGCTTTTTGTTTTAATTGTTAAGCATCTTTTGTACAATAGTGGGAGAAATATCAAGTTAGGAAATGTCAGTGTGTGGGTTGCCCATGAAATCTTAAATCATGTTCCTCGTTTTACAATGAAAGCTTTATTTGTATGATCATGGAATATTTATGTCACAAATCCCTTGCCTCACTGAAGAAAGATTACATATAACAAATAAGCAAGTCGGGGTTCTTCCCTTGTTTTCAAGACACTAGCTGGTAATGCTTTCCTAAAAACATCAGATTAGATCCTGGGCTTGATCTGTCACACCTATCTTCAGTCACACTGGGCATGGTTCACCCCAAAATGATACTAGCATACTACTAGAGTTCTCCTAGAGTAGAACTGGATTAAGATGGTTTGAGAACCTGAATTCTTACATCTCCTGCATCTGACTCTTCAGTTTGAATATGATAATTGTTTCCTTCTTTTGTTTTTTGTTAGTAAAATAACAAAGCAGGACTAGTAAAGTCTCTGCCAAAACTGTATAAGAACAAACTATCACTGAATGCTTGAGTTAACCTAATAGTTTTAAACCACATTTTTAAAGTGTCTGTCTAGCGAGGTTTGGAAATTGATCTACTTTAATGGCAAATTAAAGCCTAAAAGCCCTTTTACATGAAGCTGGTGTTATTATGAAACCTCTTCACACACAACAACGTAATCTTAATTAAAACAGTTTTTCTCACAAGTAATACAACTGTATTTCTGTTGAATACCGTTCTTTTAGGTAATTAAGTTATATGCTAGTGTAAGACATGTATCATTATCACCTTGTGCATCCTTGCCATGCTGTCTTTACCCACTAATTATTTTTGGTTTCTATATAGTCTATATACACTTGGTAAGGTAGACATTAGCCATCTATCTTATGTTTGCACAAAAATCAGTCTGAAGGATCAAAGACTTAGTTTGTGACAGGCAGGACAGACACCATCACAAATAATAGAAAAACCTCCCTCAACATGGTCCATACAGAAATTAATTTGCAACAGACCCTTCTCCAAAAATACTTGATCAGGGACATCATGAATTGACTTTGCTCTGAATCTGAGCCTGACTGCTCTGCTCAGTGAAGCCTTCAAGAGGAATTGTTCATCAAATATCTATAGCTTTCCAGTGCAACACCCTACCTCTTGCTTCTGCCCATAACCAAAAAATATAAATTAAGCTGTTCATCTAAAAGACTTGCATATCTATAAAAGATAAAGGTTACCAAAGGACTGATTAGTGGATAAGTACCAACAACAGCTACAAGAACTAGAATAAGATTTCATATAAAGGATCTGTATTCATCCACTCTAGATAATGGCAGATGTAATGATCATATTGGAACTGATGGCATTTGGCTTGTGCAAAGTATAAGAAGCCCTTTGTTGTGATACTGCTAGTTGTGGCACGAGTACTTACTTATTTACTGAGACCAAGTCTTCTGAAACTGGTAGAGATTCACTTCTCCAATTAGATGCGCTTAATTTACTCTCAATGTTCTCTTTGTCTGTGAGAAATGACCCATCCTTCCAGAAAAATCTTTTCTGTTGTGTAGAGTAAAACACAACTGAATATACAATAGGAGATGTTCTGCATCGGTTGTCCAGTTAAAGATGAACCAAAGAACTGCATTGTTTGCCAAGACTTGAGTTCAAGTAGCCTGTGTACCCTACATAATTTTTGATGCTGTTTTTCAGCAATCAAGCTGAGTGGGAAGCTGTATCCTTTGTTCTTCTTCAGGGCAGAAGCTGTGCAGATGTGTGTTTGGTGGTGGTTTCTGCACATGTAGGAACAAAACTGGCAGACAAGTTTATGGTCCTTCCTGCCTTCAGAAGAACTAAAAAAGACTATTTTATCTATATGAAATAGCTACATGTATTATCAGCACCAACTGTTCTGCAAAGGGACTCATTGGCACTTCTAAGAGATAAGAGCAAAGCAGTTTCTAGTTACTGGTTGTAAGGTACAAGAGCTCTCATCTATGCTCAGATGTAGCATTGTTTCTTTCAGATATGTAAAAGTAAATGCTCTAGACATCTCTTTGCTTATTCCTCTTCCACTAATCTAATGCCATTTTGTAAGCTGAGTTTCTCTGAGCTCCTGGTTAGAATTTGTCCTAGGAAAATACATCAGGAAAGTAAGGCATGAAAAAGCCATCATGCAATACCATCAGAGAGCTGTAATTCCTGGGAAAACATCAAATCTCCTCAGAGGTTCTGTACCCATAAAATTATTTTTTCATACTTGTAAATGAAAGTTTTTGACCGGTGAGGCTGAGAAGAATCATATCTACCTTCTTTATGACTTGTCTTTTTCTGGATTTGCAGCCATGTTAGACCAACACACTTCTCAGCAGGAATCTCTCTCTTCTGGTATGTTGTCAAACTCTGTTCAGAAGTGACGACCTAGACCATTTCCTCTGGCTCGTAATTGATGTTTGTCTTTCAACTCCCTTCCTGTCTAGGCAGCATTACCTTTCTTAATCATTTTAAAGGTTGATTCCAGAGCCTTGGGTGAGGAACGTTGGTACCTGTGTGCATCTCTTAAAGAAGCTAAGAAGAAGATAGCAATTGATCTGTATATTTCTCCTGTTGGCCCCTTTCGATGATGAAATGTGGAACAGTCACGATTTTTTTAACTTCACTGCCTGTCTCCGTGAGAGGATGCTGGTAGCTAGAAACTGGTTTCGAACAGAGCTCATGTGCAGTTATATTTTAATGCTTGCCTTTTGCTTAGCACATGTGATCCATGTGATACAGCACCTACACCATATTGATTTGGTACACTAATTGTTTTGATTTCAGATGCTGTCCTTAATGCTGGTGAAATCCACAAGAAGACAATTATGGTATAAATCCATAGAGGGATTGAGTGCTGTGAGCAAAACCAGAGATGAGATGAACAATCAGAAAGAGTAGTTGCAAGGTGAAAATGCTCATTCACAGAAGATGTCTTGCTATTCCCCAGAAAATTTCACACAGAAACAGATCTGTCCTTTTCTTACTCCCCTTCGTATATTGTTTTCCTACTCAGTTGTGCATATTAAAGCATCTTTAAGGAATGTCACACTTGATTTTAAACGTCATGAACATTTAAATTGAAAAACCTTGGTCCTGCAAAAAAAAAATTTATTATACAGCTTATTGCACAGTCATTAAAAATTATCTATGTAAAAAAATGTGTCAGACTTCAAGACAAATAAATATTTTAAGTCTTTCTTCTGTTACTTGCTTTGGTAAAGTAATATTAACACAGGCCCCTGTTCTCTCCTCTGTGTCAACATATATAATGAGGTTGTTTCTATGAGTTTGATTTACTTATTCATTTATGACAGTGTCTCTGATTATAAAAAGAAAACAAATCCTGTCACATGGTGAAAAAATAAGATAGTCTTTAATCTGCTCCTGATATCAAATCATGTTTCAGAGTCATTGTTTGACATTTTCTTTCTCCCGTGTGTGCATTATTTCCTGAAAACTTGTTCTCTCTCATAGAAAATAATAATAATTATGCACTGAGAATGTACTTTAAATACCAAGTATACATTTCAGCATGTATCTTAGTGATCTGCAATATATCCAAGAAGTTCAGAGTACTCCAGGAGTCTCCTCACTGAACTAGCTGAGTTAAGCACACTAGGGAAAACATATGTGTTTATGCTTATCATATAAGTTTTGCTGGAAAAATGACATTACAAGTTTGATGTTAAAAATTAATATGAAGTCAGATTGGTTCGTACAAGGAGATGATCTCTGAGACTTTTGTTATGGTTACAATCCTGATCATGTTCTCACAGACACAAAAGTAAATTTTTAACATCTATGCTTACCTGGATCTGATTATCAAGCCAGAATTAGAATCTAGAGTGTGTGAGGCAACGTATCACAGTAGCCACGAGTTAAGATCAAAACTGATGTTGAGTGCACCTAGAAGAACAGCGAATCAGAGTGGATGTCCGGGCACTCAAAGGCACATTCAAATGAGGGCAGCATCTCAGTACAATGTCAGCAGTTCTTGATGTACTTGTTCCTTGGGGTACTTTTGTCCCCTGTTCTTTTGCAAGAAGCAGTCCATCAATCTGTGGGAATACTAGAGAAGTGATTTTGGTAATTTGATGTTGACTTTGAAGTTTATATGGTAGTCCAGGATTACACCAGACCCCTGTAGTGGTTTTGGTTAAACCAAGACACCCCCAAAATTAAATTTCCGAAGACACAAGGAAATGATAGAGATTTTACTTTTGCCTCTAGCTCGATTAAAATGAAATAGTCTACAAACTGTTCTTTTGCAGCAAATCTATTTTGGCTGTCAAAATACAAGAGAGAAAACATTCTTGCCCTGAGGAGAACGCACGACAATACAGGGACTTCCATCCAAAATTTCCCCATTTATACACTGTGGAACTGTAAGCCTTATGTGTAAGTGCTGATATTCAGAAATACTGCTCCTCTATGTACTCAGAAGTAAAATTGCACTCCCACAGTTTGCTTCTCTATTTCTTTCTCTTCCCACCCTTCTCACAGCATGAAAGCATCTCTGGAGAGTGCCTCACTGTCAAGTTCTAAGAGCAACCTCAAAGAAGTGAAACAACAGACCAGAACGTATTGTTGCATCTGCCATAGCATTTTTCTTTTTTTTTTTTTTGACAATAAATTAGGGCATATTTCTGTTTCCCTTCAGATGTTCTTTTACTCTGTATAGCATATCGCTCAGTCAAGTCATAACTGTTGTTTTGAAGGGTGACAGAACACCCATCTTCTCCACTCAAATGGTGAAAAGCAACATGTTGTTTTTCTAACAAACTTGTCTTCGAGTTCTTGAACTCACCTTCATTGACCAATATTTAGCCTAGTTTTTAAGAGAGAAGTGAAGGCTGTTGGCTACACACTTAACTTGGAACTTTTTTGTGAAGAGACATTGCTCTGTGAAGAATCATCCTTGTCTAAGTAAAATGACCTTTATTGATTTAATTTAAAACTTGGTATTGTTTCAGCTAAAGTAAATTGAATGGAACTGCTATAGCTCTGAGGAGTTTATCACATCATCAGAGCATTAATTTCCTAGATGACTGCATCTTGGAATTAGATTTAAAAATTAGATTCAGAAGTTTTAAAAATAGGAATGGACTTCAGAAGGACCATTGAGAAAAGGCTTTATTCCAGCAAAGAATTTCTGAAAGTGTGCACTATTCTCTCCCAAGCTGAAAACATCTCTAAGAGATGCAACTGTGGTACATATCTAACCACTGACATCTGGGTAAGCTATTAAGTGGGAATACTTTTTCTTTAGCAGAAGATCTTGAGCTTTTACAAATCAGACACAGATAAAATTCCCACAAAACTGGCTTCCAGCATCTCTACTCTCCTGTGGATTATGGCTCGTATAATGTTCTGGAAGACATGAACAGAAAGAGACAGAATTCCTTTATATATTTCAAGGCACGTTGGTTATTTTGTTTCATTTTTTCAAAAGTAAGTATAATATAAAATACTTTTTATGTTATCATTTTTATATTTATTATAGGTTTTAGTAGTGCAGGTAGGTAGTGTTCAGTATACCCTAATCTTAATACTGGTTGTTCAAAGGGTAAATAAATGTTATGTGTCTGTATCACATGTGCTTCATCTATAATTGTATCAGTTAATAACAGCTCATTTACATGAATAAACTGCAGTCAGTCGTCATATTCTTTAGACAGATTTCATCAGATATTCAACTTTGGTTAAATACAAAGTATTTGGCTTCATATTCTGATTTTAGAGTAGAATTTTAATGGACACTGAAATATAGCAAATTGGAGTAGACTACTTAATAGTCTTTTCTTACCTTAAGTTTTAAGAGTAACTACTTTCAGGAAAAATGCTCAGATAAAATTTCTTCCTCTATCTTACAAAATTTCTCCTTTGTTTTAACGATCTGCTCTTTTCACACGTTTATTTTCTTATGAAAATAAAAAACATTAGTGCTGGTTCCCCATGTGAATTTTGAACACTTGCATGAAGACAGATATATGCCACCACAAACTCGATGCTTTATCTTCAGAAGTTTTCTCATTTGCCTCTTCAGGATTGTATTTAATATGTCTAAATAGTAAATTGAAACAATGAGTTTAGAGAACAGACTCTACTTTGCCATACCTGCCATCGAAAATAAAATCTTGACGACACTTACCTTTAGCATGATTTAACTAACAGGGACTGCTTCTACCATGCTCAAGATCAGAGCATCCCGGCACGTAGGAAGTCAAGGAAGGGAGCCAGGAGACCTGCATGGCTAAACAGGGATCTGCTGGGTAAGCTCAAGTGCAAGAGGAGAATTTACAGATCTTGGAAGGCAGGGCTGGCCACTTGGGAAGAGTATAAGGCTGTTGTCCGAGGATGTAGGGAGGCAACTAGGAAAGCAAAGGCCTCCCTAGAATTGAACCTGGCGAGAGGGGTCAAGGACAACAGGAAGAGCTTTTTCAAATACGTGGCAGATAAAACTAACACCAGAGGCAATGTAGGCCCACTGATGAATGAGGTGGGTGCCTTGGTGACACATGATACAGAGAAGGCAGAGTTACTGAATGCCTTCTTTGTCTCTGTCTACTCTGCCAGAGGCTGTCCTGAGGAGCCCCGTTCCCCTGAGGCCCCAGAGGAAGTCAGGGCAGTGGAGGAGTTTGCTTTAGTCGATGAGGACTGGGTTAGGGACCAATTAAGCAATCTGGACATCCATAAATCCATGGGTCCAGATGGGATGCATCCACGGGTGCTGAGGGAGCTGGCTGATGTCATTGCTAGACCACTCTCCATCATCTTTGCCAAGCCTTGGGAGACGGGAGAGGTGCCTGAGGACTGGAGGGAAGCAAATGTCAGTCCAGTCTTCAAAAAGGGCAAGAAGGAGGACCCGGGTAACTATAGACCAGTCAGCCTCACCTCCATCCCTGGGAAAGTGATGGAACGACTTATCCTTGGTGCCATCTCATCAGGGATAAGAGGATCATTAGAGACAGTCAACATGGCTTCACCAAAGGGAAGTCGTGCTTGACTAACCTCATAGCCTTTTACGAGGATATAGCAAGGTGGATAGATGATGGCCGAGCGGTGGATGTGGTCTACCTTGACTTCAGTAAAGCATTTGACACAGTCTCCCACAGCATCCTTGCTGCTAAACTGAGGAAGTGTGGTCTAGACTCTCGGGTAGTGAGGTGGACTGTGAACTGGCTAAGGGGAAGAAGCCAAAGAGTCGTGGTCAATGGGGCGGAGTCTGGTTGGAGGCCTGTATCCAGTGGAGTGCCTCAAGGGTCGGTACTGGGACCAGTATTATTCAATATATTCATCGATGACTTGGATGAGGGACTAGAGAGTACTATCAGCAAGTTTGCTGATGACACCAAGCTAGGAGGAGTGGCTGACATGCCAGAAGGCTCTGCTGCCATCCAGCGAGACCTGGACAGGCTGGAGTGTTGGGCGGGGAAAAATTTAATGAAATATAACAAGGGTAAATGTAGGGTCTTGCATCTGGGTAGGAACAACCCCAGGTTCCAGTATAAGTTGGGGAATGACTTATTAGAGAGCAGTGTAGGGGGAAGGGACCTGGGAGTCTTGGTGGACAGCAGGATGACCATGAGCCAGCACTGTGCCCTTGTGGCCAGGAAGGCCAATGGCATCCTGGGGTGTATTAGAAGGGGGGTGGTTAGTAGGTCGAGAGAGGTTCTCCTTCCCCTCTACTCTGCCCTGGTGAGACCCCATCTGGAATATTGTGTCCAGTTCTGGGCCCCTCAGTTCAAGAAAGACAGGGAAGTGCTGGAGAGAGTCCAGCACAGGGCAACTAGGATGATTAAGGGAGTGGAGCATCTCCCTTATGAGGAAAGGCTGAGGGAGCTGGGGCTCTTTAGTTTGGAGAAGAGGAGACTGAGGGGTGACCTCATTAATGTTTACAAATATATCAAGGGTGAGTGTCACGAGGATGGAGCCAGGCTCTTCTCGGTGACAACCACTGATAGGACAAGGGGTAATGGGCTGAAACTGGAACATAAGAGGTTCCGCTTAAACTCGAGAAGAAACTTCTTCTCAGTGAGGGTGACGGAGCCCTGGAACAGGCTGCCCAGAGAGGTTGTGGAGTCTCCTTCTCTGGAGACATTCAAGACCCACCTGGACACGTTCCTATGTAGCATTATCTAGGGCGTTCCTGCTCTGGCAGGGGGATTGGACTTGATGATCTTTCGAGGTCCCTTCCAATCCCTGACATTCTGTGATTCTGTGATTCTGTGAACATTGTTTTTTTATGCATCCGGACAAAGAGAACATCAAGACTATCAGCAGCAACACCGTGCAACAAATTAAAATGCTGTTAGAATTATTCCCTCTGATCTCCTTGCTGTTTGGGGGTAACTTATTTATATTTCTCTGCCTTTGTTTTTCAATGTATTGTACCTGCTGCATCAATGAGTATGTTTAACTAATCCTCAGTGTATCAAATACAGTATGTCTTCCATAAACAAATTACACAACAGGCTTCATCCCCACCTCTTTTTGCACACAAGACATACATGATTCTTTTGCATACATGAACAGGAGGTCTGATGCTTCTTAGTTGCCACATATTCCCTGCACAGTACACAGATATGCATATGTTTGATTGAGAAATCTCAGCCTTGGTACGCAGTACTAATTAGTCACATAACAACTGTACTGACTGAAGCCTTTGAATAGTCCCTGAAAACATGTGAGATTTCCCCAAAGGGAGCTTGTTTATAAATGAGATCATTCTTTCAGGTTAGAAAGTCTCCCATACACTCCACTCAGCAGTCACCCGGGCCTTGATCCAAAGCCTATGAAGTGAACAGGAGGTTTTGCATTGAATACAATGGCTTTGAATGAGGGCCACGACAAAATGCCAGTGGGAAACTTTGACCTAGTGGTTTGTGGGACTATGAACTTAAGGACCTTGCTAGACTAAAGACATGAAGAAGTCTCTTCTTCTCATGAAAGACCGTGTAGAATGACCATTAGTTGAAAAGAAATAGTTATGCATTTTCAAAAAGGTTGTGGTGGGTTTTGAACAAAGAGCACAAGGATTCAGGTTGCTAACTTACGCTCTCTGATGTGTTCTCCTGTGAACTTGTAGATGTATGGCAACATCAAATGTTTTCTTTTATGAGTCTATCTTACTCCTCACATTTCACTGGTCGTTTAATGATGGTGGTATTGTTTCAACTCTTAAGATGACTGGAAAATATTAAGAATGGTCTATTAATGCTTCATAGCTTTACTTTGCCTTTTTGTAGTCCAGTAAATGTTACTGACTTTTCGTGTGCTAAATTCATTTACCGGCCAATTTGAAAATTCACCCTCATAAACATTTCACCTTTATTTCTTTTCATATCAGCACCACGTGGGATGAATAATAATGTTAGCATGACCAAGCCTGACTTCAAGGACCAGCAACTGTGCAGTACTAATCTGGAAAACAGTGTTCTTCATAGAAAGAATTGGCTTCACAGCAGTAAAGGGGTTTGAGCTTTTCCAGAAATTTGGAACAGCTTTCTGTCCCTCAAGAACTTTTTTTGTAATGTACCATTCTTCAAAACAAACAAAATACCCCAAAAAATCCAAACTAACAAAAAGCAGAAAATGTCAAAGGATATCGTATTTCTCTTTCATTTGTCTCCTAGGTAGTTCTTTCATTGGTTCTTTCCTTGATAAAGCTGTTTGCTTTTAGCCTAACTTCATATATAGCATAAATAGTACAAAAATCCTTTAGAAACAATGAACTTCGTATCATGCAAAAAACTCTGATAATAGAAACTGTGTTCCAGGATATGATATAATGGAGTCAGATGGATATTCTAGCTTTTTTTCTGTGCTGCCCTGTCTTGTGGTATATGCCAGTTCATTTAGAAAGCTTAGGGCTCCCTGCATTCAATTCTTATTTCCTTTGCATATCACATTAACTTTTGCCCCAGCTGTAATTGTTTTCTGGAGTTTGGATGTTGCTGTGACCCAGCAAGGAAATGATGACTCTCTAAGCTGGAAGTAGAGCTTTAAAAGGCAGAGCTTTTCCAAAATGAGGTAATGATAACAATAATAAACCAATTGCCTAACTCTCAAGGACAACAGAGGTAAAAAGAATCAAAACCCAAATGATGTAGTGGAAAAATTTTAAAAGACGTTTTCCACTTCAGATAGCATACATTTCTTCTACAGAAATATGAACCACCTGTAGAAGACCCCTGAGGGAACAGCAGTAGTGCAGATTGCCTATTAATGTCCTCGACCCCCTCCTGTTTGCAATACATCTCAGTCAATTTTTTCCTATGTACATTTCACGATCTCTTACACTAATTATTTGGAATTCATTTATAATAAATACCTTATGTCTCCTTGCAGTGTGGCACACACACTGAATGTTCACCGGGTTTGTGTGCAACAGAATGACTAATATGATAGAATTCCAGACAGAGGAAGATAAACTTTTTTGTTGAGGAGTCTTGTCTTTACTTACAAAAGGCAAAGAAACAAGAAAAGTATTATTTGAGCTGGACTGTGTGGCCCAACATATTTCAGTCAAGAATGTTTTCGTTTCCTATTTTGCTTACAACAAGAAAAGTCTTTTCAAAAATTTATTAAGACAATTGAAATTATCTTTGGATGAGCAGTAATTTATTTAGAATCACCGGACCTTCTGTCTGCTTATCTACTTACCATTTATTACTTACTGTAATAACTGATATTTGAGGAAGACTAATAAACCACAAGCCACATGCACTTTCACCGCAGCTATATGACATATATAGCTATATGGTTCTTTTACCTTGACTTAAACAACCAATGAATAGATTTAATGAAAAATTAAACTACGCTTAAGAATATAAATCTAGCTCCAGCATCCTGCATATTCACTGAGGACACGTGGACAGAACAAACAACATGCATCACAGAATTTTCATGCACGAATTAAGACAGTCATCTAGGTGGATGTTAATCCAAGAGATCACTTGAATTAAAGTAGGGAATAGAACAGACTAGGCAGAAGACTGGAATCTATTATGGTATCTCATTAAGACTATTAGCTTAAAATAATGTATACTTCTATCAAAGGAACTGCATGGTCACATATTTAAGGCATTAGGGACCTCATGCATGATGCTGGGCTTTGCCAGATGCCAGAGTTGCTCATTTATCCCAGATAGTTAGAGACAACAATCTGAGCCTTCTCCTCTTCTTATCTTGAAGCCCAGGGTGTATCCAGTCCTTCTTCCATGACTAAGTTTTCATAGTTCTGGTCAATATTTCCTGACTGTGGTTTGGAAGAGAAATTAGGGAGATAACTGCTACCTCACTGACCCTATGTGTTATCTACACTGTTTTCTCCAAGATTCCTTTGGTCTCAAGAGACTGTACTACCATCATATAATCAACAAGTGTGTTGTCAAAGACTTTCTGTTCCTGTAGGAGAGACTAGAAGAGTCATTGGAGCTGAACTTGTTGTTAATTTCCTTATGCAAAAGAGTTTTACAGGGCACCACAGATTGCAAAGCCTTGCAGCTTGCAGAATTTGCCCTTCTGCTACCCAAAGTGTGGACCTTGAAGTTAGTGCTCCACTGCTCTGAAGAAGTAAGGTTGCCTGCAGTTAGGTGCTGATTGCAGCTAAAAGAGGTACAAAAGCTGTTCTTCCCAGACATAGGCACTTGAAGTTTATTCCTTTTTTAAAATGAAAACCAGAATTTCTGATGTAATTCCAATATTGGCTGGAAGTACTAGGAACCCTGGCACAAGCCTTGAGTGACTTTCTGTCCATCCAGTGTGAAATGCATGAGAACACATCCAGCCAGATTGCGTGAGAAACTGAGAAGGTTTTTCCAAAATTATTTACATGCAAAATTCTATTCCTATCACTTCAGTTCAAAATTACATCTGAATGAATGTGGAAGTTAAAGATAGAGCTTGCCAGTGGCTGCTTTTAGCTCTTAATGCAATAGGACGTAATTCATTTCAGTGTTTGACAAACTGGGATCTTTAAAGGAAATTGTTTAGTTCTATATTATTGGAAGTGGCATTTATATATTCTGCATATTTTCTTGTGGTTCTCTGTAGTTTAGTTCTCTGGTACTAATAAGTTTTTCAGAACAGATATGCAATAAAGTCAAGCCGTGATTTATGTGTTAAAACAGAGAATATTCTAGTGCTGAAAACTGATGTATATCTTTTCTTACCTTCTTAGCTATGAGCAATAAGGAACTTACTAGATCAATTTCTTAATCTTCAAAGGCTTTATCCAATGTGCACTTCTTTCAATCAAATACCAAATGGATTTCAGATCAGACCTTTAACAGTCAAATAATGGGGCTGTCTGAAACACACAGAAATACATGTATTTTCTTCTTATATGATGAAGTTTCTGCTGTTGTAAAAGTGCTGTTACTACCATCCAGTGGTATTATTGGCACATCTCCATCTTATTGTTCTTATTCCTCCAAAATTTATTTACCAGTACTCACTCTCTTTTAGGCATACTTTCTACTGCTTGATGTATCTGCTATTATGCTGTGGCACTACATTAACCTGTTCGTGTGGACTCCTTCCAGGCCAAGTACTGTCTCCCTTCCCTGATCTGCAGCTACACACATGCCCAGACCACAGTGTTAAACTCCCCAGCCCCACTTTCCCTGATGTCCATTCTCCTGTCTTCTCCCAGCTCATTCCCTCATGTCCCAAAACCAAATTCTCCCACTCATCCCTCTCTCCTCAGGACCCTCTTCCATGGCCTAAAACCCACTTGGAGATTTCCCCATGTCCCCTTTTCCCAGCCTTCCCATAGATCCCTATTCCAACAACCACTCATAAATGTATATTCCCTGATTGGTCTTTCTCTTTAACAGTATACTGTAGAAGCCAGAGAATAGCTAAAACAAGGGACATTGTTTTGCTGAAATGTGTTAATAGTTTTCTCAGAGTGAGTCTTTGATATACAGACAATTAAATAGCTGCTCTGTCAACTAACCAGATGCCAGCAACTCTGTGTGTCCCCTCTTTTCATCCTTTAGCTGATTTCCGCCCAACTCCCTAGAATTCTGCCCGCTGATGCCCAGAACATCCTCTGAAGTGATTGGATGTAACATTGAAAAGTTACTATGTGAGGTCCAACACCCAGAGATGTCAAACTGCAAGTTTTTATGAACTCATCCAATAAGTGTCACCACAAGTGCCCCACATTTACTGTCTCTCAGTGATTTCCAGAGCAAATGTACTTTGTACACAAGCAAAAATACGGTTTTGTTTTTCTAACTACCAACTTTGCCACTACTTGCTGGACCCTGACGCTCATATCTTAGTTCCTTCCTTCCTTCTTATACATCAACAGCAGTGCCAGCAGTCCTGCAGATCAAAGTAGACTCTGTTCAGCCTTGCAAAAATTAATTTTCTTCTTGCTGTGTCTTCAGACTCCAAGGCTCGCCATGTTCTTAACAGTAATGCCTATTTCAAGCCTTCAACAATCACTAAGTGGTCTTACAAATAAATATCATGAGCTTAGCTTAGAACTGATTGGTGTGTTCCTTTACATTTATAATGCATGTACATTACCTTCTCAAACTTCTGTTTATTGCTGTGAAAACAGGAATGGAATTTAAATGCTACTACATGTAAAGACTTGATTCAAAGAGGGATCTTTCAGAGCAACACCAAATAATGCAAGGAGCTTATGCAACAGTCCACAGAAGTTATTGTTACTTGTTGCACTAATCTGTCATTCTGTCATTGGCAGACTGGGTGAAATAAAATCCTAGGCCAGCTCTGATTGTAAGATCTGTGATCACTCTACATTGACATAAGTGGTGGTTACTGCCAAAAGGGGGTGGTCTCATTCCTGCTACTTTTCTTGTGCTGATCCTTCTTTTCAGTGGTTGCCTGATGAGCTGAATCAGAGAACTAACCAATTGGTATTCTGACAGGCTAATTATAAGCTGGATCAATTCCTGACCCAACAAATTATATGGATGCATGAATTTTACTGGTACCAACATTCCAGAAAAAGCTCAGATGTGAAACTGAGGAAAATGAATTAAATAAGGAAACATTTTTTTCAATTACTCTTCAGGATATAAAAATAGTTTCTCCAATCAATCTTGCTGCAGTTTCCACACCACCTTGAAAACTGAGCTTGCCCATAGCAATCAATCACAGCTGCGTTTCCTATGCAGTTGCACCAAAGGCATCCCTCCTCTAAACATCAGGCATCCATTGCTCCACTGCCATATGGATCATGACTAATGGCTGCTGGGTGAATGTCTTTCTACTGTGTCTACCTGGTCTGTGGGTCAGGGGAGCATTTATGCTATACCTACACAGCAAATGAAGATCAGCAAATACTCCACAAGACTTCTCACCACCAGCTTTTACTTATGATATGTACAGATAGTATACAGATTCCACCACCAAGATATACACAGATGAATACAAACTAATAATATGGTCATTTCCCTTCAGATTAAATTGATTTAAGATGTAACGTTCTATAGGTTGTTCTTGAATAAAGTAAAAAACCACACATTTTAAATGAAACAGTTCTCCAGGAAGTTTGTGAGAAATTTTGAAATTAACCTGTATAGGTCTCACTCATGTATTAATCAGTTGTTTAGAGTGCAGAGTTGTAATAGTACATTCAATACTTTTACAACAGTGCATTTACTGTACTTTTCTGAAAGAATTTCTGGATAATTGCTATTTCCAAGGCTGAAATTTCTCCGAGTTGTTATAAGGTTTTTTAGACTGGTATTACCAAAAATTACTGCAATATCTAAGACATTTTTTTCTGACATAGTCACATTGCACATACATACATATAAAAGACATCTTTAATGTTCCTGTTATAGGTTTCATATCAAAGTAATGGTTCTTGAGCAGCAAAGTCACTATTTTCTACCAGCAAGCACATGAATTTTTTGTCTGTGTTGACAAAGAACTTGTCTCTTCCTATTTCTGAGTATTCCAGAAGAGCTTTGGGGCATTTGCTTAATTATATCCTCTAGAAAATATCTGACTCATACTTCCTGATATCCTTAATTAAATGTTCGATTGTTTCAGTTATAAACCCTCTAATCAACACAGATTTATTAACAACCAATGAGTGAATTCTGAGCTTAGGACTGAAAAACCATACAAACTTCAATGTCTACTGCAAAATTAGCCAAAGCTCTTCCTAGAAAAAGTCAGAAATTATTTTTTAATGTTATTAAAACCATTTGCTGTGCTCCCTTAACCATCCTCACGCAATTGGCAAAAATGTATTTCCTAAATTTCCAAAGAAATTTAGCCTGAAACAAAGAGCAATCATGGAGAATTCTAACTTCCATGTTTATGATGACATTGTAAATAACTAAATTCAAGCATTCATAATATATTAGCCTACCTTATTTATAGCTATGATTACCATTATTACTTAAAAATGTTAGGAAAGGTGACAGAAATCCTTACCTAAAGTGCCATATAAGCATGAAAGTATACTTGAGTAATGCAGGATTTGTAAACAAGGAATTTGATCGCTATGGACACTTGCACTATGCTGCTGCAAGGGTTATGCAATATGCTGGCCTTGACTGTATTCTTAATATATCCCTCAGCTTTCATTGTTATTTGATTCGAGCACATTCTACACAATTTTCCAAGCAGATTTTCAATATTTCAGGGAGATTTAAAACCATATAGACACTATGCAGACATGGGTGGCATTTGTTTATAACAAATATAAAGTGGGGAGATTAATCTAGAATCTATTAAAATTTGCATTAAAAAGCCTGTTAATTTTGACAGGATTTAATTCAGCTGCTTCTAGTAAATTAGCAGGGTGTAATATTAGCTTCCTCTGACACATCCTTGGAGGCACAATTGTATGAGTATTAATCCATTCCAATCCTTGACATAACGACACTTTGAGTGTTGTTCTCAGTACCACACAAAGTGACATTTAACAGACCCTTTAAGTATAAGAATTCCATGGGGACACATAGCTAAAGAAACACAACTATTAAACCAAACCAGTGGCTTTCTTAACACTTCAATCCATTTATACTTCCTCTGGTGCAAGCAGATTCAAAACAACCATCAATTAATCAAAGTGTCAAGGGGAAATTTTATGATGCTTAAATGCTTTGTGCATTGTAATCTTGTGACTGAGAGTTTAGAATTATTCCAGATGTTAAAACCATCATTTTATTAAAACAAAGAGAAGTTCAGAACTCTATTGTATCTCATCGGTCCCTATTCAGGCCAGCTAGAAAAGTACAGACTCTAAATCACTGACTTTTGGAGACATGCCAGGAAAACAAACCAGTCCCCTGCTAACATCTCGTTGTCTATACAAAGTTAGATATTTACAATCAGAGAGTCTCCAAGAACGACGTCAAGGCAGCATTTATAAATTGAAAAAATGAGATAACTTTCAAACGGGCATTCACAATCCAGATGAAGAGAATATGTGAAACTAAATGTAAATATATTTGTTGCCTGATCTGGTAGAGAGGCATCCCTGCCCATGACAGGGAGGTTGGATTAAATGATCTCTAAGGTCCCTCCCAGCCTAGAACATTCTATGATTCTATGATTTCTGTGTGCACATAAATAAATGAATATGTATAGGTATATAAGACAGGAGCATCTGAATTTAGTGTGCTACAGGCCCCAGGTGGATCCTCATTGTCCCAGTCCCAGGAATACAAGACTGTTGCAGTCCCATGTCCCCAGGTGCAGGGAGGAGGGTGGATCAGTCTGTGCTCCTGATGGGCACATGGCCCATGTGCAAATGGCTCCAGCTCGCTCCACCTCTCCAGCTGCTCAAGCCAGAGGTCCAATGGTGGGTCCCACACAGAGGGTGTGGGTCACATCAGCAGCTTGCCCAGGGCTCTCTGGATCCAGCAGCTGCTTCTAGGCCCCCTACTCTCCCCCTATTGCTGCCCCACACACCTCTGGGCCCCTCAGTGGGTGGTCCCACTGCACGGCTAGTAGTCAGGTCTCTCACTCCGCTCGTAGGCCATTCTGGCTTGCATTTCCTTAGCAGCTGAGCATGCGCAAATGCAATATGGGACTGTAGTAGCTGATCTGAGATTCACAGCCTTTCTTGTTACTAACCCCCCAAATGCACGGCCCTCTTGGACCCATGGTCTCCTTCTCTCTCCAGCAGTCGGTGCTCAGACCTCCCATCCAACCCACAACCCAGTCCAACTTGACATTTTTTAGTGGTCGTACAACACATACGGACTTCTTCTCAGACTAGAAAGTACATCCACACAGAATACAGTTAGAAATAGGGTTTAAATAAAAAGACAGGGTAGTTACTTGTTCCTACTAGATCCACTCTAATTCCTCACTTTTCCTTTGATCCGTCTCCTAAACATCCACTTGCCTACAGTCTCATTAAAAGGTCTAATAGCAAGTTTTACAGTCTCACAATTCTCTCGCCCCTACACCACACAATAAGCCATGTGGTCCTGGAGGCAACCATAGAATCATAGAATCATAAAGGTTGGAAAGGACCTTTAAGATCATCAAGTCCAACCTACAGCCCTACACCACCTTAACACTAAATCATCTCTTGAAGTGCCACATCCAGATGTTTTTTAAACACATCCAGAGATGGTGACTCCACCACCTCCCTTGGCCACCCATTCCAATGCTTCACCACCCTTTCAGTGAGGAAGATTTTCCTAATATCCAATCTAAACTGCCCCTGACGTACCTTGAACCCGTTCCCTCTTGTGCTATCGCTATTCACTAGGGAGAAGAGGCCAACATCTGTCTCACTACAGCTGCTTTTCAGGGAGTTGTAGAGAGCGATAAGGTCTCCCCTCAGCCTCCTATTCTCCAGGTTGAACAGCTCCAGCTCTCTAAGCCTCTCTTCCTAAGTCTTACTCTCTAGTCCCCTAATCATTCTGGTTTCTCTTCTCTGTACCTTCTCCAGCACCTCGATGTCCCTCCTGTACTGTGGAACCCAGAACTGCACACAGCACTCGAGGTGCGGTTGAGGACAGGGGCACAATCACTGCCCTGCTCCTACTGGCCACACTATTCCTAATACAGGCCAGGATGCCATTGGCCTCCTTGGCCACCTTGGCACACTGCTAGCTCATTTTCAGCTGGCCATCTATTAATACCCCCAGGGCACTCTCTGCCTGGCAGCCACCAGGAGTTCCTTTGTCCATCGTTGTTTCTCTTACGTTAAGACAGGTCATTGATTAATATGATTAGCCTTCAGAAGCATACGGGTCTTTCATTTTTAATTTATTTGGTGCATTCTCCCTTAATGCACCTTCATCTCTTATTTCCACCTACACTGTACTTTAATCAGTGTTCTGTAGCAAAAAAAAAAAAAAAAAGAAAAAAGAAAAAAGAAGTGTATCACAAGGATGAACTACCTACATCTTGTATTAATAATGATCCAGCTGTGGGTGCATAGTATCCAGCACAAGATAATTCTTCTCCTTTTTGTAGGCTTCACACATTCCAGCAGGCTTTGACTTGTTTCTATTAAATGCACTGAAGCATCTCCATACCCTACAGCTTTACAAAACATTGTTTCTTGTCCTTTCCCCATCTTCCACTGCACTTTTATCCTTCATCTAAAGTAACTGACCTCGTATTTTTAAGTATCTGTCCTGTATGCGGTTCTCCCTTCAGATGAACATCTGTATATTTCGCTGATTACACCTTCTGACGCACCTAACTGTCTGAAACACAGAGCTGTGAAAACCAGACTCCTTCCCAAATACTCCGCCTCTGTTTCCTGGCAATGAATGCCAACCTCCTCCCCTAGCTTTGGTCAGTTTAAAATTTCGGTGACTTTTTTATATTCCCTCTCATTTTCCTCTCCCCAGTATGTCTTTCTGCCTTGTGCTTGTCCATGTCCATGTATTCTTTCTCCCTGATTGAGCTCACTCTGTCTCTTATTATCTCTTCCTTTTTGCTGCAGCAACCTCTTCTTCAGCAGCCTCCCATGGATTTTTTTTTCATTAAATCTACAACCTCCTCATTGCCTGAAAAATCATTCATGCTATCCAAAATCACTCCATATCAGTGGTTTCCTTTGTTTTGCGCACAAAGCTGTATTTCTTTTAACAGCTAGAGAAGAAGCCAGTCACTGTCAAGAAGTCTGGTGTGAATCATAAGACACCAAGTCTCACCCTTTTCTGTGCTACTCCAGTCTTCCCCATCTCCTATTTAAATCTCGGCCCAAAGTCAAGATTTTTCACATCTCTAAGATGGCAAGCAAACTTACATCTCTAATGAATG
The DNA here is from genome assembly GCA_020746105.1 of Trogon surrucura. Taxonomy (NCBI): domain Eukaryota; kingdom Metazoa; phylum Chordata; class Aves; order Trogoniformes; family Trogonidae; genus Trogon; species Trogon surrucura. Next base: position 58,244,673 of record CM036618.1, read on the forward strand.
CAAAAGCAAAAGTTTTTTTCCTCTTCCTTCTGTTTCTGTCTCTCTGCCTGCTATTGGGCTGACCTGTCTTTTTGGAATGTTCTAATCTTACCGATAGTCTAATCATCCCTGTGTCCTCATCCTCTTTAAAAATCACTTCTGCCATGATGTTCATAAAACTAGGCATTTCTACAAAGTTCTTAAAACTTGACGAAAAATATCTTCCAAAATGGAAGAAAAAGTTGGTTCCCAAATAGGGTGATGTCTCTTCCATCACTTCACATTTTTTCAGTGTCACTCCTCTCTGCACTTGGTACAGTTCTGTAGGAATGGTGATGACCATATATCTACATCTCCTGCTACACTCTTGTCTTTTCACTTACAGCATGGCAGAATTCAGGCAGGAACCTGGTGTCTTATGGTAGAGCAAGAGATTAGAAAAAAAAGTGGCTGGCAGTTAATTTTTCTGTTTTCTTTTAAAAATTCAATCCTTCTGACTAGCTGTGTCAATGGAGAAGTCAGTAGGTAATGTGAATAATCTTAGTTCAGCATTTTGCAAAAGATACTGGGACTTGAAACATGCAGGGGATGGAATACGCCCCATGTTAGCTGATGTATTTTGATACCTCTTAGAAAATGTTCATGACTCACTGTATGGTTTGTCTTCTGCTGATCTTTGGCAAAAAGCACAAATAGGGACTGATTCATAACTGGACTTGGCAGCTTTCTGTAGCTGAGTAGATTAAGCCAGTGTGGTGAAGGAGGAGGTGGGCAATCTGAAATTATTTCCATATGGAAGAAGAATTTTGATTTCCTAAGGGGTTATTAAGTCTAGATATTGAGCACTCAAAGCTTTCCAAAATTATAAATGCACCTTCACACAAAAGCATGGGAGTTATGACAGAAGCCTGAAAACCAGAACAGTGCTGGCATCATAAATCTCTAGCTGTGCAGTAGCTGAGGTGATAAATCCAAAAAAAGAATTAAATATTAAGAAAAATGGTCTGATAAAGGGACAGAGTAACTAATATTTTATACTTAGCCAACAGTCTCTCAAACAATTAAATATGACATGCAGACTTCAGAGGCAAATTGTGGTGGTCACACGCACCAGCGTGTCTTTACTTTACCCCTTCCAAAACCTAGAAAGATATCATTTTTCCAGACATGAACCTAGAGTTACAAGTTTACTTCTGTAAGGCACTTCCTCAACTGTGGAGGAGTATTCATATCAGGATGATCTTCATGTGCAAGAAAATGCAGAATCGTTATACCATGTTCAGTACCAGCTGAGTCCTGAAAGACTCCGCAACAAGAAATTTTAGAAATGGGAACTGATAGCATGCAATGTTATTTTTCATTATAATAGCCACTCAACCTGATGTATTTGTAGCATCTGGGATCACTGTAACTCACACTGCAATTGTTGTACTTCATCTAAACATCTTTTCATGATGAACATTTCAGCTTGTACACAATGAATGCTTCTTCATCTTGATGCAATCATTTAATGCTGCTAATAGCTTTATTTTTGTTCATTAGGCTGAATATGTTTTCATATTCAGTCTTTGGGTATAATAGCTTTACCACCTGCATTGACTGACTTTAAAAACTATTCTTTCAATAGAAACTAGTGGAGAGAAATCCTCATTTTTGGACAGGTAAAATGGTGCCTGAAAAAATCTGAAGGGAAAAATCAGTTTGTATGAAAAGTATGTTTCACTTAAAGGTTTCTTTTGCTTTAGTTTTTCTTGGTTCACTTTGTCTTGTTTGGCTTTGATCTCTGATTTCTGGGGAAAAGGGAGAAAGAAAGAAAATTAGGCTATCTCTTTTTATTAATAAAATATTAATGCAGAATGGGAGAACAATTTGTAATTATTGCCTCCTGAGTAAACTTCATTTCAGGCTGTTGAAGGAAGATAGAAATTGCAGAGAAAAAAATCAAGATAAGACCTGGCAATTGTATAACTTAGCTTAGCAGTTATTTGCATAGACTATCTTCTTGTCATTTTTGTCTAGACTGACCGGGGTTACTTTCTCTTCAGTGAATCCTGCTGTATAGCCTTGAGTTTCTGGTGCTAATAATAGGTATATCTCTTAACATTCCTTTGGATATTAATTCCCTTTTATCTTTAGGAAATTATCATTTCTGCTGCCTCCCAATCCATCAAGAGTGTTCAGCCTATATCTGCCAGAGCTATATACCTTAGGGAAATGGTATGGGTAAAATGAAAGGTCTGGAAAGCATTTCCAGAAGTAATCCAACCCTTCATAGTTATATAGTGATTTTGTGTTCTGCTAATTAAGCTGCAAGTCAGGTATATCAGTGGCTGCGTATTCTGATGGTGTGGGAAATGATTTATGTGAGTTTGAACAAGTGAACGCACATGATGCAAGCTAGCTCTTACTGGGGGCAAATGTACTATTTGCACTTACTTTCCTCCTATATTCATTATAGCCTGCATTTGGAGCAGATGAAAATTTTCACATTACCCAAGGACTGGCAGAGAGAAAGGCCATACATTTCTAACCGAACTAAAGACATCCTTTCATGTTTCTTACCACATGGGTGTATCAAAATGACTCAGGGAAAGAACTAGATTCCATGAGCTGGAATGTAAATTCTGACCTATAGGCTTGGCTTGGTTTACAATAAATGTCCCACAGATGTAACTGAGATATTTGGAAGGAGTAAAGGCAGATTTTGTAATACTTAAATGGCAGATATTTATGATTTGTACAACAGTAGAATTTCATGGTCATCATCTGACAATGTGGGACAGGGTGTACTTGAGCACAAGCAGTTTGCCTGGAGAACGCTTCTGTCTCCCGTTCCTCTCACCCTTATTCTATAATTTTCTCTGGTTTTCCTCACTTTTTCCTCTGCGCTTTTTTCTTCCCTAGAGCATTTGTGAACCATTATACTCACAGGTTTTCCTTCTATGCTCTTCTCTGTAGCCAGTGCTGAAACTAGTTTCACAGGAAAAAAGTTCTAACATTTACAACATCGCTGTACAGATACATAGCTGATAGGGAATTGAGTTTATCAAATCACTGTTTCAGGCTGATGAAGACTATTGCATTTTTAAAGGTTTAATTTATGTATAAGTTGTAGCCAGAGCATGCCAGAAAGCATTTTTTAAATACAAAAAAGTACGTGAAAAGGCAGAGTCTTCAAAGTCTTTGTAGGTAAGAGAGAAAAATGTTCTGTTAAGTTGGGCAATACACAGCTGCAGCTTAAATGCTTGGTATCTGTGGGTTAGAAGAGAAGGCAGTCTGGGAAGATAAATTTCAAACCACAGAAATTGCATCTCCCTGCATATCACATGCTGAGATCTAAGTATATTCCCTTAGTCACCAAAATTGTCAAGTTTCATAAAGAGTCCAGTGCTACTAAAGGAGTGATTCTTAACATTTAGCAAATTCTAGCATAACTTTCTCCAGGGAGCAATGTTATTATATTTAGTTAGCAATCTCAAGGAGATTCTTCATTGCTTCACAGTAGCAAGGTTTATGGATAATAAAAAAAGGTACACTTACTAACAAGTCCAGATAATGGGGGGGGGTGGGGCGGGGGGGGGGTGTGTCTAAAAAAGAAGAGGAATAGTTGCAAGTAAGCTGAATCTACTAAAAAAACCCAACTATTTCTCAGATATACCTATATTACATCAAGTGAAGTTAAAGTCTACTGGGATAAATTTTGTAAGATGTTGCATATTTTCCATGAGCACAATGGCATCAAGTGTACAGAACCCTTGTTATTTTGGCAGCGAAGTTTCTAATATTGAAGCATACTTCTTAGCACAGTTAAACACTACTAGTACAAGTCTCCATTCAAAGCTGCTGGGGTCACCTGAGAAGACTTTGATAAGACTGACTTCTCCAGGTGGAAACACATAGTTCACATATAAAACAAGGAAATGTTAGAAACAGGAGAGAACACAGCACCTGCTTGAAAAAGAAATAGCAGGAATACATTCATTAGTTTATCTCTCTACCTATATTTTCATTAAATGTATTCCCTTGTCCTATTAAGTTCACCAAAACACATATACATAAAAACTACAGGTTCATTAAAATCTCTTATGGGTAACTAAGTACACAACTTTAAATAGGCTTTTATTTGCTCTTTGACATATTTTTATGGCTCAAGATGACATTTTATGATACTTTATCAGTTTTAAGGTCACTGCCAGATTTTTTAATCTGTTATACATTTAAAGGTGAATAAAATCTCCATTTGGTTCTTGAACAAGATTATAGAACAGGACAATTTGCAGTGGTTGTATCCACTCTAAAGCTCATATGTCAGAAAGCAATGCTTATAAAACCCATGGGTAAGTGTTAGAATAGCTGTGAGCATTCTGTACAAGAAGTGACACTGGCATTTCAGCAACTCAGTGTCTGTGTGACAGAAGAGAAATATTTGTTTACAAATACAACCTCAACAACTGTAAAAATAGCTGAGGCTTCCCTTTCAAGCCAGAGAGCTGCTTCTAAAAAGAACCAATGTTGATTTCCATGCCAAAAAGCCACTTGAAGGTCAGTACAAACAGGAGTCAGTTTTTAGTCAAAAAATCATAGCAAAGTCCAGAGCTGTGGTCCAGTACAGGATTAACATTGAGTGTTATGGCCAACCGCTGCATAGACACTGTTCCTGAAACACATAGGATCTAAATAATACAAATATCATCACTGTTGCCTTTCTGATGAGGAAGATGAACTGAATGTGTGCCATACTGACAGAGACTGCTTATAGTCAGAGATGGCGTAAGGCAATCCAGAAAAACATGTAGTTGCTTGCCTCGTTTTTTTTCATTCTTGATTTAAAAAGAAAGATTTCAGGCAGATGTCTGAAAGCTCTTTGCACCTTTGGTATTATGCTCTTTGAAACAGGTAAAGAAGTGTCAAGGTTTCTGCCATGTGTGACCTTCCTACACATTCTCTGAGCAGAGAGCAGAACAACAGAGAGAAAACCAAGCTTACTGTTATTACCTGGCAGAAAATGTTTCCTAGAATGCTGTTATGATACCCTAAAAAAAATAAATGCTGTATAATTTCAATAAATTATATTAAATTTGAACTAAACTGTGAAATATTAAATGGAAGACTCTACATCCTGAAGTTGCACAGACCAGTCATTAAAAAGATCTTTGAGGAAAGACTTAATTACATTTATGGCCACGCTAAAGATTATTATTCTAGCAAGAAATAGTCATTGACTTCATCATTTTAAGCCTGCAGACAGCTTCATTTAACAGATGTAATATGCATAAAATTAGTTAGGAAATACTTTCTGAGTACTGATTCTTTACATTCCCACGTACTTGTTTGCAAAGAACTAACCTCCCTGTCCTGTCATTGGACGTCACTGAGAAGAGCCCGGCTCCATCCTCCTGACACTCCCCCTTGACATATTTATAAACATTTATGAGGCCACCCCTCAGCCTCCTCTTCTCCAAGCTGAAGAGACCCAGCTCCTCCGGCCTTTCCTCATAAGGGAGATGTTCCACTCCCTGAATCATGTTTGTAGCTCTGCGCTGGACTCTCTCAAGCAGTTCCCTGTCTTTCTTGAACTGAGGAGTCCAGAACTGGACACAATATTCCAGATGTGGCCTCAACAGGGCAGAACAGAGGGGTAGGAGGACCTCTCTCGACCTACTTGCTACTCCTCTTCCAATATACCCCAGGATGCCATTGGCCTTCTTGGCCACGAGGGCACATTGCTGGCTCATGGTCATCCTGCTATCCACTATAAGCCCCAGGTCCCTTTCTCCTACACTGCTCTCCAGCAGGTCTGTCCTCAACCCATACTGGCACATGAGGTTATTCTTTCCCAAGTGCAAAACTCTACACTTGCCCTTGTTGAATCGCATAAGATTTCTCCCCGCCCAGCTCTCCAGCCTGTCCAGGTCTCTCTGAATGGCAGCACAGCCTTCTGGTGTGTCAATCACTCCTCCCAGTTTTGTGTCATCAGCAAACTTGCCGACAACATTCTCTAATCCCTCGTCCAGGTCATTGATGAATATATTGAAAAGCACCGGCCCGAGCACTGACCCCTGAGGGACCCCACTAGACAGAGGCATCCAGTCAGACTCTGCCCCATTGACTACAATTCTCTGACTTCTTCCCTTCAACCAATTAGTGACCCACCTCCCTACTCGGTCATCCAGACCACACTTCCTCAGTTTACCTGTGAGGATGCTGTGGGAGACGGTGTCAAAGGCCTTGCTGAAGTCCAGATAGACCACATCCACTGCATGGCCACCATCCATCCACCTGGTTATGTCTTCATAAAAGGCTATCAGGTTGGTCAAACATGACTTCCCCTTGGTAAAGCCATGCTGACTGCTCCTAATAACCTTCTTATCCTTGATATGCCCAGAGACAACGTCAAGGATAAGATGTTCCATCACCTTTCCAGGGATGGAGGTGAGGCTGACTGGTCTGTAGTTACCCAGGTCATCCTTCCTGCCCTTCTTATAGACTGGAGTGACATTCACTTTCCTCCAGTCTACAGGTACCTCACCTGTTCCCCATGACTTACCAAAGATGACGGAGAGTGGCCAGGCAATGACTCCCGCCAGCTCGCTCAGCACCCGTGGGTGCATCCCATCAGGGCCCATGGATTTATGAATGTTTAATTGTTCAAACTGACCCGTAACCCAGTCCTCCTCAACCAGGTCAAACTCCTCCTTTATCTTGACTTCCTCTGGGGCCTCAGGGGGCTGAGGGTCCGGAAGACAGTCTTCAGCAGTGTAGACAGAGGCAAAAAAGGCATTCAGCAACTCTGCCTTCTTTCTGTCTTCTGTCTCCAGGGCACCCACCTCATTCACCAGAGGGCCTACATTGCCTCTAGTGTTAGTTTTGTCAGCAATGTATTTGAAGAAGCTCTTTCTGTTGTCCTTGACCTCCTTCACAAGTTTTAATTCCAAGAAGGCCTTAGCTTTTCTAATTGCCTCCCTACATTCCCTGACAGCAGTCCTATACTCCACCCAAGTGGCCAGCCCTTCCTTCCACAACTTACATACCCTCCCCTTCCACCTGAGTCTGCCCAGCAGATCCCTGGTTAACCATGTAGGTCTCCTGGATCTCTTTCTTGATTTCCTACCTGATGGGATGCACTGATCCTGAGCCTGGAAGAAGTGGTCCTTGAATATCAATCAACTCTCTTGGGCCCCTTTACCTTCCAGTTCCCTGTCCCATGGGGTTTCCCCTATCAATTGCTTGAAAAGGCCAAAGTTGGCCCTTCTGAAGTCCAGATTTGCGATCCTGTTTGGTATTCTGTTTCGACCGCACAAGATCCTGAACTCTCTCATCTCATGGTCGCTGCAGCCAAGATTGCCCTCAACCTTCACTGCTTCAGCCAGACCTTCCTTGTTGGTGACCACAAGTCCAGCAGCGCTCCTCTCCTGGTCGGCTCATTCAACATTTGCATCAAGAAATTATCATCAATGCACTGGAGGAACCTCCTGGACTGAGGATGGCACCAGGACTACAGAATAATCTCTAGGATAGAGTCAGAAAATCCAGATAGTTTTAAATGGAGCTCAGGCAATTTAGCAACTGAATTCTGCCTGGCAGCAACTTCAGCTGGATGTCACATCATTAGGGGAGCAACGCCGTTGCCCTACCATAGGCAGTAGATGCCACTGTAGACATGCTAGGCTATCTGACTCAGCTTCGTAAGACTCGCATACAAGACATGACTTCTGGAATGGCAGGAGGAGACCAGGAAGGATGCTTAAAATGCCCAAGTGCTGTATAAGCTCTTAAACTGATCCCAAGAGATTTCTTTCAGTGTTATGTTCCTGTTCAATTAGTGTGTTCTTGATGTCCTGGACTAGCTCTGCCTCTGATGTTCCCTCAGAGTGCTAGAAAAGATAAAGGTAAGTCAAGCCTAGGTCTTTCCTCCAACTGTATTTCTCTTTTACCAGGCTGCTCTACAACTGGCTAAATCAACAGGCTAAGCATTCCTCTGGTCTGAGAATGGGTATGAAAAGCAATTTTTTATTTATGTTAATACAATCCTTACTGGATTACCACAGCCTGGGTTTACATCAATATGATACCTAGATTTTCGTTCAAAATTATTGTAGACAATTATTTTACTGCTATGTGGTATTTAACTATTTACAAAGCACTTGGCTCATGCAAGGACTTATTTAGGGTAGGACATTATTTCTGTGGGGACAAAAAAAAAAAAAAAAAAGACCTGGGAAGTGGTCAAAACCACATACAATTATTGCAGGATGAGGAGTCTGTCTCTTGCTCAGCAAGCCCTCTATGGTTTCATGAACTCAAAGAATTCAAGCTCATTGTTGATAGTGATAAACCCACCCTTAGTTCTGCTTTAAATATTTTCCCAAGTAAGGAAAAAGTAAATAAGGTCCAAAGTCAGCAGATTGAGGGTTAACGGAGAACACACTGCTTTCCCAAAGCTGCCTTTGGAAGAATGCCACATTACAAATAACACCTGGAGTTCAGACTTCATAGGTACAAAAAAGCACAAATCTTAATAACAACAGAAAAAAAATATCACTATTTTCAGTGCATAATTGTCAAGATTGCTACCAGGCCTGACAAGAGAAGTCACACCAGTTACCAGCCTGTGTTTCAAGCACACAGGACAGTGAAGGAAAAAAAAGTGGGAACTTTCAGAAAACGCACGCTAGAAACAACAGAATAGGTTTACTAGTAAAGAGGGAATTGTAGGGTCATTTTCATGTCAAATTTTTGTACCGCTTTCTGCTTAAATAAGCCAAGCATTTGTAACAAAAAGTCCCTTTATGTTCAGGGATTAAAATGTGCAATACAAAAGCTTTCTGACAGGCTATATTGGCTTAAAAATCCCACACTTTAAAGTGGTATTTAAACACAACTGCTTTCTGCTGCTTATCAAAAATTAAAGAACGTGTAGCAAATTTAGACTAAGGAAATCCCAAAAAGCCTATTTTGCAGGCATAAATTCAATGAAATTATTTTCTGTACCTTCATCCACACTGCATATTAAACCTCTTTGAATATGATAATGTCTTCAGCTGTAGCTTCTCTTCATATTTGCCTTCCATCTGTGTCCTCCACTGACCCCTTACAAGGAATCTCAGTCATTATCTCCAGCTGGGATTGTCTAAGAGAAAAGACTAATATCACATGGAAGTATGGTAGAAAACCAGTCATGTTACCTTCCTGCCTTCCCAAACTTTCAATGTGGAAATTTAGCTGAAAGCCCAACCAATTCACAGGTGTGATGCTTTTAGAAACTTATTCCAAAGACACTACTCCTACGGATTCCAGAGAGCACATGCGGTGGGGGCATATGCTGGAGGTTTTTTTTAGAGTACAAAGAGCAGGAGATCAAGCAGAGGCAGCTACCTGTGATGCTTGGAAACAACAAAGCAACCCTTCCCCTGTAAGCTGTAGATCTTCAGCTGCAAAGAACATTCATAAATTTTCATGGACTCCTCCCGCTTTTACCATCTCTTTTTATAACTTTCTCCACGGGCACAACGTCCAGGCCAACACCCTGAAGTAGATGAAGACAATGAAAGGAGGTAGTTGTGTGTATTGTGGAAGGATGAATGAATGTAACAGGTACTAACAGAGCTGTGAGATGCAGAAGAATTCAAAATAAGGTGAGGGGATTTAACAAGATGTTCACAGAATGGAGAAAGAAAAAAGGGCTTTACCAGTTCTTCTCATATAATTTGTTTTATTTTCTACCTATCCAAAGACCTTTCAGAACTACTAATCAAAATCATGAAGAAGGATCACTGTGCTCTGTATCTTCAGTGATTCCCTCCAGAACAAGAGCTTTATGGAGCTGTGTATGTTCCTTTTTATAGGAAATAGAAAAGCTGGTTTTGAAATATTGGGGAGCAGAAAAGAGAAGAAATACACTCCAGCAGTAACAAATGATTGTTGTTCTGTAACTTCTGCCTGTGCTGTACCTGTGCTGTACTAACAATGAGGCCTGAAGCTGTTATACTGCTTATCAAACACTGGCAGCAAGGGGAAAAAGTGAGGAATTTGAGATCTGTATACAGTCACACCAAGGAGATGTGCTGGGATAGCTCACATAACTGGGATTGATACAGATACTGGGATCCCTGCCAGGGATCAATACAGCTGCTCTGGGAAGGGCAGGATGGGATGGGATGGGAGTGGGGAGGTAGAGTTGCCCTTTACATGAAAGCAGGAGGAGTGCATAGAGCTTTGCCTAGGAGCAGATGATGAGCCAACTGGCAGCTTGTGGTTCAGGTGGACAGGAGAGGGTTGCGAGAGGTGAAGTCATAGTGGGTATCTGTTACAATCTGATCAGGAAAAAGAAATAGGTAAGACCTTCTTCAGATAACTGAAGGAAGCCTCACATTCACAGGTACTGCAAGGGGACTTGTTGCAAAGACAATAGAGTGGGCACAAGCAATCCAGGAGTATATTGATGACAACTTCCTAGCACAAGTGATTGAGGACATGGTGAGGGTAGCTGTTCTGCTGGACCTCATACTAACAAAAAAGAACTTTTCAGAAATGCCAAGGTTGGGGCAACCTCGGCTGCAGTGGCCATGAGATGGCAGGGTTTGGGATCCTGAAAGGAGAATGTGAGGGAAAAAGCAAGATCACAACTATGGAGTTCAGGTGAGCAGATTTTAGGGATATGCTTAGAAAAATCCCATGGGATTCAGCCTTGAAGAGAAGAGGGATCCAGTAGAGAAGTTGATAATTTCAAGGATCATCTCCTCTGTGTTCAAGAGTGGTCCATTCCCATGAGCAGGAAATCAAGCACAGGTGGCAGAAGCCCTGTACAGCAGTACCTTGTTGAAGTGTATCGATACCTGCTGGGTGAGTGAAGAAGTTCAAGTCAGGCCCTTCTCAGTAGTATCCACTGACAGGAAAAGTGACAACAGGCACAAATGGAGACATAGAGAATTCTGTTTAAATGTAAGAAGCACTTTTTTGCATAGTGAGGGTGATCAAACACTGGCACAGGTTACCCAGAAATACTGTGGGCTCTCCATGCTCAGAGATGTTCAAAACCCAGCAGGACAAAGTCTGGGGCAGCCCTGTTCCAAGCAGGGATGCTGGACTGGATAATCACTGAGAGGCTTTCCTTCTTCAGTCATCCAGTGATTCTGCACACCTCCCCTGAGGCTGGCCAGCCCTTCACTCTCAGAAAAACCAGCAAGCAAAACAAAAACATACTCCTCCCAGGCAGTGAAATGTTATTTACAATGGTTTTTAATGAGATCAGTGTATTGAAGTACTCTTAACACTTGTCACAACAGATGTTATTCTTAGACAATACTTATATGCATCCTTTTTTAAAGTTTAGTCATAATATCTGACTGGAACTATTTCCTCTGGTAATGCATTCCACAGGTGAAGTTCACACAATGCAGAGAAGAGAACTTCCTTCACTTCTTTCTAAATATATCAGTCAATAATGTGACTGACTCCACCTAATCTCATGTTTAGTGTCATGATACCCCTAAAATACATAGATGCTTATGCCAATAGTTCATCTCTTTGCTTTTTGGTTTTTTAGATTGAAAAGGAATGCTTCAGCATATGAGAGGAAACAAATCAGTGTGCAATTATGAAATTCCAGGAAGTACATTTGGCAAATGTTGCATATTTTTTGACAAAACAGGCCACATAGGAATGTAAACAACTGAGACAGAGGAGAATTATCTGCTAATAAAACAAGTCTATGAACAAAATCACTAGATGATTCTTGCATTTGATAAGTAAAAAAAAAACAGATCAGAATTAACAGATTCAGGTTTGAAGGTCCTGAGCCTACATGTGGGAGCTATACTTGGGTTTTGATTTTGAACCTTTCCAACACCAGAGAAAGAAAGGATTCCCTATTTTTTTATTATTTTTTAATTACTGCATAATCATTTGTGCTTTGTACTCATCCGAGCCAGATATATGGTTAGACCAGAAAGGAAAAAAAAAAATCAAAAACAATAAGTTGAATGACACATAAACTAAATCCAATGTGGATTTTGAGATTCCTGACATTTTCAGATGCCCAAAAGTACTCAACATCTCCTCTTTCCCTGGAATGCGTTGCAGGCTTTTAGACTCTTAATCCTTCGCATATCCTGCTGTATAAAAAGTGCAAATTTAGTGGCCCAACTTTGGACTTTGAAAAGAGAAGAGGGAAAGCAAGTGAGTTTGTTTTAAAGGTTTTCACTGAATCAACAAATACTCAACATCTGTGAAGTAGCAAGGCTAGGTGATATTTCAATAGTGAAAACAAACACCAACTGTTTCTTTCAAATGTGGCCAAGAGCATCCAGCACTAGAAGAGTCATGAGACCAGGAGAAGAGTAAACAAGAGGGAGCATGGTCATTAGACCATGCTACTGGGAATAGGGAATCCCAGTGCTCTGGATCATTTCTGGGCTTTGTCCAGTGTCTGTCTAAAGTAAACTGCCTTAACAATTCAGCAAAGACCAGAGCCTACAGCTTACTCCTACTGTTTCTCTTTGTAGCAGAACAAGTAGCAGTAATGCCGCCACCAATCTTTCCTCTTTGACCCTGCTTCTGTAAGAAGGCATTCACAACCACTGAACCTACTCTGGCCTGGGATCTTTACCTAAATCTGCAAATTCAAAAATGTGCACAGACAGAAAATATACATCTAGATGTCCAGATTATGGGCAGATGCACTAACACCATCCAAGTACCTATAAAGCATAATTGCTTAAATGGTGTCTCAGACACCTGCGTGGTTTAGGCAGGGAAAGGGTTGTCACCTCAAACTCAAAGATTTGAATTTCGTCAAATATTTGCCTTGATTTCCTAAAAGCCACTTTGAAAGTTACTCTTCAATATGTTGAAAAATACTACCTAAAGTTAGAAAATTAAATCCACGTTCAGGCATCTGGAAGACTGACTCAAAGTATCTACTTGAGTCAGTAGCTATATACTTACATATTAGGTAGAGGATGGCATCAGCATTTAACATTATACATATGTCACTGGATTTCCAGTGATAAGTTTTTCAGGAAAATAAGGTGTATAACATATGGCAACACTTTAAGAAGAGGGGTAAAGTGGTAAAAACGAACATGAAAAATAATGGGATCCAGCTTTATGCTACTGGTAAGCAGCTGGATAATAAAACTATGATCTTTTTTATATATAGAATGAATCACTATAATATTTTTAAAGGTGCATTTTTATGGTTTATTCATGATGTGTTTCCAACAGAACAATATAGTTTCCCATTAAAGAGCAGGCAGGTACAATAACAGATTGTTCCTAAGCAGTCCTATATTTTTCCCCTTAACCTTAGACTCTCTTTCCATTTTCTTCTATCACAAAACTGTAGTCCATTACTCTGTTGCATCTTAGAAGTGTCACCTTTAACTCAACTCATCTCATGAGATTTAACCTCCATCTTCTTCTACTTTTTCAGCTTTCATCTCAATGTCAGTGTATCGCATTCTTCTTCAATCCTAGATACTTCCCAATATGGTAGTCTCACAAATTTTTGCTGCCTAAGATCTCTAACAAACAAAAGGTCAGAAGCACTAGTGCCTCTTCTCCCTTCCTGACCTAACAACTGCTGTTGTTAACATCAGAAGTGCTCCTTTCCTAGCTCTGCTTCTTTCTCGGATTTTATGATTCTTTCCTTTCTTACTTGCCCTTCTGCTCCCAGCTTTTCCTTAAGATCCTTTGTGTCACTCCCTTTCTCCTTCTTCCTTTGTTTTTTCTTGTCCTTCATTGCTTCCTCTTCTCCTCTGTGGTAATCTCTTCCACAACCATGAGACAGCAATGTACTCTTGGGGCCAAGAAGGCCAATGGTATCTTGGGCTGCACTAAGAGTCAAGGGAGATCATACTCCCCCTCTATTCTGCCCTGGTGAGGCCACATCTGGAATATCATGTGCAGTTCTGGGCTCCTCAGAGAGAGTACAGAGGAGGTCAGTGAAGACGATTGGGGGCCTGGAGGATGTCTCTTACAAGGAAAGGTTGAGAAAACTCAGACTATTTAGCCTGGCGAAGAGAAGACTGAGAGGAGAACTTATAAATGTCTATAAATATCTAAAGGATGGGTGCAGGGAGAATGGAGTCAGACTCTTTTCAGTAGTGCTCAAAGACAGGACAAGGAGCAATGGGCATAAGCTGGAACACCGGAAGTTCCATCTAAATATGAGGAAGAATTTCTTTACTGTGAGTGTGACAGAGCACTGGAACAGGCTGACTAGGGAGTCTGTGAAGTCTCCATCTTTGAAGACTTTCAGAATTCACCTGGAGGCAATTCTACATGATGTGCTCTAGACAATCCTGCTTTAGTGGGAGGGTTGGACTAGACGATCTCTAGAGGTCCCGTGCAGCTCCAACAATTCTGTGATTCTGTGAAATCCAAATTCATGTAACATCTCAACTGAGTATCTCACAAAATTTGTTTTCACTTACCCCCAGTTGTTTCCATGCAAACTCAAAGTTTAGGCTCTGTCTTTGACATTTTCTCAGACACCTAGCTGTCAGCTCCAATGTCTAGCTGTCATTATTAAAATAGAGCATGTAATGTTCTTCATGATGTTGATTTTAGTAGTTACTGTGATAAATATCATGATTTAGTCTTTCATTGTGGCATGTCATCATGTATAATCTTTAATCACAGCCATGACTGGAGCTTCACATGTAGATAGTAAGAATTCCTATATGACTTCCTGAAAGCATCTTGAATCTGGTTGTGCCATGGTTACCACAGCATCCCTTTTTCTCATTCTAACGAAGACAGTTTGCATTTGTACATCTAATTCATCATTTAACTTGCCTGTTGTTCTGACCATCTCTCTTCTCTCCTTTGCTGTGATATCAAACATGAACTTCATCCTTTTCAAATCTCATTAGGTTCCTGTCTTGTTGTTTCTGTTCCACATACATTTAACTTATCTGTCTTGGAACTCTTAGTTTCTCCAGTCTCTGAGGACAATATCCATATAAAAATACATGATATAATTTTACCAAAACTAACCTAAAAACCCATATTTGTACAGAGTAATTACATATTTTTACATACTCATTTCAGATATGCGTTCCCCGTCTGCAAACAATGGAATAACAAAGCTATAGATAATCATTTATATGCAATAACTAACAATGTACACTCATCTTTATGCCATGAATCATTATTCAAATGAGGGATTGTAAGTTTTGGCAAAAGAAAAGCTTCAAAAAGAAGAAAATAAATTTACCCACACAAATCATTTCTGTCAGTGTTTTAGACCATACTCTGCAGACATACTTCTCCATTTTTTTACTGGAGTTCTGTCGACCTGTGGAAGTCTTCATCCCACCTGGTAGTTAAGATCAAAGAAAATACTGGTACGTCCAAGATGCACATTATGCTCAATAACTCACAGTAATCTTCTAAATTTCCTTCTTGTGTTCTTCATCCTACCTAACACTCCTTGTGAATGTAGCTCTTTAATAGGATCTCTAGTCTCCAAAGAAACTGCATGTACCTTGCCCCTTTGGGATTAGGATGATTCACGGTTTCTAAAAGAACACTAGGGAATTACACGGTAGACCAGGATAAGCTGACGAACAGGGACAACTGCCACTGCTATGATGTTAAAATATCTCTATCCCTTGTCAGTCGTAAGCTTCAAAAACATACAAAAGAAAATTCCTATAAAGGATACATGAAAATACAAACTTGCTCTTCAGGTATTTTTATGGGTCTGTGTTGGTTTCCTCTTGGCTCTTTCCTGCTGAGGTTTATAAACAGTTTATGGACCTTGTATGCCCATATAAAGTGTCTTAGTATTGAACCTAGAAGAATGACGGTTCAGTGGTTGATTTCGTCAGAGCATTATCCCTGTAATTTCCCTTACAAGTTCAGCTTTGCAAAAATAACAACAATGTGTTTCTTCTAATTTGGTGTGAGACACTTCCATGCCTACAAACCAGTTACTGCACTGCTGTTCAGACTGAAATTGGATTAAAGAAGTGATGTGGGGACATCAAAATAAATTAGAACAAATACGAATTCCAGTAAAATAACAGAACAAGAATGTTATGTCTTGCCTTAAGTGGATTAGTGGAAGATAAAAATATTATCATTAAAAAAACAGCTGATGCTGTGTGGAAAAGTTTGAAAAGCTTTTTGTTTAGAAGCAGTCCTACACAAACAACTCCTTTCCCCCCCGCTTTTTAGTGCCATCACCACTTGTACAGAGTTGAGAAGGTCAAACACACAAATTCTGACTTTGGGCCCTTTGGTGATGACTGTCAAGTCTGTTCTTCAGCTCTGCCAGAATAATGGTCCCAGCTGGATTCAACTTGAGTGACCCATTTTCCTTCCAGTGCTGGGTTTTCAGTGCTGTCAGTATGATCCTTAAATTCACATGTGACCGGTTTTCTTAGGTCATTGTGAGCCAAGAAAACAAAATTTGTGATTTAAAGTTCTTCTGAACCAATTATATATGCATTCTACTAGCTGTGTAGTACTAGTAATCACAGTCACTTATAATCAATGAAACAAAGACATATTGATGGATTATAAAACAAACAGCATTTTTAAGAAATGCTGATGAATGTCAGACATTGAGTTGAAATGTACAATGTGCAGTACTGAATGCAGAACATATTCTCCAAAATAAAGATACCTAAGAGCACACTGTTTTCCTGGGGCACATCTATTTTAAACAACTTATTGCTCAAGCACTCAGTATATGGTTACGTATGGATACTTAAGATAAACGGGAACATCCTTGTTGGGCAACTTGTGTGACAAGTGATTATAAAAATCCCAGTGTACTGAGAATTGCACTGTACTGTAAAGGAAGTCAGTGGCTATAAACAGAGATAAATCAACACAGGATTCATAGTTACCTGCTGCTCAGATCTGTTCTGTTAATTTCATACTATTATATCAAAATTTCCATTGAAAATACAATAGAAAATAGAATAATCATTGACAGAGAACTTGCACATCTTCTGTGTTCAATAAAGGCAAAATAATTAATAATTTCATCTCCATAGTAAGATAGGTAACTGTAATTATTGAATCACTCTTCTATCATAGAAGGGTTTAGTTTTAACTGACCAGAGCTGAGCCCAAACATAAATGAAAGTAATAAGTTGTTATTTTAATATATGTAGTGTATGTAAGTGCACGCTATTCTGGAAATATGAGTTAGTCGCATGGAAGTGTTTGAATGAAAAATAGTAGCTATGCTAGAAAATATTAATTTTTACACACTGAAGAAGATTAATTTCATCCCACATCAGAACCTCATACACTGTATCCCACCAGATCCATGGGAAAATTAACCGGGGGGGACTAAGAAACAGATGAGAAAACAAACAAAAGTATATCGCAATGTTATGAAAATCAGACAACCAAGGATTTTGAAATATTTGTTTTTCAAAGAACTTTATAGCATATGTAATACTCATAAAAGGTATATCTAAGTAGTATTATAAGCATGATTTTCTCCTGATCTCTGAGGACTTTGTTCACAGCCTAGTCCATTCCCAGACTGACAACGCTAAAAACAGATCTGATAGCTTTATCTGCAGAAGCAGCCCAGTAAAGGGAGAAGTCGTGCAAGTTTTCCTCCTCACAACCCGTCAGTGTATCTCCAGACAGCCACAGAGGAACTATTTCTAGGGATCAACAGGTAGTTTTTGTGCTCACTCAGCCCATTATTTTTCTGCTGAGAATGCCAGAATAAGTACATTTCCAAGAGCCTCTAACCTTTGAAGGGAGTTTTTGAAACAAGTCATTTCTCAGAGTTGCAGTATAAGTCAAAAGGGAGGTAGAACACCCTTGGAGAGTCAGAGCTGAGAAAAATGCACCAGAGTAGTACTTTGGCAAATGTTCCGTACCACTGCAGCCAAATTAACCCACTGTTTACTGTGTTTTCTTTCAATACAGTGATGTTGGACTTAATTTCATACTATTTCATCTTCTATACGAGCCTAGGAATTTCGTGAACGATTGATGCACAGGCACAGAGAGTCTTGTTCTACTTTTTAAAATCTTGCAGAAATGCTTTAAGCTTCTGCAACTTGTCTTACTTGTAGATCTGTTTCCAGACCCTTTTTTCCTTTCACCTTTCTTGTATGCTTCCCCAGCTGAGTTCGCCCTTCATCCCTTGCCAAAGCCTCTGTGCTAGAAGAGCATGCTCTCATGATCACACTGCTAACGCAGTGACCAAAAGCTAACCATCAGCAGCAGTGTAGTTCAGCTTTGAAACACAGTCCTTTCCACTCTTTTAGAACACAGAAGTCTTCTTTTACTATCCAAAAATGAGATCTCCATTTTCTTAAAGTGAAATTGCAAGAGAGGAAATTGTGCACTCAGTTACACTGTAGACAAGTGACTGAAAAAAGCAATGGACATCTTGAATGCTGTGGCTTACCCCCTAATAAGACAAAGAGAAGATGGACTTTTATTTGGCAGACATGAAGTTACATTTGTTATTCAAGGTGGTATATATGTTACAAAATGTGCATATACATATGGCTTTCTCTTCTTGCTCATTTTGGGAAAAGTCATGCCACACCATATTTAGGATGCCACGAGGAACTACTTTTATCCTGTTTCTTTCCATTTCTCTGCCTTCTCTTCCTTTCATTTTGATTAATTGCTGAAGTGTCAGGGTTAATAAATCTTCTCTTCATTTCACATAGTTGTCCTGTTGTCCAGTATCCAGGAAGTAGCACAAAGTGTGATTTTGCCAAGTCACGGTATCCTCACATCGTGTGAGTGGAAGAGTTTCCTGGGGTGAAGGATAAGTAAAACTGCATTACTAGATCTCCCAAACTTTAAGCTTAGCAACAGCTTTGTCCCAGAGAAAGTTATTCAGCTTAAGCTTCCCTGATGAATAATGCAGAGGGACTTGAAGTACCAGAAAAATCTTCTTGCCATTTATGGATGCTAAGTTACCCAAGACAAAAAGCAAGATGCTAGTTTTGTAAACAGCTATTCTTTGGTAAACATTTTGGAACGCCTCCTTTTTCCACCCATGAGCAAAGAAATCTTCATTGTGCCTGTAAAAATAAAACAGCCTTAGCAGAGAAAGTGTGTTAAGCTCCCTCTTAGAAAGAGCCAGAAAAATTTTGAGATGCACTTTGAATCAAGAAATAAAAAAAAAGAAGATCCTCAGATTTGGTCTCCAGGGCAATATTTTGCCAGTCTCCAAAATCACTGTATGCTCTCCATACAACAGTTTTACAGGAGGTAATGCGAGGAGAAAGGATTGAATCATAACATGAAGCTTGCTGGAATGATATGAACTCTTGATATAAGATAATCAGACTCTTCCTTTCAGTAGGCTGAGATTTTCTTACTGGAATATTCCTCATGGGGACACAGGCCTTAAAACTGCAAGATTTTGCTTGCTGTTGCTGCTTTCAGTCTGTCTGGAAACTGAGCACAGTCCAATCATCTTGGCAATAGGAGTGCAAAGACGGGTAGTGTGTCATTGAGAAGACATATTCACCCTTGCCTGAGAGAAACAAGGTCATTTCAAGATCATCTCAGAAAGAGATGACATCATGTAGTCCATGTTTTCTTGACCCAGACCTCTATTTAACCGGGCTGTACTTGTGAGCGTGGAGTAGAGCACACGGCAGGGGTGTCCCGTGGCTTAGCATTCACTGTTCCTAATCCTGAATCAAAAGCTTACTTTGAACAGCCCTCACACTAAAATTTCATGCACCACTTGCACACCGTTGGCAGAGCTACACTAGTTTTTAGGGAACTGGTGCCAGCATTCCTGTCTAGAAACATCCTGAACCATAAGTTAACAAACAGATCCATATTGTTGCCTGTTTTGATAACTACAATTTCTTTTCTCTCCCAGTTTTGGCTGTGCCACCAAGTTACTGGAATGTGTTGACAGGACATCCAGTACATTGCAAGCACAGCGTGCAGAGCAGTGTAAGAAGAAGTGGTCTCATGAGATGTTAGAGTAGCAGTAACACCCGATCACTGTTCCCCGGCTTATAACAAAACTTTTATCTGGCAAGCAGCAGAGCATTTCGAACACATTCAGAAAGCGTGATAAGCACTTTGAGAGCTGTCGGCAGTGGAAAACATGGGACGTATGCTTGACTGATCTTCACTCCTGTAAGACTTGTAACTTCAGTGGATGGAGCTAATCCTGATCTACAGCTTGATTCTGTATCCAGCTTGATTCTGTACTTGATTCTGATTTTCTGTTTCGGTGTTTGTTTTTTACAAGCTGGCCATTCAACTCAGAAGAGAGTAAGTCCCAGTAACATGCTTGATAAGCATTTCTGAGACTACTCCTTTGATGGTTGATTCTTTAGTCATGAAGATGTTTTTCAACCTTGCCAGAAGCACCTACAGTACAGTTCAGTTCAGGATTTTGGGGTTTCTCAGGTTTCTTTCGGATGGCTGAATTCTTTGAGTTTGCTTGTAGACGATTCTGTATAACTATTATATCTAGAAAATCCTGGTTTGGTCTCATTTACATAACAGTAAATCTAAAGAGATTTTGGAGTACTGGGAACAGGCACTCTTTATTTGTTTTAAAGAAAAGATAGAAACTTCTGGGAATTAATTTTCTTAGTGTTTTCATTCCTTTTGGCAATTGTAAGTCTTCCTTAAAGCAATTCACTGAGAATTTCAAATTTCAATACTTCTTTTCTGGATACACCTTGAAGGAAACTTGTTCATCAAATATTGTTGAACATCTTTTCACATTAATACAACCTCCTTTCAAGTAACTCAGACTACATGACTCCAAAAATGGCACACCAAAATGAACTAAATGGCATTGGAAAAGTTCTGAGTTCCTTTATACTTAGATTTTTTCTTTAAAGTAGAAGACTTCTTTAAAGTTGTTAACTGATATCTGTGATTGGATGACTTTTAAACGCATTGTTGGAACTGTCATAGGAAAGAAAGTTCACTGTAGCTATTTGCATTTACTGGAAATTCAGTTTGAATTTCTGATTTTACACTTCTTTATTGCTGTGATGGTTTTTTACTTGCAAATGGATAGTCTAGATGTATGGAAACTCTGGATGTATGGGTCCTGCAATACTGTGACTGTAAACTCCAAAGATGTCATGGTTTGACCCTGGCTGGCAGCCAGGTACCCACACAGCTGCTCTCTCTCTCCCCCGTCTCCACTAGACAGGGGGAGAAAATATTTCTAAGGGCTCAAGGTTTGAGATAAGGACAGGGAGATCACTTTCATTTACTGCCCCAGGCAAAATAGACTCAATTTTGGGGAAATTAATTACATTTATTAAGAGAACAAATCAGAGAGAAGAGTAGTGAGAAATAAGAAAAGTAGACAGATCTTAACAACCAGAACACCTTCCCCCCATTCCTCCCTTATTCCTGGGCTCAACATCAATCCTGGTTTCTCCACCTCCTCCCCCCGAGCGGCGCAGGGGGACAGGGAATGGGGGCTGCGGTCAGTTCATCCGACGTTGGTCCCACCACTTCTTCACTCCGTGGAGGACTCTTCACTCTTCCCCAGGCCATTGTGGGTTCTCTCTCACAGGAGACAAGCTTCACGCTCTCTTCTCCAACATGAGTCATCCCGGGAAGGGCGATTCATCACAAACTGCCCAACGTGAGACACCCCACGAGGGGCAGCCCACCCCTCGTGAGTCTGAGGCGCAGTCCTTCAGGGGAAACTTCTCCAGCGTGAGTCCCCCGCAGCATCCCAAAAGTCCCACCGGCCAACCTGCTCCAGCATGGGCATTCCTCTCTTCCAAGGTTCCGGCAGCGACTTGCTCTGATGTGGGCTTCCCACGGGCTACAGCCCCCTTTCAGGCATCCACCCACACGGCGTGAGGTCCTCTGCCCTACGGTGGACATCTGCACCTCGCCCATGGGCTGCAGGGGGACAACCCGCTTCACCATGGTCTTCACCACAGACCCGAGGGACTCTCTGCTCCGGCACCTGGAGCTCGTCCTCCCCCCCCACCCTCCTTCTTCACTGACCTTGGTGTCTGCATAGATTCTCACTCCTCCATCTCTGTGCCAGCTGTTGTGGCGCAGTTCTTTTTCCCTGTTCTTAAATACGTTTTCACAGAGGCGTTCCTCTCCTATCACTTTACTTATAGGCTCAGCCCAGCAGCGGGTCCCTCTTTGGAGCCAGCTGGCATTGGCTCTATCAAACTCGGGGAGCTTCTAGCAGCTTCTTGCAGAAACCGCCCTGCAGCTCCCCCCTCTGCTATCAAAATCTGACCAGCCCAAACCAATACAAAGGCATAACAAATAGCTTGGGTCTATAATATGCAGTCTAGCAGCAGATGATGTGAGCGAACTGTTGTTGCACTCAGTGATCACTGAATCAAGAACTTACAAGGAATCAAACACTTAAAACGAATCTCCCTGTCTCTGCCTATGTCTACGATCGATAAAAACTGTCCAGGAAACTCAGCCATAAGACAGAATTATAAATACCACAAATACTTCTTTTTAAGCTTGAAAAAAGAAAAGGAGCATACTGAGTGCCTACACATGGCAGAGGAAACACAAACCAAAGTTCAAACCACATCATCCCTCTAACCTCAGTGAACAAAGGCAAATCTGCACAGATCTTAGAAGAGGGAATTATGAGAAAATCTTCCCAGGTCTCATTCACGTGTTCAATTCTACAAGAGAAAGTGATTTTTCTAGTCTGAGAGAGAAAAAATTTTCAATAGCCACGATTTTTGCTCTTTTATAAAACTGACATCATGTGTGTCATTTAATAACTACTGTTTTCTAGTTTGTGATGTGTCATGTACTATGCAGAAGTGTCTCAATTTACACACAGAGGACTTTAATTAGATATGCTTCTACCTTGGCAAATATTTCTTTTTTATGGTACCTAAGAAAGTGTTCATTTATGAAAAAAGCA
Source organism: Trogon surrucura (assembly GCA_020746105.1). Lineage (NCBI taxonomy): Eukaryota > Metazoa > Chordata > Aves > Trogoniformes > Trogonidae > Trogon > Trogon surrucura. The sequence continues at coordinate 58,267,522 of CM036618.1, forward strand.
AATTGCTGTTTTCATACCGTTAAAATATGTCTATTTTCTGAAGCCTGACCAACATATAGTAAAATACTATCCACGAGTGTATTAAAATATTCAAATAAGCAGAGATTTCGAAGACTGGAAAAGCAAATAGCTAAGTGGGCCTTCTGGGCACAACCCCAATTTTTTTAGGATATTGGTTGCACTTAAATACATTATGGTGTGCAATAGACATGATTTGCAGTCTTCATCACTTGGATGTCTCCAGTTGTGTTCAAATTCTGCCTTTTCCCCACTTTCTTATTGAGTGAGCTTCCACAAGAAATGTTCAGTGCTCAGCATTGTTGGTGTTCTTTTTCCCATTATCTCTGTTAAACGGATAAGGACTACACATTTCATTTAATTTCTGAGCATATCAGCCCACAGGCCAGAGACTTTTTGTGTCCTCTGATATCTGTAAAATGAGCACCTCATGGCTCATCTACCAGGTTATCACAACACTAAGCCTGCTTTTCCATCTTTTTGACTTCTCCTGATACTATCCGAGGTTAGTTAATGAGTTTACAGTGAATGAGTTTTGAAGTGTACCCAATTTTTCCAAAGTCTCAAGCTCTATTTCGCTCTCTTCAGAAGAGAAGGCAGAGCTCAGACAACTTCTGGCCTTTGCAGTTTCTAGAAACAATCTTTAGTTTTAGGTAATTTCTGGTTTTTGGCATATGCTCTGTGAATGAAACTGGTTCCCAGGAACATAAAATTCAGATAGCTCAATTCAGTCTGGCTGATATTGTCCAAAAAATAAACAAATCGACATGAAAAGCCTTCTGGGGATACAGCTCAATTTTAGCACATCTGTTCGGATTCTCAGAGCAGGCGCATCCCCTGGTATCTCTTTGCATTTATTAGATTCTGCAGATGCTGACTACTCCCATCTGCTCTCCTCACTGAAAGTGAGAGAAGCTAAATAACAACACGGATAAATGACCCCATCTCAGCACGCCAGAAAAGCCGGGGCTCATGGCTCGTGGAGGGTACAGCGTGGCAACGTGGTTTCCCCTATATCTGGTAAGAAGTGGGGGGGCAATCACCAGGGGCAATGGGGGGCCAATAGGCAAGAGCAGGTCCCTTCGGACAGTGTGAGGTGGTGACGCTGGCCCCAGTGCAGGAGTCCCAGGGGCCCCAGCAGTGATTGAAGAGGGAAGTGCTGTGCCCTGGCATGGTCCCTGTGCACCCCATGGTACTCAGCTGAGTCAGGGAAACACCAGTCGTCACTGTGACTTTTCTCTATCCATTTTGTTAGTTTGCATGTTGGCCCACCTTGCCTGATAATTGTGCTTACAGAAACTGTCCTCATTTCACCTGAGGTCACCTAGACTAACACCTGCCTGCATCCCATTATTATTAGATGGAGTCTCTGCAGGACAGACTTCAGGTTTTGGTAACCTTATTTTTAATTACCTTTTCTGGAAAAGTTTAGATTTTTTTAGTAATAAACTTACCTATTAAATTTCTACCTGGTAGTAGCAGCCACATAACTGTATTACGGTTTCTTCAATTCCTAGTACCTATTCTTGTTCCTGTTGCTGTGCTAGCATTTTTTAGTTATTCTTGTATTTGTTTACCTGGGTATATACTTCCAGTTTAAATCTACTGCATTTGTAAGACAAATTAATATTTGCAAAGAAATTAATTTTGAACAGGAAGACAATGGACAGGATCCAGTGGAACAGGCTTCCAAGAGACAGTTATTCTGCAATTAAAGTTCAAAGAGCAGTGATTTAAGAAAAAATACACTTTAAAGTGGACTCCTTTGTTCACCAACAAAACAAAAGATACAACTACATGCTTGTATGTAAAAGCAGTCCCAGGAGCATTAGTATCATGTTGGGAAACAACACATTGAGTCCTTCACTTGCTTATACTGTGTGAATTATGAACGAAACCCTATGCTCACTAAGAACTCTATAAATAAACCATAGAAAAACAAAAAATAGTATTAATTGATCATACATACCAGGGTGTGAGTAGATAACATGATACAGCCAGTAGGAATCATTGGAGTTGCTGTAATTGGGTCCTGCTAGACGATACACTTCAGCTTTCAGTTTTGTGCAGTTCCCACTTTGTTTAAAGTCTGCAGGCAGGAGAGGAACGCACAGCTCCTTACACAGAAGAAGGAAGATACAGGTGAGAAACGGGTTTGGTCATGCAGTGTCCACCAATATGCAGCATGGATCACAGAACGTTAAGGGTTGGAAGGGACCTCAGAAGATCATCTAGTCCAATCCCCATACCAGAGCAGGATCACCTAGAGTAGGTCACACAGGAACACGTCCAGGTGGGTTTTGAATGTCTCCAAAGAAGTAGACACCCTCACAGTGAAAAAGTTTTTTCTGCTATTTTTGTGGAACCTCTTATGTTCCAGCTTGTATCCATTGTCCCTTGTCCTGTCGTTGGACATCACTGAAAAGAGCCTGACACTGTCCTCGTGACACTCCCCCTTATAAACATTAATGAGGTCACCCCTCAGCCTCCTCTTCTCCAAGCTAAAGAGACCTCCTTCAGCCTCCTTCAGCTCCTTCAGCCTTTCCTCATAAGGGAGATGTTCCACTCCTTTCATCAGCTTTGGGGCTCTGCACTGGACTCTCAAGCAGTTCCCTGTCTCTCTTGAGCTGAGGGGCCCAGAACTGAACACAAGTGAACACAAGATGTGTGTTCAAAATACTACCTTCCAATATATTCACAGAAGGTCATGTGTTCTCCTGGGGCTTTCAGTGTCCTGACACCCCCCAATACAATCATCTCACAGTGGGACCATCACTTTTGTAGCTGACAGTTTTGTCAGAATTCAGCTATTTCTTCATCCCAGCTTGAAGCCCTTCCTTCCATAGCAGGTGCCTCCTAGGCAACCTGCCACAATTTCTTTGCCAATTCACAAGTCGAACATTGCTTCTGTCACAGAATTACAGAATCACAGAATTGTTGAGGCTGGAAAAGACCTCTGAGATCACCAAGTCCAGCCTATATCCCAACACCACCACATTGGCCAGACCAGGGCACTAAGCACCACATCCAGACTCTTCTTAAACATCTCCAGGGATGGTGACTCCACCACTTCTCCGGGCAGTGCCTGAGCACCCTCTCCATGAGGAAGTGCTTCCTGAGATTCAACCTAAATCTTCCCTGATGCAGTTTCAGGCTGTGTCCTCTCGTCCGGTCACCAGTTGCCTGGGAGAAGAGCCCGACCCCCATCTGACTACAACCTTCCTTCAGGGACTTGTAGAGAGTGATAAGGTTCCCCCTGAGTCTCCTCTTCTCCAGGTTAAAACACCCCAGTGCCCTCAGCCTCTCCTCATAGGACTGTCCCCTCTGTCCACATCTCATTTCTCATCCCAAACTCCTTGCTGAACCAACCGTAAGCACTGGGCTTTCCTTGAGTTGCTATAATATTTTTTTCACCCAACAACATTTCAACCGTTTCCAAAAATCAAATATCTGAGGACAGTTTTGTCCAGTCCTTGACATCTTCTCTTTGTAACCCTCTAAGGTCTCCATGGTTTGAAGTTTTGACTTGAAAATCCTAGTGGCTATCATGGTGGGCATAACATTCCCATCTTTGCAAAAATCTGCCTGTTTGTTCAAGTCTCTCATGATTCCTTGTTCTGACCACTACGAAAAAAAAGAAGGTATTAGACCAGAAAAACTAACAACTGAGCATGCTAGTGTTCATGGAGGATTTTTAGGTCCCCTGATGCAGGATGGACACAGGATGCTGGACTGACTTGAGCTTGCAGGGGTTTTCTTCTGGCATCCAGCTTGAATCTAGGAGGGAGCTAGCTGATTTGAAATACTCAAAATGGTTGCTCAAAATGACATAAAGATAAGGGAAATGAGTCAATGAGCATACCTAACAATGGTAGGACAAGATAGAACAAGAACTGTGTCTTCTAGTGCAGGACAGAGGTGGGAGTAGGGATGTGGGAACCAGTTAGTTCAGAGTTTGGATGCAGCACTGTGATGGAAGAGGAGCTTGAGACCAGAAAATTAAGATACGAAACTAGAGAGGAATACTGTATTGGATTTATAAGGCAAGAGTTTTGTAGCTGGAGAGCTGCAGAGGTAGCTTCTGTGAAAAGACATCAGAAGATCACCCCATGTCATACAGAGCCAGTTCCAAATGACTCCAAGACACACTCACTTCTGGCCAAAGTTGAGCCCATCAGCAACATTGATAGTACCCCTGTGCACACATTTAAGAAATATTTTTTAAAAGCTGTGAAGCACCAGCTGGGAGACAAGAGTGAGAACATGTGAGCATTAACTCTGCACACACCAAGATCAGTGAAGAAGGAGGGGGAGGAGGTGCTACAGACACCAGAGCAGAGATTATCCTGCAATCCCTGGTGAAGACTGTGGTGAGGCAGGCAGGAGCTGGGGAAGAATGTGATGAGGAAGGAGTGGCAGAGGCTCCACTGACTTCAACACCAATTCCCATCTCCCCAGACCACTTGGAGGAGGAGGTAGTAGAGTTAGGAGCAAAGTTGAGCCAGGGAAGAAGGGAGGAATGAGGGTAAGGTATTTTTAGATTTGTTCCTACTTCTCATTATCCTACTCTGCTTAATTGAAAATAAATTAAATTAATTTCCCCAAATCAAGTATTTTTGCCCTTGACAGTAATTGCTGAGTGATCTCCCTGTCCTCATTTTGACCCACAAGCTTTTTGTTGTAGTTTCTCCCCACATCTGGTTAAGGATGAGAGTGACAGAGTGCCTTAGTAGGCACCTGGAGTCCAGCCAAGGTCAACTCACCACAAAGACTAACATTGTATTAGGAATCTGGGAACATTGTCAAATAAAGATGAGCACAAAAAAGGAATCCACATGAAAAACTGATTAGTGTGCTTTTAATCCAATTTTTAAAAAATGTATTAAGTAATTAGAATAGAATAAATGTGTGAATAGCCAAAGTACATAAACAAGCATACACATTAAGTCAACGAAAGATGCTCCGAATAATTAGTGTCATCAAACATACACATCTAGGGACTTGATTAAAGCCACACAAAAATTCCGTTAATCCTACTTGGAAACTCTTGGAAACTCAACTTTGCAAAATTTATTGCATTTATGTTATTACTTAAGAGTTTACTTGAAGAAATATGTGCATATACGTGGATGTATTAGATTCATAGAAGATCTGGGAGTAAGAGTAAATGACAAGAGTAAATGACGAGATAGGTCATAAATTCTCCATATAGGCTCAACTATCTCCATTGTCCCAGATCAAGTCCATTAGTTTTTGCCATCTCTACAGTGAGGCAAGGTTACTCATGATTCACAGTTAGGAGAATCTTAATGACCATTAAAGAGCTTACACTGGCGTGGTCTGCTATTGAATCAGAACCAAAATCTGAATAGAAGCTGAATGCCCTCCCCTTTCCTTATCCGAATGTTGGCTTTTTTTGATATAAAATCTCAAATTTGAAGACATCATTCTTCAAGGATGAGAAGAAATCAGCTTTCTAAACAGCTGTAGAAAGCAAGAGTCTTCCGTGATTTACATAACATGTTTCATTAATGAAGTTAGACCAAAAGTGAAAATTTAAATAATAAGCCTAATGCATCTAGAATATCTTCTGATACTACTCCATCTCATTTCCCAACTTGTAGTCTTCTTCATTCCTTCTCTTGTTAAAAATGCAAACATATGGTTCTGTGATGCTAACAGTGCCTAGTTTCCTGCAGTTTTATGTCTGATGTCTGATTGTCAGTTCAAATTAAAATTTTTTATTTGGTTATATAAGAGCTTCTGTGTCTGCTCCTCCATCCAATAATCTGAGTTTATGTTGTAGCTTTTTCTTCAGATGATGCTCTCACAGCAATTCACTTTTCTCTTGGTCATCCTAGTGTCAAACAACTTGTAATATTTCGTGAGGTTTACACCTTTGGTGTATTTATTTGATGCTGGACAATGTTTTGAATTTATGGAGAGTTAGAGGGTTTAACACAGAGAGACTCAGAAAATGTGAAGAGATGAAACCAAGCTGGAAAAAAAGATTCAATCAGCCTCCACACTAGACCCCTCCTTTGGCTTATTTGTGATACTGCAGTTAGTGGGCTAACTATACATAGCAGACTTAGTCCAGAAATGCTTTAAAAGCATGCTCAGAAAGCTGAAAGAAAGTAAGGGAAGTTTGCTAGAAGAGAAGCAGAATGACAAAGGTGAAGGTGAAAAGCAAGAAACTGGGACATGCCAGAAAGGAGAAGTGTAGTGCAAGTGAAGCAGCAGGAGAAATGCAGGGGTCTTACAGGGGAATAACTGTCTCTAAACTGGTTGCAGCCTTCTCGTTTAAGCTGTCGTGTTTCCCTAAGGTACCTCTGTGTTTTCAGAGGCCTTTCCTGATCTCAGTATGTGAAGCACTGCACTCTGTCACAACAGAGAGCTGCAGGATCACAGCAAGCAGTGCTCAAGCCTGAGAAGCACCTCCACAGAAAACGCAGTAGTGCTCAGTACTCAGCCCCCAGAAACCTGCCAAGAATGCAAATGCCTGGAACCGGTTCTTAGATCACCACATCACCTGAGCTTTGCATGATGCTGCTACTTATCATTAACAATCTCCACAAAGGAGTCATTAGAAACGAGCTCTGATACAGCCATGTAATAGGTGGCAAAGATTACGTGTGTTTTATCTCATCCACACTACAAATTTCACAAAATGATGAAACTAGTAACATAGAAACAGTAACTCAGGGAAACCACATGAAAGCACCTTTCCCACAGGCTGCTCTGTTAGGACTTGTCCCAAGGAATGGGCACTGTGTTTTAAGCACTAATTGTTCAGCAGCAAAATAGCATGCTGCTGACAAGTTAGCTGGTGATTTATTAACAGTTGCTCAGTTATTTCACTCAAAATTTTACACATGCCACATCACACCATCTTTACAAATCCTTCTGTTTATCCGCTGGCAATTGAAAATAAGTCGAATCATGAGAATTATCTAGCTTAAGAGCTGTGATACTCAGCTATTGCAGACACAACAGGCTTTTTATTTGGCTTAGGAATTACTCAGAGGAGCTCTCACTCAACACCAGGTGCCATACGTCTAAGTAAATACCACAGTTCAGGTGGCATTTGTAGCTGTTGTTGTGATGCCTTTGGTGCTTTATTTTTCCTTAAAATTTAAAACTCATTGTACTAATGACAAACATAAATTATGAGGCATAACTTGTGTTTCTAGTTCAGAGCACCTTTAACTAAGATCTTCAGATTCAAGTATTCATCAGTTTTAAATACGGAGTGCCTCAACTGAGTGGTGCCAAGCTTTACAAAACAGCACTTCTGGGTTTGCACAGTTAGTGTACCAAGCACTGGGTCAGCGTAGGGCTGCTTGGTGGCACTGAACACTGTGTCCATACCATTGCTCTTCAGTTCCCCCAGCAGGAAAAAAATAAAATTGAGACAGTGCTACTGACTTTGTTGGGAAGGTATGTTGATGTGCATAGATGCTGTAGGAGCACCACAAGCTGAAATCTAAATCTATGCGCATGAGTAATTGTTTGGACTCTCTTTGTAGTCAAATAAAAGAAATAGGAAGCTCTGGGGGATGATTTATTTCACCCTAAAATAGCAACCTAAAATAGAGCAGATGAATCCCATCTCGGAAGCGTCTGTTTGTCTGCAGTGACTATAAAAGGAGTCAAGGAAACTAGCTCTCAAGTAAATGTCAACACTACAAACACGTGAAGTTCATTAAAATTATTCCATCTAAAAGTCTCTGCAGGGACCCCAAGATGCTGTTATTTGCCTCTGGCCTTTCCCTGTGCAATGAGCCTTCAGACTGCGAGGACCCTTTAACTCCTGTGAAAGGACAACCAAGACCGTGAAAGAAATTTCCAACCTGCTGTCAGTCTGCTCTCTACAGACACAGTGAGAGAAAACCTCTATCATAGCATTACTGTGGATCTCTAAAGTTCCACATTCTAGCTGTCTGGCTAAGACCATGCTCTCTGCTATGACAAGAACAAATGCCTGCCATACTTATTGCAGAGGTCCATAGGGAAACACGGTTTTGTCCTAGCTCCACTGTACTAAGTGCTGTGCTATCAACTAGAGACAGTCTGTACCACAAAAAGTTGCACAGGCAAGACAATCAAAGTGTTGTGGTCCACCCCTTAAAGATGCGGAATTGAGGCAGAGAGAGATCAAAAAGTGACTTGCTCAAATTATATAGGAAGTCTGTGGTGGGACCTTGGTTCTCCCAAAGCACTGTCTATAACAACATGGTTCTGCTGGCTTGCAGGAATATTGTTAGTTTTGGGACAGAGGGAGTCTTTTTTATCAGGGCTGTGCTTACAGATCTATGCGATTTGTTTTTTCTGTGATTTGGCTTAATTTCTTGTAAGTGAAATGTTTTAAAATCCAGTGTGTAACTGCAGAGTCTCGAGCCCTATCATCGAGTCAATATTCAGCTCTTCGGCCAGGAGGGGATGGAAGAAATCATTTGAGTGATTTTCAAGGAGTTCCAAAAGATTCTTTCCTCAGCCAAAAGACGTGAAGACAACCACGGCTATACTAATGATACCTTGAAACTTAGCAGGTTCCTTCGTTATATTCTCAGCATGAAGCTAGATACTCAAAGTTACACATATGTCAAATCAACTTCTGCTATAATAATTGTTCAGATTCCAAGCACAAAAATTTGCAGAAGGCTTATTCGTAAACTCTTAAAGTTTCCAAAACTATGATTTTGGATTTACAATTAAGATCCAAGTTCATGAACAATAATTGTTGGTCTGTGAGGAAATACATATGAGAAACACTTTTTGAGAGAAATGAAATTTTTTCTTCTATAAGAAAAAAAAAAGAGAAGGAAATATCTCAGTTGTCAAGTACAAATGAACAAAAGTTCAAGAGTAAACTTTGTTTTGTTGAGAAATGCTTAGTAATGGCATGATTCAATATTATTATGCCATGGTGATCACATACAGTGACTGTAAAAAAAACTCAAAGTGACTCTTTTCTTCCAGTACAGAGGATTAATCTTGTCCTTTTGGTAGAAATTACATTAACCAGATCCTTGGCTTTCACGATTTTTATTTATCAAGAATCATCTGCTTTCCCCTCATGAATAAGTAATTTCTAATGGCTATTGGGATCCCCATGATTATCTGTTATTCATTCTGCAGGTTTTAGCATCTCATCCTGAAAGCTCTTCATGCAAAAAAATCTTGTATTTATCACCAGGAAAGCATTGTTTAGCAACAGTTTTATACTGTGACAATACCATAGTTTTATACATCTTCCTTTCACTTTCCATAAGACACATTTTTAAAAACCTTTGAAAAAAATATATAAAATAAATGCCTCCTCTCATACACAAATAATGGCTTCATATTCAAGAATCAGGATCTAATGTTACATGTAGCAATATTTTTACATGAAATCTGGGAGATTATATCAAGCAGTGAACAGCAAAGACAAAGTCAACATATCTTCTATTTCTCTTACCAAAAAATAAGAGGAAGGAGCTTAAAAGACACTGATTCAGTGCTGATAAGAGGCAGCACTTGCATGTAATCTCTTTTATTCACAGCTAATCTCTTTTACTCAGTATCATGATATATATTCAAGGCAAAGAATGTAGCAGAATTCAGATAAGAGATGGACTTTCATTTGGAAAATGAGAACTTCTGCAGTTAGATAAGAGTCTACAATAATTTAGAAAGGAAACGAAACACAGTGATTCCACTAAGAGACCCGCATTTCATTCCCTGCTCTAGAGGAAACTTTCAGCAGCTTATTTCCTAACTGCCTTTTGCACATTCGTTCAGGATATTATCATGTCTGCATAAGCCACCAGCCTGCTCATTTGATCCAACACTGCAACAAGATCTAGATGGGATGTTCTAATGAGGCAAGACCTCATCACTGATGGTGTATTCAGCCAGGCTGCTTTGTTTGGAAGAGAATCTGTTGGAAAACAGCTGTTGAATTCTGGGAGTGGGTCGGAGGAATCCCCACCTGGATGCCAGCGTATGACAATGCCTTGTCCGTGTCCAGCTGCAGGCCAGCAGCGCTGTCCTTGAGGCGTAGCAGGCTGCCTGTCTCAAGTTAAATTTGCTATATAAGTATACTTTATATAAGTAACTACAATTGAAAATTTGTAAACAAAATATATGCATCTCCACAATAAAATACTGTTTTGCTAAAACTGAATGTTTTAGTGGAATTACGTGCTTTCAGTTGTTGGGTTGTTTGGTTTGGGTTTTTTCTGTGAGTTTTATCAGTATTGGCAAAAGTTTTGACTAAAAGGTGGAACAAGACAGTGCCAGGAGCACAGATTTTATGCCCTTAGCTCGCATCCTGTCTGCAATGAATATCCTGATCTCCCCGTGAATTCCTGATCACCTCTCAATCTGCATTCATATGCCCATCAGATAAATCCCTCAATTTCTATGGAGTCATTGAAGGTGTCATGTGGGTTTTGCCACAGAAGCATTTAACAGTCCTTCCTGTGATTATTAAATCCATTTTACCCTTTCCAAAGACAGTAAAATCATTTCAAGGAAACTTCATGCAGCTTCCATATATGGATGAAAAAACATCTTTTTCTGCTCCCAGTGCTGGCGGCAGTTGCTGGGCTGAACTCCCTTTGTGATCAGCCACAAGTGCCTCCAATCTTCAGAGTTCTGGGAGCAAAAATCAGATTTTCCTCATGCCTGCTTTATTTTTATTCTCACACCAAATCTCTACAAGGATGGCTTCACACCCTGCCTCATGGTGTGATCTTTGAGAAGACGGTGCTCCATGCCCTTTTCCCCAATCATTCCTTCTCCTTTAACAGAAACCTCCACCTCACAAAAGCTATATACTTGCGGACTAGTGAAGGTAATGCCCTGGAAAAGCAAAGATGCAGGCTTATTAATTGCCAAAACACTGCCTCTGGGAAGTCATCCTACAGCATTCATTTACAGCTTTTTTAGGCAAGCATTTTCATGCCCTTCTCCTGTGCTCCCTTCTCCTATGTTAACAAGAAGCATCCACAGTTACTTCACTGTCTTTTTTCAGATCCTAAAAAGATAAATCCTTCGCAATTGCATGCAGTCAAGTATTTCACATTCAATGCTGAGTCCAGAAAGCTCGACACTACAAGAACCCATACATCAGAAATCACAAAAAAAAACCCTCCTGAAATCTTTGGAGCTTTCATACAGGAAACACCAGCAAAGTGAGCCTGTCCCAAAGGAAGGGACCAAGGAAACATGAGGAAAGGCAGTATCTGAGATCCCTGCCAGAGGTGGGGGATTTGTTACATGAAAATAAAACAGTCAAAGGCAATTTCCACACCAAAATCCAAAGCCAAATCCATTAGTGGTTTAATAGAAAATACAGTACAAATCCTGATATATATTTACTGGTTTTTTCAATCTTGAGGACATGATTAAGGCATAAGTCAAAATGATCTAAGTATCTCAAGGACTTCCCACAGATTGCTGACACATGAGAAGAAAGTAAAATCCCATCTTTCCCAGAAGACATGTTTTGCATTGAAGGGGAAAAGAGGACATTCTTCCTTGTTCCTGTACTTGCCTGGCAGAAACCTTGAAGCACAGAGCTAATTAAATAAAATATGAATGGAGTGCAAACAGACAGGGTCAACAAATGGCAGTCAAGTCTTCCACCAACCTCCTCTTACAGATATCAGCAAGTTGAATAGCCAGTCCCATATGCCAAGTTGTACATCTTTCCTTTTACTTGCCATGTTGGAAGACCACTTCTGTGCTTCCAAGATGTACAAGTCTTCTTCTAGCTAACTTATTCTGGGATGAAATAGTGCATATTTTACTTTGAACTATCTTTGCATTTCAACAGTTCTTATATCTCCCTAATATTTGCACGTCTCTTCATCTGTGAAGAGTATTCAACCTTGCTTTTCCTAGGTAAAACAAGCCTAGCTCCTTTTGATCTCTTCTTTACGAGGAGCATTCCCCTCTTTCATTTTTGACATTACAAAAAATCCTATTACCTTGTGTTTTACTCTGTCTGCTTTTACTTGTATGGTCTCTGATTTACCATTCAGACTGTAAACTCCTTAGGTCAGAAAATATTTTTCCTGTTTTGTCTCTATAAGCCTCACAGTGCGCTCTGAACTGTGACTGAGGTTCCTAGGTAGTTTACAGCATCAATACAATTTTTTTGTAGTCAAATGGAACAAATGTATCTGAAATTCTGCTGGAAAATGAGGGAATAATGGCATTGTAAACATAATTTTCCCAATTTTCCAGCAGTCTCCATTCTGATAGCATTTGAGGAATTGGAAATGCTTCGTTCAGAATTTTCCTTTTTTAACCAACAACTGCTGACTGTTTTTTTGGTTGTGGTTTTTTTTGTTGGTTTTTTTTTTGGTGGTTTTTTTTTTTTTTATATTACAGAAATCCTGGAAAAGAGATCAAATAAATTCAGCAGGTTCTTACTTCCTCTACTATATCCTGAATGTCCGGACATGCTTGCCTTTTTATAGGAAAGAAGATGAGTCACGCGGATAAAAGAATACAAAACAGGGAGGTGGGTGAGAACAGTAAAGAAAACATCAGATAAAGGACAATACCTTTATTTTATTACACTGAGCGAGTCATTTGGGAGAGGCACTGCGTATGGAGACTGAACAGCGAATGATCTGAAATAAGACCATATACGTTTCATTCCTCTGCCCCAGGAGTGAGTGCTAAGCACTGTTCTCCGCACAAGGACCATATAGCACTGTTCCTAAACCCTGTAACCCCCCACATATTTTTGCCACACGTGTATTGGTTTAACCCCTGTCTGGCATAGCTGTGCTGGCAGAAACTCACAATCTTCGGACAGGTATACCAGCAAACTGTGTGTCTCCTTGTTGCAGGGAAGGGCGTGTTCCTAGGGCAGAACAATGCCAGGTTAACTGCACCCACATGAGGAATGTCTTACCTATCAGCCAGTTTACAAGTAAAGCCATCCAAGACTAAATTTGGCCTTAGTTACCACGCCCCTCGGGAGAGGTGTGTAGACCCAAAATGAATATCCAATTAAGGTAGTAATAAGTATTGAAATTTCTGTCTACGTGCCTGATCTGAAGCTCATTAACATTGAATGCTTTATATCATTCTGGTTGTGCAAAGAGCTCTTGAAGCACAAATAAGTTATACCAACCACTTAATTTGCATTTTCTTTTGAGTTTTTTACCTGCACCAGAATGTTGGAAAAAACCCCATAGTTTTAATGAGAAATCTGCCCTGCTTTTAGAGAAGATAATTGCAGGGGCATTTGCATGTACAAAAAAAAAAAAAAAAAAAAAATCTCATGCCTTTAGGTCAATAGCTAAGAGATAAAACTAATTTTACTTGGGGAATTTATGGTTATACAAATACAAGCCTTATCATGTGCTTTCTCCTTTGCCTTGTCTAGAAAGAAATGGAGCCATTGCTGTAAGTGCTTTTCCATCTAACCTGCAAAGAAATATCCGCTCCGACTGCACTTAAGCAATTCTCCTGCCTTAGAACCTGTAAACATTTTGATGGAGAAAACTCCAAACAATAAATATACATGAGAAAATTAAAACAAGTATTTAGCTTCACTCAGTTTTATAAAACAGGTATACCTAAGCAACCTTTGTGTAGTTATGTAGCAAAGCCTATAAAATAAGTAGAATAATGATATGCCATATGGTTTATGAGATAACTATATCTGAATCAAATGGTTTGAAGAGTGTTTATGATCCAACTGACAATTCTTAGATTAGAAGGATTCAATTTCAAAGCTGAAGTATTCCATTAATTATTCCATTGTTTATGGTGATAGATGAACTAGATTTGCACCATTGTAGATCTGATGCTTTAAAGGAAACGGGTTAAAAACTGTGCTGTGAGCCTATTATTTGTTCCCCAAGATGGCAGAAAAACCCTATATCCCAGTTCCTTCTGATTACATGGAAGACCTTGTGCTTTGGGATTGATTCCTACCCAAATAGAAGCAGAAAGATGAAAAACTCTCTAAATACGTAATTATAGTGCATATAGTAGTAGGTCTTACCATAAAGGGGGTAAAGGACAAAACTGGGTTTGTGCTACTTATGAAGTGGTACTTCCCTAAAGCACTGAGATCCTATGATTATCTTCATGACTCTTTGTTTGTGTTACTGGCATTTGCAGGGTCTCGTGCTCTTTATTCCCACAGTGATATCTGACACAGGGATAAATTGTCCACTAAAGAGTCCAAGTTCAAGCAAAGGGATGATTGAAAAGATTAAAAAAGTAAGATTTTTGTGACAGAATAAACAGGCTTGAAACATTTGTGAAGTATAAACTAATCATTTACGAATGTGATAAAGTCATAGTCCTACATGATATAACTGTGTCTGCAAAAAAAACCCTGCAAACCATGGTTACCATTGCGGCAAGAAGTCTTTCTGTTACTGTAGCAAGTTTTCTTTGAGGATGCCAACAAAAGAGCTCCTCCAGGCCTAAGGAATGTGCCCTCTAAGGACATTTTTTGGCACAGTTATTGTGTTGCAGCTTTTCCGACCAATTCTTCTCAAATATAGAGAAACCCCCAGGCATCTTCTTGTAGAAAAACTGTTATGATGACAGGATGTCAGGGGATAGCAGGAAGCAAGATTGCTATATATAATCATTAGCACAGACTGAATACAAATAGAACAGTCCCTGTCCCTGAGTATATACATAAATATTCAGCCTTTTTACCACAGGTTACCAGGTGGCAGAAAGGTCTGTGAAACAGCTTCTAAATCATCACAGCTACAGCAAAACCAGCACTAATTTTGAGTTGCCTTTATATGGCAGACTAGTGCCATAGAGAGTAGTGAAAGAGTAAAAGGGCCATTTTAGTGGAAAAGTAGCTATGGCACTAACTCATACAGTATCAGGAGAAACTGAATCAAGTGGGAATGATGCGCTGATTTATCAGCCTTTCACACATTTCTTATTTTGAAGACTAAAAGAAGTGTTAGGCAATTTTTAAATAATCCTAGCCAGCTTGTTCAGTACACTGAATACTTGCCAGAAAAAAAAAAATAGAACTTAATCTGAGTAAAATAAATTTTCATTGTAATTGATTTTTAGATTTCTGTTTATTGTTGTATATTCTCCAGTGCGAAATCTAAATAACACAATACTCAGAAACAAAAGAAACAGTGTAACTTACCTGACACTGTGTGACTTTTTCAACATCACTTTAATGATTATATTTTGAAGTAACTTGATGACTTTTGGAACTGTTTTCCACTGATACTAAAATTCGACTCAAGTCTTCATCTCCAAAGGGCCTCCCTCAGCTTTTTCCTGACTTTTAGTGTACATTCTCTCTATTTTCCTTTACAGTGATGGGGAATTATCTAGGCCTGGTTAAGTCTCGTTTTGACAAGAAGTATTGTCCCACTGACAAGATGGAGTAAGGAGCTATTGTTTCCAGTGCTGGTGCTGCAGTATTTCCAGACCCAACTAAAGCAAAAATAGACTGGAAAGTTTCCTTTTCAAAACAGCTTGGTTTTGAAAACTAAAAGCATTATGGTGCTCATCTGATTCTAAGTCACTTCTTCACAATAGCAGAAAGCACAATTACCCACTTCTGAACCAAGGAAAAATGGCTGTTGTGCCCTTTTGAAGGAATTATAAAAAAAATACACAGACTAAATTGTGGTATAACTCCATTACGTCCATTGACCTTGCCTCCATTGAGCCTGACATGCAGCCTTCAATGACTACTGAACTTAAAACAGAATCAGCTGAATCTTTTGATTTCTTTTACTTTGGGATTGACATGTCATAGAATCATAGAATCATAGAACAGTTCAGGCTGGAAAAGACCCTTGGGATCTTCAAGTCCAACCATTAACCCTACACTACAACCATTAACCCTACACTACAAGTTCACCCCTAAGCCATATCACCCAACACCACACCTAAGCGACACTTAAACACATCCAGGGATGGCGACTCAGCCACCTCCCTAGGCAGTCTGTTCCAGCGTCTGACCATTCTTTCCATCAAGAATTTCTTCCTAATGTCCAGTCTAAACTTGCCCTGTTGCAACTTGAAACCATTCCCCCTGGTTCTGTCCCTAATGACCTGTGAGAAGAGACCAGCACCAACCTCTCTACAATGTCCTTTCAAGTCATTGTAGAGCATGATGAGGTCCCCCCTCAGCCTCCTCTTCCTCAGACTGAATAGTCCCAGCTCCCTCAATCGCTCCTCGTAAGCTCTATTCTCCAGGTCCTTCACCAATTTTGTCACTCTCTTCTGCACTCGCTCCAACACCTCAATATCCCTCTTATACTGAGGCACCCAAAACTGAACACAATACTCAAGGTGTGGCCTCACCAGTGCTGAGTACAGGGGGACAATCACCTCCCTGCTTCTGCTGGTCACACAATTTCTAATACAAGCCAGAAGGATGCTGATTTTCTTGGCCACCTGGGCACACTGCTGGCTCGTATTCAGCCAGCTGTCGATCAGAACGCCCGGGTCCTTTTCTGCCAAACACCCTTCCCCAAGCCCGTAGCATTGCATGGGGACTGTTTTATCCTTTTATACTATTTTCAGGTTTCAGCTAGGAAAATCCTGCTGGTGCTAGAAAAGATCTTTGCTCTGCATCACAGTGAACCAGAAAGCGGGTAGGACTCAAAAAAGCATAAACAATTCCCTGAAATACAAAGAACCTGCATAATCCCAATCCCCAGCACAGTGTTCTCTGCTTCTAGAAATCACTTCAGCAGCTTTAATGGTCAATAAGCAGTAAACTTTAAATGGACACAAACTCCTCTTCATCCAGGTCATAAATCTGATCTGATTTATGCGGACATCAAGAAGTAATGGGTCTCGGGGAAGTCCTTGCCATGACATCCATGCATCCTGCTGCATTGCACAACAAGGAACTGTCTGGAAGGGTTCGTTAACTGATCAAATATGTAAAAGAAACAAAAACAAAACAAAAAAAAACCTCCACCCCAACCCCAGTCCATCTTAGTAGCATTTACATGCTGCATTAACCCCACAAAAGCTGTGAAAATTCAATTTCAATTCAATCCTCTTGCCTGCAGTTATTTGGGCTGACGACAAAGCACTGTGTTTGGAAGTTGCATAGCAGAAAAGGTTTACAAAAACAGCCAAGAGTTATCAGCTGGATTAAGATTTTCATGTTAATTCTTATTTTAATTCTTATATCCTGATTTTCAGGATATAAGAAGGGAAAAGAGATCTTCTGGGAGTATGCTTGGCATTTGTGGCTATAAAGTCCAGATATCATAAAAATTATGCTTAACTGACTTCCTATGTTGACTTGCTGATCTGCCTTAGATCTCTTTGTTGATCTCATTCTGGTAAACTGGTGGCTTTGATACAATTTATTTTCATTTCTTTTGGAAGTGACTTAAATTATAACTGAATGGAGGACATTTTAATTACCAGTTCAAATGTCCACATAAGCATGTAATATGATTTAAGTTCAATTTTTTAACTTGCTAAAATTAGCTTTTAAAAATGGCCCTTAGTGGAGGATCTGTACCATAATTTGCAACTACCAAAAACTCTAGCCGATATTTAGGCAATAAATACGTTATATACAGTGAAAACAAAAAAAAAAAAGTGAAAGTCAGAACAGTCAATAAAGCATTCTGCAACACAGCACAGGAGTCAAACAGATCATCTTGATCTTTAGTCAGTCTTTTCTCTCTCAAAAGAAAGAACGTTGCAGCTATATCACTGCTCCATGTGTAGCTAGTTAGTTGGACCACATTAAGAATAAAGCATTATGATACCAGAAGCCCTGCTTAAGACCACAGTTTCGTAGTTACATTCATGTACAAACACACAGGCACATGCATACTCACACAGAGGTGGAGAGAGTTATGTCTTGGATAACTCTTAACCATTCCTTGCTACATTCAGTTTTTCCTGTTCGTCTCAAACTTTGCCAGATTTTCATCAGTAAACACTCAAATTTATTTCCATGTTCACAGCTGAGACATAGATCACTGTTTTGGTCAAATTTGCCTTTGATATAGCTCTGCATGCCAGGAAGATTTAGATCTTCAAATTTTTTGCCTCCTAATGTTTTGAAGAATGAAGGCGATCAGTTATAGAAGCTTTAGATGGCACTTTTTGTAAATACCACCCCCAGATAAAAATGAAATAGATTATGCTGACACTTGATATTTAGAAACATTCATGCACATTCCTTCACTGAACAGTTGTCACAAATTTTCATGAAATATAGACATTCACTGGAGAGCACTCACCCAGCAGAATATAAAAAGAAAAAGAAATTAATCTAAGCTTAGAACTAAAAAAATCACATTTTCTGTGACAGTGCTGTAGATAACTTGCTGCCTCCTTAGTTTTCATCAAGGAAACCAAACATATGGGGCACATTACAAAATTCTATGAGAACATATGGTACTGCACTGAAATGGTAAGATAAGTGGCATAGGGAAATCCATGATCCATTGCTTAGGAATATTTTGGGCTTCCTGGTGCTCAGCAGTCAATTTTTCTCACGTGGCAGAATGTTTTGAGTTAAATAAATGACCGGATAACTTGGCAGCAGTTTTACAGTGGCTTGATCAAGCCCCTGAGAGATACATTATCCTGATGGTAGAGCTCTCCTCTACCACCAAGAAGGCAAAGAGAAATATAAATCAAAAGATTGTGTTCTGAAAGTTTTATAGCTAAAGTTTATTTGCTTCAATACGGAGTTATTTGAGGTATTAGGGAAATCTATTGCTCAGTAGGGAGATTCTGTGTTTAAGAAACATTTTTGGATAAATTTGATCATATTTATAAGTGCAATGTACAAACAAAATGGAATGACATTATCATCCGTCACTGTTTCTGTTTACAAGCGCCTAAAGCAACAAAGAGGAGAAGTCGTTATTCATGCTGTGAGATTTATACTTCAAAAAGACTAAAAGCTATGTAAGTTTTCTTTTCTTTCCACCAGGTGGGGAACCCAGGGTTTCCACTTGGGAACAAAAAGACTTAACTTTAAAGAAGTTTGGTAAGAGTCTCCTAATTCAGAAACTACATTGATATTAAGGATTTTCAGCCTCCGGAGAACAACTTTATCAGATATAGCATAATTGCTACAAAATAAAGGATTAAACAAAAACTCTGAATATTCCAGTCCTCACATCTGTTGCTTCAGTTCACCTCTTTGTTTATATAGTCTGTCACTCTGAGATTTTGTTCTCATTTAAATAATCTGCTTATATGTACATTTAAGTATTTATTTAGCTACCACCTAGTAAGACTTTGAAGACTTCTTCAGCATCCCAGACTTTAAAATTGTCTTTCCACCTTCTCAAGCTGCCTAGGGCTAAATTAAAACATTTGGCTAGATAGGGACAAAACGCAAACTGTACATCTAAATAGCCCTTCACTCCAGGACTGGGAAATCTATGAGACACATCCTCAATTTAATTAAAACTTAGGGTCAGAAGAGATTCAGGCCTGAGAAATCAGTAGACAAACTTCAAACTTTGAAGCATTTTGTAAATACAGACCTTTGCAATACTCTACAGAACTCATTACATACAAAAATCACACCTCTGTTTTCGCATATGAAGTCCCAAAATTCAGCTGCTCTGTTGTTCTGGTTGCCCTGCTTTCTGTCTCTTAAGAGTGGAAAAAAAAATTCCAGTTCTCAACATATATGTTCTGACATTGAGGGACTGGAGGGAAGCAGGTGAGAATTGATGGATGCTGGGGTGAGTAGGGAAGAAGGAGAAGGTTATGGAGTATAAGGAAAAAGGAGCTCAAGATAATAAAGTGAACTGCTATCATAGATAGGACAGCTGGTGTTGCTGTTTATACCTTGTGAAAAGGCTCATGTCCAGTATCTTCCCTACATTTTGGCATCATGGGGAGATAGATTGGACAAAACATGGTTAACAATGGAGTGGGACTAGGCTGTTGGAGATCAGAGGTATGGAGGCTGTTGACCAGACTGTACCAATATATATTACACTACTGACTCATCCATGGTTCTTTTTAGTGTGTAACTAATACCTGAATATACAGTATCAAAAAAAAAGGCGTCATTGGAGTTACAAAGTCTGGCATTCACAAGTTACGGAGCTCTGAAATAGAAGCTCAGAGTGCATTTTAACTTAGATTCATCCTGGTTAAGGCATGCAACAATACACATTTTCCTATGGCTGATGGAAAAAAAAAGGCACCTCTAGAAGTCAAGACATTTCACCTAAAATCAACCTTTAAAGGTGTCTCTCATGTTTCGCTATACAAATAGATTAAGCACTAAACAAAAGCCCCCACAAAAAGTGCATAAAGTCAGGTATGGTGAATAACAACAGTTTGGGTGTGTAGCTGGCACAGTATTTAACTCAGTGCTTAAATATGCTGCTATTCTACTAATACTAGCAATGCTCTAGTGTTACAATGATAATGCATTCTTTAAAACAGATTATTTTATCCAGACATCTTGTGTCTCCAGCACAAGGAGAAATACAAAAGATATATGAACCTGAGGAGGGAGAGAGACTTCTGTGCTCTGAGTCTGTATGCACGCAGTTTGCCAAGTGGCTTGGCATGATTAAGAAAAAAGCATTGCTGGAACCTTATCCAAGAGCAGATCCAGTTCAGCAGCAGATACTAGCTTAGCTTAAAGCCACTGGATTAGAACTTGGATGGAAATTTAAACATGTACCTTGGTCTGAAATAAGATGTGATTTAATGGCTTAGTGGAAACAGACGCTGCTTTAAAGTTCTTTTTGTGTCCCTCTTTCTTAAAGTCTCTCATGTCTCAGATATGCTATTACTACAACTCTACTGCCGGATGAAATAGCAACCTTTTGCCTAAATGATTACTTTTACAATTTTTTAGTTTTATGCAGTAGATTGTCATGACAAAAAGACTATACGGCATTTGAGTGATCTACAATAAGTTTCATGTGAAGGGCATTGTCTGTGTAGTCTATCAAAAGTTTCAGTATTTCTTTTATGTTGTTAAGCTTATAGAGTTCTCCTACAAGTAGCAGCTTTTATGTAAAAATTAACCCTCCTCCTGCGACTTTTTTTCTGAGAAGTGATTCCAAGAAAAAGTGGAGGAAAAGACATCTTTGTTAGCTGCTTACAAAACTGGCGTTTTTAAACTAAATCCTTTCATGTATTAGAAAGTTTTCACACAAAAAAAATACTCCGAGGCGAGAAAGAATTCAACTTTCCCATGTTTAGCATATAAGTTAGCTGGAAGAAAAAAAAATCATGAGAAAAGATAACTGAAACAAGGAGAAAATTTTTGCGTGTTGCTGAATAGAAGCATTATATGGTAGAGTG
Organism: Trogon surrucura; assembly: GCA_020746105.1. Classification (NCBI taxonomy): domain Eukaryota; kingdom Metazoa; phylum Chordata; class Aves; order Trogoniformes; family Trogonidae; genus Trogon; species Trogon surrucura. Next base: position 58,288,837 of record CM036618.1, read on the forward strand.
GGGAGTTGTTTTTCTTTTCCCCACCTCCTCAGAACAGAAGTAAACTACGTCTAACAAGTCTGGAGAAGTCAGATGTTTCCAAACATCAGGCTGGTTCTTTCTGTTCATGCTACAGGAAAACATTGTGCGTCACCATAATTGAGCCACTCTGGCATTAGTCAAATAAAATTTAATTTGGGCCTTGTGTCAATCTGCTCACCAAGGCTGGTACATTTCATACCTTGGTCACCTTCAGAACACTTTAGCCATCCATTGTCAAATCAATTTAAGTCCCTGGGACAAGCACTGTCCTTTTCTTATTTGTAGATAGAATGCCAAGACATGCATGGCCCTGAACATTAATTCATGGTGGTCTGAACATGTATCTAAGCCTCACTCTGTGGCTTGCAGAGGACTATTTAAGCATGAGTGAGGAGCAGTGATATCATTCCCTTTTGCGTGGGGTTCATAAAGACCCATTGGGAAAAAGGCAGTTTATACCAGATAAGGAAAAACAAAACACAAGACGAGCCCTGCTCTCTAGCCAGGCTAACGAGAGCTTGAAAAGTATATCACACTCTCTGTGTTCAGATCTTCTGTAACCATTTTGGTTGACAGTGTGTGTGAAACATTGGCTACATACAATATATCTTCAGATAGGGACCTTGTCTTGTCTAAATAAAAATTATCTGGAGGGATTCATCTCACCCAACTTCTGCTACAGTCATCATCTAAGCTAGTCATCTAGACTCCTCAACAATCAGCAGGTAGAGATGGGTGCCTAAATAAAATGATTCACCATAGATACAGGCCAGGACAAGTCATTCCATGGAGATGGCCATGCCTCTCCAGTGAGTATTAGTCAACTAGTTCAACTTGCTGCCTCACTATTAAATAGCTAAAATTAGATGAGATGAATCCCACGCAGTGATGCCATCTGGACTAGATTGAATTTCCTTGGGACAGGTCTGAGCAACAAAATGCCTTCATTTTGTCATATTTGGCAACTCTAGCACAAACAGAGACTGAAACCAATCAAAACTTAGCTCACAGAGGTAAAGTGATAGCAATGAAGATATACTGGGATAGAGATTAGCACTGACTGCAGATCACACATAGTACTCTCAGCGCACAAGGTCTTACACTCTAGTTCCTGCTGCAATCTCATCTTTGTTTTGCTGTTAGCAAGCAGTAATTCTGGGTATACAAGGTAATTACAACTTAGCATTTCTGTACTAAGCCAGTCAAAACCTACAGAGTATCAAAACAGAATTAAGGTGCTAAAGTTCCATGTTCAACATTTTGACATTTTGCCCTGAGTTTGCTTGTGCTCCAACATAAAGCAGGGAGCAGCTTATCTTGGGATTGTTACTGTTTCCCAACTGTACCTGGTCTGCCCACCTGCGCTTCAGTCACATCTCAAGTTCAGCTACCGAACTGTAATGAATTTTAGCCTGGAAAACTGAAATCCATGCTGTTTTGTTTTGATAAATTGCATTACACCCTCCTATCTTCCTTGGTAGCTGGGATCATGGGATGACACAATCGACAGTGGCAGCAAATAACCCCTCAGTGTCAAACAAAGGCAGTTTCTGTTTCTGAACCAGAATTCTTAAAAAGAAGGAAAAAAAAACCAAAAAAACTTCTCATGGAGACATGTCCATGTGTAATTGCAATATGTTTTTTGGAATACAGTTTCAGAGCAATTCCTAGAGTTTGGAAAGGTTAGGTTACACCAAGAGCTGATTTCATTAAGCCACCAGAAATCCATCAGGTGTATTTTAGGGAGGATTTCCTGCTTCTGCTCTTCAACATGTGCAATATCCTGACCTGAACTTTTGTGACACACTAGCAAGTACTGCTGTTGTTCAGGCAGGTCTGGTACTTTGCTGATTTCTCCATTTTATGAATCAGAACAAACCAAACCCACAGCAGCTTGCTTCAAGCTAAAAAACCTCATTATTCAAAGAGTTTCGGAAAAGTAAATGTCATTTAACTGCAGCAGTTGAGGGTGGCTTTGTGGAAGTCAGAAGTATGATTTTTGCAAGTCAGGAGAAATTTATATGTTGCAGCAGTTTAAGATTATAAAGTCCCTAGTTGTTTGCTCTGCCACCCTAACAGAGTTTAGCAGTCTATTGTCAAGTAACGAGTTGGGAAAAATACAAACTGGGGTCAACCACTTCAGCCAAAAAAAAAGAAGATCTTTTAATAGTTTCTGGCATAAGCACGAGGTGGACAGCTGGAGGCAGAAACATTATAATAAACCTCCACAGCAAGGTTACCCAAGCTAATCTGTTCATTTTCCTAGTGAAGGGCTTTCAAAATATATTTTATGAGTATATTAAGCATAGCAATGGAAGCAGAGTTCCTTTGAGGTGCCTACCATTGGGTTTTGTGCTGATAAACTTGAGTTTTAAATATATCCTTATCAAGAAAAGCTGCGTAAAGCAGAGGGTGCACAGCAAACCTTCAGCCTCTCCCTAGACTATGAATGCTGTACTCAGAAACATTTGGCCATTAACACAGTCCAATCTTCTACAGTGAGGGATGACCTCAATATCTCACTCAGTCCTACCACTAAGTTTACAATTCTCCCTCTGGCCACATACCACTGAATAAGAAGTCAGATTCAGTCTATTTATTAATGAAGATGTAGTAGAGAAGAACTGCATTTTATGGCAGTTACCACAGGGCACAAAATTGCCAAACCAGATACAAATCCTTCAGCGACTCTTCAAATACAAGTTGGAGCTACTTATTCTTGAGCAAACATATAGGTCTTTGGCTTTGCAGTCAAGCAATGATTATAGAGCAAAGCTAAAGAACTAAAAAAATCCAGAATTTTTAGAATGCATGCCAAGTCCACAGAGCTGGCTGGGGCCAAGACTCTTACAAGAACGTTTTTTTTGTAATGGCTATTTAATAAAGCTTTCTTGGCAGTCATGTCACTTCACTACAGCTCCTAAAGATTTTCAAGAAAAGATTCCATTTAGTTTTTCTTTTCTTACTTCTTTTTTTTTCAAGCCACTTGTGTGTGGATCATGTGACAACCAGTCTGAGTGAGAAATGTAAGACTAGATGTCTGTGGACAAGCTCAAACACTCTTTAATTGCAGACCAGCTGTTATTCGCATTTCCAAACTTCTCAAACTCACTTGCAACTTAGGTCATCTTACTGCAGCTTATTGTTCAGCTGGAAAAGCAACTGAAGGGCAAGCAGCAAAAGAAAAAACTGGTAGGACACATCAGATCTGACTGCAAATAATGCACTAACTCCTGGAAGTGAAAACAAAAACATCAAGACAATCTGCACTGAGGGCAATGTGGTGATGAATGGAGATATATAACATCAGCTGAGAATCTGGCCCTATATCTGCAGTGGTTGTAAAGAAAAAAAAAGGTTGTGAGTTAACTACCAAATTACCATATAATCTTCTGCTAGCTGTGGACCTACTGTGCCTGGGCAAACTGGCAGCTTCCATTTTGCTTCACAGATAAACAGCCTCTGCCTTTTCTCCAGGGAAACTTGGAACACGACTCACCCAGACCTACATATTTCCAGGAAGGCTGGACACTCTTCAAGAAGGATGTCTTAGTGGTGCAGGAGCAGGCTGTCCCCATGTGACACAGGATGAACTGGAAGGGAAAGATGACCTGTCCGGCTGAACAGAGAGTTTTGGCTGGGATTCAAGAAAAAAAGAGTTTACCACCTTTGGAAGAAGCGGTAGGCTCAGTAAGAGCACAGACATCTAATTAGGTCATGCAGACACATCAGAAAGCGAAAAGCCCAGCTAGAACAGTATCTGGCCACTATCATAAGGGATAATAAAAGATGTTTTTATAAACACATTAACAACAACAAAATGCCTGGAAAGTGGTGGAGTCACCATCCCCGGAGGTGTTCAAAAAATGTGTAGATGTGGCACTTCAGGACATAATTTAGTGGTCATGGCAGTGTTGGGTTAATGGTTGGACATGATGATCATAAGAAGTCTTTTCAAACCTTAATGATTCTATGATTCTATGCAAGGGAATCTGGACCACCAAGTCACGGGGGAAACTCTGTGCCAACCTCTCTACACAGGGAGAAATGCCTTTAGGAGTTGTGCTTTGAGAAGAAAATCTTGCAGATGCTCCTCTCTAGGTGATGTAATTCTGTCTTTCCCCACATTCGGGGCTATGTTGTTAAAGCAATAACTTATCCTTAATTGTCTTCGGTGAACTTGTCAACACCAGCCTTTTTTGCTTCTTGTGTGCTTAGCAGATGCTCCCCTCCATCTGTAACAGCATGAAAAAATTATCAACAGGAATATGCATAGACATATGCTCAGAAGCTATCTCTGTAGTTCCTTATATTTTCCACTCATCTCAGTCTTTTGTTAATTTTTTTGTGCAACCAGCTATTCTGAATTCCTAGAAATAATTTCATATATATTGCAAAGAGCTTTTTAATGCCAAGACATTCTTTTCCTCAGCCAACTATTTTTGTCACAAATGGCAGCATGAGTAGCTTCTGGTATAATCACACTCTTTTTAATTACTGAATCATCCATACCCTTCCAACTGCATTCTGAATTGTCATCCTCCTTGTCAGAGACAAAACCAAGTTCTTGAATACAAGAGCACTGATATTTACTGTTGCCAAATTTTTATATTTTTTTCACAGCAATATATTTCCTCTCTCTACGAGCAAAACTGAGTTTGGAAAAGACTTAAGCCAGGGAGTAAGAATATGATATTTGTTAGATTAACTTCTGCCTAAGGAAAAAAATGGACTAAGTTAAAAGTTGATGTAGCGAGTTTAATTTTAGCAGTAGAAGGGTGGTTTTAATGAGATTTCCCCAAATAACTCTAACCAAGGCCTTAAAGAGGTCTTAATTTTTATGAGCCAAAATTAATTGGCCAGTGTTGTGGTCAGGCTACAAAAATTAAAATTAAAGACAAAAATTCCTCTAAGCACTCCTGTAAGCCTTATGGTCACAGGCAAAAAGGTCTCACAAATGGCACCTGATACTTATATTTCAAGCATTCACCACAGACAGTTGTTAATTGTCATTTAAACTTATTCTAATTACATAGCAACATGTGGGCTAAACAAACCAAAGCGGATGGGAAATTTAACAGCTGAAAACCAATTAGTGACCAGAACCAATTTTTCACTTTTTAATGTTGCCAATCTCTTGGATCCTGAGGAAGGCACATTTTAAAATCTGATGTTTTAAATATCTAAAATGTCTTACCCTGTTTATCTTTCTTTTGAAGTCTAAACATTTTCTGATACCTGTAGGAAATAGCTCATTGATGTTTTGGTCTTGTTTTGTCTTTATAACTATTGTCTTATTGTGTTGGCAAATTAGAATTTTCTTTGGTTAGCTTTGATATGTCTTTCTATCTCAAAGCATTGCTGAAAGGGACACACGTAGCCCCCTCATTTTTTGTGATTAGCACTGTCCCAACACCAGCTGGATCAGCCAAGACAAGGAGTTAAACACAAATGTTAGCGAGACCATTTTTTCCTCCTGGGGTGTGTTTGTGACATTGATTAATTAGTCAGAGACTCATTACTTTGGATAAAGTTACAGCAACTTACAGGGTGAGACATTTGCATTTCTTTCATGTCCCCATAAAACACAGCCATTGGCATTGAGCTGTCTAACTCCATAGCCAGAGACACAGAAATAGAGATGCAAAAAATGTCATTTGCCTGTCCACAGTCTTACCAAATATGTCAGTTATAACTTGCTTAATCATAAGGGCCTGGATATATGTTTGGGTTTGTCTTCCTTTCTCCTTGTTCTTGTTACTTTGTTTCCATTTATACTTTTCATCTTCTATTAAAACACAACATAGGAAATTAGATTAAAAGAGGGGAAATTACATTAAACAAAAGGAAATTAAATTAAGCAAAATTGTTACAAGGCTGTGAAAGGTTTGACTGAAACCAGCCTTTAAAAATGAATGTCTTCAGACATCCTCCAGCTCAGTGATAGCTCTCAAGTGGCCACCATGGTGTTCAGAAAATGCTATTCTTTCTCCGGTAACCAGAGGCATTCCTGGATTCCAATCCACATTTCTGTCCTGGCTCTCTGCTTCAAACTCAGTGCAAGTCAAATATCGGATATCACCATGACATCTTGGTCTTTACGGAGTTGGTTATTCTGACCACAGTCTCACAGAGAAGTGACTGTTCCATTGTACCTGAAAATAATTTAATTCTTGTCATTGTGATGGTCAAGTCAAGAAATAAATAAAACAACAAAGATTTTTAAAAGAGCAAGTAGAGATTCCGATGGAGGCCCTGATGGCAGATCGTGAGTTGGAAGCTGTGGGGCAAAATCCTGCTTTACATTCAACTATTTTTTCATAATCTTTCCCTAAGCATCCACTACTAGCCCTTCACTCTTAGCTATTCCCAGAAGAAGGAGGAACTAGACTCTTCCTGACACTAAACCCCTTTCCATGCTTGAGGATGGGAAGAGAAGGACACAGATATGAGAATCCAAATGCATGATGGTAGGACAGTGTCTCTACAGATGTTGCCAGCTGCTGGGCTTAGAGGAAAGAGGACACAAGGAAGAGAATGCAGGACTGATAGTCCTTAGAGGTCACTCTCCTCCCCTCACTTGTCCCCAAGTTTCCATGACATACTTCCCCAACCACTAATGAAATCTAATTTAAAGTCTCTGCAGATGGAAGAGACTAGTTCTCTGTTTACTCTTTGTAATCAGACCTTTAAAAAGGATTTTTTTAAAAAAAAAAAAGAAAAAAAGAAAAAAATAAGCCCAGCAGCTTTGGGAAAGCCGACAAAAATTTCAAAAGATACCATCTGTCAGAAATCTTAAGGCTGAAAAGAATCAATGTCATAAAATCTACTTCCTGTGTAACAAGACTGGTAGAAACTCATAGAATGTCACACATAGAATTAGCTCATCCTCACAGCTGGGTTGGAACATTTTTGGGTCTTTTTCTGAAACATACTGGGTTTAATTTAAACATTCATCTGTACAAGAATAGCCTTGTAGCTTCTGTGGCATGTAGACACAGCCACAAAAGAATTGAGGCAATCTGAAGAAGCATAAAGTGCTGCTCTACCTCAACTTGTAGAGGAGAGAGACCTGATGTTGCCAGGGATCTTGCATTTGCATCTCCCTTCATTATACTGAATGGATTAAAGGGAGGAGAGAGGGAGGAAGAAGCAAGGAAAGAAGTGGAAAGAAGGAAGAGGAAGGAAGGAAGGAAGGAAGGAAGGAAGGAAGGAAGGAAGGAAGGAAGGAAGGAAGGAAGGAAGGAAGGAAGGAAGGAAGGAAGGAAGGAAGGAAGGAAGGAAGGAAGGAAGGAAGGAAGGAAGGAAGGAAGGAAGGAAGGAAGGAAGGAAGGAAGGAAGGAAGGAAGGAGGGAAGGAAGGAGGGAAGGAAGGAAGGAAGGAAGGAAGGAAGGAAGGAAGGAAGGAAGGAAGGAAGGAAGGAAGGAAGGAAGGAAGGAAGGAAGGAAGGAAGGAAGGAAGGAAGGAAGGAAGGAAAGAAGGAAGGAAGGAAGGAAGGAAGGAAGGAAGGAAGGAAGTGAAAGGGGGGAAAAAACAATCAAGGTGCTATTGAAAATGGACAAGAGTACTTTTTTAGCATTTTTTGTGTACTAAAATCAGTGTGTGACAAGATGTTTGCAAGCTTTGAAAAAGACACAGTGATTTTGCAAATTCCATTCTGGCAAGGTACAGTTTTTGTCCTTATCCTTTCAGTCATGCAGAGTCCTAACTTGATCAGCTGAGCACAATGGCATTTGTAAACCTATGACTTAAAATAATAATTATAGTTAGTGTAGTTATTCTTCATAACCTTAGGTTAAAGAATTTGTTAACATTTCAGTGGAAAACACTCTAAAAAATTGCAGTGCATTTTCTGGCCTGACGTCTACCTGTTTCATTTACCTACAAGATGGGATATAGGGGAGTGTTGTTCTGTTTTACCAGTTGAGAGAATTACTGACACCTAAAAAAATCATGTAATAGTATCGTTAGTTTCTCACAACATGATAAATATGGTACCAATCAAAAGGATTTTCTGAACCTTACCTTTGTGATTCCAATTAAGGGAAGGAAAAAAACACAAAACACAAAAAGAAATCTGTTGAATAATACAAATTTTCTCCAAATGATTTTTCCACATTTGGTGCCAAAATAAACACATGGTACATGTTAGTCTGTCGAGTCCACATTAATTCATCAGCTGTAGGAACTGCAGCGATTCGTTTGCCAAAACCTGTTGCACTAAATCCCACTGTTTCTAAATTGTAACTGCAAACATCTTTTTTAGGCTAGCAAAGGGTTTTAAGTGCAACTTATATAGCATTTCTAAAATTACTTGCCACACGTATTTTAAGTCCTGGCAAGGAGTGGTATAGTCGGCCTGTCACAAGTTGGTTTTCAATTCTTCTACCTAATTGCACAAGGTTTAAAATAGTGTCACTGTCATCTGGGACACAGAAGGCAAGGATGTGCTAAACTGGTTTGCTTTACTCCTGATATGGAGCTGTGCAAACAGTCAAGGGACCAGCTGTGCCTTGGCATTGCTGAGGTTTAACTGCTTTCTATTGAAAAAGAGACCTCGTCATAATCTCCTAACATGCAAGTGGACTTTTTGACATTCCTTAAACATACCTCATTTTTTTTTCAAGGGTCCTTGATGGTGTCATCCAACTCATATTTTCTGTACTAAGTAATGCTATGATGGGATCCCTCAGCGTGTTGCTCTAAAACACTCCACAGGAAATTAAAGAGGAGCTCACAGGCTCTCTGCAGATGTAAGTTTTAGCCTTTGCACATATATATTGCAAGAACTACTTGTGTCAAATACCTAGGAAAAATGTTTGGGTTTTTTTTGTCATTGAGCCAGAACAGTTATCTATGTCTTCCCACATATCTAGTAAATCTTTAGGAGATATAGTAAACCAAAAAAAATCTTATCCTGATCATTAGTAAACTGGACATTAAAACATTCTCCCTCTGCCCTGTAGCAGACTACACAGAGCATCAGTTTTCTGTCACAACTGGGTGTCTTGATGGGCCAGGATACCTGAGGTAAAGCAAAAAAAAAAACAGCATAGAGGAGTGGGAAAAGAGTGCACAGGACACTGAGATGAGATAGAGAGCAGCACAATTAGGGCACGAGAGATGGAAGACAGGAAAAAAGTAGCAGAGTCTGAGGTGGGGAGCTTTGTTGATGCATGAGGTGGGACAGGAAGAGGAGAAGGTAAAACTGCACCTCTCTGGCTACTGCATCCCCCTATTTCCCACTTAGCAGCTGCTGCCTGCACATTGGGACCAGGACTGAACTCTGGCACCTCCCTATATGCACGCTGACACCAGGACCCACCAGTGCTTTTCCTCATTAGCCATTGCTGCGCGAGGTGGGGAAAAAGAAGTGTGAGACTCCCTGCAAATAAAGATTACTGTCCAATTTGGAGATTTTTTTGGTAGGAGAAGGGAAGCTGACGCATGTAACCTGATATAATTGCCACAGCACAAGTGATTACAATTTTGTTCATTAAATTAGACTTTAAAATTACTAAATGTGCCAAGATTTTTTCCAAACAAGCTTTCTTCTTTTAAACCAAAGGAGTGATTGATTAATGCGTTGCAGAGGTGTGTGGCTTGATCTATAGGCTAACTGTAAGTTTCTTCAGGGTGTTTTGAACAATCATTAACGCTTCAAGTTGCAGGGTGCAATAAAGGCCACAGGAAAGGAAGTGGTTGAGGGACCCCGTTGATTCCACTGTTTTAGGTCATTGCAAGAAGTGGGATGGATAAGAAGAAATAAGGAACCTGCAGTGCCCCTAAGGAAGATTATTCTCATTCGGGATATTCAGCCAACAAACTTCAACATTTCCTAGTCTTAACCCTTCCTCTCTCTCTCCTTCACTCTGGAAATTAGTTGTCAGTTGGGACTATTCTAACAAATATACATATAAAGACCACTGCGACACAGTATTTCATTAAAGTTATTTTTGATATCTTTCAAGTATTATTTTACCTTTGAGTAATGCATTGAAATTATTAACAAGCATTTCTAAACCATTTCTGCATGTAATTAACTTCCTCAGATTCCTTCTGAATAACAGATTATATTAACTCTCTATATTTTCCCCTGGAAGTCTTTGGTCTCACACTATTAAAAACATAAGTAAGAGAGCCTTGGTGGTTTCAAAGACTGATATTAGTATTGCACGGTCTATTACCTGTAGCATTTTTTCCCTAGTCTTTTGAGATAAAGGTGACCTAAATTATCTCACATATCTTCCAACTCAGGAAAGAAGCCTGCAACAGACTACGTTTTTCCCCAGTTCACCATTATGGCTGTAAAATTAGGGCAAGAGAACTGCCTTGAACACTCCTTGTGTCCAATAAAGAGGCAATAAGAAATAAACAGTCCTTGTCTCCTTACATCTCCTAGTTTCAGCAGAAGTCAATGAGATGTGTGCAGTAGCAGATGTGTTCTCAGGCACTTCTGCATAATGTGTGTCAGATGTTGTCTCTGTCAAGAGCGTGAATAGGTCTTTGTACTTCATCCTTTTATATGTGGCCAGGTACCACATATTCATGCATATATTTGTCACATAGATACTTGTTCTTGAAAAATCACCACTACTTTCTGGAGAGTAAGATCAGGCTTTACTTACCTGAGCTGGCATTCTGCAAGCAGCTTTGATCCCTGAAAAGCTCAGTGAGTCTTGGGGAAGCTTCCCTCCCTTCACCAAAACAGTTGTTTCTCATAGGCAACTTTTGTGCCTGAAGCATCAGAAAGATCCCTCTAATGATGTATAACAATTTGCAGGAAATTAATCCGAAGAATAAAAAACTCAATCACTCATGGGCTTCTGAACAAGGTAGACCATGCTCAGGAAAGAAAAGGTTTTCTGTTTACTTTTTCGTTTCTCTTTACAGCTATCACTGTTTGGAAAAAAAACATCTACCTGAATCCTGTATTTCAGTCCAACTCATCTATGTATATTCTACCTACAGCAGGAGTTAGAGACTGTATCTGCTGACTAAGGGATTCCTTCAAGATCTTTGTTTTCATTCATGCTGGCTGGTCTTCTCAGATCAAACAATTTTCAGATAAACCACAACCAAAATTGAAAATATCCTTCAAGAAGATATTTTATCCTCTATTTCCTGATCTATCTTTTGAAAATATCCTTTCAGAGGATATTTTACCCTCTATTTCCAGATATAGATGATACAGATACGAATGATACAGATATAGACACAAGTGGTACAATGTTAGGAAATTTTAAAAGCCACAGAAAAATGGTGTCACAGAAAATGGTCCCCAGAGGGACCCTGACAGGCTTGAGAAATGGGCCAGTGCAAAATGCATGAGCTTCGACAAGTCAAAATCCAAGGTCCTGCACCTGGGTCAGGCCAATCCCAGGAACAAATACAAACTGGGCACAGAGTGGGTTGAGAGTAGCCCTGAAGAGAAGGACTTGGGGGTGTTGAGAGAGATGAGCTGGCAGTGCGCTCATGCAACCCAGAAGGCCAACTGTGTCCTGGGATGTATCAGGAGAAGTGTAGCCAGCAGGTCAAGAGAGGTGATTCTCCCCCTTTGCTCTGCTCTCGTGAGACCTCACCTCAAATACTACCTCCAGTTCTGGTATCCCCACCATAAGAGGGATATAGAACTGTTGGAGCGTGTTCAGAGGAGGTCACAAAGATGATCCAGGGGCTTGAGCACCTCTGTTATGAGGACAGGCTAAGGGAGCTGGGATTGTTCAGCCTGGAGAAGAGAAGACTCTGGGGGGACCTAATAGCTGCCTTCCAATACCTGAAGGGAAATATATACCTGCCTACAGGAAGACTGAAGAGGGAATTTTACAAGATTGTCCAGCGATAGGACAAGGGGAAATGGATTTAAATTGAAGGAGAATACGTTTAGACTGGATCTTAGGAAGAAATTCTTTAGTACGAGAGAGGCAAGGCTCTGGAATAGATTTCCCAGAGACATCATATATGCCCTGTCCCTGAAGATGTTCAAGGCCAGGTTGGATGAGGCCCTGCCCATGGCAGGGACGTTTGATCAGATAATCTCTAAGGTCGCTTCCAGCCGAAGACCTTCTATGATTCTGTGATTCTATGAAATGCAGGTTGGAAAGATGTGCTGAGAACGGAGCAGGAAAAAAGCACTATGTGGAATTCCGGCTAATAAGAGAGACTCTTCCTTCAGTGCATCTCCAATTTTGGATTGCATACAGGCACAGAGGGTAAGATCCTGGCCACATCTCAGTCAGTGGCACGACTCCCATTAACGTCAATGGGGTCATGATTTCATCTGCAATGCACGAAAGAGCCTGCCAGCTCCTCTGTGCTCCTGGGGAGAAGAGAGGGGCTGCACCACATTTTACCTACCGCCTCTAAGTGACACTCAGTTCAGACATATAAGATTGGTCCAACCTTCAATACTTTTGTCAGGACACTGCATTTGGTTTTGATTCATGTGGAAGTCTGTGCTGTTATACAGAGTTTCCAAAGCCTGTATGTCTCACTGGCTAACCGCAGAAGAAGCGGCTTCCAGCACTCCCTATGACATTTAGAAGGAGAGTCAGGCCAGCTCTGCATGGTTTTTAAAATCCCAGTCTTCACATAAAAGTTGTTTTTGGGGAAGGAAAGGAACACTTGAGTGCTGCAAGCACAACCAGTTTCTCAGTAAGTTGTTCTGCTCCCTTCGTTTGGCCAAGACAGAAAACCGTTAAATTATTATCTCCACCACAGGCACACAAAAACTCCACTGGTTGAGAGAAAATAGCAAACCATGTCTGTGCTTCAGAGATTAAACCAAACTTTTTGTCCTGTCTCTAAAAAGAATACGATCTTATTTCATAGCCCGTTTTTTACACGTTTATGTTTTCCTCCTGGAACTTAACGCTTCACTGTGAATTGAGCAGTCTGCTCCTGCATAAGGCCAAGTGTGCTTAATGACTTATGGTTTCTCTTCAGTGTTGACAACATTTGTCCTATTTCATCTTTGGATTGATAAAATTTGATTCAGGGACCAGAGACTCTTCCTGAGATGGTAAGGAACCAGTAATGTTCGGGGTGGTCTCAGGGGAAGAGATCATCTGGGCTTGGGGACAAAGCTTAGGGGTGAGACCTTGCCCTGGGCACCCCCGGGGCTCTACAGTGATTCTTGCAGCACGTGCGGCAGTAAGGATGCTGATCTGAGCTCAGCAGCAACACATGTTGAATGGACATAGGGCTATATTCCACTGAGTAACACAAGGACAAAGAATTTGGTGGCACTGTGCATAGATGAGACTTCGATCGAAATGCAGTCATTAATCTCCTTCCCTTGGAAGGGTGGAGTTGCAGAAATACATTTTAATACCCCCTGACAGAGAAATTCTTCACAGATCTACAGGTTTTCTTCCTCTTTAAACCATTCTTTCTAGTCCAAAATGTCTCAAAATCATATTGCAAACTTTTATACCTACCAGTCAGATATAACCTAACATGGGATCATGCACTCAGTTCCAGGAGAGCCTGCCATTGTAATGCCTTTCAGTTGATCTAAAATGTTTCCTACTTACCACTTCTGCAATATCCTTCTAACTTTCTGTTTGCAAGCAGGCACCCACTTATTCACGTAACATTTGGAATATAGCTTAACTAATGGTATTTAATAAAGCTTGAAAGAGTCATAGGAATGCTGTACCTTTATGCCATGACTTCTGCATATGATTACAGTAAAGACTCTGAGAAAAGTAGCTTAGGAAAGTAGCTTTGAAAAGTCTGTCTTGTGCTCTTGGCATAAAATCATGATAATCAAGTATAACATTTTCTTTTAGATGATACTGGGTGAAGAAAGCAACACAAAATTTTTAAGAGGTCTGACCTAGGACTAGCATTTAGCTAGTATTTGGCTATTATGTTGTCCTGTATGGATGAGATAGAGTTAATTTTCTTCCTAGCAGCTGGTGCGGTGCTGTGGTTTAGATTTAATGTGAGAATAATGTTGATAACACACTGATGTTTCAGTTGTTGCTAGGTAGTGCTTATCCTAAGTTAAGGATTTTTCAGTTTCTCATGCTCTGCCAGGGAACAGGAGCACAAGAAGCTGGGAGGAAGCATGGCCAGGGCAGCTGATCCGAGCTAGCCAAAGCCATATTCCATATCATAGAACATCAGGCTCCCCATATGAGTTGAGGGGAGTTGGCTAGGAGGGGTGGATCACTGTGCGGGTATCAGTCAGTGAGTGACGAGCAATTGCATTGTGCATCACTTGTCTTTTCTTGTGTTTTATTTCTCCCTCTTTTTTTATATTGCTTTTCATTATTATTATTGATGTTATTATTATTACTATTATTATATTTCATTTTAGTAATTAAACTGTTCCTATGTCAACCAATGAGTTTTACTTTTTTTTTTGATTCTTCTCCTTATCCCCCTGGGAAAAGTGAGGCACTTAGTTGCTGGCTGGGGTTAAACTGTCAGGGAGTATTGCAGCTAATAACAACTTCTGATTTAGGACTTCTTATGCTTGTGGTTTTCCCTTCCAGGGGTGAGGACTGAAGGCTGTCCACTCTTGCCTTATGAAAGAGGAGGAGAAGGAACAGAGATGGATAGGCAGCTGGAAATAGAGTCTGAAAGATTCGGGCTTGTTGCTGCCATTGGGAAGGATAGAAGTAGGAAATGATGGTTTGGGGGGGGGGGGGGGGTGTTCTGTGTTTATCTGTTGTGGCTTTTGTTCTCTGTTTGTTTGTTGTGTAACGGAAGTAGAAATCTGCACAGCTGGGATCCCCTGCAATTCTCTGCCACCTCAAGGGTTGGCATCAGGATGGAGCCATAGCTCAATACACATTCAAAGCTGGAATCAACCGTTCCTTTCCTTCTTGCCTTAACAACTGCTGCTAGCCATCCCCAGTTGGTAAATATTTTGTGAGAAAAGAAGCACAATGTGAGGGTTGAAGGCTCAGATGTGGGTCCAAGCACCTCACCCTGAACCACATCCATTGCTCCCAGAAGAGAACTGAGGACAAGGAAAGGGACACTCAGTTGCTGGGATCCCTGCCAGCATCTGGGAGGACTGACAGGTGCTCTCCAGAAGAATCATAGAATCATAGAATGTTTTGAGTTGGAAGGGACTTTAAAGATTATCTAGTTCCAACACCCCACCATGGTCAGAGACACCTCCCATTAGACCACGTTGCTCAAAGCCTCATCCAACCTGCTGTTCAACACTACCAGGGATAAGAAGGTCCTAGGAGGAGCTCAAAGAGGAGGTCCAGGCTGATGTCCATTGGGTGTACATACACCCTAGTACGGTCTCTCTGCCCACAGACAGGGCATGGGTCTTGTGAACATGTCTGAGTTCACTGCTCCATGAAGCATTTTCCAGCTGAGGGATAAGTAGGGGCTGGCTCACCTGGGCTCTTCTTCACCTGTGACTGGTAAGAAATCTCAAAACGAGGACAGAGCATGGTACAAGATATTCCTGTGAGCAAGAGGGAGCAGGTTTGAGCTGCAGCTTTTGCCAGGTACATGGGATGTATGGCATTCATGATCACTGCTGCAACTAGGGAAGAGTGGATATCATCATTTTTGTAGCAAGCAGAATATTATGACAAGAAGAAAACTCCTAAGGGAGAGGTAGCAAGTCTGTCTATGCCAGTGCATAGACAAAGCAGGAAGATGATTATGGGTATTTGGCTTCCTTGGCCCAGGAAACCTTGCCTCCACCTGTGCCCTGAGGAGATACTATTTTGCTTCACCCTAGAGTCCTAGTCTATCTATGATTTACTTTATTCTCCTCACCTAGAAACATTGAAGTAGGCCAAGAAATGTCTCAGGACTCCTTCACACACAAAAAAAAAATGACATGGAGGCTTTGAGAAAAAAATGGTTGAGTAAATTTCTTTAAAAACAAAGATATAAAACACCAAGATCCTTGCTTCAGTCAAAAAATGATCACGTATGCTCATTAGTTAGTCATTATAAACTAAAAAGAGATTGGATTTACTCTGTCTAGACTAAATATCTGCAACCTTTCAAACTCAGCTGATTAGCATAGCCCACATGGCCTATAACAGACGTAGAAGCCTTTCAAGGAAAGGATCAATGTACAAATGCACAATATCATATGGCGTGCTGAAGGATTTACCACTATTCTCAGTGTGTCCTTCTCAAAAGCAGGTCTCCTTGTTTAAAATGTATGGAGGCTTACTGGTTGAATTATAAGAACAGGTACTGGTTTGGGTTAAGATGCATTTGGTACAGCACATTCCATTCATTTCCATAAAATAAATCTGGCTGGAAAACTATACTGATAGGAGGTGATGTTGTATGCATTGCTTTCCTAAGTGTAGGTGTTAAAATTATTTTCACAGATATATAACCAGGAGGATCTGGTTGAAGCAGTAAAGGTTGAGGGCTGCCTTGGCTGCAGTGACCATGAAATGGTGGAGTTCAAGATCTCATGTAGCAGAAACAAAATAGCAAGCAGAATTGCAACCCTGGACTTTGCCAAGGCAAACTTTGGATTTTTCAAGCAATTACTAGAGAAAATCCCATGGGCAAGGCTGTTTGAAGGTAAAGGGGCCCAAGATAGTTGGTTAGCGTTCAGGGACTGCTTCTACCGTGCTCAAGATAAGAGCATCCCGACACGTAGGAAGTCAAGGAAGGGAGCCAGGAGACCTGCGTGGCTAAACAGGGATCTGCTGGGTAAGCTCAAGGGCAAGAGGAGAATTTACAGATCTTGGAAGGCAGGGCTGGCCACTTGGGAAGAATATAAGGCTGTTGTCCGAGGATGTAGGAAGGCAACTAGGAAAGCAAAGGCCTCCCTAGAATTGAACCTGGCGAGAGGGGTCAAGGACAACAGGAAGAGCTTTTTCAAATACGTGGCAGATAAAACTAACACCAGAGGCAATGTAGGCCCACTGATGAATGAGGTGGGTGCCTTGGTGACAGAAGATACAGAGAAGGCAGAGTTACTGAATGCCTTCTTTGCCTCTGTCTACTCTGCCGGAGGCTGTCCTGAGGAGCCCCGTTCCCCTGAGGCCCCAGAGGAAGTCAGGGCAGTGGAGGAGTTTGCTTTAGTCGATGAGGACGGGGTTAGGGACCAGTTAAGCAATCTGGACATCCATAAATCCATGGGTCCAGACGGGATGCATCCACGGGTGCTGAGGGAGCTGGCTGATGTCATTGCTAGACCACTCTCCATCATCTTTGCCAAGTCTTGGGAGACGGGAGAGGTGCCTGAGGATTGGAGGGAAGCAAATGTCACTCCAGTCTTCAAAAAGGGCAAGAAGGAGGACCCGTGTAACTATAGACCAGTCAGCCTCACCTCCATCCCTGGGAAAGTGATGGAACGACTTATCCTTGGTGCCATCTCAAGGCATATCAAGGATAAGAGGGTCATTAGAGACAGTCAACATGGCTTCACCAAGGGGAAGTCGTGCTTGACTAACCTCATAGCCTTTTACGAGGATATAACAAGGTGGATAGATGATGGCAGAGCGGTGGATGTGGTCTACCTTGACTTCAGTAAAGCATTTGACACAGTCTCCCACAGCATCCTTGCTGCTAAACTGAGGAAGTGTGGTCTAGACTCTCGGGTAGTGAGGTGGACTGTGAACTGGCTAAGGGGAAGAAGCCAAAGAGTCGTGGTCAATGGGGCGGAGTCTGGTTGG
This sequence comes from Trogon surrucura, assembly GCA_020746105.1. NCBI lineage: Eukaryota > Metazoa > Chordata > Aves > Trogoniformes > Trogonidae > Trogon > Trogon surrucura. The sequence continues at coordinate 58,306,491 of CM036618.1, forward strand.
AGACCTGTATCCAGTGGAGTCCCTCAAGGGTCGGTACTGGGACCAGTATTATTCAATATATTCATCGATGACTTGGATGAGGGACTAGAGAGTACTATCAGCAAGTTTGCTGATGACACCAAGCTGGGAGGAGTGGCTGACACACCAGAAGGCTGTGCTGCCATTCAGCGAGACCTGGACAGGCTGGAGGGTTGGGCGGGGAAAAATTTAATGAAATATAACAAGGGTAAATGTAGGGTCTTGCATCCGGGTAGAAACAACCTCAGGTTCCAGTATAAGTTGGGGAATGACTTATTAGAGAGCAGTGTAGGGGAAAGGGACCTGGGAGTCTTGGTGGACAGCAGGATGACCATGAGCCAGCACTGTGCCCTTGTGGCCAGGAAGGCCAATGGCATCCTGGGGTGTATTAGAAGGGGGGTGGTTAGTAGGTCAAGAGAGGTTCTCCTTCCACTCTACTCTGCCCTGGTGAGACCCCATCTGGAATATTGTGTCCAGTTCTGGGCCCCTCAGTTCAAGAAAGACAGGGAAGTGCTGGAGAGAGTCCAGCACAGGGCAACTAGGATGATTAAGGGAGTGGAGCATCTGCCTTATGAGAAAAGACTGAGGGAGCTGGGGCTCTTTAGTTTGGAGAAGAGGAGACTGAGGGGTGACCTCATTAATGTTTACAAATATATCAAGGATGAGTGTCACGAGGATGGAGCCAGGCTCTTCTCGGTGACAACCACTGATAGGACAAGGGGTAATGGGCTGAAACTGGAACATAAGAGGTTCCGCTTAAACTCAAGAAGAAACTTCTTCTCAGTGAGGGTGACGGAGCCCTGGAACAGGCTGCCCAGAGAGGTTGTGGAGTCTCCTTCTCTGGAGACATTCAAGACCTGCCTGGACACGTTCCTGTGTAGCATAATCTAGGCATTCCTGCTCTGGCAGGGGGATTGGACTTGATGATCTTTTGAGGTCCCTTCCAATCCCTAACATTCTATGATTCTATGATTCTATGATGTATGTTGTTAGATATCTGCCCTAGGAAGATGAAAATAAGTAAGATCAGTTGTACCTGAGTGAGATAAATTATCTGTAGCTAGAACAGTTATATCTGGAATTATTATTGGTATAAATTCAGCACATTATTGAGAGGAGAAAACAAGTATTACAATTCAATCAGATATAGTCTGTAAATCAGACTGGAGCCGGGTTACCATGAACTGTGACTTATGAATCTCTTCTATTTAGATTCAAATGGCTTCAGGAAAGGACAAGGGAAAACATCGTCAGGTCTAGAACATGAGTTCTCAACACAAAACATCTGCATGCTTTACTGAACATTATTGTAAGAATGTATGAATAACATTAAATTACTTCAATTTTTCCAGTTTTTATATCTGTTACTTGCCCAAAATTTCTACGAATCAGTTATCTGCTAGGTAGTTACTTTATAAATGCTTGTCCTTCTATTTCAGCCTGATTTGCAAATACAGAGGTGATTGATCCCCATTCAAATGTGTAACATTAAATTCAGGGTCATATACCATGTGTTTCTATTTCACATTTCTCATCATCAACACTTTTAGTAACAAAAGGGCCATAGATAAAGTGGAACAGAATAATATTAAAATTTGCATTAATCAGTAACGACTATTTTCAAAACAAGAAAACGTTCTACTGCATATGGTTGTTATGGATTGAAACTGATTTAGGAAAATTACTAAAATGAGCATATTCAAACATGATTTTGGCTTTTATTTGTTAATTTCTAGTATGGTCTTTGTGAAAGATGCCAGGTTTTTTATCGTTTTCAATGACAACACTTTTTCTTAACAAGAACCTGAGCTGAGACCACCAGCTCGTTTCACACACTAAACCAAAAAGAAATGAGCCAGTATTTCACTCACAGTCCTATACATTTCTAATGTTTTTAAGAAAAAGCAACCTGAAAGCTATTGAAATTAGCCACAATGGACAGAAATAACATCAGAACTCATTTCACAACTACATGTTTGTGGTAGGAAAATTAAGGGCAAAAAAAAAGAAGCAAGTAAGTTTTTCTGTTTGGTGTAGAGAAGCAATGCTCCAAGAACTGCTTTCTTTGAATTGTTCTTTCACTGCAAATTTCTGAGACAAATATTTAGAAAAATAAAGTCTCGTTTGTAAAATCTGGAAACTTATTTTTGAAATCAGCTGTGAATTTTGCTCTTGCTTCTTAGCAGAGGCAGAATTATGTTCTCTTCTGCAAGACAGGATTTTTGCTGTCTTCAACTGTCAAACTTCCAAAATAATAGATAAATCCCTCGTTAATGCTTTGAAAACACATCTTTGGTTATCAGGCAGAGTAATCTTGCCAAATAATAACACTTTGCTACTAGAAAGATATAAACAATTGCAGACCACGTCCAGTGGATGTGTAGTTTACATGTCCAGTTAAAATATATGCTATGCAAGCATATATTCCCAAGGAAATCTTTTGTTTCTCTCAAAGAAGACACTTGAATCTCTATGCTTTTAAAACTGGGCATGTTATCTCTTTACGGTGGATTAACACATTCTGTGTTCCTGGTCAAAAATGAGACATTGGAACCTAAAATTTAAATCAGGCAAGAAAGAGTTGCCTTGGGCCACATGGTTAGTCCACAGCCCTCCCTCCCCCAGCTAGGTCTGCAGAGGTATGAGAAGCTCCAGCCAGGGCTATGCCTTGGCAGAGCTCATCAGGTGATCCTGTTCATCTTTAGGTGATCCTGCCCTGGCAGGGGGGGTGGACTTGATGATCTTTTGAGGTCCCCTCCAACACCTGACATTCTGTGATTCTGTGATTCTGTGATCAGGGTTGGAACGCCATTACCCCACCTGGCTTGGGACTCACAAGCAAAGATGTTACACATCAAAGCTGGACCTAGAGGAAAATGGTCCTTCTCCACTGAGTGTGCTTATCAGTATTATGAGATTGTGCTTAAAGTCTCTCTGTCAAGGCATCATGCAAACCTCAAGAATCACACAGAATCACAGAATGTCAGGGGTTGGAAGGAACCTCAAAAGATCATCTAGTCCAGCCCCCCTGCCAGAGCAGGATCACCTAGAGTAGATCGCACAGGAATACATCCAGGCGGGTTTTGGTGTCTCCAGAGAAGGAGACTCCACAACCTCTCTGGGCAGCCTGTGCCAGTGCTCTGTCACCCTCACAGTGAAAAAGGTTTTTCTAATATTTTGTGGAATCTCCTATGTTCGAGCTTGTACCCATTGGCCCTTGTCCTGTCATTGGACATCACTGAAAAGAATGAGTTGCAATGCTTCCACAACTGAGATGTATAATGCTGTGACCAGAAAGGTCTCCTATTTCAAGGTTGCAATAATTTCATGGAAAGTATTTAGCCTAAAGTTATGATGTCCTATCCCAGTGCCCTGACCACTGGAGTGTCATCTTAAAGGTGGTAGCAACATCAGGTACCCCCTCTTCAACTGAGAAAACTCTCCACCTCCAAACACGTGAGTTGACAGGAATAACTTCCTCAAGGACTTGTTGGAGCCTCCACCGCTGAAGGTTTTTAAGATGCAGATAGGCAGGCTGCTAAAAAATCTTACCTAGGCTTCCTTTTCCACAAAAGATGGGACTAGATGATCTTTTGAGGTCCCTTCCAAGTTGGATTATTCTATGATTCTGTGAACTGTCCCACGTCCACTAGGCACCTGATTCAGGATTGCAAATCATTACCTATGTACATCGAAGAGTACACCTCTATCAATGAGCTTAAGTGGTTTGCTGATGGCCACGAATCTCATTGTTACACATATCCAGGGGGTGAAATGCAGTTCTGTCTGAGCTGCAGTCAAACTTCCAAGCCTTCAGCGTGTTGCTGCTGATGAGGGACAACCTGCTGTGTCCATGTGCACAGATAAGTGACAATAAGCCATACACTTACTTTTTAATAACTTAAGTCTCTTATCATTATCTGACATTCTTTCAACAGATTTTTTGTCACCCTGTCCGTAGTCCGTCATTTGCAGACCCTTCTCTCTGCTTCAACATGCAGGTTCCTACACCTAGTTGCATTAAAATACGGTGTTCAAATTAAGCCACGTGAGCCACATGACTCTGTAGAAAAACCTACACCTACAGTCCATAGCCAAACACAATATTTCCTCAGAAACTATATGTTTTTAAATGACCAGAGAGATTTCTGGAGGAGAGATGGGAGGTTGTCCCCAGGACTGGGTGGAATTGCTGTTTACTGTTATTCATGCTCTTACTAACCTTCCAGTTTTTACTGGAAGGATCCTAGTGCAGCTCAGTTAGCAAGACAAGCACACTAACTAGTCTATAGCTGTACAGAAGATAGCAGATGTTTCTTTGGCAAGTTGGCACAAAAGCTTTGACTCTTCAAGTAAGACCATCTAAAAGGCAAACATTTCGCTTGACCACTTAGCCGAGCTCAGGCCTGTCTTTCACAAGACTTTTTCATCTGCTCAGAAGATCAGTTACGTTACAAATGAAGAAGTGTTTATAACTTAAATGCCTACGGCTGGATGTGATTTAAAGGAACTTTGAATTGAAATGAAAACCATTCAGAGTTCTGATTTCAGCTGATAAAATTGGGCTTTGACTGTAAAGTTCCGTCTTAGATACAGAGGTGCAAATATGGATTCAGGGTGACTCTTACGGCTGATCTTATATAGCAATCTAAAAAGCCAATTCCTCAGAGAGAAAGACACAGCATACTAAGAAGGGAGGAATTGCTCAAGGCTTTCCGAATGAAACCTTGGAAACATCAACCAAGTGCAAATTCAATCCATGTCCTGAACTCCTGGAATCTAAGAGCAGACAAAAATGAGCATAACATTTCTGAGGTGAGCCCTCTGTTAAACACTTCCCAGACTTTTCTCCACTGGAAAATGTCTGCAGTAAGCAGAAGCAAATGGAGAAAAGCAAATGAGATTTGACCATCCAAGTCCTTTAGGCATCTTTGGATATCCTAACTGTGATGAAAACAATTTTCATAACAAATAGGTTGTAGAAAATAAATACAACATATGTTCATATGTGTAAAATGTAATGAAGTGGTCCAATGTTAATTACGTTTCTTCTCTTTTCCTGGTTGGATTATATTCTGGTTAAAGGAAACACAGACTAGGTGTGCTATGATGTTTAGCCTTTCACTAAATAAAATATATCAAAGTAAAATATATTAGGAGTTTTGCATAAATATGATGGGTTTCTAAATAAAAGATTAACAGACAGATCATTATATTATATCAAGAGATAATTTTAAGAAAAGAAGCAACAAGCAACATTTGATAAAGATGCAAGTGTCAACTTTCAAAGCCAGGACTTTGAAGAAAAATTTAAAGAGAGGCCTCTCCAGTGCAGGCAGTGACTAGAGAACTTTAACCTTTTATGTATGACTATAGTAATTAACTTCTGTATCATCAAGTTATATAAAATGACTTGCAATATCCAGGAATAGTAACTCAGATCTCATGATCTGCCTGCTCTCTGTTTTGTTTGACTACCCATAAAACGTGAGTATTTTCAACTTTATGGCAGTAAGTGAAACCAGACGATTATTTATTAACAACATCCAGCTGGGGAGCACTTTGATGGCAGAAAGCAAACTTTTTTCAATACACACATGGCCAGATTCTTTTCATATTAATTGAGATTGACTGCTCTTCTCTCAGGCTCCCCTACAGCACGACTGTACTCAGCTTTGGTGAGGCTGCACCTTGAGTACTGCGTCCAGTTTTGGGCCCCTCACTACAAGAGGGACATGGAGGTGCTGGAGAGGGTACAGAGGTGGGCTGCCAAGCTGGTAAAGGGCTTAGAACATAAGTCTTGTGAGGAAAGGCTGAGGGATCTGAAGATGTTTAGCGTGAAGAAGAGGAGATTGAGGGGAGACCTCATCACTCTCTACAACTACCTGAAGGGAGGTTGCAGAGAGGCAGGGGTTGGTCTATTCTCCCTAGTGACAAGCGATAGGAGGAGGGGAAATGGATTTAAATTGTGCCAAGGGAGGTTCAGATCAGATATTAGGAAGAATTTCTATACTGAAAGGCATTGGAACAGGCTGCCCAGGGAGGTGGTTGAGTCACCATCCCTGGAGGTGTTTAAGAGACAGGTGGGTGTTGCGTTGGGGGAAATCGTTTAGTGGGTTGATAGGGCTGGGACGAGGCTGGACTCGATGATCTTCTAGGTCTCTAGGACTCTATGATTCTATGGCAGGAAAACAATTTTTTATTTAACAGCTCAACGTGCCAACATTTCTCTAAGCACACTTCAGCAAATTCACAACATACTGGGCAGTTCTAGTCTAAGTCACGAAAGTCCAACAACCCTGAAACAAGAACCTTTTGTTGTTGGGGTGTGTGAAGAGAAATGCTGAGGCAGGAGTCCATTCCTCCATGATTCTGCATCACTGGGGACATGCAGAAACCCCAAATGTTGCCCGCTGCTGGATTTTGTGAGGTGTCATACAGCTGTCATCCTCCCAAGGGCTGCAGACAGGTTGGGCACCTACTTGCAACTCTTGATAAGGCCATAGCCTCCATATTCCACTAGTAAATGTACTGTGCAAATAGTTACTGAATTTTGACGGATGATAAAATACTTGCAAACAGATCCTGGTTTTTATGTCAGGATGAATTCTACCCCCAGATTGCTGACAGTGGTTTAGTTTCCTCCCAGAATGAGGAAAGGTTTGTGCTCAATGTGAAGGAAGGTAGATTTTTTTTTCTTCATTGGAGTCTATTGCTGTGTTGGCAGTAGTGAATCAATTGTCCTTTGGACCTTTCTCTGACATCCAGACCAACCAGAACAGGAGAGCCCCCATCCGTATTAACAAACCCACCTATCCCAATTCAGTAAACAGAAATCCTCCCTGTTAATGCACTACTAGTATAAATATAGCCAGTGGGAGGTGGATTGAATCGTTTAATTGAACATGTGTTATAAGAACCTTACTAACACCCTAGGTTTCAAACAAGATAGAACTTAGCCAAACAGAGATTATTCAGTTTCAGTTATGAACATAGTTGCCTTTCTGTGAGATGGTTGAAAGACTTGACTGCAACTGCTCTGCAGACCTGCAGACTAGTAATTGCAAACAGGAAAGAAACATTTTCTTCAGCTTGCACACAGCTACTAAGTTCAACTAGGGAAACAATCCCTTTAGATTCAGTAACTGCTCTCTGAATTCATTACTGCTGACTTCTTTGCAGTTGGACCTCAGAGGCTGATTTGCCTGATGCTGGGCTTAGAGAAATGTCTTTACTTCACCTCTATGACGCAACACGCATCCCATGGCACAGATGGTTTCCAGTCATTGCATTTTTCAACAAACAAGTGCGTACACCAAACCCAAATTTCAGTTCTTCAGCCTTCCTGCCCCACAGATATTTGTGTCCTTGCCGAGACACAAGACTACTGTCCTAGTGGACAGGAAGTTGTCCCTGGGACAGCAATGTGCCCTTGTGGCAAACAGGGCCAATGGGATCCTGGGGTGCATTAAGAAAAGTGTGTCCAGCAGGTCTAGGGAAGTTCTCCTCCCCCTCTACTCTGCCCTGGTGAGACCACACCTGGAACACTGTGTCCAGTTTTGGGCTCCCCAATTCAAGAGAGACAGGAACCGACTGGAGAGAGTCCAACAGAGAGCTACAAGGATGATTAAGGGACTTGAACTTTTCTTCTATGAAGAGAGACTGAGAGAACAGGGGCTCTTTAGCCTTAAAAGGAGACGGCTGAGAGGAGACCTTATTAACATATATAAATATCTGAGAGGTGGGTATCAAGAGAAAGGGGACAATCTCTTCTCAGTGGTGCCCAGCAATAGAACGAGAAATAATGGATTTAAGTTAGAACATAGGAAGTTCCACCCTAACATGAGGAGAAACTTCTTTACTGTGAGGGTGACAGAACACTGGCACAGGCTGCCCAGAGAGGTTGTGGAGTCTCCTTCTCCGGAGACTTTCAAAACCCACCTGGATGCGTTCCTGTGTGGCTGCCCTAGGGGATCCTGCTCTGACAGGGGGGTTGGACTAGATGATCTTTTGAGGTCCCTTCCAAATCCTAACTTTCTATGATTCTATGATTCTATGACATTCCTAGGAAGGCCCCATCCCTGGAGTCATTCAAGATCAGGTTGGATGGGGCTCTGAATAACCTGATCTAGTTAAAGATGTCATCTAGTCCAATCCCCCTGCAGTAAGCAAGGGGGCTTGACCTTTAAAAGTCCCTTCCAACTCGACACAGTCTACGATTCTATGATTCTATAACATCCCCAGAACACAGATCCTCTTCAACTAAAGAAAAAACAACCTCCACACTTAGAAATCAACTACAAATGTTCAGGATAGCAAAACAAGCCAAAATGTGCTTTCCTAATTTATTTTCTATATTTAAAAAATGCACTGAACATTTGCAGTCAATTTGTAATATTATGACTTCCTTTACTGTATAATTTTAATTTGTTTGTCTTATAGTTAACCATTGGTGTCTCCTGCTGCTTATTCTTTTATCCAGATTCAGAGCAGACCTTGAAGATTCCCTCACTGTTTTAAGATAGAGTTTATTATGATAGCTGCCATGGATATGCTCTACTAGATGTTGATCTGTTTAATGGAGAGATCAAGATTTGGCAAAACAAATGAGATAATTCCTGTCTTTGTTTAAAGGGATCTAACCCTCAGAGCACATTCTTATTACAAGTACACACATTTACACATTTTTGTGCTCAACCTCAGTGTAATTGTGTGGAGGAGTGCAGCCTTTCAGTCAGATAATGAATGTAACGCATGATAGAGCTCTGTAGTACAATGTTTATTCTGGCATGAGCTTAGGATGACTGCACTCATTAAGGGTGAAACTATATTATTGAAGGACACACTCCCAGATTAAGCAGAAGAAAGCTAAATCAGTAATCTAATTCTACAGAGATGCTAAAGTTAATTTAATGGTTAGCAATTATCACAGAATCGTAGAGTGGTTTGAATTGGAAGGGACCTTGAAGATCATCTAGTTCCAACACCCCTGCCATGGGCAGGGACACCTCCCACTAGACAAGGTTGTGCAAAGTACCAGTCAGCCTGGCCTTGAACACTTTCAGAGTGGGGGCTTCCATGACCTCACTAGGCAAATTGTTCCACTGTCTCATCACACTCGGAGAAAAGAATTTCTTCATAATATCTAATCTAAATCTTCCCTCTTTATGTTTAAAACTGTTACCCCTTGATTTATAGCTCCATTCCCTGATAAAGAGTTCCGCCCCAGATTTCGTGTAAGCGTCCTTTAAGTGCTGGAAGATCTCCCCGGAACCTTTTCTTCTCCAAGCTGAACAGACCCAACTCCCTCAGCCTGTCCTCAAAGGGTAGGCACTCCAGCCCGGTGATGATCTTCTTGGCCCTTCTCTGGACACACTCTAACAGGTACAGGTTCTTTTTATGTTGTGGGCCCTAGAGCTGAACACAGCACTGCAAGTGGGGTCTCATGAGAGCAGAGTAGAGGGGCAGAACCACCTCTCTCGACCTGCTGGCCATGCTTCTCTTGATGTGGTCCAGGATATGGTTGGCAAATGGACTGCAAATTCACATTGCGGGGTCATGTTAATCTTCTTGTCAGCCAACATCCCCAAGTCCTTCTCCTCAAGGCTGCACTCAATAAATTCTCCTCCCAGCCTGTATTTGTGGTTGGAATTGCCCTGATCTTTGTGCAGAGCCTTCTTATTCATTTTTATATGCAGGTTTGCAAAGCTGTAGATATCCCTATAGTACATACTCCCTGCTTAGGAGTTGATACTGAGACACACAAACTACTGAAGTGTAGAAATATGCGAAAATCCCAACTGATTTCATCAAGGACCCTCAGAAGACACAAGAGTCCTCCCACACAAATCCGATTAGTAGCTCTGCCCCTTATCCTGTAGAGACCTTTTGTATCTTTGCAGATGAAAAATATTTGCTGTGAGCCATCATCATTTAATGTTCCTGGGACAAAAAGAAAACTGTTCAGGCATTCCTCATGGTTGAGAGGAAACAAAACCAAAAAACCTACTTTAAAGCTGAACAAACAACCCTTTCTTAAGAATGCCTTTTCTCTATAGCTATTTCTGTTGGGAAGTGATTTCTGATTTTCCTGAGATCAGAGAAGGTCTAAAGGAGAATTTAAAAGCAATTCATTTATTGAAAAAACTAGCACTAAGGAGTACACCTTCAAGTCTATCTCCCCATGATGATAGTAGAGATGGTTTTCTTGTCTTTCTTAGATGTTTTATGATGGGCTGGGAGATGTCAGTCTTACCTCACACTCCACTCCTGGGCACTGAACAGATATTACTTCATTATCATAAAACAGCTCCTAAACAAGCTAATATTCTGAAACTTGATTTCCAGCATCCAGGCTCCTGAATACACTCATGGCAGCCTGAAAAGAAACATGAGAGTCCACCATCTGACAGTTTCATTGGCATAGTTTATTTTCTTCCATATATTTCTCTGTATATATCTGCCTTTAGCCAAGTTTTTATATCAGTCATTGATTAATGAATATTCCATTTGCTTCAGCAGGAGGCTTCATGAAAGTACGTGAAGTCCACCAGATCAGGTGAACAGGCCTAGCAAAGAGCCGGGAAGATCCAAAGGGAAAAAAGACAAAGATTTTTGCAACATTGAAAAACGTAAAAGCAAAGTGAAGAAAATTCTGAATTGGCAGTTCTGAAAATCACCATGGTGATTTTTTTTGCTTACCAGAAACTTTTCAAACTTCACTACTTCCTAATGGGTTATTTTTGGAGTAATCCTGAGCTCTCTTTTCTCCTGGAGCTACAGGAAGAAGGTTGAAGCACATTTCTGGAGCATTCTTCATTGGTCCTGAGTGTCTCAGACATACCCGTGGAAATTGATGACCCATAAAACCTCTCCATTCTTTTAATGAATCACAGCTCTGCTCTATTTTACTTCTAAATTTATGAAACATTATCTAAATCTCTTTTATGTCACCATGAACTTTTGATTTCACAGAATCACAGAATCACAGAATGTCAGGGGTTGGAAGGGACTTCAAAAGATCATCTAGTCCAACCCCCCCACTAGAGCAGGATCACCTACAGTAGGTCACACAGGAACGCATCCAGGTGGGTTTTGAATGTCTTCAGAGAAGGAGACTCCACAACCTCTCTGGGTAGCCTGTTCCAGTGCTCTTTCTTTGTGCCTTCTCATCACTGGAGTTCAGGAAGGAATTTCTGTTTTATAGATGTCAATGAGGCCTCTTGATACTTTTTGACATCCCTGTTAAGCATAGGAACATAGACTATCTCTTTTCAATCTGGGAATATCCTAAGGTAGCAAATGATAGCCTTGCCCTCGTTCCTGAATTTAAGTCTCCTTACCTTTATATGCCAATAACAAACCTAAAGGTGGGGCTTACTGAAGCTTTTACCTAGAAGCAACATCTGTCTTAAATCTCCTGCATCTGACATATGAGACATTACAAATCCTCCATATGTTGCAGTTCTTCTCCGTGTTATCAGTGCTGTATGTCTGCAGTATCTAAAGACAGTGAAAGCAGGAACTTAGCAGACACGGTTCTAGAGGCTGCTGATGAAAATGGAAAGGTAGAATTGCAGAATCAAAGGACACAAGAAATGAGGTCCAGAGGTCATCTGATCCAATCTCCTGCTCAAAGTGGGTTCCAACTTCAAAGTTACAGAAGGTTGCTCAGTGCTGTCTTTGGTCAGGTACAAAGGTAGAGGAGGCTCCACAGTTTCTGTGGGCAACCTGTCAGTATATCCAGCAAGCTTCAGAGGAATTTAGTTTAAATTTCTACTGAAAAAAAATCAAATAAGCAAGCAGCACGTGTATATGTTGTAAAGATTTACACATCCAAAAATCTGCAATTCAAACATAGTAAGTGTAGTGGTTAATTTTTAATTTTTTTTTAATAAGTAAACAAAGAATTTGGAAGAAAACAGAAAAATATACACATCTACTATTAGTGGTATAATATATCTAGACAGTGAAGCTAAAGATGCATTTTTTAAGAATAATAATAAACTGAAATACTCTACCAAAGGGTCTCTGTCACTTGCAAAGTTTGGCTAAAACAGAAATGAATTCACAAAGTCCTGTGCACCGTGTTATGACGAAAATCCAATTAGAAGATCACAATGGTAATTTCTGTCCATTTCCAATCATTAACTCTGTGTTACCAAACATGATCATGCTGTCAAATAAGGTCAGTAAAAAACTAGGGAGAATAATAAATAAGGTAACAGTAATTATAACACTTAACTTGCCATGAAGCCAGTATGTTCCTATAAGACAGAAACCTTCAGCAGGACAGAGCTGCATGTGTCAGGGAGCTGAGAGAGGAACAACTGCTCTGCTCGGGTAGGATTCTCCTCTCTCAGGTCTCTAAAAGCCTGGTTTCAAGTCCAGTCCACCTCCACTGTAATTGGGCAGATCAAAAAGCATTTGTAGAAGTCAACTCATCTCATCTATCTTCAATATCTGGTGTATGATGCTATAGAAAGAGCCTAGATGTTTGGCTTGGATCAAATACTTAAGTGGCTTAAATCTGCTGAACAGTTGGAAAACATAGAACTAAAATCAGAGAAAAACGCTCTTGCTAAACTGGAGAATAGTCTCCCAAGACACATACAAGATGTCTTTCACTTGGGTATTTAAAATAGAATTGAATTATCATGCTAGATGTACCAAGGCCGTAGCCTGTTTTTGCCAGGCTTTGGTGGGTGACATAAGTCCTTTCCAATTCCATCATTAAAGTAAAACATTATTAGGGCTATCTTCCCACGGTTAGCTGTTAATCAGCTTCTGATACAGGAAGAGGGGGCACGGAGGAAGGAGGAAGGCTGGACATTCCTTATCTCTAAAAGCAGTGTCATGGGTGAAGCTTGAACATAATATGATGCTTCTGAGCTTCACAGGCAAAATGTCTACAGTGCTTTCACAGTGCTGTCAAGAAACAGCACGGATGGAGTAAAGTACTTGGAGACAGAAGGAAAACAAAATGGTAATTTTGTTTCCATTCCAGAGTTTTTGATGTTGCAACCATGATCTATGGCTTCTAGCAATCTTCTGGGCAGTAGCTATTAAAAAATGCTACATAAATTCATTTATACTCTTGGCAGATCAGCATTCCCGAAAAGCTCCTGTTCTGTGTTTCTTCTTTTCAGGACAGGACAGAGTTTTAAGAATGTTATTTCTAGGGCATTTTAAATCAAAAATATGAAAGTGAAATAAATATTTGTTTTGAAAGAGAACCTTGATGTCTGCAGAAAAGACACGCCTTCCATTTCTAATGTCTTTTTCAGTCAGAAACCAACTGTAGATAACTGTTCCAGGCCCAGCATACCATGATGGAGTGTAAGCCTCTATGATCTTTCATTCCATTTCTTTAATCCCCAGATCATTTAATACTCATCGCTGCTTCCAAAAGAAAAGGTTCCCAACAGAGTGGTGTGTGGCCACTTGTCCACCTAATGAGACAAGAAAATCATCACTTCTGGAATTGACTGGGGTCACACAGTGGATGCCCAGAAGCATCACGATGTTCATCAACTGACCCCCTGCTTGGATGGGACATAACTATTTGTTCAGATTACTTTATAAAGTATTATTCACTTGGGAAAAATGCTTGAGCTTTGGCACCTGGAGCTGGAGTCAGGCAGATATTATATCACTCTCCAGCCCCTCACAAGCCCCCACATTCTGCGGGAACTCTGCCCCAGGGCAGATGGATGTTGCACAGCCATGGGGCCATGACAGCAGCTGTGCTGCAAGAACACATGTTCTTAAATTGCTGGGTAAAAAACAAGAGGCCTCAAGTGTTATTATTCCTAAACACCTATTCTCTCATTCTTCTGCCTTGAAGATTTCTGCAAGATTCACATGTCATGAACACCAATATGTGATAGGTAATAATAAGTAAGTAAGTAAGTAGGTAAGTAAGTAGGTAAGTAAATAAGTAAGTAAAAAAATAAATAGATGAACACAAAAACAAACAAATAAATAACAGTATAACAAAATAATAGTAAAATGTCTAAATAAACACTGAAAGGAGTTATTTCCTAGAAGCTTCACTTGGGTCTATTCAGTAAAAAGTTTTTGGCAAAGCTGAATTGTGAATGTTGTGGTACGCAGAATTTGGTTTTGGCTTTACTGCCCAGACCAGTACTTTTTAATACCCACAGGAATATGGGTAAAGCCCATAGCAATATTCTGGTTGGTGGGGTAGGAACCTGTCTAAGATGATCCCAAATGGATTTCCTTCTGCAGCAGAAAAAGCAAGATGAAGCAGGGAGGAGATAAACTGTCCAGATTTTGACAATATTATTTTGGTTTTGTTTTCACAGGCATTCTTATTTTGCCTTTCCCCTGAAATACAAGCATTAAAGTATTTCAAGAATTTCTTGATTATATTTAAATACGACTAGATGAGCCAGATGCCTGAAATAAAATGCTAAGTATTTAAATCTGGTTTATATCGCCTGCTCTGAGAATCATTCTTTTGTCATGGCTCTCACAAGGTACAGTAAAACGAAAAAAATAACTGACCATGGTCAAGTAACCCATTCAGAAAGTTTCAAAGCCTGAACTTCGGAGTCTTTGAACCATAAAAGCAAGCATATTTTAAGCACAACCAGTTTTCTCAGCCTATAAAAAAAGATGTTTGTTGCATAGGAAATTAAACATAATTTACAAGCAAAAGAGGACAAATGTCATTTAATGAACACCATTGTACCATAACATGGGCTTATTTTTTCATCATTAAGGGAGGAAGGAAATGACTTTATATGGTTTTTTCATACATGATTTTAGAGCCCTTGTATCTGTCATTTTAAGACAAAAAGCTATATAAAGTTTGCAGAGAAACCAAACACAGGTAAGTTTTCAGGCATCTGAGACCTGAAGAAGGCCATGTGTGCATAAAAGTTTTTCTGTTTCTTCCAACTCCATCTCTTGGTCTAATACATTACCACCTCCTTGAAACCTTATGATTTCGGCATTGAACTTACTTTTAAGTGTTATAAACTAGAAAATACACTTCCAATGAAAACACGTGAATACACATCTAATAAAAAGGTTAACCTGGAGTAGGGTAGGACATGTAAACTGTGTGTAATAGCTACCACATTCAAAATTAAACACACTTATTTCATATAGCAGCATCTACACAGAAAGCTAATTTAAAATAATAAATCAAGTGTAGTTATTTACGAATAATTTTCCATGTGTATAAATCCTGCAGAATAATCTTGAAGATAACAGAATTCATGAAAATAAAATACGATCAGAAATTGATTATACATGCCACACAACTGTGACTTTCAAACAAAAAAAAAACATTTAAAAAAAAAACCCCACAACCGAAAGGTGTCCTTAGTTCCAGCATCTGAAACTCACCATCTTCCTACTTGGAACACTCGCAAACTGCAATTTGGCAGGTTAGTTTAATCTGTTAATATTTACATTTTCTTAGTTCAAATATTTTGACATTTCAGTGACAAAGTTGTGATATCTGTTATTTTAGAATGGAGTTATTTTTTCTTGACAGAAGTTTCCTGGTTATACTGAGTTTGATGTCATTTGTGGCTACTCTGTTATGCTGCAAGAAGCTGGCAGATAAGAACAGCTACTTAACTCAGATTTTCATCCCAAAGACAATTTTGTATTAGAAAGTAGAACACCGTTTGCAGTGTTGTCTCTGTTTCATGACAAATAGACACTTTGCAGTAAAATGCAGTCTGCAGCATTTCTGATTAAAAGTTTTTCCTAAATACTTGGTAATATGTGTTTTTTGTCTATTAATGGTTCTGTCTAGTGGGCTATTAGTAAGCAGCTACTGCTAAGAAGCCCTGGTAAACAAGGAGATTTATCCTTGGATTTCTGCTGCCAAGCATTTGAACATAATTGCTTCTAGGCGGAGGACAAGAAAAGATGTGCAAAGCTACATTTATTCAATCTTTTCTAAGAACACACTGTAAACCCAAGGAGAGAAGCAGGCATCCATAAAGAAACAGTACTATGAGGCAAGCAGGCAAGGGAAAGCTCTGGAAATCTCTGCTGGCTCTGGAAAGGAGAAGAAATTTAAAATCAGTAAATATTAATATAACGACAGAAAGAAACACAGCACAACTTTAAAAAATCCACTTTCACCCACAGCCACAAGTTGAAATGAAAACTAGTTACCATTTAACCCAGATCTCCATCACAGAACTTTCAGAAACGCATTTAGCAAAACACTGTTTATCCTCTTTTTTATCTCTTCCCTTCTTTCTATCCACACTTACTGCATTCTCTGCTGTAAGTCCAAAGCCAGGACATGGCCAGCAGAAGGGAGTCAAACTTTGCTGTCTGTGAATGACATAACTTATTTTTAATGCAGTGTGAAAAATCAACTTATTAATAAAACAAGAGAGAAACTGTGATTTCTGGTTTTGTTCCTTTAATCAAAATGAACCAGATGGTAAAGCCCTTCTACATAAATAGGAGAGTTTTCACTTTCACTCACCTGATCTGCACGTTTTTTATGGAAACAAATGATTGTTGCAGCAATAGCTAGGATGCTGTGTGTGACACCTCTCTCAAGAAATATTGCAATGCATGGGGTCACACTGCATTGAATCTCTTGGTTAAAAAAAAAAAAAAAAAAGAGCTTTTTTTCCTATCAGAAGCATTTACTGTTGTAAAACAATAGTGGAAATTGTTATATTGTTAACAGGGCATGTGCCAAGTGTTCAGCTTGAACTTGTACACTTTTACAATAAACACTAGAGAAAAGAGATGAGTTATTGTACTTCTGTATAAATTCCAGTCCTTCCTTATTACCTCAAGGCATCAGTGTAATGCTGGCTTTATAGTAGTCACACCAACCCTCCTATCACCACTTCCTAATCTAGGCTCAGTTTCCATTCCTTCTGCTGATTTGGGCACTGGAGTCTGAACAAACTCAGTATGTCAGGCTAAAACATCAGGAATATATGTTTTTTAGGGTCAAGTTCACCTTCATCCAGAACCTTATCTTTGGCAGTTTTAGATATATAACACAATTGCTGCCTTATTGTGAAACCTGTGCCTGAGCATGCATTCAATTTTGTGTGAGTTCTGCCCAGTCCACAAATGAAGTGAGAACAGAGAGCAGCATTGGGTGGCTCTGTCTAAATGGAAATTTGCTACAAGATAAGCAATAACATTTGAAAAATGCTTTTACTATCTGCTTATCAGTATTATGAGTTATGTACCATGAACTTCAAGTGCTGAGCTGCAGATCATTAAAGGCAGTGGAATTATGATTCCTAGGTCAAAAGCCCAACCTGAGCAGTTAATCGTAAAGTAAAGGAACTAGGAAGTGACTGGTACCCTTGATAAGCAAAAATGCTAGTCTAAACAGATGTCTAAATTCCAACCTGATGCTGTTCAATTGTCCTGCCTAAATTTCTCAACAGTTTCCGTATGGTATTTTTCTGTACATCCATCCAAAAATAGGTTTACTTTTGCTCTGGATTTAAACAAGGAACAAATTCAGCAGAACTTAGTTACATCAGTAATAGGTGCCTTTGACGTCACATCTTATTAGACTACTATCTCTTTTACCTATCTTTTTGGGCAAAAAAAAACATAAATAAAAAAGCAGATTCTCAGTATATGCATCCTTTTGACATCAAAAGATTTGTGCTTTTGATTTGAATGTGCCTTGGATCACTTACAGAATGGGAATCTCTGATTTAAATGTAAAGAATATACTAAAATTCTTAAGTCAATATTCCTTTATAAAAAAATTGAACCATTTACTTTTTCAGAGTTCCTGTGCCCCAGAGGATCTGATGAACACAATCAGTGCTTCATGTGTCTTTTGAGCTGTGTGGCCTGCCCAGATAGTTACCCTACAGCAAGACTCACCTAAAAAAGCAATGTCACAAAAACATGAGCCTGATACAATATTGCAATAAACCTGATAGCTATTCAATAAAAGTGAGAGGAAAAGCTAAGAGATTGTGTACTGTGAAAAAGCAGACATTATTAGTAGAAATCTAGAGTCAGATCACTTAAAGATGACAAGCAGCAAAGTTACTGCTTTTATTCCTGAAAGGAGGAGAGAAAACCCAAATGATAAATGAGAGTTGTACAACTTCTCAAAGGCATATTGATTTTTATTTTTTTTTAGGAATCTGGGACTTCATCATCCACTGTATTTTGTGTGTGAATCACATTAGATGACTAGTCTTCAGTAGTATTGGATATGAAAAACTACAAAGTTTGTTTTACTTTGTTGCTTTTCTGTGACAAGTCACTAGTAGCAGGTTTTATTTTTAAAGGTTTAATAGATAGAAATTCTTAAACAAACTGATAAAATCATTTGCTGTTAATGAGAAGGGTGACAATCACATAATAGGAGCAAATAGCTTACATGCTGCCTCAGAGACTAAATACCTAAGACTTCAACACCTTTATGTTGTTTAGATATCACAAAATCCTCACAATCTTTGGCTTAAATTAACTGGATTTCCAGTAGCTTGTGTACCAAATCAAATTTAGCATCCAAGGCATGAGGTTCCAGTTATGATTTTAAATGTTTCAGGAAACTAGAGGAGATGAATCTGAGACCAGTGCTTAGAATTCTTCAATACCATTATTTTCGTTTAGCATAGGAAGCATGAATACAATAGAATTCACTTAATGTAGATCAGATGTACCGTATAGAACGTTATGTTTTCCACAGGATTTTGTCTGTATGTGTTTGTGTACATGTTTATCTGCAAAATATTTACACATATCAAAAAATACACAGAGTTGCGCACAGTTTTATTACATGCAAACTGGGCTTGAGTGCTGCAGCAGGCTCAGTGTACAGACCAGGTTCACTTCTTGTTCCTTAAATATTTTGTAAACAGACATGGACCAAATTGTTTTTTACAGTTCATACCTTTTAACATAGATGATAGACAAAATTTGGATGTTACAGAATCCCTGATCTGCCTGGGGACAAGTGAGACAGGAAGGCTTCCAAAATCACTGGTTGAAGAAAAGGAGGGTGTCTTGCAAAAAGACTTTTCAGGAGTTTCTGGAACTCAATGCATTGATTTCTTCCCTTGGACCCTATTTCTCCTTGCCCAGTGTCAGCCCTTAGTTTCTGCCTCCTTGTATGTTTGTCCTCATGCCTGTTCCCAGCCCCAGTCTCCAGCTCTGCTTTCTCAGTGACTGCTAATGCCATAAGTAATTTGTAGTATCTGTACAGCAAGAGTTGGAGGAGCAGTCGGATGAACTTTCCTATAATCCTTAAGAAGTTTTGATAAGGGTTAACTCAAAGCTGTTCTTTCTGGGCTTAGTACAGACATAGCACATGTAGTTCATTTCAACGAATAGGATGGATATTTATTGTATTAAAGGTGTTTTACAAAGTTTAAACTTCAGATACGATGGTTCTTGCTGGTTTTCCACGGGCCTTTTGAAATTGCAGCTATGTGTTTGCTTTGATTCAAATAGTTATGCTTTCTCAAATTCAAGACAAAATACCTTTTTTGGTCAGTGTTAGTTATGTTTGATGGCACTGACGCTGTTCACTGAACAAGCACATGCTGCTCTTAAAACAACGGTCTGTCTTGTAAACCACTGAGTCATCAACAATATCTGCAAGCATTTCTTCACTTTAACATATAATTTAACCAGTATCGCTCCCCAACTAGAAGAAACTTGAACTTTTTGCATGTAGTATTAAAAAATATGAAAGCTGATCATGGAGACTATCAGCAGTTTTGATTCCATGAGGGCTCAAACCTTATTAACACAATTCTAAAAGACAGAAACTACCTGCAGTGCAGAAAACTCTGCTCTTGGGAGGCTCTTGCAGGAAAGGACCAAAACTAGGGGCTGGGTTAGACCCACACTGTGCTGGAGTAAAGCTGGAACAGGGAGCCCAGCCAAGCACACCTCATCGGCCCTGTTGGCTCCGAGTGATCACTGAATGATGCAAATGGTTGATCCGTTCCTGTGGAAGCCCTTCCAGATAGGAATGTAAGGTTTTACCCTTAGAAAGTCAGCGGAGCCTGTCAGACAAACAAATCTTCCTGTAGCCTCCCGGTGCCAGCACTGCATTAAATCTTAGACATAACAACATTCTTCCCCCAGACAGCGAACTTCCCAAACCCTCACCAGCACCAGGCAGAGCTGGCCTGATTCTCTGCAGCTGGAGCTGTGAGAGGTGAAGAGTCAAGCAAGGAGGCAGGTAGCCACCCAGGTGAGCAGTTGCCCCAGAAGTCTCTGTCCCTTTGGCCATACCTTAGGTCCCATCCCAGGAAAAGGATAGAGGAGAAAATCTCTTACTGACTTCAGTGAACTGCAGCAGTGCTCTGAGTTGGGATAATTTCATATCAAAGAGTGAAGCCTGCAACGCTTTCATCTTTCCTATTGCTTTGTGCCTTGCAATGACAATGTTTTGGACTGTAAACTCCAGGATACAATCTGTATATTCCTCCCTTTCTGGGTACTGCTGAGCTCACTGCTTGTGTTTAGCACATAATACATTGTTTTAAAGTACTTAGCAATGATTACTGGGATAATAATTTCTAAGAATAGGCATATTCTCCACAGTGTACTCAGCCAAATGGTTTCCTCTTCAGTGTTGGAAAGAAAAAATGATTCTCTATTCTGTCAGCACTTGTCACATTAAAAAAAAAAAAAAGTAATTTTCAAGTTCAGTTTTGACTTAAGCATTAGCTGAAAGGAAGGATGTGTTAGACGAATTTTAGCTTGGCTGGAAGATGTGTCACCTTTATGGAGCAGGAGACGGAGCTCATCCCACTGACCGAGAGCTTTCGGCTCTCGGTCGCAGAAGACCCCGGTTTCCCTCCCCCTCGCCAGCTCCCGCTCTCCCTTCCTCTCCAGCAGCCCTCACGCCAGCTTAGCTCCCCTCTCACAAACGTGAACAAGCTAATGAGCATGTTGTTGGCTTGGAAAAGCAAGCACCACTTCAGCTGCACTCGGAAACCCAGCCCGCGTCTCTATCATCTGCTGCTCAGCCAGAGGTATGCAGTGATTTGTTCAGCTGGTTTCGGGAAAGTGAGATGTCTCTAAAATCACCAGCCCTTCTGCTCCCTGGAGCTCTCCAGCTGACTTTCTTTGCTAATCTTTTGCCTCAGGTTATTGTTTTAAATTCAGGAATGAAAAGTTGGACAGTCAGACCCCATTTCTTCATCACTTTGTGTTTTCTTTGTAGTTTGAGTGCTGCACAAAATGCTGGAGGGACATGCTGTGTTCACATGCTTTGTGCCTTTTCTGTACTTTTCCTCTCCCTCTCTCTGAAAGAAGCCTCTTGGCATACAGGAGAAGATGAAGGAAAAATGTTGTATTGTTTGAAAAAAAAAGATACTTTTATTAAATGACCTATTTCCCTGGTTTTGCCTCTCTTGTTCAAACCAGAGTTACTGTAATTTCTGAGTAAAGGTTACTTTTCTGGCCAAACACTGTCATGCAGAGATACCCATATGACCAAAGAAATCTGTTTCAGAAATCATACAGCCATGTTAGGGCAGTGTTACTAGCCCTGCTCTGGGCTTTCTAAGTTGTTCAGTGTCTCACAGCTTCCATGTTTGACTGTGGTCAGTCAAACTGGCTATGAGTAATAGGTGATAGACACACCTCAACATCTCTATTTTGAAATTTTATAATATGCAGTAGAGGCCAGACAGTGATTTCATGGATGTTAAATTGATGGTTTGTTTTTATTTTTTTTTCTTCTAGACCTAAGTCTTTTATTCACACTTCATTGCAGACATGCCCATGAATCTATATCCCATTTTTGGTGTCTGCCATCTCAAGCATAATACAGTTTGCAAAAATCATTTGATATGTACGATGCAACATGGTAAGAATAGCCTAGAGTAATGGAACAAGATAGTTTAGAACTATCATGCACACTTTTCCAGCTAACACAGCAAAGCCAAGCACACTTGCTTCAAGAGAACAGGTTTTTTATGGGTTAATATGAGCAGTTTGTCTCAACTTGGCCTGTATTTTCAGTATCTCTGACAAGGCTTAACAGCTTTCTCAATGTTACGGTTCACTGAAGTCAGCAGGAAATATCTCTGGACCTTCTCAGACTTTTCTTTCCCGAAATGACCTTTACATTTCCTTCTAAATACATTTTTCTGCACCACCTTGCCAAACACTAAGTGCGCCTTCAGCAATTTCTCGCTTAAACAGATAATACAGGTGGTGAAACACTGTCCAAGCCACCTGTGCTCACAGCCTTAGTATTTTGTCCATCAGGTTTCATCTGAACAGTAGCTACGGCAACTTCAACTGACTGCACTGCACCTGGGGATGAACAGGACTTTGGGATCAGTGACAAAACCATAATCTAGGTCTGTTCTTAGCTTCACTGACCTTCTATTAAAAGGTCAACAGAACACACATATATTTACTAAACTTTCCCAGGTTCCTACGAAATCTGAAATCTCATGATGCCAGAGGAATAATATTCTCCATATTTGGGTAAGTTTTTTGTTCAGCAAATCCTAATTTTGTCAGAGGATAATTACTGAAAACCAGTAGTCCCTCTTTTGGGTAGCATCGTACCATCTTGTCCTATTTTGTTCCCACCCAGCTTAATTGCAAATATACCTCTCAACCTCAGTTTAGTAAGACTTTTTCTCATGCACCATCCTACCTACTTATTTCAGCATTACATGACAGGATTTCAACACTCCACATCCTTCTGCAGTGGGATTCCATGCTTATCTTTAAAATTTAAAGATACCCAGACATTAGAAACAACTACGATCAGAAAAAGCACGGTTTTGTCAGTATACTTTTCGCTTATGTTCAGAAGTAACTCTCAGACATCCTAAAAGTTCTCCAGAGTTTTAACTAACTGCATTTTGTTTCACTCTGGGGAGAGAGGGTGCTAGTTTTCAACAAGTCAGTGTAGAGCTCTTATGTTTACAAAGAAAACCTCAAAATTGTAGCCTACTGCCTGTCTGAATTTGTAACGAACATGAAATAACAAGACCAAGGGTAAAAGGTTTTTTTTTACTTTCTACTTATACTAAATCTGATGGCAATAAGGACATTTTAAATGTCAACAATTCCACTGTTCATCAAAGCGTAACTACTTACTGCATTTGAATGATTACCCCTTGTAGCAGATCTTCAATTATGCATTAATTAAGCAGTTGCCAAGTAGTGCTGCAAAACTGATATATTTTTTTTCTTGAAAAATGATTCAAAACATTTGGCTAGCAAGTTTTGCTTTTGTCCCTAGTCTTTCTCCAGTTATACAAACATTTGAATATCTAGAAATGAGGACAAGACTGCACCCTGAACTGAGTTTTCTCACCACACTTGCAAAGAAAGATTTTATGCATTTCTGCCTCCAGAGTTTTGTTTTATTTGAAGAAAATCTGGCTGGTAACACATTTCTGTATGAATATTTTTTCCTACGCTATTTTTCACCATTATATTGTATATGGGGTTGATTAAGGCCACTGAAATTTTATTAGCAAATCCTGTGCATACAGTCTTGCCAAAATAAGTGCTTGTAAAAGCCTTTTAAAAATTACCCACATTACTGAACCTTAAGCACAAATTGCTACTACTAGAAAGTTTAAAAATCGAAACATTTTACCTGGGATGAGTACAATTCAGCTGCATTCAATATGTAATTCATCGACATGTACTATACTTTCTGGTCTTCTTGCTACATGTATAGCTTGTGATTATTAGAATGGATAAGAATGAAATGGAAACATCGAGCACGTCTGTTGTTCTAAATAATGACAGTTCTACTGAAACACAAGGAACCTCTATGACAAGGCTCACAACAATGAGAGGAGCTCTCTCCAGCAGCCATTAAATACAAAAGGAAAAATGGAGCATCACACCTCTAGATTTTGCCAAATACCACATAGGTATGCCAGTAATGCATCTGGAATGCAAACGCCATATCTTTATGTCCATATCTTCATGTTAAACCTACACAAAACTGCAAAAGCTTTATGCCAGCAGGAGCCTTGGAACAAAGAACGTGATTGTATTTTAGTTATGACCAGTCACACATGGCATACCCAGAAATTAAACTAATGTGGGTGTGAAGCTTGGACAGTCTAATTCACCACTCCATGAAAAAAAAAAAGAGAGCTAAATAGCTGCCCCATCAATAAAGAGAGAAACATACCTCCCCAACAGGTCACAGAGGGTCTTTTGATGGCTGCTGTTCATTTGTTGTGCCCAATTATGAGCAAACGTGATACCCCACAGACTGTTTTTCTGGGAAAAAAGGTGGAGAAGTCTGATAAATATTTTTAATATATCATTATGAAAGTTAACTTTGCAGACCTAGTGTTTTATATGCTAATGGCTGCATGCCAGATGAATGATTACTGTAAATGTGTCAGTTAAATAGTCCAGTGACAGGTCCATATGTGCTCTATAAAGAAACTAGTTAAGCTGATTCTGATCAAAACCAGAATGATTGACTCAAAATTTCAGGAACTCAGAAACACAAGGGCTGATTAGAGATCTGAAATAGACTTAAGTAGATTCCTGTCCCTGCTGTCATTCTCCTCTCCCCCTCTGGACTGCATCTATGTATTTATCATAGAATCATAGAACGATTTGGGTTGGAAGGGACCTCAAAGATCATCTAGTTCCAACCCCCTGCCATGGCAGGGACACCTCCCACTAGATCAGGTTGCTCAAGGCTCCATCCAGCCTGGCCTTGAACACTTCCAGGGATGAAGCATCCACAACTTCCCCAGGCAACCTGTTCCAGTGCCCCACCACCCTCAGGGTAAAGATCTTCTTCCTTATATCTAGTCTAAAACTATGCTCTTCCAGCTTCCACCCATTATCCCTCCTCCAAACATGTACAACGTCTGTCCCTGGATGCAAAAGCTCATGCTCACTTAGCAAATGACCAAAACACTCAGGGATGCTGTAGCTGCTGGATTGATTTATGACCCCCACTAGTGGGGACTGCAGGAATGATCAGAGACTGTTCTGCAAGATTGGTGCAAAACCTTGCACTTCCACAGAGGTGATGGCAATGCCTCCAACTGCTTCAGGGAAACAGCCCTAGAATTGGACTACTTTCTCAAAGGGCAGTGTGGCACAGGAGGATGGTAACCCTCAAAGCAAAGTTTCATACATAGAAAAGGGCATCAGTCAAACAACTGATCTCCCTGCATACCTGTACAATTTCCAAACAGCAGTATCTGCTGGCAAGTACTTCAGACAGAAAGTGTATGTATCTGAAGTTCATTGTATTTCCTTCAACAGAAATGAGAGATTTTACAAAGATGGCCTTGCTATATATTCTGAGTCAGTTTGGGGTTCAGTCTTTGGAGTAGAGTAGGAGATAACATTAACTGAAAATAGTTTGGTATTGGATTCAGGAGCAATTAGTTTCCCTTATATCATCAGCTTCAAGAGATTTGATATGTTACTAATTTTCAGCCACAGAGCACGGTCTTTTTGAGCAATCAGAAGATGAAAGAGCCTGTGGATGCTGCTTTTGTTCAACAGCAGACCTGACTCTGATATTCTTCAAGCCACTTGCAGTACAGCATTTTGTCCTGGGTTTATTTATTATTTATTCTGAAATTTTTCAGATTGTTTTTCAAATGGCAGTGATCACTTTAAGGTTACTACTTTCTTCATCACCTCCTGAAAACTGATAATTTCTATTTTGTCTTAGCATAGAAATGAAGGAATACAGACTGACTCTGTGTGCTTTAACATTACTGTACATATCGGTTTTAATCCAGCTGCAAAACACTACTGCAAGGCCAGACTTTTGACTAAGCAGTTCAAGGTAACCTTCCACAGACATTTAGGTTTGACCCTAAGCAGTCACCATCAACTGGGCAGAACCACTTTCTCTATGTGTATCTTAGCATGAAGCCTCCATCAGCCTTCTAGAGACAATTTGTATTGGCTTAATAAGCTCTATTATGAATCAGTCTTTTCCACCTTCCTAAACTTTCTGGAGAATAAGCAATAATTACAAAGTGCAGAGGGGCCAGATGTCAGGCACAGGTCATGGTGGAATTGTTATTAGTGCACCTTTAAAGGATTAAAGGCTGCAGTACAAGAGTGGGCTCTATACTAGCGGGGAAAATGTATACCACTGGTAAGCTAAAAGCTCGCCTTAAGGTTGATCTTAGTTGCTGCTATGGATATATGCCAAGAGTCTTCTATTCACTGGAAGTCAGGAGAAGCAACAGAATAGTTCCCTAATCCAAAAAGTAAAGAACTATATGTTCCCAACTGGTAAGAAAGCAAAACTGAGGAACGGTCTCCTGTGTCATAGGAGGATCTATGGTGTTCAGCTCTGAGGCCCTCGATACAACAAAGGACAGGGACCTGGTGGGGCAAGTCCAAGGGAGAGCCACAAAGATCATCAGGGGGCTGGAGTATCTCCCATATGAGGACAGGCTGAGGGAGCTGGGGTCATTCAGCCTGGAGAAAAGGTTCCAGGGAGACTTTATAGTGGCCTAACAATAATTAGAGGAGGCCTACAGGAAAGATGGGAAGGGACTCTTTATTAACGACTGTAGTGACAGGACAAGAGTTAATAGTTTTAAACTGAAAGAGGGCAGATTCAGATTAGATATTAGGAAGAAATTCTTTTCTGGGAGGGTGGTGAGACATTGGAACATGTTTCCCAGAGAAGCTCTGGATGCCCCCTTCATGGAAGTGTTCAAGGTCTGGCTGGATGGGGGCTTCAAGCAACCTGGTCTAGTGAGAGGTATCCCTGTTCACAGCAGGGGCAGTTGGAACTAGATGATCTTAAGGTCCTTTCCACCCCAAACCATTCCATGATTCTAGGACTTTCTGAAAAAGTGTCCTGAATAAGCATGCAGCAGGTAAGAAAGGTTCTCTGCTGGCCTGTGGGCGGTTCGAATTACAAATCATTATGCATGCTGAATTAGCTGAAGTAATCAATTTTAAAGTGTCATTGTGGTTCACTTCTTTAACAAAATAACACTATGCAGCAAGAGTTACAAAGCACCGTTTATTGCCCATATGCTCAGTATGCCCAGAGTCTGAGCAGGTATGTCATTTCTTCCTAGATACCATTTTGCAATGAGCAAAGTATAACTCTTTAAAAAACAAAAACCCATATTATTAAAATAGATACACACTTGACTCTTGTACTTTGCTGGCATATCTTCAAATGCCGTGTCTTCCATGTCTGTGAAATTAACAGCTGCTACAACTATAGACTTGTGGCTTGGCTTGTTAAGATTTCATGGAACTGGAAAGTTTTTCCAGCAATGTCTCTCTTTGTGTTTGTTGATTATGGTTTCCTTTGAGGTACCTCCACATTTTTATGTCCATTCTTTTAGTGTCTAGTCTTTCTTTCCATGTATTTACTTAGCTGTGGTCTCTCACATTTTTTCCTTATTCTGAAAATTGACTTCTCACCCTCTCTAAGCAGTAGTTTTATGTGTTTTAAAGCAAATTCAGGTGGTGTGTGGGTCTCAGGATGTAGAAATCGTTGAGCACTTTCTTTTGCTTTCTGAATGCTCGTAAAGACCAGTCTGACACAGCTGAGGGAAAAAAAAACAAAACAAAAAAAAAAAAAAAAAAAAAAAAAAAAAAAACAGCAGCAAAGACCTGTGTTATTCTGTTTACTTCCTGAAGTATTTGGGGTTTTGTATTGTGCTACAGTAGTATTCAGAGGCCCCAACAAAAAGATGGTCCCGAAATTAGAACATATAAATGATTGTGTCAGAAGTATGACAAGGTATATTAAGTAATGTCAGAACATGTAACAGGCAAACAGGTAACAGTAAAACATGTAACAGGCAAACATGTAACAGTAAAACATGTAACAGTACCATGAAAAATAATGTAAAGGCGGTGGATAAAAATCTCAGTTCTGTTGAAAGTGTAGACCACAAGGAAGGCAGCAGTTCCCTTTTAAGGAGAACAACATCACTAAAGAGATGTGCTCACAAAAATGCTAACATGGTGCTTAAAATTATTCTAAACAGATACTTTCAGATAAGATATGGAAGTATTAAGGCTGTTGGGCATAGCTGAGGCTTTATCTAGAGTACCGAGTACAGTTCTGTTTACAAGAAAAGAACTGAATTATTTTAGCTTGTTTAGGTAAGCAGAGAAAAAGCTGGGAGGCAATATGAGTGCTGCCTGAAACATACATTGTTATGAGGACAGACATGAAGGAGAGGCAACGCTGGATTATGAACCAATATACAAAGGCAAACAGGACAAGCTGTAGGTTGAAGGTCAGCAGAGACTCCTGAGCCAGCAAAGCGGGCAGATTCTGCATCCACGCTGACAGGACCAAACCCAGAGTGCTGTTAGGAAGAAGCTGGATAAGTTTATGAGGGCCATTATAAAACATACTGCTGCAGCAGCAGGCATAATTTCAGCCCTAATCTAGAGAACTGGGGCAACAGGGTGTCTTCCAAAAGCTTTCTTTGTCCTGCATGTAAGTTTTGCTCTCGTGAGGTCTAAATTCAATGGCTCAGGAGATCTCTTCTAGTCTTGTGATCCCATTTTATGCAGAAATACTCCACTTCTTGAAGGGTGGTGAGAGAAAGCACAAAAGTATTTCACAAAAAATTACACTGATAAGCAACAAAGAATAACATCAATGACATCTAAACGGAGGGGGCACATAACAGTCAGTTTTTCACAACGGTTTGGCTAAACCTAGGAGTTAGTGGGAAGCAAGGGTACTCAGTATATCATGGAAACCACTCAGTGTTTTGAAGATTTAGCATCTCCTAAATAAATAAATTATTTCTGTGGTTTACAGTTCAGTCCGGGTCTGCTGACATGAAAGGCAATGTTTTCACTGATGTCAGCAACACAGGAGCAGGACAGGTTTTAAAGCGAACTATGTACCTAATGAATCAAGTGATTTGTCCCCGACATCCATTATGATTTTAAGCCATATGCAATGTTTCGTTCAAAAACATGGTTTCTTGTGTGATAAATGGCCTGCTTCTCAACCCTGAACATTCACGAAAAGCTCTGGAGTTTTGTTTCTAATCTTTGAGTTTTCACTGAGAACAAAATATTTAAATTCCTTTTTTGATGTTCCCTAGAAAGTTTCTTTTTGGTCACTGAACATACTGAGAGAAATTTAGTCAGGTTCATTCCTCACGCAAGTATAGTACTCCCATCCTCATTTACCTCTTATATATATAAAGTATGTTATTTTGTGTAAATTGAGTGCATTAGAGTTCTGCAACAGAACATGCATTTTTCCTGTCCGCATTTTTTGTACAAATGGACTTTCTCTGTTCTCATTCTTGAAGCTGTAGAGCTCCACTGACTGCTGTGGGACACAGAAACGTCCTCAGATAACACTAATAACTTCAAAGTAAAACACCTTCTTTAAAAAAAAAAAAAAAAAAAAAGAAAGAAAAAGAAAAAAGGTCTAAAGTTTGGCAAAACCAATCTTTGGGCTATACTGGCCTGATACACAAACTGGCTTACAGCCTTTGAACATGTGTGTTACTGCCTCAGGCAGCACAGTGAACAAAGCTCTGTTTCCTCAGAAGACCCTAAAATATCAGGGCAATCCTACTGCAGAGAGCATTCTCCGGGTTTTCTTGGGACCTCAAAAAATGTTTTTGTTGTGCCAGGCACACCTACACACATAATTTCCTTCTCTTCATTTTGAAATACTCACTATGGATGGTGTTATCGCAAAGGACACCCTTGCAGACTCTCAATCACTCAAACGCTCATTACCCCAAGGAAAAGCATACTAATTATTAGTGAATGGCAAAGACAGACAACCATTAATGAGGCCATACAAACATTTTAGTTAATTAGTAAATTAGTCCTAATTAATTCAGTTACTCCTACCTGGAATATTGAATGCTGCTAATGAGGAAATTTAACAACTATACAAAGACCTGAACTTTGAAAGCCTGGAACAGCAGAGCTTCCTTGAAACTGAGAAGCTTTTTGCTGAGAATTTTGGTTCCGGCCCATCTCTGCCAGTAACTAAAGGCCCTGAGGACCCGTGTCCACCAGGAATATGCTTAGTGGGAGTAGAATAGCTGGGGCACTGCTGCCACAGCTGTACTGCTCTGAAATGGTTTCCTTTCTCACCCCAGAAGAAAAGGATCCACCCTGAAGAGTGCATGAGTGAAGACACTAAACAAGAATTACAGAGGATATTTCTGGTTTGCTTGCCTCCAGCCGGATAGTGTTAGCTTCTATTAGAATATCTGTTTCAAGCAGCTCCAATATTTCAATAAAGCCTTCTACACGTGTAATGATTAATAAGGTTCTACTAAGCACCCTGGAGGCAGAATTTTCTTTTTGAAAAATGATAAACCATTTTCACGACAATATCCTGAAGGCTGTGAGTATGGCAGCAAAGTTCTATATACTCATTCAAAGGAATAAAGACTATGTTCGCAGAACAGTAATTTATAACAAGGGCCAAGGGGGAAGCAATATCTGAAAACCATAGGAAATATTTTTTTAGAACCTATTAATCATTTAAATTGTTTTTAAATGCTTTTGAAGAGGTAGAACAGTGTTTTTCAAACTAATATTTTCAGTAGTCACCACTCCTCCTGCTGGATTCATAGAGGTTTTTTTCTGGAACGATCTATATTTTATGCTTGGGAATTTTACAAGACTCCCAGCATTTCCTGTATGAATGGACAGAACACCCTTTTTGCAATGATCATGGTAAACACATGAGTTCATATAGCACAGAATCTATGATATACCATAAAGCAGTATTTTCCCAGCATGGTGGGCACATTCCAATTAAAACACACAAAAACATAGGAGACCCCACACCTGAGACAAGATTTCTTCTAATCTGCTCTTAAGGTATCCTTAACCTTCTTCTTTTCAGGCAGGGAGGGTGTCCACACTTCTCCTCTCTCAAGTTGGTGGAATTCAAGAAGAATCTCAGTCTCCTTCCTCTTGTAGCATGAGGCCTCCTTCAGAAATAGATGTTCAAATACGCTCTTCTGCATCTATATTACTTCTGAAATATGTTGTGGACTAAACAGCCTCATACTTCCACATCTGTCATAAGGTTTCTTCAGCCTTCTTGCACTACCTTTCACCGCTTCCACCTTCAGATTTCTAGATCTCCATGGCTCATACCCCCCAGGCCCCCAAAATTTTAACATGATTGTAGTACCTTTCCTGTTGTCTCTTTACAGCTGTTCCTACTTAAAACTTATGTAGCATTTCTCAGCCATATGCTCCATCTGGACATGACAACACTCACATATCCCCGCTCAAAAGCAAAGAACAGGCAGAAGTATGGGTTACAAGCCCAGAAGACATGATTACACCACCTGCATAACCCACACCTTACCAGCCCCATTCAGTAACTCATGAAATTACCCACTAATTACTGGTTAAGCAAGACTGTAGCTTCTAGAAGGCTTGTGACTGCTTTTCATAACTGCAGTTTCCCTCTCGCACAGAGATTTTCTTTCTAATTGGCACAGAGCCATGAATAAAATTGATTCATATTGAGTATATATACACACATTGGTCTCATGAAGGAGAGCACATCAAAGTGTTTTTTAACAAATATAATAGTGAAATTGCATTTCTAAGAGGAAAGAAAAGAAACAACATTCTTTTCTTGTCTATAATAATTCTAGACTTATCACATTCCGGTTAGACTTACCTCCCACTTTATTCTGAGAAGTCAATTCATTCAACAAATGAATGCAAGAATTCATGAGCCCACTGGGATCCTTCAGACTGGAAGTCATTTCTATAAATGTAATACATACATTACTAACAAGACAAACTACTTGGATACATCCAACTATGAGCAGAGAGATTTAGATGCAAACCAAATAATTACATTTAATAAGTTCATGAAAATCCAAAAACTTTTTTCCTCTTCTAAATATAAGTTGTATTGGCATTTATTTATTTTTTTACCAAAGGCAGATTATGTCCTGAATTTGTGAAGAACAAGAGTTTTCCAAGAAAGTGATCATCCTGACTCATATTAATTTCATCTGAGTAAACTGCTCTGTTCTGAAATTTCCTTTTTTATCATTTCTACGAATGCAAGGGTTTGGTTGTAGGTTGATAGGACAGACCTCTTGACAGTATATACCTGAAATATTTGCCTATGCCAAGGGTTACCCAGCTCACCAGAGATGAGCACAATGTTGGAGGCAGTAGTGGAAAAAGCGTTGGGAATGGGTATCTTCCAAAAAAAGTAGTTTACAGATTAATCTCTCTAATAGCATAGTAGTTTATAACATTGAACGTCACTTTCCTGACTGCATTCTTGTTATTTAAAACAACTAAAAACAATAGTCAAGATGAATGACCATAAGGTTATGGGGTTACTAGAAAATTATATTGTCATTAATTAGAACAAAAGAAATGTAAACTGTTGTGACTGCCATAATCTGTGATTGCAGTAGGCAAAGCCTTGTGCCTCCATGCAGCTCATTGTCAAATCACAACCTAACAGCTGCATAATTAAGATTAAAATCACAAAAGAAACTATTTATAAAGTATGCCCCTACACAATGTACTTCAGAAACAGAATAAGCTATCAGAAATAACATTAGAAGGTTCAAGTATATGTACATTTTTTAAAAATTAAGTAAAATACACGTTAGAAATTCTCCCCACTGTTCAGGAGTCCAACTTGATGAGCTACATTTTCCCCCGTAAATGAAAGAATGTAATTCATGTTAAAACAAATAAAGATATGAACCAATTGTAACAGGCTTACTAACAGTTCAAAGTGAGGAAAAGAAGTTAGAGGTTCATAAAAAGCAACTAAGATAAACTCCCTTTGAAATACTCCTGAGAAGTGATGAAGGAAAAGTTTTAAGCTAGTACCTGTCCACATTTTTTCTCATTCATCTTACATGTCCAGCAAGAGAAATCCACCGACAGAATCATCCAGAACAACAGCCATCACCCATGCAAGGGTAGGATTGGTGACACGAGAGAAGACAAGTTGGAGTAGCAAGTAGGTCAAGAGAGGTCCTCCTGCCCCTCTACTCTGCCCTGGTGAGGCCACATCTGGAATATTGTGTCCAGTTCTGGGCCCCTCAGTTCAAGAAGGACAGGGAGCTGCTTGAGAGAGTCCAGCGTAGAGCCACAAAGATGGTGAAGGGAGTGGAGCATCTCCCTTATGAGGAAAGGCTGAAGGAGCTGGATCTCTTTAGCTTGGAGAAGAGGAGGCTGAGGGGTGACCTCATCAATGTTTATAAATATGTCAAGGGGGAATGTCAGGAGGATGGAGCCAGGCTCTTTTCAGCGGCGTCCACTGACAGGACAAGGGGCAATGGGTGGAAGCTGGAACACAGGAGGTTCCAGATAAATATGAGGAAAAACTTTTTTACTGTAAGGGTGACCGAGCACTGGAACAGGCTGCCCAGGGAGGTTGTGGAATCTCCTTCTCTTGAGACATTCAAAACCCGCCTGGACGCGTTCCTGTGCGCTCTAGTGTAGGTGGTCCTGCTCTGGCAGGGGGGTTGGACTAGATGATCTTTAAGGTCCCTTCCAACCTTTAACATTCTGTGATTCTGTGATTCTGTGAAGTTACAAATGTACTTTAACAAAAGTTGAAATTATAAATTAGTTCCTTGAAATAGTCTATTCGTCGCTATTCCTATATTACCTACAGCATCTATTCCAGCA
Source organism: Trogon surrucura (assembly GCA_020746105.1). NCBI lineage: Eukaryota > Metazoa > Chordata > Aves > Trogoniformes > Trogonidae > Trogon > Trogon surrucura. Next base: position 58,340,133 of record CM036618.1, read on the forward strand.
TGATGCTGGAACTGGTTAGGCTTGGATGACACCTGAGTTGATACAAGGGTGAGAAACCCATTGGGTTCACATAAGTCTCATTTCAGTGTTTGTTTTTTTAAATAAATAAATAGATAACTAAATAAATTTTTTTAAAAAATATTAAACTAAAGATGAAAACCAGAAAAAGAATTTTCTATTTCAGGCTTAGCGCAGTCCCCAGAAAAATCAAAAAAACTCACCACAGGAACTTCACTTTTCTAGTTCCTACAAGTCTTGCGTGGGAGCAATTAGCTTAAAGCTAGCTTAAAGCATGTGACTCTATACAGCACAATTCAAATAGCACAAAATACTGAAGCTGAACTCTAGCTTGCCATTCAGAATACATATGCCAAAACTTCAGAGTTAATTTCTTGGTATATTTTTCCTTGTCTGAGGAGGTGAACTGCAGGAAGAATTGTGTTCAGATATTGCATTTTTATTAAAGTAGGTTTACAGAACCACAGAGAATAGAAGTAGCAAGGAGGGCACTTTCAGCAATAAACCAGACACATCCAGGATACAGGGTTAATCTAAGAGGCAACCTGTAAATGAAATTGTATTAATTTTGATTCAGGTAAAGGTAATGCGGGACTCTGTATTTCATTTCAAACGAAAATTAGAAATCTCTCAAGTAGAGAAATATTCTGCAAATCCTACGTCATCCATCTTTTAGGACATCTGGAGATTCTTTGTTCTTTGCAATTCCCACTTCTCTCCTAAAGATCATTATTAAAGGGCCAGATAAAAGCTGCTGGCAAGACTCAAGTATTTCATAACAGATTTTGCTATCTTACAAGATAATATCTTATTAGGGTGTGAGACGATGAAAAACAATATCCGGAAAAACATTCAAATCAGAGAAGTCAATACAATGCAGAATAAAAGTAGGAAAAGTACTCTATTTGCTCATTTTCAGTGTCCAGACAAGTTCATGCCACACAAAGGAAATGGTAGGAGCCTCCTTGTGCTGAACAAGGCACTGAAGAATACCCGGAGAGGAAGGAACAATGACAAACTGAAGATAAACAGATGTCCAAGAAAAAAAGAAGTCCAGACCTTAGTTTCTGAAATTTTTATGACAACTCCCAAAATATAAGCATCTATGTCTTAGAATTTAAAAAAAAAATAAAAAAATAAACCTGCCAATTAACTTTCCACATTTGGTACTTTTTTAAAATAGTCTATACGTTTTAGCTGCTATGTTTCACTCGCTGGTCCTTTAAATCATTTCGACACCAGCATGACTCTACTGAAATCAGCAGGGTTACAGCATAACAGAGCAGGAATTAGGCCCACTAGTGTGATTTCTGGTTGCTAGACTGAAGGAAAAACAACTTTGTTTGAGCTTCACATAAGTTCTTTTAATCGCTACACGGGCTCAACTAATCCGAAAGACATCAGGCAATTCCTGTGCTTGAAGGACATCAAGTGAGCTGGATTTGTTTTTTCTCCAGTCTGGGACATTACTGAACTAGCATGACAATTAGTCTGGACATCATAACTCTCTGAAGACACCTCTAATTCCACGGATGTGATTAGCAAATTAACAGGACAGGAGGCCAGGAAGAACCAGAAGGTCATCTAGTCTGCCCTTTTGCCAGCAAATTTCATCCAGTCTTTGAAGCCAGTAACTTGTATGTCTCATTAAAGCATTCTCTCTGTTTCAGTTAAAGCATATTTTTCCAAATGATAAACAGTTCTGAAGATTTTGAAAGTAATTCACTATTTCCCCAGTGGTTAACATCATGCTTTAGATAATTATTAATAAAATAAAAAAAAAAAGAACAACAACAACAAAAAAAAAACCAAAAACAAACCTTAAAAGGGATTTCTGGAAACATTAATGCAAAAGGCAAAGATAAATCTGGAAATTATGGTACATCGCAGATAACATTGCATCTGCCATTAATAGGCATTCAAGATGGTAACATCTAGAAAACCTAACAAATGTTTTTTATCCTTAGCAAGAAACATTCTGCTGAAGGACAGCACCAGGAGGCTTCCAGGACTGCAACTGCAAAAATCACAATTCTAACACAATCCCTAAAGAAAGATCTCACATCCAGGCTAAGTAATTCTCTGCAGCTGCTTGGGCTTCATGACACCAAATAGTAACTTGCAGTTCCCAGAATTAAGCAGTTGGCTACAGCTGCTAACAGTCATTTGCAGGAATAGCCACAGCTGAGTACATCCCCAAAATTACAATCTGTGTGTAGAGGTCATATCATTGTGTTGCTTCACTCAACTGTTCCTAAAAATGAGCATTTACTGTGCTATTTAGCCCTCTATTTCTCACTACATATCTAAAGACACTAAGTTGTTCCCATTTCACAATAACAGACTTTTGTGCTTTTTACGTTTTCCAGGCACTGTATCTCCTGATGGCAGAAAGTATGGCTAAAGCCACTGAGATTATATGATTGCTGATATGCTTCCAGTGCCCTGCAAGTCATTTGAAGGGGCTGGGCTTTTTGGTGTCTTGTGTTTTGTTTAGGATAGAGACTATAAGAAGCATTTACCCATTTGAGTTTGACAAAATTGTTTTAATTTCATAAACTCAGTTATGGTGAAGCTGGATTTCTAATAAAGAATATGTGGTAAAAATAAAAGAGATAGCCACCTCCCTCAGTTGATCTCACTATTACTGAACACAGGCAGGTTTCTCTTCTTCAGTTTGCATTTAATTATTGCGTAAAATAGTACCACAATATCCTTTGCATTACCCCAAAACTCACTGGAGACTCACCAACTCCACAAGCAGACCTGAGGATTTGTGGGTATGGGAGTGGTGACAAGTGGCTTAATGGGACTGTATCACTAAACTGCTTAGCAAAATCCCACTCCTGGAAGATGGCAAATCGTAGTGTCTTTTGGAAGCCAGTTGTCACAGAATCAGAAAATCACAGAATTGCCTAGATTGGAAAAGACCTTTAAGATCATCGAGCCCAACCAGTAACCTAACACTGACAAGTCCTTGCCTAAACCATACCCCTAAGCACTATGACTATGAAGGAACTATGTTATGAAGGAACTGATGTCATTTTTAAGTTATACTCAAGTCTCTCACATTTTTGAAAGCTGAGGCACTTTGGGGAGCTTAGATGAGGCTTGTTGGGGCAGAAAATGGGTGACAGTGAGATTTTGCTGAATTTGTAGCAACAGGAGGTGGCAGCTGCCACCTGAGAAGGAGACAAGGCCACCCCTCCCCTTGGTTTGCAGTGTAAAGCCCAAATGCCTCCTTGACTCTCTGCAACCGTCCTTCCTTTTCAGCTCACACTGGTGTTTCCTGTACAGATTTTGGATGTGGGTCATAGAATCACAGAATGGTTGAGGTTGGAAGGGATCTTTGGACATCCAACCACCTTGCTCGAGCAGGGCCACCTACAGCCAGTTGCCCAAGACCATGTCCAGGTGGCTTCCAAGGATGGAGACTCCACAACCCACCTGGGCAACCTGTGTCAGTGCTTGGTCATCCGTACAATGAAAAAGTGTTTCCTGATGTTCAGAGGGAACCTTCTGTGTTTCAGTTTTTGCCGACTGCCTCTGGTCCTGTCATTGCGGACCACTGAAAAAAGCCTGGCTCCTTGCTCCTTGCACCCTCCCTTCAGGTATTTATGTACATTGATAAGATCCCCCTGAGCCTTCTCCTCCTGAAGCTGGGTAGTCCCAGCTCTCTCAGCCTCTCTTCATGTGACAGATGCTCCAGTTCCTTCATCACCCTTGTGGCTCTTTGCTGGACTCTCTCCAGTACACCCCTTTCTCTCCTGTACTGAGGAGCTCAGGACTGAACCCAGCTCTCCAGATGTGTCTCACCAGAGCTGAGCAGAGGGGAAGGATCACCTCCCTCAACCAGCTGGTGACACTCCTCCTGATGTAAGATTCGGAAGGAAATGCCAAGGGGCCTTATCGTCAGGCACAGAGAAACACTGATGGGCACAACATTGTTCAAAAGTCTTCCTGCACATTTCAGCACACATCTCAACAAAACATCTTACAAAAGACTGCAGTCAAGAGTCCAAATTTCACAAAGTCAGGGCACCTTTTGTGTTCAAAAGATGACTCTCACTCTGAAAAATTAGCAACATGAATTCACTTTATTGGCAGCTGACTGATTCGTATGGCTGACAGTATCACTCTCTGATAATGCCACCTTACAGCTCAGTTTGAATTTGAATATTTTTTTTGTTTAGTTCTTCTAAAAAAATTCTAAAGAATGGGAAACAATTGGAAGTAAGATGACAAAAAATAATAACAATTATGGGAAAAGTCCTCCTCACTTAAATCTGTTCCGATTTTGGATAGTGACTCAGTTCATGCATTCGAAATATTGCATAATTCTTCTATTTCTGAAGAGTTCTGGAAAAGATATGAAATTTAAGCACCTTTCTAAAACTATGGGGTTATATTGCAAACATTTAGCTGCTAATATCATTACAGATCATCTGAAGATGATAACCAGACATATTTTACTAAGGATCCTTGACAAAATCATCATAATGTAATCCATAATATTCTCTAAATGTTGCTTTTATCTTTCCCTGTCGATTAATAGTAGGAGATTAGTGACTAATCTAATTTAGAGTGAAATCAATATTCCTTTGCTTACAAAACAGTCTCTGAAGATTTTGTAGGCTTTCAGTCCATAAAGTCCCTTGTAATGGAAAAAAAAAATGAGCATCTGATAAAAAGAGAGGCCTGAGGTCCTTGTCACTGGCATGGAGAGCTAAAGCCTCCACGATAACCATTAGCGAGATAAGGAAAACTGGAAAGAAAAATAAAAGATACCTTAAAGCCTTAAATACTTTCAGAAATCAAGTACTCAAATTTTGGATGGAATTAACATGCTTAAAGCTTCTGGATTTAGAAATTCCAAGTTTTTTGTATATCTACTTAGTTTTCTAAGTAAAGAGAGCTCAGATTGCAATTTCAAAAAGAAAAAAAATGCAGAAGGCTGTTAGCCAGGTGAATGTGTTTGCACTGGTTCCTGTGATATATGTTACATTTTATACCAAAGATTAGAAAGAAACCACAGACAGATCGTGGCATGTGCAGTATCAGTTCACAGCAGGAACTAAAGATGAAAATCTCAGGAGTCAGAGTTCATGATGAGCTCTTAGAATCCTTCCAGGTGTTTTCATGGAAAATGATACAATAGAGCACAGAGATGAAAGACCAAATATATATTATTTTAAATCATTCCTTCAGGGCTTAAAGCTAAGCTCAGCAGGTACTAGGAGACCCAGCATGGATTTCAAAGCAAATGTACATCTAAAGAAAGCAATTTTTCATTAGAGTCATAATTTACACTTCATTCTCTTTTTATTTTTTCTCACAGTTTTCCTACACCATCACAATCTTTTATTCTGCTACTTTTTGTTTTAAAAAAAAAGTTTCCGAAAATGACAAAATGTATTTCTGCTTGTGTTTGTGACCACTTCATTTATTGCTTCTTTACTATGTGCAGAACTCATGCATAATTCAACTTACAATGAGGCAAGCCAACAGCTCACACTCTGCATTTACAAAAGTAGTAGTGACGTAACAGTAGCAATTAATGAAAAGATTCCTATGTCAGATGCATGCTATGAAAAAGAGAGTGAAGAGATACTTAAGACCTGGCATGGCATTCTAGAGAACACATCATTTTGAATGGTCCAGTTCAGTGGGGATAAGAGGACAAGAGCTCTGTCATATTTTGACAGCCATACATGCAAAAAAAATGCATTCATCTGGATTTTTGAGATAATATACACTTAATTTTTTTATGTAATGGCCTGCTCCCTACTATCTGAAAAAAGCAAGTGGAATCTGAGAGCCACTTGCATGATTTCTCCCACTTCTAGACACACAACCAGATTTATACATGGAAAATTCTCCAAAAGCACAATGTATGCTTTACATGGTTGGAGAGATGACTGTCACATTTGGGTTGGTAAGCTCCCGTTTGTGTGTGCAGGCAACAATTTTGTAGACAACTATATGGAAGAATGTAATGATAGTTCAATCCAATTTCAGAGAGCACTTTATTTATACTGTTGGGTAAGCCACTCCATGTCTTAAATCACGACGAAGATTTCCAAGATACTTGATGGTTTTCATAAGGTTGGATAGTATTTGTATATTACATAAGACATATATCCTCTAGCACTATTTACAAATAAATATGAGGTAGATTTTTTTAATAGCTTCTGTTATCAAAAAGAGAAAAAATAACATTCATTTGACCTGAATAGTTTAACACAACCCAGTCCTTTGTTCAGTTACCAGCAAAACCACTTTACAATATTTCCCTGGAATTTATAGATTTTTCCATTTGCAAGTAAACTTTTTAAAAGTTGTTAAAAAAACTTTAAATAATTAGGAATTGAATGCCTAAGAGAAAAACTTCTTTGAAAACATGCTGAGGACACAAACTATGATTTTATCAGACTCCCCCCAGGGTTTCTGCTACCCTGGGTGCCAGAACTACAGCCACAGAAACTAATATCAGGAAACATCAACTTTGCAATAGGGAACACAGAGCAGTTCTTTCCAATTCCGGTTTTATGTGAGTAGAGCACCGAGATGGGGAATTTTTATTCAGGAACAAGACTCAACACAGAAATAACTTTTTGTGCTGTAGATGAATTCCAAGGGTACTTCCACTACCATATTCGGCTTCAAATAATTGCAAAGCTCTGACATACATAAAAGATTACTTGGATATAAGCAAAGAAATGTATAGAAATACATTGGCAAATAAATGTATAGAAACATACTGATTGCCCCCAGATGGATGCTAACTCTGTTGTGGCAAACCATAATACTGTGTACTGTTTAGCAAATGCATCTATCTACATGGTAAATTCCGTATAGAACTATATGAGAAATTGTAGAATAAATTTAGAGCACATGCTTTACTTCTAAGACCAGTAGAGCCAGGGACATTTTGGATGATAGGGAGCAAGACAGATCTTGAGGAGAAAGGAAAAAAGAAGGAAAAATATGCAAATGTTTCCGGTTAGGTTCAGAATGAACCTAATTCTTATCGCATACTACAATGCCCCACATTTCTTAGAACCTTTCAGATCAAGATTCTGAAGCGTTAATAGCCTTACAGGAATTAATGAAGGTGAAAGGTAAGGCCACTAGAAGGAAAATTGAGCTGTACAGCAGTTATGGGATTTATCAAAGGCCAGGCATTGAACTGGGGACACATGGAAACAAAAGCATGAAGTTTCCATTCCAGCACCCTCATCTCACTACTATACTTCATATAAAAGTTTTGCTGCTTCTCACAGACACTCTGGCAGAAACTAAGGGACTTAATAGAGCAAAGCAGTACAATTTGCTGGGGTTTTTTAAACCGTTTTTGCCTGACTCACCATTTTTTTAAGGAAACGAGATTGAGTAAAATTCCCTGTAAAAATGTGCTTGCTTTCAATGTCAGCTGGACAACTATACATTACGGATCCCTTAGCCACATGATCAGTATCAGCAAAGAAGAATCTACCAAAATAAGAGGTATCAAAAAAAATTTTGTTCCCCTGGTCAAACTAACATATAAATAGATACATATATATATATATATATACACACACATACATAAACCTAGACGCAGATTTAGATAGATCTAGATCCAGCTTTAAGTCCAACATTAGTTAAATTATTGTCTGTCTCTGTTAAGCATGCCTCACTGTCTACTCTCCCACTAATGATCCGTTTTACTGTCCTGAGATGAATTTAAAGAATCAAAACAAGCTTAAGTCACACAAACCGAGGCTGTTAGTGATGCCATGTAACATGAGCACTGTTGCAGCCATATCTAACACAACAAACAAGGTCTCTTCCTATGTAGTGCTGAGCAATGCAACCACATTAGCCGTTTCTGCTGACTGGGAGCACTGGACGAGGGACCCACGAGTCTGTTTGCGAGCAAGAGCTGCTGCTTTCATACACTGGGAACAGTGGGTCACTGTAGCTGGCAGGAAGGGAGTCAACGACAAGGGTCAGGAATGAAAACCTCAAAATGTACCACATATCTTGGAGGCTCACAGAATCATCCAAAGTTTTTCATTAGGTCAGCCAGATTAGTACCTTAATTGCCTGTGGTTTGTCTGCCATCATCTTCACATGCATCATGATTACTTTTTACAAAGTTAACCATTTGAAAAGCTAACCCCTTTATTAGGGGGCAAGCCCACACCACGTATTATAAAAGCACACAGAACAAACAGAATCAATTTTCACCCTTTCAATTAAGTCTAAATGGCCTTCCCCTCTTCAACTGTTCTCATTAAACAACAAGCACAAGGGACTGTCATTTGCTCTCTATATGTTGCCAGGGCAATCTCCAGAAATTTCTTGCAGTATATCAAAGACCTATGTTGCATGTACAAAGGTATCGGAATTTAGAAAAATATTTAAAAGGTTAATTATCTTCAAGACTAATGCACTGCGGTTAATTTAAACACCTGATGCCTGCTGGGTCCCCATTAGAGGATATGCCACAATCATGATAGATAATACTGGCTGCAATTTCCACATCCAGGACTCTGGCTGAATCTAATTTTGCTGTATGCTTCTATAGCAACAAACTGCCAAAATGTTGCAAGAGGCATGTCTATCAGGTGTATTATAAGCAGTCTTGCATTCAGCCACTGGTAATGTGTGTCATAGACTTCATATTCTCAGTCTACTGTGGCTTAGTGCTATTTAAATAGGTCTTGTATGTATAATTATAAAGCTTAACTGCCTTGTGGATGTGGAGATGTGGAGATCTACAGAAGGAAAGGTCATGTGTTTTCGGTACTGCTCTGCAGGAGGAAAGGCCCACTGCATAGTCACCTGTGATTGCAGTGGATGAGTCCTGCAACCTAAAGCATCCCTTGAACTTCCACACACTTCTAGAAGACTATAATCTTTACTACTATCTTCATCAGAGAATCTGGGGATTCTGTTACTAAAAGGTAATACAAAGTGGTGGTGGATCGCTTAGCCACAGCCCTAATTATTTAGAATAAGCATCTAATGCTGTAAAATGATGCTTCAGAAATCAGTAATGGATACTCAGACAAATTAGTTGATACTCCCAGGTAGGTAAGTAACTCTCCAGAGTTTTGTATGGAAATCCATTCACTTTGTATCGATCTTTCTTTGAGCATTGTCCCAGGGGAAGGGATGTGAGTGGAGTAATGAATTTACACTTGTCCCAGCAAATGAGATCAGCACTGGACCCATTTAATGGAGCAGATCCCCAGCAGATGTTACTGTCCTAGCTCTGTAATTATCAGTATTGGTTGATGTTCTGACTGGCTGTAGCTTGAGTCATAATGCTAGAGTGCTGACAACTCTTTATCATCCAAATAATGTAGGCGATCAAGACAAGCTATTGATCCACTTGTACTCGTCTTTACCGTTTTTTATGGTGCAATCCTTATTTAGACTCGTGAGTCACACATTCCTATCAGTGACACCAGTGTCAATAATGACATCAGTGGTGATGTCACTGATAGGGATACACGTGTATGCCACATACTCTTAGCTCAGCAAAGAACTGCTTCGTATAAACATACATCTTTGCCTGTCCCTTGTCTCAGTTGGACTTTCAAGTTGCAATAACAGAGTTTCACACGATCACGAATATTTACTGTGGTGTGTCATCCCTGCAAGCTTAGAGAAAAGGTGTTCTGCTTCAAAAAAAAAATATTTATTTTGGTTACTTGGATTACTGCCTGGACAGGAAACGATGAAACAGATGTCAGGGAGCCAGATGAGTAATAGAATAATTTTGAAGAGTGATCTGAGCTGCTAAGAAGATGGCAATTGAGAGGTCAGAGGCACAAAACATTTCCCACTTTCTTTCCTTCTGAACTCAGAGCTTGAAGCATAAGCTGCCTGTGATTCAACCTCATCGAGTCAGCATGGTCAGTGCAGCTATTGTTTAAATCCAGGCAGCCATCATGAAGATCTTCATCGTGTCATTTTGAGGGGGGAAAAAAGTTTTAGAAGATGATAAAAACAAAATCAGGGAGATGTATTATAGCTAGAGAAACTGTTCCATATACCATTGTGCTGTTACAGACATTAATTTACCAGAGAGGTTGAGAAACCATGAGATGCCCAGCCCATTCCCAGCAGCACAGCCTGCACCACACAGCTGCACAAGCTTCCCCTCTCCCTCCCCCTTAGTGAAGAGCTGCAGTCAGGGCTGTCCTACTCCTAAGTGGATGTTGAATCATTATTTATGTTACAGTGGTAATGGCAGCCCTTCTCGGTCTGGACAGGGAACCTTCCCCCATCCCAGTGCCGGTCCCTGGCCAAATGACAGAGAGACGCTTGATACCTTGCAGCTAAAGTTAGCCTGACAGAAAAAAAAAGGTGTGTGGCTGACACTGTTGCTATCTCTCCTCCAAACTGTGAAAGCAAGGCATCCAGACATGAAGGAAGTACCTTGAATTCACAAGGGAATGTTATGACAGGAGGAGAAGCATCTCGGTCCCCAGGCACTTTAATCACAAAACCATCTTCAACTAGAAGTTTGTAAAATTGTCAGCTATTTACCCAGGTTAACTGGCCTACGTAATAACTCTATCCAGGATAATGGGGGCACATACAGACCCCTCCATCCCAACATGCTGAGCAGCCAAAATCCAGAGAGCACTAGAGAATACAGCATAGCTGAAAGGAAACACCAAAGATATAGAAAATGAGCATGCATGTCCCGAGGGTTTGTCATAACAGGCATGCCATAGCACTGTGCCAGGGCAAATGATATCTGCAGGCAGAGGCCTTCTGTAACAACGTTATGATGGCATTAAAACACAAACAGCAAAGTATTCACTGATTCTGATTTTGTTAACATATAAGTTATCTGTAGACAACAATTAGTAGACTTTCTGGGAATGCTCTATCTTACACTGAAAGCTCTTTTCATCGGAAAGCAGGCACAGAATACATCTTCATTTGCTTAGCCAAGTGTGTCTAATGTTGAGAACCTCGTCGGTATCAGGATCAAGACACAAAATAGCCAAACAGGACTGAAACCTTCTACTGAAGTAAGATGCTGCCACCTTCGGACCAAAATCAGGATTAGCAGAAACCCCAAAAACTTGAAACGCACTCAAGAGGAAAAGAAACAACTAATGTCTCAGTGCCACGTCAATAACACTTAGTTGCAGGTTTTCCTGATAAAACATATAATATTGAATTGCAAGAAAGAGAGCAAAAGAAATGATGACCATGCTTCCTGAAGAGTTTAACACCTTTTACTATTCTGTACAATGCTCTTTTCTTACATGTAAAGGCTCATCAAATACTTTGGATAAGCACACATAGGTTCTGTGGACTGCTACTTGGCATTTAGAAGCCTTTCTCTTGCAGTTAAAGGCAACATAAATGAGACGTGAAATTACAGAAAACTAGAAATTAACTGTTCAGATCAGATTCGGGCTAACAAATTGAGCTCGATGTGTGTTATTGCTCATTTCAACGACAGCATGGATCTCTTAACAGCTATAACTTACATGAGCAAGACCGAGGAGAAGAAAAATATAAAGTAATTTTTCCTCAAGTAAACCATGGGAAAAGGGCAGTCTGCTTTTTCTTTTCCCACTCACCTCAGAGAAACTCCCTGGATTCCTCTAGTATTTATTCAAATGCTAGGGATCTGGCAGAAACTTGGACCTATCCATGAGAAAGGCTTTTCCCTCAGCTTTGAGATTTGAGTGCCTTTCTCTGCCAGCTTCCTGGCAGTGTGACTCCATTGGAGTCAGGATCTCAGCAGCTCACCTGCCAAAACCTTACAGAACCATGTGTAAGATGAGTTTCTGAAAAGTGGAAAGAGCACACATCAAACTTAGGGAAGCCTCTGCCTATACTTTCTTGGTTTAGTATTCACACAGAGGTGGGATGTCTGTATACACTCTGCACATGATAGCCCAGAAAACTCTCACTTGTGGTTCAGGACAGCAGAAAAACGATTGTGCCACAGGTATGGTTGTCACCTTGTGCAAATCAGGCAAGAAAAGTAAGCAGTTGAGGTTGCTTTGATGATGTAGATCAACAGAGCCCAGCTGAATGCCACAGATGGTCAGGACCTCAGAGTCCACAAGATGGTACTCACAGCACTATCCAAAAAGGAACTGCTACATAAATCCCATCACAGCTTCTCAACAGGCGTCAAAGTACGGTACTTAGATGCAGGATCAAAGCACTTTGTTCTGCGGCTCAGCAGAGATAGCAATCTGTGCTTTCCAAAGAAACACAGCCAAGTTCTGATACTGGATTTCTTTCTGAAAATCAGACATACATCCTCAGTCTCACAGGCAAGGCTTTGCAAAAGAAAAAAAACTTTTTGTGTCTTTATTATAAATATATTTATAAAATACAGTATTTCTTGTTGGTAAGATTTCTTAATGATGACTTTAACTTGTTCTCAGACTTCAGTTATGCCGAAAAAAAAAAAAATTAGCACAGCAATGATCAGGCTGCATGAAAGTCTGCAGCAGTCTTTTTATGTGGAGGAATACATCAAAGGACTTCAAGGGGTTTAATAATGGAACTACGACAGCCTGAAGAATAAACAGAATTTGAGTGGACAGATGCACAGGACTTAGAGCTTAATCTAGGAGCCTGCGACTTGCTGAAAGGAGCCAATATGAAAGTAATTATGCATTTAAAACAATTACTATTTATTCTTCAAAGAGTCATACTCAAGTGAAGTAACCCATTTTTAATTATTTCTGGTAATTGCATTGTATCCCAAAATTATATGTCTGCATACTCTTTGAACTAAGCTTTCCAAAAAAAAAAAAAACAACCCACCCCTGCATTTTTGCCTAAAGATTACCCCCCATCTTGAATACTTCTCCTCTAGCTTATCATTTCCTTCAAGTATAATACAGGGTGTTAAGTCTGAGTAAATACCACTAATTTTAGTTTCTGTATCTAGGGCAGAACTCAGTTTAACAATGAACAATCACATATGCAATTGTTCACTTACCACTGACTTTGGATAATCTGGAAAATCCTGTAAAAGTATCAAGGCATTTCTATTAAAATTGTGGTAGCTCAACCACACAAATTGCACTTAGTAAAATGACTGATCGCCAGCTTAGGATGGATCTTATCCTGCTTCAGACATCATGAAATAGCTTTCCATTCAGGAACTTCAACAGACAAAATCTGATTTAAAACAATCCCCAGAGCATCCATCATTTCTACTGAGACATAATCACATTATTCTTGTGCAGCAGAACCTAGGGAGCAAATTCCATCACCTATACCTTCTACTCACTAGCTGGGACAGTAGTGCAAATTTTACTTTTAAGTGTAATTAATGCAGTTAATGATCAATTTGTGGTGAAATTTCCAGTGCTACGCTTAAGAACATACCCTGCTCATATATGCATGTAAAGGCTAATTTTAAACTAGCTAGCTCTGATACTGGTGACAGCTTAACTGCAGCAGAGCAGGCTCAGTACATGTTCCCCTCCGTGGGACTCAGGTCATTTTGGGCAGCTGATCTATGCCAAGATCCAGTTTACTGCCACCTAACGCTGCTGGCAGTACCCACTCCTAACTAGTTGGCAGGTGGCTCAAGTGAGGCTCTATGAGCTGCAGTCCCACTAAGAGTTTTATATTCGCAGTGAATGCCATGCAGACTCTAAATGAAATGGTTTTGTTTGCTGCAGACAGGACTGCTCCTCCCAGTCTCTCTGAAGTCTACCAGACCTACTAATTCTACCCACAGAGTAATTCCTCTCCTTCTCCATGCCTTGTCACACTGCCCATCCCCTTTTCTTCCAGTTCAAGACTGTAACTAAGGCTAGATTTATCTCACACTGGCATGTGCTACCTAGTTGTCTCTTGTACCTGTATCTGTTACCATATCAAAAGAGAAAGACCGGTATCTCCAGGGAGGGAATGTTACATTCACGCTACGTTCCTATGTAGCATTATCTAGGCATTCCTGCTCTGGCAGGGGGGTTGGACTAGATGATCTTTCAAGGTCCCTTCCAATCCCTAACATTCTGTGATTCTGTGATTCTGTGATCTCAGACCCTATCTCAGAGGAGAGAGACCTGCTTGTTGAAGAGTACCTTCCACAATGAAGAAGGGCTTTGAAACAAGATTAGAGACTTACATTTCTATAATTTTCATTATTGTTCTCAAAAGAGCGGACAGAATTCCCTTGCCTACAGAAAGACCACAGATGAGCTGGTTCGACTGGTTCTCTGGAGCTGAATCCAGTTGCCTATACATTGGCATCTGGTGCGATTTGAGTTGCTGCAGTGTATTTAACACATCCTGTGGCTTTCACAGATACGACAGAGGATGTATAAGAAGCCCACACCATTCTGGTGTGGAAGCCAGCAGGCACATGGTACCACTACAAATAACATTTATGCAACCGAAACCAGTCTCTGCTGTTGAGACATCTAGTTACAACCACTCCCATGCTCATTTTCTAAGAATACATCTTCACGGCTAAAAGAGTGTGTGATTTCCATTTTCTAGGTAACTAAAGCTCATGAGCTATTTATTGTACAGCAAAAGTGCAGTCAGAAGTGGGCACTTTCATTTTATTGTGGACAAGCCTGCTGATGACAATTGTTATGGGCTTGACAGTGACTAGGATTATTGGGTTTTGTTTGTTGCAACATCTGAATAGATAAGATGATTTATTTATCTTGGGTGAAGAACATAGAAATGAGCTGTAAGTATCTATTGGACATCTTACAAGCTACTTGTATGTTAGTTCATGGTCTATTACAGAATTTAGTTAATATGGGCATAAAGCATAAATATCTGAAGCCCTGATAGCACATAGACCTCTTCAGGAGCTGTTTAGCCCTTATAAGAAGTCATTTACTTAAATAATTTCCTAATTTAAAATACTTCAAGATTAACCTGTTTCCTTAGTTCCTTCAAATTTCCTAGTAAATGTTTGGTATGCCATCTCAAGCCATTTGCAGTTTTTGAAGTGAGGGAAGTTTAAGCAGTCCTTTACTCCATTCCATAATTCTATCAGCCATGTGATATCTAGGGGCCTTCTCCATGAAAACAGAAATACAATATTAGTATATTTTCCCATTAGTCTCCTACTTTAATTGACTCTTCATTTTAAAAGCACTCAGAAATATCTCAGAATCACCCCTGTCTTTATTCTGATATAAAAATGTAGGATACATACTGCCTGAGGAAATATGCATTGGGTAGATGTCTTGCACAACCCAACCAGTTCCTTTTCTTGGTCACTTGGTTTTCTCTCAGGAAAAATTTGTCCATCTTCCAGGTCTTCCCTGGGTCTGACCAATTGTTGGCTGCTCCCTCAGTGACCCCAGGTATGGTCAATCATCAGTACCCTAGTCCAAGACAAGGGGGTCTCCCCAGTACCAGGACATCCTGGTTGTCCATTCCAGCTTCACAGAACCACAGAATCACAGAGTTGGAAGGGGCCTCTAGAGATCATCTAGTCCAATGCCCCAACTAAAACAGGATTGCCTAGAGAACATCACACAGAACTGCATCCAGGTGGATTTTCAAAGCCTCCAGAGATGGAGACTCCACTCACCCTCACAGTAAAGAAGTTTTTCCTCATATTTAGATGGAATTTCCTATGTTCAAGTTTGGACCTGTTATAACTTGTCCTGTCACTGGGCACCACTGAAAAAAGACTGGCCCCATACTCCTGACACCACCCTTTAAGTATTTATAAGCATTGACAAGATTCCCCCTCAGTCTCTAAAAAGCCCCAAGTCCCTCAGCCTTTCCTCACAAGAGAAATTATCTAGTCCCCTAACCATCTTTGTAGCCTCTTGCTGTACCATCTCCAGCAGCTCTCTGTCCTTCTTGAACTGAGGAGGCCAGAACTGGACACAGTACTCCAGATGTGGCCTCACCAGGGCAGAGTACAGGACAGAGTAGAGGGGAAGAAGAACATCTCTTGACCTACTAGCCACACCCCTTCTAATCCACCCAAGGATGCCATTGACCTTCTTGGACACGAGAGCACATTTCTGGCTCATGGTCATCCTGTTGTCCACGAGGATTCCCAGGTCTTTTTCCTCAGAGCTGCTTTCCAGCAGGTCAACTTCTAACCTGTACTGATCCATGGGGTTATTCCTCCCCAGGTGCAGTACCTACACTTGCCTTTGTTGAATTTCATTAAGGTTCCTCTCTGTCCAACTCTACAGCCTGTCCAGGTCATGCTGGATGGCAGTAGAGCCTTCTGGTGTGTCAACCATCCCTCCCAGTTTTGTATCATCAGCAAACCTGATGAGGGTACACTCTATATCTGCATCCAGGTCATTGATGAATATGTGGAACAGGACTGAACCTGGTACTGACACTAGGGGAACACCCTTTGTTACAGATCTCCAACTAGACTCTGTGCCAATAATCACAAGCTCTATCTTTCTGTCAGTTCTCAATCCACCCCACTGTTCATTCATCTAACCCACCCTTCCTAAGCTTGCCCATGAGAATGCTGTGGTAGACAGTGTTGAAAATCTTGCTGAAGTCAAGGTAGACTACATCCACTGCCCTCCCCTTATCCATCCATCCAGCCATGCAATCATAGAAGGCTATTGGATTAGTCAGACATGATTTCCCCTTGATAAATCCATGCTGACTACTTCTGATAACCTTGTTTTCCTGCACTTGCTTCAAGATGACACCCAGAATAAGCTGTTCGATCATCTTTCCAGGGATGGAGGTGAGGCTGACTGGCCCACAGATTCCTTGGTCTTCTTTCTTGCCCTTTTTGAAGTCTGGAGTGACATTGGTTTTCCTCCAGTCCTCAGGCACCTTATCTGTTCTTCAGGACCTTTCAGAGATGATGGAAAGTGGCCCAGCAATGACTTCTTCCAGTTCCCTCAGCACTCGCGGGTGCATCCCATCAGGACCCATAGACTTGTAGATATCCCATTTACTTAACTGATCTCTAACTTGATCCTCTTTAAACAAGAGTCTTCCTTCCTCCAGACTTTCCTTGTTACCTCCAAAGTCTGGGACTCCTGAGGGCTGGCCTGAGCAGTAAAGACTGAAGCAAAGAAGGCATTCAGCAACTCTGCATTCTCTGCATCCTCTGTCACCATGGCACCTGTCTCATTCAACAGTGGGTCCACATTTTCTCTAATTTTCCTTTTTCTTCTAATGTACTTGATGAAACCCTTCCTATTGATCTTGACATCCCTTGCCAGGTTTAATTGCAGCGAGGTCTTGGTTTTCAAGGTTTCCAGTGAGTTTGGGGGGTCATGCTAGCAAGTATGTCTTGTTCGAGGCCACCTCTGACCTTAGGACAACATGGCTTTTACAGAACCTCAGGCAAGAAGGCTGTGGATTTTTCAGTTCCTTATAATTCAAATTCCTTTCTCTCAAAAATTTCTTGAGCTGATCCTTCCTGTGCTGTTTATAATTCATTTTTTTCCATTCTGTCTTTTCCATCTGCTTTCTGGAAAAAGATGCAAGAAAACAAGTCTTTTTCTCTTGCTTTTTCTTTCAGCAATACTGGTTTTTATTAATATGGGTTTTTTTTTCCATTAGTCAGCCAGTACCTATGAAAATAGCCCTCTCACTGCTTTCACTTCCTAGTCAGAAAGCTTTTTGTGTGGAGCTTGGAAATAACCCATGTTGTGGAAAAGTTGTGAAGGGTCTGCCCAGGCCCCCAGGGCTCCCCCCACCCTGCTCACAGCCCAGGACGCCATTTCAACCCCACGGGCAGTCAGACCCTGCCCCAGTGATGCTGCAGCAGGGCTGGTCTCCAGTTCCCCACTGTCCTGCCTGGTGGTGAGCCAGTGGTGGGCCACCTCACCCTTCTTCCCCAGGGTGAAGGTGAGAGGTGAGTATCTCAGAGGAAGAGGCCAGCACAGGACACCCTGCAGGTGAGGGTGCCAGGAAACACCTTCCAGATGAACAGTACAAACAAGACTGTTGCTTCTCCTTCAGCACCATGTCACGCTGTTTTTTTCCCATACTTTCAATTTTTTGACTGACTGACCAGGAAATGAGCAGAATTTTTTTTTTCTCTACTTAACTACTATCATTACTGTTCTCTGGGCAATCAGTGTCCATCATTTATATTATACTGTCTTCCTGTCAGAGGAATGAGTTCAAATGTACTGTCATGGATGCACACAGAAATTGGGACATGAGAAGCAACAGACGTCTGTCCTCAGAAGTTCATTTCTCCAGTAACAACTCCTGTAATCACACATTGTACGTACATTGGAGAAGGGAGAAAACAAATTGCCCTAAAATAACAAACATGAAGGAAACCTCTTACAAACACAAGCGGATGCAGACCAAAACAAATTCACAAATACAGGCTGAAAACCTGCAGAAAAGGAAGGTTCTAAGGGTGAGTAATATGCAAAATACTCTTTGTGAAAATATTACTAAAACTGATTATCTCTACTGCAAATAAATGAAGTCATTATTGTCCCAAGAAACACATAAGATGCTAATCCAATGATTTAAAAAAAAAAATGAAGTTATGTTATTCTAGGATTGCAGTTTAAGAACAGTTGCTCCTGTTGTATCTTTGGACATGAAAGGATTGTTTTCTCATAGTAGGAAAATGTGCAATGATGTGGTATTCTAGAACACCAGCCTATAATTCAAAATATTGCTCTCTGAAGGTGCTCACTTAGTAAGGATACCATGCGGGTATTACCACTATTTCAGCCTCGTTACTTAGTCATTGATTAAGCACCCTTTGAGCTTATTTTCATAACTCTATAGCAAGAAGAAATCTGTGGAATTATCAATACCATGTCAAGTGAATTTAAAAGCTTTTGTAGAGCATACCAATATCCTTTGCACAAAACCAAGAAATCTGCACTTCTCTGTCGCCTGAAGCAAGCAGAATGGCTTCTGCAGGCTTCTCTCCTCCCCTTGTCTAAAGAAAAGCAAAGTCAGAAACGTGAACCCATGAATATTGAGTTGCCCAATACGGCAATTCTGCTGTCTGAAGAAGTGTGCATGAGGGTTCAACCAAGCTTATTTCATATGTAAAGTGAGATTCAGAACAGTAGGTGTTCAAAAAGTCTTTGCTCCAAGGGTGGTAAGTGATGCAGTTCAGTTCCTAGAATTACACCTAAAATATTTTAAAGAAGTCTGACAAATATTCTTACTCTGTGAGCCATACAACAAAATCCTCATCTGTCTGACATCCACAAGACACATACTACACCCTTTGAAGCAGTGAGGAGGAATTCCTGGAATAGTTCACAAATAGGACAGGGTAATGGTTTCATAGGGCATCACTGTGAGATTAGGTTGGGAGTCTGGGAATGCCACTGCACCCTCAATGCCCACAGAGTGTTTGCTGAATATCCCTTGATGAATCATTTCCTCCGATAGTAACAACACAGATGCCTTGGAGGTGCACCTGAACTACATATGAAACCTGCAGCAGTACAAAAGAGTGCAAGTAGGCATATTCTAAGAGGCAAAAACATGCATTCTAGTCACTTTATGGTCAGCTTTTAAAGAAGGCAATATTCACATCCTTTACAAGCAGAGACATTTGAAGTAAATGCATTGTGATGATTCTATGAGTGGAATATAGTTGTGACAGTATTTTGTAAAAAAATGCCTTGTGAAATGCGCTTTAAGCAGAAGGTTAGAGGTTCCTGTTGCCCATATTGAGTAATCTTCTTTTGCCTGCATTCATAAGGTAGATGACTGAGAATTTTTTCTTTTTTCTGCTCCCATGTGCTTGTGTGCTTGTGCTTACGTCACATCCAGCTTGACAAGCCAAACATCATTCCAGGTCAGACTTATCTTCTCAGAATTTCTTAGCAAAAATTGAACCCCAGCATCTGAAACTGCGTCGCTTGGAATAGTACCTACAGCCTTGGCAGGTAAGAAGTGAAACAGGGTTGTCAGGGAATTCCAGGGAGCTGAGCTTGTGATCATAGAACCATAGAATCATAGAATGTTAGGGGTTGGAAGAGACCTCAAAAGATTATCTAGTCCAACCCCACTGCCAGGGCAGGATCCCCTAGGGCAGCCACACAGGAATGTGTCCAGGCAGGTTTTGAAATTCTCCAGAGAAGGAGATTCCACAATCTCTCTGGGCAGCCTGTTCCAGTGCTCCGTCACCCTCACAGTAAAGAAGTTTCTCCTCATGTTGAGGTGGAACTTCCTATGTTCTAACTTAAACCCATTATTCCTTGTTCTATTGCTGGGCACCACTGAGAAGAGATTGTCCCCTTTCTCTTGACGCCCACCGCTCAGATATTTGTGTACATCAATAAGATCTCCTCTCAGCCATCTCCTTTCAAGCCTAAACAGCCCCAGTTCTCTCAGTCTCTCTTCATAGGAGAGATGTTCAAGTCCCTTGATCACCCTCGTAGCTCTCCGTTGGACTCTCTCCAGTCGGTTCCTGTCTCTCTTGAACTCGGGAGCCCAAAGCTGGACACAATATTCCAGGTGTGGTCTTACCAGGGCAGAGTAGAGGGGGAGGAGAACCTCCCTAGACCTGCTGGACACACTTTTCTTTTTACACAAAGGGGTTTTTTACCATAAACAGTAATAATTAAAAAAAAAATCAACATTGTTTGTAAGCATATACTCTGCCACATTTTACTGCCATATTGCCATACTATACTTTGGTGCCATACACTAATCCTGTTTATTGGCTACTCCTTTTTCAGTGATCAAAGCCATTTCAGAGTAAGAAAAATCTTCCAGACCATTAATTTGAGCATGGAAACATTTATTTATTCTTAAACATGTTTCAGAACTACCCACTACAAGCTGGCTGTTTTGTGAAAATGCAGACATTAGAAATATTATATACCATGTCATACATGGTAGATGTATCTTCACTCAGCTTTTCTATGGAAGACAGAGAAATCAACTGCTCTGATGGTCTAAATCCTAGCATAAAGGAGATACACTTGAGGTACCTGGAGAAAAGGTGGGCCTCCCTGTGATTTCAGCTTGAGCAAGTTGGTACGAAGTGGACAAGACCTGCTCAAGCAACCTTGAATGAAATACTTCGATAAACTGTCAAAAGTTTGGAGATACCATTTTCTACTTTGCCTGGCAAAATACTCTAAATGCCAAGAGAGAAACTGTCAAAGACATCACCTTTCTCTGGGCCACTGCTTATGAAGTTCTTGTCAATGAAAAGCACAAAGCAGTGGTCTCCCATCAATAACAGCACCTCTACAGCCACTGTAAGCAGAGGTGATGCTGAGAATTTGAGTAGATTATAGACGTATAATTAAAAGCATTATAAGTAAAATAGTCCCTCAGCCTTGTGGCCAGCTGTATCCACTGATATACTTAAGCATACTGAAAGCACAACTCGCAAGTTGCTTTGGAAGAAGAAGACTGGAACCGAGTTGCACATATAATGAAATAACCAAATGCCAAAAGTAGCCAAACTGCTAAGTAAAAAAATAATCAATTAAAGCTCGTCAACACTACCCTGCTGTTCCATAAAACTTTTTAACTATATTATGAACACAATTTAGGAAACACCTGAAATTTTTCCTTGCAGTTTGCTTTCTGAGAGCATAAGCTCAGGGAATTTCAGAGAGAAGAATGAATACTAACATTGTTAGGAACAGTATTTATTTTCTTCGCTATAGTCATATAGTAAGCACAAGTGATTGTATTAATAATAAACAGATATTATGCTGTTATCTCAGCTGAACAGATCAGAGCTCAGCTCATGAGCATGTATCTACCAACCTCGTAGATACACAGTTAGTAAAAGCACGCTCTAGATCAATAACATTGATCAACGATCCAAAACCTGAGTAATCATTATCTGCTGGAAGCTGCAGTCATATAGCACTCTGAGCGAGCAATCTCATCACTGTGAGAGGCATCAGCAAGGAAACAGCTACAGATAATAACTCTGGATCCCTTTCCACACCTAGATCAAAACACTCCACTCAGAGGCACAGCTTTCCCCTGAATTTATCTTGCGCACTCAGAGACAGAGTTATACGCACAACAGATAGAATTAGAGTCCTTTACATGACGTGTGCATTTCATAATTGCTTTAACAGTTACTTTTTTAGAACCATTAAATGTCTGACTTTCTAAGTAGAGTTCCAATTTTATTTCCATTTCTTTAAACGAATCAAATCACGGACAAGTTAACAGCTCTTTTTACTCCTCATTGTGCTGTGTTTGAGTTAGTGTGTTTTAATTTCTCTAAGCAAAAGGACCTTTTGATTTTGTTTCAACCCAGCAAAATTAAAAATTAACTTCCACTGGTTTCTTTTCCTTACACCAGCTTTAACTCTGTAGTTTATATGCGCTTTAAAAAATGAAGTAGAGGGCCAGACACCTTCTTCCAAACACTCTTCAGGAGTGCCACGTGCTGTTGTGGTAGGAATGGTGGATAAATGCTCTTTGAAAGCTTTTGCTCTGAATCTGTAACAAGACACAGCAATGACTCCTTTCCAGGAACTCCCTATCATATTCCATTCTGACAGTCATCTTCCAGCCATATTTACAGCTAGGATCTACAATTGAACAAGAGGGAAAGAACAGAAAAGATGCTAGAAGATTAATGGTCTTTGGAACTATATGACCACAATCCCAGCTTCAGTAACTATGAACAGAAACACATGAACAAAATCAGTATATCATGTTGGTCTAGTCACTGAATATGCTTTCTATAAACTTCAGAAGAATAGCATTAGGCTAGCTTAGGTCTATAAGCACTACCCTGAAAATCAACTACAGCATATCCAAAAATCTTCCCAGAAATACCCCTCATGACATGGAACTTCCTCCCCAACTATCTGTTCCCACAAAGACTAGTAACTATTCTTTGATTAAGCAAAGAATCCTTGCAAACTCGTTTTTGCATGTGTGGTTGCACCAGCTGACGTGTGTGAAGGATGAAGGGTTGCCCCATTTTCTGTACAGTCTGTCCTCACAGAGAAACTATGTGCAGCACCTGATAACACTGGATACCTGGAGCACCTCTGAGTAGGCTGCAGACAACTTCCCAGGTGTCTACACTGATCTCAACATCTGTGCTTTTGAGATGTCAAGTATGCACCCAACCTAGAGTGCAATGTGGACCAGTAAAGACATGATGTAGGGTAACCAGAGCTGCCTTTTATGTTAAAATTTTAATATTTTGCATTCTTGGTACTTTGTGCTGTAGGTGAGATATCTGTCCCACCTGCTACTTCATCTCTCTCCTCTTCTACAATCAGGGAGTACAGCAGGAAAGATTCAGCCACAGTTGCCCAGATTTTCGTTCTGTCCAGACCTGAGTATACGGAGTTTAAAAGGCAAAAATGAACTTATTACAGAATAGTTAAAGACTATCTCCATGTGGAAAGAAAGTGGCAAACGAAGCTTCAAAGAGGGTGTTTAACATCCTGAATCAGTCGAACCTGCATCACAAATACATAAGCATCAGAGCTCATATTTAAAATTCAAAGCTTACAAGTGCATAGGAAGCTTCATCATCCTCCCTGGTGTGCACTACCTTTTAAATATTAATGGCTACATAGTAAATATACTACTGTGCTGTGTCACTGCTCAAACCCAGCCTAAAGCAGTAGAAGTGATAAAATTGCACTGCCGGCATGAACATACTAGGAAATTCCAGAGTATGTTTTATCAGTCAGAGATTTTTTTCTCACATCAAAAATCTCGGTTTATAAAGGGCTTCTGACATACAAGAGAAAAAGAAAACCTAATTAAATTGTATGGGAAGTCAGAACAATAGGTGGCCTAATTATTCCAAATTAACCCTGCCCAGGAACTCACAGGCAAGGTGAACATACACAAACACATTAGTGTTGTGAACAGCTTCTTCTACTTAAAACAGGGACAAATAACACAATAGAATTAGGTGGTGAATAAAAAATACACATGCTGAATGTTCTCCAAATTTACTCCTTCCTGTGATGCAACTTCTCTGTCAACTTAAGGACTGAAGCTTTCTCCCAAAGCTTGGTGGTTTCTGTACCTGTCCTGTCAAGACTTCTCCACCACTGTGCTCTGTGTTCTTTGCCCTTGAATCTCTTTTTGCTCCAAAACTGGAGTTACACAAACACAGTGGCCTGATTTCACTCAGGCAAACAAAATTATGGATCTTTTATATCAGCACATTCTAGGCACTTGTAACCTTACCAGATGCCAACTCTGCATTCTTCAAGATGAATCATATTGCCAAGTGTTTTAAATAAAGCTCCTGAGGAGACAGTCCAGTCAAGTTAAGAAGAATCAATGAGGTCACACATCCAGCCTCACGACAGCTCAGCCTCTGAGCTGCCTGCTTTTTTCCCACATCTTGCTGAAAATGGACTAGTGTCCACCAAGTTTAGGAAGCTGGATTAGGCTCTACACTGCTTAGTCAGAAGTTCCTTATCTGTCTAGGAAACAGACATTTCTGCCAAGTAAAGCTCATGACGACGGAGAATAAAACCCACTTAAATATATATTGACACTTTGCCTTATACATCCTTCCAAAAGATTATAAATTACTCATGTAATTGCACTCCAGACTTCAATAAGAATTAACAACCTAAAATCAAGGCATTTTTTCTATGATGCAGCAAAGATTACTGCATGAAAAGTATGTCACTTTTTGTTGTGGGATGATATCTCAACTCCGTCTGCTGCTGCATAACGAACATTAGGTATTCTTTAGAGCAAAATATTTTTACCTGGTAGTTGGTACCTGTTACATGGAAAAATCCTGTGAGTTTTTAAACTGCATAAAAGCCAATGTACACAAGTGGTGTGTGCACATAGGTAACTTATTTTAGTATCATGTGCATGAATCTAAGCCAATTGGAATTAAGCTAGAGGAAGTTTCCACAGAGCATTCTATCCTGCAAGTGCTATCACCAAGAATACCTGAGAAGCACTTGGCTGGAAACTGCACCTACAATTAGAAAAAAGACATGAAGCAGTCATTTCTCAAAAAACAAAACCAACCAACCAACCAAAACTAATCTAATTATTAAGTAGTATAAAAATATTTCTAGAGCTGCTGTTAGTTGTGTTGCATTCGCTTCCACACAACTACTCACAATACCAATATAGTAGGCAGACCACATAAATGAAAAAAAATTATTTTTTTTACTTGCTGTGATCGATCTAAAGACTAAGCATTTCCAGCAGTGATAACTTTTAATACTTGTAAGAGTGGCCTGGGCAGTATGCAGTTTAGGTGTATATGTAAGGTCTATAAACACATCTGCTTGAGAAGTGATAGGAGAAACTTCATATATTGTTTTCAAGATTAGCTCCTCAGTATCTTGAGTACCTTCTCCTTTCCCTGGGAGAAGTTACTCACCACTCACTGAGCCTTTCCCAGAACATTCTCGCAACCAAGTTGTAGGAGACACATTGCTGGAGAGGACCTGATCAAGGAAGTTTTTTCCACTTATTTATTAACTGGAAAATGAAGAGGGAGACCAGTGGCTTAATATCTCCATAGCGCCACTTGCCTTCATTCTATTTTAATATAAAATTACCCTAGACTGCAACTGATACACACAGGAAAAACAACAACCATTTACAAAAGAGTTACTGTCATGACTTTTTGTCCTTACTGTTCCTTTTTAAAATCACTACAGTGATTTTTAATAAAAGCAAGATCCTAGGAGTAAGACTCAAATTACATGCAATGCCTCTAGTTTCCCCTTCTCTAGAGAATAGTGGATTGCCTCAAAGCAGAGGAAGGAATGTATTTAGCCAACATGCTAAAGGAAGGTGCTATAAGAAAAGTTAGTGAAGAGTTTTTTAAAAAATCCTGACAGCATTACCTGTGCTAAAACTTAAATAAGAGTGTTTAAAGATACTTATTATTTGTAAGAACTGTATAGGTCTATCTTCCCAGGATATACTAGTTTTCCCTTTTCTTATGAAGACTTTTTCTCAAAAATTATCCATATTATGAATTCTTCCAGTTCTGCAAGCGTTTATGAGACCTTCAAAATCTGTCCCTTTACATAAAATCAAATAGATGGTTTCAAGAAGACAGTATGAACATCAAAATGAACATACTAATGAATAAATTAATGTAACCAAACTGGCATTAGGAATATTTACTGCTTTATTTCCAGTATGAAATCCATGCCCTCAAATTCATGTAAGTAAAGATTAGAAACTAGTAGATTTTTTCCTCTAAGAAAGAGAATATTTTTTTCTGTATACAAAATGGTTATGACTTATCTGTTAGCTTTTTCGTTTGCACACATGGCTTATGCCATTTGTAAAGAAATATTCCTGGTTTTCTTGCATGTAGACCAACAAAGTTTCCTGCACCAAACTTCTAAGCTCTCACATTTCCAAATATCAATGAATTATTCTGAATTATATGAAGGGAAGGAGGAGGGCATACAATTCTGATCAAATTTTTATATAGGAAGTCATACTAAAAAAGACACAGGTTAATCAGTCTTATAAATATTTGCAAACTGTCTCAAATGCTCCTGCTGTCACATTTTGGTATCTATGTGGTATTCACTGAAAAAAACTATTTTGTGGCAGAACTTAAAGAATTTATCAGGGATTCTTAGGCTACTTGATCTAATTCAAATGGGGCTTTGCGGTTTTTTTTCTGAGTAAGATTAAAATCACCTCACAGAAAAGTGTGACTAATACAATCAAAGATACACTGACTTGGTCTTTTTGGCCTGTAAAAGAGGTGATGGAGATAGAGATACGGCAAGCATCTGAATAATCCTGAAGTATGACAGGAAGACAGTGAACAGGGAACAATTTTTCAGCATACCTCATATGATAGGAACCAGCAAACATCAAGCAGCAGGTACAAACAGGTGAAGCAAGATCCTTTCTCTCAGGCAGTATAAAATTTAAATTCATTGTCACAGGATATTATGGGTAGGAAAAAAAATCCAACAAGGGCTATTAAATACTAAGATATCACCTGTAGCACAAGAAATCTCTGAGACATAGATCATTAGAACCTGAGAGAGCAAAATATGATTGTAGCATTGATTATCCTTCCATAGGCATCTGCTACAGCCACTGTCAAAATACAGATGTTCCTTGATAGGGTAGACAAGTCCTTCATTTGAAAAAGTGCAAGCCCCTTTATGCCATATATTATATGATATCAATTTAAAAAAAAAAAAACCTGTGTTTTCATATATTTTCCCTTTCTGCACATATATACAAACATATATATGCACGTCTATATACGTTTATATATGTACATATACATGTTCATGCAAAAATGAGAGTGATGACTTTTCTTGTTTCCAGGTACCCTTTTAGCAGCAAGGAATAATGTAAACTGCTGCCTTGGGAAAGCCTCAGCAGTCTAATGGTACATGGACACTGTAAACTCATATGAACTGTGCCACTGAGATTTGTGTCATGGAGATTCAAGATAGAGAGTCCTGAGCTAGATGAAACTGCACTTTCAATGATGCTTTTTGGCAGTTTATTTTTGTGCAATGCCCCAGATTAAAAGAAAAGAAAAACAACACACCACAAATGAAAACTGAAAAGAAACCAGACCAAATTCCAGCATGCAGCTCCATAATCACACCCAAATGTGCTTTTGCAGGGCCAGAATCTCTCTCTTTTCTCTACAGACAACCTCCACCAACCAACTCCCCAAGGCAGAATCTGGAGCATCTTTGTTGTTACTGCTTCAGTTTCCTCGGGTTTCCTGATCCCCATCTCTTTGTCTAGTAAGTCTCAGACTCTCTGACTCTAAGCTCAGACACCTTGTTCCAAGTGTTCCTTTTCCCAATCCCTCTGCTTCACTAAATGTCTTCTGGACTGGAGTCAGTTTTGCTCTCCTCCTGTTGATCAGGCTTTTTCCTAATCCCATCAGTTTTATCCCTTCCTTCTCTCTTCCCTGCACAAGACTTTTCCCTGTTTTGTGTTTAAATTGCACAATGTCCTTCTGCAGATTTCTTCAGCAGGTCTACACAGCAACAGTTTGTTTCTCCTTGCTGTACAAACCAGCTGGGAAAATCCTTCTTTTCCCCCCAAAGCAGATTTCTGTTTAATGAGGAAATACTTCTCCAATGAAATTAAGAACATTAGTACACAGAAGTTTTATGCTCCAACAGTGAATTTCTGAGTACAGTATAGCTTTTTTCTTGAGTAGAGTATTTTTTCTGAGTAGAGTATAGTTTTTTCTTGCTTTTGGTCTCAGACTGTCTTCGTGCTCATTGTTCATGTGTCACCAACCATGTGTCATCTTGGGCCATTGCTCAAGAGGCTTGCTCCTTCTGCCTTTGTAAAATTTCCTCAAGTTCTCCTTCTGGTGCTGACTGACAACAGCCATGGCTCTGGCTATGGATTCAGAGACCATATCCGTCTTGGAGAGTTTGAAATTGTTTTTCCCCAGGATCTTCACCACACGGCACTGAGCCCATTCCAGCTTCTGGCCATCCATTTATATCAGTGGCTCCTCTTCGTCTTTCCCTTACAGATAGATGTCAGGCACTGGTCTTTGCCACTGGTCTTTGCCAAGCAAGAAGAGGACTCATTGCAGGTCTGGGTTCACCCTCTCGAGCCCAGGCTGATAGCCCGTGAGACCTGCTCACAGCCCCCACAGGGGAAGAGATGCAGTACAGTCAGTGACCACAAACACGGGGATTTTAGAGTGCTGCATGTCTAAACAGAAGGGAAGCAAAGACTTTTGACTTCATTATATGCATTTTCCTCAGCTATATTCTGAATAGTAGCTAAAATGTTTTTATGGTATTTTCTACACTCACACACACCACCAGCCTGTCACCTTCATCTAGTCTAGCAAATTTTTCCAAGTGACAGTTTTCTCTGATGGGCACTTAATGACCTCAGTAGTTGAAACTATTGTAAAATTAGCCACTTTTTGTTTCTCAACTTCTGCATAAAATGTGCAGTCTGTCACACACAACCCAGTTACACTGAAACCGTTACTAGTAGACAGGTAACAGCTCTGAACACCTAATTAAATATTGAAAAATCATCAGCTTAGTCAAAGAAAATGTGATGACAGAAAGGGGAAAGGTTTTCTGCATTGTTCTGCTGGCAGTACAGTCATTAGGCTTTCTGTTTCATGAGGTATTTACATTTAATGTTGTAAATATTCATATTTTCTCTACCAGCTGCATATCTAAAGATCACACTCCCTTGCTTTCTCCATTGGTCTCCCCTGTGCATGGAAAGGGCTGAGGGAGGCCAAGAGGAGGAAGAAGCGATATGCAAGGAGGTCTCCGAATGCAGCCGGGACCGGGGGAATGAACGTCATCCCTTTTCCTGTTCTGGGGAGCTTCCCAGAAAAGAAAGATGCTCTGTGACTCCAGAATGGACTCTTCAGCTAAAAGCATCTCAAGTTGGCTCTGCTGAGAAAAGTGACACATACCACGGATCTGCCAAAACTCCCACATAGGACTCTCTTTCTACCGTAGAGACAATTTGCTGTCCAAACATTTTTCAGCTAAGAAAATAGAAGGGGGGGGGGATGTCTCTTTTTCTTTCTTTTTTGAGGGGTAGCATGTTTAATGTATTTTCTTAGTGACCAAATCTGCAGTACTAATGTCCTTCAACACTTTTTAATCTAATGAAAACTAAATCAACTATTAAAATTTACATTATTTTACAGTTCAAATTTGCTCAAGGTCATGAACTATGCACAACTAAAAAGCTTTGCTGCAAGAGAAACTATCACCACAGATATTTCACAATATGCTGGATTTTCTTCTTCCTTTTCTTTTGCTTTTACTTCAGGTTATTAGAAAATACGAAACTGTTAAGAGGAAAATAGTAACAGCAGTCAGGACATTCAGTTCACTTGCCTTTAACCTTTCTGCTGTAATGCTAGTGTTATAATTGATACCAATTATTTTCATAATTCTCTCTGCAATTCTGTATGTATTAAGCAAATTAATCTAATCTGCAGGAAAAAATAATTTGATAATCTCCATGGCAAAGAGTCTTCTTTATCATCAGTGTTTTTGCAGATTTCCGTCCTTGGCTTGGTAGGCAAGTTAAAACCACTGTGAAAAAGTCCTATGAAAAGAACATGAATTACACGTAACAAAAGCGAGCAAGTAAAATGTATTTATTGAAATAATCACAGACACACTGAATTATCCAGTCTGGAACTATGGAGTTCCAGAGTGCTGTGCAGATATATAATCACAGGATTACAAAAACACTCTTAGATTCAGCCCCGTATCACCTTTTTCAAAGAAAGCCTTAGCTTGCAAAGAAGACCTGTAAAAATTGTTTCTACAGCATTTTGTAGGATTAACAACTTGCCTATAAGGATTATCTTTAAAATATTTAACAGATTCCAGTAACTAAAGAATATTAAGAGGACACAATAAAGAATATGAAATATATAAAATCAATGTTGAATGTATGTCTTCATTCTTTTTTATTTGTGCATTGTATTCCTATCTTCAATTAGAAGAGCAGACAATGACATATCTGTTGCACTCTCTTGCAATTAGCCACACATGGATAATCTATTTTGGCATGCATATTACTTTGTATATGCCATGCTAGACCACAAAAGCTATTTATATGACATATAAGTATAAACTGTATTTATGCAATATGCTACAAATTAAGGGTAACAATGAGAAAAGTAGTAAATATCTACTAGCATATTAGGCCAACAAAATAATCAGTGAAAAGCTGTCTAGATAGAAAACTACATGCTTTTATTCAAGGTTTGCATTTAATTTAGTCAAACTAATATAAAAAGCTATAAAAAGCTTATCTCTGTTTGGTTACTATAATTTCGAAATAAGCTTACACCTAAAAACTGATCTTAAGCTAAAGAGAGTTTAGCTCTTACCTTGTTCACTCATTTATTTTAGAAAGTAAGCTCTGTGTAATGAGCTTTATACCAAAAAATAACTTTAAGAAGTCTTTGTTATGTAGTGTGCTATATACATAAATGAGGACAGAAAAAAAGCATGTATTTTACAATTACTGTCCATTAAATACAGAGTGAGGAATACAAAAAGGTGCACATGAAGCACAGATCCTAAAGAATTTATTTGATTTTAAAATTGCAGCACAGTTTACAATCTAAATTCGTTTCTGTAATATAGATAAAATTTACAAACAATTTCTTCCATTTTTTCTTTTGTAACATATAGACCTCTAAGAGCAGCAGATGTAGAAACCACTGTACCATTTTCTGCTGCTTCAGATTTTAAAGTGTATTGAAACAATAAATCTTGAAATTAAATCTTTTGAAATGTACTCAACTAACAAGAAAATACGTGAAAGGGTTTAAACTAATCTAAAATATGAACAGTTCATTACAATTTTCAACATTGACAGTTATTTACATTTTAAAAGTAATATAATGTATACAACATATACACACAAATATGACAAAAGAATTCAACAGGATGCTGTAAGAACTTCCATCTACATACAAAAAGGGGAGAAATAGCGTGCAAAGTTAAAATCTTCAACTAGTTACTATTTTTTAAACGAAAATTTTAACTTAGTTAATCCTCAGCTTTATAATTTCTTTTGCCTGTTAAAGCAAATACTGGCATCACATCATTTTATTTGTTAACCTTTGGAAAATGCCAGCTTCCAGGTGAGTAGAGACTTCCAGAGCAAAAGCAGAGAAAATATAATAGGATGAGGCTGATCTAGAATCTTGCGAATATTCTGATTTATTCCTCTGTTAAGCATGCAAATACACTGCCTAAAGCCTTCCCCTTCCAGCCCCGGTCTTCCTAGGAAAACATGTAAAGACAAATACGTGCAGGCTAGCACAACCAGAAGATATATTTCCTGCTCTCCTGCGACACCTGCGCTGGTCTGCAGCGTGGCTGGAGAAGCCACAGCACAAACTGTTGCCATTCACAATAGGTGTCCTTCCAACCCTGATGGAGTAGCAGTATTAAACACCAGCCAGGCAGGCTGGCAGCAGTCTTGTGGCTTTCTTTTTTTTTTTTTTTTTGGTTCTTTGTTTTTTCTTTTTAAATTGGTTGGAAACAGAAGTGCTGAGGTACTGACAGGCTGACTCCTGTTCTTACCTCTGCCGTCAGAGTGGTTCCAAAGAATGTTTATCAATATGGTGATAGGTGCCTTATATATATAAATACATATACATATATGTGTATATATATAAAACATCTGCCAAATACTGTGAAGCATGTTCTTAGAGAGAAACTTCTCTGGAGCAATCAAAAAAGAAAGAAAAAAATAAATTTGTTCCCAAAGGAAATCTATTTGCCTAGTGCCACTCCCTATGGCTCAAGATATTCTCTCAGGTGTTATTCCAAGCTTTCTGCCCTTCCAGTCAGAAAGCTTCACGGTCTGTAGTTTGTAACAGCTGCCTCAGTAAGAATCGAAGTGAATCTGGAGGCATACAGTTGAAAATGAAAACTTTACTCAAGGTCCATGACAGAAAGCCCTCAGTCTCACCTGAACTCATACGGCACACTCCTGTGAGAACAAAGGGAACGCTCTTTTATTTAACAGGTCTTTCCAGCTTCAGCTCTGTGTTGTCAGACTTGGCCGAGGTCGCTGAGCTCTCACTCAGGCTCAGATCTGAGCGCAGAAATCCCACAAGTTCAGCATTAATAGCACTGAATGCTCAAGTTTTCCCACTGCTGATTTTGGAGATACAAAGTGGCTATCTAAATAGGGATCTTGACACAAACCTCAGGCTGTATCTACAAAACAGCCAAATAAACATATTTTAATTGTAATGCAGGTGCAATGAGCTCAGTTTTAAAACATGAGAAAATTATATGCAAAGCAGTTATACAAACCTGTGGTTGTATTAGCGCATATTTCTTTCCTGTCAGATCTCAAAACTGAAGCAGGATTGTCAATAAAAACATCAGTCAAATCAGCAGCGGCATCTTTTCCTCACATAATAAAGAAAGAAACTAAGCCCATGTTTTTCAAGCTAGGACCCAGTGTTGCCTAGTGGGTGAGGTATACATCTGAAACAATTTTTTTGTTAGTGGTCATAAAAATATCTCTCTGTAAAGATATCAACTCCGGCACCCTGGCAGTACTCAAGTTTGGATAATTATGGTATCCTGATTTCCTAAAACTTTGTTTCTTTCACAGTAGCACTGTGGATCTCCTATCCTATAATGCTGTACAGTGTTCTTCCAGCATTGTTTTGAGTGGTATCTTCAGTCTGATAATGTATGGAGTACTGACAAAAAAAAAAAGTTTATAAAATTTAATGTTATAGCAGCATATTTTTAATGAACTCCTGAATCCATGGTTATAAATAGCACCAAAACCTATGACAAAAAAAATTCCACTCTTGGATGTTTCCTCTCCTGAAAAGGGGTTGAGGTTGTAGTTGTTCACCTTCTGTGAGTCCCTCCCTCAAGCCCTGGGAAATCATCTGCTCATGAAAATCCACCACAAGGCTGGTACTAGAAATTTCCAAATACCTCATGATCCTACTTCATGATAAGCACTACATGTAGGATAACCCACACTATGGAAAGTGAGGCTCAGGACAGATCAGAAGTCATAGGGTTTGTTTTCTTTATTTTTACCTTTGACAGCAATGGCAGGAGTGCCGACATTTTCCGTTGCAGTGAGAACAAACGTTTATCGGTCTTGTCTTAAAGGACAGAGTCTTTAAAATATCTGTGGGATGGGCAATCAGCCTGTGCTGTTGATTTCAGAGCTGCTGCCACCCACAGACATGCTCTGGCTGTCGCATCAGCAGGAATAACGAAGAAGGTTGCACAATCAAACCTCTTCTGCCAGATGCAAAGCCAACCACAGACTTTGATAAGCATTCAGTCAGGATTTTCATGTTTACATTATATTTTCCTCCGGCTGCACTGGTGAGGGACAATTATATTTGTATTTGTACTAATGACATGACTATGAGTTGTATTTGCCCTTTTCACGTGATATCAAAGGAGCTAACAGCATTTCCTCAGGATTAAACAAAGCAGTAAGCAAATCCCAAACCCAGGTAGTTACTTCTCTGGGAATAAATATATCCAAAAGAGATGGGTAGAAAAATGTAAAAGGTCAGGCATTCTATTTCCCCGAGTCGAAATAGCTGAGTTTTATGCATGTAGGGTTTGGTGAAGAGGGTTTTTGAGGGTAGAGGAGTACAAATTCTATATACATATGTAAAAAATAATTTATATGTTTATTAAGATAATGAAATAGTAATGTTCTGAAATACTGAAAAATGGTATTTTTTAAAAAAAAAACAAACACTGTTGCTAGCTATATTTGCAAATTATAGAAGCTTATTATTATGGATTTTCACTTGAAAAAGCACTACTTAAAAATCAACACTCTTCCTTAACTTGTTGGTCTTAAGATCAAATAGCTGACTATATAACTCTGACCAGACTCTCCTCTTTCTTTCCCATACCAAGTGAATCGGACTCTGTATTTTTACAATAAAGAATAACAGGACTGCCTATTAAAAGGATTTTCACTGCCTTGCCTTCACATCAAGGCAGCACAGCATAACTGAACAGCTTCACAATTGAGAGTTTGGGGGTTTTTTAAATTAATGGCTATTCTATTTTTTTATTTTTTCAAGTGAACGGAAATTGACCTTCATTGTCTCTATAGTCAATCCAGCTCAGAATCAAAGAGCAAGTTAATTATAACCATTTAAAACTTAACAGTTGAAGCCTTTTGATGTAATATCACATTCATTTCTAATTAACTGTACATATGTCTTGCCCAGTTATCCAATAAGTCTTGAGATCTGTCAGCATAAAACCTTAATAAAAGCACGAACACTTCAGGATGAAGTTTAGACAGTCCTGATATAAGAAAGAACAGAAGGTGACAGGGAACAAGACTGCATATAGGAAGAAATCTCTGCCTAACTGCTTTCTCTAATGTTCTTTAAAACATGTCTGCTCCTGCTGCGTAGTGGCTTGGTTTCCTGAGACTCTGGCTTATCAGTTTTAGTTCTACAAGTAAAACCAAAACAGGTAGCTTTATATGTCAGCCTTTTGGATGAACCATTGTGCAAATGTTGTAACTTTATCAAGCATGAACATTTTTTTCTTTCCTGTGGCTATTTACAGCCCCTGTTGTAGAACCTTGTCATCAAAATCAGTGAGAGCCACCCCAGCAGGCTGATGGACTAAGCTGAAGTTAAGGAGATGCTGTTCCTCTCCCAGTGAAACTCTTCTCTCCAGTGACTACATTCACTGGGTGTGGAGTTTGAGTTGGGCTGTGGGCTTTGCAATAAGGGTCCAGCAATGTCCTAAGAAAGCTTGGGAACCTATTGCTATTTCTCTCAAAATGATACTACACTGATTCTTAGTTCATTGAGTTTATCATTATAAAGGTGATACTTCACTCCTAAAAATAACTCATCTTGAGAAAAGACTTCACATGGTCCTAAATATGATTTTCCTTCCATATGGCTCTTAAAACAGCATTGATCTAAATAGTAGGGCTCAGAAAAAGAGCCAAAGTCACAGTGTGCCTAATTTCGTCAGAGCTGCTTCTATCATCCAAGTGATAGATTTGTTCGACGTCTTTTTAATTGGTATGGGCAGGCTAGGAGCAGGTTGATTCTCCACTCTGTTTCTTCAGCTTCAAACCCTGTATCAGGTAAAGTGGGTAGA
The DNA here is from genome assembly GCA_020746105.1 of Trogon surrucura. Taxonomy (NCBI): domain Eukaryota; kingdom Metazoa; phylum Chordata; class Aves; order Trogoniformes; family Trogonidae; genus Trogon; species Trogon surrucura. Next base: position 58,375,688 of record CM036618.1, read on the forward strand.
ATGAAACCCAGCCGAGCACTGTCCTCAGAGTTGTGAATCCACATGATTCTGAAGGATGTAATTTATTACGGGTTATTGTAACTGAAGGAGGGATGAATCTGTACTGGATTAGAAGAGTCAGAAAAAGAAGCAAGACTGCGGTAACTGCAGGCACCACTGAAAAGAAATACATATATTACAGTATTTTCATTTACGAAAGTGTGACACATCCTGAGGCACGCTACTGCACATTCTGCTCTTCTGAAGTTCATCGAAATCAGTGAGAAGACAGGAGTAAAGAAATTTTTTCCACAGTTTCCTTAGAAAGAGGTTTGCTTTATTTTTTTTATTGATAATACGTTATACTCAATGAATAGGTACAGCATTTTGTTTTCACTTCACTGAATTTTCTGCCCCACTGAAAATTTGTAACCAGTAAGCCTATTCCTGCCAAGGTCTGGGAAGAATCAGACAGGACTTCTGTTGCATAATTCTGTATCCAGTTAGACTTAAAATAAAAGCATATAATTGACCACAAAAATTAGTTTTGTCCTCGTAAAATCTTTCCAAAAAATACTGAAAGGAAATTATGTCATTGAGAATATTTGTATTCAAATGCTTTTGTTTAGCTTCTCATCACAGCCAGCTAGCTGTCATGAAAGTGCTTTTATATTTACAATGTTTCTCAGCATGAATGATCCCAAAATGTTTTGGGCTGTTGGTTTGTTGGTTTTTTTTCAAACAGGAAAATATTCACCACTAAAATGCAGCCCCTTTGGCTTGGAAGAAGTCATGCAGCTAAACAAATGGGATATGTAAAAGCCATGCAACTATACAGTGAAGTAAATAATGGCCAGTGCTTACAAACCAAGCTATGCATCATATAAGTGTGACCAGAAAAATTTTAATACCCATGTACTCTTTATTTTGAGAGTCTTCACTGAGGTCTGTACACTGAAACAAAACTTAATAGAGATTCACCTGGGATACTAGAAGCTATTGGTCTAAGGTTCTGGGATATATCAAACCTAATTTATCAGCCTCTAAACTCTCATTGCTCCTGCTCTAATTAGATTTAAGTCAAACTTGCAAAAAATCAACTTGTACAACCTGTAGTGCAAGAAATTATTATAATTTAGTAGCATGCTGGCCATTTCTCCAGTGTAGCTATACTAGGTATCCGGCAAAGGGATGGCATAATTTGATCTTCACAGGTCTGAGACATTAATGGCTGAATCTGCAGAACTTTTAAGTTCTTTCCACTCTTTCAGCTCTGACAACAGCATCAAAAATGCAAACTCTTCCTGAATGAACTAAGTCCTTCAAAGTCATACCTAGTTTCTCTTTGTTCTTGCTCCTAATAGATTTAAATCTCTATTGGAAATTCTCCTCTCAACATGAGCAGAAGAGTAGTCCTAGTCACAATATCCAGATTTAGCCCAGTCTACCTTAAAGGACTGGCTATAGATATATCAATCACTTGTGAAATGACCAGTTTACCAAGCAACTAAAAGTTTCTTCTAGTAAGCCCTATATGAAACCTCATTCAGGGACTCACTACCAAAATCAAGTAGAGGTCAGCAGCTTGCATGATCGGGAATCTTCTGCACAGAAACAAGTTCTACGCAAAAATGCAACAGCTGGTCATTATGAAAACCTGAAAGATCGTGATGACAAGACTGAGAATCTGAAACAAAAGAAACTTGCATTGGAAAGGAGTTATCTAGACAGTCATTTAATCAATGTGCAATCTCTATTTTGCGCAAAGGGAGCTGTGGGATGGATGCTCCTTTAACTCCTAGTCTTTTTAAGCCAGTAAAAGACAAAGATGGAAAAGGAAGCCTGGGGTCCAAACATCTGCTATCACACCCTGCCATGTTATTCTTCACAGAAATGCAGTCTGAAGCAGTGTGGTTTTTGGTCTGCGTTACTTGTCCTAGCAGGTTATTCCAGAGTATCAGGCTCTGATGGTGGGAGGTCTCCATTCCAGGATGATTCTGTCTGTGCTCTTCCACAGGCTTTGGCATTCATCTTACACATTTTGTCTCCTTCTTAGTATTTACTGGCCTGTTGTCCTCACAGGCAACACAAACATCCCCTCTCACCCTTTTTTCTTCCTGAGCAAGGTGATCCTGAATTTTTGCCTATGGAGTTACTTCTGCTCTCGGTTAAAACAGTGGATGTCCCAGGTGTCACCCCTGAGGAGAAGAAAAAGAGGGAAAATTCAAGTCAAAACTGAGGGAAAATCCAAGTCTCTGGTCTCCCAGAAAAGAGAAAAAAAAAAAAAAAAAAAAAAGTAGTGTTTTTCAGAACAACCCAAAGAGGTATAATGGCATGAAATGGGTGCTGTGATCTCTACGGAGTCTATTAGCCAGAAAACAGCTTCTGACAGGACTCTGATCCATTGGGGACAGCATTTATCTCACCAAACTGCACACACTTGCATGAGGCTCCTTGGTAACTAATACAACATGTACATGGTGTACGCACGGTGTACATGGTGTGCACATGAAGTAAATGGTAAGGTTTTGGTATTGGGGGACTGCAGGGGAGGAAAGCCGAGGTAAGGAAGAGGAGAAAATGGCGAAGCGGAAGGAGGGAACACGAGGAACTTGCAGAGGAGGGGAGGACCAGGGGAAATAGCAGCCAAAGCACCAAGGTCAGAGGCGGAGTGGGTGCTCCATGGCACAGCAGATGCTTCCAAAGTGACTGCAGTCTGTGGGAGACCCACATCTGAGTGCAGCAGAAGAGTGTGGAGGAAGGAGCAGCAGAGAAAAACCACGATGTCCTGAGGACAGCTGCCTCCTGTGCTGCTCACTGCCTCACTGAAGGAAGGAACCAAGTGTGACCTGCAGCAATAACAGGAATCTGGACTAAAGGAATGATGCCGAGACTGGGAATGAGGGAGGACAGGTGTTTAAAATGCCTTTTAATGTGTTTCCCAATACCCAAATCAGTACTCAAATATTCAGATTAGGCCAACTCTACACACACAAAACAAGATGCACTTCTGAAGTAAACCAAATTCTCTGATCATCTCTTAGAAAGTTGAGTTGAAAATCTAGACATTTCATCTTTACCTTCTTATTTGCATCTGCCTCTAAAGAGCCTGGAGGAGAAGAGTTTCTACCTTCTACAAAAAAAAATTGGAGAGTACCCCTAGCAACCAGGATTCATCAAAGTCTCCATTTTGGGCCCTGAACATTAAGCATCTACCAAGAAAGGCTCCTTACCCAGGTAACACAAAAAAACAGGAAGGTGAGAAAAGAGAAAAACCTAAAGGTAATATTACTAATCAGTAATTATTCAAAACTGTAAGCAGAAAATGTCAAGAATGCTCCAGAACGACTCGCAATGAAGTGTCCATCAGATCAAGGACATCACAGATTGAACAGATCTGGAGGATGAGAAAAGGCAAAACTTACAGTCCTCAGCATAAGAAAAAGGACAAAAAACTCAAGGAAGTGGCCTTGAAATGATATCGATGTAAGTTACATGTTTTCAAATCTCCTTGGCCTCATAGCGTTGCTTCTAAACAGCAGGCTGCTGCAGCGTGTCAGCAGTTACTCCTGATCAGAACTCCTGGAGGAAGAGAGAGGCACCAGAGGCCTATAAAATTAGAAGTAGTGTTTATCTTTAAAAAGGAGATAAATGTTCGAGTTGACATAACTTCAGTTCTGCTTCAGTAATCAAACAAAATTTGGTAATAATTAAGGAGTTAGAAGAAAACGAGGAGAGCAGGAGTTTGTCAAGAACACATCGTTTCAAAGCCTGCTAGTTTCCTTCTAGGGCAATGTAATAACAGCTTTTAGCAATGTCTCTGTTTCCTTCTTGTTCCTACTGTTGAGGTTTAACCCCAGTCAGCAACCAGGCACCACACAGCCACCTGCTCACTCTCCCCCACCTCCAGAGGAATGGGGAGGTGAATTGAAAAAAAAAGGTAAAACTCCTGAGTTGAGATAAGAACAGTTTAATAACTAAAATACCGTAATAACAAGAATAATAAAATGTGATTGTAATTGTAATGAAAAGGAATATAACAAAAAAGAGAGAGAAAAATAAAACCCAAGAAAAGGACATGGGATGTACAATGCAATTACTCACCACGGATGCCCAAGCAGTGATTCACCTCTTCCAGCCAATTCCCCCCGCCCAGTTCATACACCAAGCATGACACCCTATGTTTTGGAATCTCCCTTTGGCTAGTCTGGGTCAACTCCCTTCCAGCTTCTTGTGTTCCTGCACACTAGCAAAACATGGGAAGTGGAAGAGTCCTTCATTTTCCAGCAACAACTAAAAGCATCAGTATATTATCAACATTCTTCTCATACTCAAAATACGTCAGCATTCTAGCTAAGAAGGAAAATTAGCTCTATGTCAGCTGAAACCATGACATCAACTGAACATATTCCAGATGAAATGCCCACAGGATGGAAGAGCATTGGTAGATAACAGTACCTACAGAGCATTTTCTAGTGTGACACTGAGAGACCAGAAGGATGCAGCAATTAAAGTTCTGTAAATGTCTTCCCTGGATGAATCCCATTAAGTATTTAAATTAACCGTCTGAATGATACAAGTACCCTTAATACAACCACTGGCAACACAAAGCTGGAAGGGTTTGCAACCATGTTAGAGGACAAAATAACAATTAAAAATTTATCATTCTCAGGAAATGTAAAATGTTATTTAGGTATGAAAAATTAAAAAAAATAATAATTTCTAAGAAACAGAGAATAGGAAGCCTCTGGTTAAGTCACAGTTCTGCTGAAACTGACTGGAAGGTTATAAAGAATTACAAGCTAATTATGGGTTAACAACATCATGCTGTTGCCATAATAATTTTTTTTTAAAGTCAAACAAAACACTAGACTTCTAATTAGGATTACAGATTACAAGATTTATAAAGGGATCCTTCTGTTCTGTCCAACATAAACAAGAGCTTTGGTATAAAGTACAGCTCTTGACCATAACTCAGGGAAGACGCAGAACAGCAAGTGTACAGAAGACCAGTAAGAACAATGAGAGCTAGAAAACACCCTTGGCTAGGGAAGATGGACAAAATTGGAAGAGAAAATGTGGGTAGACACAGTAGATCTTTCAAAAAACACAATAAACTGAAATAAACAGGAGAGGATTAGTTTATTCTCAAATATCATTTTAGATGCCCTAATATATTCCACTTGGCCTCAGCTGCCTGTGCAGGACAGAATCCCACAGGACTCGTTCTAAACAGGCCAAGCCTCCAGAGATGCCGTAAAGCATCTAAAATGTCACTAGGCACCTTTGACAGCAATTGCTCTTATGTGAGAGAAGATGACTGCCATATAGATTATGCTGCAGACAACAGACATCAAGGCTAAATTAATAGTGGGCAGCGTGCCTTCTCCCTATGCTCCATCCATTTCGGGAATAACTTATTTAATCCAAAAGTCTTATATCTGAAATAAATTAGGTGACTTGTACTCTAGAAGTGTTTAATTGCCTCCATTTGCCTCAAGGGGAGAGTGACTAAGGCAGGTGTAGAAGTGTGTGCTGTAAATACCTGCAGCTATACAACATAAATTTCCCCCTGTTGCACAAATATTAACTCCCAGGTCATCCAGTATTTTCACTCCATCACAAGTAATGGGTCTTGATGCAAGAAATACAGACTGAAGTTCTATGACCTATGGTAAAAAGAAGGTCAGATCGTAAATCCACTGTTTATTCTTTTAACTTAATCTGTACGCGCGACCCCTACCCTTCTGTATAGCGTTTCACTAAACTGCCTGATTTCTGGTAAGAACCACCATTACACACTACAGAGGTCATAAATCACGAAAATAGCATGCTTCCTCTGAAGGTAATATAATTTCTCAAAACAAAAGAAAAGGACATTTTAGCTGTTATTTATTCAACAGACAAGTCAACAACTGCACTGTAATACGGTTACGCTTGGCATTTTATCTCTATATTGTGTTTTAAGCCTCATGGTCAAATGCTTTTGAGAAGATCAAATGAAGACCATATTTCAGCCTCAGTATAAGGCAAAATGTTTTACATGCTTGAAAATGGATGAACTCATCCACAGTAATTGGCCATCCATCTGGCAAGAAATAACCCCAAATATTCTCAACTGGTATCTTTTAGTTTTATCTTTGTTTTGAAGGAGGGAAGAGAATATTGAAAACAAACCACTGTTTCTCCTCAGAAATTTGTTTTCGGCTTTCCTATCTCACCTATTTACTCTGTGTCAGACAGTGTATAAATGAAAGAACGGTCGGGCCATTGCTGTGGCTTTTTTCCCATCTTCAGGCAAGTCAAGAAAACAAAACCCAGTACACCTGGCAATGAAAACTGCTACTAGCAACAAATTCTTCAAAGAAGTTCTAAAAGTAGCCTGTATAAAAAACAAATTTTCTGTGACCTTCATTTGTTTAGTCAGGACTTTGATAATAAAATAATCACCTTTATTTTCTGTAAACTTTCATCACCCTTTCAAAGCACAAGGCAAAGTATCTCTAGAAGGGACTGCAGTGCAGGCTTGTCCTGGGTATACGTCTGTAAGCTGTCAACTGCCTTGGCTCCTTGATTCCTTGGGGACTCTTTGGTAGGCTTACTAACGAAGGAAATAAATCGCCCTTGAGCTTCTGTCTTTAGTTTCTGACACATTACATGGTGAAGTTTACAGTATTTTTTGACAATCCTTGCATCATAAACACAAGTAAAGGTTACAGGAAAAGAAATTGCATGAAACTGAATGGATTATGCATGCAAATCCCAAACCAAACATGCAGTGAAAAGACTCAGGATCTTCTTGACCTTCAGAGACTAACCTGGATTTTGTACTTCCATTCTACACGAGCTGCTTCAGCACCATCCTATAGGAAGTGTGATATTCTGAGATAACTTGTGTCTTAACTCAGAGTAGCTGAAATGTTCGCACTGTTGTTTACAAAGCTCACATCACATGATGAAAAAAAAGGTGTACGGATCTGAGCACAGCCACAAACTCGGTGGGATTTTTGCAATATTCTGGGCTCAGTGTGAAACTGTATAATAAGCAATGGTAACTGAAACAAAGCTGATTTCACTCACATTTATTCAGACCCACATGCTCACACCCAGTGACAGGAAGGACAAGGGACACTGGCTGTTCACTGCATCACCTGTCTTCTTAGACTGGCAACCATGTGCTGGTTTTCTGACGTGCCTTCTGTGCTCATTAGGGCTTGACAGAAATGGTGATATTTTACCTTTTCCATCCTGTAACACCTCTGGAAGTCATCAGGTAACACCACTGATTTCCTCATTGTTCTTTGCACTCATTGCCACATGTAGCCTGTCCTTTTTCTTGGCCTGTCCTTCATTTTTCTTGTCAGGATATCTTTGAAAACATGGAAGTAAACGTGCTCTGTTCTTTACTAGCTACTAATCTAGGTGCCAGCAACACCTGCCGTTCATTCACCCCTTCTTCTTGATTGTTTCTTTAATCAATTTTTCTGGCACTTTCATATCTAGACACTAGTCTAGTACTTCTGTTATGAATCTCTACATTCTTAAGGCTGAAAACCAGTAGGGAACTGTAAAGATAAATAAATTTTTTAGTCCTTTCCCTGTTTGTCAATGAAAGAGCAGGCCAAAAGCCTTTCCTCACCTGAATGCAAAATTCAGAGAGCATGCTGTAGAATAAAAAAAAAACAAAACAAATGACAGGATGAAAATGAGAGTTAAAATTCAGTTCTATTTCATATTCAGAAATTCTTTTCACACTTAAGAAGAAAGAACGGAGGTGATAATTTTGAAGTTTTGATCACCATCATTAACTGAACAGGAATTCGAAACCTAGGATAATGGAAAGCAATGTAAACAATAAAATACCAATGACATTGACCAGCATGTTTTTATAAAAGACACTGCCACTCAACTAGCACAACTGTAACAAAACCACATTTAATATGATCCCCATCACTTGCCTGATATACCAAAACAGCATAAGGCAAGCATGCACATCCAACAAATTCAGGATACCTTCGCTGATTTTGGTGCTTTCGACAGTTCCAAAGAAAATGCAATGAGCACAAAGTCCTGAAAGATACTGTTTTCTTCTTCCTGTGGCTGGTAATGCACTGCATTTCCCAACTGCACAAGTGTATTATGCTATGAGTGTCCCCAGCCCCGCACATCAGAACAGCAGCCATTTTCAAAGGCAACAGAAGAACATTTTTTTGCCCCATATGTGCACTGATACAAGGCACATAGGTTACCCTTTATAGAACATTGTGAGCAAAAAAGGGCTAGAGAAAATGCAGGCATTAAGAAACTTTCTTAGATTTTAAAAAGAATTGTTGAGGCATAAAACTGTAGAATCAGAATCTAAATTTCAGATGTTATCTAAATGTTAGATCTTAACTAAACTTATCTAAATACTAAAACTTGAATCGGGAACAGGTACACGGTCTTCAAAGGCACACTCTTTGTACTCCTTTATTCCTCACGAAGATGGGTATCTCTGGTTACTTGAAATGACAGCTGGCATTCACGTGGAAGGAAGGAGTTCCTTTTTTCACTATTACCTCATTGTATACACAAAAACGTTGTTCTGAGATATGATGTGATTTGACATGAAGTGAGGCAACGGTAAAAAGAATTTTTAAAGGTTTCTTTCAGCTTGGGTGATTCCTGTCAACTTACGAAACCACCACAAAGCAAAATGTTTTGTGAATAATTAGCAGGTTAATTACCCATAACCAGTGAGTAATTTGTATTACCTATGTGGTTTGTTCACCACACTAAGACCCACGCTGATTACACATGTCTGTGTTGCCTTACAAATTAAAGGATCAACCCTGCAAGGCACTGTCTGTCCTCAAGTCCTATTGTTGTTCCAACAGCACACAACACCTAATCCAAAAGAGATTCCAAAGGGATGACAAATGCGTGGTGGATTTCAGATCGGATGCCCTAGGACAATGCGCTTTAGAAAATAAAAGTCATGAAAAGCAAAGAAAGAGACAAATTGGAGTAACTGAGCTCCACCAGAGCAAAATGAAATATTTGTTGTTCTGGTTATAATAATTTCCCTTTATTGTCTGTTCAGTATTCGTAAAATGACAAGAATCACTCTTGGAGAAGCTGGGACAAACATGACTGCAGGAGTGGCCACTGCTGTTGACCATATGCATGCCTGCGTGCCTCGTCTGCACTCACCCCATCCTGGGACTCTTGGAGAAATTTCTCGTTTTGCCCAGAGACATGTTCCCAGAGTTTCCTTCAGCTCTCTTTAGTACACGACTGTGATTTTCAGTCACACAAAGACTTCCACATGCAATTTGTAGGTCAGCAGAGTTGACCAACCCTTATTAAACAGACCTTTCTGATTAAATATGGAGGAATTTCTGGAGTTTTATTTTATTGACCACAGTGAACCCAAAATTTTCCCTGAAACCAGTGTACTCCCAAGTCACTGATGCTCATCCTGACCCAAAACAGATGTAGCAAAGCACTGCACCCAGATGCATGCCAGGAAGGGAGTGGATTCACAGTCTGTCCCCGTAGTACTCAGCCATGCAGAGTGACGAGGACAAAGTGCCTCCTGGGGTGCTAGAACGTGGTGAGTCTAAGGCACATCCCCACCATCCAGCCGCCCAGTCTCTCACCAGGCTGTACAGCCCGTCTGTCATCTCACAAATTTAGCCATCACTTCAAAATTACTTCCCTTTAATTTAACAAAGCACTGAGGAGAGTTACAGGACAATTCATCTCTGGATTTGGCCTTGGCCCCAACTTGAAATTGCAAAGCTGAAAAGGGAAATTATTGGTCAGCATCAATGACTCAGAAGTGAGTTCCCACCTTTTGGTAGCCAAAAGCTGCAAGCAAGCATTGGAATGCCAAGGAACGTAGACTGCCAAGGGAAGTGTGTGCAAATGAGGCAAGAGCAAGAAAAAGTATCTTGAACTATGTAGAAATTTTGCACTACAGTCCAAGGAAAACATGGCTAGATGAACAAACATCTTTTATTTAATATTAAAGAACAGATATGGTTTTACAGTAGGTATAATGCCAGCTCCTTCCATTTTCTGCAAACTGCATGCATCTCTTCCATGAGAAACTTTAGCTTTGCCTTCTCACCACAACTGAGAATCACAGAATCACAGAATTATTGAGGCTGGAAAAGACCTCTGAGATCATCAAGCCCAGCCTAAGACTCCACACCACCACATCGGCCAGACGAGGGCACTAAGTGCCACATCCAGCCTCTACTTAAACATCTCCAGGGACAGTGACTCCACCCCTTCCCTGGGCAGTGCATCCCAATGCCTGAGCACCCTCTCCATGAGGAAGTGCTTCCTGAGATCCAACCTAAACCTCCCCTGATGCAGTTTCAGGCCGTGCCTCTCGTCCTGTCACGAGTTGCCCGGGAGAAGAGCCCGACCCCCACCTGACTACAACCTCCCTCAGGGAGTTGTAGAGAGTGATAAGGTCCCCCCTGAGTCTCCTCCAGGTTAAACACCCCCAGCTCCTTTACCAGCCTCATTGCTCACAAGGGCTTGCTTTCCCAAAGGCCTTGAGAACTGTTGGTAGACAGAGCTGTGACTCTAGTGCTACAGATCCTACAACATGAGAATTAATATATGCCACATATAGGTAAAATAAAAAGCTGTAATATTCTATAAACACAAGCTCAGCCATTAGAGTCCCTGTGTAAGACAGTGTTCTGAACAGTAAGCAAAGTAATATTCCACATGCCACAATTCTTCGATTCAACATTGCTTAAAGATGGGGTTTTAAGTCCATTTCTGAACTCACTAGTTTCTGTGGGTTTGAACGAGACCTTTAAATGTGGGTGATTCATTTACCAGAAATTAAGTGTGTGAATTCTTCTTACTTGCAAATCATCGACATGCGATCTGTTGAATAGATGTGCCTCTCTATTCAAAAGCTGTGCGCGGAATGTTTCCACTATTGGAAAAGTTTCTTAAAAACTGAGATTTTGACCACTGGAATAACGTCAGCACCACCTAGAGGCACATGTTAAAACAACGCTTACATTTTACTCATTTTAATTTGAAAATGTCTATATGTGTTATACCTCTTTAGTTTAAGGAAAGGTTCCCTTTAGCCTAGGTTTTTTAGGGGTCTTTCCTATACAGAATTGCATTCCAATGCCTTCATCCAACATGAGATTTTTAATTGAAAAAAAAGTACGTTTTCTTTCCTTATCTTCCACATGCCCTACAAATGAGGACCAAGTACACAGGAGAGTTTTGCAGTTGATCCCTCAATACATGACTTTGCATTTCATCTTTTTTTTTTTTCTCTCATGCCCCAAAATGACAGGAATCACCAACGTCAGAGGAGCTGGGACAAACATTACTGCAGGAACAGCGACTGCTCCTGAAGGTACAGGCACCTGCGTGTCTTGTCTGCACCCACCCCTTCCTGGGACTCTGAGAGAGATTTCTTGTTTTGATGAGACACACATTCCCAGAGCTCCCCTCAGCTCTCTTCAGTATGTAACTGTGGTTTTCAGTCATGTAAAGACTTTCTGCCACTCTGTTTTTCAAAACTACCTATTTTTCTCTAGTACATTTTTTTTCCCTAATTTTCTAGTATGATATTCCATTTCTTCATCCCCTTGAAAAAGTTTCCATTCTTTTTTGGTCAGAATAATCACTGACGGATGACTTATTCTCATCTCTGGATAGTTTCCTACATTTCTTGAAATGTAACCTTTTGAAAACAAGGCCTTGAATAGTTGCCTGTTTCTTACTATATTTTATTCCAACTGAATAAATTCATAACTACTATATCCAGCTTTTCTACAGTACCTTACCTGCTTTTTAAAACATTTAATAAAATTACTTTTTTTCTGATCAGAGATTTTTGACGAAGAAGTCTGTTAATTTTCACTGGGAACAACTGTGTACCACTGTTATTAAGGTAATTTTGCTTTCCAGCCTATGCTGGGAAATGAAATCCAGCCATCAGAACTAAGCACTTCATAGAATTTATCTTTCTAATAATATTATTTACTCAAGACATCCCTAACCAAATGAAAGTCAACATTTTTAGCAGATACCCAACATGATACAAGGGCCTCCTTTTTTTTTTCCTATAAAGAGAGCTTGAACCTACATAGTTCTTTGCCTTTCAAGTCACTTCAGTACACAGTAGTATCTCACGATTACACAATGTCTTTATTCCTGACTTGCCTGAACAGCAAAAGATTTTTGTGCATCACGATGTTATCCTGTGTCACAACCTCTGATTTTACTGTTGCTGTTCCACCATTCTATTTCTTTGAGATCCTGGTTTATATCCTACTGCAATGATTTCTAGTCTTTTGCATTAGTATGCAAATACATCAGTTTGGTTATTTGTCTAATCTCAGCCAATATCCCAACACTGCATTACATATAAATTGTTTCATTACACGTGTCATCTGACTGCTACCAATGTAATTTTCTTTCTACTTGCTACCTTACTCTGATACAAGCAGTTTGAATCTATCATGTATCATTTTTGACACTTCAATGCTCCATACAGTCACACAGCAGGTACTCATTGGGAGGCTCTGTCTCCACCTTTGTGTGCTAGTATTTTTCTGACAGTACTTAAGCAGGAAAACACATAGTAGTTAAGTATTTCTTCCAGGCCCCAGGAAATATTTATGTGAATGTGACAGCAGGATTCTTGATCCTGAATAAATAAATCATAGAAGCACAGAGGTCATCCAGTCCAATTGCCCTCCTCGCTTCACCATCACCACGGACACATCCACCAGCTGTGCTCTGTGAAAACAAAACAAGGTGTATCCTCCAGATAAAGCTTAAGGACTGAAACTCCTCGTTACTGAAACTCCTCTTTGCTATACAGGGGTGTCACTTGGTGCCAGATGAAAGGAAAATGGTAGCACAGATGGCTTTCCCGATGGGTGGATTGTGCATCTCTTTTCCTAGCACAGAGGTTGTGACACCGTCACTCGCAAGTATTCAAATGTTAACATTAGCAGGCCTGGCTGAGGGCTCCTTCTCACCTGCTCAGGAGTCTGGGGGCACCCCATGGCCACGTGTCCCCTCGCCGGGGCTTGGTCAGTAGCCTCCCCCGAGCAGCGAGCCAAGGGGGAAGCGCCGTGCCAACCATCCTCCGGGATTTTCCTCATTTGCCGTTTTACCACCAAGCAATCGCTTAGAGCCACACACCGAGGTGGCACCAGCCACCCAAACCGCACAGGTAGGCAGGGAGGAAAGGGACAGCCCGACAGCCGCGGCGGGGGCCGTCTGCCACAGGGCACACGGAGGAAGGCGGCAGTGAAAACATACGTGGCCTCTTGGGACGAGGAACAGCGAGGCCTGCCTTCAAATGGGAAACTAAGGAAGGCTCTGCAACTACATGCACCTGCGAGCAGGCGGCCATAAGGAACCGCCCGTCTGAACACCGCAGGACAATGCAGGCGCTACTGCCGCGCGCTCCCCTCAAGCTGCCGCCATGTTGCTTAACGGCAGCACCTGCCTTCCTCCGCCAACGAGCGTGAAGCTGCCGTCACGTGGCTTCCGCCCCAGACCGACATGTCTGCTTCCACCGCCTTCCCTCTTCTGCGCGGGGCTGGAAGGAGCGTCGGTTGGCGGTGTGGGCGCTCTGCCCCGCTGCTCCGCCTAGCGTCCGTGGTGCGGGCAGCCGCCGGGCCCCGGTCAGGCGGGGCGGAGGCGGAGGCTGTGTCCAACTGCTTGGGGAGCTCCGGGGGCCGCTCGGGGGGCTCTCCGGGCCGGCAGGTTCGGCACCTGGGGCGCAGGATTCGGCCCTGGGGAGTGCCTTCACGCCGCCCCCTGGAGCGAGGGGGTTCCCTCGGCTTCGCCTCCCCTGCCGCGTCCTGGGCGGCAGCGGTGGGTGAGGGAGAGCTGCGCCTTCGGCCTCTCTGCCCTGCCCCAGGGTAGGGCGGGTGGGGGCTTCGTAGCTCTTGGCGGTGCAGGCCCAGCCGGGGCGGAGGTGGAAGCGCCGTCCCTTGGCGGCCGCGGGGCAGTGTGCTGGGGCCTCGCAGCCGGCTCTCTGGCACCGCGGTGTCCTCTGCCCTGTGTGTGCAGGGCTTAGCGCCGCCAGGGGAGCGGGCCTGGGTGATGCCCGCCTGAGGCGATGAAGTTTCGCGGTGGTTGGGGTACGTATGCCCGAACGTAGGGCGGGAGAGCCCGGCCTTGATCCGTGTTTACCGGGCTGCTGTGAGGATTGGCTGTTGTTTAAAACCGGGGTGTGCCTTCCCAGAACGAGAGAGCCACTTTTTGCAGAGGAGGGATGTGCAAGAGTACTGGACTATTTAAAAATGATCGTCTTCACGTGATGCTGTGGATTCTGTATGTTCCTGTGCTTTACAATAAACGAATGCTTTAATGCATCACTGAGAGTAGTTAAAGTGACCCCAGCAACGATCTAATGATTCTGAGTGAGACTCAGAAAAAAAGCTTGAGGAAGATGTGTGCTGTCTTTTCTTGTTGACTTCAGTCTGTCCTTGAGAGAACATTAAAAGATTAGAAATTACTTTCATTAATACAGAAACAAGCCTGTCACCTTATTTTGAGGCTGCTACTTAACTTTAGGTGAAACGCCAGTGCAACCAATAATGCCACATTGATGATGCTTTTTGAAAAAATAAAATAGCTGTTTTCTAATGCCTTAAATGGGAGAGGGCTTTGGTGTGTTATTGTGCAATTTCTTTAGGTGAAAAGATGAAAGTGAGGCAATTGGCAGGGGGGTTGGTGAGTTGGTTTCAACTGTGTCTTGACAAATCAACTATAATCCAGACATCTGGGTTTAAGTACTAGGGATGAAAGGTAGCAACTGGTACTCTTTAATATAGATCTTTGTGTCTTTCTCAGTCTCTTGCTTTTTTCAGAACTTCCTCAGGGTCAACAGTATTAAAGGTTTCTGTGGCTGATCAGTTCTGCTGGCAGTCCTGGTTAACAGCTGACCTGTAAATGTCCTATGACTTTAGGAAGTCTATACAGTGTGTGTGTGTTTCTTTACAGTCATCCAAATCTTAGAAAATTTAGTCCCATAGTGGAAGAGGAAATCACAAGTTACTTGTACCACCCAAGGAAGGAATTCAGCTGGTTAACTGATGAAAAAGCAGTAGTTGGTTGGGTGATGATCTGGAGCATGCTGGTCAGACTCTGTAGCCCAGGTGGATACATAATGAAAACCAGGGGCTGGGGGAGGAATTGTAGCAATGTAAAGGGGACAGAGGAAGTGTAGGAACCTGCCGATGAGCTCCTTGTAAGAAGCCTCATCAAGAACATTATGGATTCCGTTTGCTATGTTAACCACATGGGTTGGCTCACTTGGGATATGATGAAGAGCCTTTGTATGCTTACGAAGGCACAGTTCTTGCAGTGTGTTTGACATGTAACAACAGACAGCCTCAGCTGAGGGTCCTCTTGGAAAGGACTGTAGCTGAGAGGACGTGGGAGCTTTATTTATATGAAGCCTGTCAGTTGCAGGTTTGTGCTGCGTTTAGGTTGTTGGATGATAAACTGATAGTCCTGCCTGAAAACACCTTTTTTAATCTGTGCATGGCGGGAATTGACAACTCCATCAGTAAATAATCTCATTGCAGTTTTTCATTGTCCTGTTAATTAAATGCATTACGTTTGGCTTGTGCACATATTATTTCAGAATAGTATTGAATTTATGGCTCACTCAGTAAGACTTCACACAGAGGACTTACTGCTCATCTTCCAAGAAACTTGGTAACTGCTCATGTGAGCTTTTTATGGTGCTTTAAATGTCAGAGTTTGAGACTTTTGAATCTTTTTTGTATATATAAAAAAAAATAATACCTATCAAGTATGAGAGATTCTTATTTGAATGTCTTTTGAGACAGTGAGGAGTGTATTTATATATGGCTACATTATGTGGGGTTTATTTGATTTGGTAACTTTCAGAATTGTCACTTTGAACTCAAAAGTCAGGCCAGCCAAGTATTTCTGTTAGGACGATAGTTAAAAAACAAGGGCTATTCTATGTCTTTACAGACATTTGGGCAGAAGGGAGAGAGTCAAAATTTTTAGTTTGTTTATGTGGGTTTTTTTTTTTAATTTTTAAGAGGCTACTTAGTTGTGAACTGCTAATGAAGGCTTCTCTGACCAATAGGTATTTCCATGGATGCTGCCATTGAGTTAATCTGATTCCAGAAACCACATCATGTTATGGAAGAAGTACTGTGTGGACTTGAATGATATTAACAGTATTCCATTAAAATAAGTAAAATGAGGAATTTCAATTCTGAAAGAGTTGTGAAAAATAATTTGTTGCTACAGTTCTGAAATCTTGAGTCAGTTAAAGCTTTTCAGCCTCTAAAATTTTAATTTCGTGGCCTATTCTTTAAATTAGATGTATATCGGACCATCAGTACATCTATTAAGTAATGTCTGTTACAAGTTAGTGGTGTTTACAAGCTTTTGTCTCATGTGGTGTTGTAGTTTCAGTGGAAGATGTAAAAATGCAGCTAATATGACAACTATAGAATGTTGTGTTCTGTAACGCATCCACTGGATAAATGTGAATCCTCTCTTTAAAGAGAGATGGAGAAGTTGTCCTTTTTGTATTGCCATCTCTGAAGTTTTTTCCATCACTCCTTTTTTTTCTGTGTGTATTTTTTCTTTATTTGTAGTTTTGGGGGTTTGGGATATGTCTGTGGTTTTTTATTTGTTTGTTTTCTAGAAAAGTGTCTCCCAAATGAACCTCAGGGATGAGAGTTAACTCTCCCATTATTAAACTAAAGGTTAAGACTATCTTAATTAAGATTAAATTTAAGATTAAACTCATGCATGCTGAACTCCAGGATTTGGGAACTTGCAGAAGTCTGTTCCCATAGCCCTAAAAAGACATTGGATCTTCTTAGCTGCATTTCTATCAGATCTGCTGTAGTTGTATTACAGCTGCTTGATTGTCTTGTCCAGTGCAGTATCTTGAAGCACAACCACAGAGGATGATTAGAAGCAGAGGCAGGATTAATCTTTTTAGCTTCAAAGCTCAGTGCTTAAAGATACATACCCTTGGTTTCAGAAGCACTCGCCTTGGTCTTAAGGCTCAGGTTGCATCCCTGTCAATCAGGTGATCATTCCTCTTATGTAGTGTTTCCTATCTAATTTTACACCATCTCTGCTGCCTGATTTATTAATGCATTATAGGCCACATTGCATCTGATGGGATCCGTTTTACATGTTCTCTGAATTTATTCTTATCTTGTTTTTTAGCCTGGTGCTTCCCTTTTTAGAAGATTGTACCTTAATTTTTTTTGTGTTTGTTCATCAGAACTTCTTCCTGCTTTAGTTTTCCTAGCTAGTTTTTCTTTGTTAGTTAGAGTGAAATTTAGAAGCATCTTATTAATATGTCAGCTGCAAGTCAGCCCAGCAAAACTATTTTACAAACTTTTGTATTGATGCATTCCAAGAACCCGCTGTCTCTTTTCTTTTTGCACAAATTGTCTCAGTAATCAGGCTGTCACATCCTAGTGAAAAAAAAAAAAAACTGTTCCACTTACTGTAACGAGTTTCATAAATATTTTTACTTACCCTGGGACAGCAATAAAGGTTTGTTCTTTGGGTGTGTTTTTTGCACTCAGCTATTTCCATCATTAATTCTTGCATTAATCTTAGCTTAACAGGAAAAACTGTTTTACCTGTTATGCTTGGTAATTCAGTGGCAGCCATCAGAAACAGCTATAAGAAATGTAAGATAAATGGAAAAAAAAAGCTTGCTTACTGAAGAATAAGATTTGGGGGAAGGGAAAAGTATGTGTGTGTATGTTCATTTGATGTAAGCTCTTCCAATTTTTGGCAAAGTGTCATATATTCCTCTTTCAATTCCTTTGTTAACTTTCTTCTCTTACTACTTTTTACCCCCAAATGGTACTCTGTACATTTTCTGTGCTCTGAACAGCTGTTCACTTCAGTTCCTTGGTTGTAAGTTTGTTTTCTTTGGCTGGAGGAAGTATGCGTTGGGGAATTCTTTTCTAAGAATTGTGCTATTTACTCTTATGCTGGAAAACTTTTATCTATTAGAGGCATTGTGTTTATAGCAGTTTCTTAGCAGGTATCAAGATGTGTAGTGCATTTTGCTTGAGCTGAGTACCTGGGCAATATCTATTTATGGAAGCTGAGAAGCCCTGAAAGTTTTATGGGGGCATGCTTTTGTGGGTGGGGGGTGTTTGGGTTTTTTTCTCTCTGGGTCTTTATCCAAACTTGGAAAACTAAATTACCATTTAAACTTTAGAGTATTTGTAAAGGATCTTCAAATTCCAAAGGAAGAAGATTTTTTCTCTCCTTCCTTGTCTCTCCTCACCTCCCAGTACCTTTCTGAGGGGAAAAAAAAAATCAGGTGTTTTGTTTGTTTGTGGGGTTTTTTGTTTGGTTTTTTTTTTTCCCCACAAAAGATGATGAGATCTTTGGCCACATCCATGTCTGGTTTTGGCAGCTGAGCATACTGTTGTCCTTGCTAATGCAAGTCTTAACTGTTTTGTTACAGAGAGGGACATGGAAGTACTGGTTGACAACCGGCTGAATGTGAGCCAGCAGTGTGCCCAGGTGGCCCGGAAGGCCAATGGCATCCTGGCTTGTGTCAGGAACAGTGTGGCCAGCAGGAGCAGGGATGTAATTCTGCCCCTGTGCTCAGCACTGGTGAGGCCTCCCCTCGAGTGCTGTGTGCAGGTCTGGGCCCCTCACTGCAACAGTGACATTGAGGGGCTGGAGCGGGTCCAGAGGAGAGCAACGAGGCTGGGGAAGGGACTGGAGGGAAAGTCCTGTGAGGAGAGGCTGAGGGAGCTGGGGGTGTTTAGCCTGGAGAAGAGGAGACTCAGGGGGGACCTTATCACTCTCTACAACTGCCTGAAGGGAGGTTGTAGTTAAGTGGGGGTCGGGCTCTTCTCCCCGGCAACTCATGACAGGACAAGAGGGCACAGCCTGAAACTGCATCAGGGAAGGTTTAGGTTGGATCTCAGGAAGCCCTTCCTCACGGAGAGGGTGATCAAGCATTGAGATGCCCTGCCCAGGGAAGTGGTGGAGTCACCGTCCCTGGAGGTGTTTAAGGAGAGGCTGGATGTGGCACTTAGTGCCCTGCTCTAGCCATTGCAATGCTGTGGAGTCTTAGGCTGGACTTGATGATCTCAGAGGTCTTTTCCAGCCTCAACAATTCTGTGATTCTGTGTGATTCTGTTTTGACTTTTAATTTGGACACAGAGAGATGCCTCTTAATGCAAACTTTGTTTTTCATTTTAAATGACTTTCTTAATATTATGCGATTTGAGTTGGGCTTCGCTAAGCAGGAGCGACACGGTTCTGGAAAGCACTGACAGGAAAAGTTGCTGTGAAAGATAGAAAGCAAAGTTAGGTAACTTCAATTTGTGTTTCTGCTAATAATACCCTGAGTTTGTTCATTGATTTTAAATATTGTACTTAGTCTGAGGATGTCTCACAGATCACAGATATGGATGTGTTCTAGTCTTGGACTTTTGGTTAGCCACACTTGTAAAGGTATGAGAGGCCTTTATCAAATGTTGCTGGAAAATGTCAGTGTTGTTACTGTGAAGGTAATCTGGTTGCAGGGAGACTGACCACAGCTTCTGTAGTCCTCATTATTTGCACTATGGCACAAGAAGACTTTTCATGGTGAGCAATCCAATGCATGATCTTCAGCTAAAAATGTGAAAAGACTCAAAGGCACAAACTGTACCATGTCAAAAGGCACGACTGTGTGTGATCGTGCAATGCTGGCAATTCATGCAAATCTAACATCTGTGTCTGCATAGCTGTATAAAGAGCACTCTCATTTTGGAATTCAAATAATGTGTTTCGTGTAATGTGAATATTAGAAGTACACAAGCTTGCTTGTTCTGGTTCTTCAACCTCATTTTCCTTTTCCTATTCTGTCACCTAGCACTAAATGGAGAGGAGGTTCTTTTTGGGATCCTGGGCAGAATGATGATGACATTAACCTGTAGTTACGATTAACCCTTTATTTTCTTAACAGGTTATTATGATTGCTATAGCACAGAATTGATAATTAGAATGGCACAGGCTTTCTACAAGCATAATCAGCATAGTACAATTGATAAGTAGTATAACACAACATCTATAATTCAACATAACGTATAGTTTCTAATCACTTGGACCTTCTGTAGATCGTGTCAGATCTTAATGATGCATCAGATCTTTGCTGCATCAGTAGAGCAATCATAATCTAGACTCAAATGGTATAAAAGAATATGAGCCACTCCCTCAGTGCTGGGAGGAGTCCCTGGTCACCCAGGGGGAAGAAAGGTCCAAGGTCTCACTGTCCAGCAGCAGTTCTGGTCCAAGTTCCCCACTCAGGACTTGTAACCACTTGGTTGCACAGACGCTGTTACGCTGCCCTCAGGGTCATCAACAGCCTCGGCTTGGCCAGGTGCCTGGGTGAGGAAGAGAGGCACCAGTCTGGCTCCCAGGAGCCTTGAGGCGTGTGGGGAGGGGAAGAATATCTCTGTTTTGGTTTAATGGGACCTTCAGGGCCTGATAATGAGGAAAAGGGGACAAATGCACGACCTGCTCGGTCGCAGAGAACGGCCGTTTGCCTTAGAAATGGGCGTTGGTTATGCTCACCGCGTTAGCGAGACTGGGAGCAGGGGGTTCTGGCCACATATAAATGCTGCTTTCCTTTTTGTGAACCTTGTTAGAGTGTGAGAGACATGCTAGATGAAAGAATTAGTCACGGAGGTTTTGTGTCTCTCTGTCACCGCTTTTCTTCGCTGTTCTGTTTTGGTTGTTTTAGGGACCTGTAGTTTCTGTAAGAATTGGTAAGCGTGATCCAGAGGAGATTGATGTTTAAGGAAAACAGGGTGTAATGGATTCCACATTTTAATCATTAAACAGTATGTCAAATCCTAAATTTGGTATGTATCAAGACTGTGAGCATACGGGTGTTCTTCTTAGTTGATGGTGGCAGGTTTTTTGTTTTCTTCCCTGTACTGCCATCCTCAGTGGTCAAAATCCTTTGTTTGGAATTTCTCTCTTGATTGTGAAAAACTATTCCGTTCCAAAGTTGTACATGTGTCAGTTGCTACAAGACCTGCTTAATGGGATTGGACTGACCTGATAATGAAATGTGGTAGCCAACATAGCCTGCTACCTACTGCATTTCGTAGGCTGGGCCACTCCATCTCTGTTATGTAAAGCACTGTCATATTTTGAATAATATTGAACCAAATTGAGGGCTGGTTTAGCTCACTTGGTTGAGCGTGGTGCTGAAATGCCAAATGCCGTGGGTTCGATTCCCGTTCAGTCCTCATGTGTTGCCTGATCTAGCTGAGAGGCATCCCTGCCCATGACAGGGAGGTTGGATTAAAATGATCTCTAAGGTCCCTTCCAGCCTAGATCATTCTATGATTCTATGAAATTCCTTAGTAGTATATTTAGAATCTCAGTACCTGCCAAATTAATAATTTTCCTTATGTTCACATATGTGGCACAGACAACTTACCGAAGAAATAAGCTATCTGCTAAACTGAGGAACTCCAGTTGAAAAATTACGTCTCTTAAGTTACCTTCTTCTAGTATGGGAAAAATTACCTCTTGGATTTGCATGTCTTCACGAATCTGGAGTCATTAGCTTCGACATCATCTTTTCAGATGCCTGAAGGTGGCTGAAATGTAGGATGCCTGGAGTGCCTCGTGCTTGTCACAGCGTTGCTTAGTTATCTCTGATGTGCCATATGCATTATGAGAACACTTTTTTAAGTGGATGTTTAAGTCCTGTATTGTAGAAGAAAGCTGGGAAATTTAAATTGCCTAACATGTTCTTGTGCAACTTGAGGCTTTTCTGAGAACTCCTGGTGGTGAAAGCCAAGGAGCCAGCTGAAGGCTGCTTCCTCACTGAGACCTTTGCAGGGCTTCTGAGTACTTTCTTGAAGAATTGGCCTTTAAAGTTAGTACAGGAGGTTGTGAGCACCTTGGACGTATATCATCTCTGCTTCTCCAGGTGAAGTACCATCTCTTTTCATCTGTTTAGGATGGATTGTTGGCTAACTCTCTTTCCCATGTTGCTTCTTTTTTCTAAGAGAAACCGCTCATGTAATACAGGAACCCATTTTAATAAATACCACTGTGATAATGAAGTTCTTCCCTGTTCCCAGGGACTGAATTTCCTCCTGCTACCTTTTTCTGTAGCATTTCATTACAGACTTAAAATAAGCAGGTAGGGTGCTACTCTCTTATTCTAGGGAGTTCCCTGGATATACTCTTTTTGTACATGAGATGTTTTTGCTTGCTTGGCATAGCTTTGTTTGCTACTCATAACATTTTGATGAGGTGCTGTAACAGTCTTGAGAGAGTAGGTATTATAATGGTACATGACTCTTGCTAAACCAGTATCCTGATTTTTCACTATCATCGCTTTGCAGATACTGCATGGGGTTTAATTATATATATGAGATGATGCTTGTGGAGGGAGGTAACTGTCTTTTATTAGATTGACCGCAAGCTTTTGGTCACACAGTGACCTCAGAAGGCTTATGTGCCCAGATGCACATCAGGCCTTTTTTTCCAGCTATATTAGTTGCTCTAATAAAAGGCATTACCTCTCCATAGAAACATTGCCTGACTTGCAGCCTTCGTGATCTAAAGATGCAACAACACGGCAACCATTACTGAGGCTGATCGACATGCACTTCTGTGTGTCATTTCCATTTTTTCCCCCATTCCTTGTTT
Organism: Trogon surrucura; assembly: GCA_020746105.1. Lineage (NCBI taxonomy): Eukaryota > Metazoa > Chordata > Aves > Trogoniformes > Trogonidae > Trogon > Trogon surrucura. The sequence continues at coordinate 58,398,380 of CM036618.1, forward strand.
GCCGTACACACTTTTCTTTTCAGGTCTAGGGATTTTATATTCAAGATGTGAGGAAGCCCTCTTTAATCAATGTGGTCTTTAAGTAAATTGTAAACAAAATCTAAGTCATCTAAATTGAAATGGAAAATCTCAGTTTGCAGTGCCTCTGGCATCTTTGACATCACCTTAGTGCATGTTTTTAATAAAGGAGACCCATGTTTATAACCCAGGGAACATAAAGGTCATGTGTGCTTCAGATATAAGCATGTGTAATTTCTCTCTGTCATGCTAGTTTGCTTTAAAACTTATTTGTGTGTTTGTGAGCAATACACTGCTTCATTCTATGGCATTTATTGTTACCTTTCAGTTACTAAGTAAGGGATATGAGAAACTTGTTTCAGATGCCTGCTTAAGGCAGGATGTATTTCCTGCTTGAGATAATAACTAAACTCAAAAGCAGTTTAAATGAGGTATTAGGATGTGTCGCTAATGGTCTCTTCACTTGCTCCATTTTCTCTCTGTAGTTCTTCTCTGTTTTAACGTAAATAGGTTTTACTTCATGATGATGGAAGCATTCAGTGATTGTTGTGAGGAGTTTAGTGTTACTTACAAAATCTTCCCTCTACTGTTCTTCTACCCATGTTGGGCTTTTTGTAAGATCTACTGAAATATTTCCTTTGAAAGCCAGCAAGACTTCTTTGCTATGGGTGTTTGCCAGGATGGTATTTTTATACTGTTAACAATCCCCCTACTACATCTGTTTCATGAGCAAAGTTTTGTCCTGGCAATGTAAGGGCTAATGGCTTTCCAGTATGTAAGTTGATTTTTTTTTTTTTTTTTTTTACTGCGATCTAATTTGTTACTGAGAAAATTGCTTGTTTTTCCAAGAGCAGAAAATACAACCATAGCACCCTAACATGTACACGTTTTTGTAAGCTGTGCATTTACTTTTCTAGCAAAACGTATACTCTCCAAGTATTCTAATGATTATCTGAAGAAGACAGATTTCGGTGTGCTTTCCATGTTATTGAAATTACAACTTAGTTTAATGTAAGATTGGGGAAGTATTTGATATTCCTCTAGCTGTAGCCTTCTCCAAATACTCTAAGCTTTTGTTATGACTCTTGAAGATGATACATTACATTAATTTTAGGCAGTTACCAGTATATTATCCTTACCTTCCCTGAGTTTCATACTCTGACTCTTCTTTCACTTCATAGGCTTCTCAAAGTATTTTTTTGTTTTGGAAGTTACAGCATCCTTAATCTTAGGAAAGAGAAGTTTAATGTAATTAATGCCACATCATAGTTCTGAGGTTTTTGTCTTGTGATTACAAACAGTTACTCCAATATGTTACTTGTCTGGATTATGAATGAAAGTTTAGAGTAAAGCTGATGTAGGAAGGATTATGTTTTATTAACTATTGAGTGGCAAGTGGTCTCTTTTCCAGTTCATGCTCCCCTCCTCCCTGAATGTTGCATCACAGTCTTGCTGTCAAACTCTAGGCTTGCCACAAAAGTAGTTAGTGAAACTGATGGTAAAACTTAACTTTCTGAAAACAACTGGCCCAGATTTTTTCTGCATTGATCTGTGTCATTAAAATGGTATCTCCTATAGGTTGCTCTTAGAATTTTAGTCTCTTTCTGTCAGATTCAGGCTAGGAAGCACTTTCTTTTCTTGATACTGAAGTAATCTAAATGTGAAAGTAGTGGGGTTTTATTCCCTTTGCAAAATATGCTCATAAGAGAAGCGATTACTTAAAAGACCTTTTAATTACAAGTCATGGATTTGCTCCATAGCTATTTGAGTGTTTTAAGTTTTGTACTTCTATGCTGGTGCTTGTAAATGAGGGAAACCTTTTTTCAGAGCTTTTTTTTTTTTAACATAGTAAACTTCGTAACGTTTGCAGTCTATGTCTAAATCTGTTTCAAGCCTCTTTCTGAAGGCAACTCCTGGAAAATTTGAGATGGATAAGAACATATATATTGAAAGTGCTCTATATGAGCAGATCTACGTTTGTTTTTATCTACTATCTTTTGCAGGTCCCATAAAAGTAAATCATGATACATACACTTGAGACAGCAGTTGAAAACAACTGGTCTCATATAAAATGTTTTACGGTTTTGGTTGGTTGGTTTGGTTTTTTTTTTAAATAAGTTATACCATAAATGCCAAGAACTTGCAGCTCTTTTCTAGAGTAACTGATGGTGTTCAGCATGTATTTGCTGTCATGGCTGGAGCTACACTTAGACTACACTTGAATTCATAGCTTATGGATAGATGTTGGAATGAGCACAGTAGCTAATTAATATAGAGTCAGTATTATTCAGCACTTCCTAAGGGTGTACAGAACAAACTCCCTTAGTGTTTTTTCGTTTTCCCCTGAGCTCTAACTCTTGCTAGCTTTTTAGCTTGGTAATCATCATCACTGTTTGTGGTCTTAAAACACCATTGATGCAGATAATGGAGTTTTTACAGTGTTTTCTTATTACCAATGTGAAAGAGAAATGATTTTATATGAAAGGAGTGAGGAATATATACAGCTGTGAAAAGTGTGGTGTAACTGTTGGGACCCCAGTGTCAGAGTGCTCTTGCCCTGTTCTACCAGTGCAATTTTTGCCCACTCTACTCTTAAAGAAATAGACCTTATAAAAGCTCCATTCAGGTTAGAGGGGGCTGGGAGCAGTCCCTTACCTTGCTGGGATCAAGGGTGAGAAAAGGGACTCTCTTTCTGTCTCTGTACTTCTTGCTGACAGGCCTGCTGATTCTCAGGGTGTTACTCCTTTTTGTTTGCCAGGTTATGAGTTCAGAAGTGAGTGTTGGGGTTTTTTTGTTTGGGTTTCCTATTTGTGCTGGAAGTGGAGTTAAGGCAGAAGCTTTAAGAAGTGGTTAAGGTATTGTGGTCCAACATATGCTCTGAATGAGTCCTGCAAGACACGTGTATTTTATTTCTTGCTTTTGAATATGAATGAAGTTCTGTCATGTACAGAAGCAAAGGCTTCAGAATGGCAGCTTGGGTTCAGCATTGGCGTGAGGTGGGAATGTTGATTTTGTTTTGGCTCCTTTTCTGGTGAGAGGGCAAATGCCAATTCTCAGTGCAACTCCTGTGTTGCATTAAAGAACAAGTGTTCTTTTAAAGTGTTTTTAAAAGGGATTTTAAATAGTATTCAGAATATGGGCATACCAGGATAAATATACATTGTGGACTCTGAAACTTCCGTCCAAGGTACTAGTGAAACATGTCTTCTGGAACAAAAGAAAGACATATGAAGTCATCGGCTGTAGTTCTTTCAGACAGTTCAGTAATACTTGAGACCGAATTTCAGGTAAAATCTAATGAACTTGAACCATACATATTTTGATTTAAATGTGCCTTTCTAGAATATGATTAAGAGTGTGTTAATTCTTGACATATGTTTTTGCTGATGTCGGGTTTCCTTGGGGGCTCAACTGCAGAATAGTAATTTACTGAAGCTTTTTAATATGGATTAAGGCTGTTGTGTTCCCCTTCATGTTTTCCGATGTACTGGGGTTAAAGAGCTGTTGTGCACAAGTGTCCTGTTTTGATTAGCTACAAAGCAAAAGACGAAATAAGTAAGTAGAAAGACCTCTGTTGTGTTTTGGCAGCAAGAAGGCAGAACAAAAACTTAGGAAAATTTAGTGATTGCCATCTGTATACTCCTGTAACTTGAGCTAGTTACTGTAACACTGTGAGGGAGCACTCCAACAAGAAGCTTGCTGCCAGTCCTGGAAAATTCAGAGTGTAACCAGCTGATCCTGCGTTTCTGATGTAGGGTGTGTGAAGCTACCACCATTTTATAAACAAAGTGAAAATTAGATTAAGATCTGCACAAGGCTATGGTGTCATTAAATTATGAGTTTTTCCACACAGTTCTGTGCTGCAGTCAGTAGACCTTGTCTGTTGTGTGGCAGTTTGAAGTGTCTCACACACGCACACACACAATGTTAGCGGTTCTCCTAAGTCTCCCTTAGGCTTCTCCCCAGTTGCAGGGTCCTTAGCTGACCTATTCTAAAAAATAGTCCAGTCCTGGTTGTTATCTTCAGTTTAAAATTATGGAAAAAATTTCTCGCTTGTTCACTATTCACTATACACACATGATGAAAATGAACATTACTTGAGTTGAAATTACATGGTTTTGTGATAATAAAGTATTTCACTTGCAAGAAGATACCTTGCTTTACTAAAGATCTCCCTTTTTTATTGCTTTGCTCACGCAGCTTGAGAGAGAATGTGCATCTGCATAGTAGTGCTAATACAGAGGTTAAACCAGAACTTACTCCATGGAAAGCTAGAACAACTGAGATGCAAGACAAGTCGATCACTTAAGAAAAAATAGTCATGGGCTGTGTACAAACTAAAATTTGCTTCGCTACTTGCATTTCAACCCCTGTCTGGCACAGTTAGTAACTATTAACAAGGAAAACTTTAACTTGGAGTATGTTATATTAAGATTTATGTAAAATTAAAGAAACTTAAGTTGTTAGATAAAACTCGCGTTTGTTTTATATCGTGAAGAACGTAGCTAACTTAAGTCACCTTTTCTTTTTTAGTAGGTCTGAACTGTTGCCATCATTAGCTTTTATTGGAACACTTCTAAATAACGCTCTTTGCTGTTGCACAGCATATGGTGTGTTAATGCTTTCCTTTTATTTTTAGTATGCCAGAACTATGTGTTCCTCCCTACAGCATGAGCTGGCTTTCCTTGTTCACATTCCTTGAAGTCCATCTGCCTATAAATGTTTTTAGAATACATTGAATGATGATGATAAGATACTGATATATTAAGTGATAAACAATAAAAATCGAATATAAAATTTTGTGGTGTATTTGGTCTGAATGCGTTCCGCTACTGCCCTGAAATAAAGTAGCCTCCATTTTTTTTAACCAAAATGTTACTTGGAAGCTTTTAATCTGAAATGAGAATTTGTCAGATTTGTTGACAGTATCTTTGGGAGCAAATCTGATTTATTTTTTTTTTTTTTTCCCCTGTAGAAGGCCTAGTGATTTGTGGAGAGGAAAGATCAAAAGATTACTTGTGATTAGAGCTGGCACTTAGAGAAGTTCTTTTAGACTTGAGGAGAACCTGCATGTTTTTTACAAGTCGTTGTAAAATGAAGGAGGCTAAAAGAGGATGCATGCCTGTTGGACACAATTCAGCTGGTAAACTGTTCTCTGAGAGGTGGGTAATTTTCTGTGAATAATCTTCATCCAAAACAAAACTATTATTTTGGGATGTTGCTGAATATTTGCAAAGCAGCAGAGGTTGCCACCTCTTCTTGCTTTACCTCAGTGGTTATTGATGTAAAAATACTAACAAATTTACAGTTGCCTGTAGTTCACTAGTTGCTTTTTTTGCAGTGGGTTCCTCGGATTACTGAGTGTTTTGGGAGTAATGCTTGCTCTGGTGGAGTGTGGAACTTAAACTGCTGTTAAACATAAGCCCCAGACCTTGTGATCCCACAGTGGAAAAAGAGAAAACAGGTGGTAGGGCTAGATAGAATGGTTCTTTCCGATTTTACCAGTGGTTTGACAGCTTGCTCTAGGAAGCTTTCTCTCTAGAAAAGAGAGAAAATTGTAAATAGAATTAACCAGGCATGCACAGAGCCTGTCAGCCTCTGACTCCTGCCATCTGCAATATAAATACTTTGGCTTAAGGGCTGGTCCCTGTACTTTTTTATGCAGCAACAATTTTATTCTTTGATTTAATAAATAAATCCTTTATTGTCAGTATATGACAGTATATGACTTCATTCAGTAACACTGTAGTGTTGTCTGTCAATGCCATGTGTAATTTGAAAAAAAAAATCTTGAGTAAACAGTTGATTCATAGTAATATCTCTGTGTTCTAATAGTAGAACAGTATACACCCACATTCTTTTATGTAATAATATTTTATATTTAATATCAGCATGTTTTAAGAGGTTTTGAGGTGAGAATGCTGTGCTGTATTTGAATTTGTATAGACAGCTTTGTACAAGTAAATGGGCATATTTTTCTTATCAACAGCTGCTTAGGGATGATTAGAAACCACCATATCACTGGTGCATCAAGACTGAATCAAGAAAGAAGAAATAGGCAGAACTGATGCTGCTTCATCTGGATCAGAACAGCAGATACAAAGTCAGAATGCTGCAATTCTCAGATGAGCTTTGTTTGGAGGTTGGGGTCGTCTTTGGCAGAATGCTTGGGAAAGTGAGTCTTAAATACCTGTGCATAACATGCCGCTTCTGTCATGCTAGTATCCAAAACCTGGTGGGTTGACCAAACATTTTTGTACAAGTATGTCTGTCTACCCCCTTTATATTAATTTCCTCTGTGAATAAGTATAGCAGTATCTATCTTATGTGAGTTATGCCAAATAGGTATTTAAGGGGCTAGATTCCAATAGGCTCTGATTAAAATCCCACTGATTCTATACTTTATGTAGCAGGGTGAGTCAAAATGCCTTTGTCAGATGTCTTTAACCTCTCCAGCTGTCCTGTCAGTGAGGATGAGTCAAAAGCTGGAGTCTACAACTAACACTCACTAAGTCTGGAAGGCTCAACTGTTAGTATAACTGATCTGGCAGCCTGGGACAGGATGTGGACTGGTGTATTACTGAGGTGACAGGAGCCTTTCCAAAGTGCTGCTGCATCTTTTAGACAAGAAAGGAAAGTCTCCTGGTTCTTTATTTTGCACTGACAGTGAAAACAGTATTTTTCAGCAAAGCCAACTGTGGGCTGATAGTAGAAACAGTATTCATGGGAGCTTTTCAGGCCAGTTTTATGACGAAAACTTTGTTCACTTTCTGTGCAGAAAAAGTAAGTCTGGTATTTGAGGGGAGGTGCTGAAATTGCAGTACATGGATAATACAAGAGGTGACTGGTCTGCAGTCCCCATGATCCTGTCACCCAACACTAAGAGGAGAGAGGGGTTTTTTATGGATCCTGGGCAGAATGGTGATGACATTAACCTGTAGTTACAATTATACCTTTATTTTCTTAACAGGTTATTATGATTGCTATAGCACAGAATTGATTGGAATGGCACAGGCTTTCTACACGCAGAATCAGTGTAGGACAATTCATAAGCAACATAATACAACATAATGGTTTCTAATCACCTCAACCCTCTGCAGATAGTGTCAAATCTTAATATGTGGCTTGCTGCACGAGTAAAGCAATCATAATCTGGACTCAAAAATGGTATAAAAGAATATGAGCAGACAACAGTGGAGGTGTCCCGGTCACCGGGGCGGGGGGAAAAAGGTCCAAGGTCTCACTGTCCAGCATCGGTTCTGCTCCAAGTTCCCCACTCAGGACTTGTAACCACTTGGTTGCACGGACGCTGTTACGCTGCCCTCAGGGTCATCTACAGCCTCAGCTTGGCCAGGTGCCTGGGTGAGGAAGAGAGGCACCAGTCTGGCTCCCAGGAGCCTTGAGGTGTGTGGGGAGGGGAAGAATAACTCTGTTTCGGTTTAATAGGACCTTCAGGGCCTGATAATGAGGGGAAGGGAACAAATGCACGACCTGCTCGGTCGCAGAGAACGGCCGTTTGCCTTAGAAATGGGCGTTGGTTATGCTCACCGCGTTAGCAGGACTGGGAGCAGGGGGTTCTGGCCACATATAAATGCTGCTTTCCTTTTTGTGAACCTTGTTAGAGTGTGAGAGACATGCTAGATGAAAGAATTAGTCACGGAGGTTTTGTGTCTCTCTGTCACCGCTTTTCTTCGCTGTTCTATTTTGGTTGTTTTAGGGACCTGTAGTTTCTGTAAGAATTGGTAAGCGTGATCCAGAGGAGATTGATGTTTAAGGAAAACAGGGTGTAATGGATTCCACATTTTAATCATTAAACAGTATGTCAAATCCTTCTAAATTTGGTATGTATCAAGACTGTGAGCATGTGGGTGTTTTTCTTAGTTGATGGTGGGAGGTTTTTTGGCTTCTTCCCTGTACCAGCATCCTCAGTGGTCAAAATCCTTTGTTTGGAATTTCTCTCTCGATTGTGAAAAACTATTTCGTTCCAAAGTTGTACATGTGTCAGTTGCTACAAGTCCAATGGGATTGGACTGACCTGATAATGAAATGTGGTAGCCAACATAGCCTGCTACCTACTGCATGCCACATGCATGATGCTCATTTTTGTAGTGCTGTCCTATGGCCAAGAACCATAGAATCATAGAATGATTTGGGTTGGGAGGTACCTTGGGATCATCTAGTTCCAACCCCCCCTGCTATGGCAGGGACACCTCCCACTAGATCAGGTTACTCCTCCTCACCAGGAGGATAAAAAAAAGACTTCACAGAAAGTCACGCTGTGCAAACCTTGGCTAAAGCCTCTATGCCAGATTTGTGGCCTTTCCTGCCTTTGAGCCTCTGGAAGGAGAGCTCTGTGCTTCGTGGTCACCTGGCAACTGTGTACACAGTACGAGAGAGCAATTTTGCTCTTTTGAAGTTGATCTTGGTTTACCCGTAGTTACAAAGTGCTATTATCAGGTTTTAGATGTGTATTTGGGTTTTTTTTTTCTTTTGTCAAAGAAACTTCACAGATCTAACAGCAAGTTTATGTAATTTTTAACTGAAATACCAATAGTCTTGTAATTTTAGGTCTGTAGGCATAGAGAAGCATTGTTTTTCTGTATTTTGTTGATGGTTACCCTGGCTACCTGTTTGAGTACACTTGTGTGTTGGTTTTGTTTTCAGTATACTGTTAAATCTATTATACAAGCAATTCTTTCATTTTACTACCACAGTCTCTCTTACAGGCTTCAATAGAAATGCATGCAGGAAACAAGACTTAGTCCTACCTTTATAATGAGGTTTTAACTGTCCTTTTAAAAATACAACTCTTAGCAGCAGTAATCAAAGTTTTTCAACGATTTTTGAAGATTTTTTTTTTTTTTTTAAAGCCAGTTGAATTTGGAGTACTTGGCTGAATAGCTGTGAAAAGAAACTGGTCTGCTGCATAATAAAGTTCCCAAGCCTGAAATCTGCTTCAGTCAGGGTCAGAATAAGACAAAATGTAATAAAAGTGTTCAAGTCCACTAACAAGGAGCAAGCCATTTGTCTGCAACAAGGAACTTCACAAACCAATCTTTTGACAAGTTAGGGAAACTGGCGAGCTAAAAGGGCAGAAAATCTTAAAGTGTAAAGGCTTGCTAAGGAGACAGTTTATGAGATTGGACAAATCTCTTAAAAATTAATCTTTCTTCTGGCCTTCAAACAGATGGGAATGGTAGGGGGAGGCATGTAAGAGGGTACCAGTGATATTTTAAGACTGGGCGAGGATAAGCTTTAGAGAGAGTATCTCTGAATTTTTCTGCAGCTTAAAGTGTTTTCTGAAACTAATGGAAGAGTTGCTGTGTGTTTGGATTTAATTCCTACGTTTCTTTTGACTGTTGGAAACAAACTTTCTTATGGCTGAAGCTATACATAGTGTTATCACACAGCGCACACCCAGGTAAATCCTCTCATTCCAGTATACATTCATTGGATACAGATACTGCGTACTCAGACATCAAAATAGAAGCTGCAAAATACAAGAACATCTTGTAAGAAAAAAAGTGTTGTTCCGTGATTTTGTTGTTTTATGATTCTGTGATTTCACCAGCTGTTTATTTGCATAAAGAGATTTCTTATAACTCAAGGCTATACCATTCCTGGTGCTTTCTTTTTCTTGACACAAATTTTATTTTGGCAGTTGTCTGTGTTGAACAGGAAAATACCAAGCACTTAGAATTTGGTTTAACCTGTGCTTCATCCTATGATTTAAAGTATTTGAAAACAGAATTGTCTTGCTTTTATTGTATTTTACCCCTCTTCATAAGTCCATCCCTGGAAGGAGAGAATCTCAAGGCATAATATTCTATAAATCAGGCTGCCTAGTTCTTCACTTCTATTCCTAGACCACTCTTTCAGCTGGGATGATGCAACTGCTTTTCTTACTCTTCCCAGGTGTTTAAGGAATTTTTTGTATGCATGGTTTGTTTTTTGGTTTTTTTTTAAATCCATTTTGCCTTAACCCAATAGTTATTGCAGTGTAGCACAGGAGGTAGCACAGCAGGGAGGGAGTGGAAAGGATTGAATAACATGGCATTGTGGGGGGGGGGGAAGGGAGTGAAAAATGTTATCAAACTAGAGCTTTTTATGTCCTGAAGTTGCTTTCAGTCTTCTCTCTGGTTTAGAAGGAGCAACACCTAGCTGAAGAGAACTAGAGGACAGCAGTTTCTGAACAGTAACATGGGGGAAAAGCTTTGTTTCTTCAGGGTGAGGAAAAAAAATAAATATAATAATATTGCTAAAGAAGCTCCATAAACATAACAAGTAAATCTGCAAGTGGAATGTCCTAGTGGTCCTCTGTGTATGTAACTGGCTTGGTAAAAGAAGAATTTAGTATACAGCTTTAGAGTATAGATTATGGTTCATAATACTTTTCACTAATACAGAGCACCATAGTCTGAAGCTTGTTCCTCAGCACTGATGGACCCTAATGATGAGTAGGGAAGTGAAAGAAATGTTAATTTGTTGTTTGTAATGTCCTAATGGAGGTAACTTTTGGGATTTGATTGTAGATCTTATCTAGAGGAGGGGAGAGGAGGAAGTGAAACATACCTGAGACTACATTGAAGTTTCAGGATAAGGCACCAAATGTGTAAACCACAGACAGAATCTGTCAGACCTGCAAAGTCCAGATGTTTTGTCCGTATCTAGTTCCTGCATCTACAAAATACAGAAGACCACCAGTTGTGGCTTTTGTCTTTTTTTTTTTCTTCTTTAACATTAAGGGAGTGGAGCATCTCCCTTATGAGAAAAGACTGAAGGAGCTGGGGCTCTTTAGTTTGGAGAAGAGGAGACTGAGGGGTGACCTCATTAATGTTTACAAATATATCAAGGGGGAGTGTCACAAGGATGGAGCCAGGCTCTTCTCGGTGACAACCACTGATAGGACAAGGGGTAATGGGCTGAAACTGGAACATAAGAGGTTCCGCTTAAACTCGAGAAGAAACTTCTTCTCAGTGAGGGTGACGGAGCCCTGGAACAGGCTGCCCAGAGAGGTTGTGGAGTCTCCTTCTCTGGAGGCATTCAAGACCTGCCTGGACACGTTCCTGTGTAGCATAGTCTAGGCATTCCTGCTCTGGCAGGGGGATTGGACTTGATGATCTTTCGAGGTCCCTTCCAATCCCTAACATTCTATGATTCTATGATAACTCTCAACATAATGGCCAGTTTGTGTGGGGACGAGTAAGCAGCCTAGCAAGTTAAAAAAAAAAAAAAAAAGCAAGTTCAAAAGTAGCTTGATTGCATTTTACTAACTAAACAAAGGTGATAACGGGTGCAATTGCAGTTGCAGCCTAGATACCATTTTGATCTCCAGCTGTCCACCAGACTGTGGTATGTGCCTGCTCCACCAGTAGTTTTAACCAAAATGAGAAGGAAATAGCAGAATCCTGTGAAAACTACAGCAGATCATTACTTTCTCTACTACCTCTCACAACACTGGAAAACTAGTAATTTGGGTCATGTTTTTGGAAATAGAGTGTTTTTTTCTTTAAAAAAAAAAACATACAGGAATCTGAACAAGCAATGAACAGCAGTGGATTAGACACGGACATGGAAGATTACAGTTCCACCTGTTCAGATTCAGGTAAATTAGATTGAGATTAACCAGGCTGGTTTCTTCTGTTTTCAGTCTGAGTTTTCCAGTTTAAACAGGCTGAAGAGTTGTGAAATGGCCATTAATATGGGGAGATGACATGACAGACTCCACAACCATACAGCAGATAAGAAGCAGATAATCTAATTTATTCTTGAAAATAAGGTTAAGTTATAGGATTAAAAACATTGTTAATTTTACATGTCAAATATATGGTTAAAGTTGCTTACTCATATTTTGTAATAATTTCTACTGTGCTTTGCGCTTTTGATAAGCGTAAACAAATGCAAGGGAGATTCTTTGAAGAGAGTTTTCCCATGCTCTGGAATTGAGCTGTCAGAACAGTTATTATATAGATGTCCTAATGTTTGGAATTTGAAATAGCCTGAAATGGAAACCTTTGAGTAACTAAATCATGAATCTAGTATGCGCTTGCTAAATCAGCTTCAGTTTAGATAAAAGCTGCTTTTCGTGCCTTACTTGGTTTGATTTTTTGAGTGCTTCATTGTGGTCATACTCATAACTTCGATGTTATGAAATACTGCTTGAAACAGAATGTTGAGGAAAGTGTGCTAACAGTTTGTTGTATCTACTTTTCATTTCGTATGTTTTTTGGAATAAAACAGTGTTAAGTTTGGATGAGCAAATGAGCACATACACTTGCTTTTTTTAGCATAGGAACTGTTTTTCCCATAGTTATCATAACTTAATTTTAAAACTTACTGCCTGTCTTTATTGTGTTGTTGTCTATTAGACATCCGGTGTGCTGACCTGCGCCATCTGCTCTTCCTGCAGGACATGTGGAGAAGAGAAGGAAAATGAATCACTTGGCCATCCAAAAACATGAACAGTGCTCAAATTGGATGCAGAAGAACAGCATAAAACAAACTGAAAGGGTATTGGCTTTGGAAGAACAATCTCTTCAGAAGCTCTCTGAAATGCCTTGTACCTTGCCTACTCTAGCCAGTTTTATCATGAACACAGAAATCTCCAAGGCCGTCCTAAGTTCAAGGAGGATTAATTTAAAGCTAGGCCCCTTAAGGCCACTTCTATTTCAAGGAGGTCCTAATATGTGCGGACTTGTGACTTGTAGAAACACTGTTATTTAAATGGCATCTTTTTTTTTTTTTTTTTATTTTAAAGAGGTAAGGCTTGCATCAAATTTGGAATCTGGCTGTGAAGTGCTGTGCATAGTGTTTGACACTACAGACATTCCAGGGTGGTTTACTTGTGACCTGTGCTTGTTTCAAGAGCAACATATGGGCAAACTCAGTGACTGATTTGTCTTTCACAGGAATGAATATAGACAAAACAATAAAGATAACTGGATCTGAAACAGAAATTATATCATGCCTGAGACTTACAGGATGACTGTGTCATTGTTTACTACCTTAACATTGCCAGAACCTTCAAATGTCATGTTTCAGTCAGGACAAATAGTGATCACAAAAAGAGAGTATCGCCTTGAAATGTCACCCTACCTTTGGCTCCCTTGTCATTTTCAGTTGCTTGTGTTGCATCATGCTGTTTGTGTTAAGGAAAATCTATAGACTGGTATCCCTTGGGGAGCTGACTTAGGCTTTACTCAGGGTCTGATGCAGTAGTAGTTCACACAGATTGTACTTGAGACTTACAAGAGCTGTAGCAACAGCCTGTAAGGAAAGCTTGGCTGTTGACCCTGGCTGTATATTCCTATTTTCTTCCACTACAATGAAAGTGGGAGAAGATAGGTGAAGTTCATAGCAGAAAAGTGTTGTTACATGAGGACTGTTTTGTGACCTCTGTTTGTAAGTATGCTGTAGAACAAAGAATCCTCATCCCAAATTATTCTTCTTAAATCATATCAAAACTAGACTGTCAGTGGCCAAAGCTCTTTTAAGAGAGTATGGAACTGCTGGGGGGGGCTTGCCTGCTACTCCAGCATGAGAGGAAGAGACCAGTGGTGGTTGTGAATTTAAGCATACGTGATGTCAAAGTAAATGGGTAGTGATATGAACAGAATCTAGCTTTATTCCCTTGGCATCCTGCCCAGATTTTGCGATGTTGCTACATATAAAGCCCTTGTATGAAAGCTGTAAGAAAGAGTGCTGGAAATGAGATATTCCCTGTGGGCACTGCTCTTTGCATCCATAATCACTAAGTCTTAATTGTAACTCCTGCATATTGGGGGTACTGTGGGTGCTAGGGAGGGGGAACAAGGCCAGGGAGGAACATCATCTGCAGGGGCTGAAGGGGTTAGTTGAGGGATGGGGGAAGAGAGACATTCTGAGTTCCCAGCATTTCACAATACCCAAAAAGTTTTACAGTGTTATGTGTTTCTGGTGAGGGAAGGGTAAGAACTGTATTGCGAAAGATTTAAATCGCTTGACCTGTCTGGGAACTGATGATTACCAGATTTCTGCAAGCTGAATGGACGGAAATTTCACTGTGGGGTGGAAGAAGGTAATTGATAGCACTGCTTATGAAGACACTAAGAAGTCACATAGCCCTGGGTTAAAGACTGGTGATTTTTACAATTGCTGACTTGTAAAATAATGTTAATGGGAAGCTTTATGAACGTGGGCAGGCAATTACCTTGTGCTCAGACCTTGTAAGATAATAAAAAGCTAACTGAAGGGTTACTTGAGTAGCTAACACTTTAGGCTAAGTATTAATAACTTCCAGTTCTTGAGCCTTAAGGTTTCGAAATAAATTCTTTTTTTTCCCTAAATGGAGGTTTAGCAAGAAAGGTTAAAAGACTTCCCTCAACTGTAAGGTGTTGAAAATCAAGTTGTACAATGGGCTTTCTCACCAAGATGGTGTTCAGTCTACTACTGAGATGCTAAAAAAAAAAAAAGTACATGGCTCCATTTCTGTCTGAGCAAAAGGTATACAGCATTTTACTTTTTAAAATAATTCAACATTTAAAAGCACCATTTGAAATATGGTACAAAAATTTGCAATTCAGCCACAATTTTGTAAACAAAAAAATGCAAGATGGGGAGCAATACTATGTCCAGATTAAATCACAACCATACTCTCTGCTTATCTAGCATTTGTAGCTAGATAAATAGAACCTGGTAAGAGCTTGCTGCATGCACACTGGGATGAAAAACTACATGGACAACGACTGTAAACTTGTGCTTAAATTTAAAAGTAATTCTTTTAAGTTTTATCGTTCCTGGGAAGCTAAGCCATAAACTTAGTAACTGTGACTTTTTCTCTCAGGAATGATCTAGAGAATGTCAGTCAACAAGTTTGTTACAGGCTGTTGCAGCCTGCTAATGCAGGTGTGTGATAAACCGCTTGAAACAAATATTTAAACTGTTTTTCCTGGAGGGTACCAGGCTAAAGGTTCTCAGTTTTTTTTCCTGTGGCATTCTGCTTTATTCTCACTGCAAACTGAAGCAGATCAAGCTGGCCTTGATTCTTTGTCACTTCTTTTGGGAAGTCTCAACAAAATAGAACATTGGTAACACCGTCGATGAGGATTTGTTGTGAAAATACTAATTTTGGTTCCATAGGACACAGAGTATGCAAATTCACAGAATGTTTTTAGTTGGAAGGGACCTTTAGAAGTGACCTAGTCCACACACTCTGGCAGTGAGCAGGGATATCTTTAACTAGAACAGGTTGCTCAGAGCCCCATCAAACCTGACCTTGAATGTTTCCAGAGAGGGGGCTTTTGCCCCCTCTCTCTGCAACCTGTTCCAGTATTTCTCCAATTTTTGAATTCATCTTATTGCATTTATTAGGCTAACTATTTCCCCTTAAATCAGTTTCTTTTCAGAGTCTCTGTAGCCAATGGGTCTCAAGTCTAAACACAACTTGCCTTGGAGAGAGATCTCCTTAGGGCCTGCCTGCCTTTTTTTGATAGATAGCTGGCTTGCATGTTTCTGTCATGCATATGCTTATGTGTTCTTTTTCTTAGATCATTTATATGATGATTTATCTTGTATGTGTGCTGTTGATTTTCATAACTAGCTATTTCTTA
Organism: Trogon surrucura; assembly: GCA_020746105.1. Lineage (NCBI taxonomy): Eukaryota > Metazoa > Chordata > Aves > Trogoniformes > Trogonidae > Trogon > Trogon surrucura. The sequence continues at coordinate 58,413,985 of CM036618.1, forward strand.
GCCTTTCTACTTTCTTTCTGAAAACAGCGGATGGGGTAGTCTTGAAAAAGGCACATTCTTTGCACCCGTAAGTTGCTGTGGAGGCCTTGCCAGCCTGTTCTGCTGCCCTCCCTGGATCTCGGTCACAGGTGAGAGCAGACTGCTGGGAGATACCCGTCAGCAAAAGTGACTGCTTCATCTACCTTTGAAAAACCTGGGCAAATTTGTACTTTACAATATCAACAAATTGAGGAACTTGAAAATTTTGTTATTGCAACCCTGAGAAGCTTAATGATGAGCTGTCTCCAGCTATGCCTAATTATTTGCCAACATGGAAGCCATCGGTTGAAGAGGGAAGGGTGTTGAGGCTTTTGGTTTGGTGGTGGTCCGCCTCTAGAGGCAGCTGCCATCTCCCTTATGTGTTTGATGCTTTTGGAAGGGAGGTGATGGCACAGTCTGTCTTCAGCTCCCCAAGGAAGGATACTGTCCTTAACATTTTATACAGCTGATTATTAACACATGCTGCAGAGCTGGGTGTTAATCCTGTCGTGTGCGTAGTGCTGCGCCAGGGAGGAGGTGGAGAGTGATGGGCATCAAGCCGATGCTACAACTGCTGCAACCCCCTGCATGCCCCGAGCAACGGCCTGGATCCTCAGGTCCCTGACACCTGTCGTTATGGTCGCCTGCTCGGTCCTCCATGACCTCTGTGCGGACAGGGGAAAGCCCTTCCCTGGAGCTGCAGACTCAGACGTGTCCGCCCTGCCCACATCTTCCTCAGCTCCCGCCACGAGCACCGTGTCCCGGCGGGAACGGGCGCCCCGCCCACCGCACGGCCCCGCCCCGCAAGGGAGAGCCGCGTCCCCATTGGCCCTGGCCCTTCTAATTTGCATGGGCGGGACCCGCCCGCCTCCCTCCGTCCCCGCGCACCGGCCCCGGCCAGGCGGGCGGCCGGGCCCGCGCTGTTGTGACACGTGAGGGCGGTGCACGTGGGGCCGTTATATAAGGCGCAGGGGACCACCGCGCATGCGGAATCCGGTCGGTGCGCAGGCGCGTTCGGGACGGGAGGGGGAAGGCCGGGCTGGTTCTTCTCCCCCTGCGCCCCTCCCCCGGCCAGACAGCGGAGGCTCCCCAGCGACAATGAAGCAGCAGCAGCAGCAGCAGACACCGCCGCAGGCTTCCCAGCCGCCGCCCTCTGCCAGCGCGGGGGTCCCGGCTTTCCTCAGCAAGCTGTGGGCGCTGGTGAGCGAGGCCCCCAACAATCAGCTCATCACCTGGAGCCAGGTGCGGCGCGCATCAGCCGTGGCGGTTGGCCTCCCCGCCCGCGTGTGCGGAGCGGCGGGAGGTGTTTGTGTGTGTGTGTGTGTCCCCTCCACGCCCCAACCCCCACCCCCTTCCCTTCCTCTGGCGGCCCCGGGCGGCACCTACCACGTCCGGCGACCACCTGAGGCCTGCTCGGGAAGGGAGGAAAGGAGGGAGGGCCGGCCGGGCGGGTGACGGGCCTTCCGCCGCTTCGGGGCCTGGGCGCGCGTTGGGGATGGTGGAAGAGCCGCGCGCGCTCGGTTGGGCTCCGCTCATGCGACCCGGGGGAGCGCACCCCTGCCCGAGCCCCGCCGCCCTCGGGGCAGAGGTGGGGTGGTTGTTCGCTGGCCGCGACCCGGGAAGTGGGTGCCACTGAGCTTGGAGAGGGAAGGGCAGGGATCTGGGAGCGCTCGGATTTCGCGGTTTTTATTAAGCCGTGGCACGGGAAACGCAGAGCCGTGGTGGGATTTTTCCACGGCGGGTTGGCGAGTTGGTGAATAGCGGGGCCTGCCTTTGGGGAGCTAGGGGCTGCGTGACAGCGTCCTGCTGCGGGATAAAAGATGGGGATACCGAGGCGCCCGCGTTTCCGGTACGCCAAGCAAACAGCACCGCTCTTCCCCGGTCTCATAGCTATACAGGCCTAGCGGGGCCGCCGTGTGCCGCCCGAGGGGGGCGGCGGGGCCCGGGCCGGCGGGGAGCGGCCGCCTGCCCTCTGGGGCGGGCGGCCACGTGGGGCCGACAACTGTTGCACTCAGGTCGCGCCTTCCCGGGTTTCGTGTGCACCAGCTGGAGCGGGAATCCCCCACACACACCCCGCCATCCTCGGTCTTGTGCAGCCGGAGAGGGGCGTGGAGGCGATGGGTCACGGGCATCTTTTCCGGAGAAAGTCAAATCGGGTACCCATCAGCAGTGATGGGGGCGGGGGACAGGGAGCGCTCACCAATGCTGATCTGCCTCTGTTTATTTCAGTAACTGAAGTCCCTGTCCTGGAAATTGCACATTAAACGTGGTATTGTGGTGGGTTGACCCTGGCTGGATGCCCGGTGCCCACCGAAGCTACTCTTACCACTCTCCCTTCTCAGTTGGACAGACTGTCTCCAGCTGGACAGAAAATATAACAAAAGGCTTGTAGGTTGAGATAAGGACAGGGAGATCATGGGTTTCTGTCACAAGTGAAACAGACTAGGCTTGGGGAAATTAGTTTAATTTATTAACAATCAAATCAGAGAAGGATAATGAGAAGTAAACCCAAATCTCAGAAACACCTTTCCCCCACCCCTCCTGATTTCTGCAGCTCAGTTTCACTCTCAACTCCCTATCTCCTTCCCCTCTCTTCAGCAGCGTAGGGGGACAGAGAATGAGCATTGTGGTGAGTTCGTCACATGTTGTCTCTTCGTTCTCAGGGGGAGGACCCCTCACATTCTTCTCTTGCTCCAGTGTGGGGTCCCTCACATGGGAGACAGTCCTCCATGAACTCCAATGTGAGTCCTTCCCATGGGATACAGTTCTTCACAAACTGCTCCAGTGTGGGTCCTTCTGCAGGGTGCAGTCCTCAGGAAGAGACTGCTGCAGTGTGGGTCTCCTGCGGGGTCACAAGTCCTGCCAGCAAACCTGCTCCAGCATGGGCTCCTTTCTTCACAGTCCCACATGTCCTGCCAGGAGCCTGCTGCAGTGTGGGCTTCCCACGGGGTCACAGCCTCCTTTGGTCATCCACTTGCTTTGTTGTGGGGTCCCCCAAGGGCGACAGGTGAACATCTGCGCTGCCGTGGATCTTCATGAGCTGCAGGAGAACGGCCTGTCTCACCATGGTCTTCATCACAGGCTGCAAGGGAGAGAGTCTCTGCTCTGGGGCCTGGAGCACCTCCATCCCCTCCTTCACTGACCTTGGTGTCTGCAGAGTTGTTGCACGTATTCTCACTTTTCTCTCTGCCTGCAATTCCGCAGTAACCTTTTCCCTGATTCTTAAATGTGTCGTCCCAGAGGCATTACCATCATCACTGGTAGGTTTTGCCTTGGCCAGCAGCAGATTCATCTTGGAGCTGGCTGGCATTGGCTCTGTTGGACACAGGGAAGCTTCAAGCAGCTTCTGGCAGAAGCCACCCTTGTTTTTTAAAAAAGGGAAACCTGAGTTGGATGTCCTGTCATCTTGAATTCTTTACATTCAAATGCAGGCTGTTGTAGTGAATAATAAACGTCATCAGAACACAAAGTTTGTAAGTGTCTTAAAATATTGGAAGGCAGGAAATAACTGCCTTCTTACAATGTGATAAAGGACTCGCAAGTTTGTTGCATTAAGTATCATTAACTCTTGATATAAATGCTAAGCAATTTTTTTTAGTAAGAAATTCTTTTTTGCTCTGCTTGAAGTGCCATTTTTGCCACCTCATGCTTTTAATGGAGACTTTCCAAATTCGTTGCTTATGTTTATCTCAAGTAAGCACACCAAGGCTATTTGGTATCCTCGTATTATTTTCTTACTTAAAAATAAAGACTAATTGTTTTGAGATTCTTCAGCATTGTTTATGGAAAGAAGATCCACTAATCACAGTTGATATTACTTGCAGCCAGCAGTTCTGTGGGGGGCAAGGTATTGGGATCACTTGGTACACAACTGTTGACGTCTTTTAAAAATACTCTATGTCAGTATTATGGGATACAGAAAACCTACCAAGTGTACCAGGGAAGTAGGAGTAGATTTCACTTCCCTCGTGTACAAATCCGTATCCTTGCTCTGTAAGGATAAACACCATCTGAAACTGAACAGGCAAATTTTACCTCTCTGCACACATATCTCAGTGAAGCCATGGGTACCTGTTGTCTGTGGAAACCTACAAGTAGCAATTGAAGTGCTTGGAAGATGGCTCTATGCCACAGTGCCACAGTCGGTAACACTAGGACTTTAAAATGGTGTTTATCTGTGTAGTAATGCTTCAGTGAGTTCAAGTCAGGCCTTAGCGTTTCTACAGCTTTGCTGTAAACAACTGTCGGGGCAACGAGAAGTGGATGTGTTTCCCAGGTTCTTAGGCACTAGGCCTGAACAACGTCAAAGTGACAGTGAGGAGCTGCCACTTGAAAGCTGTCTGCTGGCAAAACAGGTCACTGGAGTGCTGCTTACCTTCAGCTTCTGAGTTTCATTAATGCGTTGAATAAAATGGTCCGTTCCTGCATTTTCCTTTGCTTCCCCTTTCCTTTCCACTGACTGATTCTCGGCAGGAGGTAGGTAGGCATTACTGGAAAGTTTACATCTTCCTACCTTCCTCTCTCTCTTAAGTTCCTAATTCATTCAACAGTGTGCCATTTATAAATCCTGTTTGTGATGATCATTGCTGGTTTGTCAGAAACAAGCTCTTGGGATCTTTAACATGGTCTCATGATTTGTTCTTGAAGCTTCTTGGAACCATAGAACTCCTGGCTTTTAGGGGTAAGACACACGTGTGACTCACTGAACTACAATGCCTCTAAGAAGATGCAGGGGCAGTGTTGACATTTGTTGAAGATGATAGGCTTCCCATTAAATGCAGAGTGAGAGTACTGTGGATGTACAGGCAAAACCTAAACCATTTTGAAGTAGCTAATTTGGACTCTTGAAATTATTTGTCCTTCAGTTGATGGAGCACCGTCACCAAAGAAGAAAGAGCTGAGCCTTCTATTTTTGTCAAAGTCTGTGGACAAAGTAAAAGATCAGCCCTCTTTCAAAACTAACATCCAGGAGGAGCGGGGATATTGCATTTAGTGGTTATATTTTTGGTAACTTCAAAACCTAGTGGACACGCTCAGCTTTTTGACAGCTCTGTCTGCTCTGCAAGACTTTTCAAACTAGCCATGCTTTTATACTGAAAAGCAGAAAGGACTCAGCTAGTTGTTCATTTTTTCCCCTTGCCCAGCCTCTTTGTTAGATTCCTTCCCAAGACTTGTAAGCAACATAGAAAATTGGTAAGTGTTGTCCTGTCGTGAAACTGTGGTAATTGTTGCTGAACAGTTAATTCCTTTCTTGGGGAAGCAATACAATAGAGATGTTCCCCTTCACATATGGGTATCGATGTAAGTTGGTAATACTCTGTTGCTTTGCAACTGCAGCATTTGTACACTTTTTGTTGTGGAAAATTGTAGGCAAGCAGATCAGTTACCGTGCATGCACAAAGAAAACATTCCTATCTGGTGATTAATTGTAAAAGCCCAGCATGTTTTCTACAATGGTCTTTAAGTAGCTTAATGTGTCTCTCTCGTTTTAGAATGGTCAGAGTTTTTTGGTGTTGGATGAACAGACATTTGCAAAAGAGATTCTTCCCAAGTACTTCAAGCACAACAACATGGCTAGCTTTGTCAGACAATTAAACATGTGTAAGTTCTTGGTTTTTTGCTTTCTAGCATATTTCTAGATCGTGTACCTGTTTAGTTTTAGAGTTTGCTTTGAGCAGTGACCATGTGTTACCTGCAACTAGGATGCACTCATCCTCAGAACTGGTGTCAGGGTAGTTGGAGGAGCATAGTTTAAATTTCTTAATATGGGTTTTGAGAGTTTGTTTTTTTCTTTTTCTTTTTTTTTAAAGATGGCTTCCGTAAAGTTGTCCATGTTGATTCTGGGTTTGTCAAATTGGAGAGAGACGGTCCAGTAGAGTTTCAGCATCCATATTTTAAGCAGGGCCGGGAGGACTTGTTGGAGCACATTAAAAGGAAGGTTAGTGAAATCTCAATATGTGGAAAACCTATACTAGTAAGTATGAATGAATAGAAAACTTCACGTCAAGGTTATTTGCAGGGTTGTGAGTGCAAATAAGTTTGGAGTTTGAGGAATTAGACTGTACTGCTCTCATATTTGTCTTGATGTATCTTGTTTAAAGATTTTTTGAGGGATTTGACTAGGATCCTTTATCTCAGATGCTTTACTTGCATTACAGTAAATTTCACAGGTGGCAAAAATGAGTGAGTTATGCGAATATGACATTTTGCAAGAGCGTGCTTTGACTTTACCATCAGTAGTATAACAATCTGCTTGTTTATGTAGATTCTTTAAGAACAAAGCTACTGTAAGCATTAAACTTTCCTCCAAAGAGAACAAGGGGCAAAGCTATGCATGTTTGGTATGCTGCTAATTGTGGTGCTGAAATGTGCTCTGCTGTTATTTTGAGTCAGGTGAATACAGATATTGAATAGATATATGGTGAGTTAAACTGTGGTGAGAGGGATGTACTTACTAACAAGTTTGTAACAACTAAACCTAATGTGGTGTGTGTTTTTTGTTTTATGCTTGGTTTATAATTAAATGTCAGCACTAGAAGAAAATATACTTGATCACCGAAAGAGAATAAATGTTAACAATGAGTAAAAGAAAGTGTTGTTTCTGGATTCTAATCTTTTTAAGGTTTCTTCTTCGAGACCTGAAGAAAATAAGATACGTCAGGAAGATCTCTCCAAAATAATAAGTAGTGCTCAAAAGGTGCAAATTAAACATGAGACTATTGAGTCTCGATTGTCAGCTCTGAAGAGGTAAGTTGGCTCTGTCAGCAACTGATCCCTTAAATTGAGTAATTCTCGGACAAAGACTTAATTTTGGGTGTCTCTTGATTTCTTATTGTCTAACTTTAAATATTGCTTTAGGAAAATGAATTTCAATAAAAGAATTGCATTAAAAATCGAATATTCTGGTATGGCTAAAATGTTGATGTTTGAAGAACTATCTAGAAGTGGGCAATTAAATAATGCCTTTAATAACAGTTCCATAATGCTGTTGAGGCTGAATATTCAACTTGGCTCTTAGCAGAAAGTATGCTGATTTACATCTTCATGTTTGAAGTAGTTAGTGTGTTTAGTTTGAGGCAGAGTTTGGTTTGTGCAAATTGCTTGTATTACTTTCCTACTACAATTATTAATACCTTTGTGCATTGCTTTGTATTTTCTTGTCGTCATCTACATTCCCACACTGCTAAAAATTGAAGAGGAGTTAATGCCTATGTAAATCTGTTTAGAAATCTAATTTGGAAATTCATTAGTTACCTTAGCGGCAGAGGCACAGAATCTAATATCCAATGTAAATGAAGGATTTTTTTAATTGCATTATTACCTATTTAGTAATTATGATTTCTTCTCAATGAGAGAGATTTGTGTCACAAATTACTTAATCCTTTAGAGTATGTAGATGCAGACAGAGTATGTGAGTGTAAGCTCATGCACTGCAAGTCAGAGCACCTCAGCAATAAGTATATCGGGACTCCTTGTGTTAACTTGAGAACATAAATGATTGTATACCTTTGTGGCAGAGGTCACTGATTACTTCAAGTTTTAAAAAGTAAATACCTGTCTTTTCTAGTCTTCTGTTCTAATGGCTTGAGTGGTAGAACATTCAGAGGCAAACTCTTTTGTCTAGGAAGAGTCTTTATTAGAATCTGACCAGTCAAGTAAAAACGTTCGTATTCACTCTTTTCAAATCATAGATGAATTTTGGTTGGCAGGAGCCTCAGAAGGTCATCAGGTCCAGAGCAGGGCTGACTTGGGGGTGTTTGTAGATGAGAAGCTCAATATGAGCCAGCAGTGTGCTCATGCAGCCCAGAAGGCCAACTGTGTCCTGGGATTCATCAAGAGGAGTGTGGCCAGCAGGCTGAGAGAGGTGATTCTGCCCCTTTACTCAGCTCTTATGAGACCCCACCTCAAATGCTGTGTCCAGTTCTGATGTCCCCACCATAAGAGGGGCATAGAACTGTTGGAATGAGTCCAGAGGAGGGCCACAAAGATGATCCAGGGGCTGGAGCATCTCTGCTGTGAGGACAGGTTGCAGGAGCTGGGATTGTTCAGACTTGAAAAGAGAAGACTCTGGGGGGACCTAATAGCTGCCTTCCAATACATGAAGGGAACCTACAGGAAGGCTGGGGAGCAACTTTTGTAAAAATGTGTCCATCAGTAGGACAAAGGGAAATGGATTTAAATTACAGGAAAACAGATTTAGATTCGACCTTACGAAAAAATTCTCGGGTATGGGAGTGGCAAGACTCTGGAATGAATTGTCCAGAGATGTTGTGGATGCCTCCTCCCTGGAGGTGTTCAAGGCCAGATTGAATGAGGCCTTGAGTAGCCTGATCTAGTTGAGAGATGTCCCTGCCCATGGCAGGGGGGTTGGATTAGATGATCTCTAAGGTCCCTTCCAACTTAGCCCGTTCTATGATTCTATGACTTTGGCTGAAATTATATCCAGCTGCTAATGACCTGACAGTTTGTAGAGATGAGAAGATAGAATGGTTGGTCTCCAATGTCCATATTATTGTCCCATGAGTTTTAAGATGATTGAGGTAGAAACTCGAGATGTATCAGAAGATCTAGTCCTACAAAACATGTTAATAAAGTTGGTTGCAAACTGAGAAAGTTCAGAATCCCTGACCTCAGTTGTTGAGGAACTGTAGTCTTGAAGTATGTTGGACATAGGAGCAGTTTGAGGAGTGAGTAATAAGCTTAATCACACTGCATATAAACAGCTGTTTCTGAAAACTTAGCTTCAGGTTTCCTAAAAATCCAAACAGCAGCAGAGAGATTTTTCTCCTTTTTTGGCATATATCTGTGTTGAAAACTAAACTGCAAAAGAGAGGAGGGTGGTACATTCATGTCTTTCCTTATTCATTGAAGCTTTGAGTATTCATTATCTACTTCTCAATAAGCTTTATGATGTTGCAAACAGCAAGGTTCATGGGTGTACTAGCCAGGGCCACTTTACCTCACTTTTTATACTGTCTCAGTAACTGGACTCCTGCGAGTATTGAAACAACCAAGATTTGTAAAACGGCAACATTTCATGAAAACTGCCCTCTCTGCTGTGCCCCTTTACTGGAGCTAATAGAGGCAAGTGTTAGGATGACCTACAGCTGCATGTGTCACTTGAGAGCTTGTTCTGTAAAGATGCTCTCGGGGTGGCTGTACTGGTGTGGACTTGCATGCAGGAAGAGGTCTGTGAAGGAGGACAAACAGGCTTGATATAGGTGAAGATTTCTGTGTCTTAGTGGTGACAGGAAACTGCATTCTTATCCTGTTTGATCCTTTGCTGCTCCCAGAAATCAGTTGGATGCTTGATTTTTTTTAGTTCCTTAGGATTTTATCCCTTGAAGGAAGAAGATAACTTTGTTAATTTTTAAATGGTGAGTGTGTATGTACTAAGTATTGCCAAATTTGGGATATTTTTCTTTTTTTAAGGAGACTGGAAATTGTCTGCAGGCCATTGGTCATGTTTGGGTCTCCACTTTATAATTATTTGCCAAGGCTGATTTGCTCTGGAACTTCCATCCACCCCAATCTAAAAACACATTTCAAAGAGGTTTAATGAAGCCAACTAATCTTTAACAAAAATGATTAATGTAAGTATTTTAAAACTTAGTTTTAGTTTGACTTTTAAATCATCCTTTTCAAACAGGGAGAACGAATCCCTTTGGAGGGAAGTGGCAGAACTGAGAGCAAAACACTTGCAGCAGCAGCAGGTTATTCGGAAGGTAAGGTTTCATTCAGGTGTTGTATGTGACTGAGTAAGTGCTTCTGAACTAGGAATACTGCGCCACGTTGTGTTGCTTCACTCTCACTCTTTATTCATAGGGTATGAAATGTCTTTTTAATAGACCACAAAGGAGAGCCACAAAGATGATCCAGGGGCTGGAGCACTTCTGCTGTGAGGATAGGCTAAGGGAACTGGGATTGTTCAGTCTTGAAAAGAGAAGACTCTGGGGGGGGACCTTATAACTTCCTTCCAGTACCTGAAAGGAGCCTACAGGAAGGCTGAAGAGGGACTTTTTACAAAAGTATCCGTTGATAGGACAAGGGGAAATGGATTTAACTTACAGGAAAACAGATTTAAATTGGATCTTAGGAAAAAATTCTTCAGTACGAGAGTGGCAAGACTCTGGAATAAATTGTCCAGAGAGGTTGTGGATGCCTCCTCCCTGGAGGTGTTCAAGGCCAGATTGGATGAGGCCTTGAGTAGCCTGGTTTAGTTGAGAGGCGTCCCTGCCCGTGGCAGGGGAGTTGGATTAGATGATCTTTAAGGTCCCTTCCAACCTAGGACGTTCTATGATTCTATGATTAGAAAAAATAATGGTGGTATATGACGAACAAGTCTTTGTCAAACACGCATTCAATGTATTTCACCACGAAAGCAGAAGATAAAGCCAAACTCTTGTAACAAAACATTTTCAAAGAGGTTCAAGAACATCTTACATCATTCACTAAGGTGCCCTTAAAGTGGTCCATCCATTTTTTTATTACTTCATGAATGGGATGACTAATATATTCAGCATTGGGTGTATACAGTCAACATCCCTATGTGCCTTCTGTTGTTGCTTATTAGAATTATTCTAATAGTTTGAATTACTGGATGTTTTTTCATGTGTGGTATGATGCAGTGTAGAAATCTGCACTTATTACCTGGTATGTGAAAGGCCTTTCTCAGACAACTGAGTAACTAATCATTTAGATTTACCAACAGTGTTTTCTATTCGTCACAATTTATAACTTTTCTGAACAGTCCTGTATGAGAATTACTACACAAAATAAGTGTTCTGCTGTTTATGTATAGATTTTATTTTCAAAGTCTTCAGTTATAAGGTATCTTGGTGCTCTGAGAGAAGCCATTACAGACAAGAGCGACTAACAGTTGTGTTCTTTCCTTACAGATTGTACAATTTATTGTTACCTTGGTGCGGAATAACCAACTAGTGAGCCTAAAACGTAAGAGGTAAATATGGTCCTGCAAACTTGCTGTCCAGTCAATATACTGACGTATTTTCTTGACTAAAACCAAAAATTTAGTTTTGAGATGGCTCTTTTCCCTTACTCTTTGTGATTTAGGCCTCTGCTTCTGAACACTAATGGACCTACGAAGTCGAATGTATTTCAGCAAATTGTGAAAGAACCAGCTGACGCTAACCACCATGTAAGTTTTCTTTTATGTGTGCTCTTCATTCTAATGCGTGAAGGAATTAAGTGGAGCAGGCAGATCAAGTAGCTTTTCATATGGAAGATAAAACATAGCTGTGTACTGAGAGCTATAGACTTGTAGAAGTGATGCACCTTGTTGCTCTTCCTTCGGAAGACACAAGTATGTTGATAATCGCCATTCATGTTTCAATATAAGCCAGTTACCTGTGTATTAAATACAGCTTGATGTGATCCTACTGAAAGCAGTTTGCTATTAGAAATAGCATTTGTGCGTTGTGTTATCTCTGGGAGTTTGGCGTCCCTAGCCCCGTACAGGGACAAGAATCCAGCGTGTTGCTCTGCAAGGCAGCATCCAACCCAGCAAAATCATGTCAAGTTCCTGTGCCATTTGAATGGGTCACGCCACTGAAAGTTATTTTCTGCTGTCCAAACAATGGTTGGTGAGAAAATCAGGGTGCTAGAATCAGTAGCTTTATAACGGAGTGCTATTTAAATGGCAGTCACCGTTTTAATCTTTTTAGTTCTTGTGTAGTCCTGTTCTTACAGCTTTTTTGCTGCTTTTGCTGACAGTGCTAGTATATTTTTATTTTTAGGCCTATATTATTTACCAAGCTGTGTTCTTCTCCAGCTCGTTCATTTATTTGTATGTTCTTTCTATTCAGTGTAGATCTCTACAAACATCTTGTAATATCCAAGGTGTAGGAAAGCTCTTACACCTCTCTAGAATTGAAGCATTGCAAGATACAGATGCTGATAAATGCTGAAGCTCATTATTCTTCTGTCCCCTAACTCCTTTAAAATAATCCTCAGGTACCTCTAAACAGAAATGAGGGCTTGAAACAAAGGGAACAGATTTCAGATGACATCATTATTTACGATGTTACTGAGGACGTGGGTGATGAAGAAAATCCCATGGGTGATGAAGAAAATCTTCCCATTACACCAGAAGCGAATGAAGATACCACTTCAGACTCTTCCAAGTAAGAAATCTCTAGAAGTCTAGATAGATAATTGGTTTTCAGTGTTGTACAATATGCAATAATTCAGATGTCTTAGTTGTTTTTTTTTAATTAAGTGGTCACTACTATTCATTACTCCTGCACATGTAGAAGCTTCATCTGTGAATTCACACTGGGTTCCAATTTATTGACCTCTGGATTTGTTCGAAGTAGTTAATTGGCTGTTGGAGTTTTAATATGGTGAGGATAGAAACTAGTGAGAAGCAATTAGTGTTATTGCACTCTTGTTAAATATAGTACCTGTCCAAAGACAGAGATGTCATCTTACTTTTGGTTATGAATGCTGAGCGGAGTCTCATCAAAGTTGTTCAGCATTCCAACAAGCATTAGTAAACATTCAGGGTGCCAAGTGGGATTAATACCACAGAGCCAACTCGAAGCTTTTTAGGGTTAGTAACCCAAAATGTGCACGCACTCACCTAAAAGATGAGGGCTTTCAACCTCGAGGAGTTACACTGAGCAGCGTCCACCCCCAAGGGGAAAGTCCCAAACTGCACACCCACTGCTCCAAGGCGAACTTGGTGCCATTTGCCCTCCAAGGAGGGCTCCGTCTATACCATAGTCAAATCTGGTCTGTGGTCACATGTGGTCAGCAGCCTAGAAATATCTCTAGACGGAGGTGTTTCGTTGGCTGAGGGCCATGTCTGTTGACCAAGAGCCTTACTGTGCAGGTGACCAGGTGACTGCAGTCATGGCTGGGTGCCCCACCACCAAACTGTGGCTTCGAGTTTTAACTCCTTCCTTTCAGCAATCAAGTTTTGGTCTTTATGAAGGAGGGTGCACCTGCCACAAATGCAGATAAGAATGGCTTCCCTTGTTTTCACAGATTTTTATAGAGAATAACTTGCACATGCTGTTTGTCAAGTGTTGATGTGGTCTTTGAACTTTATTAAGCCAATTCATTTCAAGGTTGTTTTTTTTTCAATCCCAAGGGTTTTGTGGCTATGTTCCTTCCTGTCTGTACTATAGAAGTAGTTCATCTTTCAGCTCTGAGCAATTGAAACTTGGTCTGAGGATTGAGATGCATTGCATTGACAGGCCTGTGTTATATAACTTGTACATAACAAGGTTAATTAACTACAACACTATCGACTGAGATCCTTTATCTTACGGATGCTCCAGAGTTGATTCTGTTCAACGGGAAGAATGCCAAATACATATTGTTTGTCTAGTTCGATGGCCTCATACGCTTTCGTACATACTTTATGTTTATTTACTAGCTTATAGTTGTTCTAATGTAAAAAGTGTCAGTGTTTCTGTATTTTTAGTAGTTGTTATTGTAGTCTAGCGTAACAATGTCTTGCTAGCTGAGCTGTGTTAACTGTACTGAGCGTTACAGCACTGTATCAAGGGAAGATAGATATTTAGAGTATCTTGCTGTGTTTTGTGTTAAAAAGCAGTAGGAAAGTTTATTTCAGTATTGACTAAAACAAGAAGTAACTAAGCCTGTGGAATAGTTGCAATTTAAATGAGCATCTGAAATGCTGTGATTCATTTGTCTCTTATTACAGCTGTAGTCATTCTCCTGATATTGTACTCGTGGAAGATGATAATGAAGAAGAATACGCCCCTGTAATTCAAGGGGATAAAAGCACAGAATCAGTGGCTGTCCCAGCTGATGATCCCCTCAGCCCTGCCAGTGACGGTACGAGCCCACTCATGTCAAGTGCTGTGCAGCTAAATAACCAGTCAACTTTAACCGCAGAAGATCCGGTCTCAATGATGGATTCCATACTCAATGAGAATGGAGTAATTTCACAGAATATAAACCTTCTTGGAAAGTGAGTAACCTAAGCTTTTGGTTTTTTCAAGTGTTAGAATTGTTTGACTGAAGTGAAAAGAACTGGATAGTTGTTTCCAATTAGAACTTTAAATTTCTAGATCACTTTCATTCCTGCCAGGTTCTAAAGATTCTTCTGGTTTAAGTTTTTCAAGGTCGGACCTCTGATTTTCATCAGGGAGTGAGTTGGGGTGCATAATTTGACTAATGTTGTGGATATCATTGTTGGAACTATTAGGATTTATCTGCATAGCTCTTGCAGGTGGATGGAACTCAGTAGGGCTACCTGGATGCAAGAATCATATCTCTGCTAATGTCATGTCGTAGTGTTATGTTGATGTGCTACCTGTTTTGGAGCACCTGTGTAGTTTACCTGGGTTCTCCTCTAGAGAGGGTAAAAGTTCTGAATTTTTTTTTGCAGAGATTGTTTCTAATGAAAGACGTAGCTCATTCTAGTTCTGGTGAACATTTTTAGATGCATGTAGTACATCTGTGTAAGGCTTAATTGTGGATTTCTCCTTTTGTTGATGGATACGGCAATAAAATATTGTTTGTCTTCTAGAGTTGAACTTCTGGATTATCTTGACAGTATCGACTGCAGTTTAGAGGACTTCCAAGCTATGTTATCAGGACGACAGTTCAGCATAGATCCAGATCTCCTGGTTGATGTAATTTTCACTGTTTAAGTATTTTGGTGATACACTACAAAAATATTTTTGTGGGTTCTTACTCTTTAAAAAACAACAGGTTGGGTGTTGTTTTCCTTTCTTCTTTTTCCCTTAAAAGGAAAGTTATAAATATTTGTGAATACGTATTTCTGGGACAGTGCTACACCACTGCTCAAGTGAATGCTGAAGTTTTTGATTGAGGAATGGCTTTCTGAATGAAATAATGCTTATACAGGTTGCTACCTGAACTCAAGACACCAGTTAGATTGATACTCTTGCTTTAAAATGCGCCCAGCACATCATCTGTGGTCTTCTCAACGAACTGGGGTTAAAAAGGCTCTTGGCATTTATTTTACAAGTTTCTCTGCCATTTCAGGTTATTTCTTAGGCATATGTATATGTTCTCGATTTCTCTTCAGATTTATGTCAAGTATAGTGGTCTAGGTTGGAAGGGATCTGTGCATGTCATCTAGTCCAGCCCCCTTGCTCAAAGCTTGAAAGTTGGATCATGTTGCTCAGAACCTTGTTGACTCACACTCTGAAATCTCCAAAGATGGGAGATTCCACAGTCTCTCAGGTGCCTGTTCTAGTGCTTGACTCTTCTTTGGGAAAATTTCCCTTACATCAGTCACAGTTTTCCCTGCTGCAGCTTGTAGCTCTTGCCTCTTGTCCTTTGTCCACCTCTGTGGTTTGTCTCCTCCACAACAACTCTTTAGAAGCAGTGGAAGTGTGCAGTTATCCTCCCTTGTCTGCCCTTTCCAGACAAGGTCAGCCAAGCTCCCTCAGCCTCTTGTGTGTCATAAGCCCCCAAACATCTGTGGCCCTCTGGATGCCTTCTAGTTTGAAAACTCTTGTACTGGGAAGCTTAAAACTGGACACCCTTCCCCAGGTGGCCTCCTCAGGTGCCGTGCAGAGAGAAACAACTGCTTCCAGTGACCTGTAGCAGAACATGCTTGCCCATAGCAGGTCTCTGCTGCTGGCTTAGGGTGGGGTCTGCCACGACTTACAGGTTCCTCTCTGAGGACCTGTGCCCTGTCCAGTTGCTCCCTGACCTGGGCCAGTGCAAGAGGTTACCATGTCCTAAATTTCCCGTTGGCCCCTCTCCCACCCTGCTGAGATCTCTCTTAACAGCATCTCTATTCTCCCACGTGTTGATGGCTCATTCCAGTTTGGTGTCACTTGCAGACTTGATCAGGGTGTCTTCTTCTTGATTGTACACAGAATTCTTCATGCAGCAATATCAGAAGGAATCAGTATTTCAAGACTGCAGCAAACTGCATTAGTCTTAAGTTAGACGTAATGCAGTTGTTCCCTTTGTGACTGAGGTTCATGGAATTCCAAACCATTATGCCCCAAAGCCAGGTTTTCTTTGCAAAAGTGGTAACTACCTGTAAATAAACTCTAATCCTGACAGAGGGTGAAAACATCAAGTACAGGGATTACTCTTGCACGTGCTGATGTGATGTTCTTGAATTCTTAATAGCAACATCGAGATACCTAAAACTTGATGTGTTTTGTCTTATTCAGCTTTTTACAAGCTCCGTGCAGATGAATCCCACAGATCATATCACTAATACCAAAGTAAGTCTTAAATCCGTTGCTCAATGTACACGGTAGTGAGAGATGCAAACTTTATTAATCCTTTACTGTTTTCTTTACTGGTATAATAGCGCTTTTTTCATGCTCTGGCTTTGAAAACTTCCCTGAGGATAGGAAGGCTGCAGCTGAATTCATCCCATTAGTTAGGTTTTCAACAGAAAAAGGATAAACACTCTAATTAATAATGCCCTTTGAAACTTGTATTACCATTAGGCCAATACCTGTACATTGTACCAGTCTCTTGCCTTTTGTATCCTCTAAGATTTTAGTACTCACACACGCGGTATATACACTATCAGAATGGTTTCCTCTGTGTTGTCTGGTGGGAAAAGAAACACCAAAGCAAGCAGCAGAGCAAAGATCTGTCTCCTCGAATTTGTTCTGTTCATTTACGAGTGTTAGATTTGGTTCTTGCTTGAGTAAGCCTGTGTCTCTTTCACATTTTCTCAGCCAAGGTCTGTTAGTTTGGGTAACTGATACCACTGCACCCCTTTGCAAATAAAAAAAATCTTTTTTTTTTTTTTAATAGTTGGTCAGCTGTGTTCTAGTGGCACTGGAAAAGGCTTTAAGAGTGTGTTTTAAGATATTGCTTTCATTTCCAGATGGAGACAAAGGGAATAGAAGCTACCAAGAATAATGCTGGTCCAGCAGCTTCACAGGAAACACAAGTTTCTAAGCCCAAATCAGGTTAGTTGTAGCGGTCTGTTAAAATGGTTTAGCAGTTGAACAAGCGTTGTTCTAAAAACCATCTCAGTTGTTTGCCCTTTGTCTGGTTTTGTGTCATCCTGAGAAGCAATAGCCAAAACAAAATACTTGCTATATTTGCTTTTTAGGCTTTAGGCATTGCACCAGGTGCAGAGAAACTAATGTTTTTCCAGGAGAATCTGAACAAACAAATCATATTATGCATGAATGCAGCAATTCTTTAATCACATATTTAAAACAAACACTTAAAAGGTTTTTTTATTAAATCTTTAAATAGTGGGTTGGATTTTTTTTTTTACTTCTGCACATAGAAAGGCATGCAAACTGATGATGTTTTGGGGATTTCTTTTCCCTTAGATAAGCAGCTCATACAGTACACTGCGTTTCCACTCCTTGCTTTCTTCGATGGGAACCCCAGCTCTGACATGGAAAGTGGCAGCTCCCTGGCTGGAACTCCCTCCTCTGCTGACAAACCCCTGGAAGTGGACGAGCTCCTGGAGAGCAGCCTGGATCCTGAGCCCACTCAGAGCAAACTGGTGCGGCTGGAGCCACTGACAGAGGCTGAAGCGAGTGAAGCCACGCTGTTCTATCTATGCGAACTTGCCCCAGCACCCATGGACACAGACATGCCCTTCTTGGATAACTAACATGATGGGGACTCTGTACATAGTTATGAAGATGAACTATTTATTTAGAATATTGTTTGGTATATGAGTTTTTTGTAAATCACTGTTTTATGTAACCAGATAATGTGGAATCAAAAAGACCTTTCCTATGTTACTTCCTACAAGCAGTTGTTTAACTGTGTGGTTAGACAAGCTGCTGGGCACGGTTGGCAATACCAGGTCAGACTGTTACTGTACTGCTGGCACATACTTGGTATTACACATATCGCTAAATATCCCAGGTAACCGAATCCTTGTTAGTAGTAACAAGGGTTTGATTTATGATTTCTTATACTTCTGGTCTTACATATAATGACATAAACTACTAGTGTATGGTTAGGGAGCACTGACTTTCTGTATCTTGGGTTTTTTTCTATTTTTTACAAGATTTTGTTTAACAAACATATGAGGCTTTTTTGGGGCGGGGGGGACCAGGACCTGATGTAGGCTTTTTTTTTCCCTGCTTGAACTGGGAACAAAGTGCCTGTACCTTGCTAAATCTTGGTTCTGCCTTACTTTCACTTCAGTGGAAGTGCTCACACATAGCACAAACCGGGAAAAGTTCTTTATAGCCACCAGGGCCCTCGACTGCATGAGTACTTTCAACTTGGACCATCTGTCTGATAAAATAAACATTACTTAAGTGTGATACTTGTTAACAGTTGTCTCTTATTCTGGATTTAGCAGTCAGTCTTTTCCAAACCTTCCGAGCTGTGCAGTGACATCTACTTTTACACGTTTATCAGAAAAATAGTTTCATTATCTCCAAACTGCCACGGTTTATTTAAACCTTCAAAACTAGGGGCTAGTGCAGCAAACTGTTTTCTGTTAGTGCTACACAGAAGAATGTTTTCTCCATCAGAGACTGTAGTTGTCTTACACAGCTGAATGCCAGAGGGGTTACTGCAACAGTAGGTGAAAGTGCAGTCACCACACCTTTAAGTAAATCATCTCGTCCTGAGTAAATATAAACAATGTTACATCATAACTGAAGAAAAAAAGTTTTATCTCAAAGCTGCAGACAGGGAGTTTTGAGAAGTTCCTGTGTGTAAGATGTTCCAGTGAAGAGAAAAAGCAGGATTCTGGTAACTTCATACATGCAAAAACACCTTCTGCAAGTCTGGCACTGCATTCAAATTTATTTTTTTTTTTAGTAGTCTAGCCAGTTGTAAAAGCAACAGAATCCATGGACACAGCACTGCTCGCCTTCCTAACGGCACTGTAACTGCTGCTCTACCCAAACTGAACTTGGCCATGTGCAGCAGCTGATGAAGCAGGACCACAGTTACAAGCGTGAAGCACGTCTGTGCGTTCAGAGCGATGGGTGCAAAGGGCACAGAGAGAACTGTGAGAAAACTGCACGGGGGATTACGTGTGATCCCCCACAGCACCAGGAACTGCCTGGCCAGGGTACTCTGCAGCACAATGAGCTGGTCCTTCACAGATGATGGGTGCTGTAAAACATCCCAGGAGCAGAATACAGTTCCCAGATGGGAATACAACACACAAGCCCACGTTTGGCAGTAATAAGTGACATCAAAAGTCACTGGACATATTCATCCAAATTTATTTATTAATAAGGTGACAACATAGTCCCAAATTATTACAAGCCTTTCCTCATCCTTCCACTGCCATCTTGAGGTTGACGTGTCAGACTTCTGCAGTAAATGTCAGTGTTTAGGTGCAGGATTAAAATTAAAGCTTAGAGAATAATTAGCAACAGGAAGTAACAGTACAAACACCACGGTAACAGATCAGCGTGAGGTCTGCTGAAGGCTCTACAGTCACTCCCAGTCAGGCTGCTCTAGTCACAAGTTGTAGCAAATAACAGAAGTAACGCAGCTTACATACTGCAGTTAAAAAGCAGCAAGCACAAAAGCATTTAAGATTTCATTACTGCACAGGAACTATACAGTATTTTAATCCAACAGATCAATGTCTTACCTCATGCCTAGATTTAGACTTTCTAGACTCAAGCCCATCTCTGGCAATGGACAACACCCTAAATATCCAATACATTAAATTTAGAGCCCCAAATATATGAAGAGACACTTTTGTTGAAGCCTCAGTTAAACACAAGCCTCCTTTAGTTACTGTAACTTCAGTGCTCCTTTGCCTTCACTTTTTAACCACAATAATAATAAAAAAAAATCCTCTAAAGGGCTTCCACAGTTTTTACCACTCAGCTCCTTGCAAACTCTGTGATTGTAGCTTAGCCAAGAAAGTGGCACACAAAACAGCAATAAATTACAGCACAGCTATCCCACTGAAACTACCTTTAAAAAACAAGAATACATAGATGCACATTGTAAACAGGTGCCTTAAAAACATGCTTCTGAGCATCCGATACCAGAACGTTTTTCCCTACGGTGTCAGCCCTCCTCCTGCCTGCAACGGGATGCGCCGGACCCAGTGGCTCCAGGGAGGACATCGGCTCCTCTGCAGCTTCACATGCGAGTTTCCCCACGTAACACTAGTGCCAAAGGCACCGCTGCCCTTGGCGCCAGGCCAGGCCGGGCTGTTGGTGCCAAAATGCTGCAAGAGGTCTGGTAAACTGCAGTGCACACCACTGCGAGTTTTAACTAACACCTCCTCAAGACTTACTTTGGAATCAAGGCAACAGGGGTCAAAGGCAGCCCCTCCTTTGCTTGCATCTAATACTGTTTTGTTACCCTAATTAACACTTGCACTTTTTTTCCCTACAACTATTTAATACAATTGAGGGGAGGAAAAAACCCTACTTCCAAGAAGTCATGATCTTACGTTCCTATGCTCCCGAAGCACTCCATCTAGGCAGAACCCTATGAAAACTACCATTCTAGCAATTGTCACTGAGCTCGGCTAGCAAAAAGTCATTTAGTGAAATGACTAAAGACATGATTCAAGGTCATCATGCAGGATAAGCAGGGTACACTACATGGGTAGAACACGCACACACACTCACACACAAGTTATTTACAACCGTACTACTATGTGAGACACTGCGTGTTTCAAAGCCACGGTGAAGCCAGCACAATCTCCCTAGAGAGCAGCACAGCTTAGTCAAAGTCACGGTTTGTAAGAACCAGTGGAGCCACCAGAGTCCACACGTACAGCACGATGCCAATCCAGCTAGAAGATATCTTCACCCAGACAGACGGCCACTTGCTGGTCATTGTCTCGTAAGAAGAATCCGGACTGTGAAAGAAGGAAAAGAAGAAAAGGTTAATTGCCAATTTTTGTTTCAATGTGACATACTTGTGTAGTAAGCCACTCTTTGACGCTTTTTCCCACAGTCGATTATTTTCACTCCACACCTCAAAGGGCATCTCTACCCTTCTTCCACGCAGCTCACACCAATCTGTATAAGAACACCATTTGTAAGCTGGTGTCACAGGAAGGTGGAAAGCAACAGCAGCCCAAAAATATTTAGTAAGAGAAGCTGTCAAGAAGCAGAAATAGCCACGAGGAAGCTGTGGATCTCTAAGCTAGTCTGTGGAAAGGCAGGAAATAGATAGCATTTATAGATACAAATAATGCATTCTACTTTGCCAAAAGATAACATCTAGGAGTATTAATAACCTTGAAGTCACACTGAGCCAAACAGGGCCACAAATCAAATCCACAGCAGAACTAGCTATTAAGTTACATCTGAAGGAAATGCCTTCCTAGTGTTGCTATTTTGATGCAAACTGTCCTTTAACAAATTATTAGATTGTAATTTATATTTTTTGAATTCTGAAGAACACGTGCTCGAGCTGTTAACATAATAAGAATTCACACAGAAGGACTATTTTATTGTGAGGACTTTTTTCAGGGAACAGACAACCTAATTTCCTTCCAATAGACACCATCACGAATGGCTGAGGTTAGAAGGGACCCAAAGGTCATCTGGTCAAAGTTCCTGCTCAAGCAGGGACACCTAGAGCCAGCAAACCAGGACTATGCCCCGACAGCTTTTGAGTATCTCCAAGGATAGTGACTCCACCACAACCTCCCTGGGCAACCTGTGTCAGCGCTCAGCCACCCTTTCAATGGAAATGTGTTTCCTGATGTTCAGAGAGAATCCTCGTGCCAGCTGCCTCTGGTCCTATCACAGGGCACCACTGAAAAGAGCCTGGCTCTGCCCTTCTTTACATCTTTCCTTCAGGCATTTATGTACATTGGCAAGATCTCCTTGAGCCCTTTCTCTTCTGTAGGCTGAGCAGTCCCAGCTCTCAGCCTCTCCTCAGATGACAGCTGCTCCAGTCCCTTCATCACCTTTGTGGTCATTTGCTGGACTCTCTCAAGTACAGACACATTTCTCGTACTGGGGAGCCCAAGACTGGACCCCAACACTCCCAAGTGCGGTGTCACCAGTGCAGAGTAGATGGGAAAGGAAGACCCCTCCCCTCGACCTGCTGATACATCATGTCCTATTCCTCCTTCTTCCAGCTCTCTGTACTGGGCATCGGCCTGGTGTCTACTTATATTTTTAGTTGTCACGGAATTTAAGGTTCTTATCCTGTTCACTTCAGCAGGACATATTTCAAGCACTCCACTGAATCATGAGAATTACCCTAGAAAATTTGATAGGTACTTGTGAACAAGGCTGGCTACTCCAGTTTTCAATTATAACTCATTTAATATAGATCAAGCAGTACACTCCCCTTGAGAAGCCCCATTCAAGAACCTCATTCCTCACAGCACACAAATTACACTGCCCTGTCCAGCAAAAGGCAGCATCTTGTACACTTGTTAGCATAATATATTACCAAACATAAATACCTGTACCAGTTGGTAAGCGTCATCATGATATACAGCGATGCCAGGAAAAGCATGAAATGAAAGAAGGAGTAACTGTAGGTAACCCCATCCCTCTCATTATCTATGGCTCGGTGAACGTCATCTCCATCGTCAAGGGAGCCGTCGCTCCTGGGCATTCCATCCTCTATCAGCGTCGATTCATCACTGGTCAGCATCAGTTTGTTCACTTGGCTGTTGTTGGATGTTCGGATGCTGCATTTGACAGGAAAGCACAGTACAGTTACCCAAATAAACACAATTTAGTACCTGAGAGTGAGAAGTAATACGAGTTAGTAGGAATTTTTTTTTTTTTTTTTTTTTTCCAATGAATCTTACCTTGAATAGAGAACACACAGCAGAAACAAAACCAGTCCTACAATTCCTTGGGCATCCCACCACTGAACTACCTGACCTTGGCTGGGAATGGTGGTGCTGTTGTAACCAATGATGCTCAGCAAGCTTGGATTACAGCGTCGATCTGTGGGGGAAATTACATTTGAACATATATAAAACAAGAACAGAATAAATATTTAATAGTACATTTCCACACTGAATGCACGGTAATAGACAAGAACTTTGTGACCGTGCCAGTCTTGAAGTAAAAAAACCTTTCAATCTAATTTTAGCTTATTGAGTCTTTCTAAAGCAGGCAAATGACAGTGTGCATCACAGAAATCTGCCTCTTTGAGCAGATAAAAGGATTTTAAAGTTATGTAAGATATGCATCAACTGCTTTACTGTTCCAGCTCATATAATTAGATGCAACAAAATAAAAATGCTCTGCATATTCAACTTTAAAAATTCTACTGCTAGAAAACAAGTTTGACAAAAAATATGCCTTATAGCTGGGGTGTCAGAGTCACCTCAGAGTTGGAAAAGAACGCTACAAAGTCAGTTTTGTATTATCAACAGTTCCCAACCCATAAACAACACAGAAGAAACAGCTGAAAGTAGCAGACAATCTTATTTCTCCATAATTACACCACATGAAATAGATATAATTCATATGTATGCTGCTAGACAGAAGCACAGAAGATTGTCCGTAATTAAGATAAAAGGGCCAGAGACCCAATTAAAACCCCCAAAATCATTATTTGGCAGTTTATTTTAATCACCAGAATTTCTGGGCTTTTTTTCTTATTTTTATTTTTAAGAGATGGTCAGCTGTTTTCAGACACAAGAAATACTGAAAACATTTATTAATACATCTTGCTAAATCCTCAGTTCAGCATCTCAGTCACCAGGTAAGAAACTTGAAACTTGGTAGGGAGATGGACCTCCCAGATATTTTGGAAGAGCTGTGGCAATCAGAAAAATCTAAGCTTTACAATACTGCAATCCTGCCAACAATAGGTAGAAATTCTTCCATAAGACAAACATAAGAGCAAGTGAAAAACATGTATCTTTGGAAGAACTATTTCTTACAGGAAGTTGGGGTGGGGAGAGAGAACACAACCTAACGAGTCCTGCCTTTAACTTCTGTGTAATTAGAGTATCTTCATTCTAATACCACCTTGAAAAAATTTACTGCTGAACTGGTGACCCAAAAAAGCCACATATTGTTACTACACTCACCTGGTTCGTTGGTCATAGCCGACCAAGTCAAATACATGGTATAAATTGTGATCACAGAAGACTGCAGCAAACCAGATCTTGGCTGAGATTCCTATGCAAAGTAGTAATGAAACAGCAAAGTTAGGCACTTAGAAGTCTTTGGCACAATTATATTACAGGTTTCTGGGACTGATAACACACCAAAAAAACCCCTAAACACTAAAGGTAACAGAATTAAAACCATACCTGTATCTTCGGCAGAATTGACATTACAGAAGCACCAATACACAGCAGCATATTAACACTGATGAATGTCTTGTTTTCAGAACAACCTTCTGGGTGAGTGTAATAAACGTAAAACAAGACAATAGCTACCAGAGACAGCAGATAATTGACAGCTGTAGCTGACAGCAGAGCTGTGAAAAGAGACAGAGTTAAACTGGTTAATTATTAGAGTATTAAAATTTAAATAATACTGCATGATTATCACTTTTTTGACATGGTATACGATAACAATTAGAGAGCAGCTCTGGGCACTTAAATGTAAAGGAAACAATTTCCTCTTAATACTTCAAAATATTAAAAAGAACACAGTAAATGGGAAGCCTGAATCCACATTTGATTCTCCAGTGCTTTAACAGCAACCAAGAGCAGTGAATATGAAGGAATACAGTTATACAACACACGCTTTGGCAAAAGCTTAAAAAAGAAACTGAAAAACTACTTCTCTAATAGAAGCAAAAGCAAAATCTTATTTCCGAATTCCATCTTCTTAAAAACATTAAAGAGTGAGTTGGCCATTGCATGAAGACAGGCTGTGCTGTCTTTTGAAACATCCAAATTATCACATCTGGAACACTTTACTAAAATCAATATAGAATTTCTCCAGTGAGATGACCTGCACTCTCCCTCACTACCTTGACCTTTCACTCAGCATAGACCTTTGAAGAATGATCAACCAACAGACAGAAAGCAAAAAAAAAAATTTGAGATGCTTGTGCTCAACATAAAGCAGGAAAAGGCTAGTTTGCTTTTAAACAGCACTAAGGTGTAATAAAACCTGTAGCTGAAAAAAACCTGAACTCCAAACAAAACCTACAACAGACACTTCTGTGCTGTCACAAACCAATGTTCTGTGCCCAGGGATAAAATCTTATCACTCAGAGGCTGCTGCTGCCTCTCTCCCTGCCCCCATCCTTATTTAACTTGACATCAAGAGGATGGCAGGACAGTGGAGCTGAGCTACACCAGCAGAGAAAGCGATACTTAAGGCAGGAAGCAACCTTTCTGCACTCTGGTAAAATGCATTACTCAGCGAAAAACTTATTTAACGTAACACACAAATCCAACACTCCATTGCATTAACGTTCCTTTACCTGCGTACCAGCACCTTGAGTTTCCTTCCTCCATTTTCTCAACCCAAGATTCATTCCAGGAATGGGCAAAGTCAATAAGCAAGACCAGCTGAATAAGAATAAAGCAGAATGCTCCGGCCATACCTACATAAAACCACACTGAAAGAGAAATGGAGCAAAATCAGTTCAGGACCACAGATAATTATCTCCCTGTCTCAACGCCCCTAAACACAGAAAAGTGCTACAGTTACACAGCTACAGTTCAAACTGTAAGACCTCAGCATGCACTTTTAAACCTAGTTATGACTGCCACGATACAGCAGAAGATGATATTCCCTTACCAGTTGTAAATGGTCCCTCTGGTATGAAGAAAGCTCCAATGCTAATTGCAAGGGCTGTTGCAAATTTAAAGAACCAGAATCTATGGGGGGAGAAAAAAAGATTATAAAAATAAAGTCAGGCAACTGCTGAAGTCTGATCTAATTCACAAAAACTTGGAAGAACACAAAACGAACATCCTTCAGAATCGTTTTTTTTTAGTGAACTCATTCTTAACTCACTTGTTCTGAAGTAAGATAAAAATCTTATTTCATCTGTCCAAGATTTTTCCTCTCCAGAAACTTACGCTTAAAATGTGCTGACACTGACACAGTGTTTGACACATTTCCTAGTGACACCTCACTTGTGTTACAAATAATTCTGTCAGATTTTTTTTAAGAAGGTCTTTAACTAGAGCAATGAGATTACTGAACTGCCCACATATCAGAAAAAAATGGCTTAAAAAAAATCCCTACGTGTTCTTAATATCAAAACCAAAAAGGCAGAAGACCTGACTGGTGCCTACAATGACAGAAGACATTATGCTGGGAGCTCCTTACCAGTCTCAATTAATTTCCTATGACAAAGATGTACAAAAGCATGGATTCTCCCCACCTAACTTCAGACTCTATAGACCTACATCTCATGAGGATTTATCACAACAGAAGTAAAAGATTTATCCTTCACAGAAAGGACACAATCAAATTCTAAAGTCCCTGTTCCAGCACGCTGGATTATTTTTTACAGTAAAACCCAGGCACACACAGACAAACAAAACAGATCAGATGTTTCCTAGAAAGCAGACTGCAAAATACCTTTCAAATACTCACCAAACTCATCCAAAATACAGACTGTGTACAAACATACCCTGCATAAGGAACTCTAAAAAGTTTTGCCAACAGAACTATACGAAGGTGAAGACTTGTTTTTTCTGATCACAGTGACAGGGACCATCCACATGTACTTCAAAACTGAATATAGCACAAATGCATGTACCACACCCCCGTGATGTCAAACACTTGCAAGGTTTTCAAGTTTTCTATTCCTTTCCCCTTTTCCCCCCCCCCATGCTTTGAACAAGTTTAATCTTTCTCCTTCTGGGTGTTAGAATCAGGTGAAGGTCCATTATTCTGGCCTATTTATTCAGATGAATAAATTCCAGCTGTGTGAATAACTATGTGAGATAACAGAGCCACAGAATACAGGGAAAATGGACTAATTCAATAGGATGAAGTGAACAGACTAAACCCAGTTTGAAAGCCGAATTACCTTTTCCTATTTTTCAGCTGAAGTAACATTTACAGTGTAATACATGCCCCATTAAAACTAGGTTTTGAATCTACAGGTGCAATTTTTTTTAAATCAATGTCATTCTCAATTACAGAAATCAGCAAGTTCGTATAAACTTATCTCAAATTCCAATTTTTCCAGGGATCTTAACACTCTACCCATAAAATATGCATGATGACCAAAACCAATACTTATCTGAAATAACACCTACAGCTCCTATGCATTCTGTGCAAGCCAGCAACAATCCTGTGAATACTTTGTAACTGATCTTTCTATTATTATTATTAATGTTATTAACTTTAATATTATCAACATTATTAGCCTGAGGCAAGGAACCACTCAAACTGCTGTTACAGAAGCAAAGAAGGTGAAAAAAGGCACTGGACCACATCAATGGGCTTAACCTGCATGCAGGTATGAAGAAGTTAGCACATACACACATGAGAAAACCTAATACTCCAAATATTTCAAATCACTGACAGAAAGATTACATTGTGAAGTATTACTGAAGATGCACACTATTTCAAAAATCAAAAGCCATGGTTTTCATAAAGCTCCCCGTAACGCCCGCTATTGAAGCAACTAGTTACTACAAAAGTGTTGGAAGTAACTTTATTAAATACTTAACCAGTAACAGATAATGAGTATCATTTTTCCTTTTATCCTAGTGCTGACACTAGATGGGCTAAGAAGGGGAAACTGCTACAACCTGCATAAGTAGTCCCAAAATTTGGATTGGAGATCACAGCTCCAGATACAGGTATCAAAAAAATCCCAAACTGCTACTACTAATGCATCTTAATACTGTACCCGGCATCTTTTTCTTTAGACTGAAACAAACAAAAGAAATAAACAAAGTGATATTCTGCTTAGTCTTAATAATCTTAATTATCTCATTTTATGCTAGAAATCTTTAATCTTATTATATTGAACATAAAACAAATTCTTCATTTTTATGGCTTCCCTGAACATAGCTGCCATTAAATATAATCATTTTGAAAAAGCTGTAGTCTAAGCCAACACTGTATCCACTAAGGCCAGGCACCTTAAATGGTTTATGCATCTTAGTGCCATGTCCTGCTACAAATATTTATATCTCCTTGGTTCAAGAAACTACATTGCACATAGTCTGAACCCAGATGAAAGCTACCACTCTGTATCAACCTGCAGGCTGAAATTCCACTATTATCTTCTGCCTGATAATCCTAATTACAATGAAATACAAAAGAAACTTGCTGGGAAGCTCAGAACCTAATATATAACTCTTCTTTATGCAGAGGGGAGATAGCAGAGGAGAAGAAGAAAAGACAGCAGAGGAGGAAAGAGAGATGTTATGTATCTATAGAGAGAGATACATAACTGTTCTAATCCTTATAATAAAGGAGCAAGCTCTTCGAAACATCAAAGTTAAGAGGAATGTAACTCCTAGAGGACAGATCAGGCTTTTTAATCTATTTGCTGAAAAAAATCTCAGTGGAATGAAACTTAGTGCCATTACTTATCTCTGAATTTTATCGTCTTTGGACAAAAGCAGAATCTCTAATCTTGGGAAACCTCTGGACAGATTATCCACTGTCATGGTTCAGGCTCCGAGAAGCGACAGCCACGTGTATCTTTTCCTCTTGCAAAAACTATTCTGCAATGCTTAAGAACTCCAACAACTTCGAATGCCCTTCTCCTGCAACACCACTGCTCCAGCCACCCTGACATTCTTTGTTTGCAGAACAGTAAATGTGACCAGCATGCTCAGCCACAGGCTTTATTTTCACAGCAGCTCTATCTTATATTCACACCCCACCCACGGCAGTTCCGATTTCCGTGTCTCACCCGTTGTGCACCGCTGCTCTCGGGTCATTGCTGCTCTTCACTTTGATCATCAATAAGGAGAAGAGAAGGAAGAACATGGCCATGCCAAAGCACACACGGTACACGGCTTTGTAACCAACGAGTACGTCGCAATTCACGTGACCGTGCACACCAGGAATAGTTGTTCCCATCCCTCCATCACAAAATCCAGGGATCTGTGATAAATACAAGATATTCAGGTCATCTGTACCAGGCCTCCTTGAGCCAATACATAATAACAATTCATTAATATGCAACTTGTTGATATTGTAGTATCATGCAACTATTTGTACTGCTAGAAAATATGACACTGCAAGGCTGTATTGTTAGTCACAGTCTAACCAGAATATTAAGCACACTGAAGGAAAAAAAAAAAATCCCACATAGGAAAATTCTAAGATAAAAAATAAATCTTATTAACAGTGTTAATAAGATGTTTTGTTGTTATTAGCATTTTCAAACTATGAACTTCCCAAAGAAATGGAATTTTCACTCGTTGACCTGGACCACGAGATAAATGAAATTTCTGGGATGTGGTAAATTTAACTTAACCTTTCCTATCAGGTTCATGACATAGCTAGAAGGCAGCAACCTGCTTCCATCTCTTTAAAACAGATGCAGCCTCCTCCTCCAAAGAAAATAACATCGCAATCAAACATATCTGTATCTTCCATATGAAACAGCTGAGAATATCCTTCCCAGTCACTATCAGGACACGGACAACACCTTTTTGAAGTCAAATCATAGGCCAGAAAGCTGCAATTTTCTTTCCTGGGCGCCTAACATGGCTCTCACTGAAGCTCTAATGTGGTTTACTTCACACTGAAATAAATGCTTATAGATTAATCATTTAGGGGAAAGAAAATTAAAAGTACGCCTAAGAGAAGTTACTCTATACCTGAAAAACATTAAAGACAGCAAAATGAAGACTTACAAAACCAAAGCACAAGCAACCAGAGTTCACTGAATCTATAAGCTCTCCTATAACTGAAATCACCAGTCTCTAGTTCTACATGCACTATTGTATCTTCACATAACTAATGAACTGTAAAAATCATATAAGCACTTCTTAATATCCTTAGTGAAAAATGCCATCACTAGTGAAAAGTATTTTTGTTACGCTTCTGCAGACTTCTAAATGGAATTTTAACTAGTACAGCACAATGAAACTAGAAGAAATCTTAGAATGTGGTTATTTTTATCAACAGCCATCAAAATCAATCAAGTGCCACAAATACAAGTATCTCAATAACCTATAATTAAAACTCCATGCAGATACATACATTTTATTTTCTTGTTTGACACAAGATTTTTTTTCTGCTCTGAGCTATTGAAGAAGAGGCCATTTCTAAAATGCGCTTTTCGTCGATGCAGTGATTGTGCCACAAGTTCTTTGTTTATTTGATCTACAATCAAATTAACAGTGCCTGTGAAGCACAGGTGGCAGCACAATTACATAATTCCAAATAAAATCCATGTACTCAAGATATTGTTTACAATGATCTGTGATATTTATTCTATCAAGCACGTTAACAAAGAAGTAACCTGACCTTCTTCAGCTGTTCTTCCATGCCTGGTATTAACATCACGCAGGCAACGCATACTCCAAGAAGCAAAAAGAATGCATAAATCAGCCGAGTTATAGTGGAGTTGTTTCCACTGGGGCAGCATCGGCAGAGCAGGCACGGGGCACTTCCACATAAGCATGGTATCTGATGGAGAGAAAGAACATAAAATAAATTCTTTTATAAGCTTTGCATTGCTACATTTCAGTATTTAATCAGGCTGTATAGATCGTTGGAAACTACAATGGAAAACGACTCATCCTATGAATCTCATCACTCGTGTAGACTTAAGTCGCTGCAACATGTTACAGAGCCCCCCTCCCAATAATCTTGGCAGCGCTTCCTAATGTACCAGTGCACAGCGAAATTAGTGCTATGTCAAAAGTAATCATTCATTCATTCAGAGGAAATAAAGACTGCGTTCAGGCTCATTTGTTCTCTTGATTTATTTCATTTCAGCTAAATGAATGTAAGGATTGCTTTTAGACGACAGCTACATCCTCCGTTCCACAGCTGCAGAGATTAAATAAATACACCACAGGGAAAAAAAAAAACAAAAAAACACAACAATTTGAGCACAACTGCTACCTAGGTACATTTTCAGCATCTGGCAGAGTTGAGCCACGATACTCACTGGAGTCATAAGCATTACACAAGCACAAACAACAGGTAAAATAGCATAAAGCTTGCGTTGCAAATTATTGCATATTTAGCAGCTACTCACAGATCACATAATTCTATTAGCTGGCAAAATTAACTCATGCAATGTAAAAGTTACAGGTACCACAAGAACAAAGCAAACACACACAGTACATGTATTATGAGTGCTACCAACTATCAACAGCAGAAGTGGATAGGAATGCTGTACAGTTGTAATACTACGAAAGGAAAAACACATGACAAAGTTTACCTGCACTTAATTCTTAAACAGAAAATTGTGGGAAGAAGAAAAGGGAGCAAAGAGTGCTGTTTCACTGGGAGGGGGGGGACGACGGGACGAGAAGGAGGGGATGGGGGGGAGGGGACAGCAGGAAAAGTACTTCACTCCTTTGCAATTTTCTGCCACTTGCCAAATGTCAATTCAAGAAGTAAACTAAGGACAAGTTTTCACAAGTAAACATAAGCCAAAAGTGGAAAGGCACAATCAAAATGTTTTGATTTAATTTACATATAAATTATTTTTCCTAGAAGACATGAGAAATCCCAGTGAGCAGTTAACATCTAAGTTTTGGAGGCCACATATATATTTTTCAGCTAAGGTAAAGTTACCAAAAGAGTGCTGCCGTGTCTGAGATCGTGCAACTTCTGAGAGAGATGCAGAGCAGTGGTGTAAAACCCAGTTTCAACCCCAGCAGACCAGCAGGGACACCTTTGCCATGTGACAAAGGTCCCAGGTGTTGATCACCGTGCCAAAGGCACCAGTCAGTCACACAAGAACATGACTAGTTACATGCCCAGCACATGTTAATCATCCACTATGACTAGCATGTGTCAGAAAGAGTTCTTAAAAGTTCAGTCATATGACAAACAGAAATGCCAGCAGTCTGCCTCTACCCGGAAGGTCCCAGGGCTCTCAGGGAAGAGCAGACAAACTGCCACAACACTTGCTGGAAGCGGAGACAGACTGCCACCACACTCTTGGCAACCTCCCAAGAAGCCCTGAGGAAAAGGCTCAAGATTATCTGTTCTTGCAGGTTCAACCAGATCCACATGCTCAATTCACAAACTCGGTCTTCTAAATCATTTCCTTGTGTTCTTTTAGCACTTGTGTTCCTGAGGATGGAGGAGCCATAAATTTTCACTCCACTACGCTATAGAATAACTTTTAAACTAGTGAGATTCACTATTAAATTTGTCTTGCTAGAAAAGTAAAGCTAGGTAGCTTCTCATTATAACTGTTTCAGTAGAATCATAGAATAGCCTGGGCTGGAAGGGACCTCAGAGATCATTTTAATCCAACCTCCCTGTTGTGAGCAGGGACGCCACCTCTCGACTAGTAGTATGTAAAAGATACTATATTGCTTTTTATTACCTTTATCATTTTAGCACTGAGTATGAAGGTGTTGATTCCAGAAGTAGTTTCGTCTTTATACAAAAAAAAAAAATTTCTTTACAGTGAGAACATTCACTGCAACAAGGTCCCCAAGGACCTGGTAGGGTCCTCAGCACTGGAGGGTTCCAAGATGCAACTGAACGGGGTGCTAGACTATCTTACCCAGGCTCCTTTTCCCACTAACGCCTGGACCAGATGATCCTTCAAGTCTATTCTACGACTTCAAGCAACTACATTAGGGGCATTTACGCCTAGTAAGCCTAAGTATGGCAAATAGATGCATCAGGATTTTATACTATTAAGGTATTACACTATTTCCTCCACAAACACAAATAACCTTTCGAGTGAACAATATTTCTATTATCTGGTAAAAAACCCTACTGTCTTGAACTAATTCTGCCTGCATTAATATTTTAAAAGATATTGTTAAAAAAAAAAAGCTTGAATTTGGCAGAACAGAATATAAGTCTACGCTCATTCGCTGCAGAAAATTTGGCGCAAGGACCGTCTGGCATATAAAAGTCACTTCTCAGGAGAATCCCAGTGTTAAATTGTTTATTAAATACCTCTTGAGTGTGTCAAAGGGAACACGGAGGAATTCATGTTGCTAGGGACAGCAGAGGCTTGCAGAGGCTGAAATAAAGATGACTGACTGTTCCTCACCGGGAAACAATGTGCCTCGAAGGAGGCAAGATACCTCATTTAAGTGTCTGAGCTCCAACACCAGCTTTTAAAACATTTTGCCTCTGAACAGCTCATCCTTGCAGGCTGTGCTCATGCATATCTTTGAAAAAGAGACCTCCTGACAACTGATACTATCTACATAAGCTGGGCACTTCTACAAGGAATCTCATTACAGTCCCAGTCCCTCTTTCTTTCACATACCATTCCAATATAATAGTATTATTGACAACATCACTTTTAACAAGTAACAGACTTCAAAAAAACAGGGAGCAAAGAAGACTCAGCCTATGGAATTGAGTTTAGCAGAACATGAGGCAAGGACAGTGTGCTGCTTCCTTCCTATATTCAGAGCATGTCTCCTACAAAAACTACAGTGCAAGCAGTAAGATACTACTACACAGATCAAAGCTTAATATTAACTGCCCAGGTGAAGCTCACCTCAGAGATGCAGTTACTCTGTAATTAGTTTTGAGCTTGCTTCCTTAAGGAAGTTTGGACAACTGCATAAACCTATTGCCATCCAGTAACTTTCGGACCTATCAACCAACTCTCATTCTTGCACGTTTTTGAGAAAAATAAGCAGCTTACTGCTGTTCACTGAGGCAAAATAAGAAAACTTTTCTCCCACTTATTCTGGGAGCAGCCAGCTGGGCAGACAAGCTAACTCCTGCCTGCTAAACCAGTCACTTCATTCTCTAAGGCAGTGGAAACTGTAGGAGGAACAAATAACAAGATGAATATTGCAGGAGAGGAGAGAGAGAAAACCCCATAAAACCACTGGAAGTCAAGTGTTACTGCCCCTGATGCACACAGAACAAGTTTTTAATATCAAATGTAATCTTCTTACTGCAGTAATGACTTACGATTATATACTGAATTAAGTATTTGCAAAAACACTAAGCCTCCCACTGGGCCTAGTCAGAGTTCAGCTACATCATCCCTACTCAGAAGCTTCAAGAAATTGACTCAATCAAGATATATGCCTTGACAGAGAATATTAAGTGAGCAAAACAGAAGGTGAGCTATTTCTGAGAGCAAGGCAGTACACACCACACTCAGTAGAGTGAAAACAACATTGCCTGACCAACTCAGAAAACCACTGGTGAGATGACAGTGCTCTTAAGGCCTTCTTTCCAATCGCTTCCCATCCCCCACCTCTGACAGGCTCATCTTTGCTCTTAAAAACACTAAACCAAAAGAGTGCCTGAACAATGCACCTACCATAGGGCAGAGCTACCACCAGCAGTAACGCCACACCAAAAATCGAGAAGACATAAAAGTACGAGGCCAGATGCCAAGGCCAGTCACCAAGCGCAGCTCTGCATGGCACAACACATGGCCTTGCAGAGAAGCTACACAGCTGAAGCAACACCCACAGCAACATCTTCCCAGACCAAAGAGAAGTAGTTTTCCCAGGAGTGGCACTGTCTGCACTAGCACAAACTCCACTACATCTGGTTCCCCTGCTACCTCACCCTCACTTTCTGTTTCTCTTTCAGCACCACAAATGGTGACATATCCTTGGAGACCAGCGCAGACTTATCCTACAAGAACTATCATTGGGCAATTTAAATGAAGGCTTGGGGCTAGTTACCCACCATAAATTTTATTTAATCAAGACTACATGCTTGTGTAAATCATTTTATCTAAAAGACCACTAGCTGAACTTCTCTGCACAGAAACAAGCACTCAAAGCCAAGAGCAAGTACACAGAGATTCTTTGTGCACTACAAACACCAGCCAGTTATCAGACAGGTTGTTCATGCACTTGAAAATGCAGTATATATTAAGTCAAGTATTTAAATTAAAACCTATGGTTATATTTGGGCCAGTATTTGACAAAAATTAAAAATTTTAGTGTTAACTATATTCAGCTAGTAATTAAAGCCTAACTGGCTTATCCATTAAGTAGTGCTTATAATGTTAATTAAAGCAAAATGAACATTTGCAGTACTTCATTAGCAGGATATTATCAGTGTTCTAGTTGCTTATTTCTGTGTCTATCAGCCTGGAAGCTTAACTCATAGAAGTTTACCAATACTAGGTTCATTTCATAGAACTTGTATAGGAGGAGATTAAAGAGTTAAGTATCATCTCTCTAATTAAATACCATTCTGTACTTGGGGAACTAACGTCCATATATTTCATAGTACAAAACACAGAAGCTTGAATCAATACAAGGTTTTGTTAGACCACTAAGCTATATGTATGAACTGCTTTGATATATTTAATTTCACTCACTCTAAGTATGGTACAATATTTTGGGTATGGAAAATTCAGGTTTTTCACAACCACACTGACATTTTTAAGCCAAATATCTAAAGATTCACAACCCTCATGACTGTGTCTATTTGCACAGGGACTAGACTCAGACACATATCATCACTTAAGGATAAGACACCAACGCCTCAACTGAGGAGTGCCTGGCAGGATCTCTAGCAACTTCTCTGCTTTCCTGCATAGTGCCAACAGTTTTAAAACCATCTCAGAAAACTGTTTCCCACAAAGAAAGATCACCTGATCATGCTCAGTGTGGTGGTGACACACGACCACAGGCTACTGTACTGTTAGAAAACGACGGCTCCGTAAGACAAAGATGCTACTACAAAGGGTGGAGCCGCTCAGGACAAAGCCGTGAGAAAGAGAAACTAACACCACTAATTATGATCAGAGAACTATGCGAATTTTATTTTCCCCGAAAGAAACGCCGAACTTAAAAACATTTAATTAGATTTTAATTCCTTCACGGATTTGGGAAGCGGAAATCCCAGCGGACACAGCAATGCCTCCCACACAATAAGGCGAGTTAAGCGGGGACCAGCACCGCGACAGGCGGTCTCAGTAAGCACGAATATCCCCATCGCCCCAGCGAAACAGCTTCGGCGGATCCCTTGGGGACCCCCGGAGAAGCCCGAGCGGGGAGCTCACCGCGGGGGCACGCCCCAGGGCCCAGCCTGCCGGGGAGAGAGAGCCCTGCTCCGGAGCAGCGGGGGCAGCTACCTCCCGGGGCGGAGAAATCCCAACGGGGGAGGGAGCCTGCAGGCTGCCCCGGCCGGAGGATGCGCGGGGTCAGCGGCGCAGCCGCCCCCACCCTGCGACACAAAGGCCCGAGGGGACGATGGGCGAGGCCCGGGGGGAGGGGGGGGAAGCTCCAGGCCTGCGACGGGCAAGGAGGGGCACCCACCGCGCCGCCCGCCCCCACCTTACCCAGCTCGCCATGGAGCAGAGGCCCAGGACGCTGCCCATGGTCCGCGGGGGGGTCCGGATCGAGCTCCGGCTCCTCACAGACGGAAGCGAGGCGGCCGCGGCCTCCCAACGGGCTTGTTTACTGCTCCCGACGGCGTTTCCGGCGGCTCTGACGATCACGCGCGACGTCACTTCCGGAGAGAGGGAGAGAGGAGGGCGGTGGGGATGGCGGGAGGAGGGGGTTGTGCTGCGGTGTTGTGGCTGCCAGCCGCGCCCTGCCCTCAGTAGGGGCTCGGTTTGTCGGACCCGAGTTCGTGACGGGCAGGCTTCAGCCCGTAAATAAACCATAAAATTTTCTCCACGTCAAATCTCGCGAGGGAGCACGTTCCTTACAGGTGCCAGCAGGAGCGCCGAGCTCCTGGCCTGTGGCGGTGCGGTGTAGAGGGTGAATGGGGTCTGGAAAAGAAAGAAAATGCAGGAGATGAAGTGTGGTCCAAAAAGAGAAAGCACTCCTCAAAAAAAATCTGTATAAAATGGTCAGACACTCGAGCGCCAAATGCACATTTTAACAATTTAACAATGTATTAATACATTTCATATGGAGTAAACTACGTAACTTCACATTTTTGACTGACGAGTTTACCTGCTCACTGACGTATGCAGGGATTATGCTACTACGTACTGAGCTACTGCTCGGGTTGGACTTACCTATGAATGTTGCTGTATCTACCATTGATTTTAAGGGTAATCTTATTTTCAAAACCAAACATGAAAAGAAAAAGCTAAGAAGGAACTTTGTCAGGCTGAAGGTTTAAGGCTGCGATTGCTGTCCAGTGATGAAAAAGGGAAGGGGAGTAATTAACAAAATGGTTGCTGCTATTAGTTTGAAGCGTAACTACACAGAATTAGTGGATATTGAATGCCGAACTGAAATAAAATGCAGCGTCCCTGTCCTTACCACAAAGTTAAGAAAGCTTTGGAAAGTCTCTACGAAAGTATAAATGTTGCTGAAGTGGAAGTACGTGAAGAGTGAGAGGTGGGATCAGCTGTTAGTGTCCATCTGTTCCTTGGCTAAATAGTCACTGACCAGTGGACACTGGGCTCTCCTTGGTCTGTTGCCATTAAGCACCTCTTGGTC
Source organism: Trogon surrucura (assembly GCA_020746105.1). Lineage (NCBI taxonomy): Eukaryota > Metazoa > Chordata > Aves > Trogoniformes > Trogonidae > Trogon > Trogon surrucura. The sequence continues at coordinate 58,451,354 of CM036618.1, forward strand.
TTGCACTGAGTTGGTCGTCAAGGAGCAGCTCAGAAGGCAAGGAGGAGGAAAGACACGGGGAGAGGAAGGCAGCGAGTGCTGCTCCTTCCTGCCCCCCAATTGCTGGCGCACAAGGCTGGGCATGGCTGTGAGCCAGGATTTGGTACCTGTGTCCTGTGGAAGGGCAACAGGAGGGCAGAGGGTTGGGAAAAAAATGTTGGGAGTCCCTTAAGTTCAGCCAGTAGATACACAACAATGAGTCTTAATGATTGCTGTTGTTTGTGTGCTAATTTGAGCCAGTAAAGTGCAGTGTGTTCATCTTCTACATAGCCCCACCGTGATAGGTCCTACAGGCTCAACATCAGCTCAAAGCTAACTTTGTGGCTTGCTCTCAAAACAGGAGTCCATTCTCTCTCCTTTGTGAAGCCGTTCATCTTTTCCAAAGATGAGTTTTCATTAGCTACTGGTTGTTTTTTTCCTGCTTCAGTATTTCTGCAGTCTTCACAGTGAGCTCTTTCCTCACAAAACCCTCTGGTAGCCAAGGCAAACTATTTCTGTCCAGACCAGCCTGATCTCTTTTCTTCCAAAATATTAAATCACGTCATTGTTCTCTGATTCTGCTGTGGAAAGACACTGAAGCATTAGGTACACTGCACTGAGCCAAGTCTTCCTCCTTCATCACACATCTTTTCTAAGAAATTGTAATACAGAAGCTGTCTGATACAGGAGTTTCTCTTCTGGAGTTTTATTTCATTTTCAAGTCATACAGCTTTCCTGACAGCTTTAAATCATATTGCGAAACCTCGTTGTGTAGAAACTAGCAGTTTCTCAAAATTGTTCTCTGGGAATTTGGAGGTCTATTCTGGCTGTTCATACATTGCTATGGAAATGCTTAGGACTGTTTACTTTCTGCCAAGATGGTAAATCCTTTGTACTGGCATTTCTTCTAACTAGTTGCTGTCAGTCCACTTGCTGCTGGAAAAACCTCTTGCAGCATTGCCAGGTTCGAGTCCTTTATTTATTTTCATTGCAGTACTTCAGATTTATTCAGTTTGAAGGGGAGGGTAGAATCCTTTATGCCCAGATATCTGTCTCATAAAGCTTCCCCAAAGGTGATCTCCTGCTTCCCTGTGAGCTTTTTGAATTTGTGTAGATATTAAAATCATACTTGTCCATTATTTGAGCAGCTCTCTGAATTTGTTTTAGAAAATAACAGGACCCAAATAACTGTTTGGGGGGGGTTTCTCCCATGTGTTAGGGAGCTTCTTGCTAAAAGCTGTGTCAGATGGTTATTGGAAAATGAGTCTTTTTCTAGACTAGAGACCATTCATCAGTTCCATGGTCTGCAGAAGCAATTTCTACCGGCTCCTTCAGTGAGCAGAAGGTCTGCAGAGAGCCCAGAAGTGCGTTGTGGAGGATCTCAAACACAGCAACACACACTTCAACCTGCAGCAGAAAAAGTCGTGGTGACCATTTTGTCTCTTGAGTTTGTTTCCTCCGACATCTGAAAATCACCGTAGATGGATGGTGAACAAGTTGCCTGCCTGCCTCACACTGAGGGAGGCTGCACTTCTTGACATGAATTCCTGCCACCAGTAACTGAGTTGGGAACATATCAAAGATTACGGCTGGGCCAGTCACTGAATGCTGACATATGCTCTCTTAAGAGGCCTTAACCCCTGTGATCCCTCAGCTTTATACTGAATATGACGTATATGGAATGGAATATCTTGTTGGTCACCTATCCTGTCTGTTCCTCACTGGAGGTGCAACCTTTTACTTCCTTGCCACTTTCCAGCACGCCCCAGCGTGGCACACGAGATCCAGCAATGACCTTGGTCACGGTAGGAATAAGTATAAACAAGAGCCTTTCTGCACCCCAGTCCCAGGCAGCAACTGTAAACATAAGGCTTTATCACTTCAAGTAGCAGGCACTGTCTGCAAAAACACGCTGTTAACTTCAGAAAGTGAGAGAGGAGACTGAGCTGAAAAGTCAAAACCACTGAACAGAATTGGTTGTGTTTACCTCAAACCAGGACAGAACACAATGCCAATGCTATACTGCCCAGCGTACATAGAATAAACCCTGTGGCTTGCAGGAAACACCAAGTGTACATATGGTGACCATGCATGTAGTATGTGCACCAGCACATATTTCCATATAGTTAGGCAGTGGCCTGCATATGTGTTAGGAATGTGCACTGCATAAGCAGAAGTTAAAGCATTTTGTGAAAAATGTTGAGTCTGATGTGTTTACTGTCCACCTCCAGTTGCGCAGAAGCCATGAGCATGTTTCTCGGGGGCTTAGGGCATTGCTTCATGAAGCATTCTGCACTATGGTACAGCAGCATTGGACCTTTCACCCCGGACATACTTCTTTACATCCACAGATCTCAGAAAAATATAAAAGCACCTCCAGGCCTTCCCAGACAAGATTTCCAAGTGCTCACACACAAAAAAAGAGACATGTTTAAAATAATAAAAGAGCAAATAAAAGGTGGCTGTAATGGGGCCTCTCTCATCTTTGTGTTATGATGCCAAAATCATACCAAGCATCGGCATAAAATTCAGAGGAAGTAAAGTGTTCAGCCTTCAAAACTGAAGGAGAAAACCGAGGAAGGCTTTTGTTCTCTCAATGTGGATATAGAGATATATCTGAAGATCATCTCCCCCAGAGGGCAGTGCAACTTAAAGAATGAAAACGTCTCCCTGGCAGCAGCATTTAAATGGAAATCGGCAATTTGAAGACGTGGTTTTTATCTCAACAATGTTAACAGAAAAATAGTCTACAGGGATATATTTTCTGGACTAAATCTGTATACACAGTATGACTCTACGTTTCACTCACTTTAAGCTATATTTAAGTGAAATCTACAAAAATCCCGCCTTTTTTCCCCTTGATCCTCTAAATGAAAAGTAATATTGAAATAATGTCTGTGATAACAGATTATGATACGCGGGGTTATGTCTCTATTGTGAGAGAGAAGTGGAGCACAAAATAATAAAATCCCTGTTTCTGATGGACTGTGCAAAGACTTATAATAGAGATACCTGAAATTAAATGGAATTCAGAGGCCCTTTTTTTAAAGGAGTCAGCTAGATGTAAATCTAATACTGTTTCAAAAAATTAGATAGGACTACAGAATAAATGTTTCTCCTTCTCTCCCTCTTACAAGTTTTTTGTTGTTGTTGTTTTAACAATACCCAGCTACATAAAGTAGAAGAAAATCAAATCATGCAATGGATTTAAATGGTAAAGCATTATGTGTGTAAAAATATGTTTTTTCATCCTGAGAGATGCAGAGTAGAAACTGATTAACTACATACATATTTTTTTGTAAATATGCATGGATTTAGTCCTTCTTTAGAAAAGAATGAATAATCTGAAACTGTTTTATACAGCTACTGCCATGAAGCAAAGAACAAAAATCATCAGATTGTGCAAACTGCTGTCACTCCATTCATGGCAACAGAAGATTAGATGCAGATTTGGTCAAGATTGTTATTAACGTTCCTATTAAGCCTGATCACAGTCATTGCAAGTGAGAGAGGAACACTAATTTCTACCTCTGATTCTGTTATTGTTTGCTTGGAAAAAATGCTCTCCAAGGGTAAATTACTACATAATGCTCTATGTTCTTAATAGGAGAAGACAGAGTTATTTGTAATAAAATGAAATCACTTCAATTTGTACAGCATAGTATGGTTCAGTGTTTCTGAATAATTGGCATTTTGGAGACTGCTGCTAGCATTGTACCAGTGTGTGATGGATGCCTTTAAAACCCAATACTGACAACTTTCAGTCTATTCCTGTCTTGCCTGGCATTCCAGCCGTGAGAAGCTTTGTGTTGGTATTAATCATCCTGCGGATAAGTCTAAAGAAACCTGTGGAATTCATCAAGGAATTATTTCCCTCCCTCTCTCCCCCCCCCCCCCCCCCCCCAACCCAACCTCATTTTCCATCAGGCAGTGAGATATTAGAAGACTTGGGTCCATCTGTGTTCCTCAAAATCGTCTTGTCTCTTAGATTTTACTCAGAGCAGATTTAACAAAAACTAGTTCAGAACTGAAAGCCGTGCTGTCACCATCTCATTATATATGCATGAATTATCCTCATGGGTCCAGACACAGAATATTTGCTGCTCATTTTTCATGTAGATGTGTGTAATTACGTATCTGCATGTTGCACACTGGTGTACCCAAACATGCACGCATACGTACCTCTATGCATTAGTACGTTTCTTGAAATGAACTCGTGGATCTTTACACTGTGAATTTGTTGGCACTTGACTCTTCATTTCAATGCTGTGGATACACAACCATTTGTTTTTTATTAATTTATTTTCATTAATAATGGCTAATTTGGAGCCAAGTCCTTTTCCTGAATTTTTATAAATGCCCCTGAACTATATGAAATCTATCTTCGGGCCAGAACCTTGACTGGCACAGTGTCACCTCTCTCCACTGAATTTGCTGGAGTTGTATGTGCCCGAACATTAGCTAAAAAGATTATGATTTTTATATATATATATTAGGCAAGGCATATTATATGAGCTGTAACGTTTTTGTTAATTGCATTTCTTTTGACAAATCCATGTGGCTACTGTCTCATCAGCTAAGCTGATAGACATTGGCTGTTACCCGTCTATATTATTAATGACCTTCTTTCATTTTCAAAGGCAATGAGGACATAATTCCCTCAGTTATAGTTTCAGCTAAGCATAAAGTTTGCCATCAAGAGTGGCAATACAGAAGGTCTAATCGTAAAATGTAATCATGAGGACATAAAACTGTAGTATTTTAGCATTTGGTCCACCAAATACTTACCTGTTGCAGCAAGAAGAAAGCAACAGCTGGGGAGACTGCTGTTAGAACTGATATTTTGGGCACTACAGCTAATTTAGAAGGAATTAATAACATTGATGGGATCAGATGCTGTTCACCAGCTATTTTAAACAAATTAAAATAAAAAATTGCTGAACCGCTAGCTGTTATTTAACTAGCTCTGGCAGTTCTCCCAGAAGACAGAGGGCAACAAATATGATGCCAATTTTTCCAAAGGCTCTGGGAGCACCTGCACAGCTTAGCTTCCTGGGAACACATGCTTCAGAAAACTAATAGCATTCTTTCAAAAAGTTAGTGAACATATGAATAAGAGTGATTTGGTTTCTGCAGTGTACCTGGATTTCTAAAAAGAAGCCTTACACAAGGTCCTCACTAAGAGGTTTCAAAGCAACTAATCAGTCATGAAATGACAAAACAGACTCCCTTTTCGATTAATAGCTACCAGCAAGATCCATCAAGGGCTATTAAACATAATTGTCCAGTTGCAGCCTCTATTCAGGAAATCCTTAAAACGGTAATTGCTGGAACCAGGATGGCAAAGCTATCACCACCTGCTTGTCCTTCACTTACACCCTTCCCTGAAGCATTTGCTCTTGGCCTTTGTTGGGGACATAATGCCGGGCAAGAAGACTTTTACCCTAACCTAGCACATTCTAATATTCTTAGCTAAGTGTCATCTTATGCACTGAGTAATAACAACTATCTGTATTTTCCTCTTTTTTATGCTAAAAGGACTCTTCCTTACGTAGCTTAATAGTTCTTTTGAAGCATAGAGCAATGATTTCCACATTAATAGCTTCTTTAATGGAGGATATCAAACTTACAAAATTTGAGCCCTTGTTGTCCTGTTTTTTAATTACAGTGTCGGGGAGAATGTAGAAATCTATCACTCCTTGTTTTTTAAGAAAGGAATGTGGTTCCTGCAGTTTTAGAACTTGTAATGAGCAACCTTCTCTAGTGAGGCCTGGGAGACAGGGAGGAACCCAAATTGGCCATAATCCTTCAACCCAAAGCTGTGTTTGTGCAGAGAAAGCAAAAGTGCAATTTGTACACGTGTGCTTTAGTAACTCTCATGGCCCCAAGCACTGAAGCACTAAACATGAGGAAAGTTTGGACTGCAACACAACCTCTGCATCTCTATAAGCTCACGTAAGGCAGAGCAACACTATTCATGTCAACTTGTGTAAACGTAAGCATTCTCCCTTCACTACAGCTTCTTTCCCATATATGTCTTACTGGCATGTTCAGGTGTAGAAGCAAGCAATCGTCTCCCTCAAGCAAAGCTGTTAGGAGGAAAGATTTATGTCTGTGTACTGAATGGACAAATTTTTGCTTTCAGTCTGTTAAGCTGTCAGTATGATCTCTTGGCAAGCTGCAACGGTTCGCTGCTATTTTTTGGAGGGGAACAAATTGCCTATGTACAAGTATAGCCTAATAGGGAAAGACACCATGGATATACTGATCAGTGCATTCAAGGAAGTAAATCAGGACTTATTTTCAGAATCCTTTGACTTCATATGGAACCAGTTTTTAAGCAAATAGAAAAAGAATCAATGTTTTCAGAGATGAATGCCTAAATTAATATGTAAATAAGTCCTCTGCAGTCCCATTAACTTCAGCTAAACTTGCCAATACTCTGGACCTCCAGTGAGCAGACCATTCAGGCCACCAGAAATCATGCCTAGCTTTAGGTAGCTATTTTAAAAACAAAACAAAACAAACCTTGAGAGAATGTTTAGAGCCAGAAGCAATTTAAAATAATTTCTTATTTGTGATGATGGGCAACTTATTTTGCAGAAACAAAAGTTATATTGATTTAATACTATGAAATTAAAAAACAGACCGAACAACAAAAACATCCTTCTGCCATTTTTCTTCTCTGTCTTGACAGGTTGGTTTGAAGAACAATGGTTTTTTTACAGCTAAATCTGAGTTTTCTCATTCATGGTATTCTGCACTGGAGTAATGGTATTGGAGCAGTCACTTTGTAATAATGATGGAAGAACCATGGGCTAGAGCAAGCTTTCAGAAACACTGGTATTTCTGTGACTGCTGTGGAATATGTTCAGCATTGATTTCCTCTTTATGCATACGAAATTACCCAGATAGCTTCTTGATTTCTTCCTAATCCCAGTTGCAGATTGGTTTGTTTTGCTAAGGCAAGAGAAGAAATAACTGTAACTTTTGTTTCCCTATCAATGCAATATTTTGTACTTTTTTTATGCTAGTGCAATTGGATTTTTGTTGTTTCACCTGTCTTGCGTAAGTGAATTACAAACATTGATTTTATAAGTCATTGATGATAAATACTGTCTGATCTAGATTGGCTTTCTTAGGTTTTCCAAGCTCTCCCAGCATATTATTGTGGCAAATTTGCTTGATATGTTATTTATATTTTATATAAATAATTTATTCTATACAGATATCGTTTCAGATCCAGATTGAAAAATATCCTTCTTATCTTGTCTCTTGACTTTGAGCTTAACTTTTATGCTAGGAGACATCTGACTTCAATGACATGTGCCAGGGGCGATGAGTGACAACCATAAGGAAAAAGTCTTCATCTAAAGGAAATGCTACCTGACCTCCCTCCTTCTCTGGGGTCACGGCTGTAGCCTGCAATGACTCCCAGCTCCTCTGGCTCACCAGAATCTGCAGGAGTCAGAAGCATGATCAAGGCAGCTTCTGCCGGTTCCTTGTTGCACTCTCATCTAACATCTTACCACAGCCTATCCCGAGCAGCCATACTGTTTCACACGTACTGTGACGTGAACCTTTCAATGCTGAACTAGATTAACTCCTATTTTGACTCTAGGGCTAAAGCTGAGCCAGCCATGCCTGGGTTGTGCTGTCTTCTGGTGGGGATTTGCACTACGGTTTTCAGTAGCCTTCCACCATTTCTATAATGCCCCCAGCCCAGCTGTGTTTCTCAGCAAAGATAGCATTTGCTTATCTCCATGTAGCAAACCTATTTCAGGTGGGGATGCAAGGTCTCATAAAAAAGGCAATGAGGTTTTCTGCCAGTTCGAGCAATGAATCACAGCTTGGGGACAAAAATGTTCTTGTCTACCCACCTGATACCCACATAAGAAGAGCCAGCTTCAGGCTACTCAACAACAGACGCAGATTTCAATTTCAATGCTCCAAGAAAAAGAATAGGGTGGTAAAATCTGTGACAGCAGTGTGTCAAGTGCAGCAGATGATACAACAGGACTGAAAGAGGACAGTGGCAGTTTCAAGTCAACATGGATGGTGAAAGGTCAAGTGGTGCTGGCCCAAGTGGTGGATTAAAGGTCACTATCCAGTGGCTGTCATACTGGGTAAATTAGAGGCCCAGAAATGCCTTCATCTATCTCTTGCAACAGACCAAATTGAAGGCCACTCTAAAGCTTTCTTAATACTTTCTTAAATGATGTGCCCTAGATAAACATCTGGTTCGCCAAGCTCCCCTACATAGGCAGTGAGCAGACAACAGTTAACCCGCTGCTATTTTTCTCATTGATTTAATGGTGGGGTCTGTCAGGAGAGGGCTTCGGACTTTGGCATCTTGGTGATAGGTCTTCTGTTACCTCAGGACTGGAGATGTGTTTCAGGAAGCAGACGAGCTCCTACCCGCATGTACATCCTAACCCAGGTGATGGAAAATGAAAGCGGAGAGCAGCGTGCAAAAGCATAATCAGCTGGGGTGAATCCAGACTCGCAGATCCAAGCAGGCACATTCTGGTGTCCCAGCATGTGTGACATGGATTAGGCATAAAAATATACAGCATATCTTTATATATAAAATATGGACATTAGTACAAAAGCAATACATTAAGCCCATGATGAATATTTTTATACCGTGCTTATACATTGAAATTACAGTGTTAGGTTTTTTATCCTGATCGGCTTAGCTAGTGACAGATGCTATTCTGGACCCCAGGTAACGTCCCTGGCATTCTGTTGAGTAGCAGGTATTTTCATATTCAAGCACCATAAATGCTGATTCTTTCTGAAACTTTTGCATTTAACTTTTTGCATTTAAACAAGCATTAACACACATCTTGCTAAAGAAAGGGCCACAGGTAGTTCAGCTTAGGGTACTGGGAACTATTTTATACATCATTCTGGTACCCTTGTGTCCAGACTCAATATGCCATTAGCAGAAACATTGTTTATAAATCTGAATGCAGGAAAGGAAGAAGATCAGTCCCAACAACTTTCACACCCTGGTGAATGAAAAGAAGGGAGCAAATGACAGATCCTTTGTACTCCTACAGCAACGACCATCTCATGGGGATTTTGTAGAAGGGAGTATAAGGGTACCAATGCCTCTTTAATTTGCACTGTGTGATCTAGGATGGAAAGAAAACCAAGATGAAATAAGAATATATAATGGATATGAAGGAGAACCACCTACAGCAAAAATGGGTAGTGGAACAATCCAGATAAACTAGCTTCACCTAGTTTTTAGTGTTTGTTTGCTACCATGTATTTTCTTTTCAGCTTCTGATATTTGTAGCATTACCTGGTTATCCAGTTAATGCTTAAGACCAAAATAATTAAAAAGCTCACACACACATAAACATCCTTAGAAGTGCCTTAAAATGGAGGAAAAACCTGTGGAAGTTGTATCTTGCCAACAGCTTTTTTTTTTTTTTTCTGAGTAAGATACTGTCATACTTTTGCTTTGTATGTGGGGCTGTATTTTGATAGGTGCTAACTCAAACTAAAAATATTTTTTTCGTACGTTTTAATGTTCCAAAGAAAAATATTTTTTCTTTCTATCAGGCTTCTTTTTGCCTTGATGCTACTACTAAACCAAAAAACAACCACAAAATAAAACCCAGAATATCCCAAAACTTCTAATTTTTGCATCAAGTAGAATTATTCAACAAAGTTAGAAAACTTTCAATCAAAGTAAAGGTGTGGGCTAAGGCTATCATAATCACAGAATCACAGAATGTTGAGATTGGAAGGGACCTCGAAAGATCATCAAGTCCAATCCCCCTGCCAGAGCAGGAACGCCTAGATAATGCCACACAGGAACGTGTCCAGGCAGGTCTTGAATGTCTCCAGAGAAGGAGACTCCACAACCTCTCTGGGCAGCCTGTTCCAGGGCTCCGTCACCCTCACTGAGAAGAAGTTTCTTCTCGAGTTTAAGCGGAACCTCTTATGTTCCAGTTTCAGCCCATTACCCCTTGTCCTATCAGTGGTTGTCACCGAGAAGAGCCTGGCTCCATCCTCGTGACACTCACCCTTGATATATTTGTAAACATTAATGAGGTCATTAATAATGTTTAGCTTATGAAAGCTGGTAAGACAAAAGCAAGAGATGCGGCGGTTGAAATCTCTCTTTTGCATGCTTTGCTTATGTATTTAATATTGCCAGCATTAGTATTTATACTCCATGGGACTCACTAAATTTCCATTCATGGAGAATTAGAAGAGGATTCATCACGTAGCTAAGTGTAATTGATGAATTCCTCCTCCTAGAAGTGGTTAGACTAGATTATCTTTTGAGGTCCCTTCCAATCTGGGTTCTGCGATTCTGTTAATGATGTGCTAGAATTAGTTTACACCCATTTCAACAGTATTTCAGCATTATAGTACCAGGCTAAGGGGTTTTGGTCTTGTCACTTTCTGGTTCAACATATTATTCCCTCATGATCAAGTTAAATTGACTTAAATAAACAATGATAATAATAATTAAAAAAAAAAAGATGTTTTCTGATTGGCAAACATCTTTTTGCTATATATTTCTGTATTTCACATCTGTAGTGTAGTAGATGAAAATCACATTCTGTTGTGTTGCACAAAACCAAAACAGGAGCAATGCAAGTCAATACGTGGCACTTCCCATACAGCAAGGGCAAACTTCTTCTAGCTGAAGACTTACTTACAGGAGCGGCTCTATTAAATTTAGAAGCACATTCAAGTTAGTAAACATTGCATGAACTCTAAATAACATCACAAATAAACTTTCCAGTGACAGCCCCCAAATCATTTGGTTATGAAGACCAGCCGTCTCTGCATATTATGAAGTGTCCCATGGTATGGCAGGGCTCTGAACAGGAGATAATGTCTTCTGGTGGACAGTTAAGAGGAAACATATCTTTCAGCATTATGAGAGTAGAAAAAAAAAAGTCAGGCTGTGTGTCATCTGCATAGTGATGATTTGAAAATTTTTCATTTTACAATAACCAAGCTCTTTATCATTGCCGAATTGTTGTGGCAGGAACTTCATAGTAAATTTGAATTATGCAAAGACCGCATGCACCATTTCTGTAGTCATCAAATTTCTTTGTGAATCATTACAGCTGTTTTCACAACTAAGGAAAGTCTGCAAATAGAGGCACTGCTGTGGCATTCTAATAACATATGAATAAATTGGAAATTCACCCATTCTTTGGTTCTGTATGAAAATACAATGGTACCATCTGGCTACATTAATGAAATGCATACATACATGAATATGATTTTTGTTGCAACAGCTTCAGTAGCTTCAGTTGGACACTCCACATTGTAATTGCTGTCAGGGGAGAAATATTTCAGTTCTGCTTCTTAAAAGCTCATCTCTTTTCATTGACCCTTCATTGACAGTCTTTCTGTTGCCTAGAGTCTTCCTCAAACTGCCTGCCTCAGAACTGATCAAAACTCTGATATGTCCATCCTTAATCTCTTCCGTTATGGTCTCATTACCTGTTGTAATGTTTTGGACCTCCAAATCCACAGTGATCACTCTCCTAATGATTTTCTGAATTATTAATATTCCCATTTCATAGAAACCCAGAGAGTCAAGGTTATTTAAGAGGGTGAGCCTGTATCTTCAGATCCATCATCTATGCCCTAGTTACGTTCTCCTCTTGAGCTGGCTAAGGAACAAAACTTTTGCTCTCCTAGTAGTTTCAGATAATTAGAATTCTGGCTGAGGCTAATAAACACAAAGTTAAGAACTTTCAAGGCTGCTTAAATTTGAGATTAATTTTGTGGCTAGGTATGGATTTTTTTTGGGGGGGAAGTTTTTTTAAAGCACAGACTGCTTAATGAGGGAGCAAGAATAAGACTATAGGCGATCAGTCACACTGCTTGACAGCTGAATTATAAAGATTAATTCCCTAGTAATATTGGCGAGGCACTCTTGAGAAACTTCCTGAAATAAATTAGTTCACTGATTCGTAGAAGGTTTCTGAATGGTGAACACATAGAAACAGTTTGTTTTGTAAAGCTAACTTGATGCACTCTGAAAAGCTGATTCATTCAGAGTGGTTTTTTTCAGAAACATCTCTCAGCTTTTCTCTTTTTTTTTTTTTTTTAATGACAAAATAACCTTTCACTTATCTTCAGAACTGGTTTTTGAGGCTTTTATGGTATCCATGTGCTCTCTCCCTGGAGACTTCTCTGTGCCAGTCATGAAATGAGTACCCCCCCAGAAAGAAAGTGCAAGTTTATTACTGCTTGCATAGTCCCTGACCTAATGATCTCTATAACTGAAGTGGGAACTCAGATTCAAGTCCATTCTATTCTCTGATGTTTTTTTATTCCAAATTACTTGCATTAAGTGTCTTCTTTATTTGAAACTTTTTAGTTCAGGTTACTCAGATACCAAATAAAATGCCAAATTAATAAATAGTCACGTGCTTGGATGTCTGTAATAATTTTTAGTTCACCTTGTGATAACATGCAGATAATTCTCCACCATGCTGTTTCTTTTGTCTTTTCACTCATTCGTGCTTCATTCTTCATTAGCGTGTCTCAGGGCTTGTTGGCTCTTCTAGCTCTTGCAGTCACTGAGAGGCCGGTTTATATACTTTTATAAGCTCCAGCTCCTTTATGTAGCATTTACTGAAGAGTGCTCCCCAGTTAACAAAAGTCTGAGGAAGAACCTGGCTTTTTGGAACTAGATGATCTTTAAGGCCCCCTCCAACCTTGACAATTCCATGATTCTATGTTGCACTAGCAACTTAGACTTGTATGATAAAAGGAATCAGTGTTTTCTCTTTAAGTGCTAATGAATAAACTAGACATTTCATGCCAGCAAAGGGCAGTGTTTGAGCACAGACCATCTGCTCATGCACAGCTCTGCACATTCAACCCCAGTTCTTGAGGACTTACGTGACAATTAAGCACATGTAGATGGATGCAGAGCTTGAGTGCAGATCGTGCTTTCATGATACCATTCTGGCAATATCCACTAGTGCCTGTGGCCTACCCAAAGCCCCTTTCATTTGCTGCTCCAGTTTACAGTGTGACCCCACAGCCAGGTGGACAGAACAGCTGAAGAGATGATGCACACTTTCAGGGAGCTAAGATGGACCCTCTGTGAAACAGGTGTGGGGGCAGGACTCCTTAACTTGATGTTGCTGCCATACAATGAAAGCACAGTCTCAGCTGCCTGTATTTCAGTTTTAACACTGCAGTAATATGTGTTAGGCCTGGAAGACATTCTACAAAGCTCATGAAAGGCTCAAGCATCACCATGGAGGGTTTTCTGAGCCTGTACACAGTGCTGCTTCTCTTGAGAAGTCCTGCAATTCATGTTTGAGACTCTACCTTCCCTTTGCTGTCTTTTTGGGAATAGACTTGGAGTTCTGTTGCTGCAGTTTATCATTTGTGAACAAAAAGTTTATCTATTTATTGATCTGGAAAGGAGATGAAAACAGAGCCTGGGGAATGACTGTAAATGTATTCTAATTCTCTGTATTTTTTGGACCTCATCTTTTTTCCATTATTTCATATTTTCATCTCAGTTAGATTAGATTTTGAGGGTTAGGGTGTTTATTTCAGAGGTATTCCTTTACTTAGCGTGATGCTTTGTGAAACAGTCAAATAAGCAGTAATCATCATTTATCCTATAATTTTGGCTTTGTGTCGTGATTTAACCCCAGTCAGCAACTAAGCATCACACAGCAGCTTGCTCCCTCTCAGTGTCCCTCCCTTCCTTTTTCTTTCCCCAGCTTTTATTGCTCACCATGATGCCATCCAGTATGGGATATGCCTTTGGTCAGTTGGGGTCAGCTGTCCCACCTGTCTGCCCTCCCAAATGCTTTTGTACCCCCAGCTTACTCGCTAGTGGAGTGAGAAGCAGAAAAGGTCTTGTCTCTGTATAAAGCACTGCTCAGCAACAACTAAAAAATCTCTGTGTTACCAACACTGTTTTCAGCACAAATCCAAAACACAGCCCCATACCAGCTACTGTGAAGAAAATTGACTCACTGTGTCTGATATATATTAAACTGCACCTCAGGATATACACATCTGGCATCTGCTAATTGAATGTGACTTTTAATGAACTTTTCACCGAGCAGACTGTGCCAGGGATTTATGAAAAACCATAACTGTTTTTGCAATTTTTGGTAGCAAGGATCAAAGAAAAATGTAGAGACTTTGCGATAGCTGATGCATCACACCAGCCCTCCTAGCGAGCAGCCTCCTCAGTGGCAGTATCACCAACTCGAGACTTGTCTTCCTTCTTTGTTCTTTGGAGAGAAGATTGCTGTTGATGGCATGGTGTATGTGCTGTCTGTGAGGCTACATGTGTGCCCGTGTTCTCCATGGAGGTGACATGGGAACAGGTCACTTTCCCTTCAGAAGCATACACGGGGTAGTGTAGTGCATAGTTTTCATATGAAAGAAGTGAGGATGACCAAAATGATAGAACACAAGTCAACTGCATGTCTCTCTGATATGCAAAAATGAACTTTACAGTGGAAATGGACTCTTTCCAGACTCTTTTGCTTCTGTTTCTATTAAAGGTTTGTCTGTCATGGCTAGCTCAAGAGATGCCTCTTTCTTTATCTCAATTTCTGATTGTCATTGTTTAAATTTCTTTGGAAGAAATCAAACACAGAACAGGGTGAGGGAAGCTTTGGGAATTATCTATGGATACAGAGACTTGGCGAGAGCATTAATAGATGCAAAGGAAAATTGCAAAATGAAAGAAAATAATCTAAATGAAGGCAACTTGCAATATGAATATCAAAAGAGAGCTAGTTTGGAAATGGAAATACAGCATGCCTAGAATTCATGTACACTCATTCTAGGCCTGGCATGATTCATACAGTGCCAACAGACTGTACAATTTGCATCAGTATCTATGTTTCAATACAATTTTGTAACCAGGCTATTTAAATGCTCTAATCCTTTTATGAACGTGTGTGGGAGCCTGGAAATGAGGAAGGGTAGGAGGCAAGAGCTGGATGTCTGCAGGGCACATCTCACATGCAACCTGTCAGGGCCAACTCCAGGCTGAGAAGGCAGCATCTCTGTTCAAACTCTGGCTTTGTCATTCTGATATGATCACACGTTTCAGCTACAGATCCTCTGGGTAGACATTTCTGAATCTAGGCGATGCAATCTCCACTCTTCTCCTTATCAAGGCCCATGTATAGATGTCAGTTCTGCTCTAGGTCACAGCAAGACTTGAAGCCTGATGCTCCATCACAGACAACAGTACACTTGCACGTGGAAGTCTGCATGTGTCTGGATATATACATGTAATCTCATGAATCAGAAGCTTGATTTTTGCTTCACACTTGCTTTCAACTTCTGTGGAGTTAACTCTTGCCTTGTACTAATTTAGAGGCAATTGCTGGAGGCCAAAATGTTGGAGCTCCTCTCCTACATTTGATCACCATGACAGTAGTATAGTAACAAGAAAAAGATGTTGCCACTTAAGAGTAATTGAGCTTTGCAAACTAAGAAGGGCTTCATGCAGTGCTCATGCTGTCAGTATTTTAATGAAAATACAGGTAAATAAGTAAACAAAAAATCTAGTATTCCTACTGAAACACCTTTTCCAACTAATCTTCTTCCCAAGGAGATTTCTGACTGTCTCCAGAGGCTGAGCTTTCCCCAATTAAATATGAAGACTGCAGCCATTACACCTGCAGAGAGCTGAGACACAGATAATACACTTGCATTTGCGTTTCTGTAGCCCATTATAAGCCTTGTTACTTTTGGTCATTTATTTGAGGCCTCACACATACAAAGAACTGGAAATCTGGGGGTTTTTTTGTTTAGTTGCATGTGATGGATGTTTTTTCCATAATTTCCACTTTTTTACCTTCTTGTGGTTTTTGTTTCTAAAACATTCTCTGATTCTGTGGAGAAAGTGTAATTTAATAATGTGCTGTGGAACAAGTACTTCCTTTCGTTTGTTTCAAACTCACTACCTGGGGATTTCATTCAGTGCCTCTTTTCTTAACTTGTGAGACAGAAGTTGCATCTGGACCATTTTCTTTAATATCCACTTGTGGGCCTTTAAGTAGTTATTAATCCTTTTCATCTCAAGATAGTTGAGGTTTTTATAAAGGTCTTCATAGGTCTTTCCTAAAAGACCTTGACAGAAGCATTAATGGTATTTAAAAGTCCCACATAGACTGGATCATTTACATTTGAAGGAGCTTGATGAAGCCTTCAGCAGGTAGAGAACATGGCTTCCATTCACAAAAGGTAGGTTGATGCTTCCCTATTAGTTCAGAGTTATTCACGTGTCTCCTGGTTTCAGTTGCAAGAGTTAATTTTCTTCCTAGTACCTGCTGCAGTGCTGTGTTGTGGTTTTAATGTGAGAATAACATTGATAACACACTGATGTTTTAGTTGTTGCTAAGTAGCGCTTATCCTAAGTTAAAGATTTTTCAGTTTGCTGTGCTCTGCCAGCAAGCAGGAGCACAAGAAGCTGGGAGGAAGTGTGGCCAGGACAGCTGACTTGAACTAGCCAAAGGGATATTCCGTACCGGAGGACATCAGGCTCAGTGTATGAACCAGGGGGAGGTTGGCAGGAGGGGCAGATCACTGCGCGGGCATCGGTCAGTGAGTGGTGAGTAATTGCATCGTGCATCACTTGTCAATTCTTGGGTTTTATTTATCTCTCTTTTTGCTATCTTCTTATTTGTTACTATTATTAATTATTAATATTATTTATTTTATTTCAGTTATTAAACTGTTCTTAGCCCATGAGGTTTACTTTTTTTGATCCTCCTTCCAGTCCCATCGGGATGGGGGGAAGATGTGAGCAAGCAGCTGTGTGGTGTTTAATTGCTGGCTGGGCTTAAATGACAACAGTGTGCTAACTGATACTATTATTTAGGAACTTTTTAAGTGGATTAACTCAAATACAAATACCCTCTGGAGCTCTTTTCAATATTTCGAAAAAAGTTTGTCTGACTTCAAAAGCTATTTGAATAGTAAGTTCATACTTCAATTAGTGGAACAGCTATTCAATGTCGGACCTCTCTAGGAACTTCTGGGTGAAGAGGATTTAAGACAGCTGATTTTATTATCCATTTTTTTCTCTGAGTTTGTGGGTTGTTTTTTTTCTTCCAACCATTCAATGGAGATAACCCTCTTTCTTTAAAAAATCAGGTCTGAAGGGTTATGGAATGTCTCCAAGCTCTTTGGTAGTGGACATTGCACCAAGGAGTTGAGCTAGCACCTCTTTATACTTGCTCCTCTTTTATACTTGCCTTTTGCAAGCTGTTCTTTAAAATCTTTGTTTATAGTTTTAAGCCTAATTTATCTGGGTTTAATCTGATCTATGTAAACTCCCTTCTTTACACCCAACTTCCACTTTTTGAAAACTGTGTTCTACCTTCAGATAACGCCTTTTATTTAGCTGTGTAGTTTATTTATAGCCCTCTAAGAATATTGTTTTTTTTTTTTTCACAAGGAATGTTCATTTATTCTGCATCTCTTAAGACGATGCTTTTAAGGAGGGCAGCTCTCTAGAAGAAAGGAGAGAGCTGAGGCCAGACTCTGCCTCTAGATTAAAAGGCAGCCTGAGCCTCTGAGCCACTGCCACACCCAGCACTCTGGCTGCTCGGATCCCCACCTCAGGGAAGGGGCCACTGGCAGGAGGTTTGATACGTGGCCAGTGAAATGAGGTGGCCAACAGAGGAGGACTGTGGTCCTGCAGCATCCCACCCCTGCCCAGGTGCGCTGCTCTTCCTCTCCTGGCACGCACTGCCAGTGCCCACTGCAGTGAGGGCACTGCACAGGGAGCAAAGTAATCATAAAAGCCTGCATTTTACTTGTGTTTCATTTTTAGTTTACTTATACCCTGTTTATCTTAAAAATTTTAGATACCACAGAATCACAGAATGTTAGGGGTTGGAAGAGACCTCTAGGGGTCACCTAGTCCAACCCCCCTGCCAGAGCAGGATCCCCTAGGGCAGCCACACAGGAACGCGTCCAGGCGGGTTCTGAATGTCTCCAAAGAAGGAGACTCCACAACCTCCCTGGGCAGCCTGTTCCAGTGCTCTGTCACCCTCACTGTGAAAAAGCTTTTTCTAATATTTTTGTGGAACCAGATGGAACATGGTTACAGGACTAGCAAGGATCTGGGCGACTGAACTCATTCCCTGGCTTCTAGGCACCAGAGTAAAACATAATCATAAATTTCTCAACTGGAATTCAAAAATAGTCATCTACAGTATTTTCCTCACTGAGTTGTTTCCTGTGATAGCAACCAATTTCATTAGAAGCTTCTTTGGGATTTAATCTTGTTTTCTCTCAGAAACAACCAACAATACGTACAATATAATATAAAGAAAGAGAAGCTTGGCATAAATATTGTACACTAGGATTTTTTCCTAATCCTCTAGATGTCTAAAAATATAAAAACTGCACAGAGCTATAACATTAAAAGTTTCTCAGCAAGCTTTACAGATATAAAATCTGTTCTTCAAGTGACATTGATTTTGCTGTAAGGAGGGAAAAATGAAAATAAATCGAAGAAATGGCAGTTTATGATAAAGAAAGAGAAGAGAAGCCCTGTTGTGGCTCTAAGTGGGATGCTCCATGTTCCTCTTGAGGCATGCCCACAGCAGAAAATAAGTTGATCCCAGCTGCTTCAAAACAGCTTTCCACTACTGAATATCACTAAGGTAACTGGTGATGGGTTTGCAGAGAGGATTTTTCCCTCAGTGCCACAGTGGGAACATGTGCATCCTTGAAGAACTTATTGCCATAGAGTAACCATCTCATTTACTGGCATGAACAGTTCTTCCAAGCATTCGGTTTGGGTCTGATTTAAATGGAATCATAGAATCATAGAATGTTAGGGGTTGGAAGGGACCTCTGGAGATCATCTAGTCCAACCCCCCTGCCAGAGCAGGATCCCCTAGGGCAGCCACACAGGGATGCGTCCAGGCGGGTTTTGAATGTCTCCAGAGAAGGAGACTCCACAACCTCTCTGGGCAGCCTATGCCAGTGCCCTGTCACCCTCACAGTAAAGAAGTTTCTCCTCATGTTGAGGTGGAACTTCCTATGTTCTAAATAGGTGTCCGAAGTGCTCCGTACCATACCCCACATGTGAAACCCCACCTGTTCATGGCAGACATGGGCTGCATGAAGAAAAGTGAGCAGCATCCTACTGCCTTGGGAGAAATAACACCAGTACATCAGTCTGAAGGACCACATAGGTTGGGCTTTCCCTCAGAAGACATCCAAATGAGCTAGAAAGATGTCAAGGCCTTCACATAATATTACCACGCTAAGTCCAGGACTGTGTCTTGGCACTAATACCTGTAACGGTGATATATCTGGTGGTTGGGTGTATTTTTTTTTCATCTTGTGTCCTCACACAAACGAAGCACCATAGGTAATCAGCACACTGAATTCCAGTTTCTGTTGAAAAAAAAAATGAGCTGCTAAATGTGAATCTATAGTATAAACATCAGCTTCATGGGAGAGTAACTGCAGATTCATTCTTCTGAATAAATCTTTCTTATAACCCAGAAAATGAAAGCCATCTGCTGCTCATTTTAGTGATTGAGCTAAAAATAGTAGGGGTTTTTTAAGAATTCAAATCATCTGCCCAAATAATAAAATAAAAGACAAAGAGACTAATCATTAAAGGAGACATCGTAAATTATATTCTAAGAAAAATATTTTAGAGGGTGTATTGGCATGGCTCCAAACTACAGCACTTATACTTTAAGAGGACATTGGGAAAGATGTAATAAAAAAGAAAGATAATCAACCAATTCTACGCCATCACCTGAGTAATTAGGTGTTTAAAGTTTCCATTGTAAATTGGATTACTGTAATAACATAGTTTAAACGGTCTTAAAAATAGATCCTAAGTATGCTAGGTCACACCGGAAAAATGTAAAAAGTAAAACCAAGAGATTTGAGGTTCAGGAACACCAACTTCAGTTTCAAAATGAGATAAAATTCTCACTCCTAAACTTTATCGTGAATAAATATGATTAAAAGCTTGACATAGTTTGTAGTGTAAGCACCGAAAAACCCAGGTATGATGCCCATCTTTAGCTGAATCTGTGTAGTTCTCAGAGTATCAGGTATAAATGGAAAACCTCTGTGCAAGCTCCCTTGTCATGTGGCTATGACCAGATCCAGGGAAATGGCTGGGTAAAGGCTCAGGTGTATATGGATTGGCTGTAGTGAGATTTCCAAAACAGTTTAAAGGGATTTCAGAATAAGTCTAGAGTCCTTTTGGTACCATGTAAAAAAACCCCAACATCTATGTTAAAAATGAATGCTTAAAATTTCTAGATCCTTCAAAAAACCTTCAAAGCCAGCTTGGTTTTAATGTGGTCCTACAAGTCCAGCAGTAGGGAATGTGCTGGTGCCTCGATACACTTTAATATGCCAGATGTTAACTTTTGTGTTTCTGCCGAAACACAGTAATTAAGACAAAGAACTCACAATATTCTTCACAGGTCAACATTTTAAGAGGAAAATTGCAAAGACTGCTGATTTCAGGCCCAGGTTGGATTTTTTTCAAGCTCCTGCGTAAAGGCATATCCCAAAGGCCAGAAGTCTTAGAACAGGCTCATGCAGCTGCACCACGGCCGCTCCCTGTGGGGTGTGATAAAGCTTGTCGTTAAAAAGGGTCACATATGGCTACATCCAGGTGCCAACTTTTTTGCATTGTTTTCAGAATTTGTCAGACAGCAGCTGCTTGCATGGGGCGGGAGTGGGAGGATGTCCCGTGTCGTTTTGCTGGTGCTGTTTGAGGAATTGCAGCCAAAAAAAACCAAACGGGGGTGGGGGGGGGGGGTGGGGGGGGGGGGGGGGGGGGGGTGGGGGGGGGGGAAATAGATGTGTAGCGCCAAAAACTGAGACTAAAATTAAGCTTGGCTTCAGGTAAGAGCTGTATTTTTCCCCCGCTGTTTTCGGGCGACCGAGCACCGGGACCGGCTCCCCTCGTCGCCACCAGTTTGCAGAGGGTCAGCGCGGTGCCTCTGGGACGGCCACGGTAGGGGGACAGGGACCCTCGGGGGGGCACTGCTGGAGATGAGCTGGGGCTGGAGATGGGCTGAGGGTCCCCAGCCGGGGCCCCTCTCCCGGCTGCAGAAGCAAGCTGCGTAAGGGGGTCCAAGCTTGTCCTCCCCACACTCGCTGTTTTGGGGCGCGGCGCTCAGGGTCAGCTCGGAGAGACGACCCGTGGCCTCCAAGCTCGGCAGCCCCTCAGGCTTACCCGCCGCGGCCCCCTCTGGGTAAGTCCTCGGCCCCGGGCTCTGCCCCCTCCCGGCTCCCCCTCCCCGGGCCGGGCGTCGGCGGCGGTGCGGCCGCAGGGCGGGCACGGCAACCCCCGCCGCCTCCCGGTGCGGCCGCGGCTCCCGGCGCTGCGCGGCCCCGGGGCGGAGAGATCCGCCGGCTGGCGCACCTCCGGGGGGGGCGGGCGAGAGGGTGGAGACGGCGGGGCAAGTTGAGGGGCGGGCGGAGGGGGCTGAGCTCGGTGTCCCGGTGCGGGTGCCGGCGGGGGACATCCCCGCAGAAGCGGCGGCGGGGGGGCTGTGGGAGGGACCCCCACCCCCTGCGCCGGCGAAGCGCTCCCGGCTGAGTGAGCCCCGGCGGAGCGGAGCGGTCAGGTAAGGTGCGCGACCCTCCTGGACCCCCTCTCCGATCTCTCCTGGACCCTCCGGGACCACCCCGGCCCCTCGCTTTGAGCATCCCTTCGTACGGCGTGTGGGAAAGGGACGGGGAGAAGTTGGGAGCGGAGGACGCGCAGCCCCGATGCTGTGGGAGAAGGGGGATGAAGGAGCTGCTGAGGGCGCTCCCGGAGGGACGTGAGGTCCAGGGTCCGGCCGTGTCCCAGGTGTCCTGCATGACCGTGGGGAAATCACGGATAATCCGCTTGTGTCTTCCCTAGACACTTCCGTAGGATTGGTCCGACCGGGTTTAATGTTTTATTAACGGGAGATGCTAACCTTTAGGGAAGCGCTCGGCGAAACTGAGCATATAATAGCCTGGCTCTCATCAGGAAGAAAAGTAAAATGACTTTTTCTCTGGCAGAAAAGCAATCAGAAGTGCTCTGGGTGCAATTTTTATCTACGTCTCCTTTCTAAAATTGTGTGTGCATGGTCATAGTAATCAGCGGTAAGAACATGAAGAGCAGAGAGTGAAAAATAAGAGCTCTATTTACACAGTGACACTGCTTACTTATACTGAAGTTCATTTCTGAAAAATAAGCATTGTGCACAAAGTCCGTAATTAAAGTTGCACGGACAAGATGATGAACAAGTGACATGCAGTTTGTTGATGCAGATTTTCGTAGAAAATCAGTGAAAATACATCATTGACTTTAATCTTTCCATGATTGCAAGAAGTATCCTTTGATCACTCGCAAGGCAGAAGTTTTTCTTTCTGATTGCAACAAAGTGTTGGCAGTAAAATAATTTCTTCTTAATCCAGTTATGAATGATGCTCCTCTCCATTTATGAAGTTATTTCCAACAAATCGTAAAATCATAGAATGGCCTAGGCTGGAAGGGACCTTAGAGATCATTTAATCCAACCTCCCTGTCATGGCCAGGGACGCCTCTTAACTAGATCAGGCAACACATGGGGACCGAACGGGGATCGAACCTGCAACCTTGGTCTTATCAGCACCACGCTCTTTGTGGGCTCTGAAGAGCAAGCAAGTCCTTTTAGCAAGGGAAGAAGTAAAAGAGTATTCAAAATACTCCTGAAGCAGTAAATAAAATGATCTACAGCATGCTGTTTGTCTGGTTGATACAGATACACGCAGTTCTTCAAAGATTTGAGTTTTGAAAAGTAATGAGACTTTGGTCCTTCCAAGAAAATCCCAGCCGCCTGTGGGGTCATTGTGGTTAGGAATTATGAATGTGAAAATATGTAGGGCATGTTGACTTACCCCGTATAACTTCACCTTTTGTAGCTAGCAAAAACCAGTTTCGATGAAATACTTGATCAGAACAGAGACCTTGAAAACAGCTGAAGGGAAGACCAGGACACTTGGTTTACCTTTCTTCACTGAAGAAGTTACAGGGATGAGAATGGCCTGGATTTTTTTTTTTTTTATTCAGTTGTTAATATTGCCTTTGAAATGATGAACTTGAATGTTTGTGCTATATGTTTATGAAATGTTACCTTGTGATTGATAAAAACTACTTACGTTTACTTACATATATTGAAACTTCCTGGAGATACCCAAATAACTTTGAAAAACAATCACTTTACTATACCATTACAGTAAAGGTCTAGTTCTGTATTTGAAATACACCCTGTTGGAATAGAGACCAGTCTACTTTATTTTGTCTTAGACATGTTATGGCAGCAACGTATTTAAGCAAAACAGCATAACATATCTCAATATGCTATAAAAATATACATGATCTTCAAAGTCATGGCAAATCTGAAAAATATTGATGCAAATCATGAAATGCCAAGAGAGAAAGTCAGTCAGGTCATGTTGTTAATCTGTTGGGAAGTGCAAAGTTGTTCCCTGTGTCCATTTATTGATCTAGCCTCTTGAAATTATATTTTGGTATAACAATGAGTGTTTTTAATGAATCAGTTAGAACGTACCTCCTTCCTTTGATTTCTAACACCTGAGATGAAAATTGGTGAGAAATCATATGTGTAGTTTTCTCCATCAGCTGGAGATCACTGTCCTGTGAGGTTCTGTGTTCCCTGAACTCCAGCCGGGCTTTCTGCTGGACTTTATGGATGGCTCTTTCTCTGGTGAAGATGCTCCAGGACGCTGCTCACTTCTCTGGGCATGACTACCTCTTGACTGGCTTTGGGGGAAAAGCAAGGGAAATGTCTCTGCTCTCTCCATATCCAGTTGGCTAAAGAGCCTCCATTCACTGCAACACCTTGCTAGCACGTTCCGTGTTCTCTCAAAGGGTTTCACGAGCAGTGAAACAGTTCAGGATTTTGATGGCCTCATTTGTTCCGCTCTGTGGTGTCCAGGCTGGGCCACTCAGACCCATGGGATCACCACCAGCACTGAAAGGGGAGAATTACAAAGTAAATCCACATGATCTTGTCTAGTAGAAGTATTTGGACGGTCAAACATCTGTGTTAGAATGGATTAAGATTTTGGCATTTACATTTTTACAAGGGGATCATCCAGATTTTCATTGCAGCCTAAGAGTATGGCTTAGCAGAAATCCTAGAAAGTCAGGAATCGTGATCTGTTTGTGAAAAGCTCCCAGATCGCTCTTTCCTCATGTGAAATAATGTCTTCTGTTAATAATTATGGGTTTAGGAGTTTTTCCTGTTCAAGATTTCTGTTCGCTATTTCTTCCCTTCCGTCCTGACTATATTATTTTCAACTGGCTTTCCTAAGGAGATGAAGCTAAAATAATAATAATGTTGTCTGAGTGATAGCTCCCTGCATTGCCTCAGAGTAGTTTTTTACCCCAGGGATCAATTCCAACCAATATAAATAGAATAGAGATTTCAAAGTGATGAAATTCTTACAAACCTCGAGACTCCTGGTGACCAGGGAGAAGAGAGAGATGAGGTTGATGTCCCCACTGAGGGAAGAGCTGTAGCAAGCATTCAGCTTATTAGACATCAGAAAATTTGTGCGGGTGCTCCATAGGATGCTGAGCTTCATAGCTGCTCCTGCTCACAGGGTTGATGACTATGTTTTTCAATTTCTCTTCTCCTTGGGAATCTTGGAAGTTTTGATTATGTCCTTTCTCCTCTGTAGTCCCCTGAAAACAAGCTCTAATTGTCCAAGATGTTTCTGGTAATGAGATATATATATAAATGCTGTTGTTCCTCAACTCCATAAACTGAACTGTTGCTTTCCTAGACCATAATTTAATACTTGTAGTTACAGGGTTGATAGCCAGCAGTGCAGTAATTTTCTTTTGTTACCCTGACTCAGTGCAAACACTCAATTACTGTGGTCACAATAAAACCTACTTTCTTCCACAATCGGTTCCTCTGAATTGCTTACAAATTTTTGATTAGACTTTTATTTGCCTCTTACCACTACTGCTGTTTCTTCTGGTTATGGCTGCACCCGAACGTCCTCTTTGCCTTTCCCTGCATAGCAGGATGCTGTAGCATCCTGCCCATGTAATGACAGGAGAAGGATAATGGAGAGGAAATGTGAAAAGGTATTGTGAGTTTATCTAGCAAGACCTTTATAAATACATGATGCCTTTATTGATTTTTAAATGGTGGTTATTGTTCCGATTATTTGTTCTGTTACATAACTGAAGTTAAGCGCTGTATTTATGGGTTGTTGCCTATTTTCTCCTCCCTTGTCTTTCCAACATTAATACCATCAGAACACTTCCTTTCTGCTCTTTCATTAACTCCCTAAAAATTGCTTTCGGTGTTTGTTTAGGTTTTCTTGTTTGTTTGTTTGTTTGTTTAGAAAGCTTTAATAATATAGCAAGTTGATATGCTAGGTTTTTTCCTATTTCAGAAATTATATCAACTGGACTTGTTCTCTGGGCCTGAATGTACATACATAAATGAAACCAGTTCAGTGAAGTGCTTAGTGGATGATGTTGATTTCTTTTTAAATATTCGTCTGCATTCAAGTTGCCCTAAGCTCTCCTTTGCATCTTTTGAAAATCATTTATATATTACGAAAGCCTGCATTCCCCACTCAGGACAGAGTGCCTTGCCTGTACAGCGATTACATTTGACTTTATTCTCCCAGTTTATATTATCAAGAGGAGGAACAAGGCATGGGAAAACATCTTTTTCCCTGGGAACAAGCCTGTGTGCTCGTGTAACATCTTGCCCTGCCTCATCTTCTTGCACTTTGATGGAGCCAAATGTGCTTGGAGCCAAACGCCACAAGGACCTGTCCCCTCCCAGCAGCCCCACAGGGCTCTCTCCAGTGTCAGCGAAGAGGGATGACAATTTTCCCAGCTGGGTCAGGTTCGGATGGCACAAGGGGAAGACGCATGCCTCTGAGCATGGAACTGTGTCAGGTGCACCCAAGCTGAGGCGCTGGGCTGAGGGGCATGTTCAGCCAGCTTGCCACAACACAATAAGGACTGACTATACATGGCAGAAGCCTTTCTTTCTGCATGTGCTTGCTTTGGTGTGAGACACACCTTTGTGCCAACCCCAGAGGTGGGGGCAGTTCTGTGCTAGGTTGTGCTGCAAGGACGCAGCTCTTAATTAAAAACCTTACGTTTTCTGTAGTGCCCTTAGGAAGATCCCAGAGGAGCAACTGCAGATCAGGGAGCACTTCTTGCTTTTTTCTTCTTTAATCCAAATTAAGCAGTATTTGCTGCATGCTTGATGATAGCAATGCATTATTTTCCTCTCTGTTGGTTTTCCCCATCCTGCCCACATATGCCATCCAACAGGGGAAGGTGAAGTAGGTTTGTGGTACGCAGTACTGTTTCTGCTTGCAGATCTAAACACCTACTGATGCAAAACAGGGGCATAATTTATGATACTTTACAGCCTTCATGCACAAATGGACAGCCTTTTATGTCAGCCTTTTTCAACTACCTTTGAAATCGGTTTATAGACTTCTATGGGAGATGGAGAAGATTGTCCGTAGGCAGCTCAGGAACCTGTAACTGTGTTTAGTAATGCAACTGCAGAATTGTTGAAATGCCCTTGGAAGACATGCTGTATTCAACACCTCCTGGGTAGGTGAAACTTCCTCCTCTGCGATCAAAATCCTTCTTTTGGAGTCAGCCTTGGATCAGATTGACATCCCGCAACTCAGTTTGCGCAAAGAGAAGCCAGCAGTAAAAACAAGTATTAAAGTGAACATCACTGGAGTATGCAAGCTGTTTTTACAAGAGAAACACAGATACCTTCAGATCTCTGGGTTTGGTCTTTGTGATTATTATCCCTGCTGGAGCAGGCTGGCTTATTGAAGGGCAATGTCACTAGGATTCTCTTCACAATATTTTGAGTTAGTTGTGAGTACAAAATGGTTAGCAGTACCCGTGTGATAGGCCTTAAAAGGAACCAACAAAAATGAAAATGAGGAGAACCAGGACGGGAGGAAGCTTCAGCCCAGAGCTTTTAATAGTGCTACTTTTTCATAGTTTCAGGACAATATTGCATTAAAGGGTGTACATTTTCTCCATGACATAACATATTCTGATTAGGAAGCATCTTGGAGTTGTCCTGTGTCCTAGGGAGTGTTTCTGTGGAAGCTTTGTGGCTGCATGTATAGTCACATACACTACAGAAAACACCTGCAAGTGTGGTATTTCGTAGTCTTTGTGATGTTTAGTGACTGAGTCTGAGGTACCAGACAGGCATTAATAAAATTCACACAACTGCATGTTCTGTCTGGGTAAAGTATTCCCTTTTGCTCAGGCTTGACACCTCCTGTAAATTTTGTTTTGCCTAGTTTTGAATCTTGTGTCATTTGTATCTTCTAGCTGAGCATCTCACCCTCGATATATATAATTTCTTCATTACAAGGTGTCTAGCTTTTGCTCAGACAGAAGCAAAAGTGTTGACAGCTGTAATGTATTTCATACTAACTAATGAAAGTGCTCTGTGACATATCACTCTGTGATGCCAAAGAGATTAGCATGAAGGTGAGTTTACGCCCTCCCTCTGCCTTTTCAAAATAGCTTTAATTCTTGGGCAATATGTCATAGGCTGTGTTCATGAGCGCTTCATATCTACAAATGTGGATTTTACAGTCCTTAATTAAGGGAGTTTCCATTAAATACCATTGGCAAAATTTGTCCTGTAAGTATTTACATGGAGACTTTGGAAGGTCTCTTCTGTCTGTTGTGGATGGGGTGGAAACAGGAGATGGGACCATAATGTCTAGAAATTCTGTCTCTGGACAAGCAGTTCTGAAAATAGTATTTGAAGTGTACCCGGAATTTCCTCCATGGTGCAAAGTAGAAAGGCGTGGTTTGCCCAATACACGAAATGCACACCTTTCTCAGGGCTCAGCCAGTTGTAAATAGCATTGTTAGCTTTGGCAGATGACATAACAAGGTGTTAAGCAATCATATGGCACTTTACCGAGAGGTTTGTCAGGCATTGGAACAGGCTGCCTGGGGAGGTACTTGAGTCACCATTCCTGGAGGTGTTTGAGAGATGGGTAGATGTTGTGCTGAGGGACATGGTTTAGTGGTGCTGATAGGGCTAGAACAAAAGGTTGAACTCGATGCCCTTGAAGGTCTCTTCCAGCCAAAAGTTCTTTATGATTCTATGATTCATCTTAATTTAAATCCAGCATATAGTGGGAATGCTATAGCTTTTCTGCTGCTATACAAATAAAAAATCGGAGGATTGGCTTTATAAACTGTTTTGCAAAAAAAAGGGAAGCCACCCTGGAACTGAGGATCAGAGCCATGCCCTTCTGTTGCCACTTCTTCCAGAGCATGAATCTATGCTCTTACAGAGACAACTTGGAATTGGAAGACGACACACTGGTTCAGCTGTAATCCTGCCTGTAGCAGTGCCGGGCTTGGACACAGGAAGGCGGCTCCATCCCTGACACAAGGAGTGGGATGATGCTGTGGAGTTGACAAGAGCTGTCAGTGCGATTCACCTCATCTGTTTCCCTGTAAAATAGGATGCACTTTCCTCTGGGGAAGGAGCAATTTTCTAGAGTATCAAGACCTTGATGGTCATGTCTGGAGCAGCTGCCCCTGCAAGGAGTGGCTGTGAGATGGAGCTGGCTCAGCCTGGGGACAGACGGCTCCGGGGAGGGCTGGCAGTGGGCCCCGGTACCTGCGGGGAGGTGGCCAAGAAGAGGGAGCCAGAGGAGACAAGGGGCATCGTCTGGACCAAACAGGAGAGGTTCAGATGGCACAGAAGGAAAAGGCTTTTCCCTGGGGCCAGGGGGTGCAGCTGGCCAGTGGAAGCTGTGCCAGCTCTGACCGGGGGGTTACCAACCCCAGGCGGGGGGCACAGCCCTGAGCAGCCCCGTCTGACCTCAACCCTGAGCCTGTTCTGCTGTGGCAGGGTCAGACCAGGCACCTCCTGCCCAGCCTGAGCTGTCTGAGACCCTGTCACCCCAAGTTCAAAGCTGGGCCTCTGAAAAGTTGCTGCGGAGTCCTCATTGCGATCTGTGCATGAAAAATATAACAGGGAGGAGGGATCCTTATTTCTCACACTGCAAGAAGGCCAGTGGCAGTGCTTTTAATGAGAAATAACAAATAGATCCTTACAACAGTATAGTGGCTTGCAGTCCCTGCCTTAAATATCTTGCCAGTATAATCTGTATTAAATATGGTTAAATTCAGTGTTGTAAAATCATTTCTAAGTGTGCTGCACCTGCTCTGTTTCAGGCTCCAAGTCTAATCCAGTTTGCTGCTGATTTTGTAAAAAAAGCTTTCTCTGAGGCACAATATAGTACCATAAATACGCAAGAATTTCTGTAAATTTGTTTTGCTAAAGTGTTAATGTGGTATTTATGTTCTTTGTTCAAAAATGAAACACTGATCCTATTGCTTTCTTGGAAGCAGGCATCATGTGCAATGGTGTGATTTTGACATTTTAAAGAAAGGCCCCTCAGGGGGGATGGGGTTCTTCTGTCTCACTTGTTTTTCTTCTTAAGAAGCTCAGGTATTAGAAATTCCATACTACCCTTATTATGTTTTCTCTAAAAGTCTTTTCAGAAGAGCTGGAGCACGGTGAAACCTCATGATAATGAAGTCTCTAGAGAAGACAGCCACTCACTACTCTGTTATTAAGACTGTGGGTTGCTTCTGTTTAACAAAAAATGTGGGGAAAAAAGTAAAATAAAAGCAATTGCTTCTAAAATAGATATAGTCTCACTTAAACATCAAGGAAAAAGCTCCTCTCTGTGTTGTCAGAGCTGTTTCATAAGCAGTGATTGAACATGTGTTCCCTGAGCAGTATAAAAGAGTTTTCATTAAGAAGCCAGTGGTGCTTCCATCCACCTCCTCACTCTTCCCCATCATTTCTCAGAAACTGTCAGTAAAAGTGCTTGCTGTTTACCTTGGAGAACTTAAAAAAAGCTTAAGAAGATGAGCGTGTGAGGGTTGGAAGAATATTTGTTTTCTTTCCCCTTGAACCTGCATTTGTTTGCTGGAAAAACTAGAACTCTGGAAGGAACTGCACTGCATAAAAATAGATCTCAGCCGATTACTAATGGAAACATCCTGTTATTGATGTGGTTGGAAACTCTCCACTTGAACATGGAAGGCATATAACATAGAGCCAGGGCACGATGCCTTTAGGAAGAAGACTTACTGAAAAGGCAGTGCTAGCTTTTTCTGTTCTGAATTGGTAGTTTTACGGGTTGCAGTTTGAAGAGAGCGTACACGCTGTCCACGTAGTTCCTTTTATTAATGGACTAATGCACTTTTATGTTCCTTCTCTCTTTCCAGGTAGCTGAAAGTAGCCCTTAGCAGTAAAAATACAAAATAAATCATAGAATGTTAGGGACTGGAAGGGACCTCTAGAGATCATCTAGTCCAAATGGAACGATGCGTATCTCAAACAGATTTCCCAATAGAGTCTGTGTATTCTTTCTTTCTAGCAAGTTTTGGAAGGTAAAGAAGTAAGTATTAATTCATGACACTAATTAATTTACCTTTACTGATTATTAAAATAATTCCAGACAGAAAGCTACTTGCTATAATCATATTTAGGTAGAGACAATTTCTTGTTTTGAGTGAATTATAACAACTCATGCATCTTACTATGGAAATTAAATGTTATTACAGGAACTTAGCTACCTTGAATGGGTATAATCAGACATTCATCTGTATATTCACTGTGTTAATTAAGTGACTGGCTAACAAGCCATCCTTTGTAGTTAAATTATGTAATATTAAGAGAGAACAAACAAATTTGGATGCCACTTTAGCAAGAAGTAGTAATTGGTGAAGCCTCTGAAGAGCATAGAAGAAAGCTGAACAAATTTACCCAGATGACCTATTTTATTTTGCAAGTCCACATGGAATGAATATCTGCCTCTTGTTTCTAACTATCAAAAAAAATCAATTAAAACTTCACTCCATAATGGTCTTAGAAGTTGCTTGCTCTTTAGATTTCTGTAAAACCTTGAACCTGAAGTTCTACTACTTACAATTAAATAAAGATTTATACTCTGGGAGAACTGAAAGATGAGATTCAGAGATGTGCTTTTTAAAAAAAGGACTTTAAAAGTATACTTAATTGCTTGATCAGATCTTACTATAAATATTTTAACTACGTAAGTTTTCTAAGGCTACATTTTGAAAGGAAATGGTAATTTATGTATTTAAATCTGTATCTTGGCCTCATTTCTGTATCTTTGCAGAACTTAGAAAAAAGTGTGTAAGATTAGAGGTGAATCAAAGGAGATTTAAAAAAGGTCAGTATAAATTTTGGACAGCACAGCTCCTCCTCACCACCGCTACCCTCCCTCTTCCAGATGCTGTTCCATTTTATTAAAGCCACCAAAAAGCTGTCATTTCCAGTCCAGACCTTTCTGTAGAGCTGCCGTTCAGGGTAGGACAGAATGCATTTGTTCCTGCTCTATTCTGGGTTGAGAACTGCCAGCAGTGCGGTCTCTGGAGCCAAGGTTGTTTCCTGTAATCTCAAATTCTGTTTTTAAGACTTCCCTGTGTCAGTATTTCACGGAGGAAGAAGAGCAAGGCTGACAGCCCGAGCTACCATCTGACGGGAGTCACATTCAGGATAGAGATGGCAGCGGGTAGGTTAGTTGTGTCTGTGACAAGTGAGGCAGTTCAGCAGTTTAGACGTAGAAAAGTAGGAGCCCATCAAAAGCAAGACGTAATTGCCATTTGAAATTAAACTTTTCCCAGAATGGGGATATTTGTTCAGATGTCTTACCAGGAGCTGGCAGGGGGATCTGGCTCCACTCCTCCTGTGCCAGTCTGAACTGCTTCAGAGGCAGTCTAGACCGCTGAGCAAAATATGTGCAGGGTAAGACCTAGTTCTGATTTTCTAGCATCTGTGTTGACCTCCCCCAAGGTTTTGGGGCAGAAACCTTAACAGGAGCTTACTTAGAGACACACTTTTGATGGAGACCTTCTTAAGGCTTGATCTCGTAAGAGGGAATCTAGGGTTCAAAAGCATGATGATAGATGGCTCATCGCTAAATGGGGTGTGATGAGGGGGAAGATGCTCAGCCTCAGGCAGCATGGGAGCTAAAAAAAGCACTGTGGTGTTGGAGCCGCGCTTGCACAGTGCCAGCACAACCAGTACCTAACTTCAGAGCAGCTGGAGCTGCTCTGGGTTTGTTCAGAGGAGTGAATCCTCAGGGAAGAAAAAAACCCTGAAGCTGAGGAAGGAATATTACAACATGGTCATGTCTGGTATCAGTATGGGTGTTTCAAAAATTGTTAAGAAAATAGGCATATGGGCTGTATAAAAGGCACATAGGCTTATTTTGAGTGAGGAGCATGGCAGATGCTCTGTTCTTCATTTTACATCTCTTCAGAAAGTGTCTTCACACGTTTTCCTATAGATTTGCGTTTCTGAATTTAGGGAGGGAGGCTGAGGAGGAAGGGAATCTGAGGAGAAAGTGATGCTGGGATCTGACGGAGATTAGCACCAGTTTGTTTGCAAATGGAAGCTGCAGAGTAGCTGCAGGAATATGTTATATTGTTAATTATGTTTCAGTGGAAAAGCTGCTGCTCAGGAGCAAAAGGCGTTTCTGCTAACAGCTCTAGAGTTGTGGATCCTAGGAGAAATGTCACCCTGCACAAACATGATGCTCAGCATTCGTTGGTGAACTGCAACATCTGAAATGGTACCTCTCTAGACAAAAATAAAGTTTAACTGTGCTAAACATACAGTATACACTTACTAAGACTCCAGTTTGAATGTTTAAACTGTGAACAAAGGAAAAACCCACTACCAGTTCTGTAGCATCTGTTTTCTGGAAGAAATTGCACCCTCATTTTCTAAATTAGAGGAACAAAATTAACAGGTTTTTTTTCCTTGGATCATGCTTCATTTGTTAATAAATCACCAGAAAATAGCTCATGAACTGTCTTTATTTCTCATCTGGGGTGCTGAGATTGTGAGATGTTCACTTGAGCGCCTTGGTAAGAGCAACCCCAAGGCAGTCTTGGGGGCAGAGCAGAGGTGACAGGCCCATGGGCAGTTCAGGGAGCAGGGTCTGCGGTGCGTGGAGAGGACCACTTGCTGTGTGGTACCTGGCCTTGGGGCTGTGCGCCACGGCTTTGGCAAGGGGCGTCAGTGATACTGGGCAGAGGAGTGAGATAAAAGGTCAGGATGATTTGGTTTTATAAGCAAAATGGGCAGACTTAATCCAATGAGACCTTGCAAATCTTTTCCTAGTCTATTGAGGAGAACAGCGGCTGAATAAATGAACGTGCCTTGGCAACAGCAATTGTATCCAGTTGTCAACTTGTGTTTTGGGAGCTGTAGGACGTGCCTCGATGCAAATTACCTTCCTTCTTCAAGGTACAGGACACTTTGAATAACCTTTGAAATCTTGGATCATCCCCTCCTCTATTAAAAAATGAACAGATGCTATAAAAACGCCAAGTCTAGAACATTTCCTTTAGTCATAAATATCCCATGGAAAGACTACTCCATATTCAACAATGTAATGCTGGCACTGATACTGACGCTTGAATTTTATAGAGTTTATTAAAGTCTCTTCACTATTCAGAAGAATAAAATTGTACCAGTGGTTTTGCACTATTTTGCACTATATAGGCACTGTGTGAGGCTTGTCTTGTTTTGGTGGTAAAGACTATCTTATTCTCGTCTCCACAACTCAGGAAGAACTCTGATGTTATAGTGTACTAGTGAATCTGTATAACCAGAAAAGATCTTGGTAATAAAACATGGAAATCTGCAGGGAAGGTCATTGTGGTTATCAGATGCATCTGCCTTTTTCCCATCCACTAACTTGCAGTTTTCATGGCTCTGGAGTGGCAGAGATTTGTTACTAATCCTTTCTTCGAGTTGGCAGTGCCTGCTCAGGTAGTGTAGGAATTGTACAGGGCTTTAGACTGATGGATGGCTCAGATTAAGAAACAAAACAACCCCAAAAAACCAGACCGATCAAAAGAGCTTTTCTACTACACTACCACATTGGTTACTTTTAATTCAGAAATTCACTTAAAGCTTTTTATCTTTCATAACTTGATTTTGTAAAGGCATTTTTACCAGGTAACCCTGTTTTTTCATATGTGTTTGTTTCTCTGTGATTGAGTAGTAAGAACCACTAACCGATTAATCCAGAATGGGCTTCAGCAAATCCCAGATGTTAATGTGTGGTGTCACGGTACCCCCCAGCAGTGTACAAAATACGTCCTTCTCCACATCCAAGAGTGCGGGACTTGTGGAAGGGTAAAAAGGTCTATTTGCCTACTGCTTGTTGTATCACATCTATTAAGCATTCACACTGTTGGCTTCAGCCTCACGCCTGCACCTCAGCTTGGTGGTTTCATGACCATTTGTGCACGGGGCTTGCTCCAGCAGCTGCTCCATTCTTTGGTGTTTTCTTCAACCTGCTGACAAGTCACATCTGGCTGTCAGAACTTATGCATGCCAGGGTCTGGGTTGTGGCACCTCACAGATCCCTCCACACTGTGGTTTGGTGACAAGGCTTTGGCCAGTTGGTTATGGGTGTCCTGTGGAGTGAGTGTTCCCCTGTAGTTGGAGGCCATCCTTCAGATGGGGACTTGTAAGGCAGGGATGGGTTTTTTCATGGATCTCCTCACTGGTTTTGCAACATCTGGAGGGCTGTACGCAGTTCTTCCACATCCACCTGTTTGCCTCAAACCAATTTTTTTTCCCCTCTATTGTTTTTTAATGCTGGAGAAGGAAAGAACGGAGGCGAGCAGTACTGTTTTTAGTCTAACGAAAGAGCATTTGCAGCATTCACAGTGTCTATAAAGCAGGCCATGAGAACATGAGTGTACTTACCACAAAATGATGGCTTGTCTTCTAGTCCATAACATCCCTGACAATAAAATGGGAAAATGTTTTCTTCTGAGTTGTGAGACAAAGCCTTCAAAATGCAGAACAGACATCTGCGTCACCAGGGAAGTTTCTTGAAAGACTGTGGAGTTCGTGTTCTTCTAATGAGGCAAATGAGTGACGTACTCAGTGGATTCAGTTGTGCCAAGTGGACGATAATGGAAATTAATTGTTTGTGAAAAAGTTTATCGTCCCAGAAACATTTACTGGCATGTATGTAAAACATGCGGCACAACACAAGCATTCTGCTATCATGCCGACTGGGCGCCATCGTTTCACTCAATTTCTTTTTCTCTATAGCCGGTGAACTACTCCAGTTCCAATGAACTATTTCAGGTCACTTAGTAAGCAACTAAGCAACCTGAAACACTACTAAATACAACTTTTCTGGATATGTACATTCAGCATATTTTCTTGCTGCATGAAATCTTACAAAGGCTATTAGTCTATCCTGACTTTGATATTCTTTTTATAGTAATTTGCAGTTTCAAATAATTTTTTTCTTGCATTGCTAAAGGACTCAGTATGAACTTGCAGCTGATTCTCCTTTGACTGAGTTATTTTGTCTGTGTCAGTTTTTGATATCTGGTACCCATTTTTTATCCTCCAATTCTCTACCGGAAAGACCACAATTCCAGGAGAGTAGTTTATTTGTAGATGTTCCTCCTTTTTTCTTAACTCAGATCTATTTTTCATATGTATAATTAGTATTTAGACAGCTCCCAGATGTGTTTGAAACACTACCTCTGAAGAATGAAGTGTTAGCTTGTGAAGTTCAGTGAGCATGAAAACTGAGAGGGCAGTGTAGGACTGACTCGATGTTGCATCCTAAGAGGGGTGTGTGGTAGGAAGAGCCTGGGCATTAGGCTCTCTCATGGTTCAAGCCAACTGGGACAAAAAACCCACGTGGTCTCCAGCTCATTTCTCCCCCCACCCTCATTTCCACAGTGATGTGGAGGGAGACAAATCAACTGAAAAGGCGCAAGAGTTTGAGGTTAAGAATAGGGAGGGTAATAATCTACCGTTTAAGATGATGGGTAAAGAACCAGGGCAACCTGGGGAGAAAAACATAAATTTAATTCACCACCACCATTTACAAAGTAGGATAGTGAGAGGAATACATCAATAAATACGATCTGATCTTAAATATACTTCTCCCTGCCTCCTCCATCTACCCAGCTACCTCCTCCCCCTCCATCAGTGCAAGGGGGGCAGGGGGTGAGGGATGCAGTCCATCTGGCCATTACCCATTGCCCATGGCAGCTCCTCCTTGAGAAAGAAGGCTCCTCACAGTCTCTTCTTCATGCTGCGTGGTGTCCACCTCACAGGAGGCAATCCTTTTCCTCCTTGTGAGTCCCTCAGGGTCAAAGATCACTTCAGGCACATCCCCCGCTGATGCTCAGTCTCTCTCCCCTCTCACATGGGGCTCTGCATGTACTGACACATCCTGGACATTCTCACCACTGTCAATTCCCTCAGCTGACAGGCAGTCACCTTCCTGCTGTCTCAACCACCACGGGCTTCAAGGAAAGGTCCTGCTCCAGCAGCCTTCTCCCTCTCCTCCTCTTCTCTCTCTTCTCAGGGTGACGTTTCTTTCTTCTCCTCTCACCTCCCCCTCCTCCAACAGGAAAACTCCCCAACATTAAAGGCAAGACAGCTCAAAACAAGACAAAACCAAAAGAGAGAGGTTGAACACTGGGGTCACCTCTTAAATACCTTGATGGCAGAGGCGCTGGTTGGCCTGGCCCTGGCCAGAGGCAGGTCTGACTCCTACCTGGGGGTGGGGGAGGCTCTCGAAATTTCGCACAAGGCTACCGCTGCTTTTACAAAGAAAACCCTGCCAGACTTAAACTCTTGACAGGCTCAGCAGTGGTATTTGTGGCAGGGCAGCTTTTGTGCTTTTAAAAGACATGATGCTATTGCTAAATACCTGCTGTCTCTTCTCCTTTGTACTGCCCTCAGTGTTCTTCAGAAAAGCACAAATTGACTAGGGACAAATGGCAAGAGAAGACTCCGAGCCTTGTGTGAGAGGTTGGCTGTAGAGCTTGGAGATCCTTTAATGGGAATGGGCACGTTTGAATGTTATGCATGAATACTTTTCTGACTTTGAATAAAACCCTGAAAGGAAATTAGTGAACACATGAAATCTTGAGGCCTATGCCATATGTCCCTTCATCCCTGTGAGATGTATCCTACTCTATTTCTATTGGGTTTTTGTCCATTTCTTTGGAAGCAGTGCATCCCAAGAACTTTTTAGCATCTCTTTCAAGAACAGTTTCTGACCTCAGGAGGTGCTTTTAGCCAGCTTAGACCCACAGTTCATCAAGGCCTAAGGAATGGACCACCCAGTACTTGAAGGGTAAAGTCCTGTGTTGGTGCCTGTCTGCCTTCTGGAGCTTAAGGGTAAATGAGGGTGAATTTGGTTTCTGATATAATTCAGAATATCTGTTATAAATCATGCCTGGCTACATTAGCCTCTCAGATAGATCTCTGCAGCACAGTGGTACACTGGCTCTGCTTTTTCTTTGGTGATGTCCTCCATGCCAAGGGCAGTTAAAAAAATCTATAGATGTGCCTGCTTGTCGCTGTAAAGCTGCATGATTGATTGATTGATGTGTGACCCAAACATATCCTTGTGTAGAGCACTGATACGTGAACTGTGGTCAGAATAAACCAGTGCATTTGTCCTTTTCCTTAATATGGGGAATGGTATGTTCGTATGGACATGGTATGGTCATCCTGGAATGAACAGAGGGAATGGTGTTGCTGTGCATACCTGGGGGAGTGATGGACCAGGAATAATATCTGGTGAATTAACATCAGAATTATATTCACTCACGGGCTGCTAGAAGCTGCGTGGGTAGTCTTCCATCACTTAAGTGAGATAGCAGAGAGAAGAGCAAGAACACCACCGGCTTGCCTGAGGTTTGGTTTCACAGCACACTGAATTCGGAGGTGACCTTCAGTTATCATCAATGTGATATCCTCAGACACACAGTGTGCCCAGGCTTCATTCCGTTGTTTTATTTCAGGTTTGATCCCAGTGATACTAGACGCGGAATAATATGTGATCAGTCACAGCCTGTTAAGCTAAAGGAAATGTTAGCAAATGCAATTATAGAGACCCTTGTGCTAACAAACATGGTAGTTCTTGTAGAGAACAGTTTGGGTAGGAGAAAGGGAGGAGAAAGCATGGTGATTAAGTGACATGAAGTTGGGAGGGGAAAATAAATAGTGGATTCAGCAGTGAATCTGAACATAGGGCAGTAATTTTCAAACACTTGCTTCTCTTCAGGCTTATCATCCTGCCATTGACATCAGTTATGCATCTTTTTGTGTGTTTGTTATTGTGTTGGGGTTTTTTGTTATTTGGTACATACAAATATAAATGCTGTATAAATAATGTGTTTTCATGATGTATAAAATTTCATTTCCCTACTGACAGCACCAAGGAGCCTTGCAGGGGCATTGCAAAGCACTTGTAAAAATCCCGTTTGATGCATAAAGCTATAATAGAGTATGCAGAGGTTAGAGTTGGGGTTTAGTGATTCCACTCTCCCTCTTCTGCTCTTTGCAGAGATGCTGCTGTTCCAGGGAGAGCTAAGAGGTGCAGTTCTAACCTTCAGGGAACCCCTTGGGCTGCAGCTGTGTCTGGCCTGCAAGAACAAAGACTGAAGAAAACCCTTTTCCACTTTTGCTCTCCCTTTAGGGATCAGATATGATTCATTGTCTTCCCTGGGACTGCCTTTCCCTCACCTTCAAATGCCATTCAAGCATTGTCAAGCCCTGGTGTGCCAGCAGATTGCTTCAGCTGAGCATTGGCAAGTGACCACAAGCTTGCAGCTAGGGTGTGTCTGGGCTTCTGACACCCTATTCCTTCTAATCATAGGTTTTAAAGAGGGATTTAGTTTTGGAAGTGCTGACTTCAGCTCTCACATCTACACTGATGGCTTTGTTTATGGCAGATACAGCACATAAATTGTCATCTCCTGACTGCCCAATATCAGGGATGTCTCTATAGACAGGAGAGCGGGTGTTGATTCTCTGAGGCATTTGACTTTAAAATTTCCTCAGTGTCACCTTGCTTCAAAGCACAGCGCTTGAGGAATTGATTGCCTTTCAGAAGGACAGCCTGCAGCAGTGCAGGGCTGCCTCTGCAGCCACCAGCGAAGAGTTGCTGGGCTTCAGGGATGATCAATACGGAAAATCCTGTGTGTACATATCTCTGTGCACTGTAAACGTCCCCATTTTACCAGTTGAGCATGATTCAGCACAAGTGGAGGAGTCACACACTCTCAATAGGAAGAAGAAATTGATTGTCTTATGTTCGTTTCTGATTGAGCACTTTCAGTCTGAAGAGTGTTTTTTTTCATTGTCTAATGATTCTTTGAAACAGAAAAAAACTAAACTGAAAGAACGTTTAACAGAATCCTTTCCCATTTTCATTGGAAAGCTGTAATGTCTTATTAGCCCAAAACACCCTTGTAATCTTCCACTTTTGGATTCTGGTTTCTACGTCCCCAAAATCAGCAGACACATTTGACTTCTGCTTGCCATAGAGGGGACTAGTCTCTCCTCTGCAGGAGATTGCTGTGGGGCTACTCGAAAGTGGTTTGCCACACCAGCCTCTGCTGAAAATCAAAACTGAAAATGTTTTTTTATGGTCTTGTCTTCATTAGAAACTCAGATGTTATGCCTTGCCACAGCACTGAGCAGCAAACACTGGACTAGAAATCTTGGGTGTGCTGTGCTGTTCCAGTGTTTTGGTGTCCAGAAAGAAATGGGTGTTCTTAAATTAACGTTGCTAAATGACTTAGACTGTACTTTGGTACAGAAGAGTTCCATTCACTCTGAACTGATAGAAAAAAGATTTTATTTGTGAGAGGGTTATTTTTGTTTTTATATTTTCTTCTAGAGCATAGGAACAATTGAAGTGGTTCAGATCA
Organism: Trogon surrucura; assembly: GCA_020746105.1. Taxonomy (NCBI): domain Eukaryota; kingdom Metazoa; phylum Chordata; class Aves; order Trogoniformes; family Trogonidae; genus Trogon; species Trogon surrucura. The sequence continues at coordinate 58,491,237 of CM036618.1, forward strand.
AACAGCTGTCTAGTGCATAGTGTCTTGCTGCTGAGAGAGGTCAAAAATAAGTACCAAACACATGAAAATACTTGCTGCTGTATATTCTCTATGTGTCCATTGCTCAGCAGCTCACAGGTTATTTGAGCCAGACACAGTATGTTTGTGTTTAATAGTTGATAGATTTTGCTTTCTTCAATTTTTTTAATTACCTTCTCAACATTATTAATTACTTTCTGGACCTCTCAATCATCTCTTTAGATTGAATCCAGTTTTCAGATCCAGGATAGATTTGGCACAGACATGCAGAAGTTGCTCCCTGAAGCCACCTGCATGACATAAAGCAAGTTGTGTCCTGGAAACAATGGAGATTTGCTGTTTCTTGATTCTGTGGACGTTTCAAATGTTAAGATCATGTGCAATGAAAAGCAAACCATAAATCTGCGGCAGTGTGGGATTTTGCAGAGTGTTGGTTTCTGACAGAGGTGCTGGCCAAGGGATGGGACATGCAGAATGGTACCCACAGTCTTCTCAAACCTAAGCCTCACTGCTGCCATAATGCGTCTTTCTTTTGGAAGTCACTTCCTCACCACCCTCTGCCAGCTGGTGTTATTGTCTGCTTGTTCCCAGCTCTACCCGTTGCTCTCTTGTCCACTTCAGGTGTATCAAGAGGTTGCCAGAACTTTGCAGGGTAAGAGGCAGAAGCGCTGCTAATGTGGCTGCCAGCACACAAAGAAATACTGAGGTGAGAAAGGGTGCTGTGTGCAGTGAACACCCTTCAGATCATCTTCCTATTCTTCTACTTCCAGAAGGTTTACGTTGAGATGGCCCAGAAGAAGAGAATAAAACAGAAACTAGTCACAGCTCTGGAAGAAACAGAAACAACCCTGCTGATTTTTAAGATCCTATTGAGAAGGAAAGCAAAGCTCCTTAATGTTGTATTTGAAGATCTGAAGAAAATATATGTTAGCAAAACATCTGAACTTGTGTAATTAAAACTAAAGCCTAATTACAGTAGCTGATGTTTACACTGTGTTATTTAACTTAAGTTCTTAGAGATCCCCCATGAGAAGTGCAGATATTTAGTAGTTCTGCAAATCAGTAATTCAGTAGATACTTACAGCCAGGACTGCTAAGGGAAAGATGCTTAATTTGGCCTCGTTAATATAGACGGACTTGTTTTTGGAAAATTGTTTTTCAGTTGCTGAAACCAAGATTCTTTGGGGTGCTCATTCTTGAATGTTTGGAACAGATTTTGAGTCTGAAATGCTTATCAATAAGTATTAATAATATTGGATATGGAAAAGGGTTTTTTCTCTCTGCATCTGTGAAATTTCTTTTGAAAGGAATATAATGCTCTTATGCAAATTATTGGTAGAAGAAAGAGCTACAACTATAAGTAGATGGCTTAAGCATAAGTTAACCTACTGATCAGCTATAGACACTTTTTAAAACTTGTTAAAAGAACTCATGAAATGTCATTTTTTGACGTATTTCACTACAGATAATGCTCATGACACAAGTTTTGTAGCTTAATAGTTTACAACATGGGATCAGAAATTAAATTAACCTCCTTTATCTGTTCAGATACAGAGCCCACAAATCTCTGTGTTTGGGAATGGTAAAAATGTGCACATTGATAAGCTCCATCCATTTTTGAAGGATAAACTCCTCAAATTGAGTTAAAAATGTGGAAATCCTTCTTGCCAATATCCTTCATGTTCAGCATAGGCTGTATGAGGAGAATTAAACCATTGTGCATCCTCTCGGGGTTCAAAGAACGGAGAATTCCTTGCTGCTAGTCCAAACCTAAACAAAATTCCCCTCTTTGAGCCCTGTCCTACATCTGAGATCCTGGAAATACACCCCCTGACTTCAGCATGAGTCGGATCAAGTATTCAATCCATGTTAACTTCATGTCTTTGTTTCTTTAATATAGATAATTTTATTTTTTTTTTTGCTTCAAAGCCTCCAAGGACTTGTATAGAGGAAGTGAGGAACAGTCACCCAGGTCAGTATAATTATACTGGACCCAGGAGGAATTGTGTTAAAGGATTTTTTTCATTGGAGAGACCATGTCTAAAGATCTCACAAAAAAAGACAGGGGAATCTCTACAACTACTCTATGTTCATGTTAAAGGTGTCATATGAAAGCAGTGCACAGTCTAAACTGATGCCATATTTATGTATTTCAGAAGAAAGAGCAAGCTGGTCTCTTACGGCCAAAGCAATGCTGTAATTGCAGTCGTGGGAATAGATAAGACACCCAAGGAGGATGGTTTGCCTGTAGGCTGAAGTGCTGGGTTCTCCCCCTCAGTAGAGGTGGGACAGTAAGCCTGGGTATTTCAGTAATTGTTGTAAAATGCCTTTCAGGAAAGGTCAGCCCTTTGGAGGCTGCTCCTGACACAGATGCAAACTCACCTAAAGGCAGAATGGGGCAACTGCTAAGTACGTCAAGAGCCTAATCTTGAGGACCTCCATGTGTAAAAAGCACTTCAGCAGTGTCTCTTTCTGTGTGTGTGATGGGACAGAGCTGTCTCCTCTGGGTTACCTTTCTCCAGTCCATGGTATGGACAAGGAGCAGATGCACTTGGATGGTAAGTGTTTGGAGGTGCCTTGACCCCTCATTCCAAAACAATTGTCATTTACCAGCTCTCAGTAAAGATCACTTTCAAATCTCTCAGAAGTTTCATTTTACTCCAGATAGGTCAAATTATTTGAGCACAGACAGAAGTGAGGATGGGCTGGGGAGCTGGACTCCTAATCTACATGCACTGAAGATCTAAAGAAGGACTCAGGCCCTCTAAGAAGGGGTGCCCCCATCCCAGGGTGGGCAGGATGTATCACCTTTGTTTCACTGGCCAGCTGGCTAGAGGCTCCTGCACAGTCCCTCTGCTGATGTGTTTCACAGGTGGGGAACAAACACGGGGTGAGGGTGAGGCCTCTTTGCTGGAGTCTCCAGGGACAAAGGGAGCTTTGTTTGGGGTTGCCAAGGAGTGTCCTCTGCTGTGACTCACTCCTCTCCGCTGCTGGGGGAGGTGGCTCTCGCTGGGGACCTGTGGCTGAAATCCTTCCCCGGTGCAGCAGGAGGAGAGGAGCGGTGAGCTGCAGCGGGTAGCAATTCTTTTTACATTTCACAGCTAGAAACTAGTGGTTGTTCAGTCTAAATTCCAGGTAAATGAATACCATAAATCCTCTCTTAGGAGACGGGCCTCTGTCTTCAAATGTTTTTGAGCCTATTCAAGCAACTTCAGGCTATGCTGGATCAGTGCCCTTCTTCCTCACTGCCTCAGGGGGATGTTGTTGGTTTTGACGTTTTCAGGTTTAAATTCGGTGCAGCATCAGCCTCATCAATCACAGTATGAAGACAAACTCTGTTAGAGAATCTAGACTTTATCTTTGCTTTTTGCTCATATATGAGACACAGGAAGAAGAGGGGGAACAAAGCTGTCAGATGCTTGTAGGTGATAGTACTGAGACTCAGAAATTAAAACTGGACTAGGGCAGAAACATCTTTGCCATAGGTGCCAGCGATGGAAGTCTGAATCTGAAATGGGAACCCAGAAGTCAGATTTTCTGGCTTGCTTTGTTTGTTCTGCTCTTCTGATGCTGTTTGCTTTTTATGTACCAAATATTTATCATGCTGGTTTTACTTCACTGCTACTTTACACTAGTACAAAAAGAAAAATGTATTATCAAATCTAGTAGGTTTGTGTTTGCGCTTGTATAAATAACTCTTTAGCAAGCTATTTATTAGTTACTTCTACTGTACAGCATCAGGAAATAAAAAAAAAAAAGAGTCACAGTGTAGATGTGCTTACATAAAGATTATATTCCTAAGGGTCCACTAAAAAAAAAATCAACAGCCTAAAAGGCACATGCCATGTCCACTGTCGGATATTCAGTATTTAAAGTTCATACACATAAGGACAGTAGTGAAAGAAGGCAACCTTGACAGAAAGCATCAGCTCAGCATATACTTCAAAAGTTGCGGTACTGACAGCTTCTACAGCATCGCTGAGTCAGCTGCTTAAGGGTGAAAGATTTGTGATTTTACCGTCAGCAAAAGCATAGACCTGCTATAGAAGGTGATGCAAATATTCATGAAGTTTTTGACCCTTGCTACCTTTTTATGATGACCCTTAATTTATAAATGGATGTGGAAAACAAATTAATCTTCATTTTCTGGTGGCAGGTATAACATGATACTCTATTCTTTAACTGTTTATTTTCCTGGATGCCTCTGTCCAGCCTGAACTGCATAGTTAATTAATTATTTATGGCAAAGCTCATTCAGGGTGAGAGTAGGCTAGTTTTGTGTGTTTCACTGCATGGATTACCTAGTTGTCTTTAAGCTAAGGATTTGGGAAGGGCATGTTTTGAGTTCTTGCCTAGAGGCTGCTAAAGCGCAGGAGGCCACAGGCAGCTTTATCAATTGCTGTAACAACCCACTTGAACTTTACTGATCTTCCCTTGCCACCTAAGTTCACAAAAGATACTGGACATAGTCCAAGTATGGTCTCTGATCCTCACCAAAATCAATGGATCTCTTCTGATATTGATTCCTATGCAGTTTGAAAACTGTAATGGGGCCCTGGCATAGCTTAAAGCTCAAGAAACTGTTACTGGTTTCTTCATTTTGATTTTGGAATATTTCAAATTCTATGGTTGGGGTGTGTTACCCTGTCGAACAATAATGTCATTTACTGTGAGACATATGTCCGAACCACAGCTGAATAAATGTAACTTCCACACTATGAAAGCAGATTTAAAGCCTGACTTCCTTATATGTAATAGGACTCCATGACCGTTAGCGCCGACAATAGAAATACATTGTACAGCTGCTTGGAGGTATCTGTGTTGCATGACAACATATTGAGGGCAGAATACAACTGCCACAAATGTTTATGTATCATCAATTCCCTTTATTCTTCTGGCTTCAAAGCAACATGCATCTTAGTTCTATCTCTGCTTCTCACTTGTCCCTGGAACACATCTATAGGATAGAGGTCAATACTACACTGAAATTAGCAGTTGGGATTTTTTCCTACCTAAGCAGAACAAGTACCATCTGACATTTTAGTTGTGATACATGCAAAGTTACTTTTTATACCCTGGACTTTGCCAAGGCAAACTTTGGATTTTTCAAGCAATTACTAGAGAAAATCCCATGGGCAAGGCTGTTTGAAGGTAAAGGGGCCCAAGATAGTTGGTTAGCGTTCAGGGACTGCTTCTACCGTGCTCAAGATAAGAGCATCCCGACACGTAGGAGGTCAAGGAAGGGAGCCAGGAGACCTGCATGGCTAAACAGGGATCTGCTGGGTAAGCTCAAGGGCAAGAGGAGAATTTACAGATCTTGGAATGCAGGGCTGGCCACTTGGGAAGAATATAAGGCTGTTGTCCGAGGATGTAGGGAGGCAACTAGGAAAGCAAAGGCCTCCCTAGAATTGAACCTGGCGAGAGGGGTCAAGGACAACAGGAAGAGCTTTTTGAAATACGTGGCAGATAAAACTAACGCCAGAGGCAATGTAGGCCCACTGATGAATGAGGTGGGTGCCTTGGTGACAGATGATACAGAGAAGGCAGAGTTACTGAGTGCCTTCTTTGCCTCTGTCTACTCTGCCGGAGGCTGTCCTGAGGAGCCCCGTTCCCCTGAGGCCCCAGAGGAAGTCAGGGCAGTGGAGGAGTTTGCTTTAGTCGATGAGGACTGCGTTAGGGACCAATTAAGCAATTTGGATGTCCATAAATCCATGGGTCCAGATGGGATGCATCCACGGGTGCTGAGGGAGCTGGCTGATGTCATTGCCAGACCATTCTCCATCATCTTTACCAAGTCTTGGGAGACGGGAGAGGTGCCTGAGGACTGGAGGGAAGCAAATGTCACTCCAGTCTTCAAAAAGGGCAAGGAGGAGGACCCGGGTAACTATAGACCAGTCAGCCTCACCTCCATCCCTGGGAAAGTGATGGAACGACTTATCCTTGGTGCCATCAAAAGGCATATCAGGGATAAGAGGGTCATTAGAGACAGTCAACATGGCTTCACCAAGGGGAAGTCATGCTTGACTAACCTCATAGCCTTTTATGAGGATATAACAAGGTGGATAGATGATGGCAGAGCAGTGGATGTGGTCTACCTTGACTTCAGTAAAGCATTTGACACAGTCTCCCACAGCATCCTTGCTGCTAAACTGAGGAAGTGTGGTCTAGACTCTCGGGTAGTGAGGTGGACTGTGAACTGACTAAGGGGAAGAAGCCAAAGAGTTGTGGTCAATGGGGCGGAGTCTGGTTGGAGACCTGTATCCAGTGGAGTGCCTCAAGGGTCGGTACTGGGACCAGTATTATTCAATATATTCATCGATGACTTGGATGAGGGACTAGAGAGTACTATCAGCAAGTTTGCTGATGACACCAAGCTGGGAGGAGTGGCTGACACACCAGAAGGCTGTGCTGCCATCCAGCGAGACCTGGACAGGCTGGAGTGTTGGGCGGGGAAAAATTTAATGAAATATAACAAGGGTAAATGTAGAGTCTTGCATCTGGGTAGGAACAACCCCAGGTTCCAGTATAAGTTGGGGAATGACTTATTAGAGAGTAGTGTAGGGGAAAGGGACCTGGGAGTCTTGGTGGACAGCAGGATGACCATGAGCCAGCACTGTGCCCTTGTGACCAGGAAGGCCAATGGCATCCTGGGGTGTATTAGAAGGGGGGTGGTTAGTAGGTCAAGAGAGGTTCTCCTTCCCCTCTACTCTGCCCTGGTGAGACCCCACCTGGAATATTGGGTCCAGTTCTGGGCCCCTCAGTTCAAGAAAGGCAGGGAACTGCTGGAGAGAGTCCAGCACAGGGCAACTAGGATGATTAAGGGAGTGGAGTATCTCCCTTATGAGAAAAGGCTGAGGGAGCTTGGGCTCTTTAGTTTGGAGAAGAGGAGACTGAGGGGTGACCTCATTAATGTTTACAAATATATCAAGGGGGAGTGTCACGAGGATGGAGCCAGGCTCTTCTCGGTGACAACCACTGATAGGACAAGGGGTAATGGGCTGAAACTGGAACATAAGAGGTTCTGCTTAAACTCGAGAAGAAACTTCTTCTCAGTGAGGGTGACGGAACACTGGAACAGGCTGCCCAGGGAGGTTGTGGAGTCTCCTTCTCTGGAGACATTCAAGACCTGCCTGGACACGTTCCTGTGTACATCATCTAGGCGTTCCTGCTCTGGCAGGGGGATTGGACTAGGTGATCTTTTGAGGTCCCTTCCAATCCCTAACGTTCTATGATTCTATGATTCTATGATTCTATGATATATGAGAGAGATATATATCATATATATATTTCATATATATACATGAGATATATATATCATAACCAACCGATAACTGCACTTTCTTTGTCACAGAAGTCTTGATAGCACTCTTCTTGAACAGCAATAGTTACAGATTTTTTTTCTAAGTGGTCATCTAATGATTTAAGTAGTTAGTTCTGGATATGACCACCTCTCTGGGAACGAGTTGTGGAAACATCTTCCGATTCAATTTTAGTGTACAGTCACCCAGATGAGCTCAAACTACCTGTGGTAGAAGTTCCTGTGCACATCATCTGTTCTGGGGAATCAGCAATAGGGGCATGGCAAAGGGAGGCAGGTTCCTGTGATTTCAGGAAGCTTAGTAAGCTTACCTCCTTAGACCCATGCAGTGTCTACTCCTGTGGTTTTTACACCCATCTCCAGGATGCTGAAAGAATTTCTAAGCAACTTTTTGACTAGCATTATAGCAGTTGATTATCCAACTCTTATCAGTCAATGGCATTTACAAATTCAGTGGCTCTCCTGTTCTGAAATCCCTTCAAATAAAGGAGAGGCACTTGAGTAGCCTGGTCTAGTTGAGAGGCGGCTCTGTCCATGACAGGGAGGTTGGATTAGATGATCTTTAAGGTCCCTTCCAGCCTAGGCCATTCTACGATTCTATGACTGTCAGAATAAATTAGTATATATGGGACATTTATTGAAAAATAAAATATAGATGCAATGAAAGATGACAAAGATGGAAGTAATTTGAACAGAAACAGACTTTGATTTCAAAGGAAGGTTAAGAAATGGTAGTCATTCAAATAAAGTAATAACTTGGGATAGAATCAAATAGGAAATATCAAGACTATCTCGGAAATACTGCTGAGGCTGGTTGAACGTTGTGCATGAGTTATTTGCTGGGATTATTTTCATCAATTTGTAGCAGTGTCCTTGCTGGGATAACGAGAGGCAGTAGGCTGTTGAAACATATAGAGGAGCTGGCACAGCACAGATAGCCCAAAGACTGCCAGGGTGGAGCTGAGTGGTAAAAAAGCAACCCACCACAGACCCCAGAAACATCAGCAGCTTCCGTCAGCTCTTCCACTGCGGATTCATTTGTAGTACTGGTGGCAGAATGCACTTCAGAAAGCCACAGTGACAAGCTAAAGGCAAACATCATTTCCTTTAACATGCTTTACTTTTTTCTTTTACCCACATGGAGGAACACAGCTCTAATCATCTAGGTTGAATTACAGACTGGAAATGCAACAAGGGAGAAAGATGCTCATGAAATTTCTGGGTTTTAATATTTGAGGGGAACTCTGATGTCCTGAGAAGACACTATGGAGGGCATGTTTGTGTTTTATTTCAGCACAGAGCACAGCTGTATTTTCAGAAGTCACAGTTAGTGCCCTGGGGGGAAAATGCAAGATATCATTTACATGCCAGCTGCACTTTGCTGTTTTTCACTCTCTTCAGCACAGAACCATTGCCCTTTTCTATTATCTCACACTTTCATAAGCTGAAGGAGAATGGGATTGTATGGAGGGAGAGTCAAATGAAAAGCTTGTAAGGTAAAATTTCAATTTTTGTTTTAAGAGAGCATCTTCGTAAGTCTCAACATGAAACCTCCATCTACACTTTTCCATAACTATTTCTTTAAGAAGATGTTTTCAAGATCAATTGGTGTCAGGTGTGCACCTCCATGTGATTCAGGTGTTACTATGGTGACCACTCTTTTAGATAGGATGTCAGACACGATAATTGTGCTTAAAAAAATCACGTGCACAGTACGGTAACCTGCACTGAAATAAGCTGTAGCCTCACTCAGACCTAGGTCTATCTGTGCAAATTTGCTGCTTGGTGATTGCAAGCCACTGCAGATTGCCTACTGATGTTCAGGGGAGATTTCTCTCTCCTCTCCCTTTCTCTGTGACAAACATGCAGGACTGGCTCGACAGTGTAAGAAGAAAGACTGAATCCTTTTGACTGTGAATCTCCTCCCAGCCCCTTTTGAGTCTATGGCTCTTTCTAGTGTCTCAGGTGAGCAGACAAGTGGTGGGTGCTCTGCTGGTGTCCGCGTGGCTCCAATTGTGTCCACCTTGTGCTAGGCAGTAATGTTAAACTTTGTCATTAACTTCTGCAAGGTTAGGGGCACAGGTTCATTGTCCGCTCTGTGAATTATGTCCATGCAAAGATAGTTTGACCTTTTGGCTGACAGAGCCTGTAGATTCCTGGGTTTCTGCTTCAAGGCAAGTAAGTTGTAGTTGACATGAAAAGTAACAAGCTCGCAAAAGCTTGTTAGCTTGAATTTGGCATCAGTAGGATGGAAGGAAAAGAGAAAAATTGGTAAGGAGTGAAGAAACTATGACGTCAGTTCAAGGGCAGGAGGCAAGGGCTGAAGAAGCATTAGTCAGAGGGCAACATGCTGTCCTGCCCCAATTCCTCTACCCCAGCTACTCCTTAGCAGTAGCAAGGAGCTCCAGAAGCAGCCTCCCATGGCTGCCCTTAAGCAGAATGGCATGGGCAGCAAAGGGAGTCCTGGTTTTGATGACTTGCTTTATTTTTGCTCTTTTGGTCTCTTCAGAGGACCTGTGCTCAAGGCTACACACAATAGCAGGATAGACCTATGAGAGTGTGTCAGAGTATCAGACTCCTACAGGAGATCAGATCTCATGGAAAGGTCCACTGTTGGAAAAGAAAATTTTCCTGGTGAAAGAAGCTTTTCTGATGAAATCTTGAACATTCCTGCAGTTTTAATAGGGCTTGATCCTTTAAGTCGCTAAATAACTTGAAAATCATAAAATCATAGAAAAATAGAATATATTGGGTTGGAAGGGATCTTTAAAGGTCATCTAGTCCAACCCCCCTGCAGTGAGCAGGGACATCTTTAACCGGATCAGGTTGCTCAGAGCCCCATCAAGCCTGACCCTGAATGCCTGTAGGGATGGGGTTCCCTGGGTACCCGTTCTGTTGTTTCACCACCCTCATGGTAAAGAACTTCTTCCTAATTTCCAATCTAAGTCTACCCTGCTCTGGTTCAAAACCATTGCCCCCAGTCCTGTCACTACATACTCTTGTGAACAGTCCCTTCCCAGCTTCCCTGTAGGCTCCTTCAGGTATTGAAAAGCTGCTATAAGGTGTCCTTGGAACCTTCTCTTCTCCAGGCTGAACAACCCCAACTCTCTCAGCCTGTCCTCATAGGAAAGGTGCTCCAGCCCTTTGATCATTTTTGGAGCCCTCCTCTGCTCCAACACGTCAATGTCCTTCTTCTGTTGAAGGATCCAAAACTGGACACAGTACTCCAGGTGAGGTCTCACCAAAGCAGAGCAGAGGAGCAGAATCACCTCTCTTGATCTCCTGGCTGTAAGCGCATGTTGTTGGCTCTTGACCATTTTTTTGTCCACCGGTACCCCCAAGACCTTTTCTGCAGGGCTGCTCTCTAGCACATCATCCCCTATTTTGCTAGAGAGTAGGTGGGCTCTAATACAATAAATAAGTGGAACATAGTCAAATAGTTAAAGGTGAGAGTAGTTAGCAGTCCTTCAAGTCAAATTAGTTATGTCCCCACTGTATTATGTGCCCTTCAGCTGTGCTTGGAATTCTTTTAGAAGCCAGAGTTACTCCAGTGGTCAAATTCTTAAGCTGAATTTTACCACTGAATTTTAATGATATTCATGAATGAATGTGAGATCAATGAGCTGTAAGGAACATTTCCAAATACGGGAACAACTAAAACAGATCTTTATACAGGCATTGAGCAGTTTGAAAAATCAAGTATCAAAAGCAGACAAAGAGCAAAAGAAGTCAGACTCTATATAGCACAGAGCACAAACACTGATATGGAGACTGATTAAAATCTGAGAGTATGGTAACACGAGCATCTGTTCTTTCTTTCAAAGACCATGTTTGTTAATAAAGAAATAACAAGCGTGGTAATTGGCTACTTTGCATCTAACTGCATAAATAAGACTGGGAAATGGCAGTCAAAGCTACTGCAGACAAGAGGGTCAAACACTGAATTGTTTGGTATAAAAGTGAGAGCTTCAACAGCTGCTTTCTTACTTGAGAAAACTGTGATACAGAAAGTGACTTAACTTACTAATTATTGCCTTGTTCTTCGTGTTTTTACTTCTGTTTCCCTGATTTCTAGCTTCTCTGCAGAGAAGGGTTTTCCCTCCTGATTCTGCTGTGTTCCTCTAAGCAAGAGAAACACACAACAGAAAACCATCTGGAAACCAGACTCAGTGCCAGCCCTATTCAGAATAAAAAGGCTGATTTTTGATGCCTGATTTGGAGTACCACATGCTCTGCTCTACATGTCTCACAGCCAAACTGGAAATCTGTCACCATGCCCAGTTTCCAAAAAAATGGAAGCTTTTAGACTACACAGTCCTGCTGGATAAGTTGATAGTTGCCCATCTTTTACACACCAGTTGGGATGAGTCACTCAACGTGACACTCTAGGTAACTGTGACCATCATATCCTGCTTTGTGCATTGCCTGCAACGAGCTAAACATCACTTACCAAGGAAGGCATAGCAACATACTGGGCTGCACTTGTTAGACCATGTGTGGAAGACTGTCCAGTTTTACACCTGCCTTACCAAAAGAATCTTGATAAACTGGAGCAGGAGACTGCCAGCTGGTCAGTGAATGAACACTTGCCTTATGAGAAGAGGCTGAGGGACTGGGGCTTGTTCAGCTTGGAGAAAGCTTTGGGGTGACCTAAGAGCAGCCTTCCCATACCTGTAAGGTACTACTGAGGAGATGGAGCCAGGCTCTTTACAGAGTTGCACAGCAGAACAAGAGTCTATAGTCATGAACTAGAACAGGGCAGATTTGGACTTGAGGTAAGGAAAAGCCTTTTCTTCATCAGGACAGGTTGCCCAGAGAGGTAGTGGAGTCACCATCCTTGGAGTTATTCAGAAGCTGACTGGACAAATCCTTCAGTAGTGTGGTCTTGGTTAGTTGTTGACCCTGCTTTGATCAGAAGGCTGGAATATATGACCCCCTGAGGTCAGCTTCTGTGATTTTCTCTAAGGACAAGTGTAGAGTCCTGCATCTGGGGAGGGATAACACCAGGCACCAGTACAGATTAGGGGACGTCCTGCTGGAAGACAGCCCTGTGGAGAAAGACCTTGGAGTCCTAGGGGACAGTAAGTTGTCCATGGGACAGCAATGTGCCCTTGTGGCCAAGAGGGCCAATGGAATCCTGGGGTGCATTAAGAAAAGTGTGTCCAGCAGGTCTAGGGAGGTTCTCCTCCCCCTCTACTCTGCCCTGGTGAGACCACACCTGGAATACTATGTCCAGTTTTGGGCTCCCCCATTCAAGAGAGACAGGGACCGACTGGAGAGAGTCCAACGGAGAGCTACGAGGATGATCAAGGGACTTGAACATCTCTTCTATGAAGAGAGACTGAGAGAACTGAGGCTGTTTAGCCTTGAGAGGAGACAGCTAAGAGGGGTCCTTATTAACGTATACAAATATCTGAGAGGTGGGTGTCAAGAGGAAGGGGACAATCTCTTCTCAGTGGTGCCCAGCAACAGAACAAGAAATAATGGGTTTAAGTTAGAACATAGGAAGTTCCACCTTAACATGAGGAGAAACTTCTTTACTGTGAGGGTGATGGAGCACTGGAACAGGCTGCCCAAAGAAGGTGTGGAGTGTCTCCTTCTCTGGAGACTTTCAAAACCCACCTGGACGCGTTCCTGTGTGACTGCCCTGGGTGATTCTGCCCTGGCAGGGAGGTTGGACTAGATGATTTTTTGAGGTCCCTTCCAACTTCTATGATTCTATGATTCTATGATTCTGTGAGTTTTGAGCCTTGCTTTATCTTCTACTTCTGGCTCTGTTGCAGACACCTCCTCCTGACTGCATAGCCTGTTCCACTCTCAGAGGTCTACAGGTAATGCAAGATATCACTGCTGTTCTCCACCAAGTGAGGCCTGACATGATGAAAAGTGTGATGGTTCTGAGATGATGACAAACTCCTATTCTGACAAAACCCTACCTTGTCTTCATAAGGGAGTTACTTAGCCAGGAGTTGTAAGCAACTGTCCCAGCAGGAAAATGCTTACTCTCCTTTTATGCTGCCATCCATTTTATTTAGAATGATGTTCTGTTGTCTTTAGCATTGCTGCTCATCTGGAAGATAGTATTTAACTTCTCAAAGTTATGGCTGGCCAGAAGCCATAGCAATAATTAGCAGGAAGGCAGAACTGCATTCCAACAGTTAGCTGAGATAGTTTTAGTATAATGAAGTTTTATTTCTGCTTCAGTAAATGAAGAAGTAATACTGTCTAGTGTTCTAGACTCAAATAAGTTCCAAGAACCTGTATTCAGGGTCTAAAATAAAGGGAAGCAACTTCTGGGAGCAGGATATGAGCCAAAGACAGTGGATACATTTTCATTCAGGCAGAAAAGCAGGTGGAGAAAAAAGAAATTAAGCCACGTACAGCAAAACAGTAGTCACTGACAAGAGACTGACTTCCTGCATCAGGGGAGTGTAATTGTTTCACACCCAGTCATCGCTGTGACCGATTCTGTACCAGAGGTCAGGTCTATGCCAGTCTATCCTGGTGGCTTTGTAAATCTGCTTGGTGAGGAACACGGTTCTGAAAAATGCTGGAAGGATAAGTTACTGATTTCCACCTGACTGCCTCATCCATTCACTCCCACCTGAACAGAACAACTTTGTTTTTTAACTTGTTTTCACTGTGAAAGAGGTGATTGCTCCTTTTTTTGGGAGCTAGACATTTTAGAATATCTCTGGATTTATTTGTGTTTGGTATTCTGAAGCAGGCATCAGCGGACTGTGGCCTCTGAGAAGCCACCAGAGTCTCCTTACCCCCAGACCTTTCTTCATGTCTTGTGCACCCAATGTGGTTCATAAAGTATTCAGCAAACTCAAGTAGAATTCCTTGCTTTGATTTAATTAGGTTTTTTAGTTGTCCCAGAAGCAGTGACCCTAATCTATTTTCATATGCAGAACTCATTTTTTTAGAGACGAAAGCAGAATAAAATTGAACTAGTTTGTACTCTTCCTAATGTGAAATAGAGTTAGGAATATTGTAGATTTTATTGTCTTTCCTAAAATTAAAGGGACTCAAAGGTCACGTTTCTAATATGGATTGCTGACATGTAAAGTTTCTAAAATTGTGATAAAGTGTATAACAAGGATGCTTGATTTTGGGGCCACCATTGAATGTTTGGTGTTGCATCTTTTCCCAAAAAATGTAAATTTTGGAGCTGAAATTTGCTAGATTGTCTGACAATAAGGAGAGCAAAGAACCTCTCACAGAAAACACAGGATCTCAGGTTGACAGTGAGGGAGGATCATAGGTTTGTCTATCAAAAGTCACTTAATTTCATCCAGTTATGCTGCCTTGACAAGCAATCACCATTTCCTTAACACTTGCTAAGAGTTCACCAACTTTATATTCAGTGATTAATTACGGATGTGCCCAAGCACTTCTCTCCAAAACAGCAATGTGAAGAAGGCCTTGAAGAACTTGGGTAAATGGGCTTTCTATTTGAGGAGAGGAACACAACAACGGGCCTTTTTTGATGTATGAAGTACGTGCTGGCATCAGTTCAGACTTTCAGTGCACCTTGTCAGTATTTGGGGATTGAGGTGGTAGTAGGAGACACACAGGTGATGTAGAAATAATAAACACAGAAACTGATGCCCAGAGTTTCCAAAATAGAATTATCTTCTATTTATTTTGGACATGTTAGTGATCCACTTTTCTCTAGTACTACATGTCTAACAACTTATGTTGACCTCCTTTACTCTTTTCAGGACACTTAACTCTAGTATTCCTGACAAACTAATGTATGCCATGCATTTAAATTTCACCAAAGGCTGGCAAGAGGCATAATTTTTTTTTTCCTGAATATAGTTGTACGAAAACTGTCTAAAAACTCTTTGCAGAATTTGACACATGCAAGTAATACACATAACTGAAAACTGACTCTTCAACTTCCTTTTAATCCCGTTCCTTTCATTGTAGGTGTGGTAACTCCTCACTGGCAGGGACAAATTCTAATAACCATTCCCCTAGGGAGGTAAGAAAAGTCAGACTGTTAGTTCTGGTGAGTCAACATAGCGTGTAGCAAAAGGCAATTACAGCTGTCCCATTATTATCAGATTAGCAGGTCTGTGTTGTGATTGATTTCATTTACTCTCAGTTACAAGAAGCATGTAAATGTCCTACGATGTTTTGCAGATGTTGTCTCTAAGAGAACAGCATCTTGTTGGGGTCCTCTTTAGTGCTTCGTCAGTATTTTGCTAATAAAATATTAGCAATGCAGGGAAAATATTCTTTCAGAGAAATATTTAGCAGTTCCTTGCAGAATAGTCAATGTTTTCAGTGTGACTCTTACTTAAACATACAGTGTTTTGGTTTAATTTTGTTTTGGTTTCACTTATGTTTGGTTTAACCCTTTTCTGAGAGCTCAGTGCTGTGGCCACTCTTGATCACACCAGTTGGGAGCTCATTAGAGAAGAAGACAGATAAGAATTCGTGGTTTGTGGGAACAATGAGCACAGTCATTACGGTTGTCAGGTGGAAAAGTGGAAGCTGTAAATGTTGGACTCACTCCCGGGCCTCTTGCTTCTTGTGTAAGAAATAAACACTATAAATTACAGAACCAATCTTTAGGTTTCAAGCATAGTATTTTTACTCTGTGTTTCAAGTGGTGGCTTGACTAGTTCCAGTCCTGACCCCCAATTTCTGTGACATACTTTGTTTTTCTCCCTGAAAGAAAGCTTTGCATTAGAGGTTGAAGTGTAAAAACTACAGCAAAAGTTACGTTGACATCAAAAGAGCGGAATTTCAGTTACAATACTTCTGCACAGTGGAAAGTGCTATTGCTCAACTTAATCTCTTCCCTAGGGATCAAAGCATTCACGTAGGAAACAGAAGCAAAAGGCAGTTTTTCTTCAGATCACTAGATATTCTCCTCTGGGCATGATTTCAAAAAGAGGAATGAACCCTGCCCAGTGATTTAAGTAGTTGTTGCAGAGGTGGTGATTCCTTCATCAGCCGAAATGAGCGGTGAGTACACGCAGGTGCTTCCTGGCAACCCCGAGCAAGGCAAAGCTGGCGATGAGTGGGATCTCTGGGCATACCCTTCTCCTAGGTGTTAGCTGTTGGTTAGTTCCAGGTGGCTTTCCTTTCATGTATGAAATTTGTAGGTCAATGTAGTTTTCTGAAGCATCCAACTCAATAGATGAAACTTTGTTATCTAGTTCTGTGGTTTGGCTTCTTTCTGCTGTGCAGGTCTGGTACCTCAAGCAAAGGCATTGTAGCACCTGTCTTATACATACACATGCTCTTGGCTGAAGAACTCCCAGATGCTGTGAAGAATTGTGGTGTGACGAATAAGAAAAGAGGCAAGATGAGGTCCAGGGATAGCAGTGGACCTTTATCATGAGATATGCTTGACTTTGCATATGGGTGCTTGAATCTACCGTTATTCACTTTAGAGAAAAGTGAGGTTTTGTCAGCTGTAGTATGATCCTGAACAGTCCATATCAAATGAAATTTAGAGAAGTTTCTTTTCATCCTCAGTAATCTCGAAATGGCTATGGCAAGAGCATTTAAAGAGAAGAGGATCTGGATGACATACGTCCTCAGACATCAGTGTAGGACATGGGGAGGTATCCATGCCTAAGGTGGCAAAATAAATACAAATTACAAAAAGCCTGAAATGTCTTTATATGTGTCATAAAAGCATAAGAGCATTCTGAACATCAATCCAAGAATATATTGCATGGTCTAATTTTCATTTCTTTAACATCTTCACACAAGATAACTTGGTTGGTCTATAAAAGGACCTAAGTTTTTCAAATGCACTAAACTCAAGTTCTTCATCATTAAAAAATGAATAAACAGAACTTCTTATGTAGAAAAAGCCAGCAAAGTAAGGTCTCAGTAGTATTAATTGGAAAATAAATTTTTTTAAATGAGAACTGCAAAAGTGTTTTTTTTTTTTTAAATGATGACTTGCCAGAATAGACTTTCCACACCCCAAACAGTATGTTGTTTGGGGGATTCTGAATGCTCTCAGTGCGGCAAGACCAACAAAGTTTATCTGAGTTTACAGCAAATAATCTGCCCTTATGTATGTAATGGGCAAACTTCATTAAAGCCTTATGCTGCATATTAGGAAGCTCTTAGATCATTAGTTTATCTGGCACCAAGCCACCTACAAAACTTCAAAGTGTGGAAGTGTGGTTGCTGAGTCACGGTTTTGGAAGCTGCAGTAGCAGTTTAGAAATATCTATCCTCTAGATTGTAGAAACCCTGGAGAGCTGCAAAGATGTATGATATGTGTATGTGCTTTTGAACTTCAAAATAGAAAAGAGACAACCCATCAAGAGACCTTTTGTATATGCACCTTTTTTTCTTCCCCTCTTCGGTACTTAGGTAACTATAAAGCAGCTAAAATCAACACTAAAATGTCAGGTTTGAAAAGACGTGTGTGAAGAAAGCATTTTGGGTGAAGGTCTTGGTTCAGAGCACCAGCTGTACCAGCAGTTTGTCCAGTAATACATCAGCTGAAGTAAAAGCACAGTTCTTGGTCTTGAGGTGAGCAACAGATTTAGAACAAAAGAGTATTTTAACTTGAGATAACATTCACAATTTTGTGCTTCCCTGCTGATAGCAGGCACTTACTGAAGGGAGGGGGAATAGAAGGAAAGAGAATAGGCTGGAAAGGGGGCTAATGGGGCTCCAGACATTACATTACCCCAGCTGGGTTGCGTGTGTGTATCAGCACAGTGGTGGTCATGTGCTTCCCTTCTGCTGCTGCAACACAGGCAGGTGTGACCCTGATAACATTTTCTGTCTCCCTCTATTCACTCTAGTCTCTCCAGAGCCTGGTTCTTAATTAGAAACCCATTCTTGCTTTGCCTTGCCAACTATACTTGTAAAATAAATGAAGCGTATCTAGTAACCCGTGGCCAAGGACAGTTATGTTGTTGAAGTTTCTTCTGGATAGTGTTAATTAGCAAAACTAACAAAAAGGCATAATCGACAAGCACAAGAAGGGAACTAATTTTATAGAGTGCTAAAAGCTTCAGGGAAGATTACACTTTTTCTTGTAAATTAATGCTCTCTTTATTTGTATTGGCTATTGTTGCAGAAATACTGAGGTGGAGGTTGAAAAGTGGTACAATTTATTTTGTACCATTTTGAAATCCGGTATCTCTGCATGATTAGTGCCTATCTACTTTGAAATGCTGATCTTTATATTGTTATTCTAATACCTTTCTGGAGTGGCATTTTTTATAACTAGTACCTGTGGCAGAGGCAGGGGTTCTCTGAGCTCTTCGCAAAGTTTGTTTTGGGTTTCATAAGTATTATCACTTAGTAGGAAAACATAGAGGGAAGAACATTCATCCAAGAGAGAATTCTGGGAAGAAAGGGTTATACTTGGTAAGTGCTGAATTGTTGAATAAATCGATATAGACATTAGTGTGGTTTTATACTGTAGCCAAATAAATATATAAGTGATTTGAAGGCTAACTTAATGTAACTGTTTAAACAAATCGTTCCCTTTTTGCTCTTCTTTTTATGTCTAGGTTAAACATTTGAAATAGAGATGGCACCGTACAAAAAAGGAATATGTATCGAGGCAAATTAATTTCTATTTCTGCTACCTGACATTGGCATCCACTGAAATGTCCCATTTTCTCTTTAGTAACTGGCTGATGGGAACAGTTTGTGGTAAGACCCCTGTGTCAATTGCCCTGGTGTACAGCCAGAGGAATATAACTCCTATGGGATTGCTCTAGATCTAGAGTAGATGAGATGGAAGAAACCCATCTAGTGGTAAATAAACCCTCACCTTCCCCTTAGTCCCACGCTTGTGGGTGACTGACAGTTGAAAAATGTCAGGTGGAGACTATCTTGACCTTGTACAAAGCACTGAGTCATTTCCTCAACTGAGAAGTTAATTTTTCTTCAGTGTTCCTTTCTTTTTTTTTTTCCTCTGCTGACGTACTCGGCACACAAGAAGCTTTTTTATTTGTATAGCTTTAAATTGTTTCAGCCTTTCTGATTTTTAAGAGCAGGGAGGCTTCTCCAGTGGCAATTTGCTTCTCTGGTAGTTGTGTGACGCCAGGTTATTTTTGAGGAGACAGTAGAAGCCAGAGCTGCTGGCACCTTCCTGGATATTCATCTCTGTGACTGCTCACAGCTCGAGTGGTGGCTTTCTTCTGTAGCTCACACCCAGCCCCTCTTCAAGAAGGATCATGCTGTGGGGCTGAAGGCTTACCTGAACCATGAACTTTAAGGTACTTTGAGTGTTTGAGGGGGGGCAGAATTGGGCAGATTGCCAAGAAACCATACTAGGTGACCCTCTTCCCTGCAGGCTGGTCAGTTCTCCATGCAGATCAGCTCACAGCTTACACGAAATTAAGTGGTATAATTATTTCCAGGCAGGTTTCTTGCCTGCTGTGAAACTCTTTGTGTGTAGATGCTGAAATACTGTGTTGTAGACATTTGCTGAAAACGCAGTGGGGAAGTGTTGTTTATCTTAAGCAGTGTGAAAGAAGTTTTTATGCCATATTTACGTGTTTTCACTTTGGATAGCAGAATGCCATTCAAAAGACACGGTTTAGTCTCTTACACGGTGTCCAAGCAGCAGTTGCCACCTTTGGGGTGAATGCGGCAGCACGGCTGGTGCAAAGAGATTTCACCCTCCTTTATGGGAGAATTCATTTTACAACACGGTTGTTAAGAACTTATTTCTGTACCAGAAATAGCCTGAAAGGAAAGGCTGAAGTCCAGGTAAGCCATGTGGTCCTGTATATGAATATATAGTCTGTTTATTTATCTTAAATGTATTCAAGTTTTGTTTCCCTCTTGGCGACAGTCCAGCTCTCCCTTGGCATTTAGCTGTAGTCAGCTGAGAGCCAGGCGTTGAGATCACATTCTGGTTGTTTCTGGGTGTCACTGGTACTCATCAGTCCCTTTTTGCTGTCCTGTAAGTAGCTTTTTTCTTACACTCTCATTTGTTGTATTTTACCATTTGTGTTCTCTACCTCTTTTAGGCTGTTTTAAAAATATTTTAACAGGGTTCCATAAGCATCTACTATTTCTAATGAACTTTAGTTAAAGAGCTGTGCTTTTTTCAATACTGCCATGAACAAACTAAGCAAGCAGAGTAGTTCTCCTTTATTAAAATGTTCAGAGCTTTGCTGATGTTGTCTTACTTGCTGGGCTTTACACAGCATGGAAATCAGCTTTGTCTTTCTAGGCTCTCCTTTGAAACACTAGAGTAAGCATCTTATTTGGTATAATAAATTATTAAAAAGCAGATTAAAGTCCAAAAAGACTCTAGATTATATGTTCAAATTTTGTTCTTTGGCTGAGAGTGTTGGTGCTTTAGGGAGTTCCCTGCTGGGAAGTACAGAAATGGGTTAGTTTCTCTGTGGGTGCATCTCTTCCTTCTTCAGAAGGGAAGAGGAATTCATCAGCCAGAACCATTAATGTGGCTCTTCAAGCGCAAATTGCCAAGCCAGTCCTTGACTGGGACTTGTCTCCTTGTCAGGAGACACACAGATCATAGCCAGATTTCTGGAACTCTCTGTGATGAGGAGGAGTCTGAGATGGAGCACTGGCCACAAACAGCTCTGAACTGAACACAAATAGCTGCCTATGCCTGGACCTGGCCTTCACACAGTCCTTAAAAATTTGAGGAACTACTTTTTACAGTTTAGAGAGGAGTGCTAAAACTTTTAAGGCTGGAATAAATCTTGTGTGCTTTCTTCCCCCCCCACCCCATTCCCCCAGAATAAATAAGCAAAGCATTTGTGGAGGAATAGCTGCAGAGATTTATTTTCTGTCAGCTCCCTCCTAAGCCTCTGTTTCAGTGAACAAATCTGTAGTGGTTTGGTTTATGTTGTAAGGAACAGAATGTGACTCACAGTTTCAAAATGAGTATAGCATACAGGTCTGGTGAAAAGTCACGTCTTTTCAATGGAATCAAGAAAAATCAGGACATGTTTTTTTCAGTGCAATCAAGAAAATTCAGAATTATTTCTGCTTTTTTTTTTTTTTGAGAGAAAAACTCAAGATACAGACAAACAAAATATCTCACCTAAAGTGAGTCATACAAAGGTAGCAGAGAAGACCAGAGAAAAATGTTTCCCATGGTGCCTGTAGTCTTCTGTAGCTCTTCAAAAGCAAGAGGTCTCTGCAGGAAAAAAAAAAGTCCCGTGAGATCACACATCGGCAGTTCCCACCCAGATTCATGTAATACTCCAGGGAGGAGGTGTAGGCTATACTCATCCCCGCTGTTGAGTGGAGTTTAGAAAAAGGGAATCCACTGTCTCTAAGGATGTGCTCTCATCAGGAAAGCGTAGCAAGCATCCTTCTTATTTTGGAACTTTCAAAGATACAGGTCTTAGTGCAGAAGTAAATGCCAGTATATAAAACAAGGAGTAAATGTTTTGAGTGCTACAACATCAGCAGCATAACCACCCAAAGATCTGCGCTTGTCGGTCAGTGTAATTTCCAGGGTTTTGTTTTGAAAAGCTCGGCTCCATACTCCCACAAACAGAACTCCAGTGGAATTTCCATTAAGCAATGCAGTTAGGTCTGTGTGTTTCTGGAAAAGATGTGTCTTTGTAGAATGTCTCCTCCAAAATCGTCTTGGTGTTTGTTTCAGTCTGTTTTTCTAAACCAGAGGTATCACGCTGCAAAAAGATTCACTTAGTGATAATGCTTATCTGTTTTTCTCCTTCTCTCCCTTTCTCTGCTTAATAAGACAAAACGGAGGGCAAAACCACTTTGGAGGAATTTGCATGAAGAAAAAAAAGAAGAGAGATTAATTTACATTGCTGGGTGTCAGGCTGTAATATGATTTTGCTGGCAAAGCTAAAAAAGGAAATGTTCATATCTCATAGACATTTTAGAAGAGGTCATTAGCTTAGCAGATGGGAAAAAAATATTTCTGAGCCTTCAGCAGTTCCTGAACTCACACAACATGTTACACAGGTATGTATACACACCGGCCAAATGCCGTGGAGGCTGCAAAATCGTAAGAGGAGCTTGGTATCACCAGTGAAATGTAAAATCCGAAAGCTACAAAATGTTGGTGCTGAACAGTAATCCTTAACCAACTGGAAATGGATTCTTTCAGGTGCCTTCATCCTCTGCATCAGAGTGCCTTCAGCGAGCGAGTGAAATGGCAGATGGGATTAACTCCCCCTCTCGAGTTGTGTTGCTCCTTCCTCTGTCTTTCAGTGGGAAGGTTCAGCATGGGGCTGTCTGGGGAGGAGCCTCTGTGGGGATGGTGTCAGCTCTTGCTGTACTCTTCCTGTGGGGCAGGGTGGCAGACGTTGGATGGGGAGGGGAGCACTAGCACTTTCTGCATGGAGTGAACTGGGTGGGGGGTGGAATTTGATGCTGCAGAAGGGCAGAGAAAGAGAAGGGAAGATGTTTGCTGCCGTGGGAGGGTAGGAACTGGGGAGGCAGGGCTGGTGCTGCTTCTTTCACAGAATCACAGAGTTGTTGGAGTTGAAAGGGACCTCTAGAGATCCTCTAGTCCAGCCCCTCCACTAAACCAGAATTGTCTAGAGACACAGAATTGGATCCAGGCAGGTTTTGAAAATCTCCAAATACAGAGACTCTACGACTTCCCTGCGCAGCCTGTTCCAAGTCTCTGTAACCCTCACAGTAAAGAAGTTCTTCCTCATCTTTAAATGAAACTTCTGTGTTCCAGCTTGTGCCCGTTGCCCCTTGTCCTGTCATTCGGGCTGAGGGAGGAGTTGAGCTGGAAGATGCCCCATCTCCTACTTGGCCCATGTGGCTGCGTTTCACTGTCCTGGCCTCAGTGCCAGGCGAGAATGCAAGGGAACCGCCCTCCTCTGATAAAGTTGAGCAAGGTTCGTGCTATCCTGGCCTCCTAACATTTTAGGAAATGTCCTGTACCGCCAGGGCTGGACGCAGGCTCTTTCCAGAGCAAGGAAACCTTCTGACTTCATGTTTGTGTCTTGTGGGAAACCAGCAAGTGAGAACTTCAGGGGTAATGAAGACCCTAGCAATTAAAGCACTCACCTAATCTGTAGTAACTCAAGTTGACTGTCCTCCCACCCTGTGCCAGCCGGTGGCCTCTCTCTTGCCTGGACCTAGTAAAAAAGTTTTGCTAAAATTGGCGTGATTCAGGAGAGGCATGGTTCCGACAGACCCCTGTGCAGTGGAAGTGCAGATTCCTTTACAATGGAAAACAGTTGTTAGTGGGAAAGCCTATCCTATTCTGCTCCAAAGGAAAGCAAAGTAAAAACATTTGCTCAGACATGTCTTGCTTGTTGTTTTTGCTGCTCCTTGTGGAATAATGGCTCTTGTCTGACATGTCAAAATCAAACCCACCTTTCATGCAGGCTAAATGTCAAATTAAAATTAATATAAAGACAAGGAAAAAGAAATCTGATTGTTAAACTTTTAAAACCAAAATATTCAGTATGTGGACCTCAGAACTAACGTTGTTTGTATGACAAATAGGAACAAGACTTGATGGTTTTCTTATACGTTGGTTTCCATTCCTCCACTTTTCCATAAGTGTCAGTGGCCCATGTAGATTAAGAAAGTTAAATAAAAGTTCTATGCCTGGTGGCATTCCAGCTAAATTGGCTTAAGGGTCCAGCCATACTTCATTCAAGTAATTTATAAAAAGCACAGTTTAACTTTCTACTCTGTCATTTTTCAAATGGTCCTGTATGTACTCGTTGTTTTTGCAGCCTTGTTATCATTTGAGATATAAATACACTCTTTTTTTTGGTGCTTATTTGAAGCACTTTATCCAGGTGTTTCGATAGAAGAGCATGTTTATTGAAGGATCATTTACCAAAATGGAAAAGACTCTTTTTAAGCCATCTGCCTTAATTAGAGATCATTTAAACTGAATTAATTTAAAATACATTAATTCAGCTGTGTAGAAATTATCTGACTGCCAGCCCAGTACATGCCTTGGAAATGACTGTTTGGTGTTTGTTCTTGAACAACAGATAGGCTATAATATTCAGAAGTAGAGATTTGCTTTTAGGGCTTACTTTTTTGAGAGACTATAATTTTCCTCAGTTGCTGAGTAAGCTCAGGGAAACCATAAAATAATTTCCTTACTATATTTTACTAGAATTTTGATCAAAATATGTCCATTTTTACCAAACTAGTCTATAACCACGAAGCTCTAAGATAGGAAGACTGTTTTAATGTCCTAGGCTAAGGGCATTAGAGGGTAATAGAGATGATTCATACTTTCATAAAATAGAAATATACTGAAAGGCTAAAGGAATTAAACCAAATGAATCCCAGGTGTAATTCTACTGACTTGTTTAGACTTGTAACTGGTATGAATTTCACCTATTAGATGTATTCTCACAGGAAAAAGAGACACTGAAATAGCATGAAAGTCAGGGATGTTTATAAATCTCTGCGATCAATGGTATCCTTTCAGCAAAGACACGAAGGAAACAAATGGAGTCATCTAAAAATAGGAAGGCGGGAGCACATGTAGTACTGCAGATAAACCCTTCACATGAAGCGTAAAATCAATCCCAAATAAGTTGCAAGGAAAAAAGTTCTTAGTATGTTCTGTGAATAGTCATAGAACCTATTTGCTTCCATCATTAGTCCTTGAGAGATTGTGGATTTGGGGTTATTTTTTTTCATTTATTGGAAATTGTGTTTTATCAGAGCTATTCAGTGGAGCAGGATGTAGCTGACTCCCAGAAGATTTAAGGGCAAGATGCTCTCAAATATTTGTGCCCCCATATTCCCCATTCTATGTAGAATTTTGCTAAACTTTTGCCCCAGTCTCAAAATTTTCTGCCAGAGGAGTAAATCTGCGACTTGCCTTGTTTTGATCATTTGTGCCTGTGTGTGCATGTAAATACACTTCGGTCTCTGACTATTAAGGTGCAGTCACGGACTTCTGGGTGCAGACAACCAACCAGATAACCAACCAGGGATTGTATTGCAGGTGTCTGATGCACTAGAGACAACTCTCATCTCCAAATGTGAGTGGAACAAATCCAGCCCAGTGATCTACTCCTCAAGGTTAAAGAGCACATTCTTAGTGCTGTGCCCTGTCTTTATTATCAAATTTCAGTGGAGGCAACAGAAGACATGCAATTAGATAAAGTTAAGTACATGCACAGCTGCAGGATCAAAATGTAAACCTATACTACCAGGATATGTTTCAGGCAATTGTAATTGATTGAATTTATTTTTTTTTTTATTTGTAACTTAAAGCCTACTGTAAATATAATTGGGGAGTCTTGTGAATCAAGGTCATTATTTAACTTAAATTATAAACCTAAAGGAAGACACGTTTCTCAAATCTCAATCTGTTTTCCTGGTGAGTCACCATGGGATGGGGCAGATTATTCTACCTATAATTTCGTTAAAATCAGTAAAACAGGACTACAACAAGATTGAACAGGTGTGCTCTAGAGGATATGGCCTGAGTGGAATTGTATTAGAGTTAGCATGATGTATGTTGGAGAGTGAAATGAAAATGGAAAATTATTCATTTAATATTAAGAAATACTGTCTCTGAAGCAAAAATACCTGCTAAAACATAAATAAAATATAAATGAAACGTGGAGCAGGGAAGTGAGGGTCCAGATTTAAAATGCAATTTTAGAAGGCAATGCAGAAAAGCCATATAACTTCTCAAAATGCAGCTGTATGTCCTATTGATTTTTCATCTTGTGAATGTTAAAGTCACTGACATGTTGAGCACAACAGTAGGAAACTTTGCTAACTTGTTAAAGGATGCTTGAGTGCAGCAGGGTGTTTTGCAGTTGGGGTTAGCTCCATTTTGTTTGTTTTAGACTTCACAGGCCAAACAGCTGTTTTCTGCCTGGGCTCCCTTAAGGTCATCAGACTACTGCGAAAAGCACAGTGATCTCTGTTGATTCATCTTCCCCTGAGGGCAAATGGAACCGAAATGATTTTGTAGAAGTTTCCAGCACTTGTGTTGGCCTAAAGACATGGTCAAGACAAAGTTTTTAGGGAGAGGAAATATCTTTTATTAGAAAAGTCTCATTGGAAAAACTTGTAGGTAAACTAGCTCTCCATCAAACTGAGATGGCTTTACAGAACTATCCTACAATAGTTCACTTATATTTGCAAAATCAAAGACCTTTTACTACCCTTGAACTGAGTTAATAGAATAATATTTTATTAACTAGCTAAACATTTATTGAGTTGGGCAAACACAATTTTCTTTCCAACATCCTGTCCAGTGAAGAATGCCAAATGAGGTATTTTGGATTGGATTTCCAGAAGCATTCGTGGATGAGCCAGAAGAATAGTTCAGGACACCCAGCTCATTTGCAGAGTAGAAACAAGGGAAAGAGTAAGTCGTTATGGGGAAAATAGTTATGCAGAGCTTCATGATGAAAGCAGAGAACACTGAGCCCCTGAGAACCATATGTTTGAGTGAAGTGTTGGGGTGATGTCTAGAAGGCATCTTAGCAGCTCGCAGGCTGGTATTTGCTCTTTGTGAACAGGGTGGAAGAGATCACAGAATCAACAACAACCACCAGTGAAATAGCTGAAGTTATCAACTGCTTTGCTTTTCAGGCTAATGCTTGAGGAAGCTAGTCAAATGATAAGAACTTGGAATGTTAGATTTACAAGCTCTTATGGCAAAGACAAGCAGGCTTTGTTGCAGCTTGCTGTCCTACAGAAAATAAAATTAGCTTTTACTAGTACATTCGTACTTTGATTGCTTAATAGAGTTGAGGGTTAAGGTGACTGCTTTAAATGTTATATCCAGACCTCTCTTAGTAGTTAGAAATTAATTACTAAGTTTCACTTCATTTTTTTGTTGGTTTGTTTTGGTTTATGTTAGTTTTGTGTGGTTTTAAAAAATTTTTTTATTATTATTAGAACAGACTGCTATGAGTAATTCTTGGTCTGGAGATAGTGACTTCTCCTTGTCTGTTTGGCACTATGAAACCAGAATGCAGAAATGAAAAATTTAAATAGGAAAATTTTACTCCAACTTAAGAAGAATGGCATTTGGATTTGCTTATGCTTCAGCTTTTCCAAAAAAATGTTCATCAGATATGAACCATATTATTACAAGACAGAAAGATTCCCCTCCTAAGGTGAAAAAGCACTAGGTGTTGTGACTGCAAAACTGGATAAATACAGGTATTTCCACATCAGTAAGGTGCAACTGAAGCTGATCAGGGAAGAAGTCCACACATAGAGCGGGATGCTCTCCAGGTCACATCCAGGCCATAAAAGATACAGCTCATAGATCTGAAGGAGGAAGAATCATAGAAAAATAAGATACAATCAGTCTGGTTTTATATGTAATTATGGAATGTTATTTGGCCATGGCAAAGATAAAATCAAAGTAAGCTTTCATTTGCATAACTGAAACAATAAAGTGCTTCTGAGAGCTTGTCCTTTCTTTTTAATGGAAATAGTCCCATGCTTTGAAAGCTTAGGGACTTAGCAAGGTGCCTGCTGCTGTTTACATGCAGTCCTGCTCACTGCCAGACTAAGCCCTTTCAACAAGCCCTCTTCTGCCTCCAGGGGACCCTCTGAAGGTCTGAATACAAAATAAACAGTGATTTTTCTCCCTGGTAGGCAGCTGCTGGCACAGGACAAATCTGTGCAGAAGGTCAAATTGCAGCTGCTTGTTCTTTGGAGGGCTCCAGATAACATCAGTCTGTAAGGGTTGTCACAAATACTCCATATTCAGTTAATAAGACGTTGTGGCATGTGCCATATTAATAAAATAGTTTATCCCCCTCAAAAAAAAATTTCTTGGTGTTCTGTACTACCGTTGTATTTCTTGTGCAGACTCTTCAGGTTTCCTACATGTGGGCATATTACACACATATTCTTTTAAGCCAAAAAAAAAGAGCAAGCCGGTTTTACTACTACCTAGCTGGTTTGCTGCGTATCTGCAAGTTCTCTGTCATGCCCATCTTTGTGCGCATCCTCCAGTAGAGCTGGTCTCCTGAAACGCTCCCCAAATTTTACCAAGCGT
Organism: Trogon surrucura; assembly: GCA_020746105.1. NCBI lineage: Eukaryota > Metazoa > Chordata > Aves > Trogoniformes > Trogonidae > Trogon > Trogon surrucura. Next base: position 58,519,529 of record CM036618.1, read on the forward strand.
CTCTTCCTCCCTGCCTCCATCCTGCTTTCTCTCCAAAGAAGCTTCTTGTTACTGATTTCACTCCTCTTCCTCAGACAGGTTCCAGAGCTCCCCTTTCTTCCTGTGTCCCTTTAGCTTGTCGTGTAGTTTATTTAACATAAACCCTCAATTAATCTCTCCTTTTCTCTATGTGCAAGGACAGTTACAGGCTCCCCATGCCTCCTTCTTCTCTGTCATCCTTGTGCTCCTGACTTTCAGCTCTCTGTGCCTGCATGTTGCTACCAGGCAACTCCTCTTCTTTCTCTGCAGCTCCTTCTCTTCTGTAAGCACTTCCACAAGGATCTCTGTTCCTAGGAGCCTCCTGTACATATATAGCAGTACCCTCTGATTCACTCTGGACTGGATAGAAACACTCCTCATTTGTGTATCAGCAATATTTCAAGGAGACTAGGGCTTTCTCCACTAAGAGAATTTGGGTGCATAGGTATGTTGGTTATCTGCATAGGATCATCCCATTCTCATATATCTGCTAAATTGTAAGTTCATCTTCTCTCTATTGCATTTTATATTGCACTGTACTAATTGCTTTGCTAGAGTGCATTGTGTAAGTGGACTCCAGTATGCCACAAGCTGTTTGCTGCCTCAGCTTTTCCCAGAGATTTTGTCAGAGCAGTCTTCATCCACAGAGCTGACAAGCAGAGCTTCTGATAATACAGTACTGACATATATATATGCTAGCTTAGGTAGCTGTTGACTTGGTCTGTATTGCAGAAAGTGCTCATGGCATGCCAGGGCAGCAAGTATCAAAGTAGAGGGAAAAAGTCCTTTGATTGATCTCTAAAGAATTCAAGGAGTTCAAAGGCTGAGGGGCAAGTTCATCAGAGAGGTTGGAGGATAGTAATTTCCTTGTGTGCCTTTGGCGACGTGAAAGATCATAAATACAAGTTCACTGCAGTGTTGTAGTTGCAGGGCCTCTTCAATATTAGCCTTAAAAATTATTTCTAAAAAAAATCCTAAATTAATCCTCAGATATGTTCTCACAGGTGGGAAGATTTCTCTTGGATTTCAGGCCAGATACAAATCTTAAGAAAGGATTTGGAGGAATGGAGGTCTGTGGCTGAACTCAGAAAGTGATGTGCAAGTATGTAGGACGGGAGATATTTATACATTTTGCAATAGGAAATGAAAACTCTTTGAGGGTGAATGGCCAAAATATAAGAGGAAGAATTATGCTGATTGGTTGGTTTCCATTGATCTTTATTCCTTATTCCATAGATGTGGATGTATTTGATTTCTCTCCAGCACAGCTGATTTATTAGAGTTTCTTCCCTGTTGAGTGGTGTTTCCCATTAAGTCAACTAAAGCTTATGTCTGTCCTTGCTTTTGGTCACTCTGAGACATTAGGAAAGTGACTTGTGTACTTGCCTGGTATTGATTGCCTTCAGCTAATGTCACTTCATTTATTACTAGCTGCAGATGACTTCTGATTCAGTTGTTAGTAACATGACCCCTTCCCCATCTTTAGTGGCCAGCTCAGCCCTAACCCTTCACACTTATTTTCTTTCACAATGGGAAAATTGTATCATTGCTTGGAACTGCTATTAGTTTTGTAAAGTGTTCTTCCGTGCATCAGAGCACTGTGCGTACGCAGGGTCAAACACAGCTCACAGTAAAGCTGTTCTGCTCTGTACAGGTTTCTAGAGGGTGAACCCTCACCATGGTTTCTGTGTGTTCTCCAGAAGCATAAAAGCAGCATGACTAGTAAGTTATATGGCTTTTCTTCTCTTATCTTTTCCATGAGTAAAATATTGACTTGTGGAAGTGGTCAGAAAATTCAACTGAAAGTTTTCAAGTACCACTCTGAGGAAGAAAAAAAGTCTATCCCGTTTCATTTGTACAGACAGTGATTTCATGCCATAGGTACCTGGTAATGCTGGGGTGCCATACTGGCATACAGCAGTACTTTCAGCTGCAGTATCTATACAAGTGGACACATATGATTCTTACATGCTGTGTACAGGAGACAGCAAAAGTTAAGCTATTATGAGCTGGAGATTGGTGAGCTTTGGTATGGTTCTTAATACTTTTATAAAACTAATTCCCTATCTTCAGCCACTCCTCATGAAAGCATAGACAAGATTTATCTAGAAATTGGCCTCACCAAGGGGTAAAATTTGTCAGTTCCTGTCTTTATCCTACAGCTTTGGTCAAAGTTTTAAGATTCTGTGCCCCAAACTGATGAGCATCTGAACATGATCAAGGTCTTGGACCTTCATTCAATGCTTCTGAGAGCACCAAGGCAGAAAGTAGAGGAATGGTGTTACACTGGTATGACAGGATGACTGATTTGGGACTAAGAATATCATATATGGAAGCCATTTTTGCACATTATCAGTAAGGTTGTTGCCTCTGCAAGAGTGGAAAGTAGGTCATGTATCCAGAGCAAGACTTCTATGTTAACTGTCTGTCCAGCTGTGTCCACTGCAAAGAACCAAAATCAAAGAACTGTTATACAATATGCCAGACTTTCAAATATCATCCCCAAAATATCATGTGTTATATGGGCTGTAACATCCAGACTGAGACAAAAGATGTAGAAGGACTCAGACATGCTTCTGCACTTCAGATTTACTGAGATGAGGTATAATTTAGTTTCCTTGTATGGAAAAACAACTTTACGAATTTTTTAGAGAACATACACTAGAGACGCCATCTCAGTTGGTAGAGCAATCTCAAATTATATTTCTAACATGAAATAATAAAAGGGATTCTTATTTCAGCTTCAGTGATGCATTAAAAAAACTTTAAAGCGAATAAATTTACTTTTTTTTTCTTGAGTGATTCACTTCTAACTTTCATATAGTTGATTAGTTCTGTGTAATAAGAAATGTGTGGTCTCTTGTCCTAAACCTCCAACAGAATTAAGAAGCCTGTGTTTAATACAGATATGGCAAAGGCTGCTTGCTTATCTTTCTGTGTGCTTTCCAGCACTAGCTTATGAGTGTGTTACAAATGTAATGGATGTGAAAAAACACATAACAGAAGTTTTTCTCGCAGAAATTGTTTTGTGAGTGCTCAGGTTACTGTTAATCATCACGATAATCTCTGGAGTCTCTTCCTTAATAGCATGAATGTTCCTAGGTTTTTTCGTGTTCTGTGATCCAGCAATGATTCAGGATAAAGCATTAGGATTACATGAGCACGTATAATGAGAATGTTCCTATCCTGAGATATTTGAGAAAAGGAGGCAAAGGCATCAGGATGTAGCTGCAGGAGAAGAGGATGTGAAAATATGGCAACTGCATAGCAAGGAGATGCATTTTTCATCTCAGGTGAACAGTGGGAAGCACTTCATTCAATAGATTTTCTGTTCTCATTACTTAGAAACTTTTGAACCTACAGGCTTTTGGGCTAAAGGTGCTTGGCAGTCACTCATTACTAAATAAAAAACAACTAAACACAACTAAAAGGAATGAAGTTCTTTCTGAACGAAGTAAGATGCTGAAATGTATCTTACAGTAGGAGACCATCAAGACACAAAATCAGTCAATCTGGCTCTAAAAGTCTTACTTGGCCGTTGTATTTTTCAGGTATTTTTGAGGATTTCATGCTTTCCAGTTTGTTCCTACTAGAGGCACTGAAAAGGAACAGTGTCACTGTTCAGAGAGAGACTATTTGTAAGACCTAAGAGAAAAGTTTTTGGGAGAAGTGCCTGAGTGGCAAGGAGTGATGTGTTTTTGGTCTTTCAGTCTCCTGCATGGAGTTGCAACAATACCAATGTCAGGAACCTTTTGACATTTCCTGAGGAATAGTTTGTCCTTCCGAGCAGAACAAAAGGAGCATTTTATCTCTGTGTAAAACAGCAAAAATATCAGAAGAAAAAAGAGCTTTCACAAATACTTATGGTGGTGATTTATCTACTTCCTAACAGGTAGATTGAGGAAGAGACAGCACTGACATTTAGTGAGGCACCATAGCACCTGCTACAACTGAGCACCCTAAAGCATTTTTTCCCTTGATCCTCAACACAAGTTGTTTCAGGAGACTTGTTTGTTCTTTTGCTTTGTCATTTATTTAAATAAAATCTCACCAGCTTCTGTGACTTATTTCTTCCCAAAGGACTGGCTATACTACCCACAAAAGAAGATTCAAAGATGAACAAACGAGCTGTCTTGCTTAGAGAAAATCCCACTGATAGTTTACCAGCCATTGCTTTGTCTCAGGACACTTACTTGAATGTCTGACAGATAATTGAGTTTTACAGTAATTGAGTTTTACTTTTGGATGTAGCCAGTTTTGACAAGCAGAGCATTGCCTTCCCCTTTGCACTCCTCAGCGGCTTTTTGTGCATTCTGGGTGGTTCTGCAGGGATTTCAGAAGCATATACGAGATTAACCTAGTACTACCCCCAAAAAAAACCTTAGTGCTATGTCATAGTTCAGTAGTGAGCTGCAAAGTTAGTCTGGTGCCATGGAGTACTGATGGGGTCCTAGCTGGGATGCCAGTCAAAGCCTTTGATCTCTAATTCCAGTAGGTGAGCTTTTCTAGGAGGTCCACCTACCTTCCTCCTGTTGACCCTCTGCAAACAGCCTGCATCCCTGATCAACTCTGCTTTCCACCCAGTCCCCTTCTCCCTTTGGGTGGCCTGGGTTTTGCTATGGGGAAAAGGGAGCCCTGGAAGTATAGAATCTTCTGCTCTGGAAGTCTGTCACTATTCTTTTAGAGCCGCGCACGGTTAGCCTGGTGAGCAGTGACATGAGACAAAAATGACAACAGTAATTTGAAAGTCGAGAGAAGCAGCTGCACGCAGGCATTGGCAAGATGCATCTTTAATGTGGGTAAGGCTACAGCAAAATGAATTCAGTGAAGCTGAAGGAGGTGTTGCCAGTGGGAGGAATGGAATTGGGAAAATAGATGCCACACACTGTGATTGCTATTTACTCTGTGAGGAAGCTTGAAAAATACTAAACCTAACAGATGCAAGAAGGTGCCAAAAGATAGTTATTTCCTGTTAAAAAAATTAAAGGTAGAAACACGAAGAGTGGAGAAGCCCCACATCCTTGCTTGGATGTAGGCCTTAGAAAACACTGTTTTAAGAGACCAGAAGAATGCTGGAAGAAATTTCTTAGACTATTGAAGAAAAAAAAGCGATTTATCGAAAGTACTGCAGCAAGCTATTTTGAATATGATCTGTCATATGTTTGGGCTTAAGTTTTGATTTGTATGGACCTAAATGGACCTAAGTTTTGATTTGTAATGTCAATTGTAAGCCTGCTGGGGTCATCCCTCATCTTTCAAATACACTTAGAGAATCTCCCGGGGTAGCGCAGTGGGTAGACCTTAACTTCTGAACTCAGTCTTCTCTTCAGCTTCTTATACCTTAAGTGTAATGTAGAAAAAACAAAGGTAAAAACATAATGGTAACTAAACAAAAGGAGATCCTGAGTATTTTCTGTTTTGAAGTGTAATTTACAGTTTCTTGTTCTGGTGAGCATGTGGAGAAATATATTTAGGACACCTACAGTTAAATAAATACGAACGCCCACAGAAAACCATGCAGACTATGCCTGTAAATAATGGATTCATTCTTGTCAAGTACTGACCTCACCAATTTTAATGAATACATACTATATAATAGTGTATCTAACCAAGACTGTTGATAAACATGCTTTGTACATTTTCTCCAAGTTGCATTCTTGAATGTCCCCATATAGTTTTTATATTATTGCTACTTATGGACAAGATTCATGTGGACCTAACCTGACTGTTTTTATGAGACACGGGAACTTTCTGCTAAATCTCCAGGTCAGAACTTTCAGTTACTGACTTTCGTTAAATAAAGTGGTTTATTTGCATGTTTTAGTTTTCTTTCAGACTTGGAGATTTTACTCATGCTTTTGTTTCTTACCAAGAAGGATTAATTTCTTTTATTACGGAGTATTTAAAGATAGAAAGAAGATTAAGGATATTTATTATTCTTGTTGGAGTGACACAGCTGAAAGGCACTTTGAGGGAGAACAGGAAAATGTTCTTTGTGGTGGGAACACCAGGTCAGCATCAGTAATCAAATTTCTGCCTGTCCCTTCCTGCACATTAGAGGAAGTCAGATTTCATCTCGTATTTGCCTCGTTTTTTCTATCCGTGAAATGAGAGCACTGATATTTCTCAGCCTTAGCAGAATTTTAGAAAGGGGACTGTGATGCTTTGCTCCTTATATGAACAATACTGAAATGATTGAGACTTTCCTTACCCAATTGTTTCTCTAAATACAGCTGGTTGTCAACCAAAAGCTGACAGCCTTCCATCAGCCCCATCTGATACATACAAAGCACTGACCATATTTACACAGAGACAACGCTCCTATTCCCACGTAGCATACAGAACTGCATTCATGTAGAGCAAGTAAATATTGGGTTTAGTTGAATGGTTCACATTTAATTATTAGAAATTAAACTGTTAATTATTGTGAATATTGCTGGTATGATAGCCTTTTGTGGTTCTTAGTAATACAGTTGCTAATGGCAGTTTTCACATACTATCCTGATTTGCCACTTGTCACCTCCTTCTGTCATAAGTGTTGGGCTGGTGCCCTGGGGTGTGATCCTGCAACACCTCTGTGCCTGATCCAAAGCCCATTTTGGTCAGCAGCAGTTTTCCCATTCAGTTCAATGGGCTTCGAGACAGGGATTGAGGGAGCAGAGCACTGTTGGTTCTATTATTTCCAGGGTTTGGCTACTGATTAGATAAAAGTCACATGCACAGCTGAGGTAGACCGAGCTAACAAGGAGCAGAGGAAAACAAATGGTTTGATATCTGAAGAATAAAGAAATTTTATGAAGTTTTAGGTTTTTTGAGACGTCTTTGTGTCATTTTCTCCTCTGTGAAAGGAGTTTGTTCTAACAAGATTCTAAATAAGAATCCAAATAGGATTCATAGTAAAAAGAACAAGCTTTGCTTCGTAGAGACGGCATCACAAAATAGACTTTCAGTTCCCTTCTGAATGGCTCTATGGCAAAACCTCTTAAAAAGAGACATCCAATCATGAAAAAAACATACAAGTGGCTGGCAGAAAGGGCTGTTGCTGACCCTGCCCACAGATTTCTCGTAGGTGCAGAGCTGTTCATTGTGCTAATGTGATGTGCAAATGGAAACATAAGGAAATGCAGAGAGATTCTTTTATCTTCTTCTGGGGCACAAGTAAAGGTTGAGCACTCAGTATTGAAATGTATTGTTTTCAGTAACAAAAGACCCATTGAGCAAAGCCAACGGCTATTGAATTGTGGAGCAGGTGATTATCATCCAGAATCACAGAATCACAGAATCACAGAATGTTAGGGATTGGAAGGGACCTCGAAAGGTCATCAAATCCAATCCCCCTGCCAGAGCAGGAATGCCTAGATTATGCTACATAGGAACCTGTCCAGGCAGGTCTTGAATGTCTCCAGAGAAGGAGACTCCACAACCTCTCTGGGCAGCCTGTTCCATCCATCCGAGAACTGTTTACTTCTTATGTTTGTTCCATATACAGATGTTGCTATGAGGAAAGGAGTCAGCAATGACTGATGTGGAGCCTGTGGTCACAGATTTTGCAGCATCCGGACGGGCTGGACGCCGGAACGCCTTACCAGATATTCTGGGCTCACCTGCTGGTGCTGGGACTTCAGACCTGCCACACAAACTGGCTGAGCTCTCCGTTTCAGAAGGTAATAGTTGTACATTCAAGACATTGACATTATTAGGCAGTTGTCCTTTGCGTTCTCATTAAGACTTCTGCCACCATGCAGTTTTGGTGTCAATACTAAAACTTATTTCTTCATCTAGGACTAAACTCAACCTTCCAAAGCAGTTACCACATGTACCTCCTGATGAGGAAAGTTAATTTTAACTCAGACTGTCTGCCATATCCACCCGCAGATTCAGCGTTTGGCAACCTGAGGAAAGGTGGTGGGAACTGAATTCCAGTTCTCCTGAAGAGGAGGAAACACAGTTGTGTTACTGGGCAGCTTGGAAAACCAGCAGTCCAGCTATAAATTAGGGTCTGCTCCTGCACTGAAGTAACTTAGCACAAGACAGCAAGCTGCACAATTAATCCAATTACAGCTATCCTGACTCAGGCATATACACTAAGAGTAGGGTTTACAATGATTTACTCCTGCTAGTAGGCTTTCAACTGTGCTGAGACCAGTGCCCTATTTTACCATGTCCTTTAATTTGATGAAGTGCTCTATTGCTTTAGCACAGGTCTGATCAACATCAGCTTGATTTGAGTTTTTTGTACTTTCAGGGCAATTTTCAGATTCAGAAAAATCTGGTTTTTAGGGTTACCCCTACTTTTTAAAGTTCTGATTTGGAAGTAACTCTTTCTTCTCGTACACGTCACTGTTGCTACCGTGACAAATGCCGCCTGCAGCTGGTGGTCCTGCATCCAGGAGCAGCGATGGTGTGGGTGCAGCACAGCGAGAGCCAGGCCTGTGCTGAGGATGAAAGGTCCATGAATCTGAAGTAGATTATAGGAGGCATTCCCGGGTTCCAAGAGTGCATGTCCTGCTTGTACATAAGCAGTTACAGGATGTTGTGTTTACAGCTTCCTAAAGCACCTAAAGGCTGGGGAGGGATTGCTTTGAATACAAGTTGTTCTTGCTTGCTTCGGTGATTTAATTTGCGTTTGTGTGTTTGGGCTTCTGTAAGGACACCCAGTATGGGCCCACTGAATGGCTGTTGGGCAGGTAGAAGGAACATTTCCAGAAGTGAGAAGGGACAGAACGACCACATCCTGGCTTGTACCTGGGAAAAAGAGGAAAATAAGAATCTGAAGGGTGCTGGAAGGAAGGATTACTTTTGCAAAGGGAAAATATAAGAATTATGAAGGAAAGAAAGTGGACACAAAGAGAAGAAAAGGAAAGACAACGAGGTCGGATAACCCCAGGCTGCAGGGCAGTAGTGAGAGAATTGGGAGAATCTGGAAGAGCGAGTGTGAAGGACGCAGGGCACTGTGTCAGAGTACATTCAGAGTAAAGTGGGCAGCCCTGTGAGTCTGGTTAAAATTCCTTTGTTGCGAGGAGAGATTTTTCCCTAGGAATGTGAAAAGTATGTCCCTACAAATTTTCTCCTTCTGGTGTGTGTGACTGGAGCACTGGAAATATATTCCAAAGTACAGACAATCACTTAACATTTAATGCTTCGGTTTTCAAATATTACATGGAGTTTTTTAATTATTCCAAATAGCTCTTCCACCTGGCACGGTCAGGCTCCAGCAGCAGAGAACTGTTTCCCTTATGAAAGGGGAGGTAAATGGGAATTTATATTGTTATTAGTGTTAGGAGCTGTGGAAGTTCAACCCGATGAAATATGTCTTGCTACATTCTGTGTAACTAGCTTTTCTGTTGTTTAGAGCAGCGAACCTTGAGGGAGATGCACCATATTAAACAAAGCACCAAAGAATACAACAGCTGTAGATGAGTTCCTCATATTTGTTTCATTTTGGACTCTGGAAAGTTTAGTACTTGGAAAGAATATACTTCTTAAAGCATGCAAAATTTCCCTCTTCAATCTTTCTTTTTTCTTTCCCCTGGATAAAAATAAACATGAAAGAATGAACGTCTTGTTAAAAGAAATGTTACAGCACAGCATAAAATAAGTACTTAGCCCTCCAGACAAAATAATCTTCCTCTCCTGGTGCCCATCTAATGAATTAAGAAGAAGAAGAAATGAAACACAGCTACATTAGTTTTAGCAAAATGTACTGATGCTTTCTTACAAATGCAAGGATCAGCACTGCCAGCATTTGAAGAACAATTAAGAGCATGGAATTACTCTTTGCTTTTGTCATTGACATACAGCTGTGCCAGAATGTGCCTCGAAGGAGCAGTTTCTGTTATCAGCAATTTGCAGTAGTGATAGTAGGAAATGAAAATAGGGTACAGTTAGGACCACCCTGACTGCTTGGATGCTTTTTGAGGTTGGGAATTCTACAAATATCAGGTGAGAATTACAATCTCATTGTGTTGTAAGTTAAACTTCTGATAAGACAGCAAGGAAAATAAGGAGAGTTCATCAAAATGGATGGATAGTTTGGAAGTTCAAATGCTGTGGCAGCCTGAAAAACGTTTGAGGCTCTGACAAGCATCTCTTTTTGGTTGTTTCTGGCTTTAACAATAAGTTGTTAAAAAAAATGAAGGCGATTTCCAGCTCAGAACAAAGAAGTTGGATAAATGAGAAAAGTGGAGAAGATGGAACATGTGGCTATATAAAGTATGCCATATTTTTTTTCTACTCTGAAAGATTCAGTGAAGATTATGGGAAATGGTGAGCAGGACTCTCTCCATCTTGGTTCAAATTTAGCTCATATACTCCTTTCTTTCTCAAATGCTGTCAGCTTGCTGTCATAGTGAAAGGTTGGGAACGGGATGTGCTAATACCTTTTGTCTGGCTTAGAAGAGAAAAGAGACTTCGCTTTACTCTTTATGAATATACAAGGATCATAGCTGTGTGATATAAATTTCCATGTACTTTGCAAGCTGCACCAAATTAACGTTCTCATGAGATGGATCGGAGAGATTTTGGCACCAGCTGTTTATGTCAGAGCCTAACTCTGAAAGAGGACCATCTGTATCCTGTGTGATCATCCTCTGATGGTACATAAGTTTTGGAGGGCTGAGACTTTCTGCAGGTGGTCTGGTGGGAGGCCATACTGGAACCACATTAAAGAGCTGATCGGTGTCACTCATGATCCAAAGGCTGAAGAGGAGTCTGCCAGAAGTTTGAGAGCAGAGGCTATACTCATCTCCCAGATTTGGCAATCTGTGTTAGGGCACCATTCTGCCTATAACAACTTTTATTGTTAGCAGATTTTTTTTTAAGTGACTCTGTATAACTGTCTGTCGCGGGTTAGGGCTGGGCCGGCCACTAACGTGGACAGACACTCTCTAACCCCCTCTTCCCCCCCGCAAATGGGAAGGAAAAGGGAATGAGGCAGAGAGACTTACGGGTTAGGGAAGAAAAACTAGAACAGCTTTAATGAAAATAATGGAAATAATGGTGAAAAAATAAAAGTAGAGAACTATATACAACTATAGATAGTAGCCCGATACCAAACCCAGCTTCCTCCCCCGATATCAATCCCCACTGGTGCTGCAGAGCAGGAGGCACTGGGGAAACCCCAGGCTCAGCAGTAGCGGGAGCTGGATACAGGGAGCTGGATTCGGGAACTCAGGATCCGGATCAAAAGCAGGAGATCAGATGGAGTCCTCTCTGGACACCGGCCATTGCAGAAAAAAGGCGAAAAGGCCGAAAAAGGGACGAAACTCCCGTGATCACTCAATTTATACTAAATATGACGTATATGGGATGGAATACTCTTGTTGGTCACCTGTCCTATCTATTATCCCCCGGAGGTGCAACCTTTTACTTCCTTGTGACCCCTCTTACTACCCAGCACCCCCAGCATGGCACACAAGAGCCAGCAGTGGCCTTGGTCACTACAGGAATAAGCATAAGCAAGAGCCTTTCTGCATCCCAGTCCCAGGCAGTAACTGTAAACATCAGGTGTTATCACTGCCAGTAGCACACACTGTCTGCAGAAACATGCTGCTGGCTTCAGAAAGTACAGCCCTTTAGAAGACACTAAACTGAGAAGTAAAAAATCACTAAACAGAACTGGGTTTTTCGCTAAACCCAGGACACTATCTTGATACACTCAGCAGCTTAGCACCTGTTGCACACAGGTGCAAGTGCTACCAACTGCGAGATTAGATTTCCTCTAACAGCTTTCCTCTACCCTGTCTGCAAGACTCCACTAATATTAGAGATCCAACCCCACACAGAAACATCCAACAGAGGAGATTGCTGTGTCTCCCTTTCCTCAACAGTGCCATGCTACATAATGCTGAAAGGTGTCAAATAACTCTATTCTTAATTTGCCAATATAAAACTCCAAAGCCTCCAAACCTCTGAGCAGACTTAGAAAATCAAGCCGTTTCTGCCAGGAGCTTTAGCTGATGAATTGTATTCAGGATTACATATTTGCTGTGATATGTAGAGACTGAGATATATTACTCTTTTGGCTGTTTGTGATATTTTGTGGAAAGTCTCCTGGGCAAGTATCTGAAAATGTATCCCTTAGATTACAACTGTGTCCTGAGTTCAGGTGGGATAGAGTTAATTTTCACAAAAAGTTGTGAGGGGGCACAGCCAAGACGGCTGACCTGAACTAGCCAAGAGGATATTCAATACCATATGACATCATACCCAGTATGGAAGTGGGGGAGCTGGCCAGCGAAGAGGAGGGATTGCAGCTCAGGAGCACCGGGTTCCATGTGAGGAGCAATTGCACTGTGCATTGCATGCTTTATCCATTCTTTTATTGGGTTTTATTTTTATTATTACTTCTTCTTTCCATGTACTGTCATATTAAACTGTTCTTATCTCAACCCGCGAGGTTTTACCTGTCTTCCATTTCTTCTTCCCTTCCCACCAGGGGGAAGGGAGGAGTGAAGGAGCAGCGATGTGATGCTTAGTGGCCCACTGGGCTTAAACCATGACAGACTGGAAGACGGTAAAGCCAGATAGGCTGATCAGACCTCTCTTTGCCTCCAAAAGCTACAGGCTGTCTTAGATTTGGTTATACAAACTGTTCTGATAGCACTGGTAATGCCATGTGGGACTTGAAAGTGGTGTGAAAAAGATTATGCTTTGCAAGGAAGTCGAGGCAAAAGGGATTTCTCCGTTAAAGAATCTAAGCATCAAAAGGGAAAGTGTGGTGGAACTCTTCAATCTAATGACTATGCATGCTGCGGGGGTTGGGGTTATGTTTAATAGCCATGTAAGCATTTGTAGAATCATAGAATCATTAAGGTTGGAAAAGACCTCTAAGATCATCAAGTCCAACCATCAACCCAATACTACCATGACCACTTAACCATGTGCCTAAGTGCCAAGTCTACATGTTTTTTGAACAGATCCAGGGATGGTGACTCCACCACTTCACTGGGCAGCCTGTTCCAGTGCCTCACCACTCAGTAAATAATTTTTTCCTAATATCCAGTCTAAACCTCCCCTGGTGCAACTTGAGCCCATTTCCCCTCGTCCTGTCGCTAGTAACTTGGGAGAAGGGATAACACCCAACTCACTACAACCTCCATTCAAGTAGTTGTAGAGAGTGGTAAGAATCACAGAATCACAGTATTGTTGAGGCTGAAAAGACCTCTGAGATCACCAAGTCCAGCCTATGACTCAACAGCATTGCAGTGGCTAGACCAGGGCACTAAGTGCCACATCCAGCCTCTCCTTAAATACCCCCAGGGATGGTGACTCCACCACTTCCCTGGGCAGTGCATTCCAATGCCTGAGCACCCTCTCCATGAGGAAGTGCTTCCTGAGATCCAACCTAAACCTTCCCTGACAAAGTTTCAGGCCGTGCCCTCTCGTCCTGTCACAAGTTGCCTGGGAGCAGAGCCCGATCCCCCCCCGAGTCTCCTCTTCTCCAGGCTGAACACCCCCAGCTCCCTCAGCCTCTCCTCATAGGACTTTCCCTCTAGTCCCTTCACCAGCCTCCCCTCAGCCTCCTCTTCTCCAGACTAAACAATTCCAGTTCCCTTATTTGCTCCTCATAAGACATATTCTCTGGACCCCTCATCAGCCTCATTACCCTTCTAACCTGTTCAGCTCTAACCTATGGAAGAATGAACTTTCAAATCAGAGTAACAAAAAAATCCCCTCATCTTGTGAAGATAGAGTGAATTCTCCTAGGTGTTACTTGGCAAAGAAGGTCAGAAGGTCAGCCAAATAACTGCCAAATTCATAAACTGTAATGTAATCTACCTGAAACCAAGCAATGCTCAGAGGAATGCAGTATTCTAACCTGACTTTGGAAATGACCCAGAAAAAAAAGAATAACAACAATAAAAAGCTGTCTCCAATCTGTTTCTTAGAACCAAATGCACATTGATCAGAAGGTGCAAGGAGCAGGCAAATCAACAGCAATATACAATTGCTTTTTGGAAGACGGCACGTTGCAACTTGCTCTGCAAGTTTTTATCTTTTAAGTTATTCTCTAAAGCACCCATGAGTGTGGTAATAAAGAGCCAATCCAAACAGAGGTGATGAGTGAACCCAAATACTTGGCTGCATTAAAAAAGCTGTGAGAATGTGTGTGGTATAAATGTTTAATTCTGCCTTTTTTTTTAGATGAAGGAGCAGAGGGTGGAGAAGTGCGATCCTCCAAAGCCTTGCTGGAAAGTCAAGAGGCGGAAGGAAAAAGCAATGATTCCTAATACCTAAGAAACTGCTGGATTAATGAAACCCATTGACAGACTTTCCAGTTTCTCTGTGTCACCCCTTCTGAAGTGTGGTAGCAACTTTAGCAGCACAGACAACATTTTGCAAAACACTCGTACCTAGATGACATTATTGTGGAACTACTGTCTTTTCTACTGTCGTCCTTCAGAAACAATGTTCTACACATCCAAATGGGAAGAGAACTAAAGAATAATCTCTAAAGAAAAATCTCTTGGTTTGGGTTTTCTTATGGTTATAGTATTCATCCTAATCTTCTTTGACAGTTCCAATTAATATACCTAGCAAATGTACCACATGATTGCTTCAGGATAAAAATCCTGTTTCTTTACTTCCCAGAATAGCTCCTTTCTTGCTGACAGAGGTGTATTCACTCTCCCCACCATAAGATGATAATAGGTATATATTATATTACAGACATTATCTGTAATTTATCTCCAGAGATTTTTGTTCTCATTAGGCCTGTGTAGAGGGATGTGAGGAATAAAACATGCAATGTTTTTTTTTTCTCTCCTCCTCCTGTCTCTAAAAGATTTTGTAAACTACTTAAACACCAGTATTTGTTTTCAAAATCTCTTTAAACTGTTTGATTATGGCAGATAATCTCAGTTCTCCCACTCCCAGCAGTCTTGCCGCTTCTGTCATTTCTGTTTTCAGGCTGAATATTGTAGCTGTTCACATGTATCTAAAATAAAGTAGCCATGTTTGTAAGTGATTGAAATTGTTTAATCTCACTGTGGAAATTAAATAGCTATCATATTTTCTGTCTTCTGATGATTCCTTGCTGTTCTTCCTGTATGACAAGACTTAAAACCCTATAATACCTGTTTCTTTTATTTATCTGTTTCTGGCTTTATATAATGAGGATGTTTCAATCATTGTGATTTTTACGAAGATTTAAAACAGATAAGGTTTTTCTCTGCTGAAAGGAATTGTTTTGTTATGGAGCTCATGTTCCTGAAAACACTTAGCATTCATTCTCTTATTCAGGTACAGACACACACCTCTGCTGCAGCCCCGGCCAGCAGCCGTTTACATACTTCAAATGTAACCAACACTGACAGTCTGCACTGCTGAGGCCACACCTTGAGTATTGTGTCCAGTTTGGGGCACCTCAATACAAGAGGGATATCGAGATGCTGGAGCGAGTGCAGAGGAGGGCAACGACGCTGGTGAAGGGCCTGGAGAATAAATCTTATGAAGAGTGACTGAAGGAGCTGGGGCTATTTAGTTTAAAGAAGAGGAGGCTAAGGGGAGACCTCATTGCTCTCTACAGCTACCTAAAAGGACATTGTAGAGAGGCTGGTGCTGGTCTCTTCTCACAGGTAATTAGCGCTAGAACAAGAGGGAATGGCTTCAAACTGCAACAGGGTAAGTTTAGACTGGACATTAGGAAAAAGAAATTTCACAGAAAGCGTAATTAGACATTGGAATAGGCTGCCCAGGGAGGTGGTTGAGTCACCATCCCTGGATGTGTTTAAAGGTCATTTAGATGTAGTGCTGGGGGATATGGTTTAGGGGTGAGCTTTGTAGTGTAGGTTGGACTCGATGATCCCAAGGGTCTTTTCCAACCATAATGATTCTATGATTCTATGAATCAAATGCTTTTATTTGCCCATGCAATCTCTGTGCTGAGCTGTAGGCAGACAGAGGAAGCATCTCGGATTGGTACAGTCCACATTTGACCAGTATTCCATCTATAAAATACTTGTGTATTTTCCAGATGGCAGAGAGCTTGTAAGAGGCCTCTTTGCACACCTTCCACATTTACACGCACTGTCTTTTGGGGACCATCCAGTAAATGATTCCATTTCATCCATCTGAACTGACGCTTAGTTCCCTCCACTTACCTGCATTCATTTAACAAGAGCAATATCACAGAATTACTTTCAGATATGGAAAGGTACAATAACTTACTGCACTGGAGAAAAACGGGCGGCTTGATAAAGGCTGAGAGACTGAATTAGCTGACACTGGAAGACCAGAGTTGAAAACCACAGTGGAAGGGGACTCAGAGCTAACTCAATTTGTGGCACACACCGAGTTGCAGACCCATTGTCATATACTGGCCTCCTTTATAGCATTGCAGTACATAAAATTGTTCAATTTTAAGAAGGTAAAATGATGCCATGGAAATCAAGTAGCTGAGTATTACTGCAACAGAATTCCTTATATGCTTTAAGTGGAGCATATGCTAAAGTGCTCTTCTGGGTCATGGCCTATATTGAATCCTCCTTTCACAGTTGCAGCACTGGATATATTTAGATTTTTCTCTTACAGAATACAGACACTAAAATTTGGGTTACAGGAGTAGATAAAGTAAATATTTTATTAGCTTCAGATGCTTTGAAGCTTTTTATTAAAACACCAATTATGAAACAGCTGAATTTAGCAAATTATTCCTGTGCTAAACTGCATAAAAAACATTCCACATCTATATACATACATGGAGTTAGCTACTCACAGACATAGAGCTTAGAACTAGTCAAGTCTACTCAAACCCCTGCAAGGCGCTTAATTTGTACTTGAGCTGTATGAACCTGTCATTGAGAAAATGTTGCATGGGAGGAAGAATTTTAACAGAAAATTGATAAAACTGCATAAGAAGTAAAGACTAACAGAAAGATTTAAAATGAGACTGTGAAAAGCGGGATGAACCTTTTTGATTTATATGTGGGTCACATATTACACAGCCCTTATTTGCCCGTGTATTTATCTACTTGCAGATTAAGCAAGTTACGGATGCAGAAATACTTCTTTGCCACATGTGCAGTTGTGTCTATAGAATTATTAGTCTAGGCTGCATGAGAGAGCTCTTTTGTAGTTAGTTCAGATATAGAAGAATACCTAGTTATGCCCTGGATTTTGTCAAATCAGCCTTTCCAGTTCTGAGCCAGCTGCCTGTTTCTGACCAGTATAAACTGAACCACAAACACTAGTCCAGAAGAATTTAGTATTTTTGTGTTACGCTTGACTTGTCCAGACAGGAGTGAGCCCCTTTAGAGCTCTCTGGGGATCACTGTGCCACACTGTCAAGTAGTTTGGGGTTTAGGCAGGGTTGCTATCTCAGGCAAAGCTGAAGTTGGGAAAACTCTCATTCATTTTCTTGTTAGTATGTGGAAGAGGGATAATAGCTCTACTGAACTTTGGATGAGACCGTAAAGAGCAAATCGAGTGCTTCTGAATGCATTTCTCACTGAGTTGGTTTATCCAGTTTCAGCCGTTATCCGGGCTATATTGCTCTCCCATCAGCTCAGCTAATGGGATGTTGATCACAGAATCATAGAATGTTTTGGGTTGGAAGGGATCTTTAAAGGTTCCTTCTGAATGCACTGATGACAGTGCATTCTCTTAATCCACAGGATAATGGCCCTGAATCATCAAAGTGTTTTAAAACATGCTTAACTTAAATGCAGACTAGTCTCACAGAGTCGATAGAACTACTTAGTGCCTAAAATTAGGTACATACTTAATTACCTTGATAAATTACAGAGGTAAACTTCTATTGAGGCTAATCTGGTATTATAATGCATTAATCCTGATTCCCATTCCAGGAAGTGTGGCACAGGTAATAACATCTTTTTCATCAGTTTACAGCACTATCCTGGGTCTTTATAGAGCAAAGACATTCATTTCAGTACCCAGCAAAAAAAGGTAACTTTGTTGTCTCCAAATATGAGACCTTAATGAACTTAATTCATTCTTCACCGCTCTGTGTATTAAAAACAAAAGGCGGTAACTTCATTGTGCATATAAAAACAATTTAGGTACTTCGAATATACAGAAAATTTGCCTCCATCTTTTCCAGATGTTGCTAAGAAGGTAATTTTCTTTGGGTCAGCCATTCATCAGAAGCTTCATGTGAGAGGTTGATGAACATGCTGAGGCCCATCTTTTGTTGCTATGAACCAATTGTTCAATTTGTTCAATTTTTGCATAAACTGAGCTTGGATGCACAAAATGAGTGTCAAAGCAGTTCTCCAAGTGGTATACTTTAAAAGAAATGGCCAAATCATTGATAGTACAGCGACGCACAGGCCAAATCTAGTTGTCACTGACGACAAAGATCGGTTTTATACTAACTACAGTGTGAATTATATCTAACTTTAGTTTTAAGTCATAAGTTACTAATCATACAGAAAATTTCTCTCAACTCAGAAAGTCCATGAACACAAATGCTTGGAAGCAAGGAGGATAGTCACTTCTATGTTTTCACTACCCAAGACATCACATATTTAGTTATATGGACTTACAATCTGACCCACAGTGGCAGAGATTTCTGCATGGATTTCTCCACTGGCTTGGCCCAGGCTATATTGTGCTTAGTGAGCATAAACCCCAGACCCACCGTGGTGCTTGTGGTTCCCCCAGGGTCCCACACAGAGCACAGGGCAGTGGGGCTGAGCCCGCTGAGGTCCCAGGGCACTAGCTCTGGAGTATAAATAGCAAGGGCTTAAACTGTCCTGCCACCTAGTGGGATCCTCAGCCTGCCAAGTAGTTTGTGCAAATAAGTGAAATGAAACAGTTAAGAGCTCTGGGAGAGACCTGCTTGAGAGTAAAACAGTTTAAGAGAGCTCTGGGAGGGAGCTGCTTGAGAGCAAAAGTGCAAGAAAGTCCAAGCCGGCCTGGTGAGATGCAGACTGTCTCCAGCTAATCTGAGATGTTCGCTTCAAGGGTTTTGCTAAAGGTCCAGTAGCTTGAAGTCTCTGTGTATTCAGAAAGTTGGGTGATCACCAACAGGAGACATCTCACGTTGCTGAGAATACTGCTTTATGTAAGTTTGAGAAAATACTGTCAGTTGGAGCTGCCCCACTCCACAGGGCTGCCATTTGGAGATGTGTGGCACTCCTGCCGGCTGCCTCTTACAGATTACTTGTGAAGGGTTAGGGCTGGGCCGACCACTAAACAAACTACAGATGCTCTCCAAGAACCCCTCTCCCTTCCCAAAGGGGAAGAGAAAAGGGAATACAGCAGAGAGGCTTATGGATTGGAAAACTAATACAACTTTAATGAAACAATAAATGTACTAATAAGGAAATAATGACACTAATGAAATAATGTATACAAAACCAATATCGAACCCAGCTCCACTCCCCGCCAGTGTGGTTGACAGGATGAGATCAGAGCATGTTGTCTCTGGTTCAGAGGCCCAGACGTCTCTGCAGAAATTCATTCACACGACCTGGGCAAAGGAAAGCTACTGGGCTTGGGCATCAAGGAGTCAACTAGCCAAAAGCCTTTTCAACCTGTAAACTCTCGTAAAACAGGTGTCTAAGTCTGGCTTGGAGCCTACTCAGCTTTAGATGCCTACTCTGCGATGTGGGCTAGGGTGCCGATACCACCAGATGACTGGTTTTGACTTTTTTTAAGGAAAAAAAAGAGTTTCATTTTCGTAACCTGAAGCTCTTCCACTTCAGATAGTAATTAGCAATAAATGCTGAAAGCTGTTATTTTATTTTACTATTCTAGATTATTTCTCTGTTCAGCCCAGTAGGGACTGGTTCACATCCCAAGATGGTGACATGTGACAGGAGGCCTGAAGGCCCTCACTCTCCCCAGTCCTGGGCCACGTGTCCTAACACCAGATCTCTGGATTTTAATGCAAGATTTATGTTTGATGGAAAATGGGGGGTTTGAGGCTGTTGCTACAAAGCCTGTATACTATGGACTTTTCTGGATTAAACATATATTCAACAATCACCTGCAATGTAAAGGGTCCTGATGTGAGGATTTAGAAAATCCCCACCAGTGCTTTATTCCTGGGCCTCTGCTGTGCAGTGAGCGATGCTGTAAATCCAGTGTTTATCATACAATGTACAGAAAAGCTAATCTGTAAAGAGACTGGCTTAACCTTCCTATATATATTTTTTTTTTCCCCCAGATCCCTTGGGCACGTTTCTAAATGATAACATCAGGAGAGTAAACAAAAAGAGGGAGCAAGGTAAACTGCTGTTGAGCCCCCAGCAGAATTCCAAAATCAGTGTTCTAATCACGCCCCTCGTTTCCTAAGGAGACGGGAGAACCTCCGGCCTCATCAGGCTGACAGGCAGGCAGTGGTTCCAAAGAATGCTTATCAATATGGTGATAGGTGCTTTATATAAATAAATGTAAATGTAAATATAAGTGTAAATATAAAACATAAACATAATTATAGCTCAGTTGAGCGTGGTGCCGAAACGCCAAATGTGGCAGGTGTGATTCCAGTTCGGTCCCCGTGTGTTGCCTGATCTAGTTGAGAGGCGTCCCTGCCCATGACAGGGAGGTTGGATTGAAATGATCTCTAAGGTCCCTTCCAGCCTAGGCCTTTCTGTGATTCTATGATTCAAATAATGTAATAATATAAATAATATATATGCAGGAGCCGGGCATTTGCCGGTCGGCAGGCACAAGATGGCGCCCGAGCCCGCGCCAGGCACAGCGCCGAACCTTCGCCTTCCTCGCAGCCTCGCCCCTCGGCTTCCAGCGTATCGGCAATGGCAGGGTTCTGGCCTCGTTCGGTATGAACCATAACACGAAAAGGTGAGGGACCTGAGGCATCGCTCCGGCCACCCGGCGCCGGTGAGAGAAAGGAAGGACTGGGCTCCCCGGGCTTACGGCGGGCAGTGCCGGCAGAGGGAGCCCCTGCCCGCCCCGGGCTGCGGCCGCCCCCTCCGACCTCTCCTGCCCCGACGCTGCCCCTTAAACTGCCCCGGCGGCTCGTCCTCCGGAGACGGGGAAGGAAAGGGCAGCACATTTCAGCCCTGTTTCCCCCCAGCAACACCCCCTCGGGCAGCTCCTGCTGAGCTGCAGCAGCCGGTGGAGGAGAGGTGGACTCTCCTCAGAGGCATCTTCTGCAGGGACCCCACCAGTAACCATCCGGTCAGCTAAATAAGCGGTTTTGTTCACAAGAACATTACTTCTTGCTCTCTAGCATAGCTGTGGCTTCTATATAGAATCATAGAATGTTAGGGGCTGGAAGGGACCTCTAGAGATCATCTAGTCCAACCCCCCTGCCAGAGCAGGATCACCTACAGTAGATCACACAGGAACGTGTCCAGGCGGGTTTTGAAAGTCTCCAGAGAAGGAGACTCCACAACCTCTCTGGGCAGCCTGTGCCAGTGCTCCGTCACCCTCACAGTAAAGAAGTTTCTCCTCATATTGAGGTGGAACTTCCTATGTTCTAACTTAAACCCATTATTTCTTGTTCTTTTGCTGGGCACCACTGAGAAGAGATTGTCCCCTTCCCCTTGACACTCACCCCTCAGATATTTGTATATGTTAATAAGGTCCCTTCTCAGCTGTCTCCTTTCAAGGCTAAACAGTTTTCTCGGTCTCTCTTCATAGGAGAGATGTTCAAGTCCCTTTCCCCAGCAGCACCTCTGTGGCACCCCAGCCAGGCCACTGAGGCCACCGCCAGCTCCAGCAGGCAGCAGGGCCCGAGCAGTGGGCAAGCTGGAGAAGTGAGTCCATGTGAACCTCATGAAGTTCAGCAAGACCAAGTGCAAGGTCCTGCACCTGGGTCAGGACAACCTTCATTATCAGTACAGGCTGGTGAATGATGTGCTAGGGAGCAGCCCCACAGAAAAGGACTTGGGAGTGTTGGTGGACGAACAGCTGGACATCGAGCCAACATCGCACACTCGCAGTCCAGAAGGCCAGCTGCAACCTGGGCTGCATCGAAAGAAGCGTGGCCAGCAGATCAAGAGAGGTGATTCTGCCCCTCTACTCTGCTTTGGTGAGACCTCACCTGGAGTACTGTGTCCAACTGTGGAGCCCTCAACACAAGAAAGACCTGTTGCAGCAGGTCCAGATGAGGGCCACAAAGATGATCAGAGGTCTGGAGTGCCTCTCCTACAAAGACAGGCTGAGAGAGTTTGGGTTGTTCAGCCTGGAGAAGGCTGCAGAGACCTTATAGTGGCCTTCCAGTACCTGAAAGGGGCATACAAGAAAGCTGTGGAGGGACTGCTTACAAGGGTATGTAGCAATAGGACTCGGGGCAATGGCTTAAACTAGAGCAGAATAGATTGAGATTAGACATTAGGATGAAGTTATTTACCATGATGATGGCGAAACACTGGAACAGGTTGCCCAGAGAGGTGGTGGAGGCCCCATCCCTGGAGACATTCAAGGTAGACAGACTCAGTGGGCTCTGAGCAACCTGATACAGTTAAAGATGTCCCTGCTCACTACAGAGGGCTTAGGACTGCATGACTTTTAAAGATCCCTTCCAGCCCAATACATTCTTTGATCCTGTACACCACAGAAGAAAAGCACCCCTTAAGTGAAGAACAGGAATACTGCCATACATGCACTCATGGGACAGCTGCAGATTTTGAACATACTTGTTCTTCCCACCAGTTCTATATCCATCTACTTTAATTGCACAACAATCCCATCCCATTCCTCAGAATTTCTCATCCAACTGTCCAAAGCTCACATCCATCTACTCACTTCCTTTCTTCAGTGCTCACCCCTTACTTTGCTCACTTATACCTCCTTATGCAAAGTATGAGCTGTTAGTGCTTTAAACACCCAACAGAAGAAACTAATCTCTTTAATTGCCTCCATATTCAGTGAAATGAAGTGGTAGAAAGACAATTAATTGGTATTCCTCCCAGCAACTACCGAGTAGATATATCTTCTATATCAGACACACTCATTAAAGGGCCTTGAACCAGTCCTTGAATAGTTTTTGTCTTAAGCACCGGGAGAGGGAAAGCCTCTCTAGAAAAAAATAGCATGTGATTATGCTAATAGAAGTGATGTTGCAATATAAGAAAGTGCTGAAATAAGTTTCTTTCAGGCATGCTCTTTCAGACAGCCTTTGAACTCCTGACTTTGCATCTCTTTCTTTTTTTTTAATGTGGGTTGTTTGGAGTGGAAACTTCTAGGTAAGTTTACAAAGGATAAAATGAAATGCTGCCATGTGAGAAGTATATTTAGGGGAAGGAGAGAGAAAAGATAGTGAAATGGAGTTAAAGGCATGAAAGTTGTGCCATGCTTCCTCTCCACAGCCCTTCTGTTGGCGGAACAGCTGAGCCAACCGTGGCATGAGTGAGTCACCCTGTTTCTGCACCCTCCACTGGCTCTGGACTCTGGATGTTATGAGCTCTGGTTGCAGCGCTGATCAGCTGCTCAAGAAAGTTTCAAAGGTCTGGAGGAAGATGCTATTAGAAGCCTTGTTTAACTATTACAAGATAAATATTTTGTGATACACAGACGGTCTGGGTTATGTTTACTACCACCACACTTGAGAGGGGAAATATTTTGAAATGTGTGTATATGGATCTATAAAGGAATAGTGGATGTATCTATACTTCCTCACTGGCCTATCTGCATCTTTTCCCATAGTATGAACCCACACTCAGCAAGTGGGATGTGTTTTTAAGTTTCCTTGTTTAGACTTGCCCATTGTGACCATCTCATGTGATTTCTTGCACAATCCAGGGTATAGAACTTCTTCGAATTGCTTCCTGCATCCTGTCTTGATAGCTGTGGTTGTTAGCATAGTTTACAACTTGCAGAGGTGAAAAGTCAAGTAAGACAATTTGAAAGTTGGTCAAGGGGTTAAGTCTTCTCACAGCTAATATGCACTTCATTTTTAATGTAAATTTCTCTAGGTTTAACTTCCAGTGACTGAAGAGACCACTCTTATTTCTATTTCTCTGGGATTGTCTCCACACAGCCAGGGTGATCAAAGTTCTTCACAAGTTTGTCTTGGTACTAGTCCCTATTTAAAGTTAGTAATGAGCTATCTATCTTAACACTGCGCTGCTTCAAGTTGCTCTAGACTTTTGTGTTCCAGGAATTTTGCGTATTTAGACTCCTGAAAACTCAGAAACTACTGAACACTTGGTCACAAACCAGTATGTAAAGCAGGGATATTATAGTTGCACTCCTAAATGAATGAAGTTAGGTGTCTAATTCTATCTAGGCCACCAATGTGAGGTTTTGTCTTGAAAGCACCTCTGCCTCATCTGTGTCAGGCATTCTTTCATCAAAAACAGGCCCTTAAATAGCTAACCTAATTAAATTATTTATCAAGACTGTGGAATTCAGACATTTCTCAGGGGTGTGTTAGCACTCCCTGTAACCCACTGCTAGTTTAGAACTTTGGAGGAAACAGCTAGCCCCAGGTGAGAGATTCCGATTTAGAGGAGACAAACCCAGAGGAGTGTGGCTCCAGCTGCATCTGAGGGATCACTTCTGGCTCCAGCAGGCTGTGACTCCGTCCTGGCAGTCCATAGCTGAGTGGAACAGAGGAGGACCCTGGGAATACCTAAATGCAGGTAGTTAATGACCTGAGTTATTACTTTGCATCTGTTTTCCAGATTCAGTGATTATTTTCTCAAATTTGTAATTCAATCAAATAAAACTGATAATTACTTTTTGTCTAAATCTCAGCTGATACCGAGTGTGAGTTTGGGATAATGCAGCAAATGGAGAGCTTCACTAGGGACAGAGCAAAAGTATATTGAGCTATTCCAAAAGTTTCCTAAATCCAGACCTGCAGACTGTAAAGTTCTTTTGTTGTGCTGCAAGGATTTAGCTTGAGATCAATTATACTGAATTCCAAACAGTTGCACTTACATAGAATTATGGAATCGGTTAGGTTGGAAAAGACTTTTAAGATCATTGAACCCAACTGTACCGCTTATTAAGTGTTAGACAGCCTCCACGACATATATTTAGGGCTACAGAAAGAGAATGTGACATTTAGAGATCACCTGTATCTTTCATATTTTAACATTTGTATTGACAATGATAAAAATCATTCCTTACCTTTGCTATCATACAGAATCTTTGAACCTCACTACAGAGTGTGTTTTTACTTCGCTAATATTCTCACTGGGCAGCTCTGGACACCAAATCTTTCAGAATCAATTGCAACAAGTCAAATGCAAGTAATATAATCTTCTTAAACATATGTGCAATTTTTCCATTTATGCATATAATGATTATTCTAACTTTGTGTGCTCAGCTTATTCATATGCCTTCTAAATTTCTCTAAGTCATTATTACCCCTGAAATAGTCAGTTTCTTATTATAGGAACGTATTTCCTTCTTTCTCAGTGTATGACTTGACTTTGGCCATGCTGAAATTGTAAGTCTGGAAAGCTGATTTCTTGTATTGATTTTACAATAACTACACAGCTATTGTAAGTGACGCTCTGTATCGGACATTTCAGTTACATTTTAGAGGCTTTCAAATAGGTTTTCTACCCTTAAACACGAAAGAAAGCAAAGACAAGTATTAAAATAACCAAAGACCTAATGGTACAAAGTTAGAATAACTACACCTTCAATAAATAGAACTGGGAACCAGGAAGGTAACTGGCTTTAGTGCAAGCTAATTCTTTGGGAGAACCCCTGAGTTGAGTCCTCTAAATGGTAGATGTAGTAATACTGGACAACAGATAATAATCCTCAAATGCCTTTAAGAAACAGAGAATATCCTGGAGATATTTAGTAGTATTTGCTTCCTTCTTTAAACCATTGTAGACCAGCTGTCCTCTCAGCTTAAACCAATCCGAATAAATGTCTAATAGTTCATAATGAGGTATTAGCAGGTATTTACTTTCCAGGACTCTCCTAATCTCATGTCACACCAATTTGTAACCTAAGAGAGAGTCTACAAGAATGAAACGCCTGATCGCAGGCCACTTCGTTTTCACCAATTAGCAAGAGACACCAGAATTAGACCCTAACATGACTTGTGCTCTGACATTAGCCTGTCCTGGCATTATTTTGGTCGAGCCTTTGCAGTGGCAGGAAGCCTGCTGAACATGCTCCCAAGCTTTGCCAAAGGTGTGCCGTGCTTTTAGGAGAGATACAGGATGAACGTCTTCCCAGCTCCTGCCTGCATTACCTTGCACCTTGCCATCTGGTCTGCAGTTCCAGCAAAGCCCTTCCCGTGGCATTTATGCAGCACAAGTCTTGATTCTACGGATTCAAACCGCTGCTTTGTACCTGAGGTCGTTCTCTGAAGACTTCCCCGTGCAGCTGCATGATTGGGCGTCTTCTCTATAATGCATCTATCTCTTTTGTTTAAACTGGGATTTCTAAAGAGTCGCCCATCAACAGACTAAACCTAGTGATTTTCTGTGACTCACTGACAGCACTGAGATAGTTTATTTTTGTTAGGGGGATCAGCAAATCTCTTAGTGAGGGGACACGTGAGGTAATTTTAGTTAAGAACATTCTACTGCCCTGTTTAACATTAGGGTTTTCTGCAGCACCAAAAATCATACCACAGCCCTGAAGCGACATCATCCCATCTGACGCAATAGCTCCTAAAATCTGGGCATTTCTCTATTACACTGAGATAAAAGCTGTACAGAGATTCACAGCAGGGCTTCAAACATGGTTAAAATGTACTGAGAATACCCTAGTCTGCTGTCCATAAACGGAGGAAATTTCTTCTACTTTCCACTACGTGTTATTTTCAATTTCCCAAATTCCAAAGTAGTCCCCTGTATGTTTTGGAATGCTGAGAGACTGCCAAAATGCCCAAGTGAGTTAGGACCCTGAGCCATGTTAACTCTCAATGGGATTTGATACCTAAAAGGTCTTTGAGTGTCTACGTCTGCTTTTGTACTGGGGAAGTTAAAGCCCAGGTGTCATTGCTGCCCTTTGCTGAATGTGTGGGTACGAGAGGCTCTGCAGTTCCAGGGTCTTCATTAACCCAGACACAGAAACATTTGAATAATGCAGTCACCACTAAATGATCTGAAGTTCTTATAACATGGTATCCCCTTAAGTACTGATCAAACTCTCCTGAGCGATGTGTTACTCCTGGCTATTTTACTGCAAGGACAATGAAAGGACAGGTTCAGCTGAATGTGTGTAACAAGAGTGCCCCTTCTGCGTTAGATCCACAGCAGAAGGATAGATAAACCTGACTTCAAATGTTAGCTGCACCGGTTTCACTACATTTCCATAACTGGAGTACTATGCTCTTACTAAACTGGCCGCAGTGATCAGATGCTTAGCAGTTCCTGACATGGATTTTTGAGGAATCCACATGAGAGAACCTCCTGGTCAGACTTTTCTGCCGTAGAAACTTGGTGGCTGTGCTGTGATGCCTTCTTTATTTTCAAGGACTGAGTGAAGGCTGGATGAGGCTGAGCGCCTCATTCTCTGAATGCCTGATGGCATGCAAAGCAGGGATATAACAGGGGGGGAAATGTAGCCAAAAAGCAGTTTTTCTGTCCTGTATTCCAAGGCTAAAGGTTAGAGCAGTCCCATGTTCACCTTGGATGGCCTTTGGAAGCAAGGATTACTTATTACACAGGGATGTCTTGCCACAGCATTTTCATCTTTCAAGCAGGCCTTGCACGGAGAGTGCTAATGTGCCTACTTACACTGCTCAGGTGGTGTAAAGAGTTTAGTATAAATGAGAATGAATTCCTGCGTGTTCAGAGAGGAATCTCCGGAGACATCTTTCATCACAAAGGCTTTTCACAGGGGACTATGCAGTCTGTTAAAACCTTCAAACTCTGCTGACAGGGTAAAATAGACTACAAGCTGGTCTCTTGTGCAGCAACCTAAAACACACATCAGGTCAGTGTATTTCAGACTGCTGTCTGTGTTCCAACCATAGTAAAGCATTTGTACAGATCAGGGTGACTTGTACTGGCTGTTGACACAAGCATAACTCTCATTAAGGATCCACAAGCAAATATAGAGCCTAAGATGAAATGGAAAACATTTTTAGCTGTGGCTGGTCACTGCACAAGGTGTCAATAATGTAACGTTTCCTACTGTTGATTTATCCTGCTCCCAAATCAGCACTAACACAGGCAGGTTGGATCTCACCATCATGAAACCTGGTGTGATGGCTTTGGCAGTCTATATAAGCAGCAGAAGGTATGTGAACATTTTAGCAGACCCTGGTTTACATCTGAGGCATGGTGCAAAGTGTTAAAGAATATATTTTTCTTAAGACTAGGTACTTGTCATAGCTAAGTATGTTGAGAAATCCTGGTAGAACCAAGACATCAATGTAGATAAGATTGCTTAGATTATGAAAGATCTTGAAGTGGTTCCAAAGAATGCTTATCAATATAGTGATATATATATATTTATAAATATAAATAAGGACCAAGCTGCAGCACTGTCTGGAAGAAGGCACAAGGCAGAGATGTCTTTGAGGTATCCAGCTACTGGCCATGGCACTGAGTCACTTTCAGAAGTTTTATATCACACAAAGCCCGTGAGGCTGGTTCTACACAACACTCCCTAGTAAGCATAGAGAGCAAGGAGCTCTCCCAGGACTCTGTGCATACATCTGCACCAGAAGGATCAACAGAGGCTCCAGGGCTTCTGCAGACAGAATCTCTATGAGCAAACTATTCCATCTTGTCAGTACTGGGAGAGGATATTAGTAAAATAATGTAGGGTTTAATTTGATGCATCTCAGATGAAGTAGGTGAGTGGTGAGGTCAGCTTGCATGTACTTGCGTGTCAGCTGCCTGGGAACCAGCAACAAAGCTCTGTGAGACCATGGCTGCAGAGTTTGGCTATGAGTGGTGAACACTACTAAATACCTCATAATATTACTATATTGAGGAAACACAGCTCCTAAACTGAACAGGAGTCATGGATGATACACATTGTGTTGGCCAAACCAGGCAGGACGCAGGAACAACCACAGACCATGGCTGAAATGCGAAGAGTAGATTTATTCTTGCTACCTGGGAACCTGGAGAATCCTTGCAGCAGCACCCAGACGGAGGCACACAGGCAGCGATCACATGAACAGCACAGCAAGCGGCAGCACAGGCATAAGGAGATCTCTCCTTGCCAGAAAGTGTGTGATATTTATCCCACTGCTTTGTTATGTTTTACTTGCTGCTCTGCCTGAGTTCCCAGGACTCACATGACAGCTTTGCAGGGAGGAATGTGAGAGATGCCCCCACATCTATCCCAGGCCTCTGTTATCTAGGCACGGGTGTGCTGCTTGTTGAGCACACAAGGCCAAGCAGTAATCTAGTGTGATGTGTGTATTTTCTGATACCTCGGGTGCAAGTTGCTTGAGCGTACACCTACAGTCCTCCTCACCAATCTTCCATTGTGCCCCTGTGTTCCACTCCCTTCGCTCAAGAGACAGAATTTGCTGGCAAAACTGGACTTGTCGATTTAGGCTTCTGGGGTATATGAGAAAGTAATGCACAAAGACACACAGAAAGTACATACAGAGAAGAGCATAAATACAGTTCAACAAAAATAATTTAAATCAGGTGTCTGGTTTACCCTCTCAGGGAATGCAGCCACAATGTCAGCCAGGTGTCATTAGTAGATATTGTTATTTGATGCATTAAGTCCTGAAGACGTTGAATGTCATTCTTCAAGCCAACTGATTAATCAGTTTTGTGGAGGCAACACATGCCTTAAAGGCTGAAGTCGCGTTCATGGTGAAAAGCAGGAAACAGTCCACTGTCAATCAAGTTTGTAATAATCGTTGACATACAGCTCTTACTTGCTCAGAGAAAATAGCAATAAGAAGCATTAGTATGAAGGTCGGTCAGTGTAACGTAATTCTATGACATAGCTACTGGGTTTAACACTGTAACTAAACACATTTTCAAAAGTTATGCAGCTATTAACTTTTAATAAGGACTGACAGGTTTGTTACTGCATAGGCTAGGTAAATCTAAGTGTTCAAGTGTTCCTGCAAAAATGTATCCAGGGCCTGTGTTTATAATACAAGACTACAAGGCACAACAAGCCAACCTGTGGTAGGGTAGGAAAACAGGAGTGTCATTTCCTTCAAGCAGTACATATGTTGTTGCTTCCACCCCTTCAGCTAATAGTACTCCACGTTTAATAACCTGATGTGAAGTAATCACCCATACAAGTTGCAGAGGTGTGGCTTGTGCTTTTTCAGGTTGAACTTCAATTTCATGTCGGGTTCATCATACCAGTAACAGTGTTTCCTCTAGATAAAGCACAGGTGTGCATCGAAGAAACCTGGAATACAAGAACTCAAGAATCTAGTATTAACAGAGGGTGTAAAATAAGCAGAGACATTGGGGTATAGAACCATGTGGCATTCTCAGGGGATTCAAATGACTCACCTATTTGATGAGTGAGACATGTCTTACATTGAAGGGACAGTTTTCTACAAATTACTAAGTTATTCCCACTTGTTGAAGTACCTGAATGCTTTGAGTAGTTTCCTCCTGCCCCCTGGAATACAATACTCTTTTACAGTTATGACCTTTGTAGGCACAGGCAGCACAACAGGATCTCACTCTGGAAATCCATGCAAAACAGTTATAAGTTGATTAGCAAACCCTGCTTGTGAAACTCCAAATCAGAAGCATTTAAGGTTTCAAGTATGTGTCCTGCCAGCACATCAATACCCAAAATATATTCTTTAATTGAGGCAATTAACACTGCCATGGTAAATGGCATGGCATTTCCTGTTGTTAAGGTAACTTTAATTCGAAGGGCGGATTTCTCCCTAATCCACAGATCTGTGATGTAATTTCTCTATTATTAATATTACTCTGTAACACAGCAACCTCAGCTCCAGTATCCACCAGAGCTAACACATGTGAAGTTCATCCAGACCACCACTGTAGAGTTAAAGCAACAGAAGGGCATCGGTCGCCCTTGTGATAAGAGGCTACAGCAGCAGCTATTTTGGGGGACCTGCCAGACCTCCCCTTTTGCTGTCTCAGCACTCTCCAGGCAGTGTCCTGCTTTGCGGTGGCAGGAGGAGGTGGCAGTGAGGCCGGGGAAGGGGGGGGTGTGTGGTGTGGGGGGGGTGTTGGCGTTTTTGTGTAAATGCTAGTTTTTACCATTGGTGAAACATTTCTGATATAATTCCATCTATCTCTGTTTGTGGAACACCAGCTTGTACAAGGTCGTTCCACATTTGTTTTTCTGTCACCCATCCTGTAGCCCTTCTTGATTTTGCTGGCTTTCCTTTGCTCACCACCCAAATAGATGATCCTGACAATGCAGCCCCTATTTCCCTCAGGGAGCTTGCTATGATGGCTATATCACTTGTAGCACTTGTCACTGTTGGCATAATCAAAGATTGAGTGAAGCAGGCACCCCTCTCATACAGTGCATTTTGATACTTTCTGTTATTGTCACGTTGTCTGAATTAGATCCCATACCCAATGCATGAGCCGTTCCCCACAACGCATTAATATCTTCATCCTTTGTACACCAATTTCCTAGGGTTGATATTAAATTAGCCAGTTGTGCATATGCTGTTAAAACTGTTGTACATACCCACCAACAGAACGTGGGTGCAGCAATATCCTGCCCATTGGGATCTCTGACATTTTGCAACTGAGCATATCCCTGTTGCACCTGGGCATCAGCTGCTATAGGACACGATAAACCTGTTTCACTTACTAACAAAGGTATAGATGCAGCTCCATGATGCCAAGCTTGCAAAATCCATGCTACTATTTCCTCCCCATGTGTTTGCTGACAGAGAGCTAAAGGTTCTCTTAGCTCCTTAGGAGTGCAAGTACGAGTGATCTGCACTGCCCTGTCTGCTTCTTGCTGCTGCTGTCATTTATGTGATGGGTTATGGGTTGTGCTTCCACCACCTCCTCGCCTTTTGAGTCTGGATCATATTCAAACTCAATCTCAGAATCTGAGGATTCATTCCAAGTATTTCCAACCCATTTCTCAGGATTCCACAACTGTCGTATCGTGAGAGCATGAACTTGGGAAGTCAAAACCTTATCCTTCCTATTGGTATTCTTTTGCTCGTTAGCAATATGTGCTGCCATTCCCTTGCAGCTGAGAACAGAGCTCTGCTTGGAGATTAATCACTTCTTGTGAAACCATCTCTACATCTCACAAAATCTCAACCTCCTTTTCTAATTCAACATTTTTACAATCCAGAACTTTAATAGCATTAACAAATAACCGTGCTACTCCCCCTTCAAATTTCTGACAAGAACTCGAGGTTGCTTTCCATGACAGTCTGTGCAATACCTTTTCAAATGTTTGGGGCGTAATATTCACCTCATGCTCTAACTCAGGACAGATTTCTGGCTGGGTCCATTCAGCCAAAAGATTGGCCATGGGGCTCCAGTGGTCAGTACTGCACCACCCTGGAATAAGGGGAGTCGGTACTCCGGTCCCCTCAGCACTTGATTTCTTTTTTAGCCATGGCATGACCATTCCTAGACCTGCCACCTATGCCAGATGTATGGGCCAAAACAGGCAGGGCGCAGGAACAACCACAGACCACGGCTGAAATGCAAAGAGTAGATTTATTCTTGCTACCTGGGAACCTGGAGAATCCTTGCAGCAGCA
The DNA here is from genome assembly GCA_020746105.1 of Trogon surrucura. Taxonomy (NCBI): domain Eukaryota; kingdom Metazoa; phylum Chordata; class Aves; order Trogoniformes; family Trogonidae; genus Trogon; species Trogon surrucura. The sequence goes on from CM036618.1 coordinate 58,552,073, forward strand.
CCCAGACGGAGGCACACAGGCAGCGATCACATGAACAGCACAGCAAGCGGCAGCACAGGCATAAGGAGATCTCTCCTTGCCAGAAAGTGTGTGATATTTATCCCACTGCTTTGTTATGTTTTACTTGCTGCTCTGCCTGAGTTCCCAGGACTCACATGACAGCTTTGCAGGGAGGAATGTGAGAGATGCCCCCACATCTATCCCAGGCCTCTGTTATCTAGGCACGGGTGTGCTGCTTGTCGAGCACACAAGGCCAAGCAGTAATCTAGTGTGATGTGTGTGTTTTCTGACACCTCAGGTGCAAGTTGCTTGAGCGTACACCTACAGTCCTCCTCACCAATCTTCCATTGTACCTCTACACCCATGCACAATATCAATGCCGTGTGCCCCATGCCACAACTGTGCAGTCACCAAGTGTATTCCTTATTCCTTATAGAAGGTTTTGAGTGACTATAGACATTTTTATCCACTCTTTGCTGGGTAAAGAACTGGCTGGATGGCTAGGCCCAAAGAGGGGTGGGGAATGGAGTTAAATCCATCTGGCAGCTGGTCATGAGTGGTGCTCCCTAGGGCTCAGCATAGGGGCTAGGTCAGTTTAGTATCTTTATCAGTGATCTGGATTAGGAGATTGAGTGCACCCTCACTAAGTTTGCAGATGACATGGAGCTGGACAGGAGCACTGATCTGCTTGAGGGTAGGAAGGCTCTACAGAGGGATCTGGACAGGCTGGATTGATGGGCCAAGGCCAGCTGCACTAGCTTCAACAAGACGAAGTATCAGGTCCTGCACTTGGGTCACAACAACCCCAGGCAATGCTACAGGCTTGGGGAGGAGTGGCTGGAGAGGTGCCTGGAAGAAAAAAACCTGGGAGTGTTGGTGGACAGCTGGCTGAACATGAGCCAGCAATGTGCCCAGGTGGCCAAGAAGGCCAGTAGTATTCCTGGACTGTATCAGGAATAGTGTGGACACCAGGACGAGGGCAGTGACTGTCCCCCTGTATTTGGCATTGGTGAGGCTGCACCTCAAATCCTATATTCAGTTTTGGGTGCTGCAGTATAAGAAAGACATCAAGGTGCTGGAGCATGTCCAAAGAAGGGCAACAAAGCTGGTGAAGGGTCCTGTGCGCGAGTCTTATGAGGAGTGGCTGAGGGAACTGGGATTGTTTAGCTTGGAAAAGAGGAGGCTGAAGGGAGACCTTATCACTCTCTACAACTACCTGAAAGGAGGTTGTAGCACGGTGGGGGTCAGTTTCTTCTCCCAAGTAGTAAGCAACAGGACAAGAGGAAATGGCCTCAAGTTGCACCAGAGCATGTTAAGACTGGGCATTAGGAAAAATTTCTTCCCCAAAAGGGTTGTCAAACATCAGAACAGGCTGCCCAGGGAAGTGATTTCTGAGCACTTGCTTGAGAAATCTCAGAAGTGCTGGTCAGAAGAGGAAGTCAGACATAAACTGAGCTGCTGCTGGAGTGCACTTTGTGTCTCTCTCTGTACTTCAAAGTAAGTGGATGGAAGATTAAAGAGAAATAGATGGACTTGTTCGTACCCTTAGGTTATCAAGACTACTGAAAATTGTGTTGTGTGGTAAAAGGAATAGGGACTGTATTCCTCAGGTTAATTCACAGAGCGGTTAATTCTGTGGACAGGTGAAAAAGTGGCAAATTAAATTAAAATCCCATCAGAAGCATCACTTTCCTCATACCCAAGGAAGGTACCATACTACCAGAGCCTGAAGGAAATGCAAATGGAAGTCAAAACCTAATTTTAAAATATTAGGATGATATTAATAATTATTTATATTTCATATGGCTGGATCAGGTAGGAAATTATTGAGGTTTTGTTCCTAAATCACAGAAAGCCTCTTTCACTTAGTCCCTGAGTTTTGTTACGAGAGCTGAAGAGCTAGATTCACAACTCTGGAATCCATCCAACCCTAAGTGTGGAAAAGGCAATACCGTGGCTCATCCCATGGAGACAGGCTGCTTTTTTGAAAAACACTAGAGAGGCAAGATAAACTACCTAGCTCCTTCAATCAATTTCAAAGAGCAACTGGAAGGAGGAAAACATTCCCTCCCTAGAAGGAAAAAAAATAAATATTAGAGGAAACAATTTTAAGCTCTTTCCCTTCTTCCTTCATTCTTAAGTTTCCAAGTGCTGCTGGTTGTGGAGGTGAGGTGCTCTGTCCAGCCAGCAACAGCAGATGCCCGTTTTGGACAGCATCGGTGTGGATGCTGGGTGATGGTGGGGAATAGGGCTCTGCACTTGGCCACTGCCAAACCGGGCTTGCGAATCTTCACGGGAAATCTTTAGAGAAGCTGTTCTGCAGTACCGTGGCAATTCTGCATTTGTATTCACGTTTGTTGCTCGCTTCTCTTCTCGCCCATGTCGCAGGTTAGGGCTGGGCCAGCCACTAAACATGGACAGATGCTCTCCAACTCCCTCTCTCCCTCCAAAACAGGAAGGAAAAGGGAATGAGGCAGAGAGACTTATGGGTTAGAAAAGAAAAGCTAGAACAGCTTTAAAGAAATAATAGTGAAATGATAAAAATAAAGAACTATATACAACTATGTATAAGCCCAATATCGAGCCTGACTCCTCCTCACCACCCCCACCCCCACCCCACCCCCCCGATAGCAATCCCCACTGACGCTGCAGAGCAGGCAGCACTGGGGAAGAGGAGCTGGATAAAGGGAGCTGGATTCGGGAAATCAGGATCCAGATCAAAAGCAGTAGAGATCAGAGTCCTCCATGGACACCAGCCACTGCAGAACAGGGAAAAGAAGGGCAGAAACTCTTGTGATCACTCGATTTACACTAAATATGAAGTATATGGGATGGAATACTCTCGTTGGTCACCTGTCCTGTCTACTACCCTCTGGAGGTGCAACCTTTTACTTCCTTGTGACCCCTCTTACTACCCAGCACCCCCAGCGTGGCACACAGGAGCCAGCAGTGGCCTTGGTCACTGTAGGAATAAGTATAAGCAAGAGCCTTTCTGCATCCCAGTCCCAGGCAGTGACTGTAAACATCAGGTGTTATCACTGCCAGTAGCACACACTGTCTGCAGAAACATGCTGCTGACTTCAGAACGTGCAGCCTTTTAGAAGACACTAAACTGGAAAGTAAAAAAAACACTAACCAGAATTGGGGTTTTTAGCTAAAACCAGGACACGTGGAGAAAAACGCGGCTGGATGGCAGCATCTCAGCCCAGGCGAGGAGCGGTGCCGCGACTGCCCCTTCCCGCCCCGCCTCTACCTCCCGCCGTGTGCCCCGGCCGGGGGGATGGCCCTGCCCATGGGCCCCCCGCGCCCCTGCCCCTTCTCCGGGGGCGGGGAGCGCCCTCCCCCGGCGGGGCGGGGAGGCTCTGTCCCTCCGCGGCCGTGCCGGCCGGCGGGGGCGGGCCACGGCCGCCCCCCGCCTCCCGGCCCCCCGCCGGGCGCCGGCTTTAAATGCGGGGCAGCGAGGGGACAGCGGCGCTCCCCGCCACCGCGCTCGGTACCCGCAGCCGGCCGCCATGGTCGAGGCTTTCTGCGCCACCTGGAAGCTGGTGGACAGCCACAACTTCGACGAGTACATGAAGGCGCTGGGTAGGTACGGCCGGGCGGCAGCGGCACGTTGAGGAGATCTGGAATTTTACACCATCCTAACAAACAAACAAACAAAAATTTAAAATTAAAAAGCCCCCCGCTGCCAGAGGTGTCGGTAAGGGAGATTTGGGCGGCTGTGCCTCTTTCAACAGAATTAATTTGATGCGGGTCATTCATCCCGGGTGGAGGGGCCGGGGTGTGTTTGCATGAGAGTCCCGCTGGGGAGAGGCTCCGGGAGATGCCCCCGGGTTAGGGGAAGCGTGTGAAAGAAGGGCAAGTGCCGCCAGCAGATAGACTGGGAAAAAAGCAAACACACACACAGAGGAGAAAAAAAAAAAAAAAAAAAAAAAAGGAATCATTATGCCGGAATGATACGGAACTGAAATCGAGAGGAGCAGAAGCGATCGCCACCCGTTCCGCGGTGCGGCTTGGGCACGCCGTGCTGCCGAGTTGGGTTCCTTGTCACCGGGCGCGGCGGTAAGGGAGGAGGATGCAGAGCGGCGTCGGAGGGGAAAAGTCCCTGAGGATATTTGAGGTGTAAGGCACAAGCGAAGCGGAAAGTAGCATTTCACTGGGATGCCTTAAAACTGTAGAGCGGGAGAGGACAATTCTGTATCCCGATGTGTGGCAGAAAAAAAAAAAAAAAAAAGATGTTAGGAACCGAATGTCTGACGGATTTCTCTTTTCCCCACGATGGTCTAGGAGTGGGGTTTGCAACACGGCAGGTGGGGAATGTGACTAAACCCACTGTGATTATCAGCAGCGAGGGAGACAAAGTAGTGATCAGGACGCAGAGCACTTTCAAAAACACAGAAATCAGCTTTAAACTTGGAGAGGAATTTGATGAAACTACACCCGATGACAGAAACTGCAAAGTAAGTGAACTCTCGCTGCAGTGGCTTCTTTCTTCTCCTCTCCGCCCCACACTCCCGCGGCTTTATTTTCGGTAGGGTCAAAAGAAAACAAATGTAACTTCTATTACTGCCGGTTGCAGCACTGTGAAGGACAGCAAAAAAAAAACAACTAAACAACAAAATTGCATCTTCCTTGCCCCCCTTATGCCATGGCTTTTCTGAAGCAATGCATTACGTCACCAGCCCCCTCTCTACCTTCCAGTGCCGTGAAGTTAGCTGCTCATTTTTCATTCAGTCCAAATAACATCTGGTGTAAATTTTTCCAGTCGAAATGCTTTCTTCCCTGTGTCTTTGGGGGCTTAGCATAAAAGTTCTCCCAAGGCACCTCTGAAACAGTGGTTCTTGTGAGACTGGAGCTCAAAAGAAACAACTTTTTTCATCCTTTGATACAAACAAGCATTGCATGGATTTCATGCTTAAAACGAGCATGATTCATGGGCTTGGGTTTAAAGTGGCTGGGACTACTTTATCATTCTAGATCCACATCCATCTATTGAAGGGAATTCAATAGAATACTGCATGCTGAATGTGTGAGCAGAATGCCAAACACCCCAAATAAATTAATGTCTTTGTGTTTCTTGGTATCTCACAGTCTGTTGTGACCTTGGATGGAGACAAGCTCGTGCATGTACAGAAGTGGGACGGCAAAGAGACAAACTTTGTGAGAGAAATAAAAGACGGCAAAATGGTGATGGTAAGTATAAAGCTCATTGAGGATTCACATACACTGGTAATGTTCTTCGCTTGCATTTACCTCTCAAGCTTTGTGAAGCGTTACTTATACACAAACCCTTAAACTAATTGGTGGGGAAAGCCAGCAGAGATTTTTCAAATATTTATTTCGTGTTGTTTTGCATCTTGTTTTACTGACAACTAAAAAATTGCTAGCGTTTTAGGCAGACCAGCCTGTGGGTTTTCAGTGTGTATGCTCTTTCCAGAGTTTGTGTAAATGCTGAAGGAAAAACAAAAGTCATAGTGAGCTGGAAAGGATACAAAGCTCATGATTACATAGGCAATGATCTGTTCCCTGTGCTAATGTAGACTTCTTTAAAAACTTGTTTTATATATGCATGCATAAATTCAATTACACAGAACAAGTATTTCCCTAGGAAAATAAAATTACAATATTGCAGGAGGTAATATCATTTTCATATTCAATAATAAAGAGTTCACTCCTATCATGTTAAAAACGACAATAAACAGCAATTGTGTGAAGAAAGGTCTGGTTTTAAATTCACATTCTTCTCCTGACTTTGCAGGAACAGGTCGGTGGGGTGAATAAATGGTGTAAATTACTATATCTAGTGTCCAGGGTGGCACTTCTCTTGCTTATTTTTGGCACGAGGATGTAACTTTCAAAAATAAAACCCCTTCAACTACACTAATCTATGTGACTCAGTGGTTGGAGAAAACCAGTTAGCTAAGTCTTCTAAATACTTCAGAGATTATCTGTGTGGATGGAGGCTTCCAAATAATTAAAACATTAAAGCATACAGTCAGTGCAACTCAAAGTGACAAGAAATTTGAGAGGAAATACCTGCTTTGTTTTTGGAAACGGCTACAGGCATACACAGAAAAACTTCTCCTTTGGAATTTGAACACAGTGAGATGCCCCGTTTCATTGGCGTCATGAAATAACTCCAAAAATCACACATCATAGTTAATGTTCGGCACAACTGCAGCGACTTAAATCTTCAGTAGTTCGAGATACATAAGTGCACAGAATGCATTCATTTTTAATACAAGGTTCTTCACAGTGTGATCAGCTTTGGGAAAATCAGTGTTAAATCTATATTAAAATAATGCTATATTTAGGAAATTACATTCATGAAAATTGCAATTCATGAGAATTAGAAAAATTAAACAGTCTGATTTCAGTTGTCTCGTGTATGTTCGTTACGTGCTTCTTGGGTTTGAAAGTAGCGAGGAGAAAGTTACGTTTATTATGGGAACTATAAGGTTTTGCCTCTTGTTTGTTTAAAATATTGATCATCTAGACCACTTTGTTTTACTATAAATTGCATAATGTAAATCAACCTTGCTCTAGCATGGACTTCTGAATATTTGTTAAGTCATTGCAGAATATGGTCCAGCATCTAACATGTCTGTCTTTTCCTTGGATTTGCAGACTCTCACCTTTGGTGACGTGGTTGCTGTTCGCCACTATGAGAAAGCGTAGAGTTTACCTGAGATGTTACTTCTCCTGGATGGATTAATGTACCGTCCGTAATCAAACGTAGATAAAATGCACATCTCTGGCATGAAAGGTTAATAAAGAGTTTGGGGGGGAGGGCTTTTTTTGTGGAAAAAAAATCAAAACACAAAACAACTTTATGCCATCGAATTGGCAACCTTGTGCTGCATAGTGAAACAGGTTAAACTTGGCATTAAATTTCTGAAACACTTTTTTTTTTTTTTTTTACAGTAAATGAAACATATTTGAATTGTTCTGGAATGCAGTTCAAACAAATTAAAAAGTTTTTTAAACCTGTGCTCCTTTTGCATTTCATCAGCTAATATTACCATGTTGTGGAGGGAGTTGTTGAAAAGTTCCCTTTTCTGAGTTAACAACAGACTAGATGGTTTCTAGAGGTCTCTTCCAACTCTGATTCTGTGAAAGTATGTACAGTGCACAACACTGCAGCAGCCTCTCTATGTGATGTAGAATACATGGAGGACAAAAAATTGTCTTCACTCCAGTGGCTTCTTTTTGCTGGAGAAATCTAAAGCTCCTGTCTTTATGTACATAGGCAGAGAAATGAGAGGCTCAAGCCAGTTTCAGCTCCTCTCTTTGCCGGGACCTTGTTTCCCAGTAAATGCTAACATTAATAGGTAGACAGCTTTTGATGTCAGGGGGGATCCTCTAGTTTAGGTTTTAGTAGTTATGAGAGGTTTTAATTTCTTTTGGTGTTTTGTTTTTGTTTTTTTTTTGCTAATATACAAAAGACTGAAGTAAATCAAAGTGCAAAGATTGAAGTGTTTCACAGGGCAGGAGGAAGAGACCAACATCGTAACAGGCAGGACCAGGGGAACCTAAAGTACAAACCTTATCTTTCATCAGTCTCCACAGGGGTAGGAAGAAAACAGTACAAGACAAACCTTCTGAGAATCCCTGCCCGAGCTGCAGTTTCAGAGCTAGTATGTACAGGAGATAACAATTTGCACTGTGAGCAATTTAAAATAAAATGCTGCTTAAAAGACATAAATGAAAATGTTATTCTTGAAGGATATTTCCCTAAAAACCCAAGGTGGGAAAAACTGCCTTACACTTCAGATTAGGAAAATTGAAATAGGTTGCTGGCAGCATGGGGGAGGTCGTTTGGAGAGTCCATGCCTTCTCACCCACTGACTCAGTGGACCAGATGGAGATGTAGCTACTTACAATCCTTCAAACAAATGCACAGTTGAGCTGTGGCTTTAGCTGGTCAGTCCTCTGGGGGTGTGTGGCTGTAGAGGGAGGTGCATGAAGCGTGTCCTGCAAAACTTCCGAGGTCTAGTACTGCACCCTGCTGTCCTTCAGATCTGCTACATGATATTGTAGGAAGTGGCTTCTTGCTTGCTTGGATAGCCAGGATAACAGGGGTAGCTCATCTCGTAAAAGTTCAGAACTATGGCACCTAACCAACACGAACACAAAATTTCATGCTGTTTACTTTTTCACAAGCTGCCTGAAAGGAACGTTCAAGTCTGGTTTTTCTTGTGGAGACCACTAAAAGTCTTTAATTATGAACTATTATAAATAGCGGTAGGTATTGGTCATTTTTAAAATCTAGGAGCTAACTTTTTTCATCAGAGAAATGAAAAGTAGAACTCATTCCAGTGGCATGGGGAAGTGCAGTCTCTGTTTTGGGCTGCTTCAGCCTTGTGCCCTTCAGTTCTACTAGCTCACTTAATCCACTGCTTCAGAACCTTGTACTGCTTTCATCTGTCTCCCTTCTGCTGCTGCCTCTCTGCCCGTGGGTGCATTTGCGACACGACCGCCCTTCCCAGTCATCCCCTCTCAGAAAGGTGGGAGCAGCTGCTTTTCCTTCATCTGGTGAAAACACACTTGGGTCCCCAGTACTGGCATTCATCCTCACATCAAGTAATTTGTGGCATCACAAACTAAAACAAGGTTTTGATTAAATACGAGGAAAAGAATGCAGAGACAGATTGTTAAGACTTGGTTTACAAATAAACCCTGAATGGTAAATATTTTACATTTACAGTTGCTTGTAAGCAAAAAACACCTTTCCCTATAAGTCTGTAAGTTCTGTATGTCACATGAAACCATTGCGAAGCTTACTGGTGAAGCCTCTTGCTATTCTAAAGATAAGCAATATTAATGACTAACAAGGGCAAGAAGAGTGGAGAAGTGCTCCCTGTGGCACCAGAGGAATGAGCAAAATACCAACAAACAGGACTTCCAGCTGCTGGAAAAACATCTTTGCAAAGCGCTGGAAAACAGAATGGCACAGCGAGTAGTGGGGATCTTTGGGAGCAGCCACCGGATCCAGGACATCCTTATTCTGGTTTGCTCCTAAAACTGATGCTGCATCGTCTTCCTCACCAAGAACAACTGACTCCAGCAATGAACAGCAGCGCCTCTACCATCAAGCCTTAGCAACGGAGACGCAACACACCTCAGTTTTCCTTAAAGTCGTATTAAAAGTGTATTTGATAGCATATTTCACGAGCTTTAAAAAATGAAGTAATTTAAAGCACGTTAAGCAACCAGGATCCGTTTTTACATGTATACTGTGAGAAACCTTCTTTCCAAAAGATGCTGAAGGGTCTCGTGAGGGGTCTGGGCACTCTCCGCTCGCAGCAGGGCCTGGCCATGCCCAAGGGCTCTTGCCACAACCCGGCCAGGCCCGGCCCCACAGGCAGCAGCGCAGACCCTGCGAGGTGTTTCATGCCCTGACCGGGCCACAGCTGGCTCCAGGCGGGCAGCACTTCCAGCCACTGGTGCCAACCAGCTCCTTGCTGGGAGCTCAGGGCTCGAAGGGGCAGGCCCACCGGGGGCCACAAGCTTGCCCGCTGCCCACCTCGTCCTCCCTTCGAGGTCGCCTCGAACCTGCCCGTGCTGTCAACGCGGCTCTGCCCGCGGCCCGGCCGGCTCCAGTGAGCTCCTCAGCGCTGAGGGGCGGCCGCTCCTGAGGGTCACCCGACCCCCGGGGCGGCCGGCTGGACCGACGGCACCTTGCCCCTGCGGCCGCGGTCAAGGGCGGCTTTTGGCCCCCGGTCGTGCGGGCGGAGCGCGGTAGCGGCTTCCGGCAGCTCCTGGGAGGCAACGGGGAGCGGGACTTGCACAAGCCGCCGCGGGCTCGCCCTTTTTCCTCCGCGCCGGGGCGGTCACATGAGCAGCCGTCGACGGGCAGGGCGCTCCCGGCACGGCCGACATGGAGCTGCTGGGGGTACGCGCCGCCCGCTTGGCGCTCGGCCTGGCACTGCTCTGCTCCGCGTTGGAGGCGGCGCCGGTCAGGCCGCTGCCCCGCTCCGCTGTGGGTGAGTCCGCCGAGAGAGGAGAGGGGGGGCGGGCAGCGGCTGAGCCGGGCCGCCTCGGGGAAGGGGCCCGCGGAGGGAGGGGGAGGCGGGTGAAGGGCAGCCCCGGCCCCGGGCGGCAGCCGCGGTGCCTCCCCGGCTGAGAGAGGCCGGGCCGCGGGTGTGTGTGTGGGGAAGTCTGGGGTACAGGCTCCCACTTTCTGCCCTCTTTCCCCCCCCTTCTCGCTGGTAGCCTCGTCCCAACTGGCTTCGACTTCACGTGGCTTTTCAGCTCAGTCGATACGTGGCTGTTGGGGCACGGAGCGGAGCGTTCGGTGGGGCTGGCATTTAGGCCGGCTGGGCTGAGCCTCTGGAAGGCGGTGGGGAAGGTGATCCTGGCCTTTGGCGCCGTGTCCCGAGACACGCAAATAATGTGGCTTCAGTGCTGTCAGCAAATAAGAAACACGCTCTGCTCTGCCTGCCGTGACCTGCAGCACGGCAGCAAACGCAGGCGAGTGCTCCGAAGAGGTTCCCCCAGGATTTTCAGTCCCTCTGACCAAACACAAGCGGTGTCCAGGCGTTTCTCTGTTGGCAGGAGTCGCAGCGTTGCGGGTTTCGAAGATTGCTGCTGGTCTTTGCTTCCTGAAATAAAACTCCACGGGATCCAGTCGTGTGGTGCCCGCTCTGCCACAGACCGAGCATGTGACCTTGGGAAAAATCGATTTATATCTGTCCCAGTTTCACAAGCACTACCCCAAATACATGTGTGCCTTTACCAAGTACTTTGAAACTGACAGAAGTTACTCTTCATTTTCCATGAACCTTGATGGCTGGTAGTTCTAATGCAAGCTTAATTCATCTTGCTCACCATATTCCCATACTTCTCTGATCTTTTTTCCGTGCTGTGCTGTGTGGCAGTGGCTTAGAATATGTCAGCCTGGAAAGCAGTGAGTAGGTAAGGCGAGCACACCTCTCTGGTGAGAAGCTCGGTCTCTTTGCTGCTGTGGCTTCCGGGGTAAAGAGCTTTGAAATTTTTGCACGCATGCTGTTTCTTGCCTTCCTTTCTAGATTGTAATCTTTTTTAGTAGCTTCCAGTCGGGGAAGGTCTGAAAAATAATGAAAATGCAACTCCCTCTATTTTCAGGTTGAGTAGAGAAGTCCTTGTATTACCTCCTCTACTCTCCAATTTCCAGATTGTTATTAATGAGAAGGAGCTGATTTTCCAGTCTTTACCAACTTCCATTTTTTTTTCCTGCTAAATAGCTTAAACCTGTGCCTCTACTTCTGTTTTTGGTATTTCTAAGCAGATTACATGGAGGACTCTTGTCAGGAATGCAGAACCCGCCCACATTTATCGGATGAGCTAATCAATTTGTTAAATTTATTTTCCTTTTCAAAACTTGAAAGAAGAATAGCAGCAGACAGACTGGTGCAAACTTGACATTATCCATATATATCCAAGCAATTAATACTTTCTTTTTTTAATCTTTGTTTTGTGAAAACAGGAGAGTTCTGGCATGTATCTGACCTACATTTGGATCCGACTTACCACATTACCCCTGATCGCACCAAAGTTTGTTCTTCTTCCAAAGGAGCCAATGCCTCCAACCCAGGCCCTTTTGGAGACTTTTTGTGTGATTCTCCATACCAGCTTATTTTGTCTGCATTTGCATTCATGAAGGATTCACAACAGCAGGTTTCATTCATGATTTGGACTGGGTAAGTGTTTAAGTCACTCTGCAGTTAAAGTTTCTAACAGCTGGCTGTAGTGCAGTAATTCACAAGTTTATATTTGCACCAACAGATCTGAGTTTAGTATCTCACAAGTGCTACTTTTAAATAGTGCCTCTAGTTGCACAAATGGCTAATGAGTGGAAGACTGGGTGGGAATGTAAGGCCGTGGGAACAGATTTTAATCTCTGCAATCCTGTCTGAATATTGTTGGACTCTTCATTGAGACATTTACCACCTGATTGTGTTAGTGTAAGTCAATAGGAATGGTGCAGGGATGGTGGGAAATGGAAAAAGCAAGCAGAAAGGTCAGAGGAGTAACTGGAATTAATTATTACGGGAGGTAGTGGATTTTGTAGGGCTTAAAGTCATTAAATCTAACGTACATCCCTCTTTTAGAAGATACCCTTAAACTTGATTTTATTTGGTTCTGTAAGAGGTAACTAGAAGCAAGCAATACTATAGCGTATATATTTTATTTTTAAAGTTAACGTTCAGGTCTGGTGCCTGTATGAATTCTAGATCAGGGGCTAGCAACAGGAGGGTAACAGTGCAGCAGTAGGTGCTGTCTCTCTCTGCATTACTACCACTCATAGCTGCATATACTTCTAAAGAAAGTTTGATTTCACAGTCTCTCATTGCAGTATTTTGGATGTGTCCAGTCCCTGCTGAGTAAAACATGTACCTTCTCTGTGTTGCTCTTCAGTGTAGGAAAGTGGGCATAACTATACTCTCTCTCACACCAGTGTTATGTGTGAGGCTTTGTGTGTCTTAGCAGTGGGACTGGAGAAGGAGGTGGGGAAGGGAGGCATATGAGTAGCTCAGTAATACCATGCACTGTTCCTTTCTAGGCATTCATAAGAGATAGCATTAATTTGTCTTTTTGCCTTAGCAAAATTTTCCATTCTACCATCGCATAGTTTTCTATGATATACATCAATGGACAGTTTGTCAGAGAGATTAGTGTCTTTGTGTATTTGTGAGTACTAGTTTGTTTATCGATGACGGGGTCTTCTTTTGCTGGGGGAAGGGTGTTAAGAAGTACAAATATGTAAAGACAAGTGATTAATTTGTTTCACTTTATTGTAGTTCATTTTCAACAGACTGCTGGTAAAAGGGGACGATAAAATTAGAAGTTTGTGCAGATGATGGAAAGTATATCTAACACAACAGTAGCTCAAAATGGTGGAGTTGAATTAATTTCTAAAAAATCTTGCTGATGATAACTATGAATCATTGGCTAAATATTAGCCTACTTGCCTTTCCTTATGTTGCTAATAAACTTCTGTTAATAAAGCCTTTTCCCTTTTCAGAGATAGCCCTCCTCACGTTCCTGTAAAAGAGCTTTCCACAAAGCTGGTCATTAGCATCATTGGCAATATGACTTCTACGATTCGTATCTTCTTTCCAGATCTTCAGGTTTTCCCAGCCTTGGGCAATCATGACTACTGGCCACAGGTAAAACAAGTTAGAAATTTATGTGTCATGTTGCGTGTGTTCCTAACCCCTTGGAAATCAAGTGTAAAAAGTGAGTTAAATCTATGTAACTATTATTCTGAAATTCTCCAGTTAGCATTGAAAACCATAAATAGTTCCAATCAAGAACAGAAAGTCCATCTCTCGGTGTGTTAAGTTACCCAAGGAAATGTTGATGCCACGTAAAATCTGTATGTTGCGTGAGGTCATGCAAATTTCCTGGTAATCGTTCCTTGTGGCATAGAGCCACCAGGTCTCGTCATAGTTAATAGACACTTGTTTTTTTCTTGCTTTGCAAGTCATGCATGTGTGTACAACAACTTAATATAACAGAAATAACATCCCTAATGGATCTGGGAGCCCATGGTAAGAATGGAGGCCTACTGGAAATCTGTCTGCTGACATCAGCGCAGAGCAACGAAGATGATTAAGGGAGTGGAGCATCTCCCTTATGAGGAAAGACAAGGGGTAATGGAATCAAGCTGGAACACAAGAGGTTCCACTTAAATTTGAGAAGAAACTTCTTCTCAGTGAGGGTGACAGAGCACTGGAACAGGCTGCCCAGAGAGGTTGTGGAGTCTCCTTCTCTGGAGACATTCAAAACCTGCCTGGACACATTCCTATGTAGCATTATCTAGGCGTTCCTGCTCTGGCAGGGGGATTGGACTTGATGATCTTTCGAGGTCCCTTCCAATCCCTAACATTCTGTGATACTGTGATGACTGGATTTTTTTTTTTATCAGACCAGTGATGGAATTTTTGTAAGGTTCGCATAGTTTTGCCACTATTATTAAAAATAGGGTTGTTTTTTTCTTTCCTTATGGGACACTTAGGAATACTGGCATTGATGATTTACTGGATACGTGGGCCGTTGCATCTGAGGACAGTGCTTTTTTACTTTGAGTATTCTGTGAATATTGTTCTTGGCATAGCTCAAAAGTAAACAGTTGCTTCATGTGTCCTTTAAAGCGTATTGCGGGATGATCTGGCAGCACCCGAGACTGAGAAGCAAATTCTGTCGTTGGACCTGAGGAGGCAGGAAGGGTTGTGGAGCAGGTCAACTAAAATATTTTGTTTGAAAAGCTGAATGGGAATCCAGTTAACACTCCTTCACACCCCCAAAAGACTTTTATTCTGGCTTTCTGTGTTACTCCTTAGACCTGTTGGGGTATCTTGGTATTTTGATGAATACCACCTTAACCGAAGTCTCACTCAGTGTTTTGCCTTTATTTTGTTTTGTTTTTAAAAGAGTCTTAACAGGCAATAGTCCCCTTGGGTATAGAAGAAAAAAACTGTATACAATAACCTTATAGACAAAGAATGTAGTGACTTTTCCGACAAATGTGAGGTTTGTTTGTGAAATTCAATCTGAAGATAGAAAAAAGGTGGTCAGGAGGGGCAGGTGGGCATCAAATAGTGTTTTGAAGTAGGTTGCTGATTGGAATAGCCGTTGTAGTTCTCTCTGCACAAAGCACACAGGAGTGTTCCTGTGGTTTGCTTTGAAATGGCAGGCTTCACCAGTGCACAGAACTGACATACTTTTGTGTTAGTTTGAAAAAGACCATAGGATCAGAAGTTACCTACTATGGGGTCATTTCAGGTTGTTGAATTTTTTTTTTTTTTCTGTTGATGACATTTCCGTTTTTCATACGGACGTGCTTGGCAAATATCCCATAGCCTGGAAGTGATGTGGAGTGAGCCACACAATGCAGGCTCTTCCACAGCAAGTGTGAGAGTTGCGTGCTCACTTCACACCGAAGAATTTTACTGCTCTCTGCTGTATTTTGACCTGTCTGTCTTAAAAATTTAACTGTCTTCGGTGATTTTTTTTTTTTTTTACAGAGCCTATTAAAAATACTACTCAGTTTAATCGAACATTGGAATACCTTCCAGATCGTATATCATGACCTTGGTCTTTCCACATAGTCTAATGTGTTTGACAGATCCTTGCCCCTGCTTAAAACAAATTCCCAAACTGCTGGCTAATCCACAAAGTTGCAGAGCGCTGGCTTGCCAGGGTCCAAACCACCTTCAGTCTGTAACGTGGCCTCTTATCTGAGATCAGGTTTTGCTGTGTCTGTTAGAGCCTGTCAGCTCCAGCTGAGCTGATGTGGCTCAGAGCTGCCCTGTGAACCCATATCCGTGCAGGGCAAGCAACGCGTAGCCCAACAGACTTGTAATTGCATGGCTTCTAGACAGGGACTTAGTGCCTAAGCCTCTAACAACGTAGGTCTGGTTTCAAAGATCTTAGAAAGGTCAAACTGTATGTTTAAGAAAACACGTGCTCTAATAGTGTTCCTATTTTTCATCCTTTTTTTTTTTTTCTTATCTTCCAGCACCAAGAATCCAAGCAGGTATTTTAGCAAAGGCAAGGACAGGCTGGGATTTTTCTGTTGGGGTTGGTTGAGAGTGTGGCTCTTACCAGGCTGTGGCACTTGAGCATTGCTGGGCTCAGACTGAAGAGTGCTGCAGTTCTAATTAGAGACAGTGGGAGAAAACACTGGCAATTTTTTTTTCGTTTTAAATGCTGTATTATGAGAACTGCAGGATATCGTGGATATACTTGTGAATTTCACCAGAATGTTTCTGAGGGCTGTAGTGGAGTTTTGGGTAGGCTGCTATGAACCACGAGTTGCTTGAAAAATTCACCTGGTATGAAAGAAACTTATGTTCAAGCTTTTCTTTAGGAGACTTTACTTTTAGACTCTGAATCTTCGGTTTTTATATTTATTAATTTTGCAGAATGTATGGTTTTCCAGTGTGCTGTGCTCCTAAGGCTTGGAGTATTTCTCACATCAGTTTACAAATGCATTAAAAAGCTATGCAGTCAGTTCTGACTAAGCCCAGGCATTTGTTCCTGATCAGCAATACTGGATGTTCAGAAGTTATTTTTCCTTTCTTAAATTTTTCCTGATGATGACTGGATACACTTACCTGTGATGTGAGAGGGTAGGTGGGATAATTTAGTGCTTTTCTTGTCTGTGTGTCTGAATGCTAGAACTTAAGCAGATTCTGCTCTCTCACAGGATCAGCTGCCTGTAACTACCAGTGAAGTTTACAACGCTGTAGCAGATTTCTGGAAACCTTGGCTAACGGATGAAGCAATCAGTACCTTCAGAAAAGGTAAAATATGCCAGTAATGCATTGTAAAGCTGGGGCTTAGGGAACTGGTGTTTCTGTATATTTGTCCCATTTGTTTAGCTTGATCTTTTAGGATGAATCACCACAATGGATTATCTGTAATGTTTATCCTGGAAGAAGTTAATTGTCTTTTTGAATAGCAATGCTTACCTTCAGGGTACATTTATTCTCTTCTGATGCAATAATTATTGCATCTTGTAACATGTGCAGTGTTACTGCCTTCTACAGATTCATGTGAAATGTCTTGTTGCCTTCAAGACCTCATGATACTTTATTAGATAAAGGTGTGTGATGCGTGAGAAGATTTACATTGGGTTGTAAAAAAGTTGATGAAATGTTTCTGTTTTGATGCTGTGTGTATTTTAGAGCATATTGAATAAGCACATATTTGTTCAAGTTATGGGAGCACCCAGTCTTGGTGATTATACTGTTAATTGCATCTTACTTGTGTCCAGCCTACTAAACTGGGAGAATATTGATATCCTAATTACGATTTTCCTGTTTGACAAAGGGCTGAAAAGTTCAACCCAGTTTCCAATCCACTCAGACACATTAGGTATTTGGAAGTCTAATTCGTGGTTTTGTGCCCTGAATGAGAAGGAACTCTGGGTAAGAGTGGAAGTGGAAACTCTTAACAGGAAAAACGAAACTCAAAGGGGCAGGACTTAAGGTATATTGTTATAGCTCTGTTGTCATGGCTCCACTGAAGTCCATGGGTTCATGGCCACGCACCCATTTAAGAAGCTCTGTATGCCGTGGAGAGTTTTAGGAGCTTGGATTGAAAAACGTGATCTTTGCTTTTCGTCATATTCCAGTCAGAAATTAAGTGACTTTCAGAGTACAAGGATGCTAAACTCAAACAGTTCTTCCTGGAGGAACCTATATGTTCACAGTATTTCAAGAAATGGGGACTTTTTAAACAATTACTGCATCTCCCAGTGTGGAAGAAAGGTTACAGGGCACTTCTTATGTGTCAGTTGGATAATTGCATCTGAAAACTGTCAAATAAATGCAAAGGCAATTACAGGGAAGAATTCATTAAAAATTCAGTGTCAACTTCTCCTACCCAAATGTTGCTAAAAACAGACTCTTAAGAGGTTCTGCTGTGATAAGGTGATGCATATATTGAATAAACATGCCAGATTCTATTTTGTTAGGAAGAGTAAGGCTGAGTGTTTTGTCAGTGCTGCACTTTTCATTCTAAGGTTGTGCTTTGAAGTCTTTAATTTTTGAGATGATGTTGGTCTTACTTTCACAGGTGGCTTCTACACACAGCTGTTTGAATCCAGTGGTAGCTCTCAACCACTCCGGATAATCAGTCTGAACACAAATTTATATTACAGCCCCAACAGTGTAACTGTGAATGTCACTGACCCAGCCAACCAGTTCGCCTGGCTGGAGGGAATACTAGAAACCTCTTCACAAAAGAAGGAAAAGGTAGGGGATCTGAACAGAACCCATCAGCATTACTTGTTAAAACTTTGAAAAGAAAAAAATAAAGTGGTATTAGAGACAATGAAAATATAAACATGACTCTGGAAGAATATAAATGCTGCAAATGGTGCAAAATGACAATTTCATTTTTTAACAATTCTTCCTTGAATATGCACATTATAGTATAGCAATTAATGAAATAGTTCAGTGCATTTTCTCAAATTATACAGTAAAATACCTTTTCTTTCCTACTGTGTAAAATACTGTAGAAGCCAGGATGAGAATACTTAATACTTTCACTTTTCTTTCTGGCTCTTTTTATTCATAGCCTTTAATTATAAAATGTGCGCGCTTGACCCAAGACAAAAGCTAGCATATTTCATTTACTTTTTTTTTTATGTAATTACAAGTATAAAAATTAGAAATTAGAAAGGAGTTTGTCAACCACAAAACTTAACCAAGCTGCAGCAACTGCTGTGATTTGTGTTATAATAAATGGTCTTATAATACTCAGGTTTTTAAGTGAGGTTATAAATTGTTGACTCATGGTTGATTGATTGTTGTGGGGATTGGATCATCATCTGACCAGAAAAAGTGTTTAATTTTGAAACATTTACATTTTGATATAGTGTTATAGTTCTATAAATATTACAGTTGGAAGAAAGGGGAGATTTCTCTTCCTCATAAAACCCTGCAGCATATTAGTTGGTGTGTGCAGTTGGAACCAAGTCTTGACCTCAAACAAAGGGGTTTTAACCAATTCTTCAATGTTTCTGGTGACTCTGACTGTGCAGGCTCTGTAATATTCTAACATAAGTTTTTATTACTATCCCCTTGAGATGCCAGATTGGAAGTCCTGCCCTAGTAACTTGTTTCTTCATTTGAAATAATTGATTGAATTTTCCTTTGCCTAAAATCACATCAATTGGAACTTTTTTTTGCAAGAATATACTGAATTAATTAAAAAAAAATCTACTTTTTCTCATTATGAATTTACACATTCTCACTGTTTGTATTTTATGTAACACAGTTGTTGTGATTTATAGCTTCCAGAGTGCCATTTCTAAGACAGCATTATTATGAAATTGTGGTAACTATTCCTAATTTACAGCAAAAATGTACGTTTCAAATGAAGGTGCTAATTGTGCTCTCTGTATCTAATTCCTTAGGTATATATAATAGGACATGTACCGATAGGATACTTGCCATATGCAAGAAATACTACAGCTATCAGGGAGTGTTACAATGAGAGACTGGTAAAGATTTTTCGCAAATACAGTAGTGTTATTGCGGGACAGTTTTTTGGACATACACATAGAGATAGTATCATGGTCCTCCTGGATGAAGAAGGTAATGATGCTTGTCGAATCCCTCACCTTTTTCTCCTTGCTTAAAAGCAAATTAATACTTTCTTGCAAGCTCTTACTAGTCAGCCTCTGTTACAAATAATTGAAAAAGGAAATTGGGAAATACTGCTATTTATTTACAAGAGTTGAGCCTCACACACTCCCAATCTTTTTCCAAAGAGAACCTTGCAAGGCAGATTGTCTTTTTTTTGTTGAAGTCAGAAGAGACTCCCCAAGCCTCTTTTTTTTTTTTTTTTTTTAAGAATGCTTAATGCTTATGCCTGGACAAGAATTTCTAGTCTTTCCTCTCTGCTCTGTCAGTGACATGGGCAAATTATACTGGCCAGTTGCTATTGTGTAATGTGTCAAAGGGAATGTTCTTAGACCAACTAGACATGCTCTATGTTCCTCTGTTTCCTGCATCATTACTGTGCCTCTCTGCTGAGTTCCCTGCTGCTTCAAAGTTAATTAAGATAAGGGTAAGCGGGAGGCAGGGGAAAGAAAGTCTGCCTGTTGCATCTCTTAGATCAGCTAATTTCCCTTCAAGAAAAGCACCCAGGTTTGAAAATTTTGTTTATTGCTTGGAAATCCCTTAATTTGGAGCATGGGCATGGCCTTATGGAGCCCTCTTCTAACACCTCTGATAGAAGATCTCTAATGGTTGGTTAAATATTTGTTTCTGTATCACAAAACAGTGAGAAGTCCATTGCTTTAGTTTATGTAAAATACCCAGATATTATTTGGCTCTTTGTCTATGTTTTATACAGAGTCATAAAAGCAATGCCCAAAATGGAGACTGGGGTAACAGTATTTTAAATAATTCACTTTTTTTTACATGGCATTATCCTGGAAATATCTCCAGTAAAAATAAATCCAGCTCTAGTGAAAGAACTGGCTTTTTATAATTTTTTTTTTGGTAATGGCATTTGAAGCAGTCTTATACTTAAATATTTTTCTATCTTGTCCAATTTGTGCATGAAATTATCACCTCTGCTGCTAGTTTCACTGAGGACAGACTGATCTCGATACCTTGTCGTTACAGTTTGCACGTGCAAGTAACTGCTTTTGAATGATTTTAATAATTTTGCATCTTTTGACAAAATCTAAACAACAAAATTGCACATAGCTAAATACAGTTTGTGTTTATGTGTACAGCTTTAGGCTGTCTTCTCTTCACACTATTTTCCTTTTCACAGAGAATTCAAGGTAAGTGTAATATTGTGGCCAACATCAGTGTACTGAGATAGGAGCTCAGTCTTGTCTTCTGCGGAAGAATCTACTGACTTCTAAGCTTTCAAAGCTTCTGCTCATATGTGGAGATGGACTTTGTGATTTCACTGCTGTGATGTTGTCCAAGAAGGGAATAGTTAGTGCTTTTTTTTTTTTTTTTTGTTACATGGAGAATCTCTCAATATACTTACCTGCATATTCTGTCTAATTAAAACCCATATATGTGTTTCAGCAAAGATCGGTTGTGGGTTAGTCTGGATGAGTAAAGTCAGGGCTAGGTGATGATACCCTGGTGTTTCTAATAACATCATAAATAAATAAAGCAAAAATTACAGAAAGCAGCATGTGAAAGCCAGCATGGAGGCAGCAACTGGAAGTTTTGAATATGTCTTCTGTGGAAATATGGAAAATACAGAGACCTTACATATAGGCAAGACCATTTTGCACAGGTAGTTGAATTAATGGAAAGCCTCTAATATAAACTTAACTGGTGCACAGGGGAGTACTGAGGTATTTAACACAGATTTCGGTCTATCCAGTGGAAGCATAGAAGGAGTTCACAGTAGTGTAGCTAATCCAGGGGAAAAAAAGTGCTAATATACCTAAGCCAGTCACTCTGGTTCTTGCTGTGTTGTTTCTCTACAAAAATATTTGTTGGAGAAAGAAAGGATTGAAAGAAATTTGTTTCCTCACCTTCCCTCTTCCTGCAGAAAAGCCAGTAAATTCCTTGTTTGTGGCACCTGCCGTAACCCCAGTGAAGAGTGTTTGGCAAATGGAATCCAATAACCCCGGTGTCAGATTGTATCAATATGATCGTCTTGATTATAGCTTGCTGGTAAGATTTTAAAGCATTGTTTAACGTCATTAAAAATTACAGCAAGATGTCACCCTTTGTGGTATTATTATGGCTGTCGGTGGAACTTTGCTGCTTACTTTCATTTTTCTTCCTGGGCAAAGGAAAGGAAATCTGAAAGATTCTGTGCCTGCAGGACCACCCCCTTCTCTGTGAAATATTCTTACGATGTAGAGTCAAAGACAATTGGAATTTTTCTGGGTGGAATCCTGACAGTATTTGCAGTTAACTCTGCAACAGTGAGGAGGGTTCACCTAAATCCTGGGCTTGTTTACATACCAATGTTGTTTCCTGGTGATAGCCAGAGCTTTGGGATACAGTCCATGCAGTGCTTCAAAGGGTGTGGAAGACCAGGTGAAGAAAAGCACTTTTAACCATGTGATGATGTCTTTCATAATCATGCACCTTCTTGCACAGAGTTTATACTTTTTATATGAAATTATAGATAAATTCAGAAAGAAAAAAAAGTAGAATACTTCTATAGCCTTGTGTGATTTTTGGAGATAAATCCAGTATAATTATTTTGGCTCTAAATGACTCAGATACTCTCTCTGTAATTCAGAATAAAAATCTCTGAGTTCAGTGACAATGCATCCTGCAGCTTGACTGGGACTGGGGTTTCTCTCTGGAGACCCGTACTGATACAGACTGCTCCTTTCTTGTGCAGATTTCACGCCTGCATCACCGTCTCTCCCTTTCCCTTAAAATTCCCGTGAGCTTTTTCTGTCCATTCTGCCCCTCAAGCAGTGCCCACAGTAAAGAACCTGGTTCTCACCCTTTTGCGCCTGCTTTAAAGGAGACCTGAGGAGAGTGGAGTTTGGTTTTACCGTTGGGACAGGAAAGACCTCTAACGCTGCCACTGCTGCCTTTTGTGACTCCTTTTTCTTCTCCTCCCCAACCCCCCACCAGTGCTGCACTGCGAGTACCAGCTTTGGGTGTAAGCCCAGCTCTTGGGGTGGGACGTGACCTTCTAGTCAGTTGTGAATAATGAGGAGTGACAGCTTCCTAATCAATATATCACTCCAGGGACTTAATGAAGCAGGGAAGAAAGCAATACAGCCATGCCTATTTTTTCTTTCTTCTTTTTTAACTGTAGGATCTTTGGCAGTTTTACTTGGACCTCAGAGACGCCAACAAGAAAAATGAATCAAACTGGAAATTAGAATACATCCTGACTAAAGCCTATGGCATTGAAGACTTGAAGCCGGAAAGCCTATATAAAATGGCCAAGCAGTTGTCTGTGCCACACAGCACACTGTTTGAGCAGTATTACAATAACTTCATTGTGAGTTATGACAAAACCATTCTCTGTGAAGAGGGGTGCAAGACCTGCCAAATATGTGCAATCCAATATTTGGATTACTCCTCATACACAGATTGTATCAATCGGGAAGCAACGTGAAGATGAAGTCTCTGTGTATTTGTGCTGATACTGACTTTAGCCCATGATTTAAACAATCTCTTCAACCTTTAGCTCAAGCACTGACAGGCTGATAGGGAGCCTGTGGGATTTCTCTGAATTCCAGAAGAGCAATAAATCTCTCTAGGTCTTTCTTCATGTGAGCACACTTTTCCTACACTTCTGAATAAAAGTTTATTTGCTATGTAATATTGGCCCGATACTCTGTTGTTGTTTCAAGTGTCCTGGACTCTCTGTAACAAGCATCCCAGTGTGTGGGAATAGAAGTTACTCACTCAGTTCTTTGGAAATCCAAGTCTCTTTTCTCAGGGTGTGTAAACGTAGGCAATGCCATTTCAGGCATGGGATTTGTATGGGGGCAGGTTTCAGCCATCTGCTGTCACAATTTGCAAACTGAAATCTGCAAAGCCCGCATTTGCTGAGGCTGGAGTGCAGTTATGTTGTTGATGCAATGCCAATATTAGGTATCTTCCTGTGCCAAGTTTCTTTTTCCTTCTTAACCACTTAAGCCCACCTCTGCTGAGGGGCATATTCTGATGACAGCATGTCAGTTACTTAAAAGAACACAGACCACCATCCTCTCGGTACTTAATGCGTTTTTTTCACAGAATCACAGAATGTTAGGGGCTGGAAGGGACCTTGAAAGATCATCAAGTCCAATCCCCCTGCCAGAGCAGGAATGCCTAGATTATGCTACATAGGAACGTATCCAGGCAGGTCTTGAACGTCTCCAGAGAAGGAGACTCCACAACCTCCCTGGGCAACCTGTTCCAGTGCTCCGTCACCCTCACTGAGAAGAAGTTTCTTCTCAAGTTTAAGCGGAACCTCTTATGTTCCAGTTTCAGCCCATTACCCCGTGTCCTATCATTGGTTGTCCCTGAGAAGAGCCTGGCACCATCCTCGTGACACTCACCCTTTATATATTTGTAAATAAACATCAGTGAGGTCACCCCTCAGTCTCCTCCAAACAAAAGAGCCCCAGCTCCCTCAGCCTTTCCTCATAAGGGAGATGCTCCACTCCCTTAATCATCCTAGTTGCCCTCTGCTGGACTCTCTCCAGCAGTTCCCTGTCTTTCTTGAACTGAGGGGCCCAGAACTGGACACAATATTCCAGATGGGGTCTCACCAGGGCAGAGTAGAGGGGAAGGAGAACCTCTCTTGACCTACTAACCACCCCCCTTCTAATACACCCCAGGATGCCATTGGCCTTCCTGGCCACAAGGGCACAGTGCTGGCTCATGGCCATCCTGCTGTCGACCAAGACTCCCAGGTCCCTTTCCCCTACACTGCTCTCTAATAAGTCATTCCTCAACTTATACTGGAACCTGGGGTTGTTCCTACCCAGATGCAAGACTCTACACTTACCCTTGTTATATTTCATTAAATTTTTCCCCCTCCAACTCTCCAGCCTGTCCAAATCTCGCTGGATGGCAGCACAACCTTCTGGCGTGTCAGCCACTCCTCCCAGCTTGGTGTCGAATGTGTTTTCCCAGCCCAAAATGCTTTTTTCCCATGATAGAGCTATGTACGTTGGTACTGCTGTCAAGTAGTCTCCTGGTATGAGATTTTGCAGCAGATCATAAATCAGGCTTAAATTGATCAATATCACTAATTAGACATAGCATGTATATTCTCTGTGCAGCACAAGTAAACATGTACTTGTCACAGTGTTTCTCAGGTTTCTTTTTTCATAGAGCAGTCTAGGACTTAATGTGAAGATTATCACATGTATGAATTTACAATTGCACAGACCACTTCTTCCTCTTCTTGTGGTTAAATGTGTCCACAAGACAATAATGCCATTTATCTAGTGCATGTAACTACGAAGAACCTTTACCTATTTCTCTGTCACATCAAGAGCTATACATCTGGAACCTTTCTCAATGTAATACCGTACAGACTAAACTCCAGATAATATTATTCCAATGTAACTTGGGTTGTAGAAGTGGTTATGGGACAAATCCAAATTGCTAACAGTTTATTTTCCTGAGATTAGAGCCTTTATTGTAGCTGTTGAGGAACTTTCTGGTTTGGTTTCCACCCAAGCTTGAAATAATTAGCAGAATAGTTCTGGACAGATTTTCTAAGTCTGTAGTATTCACAACTGTAGCTGCAGATACCTCAGATTTGTCCTGCACCAGCCATCCACAAAGGAAATAGTTGGTCTGTTAAATTTGCATCCAGAAACAAATCTTCAGTGACACTAATGTTTAGAAATGCCATTAATACTGCACAGTAGACAGTCCTGTATTTTAAATTCAGTGCTTGGAGAGGGTATGCTGGGCGTGTAAACACTTTAGAGCTATCTGCTCTGGCTGATCTAGAATGTATTTGGATACCTAAATAACCTGAATTAACATGGGTTCTGCACGGAAACTGTGAGGAAGTACCAGAAAGTTCCACCACTGAAAGCCAATGTTCCCTTCTGTGTTGGATGTGATTCTTGATTGTGTTTCTCATGGATTTGTTCATTAAAAAATGCCTGGGTTGCCAGTATCTTTTCTGCAAGGGCAAGCATGCGAAGTTGTGGGCAGATAGCGTAAGGGTAATTGCAGCTGAAGCATATCTGGGCTTCCTCCAGTTTGCCAGATGGGTTTTGTTCAGTTCAGTCTTGTGCTTTGCTTTTCTCGTGCTGGTTTACTTCTGTGAGTTCTGCACCTTCTGTTTAAGCTTAATACTTACCAGACATCCTGGAAACGCTAAAAAACGTATCTAGTTGTGTTCTTTCACTGAGGACTTCTTTGTTGCTAAATTTCAGGGAAAGCTGAGCCACAACAGGTCAGTAGCTGCAGAACTCTAGGAAGAGTGGATGGTGCTGATGCGTTGTTGGGTATCTTGCTTCCTAGACTTTTTTTTTTGTGCATGTTTATCAGTAGGTGTTATTTGGTGAGCATGAAAAAATAAATGCCTACAAACGTCTAAATAGCAAGCTATAATCCATAGTTGTGGTTTTTTTTAATCTGAACTTCAGTTAAAGCCAAGAGTTGGATGGCATCAGCCAAGGAAGTTGATTTTGTTTCAGCCAGAGGGGTATATCCACCAGGGTTACATTTAGCCAGGGTATGTCCTCCAAGATAGCCCCTGTGATGGAGGCCAGCATGCTCTGCCTCTCCTCTGTGTAACTGTACTCAGGCAAGTGCAAGTGTAACTGGCTAAGAAACATCCAGGAGTGTATTTGACTGCTTCTCAGACAGACAAAGGAGAAAGCTTCTAGGAATGTTACACTGTAAAAACCATAAGATACATCACATGAACAGCTCAGATAGTGGCTGAGTACAAGGGGAAATAGAGGGTGATGGTGATATTTTTGTTTCAGGTTTCTACTTAATTTCTTTGTGGATCTAGGAGTCCTGTAAAGGTAAGTCGTCCTTTCCTGAGAGAAGCTTTCTAAGGAATCACAGAGAATGTCAGAGGCATGATCTGATAAAGTTGCTGACTCCTGTGGGCCAGACTCCCATTTCACTTTTCACAGGATATATTGTGGCCCCATCTTGCATGAAGGATTAGGGGGAATATTTGCAAGGCTGCATGTGACAGAAAGACAAATGACACCACCTAGTGGGGTAAAAACCTTTTCATTTATCTACAATTAAACTTGAGGTGTATAAGCAAGAGTAAATTCTCAAATGTTCCAGGATTTAACTTCTAGTTTTTAAAGGTAAGTAGTTTTTGAAGGAAGTATTGCTATTTCTTTGTGGCAGTACTGCCATGTGGCACACTTCCTCTGGGTTGCTGGCTTGTAGAAGCCTTGCCACTGGTTGGATCCACAACTCTGCGGTGCAGGTCTCAGCCCACATCCAGGGAGGAACTGGAGCCTACAGAAGGGATCTCGAGTGCAGCTGAGCTAGCCAGCAGAAAGAGATGTGATGCAAATGCAAGATCTATCCCTAAAGCAGGTTGATGTCCACTTCCAATTAGTTTCTGTGCTTTAATTCTGAGTTAACTAAGTGTATGTCTACATTTAACAGGTGCTGCAGCTTAATAGGAGTGTGGCCTCTAACAGAGGAATTGGTGCTGAGTTGCTGATCTGATTGCTGCACTTGAAGGATGTTGGGTGTGCCCTTGAAGAGCAGCTGCCAACTGCCTTGCATCTGAAAGAGCGCTCTCAAAGAGCACTCTACGTGAATAAAAGCGAAATAAGTGGGGATGACCTCTTGTTCAAATACCTGCTCCTAATCCAAACTACAGTGAAAGCACACCCAGAGGACAGCATTAATTGCTTTAGGTTGGGGCACTCAGTGTCTGGATATGATCTCATAATTTCTATAGTTTTTCACTTGCCAGCCTGAAGAAATTGAAATGACTGGAGATGGGCAGTGAGTGAACATACTGTTAGTAAAATTGAAGTGATGAATTTAAGTTAAGGACAGAAATAAGTAACTAAGTACATGTAGTCCCTTGTGGTCCTTTTTCTGTGTGGACAAATGATGGGCACATAGCATCTTCAAGGATAGATGTCTAGTTTAACACTGTCATTTAAATTCCCTCTGTGGAAAGAGCAATCTCAAGAATGCGAGTTGTCACTGTTGGAAGTCCTTCTTATGTCCAGTCAAGAGAAACCATGACAATGTCAATGAAGAAAGGGACTGTAACTGTCTAAACAGTATTAGTTGTTTTACTTCCTTATTTTCCAAAAGCTGAAGACTAGCTTTTAGCTGCTTGGCACTATAGCTTTCAAGAAGAAAATACTGCTTTAGATATTCACCTGTCATCTTGTTCTGCCGGAGAAACATCTTATGTAGGAATTCTACCCTTTTTGTTATTTGCTGGTCTGCAGAGAAGACTAGTGTAAAATGAAAGTTCTTTTCGTACTGTGGGTGAAATAATCACAACAGTAGAAATTCAAAGGAAACACATAATGAAAAAAATAACAAAAAGTGTTAGCCACCATATGCAGCTTAATTAGTTTCTGATGGTTGTGGGAATGGCAGAGGTGCTGTACTGAATGAACATTGCCAGTGTGTTCCTGAACACTGTACATCAACTCCTGTGAAAGTAGGTGTCAGGAGAGTGGTCATAAGTAGGATGGAACAGGCAGTAGGTGGATGACTGAAATCATAACAAGGCAGTCACTCAAGATCAGAAATATTGAAAGCAAAACCACTGGAAATGTGGCAAACTGCAGCACCAAGCATTTAGTGAAGCAGTGGAAAGAGTACTGATGTGCTTACAGAAGTGGTCAGATTGTAGCCTTTCAAGTGCAACTTACGTTGCCTTCAGCTATACCGAAAGATTGTCTGGAAAATTCCTTCTATTACCTGCATTTCTGTCGAGTTGTGATCTGAATCTGCCTGTCAAATATGTTACCACTAATTAGTGAAGTATTCCTTGATCATGTCTTTCAACCTGCACTGGGTAAGAAAATTGGACACTGTTGTTGCACCTTATAAACTCTTTGTTGGATTTTAAAGCAACCACTTGGGCATCAGGAGTAATTAAGCTGGAGAAGTTTCAAATGTGGAGCCGGGCAAAAAAAAGTTTTTCCCATCCTGAAAAGCACCCTGAGATTTTGATATTTTGCACTGGAATAAAACCAAGACCTTGTTGAGGTTTTAGACAGGGAGATATGCAAAGCGGGGATTTGCACCTGAGCCTGTCACCTCCCCCTCAAACACTTGCTGTGCATCTGTCATGGTGTTGACTACTCTTTCTCCTTCTACCCTGGAACCGAACAACTTTCTAAACTAAAATTTTCATTGGAACTGTTACATTTCCATACAATATTCTGATATTGACACAGCATTTTCCAGTGAAAACTGTTAAGCAGTTCTCAAGAACTTCTCCCACATACTGTATAGTGTGACTGTTGCCTGTCCAACACAGTACATGGCAATAGATAAACTGCAGCAGCTTTTTTTGTCTTATATGATCTATGATTTTTGATAGTTCATGTGGGCCAGATGATTAGCTGGTAAAAACTCACTTGAGCACTGAAATTAGTGAAGCGAAGTGATTTAATAAAGTAATGAATAATCCTACTTTAGATTCAGGAATGGATTTTCAAAAATACATAAAAAATATTTCTGTGTAACACTCAGAACTGAACAAGCAAACTCAGGTAGCAGTAGTGGAGTAGCTGTATCAGTGCACTGCTTTTCATGGAATAATTCCCCTTGTAGCCCAGAGTGATGTGATAACACAGCTATGCTGCTTCCCCTTCCCAGCTACCCTGGATGTCTGCCTGTAGAGCATTGATTTATGGCACGTAGGCACATGCCAGCAGACTTAAGCTTAACAAACACAAATGGATTGTGCTCCCGGGTTGTCTGTTTTGATGTTTGTTGACAATAGATGGACAAACTTTATACAGTGTTTCTAGCCAGGTGGGGTGCTCTGTGTCTTGTGGATTTTGGAGACAATTTAAAAAATGCCTGAGGCTGCTAAAAGATGGCAAGTTCTCTAGGCTCTTGTATAAGCATTGTACCCCAAATTTCCAGTGTTCAGTCTAGCAGGATCTTCCTTCAAGTGGGGGTGGTGATAAAAGCCTGTAGCTGCATCGCTCAAAATACATGCAGGAAGACTCTTTTTGCAGATGGGTAGGGCACCTTAAAATTCTTGCATGCTGCTTCGGCTTTTTTATGCCTTAGAAAATGGGAGGCATCCATTTTTAGACACTGTGAAAGCCTTCCCTGGCCAATTTTTCATTCCTATTTTGTTGGATATTTCAGGCAGAACTTGTCCCGTATATTAGAATATTTTACACCTATGAAAACTTCCATCTGCCACAAAGCGTTTTTAAGCAAGTTGGAACTTGAGACTTTGGGTAAATATCCCACTAAAAAATTCTGATGTTGTTGCAGCTGATTGCAATGAAGCGTGCATTTTACCTAATCTTAATTGAGTCACTGCAAAGAACATTTAACTTTGTCTCACAGGAGGGGATATTTGATGTTGTTTTTACATCAACCTAGCTGAAACCTTCCAACATTTCTAACAGACTTTGTTGATAGCTAACAAGGCATGTTTCAAGCTGTCCGTTCTTAACAAAAACTCATTTGTTGTTTTTTTTTTTTTTTAAATCTAATTGAAAGTATTTATACAGAGCTTGAAATTCTAGACAGGCACAGGATTTTGCTCAGAATAATTGCCAGTGTACAATAGAGGACTTTTCTATAGTATTTCTTGTGTTTCTTCCCTTCTCCAATCCCCACCTCCACCCCAGGCAAAGCAAATTTCTGTTAAATGGTGTCAAAAAACCATAGCAACTATCTAGTGACAAAGCTGAGGAGGTTTTGTCCTGCACAGAACTCATTAATCACATATACTGCCCCCAGCCCACACTCTCATCCAATGTGATCCTGGGAATTTTCTGCTGAAAATGGTTGTATGGGTGAAGAACTCCCCTCGGAGCGACCCACAGGAGAAGCAAAATGTGTTGTTCATAGTGTGTGTGGCTGTGCAAGGCTCTAGAGATAGATGGAGGGATTCCCATCACCGAGAGACGGGAGTTTCCTTTTCCGTCAGGGGAAGGAGGTGCAGGAGCAGGGAGTTTGCCTGAGGAGTGGGTCGGAGGCAAGCTGGGGGAGCAGCAGGGGAGAGCTGAACAGGTTCAGTGAGCTCCTCCGGGTGTTTCCCATCCGGGCTGTTTTCCATCGGGTGTGGGCGCTGGTGCTGGAGACCTGCTGGTTGCTCAGCGGCTGCATTTGCTTGTTGCAGGAACCGAAGCTCCCCGCTCTCAGCATCTAGCCGGGCAGCCACCACCCCCTCTCCTCAGCTCAGTAATCTGCTCAGGACTTTTCCCTGTCACTGAATCGTATTTCCTCATCTATCTAATTGCTGAATGTCAGCTATTATTTGTTGGGTTTTGTGTAGCAGCAGTTGAAATAAAGTTTTCAGTGGAATCCATCATTCTGAATATAAAAAAGCCATTGAGCTTTGACTCATCAAAACTGTCAAAAAGTTCCCACTTGCTCACTGCATTTACTCACTTAGTTCATAAGACCTCCCAGCTGCAGCAGAAATCCAGCCTACTGGAGCTCATATTCTTGAATATATTAGCTGCCTGTGACACAAACAGCATCTCAAATAATGTTGGTAACTTAATCGAGTCCAGAAAAATGAATAATTAGGAAATCTGAATGTGGCTTTTCCTGTATCCTGATTGACAATATTCACCCCAGATACACAAATAATAAATGCCCTAGAACAGAAAGTATTTCTATATCGTGATCATATTTGCTACTTTCATATGATTATACAGAAAAACAATTGTGTGATCAGTTGAGTAGAGGCAAAAGTGGTTGTTTGGGCGTGGAAGAGAAGGGTAGATTAAAAATAAGATCCTATTCTACCTAATGATTTATGTGAAAACATGTCAGTGCTTCTCAATGCCTCGGAGGGGATGTTTTCCCACAGAAATTTGCATATCTGCCCTAGTGCTGTCTTCACATCTTTGCACCAGGCCATGTTTTGCAGTTGGTTCTCTCCATGGGACAAAGATGGCATTAACAGTCAGGGCCTCACAGTGTGCTGCTTCCTTTGCAGATACGTTGGTTCCCTTTTGAGGCCCCTAACTGCATTCAGGGTCTCTTTGCTTTGCTTCCTCTCCCGAAGGAGAGCTAAGGCTCTTTGAGAGATACGCTGCCCCTTGGCCTCTAAGCCGGGGTAAGTCATATCATGACCATGGGAGGTGAAAATCTCTCACTCTGGCTGCAGTTAGACGACTATTATTATACTGCTGCTAAACAAAACCTCATGATAGATTTTTTGGGGACTGCGTCTCTAATATCCCTCATCTTAGGTTTGTTTTCAGGTGATAAATTTTTCTAACACTTTGTATGTGTATAGGCAGTGTCACAGAGCAGCATCCTATCCTTAAACTGCAAAGGATTTAGCTCTGTATATTGTGTTTCATGTTCAGCTTGAAGAATAATCTCCACACATTTTCTTTGTTTAGGCAAAAAAACCAAACCCCAAACCCAAACACCTCTCATTTTACAGTTTACACCAGCCTAAGGAGTGTTTAGCCTCTATTTTAGAAATCCAACTTTAGGAATTTTGTTTTGTTCATGTAAAAGAGTGATGACAGTGTACACTTGAAGATATAGTTCCTGGAAAAGAAAGCAAAGTGTTATGAAAAATATGAATTAACCGGTGCTGATTGGTTAGGTTGACACTTAGTGTAGAATGCTTAAAATCTAGTGCAGCTTCTAGTGAGGTCAGGATTAAGTCTGCATCTACATGATTTAATTCAGAGTATGAGAAAACAAATAACAAATAGACTGTAAACTATGTTTTCCATTCATTTGTTAGGGTGGAAAAAAGCCTTCACATACATGTATGCCAAATGTAAAACTAGAAATAGCAATTTTATTTTAACTTTTTCATTGTGTAACTAGACAGGTCCTTGTTAAATTCATTGTCAGCCATTGTGGTTTTTAGCATCTGGCTGACTTTTATTTCAAGAAATCTTCTTAATTTTGTCTATACAGACTAAGTGAGACTTTATCACCTACTGGTAAGCAAAATTATAAACCACTTTAGTTTAGTGGTTAAGAAACAGATTCTAAACTTTTTATATATAATATGCAGTGCATGTAAAATCATGAAAAATTACTTCTCTTTTCCAGTGCAAATCTCCAGTTGCTCAGAATCAGTAAGATTTCCAGTTTCCCTGAACAGCTATTACTAATTACCTGATCTCACATTTTTACTCTTGCTCTTTCTATTCTGCCTTCACTCCTCTCCCAGTTATGAATTATTAGACTTACGAAGAAGGCACACTCTTCGTTTTGTTGAATGTTGTAAAATATTCACTAGAGTCATATAAGAATTTGTCCTGCTGCTGGCAGAAAGCAGCTCTCTAAACAACGTGCTCCTTTGTTTGCCCAAAGCATAGTAACAAATGGATTATGTGTAACAGCCATCTATGGGCCTTTTATTTCATCTCCATTCAGGCTCTGTGTGTTTTGCACTGGTTTTAATGAGGCTGCCTGAACTATGGTAACCCCACGGCACATTTGTAAGCAAGAGATATTAGATGAATCAGCTCCTTCCAGGACTGCATTATGAGGTGATCTGCTTTCATTACAGGATTTATTTTATAGGTGGTAGACCTCAGTGAGGGGACACTGCGGGCACAGGCAGCTCTTATCTGCTCTGTAAGGCCAAGTTCAGGGTCTGCGTGAATGTGAATCTGCTTTCCCACAGTCAAATCTCCATTCGTTATGTGGCTGGAAACACAACCTTTTTTGTGCATGACCTCTCCTTTGCTCGCCTTCTGCTTCAGACTCATACTGGAATGATTGATAGTCCTTTATAGAATACTCCATACAGAACTATTTTACTTCCCCATCAGCATAAAAGCTTGGGTCCCCACACACAAAACAAGTACAAACCCCAGCATCTCACAGCTAAATGAAAAGCTGCTTCTTTCTTCTGCCTTTCTGAAGTGTGAAGGTTTCCTCTTTGGAGCTGGAAATGTTTATTCCTTGGCAAGAGAGCTCACTGTTGTCAAAAACAACAAAACACATATTCATATAAATACAGATAGATGCCTTTTTTTTTTTCCCCTCCCTGGAGGCACATGAACATTTTACTTTTTTTGTCTTTTTTTTTAAACATTGTTTACAGATTTTACCAGAACAAACCAGGATTTATAAGTGACACATTGCCCTCTTTAAATCTTTTGTGGTTTATTGAATGTAATCTGTTCTCAAGACCTTCCGTTCGCTCTTCAGTCACTATCAGAATCAAAACTGGGTAGTTTTTGCATAGGAAATACTGTTAGAGAAAACAGTTGCAAGCATGATAACAACGTAGATAAAAACAAAGCCACATGGTAGCTCACGGGCCAGATCTTCCCCCTCTCTGGACGTATTTTCTGTATGTCGCTTGAAGTGTTTATTTGTTAAAAATTATAACTCAAGCAATTCTTGACTTTGTAAGTAGAGGACTCTGTGAAAAACTAGGAGTGGTGGAAATAATACCAGATACGACATTGCTTTTGGATAAGAAGTCGCTAGTGCTAAGTTTTCAGATTTCATGTCTGGAAGGTTGCTTTGGCACAGAATTACTGGCAGTAAGGTAAAATTATGTTACACTGTGATTTGTTAAGTCTTAATGAGAATCTAACAGTACAGGGCTGCAAGTAACACCTTTTGCTAATTGTAGTCTTTGCTGGCTAGCGGCAGTAAAGAGCAAAGACCTGAGATTGAAAGTACCACAAACAAAAAGAGAGAGGACATATAACATAGCTTGTTATTATAGGAAAAAAAAAAAGTCTAACAATGAACACACATTATTAGCAAAGAAAACTGCTTGGGGGAAGATTTTAAAATTTTCTGTAAAACCATACAGTATTGGGCTCAGGGAATTCACTAGCTATTTTATTTTTAGTTTTACTTTTTAGTAGAGATATCCTTTCCATCTTCCAAATACTTCTAATTTCTGGTTTTACTAGTACAATTGTAGCCCCTCTACTGCACACATTTCCTGCTGTCATAAATACGTATGCATGTGTGCATGTACAAGATATACCAAGATAAAATGAGAGAGACCCTGGATGTACTAGTGGATGCGTGGGTTTGCTGTAATATCTCAGTTTTGGCTTCATCATTTTTTACATGTCAATCTCCAGATGCCCATACCTGAGAATGAGAGGCAGAACTGCCTGGAAGGAGACTTCTGATCTCCTGAATGAAAATGTTCGTTGCGCTCTATGTGCATGCACTGTATATCACTGAGCTGCAGAAATAGGCAGCACCTTGCATAATCTCAGGAAATGGACTGTAATACAAAGAACATTATAAATGTATTTGGAAGCACTTAAAAAGGCTGATGAAAAACTTGAGGGGAAGGCTTTTTTAATGAGTATTTGTGTTGCTGGGTGATAAGCATGGGTTTACCTAATAGGGCTTTACTGTTCATTTGTACTTTGATTCTATGTTTTAATGAGTATAAGGGCATGCAGATCAAGTATCTGGGCACTTATTTTCATTATAATTAACAATTAATGAATTAATTTCCAACCTTTAATTAGACCGAATTTAAATACAGCACATTTCAAACTGAGGACTCTGGATGGCATTTAAAAGAATGAAACTGCATGCTGTCAGACGCCTATTATGCAAGTTTAAATGGTCTTGGGAAATTGCATCTGAAAGGTAAGTTGAATAGTACTTTGGAATTTGATCCAGTTTTAGGGTAAGAGATGTTTCAGTTGACATGGAGTGCTTAATCCTCTCCTCTCCTCCTCCTCCCCTTTGTCTTAAGGTCCAATATTTTCTTAGAAAAAATCTGGTAATATGCTTGCTGTGTCTTGCCCCTCGGAAAACAAGCTGCGAGCTTCCATTGCTTTTCATTCCCCCGGATCTGTCAAGAGTCTGTAACTATTGTGAGCAATGAGATGTTTGGATGTGTCACCCCAGGAGTCAGTCTTTGATGGGCTGAGTGAAGGCAAAATGAAGACTGAAAAAGTGAAGCTAGTTAGCAAGTTAGTTAACAAACATAAATCCTGTATTTATTACCTTCTACTGTGAAGGAACTTCAAATATTTAATAGGACCTTTCTGTATCAGGTGTCTGGCAAGAACACACACGTGTGAGAATTGTTATGTCTTTCTGTAACCTATCTAAAATTGTAAGAATGTAACTAATTTTCAAAATTAAAACTGAAGAGTTGATCATAAGCAATCACCAAAGGATTGACTAAGGATTATTTTGGGATTTTTTTGCATTTCAGACTAACGAATATTTTTTAGGCAAAATCAGCTGTCGGAAGATAACAAACCCCTGCAAACTATTTTAAACCTGCCTAAGTGTTTCTGTTAAAATATGTGTTAGTAGGCATTTAGCTTGCTAATTGTGCAACAGTTGTGGAGGTAAACTGCATTCAGTTATCTGACACCGTGGACCATCTTTTGTGCTGACATGTATTTGAATACATCCGCCACTGCAGGCAAAGAGAAGATGCTGATTTATATCAGGTGAGATCTGACCTCGTACGTACTCTGTGAAACAAAACACAAGCTCGGTTTTCTTCCTGCTGTGCTTACTTTCCCCTCCAGCCCCAATTTCACAAAATCCTGCTTCACCAGCTCATCACAGAATCACATCACCACCACCATTAGCTCCACAGCCCTAGGTGGGTGCCCCTGCTTGAGCCAAGGCAGGGCACCAGGCCCCGGGGAGGGGGTGAGGGCTGGGAGCCAACCTCACACTGAGGGGGAGATCCCCTTCAACTTCACGCTTGGCTGGAGCTTTGTTCGCCCTTGAATGCTTCGCCCTTGAATGCTTCCCCCTCGCAGCCTTTGTTGTGGTGGCAGGGGCTGAGGTGTGAGGCGGCCGCCGGCCGATGGCCGTGCCATGCGTGGAGAGAGCATGACCAGTTTGGCTGCAGCCACTCACCGCCGGGCTCGCCCCTTACATCACCGTCAGCCCACGGCGGGGCCAGATGGAGCCAAACAGGCTCCTCGTTGTTTTTCTTTTTTTTTTTTGTTTGTTTCCCCCCCCCACCTTTTCACGAACAAGGAGAAAGCCTGGGAAAAGAGCAGGGATCCCAGGCCTTCCTTGAGAACAGCCAAATATTGTCTGCATGGTAATGAAGGGAACAAAACCACAAAACACACATGGCTCTCTCACCACCCCCTCCCCAAGCCGGGGTGCACAAAAGCAGGGTGTGTAATCGGAAGGAGAGGGTTGTGAGGAACGAGCCCGCAGTCAACCCCTAGTACCCAGGAGGTGGCTGGCCCGCAGGACCCACTGCGGCTCTTGGGAAGGCCAAAGCAACCAGAGCACTTCCCTCGTTCCTGCTTTTCATGGTGATGTCTGTGTAGATACGGTAGCACAGCAGCCAGATCTCTTTCCAAAAAAAATTATTGTAACATGCAGTGTGTGTTTGTGATTCCAGTTTTCTGTTCCACCCACAAAGTCAGGATGGGTACATAAGCACAGCTCGTCCCTGTTTTTGCAAGCTCTTGTTATTATCTTTAAGAGCAAGTGATACCTTGTTTATTCTACTTTGAAATTACAAAAAAGATTTTCTGTTTGCAATGAGTCTTGGCTGTTGCTTCTTTCAAAAGTGGAAAAATGGATTGGCTCTGTATATACTTTGGACAGCACGAGCACCCGAACTGTTCCCATCTGCTGGGGGCAGGTCCAGCTCCTGTGAAATTTCTGTGCTCACAAACATCCATCTCTTGGCAGCCAGGCATAGTGTCCCCATGGAGAAACACGGTTGTCATGGGAAACTGCAATCATGGAGAGAGAAACAATTTTCCTGAGCCCTTAGTAGACTTTTCAGTACCGTGAAGCCAGGCAGTAAGCTTGTACTCCTCCGGAAACCAGAGCAGAGCTTGGCCATGGTGCAGTGAGCTCTTGGAAGGCTTTTGCTGCTGAACTCTTTCACTGCACCTTTAAAGGAGCTGGGATCTTCTAGGACTCTCCAGGCAGACATGCTTCTCCATGCCTCATTTTGTTCCCTAACTCCATTTCTGCTGCATGTGATAGTCCTTCTCAAATGTCAGTAAGGAGGATGTCATCTGGTCCGCTTGGAAGAACCCTGTCTGCTCTAGGGCATCAGTTGTTTCTGTCATGCAGTTTTGCTAGTGATGGTGACAGTGTAAACATTGATTTAGGGACTGAGATCTCATGTTGCACACCTCTGAGAGTTATCAGAAGCTGTCTTCTAATTTCCAGCCACATTATAATTATCATCTCTCTTTATGTTTTTGTGACAACACTGTTGCATAAGTTAAATTAGCCTGACCCTTATGAGGCAATCATTCCTTCCCTCCCAGACTTTTCCAAAAAGTCAGCTTTTTCCTAAACCACCATTTAATGGGATTCTTGCCTAACCTATGCGTATGGGGTTTTTTTTTAGAGAAAACTGTAATGTTGAGTTGGATGCATATCATGACCAGACCCAAGGATGAGGTATATTATGTGTTCATTGTGCACAAAACACCACACAGCTCAAGGGCTCCTTGATAGCCTTCCTCTGATCTGCTCCACTTTTGTCTCATCTTTTTGTTCAGAGTTTACCCGAACAGTGGGCCAGAAATGTATCAGTGGCCTGTAAAGTGGCATTCATGCCTCTCTGGCTCAGTTAGAATTGCTTTTCCTCATGTGTCCTCAAATTAACAGATACTGCATACCATTGCCTCAAATTATACAGTGTTTGACCAGCGCACCCAGGTTTACTCTTTCTCTATTACGTGTGTGGTATGAAAGATAGTATAGAAGGTCTCCAGAAAAATACAGAACTTTGTGCC
Source organism: Trogon surrucura (assembly GCA_020746105.1). NCBI lineage: Eukaryota > Metazoa > Chordata > Aves > Trogoniformes > Trogonidae > Trogon > Trogon surrucura. The sequence goes on from CM036618.1 coordinate 58,589,877, forward strand.
TCCATTGAACATCTATTCATAAAGCCTTTCTAATCTCTGCAGTGAATTTTTCCACTAATGGGTGAGATGTTATTATAGCCTTGCACCATTACAAATGTTACCACTGGTTACAGAACTTTCCTCTACTTTTTAAAAAAGTTGCTGTAATTAAAACAGAGTCTTCATTCAGATGTGTTTTTACAAAGAAGGACCTCAGTGCATGTTCTCAGCTGTGATAGTACACTCTGACAGCCACAAAATGGGAAGAATTGTCTCAGCGTCTTACGCTACTGTGAGCTTGATGGTAATTAATTATGTAAATAGATGTGTGTTGTTCACTTCTGTTGACAAAACACACTCCCTTTTACGCATGAAGATGAATTGTTGCTTCCCATAAGGAGCCAAGTCCTCAGCAAGTGTAGTAAATTTGCACATAACGTTGCAGGAATTTTCTTGGAAGTGGAATGAGAATTACAGTCTATTATCTAAATGCATCAGTTCTTTGAGTGGTGTTAGCCTAGTTACAGCAAGGACCTTATAAACATATTTTTCTGCCCTAAAATTTAATTTGACTGACTAGGGACAAATAAAACTAATGCCTAAACATACTAGCCTGGTTCACACCATGTTTCTACTTCTCTCAAGAGACCAGCATGCTCTTAGAAAACTACTGACAAAGATGTATTTTTTCCTTACTTGGCTGAAAGATGATAAAACACAAAAGCAAGTCTTGGCTTCAGCAGCTTTTCCCAAAGATTAAGGAAGTGGCTCAATCAACTAAAATAGGCTGTATCAAAGCTTCTTTTTCATTCAAGAAGTATACATCATGAGCCTGACATCATTGCCAATTTACATTTTGGACAAAGCACTTCTTTAGCTTTCAGATCCATGTGTAACTCTTTAGTGCCCTCCCCTGTCCCAGTTTGGAAATGCCTCCCTCTGGTAGGGAAACTGTTTACGGTTAAGAAAATAATATTGTGACTTTACTCCGAAAATGAAATATTACTGTTTTCTCTCTGAATTCATTCTATTTGTCTCAGAAGTGGGGAAAGGGGTATTTTGTTCATTTGGAGAAAAAGAAATCAAAGAGCACTAAAAGAGTATTTGTGTGCCATCTTTCCATTTTGCATATTGTTTTCTGGAGGTCATAAAGGTAGTGACTTCTCAGGGAAGTATATCAGAGAGGCAAATGGAAGATAACAGTTAAAACTCACCACTCTGTAGGTCAGTCAGATATTCTTTCATCTGGGTCATTTAGCACTGAGTACGACCTGCATTTCACATGGATGAGAGGATGGGTGAGCTATGTGAGCTGTCTAAAGAGATGCGTTAATCAAAGAAAAATGAAATGTAAGGGGGGCGAGGCAATATAGAGGAGAATGAAGTAAAACTCCGTAAAAGCAGATACAGGAGACTCAACTCATTACAGATGCACAGAATTTTTGAGGCTGGAGAAGACCCCTGAGATCATCAAGTCCAGCCTATGTCCCAAGACCACCACAACGGCCAGACCATGGCAATAAGTGCCACACCCAGCCTCTCCTTAAACACCTCCAGGGATGGTGACTCCCCCACTTCCCTGGGCAGTGCATCCCAATGGCTGATCACCCTCTCCATGAGGAAGCGCTTCCTGAGATCCAACCTAAACCTTCCCTGACAAAGTTTCAGGCCGTGCCCTCTCATCCTGTCACGAGTTGCCGGGGAGAAGAGCCCAACCCCGACCTGACTGCAACCTCCCTTCAGGCAGTTGTAGAGAGTGATAAGGTCCCCCCTGAGTCTCCTCTTCTCCAGGCTAAACACCCCCAGCTCCCTCAGCCTCTCCTCACAGGACTTTCCCTCCAGTCCCTTCCCCAGCCTCGTTGCTCTCCTCTGGACCCGCTCCAGCACCTCAATGTCTTTCTTGCAGTGAGGGGCCCAGACCTCCACACAGGGCTCGAGGGGAGGCCTCACCAGGGGCAGAATCACATCCCTGCTCCTGCTGGCCACACTGTTCCTGACACAGGCCAGGATGCCATTGGCCTTCCGGGCCACCTGGGCACCCTGCTGGCTCATGTTCAACCGGTTGTCAACCAGCACTCTCAGGTCCCTCTGCCGGACCGCTCTGCAGCCACTCCTTCCCCAGCTGGTAGCGCTGCAGGGGGTTATTGTGGCCAAAGTGTAGGACCCTGCACTTGGTCTTACTGAACTTTATACCGTCGGCCTTGGCCCATTGACCCAGCCTGTCCAGGTCCATCTGTGGCATCTTCCTACCCTCTGGCAGATCAGTCATCTGTGAACTTACTAAGGGTAGACTCAATGCCCTCATCCAGGTCATAAATAAAGATGTGGAACAGGACTGGGTCCAGTACTGATCCTTGGGGACACCAGTGATCACCAGATGCCAACTGGTTGCAGCACCATTCACCATCACTCTCTGGGCCCGGTCATCCAACCAGTTTTTGACCCAGTGAAGGGTGCATCCGTCCAAGCCGTGGTCTGTCAGCTTTTCCAGGAGGATGCTGTGGGAGACTGTGTCAAATGCTTTGCTGAAGTCGAGGTAGACCACATCCACAGCCTTCCCCTCATCCACTAGACACTCACCCAGTCATAGAAGGAGATAAGTTTGGTCAGGCAGGAGCTTCCTTTCCTAAACCCATGTCGGCTGGGCCTGATCCCCTGGCTGTCTTTGCTAATTTAAGATGGTTTTACTGGCACTGCTGACAGCCGGGGCACCATCTCCACTGCCTGTCTGCTCTGGGACCGCATCTCTGTGGCCTCACTGCACATCCTGGCTGCCAGTCCCACACAAGTGCACAAAGTTCTGATGCACAGTCGAGAGATTCAGACTTCCTCAGACTTTGGTGAGAGGTTATCCGAGGCAGCTGTGGTCCTTGGTTGCAAAAGGATTTTTGCTTCACATCATTGGAGTGGAGCTTCAACAATATTCAATGTCTATCTCATTTCCTTCGTAGTAAAGAACATTTCCCCATGTGTTACTCTCTCATCTGCCTGTCACATCCTTCCTGCAGGGAGCGGAATTCACTCATAAATTAAGCTGCCACATTCCGAGCTTTCCTTTCTCCTTGATAATAAGTTCATAACTTTGATGAGCATTGTAACCAATGCTGATAGGAGAGGCATCGGTATAAGCAGCATGGAAGTTTTATGTATTTTTTTAATTTGGTGGGGTTTTTTTTGGTTCACCTTTTTTTTTGTCTCTTTCTTACTTCGTTATAATTTTCTGAAATAATTCTGTGAATGTTATTTTCTGGGATAAAAAGAAATTTAATTCTTGCTTTCCACTGGTTTCCTTCTGCCATGCAATATGTGCTAAAATAAGAATCTGTCCATCTGTCTTCCTTTAGTACACAGGTACTTTTTGCATGACTAAAATTGGATCTTATATCCCGCAAGACATTTATATGGGTTAGCCTGTCTTAATGTGCTTTAAAGACAAGTGAATGTAAGAAAGAAAGACAGTAACTAGAATATATAGGTCAAAGATTTCTTCATCCTTCAGATAATCCAGTTATTTCAAAAAGAAGCAGAAAGTAATCCTAAAAGCTGAGCTTATCCAAATCAATTATAAACATTGCTTCAAAATCCCTCAAGGATTTCATTTTATATTTCAAAATATTTTTGTAAATATCACATATATTGGCTGGGAAAAAAGTAAAGAAAAAAAGGAAAAACCACGACAAAAATACATAGCTTCTTTTTTGGTTACTGGAAGTGAATGTTTTCAAATGGTGATTTGAAAATGTTCTGTTCCCAAGTATTCGGATTGACAGTGTTGAACCTGAACAGAAAATTTGCAGCATTTGCCAGAACATCCAAACCAACCAGGAGCTAGTTTACATTTTATCATTGGGTGTATCATCACAAGTATAGGTATATCCGTGCAGACATCACCTGAACATCAAGGCTTGAAGGTATTCACATACACTGAAGACATACTCACAGATATCCAGATAGATGTCTCCTCATAGCAGTTTAAAACTAGAAGGAACAGTGGGTTCCTTTCTCAGATAAGGGTAATTAGGAAATGCAGTGTTTGTGGGTTGGTTTGGTTTTTTTAACTAGAGAACAAAGAAAACAATATTACAGCAATGCATCATGAAAAACAAGTACTGTCGTGTTTTAAGGTTTTGCTAAGCATCAATCAATAATATTATTTGTTGCATATTTGGTAGCATTGACCCTTTGACAGGATTTCCAAGGACAGCACTACCAGTGATCTCACCTTCCTCCAGCACCCGCGTTGTCCAGTTGTGCTGTCTGCCCATGGCCACTCCGAGTCAATTCCCTTGCTGTCACTGCACCACTGTGAAGCTGAAGCACTAGAACACACAGGAACAATTATGCTGTCGTTCCTTTATCTCCAAAGACCAGGATAATTTATCTTTATCTGTTTTTTGCTGAAGATAGATGTTGGGACACAGGGCCTTACAGGCTGCTGTTTGCAGCAGTGAGAAATTTTGTAGTTGTTGCTATGTGTTCTGAACCAAGATGTTGTTACAGTTGGCTAAATGTCATTGAAAGCTTCTGGTTTTTTTTAAGAATAGGTCTTTGTGAGTGATAAAGGTAAGAAATGATTATGCTTCGGCAGGTGTTCTGAGAGCTGAAACAAAACCAGCTTCCACCTAAAATAAAGACACAGCACAAACAGGTTTTGCTACATGGTGGTTTTCAGATCTGTGGAATGCAGAATGACTGAAATAGCTGAGAGGAAAGTCTACATGAGGCAATTAGAAACAGGCACGGCTGAAAGCGAAGAGACAGTTTTTGGTGTAAGTATCATTCAGAAGGCAATGTTGATTTGTGTGCTGAGAAACCTGCCCTTGCTGTTTAATTTCTCTCACATTCAAGAAAGGTAAATTTGAACACATTTTGTAATAAACTAATTTGTATCTAAGATATGGACTCTGCCAGTTTCTCCTCTATTTGAAGTAACTCACAAGATCCTAGGTTCTTGGTTAGCTGCTTAGGCCAAGAGGAAGTAACATTATCTTTTCTCTGAAAGACAGAATTTGGTTATAATCCTGCGTTTATCATGAAATACTATAAATGGTGCAGTAATAGAGTGTTCCTTACTGAGCTGGAGCGAGTTTCTGTACTGCATGCTAAGTGGGTGGTGAGCAGCAAGCCAGTCCATTGCCCAAGTCTCACTAAGACACTCAACACACAGAAGTCAGAATCATCACTCATCATTTCCAATTTCAGCTTAAGGTGGGAAAGATTAACCAAAATGTCCCAGCAGATGACTACAATGTATTCTAAAGCTGTGTAGAAAATACCATAGATTTCTAAACGTGCAAATGTCTTGCTGTTATCATTTACAAATTTGATTCCCCAGTTCTACTGGGAGCAGGCATATTTCCAGCTGTAGGATTCTTAGACAAGTTATCTCACTTCTACAATCTCTTTGATTTTTTAGCAGAAACAAGTTTTCAAATCGTATTTGCTTTATATTGACAAAATACAGCTTTACTTACTTTTCTGGTAAGAAGTGCTTTTGACTCGTTGGGCTGCAGCCTGAAGCTAGGAAGTTTCACTCAAGCACTTAAACAAATCTAATGTAATGATGTTGCAGCAGTGGCTGTGGAAGACCGAGGCTCCATTAGTTGCTAAATTTCTCTGCTTTGCTCAGGTTTTTTTGCTTTTCTAGAAAAGAGACATTATTTTTGAACTACATGCTTGGGAAAACCCAATCTTGGTTTCATGAGGCAGAAGCCTCCAAAGATCTCTGATGACGTTCAGATCAAAGTTTGCCCTCAAATTTGATCTATTTCCCTTTCATCACTTGTTACTTCTGTAGTTGACATCAGCTGAATCTGCCAGCTCTCTGGGATGCTCAGCTTCTCTTCCTCAAAACAGTGTAGAGCCTAATGGCACTAACTTTGTTCCAGCCTTCCTTTTCTAGGAAAGAAAGCTCTGCCTTTTCAGATGACATTGCTGCTTGTCCCAGGTTATTCACAATAGGTATATTTAATCAAATAAATGTAGACTAAAAAAGTAATTCAAGCAAATAGGTCGATGTTGTATCCTTTGAACTGGAGTATGCTTTACATGATGATATACAGAGAACTCCCTCCTTCAAGGTATTGATTCTTACTTATTTAAAGTCCTATAAGATGGAGATTGCTCTTTTCTCAAAATTAAAAGTTGGATTTTATAACAAGCATGCTGTGAATGATACAGTAACTCAACTTTTTGAAATGAAAATTAAACATATTGCAAAAATTATTTTATTTGGATTCAATATAAATCATAAAATAAGAAAATACTATTGCAACGAGTCATCTAATTCACTGACACGAGAGTTTATAAAAATAAATTTCACTTCAAATTGTGTATTAGCTAGCTACATGTCAGATTAAATATAATTGCATTTTTGTTTTTAGGACTACTAATTCTAGTTTGAGAAAGAACCTTGATGTATTTCTGCATTATGTTAATGCTGTATTAGTAGCATATGTTACATTACTGAGGCAAAACCAGCCCACCTACATGAGAGATTAAAGTAATTCATTCTCCTGCAAAAGTGAATGAGGAGTAAGAATTACTCGTGAAGAGATGTCTATTTATGACATATGTAAACCAGGTTATCTAGCACTAAATTTGACATTTACTTTCATTATATGTATTTAAATTATATTTCACTATAAATGATTTATAAATTAAATTATGTTTCATGGGATTGTCATACATAATACACCCTGTCTGTAGAAGCGATATGAGGGAGTTTGGGCCATTTTGGAAGCAGGTGGTACAGAAGCACAATTCCTTTTTGGCATTGCAATTGCCAGTGCTGCACTGGATGTTCAAAGGGAGGGTCTCCTTTACACATCATGCAAGCGAAGCTATGTAGAACAAATGGGTAGTGTTGATCATGCAGCACATCCAAACAGGGAACCACAACTACATGGGAGTCCTGGAAGAGATCATGGGCTGGCCAGAAAGCAGAGATTTTGGAGCACTGCCCAGGAGGGTAACGTGTGCTGAGGTCCCACTATGTGAGAAGCAATATGCTTTATTTACTGATGGATCCTGTTGCATTGGGAGAAACCATCAGAAATGGAAAGAAGCTGCTGTGTGGAGTCTCACACAATGAGAAGCAGAAGCCACTGCAGGAAAAGGTGAATCAATTCAGTCTACAGAGATGAAAGCTATCCATCTAGCCCTAGGGACTGCTGGAAGAGAAAAGTGGCCAGCACTCTATACTGACTCACAGATGGTGGCAAACGCTTTGTGCAGGTGGCTACAGCAACAGAAATGGACAAACTGGCAGCACAGAGGTAAACTCACCTGTGCTGCTGCACTGTGGGAAGACATTGCCACCTGAGTAGAGAACATTGCTGTAAAGGTATGTCATATAGATGCTCACATGCCCAGGTGTCATGCCACTGAAGAACATCAGAACAACAAGCAGGTATATAGCAGGCTGCCAGTACTGTAGTGGCTCAGGTGGTGATCAGCATATCCCTTGGGTGCAGCAAGGTTAAAATGAAACTGTTTTCATGCTATGCAACCCAGAACTCTTGCCAAATCACAGAAAGAATAAATTGCAAACTATCTTTTTTTTTTGGCACAAAGATGGCTGTAATCTTTCTTTAAGTTTTAGGAATATCTGCACTCTAAGAGGCATCTGAAGCCATCTAGTCATTTGTTTTGCTCTCTCATTTGTTCTCTCTCTTTTTGTGTCAGGCCATAAGACACTGGGTATTTTTCCTGACTTTCTCCAACAGATTTCTTATCTCTTAACACTAAATCACTTCTCCGATCTCTTCTACTGATTGCTTCTATTTCCTGTAGCTGACATTTTTCATCATCAACAAGGTTCATCTTTGAGAGTGGTGGTTTCTTTGTTTCAAACAGTTAATTTCCTTGATGTGTTTTTCTGTCTGCTGGATGGTTCTAGGTTGCTGAATTTTCCCCTCAGCTATATTTAGCAACATACTTTTATGTCTTCTTTTATCTCCAACTTTCTCTTTTGCTCTAAATTTGGCCATAAAACTTCCTTCTTCTTCCTTTAGAGCTTTTGATCCCTAATCCTTTCCTCCATCAGCTGATCCAGGATTTCTTGAAATCTTTGAAGCTTTTGTTCCATAGCAAGTCTCTTGCCAAAGCTCATCAACTTTGACCTGGTGATTAACTCACTTCAGGTGTGTGTGTCTTGTCTTTTCGTACTGAATCAACTATTGTATCTTCTTCCTTTCAAATTCTTTCAAACGTCTTTTTCTCAAAAGCCTGGGCAACCTTACCTCTGAGCAGATTATGGTTCAAGCCTCTAGTATCCTTCTCCATGATCTGCTTCTCTTTCAGCTATTTTTCATGAACACATCTCCTGTTCTCACCTTAGAGCCTTGATCTTTCAGGTTTTGCTTCATACTTGCTTTCTTCCTGCTACACCAGTTTCTGTTGTCTCTTCTCTTGCAACACCATTTCTTTTGGCCTCCAGAAGTCACCCCCTGCCCAGACAGCATTTGGCCTTCCCTTTGTGCCACCTCTGGGCTTTCAGCCCACACCTGCCACCTTTCTTTTTCCACTTGAGATTTGAGTTTCTTTTCCTGTCTTCTCCCTTGTATTCCAAACCCTGAAGGCCTCAGTGGGAAGGACCACGAGAGCCTCACCCAGAGCCAGGGGCATAGTCAGGTGAGACGGAAGATCCCTGTCATGGACGATCACTGCAGCTCTTGAAGTGGCAGACACGAGGGAGCACCCTGCTCTGCCCTTTGCTCTGTCTTGTAAGGAGGTCGATGTTGTCTGCCCTGGTCCCAGACCTGTGGAATGCACCTCACTGTGAGGATGGGACATCTTGTCTTAGGGGTACCCGTACTGTTGGCATTTCACAGCTGCCCTTCTGTAAGGTCTACAGGATTTTACTAGTGCTACAACCCATCTTCCGCCCCTCACTTTTTGAAAAGGAAAGAGTGGGGTTGAGGAAAATGAGTTATTTAGGATATTAAGGACCTTATAGTAGGCGTGGTTGAGAATAAGGACAATCTGAATATTTGTATTAGAGATATCAGTAAAGGTGAGATTTGTTTTACAGCAAGCACTCTGAGGAAACTATCCACAGTGTTACAAAAGAATCTTCTGTGGAGGTTTGTGAGCTTGGATCTGGTGTTAGCCACAGATATGAACTGGTGGTGTTTTAGTCCAGTGATTTAAGGAACTGAAGAGGAATTTCCAATCTTAAATCCCTTTTTGAAGATAGCCTGTAATCCTGCCAATGTGATGAACCCCTCTTCCAACAAGGAGCTCTTGGACCATCTGCTGAGAAAGCTCATCAGAGAGCTCAGCCCTCTACCACAGACGGCCACTTGTCCTTTGTACTTATTTTCAATATTTTTTTGCAATATAGAGGCTTTAGCTGGTTTGTTTTTCTCTACCAATCAATGCATTGTAGAATTTTCTTCTTACTAACTTAATTTCCTCTTCTTTTTCAACATAAGTTCTATCTGGTGGCTGAGAAGACTCCATTGGAGACTGTTTCTTAAACCTGCCTTCAACATTAAATAAATACTGCATACTCTCTTTGAAGCTTTGGTCCGAGTTTTCTTAGGTAATATTTCAGTACTCTGATACAGTTAGTTTGCACATGCAGTTTAATTAAATGTGAAAATAACTCACTAAACCTTTGAGCAAACAACAATGCAAGCTCATCCCCACACCTTGTGTGCAACAGATAGAATGTTCCATAATAAAAAGAGTTTTTATCCTACTTCAAAGCAACAGAGATAACTTAGTCTTGGGATTAGTACTTAATCAGCTGCTGAACATTACATACCTCAGAGCAGAGAACACATGGAGAATGATGCAAATGAAAGCAGACGGCCTTCTTGAACTATTTGTCTTGAATTCATAAAATTATTTATGGAAATGCAATGGAGACAAATTACAGAGGGACCAGTTGCGTGTTATATAAAAATCATGCTGATGGAAACAAGGGCAAGAAAATACAATCCTACTAATCAAAATACTGTCAGCGTGTTGAAAATAGGAGCACCTTTACACTGAAACAACAGCATTCTGTGTGGAGAAATAATCTCAAATACCTCCATCCCCCCAAATCAATCTGTTGAAGGTTATTTATACCAATATTATTAATACTGTTTCTAAGGACCTCATACATCTCTGTAATGTGTAGAAACACTAGTCATCCCAATCTTAGAGACCAGAAACTAAAGAGGACAAAGGAGAAAACAGCAAGTCTCTGTTGAGCAAACAATTGCACCCGTTTTTTTTTTCTGACAGGTTACCACTGATCTGCTCCTCCTCTCTGATAAACAATCTATACAGGCATGTATTTGTAGCACAGTTCTGACATATATTGACATAATTGCACTTGGAGTTACTTACCACACAAATGGGTTACATTATCAGTGATGGCATTTATCCAGAATTGTCCTGTACCTGGCCTCCATTTCTTCATGTTGTGACAGGTGGTGGGGAAATGGGCTTAAGAATGACTTGGGCTGTACATAGTTTCTTTGCACAATATTTTCACCTGAAATATTGAAGGATCGGAATTTTACTGAAGAAGTGTGGTTAAAAAAAGGGTGAACATCTGCTTCTTAGTCCTTCATGATTTAGATGAGTCAACTTAAGGAAGGATGCTGGACTGACACACAGTGGCTTTTGGCCATTTGTACGAGAGCACAAAAGCTCCTCTGCGTTTCTTTCTTTAGCCATGACATATGCTCCACTGATGCCACCAGATATTTTGGCCAGAGTTTGTGTGCTGTATCCTTTCAGTAAACTTACAACCCTACATAAGGTAGGCAAGAACATGTTATTTGAAGGTGTTATTATTAACAGAAATAATATAAATTACATAATATTCATTAAGGCATGTAAAAGTGGCACTGCCTATTTAGTCTCTTAGACTATAAAAGGGAAATGCTCTTATGCTAATGATTAAAATGCACTCTTAGAAGTTTATCAAACTACTGTCCTTGTAGTCTTTTTTTTGTGGGCATGGTGCCAGATTTTTGAGAATAATTGGTGTAGTCAGTCTTTACATACTTGAATAGCAAATAAGTGTATGAATAAAGCAGCAATATAAATAAAAGCCAAAGCCAAATATTTCAAGGTATCTAATTTCTTGTACCGGGGTGACTGGGGAGCTCCAGCTTTCTTCTCACCTGCCTATGAGCTGCAGTTGCTCAAATAAATCTACCGCTAAACAGCATTAGTAATACATACCTATAAAAGGTAAAAGAGAAGTGGTTTATTGTTTCCCACTGTCATTGTTTTTTGTTCTTGCAGTTTAACTACAACCTTTGGTTGATGATGTTATGTGTTTGTTCTACAGGACCCGTAATAGAGCTGTGGGGTTTGTACTTTAGGTTAAATTTAATCGGCCATGAAATTTCATTCAAACCAGGCCACAATTAGAACATATCTTTCATGATGCAGTCAGACACAGATAGTGGGGCTAAGGGAGATAAATTAATTAAGGACACTGAAGTATCTTTTTTTTTCTTTTCTTGAGGAAATTAATTAAGTGCATGAAAAAAAGACCATCTCTTTTGAGAAATGCTGGAGCCGAAAGGTTTCCAACCTTCTGACCAAGAGTTCAGGGTGGATTGCTTATGTCGCATGTAGTAACCAGCATATAACTGCAGGCATAAGGGAGGAAAACACGTATTTGACAACCTTATATTAAAACTAAATAGACCAGTTCTTTAGCTGATGCAGAGGTGTCTATCTATTGATTCTGATGGAGATTTGCTGGTTTACATGTGACTTGTCCTGAGAAAATGTTTCTTTGATTATCACTGGGTGGTAGGGGATTGTACACAGAGATGGAGCTGATCAATAGAATAAATATTTAACCTGCCTCAGGATATCTGCAGCCTGGATGTTGGTTCAGCTTATGCCAGAGAAGAAGGTAGCTTTAACGTTCACATCCCGGTGTCTGAGAGGTTTGAGTCTGCTATTATAATAATGGCAGGTGCTTAGCAATCTGTCCTGTGTTAGTCTGCCTGCTGAGAGAGAATTTGCCTGCCACAGCAAACGGAAACTTTTGCCCCTTCGTGCTGAACAGGTACGAACCAAATGCCCTCGTGCCGATGCTTCCATGTGTTTCGATCAACTCGAGGTGCCAAAGAGTATCAAAACGTTGCGAGAAAAGGCTGGAGGGTTGGCGGGGCACGAAAGCCCCGGTGGGCATTGCCACCTCTCCCCCGCCAAGGCTGCTCCCCCCGGCAGCAGGGACATTCCCCGGGGAGCCCAGCAGGGCGCACTGCGAGGCTGTTACACGTGGAGCTCCGGGGAAACGGCACCGAGGTCAGAACTGCCGGAGGAGGATTCATTCGTTTCCGCTGTCTCCTCTTTTAAAGGTGACTATATTAATCTGGGAAACGACACCACCTTTTACCAGCGATCAAAGCTGTCACGTAAGAAATTGCGAGGAACTTAACATATTCAAGCCATCGCTGGGCTGGATTGGACCGCTTTCCTAAGAGAGGTGCTTTAAGCACAATTTCATTTTGAGAACACCCTACAATTGCAGCAGAATCATTCATAATGCGATTGAGGTCAGCGATTTTATCTCAGAGTAGGTCCCGCTAATCACCCGGTTTCATGTGTTATTGGTTGTGAGGAAGACTCTAATTACGTTTCCACCCTGTGAAGAGACTGGTTAACACAAAGAAATCTCATCTCCTTTTGTGATGTGCTCAGCCTAGCAGTTACTTTTGTTCTAAATTGGGCCTGGCAGCCTCTAGAGTGAATGATTGACATGTCAATGTGCTAACAGAAGCCAGAACCAATTCTCTTGTCTGACACCTCCTTTCCTTCTCTGAATATTAATGATGAGTGACCCAGCTGAATGAATGAGAAGTGCACACATCCCTCCTGGCTCCGTGCAGATGCTCAGAGATGACAGCAGGACTTGCCCAGGAGAGGACACAAAACCATAAAGCCATCTGGTATTATGTAGTGAGCTTAATCTGTTCATTGACTTGGGAAAATGCTTGGTAAATCAAAAGCTGACAGGAAAGGATTCATAATGTTTAGGCTCAAAATACAGTCAAAATATCACAGAGAAAAATAGGAATCCTAGATGAATTCCTAGAGAAATACAAGGAGTACAGTTCAGATTTTGAGCTGCGAGAATGGGCAAGAAAAATATAAAAATGTTTTAGTCAAGTAAGGGTCACAAACAAGTAATTTGCTCTAATAGCGCCTTCAATTACCCTGAGATTAGTTTCAAGTAACACAGAGTATTGATAATCACGACAGGCTTTCGTAGTACTTTAAAACAATTTCTGAAAACATCCAAATGAACCAGTTTTGGAAGCCACTACAGTCACTTGATATTTGTCAGTTCATAATTAAGATCTGGTCTAATCAAATCTTCTGCTCTTTCTCAGTCTGGATTACATAATGTTTATTGTTACATTACAGATTGATAGTATGAAATATGTAGTGAGACTGCTAAGATTAGGTGGTATAAAGCATAATCAGGGAGCAGATTTCTTTATTTGACCATGTCAACTATATTCCTTCAATAAAATAGATTTCTTTTGATAGTGTATGATTAAAGATTTTCTGCTTAAATGTTTCTAGTATCTCAGTCAGCAATTCTGCTACAATAGGCAACCAGAAAAAAAATCCATACTAACATGCAATGGACTATTTCTCATTGCGAGGTTCAGATCCAGTTCAAAGAGAAAAAATGCCTTTTCTCACTACATTTTGCATATCATACCTTTTATCTCCACCACAGTGAAAATACAACCTATTTTCACCTTCAGTGCCTTTCTCATCTTTTGAAGATATTGTGGTCGAATACCCTTTGTATTTTCACAATATCCCAAAGACTGACAATTCTTTTGCATCCCTACAGGGCACTCTTGTATTCATGCACCGAGCAACTTCTACACTGATTATTGCAAACCTTTCCCCTAGTCACCTTTTCTGTTTTCCTCTATACCATATGACAGCCCAATCAGATTTACTTGGTTGCTGCAAAATCCTTTTGTCCTCCTCTTCAAATCCTTTTGTGTGGCCTCACTTGATTCCTCAGTTATGTTATCTCCCATCTTCTGTATTCTTTCCTGTTACCCCAAAGGCCCTTTGCAGTTTGCTTCCCTTTTATTTCTCAGCTGTGGATGCTAGGTTGCTCACACTTTCACTTTGCATGCCATACATCTCAGCTAACTTTCCTGTCTAAGAGCTAAATGTTTAGTCTAAACCAGGGGTTTAAGTTCCCCTATAGTTAGAGGAAAGAAACGATACCCTCAGAGCACATTTGTTTCATCCCAGTCTGAGAGAGGTATCTAAGCTAATTGAGATGAATCGCCCGCTGGGTATTCTTTCCATATACAGGGAGTCTGGTCAACCAGTTTCACTGGTAAAAGCAGGTAAAATGAATCTCAGTTTTAATCGGTTTGCCCAGAGTTCTTCCAAGTACTGTATTCCCTTCTGCTTCAGCAGCTTCTTTCTCTGTAACTTATCCTCCTCTCTGGAATTAATTTGATACTATTTTCTCTACTTATGTGTGCTATTAAAATCTAGGTCTTCAAGAAAATATGTAAACTGTTACTGTAAGCACCTACTTTAAAAAACAGATCAAGTTTAAAATAACTTTTTTGTTGACTTCTCCATGTTTCACACTGAATTTTTGTTTCTGGGATATTGGGATATTGCCATGTTTCTCTGAGAGTGCCTTTCTGCTCTTGCTGTGCACATAGGGATTATTAAAACAAGGGCGTTCAGCCTTACAAATTAAAACAGCAATTTACAGCAGAAAGCTGAATAACACCTGTTACAACCGCCCCACAGAGACAGGGTGTGCCTGACAGCCAGCACTGTCATAAGCAGACTCATGATTCAGGCCTGAGGTGGCTGCAAGTTATTTAGATGCAGCATAGGAAATGATTTTTTTTGAAGTTATCTCTTTTAATAGAACCCTTTGACTACATCACAGTACTAAAAATCAATAGTAAAAAATCTACCTGTAACATTTGATTCTATTATTTTAGAAAAAAAAATCTGACAAAATATTGTAAGTTAAAAAAAAAATAGTAGTTTTTTCCTTTACTCTTGCATCTTCAAAAAAAGCCACGTAGTCAATTTCTAAACATTTACAAAGATAATCACTCTGGGACTAGAACTTTGAAGGAAAAAATTCATCTGCAAACAGAGTGGGTTTTTTATTTTTTACTTTTTTATATGCAGATAAGAAACTAAATAATAATTGTGCCATAGGGACAATGTGTCCAAGGTTCATGAAGAAAGTAGAGCTGCACTTCACACACGTGACAACTCAATGATCAGTCTCACTGTGAAAGCAAGGAAGGACTTTTCAGCTGTGATTTGCTGTATAATGAGTTGTGCCTTTCAGGCTTAAGCATGACAAGATGTTATAATCTTTAGATGATAAAATAATCAACAAGTTCTTTTGTTAATATAGGTTCTTTTTCCAGAATTAAAAATAAATCATAATTATCTTAGTCCAATTGACAAAGGCATTAACTTGCTTCTGTGAAAAAGCTTGCGTTCTCTTGTGCATACCAAATTCAGCTTCTAAAATCAAGGGCTCAATTTTGTCATAAAGTGTTTGCAGGTTCCCTACCTCAACTGACTAGACTTCCACATTATTATTTGTGTCGCAAACAAATCTCTGTAGGGGAAAACAGATAGGTCTCCAGGGCCTGGATCCAAGAAGGTGATTACTTACATTTTAAATTTGCAGGATTATGTCTCTGAAAATCCATTTTACTGTAAAAAGGAAGCCTTTGTTTGGTTTCTTAAATGCTTTATTTTGACATCGATCACACCAGAGACAGTGACCAAGTTCTCCTGTGAGTTGTGCCTTCACAACGTTCAGTCAAAGTAGTACTGATGTTGGAAATCAAATAGAGAGCACCCAATTTTCTCACTCACGTGGGCAAATTCTGCATGTGGAAGAACAGAGTAGATGTCTGTACATACCAATTATTCTGGCTAAGACCACTCTCAAAAAGGAAAAGCAAACAAAAAAAACCTGGCAGGAGAACAAAGTTCAATCTGGGAAAGCTTTTATCACAACAGAAATTCCAGGCTCCTCCAACAAAGAGAGTTGGTATTAAATTAGTGCCGAATTATTGAAGGCTCGGCTGTATCGCTCCTATATTAAATACTAAGAGAATTTGTCCTATTAGGATTAAATTTACGGAGGTGGGAGTGGGGACAGGCCACGTTTCCAGCTGCCAGGGCCCAAGCAGAGAAATTTCATACGTGAGAAGTCTCAGCGGTGTGGTAGGGGGACATGTTGAACTGTGATGGATGCATTTAAAACAAGGGATGCAGCCCACTTAACCTGTATCTCTGCAGTGGTTAGGATAGGATGTTAGGTTGTTTACTGTGCACTGCCAGGGAAGTAAAAAAAAAAGAGCTGTTGAACTGAGTTGGATGGGTGCCTGCCCAACACTTGAATGGAATTAACCCATTTTCAAATGATCTGAACCATCTGAGAATGGTTTCTTCCTCTTCTATTAAATGAGATCTTAATTTTAACCACTAAATTTGGTCTACTAAATGATCCCCTCGAACATATTACTGTGGGACCAGCAGAAGCAGTACAGGAATGCAGCCTGGGCCACAGCCTTTCGCATCTGCTCACAATGGATTTGATACCCATGTGAAGCCTTCGCATGCTACCAGTATTCTCATTTCTCGTGAGGATAATGTTCAGTGGCATCTATAGGGGAACGGAGGGTCTGTATGTGGACAGGCTGGAGGGCTGGGCGGGGAGAAATCTTATGAAGTTCAATAAGGGCAAGTGTAGAGTTTCGCACTTGGGAAAGAATAACCCCATGTGCCAATATAGGTTGGGGACTGCCCTGCTGGAGAGCAGCGCAGGGGAAAGGGACCTGGGGGTTCTAGTGGACAGCAGGATGACCATGAGCCAGCAGTGTGCCCTCGTGGCCAAGAAGGCCAATGGCATCCTGGGGTGTATTAGAAGGGGAGTAGCAAGTAGGTCAAGAGAGGTCCTCCTGCCCCTCTACTCTGCCCTGGTGAGGCCGCATTTGGAATATTATGTCCAATTCTGGGCCCCTCAGCTCAAGAGGGTCAGGGAGCTGCTTGAGAGAGTCCAGCGCAGAGCCACGAAAATGATTAAGGGAGTCGAGCATCTCCCTTATGAAGGAGCTGGGTCTCTTTAGCTTGGAGAAGAGGAGGCTTAGGGGTGACCTCATTAATGTTTATAAATATGTCAAGGGGGAGTGTCAGGAGGACAGAGCCAGGCTCTTCTCAGCGGCGTCCACTGACAGGACAAGGGGCAATGGGTGGAAGCTGGAACATAGGAGGTTCCATAAAAATATGAGGAAAAACTTTTTCACTGCTTCTCTTGAGACATTCAAAACCCACCTGGACACGTTCCTGTGCGCTCTGTTGTAGGTGATCCTGCTCTGGCAGGGGGGTTGGACTAGATGATCTTTGAGGTCCCTTCCAACCTCTAACATTCTGTGATTATGTGATTCTGTGATGTGCCATGCCTAAAGAAAAGGGTGTCATGACAAATCCATTCAAATACAGGTAAAGGACAGAGAAAAAGGAAAGGCAGAAGGAACAAGTACACATTACACATACTAGAGAGAAATGCTTTCTTCCATACAATTTTCTGCTGCTTAGTAAATATTAATTAGGTTTTGCAATGTGAGGCCCTTTCAGGATTCAGATGAATACATCAGCAATTGACAGCTATGAACAGACTATTTGGAGTTATAAATGAAAATAAATTATTTACTGGCATGATGAAGTCTGGAAATCTTCAATGAAAGAAACCAATTACCGGACACAGCACTAAAACTAAAGAGGAGGGGTGGAAAGAAGAAATATCAGTGAAAAAAAAAGCACGCTTTTTGTTCCACGTTTCAAAAGGGGTGAATATGAGTGATAAAAAAATCCAGCATGGATTTGAGGTTAGGGATCAAAGGGAGATAAGGAGCTTAACTCGGTTGCATTAGCACCCACTGGTGCTGCACACACGCTCCGGTGATATCTGATGGGCCTGAGCTGCTGAAACTGCACAGTAGACCCAGGTACCAGAGAGGGAAAGGAAAGCCATTAGTTCACCAGGGCACACCACAGACTCTGGCTTTCTACAGGTTAAGTAAAACTGAGGAGAGCTTATCAATGCCTTGACTAGATACAAGCCCAAGTGTCATTATTTTCCTGGCAGAATTAACCTTTCTACTGAGGCAATGGTCCTGCCCTAGCTTACCTAAGTAGTTTGCTTTTATTTGCAACTGAATTAAAATCAGTACAAGAACCATTTGAATATTCTTGCTCAGCTGGAAAGCAGGTTATTACAAATATTTGATTTCTGTTTATTTCTAAATAAAAGAAGTCATTCTTCAACCAAAACTACTCCAGTTCCTACCTGTGTACTGACAAAAAATTGTTAAAAAAAGGAGTGTTTTGGTTAAACCAGTGCAATTTTGAGATCGCAACCAAAGTATCAGTTAGGGCGTCACTGGAGGGAAGAATGTCTCAATTTCTAGTGTCCTCATGCTAGCAAAACTCTTAACAATAAATTCCTGAGAATAGGAGCTCTGAATGAGTAATGTTTATAGGAACAGGCTCTGGGTTTCTCTTCTGACTGTGCTAACAAGAGTGTCAGCTGTGATTTTGGTTCTTGTGATATGGATTAGATCCAAGCTGAGTTTGATTTTTTTCCAAGTCAATTATGAATTATCTGAGAACCAAAGCAGCCAAATGCAATTGCTCTGAACTTGAAAAAGAAATTAAATTGCCTGTATACTTTAGATAGAAGAGAATCTTGCTATTTTTAAGAGGTAGGAAACAAATTTATTTTGTGGTTCTGCTTATTCATAAGAAGATGCTCAGATATTATGTTGAAGAAGGGTCAGTTAGATAAAGAGAAATGAAAGCAGAGAGAGAGAAAATATGATTGAAAATTTTCATAGGCCAGTTACTGTGTACCATTTCAAACCATGTTTCCTTAATGCAAAAAAAACCCCACCAAACCCAACAGCCAACAAAGCAGCACCCCTCTGAAAATGGTATCTTGGGGCCTTGACGTACGAAAAAGATCTGTACTTTGGATTTACCACAGAGGTATAAAGCAGCATCTGAGTTTTTCCCAGCTCTAATTTGCTCTGTGGCACTCTGCTATCCTATGTCAGGTTTTAGTATCAGTACAACTGGAATAAATAAAGTGTAAGGCTTAATATTAACAGATTCGAAGCACATGCCTCTCTGACTAAATAATTCTAATCTCACCTAGCTACATCAGTAGAATTAAATGAAACAAGAACAGATATGTCTTCATCCTATCCATGGTACAACTTTCATTGTCTGCAGCTATGTCACTGCACAGCAGGCGAGATATACTACAGCATTTTCTATTCTGAACATGGGATAAGTGATTGAAAACTGTGTTGAGAGATCTGTGGGTGAATTATATTGTGTCAATGTTTGGGTTTTTTTACATCGGCAAAGATAAAGATTCAGTTGGAGCAAGAGTTAGCCATAACTGATGATCCATCCCAGCTAAAGCTAGTGATAAAATGCCCTTGGATTGCAGTGGGGTAAAATTTTTAGCTTAGATTGTTTTCAGTGAATTTGGTTTTGCTTTTTTTTTTTTTTTTTCTTTCAATGGAACAAAAATAAAAGGGGAAAAACCAAATCATATTCCATCTGCAGTTTCATTTATGAATCCATTGCATTGACTGTATCTTCGTTTAATTTCCTTCATATGATATATAAGTGGAATTTTATTGATCTTCTTTTTATCATTCTCTCTGTATTTTCCTAGGAATAGATCTGCTTCTAAATCAGGCAGATATTGCAACTGTCATCAAATATTTAATGATTTTTCCAATCCTTGTGTCTTGACATAATTCTGAAAAAAGATTTATGTGTCCATTAGTACAGTATTGTTTGCTCAGTGGCAAAGGTAAAGTTTAAATAATGCAAATGTGACAGAACATTAAGAGATTTTTAAAGCTGTAATTTGTCACAAGTTGAATTACTAAAGTATTATTTTATAAAGCTATATTTACCATTATTCCCCCCACTTCTTTGTGTATTGGACTATGATACACATTTTTCCCCACCTTTGTTAGGCACAAAATGCCATCAAAGTTTATTACTATTTAAATGTTGGATTTATCATCGAGAAAATTTTACTGTGTTTCACTTCTGGCCTTCATATAATCATCTTTTCTTCTTATCAGACTTACCCATTATTAATGGAAAAATTTTCTAATATTAAAATAAAGGGATTTTTAGCTATTGAGCAGTTTACTTAACATGAAACGGATAGAAAATACAGTTCAGGAACGCTGCATTAAACTAAATCATTCCTGTCCACAGTGTGCTTCCTACTAATACTCATTTACAAATCCATTCTGTGCATTAAAGAAGAACTAATTATGTCAGTAATATCCATGTAAAGTTGCCAAGATTATGGCAGGGATCATGCTGTTAGAAAAGAGGGAGGCAGTACAGACCAGAAGCAGCAGCATTGATTTATGTGCAAACACCAACATTCTCTTCAGCATAGCATGTTGTGAAGAAAAGCCAGTTTTCATGGCCCCAAATGCAGCCAACTCCATCATTGAAAGGGATTTTATGCCTTGGTCATTCAAGACGCCCCTTTGATTTTGTTGGAGAACAAAAGGTCTAAGAAGAAAAGATTCTTTCCTTTCAGAATGCCAGAAATTTTGCCTTTTCCAAAGGGATGAGAAATCGATATGAGGGGGGATCAAATCCTTAAAATTTGTGGATTATTTCTGTTCTGAGAGAGGTAAAATAGTCCATAAATCAGGATGGATGCCTGTTGGGCTAAACTTTTTTATTTTGTATTTAACACCATCAGTTCACAAACTCTTTTTCAGCAAGAGCTTCTGAGAGACAGTAAAATAAGGCATGAAATCTCTTACATTTCTGGTTTTTTTGAGGGTGAAGACCACTGCAGAACACCTTGTAAGTTTTTTTTTCTCTAGAATTCCTCAATCCTAGTAATGTAGTGGTCAATTTATAGAACCTGAGAAGACACCACCCCCCTTCCACAGGCTTGTGCCGTTTAGAGCTCATTCTACTGAGGTGCTTGTGTAATGATTTTCAGCTGAACTTACTCAATGAAGAAGTTTTATACCCAGGCTGTAGATCACATTGCACGTGTTCTCCTCTTCCAAACTGAAAACCAGAAGGCAGCCAAAAAGATATCCCAAAGAAGAAACTAAAGGCAATGCCTGACAACCTTGTCTAATATTTACGAAGGATGAGGTAAGGAATGTGATGAGTTCAAAGATCCCACTGTAATAATTGTTTGGCTCCTAGAAGCAGCCTTATAAAGCCTTCGCAAACACCAGCCTGGCATTGTCAAGCAAGAGAAATCCCTAAGACGTTGTGAGGACTCAGTAGCTGTTGCCCCTTGCACTCTGGGCTGCACACAAGAAATCTTAGACAGACAGCTAGCACATTTGCATCTTGCTGCTTGCAAGTGTGTCGGTTTGAGAAGATGAACTAGTGCAATGTGTGAGAGACTCACTTCTTCCATACGGTCCCACCCTAAGTCTTGATACATTAGCTCTTAAGACAATCATGAACATAACCATCGAAAGGCAACCATGAGAGGGTCTTGTTTCAAACTCAAGGAATTGCTTCTGAGCAATTTTATGTCTTTTCCTAAACTTTTTTTTGGAACTGAATAGGGTGAGGGTTTTTTTAGAAAACTTAAGTTTCGCAAAAGTAACCCTCAAGTAGAGAAGTACCAAGAACATGAATGTGGAGGGTTAAAGCCTGGCAAAGTTTAAAGTAATTGGAACAGCTATTGCACTGTATTAACGCTTCATGAATGACTGCTCTCACTACTGGGCAATGGCAGATACTTGCATGAGAAGTCTGTGGCTTTAAACTTGATTCCAAAATGTTACTGAAAGCTGCCACTCAATTTTCAGGCAGCAAGGTGCTAAACAAAAGCCTGTACAGGATAACCTTTGTAACTGACTAGACTGTACACAGTCACAGAGCCAACATTAAGTTGAATATCCCAAGTATACTTTTGGTCAGATCAAAGTCAAAACCAAAGTGAGCAACAGCATGCCCTTCCTAACTGAAAAGTTTTTGTTTCAATTTAATCCTCTAAAATGTATGGGAAATACGTTCAGATCAGGATTTGCAGTTCTGCAACTGTAAGCTTCTTTTGATAATGTTAGACATATTTAATCAATGAATTAAAAAGACAAAATCATCTGGCAAAATATAATATCATGTATACAATATACATACTTTACTAAAAACGTATATGGTATGAAAATCAGCACCTCCATAGCAACTATTGATACTGTTTCTAATTCAGTATCACTAAATGGTCAGTAATCTACAGAGCATGAAAATAAGTGTTATCAAATATGTCTTTAAATTCACTTCAAATGCCGATAATGCAGGCTGTAGGGGTTCTTGTTCATCACAAACTACAGTTTATGTGGGCTTTGCTCCACAGAGATTCTGTGTCAGCAGCTCTGAAAGTCTAGTTTGAATCAGCAATGAAAAAATCAATTTCACTAACCACAAAGAAGAAAATTTCCAAAGATGTGGCACAGGTTGATTTACATTCCTCCCAGCTACATATAATTTTTTAGTGATTTGTTTTAGAAATCAGTACTAAAATACAGCTTCAAGGGAATAGTCAAAGTTGGAAAAGATTCTTCTGAATAACGAGAAGTTTTCACTGTCTCTACCTCACTACATTTGCCTACTACAACATGAATCTTTAGTGGTTCAGAGTGCTTCTGAGAGGTCTCAAAGCCATGGACTAGCCATGGCACAAACAAAAAGGAGTGAGGAACGGAAAGAAGGAAGGCACAAAAGAAGGAAAGAGGAATAGAAGGATGGATGGATACTTTTTTATAATTCACTAGGAAAGAACAAAATGCATCTTAATCCCATCTTTTGCTCTTAGATTTTTCAAAGGTCTTTCCTATTCAGTGCCCCCTTTTTTTTTTTTCAAACATGGACAATCCTTTTCGCTTCATTGTTTCCCTCTGTAAGCACACATGTTAATCCAGACAAAGGTAGTACAAGGGACCCAGAGAATTTTGACATCTCTTGTTGCACGAGTTGCTGTCTGAAGCCCTACTTCTAAATCCAAGATTTACTTTCCATCCCTGTCAGACAGTCTTGATTACCAACTTAGATAAATTGATTCATGAGGAAAGGTTAAAGGAGCTAAATACAAATAGCTTGGATGCATGATGACTAAGACAGATGGGAACATCATAATAGGCTGCAGAGTACTATTGCACTGAGAAGGAAGGGTCTCTGGGGAAAGACATAAAACATAATCTGGCTCATTTTGAGTCTTCCAATTGTCACCAGAACCATTACGGTGAAAAGGGGAGCAGGTGGCTGCTTTACATACTGTTTTGAATTTAAACGAGTCTCAGTAGAAGCACTTTGTCAGTTATGGGTTATCATAAGAGTGCAATATTTGCCCTGTTCCTTTAGATCAAAGCTTTATCCAGCTGCGAATACTGCCTCCTGCAACGCTGTGAAGCAGATGCTGTGGAGCTGAGCAAATATGTGGTGTTCTTTCCCTTGGTCTTCTCCCAGTTGCCAGCAGCTTGTGGCACAGGGTTTTCCTGAGACCATTATGTTTAACAACTACAAGTTCGATTAGCTCTCCATTATTCATCTACTTTTAAGCCCATGAATAATGTTGTCATTGGGAATGATTTTCCCAGTTTAATTATGCTCGGAGTGCAACTGTTGTTTAATCAGGAGATTATGTGGTCCTGGCTGCTGTGCTGAAAGATACAGCAGTTGTCTTCCTAGTTGTACAGACCTTGAAATTAGGCTTTATTTCACTTCTCTATTTTTCAGGTGAATATTCATGATCTATGTGATCTCTTCTCTTAAATTCTTCCGCTAAACAGCAATTCCACACTTCCCGTTATCTTTGTTGCACTTCTTTCTCCCCTTTTACAAGTAAATTATGGATTTTAAGATATTATAGCTTGAGCGCATCCAGTACTCAAGATGTGAGACTCTCGTGAACTGTGATCCTTTTGTTTGTGGATTTTTTGACAACTGCTGGGCAGGGATGACATATTCATAGTGCTATACAGTGACCCAGCATCTCTCTCCTACATAGTGGTATTAAATCACATTTTGTTTGTATTGGTGTGGTTGTTAGCGGTATTAAATCATATTTTGTTTGTATTGGTGTGGTTGTTTTGTTCCAGGTCTCTTTGAAGCACTGAGGGTTGAAAATTGGTTATCCTCTATCCCAGTCTAATATTTGTAGATGTGCAGCAGTGAGAGATAACTCTTTTACTTCTCTCTCACCAAGTGCGAGGAAAAAGATTTTTATTTTCTCCAAAGCTAATGTTACATGGAGCTGGTGGGTTTAAAAAGGGCAATTCTTGCCTTCCTTCAAGAGCCAAAGCCACAGGATTACTTAACAGGCAAGAATTCTTATTTTCTGTATTCCTTCTCCATGTGAAACAGCTTGCTGCATTCAGTAGCAGTCATGATGTGAGAAAGATGAAGAGTGGAGGATTTATATGGATGGAAGAGAAGGAGAGTAGTAAATTTACACAGAAAAAGATGACAACAGGGACAAGACAGTGCAGTTCACTACAGCAATGCTTTTAGTAATTTACTCATGGCTTATTTTAGACTGTGTAGGATACACAGAGAATTAACAGGCTTAGAAGCTATTCAGCACAGACATAAAAGCAAAGTTCAATTAAACCCATGTACAATTGTCTGAATTTGCTAAGAGCTTTGTCAATCAGTGCACAGACCTTTCTTTTGTAATGAATATATCTTTAACCTACGGAGTAGCATATATGAATTCTAAAATCTCTCTGATAAAATCTCTTCAAAACTGAAAGGACTCCAAGTTCCATTTATGTCAATACCTTCCTAAACAAGCAGAACCTGTAGAAGAACATGTTCTCTCTAAAAATAAACCTTTTTTGTTCAAAGATATTGGTAAGATTGTAAGAATACAGGAATCTGAGAAAAAGTGCAGTCGTATACATCCATAGTTTGTTCTATTCAGTAGCTGTCATCATATATAAAAAACCTGATGTTCCAGCAATTAACATATTAATGCTCACATCTCAAACTATAATTTAACTGAAGCTTTACAGATGAGACACAATAAAGACAAGAAAATGTCAAGCACTCACTGTTCTTTAGGAAATGCAAAAGGGGGATGCAACTTGCACATGTCACAGTGCTCATTTCAACTCATAATCTTCTGGAGGCTTTCCAGAAAAAAAATCAAATACCTGTATTTTGATCCTTATGTATATAAAAGAACATCTCCCATCGTTATCTTTGTGAGCTGCAAAATCATAGCTGTGTGAGAAAGGTTTTCCTAAGTAAAAACAAGACCCTGCCTAGTGTAAAAATATGCAAAATTATTCAGGAAAAGCACGTTTAAAATTAAACCGTAAATATAAATTATGATTTTTCAAAAAATCATGATGTATATGAGCACCCGCACAGATAAAATAATGCATTTACACTGATAACATTACAGTGGAGAGTGTATGTAACATTTTCAAAATTCTGAGAAGTGATGCAGTGCAATTTTGTAAAAGCTAATTTTCCTAATAGAAAAGCACCTTAACATTCATAAAATACATTAAAAATATGGATTTTGTCTAAATATTTTGGCTTCTATTTTTTAAGAAAATTGTGTAAAAGAGATACTTGTAACCTAAAAAATATAAACCTACCAAGCATTTATCTGCAGAGAATCAGCTGCCACTTCTAAGCAACTGTTTTCTGTAAGTCACTGTATTCCTGTAATCAAATTACAAACGGAGGTCATGGTTTCTTCCTAATATGACATTGGATTCAGACAAAGAGATCCCCTGTAATATGATATGCTCTTGAATTCTCTGCTTTTTTCCACAGTCTGGCCTAGTGGGGAAAAAGACAAGTGTAGCATTGATTCCCCCACTCCTAGATTGATTCTTTGTTTGATAAGGAAATTTATTTCTACAGATCTAGATGTCTTAAGTATTATGATTTTGATTGGGATCTCTGAATTAGGACACTGATGAACATGAAAGTTTTTCTAGAATAAAGAAGTGATTCATGAGCTATTTTGTGTTTTCGCTCTATGGGAGCAATTCCAAGCTCTCCTGGGTCATACGTAGCATTGTGAAAAAAGAGAGTTGAAATACTGTGTTGAAATACTGTATGCAAATACTGTATGTAAATACTGTATACCTACAGATGATTATTTTGGCATTCCTGATCTTCAAGGTTCATGGACTTAATGATAAAAGATAAAACCTAGATATTAATTTGTAACTTTCATTTCACTTGTACTTTTATACAATGTTTTGAAGGAATAACAGTGAAGCAGTCTTCTAGTTACTTTCTTGTTACTGAAACTACAACAAATGATGAAATACAAGTGATATTGGGGCACATTTGTGTATGCCATATCCATGAATGACTTAACATTTTAAGTTTTCTGTTATTTTTTTTTGAGTTTTTGCTGTATGAAGGAATATCAGCCAATAAATGAGATGGAAGGAATCAACTCGCCACCTTATCACCACAATATTTTGTGCATTTAATTTCTGCTCTAAACAAAATCAAGTGCTATACTACTTCTTTTCTTGTGCGTAAAGTTTACACCATTCATCTTTACAGCCAGTCCTGCACAAGTGTAAACTATTTGTCATCTCTCATTTGGATTGACAATGTCAAAATCTACTTCCACTAACCCCATAGTTACAGCCTCCATAATTTAATTTTACCTACATGTACCTTGTGCTGCCCTTTTTCTTGGAACAATTCAATTTTTGGATATTTAGAAGGTATGGGAATTTTTAAAAATATGTTTTCCAGCTTTGCAAAGCAAAAAAAAAAAGCTTTTTTTTCAGGTTCTTTTTTACAAGTGGTGACTACCAAAGCCTGCAAAACTGGTTAAGCCACCACCAGTCTGAGAGCTCTGCTTCTTCCCTTGGTCTTTGGATTGAAATGTTTGAGAAGTTCGGAACTTCAGTCCAAATGACAATGACAAACAGAAATCAGTGTCAGAGCAAAGT
This sequence comes from Trogon surrucura, assembly GCA_020746105.1. Taxonomy (NCBI): domain Eukaryota; kingdom Metazoa; phylum Chordata; class Aves; order Trogoniformes; family Trogonidae; genus Trogon; species Trogon surrucura. The sequence goes on from CM036618.1 coordinate 58,616,888, forward strand.
GACTCTCTTTCTTTACGAATGAAACACAGAACTGCAGGAAGAGTAAATGTTGGTGAATGTATTGGATCAGACTGAAAGAGCCAGGAGGCAGTACCTCGGAGCACTGCTTTTAAAGCCAAGCTATTGAACGTGTTAAGTTTTCAGTGAAATCTGGGGAATTCCAAACAGAACATGCTGCTGGCACACTGACCTGCAGGCTGGCCGAGCCAAATCACCCTTGAGCTCGGAGGGTCTCATTTAATAACTTAAGGGACTAACAAGCACTAGCTGTGACAAACGGCATGTGTCTCTAGTAAAAGATGCTTATTCTTTCCAGGACCTTCACATGCTTAAAGACCAGCACTTAAAGACTGAGTGCTGTTTTCAGAGTCCAGTTTTTCCTCAAGCAAGACTGGGTAGATAAACTGTGGCTTAATATGTGCTCTTTTGACAGCAGTGTCAGGGAACAGTAACTAGTTTTGCTGCTTTTATGGCAGCAGCTCAGTCATCTTCCTTTTTCTGAGATACAGAGAAGCAGTTTTTCTCAAGTAAAGGGAACGTACTTTTCTATATTTACACACACCATTTTCTTCTGAAGTGATCAAATAAGCACTTGCTGGGAACAAAATCATTACTGTTCATAATGCCTAAAAGAGTCAGTAAGGATTTGGATTTAAAAATACTTTTGTTTGGCTGCTATTGAGGTAGTATGCAATGTTCATAACCTAGAGTGAAAGACAGCTGTTTTGATAGTCATGGAAGACAAAGGATATGAACTGGGATGGATGTACAGTGGTAAGGTTCAGAGCCCGAGGCTGCTGCCCTTGGGGGAGCGGAGCAGTGAATAGGACTATAATCAGTATGATTTCAGAGCCGGTGGCCTCTTTCCACTGACTTTGATGGAAATCCACGTCAATCTCTGGGAGGAATCCCACAAAAAAAGATGTTTCCATTTGGCCTTTATATTGTTCTTACGGGCACAATGACTATCACACAGAACAATGTGAAAACCCTGGGAAAGGTGAGACCTTGTGGAGAGGGGATTAACTTCACCTAACACTAACTGATCTAAAAGGTCAGTATCTGACCTAAGCTAGTTGTCTGGACTCCTTCCTATCATCAGGAAAGGCAGCAAGAGAGAGAAGATTCTCCAAAAGGTGATCTATCCTACATATCTTAGACACCCATCTCAGGATGGAGTGGGTAAACTGACCTGGAGGTACCTCTCTTTTTTTTCCAGTGATTAGACTGCTATTCTAGGCAAGATATTTAACGTTTGATTGACTAAAGTTAACTAAATTGAATCCTGTGCTATCTGTCCAAACAACAGAATGTATTTTGCTGTGTTTCCTAGTTATGCATGCATAATAACTTCCTGTACCACATATTTTGGTTACATTAATGCTTATACAATATTTAAAAACTATTCTTCCACTTTGTCAATTCTTCAAATTAAAATTACAGGGAATAAAATAATAATATTGATTGTTAACTGTAGTTATTTCCTAGCTTGCTTAAATAGTGTGTTTTCATATAGATCAAAGCTTAACAGGAAGCATGAAATATTATGATGTGTGGAACCAAGCAAATTATGCTTGAAGATGTCAAAAGATACTGAAGGTTTATTCATAAAGGTAAAGAAAACATTGCAACACATTTTTATTTCCTGTCTCTTCTCCAATAATTGCAAAGACTCTGGAAGTCTTCAGGCGTTTTACAAGCAATATAAAGGGTACAAAGCATTGCAATAGTATTCCCATTTTTTTTTGTCTTTTCTCAACAAAGCTCATCTGTTTCTCTGTTAAATAGGTGTGATCCTGCCTTAGGCCGATTGTGTTGCACTTGGAGTGGGGTTTGCCATTAACCACAATAGGATACAATTCTAGATAATCAGCAGAGGCAGTCCGTATGTAGAAAAATGTCTTGTTGAAGGTAGTTTGATGCAGGAGACAACCTTGTGAAATCAAGGCCTAATTAAACTTTTGTGTTGTTTTATGCCTTCTAAAAATTGAAGCTGTAAGCAGGCAGTCTCCCATTGACATGGGGAATCTCCAGTGGTATTCAGGGAGTGAAAAAGCTAGGCTGGAATCCCACAAGCTAGCACTGGCATTTTGGCTGGGATTTCCAGGTCTCAGAGGCCAGGGGACAAATGATTGTCCTGAGAACCCACAGGCAGGAGCACTGATTGGTCTGCACTAAGATGAGGAGGCCTGGGCCAGCTGTGCACCTGGATACCTCGACAGCAGCGTGGTAAATGGCCTAGAGTTGGTGCTGGACCATATCATATCACATTATGCAACTTACGAAGTATTTTATAGCTCAAGAGCTTAATCCAGTGACTGCTCTGAAGGCTTCAGTAGTGCCACAGACATGTTATAGATTTGGAGAGGGAAGTGGTGAGGTAGAATCACAGAATCATAGAATGGCCTAAATTCGAAGCGACATTAGAGATCATCTAATCCAATCTCCCTGTCATGAACAGGGACACCTCTCAACTAGATCAGGCTACTCAAGGCTCTGTCCAACCTGGCCTTGAACACCTCCAGGGAGGGGGCAGCCACAGCTTCTCTGGCCAATTTATTCCAAAGTCTTGCCACCCTCATATTGAAGAATTTCTTTCTAAGATCTAATTAGGTAGAAGCTACATCTGAACTGAGAGCATCTATGTTTCGTAGAAAACTATGGACTTCTGAACTTTTAGGCTGAGGGCCATGACCACTGCACAGTATTGTCTCCAGTCTTGTGAGCTCTCTGACACAACTTTTTATAAATACCCAACTGATCCAAGCACCCAGGTTCCATTGACCTTGACATGCCTGGAGTACCTGCTTGTATCTTTTCCCTGATAGCAGGAAGACTGGTGAGAGCAGGGGCAGCACTGATGTCTCTGCAAATATTTGGTTTTCTCTTTGAAACAGTAGCTATGACTCTCAGGGGGGGATTGTGATTACATTCTTGGAATGTGTAAATAATAAAACAACCCTTATGATCAGTTTAAAAATGTATAAAAAAGCACTTGCCTTCAGGAAAGTTAATGTTCAAGTTTCATTTCCTTTAGAGATAAATATAAATTCAGAGAAAAGAATGAACCAGGTTACTGTAAGAGCATGGGGTCATTGCCGTATAATTCTAGACATTGTTGCAAAAACTGGAATATTAAATCTCACCAGGTGGAGAGATGAATACAGAACGAGGGCAACCTAGAGGGAAATAAGATTGAACTAATGAAAATTTGCTCTCTCAGTAGTATGTAAAGAATCTCTCCAATATTGTGCTCACTAAAATAGTGTCTCTGGGCAATGTGAGAATAATCATAGGTAGAAATTACACTTCTCTCCTAGAATCACATGAACAAGAATATAAACCAGGTCTGAGAGAATATGATCTGTAGATTTCAGCCAGCTGTCTCATTCTTAATGACATTTGAGTATCTTCTGAGATTTCCTGGCATAATGAGATTTTAGGCTGGCTTAGAGGATGTCTTTATTTCCTTGAATCCTGTGGAATTGCTTATTATTGCCTGATTTTCTTCTTTGCTCATATCTGGGTTTGTGCAGGTTCTGTATTGGAGTTGTTAACATATTTGACTACATCTCCTCTGACAGAGCTATGAGATACACTTTTTTTTCCGAAAAATTAAACTGATGTTTACCTAGGTGAAATAACCTTTGAGAATTAACCCATCATTTTTCAAGACAAAATAGAAACAGTGAACATTGTGTTTTTCTTGAGGAAAGAGAACTTGTGGGAAGAAACATTATCTTAAGCCAAAGATCATAGAATCACAGAGTAATTGAGATTGGAAGGTAAATATCACCTATCCCAGACCCTCAGCTCAGAGCAGGGCTGGCTATACCACATTTGCACAGGGCCATTTCCAGCTAGCTGGATTTCGATGGAGACTCTACAACCTCTTTAGATAACCTGTTCCTGTGTTAGATCACTCTTAGTGTAAAAAAGCTTTTTCCTCTGTTTAAATGCAATTTCTTCTTTTTCAATTTAAGCTGATTTCCTCTTGTCATCCTCTGAGAAAGGGTGCACTCTCTTCCATCATTCAAGTCATTATTTAAGATACTAAACAGTATAGGACCCAGTATTGGCCCTGCGGTACACCACTGCTCTGCCACTAACTGGGCTTCATGCCACTGACCACAGTCCCTCAAGTCTGGCAGTTCAGCCACTTTCCGGTTCACTTCACTGTCCATTTATCTAGTCTGTAGTTTATCAGTTAATCTATGAGGTTGTTATGGGAGATGATGTTGAAATCCTTACCAGAACTGAAGTAAAAGGCATCAACTGTTCTCTGTTTGACTACCAAGCCAGTCATCTTATGTAGAAGGCAATCAGGCTGATCAAGCATGACTTCCCCTTCATAATCCCATGCTGATTATGCCCAGTTATCTTCTTGTCCTTGATATATTTGGAAATGGTTTTACAATTAGTTGCTCCACCACCTTCCTAGAAATTGAGGCAAGGTTGACAAGCCTTCAGTTCCCATAATCCTCCTTCTTGTTCTACTTGAAGATAGAAATGATGTTTGCTTTCTTCCATTTCTCAGGAAGCCTCTCCCAAATGCTATGGCTTTCAGAGTGATCTCTTGGTGACATCTTCCAGCTCCCACCATGCTTGTGGGAGCACCAGTCTCATGAACTTCTGCACATACAGTTTGTTTAAATGTCCCCTAACCTGATCCTCTTCCAAGAAGAGCAGTTCTGGTTTGCTCTAGACTTTCTCACTGGTCTCAAGAAACCGTAATTCCTGAAGGCTGGTCTTTCTTGTAGAGATCAAGGCAAGGAAGGCCTTGGGAACCTCCATCTTTTCCACGTCCTTTATCATCCTGTTTTTCTGCTCCACATAGCAGCAGGCCCATATTTTCCCTACTCTTGCTGCTAGTATATCTGCAGAAGCCCTTCTTGTTACCCTTCACATCCTTCAGAAGATTCAATTCCATGTGGACTCTTGTCTTTCCTATCCTTATCTGTGCTTCCACAGACAATATCTCCATATTTCTCCAGCTCACCTGATACTGCTTTCAACTCTTCTGGGGTTCCCTTTCATATTTGCATTTTGTCAGGAGCTTCTTGTTCATTGATGCGTACCTCCTGCTGTGTTTGCTTGATTTTTCTGCTTCTCGGGATGGATCAGTCTGGAGCTTGGAGGAAGCAATCTGGAAAATCAAACAGCTCTCCTGGACCCCTCTTCTCTGCAGAGTCATATTCCATGGGAATCTTCCAAGCAGATACCTGAACTCCAGGGTTGTGTTACTGACTTTTCCTTCCCTTCCTCCTCTTAAGATCCTGGATTCCACCATGTCATGGTCACTGCAGTCAAGGCTACCCCTCATCTTCACATCTCTGACCACTTCTTCCTTTTTGTGGATATGAGGTCCAGCAGAGTGGTCCCCCCTTATCAACTAAGTTGCCTATGTTAGAAAGTTGTCATCAACGCACTCCAGAAATCTGAATTGCTTGTGCCCTTCTATGTTGTCCTTCCAGCAGGCATCACAGTGGTTAAAATCCTCCCATGAGAATGAGGACCTGCAAACGTGAGGCTTTTTCTAGTTGTCTGAAGAAGATCTCATCTACTTTTTCCCAAGCAGACTTATTGATACAGGTCTGCATCCTACCCAGCACAACCTCACCTGTGTTACTTTGTCCACTAATCCTGACTCATAAACTGTCAAGTGGCTCATCATTCATTCTTAGGCAGAGTTCCATGCATTCTTGTTGCTCTCTCATTTAAAGGGCAACTCTGGCCTTCCTAAACAGCCAGTATTCAGCCACGGCAGTTTTCCAGTCATTTGAGCTATCCCACCAAGACTCTGTGATTCTGATAAGACTGTAGCCACGCAACTGTACATGGATTTCTAGTTCTTCCTGTTCCCCTTGCTGTGCATGTTAATGTACAGGCACTACAGAGAGGCACTCACTTCTGTTGATTTCCCAGAAAAGATATGACAGATTCTCCTATAATCCTTGGAATATGTCTACATGGCCAACCACAGACAGACCTGGGTGCTTCTCTCACCCTTTAAGCTGAGGAACAGATAGCTTTGATTCTAGCACGGTTCAGCTGTATTAGAGATGTGCTTTACTTGTGCATTAATAACTCTGATTGCAGTAGCATGCAAATTAGCCCATTCTAAGCCAATTCCTCAGCCTGTAGGCTGGCATGGGTTACAGATTACTTCCATCTTTGTGCTCACCCATGTAAAGACTAGATTACTGGAAAAAATGAAAAAATACTGAAATTACAGTTTGGCCTCTTATAAAGAGGAAAAATAACTTTAGCCTCACAGTGGTATTTCAGAGATGTCAATATGCTGGTGTTGTCAAACATTGATATTGACAAAAAACAAGTGAGAGGAGACCTCAAGCCTCTACCACCAGAAGGATTTGATTTCAGATGCCAGATGTCCTGGTAATAAACCCAAACAACTATATCTCCCTGCATACAGCTTATTTTTCTCAGTATTCTTGCACTGAAATCCAGTCTAGTATGGTATTTTTGAGTCACTTTGAGCATACAAAATCATAGAATGGCCTAGGTTGGAAGGGACCTTAGAGATGATCTAATCCAACCACCCTGTCATGGGTAGGGATGCCTCTCAAGTAGACCAGGTTACTCAAGGCCCCATCCAACCTGGCCTTGAACACCTCCAGGGAGGGGGCAGCCACAGCTTCTCTGGACAATTTATTCCAAAGTCTTGCCACTCTTGTACTGAAGAATTTCTTCCTAAGATCTAATCTAAATCTATTCTCCTTCAACTTAAACCCATTTCCCTTTGTGTTATTGGTGGACACTTTTGTAAAAAATCCCTCCCCAGCCTTCCTGTAAGTTCCCTTCAGGTATCGGAAGGCAGTTTTAAGGTCCCCCTGGAGTCTTCTCTTTTCAAGGCTGAACAATCCCAGCTCCCTCAGCCTATCCTCTCTGCAGAGGTGCTCCAGTACCTGGATCATCTTTGTGGCCCTCCTCTGGACTTGTTCCAACAGATTTATGTCCCTCTTATGGTGGGGACGCCAGAACTGGACACAGTATTTGAGGTGGGGTCTCACAAGAGCAGATTAAAGGAGGAGAATCACTTCTGTTGATCTGCTGGCCACACTCCTCTTGATGCATCCCAGGATGTGGTTGGCCTTCTAGATTGCATGAACGCACTGCCGGCTCATGTTGAGCTTCTCATAGAATCAAAGAGTCATAGAACAGTTTTGGCTGGAAGATACCCTCAAGATCACTGAGTCCAACATTCTCCTAGCCCCGTCAACACCACTAAACCATGTAGCTCAGAGCAACATCTACTCATCTCTTAAATACCTCCAGGGATGGTGACTCAACCACCTCCCTGGGCAGCCTGTTCCAATGTCTGACAACCCTTTCAGTAAAGAAATTCTTCCTAACATTCAACCTGAACCTCCTCTGGCACAACTTAAGGCCATTTCTCCTCGTCTTATCACTTACCACTAGGGAGAACAGACCAATCCCTGTCTCGCTACAACCTCCTTTTAAGTAGTTGTAGAGAGCAATAAGGTCTCCCCTCAGCCTCCTCATTTATCATTACCCCCATTCTCTTCAGGGCTACTCTCAACCCACTCTGTGCCCAGTTTTTATTTGTGCCTGGGATTAGTTCAACCCAAGTGCAGGACCTTTTGACTTGTTGAAGCTCATGCAGTTTGCACTGGCCCATTTCTCAAGCCTATCAAGGTCCCTCTGAATGGCATCCCTTCCCTCAAATGAGCCCACGGCACCACACAGCTTGGTGTCATCGGCAAACTTCCTGAGGGTGCACTCGATGCCGGTGTCCATGTCGCTGACAAAGAAGTTGAACAGCATTGGACCCAGGACAGACCCCTGAGGAACTCTACTTGTCACTGGTCTCCACAGGGACATTGAGCCGTCAACCACAACCTTCTAGTCAGTATATGTTATAATGTTATATATTATGGTACATACCCTGAGATGTTACAGCCACAGAGGGATGAACATGTCCTAGATTGATCAAAATCAGAGAATGTGTTCCAAATATTGCCCGCAAAAGATTGAAGTAAACCCAACAAACCTCCATTGACTAGTACGAGACAAATTTCGGAAGAATGTGGAGAAGCATTGCTACAATCACTTTTATACTGTGCATTCATCCTCTAGTTAGATGAGAGTTTATTGTCTCCCATTTACTTTGAGTATTGAAATAAGAATCTCAGTTATGGGCCATGTCAGCCCCTTGTCCTTACAATGTGTACTGCCTTTAAAATAGTGTGTGCTGAGAAAATTCCAAGGATCCTACACAAATGGAGGATGCTACAGTTGCTCCCTGCCAAATGTTCTGGAGCTTAGGATAACCTACATAGTTTGCCTGCTGGGACTCATAAAGCAATTACCTGTGCTAATATGAGAAGAGAGAAAGATTTCATGTATCTTATAGGACTTCCTGAGCCAAATAGATCTCAAAATTGGTGTCATTGAAAAAATCTGCTCTTGCTGCTTTTTAAAATCTTGTAGATTTTCAGGAAACTTGCCATTTCACTGTGTGTCAGGAAACATTTCTCAGCCTACATTTTCTTTCCTGTTCCAAAAATCTCTTCAGATCTTTTTTAGGGGCCTTTCCTGCCTTCCTCCTCATGGGAACTCACATCCTTCAGGATCCTTCAGATGGCTACCACCTCTGATTAGCATATGACTGTAATTTGTAGTTTTAAAAGTATGGATAAAAAACATTCTTGGTGAGAGGAGAAGGATCTTTCCCAGATGTACTCAGAGAACTAAAAACCAAAGAAGTCCTAAATAGGTTTTGGGGAAGATATTCCTAGGAATGGTAATTTTTCTGCACAGAGGAAGAGCCTAACCTCTCCTCATGCCTTTGAAGTTTTCCTCCCTCAGTTTTTCATCTACTTCTGTAATCTAGCCGTGTTAAAGGACACCAACAAGAGTCAAGTGTCAGTTTGAGACCGGCTAGCTGAAAAAACATCTAAATGGAAAAGCACAGTTTTGCAATTAAACTTAAGTCTCTCTTTTTGCATTGTCTCCTTCATTTCTCTTTCTATAATTCTGCTTGTATTATTCTGACAAGGACTTCTGTAAACTCCCAAGATGCCAACCTGAAGCTGACAAGAATGGTGGCAAAAATACCTAAAGCACAAATTCTTTTGACAGCCTAACAGGAGTCTGTCGTCTGCTGGAATCACCTTTCATTTTTCCCTTGTGCATTTCTTCTGCTCTGCCCTCTGCACACACCTCAGCCACAGCCTGAGGGTGTCAGGCATAATTCTGCAAAGACACAGAGAAGGAAAAGAAAATGCCAAGTGTCAAGTCTGTCCCATGACCTCCCACTACTATAAAAACTGAAAACAGAAATAGTCGGGAACTGGCCTGTTAGCTCCTTAAGTCTTGATAGGTTTAACTGATTTCCAAGTGTTTTCATAGCTACACTGGAGAGTTATCTGCTCTATGATGCAGCGTACACTGAAATCAATTAGACTCTTCATACTAACTTCAGTGGGCTGAAGACTGACCCCGGTTTCCATCATAAGAGTTCTGTCTAAAACCAACCTAACGATGCACATTTGTAAAGGATCAATATAAAAAATGTTGTTCCACTAACACATAAAAATGAGGCAACAAGGGACACTCTGAAGTTTTGTGTTAGAAACACAAGTTCAGTAAAGCTTGTTAGAAGCTCAAAAGCTCATATACGTGCTGTTATACAACAATAAAAGAAGCTTTTTGCAGTTACTGCTGGTGTCGTTTCTACTGTTACTGATCCAATACTGCTTTATGAAGTTCTTCTGAACAAAATGTTCACTTGGCATCACTAATCCTGACCATTCAGTTATATTGCCAATTAAGTACAAGCAGTAATGTTCAAAGGAAATACAGATAAGCACACTGTGAAGAAATAGTAACTATGCAAAGATAAACCACTGATTTTGATAAAAACTAAATCAAACCACAGTATTTGCTTAATATATCCCTTCGAATTTTTGCCATTCTGAGTGGTTCTTGTTTTAAAATGGAGACTCTTCAAAAATGGGAAGCTGAGATTCTGCATCTGCGTCCACTCAGTTTGATGTTCCTATCATGGTTACTTGCCTTCACTGCCATTTGCCACAAACACTGACGTGGATATGTCAGCTGTCTATGCAGATATGTCATAGAGATGAAACGAGGGAAAAAATAGTAGATGTTAATAAACAAACTGATGTTAATATTCACTTTATTAATATGAGCATTGTGTTAAATTACTTGATGTTAGACTTGCTTACACATTATCAGTAGCTGGAGTTTGCGTGGGAAGGAGTTGCAGTACGAAGTACAATGCTCCACAGGTTTGAAAGGTCAAGTTTAATTTTCCAAACATCTGTTAAGTTTATTTTCAACACTTCAATGCCAAATAAAATCCACTTGAATAAACTTGTCATATAAATAACTTGCAGTACTGAAGATACGAATTCAGAGTAAACTTGAGGAAAACATAGTCCCTACTCGCTAAGAAGAGCTAACATACCCTGGAACTCAGAAGCATCTGTCTGGAGTGACCACAGCATTCTTCAATGAGATTTTTTCTAAGTAACCAACAGCAGGTGTACATTTGCAGTGTGGAAAAAGTGATATGCCTGATACATTTAAGAGTTTAATAGTTAATATTGAATGTTTAATTCTCAGGGAACTACACAAAGGAGGAAAGAGTGCAGTGCAGAATTCTTCTTCCCTGCAGAAGCCTCAGCTCTGGCTCTCACAAAGTAACTGGTCACTTTGGAAAGGAGAGGTTTGGAGTTCGTGGCTTTTGTGCATTCTGACTGCAAATGGCACAACGCGCTCAGGCTGATGCTCACAGACTCTGGAAGACAGAAGATTTCTTTATGAACACTGACTTCCGCATAGCCGTCACAGTCAAGACAACTGTCGTAAGCTGCCAGTTCTCTTGCATGGTGTGGTGGTCTTGGTGTGGGATATGTTGCAGAGAAAGGGATGGCTCCCTGTCCTGGTTTGAGCTAAACAGAACCAGTTGTGTTTAGTGATTTTTGCTTCTCAGTTCAGCCTCTTTTAAAAGGCTGCACGTTCTGAAGTCAGCAGCATGTTTCTGCAGACAGTGTGTGCTACTGGCAGTGATAACACCTGATGTTTACAGTTACTGCCTGGGACTGGGATGCAGAAAGGCTCTTGCTTATACTTATTCCTGTAGTGACCAAGGCCACTGCTGGCTCTTGTGTGCCACGCTGGGGGTGCTGGGTAGTAAGAGGGGGCACCAGGAAGTAAAAGGCTGCACCTTTGGTGAGTTACAGACAGGACAGGTGACCAACAAGAGTATTCAATTTCATATACATCATATTCAGTATAAAACTGAGGAATAATGAGGGTTTAGCTCTCTTCTCTTCTGCAATGGCCAGCATCCAGGGAGGACTCTGTCCGATCTTCTGCCTTTGATCCCAATCCTGAGTTTCTGAATCCAGCCCCCTGCTGCTGCTGAGCCTGGGGCTTCCCCAGGGCCGTCTGCTCTTCAGCATCAGTGGGCATTGCAATCAGGGGGGAGGAAGAGTCGGGGTTGATATCGGTTTTGTATATATGTATATAGTTCACTATTTTTATCATTTCCTTATTCATTAAAAGTGTTCTAATTTTTTTTTTTCCAAACTTCCCATTTGGGGAGGGAGAGTGGGTTAGAGAGCGTCTGTCAGCATTCAGTGGCTGGCCCAGCCCTAACCCTCCACAGGTAGCCTAGCCAGCTGCCTGCACATTCCAAGTATTCCTCATTTTCCTAACCCAGCACTTACTGCTGATTGTGATTGATAGTTAAGATACTTACTGTGGTGACATACAGAACGAAGAAACCAGAGTTAAATGACCTCAGAAAACACAGGTGACCAACCTTTCGAGAAGAACAGGCATTTATTTAAAAACATCTTTTTTTCCCTAACTATAATATTCTCATGCACTAGTTTTTGCTTTCTTTTCCATGTTACCTTTTCTTATTCTTTTCATTCTCCTTCATCTTCATTCATTCTTTTTCTGTGCCAGCTGTCAGTCTAGCTGGCAAAAAGAAAGGTGAGGGATGAATGGGGTGAGAGACAGGGACAGAAAAAATTAGGAAGTATGGGATAAAAATATGGGAAAGAATAAGAGGAGATACAAACCAAGAAATTAGCACATTTGAAAATCACTCCAATTCAATAAAAAATACAAAAGAAACTATTTCAAAGAAATATAAAATTTACCTATTTTTAAATCAGCAGAATGCAAATAACAGAAAAAAATAACTATTTCTTTTTCAAGTTCCTTATCTCCAAGTTTACTGGAGAATGGGCACTGCTTTTTGACTTTTGTTTAGATATCCAAAATTTAACAAAAGGATCAGTTCCTTTAGAACCAGAATGCTAATGGAAAGAACAAGATTCCTTCCACTTATTCTTTTCTGACTGATGAAGGAATAGTCTTCAGTACTGTCCATCACTTATTATCTTAGAACTTCGGTTAATGCAGATCATCTTCCTTTGTGTCAGTTTTCAACAGGGATACGTGCTGGATTGTCTTTAATCTGTATTTATGCCCAAATAGAACACACAGGGTTTTCTTAAATTCAGTCTGAAATAACCCTATGAAATAGATGGGGCAAATATCTAGCTTAGACAAGAAATCTCTGGCTTGATTCTTATGTCTTACTACTATAAATCAGTGATAAGTCTTCTAAGATTAGTAGAGTTACATGATTGTAAATCCAGATAACAGAATGAGGTGCTTGCTCCTGTTAAGTGTTTGTGACTTTTTTTAAGCAAGGCTTTAGTAATATAATCAGGAGCAGTGATAAATCCTTAACAGATACCTATTGTTCACAGTCAAATGGCCTTTTAGGTCAGCTGTTGAATTACCATGACTTACTGAGCAGTGGTATCTCTTCCATTCGGTGCCTGGTGTTGAGTGGTATGTTCCTGACAAGCAAAAGAAAATCCAATTATCTACTTGTCTTTCTTGCTTCTTCAGGAAACGTTTTGATTTTTATTAAGGCATCTGGCCATACAATACAGAAGTTGGTAGGGTGTCTTTAAGAGAACTGTATTTTTGTAACTCTTTGCCATTTCAGTTCTGAAAGACAGAATTAATTTGCTGCTACAGCTATCTGAAGAAAATAGCATTAAATCTATGCCTGGACAGACTCTGTAGGATAATGCCGTGAAAAAGTAATGGAAAATATGTTATTGCATTTCTCATTTCAATCCTTTTGGACTAGCCAGCTCATCTTAGGATGGTTGCTGTGAATTGAACGACACCAAACGGGGAGTTACCTGTCATAAAATAATTCTTTCTCTGAAGAGTAAACTATTACATGTCTTTAACAACTCTTCTGGAACCAATTTTAAAAAATCCTTCAGAACCAGATAAATGGCCATAGAGTTTTGACTTATAGGAGACATTCAGCTCCTAAGAGTACAGGGACTTGTGTGTCACCATTTTCTCTACAATAGAATACCCTCAGACTGTTTTGGAGGATAAACCAATGTTTTCCATTAAAACAGCCCCCAAAATCTCAAACTTACTTAGGTTGTGTCCACATCCTCTATTATTTTTTTGCTTAAATGCATGTAATAGCATTGGAGTGTGCATAGGTTTCTTGGCTTTTCGTAGTTTTGCCATTGCTTCATGGTAGAAATGAACATGGCAGATAAAAACTTTTAAAAAAACACACGTGTACTTCACTCAAACTCGGAAGCTTAGAAATACTTCTGAATCACTAAGTTCTTAATACAGTGTCAGTTTGCTTTTGTGGTTATTTCCAGGGTAAAGTGCAAGAGAATCTGGCTGGATTCTAGTTATTTTAACAGCCACTGTAGTTTTCTGTTCTTTATGAATCATAATAAATGTAGCTGGAAGGACTGTTGAGTCTCAGCAACTAGGTTTTCTGCGGCAGAATAAATAGTGCCTGAGAATATATTTCATTGTCTTCAAATGCCACGGGAACCCTCTGACCTTTAAATGTAAACTTTCAAATTTGTGGGAAGATGTTTAGCCAAAAGTTTCTCATTAACATTTATGGCAATTAAGAAGCTGAATCCATTTCTGCTGAGCTAAAATCTACCTCTATGCCAGAGACTGTGAAGCCGTATGATGAAAGTCAGAGGAATTGCTAAGGACAAATGTACTTTCAGAACTCGTTTTGCAAAGTTCTCTTACGACAGGTATGGACACATCCTGGACTTATTTCATGTGGTCCTGATAGTTTTAAACCTGACAGTACTCTAGCTTGAGATGTTCAAAGACTGACTTAGTGTTTCTATGGTGCTGGAATATCAAATACTTTTGTAAAAGACACAGTGCTCCTTTTTAAGAGTGTTTCTCTTGAAAGGCAGTGGACCTGTAGAAATACACCTGCTGCTTCATCAGTAGCATTTTCTATACATTCAGCTGCATTTTCTATGAACTTCTGAGAAAACTTTCAGACTTTGGGAGCACATTTATTTAATGTGATGATTCAGGTTCTGCCTTTCTCTGAATTTTAACATTTCCTTGGCAGTAGGTTTCCTAGTCAGCACTGTGGTGTATCATTAATTCCTCTTATTTCACTATTAATGATAAGGCAGTTAACCTCTTCATGAACCATATATCATGATCCACATATCTTTATATATTTATATATCTCCAAGGGACTGCTGTGTCAGTTTAAGCTGATCTCCTGTGTTGGAAGAAGTACTCTTACTTACAGAAGTTTGAGAACTGAGTAAATTCCTTTACTTCTCAAGGTCAGTATGAAAACTCCTCCTGATTTTGTGGATCAAGACTTCACGTCTGCATGCCGTTTTCCTTGAACTGGTGTGTAAAAAGAAGTAAATTCATTCCAGATTTGGTGCTGTCACCTCAGTAAGATAATTCACTGGAACAAGCTGACAGCTAAACTCCAGAGAAAATGCCCGTGTTCAAAATATCTTGCAGAATTGGAAAAGGGTTTGGGGGCCCTTTTCAGCTATGCGAGAGACTGGTCAAACACAGATCATATTTTATTTTTACTCGCAGGACCTACTGGGGGAGGATTCAAGTTGTTTCCAGGCTGTCTTGTTAAACTTGGAGAGACTGAAAGAGAAGACAGCAAGGTACCTGCCCTCCACCATTGCTAGTGTGTAAAAAGGCTTGGTAAGAGCAAATCCTACTGAGCCCTGGTCACATCAGGCTGTTACCTCTTGATTCCACTTTTTTTTTTTTCAACTTGATGACAGGGAAATGAACTCTCCCAACTTGACAAGGGAAATGAATTCATAATTTCTCCTCTTCAGCCCAGAATATGCACAGTTCTCTGATATTCTCAGTTATTTAAAAGTGCATCTCTTCTGCCCAGTGGCCTCTCAGTCACCAAGAACAACTGTAACAGATGTTGCGGTTTCTCCTTGAGTTGGCTAGGTTCAAGAAGCAGGGTTCCCTTTATTGCTGCAAACATTTCTGTGCATGCCTCAGATCTTCTCCCTTGCTCTTGTCTTCTGTGCAGTGTTGTTGCACAGGGAGAAGGTCAGACACGCAACCTGGGATTCTTTGGTGGTTGTTTAGCATCTGGCATGAATTAGTGCCTGGAAAAACCTCAGGAGAGTTTATAAAGTGTTCAACAGTCATCTCATTTTGCACTTTTCCTTCTTCAAATTTCTTGGTGATAAAGGCACCTAAGACTTAGGCAAAACTAAAAACCGTTGTTTGCTTCTTTAATTAACAGATTGGGTTTAGGTGTCATTTTTGACTCCTACCACACCACAGCTCCACAGTGAAATAGCCAAAAGACATCTAAATGTTCAAGATGGACTTAAAGTAAACATGTCATCCTACACTGTTGCCATTTAACAGGGCTTACTTTGTTTTTCAAAAGGTAGGTGTCCAGCATCATGTGAGGTTCCCCCTAAGATACTAATGCAACCTGCATAGGGCTGGCCAAGCCTTCCGTGGCAGCAGCTGAAGACCTGGTGTGATTGATGAAGGCATCTCAAAAGGCTCTCAATGCCTGTGCTTTGTGAACTGAATTGAATCCTAAGTGACCGAGTGAAGTTTAAACTTAGCATTTTTAAGGTGCTAAAATCAAATCACCTGCAGCAGTGGCAGAATTAACTTCATTTCCAAAACCAGATACGTCTACATTTGTTAGCGTTGAGATGTTTCCATCGTTGCTTTCAAAGGAAAGTAAATTTCAGTTGCTGCTACCATTACTGTCTGTAAACTGCCATGACAACAAGCTCTCCATGTGCCTAAGTTCAGAAAATAAAGCCACCTTTCTGCCCATTCTGGTTTAATGACTTAAAATGGCTCCATTTATTTTGAAAAAAGTCACAGCATAAGGCAATTTTGCCACTCAATAGCTTTTGGGTGCAATCTGTTTTTTTTTTAGTAAATAGAGGAAGCTCTCAAACAGCCTGAATTCTTTAACCAAAAAAAAAAAAAGGCTACAGACAGATTTAAGACACAGCAAGCTTCTTCATACTTTGTGATATTCTCCAAAAAGAAAATCACAAAATACATGGATGATGTGCCAAGTTTTAAAAGAAAGGAGAAAACTGGAAAATCCTAATGAAATTATATTACATTATCCTGCCACTTAAGTATTTGTGTTGTGATGGAGTACAAGTACCTTTTGCTGACCAAGGTGAAAATGCTGCCTCAGAACAGGCTGACTTCAGATTTATTCAATTGCTTTCAGGTGATTTGTGATATTTCAAAGTGACTGACAGAATCAAGCCAACTTCACAAACTCAGTCATTCAAAATTACAGAAATTATGACATTTAAGATCAGAATGGATATTTCTGAGAAAATGTGAGGAAAGCACTATATAGTTATGGCAGGTGAAAATAATCAACTTTTGCAGAGAGCAGGTGGCTTTATGGCTGCTGTGTGTGGAAGGTGACATGAATGTTCATGAAGAATTAACCTGTAGGTTGTACCAAGTAATCTGATCAGTGGCTGTGGCCAAGTCAATGGTGAAAGGGTTGTTATTGTGTCTAGATGTGGGGATCAAACGCTGCCAGAAATGGTGTGGTGATATTGTAGGATTCATATCAGCTTGCAATTGGCAGAGCCGCATATAACATTATTGCAGTGGGCATGATTTGAATGAAGCTTGCCCAGAGAACACTGGGAATAATATTGGGCTAAAAACTACCTATGAAACTGTTTATGAAACCACATATCATGGGAAAAGTATGCTAAAGCAGATGTTGTGTTAGAGAGAAAAAATTCCTATGTGGCTTACCAACAAATATGACGTGGTACAAAGTGCCATATCTAGAGACAAAATGTCATGTAACAAGTAAAATGGACTTTTCTGTGAAGAAATATAGTTATCTGACCATGTGGACATAGTAGGAGTTAAAAATATTATAATCTATAATATTATAATAAATATATTAAAATATTATAATAAAATATTATAGCATTATATATTATTAAAATATTATAAAGAAATATCAGGAAATGTGAGCTTGAAGACAGGATATAATAGTTCAGATAGGAAACTTTTACTTGCTTGGTACAAAATGAGCTCTAAACATGATAAATGGTTAGAAAGACACACAGACAGACAGAAAGGTAAGTCAGGGAGAGTAATAAGCCACAGAAAACTTTGCAAAGGCTGGATTTGCAGCACCAGACGACCATTCTTTATGAAACAAAGCATTGCAGTCTTTCCAGCCAGATGAAAGCTGCAACTTATTCTTAAAGGAAATCCACTGCGAGATTTCAAAGCTGGAGATAATGAGGTTCCAAAAATTCACTCTTAAAAGGATGAAAACATGTCCCCAGATTTGGCAGAGGAGTTTTGGAAGTACCTTCACAGCAGTGAACCTGTTCTACAGCATCTCTCTCATCTGGCTTTGAAGAAAAGAGCTGATATTAGCTTGGATGGTGTTCAGCTTCCTGAGCTGTAAACTGAATGAAGATTATGGTAGTCACAAGCACCTTTACTCTGGGCAGCCAAGCCAAACATTACCTGGTTTCCAATGACATGAATTTAGCAGTTATTTCAGTGTCAGTAATGCTGGTACCGGTACCGTAAACCAACTGAGATTTGTCATTCTACACTGCATCCAAATTCGGCTTTCATCTACCGGCTGCAAGTGCTGGTACATGTCCAAGGACAACACTGATCACCTTCTACTTAGATATGCAAGTTTGGATATTGACTTCAAGAAAGGCAAGGCGCAGATGATCACTGGGACCTTTCCAGACTTACACGTCTTTCTCGTACTTTCATTAAGAATGATTTAATGAATAATTTTCTTCCATGACTGCATTCATCCATTTTTAATAAAATGAGCATTTATTCCAAACTTAGCATTCTTCAGCATTCTCTATTAATTCTGTACCGAAATTTTGGAATGTTCAATGCCCTAACTCATCAATTGGCTAAGCTTACTGAAACTACTGGCTCAGTTATGAATTCATTATCTTTTATTTCCTACATATCTCTGATATGCAAATTTTTAGCAGTGAAATATGTCTGACTGCTTTGCTCTCAGTTAATGCAGTATTACTATAACAATGAACTTCATTACATTTCCAGATATCTTTTTACTTACTCTAAATTAATGTTTGAACTTGCTTCATGGAGTCCTGCAGTTGCCTAAGTTTGGGTTTGCATTTTTTTTTTTTCAAATTAATGCAGCTGTTAAGATATTTTGTGTTGGCACCAATGCTGGGTGAAGCTTTCACTTTTGTGTATAATCTGTTAGCAAGATGCTGACTTTTCTAAATCATAGGTTAATTATTTTCACTTAGAATTTCACCTCTAGAAGACTGTCTGTTCCAACAGTAAAAATGGCATATAAAGACCTCATGCAGATTGAAGAGGAAAGCCCATCAAAATACTGCCTTCACGATGCTAATGTCCTGCTGACACCCATCCCCTTATGCTGCACATCTGAAATATTATAAATGGCAGAGACTGAAAGAACAGGTTGTGCGGTCAATAAAAAGAAGAGAGAATTTACCTGAGACTTTATACCGGTCTCCAGATAAAGAAATACACTATTCTGTAAGTCTGCAGTAGATAAGATAAAAACCAATGGGCTAAAGTGCTGCAAGTGATAGATAGGACAGACATTGGGAAAAAACATACTGCATAGATATGGAAGCTCTGGGGCAGTCTGTCTAGAGAAGCTGTAGAGTATCTGCTGCCAGAGATTTTTAAACAGCACTCAGACAAACATCCATCAGGATGGGAGATAGATAAACTGGGCAATCTCTTAAAAACCCTTCCAGTTTTATTTTGTATGATTCTGTGAGTAGGCTTGTCATACTGAAATATTTCTCTGATTAGGGTCTGATGCTATCCCTGCAAGGCTATTTATCCTTATGTTGTTAAGAGACCTATGATGATGAGTAAAAGACAGATGACTAGTTTGCTCCCAGAAGCCCATTTTTTCAGCTGTTCAGCATCTGAAGTTGCAGAGAGATTTCCAAGAGAGCTCAGTTCTGGAAGTTCCCTTGCTTCAGACATAATGGGACTTTCTAGGTCAAGCATCCTGACAATTTCTACAAATATGTATAAGTAAAGATCACCATTATGCTCAGACACGTGACTGCATTCCCGTAACTCACCTTGTTACAGAAGGATGTCTGAGGTGGATCCTCAACCTTATGTGATTGTCACTGAGATTTAAACTGAGAAGTTCTACCAGCCACTTGCAGTGAGACAAGATTATGCATTACATCAGTCGCTAAGTCTCAGCTGTCATAAGGGAACTTGTTAAGCCAGAGCACTGTGGTCAGAGAATGACTTCAAAGAGCAACTCATGTTAAAGAAAATATATCAGGAGTCTAGAATCCCAACACCAACTGACGCCTTTCCTTAGGCTTCCACATTAAGCCACTCTGCAGGCACACTATGAGCCTACAAAAATGCTTGTTCTGACCACCTACAGTTGTTCTTATGCTCGTTTGAATGAAGTTTCTAAATTGATTCTGAAAATTGGACCTAGCCTTTAAATTTAGCTGCTTTTGATTAAGGCATCATTTAGGTGCTTTTGAATAAGTTATATTCAGCCCTTTCCAAAATCTTCAAGGGACCACTTAACTATATGTGCCCACACAAACACTGCTGAAGAGGAATGGATGTGACTATATATTCCTGGTTATATATAATTTATCTCCACCCTCCACCTGGTTGGCTAACCGCAGCCAATGGGCATCTTCTAATGCAGTCAAACAAACACAAAGAGACAAAGGCATACACCTGCCTCCAAAGGTGTGTTCAGATTGACACTCACATGTTGGAACATTAGAACAATGCTTGATACTGCGGATAGTGGACATCCTGAGCATCGTTCTGCTCTAACTGCCCATGAACTACCACAACTCAACATCGACATTGCTGCTCTCAGTGAAGTTCGTCTCCATGAGGAAGGCAGCCTCAAAGAATTCGGTGCCGGCTACACACTCTATTGGTCAGGTAAACCCAAAACTGAATGACACCTTTCAGGAGTTGGTTTCATGATTAAAAACTCCATCGCCTCCAAACTTGAAAATCTGCCAACAGGTCATTTCCAATCCCATTATCTCCCTACGCCTCCCACTACACAACAAACAACATGTTCTCTTCAGCATATATGCCCCAACTCTCCAAGCTGACCCTATGGAAAAGGACAAGTTCTACACCAATCTGTGCCACCTCGCAACCGGACTTGCCTATCCGGCATCAGCCTTTTTAGCCAGCAGCACTCTTGTAGCAAGTGTAGGTAGAGCTCTTCTCATATCTTCGTTCGCGAAGCCTAGCCATGATGATGATACATACCTTCAAACGTATTTCTCATCTCTTTAGCCATATCCCAGCTAAACGAGACAAATTATCGGCAATTTGATCCTACATGCACAGCTGTCCTGAAGGAATAACCAGAGCCGGATGCTGAGGAGAATGTAAGTCACAGACAACAGCAAGAGCTGTTTGGAGCCTTAAATCACTCCAGAAAAAGTGAGGTATCAGCATTGGCCTTAATACAGTTATTTCCTTATTCACCATCTATTATTTATTTTGTTTAGTCTTATTCTTGTATTCAATTTTTGTTCCTGAATGCCCTGGTCTATTGCTGATTTTAAACAATTTCATTCTGAATATGAGTTAGCATCTCTGATATCAAACACCTACACAAATACCTTTGTGTCTTATTGGTGTTTTATTTTTATTTCAAATCAGGTGCCTAATTGTAGTGCTTATAGGATTGCAGCGTGCCTGGATTATAGTTGTATGAATTTGAGGCAAAAGTGACTATAAAAGCCTCAAAGAAAAATAACGGTTTGTAAGTGCAAGTGAAAAGATGCTGAGATTTACATAATGGATTTAGCGAGACACCCCTACTGTTTTATAGAGGGGAAAAAGTGTATGTGCACAATAAATAAATTACACTGTGCCATCAGTATGTTGCATCTAACTGCATTAGTGGCTCCATTTTTCCCCTCACGTTTTATGTAGAATGACATATTGGAGAACACATATTTCTTCATTATACTATTTAAATAGTTTGATAAATCTGCTTGCAGATGACAGAAACATTTTTTTTTTATTGTTTCAACCAAGTTATTTATATTTATAGCAAATCTTTCCTGTGTTTACATGCAAGATCTTAAAATACTGAAAAAATGTTATTGTCATGATAAGCCCCAACTGTGGTAGAACATGACCAAAATGTTGCTCTTTCATCTACTCTACCTCCAGGCTGCCTTGATAAACGCACTTTTTGTAGTGCCCATATTCTACATCTGCTCAGTTCAGGAAAGAGCTGTGTAAAACATCTCCTTCATGATGAGGACACTTCGATCTATGTTTCAACAATTCACTGCAAAACGATTTTCTTGAAATGCTGTTAATATACGGTGAATTTCATGTTAATGTGGCAAAGTACCTTTCAGAATTTTTTAAATTACTAAATTACTTTAATTTTTTTTAAATTACTAATTACTTTTTATGGAGACTGAACTGTGCTTTGAAAAGAAAACATACAGAAATTGCTTTGGTTTTGATCAAATTAATTTTTATATTTGGCTTCCAGATTTTTTATCCTCTTCCTCCACATTTTTCCCTGTGTTTTTCTAGGCTTTTTTTTGTTTTAAAAACAGTAAGAAGAGAAATGGCTTAAATATGGTCAAAAATGGAGAAAACAAAAAAATGGAACAAAATTGAAAGTTTTCAGATAAAGTTCCATGTATTTTCTACACATATTTTAAATTAAGAATTTTTAGAATTAACCTTTTCTGTAGTTTCAAAATTGTTAATACATCAGTTTTGCCCAGCTCACTTTACTCAGTTCAGTGCATCCATGCACTAGAACACATCAGAAAATCAAATATACGTGTATGTTTCCATTTGCAAAAGAAAAATAAAACAAGTGAATAAATGTGTTACTGGAGGTCATAGACAGGACATATTATGGACTTGATTTTGCAAGACACTTAGTGCCTGCAGCTCGCCTTGCACTGGGTGAATTTAAGACACTTGTCACATGGCCTACTCTTTTATTAGCATAGTTGCAGTTGGAAAGGCAGAGCAGTAGCATCAGAAATGGAAAATGATGGCAGCAAAAATCTGGTTCTTGATTCCACAGGGGTGATGGTAACAACTATTCCCAAAGAGTCTCTACTGAGGAATGTAACAGTAATAAACAGAAAGAGCAAAGGAAAATTAAGATTTAAGAATAGTTAATTAATAATAATAATAATAATAGCATGGACTATTTAATAGAACTGTTTAGGTTGAAAAAGACCTTTAAGGTCATTGGGTCCAATCGTTAACCTCACACTGCCGAGTCCACCACTAAACCACGTCCTTAAGTGCCACATCTATATGTCTTTTAAATACCTCTGGGGATGGTGACTCAACCACTTTGACTCCATTTCTGGAGCAATAACTGCTCTAAGAAGAAGTTACCAACCCAGATGAATCACATCTACGTAAGGGGGCTTATTTAAATGCATTTTATCAGACAAAGAGAAATAAGCATTTTTAGAGTGTTTCAAGTCCTTAGGCAGACTGCATATCTTTCTCTCTTGTGAGGCATCTGAAAGCACATAGTGGAATTCAAATGGAATAAAGCTGGGCCGCGGTGACTGGGCACCATCAAACTGGTCCTTCCAACAGTTTTTGCCTTAAACTAGGTCACTGGCAGTCTGGTGCCCAGCTCGGTAAAGTGCTGGTGTTTCTGCCTGCCCTTCCAGTCATCCATACTGCAGGTACTTGGAGACAGGCAGCTATGAAGAAACAGGTAAAACGTGGCCCTTGCTTGGCACGAAGAAACCCTATAAACCCCCCAAAAAACAAAGAAACTTCCTTTAGCCCCCAGAAGAATGACGATTTTGCCACCTAACTACTGCTTGCTGCATAGCCAGAACATGCTTATGGCTGAGGGCTCCCTCCTGCTGTTGAGGTCATCTATTCCATCTGATGACAGCTTGCAGAAAATGCAGGGTATCATTCAGGTGCTTTTATGAGGGCCTTTACTTGCCCCAGATGACATACTGTGCTTCCTGCTGGTGTATTGCCCATACACAGCCTCTGTTTGGATCGGTGATCTCAGTGGCTTTTCAATAATTCAGCCAGTGTGCTCTAGCTATGTCATCTCGGGAAAGGAGCCCAATGCAGCACCGAAGAGCTGCAGGTCCTACAGGAAGGAGGAGGTATATGTTATAGGCTTTCCTGTGTTTGCTGTATCTCTCGTGTAAGCTTGATTTTCAGGAGAAAAGGCTCAGTCCCTCAGACAAAGGTCAAGTGTCCTTCGGCTGCAACTTTTCCTGAAAGCACACTGCAGCACCAAAGTTTTCCCGCAGGAAAGAAAGGCATCTTTCCTCACTCCAATATTCAACCACACAGAAGGAAGAAATTTTTGCCCCTTGTGATGCAACTTACGACGGACTGCTGCCTCCAATGCGAGGTGAAAAAAAAAAAAAAGAGGGTCGCTTCATCTTACTCCCAGGTTTTCAAGCCCGCGATATTTCACGTTAAGAAATTCAGTCCCAAGAGAGGACTGCAAGCAAAGCCGTCGCTCCGCTAAGGACGCCTCGCCCCCGGCGCAACCCCGAGATTTATGCGGGCCCTTTGGTCTGACTCCCGTGGGATGCTCCGCGGGGGGTTACACCCCGCCCCGCCCTCCGCGTATCCCCGCGTCCTCCCCACCCCCCCCTTCTCCCGGGGTCCCCGCCTCCCTCCAACCCCCCGCCCCCGCCGCAGGGCAACCACCATCTTGTTCGGCGCGGCTGTGCGCAACCTCCGCCCCATACACCGCGGAGATTCGCGGTGCGGCCGCAGCCGCCTCCCTCCCTCTCTCCTTCCCTCCTCTCTAGCCCTGCGCTGCGCGGGGAGCGGAGCGCGGCCGCCCGAGCGCTGCCTCCGCGCCCGCCTCTCCCCGAAGTCCCGCGGGGGCGGTTCCCGCACGGGGGTTTCGGCAACCGCGGCGGCGGGCAGGTGCCGGAGCGGGTGCGCGCCTGGGCGGGTGCGCGCGTGTGTGTGTGCGCGCAAGGCGGGGCCGCGCATCAGGCAGCCCCACGCCGGCTGGTGCCATCTGGGAGCCGGTGCGGGGAGCGGAGGAGGGCGCTGGAGGGGGACGAGCATCCTCAAGGCCCAGGCTCCTCCGTTTGTCTCTCCGGCGAGCAGGCAGGCTCTTCGGTATCGGCGAAGTACCTGCGGATCGGCTCCGCTCCTCCTCGCTGTTTTCTTATTTATTTCTTATTTTTGGGGTTTTTATGATTTTTTTTAAACCCTCCCTCGAATCTAGGGAGACGCTTCTGAAGCGGGGCGAGCGCTGATCTTACGTAAATGGTGCTGCTCTGGGGAGGGCAAGCCCCCCGCCAGCCCCGGGCCGGGGGAGCGCCCCCGGGCGCCGCTCGCCCTGCCTAGCGGCCGGCGCCCCTCGCCGCCGCTGCAGCCCGGCCCGAGATCCTCACCGGCACCGGCACCGGCGGGGTTGAGCGGCAGCCGGCAGCGTAGCCCCGTCCCCGGCGGGTTTCGGCGCCTCCGCGGACCGGCTGCGGGGATGATGCGGCGCGTCGGACCCCGCGGCAGGGAGGGCTCTATGTCAGCGAGATAACGCGGCTCCGCCAGCAGCCCGGGGGCAGTCTCGGTGCCAGTCCTCCTCCCCTCTCCCGCCCCCCCTCCCCGGGACCTGGCTGCCTGGGAGCCGCTCGCTTCCCAGCGGCCGGACTGGCAGCGGCGGCGGGGCCGGGGAGCGGCGGGGCGAGGCCCGGCGGGGCGGGGGAGCGGCGGCCGGCAGTGCCGGTGCACCCCGCCTCCGGGGGGCAACCGCCCGGGAGGCTGAGGAGCGCAGGCGGCAGAGGCGAGGAGGAGGAGGGCAGCACCATGACTCACTTGCAGGCAGGTCTCTCCCCGGAGACTCTGGAGAAAGCCCGGCTGGAGCTAAACGAGAACCCCGACACCTTGCACCAGGACATCCAGGAGGTGCGGGACATGGTGATCACCCGGCCGGACATCGGCTTCCTCCGCACCGACGATGCCTTCATCCTGCGGTTCCTGCGGGCCAGGAAGTTTCAGCACTTCGAGGCGTTTCGCCTCCTGGCCCAGTACTTTGAGTATCGGCAGCAGAACCTGGACATGTTCAAGAGCTTCAAGGCCACAGACCCGGGCATCAAGCAGGCGCTGAAGGATGGCTTCCCCGGCGGGCTGGCCAACCTGGACCACTACGGCAGGAAGATCCTCGTCCTTTTCGCTGCCAACTGGGACCAGAGCAGGTAAATGCAGAGCCACCCGCACGCTTAACCCCTTCTTTCCGTGAACATTGCGTGGGAAAAGCGGTGCCGGAGCAGAGAGGGTGGGTGGGCAGCAGGGACACACCCGGCTCTGCCCACAGCGGGGGTGGGCGGCAGCCTGGAAGGCAGAGGGAGAAGAGAAGGAAGAAATGTATTCTGTGGCTTGCGGCCTTTTCAATCTACTATTCCTTTAGGCTCTGAATTTCGGGAGGGAAGTAGGAACGAGTCAGGTGCTCTTCTCAATTGGCTGATGTGAGGTTTACACCCTTCTGCCTCTTCTTAGCTGAAGTGAGCTGGCATGGGAGATGATGGGCTTACCCCCCTGACAAAGGCTGCTTGCAGTCTCTGTGCTCATCTTTCTGCTTCAAGCACACACAGAGTTGCTCAGGTGCCGTAGGAGAAAGTGGGAAATGCTGTGTGCAAAACAGGAGTGTCCATCATGGCTTGTGAGCTGAAAAGTTTGCCTGTGCAAGAAACTGAGGCTCCAAATCCTTTCCCTCAGCTAAAGAAAGCTCTTCCCAAGCCACCTGGGAATGCCAGGATGGAAGCTACAGTAACCACTTTTTTTTTTTCCCAGTTACACTGCTCTAAGTGTGATTTTCCTGCATAATAAAATCCAAGCATACAAAGCTTTGGTACCAAATTGAAGAAGGCTAGTGTGGTCCCTAGAACAATTTCTGATCTTTTTTAGCACTAGCCTGAAGATGACTTAGCAGGCTGGCCCAAGAGCTGTCTCCCATCAAAGCCCTTTCTTTTAGAAATCAGCTTGATCCTATGTGACACTATTTGGTTATTCTAAAGATCTCATTGGGTGTCATGCCCAGTTTCCTCTGCAGTCTAGAATTACATCTACAGAAATTGTTTGATTTTCAGTACATGAAAATGAATGAATCCATTAAGAGGGTACTCTAGATCCCGCTTCGTTACCATAGGCTCCAACCTGAGAGCAGACTTAGGATCTGAAGCATTTCTTAATGAGAAAACTTGAATTCTTGCTAGTTGTCTTCACAGGAACCCAGACTGTCTTTTGTGCAGTCAGCACAGGCTGGACACAGGCAGTGCTGAGTGCTCATGCAGATATCCCAAGCTCAGTTATTTTGAAACATGATGAGGGCACGAACGGCTAGTAGTGTGGCTAGAAAGGATGAAATCTGGAGGACTGGCATACTTCTTGTGTTTGTGTAGCTGTCGTCTTGCAGGCTGTGTTGATAGTCATTGCAGGGAGTGATCCCACAGCTCCCTGCAGCAGTCAGTGTTACAGCTAGAGATGGGTCTCTGCCTGCAGAGTCACTGGCCCACCATGGCTTTCCTCCAGACAGGGTGGCCACATCCACACTGACATATGGGTGGAGTTTCCTGGCCCTTGCTAACCCATGAATCATGACAAATGTCTGGGAAAAAGCTGTCTGGCACAAACCAAAACTGCCCACTACCAGGCTAACAACTAGGAAGTGTGGATGAACATATGCAGAGCTGGAGCCAGCATCCCTTTCCTGCTTCGGTTTCTGGCAGATGGAGCCAAAGAAGCTGAGTGAAGAAGCAGTGGTGATGAGGCTAAGAAATGGCTGAGTGGGCTTCATTTCCCACATAAGGGCCTTCCTTATTTTCCACGTACAGACCAGGTCAACTTTTGATTTTAAAAACAGCACCACAAACTCTTAAAAATCCTAAACAAAGAATCAGCACACGGAAATGGATGTTTAGGCCTTTTATCTACCATGAAGAAGTTCCCTTGTTAAAGATAGCGTGGCCTACTCTATACTGTTATTTCTCATTAATGAGAAAAAACCAAAGCTTTATGTGCCACTTTTTAGATCATTAATTCTTAGTTGAAAGAAAACCAAGGATTCAAACTCAGAGATAAAGTTGCGTTGAAAAAAAATAATTGCCATGTGAAAATAATAGCTTTATTTTTTTTCTTGATTTTGGATATGCTGATATTTAAACTATGTGAGATCAGCTGGCACAACAGTAAATTTATTCTGATCTTTTTCATAAAGTCCTATTGGTAAAATTATTATTTATTACATAATTGGGAAGTGACTGGGGTACAAAGGAGGGCCTAATGGCCGTGTTTGCAGTTGGGTCGCTATTGCTCGTCAGCACTGCCCACTCACAGTACGCCTCTCCTCCAGAGCGAGGGATTTGTTTTCAGAGACCACTCAGACAAAGGGGAGAGAGCCAAAGCCCAGCGGCAGAGAGTGGCTTGCTCCAAGGCACATGACAGTGACAGATTTCGAAATGCAGCTAGGTCACTCTCTTTTCTAATTAATTTATTGTCTTCCATTACCTGATGTTCAGCAATTGAACCGTATGGAATGTATACTAGAGCTGGCATGCAATATGTTTCAAGCTTATGACTTAACCGACTCGAGGTCTTACAGTACGTGAACCAGTGCTCCTCTTATAGCTACATTGGGAGGATTACTTTTTGTAGCCTATCTTATTAGGACCTCTTTGTATGCTTCATAAACTAAGTTAATAGAGCGCAGCAAGCCTGCAAATTTATCATGTGTGTACAACTTATTATGGCCAGCATGTAACAATTAGAAATAAAAAGTTCCAATTTGTTATTTAAATGAATAGCAGCCATACTATAGATGATTTATATAGCACCGGCAGCCTATGATTTACATAGTTCCAATTAGAAAAAAAAGTGTGGGAGGCAGAAAATTCCTGTGGTAAAACAAGCCTGTGTACTAGATGTTAAATCATTAAATTAAAACAGGGCCTGATAACTGTACCAGATGTCCTACCATCTGAATGACTAAATCAGACATGTATTTAAAACAAACAAACAAAAAAGGAAAGGTGGAGGATAAGGCATTGAGCAGCCCAGCAGCTTTTCAGTCAGACTCTGCCTAACTCTCCATCCTGTTGGGAACGTGAAGACGGGCGGCATTCCTGCCAGGAGGCTGGATAGCACTCGGGGAGGGATCAGCCTTCCCTATTAGCTTCCAGATTGTTGATTCATAACTACATTTGGCTTGTAGGTGTGTACATGCATTTGAAGACTCCCTTTTCCTTAACATGTCCAGCTGGTGAAGTTTTTTTTCAGTTAATGGTGCAGTTAACTTCAGCTCTCAGCGGCAAGGGATCTGTTGTCATGCATGTTCTTCTGCATGCTTTGTGGCACCTCTAAGTAAATTTGCTAGAAAATCAGTCCATTTTGATAGTACTTATTTAAAATCTTTCCCGGTATTATCTCAGAATTATCTCAGAATTTTTCTTAGAAAGTGCAGGAGAAAAGCGCAGTAATACCTACTTCTTGTCTGTGTCACAGTGACCCAGTCAGCTCACACCATCCTCAGTGAATATGGAAATCCACTGCGCTCATTACTGTTAGCTCTGCTGTTGCATCAGATCATTTACAGCAGGGTGAAGACGGAGTCTGCTGGTTTGCTTTCAGAACTATGCTTTCATGTGCAGAAGTACTAGAAAGTTTTCTCTCCTCCCATTAAATGAAATTTTAAATTCTGTAGCTATTAGGAGGCTGGTCTGCTCCCCAGCTCACTATTAACTACAGGCGAGTGGGCAGAGTATTTTTCAAGCTCTAATGAAGGCAGTGTGACAAAATAAATAGCCATGCTAAAAATAATAACATATTAATGATAACAAAATACCTGACAAATAGAATAATTTTTTGTTTAGAATTAATATCTTTCAAATAATAATTATTAATTAGTGCAAACACTGTCATTTTGTTCTACAGTTTCTCCTGCAGGCTGATGCTGTGTTATTGTTCCCTGGTTTTCCCCCACGTATCCATATCTGCCTATTGTCACGTGTTTAGATTGCGAATGGTTTGGCTAGGGATGGTTTTGATCAATGCTAATGTAAAATTTAGATCAGCTGAATCCTCATTCATGGCTGTGACTGTTAGACACTGGGCTAACATGTGAAGTAATGAATGGTATTAAAACTGAATCTAAAAACTAATCTGGTAAAATATTTGAAGGAAGTTTCTATTTTTCTGTGCATTCTTGTAACACTGGTGGTGCTTTTTGGCTTTAGAATAAGGGCTCCCACGGCACGCTGCCACTGTTTAAGCGGAATAGCTACAAGAGACGTTTCAATCCCCCATCTTTTCAGCATTCAATCAGTTCAAATATGTACCCAGACTGACAAACCAAGGAGATCTGAGGCATAATTTCTAGATACTCCTTTGTATCTTGAAGGCTCTTGTTTCACTGAAATTCTAAATATATTAAGCTAGAGCAGTAGGTTAGAAATGGGATGATGGCTCAGAGACTTGACCAGCTTTCTCTTTTATCCTGTAGTGGCACAAGAGCTCAGTTGACAGAAACCTTTATTTTTCTAAATGGTGATGAGCTTAAAATACAGATTGTGTATTCCTTACATGTTTGGGACCTTCAGGAGACGTGGCTTAAATTCAATCGAAGAAGATTTACCGTTTTTCTCTCCTAGTTAACAATTTGCATCCTGAGAGGCAGACTCATACTTTTATATCGGGAGGGGATATGACAGCGATAGAGATAGTAGGGCAGCTCTGCCAAATCAGATTATCTGTTACTCAGTGCAGAATTGAATTGACTGGAACCAGAATCTGGTTAAACAGATGATACGGTGGATGCCACCCATCATCAAGAACATAAAATATTAAAAACAACTGACACAGCTGGATTTGACATGAGACATCTGTACCCTGCATTCTCCCTGTCTCTTCTCTTTCTGTTGGCCTGGTGGAAATCACGACGGCCTCTGGGAGTGAAGAGGATGCATAGACCACACAACCTAGAGATAAAGGTGAAAAAGATCTTAGTGAAGCACTGCCAAGAGTTGACAGCAGTGTTGGCCAAGCTATTCACAGCCCATAAAAAATTCTCAAAGAACTTTTCTTTTCTGTAAAGGAGAAATTGCTGCCACTGTTAAATTACAAGAGAGGGATTCTCAGTTAATTGTTTGAGCTGTTCTTGACAAATCAAGGCCTCAGTGAGGCATTACCCTAGAAAGCTCTGCTGCTGTCCTGGTAGAAATGGTAGCTATCCCTAAGCGTTTGAAAGAGTCACTGTCAGCTATTAACTTGTCAAGCCTTGCCAGGCTCATTGCTTTAAAGTCAACCAGAATGAAAAATTTTCAAGAGGTAGCAGAGTGTGTCTGCACACCAGTCCCCACCTTGTTTGAACTGAAGCTGGGACTCACATAGAAAAGGAACATTATGAGTGCGTTATATATGTGATAACAGTTTTCCAGCATTTGTTATTCACATTAACAACTGGGCTAAAAAAGTTGTCTAAGCTCTCCATTGAATTAAGCATGGTTCTATAAATAGAGGGCATTAAATACATTTAAATTAACCGTGAGTTCTCGATTATCCCAGCAATTAGCAATACCTTGCTAGCTGCAGTATGTCCCACAAGAGTCTGTTTAAAGAAGTGAATGCAACTGAATTTAGCTACAAATAAATAAGGATTTATTTCTGCACAGCCTAACTCCAACCTACTGCACAACATGCACTACAGCAGCAAATCAGGCCCAGCACACCCTACATACCTGATAGCACCAGAGCAGCATTGTAAAACTGGGGCCAGGGCAAGATGAGCAGCTTGCTGATCCCTAAATACACACTGTTACTTAACACAGATTGGCAAGAATAAAACGATACCATTTTCCCCTCAGACTGAACATCATAGTCTCTTAACTTTAAAGGCTAATACGTTGATATGTTTTTTTTTTTTCTTTGAAGTAGAAAGGCAGTCAAAGCTATCTTGGAACAAATTTATTTCACATTCACTAGCTTACCCCCTTTTTCTCACTTTTGATTGATTATATTTCTGTATCTATATGGAAAGTAATTTCATTGTGGAATAAAAGCCTCACCAACAAAATCCAGAGTAATCTTTACCACCTTTTTATGTAGCATTTTAATTTCCCTAAAGTCCAGCCAAGGATAGAGCGTATTTTATGGCAGAGCCGATGCATCCTGGTGATGACGTAGCAGTGAGGGCATTGTGGGGCTGGAGTGGATTAGAGATGAATCTTTATGCAGTTAACTCTGTGCTGTGTGAAAGCTTCAGTATAGTTTCTTGAATCATGTTTCATTTGCTTAGGCTGTTCAGCTGATACTTTGAATACTCATCTTGCCATTTTTACCACATAAGATTTCATCTGTCGCAGCGGGTTTGCATTTCTGGCTTGCATCAGCGTGTGTCCAGAGTAAAAGCTGCTTTAAATATCCACCAATGGGTTTGTCTTTCTTGTTTGGTTTCTGTACTGTACTTAAGTAAGGTATCAAAACCAATAGAAGAGGTTCAATATAGAGTGACTTGAAGGATATTTGAGGTGTGAAGCTTGGTTGGCAGTGACATGTCCTTCTATACCTCTGAGGTGACTTTTTACGCTTAAAGAGTACTTCAGATACCTTCCTCTGGTGGAAAGTGCTCTTGCTTGCTTTTAGCTAGACCTGTGCTCTTCAGGATTTGTTTTCACTGAGAAGACAACTTTTTGTCTTTTTCAGTGAGTAAACATACAATATTGCCATTGTTGTTGTGGACTGTATTTCTTACGCTAAGCAAACCTGCAACAGGAGTTACGGTGATGGTGCCACAGATTTGTGGAGGCCCAGCCCTGCAACTGTTGGTTACTCTCTGTGGTGGCTGAATTCCTGGTCTCATGGATGCCGGACAGTTTTCCTGTTGACTTGAATGAATTCAGGACATAATTAGATGTATTTGTGTTTACTTGTATAAATTCATATATTTATCACTTGGGTATATATAAAAACATTTTATGGCCAGTCTTAGAGAATGGCTGGCCTCATAAACAAAGAATCTTCATGTCTAATGCACCAGATTTCTAGCAGCCTTGTGCCACCAGGGAGCCATTAATCCAAGGCATGTGGTGTCTTCTTGAATTCCCTAGGGAGGACATTAGAGATCTACACCAGGAACTTGGGACCTGTCTTTCTGGAATGGATGCAGGGTCTTTGCAGCAGCCTTCTGCTTCATGGAGCTCTTCTGGAGCATGAGCTCCTCTGAATGGGGCAGCATAAACGTCAAGTGGGATTGAGGCTAATATTAGAATTTTAGCATTTCTAATGTCTGTTCCTTTTTTGAGCTCCGATATATGACCTTCCCCAGACCGAGGCATTAGCTACTCTCCCAGTGTCTCACCTGGTGTGATTTCCTTCCCAGTGCAACAGTTCCCCTGGGAAGGCTTCTTACAGGGTGTATCTCCCTCTAGTTTCATGAAGTGATAAAAACCCCCAGTATTTCTGAGACCTCCACCACCTTGTGGTAGTAACCAGGGCTTTGAAGGCAACTGGCTACGCTCTGAGCCCAGCCCCATCCCTGAACATGACTCTGTAAATCTTCCATCCCTCAAGCTAAGCATATCTTTTAATCCCCGTGCTGGCAGTGGTACAAAATATATCTCATACTGGGGATTTTTAGTTCCCATGTTTATTAGCACCCTCCACTGTGCGTGAAGCAGTGTTCTGTTGGATGGTTAGACTGGTTTTGCTTGCTGCAAAAAATGCAGTCATGGCCTGACAATTCTGTGATGATCGAATTATGCTAGCAGTTTTAAGGATCCAGGTTTTCCGTCATTTTCCGTTTAATATTTTCCTTCAAAATAGGTTTTAAGGGCTGTATTTTTTCCCCGATGGACAAAATTCCATTTAAAAAAAATGGTCTTTTATTTTCCTGCCAAAAGGAAATAGAGAAATTTAGCATTTTGAGGATTTCCATAAGGAAATTACAGGGAAGTATTTTTCTTGTGCTGTTTCCTCTCCCAGCTGAAAAAACCTGAACACGCCCAACTTCCTGTAAAACTTTCATCTCAGAAAAGTAAAGCCTTAGAAAAATGTTAAATATCAGAAAGTGGAAAGGAGAGGAATGAATATGAGAACTTTTATCCCTGTCAATCAAACCAAATTCAAACCACAATAAAGGTCTTCAAAATGAAGAATCATGTAAAAGAATGTTTCGCCTAATGTTTTCTGGGGAAAATGCAGTTTCTCTTGTCCACTTGTGTTAGACTGATATTAAGAAAGTCTTTTTCTAGTCTATGTCTTAGGAATGCATAGCTGGAATGTTCACAGCCTTTTAGTTGGCTATAAAAAAAAGATGGAAAGATGTGAGGAGTCAGGAAGAGCAAATTTCATTTGTGTTATTTCCTTTTGCAGATGCTTTCAAAATATAGTTCTATACACAATGAAACAGTGTACTCCTATTAGAGCAAGTGGAATTTAATGTAATAAGTATAATTTAATGTAATTTCTAAATAGGCACGCATGTTCTGGGCTACGTATGCAGTATAGTGAAGATTTCTCTGGGGGCTCACAATTTTGAGAACTTCTGTGTCTGAGGCCACGATGGGAGACTTGTAGAGGGCCTTATTTAAAAATATCTGCACAAACACTGAAGATTTAATGCTTTCTTTTGTTCCTGGACTATTTGCTTATCTGATATTTTTCTGGTTTAGCTTTCTAATGCCTCATCTGATATGGTGGTGAGGATTGTCAAAATTACATCTGTTTCCGTAAAGATTTATCTTGCTTTTAAAAAAGATTTTTAAATAAAAAACATAGTTAGTCTGGAAAAAATCAAAACTTCAACTACTACTTTCGTATCTCTTAAAAAACACCAGATAATTGAAGTGTTTCACAGCTAAACTGCAAGTTGATTAATAACTCTATTCTATGGCAGTCTAAAGATGACATTGCTGTATATATTTTAGCTATTCAGCTGCTGTATTAGTGCTTTACATTCAAAAAAGAAAGATTATGCTCAAAAGGGCTTGCCAATATGGAATTATGTCTTCTTTTACGAGACCATTGTTCTCAGATTATGTGCATATATGTAAAATACAATTGCATATTGTAGGTGGCATCTTTTGTAACCCCAAATTTAAGGCAGAAAATTCTAGGACCAATGAATACCATGTTCCAAACTTACTTCTGAAACCACATAATTTAGATATACTCAATGCTCAGAAGACAGTTAAGTAGGTCTTAAAAGGTTGCTATTGCTTTTAACCAGAAACACCTCAAAGCCATAGTGCGTGTTACTTTCTCCTTTCAAGACCTTTGAGTAATCAGCCTTCTGTAATACCCCTTGTAGCTTTAAGAGAAAACATTACCCAGAGAGAGAGACAAGGGAGCATATGGAAATCCCTTTTTTAGCTTATAATTTTGTAGAAGCTATTATTTCAATCCCTTGGAAAAATATAGGAGGAAACTTTAGGTCTAGGCTCTTGGTGTTAGACTCAGATTTTGGTATCAATTATGATTTTAGAAAAATACAATTTGCATAGTTATGTTTGTACAGACATTTAATAAAATGCATAGATATTAAAGCAGATTAGAAGAGTACAGGTAAATTCAAACTTGCTTTTGGTGTATTTTATTCTTGTACTTTGTTCTGGCTGGCTGATCTAGATGTACATAATCCTGCTCCAGAGGATGAGTTCAACTAACTGAGTTTTTGAGACTTTCTCAGCTTTGCATCCCCATGACTTCTGAGGATATGTTTGCACTCCTTTGGTGTAAACTTCTGACAAGCAGTATAAAGGAAGAACGCTCAGAACTTCTCCACATCCTTGTAGTCTCTGCTCCTTTCCTAACTTAATCTTCTCTTACGTTCGCAGGTACACGCTGGTGGATATTTTGCGCGCCATACTTCTATCTTTAGAAGCCATGATAGAAGACCCTGAGCTTCAAGTGAATGGATTTGTTTTGATTATAGACTGGAGCAACTTCACTTTCAAGCAGGCCTCCAAGCTCACACCAAGCATGCTTAGATTAGCCATAGAAGGCCTTCAGGTAACATTCTTCTTACTTTTCCTAATTCTCCTTTGCGTTGCAGTTCATCAGTAATTTAGGTGGTTAAAAAACCCAATCCAAAACAAAAATCCAAGAACTTCTAAACAGCAAGGCCATTAATGCCTTAAGGTATGGGTGAACACTCAAGCTGCAGTGGCATAAGTTAATGTGTGAGCTCAGTCAGCTAACTGCAGTAACAACTCATGTGTAAGCTCCTTCTTTGCCATAAATAAGGTAACTTTCCTGTCTTTATTCCAAAGTGGCTGGCTTCCTGTGGATTCAGACTGTAGCTTCTGCGGCAGCAAGTTAGAAGGAATCAGTTTATCTTGTAATTTTGCATAGAGCTAATGAAATACGGGTTGCTCCTGCCACGCCAGGTTGAGTTTTTTTCGTTGATTCTGTTGGAGACAAGGTCTCTGTCATTTGTCCTGTGAAAAGTGTGGGGCACTCTGATTAGACAGCTGGGAGTATTTACTCAAAGTTCAGCATATGCTCAGCTCTTTTGCTGGGTCAGGATTAATTTGAGCAGCAGCTTCTGAGACTGAATATACAGTAATTTAAATTTCTTTCAGGTCGTTGTAAATGCACTTTACACAGTGCACTGTGCACAGGCACATTGGTGGGAAGGATACTACGTAACTCTTGATTGTTTCCTATGATCTTTAATGCTTATTAAAATGAAAAACTAGAATCTAAAGTAGTTGTTTGCTGTGCAAGCTTGAGTTGGCATGTTAAAAATACCAGTAATTCACTGCCATAACAGTGTGCCTTGGGTTTACAAGGACATAGATTCATTTTCTATGATGTTTTTATCATTTATACATTTTTATTACTCATAAAACAAAATAACAGACTTATCTTTGAACTTTCTTCACTTTAATATTGCTATTTTTGAAGAAACTTGCATAGCAGTAATATGGGGTTTTGATCTAAGTCTTGAAATGGCTTATTCAGCCTGCTGTTGCACACAGAAGGGTAGTGACAGTCATGAGACAAAGATCTCAATTTTAATTTTGTTGTGTTTCGTTATGCAATGGTGTGATTCCATGCTCTTGAGAACTAGATCAGAAGGCAACAGTGAGATGTGTACTGTAATAGTGCTGCATTTCCTTTTATTACTCTCAAATTAGGTTTTTTTTATTGTGCTGTTTTTTGAAGTTAGCCATTGTTTGCTTGTTTAGAACATGAATAAATGCTTTAATAGTCTTTGTTTTTTGAATGGTAGTGTTTCTTCTTCAAAATTAATCAGAGATGGTTATTCTGAGGAAAGCTGCATCTGAAAATATGCTGGTTGACCTACTAGACTTTGGGTGGGCTGTGAGACTGTGCGTTCTCCTGCCATCGGTTGGTTCATTACTGACTTGAGGTGAAGTCCATTGGCTTAATTTACCCATGTTCCCAGCTCTGTATGTTCGAGTATTCCAAGTGTGATGGTGGCTGGTACCCAAGGCCTCGTTTTGTGCCCACTGTCTTCAGTCCTGTTGAGTCCAGAGATGTAAAACTGGGCATGAAATACTCCGGAAGAGGGAATGAGAAGGCACTGAAATGGCAAATGTGAGATAAAACTTTCGCAACACTCAAAGAATCTGTCTTAGTCTGTGACAGCTATTGTTGTCTGTAAGCAGAGACTTTTACAAGGCCTTTTACCACAAGTCTTTTGAAGAAATCAGTTAGTTGGGCTTTCATAATACAATGTCTGATTTTCTCTGGAGAACCACTGAGGGAATGAGGGCTAAGATTCTGATACTAGTGAAATTGACTGACTCTCTAGTGTTATTTTCTCAGTAGTTATACTACTTGAGCGGTTGTTTATATTTAATTTCTTCTTTTTTTAATTTTTCTATGTAAAGATATATTAGAATCAAGGATTAAAGACAAGTATATTGAGCATCTTGGATGGAGAACCTCACTTCAAAAACAATTGTGATCCAGAAGGAAGAAAGAGGAAAGCAGGGTGGAAAGGTGGTACAGAGACACCCTGGGGAAGGCACAAGTTAATTTTCACATTCTTGCAAGATTTCATGTGTGAAATGTTACATTCCCTTACCCTCAACAGGGACTTCCTTTTGTTTTACTTTGGACAAAAATGCATAGCAGAAACATCATTCTGAATGATGTAAAAGTAAAAAGTGCTTAGTAAGGCGGTATGAAAAAGAAAACTCACACACACTGTTTATTTATGAACTTTGTAAATACTCTCTGTTTAATCAGAGAAATGGAATTTACTTTGGCTTATAAGATTTAACAGGGCTCAAGATGCTGAACTTTACCATTTGGGGAATTTAAATATTTGTGTTACTTGGTTGGAAAGGGACAGGGAAAGTGGGATTAGTGACCACTGAATTTGATGTTAACCAAATCCCTTTGCCTCCTGAGTTAAATCTACTGAATTTGCATTATATTTGCTTAGCTTCTGTAGTGAGCAGAATGTTCAACATGGTACGTATCAAAGACAGTTGATTATGGTATTTCTGAGCTCTTCACCAGTTCTTATTTTTTAATGTTTTTGAAAGTAAGATAAGTAAAGCTATACAGTTTCCTACTGAAGACAAGTTCTGCTATACACTTTGCATATATATATATATATATATATGTTAAATGGGAGTATGAAAACAATCATACCCCTAACTTGGTTACATTAGAAAAACCTCCTAGGTAGCTGCTTTCAGGAAAAGAGCCTTGTGGCCACAGAATTTTCAAAGTTAAAGGACAGTGGTGGAAATGGAATTTTTTAATGGAAAACTAATGGAAATTCTTCTAGCATATCTATACCAACAGTGCTGTACCAACCAGTTGGTGTGGTGTAAGTCAGTGCCACTAGCCAAGAAACAAAAACCTCCTGTGGATGCTGGCACACTGAGCTAGGACTCTTGTGCTCCAGTTGTAGCTCATACACTGGCTTTGAAAAAAGGAGCAGTGCTCTTCCCTGCTGATGCTGGTGGATATAGCAGTTGTGTTGCCTCTTGTTGGTGAGAACAAGGGTTTGCACTTAAGAGTCCCTATGCCTTCTGTAGTGAAGGATAAGAACATAAGCAAATGCAACATGCAATACTTTTCATTTTTTGAGAAGGGACTATCTGGATTAGGTGCCTACGAGTACCTGAGAGCTCAGAACTGTAAAGCCTGAACAGAAGGAAAAGGTTGTTTGAGAGGTGAGACTGAAACCCATGCCCTGACTTTTGCACCTTGTGCTGGCTCTCCCCAATGTATTCAGTGTGCGGGTGTACAAAACTTTGCCTCTTTCACCAGCAAGGGGTTACAATCTGCATGCTTCAGCTACTTTTGCCATAGTACGGAGAGCTCTTCAGAGCTCAAAAGAAAACCAGTCCTAACTTTCCATAGGCAGTGATGAACTCTAAGGTCTTACAACACAAGAATGACCTTAATGTTATGGTGTGATAAGTAGTTCTTGGTATAGCTGATCAATAACTGTCTCTGAAAATATCATCTCAGTACATAATGTTGGTTTAAAAAGCAGATAAAATGTTAGGAAAGGTAAGGAAAGGAATGGAGCATGGGCAACATGGTGAAGTCACTGCAAAAATCTGTGTCAACTTTTCCATCTTCAATGTTGTGGATGCTCCTGATTTTCTGTCTCAGAAAGACTACTGTAGGAGTGTAGAAGGGCAAAAAAAAGTGGTCTCTGTAAGAGGAACAACTAAGTTGGCTGGAATTCTTCTGGATGGAAGAATGAAAACTATGGAGCAAAACAACAGGTGTCTATAAAACCATAGTATTGCAGGATGATTCAGTTTGGAATAGACCTCAGGAGATCAGCAAGTCCAACCTCCTGCTTAAAGGAGGGTCCCTTATGAGGCCAGGCCAGCCTACAGTCAAGGTCCTGGGTGGCTGGAGAGCGTAGGCAAGCTGCAAATGTTCTTTGTTACCTCCATGTTAAGAAATGGGTATCATCAGATGATACTAGCAAGAGGCCTGGTTCTTTATATGACACGGTGATGCTTTATACAGTATCCGGGTTATCTGTGAAACAACTTGCCGTGGAGAATTCTGGGCACTAAAAGTTTAGTTGTGTCCAGGGAAAATGGATAATTTTGTGGAAAACGAATAAACTGAGAGTTACTAAATATGTAAAAACCACATCAACAGTCCAAATTTCTCAGGCTGTACATAGTTGGAGATGAGATGAATGCTGAGTGGGAATATCACATATGCTGTCTGCACTGTGGCTGCTCTAGGCTGTATTTTTTGGTCTCTGCTAAGGACAGGACATTGGGTTAGAGGGACTTTTGATGGGACATAATTAAGTCAAGGGTGCTTTTGGTGGACTTGGCAGTGCTAGGTTAACGGCTGGACGATGATCTGAAAGTTCTTTTCCAACCTAAATGGTTCTAAGATTCTATGACTCTATAACTATGTGTTCCACCCCCTTTGTCTCCTTTTTAATAACTTTTTTTTTTTGTTTTACTGCTTTTGGCACCCCGTTGGCCCCTGCTGCCCAAACATTGAGCGGGGAACACTTGAGCAAAAGGAGGGAGCAGGTTCTGGATATGATTCTTTTCTTTGTGATAGTCCTTTTAAAACTTCATATATGGGCTTTTTAAGTGTCAAGAGAGCATTGTTTTCACAAAAACAGTGTCAAAGAACAAAAATCCAATTTGAAAATGATATTGGAAGTTGGGGTTTCTTATTAACTCCGACACCTTTGTGGGTAATTATAAGTGAGCTTCGCAAAATAGAAAGTTTTGGGTATGCATAAAACAATTTAACTGATATTTAGAATTCTAAAACCTGCAACATTAAATCCACTCATAATAATAGTTGCATACATGACAGATTTTTTTTTTCATGCTTTCACTTAGGCAGGCTGTAACTCCAAATGCTTTGCAAAACCGGGTAGTTACTGGTGTCTGAATATTAATGCTTTTCCTCCAGGCAAAAAACTGGGGAATACACATTTAAACCGGGGGCAGAACATATGTGGATAGTCAGCATTGTTGCACAAGACAGAAGAGCCCTGCTTTCAGTTGAGGATGTGTAAAGGAAGAGGGAGAAATTGTGTTGTGGGGAACAAGGCAGGTCTTTCAACTGACTGTGACTTTTTTTTTGTAACAAGGGAGGCTTCATAAGCTAAACCAAACTTGTTACTGTGAAAATGAAAGCAAACCACAAAGAACATGAAGACAGCATGCTCACAGCTACTATGGCTATCCAGAACATCTTTCAAACATCTGTTCCTATGAGTTGTAAGGACAGTATCCCAAATCAGATTTGCTGCAGCAGTGTAAGATGGAAGTAGCAGAGTTCAGAGCATGTACAGTCTGGTGATGAAAGGGACAGAGCTTACTACTCCCATTTTCTTCAAGCATGAACTTTATCAGTATCGCAAAGAGAATGTTACCTGAACATCACATTTGCCTCATCTTTCTATTTAGATATCCACAGGCAATGCTTAAATATTGCCACCTAGTTCTGGACTACATATATATATACAACCAGCAGGCTGCAGCATCAAGAATTTTTAAGTCAGGAACTTCCAGAAATAAAGATGCTTCTGAAAACAGTATTTTGACTTCATACAATTACCTTGTCACATGCTCTGTGCAGTGCATCAGATTGTAAATAATGAGCTTAAGGAACAGTTACTCAGTACTAGCAATGAATATAGGTGAGCAGCAAACACAAAAAAGTAGCTTTAAATGTCTTTGCATCCAAACTTAAAACCATAAAAAACATTCATTCAGTACTTGAGTTTTCCATAATTTTTTGAGAACAGTCCTGACATTTCACTTAGAAGCAGTGGGCTCAAGCTTTTAATGGGAATATCTTCTGCTTTCAGGAGGGATAGTAAATCGTGTAATTACATTAATTCAATTTTTTATCAAAGAATTAAGCTGTTTGCAAATAATAGAATCCCCTGGGCCCCGGACCAGCCCAGAGTGGAGAAATGTGCTTGTGAACAGCACAGTTTCATACCAGTTCAACTCATATTCTGCAGCAGAATGGGATATTTTTCTGAAGAGCTTGTTATTTTACAAGAGTTTGCATGTGTTTTATATTTTCTGCTTGTAAAAAAGGCCATCAAAAAGGCTTGCTATAAATTTACCATGGAAACAGGGTGGACTGGAAGTGGTTGTTAGTTCTAGCTCATCATCTGCTGTTTGGATGGGCTTAACCTGCCAGATGAGAAAGAACTTGATGGCTGGAGCTGGAGTTCAGGTGCTTACAGGCATGCTTGTATAGACATAGCCATTATTCAGTGTCATCCCAGCTGTTAACCTGTTATTTGAAGACAGAATAATTAATTTCCTTGCCAGATTCTTTTATAATGCTCATCAATAAAAAATCCTTAAAAGCCTTTCAAATGATCATTTATTTATTCTCACAAACATGTTTTTAAGACGAGGGGATATTATTATCTCTTCTTCTTTTCAAGCCGAGAGCTATTACACTGAAGGGTTGTTATTAAAACTGTCTGCTAATTTGGGGTGCCCATTGTGACAGGCAATGGTCTGATTTTCAGTTAACTTTTATGTTTGGAGTCCAGCTGCCATTTATTTTTGATCAGGAGGATTCAAGACTTTTAAAGTCTTGATCCTGAACCCCCAAGCCAGGACTCTGAATTCTGGCAAGGCCTAAATTTAGAGCTCCTCAATAGATGCTTGTTGAATGCATGTAATGTCGTGTGGGCTACTGCCTCTCTGAAACAAATGGTAAGAAGAAGTAAACTGAACTCTTTCTTTCACTCCCAGAAGCTCTGCCATGTGGTATCTTACTGAAGACTGCAAGGATGCTTACTGAAGTTAAATATCCACCACCCAAACACTGCCAATGGAGCTAGCGGAGTAACTGCCTGCAGTAGGTTGTCATCCTCCATGTGAACCCACAAGAGAAAGAGAGCAGGCACTTTGCCAGTGTTTTGCAGATATTTGCTGTAAGCAAGATGTGATTAGTTGTGGAGATCTTGGCTTTCATTCAGGAGCTTTGATCTAACTGGCACAGACTCTCTGCCTCTTCCTCCTGCCCTTTCCCTCTGAGCAGCCTTTGCTCCAATCCTACTGCTTCCCCAGTTCCTCATCCCACTCCTGTTGACATTGCCTTACTTTGTACTGGTTTTCACTGATGTGTTGGGTTTTTTTTGGTCTCAGTGTCCTGATGTCATGCTCCAAAACCTCAGTCACCATGAGTAATCACCCATGGCATGTTAAGTTTATCTTAGACTCCTTAGGAGGTCTCAACTCTCAGCTTTTTGTGGTCTCATACTCCAAATGCTCTTCTCATCTGTTCCCATTGCTTTTTGTATCACTTGAAAGCAGCGCTATAGAGTGAGTCCTCCTCTGTTCATATATCAAGTGAGTCCTCTAGCCACTAGGCTGTTAAGGAATCAGTCCTTGTGGTTTCTCAGACTGGAGCTGGTCTGCTTGGTATGTAAGACTCAGTGGTCATGGGACT
Source organism: Trogon surrucura (assembly GCA_020746105.1). Classification (NCBI taxonomy): domain Eukaryota; kingdom Metazoa; phylum Chordata; class Aves; order Trogoniformes; family Trogonidae; genus Trogon; species Trogon surrucura. The sequence goes on from CM036618.1 coordinate 58,659,755, forward strand.
GGGCAGGAGATGTTGGGAGCTTCTGGGCATGTCGTGGAATGACATGGTATGATCTAGGAAAAGATTTTCTTTGTATCTTAAGTTACTGTAGAAGCCAAAAAAAATGCTCATAGCTGACATTTTTCCGTCAGCTCTGTCAACAGAGACAAATATCGAATTAAAATTATTGCAGTTTGGGAGAAAGGAAAAGGAAGAGATTCTTCTTGTACATGCAAATTACCTCTTTCATGAGCTTTTGCTAAATGCTAACTACTTCTCTGTTTTATTTCTTTTTATTGGGAAACTGAATCTATCTATTAAATAAAGATAATGAGTAAATTTCCCTGATTAAGCTGGAAAACTAATATTATGCTGAGGTGAGAAGCACCAGCGTGAGAAAAGAAGGACTTGTGGCACAAGCTTGGTGTAGGGAATTAACTCTTGGCACTGTGATTGACTTCTTCTTGTTTCTGGTAGGCCATAGTTCAACAACTATATGGTTATGACCATTCCTTAGCTTCAAAATATGTCATTTTTCTGAAAGTGATTTTTCTCAGTCAAGATCTAAATATTTCCCTTGCTCCAGTGATTAAAGCCCCGAAGGGAATAAACAGTATTCTTCCTTGTAAGGTCACTCAAAAATAAATCTAATTTGTTCTAAATTGTAATGTCAGAGATGGAAGACCTGTTTTAAGATCATAATTCACCTTCCTGCTAAGGCAAGATTTTCTCATGCATTATATTTTTTAGTACTTCACACTTTGATTTATCTCAAAGGCAGGTCTGGCACATTCTTTGGAAACCTTTCTATGACTTCTTGTTCTTCAGATATCCTCTCAGCATTAATCCTAATTTTGCTATTTCAAAATGTCACCTCCTATAAAACCCTTTGCTATTTCACCGTGTTCCATTGGGTCCAAAGCAGGAATTGGCGTGTGACTCTCAGTAACCCAAAGTAACGAATTGTTTGATGGATTATCTATCTGCAGCAGCAATGATCTGGAATCAGGACCTGGAGAACCTTCTTACCTTATTTGTCTCTGGAAGTGGTGAGAATGTGAAAATAACTGGGATCCTCTTTATTTGGAGAGCCTAAATTTAGTGGTTTTTTGATACTATCTAGATTGCCTGCATTATTAATCCATTTTATATACACATCTTTCAGGTTTACCTCATAAGGTTACGCTAGATCATTTTTTGAAATTATTTTCTGAAGTCAGTCTAACCTTTGTTTTATGTGATGCTCATAAATCCTCTGTGATATTATTAGGCTGCGCACAGTTGGTTTTATGTTATTGTCTTCAGCCTGTGATATCAGCTAAACCTTTAGTGCCCATTCTCCAAAACAGTACGGTGTAATTTTAATAAGTTGTGTTTATACTCTTTAGCAAGTATTCAGCTCTTATGACAATTATTTGTATGAATCCAACTTGACTTTGGTTATAAGCAAATATTTTTACTTTGGTTATAAGTGATTGACAGCAGGAAAAAAAAATGGTGTGATATTTCACTAACATGGAAAAATGTGGGAAACTTCTTTAGGGGGAAGCACCACAAAAATGTGGTGATGGTTTTTCTCATCTCATGATTCATAATCATAAAAAATTAAGTTCAAGTCTCATATGTTTTAATAGGCATAGATATGTTTAAATAAGTGCTACTGTGATGATTTAAAGTAGTTCAGGAACTGGAAGCTTATATTTGTAACACATGAAGAAAATTTTATTTCTTAAGAAAAAATTAAGTATGAACTCTTTCTAAAGCATCATACTCTAACTTGGATAATTTTTTTTTCAAAAACCCCCAAGCCCCAGCCAAAATGCATTTCTCCTGTCATTTCCTATATATTTTGCAAAGTTCAGAATAAGTTCTTTAAAAATATTTCTAACTTCTTATTATGTGGAATGAGAATACAGTGCTTGCAATCTTTTCCAGTGTCTTCTGTAATAAAAGGTCTTGAGCACTAATGTTTTGTCTATATGACATATCCAAACATGGATATGGGCTGAAATCTGAGGTGGCTGTACATATCATCCTTTTGGTGCAAATTTGCATGTATATTCAATCTAAAAAACTCAATAAAACTCCAATGCCTGACACTGAGAAAGTCTCATGTTAACATCTCATCCAGAACAGTTCTGGCTGTGTCTGGCTGGTTCTTATGGGTTACATTTTATTTTATCCCTCACAGTATAAGTTTGAGTTCTGACTATAAAATGTGTATTCAGCCCCCTTAATTTATGGGATTGACTCCAATACACACACAGTGCCATTGGAAAATGCGATCTCTAGTTAATGATTAAAGATTGTATTTTCAAATGCATTTGTTAATTTTGTGCTCTTTTAAGTTGATTCTTAAGAATCTGTTGTATCTGTTAGAATCATTTTGGGGAGGGCTTTCTGTCTGAAAAGAACTGGATTTCAACCCTTTGCACTCACAGAATCACAGAATTATTGGGGCTGGAAAAGACCTCTGAGATTATGAAGTCCAACCTATGTCCCAACACCACCACATCAGCACTAAAGTGCCACATCCAGCCTCTCCTTAAGCACCTCCAGGGATGGTGACTCCACTCCTTCCCTGAGCACCCTCTCCATGAGGAAGTGCTTCCTGAGATCCAACCTAAACCTCCCCTGACGCAGTTTCAGGCCCTGCCCTCTTGTCCTGTCACGAGTTGCCCGGGAGCAGAGGCCGACCCCCACCTGACTACAACCTCCCTTCAGGCAGTTGTAGAGAGTGATGAGGTCCCCCCTGAGTCTCCTCTTCTCCAGGTTAAACACCCCCAGCTCCCTCAGCCTCTCCTCACAGGACTTTCCCTCCAGTCCCTTCCCCAGCCTCGTTGCTCTCCTCTGGACTCGCTCCAGCCCCTCAATGTCTTTCTTGCAGTGAGGGGCACACAGCACTCGAGGGGAGGCCTCACCAGTGCTGAGCACAGGGGCAGAATCACATCCCTGCTCCTGCTGGCCACACTGTTCCTGACACAAGCCAGGATGCCATTGGCCTTCCGGGCCACCTGTGCACACTGCTGGCTCGTGTTCAACCAGTTGTCAACCAGCACTCCCAGGTCCCTCTCTGCTGGGCCACTCCCCAGCCACTCCTCCCCCAGTCTATAGCGCTGCAGGGGGTTATTGTGGCCAAAGTGTAGGACCCTGCACTTGGTCTTATTGAACTTCACGCTGTTGGCCTCAGCCCATTGACCCAGCCTGTCCAGGTCCCTCTGCAGCATCACTCCCCCTCCTGACAGCATTTTCTGGAACGAGAAAGTGGTTCTTCTGTGGTTCAGGAGAGGGCCTCCTTAGAGATATGTTTCAATTGAAGTTGTCATTTATTCTTATCTGGTATTGCACTGAATGTACTCCTTACCCACAAAATCTTCTGAGTTTATCAGGAGGTGCCTTCATTCTGCTCTAAGCTGTTTGACTGAAAGCATTATTTAGAGCATTGCATCTTCTGGCTGAAAGCCACTGGACTAAGTACAAAGGATCCAGGACAAATCATCAAGTACTGGTAGTCCTCCAGTGTTCTTCTTGCAAAGTCTGTGCAAGGTACATCCAGTCCTCTGAGATCTGTGATGGATCTGTGATGGATACAAAACACCGAAAGAGTGTATACTCCGGACACCAATGAGCGCATATAGAAACAGTGGATACATTCAGTAATTCAAGTGCTGTAGTTAAAAATCCCAGCCGTTGGGATTTTCAACCTGCAGGAAAGTCTGTGGTGAAAAGGTAGCTTCAGTTTGGGACGAAGATGGAAAAGATTTTGAAGGGTAGTGCTTAACAGAGGAGAAAAGAGGACAGAAAGGATGTTAGGAGAAGACAGGATGGTTATGAAAGGATAGAATCATAGAATCATAGAATCATAGAATGTTAGGGATTGGAAGGGACCTCGAAAGATCATCAAGTCCAATCCCCCTGCCAGAGCAGGAATGCCTAGACTATGCCACACAGGAACGTGTCCAGGCAGGTCTTGAATGTCTCCAGAGAAGGAGACTCCACAACCTCTCTGGGCAGCCTGTTCCAGGGCTCCGTCACCCTCACTGAGAAGAAGTTTCTTCTCGGGTTTAAGCGGAACCTCTTATGTTCCAGTTTCAGCCCATTACCCCTTGTCCTATCAGTGGTTGTCACCGAGAAGAGCCTGGCTCCATCCTTGTGACACTCCCCCTTGATATATTTGTAAACATTAATGAGGTCACCCCTCAGCCTCCTCTTCTCCAAACTAAAGAGCCCCAGCTCCTTCAGTCTTTTCTCATAAGGGAGATGCTCCACTCCCTTAATCATCCTAGTTGCCCTGTGCTGGACTCTCTCCAGCAGTTCCCTGTCTTTCTTGAACTGAGGGGCCCAGAACTGGACACAATATTCCAGCTGGGGCCTCACCAGGGCAGAGTAGAGGGGAAGGAGAACCTCTCTCGACCTACTGACCACCCCCCTTCTAATACACCCCAGGATGCCATTGTAGGCAAAGTAGAGTCCTAAAAGCTGCCCTTCAGATTAGATTTTGAAATGTCTCAAAGTAAACAATTCCGTTTACTGCTTTATGGCTGTTTCCAATCTGTTTCCAATTGAATAAAATGTCATGCCTAAGCCAAATTTTTAAAAGCTAGACTGCTGTACCATTACAAAATAAAGATTAACGTTTTTGAAGTTATAGTTGATGTACACCTGCAATTGTTAGCCTGTATCACACCACCAGATATTATCAATCCCCTCTAGTTTTATTGGGCAAGCATGCCACCATTACACGGTGACTTTGACAGGCACCAAGTGTGCCTTGGGACTGTGTTCCTCCTTGAATCGTTACTCCATTTTCCAGAAGACTTTGTATGGGTTAGCTGCATACCTCCAGCAACATGTTTCCATTATGAGCAGGCAGGTAAATAGTTATGATTGATGAGGGATTATGTGTCAGCGAGGAGCTGACTAAACCCCTTAACCACTTATTTTCCTAGCCTTTATCTTTTGGGGTCTTAGAGATGCAGAATTGCAAGCAAGGTTTCACATATGTTTTGGACATTGGCTGAGCTCCACTGGGTCCTGCTTTTCAAAGCTTTTTGTTAGGAATATTGAGCAATTGATTTTCTCTGGAAAACCCAATGGCATCTTCATACTATTGCTATCAGTATGATCCAATTCTGTTCTCCACAGAAATTCAGCAGGGGTCCGACTTAATGAGACCAGTGAAAGGACTCTGACTGCTCTATTTATAGCACCACTAATTGATCAGGGTAGCCATGATAGGAGGAGACTTCGGAGAAAATCAATGCAGTATCAAATGAAAGCAGCACTCAAGCCTTTCAAGAGAGCAGCATGGAAAGCCAATTAAGAAAGCATCCATTCTGTGTATTGTGTTCGGCTCTGGGGCCTCCCAACATAAGAAGGACCTGTTGGAAGGAGTCCAGAGGAGGGCCACAAAGATGATCAGGGTGTTGGGAGCGCCTCCCCCATGAAGACAGACTGAGAAAACTGGGGTTGTTCAGCCTGGAGAAGAGAAGGCTCTGGGGAGACCTTATAACAGTCTTCTAATACTTAAAGGGGACCTACAGGAAAGAAGGGGAAGGTTTAGATACTAGGAAGAAATTCTTTTCTGTGAGAGTGGTGAGACGGTGGAACAGGTTGCACAGAGAGGTTGTGGAAGTCCCCTCCCTGGAAGTGTTCAAGGCCAGGTTGGATGGGGCTCTGAGCAACCTGGTCTAGTGAGAGATGTCCCTGCCCATGGCAGTTGGAACTAGATGGTCTCTAAGGTCCCTTCCAACCCAAACTATGGTATAATTCTGTTTTGATCATCCATGGAAATAGACTGGACTATGTGTGTTCTTTAACTTGTAGAGATGACATCAAAATAAGCAGCATCTTACTTGCAAAGTGAGCCTTAGTGTATATTTTCTTCATCATCCTGTTCATATTCTGTCCCATTAAATCTTCTTGATGAACTGTTTCATGTCTTCATTTAACAGCTCCCCTTTGACAAACACGCTTTTTTGTAACGAGCTCTGATGTCCCTCCCTGAGGATGGCAGCCATGCTACGTAGCAGAACCGCACAGCTTATTGGATGTGTGTCCAGGACTCAGACATAGTCCCAGGTCTCAGAGCTTTCACTTAAGTGCAGGGAGAAGATGGTCTGTCTCCCTCCATTCTCAGTCCTATCATCCAAACGCTTGTAATCATCGTAGATACGCAATGCATAACTATTTGTACTTAGTGTTTCTTAAAGCTGTGTGATGGACTTTTGCTTTCTTCTCTAATTGCTTTTTTTCCTCATGATATCTGCTAAAGTCCTGAACAAACCCCTTTGCTTTGTCCCTGAGAATTCTGGGTTTGTGACAGGTATTCTCCTTTATTGGTTGTGTCACCATGCCATGAGGCTGACTTTCAGTACACTGCGTTTGGGTTGTTGTAGGAGGATGAAGCAAGCAACAAACAATCAGAAAGGCATTTAAGCAATAAATTGCTTCAGAAAGAGCCAAAAAAGGAACAGGCGTACACTTTGGTGACTTTAAATGTGTTTTTTTTTTCCTTGTGTTTTGTACACACAGAAGAGTTTTACCTCTTCTAAAATAAGATAACAAACACAGTGGGGAGAAGAATCACTTAGATGCTCAGCTGTCCAAGCTAGTAATGGGTCTCCTTTCCTTCAACGCTTAAATGTACTTGCAATTAAATAGATAAATCCCTTGCTTTGTGCCATGGCATGTGGGATATGGTGCTTAGGTTTATTTTCTGAGGAAGAATGCATGTTTGTTGGGTTTTTTTTTTCAGTGGGATACTCAAAGGCATGGCATCATGAAACAGCTGCATGAATAATTCTGGTTTTCTGCTGTTGAATGGCAAGGGAGTAAATAATCTGTACCTTCCTTAAACAGTTAATTTTTGTGGGCTATATTTATCTACAGCTAAGCATATTCATAGTTCTGCATTTTCTGTTCATACAGTTTTGAACCTATGTAGTGGTGTGGAGTTGTGGCTTAATTAACTAGATGAATAATGTCAGAAATACTGTCAATTATCAATATGGTCTTCTTCTTTCTTTAAGGTTCAACTGGGAATCCAGTTCCCAATGACATCAGCAGTTGCCGTGGTGAACTTTCATAAGCTGGTTTTTAATCTTTCATTAAATCACAGTCTAGGAAAGCAGACATGAGGATGGAGCTGAAAAAACATGCATTTGCAACCCTGATGTCTTCTCTGGAAAAAAAAAAAAGATATGCTTCTGTGTTTTTGGAAAAAAAAGATAATTTGCTGCATTGATGAGCACTCTCTCAGCCACCTATATTGTCTAAGCAACACCGTGAAAGATGAATTTGCAGGATGTAAACCGAGATGAGTTGTGTGGGGCTTTAGAGAGGTCAAAATCAAATCTGACACTCGGGCCTGAATATGATGAATGGCCTGGCTCTGTTACACACAGTGTTTGAGAATGAAGGTAAGGGTGGCACGTTTAGCAGCTCTTCTAGCTACACTGGGCTTTAGCATGACATTTTTTAGAGCAACAGTCTGCGATTTTAAGTTATTATATAGGAGGGGGCTGGAGAGGTCTCCATGTGAGCTACCAGCACAGAGATGATGTTTGAACTCTCGCTCAGGCTGACAGATGGGGAGTACAGAAAGGGACTGAGGACAGAGTACTTTGAAGCCTGTGTGAAGCAGGGTGGACTAGGAGGATCTCTTGAGAAACAGCTCCCAGTTGGGAACATAAATGGAAACCAGATTGTGACTGGCAAGCCCCCGAGCATTTGATGTGCTGAGCTAAGACTGGAAGATAGAAGTATCTGTGTCATTAAGGGTTATAAAGGTGCCATCTAAAGCTTTCATTGTGGAACAACCCCTCAAACCAGTTTGGGCCAATATGTAACTGTCTCATTCTGTGCTATTTTGTGTAATAAGAGAAAATTCTTCCTCCCCATGAACCTTAACATGCTTATGTCATTATAGCACTGTGGCTAAGCAATACAAAGCTCTGTCCCCTGTTTCCTTGTCCTAAATCAGTCCTGGCACCTTACTGGGACCAGATATTAACCCAGTGCTTCCATGTGTTTGTTCACTCTGTGCTGTGGTTACATTTTTGGAAAATAAGTACAATTGCAATTTCATGTTTGTTCTTGTACAAATGGGAAAGCCGGAAATTTACACTTTGGAAATGGAAAAGATTTTAAAGAGGCAGCAGGTAACAGAGCTACAACTGCTTTGTTTTATTTTGCAGATACATTAATTGAAAAGAAAAACCCCCAAAATAAAGCAGACTGTGGAGGGTTTGGAAGATTTTTTACAGATTTTAGAGTTGAAATTGATTTCTTTTAAAGTCACAAAGTCTTGCTCACAAAGCTTTTATGCTTTCCCTGAGGCTTTTCTTTCCTGGAAAGGTTTTTGACAATTTTAACTTAGTCAAAAGCAGTACACTAAGATGTAATTTATGTTGCCAAGCATTATTTCCCAGGTCCCTGCCTTCTCACATGTAGGAGCACACTGGTGAAACTGCAGAATAGAAATTATCTTTGCCCAGGTCCCAGAAAGAGAATTTCTCCCTGAGGGTACTCTGTCGTGTTTTCGTACTGGAACCAAGTTCACACATGTCCTTGAAAAATACCATTTTCATGGATGACAGACTGCCACAGGGCTGGGACATAGGTTATTGCTGTGAGACGGGAGCCTTTTGGCGTTCTTCTGAGTCACTGGCACCATCTGTCCCTCTTCCTGAGGTAAGGCCGGATGGAGCGAGTGGAGCCCTGGCATGCCATTCGGCTTATTTTTGGTTTGGTTTTTTTTTTTTTTTTGGCATTCCCAAACTTGCATCAGTCACAGGCTGATGGGGAGGTTCGTTTAGGATAACTTGTTTTGTTCCATGTTCTGCAGGAACCCGGGGCATAATCGGCTTTGATTCACACCTTGTGTTGCAGGAGATGTGTTTTGCTGCAAAACAGACGGTTTCAAAATTATTGTTTTTGCTATTAGTGCATCCCACTGGGCTAGATGTTGCTTGCTTCTCACCTCTTCTTGCTCAGAAGCTTGATTTTCTTTTGAACACTCAATAAAATCTAAAAAGGAAATTCAATCCGATTCAGTTAAGATTCACATAGACTGCAATTCTGGTCACCCAAATAGTGTCACCCTGGTTTCCTTCTCTGTTTTTATTGGTGGAAGATGTGTTTCTTTCCTTTCTCTCTTGGCTTTGATCCTTTCAATATGGAGTAAAATTCACACCCTTGGACTCATCAAACCCAAACTGATCAAAAAAAGGGCAACCTTTAAACTGAGTATGGCAGTAGACTAATAAAGAGGAAGGAGTCAAGTTCCCCCCAGCATTGTGTGGGGGAAGGCATGGTAAGTCTTGGTCTTTCAGTGGAAGCCATGGTGTTAGAGGAGAACAAGACTTTACAGATAATCCCAAGGCTGTGAGTTCACTAGCTGAGTGTTTTGTGGGGGTTGTTGCAAGGCTATAGGAAATAAAAACTGAAAGAATTTGAGCTTAGTGCTGTTAGTGAGCTTTCAGTGAAGCGGCATGATGAGAGAAGCATGGCTGTGGAAGACAGAAGGAGTGGTGGGACATACATTTCGGAACAGGGATGACCATGAAATACATGTAGGTAGAGGGAGTTCTCCAGCGATAACCTTCCAGTGGAAAGAGAGCAAGGAATAAGGCCTGAAGTCTTTGGGATGGTGAAAGGTGACCTACAACATTGAAACCTGGGGAGAATGGTTTTCATGGAACAGGGAGACTGGGAAGGCTGCAGAGAAAAAGCGTAATGCAGGAACTGAGGGCATCCTGTTTCTTGAGCATTAACAGTAAAATAGAGATGGGATGAACATTGAGTTATTTTGCAGTGAAAGGTACTGTCATGCGTTTTTATGCTAAAGAAAAGGAGAAGGAGAGGTGAAAATAGGAGCCGTCACTGCAAGAAAATGTCATCAGGAATACAATTAGAGGAGCTGGTGCTGAAAAGTCAAATCTCGGGGTTGTTTCCCAGGCAACCAATGAGGGTGTCAGGGGCAGGCAAAGTCCAGGCTGTGGAGTGAGACTTGGTGATGGAGGTTCATGTTTGTGTGTGCCATTTGTTTTGCTCTCTTTTTCAGAGTCCTAAAATAGATCTCGTTTCCCTTAGTATTACATAACAGTGAGTCAAACCCAGCTTTAAAACATCTTTAATTAGTTATAACAATCACATTTCTAGTTAACACATTTGAGATAATGTATGCTGCTCTCCATCCATGTGGAAAAGTCTGCCTTGTGGTTACCTGCAGTGAGGATGCAGGTTCCTTTCACCAAAACCGATCCAAACCTCCACCAGGCTTTTCCATCTTCTTGAGCTAGGCGAGACACTCCAGTGCAGGAGATCTGAGCTATCCTGTCCGTAATGCTGATGTCTTTCAGTGTCCTTCCACTTTCTTTTCCCCTACGCCCATTTGCAGGCTCCTGTGAGCTCTAGTGCAGCCTCCTGCTCTCCTGAAGCCCCACAGCTTTGGGGAGCTGGCGGCGGTCGCCTGTCCACGGAGATCACCAGAGCCGGTGTCAATTTGATGCAGATTTAAGCAAAGCTAGGACTGCCAGGTTGAACAGAGAGTTACTTGCTTGAATTTCAAACTTTTGGCTTCTGGCTTGATTCTTGCTTCAGGCATGATTTCAGATCCTACATCTGAAGAAAAAAATATCTTCTTTACCTGGCTGGGAGCCATGTCCAGGGCAATGCAGTATGATCTTCACTGGGAATACTTTTCATCTGCAGCAATGGTAGATGATGCACTTATCTGTGCACGTGCTTTGATAGTAAATAGCATCTGTAATTTTCACTGCTTTGTGTTAGTACTGAAACCCACACCTCAGTATGACAGATACAGATCAGGGAAGAACCATGTTTTATGTGGATTATATAAAGCTATATACAGTCTGCTAATCATGCTGCAATTTTTTTATTTTATAAACTTCATGCTGTAGTGCAATGCATGTTGTAAGATTTTCGCATTGATGCTGGGTTATATTAATCTGTCACCACTTTTTTTAACAAGAGCACTTTAGAAAAAATGATTTAATTTTTCTGTGAACACATCCACATCTGTATTTGCTTTTGTGTCAAAAACCACAATGGGCGAGAACTTTATTCCAAAAAATAAAAGACTTGTAAATTGATTTTTTTTCGGTGAAATACAAAACTGTAAAAAGATCTTGGTCACATTATTTATTTATTATGAAATGAGCTTCTTTGTTAACCTAGCTCCTATTTCCATTGGGGCCATGCTGCTTACTCTGCTGATGATAGGGGAGAAATGGTTTGTATTATTATGCTTATGAATCCTCTTATGCAGAGAAAGCATTCAATAAATAATCAATAGTGGACAGCTTTTTCCGGACAGGTACGTTGTTTTGAAAAAGCAGAATCTCATATCCCAGATGAGTTACTCTTTAAGTCCACCAGAAATAACTATTGGTGTCAACATTTAAAATCCTACACGTGGATTATTGTTTACTCTGGATTGTTTACTCTAGATTTATTGTGTAATCAGACCGGACCTGATTCTCATCTGAATCAGGGTCCAGCTCCTGAGAAGCAGTTATTTATGTTGCTGTAGCTGAAACTCTCCAAAACCCATGTGTGCTCTCACCAGATCTGCTGATCAGTGAGCACTGATGTCCCCCATTTGCAGACGATGTTTAGAGCTGGGCTTTTTCTGCTCCCTCATTTTCCCCAAGTACCAATTTTGTTATTGATTCCAGTCTTTCAAGGTTGAAACCTTTGAGTTACCCACTGAGTTAATGGGAACATGAACAGAACCTACTGACTTAACACTTACCAATGACAGTACATTGCTCAGTGTTGTAAGAAAGGAACTGGGATGCTGAAGACCCATCGAATAAGAAAGTGGTATTTATAAGTATTTTGCTTGGAGAATTGTTTATCCCTTGCAGCCATTTCTAGCCTCAATTTCGGTTTATACAATATGCGAAGAACAGAAGTTTAAACAACAGATAATATGAACAGAAGCATTTGTGTGATACTAATTTTTGCAAAAAAAACATATTCAGTGGAGGTCACTAGAGTGGATGGAAACAGCTCCCAGGATTCCTTAATATATATTTACACAATAGACCTAGTGCTTGAGTAGCCACTCTATTTAATTCATGGTGTTTAAAAGGTTTAATCTGTGTAATCGATGGAATTTAAAAGGTCTGTAGTTTCCATTTGAAAATTAATATATTTCCTTTATATGAGGCATTATAATTTAAAATGACTTCATCTTTTCATGGCTTTCTTCCTATTTTATAATGGACAGCTTCCAGTGGAGAATATTTCTAAAAGAGTGTAACTATGTCTGTACTAATAAACTAGACATGCCCAGGGCTGCTCTCTATTGCTGCAGTGGCTGCGTCCTGGCTCTTAATGTTTTTGTTAACCTAAACAGATAGCCACATTCCAAGAGCATTTTGGGAACAGGGTCTGATTTCTGCTTGCCTTCCAAATTGTTTGGGAGAGTGCTAAGGTGACTTTGACTTGCTTTAACAGTTTCACAGTATAGATAATTGAGTTTCTCCTCCATGAAGGCTTCTGGGTGCTGTTAAACACACGGTATGGATGCTGCATGGGTTTTGTAAAATGTTATTTTGTGTACCTTGGTATTCCTTATGGTACATTTTAGTAGAGCAAGGCCTACCAAAATGTACCAAATGTACCATACAGGTCTCTGTCCCTGGAGACAGAGACTGTGGAGTACACCTGGTACAGTCAAACAAGTGCAAGTCCACAGTGAGTTCATGGGAGCGAGCTGTGTGCAAAGAACATTGGTTTGGAGATCTTTGCGTTTACCCTTTCAGTCTGGTGGAGCAGGACTGGAATGTCTCAAATAGTTGAGCTCAGCAGACTCACTTGCTATTAACTTTTATGGATCTTCTCAGCGTTAAGTGTTTGTAGTGATGACATGATCACATCTTGCATCAAATAAATTGTCATGTCTGGTGTTTTTCAATGCTTTGGTGACACTTTGAGCTAGTTGAATGCTGCAGTAAAAATGTTGGAGTCAGCTGAAAATATAGAGAGAAATTAGGCAAAATGAAATTACTTGAGTTGTCATTTGACCACGACATTGAGGTTAATGCTTTTACTTCTACAAAGGTACCATGGGACTTTATACAATCAGAAGTGATCAAGACCTCAGCTGCTTTTTTTTTTGTGTTGAAAGCTGGCAGCTAGAGTGAGCACATCAACCTTGTCCACTTGTGCTGGAGCTTTGGGGCAGAGTTAAGTCCAAAGGAGACGAACCAGTTCCTGAAGTGCCAACAACTGTTGTGCAGCACCACTGCTTCCACCTGGAGATTAATCTGCATGGCCTTGCTGCGCAGATGAGATCTGTCACAGTCACAGAACTGGGCAGTGAAGCTTCCACCAGTGTAAAGGCTCAAAATAACAAAGCGATCTGTTTGAATACTCAGGCTATCTTGGGACACCAGAGATAGTGCTTGTCTGTGATTTATGTCATCACATAACTCTCCACATGAGATCTGCATGGAATTAAATTTCTGATCTTGGTGTAAGCTTGCATTTTGCATGATCCTGGCAAATAGTGGAGTGGAATCTGTTAGTATAGCTCCAAGGTGCTGCATTCATATGCACAAAAGGAAGAGCACTGTAGTTCTTTCAAAAATTCAAGCAGAAAGATTAGAACCTTTGACGCTACAGCCTTTCTAAGAAGAGTTGCAAATTTTCTATCAAAACTAAATGAAAACGCTTATGTAAAGTGTCTCCCTTCTAGTGACTTTTTTTTCCCCATAGTCAGGTATCAAATGAGTCAAAATTGAAATGTTTCAGTTTGGGACGGCTGCCGGTATTGAGTGGAGCGTTCAGACACCTCACGTCCCCATTTACCTCTAGGCTGTATCTGTTCCTGTCTCCAGGAGAGACTACTGTGCACCATAGAAAAATATTGCAACTAAGCAACGTTGTCTTTGTGAGGAAATGGAAGCTTATAGCACTCGAACTACAGCTGCTAGGACAGTAGTAATAGTTAGCAAGAATTTTGAGATAATTCCCCTGCTTTTTTTAAAAATCTTACTTCTTCCCCTCCATTCTACATTTTCAGTGAACTCAAATTCTAAGGTTGCCTTTACCTTTTGTATACTGGCAAATTTAGCTACTGCATTCTTATCACAAAACACTTAAATATTAATGCTGCTTTTAATTTTAGTGCTGAAAGGCTGTAGTGGGTATGATGATGCAGGAATTTGGGTTCAGAAAATGGAAGACCCTTTAATGCTTCAGCTATGTGTGAAGATTTATCAGCCACGCTCCAAAATGAGCAAAGCTGCCTGGAGTACTGCTTTAAATTATCTATTTCAGTAAATACACAGCCGGAATCTTTAAATGGCTAAGCATACAGCTAGTATCTGATATGTAGAATGTGGGTAGAAAAGCTGTTCATTCAGGATGAGAACAGGTATTATAGATCTGTAGTACTACAATGCGCACATACATACACATCAGTAGCTTTCTTTGCCCGAATTGCCAAAAAGAAGGGTTGCAATGCAACATACTAAAAACGATCTTACGGTTATTTTAACTGGGATTTATTACATTTAAGGGAATTTAAATGAATTATCTGTGCGTTTCTTATTTCCCTGTGTGCTGGCAGTAGGCAGCCTGTCTCTGCATTGTTGGCATTTGGCTCATTAATTTGCCCCTTGCTTGATGTGTTTTATTTTTTTATTTTTTTTCTGTATAGCTTATTCTAGTGCTTTCCCTTCTTAATGTGGTAACATCAAATTTGCTCAAGGTCTGTGAACTAATGTGGATTAAAAGTCAAGCAGCAGCAGCTCTAATACATAATTGATCTACCAGTAGGACACAAAGAACTGATTCTGGTTTCTGGATGGGAAATGCCTTCCTTTATTTTTTTGTCCTATGCTGATAGTCTGAGCTCTTAAATCTGTTTTAAATTAAAGTGAATAGGCTACTGGAAACTGACAAATTATCCATGATAATAAATTATTTAAGAGATTAATTTGGTGTTTGAAGCATAATGATTTTTGTACACAGACACACTCTGACACATTCTTTTTAGATTTCAGTGCAGTTCTGTTCTTTGGCAGTTGAAAATATGTCTAGCAAATGTTGTGCACTTTGGGTCTGTATTTGTCTCTTGCTGGTACCCAACACCTGTTAGCATCTAACAGAAGATTTTACTTCCTTAAACCAATTTTTGTAGAGGTGTGAGAGCTTTGTGACGTGCTCTCCGGATGCCCTCAACGACTGCATCCCTTTGTGAAAGGACAGGTTGGAAAAGACCGCGTCTACTTACATTAACATTGGATCTGATTTTGCTTCAGCTTGTCATACATCGCTTTCCTCAGTCACTGAGGAATGACTTTTGACTGCTCAGTTAAGCAAGGGCGGAGGCTTGTTTAAGGTTTACTGTTTAATGATATTCTCACTGAAGTGAGGCGTTCTGTGTTTCCGGGCTCCTTCTGAGGTACATGTGGTGGTCACGGCAGGGGCATTTGCAGCTGTAGCACTGAATGACGAGTGGATGATGGCTTCATGGTTGTGCGACTAATAGCATGCCTGTGCCGGGTGGCATGGCACGGTGCAGCGCGTGGTGCTAATGGATGGGAAGTAGGCGACAGCCATGAGAGTGTCCCTCCCTTCCATTAAGTCTGCTCAGGAATGCCATATGTCATCATCCCTGTACTGGAGATTTAAATCTTCTGTTAGCATCAACCGTTAACGTGGGAGTGACAGTAGTATAAGAAAACAGAAAATTTAAGCCATGCTGTAGAAGAGTGCTGCAAATCAGAAGGTGGCGAGCCAGAAAAGTATGAGGGAAGGAGAAAGAAGTAGGATCTTTTTTTGTGCACATCCTTAAGCTGTCTTTAAAAAATAGGTTACAATATTGTAGTATACTGCATTGGACTTAAGATGCTACAATTTGAATAACATTTGATAAACATTTTATAAACTATAGTTACAAACATTTGAAGATGTTACATATGCATATACATATACAACAGCAGTATGGGAAAAAGACATACTTTGAGAGGCAACTGCCCTTTATTAGGTTGATGGAGCTAAGAGCATAGCAGTAAATAGTCTCAAAATGGAAATTGAACTTCTTTCCTAGAGTTTTCTTAATGAATGGGGTTAATCTGAGTGTTGCAGGCTTCCCCTGGTCTGTGAGCTGCCTGTGTTGCCCTCTGTGACATTTCTGAAAAGCTGAGCTCACAGGTGGGTGTTGAGCCGGAGCTGGGGGAGCAGCTCCTTCACAGCCTTTGGAAAACAAGCCTGTTCAGTGTTGTGCAGACAGCTTGGAGTGACTACATTTTGTAATCCCTGGTTCAGAGAATGTGATACATGAAACTTCAGGGTTTTCAAGTAAGGTAAGCCTTCGTTTAGGTGGAATAAACCATGTACATTTTCGGCAGTCACTTGTGGTGAAAAGATGAGGGATCTCAAGCAAGCCAATCAGCTTGAGTATGTTAAAGGGGGTAAATATTAACATCTACCTGCAAATAATTTTTTAATTTGATTTGAGAAGTCTGTTGTCAGATTGGTTGCTTTGGCTGATGATGGACTTCAAAAATAGCACAAGTTTGGGAACTGAAGTGTTTTTGGAAAATATCAGCTGAAAAGACTTCATGTAACCTCAGTGCTTTTATATTTTTTATCCAGTGTCAGAACTCAGAACTGTGCTCAGAACTGTGCTGAGAACTGTGAGCTCTTACATGGCTTCCTTATGTTCAGAAGAACCCTCCTGTGTTTTGGTTTGTGCTCATTGTCTCTGGACCTGTTACTGGCCATCACAGAAAAGAGCCTGGCCCTGGCTTCTTATACCCTCACTTCATGTATTTACATACATTGATAAGATCCCTCTGAGTTTTCTCTCTTCCATGACAACGTTTCCAGCCCTCTCAGCCTCTGCTCATCTGAAAGACGTTCCAATCCTTTAGTCATCTTCTTGACCCTTTGCTGGACTTGCTCCAGCATGTCACTGTCTGCTTTGTACTGGGGAGCCCAGTACTGAACCTGGCACTCTGGATGGTTTCAGAATTGTGTTCTTTTTCTCTGTGGGTAACGTGGACTGAGGCTACTGTACTTTTCTCTTGCTGAGAAGAGTTTCACATGCATTCCACTTCTATATTAGCAAGAAGAGATCTGCATTTCTGATTTTGATCTTCCAGCTCTTTGGATATGAATTTTCTAGAGTTTTGAAAGTGTGATTTTAGGATAGGCTACCATCATATTTCTTCATTACTGGCACATCCTGATAGCACAATAAACATATTACTAGCTTTGTCCTAGATGTGTGTGATAAAAGAAATAATTATTTACTTGCCCAGTTATTGTGAATCTGTTGTTTTTCACTGGCAGGGTTTCATCTGTAGCAGCTAACACAGAGACACCTTATGTACCTTTAAAAACACAGGGGATTGATGCCTGAACTTAGAATTCAACAACAGTGATTTATGATCGTCCAGGGTAATAACGGGAATTACAGTTCTCCCTCAAACTATATTGAAATTTCCTGGGCTCCCAGGAGCATTCTAGTACCACCAACGGTTGTTCAGGAGTGCAGAAGAAAAGGGAAGCTGAGGTGGAGTTGCCTTATAGGAAACCGTATCTTTTGAAGCACCTTTGTAAGGACAAAGTGTAGCTGAGCAGTTCAGGCTGAAGCTTTCTTGAAGTTGAAAGGCTGAAATAAATCTCCATTCTGTATTATGAGAAAGACATTTAAACATTTTTTGGAACTGGAAATAATTTTGTACTGCCAGGAACTGACCCCTTGAAAATTTGTAATCTTCATAGTTCATGATACCTTTACTTTAATAAAATATAATACTTATTGATGGATCTCAAGTCAGTTATTCAATCTCTCCAGTAATTTAAAGCTTAATTATGCTGCATTCTAGATCTCAGTGGCTGTCCTCAGCTAAGTTTTCTTAAATCACCATCCCTCTAATTTTACAGTTCAGTTCAGTTCTCAGGACTCTCATTTGCATGAAGTGACAGTTTAAAATTGGGTGGCTAAAAGGATTGCTGCTTGTAGTGCATACTGCAGAGATGGAGATTAATCAATCTCCATCACTCCATTCCTCTGTCCATCTCCATTCCTCATAGTATGAGGAAACATTTAACTCATGAAATAACTCTTGAATCACTACAGTTTTCAGTCTATTATTGTAAATTGAAGTGATAATACAATTTTAATGCATCCTGTCTGAAATGAAGAGTTGCATTTTTGGAGGAGCTTTGGATAATAAAATTGTAGGCAACAATTTAGAAGTTCTCCATTTCCAGGGAAAAAAAAGTGAATATTCTGGTTGGAGAATCAGTTTCTTTTAACTCCGTACCTTGTTGGCACTGCAAAGCTATGCAATGTTGTTTGAGAGGTGCCACAACAAGGAAACTTGCATTTTTGTCTCTGTGCAGTATCTCTGTTCACTCTATCCATCTGCGGAGCTGTGCACCCCATTGCCTGGACAAGTATACTGATGTATCACTAAAGGTAGTCACTTCAGATGTAGCTACTTGCAAATTTTGGCTGAAGCCGATCCAGACTTAGAAATCCGTAGGCTAGTTCCGGTTGTTCTGGGAAATTGTCAGTTGGGATCATATGCAGAAATTATATGGAAGGCATAGGATTTGGTATTTACTTAACCTATTTGAGTTTAGGTCTGTAAAGTCAGTCCTGACATGTGAATGTAAAATGTGGGTCCTCTCTGTAGGAATACTTTACATTTCTCTTTCCTTGCTTTTTTATGCAAGTTTTGAAGAGGGGCAAGAAAAGGGGCGTGCTGAATATGTTTTTCTCTTGTGCATCCAAGCAATTTCTCTATATCCTTCTCTGAATTAATTTTAATTGAATCTCTCCTGTTTTCTTCTGCTCCTCACTATTATTCCTGTGGTTTCTACCCTGTCACTGTTTCTTTCAGTCCTTATTTTAACATTATCCTAAAGTTTCCCTTCTTTCCTTCTGCTATGAAGGAAATGTGAGATAGCACAAGAGATCACATTTTGGTTGAATAAAACAGAACAAAGAAGTGTAGCTCCCTAAGGCAATTCTAGATAAGGTGCTATTTAACCTACTCACATTTGGAAGTGGTCAGGGGAAATATCTGATAACTACTGATGCTCCTCTCTGGAGTGGCCTCAGGGCTGTGGGAGGCTTTCTGCTTGATGAAAACCATCATGACAGTAATCCTGTGGTCAGTGGTTTCCTCAGAGACCGAGGGCTCTTTGGGCATCAGGGTAGGCTCACTGACTAAAAGAGGGTGACTTCAGGACGAGGGTGGTACAAGCTGAGATGCTGGTGTGGCATTTTATCCTATGGCCAGTCCCTGGCCAAGGGCTTTCTGCCTTCTGGAATATGTGTACAGCATTTTTACAAACAGTAATTTTCTGTAATATTTTTATTCCACCAGCATTATTAAAGTATTGTTACTATATTTATGCACAGCAGGTTGCACTATAGTGTTTTTTCCTCCCATTTATGTGTAATCTTAATCTAACAAGACATTCAGAAGCTGCCTGGAAAATGGATTTATTTTCTTCCCATATGGGAATTTCCTTAGAAGAAGTCACCCGTCTCATGATTAATGTAAAGAATGATTTTCATCAGAGAGAAAGAAAACGGTATAGAAGAACCTACTTCTACCATCCTTCTTACTGCTTTTCTGGCTTTGCCAATTTGGAAAACAGTATCATGCTGTCAAAAAGTTTTTGGTTTTTTTCCCCCTTTTTAATATCTCACATTCCAAATGAAGCGTTACCTACAATTAAAAAAGCGACAGTGCTGGTAGTTGAAGACAGAATTGTCCTTGGAAAGCAGTGTTCTTCAGTTCCTTTTTAAAACTAAAGCTTTCCTTTTTCCAGGTTCAAGCTAAACAACTGAGCCAAGATAAAAAAAACCAAACCCAACCCCCAGTCAAAACAAGCAAAAATTGCTAAAAGAATTTCCCACAATTTCTAATTAAAACTTTTTAGAAATTCAGGCCACAACCTCTTGATGTTAATTTGCAAAAATAATTTCAAGTGAATATGAGAGGTTTTATACAAAATATTTTATTTATAAAGCCCATCTAATTAAAAAAAAGAGTGATCCAAGCTCTTTATCCAAATTGTGGAAGCACAAAATCTATGTAGATTATTTATTTTATTATATTTATATATAAACATGTAGACACATGTGGTCTGATGCCTTTTAAATCCCTATCCACCTAATTAATTTAACCAATATATAATTTTTATGAGTAGCGCATTGAAATGAAAGATGGAAGATTATTTGAAATTAAAACATATACTTCAATAAAAAGAGCAATATTCTCACTGGATGGATACCATCTCTCTCCCTTCTCATCTCATTCAGTTTAACATATTTCTGTATGAGCTGTAAGATAAAATGACTAATAGAAATGAAAAGGAGGACTGCCAAAAGTCAAACTGCTTCACTGCATTCTCAGTGAAATGACAACATCCAGTTCTAGATAATTAAATCTTATTTTGTAGGAATGTCACTGAATGATGTTAATTTGCCTTTAGGTAGTGCTCTTTTGGTTGAACACAGTAACAAAAATTTATTTGGGCACTGTTTGTCTTAGAAATGGTTCAGCATTGTTTAATGAAAATGAAAAGCTCCAGCTAGGAGAAGTCTTACAGAGGGAAATCATTAACAAAGTTATTCCATGGGTCAGGCAAAATTTTGCCACCACTGAAACCTGAGATTTTTTTTTTTGCATCTGAACCTTAAAAATCTTTAACACAGAGGTACAGAGGTGAAGTCTCCTGTTGTTATAGACAACCTGAAGCTTAGCTTCCTCATAATTTAGTAATCTTTGTCTCAAAATGAGTTAGGTTTCTCTTTTTTTCCCACAAGACTTGTTGAATGCTTGATGATTCAAAGTTGTCTACTGCTTTCCAGTCTGTGTTCACGGGGAGATTTTCTCATCTGTTTGGGTGTCAGCCTTTTCCTCTGTTTTGAAAAGGTCTTTCCTCACCTGTTGTTTATTCTGCCTAGTGTGACTATAGATAGCATCTGCTTTTCAGTATTTGTTTTCATAAACAAACCAAATTCCTTTAGACTCCATGGATTCACTTCTCAGTCTCTTATCATCCTACCATACCTATGTACAGAGTCTCAGTCATGGTGGTGCCTTGAGCACAGGTGATCAGTCTTGACACACAAGTTACTTTGTTCTGAGACATTGTAGTTACCCTTGACATGGATGGATGGTGTTGGGAATACCACCCTCTTTCCTACCTTTAATGACACTTACAGTTTGGGAGCAAGACCTGGGTTTCTTTTCCTGTTGTGGATGGCAGTGGCTCTTGGCTCCTCTTGGTAATTTAACTCTTGGAATACTAAGGAAGTGAAATATTCCTTCTAATCAGAGCCTTTTCTTTCTGTGATTTTCCATAGTTTCCTCTTTAACATGCTAAAAATTAAGTTTAGTTATGCTGCATCTTGCATCAGAAAGAATGTTTCAGTGTCTTTATAATGGAGCTTTCCATTATGAAGATATTATTATGGTTCATCATAATGATTTTTTTTTCTCTCTGAAGTGTTTGACTTTCTGGAATAGCTGGAAGACACCTGAATTTATTATCTTCAGGAATAACTCTTAAGTGACATTTAAGATATTAATAATTTAATATGCTATCTTTGAACTTGTAATTTTTGTTATGAAGATACAGTTTTCACAGTTTTGACTCTGTAGCCTGCAGGTGCTACAGCCTGAATTCATCACAGCACTCGAGTGCAGCCTGTTCATTGTATTTGTCTAGACAGTCCTTTGGAGGATGCCTTTAGACTGTCTGCAAAACCAATTTCACTGCCCGTAAGGGAAGCAAACCCTCAAATGTGACCCTAGAGCATATGTGCCCAAGCACTCTTGCAGATAGTATGTGACAAGGTGTGTCCAGACGGGCTGTTTGCAGGTCATGTGAGACCCCGATGTGGCTGGGCTGCCAGCACACCTTTCAGCACATGGTGGTCCCAGCAGCTTCTATGGCTACGCTTCTAAGAGCTCTGTAAGCAAATGTGACTCCAGTACTGATTTCAGGTGGTGGTGAGGGGTAATTCTCTGAGTAGACTTCAGAGGTTTAAATGTCGACGCAATACCCAAGGAATGGCGAGTGCTGTGGACTTTAAGAAGTTCTTTAATTTTTCTTGTTTGGTAATGATGAAAAAGGTGGGTCATTTTTATTATCTTTGTGATAACAGTCCTGACATCACTAGGAAGACTCACACTGATTTTCATTGGGAACTTGGCTCTTTTTTTCTGTTAGGTCCTATTGAAGATATTGTATAGTTTCTTTGCTGTTATTACATGTGCTGTAACAATTTCTGCAGGGCACAGCGGAGCACACGATCTTCTAAGAAACCCTGAGAGCTGGCTCAGGTGGTGGTCAGCACAGGGTAGGATATTTTTGCCTAGCAAGTAGAAACCTGGACTCTTAGCATGTGCCAAGGGCGGGAGAAGGCAACAGCAGCTGGGTCCTTGGGAGAGGAAGCTTTTGAGACAGGTCATATAAATTATGTGTGGCAGAGAGGTAAAACTGCAGTGAGTGAGCAGAACCGTGTTATCAGAGATGGAAAGCTGGTAAGGCAGTTTGCTTGGCATCATTGTCCAATGCCACTTACAGATGTTAGAGAAGAGGTCAGTTACTGCTGTGCACTGGTGGTCACCCAGTCCTGCAAACAGGAGCGTAGAGGTGTGCCCCCTCCTTGGCAGCCCACTGTTACTGGCCACTGGTAAGGCTTGTATCACAAGGACTGTGGCCCCTAATAGTTGCTACCTGCCTGCCTGTGTCTGTGGCACAGCCGTGTCTCAAATTGTGCTCATCAGAGGCACGCTTAGGTTGTGTTCTGCTGCATAAATAGAGGTTATTGTGAATGCTAGACCCCACCCCACACTGTGTGTATACAATTAGTTTTTTTTGGTGGCTTGGCAATACCCCATCAGATTTATTATTTTTCCAGTCAAATGCACAGCTCACTTCGTGGCTGATCTCCATTTCTTACTGTTTCCTGGCACGAGATACCTTTTACTTAGAATTCATGTGATTCATGAGTTACAGGCTTTTCTGTTGAAATGCAGTGTGACTACAGAAGCAGTTGTGACTGCCACCATGCTTGTGACTCAATCTACGTAAAAAACCACAAGAATCAGTGATTTGGAAGAAATTCCTACCTGCTGTTTGTGCAGGATGGCCATCTGTCTGGCAAATCCCCATGTGGGAGTCATATGTCTGGAAAGAGCCAGACACCTTCTGACACCTGTTTCTGCAGCAGCTGTAGTTGCTTATCCCACTTTTTTATTTTCTCACCAGGTACTGTTGAGATTGGGGTTTTGGATGTGCATTCAGAAGCTTTTGAATTCTAGTCCCAGCACTGTGTACAATGCAGGATTATTCTGATCAAATCACCCTTTTTCTTTCCGTGCCCTAATTACACCTTAGGAAGCGTTCCGGAATTTGGGCACCTCAGTTCAGTCACAGAAATTGCTAAATACCCAACTTCTTTAGTCAGTTTTGGAAAATGCCTTAAGAACTGCTGAAAAACACCAAGATGAATTGGTTTTATCCTATCAAGTGGCATCTTCTATTTGAGAATCCTTCCACATATATTCATGATCCTCCATGTAAATGGTTTCCAAGATGCAGGAAAAGATAGTGGAAGTGTCAAAGTGGTACTTTCTAAAGATATTCCTTTTATCTGCTAGAAATTTAATATCTCTATAAAGATACTGGGTATTGACAAGACATCCATTCTGAGCCCACAGTAGAATACAAATACCTTTGGCTCTCGGCTCTGCATCTGCGTGTGTAGCTCTTTGCTCCTGAGATTTTCTCATTCACAAATTGTCCTCGGTTTCTGTGTGGGATGTTTTTTCAGCAATAAAGAACAAACATTTCATCGCTTTCTGCATATAGGTTTTAGGGCACTTGTATTAAAAAAAAAAAAAATAAAAAGCTTATAAATCGCAGAAGAAGGCATGCAGCCAAGAATGGCTGGTTTGTTTTTCTGTCTTCCATAGTGCCTGCATTATAAAGACTGTTTGATCCTCATGATGCTTAACACAGTTACCATTCCAGACTTAACTCTGAAGATATCTCCAAAGACATTCAGATGAAACTAGCAAGAAATGTCTTCTGCAGCTCTAGTGTATGCTCTTTTGTGCATGGTACACACCATGCTGTACCAGATGGCTTTGTTGGAGCAGCAGCTATGATAAAGCAAATAAACACAATCTTCTGTAGATGAATTGTATCTCCCGCAACTAAAGGTTAAGATGTCATCCAGTGATTTATCCTTCTTAATGGATTCGTTGGAATGCTGTGATAGGGACTTAATTTACTGCCTTTTGTATATCAGAGGTTGTGTTCTCAAAGTGTTGTTTGGGGATTTATGGTATTGAATAGGGTGAATTACGTGTCAAATTATCAACTGTGCTTTTTGACATTTCTTCAACACTGACCAGAGCAAGACGTTTAGCAAGATCAGACTTCTGTAGCACAGTCTTTTGATAGGATTGTTTTATTTATAGGATTGTTTTATTTCATGGTTGTTAATCCAATGTTTCTGGAGAAAATCTGTAAAATAGACTGTTAATTGCATTGACTGTTGTGCTGTGGCCAACCGGATGTTAGTGGTGTGTGTCGTAGCTGTCATCCTCCCTGAAGATTATTGTGAACACATTGCTTCCCTGATGGAAAATATTTATTCTGGTAACCCACCAAGCAGGTAGCAACCCGACGTAAGGACTCCCTGGGTGAGGAGTGCCTGCCGGTATTTGAATAATACTTTTGAGAAGAGCAAGTGATCTCTTCAGGCTTCCTTATTCGCACAGGTCTGTACACATTCACAGACCTGAGGAGGTTTCTTGGCACATGCACTTTTTCAAAGTGTATTCCTGTCTGGAAACACTTCATGAAAGATTTCCTTCCTACAGTTCCTGCCTTCCTTATCTGACAGTTCTTGATCGGTTAATATAGCTTATGATTTTTTCTTGGCCATTTTTTTTTCCTGTGTGCTGTATGACCTTAAATCAACATGCTTCAAGTGGTACTTTGTGGATTGTATCCAGACAGCTGGATGCTTCTGTGTAGCCTGCTGTCTTGTCTCCAGAGGAAGCACAATATGTCTGTTTGTACAAAGTGCCCTGTCTAACGATTTGATTGTCTCTCGAGCCTCTGATCCCGCTGGCACAGACCTGAAGGTGCCTTTAGTGCATCCACACAGCAGGAGGAGGAGGAGATGTAGCTGGGAAGCATGTCCTTGTTTGTACCTGTATAGTCAAACAAGAGTTGCTGCTGCTGTGAGGAACCTGGTTTTGATCTAAGTGGCCACCATGGCTACCTGGAGTGGGCCATCTGCTGAATAAGGTTTCAAATGAAAGGCAGTAATTAAATAAGACTGTATCTAAACACCAACAAGGTTCTGACATAACCCGTGAAAACAAAAGGGGGCACATGTGAATTTACAAACCTGTCTACCCCTCTTGCTTCCTTGCTCAGGGCTGTAACTCTAGACAGCAGAGGAGAGGCAGCAACTTACTGCATTGTTTGTGCGTATGATCGACCAGGCAAAGACAAAATGAGGACACGCAATGAATTTGGCAGTACTATTCCAGGACAGAGTGGCTGCCCTCTTCAAACTGCCAAGCCCTCTGGCATATTCTCTTGATTTAGAAATTGAAAATGCAGATCAGAATGTTTCCTAGTGAGTTATCTGCCCCTTGTGTTTTTCAGCAAGAAAAAAGGAAAGTCATTGCTTCAATACAGATATGCTGTCCTTACATTTAAGTTCCCAGAAGGCCCCTGACTATGTGACAGGAATTACAGCCGTGGATGTTGCATAACAGTTTGTGCATAATGTTTAATGCATTCTCAGTTTTATGAAATATGGATAATATCGGAGACAGTTTGAATAGTAGTTTAGATTTATACTTTATTTTTAAGGTGGAAACAAGAAGGACATTTCTTAGTGCTCTTCAGTGACACTGGAAGAGTTGAGGTGGTTACTATTAAAAATGAATAAAATCCATATAAATGGAAAAGAGAAAAATATATTATATAGATGGATTGTGGGCAAAAATAAATGTTTAAAACATTTCTGGAGGTTAGGAATGCGGTGACTTTATTAGTCTACTTCCTTGTGGCATGCTTCCTTACCACAGTGTCCGGGGTGAGTTTCTACTTGGGGTGAGAAGTTGGAACTCAACTGAGAGGACACAGTTTTAAAGAATGTTCCTTCTTGTTTGAGGTTTTTTATTAAAATGAAAGCATTCAGCAGAACAAAAAAATACTTCTACTAAGAGTCAACTCACATCATATGTATTTGTTTTGTGACATACAGGACAGTTTTCCAGCTCGGTTTGGAGGAATACACTTCGTCAATCAGCCGTGGTATATCCATGCCCTCTACACAGTTATACGGCCCTTTCTAAAGGAGAAGACACGAAAAAGGGTATTCTTCTCTTTAATTGATTATTACCTGGCAGTTGTAGTCAGCAGATGTATCATACTCTGATAAAGTATATATACACAATATATTAGCTTGCTGTTGGTGGAAATTATTTATATAAATCTGCACTGTAAAGGATATTTGACTGTTTTAGAAACTCATGCCGCGTTATCCTTTAAGGACACAGTCAAGCAGTGCACTTAAGTGCATTTTGATGCGTAAGCATATGGTTTCTCCTGGGTTATATAAAAATATTTTCAACATTACAGTTTCTATTAAGATTCTATTCAATTCTATTCAATTTCTGTTAAAATTATTTGTGTCTTCCTTTTAAGAAGAGAGGTAATGAGTATGAAGTCTTTTGCTAGTGTGATTTCCTTGACAATAGCATGAACTAAAATACACAGCTGGTATATAGTAGTTTGCAAATACTGATTTGAATCAAAGCCAATGGAAGGAAATTTGTGTGTATGCATCTGTGCATAAGGACTAGCAGTCTCTGAGATGTTGCTGAATTCGCAGCATTTGCATCAGTGCAATGAAATTAGAGCTTGGTGGTGATAGCACGTAGAATGATTTTATTTCTGTAACAGGGTATTTGTCATCCAGGCAAACACAATCAGCATCACATACAATGGCACTATAAAGAATGTGAATTTTTTTTTTTTTTAATGGGATCAGCTCCCTAAGCAACTCTGTATTTTCTCGCCTCAAACACACTCTACAAGGCCACAATGATCTTTGGTGTTTAGCTGTTTTTTACTGACAGATTACGCTTGAGAGGCCTCTGGTATTCTCAGATTTTGAACTATGGATCACAAAGCCTTTTATGTAATATCTGTTATAAATATGTAAATGAAGACCCATTTTGCGGGATTCAGTTGCACTCTGTTGACTACAGGTTCAACAAAGAACATTATAGTGCCAGATATGTTTGAGGCCTTTTAAAGTCAAGTGCTGCGTATGCAAAACCAGGGAGTAAAGTACAGCTCATGGGTGCATTAAAACATCAAAAATAATCAGCAAGGCAGTTGAACATGGGTGCCTATCAGTTAGCATTTGCATTTTTATTTAGACACTCAAATCAGTGGTATATGTTTTCAGAAATGCTGAATTTTTACAACTGTTTTGGTCAGTGCTGAATAAATATAAGAAATAGGTGGTTAAATATTGATTTAAAGTCCAAAACTTAGTGTCAAAATGTGAAAGTTATGTTCATCACATAAACTTTAAAATCTTTTAAAAAAAACGTGAGGCAGAATGATTGTCAAAAAAACCCTAAACCCAACAGAATTATCTTCAGAATTTCACCAGGCTAATTATTTATCTATTGTTTATCCTGAAATATTTTTTATTTTTTTAATATATATTGCTAGATTTGTGACTGATAGCTATGTTCAGATGGATGTAGTACTCGGCATGTATAAAAACAATTGCTAAGAAGTGAAACATTCAACTGGAAAGGCACCATAAAACAAATTACTTTTGCCACTAATACTGTTCTTTCACACAATGATAAATTCTGTTCTGAGATGGAAGAACATTGGCGGGTTGCATGGTCGTATTAAGCTTCCTGTCTCCACAGCTGACTGGAAGATGGGCTGAGATAAGCAATACAAGACAAGCATATATTTGGTCTTTTTGTCTTTCTTCCTGTCTTTTGAACATCAATCACGCTAGGGCTATAGCTGTCCAGAGGAGTCCCTCCAAGGTGAAGTGGAATGTGAGTTGACAGCACTTGACGTCTGCCTGTGCGCACACTCCTGCCTGCCCCGTGGGGAACGAGAGGCAGCGTGCAGCTGTTAGGAGGCAACATCCTACCTTGCCTTCTTGGCTGCTTCTGTGATAGTCAATTAAAAAGGGTTGGGTGCTGCCATTCCCACTGTTTAATTGTACGAACGCTTTCTGGCAGGGCACCGGCTGGTGACAGCTGGTGCTTTCTTAGACATTGCCCAGGAACAATTTGGAGATGACATGGACCAGTGAGCAGTATGGATGAGGTGACCTTGTTCTGGAGATGAAAGGAGTTTAACCATATGGATATGAACTGTGCCATGGCACTTACTCCTAGTCTCAAAGGGTGAATCCTGGCCTATCTTACTTGCTAGTCTAGAAATAGCTGCTATGAGCTGTCTGTGTAGCTATACACAAGAGCAGGCGTTTCTTCCTAGTGGAAAATGCACAGGGCGCTAGTGTCTGTGGGAGAAGGCTGTCCAAATCCAGAGATACTCTGTTTCTAGTGCTTATTGGTTACATATTCCAGATATCTGAGGAGAAACAAATAGGTTAAATGTAAATACAAGTATTCATATGTCATATTAGTATACATATATACAAATATAAAGCATATATGAAAATCAGTCTACCAAAAAACATCGATAGAAAGTATCAGATAGTCTGTCAGCTATTCCCTCGTTGTTCTCAAAGAAATTATTTTACTTCATATATCGTCAAGTATGGGTGGTACTGGTTAGTACCACCATATTTCCACATCTTTCCAGTGGAGTTTTCATAGAACCATAGAATGGTTTGAGTGGGAAGGAACCTTAAATATCATCTTATTCCAACCCCCCTACCATAGGCAGGGACACCTCCCAGTAGACCAGGTTGTTCAAAGTCCCAGTCAGCCTGGCCCTTGAACACTTCCAGGGAGGGGGCATCCACAACTTCTCTAGGAAACGTGTTCCAGTGCCTCACCTTCTTTACATTTCGCTATTCATCTTATTTATAGAACTCATGACTGGATGCTGAAAGTCAATATATATTCCTTAATGTATACAGAGAATATTAATTTTATTTATTATTTATTATTTATGTCTTAATTTATTAATTTGATTTAGTTCACAGGATTAGGGAGAGCAAATAAGAAGAGATAAGTAGTCTGTCTATCTAATTTTCAGTCCACCTCATTACCAGACATCAGTTCTTACCCTCTTTAGGCCCCTTGTCCTGCAAGCATTTAAAGTCATTTATGCTTTAATCATTTTGTAGGTTTGTGAACATAATATGACCATGCTTAAGGCTGAGGTGATGTGTGCCTTGGTGACAATCTCTGTTAGCCCAATATAGCCAGAATATCTGTATCTGCGACCTTCAGAGCCTTTGCCTCTTTCCTAAGAGCTGAACTTTGGTTGATGCAAAAATGCCACATGCAGTGGGAGAAGTTCTCTCTTAAGCCGATTCTAATGTTATTGTCAAAATTGTGCCAGCCATAATTTTGACCCAGAGACAGCAAGATCAGATGTTAAAACACTCTAATACCTCTAATACCAGTGATGTAGTTTGGGCTTTGGCGATTTTTGTGATACTGCTTTGTTTTTGCCTGCATGTGTACACACAGATATTCTTGCATGGTAATAACCTCAACAGCCTGCATCAGCTAATACACCCTGAGATCCTGCCTTCAGAGTTTGGAGGAATGTTGCCCCCCTATGACATGGGGACGTGGGCAAGAACACTGCTTGACCATGAATACGACGATGACAGTGAATGCAATGCGGACTCCTACAATGCTCCTGCAAAGGACATAGAAAAGGATCTCTCTCCCAAATCCATGAAAAGGTGGGTTAAAGGTACTGTGGTCTTCTAGGATTGCCCTAATGTTACCATTTGCCTTCCTTCTTTTTTATGGGGCTGCAGGTAGTTCCCTAAGTTTATTATAGGCAAGGACCATGGGCTTTTGCCTGTCTTAAGAAGGTCACTGTTGATTACAGACCACAGTGTTGATTATTACCCATGTGAGTTGTGACCCCAGTGCTGCTGTGCCATGTAGGTAGTTTTGGGGAAATAGGGAGGAGACAACAGCAAATTGCTATAGAAATAATAAAAAAAAAATGTAACAAAACAACAGTGAAGTTTAAGGAATTTATGATGAAGAAAACCTACAGTGCAATGGAAATAGGAAAGAGCAAGAGACTGGGTGGGAAAGAACTAGGGTAAGGAGAAGTTAAAAAAGGTCCTGAAGCAGTATGGCAAAGATGCAGTTAACAAAAGTAATGAAGAAAATGGGGCAGCAAAGAGCCAGGGAAAGAGGAAAAGCGAGCAATACATTTCTATATGATTTGCACGTAATACAAGAATTATGAGACAATAGAGAATTTGTCTTGGATAGAAGAGTGGAATTTAGGAGATGAAATGCAGAAGACTTACTGTTGCCAATTGAAATCATGAGAGTAAATAGCTTCATACAAGGATGCAACAAATAAACATAAGGTCTATGACAAGACCCTTTGGAGAAGACTTACTGTACTGTCCTGTCCTAGGTGAGCATGTTATTAGATGGAAAAGCAGTGGATTGACCAGATTCTTCATTCTTTCTCAGAGCTTTTTTATTCTTACTTGATTTCTACTTGAAAAATCCTTCATGCAGAGTTACACTTCAGTGTAAGCTTCAAATTGACATTCTTTCAGTCTGGGTTATCTGACACAGTAGAAGACATATTGCAGAAAATAAGCATGTTAAAATTTGTATCTACATAATCTTGAGCTGAAATTTCCTCACCTTCTTTGCATTCTTTTTTTCATTTAGCATGTCTGCAGCACCTGCTGGAATGCTTTTTCCCTGCGCTAAGTACTAAGTAGACTTCCTATGCTAATACCAAATAGAAGGGAGTGGTAGTAAGATGGACTGAAAGTCCCAGGTCTTTGATGTATTAAGTGTACAGCCTGTGTTAAAACAGAAACAAAAAAGTTAAGGTACAACAGATAAACTATATTTCATTCAAAATTAATTTTAACTTGAATTTGGTGCCTGATGGATTGTTTCTGTCAGTTTAAACCACACTTAGTGTGGTATGTTAGTGCAGAAGAAGGTTTTTAACATATTACAAACCATGTCAGTAAGTCAGTGAAACATGCTTAGCTTCTGAGAACAAATTTCACAAGCACCTAGCGGATCTCCAACAACCGTGTTAATTTGGCTTGCCATTTTAAAATTAGAGCTATAGACTTACACAAATGCTTTTGCTTTTGTATACCTTCGTTCACGAATTGCTACCGAATGGAATGAAGCATGATGGTAAATGTTGATTTAACACTGAATGAAAACTGTTTCTCCTTCTTCAAGGCATTTACGCTTCTGAGCTTACAGGCCATAGATCAGGATTTGTGCAGTACATTTTCACATTTGTCTGGGCATCAGGGAGTTTGGAGGCCCTGAGAATTTATGGCCAAAACTGCCTCACTGGGAATCTGAGGCTGGTTTTGCAGCCTTCCCAGTTCCCCTTCAGTTCCCCAGATGACAACTGGAAGCCTCAGCTGCTCAGACATTGGCAGCCAAGGAAGAGACTGTCTCCTATTAGTATTTGCATTCAACTGGCAATCTTTCGAAATTAGTATGCTTCCACAGCATTTTTTATCTTCATGATCTGGATTTTCTAGTAGTACAGCTTCCTACCAGCAAATTTTCAAAGAGATTTGCATTGGCACAGTACCTTTTTAAAAAAATGTTTTTGACTCACTGGTTAAATTTTCTGCCTGAGGAACCGACCAGCGTTCTAGATGAGGGTTATTGCGCAGTTTTAATTATAATTTTTTAATTATGTTTATCACAAAAGAGACCATCAGGTTTTTAAAGCTAATTTTCTTGATTTTAGCATGGTAAGAGAATGTGGTAATTATTATTAGAAAATATCCTTCTGTTTTCACCTAGGCTCTAATTCAGATCTTTTTTCCTTGAGTTTTTGAAGGTTTTTCTTTAGATTTTTTGAGAAAGACCAAGTTGTTTCCTGCTCTCAGCCTCATTTATTGATTTTAGTGGATGATGCCAGTTTATATGAGTAGGGGACTGACTCTGTGTTTGTCGTGGGAAAGGTCAGAATTTCTAAAGGTTTTGTCTGTTCTGTAACCCTCCAAGTGTGCAAATCTGTAGCAATGCTGCACTGACAGTGTGCTTCCACTGATCAAAAATAGATGCGTGCATTGTAGAGACGTGCACATGCCCTAGCCATCTCAAATCTTTACAGAAAGGAAGAGAAATGGGCATTTCTGGCATGACATTCGTCTCATGGAAGGCAACATCCAACAAGGATTGCTTTTACTGTACCCCAGAGGCATCTGTCTTCTGGCAGGTTGAGATATCAGTGATATAAGACCTCATCTTAACACTTCAGAATTTGTTTTTAATGAGGCATTTTGATTTTGCTGGAGGTTGGAGTTTCCTCTTTTTCCCTCGCACGTCTGTTGCAAGGTACCAGTACCAGCGTTACGCTTCTGTGCTGAATCAGAGAACGTGGAGAAATTTTACAATCATCATTGAATTTGGCCCTGCCATCCTTCTCTGCTCTGTTTGGCTGAGCGGATAAATGAGTTTGACAGATGCATCCACTGCTTCAGAAATCCTGCTGGCCGTGGCAAGATTCTCTAGGGTTGGCTTAGGATCTTGTGCTGTTACATTGAAGTGCTACTCAGAACAGGAGCAACTTGTGCTTCCAGCTAACACATGCCGCTAATTGCAGTGTGCCATTAGCCAGCTGGGAGGCTGAATTGTACCTTCTTTCCAGCCTGGTGACCATATAACCTTCTGGTAGAGCGGATCAGTGCTTAAGTCAGTGCAAAAGAGAGTTTGCCTTCTGTTATGTGCTGAGGATGCACCCTGTTTCACTGAAGAGGATCCACTTTATTCTGTCTTTTCCTCCTATATCCACAAACCAGTACTGAGCCTTTTAAAACCATGTAGTCATTCCATGAGGGAATTTCCTGGCAATGATCAGATGCTTGGGCAACGCTGTGCCATTATTTTTAAGCTCTGGCAGAATTTAAAATAAACAAAAGAAAGCTGAGGTTTACCCACGTTTGTCTTGATCTAGAAATGTTAAATAAACATGTTATCCCTTCTGCAGGTCTCAGTCTGTTGTGGATCCTGGGGTGCTGAAACGCATGGATAAGAATGAGGAAGAAAACATGCAGCCTTTGCTTTCACTTGACTAACATTTCCTGAGCATCGGACATGAACTGAGGTGGAAGGCACTGCCTCTCAGCAACAAGCAAACTATTGGGGAAGAGTGTACCAGCTGGAATCCTATTTACTCATGTTAATGTAGCATAATGGCAGCAGGCAGCAGGTTTTACTATTCTGCCTGAATTCTGGATGCCCTTGGGTGAAAAAGAAGAGGAGAAGAAAGTAAAATAAAATGAAATAAAGAATAAAGAGGAATCAATAATTTATTCTGTAAGTGCCAACTTGTTTGTAAATACAATATAATCCTCCAATTTGACTTTGTAAGTTATGGTAAACAAATGCTATGGAAATGAGTGACTGTTAAATATGTCAGTGAAGTGCACCATAAAAAAAAGAGAAGAAAACATGTGCGCCCTCACACAGGCACACACACATACACACAGAGAAATACATACCGGACAAAGAAAAATATCAAAGCCAATAAAATGTTGTCCTTCTCATAGGAAGCCATATTGCAGCTAGCACATTGACTGCTGTTTTGTTTCCTCTCTGCAATGCTCATGTAGAGTGCACAGATAAAGAGGGAATATGAGAACCTGGAGATGCTGTAATCGGCTGAATGTTTCCTAACTGTAGGAATTGATTTCCCAAATAATATTGTGGTTTAGGATTGTGATTTAGCATAAACCATGTAGCATTGTGAAAAAGATAACAGATGAGCTGGAACTAACTCTTTGACAGCTTTATTGTTTGACTGTATGGATCTGTGAGGTTTCTTCCTTAACTTTTCATTTGCAGTTCACAAGTAACCTGGCTTGTTACCCTGATCAGGGTCTTGCAATGTGGAGTTACTTCTCTTGCATTTTGCACGTCAAGAATTTTTCCAGAACTCTGTTCTCCCTTGGAAATAGTCCTCAAGATACAGTGTAATAACTGGTATTTGAAAGTAAAGCCTGGCAGCAGAGGTTATAAGTTAATCACTGAATCCTGTACACTAGGAGTCTGGATACATATATATATTTTTACCAATCTTTGACAAGCATACAAGGTGACATTGTTAAACAAGTATATTTAATTGAAGGTTTATACAAGAAATCATACCTATTCAATGTACTTAGATATATTATAGATTGTATATTGAGACAATGTCATTATTAATATAGTAAAACTTTCCATAGAACAACAGCATCTCACTCCAAGCAAGGTTTAATATGAATAAGTTGTAGTCAAACATCTCAGCCTATGTGTTTAGTACACTTTTGTTTTGGTCGTAGTGTTCCTGTATATATTGAACATGTGCCATAATAGAGTAATACATTTTACCTCAAAAGGGCAACAGGTTTCATGAGAGATTGGGTAAATCAGCTGAAATGCAGAGGCTGTGTCATCTTTGTGAGCTCGCTGATGTGTGTGCAGCCTTTGTATGCTGAGGCAAGAGTGTCATTTCTTACTAGGACTTAACTCTGACATCAGAGTGAGAAGACGCAGGGTGCCCACCAAGATATCTGGATAGTTGGAGGTATCATAAGAGTAAGTCCGGGCAATATAGGGATTAGTTAAGAGTGCACTGGCCACAGTGAAGGAGACTGCTCACAGCAACCCACCTCCCAAGCACCAGAGTTTGAAGAATTTGTTTCATCCCTTCAGTGATCACTGAAGTTTCGAAGTCACTGTTTGTGGGTCACCTCTCCTCACCCAGGATGACTGCAGCTGTAAGATTTAGTAGGCTGGGATGAGTTAAGAGAGAGGCCAGGGTGAAATCTTGGAAGTGTGTCATCTCAGAGTGGCAGCTTTGGCGTTTCTCAGGGCTGAGACAACCCTGTCTCTTCCAGCACCACCCTTGGTTAGCCCAGGCAGCACACAGATAAAGCTCTCCTACTTCACAGTTCATTATCAATGCTGATAAATAGTGTATCCCCCAACATGCCATCCCATTGCAGGAACTTGTCAGAACAAGTCATTGCTTTTCTGCTCTCCTAATTCTGTTTTCATGATACAAGTTATGAAATGTAAAGAGGAAAGATACAGAGCCTGATCATCTTTTTGGTCTGTCCTGCAAGTTTTCAGTAGTAGAGACTGTTATGGGTTGAGACACTTGGAATGATTGATGAATTCGTATACTATTTCATTCAGTTCTATTTTTCACATTGTGGTGGATAGGTGAGATATGTCTCTAAAGTTTGCATAAGTGCCATATTTGAATGTATGTTATATATGCCCACACTGATTAGTAGCATAGTATATTGCCATTGATCTGATTTTTAAAACCTTATCAGATAAAACTCCAACATCAGTAGAAATTTTCTCCTTGTAAGGGCTTCAGGATTTAGTCCATATGTATGCAAACTGTGATACAGTGGTGATCAAAATCTTTATGTGCTCTTTTGGATAGGTGGGCCAAACTTTGGTGTAAACCAGCACAGTGCTGATTTTTGGAGTACACCAGCTGTCTGGTCAGAAAATGCAAATGCCTCTTAGATCCCCACAGAGCATCTTTGAAGGAAAGTGTATCTGCTCAGCTGTATGAAACTTAAAATTTGGCTTGAAGCTTATAAATTTATTTGCAAATTCCTTATTTATGCATTTAACTGTAATTCATGTAATGTTCTCTGATGCTGGATTTCAGTTTCAAATTAATATGAATATATTCTTTCCAGACAGTGGAATATATTATAATTTTGCATAACTGGGACCTCATTTTTCACCAAGAACAAAACTGCTTTTTTGATAAGATCCTCACTGTTAAAGAGTTGGGATACACAGGTCTTCTTGGCTGCAGCTTTTATTTCGTTGAAGCAAATTCTGACAGTGGTAACTGCAGTTGTGACATTGGATAAGAATATGAAAATGGGTAAGAAAAATGATTATGCATGACATGCTTTCAGGATTCTTTGAAAGCAATTCTCTTTTACACATCAGGGTACATAAAGGGTTTCCACCTTTCCCTTGCTTCTTGTAGAAAATCTTTATAGGTAGGTCAATTTTTAATAGATTAAATTTGGACTGAAAAACTTTTCCAATCTTTATTATTGTAGGAATTGATGTCTAATTTTTATAGCAGAATGGAAGCGCTAAAAATAGGATTCAAATGCTTGGGAGGAATTCCTCTTAATTTCTTACCTTTGTGTGTATAGGGTAGAATAAACCTTGTTGTAATTATGCATGCTGATATGCATATAAAAAAATATCCTGCAATATGAGGAACTTAGTGGAAAACTGGATATACCTGTCCAAGCAACTAAGTGGAAAAAAAAAAGGGACGAGAAAAAAAAGTGCAAATATTGATGGTTTCAGGCCTTTGGCAAGATCTAAAAATGTCTGCCTACATAATGTCTCTTCCATGGAATAAATGTTTAAAAATATATGGAAAAGTTGTGGAAATTTTCATGCCCAAAGCCTTCCTCCTGTAATCAGAGATGTCAATAGCTTTTTGGTTTTATGAAGACAGGTAATCAGTCCCACTAAGCTCCAACAAATACACAGGCTCCCAATAGATACTAGTTGTAAAATAGCTTTAAGATGTCTTTACAGAAATGTAAATGTACTGTATAGCATATTTAAAAAGATGTTTTGCACTCTACAAACATGCTATGAGTAGTCACAAAAGATACTTGTGGAGACATACATAAACTAAACACAGAATTAAAGAAAATAGGAGTAGAAGGGACCTCAAGAGGTCAATCGTATGTGGAGGAGCAGATTTGCTTCAATTTTCCTCTTAAAGAATTGTTTTAGCTCACTACCTTGCATGGAAAGCTCTTTGTATTATTTAATCACAGTCACAGCAAAGCCTGAGCACATTACCAGGCAAAATTGTAACTTGATAGTACTTTGTTCATGCCTTTTATTATTCACCTGTTCTGTTTGGGAAATTAAAAATTTGCCAAGTTTTGTCATAAGAACTACCATTTAGAATTACCTGGGAAACACTTTGCAATAAGCTTGGGCTATGTCCCTGTTATTACATTGTTTCCATTATTATCAGTGTATGTATTCATCAGGATTTTTGAAAAAGTCATGTTTGAAAGAGGATGGAAGAGAGAAAAAATCAAAATCAGGCTTCAGGATTTTGTTTAGAATATTAAAATAGGATTTGGGGGATGCACTGAATGTAGTTTTGATGATCTTTTTTGTCTATGGGGAATGTCCTGCTGAGCCATCGACAGCACTGGGTACCGGGACAAATTTGGAAGGTAAATAACAATGTGAAAGGCAGGAGCAAAGGTCTCAAAGGACTGTACTGAAAAATTACTTAATTGTGACTAGTTGTATCATGTTCTTCTCAAGTAAGACAGTTTTCCAGGTGGCTTCTAAGCATGTATTTGTGGTGCTGAAAATAGTACTTTTGTCCATGAAGTTCAATGCGCACTACGAGATCAAGAAAACAATAGTTGTTCCGTTTCTCAGGTAGCAAAACAGAAACACAGTCGGTTAGAGACATTTAATATCTCAATGGAAGACATTCACATTATGTTTATATATGGCAAAAATGACACTTATTCTGGTTTGAACTGCAAGAGAGAAAATAATGTGTCCTTGTTTGTGTGAGAAGAATGTCTGGCTCTTCATTCAGTCGTGTCTAGGTATTTTAGAAACCTACCTAAACATTTTACCACAAGACTTTTACAAACCAAGGGTGATCTGCTTTCCTGTGGAGTTAAATCCAAATGTACATTTTACCATGTCTGCTGAAGAAATTTTAAGAAGAGAGTATGTTCTCCAAATGAAACACCTTTCTTCCCTGTATAATTGAGTGGAAAAAGATACTTTATTCTGAAGATCCCCAGAAGAAAATCTTGCCTGCACAGTAAAGAATTCTGAACTTGGTCAGGGAGAATCTCCTTTTGAGAGCCTTGAGAGATACTTACTTCCCATTAACTGTACAAGGAACATTGGTATTTTATTTGGAGTCATGCTTAAGTGACCCCAAATGAAAGTGCAAGCTGGGTAGATAGGACCCTGCATCCTGTACTGCCTTGTAACCTTGAGTAATCCTGTGTCAAGGCTCTGTATTTAGCACATCGCCTTGGATATACCCTGCAGTCTGTATTCCAGCTTTCAGTTGTGTGAGAATCTTTTCCTATCAGCTCTTGGGATCTTAGTTTGTTCCCTTCATATAGATCTGTTGCCACAAACTGGCATTGACCCCTGTTGGATTGCACAACCTGCAAAGTTATTTTGTTGTTAAAAAATAACAACTTGTGGTATGCTGGACAGTGGTGAAGTTGAAACATAGGTCACAAGCTCCCACTACTTTATCGCTCATTCTCCAGTGTTTTGTGTGTGTAAACTGCTTTGATTGATAACAGACATGTCAGACTCCCATGATAAGAGTTTAAAAACAGAAAAAAAGCTTCTGCAGTGAGGTGAAAATCTCAGTTGATAGTATTGCTGTGGAATCCAAATCAGGGAGAAGCACTGCACACGGGAAAAATAGAGAGACCTCTGAGGGAAGATGCTGATGCTTCCTTATGGCACACAATTTTGTTAAAACATAGCCACAGTATTTTGTCTGTGGGTACCGTGATCATCCACCTCGTTTCTGACTCAGTCACTTCACTCAATCGACAAGTCCTCTGTAATAAAGGTGTGACAAAGCTTCCTTTTGCGTTTAGTGGAGAATTCATTTCCAAAGAATTGATATGTCTGTCAATCTGCAGCAGACAACTAGTGAGGGTTAATTGGGATTTGCATTTGATATGGAAATGCTGCTATGATTCCTTAAAGAGGCTGTCGCATCATTGAAAACACAGCAGTGCCTAAAGGCAGGCATCTCAAATCAGGTCCCTTGCTTAATAAAAAATTAAGGGGAGGAAAAAGCAAGGGAAAAGATAATAGAAAATGATAAAACAAAATAATTAAAAAGAGAAGCAAGCCTGCAGTGGAAAGCCAAATGAATGGGAAAAATCATATGAGTGAACTTGTATGAACACTTCCAAGAAGTGAATCTGTAGCCTGTCCTGTGTCCCCCATATACATTATAAGCAGAGTTCCCATTTTTCACACGCTGTGCATTGTATAGCCCTGGTGGAGTTTTCTAAATCTTTAGAAAGTGCTTGAGTTTAGATGTGAAATTATAGGTGTAGTAGCTGAGCTTATGAGCAGCGTTTGATGGATCAGTGCACGCCACCAGCTCCTCACCTGGAGCTGGGCTCTGGGCTGACTCAGACCTGGTATGTAAAGAAAAACGTGAAATGCTGTGTCCTGCCTGGCTGAAGAAGTCATGCAGAGAGAAAAGGAAAGGATCTACACATCTGTAAGGAAAGGTGGGAGGCCTATGAAGAAAATGACGGAGCTGGAGTGGAGCAATCATTTTAGTATAAGAGTGAGGGAGGCTTTCACTTGCTCTGTAGTATAAGAGAGGATTTAACCCGCTACAGATCTGTCATCAGAAGGGAGAAGGAGTTGGCTGATGTGGCTGAGCCGCTCTGCATCATCTTTGAAAAATCATGGGGGACGAGAGAGGTGCCTGAGGCCTGGAAAAAAGCCAATATCACTCCAGTCTTCAAAAAGGGCAAGAAGGAGGACCCTGGCAACGCTGTTCAGCCTCACTTCCATCCCTGGGAAGATGGTGAAGCGGCTCATTCTGAAGGCCATCTGTAATCAATTGGAAGAAAATAAGGTTATCAGGAATAGCCAGCATGGATTTGCCAATGGGAAATCTTGCCTGTCTAATCTGATCTCCTTCTACAAAAGGCATGACCAAATGGGTTGATGAAGGGAAAGCAATGGATGTCATATACCTTGACTTCAAGTAAGGCTTTCGATACTGTCCCCCATAACATCCTCGTAGGTAAACTCAAGAAATGTGGGATAGATGGTTGGACTGTGAAGTGGATTGCAAACTGGCTCAACAACAGAATTCAGAGGGTTGTGATCAGTGGCACAGAGTCAAGTTGGAGGCCCCTGGCCAGTGGTGTTCCCCAGGGATCAGTGCTGGGTCCAGTCATGAACGACCTGGACGAGGGGATAGAGGCTGTGCTGCTATCCAACGAGGTCTGGACGGGCTGGAGAGCTGGGCAAAGGGGAGCCTGATGAAGTTCAGTATGGACAAGTGTAGAGTCCTGTATCTGGGGAGGAACAACACCAGACACCAGTACAGATTAGGGGACGTCGTGCTGGAGAAAGACCTTGGAGTCCTAGTGGACAGCAAGTTGTCCGTGGGACAGCAATGTGCCCTTGTGGCCAAGGGGGGCAATGGAACCCTGGGGAACATTAAGAAAAGTGTGTCCAGCAGGACTAGGGAAGTTCTCCTCTGCCTCTACTCTACCCTGGTGAGACCACACCTGGAATACTGTGTCCAGTTTTGGGCTCCCCAGTTCAAGAGAGACAGGGACCTACTGGAGAGAGTCCAACAGAGAGCTACGAGGATGGTCAAGGAACTTGAACACCTCTCCTATGAAGAGAGACTGAGAGAACTGGGGCTGTTTAGCCTTGAAAGGAGACAGCTGAGAGGGGATCTTATTAACATATATAAATGTCTGAAGGGTGGGTGTCAAGAGGAAGGGGACAATCTTTTTTTAAGTGGTGCCCAGCAATAGAACAAGAAATAATGAGTTTAAGTTAGAACATAGGAAATTCCACCTCAACATGAGGAGAAACTTCTTTACTGTGAGGGTGCCAGAGCACTGGAACAGGCTGCCCAGAGAGGTTGTGGAGTCCCCTTCTCTGGAGACTTTCAAAACCCGCCTGGACACGTTCCTGTGTGGCTGCCCTAGGGGATCCTGCTCTGGCAGTGGGGTTGGACTAGATGATCTCTAGAGGTCCCTTTCAACTACTAACATTCTATGATTCTATGATCCTTCTCTTTTTCCAACACAAACTTACTTTTGATGTATTTAAACCTGATGTATATGCCAGGCCTGAACTGGCTCTGCTGCTACTGTTTCTGCGGTGGCTGTCATGGAGCATGCAGGAGCTGGAAAGCTAACGTTCACCAACCTGTCTATAAGAAGAAAAGGAAGGGTTGTATCCTGCAAGTCCTTGCTGCAGAGATAGTTTCATGGGAGAATTCAACCCTTGGTTGTCTTAAAACCTGT
The DNA here is from genome assembly GCA_020746105.1 of Trogon surrucura. Classification (NCBI taxonomy): domain Eukaryota; kingdom Metazoa; phylum Chordata; class Aves; order Trogoniformes; family Trogonidae; genus Trogon; species Trogon surrucura. The sequence continues at coordinate 58,701,105 of CM036618.1, forward strand.
CTTGCCCTGACAGCAATATCAGCGCCTACTGGGTGTAGAAGGCTGTGAGTGTAAGGGGTGTGGGAATCTCCCCTGCACACCTCGGTGTCTTGTGCTAATTGTGCGGCCTTCGAGCTGTAGCTGGTGATCTATGTCCTGTGTCTTTAAACAGTTCTGCTGGTGATGTTAATCATAGTAGCCATTAGTCACACAGAGTGGAGATGATTTAAAGGAAACTGACAACTTTAAGCATTACTCTTGATGTCTAAAAATATTAAATTGGTGATTGTTACAAGTAATGCCTAAGATTATGATAACTTAAAGAGTTTCAGGGTTTGGTTGCGTTGTATCCTTGGTGGGACTTAGTCTATAATCTCTTTCCCTTAAATACGCTTTTGCCTGAGGTTCCTGTGCATCTTTCATGCACCACTGGCAGAAGGAATTAAATAGCAGAAAATGTGATTCTAAAACCATGAATATATTCAGAGGGGCACACACAGAGTACCTGAAACTATTTTAAAACACATTCTTTGCAGTTAACTAATGCTCAACTTTCACAATAATGTCTCTTTTAAATCATTTGGTTTTCTAGCTCTTTCTGGACTGCTGTGTGAAATGTGTCCTACAAAACTGCCCCAGCTCTGCATTCTTTCTTCTCCTACCTCTTGGCATTCAACATCATCCTGTCTCCTATACATACTTAATTCCATGAATAACTGTTAAGAAACCAAACACACCGATAATCTGCAGACTAGAGCTTGAACACCACTATTTTAAATATTTCCCTTATACGAATCTCTGGTAACAGAGTGAAATGGAAAATGAGAGCAACAGCTGACCTTATCACAGAGAAATACGAAAAAGGAGTCTGGTAGGAGTCCACACAGGTGTAGATGGACAGTCATCTGAGACAGCTCTTGTGATTTAAGCTGTTACCTTCCCCTAACTGTTAATTTTCACTCTTCAGGTAGGAACTACTGCCCCAGAATTTAAGCAAAGGCAGGTTATGGAAGTATTCCTGTCCCAGTGAAGATTGTGACATTAACTCTTTTAATTCTGCACTTGTGCAAATTTAAAAGCACTCACATAATCTCTTAACACAACTCTGTTATGAGAACAATGATTAACAGCTAGTCATGGTGACATCAAAAATTGCTGGATTGGCTATCTGTGCCTTAAGGCTCTTGTGATCTGTAGTACTTGCGTGGCAGTAACCACTGAATAATTTCTTTTTGCGTGCAAAAATCTACTTTGGAGCCTTACAGAAAATACTATAGCACAGTATCAAAAATTCAAAAACTAAATTACAGGAGTAATTTGCAAATAGTGTTTGTATCCTCAGGATAAAATTTGTTCGTTTTTCAGTTTAGTACTGTTAGGACTCAGGGGGTCTGAGATTTGTAAAGCCAGGACAAGTTTATCAATCATGTTCTCTCTATGTATAGTTTCAATAACTGTTCTCTTTTCACAACTTGTCGTCAGTTTGAATTTTATTCTTGGACCTAGTAAGATGGTTACTTTTGGTCTGTTGTGTTCCAACCTAAAATCTGAAGATTAAGCAACTTTGTGAAACATGTCACTCTTTATATTGTATGTTTAAATATCATCAGTTCTCTGTGACCAGTGGGCTGTTTTGAAGAGTACTACTGCTTTAAATCATTGTTGGTTACTGAGGAAGAATGACATTCTGTTAAATAAAATATGACCAAATGAAAATTAAAATACATATATATTTTTGTGTTTGTATGTGGGAGTGTTTGTCTGGCTTGCCTGTGCTAAAATATATGGAAGACGTATTTTGAGTGGACTGTAATTGAATTTTGTCGAGGTTTTGAAAGAAAAATGAGAAATAACTGAAAGGTACATCAGCATGTAAGTTTTCTTCCTGATGACACTGAATGTCTCTTTACACCCATCAGTAAGTTTTGGAGAGCTAACATATTCCACATTTACAATACTATTGTGAGCTGTCACATCTTGGAAGACTGCAGGTCGTGAATGTCCTCCCAGATGAAGATCATACAGAGATGCAGCACAAGAAAACCTCATTTTCCCCTCAGAAGTATTTCCTACTTTCCTGCCTCTTCTGTACTGTGTTCCCCAGCATCATTTCATGTTCATTGACCTTTCTTTGGATGCCACATCTGGGAGAAGTGATATTAGCTCCTCAGAGAGATGTTCCTTTCTTCAGGGAAATGTTGCTGTTCTTAGGAGAGAATAACCACGGTAGGACAGGACAGGCTACGATACACTGAAGTGGCATCTACAGAATGACCATATTTTATTCTAGATTTTTTTTTCCTGGGAGAGAGAGACCCAATAAATTATAGTCATGTGCTTAGGTGCTTCACCAACGTCCTTTCTGCAGTATTCCTTTCTCTAAGCACAAGGACGCTTATTCACATTTTCCATATCTTAACTTTGGTTTACAGAGATTAAAAAAAACACAACAGCCTGCAGTAGCTTTCTATTTCACACATAATCTCAGTGCTATATTCAGATGCACTCCTTATGCCAGTGCTGCAGGGTATAACTTCCCAAGAAGAAGTACAGATTTCCCAATCACCATGTTGAAAAAATATCAATGATTTCTTGTCTACCATGGTCCTACAGCTCTCAGGCACCTCACTGTTTTATGCGGTATATAAAGCCATTGCTACACAAAGGTGCATTTCATCATCACAGTTGTTACAAGATTGCTGTTAGTACAGCTCTGCTCACTTTTAAATCGCTTACTCCCATCCCTCTTAGTGAGCAGAATTAAAACCTCAGTAACTGTCGTGGTTTAAGCCTACTGCCTGCACTGATAACAGAGAGCCACGAGATCACTCACTCCTTCCACCACTCCCATTTCCACAGGGATGTGGAGGGAGAAAACTCAACCAAGAAGGCTCAAGGACTGAGATTAAGGACAGGGAGGGTAATAATCTACCACTTAAAATGATGGGTAAAAGTACGGAGTAGACTTGGGGAGAAAACATAGATTTAATTTACCACCATCATTTACAGAAGCAGGATAGTGAGAGGAATACATAAATAAATACAACCCAATCTTAAATACACCCCCACACACCCCTCCCATCTGCCTGGCTACCTCCTTCCCCCCATCAGTGCAAGGGGGGCAGGGGGTGAGGGGTTTAGTCCATCCGGCCATTATTCTCTGTCCATGGCAGCTCCTCCGTCTTGCAAACGAGGGCTGCTCTCAGTCTCTCCTTCATGCCACATGGTGTCCATCTCACGGGATGCAATCCTCTTCCTCCTCGTGAGTCCATAGGGGCTATAGACTGGTTTGGGTCCACCCCCTGCTGATGCCCAGTCTCTCTCCCGTCTTGCATGGAGCCTGGACAATCTTGCTGCTGTCAGTCCGTCCAGCTGGCAGGCAATCATCTTCCTACCATCTCAACCACCACAGGGCTCCATGGAGAGGTTCTGCTCTGTCACTCTTCTTCCTCTCCTTCTTCTCCAGGACCCTTCTCCCCCTCTCCATTCTCAGGACTGTGTTCCTTTGTTTTCCTCTCACCTCCCCTTCGTGCAGGAGAACAAACTCTCCAACACAAAAGACAGGACAGATCAAGATGAGACAAAATCAAAAGAGACAGAGAACCCGTGGCCAAAGGCAGGTCCAACCCCTACCTGGAGGTGGGTGAGGCTCTCAAAGTTTCCCAAGAGTCATCCCACACAGCTCTACCCCCGCTTCGCAAAAGCCCTGCTAGACTCAAACCCATGATGGTAACCTAGTATGCATTGCTGCAATACCTCACCATAGTGCTTTGAGTTACAACCACTGCCCACTTGTATGTTCCCAGGCAGCTTTCCCCTGAAAACAATGTGATCCCAGCACAGCAGTATGTGTGTGTGTGTGTACGGGTCTGCTTGTCTCCCCCCTATTTTGGAGCCCTTTTACCAATGTCACCTGTCTTTGGGAAAAAGATTGAGGCCTCGAAACTCACATCTGTGTTGACATGTGACAACACGATAGGATATTGCCTAGGTAGCCCGACCCTGATGCGGGAGCTGGTTGGAGCATCCTGCAGTTCACATCCTGCAGCTCCAGCACCTTCAGTTCCTACCAGAGGAGACCAGATTGTGGGCTGGAGGATGGGGGAAGCAGTGCTAGACTTGTTTGTGGGCTGAGGGAACCGGAATGCAATGGGGACCCACACTAGGGCTGCACAGACAGTTTAGACATTAGCACCGTCAAAGTAGGTATGAGGGCAAAGGAGAGAAATGCTTTTTGCTCCCTGATGGTGAACAGAGTGAGCCCTTGCTGTCAGGCATCAGGGTTTCTCTACAGGAGGAGGTCATACACACCTTCCAGCCAAAAAGAAAGTGCCAGCGCAACTCCTGCCAGCGTGGAGGCACGGTCAACAGGATATGCCAGAGTATGGGAGACTTGTCTTGGGAATTAGCTACCTACCATGCTACCACAATGTTTGTGCTTCCTACAATAGCACCATAATAGTGTAGCGTACGGGAATGGATGGTGAAATTGGGAACGGTGCTGTTCAATAGTACTGATGGTGTCTACACAACTCGATGTCTATCGAGCATAATATAGACATGCTTGCTGACAGTGCTGATTTAATTCTCATGAGCTGGGTAGTGGGGTAAAATAACACTTGGCCTTCTAGACACGTACACTGGTTGGCTGGCTAAAAGCCCTTCCAGCACCCAAACCCTGACTGACAGTGTCCCTTCCCCTCTGGATAGATTACTAGACTGTCAAGCAACCTCTCTTCTCTTCATCCGTCAATTTAATTGTTGAAAACTCTGGACATTAGCAGCTGGGAGAGTGCCTATGTAGCAAAAAATATGTTGTGCTGGTCAAAATGGAGATAATATTTTTTTTAAACACTACTGTACTATTCTGATCTACAACTTTTTAACTTTTGTCTTTTTTTGAAAAATTTAACACCTTGCCTCGTTCCAAATTTACAGACAAAAAGAATTATTAATGAAATATCATACAAATTTTATTTTCAGCAGTGGTAATCCTAGAAGAAACAGCCAATGATATTATTAGATAGCAATATTTTTCATCTCAGTCTCTGGAAATAAATACCCTTTTTTTAACAGACATGTAATTTCTTCCTCACAAAGCAGCAAAGTGAGATTCAGGCTGATCTTACCGTATCCAGTGTAGAATCACTACATAAAGGCTAACTCCAATGAAGAAGCTGTTGAAAAGCTGATCTTAATGAGAAATAAAATAGTAAATTCGTCTTAGTTCAATGTAAAAAAAAAATTATAACATTTGAATATGAAACATGAACTTTTAGATTTGTTTTTAAATTAACATGATAGTAGAAAATGACAACATATTCTCTTTTTTTTAAATACATATAAACTGTTATAGTTCAGATCAAGCTACCAAAAACCAACAAGAAAATACCCTGAAAGTTCTTAGAATAAAGTATGAGGTACAAATGTGCATCATACTATCAACTGGAAATTTTGTTGCTGTTAAGTCTTTACATTATAATTATCAAATTCTTTTAATGCTCATATAGTAAAGACTTCAAGAATAAAACATATTAGTAGAAACAAAAAAAACCCCTGTCCAAATCCAGAAAATAAACATGGAACTGGCATACCACAGCTTATACTGATCTTTCTTGATTTAATTCCTCATATATGTGACTTTTCTTCTTTAAAAAATCTGTAGCCATGGCTCTCAGCCCATGTGGTACATCAAGATACAAGCATAGTAGCTTCTTAGGTTATTATAGTGTAATTAAAAACATTCGATATATAGTGTATTCTGAATAAAATATAGGCTAAATTTGATTAGGAAATAAAGATGCAGCACTGAAAAGAGTGTTTGGAAAAAACATTGCAAAGACACCTGTCAGGTACATGGTCTCTTCAAGAAGTATAGTTTACAGTCACTTTAGGCTATTATTGTCTTCACGCTCCAGAATCAAAGAAAGAGGAAAATTAATATATCTGCTAGTAACACATGCAAATCATCTGACTTAAAACGAGACCATGCGTCGTAGGTTAGGGCTGGGCCGGCCACTAACATGGAGAGACGCTCTCTAACCCCTTCTTCTGCCCCCAAACGGGAAGGAAAAGGGAATGAGGCAGAGAGACTTACGGGTCAGAGAAGAAAAACTAGAACAGCTTTAATGAAAATAACAGAAATAATGGTGAAAAGATAAAAGTAAAGGACTATATACAACTATGGATAGTAGCCCAATATAAAACCCAACTCCCTCCCCCAATAGCAATCCCCACTGGTGCTGCAGAGCAGGAGGCACTGGGGAAACCCCAGACTCAGCGGCGGTGGGAGCTGGATGCAGGGAGCTGGATTCGGGAAATCAGGATCCAGATCAAAATCAGGAGGTCAGATGGAGTCCTCTCTGGACACCGGCCATTGCAGAAAAAAGGGCGAAAAGGGGGAAAAGGAATGATATTCTTGTGATCACTCAATTTAAACTAAATATGACGTATATGGGATGGAATACTCTCGTTGGTCACCTGTCCTATCTATTATCCCCCGGAGGTGCAACCTTTTACTTCCTTGTGCCCCCTCTCACTACCTGGCACCCCCAGCGTGGCACACAAGAGCCAGCAGTGGCCTTGGTCACTACAGGAATAAGGATAAGCAAGAGCCTTTCTGCATCCCAGTCCCAGGCAGTAACTGTAACCATCAGGTGTTATCACTGCCAGTAGCACACACTGTCTGCAGAAACATGCTGCTGACTTCAGAACGTGCAGCCTTTCAGAAGAGACTGAACTGGAAAGTAAAAATCACTAAACAGAATTGGGGTTTTTTGCTAAACCCAGGACACCATGCTATGGAAAAGTGGATTTAGCCTACTGTTCATTTCTTGCTATGAGAGAACTGCCTTGTTATAAGGCTTTAGTAAAATACAGAGGCAGCTGCAGCACAGTGCAGATTAGTTACAATTCAGGTATTAACTAAGATTGACCTCAAGTTATAACTCCAGTGAGTAACATGCTCTGCCACTTGTTTTTGAGAAGGATCTTATGGAGATTTTCAGGAAAAGTGGGGATGTACCATACTACCGTTGCTTCTTCCCTTAAGTTCTCTAAAGCTCATTGCCTTTAAATTTCTCTGCTAATGTCCCTGCATTATGAAAGGAAGCAGATGGATCTACTATATGAGTATTTCATTTATTGCCAGTTCCCTGTCTTCTAATTTTATTGATGCTGAGGTAGGTTTTGTTAGGGTGTTCTTTTGGGAAGGTGGAGAGATGAGTCCATTTTTCTGTTTCAAGGTAATTCATCAAATGATGTTTTCATAACCCTTCAGTGGCAGACATTTATTTTTGACTGTCTGATTCCCCCCAGTTTATTATTCAAAGATCGTCTGGTTGTAATGATTAAATGTAAGCATCTCAGAAATGCATAATGATGCCAATTTTCTGCCTAGTTTCCCTTTCCTAGGAACACCTTATCAGTGCAATAAAAAGCCCAAGATGACAGCAATTTACACCTCTGCAGAGACAATAAAATGCAAATAGTGTGGTTTAGCTTGAGTATTTTCCCCAGGAAATAATTAGTTTTATCTTCTCATTGTTTTCCTTTGTGCAAAAAAAAAAAAAAAAAAAAAAAAAAGCAGCGCACTAATAAGATGACTGCTGTTTTGGTTTGTGTTTGTTTATTTATTTATTTATTTAGCTCAGGTAAGAATGTATCTATTACAAATGCCTATCGGGGAAAGGTGTGCACTTGTTGGATGCCACACAGTGAAGAGGTGCCCGCCTGCTGCCTTTCACCACCGCTTGTTTGCAAAGTGACATTTGTGGATTTCAGGCTGCAGAAGCGAGTTTGTGTTACGGGCTGAAGTCACTGAATAATGAGAGGCCGTGGAGGCCAGATACAGCACAGCTCCTCTGTTTGGATTTGAGATCCCCAAACCTCTTCTGTATAAATGGTACTTTACACGGGTCTTAGTTTCTGCGGGATTTTTGTCACACAGACTCACTGAACAAAACTACTGCACCCTAGGGAGGAGAGCATCGGTGCTGTCAGAGAACTAATTTCGGGAAGGCAGAGAATAAAACTGTCGGCTTTCCTGAGCTGAGTGTCCCAAGGGGACTTTTTATTTTGTGAAGAAAACTACCAGAGGCTTGTAGTATTACTGGTATTGATTTTAATGTTACAGTTTGCAGTCTTTATTTGCAAGAGAATTTTGATTAAAATGACTTGTCTTTGATTTTCCTTCTAAAAAATGGCTTTGATTTTAAAATTGATTTTGCAACAGTTCGTAATGTATAACTAAATTTGTTAAAGTAATGGTTATTTTTAAAAAATCAAACCCACTATTCTGATCATTGATATTAAAGTGATGGACTGAATTATTAATATAACATTTTATGACAGAAATCTCAATTCGTGTTTTCTGTTCAAGATATATTTGGTTCTGTGTCAAAATAAACTTAAAGGCCAAACTACCACAATTTCACATGGAAGAGAAACTCTTTAACGCTGCTCTGCTCCTTGACTTCTGTCAAAATAAGTCATAGATAACAAACACATATCAGTTCCTTTCACTGATTCACTCAAATAAAGATTAAAGAGAATAAGAAGACGCTATAAGTCAATTACTTGCTGACTTCCTGAACTAGAAAAATAATCAGATCATTAACTCCCATCTTAAAATGTAAGACTAGTCTTCTGAAAAGTTTAGTTAATGCTTACACCTGCTCCATAAATTTAAGCATCTCATTCCTCAGGTTTATTACCTGTATGACATCCACAGCTACTGAGGTCCGTCATCACAGAGCACAGGTGATTAAAGTCCCCCTGGCTGGATTCCTTACTGTAGCCCAGCATCAGAGATCGTCAGAATCTGCCTGCGGCTGTGTGATGAGGCAGGCAGGGTGGGAGGGGACTGTTATAAACCTTTGAATTTTCTCCATCATGAAGCTTTACTTTCCCTATTCTCCTGAGTGAGACTAGTCAGAATTTGCCCAAGAAGCTCCTTCCTACTGTTGTGGTTTGACCCTGGCCAACGGCCAGGTGCCCACACAGCTGCTCTGTCACACCCCTTCCTCTGCTAGACAGGGGGAGAAAATATATCAAAGGGCCCGTGGTTTGAGAGAAGGACAAGAAGATTTTGAATATAGCACAGTTGAAACTGTGAAACATTTCAATCTCATCTACGTTTTCAAAGGCGATTTTTAAAACTGTTTAAATAATTTTTTTGGATACAATTTTTCTTTTGATGATATGCTAGTTAAAACAATGGCAGGAAATATTTCTGCTTTAATTTCAGTATTTTATTTTGCTAAAGCTTTTGGGACTTTTGCACTTCATTATAATTTGAGACAAATATAATTTCAAAATCTAGAAATTGTTCTAAGGAACAAAATTTCCTTTTTTTTTTTGTTTTGTTTTGTTTGATCAGCTTCTCTAGTTTGCTGTGATTTTCAGAAAGGTTGTGATTTGATTAGTATATGCCTCCAGCCCTTCAGAAGCATTTTAACCATTCAAAGATTTATTCTTTTTTTTTTTCTTCCTCTTTGTCTATCCTGAAGTTTCAAGCTCATCCACTCTCACCTAAGTACAGACAAAGAGAGCTTCTTCTGAAGTGTATATTAAATAAATAAGCTGGTGGATTTGCATCTTTCCTTTCAAAATCCTACAAATGTCAGATACGCTATGTCAGAGACACTTTCTAATGTATTTGGGGAATGACTTATTAGAGAGCAGTGTAGGGGAAAGGGACCTGGGAGTCTTGGTGGACAGCAGGATGACCATGAGCCAGCACTGTGCCCTTGTGGCCAGGAAGGCCAATGGCATCCTGGGGTGTATTAGAAGGGGGCTGGTTAGTAGGTCGAGAGAGGTTCTCCTTCCCCTCTACTCTGCCCTGGTGAGACCCCATCTGGAATATTGTGTCCAGTTCTGGGCCCCTCAGTTCAAGAAAGACAGGGAACTGCTGGAGAGAGTCCAGCACAGGGCAACTAGGATGATTAAGGGAGTGGAGCATCTCCCTTATGAGGAAAGGCTGAGGGAGCTGAGGCTCTTTAGTTTGGAGAAGAGGAGGCTGAGGGGTGACCTCATTAATGTTTACAAATATATCAAGGGTGAGTGTCACGAGGATGGAGCCAGGCTCTTCTCGGTGACAACCACTGATAGGACAAGGGGTAATGGGCTGAAACTGGAACATAAGAGGTTCCGCTTAAACTCGAGAAGAAACTTCTTCTCAGTGAGGGTGACGGAACACTGGAACAGGCTGCCCAGGGAGGTTGTGGAGTCTCCTTCTCTGGGGACATTCAAGACCTGCCTGGACACATTCCTGTGTAGCATTATCTAGGCATTCCTGCTCTGGCAGGGGGATTGGACTTGGTGATCTTTCGAGGTCCCTTCCAATCCCTGACATTCTGTGATTCTGTGTATTAGCTGCATGTGAAAACATATTTCTTGATACCGTGATAGACAAGGAACTGATGTATATCAGGGAAGCAAAAATAACCACACCAGAGAGCGAGCAGATGAGAGGAAAAAGAACAGATCCAGGCCTAACAGTGATGCCAAGGAACTAAAGCGTTAGGATAAATATTGCCGTGCTCAAAGTGTTATTCCTATATGTAAGGGTTCCCTTTCCTTTCTAATCAGCTATAATCAGAAAAACAATTTGCTATAATGGAGAGCACACATTGTGTAATTTATGAAAAAAAAGTATCCTCTTTACAGTATTGATGACTGCCATGAGCAGTCAATCTAGAAGTAGAGTTCTGAGCTAGGTTGCACAGAGAGAATATAACAAAACTAAAAATTAATAGAGAGTGATAACAAAGATGATGTAACGGTATCTGCACATGGAGAGTAAATGTGCTAGGACAGTTCAGCCCTGAAAATAGCCAGTGGGGTTTGAGGCATAATGAAAGCCTACAAGCTCGTGAGTGGCTTGGAGAAAGTGAATTGCTGCCTTTTGCTTCATACAAGAGCAGAGAGTCACCACACAAAATGATCAGACTGCACATTCAGGTTGCATAAGAGAAGGTGAGTTGTCACGCAACCTGTAATTAAAATTCTTATACCATTGCCACAGGGCGCTGCAGATGCTGAAAGTATATATGATTTCCCAAAACATATTTGTAAAAGACTTATTTATCTAGGGTCATTAACCACAAATAAATACGGCCACTGGCTCAGAGCAATCTTGAGACACAAGGCTCTGAGTATTCCAACAGTTCACCAGGGGAGAATCAGTTCCTGCCTGCAGCCTTCTCATACTCTTCCTGGGCATCAGCTGCCATCCACAGGACTAGGTGGACCTTTAGTCTCTCCCAGTATGTTTTTTTCCTACTTTTGCTAAAAATAGCTTGCATGCTACAGATTTATTTAGTGTCCAACACTGTGATTAACTTGAGATTTCGTTGTTATAAGAGCTGTTTTCAAAGGCTGTTACGCTGTAAGGCCTTGCTTTCAGTTAAGACAGATGCAGGGAATTCATCCACCCAGCTTTAGACATCTACATGAGAGGTAATCACCCAGATCCCTTCTCTGCTCAGTGGAGAAGAAAATTCATGGTTACAGTCATGTTACCTAGAAGATGAGCTGGGTGCTATGCAACATAAAGGAAACCAAGCAGCTAACTCCCATGTAGAAACCTACACTGCAGTCGTCAGAATTTAGATATGTGAATCCCACTACATCTGCAACTAGGTGACAGCCTAACTAGGAAAACTGAGTGTTTTTCTCCCTGATTTTGAAATTGAGAGATTCCTATTAGAGAGGCCATTGCTCTTAATTGGTGTCCACATTGAAGATAATGTGAGGGAAGAACTGACAAGAAATGGAAGTAGAGAGCTGTATCCTGATTATACTTCCTCTCTCAGGGAATATACTGCATAAAAATGGAGAAAAAGTGGTGCGCTTTCTTTTTTTTCCCCAGGGTAGATTGGTATATTTGCTAAAAAAATAGTGCAAGAGCAGGCTAGCTGGAAAAGCTGTCTGCCACACAGACCATCAGGTTTGAGGTCCGTAAAGGTGTTAATGACAAACTTTGTTATCTAGAAAGTTCCTTTATCTTCTTCTTGAGTGTAATGCCTGCAAAAGATAAATACATCTACAAAAAATATATTAATTGCTTTATTTTCATGTAGTTCATCCAAAATCCCATTTCTAGGGCTAGGACTGAGAAAAATCATTCCCGGCTCTTAAAAGCCGTATTACAGAAATGAGACTACCTAAGAATAGTTTCATGTGGGAGATATACACATAGCAGTGCATGCGAAGGGCAGCATGAGGAATAATGGCCAGTTATTGAATTCAGAGGAAATGGGCTGTATAGCTCCTGGTGGTTGAATTAATTCACGATAGAATAGTATCCAGATATACGACATACAGAATTTTACATATTTTTTCTGTTTTCAGGATATAGTCATCTGGCCTTCTGCCATATGGAAACTTGTTTGTTACCTAGAAGTTGTTCTTATCACCAGTAAAGAACGGCTTCCCAAAATCTGTCTGTATCGATACTTACACTTATACCTATGCTTTGAACTATTTATATGATTTTGTCCAAGCTGAAAATCATTCTCTTCACTTCCGCTTTGTCTGCATTGATAACAGGTCATTGTTTCCTCATGACATTTTAATTGCTCACCAATCCTTCAGCTAAATGAAATGTACCACAGCACTTTAGATACTCCATCTACTTTGAGACAGGGTTCTTCCTATAATCTATGCTCCAAATGTTATATTTTGCATTGTTAATCTGCTTGCTGTTATGGTGTGATCTGTTGGTGGCATTCATTTGACCAAACTTCAGCTACCTGTAACCTAGCTCTATGCACTCTAGTCAATAAAGAGGAAGAGTCACTTCTAAGGCAGTACTCACCATTTCCTAAAGCAGAAATCTGAGCTAGGGGAAACTGGGTATGACTGGCAAGGGAGACATAACAGTAACCTGAAAGAGCATACATGTGGCACAGGGGCAGTGCAGAGGAAATGAGAATGTTTCCTTTACAAATTACTAAACAACAGGAGGAAGCCCTTTAACACCTTTTATTTGTAATGAAAAGGTAGGTCTCCAAAGAAAATGCTTGCTTAATGAAATATATTTAAATCAGCACCTTTGTCTTCTGAGAGGCACCGCTGCACACACAAATGCTCCTCTCCTTCACAGAAGACGTGTTGACTCTGCTATAAGTACTGAGATGTGCTCAGGCTACTCTTTCCAGAGGCAAGGCAAAAGGAATGCACATTGTTATGGCATAAAACCTTTTCAAGTGGACCTTTTTTATGGTGAACATTCAAGTCCTCAAAAGTGTGAGGAGTGTAAGCTCAGGCTTCCAGAACAACTGATCTGCACAGTGATGGATCAATAAAAGACACTGCAGTGGATCTTAACAAAAAGTGCCTCTTACCACATTCAGTGCACACTGGACATTAAACTAGCTTTTGGGATGGATGCATACCACAGTTTGAAGGTTTTTTTTTCTTTCCTTAAAAATAAAAATAGCAAAAAATTATAGGGTCCTGGGCTGGATCTAAGGTCTCATTGCCTATGCATGTGGAGGATGGTTCTTCTATGGTCATCGGAATCTCTTCCTTGAAAAACCCAGCCTCTATTCAAAGAGCAATTGAAGCTCAAAGCCTTCTTCCTGGAGGCTTTACTCTAAGATTTTCCTGTCCCTTTTGCTAAGGGGATGTCACAACCCAGAGATCTAAAACTGTTTTAAGTGGTGTGCTTGGAACTTACCATGTGTTTAATTTCTGAATTGCTCTTTATTTTTCATAAAGTGCAAGAGATCTTCAGGATGAGCAGTGCTTACATGTTTGGGATTGTAGTTACTTAGTCTGTTTGGGTGGTATCAATAACTTCACCCACTTCTCTGAACAATGACTTTGTGGGTTTGAGCTCTGGCTGATCACTGACAGACACATGCAAAGAGAACAGAGATGCAACTCTGACTCTTGGCCCACCTGTCTGCACAGAGCGGATTATTATTTACTGCTTGCACTTGTCAGCAGAAAATTACTTTGGCACTTGCTTGTTCTGTAACATAAAAGGACAACTAGCCTTGCATGTGCGAGTTTTAAAGAAGGCAAAAGAGCTGAAGGAAGGTGAGAGAAAAGATGACAGCAAAGCATCTTAAGTATTAGGGTACTTATCTCGGTGTGCAACTTGGAGCTTTACTCTGTCTAATGCTGGAAGCTGCTCTCAGCACATCTGTAAGCACATACCCACCCTTTGCCATGGGGTTGAAAGCAACAGAGCCACTTTTCACAGTGTGGTCAGACATGGGAATCTGGAGATGGACCCAGATGTATTCGGTTCTCCTTCAGAAGAGACAGGCTGTGTAACCAGAGCCGAAGCATGTGTATTGCTGAGGTATCTGAATTTGCCTATTTCTCAGAATGACTGACAGTAGCTTCAGAAGATTAGGGAGCCTGAAAACCAAGTGTGGCCAGATCAATATCTATTTCATTAGGAATCAAAACTTTCAGTGCAGTTTGCTCCTCTTAGCAATTTAAGAAACTCTTTTCTGTCTTTTCATGAACTGCCTGACCTTTTAACACACCAAATAGCTCTTACCTTCCTGTACATCAGTATACTACCTTCTTCTGGCTCCAGCCATGCAATTGTCTATACTTCAGAACACATGTTGTACCATTATCTCCTGTGATATTTCTGTGAAGGGGAAGATGGCAACAATTATTACTACATTTGTACAATATTTTCTTGATTCGTTATTAGAATTCTGTGGTAGGGCCACCTAAGACTGATAAACAAAAAATGAATGGTGTCAGCGGTAGCTAACAGATAGTTTAAAGAATTAACAACAGGAAAAGAAGATGCTGTACACAAACTAGTTTATAAATTTCAGACCTCCTTAAACAGAAGCAGGTGGTAGATTTCCTACTGTGTATTCAAGGCTTCTTTTTATTGGGAGTCAACCATTCTTTCCATGTGAATCTGCTAGAAACTGTTAATTGTAGCAATCTATTGCACCTCACTGATAGGTTTTGCAGCAATCTGATCTCCTGGACTTGTATTTACCAATGATTTAGGATGGCTGCCATCTCTAAAAGACATTAATTAGCTGTACTCCTACTGTGTTTAAATTCTTGCATAAAGACATTGCATATTAATCATAGTTTTCCTCTGGGATTACAGAGAACAAGCTTCGTATGTTTAGGAGCTAGTGTGCTGTCATGATAGAGGACTAAGCACATTCCTCATAAATAAAAATGCAACTATTTATATAAGGGGAGGAAGAATGAGCATTGGAAACAGCACAGTTTCTGATGATTTTGTGGCCTCAAACAGCAACTTCAGACTCACTTTTGGGAGGATTTGCATTATATTCCTCAACCTTCATGACAGTAAAGTCATTCTCTCCAGCCCATGGCCTCTTGTATTGTCTCTCAAAAAAGTATTTGGGAGAAGAACAGGCTAGAGCTTGAAACATTTGTTTTAAAGAGAAATAGACATTTTATGTTGTGATGAATCTTTAGTTTTTACTGTGGTCATGACCCGCATGCACTCCTCTCTCTGCTTGCATGTGGAGGCAGGGCTCCCCTCCAGGTGGGACGAGAAGGTCCTTCTCTTCTGTCTGCTTTAGGAGGAACAAGAGTGTGTGTTTAGTGCTGAGGCATGTGGCTGTCTGCTCTCACACAGGGGTTGGTCAGGAGTCAGATATTTTTTCTGATATGAGGATGACTTAAATAATCTTCCTGTCAGATCCAAGCATATAAGGGAGGATATTAATATTGACTACATTATTTATTTGTAAAAAATTGATATTTTAATATTTATGAAGATATTTACTAAGATTCTTTTAAAGGATATGTATGCAAGCAGAAAGCAAGTATACTTTTGAGCAAATATATAAAAGTTTTCAAGATAGTATCTGAACCTCAGGCATATGTCTATGTTTTACTTTGGTGGGAGAAAGGGTTCTCATAATAGAGTAACAAAATTAATTTATCTTGTGATGTATTTATGCATGAGTCTGAAATGTTAATCTGAGCAAACTAAATTAGTTAATTGGGAAGTTTCAACATCAAAAACCTTATTAGACATTTCTGTGTTTCCTAAGAAGCTTGAAATGTTAATCTTCAGCAGTGCTGTGACTCCAAGGACATTAAACAGTAGATGTATATTTAATAACTTAGTATGTTCTTAATCAACAATAGTAGTTTATGTATGCTTATTTCGGCTATGTAATCTGAGGAAAATAACATGTTGAGGATGGGGAACCCTTCTTTATAGAATAAATCTCTAATGTCTCATTTATCTTGTTTGTAGCAAGCAAAAAGAAACCTTGTAGGTCTAACTTTCTCATTGTTAGAAAGCATATTTGAAGATTTGTAATAAACTTTTACTTTATTATTTTACTATGTAAACATAAGCATTTAATTTAAGAATGGCAATAATGTGGTGTGGTTTAGAAGATTTATCTTATTAAAAAAAGGTATGCTAACTGATTTATGTCCAGAAACATGCAGTCATACATCAGGCTGTATTGATGTGGTAAATGCTTGCATGTATTTTGATTAGAATAAAGAATGCTTATCCAGTTGTCGTGTAATCAGCAAGTCAAGTTCTGTTTGCTAAATACAGTGTATTTTGTCCTCATCATACAGCCATAAAAGCATTAGGAGGCTGAGCACATCCCCTGTGAATGGTTATTAAATCATGTTTTTCACTCTACCGACTCAAGATCCACAGCCTGTCTGTTGATGAGAACGACCTGCACCTTTTGCTTCAAAAAAACAAGAAGGTCTTAGCCCTTAAAAAACCATCTGATTTCCCTGCTCACTCTTTGTATAACAGGATATTTGCAACAAATACCTCAAACAATGACAAGACTAATTCTGACAATTCTTGGAAATTTCTCCACTAGTATTCAGGTGCTGGCCTCACCAGTGTCACATACAGAAGAAGTACACTCTCATCCCCAACCTCTACCCCACTATTTACATACAGTGACCTCATTATCCTCCTTTCACGAAATCATCACTCTGGAAGCTCATGCTCAGTTGTGCATCCTGTGTGGTTCTTACAGAGTCCCTGTTCCATATCCAGTATTTACTTTCACAGGCATGGTCCAGATGCTTTGGTCTAGAGATACTTGGCATTTAAAAAGATCATTTGTTGGAGTGGGCCCAGACTGACAAGTTGGATGTCTTCATTATTGTCTGCTACTCTGACAGTCTATGTGTCATGCACACATTTTACCAGCAGTGATATTGTGTATTATTTGAGAGCATTAATAAAACATTATTAAATTAATCCCTGCAAAGGGATCATCCTGTTAGAATATTCTGAACTTCAGTATGACTCTCCATTGACAGCTGCGTTTGGGCATCTGCCAATTACTGAGTTCTTAATCCATTTAATGTGTTCTCTACTGGTTTATAACAGACTAATTTTATAATAAGACATGTGTGGTACTAAATCAAACACCTTACAAAAGACAGAAGTTACCAATTACTTTTGTCAAACAAGTCAGAAATCTCATCAAAGAAATCCATGGATACAGTCGTCTTGGGGTATGAGTTATAGAATTTCAATCAAAATATCTTCTAAAGACAAAAGCACTTAAATATTTTTTTCAGGGCTAATTTGACCAAGGGAATTCAGAACTGGGAGCCTGAACTGTAAACCCGAGCACAGCCTACTTTCAGATAAGTTCATGAAAAGTGAATTAGTTTTCATGGCAGTTTCCTCCCTGAATTCCTTACTACTCAAATTGTTTATCACAGGCTGTGGAAGAGGTCTTTGTACACTGTGCTACTGGACAAAAGGAGTGGGACAGTTTGGGCGGCAGTGCAAACTCTCTGCTCCAGACATATTTTTTAAAAAGCACTGTCTCTTATCTTCTGAAAGAAAGATGGCATCTTCAGGAGAAGGCAATCAACTCTCCTAATGGGAAGAGGTGCAACACAGGATAAAGGGTCCAAATTCTTCCCTCCTCTCCCTCCTTGCATCTCTGTTTCTGAATGATTAGTTTAGATGTCTCCCAGCTCAGCCTTTGTGCAACCCATTTTTAGGTACCTGAAAGACAACACAGACTGTCGACTACGGATATGCATGTGCTCTGCCTCAATCTAAGCCCAGTAAACATAGGGGTCCACTGGTCAAGCTGCCATTTTAGCATGGCACTCTGCTGAAATCAGTATATTTTTCCTCTTTAGAGGGAACAACATCAGATCGCACCTAGAAGCCCTTTCTCTTCCCAGCCTGACTCCCAGAAGTGAAAATACTCGACTCTGGGATCTTCAGCTGGAGGCCGGGCTTTCAGTACACCAACATTTTTGCGGCTCTAAGTATTAGCATTTAATAATGGAAAACCTACCTTGAAAGTGTAATATAAAATCATTCAAACTAATAGCACATGAAACATTTTTTCTTTTTTAATTTGTCTTATTTCAACGGGTGCCTACAAACTGAGAACAGTAGCTGCACCAATCTTATAAATATTAATAGGTCAGAAACCACTCTTAGGATGTTCCATACTAATAGTGATATTATGCAAAATAACAGCATGCAGGGAAAATCATGTAGACTTTTGCGGACCATAATATTCTGTCTTTCCAGATCTATCCAGACATCTATATCACAATTTTAAAATACCATAATTCCCTTGTATATGGCATCAGTCAGTTTTATGAGCTTTAGGGTAATTTAACTGCACAGGTGTTGAAAGATTTAAAGTTACTGTCATCAGCTATTCCTTCAGGTAATCATTGTTACTAGAGAAGATGGGAGGAAATGGATTTAAATATAATGATCTTGACAAATTGGAGAAATGGTCTGAAAAAAACTAGGTTGCAGTTCAGTAAGAATAAGAACAAAGACTGTACTTAGATGAAAATAAGAGCAGCACACAGGACAGGAAAAAGGCAACTAGGAAGAAGTTCCTAAGGAAAGAATCAAAAGTTGTGATATAAAGATAAATATTGTGTTATAAAGATAAATATAGCCGTAGGGGTTAGGGTCAAAGGTCCAGCTAGACTAGTATCTATTTCTGACAGTGAACAATATTATATGCTTATAAGAAGACTACAAGAAAGGGGAATGGCAGAGTGACACCTCTTCTGATGCTCTCTTTGCCTTATGGCACTCTGGATTAGGAGTTTACCACAGCAGAGTCACATCTCCAGAATCTTATTTTAGAATACTTTAGTGGATGTTTTCTGATTTATGAAAAAAAATCTGGACCTTTTCATATCTGTGGTATCCGAATCAATCTGTGGCAAAAGGTTCCACAACTTAATTGTGTAGCACATAAAACTTTGCTTCCTTTGGTTTGTGTTAAACCTGCTGCCTATAATTTCATCATGTACTCTTTATTTTATGTACTATGACAAGTAATATATCGTTGTTCCCTACTTACGTTTTCCATGACATGTTTGTGTTCTTTTTTTAATTTTAAAAAAATTCGTTTAATAAATGTTGATTATGTATTTCTGAAGTTTAAGAAGGGACCTACTGTATGTTTGTCCTCAGAGACCATCACATACTTCTGATAATCCTTGTCACATTTCTCAGTGCCTCTTCTGATTCTACTTTACTAGTTTCTGATATCTGCTGTATGATTTCTGTTATATGGTGGCCAGAACGGCACACAGCGTTTGAGACATAAATGCACAAGGGTTTTATTTCGGGACCTTATGCAGTTTTCTTCCCTTTCTCTTTCATGATAGTTCCACATATTGAATTGATTTTGTGACAGCTTTCAGGTACTGGGCTAACATTTTCAAAGAATTGTTCACAGTATCTCCAAAGTCTCATTTCTGAGTTATAAAATCTTATTGAAATGCTGCTGCTGTACATATAGAATTACAATTACTTCTTTTCATGGGATTTATTTTACATTTATGGATTGAATTTCTCCTGATTTTTTTTCATATTTTATCATGAGATCTTTTTTTCAGCTGCTTTCAGCCAGTTTAGCTGTGACTAACCTGAATATGGGAGCTAGTACAGCACCCCAAGTATTAGCTCATCTCTGACTTAAAATTGGACCTGTAAAATTACATCAGTTGTTTGCCTGTGTGCTCAGCCGCTCAGGATATAAGTACGTGTGTGTGCAGATACCTGATTTGTGATTACTCAGCTAACTTTTATGGACAAAAATCCGGCATCCACAAACATCTGTGTTTGCCTGTCATTCAAAATCTGGTCCTCGGTGAATTAAATGCTATGCTGGTTAAATACATGTGTGTATATAATACAATCTATGAATCTCAGGACTTAAAGAAAAGTCAGTCATAACCGCTGCATGTTGGTGCTCTTGGTGTTGAATTCTTCTCAAAAGTTTAATAGATTGCTGTGGTCTGTAGACTAATTAACACCACCACCAACATTGTGGCCTGGTGAGACCTTGAACAGTTTTCAGACAAGGCTGAACTGGGACAAAACAAACCAAACAAAAATCTTACAGTTCGTGCTGCTGTGTACATTCTTTGTGGACAGAAGTGATTTCCCTTTTCTTGTTTTAGTAACTGTGAAAGAATTATTACTGACTCTTCACCCAAAATGTTAAAGGTAAACAGAAAACTAGGACAGCAATTTGCAAAATGAAGTGTGCCCAATTATGTGTGAGTTAGATGAATGCCTGTTTGCACACTCAATTGGCACATTAAATTTGTCATGTTTTCTTATTCGCTTTCGGTAATTGTGCATGTAAACGAACAGGTAACCTGTAATTTCCATAAGTAATTGACATATTTGAATGTGTAATTACTTTATTTGTAACTGAAACCCAAATTTTTACTACCTTGAGGTTCATGGAGAGCACAAGCTTTGGACCTTAAAGGGGGAAATGAAGTTAAATGATCCACTGACAAAATGGAGTTCCTTCCACAAAAATAGTTAATTATCTTGCCAACCTAAATTATCCTAAAATGTTCTCTTGCTGACATAGGAAGAAGAGATGCCAGCCTAGATCAGCAGTGAAAGGTGTCAAGATCCTAGCTAAATGTAAACAACAAGGATCTAGATCTTCTGAGTAGCCACTAAGTTTTTTTGTTAGAAGGAATAAAAATGGTAATAGCTGGTCAACCTATCAAAAGTTTCTATACTATACACCATAGATACTATATAGGCATCTATATATTAATGCAAGAAACTTAATCTCACTGCTGTTGTGAATTAACTGGTATAACAAAGATAGGATAACTCATATGACTAGAAGATGATAATAAATTGGTGTAGTACGCTCCAGAAGGAGAAACAAGGGAGAAGGGAAGAAGTATTACCTTGTCTGTACAAGATAACACACTTACTTGGAGGCTGAAAGTATTAAATGTATGCTCCAAGTCTTTGGCTAGTAGTTAAAGAGATTAGAGAAGAAAGACTGCAGGTATGCTGGCAAATCTTGACAATTTAGTCTGAAAAACCAAGATGAAGCTTAATGGCAACACAGATAGGAATAACTGACAAAAGAGAAATAGGATGAAATACCAGATCTTGCAGACAAAATTTTGATTCTGTGGTGGACCACAAGCTGAATATAAGTTAGTAAGGTTGTACAGCTCTGAACATCTTGTCTGGGATGTACGCTCAGAAATGCACAGGACTTATATTCTTCTCAGACCTGTATTGTCTGACTGGATTGCCGTGGTCGTTATACTTTAAGAAAGATGTGTAGCAACCAACAAAAGTCCAGGAGAATCTCTAGAAAAGATAACCTTTAGGGAAATATTGGGAAAACTGGACCTAGGTAAGACACAAATTCGGAGATGGTTGGGACAAGGCAATATAAATATTGTCAGAATGATAAAAGTGAATCACCCGTGTTTTCCAATTTGAACAAATATTTGGAAATATTTGGAAGACTTTAGGTGGACAGAAGTCTGCTACGAAGAATGAGAGGATAAACTATTTTACAAGCCTTTGGTAGATAAAGAAACAGTAATAAGCTTTGTTTTCAGCAAGAAAAGTTAAATTAGATGTTAGCAAACACTTCCCAATTATAAGGGAATGTGACAGTGCTAGTCAGAAAAATAACTTTGCGCTGTATGAGCAGATGTCTGCAGAGGTTGTAAAATCTTAATTGCTGAAGATATTAAAAACTGTTTAGCCATATGTCTTTCATGAACGACACAGGGATAATTGATCCTGCTAGAGTTGGGCTAACTGATATTTCTCATGTTTTCTCCCAACTGTTCTTTGTATAATTCTGTTATTTTATGGTTGTATTTAAAATTATGTATTTTTAGTAATTGCTTAAGCTTTTAGAAAACCAGAATTGAAAAATTGTAATAACTCAGCAGTGTATAGTTTCACAGCTACCTACAGTTCCTATTCTTCCTCTAGCATCTTCTTTTAGTAGCTGTTTCGAGGAAAACAGTGGCTTAGTGACTTAATATACTTGTCCCTTTGGAGGGACCCTGAGGAGAGACTGGAGATAATTTCAGTGTCCAAGAGCGAAACAGTCTTGGAGGATTTGTTCCTTTGCAAGTTGGCTAGTCCAAGCAGTCAGGATAATTCTCAAGGTCTCTCAGAAAAAAAAAAGACTCTGACTTTCAGTATATTTTTTGTCATTTCTTTTCCCTGATTTCACACTCTGAGTATTTCTGTTAGGTAACTGTGGAAATGGTAAACCCTCCCCATATTCATGTGCTGCACTTCTGTGGGGAGCTCCTTTTTGACCCTTTGACCCAGACTCAAAAGCTGAGAACAGGTACTGGAAAAGGAACACAACTGGATGCCTGTACAGGCAGAGCCTTCCATCTTTCCTGCAATTTGTATCCATCATAGCCATGTGCAGTCTCAAGCAAAAACTTGGAAGAACACCAACCCCCAAAGTTTTAATAAAACAGATGACATATTTTAGTAGAGATGACTTCATTTATTTTTAATAATTTTGATTATTTTAACGAACATTTAATAAAGACAATAATGAAAATTCGTCATTAAATTTTATAAACCTGAAAATACCTAGCAATACACACTAGTTGGCATAACTTTACAGTAGAAATTAGGGGAAAAGCCCAAGTTCCTCAGTCTTTCCCCACACCAGAAGTGGCTGGGCTAGGTGGGCTCTACTGTCACACAGCTTGGATCTGTGCTGTGTCTGCACCTGGCTAATGTAGATACGGATGACACACTGGGGAAAATCGAAACTATAACAGTAGTACAAAATGTAAGCCACTGACAGGATCCTGATTTGAAGTTAGAAGCCAAGCTTTGTGTATCTGGAGAAAAGAGAGAATGCGGGGCTTAGTAACAAGGTTTAGTGGTGGACCTGGCAATGTTAACAGTTGGACTCAATATTGTTAGAGGTTTTCCCACCTAAACCTACAGGAAGGCTGGAGAGGGACTTTTTACAAGAGGGTCCACTGAAAGGACAAGAGGAAATGGGTTTAAGTTGAAGGAGAATAGATTTAGATTAGATCTTAGAAAGAAGTTCTTCAGTACGAGGGTGGCAAGACTTTGGAATAAATTGCCCAGAGACGTTGTGGCTGCCCCCTCCCTGGAGGTGTTCAAGGCCAGGTTGGATGAGGCCTTGAGTAGCCTGATCTAGTTCAGAGGCATCCCTGCCCATGACAAGGAGGCTGGATTAGATGATCTCTAAGGTCCCTTCCAACTTAGGCTATTCTATGATTCTATGATCCTCCACAACTTGATGGGATTACTTGGCCATGTCACTATTTCAAAAAAGAGGAACAGGAGCTCCTCAAGTCAACATACACCATGAAGGCCTTGTGTGAAACACCCAGGAAAGTCACAAAGCCTTTTACTGCTAAGAATAACAATATATACCACCTGTGCTTGCAGTCTTGTAGGTATAATTCTGAATTTATTGCCTTCAACTCTGATAAATAAGCCCCTGCTTTTTTTTTATGGCTGAGACTTCACGGTACTGGAGAGCGAAACAAACCCGAGTGAAAACGGCAGAGGGACCCACTTGACAAAGGCAGTCCGCGAGCAGGGTTTAGGGTGTGCAGCAGCTCCTGAGTATGTGCTCGGGGTAGGGGCTGGCATACGAGACTACCAGACGTGGCAGGGTGTGGTGAGGAAGGTTACGTTAGCAGCCTCTGAATCTTCAGAGGAGGTTTCTCTAGAAATGACAAAGAGGAGCTCTGCCTGCAGAAGTCTGGCAGCAGTTGATACCTGTCAGCCTGGGATCTCCCCTGCTGACCGCCACACCACATGGAGCACCCTGTGAGGAGCAGCATTCACGAAGGACATCAGTCAGTGAGAACCAGTGATGCTGTGCAGAGGTTTGCCTTACTGAAGGCTGTTGTGCATTCAGCTCAAGCAGATGTTAGCGAGACTCATGGTGTCCCAGGCACTGCTGTGTGGCAGGACCCAGCAAAAGTCACCTTTTTGTAAGCAGTTTAGCTGCGGCTACGGCTTCCTTTGGGAGTGAGGAAGGGAGGACAAATATATTTGCCATTTATATTGATAGTAAAAAAGAACACTGATCTTTGCAAATTCAGACTCAAAACCATATTATTCTGGCTGCTTTTTAAAACTCTAAGGTTCTTTGCACTGTTAAATGATCAGGCATACATTCGCACAAGTGCTCTCTCTAAAATACGAACCAAAACACACTGACGATGAAAACTCGGTTATGTAATTTCACAGAGAGAGATAATTTTATTTGGTGTGTGAATGCCACCATAAGACCTATTTACAGCTATCATGATTTTTCCTTACAAATGCATATCTTCCCCGGGCTAAAGTAATTACATTTAAATGGCATTTTTGCTTTCAGAGTGCTGCAGAAGGACAAATATTCAGACCTTAAAGCATTTACAGTGAAATGGTGTCATAGTAGATGCATTTCAGTTCCCCTTGCAGCAGATTTGATTATTTAAGGAAGACCTACAGAACAAATTTGTTCTATGTCTTATGAAAAGACATACAAATGTTGCTTTCCTTCTAATATTTTAACAAGGAATTTATTTAAATGTTATAGCTATGAATTAAATTTTCACTCTTGCATCTCAATCTCATGTGTATCTACATGCCCGTGGACAAATCCTGAGTCATATTTGTTGTTAGTCGTAGCATGAGACCCCTAAATATTCATAATAATAGGCAGTGAAAAGAAGTAGGCTGGGAAACTGTAGGTAGATGGCATCTTGAAGGTGTCTCTGAATGAACCTTTATATTGTTTTCTGCAGAAGGGTGTCAGCTAGCATCTGTCCAGAATACATGGAAAATATGTGAGGGACTTAAAGCTTTTTCAGAGAGGATTTTTCCAAGATCAAAGTGAAGCAAAGCAGATCTCCCCCTTAGGGAAGCATTTTACTTAACAGTAGCTGGTAAGAGTTTTTGTACATCACATTTGTATTACTTGTGTAGCCGTAGATGTGATGGGAAGAACTTGAAACGAGACTGTTTCTCTTCTGTGTTAATTTTGCTAGGCTCATGTTTCTGTAAAAATGTTTTATTGACAGGATGGCTTTGTGAGGTCCTTCCCTCACAGTGCAATCAAAAAAATGGAAAAGGTCATTGCCCTTTGTGTCATGGCTAAGCAACATAGGTCTTCTCTTCCTCTATATTGTTAGAGTATTTCAGTTGGAAGGGACCTACAAGGATCATCTAGTCCTTGTTGCCAAGAGGTTTACTGCTATTCTCAGGTAGTGTATTAGCAACACAGTGCCAGATCCTTGTGCAGGAAGTGTTGGTAAGGTTGAGGTAAGGATAGTGAAGCCCTGGAACAGAGCACCCGGGAAATTTTTTCAGCTGTATTATTGTAGGGTTTTAGAAAGTAAGACTGGTAAAAAATCTGTCGGCAATAGTTTAGGCACAGTTTATCCTGCCTACTCAAGACCCTTCCCAGTTCTGTTTTCTATTTTTTTAATTGCATATCTCAAACTGTACTGTGTGGGGCTTTTTTGCAGGGGGAGGGGTGTTGTTTCTTCATTTATAGTATTTTTTTTGATAGTTTCTTTTGGTTTTGTTGGGCTTTTTTTTTTTTTTTTTAAGATCCATCCTGAAGTACTGGGAGAATGTAAACTGTCAAGGCCAGCAGGATCAGGGAAGTGATTTTACCCCCATGCTCAGCACTGATGAGACCACATCTCAAGTACTGTGTTCAGTTTTGTGCCTCTCACTACAAGACGGACATTGAGGCACTAGAGTGTGTCCAAAGAAGGGCAAGAAAGCTGGTGAAGGGTTTAGAGCACGTCTTATGAGGAGGGGCTGAGAGAATCGGGGTTGTTTAGCCTGGAGAAAAGGAGGTTGAGGGGAGACCTTATCACTCTCTACAACTACCTAAGGGAGGTTGTAGAGAAGTGGGGAATGGTCTGTTCAGTCAAGTAAGAGATGACAGGACAAGATGAAATGGCCTCAAGCTGCACCAAGGGCAGTTTAGATTGGGCATTAGGAAGAATTTATCAGGCATTAGAACGGGTTGCCTAGGGCAGTGGTGGAGTCCATGTCCCTGGAGGTATATTTAAGAGTCTTGTAGGCAAAGTGCTTACGGATACGATTTGGTCAAGGACTTGTCAGTGATATGTTAATGATTGGACTGATGATCTTAAAAGTCTTTTTTGTTCCAGACAATTCTGTGTGACACAACACCAGAATGATTAAACATTAAAACCTTATTCTTAAAACAAATTGTTCTGTGAACACCAGCACAAAGGAAACCTATCTTCCTGTGGATTCTTGCACAGCATTTCTTGCCTCTTCACCATCACAATCCCAATTCTCTGCAACTAGTCTACATCCCGTACCATTATATCCCCCATTCCCCTACAAGCCCTCTTCAATCAGTCAGAACATGAATTTCATTTTTCTCACAGAACAAAGGATACTGATCTTTCCCAAGAACCTCATTTCCTTTACCTGTCTCTGTAACGCTGCTGTGGCAAGTGCAATTGATTCAGAGCTGTGGAGATGGTGACTGCTGCCTGCTGCTGCTGGTGGGCAAATAACAGATGTGTCGACTTGCTGCTGCCCTTCCACCACCACCCACCCTCCAACTGGCTGGTGTTTTCAGTTGATTATTGATGATGATTATTATTATTGTTATTATTTAGTGCCCAAAATTGACTCTTGGAGTCCAGTAGACAGATATCATGATCACTGAAGTCTCCATTAAATTAGATAAAATCAATCTTACGATTTTAAAGATAATGATGTTTTTGGAAACTGGACTCACGTTCTTTGAACAGCTGGAATTGTCAGGTCTGAACAAAATGTCCTTTGTAATAAATAACTCTACAATCCAATATCTTGCAAGCACTGTCACTGGCTGCTTTAAATAAGCATTTTTCTTTGCCAGGAAGGTAATGCCCCTATCTCATTTTAACCTCAATGATGCGGAATTGTTCTGGTAAACTAATATATCTTTCTCCGGAATTGAGAAAACTACAACTAGTTCCAAGTCACATAAAATAAATTATTCCAGAGCTGATAAAAGATGTTGTGCAGATCAGATTAAGAATTTAATTATGGGACAGCTGCATCTTCTGATATTAGGAGATGTTTTGGAAATATGCTTGTTGTATGTGTTTACAGCACCTGCTCTTAGGAAAGGAAAAAACAAACTGATACTGGTTCTAGTTAGAATTTCTTTGTTTTGTCAGTGGATATGGATTTTCTTAAATACATTTAGATTATTTTTCCATTGTGTATAGTGATTATAAACCCAAATATCATCTTTGGAATGCAATAACCTGAGTATAGTTATATTAAGTGTAGTAACTTTTAAAATATTTTGTGTGTAGAATTTTGGTTTTGATATATTCTGTCTATAATAATGTATTAACCTGAAACACATACATAAAATATTAATTTCCAACATGAGCTAAATAAATATTATGAAATGATAACTTTAAATACTCAGAAATAGTACTCAGAAAGTTACTCAAAGGTAATATTGCGGAAGGAGAGTCATTCAAATAGCTTTTAAATTTCCCTGCCATGATTTAAGAAAATGGAGAAGAAACTCCAAAGACTCTACAACAGTAGGAGTTGGTGACTTTGCAGTGTTCGCTAAGCTAATCCAGTTAGAAGACCAGGTCTGGAAATCATAGTTCTATGACTTAAAATGGGAGAAGTTTTATACATTTGCTGATGATTTGCTGTTCTTTTCTGGTTGCAGGTATAAGGTAGGAAATGGGCATGAAACAGACCTATCACGAAATGCCAGCCTGCAAACCACATCTCAAGATTGAGTGTACCAGAAATAACATTTCTTCAATGCTATGCTTTATCTATAGTTAAAACAGCGGTAGATGATAGTGGCTTTGATTTCTGTACACTTATCCCTGATCTTATGCCGACTATATTCTCACTAGGCTTTGATTGTCCTCAGGCCAGAAAAACGCTTACATTCTTATTCACAGTGAAGGTGGCACTTACTGTCATCACGTTGTCTGTCATCTTTTGGACCGCAGAAGTAGAGTGAGTCTTGACATGGCGTATATGATACTGAAGCTTTGGATTTTGTAGAATATTGTATAGGAAGATGAAGTGTGATATGACATTACTTCATGTGCCTCAAAACCAGTGAGAGAAAGAAGTGTCTCTTTACCCAGAAAGTGATGACAACCTGTTGTCCTTATTTTATAGATTTGGACATCGAATTCAGACTAAAAATTTCTCCTCTACAGAAGCATGTGGGTATATATTACATAACCTACAGTCGCATTAAAGGGCATGTGGATGAGGGCGGCCTTCCTGTGGATGTATAAAGCCACTTCTCAGAATTAATATTTGCCTGTTTCAGATAAGTCGAGATAGGGGGACACCAGCATTTTTAACCCCTTATGTTCAATTGTGACACCTGCTTATTCAGACAAGGATTCTCCTTCATCGTTTTTATCTTTCCTTTACAATTAGTTACGTCCACCACACACACACATTGTGGTGGAGCAATACTATTGTACAGTGACCTCAGCAGATCTTTTAGGAAGTTTGGTGATGTGGAAAGACAAGGTCAGCTGTTTCTTTGCATTGTCTTTTTCAGTTTTACAGCAGTAGATAACGTATTTCTCCCCTGGGGCCAGTGGGCAGGGGCGCAGCTCCCTGGACGGGCTGTGCTGTCCCTGTCTGGGTGGTTTCAAGCCCCAGGGAGAGGGGCACAGCTCTGAGCAACTCTGTCTGACCTTGGCTCTGAGCCTGCTTTGGCGAGGACAGACCAGGGACCTCTGGAGCCCCTGTCCAGCCTGAGCTATCTTTGACCCTGTGGTATGTTAGTGTCCTTCACCTTCACTTGATGTAGTATTCTCACATTCTTACTGATCTCTGACCACACCTCTCTGGGTAAAGATGAATCTAGGGACAAGACCACATTTGATGTTCCCAGAATTGTCTATATTGGGAATTAAAAATCAATCTGAAACATGTAGAACCAACAAATCCAATAGTTCTGTGATGGAAGGTTCCTTTATGATCCGCTCTATGTGAATAGTAAAATATCTGTCCCATCTGGAACGGTGAAATGATGGTTTTGTTATCACAGGACAGATGAGATCTGTTTCTCTGCATCAAAAGAGATCTTTGAGATCTGAGAAATTAAGAAACTCTGGATATTTATCTTATAATAAAATGACCATTGACTATTTCACTCAGGTGGACACACCTTTATGAGGTTGTCTATGGAGACAGTAGCCCATAGACATTTTCAGTGGACTGTAAAAAAGATGATTCTAAAAAGGTCATGGAGGTCTTTGCTTTGTGTATTGGGATGCTTTTTTTTCCTCTAAATGTTAGGTCTTTCCATGACATCTCCTTTTCACTTTGAGCTACCACATGATAGGTCTTGCCCAGCAATGTCTTTGCCTCACATTCAAGAAAGTTAGCCCTTTTCCTGAGAAAAAAAAGAAGAAAGAAAAAAAAATGAAAAGGAAAAAAGGAGAAAAGCTCAGCTGCACCACTGATAGCAATAGTGGCCAATACCAGCATAAAAAGAGCATTAGATAGCTAGTGATTGTTTAACTCTACTAGACCTAGATTTGAGCAAGTATATGTGAGCTATAGGAAATATACCACTAGCATCAGTTTCCTCAGCCCTTGGACTGCAGTGTAAAGATATATGGTACTTAGAAAAAAAAATCATACAGAAAAAAATCAATTACAATATTTGCCAGTATTACCTTTGTACCAGCACTATCTATAATAGAGGTGGTTCTGTGGACAGAGGCAGAGGTAAGGGCGTGACTGGGTTACTCAATGCAGACTTGCTCAGCAGACAATGGAGAAAGCTGCAATACTTTTATTCTCTTTCAGATGCTTGTTTTAATTCTCTTTCAGATGCTTGTTTTATATAAATTATATCTGTTCGCTTTGACAATACACATAAGTTCTTCACTGATGAGAAAGGAATCCTGTGATGACTTACAGCAAAGATATCTATTTAGTCAGGTGAATGCCCTCTTCCAGCCTCCTGCTTTAGGAGGTTTGTGGGTGGCTCTGCAAACAAAAATTCATATGCAGACCACAGGTTATCTTTAAACCCTGAAAGTTATTGCAGGTCCTCGAGGTGTTCTTTGAAATAAGCTAGCATACTCTGCCAGCAATGGTTTTGTCCACTGCAGAAAAGTCTGTGCAGATTAAGAAATTTTCTCTCACGAAGAGCTTGCGGAAAGATTTCTGGCATTTTATTCATCCATTTTGTAAGGAAATGGGTCAAATAAAACTCATATTTGAGAGTCAATTTTTTAGGTGTAGCTTGCACACATTGCTATTTGTGTGTTCAGTACTTGACATTTGAACTGACATAGAGAGAAGTGAAACGACAGGAACGGCTAACCTGGTCTCATGAAATCATGATGATTTTGCATACAGAAAAAGGCAGAAATAGAAAATACTTTAATCAATATTATATTGCTCTTTTCTTTCAAAACCAACCCATTATTTTTATCTTTGGTTCTTTGTTACTTGGTCAGGGTCCTTTGTCTAGAGCAAAGATCACAGTGGTTTGCTGAATCAAAGTAACAGGCATGTGCTGAAGGGCGTATGAATGCATTCCTGTTACGCTGCTGACCTTTCTTCAAGAATAAGTAGGGACTCAAAGACAAAGAAGAACTGGGTGTAACATCAGGGTTTCCTTTGTAGAGTTTTCAGTTTAGTGAAGATTTACATTTTTAATTACTGTTGGTCTATGTAAAAAAAAATTGGTGTGCAGATGGAAGGCATCACTTCAACAGGCCTGTTTCTGTAGAAGCTGCAGCTACCATACTGTGACTGGATAGCCGATTAATCAGAGAGCTGGCTGGAAACCTGCGGTTAGCTCAGTTTCCAGATTTCCCATAGACTTGCACGACCTTGGGTAAATCACCCTTGCTAAATCCTTGAGGGAACATCTGTCATTTTACACATTTGGCAATCTCAGTACAATGAGCAGAAAGCCGTACAGCTCAGTTTTGTGTGACCTTCTTGCTGGTTTGCTGCACAGAGCGGGATCAGAGCTGGAATTTAGGCTGGAGGAATCACAGGGCAGTTCTGGTTTGAAGGAGGCTCTGCAGGTGATCTGGTCCTACCTCCTGCACGGAGCTAAACTGTTGTCAAAGTTATATAATTTTGCTCAGGAACTGACTGGGCTAGTGAAAATTTGAAAATCTCTGAGGATGGAGATTCCACAACCTCTCTGGGCACATGCTCTGATGCTTACTGCTCTGGTGGTGAAATATATTTTGCTGGAACTTGTGACACTTGCACCTTTGAGAAGAATCCAGTTTTGCCCTTTCTGTAACTGCATTTTTCGTTGTGGAAGATTGCAGTCAGTCCTCACTCTTAGCTTTCCCTTATCCAGGCTGAAAAAACCCTTTTCTTTCAGGCTTTCCCCTAGCCCCTAGCCATGCTACTGGCCTTTCTTTGGCCTCTCTCTCGTACTGGGGTGGCAAAACTGGAGAAGGGGCACCACGTACGTCCTCCCAAGTGCTAAGCAGAGAGGAGTAATAGTTTTCCCCAACGCACTTACTGCTCTCCTGTTAATGCAGCACAGCATGTTGTTAGCCTTCATCACTGCAAGGCTGCACTGCTGCCTCATGCTTAACTTGTTTCCTACCATGATCCAAATGGTTCTTCTGCAGTAGCATTGCCCAGCCAGCCAGTCACTGGCCTCGGCTGTTGCATGTTTGTTTTTTTTTCCTGTGCTGAGACACTAAAATTTATCTTTATTGAAGTTTGAATCATTGACCATGTCTTTGAGCTAGTTTTTGGTCTCGTAAGTGATTCACCTACCTTGTAGTTTAGTCATCCAGTCCATCTCCGGAAATCTTAGAGTTTTTTTTTTAATTAGCTTTCTGTATTCCTAGTCCCATTGTTATAATTTAAAATTTTGCTCACTGAGTGAATGACAGTAAAAACACTCAAGGGAAGCAAGTTTTCCCTTTTCATTTAGCAGTAAAGAGGATTGATTTCGGTGTTTGAATAGGCAATCAAGCAGAAGCTGTTCTGGACAATGTCTATAGCAGAAATATTGCAATTTTATTACAGGGATGGAGGAACACTGGGTCAGGCTGACTGGAGGACAAATAGTGCCCAGCTCAGTTAGTGCCAGGGGGCACTAACAAGGATGGATTACGATGGCTCTGGCTGAGAATATGATAGAGGAGTGCTGAACAGTTCCACAGGAGGTCTAGTTCTGGTGGCTCTAGGTATGAACATTTTGGCATGTCCTAATGCAGCAGAAGAATTATTACGTAATGCACAAGCAGATGCCAAAGACTAATTGTCCCAGCCATCTCATTCACTGTTCACTTGCTGCCCTCCCTTCTTGTAGGTCAGTTACTGTTTTGTGCAGCTTACTGAGTGTGCATTAAACTCCCAGAGGGATGGTGCTAGCAGAGGTTAGCACATTCAATTTCCCTGAAGCAGGAAAGTTGAAAACATATACATGCAGTTCATTAAATTTTGTTCTCATTAGAGTTCTATTAAACATATTTGTTTGACTCTTACTGCTATTTGTCCTGTTTTCTCAGGAGTCGTGTATTTACTAGAGTCAAGCATTAACATTATGGATCAAATCAATTGATCAATTTTTCAGTGCTATTCCTGCTGTATACTTAATTCAGTTAGAGTTCTGACCTCAAGAATAGGTCGAACAAATACAAGAGCAACGGTCTGTTTCCTCTATAACGAAAATTAAGTGTTTGCTGTAAATGACTAATTTCAATACTACATGTTCAATTTTTGCAGCATATTTCTATTCCTCCATAATGGAGAAAGATTTTGTTTAGAGAGCACAGTGAAGTACTTTTTCCTTTGTGAAGGGACTCTTAAAGAATCATGTTAGGAGATGGAAGCAGAACATGTAAAAGCACAACTGCCTGAAGAAAGAGGCAAAAGGAGACAACCATTAAGTAATTGGATTAACCTCCTTTTGACCTTTTTCAGCTGAGTGAGATTTATTTTGATAACATGCTGTTTGTTTTCTTCCAGGTTTGCACACAATATAGAAGCTTTTCTTGAAGACTGAAAAAGATACTGAAGCATGCATCTCAGTAAAAGTCCCTGACTGGGTAATAAAATAATACATCTTTCAGTAACTTGGAATCTGGAACAAGGTTGTCCCAGTAGCCATAACCTGAATAATACACGAATGGAGATATTGTATTATATACAACTTCTTTCTAAATTGCAGCTGCAAGGGGAACCTGGGGAGGAAATGAGGAATAAAGCTTCTCTCCTTTCACTTGAAAATGGAATTACTGAAGAAAAATATCTATTTTAAATTAGAATAAAGCATCAAAATCTAAGGCTTTGTAAAATGGAAGTCTGAAAAGTCTTTGATTAAAATGAAATATATTTTCCATTTTTTCTTTTTTGTTTCTCACTGAGATCTAAAAAAATTGATTGTACTTAAATTGACTGTATTTAGCCTAATTGAAAACCAAAGTTATTTCAAAGCAGAAAAATTTAATGTTTTTGCTAGAAAGGTCAAAACAGTGTTGACAATTTTGAAAGTTAAAAAAGCAGATATTTTCTTCTAATACTTTAGTCTATTGTACATATACTTGATTGAAAAGTTCTCTAACAAACATATACATTTTGTAGCAGTTGCAGGAAGGGCTTTATTTTTCTCAGAGCCTCCATCTTAATATACCTAGTCTCTGCATATTTTGTTTGAGGATCTTCAGCAAGGACACAGCGCATTTTCCGTTTCTGTGGACAAGATGTATCAGGATTTCCTTTGTCTGCTCTAAACATGGGTCTGGTATGAGAGTGGTCCAGCTCATGACCTTCAGCTGTATCCATGCAAAGCACTCAACTGCATCTAATATTGACATGAGGATGGGTTTGGGATCAAGGGCTGTCTGGCTGATGTCTGATTTGAAAGTAACCAAAGTGCTAGCTCTGGGAAACAACAGGAACAGATGGCAAAGATAACACTGCTACTTTTGACTCAGAAGAGGCAAGTAGGAATGAAGTTAGTTGACTGCTGACATTAAAATACATTACTATAGAGTTATTATAGAGGAAGGGATCTAGCTTCCCTCCTCATCCTTCACTTTCATTTAGTTATGTAGTTGAGCTCATTTAAGTCATGCATTTAGTAGCTATTATTTTCAGCTCAGTTTTTGCAATGATTTTTACTAAGGTCTATACTTTACAACCATCTGGAGATTGAAAGTGTAACAGAATTCAAGTCCCTGCTCATTAAGAGCATATCTTTCTAGAATGCACACACTAATGTTTCTGTATTTGTACCATCTACGCAGTAGGAACTAAATAGGAATTTGTTTAATTTGTTGGCCCAGGACCAGCTTTGCTAAAGTGTCTCCTCTCTCCTCAGGCCAATCTGTTATTGCTGTGGTTGGAAGGAGACACATTCCACCCCTTGCCTCTGAAGAGCCCAATTGCCCACAGAGGACACTGCAGTCAGAAGCCTGCCTGGCATGGTCCTGCCTGCCAGAGGGGAGTGGGGTGATGGACACGTTAAATGATGCATAACCTCTCTTCCATGCCAACCGCTACCTTTTACGCATCTCTCTGAACTCCTGGAGGATAGTTGCAGCCTCACAAGTTTTGAAATAGTGTCAGCACAAAGAGTTTGCCCAAACACCTTGTCCAAGCTCTGAGAGTGTCAGAATTTATATGAAACTGAGGCAGAAAGTGTCATTGTATTTACTGCCCCAATATCATGGGAATAACTACAGCATAAAAAATCTTTTCATAACTATATCAGATTCCATCTTAAAACTAGATGGGATGTCCCGCCCCCCCCCCACCTTTCTCACAGTACAAACTCTGGAAGGGCTTTTTCAGATCCATATTCTAATGATGTTTAAGGTTACTGATCTCAATTTCAGTTACCTATGGGCAGTTGCTAAGCAGTTGTCCTCAAGATTTTGGTGTCTTCAGAAGTTTGAGTGTCTGACACTAAAAGAAATTTTGTACATGGCTGCTTCTTTATATATTTTATAGTCCTTCCCGTTATATATTTTATAGTCCCTCCCTCTTCATTGTGAAAATCCTCATTTCACCACATAAAATGGTTTAAATTAAACTGGTGCATTTTCTTAGCTGAAAGAAAGATTCCTCCTTGAGTTGCCTGGGATGGGATTTCTACAAGAAGTTGTAATTTTGGGTCAAAAAGGTTATAAAATATCTACAGGTTCATGCCTCCTTTGTGACTTCATGGATTTAGGTGTAACATTTAGCAAAATTAGTAAAATCTGCTGATATTTTCCCATTCTGCAGCTTTTCTGATGACACTATATCAACAAAAAATGTCAGACACTCTGGTTTTACACTCAAGACCGAGTGCTGGACTACCTGCAGAATCTTCAAAGAGCACAGAATGTAAACAGCTGCTAGACGAAAAACAGTTAGAAGCCATGTTTAAGATTTACAACTCTTTTTGCTCAAATGATGTGTAGAATTTAGATCAGAAGAAACAAGAGACTAACAATGTAATTAAAATGTCAGAAACATTACAAATAGTGCAATTTCAGACAATACGGTTTCCTATTACCAAACCACTGATAAGCCTGAAGGAAATTGTATGGACTTGCTTGATCTCTTCCTTTTATTAGCAACGTGGAGCAAGATCTGAGCTTAAATTGTAGACAATATTTTTTTATCCCTGCAATTAGTTATGAAACAAAATCAGATGTAACCACCAATGCATATAAAGACATACACTAAACAACCTTTTCTCTACTGTCCATGGAAGTGCTTTGGTGTAGGGACAACAAAAGAGAGATCTCTGCCTCTCTCGTGGTTTCTTGCCCTGGACCTGATGCATTAGGCAGTGAAAATGTGGAGTTCTACATAAATGTGACCAAGCCAGATTTTCTCTAGTTTTGGGTTTTTACCAGACCCTTTGCCCCGAAGGACCCTAGTAATACAATTTTTACTCAGCAGAACTGAGAACTGGAGGTATTCATTCAGAGCTTTGTGCCTCTGAATGCCCATGTTAACATTTCACTCTCTCTGTGTTTTGGGCTGGAGAAGGAATCACTGATGGATGAAGAGAGTGAACCCATCACCCTCACCGGTCAACATCATTTCCTTTTGCACTTTTGCCTAACCTGCGCCTGCATTTTTTTCCAGAATACTGCTACTGACACACACCTATGTTTCTTCTCGAGCTAAAGATATCTCATACCCCACCTATATATTAAGTACCTAGAACGGATAGAATAATCTACTATCCTGAGCCTTGACACTAGAGGCAATGGGTCATTTCATCTGCTTTTGCCATCGCTGTGAATAATGTTGCAAAGACTCCACAAGAGGCTAAGGAGCTAGAGGTTGAGAATTGATAGTTTGGTGCCGGGAAGCAGCACTGAATTGTTTGAATATTGAATGATTTAGAGAGAATTTATGAGTTTTCATGAGGCAAGCAGAAGGAGGTTTTTTTTTCAGGTAATGGCATATGTATAACACATTTTGAGAGAGAATAAAACAGAAGAAGATCCTTAATAAAATCCAGAGAGGGTCTCACTGGATTAAATTTTCTGGTTTATTTTTTTCCTTTTCTTGTCAGAAAAGAATAAAGACTGTTCACAGCTGGTGTCTCCCTGCTTCTCCTCTCTTTGAATGGATGTTTTTTACAACGTAGCCAGGACACTGCTTGTTCAATTATTTACTTTTCAACAGAAGACATGAAGACACACTGACCCCAGTTTTCCCTTCACAGATAACTACTTTGAAAGCCAAGTCAGCACATAGGTGAGATGCCCTAGGTATATTTAATTATTTAAGTTAGCTTTCATTCTGTTTTCTCAGCAGGCTTAGAAATTTGAATGGGCACTTTTAAGGAAGACTGTGACAAATGTAATATCTTTTATTGCTCTGAGTAAGGTGCTGTTTTCCCTCATTTTGGAAATATTTTCTCTAGTTTCAGCAAGTGGAAAAAGATAGGTTTTTATCATAGAGAATTCAGTTATAATTATAGCTAATAACTGAATAATACATGTTAGGAAAGATGTTCTGAAAATCCACTAAGGGGAAATTGACTTGAAAGATTTGATGAAATTGCCTTGCCCCCAGGAACTGAAATCTTAATTACACAAACAAATTTGGATGACTTTTCAGCAAATGATAGGTTTTAACAGAGTAGCACCATATTCTGGGACAAGTGTTATTTACTGTCATAATTTTAAATCTGAAGCAAAGATGTATTCCAGTTAGGTCATTTAATATTTGACATAAACAGCAGATGTTGATGTTTGGAGAAACAATAGTGTCAAAATATGACTCCAGAATCTCAACTCTTTTCTTTCCTTAAGGATTAGAGTGCTGACAAAAAATAAAATGAAATATATATTTGCTTTATAAATTGTCTTTTATCTACACAGAGCTGCATCAGTGTTTTTGCCTAAATAAATTTTTCGGTGTATGCTCTCATAGCTGCCTCATATGGATCATCAGTCTCTCAAACATTAATTCTCATTCTCATGGTTTTCCATTCCTGAATGTTTCACTATCAGGTCATAGACTCTCTGTGAACAACCTTCTACTCTGTACTCCTCAGTTTCACCCCTCCCTGTTATTTCAGTTTCGAAGACCATCTAGTTCTTTCCTGTCCTCCCTGAATTGATAATATTAGTCTTTATTAGGTCTTATAAAAGTTTCATTATTACAGTCCTAGTTATTTTGTCCTTGATGATGTTCTTTGGCAATTAAATTAATTTTGCTGAAGAACTTTCTCCTGAACCATCATTTCTCTAAATGTACTCTCCAGCCTGGCACACTGATTTCCAATAGGTTACAAAAGGAATCTTTTTCCTACAGGAAAGGCAATTACAGTTTCTTTTTAAATTCTGTCAGAGTCCTTTCTACTAGTGCAGGAAAATTTGTGAGAAAAAGTTCAAGTCTCCTTAATACCGGTGAGATCAGACATAAAATCAAGTAAGTCTCTTTTCCATTTGGATAAAATGACTACTGATTTAACTACACCATACACTGAAAAAAATTGCACGATTCTAGGAAAAAAGTTAGCATTCAGACACTTGTACCTAGAAATTGAAACTGAAATTCACAATGTGATTTATTCTAACACTTAATAAGCAGAAATGTCAGTTAAGAAACCAATCTAGTACTATTACAGACAGCACAATGTTTGAAAAATCATAGAAAGCAGTGTACTGCATAAACATTTCTCTATTATATATGAAATATTGTATACCATACTGGGCCTTTCTAAAAAGTAACAATAATATGGCACAACTGGGAGTCATTTCACTAGATCAAAATTTAAGAAAAGTAGCCTTGTGAGCGCACAGAATTTGTGCTTTAGCCCTGCTTTTTGAGATTTATTCTGGGAACAATTACACAATACTATTTGATCACTTTTAGATTGCAGACAATTTACTTTAGTTCCAGGAATTATAGATAATGGGGATGTATTTCCATTCCAAGTGAAATAGGTGGAAGAAGAAATTGTGAATACTTACCTGAATTTGACTGGTACAGACAAACTGAACAAGATATGTAAAAGGAGAATCATACTCTTCTAATATGTTAGAAGGATCTCTCTAGAGAAATTATCTATTATTTTAATGTTAGTTGCAGTATTTCAGCTTTAAATATTTTTTTCCCTGTATTTCATGAGAAATACTGGATTTGATGAAGGTCTTGATGAGAGGCTATCTTGTTATTTCTAGGGGCTGTAGAATAAGGGATAGAGAGGGAAAAGCCAGAAAGAAGAGGAATCAAAGAGAACTATCACCCTCCCAAATGCTAACATTTTCAATGTGAGAAAAATATGGGATAAATCTCTTTGGTGAATGTGTTCAAACAGAATAAAAATAATATTTTAAGCATCAGATGATGGCTTATCAGCTAGCTTTGCTAGTTTTCACCAATTACCTACCACAAAACATAACTTCAAAATAATTCTTCTGATATCAATTTCTTCATTCTTAAGAAAATGTTTCTGTTCTAGTGAACAGAAGCCTGTACCTTGAAAATAATGCCACTTCCATTGGCAATGTTTCTTTGACATTCCATACACAGAAAAGCATTGCTGGTTAGGGCAAATACTGTGCTGCTGATGCTGATTACACAGTGCCAATACATCTCAGCATTTGTAGATGCTGGATCTGATTTCTCCTTTATAGAAGGTAGTAAAAGTAATAAGTAACTTGACTAAACTCAGTGCAGTTTTTCTAACATAACTAAAAATGTCTTTAGTTTGAATTATGGAATACAGAAACTTTGTTTCTCCAGGTATTTCAGTTGGGTTATGTCACTTCCATGCTAGCACAACTCTGTTGAGCTAACCTGCAGGAGTTTTATCTAAAATTTGTCTTTTTTAGAACAATGGATGAATTTGATACAGACTTTTGAATCTAGTATACATGTGTTCCTATACT
Source organism: Trogon surrucura (assembly GCA_020746105.1). Taxonomy (NCBI): domain Eukaryota; kingdom Metazoa; phylum Chordata; class Aves; order Trogoniformes; family Trogonidae; genus Trogon; species Trogon surrucura. Next base: position 58,740,765 of record CM036618.1, read on the forward strand.
AAGGAAGACTTGTCTATTTTGTTAACAATCAAATAGTACTACTTTTATGTACTGTCTATTCATTGGTCTTTAATATGACATCTGAGTTCAGAATGATAACATTACATATTTCTCAGGGTCCAGAACTTCATGTTCTATAACGCGAAATTTTCTCATTTCAGAATCATTTCCTTAAATAACTTAACAGCTCCTTGACTTTCTTGCTCTGTTGACAGAATCTATAAGTAATTTTTAAACTTGATTTAAATTTGGCCTTGGAGTATTTTCAAAATTAAAGTTCACCGAAGAAAAAGTAAAATAGATTTTCCTCCACAGAAGTAGTTCTTGCCAGCACTCAAAACACAAAGATAAATTAGGAAAGACCATGGTATTTGTTACTTAGTGAGACTGGGACACATCAGTCTTTAGTATTCTAACCAAGAAAAAAAACTGCTGTGTCTATCAGTGAAGCACATAGAACAAATTTTGGATCAGCAGCGTCTCTATAGATACATTATGTCTTTCTCCACCACTGGCTTTGTCTGTTCCAACCCTGGGGTGGCAGACTTTTCAAAATTTAATAGTTCATTAAAGAAAACTGCCTGCTAGGCTCCATGCTCTATTTGAGAAGACATACTTTACCAGGTATAAAGACTGTCTCACGTCCAAACAGGATGAGAGCTTGTTATTCAGCTCTTTCAATATGATTCATGAAGCTTCTGAAAATGAAGGTGGCCTCGATTACGAATTGTCTCAATTTACTTTTTCAGGTCAGACCAGCAGCAATAGCAATATAGCTAATGGCTGCACATCTCTACAAACTGTCATTTTGCCACTCTCTGCTCAGTAAGGTGCAAGACAATTGTGAGAGAAGAGAAGGGAAATGAGATACTGTTAAAAAGCACCCATCAACAGGAATTGTCTCAAGAGAATTAGCAAGGTGAAAGGCTTCTTTGACAAATAACAGACTTGGCTTCATTGTCCTAAATTAGAGGAGGGTCGTAGTTTGTCATTGATTGACTAAAGAAAGAAAATGTAAAGGTGATATGTATTGATGCAATTGGAAATTGGAAACTTATCAAATGCTCAAAACAAATGACAGCATGTCAAAGGATAAAGCATTTCCCCTCCAATAATGTACAGGAAAGTAGAGGTCATTCCCCTTAAAGAATTAAAAATTTAAATCATTCTGATGGGAAACATGTGCCATGTCATAGCTCGAGCCGTCATATGTGAACTTTACCTAGTATTACATTATAGTTTTTGACAAAATATTCTAATCCACACACAGAAGACAGACAATGTGACACTAATGAGGTAACAGTGGTATATGATATCAGCAAAAAATTCCAGTTTGGTGCAGAATCATTACTGAAACACAGGGCTGCAATTTTGGTAGATAGAGCTCAGTTACTAGAAAGCATTTCACAAAACAGAGTCGTGTGAACACTTTTTTTGATACCAGATTCTTAAGAAAATAAGCTGATCAGACCTTATGTCTGTTCATGTCTGTTTTCTTTATGTACTTGTGATTTTTTACACAAATTTCCATGAAATGGTGGAATTCAAGATTCTTTGGGCAGTGAGGAGGACACACAGCAAGTTTGCTACCTTGGACTTCAGGAGAGCAAGCTTTAGCCTCTTTGGGGATCTGCTTGGTGGAGTACCATGGGATAAAGTCCTGGAGCGAAGAGGAGCCCCCAAAAGCTAGTCATTATTTAGATATCACCTTCTCCAAGCTCAGAAGCATCCCAACAAAGAGGTAGTCAGTAGAAATGCCAGAAGGCTGGCATGGATGAACAAGAAGATGCCAGACAAATTCAAACACAAAAAGGAAGCCTATAGAAGGTGGAAGCAAGGACAGGTAGCCTGTAAGGAATATAGAGAAATTGTCCAAGCCATGAGGGATCAGGTTAGGAAAAATTCAATTTGGCCAGGGATGTCAAAGGCAACAAAAAAAGAAAAGCTTCTATAGGTACATCAGTGATAACATGAAGGGAAAATGTGGAAGGAAACAGGAAACCTGGTTATCCAGGACATGGAGAAGGCTGAGGCACCCAATGACTTTTTGCCTGTGTTCACCAGCAATTGCTCCAGCCACACTGCCCAATCTACAGAAGGCAAATGCAGGCACTGATGAAGAACTGCCCACCATAGGAGAAGATCAGGTCCAAGACTATACAAGGAACCTGAAGGTGCACAGGTTCATGGGACCTGATGAGACATATCTGTGGGTCCTGAGGGAACTGGAAGATGAAGTGGCTAAACCACTATTCATTCTGTTTGAGAAGTTGTGGCAGTCTGGTGAAGTTCACAGTGTCTGGAAAAGGGAAAACACAACTCCCATTTTTAAAAAGGGACAAAAGGAAGACCTGAGGAACTACAGGCCAGTCAGTCTCACCTCTGTGCCTGGCAAGACCGTGGAAACTATGCTAGGGCACATGGAAAATAAGGAGGTGATTTGCGACAGCCAACATGGCTTCACTAAGGGCAAATTTTGCCTGACAAATTTGATGGCCTTCTGTGATGGGGTTATACCACTGGTGGATAAAGAAAGAGTAACTGATGTTACCTAACTGGACTTGTGCAAAGTATTTGACACTGTCCCACATGACACTCTTGTCTCTAGATTGGAGAGACTTGGATTGGACAGATGGATCACATGGTGGAGAGGAAATTGGCTGGATGGTTGCACTCAAAGTTGTGGTCAATGTCTTGATCTCCAGATAGAGATCAGTGATGAGTGGTGCTCCTCAGGGTTCAGTATGGGGATTGGTGTTAATATCTTTGCTGATGACACGGAAAGTGGGACTGAGTGCACCCTCAGCAAGTTTGCCGACGACACCAAGCTGTGTGGTGCGGTTGACACACTGAAGGGAAGGAATATATCTCAGAGGGACCTTGACAGGCTTGAGACGTGGGCCTGTGCAAACCTCATGAAATTCCACAAGGCCCAGCGCAAGGGCCTGCACGTGGATCAGGGCAATTATAGGCACAGATACAGGATGGGTGATGAGTGAACTGAGAGCAGCTCTGCAGAGGACTTGGGGTGGTTGGTGGATGAAAACTGAATATGACCCAGCGATGTCTGCTCACAGCCCAGAAGGCCAACTACGTCGTGGGCCAGCAGGTTGAGGAAGGTGATTCTTCCTCTCTGCTTTGCTCTTGTGAGACCACACCTGCCGTACTGTGTTCAGCTCTGGGGCTCCCAGCGTAAGAAGAATATGGACCTGCTAGAGTGGCTGCATAGGAGGGAAACAAAGATGATTGGGAACTGGAGCATCTGCCCTATAAGGACAGACAGAGAATATTGGGGTTGTTACCTGAGAGAAGGCTCTGGAAAGACCTTATAACAGTCTTCCAGCACTGAGAGAGGGCCAGCAAGAAAGCTGGAGAGGGACCTTTTACAAGAGCATATAGTGATATGACAAGGGGTAATGGCTTTAAAGTCAGAGTAGATTTAGATTGTATGTAAGGAAGAAGTTCTTCACTGTGAGGGTGGTGAGACACTGGAACAGGTTGCCCAGAGAGGCTGTGGACGCCCTTTCCCTGGAAGTGTTCAAAGCCAAGCTGAATGGGGCTTTGAGCAACCTGATCTAGTGGGAGGTGTCCCTGCCTATGACAGGGAGGTTGGAACTAGATGATTTTTAAGGTTGATGCCAACCCAAACCATTCTATGATTTCAGCCAAGTCTGGCAGAGGAGTTAGCTCTTAAATTGACTTTCTTCCGGAAAAAGTCACGAGGTCACGCATAGGCAGAGGAGAGGTGCCCATGTTGGTACTTCTCTTGGTGGAAAAGCCCGTGAAAATGGGTACAACTGTAGGCCATCCAAGTGGTGGCCTCTTGACCCATCTCTTATTTTTCTGAAAAAATTAAGTGTGCCATGTGACTAGGTGACAAAGAGGAATTTCTTGACAACGTGGGAGTAGGTCATAACGGTTTGGCAGGATATTCTGAGACAGGTAAAGTTACAAGGGTGTGGAATGGATCTACTATGGTGGAGGGACATGGGAGATTCATTAATTCAACTGCTGCAGAACAACACATTCTTCTGTCTTTTATTTATTTGTTCATTATATTAATAATGTAGCTCTCCTTTATGACCTCAAACAAACACCTTCACCTTCCTTTTCCATAGTTTCTCATACATTCAATGATACTAACTTTCTTTCTACATCTTCAGTTTTGTTATTCATCTTCTCGGAAATGTTTGTCCAGGTAAGTCTAATTAAAATAATAAGACAGCGTTCAATGTCAATTTTGGCAAGGATGTGTCATGAACATTTTATATAGAGAGAACTAATTCAGTTAATGTCTTGCTGGACTACTGAAAAAGAAAGGCTGATGACAAAAGTGTTCTGGAAAGATTCTTGGCAATGGTGGAGAATGGTTCTTTTCATGCTTGGAAGAAATAATGTGCAATCTAATAGGCTTAAGAATGCAGAAGAGTATGATCAGTACTGCAATGAGTGAATAAATTGCATGGGGTATACCAGGCATCAAATGCTGATGTGAAACTTAGAAAGTTCCAAAACCATGCAAATAATCACAGTGATAAATCATTAGCATTACTTTTTGAAAGGATTAGTTTTGACTGTGGTTCTTCGTTTATCTGCCTCTGTCTCATAAATCAAAACACAGGTTATACAGTCTAAAAAGGAATCCTATGTGTTTCAGCTATCTACCTGCAGTTTGTGTTGCTCGTTTTTTTGGGGGAGAGTACTGAGTTTAGCTAGGATGGGGTTAATTTTTCAATGGAAACTGGAAGTGGGGACAGCTGGGATAGCTGAACCACTAGCCAAAGGGATGTTCGGTACTATCATGATGTCATGCATGGTGTCTGTAGGGGGAGCTGGCCGGGGCGGGGGTGTCTCTCTCTCCATCTCTCTCTGTGAAAAGCGCGCAGGGGCTGTGTTGTTGTGTTCCGGGTGGTGAGACATCTGTGCTGCACATTACTTGCCTTAGACACTATCTAGTTAAACGCTATTGTTGTTACTAATACTCCTTTTTTTTCCCCCCATAATTATTATTTTTTTATGTTTATTATTTTTTTATGTTTGTTAAAAAGTGTTCTTCTCTCAGTTCCCTGAGGCTCTACCTGCTGCTCCTTGTTCTCCTCCTCATTCCCGGTAGGCAAGGAGCTTGTGGTTCCTTTGTCTTTCTGGTTGGTCTGTCGGCTTGAACAACTGCAGGGGCAAGTCAGGAACCTAATGTAGGTAGCTAAGTTATTAAGTACTCTGCTTAGGCTGCCTCTCTAGTCCCTAAAAACTGATAAACACTTTCAGAACACAATTCAGAGCAATCAGAATCAACTGTTTTAACTGGCTAGATTAAATGCTTCTATGTGAATGGAGTAGCTTGGAGGAGTTGAATATTCCAACACATGGCTTATTCTTAAGGTTTATTACTAAACAATGGTAGCAAAGTAGGTACTTTCTGATTAAGGGTCAAGCAGTAGGATGAGGGGCAATGGTTTTAAACTAGAGCAGGGTAGATTTAGATTAGACATTAGGAAGAAGTTCTTTAATATGAGGGTAGTGAAACCGTAGAATAGGTTGCCCAGAAAGGTGGTGGAGGCCTCAGCCCTGGAAACATCCAAGGTCAGGCTTGATGGAACCAGATCTGAGCAGCTTGGTCTAGTGAAATATGTCCCAGCCTACTGCAGGGCAGTTGGACTAGGTGACCTTTAAAGATCCTTTTGAACCCTACTTGTTCTATGGTTCTTTTAAATTAAGAGTCAGGCGGCGTTGCACGTAGAATCATAGGGAATCATAGAATGGCCTGGGCTGGAAGGGACCTTAGAGATCATTTTAATCCAACCTCCCTGTCGTGGGCAGGGACATCACCTCTCGACTAGGTCAGGCAACACGTGAGAACCGAACGAGAATCGAACCCATGACCTTCGGTGTTTCAAGCACCACACTCAACCCACTGAGCTAAACCAGCCCTCATCTAGCCCTCATCTAGCATCGCTCACTGTACTGGAATTTAGACAGTCCTTAGTACATTAATCATGCATGCTAAAACCCTAATGTATAATGCCCCAGAAGTTTATTGAAATCATAGAATCATAGAATCATAGAATGTTAGGGATTGGAAGGGACCTCGAAAGATCGTCAAGTCCAATCCCCCTGCCAGAGCAGGAATGCCTAGACTATGCTACACAGGAACGTGTCCAGGCAGGTCTTGAATGTCCCCAGAGAAGGAGACTCCACAACCTCTCTGGGCAGCCTGTTCCAGGGCTCCGTCACCCTCACTGAGAAGAAGTTTCTTCTCGAGTTTAAGCGGAACCTCTTATGTTCCAGTTTCAGCCCATTACCCCTTGTCCTATCAGTGGTTGTCACCGAGAAGAGCCTGGCTCCATCCTCGTGACACTCACCCTTGATATATTTGTAAACATTAATGAGGTCACCCCTCAGCCTCCTCTTCTCCAAACTAAAGAGCCCCAGCTCCTTCAGTCTTTTCTCATAAGGGAGATGCTCCACTCCCTTAATCATCCTAGTTGCCCTGTGCTGGACTCTCTCCAGCACTTCCCTGTCTTTCCTGAACTGAGGGGCCCAGAACTGGACACAGTATTCCAGATGGGGTCTCACCAGGGCAGAGTAGAGGGGTAGGAGAACCTCTCTCGACCTACTAACCACCCCCCTTCTAATACACCCCAGGATGCCATTGGCCTTCCTGGCCACAAGGGCACAGTGCTGGCTCATGATCATCCTGCTGTCCACCAAGACTCCCAGGTCCCTTTGCCCTACAGTGCTCTCTAATAAGTCATTCCCCAACTTATACTGGAACCTGGGGTTGTTCCTACCCAGATGCAAGACTCTACCCTTACCCTTGTTATATTTCATTAAATTTGTCCCCGCCCAACCCTCCAGCCTGTCCAGGTCTCACTGAATGGCAGCACAGCCTTCTGGTGTGTCAGCCACTCCTCCCAGCTTGGTGTCATCAGCAAACTTGCTGATAGTACTCTCTAGTCCCTCATCCAAGTCATCGATGAATATATTGAATAATACTGGTCCCAGTACCGACCCTTGAGGGACTCCACTGGATACAGGTCTCCAACCAGACTCCAGCCCATTGACCACGACTCTTTGGCTTCTTCCCCTTAGCCAGTTCACAGTCCACCTCGCTATCCGAGAGTCTAGACCACACTTCCTCAGTTTAGCAGCAAGGATGCTGTGGGAGACTGTGTCAAATGCTTTACTGAAGTCAAGGTAGACCACATCCACCGCTCTGCCATCATCTATCCAGCTTTTTATATCCTCATAAAAGGCTATGAGGTTAGTCAAGCACGACTTCCCTTTGGTGAAGCCATGTTGACTGTCTCTAATGACCCTCTTATCCCTGATATGCCTTGAGATGGCACCAAGGATAAGTCGTTCCATCACTTTCCCAGGGATGGAGGTGAGGCTGACCGGTCTATAGTCACCCGGGTCCTCCTTCTTGCCCTTTTTGAAGACTGGAGTGACATTTGCTTCCCTCCAATCCTCAGGCACCTCTCCCGTCTCCCAAGACTTGGCAAAGATGATGGAGAGTGGTCTAGCAATGACATCAGCCACTGCCAAAGAGATCGTTTTCTTCAGAATTGCAGATCCTAACAACTTGGGCACCAGTTCTTAAGAAAACACTTGAAGAAGAGGACCTTCTATAAAAAATCTGCATTTTGGATCATTTGTGTTAGTGGAAAGTAACACATGGATTTATTGGCAAATATTTGTAGATAAAAAAAAAATGTATCAGCAAAATATATACATGTTTAGTAGTACTTCTCATAGAATCATAGAATCGTAGAATGGTTAAGATTGGAAGAGACCTTGAAGATCATCTAGTTCCAACCCCCCTGCTGTGGGCAGGCACACCTCTCTCCCACTAGACCAGGTTGCTCAAAGCCCCATCCAATCTGGCCTAATTAATTCTGCTTCAATTCTCACCTCAATAAAACAGTGCAAATAAACACATCTTTTCAGCATTACTGATGAATGACAATATAGACTTCAGCTCTTCAGAAGGAAGAAGTATGACTGGTGATATAAAAGAAGACTATGAAATCAAGAGTGTCAAAAAGGACCGAAATTACTGTATACTGCCTTCTAGTACACAAATGGAGGTCAGTTGAAAGTAGCAGGGGTAGGTGAAAACAAACTAAAGGCTATGATTCTTCAAACGGCATGCTATTAAACAATGAAACCCATTTGCTCCAAATTATTCTGGATGTTAATAATTTACAGAATTTAAAAACTGTTTAAACATGTTCTGCATGTTGAATTTCCAAGGAAAAAATCATTATACACCTGCCCTATTCTGGTACTACTTCGTAGGCATCTTCTGCCAGTGACAGACATCGGTCTAAACAGAGCAAAAATACTCCAGTTTTTCTGTTTCAGTGGAAAAATTGTTCAGTTTGGTTAAGCAATGTGCTGTTTTATTGTTCTTGAAGAGCCTGTGCTTGCTTTTCCCTATCTTTTCTGTGTACCACAAAAGATCATGTAGCTAAGTGGGCAGGAAGTGAGACCAAAAAATTGAAATCCTTCTGACTTCCCTTTGAAACTTTTATGTCCCAGTCCAGTTGTTTTAGGGAAAGTGCACAGTGGGCAGGACCTTTCTGGTGTACTTAATGCAACGTAGCGCGCTGCAAACTAATATGCTTCCAGGATCCCAACTAACTCACTTACCTAGCTGTAACAGTTATATAGTAATATGGTTATAACCTAACAAGTATGCAAAATGAACTCTGTCAAACACTTCCTTTGCTTTCAGTAGTTTCATAACATTAGGCAATGTTTCTTCCCATTTCTCCACGTTTTATCTTGCCTGTGGGCTGGTCCTAGTTTCTGGTGAACGCTGTGGCAGGTGCATCCCCCTATTCTGGGATGCCTCCCCTCACAGTGATTGCCGGGCAGATTTCGGGGAAACTGCTGGAAGTTTCTGGCTAGTTTGGGTCTAGTCCACCAGCTTGGGTGTACACCCAGGAAGTTGGCTGGCAGCCAATGGCAGGCCAAAATGTCTTTGATTGACCACAGCTCAGATTTGACTGAGCTTTAAAACAGGGTCCTGCCGGGGATGCGTTGGAGTACGTTCCTTCGGAACAGCAGGTCCTGCAGTTGGGGCAGAGCCTCCCCCTTGGTCTGGGATGCCAGCCAAGGTGACTCCTAGAGGTTGAGAGCCCTCGTCTTAGTACAGGTGAGTGTATAATACGATCCAGATCGTTATTCTTTGTTAAGGGTTGGGTGTAGTGTAGTAGCTGCTTGTCTCAACCGATACCGGAACTGGTAAACTTGGGGGGAGCTTTAATTTCTTGAAAAAAAACCCAATCCTTTTGTAGTAGCCCACGTAAGTGATCTCAGAACCATCTACTTTTATAAAGGTACACTGTGGATTAGCATCCCTACTGCAGGTGATCCTGTGACCTGCTGTAGGTGATGCTGCTCTGGCAGAGGGGCTGGACTAGATCTTTTGAGGTCCCTTCCAACACCTAACATTCTGTAATTCTCTGATCCCAGTCTAATTACGCGTGTGGATTTGACTGGGAATAGGAGCACTCCTCTCAAACACTTGCGCTTGCGCTAGTCAGGGAAATTAACAGATTTTACCTGTTAACGTCTCTTGACTGGCTGGGTCACTCTTACAACATTGCAACACTTGATTCTAATTACATGAAAACACTCATAATTGTAATGAATAAGTGCTCTAATCTGGAAGTAATTGAACGTTCACACTATTTGCATGTATGTGGCTTTCGCTGCTATCACAAAGCTGAACTGGAATTGCACAATAGATGATAATTAACTGCTGAGAAAAACTTAAGTAAAATAATACTCCTTAGTCACATATTAGCAAGGCAAAAACACAATAGGATTGTTTATGGAAATAAATTATTCACAGTATATAAAAAATGTGGCACCAAAAAATTGTGTCCTTGATGCAGAGAATTCGCTGGAGAGATCTGAAGAAGAGTTCAGTGCAATTCAATGGCAGACAAAGTGAACAAAGTTTGCCTCAATATATTGAATAGCTAAGAGACTGAAGAAGAAGTGAGAATGTAGGAAGTTAGAATGGGAGAAAAGGCACTAGTCAAAGTTTGGAATGTTCGGAAAATGTCTAGTTTATTTTGTTGGAGAGGAATGGAGAAGAACCCATAAATTTTAATAACATGGAAATAAAGACACATTACATCATAGATGCTGTACTGGAAGGAAAATTTATGGTGGCTGTAATAGTACTGTTGGCTAGGTAGGCCTTTTTCCTGCATCAGAGAAAAAGAAAAAATTACTTTCAATTTAATTCTTTAAATTGCTGCTTCTTTCTCTGTTGCCCTTAAAACCATTATATATTTGGACACATCCTTTGAGTCACTGACTAGCTCCTTATTAAAACACACACAAGGAGAAGAAACAAAGCAAAGCCAAATTTTAGAGCCAGGATGGTGATAGATTTAAGCCCTGAACTTCACCCGATGATAGAAGAACTCGTATGTGATGTCAGCCCTTTGAGTGGTTGTGTAGTTGAGTGACCTGTAACACAGTTCACCATCAACCCTTCGCATACATGCTTCTTTGAACACACTCCATGTGGAATGTATGTATGGAAAGCCTTAGCATGACTATAGGTTATCACAAAAATGAATAAATATAGTAATGTCTACACATAAAAAAGTACATTATAAAATCTTTCATTTATCATATTCTAAATGGAACACACAGCATTCAGAAATTATGTCACTTGCCTACTTTTTATTAGTGTTTCATTGGAACTCTTCCTTATCTACAGCACAAAAATGTCAAATAAAAATGTCTTTTGATTTATTAAAGAAGACTTACTAACTTGATTTCAGTTATAATTTATCATTTAAGTGAACATTTCATTCATTTTGTCAACAATGTCAAGCGCTAAAAATAATTAGAATAATAGAAATTCTGTAACAGTATTACACTATATCTTTATTACACCTTAATCACTTCCAGATGTACCTGCAAGGAAAACATTAAAACCATTAATACATTTATCATGAATAACTAGAAATACAGTGTTTTTACTCTGAGTTTTCATTATGGTTTTTTTTCTACAACAGAAATTACCAACACATGTGATCTTAGGACAAATCCAAATTTCTCTACAATGTATGAAGGAAAAAATATTAAAAAGTAGGAGGAAAAAACTGGGAATTTCAATTTGATTTTCCTATTTTGTCTTTATCAATAGGTTTTCAATCTTTACAGCTTTTCCTTCTGAAACAAAAGGTTGTAATTCATACAAAAATATTTCTGATACGAAAATTTTTTAGAATAGGTCATTTAAGATTATAAAATGGTGTGTTTAAATGACTTGTAAATAAAGAATACAGTAAAATAGTCAATATCAGTAACATATTTATATTCCTTTAGAAAAACTGTATAGATACAGTCTCCATGAATTCATATGGGCATGATACAATATTTTGGGTTGAGATGGTTATCTAATTCCGTAGACCCATTTAGAGTACACAACGTATTATGTGTCTTTGCACCTAAATCTTTGAGGAAGCCGGTTCTTTCAGACCTGTTTCAAACATGCTTAAGAAACACTGACAACAGTGTCAAGAATAGACAACAATTGAGAGATATAACAGCTTCTTTAGTAAAACGTAATTTTTTTTTTTTGTGATGTAATTTATTACATGAGCCCTAGTTTGAAAGCACCAGGACAAAACTTCTCTGGGGCTCCTGTCACAGGCTGCAATCACAATGGGGAAGGAGGGTCAGCTGTGCCTGTGGAGAGGTGAGGATGGGTCAGGTGACCACATGGACCAATCACAGTATTCCTTCCCATGGTGCTCAGTATATAAGGGCCCCCTAAAATTTTTTAGTGCCCAGTGTGCTGGGAGGATTGTGGTAGGTTGTCATCACTCCCCTGTGCTGCTGGTGTTTCTGCAGTGCCAAGGAGAACCATTTGGCAGAACAGGTTGCTGTTCTCTGTTCCCCCCACCTGGGTGGGAGTGGCACAACTTCTTTTCTGTTTTTTTGGACTGTCTTCAGGACTCTGTGCTGAGGCACTCCCACCTGCTGCTGAGTCCGGTCCGGGACTTTTTTTTTTCTGTTTGGACCTAGTTGTCATCTAGGAGGCATGGGTCATATATTAACATGTTCTCTTGTATCTTTGCGCAAATTTTTGTGCAAGCTATGCAAATAGTTTGACATCTTCATTGTTGTTGTTAGTATTATTATTTTTCTTTCTATTAAACTGCATGAAGTTTTTTTTCAACCTTAAAGTCTCTCTGGTTCTCCTGTTATCTTCCCCTGGGAGGGTGGTGGGAGGATCACAGAAGCATCTGTCAAAGTTTAGTGGCTGGCCCAGCCTTAAACTTTGACAACATGTTAAGTATTTTCTCAGTGTGTTTGCTGGGTTAAGTTCTGTGAGACCCTTCAGCATTATTCTATCTCCTGAAACTCAATTTCGCTGTGATGGGTATGAGAGACCTCACACAGCTTTTTACAGTTTGACACTTTGTCAGAAGTCGACTTGTAGGCATGTAAAGACATCAGATCAAACAGGAAGGTATCTAAGAAATACTTCATTTATGGACTAAATTTTTGTTAAACTCTTTTCATGTATCTAGGTCCTTCTTTCCGGTTCGACAACCAGACTAACTATCTTCACAGCATGTTGTATAGAGAAACTTTTTTTTTATCTGTCCAGTACACATTTGATATCAACTGAAATACTTCTGTTTATTCAGAATATTGAAGGACAATCAAACAATTGTCTCTCTTCATACCAAAAAATCATATGTGGATACTGGGGTTCAGATTCCAGGCTTCCTTTCGTCTTACAACTTGCCCATGCTTTTGATCCCTCTCTGCCTACCTCAGCCTGACATATCTATGAAAGAACATGGGGTTTTTTTAAGCTAAGAGAAGAATTGAGTGGGCATATTCTACAGTGGGCGTAGTGCAACTATAAGAATGGAATTAAACAAAAATAACCCCACAGCATTGGCACTAAGAGTGATAGAGTCCAGAGGGCCTGGTATTTTTAGATCATTCTAGATGTTATGGTATGCTGAGATAGGAGTAAAATGCATTCCCTTTCATTAAAGATGTAGGAAGTATGACAGAACCATGCATTCAGAGCTCTAAATTTGTTATGTTTGGTACAAAGCTGAAACAGCAGAAATATCTTGCAGTCGGGACAATCGATGAGTAAGCATGGGCTTGCTCTCCTCAGTGCTGTCATTGAGGAGCTCACCACTGAGGCAGAAGAGATTCAGGGACAAATATTTTGTATCCATGTGGTGGGAGGTACGTTACCTTTTGTATTGCATGTGACTGGCAGCTGTAGTTTAAGGACCTGACCTTCTAGTGGTGTGAAGAGTGGAAATGTTCCAGTTGACTTCAGTGGTGCAAATTCAGGCTTTCAAGCGGAGAGGAAATCCTTTGCCAAGCTTTTATTACCAAAGAGGAATGTCATTGACTGCCGTGGTTTCCTTGGTGTCTCTGGAGAGGAATGAATCACTGATTAGGAAATGAGCGGTTTACACTTCTGTAAATTCAAAGCAATTGCAATAACTAAAATGAAAAAAAAACCCCAAACCCAAGAAACAAAAGCATGCACAAGCAGTATTGGTAAAAAAAGAGAAATTTCCATATATTTTTATAATGTCCCAAACAATTCAAACAATCCTTATCTTCTGCATAGTTACATGGGGGTGGGGTCAGCCAAGGGATACTGTAAAAATATAATTCAGAGCTGATTTCTGTTCATGTTATTTGAATCCCACCTGGTTGCTGGTTAAGTTTTTTCTTGTAGACTGTTCCTTGTTTTACTTGCTTTTGTTCCTGAAGAGAAAACAGGAGGGAAATGGAAAGCATCATACTGTTTGTAGGATCAGGGACTTAGCAGCCAGCACCGGTAGTTTGGGATGGCTTTTCCTTCCCCGTTTGCCTCTGCACTAACTCTGTTACGAAAGTACATATTTTCAACATCAGCAAGCACTTGTATTATAACTCACCCACCTCATTTACCCCAAAAAGATAAAGTCTACAAATCCAAGTTATGTTTGTTCTATTTCCATTCACTAGATAGTTATGTAAATAGTGATGACCTCTGTGAAATGTCACCTCTTCACTTGGTGAGAAAAAAATCCAGTTAGAAAGTCTAACGGAAACTTTCTGCTGTGACATGGAATTAAAAGAGGAGATGAAGTGTGAAGAGAGGAATGATACTAAGGCATGAAATCTAATATGAATACTTCTATTTTTGGCAACTAAAACCTGACATAAATACAGAAAATGCTGCATTGAACTTTTTACATGCGTTAAGATCATGCTTGTATACTGAAAGCATATCCACTTGTAGCTTCAGTACTAGGCACATAGCATCACAGTATAGTAGATGAATCTCATACAGCTTTAGCATGTTATGAAAGCTAGAGACATCTACTCTTAGCTAGTTAAGAATACAGCAAATGAAGAAAAATATGCTTATCTCATGGGTGATTCCTTCCACCTCTCAGCTACTTATTGTAGAATAGGTTAACTGTCCCACGAGCTACCAGTCTCTCTTCATTGACTACAGACTTAACGTTGATGGAGCAACTGCTTTAAACGGGACACGGAACAAACCAGAGGTAAACTTAAGTGAGACGAATCACACTCAAAGTTTCCTTTGAGTGATACAGTTTTGTGTTCACTCTGAGCTTTAGCTGGATTTTTTTTTTTTTTTTTTTTGCATAGCAGCTCATCTTCACTGTGATCTACTGGGAAATTAGAAATACAGCCTCAGAGCTTGTTCACAGTTTGTTTTATAGATTTATTCTTATAAAGTCTAAGGTAACAGAAGTATATAATATAGCTGGATTTGTTTTTTTTTTTTTTCCTCATTCCTCCATTGCTCTGCAAATTAGGACAGTTACAGATGCAGAAGTTATTCCAGCTGCAGGAATCTTAAATAACAGAATATAATTTCTAGATGTGGGTGCTATTCAACATTCCTGGAAGAGCCATTGTGTCGTTGAGAATCACAAAGGGTTTACTGGTAAAGTGAGGTCTGCATTACCAGAAATAATTTTAATGTAGTCTAATATTTTCAAAGATATTTGACAATATGCTATGGTATTGAATGCTAGAATGCAGCTATTTTGATTTTTTTTTTTATTATTGTGAGGGTGACAGGGCACTGGCACAGGTTGCCCTGAGAGGTTGTGGAGTCTCCTTCTCTGGAGACTTTCAAAACCCACCTGGACGCGTTCCTGTGTGGCTGCCCTAGGGGATCCTGCTCTGGCAGGGGGGTTGGACTAGATGATCTCTAGAGGTCCCATCCAACCCCTAACATTCTATGATTCTATGAAAGTACCTCAAATGGTGTTTTGAAATCTGATTAACTTTGAAGGAGTATATACTTTCTTGACTTTTCAGAATATATTGATGCACCAAGAAAAATATTAAGGATACACACTAACTCAACCTTAGCACATAGGACTAGAATGGACACTGTGATGTGATCATCCTTGCCCCTAGGCAGGATCAGCTTTAATGGTGTCACTCCTCTTTTGTCTAACTTTTCTATTAAAAGTTCCAAAAATTCTGTGGAGTCTACCAGTTTTCCACTGATTAACTATCTTTACAACTAGAAAATGGTTTCTAACGTTTAGCCAAAACCGTTTAGTATTTCTACTTTCCTCAGACAGTTGGAGTGTAGGCAGACAAAAGGAGTTTTTATTTCTGCGGTGAGACAAATATGTGCATTTTCTTTTTTTTATCCTTACATATTGGATTTTTAGTCAGAAGTCATAATCACCTTTGTTGAAAGTACTGCACCATATAGACCTGAAGAGACGGTGCCTACTCTGCAGGAAAAAAGATTTATTATGTATGAATATTTGTTTCACATAAAGAGTTTCTTGTGTTACATGAGGTTATACTTTTGTAGAGCCCAAAGAAATATTAAGCACATGGCTGAGGTTTGCAAGAAAACATAATGGTTAAAAAGACTTAGCTCTTTCATATTCTGTCATGAGTGACTGGAGGAAGCAGGCTATGGAATAAATGTTGCTTTGTAGAATCTTGTGAAAGGCTGGGGCAGGAACTGTGGGAAAGGAAAAAGTTTTATTGGTGTGATATCAGGCTCTGCACATCTCTTCCTAGTTTAGACAGAAAATGCTTCATTTCCTCATGAGATATTAGTGATTCTTTTTTTCTTTAACAAAAAAGAACAGAAACAGTATATATTTAAAATAAAATTTAAAATACAATATATATTTTTTCCCAAAAAAATATATATGTCTTCGGACATATTAAAGGAACATAGAAGAGCAAAATTAATAAACTTTGGTATGAAGAGTTGGTTTTCTGTCAGGCATAGTGATGAGATCTGGGGCCTTCTGTTTTCCTTTCTTGTATCTGTGAGAGTATAAAAGAAATTACTCCCCACTGAAATTGGACAAGGGAGTAGATGCCATTACACTTTTTGTGTAATCTCACGTTTCCGACTTTTTATATGAGATGAGCTTAGCAGTGACTGTTTTACTTTTGTCAGTTTTCAGGTTAAGACACATAAAGAGTAATATACATGGGTTTGATGATAGTTAAACACCAGATGACTTTTTAGCTGAGTTGTCATTATCATAGTATATAATTATTAATATATATTATTATGATGTTAATGTTCATGTTAAGATGTATGCCCATTCCTGTGGAAATGTATTACAAATGGTGGTTACTAATAATGACAAATAACAGAGCATCCAGCCTGGAGGAGTTCAGGAGCACTCTGCCTGGGTGCCTTGTTTGGCATGAGCTGGAAGTAACTACCCTGGCTCCAATAAACCACTGAAGCAGATAACTCTTGGTCTTCACACACATGATGAGCTCCATCTCCATAAATAATTTTGAGACTCTAACTGCTGGGTGAGATAATTACTCGCCTGTGAGGTGACAGCAGTTCAGTCTCCAGGAGGAGTCAAAGTTTCCAACGCACCATAGAGGCAAACCTTCGTTGTCTCATCAGTTTTCCAAAGAACACTGGAATTGCACTGTAGAGAGGTAATTTTTGTTTCTCCAGAGGAACTAACAGTCAAAAGCGGTTTGAGGTGATGTTTGTCCATCAACAGGATGGTACAGACAAATTGGTATATTTGAGTGCTTGCCAGACACAGAGAAGGAAGGAAGAGAGAATGTTAATTTTTTAGAGGGTCAGCAGCTTCAGCAGCATAGCTGCAGATTTAAGCTGTCTAGGCCAATCGATTTGATGAGGGACTGACTTCCATCAAACCTATTATCAGAAAATAATTAAACAAAAGCAGATACAGCCTACTTGTGGTTTGCAAAGGAATTGAACATGAGCACTGTATATCCAAAGTTAGCCCCACAGAAATTGCTGCTGTCCCAGGGAAGAGTAGAAAATGCTCAAGAGTATGAAAATTTAACTTTGTAGCAGTGACTTTGCGGTTTCTTGAGTTCAGTAACCTCCAAACAGTCACAGGCCTCATGCCCCTCAAACTTCAACTCTGCTCTCGTCTGCTTTCACTGTCCTGCTTCTCATTTCTTCCTGGGGTATCCAGCTTCTTGCAGATCTGGTCCCTCCTCTCAGCTGAAGAAGGAAGGAATGGAAAACAATTTGCTTTATTAAGGAAAGATCCCACTAGCTCAGTTGCACTCATGTGCCCTCAATCTCTCTCTCTCTCATGTATGTGATTTTCCACTCAACAGTTTGCCCCCAGGTCTCTTTCTCACAAGGCTAAAATTAGCTTCATAAGCAGCCATTAGTTTGAATACTTGCAAGGTTTTCCGTTAAAAGGAAGTCTGCTTTTAAACTTTAACATAATTTAAATCAGTTTTAATGTACAAACATTAAATTTTAATGTACAAATGTGCACATTTAATATCATCTAAGCTGTTGTCCTAGGTAAATATCTCAGTGCTCCAAAGCTAAGAGCTTTACAGCTTTAATACTTTTCCTCTCCTGAAGAACCCCAGTGATAAAGTTTGTTCTAATCTGTGCCTCCTGCAGGTCTTTATGGTAGAAAAATCTGATCTTCAGGGTCAAATACAATAATAATTGTTGTAGCTTCATCAATGAACCACAGTGATTTGCTCAGATCTCTGCCTCCAATTTTGAAAGTCACATATAACGATAAATTGATGTAGCTTCATCAATGTCAATGGGAGAACACCATTGTAAACCATTACTAACATGATGGTAGATGTGTTTGTGAAAAGATGAGACAGGGTATAGCACTGGAGATCTTAGAAATATGGACAGCAGAAGGAAAAGAGAGTGCTTAACCTACAAGCCTTTTGTTAGTTTGTCCAAAATGGACTTTAAACTATTGTGCTTTATTCCGACTTGAGTTATTGGACTTTGTATAAAAGGCCACAAGGATAAATCCTGTGAATGTACACACAGAGAGACAATTTCTCATGAGTCTTTGTGTGTTATTTTTGCAGTGACTGTGAAAGCTATGTCCTCAAATTGCTGATACGATGTAGCTCCACTAAATGTACTTTTCAACTGATTGGTATTTGAGCCATCAACAGGTTAGAACTCATCCATAGTGTGAAAAGCATTCATTGCTGACATCCCAGAAGCCAGCATCTATGTTATATGATTCTGGAGTTAATTATCAACTGCTATTTTTTAAAAACAACCTTTAAAGTGTATGGGAATACTGGAGAAGATCTTCCATACTATTGTGAAGTGATCTTAGTAAAAGTGTCAAACAGCCTCTCATTTAAATTAACTCATTTGCTTTCACTTAAAAGTTTCGGTCAAGACATTTATATGACAAAAACAATAGAGGTGGATGATTTAAAAAATGAAATGCAAAATTTGCTTATACCGATAGTTCATTGTAAGCCTAAAATATTCACCTCCATAACTCTTTGCATTTTAGCCAATGTTTTGATTTTTACAGCTTATTAATATTAGAGAACAAAAGTCAGAGAATGATTTTAACACTCAAGGTGCATATATCTAAACAAAAGGCAAGAGTGCTACATTCTTGGAAGCAAATGACTGGCAATAGTTGCACGTGATAAAAGCCCTTGGCAGTAGGGTTCTCAACACAAAGGGTGAAAGCTGTCAAATGGGGTCATACTGAAACCTTGTTAACTGCTCTACTGCTGCAATTTTTTTCAGAGAATTTATGATGTTGACTCAACTGAAGAAACCCTTTTTATTGCAGTGTGCCAATCACTACTGGACATGAAACAGCTGCCCACAAACAGGCGAATCTGTAAAATGTCCCTATGAAAAATGTGAATTGTTGTCCCATACCTGGATTAATGTTACATTATTTCTGCCTTTGGTTAGATGGATTTATCATTCTCACTAATTGTAACCTACTGAAACTATAGGACATCAACAGCACTGCTGTAAGCTGAAAATGCTAGACTAATTTTTCCTTAAATCATTATGTTTCAGGCAAATTAGAGGCATGATGTTGGCTTTATTTTCTGGAAGTTGAAGCACCCAGATTTTTCATTTTCATGACGTTTAGCATTTAATAACCTCACTGTCATTGGTACTAATTTTCCAAGTGCCTTTTCTGCTTTTGTTTTGAAAATAAATGTATGAAAAAATGCTTTGATATTTCAATTTTCTCTTCTCTTTTTGGGGAATTTTCCAAAATGATTATCTAAATGATTAATCAGTTAAAAGCAGTAGATTCAGGATTGGATCCAAATGTAATTAAAGTCTATAGAATTATATTAACTTCTGTCACTTGTGCCCAGAGATGATAAATAAGTTGGCATGGCATTCATGGGAAAAACACTCTTGATAATTAACTAAAGAGGAAAAACATTTGCCTGATTTAAAAAATTAGAGTCTTAAAATCTTAGAAAAGCAGATATTTTAGCTTGTTTTTCTAGTTTTGTAATTTTTTTTTAACATTTTTGTGTCAATTTGAAAACAATAGTGTTCTGGTTTGAGTCTTTAACCCTTGACAAACAATTAATGTTATTTGACTCACCACTCTAGCTTCCTTGTTCTAGTTTACTAAGTTGATCTGTCACAGACCATGTTTTCACTCCAATTGAAATGTCAGGAGTAGGTATGGTAGTATACCTGTGTAGACACCCACATATATGTATAACAGCAGAACAGTTTATTGACTTCCACACCTTAAAAAATCAGCAAACAGTAGTGATTTATTCAGATTTTCTCAAGCCAGATTTACACCCACTCATGTCAAGGTCAAGGAGAGAACAAAGAATCTCAGTTGTTTTGAGAAAGGGTGGCTGTATCGCTGACAGGAAGATAACGATATTTAGAAAGGCATATGGAAAGTTCTCATCAAGTTGTCTTCATGTTGCCTTTTCTTCATTGAGATGCTGCAGCTAAGCTCTAATTTAACTCCAGACTCCTCCTTTCCATTGTTCATCTTCTGAAAGAAAAAGTGCAGAGAAGGTGGGTTGCACAATTAATGTGCATTTATGTCTGTGTCATTCAGCTGGAAAGTGTGTTGAAGCATTAATGTCAGCGGCTTTATTTTCCTATTTCTTTGACAGACCCAAACCTGAGAAGACCCTAATTTTGTAATGGCCCTCTGGAGAATTAAAAAGCAGATGATTAAAGTGTTTCTATTTATCCTCTACTATAATCATAAATTTTCAGTTTGGTGATTTGGTTTCAAAAGATGTTTGTTTTTTCTGCTTGTTGGAGTTTAGCATGGGCTAGATGGGAGAATAAATGTATTTCTGGGAAAATGGTAGCACAGAAAGTGAGAAAACTTCAGAATTATAAAAGCTTATCAGGAAGAAGCTGCTTATTGCCTCCAATAGTAGCCATGTTCAACAATTTGCTTGTTTGGACATCAGTTAGTATTACTGAATACGATTTGTTACTGGTGACTGAGACAAAATCAAAAGGTTTAGGATATGGCCATGCTTACCACCATTAGATATTCTGAGACAAAATTAAGAGGTTTCAAGTAAAAGCAAATCTAGGAGTAAGTTTGCCCGTGGGCAGAGTATCCTTTCATCTACAGAAAACGAGACCACATAGGTTCTTCTTAACACGGAACAAGAACCAAACCAAGGGGCATATGGGTCACATTGGTCATTTGAGCAAGAGCATAATTTTCACTTTGAAAATACGCAACTCATGCAAAGAAACAGGCTCAAAGCTGTAAACAAATTTTACCTAGCGAGTGTGCCTGGCACAGGGCAGCCTCAGCCTCTGCTCAGGGGGCTGCCCCTGCAGTCCCCACTGCCAGCACCTGGGCACCCATACCTGGCACGCTGGCACAGTTAATTGTCACAGTAGCTTCTTACACGGACTTTTTGGCCTTCTCATGGAAGTTGTCTCAGCAGTTGGAGCAATAAAAACGAGCCATTGCAAAAAGCTTGACAATTTTGACACAGGCAAAGTCGGGCTCCAGCTGTGATGTGGGTAGAAGTGTTAAATGCTGAATGTGGTCTGCAGGCAGTGGGTGGGAGCTGTGGACTGTACCAGCGAGGGCAGGTAGCCCTGGAGTGGGCAACCTACTCTTATATGTCCAAGATTGATCTCACTGGGCTTTAATTTTCAGAGTTGCTGGAGATTTACTCTTCCTGTTGATTTCAGCAGCATTTTAGCATCTTGGAGAAAAGAGCCCCTTTTCAAGAAAGAAGAAGTGCCAATCCACCTTCACAGCCAAACTGAGTGACAAACCTCCCAGGTGGGACACCTCACCAAATCCCGTGGGGCAAAGGCCTCTTGAACCCCGACAGAGAGCTCTGCAATTGCAGTTGCACTATGTTGGTTTAAATAATCATCTCCATGAACAACCATGATTTTGGTACAGGTGAAACCCTACCTTGAATGACTGAAACAACCATTTTGGTTTTCGAACATCAACTCAGCTCAAGGGCAGCAGCTGCTGGGGGTGAGGCAGCGGCGGCACTGCTGGTAAGGAGTATGGTGAGTTGGGTTTGCCGGCTCACTGTGCCCCAGCAGGGGTAACCAGCTGATGGATCTGGTCTGTTCCTGCCTCCCTACTGCAAAGTGCCTGAGGTGGGGTGGTGTGGGCTCCACTGGGGCTGGCAGGGACCGTGGTGGGATGGTCCCAGCCACACTGGCCCAGCGGGTGCTGCCCTGCTTTGGCTGTTGAGCCCATGAGTCAGTGTGGGGTGTCGGGGTGCAGCCAGGTAATTTCAGTTGCTGGGTGAGAGTCCTTGGATTGGGCTGTTACCAGGATACAGGAGAAAGCCCTCCTCTTGCTCAGCCTTGTTGAACTGTCATTACATCCTGTTGCCCTTAAACGAACCAGTAAGATACTGTTGTGGTATGTAGTGAATGTTAAGCATCAAAAGTAGCCTGTGATTTTGTGTTTCTCTTCATTGTACATCTTGATGCCCCTGGCACTTCTGGGAAGGTAATGAAGAAACAGCTTTATTTTTCACTTTTTTTTCCCCACACCTTTTTAAAATTTCATTTTTGTTCACTCAATGAAAGTTATCGAATCAACATACACAATCTGACAACCTAAGCAAAGAAAACACAAATTTCTTTGTGCACCTTCTCTAACTATTTACCTTCCTCTTTTTCACTCTCTTAGAAAGGGCAGTAGATGCTTAGTGTTCAGAACTAAGCAACTGGGTGTTGCTTTGCTTCTCCTTCATAAAAACCCCCTGATTCTGTGCTGCAGAGAAAACAGCTATGTAGGAAGGTATTTAGGGACAAAGAAAAAGCTTCCTGCAAGGTCAATTGTTTGATTCATTGACTTGAGCAATTAATTGCTTACTGACAGTCTAGTAACCAACCTATATGCCTAACCTCCCCTGCTCCACAGTTTTTGAAGTAGCTCATTATACAGCACGGTTTGTGTCATTAGAAGAAATGGATTCTGTTATGGTCTGTATGTGTATCTAGGGTTGATTGTTCATTTGTGTTGGCCAGTAACTAATTTGCGGGAGGTATTGCAAAGCTTCTCCAGGGACAAAAATTAATTGTTGGGATGAGTATAGAACTGAACACACTGTGCAGAGGAGGTAGCATGACTAGTGCCTATTCTTTGTGCTATTGCCTCTGTCCAGTGAGTTCAGGAAACTGGTAAGAGAAAGCAGGAAGTGTGCAGAGCTGTGTCTTGTTCTTGGGCCCTGGTCTCTTTCACCAGGGTCAGAAATACTTTAATCATTTATATTGTAGGCATAATCATATGGAGGAGTAGATTCCAGTGCTGATACCTGATACCTTCCTGAATTGGCTGGGCTGAAATTCAGCTAACAGGTAGGATAACTGTGTTAGTGAAAGATTTTTAAAAATCTAACTCATTATACATTCATGATATGAAGAATTTGAAAGAACAAAAAAACCCCCAACCCTCGGTAAAAGCCATCCAATTTGTAAACTGTCTATTTTGTTTTAATCTTTGCAAAATGCACAGGAATTCTGTAATTAATGTTCACATTTTTCTAAGAGTATCGTTTCATGAATTTTTCCATGTTTTGGGGAAGGCAACAGTTTATTTTGCAAGAGAGGGAACTGAGAGAGCATCCATTATCTCCTGAGGCTGTACCAATTTGCTGATGGCTAAAAGTATAGCACATGAAATACTGGCTTTCAGTCAGTTGCTGCAACAGCAGGGTTGTGTCATCTCCTAGTTCCTACCTTTGTCGTAAGATCACCCAGGAGAAGTCATAGGTTGCATTTCTCATTTATGCATTTAGAAATATTGGTCAGTAGATACTATTTAAAATTTCTTCCCTGGTATGTATATGAAAAAGCCAAGTGAAGTGGGAATGGTAGGATTTTAAGGTTTAATGGTTTGATATTCTTACTAGTAGATTAGGTTAAAAGTACAAGTATTACTTTATGATTTATCTGAAATGAAGAAATAGCCAAATACAGTTATATGGAAATAGAAAGGGCAGGATTCTCTCATGTAGTGACTTTGTAAAAATTAGTAAGTTGGACATATGTGTATGAAAGTTTTCTAGTCAACTCTGATACATCTTGTTCCTGACTGCCAAAAACTTTCACTAGATTTTGAGGAGGAAAACAGCATGAAGATGTAAGGATTGAGTCTTAGTAGAATGCTTTCTAGGAATTATGTGGTCTTCATTCACAGCTTGGAAATAGGTCTTTGCAGAAGAAAGAAATTATTCTAGAAAGCAAACTTAATACACCTTATGGTTTTGGCATTAAAGAGATAATCGCATAGTGGATTTCGGCTTTCACAGCTATTGTCTTCCATGGTGAAAAGTATTATGCTGATTTCTTCTTCTCTCACTTCCTACTCACAAGAAAATTGTGGACCCCTTATTGTCCATTTATGGAACCAGGCACCAAGCCTGCTGTGTGTTATGAATGTTTTCAAAATATCTTTAACAGAAGAAAAGGAAACATCTCTGCTTAACTTCATTTGCCTTACCTCATTGTTCCCCTTGTCCAAGGGATAGAAGTAACTTAAGTGAATCCATCCTCAACTGGTTTGGCCCATAATATCCTAATTTTAATATGTATTGTAATAAGTTTATAGCATGGTTTAGTGCAATATGAATAGTCTCTTAAGGAGAAAACATCTTATCTAAAGCTTGTGGTCAGAAATGGAATTTGAAAGAACTTTCTCTGCCCCTACAATCTCCAAAATAAAATATGGGAGAGAGGACAGTTTCTTATGATTTACAGACCCTGTGTTTATTTCCTTGCTGCTCTTGTTTCTTGATGAATCTTCCTTTTTATAAGACAGTGATAGTTAAGATAATGAATACATTGTAGTCTTCTAAGTTTCCTGGTAGAAAAGTTTAATGAGGCCCGTCACTTAAAGGAAATGCATACTTATAGCAAGTTTGGTTCTGCATAGTCTGTAGGTGCCAGATTTTCCTCTGCAAGGGGTAGAGAGGAAGTTGCACTGAAATATGTTTAATCCTTGCAGTCTGCTGAGTAAATTCTGCAAGGTACTTTTTGAAAAAAAAAAGTAAATACAGCTGACATAACACTCTTCTTCAAAGAAGTTCTACTTCGTATTTAGGCACATTAGTTTCCTGTCTAAAACTTACCACTGGAGAGAAAATAAACTAAAATAGCAGAATGTTGTTGTAACATATCATATCATAAAATCATATCATAGAATGGCCTAGGCTGGAAGGGACTTTAGAAATCATCTAATCCAACCTCCCTGTCACGGGCAGGGACGCCTCTCAACTAGATCAGGCTACTCAAGGCTCTGTCCAACTTGGCCTTGAACACCTCCAGGGAGGGGGCAGTCACAACATCTCTGGGCAATTTATTCCAAAGTCTTGCCACCCTTGTACTGAAGAATTTCTTCCTAAGATCTAATCTAAGTCTATTCTCCTTCAACTTAAACCCATTTCCCCTTGTCCTATCAGTGGACACTCTTGTAAAAAGTCGCTCCCCAGCCTTCCTGTAGGTTCCCTTCAGGTATTGGAAGGCAGCTATTAGGTCCCCCCGAAGTCTTCTCCCTTTGTCAGTTGTCTTCCTTTTTTCTTTGGTTACTTTGTGGCTAGGATATTAAAGGAGAGGGAAAGCAAAGAGAATAGGCATTGATATTAAAATTAAAGCTTGCCTTAGCAGATCTTACATTATAATAAAAATACATGCCAGGAACTGTTTGGCCGTATCAAATATTTTCTCCTTGAATATTTTGTCTTTATTGAGGAATCTTAATGTTTTGGATATAAAATCATGCTTACATATACCATTAACTTAAGAGCTAGGTACCTCAGTGGGTGCTTTGTGATTGCAAGGTAGAAAGATGGAGGAGTGAATATCTTTTTTTTATGTATGTAAATTCTGTTTGATAGAATAGCCAAGCTATTATTTCAATACAAATGACCTCTTGGGTGTTCTAATTTCATCTTTAGAGATATTTTGCAATAAAGTTACCGGCTATGTTCCAGCTATTCCAATTAGATGTGCAGCAATCAAACGTGTATCTCCATCTTTGGAAAGAGATTTTTTTGATCTTTTTGATTTTTCATTTACTCCCATGTGATGAGAAGTCTTTTTGTTACTGCTTAGGGCATGTCTCCAACTCATGGAACTAACTTCCTCTGCAGAGCTACTGTGCACCTTGTGTGTGTGTTCAAAAAAGCAATTCTGGCCAACTCACTTGTACAGACCAGTGGGAATAAAACCATGGCTTTTTGGAGTCTCATGCATCAGGTTTGAATATTGATCTTTAAACAGACATTATAATCAAACTAACTCAAAGAGCTTGCTTTCTTAAGCCTGTCTTAAGAAGGAAATGCTATCTTTTTTTTTACATAGCTCCAACAGCAATGGTTGAAAAGCAAAGGTGGGTAAGCTTAGGGGGACGTCTAGAGAAAGAAATGTTGTATGATGGTTTTCAGTGATGTAAGACCTCAAGAAATTATCAGAAAAAACAGCAAGTAACTATACCCTATTATCCATTATAAAAGATTGCCTGAACAGTTGTTTCGACCAGGTGTGCTTTTGTTTAGCTTCCTCCCAAATAGGTCAGCCATCCTAACAACTGTAAGCTGAAAATATGAACTATCTATCCCTTTAGTTTTGTCTTTGTCTCATAAGAGGCAAAACACTACAGGTGTCGAAATAGAAGCATCAGAAGATAAGCACACGTACCATAGTTTTGAGGAATCCTGTAAGTAACTTTTTTTTTCTCTGGATTATTAGTGTCTGCTGTGTAGAAGTGTTTTTTCCTTTGTAACTTTCAGCTGTATTTTTTCAGTGATAGGTCAATTTGTAAACAGTTTCAAGACCAAATACTATCAATTTAGGGTGAAAATGGAAGGAATACTGTGGGTTTCCATAGAACTTCTTGCTGCCTGGCAGCAGAGTTGTTCAGGAATCTGTGAGCAAAATAGGGGAATGCAAAGCTTGTTTTTGTTTTCAAGCCACTGTCTGGTGTCAGATGCAACTTTAGACACTTTCTGGTTTAGTGTGTTATTACTGACTTATTTGTGTCAAATAATGGTTTGGTAGTTTCTTGTTGAGCTAACATGAATAGGACAAAGTTGGGGGGAATAGTATGATAGCTAATAGCACACAAAGTAGCTCTTCATGTAATTGCTATCAGATTTCAACATGGCATTATCTTTGATAGAATTTTGTTAATACTGCAGTTGTCAAGCTCAGGGTGAATTTACTATTGAGTGCATGAGCTCCAGTCCTGAGGTTAATTCATGACTGTCAACTTCCAACAACATGTTACCTTCTAGACTGTACCATGAAGTATTACTAGCTTGGGAATTGGAACTGCTGACTATTGTCTTCTTTCTTCTCCTTTCTCAGTCTTACTGCTGGTTTGGTTTTCAATGGCTTCTCAATGAACTTGTGATTCTGGTAGCATAGGTCAACATTCTGGCAATACTGAATAAAACACAAACCTCAGTATCTGACCTGATAAAGCATACATTCTTTCTTGATGTGAAGGTAGTGTGATAATGTGTTTGCAAACATCTATTGAAAAATAAGTCATTATTGGCTAATGTGACTTATTTTACAAGCAAATCTTTCTTATTCATGTTTGAGGATATTATTTTCATGCCCTTGCCTCAAAAGCAAAGAAACTATTATTGTATTGTGTAGTGCTGGCCCCAGTATGGCCCTTGGACCACACAGATACAGCTTCTGAGCTAGGCTTTTATGACATGGCCAAGAGTTGTGCGTGTGCTGGTGTGCGAACCTCTGAATCCACAGCTGCAAATGGAAGCAGGACACCAGGGCTGCTGAAAAAGAAATCTCTGGGTCTCTCTGGGAATACAGGTGCATTTCTGGACCTGTTCTGCAATTACAGTTGGATTCTTGGAAAGCTATTGTAATCATACTGTGGGGATATGATATCCCTTTTACTGTCCAAAACGTGTTTTATGGCTCCAAGCTGTAGAAATACCTGACTGTATGGCACCCAAAGCAGGGAAAGGCTGGCCAAGCCTGTAACAATTACAATAATCCAGATATTTCTGTGCAGTGCAAATGTGTAATTCAAATTTCGTCCTGTTTCTGAATATTAAGTAAACGGGAGATCTTCACCCGAAGAACCAGCTTGAGATCATTTTCCTGTGCTTAACCTAATTCAATGAAAATAGGTCCCTTCCTCCCTCTCCCTGCTTTACTGGTCCTTAGCTGTGCAAACCAGCTTGAAGGGCACTCCCAAATGCAAAATTTGGACTAAGCTGCCCTAAATAAACCCCATGAAAGGAGCTTAAGCCTATGAATGGAAAGATAGGTCACTGATTATATAGCGAACTTGGACTACTGCAAACAGCTCTCAGACGCATTGTGTGAGAATGTCTTTTACATTTTTTTTTTTAACAACGGCAAAACCTAACTTGTGTTGACAGCTACTTAGAAAATTCTCTTAGAGCCATGGTCTTAGGCTGAAAAGATACGTTAGGTGCTAAAGATCAGATCGGCTGTAAGCGATTAGGTGTCTTGATTTCAATTCATGCTCAGAGGTATGCATGCTTTCTGCAAAAAAACTGTGAAAGCATCCATTCTCTAGCTAACAACTGGGTGAATCTGCTTGTATTTGCCTTTCTAGGAGCAGTTGCTAATGTTATATCTTCTAAAATATTGATCTTGTAGGGAAAAATGGAACATAGTTCTGTTAGTCAAGCAGGATGTTTGAACGGATCTCAGGCGATAACATGAGCTTAAATGGAAGCTACTTGTGAAAGAGCAAGGATCAATCTAAAGTTAAGGAGAAATTTCATTTTAAAAAGTCCCCTTATTGTTCAGTTTATGTGCTATCTCATTAAATTCTTGTACAGCCTGGGAGATCTGTTTTCCCATTGTTAGGAGTACCACCCTTATTACCATTCCTCCAATAAAAATGCAGATTCTTAGCTCAAAAAGCCTGGCTCTGATGAAAATATATTTCTTAATGAGCTTCCTTCTTTTTTTTTTGTTGTCTTTTAAGGGAAAAATATATCTTCTGTTTATAGCAAAAGTTAAAACATGGTGTGCTGGGATTTCAGATATGAAATATCATGGTCCTATCTTTATTATGAAAAAGTGAAAAATCGTGATCATATCACCAGTTCAAGAAGGACAAGGAACTGCTTGAAAGAGTCCAGCGCAGAGCCACAAAGATGATTCAGGGAGTAGAACATCTCCTTTGTGAGGAAAGGCTGAAGGAGCTGATTCTCTTCAGCTTGGAGAAGAGGAGACTGAGGGGTGACCTCATTAATTTTTATAGATATGTCAAGGGGGAGTGTCAAGATGACAGAGCCAGGCTCTCCTCAGTGATAGAACAAGGGGCAATGGGTGCAAGCTGGAGCATAGGAGCTTCCACAAAGACATTAGGAAAAGCTTTTTCCCTGTGAGGGTGACCGAGCACTGGCACAGGCTGCCCAGCAAGGCTGTGGAGTCTCCTTCTTTGGAGACATTCAAAACCCTCCTGGATGCGTTCCTGGGTGACCTACTGTAGATGATCCTGCTCTGGCAGGGGGGTTGGACTAAATGATCTTTCAAAGTCCCTTCCAACCTCTAACATTCTGCAATTCTGTGATAGATTTGAAAACCTTTTTTTAGAGTTGCAGACATACCATTTAAAATTTTGCAGATCCTTTTGCATTTGAGTGATTCGCCACACCACAAGAATAATTATTTCTAGAATGCTGCTGGAATAATTTTGAGTAGTGCTTGCTCTGTGAAAGTATTTCCCCCTCTTCTGACTGTGTCAAAATCCCTCAAAGGGAAGGCAAAGAACACTTAAAACCTTTTCTAGTAGCTTCAATGGCAGTAAATTGCTTTCTGGATTACCAGGTCACTCAATGTGCTTTTCCAGCTTGGAGAAGATTTTTATTTCGAGAACTCACATTGGTTTGTGTGAATAGATGTGATCATAGTTCTTCCAAGTGAAGAAGAAATAAGTTATTTTAAGAGTGTGACCACTGAAGTGAAGAGTCTGTGGGTTAATTTTTTAGCACTTTAGCAGGAGAAAAAAACCAAACCCTTCTTATTCAACTGAGAGGTAACAGAAATTTCAGTAAAAATTCCTTGGAATATCTGAGTCTGCTTATCCAACAGAATAATACTCTGAGGATCATTTGGAATAAACATGAATGTGGCTTCTAAGGCTGAAAGTCTTAAGAGTTTCACTACCTTGAAAAAGCAGGTAGTTCTAATGTGACCTCTGGATAGGTGTGCTTACTGCTTTATGTTAGTTTTATCAAGCCAATGGACTTGATCACTTTGATATATTCAGTCTTTGTTTTCTGTAGTTGACAGTCTTATTTCACTGAAGCTAAGCAGTTTGCCGACACTGAGCAAGCTCAGAATTTGTGAACTCTTGTGGTATTCCAAACACACAGATAAAAATAAAAGAAGTAACAAATTGTGTACCAAAATGGACAGTAATGTGCAGAAAAAAACTACTAGATATCTAAGTAGAGGACAATGATAAAGGAAAAACTGTGGAAGCCTTTCATACGTCTACTGGTACATAACTTTTTCTGTCAGTGTCAGAATTATTTGTCAACCAGTTATCTCCAAGGCTTTTCATTTTTTTCCATAAACCATAAAGCTAAATCAGAACACTTGCTGACTTAAACATGTCTTTTCTCATTTCTCCTAAGCTTAGATTATTTAGAAAAGCTTTCTGAAAACACAAAATAGTGGTAGTACTCTAATATAATTTGCCTGTTTGCTGGTCTTTTTTTTTCTTTTTCATTCTCTCCTAACACTTTCTGAAAATGAAGGCTAGAATAAGAAGCTGTATTCACTTAAGCTGTGAGAGTGGATTTTAGGACAAGGCCAGTCTTATTAGTGCAGATATGCATTTAACCAGCTATCTGAAGCGACACTTCTATGGGATCTGTGTTTGCACGTGCTTGATGTCTGCACACAGGTCTCCTTGTGACTGTGATGTATTGTAATACTGATGTGAACTGAAAATATCAACTACTCTAGAGTGTTTTAGCTGTGGAAATGTTGAACAACTGCTTGAGCCTTTACTGGTTTGACAGGTTGTATAAATTGCCTTGCTCTTACAGAAATGAAATATAAGAGAGAATGTATAGTAATTTGAAAAACAACTCTTAAAATAAAAAAAAAAAGATGGAGAGAAGCTTTTTTCTTAACTGTGCCTTGTTTGAGGAACAGTTCCGTTTCCAGGCATCTACTGCAGATGTGCAAGTAGTTTTCAGACCACTTGGTTTCGTTCAATAACTTCCTTACAGTTGCCTGTGACACCTAAGATTTCTCTAGTGAAGAAGTCAAGCATACAAAATTCTGCTGCTGCTGTGGCTTTAGTATAAATGAGATTAAAATAGAATGCTTAATCTAGTTGCAGTAACCATAAAGAGACCTGTAACCACAAGGAGCTAAAATTTACTAGTTTAGGTTTCTTTAAGGTTCTTCTGGGTGCAACAGTTCCATTATGAATTGAGAAATTATTCCATTTCTTCCCCTTTGTTGTAGTCATAATAGATTACTCTTCTTACGATCTGACCTATGAAATGCAATTTCCCATTTCCATTTTATAAATGCCAGAAGGAGGAGGGGAATATTTCTTCATTACAGCTAATTTCACACCTCTTCAAATGTGAAACATTTGGGCTACTGAAAGGCACCACAGATATAGAAATTGATTATCTGTAATTGCATAGCTGGATGTACTGAAAGACACTACAGATTTCCCTCCAGAGTCCTTCAAAGAAGTGAAAAAATGGCAGTGGAGTCTGAATTATCTATTTTAAGCCTGAAAATGCTAGCAAACAAGGTGAACATGAGAATATTAGTCTCAAAAATTTGTTCTTAAGGGTTGGTGAGAGCTGACCCCAATTTAGATCAGTTATTTATCTGTTATATTTTCTTCCTCTTTTGCTTTTGTGGGTCTGTGATTCTTGAGATTGCTTCATGTCAGTGCGGTTTCTTTAATTTTTTTTCTCTTTTGAATTCTGTGGTAAAAGTGTAATGGTAAATTGGTTTGTCACTTTAAGGAAGTTAGTACAATTGAATTGCAGAATGAAGGAGATAGTTAAACATGATTAAAATTATTTCAGAATCAAAATTAACCTGAGAAACTTTAACTTTAAAAAGAAACACTTGGGAACAGAAAATGTTTGACAAAAAGGAGTAGAGATTAATGATTTTCTGACATAGGGTAGCTATTTGTATTTGAGGGAGTTTTTCCTTCATCCCCATTTCTTCCCTGAAAAGTAACATCCTGACACTAGACTTAGTTCTGTTGCAAATGCAACTTTGTCTTATAACAGTGTAAGCTTTCCTGTTACTGTCATAAGCTTCCCCTCTTCTGATAAAGTATATTACTTTGAGGAAATTACTGTGCTTGTATTAAAGCTTAATACCAAATGAATCACTGTCCCTAGAGTATGTTTGTACTGTCTCGATACAAGAAATTGCATTGTATAGTCAAGGCTTTGTCTGTACAAAATCTAATCTCTTTCAGGCACAAACCAAATGTTTCTGAAAATCCTAGATTAAGACAGAACTTCAGTCAGGAAGCCATATTTCCAATGTAGCAGTTCAGATTTCTTATTTTTATGCAGTAGAACAAAGAATTTTGAGGCTAGCAAGACATACAGGGCAACCTGGGGAGATGGAACAGAGGACTCAGCAGATCATGTGATATCCATGCAGCCAAGAAGTGTCAATCAGCAGTAGCCTCAGACTTCTGGAGGACCAAGTGGTAGATGTATTACAAGGTTTGTGTCTTCATGTTTCTCAATTTCAAGTGCAGTTATGAGCTTTTCAGGTGCGTTTTAGGTGAAGTTGCTAAATAGTAAGCTTTTTACTACTGCTTGGAGAGGAGATGGGAGATACCTGCGCTTTCAGTATTGTAGTGTTCATCTTATAATGTCATTTTTTTTTCATAGTAGTGGTATTATCAGTCTGTTTCTGGATGTGAGGACTATAGAGCTTAGTGTTTAGTTATTGAGAAGACTGTTAAAAATATCAAGGACTTAGTGTCAGAAAATGCATTTGAGACAAACTCATATCAAACTTCCTCTGATAGTGTTATTTAAAATTCTAAGGCTGTTTTTGTAATAGTGGCTAGTTTAGCACCTTTTTTTTGTTGGATTGCTTGCTTGGAATACACGGGGGTTTAAAGAGGAAAAACATACCTTAGTTTGGATACACTGTCAGATAACTGTGCAACAAAAACTTCTATTAAAGTAAATTTAGGGTAGGGAAAAGCAAGTTCTTGTTTCTTGGAAACATTGTCTTACTTATTTGAACAGGATAACAAATGATTCCAGAGAAGATGAATGAATTAAAATCTTACTTAAGTGGGAAAATTCTTAGGAATTTGAAAAAATTTGCTTAGGAATTAAGCAATAAGATTGATGCGCAGAATAAGCAAATACATCAGATAAGTGTAAAGGTAAGTGTCAAACGTGTTCTCTGCCTTCAGCTTAGAGGTTGTTACTGAGAAATTATAGTGAATGGGCTCACTGTCCTATCTACCTGTATTTGCAGTAAATACATGTTAAGATTGTCCTCTGGGTTGCAGTGATTCGAACAAGGGATATATCTTGCTGTTTGGGTATGCATCTGAAAATTAAAATACTTCAGAGTGTCAGGAAACCTAAAATACAGCACAGGTCACTGCTCACTGAAAACGACTAAACTTGATCGGATCAAAAAAGCAAACATTTACTGGAAATAGAACTGGGGAATTTTGTCTAGTAGGGAATCTTTTATGTGGTAGGTGTTTTTAACGACAGCAAGATTGTTCTGGAATTCCTGAAAAGTCACTATAATCATTGAATATAAAATAAAACACAGGTAATTAATTGCCCCAGCTCTCATGGACAGGCTGATGTTGAGGCTGGAGAAGCTTTGGAATAATAGGTTTTATAGTTGAACAGGGATATAATCTGCTCTGATCTTCCTAGTCACAACCAGTAACCCTTTTTTCTTCTTTAATTGATTTAAATATTAACTTCCTAAAACAGATGAATCATAAATATGTTTTAGGGGGTTTTCTTTCAGAGGGCTACTTACGAGGAAGTTATCCGTATTTCAGAAATCACCGTATTCTGAATTGAATACAGGTATCCTGGTTAGGAAAGGAAATGAAAGCTGTAATGAATAGTGCATAATTAAGATTTTAAAAAGCAGAAGTGAACACCAATTGCTGTAAATTATAGAATTAAGATGAAATGGGAAGTTAAAGACATCACTGAAATGCCCTGTAGGGTTAATTTTCTCAAATATACAGAGCTAGTCTAACATAAATGCTGGTTGTACCTATGGCTACATGTCAGTTTTGAATGGCATTTTAGGGGTCGTGGTATTAATAAGGCCAGTCAACATACTTTTATGGAGGATGCATTAATTTTCTTTCACTGTGCTGCAAATCTGAAATTATTATAAAGTAAAAGAAGTCAAACATTTTAAAGAACACAAGAAAATTTAATTGGAATTTAAAATGAGGTGTGAAATGCTTACAGCTTATAAAGTGGACTGGAAAATGCCTGGTCAAATTGACTGCAATTGGGACTTACTGTTTATAGGAGTAGCGTTTCCCATAGTTTCAAGCACCTGTTTTAGCCCAATGATCCCCTGAGGAGGGAGTAGCAGAGACAACATATGATGAAGTGACCAGCACCCCCATTCCCCTGTGCTGCTAAGGATGATGAGGAGGGATAGAAATCAGGAGTAAAGTTAAGCCTGGGAAGAAGAGAGGGATGGGGGAAGGTGTTTTAAGATTTGGTCGTTTGTTTTTTTTTTTCTCATTACTCTTCTCTGATTTGCTTGGTAATACACTAAATTCCCCAAGTTGAGTCTGTTTTGCCCATGATGGTAATTGCTGAGTGATCTCCATGTCCTTGTTTTGACCCACAAGCCTTTCATTATATTTTCTTTACCTTTTCCAGTTGAGAAGGAAGGTGTTCTCCTGGCCTCCAGTCAGTGTCAGCCCACTACACAGGGTAGCCTGAATTCGTAGTTGTGGAAAGTTTGAGAGGGCACTTTGCACTGTTTGAAATATTTCATGAATTGAGTGTCTTCACTAAAACAGGCACTTGGTGAATATTGTTTGACTTGTATCTCTTGCAGGATAACCATAGTTTTACAGTCCAAACCACATGATTAGTTTGGGGTTGGGTTTGTGGATTACAGAATTGGAGAGGCCCACTATTTACTGCTTGTGGGTTGAGGGCTTTAAAATAATTTTTAACTTCATGAACTTCGATGTAAATATAAAAAAGGGATATATACAGGTTTGTGTTTCTTTACTATAGATTTACAGTTGGTTTGGGGACCATGACCAGGAAGTCATGCTGCATTGTTCTGTTAACATATGCTGTGTGTGTATATATCTGATCTAAATCCTGTGCGCATGTGAGTTGAAGAAAATACAACTGTCTACCTAAAGTATTTATTTCATGTAAAATTTTATTCCCCTCATGTAAAATTTAACATTTAAGTGTTTGAACGATGCATCTTAACTGGAAGAAACCGAGTATAAAAGCATGTAGCTTTCTTGCATCCCATATCAGATTCTACTTCGTCCAGTTTTCACTGAAGTTCGATTTATGCCTCTCTCCAGTGTGAAATAATGACCAAGATCTGGTGGAGAGTTTGCTCTCAGCAGTGCCTTTGGGGGAGCTTCTTAAACCTACTGAAAACAGAGAAGCTTATGAATCTTCTTTGTCACAAATCTGGAGGAAGCAGTTAAGAATTGTGTGCTACTTCTAAAGATTTTCATGACTGGTGTATTACTGCAGACTTTGGAATTGGCAGCTGGAGATATTATATGTCCAAGCTGCTTGAAACTAAAATGTTTCTGTTCTGTTGCAGAGCAGAGGAGTTTCTGACCAGGTGAAGTAAAGCTCTTTTCCTATGAGGAAGAAAAGGACTTTGGTTTTACTGTAATATAATCAGATTTATTCTCAGGATTTTCTCGATTTTTTTTTTTCCAAGTAAATGGCAAGTGACCTGTACAATTTTAACTCCAGAAGGAAATATATTATGCCTGTTTTAAAGGTGAAAATGATGCTTTGGACTAACCTGTGATACTCAGTGCTGGATAGTAAAAAATCTTCAAATCAAGTCAATTGGAGGAATAATTAAAAGTAGGAACGTTATGGGTTATTCTCCTGGAACGGTAGTCTGCACGTATCCTGTAGGTATTAACACTGAGTCCTAGGGCTAGAAAGATGGCACCGATCTGCTGAAACGTAAGACAAATGTGTTAAATATTTTGTTTTCTTTTTAGTAGAAATATGGTTTTATTGGTATATTCTCAGTTCACTCCAGGACAGCTTGATATATAAAGGAAAAAAGACAACCAAACAGCAAAAAAATCGAACCTGACCAAAGGATGGAGCTACTGCATGTAATAAATAGGCCAGTGGTAGACTGTCTTACGTGAACAAGGCAAAGACCTTTTCAGGGGGCTGGATACTTCAGTAACATGTGTTGGCTTCTGTCTGGCTTCCAGTAATTGTTGGAAAGCTAATGAATTTTGAAAGCTCATTATCTACCCCATTAGTAAATGAAGATTACGTGCTTAAAAACACAAGTAGCAACTTTTGCTCGATTTCCATATCTAGGAGATAGAAACGACATTTGTACATCTTTGCGTTTCTGAATACTATTAAGAATGAAGGTTTATTTTCTGCTTTTCATTGTTAAACTATATACTGTGCACAAAAAATTAAATACTTTTATAACTGAATGTGTTTTAAAACTATTTTCTTCTAGAAATGCCTGTCTTTAGTTTTCCGTCCTTGAAAAACTTCACAGAACTAGTTGCTACTACGCAACTAGGAAGTTTCCTTTCTGGTTTTATTTCGCAGAAATCCCAAAGGTAACAAAGGAATGGGTGTGGTTGCGAAGAGAGGAATATTGTGATCTTCTTTTAACACTCAAGTTTTCATCCCTGCATAATCAGTATCACTTAACTTCAAACTATGAAATATGTCCATTTCTTCTTTGAAAGACTGTGATTTGACATGTGACTATACTTCCAAACGATACAGGAACTAAGTAAAATAAACTTTCTAGTCAAATATTGGTGACAGACGCCTAGCAAATACTGAGTCCAGTAGACGAAACTTAGTGACTTAACCTACTGCTAATGTAAGTTCACTTGTGTGGCAACCTAAATTTCATTTTTTCTCTGTTACTACAGCGCTGGATTCTCAGAATGCTCCTGGGGAAAACAGGTAGGGCTGCTTGAGAGAGTCCAGCGCAGAGCCACAAAGATGATGAAGGGAGTGGAACATCTCCCTTATGAGGAAGGGCTGAAGGAGCTGGGTCTCTTTAGCTTGGAGAAGAGGAGGCTGAGGGGTGACCTCATTAATGTTTATAAATATGTCAAGGGGGAGTGTCAGGACGGAGCCAGGCTCTTTTCAGCGGCATCCATTGACAGGACAAGGGGCAATGGGTGGAAGCTGGAACATAGGAGGTTCCATAAAAATATGAGGAAAAACTTTTTCACGGTGAGGGTGACAGAGCACTGGAACAGGCTGCCCAGGGAGGTTGTGGAGTCTCCTTCTCTGGAGACATTCAAAACCCGCCTGGACGCGTTCCTGTGCACTCTGCTGTAGGTGATCTTGCTCTGGCAGGGTTGCTGGAGTAGATGATCTTTGAGGTCCCTTCCAACCTCTAATAGTCTGCGATTCTGTGATTCTGTGAAATACAGATTTATGTTGATTTGTAGTAGTTTTGAGCTGCAAGAGAAGAAGTGCTTCTCATGTAGCATATTTCTACCAGTAATGAGGAAAAAAAATCAGAGACAGCCTGCCATAACTATTCTGAGCATGCAAACACATATCCTGTGGGTACAATTAAATGATGATAGTTGGTAAATTTAAGCTAGTCTGCTCCTTGATGAAAGGCGAATTAAGGCTCTTGACACAGGGGTGGCTGTAGTATGAGCTGCAGACCATGCTTATTGTGCCACAGCTTGCAGAACTTCCCTCATGGTGAAACAATTCACTCTTTGCACAATGCAATGACTGGCAGTAGCTAATTCACCTTTGTTGCACCTAAACCAGCAAAGTGCTATCTAAAGGTTGATTGAATAGATGGATGAAAAGTGTATCTTACTGTGATGGAAAATTGGAGAGCAAGTGATATAGGTCTGAAACTACAGATTACATACAGTGCTGAAAGGTACAGAACAGTGTTTTACTAAATGGCTTAGTCACAGTCATTTATTGCTGTGAGCTACAACATGTGAGGGTATCAGCCAGATTTTTTTCTTGAAACAGAAATAGTCTTCCTCTGCTCTGGAACAAATTTGGTTAATCCAGGACTAACTCAACACCATTCAGTAATTTGCATGTTGTTTTCTTCCTTTTGCTTCACAAAGTTTTTGACAGCTGTCATAACTCCAAGGTAGCAAAGGAGCCTAGTAATGAGTAATTGTAAGGTTTCTAAATGTACTGGTGATTACGTAAGAGAAATGTTGACTTCCTTCCTCAAATATTTCCAAAAGCAGTACTTTTTTTTTTTTTATAGCAATGCTAGCTGCATGATTTTATAGCAATACTAGCTGATCTATCTCTTCTTACATGTCTTTCTTGAATAGACAAAAGAAACCTGATGTTAAATGAGAGAAGCAGCATGTCTGAGCGCAGATATTTGCAGTTAAAAAACCCAACTCTAGACTCACACCAACCCCCCACCCCAACTAGCACAGCACGACATTGCCAAGTGCATACATGATGACACACCACTCCTGTAGTTGTCAGAGTTGAAGAATGCAAAGGGAGAATCTGCTAACTGAGAGGCTTTATTCTGTAGATGTTTCATCCATGGTAAATCTCTAGGAAAAAAGCTAATATTTCAAGTGGGATTTAAGTATCAGGTGGAAGAAGCTAAAACTTAAAACAAGCCTGGGGCTTTAAATTGTTCACTGCTGGATTTGCACGTCATAATCTGTGGTCTATTAGGATGAAGCTGGATAGATTTCTGACTATACGGGGCCTTGCATTGTGGTGTCATACAGCTGTGTTCTTAAAGCACTTCCCTCATTATGTCTTGCAAAATGAAGTAGCTGCGTAAACGTTATCTGCTGTAAGCTGCTTCTTGGAGGAAATGAGTAGTTTTTCCATAATGTAATACCTGAAACAAGGGTTCTTAAGTAAAACTGGTTCCCTCTTTAATGATTGTTTGTATCCATTCTTTGAATAAGGAGCTGATGTTCCCTAAAACACTCTTATAGTAGGTATTACTATGTAAGAATTGAAATAGGACAGCAACAGGGTCAGGGAACTAGATACCTCTTCTGAGTGTTTTATAAAATAAAAGAACCACTGAGCACTAAATTATGGTTGCTACATTGAGGAAAGAGATCAGCACAGAAGTCCCTTCATTTTTCTTAATTGCAGATGGCGTAAGGTGTTAAACACATTTAATGATTACACCAGCAACTTTAAGGACTCTGCTGTCCGAATGCCTGCCTTGTCTCGTGCAGGGAGGCTTAACTATAGAACAGTCATCAATGTAAGACAGTCTCATTAGGAATAGACGCATCCATGCTTATCTTGCCAAGAACTGTACTTAGTATAGCTCCTGCTTTGCTGTTTTGAGTGTGCAGTACATATTAACTGAATTACTACTGAAGCATTGATGTACTGAAATCCTCTGCATTCTCAAAGCAGTTGAAGTATTCAGCCTTAATGATTCTATGATTCTATAGCTGTTACCAATGACTGATGGAACCAAGTACCAAAGTGATGTCTTTCAACTTAGCACCACTTGGTAAAATGACAAGCAGCAGTTACAGCAAATAAACTTGAACAGATTTTTTCAAAATTATTTACTAAAATAAACAAGAACATTTTCTTTTTCACTATAAGTTACATAATTACTTACATTTTTAGATCTTTCTAGATGCTTTTGGTAAGAAGGCAGCCACAGTAAGCTGATGACTAAAACTTTCAACATTGCTCTGTACACAAGGAATCAGAGCAACAATATTATATCTTCCAGTAATATACATATGAACCTTATTTTTATCTAATAGAGCTCAAGCAGAAGTGGACTGTAGTGCAATTCTTGCTTATGGGAAAAGAAAGCCTGTACAGGAAAATATGAACAAAGGATGCACAAACTATGATTTATTTACTGGAAGCACTTAATAAAACTCAGCCACAACTATTTGTGCTTCATAAAAAAACTTATACAGGTTATAAACTACAAAAGCTCACCTGTAAGAGTTCCTCGTTGTAGTATAGTGCTTACTTCAAGATGTGTAATGTTTTAGGCTTGCTTTGGTAGTAGATCTTCCATGTGTTGTCATGGAAAAATGTTTCAAGAAGAAATAATCCCCTTAAGGGATTATAAACAGACAGTTTGCTGACAAAAGGGAACTGGTAACTTTGAAATGCTCATTCCCTTTCCGCGTGAAAGAAAAAGCCCTGACAAAGAAGGACATATACTGTGTTAAAAGCTATAGCAACACAAAAATCAAAACTGGCCCCATGGCAGGTTTATCAGTTCAATAACCATGTTTTTTAGTTCAAATTTATTCAATATGGCCTTAACAACCTGTATCAGACTACTACAGGGGGAGTACTCTGATCATCTTCATCAGTCTTGGTTCAAGTCAACGAAGCAGATGCTTCAGTCACTAACTCTTCTTATTGGGAATACCCAGGGTCAACATAATCAGGCAAACGTCTTCTTTGTAACTGTAAATCATTTCATGTATTACAGTGAAAAGAAAAAAAATTGAAGATTCAGAAATTAATATGAGATACTTTATTAATGAAAGCAACTAAGCTTCTGATCTCAGGCTCAAAAGCACTCTGTATCTGAAGTATATTGTCATTTCCCAGACATAACCATTAGATCTTTCATTCCAAACAGCCAACGTTTCCCTCTTCCCCCTAAAAAAATCTACTATTTGCTGTAATTCAGACTGGTGTTCTAGAAAGAGAGTCTTCAGGGTGCTAAGCAGTCAAATCTCAAGTGTTAAGGATGAACTAACATTAAAGTGACAAATGCTGCATAACAGGAAGCACTCACTACTTTTTTTTTCTATCCGACTGGACACACACCTGTCATTATTAGCTACCCTTCAAAAGATGCTGATGAAATAACAATGATTCTGAATCCTATGAGAAAGTTAATCGTTGAAGAACTCTTGAAATTATTTTCAGAAGTTATTTATGAATCCAGTATCAGTGATAATACCATTAGACTGTGCTTTTATTCAGCAGCATAAATGGTGAGTATTCTGAGGAGGTACTGGGTAAGGACTTCATCAGAAACTTCTTTAAAAAACAGACAGAAAACCCCAAAGGCCAAAAACCTTGCAGTAAGCTTCCAGTTCTCTGAGTTTCTTCATTTCAAAAAGTTTGCCTTCTACTGCAAGCAGTGAGATTTGGGAAACACTGAGGATATGCTCAGTTCTAGACAACTTTCTTCTAATCACAAGACTTTAAGGTGTGGACAGAGAGAGATCTACACTGGAATCTGGGAAATCTGCTGGAAACAAAAAAAAAACAAGGAGAAATGGGATTAAAACATTAGTGATCTATGATTACTTAAAGTGACTTGATTCAGAATCATATGGAACAATTACAATGTTGTAAACATAAACTACATTAACCCTAACTACCTAACAATGATGTCTAAGCAACAATAACAATGATCAAACAGCCAAGT
The DNA here is from genome assembly GCA_020746105.1 of Trogon surrucura. NCBI lineage: Eukaryota > Metazoa > Chordata > Aves > Trogoniformes > Trogonidae > Trogon > Trogon surrucura. Next base: position 58,782,247 of record CM036618.1, read on the forward strand.
AACATTTTTGTCTTCCATGATGACAGGCAAACTACATACCTGTTTATTAGATCCGTATTCAACAACTGTTCAAATAATTCTCTGTATGGCTAAACTCAGGATATGTTAGGTAGGTCAAATGAGGCAGTTGGATGTAATTAAGCACATAAATTCTAGTTATGAAGTCTCATTTTTGTTGTGTCCCGGAGATGTCTTTTTGCTGTCTCAGCTTCTGTTCTCTGCACGTACTAAGTCCAAGATAAACCATGTTCTAAATCTACATGCCCATAACATCTCAGTCACCAGACCTGATTCTGATTCAGATTGAGTTCGATAGCCTGCAATTCTCCCACAGTGTCAGGCACAGTTTGGGTCTGGTTTTTGCTACCACACCCAAGTGGCGGAGACTGTAGAGTTCATAGAGTTCTCTAGGCACAGCCTGAAGCTAATTTCCCAAAAGGCTCAGGGTTTTGAGAGCTGAAAGTTGTCCAAATGCAGTCGGTAGCTGCCTCAGGTGATTTGAATTCAAGTATAATGTTTCCAGTTTTTTCAGTTCACACAGTTCCTCAGGTATAGCAGCTGCAAATAAATGATAGAACAAAGAGATGGCCTAAGCTATATTACAAAAATTTCCTCCCCATTTTCCAATGATGGCACAGGTCCCTGCACAGAAACTTAAGCCCACTGACAGCACATGCTTTTTAACCATCTTCAATAAATACCGTACAAATAATCTGCAGACAAGGCAGACCTTCAGATCACAGGCTGAAAACACTACTCTGAGAAGATTTTAGCCTATCAGTTATACTCCTCACAAACCATTTTGCCAACTTATTCTATGGCTTCTTCAGTACCACACAATTCATGGCCTCAAGCCTTCTGCAGCCCTTTAAAGGTATTACTGAACTCACTTGGAAGTACATTCTCAGATAATTTGTGCTGTATCATACCAGCATGTAAAAGCCTCACCAGGTAAGTGCTGCTGACGTTCATGCATGCCTCATTCCAACTACTCACATGTATGACCTGTAACACTTCTGAGTCAAAGTGGTTTTCAAAAAGACGTAACACACAATTAATGCATTAAGAAGTTAGTTTCTTCGTCCTATTTTATCCATAAAGTTGGACATTTGACCAACAAAAACAGTAACAACCACTGAATGGTGAGCAACATTTTCTGCCAATTATCTTCATTACCTCTGTTCTATGCAAGTACTACACCATCTGATACTATGAAACTTCCAGCTCAGTCAAATCAGAGCACAGAAACATTATGGTTTTAAGTGCTTACATACCACTCTAAAACTGATAAGCTGGCAACTAGTTTTGAAGATTTTATGGTTTTGGATGTCTCTTTCCTATACATGCATTCCAAAGATCTCAGTTTAGTTGGCTAAACTCCCTATTTACATCCTGTGAGAGTTAAATCATTATATTTGGTTTCTGATTAGAGAAGTTGGGTTATTATTTTTAAAAAACCCGTAGAGATATTAATTAGCAGTCATACTCAGTTTATTGTTTAGAACAAGTCTCTTCAAAAAGGAAAATTTTCCAGTGAGTGGTGGTAAGAGCTCTATTTTGTTATTTGACAAAGCTATTGTCCTTATGTTTCTTGTTAGCTTCTGCAGATCTTCAGGAAACTACGGGGGAGAAAAAACAGATACAACATTTAAATAGTTGGCACAACTTTCAATGTTCCAGTTGCATGGCTTAAAATTTGAGCTGAAATTCATATCAGTATTACATACTGTGATACGTACCATAATGTCCAATCACTGCAGTGTGCAACTAAGTTGGCAAATTTGCTTAATACATATTTTCAAAACTCTTTTTGTCTGAGGAAGGGAAAAGGGATATAAAGGAGGCAGTCTAACATCTAGGAAGAATAGTTTTTAACCCAAAGAATTTCAGTTAAAAAGGGAAAAGAAAACTTGAGATGATTTTTTTAATGTTCCATTTCTCTGTTTCTCTTAAACATGCCTCTCATTAAAAAACATTCTACAGTTACTTAACAGCTATATATTCAAGTAAAGTGAGACTGGGGATTGTTTCTCTTGCTTTTCTTTTTAAATAATTATGTAAAGCATTTTCCTTATTCTTATTTATATTCTGTACCACTTTAATCTGCACTTGATACTGAGCTGAAAAAAACTGAAAAACCAGACAATCACGATCAGTGAGTCCTGGTCAATAGGCCAGTAGTTTTGATTCTACTTTGGTCTAGCAGAAGAAAATGGAAGAAAAAAAGTAAGATAGTGGAAGACACCTTATATTACAGTAATTTTCCAAGACTCTTCTAAAGTTATTTTGGCTATCCTGTGAATTGTTACTCGAAGTATGCTTCCAGGACTTTCGTGTTTTTCTGTAGTTGAGTCAAGGCAGGACAATTTCCAATAAACTTCAAGTTGTTTGCGGCCCAGTGAACAGCCTACACAGGCTATTCATATGACTGCAATTAAATTTAACGTAAGTATCTAAATGCAACAAGTTGTGGAGTATCTTTCTAGGTAACTATATGGTTATAAGATTTACATTTTTTACCTTCATTATAGCTGTCTGAATATCAAAACATTGCAATGAGTGTAGTTAAAACTAGCTTGAATAAAAATCATACTTTCCACATTTCGCCTCTTTCAGGGCCCAGTAGCATTAAGGATTCTCCATGGAGACCAGCTGTGTTTTTAGTGGCATCCTACCAGTATTGACCGGCTGTCAAGACTACAGTTTTGGGTTTTTTTGAGAAACATTTGTTTTGTTTAGTGCATGGACTCCTTTGCTGCACATTTCTAGATGCAGACAGCCAGGTTTACCCCCCAGGACAAACTCCGGTGGGTTACAGCTGAAGGATCAGCATCGGTTTCACAGCACGGTGGTGAGGAAGGAAGCCCAAAGCTGCAACCAGCCAGGATGAGGATCCCAAGAGAAGGAGTGTTGGGACACTCAACAAGGGCTGAAGCCAAAAGTGACCCCCTGCGGACACTGGCTCCACCGCCTCGACCCCAACCAGGGCCATGGACCTGCCACCATGGGGAGATCTGGAGGAGGAAGCTGGGCCCAGGCCGACCTTACCCACCTGGGGACCCCCCAACACCCTCCCCCACCTTCCAAGAACCAAGGCTCCTAATGGTTTTACCACCTTCCCCTGAATCAGATGTGTGCCAATCCCACCCTCCACCCTCCCCGTGCCCAGATGCTTCTTGCCACCCCGAAGATGGCGGCCACGTCGCTGGCACCAGCAGGCTGCTGTCCCTTTAACTTGTCAAAGACTCATTTGTCCAAAACTCGCGTGAGTCAATTCTTCGATTAAGCTAAGACAGGGAGAGGGCGTGGGGGAAGGGGCTGACGTTCCCTTGAACTGCACCCAAAATATAAAACCCCACGGTGTGTAGCTATTGGTGTGGTCAGGCTCTGCGAGCAGCCAGGTTATACAAAAAGCAGCAGGCTACCTCAACAGGGAACGGTGTAACTGAGATCACCATTGCACACTGCACAGATTAAATGCAAAAATGTAGTAAGGAAATACAAACAAATAGCGGCTTGCAGAAATGTATATATTATTTACATTGCCACACGTACAGACAGCTGAGATGCCAGTTTCCAGTCACATGGATCAAATGCCATCCCATCGCTTTCTTAAGGCAACAAATCCACTATTTCTACAGAAATGCACAAAAGAAGGTTGAGAATTGGCATGGCTGCTTCCAGTTCTCATCTGTATGTTATCAACAGTAGCATGCTGAGAGGAAGTCCTTTCGTTTCATCTAGTAAAATAAGATACCCAGATTATTTCTTATGCTCCCATTTGGTGTTTTGGGTTTTTTTTCTGTTGTTCACTGATGTGAGATTGCATCAAGTTGACATGTTTACCTATTGGAAGATTGGGCTGCTTTATTTTCATGACTGGTATCTCACGTTATATCTCTTCATCTGACTTCAGCAGATGGTTGGCTGGTATACCCTCTGTTTACATGGTCTTCACTGCAAGTCCATCTGATTTACACACAGAAGAACTAAAATGATTTCTTTTGTTTCTTGAGACCTTCAAGCTGGTAAAAGACTGGTTTTCCTCACCTTTGCCATATTGTTTCAGTTTCTCCACTCACTTTGGGCTTTGGAAAGTGAAGAGTTTGTATTTCACCAACAGGCAGGGCAAAGAGACTATGCTTTTACTGCTTCAGGTTAAGTAGAAATATTCATTATTAACATGACTTTTAAAGCCAACTTAGTGATAATATATTGAGCTGCTCCGAGTAAGTGTGAGTTTTAGCTACACTGGTCAGTGGGACATAAAAATAGCACCAGTCACAGATCAAATTTTCATGACTTAGTGAGGCTTTTCCCTGTCATCAGTTTGATTGAACGCTATGAAGAAATGATTTAGGATTGCAGATAGTCTTGCAATCTTGCTGATATAAGATCTACATTCAACCTTCCACTCCCTAGATAAGATTAAATGGAAAACAGACTCACTTCAATGCTGAACGGGTAGGTAAATTAAAACAAGAACAGCAAAAGAGGCAGGAAAACGTACACACGCTCACACACACATCAGGTCAATGCTTTGTTAGCATTGCAACCTTCCCACCAGAAACAGGGTACTTTTCTACCTTTGACAAATACAGTTCATTACTGTTTGTTTTGCCTCTGCCCAAGAAAAGGCAAACTTTTTCCAGGTACATGTGTCCAACTGGATCACATTCTTGCAATGACAAGTAACGCAGTGGCCACTGAAAAAATAAAGTGCAAAATGTGAGCGATCACAGGACTCAGTCTTTCTACTGCCCTGTTTTTCTTGTTTTTCTCTTGGAAGTCTTCGAGTGAGTCTTCTCTTCCTTGTTTGAAGGCACGTTGGTGGGAAATTGCAGTCCAAATCCATTAGGTCCATTTAGGAAGACACATTGGAAGTAGCGGACAGGAGCTAGGAAAACAAAGAAGAAATGATTAATGTTAATGTTAATGGCTTCCAGACTGGCAACATGAGTCTACTCCACGTTCTTTCAGAAAACACCTGTCTAATTTCATTCCCATTAGGTGAGTTGTAACAACACAAAATCTATAGTGTGATCACAAGTCATGTTTTCATCAAATCAACCAAATTTTAGTTAAAAGGCGAGGTGAGATGTCTTTGTAGCACAACATGAGAAATTGTTGAAAATATCACATTTAAATCCATTATTCCTCTAATGTTATATCCCTACTTCTAGAATATTTGCATTTTGGGATAGGTGAATGGAAGCACCTAAAGTACACACATATATTTTCTTGTTTTATATTTCACAGCCACTTTCAGATACATAGAAGTATTTCCAGAAGGCTTTGCATCTAAAAGTGATAATTATTCTGAATAAAAGAATAATAAATGCCAGTACCTCTTTCTTAGTCTTTCAGAGTCAGTGGTTTTCTCCCTTTTGATTTTTGAGCACGAGCCTGAGTAATTGTACTTCTTTCCATTGTCTTTTAAAAGCTTTCAAGTACACATACTTTAGCACAGATGGAATTGACCCAGTTGTTCCAAAACCTGAGTTTTTCACTCTGAGATTAACGCTGACAAGGTTTAAAAGGTAGCTATTAGTCAGTTATGTGTTTGGGAAAATAATTGAAGGAATATTGGCATACTAAACAAGTTAAGTTTTCATGCTGTTGATTCTGATACCTTTTTTCTTTCCTCTGTTCTTAATTTCATATTAAAATAAATCTAATTTTTGCCTGAGACAGTTCTAAACTGAGATCGTCTCCAGGGCTCCCTGTGTTATAAACTGAGGTGCAGGGTTTATTTGTTGACTGCAAAGCCACAGCAAATGGTGGAGCACAGAGTGGTATGTCAGAAATGCTGGTGTATTATCCTCTGTGGTTTTCTTGCCTGGCTCACGCAAAGGTTACGTCTTTGTTATCTGAAAAGAATGCTTGAAAATGGAGTTGGATATCAAATCCTTCTGCAAATGACTTACTGCTTTTCCACTAAATCTAAGCATGGAAACAATATTTTTTTCCCAAATTTCTGGTGTTCGTCTTTGAGATGAATCTGAGATTTCTCCAGAAAACAGGGACAAAGCAACTCCCATGGCAAGAGCTCACAGCCCCAGAGTGACAGATCAGGGCTCCCCTGTGAGGCCTGACAAGCCACAGATGAGATGCGTACTGTGGATGTGCTGTGTCCTCTACCATTGGCCATTCTGTGGAGGCATTTGGTAGTTTCTAACCCAAATGAATACCAACAAATAGTTTACTTAAGGCTAAAATAAAATTATACCCCTCGATATTTTACATACAATCAAAATGCAAAAGAGTAGGTCTTTTTCTTTACAACTGTTCACAAAGTCCTGATACACATTAGCTTGTATACTCACCTACTTACGAACATTTTAAACATGGTTATATATTGTTATTACAGCATGCTTGACACGACTGCATTTTCCAAAGGTGTTACCTGATCATCATTCTAAAATCACTAGTAGTACTGACTGCTGCAAATATTTCACTTCAAAAATCTGACTATTGTGAAAAGCCACTAAACAGACAGAGAGAAAAGGAAAGGGGAGACACTCAGATTTTTGCAACTTGGCCAACAGCCACAAACTAACTACCTGGGCCACAATACTAGATTTGAAAAATAGGCACAAAAATAATTATTCTGAAGTAAAAATCTCAAATTTATGTATATTTGGAATGTGTAGTGGTAAAGATCACCCTTGATTGTGTTATTTCTGAGATATCTGTACTGTTTGCGAAGTAAGATCTGTTGTTAGGCTCTTATGTGCCTATTCTGAGTGCAGTATTTTGAAGTGACATTCAAATGTTTATATAACCTGTTAACTATTATCTGTATTCAGATAACACCAGGAGAATGTAGAATAAAGAAGAAACTCCGGAGAGAGAAGGACAGTAGTAATGACTTCCATGGATATAGAAAAAGCTGAGGTGCATAATGCCTTCTGTGCCTCAGCCTTTAGCAGTAAGACCAGTTGTTCTCTGAGCACACAGCCCCCTGAGCTGGGAGAAAGGGATGAGGAACAGAATAGGACCTACATAATCCATGAGGAAATGGTTTTCCTTGGTGTAAATGACAGGACCCCTTGCTGAGGGCCCAGTCCTTGGGCTCTGCATGGGCTGTAACATCAGGCTCTGAACTGGAGGCAGCATGTGGGGCCAAAGGCTCTGTCCTCACTGATGCTGACAGAGGTCTCCTCCTACGGCACGGGTGAAACCGCAACAGGAATTGACCTGTAGGAGATCTCTCCTGGCCTCTGAGGCAGAGGCAGGGGTACAGGCAAAGAGAATTTTAGCTGTAATGGCTTTTCACTGGAGAAAATCTTTCTGACAAAAGGGGAGGATAAAGATTTTGCTTTAAAAGAAAATAAATACATCAAAGTCCACCAAAGACTGTTTCATCTTGAGGAAGGACATATTAAAAAAAGCAAGTGCTTTTTTCATCAATACTAAACAGACTGTAGTAGAGAACTTAAAATATTCAGATATCCAAAAATAAATTCATAAGCAGCACGTGGTATCTGAAACAAAAACCTGGAAACTCTATGTTTGATTTTAAAAAATTTTAGATGAGACTTTTCTGTAATTATTTGGAAAATCTGCAAATATTTCTGAAAAAAAAATTAACTAGAATGTCACTAGAATGAGTCTGAAATGTTGCACTCCGAAAAGTCCCCTTTTTCTTCAGTATTTTTGACGATCAGACAACCTAAATCACAGTACTTCATGGATTTATCCTAATATTAAAACTATATTTATGCATGAGTAAATTAAGCTGATTCACTTGGTAAAAGGTTGAACTACTTTTATATCTATTGTTTGGTATGTGGAATCTAGTAGTTACTGTTATCAGAGGCTTTAGTAAGCAAGGTGTTATGCTTCCAAATGTAGGTACAGAAGGAGAGCATTTTCAGGTTTTGAATAATAGTAAAACTACTAAACAAGGCCTTTTTTTCCCATACTCTCTTTGTAGATTGCTTCTTATTAGTTCTGCCAGTAAAAAAGTAATTTATAATGGAAAATTCCATGAGCATGCCTTGCTAGGATGGATCTTTTATATTTTACTAATCAAGTAAACAGAGCTTGGAAGTAGACATATTGCAAATATTGGTGTTTGTTCTTTTTTTTAATTTCTGTGTTAAGTTTCTCATATATTGTCTTTTTCCTTTACGACTGATGAGATTCACATTTTTTGTAAATTGAATGGTCTCTCTTTAGCATATTCTAACTTGTTAAGCAAAACAAAGTCAGCTGCCCATATAATAAGTCTATGTAGGAGGAAATGATTTCAGAATTAGGCTTTTTGCTGTGTGCTTTTTCACTAATATCGCTTTCATGACACCCTTCTTAGGGTGCTTTCTCTAACAAGCCTCAGCTGCAAAACATGCAGATGAGAACTTCATTCAAAATGTACCATCATCTTTGGAACTGTGTCTGTATCAGGGTCTGCAACAGTGTTATGATACAAGCCATAGTCAGGAGAGCAATTTGAATTTTGGCATGCAAATAAGACTATAAATGTATCCCATTTGCTGCCTTTGTAATTCCCACATTCAATGTGAGTACAGAATGCATCTTTTCAGCTGGAGAGGGTTCTCACTTTAAATGTATTGTCTGACATCTTCAGGGCAAATATTACCAAAAAAAGATGAACAGGAGGAGCAAAATGTGGTTTAACATTAGACGCCTTTTGTCAGCTTAGCCGAGACAAAAAAAAAAAAAGCCTTATGTCTGGCCTCATGATTATGTTCAGGATGTAGTTTAGGAGAATTCACGTAATTACTTAAATTTCCCTTCTGAGTACTACTGAGAAAACAAAAAAGCCAGTCCTGGGAAAGTGTAGAAATGCTTTTAAAATAAGTTAAAACTAATGGTGTTACATAAGGACATTTGATAGCTAAGACAAATTCGTTTCTGAAAAGCTGGAGGAGGAAGTGTTTTCTTCTTTGTTTTTCATTTCATGAAAGAAATGGGCACTTTTTTCGCTCATAAAGAGAGAGAAATCTTTTAAATTATTTTTGATTTTTTTTTTAAAAAAATTTTTGCCTGGACGGAAATCAGTTTGAAGTGAAAAGATCGAAGATGAGTTCAATCATAGAATCATAGAATCATAGAATGTTAGGGATTGGAAGGGACCTCGAAAGATCATCAAGTCCAATCCCCCTGCCAGAGCAGGAATGCCTAGACTATGCCACACAGGAACGTGTCCAGGCAGGTCTTGAATGTCTCCAGAGAAGGAGACTCCACAACCTCCCTGGGCAGCCTGTTCCAGGGCTCCGTCACCCTCACTGAGAAGAAGTTTCTTCTCGAGTTTAAGCGGAACCTCTTATGTTCCAGTTTCAGCCCATTACCCCTTGTCCTATCAGTGGTTGTCACCGAGAAGAGCCTGGCTCCATCCTCGTGACACTCACCCTTGATATATTTGTCAACATTAATGAGGTCACCCCTCAGCCTCCTCTTCTCCAAACTAAAGAGCCCCAGCTCCTTCAGTCTTTTCTCATAAGGGAGATGCTCCACTCCCTTAATCATCCTAGTTGCCCTGTGCTGGACTCTCTCCAGCAGTTCCCTGTCTTTCTTGAACTGAGGGGCCCAGAACTGGACACAGTATTCCAGATGGGGTCTCACCAGGGCAGAGTAGAGGGGAAGGAGAACCTCTCTCGACCTACTAACCACCCCCCTTCTAATACACCCCAGGATGCCATTGGCCTTCCTGGCCACAAGGGCACACTGCTGGTTCATGGTCATCCTGCTGTCCACCAAGACTCCCAGGTCCCTTTCCCCTGTGCTGCCCTCTAATAAGTCATTCCCCAACTTATACTGGAACCTGGGGTTGTTCCCACCCAGATGCAAGACCCTACATTTACCCTTGTTGTACTTCATTAAATTTTTCCCCGCCCAACGCTCCAGCCTGTCCAGGTCTCGCTGGATGGCAGCACAGCCTTCTGGTGTGTCAGCCACTCCTCCCAGCTTGGTGTCATCAGCAAACTTGCTGATAGTACTCTCTAGTCCCTCATCCAAGTCATCGATGAATATATTGAATAATACTGGTCCCAGTACCGACCCTTGAGGCACTCCACTGGATACAGGTCTCCAACCAGACTCCACCCCATTGACCACAACTCTTTGGCTTCTTCCCCTCAGCCAGTTCACAGTCCACCTCACTACCCGAGAGTCTAGACCACACTTCTGCAGTTTAGCAGCAAGGATGCTGTGGGAGACTGTGTCAAATGCTTTACTGAAGTCAAGGTAGACCACATCCACCGCTCGGCCATCATCTATCCGCCTTGTTATATCCTCATAAAAGGCTATGAGGTTAGTCAAGCATGACTTCCCTTTGGTGAAGCCATGTTGACTGTCTCTAATGACCCTCTTATCCCTGATATGCCTTGAGATGGCACCAAGGATAAGTCGTTCCATCACTTTCCCACGGATGGTGGTGAGGCTGACTGGTCTATAGTTACCCGGGTCCTCCTTCTTGCCCTTTTTGAAGACTGGAGTGACATTTGCTTCCCTCCAGTCCTCAGGCACCTCTCCCGTCTCCCAAGACTTGGCAAAGATGATGGAGAGTGGTCTAGCAATGACATCAGCCAGCTCCCTCAGCACCCGTGGATGCATCCCGTCTGGACCCATGGATTTATGGATGTCCAGATTGCTTAATTGGTCCCTAATCCAGTCCTCATCAACTAAAGCATACTCCTCCACTGCCCTGACTTCCTCTGGGGCCTCAGGGGAATGGGACTCCTCAGGACAGCCTCTGGCAGAGTAGACAGAGGCAAAGAAGGCATTCAGTAACTCTGCCTTCTCTGTATCTTCTGTCACCAAGGCACCCACCTCATTCATCAGTGGGCCTACATTGCCTCTGGTGTTAGTTCCAGAAAGTAGAGAAACAAACAAACCCCCCTGGATTCAAGGTTTGTGTGAGACTTTTAAGGGCTGGTCAAGAGGACATGATAAGTGAATCCATAGGTAGCTAATAAATTATACAAATATTCTGTGGAAAATACATGTGCTCTTGATCTCTAAGTGATGTACATCTCACACAGAGGGCTGATTTCAAGAAATGTGAGGAATGTTGCAAGAGCACTCTCCTGGTTCTTTGAGTTCTTCAGCAAAAAGGGGGAACCCAGCCTATTGAGGTCCCTCTGGATGGTAACACGACCCTTAGTGTATCGGTCATTCCCCCCAGGATTGCACCTTCTGCAAAGCTGCTGGGGATACACTCTGCCTCATCATCTAAATCATTGATGAAGATGGTAAATGGTACCGGTATTGACCACTGAGTAACCACACTCGTTATTGGCCACCAGCTGGACTTCCCGCCACCAGTCACTACCCTCTGGGCCTGGCAGTTTAATCAGTTTTCTGTCCACCTCACTGTCTGCTCGTGTAGCCTAGACTTCATCAGCTTCTCTATGAGGGTTCTATGGTAGACAGTGCCAAAAGCCATACTGATGTCAAAGTAGACAGTACCCACTGCTCTCCCCTGGTCTACAAAACCAGTCGTTTCGTTATAGAAGATTGTCATCATGACTTTCTGTTTGTGAATCCAGGCTGACTATTCCTAACCAATTTCTTGTCCTTCATATGTCTGGCAGTGGTTTCCTGGATTAGCTGCTTCATCACTTTTCCAGGGATTGAGGTGAGGCTAACCAGCCTGTAGTGCCCTGGGTCATTCTTCTCACCCTTTTTGCAGACATAAGCAACATTTGCTTGGTTAGTCCTCAGCCACCTCTGCCATGGTTGTTCAAATATTATTAATTTTACTTTGAGGATCTATTTTAACATTTAATGAAAATTACATACTATTTGTTATTATTTGTTCTCATTAAGTCTGTTGAATGGAAAAGGTAACAAGTAACACATCAAAAGGCAACAAGCTGACACAAGTCCCAATGAGGGGCAAGACACTAGAGGAGAAATAAAATCCCAAAGGATTTTATTTAAAGTTAATCAGTGATTTTAGATACTATTCAATTTCCATGTATTCACATAATGCAAAGATACCTGCAGAATTGACTTGGCTGAGCACCAGCTGACAAGGTCACAAAAGTCCGAGTACATTCCAGAATCACATCTAAGTTTCAAAGCATGTACATCTTTCATATCCCCTACAGGTATTATGATAGTGTCAGCCACAAGTTCTTTGCCACCCCAAATAGATCGATTACTCTGTATCTCATCCCTGACAAAAGCACTGAAGAGTTAAATGCATTGGTATATGGCATAAATTATCAATTTAAGTGAATCTGTATAGAATATTAGAGTCAATGTATGAGAAAGCTTCACACTCAGGTTTGAATATTGCTTAACAGGTGGTTAAAGTTTTTTTGCCTTATGGTGGCTTGTATTGGTTAACAGTCTTTATTTACTGTCTGGGAAGAAAGATTCACACTCAGCCATTTACATTTCCAAAGTATGAGAAAGCAGATACTGATAAGATCCCAAATATTTCTCTGCTGGGAGAAGGATTAAGGAATTGCTAGGAAAGAGAGGAGTTTTAAATCTGAATAGATCACCAGAAGAACCTTTCCTATAAAGGGAATAAAGGGGTCCTCAACCAGGGTTCCCCTTCTGTGATGATTCTGAGGGAGGAAAGATTTTCATGAGAAGCTGGATCACTGGGACAGAGAGTATTAAGCCTCTGTCAGCTAATTAAAAGAACCCTGAGGTGGGAGAGACACTATAAGAGCTCAGAGCTAGGTAAGCACTGACCTTGTTCATTTTCATCATGCATATTTATGCCTTTACAGTTCCTTATATCTTAAGCAGACTGTTTTGGAATTGGTTTTGTGCTTATTTAGCTGAAGTAGTTCTTTAAGATGACTGATGAATATGAAGGCACTCCACCCTTAGATATATGATGGATCTTAAAAGTCAAGGTGGTGGGACCCTCTGAAAGAATTTGGCTTCCAGTGCATCAAACCACAGTTTCCAAAGGATCATAGACTCTAGATCCACTTAATCATCATGTCTGGTTTGGAAATTGGTAATTCAGGGTCTAAAGAGTTTTCATTTCCTCCTTTAGCTCTATGCAGTCTGGTTGGGAACATATTTAAACTCCAAGGATGTCAGGGACCTCGTGATGATTTTCATAAAGCTCCTGAGTTAATATAATTTAATATCATTTTAAAGAAGGCTGCTTCTACCATTCAATGTGCCGAACTACCATTCAAGTGACTAGTCAAACAATTAATGTGAGTTTTGTGTAAGGAATTTCGATGTTCCAAACAAACAAATAAATGTATTTTGTCATAGTAGTCTCTTTAAAAAATAATCTTATAAGGAAAGGGGGTAGAAAATTCAGAGAGGAATAAAATTTACTAATCCTAAAAAATGTAATGGTGTTCCCATTTGTGTATTAAAATGGTTAAATTTCCATTTATATAATACTCAGATAGCTGATTTTAAGACAAATCACCAAATAAAATATTAACTAAAAAGTAATATCTTTTAACAATAACAGTTTGGTTCTTAGGGAAAAATTACAGAGAATATGTGACAAAACAATTTTTATTACTCGTGTTTTCTAGTCTGAATCAAAGTTCTTCATGTAGAGGCTTTCCTGACAGAATTAATTCAATAAAGCACAAAAATTCAGGCAATCATAGCATTAGAAACAACGAATTAGTAAGCAATTATAAGTAAAAGGAAAGTATTAACAATTGCTCTAATTTCTTTCTGATTGCTTCTCAGGAATGTACATGCTGCGTTTTGGTTTGGCAGCCAAAAACGAACCATGCAAGAGCAAAGAAAATTTGTTCCAATGACCGGGCAAGTGAACTTTTTTTCACTTACTAAAGGACAGAGAAGAGAAGTAGGTATCTTTCCCCCTTGCTCTGCTTCTTTCCCTATCAAACAATTTGAGCTCTCTCCCTCAATATTTCAATAAAACTGTGGTGTGACAAACTGACTAGAGAACACATAAGAGCATATGAGGAAGTGAATTGCTAAATATTACAGATTTCTGCCTTCATACTTTCTAAACCAACTGTGTAAGGCTTTGTGCTTAGCAGCACTCTGTGGCTGACATTTATTTCAACCCCCTTCCTCTCAGCAAAGCTGAGTGCTGGGAACCTATGCAGGAGACCAAAGACTGTTTTCTTAAATTCACAACATGATCTATGTATAAAACTAACACCAGAGGCAATGTAGGCCCACTGATGAATGAGGTGGGTGCCTTGGTGACAGAAGATACAGAGAAGGCAGTTACTGAATGCCTTCTTTGTCTCTGTCTACTCTGCCGGAGGCTGTCCTGAGGAGCCCCATTCCCCTGAGGCCCCAGAGGAAGTCAGGGCAGTGGAGGAGTTTGCTTTAGTCGATGAGGACTGGATTAGGGACCAATTAAGCAATCTGGACATCCATAAATCCATGGGTCCAGATGGGATGCATCCACGGGTGCTGAGGGAGCTGGCTGATGTCATTGCTAGACCACTCTCCATCATCTTTGCCAAGTCTTGGGAGACGGGAGAGGTGCCTGAGGACTGGAGGGAAGCAAATGTCACTCCAGTCTTCAAAAAGGGCAAGAAGGAGGACCCGGGTAACTATAGACCGGTCAGCCTCACCTCCATCCCTGGGAAAGTGATGGAACGACTTATCCTTGGTGCCATCTCAAGGCATATCAGGGATAAGAGGGTCATTAGAGACAGTCAACATGGCTTCACCAAAGGGAAGTCGTGCTTGACTAACCTCATAGCCTTTTATGAGGATATAACAAGGCAGATAGATGATGGCCGAGCGGTGGATGTGGTCTACCTTGACTTCAGTAAAGCATTTGACACAGTCTCCCACAGCATCCTTGCTGCTAAACTGAGGAAGTGTGGTCTAGACTCTCGGGTAGTGAGGTGGACTGCGAACTGGCTAAGGGGAAGAAGCCAAAGAGTTGTGGTCAATGGGGCGGAGTCTGGTTGGAGGCCTGTATCCAGTGGAGTGCCTCAAGGGTCGGTACTGGGACCAGTATTATTCAATATATTCATCGATGACTTGGATGAGGGACTAGAGAGTACTATCAGCAAGTTTGCTGATGACACCAAGCTGGGAGGAGTGGCTGACACACCAGAAGGCTGTGCTGCCATCCAGCGAGACCTGGACAGGCTGGAGCGTTGGGCGGGGAAAAATTTAATGAAGTACAACAAGGGTAAATGTAGGGTCTTGCATCTGGGTGGGAACAACCCCAGGTTCCAGTATAAGTTGGGGAATGACTTATTAGAGGGCAGCACAGGGGAAAGGGACCTGGGAGTCTTGGTGGACAGCAGGATGACCATGAACCAGCAGTGTGCCCTTGTGGCCAGGAAGGCCAATGGCATCCTGGGGTGTATTAGAAGGGGGGTGGTTAGTAGGTCGAGAGAGGTTCTCCTTCCCCTCTACTCTGCCCTGGTGAGACCCCATCTGGAATACTGTGTCCAGTTCTGGGCCCCTCAGTTCAAGAAAGACAGGGAACTGCTGGAGAGAGTCCAGCACAGGGCAACTAGGATGATTAAGGGAGTGGAGCATCTCCCTTATGAGAAAAGACTGAAGGAGCTGGGGCTCTTTAGTTTGGAGAAGAGGAGGCTGAGGGGTGACCTCATTAATGTTGACAAATATATCAAGGGTGAGTGTCACGAGGATGGAGCCAGGCTCTTCTCAGTGACAACCACTGATAGGACAAGGGGTAATGGGCTGAAACTGGAACATAAGAGGTTCCGCTTAAACTCGAGAAGAAACTTCTTCTCAGTGAGGGTGATGGAGCCCTGGAACAGGCTGCCCAGAGAGGCTGTGGAGTCTCCTTCTCTGGAGACATTCAAGACCTGCCTGGACACGTTCCTGTGTGGCATAGTCTAGGCATTCCTGCTCTGGCAGGGGGATTGGACTTGATGATCTTTCGAGGTCCCTTCCAATCCCTAACATTCTATGATTCTATGATTCTATGATACTGGCTATTCAATAAAACATGATTTGGTTCAAAAAAATAAGCTTATCTCTTTTCCGAGAAATCCTTCTCAATTCCTTTCTTACTAGCTACACTACTGCCATTCTCAGGATGTAGAGTGCCTAATGGCAAGGAGAAGGGCAGAAAAGAAGACAAGAAAACTTCTATATGTCTGTTGCACCTAAGCAAGAAATATTACTACCAATTAAAATCAATTCTGTATATCTAAAAACATTCTCTTAAAATGCCATTTTTTTTTCTAGTATTTTATAGACAATGTGCAAACAGGGAAAAAAAGAAATTGTCCCGTGAGGATACTTCTTTTGCATGATATTTTGTGTCTTGAATAAGGAAAGAAAATTAAGAAAGATTAGGATGTAGCTCTCCAAACTACTTTCAGAGTGTCTGTGACATGATACAATTAGTTATCTTTGAAAGACCATTCATGTTCTCCCCTCCATTTTAGCAGAGTGTCTGTCAAGTAATAAGTTATTTAATAAAAGAGTATTAGAGGTGTTTGAGTAGCAGAGTTAATTACTAGCAATATTGTTATTACAGCCATGAGAACTCAGATCACAAATTCTCCTTAACAGATCTTTTTAAAGTATTTTGGAGGGTCTGCGAAGTCTGGAGAAGGTAAAATAGTTATGCTCTAAAAGAGTAAATACACCTTCTCACAGAAATAGTGCTCAACAGTGAAAAAAAAAGTACCCAGAGGTTTGTTCCGTTTATTACGACTGTCTGTGATCCGAAATCACTCAGAAAATCTGCCAAATATACAAAAGAAACCAGCTTTTATCGGTGTTTCCATTGGTGGGACAAAAATCATATCAGCACAAAATCTGTTGTACGTAGCTCTAATAACATTTTCTTCGTATAAAACATGCTGTAAATGTATCAAATCAATAAGGCTAGAAGGTCACTATGGATGTATTTAATGCTATTAGAGGATAAAAATATCACCACAATAAAAGTATACATAAGATCAAAAGGCTAGAACTGATTGAAACCCGTTGCTCTTTCTCACTTATCAAAGTCAGTGCACTTTTTGAAATGTAACAAGAAAGCTCTGAATGAAATCTTTATTCTAACAAAACTGATTTCTTCAATGAAAGATGAAATATTATTTGTATCTTTTAGCTTCAGTATGATAGATGACATGACCTTTTAAGGGAAGAAAAAAATTCTCTATTTTGTTAACTGTCTCTTGAATTGTCTAGTAAGAAGGCTTAACGGATAAACAAACCATAGGGTTAGAGAGAATTATGGTCGCGGCAAACAAACTATCACATAACTCTCACATTACTGTGTGTATATCCCCAAAGTGGCATTCCCTCCAAGTTCGTAAAAAAAAATATTTTCGTTAGGCAGTAAATTTATGCAAGTTGTTACACTGTGACATATGTGGCAGTACAGATGCTTACAACGAAGCTCAGCAATGATTAGAGTACACAGTCTTTACAATTTTGCTGGCACTGAGCTTTAAAAGGAGTCTGGTATTGGCATTATGTGTTTTATTAGTGAATTGTGGGAGTAAATGAATGAATCATCCAAGAAATAATATTTAAGAGGGATCAAAAATTAATGCAGGCCTGGTCCAGTCTATTAAAATTTGTTGGATTTTTTCACAGTCTGCAGTGGTAATTATGTGAGACTATAGTGATATTGGATTTTATTCCTACTGCTCAATAAAAAATGACAATATCTTTATAGGATGCTCTGTGTGCTGATCATGTGCCTTAGGCATGTTGATACAGTACGGTTTCTGTCTACTCATTCCTGTGGCTAGCGTGTTCAACGAATGTAATTAGAACATACTGCATTAAAATAATGGTTTCTAATGAGCTGTCAGTGGCTAAAAGATTAGTTTAAACTTTACATACAAACACATTTATGAACACAAAAAATGTATAAAAACAAAGAAGAAGGTTAAAGCAATCAGGGATCTTATTACATTAATAAGAATGGATAACAAATAATTGGAAGTTAATATCAGATATTTATTCAGCTGTGAAGGCATGGGATGGAGAGAGGACAGGAGAAGAGAGAGGAGGGGAGGGGAACAGTGAATGATAAGGCAGTTAGGAAACTAACGAAAGTGAAACTGGTGTTCGAATGATAAAAGTGCTCTCTCCACTTCAGCTATCATTCTAACTGAAATCTTTTTCAATTTGGGTTTTTTTTTTGGTTTTGTTTTTGATGTGTATAGCCTTATGTATATATTCATTTTCCTCAGTGAGAACTTTTCTGCTAGGAGCAGCAGCACTTCTTTACGACAATAAAAACTCAGGAAAGAGATAGAAAGAACTATGCTACTGAAACCCTCATGAGTCCAAATTCATCCTGCTTGCCATCAGACACTAGAGACACTACTTTCTAGATTTAGCTCTAGCCACATAATGGAATGCTAGGAGGTAATTCAAATTTTAAAAGGATGAGTTTGATGAATTGAAGAAGTTTCTCTCATTGACCATGGAACTTGATTTGTTGTGCATGCCTGGCCAAATGTCAGTGGTAGGGTGGCTGTAGGGGCGACTTCTGCAAGAAGCTGCTAGAAGCTTCCCCTAGGTCTGATAGAGTCAAGGCCAGCCGGCTCCCAAGACAGACCCGCTGCTGGCTAAGGCTGAGCCTGTCAATGATGATACGGCAGGAACACCTCTGTGAAAGCATATTTAAGAAATGGGGAAAAAAGAACTGCACCGCTGGCAGAGAGAGATGAGTAAGGCTATGTGAAGACACCAATGACAGTGAAGAGATGACATGCTCCAGGGGCCAGAGCAGAGAATCCCCCGCGTCATGGTGAAGACCTTGGTGAAGCAGACTGTGCCCCTGCAGCCATGGAGGTGATGGGGTGTAGATGTCCACCTGTTGCTCAGGGAGGACCCCACACCAGAGCGAGTGAATGCCTGAAGGAGGCTGTGACCCAATGGAAAGCCCACCCTGGAGGAGATCGCTGCCAGAACCTGTAGACCATGGAAACAGAGAGGTCCACGCTGCAGCAGATTAGCTGACAGGACTTTCGTGATGTTGCAGGGGACTTGCATTGGAGCAGTTTTCCCTGAATGACTGCACCCCATGGAGAGGACTCATATTGGGGCAGTTTGTCAAGAACTGTCTCTCATGAGAGACACGTTGGAGAAAGTGTGTGAAGATTATCTCCCATGAGAGAGACCCCATAATGGCCCAGGGGAAGAGTGAGGAGTCCTCCTCCAGAGGAAGAAGCAGCAGTTGACACAACATTGGATGAACTGACCACAACCCCTATTCCCTGTCCCCTTGAACCACTCAGGCAGAGGAGATGGATAAGTTGGGATTGATGTTAAGCCCAGAAAGAAGGAAGGGGTAGGGAGAAGGTGTTATTTTCAGATCCGTTTTTATTTCTCATTACCCATCTCTGATTTTGATTGTTAAATGGATTTAACTAATTTCCCCAAAATTGAGTCTGTTTTGGCCAGGACAGTAGCTGCAGGTGATCTCCCCGTCCTTATCTCAAACTATGGGCCCTGCGTTGTATTTTCTCCCCCTCTAGCTGAGAACGGGAAATGAGGGAGTGGCTGTGGTGGACACCTGGCCACCAGCCGGTGTCAAACCACTACACTCATGCAAATGTGCTCTTATTTATGTGCTTATGATTCAGAAGATCAGATCTGTGCCTGTGTGTTGCTTACAATGAAAGATGAAGCTAAATTAGACTGTCTTCCTCACCCTGAATTTGCACAGTTCTAGGAGCAAGGAAAACCACAAAGAAGCTGTAGGAGCTCGTTAGACTGGCTTCCTTAAAACATTTCACAGCATCTACTGTCAGTTCTAGTCTCACTGGTTAAGAATTGCATCACATAGTTATGATTTGTCCACTGGATTTGACTATACTGATAATAACCTGGAATCACGAACTCACTCCAACATCAGGATGCCTGGTTTTCAGGTGATAAATGCTAAAAACCAAAATCTATGTTGATGAAAAAGCAAGACAGTTGTGTGAGGGACTAGATAGATGTCTCAAACAGTTAACAAGCCAGAGCTGCCCGCCTGGCGCCTGTCTATGTTTGTGTGGGGGTGACCCAGCTCTTTGCTGAGCCCCCTGCCCCAGCTGTGCACCGGTGGAGCTGTGGGGGTGGACAGGGCTTGGAGCTGTGGCTGCAAGAAGCCAGAAGAGGGAGGGGTAACACATCCCCCCCCCTCAGAAGCCCCCACCATCCCCCAAACTGGTTCCCGGTCTATGACAGGAATTTGACTGTATAAAAGGTGATCACCCCGGGCAGTTGGGCACTCTTCGCCCGCCACTAGAGGATTGCTGTGATCGTTGCTGGATCCAGGGGTGGTGATCTTTCCTTTCTCTATCACTTTCCTTCTCTCTATCTCTCTCTCTAGCTTTAACAGAAAACTATCTATGGCAAGGCTGGTTTCTTTTGCTTATTAATAACCTGTTGTTGTGAAGCGTGTTGGTTGTGCCGAGCAGGTAATTGAAATACCTCGTTGTCAGGTGGTTGGTAAATTAAATTTTTGTTCGGATCCATGGTGTAAGTCACCTTAATCCTGTTCTGGGAATCAGCGAACCTGGGTCAATGTCCTGAAAGGTCGCGATGTGACAAGTTGCTCTGTCCTCTAAGCAATGTCCCCATTAGAAAAGGAATATGACATTAGAAGAATTGCTTTCCTAAAGTTTGAGAGGGATTTGAAGAAATAGCTATTTATCTAAAACAAAGACAAGTAATCTCTGACTCAGAAAACTGTTGAAGAATTACATTTTGTTAAGAAGTTTGCTCCCTCAAGGTAAGTCATAGCAACACATAATATGTACTTTCCTTTTCTCTTCTTGCACAGTAATTTAAGAAGATATACAAGTCATGCTAAAGAGCAAAACAAACTTAACAATGAGAAGCATTAGGATTCTAGATATTGATATTTCATTTGTTCCAAAATCATTTGGAGAATTACACCGAGGTTTTTTTTATTTCTTTTTTTTTTATTTGACTTGGCACAAATTTATTGCATATTTATAAATGCTTGGGCCACTTAGTTTAATTTTAGCAAAATATTTTGACCCAGTTAAGAGGAAGGGAATGAAATCATTGTCCAACAGGCGTAAATAACACTACTAATTGGATTCATTTTTCAAAGTTAGGTAAATCAGATTCTTGTTACTGGATCTAAACCAGCATGCTGAATAATATTTTTTTTTCCCATAGGCTTTATTTCCCATAAGCTGTGATCCCCATGTGTTGTTTAGTTAGATCAGTTTATCCCTGTATTTATAGAAAATATAGATGTTTCCCTAATAATCTGCTAGGCAAATATTTTCGAGGTTTAACATGACAAGTAATGAATTCATGAATTAATTGTAAGAATCCCCAACTTGTGATTACCTTGTCTGTTGCCAACTTTTGCTCATCCTCTGACTCATCTTTTTTTTGGCCACCAATGCTTCTTTATTCCTGGGATCTCTCTCTGGACTCTGAATTCCCTTTAGTGTATTTCCTGGTAGAGTTTTGCTCATTCCCTTTTGATGCACACAACCATTCCAAGCTCAGAGGGCATGTTGTTATCAAGCATAGTAGAAGTCTAATAATGTTTGTGGAACAAGTTTTAGAGCAGCCTTCAGACAGCTTGGGAAAGATTGAGGTTGAATGGCAGCACCTACATTTGAAGTCACATTCACAAACCAGCTCTCTAGCTCTTCCTCCATTTTGGATGACAAATCTCTTTGGATATTAAAATTAGTGCTTTACATGTGCATGAGCCACAAGAGCTAGCTACATACATTACTGGATGTGCCTGAATAATATTAGGCCAGAATTATTTCTAAATTTTGCTCAGTAACCTTTTTAAAGTATTTTACGTGAAGAGGTTTCTGAAGCAGAAACAGACCTTTTTATCAAACAGATGAGTCTTATCTATTAACCTCCATTACCAGTGACTCTTCTACTGATGAATCTGGAGTTGTGCAAATTCAAGAGGAACAGGCAGTTTGCATTCCACTCTTGTTATTCTGTAACTCAGTACTCCCAGTGGCCTCCTGGGGAGTGGAAAGTATTATAAAGTCGAGTCTCCTCAGGTGAAGAAGGCTCTGAAAGAATGCCAGCTAAATCCCTTAGGGAGCACACAGTGACTACGTAGGTAGAGAGAAAATGTTACCATCACCACCATTTTTAAAAGGAAAATAATTAGAGCTACATTTTGTCCAGGTCCTGATGTGACTAATGGGTTAGTTGTACTCAAAGCATGTCTGGTGGACAGGAATTTCTGGATCCTAATGGAGTTTGTGTAGGAACAGAGCCTTTCGCCAGTAGTTTGCCCTGTTTCAAAACAGGGATGTAGGGGCCAAAAATTCTGTGCTTGTATGGGAAGGTGCCTTATGGATGTAAAAACCTTAACCTTTATGGAACTTCTTTGACAGACTATTTGGGACGTTAAAATCTTCTAAAATAATGTTTTGGGTCTTATATTTTTAACAGTGGTTTTCATTGTTGATTGGCAAGGACTCTGTACCTTAGTCTTCAGGATTTATTTCTTATGGATTTTAAATAAAAGTCTGTCAATGACATCTGTAAAACACATTCATGGTTGTGAAACAGCTAAAATTTGCATAAAAATAGTGATAAAATGTTCTCAGTAGTTTGAAGACTGAGCTAGTAAAGTTCAAGTGCTGTTAACACATAGATAGCATTTAGACGCTACATAGAAATTGAGCTGAATCAACCCTTCATTTGTCACTGTTTTGGCAACTGTGAAAACTTAGAATTGTTTACTGGGGAGGTGAACGTTAAACTGAGTCCAAGTAACTCCCGTCATAATTCAAAGCTGACTGAGAATCAGCCTCAGTGATTCCTAATCCTGACAACAGATAAACTCAAGGTAAGGTAAAGAAATTACCAAATACAATGAAAGGAAGTAGAATGTTCATAATTCATAATTTGGACTAAAATGCCACTATGACGATAGGTTTTCTGTAAGCTTATAATTACCATAAAACCTGATGTATTGTTCTTATTTGCGTTGTGTCTTTACAGATTTTGAGTTTCAAGACTCTTACAATCTATAAAAAATTTTCCAGTGACAGCTTCAGACCAGACCATAAAGATTTCCTCTTGCCTAGCTGCCACAATGTGGTTGATATTTCCCACTTCTATGGCTCTTCTACATAGGAACAACCAGGGAGATTAATTCAAGTTAACTTTACAAATGGATTAATTAGACCATATGAAAGTGTTGTGTGGACACTCATTCAGAATTAAAGCAGCCTCACTGAAATGTACATCAATTCAGTATAAAAACAGATTAAACTAATGTAAGTCAAGGTCATGTTAGTTCTAATAAGTGACCACTCAAGAATTACCGGTGTTTAGCTGAGCTCTTCAAATATACAGCTCTAGTTAATGCACAATATTCCTCCATATTTCTGCTTAGACAGGGCTGCTGAGATCTAGTCTCCAAGTATTTCTTTAAAATTCAACTTCAGAATAGTGGACTGATGAACACTACATTGTTTTAAGGTCTGCACATGCACCCTTAGTCCTCACAATTCTGACTACTCTGAGATGGTGAGACATTCATGTGTATCCACCGAGTGGAGGCTGTTCTGTACAGACTGTCTGGCAAACAGCCTCAGCGCATGGCTCATTCACCTCTCACGCGCTTGTACTGCAGGATAGTGAGCACCCTGGAAAATCGTAATGAATGAGAATATGCTGCACAGACATAGGTCTTGTAAATGAATGAGCATCGATCTTACACAAAAAATCTGGAACTTCTCAGTGTACCAATTCCTTCTATTATTTTTCAGTCCATGGCAAGCTTTCTTATGTCCACACATACAACATTAATATGAACAATTTATTGCTGAATTCTGTTGAGCAAAATAATATGGATATCTAATATAAATTATGCCAACGCTGCTATTACTATTTTCATTATTACTTTCAGAGACACAGCTGCTACACTTAATGGTCCACTCCTTGATCTATATTTTTATTTTGAGAAAGGACTTCACGTCTTCTCTCAGTATTTTTGCTCAGCTTCTTTGATCTACTTGCATTCAAATGGTCAGCTTCAGGACTATCAGTTTATGCAGCAGTTCTGGAAGACCCTGCTGACAGAATATGAGAACCACCATATATTTAAGATATCTAAGTGGCAAAGAGTATATTCAGTTCTTGCCATCTCTTTTGAACACTGTGCATTATTTTTAAAGTAGTTCAAGGCTTCTATTTTATAGAACAGTACCAAGGTGCGTGTGCTTAATGAAATTGACAGACGATGCAATTTTAGAATAATGAAAAAGATCGTATTTTCCTCCAAAGTCTTCAAAAGCTTTAGAAATAAGAGAAAAAAAATAAAGGAAAGTGGTCTCATTCTTTTCCAAAATAATGATCCATGGAAAAAATAATGCACATTGAACTGCCAAAAAACTTGTGTTCCCTTAGCATTGAAGAAATATCCTTGATGGTCTCTCAGATGGGTCTCATATCAAATCTGGCAATAAATAGAACTACTTGCTTTTGCAGATTTCAACATAATCTTTGCACTGGAAAACATACTACAGGAAGACAGAAAGTGCAGAGCAATAAAATGACCTTGCAGTAACAAACCAATCACCACATGCTAATACAGACATGTAATTAATTCATCCACTGGCTTTGCTGAGGTTTTCATGTGGTGATCAGTATGTGCCATTGAATATCTTTTGTTGATAATATGATGAAATGATTCCTCTTTATGCTAGAAAACATCTGAGATATCATATTGCTCTCTGTCATTGCAGAAGCAGAGGAAAAATCTTTTTTTTTCGTAAAAGTGCCAGAATAGTGTGGTCATATAAACAGAGTTACAACTCTGCTTAATGATAATTTTAGTTTTTTTTCAGTGGTACAACTTCTTTGACTAGAGAAAAAGTGTAGAAGTTCTCATGTCCAAGAAAGTTTTAAACCTTTTGTCACATATTAGATGCAGGGATTATGTAAATCTATGACGTATCTGTTTACATGAAAGTTAGCATGACTAGTTTGATTTTTCTTGATCTCGAGAATAATCTACACATTTCTCTAATCTAACAAAGAAATTTGTGTGGGATTAGTATCAGTCTCATGATTTCTCACTTTTCATGCTTTTCCATCTCAGCCATTTTGTGTTTCTGTCACACTGCACATCTGTGGGTTTAGCTGACAGCACCATAAAAACATCAACTTCTTCAACTGTGTGGTGAATGCAACACACATTGTTTCCTGAGTTTTCAGGCATGAGTGCCGCTACAATGTAATTGCAATAAACATAATAAACTTTTGATTAATTCAGATTTTCATACTCTGGTACAAACGTTGAAAGAAACTAGGACTTATATAAAAGTATACATCTGTTCATATAAAGGGTATGGTAGATAATCCTCAACATACAGTTGAATTTGTGGACTTAAGTTTTACTCCAAGAGTTGAAAAATCTGCTTCTGTGTGCTCGCAAATACATTTGTTATAATACAAAAGAAAAAAAGAAATTAAAAAAAGTTCAAAGAATTCCCTATTGCTTTTGTGTGTGTTCATGGGTAAGCTTTAGCGTGGGTACAAGTGTCAATTTTGACATTTAGGACAGGAAAAAGAAGGGGAAAAGATTCGGAGTAATTGTTTGCAGTTCTACAGGAGAATGAAACTTAGTGTCTGCTGCACATATCACTGTTGTTTACTAAAGGTGCAGTAATGCTTAAAATTCTGTTTCAGTGTGGAGCTTTCTAAAATTGAAGATATACACAGCTTTTTAAATTGCTTATTTTTCTTTATCTGATTGCTCTTTAATATCAGAAAAAGCTTGAAGGACTGATCAAAATCTAAGAACATGTGAATGTCCTGTGTTCAGCTTTTTAAACCTGGAAGAAGATTTACTATTTAAATTTTTAGATTAGCTCAGAATGTATAAATCCTTTTTTACTTTCATTTATCAGCAAAAAGTATTAGTATTCAGCATGCTGGAGAAAATGCACCAGCTTCATCTGCAAACAGAACAGGCGAAGCTATCAAGTTACAACTGAAGTGTACATGACCTGGGATTTGGTCTCAACTTTTAAATTCTCATTTTGAGCAAATACCAAAGAACAGTGTTCATAAAGAGAAATCACTTTGATGTTTTTCTGGAAACCTTTCATCCATTGTCTGAAAAGTAACTTATCCTTTCAGTGGACAGAAAACATTTTGAAAGTACTGACATGGTAAATTCTGTTTGCAAAGCCAGTTATGAAGGTAGAACTGTTTACACAGAGCTGCTTATGATCTGGGAAGCATCCAGTCAAGAATAATTGCACAATGATAGTGTACAATTTAATTAACCGGTCATAACAATTACTATAAATGAAAGCCACAGTAACACAGTTCTTGACTTATGTAAAATTTGCAGGAGTGTCGTGTGCAGGAAAAAGTCCATGGGCAGACAAGTTCTAGTACGTTCCTGTTTTACACTGAATTTGGAATTTTTCTCCATAGGATATTTTTTTTTCTTTCCTGACAAAATCTTTGGTTTAGCTCACTGGTTATTTATTACGATAAACCCTGCTCGATCTGTATGAATGCTATATTAATAAAATAATATTAACTTTTTACTAGCATAGATTTCATCTTTTATATCTATCAGTAAATAACGGACTCATTCAGAGCACTTAAAGTCTGTATCTGATGCTACAAATGTACTCCCGATTAAAATGAAAAAGATGAAAAAAACTGCTAAGCCATTCTTTTATGTAAATGTAGTTGCGCTTACACAATGGAAGTCTTGTCAGCCATGTGTGCAAATATTTTCATACAAATACACATGCCAACATTTAGATGCTTGATCTTAGCATTTCATTAGCATTTTCTGTTCCTTGATGTCAGATTGCTCTGTACTTGGTTTATGCCTAGCTACTTTAAAAATTATTAGTCAATTATTTTAAATTTATACATATGGATAAACAGATATTTTGAAATACATAGATACAAACAGGACTCTAAAGCATTCTACTTAGAGTAAAAGAGGTAAAAAAAATCATATTAAAAAAAACAGTCTGGATGATTAGAGCTGAAATTCTTTCCTCAATAGTTTAAGACAAAGTTGCACTGGGAGGATCCATATTAATATTTAGTTCATATTTTCTGTGTAAACCAGTTATATGTCATGGAAAAGATTAAAGACTTCAATCTTTGTCTGTCTTGAATCAGTGCAGTTCCACTGAAGTAATAGGGATTAATTTATACTCCTCAAAAATCTGGAATACTGTGTCCAGTTCTGGGCCCCTCAGTTCAAGAAAGACAGGGAAGTGCTGGAGAGAGTCCAGCACAGGGCAACTAGGATGATTAAGGGAGTGGAGCATCTCCCTTATGAGGAAAGGCTGAGGGAGCTGAGGCTCTTTAGTTTGGAGGAGACTGAGGGGAGACCTTATTAATGTTTATAAATATATGAAGGGTGAGTGTCACGAGGATGGAGCCAGGCTCTTCTCGGTGACAACCACTGATAGGACAAGGGGTAATGGGCTGAAACTGGAACATAAGAGGTTCCACTTAAACTTGAGAAGAAACTTCTTCTCAGTGAGGGTGACAGAGCACTGGAACAGGCTGCCCAGGGAGGTTGTGGAGTCTCCTTCTCTGGAGACGTTCAAGACCTGCCTGGATACGTTCCTATGTAGCATTATATAGGCGTTCCTGCTCTGGCAGGGGGATTGGACTTGATGATCTTTCGAGGTCCCTTCCAATACCTAACATTCTATGAATCTATGATTCTGTGATTTATTTTCACAGTAAACTAGAAAAAACATGGAGTTACCCAATAACACAGTACGGGAAGATTTCCTCCTAAGATGTCCTGTCTTTATTCACCTGTTTTGTGGGGGGCTGGGGTGGAGAGCACACTGTGATGGGAGACAGTATTTGTTGATACGACAGAAAATAAATAGAACATGCTGCTCTTTATGTGGTTTTGTTATGGAACAGATTTTCTTTGAGGATCACAGAATCATAGAATCATTTAGGGTGAAAGGTACCTTGAAGATATCTGGTTCCAACCCCCCTGCCATGGGCAGGGACAACTTCCACTAGAACAGGTTACTCAGAGATCCATCTAATCTGGCCTTGAGCACTTCCAGGGAGAGGGCAGCCACAACTTCACTGGGCAACCTGTTCCAGTGTCTCACCACCCTCAGAGTAAAGAACTTCATAATATCCAATCTAAATTACCCTTTTTCAGTTTAAAACTATTACCCCTTACCTTATCACTCCATTCCCTGATAAAGAGTCCCTTTCTTTCCTTCAGACCCCCTTTAAGTACTGGAAGGCTTCTATCAAATCTTCCCAGACCCTTCTCCGGGTTGAACAGCCTCAGCTCTCTGAGTTTTTCCTCATAGCTGCAATGCTCCAACCTCCAATCATCTTCATGGCCCTCCTCTGGACACGCTCCAACCAGGCCATGTCCCTTTTGTGTTGGGAGCCCCAGAACTGGACACAGCTCTGCAGGGGGGGTCTCATGAGAGCAGAGTAGAGGGGCAGAATCACTTCCCTTGACCTGCTGGCCATGCTTGTTTTGATGCAGCCCAGGATGTGGTTGGATTTCTGGGCTGCAAGTGCATGTTTCTTGCTCGTATTAGATTTTCATGCACAAACAGCCCCAAGTCCTTTGCAGGGTTGCTCTCAATCCACTTAGTTTCCAGCCTGTATTTGTGCTTGGGATCACCTCGATCCATGTGCAGGACCTTGCACTTGGCATTTGTTTGTTTTAAATAATGTGTTGTCAAATTCATTATAGGCTACTTGATTTATGGAGTAACTAGTGGAATATATGTTTAGATGTTTAGGAAGGTGGTAAAGCAATACCATTTGAACAAATCATTCTCTACAGGCACAGTATTTATGGATTTGATTTACATTGTTTGCCTTACATCTTGTGCCCTGAGCTTGAATGAGAGATGTGAAAAGATTGCAGTTGTGATCTTCAGCACAAAAAAAACCCCAAACGAACCCACTATCAAACAGAGGAGTTTTGGAGAGGAAGAGAATGTGCCTCTATGGTAAAAGAAAATCATGTACCTGATGTCAGGTTTTGACGTTGTGCATCTTCTTTTACTGGAGGGACTCCTAAAGAAAAAGACATAGATGATAAATGAGTCTTTAGTTTCAGGCCAAAATATACAAGTAAATTTCAATAAGAAACATGTTAGTTTTGTAGAATCAACTCACAGATAAAAAACTCTATAAATCAGATTTTTTTTAGGTGCAACTTTCCTTGTAAATTACTTAAACATAGAAATTTCATGTCTAGTAAAACCATGGAAGCAAACTACTTCCAGGCGATATTTTAGAAAACTTGTGCGGTAATACTAACTAACCGATATCCTTTGAGGTTCCAGGACTTCGGTGTTTAGATGCAAGTCCCTATCTTTAACCAATGTAGAGAAGACATTTATATCTTAGACTACTAACTCAGTGTAACTTATTATTTATATTTAACTTATTAATTATATTTAATTCTTTAACTTATTAATTATATTTAGAGGTATAGCAGAAAATACTTCTCTATCTACACACTACTGTAGGGATACAATCAAGGCAGTGCTGTGTCCAACAGGTTAGTCAGATTATAGGTGACCATGAAGTCTAGCTTATGTGTAAAAAACGCTTGTTGTTTCCCATGTAGTTATTCTACAATATGAAGCTGGTGACCTAAAGCATCATGGAAGCCATGAAGATGAACTTTGCACTGCCTCCATAGGGAACGTAACAGCAGAGGAATTAGGGACTACTAATCCTACTGGTGTGTGGGCACGGTGCTGGAGGACCCTCCAGATGCTGGCCAGGGAGGGTCAGTGGCAGGACACTGCTGCGGCCAGGTTGGATGTGCTGATGCAATGCTTGATACTCACATGCCAAGGTCATCAGATGTTCAGTCACTGGGGATTTATGTGCAATTTCATCATTTTGGCTTACTTGCATGTATTGAAAAAGACTAACAAGCTCCTCTTTCCCATCCCATGAAAACCCAGACGTCTGCATTTTCATTACTGCTCATAGATATTTTCATCCCTTTATTACCTTTGTTTTTTTCTTCTTTCCGATGTTTCTTCTCAGATGGTTTTTCTAACAAGGAAAAGGTAGCACAGTTTGAGATTGGTAAATTGGCTGCTGAATAGATTATTACCTAGAATTTTCCAGTAAAAATCTTTGAAAATTAACATAGGTCACTTAGGGGTTGTTTCAAGTGGCAATGCATGCAAAATCACAGTCTCATACTATTTTTATTGTGATCCTCTACATATATATATATGCACACACAGAGTAAATTCCTACCTCCTTTTTCCTTAGCTGTCTTTGTTTTTCTCGTGGCTGGAAAGATTTGTAAAGAAATGACATTAAGTATCATGCATCAGAAATATGGGGCTCTTGAAATAAGTATGTTGCACAAAGCTCATCTCCCTGATAATTTCCCTGGAATAGTAACTGTGATAAATGTGTCTCATGGCATGTATACAATGTGTCTAATATACAAGGGTTGTTACCATCAGTGGCAACCACAGTTCTGGGCTTTCTTAACAGCCATTGAAAATTGTTTGAATATTGCTGGTTGCAGAATAGTTTGGAAACTTCTGATGAAGGCTTTAGCCACTAGAATTCTGTAATTCCCTGACTACTGCCAAAATTTCCTAATTACTGGTGACAAAAAATGCAACAGGGAAGGATCCCCCTACGTATTGCCTACTTCTTACTTTCTTTCCTGGAGTAATCTAAATCATCTGAAAGAAATAAACAAAGAAACCCCACCCCAGAATATGGGGCTGGAGGGACCTTTAGGACCACCACATGTGACCATTCTGGAGTCCTGCAGCAGTAAGTTCTCATTTATTTAATTTATTTTTCTCTAATTGTACATTCATTTAAAGCACGTGCTTTTTTTTCTTTTTGGTATCCTTTTCCAGGACCTGCAACCACAGGCATTTGGTCTGTGACTCCATTCAACAAAGCAGACTGAAATTAAGTAAATCGTATTGCTTCAGGCATCTGAGCCCGCTTTCGGTATTCCCTGTTGACTACAGCAGAAGGCTGCCAGGCTGCCTTTGAATTGTTCATTTTCACTTCATATCATCCAACTTGTTGTAATAACACTTTTTTCAGTGTCTTCTGATGCGTGTGCGTTTTCTGGTTAACACTAGCTTGCTCAGTGCTGATCACTTGTAGGTAGCTCACCAAAAGATGCTGCTGAAGATGAGCAGTGAAAATAACACAATCAGGCGATTAGAACAGCCTTTGGTAGAAATCACCATAGCTGCAGGGCTGACAGTTGACCAGTGCTGGTTTATATTAGTATTGTTTGTTATTGGTGAACAACATGCGTTAATCAACACCGGTATGTTCATTAATTCTTCCCTTAAATCATATCAGAGAAAAGTAATATTTACCTGCTGTTGGAATTTCACCTGTTGGCTCTCCAGAAAAATAATCAAGAATGAAGAGAAAGGTGGGGAACAAAAAGAATATAAGGTTCAGTAGCTTGTTTTTTTTCGAGGCAAGTAAGCATTTAAATAGATATTCCCTTTCATCTGCTACTTTTCTGCAGGTTATTAATTTGCAAAGAAATGTGCCTTAACAATGGGTGTGTGCACATAATTTCACACTGAAAGCTAAGATTCTCACTCTTTGAAGTACTATAATCCAGCGTGCAATAGTTCCTGCAAATGCAAACACTGTGCCATTCAAAGCTTTGCAGCAAGCAAATATTTAAATAGAGTTATTTTTAAATGTGCATTCAAGGTTATAGCTGACTATGCTATTTTCCAAAAAAAAATTTATTCAATTTAGTTTTAATCTCTTTTCTTATCATCCACACATCCCTAAAGGACTTGACAGTGACCCTGAATATCTGGAATTCACCCCTGTATAACTGTTTCCCCAGCATTATCAGCTTGCCTTGTCTTTTAAGAGTAAAAGCTCTTGAGAGCTGGAAAAATTTTGACTACATCTTTGCACAGCATGCAGCACAAAAGAAGCATATATTCCCATGCTATTTTAATACCCTTAATAACTAATGAAAATCAATCAATTCAATGGGATAGAAATCCACTAGTGTAAACCATCATTATACTTTTAAAACCAAAGTAGTGAATTAAATTGTGATTTGTAAACAGAGAATTTTTACCTATCACTACTTCATCAGTCTCAGCTTTATTTTAGAATACAATTTTAAGGAAATAGAATAATCTCACTAGTTAAGCAAAATCTTAATTCCTTGAACCTAGAGCTGGATAAAAGACGAGTATGCCCACAAAACATTTCAGGGTTTCCTCTGGTTGAATTATCTCTGTATTTTCTTCATATTGAGTTTTGGCTTCGGATGAGCATAAGATTCTATAGCTCACACCAAGTTAAAAATATTTCAGTTAGTGCTTTTTCACTGAAAAGATTGAGTGATTAATCTTGATTTTCATTTGATTTTCACTAACACATCCTGTGAAACTTTCATTCAGGTCTTCTTTCATAAGGAGGCTCATAAATGTCATTGCCCAATACTTAGGCATCACAGGCAAAGGCCGGTTTTGCTGCCATTAAATGCCAACATGCTTAAGTCCTGTAATATTTACATTTCTGCTTATGATTATGCTCATAGGTGCTGAAAGTTGGTACATTACTGCATCTTGACTCATTTTCAGAAGAAAATAAAAGTGATTTTGTCTGAGGTAGTAAACCTAGGAGAAGGGTTCATGCTCTCCTGAACTGCAGGGCTGTCTGAGGGATGTAGACTGGCCCAGTTATATGCATATATCCTAATTTAGGATTAATGACTGATTCCCTTAGAAAGTGAGGTATGGGGGGACTGTTAATGTGAAGGATAGTCAGTGTGATCCTATGGTGTATGTAATATAAAGCCATTTTCTCCTCTCAATGCATCAATAAAATTTTGCTCACTCTGAGGGCTTTGGGAAACACTTTACACCTATCAGAGGATTTCCATTATAGAGGAAATATGTGGGAATAGAGTTTAGCCAATGTGTGGTTTTTTTCTTAAAATACCAGCCTACACATTCTCCCTCTTGATTGCAAAGTGCAGTTTGGTATTACTTAATGCATGAATAAAATATGCCACCAGTTCTCTCCTCTGTTCGAGGTAGCCTCTAGCAACTTGAGAGTCTTTAGTCAGTATACAGGGAGTAAATTCTGAGTATCATCACATGTTCAAATTTTATATAGAATCAGTTGCTGTCAAAGATCCTCCTGAATGCTGAAATAGAAATAGTAAAAGATAGTTTACTAATTGCTTTTATATTTGCATGGTAATTCACTTGTTGTTAATTTGGGGACTTTTCAAACTTGTATTTCTCTTTATGATCTGTCATTCACTTAATGATACAATCTCTCTACTGATTTAAACCCCATTTCCTTTTAGAGTAGGACTGCACAGGCTGCAATATAGGAATAAATTTGACTCAGGATAAATCTATGGATTTATTTTACATTCCTACTAGACCTGAGCTCCAAAATCAGTATTCTGCATCCATGTCTACATCTCATACTGAATTACATGATAGCTCTGTCCATGTTACGGCAAGTGCATACTGTCCACCTGGCTGAGAAATATATGAAGCAAAGCTATATAGAGCTCTAGAAATAAAGAAGGCAGTAATCCAACTAAGTGTTCTTCTTTGAGTGGAAAAAAGCAATTTTAACTAGATAGCTCTATTTAAGGATGGTTAGCTCGAAATAGGCAGTGTAAACAGAATTACTTTTCTATATGAACATAGGTCTGCTTGTTACTGGGTTTTCTTTTTCCCTTTTCCTTTTCTAAAGGCACTGTTAACCTTTAGAATCATTTCAAGCAGCAGGATATAAGCTCAAGAATGTGGTACAAACATCCTTCTGCAAAGGTCAAAGGAAATACCCTGGCTGTACTTTACATTCACAGTATGCCAGAGTAATACAGCTTGTGATAAAAAAAATATTGAAGAGAGTGATTTTGAGTTAAAATGATCCTTATTGCAGGAAGTATGAAGAATTAGTCACTTAAATCCCTGATGTTTAATAGAGAATGCCATCACTGGGTCTCAGACAAATCGGTGCAGAAGACCTAAAACAACAGTGAGCAGATCCAGAGAGTACAAGACTGAACAAATCTGAATAATGGAATCAAGTAGAGGAAAATTTACTTAAAACATTTTGAAATGCTAACTTGAACACTGAACATTGCAGGATAGCAGGAGTTCCTTCAGATCTGGCACATTTCAAATGCTTTGTATTTCCCCTTCCCCTTTGGGGCTGGAGCTCAGAATAGTACTGCATCTTCTGGCAGGTGTTCAAGAGCGAGTATTTTTCTTGTCTAACGTCAAGAACCTAACGTAGAAGGTTAATTTAGGAAGTTTAATGGAATCAGTTTGCCCTGACTTGATGTTGGCTTCTGACCTGGAGCAGGAAGAGGTCTCTGTATCATGGGGCTTGTCCTTGGTTTTGGATACTCTGTAGATGACTTTGCATCAACATAGCACATGGTTTGGTCTTGATGTGCCAGACACAGTGCAAAAAAGAAAACAGAGGTCCTGTGCTGAAGAGGCTACAACTAATTAATCTGTGAAGGTCCATACTTCAAAATTTTCCCAATATAAAGCATGCAGTATAAATATTGTCCTTCTGATTATTGCCTGATCGTGATGTGCATTATATAATGTGTAATGACTTGCCACCATATACATATATCCCAGCCTTTATCTATTCAGAAATCTTACTGACCTAAACAAGGACTTTGTCCTATGACTTCTGTGGAAGTATTTGTTATGCAAGAAATTCACCTTGAATCCTCCTTAAATATTTCTTTATCTTCTTTAATTTATTTTTTTTATTAAAGTAAAAAAAAGTATATTGATACAAGGCCAAGTGAAGTAATGGAATACGTCATTTCCAAAGGTAAAAGAAGTAATGGAAAGGTTGTCTAACTCAGTTACACTACATGCCGTTTTGTTATTTTTAGTAATTAATATATTTGCACAAAGAACAATCATGTGTGTCTCACTCATCTAAAATCATCAGAATATCGATTATGGTACTAGCATAACTACTTTTATAAAACATAAACATTTCAAGCAGTTTCAGTGTTGATGATTCACAATATTCAATTATAAATGTACTTAGTTTTGGTGTGCTAAGCTGCTATTAAACAGACGGAGTACAAGAGTATCTCTAATATAAGCAAGAAAATAGCATTATCTAGCATGACAAAAATTGCAAAAATGCACACTAAGACATCATGCATCTGAAAAGAAGGTTTGTAGAAAACAAGATGTGACACGTACTTGCAGTATTTTTCAGTTTGACTGGGAAGTAAAAAGAGGAAAAAAAATGGTCAGAACAGTCAGGTGCAGCATGATACTGTTATGGTGGGGAATGGCTGTGTTTGTTCTATGTATTCGCTGCATATCAAAATATAACTTTTAGCAATCTCACCTTAAGTAATAAGAATCCACTGACGGATGATAATAGTACAAATATTCTCATCTCCACATGATAATTACTGTGCTAGAGTTAAGGATGAATAGTACTAACAATAAGAATTTTAATTCTTCACTTATTTCCTTTTACAGAGAGGGATGGAGAAGACATCTTTTTAAATTCATGGTGATTGCTTCAAATTGAAACCGAACAGTGCTGGTTCCTACACCTGCAGGAATTTTGCTCTGTCTTCTACATAGGAGCTATGAGGTGCAGAGACATTTATCATAGATGATGGATAGTGCCCGTTCGTGATCTGAATAGTGTGTCGTGTAATACCTGTCATGGATGAAAATTAAACCGTTGCAGGTCCTGAGAAGTTGACTCATACAGGAAGGCTGTGAAGTCCAAATAAATGGCAGGTACTCACAAATAATTTGCAAAATAAAACCATTTAAAGCAAGTGCTTTCAGAAAATGGTTCACATTCTTTGCTGGTATAACTTTTTTGACATCGGTGGAATTGCAAAAGCAGAAATTTCACCTTTGGTATATATATCTTCAGAAAATGACAGCCAGCATTGCAGATATATAGTGTGCTACCTTAGCTATGGTATGACATGTCAAGGCCATTCTCTACAGCAAAGTAGATCACAGGGCCATGATTTTGACATTTGTCATATGCAATTGTATTTTGTTATTTCTTTAAATAACAATTCAAAAGTAATGAATCCATAAAATGCAGGAGTGTTTACCTGGTTTTGTAGGTGGAACATCTTTTTCATGCTCTAGATAAAAAAAAAAATAGCATAACAAAATTGCCATAATGTTTCTAAGGTACATTTTTTATATCTTTTTTTTTTTTTTTTTAAATAAGAAGGATTGCATGTATATTTTGCAGGAATAAACATTCATTTTTTCTTGCTTCATGCTGTTAGTTTGGAAGAAAGATAGATGACTAGTGAGTAACAAATCTGCCATGAAATAGCTAAGCTCAGTAGTACTGCACAGAGTTCCACAGAGATAGCTATTATTAAAGCTACTAAGAGTTATGCATGTATCTTAAGGAAGAAATCAGTTACTTTATGTGGATTCAGACATATTTTAGCTGAATTCCCAAAGTATCAAACACATCCCTATACCATATAAATAAATTACATCTAGCTGTGGAAAATTAGAGGACTAGCACCTCTTGGTAAGCAATAATTTTTTGCATTTCTCCCCCCTCCCCCTACTCTAGTTTCTGGTTATTAAAAAAAAAAAAAAAAAAGAGAATTTATTTTAGGTTGCTGAAAATGGAAAAGATAAAGAAGCTTTGTATTTAAAACAAAGTCTAGCACTACATAACTTATACAAATGCTACACCTGTTTAAAAGGAATTGAAAAATCCCTATGCCACAGATAGTAGCAGCTATGCCAGATGCGTGCAAAAAGGGGCACAACACATTTTAGAGCTGAGGAATCAACAGACAGCTATGCTGGCCTTGTTATCAGGTGATGCCTCCCACAGCTAGAAAACTGTGCATTCATTTCTTTTTGAGCAACAAGGACACAAAGGTGGTCTGTAAAGTGGAAAATGTTGAATAAGTGAGTAGCCCTTGGAAAAAGAGCAATATGCCACAACCTTTCTGCTGGTGAGGTGGATAACTGAATTTATAGCAACTGTGATTTCAGGTGAAGATACATGCCAGGAAATGATGAGAGGAAGACATGATAGGGAATTCCAAATGGGAAGCAGTTTTATGAGGTGTGAATCAAAATTTGTGTCAGTCATAAGAAATATTTTTTCCCATATCTGGGCTGGTTTTTTTACTATGGCAGTATTTGGGGGACTTCACTGAATTTTTAATTTCTTTTTTTACTTTTGTAGTTTATCTTGCATGCTGAAGGTATGAAAGATATAAAAAATAAACAAATAAGCTGCATAGTAATTTAATAAATTTACTTTTTCTTTCATTCTTCTTGACTGAGAAAAGTTCTAGGTGCAGTTATACTAAAATAATATACGATTAGGAGGAAAATGTGATAATGTTTTTCTCTTCATAATTCAACAGGAGTATTCATTTAACCCAACTAATTGTTAACCGTAATTTTTAAAAAGCTTGTGACTCCTGTATTCAATATTTTATTGAGATTTGTGATATGGGAAGCATAGAATGAATTGACTCCTGTACCGAAACAATTGGTTATGTCAGATGGACTTTTCAACAGCAATGACAAGATGTTAAATGGAAGTAATGGAAGGCATGGCGATATATATATAATATAATTTTAAGCAAAACTAGGCATTGCTAAAAGGAGAGTTTCCATATGTTAAAGTCAAAAAAGCCACACATGTTCAGCTATTTTACAGGAGTTTTTCTGATCAAGGTAGGTACCACGTACTTGCTGGCTTTGCCTGGACTTCAGAAGACAAAAGAAGACAAATTGTAATATTTAGATATAAAGAGAAAAGAGATTCTACTTTGTTATGTTTTCCTTTTTCTTTTTAACATTCAAATATTTTTATGGCAGTCAGTTCTCACTTACTCTTAGCTTCCAGCACTCATGTAAAAATGCACAGCATTCAGGACCCTAAAATTAGTAGGTAGGCTCTAACATATTCAGACATTTGCAACTCACTAGCTATCAGGTCCTGCTGAAATAATGCAATATCCTGTCATTTAGCACAGTAACACATTTATGTATTCCAGGACCATTTCTCCCTGCGTTACAGTGTAGATCAGAAGTAGCTCCAGACCAGCCAACAGATGATTGGAAATTTTGGGTGGGATTCAACTGATTTGCAACATGAAGAACACATTTGTCTACACTTTTAGTCTAGAGAGCACTAATCATCTCCAGAGACTAATTCATGTCATTATAAAATGTTTGTTAAAGAAAGATGAGATGTCTTACCTACTCTTTGAAGTTGCCTGTTTCAAGCTCAAGAGGTATTGATCTGAAAACTTACAGGTTAGTTCTGTAGTGATTTATGTTATGTTGGTCAACCTGCATTTTCATATTGGTTCCAACAAACGCGGAAAAGGCTGGTCAAGGACATGACTCTAACAAGTCATACAAAAAGTAGTTAAATTGTTATATTTCTGGCAGTTTTGTTTCTAAGCACTGCGAAACCACAATCTGAGCCTTCTGATTTTGCTTGCAAATTAAGAGTGAAATTTAGCTGACCCTAAAACCAAAAATTATAAATTTTGGTGTGAAAATACTGTAAATTCAAATACATAATTTCTTCCTTCTCCAGACTTGCTTGCCTATCAGTAATTGCTAACTCATTAAAGTATTTTGCAGTAATTTCTCCAATTCCGTTAACAGAAACATAATTTATATGGTTTTGAACAAGCTACAGCAGTTTATGATTGTATGAAAACTATCAAAAGAGTGTTGTTACTGGATAAACAGAGTGCTGTGAAAAGTCACTTCATAAAAAAATGAAATAATAGCATGAGAATTCTTATAGATAGAACTATAAACCCACAAATTATATGAATGTTCACAATTAGAGATAGAACCATACTATTCCGTACATCTATTCTACTACTGCAAGGAAGAAAAAAAAAAAAAGAAACAAGAATAGGAATGACGTAGTAATCAGCACCATTCAGCTTAAAACAAAACAGCATTTTATTTTATTGAAATATTCATCATCATTGCAATCTCAAACGAAAAATCTGTTGTTGGCATCACCGTCCAAGATTTGGCATCTTTCCTTTTATATTTGGATCAAGACTACCCCCAACAGAAATAAAGAGATTGATACCTAGAAAAATCCCTCAGAACAGCTTGGTGTTGACTGTCAACGATGAAGAGAATGTTCTAGTTTCTTGGGTGACCCTTCAGGGCTTCTATAACCATCAATATTACTTGAATATTTTCTGTCAGCATTATTATTACAAAATGTAGAAGCTCTGTGTCATAGAGGAGACCCAAAGACTCGGAAATTAGTTCCAAAAACCTTTTCACCATAAGAGCCAGTTTAAGATCCATCCTAGTTCCTTATCCAACTGGTGATTCAGCCTCCTGCGTCAGTCCCTACTTGGACACTGGTGTCTCTGCTGTAAATTCAAATTGAAAGATCTGAGGTTAAAAAAAATGAAACAGCAATGCCTTCCAAGGATATTTGGGATCATTTCAAGGATCTGCTTTACAGCTACATGCCATTTCATTAGCCCAGCTCTGGCAGAGGAGCTGGAACAAGCAGCCTGAGAACTGAAATGGCTTGACCTGGCTTTGTCATTAGAAAGGCTTTTCTTAGGATGGTGTTTGCAACTGCTGCTCTGATGAATGTGATCTAAGAAAGTGTTAGCAACCACATATTTCAAAATACTGTAAAAAAACAGTTGCAGTGCAAATGTACTCCATTAGCTGGGTAGTGAATAGTGTTTAATACCCCTCCCACAATAAATCAGTAGGCAATGACTCATTCCTACCTAAATTCCTTGTTCCTGGCTGACTGAGAGTTTATGGGTCAGGGTTAGAGGAAAAGCAGGGGAAAGTAGTATCATAGTGGGGGTCTGCTACAGGCCACCTGACCAAGACAACCGAGCAGAAAAGGTCCTCTGTAGACAGATAGGAGCAGTTTCACGTTCACAAGCCCTGGTCCTCACGGGGGACTTCAATCACCCAGGTATCTGTTGGAAGGATGGTACAGTAGGGCACCAGAAATCCAGGAGATTCCTGGAATGCATTGATGACAATTTCCTTCTCCAGGTGGTAGAGGAACCAACAAGAAGGAGTGCCGTACTGGACCTTGTTCTCACCAACAAGGAGGAGTTGGTGCATAATGTGAAGCTCAAGGGAAGCCTTGGCTGCAGCAGTCATGAAATGCTAGAATTCAAGATCCTCAGGGCAACAAGGAAAGCGTACAGCAAACTTGCCACCCTAGACTTCAAGAGAACGGATTTTGACATCTTCAGGCATCTGCTTAGTGGAGTACCGTGGGGTCAAGCCCTGAAGGGGAGAGGTGCCCAAGAAAGCTGGTCCATATCCAAGGACCACTTCCTCTGTGCCCAGAAGCAATGCATTCCAAAAAAGAGAAATGCAGGCAAGCGTGTAAGGAGGCCTGTGTGGATGAAAAAGAAGCTCCTGGGCACACTTAAAAAGAGGATTTACAAGAAGTGGAAGAAAGGAGAGGGAAGGATATAAGGAAGTAATCCAAGCAGCCAGGGATCAGGTTAGGAAAGCTAAAGTCCAGGTAGAATTAAATCTAGCCAGGGACATGAGGGGTAACAAGAAAAACTTTTATAGACTTGCCAATGGTAAAAGGAAGGCTAGGGAAGATGTGACCCCTCTCTGGAAGGGAACAGGAGAGCTGGTCATGAAGGATATGGAAAAGGCAGAGGTTCTCATTGACTTCTTTACCTCAGTCTTCACCAACAAGGGCTCTAGCCACACTGTCCAAGTTGTAGAAGCTGAAGGTGGGGGCTAGGAGAAGGAAAATCCACCCACTGTAAGTGAAGATCAGGTTTGAAACCATTTAAAGAATGTGAAGGTGTACAAGTCCACAGGATCTGATGAGATCCATCCACGGGTCCTGAGGGAACTGGGAGATGAAGTTGATAGGCCACTTTTTATCATATTTGAGAGGTCATAGCAGTCTGGTAAAGTACCCACTGACTAGAAAGAGGAAAACATCACCTCCGTTTTCAAAAACGGAAAAAAGAAAGACCCAGGCAACTACAGGCCAGTCAGTCTCATCTCTGCGCCTGGCAAGATCATGGAGCAGATCCTTCTGAAGGCTCTGCTATGGCACATGGAAAATATGGAGGTGACTGGTGGCAACCAACATGGCTTTACCAAGGGAAAATCCTGCCTGAGAAGTCTGGTGACTTTTTACGACGGAGTAATAGAATGAATTGCCAAAGGAAGAGCAACAGATGTCATCTACCTGGGCTTGTGTAAGGCCTTTGACACTGTTGCACATGGCATCCTGGTCTCCAAGTTGGAAAGACATGGATTTGATGGATGGACCACTCAGTGGATAAGGAACTGGCTGGAAGATTGCAGTCAAAGAGTTGTCATCAATGGCTCAGTGTCCAAGTGGAGACCAGTGACAAGCGGTGTCCCTCAGGGATCAGTACGGGGACTGGTGCTATTTGACATCTTTGTCAGTGACATAGACAGTGGCACCAAGTACACCCTCAGTAAGTGTGCCAATGACACAGAGCTGTGTGGTGCAGTCGACACACTGAAGGGAAGGGATACCATCCAGAGGGATCTTGACAGGCTTGAGACGTGGGCCCAGGCCAACCTCATGAAGTTGAGCAAGGTCAAGTGTAAAGTCCTGCACCTGGGTCAAGGCAATCCCAAGCACAAATAGAGGCTGGGCAGTGAGTGAATTGAGAACAGTCTTGGGGAGAAGGATTTGGGTGGATACTAAGATCAGCATGAGCCAACAGCATGTACTTGCAGCCCAGAAAGCCAACCGTATCCTGGGATGCATCAGGAGACGTGTGACCAACAGGTCGAGGGAGGTGATTCTGCCTCTCTACTCTGCCCTTGTGGGACACCACCTGGAATACTGCCTCCAGCTCTGGAGCCCCCAACACAGGAAAGACACAGAGCTGTTGGAGCGAGTCCAGAGGAGGGCTACCAAGACAGTCAGAGGGCTGGAACACCTCTTTTCCTGGGACAAGCAGAGAGACCGAGGCTTGTTCAGCCTGGAAGAGAAGACTCCAGTGAGACCTTATGGCAGCATTCCAGTACCTGAAGGTGACCTACAAGAAGGCTGGGGAGGGACTTCTTAGAAGGGCCCATAGTGTTAGGACAAGGGGTAATGGGTGGAAGCTGGAAGACCTTAGGTTTAGACTAGATATAAGGAAGAAGTTCTTTACCCTGAGGGTGGTGAGGCACTGGAACAGGTTGTCCAGGGAGCTTGTGAATGCTTCATCCCTGGAAGTGTTCAAGGCCAGGCTGGATGGGGCATTGAGCAACCTGGTCTAGTGGGACAAGTCCCTGCCACGGCATGGGGGTTGGAACTAGATGATATTTAATGTCCCTTCCAACCCAAATCATTCTACAATTCTATGATTCTATGACTTCTCAGTGGGAGTTATGTTTCATCGTTCAATTTTCTCCTCTGTATTGTGAAAGTAGCATCAAAATTAGAAATTCACACTGTCTTAGCATAGGTGCATATAACTGGAAAAATATTTTTGTGTGTGATATTACACGATTCACAATGACAAAAGAACTGCATGTCTTAAGCATTGCTATCCCATTGTAACACTGTAAGCAGCACGTATGCATTATGAGTTCTGACTGCATGGTGAGATCATACTCCATGGAAAAATAAATTACTGGACCTAATGTCTCAGCCACCAGAAAACAATCACACACCTGCAGTGTCTTTCAGGGAGGAGCTCAGGTGGAAACTATACCCTAGTAATACAACTATTCCACTTTTGTGAACATCACCTTCCTAAGTGTCTTAAGTTCAACAGGCTGGTATTATGCAATACTGTGAACTTCTGATTAGATACTGCTTAGAGACGAAGCAAAAGGTTTGGACACTCCCAAGGACATACTAACTTGCAGAGGCACATCCACATGGGACAGTGCCAGCCTGAACGCCAGTTCATACCAACTACTATTGGACAAGGTTACCTAGACCTGCCTGGGTATCTGTTACAAAGCCTTAGAGCAGCCAAGAGCTTCTGCTAGTCCCATGAGGAAAGCTGCCCAAGTTCACATGCCCTTTAGCAGCCTGTGGCTTTGCTCAGACCTGAAATGCCTCTCCTCCAATCAGGCTGGTAGCTGAAGCTTCAGGCAGAGGCACAGGTGGAACTACACTTTCTGAACAGGTAGGATTTGTCTTAACTGCCCACTGGCCCACTCGGGTGGGAACTGGGATGTTTTTTTTAGACCTCTGCTCTGCTCGATTTGATTGGCTTGAATTTCACACTTCCTGATCCTTTCATAGCTCTGCTCCCCTCTTCTCTCTTTTCCCATACCTGAATTCCAACCTCTCTCCTAATCCCTAGTTTTCAACATTCACATACATCACTACTTTTCTTTTCAAATATATTTAAGACCTATTCAGAATGTGTTTCCCACTTTCCCTCGCTGATGGAAGCAGTTTACTGCCATATGCCTTTGGCCCTTTTCCCCAAGATCTCTGCAAGGCATCAGATTGAAGCTGACAATGGCTGGGTGGAGGTCAGGTCGGGCAGGGGTGTCTTGTCTCCTGAAGCCATCCAGCTCATTGGAATACAAATTGGCTAGAAAACCTCCTGGGTAATCTGTGTGTGCGTGCACAAAACTGCTTGACTCCTGAATACGAGCAATGTTTCCATCCTGGCAGTCAAACCTGTTCTTAAAAGAGATGATGAAGGGAGGTACAGGGAAGGGAGCAGGTGTCTAGGACCACCTGTGAATTATCAGATGGACAGATGGAAAAAGATCCCCATTGCTGTACAGTCCGTGTTTCTCATCTGTAACACAGAAATGTCCAGCGAAGGTACAGTGCAAGTATGCACATGAAGCATACAGCAATTGTGGTTTTGATTTGGGATTTTTGGGGGGGGGATTGTTTGTTTTGTTTGTTTAGTTTGGGGTTTTTTTGCGTTTGGTTATTTGGTTTATTTTTCTGGAAGAAAATAGGTACTGATAAGGGAAAATACAGGGAGGGATAAAGCTCAACAGTTACTGATCTTTTCTATTCTTTGGAAACAAAATATAGCCCTGCATTGCTCTGCTTTTCACTTGTCATCTGGTAGGTAGCAATTTAATTT
The DNA here is from genome assembly GCA_020746105.1 of Trogon surrucura. Lineage (NCBI taxonomy): Eukaryota > Metazoa > Chordata > Aves > Trogoniformes > Trogonidae > Trogon > Trogon surrucura. The sequence goes on from CM036618.1 coordinate 58,826,255, forward strand.
CTCTTCACTTGTATTAAGTTTAGGGGTTTTTTTCTCCACTTACTCATCTATTGTTATTGTCAGCTTCTTATAAAAGCAATGAATTAAAAAATCTCATCTCCATTTCATGGCTGTCTGTGAAGCTAGAAATGTTTTTATAGCACAATCAGCAGCTTGAAAATGCAACTTGTTGAGATAAAGTAACCTCTTTCTACTCTTAGATGAGCTTTAGTATACAAGAGTGCATTTTGCTAATTTAGACTGGAGTATTAAATTTTCCATATCTCAATACAGATAAAACCCCAGCATGCTGACTTTAAACATAGGTCTTTATACCATCCACTGGATTAATGAAAAGTAAAGCTCGAAAGGTTTGGAGCTTCTCTTTCTTTGGATATAATCTCTGCTTTTTCGAACACTAAATAAGATAATTTTTCTTTTTCTAATTCTGATGAGAATTTATGGCAGTTTGCTCTATAACTCTAGGAGCTGATCAAGTAAGTCTGATGGCATGTGTAAGCCACTTAAAATTATGGGAGGGATTTCTTTTCAAAATTAATTCATTCTTGAAAATAGGGTGTCTTGGATAGGTTTGCATACTTGCATTCATCTGGGAATAAATACATAATTCTTTGGTATTCATTCACCTGCATACTCTGCAACCTAACCACACAGCAAGTATTGATCTGCTGATTCTACTGGAAAACACCTCGATGTGTTTCCTGCCAGATCTCCGGGAGGTGACTGTATGGCTTTTTCTTTGAGTTTCTAGCCATTGGTTGTAACCAGAAGCAAAACTGGAGGAGTGGATTGTCAAAATTTAAGGAGGACACTCTGTATAAGGAAATACACTTCAAGACATCAGGAAGCTTCACAAAATCATTTCTGTTCACCAGATTCAGTATGAAGGAAAGCAGTGAAAAAAAGTATCTGATGAAGATAATACATAGTATTTTGGCAAGAACAGAAGTAGTATTTCCAGTTTCTCACGTGCTTTTTAGTTACTATATCATGAGGAGTCTGGGAAAAAAAATTAAAAATTGTTGGCCACATAAAACTACAAAAAGGCCAAAAGAATTTTTGTGAATATTTCAGGAAAAATTAGGTTTTGCTCTGGTCTTGAATAAGCCCAAAGTTTAAATTTCTGAAATCTTTAATTGGAGAGAATTTCTTTCCTCTGCAGAGCTCTAGTTTTGCAGCAATACAAGCATTATTATTTTTTTTTTCTAATGTATCTAACTTAAATAGAAGAATATAAAGCTGCAAACATTTCTCTGTGTATTGGAGGCAGTTTCAGATGAATTACATCAGGAATGAATTTTCATGCGATACTTGCTCTCACACATACACAAACCACTCTTGAATTTAAACATTTCCCTGCAGGATCAATATATTTTCTGAAATTCTCTAGTTTCTCAGTCATGTGATGCTTCTGATGACAGGAGGTGTAGGAATAATAGTTGAAGCTGCTTTGAATCATGGTGCAAGAGGAGGCCACTGCATTATTCAGAATAAGGCTTTTATAATTCCATCTGCTAACTCAAGAACACTCATTGGCACACAGCAGACAGAAACACTACTGCCACCAGTGCTTTCAGATTAACACTTTCAGTCATCAACTGAAACTGAAAACAACCACTGCTCTCCAAATCATTAATCACCTGAGAATAGTTCTCTTATGCTAAGAGAAATTTAACAACCTTTTTTTCATATTTTTTTTTTTCCTTCAAGCATTTAAATTCCAAGGGCTGTAGTCTGGAATGTACTGTACTATCCTAGAGTAAATTCCTAAGTGGTCCAACTTACTGATCTGTGACATGACCTTCTGATGTTTACAGATGCCTCACCAAGGAAATTTATTTTATGTTGTCAACTGATGAAATCGAGAAGATTGTACAGCAGGACTGATTTTGTTTTGCAAGAAAGGTGAGTGATTGTACAACCTGCTCAAGCAACCCACCATTTGGCCACCACTGACCTCTCCCAGGATGCACAGAGCTGGATAGGGTGGCTTCCTTGCTAGGAGGTTCCTGCCTTGACTGAATCCACCTGCATCCACCTCCTGTCTGAAGGACTCTGCTAGATGTTCATAACGCTGGATTCGAGTGGTCAGATTTGAGTGGTGGGGGTCAGGTAGGGGCCGGTTCTGCAAGAAGCTACTAGAAGTTTCCCCTAAGTCTGACAGAGCCAATGCCAGCCAGCTCCAAAGACAGACCCGCCGCTGGCTAAGGCTGAGCCTGTCAATGATGATATGACAGGAACACCTCTGTGAAAACATATTTAAGAAACGGGGAAAAAGAACTGTGCCACAACAGCTGGCAGAGAGATGGAGGAGTGAGAATATGTGAAGACACGAAGGTCAGTGAAGAGGGGAGAAAGATGTCCTCCAGGTGCCAGAGCAGAGATTCCCCTGTGTTGTGGTGAAGACCATGGTGAGACAGGCTATCCTCCTGTAACCATGTAGGTGATGGGTGTAGATGTCCACCTGTGGCCTGTGGAGGACCTCACACCAGAGCAAGTGAATGCCTGAAGGGGGCTGTGACCCAATGGGAAGCCCACCCTGGAGCAGGTCGCTACCAGAACCTATAACCTGTGGAGAGAGAGAGACCCACGCTGGAGCAGATTGGCTGGCAGGACTTTTGTGATGTTGCAGGGGACCCACTCTGGAGGAGTTTCCTTTGAAGGACTGCACGTAATGGAGAGACTCACGTTGGGACAGCAAAAACTGTCTCTTGTGAGATGACCCATGTTGGAGAAAGTGTGTGAAGATCATCTCCCGTGACAGAGACCCCCTAATGGCCCAGGGGAAGAGTGAGGAGTCCTCCTCTGGAGGAAGGAGTGGTAGAGAAAACATTGGATGAACTGACTGCAACTCCCATTCCTTTTCCTGCTGAGCAACTTTAGCAGAGGAGGTGGGTAAATTGGGATTGATGTTAAGCCCAGGAAAAAGAGAGGGGTGGGGGGAAGGTGTTATTTTTAAGACCTGTTTTTATTTCTCATTACTCATCTCTGATTTTATTTGTTAAATAGGTTTAACTAATTTCCCCCAAATCAAGTCTGTTTTGCCCTGGAAGGTAGCTGCAGGTGATCTCCCTGTCCTTATTTCAAACCATGAGCTGGTCGTTACATTTTCACCCCCATCTAGCTGAGAAGGGGGAGTGATAAAGCAGCCATGGTGGACACCTGCCTACCAGCCAGGGTCAAGTCACTATATTTATACGCAAAAAGTGATCAATGAGGAGAAAAAAAAATAAAAATAAAAAAAATCTTGTCCTCTCTGCCTTTGAAAGCTGGAGTGAGAAACATTGCTCTTTTTCCCTGTTGACTCAAACCCAGCAATACAACTTCACTAAATCAGCTAGTCAGGGCTTGCAGGAAGCCTCAAAATGCTTATGGGAATACTTAACTTACAAGTAGAATATGATGTTATAAAAACAAGTGAGAAAAATAGAAGAAATCATTTTCTTTAAAAAGTCAGGGAAAAAAGCATAATGAAAAAAAAAGTCTTCCTCCTTGTCACTGAACACAGAAATTTTTAAGTGGTTTATCCAATACTTATTCATGAACACTTCATCTTTATGTGAAGTTCAAACAGCAGCACTGCTGGCAAAGGTTGATGGGCCACTTGTTTTTCAGCGCCCACTGCTTCTGGTAAGACCACCTGGAAGCGATAGAAGTGGAGCACTAGCATCTGAGCTTTCTATGAGGTTATCCTTGTAGTCTTGTTTCTTTATGCCAGACCCAGTTGTGGATCCCCAAATGCCTTCCTCCTCAAGCAACATGGTGAGGCACAAAGCCCTGGTTTGAAAGAACCTCCCTCCTGCCCACTGGAGCCCGTTGTCATTGGTTATTACTTACAGCTTACCCAAGTGCATAGTCAGCATTATGATTATTGTTTTAAAAAATATTGTTCAGTTCTCATCCTCCTGAGAGTCAGAAACTGGAGACTACCTCTGTGTAGGCTATCATGTACCTGGTGAGACTGTAGATCCTCTTGGGGAACCAGACCACTTCATGTAACAACTGGTTTACTGAAAAGGCTGAGATGGAGAAATTGCCAGTATTCTTCTTGGATGTCCTGAAGGGCAGTAAAGAACTCCCTCCCCAAACTCTGGAAAATTGGGTTTTGCTAATGCTTTATGAGCTGTACTGCAGCAATGAGGGAAAGGGTCACAGGAACTATCAAAACCTGTGAAAACTGTATTGTTTTAGTTAAATTTCACCCTCTTTTTTGATCTTCTCTCAAACTCTGAAAAATCCATTGACACAAAGTAAGAAAACAGTGCCTAGCTCAAGAAAGTCTCCAAGGTTTGCAAACTACATATATCCTTATTGAGTAGAACCTGGAGTAGCTGTAAATTAAGTTATCAAACCTACCTGGTTTAGTCTGAGAGATAGCTTTTTCATGCTTAATGAGTTCATGCTCTGCAAGTAAGAATAACCCCTACATTAGATGGATTTTTAATTTTTAGAGGATTTTAAAAATAGAAGATTCTTATTAGGATTTTGAAAGATGGCTTTGCATTACATATTCACATTAGACTTGAGAATTTTTTTTTATTTTTCTTGAGAAGACATTTAGTTATTTTTTCCCTAAAAAATATAAATAATGACTACAAAATTTTTTACTTTTAATGTGGTTTAAGAAATCACAAAATTCCATTCTGTGTTTTTTAGAATTATTGTAAATTTCTAAAATTGTGAAATACTTTTACTAATAATTTTTGTTGCCATCACCTATTCTCTAAATAGAAAATTTCTCCTTGATATTTAATACAGAAATCATGAAAGTACTTTATTACAACAGAAGTGGGGTTGTCTCATATGGAATGGCAAATAAAAGTTCAGTATACAGCACAAAGGAAAATAGCTTTCCACATTTCTATATTAGTCTGGATCCCATAGATTTATTGTGAAGCAGTAACAATAATAAATAATATACAGTATTAAAATGTAAGCTGTATGCAATTTTATGCTATTTAAAAACAACTTGGTTTCTAAACCCCAAGACTATAAGACAGAAAAAAGAAAGCTCTGGCATTTCAGAGGGATGTTAAGAATATGTTTCACTTGGATTTACAGCAGCTATGTCTGAATTGTGTAGCAGGTGAAGGCTGTAGCATACCAAGAGATAAATGTCTCTATTGCATGGATCAGAGTCCTAGCCAGAGAGCTGCACAGATCCTTACTCGTCTGTGTCTCCCTCAATTTTTTTCCAGTGTGGAGCTGCCATGGAGGCAGAGGGCATGGGTGGGTCTTGTCTCAGCCCAAATTGGAAAATGGTTTCACGCAAATTGGAACCTGCGGAACACACCTGATCCTGCATTGTGGAGAGAGGCACTGGAAACCAGATTCATAAGTCAAAAATTTCCTGTGAGCTTGTGGTTGATGAGGCCTATCTTAATCTGCTAAAAGTTTGACAACATAAAGAAATACCTTCCTCCTAAAAGCTGAAGCAACAACATTCTTTATCAACTCGATACTTACTGTGTTCATGGAGTTTCTCTGAGGTAGCTAGAAGTAAACAAAAAAAGGTGTATTTTAATATTTTTGTGAATGTTATGCAGGACTTAATGCATTTATAAAATTAATGTTCAGCAAAATCTACATTACAAAGTGCAGCAGTTTTATTTATTCTATCCACCTCAGGCACCTAACTGGGACACTTCATTGAGGAATACAGGCACATAAAATACCTCGTGTAGCTAATATTTGATACAAATACCCCTGGAAGGTGCTGTGCCTCCGCGGTGGGCTGAATCACTAAATAGTGACAATACATCAAACCCAGAGCAACTGTCTTGCTAAGTGAGGTGCTTGGTTCAGTGCCCACCAGGAGAGAGCACAAATTCAGTTCATAAGGTGTCCAATACCAGCGAAGGCCAGAAACGTAACTTAAGGTTGATGGAGGAGGTGTCACATAGGGCAGTCTAAATGTAAGGGTCCCTGACGATTATACCTGAACTTCAGATGGATTTAGTGTTACACCAAGGAGCAGAAAAATGTGTTTGGAAATGTAATTAATGTAATTAGGACACATTGAAACAAAGGGACTCAGCAGTTCAGTGACGCAGGTCCTAAATTTTTGCCATTTCATTTTCCACTTTTTTTCCCAGGGAGGAAAAAAAAAAAAGGAAGAAAAGAAAAGAGAGAGAAAACTGAAAACTGAGCTTATATTTTCCTTGGACCTTAAGAGAACATTTCTCAGGTAAAGAGGGAGCTCGGGGAGCTGTACCCAGTGCCCTTATTGATTCTACAGGAGGAAGTGAAATGCCAAGACCTAGCACACCAGATGGATTTTTCTTCTTGACTTTTGCAAGGCAGCTGTTGTTTTTGGAGAATAAAGGCTCTACCACCTGCATGCAGCAGTCCGCTGTGTGTGAAGGAGCATCATCCCACTGAGAGATGCAGTGGTGCAGGGCATGAGCTGCCTTTGCAGGATCAGCAACACGCGCAGTAATTCTGCTACTGTGAGCTCCGGGGCTGTGATTCACTGAGCTCCCAAGCTCCCAGTCGGGGCAAAAAGTAACTGCTGTGCAAGTGGGTTTTTGTTTTGTTTTGCTTGCTTTCCCTGAGGTGTAGAACTGCTCCCATTTTATATCCAAGTTGTTGCTGTGAGTTTAAGGAGACAGCAGCTGGAGATGGTGTGCAAAGCAAAGCGAAAATAGCAGAACATTATTGCGGGTAATAGAGACAAGTGGTACAAATTAAGTGCATATACTTGCTTGGAAATAAGAAACAGCAGAAAAACAGAGAACTCATGACAAAGCCACATTTGTCATCTTTATGAGCATAAGAAAACTTTCGTGTAAATTTAGGCTCAATTGTTTTGCCTCAACACCCCAAAACTCACAAAAAATATTTCCCTAAACATAATAAGCTCAGGCAAACGCTATTGTAATGGAAAATCCGTGAAATCTGTCTGAAATGAATTTTGTATTGCATCAAAAGACATAGTGATATATGCTCATCTAGCTATGAATTTCAATTTACAAATAGAAATTCATGGCAAATATACAAAAAAACCCCAACCATTCTGAACTTCAGGGACTGGTATAACGACTCGTATAACTGTTACAGAGTTTTGTGCAACGTAACACTTCCAGTGAACACCCCAGAGCTATGTCACCTATGGACAGTAATAATTTAAAGCCTGTTTACTGACACTGGTTAATGAATTTTATAAACAAGCTGTTGTTGCAACATCCTTTTCTCAGATCTGCAATTTTTTTAAAACACTAAAATGAAAGCAAAACCATCTTGCTGAAACTATTTAGTGAAGTCAGTTATTTCCCTTTTTCTGCTGGTGAAAATGAGTCAAGGAGAATATTTAAAGCAATAGGAACTCAGCCCACGTCTGGTCCTTCAAGTTCAGGAAGGTATCTGAGATGCCTTTTGTCCATATTTTCTGTGGAGGTATTAATTAACCAAACTCCTGTAATGTCAGTATCCAGCCACAGCGTGAACACTGAAATTACTGCTAGTGGATCTTTGCCTAAAATTCCAGCCTTTTCTTTTTTATTTTTGGTATAAAACTCTGAGATACTTCTGCAATGTATTTTGATGAAATAAGGAAGATCTTCTAAAGGCAAAAATTTTTACAGGACAAGCTGTCTATTCTGAAACATATCTATATTTTTTTGAAAGAAAAAAAAAACAAAGCAAAATTTCAAGGTGGTCTTTAGGCTGTAAAGATAAACATTCATAATTTGGCAAATCTGCTAACTATGGTTTCAGTCCATTCAATAATGAATCCTATCATTAGTATTATCATATTATCTGTCATCTCATCAAAGATGTAATTCAATCATTTATACCGTAGGCAGAAAGCCAAAAAATGAAATCCCAAGAACCTTAGTTTCATTTTTATGGGGAAAAAATTGTGTATAACACAGATACCCTGATTTTCATTCTACTCAGTGAAAATGGGAAGAAAGTGGAAGCTAAATGTCAGTGACCTAGTCAGACTTTCCAGAATATTTAATGTTATATTATATGGTATTTAACCTGAAAGATGAGAAATGAAAGGTTGTGTTCTGCTGCTCTCATTTCACATAGTATCTTGCACTGAAAGTAAAGCAGCCCTATTCAAATTCTGTGTTTAAATAATATTTCTTTATACAGTGCCTAGATAAATCATGGCACTCCATGCTGCAAAATGTGTGGAAGTTCAACATTTTCGTGATTTCCAAAAGTGACTGGGCAAGTTAGAGAAAAATTGACATGTATAAGTGGTCTTATACATGAAGATACAGTTTCTGGCTTAGGAAGTTCCTGAGCTGAGTTGGCAGGAACTCACAAGGTGATTTCTGTGTGGCCGATATGGTCCTGTACTCTTCCCTGGGCCTTTGCTGGTTTGGCCATTCGTGGGCAGAAGATGTTGGCTTACATGAACTCTTGGTCTCACTTCAAGCAGCTTTTCTGATGTTCTTTACAGAGATGACTACTTTTGCTGGGTAAATAGCTGCCTGATGTCCAAAATATTAGGAAATTCAGTCCTGAATAAGTACTTTATCTTCATTTGTTTAACAGTTAAAATGTATCAGAAGAGGAAGAGGGTCAGATTCAGATCTAATGAAAACAGATGGATCTTTGGTGAAATACTTGAAGTTACATAGGTTCTGAACTGGATCATTAAAATTATCTGGTTCTACCCTCACCAAAAATGTTTTTTCAAATTTCTTTTGTGTCATTCTAAATTAAACCTGGTAACTGGGTTTGTAAGGTAACTGGTAGTTATCTTGCTGGTTTTCACATTCACTTCAAATTTTCTTTGACTCTTACCTGCTATTCTAAGTGCTGGAAGGGTATTAATTATATCTGGCATATTTTTGTAAATTAGCTTCTGATATGGGTTCAGAAAATAAATCCTCTGGTTTATTGAGCCATAAATTGGAGAGGCTAAAAGCAAAATGTGCCTTTTGATTATGACATGTCTATTTCCCATCTGGATAACAGCCATGTGCTGTTCAGACAGCAAATATATTTGTGAGTGTGCACACTCTCTAAGAAAAGAATATGTTGTGCAGGAAATGAAAACAATGTCAGAATTACTTGTTTTAGGGAAGAATAATAAAATAATAACAATATATACTGTAGCTGAAAAAAATATTTCTAGTTGGATTGTTACATGTGTATTGTAAGAAAGCTACTCTACATTAGGCTAAGTAAGAGCCTGGTTTGTGTCTCATTAAAGAGAGCAGAAAGACTCTTTAACAGGGTTTGGAAGGGGAATCAGACGAACACACCCATGACATTAATCTGTAACAGCATTAGAGGCCAAAAGAGGAATCAAGGTCAGTAGGATTCTTCTAATGGAAGTCTCAAGATATGTGCCTTAACCTTCCAGTTAGTACACCATGATGAAGGATAAATCTTTGATTCCCTTATTCAAGCTAAATAAATCCATTCTGGTTGAAAGTGAACTCTAGACAAACTAACAATTCGGCCTTCAGGCATACCAATGGACTTTCTTTCTTCAAAATTCAATGGGAATACTGTAGCCTGCAAGTGCTTAAGATGCCACACCATTCTGCCTAATCAACAGTGTGCTTTTAATTTGAGGTTGAATAAAAGAGCTTTGTTTTAGTCAGTGTAAGGTTCTTCAGACTGTGGAGCAACTGTGTTATCAAAATTCAACCAGAATAAAACATATTGCTTACTCTCATCCCATTCAGAATGTCTCAGATGATAATATTTTCAGGAAAAAAAAAAAGGGATTGTTAGGATTTATCACTCTGTTCAAGAGCAGCTCCCTGCCTTTGTGAAGCTATTATCTGTATTCTGTCATTCGAAGGAGAAGTCAAATGTTCCTAAAAGTTTTCTATATCAGCAGACCTGATCCCTCATATCTGCCTGTGTCCTCCTCAAATCCTGCTGGCTGGCTGAGCAGCTGGCAGGCTGATTGTGCAGAAAAAACAGTCAAATGAGCAGATGTCTAAAAAAATGACTCCTTACAAACCAGATTGGCTGCAGCAAGCTTCCTATAAAGAGAATGACTTGTGCTTACCCTGACCCCTGCTCTATGTTAGAAAATTGACGTGACAGTGTACATCTTGTGGATGGATCAAAGTAAAGAAATAAAGAATTTTATGGTGGTGGCATAAACAGAGCAAGCTGATGTATGATTATATTAAAATGGATGCAGTGCAAGCCTTGTCCTTACAGGATCTCTTAATTCCCTATAACGTTCACTTTACATTTCTGGTTTGCTTTAAACATATAATTTTCCAGTATATTTGTTCCAGTTTTTACACATTAGAGAAGCATTATCCCACATTAACATGACAGGTATGAAATACTGAGTGATTTACCTAAGGCTGTCTAGAAGGTTTGCAGGGAAGCAGAGAACCTGAACTTTCAGCTAGTGCTCTCACTCCTATTTATTAGCAGGGAGTGTTTGTCCAGGTCTGTGCGGCACCACAGCCTTCCTTGGACCACTGTTTCAGTAGGACTCTTCTGACTAATGATGATAACAAGATAAATGGCTAAGGCAGACAGACTTTCCTAAAATGCCATAGTTTGCCATCATAATTAATATGAAATCACTGGTGTTAGAGCCTGTAGGATATTCACTTGCAACAGACTGAGCTCTCTATCTCTGCTTTCCACCAGAAAAGCTGTCAGGCTACTCTCACAGTTCCTTCTGCCTTATTTTCATTACCAGACATCTACCTTCATACAGTTAGGGTGTTCATGTCCTTGCTGTTTGGTTTGCCTTATACCTCTGGGCTGCGTAGTGAAGAATGAGCTGACTCTTGGTTTTGGGGGATTTTGCGGTTGTTGTCTAGAACAACTTATTGTATAAGACTTATTTTTAACTGGCAATTCAAGAGTACTTTATATAGCTGGATAAAGAAAAAGCAGTTTAGAAAGAGGAGGGAAGGGAGAAACTTTAGCATGGGGCAAATACAGTAAAAGTAGCAAAGAAATACAGACATTTTCAACGTTTTTTAATGATTTTTAATGAGAGGAATTGCTTCAACTTAGATCCAAGATGTATGCCTGTAGGGAGCATCAGTAATGATCCCAATCTTTCCCTGTTTCCCAGTTTGTCACTTAAACAATAGAAGTGCACTGGGAAATGTAAGTCTTGTTGAAACAGCAATCTCGTATGATAGCATTGAAAGCTAATGCCTTTAAAGTACTATATGTCATAAAAATCCCAGGAGGACAAATCTTCTATCGAACAAAATTCCAGTCAAATGTAGATGAGGTACTTGTGCTGTATTAATGCATTTCATCTTTAGGCACGTGTGGCGAAAGACCTGAAGAGCTTCCTCTCAATGTCCTCCTCAGCTTCTGACGTGTTCATGTGCTCTGCCCTGAAATTGTGGGATGGGAACATACAGATGAGGGCGAATATGCTTAGCAAACTTTCACTTTTAGCAATGTCGGTTGTACATTTGCATAGAGATAAGGCAAAACATGGCAAAGCTCAGGCCATGCTTTGTCACAACACAAATGATTGACTCGTAAAGGGTAACTGAGTGAAATAGGGCAGACTGAGGCATGTAGGATGTTAGAGTGATGACGTCTTTTTCTCTGAATGTTGATTTTACGCAAAAATAATGTTGTTCACCATTCTATATAAAAAATTGGAGCCAAAAGGAGCACCTCTTGCATATGTTAATATTCAATAGTACGTGAATCTTCAGCTTGTTTTGTAATGCCTGTTATTTGTGAAACGTGCAAATTAACCCCTTGGGTCCAGATTCCATGCAAATACTTCAGATATGAACTTCTTTGTTGAACACCTTCTTAACTGTGATTGGGATTGTAAAAGCATAATCATGGCTGAATACATATTTACATTTTTTATTAAATAAATGTAAAATAATTTTCATAGAGACAAGAATAAGATGACCTCATGAAAATTCAGAAAAGAAGAATTTTGGAGGAGATATTAGTAGATATTTGGCATGGAGAACAATAAAAAATAATTAGCTTTTGAAAAGATGGACTTTTCCCAGTGTACTGCTCAAATTAATATGGTGATTAAAGCAGAGGGTAATGACTAGCTTCTAGAGGCAGAACATCCTGCGCCATCTTCATTCCTCATGAAATGCTGCTGATCACTGTTTTTGCCTTAATTACAACTTTGTAGGAGCACATTTCTTAAAATGATGTCTGCATAGATAAAAAAGGAAATGCAGATTACCACTAGAAGAACTGCTAGTTCTGGCATTGCCTCTGAATAGAATACCTCTGAACATTCACGTGCAGACATCTTTGCGCAGAGCAATAAAGTAATAGTTTATCCCATGGGGAATTTTTTAGCCAATTAGCCAGGTATTTAAGCATATTATCCTGATTGACAGGTGAGAATGTTGCTGACGTGATGACAAAATACATCTATGGCACCTAACCTACAGTAACAACACAGGCCGCCAGTTACACAGATCATTCTTTCTTCAGAAATCACAGCTGTTGCATAATCATTAAAACACTAGTTTAACTGTCTCCATTTATTAGTATAAGGGGCTGAATAAATTACTCTTTTACTTTAAGGTAAGTAAAAATTATTAACATAAGTTGTAATCATAACTGCAATTGAAATGCTATGCCAGATCTATAAATACGAATTGTTTTGCAAGTTTGTTATTACATGTGACATACAAAAAAAGTAAGAAGTATAATCTTAATTTTACATTTAAAAACATTGATGCAAGTTAGCATCATTAGTTTTAAGTGCCTTAATTATGTGTATGTTGCAAATGAGACTGTAGGGAGCAAAACATGGGGTTTGCAGCCTAATGCTAAGAACTCTACGTTAAATATTTGCATTAGTCCCTCCATCTAAGTACCATGAGAATGCATATTCAATCAGCTTTTAAGATCTGTGGTTGACTTGCTTTTACTCATCTTTCTTCTCTTTTTATGTCAGATTCAAAGACTTAAAAATTAATTAAAGGTTTGGGGATGGCTGTTAAAATAATTGACAACAAACTATCCTGATGTTCATTGCAGTTTGTTTTCTGCTTTCATTACTAAACCTCAGCTATGTTCCTTTTTATACTCAATTCAGAAATATAGGTATCTCCAGAGGACTATTCTTTGCTTTCTGACAGATACATAAGACAGAAGAAACACTCTCTGCAGATGTTTATTTCTCTCCATTAGCTCTAAAGTAAGACTAAGGTGAGTAGCTGCTACCTAGATGACTAACGTAAGACATTTAAATGTGTATGAGTTAAAGATTCTTCATGATTAAATTCATGTGAGAACCTGAAAGTTCTTTAAATTTACGAATTTAGTGACAAGTCTTGAGCCCACTGTACTCATCATTTCTCTGCTTACTTTCTACTTATACTGAGCAGGTGCTTTGGAGGGTGTTTTCTGGTCATATCTTATCCTAATCGAAATATCTGCAACATGCAAACTACGCAAGCCTGGTCCCTCAAGATCTGGTCATCACGTAAGAGTGGTCGTACAGATCATTGAGACTCACATAACCCTGCAAAACAGACATAAAATGATTTATATCCTCCAAGATAGTTGAGACAAGGTAAACCTGATGTAGATTTTCAAAGCGTTTTCCATCTTTCATGCAAATACTCTATTCATAAATATTCCTTGGAAGTGCCGGGGTTTTGTTGCTTCAGCATGAGAAGGTCAGAGCTCAGCATTGTATGGCTAGCCATCTATTAAATGGAAAACATGTTGGGGCAGGAGTGGATTTAGCCTGTCTGCAGTTTAAGACTCCCTTAAAGTGTTCTTTGGTAAAAAGGCGTTATTTAGTTCTTAATCTGATTCAGGAGGGCAACGTTATTTACCGGCTCCTTCGGGCTCCATCTTGTGGCTGATTCAACGACTGTTACCTCTTGAGAGACCCCTGCCTTCAGCTACAGTTGAAATAGCATTGCTAGTTTAAACAGCATAGTAGCATGTGACTGTTTTTATTATTTTCTCAGACATAATACCGAATTTCTCACACTATTCTAAGAAAATGCTTTTAAATATATTTCCACTTTTTTTTCCCCCCCTCTATTGAGGAATACACATTCTGTCAGAGGGCTGTGCAATAGTATTTGCATCACAGAATTAGGCAATCCACTTCCTTATCCTTTGAGGCATGTTGGAAAACTATGAAATGAAGGTATGGTTCATGTGGTACCAGTGGCATTTGTAGCTGAACAGAAATCCCACACTGCTGTGACCATTTGCTTGATAAATAAGAAGGCTGCCTTCTGTTTTTTTCCTAGTCAACTCCAAAGCTAAGCAGTTGAGAAATACACTACTGCACAGTTCTTTTTTTTAGTTTGAAACGTATCTTGTTTTTTATATATGTTGAAAAGGGACACTGCTGTGCCTTGGACAGTTTATACCACAGTCTATCAAGGACTGCAGTTTCCAAGCAATGAATAGGGTACCACTACCAGGAGCAATTGAAGGAAATTGTCATTTACTAGATTGGCAAAAATACATTGTTTGAAGGTATAATGTGTGTGCCTTGCCTGTTTTCTACATTTGTTTGATATTAGCTGCACTCAGACTATATATAGTTTTTTAGACAATGATGCATTTATTCAGAAAAGGTCAGAATGTGATCCTGCATACTCTCCTGTCAGTATATTATAGAGAAACTTTACAGAATTATGGGGGTTTTTTTTTAGCTTTCTACAAACTACTAAATGAATTTAAGAGCAAGCTGCCAGAGTGATAATGCCGAAAAATCAGAACGGGTGTCACGTTATCGACAGGCAGCTAGCTTCTGCATCTCACTAGCTTACAAGTACTCATCACATCTAACTGTAGGCAGTCCGTACTGGTGATGAGACTCCCAGGTGACAATTACCCTGAATTAGATGTGCACTCTGGAAACTTGACAGATCTCTCTCTCTCTCTCTCTCTTGCTCATTAGCTGTAGGGAGTCTGGAGAAACTGACTTCCTGGAAACTCAGGGCCATGATTCACCTAAAACAAGCAAAACTCTTTTCACACGTACGCACGTGCATGTGTAACCCACAAAGGTTATGCGACGCTTAAATCCTGTTTGGGTTCACTGGAATCACAGAATAAGGTACAGGAGCTATGAACTCACATGAGAAATTCCATTTCGTGCAGAATTAAGATGCCTTGAAATTGTCTTTAATCTGGCTCCATTTCACACAAAACATTTTTGGGACTCTCTGTAATTATGAAATTAATTTGAAAGATAAAAATACTGTTTTGGTTTTAAAATATTAACATTTCTTTCCTTTAAAAAAGACACAACTGAAAAAATGCTGAAATATTTTGGTGTTACAGCTCTGTTTATTGTTTCCCGGAGATACCCTAAATCTGATGGGCTTTATCTCACATCACTAATACCTGGGTCTATCCACTTGTAATTCACCTGAATCCCTGTTTACAGTTCTTCGAAAGATGAGCAAAATTTATTCTGTGTACTGGCAGCCAGATTTGCTCTTGGGGATTTTAGGAAGTGCCTTTCTTATGCACTGGGTTGTTAGCTTTTGCCCTTTAGGAACTGACATCGTTTTACACATTTCCGTGATAGCTCCTCTATCCTGCACCCGCTGAAAGAAGGCATAACATGATGCTGGAAGTTGAAGCTGACTATTTTCTAGGACTTTGTTCACAAAGTCTTAGAGAGCTAACTTTCAAACCAGAAATGGTTAATGCATAAATTTCACGCATAAATTGTGCCTTAAGGTTCCTGTTGGTATAATTCGCATTTGGAGAAATCAGTGAAATATGTGAGCTTTCTTCGTCTTTTGTTCTTTTCTGTCTCTTTCAACCTCCTTCATGTCTGATTTATGCTACGTACAGAATGTACCACTGATAGAAAGTGTCATTCCATCTTCTTCTCTTCTCTTTATACGATGGCTTGTCACTCTGTATTGCTTGTTATTCTTGTTTTTCTAGATGAGGGGTATGTATTTGAATAAGACAGAATAATTGGAGAGAGCTTCATATACAATACAGTGCCTATGTGCTGCATGATTTGCATGAGAAATGGGAAAGTCGTATTCGAACTGTCCATGCTACCACCACAATATGTTTTGGTTAATGATCCAGTCAATTTAGAGCACTGCCTGGCTACTTCTATCATTTTTGCAGCTGGGCAAAAAAATACTGTATCCTTAAGCAAAACCAGCAAGCATTGCCCCTTTTTATTGCCAGTCAGAGGAATAAACATGAAGCCTGGAGCAAATTTAAATGATAATAGCCTAAGCAGAAATAAATAAAACCTGATCATATTAGGAGCTATTTAGTAACGTGCAATATTTTCTGTGTGGAGCCTGCAGACAGGGTGAAGCTAGATGGGAAAGCTAAAGCATGGCATGTTCGTTTTTTGGAAGTAGCCTTGTTACTTCTCCCCTGTTGTCCAGTTCAGTGCCTGTCTACTGAGGACAGGAACAACACTGAACCAGTTTTTCTTAAATGCTGGAAAATTTCATTGGACTATTTTTCAGTAAAATCACTACTTCCTTGCTGACTATGCTGGTTATGATCTCAGAAAAACAGAGAAAGGTTTAGCCCACAAATAAAACAAATTATGTCACCAGAAGAATGACCAAAGCTGACTTTAATTTCACATCTCCATATTTCTGTGAAGTAGGTTGGTGGTAGCCAGCAGGATGAGGTCTCTGACCTAAGCTGCTTGGAAGTATCCTACACATACTTGTTGGTAAAAGCCTTTCAAAAAATTACAAAATTAGAGGAAATGATTTTTTAGCGAACAACACATATATATAAAAAAAGAAATTGAAAAAAATGTATCCAACTTCAAAGGACGTTTATCAAAAATGCATTTTTAAATCACTTTTGTTGGGAAAGATTATGCTTAAAGAGGAAAAAAATCCTAAACTGTGAAAAATGAGCCAAGTGCAAGCAGTAGCTATATCATATTCCCTTGATGTTCTTCTGTAAATGAATGGACCCATAACCTGTGGCAACGTTGACAGAAGTTGCACCCTTAGCAATTACCTCGATCCTTTCTTTCCATTAAGGATGTAACAGTCCATGTGATAAATTCAAGACTGTCAACACAGCAGACATTTAGATGTCTAAAAACCAATGACTGTGAGCGTAGCTGCCAGTTTTCTGACTCTCCCTGGTTTGTGTGCTGCCTTTCATGCCTCAGTTGTTGCAAATTCATCTTTGGACAAAATATCCTGCTTGATACCTATTAAGCATGGTTGGTTTTGATAACCAAAATGAATTTTATTATTCTGTAAAACACATGAGGTGAAATTTTGGCTCCAGTGGAGTGAATGGGAATTTTGCCACTAACATCAACACAGCCGAGATGTCACTCATGAGCTGTTAAAACAGTTGTGACTATTATTTTTTTCCAGTTCAGTTAACAACTCTGTATAGGGATAACATAAAAAATAATAAATTAACAGGATTGAAAATGTCTTTATGTGTAGACAACAAAGATTGGCTCTGTAGTTCAACTATGTGAATCACGGGATTTCCAAACCTTTCTGAAATGATGAAAGATATTGTCTGCCCCGTCCTCCCAAAATTAACTCCTCCATCAGTAAACTTTAGAAATAAAAAGCCATTTTCTTCTCATTTAATCAATGCTAAATATCAAATAAACCTCTTAAAACTATGGAAATCCTCCCAGTTTAATGACTGAGATATGGTTTATAAGCCGAAGAATCACTAAAGTTGAATAGGTTAAAGAAAAATGTCCCCTTAGTGCTAATTTCATTATGTTTGAAGTTGAAACAAAATCAACACATTACAAAAAAAAAAGGTTCAACTCCCCAAATCTTAGAGAGAGAACACTGTAATTAAATATTTAGGGTCTGATAAATACAGTGCATTTATCTTTAAACATTTTAAAGTAATATTTTAGGTTCTGATTCAGGGCAAATTTTTATACTACTATGCTAAAATACCAAACGATAGCTTCAGCAAAGCTTACATTCATAGCTGAAAAGAGGAAATTAAACATCGCTAAGAAAGTACCTTCTGCAAAACACAAACAGCCAGGCCAGCGTGCGTGGTGCACTGCCAAGTTTTGTTCTCTTTGACAAATCCTAACATGGCAACAAAAGCCTTTCATTTTCTTCCTGATCAGAACGATGAAGTGTCTGATACTGGGCTGTGTTGGCCTGTGGTAAAAAGGAGCTAACAATACTGGAAATGACAGCTCTGTTATCACAGTAGGAGTAGATAAAGCCGGCTGATGGTAGCACATGAGGTGGCGTATGTCATCGCAATTGTATCACTGAATGAAAGAAACATTTCTCACAGCAGCCACAGCCGGAAAGATACTTCAGTCAAGGGAAAATAATTGATTTACCTTTCTTCTCCCCCTCCTTTTTCACCGTAGCTGAAATAGAAATAAAAATATTATATTTTCACAGCTGAAGCTAATAACAGGTAATATCAGTAAAAATAATTCAAACACCCGTACATGAGCCTTTTGTGTACATATCTCAAACCATACATATGTTATGGAATATAGGAATAGATTTCTTTGAAAGATGAAGAAAACAATGACCAGAAAGTTGAAGTGTTTCCTCACAGACACCTAGCTCTGCTACTGATGAGAACAAATTAGTTTTCTAGATTCTCACACTTAACTTCAGTGGTAAAGCCATCGGTCCTTCTGGACACTAATACTGGGAAACAGAATTAATATTTCAAAATAAACAGTGAAGAAGGAGGATAGACTGGTATGGGAAGGCACAAAGAGGTAAGGGGAATCTAGAAGGTTTTGCAACATTGACTGGTTAAGAGAAGGATGAACATTTTTGCTATTAGATCTCATAGTAATTAAAAAGTAGCATAAAATATGAAGTCATATTCAGGTTTTAAAGCCTCTGCCTAACACGGGGAATTACAAGACCTGCTCGTGCAGCAATCCCATCTCCAAATCCCACAGTGTGAGTTTTGTGGGAAGGAAGATTGTAAAGCGACTGTAACGAAACCATTGCTTTTAACTTAATCTGGTCCTCTTTGCAACGACTTTGCTTTTCCAGGTGATGTGTCGATCAAAGCTGCCAAGTGCCCCTTTCACAAAACTGTCGCTAACAGCAGATTTAGTATTCCTCCTGCCAGAAGCTGCTGTAAAAGCCTCGGTGGCTTTCGAAAGGCACACTGACATTTCCACTTGAAGTGTGTTGAAGGGACTTCCAAATCAGCCGAAACCCCAAAATATCAAGACTCTGGGTAGGGCTTATAAGTGAAAGTGCAGCGGGTCTCTGGTCTCCTCCTGACCTCTGTCCTGCCAGGATGTGGCTCCCTGAGCTTTTGGTCCCCAGGCAAGTACAGGTGGAGCAAGGTCCGTCCCTGCCTGTCACTGCACTATTGCTGTCACTATGCTATTATATCCTATTGTGACATCTGTTTGAATTTTCACCTTGGCCACGGTTTTTCTGGTGGAATATATTGTAAATACTCAACAAATCTTAAGAGACAGAATAGACCTCATTCTGACTACTGTTGCCAATAGCATTGCTCTGATCAAATCCTGTTACTCAAGCTTCAGATGACAAGGAATAAATGAAAAAGAGCACAAACACCATCCTTTACATTGCTCTGTCAGAAGCTGAACACTGTGTTTGTGTCTGAAATGCAGAAAAAGAAAAGATGGATAGATTACCCAAGAAATTTGGTCTACAACTGATAAAAACCCAGATTACCCGCTGAGAACAAATATGAGTAATATATTGTAGCTGGACAGGGAAGGACATGAAATAGAGTAGAATTATGAACTAGAAAAAGTGATGCTCAGATATGAGAGATGCTCTTGGCTATGGTCTTTTTTACCTTGATTATCTGGAGAAAGTACAAATTCTTAAGCATTTTTTGCACTGTAGTGATGAAAGGTATCATCTAGTTTTTGAATTAGGAATTTGTACCTGAAAATCTATTCGAAGAGGACTGTATTAACAGCTGTAAATCAGAGTCTTCCTTTCCTAGACCTATCCAAATCCAGCCATATATTTCTAGATAGTATAGATATGATATGAAGCAAAATATGTTTATCAAAGTTACGCATCCCATTTTCAGGGATTATGAATACAGATTGACAACTATGCCAGAAAACAGAAGTGAGCACCATCTTTTGTGTTTTGAGACTGAGGAGAAAAAATCATTACAAACCATGGCAGACCTTATTCAAAAATTTTTCATTGGGGTTTTTAAACGGACATCAGAAACTTGAATCTAGATCACCAGCATTCATTTAATCCCATAGGTAGTGACGATTCTAAGGGACTTTTTTCTGAGATGTGCAGCAAACAGAAGCTTTTCTGAAATCTTGAAAATGTCTTGAAAACACTAGAAATCTAGAAAACATTGTTTTCTGCACAGCATTAGTCCATAGCTTTGTGAGTCAGCAGTAGCCAGGAACAGATGTTTAGTCTGAATACTGTCAAAGTAGTGATTTTTTTCCACAAATTCTTCTCTTTTCTTATGAGAAGAAATTGGTTTCCATCCTGACACATGAAACTTCATTCTAAATTTACAATAATTAATTATGAAAATTTGGGCTATGAAAACTGCATTTCTATGTGGATATCCAGTTCCTCTGGTGTTTTTGAAGAGCCCTTGACTTAGATTTGTGATTTTCGCTCTTATCATGATCATACTAATTAGTCTCAAAGGTAATCTGAATCTTTCCTATTTCTCTTTCTGTGAGACTTTTGTTGCTCTTTCCTAGCCCACTCCAATGCCACATTATCATGTAAGAGTTTCGTACACAACACTTCAGACAAGATGCATCTTTGATTTACGCAATAGCTTTAAAACACTATATGCATTATTCCTAATGTATTTGCATATGGAAGAAAGTTCTTCCTTGACTTGTCTGCAGTAATACTTCAGTTCTTTCCTAATTTACATAGTTAATTTGGAGATAAATTCTTCTTTAACACTTTCCCACCAGTATATATTACATTATATATTATATACATTATACATGCATTACATATATATATTACATTCTATTTATTGACACTACAGTTTTTGGCCATCATGTTTTCTGTTTACCTTGTAAATTCAGTGTATCACAACTTCTTCTGATCCTGAATTCTTTACCTAGCTTTATGTCATCTGAAAATTTCATTACATTACTATCTTTTCCTGTTAATTAAGAAATATAACATGAGTCTAGAGATGGAATCATAAGTAATTATTCTGTAAATGAGCTGCCAGATGAAAATGAATCAATTGCTCTCTGCTTCCTAATCAGACATTTATTTCCTTCAATACTGTGCCTCTTAGACAACAGCTATTTAGTTTCTGCAGTAATTCCTATACTGAAACTTTCCAAAAGCTTATTTAAACTATACCATGAATGCTGTGCTTATTACTATATTAAGATGTTCAATGCACTTACTGCTAAAACATAATTTCCTTTCACAGAAGTCATGAAGGTTAGATCTCTGTGATATGATTCTCCAGATATTTGGTTTTGTTCTGATTTTAGTTATGATTTCACTAATTTTCTGACTGTTTTTTAAATCTCTGCAATTTTAATTAACTTAGTAGTAATAGTAACACTTAATAGTAATTTAAAATACTATATTTACCCTGACACACTTTGAGACAGACAGTAACTGCTTTGGGCGAGGCTGGTAAAGGTTTTGACTAAGTTCTTAGATTTATTTCTGTTATAGCCATGTAAGTTATGGTAAAACAAGATCAAATGCAAGCTCATCACCCCTGTGTCAGGTACTCTGTGATAACTGTTCATATGCATGCTGTTATTCTGAAGCGAAAACCACCTCATGTACAGGCAGCTACAGAAAAGCAGCTGGTGGTCACTAAGTTGATACTGTCTTTGCCCATCGCTCCATGAATTGTACATCTGTTCATAGCTTGAGAAGGTACTATTATTCTCTTGGGTGATATTATTCTCTTGGGTCTTCCTAACAGATATTTTCTCTCTCTCTCCCAGTCTTTTTGAGTTCAGAATTTCTCTTATCCATGTCAAGAGAAATTTTAATCATGTTAAGAAATGATAGTTCAAAGAACCAGTATAGTGAATAGAAGAGAGGAAAGCTTAGCCTTTAAATTGGTTGGAGCATCTGTGTTTAGAAGGATTCCCACTCAGTTGCAGGAAAGACCTTTCCTGCCCTTTTCTTTCTCTGTTCCAGGTTTTAATGAACAGGTTTGGAGAAACAACTTCTTATTCCACTGTCTTCAAACATTTTATTATGAATGGTCAAGGAAGATGTTTTGGTTGAACTCCCCTGTGTAACCTGACTATCCCCCTTGTCCTAATTTGTAAGACACAGCTTTCAGACCTACTAAGAAAGAAAAAAATCACTAGATACCCCCCCCCTCCAAAAAAAAAGTTTACAGAATTTTTCTCTTTATTACCAGTAATACCTTAATGAGAATACACAAGCACATTGTCTAGAATGAAAGCAGCATAAACTCTCCTTCAGATCATGAGGATTCACACTAGAGGGATTATCATGCCGACTTTAAAGTCACTGGGTAGGTAAGGTAAGAGCTTGGAGACATTCCTGAGAGAGTCCGCTTAGACTGTGTGGGGAGTCTGGTCCAGCCTCTCATTGGCAGACAGCTAAGGAATGGGACATACTAACTACAGGCAGAAGCCTGACTTCACCCGTCCCTGTCTGAGTCCCTGAAACTTGATACCTAAACTACATGAGGATTAATTCAAGCAAACTCCTCAAAATAGACAAATCTTTGTTTGAAAATATTGCAAAAGGCCAAGGAGAGAGGCAGTGCTACCCAGGGATCTGATCTCTCTGCCACATCAGAGGGTGAAAATCTTTTTCTGACAACCTCACTTTTCAGAGGGATTTCCCAAAGTACAGTCTGTTTGACGAGGTAAAGTTTCTTCACTGGATCTGTGTAGAAAAGAGTGCAATTGGGCCAGAAGATGGCAATGAAGCAGAGGAGCCTGATTCTGTCAGCTGTTGAGAAGTCCATTGTCCCAGTCACAGGGAATCCTGGTTTCTCATCTCAAATACATGAAACAGTAATATTATGCAACAAAGGTTTTGTTTTATTGCATAAGCATGGATAAATAAAGTTATAGGTATGCATTCAGAGGACTTTTCAGAGTGCTGTTACGGAAATCTGCGAGTCCCAGAATGTAGCAGTCCCTATGTCCAGGAAATACTTAAGTATCAGTAGACATACTTTCATTTACAAACCTGTTTTTGACTACTGAATGTGCATTTATATATATATATGTAGATGCTACTTATTCAGCTTGAATATTTTCCTTAAAAATATATATAAATAAAAAAAAAATCAAGTATCAAACCATAAGGACAATGTTGCACTTCATAGTTTGCCATAAAATATCACACATCTTTATTTTATATAAACTGCTTTTTGGAATTAAAATCGTATCTCCTTCCCTTTATAAAATGGTATTAATCCATTTTCTCCATGTTATTTCTGTTCTTTTTCTCTTATTTCCTAATGTCTATTGAAGACTTTTTACAGAGAGGTGCTGGCTCATAATAGGAATTTTATACTTCACACTATGACTCAGTCTTGGTATTTGTATATCTGTCATTATCTTAGTGTCTGACTTTTAAAGCTCTGATATTTTCTTGAAGTATTTCTTATTGGCAATGTTCTGCAATGATGTTCTGTAATGGATAGACCATCTGAACAGGTTGATATTGCAATTTTTGTACATCTGATATATCTACCTTACATTTATGTTCTCTGTTACTCAGGATTTTCTGTTGCAATTCTATATCCATCTCATGTGAATTCAACTTTCACATTTCAAAAACCTACTTTTCTTAACAAAGTGGTTATGCTGTAGCCTCTTCCGTTAATGTAATTTACACTGGATTTGACAGATCTCTGTAAAGTGGCAAATGCTGATCAAACCACTGCTGTTTCTCAGGGCATTTTTTGGTTGGCTAATTTAAACTGAGATGTCCACTGAAGAAGCTCCCTGGGTACTCTCATTTGACTAAAAAAAAAGTACCAGTGCTCATAAAAGTGACCTCCTGTTTGCACTTTTTTACAGGGCAACAGCCACAAAATTTCTGGAGCACTTTTCCCTACAGAGGCTTTTTTCAAACTGTCTGCTTGATCTATGCAACATGTCACTTATCATTGTTAAGAAAGAGAGGTTTAGTGAAGCACAGCATCCCACATGGATGCTTAAGGCCACTTTACGCATTGGGGTTACACTCTTCTGACAAAATGTCAATGTCTTGTCATACATATTCAATGTCACTGAGTTAGTTCTATTTGCTTCTGGAAGTGCTGCATTCCTATGAATCCCAGCAGCTAAGAAGTGGTTTCTGAAGATCTGTCACATGGAACACAAAAGACAGAAGCCAGTTTTAAAAACCTGTAGCCTCTGAGCTGAGCTACCCTCAAAGTGAGTTTGTATAATATCTGCTGTGACATGAACTTTGGTGACTAAAAATGACTGAATATTATTGTGGACGCTAAGGTGGCATCACTACACACAATACGCAGCCTGAGACCTTCCCACTCAGGTTGCACTTTTCTGGTGCAGCCTTGCTCCAGGGGCCCTGAAAGATCTACAGTCCTGCTCAGAACAGTCACCTTACAGACCTAACTAAGATATACAAGAATTAAAAAGAAGGCAATTGGCCCAATCTTGTATCTGAACAGCATCTGATCCAGTTCTTACAGAACCTACTAGAGGCGAAGAGAAACACTTTCACTGCTGTGAGAGAAAATGAAGCGAGTTCCTAATCTCAGTTGGGAAGCTGGTAAAACCTGTGCAAACTCAACACTCTTAGTCCCCACTAAAGTATGGCATTGCTTATCCAAACATCTGCTGTTATTACAAAAAAAAAATCAATCCATTCTAGTTCAGACTTTATCCAATTCTTTATCAGAATAATCATCGATGTCTCTAATGTGATCTTCTACTGCAGTGGAGTTAAACTCAGCGTACTTGGCACCAAACATTCAGTTCTTGGTTCCTGCATCTTGGCAAGTAGGAAACTACAGCAATCTTTTGCATCTCTAAAGTGTTCTAGTCTAGAGATTAAAAAATTAGCCCATGTGGAAAAATTCTGTGCAATATGAAATTTAACTGTGAACATAACTTATATTTTCTATTGCTATAGTATAAGAAAAATCTTACACGTGCCCTATCAACTGCTACAGGAAGAAGTTTCAATTTTATATATATTTTAAAAAAAAAGAGATAGTGGAGTTAATCACTTCTGGGTACTGAGTTTCATTGTCAAATATGCTGAGCATAAACCACTTTATATGCAGTAAATGAAGTTCTACAATGTTTAATTAAACATGTCCTTTCTTGAAAGAATTGAGTTTTGAAACTTGAAAAGAACTGTTATTCACCAGTTGTTTCACTGACTGATTAAACTGAGTTAATTAAGTCCTCTTGAATATTTTTTTTTTGTATAGTTGGGTGGGTGTTTGACACCTCACTGAAGCTAATTCATTAGCAGTGTAGCTGAAAAACTCTCAAGAGATGTATTATTTCTTTATATTATATGATCTTTTGTAACAAATAATATTTTACTTATTATTATCACTTAAATTTAAATAAGTCAATCTTCAAATCAGAAGAGCTGAAGAGAAAAATTAGGTAAGAAAGTCAACGGGAAGCTCAACAGTCAAATACTTAAGGGTCTAATCAATGTTTAAGTATTTCACCAGTTTGCAAGAACCTAACAGGAACACCAGAAGCCTCACTTGCCTGAAGCTCAAAATAAAGAAACCAACTTGTATTAAACCAATAATCAATATTAAAAAACACTTACATTTTTGTACTTCTTGTTGGCTAAAGTAAAGAAAAAATACAATAATGTGTCCCTGTTTTTCTAATGTACTTGATCTTGGACTGACAATCCAGGTTTACCTACTTTAACTGCTTTTATCACTGTCTAAAAATGCCTAGTATTTAAGAGGTACTGTAAATTGTTTGATGGCTAGTGTTGATATTCCACAGAATCATAGAATCATAGAATCACAGAATGTTATGGCTTGGAAGGAACCTCTAGAGATCATCTAGTCCAACCCCCCTGCCAGAGCAGGATCCCCTAGGGCAGCCACACAGGAACGTGTCCAGGCGGGTTTTGAAAGTCTCCAGAGAAGGAGACTCCACATCCTCTCTGAGCAGCCTGTTCCAGTGCTCCATCACCCTCACAGTGAAAAAGTCTTTTCTAATATTTTTGTGGAACCTCCTGTGTTCCAGCTTGTATCCATTGCCCCTTTTCGTGTCATTGAACATCAAGTGTAGTAAGAGAGATCAGAGTCAAGTAATGTCTTACAGAAAAAAAAGTAAAATGCAAACTAAATGACAAACTTAAATAGAAAGAATGAGACAATATTAAGAAAGAAGAAAATAAGTCTTTATAACTTTTATACTTTATAAAGTACCACTGCTACAACTTGCTCGAGTAGCCCCATATGTATCCTTCATTTATCATCCAGGTAAAAAGAATGTCCACCAGGAAAGGATGCCATTCAAGCATATTTATGGATGGCTAAGTGTAGAAACTAGGAATTAATTTGGGAATATTTCCACAATAGATTTATTTTCTCAACTGAATCTTATGCTAAGGCTCAAATCAACTTGGGATTGTTACCTTTTTCCTTAGTCGTAGTTGAAGCCTTCATTTCTTTTCCTTTTGAAGAGTCTGGAAAAGGTATCAAACAAAAAAACAGGAAAATTAGCAATGAGAGTATACACTGTGCCGATTAGCACTACAGCAAGCATGCAAAACACCAGAATGACCAAATGTGCACAAAAGATAAGTAGTAAGAATCAGAATTTCTGTTTATTTTGATGAAATACTCAACTTAGGATTTGAAATCAAAACAAAAATCATTCCTGCTAAATTAGCTGACAAAGTTTCTGCACTTCAAACCATGCATTCCTGGGCAGCCTGTTCCTTCAGCCTGTCATGGGAAGTCGGTAGCAGGTCCATCACTAATTCACTATAATGTTGGCTGAGCAGGTCAGACAGTGGTTAAAGAACACCACAATAAGGGTTATGATTTTATTATTTCTGAGTCATATCAGACACTGCTTCTTCCAATTTATCAGATCTGTTAAGTGAGAAGAAGCTAGGTTTAGTTCCTTCTCACCAAAAGCCTGTAATATAAATCAAAACTGCCCTGATAACACCAGCAGACCCTTTCGTGAGGACAACTGGTTATTTCCCAACCACATAATGATGAGACATTACCCTTTTCCTTTAAGGCTGCTGGAGGCTTCACATCTTTTCTTTTAACAGTCTCTAGAAAGAAACATTTAACATTTGTCACAAGTCAGGTTAAAGAAATGAGATGACATTTGAGAAGAAAGCAAGTCAAACAGTTTGATATGTAGAGAGCAAAAAGATGTGTTAATTAAATGAATTTAACAGGATGGAAATAAAGAACAGGACAAAACAACGAGGTCATTCATTCATCCTTTTAGACTTGGATATGCAAAATAAGCCTTCAATATGTCATTAGTTTCTTTGCATTTTGAGGAAACTGTTACGCTGTCTCTCAAGTGGGCAATAGAGAATAATGATTACAAAGGGGAAAGAAATTCTGTAGAGCAGTTGGCATCAATGGATTTTTCTTTTGCTGAACCCAAATATAAAATTAATCCACATTGATACAATTAAAATATCAGGAATACGGGTCTTGAAAGCTAAAGGCTGCCGATAAAGGTAAGTGGGATTTTTCTTTATTCATGAATGACAAAAGGAGTAGTTGCTTTTTCAGGACGTCATTATTCTTTTAATACCAAAGAGACCATATGGGTATTGCCTGTGAACAGGATTTCACTTCCTGCATATATATAGCCTTTTAAATTCAGAGGCAAGCTGAGTGTAAAATAAGGACAGTGCTCATCCTTCAAATGAACATTCATGTATTTTATGTCACAGAATCATAGAATTATTTAGGTTGGAAAAGACTTTTAAGATCATTGAGTCCAACCATTGACTGGTGATGCCAAATCCATCATTAAATCACATCCTTAAGCACCACATCCACACCTTTTAAATACTTCCAGGTATGGTGACTCAACTACTTCCCTGGGCAGCCTGTTCCAATGCTTAATACCTCTTTCGGGGAAGAAACGTCTTAATGCCTTCTCTGCCACAACCTGAGGACATTTTCTCTTGTACTGTTGCTTCTTACTTGTGAGAAGAGACTGACTCTCACCTTGCTACAACCTCCTTTTAGGTAGTCATAGAGAGCGATAAAGTCTCTTCCCTCAACTGCTCTTCATAAAACTTGCACTCAAGACCCTTCACCAGCTTTGTTGCCCTTCTTTGGACACACTCCAGAACCTCACCCTTTTTCTTGGAGTGAGGGGTGCAAAACTGAACACAAGATTTAAGGTGTGGCCTCACCAGTACCGAGTACAGGGGGGCAATCACCTCCCTACTCTTGCTGGTCGCACTATTTCTAATACAAGCCAGGATGCCATTTGCTTTCTTGGTCACCTGGGCACACTGCTGGCTCATATTCAGACCCCCAGGTCCCTTTCTGCCAGATAGCTTTCCAGGCACACCTCCCCAAACGTGTAGCGTTGCACGGAGTCATTGTGGCTCAAGTGCAGGACCTGGCACTTGGCCTTGTTGAAGCTCATACCAGTAACATTGGCCCATTGATCCAATCTGTCCAAGATCCCCTGTAGGTCATCCCCACTCTTGTACAGAAAAACACACCCACCTAACTTGGTGTCATCTGTGAATTTACTGATGATACACCCCAGGTCCTTATTAAGATCATCAACAGAGATGTTAAACAGAAATGGTCCCAACACTGAGCCCTGAGGAACACCACTTGTGACCGGCCACCAGCTGGATTTAAGTCCATTGACCACGAATCTTTGGGCCTGTCCATCCAGCCAGTGGTTCATCCAGCAGATCACATGCTCATCCAAGCCACGAGCAGCCATTTTTTTCCATGACAATTCTGTGGGGAGCAGTGTCAAAGGCTTTTTGAAAGTCTAGGTAGACAATATCCACAGCCTTTCCCTTGTCAGATAGTCAGGTTATCTTGTCATGGAAGGAGATCAAGTTTGTCAGGCAGGATCTGCCTTTCGTAAACCCATGCTGACTGGGCTTGATCCCCTGTTTGTCCTCTATATGGCATGTAATGGCCATATAGAGATGATCTGCTCCATGATCTGCTCCATGACCTTCCCTGGTACCGAGGTCAGACTGACAGGTCTGTAGTTTCCCAGATCCTCCTGTCTGCCTTTCTTGTAGATGGGTGTTACATTTGCTACCTTCCAATTTTTTGGGACCTCCCCAAAGAAAATACTGTATCTTTAATTTTTCTGCAAGATATGACAAAATATTAAAGGATTTTTTTTTAAAAAAATATATTCTAGTTCTTTCTTCCTTGTGCCTGACAAGGGTTTGGTTTTCCATCATCGTATATTCCTCTCAAGACCTGTTACTAGTGTTGAACAATTGTCCTGAGTTCCTTAACTTCTTCACTTACCTTTTTCCTTTGATCCCTCTGGATTCTTGGGGTTTTTTCCTTTCAGGGAATCTGTAGGAAGGATAATTAAGGTTTTGAAACTTAGGAAATAGGATAGCTCTTCTACACACTTAAAAGAAAAAATAATAAATATTTAAAAATAAGACTAAAATTATGAACATAAATGGATGCAAACTTGGCCCTCTCATTACATCGTCTCTAGTGATCACCTTATATTTTTTAAGGTGCAGTAATGTTAGTAGCAAATGCAAGTATAGAAGTTACTGTAGATCACTCTCTCTGTAGACACCTCACAGAAGGGACAAATTGGAAAACAGAAGATGGAGATGGAAATCATGACACAGGATTAGAAATTCTTAGGGCCTTATACAAAATTTCATGAGGACAGGAAGGATTATTTTATTTTCTCTAATGGCTGAGGCCTAATATTTTTGCCTCAGTCTTTCAGGGAGCATGCATTCAGGGCCAGCAAGCACAGGAAAAATTGTACATTATGCTGTATAAACAACTAGTGTTTATTCATTTATTTTAAGCAATAGATTCTTCTCTGGAGACATTCAAGACCTGCCTGGACACGTTCCTGTGTAGCATAATCTAGGCGTTCCTGCTCTGGCAGGGGGATTGGACTTGATGATCTTTTGAGGTCCCTTCCAATCCCTAAAATTCTATGATTCTATGATCTCTTAGCTATATGTGTCTCAGAGAATATTCGGAGGAAATATTTTTTTTTCCAAAGTATGAAAGTAGTTTCATGGGTTTGTGTGCTTTGAATGAGAGAATAACACAGCTTTCAGGATGCTGAGTACACCCCATTGTATTCCATTTGACAGGATATAGCACCTAAGCATCTAAGAAAAAACATGCCATTTATTCTAAATGAAAGTTAAACGGATCTTCAGTAAAGCAGACAAAGCTAAAAGAAAATACTTTCCAAAATGTTTAACTCTGATCATCCTCCTGGCTGCCATGGTACCAGGAAGGAAGCAATCCCGCTTATCCATCTGGCTTAAAGTGTGAGTTGTAACAGAAAAAGTTCACTTTCAGGGTGGCTGAAGCTGTTGGAGAAATCACACCATTCAGGGACAGGTACTTAAATTAGAACCCCAGTCTCCACAGCAGCCGGTGATCTCCTTCAGGGGACTGAGAAAAAACTTCCATTGTGAAGACTGAAACCCTCCGAAGGAGCCTCTGTGTTGCTGCACAGGGAGCTTTGAGACAGCAGTTGCCCACCTTGATCATCTTACTGTGTGTGCACACCTGTGATCTTAATGACCAACAGCCACGGTTACAGTGGCACTCACAAACCGTTGCCTTTGACCTCGTGGGTTTGGTGGCCTATGCCTGTGAGGTTTTTTTGTCACTTGTGTAGCAACAGATCACCCAGAGATTTCCTCTGATTTGTAGCTCCTAAGGCAGGTTCAGCACTTTTGACTCTTAAAACTTTTGGATGCAGCTATCAGTGCAGGACAGTTTCCATGGTCCACTATCCTCACCCTCTGAGTCAAGGCTACTGAGATCAGCAGTCCTACTTCTCTTTCAGGGAGCAGCTTCTCAGGGATTTAAATAGGGACCAACTGCAGACTTTTCAAACTTTCCTGCTGGTCCCAGAAAGAGAAAAACACAAAGCTGGCTTAAGGCCAACACTGACCTCACTGCTTTCCCCCCCGCATCCTACTCCAAGGCTGAAGCTGGGTCAGGCTAAGAAGATGGTATAGAAAGATGCCACAGCAGCAGTATGTGAACTCTTCAGGATAAAGATCTCATGCAAATGACAGCAAGTAAGTGGATGGAAGTAGGAGGAAATATCAACTAACAGACACGGCTTTTCTGTAGGTGAGTCTCACAACATAGCTCTCTACTTTAAAAAAAAAATAATTGTGTCATAAGTTAAAATAAAAAATGCTTCAGGCAAGATGTTATTTCATTTTACTTTTACTTTAAAGGAAGTACAAGCATTGTATAGCAAGTGCAAATCAGCGCATTTCTTTCTTTAATGACAGTGAGTTGTTATATATACGGCAAGAAAGAGATGCACACTACTAACTTATTTCCGCTACCAACCTGTGTGCAAAAATAAATTGGCTTATTATCCACACATAATTATCAAAAGAAAAGATGCAAAGATGTCCCAAAACATGGCAAAAGCAAACAAGAAGGAAAAATAAAAACATTGTTTAGAAAACAAATCATGGAACACAGGGTAAGAGTGAATTTACATTATCTATACAGCACAAATGCTGTCACTTTAATAGCTCAGCATAGTGCAATTCTAGGAAATTTCTTGGAAAAATTCAGTTAGGAGTTATATATGGCATATTCCAAGCTTTTATTACCACCATTAGAGGCTCTGGATGAATAATCCAGTTAACCTTTACAGAGATCCACAGAGGAGGCTTGAAGAGGTGATGGGGAGAGGAATGAGTGGCATGCAAATAAAGCTTTGAGTAATTTATGAACTATAGTTTGGGCAAAGGTAGTGACAGAAATGGGGGATTTGTAGTTCTAAATATATGTTTATGTAGCAGAGTAATCCAGAATGCAATAGGGAAAGCACATAGCCCAGAAAGACACCAAGATTTCTAAGGGTTTCTCCCACACACCTATATATGTTCTTCTTACATAGGCTTTGATGCCAATATACTTTGAACAGAGCTATTCAGCTTGCTAATCAGCACCCACGGCTTTAGGCACAGACGTTTGATGCCTGCTACGGGAAACAATGATGGCTGCACTAGCAAGTGCTCTGAGGAGTCCAGTTCTGCTGGGCTGGACATCAAAATTTGCTTCAGAGGCTCAGGAGCCAGTGGTGGTTTACAGCTCTATTAAGCATTGAACAGTAGGTCAAGGTCTTGCTCTTTAGCAGCAGTAATACATTGGGGATACATGACTGAATTACATCAGATAAAGAAAGCGGTGTGGAGCTCAAAGGGTGGTAACCCTTTGAGTAATGTGGTGGAATTTTTACAGAGATTTTTGCCGCCTTCTCCTAAATTGTAGGAAATCTGATATAATATGGCCTGCACTTGATATTTAAAATAAATTTCTGCCTGCTCCTTTCTGCAGGCTAGGTGGAGAAGGTCTAACCTCCTCTGTCATGTTAGAAGGATCTGTTAATACAACTGAAGTCATTGACCTATTAAGCATGAGCCCAGGAGATTAAAAGCAGCGCTTTGGGATCACTCAGCAAAGGACATACTACAGAAGCTTTTTCAGGGCTGACAGACTCCTTCCCAATGGCTCCTTAGAAACCCTTTCCAAAGAGGAAGACATTTTGGGTCTCCTCTCTCCTATACCCCCCCACCCGTAATCATTTGAAAGGAGCAGCAGGCTGAGCATACCTGCTTCATGCAGAGGAGGAGGGGGCAGAGCTGTCACTCAAGTACCTCTTCTAATTTTTCAGCACAACCCCATCAGGGAATAACCTATTCTAGGCAGTCATGCAAGTGGGGTATGTGTACAGTAGAAATAGAATCCACACAGAAGGACAATACCTGAACCACAGGTTTTGCAGATTAGTATTATTTAATTTCAATTTGCATACAAAGAAGTGATTAATTAATGATTGCCTAATTAAACAAGAGTGAGTGAATGAGTAGAACTTCCAGGACTGTGTAAATATGTCTGGCAACAAGATTATTCTTCCTTTTGTTTTGGATTTATTTTTCATCTTTCCATAGTGCTTTAATTAAAGTTTTCATTCCTTTTTTTTTGTTTGAAATAATATTTAATGACTGTAGTTTAGAATAAATAGTAATGTCTATCTATATGGTAGATCTTTTTATCCTGAAGAACCTAAAGAACATGTCAGATAAGCTTTATCCATAAATTACTTCTCCTTTCAAGTACAACTATCTTTAGAAATGTACGAAGCAGTAAAGTGGGTAAAGATCACTCAGCAAATTTATGGAAGAAAGGAAATTCATCTACTCTGACTAAACTAAAAAGTACATGGGAACTGTTTAATAAAAAAATATAGAAAGAATAAAAGAAAGATTCAGACTTACTTTTGTGTTGTAGGTCGTTGACTGAAGTGGTGGGTTTTTAACTATAGCTTTTACAGAGTCCAGAAACTACATTACCCACTCAGCATTCAGTTCAAACTTTGTTAACTGTCTCCTATTAAACTCTATGCATTTCTCAGAAGAGCAATTTCTTAGGAAAGTTCTTAACTATTACCCAGAGTGGCTTTGTGATATTTATTTAATCAATTTTGAGACTTCTGAATGTTAATTGGCTCACTGTATCCTATTTATGTTCTTTATCCCCCCCCTTTTTTCATGCTATAAATCCTGTAGAATATTTTAACAAGTTAAATATTGATTGGTTAAGACTTATAATTTTAAAATTGATATATTTAAACAAGTTTTATATTCTGTTATGTATTCTTACCTTTATCTTTCAAAGACGTAGGATTCTTTCCTTCCTTTTCTTTAACATGTTCTGTAAAAATTATTAATTTTCAAGCTATAGTGATAAAAGGTTAACAGCTAATACCTATTGGATAATGACTGACTGAATAATTTGTGGTTTCTAACTGTGCTGTCATACCAGTTAAATGTTTAGTAGAAAACTGGTTTTCATCAGTTTTAGCATGCTCACAAAGCAAAACCATGAACTTCTCTTAAGTATAATGAAAGAACAAAGATCACTCAAAAATGAGTTGACTTTGCAGCTTGTAACAAAAAAGTGTTGCTAAATTCTGAGTCTGGACTTCTACATTTTTATACGAATGCTTCATATCACCAAGGCTCTATTACACTTCTGTTCTGGGTAATGTGGATTAAGTTTTATCATAAATTTACTGAAATAGAATTATGGTCTTAAATTCCTAACTAAATTATACCGTAAAAACAAAACCGTCAATACAAGGGTTTTTTTCTTGATGCACATAGATCCTAGTTTTTTGTACAACTTTGTCCTGTCCTGTTACCTTTATCTTTTGTAGTAGATGGAGATTTCAATTCTTTCTCTTTTCCAGGATCTGTAAAGGAAGTATTCACATCGGTAAAGCGACAGTCAGAAGCCATAATCAAGTAAAACTGTGAGATTTAATCGTGAGAGGGAATGAAGCATCTAGATCATATGAGAGACTATAACTGTATATCAGAAGAAATAGTGAAAAGTGGAGTTATTGGAAGAGTTGTATGAAATTCATCTGTTTCCTTTCAGAGAATTCAGTCCACAAAATGTGTCCTGTCAATGTAACTATGAAACTTATAAAATTTTCAAGCTTCAGTTTAACAACTTTCTTAATCTGAAGGGACAAAAATGACCCTTTGTCAATTTTAACTCATCAGAGTTCTCTGTGGTCTACTTCCTTCATGCTGGGCAAGTCCAAGGGTCTCCTTACCAAAATTGCTTTCTGAGGGCCAGATGTGTACCAGATTGAGAGAGCAACGCCACAGTGACAAAAGGAGGGTGAAGAGTTCTTTTTATTCTGCCTACAAACACGTAGCAAAGATGGCTATCCTTGATGGATACTGTATGAGTTCCCTCTAAAAGGCATAAGAAATAATTTGAACCAGAGAACAAGAATTCCCTTTCAGACAAAATGTAAGACCATCGTTCTGGGCTGATAAATCCAAGCTCCTCAAAGCATTTCCCAACAAAATTAAAAGGGCAGATGACACTGTCCCAAAACAGGCTGGTCAGAAAGAATAGAGGTTTGGGTCTTGAACTCTTGTGTGTTAAGTAAGTGGTTTAACCATATGACTACTGATTTCACAGGTTTATCCATGTTATCTCAGAAATAGTAATTAACAAATTCTTTCTGGGAAAAGCAAATAATAAAATGTTTTCCAGCAGATATAAAGCAAAAAAAAATCTTTCTGTTTATAAACTTCACAGTAATTGAGTGTCAGATGTTAAAGAACACTGTTAGAAGAGTCTCTAGGTTACTATATATAGGATAAGAGGTCAGGACTCCTAATGAGTAAGAGGTTGTGTTTAGCAGATAGATACGAAACTTGCAGTAGCTACAGTGGCTAGCTGCAGTGATAATTGTTTACTGCCTTAAGCACACACAATTCACAAACTTTCACTTTAGTTTTAAAGCATGGAGTGGGTCTAATAGTAATTTATCATGGTATCAATAAAGCTTCTTGTTCACAATTTAGTATTTGTCTCTGTGTAAGACAAAATAAGTTCATGGGAAATCTGAACTGGAGGAATACTGAAGTAATAAAATTTTATTTATGGTAGAAGTAACCATCAAGTGAAAAAATTAATTTACCATTGACATTGAAACTCCTGTTCTGCTGGGGTTGTGTTTCATTATTTTTCTCCTTCTGCACTGTGCTTCTAAAAAAGCAATTCTTCCAGATGATATAATTTTTAAAGGAAAAGATTTGGGAAAAGAATGTGTTGAACGAGGTCAAAAGTGTCGTTTTATTGCAATAAAGCTGTCTTTCCCATCCTTACTCCATCCCACGCATCTACTTCAGAAGTCACCCCCACTCTCCTGCTTCTGCCTTCAGGTTTTGTACTCAGGAGTTTATGGTTCAGTCACTAACTTTCAAAGTGAGAAAAAATTTACTGCAGATGTCTGTGAAGTATATACAGCGTAGATAGTATCTCTAATAGTTCTAATAAAAAGTCAATGCCAATTTTTACATATTAAGTTAATGACAGAAATCTGTTGTAACAGAAATAAAACTCAGTGAGAAGACTGAAAATCTTGTTCTGTGCTCATAAGTTATGAAAAATTCTCAAGAGAGATTCCATATTTTGTGCAATGGTTACTACAGAAAAAAAAATAGGAGAAGACACAAATCTTTGTCTCTTTTTTTTTTTTCACAATTCAAATGAAGATTTTGTAATTAATACAAGAATACAAGTAACACAGCTAAATACTACAATACTAAACCTTTACCAAAATAAATCTTTTACTGTACAATATAAACCCTTTACTTTCAGGATCCTACCTGTAAGAATTTAAAGTTGTTGTGCACCTCCATTAAAAAGAATAAAATTGCCCAAACTGTTGCAGAAGATGTTACCTCAACAATGCATTTGGGAAAAAAAACCACATTAAATTATTCTCAACTAAAAGACTAAGTCATTACTGACAAGCCTGAAGTTCCATGTGATCCTCAAACAAGGAAAGAAGGTGCTTCAGATATAGTTGTCATCTCCAGGAGAAAAAATGTCTTTTAAGATGGTGTGGTACATGATGCAGACGGTACTGAAGAATTTAAAAAATAACCCAGGACTAACCTGGAAATGGGAAATTAAAGTGTAAATAAATACTGTCCATATTCTGTAGGACTGAATTTACCGAGGTCTGTTAGACAGTCTGCCATAACCAGTCAAAATGACAACCTGTAGCACAAATCCTATGACAAGAACCTTGTGTTACTCGCTCTGTATTGATTTGCAGTATTATGCTCATAATGACTCAATGACATAAATACATAACTGAGACTTCTAGTAAGCCTAGCAGGTGTGGACAGAATAGTTTTGTCTGTAAAATAATAATCTCTGAAAATATTTTTTTTTCTCTGTGTTGGCATTGCGCAAGTCTCTCCCTTTTGTCAAGGAAGAATATACAGTACTGGGCTGAAACTCTTTTGGCTTAAACAGACAACAGTTTCTCAACATATCCATTGCTATTATTATGCACTTTGTTGTATCAGTTGTAATCTGTCTAATCAACCATAATCTGTAATTCTGACTAGCAGCAGAGCTTTTGTGCTCTTCATTTATTTATTTATAGATCTGTCATTACTTAATCAGTTATAGAGAGAAGCAATATGTAAAACTATAGCTTACTTCCTTGTTTCATCTTTGGTTTATCTGAGGAAAGAGAAAAGAAGGGAAGCACAAGTGAAAAGAAGAAAGAAAACAGAAATATTAGAATACATGTTCACATAATTTTAATACAATCAGCTAATAGTAATTTTAATAATTTTAATACAATCAGCTAATAAAAATGTATTTAAATATACATTGTCCCTAAGTGCTTAAATATAGTGGTTTCCACTCCATTGTTTCTTGACAGTGTATGTGAAAAAAAGTTTACGGTTCTCACCTAGTACCTTGCAGACGTGCAACAACAGCACAAAAGAACCAGTATCATATGACCTGTTTTTACTGATGGTAACTAACTTCTTTCTTAGTACTATTGGATATCACAAGAAAAAAATCTTTGGCTTCTGCTCATTTCTTTTAAGCATTATCGGTTTCCTTAAACACAGGCAGTAAGTCCCTGGCAAACTTCTGACGTTTGCTCGTATTTTTCAAACAAATGGGGCAAAAAAAGTTAAAGCACTGTCTTTTTCTACACACTTATGGCAATTCTCTGCTTTCATGCTCCCCTTTTAACAATTAAAAACATTACATGCACATTTGCTTTAGTACTAATAAAAGATCAGTGACCTGAAATGTTTCTACAACCTTTTAGCCCATTTCCAGACCACAGGGATTTGAGGTCAGAGCTGCAATGGCACGTTTAATCACTGAAACCTTCAGTTTTGAAACGATGATGCTGTGTCCTGATTGTTAAAAAGATAGAGCCTCTAACACTCCCGATTTTCCCACAGTTCTCCTTATATTTAGTGTTACTCTTGAACTGCAAATCCTAATTGTGCCCAGGTCTGAATCCCTCTGCTTTTTGACACGTATCCTAACATACGACAGCTAGCAGAGCAAATTATTTCATTTCTTAGTCTAAAAGGTTCAGCAATGCCTTTCAGTTTAAAAATTGTTTCCTGTTTCATTCATACTTTCTCCATTAAGAAAAAAAGTCCTCAGTTTTCCTTAGATCTTCCAGGTACCTGGAGTCAGTGAATTAGGTGTGATTTTCTCTCAAAACTCAGAACTGCTTCCATCAACTTATATTTCAGTTTTCCATGAGAAAAAGGAGTACATGCTAAAATCCCGAAGACTTCCTGGAAGTTTTTTTGCTCCTTTGAATAATCAATGTGTTGGCACTGGGTCCACAACACGCAGGATGCATAAATGAGAAGCAGAAGCAATTGCTGTCTGAAAGTCTTTACGTTCACTTCTATGCTGCAGAAGAACTGAGCTGCTGCCAGCGTTTGGAAGTAGCTGGAGAAATAGTTGTGACAGACATTACATGTTGCTCTTGTTCCTTTGATTTGCAGAAATGAGATGACTGCTGGCATTGGGAGGTGGTGCTGCTGGTGCTGGCTGCTGGCGAGGGAAGCAGTTTGCCCCACTTCTAAGCTTCCTGGGTATCACAACCAGTGGCTTAGAAATCCCTGCTCAATGCCAACCATGCGAAACTATGCTCTGTACTGCTCAGTCTGGGATCTTTAGAGCACAGTGAAAGTATTTTGCAGATGAAGTCCCATTTATTGGTGGCACGTTGTAGAAGGGACAAATCCAACAGCAAACACTACCTTGCTGCTGCATGAGATGGCCAAACAGAGGGGAAATGGTGCAGGTGGCCAAGGAAGCACTTGTACAGCAATGGAAAATAACATGGAGATACTAACCAGACTAACGTTGACTGAAATCTAGGCCAGCACCCACCTAATTATAACATTTTCCATGACAACTAACAAGCAGCTGACAGCTGCTGCAGGTTGCCTGCTCTGACTTGAGAGATGCTGGGGAAAGCTGAAATTGAGAAACTGGAGAAAAGAAAGTGATGGTAGCTCAACTGCCAAAGATAAGTTGATAAATATGTCGTATATGTTAGGCTAAAGGTTATTTGCAAGTTTGGACAAACTCCAACATGCGAAGACTGAAGTGCCAAATTAATCATCAGGGCTCTAATTGCCAATCTGAGCATGAGTAAATAAAGGAAATCACTTTGCTAGATAGTAACAAATCACAATAGATTAGGGTGTATATCATACAAGGGAAGTCAGGGTTGACAAGCTTTGGGTCTTTATATCGGTGTTTTGCTACATTGCCCCTTACCATACTAACCCAAAAAAATTACGGATATACTTTAACAAGTGTACAAGAAGCAGGTATGCAGGATATAATGCTGAAAGTAACAATAATAATAAATATAAGTATGTATAATGGGAAGAGGCACATCTTTGTCTAGATGCTTTAAGGCCCCAATTCTTTTTATGTTTAACATCATCATTCAGAAGCCTGAGGTTTGTTTTAGCCTGAGTGTAGACTGTCGCTTGGTGTTCCTGCTCTAACTGTCTTGTGAAACCATATGTAGATTTTGTGATCATGTGTGTTAATGTACCATTAACACACGCAGTCTTTATATCCTTTTTACTTCTGGTGTTCCCACTCACAGACATTCCTGTGCATAGAATCATAGAATCATAGAATCATAGACTCACAGACTGTTAGGGCTTGGAAGGAACCTCTAGAGACCATCTAATCCAACTTCCCTGACAGAGCAGGATCCCCTAGGGCAGCCACAAAGGAACGCATCCAGGCGGGTTTTCAAAGCCTCCAGAGAAAGAGACTCCACATCCTCTCTGGGCAGACTGTTCCAGTGCTCCATCACCCTCACAGTAAAGAAGTTTCTCCTCATGTTGAGGTGGAACTTCCTATGATATAGCTTATATCCAATATTCCTTGTCCTATTTCTGGACACCACCAAAAAGAAACTGTCCTTTTCCTCTTGACATCCACCTCTCAGATATTCACACACATTAATAAGGTCCCCTCTTCGCCTTCTCTTCTCAAGGCTAAACAGCCCCAATTCTCTCAGTCTTTCGTCATATGAGAGATGTTCAAATCCCTTGATCATCCTCATAGCTCTCCGTTGGACTCTCTCCAGTACGTCCCTGTCTCTCTTGAATTGGGAAGCCCAAAATTGGACACAGTATTCCAGGTGTGGTCTCACCACAGCAGAGTAGAGGGGGAGGAGAACCTCCCGAGACCTGCTGGACACACTCTTCTTAATGCACCCCAGGATCCCATTGGCTCTCTTGGCCACAGGGGCACATTGCTGTCCCATGGACAACTTACTGTCCCCTAGGACTCCAAGGTCTTTCTTATGGGGCTGTATTCCAGCAGGACGTCCCCTAATCTGTACTGGTGCCTGGTGTTATTCCTCCCCAGATGCAGGACTCTGCACTTAGTCCTTATCGAACTTTATGCCTCATTCATACCAATTCTAAGCTTTTACCTAAAAACATCTACAAGCTCTGCTCTCAAAAGCTTCTGAATTTCTCTGGACCTTTATGGCTCTTCACAGGGTGAATGTTTCTTTTGGGATAAAAAAGGCAGCTCACATGACTTCAGGAGACCTCTGCCCTTTATCTCATTGCAAGTCACTGTCGAAGACCTGAGTAGTAAAGGCTGGTCCTTGCCCAGGCTACGGGGGCCAGAAATTTCTCCCACATCTGTGAGAAGCAAAGTCTCTGCACAGGACCTTTAAGCTGAAGCTTTTTACGGGGGTTAAAATTTTGTGGAAGTGGGACAAAGCCAGTCTCCTGTTAGAAATTCCCTGTTGCTCTGATAATCACAGCAGAGCCCTGGCAAGTACTAACAGAGCAATGGATTTAAAGGTTTCTGTTATCCAGCTGTCTGAGGGGTTTTTTTCTGTGCTGTTGTGTTTAAGAGACATGATGCCAGCATGCTTTGTTTTCTTTTTACCTTGCTCTGCTGCCTTCGCTTTTCCCTCCTTCTTTACAGGTATTGCTGCAAAACAAAGATAAGGTTTAAGTAAGATTTCTAGTCAGAAGTGTTGCTCCAGTAGACAAAGCTTTTCCTAAATACTTACAGATTACTTTCAGGCAAATGATTTCAAAGATTTGCAGCCATGAGATACCTCCACCCCTATATATGACTACGTAATAAGTACTTTTATCTATCTTAAAAAGAGCAAAAGTGAGCAGAAGACTTTTTTTCTTTCAGCAAATAAATAGCACCACTGTCTTGATCTCAACTGATACAGAGCCTAAATTGATGTGCATGTCACTTAATGGAGCATAGAGCAAAGCAAGGAGGCTTCCGTTTTTTCCAGCCATGCGAGGGTTCCCAAGTGAGTGTGGTTTTCTGCTTGCACCAGTAGAAACCTCCCCTCTGCATCCCTGACGCAGTAAAATGCTTCCACACATTCATAATTTTAAGCATGTGGTTAGTCTCGTTAAGGACAGCAGGCCACAGTGAGACTGTATATTACAAACAACTAACATAGTCTTCGTGAGTACTGCAATTTCTGCATGCAAGAGAGAAGAGTGAACGAAAGCACTTGTGCAGCTGGGCTGTTGGACCTTTTTTGAGGTCAGGGGAAGCAGTTTTAACAGCCCAGGTCAGGATGACTGGGTGTATCCAATGAATCATTTGCAAACTTTAGCTTGCACAGTTCCTAAATTAATCTGCACAGCTTGACAGACAAGGGACAGAAACTCTTTGTTCATGGTTTCACGCTAAAGGATTAAATGATCTAAGAGGAGTAGGTGCAGGAAGGAATCCCTTCAGGCTTTGCTCCCTTAGGAGAGTTACGTATATATAGTTTCCGACAATTTACATGATAGGTTTGGCAATGTACCAGATTTCCTGTAGATTACTGAGTATATTTAGGACAACATACGTATTTTCTCATTTGATTGAATTATTCTGGTCAAGACTTACAAATATGTAAACCTATTTGTTTAGTTCCAACTGGCATTGCCAACACTTCGTTTTTGTAAAACCAAGTTTTTGTAGCCATAGTTCATAACTGTTATTCTAAATGAGAAGAGTTGCTTGGATTCCAAAAAGGTATCCTCTTACAGTGTTTGAAATAAAAAATGTGTCATTAAGAATATAAGCTTCACTGTCATTACCTTGTTTAAAGGTAGTGCAAAGAATAAACAATCAGCATAAATAGCAGGATGTAAAGTGAGTGTTGAAAATTAGTCTTCTGATAAGTGTAGAAATGTCTTTGCTGCTACAGAGTTATCAGCATATAACATCCCCTCACCTTGTTATTTCAACCTGTGAAACACCTTATTTTCCACACATTGTTTTATTATAGCAAATCACAGTTGCAAATTAAGAGTTTGGCTTTGAGAACCAAAGCAAATATTGAGAGTCGTGTTCTGTTATCCTGTGTTATTGAATTCTGGGAATTCAAAGACCCTATGCACTCCCTGCATTTCTCTGCATTTGCTCTTGTTTGTCCCAGGATGCTGCAGAGTCAGCAGGTGTTTGTGAGCAAGCTCCATGAAAACTGAAATCTTGCACCTGTTACCTCAGGTAATGCATTTTATTAAAGATTATCTTCAGTTTGCCTAAAAATCAAGTCTAGATCTAAAAGATAACTGACTGGATCCACAGGGGGGGAAAAAAAAGTGAGTATTCTATTTCTATTCAAGTACCTAGCTTTGTATCAGTGTTACCGGACATCGAGAAAGCCAAAGAGGAGCAAAGTCCCTTAATATTTATTGTAGAACTCTGCTATTAACATACGTATTACTTAGGCCCAGATCAGCAGGGCTACTTAAATGAGCAATAAACTAGACACCTACATGCCTAAATGAGTTGCTGCATTGAGCCCTGCCGCGGAGCCAACCAATATCACTGTGCTTCAAAAAATCTTACTGAATATACTGAATAATAAGCTTATTTTAATATCTATAAAAGGATATGAAATGGGGCACCTGTAACCAGTTCCATACGGATTCCAAAATGTATTTCTAAGGTCTAAAGCTGCAAAAGCAGCTATGGTAAGAATGAGTTATTGAAAATGATTGCTCTCTCCAAAGCTTAAACTAAAACACTTTTGGTTTGTTCAGTTTCTGAAAACCAGAATACTGATGAAATAAAAAATAAAAGTGTTTTCTGGACACAGAACTGCAGGCAGTAGAGCAATACAGCTTTCTGAGAAGATCAGGTATTTACAGTAATCTAATTCACGTGATGGTGGTAGACCATGAGTGCAGTTATAATGAAGGTATCCTTAAGGAGCGTTCTGGCTGCTATTTAAAAATAATAACTAGTATTACTGATAGTATTCTAGCTATCAGTGCATTCAATAATGCTACAATGTTTCTGTGAATGTTTGTAAAGAAGAATCTGCTGAGACAGATCAGAGCTTTAGTAACTTTTGGGTACTGCCAAGTAGCATCATCTGGACATGACAGAGAAGCATCTGGAAGGACAAACAGGACATTGCATTACTCCCTTTGCTTTTTGAGAAGCGAGGTGTGAGTTGCTTTGGTAATGCTGAGAGGTCCTTTATCATCAAGGTGATAATTTAACAGTCTGTATAGATAGAATGCCTGCACACATGATGTTGGTGTTTGGAATAATACTCCAAAGAAGATTTTGTTTCATTTTTATTAGAAAAGGGACAAGTTTTCCAAATGCTCAAATTTTCATCCCTTCCACTAATTGTTTTCAAAGTTCTTGTCATTTCTGAGGGGCAACCTGAAAGATGATCTCTTAGTAAAAAATGGTCTCATTGCAGGTCTTCCCAACTGAAAAAAAATCTGCCGTATGACTTAAGTAACATGGATGCATTAAAATATATTATATTTTTCTTCTCAGCAGAAGAATATCAGGCACTAAAAAAAAATCTCCCCCAAAAAACAAACCGAAGCCACTGAAAAAACTTACCTGACATAATACAAGATAAAATGGACGTAAATAAAGTTAAAAGTAGGTTGGTTTTTTTTTCAGGGATTCATATTTTCAGTAAATTATAGTTAAAAAAATTAACTAAATGGAGTCCAGACTCCCATTTATATTTTGTTATTTCTTAGCAAAATTCTTGATGTGTTGGCATGGTGTAGATCAAATGGATGATTTCTATGATAACTGTTTCTCTGATTCTATCATAAACTCTTTGGAGTCAAATGAGAGAGAGCTTAGCAGACATTGTTTAGTGCCAGAAGTAGCCAGGAGAGCAATTTCTCAGTTAAATATTTCTGCAGTCTCAATAGTTGTAGGCTACAATCAAATTTGTCAGAATATTTTTATCCCCAAAGAGTCAGGTTGCATAACTAACATCAACATCAGAAATATGCACTGCGAAATGTCACTGATTTTAAAGCTATTTCGAGATGTTTGCTCGGTGTGAAGGAAGGCTGAAAGAAATCACTGTGACTGGAGACAACAAACATTGTACTCACTGAACCCTGAGGTCAGAGGCAGGAGCTCCTCATCATGACATCAACAATATCAAGAAATCGTTAACCTAAGAAGTGTCTATTATGGCTTAGAAACTGTTCTGTTACATGGAGAAATTACAAAATTCCTTGCCATAAAGACAGTACAGAACATTTTGTGAGAAAATGCAACGAAACTTCATATGAGCTTGATAGTTCATCTGAAATGCGAGCTAGTGGGAATGGCTTAGATTTCGTCCTATACCAGCAGATTATTGTTTTTAATTACCAAAGAAGAGAATTTACTCAAAAGCTTTGCTTGCTTTCAGAACAGGACTTTTTCCCTTCCATGAATATACTTAAAAATTTTTAAATTTTCCAACAGCTACTGAATATTGGAAACAGCACTGCACCCAGAGAGCTGGTGAGTCTAAAAGTATTAACAACAGAAAAATGGAAAACAAGTAAATAAAGAGCAGCAATAAGGAACAAACAAATACAAATTGAAAACCAGTAATTTTGTTCAGGTTTGGTGAAAAGC
Source organism: Trogon surrucura (assembly GCA_020746105.1). NCBI lineage: Eukaryota > Metazoa > Chordata > Aves > Trogoniformes > Trogonidae > Trogon > Trogon surrucura. The sequence continues at coordinate 58,871,144 of CM036618.1, forward strand.
ATAGCTATTAAACACTACTAGAATTTGTCGTTCTTAAAAAAATACGTTTAGAAGAAAATAACAGCATTCCTTCATGATTCTTACTATGAGGCAAAAGAAACAGTGGTGACATTTTAATACAACCATCATTTTTCCCCTGCAGTACAGGCTATGTTTGAGTTTCAAAATTAGCAACAACGAACTAAATTTAGATTACTTGTTAACGAGTAATTTTTTTCAGAAATTAACAATTACTCCAGAGCTAACATCAGCTATTTCTCTTTAATGAGGATTGGTGACTGATTAAAAAAAAAAAAGTTGTTATTTAATTAAATACTGGAGAATAATTTCAAGTTCAGTATTAAGTTAATCTAACAGTAAAACTAAGGTGACCAAGACTAACATTTTTGGTTGTGAGACTGCTGTTTTGACAACAAAAATAACATGTTTCTTGGTTTATATATTAGAAACCTACAATTTCTAGTTATCCCTAAAGTACTGTGAACTTTCTACGATTTTCTGAAGTGTCCCTTAATTCAGTAGCTCCCAAGAGTTTGCTTCCATCCTGTAAATGATGAAGAGCTATTACATATATGAATGTTTTTTTTCTTATCTTAATGTACATGAAATGTGATATTCCCTGGAAAAAATTGAGGCTGCTCACAGCAACAAAGAATAGAGGTGAAAGCTCTGTGATAATTCTGTTTGTAGACTTTGCAAGTGACCAAAACAAAATAGCTTTTAATAAAAAGGTAAATATTATTAGTGGCAATAACAGTTTCAAAAGATATGTGACAACATTTCCAAGTAGTGGCCTAAGAAAACTTCATGTTTGCAGAAAGGGACTTAATTCTACAGGAAGCAACTTCTTCATTTCTTTTCAGACCGTGATGGATACAGACTTGGAAGAAATGGGTTCACAGGTATTGAAATGTTGATGTCGTATGCATACTACGATGTTACAGAAAAAAATAATGTATCAAAAGATTTGCTCAGAAGCTTCAAACAACAGGAGAAAGCTTTATTCAATCACCCATGGCAGCAAGACTACCTTGATTTTCAGTCCTGGTTCTCTAGAATTTACTAGAAATGCAAAACCTTTACTTAACATACTCCCCCCCCCCTCCCCCCCAGTTTCTGTATTTTGTCTGGTAGAGGTATGAAGAGAAAAAATGCCTAAATTATTCTGGTTGCTGTTTTGCTCAGTACAATTATCTGCAGAGCAATGACAGCATTATGAATCTAGCCCATGAAGCAGGGGACTTAAAAACGTCCAATAAAAGGAATAATGTATCAGCTTTTACTTCCTTACATTAATCTCCACCGCTGTGATTCTGCAACCTTTCCTCCTGCTTTAGAAGAGTACTCTGCTGCCTTGTGATTCAGCCTTGTGTCAGTATTTACTGGTTAATGTGAATAAGGCTTCAGAGATGAATTCTAAAGTAATAGAAGATGCCTGAATGATAGCAGGGTATTAAAACCTGGAAATTCTCATTTCCCTCCCTTTGACTTGTAGTGGACAGGCTGGAGAGCACAACCCACAAGTCTTAGCAGCTGAGGCATTCAGTCCCCCTTGTTTGAAAGGGAATGTTTATAAAGTAAGGTTTTCATTGATGTGAATAAGCACAGACTGAAAGTGAAGTGCAGTTTGTACCTTGCCATTCCATTTTCCATTTGTGTCTAGGATACAAAATATATCTGTAATGTTCTTGAAGAAAATTAAAAGCTAGTATCTTGCATTGTATGTATGTAAAGAGCCAGACACCGACACAAAAAATTAAATATTTGCTCAGCTCAAATTTAAACTCAAATTTAAGAAACATCAAATTTAATTGATATTTCTCACCAGTGCCTGTTCCCTGTGCCTTCTGGAAAGTAGCAACATTTGGAGAAAAGCCTGACACTCCCGCAGCTCCCACTTTCTACCATCAGCAATTCTTGTATGAAAGGAAGGCTAACACTCTTTCACTGAACCTCCCCGTAAAACTTCCTGGAATCAGTAAAGAAAAACAACTGTTCAGTCACTGAATTTGTGCTGCAGCTGGACTGGTGAAAAGAGAAGTCTTACTTTTTTGTCTCATGTCTCTATAGCAGATTGGTTATTTTTCCTTCCTGTCTTTCACAGAAAAGCTTAGGTTTGAGTTAGGGCTAGAAATTTGTTAGAAACTGAATTTGGTGTAGTTGGAGAATTACAGTTTGTTAGTCTATGGACAACTCAGGGCAGACACTCGTTTTCTAGAGGCACTTTGAGGTGCTGCAAGAAAGGAGCCATTATAGTTTAAAAGGTCCACTTTGTTTTCCATAAGTTACACATTTTAGCAGTTTTGTCAGAAGGAAGATTTTTCACTAATGATAGAATTAACAACAGCATTATTCGACTTCAATTTTAAAAACAAATAAAGTTACCCACGTTTTGACTTCAGAGTTTCCACAGATGCTGTAAAATAAAAGGAAACATTTGAGGAAATGCATTTAGAAATTAAGATTGAGCCTAACACCTCTTCTTTTAATCAATATGCTACCTATCTGTGCAGAGCAGGCATTCTTATTTTTTATGCAGAGAAAAACTGACACACACATATGTTGCTTGTTTGAATAGTCTCATGGCAGATGACTAACCTGCAGATTAAAAGCAAGGGAAAACAAGATCAACAGGTAAATTATGTATGGAGCTTCGGTAGCTTCGCTATTTTCAAGTAATGGGGATGAGAGAAAGTAAAAAAACAGGTTTCAGACCGGACACATGGCAAGCATAGGTGGAGGGTATGTAATAGAAACCTCCTTTTAGCAACTTTGGAATTTGGGCAAGTTAAGATTTTGGTTTTTTAGTTTAGTTTATTGAAAACTCAGAGCACAGAACTCTTCTAGTACTGATACATGGGAAGATACACTTTCAAAACTCTGCTTCTCTGCTTTGAACAGGTATTTTGTCAGCTTGTTTATTGTTCTTCACAACTGCATTTGCTAAATCCAAATAGAACTACCACATTTCTCTTTCTTCATTATTCACACCTTCGTTTTGAAGCACTGTGATAGGTTTTTATGCTATAGAAAAGGGCATTCTTTTTTTTTTTTCTATAAATTGACTGTCTACTCTGGGTATTTTTTGCTCAGAATTTATATCTGAGAAAATAAAGTCATCTGATGAATGAATCATCAAACTTGGCTGTAAAAGGAGTTGAAAAGCTTTATGTTCTCCCTAATTTGGGTAAACTGAAGAAGTAGATTCCAGTCAGGAGTAAGAAGAGCACCTAGCTACAAGAATAAAATACTTGGGTACTTGGAATAAAAACAAAATAAAAACAAAATAAAACGACCTACATTTTTCCTCCTCTCCACATTCTGAAGCTCCTATTTTGTATTTTGTTCTCCATCCATCTACTGTGACCTCCAAGAAGGTCCCCTTCCTCTAAAAGATATAGCCCTTGAAAGCTGAAATAAAAAAAATCTCACTCTCGTTGTTCTTTTCAGCAACATTTGATCATATGTCAGTTCCAGAAGACCAAATGGCTGCATGTCTGCTGCACAGCCATTCATTTGCTCAAGTAACTTTGATTAAACCAGCAAATCTTTATCTCTCGGTTCGCTTTTATTTTTTAATCTCTTTACTAATCCTGTCTCAATTTAAAATCAAACCAGATAAACAAGACTTTAAAACTCATTGTCTTTCAGAGATCTTACCATGTACTTTTACTTCTTTCTTCTCTGTTTTGGCTGTAAAAACAAATAAACAAAAATCCAGTATTGATTTCTGACATGAATTAATTAAAAACATTGAAGTAGTTGAAAAGTAAGATAAAAATAGGAGGATATTCACCAGTTTCTATCATTTTCTCTTTCTTGTGTGGTTCTGAAAGAGAAAAAAAAAAATCACGTAGAGTTTTCTCTTCTTGTAACGTTTTGTTTAGTTGCCCTGGACAATAATGTTCATGTTACTAGCAGCAGTTGCATGTGGCACACATGCCTTTGAACTGTCAATTCATGTAAGCCTTTCCCTATTTTCCTTCATGTCCAGATAGAACCTTTGTAGTTGCCATCAGTCTCTTCAGTGGTTTTCATGCCGCACAAGCAGATTAATAGTTGTTAACAGTGCACACCAAAGGGCTTAACCCTTATAATAAGGTGCTAAAAGGAAATTCTAGAAACAGTGTAGGTTAAAGCATCCACAGTTTTACTTCAGGGTGGTCTAAATGGAGACCTGTGAGCCATCTGTATGTGTCTCAGAACACCTGTGACACAGCCCTTGCCTTTTCTCACCGGAGAGCCTGGAGAATAAGCAGAGCATCTCGTCCAGCCGCTGCTGCTCCAGGGCCATGGGAGCAAGGGAGGAGGTGCTGGCCTCTTTTGCAGGAGTGACAGCGTGGGGGCAGCTGTGGCTCACAGGGGTTAGTCACCAAAACAGGGTCTGGAACCTGAAGCTGAAAAGCTTAATCCGACTAAACTGTACCCTCTGGCAGACTATGACTGGGATTTACGAATTTTTAACAAGTAGTTTCTGTAACAGCTCTTTCCATCTTGCTGGGATGTGCTTCAAAACCCTCAGCAGAGAAAGAGTAGGCGGCATATCAGGGGAAAGAGGGAGAGACTGAACGTGTCTCTCAGAAGCTGAGTGTGATCTACCAGCCAGGGCTGACGTTTGCAGTAGTAAAAAAATAGAGAAGCTTTTGCTGTCTTCAGATGATGTCTGCAGATGCTTTTAAACAGCATATGGAAAGGCTCTGCGGTGCGAATTTGGATCCACATAGATTACCTAAAATCAAGAGTATCTGAACTTATGATTACGAGATAAAGGCAGTTTCTATCAAATACATGCTTGTTGGTTACCGGTATCTGATGATTATGTTTCCTCCATGCTTATTATGGGATATATTTTTATTAATGCTGTGTATACAATTGAGAAATACTAAGGTATAAAGCTTCCACTCCAGAATCAAGATATAAAGTCAATGTTCAAAGCGATTCTGAATGTAGTATCCTCACTAAAAGCAAGGTTATCCTTAAATTTGAGCTATCCTTGAGTTGAATAAGCAAAAATGAACAATAATTGCCAGTATAAAATTACATTGATCAATAACATCAGTATGAGTAATATTCACATTAAATACTATTTCATAATCAATATTAATACTAAATGCACAGTGGACATCTAAAAGGAGTGTACCCAATGCAGAGCTATGAAAATCATTGATATTAGAAAAAGCAAGCTGATTTGAAATATGAAAAAAACTACAAGTGCTAAGATTTAGGCGAATTATGTCATTGTTTCATACTCCCACTCCCTGTAAGTATGCATTGAGCAACACAGTTAATTCTATCTGAAATAAAATATTCAATTTTTCCTGAGATTTTAAAAGTGGTGAGCCAGTTTATATACATTTTAAAAAAAAGTTTCTAACATATAGTTTTCCTGCAAGTTCTTAAAAATAATAAAACCTGGATTTTTATTTTTTTTTTAAAAAAAAAGATAGTGATGGAATTTCATAAGCAATTTCTTTCAGCCCAAATGTGTACTTTAAAACATCAAGACTAGCTGTCAGAAATAAAGGACCTAGCTCTAATATGGTTACATAAAGCACATTTTAATGCATTTATTATATAACAGATACATATTTAAAATACCATAGGTGCTTTATTGTCGCTTTATATATGAGAGGTGAGATTTGGTGGAAATGGTCATGGATCCGGTTGATGTGGTCAAAACAAAGAGCCAGGGATATGATTTTCCCAGCAATATGAAAATGTGATGGAGGTGGAGAACAAGTTGGCTGGCATTAGATAGTTTAGAACCTGAACAAACATTATATTCTCTTGATGGCATCCTGGCATAGGTCAAGGAGCAAAAATACAGCAAAAAAGTGAGAGGATGGAAGTTTGGGCCTCTGTAGTTTGGCTGACTCAATGAGCTTAATCATAACAACAGCTGCAGCTTTGGTTTTGTGTAGCCCAAGTGTCTTCAGAGTATCCAATTTCATATAGATATTTTAGGACTCATTCTATGAAATGAGAATTTTGATTGGCTTCCTGGGGTTTTCTGTTTTGTTGTTGCTCAGGACAGCTTCCTGGAAACTGAAGGAAATATAATTATGACTTTAGAGGTTCTAACGCAGTTATTTTTCCCTCTCATTCTAAGATCTGTCAGCTCTCATGAGATCAGGGAACAGAGTGACATTAAGAACACTCAGCAAATGTTTTGCAAAGTACAGAATTTTCCATTTATTTAGCTTTACTCTCTGTTTTTCAAACAGTTCTATAGAGTTTCTTTTATAATAGTTTTACTTCCAGAAGCATATGAAATAAAATCCTTTCTCATAAGAAAAATAAAAAAAAAAACACCTTAATAACATATAATACGGCATCAAAACCTGATATGATAAGAAATTTCAAGTGATTCTTGCTCTGCTATTTTAATGTAATGAACCTTCTATTACATGAACAATAAACTTCAGGAAAGTTCAGATCTGTAAGTTATTATTGTTTGATCTCAATGTCTCTTACTTTCCTGTTTAGTTTTTTTAAAAAACAAGGAGTTATTATGACATATGAAAGGCATTTCAAGTAGATTTGCTGCTCTGTGGTGTGCACCCCATGTTAAGTAACCAAAACCATTTTGTTTGCACTCAGTAGCTGCACAAAACCAGTGCTTTCTGTACTGTTGTGTAATTTTTACCACAAGTATTTCAGTGAAGTGCACTGTGACCATATTCCTGTTATCATTAAATCCTTAGAGAGTAGAAAGTAAGTCCGGTCTTACAGTCTTGTAATCTTAGTTTTATAGGCTATATGAGTAATTTCCCTTCTCAGACCTTCATATCATGTTGGTTAATTAAAACCAAATGAGACAAAGCTTTCCAAGATATCCTTTCATTAAGAATGTTGTGAACATAAGCAGCTAGGTAGAGAAGCAGTCAGTCCCTTTAGTCCCTTTAGTTGAAGGGAAAGATTGCAATATGAACTCAGTCACGTTGTTTGACCTGTGATAATCCACATAAGAAAGCTTTGCATCAAACTAGAACTAGATTTTTCCAGTTCTCCTGCTCCCGGGAGGTACTTACTCCACTATATTTGATGTTCTGCTAACTGAGTCAATGTAGAAAAACTCGCTGACGTCACACACTTTGATTTACAAAGCTAGTGAACTGTACAAATACATTTCTTTCTGGAATATAGAATCATAGAATGGCCTAGGTTGGAAGGGACCTTAGAGATTATCTAATCCAACCCCCCTGCAGTGGGCACACCAAGGAAATGCCTTATTTGGTGAGATCATGCCATGCTTATATCCACTTCTCTTCGAATGAACACCTTTTGAGAAGGGATTTTTGTGAGGAAAAGGAAAGGAGGCAACAATTCCCTGTGTCAGTATCTTCATATTAGAAATCTACTACCAATCTGTTGGGTCTACAGCTTTTCTTCACAGGCAGAAACAGATGTCTTCCAAACTGAGGACCAGTATCTTCACCACTGAGAAATGTCTCAGGATCCCTGAATGAGGCAGAAGCCACCAAAAGATTTAAAGACTTTTTTTTTCTGCGGAGAATTAGGTAATACTGTCTCCTTTGGTGATTTTTCTTAATGAAATAAATAAAAAAAAGAGAGGCAGGAGATGGAGGTGCTATCTCATATCAAAAGACTTGCTTTCACTAGTTACTATAGCTTCATTTTAATATAGCTCATTTCTTGTTTAATACTGCTCCTGCATCATTTTGGATTCACGACTGATGCACAGAGAGGAAGCTAGTATGAGGATAGACATCATCAAATTGGCCAAGGTCCCTTATTTTGGGGATCTTATTCTGTGACTCTACAATACTTGAGTAGGAAGAAAGTCTACCATCTTTAAAAAGACCATCTCTTACTAGAATATGAGGTTCTATTAACTCAGAGGACAAGCAAACACCTGCTTTCCACAAGGCTCCAGTATAATTATAGTGAAGCCTAAAGACAAAACTGTATCTCAGAAAACACATAGGTACTTTATCCTTTCCAGAGCCTGAAATGTTCGGCTAGTTTCTGCAAAAGTCAGAATAATCAAGAGAAAAGGAACCAGCACGAGGAGGAAATGGAAAGAATGCAGATTTCTGATATCTGTCCTGCCAGCCTTGCAAAGCTCCTCTCAGTTAGAGGAAAAATGCTCCCTAAGGACTCAAATCACATACAGATAAATCAGTTGCTCAAGTCAGCACTCTTGAAGCACATACTTATGTAAATGTAGAATATATTTGATCACTCCTAGGAAAACACTTTCATCACTTTTGCCATGTGAGAAGTGGAAAGTGCATCTTCTGGTTTCCTATCAGAAGGACCAGAACTAATAAACAGCATGGGTGTATTTATAGACCACAGATGCCTAATTTCCTTTTGGAATGAAAATATTTTTGATTTAGAGTCCTTAAAAAGAAAATTAGTTTAATCCTATGATTCTGACAAGAGCATTGCCTATGTTCAAAACTGATGTATCACCCTTGAAAAGGGCTCTCTCTGAAATCCTTATACTTTATGAACAGCGCCGTTGTGAAAAGATACATTCTCTATGCCTATCATTAACACTATTTTGTGGACAAATTATTTTCACTTCTCTTAGGATTTCTGGCATGGGCATTCAGGTTAAGACTCATGTGGCAATAGAACATGTGATTCTTTAATGTACAGAGCTAATATCTACTAGTAGATCTTTACCTGTGAAAAAGCTTAACCTTTATTTACTTCAAAATAGAGATCTGAGGAGAACTTTCAGCCTTTTGAGAACTAAAGTGCCTAATCTGCTCAGGTGTAACCTGAGCACTCCAAGTGGCTATTATTTGTGGCACTATGCAAACCAAAGTGGTACAGTGCACTAGTAATGACTTGTTTTGTAGTTATGGTACTGAACTGTAACTTCTTAACACAGAAGTTTTCAAACTTGTAGTTTATGTAGACCTACAGGATGCTGTGAGAAAATTCGTGTTTAAGAAACCTCATAGTGAAGCATACTGTGTCTCTGCTTGCTCTCCCTCTAAAACATAGCATAGCCACGTTCAAGAAATTCATAAATTGTATTGTAACATAATCATGTAAGGTACAGGAAACTCTAGTCCACATCACTGCTCACCTGAAAATCAAGCACCATTTTCATAATTGTCTCAGTGACCAAGATGAGGCACATTTATTCCCTTTCTAGCAAAGCAAAAATGGTAACAATTCCAAAAGACTAATCCCTGGGAAGGTAATTATGGATTCAACAAAGCTTAAGCATGCACTTAAATGTTTTGCTGACTCAAGATAGAGTTAAAGATATGTTAAGTGCTTTGCTGAAATTGGGCCCAACTCTTGCCAAAAGTGCACTTAAATCATGAAACAACTTCAGGGCTTGAAAGATTTCCAACCTCAGAGCAAAACACCTTTAAATGCCTTTTTCGTAAGGACTGAACACTTAAGTAATCCTTTTAGCTCTGGGCTGTATTTAAATAGCATTTACTTTTGACCCTCTTTTATTCTCATTGTTGTTACTTTAATGTATTAAATAAATTCTTTTTTGTAGTTAACTTGCTCCCCCTGCCTTGCTCTTAAAGTAATGCCATTTTTGTGTAAGTAATACAAGAGTACTGCATTACATAGACTGGACTGTGACATTTGATAATATCTGACAATAAAAAAACCCACAAGGCTATATTTTTTAGTACATGTACATTACAATTCACTATAATGTAAAAGGAAGTAAAGGAAATAGTTCTAATTCTGTATAATCCCGAAACAGAGGATACTCTAGGGAAAGTATAATTGCAACAGTAGTATTGAAGGCCACGAGACTGGACATTTCAACATCCTAGCAAAAGTAGTAAAAGTACCCTGAATTCTAGGTCATTTACTCAAGAATATTTTTAAAATAGGTAAATAAAAACTGTATTTTGAATTAGAAAGCTTAGTGTAAAACAAGCTATTTCATGCTCCGTTTAAATAAATCCTGTATGTAGAGAAATCAAGGTTGTAAAGTAAAACCTTCTGACATTGGAAAATTCTTCCCCTTTGAGGGTGTACATTGTGACATAAGTCATTTTTCCATTCCCGTTCAGAGTTAGATAATGATCCAGTTTACATAATCCTGCGGACAGTTTAAGACCTCCTAGTCGGCAGTATTTTCTCAGACTTGAACTGGGATGAAAATGGCAGTGGGTTAGAATGATTTGTGGAATTCATCTCTATCCTCATAACAGATTCCTGCAGATATTAAGAAGTGGCTGAGTGACAAACTGCTGCAATAGCAGCAAGGTTTTAGCTGCCGAGGGTACATTCATTCCTGGCAGATCAGGAGCAGCTGTGAGGCTTCATTAAGCCTAGTGGAAGCTCTCTGGGGCAAACAAGTGAGGACCAAGACCCCATTTCTCCTATTCTTCTGTAGATTGCTGGGATCTGAGACCAGATTATTTCCATCTACTGTGCACAGACGGACAGACAGACCTGTAACCATCCCTCTAAAATCAGAAGGAAACTGAATAAGTCAGAGAAGATATGATGTTTAACTTCTCAACGAGTTAGGGTGGGAGAGTGGAAGAATTCTGCTAACGTAGACAAAAAAAAAAGAAAACCTCTGTGGTTCAAAAGGAGTGCAGAATGATCCTGGATTTAAATCCAAGAACCTTAAGCAACAGGATTAATACAGGTAGGTTTTCATTATTTTGTTTACCATTGTATAAATGCCTGCTATCCTAGTGAAGGTTTATTTCGTCCAGAACTAAACTGCAAATCCTATCTTTATGCATGCAGTAAATTTCCTCTGTCATTTGCCCATTAAAAGTTAAATTGCAAACCCAGAAAACAAGCCCTGATTATGGCTGTGCTTATGTTCTGAAAAAATCTGAGAAGGTTAAATTCAGGTACTAGAAAACTGAGCATATTATTTCAGCTACCAGAAGAATTTTCTTGGTAACAACTGTGGCACACAAACAGATGCAGAGATACTGATTGGGCCAGTGTCTGCTTTTGAAGAGAAATTTCAGGGCACACAGAGGCACTCAGATGTAGGATCCTGAAGAGATTGAAGGATGGCAACTCTAGTATGGTCATGTCCATCTACTATGAGAGAGAAACAAACACTTTTCCTCTCCTTTTTCTTTCTTCAAGAGTACTTGCATCGGTGTGTGTAACACATAATTTACATCGGTTTTAGATGTCTCTTTTCTTGGGTGATGTATCTACACAAGAAGAGAACAAGTAGGTGGATGGATGATGCAAGGGGTATGGGATGTGTGACTTGAGAGGGCTACCTAGCTGGGAGAAATCTGAGAAAGAGTCCATGGTAATTTTGCCTGTTCCACTGTTTTGGTAAATGATTCAATAGGCGTGCTGACTTTAACTAATCTTCTGTAACATTTACATGATTTTAACATTCTTTCTATGTACTTGTGTTTCATAGGTGGTCATTAAAAGATAACCAAGGAGCCTGGCTCCTTAATAAACATTTCCTCCATTTCAAGGCATACCTGCTCACCCATAAACTTTGTGTTATTTCTTCCTTTTAAAGTACGATAGCACTGGTTATACCATCTGGCAAATATGAAGATTCTTCCCTCCTGCCACTATAGTTGCTGTCTTTCACCTTGAACCAAGAATTAAAATAATTTTTCCATTCAGTAAACACTATCCATTACCTGTAGAACCAATAGTTCTTCTGCATTGAGCAGAGTGATCTGAACCTCTTTAACCAGTCCTCTGAGCAGGCTTTTCAGTAGATTCTGAATGCTAACATTCTGTATTTACCTCATGAACTCATATCCTACGTAATTTCCTCATAATTTCCTACATAACATCCTTTTTTTTTTTTCCCCTTTCCTTTCTGCTTCTTACCAACAGTGGAAAAAACAGAAGCATAATAAAATAATAATAATTCCAGCACAAATGTGACAGAGTCAGTTCGAGAGACTGGATGCAGCTGACATCTGAGCACTTAAGATTGGCTATTTGTCTGTCATTTTATTTTTTTCTGGATGCAAACTAAATTTCATTGATTTTCAAGGAGAAATGATGCTCAAAAATATTTTCAGTTATGAAACCAAAGGAAGCAATGAATAAGATTTTTTTCTGCATGTGTGTGGAGAGGAAGATGGGGAAAATTAGGCACTAAAACTCAGTAATTAGGCAGTTAAGTGACAGTACAAAATCTGTTCAACATAGTGTAAAATTAAATTAAAAGTTGCAAGACCATTCCAGGGAAATTCTAAGCTCCAATTAGGATTTAATTTTTTACAGTGCTGAAAAGAGTTAGACCTGATTTTTAAATCAGGTCTAATCATTGGGGGAAGGCCCTATCACCAATGCTTACAGAAGGCACCAGTGTGCTGCCTATAACGTGACGTTATCCTGTGAGAGGGACTCACAGAAAAGCAAGTTCCCTTCCTCGACCCCAGCCAAGGGCAGAACCCACTCACCCTTCTGCTAATTTGGCTGCCAACACTCCTGGTGTGGTTCCAGCCCGTGCTCCCTGCCCTGCCCCTCCATCCACTTGCTTTCCTGATGCTGCCAAAAGAGACCCAGCAAACACAGGTGATCTGCAGCGTGATGGGCCTGGGCCCTGTTGCTGACGCCAGGCCCCTCTGCTGACCCGGTCGATGAGCCATAGCTGCGAGGTGCAGCACCTCTTCCCAGGGGAGGCTCTGCATGGACACGGCTGAGGTGGATGTTTCGCCCCCATCCCTGCCAGAGGATGGCAGGACTATGCAGGCACTCGGCACTTATTCCTGCCCTGGGTCTGAGAAACCCTCCAGAGACGATGTCAGGCCCAGCACACACTAAGCGCCTGTGGAAATCCGGTGGAAGAAACCTGTGCCCTCTCCCCAGGGAAAAAACAATGGTCGATTGATATTTTGTAAGGGTAGGTCACCCTCAGACTTGTCCTGCTGGCAAGCCGGGGAGGTGATGCACTGTAGCGACAAAAGAGGAAATGGCAGCAAGATTTGGGACGGGGACATCATCAGAGAGCGTCACTGAAGAAGTCTGGTGTAATGAAAAAACTTCACCTGGTTTCTGTCCACAGAACAGTTTTGCTTGCATGTATCTGTGAAACTGTTCCGCTTTAAAACCAAATGCTATACTCTCCAGTCCAGTTTCAGATGGTTGCTAGAGAGGTAATTTTTTTTCCAGTTAGAGGAAACACTACATTTGAAAATATCCACTCTGAAAATCAAGTAACTGATATTCATTGAGGCTGATTTCCTAGAGCAGCCATGTTTCCAGATGCAGAGGCTGGCATAGACTTCCAAATTTGACATTCACTTTCTTTGCTTTCTCTGTATAAATATATGGAGATAAAAATAGTGTCCACTGTATTAGGCAGGGTTTTCTTTACCAGTGACATTAAGACCAGGAACATATGTGATGTGGAAGCACTGGAAGATGACCAGCTGTGCTCTCAGTCTGTTCAGTCTGTTAACAGGACTAAACCTTCAGCTTTAGGCATTCTGGAAGACAGGTTGTGATGTAATAAGATATGTGGAAGAAAATGAAATATGAAATTGGGTAATGTATTTAATTTACTGTGATAATAGGCAACAGTCCACTTATGATGTTGCCAAACAAGCATGTTTAATATTTTGCTATGGTGAGTTATTCTGGGGGTAAATTAATTTTCAGAGAACAGTACCATTTGGGGAGGGTAAACAAAAATGTAGGAGTTAAAGTGTATTGGTCTTAATCACTTTTAAGGTAAACTAGATATTTTGAAATGTGTCAGAACAAACTCATTTTATTTTTCCATAAGAAACCATGCCAGGTTTCTCCTTTTTTTTTTTTTTCCTAATCTTAAACAGATTACTATCATCACAGTTCTTGCCAACAAGCAGACTCACTGGAATATTTTTCAAAAATGAACACAAATATTGTATGAAAGCAGGTGGAATGAATTAATTATAAGCATATGGTTCTAACATAATTTCTGCAGTGTACTGTCGAGATATCTAAGGGTCTAGCTATACAACACACTTTGGCAACAAAGCTGCTTTAAGAAATTATCAGTTACATGGATATAAATGTTTGTGGAGCCAAACACTGAAACAATCCAGACTGAACACCCTGCCACACATACATTTCTAGGACAGTTTTTACCTCTAAGCTGTGGCAATGGTGTGCTTTGCACTGTTCTCCCAGCTGTGTTAGCACAACTGAACGTGATGTCAAACAAACTACAGCAGGCAGGGACTGGGAGCACCAGTGGGGAAATGGAGCTTCACACAGTCCATCATACAGACAATACAGCATGCCTGGTCATAGGCCGTATCAACTGTGGTTCCAGACTGCAAGCCCTTTTGTGGTAGAGGCAACAAGAGGTAATGGTTTTAAACTAAAGAGGGTAGATTCGGGTTAGACATAAGGAAGAAATTTTTTATGATGAGGATAGTGAAACACTGGAACAGGTTGCCCAGAGAGATGATAGAAGTCCCATCCCTGGAAACATTCAAGGTCAGGTTGGACAGAACTCTGAGCAGTCTGATCCGGTTGAAGATGTTTCTGCTTATTGCAGGGGTGTTAGACTAGATGACCTTTAAAGGTCCCTCCCAGCCCAAACCATTCTATAATTCTATGCTCCTGGCTTGCACTAATCCTTGACGAACTCCCAATCTCCTTTGCTGATATGATTTATTATTCCTTAATTTGTTGAGAAGATCTCTGAGGTAGACCACCAAAAAGATCTGAATTAGAGAAAGACAGCTAGAAAACAATCTTAGAGAAAAAAAAATACAGAGAAAAGAAGAAAAATATCCCAGATCCACACATACATATACAGTGGGATCAGCTAGGGGCAAGCAGCAGCAGTGGGAGCGGGCTGGCTACTCCTGGGACGCCAGCAACAGTCATAGCTCAGCAGCACAGAGTCTTGTGCAGCATTGGCTGCATTTTATATTCAGGGTAGAATAATATTATGGTTTTATACTGACTGTATTTTCAGATCAGAAATTTGGAGGGTTTTTTTTCTGTTAATTAGTTTAAAATGTAGTAAAATTACAAATATCCTGAGTATTTAGATTGTTATTCATTATATTGGGTTTTATTACATTAAACAGAAATGTGACATGGTATTTTTGAAGATGGCTGTGAAGCAGAAGAGATCAAAAATTAAAGGAAAATAGTATATTTTTACAATCAATCTAAATTCAGGTATGAATTTATGTCATTGTTTTGTTTTAAACCAATTCACTTTTCAGTGCATATTTATGGTTATCTAAGAGTTCAATTTTTGTAAAACCTACCATCAGGTCAGCACTTTGAAAAATCAGAAGCCTTTCTCGAATGTCTCAAACACAGTTTCACATGGAAACTAATTTGTTTAAATATTGTTTTTTAAAATCAGTCTTTACATTAAGATTCATTTTTTGATATCAAGCCCTGCTGAATGGCCAATATGGCATCTCAGAGCTCCCATGGGAGGATGAGAAGCATCCATAACATTAGAGATTAATGCAAAATGCTTTTGTTCTAAGCAAAGTTTTCACATACAAATTATTACAATAATTTACAGCAAACACAAACCCCAAAAAGAATGGCTTTTGTATAGTCCAGCAGATGGTGCTATGATGCAATAAACTGGTTCAAGTATACAGGAAATACACTAAATGTGAACATTTCACTGCTTTACCTGGTGCCGCTGCTTTTCTGGTGGTTGTTTTGGCTGCAGGAGCTTTTGCTGGCTCTTAAAAAAAAAAAAAAAAAAGAAGAAAAGTAATTACTACAAACCATTATATGTTAAAAATCTAAGAAATCTAAGTACAGCCTTCCAGTGAAATATTGTCTGTAACAATTTTTTTCACTGATGAGGTAGGCCAAAAGATAACCCAAAGAGAAAAGAGCTGAGTTACCTTCAATAAACTCAAAGGCATCAACAAAATAATCAGCTGAAGGGCTAGTAAACTCTTGTCATTGGGCACTGAATCACTTTTAGATTTCTATCTAGCAATATCTATTCACAAACCAGAGCAAAGTAGGTATCTAGGGGTTTGGGCATGGCCTCACTGTTCAGGCAGCAGCTGTGGACTGGGAGACTCCACCCTTGGTCTCACAGTGATGAGAGCAAGAGGTCCTGAGCCAGCCTACAGAAGCTGGTGAGGATTCACTGCTGTGAATTCAGCAGTAGTGTTTCCTGGGGTTCCCACAGCTTGTTCAGAGTGGCAGTCTTTCCCCTACTCTGAATCTGTCCCCGATGAGAAAAGGTGAAATCGGGCTACTTCTGCAAAGTACATTCACAGACATGACTACACCAGGAATCTCCTTCCATCCTGAGGAACGGAGGAGCATTAGAAGAACAGATTCATGTTCAATACTGCACGTGAAAGAGCAACTGTTGGGTTCTCCCAGCAGAGAAGTAGGCGCTCTCAGACTGCTTAACTATGGTTCTTCTTGGGCTTTTCATGAAACATTTGCACTATTCTTTCTTTGCTGAGGTAGGACATTTCCTTGGAGAATGAAGTTCTAAATTATGAAAGGTTTGTGCAACCCCAGACAGACTTGGAGAATCTCAGCCCTGGATAGAAGAACCTAACTTGCCTACTGGATTTATTTACTCTTTACTAGTGTTTAGTTTATTGCTCTTATTCTGAGAAACTATCAAAACAGCCTGTATTGAAATCAAAATAATTTAATAAATATCCATAAACTGAACTCCACCAACTTTCATAATGGATTTTTTATATCAACTAGAAGATCCTCTAAGTTAAAATTCACATTTCCATACTGTGAGAGGAAATAATTAATCATTTTAATCACAATCTGAATTACCGAATGCCAAATAAATGTTAGTTAATCCTTCACATCTGTCACTGTGTTATTACAAAGTAAAAGAATATGGTTAAATCAGGAATGTAATTTTGAGTTCTTCCCCTCCGGTCTTTTGAGCAGTTCATAAAAGATGCATCAGATTGTCTTGTGAAACAGAATGAAAACAAAATACAGTTTGCATGTGTGGAATTGTTTTGTTTCCATCCATTCAAAAGCCTGCAGCAGATAATTATATCCTAACTTAGTTAGTATCACAGCACTGTAATTACTTGGGGTGCTCACCCCTCCATCAGGGAAATATATAGAAGTCCTTGAAAAAGAATTTACTTAGCATTTCTTTCCTGAGCGCCTGTTCTTGAAGAAGAAGCAGGATATCCAACACACATGCTCTACAAGTAAAAGATGAACTTAATACAAAACTGCATGACTACTGCATTTATTTCCTTCTGAGCTCTCAGCTAGAGCTTTCAGGCTAGTGAGACTTTCTTTTTTTTTTTTTTCATAACATCTGTAAAAAATTAAGCTAGGATTATTTTTATTCTACCAATATTTTTATTTTCATTTGAAGTATTTTATATCTGAGCAACTACAATAATTTTACTTCAGAAAGAATTTTTAAATGAAGGGTGTAATTGACCTGAAACTTGTTATTTATTTCTTATTTAACTTTTCAGTAACATTGAAACAGAAGTGCCAAAGTTGTTAAACTTTCTTTTATAAGCATATGATTTTTAGTTTGTGATTCACAAATTATTTCAGTTTTTCTTGACTCTGCAACTTTATATGAATAAGTTTTGGGTGAAAATTTCACTCTGCAAATTTCATTCACGTGTTGGAGCTGGGAAATTCATGTGATGGTTATGTGAGAGCTGCTGGGGAGTTCTCCCATGAGAGGAATCATGTGCCCAAATCAATAGATCCTTTAAGACCTGCTTGCAAACAGGCAGTTATTTCACTAACAGGACACTACTTGTAAATTAAGCCCATTGAATCTTTTGTTCAATCTTTTTGCAAAATTTGAGTAGGAAACCAATGAATGCCAAACGAAATCTTTTAATAAATTCCAGCAAAACTGAGGATGAGTTTATCCTACCATACAGGTTGGGAAAGATCATACATGGAGATGGGAGTCAGTGCATTTTTTAATCATTAATTTCATGAAATTTAGAATTCCAACAGTTTTCCTACTTTTTCTTATATACCGTACTTTCTGAACAGAGATCTGAGCAAATGAAGTCTTACCAGTGAAACTGTCTTACTACCCTTCCCGTGTTGAGGGACTGATGCTTGCAAATTTGTAGAAAAGAAAGCTGTAAGAGTTCCCTTGTTATCTACACCATGTGCTCAGAACGTTTCTTTGTCATTAATGCAGAAGAGTCCAGTCCCTACGTCTCTTCTGCCTCAGAAGCCTCTTTGGCTGAATCTGAACTAAGTAGGCAGGGCCCTTGTCTTGCATTTGTGAAGATGAACTTGGTTGTCCTCATCATGTTAGACTCTCAGTCTTCTCAGCCAATTTACCAAAATTGCTGCCACTGAAAGCACATTTAGCTGAGACCTTTTTTGACATTTCCTTCGCCATGAAGCCTTTGCTTTTGAAGACAGTGATAGAAAAGAGGGGAAGGTAAAACTGTCAGTCTCAAAGTGGAGTGTGGAATTAGAAGTAGGATAAGAATGGATTCAGAAAGTTGGAGGCAGCTGAAGTCTAAACATGTCATTTTTCAATTATAAAGGGTGTAGCTACTTTATTCATTTTTGTATTTTCAACAATTCAGTAACTATTATTTCAGATTATTGAAACATGCTGTTTGAAACTACATGACATATAAAGGGATCATAACCTATGGCACAGTATTCTCTTACTTTTGAGTTCTTTGGACACACCAGCTTCTTTTTTACCTGTAAGATAGAAAAAAACCACACATATGCATAAAAAAAGAAAAAAACACATTCCTAGGAAGTATATAGGTACAAAGAGAACTGCAGTCTGTGGTTAAGCAGTGAAACAGCTGTGTGTTTGAATAATGCAATGAATCAGTTCATTTGTCTGTTTCACGGTGCAGTTGCACCAGTTTAACCTTAAGTGTAAATGCAACAAAACCTGTGTGAACATGGAGATTTTTGTTTAATTTCAGTATACTAATCTGTGAGATTCAACAAGTGATTGAGCTACCATGGCTTACATGTAATAGCTAAGACATAGTTGCTCACCACCTGCACATTGTCAGGTTGCAGAAGTGTAAGGCAAGATGTGCTGGGAGCTTAAGTATAAACACATGTAATGAAAAGTACTATCTCCCTATAATTCTAAGGTCCCTTCCAGCCTAGGCCATTCTATGATTCTATGATTCTTGACATCCATACAACTAAGATCTAGTTTGGAAGGCTCCCCATAACACCTAGCCAGAGCTCCAGCTGCCACATATTTCCCACATGCCAAAGTAAAAGGAAGAGTTAAGCTGAAGAGAAGAGAGAGAAATTGAGCTCTCCCTCCAGAAGAGTCTGAAGAAAAGATCCCTGCTTCTCTAAACTTTTCCCAATATTCAATTAAAGTTCAAGCTAACACATTTATTTCATATTTGTGGAAAAAATGCACATATGACTCTTAGAAAAACTGAAACAATGTCAAATAGCTTATGAACCTGAAGAAACTCAGTCAGTCCTATGAGTGGACCATGTAAGAGTAAGTAAAATCTGTCCCTGGTTGATTTAAATGAAGTTAAAATAACTCGGCTATATGAAAATACAGCATGCCCAGGCAGTTTACCAGAGAGACTTAACTAAGCTCTTCAGTCTCATCTTGTTTAGGTGACATTTTTGTGCCACTTTTTTTGTAGGAGTTTTTTCTGATGGTTGAGAGAAGATTTGGAATTTTTACTAGGCAGGTGTTAGTGGGCAGAAATATTTAGCGATACCTTCTTTCTCCATTATAATTCTCAATGTTATCTTGTTTCAGGGCTTTTAGCTGGATACAAAAAACTGCCATTTTTATAACCATACTTGGGCCTTACCTACCTTTTTCAGTACTCTCATCTGTACAAATAAGAAATGGTTCATGAAGGTCCCATAAAGTAAAGAGATTCATAGAGCAGTGGTAGAACTTACTCCCATGGGTTCCATGAGGAAATGAGCATCCTCTGTAGCAATCTATAGCATGCCCAAACTATTGGCAGGCTAATGCTTATGTCCCCAATGTATGTGAATGATGAATTAATTGTACTCTTAAACACTGATAGAAGAAATACTTCAGGACAAAAACTGCCAAAGTAAGTAGCTTGCAAAACCAAGACCATCCCATTACTGATAATAATACAAAGTTGCTTCAGTTTCTGTTGCTCTCTAAATTGCTGTGAAGAATTTGATATGAGATAAGGTAATGCAAATGACTGCCAAGTAGTCTAATAAAAAGTCTTGAAAAATTCAGAGGAAAATACATTTCTATTTGGGTGATATGTTGCTCTGAACTAAAATGTTTCTGGGTTAATCCTCTGCTTCCACTAACTCTCTGTGAAAGCATGTTTTGCAGGCATTACTTCAAAGTATGATAATTACCACATTTAGATGAAATTAATCATGAGGCAGCTTTCAGCCACGTTATCTGGCTAAGGAGCCTGTTGAAGCCTTCAAGAAGTGCCTATTAGTTGCCAGATATGGAAATTTTAAAAGGTGTATATTGCAGTGATATGAATCATTTATCACAATAATCTTCTATTGCTGCAGGTTATAAAAAAAAAAAATAAATTACCAGCATCATTTACAATAACAGACTGGGTCTAAATAAAGCCCTCAAGTTCTTTCTTTCCTTTTCTTTTTTTCATATATGTCATCATCTAATAGGACAACATACTTTAATATATTTTAGAGCCGTGATTTATGTTAAAAGACTCAACGTATTTTTCCATCATCTGAAATACGTAATATATTGTAAATTCTAAGTAAATATCTGGACAATTTTTCCCATAAGAAAAATCTTATAATTTGGAGTTTTTTCGTGTATGTTTGTATTATTTTTTTAAGAGCAGAAAAATTACTAATAGCTGATTCTAACAACACATGTTGATATGAAAATGTAAATATTTTTACTCTTAGGCTATTCTTTTCAAGCCAAGGTACCTAAAGTGTGATTTCTAAAGCTATACTTGTGCAACTAGGCTGGAATGTTTTATAGAAAATTGTCCAAGGAAGGTTTTGTAGGACCTTAAACCATACAGGTTCCTTTGAAAGTATAAAGCATTTACATGTAGGCATCTCACACCTGAATGAAATAAATTACCTAACTACCAGCTGAACAACTGGCAGATCTCAGAGAAGGAGCAAAAACTGATAATTTCTTTTTTTTCTAACATCAGTGTTAGGTACCGCGTGATCATTACCCTAAACATGTCTTTGCCAGTCAGACTAGGAAGTATGTTCTCCGGAGCTTGAGGCTATTTTTTCCTTAAAATTTTTGTCTGAACTCTGGCAACAGGAAAGGCAACTGTATGACACAAGAACATTGCCTACAATTTTTGGAAGCCATATAACTTCATTAGGACACATATAACACATTGAACATCAGTCTGGGCACTCTAGCAACCTTGTCCAACAGCACAGTCAAAAACCCTGTCACTGTCCTTAGTGTTGGTGACAGAACTATTTGATATCCAACAGCAGGGTATGCATTGTATCTTAAAGAAAAGCTCCACTTCTACAACTAAGTAAAACAATTAAAACTAAACCTTTAGTAGACTTATTATAGGATATAAAACTTCAAAATCTGATGCCTTTGGCAATTTGGCACCTGGTCTGAAGTGTCAGTTTTTCAGAAGTTGTTGAGGACAAATTTGACGTCCAGGTTAAAGGGCTTGTCTAAACCACCCAAATACTGAGCAATCCAAAGTATTTGGATATCTCTGACAACTCTAGACGTGGGCTTTTTTTGAAAGAACCTGCAACAGGCTTACACAAGGTAAGCACTAGTGCTTACAAAATCATTTGTGAGCTCTGGAGAACTTTTAAGCACCCTTTTCTTTTTACATTTATTCTCAGGACATATTTGAAGACTGTTGTATTCTGGTCTGTATTCTCAAAAAGGAAGCATTGTTATACAAGCTCCCCTCTTCCCAGGTGAATAAACAGGTTTTTCTTTTACTGACTCTTGAAAAAGATTAATGTATAGTGAAACTTTTTTTTTTTAATTATGTTATTAAAACCTACCAAATATTCAAACAAACATGATCTGACTTTGTTCTTATCTGTACAGGAGGCTAAAAGGATCAGTTTGGAATTCCAGCTAGGAATGAACATTTGGCAGCCAGCACAGATGTATCTCAGTAGAACAGCAAAGCAATACTTTATTCTTTTGCCTCTTTTTAGCACATAGCTCTATCTTTTCCTCAGGCCTCGATCAGCATTCTTTTGAAGTAAACTAGCAGTACACAGTAACTGCAAATGATGCCTAAACTACACATGGGGCAAGAAAAAAAAATCCCTCTAAGCCTATATAGTGCCTTTCATGCCAGTGAGTCCCTAGGAGGTTGGTAATAAGCCATTAGACAAGGATGCCCCAGTGCTCTAGTACAGAGTGTGGCTGTTTGAGTTTAAACAAAGTTTCCAAAATGGAATATTTCAAACATTACTCTGAAGTGAATTCTAGATCTGGGGTTCACAAAACTTTTATGCCTTTTTTAGCAAAGAATTTATAATACAGTGTACATTGTACATTTGAGAACAGCAGATGTTCAGCAGATTTGTACAACCTATAATTTTTATACACAAAAAGAAGCTCTGGAAAACAAAGGGGTCTCAGATTGTACTCTCTTGAAAGGATCCTCTGTGCTCTTTTTTTTTTTCCACCTAGAAATCTCTCACTCTAATATGTATAAGCATATAAAGCAATCTTAATTTAAAGTGATACATGTATATTTCAGAGACAATATATTGATAGCTCTGTTAATGATGCACTGTTTAAAAAGTTGCCTAAAACCACTTTTACTGTTGGAAGCATTACTTGTTAGGTTATATCTGAAACAACCTTTCTCTTTGGAAGTTTACCAAAGAACATGACGGTACTGTCAAATTTACAAACAGAAACAAATTTCAGCGTTAGTTAGCTGGAAGTGTCTGAGCTGAAAGAAGACTAATATCCTAGTCAAACGTTGTGTAACCCAATGACTAAGGTTAAGGATACTAAGGTGGCAAGGATTCCTTTGTACCAGCTGATCTGGACTGAGCACCAAGACCTGGGGAATTGCTAGATGCCTCCGAAAGACATGATTCACTGAATCAAAAGCTAAAGAGAAATTTAAAATGTTAAACAGCTACTGAAGTAGGAATTCTCATCTTAAATCTTAGCAGTGTGTCCAGGTGGTGCAGAAGGCCAAGCAGCACACTGGCCAGTATGAGAAACAGTGTGGCCAGCAGGACAAGGAAAGGGATTGTCCCCCTGCACTCAGCACTGGTGAGGTTATGCCTCAAGTTCTGTGTTCAGTTTTGGGCCTCTCACTCCAAGAAAGACATTGAAGTACTGGAGCATGTCCAAAGAAGGACAACAAGGCTGGTGCAGGGCTAGAGCAAATGTTTTATAAGGAGTGGCTTAGGGAATTGGAGTTTAGCCTGGACAAAAGGAGGCTGGGAGGAGCCCTTATCACTCTCTGCAACTACCTGAAAGGATGTTGTAGAGAGTTGGGGATCAGTCTCCTCCTGTCATGAAACATCTGATAGTGCAAGAGAAAATGGCCTCAAGTTGCACCAGGGGAGGTTTAGATTGCATATTAGAAAAATTTCTTCATGGAAAGGATTGTTAAGCACTGGAACAGGCTGCCTGAGGAAGTGGTTGAGTCACCATCCCTGAAGATATTTGAAAGATGTGTAGTTGAGATATTTAGGGACATGGCTAATTGGTAGTGGACATGGTACTGTGAGGTTTATGGTTGAACTCGATGATTTTCAGGGTCTTTTCCAACCTAATGATTTTATAATTCTAAAGAAGAATATTTCCAATAAGATTTGCACAAATCTTGCATCATTGTTTGGTTCGTACTATTTATTTTGATTTAGGTATTCAATTTGTTTTGTGCTTATGGATGACTTCAATCACCCTGATATTAATTGGAAGGATCACACAGCCGAGCATAATCAGTCCAAAAGGTTCCTGCAGTGTATTGAGGATAACTTTCTGCTGCAGGTGGTTGAAAAACCAACAAGGAAATGTGCAATGCTGGACCTTGTATTAAAAAACAAAGAACGTCTGGTCATGGATGTTAAGGTTGGAGGCAGTCTTGGCAGTAGTGACTGTGATATGTTAGAGTTTAGTATTTTTAGGGAAAGAAAAAAGGTAGTAAGCAAAATTTCTACCCTGGACTTCAAGAGGGCTAACTTTGTTCTCTTCAGAGATATACTTAGAAGTATTCCATGGGCTAGGACTCTAGAAGATAGGGAGGCACAAGAGAGCTGGTCAGCATTCGGATTCTACCTACATCAGACTGAAGATAAATGCATTCCCTCAAAAAGAAAATCAAGTAGAGGATGCAGGAGGCCTGCATGGTTAGGCAAGGAGCTCCTGGAAAAACCCAAATGGAAGGGGAAAATTTACAGTAAGTGGAAAAAGGGTGTGGTTAATTGGGAGGATTATAGAAATGCAGCCGGAGTATGTAGAGAATCAGCAAGAAAGGCCAAGGCTCTCTTGGAATGTAGTCTGGCTAGGGAAGTGAAAGAAAACAAGAAAAATTTCTTCAAATACATCAATGAGAAAAGGAAGAGTAGGGAAAAAGTGGGTCCATTGCTAAATGAGGCAGGAGAGATGATAACAGAAGATGCAGAGATGGCAGGACTGCTGTATGCCTCCTTTGCCTCAGTCTTTACTCCTAAGGCCAGCCCACAGGAATTCCAGTCACTGGAAGTAAGGGAGCAAAACTGGAGTGAGGATGACTTTGCTCAGCCTTGAAAGGACACGGCTCAGAGGGAACCTTATTAATGTATACAAATATCTGAGGGGTGGGTGTCAAGAGGAAGGGGACAATCTCTTTTCGGTGGTGCCCAGTAATAGAACAAGAAATAATGGGTTCAAGTTAGAATACAGGAAGTTCCACCTCAACATGAGGAGAAACTTCTTTACTGTGAGGGTGACAGAGCACTGGCACAGGCTGCCCCGGGAGGTTGTGGAGTCTCCTTCTCTGGACACTTTCAAAACACGCCTGGACACATTCCTGTGTGGCTGCCCTGGGTGATCTTGCTCTGGCAGGGGGGTTGGACCGGATGATCTCTAGAGGTCCCTTTCAACTCCAAACATTCTATGATTCTATGATTCTAATCAATAGTAGGAGAAGAAAAAATATTAGAAACTTCAAGAGAAAAGGAACTGTATTAAATATGGAAATTATATTTTCTAATGTCTTTAAGTCAAAATTATTCTGGTTCTCCAAGAGAAAAAAAGGCTCCTGATTGTTATTACTGACCAAAGCACAACTGAGATCATGCTTTGAGAGGTTGGTTCTGGCTTTGCAAATGCAATATAGCATCAGAGCTTTTAGGGCTATACACCTTGCAATTATGACAGGTAATGTTCCCTTTGCTGCCCTGAGCAAGAGTTCACAAGAGTGGAGATAAAATGATAGCAGGTGGCATCTGATGGCTGAGAATTTCCATCATGTGCATAAAAAACATGATTAAAGTGTCCTAGAGACCCGTCTTAGTACAGTCTACTCCCAAGATAACAGATGTACCAGAATTAAAAAAAAATATTCAGTAATAAGATTTGCAGTTAATGTGATTTGCAGTGGTAAAAGAGCAAGACATCTCACATAGTTGAGCTTTATTAAAAACGAACTGTTATTGAACATATAGTAGTTAAACAAATATTTTTAAATGTCCTATTGATATATGGTGTGGTCTAGCATTGCTTTTTTTTTTTCATTTGCTTGGAATTTTTAAAACTTGTTTCCATAAAATAGTATTAATTTCAAGTCATATTCCAACATTTTGAGAAGTGTTCAATTCTGAAGAGTCTTTAGCAATTTATTTCTCAGTTGCTTTTAATTTATATTATTTTTGATAATTTTACACTAATTATCCTAATTACAGTAATTGTCATCTTACTACATCTCAAAGCTTCTGGGAGCGTTTGTTTTGATTCCAGTCACTTCTAAAAGAGAAGATACCCACATATAGGGGCATTTTATCAGAGTGCCTACACTTTCTGTTGTAATTTCTCTATTTACAAATAAGTTTTTAAAATTTCATATTGCAGAGAATTAAAACAACAGTGTTTTTTATTTTCAGTAGGATTAAAATCTAGGAAGGCTCTATCAAAATAGCTTATACTAACATAAGATTCATTTTTTTATCATACTTTCCTCAATCCATAAAATCTGATACTGGCATAAAAGAGCTGAAATATACATTCAGAAATATCAATGTTTCTCCCACATGGAAAATTCTGTGTTTGGACCAACACTTGGTATTGTTCCTTGTCTTGATGACCGAGCATGATCTTTACATATGCTCTGTGAAAACTACTGACAAAAACACTTCTTGCCTTTCCAAAATATCGTTTCTTGATGAGTGTAAGAAAGGCATCCCACTGCACTGGTGAGGCTGAAGATGTGTGTAAGGAAAAGCAAGTAATGCACCACTACTGCTTCAGAGCTGTTTCCTTTAAGAATAACTTGGGAATAACTGGGAAATTTATTGGCAGAGACCAGCAAGCCTTGAATCCCACACTGCAGGTTTTCTGTTTAAATCTCTCCAGCCTCTAGGACACAAAGTGAGGGGAAACTGCAGATGATGTTACTATTGCTGAGTAAAAATGGAAGGAAGTGGAGCTTCTGGAAGGTAAAATCAAGTTTCCTCAAGCAACAGCAGATTGGATTATAAAAACAATTCTTAAAAAGTATTGATAACCAAAGCAGGATATAAACGGGGTTGAAGAATTTGGGATTATGAAAAAATAGCTAACTAAATAATATTCTTCTGTTGTTGATTACAACTGAAAACTTGTGATAGTACTCCAAAATTTTGACAGATAATTTTTCCTCGAAGGTGGAAAATATTCAAACCCTTCCTTCTACTCTCTGTGAAGGGTGCCCTGTCTCTTCACTGTCATCTTTATTTTCTCTCCACTCACAGTAGCAGGCTCTTTGATAATTTCTTAATTTCTCTGATGTCTCCAAGTCCCTTCTGATCACCAGCCCACGTGTGTGTTCCTTCCCCACTGCACTGTCTCCTTGTACCACTATGTCCATCACCATTTACAAGGGAGCTCTAAATCCTGTGCATCCACTGAGTGCCTGCAAGGCCTGAGCAGAACAGCATCAAGAGGCAGGTAGTAACCTAAAGCCCACAGAGCTTTCCAGAAAGTTGTGTGGCACTGCATCTGGCTGAAATGCTAGATATTACCTCAGATGGATTTCCTGAGATCATTAAAATGTTCGCTCAATAGCATCAAAAATAAAGCAAGTGGAGAGGGATACAAGCAAACAAATGATTCAGCTACACTTGTAGTAAGAAGCAGCCTGCACTTTGGGAATGGCCAATTTCAACTGTACCAGTGATTCATGGTTCCACTAATTAGTGATTTCTCCTTTCTACTGTGTGATTGCTGAAATGGATTCAGTCTCCCCCACAGCAGAGCAGGTGGAAACATGTTCCGTTGCCTTCTGCATTCATCAGGAGTGGTTTAAAAAAGAAAAACTTTGGAGCACAACATGAATTCACATTTATTCACACACAGGAAGCTGTAAGTGCAGTTAATTACACAAGCTGCAGTCATTTAGGGAAAAGGCAATCCTTTCTGTGTGACAAATGCAGGTAATAACATTAATTCCTAAAATTTTAGAACTGGATCTTTTCCTGGAATAAACTATCATTTGAATTAGTGTAAATATTATAATAGGTGAAAATTTTCTTCAGCATTTTTTACCTTTCTTCAAACAGCACAGCGGATATACTTTCTATATTTCCTTAAGAAAGCTCAGCACCAATACTTTCTGAATGACTCATGAGAGGATTTTTTGTACAGTCAGAATAGGTTTAAAGTGTATGTATACTATGTGTCTTTGCAATATTTCTTTCTGTACTTCTTGACACGTTTCAATTTTTTTTTCTCTCTGTTGGACAGATAGCATCTGTAGACATTACCACTTTGTTGAAGATGTTTTTGTACTTCTGCCCATAAATGTAGTCGGTATTCTTACTCTGTGAAGAGGGAAATCTGAGTAATACCATGTCCATCCGCTCGTCTTTGTAGGTGATACACTAATTACACTCTTGTAAGTGAAGCAAAATCTATGAGAAAGGAACCTTGTGCAGAACCTACTGCAATCAAGTTAAAAATCAATGCACTTATAACCACAGCTATGTATGGCTCTTCCACTTAAGAACATCTTCCCATTTATTATCTTATTCTATTCAATAATACTTCATCTGACTCAGTCTCTCAGAGTTACCCATGGCAAAGCCACAAAGTTATCTCTCCTTCTTGAAAAACAGATCAAGAGAACGAGCATAGCCATTGGGAACACTCACTGAAAGGTTAAACAATTGTAACTAAGAGTGAAGATACCCGATTTATATTAGGAATATCTCTCATCTATGAAACTTTTTATGGGAAAGGCATCGAAGAGACTCAAGTATACTTTTAGATAAGTGACATGAAAGCCTTTAAAACATCTTTTCAAGGTCAAGGGAAAGTTTGCTTTTGCTTTTTTTAAGTATAAAACAGAAGAAAGGAAGGAAAACCAGCCTGATTCCAAACTCTGAGGATTCCTATTGATTTTTTTAGCTGTGGGTCAAGCCCTCAACTTGTCCATTGGGTGACAGCAGAAAACAGATAGCACTGCATAGGTATGCCATGGTATGCATGGATATCTCACATAGAATAATTATCCTAAATATCAGGCCTGCTGACTCAGTCGTACATCTTATTTTGAGGGCACAGAACAGTTTTCCTCCATCAAAAAGATTAACTTTGTGTTGTTTGAGGCATAGGAATATTCTAATCCTGTTATTTCTGGATGTGACCAGAAAAACAAAGATTACATTAATCCCCAGAACAACATAAACAGGCTTGATGCAATAAATCAGATCCTTTAATTAAAGCTATGCCACCCAGCTGCTTACACAGCACAGGTACTTATTTCTAAACATCTGAAAGTCCAAAGACAAACTGATTATTTTATTACCTGTGTGGACTTTAGATTGATTATGTATCATCTTCAGGCTTGATTGTTTCTATTCTAACATTTCCCCAGAAAGTCCTCTGTAAGACTGACAAAACAGCATCAGAAGAGATTCCCTGTCAGACAATAAAATGACTTCTATGCTTTGCTCAAAGAAGGTTCTCTTGTCAACTTATCAAAAAGTGAGTTTGTACCACAAGATCAACCTTTCTCCCTTTTCTCTGTATTTATTAAAGGGTTGACATTTCTACTTCTTTGCCAATCAGATCTTACTGGCATCATCCTTCGCCTTTCTCACATCACTGCCTGCTTTGTTCAGGCAGAGGTGGAAAAGAACAAATACAAAGCAACAGGTCTGGGCTGAGCAATACTCAGTATGGACTTGAAAGTGTTCAGCTCACAATAGTTAGTGAAGAGGCCACTAAAAGCTGCTCGAAGCTTATTCATCTTTTAACATTTCATGGACAGAGCAGGGACCCACATGGAACACATGGAGGTGGGCAAGGATGGGAAGGGAGATGGCATTTCCTCCAGAGCCAGTTCATTCTAAATGAAAGAGAAGGTCAGTCTTCCACCTCAGATATGCCACATCAATCGCAATGGAGAGTCAGGTTTACGTTGAGCCAGTTGTTACTGTGAGGTGAGGGAGAGACAAAGAGAAGGCAGGAAAAACTTATTTCTAATTCTCTTCCTCTTTGCATTGCACC
Organism: Trogon surrucura; assembly: GCA_020746105.1. Taxonomy (NCBI): domain Eukaryota; kingdom Metazoa; phylum Chordata; class Aves; order Trogoniformes; family Trogonidae; genus Trogon; species Trogon surrucura. The sequence goes on from CM036618.1 coordinate 58,900,719, forward strand.
TCATTTCTAGTGCTTCAACACTGAACCCTAAACATGTCCTGGAAGAGTGTGTTTGGTTTGATCTTGGTACGGATAACGTTGTGATTTCCAGCTGAAGAACTCTTTCAATATACAATAATGGACAGTATTTTCAAAAAACACCACAGTGACCTTGCAGCCTCTGTACTTTTTTTCAAAAGTGACAGAAGCATTTAAGAGCTTAATTCTCACAGAAGATCAATGAGAGTTATGCGCCTGGCCTACTTTGACATGTTTCTAAATCCCGTCAAGTGCCATGCTACCCTTTAGGCACCTAAATATCTTTGAAATCATGTTGTCAATCACTGTTGACGGTGGAGCGCAGAATTCAAAGTCCACTGAGCAATTTGAAACTTTCAGTGTAAGGCATATTGATGCTACCACCTGTCCTGTTTCCACCAGTCACACGGAGACCATGGGATTTTTTTTTCTGCTATGTTTGCATCTCTACTCTGCTGGATTTTATGCCTTGTCTCTAACTGTGACTTCAATTTTTTTTATTCTGTATTTATCCACTTGGGGAGATACAATCTGATTTCTACTAAAAAGGCATATCTGTCTCTTGATGATTTCTGGGACTATCAAGTAGAAAAGCAGAGTTTCCTTTTTTCCACGAATGACTGAATACTTAGAGGGTGACTACCACTCATGTTTCAGCTTACAACGGCTTATAAAAATAATGTAGAAAAGAATTTTCCTTTTGCTAGTGAACCTGCAAGACAGTTGTCTCCAGATGTGTTCCTGCACTGACTCTCCACTGCATTCTCCTTTAGTATATCATGTGTTTCTCTGAGGATATGCCTCCATATTGTTAACACACCATCAGGTTATCTAGTCTCATACTTTGTTTTCAGAGGATCCTATATTTCAACTAGGCACCTTTTCAGCTGATGTGTATCTTCCATTAGGTAAACAATCATCTTCTGCAGACATCAGGGAAAGCAATATCCACCCTATGCCATGGTAGTTTATCACTCTTAGTGTTACTAACATGCAGCTCATTTTCAGCCTGGATTCTGTTAGTTTCAGTGCCCAGTCATTCATTCTTGTTAAACTCTTCCTACTAGATTAAATTGAGGTATAGTAGCAAGAATCTTTTTTTTTTTTTCTTTGAAAGTACTTAGTATCCACAATAACAAAGTAATTTTTTTTTCTGAAGACATGAATAGAATACTTTATTTCTCTCTGTGAAGAGTATTCTTAATTTGTAAATAATTGAGTCACTTTTTATTGTTCTTTCTCCAATTTGGAGACTGTATCAACATGAAAGTTCCAGTCTCTCCAGTGCCTTGTACACAGGTGATACGTGGCCACGGTCTGTGTTCCCCATCGCAAGGTTTACAATTTTGTAGCTGTATGAAAAAATGTCAACCTCAACTTGCCATTCACCTTGTCAGTTTTAAAGCTACTTTCCAAATGTAAATGTGAGTGGCAATATAACACATGAGGCAGTAGGGAACTGGGCCCTGAGGTTAGAAAGACTATATTTGGGTGTCACAAGAGAATATAACTCTGACTAATGGGGTAAAATTAAGCAAGAGAAAATTTATGCAGACTGGAATGAAACACTTAACTGTGAGATCTATTAGGTTGTGGGATAATCTTCTGTGGGAATTGATGGAGGCCTAGTTACTTCAGACATTTAAAACTAAACTGGATAAAGCACTTGAAGATATTCTGTAAGGAATTATCCTGCATTGCCAGAGGGAAGGATTAGATGACCTAGCAGGTCATTTCCATCTCCACTTTCTGTGATTTTGTTGTACTAACCCGAACAAACAGGAAATTGTTATCAAAGTCAAGAGATGCCACTAAACCCTGTCTGTGTCAGAGAAAGAAGACTGAATAACATGACCTGTTGGTAACTGTGCAGGAATCCTAATCCAGCATTTCTGCAAGTTAGTAATTACAAACAGTGCTAGCTTCTGTCTAGCTTGTATCTGAAAACAGAAGCCTAATGGGCACTGCCATTCACTAATGTGAATATTTCAGGAAGCAGTGGATAAGTTATGAATAGGATCCAGGAGAGGAAGAGTAGGAAAGAAAAAATCAGGATGGGCCCAACGTGCATAATAGTGTCATGAGCAAGTTATTAGTCAGGAATGAATCAGCTTGTAGTACAGGAGATGAAACCTGAAGCTCCAGTCAGCCAACTGGGAAAACTAGATGCTGTTTATAGGCTTTGGTGTATGAGCATCGATTCATATAATGATATTACCAATTGAAATCATAGATAAAATGAGACCAGAGCCAGGTTCTTTGCTAAAGGTTGTACAAAGGCACAGCTAGCCAAGCCATGGTCTCTGCAGAAATGTACTACTGAATGAGCAGTCTAGTAGATAAAGCTGTGAAAAGAATATTGGTAACATCTTAGAGAAAGATCACACAGTTCTAAGGCCCATAACTTGATCTTCCTTTTTTTTTGCATGTGTGTTTTAACATGATTGTTCCTAAATTTGCTCTCAACTCATAACACACTGTGCTCACTTAATTATTGCCCTCATGCATTCATTTGTCTTCATGAGGAACCACTGGGAAGCTCATTGCTTATTTTTTTTTTGTGACTTAATTTTTATATTTGTTTCTCCTCTTAATCTCTCTAAACCTAGCTGCAGATAAACATGAATTATAGGTTCCTGTACTGGGTCTGGGAGCAATGGAGTTAATTTTCGTCATAGCAGCCTGCATGGTGCTATGTTTTGGATTTGTGGCTCAAAAATTGTTAGCACACCAGTATTTTTGCTACTGTTGAACTGTGCTTGCACAGCATCAAGGCTTTCTCTTTTCCCACTCTGCCTGCCCCACAAAGATGGGAAGAGGTTGGGAGGTGACATTGCTGTGACAGCTGACCCCAATTCTCCAGAGGGATATTCACTACCATACAATGGCACATTCAACAATAAAAACTGAGGCTAAACGAATAACAGCAGGAAGTTTTACCATTGCTCAAACTGGCTGGGCATTGGTCTGCTTGTGGGAGATGTTGAGCAATTGACATTGCAACACTTGTTTTTTTCTTCCTACTTTCACTTATTAAGCTCTCTTTGCCTCATCCCACGAGCTTTCTCACTTCTGGTCTTTCTGCTGTCTCTTCTACCCCTTTAGTCAGTGGAGAGTGAGCGAGTGGCTGTGTGGGCGTTTAGGTGCTGGCTAGGTCAACCCACGAGAGTGTCTTTTTTTCATTTGAAAAAAAAAGTGAGCAAAGAAACAGTCACACAGGGTTCTACCTCTCAAGACTCCTACCTTCTACATGTAGCAGCCACTCCGAAAACAGGCCTGGCCAACACAAAACATACAATAAGAAGTAAATGTGCACCTCATTTCCTCACCATTGCAGTTTTCACCATTTCCTTATATTTTGTCTAATAAACTACAAGAAAATTAATGAAAAATATGTTTTGTTATCTGTATGTGACCAGTCACTTTCAAAATAGCATGGGTTCTTCTGGTCCGCCTTCACAACTCTGTTTTGTCCTTTTAAGTAGCCTAAATTAAGACAACTTCCACACCTCTCTGGCCCTCGCAGATCTGACATTGAGGTCATTCTGAAAGCACCCGTCAACCTCCCATCTGCTGACATCTATCATGTGACATCTATCACATTAGGGAACAGGAGACACATGGCAGTGCCCAAGCTGGGCTGCTGAAAGCTGTCAGCACTTCAGCTATCTCCTAACTGGAAATACACCCCTGGGAGCAGGCAGGGCAGAGTGAGGAGTTTCAAACTCTGCTCTTGAGACACAACAGAGATGTCTTCCTACAAATGTGTGTGAGCACAACCCATTCGCTCATCAGAAAAAATCTGAGATCAACATTTGGATCCCAGATGAAGCACTCAATCCATTGCAGATGGATCAACCCAAAGCATCTCAGGCAGTGCGATGTGTACCTATGCCTCTAGATCAGTGGGAATGCCAAGCATGTTTTTTTCATAAGTATAAGCCTATGCCATAAGGTATATAAATTTTAAATTTTCTGGTACTGCTGAATGTACTGTCATTCTAAAACATTTCTTCTGAGAATGGCATCACATTTGGATGACATTCTAATATCTTTCTATCCATGAAAGAAAAAGGGTAAGGAGCACAGGGAAATAAGTATTAGGTTCATAATTTCATCTGCAAACTTTTTAAATAGCCACATTTGAAAGCAGACAACAGAAAACCAGACATACAAAACAAAAGAAAAAGACAACTGACCACCAGGTGTCAGTAGTTGTTCTCTTATTGTGGTAGAAAGATTAATACCAAGACTGCAAGAGTAACAGTTGAGCCAAAGAAGTCACAAAATAAAATGGATTTCATGTTATTGTTTAAATAAAGAATTTTAAAATGATCAGAGGAATCTGTCTTCCTGTCCGTATAGAGCACAATAACAAAGAACACACTATTGGGGAATAAAATGGTCTTTTCCCTCCAGTTCCTATTAAATCTTTGGAGATTTTTTTTCAAATTACAGTGACTGATCTTTAAAACAAAGAAAGCATAACTGATGAAAATACATCTGTGGTCAACCCATGCAAAAAAATTACTGGGATCTGATAGGTCTTCTTTGCTGTTGCCTGATTACCTCCACTCTACTCTGTGTACCTTGTATGATAACAGCTCTCCTTCAAAGCATAATTAAACATTCTCCCCAGCTACATGATCTCACTGGATGACAGGGTTAAAAGAATAACCTGGTTACCCTGGTTCTGTGGCAATCATAATATAATGGTTTCAATTTTTACATCTAAGATTAACTTTCGATTTATATTATCATGACTGCAGAAGAAGTTGTTTGACCGTTACAGTGACTCAGTATTTGTAACTCTAAACCTGCAGAGACTTTTCCTATTCAGGAGGTAAAGGTTTACTCTGGTAGCTAGAGAGACATCACCAGTCCTCTACTCTGTTAACGGTGTTCGATGTGAAACATTTAACAAACTATCCTGCGTTACAGATACATCTTTATTATCTTTATCATGGTTGTATAATTATCAGGGATCTGGATGAGAAGCTTGAGAGCACCCTCAGTAAATTTGCAGATGGAACAAAGCTGGGTGGGACAACTGATCTGCTTGAGGGTAGAAAGGCTCTACAGAGGGATTTGGACAGGCTAGATTGATTGTACGATTGTATGAGCTTCAACACAACCAAGTGTCAAGTCCTGCACTTGGGTCACAACAAGCCCAGGCAACACTACAGTCTTGGAGAAGAGTGAGTGGAAAGCTGCCTGCAGAAAAGGATCTGGGGGAGCTGGTCAACAGCCGGCTGAACATGAGCCAGCAGTGTTCCCACGTGGCCCAGAAGGCCAAAAGCATCCTAGCCTGTGTCAGAAATAGTGTGGCCAGTAGGACGAGGGCAGTGATTGTCCCCCCTGTAGGCAGCACTGGTAAGGCTGCACCTCGAATCTTGTGTTCAGTTTTGGCCCACACTCCAAGAAAGACATTGAGGTGCAGGAGTGTGTCCAAAGAGGAACAGTGAAGGGTCTAGAGAAAAAAATCTCTTAAGGAACATCTGAAGGAACTGAGCTTGTTTAACCTGGAGAAAAGGAGGCTGAGGGGAGACCTTAACACTCTCTACAACTACCTGAAAGGTGATGAGGTGGGTATTGGTCTCTTCTACCAAGTAACTAGTGATAGGACAAGAAGAAATGTCCTCAAGCTGCACCAGGGGAGGTTTAGAATAGATATTATGAAAAATTTCTTCACTGAAAGGGTTGTCGAGCATTGGAACAGGCTGCCCAGGGCAGTGGTGGAGTCACCATTCCTGGAGGTGTTTAAAAGCATTGTAGAGATGGCACTTAGTGACATGGCTTAGTGGTGGACTTGTCAGTGTGAGGTTGATGGTTGAGCTTGATCATTTTAAAGGTCTTTTCCAACCTAAACAATACTATGATTCTATGATAGATACATGCACAACACTGGATATGCAACCACTGCAACCTAGCTCCCTGATTTATATAGTGGCTTCAATGGTCCTTAGTAAGTGCTTGGATGCTCTGTTGGGACTATGCATGTATCAATACCAAAAATATAAGTCACATCATATTCCCTGACCTGCACAATAAAACCTTGACTTGCTTTATCTCTGTTAAGCAGAACTTCTCAGGAAAGCATGTGGATTTGACTCCCTTAAAACATTTGTCACTGAGGGTGAGAACCTAGGGATTCCTGAACATTTGTCCAGCTGATGAGGCTTTATGGTTTTGAGCAAAAATATTTTCTTCCTAAACATAATTTGCATTGGTTGGTTTTCCTGGGTTTTCATAGAGGAAATAATTTTGAGATCCAGCTAACATTGGCATGGGGTTCAGAAGATACAGGTTATATATTATAAGTCCCATGGACAACTGGCCTGGGTGACATGTCTATACCCAAATTTCCCGGTGTGAAAAATGGAGAAGAAGGCACTGACTATCATTCTAAAGTGGTTCAAAGATTTGCTATCAAAATATGCAGCAGAAGACCTAGGTATTTTTATTACCATTATTATTTGAAATTATGCAGCAATAACAGGAAGACAGGATCATCAATGAAAGCTGAGCAGAGTTTTAGGTAGGAAATGGTGTGATGATCCAGGCTGACATTTTTATTGCTTTATAAGCTCATTTATTACCTATGTTATTTGTTGTGATAACCAAAACAAAGTGGGAAAAGAGTTTGCAGCAATCAAACTTAAAGACAAAGGCTGCGTGTTAACATCATGAATTTTTAGGAAAGCTGGTACAAGAAGGAGCACTGAAGCTCCAGACAGTTGAGACTCTAAGAAAGCGACCATCAGGAAGCACTCTACAAGCAAACTATGAGTACCTGAAAACACCAATCTCCCAATATTCATTTTCAGGTTGGAATAGGCACCAAAGCTTTAACAGAGAGGACCCCCTTTATCAGTCAGATTGCAGGCTGGACCGCTCTGATCCGATGCGTCCCAGCTTTGGGATAGCCTTCACAGGGATCTTCAGGTGCCGCTCCTTCATTGTCCAGAGTAGTGCTGATAGATTTTTGCAAAATGTTTTGAAGTATGACTGTGCCAGGCCCTTGTGTCTGACAATTATGTTTGTTTAAGCAAGACCTCTGAGTTTGTAACAATGGAATTGTCTGTTTTTCAGGACAATTAGCACAATGTTTTTGTACAAGCTGAAGGTCAGAGGATTAATGTGGTTTTATCTACAACATATTTTTAAAAGCTAATTAGGAATCATTCAGTTCACTCTGTACTAAAGACTGGGAACATTTCACATTAGATGACTCTTGCTCTTCTGCAGCAGCAGAGAGAGAGAGAGGGGAATGGAGAAAGAGAGGAACAAGGAAAGAGTGAGGTGGCGTGTAAATCAACAAATACATCACAGGGATGTAGTTAACAGAGAGCAATAAAAAACTCCATTCTGGTAATGCCAGAGACAAAATTGTCTCCTGGACAAAAGGGCTAATGTAAAATATTAATCAGCAAAAATATTCAGTGTTTGCAATCACAGTCATTCCTTGTTAGAGGAAGAGAGATGAAGAGGAATAGAGGGAAACGCTGCTCTTCGAGAATTGTTTTAGAGATGTTTTTATCACGTAGTGCTTATGGAGCATCTCCTTCTCCCTCTGTCTCTTGCACCTGACAGCCTGTACACACCACCGCTCCTCTGTGGGGAAAGCCTGGGTAACGGGCCTCCTGCCAGAGGTGAGTCTGCTGGGAGGGGGTACACGAAGGCGAGGAGCAGAGGTGGGACCGGGGTGCCAGGGACGCAGCTCCTGGCAGGAGGAGCTGCCTGCTGGCACGGGGAGGGGCGTGGGTGTGGGAGAGGAAGAAGCATGCCCTATGGACACCTCGGCTTCAAGGATTGCAAATGTTAAGGGAAGCAAAACGAGACGCAAAATCAGAAGCATCCAGAGGCAACGCGAGGATTTGAAAACCAGGGCGAGGAGTTTATTTTTAATGCAGTGGGCTCTGCCTAGCCTTTTAATGGGAAAAGGTAAGAAAATTGGAAGCTGTTCCTACACTCTTGCTTTTGGATGCTTATCTATGCTGTTGATTCAAGTGCTCTGAGGTTCATTTACTGTGTCTGCCCAAAGCATGTAAATACTATCAGACATTGAGGTGCCTCATTTCAAAAATGAGCTACGCACTACTATTCTGTTGATCAAATGTGGCAATTATTTCAGGCTTAAAACCTTTTAAGGGTAACAATAGGTGCTGCCAATCAAACCTGGAAAGTACACATGCATTCAAAGAGCAAGCTGAATGAGGAATAACAGCAACATGTGTAGTTAGAATATATTATGGATTACCATCCCCTTACACAAAGGCTAGTAAACTCTTCAAAATGCATCAACCTACAGAGCTTATAAAAGGGACAGAAATGTGCGGATGTCTCGGTTTGTCTGATTTGTGTCTTTCTAGCATTGGTAGGATGACTCACTGGATTTAGTAACAGCTTGTGAAGATGAACATAATAAATTTATGCTGCAGCTCTGTCATAAAATATAATCTTTTAAAATTCTGTATTCTCAAGTGAAACACAAGCTTAGAACTAGAATAAAATTAGAAAATATATTTGAATTGTCAGCTTATTTTCTTTTTAAATCTGTGTTTATACGTTTCAATATGCAACTTAACTTGGAAAAGAGTATTCCCTTTCATGCTCATGCCTTCCCCAGTGTGCCACTCCCTACTATAAAAGACTGAAGCATATATAAATATGGGGCTACAAGGATGGTACGTCAAGGTAGTCTGTGTCATTCTGTGTATTTTAACATTGCGTCAAACATAAATTAACATTTTTCTTCTCATCCATTCAAATAGGGAAGCTTATGAAGACCATATACAATTCAATGGCAAAGAAGTTGGCTGCATATTGAAATTTGTGTATGTAATCTACAATGTTAATAAACAATGGGATATATATATATCTTTTCAGCTTTGGGCAAAATTCAACAGATTTGAATAATTAGACAACAGAGCACAAGGGTTGACTCGAGGACATAGCAATTATGGCCCTGAATCTTTCAATACTATTTTAAACCTTTCTCCGTGGCTTTAGGCATTACTCTACAGAAAGGTTCATCTAACCAGTTGATGGCTTGTAGAAGATTATATAGCAAGTGTTTGACAATACAGCAAAGAGAAACACTGTTTCTATGTATTAAGATGATGACAAAACCACTGGAATGTCCATTTTGTTTCTCCTTGATTTTAATGAGAATTGATATTAATGAGACAGTTTCACAGATTGTGTCACTCACTAGAGTTATGTTTGCATTTGTGCATTAAAAAGATTTGCAAATTTACTGAAATAACAGGAAAGAAAAGTTACAACTATTTTTGTGTAGGCAAGACCAAAATGTTAATTTCAAATATTATTGAGAAATGTATCTTTTAATGGTAAATACCATGAAACACAATTGATGAAGTTCAGAACATTCATTAACTTTAAACTTAAAAAAATTATTTTCTGGGCATGGATAAAGCCTCAGAAAGATAGCTATCTCTTTTCTGCCCCATTAAGTGCTTTGATACGTTGATGTTTCTATTTATTACTTAAAATGAACTGAATTTATGAAATAAGTCATACCAGAATCTACATACTCCATGCAGTCTTTCCATGCTCAGCACCCTTTGAAATTACTTGTGCCCTTGATTGATTTAGTATATAAGAAAAAGGCAGTGTTTCTAATGTTTTTGTAAAAATCCCAAGGTCACAGAATTGAAAATTACGTGTTATATGTACACATATATATACGCATATATAATATGCATAAAATAGTATATATATGTATAATATAGTGGAAATACATTACACACACACGTATATATACATACTGTGAGAGATATATATCTCTCCAGCTTGGATTCTTAAGTAATAATGATTATATACACCCCTATCACAAATGCTTAAAACTTGAAAGTGGTTACGCTAAATAGTCAGATATCTACTGCAGAGAAAGACAGACTTCATTTTCTTACCTGTTTTTTTAATTTCAGGGACAGCTGTCTTCTCATGAGTTTTCTCTTTTATTCCTTCTTTTTCTAAGATTTAATTAAAGAAAGTAATTTGATATGCTAGAACTCTGAATCATACACTCAAATATGCAGTCAGCCAAGTCCTGGTGGGCACATGTTGAAAAAAATGTGACTTATTTGGGAGTTTAGTTTAGATTATTCCCTTGTAGGACTTGCACCCAACTAGCCACAGAGCAATCAGCTGAAAATGAAAATTAATCAGCATGCATCAGCTGTGGGTGATTTGGACCTTTAATAATTCATCAAAGGCTAGGCAAAAATCATCAGTGCATGAACATGGTACCTTTTAGCTTAAGCTCCAGTAGCAATGAGATCATTAAAAAATAATGAATGACATAAATATTTTCCCACGAAAGCAAGACCTTGGTGGATTTCAGATGCTTCATGGGAATGACTGATCTAAAATGCTATTTAGATGGATATCAAGGCTTTGCAGTTTGGTCACTGCAAGTTTTGGTTGTGATTCTATAAAATAAATAAATAGATCTACCCCACCTTCAGAAAATGATGTACCATGAACTGAATGATATCTCCCATGCGTTTTGTGTATGGCAGTGTCAATGTCCTGCTATATATAGGGACTCCATTAAATTGTCTAACAAACCCATATATGGAGACCATACAGGACTTTTTATTTGTCAGAAAAAGAGTTTAGAAAATATCGGACACTGAATACATCAGATAGCAGATACCAAAAAAGCGGTAACATGCAAATAGTGCCCAAGCTAAGAGAAGGACAATACACAGCCAGAAGCATATGATTAATCTAGTGAAAAAATGGTGAGATCTGAGCTGTGAGTAGGAGTAAAAGATGAATGAGGCCAATAAGAAATATTCTCAGACCATACCTTTCTTCTTAGCTTCAGTTGTAGCCTTCTTTACATCAGTCTTTTTCTTTTCCTCTTTTCTCTCTAAAAAGAAATAGAAGTCCAGCTGAGTACTTTTACATATATGTAGCCACACACATATATATACATACACACACATATATATATATATATATATTTGAGATGAGAATCCTTGATTAACTGCAATACAATTGCAAGAAAAAGTATGTGAACCTTTTCGAATTTTCATGGTGTCCTGCAAGAATTTGTCGGAAAATGCGATCTTACTGTCATCTAAGTCAAGAGTACTGGCAAATATAACATGCCTAAAATAATAACACAAAAACAATTCTGATCCTCCATCTCTTTGTTGAACACAGTTAGGCGACGGTTAGATCACATTTTCTGACAAATTCCTGCAGGACACCATGAAATTCCAGAAGGTTCACATACTTTTTTTCTTGCAGCTGTAGGTTCTAGATGTGGTGTGCAGGTCACTTTTTTAGATTGCTGTCAGCAGCTCACAAATACAGTTTAATACTCCCACAGTGAATGTGGCACTAAGGGTGGAACCAGAACCAGTATGTACACCAGATAATTACTTAGGTACTAATACAATAAATTATGCCCATTAACCTGATGTAACTAAGAGTTTATTGCGGTGATTCAGTAGCCATGCACCTGTTCTGCTTCTATTATAAAATCTGACTGAATGACAGAAAAACTTGTAAGTGGTGTTTGGGAATAAGTGCAGAATGTCATGAAAAGCCTGCTTATGTAATATACCTTTATAACACTTTTTAGGAATTGAATCTTTGAAATTGTCATTACGGAACTTTGGTTATTCATGGAGACTTGCTGTTAAAGCATCCTCTACAAAAGGACTTGACTTGTTCTTTTAAAAGCATCTGCTTCTATTTTGTCAATTAGTTGGACAACATTAGAAATAAGGGTAATACTTTTGCTCTTTTTTTTTTTACAAAAATCTACAATAATTTAATTACTTATTCCATGAACGTTGTTAATTAGAAAACTGAGAGTTCAGTAGAAGAAATGGAGAAGTTATGGTTCTTATTTTTCCTTTGGGAAATGAGTCCCCATTTTGATGGGGAAGAATACAAGAGTGAAAGAATAGCTAATCTAAAAGCTTTAACTACTTATCCACAAAAAAAAAAAAAGAGCCAAATTTGTTACTATCAGTTTGTGCTGCATGGTTTTGTGTGTTGATGTAGTTAGTTTTTGTGATGTTTTACTGTTATGAATGTGGATAAGAAACCAAGTTGTATTACCATACAAAATGGCACAGACACAGAACCATAAGCCTTTAGGAGAGAGTCTTTACTTGGAAAATACTTAAAGTATAGGAACATTTTCTGAATCAAACAGATCTGAGAAGCAAATATGCTATTATCCCTTTCATAAATTGATGTGAAGGTAATGAAAAACAAAGAAACTTACTTTTCACTTCTCTTGCTACTACGATAGATTTTTCTTCTGCATGAAAAAAATATATACAAACAAGGAATGAAAAGAATTAATTGAAATACTGCACAGCATGCTTTTAACTCCCCCCCCCAAACACGTGTTGGATAGAAAAATTACTGTCTTCGTAGAGTACATGAATTCCACAATCTGTCCATTGTGTTTCATAAATAAAGTTATTTTGTCTGTCGTAGAGGCAATGTATTTACCAATATTCAAGGTCTTCCCAAACCATACTTCTGCTGATTTTCTGACAACAGTGTTTAACGTTAAGCATCATCTTGATGTGCTCCAGTTCTCTCTTATTTTAAACAGATTTATTCAATGCATTTCCTTTGTTATTTTCTTGACAGAATGAAGCAGAAAATCCTTGCATGTGTTTTACAGAATGTTTCTTCCAGTGCTTTGTGTGCTTAATTTTCGTAATTGAAATCCCGAACATACTGATTTGTTTTTTGTTGTAAGCATGCTTTTTGACACTTTGCTTTCTTAAACATGTATAGAGAATCAGAGCACTGCTCATCCCCTACAACCATGTTTGGAGTTTCATTTTCTTGTATATTTTAATATTCTTGGGGTTATCTCTAAGACTCTCAGGAGTCTCTCTCTCTCTTTTTGGCGTTCTGTTCCAGAGATTCATGCTAGGGACTGTGGCTGCCTCTTCAAAATGAAGGTCTTCAGCCTCAAATTACACAGAAGCTGTTCCACAGCTCCATTTTCCTGTGTCACCCAATGACTTTTCAGTGTTTGGCTTCCACAATGTAAAACTTCAAAAATGTGACTTGTTTGCTTACTCTAACTGATTTAAATAAAACTGTTAAACATCAAGTTTATCAATTCCTGTCAGACAAAAACTTCTTTCTCTCTGTCTTCCTCCAACTAGCCTTTACTCCTAGTAACTAGAGACTGAATTCCTGCTTGTACTTCTGTGATTTCCATTTTGTTCTGAGTGGAGCCAATAGCTCCATTCTTCCAATTAGGTTAATTCTTTTTTTTTTTTTTTTGCTTGCTAATACTTCTGACGGTAGGCGATGTATTGAAATAGTTTGTAAGTCCTTAAACCCAACAAGATTCTCTTCAGACATAATTTCTGCCTTTGAATTTGCAGTATTTTGCATGCTTCTGGGGACATGCTCATCCATATGAAGCCTGTTCCAAGTTTCACAGCAAGGTTCAGAGTTGTACATATCTTAAGAGCCATGAGCTGAGACATGTTGCTTTATGAAGTGGGGTTTTGTGGGGAAGATGTACAGGAAACGGCAGCAATTCATACTGCAAATAACCTAAAACACAAGGAGGTTAGATCCCTGGCTGTAGAGTTTTTATTGCTAAGTCATTCCATTGATTAATTCAACTGACATAATTTTCTTCCATCAAGCTCCCAAGTTGCAATATTCAGAGTGTCCAGGGAGCCTAGAGACATCTATATTTGCTATGAATTTTCTAGAGGATGATTACATAGAGGTATTAAAGCACTGAAGCCCCTATTTCCCATTAGCACCGCCTAATGCAAGCTGTGCACTCTTGGTTGAGTCTGAGAAAACGTTGTCTCAGGCCTTCCGTTCACACCTCAGCTGCATCTAGCCCCTCTGATGTCCCTCTCAGGTACTACTGACAAATGTTTATGCAAATGAGAATGACGGACTTGGCAAATGGGTATTATGGAAAGAGTTATTTCTGATTTAAAGAAGCAATCCCATTTCTTGAATTTATTTCCTCTCAATTTGAGTAGCTCACATTTAGATTGTTGCATATTAAGTATATACTTAACATCAGTAAAAACTGTAATTTCTAAAGCAGTAAATACAGTGTTTTTTTCTCCAGATATGTAAACAGCTAATTTAAGATGGCAGAGGACAAGATGACAGGATCTGCCAGCAAGAGAAGTGACAGACTTTGCAAGTTTCTTCTGTATATTCTATGAAGAAGTGGAATTTTATGTAGTGCAAGAAGGAATGAGTACATGTGAGCATGAGAAGTGTGAATTAAAGCAGTGATGTGATACTGAATGGGAAATACAGGTATTTTTATTTTTTCCTGGAGGAAAAAAATAAAAAGGAGCATAGAATATTTTTCTTGGGAAGTGACTAGAGAAAAGAGACCAGCCCTAAAGCAAAGAAACATCTGATATAGAATTATTTATTTCTCAATAAGGAGTGAAGGTCTGGAGACACTGGTGGTAATCCAAGTGAGATTCAACAGAGACTGAGAAATAGGAGTTTCAATCTGAATTTCTTTTACCAGCTTTGACAATGTCTTTGTGTCGTTCACATGGGACATCAACTAATCCTTGGACAAGAGGGGGAGGGGAGATAAGAGAAACACGCTAACAACGCAGCCCTTGAAAACAGGCCTGGTAAGACCAGTGTGCTACTGTGCCAGTGCTGAGTGGAATCTAAATTTAGGGATGCAAGTGAGTTACTGGGCATAAGTGTCATGGGAATGCTGCCCAGGAACTGGAAGAGGAAGGTGCTCTAAGAGCTTCTTCTCCGTATTGCTCCAGATGTTTCATGTGCTTGTGGGAATGCTGGATCTAGAAGGAAATGTCAACTCATTCCATCCCCTCTGAGAAACTGAGGTAAGGAGGGTAGCAAAATACAACCACTGGAACCTTCCTGTGGAGAGGTACATGTATAAAATATACTAACTAGTGGGACTGAATGCCAGAAGTTTGGAGATGTTTTGGTTCAGATAAGCCTTCTAAAGTTCAGATACTTACACAGGACTTATCTGCATTTATCTAAAACGCTATTGTCAGGAAATCTCAGGTGAAAAGCTCTTGTGAGAGATTTTGGGTATTGCCTGGCTTTATGAAATACTACAACAACTTTTCTTGCCTGCTGATTCTGGTCATGGCAGAAGTAAGGAGCAGTAGACATATGTGCATACTCACATAAAAAACAGAACAAAACAAACATCAATTCTCAGCTTTTCTGAGAAACTATAGTTCAGATTGAATGCAATAACTTTATTCTAGGTGAAACTTCATTCCATCTTTCTGCAAGCATCTCTGTATCCCTTAAGCTGTCAGTAGCATAATTTAAAAAAAAAAAAACATTCAAAAACCCCTCAAGTTGTACTTTAAAAATTCTGTTTCCTTATTAATGTTGATGAAGTTGTGGTTGCTCTTCCTTTGTTTTGTGAATGGATTTGTGACTGAAAATTTTCCCTGCTGAACTCAATGAAATTTTTTATTTTGATTTCAGTGGGACATGCTATCCTTTCAGATATTAAAATAACTCATTGCCTTTCAGTTTTTGATGACATTTCTTTTCCGTTTGCATGTTGCTTCGGGTGGAGACTGTTAATGACTGGTCAGTTACACTTTTGATTCTAAATTTCACACACATTCACACACTAAAGACTTTTTAGAATTACAGTCATTCTGGAGGAATTTAAAAAAATGCAAGGAAATATTTCTGCTTTGTTTAGGATGTCATGGAAATTCATACTTTTAAAAATAAATCTAAATTTCAAGCAAAAAATTAGCTCAGCTATCTCTTGGAAAAAAAAACCAAAACAACAAAACAACCTTTCTGGGGTAAGGGTGTCCTTGTTGGTCCATTTTTTTTCTGTGAGAAAAAATTCTGTGCTGTCTCAGCCAAACTACTGCAAAGTCAAGAAAGGTCAAGGAAACCTAAATAGCATTAAAGTTCTTAGAATTACATTTTTTATTGTTTTGTTTTTACGCAAACACATACATGCCTGTGCACTGACGTACACACATGCACACTCACATACTTTCTCTGACTTACAGGTGAGTGCTAAGGCCAAAATTAAGTGCAGTGTTTTGCAAAGCTCTTTTTAAACAGCACTGTTTCATTTCAGCAGAATAAGGTGATACAATTTGTTCTTATATTGAGCAAGTAAAAGACTAATGGGGCAGAGGCACACAGGTCATTGGAGATATAGCACACCCTGAAGTCCCAGGCAATCTCTCCAGCCTGATTTTGCTTTTTGAAACTGCTTCACTGTTTTCAAATCCCAATCTGAAACACTATTTGGCAGCTTTCAAGATTGCTTATGGAGATATTTTTGAGATTTGTAGAAAGTCTGTAATAGAAATATCATGCTTGAAATTCCTAGTGCTTTCATGTGACCCACATAAGTGTTCTCATTTCTTCCTGTAGTGATTATAGGCTCCTTTTTCATGGCTGATGAACTAAACACCAAAACTGTTTGTTAATAGCATGAGGCCATATGTTGCCCTCACTAAACAACACGGTGGGGAACAGAGGAGTACAAATACCAGTGTAATGAAGCCAAGGCAAATAAAGATAGGGCATGCCAGGTTCCATGACAAGACCAGCAATAGAAACTCCACTGGACAGTGTTCAATGGCAAATATGATGCAAATATGATTACAGTGAAGAATTAAGTTCCCAGAGGAACACTGACTCCTTATGGTATGACCTTTCCTGGCCAGAGACAAATCGACACGGCTGAAACTGCAAGGTTAGTCTTCTCCCTCCTTGTGCTGACATTCCTACTAGGCAACGAAACAACAGCAGCACCAACAGCGTGAGCAGTGCTGGGAAGGGTTTTGATGATGCTTTTTATGGGGCATGCTTTTCAGCAATGAATGTCTGAGTTTTAGGAAAACAAGATGATCAAGCTATGTAGGACCTCTTCTGCAAGGGTTTCAGTTTTCTTTCCAAAGAAACATGGAATTTCTGCCTTTGAAAGCCCAGAGAATCTTAATCCAAGTAAGTATTTTCCGTATGAAAGTGCAATATATATAAACGATTATTGTTTTCTTAGTCAAAAAAACATTTTAAAAAGCTAAAATAGCTTTCAGAGTTATTTGGGTTTGTTTTATTGGGTAGATTTTGTTGAACATTTATTTTTAAATGAGTAATATTGTAAAGATTATTACTGGAGATAATGAGAAAACATAGTAATATGTCTAAACAAAATATGCACATATTTGTACATATTTTTATACATTCTAGGAAGCTTTTTTCTCAATGTCTGTTTAATTTGTTCTGTCTTGTGCTAGAATAAAAGTAGAACAGAAGAGCCTCATGTCATTAAGTAAAATGTCAAGGGCTTTCCGAAACAGTGAAGATTTAAGCTTTTTTCATCATAGCTAAATCATTGGAGTTTACTGTTTAAATGTCTAATCTAAATCATTATATAGCTCACTTTGAAACCTTGTGCCTATTATTTCAAAGGTCTTACTGTCTTCAGTACAAACTCATGGAGGTGTAGGGCCCATATTTTTCCCAAAAAAAATTGTTTTCATGCAGTGTATAAAGCTACTTAAAATGCTTCTTCTAATAAACTGGGTTAAAATGAGTTAATTGTATTATGATATTTCCGAGAGGAACATTTTTCTTATTAGTTTTTATTCTCCCTTGGGTTAAAATTTATCAGAAAAAGGATATTCATCCACAAATCCTGCCAGTATTATTAAGACTCTTCTAAATTTGGAGAAAACCTAAAAATTCTGCGGTTTTGTAAGGTTTCTGTTGTATATTGAATCACTGTCTTTCAGTAGAATGATTTTTTTAAAGAGTAATTGATTTTGTAGTGCAAAAGAAGAAGGTTTTTTATAGAACAATCTGTGTACAGAAGAGAATGTGGCCATTGACAGACTGTACAGATACAGATAGATTTGTAAAGATTTATACACTTCTATACATCAAGGGAGCTTTGTCAAAATTTGTATTGGCTTTAGTAATTTAGGTACTCTTGGTTATATCCCCTAATGTTATATTAATGAACTGAGGTATAGACTAGAAATTCTACAGACAGTGTATATTCTATACAGCAAGAAAGATAGATGCAGATTGCTATTTCAATGCCAATTTAGCCTCCACCGGAATTTTGGAGGAAGTTAAACATGTTTCACAGCAATTCACATTACTGTGTTCTGCAAAAATGTGTGATTAGAGGATTCAAACAGTGATCTAGAGGAAATATATTTTTTTCCTCAGAGATCCTCTGAAGACTTTACAGAGATTTCAAATTTTCTTTTTTTATTTTACCTCGGTTAATATCACAAATACCAGCAAGATGGCAAAGAACAACCAGTGTACTTCAGCAAAGGAGGTGGATATTTCAGAGCTCGTCATGATGCTTTAACAGATTAGAAGAGTTATGTTGATAATTCTTCCATGATCAATGTTCTCCCACTCAAAGACAGAAGCACAGATTTCTAGGACAATATAACCTGGAAAATCATACTCAGATACAACATTGATCAACGTTTTTTTTTTGGTGATATAATGCTGTTCAAAGTTGTACAAAGCATACTGTCTGCTTGAAATCATAACTAATATACCCTAAGATCCCTTCCACTGAGAGATGTATTTTTTTCAGGCTTCTCACAAAGGTGCTGGGATCTTATGAGCCAGCAAAGACATGCTATTCTGGAATAATTAATATGAAGTCTTGCTAATAACTAACTACACCTCTTAGCTTAGTTTTGACATTTCTTGTCTAACTGTGGTCTTTTCCTGAGAGATTATCTTGCTGTGTCAGAGAGCATAACATGGCAAGACTATCAGAAAGGAGAGTATTTCTCAGGTGAGTGGGAAAACAGAGGAAGCTAAAAGCTGTGTGAGCTGAGTAAAAAAGACAAGCCCTGAGAGAGACATTCACAGAGAATCAGTGCACACCACGACGTAGGTTTAGGATGCCAGTGGATCAAAAAATACAAGAAAGCTAGAATTAAAAGAGGTGAAGAAGACCACAGTCAAAGAAGGAGTATATTAAAGCCAAAGTTCAGATAGCCATGGAACACAGATCTGTCCAAGTTACAAGCCAGCACCAGCGTCCTCCCTAGGTGGCAGCCGCAGAGTGCCAGCCAAGCTGAGGGAGCTGCTTCCACGTCCTTGTGAAAGCTCCAGAAAAAGATAAGATAAAGAATCTAAAATGAGATGTTTTACTTTGTGGTTTGCCAAACAAGGTTTACAAGCTTGGAACACATGTGGAAGTTGTTTATCAATGTCTTCCCCTTCACAAATTCCCTTTCCCTCTTTCTCTTGTTGCTACAAGATCTTTTGTGGGTTTTTAATTTTTTGTGTTTTATTCTCACTCTGCTGGTGACCTGAAATTTCAAACTTTTCACTGAACTTTAAGTGTAAGCTCTCAGGACAACACTGCTTTTGGAAAAGAACTGAAACCACCATGAAATAGGAGAGCAACGATCTGTTCTTTTGCCTTCTGACCAGATGATTACAAAGTGTTCTGCTTTCCAACTGGGACACGTATAAAAAGGCCAATTCTCATGCACTCCAGTGCAATTTGATGCATACTACAGGAATATAGTATACAAATTGTGATTGTCTTGCATTGTGTTTGCCGATTGTCTTGCATAATTGCCCCTTGTCTAAAAGATTTACTGTTGAGGTAAAGGAAGAGAAAATCACAATGACAAGGAGAGAAAGGTTGAGATTTAATACATAATAATAATATGCTGGTTTTCTAAGACTTCACAAATTCAGCAAAGCGTATTTTGTACTGGACATTGGATCTGTTTCAGGAAAAGCTGGATATTTGATATTTGAAAGTATCAAATAATCTAAAATTGTTAGATATCTGTCACGTATACTGCCACTCTTTTCACCTTGTCAGAAATCAAGAATTGTCAAAGATTACCCAAGAAAGCAGTGACAAACCAGGGCAATAGCGGAAAGATCTCAATCTAGAAAAAAGAGTAAAACCTTTTCAGTCTTTACCAGCTGCATGGTTTTGTATCTAGTGTCTGAATATCACTGTGTTGGAAAGCCTAGGGTCTAAATAGACTGGTCTCATAAATTTTCTGTGTGACGACCATTCTGTTACTTCCTACAGTTTTACCTGGTTTTCAGAGCTGGCTGCTTCTCTCAAAGGCTGGCGCAGTCCTTCCATGTTATACAAAATACATATCCCAATTAACAAATGCTCATACTTGCCCCCTATTCTGAGAACTTGTTATACTATCTTGAACTATATTTATGATGAGAATAATCTTTTATTAAAATCTGTTCCTTCATCTGATCAGTAATATTTAGTGACACACCAGCCATAACAGTATGTAAGCATTAAGAAGTCACAGACAGATGTCTCTTCAACTATTCCAGAGATTTAAATTTCTCTGCCTGCCCCTCTTTTTCCTTTCTGACTTTGTGCCAAATATTGCCATAAATTACTTATTTTCCTCATGGATGAAATAAAGCTTCAGGGTTTAGGGTTCCTAAAGGCACTGTGGCACATTTTCTTGTACATAGAAACCACAAAACAGCACAATATAACAGCTTTTCACAGCAGTATTTTGCAAGTAATTCTTGCTTCTTCATTTCCTCCAGAACTATCGCATGCAAAATACTGTATCCTAGTGACTGGCCTTGAGGCTTAAAGGGAATTTAGTTGAATGATTCTGAGCAGATAATCTGCCCCCCCCAATTTGTTTGCCAAATGGGTGTCTAATTTACATTCACAATTACCTCAATTGCATGCGTAAATGAGCTAATGAAACACACAAATGTGTAACTGGTCATAAATAGT
The DNA here is from genome assembly GCA_020746105.1 of Trogon surrucura. NCBI lineage: Eukaryota > Metazoa > Chordata > Aves > Trogoniformes > Trogonidae > Trogon > Trogon surrucura. Next base: position 58,921,531 of record CM036618.1, read on the forward strand.
CATTTCTATGTGCAATTGCAGTAATTGCATGCTCCTCATGATTTCGAAAATCAAGAACTTGATGTTAATTTGATGCTAGTTCATGTTGTATAACAGTTATATTTAAAGATTAAGATTTTTACTCAACAAATGCAGCAGCCTTTTTCTATTATGTCTTTTTTTCCATTACGGTTAATTGGTGGATAACAGTGTTTAACATTGCAGAGACTTCTTTTTGCTGATAAACAAGGATCAAACTTTTCCCTAAAATAAGGAGGACTGCAAATCTATTTATATGCTGTACTGTGTCACAACAACCACAACAGTTTTATACTCCTTTAAACAGTATGCTTATAAAGAAATATTCATTTGAGGTAAAGGATTTTGGGGAAAGAGACAATAAGTCATGTAGCTATTTTTTATCCAAACGTTCTGATTCACAATAAGAACATCACATTACAGAAAAATTTAATTAATTTAACTATTCGTTTTAGTCATAAGTTCTGCCAAAATCTAACTCTTATTTTCCATTTCCAAATGCAGGAAATCTTGTAGCTCTTGTTACTTATTCTGCTGCCATACCATCTGTTTTTCTCCTGTATTGCAATTTCTTTCTGGATAACATAGAATAAGACCTCTATGAAAGAGATTAGCAAGCGCCATGGAGTGACTGAACGACTCCAAACTGCCGTATGCTTACATAAAAAGGCTCACATGTTTTGTACTATGAAATTGTATTGTGTAGAGACCCAGGACATATATTGCAGTAGTAGTTTTAAGCCATTGGACATAGTTCATTTTAAAATTAAAATGCATATTTCAGCCATTTTACTAATATGACTAGACTGCAAACAATACTTTAAATTGCAGGGGTTATGTTTTAATATTCTGAAGGTAAGATCTGACTTTGTATTTTTTCTTTCAGTGGTTTTAACAATAAACGCAGAGCCAGAAATATTATATTCATTATTGAAGATAATACACAGAAACATTACTGAATAACAATAGCTGAAAGCATAATCCAAAGTATATTAAGAGGATAAAGTTGATTATGTTTACAGTTAAATGGCAACTTGCAGCTAAACATTATCCAAAGCATTTTACAGATTGGTCCTCAATCCTGTAATCTGTTTCACTCAGGAAATCCCCTGAGCCATCTGTGGGACCACTATGAGGAATATTTAGGTCTTTTCATGCAAATATGGTTGTGCTATTCATGTCCCAGGCCTAACAATTTGATTAGTTTTGAAACACAGGTTATATTTATAGACAAAATCCATTTGAACAGAAAGTCAAGTTAGTGAGTAGAAGCCAATAAAGGAGGAAAAAAACTTCAAACTTGCCTTCAACAGCTGCTGGTTTCTTTCTTGGACTATGTTCTAGAAGAAGACGAGGTGGTACCATTTCCTTATGTCCTGCATGTGAGTATACAGGTTAAGAAGCATAGAAAATTTATTCACTAACAGGTTGAGCAGATTCAGTGGGAGTCTGAGCTCCCTTCAGAATTGTTCATGTTTAAAGTATTGCACTGTGCATAAAAGCTATTATCTTCCAGACACCATAGGAAAGAAATATATTTCTCAACAAATAAAGTAATTTATTTTTAAGAGACACATTTTAAATCAATGAAGTCCAAGTGACTCAAGCGTACACTGAAATGCTTACAGTTCTATTTTTCTTCATTAGACTAAAAAACTGAAGAATATCACTGTGATAATAAGGTTACATATTCATGATGTTCCTTCCACAGTAAAAGCTTATTTTCCTTTGTCAAACAAATGATTTTCAGTTGTTCCCTCAAGTCCACTTGTTATGAACTTCTTGAAAGACCAGTAAAAAATTATTATGTTTCTCATCCTTAAGGTTTATTCTTAATTAGTCAATATCAGCCAGGTCATGCACTGTAAACACTGATGAGATTCTGATCCCAGCCGCTGACTGAAATACTTCTACTATTGAACTGCATTCATAGTATTGAACTGAGACTTTCTGTACTGTTTGTCTATGTGCAGATACCATGCTTCATCCAGAATATTTTTCACTTAATTTCCCCAAATATTTACAAACAGATCTATTGCACCTCTATATTACTTATTCTTATTTTCTGCTTTTCAACACCTGTTTGAAGTCTCCTTATTTACTTTTAACTTCTTTCTCTAGCATTTGTTCTCAGTGACTATCATGTTATTGTCATTTGGAAAGCACGACTTGTTATGACCTGGGAAATAAAATTAAGTAGTAAAATATAATATTGATTCAGTCATATGCACCAGCATACATTCACCACACCAGAGTCCACATGAAATCAGGCTGTTAAATCTCAGCTCCAGCCCCACATCAGAGACACAAAGCCATGCCTCATGCTTGATCAGCGATAGACTCCGAAGAGGAATTAAGACCTTACTGAGCCGTGGAAACTGCAGTATCATACTCACCCCTCTCATTTTACAAAGGTATGTATACTCATAGGGAATACGTGAGAAAAACATCATCTTGTAGACAGCAGTGGGATTTAAGCGTCATGGTCTTAATATTCTTTTATCTCATCAGCATATGTGTGATTGCAGGCATATAATTTGCAGGTGTGTAGTTTAGTTCATCTGGTAATTTGTGTAAAACATCACGCATGAAGCTTGATTCACTTGATGTCACACTTGATTCATTTCCCTGAGTCACTGACAAATTGCCAACACTGACAAAATCAATGCATTCAAGGCGTTGTGCAACAAATGGTAAAAATCTTAGTTTTTGCATATATTTCCTGTCTTGGCAATAACAAGTGGGTATTTACCAGTCTCATCACAGAATGACTCTACCCTTACAATGAACAGTAGGCAAACTTCATGAATCCACACATCTAGTCATGATTTTCTAGACAATTTATATCTTAAAAAAAAAAACAAACATGAAATTGCAAACAGCTAATGAGATACTGACTACTATTTGTTCCCAACCAGAACAGAAAAGTTATACCTATAACCTCGGTCAATATACAGAAATTTCAATAACTGAATTCCTATTTCAGAATGAAAAAAAAAACCAAAACAAAATAAAAATTAATAAAAAATAATCTTATTTTCTGCCAGTTTTGGTTGAAGTCCTTAAGTTCTTTTTTTTTGTTTGTTTTCTTTGGTTTTGCCTAAAGTAGATCATCTATACCCCAATGGAAAAAATAATGAATTTTCTAACTTGCCTAATTGCTTTGTGTGAAAGATGATAAAAGGCAGTGGCTCAGACTGTTGCATAAATCAGTAATGAAGAAGGATGGTCATTAATTTGGACTGCAGTGTCATATCTACTGCATGGGGTAATGATCTAACACCTCTAGGTCAAAGTATAGGCTGGCCCCATGATTTTCCTGTCTTTGCTGTAGCAGGAGCTTTCTAATGACTGCACGAGTGTTAGTTAGTATAATGCCAGTGCGATATCACTTATTGCTAATGACTTGTCAAGTTCTATTTCATAGTTTTACAAGTTTTAAGCAAATCATTTATTTCATTCAAATTGACCACATGATCCAATATGAGAGTGTTTTTAAGCACCAAAAGCTTAAGCTTCACAGATCAAAAAATTTCCCTTAGGCCAAAATGTTTGTTCTGAGCAGGTTCCCATCCACTCTGATAAAAAGCTTCTTTAATATTTCCATGTGTTATTAAATGTCTCTCTATTCACTTTGATGGGAATGCGAAAGACAGTAGCTGAATAAATATTTTATCCTTGCTTTTGATGAAATATGTTAAAGGGGATATCCTAACTCAAATTTCTTTTCCTTTTTCTCTCCTTTGTAAGTTATAAAGCACAAGTGGTTTTCTGCAGTACAGAGAACTCATAAATAGAAGTGAGGAATTGGCCTCATCAGATCATACCATTAGGATTAATGACGTCTACTATCTTGATTCCAGCAGTGGTCAGTTGGACACATATCCATGATGTAAATGAGAGGAAGAGAGGATGCTTTTAGTGATCCCAGTGGACAATCAGATTAGTCCATGAATCATGAGAAATCATTATCCAGATTACCACTATTATTACTGCATGCACAGTTCCCTCATTGCTTTAAAAATGCAGTTACAGAAGAGCACTGAAATTCAGTGTCTGCATAATTATTTGCTTCTCATTTCAAACGTGGACTTTATTTTTCTACTGTGAGATAAGCCGAAAAGGTTCATTTGACCTGATTTTATTATTTTTTTATTAGGGCTTGATTGCTCCGAAAGATGTAATTGCAAGCATGGAAGTGTGCTTATATTTCTATGCCTATTCTGCCCATGCAGTTGTGCTACAGATATCTCTCTGTTATATGATACCGTAAACAGCTATCTTGACAACAAATTACAGATGATGGAAACTGAAATAGTAAAATGTTTTGACTTTAAGCTCATGGGAATGTGCTCACCAGGAGAAAGTGTCATGTTAAGACGTGAGGAGCTTCTTCCACTGCCTGAGAGGAAAGAAATATTCTACAAAGCCAAGTTGGTTTAAGGCAGTAGATGGTAACATAAATTCTTCATTGAAAATAAGCTACAAGCCTCAAGCTCTGTGAAACTTCTGTCATCAGTGTTTATTAAGTCATTTGAGATGTAATGAAGAAACTCATTCTGACTTGGCTTATGAATATTTTAGATTTTATATTGCATGATAAGGAATACAAAACAAACTTTAATTACCTTACTTTTCTAAATCTAGGAAATGTCTGCGTGTGTCAAAAATGTCATGTCTGAGCATTGAGGATAAATTGATTTCTTATGAAACAACAAATCACATGGGTTTTCTTTCTTCCCTGATCTACCCAGTTCAATTTGCCTGCAGCAACCTTAATTGACAAATTTAAAGATAAAGTCTCTACATTTCTCTTTGCAAAACAAAAGACAGAAGTGGGATAAAAGAAAATAGTTCTAAAATTTATCTGTTATTATTATTATTATTATTATACTACAAATAAAGGCTTCGTAGACAGATGTATATTCCAATTGGATACGGGAAGAAATAATGCTACTACTACAGAAAGTGATACATGGAAACATTGTTCCTATGACTGTGCATTTTCTCATATTCATATACTGGTTATTTGAACATCAGGAATCCTACAGCCCAACAGCACCAACACTTTGTTACAATGTCTCTCAAATAGCACAGCAAAACTCCCTCAGATAAATCTCATTTTGCCCATGTGTGGCATTTTCCCCTAATGATAGTGGAAATAATTGAAATAAAGTAAGTATGCTCTTTGTAGTACCATTTGGTATGAAAAGTAAATTCAAATAAATTGCTTCATGAAGCTTGGAATAAGACATGGATTGGTAGAATGAGGTAAGACTGCCAAATAGGCTTTTAGAAGATTGAAATCTTAATGGAGTCCCACCAATCTGCCCAGGCTTCCAGCTTTGATGTGTGTGTAGCTTGAAATTAAAGATGAGGCTCTCCCTTGTTTTCAGTCATTACTCTTCAGACATTAGGCTGTCACTGTTCTGATGAAGGTTTCCTCTGCTTAGTACATGTGCACGAAAAACTATGAGTGAACTATTTTTCATTGAGAAAGAATAGCTGAGGATCAAGTGGTTAGATTGTGTATCTGTTTTGAAGAATGCAAATACTTATTTTGGGGAATGAATGAATTGAAAAAGAGGTGCCCCAAAACAATCTTTCTAAGGAATACAGTTTAACACGGTGGTTTTATGTACACTAGTAAAATAAATAGTGCCTACCTAGGAATGTTACTGAACTCTGGAATTCAGACTTGCAATAATTTTTTTAGTAGCTTCTGACAGTTTTGATCTGTACCAATGTCTTAATTAATTGTCTCAGCTCAGGAGTTATCAAGGGCCTGGGACCACTCCCAGTAGACATCTGGGATGCAGAAGAGTCATTTTGACCTTGAGGAAGTGTGATGGATGTGGATCACTCTATGAAAGAGAGAATCACATTCAGAGAACAGGTGAGTTGAGTTTGATTTACTAGTCCAGATGCAGCCCACAAGCTTAAAAAGTGATAACAAAATTATGTCAAAGGGAAAAAATAATTTAAACAGGGTCTTAATGACCTATTTGGAGCTCGGTTTTTGACAGTGGCAGGTGGAAGTGACGGATAGTATAATGAGGCTTTTAAGGAGGTCTATTCTGGTAGCCAACATATATTTCAGTTTTTCAGTTGCATTCAGGATCTGACTCGTTATTAAATGGATCATTGTCCAAGATACAGTGAAACTCTCATTTTGTGTGAGGTTGCTACTTCCTAAGAAAAATGCTGCTACAATATACATGGCAATCACCTGTAGCAATGAAATCCCTTAAATTTTTGTATTCTGTTACACTGGCTATCAGCTAGTTAGTATTATGATGCATAAGAAAAGAAGAAAAGGAGAGATTACCTGGATAATGTCCAATTCTTCTGGGTTTAAAATACATTAAAAATGTCACAGATAATATTGGAGCTCTACATAGTGTAAAGCACGTTATTGAGAGATACTCCTCCTTCAACACACAGACAATAAAACGAAGCCTATTATAAATAACCTAACAACCTCAGGAGGCCATCAATCCATTAAACAAAAAGCAAGGACCAGTAGGTTGACAGTAAAGGTGTAGGAAGGATGGATGCACACTGGTAATCTTAATGTTCTTCTGAATGGAGTAGGGGGAAAGATTAAACTTCCCTTCTCAAGGCACTAAGGAAAAAGCAGGAGTACCTCTATAGTCTTCTGTTTTTAATAAGTAGACGTTTGAGTTCATCCTTTGTTTTTGAGGATGCATTCTTATATATATTTTTATCCATTTATACCTATAAAATATGTACTACATATATGTGCACACACAAGCATGTGCATACATATGCATGTGCATTTATACACAAATAGATATGGATATTTATTTAGAGATGTTTCTGAACAGAAATTGCTTTTTCTAGCTATACTGATTTGGTAAATGAACAGATGTGAGATTCCATGGGTGCAGACTCCTGGTCGTTGTGTAAATATCAGTTGGTCGATACATTTTTACTGAGCCACCAAACCCAGTTAAAGTCACAGGTGGGAATTTGTTTGATATTTTTTTCTTTTCTTGTCGATTTGTATCTCACACAACGCAAGTGAGCATGCCACATGTACAAATTGAGCAGGCAAGAGAAGCGTGAGTAGAGGTCTGAGTAGCTTATTTCTTCTGCTTTGACCTACAGCCAGTCCTGTTGATCCCAACCAGAAGTGTATGCAATGTGTCTTATCTCCACTACAGAACTACGCAGTCAAATCCATTTACAGTAGTAAACATGTTGAGAATTCTTTTCCAGAGCTTTTTACCACATTGAGCCTCCAAAATCCCTCTTTATCTCAATCCATATCTTGTGAAAGCTGCTCTAATTCTTGTGTTCAGAAGATTGACGTCATTAGGCAGTTAAAAGTTAAGTTTTAACAGTTTTGTAATTACACATTAAATAAGCCACACAGACTCTTGTGACGCTGAAAGAAAATTGAACCAAAAAAAAATGAAAATTGAGTTGAATTGAATTGAATTGTCTCTACATCCTTCTGTTATTTGTCCTGTGCATTCACCAGGCAAAAATAATCCTACATATTATGTTTAGAAATATTGAAAGATGGATCTCAAAGAGCTAAGTCAGTAAAAATGGTGGATTATTGTGCTGAAGTTACAGGTTATAATAGTTATTGGTACATTTTGGAGTTCGAAAGGATTGTAAAAGAAGATTATAAAATAAGAAGATATATTCAGCCTTCCTCTCTCTCCAAATAACCTTTAATAAATTGGTATCATATATTATGATCCCTAGCATAATTAACGAGTTGGTATAGATGCATAGTTTTCACAAAATGAAGTATCCACAGGAAAATAATTAAAGCGGAGAAAGAAACTATTGCAATTAAATTCTTGCAGTTAACAATTAAAGAGAGGGGACTGATAAGCTGTTATGACGAAAAGTAATAGACCCTGACTATTCCGCTGGATCACTACTCAGTGATCTACGAGTTATTTATCTGTACATAGCATCATTTCAACTATCCTTAGTCCAACTACATCTCAGACACATTCAGTGTTGAGATCAGAAAAGCTACCTAGGCATTATTTCAAGAGCACCAATACTTTATGTTATCCTCATGAAAGTGTGGATATGTCAGGTCTTGTTAAAAAAAAAAAAAAAGCCCATCACTAATAAAATCAAATTACAGGTTACATAATCTCACAATTAGAGATATTTGTAGATAATTAATATGTTTAATATGGAATTCACTGGGAGTCCAACTGAGTCCAAATAGCTGTGGCCACAAGCCAAGAAGTTTTTCACCTCACAGAATCTTTTTTTTCCAGAATGTGAGAAACAAGAAGCTATAGATTATGTTACCTGTGAGTCTACAACCATTTTTCTGAAGTCAAGAGTTGCAATAACGCGGTTTGAAGTCAGGGGGAAAAGAAATGAGAGATTTTATTAGATCAAAGATCAGGAGTTGGGCACAAAAGTGCAAAACTCCTGGCTACCAGCTTCTGTTCCTCACTCCCACTGAAATCAATCAGTTAGATAGGCATCAAATAATACCTTTGAAGGTTAAGCTCTGTATAATTAAAAAACTGAGTGAGCTTTCTCTTTCTTCATAAAGTGCCATGGTTGTAATATTTTGGGGAATTACAAGATTATGACACAGAGATAGTAAAAAAAAAATAAATATTGGAATTGGAGGCTAAAATGTATGCTCTTTAAAACATAAGGTCATTTTAGGTCTGATGCAATACTCCTGAGCATCTGTGGTTTCTACGGCAAGACAGACTATGTAGACTCCTCTATGATTTCTGGGAAACTGAGTTCAGTTTCCATCCCTTTCTTTTCCACCTCTAAATGGATATAACATATTTTTTTAAAAAAACCCCACGATTAAATGTTGTAAACTAGAAATTCCAAAGCTTAAATTTTATGAAAATGTAAGTTGTAAAGACTGGGGCTTTGCTCTGATGATTAAATTAATTAGGTTACTTTTGTTTGGCACATCTGGACAAAGAATGCCCTCCTTATTTATTCAAGAAAATATTTCCCTCTCCATTTATCTCTATATTTTCACTTGTGCCCTGTGATAGGATAAGGGACAATGGATGCAAGTTAGAGCACAGGAAGTTCCACCTCAACATGAGGAAGTACTTCTTTACTGTGAGGGTTACAGAGCACTGGAACAGGCTACCCAGAGAGGTTGTGGAGTCTCTTTCTCTGGAGACTTTCAAGACCTGTCTGGATAAGCTCCTGTGTGGCCTGCCCTAAATTCTGTGATCCTGCTCTGGCAGGGAGGTTGGAATCACTGTTCTCCAGAGGTCCCTTTCAACCCTTAACATTCTGTGATTTTGTGGTTCTTCTTTTTCCCACTCCCTCACTTCCAAAATGTTATAGCAATACCAGTCATACTTTTCAGAGTGCAATTGCTGGTTTTTTGACCGAGCCAACAGCTACTCCTAATAATACCATTTGGAGTCTTACAGAAAACTTGTCTTTTCAAGACTTGGTTTGAGCAAAACCCTTGCTTGAACATTTTTAGCATACTTCTTCAATGTATGTAGGCTTTTTCTCAATCAGACACTTAAAAGTTAACTTTTAGACATTTAAAGCTAGATAAGTCACCCAAGGGATCCATTTATAGTCAATGGAGAGAAATTGGTACCTTCAAAGTGTGATTCATGTTTTCTATCCTAGGCATCTTTTTTTTTAGAATGAAATTGTCCTCTGGGGGCCTTCATTTCATACCACTGGCTATAAAGACAGCTGAAGGTTAAAGTTTGGCAATTAAGTTTTGGGTATCTAACGGAGGTGCAATGAATTGCAAACATGCCATTTTGCAGTTCTACATAAAGATGACACTACACGCCACCAAAGTATTCCAGAGCTGTGCTTGGTCTTTCATACTGTAGCTGCTGCCTAGTAACACCGTGCTCCCCAAAAGCCCAACAGTTACGTGCATGAACATTACATGGAGAAAAAGGATTTTGTTGTCAAACTTAAAAAAAATTTAAAGGTATTGTTTTGGTTTAATGCGCGTGGACATTGAATACCTTTTAAACTCTATGTGCTGTTTACTCTGTGAGACAATACTGAGTGTGTTGAAGAACACATAGAAACAAGAGGAAGGAAAGTGAAGTACCAGAGGGAAGAACGGAGTTTCCTGATGAAGATAAATTAGTCTTAACTCGTTCTAGATATGTGTCAGCAAATTGCATGTCTTTTTTTTTGACAAGGCAGATGCATGCAGGGAGAAAGTGGACAGCAAAGCAAAGTGCCTGAACAGGGAATGGCAACAGGAATGGACCTGCCACAGCTACGTGTCTCAGTGGCTATGAACTAGATGCGGAAAGGAGAGGACACAATCAAGGCAGGGAGAGCACATGCTGCTGAGGCCACAGCAGAGCACCCTTCTGCCCTCTGCACTGCATGTTCTCACAGATGAAGAGGTAAGAAATTATTGCTAAGCTGAAAAATCTTTTCGATGGAATATACTTTGTCAAACCATTCATAGACCCTGTCTACAGTCCTCTTATCTGTGTGGTATGGTGACTAGGTAATGTTTTTGTTGTTAAAACTAACTTCAGTTTTTGGCAGAGACAACAAAGAACCTATATTTGGATGTGGATAGTAACTTCTATCACTCCCACAATGAAGGTTTTGCCTTTTTAATGAAAAATTCAGAATAAAACTGGAATTCCTTCAGTATACATTTTTCCTTCTTCATGATGTTTCAATGTATTCAGCATCAGGAGGTGTTTAAAGGCACATTTGCATAGATCTCAACTATTTTGCTTTCTATTAAAACTGAGAGACACTATTGTATGGTGGTTAATTTCTCTAAGACAGTTTCAGGAGCATGTTCAAGAGGTAACAGGTTCATTAGCTCACTTACAATTTTAGAAATAGATATCACAGAAACATGGAATCACACAGAATCACAGAATATTAGGGTTTGGAAGGGACCTCTGGAGATCTAGTCCAATTTCCCTGCCAGAGCAGGATCACCTACAGCAGGTCACAAAGCAACGCATCCAGGTGGGTTTTGAAAGTCTCTGGAGAAGGAGACTCCACAACCTCTCTGGGCAGCCTGTGCCAGTGCTCCGTCACCCTCACAGTAAAGAAGTACTTTCTTACGTTTAGGTTGAACCTCCTGTTTTCCAGTTTGTGACCACTGACTCTTCTCCTGTCACTGGACACCACTGAGAAGAGCCTGGACCCATGCTCCTGATACACACACTTTAGAGATTTATAAGGATTGATGAGAACCCCCCTCAGCCTCCTCTTCTCCAAGCTAAACAGACCCAGTTCTCCCAGACTTTCCTTGCATGGGAGATGCTCCAGCTCCCTCATCATCTTAATGGTCCTGTGCTGGACTCTCTCCAGTAGTTCCTTGTCCTTCTTGAACCAGGGAGCCCAGAACTGGACACAGTACTCCAGTCCTCACCAGGACAGAGTAGAGGGGGAGGGTGACCTCCCTCGACCTGCTGACCACACTCTTCTTGATGCACTCCAGGATGCCATTGGCCTTCTTGGCCACCTGTTGTCCACCTGTTCTCAGCCTGTTGTCCACCAGGACTCCCAGATCCTTCTCCCCAAAGCTGTATTTTAGAAATACATAGCCTGGGCTTATGTAACTAACTGAAGGAGTAGACTGTGGGTTGTCATATCTCACCAAAGAAAGATGTTCACTTGCAAGCCATATATTCCTAGTTTCCTGAATTTGTTTACATTTAAGATGTGGTTGGCCGATTTGGGTGGCTTAAGCAACTCTGTAATGCCCTTTGTGGTTTCCCAGGCATTTTGTTAATCAGCAAATGGTTAAGTCTTCAGACACTATTAGGTTGATAAGTGCTTAAAAATAGATTCTGTAGTGCTCAGGGTTACAACACCAAAAGCTTTTTATAGGGCAGACTTGCTCTGCAAAACTAGAAAATGACAGAACCAAAACGCACTAGTATGTGGATCCATGTAGATAATCCTAAATTCTTTTTGACTGTACTATTTGCTAAAGAACCTCACTGAGCATGTTCTAACTTGTGAAACAAATAAGTCAAACCTTTTAGTGAGTCCCACCTTTAACCAGTTTAGGAGGGAGAAAAATTTTAAATGGTCATCACAAGTGTCTTCACAAGGGTTCGAAATGGCTGTACCATTATGCCTAAACTAATCATCTCTGCATGAAGAAAAATCTGTCACAGTTAAGTTTTGAAGTGCACCAACTGAAGTCTGACAGAGTTATATGCAGCTGACTTCAGTGATAGTCTTTGCTACCAACATTGCTTATAATTCAATCTCACCTCTATCAGCAATGGTATCCCACTTCTTTAAATAACTCATCCTACGTGTGTTCCAAAGAGAAATACTGACAGTAAAATCTGCAATATACATAATCATTGCCTCAGTTCTTTTGCAATATACTGTTTTTTAAAAGCTAATAAATCTAGGCTTAGAAAAGAGGATCCTTCTTTCGGGAATTTTGTTCTTCCCCATACTTGAAGCCATCCAAGCTCTAAGAAAGAGGTACATGCTCCTATAGGCTGCCATTTGGAACTTCTGGTTTTTAGGTTTCTGACTTGTTTCCTTGCCAGCTATGTCTCAAATATATGGATTAAAATACTTTTAGCTTAAATAATTATCCACAAATATTTTTTATATTGAATTCACTTCTGACAATGATATAGAATACTGAAGAAGGGTTATGTAGTTCTATAATACTTTCATTTTTTAACCTACTTGAAATACCATTAGTATTTGCCGTAATACTTCTCACTGGAAATCAATGAAGACAGTGAGTCATTAAATGTAGTAACTATTTTAGAAGGTCACAGCTTAAACTTATTTTTAACTTTTTAATATGAAACTCAATTTATTACTATTAGCTTATTTTTTTTTTGGCATTTAACTTTTAAAATGGCTTACTTTTGAGAACTAAGTTGGTTAAGTTTTTTGATGATCCTTCACAACACAACTGGCTTCTTTCAGACACTACCAATCAATCTTTTGAAATGACCCTTGATTCTGAAACTTTATTACTGAAGTATATGAAACAGTTATAATATGAAATAGTAATAATAAAATATAGCAATAGTAGCAATAAAATATAGTACAAATGTGAGAATACTTTTGTTAGCCTAGTCTCTGCCTTCACATATTAGATTGTTTTATTTCCATTCAAATTGAGGGTTTAGGCTCATTTATACCAGCAAAGGTTTTGGCTTTCTTTTGTAGGACGTAAGTCTGACTCTTCAGAAGGATTTGCAGTGAACTATCAAAGAAAGAGATCCATTCCTTTACACCGAAACAGAATGCCATGCATTCCCAGGGTAGCTGCTGACAGAATGAAAGTCATTTGAAAATTTTTTGGCAAAGTTCCAATAAAGTGCCATAAGAGTGTTGACAGATGCAGCTTTGTGTGCCAGCATCTGGCTCTGATTCACGGTGGGATGATATAAACAGGGACTAACAAATAGCTGTTTTGCTTCTGTGGGACGGTGTCAGGATTATGTGCTGATAATGTCCCCATTAAGAAATCAATGTCATTTCAGGGTCTGACCAAATAGACACTGTTTTGGGCATGAGAGGGAAGTCATAAACAAGAATGCCATTAAAATGAAAACATTGGATGTCTTCTCAAAGTTTTAAATTGCCTGCAAATTTTTCAATAACTAAAACAATTTTCAGTTTCTCATATGTATGTTTAAAATTACTCCTCATCACTTATTTCCTTTCAGACTGTTTGGAAAGTATGAAGAACTCTTCCAAGAGATTACTAGAGGAATAAATACTTCTGTCATTCAATCATTTCCATTTGTGTCATCAGCAGAAACAAGTATGTTTTCATAAACTCATGGACAACTAACGGTCAACTCTGAAGATGAATCCAGATGAATTTCTGCAAATTTTGGGGTACAGTACTGCCTTCAGAGGGAGAAGACATGTTAGTTCTTACGTATCTTTCCTGTTTAGAAGGTAAAAATGGAGAAGTGTCACAGCTCCCAAATTTTGCTTTTAGCATTTCACAAAAAAAATAAAAATAAAAATCTGGTTTGCTTGTTTTCCACGGTAGAGGAGAGGGCTATTGAGTAGATAACATCAGAAAGCATCTCTCCATAAAAAAAGAATAAAATATTCTCTCAAATGTGAAAGTCTCTAACTTGGTCTACACTTTTTCAAGCTGATAGGAAGCAAATAACATGTTACTTTCCTATTTATTATAACTGATTTATTATAACTGATTTTTTTATTGCACTGCATCAAATATATCCCTAGAGAAGTTACACTGGTATTAAAGTTGTCCCCATGTAAATGCAATGTAACAAGGTGAAAAGTTACACCCTGTCATTGATCTATCCATAACACATCCTAGTCTTTAATCAAGTAGGAGTGACACTTAAAAATAGTTCAAGAGCCTAAAGCGTTTTGCTATCTCAACAACAGAGGACAAGTATTTAACTCCAGTGCTGCAGCCCACCCACAGCACATAAAGGCATTTTCACTTTCAAAATTAGTCACTTAATGCTCTCAGGTTTTTTTGCAGTTATATACTCCATAATCTTGCAATACTGACACATTTTATGCCACTATCTCCATAAATCTTTTTGGATATTAAATAGCAAGTATTGTGCTGACAATGTCTTGATATTACCTTACCACATTGTGTAATAACAGTAATTCTGCTCTTTGGCTGAATACTTCTTCACAATGGAAGAGAAAAGCCTTGGAAGAACATTGTAGATGTGAAGGACATTGTCATTTCTTTCCAGGACAAAGAAGACTGTAGGGTTTGCTATGGACACATACCACCATTGGCCTGAATTTCCTAGTTATGTTCATCTTTTTTTCTTTTCTATTTTGTGTGTGTGTGTGTGTGTGTGTGTTTTTCATGGTCATATGTGCTTTTTTTTTTTTTTTAATGAGAAGGTGGGATGAATGTTTTGCCATATAGGGGACACTCCTGCCACATAAATATAGCAGAAATTCTGATCAGTTTCTCCAAGGCAAATATTTTTTCAGCAGTATAGAATTAACAGAGTCATCTACATCACTTTAGCTTTTAGACTCTGGCACAGAAATACACAATAAACATACGAGAATAAATTGATGAAAGAAAATAGCATGGTCACATTCTTTTGCAGTCTGGTTATTATTGGAAATAGTTATGTAGTGGTATAAGCTCCACAGGGTAACTAATTGCCTCAGTGCAAAGATTTTAGATATACTAAATTGACAGTAGTATCACATCTGTGCTTCCCATGTCTTTGTTGTCAATCAGGTAACTGTAAAGATCATCCAGTAGTGAGTCCAGTGTACTGAGAAATGGAAGTTGTTTAATCAAAATTAGAACAAATTCTAAAAAACCTTCCAAGTGATTAAAATTAGATCAAAATGTGACCATAAATATACAGTATGCCTGTGAAAAGCAAGCATGCCACATTACAACCAAACACCGAAGAGATGCTTGTCACTCTTAATTCAGCAGTAGGCAGCACACACAATCACATGCTGAGGTGGGCATGCAAAAAGACAGACACACAAGAATCTACTTTAGGTATCTGCAAAATAAAAAAGACGTTTCATTGGAACAACTCCTTGATCTGCCAGAGTAGTTCAGAAAATATAAATGTAAAGAAAACGGGCTTTTGTAAAAGAAAGGCTGTCTTGGATATCAGAAATATCAGTGCTGGTAGAAGAACGGGGGCATCAGTCAGAACTATATGTCTCAGCATCTCTTAAAAACAAGCTTTCCTCTTCATGTTTCAAAGTTTTAAAGGTAAAACTTGAGAATTAACCCTGGAAGAAATGTATATTAATTCTTCATCTACAGGCAGCCAAAAGGAGTACAAAGCAATTTGGACAGAATAATTTGTTAATGTTGAGACAGTGCTGCCTATATTTGTCTGAGAAACTGTAATCCAGGAATAAATAAGGCCAGAAAATCTATCCTTTGAAGGTAAAGTGGTTCAGCAGTCCCTCTGAGAAATTGTTGCTTATCACATACACATTAGACAGAAAGTAAAAACTGGTCTCAAGCTCCATACTTCGTCAGATGAAATCATAAAGCAATTTTTTTTTTTTTATCCTGTTTACAATATAGATCAAGACGGGTATCGATAAGTTTCTCAGTAGAATCTAGGATAGATCACTGTTTCAGTCATGATATTCATGAGATGGACTTCTGGTTTATTAAAACCTATCTGTATTTATGGTTAAAACTCTACTAATATCTATTGTTAAGGAGTTGAAAATATCCAATACATTTCTTTATAAAAAGTAAAATAGAATCTTGGAAGTTAATCGAAATTCCTGTAGTTATTGAGATTTACAGGAGGATCTGCATGAAACTAGTCAGTATGGGTGACATACTGAAACAAGAGAAACAAGAAAAAAAATACTTCCTAAAGCAGCTTAGTAAGAATTCTACCTTCTATGGCTCCCTATGAATTCACTGTCAAAATTTTACATGCATTATATTTATTTTTTAAAGCTAAGACTGCAGTAACATGGCAAAACTTTGAGTAAATGAACAACATTACTGCCTCATTTGTTAAAATAAACAAAAGAGCATTGAAAGACCTTCAACAGATTGTTCAGGTAACTGTCAAAATGTATTCACTGATATATTTTGAAAACTGTATCTAATTAATGAAAACCAAGGATCTGAGTTTTACTTTTATTGATCACTATAAAATATTATCTTACATGGTCTACTTTGCTATAAGTTCTTACAAAAATTTTATATAAACCTGAAATAATCTAATATTGCCAGTAATTAATAAGACTTTTTCAATAATACAAATATTACAAAAATACTATCAGAATACTGAATGGTATTGTTATTACTGACATTATTCCATATATTGTGCCTAAGGAATTTAATGAGTCGGACACTGCCCTTATAAATTCAAGAAGACAGAATTTTATATTTGGTGTAAACAATCCTACAAAGACACAATATATCTACGTGAAGGAATTTCCCATGAGAAAAATGTGGGTTTTCTCCTTCGCAAATGGAAATATTGCAATTGTCAGAAATGATTCCTGCTTTGAAAGTATTGCAGTGTCAGAATGACTGTAATTAAATTCCTTAGATGAATTGCACTCAGGTCTCTTTGTTTGGACAACATAAACTTACCAGAAAATATAGAAACTGGTAAAAAGACAAAATATGGTAGATTTTAAAGCTAATTGGATGTCAGGGTTATTAAAGGGACTTAGTGCACTGGTGTTTTCCCCACATTCATCTATTCAAGAAAATGAGTTACAGTAACTCAGTTCATGAAGGCCAGTGTGAAGCGAGCACATTGCCTGAGAAAGGCAGGAACAAACAGTAGCGGAGCAGTGTTTGGTGGCACTTCCCTCAATGATTCCTGTGAAGAGCACAGAACTGGGTGTACGTGGCCTTTATGTTGCTTCTCAGGGGCATGGTCTGGATGTTTCAGTATTGTCTTTCACAACATTGAGGGTAACTAAAGCTTGTTTTGAAAGCAATGCTTTAGTTTATATCTCAGAAAAAAAAGTCTATTAAGCTCCATCACAACAAGAATTTACAATATTTAACTTCAGATGTTGACATATGGCCTAGTAGGTCAAAAAGCAGTTGCTTTACATGTGGAGCCACAGATGGACCTTTGGAAACTCTAGATTAAAGGGCTGTCCTCTTCCTTTTCCTAGTAACATATACTAGAATCACAGAATGGTTTGGATTGGAAAAGACCTTAAAGATCATCTAGTTCCAGCCCCCTGCCATGGGCAGGGACACTTTCTGTTAGATCAGATTGCTCAAAGCCCCATCCAGCCTGGCCTTGAACACTTCCACAGATGGGGCTTCCACAACTTCACTTATAGATCAGATTATTTAAGCTGCTTTATGATTTACTTCCACTTTCTGAGGCCTCAAGTTGTCATCCTAACAGGTGACATGTAAGGCCAGCTGACCACTCAAGGCCCACTGAACATTTTTCATCTGTTTAACTCTGTCTTAGCACGGTGAAATGACACAAGGCAAACACTGGGAGGCAAGAGCAGACAGTCATGTGTTTTATCTTCTGAACTTCAAATCACTACAGACTTTCCTCTCTATCTCCCTGCTCCCCTTCATGGTCTTCACAGTTTCCTTGTAGCTGGGAAGGTCAAAAATGAAAAGCATCTTCTCCAAGACTCCCTTCCCACAGCATGTCTGCTCTGCCTTAGGAGAGTGTCAAACAGCTCAGGGAGCCATCTGGGAAAAAGGGTGCTGACATGTGTCAAATCTTGATAAATGTCAGGAGAGCTGTGAGATGCTGAAGGTCTGCATGCAAGTCTGTGTTGTGATATATTAATGGTACAGCTGTGTAAACCTAGAAACTGCGTAGATCACATCTGGTAGAAGGGATTATCTTTTAAATCAATGCATAACTGAAGGTCTCTGGAATATTTTTGTAACTTTTCTCCCACTCTGAGGCTAGACCAGTCCCCCTGTTTATAACTGTCTGTCTTTAAAACTCTTAGAGACAATAAAATACTTTGCTCTCTTCTAACAGAACTCTCATCTCCCCATGTCACTATGACAGACCATACAAACCCTTTCCCTCCAAAATCCCAAGCTTGTTCATTTCCCCTCCACAAAAATCTGTGTCTTTCCTTTCTCCTTTTTAAGAGTCCTTTTTTTCTCAGCAATATCCTCAAGGCTTCCCAGCTCTGACTGAACATGGGTGTATCAAGAGAGGATCTAAGCCACAAGGTAGAGATAAGAAAACAAAATCAGTTCAGAAAAGTACCAGTAGAGAGCTTCTTGAGCAAATAACCGAATAAATAAAGTTTGTAATATTTAGTGTGTTCTTCAATATTCTATCCTTCAGTCTTTTCATAAATACTGTTGCTTCTCATTTCTATGATTATCCTCTCTGTACTATGTCCTCTTGAACTGGATTTCAGAAGGAAGTGTCCATTAAATAAGATCAGAGTAGATTGACTTAATACTATGAGACAATGCTCAGACATCAGCAGCAGCTCTGGCTTCTTTTTTTTTTTTGGCTAAGAGTTAAGTGTCTTCATTAAAACACATGCGCATGAAGATGTAGGAAGAAAGAAGATGAAGCACAGAAGTGATGGAGCAGCTAAGATATTTTATAGACTAAGAATAACGCTGGCAGTTCTGTTTTGGAAGCATTCTGGAGTTAAGGCTTTCTATTTGTGGAGGAAAAAAACAATAAACTATTAACAATAAGCTCCTTCCTCTTGCATCTCAGCCAAAAATAAGCATGGAAAATTTTAGCAATTTCTGTAGCCTTCCACACAACCTTAATTTTAATTCATGCATTGTAGACAGAAAATTAAAAGCTTTAATAATACAGCCATTAGCTCTTATGCTTTATTAAA
Organism: Trogon surrucura; assembly: GCA_020746105.1. Taxonomy (NCBI): domain Eukaryota; kingdom Metazoa; phylum Chordata; class Aves; order Trogoniformes; family Trogonidae; genus Trogon; species Trogon surrucura. The sequence goes on from CM036618.1 coordinate 58,940,851, forward strand.
ACTATTTGCACACTCTTTGTTGCACTTGTGAGATTTTCAACGATACAAACCACACTTTTAATACATGAAAGAGCAGAAACTCTCAGGGAAACAGAGCTCAATGATGTAAGAAAGTACCTGGATAAAAATCTCCTTGCGCAAACATGTCAATCACATAACGACAGAATGCATATTGATCTAACAGAGTGAAAAGGGAAAAAAAAAAGTAATGAAGAAACTATATTTAAAATGTTGTATCTATTTAACAGTGAAGATAAAGCTTGGCAATGTAAAGACGTATTTCAGAGATAGTCTTATATTTGGGTTTTTTCCTGGCCTTCAAGTAATTTGTGTGTTCAGAGACAGTTTATTGTCCACATCTAATTCAAGCCTCTCAGACAAGAACTTCAGAGCTACCAGTTTCCCAGAGCTACCAGCTCTTCTTCCAGGCCCACAGGACTGAACACGTGTGCCAGGTCAGCAGTGCCCAGACTTGCTTTTGGAGTTACGTCCTGATCCCATGAACCAGTACTGTGCAAACTGCTGCCTGATCCCAGGTCCCAAAGACTTTTTCTTATCCTTGAAGATCTATTTAAAATAGTTGCAGCCAGGTGATAGAAAAATTCATTCAAGGTTTATATCACAACATTTTGTTATTATTGTTTTAACAGTATAATCCATATGTACATGTAGTGAATGGAAATATAAAAAGAACTCTGCATACTTACACTCCTGTAGCAACGAAATTTTCCACAGAATTTTATCTATACATAACAGAATCGCTTTCCAAACACTAATCTTTACAAATATATATATATATATTAAATCTGGATATATATGTTAGAACTATGCTATTCAGAAATTAAACCTTCTGAATCTAAACAAAACTCTGATTTCAGCAATGATTATCTATTGATTTCTCCTATACATAAGCAGAGTTGAAGACTTTAATAAAATATTTCTAACATCAAAAATGGTGAAGAAATGTTATCAGATGTAACCAAGAGTGAAAGACTTGTACAATAATTGCTGGATTCTCCAGCTGGCCAGAAAAAAAGCACCACTGCACTCTAAGGGACATCAGTTTTGGAAGTTAATGTTGATGACAAATGCCAACTGGTTAGCTAAATTCTGTCCTTGCATTAAGCATATTCATCTATCTGCCCTAGATTGCTCCTAGGCTACAGAAGCTACATCTCTTTCTCTCTCCACCTCCTGTTGCATCTTTCCTACTCACCTACAAAGCCCTTTACTTTCTCTTTTCCAACTTCAAACCAAAATTATGTAGACTTTGGAATACTTAAAATTTTAATAATGGCATAGCTGTTACATTCAAATGAAACATTACGTTCCCAGGTGCATAACACTCATTGTACTATTTACTTTTCTGTTCAGTTCACTGGAGCATCAGTATTAGTTGATGCTGAGGCATTTACGTCATTGCTGCTGTGTTATGTTGGCTGCCATAGAAATCCTTGGGTGGAGAACTAAAGCTTTCAAGTCATGATTTCCTATGCAGTTGTAGAAGTTAGGAAAGGGTTTGCAAGCATAGGAAATATCCAAACGTTTTTACTAGTTAGCAAGAGTCCATACAGGTATTTCCTGTTACTGAGACGGTGAGGGTAGGACTAGTTGTTGTTCTAGAACCTGGGGCAAATCTTTCCAGATCTACACAGGTCTGTGGTTATAAACACTGCTTTTTAAACCTTTAATGACTATTCAGAATAGTTTCTACTTTCATATTTAGGAATTCAAATTTATCATTCTGGCTGACCCCACCTTCGGATTTCATCCTCAAGGAATCTGACACCTTTGGCTGCAATATCTGCCCTAAGTCTATGTGTTAATTTTCAGAAAAAGTCATAGCATATCTGTGAGAAAACAAGCATGTACAAATCTGTGCTCTCAGTAAGCCCATTTAAAGCCACTGAAGTCAGAAAAGTGTTTTCACTGACTTCAATGCATTTGCAAATAAGGTGTCAGTGAATATTAATAAATAAAATGGACCAATACTAATTCTTTAGCCCAGAAAGCAAGTGGCAGGCCACAGCTCTTGCCCACAAAGCGGAATTTTCCTTATCCCTCTTTTGCCAAAACAAACCACCTTCATTCATGCTGCCCACTGGGAAGAGCCATTTTGGGGCATTGTACAAAAAATGCTAGATGGCATAGGACAAAACTATGTGAGGGAACATAAGGTGTCTGGACAGAGCACAAGCCTGTGATCCGTTTTTAAACATAACAATATAGACTAGGATTAAAATAGACTGTGAATGTTTGACTTGGGTTTGGATTTTGTTTCATTCAGGTTTTGGCGTTTTTGTTTGCTTGCTTGTTTGCTTTTTTTGTTTTGTTTTGTGAAAATGTAATTTGAATAAACTTTTATTTAAAAAAAAAAGGCCTTAAACTTCATTGTATCTGAGAAAAGATTTTGTGTTAATGTCCTCATAGGATTTCTTTAGTAACTCAACCTCTGAAAACCAAGATCTGTTTAAAAATGAAAGGAAGTATGTTAAACTCTGAATAACAAAAATATAATTTCTATTCTACATGAAATAATAAGGTGCACTGTAACATCCCACTGAAGTTCGCAGGAATTTTGCCAACCAGCAAAGATTGAAAAAGGAACTCTAAATGAACATGATTTTCCAAATGTCTCTTCATGGCTAAAAATTCATTTCAATTTAATCTCTCCTGTTAAAAAGAGAATTTCACACTACAGTTTTTTCCTTATAACTGTAGTAGTCGCACAAATATCCATCTGAATACTAATAAATCGTGTCAAAAGTTTGGGACTAGACTCTTATTGATAGAAACAGTCCTAGATCTTTCTGTCATTGGACTTCATGTGATTTATCCCAGGAGATGACCTATATTTTTAATCTTAATTTGAGTAAGGAATGATGCAGCAGTGGGGAAATCCTAACAACTTTTCTGTGATTAGTGTTACAGTTTTTACATTGCTGTAGAAAAGCTGGCAGAACTACTGCTTTGAGAAATGGAAGTAAGAACTGTAGGATCAGGAAATCTTGGCAAAACTGCATTGACTTCAAAATTATGTTCACCTTGGGTCACAGTGGGACTGAAATGCAGAACTGAATTTTCTGAGAGTACCCAGCTGGGCAGCAGTGGCTTATGGTATAAAAAAAAGAAGCATGAACATAGGAAAGCCAGCTTTCACTGAACGTGTGTAGCGCTATCTCCAGTGATAAGGACAGTTGAAGAGGCTTCTTTCTCCCTCCACTCCAGCTGCTCATTTTCACTTTCACCCGCCAGAGTTCAGTGCACAGTCACTGGGGTCACTCTGAAGGAGACTTACAAAGTGATCTGTTAATTTCTGATGCTAAGATGGATCATTTTACAAATATTTATTAGCTAAAGGGGAGAAAAAAATTCCACGAAGTCCAAACCAACAAAACACCCTCACCGATACTCTCCATTGCTCTCTCTAATCTTTGACCTCTACTTACCTAAAATATTTTGCTGTCAGTGAGTAAAGTGCCTCATCTGCACACCACTGCTTTTTGAGAGCTTTATCCTGAATGGTGTGGAGTGGATCCCACTGTGCACTGCAACTCTGTCAGAGCAAACAAAAACTGAAAGAGATTTGCACCTCCCAAGAGGAACTCAACGATTTGCTGAACTTTGTCACAGCCATCAGCATGAAAGATGCTGCTTTGATTTTATGCCTCAAAGGCTCCAATATTTCAAGTAAAAACCAAAAATAAGTATAATACAAATAAATGTTAAAAAATACCAGTTCAGCACACTGCGTATGTCAGAAAGGGGGCTGTATCTCAAAATCCCTCACATATAATTTAGGCAATTCCTAAGGGGTCCAGAGCTGAAGGCTATGAAATTCTGAGAGGATCTGCCCAGTCAGATTCAGATATCTGGCAGGGATGGCTGCTTTGATGCTGAGGCATAACGATTTATAAGTGGTTATCAGCTGAAAGGATCAGACAGGTACACCACGCAACGCTGAGTCGCCTCTATTAATGTCAGAATAATCCTGTGCCTGCAGTGTGGCAGTTCGTACAGAGAGACAGGTCCTGCTGCCTTCATTCATACAAAATCGTACCTAATGCCATGGAAGAGCCATGGGGAATCAGATGACCAGGCAGCATAACTTGGGAGGGGAAGAACCCAGGCTGGCTCTGATTAAGAGGAACACACAGCTAAAACCTTGATTTGGTGTTGATGCATGTTGATTCTTTGTTTTATCACTTAATTTCTTCCTTTCACTAGGATAATTGCATTTCTTTCCTTTTTAGGAGAAATTTGGAAGCTGTCCACATCAAATTACATCAGGTAAGTATGCCACTATGTCATACTATACCTGATAACATGACGATGCTCCATGTAATCTGATACAAGACAGATTATTACATTCCCTTTCCTCTGCTGTTACTTTCACTGCTGTTACAGATGGCATACAGAAAGGTAGAAACAAAACAGAATTCTCAACAGGTCATCGAACAGTCTGTATTTCCCAGAATAACTCTGCTAGCAATACACTACACAAGATATTACTGAGAAGATCCATGAAGACTCAGGTCTATCTGAAGAGAAATTGGTCCTTGGTAAAGAAGGGTTTAAACTAAAATGAATCTTTAGCCATGACAAACAGTTAGAGCGTTACGGTTATACAGATAAAACATATTTATTGTCAATAGGCTCCTCCTAGCAATGTGAGATTCGTCTAGAATTTATTTGTACTGTACTTTTGTTTTTCATGGGTGGACTTTGGTCCTTACCACCTTTAGGTCCGTTCTCTCTGGTTCTTCCCTACCACTTTTCTAAGATCTTTGTCTGTTTCCTCCTGGTTTTGTTTACCTTTCTTTTCCGATTTAGTTACAGTCTGAAGAGCTCTCTCCTCCTTAACTTTCGGTTTGGCCTTTATTAGTCCAACTTCTGTTGTTTTAGTCTCTGCGTGCTTGATCTTCTCAGCTGTCTTTGCTTCTCCTTTTCCATCCTTCACTTCCTTTTTAACTTTTGCTTCCACTTTAGTGGTCTTTACTTTCTTCTCCTCTGCAGACAATAAAGAAAATTGTTTCAGTGTCGTTCTTTTCCCCCTAAAATAAAACTCAATACCATTTATTTAATCTTGTGCTATTACTAATGAGTATTTTTTATTTTCATTTGTCTCTATATTTATAATTTATCCATTACTAACACCTTGCCCAGACCTGATGAAAACAATAATGTCCCCAAATCAGACAATAATTATGTTCCCCAAAACAAGACAACAATAATGTCCCCAAATAAGACAGAAATAAGAGCTGCAAGCATATTTTGTCTTCAGTTTTCTACCAAGCATTTGACTGAGATTAAATATAGTAGGCTATGGCAAATGATATTAGATGTTTGTAATAACAATATGGTAGCTTTTATGGTATAAATTAGAGAGACAAATGTTGGTCATTAAGCAAACAAATGTGGAAGGTACTTCCAGGCTAAAGCCGAGTAACTTTGTATTTCAGAGAACTAAACTGCTGTAAGCAGTAAAAGCAGTTGATTTAAAGTGTGCCTGTCTACGAAGACAAACAGAGAGTTGGGGCTGTTCAGTCTGCAGAAAAGAAGGTTCTGAGGAGACCTTATTGTGGCCTTCCAGTATCTCAAGGGAGCCTACAAGAAAGCTGGTGAGGGGCTTTTTAGGATGTCAGGTAGTGATAGGACTAGGGGGAATGGATTGAAGCTAGAGATGGATCAGTTCAGATTGGATGTTAGGAAGAAGTTCTTCACCATGAGGGTGGTGAGACACTGGAACAGGTTGCCCAGAAAGGTGGTAGAAGGCCCATCCCTGGAGGCTTTTAAGGTCAGGCTGGATGGGGCTCTGAGCAGCCTGATCTAGTGGGGGATGTCCCTGCCCATGGCGGGGGTGGGGGTTAGAACTAGATGACCTTTAAGGTCCCTTCCAACTCTGACAATTCTATGATTCTATGATTTGTGTGGGTTGGTTTTAGGCACTGATTCTGGGGCTCTCCCCAAGAGGTCTTGAATTCTTGAGTCTCACTCTCTACACCAATTCCCCAGGCTGAAAAATGATTCTGAGACAAGCTAATTCAGGAGACACCCTTTAGCAGAGTGAGAAGGGTTCCAGGAAGAATTACCAAATTGGAAATATCAATGGCTGAAGCTAAATAGAGGCCAGTGGAGACCAGGAGTACTCCTGCTTGTATGTATCAGCACCTTTTTCTCATCTGAGACATGGATGCTGACAATATGCGTGTTTCTAGTTCACTTCAGTGGAAAATCCAACAGTAGTTTAAAATGTCACTGAGTATGGTTTAAACTAATCTTTTTAGTGTTATGTTCACACCTCTGTTTTTTTCATAGCTCTCTCTTCATCTTTGAGGCAAAACTCGTATGCTGCAAAATCTGTGTCTTCTCTAAGGCTCTAGACTTCTGTTTCTATTCAGCCATTGTGTTGACTAGACTGATTTTATCAATATTTAAGCTGAACAGTTCTAGCTATTTTAAAAATAGAATAGAGATATTTATATAAAGACATTCCTGCTTCCAAACAAAGCCATGACCTGACTAAGTATTGCTGGTTATAGAAGAAAGAATTTCCTTCCCTAGTGAAAATGTCTATGTTAGACCACTTACAGACGGGCCTATTTCTTTTTCAGGGAAGCTGTGGTTCATACCCTTAATTCTCATCTCTGAAATTTCAACTGGTTTTAAAATGTATCATGCATAGAACTAACCCCTGGATTTGAGTTATATCTTAATTTCATTGTACTGTCATGTAGCCGATTCTTCATAGACAACTATATTCTCTGTTCCAATAAAACAACATTTATGAATTTTAATGTAAATTGTGATTAAAAATGTAGTATAAGTAAACAAATACCTTTGGGAGGAGCTTTCTTTTCAGCTTTTTCGTGTTTTTCAGGTTTGTCTTTTTGAGTTACTAGAAATGAGCACAACTGTGTATTAGAGAAAAAGAAAAACTCACAAAGAACAAGAAAATGTTACTAAAACAAAACATCCCTGGAAGTCTCACATTTCTTCATGACTCCTGTCTTTCAGTTTGCAGAATTCTTCCATCTTTTTATCAGGAATACAGACTGGGGTAAAAAGCTTCGAAATATCTGTTGAGACTCACCTAATCAGAAGACAAGTCAGTAACACAGATATGAAGCTTTGGAGGGAGTGTTTGTTCCAGATGACATAAACTTGCTCAGCTCAGGTTCTGAGCAGACACAGCCTCATTCTTCTTGTGCTCCTGCCAGCAGGAAGCCATGTGGCTACATTTGTCTTACGGAAAGCTGTTTTTCTTAGCCTGGGCTTACTGTCACACAAACACAGCCACAAGCCTGGTGCTCACTTCAGAGCTCCGCTGGAGTGAGTTCATGTCTGCACAGGATACCCTGTGTAAACACACACTTCTGTGTCCTAGAAAGGCTGTCAAAATTTAACATGGAGACTTCTGTCTTTCCTCTTTCGGTTGCTGTCCAGACACATGGCTGGAGCAAAACAGCCTTGGGGGTTAATTACATTTCTTTCAAGTGATAACTGCATAATAGCAACATCCTCTCTAACTGAATTCCAGCCTGGAATTGCTGCCTGTATGAGCCATGATTGATATTTAGACTTCTTTTTTTTCTTTTTTTTTTAAGGGAACTGTTTCTTAGATGGTGTGTTTAAATAGCATTCCTATTACTGGAGCTTTCTGGAGCCTTTAACAAGGGGCTGAAGAAGTAGTTCAAGTCTTTGTGTTGCACATAGAGAAACCCTGCTGGCAGGGAGTGAGTGAAATACCCACTAAATTTTCAGTACACCTTCTCCCTGAGGTTGGCCTGGACCTGAGAATCCTCATTTCCTAAGGACTACCAGTGGTTGAAATGGCCTCTAAGCACTGCTGGGAGCTGACCCAGTTTGGAGCGGACTCCGGGGAAAAGGAGGGTGATCCTGGCAGTGGGTAGCTCAGCAGCACACAGAAATGTCCCTTTGGAAGCACGGAGGACAATGAGTGCCCTAGTTCAGAGTCCTGCCCTAGGGACTCTCACGGCAATGAAGTTACTCAAGAGAAAGTATCATGTCTGTATGTCACATGGCAGCAGCAGCAAATCTCCCTAGCAACAAAATTAGCAAATTCTTCATAATATTATCCAGCCGGTGACTAGAGTCATGGCTGCTATTAAACACATTAAAGCTCTCAGTGATTGTTTGCTTAGCTAGCAGAAGATAAATGGGTAAACAGGCTGGCTGCTCATTAGGAATATCTCAGTGATTCTTGGAAGTTATTTGCTTTTGAACACTTGGACATTCATAAATCCATGGGCCCTGATGGGATGCACCCACGGGTGCTGAGGGAGCTGGCAGGAGTCATTGCTAGGCCACTCTCCATCATCTTTGGTAAGTCGTGGGTAACAGGTGAGGTGCCTGAAGACTGGAGGAAAGCGAATGTCACTCCAGTCTATAAGAAGGGCAGGAAGGATGACCCGAGTAACTACAGACCGGTCAGCCTCACCTCCATCCCTGGAAAGGTGATGGAACATCTTATCCTTGACACTGTCTCTAGGCATATCAAGGATAAGAAGGTTATTAGGAGCAGTCAGCATGGCTTTGCCAAGGGGAAGTCATGTTTGACCAACCTGATAGCCTTTTACGAAGACATAACCAGGTGGATGGATGGTGGCCATGCAGTGGACGTGGTCTACCTGGACATCAGCAAGGCCTTTGACACCGTCTCCCACAGCATCCTCATAGGTAAACTGAGGAAGTGTGGTCTGGATGACCAAGTAGTGAGGTGGGTCGAGAACTGGTTGAAGGGAAGAAGCCAGAGGGTTGTGGTCAATGGGGCAGAGTCTGGCTGGATGCCTGTGTCTAGTGGGGTCCCTCAGGGGTCAGTGCTTGGGCCGGTGCTGTTTAATATATTCATCAATGATCTGGATGAGGGATTAGAGAATGTTGTCAGCAAGTTTGCTGATGATACGAAGTTGGGGGGAGTGGTTGACACACCAGAAGGCTGTGCAGCCATTCAGAGAGACCTAGACAGGCTGGAGGGCTGGGCGGGGAGAAATCTTATGAAGTTTAATAAGGGCAAGTGTAGAGTTTTGCACTTGGGAAAAAATAACCCCATGTGCCAATATAGGTTGGGGACTGCCCTGCTGGAGAGCAGTGCAGGGGAAAGGGACCTGGGGGTTCTAGTGGACAGCAGGATGACCATGAGCCAGCAGTGTGCCCTCGTGGCCAAGAAGGCCAATGGCATCCTGGGGTGTATTAGAAGGGGAGTAGCAAGTAGGTCAAGAGAGGTCCTCCTGCCCCTCTACTCTGCCCTGGTGAGGCCGCATCTGGAATATTGTGTCCAGTTCTGGGCCCCTCAGTTCAAGAAGGACAGGGAGCTGCTTGAGAGAGTCCAGCGTAGAGCCACAAAGATGGTGAAGGGAGTGGAGCATCTCCCTTATGAGGAAAGGCTGAAGGAGCTGGATCTCTTTAGCTTGGAGAAGAGGAGGCTGAGGGGTGACCTCATCAATGTTTATAAATATGTCAAGGGGGAATGTCAGGAGGATGGAGCCAGGCTCTTTTCAGCGGCGTCCACTGACAGGACAAGGGGCAATGGGTGGAAGCTGGAACACAGGAGGTTCCAGAAAAATATGAGGAAAAACTTTTTCACTGTGAGGGTGACTGAGCACTGGAACAGGCTGCCTAGGGAGGTTGTGGAATCTCCATCTCTTGAGACATTCAAAACCCGCCTGGACGCGTTCCTGTGCGCTCTAGTGTAGGTGATCCTGCTCTGGCAGGGGGGTTGGACTAGATGATCTTTGAGGTCCCTTCCAACCTTTAACATTCTGTGATTCTGTGATTCTGTGATTTTCCAAACTACACAGACACCATGGGCATTTATTTTCTCTGGATTACTTCAGTGTGATTTTACTTTCTTCAAAAAATCCTAGCCTTTGAAGTTATACACTAAAAGTAGTAAAAATGACCAAATATCCCTTTAAAAGAGAGACTGGACAGTGGCTATCTTTCAATGTCTTTTAAGGCTTTAAGTCTTCATTCCACTTCTTCTCTTTCTTCTACTTTCTGTTTTAATTTCTTCTCAAAGGTCAAGTACAATAAAGACTGATTTGTACATTTGAATCTATGTTGTCCAAACAGATTCAAATTAAGCCTAATTAATTCATGCATCCTATCATTATGAGATTAATCTGAATGCAGAAATAGACTGATATTAAGATACATTACATAGTATCTTTTTCAAGTGTTAACTGAGTAAAAGTGAGAAGAGGCGGAGACTGAAACCTAACTTCCTAACTTCATATCCGGCTTTCAAAATATTTCCAAGCAAAAATATTCAAATGCCAAGCAATAATATGTCTTAGTCTTTAAAAAATGACAACAGTGCATGCTGATTGGATTTTTAAATCCCTCTGTCCAAAAAACGGCTAAAGATGGAATTATCATTCAAAAGAATACTGAAAATCACCTCTCTTAGAAGATATTGCTTCAGAATATGTATGATAATTGGTAGATATGTAAATCTTAACCAAAGCCACTTCTGGCATGGAAGACAGTACAAATCATCTACTGAAATGAAAATGTTATTACAAAAAAATAAAGGCAAGAAAATTAAAATCTATTTTTGGATGTGATGGCAAACCCAGACTGAGAGACAGTAAACACTCTTGCATTAGGTCTGCTTCAGATTGAAAACTGATACACAACAGAAAGCCTTCTTTGCAGAGAAATTACTGAATCCCGTTGAGGAGGAAAAGACATCAAGGAATGTGTTGAGGGTGAGGGCTGGGCTGGTCACTGAATGCTGACAGATTCTCTCTCCCCCCTTTCCCTTCCCACTTGGGAAGGGAAAGGGAATAAGCCAGAGACTTATGGATTGGAAAACTAAAACAGCTCTAATAAATCAAAAATAAAAATAATGAACTATATACAAATATATACAACACTGATATCGAACCCAACTCCTTCCCTGAAAGCAATCACCACTGTTGCTGCAGAGCAGGTGACACTGGGGAAAGCCCAGACTCAGTGACAGAGGGAAACTGAACACAGGAGATGGATTTTGGGAACTCAGGATCAGGATCAAAGGCAGAAGATCAGACGGAGTTCTCCTCAGACACCAGTCGTTTAAGAAGAAGCCCTAACACTCACAGTCCCTCAGCTTTATACTGAATATGACATATATGGAATGGAATAATTTTGTTGGTCACCTGTCCTGTCTGTCACTCCCTGGAGGTGCAATCTTTTACTTCCTTGTGACCCCTTTTCCTTCCTGGCCTCCCCAATATGTTAGACAAAGATCCAGCAGTGACTTTGGTCACTATAGGAGCAAGCATAAGCAAGAGCCTTTCAGCATCCTGATCCCTGGTAGTGACTATAAACATCAGGCCTTGTCACTTCTAATAGCAGACACTATCTGCAAGAACACGCTGTTAACTTCAGAAAGTGCAGCCTCTTAGAAGACACTGAGCTGAAAACTAAATCACCAAACAGAATTGATTCTGTAGCCCAAACCAGGGCAAAATGCAATTATAGTAGTCATAGACTTATTTCTTTAGCTGCGTTGAGAATGGTTCATAACTACCTCTGTGCATCAGAACAAGAGAACTAAGCAAGAAATATATTCTGAGCAAGACTTCTCTCAGGGACTGATCAAGACCAACACAAGCAAAAGTGAGAGCACCCAAAACTGGAACAGGCTGCCCAGGGAGGTTGTGGAATCTCCTTCTCTGGAGACATTCAAACCCCTCCTGGATGCGTTCTTGTGCGCTCTGCTGTAGGTGGTCCTGCTCTGGCAGGGGGGTTGGACTAGATGATCTTTAAGGTCCCTTCCAACCTCTAACATTCTGTGATTCTGTGATTCTGTGAAAAAGTGTACAGCATGGATGGAAAAAGCTTGATACTTTAAATACTCATCTTCACATTCACCCAAACTGTATAAGCACTGAAAAATTAAAACTGTACAACATCCAGTAATAATCTGCATTACCTTTAGAAGGTGCTTTCTTTTCATGTTTTTCTGGCTTTTCAGGTTTCTCTCTGTGAATAACTAGAAATACGTAATGACAGTATTAATGGTTATTAAAGAAGAGAAATGTTGCATTTCAAGTGAAAGAAAGGAGAAAAAAAGATCAAGAAACACAACTAGGCATCATGGCTATGATTCAGCTGCTGCAGTCTGCTTTTGATGCACATGATTTGGATTTTCAAAAACCTATCTGCCATCTCTGAGGTCCCTGCCATTGGCTGGGGGAGGAATGGCCTTTTTTGCACCTCTGTACTCCCATGAAAAAAGTTAGTCAAGAAGGGTCATGCTTATTTATGTTGTTTACTGGTTCATTTTTTTTGTTTGTTTGTTTATACTGTCTTTTATACTGTGGTTTATTTTGGTTTATTTTTATTTTTCAACTTTCTTGTTTATTACTTCAGTTCCTTTCCAAAGGATTTTCTGGACTCCACACAACAACTAACAGTTTTTCTAGCTATGAATGATTAAACGCTATAATTAATTACAAATCTAATTGCAATGGCATTATAACTAATGCTCTTTGGGGCTTTTTGTTTGCTTTTAATTTGCACTTTACAAATTGAAATAAAGTACACTGTCGTGACTAGATTTCTGGCTCAGGTGTCAAAATGCACCTGAGTTGTGCAATAGTCACTGAGTGGAGGGTATTCAAGAATATTCCTCTATGTGGGCTCTGATTTGATAATTTTTTTGCAATTAATGTTTACACAGCATCTTGTCCACAGGTATGCAGAACTGAAATTTGTGTGTGTTCAAATGCCCTGAGGTAACCTGCAGGGACCAGGCATGTGAAAACAGCTGCCAGTTTGATTCTGGCATATGAGTTTATACTAAGAATACAGAAATGCATGCATGAGCATTGCAATGCACTCTCCAGCCCTGTGTTGGTGTTTCAAAAGAAAGTACAAATCGTGGAAGCAGTGTTTGATACCTATTTATTGCAATTACTTAAGGAATTAATGCTGCCCTATTCAATGCCTATGCAACAGCCCTACTCAATACAGTATTTAAAAGGATTTTTTTTCACATGGTCTGCTTCATTGCCTTTATAATAGAAATTGAGAAGACAATTAGTTCCAGGGTACCTGAAAATATAAAATAAGTTCTGACATTAAATCATTACCTGCATGTCTTTCCTTTTTTTCAGGTTTTTCTTGTCTTTCCACTTTGTCTTTATGTGTCACTATGAAAGAAAAAATGTGTTCATATATATTAATAAAACCCCCCAAAATGTGGAAAAAACTTAAGAGTCAAAAATAATTCTACCAAGATCACCCTTAGCAGATGAAAGGGCTAACTATGTCACTCCTGAGCTACCCTGTGCATACCTGCACAGCGCACGCTGTGTTACATGGGTGTGAGCAGACAGCTCTGGCTAACAAGTTACTGTTTACCATCCAAGCCAGGGAAACATGCCCTGGCTGTTTACTACAGTAACATCATTGCTTGCAGTTGTCTGTCCATTCCTGAAGTGAGATTTTCAGAAAACTGTCAAGGACTGAGGCAGAGCTCGCAGTTAATGCTGCCGCCTGCATTAGAAAGAGGACATCACCTGGGCCACCCCACACTCTGTTAGGTGGAGGATTATAAAAACCCTGGAATCAATCCTGGAGTGTAAGAGCATCACATGCAGAAATGACACATATATCTCTTGCCAGCTGGCTTGAAATGAATAACCAGTAATGGATAGGGATAGCTAGTAATGGATACAGATAGCTAGCAATGGACACTAGCTGAGATCAGGCCCTGGCAATGATGACCTCAGACCCAGAATTAGATGCCCAGTATGCACAAAGTTAAAACTAACATTATGATAATGGAAATTGTATTACACTATCCACTCATTCACATAACATTTTTTTTTACTCACCTTTCTTACGATTTTACGCAATAATTTTCCAAACAATGGAAAATAAGCCTGTGGATTTTAGAGCACTTCAGAAAAATCAGCTGTGAAATTGCAACATAGCTTTAACTCTAAATCCCAGTTAAACTCATGCCAGTTCAGTAAAACTTCCCTTGTCAAACATGAGAAAATAAGAAATTACTTTTACACTACTATGAATTCAATATATAACTGGAAGTAAAGGAGGAAGGGCAGGGAATATTCAAGCTCTCACATTTTTTTAGTAACACAATGTTGAAATACACCAGAATGAGATCCTGACATAGCTGGTGGAATGATTTCTGAGATGTTTCTAAATATTCTTTGTGTCATTACAAAAGATAATTAGAAATTAGAATAAGATGTTATTTACTGTCTCTGTTACCCATGCTTTGAAAATCTTAGAAGTACTTAAAGCAGAAAATAAGCAGTTAAAATATAGAGATGCAGTGAAACTTTGAAGTCTCCCCTTCACCCTATGATGAAATGAAAAGATATGTATGCATAGTCATAGATTTAAAATATAATGTACAATGCAAAAGCAATGTTTCTTACTACTGTGAATACAGAGAATCTCTATATGCAATAGTGTTTTAACAGCAATTGTAGCAATAATTCACTAAACAACATAATACATTCACTTGAAGATAAAATACAGTTAGGTAAAATATTAGTAGGATTTATGACAACATAAGAGAGTAGTAAACCTTCATTGACTATCTGAGATTGTCTGGGATCATTTTTTCCTATTCTAAAAAGTTTTAAAAACATTAAATATTGTTCTCCTATAAAATCAAACAGAAGTTTCCCAAGTTTTCCACAAAATAATGACACATTCGTGTTTTAACATAGGACATTATTTTCTTTGTGCTGTCATTTTTCTAAATCTCAGAAAAAAAATTCTCTTGTTACCACCATTCCATTCTCTAGCAATAAATATTCATTCTGACAAAATCCTGAACCTATGTGCCTGCCATTAACATCTAGAGTCAGTCTTGCTAACTGAATGTATTTCGAGTTATTTATGTAGAATAGTAAAGCTCCAATCAGAGACCATTAGAAAGGTCTAGTCAAGCACAGAATTCAGGAAGATGCACGTTCACTTGGGTTGTGAGAGTCATAATCTTAGTCTGAAATAAATCAGCCATTGCTGGATATTGGGTCTTCCCATTTTTTTGTGATTTATTATGACCATTGGCCTATTTGTTCTTCCAGAATAGGTTTCTTCCTCCAGCTTAAGACTTCATTAATCACATTTTTATGTAAAAGACATGTTCTCAGAAGGCTTAAAGTGTTTTAGCAAGTAGTTGTTTTAACAATTCCATTTTGCCAAAAAAATCTCTCACAAGACGCAAACTAGATGATGGCTGTTGGAGCCCAAATCTAACTGATGAATTGTGTGTGGAGAGGAAGACATGTCTTAATCCTGACTGCTACAGCAGGCAGATGTGTAGTTTGTTGTTAACATACACCACCAGCAAATTGGTATATCCTCTCTAATACCCTCTTTCCAACCTCTCTGAAATGAGTCTGGGGAAATATTTTTTCTAAGGCAGATCTCTGAAGCAGAATGCCTCCAGGGATCACGCCTTGTATGCTATAATTTACTCATTACATTTTGCGCGGAAGTATTCCTAAAGACAAATATTGTACCTGAATTTATTCAAGAAGAATAAGAAAAGCAACTATTTATGCTCTGGGTGTCTTTTACGTAAGTTAATAATACAGTAAAAACTTATTCGCTAATCTCTGAATATAATTTTAGCCTTTCTGCAGAGTGATAAATTCAAAGCGTTTTAAAAATCCTCATTCTCCTTCCAGCTGGCTTTTGCAACACCTCCTCCATCCTTAAACATAATTGGGATTTAAAAGAAGGGTCTGAGTCAATAAATTACACTGCTGCTTTGAATGACTAGTAAAAAGACAGAGAACATCAAATACTGAATACATACACTTTACAAATTTCTTCCTCTCATTTTTTTCTTGTTTTTCAGGTTTGGCTTTGTGAATTACTAGAATTAATTGAAAAAAACCTCAACACAATAAATCCGTAAGCTGGAGCTATTAAGTACACTTTATTTCACCAAAGTGATTGAGGACAAATATTTGTAAATTCAAATAATGGATTTTAGTTCTGAGTCACAGGTACTAGATGATGTTTAGACCTTCTTAATGTCAATATTTAATTCCAGGTCCAAGAGAAACATTTTTCCCTGAATAAGCCTTCAGCTGTTAGACCATATTTTTGCAAAATAAGTGTTTATTCAGCAACTTTAATCTAATCTGTGCGATCTCTTTTGATCCTATTACACAAGCACCCTGACTCTAAGATTTCTGACAGAGGAAATTATTTTCAGGTCTTGACAACATGGCTTTCTATTCTTAACAAAAACGAGCTAGCATATTGCTTTCCATGCTTGTTTTTTTTTTCTTTATTTTTAGCTGGTACTTCAGCCACGGGATGGATTAACAGGAAAACATCTCTTTTTAATCATAGTGTAACTTCAGGAAGAGCAGCTGTTCAAAACACAACCAACGACAGGTCCTGCTAGCTGCGGACAAACGTGAATCCTCATAGAGTCTATTGCCCACCCAACTTTCAGACAATGTGGACATCCACATCCCAGTGATTTAGATAAAGAAAAATGTTCCTTCTCAATCTCGACTACTGAGACCAGCATTTTGCAATATCAAGGAAAAGGTGAGGGGTTTTTTGCAATACTCAGTTTTCTTCCACAGAAAACAGAACTCTGATTGGAAGACAGGTGTGAGCTGTAGACACAAGCACAGTGATGTTTCCACATACATTGTTTTCACCAGCTTTGCATCAAATGTCATTTCACAGAGGTGGAAGCATTTTTTTAATTGGTTAAATGTTTTCTCATTAAAAAATAGGTCCACGTCTTTAAGAAAAATCATTCCAAACATGCAGTAATTTTATTATGTCTTGCATGTGCTTGCATTATCCAAATACATTTCCAGTCATAACAGGTAAATTATTGTTGATAACAATTAGCAGTACTGTGGATAGAAAGAGATTGAAGGGAGATTTTTCAAAGCCTTTAAGGAACGTGTACAGCCAATTTACACTAAGAAAACAAGCTGTGAAGAACACAGCAGCACCAGCAATATATTATTGAACAAATTACAGGCTGTAACTCATTCAATTGCTTTAGGACATCTAGTAGCATTCCAAGGGAAAACAGAAAGCAGCCTCCTCTCTACCTACACAATGTAGAACTTAGACTGAATATTTTTGCAGAAACTGTAGCATGCTTTTACATCTTACATTTGTATTAGCAGGTGCTAGCTCCGTGCAAAACACCTCAGACAGCGTGTTGTCAGTTTTGAATGGGGCAATAACACAGTTTTGCAAACAATAGCTCTGTGATGGTCAATGGCAATGAAACATGAGATTCTGCACAGCAGACAAAAGCCCTTGTAGTCTATGACAAAACATATATTTGAATGCAGAGCGGCAATCATAAAGCCTGTTTTTAGATACAGAACATTTTACTTGTGTCAGGGAGACTGTTGCATTTTTTTTTTTCAGGTTGGTTTGTTTTTTCTTTAGTTTGTTCTAGTTTCTCCACAGCATTTCCCTCTTTAATGCTTCGAGCAACACTAACTGAATTGCCAGTAGACCTTAAAGTGGACAAAACCCCCTACTTTAAGATTCTGTCACATAATCAAAATGGTATGAAGAGCTAAAATGCAAGGAAATATTAATACTTGTGAGGACTGCAAGCCAAAAAATATGGGTAGGGCATCAGTCAGCTCCTTCTTGAGAAATAAAAGTGACTTGACGTATCTGGGCAAGGAGCCTGGAATGTGGATAAGCAGGCTGACATAAACATACGCTATTTTTCTCTTCCCTACGATAGGCTGAAGGCAACCTCTGGTTAGTTCAAGAGCCCTATCCTGTGTGTCGATACCCCCACAGCCTCAGAGCTTGCTAATCTCAGACTGTAATATTTACCATTACCTCTTATGGACACTGTCGGAGCTATGGCTTTTGAGTAGAACCTTATCTGGGAAGGGCAGGTGTTGCCAAAAATTAACGGGTTCATGTTTCAGCCCTGTGATGACTGGCCGTTTTTGACTATTCAATCACAACGTGGTGCAGTGTGGACACCAAAGTCCACTGAAGCTTTTGATCTGACAAAAATTATTTTTTGCATGCTAGCTCTTCTTTCCTCTGATATATTTTTATATTCAGCATCATATATAGTCCTAAAAGCTGTATGATAGAAAATATTTCACTGTCAACAGATCTCTTCCAGATTTAGTCAATTGGATATCTATTTCTTTGTAAAGGGCTTAATACATGTCCTTTTTAAAGCTTGCAGTGCTTAGGTGTAAACATTAGGTTTAAAAAATAAACCAGGCTAGCCATACTGCCATGTTTTTGTGAAACAAATTAGAGTTAGTAAGATTCTCTTTTGCACACAAAAAACAAAGAGAAAGCATATAAAAATGGTTTTAAGGCTGTTAAGTCAAGCATTCATTCAGATGAAAAATGCTGCAACTAAAAATGTTCATTCAATTTTGATTCAATCATTTTATTTGCTTTATGACACACTTCGTATTTAAAAAATTATTTTTTTCCTTTTTTAATAGGATACTGGCTTCATCCAGAAAAAAAAAAAAAAAGAATTATTAAAACTAGTTTATGACAATTCTGTAAGCTAAAATTTTCCCACAACTTAAAGAAATTTTCTTGGACTTCTTTGCAAATACCAAAAGAGCATAAACTCAGAATGAACTGTTATTAACATTGGAAAAAATATAACACCCCAACCTAATTTTCACTAACCTAGACTTCGGAAATTGCTGAAATATTTTTATGTGACTTTGAATGAAAATTCAGCCTGAGGCAAAAAGATGAGCATGAAAAATTTCTTCCTGAGTGACTGGAGTGTGGTAAATTTATAAATAATCTAAAATAGAAGACTATAATGGGAAATTTTAAGATAATTTAACAATGAATTTCAAACTTAATCATATAAAAATATCGCATCTAATTCACATAAAATTAAAAACAAGAATCATAACATATATGAGAGATTTTTCAAATTTCATTCATCTAATAGTACATTTGTTTTGCATCAAATGGAGGACATAGAGAAGGGGGATGTGATTTAGTTTTTTTCTTCATTAACTTATTTGAGACAGAGACCTTCCCCACCCCAAAAGAGCAAGTGCAAAATAAATGATGTAGTAAGGAGCCACTAATTCCATACCTAAGGGAAGTAAAAATAGTTTCCAGCTGAGTAAGTTCTAAGTATGATGCTTAGTATAAAACTAGGTGATGAGTGCAGTAAGCATGAAGTAGAGATTGCTTGCTCCAGCTAAATGCTCGTCTACAGATCCACACACAGGAAAGTTAAGATAAATGAACTAATACAAGGAAGTTAGAATGCATTCATCAGAGACCATTAAATCTCTGTGTAGATGCTTTTATTGAGAAGTAAAGTAACCTTAGATGGCTATAGCTTAATTCTTCTTGAAAGAACACAGGAAAACAAAAATAAAATAGGAAAGAGCTTGAGCTGAAGAAGGGCACAGGCTTCCAGGTCTGAAACAATAATCTAAGGAAATCCCAGCAATTAATGAACTGTGGAGCCAGCTGCACTCATCACCAGTGAACCACCTCCGTTACCTGTGAAGGGGGAAGAATCAGGCCTCTGAGTCTGCCCAGATCTTCCCCAGCCAGCACCAGACATGCACATGCTGCTCACTGCAGCACCTAACCCTGCACTGGGTTTAGCCCTTCTGCACTGATTGTAAATGCCTATGTAAGAGTTGCATGTTTACACAATTTGAAATTAGACTTAATTGCAGCATTCAGACGGTGTGACATCCATCTGACCTGAGATTTAGGTTTGACAACTACCGGTGGTAGTCAAGCTGCCCACAGCGTTGGCTTTACCCTGGGCTGCTGTAAGCCCATAGAGCTAAATAAATACTCGACAGCTGTACCTGAGCCACTGCAGCTATGCTGCTAGCTGTACCGTGTTACCTAGTTTAAAGTTAACTCAACTGTATCTGTAGCCATATTTCCAGAAATCACGGTAGACAGCCCCTGTGTCAAACTTTCTAATTTTGTCAGGTTCTGTGGGTTTCTTGTATACTGTGAATTTTTATAGTCCAGTTCTATTTATTTATTTAGCTGTCTCAAATACATTGTTTTCCATGCACAGCAAATTAAATTATGGGGACTCATTATAGTTGTCTTTATAACCTTATAATTTATCCATATTCTAAAATACAGACAGCTTTATTCTGTGATGTTTAATATATATGTTATCAGTAGAGCCCTATTAACAAGTTGGTAGGGATAGGAGAAAGAGGTACCTGCTACACATAGTAAATAAAACCGTTTTGAAGGGCCTGGGCTCTATTTGTCAAATTAGGCTGAATTCAGAGATAATTTTTGTGAAAAAAAAAACCCAGAAAGGCTAATGTTAATTCAGAGGCAGACGAGTATCTGTCATAAAGTCACCGTGATTTACTATATGTCTGTCAGAAGTAGCATTTCATCATCACATTGTCTCTTCAATCCCTCACTCCAAAAGCAATGTATTAGAAATGCAGGACAAATCCTTTCACTGTCAATATAAGTTTTTCATAAAAATCAGAAATGATCAGTCCATTTGGATTATCACTGGGTCTTCCACTAGACAGAAATTATACATATACATCTACCCTGATATATTTTATTGTTGCTCTTCCCTGTTGCCGAAGCATTGTGTAGTTACCTCTTATTCATTGTAGTAATGGTAATAACAGTTGAATCGCCTCCTTATTCAGCCTTCAGCAGCAGCTCACAGTCTTGCAACATCTGTGTGTGCATCATGGAGCAGAGCAGCTCCACACTGACCTCATCTCAGTTTATGGATGGCTTTCCTGAGCTGGGAGGCCCAGAACTGCACGTGGAATCTGGATATGGTCTCGTGAGAGCTGAGTGCTCATCCAGTCCGAGGTGCTCCTGGCCCTTGTTTAAAATACTAATACTAAATTTGAAAGACCCTGTTTTGTAGTGAATTTGTGCTTATGTGTACACACAATCATGAAATAATTTAATTTTTGTGCTCTTAAGCATGAGCAAATGCTTTGTTGAATCATTTCTCAGAGTATTTCTTCTTTTCAGGATTAAATTAACTAAGTACAATAATTGAAATGGACTTTATTACTAGTAGTTTATAGAAATATTTAATTAAAAGCAAATTTTAGAGCACATGTTTGCCTGGCTCTTAATACTGTAAGAATCTTTCATATAATTTCAGCCAATTCTATCTGGGATTTCCACTTTTATCTATTCCTCATATTTCAGTACAATCTTTTCAAAATGACTCTTATGTATGGAACTTCCTTATAAATCTTAGGACTTGGATTCAGGGGGTTTGACTATTTGAAGATATACTTAAAATTATTTTAAAAAAATATAGTGTCCCCATATTTTTGGTTTGAGGACTGAAATTTGCTTGGGGTGCATGCTTCTATTGAAAATATGAATTTTGCCTTTAGATTATTCCTATAAAAAACAATAAAAGATTGCGTTTGCACATGCTTCCGGAAGGTCCTTTAGAGGGTAACAGTAAAACTACCTTAATATTTCTGCCTTTATCATGCTCAAGCTTGAGCTGGAAAGAATGTTTTCCTGTAATTCTTCCTCCTATGTACAACATGCATTTTTAGGATTCAATATGAAAGTGAAAAATAAAATTAAAAAAAATTGTCCTGTGCTTCAGCAAGTGGCTGTGTAGTTAAAGACTATATTGCCAGCTATATGCATAAAGGTATTTAACTAATGACACTTGAGTGATTTTTGTCTGGCATTTCTAACTTTCTAGTGATCATTTCTGAAACTTTAATGTTCTACGTAAAGCAATGCACTTCCGTACAGATGAAGTTGTACACAAGTAGCTGTTTTTGTCAAGGTTGCAACTTCATTTGTGTTTTTAGAATACTGTGCTTGAAAAGCCCTTAACCGAGATCCCTTGATAATGGATATGAGCTCATTATTGCCTGGCTAGCCCAGTGATATCCTAAAAAATTCATTTTTGTACAACATGATTTATTAAGTAGTAGGGAAGAAGTTCTAGACACTCTAGATGACCCTGATTAGCACAAAACCAGAAAGCTAGCACTAGAGGTGCAATGTACTATAAAACCATATAAAATATATATATAGAAATAAATGTGTGAGGGACAGTGTGTGTATACGTATACATATACACTATTTTTAATAAGCTTTCCTTTGAATTTCCCCTGCCATTACTAAGCACAGTACCGGTACATCACAGAGATGTTCATCAAATTTTACGTGGCCTAACCTTTACAGAGGAGGTTTTCTTAAGCAAAAAATCTGCACGTATCCCAGGAAACTTCTCTGGTTTTATGACCTCTGAAAACCAGTCTGAACCAGTTCCTCAGTGGATTTTTAGAAAGTGCCAGTTAGAGGAGATTAAACAGTCTGAAAAAAAAGAGTCAGTTCTAAAAATGGAGGCTTTTCTTATCTGTGATAAGCACCTGGCTTACTGTTAACTATGACTTCCTAACTTGGATGGCACCCACTGGCCTATAAATTTGCTTTCTTCCTTGCTCAACACACTTCATGCCTTTTGCACCGGGGGAAGTTCATCAGCACCTTTGCTAGAAAGAAGATTTGTGGATAAGTTTGGGAAGGAGAATCTTATTAGGAGTGTGCATTTACAATACAGCCACACAAACATAAAATGACGCTATTTCTTATGCTAAGTTATATATGAATTTTTACCCATTTACAGTCCGTGCCAACTGATCTTTGAATATTTCTCTAACACAACAGTGGTAACATAGATAGTTAACAAATACACTGTATACTACATATATATATGTAGACAGACAAAAAAGTTACCTTTTGGTGGTCGTTTTTCTTGCTTCTCCAGCTTCTGTTTATGAATTTCTGGAACAATGTAATGTAGAGTTATCAATATTAAAATATTTTTCACACATAAAAATATCAATTACATTCTCATAATCAAAAATAATTGCTTCAAATATTACAACAGAGCCATGTCTTTATCATCTGCATATTCAGAATTATATACAATAAAGTTCCGTTTTATATATGTGTGCAGTCAATATATATGGATAAAAATAATAACTTTAAGTGACTTTAATAATTATTCTGCTTTTAACTGAGCAACACAGCTACTTTTAAAGTCAAACACAGGTTTTGCTGCACTGTAGCAGCAATACGATAACGTGTTGTTCATGAAAAAGAAAAATCACACTTTTACTAAACATTTTTCTGTATATATCTTGAGTTGTTTACCAGGAGTAGTATTTTATGTTTTCCAAACTACCTTTGGAAGGCAAAAATGTTCTTTTTATTACATTTTCAGTATTGGTTGGGGACTGACCTGTTGGAGAACAGCGTAGGGGAAAGGGAACTGGGGGTCCTGGTGGGCAGCAGGATGACCATGAGCCAGCAATGTGCCCTCGTGGCCAAGAAGGCCAATGGCATCCTGGGGTGTATTAGAAAGGGTGTGATTAGTAGATCAAGAGAGGTGCTCCTCCCCCTCTACTCTGCCCTGATGAGGCCACATCTGGAATATTGTGTCCAGTTCTGGGCCCCTCAGCTCAAGAAGGACAGGGAACTACTTGAAAGAGTCCAGCACAGAGCCACAAAGATACTTAATGGAGTGGAACATCTCTCTTAAAGAGGAAAGGCTGAGGGACCTGGATCTCTTTAGCTTGGAGAAGACTAAGAGTGACCTCATTCATGTCTATAAATACGTGAAGGGTGAGTGTCAGGTGGATGGAGCCAGACTCTTAGTGAAATCCAGTGGTGGGACAAGGGACAATGGATGCAAGCTGGAGCATAGGAGGTTCCACAGAAACATTAGGAAAACCTTTTTCACTATGAGGGTGACAGAGTACTGGCACAGGCTGCCCAGGGAGGTTGTGGAGTCTCCTTCTCTGGAGACATTCAAAACCTGCCTGAACGTGTCCCTGTGTGACCTACTGTAGGTGATCCTGCTCTGGCAGGGGGGTTGGACTAGATGATCTTTTGAGGTCCCTTCCAACCCTTAACATTCTGTGATTCTATGATTTTAAAGCTCACGTGCTGAACTGGCCAATTGCAACACACAATAAAAGGTAGATTCAATGTTGTATACAAATTGCAGAGATAAAAGTTTCCAGGTTAGGGATTGCTGTCTTAGAGAATGACTCATTTTTAATATGCTGTATACCAAAGAACTAAGTGCCTCCTCATAAGAAGAAGTGGTAGAGTATTTACCTTCCCTTGCTATGCCATCTCTTTCAAACAAAATTCCTCACTTCTGACACCGATATTAACTTACTGATATATACCTCTGTAAATGATTTTTTCTTGCTGTTCTTACTGTGTCAAAACCCAGGATAATATTGAAAATGCAAAATGTTGAATTTGATAAAAGCAAACCAGAAATAAATCAAGCTTCCATAACCCTGTTTGCATACAGCTATAGCTGGCCCGAAGCTGCATCAGGGGAGGTTTAAGTTGGATCTCGGTAAGCACTTCCTCACGGAGAGGGTGCTCAGGCACTGGGATGCCCTGCCCAGGGAAGTGGGGGAGTCACCGTCCCTGGAGGTGTTTAAGGAGAGTTTGGATGTGGCACTTAGTGCTGTGGTCTGGCCAATGTGGTGGTGTTGGGACATAGGCTGGACTTGATGATCTCAGAGGTCTTTTCCAGCCTCAACAATTCTGTGATTCTGTAGAAATTTAAAGGCAGATTATTACAGGTGCACAATAAAGTCAGTATGGCCATAGAGAGTGTCAGGTTTATGGTATTGTGCATATATTTCCTGCAGTAGGAAACTGGTATGAAATACTGGATGAAATTTGTTCTTAACAAAAGCACATTCAAATCTCACCAGACTCTATGGGAGATACCTCCTTGTATTTTAGGGTTAAATTTTGTATGCAGAGTCCAAATAACAAGAACACTGACCCTCAAATTAATCCAACAGAAGAAAGAGTTATGCATATCACATCTCAACTCTAAGGAGCTACTTTAATGCCTATTGAACACAATTGAAATCTTGCACTTACAGACAGTTATTTGCTCAGGTTATAACAGGATGCACATTGCCAAAGACATCCAGTATAAAATGATATTTTCCTTTCCCAAGACTCTGACCTTTGCAAAGGTCCTTGAAAATAAATACAGAATGTTTTTACTGGATAGTATTCGCCATTTGAAACAATGATTCTGTCTGGTTTGCAAGAAACATAACTGTGCTACGGCAGCAGCCTACATTGTCTTCAAATAGAGAGAACATTATTTCATGGAGATAAAGGGTAACAAAGGCCAAAATATGTATCATTGTTAGCCAATAATGTATGGCAGCATAATTCAGCTAATTATACGATGTCATTAAGCTACAAGAACTTTTTATTCAGTTTTCATCTTGTTCTTTGCAGCCTGAGTATGTAGTTCATTTATTGTTCTATAAATCTTGAAGGTTGTGGTTAGGAAGAAATCATGACATATTGATTTATCGTATTTCAGCTGAGCCAGGATTATTTTTCTTTCTGCAACTATGTGAGAATTTTATTTCTATCAATGGAGAGATTTCAGTTGCTGCATTTTCACACTTTTCCCACCTGTTCTGCTTAAAAGAATGCATAGAGTAGTTTAGGTAGCATAAGTAGTAGAAATGGTGCAAGACAAGAACAGCCAGAGGCTCGATCCTTGATTCTGAGCACATCTGAGCAGTTCTCCTGCGCTGCTGCTCCAAACCACCTCCAAACAGTGACATGGTGCATTTAAAGAAAGCTAAGTCAATTCTTCTGCATCGCAATATACGGCAGAGACATATCTCACCCAGCCCAGGAGGTCATCCTATACACAGAGGTGAATATGGCCCACTGTATGATAAATCACACTCTTCAACAGAGTCATCTACACAGACACATGTACCTTGCTTGCTTTAAGATGCCTCAGCTCTGCTGGGTTCTCACCATGTGTCTCACTACAGAAAATAGGCAGCTTTTTCTTGAAAAAAATAAAACAACCCACTTTTAAAATTACTGAGGTTTTTGGGAATTTCTTATTGATACTTTGACTGCAAAATATTCATGGAGCAATGACTGTAGAGCTGGCTGTCTAAATCAGCCTCACATTGTACCAGCAATGAAGCTCACTTGACACAATTACTTCAGTAAGGTACACAAAAAAATACTTCTGAGACAGCTGCACTGAGAATCTCATCTAAATTGCTGCTACAGTTAGATTACCACACAACACAAAAAAATCTACACAAATTCCTTTAAGTGAGCTATATCTTCATAATACATGAGTCTGTGTATATATGTTTTCGTATATCATAAATTGTGCCATAATTAAGATCTATTCACAAGCTTCGCATTGTAGTTTGAACCATCATAAAAAAACCTGCAGCCTGGAATACATCAATTCAGATACATTACAACCTAAATGTTACTGGTACAAATAAATCTAGTCTCAATAAATACTTATCTTGATCAATTTAAAAGAGAGAAAATAGTGACTCTTTACTAACTCCAAAATATTTAAAAAGAAACAGGTTAGATTACTGGAGATTTTTTTTCTGTACTGAGAGTTTTGATACTCTCTGCTTCATCTTTTATGACAAATAGCTTTAATTTTCTAGTAATCACATCATATCTTATTGCTGAGTTGACAAAGCAGCTATAATATCATGGAAGACTTACATGGCCAGTTTAAAGCATGTAATTTATCTCTATCAGTGTGACACATTGTTAATAAATCCTAAATATTATGAATTCATGTTTAGAAAAACGACAGAATCAAAGAGCAGCAAGGATAATCTTTGTCACCACGGCAACCATCCCAATTCTTTATGAGATGACAGCAAGGTTTATTAAATTATTGTAAGGGAGTATGTATTTTAAAAGCTGTATTTCATTGTTTATTTTCTTTCGTTATCAAGCAGACAAGAAAAACATCTTTCCCCTTGCATTTCTAAGGTTTTGAATGGATAAGTACTTTATGTCCTTAAATACAGGTACTGTTTGACAGTGACTTCCCCAGACCTCGGGTCTTTTGCGGATATGCAGAACACGCAGGGTGATTATTTTAAATAACTCCAAGACAGTAATCTAGTAGTCTCCTCACTGACCATTTTAAGATGTTGAAACGAGATATTTTTGACTGTATTGTTAGCAGGCAAATATGTCTACTTACTGTTGTCACAGAGCAAGCCCTCGCAATCAGCCGCAGATCAGTATTGCCAGCAGCTTTACTGAGAATCCCTGCTGAACATGCAGTTTGGGCACTCGCTAGAAGCCCCACTGCTCCCTCCCCCAGCTAATTTTCATTAACAGCAGTTCACAGCATCTAACAACAATCTGGCACTGGCTGCGCACTACAGAGCCCTGGTTCTGGCAAGATCAGAGTGGGAGAAAAAAAAATATTCAGCTCCCTGACTCCATGTGAATTAGTGCTGCAGGTGGACATCAGCATGAATGAAGAGCACAGCCTCTCATGGTGGGGCGTGAGGAGGTTGTCCCGGTTCCTGAAGCAGAGTTCCCTTCTTCACCTGCTCTTGTGTTTTTGGTTTTGATTTTTTTTGTCACCTCCTTCCTTAGCATAGTAAAATATACAGTATTATTCTCAGCTATTTTAATTGTATCATACTATGATAACACCTATGGGCCTCAGCCCGCGTGAACTGCTTTAGGTACCACATGGAGTTATAATATGATATTATATCCTGTCTCTGTAACACAGGAGTTCAGACTGTAAGAGGGCTACATTTCTTCTCTCAGTGGGAAGCACAGCCCTATGTCTTGCTTCATTAGAGGATGAAGTAGTGAGCAGCAATCTGGCATTACTAAAACAGCTCCTAGACCTCACCCTCTGCTGAGTTTCCATCTTATGGATGAAATACGCCTTAAAAAAACCCAGCTAACCAAATAAAAAGTGTCAAGGATATGAGAAGCAAAGTGAGAAAACAAAGGTTTATTGCCCCCATCTGTAACAAGAACGCTTTACTCAAGGTAACCCAGAGAGTCAGCAAAAGAACTGGGAATTTAGCTCTGATCCCTGACATTCAATATTATTCCCTCATGTTTTAGGCTATCCTGTTCCTACTTAAATACTGTAGTGAGGATGGAACACAGGCTTAACATATCTACTGTTTTACAAGTATACTTGCACAGGTGAAATTTCACTTGAAATTATAATACATTGTTTTTTTCTAAACAAATCTTATCAGTTAGTCACCTTTTTTCATAATCTCTTACAGGTAGAACAGTAATATACACCTTCAGTGCTTTGACATTCCTCCTCTTATAAATATCTTTAGTGTGAAAAGGAAAATGAGTCCTGTTTAGAGTCCTGGTGAACCAAAGGTTAATAATTTCCTTCTGAGCAGTTAAAACCCTTACAGCTATTGCCAGAAATTTAATGGGGCTGTACCCTTGCTGGTTTATCAAGACTAATTGGTAGCAGGCAGCTGATTATCCTGAAGAGTTGGTGGAAATAGATACTGAGGGCAAGGCAAGAGTGAGTGGTGTTAAGAGCTTTAGAAGATGAGAGGGATGTCATTTCTAATGTGTTTCTAGATGCTGTCTGTATGAAGAATTGTAGTCAACTCTCTTGCTGCTGGTATCCTCAGGAGAAATTTCCAATTGTGCAGCTGATGTCTATTTTTAATCTAGATAGTACCAGCTGGTGAGGGTGACAGTTTTCCTTGTGGGGCCAGAAGGAGAATAAAGGAAATTGTGCATTAGAGCAACTTCCAGCTAACTACTAATACATCAAGTAGCTGTACTACAGAGGGAAAAAAGAAATAATTTCACAACAGGAAAAGAACACGTGGAAAAAAAAACCCACCACAAAACAACAGTGAATATTTAATCAGGGAATTTAACTGGTGCATTATACCTCTATCTAGGAACAAAAGACAGTGTAACACAAAGTTTTAAGTATCAGCATTCGGGGTTGGAAAGCCTGAATGACATATATGACTAATTTAGATGACTTCACTAGCTTGCTAGTAGCACAGTCTTATCCCCAGTGTTTTCTTGGATCTTGGCTTCTTCTGAGGATTCATAGGAACTTCAGGCTGGGGTCCAGAACTACTTTTCCTGAAGTCATGTGTCAGAAGGTCTCTCCTTTCCTGCCTCTGAAGCATGGTTTCAGAATTGTTTATCTATCTCTTTGGAAATCATAGCTAAAATTTAGAGTGAGAATTAAGCTTTTGTTTTGTTTCTTTTTTTTTTCTTTCATATTTTGCAGAATTAAACTGTGTCTCTTTCATTTGCAGTATAAGACTACTTTTGCCAGAGGTCACAGAAGACTACTACTTGTCCTTCTTGGTGCAAACCCTCTGCTTTGGTATATATTTACCCAAAACAACATGTTGCTTTAAACTGTAAGTGTTGCTGTGAAGTAATGTTCATTGGACCTAAACCTATTCAGCAAGGTTCAGCTGCTTCACTTTAGTTACCTTTATTTCCTCCACTTGATACCTTGTTTGGCATCACTAAACAGTTATTCAGAAATACAGAGAACATGACCCTCAAATATTTCTGGACAATTTACCTATCTTGAGGAGCATACAGCGAACATGTAAGCTTTATGTTCCCCCGAGAATACAGGCATTTAAAATGGCCTTCAAGATATATGTTAAGCCTTCTTTATAAAGCCAGAGCAGGACAAAAATAAATACATTAGATTCCAGTTCAACAAATATACAATTGCTACTACACTATTGCAGTTTTACTGGTCTATAATAGATATTCACTGTAGATGACCTGCTGACATCTTCCTCATCATACTGGGGAATTCTTTGATTCCAGATGATTTTTTATTATTATTTTTACAAGACTATACAGTGAAGGAGATTCATTACAAAGAAGGCATTTTCAGAACAGTGTGCATGTTATTTTAAGAACAGAAAAACATCCCAGATCATGTAAAGATTTTATTATAAGCCAGTCTTTCATAACCTCCAACATTTAAATTGAACTTATTCCACTTCTTTTTTTTTTCCATCATGCTAAAGACAAATATATATGGGGTTTTTTTTCCATATTACTATGTTTGAAATAGCATTCTTTTTTTTTTGTTACAGAATAAAATAGCTTTAGCAATTAATGGTGAGTAGAAATGTATCATTATATTGCTATGTACTTATTAAAAGAGTTTTATCACAAAATCGCTCATTGGTGTCATTGACTTTTCCCCTTTTGTTTTGTGTGTTTGGACATTTTTTTGTATTTACCAGGGCTGCTTAAAAATTTAATCCCACAAACTCTTTCAAAGCAAAATCGTCTTTTAACAAAATAGGAAAATCCTTATTTTTCCTGAAAAGCTGAAATGAGAGGGACAGTTTGATAGAAGTCTCCAAGGCTAGAGCATTAGCTGTAAACATGGGAGCTGTTACACAGCTCTCCTAAGATTTGTTTCTTTGAGATAAATCCAAAAGTTGTACTAAATCCTCCAACAAAGGAAAAAAAAAAAAGAAAAAAGAAAAGAATTTATTCTGGCTAATTCCAGCCTGAGAGCCTCAGTTTGCCAAAGCAAAAGGAACCTGACAGAGTGCACAACCATTTCTTCTCTTTTCTTCCTAAAGCCCAACCGATTTTTTGAGTTTTCTCTTCCCTCTGGTGCGGTTTCCATTTGCAGTAGAAAAGCAATATCTTAACAGAAAGGTTTTTAAGCAGAGGGAGCATACTTACAATTATTTTTAATTATCTTCTGAGCAGCACTGGTATCCTACAGGAAGACCTTATGCAGACTATTTTGTATGGAGGAATTTTAATGGCTGGGCTTTCTAAGGATTAAACGTGGAAGATGCTAAAAGATCTTCAACCTTAAATTTTTTTTACATAAAAGTAATTTTTATTCCGAGTATATAAGCATGTTAAGACTGTTTTTTTCATTCCCAGACTTCATTTCATACCTTGGTTCTGAAATATAAAACGAATGCTAATTGCACTCTGATTACAAAAACAAAACAAAAAATAACCACGTAACCACCCTAGCTGGAACAAATCAGAGACAGAGTCATGTGATCAAAACCAGGTTTTTCTTTTCCTTCTCTGGAAAGTAAAATTGTCTTGACATGTTCCTCCTTATGGATTCCAGCCTGCAAAGATGTTATTGGACCAGTTTTAAAAGATCTTTTTCATGATTGATTTTATCAGAGTCTGCACTTAAGTGAATGTAATTTTATGCAGAAAAAATGCGGGCAAAACTTTTAGACCTCTAACTAGTGCAAAATGATATATACAGTAATCTTTAAAAACCTCTAAGCTGGATTAGCATCAAAGAAATATTTTCTCATTTAAATCTATTCAATAGGGTGTTGAAGTTTGGGGTTATTTTTTGTGAAAGGAGGAAAAAATATTAAAAAAAAAATCACAAAACTAACCATGTTTCCTCTGCTCAGCTTTAAAAACTATCAGCTCTACAGATCCTACCTTAAATTATTAGTCTGCAAATACATATTCCTATAAATTCATCACTTCTAGATCCAATTAGTGGGTTTTTTAGGGGTCTGGCATGCAGAAGAGAGATACTGTTTCTGTGGATGATGAGCACGGGCCTGCACTTGCTACACCCTCTCCTTGGCACAGCAGGAGCTGTGAGGGGATCTGAGTTCACTCAGAAGCATGCAGGACCCCCAGTTTTGGTGCTCTGGGTTTTGGAAGACCCTCTCATTTCCCAGGAATGATGATGATGACGCAGAAGAAACTATTGGTGTCAGAAATAGGGTGGCAGGTGGGAAAAAAAAAAAAAAGAAGAAAAGCAAAGCCTTCTACTTCAGTATTTGGACAGACTTTAAAATTTACTCTGTCTTAGGTCCAGCAGGTTTCCAGCCAAGAGGTCATCTGCCTGACGCTCCCCTCTTCTCTCAGAGGAAGAACTTACCCAATACTCCATTGCTGTGGCACAGATTTCCACGACAGTAATTCAGGTACCTCCATTTACTGATTCCCCAGATTTAAGAGGATAGCTTAAACAGCTACAAACACTTCTGCCCAGGATTCTTGCTAGACTTCTGTCTCAAAGTTCTCTCTGGATGTTTTAAAAGATAGCTGGCAAGTTTGCATTAAAAAGTTTCAACCCAAGCTGAAACCCAATCATTGTTCTTCAGTAGGCAACAGAACTGTGATTGAACATCCCTGTTCCCTACGGTTATATAGTTTTGTTTCATCTGGATAATATGGAAAATATTTTCTTTATGTTACAAAATGCTGTTTTATAGTGGATATGCTATTACTGTATTGATCAGAGTAAGTAAAACAAGATGTGATTGTTAAAAGAATGTTAATAACAGAAACAGATGCTACAAAAATGCAAAAAAATACATATCTGGAAAAGCAGTTTAACATTTGAGAATTGAATCAATCAATGATTTTCATCTTTTAACATTGACTATACTTTACACAAAGATATGCAGAATGCTTTGTAGTAAAGTGTAGCTTAGGGAGACTGTGAAAGCCTTTTGGAGAGATCTATAATAGCAACTCATACACAGAAAAGTGAACATTACCATATGGCAACATAAAAGAAACTGAATTCTGAAGGCATTACCAGTACAAATAGATATATACTTTAGGGATGAATGCAACTGCATAATTAGTTTCTGTGACACATTTATAACCACCTCAACAGCAACTCGGTTTTCAGGTTGCATCTATGGTAGTCTGAATTTCTCTTCTCTATCCCATTTCCAATTCTTTTGATTAGAAACTGTTTTCTAAACATGAGTATTACCTCCAGAAAAACCATGTGATTTTTTTATCTTTCCAGATTTGTTAATACATAACAAAAGGACTTCTAAATGATAAAAAAAAAATTATAATTTCAGTATTCTGCCCAGAAATAAGTTAGTTCCACATTAGCTAGCAGTGTGATTTTTTTCAGATATTCTGCTGATATGAACTATAGTAATAACAAATTATTATCTATACATAACTCACAGTTACTTAAAATTTTAGAAAACCTTTTCAGTGAAGAATTTAAAATGTAGGAACTTAATAGATACCTGTTGGAATTTTAAATATACTAAGGTACTCTGGTAGTCATCAGCTATCTTATAAGAGTACACTTCTTCCATAAGTCTGTGTCATTTCTGCCAGTCCCACACTACATCTGAGGTACTGTGTGGTATCTGAAATGGCACTAATTGGCTTTGTTTATTCACCTGAATCCTGACCAGTAAGTTTCTAGTGCAGGAAAAGGTTGTTGCTTGAAGATAACGAGTTAAAAATAAAACCTTTTAATATATACAGGACTTTTTAAAGATAACAGATGTGTGGGACTAATCGTGATTTAACTAATCATGTGGGAAGAAAGAAAAATGTCTGCTTCAAAATATTGTTATGGAACCTAAGTGGTTCAGGTAACTTACTGCCAGGGTTGTTTTACACTCAATATGAACGTACGTACTGTCTGTAGCCTTGGGTTCATAGAAAGCGATTGATGAATTACAACCGTGCAAGACAGAGAGAGGATTTAATCTAAGCCTGAATATAAAATCAAGGAAGGATATCTTACAATTTCCTAAGTTTCAAAGTATAAAACCAAATAATTCTGACCTTAGAAATTGCTTGAAATGTTTCCAACAACTTATTGCTAAGACTACATACCAGATTCATCTTTCCAGCCAAAATGTATTGGCTGTTTTGAAAGAGAAGAAAATTATACTTAAACATACAAACACCACTGTTATATGTGTACAGCCTTTCAGGTCTATCCTGGCTAGCTAAATGAGGAATCCATGTTCAGATTTGAAGTTTTCAGTTACCCATATGTAAATTGGCATGAAGTTCCAGAGTTTGTTTAGTAATGACATTTTAAGCCATGGATGACAATGCCAAAATGTCTGTACTTGCTTATATTTTACAGAATATTGTTTCCAATTTTTACACCAGGTTTCTTAGCTCTTTTCCAAACTCACAACTGTCACCAATAAGGTCCAACAAAAAAATAATAAACATTTATCTTTTCTTCCATAACAATAACTTCTAGTAAAAAGAGGCAAAATATCAGAAAACATACAGCTGTCAAATAATTGAATTTGTCTCCAAAGGTTAAACTAACTCTGAAAAAATGAACAAGATTATCAGTCATAACCATTGCTCTAGGAATAAAGGAAGCCAAAAAAACATATTACGCCTGTAAGAAACAGTTATTAGGCTTCTCAATATCTTTTGTGAAAATGTTCTGCTGTTTTAGCATGTTGAGAATACACATTGTTAAAGACTGAAAAGTCCTCTACAGAATAATCTCCCACTGCCTCCACTGATGAACACTTTTTATTTTCTCTGAGACAATATCAAATGTTCACTCTTTTCCAATTATTAAAGATAAATATTAGTGATAAGACTTGGACTGGTAAAAATAATTGCAATAAAAAAGGCACTCGAGAGGCATTTTCATCCTTTCTGAAGGATTCTGAAACTGATATTAGTCCTGCTGCACATGCAAGCCCATTGTCATTACATGTACTTTTATTATCTTTGCTTTCAATTTACATCTCTAGGAAGGTGATCTTTGCTTTCTTTGGGTTTGCAATTATCATTACAATTTTCTCCTCTTCTTTCATCACTAGGCAGTGTCCTTACCGCTCCCCTTGAATTTTATCCGATATGTAATTTTATTGTGGCACCAGAAATCTTCCTATCTTTTCGGTTACTATATTCTGTTATAAAGTATATTTTGTGCTAACATTTTAACATTCATAAAAAACTGCTAGTCAACAAAACAAGAGTGAAGTCTTGTCCAAACATAAAAGGTAGATATGGAGATATTTCAAAAATTCTCAGCCTATTCATGAATACCACAATAACTGTGGGTTAGATCCAATACAAATACCGAAACTGAGATTTCCAGAATGAAATTTGAGAGAGGTTTTCTGTACATATGTAAAAGCAAGGCAAACTGTTTGTCTTCTGGAGACAGCAATATTGTATGGCACAATCTCACTGGGCCATTTTTTTTTGCTTAGGATGTTCTAATGCCACAAGCATAAGAGTCACCTAAAGAAAAATCATTCACAAAGATATCAATAACAATGCCACGTGGAGTGGAAGGGATTTTGATGCAGAAATGATACTCTATATCAAAAAAAGGAGAAAACTGTATAACATAAAAATTTGGTTCTGATTTTGCAGGTCTAACCACTGACAGTTGGATGCCCCAAAATTCTCCACATTAATTTGTACAGCTGGCCCTCCTTTGAGTCCAGCCCTAACAGCAGACACATGGGAAAAAACACAGATGCAATGCCTTGTTCTGTTTTCTAAACCTTCTCTTCTGGAGCTCTAATGTCTGGACCGTAGACATGACAGCACTCATCGGTCAGGAAGAGCTACTCAAAGAGGTCTGGACCTTGTGCTCAGAGGAACAGATTGTGCTGCTCATGAGAGTGCTACGTGCACGAGCTCCTCTGAGCCCATGCCTCACCTCCCAGGGCTTTGCCTTCTGCACTCACAAGCTTTAATCCTGGGAGTGAATTTCACTGTGACTAGGCAGAAAAGCTGTTGACTAGACTTTATCATAGAGCTCTCAGAAAACTTCTGTAGTTGCTTAGACCCCTGCAATTCAGCTCATTGACGTTTACACAATTTTAAGAGAAGTATGCAAAGAGAGGCAGTAACAGCTCCGAGGAGCTCACAGCTGCCTGTCACTGAGCAGACGTGTGCAATACTCTGCACTGGCACTTCTAAGGGACTGGTGGCTTCGGGCCACGTAGGCTGTATTTCTGTAGCACAGAAAAAGAGGTGACAAAATCAAGTATAATCAAGGCCAGATCCTAGCTACCAGGATGAAATGGAGACCTCCAGTCATCTGGAGATGATAACAAGTTATTTGAGGATGCTGTTATGTGAAAGCTTACCACAGGGGCCTTAGATCACTTTCTTCATCAGTCCTAGTCAAGAAACAGCTTTTTGCAGGAAAACAAGGATGGGACTCCTCATCCTTTGGAACAGGGATGAACGATCTTGAGCACACATCCAGAAAATGGAAAAGCCCACTCAAAATCTGTTTTGTTGCTCAGGCAGATGAAGTATGTTTGAATTTGGGCCTTTTCACGTCTGTGTGATTGAGTTATACTGTAACATACTAGCTCCATAGGAATCACCAGCTCCTTGTCCATTTTCTTCATACCAAAGACAGAAGAGTTTCTCAAGCATTTATCTCCAGAGCAGGTTTTGAGCTTTGAATTGTGAAGAAAACATTTCAAAGCTGGCAGTTAGATACTCAGGTGCTTGGATGGAGGACTTTCAGGTCCAAACAATCATCTCATCACTTCCAACTGACTAATTTAAGCAGCTTCTGGCTTACTTTGATGCCTCCTCTGAATTCTATTTCTACAGCCTAGGGTCCCAATGCAAAGTGTAAGGCATGAATATATCATTTCATGATTTTCAAATAAACAAGTACTTCCAAATAAACAAGTATTTTCAAACAAACAAGTATTTTCAAATAAACAGCATAATGCTGTCTGTAATTTTTTTATGGATTAAGCCATCCCATCAGTGAGGTATCTCCATAGTAGTCCCAGACTGGTCAGCTACACTGGCAAATAGTGAATAAACACTTTCCACCCATGAACCCAGCATCCTCGCCAACAATGTGCTGCAGCTTCAGACTCTTTGCACCCACTGCAAAATTAACCATGCATTTCTTTCTCTGTGAGAAGAGACAGAACCTTTTGTGGTTCTTACTGATGGAGTAAAGAAATTGAATGATTTCCTAAGCTCTATAAAGTTTCTTCAGTACTAGAATGAAGGATCATCCCTAGAAAGATGAATGGCCCTGGTCTTCAAGCCTATTAATTGGTTGGATGCCCTACTGAGACTGACAAAATGTGTCATTAAATAGAAGCCTGATCTAGTTCCAATTAACTTCAGAGAAAACTGTATTGTAATCTAAGCACCAACTGGGGTGATAGATTCTTCAATACGAGCATTTACCTATTGAGAATTTGATGGATACCAAATTCAGTTCACATAGGGCTGGTGACACATCTTGTTATTATCAAGCTGTGCTCAATTTGGAGAAAAACACACAACCTAATTTTGGAAAGCTTTACATCCTATCACCAATATCTCAAGTCTTCTAATACCTTGTCATTTTAATTTAACAGAAGTTGAACTTAAGTTTTATGTTTCAGCATAAAAATTTTAATATCTGAAAAGATTTATATTATAAATCCTACTTGCTTCACTTGTGTGCTTTAAAAATTCAATGATAACTAATTATTCTTTCAGAAGATTCAGAAGTAGAACTTATTTAAGGGTTTTGTGTTGGCAAAAGGTAAAATGATTTTACAACCTCTCACCATTATTTCTCACTAAATATACTTTCTATGTTATTGTTTATAAATATTTCTATCCAGACACACACATAACTCATGTTGGCATTAATATGAGTCCCACATGCAGGACAAGGGTACAGTTAATATTCCTGTACCTCTGTTGGTTGTTTATTTTTTTTTTTCAGTTTCTCTGGTTCATAATGAAACAGTGAAGAACTCTCACAGAACAGCAAACGGTAGAGCAAGTATTATTACTTGACTTTCTTATTGAATGAGTTTGTTAGAGCATAACTTACAATGTTAGTAGACTGACATGTAACTAATGATAGGATCTATATCATAGATACACTAGTTAATTCTTAAAATGGTTGCAAAATATTTACTCTCTATAGTAAGGCAACTGACCAACCTTTTTTCAGGGAAGGTTCCACTTCACCTAAACCAAGAGGAAAGAAATCATCATTAAGCAAAAATCACATATTTTCTCATATTGACTCATTTTAATAAAAAATAATACTATTTAATTCTTTATATGCTAAATAGCAAGCACTCTATTCTGAGATTTTGGATTTTTCATAACATATCTCTCTTACCATAGAAGTTTTCCTCTGTCTAGGGTAGATAAATGTAATGTGTAGTAGTAACCAAGGAAACGTCCAAATCTGTGTTTGTGCTTCTGAATGTTAACTTGTGACAATTTAAAATTTGCCTGATTTTATGCATGTTTCCATGTTTTAAGAAAAGGCCCAGCAGTTCCATTTTAGCTCCAACTGATAAAATGTATACACAGGTTAGCAAGGTTGTAAATCTAGCAACGTTTCCAGGGAAATCCAAGGCAAAAAATACTCAATTTCAGGAGAACTTTGAGCATTTGATTGCAGCAGTGTGTTACTTTACCTCCATGTAGGACATGGAATTTAGAGGAGTTAGCCTAAACAGCCGTGGTTGAGTTTTCAGCCTCAGCTGCAGCGACTGCAGTGTGCAGTGGGAAGGGACTTCACACAAACTTGCTTTTTATTATACAGTGCAATAAGTTGCCTATTCACACTCCTGGTAGATGTTGATGAGATTCCACTTGGGCCAAAGCCTGGTAGGATTGAAGTTTTCAACCACTTAGCGAGCATTCAGATCTTGAATTTTTGTATGTCAGGTGTTTTATGACCTTTCCTACTTGCATTAACACTTACCCACTCGAGTATTTGAAAGCTTGCAGGTGCTTTGGGGGCTATGAAATAATAAAAATGAACACTGTTCAAATTTTAGCAAGCTCTCCAGATTTCACCTTTTCTGTTTCTCAACCATGTGAGAGGCTGGCTTTCTGCTAGTGATAAATCATATCTCAGAATAGGATGCCCAGTTCACGGACTCACTTGTAGCAGCCTCTCTATTAGTATTCATATTGCTACTAATATAAAAAGCTCATGCACAGATTTAAAAGGTAGAAATTTGATAATATCTCAAGTTTATGAAGAAATAGGTAGAAGCCAATTTCATTACATGTTGCTTTTTAATTATTTTCTAGTATAGCCAAGCAGAATATAAAATAAACTACCATGAAATGAAGATGTCACTCCTACATTCATCGCTTGTCAAAATGACCAATATGATGTGACATGATAATCCACTACTGCATTACTGCTCTGCTCAGAAAATGGAGCAAAGTTGTGGGGATTTTTTGTAACAGAAGGATAGTTATTTTCAAACTTGAATTGTTAACAATTTACTTTCAGTTATTGGCTGATGTCAAATAAAGAATGTTATTATAATCGTAGAACCATAATTTCTAGAAAACTAAATTATTGCAATATACCATCCAAAATTCCTTTAGCTCAGCCAAAACACTATTTTTTTCTTTACTTTTTTCTTTATTTTTCATTTTAATATATTGTCCTGTCATCAATATATTAAAAAAAATCTGAGTTTCTTAGTCTATCTTGTATATGTACTGTAGATCTATAGATTCTTGCTAATTAAAAGAAAGCAATATCCGGATACATATTTTGGTTGTGGCTTTGAAGTCTTGTATAAATTAGTGCTCTTTACTTCAAGATGTACTAATGCTAATATTTAATTCTGACAGCTTTTCTGTAATGGTACATTAAACACGAGATGAAAGCTAACAAAGAGAGCAATTTACTGATTGGAATAGCCAGTAGATGTTTTATTAGCAACAACGTTCACTCTTCATTTTGTTTGACCTTCTTGTCTGTGAGGTTAAAAGCTGAGTAAGCCAACATAATGCGTGTAAAACAGCAGTTAGAGCAGTTACAGAAGTCTTTGCATTACAAATACCTTCATCACTGTCATCATCATCACTCCATACGATGTCAGACAGTAAAGAAATAAAGCCATAAAGCCACTCAGTGGATTCTTCCAAAGTCTCATGTATGATTCTCAGTGGTTCTGTGCTGAGCTTGTTAACAGATCTTCCTGAGTGCAGAGTTTTAAACAAAAACAATTTGGAAAAGAAAAATAAAAGATACTCCTTCAGTGATTACTCTTCATTTCATACAACACTAATTATACCACGTCCTTTAACAGAAAGAAAGATTGTGATTGTTAATTTTTATCAATCAAGGATTTGAGGACAGCTCTCCTTCCTGTGTGAGACTGGTATGAACTTTATCCTACTGTACTTGCTCTTTGCAAAGTGAATAATTTCATCTGACACTTAGCTCCAAGTTCCGGCTCTTTTTCTGAGGCTTGGTTGGGCAAAGGATAAATATAGACTTGATTGTACCTAATATTCATCGTTTTAGACAATCTCTTCTTTTCAGTCCAGCTATTTTCTCTGGCTCAGGTCCTCTACCTCTTGATGCCTGTTGAGGATTCCCCACCACCTGTGTCCCCCTCCTCATGTCACACCTCCCCTTGAGACCCCTCCTTACACAAGTCCTGGCTGAAGAAATTGCACACAGACAGGTCATATCATTGCCATGGAGTACATGTAAAGGACTGGAAGAAAAGCTGTGTATACTTGGGCCAAAATAAACCTAAGACCAGAATGAAGGGGTCTGCAAATCCAAATTGTGAGACAGAGACAGTGACTTTCAAATACATACGCCTGTGTGTCTGCTGCTTCTCTTACAACTTTTCTAGATTTTCTTTCACATACACTTGTGCGCAGCTGCATATTTAACTAGTTCTGGTCTTGTTGCTTCTGTAGGCAAGTAAGATGGCAAACGAGGAAGGTGTGCAGTTTAATATGCTCCACCTTACTGGGCCCCTAACAGAAGTAAGGGCCTTGCTCCCCAATGTATCCACACCCAGTGGGAACAATGCTCAGTGGAGAATTCAAACATTCCTTTAAAGGCATTCCCAGTTGTGATTTCAACACATTTCTCTCTACAGATTTTTTTCTATCCTGTCTGTGCTGACACAGTATTTTGGAGGAATTTTCCAGTTTCTGACAGCATTTTTTCTGACCTTTCTGGCCAGAAAACTTTTATTTTCTTGAAATCTGTACCAAACATTGCTTAGAAAGAGGAGCAACTCTCATTCACTCTGTGCTACTGTCCACTGTAGTTGAGATGGCACACTGAATGATTGCTCTGTCTGTGTGAAGGTTTTCTACAAATGTAGAGAATTGAAGACAGACCACAAATATGATTTGAGTTGTTGGCCTAGTCTTGTTCCCAGGAGTTTCTATGGAAATATATACATGCAATTTAACAGTATCAATATGGGAACCATATCTGTGTTTACCACTATCTTTCTGTACGCAAAGATTTTAGCAGGAAGTTAAACACAAGTCTTTTCAGAACTACTTCTGGTTGCAAGTGTTCTGACTCACAAGTCAAATCTTAGCAGTAATCAGAAATAGTCTCACATGGACTGGCAGGCTACAAAGTGCAAGCTTCAAGCAACTTCTTGGATGACAGCAGTCTTAACAGTTATTTTCTAAAAGATCACGTTGCTCAGAGTCTTCTCCAATCCGATTAGCGTGATCTTGAATTTTCCCAGGATAT
Organism: Trogon surrucura; assembly: GCA_020746105.1. Lineage (NCBI taxonomy): Eukaryota > Metazoa > Chordata > Aves > Trogoniformes > Trogonidae > Trogon > Trogon surrucura. Next base: position 58,982,009 of record CM036618.1, read on the forward strand.
AGTTTCTACCACCTCTCTGGGCAACCTGTTTCAATATTTCACCACACTCATTGTAAAAAATTTCTTCCTTGTGTCTAGTCTAACTCTACACTCTTTTAGTTTAAAACTGTCACCCCTTGTCCTGTCGCAACAGACCCTGCTAAAAAAATTGTCTACATCCCACTGACAATGGGATTGTCCGCTGTATAGATATATATTACTAAACAATCAGACACAACAAATTAATTAAACCTATGCCATGATGTAATGATGTAATTTAAAAGAAATATGCATTATTTCTTAATTTAGTGTGCTATCGTGTACACTACTGTTTAGAAAGATTGAGTAGTATAAAAGGGAATATTTACTTTGCTTATCATAAGGCATTTACTTATTTGCATCCGACTCATGCATTGAGATGCAGAGATGTTATTTTTTCAACTGATTTGCTACAAATGCTCTTCTCAAGTATTCACCAGGAGAATTAATAACTATATTTATTCTATTAAAAAATAAATCTACAAGCCGACCCCGATGCCATTTGCACTTTATTCTAATTCAGAGGTGTTAAGGAGTCCAAGTGGACTAATAGAAGGGACATGGCCAGAGGAGTCTTAGCATAACTGAGGTTTTGATTCACAAGCACAGACGGTTTAACTTTAGAGAGCTGCCTTGATTTCCACTCTACACATCTACCCTTTTTACCCACTGGTTACTTAGGGTTGGCTCAGTTACTTTTGCAGCCACAGGCTTTTACAGCTGCAGGGACTACAGCTGTAAATGAAACAAGATTTGGTGTTAATTTATTTTAATATACAACCGTACCAACTAGCAGTTCAAGAACAGCTTCACAGGTAGCAGAGCTGTCCCCCCAGGCAGGCAAAGGAAGTGCTCATAGAAGAGCAAGATCAAGAGCAGAGAAAATTATTCCAACCACCGCAAGGCAAGCCATCTTTGCTGATGAATCAGAGCCCTCAACGTCATATCTTGGTCTTTAATTCATAATATCTTCATAGCAAACTGTGAAAACGGATTAGAAATTGTACGTGTCCAGAGGCAAAATTCTCCAGTCATGCCTACACTAAGAGGCCCAAGTCACAAATCCTGTTTAACATAAAAAGTTTAGAAAAACTAGTTTGGGGCTCTGTAGAGGACACTTCACTAGTATTTGCAAAATTAAATTTTGTTTACAAACAGATACCATGAGATTCACTGGCACTCTGTTGCAGGTAACACAGGTCTGGAAAGCTGTCTCCTTGTGCATAGATCTCCTGTTTAATTTCTGTTGTATTTCTCACACTTTTAAAAAGTAGTGGTAACAGTAATAATGTGCCCTAAAATGCTTAAGAACACCGCAACAGGTAATATTGAAGTGGAAAACACTACTAATGAAATTTATGCTTTCAGCTCTCCTCACATCTTTGACACTAGCAGGTTCTTTCCGCACTAGAACAAAACAAACAACAAACAAGGGAAATAAAGCAATCCAGGGGGTAACAAGTAGGGAGAAAAATACCATTTGCCTCACACACATGCAAAGCAAGATAAATATTTTCAGAAGATTTGCATACTCTTGCTTCAAGAGTGAAGCTGAGAAGATGCAGATTTGCATAACAAAGTTTGAGCTTGAGCTTGATATTTTGATGTAATTTAGGGGGGTTGGGGGTTTCTTGGGTTTTTTTTTTTGTGGTTTTTTTTTTAATTTATCTAAAGATGTCCAGCAAGGGTACGGTATCATGATTTTTTCCAGAATAGTCTTGAATTCACCACATTCAAACTGGATTAGTTGTCCTCTGACTTAATTTCTTGATAGAACTTAGAACACAAATTATTTTGAAATTAAGCTCACAATATAATTCTTTTGCTAGCATATGTAATATAGTATCTAATATATAAATTGTAACTAATCTTTAACTATAATCTAGAATTAATATATCATAGATCATATATATCATGTATCACATATCACTATTGTGCTGGGAACAGCAGAGGCAGGAACTTGAATTTAAACTATAAACAGCATTTATGAATACAGAGCATTTCTCAGACAGAGGCTATCTGTGAAGTTCTACCTTTTGCTGAACATAAAATGAGGACCGAGCCAATTTTTCCTCTTAGATAATGCAGTAGAAAAGCATTAAATATCTGTCAAAGTAGAAAGTGGGGGAAAAGAAGTGAATGGTTACTCAATAGGTTAAGCTCAGGGGTGAAACATGCGATTAATATTGAAGAAAATTGTGTATAGTATGTAATTTCATTTGATCACTGCTTAAGTTCAATTCATCCTGGCTAGCTAAATGTAGCTGGAAGCCAGCTATTGAATCCCTGGCACTTTCTAGACTCCCTCAAACCAATGCAGAAAGACATATTGTGACCTTCAGAAGGCAAGTCTCCTGCTTTCCTCTGACATCATTTTAAGTGTTATATGAATTAATTTTCAAAGATGCTCATCCCTTCCCATTGACTAGGAAGGAAACAAAGCCTGAAAAATCAGCATGGACATGACACCTTAATTTCATATGTCTGAGGTATGTGATATGAATCTTATTAGTGGTGCTGTTTCGTATTCAAATCTTTCTTGTCATTGTACATTTTGGCTCAGCACTTAGATTTGTTAACTTTACATTCATAGTAATTTCAGGTCAATACGACTACTGACTCTGATTACTTGCATTCCAAAACAGACCTGGTACTACCAGCAATGCTTTGCTTTAACACTTAGTTTTGCCATGGTCTTTTATTACTTACTACAGTATAAGAGATGCTTTTCAGTTCAGTAAAAGTTCATCTCTATTTGTGCTGGCACTTTCACTGCTATAAGAATAGTTGTCAGTCTTGCCTTTTTTTTTCCATGGGAACTTCAAAATTTAAATTTCAGAACTTCCTGGCAAATGCTGAAATTCGGAAGGGTTAAAGCTGCCAGAGAAAGAATTCCAGTCAAATTGAAGGACTTTATATGTTGCGTTTCAACAAAACCTTATTATAGAAAAACTTAAATGAATGTGTTTAGAGAATATGTTTTAGCTGCTGTAGATACCCGCAAGAAACTTTGGAAGCTTTTTTTGTGTGTGTTTTCTTTACTAAACATATGCAAGTTTCATTAAAATAATTAATTTAGAAATCATTTCAGATGTGTTATAGCTATTAAATTCTTCTGAAAACCCATTATGTATTTTGAAACTTTCATGATCATTACAGCGAAATTAAACTGCTATAATTCTTTGTAGATCTCCAGCATTATTCATACAGGAAGAGTAATTTGATTTGAAATGTAAGGACAAGAATTCTGACCAACTAATTTCTTCAGTTTCAAGCTCTTCTTGGGTCATAATTTTAATTCCAATTGATTTGAAAATAGAATTCTTATCTTTAATGGTAATTAATAACTCACACTTAATATAGCCCTTTGTCAACGACAGACTTTCAAAGTCCTTCAATGAATATTAGGTCTATTCTTGGGACAGAAGATAATTTTAATAAAGAGACAAAGTCACTTCAACTTCAGTAAAACTGTGGTATTTTGTGAAGACAAGAAACCTTTTTGGTTTTTTTTTTCTTCAGGACTAATAATGGGTCTTTTTACAGTGGCTTTTGGAAACAGTAATTGATTAATCACATAGTATTATTTGTTGTAGTACTTCTGGCAAATTTGGTAATGTTTCATGGTCTGTGTCATTGATTCCTGTGAAGTGCACAACAAGAAGTGACTAATTGATTTATCTGTGCAAATCACTTCAGTCATTACTACAGTCTTAATAACTCTGCCAGGAATGTAGTCACCTATCAATCTTTTTTGTGTGTCAAATATTTAAATACATACTCAGAGTTCAACCTATTTTAATTTTTTTTTAATGAATTGCAGTGAATTACTTAATAATAGTTAGATTTTTCATCAATTACATATTTTGACTCCAGTGAATTGAATGCAATTAAATTACAAATTATGGTAATTATCTGGTGTAAAGATTGATCTATGAGATATAATCTAATTCATTGATACTGACAAGGTACAGCTGATGAAGACAGAGAATTTCTGTCATGTTTAATAAAGTATAAAAGCCTAACACTAGTCTGTGATAATAAAACACATCCTAGTTTTAGTAAAATATTCTTTTATACATATAGAGACCTTTAATTTAAATATATATATTTTTAGGGTTTGTTCTTATTAGTAGTTTGTTTCTACTCTATGGTGTTCTGACGAGTGGTATCTAACATATAAAACACAATGTACACATAAAATCTTGCTTTATTAATATTCCAGTTCATCGGCATAGGTGTCCTTGAGTCTTATCTACTTTTTCATAGACTAACATTTTTGTCATGTTTACAGCACCAGACTTCAGGGTAAACTCTGGTGAGTATCACTGAACTGTGAGTACAAAAATAATAATTTAATTTTGAATTGTAAGTATATTGAATTATAAGTATAAAAACATTGCCAAAAAAACCTCCATATTATAAAATAATTTCCATTTTAGGGGTATTTAAGTTGTAAACTCGAAGACTACAGTCCATGGTATAAATCTTCTTTTTCTCCTCCTAATATCAATCTTAAATAATTATATTGAGGTCAAGTCCATAGAAAAACATCACCTGAGAGTGGACAAAGGTACCAAAATGAGAACAAAGTAGTTATAACTAGAATCTACTTGCCATAATATAGAAAGAAATTCAGTGTCAAAAAGTATCAGGTAATTTCATGCACTTTTGATAGAACTATAGTCATGGACAGGAATGTACGTTTAAAATGGGCTTTACATGCAATTTAAAAGACTTGATTTGGTATCACCTGAAAGGATTCTGATTTGATGGGTCAGACACTAATTAGGTGTGTTTCTTCAAAAAGACATTTTATCTAAAATAATTTGAAGCTTTTTTTTTTCCCATTCCAAGTGTTCAATCCTCACAGATCTTCACTTCAGATTAAACAGGCATCACTGTTAAATAACCCCAGAATGGCATTTTTAAAGGGCATTTATGCGGGTAAGACGAGTCTCTCTCAGCGTGCCCCCATTCCCTGGCAATCTTCTGACCGAGGGCATCTCTCAGCTGCCGGATCCCTTTCGAGCATGCTGTGAAAATCGGGAGAGGGCTACAGTGATGAACTTTGCAGCCAAGGTTGGGGTTAGGAGAGAAGCAAGTGCTGCCGTGTCCCGCCGCTCTGCCCGTGCCCGTGCTGGGTTACGGCCACTCCCGGCAGACCCACCCCGCGCGCGTTAATTCGGAACACTGCAGGCAGAATGTCTTTACCAGCGGGTAAACAAGGATCATCGCAATGGTGTGAATAGGTGCCTAGAGAGGATGGCAACAGGATGAAGCCCAGAGAGGCCAAAGGAAAGAAGGGAGAAACACCGTTAGCAACAATAAACGTCCTCAGCCATCACTTGGCTAAAGGAAGCAGACAAGGAGTGAAGTGAGGAGCAGCTCTTTAATCTCTGTGGGGCTGCTGTTATGAGGCAGAAGTTGGGAGTTCATTCAAAAGAAAAACAATATGCTGTAGGTGTCAGATTATACAGTATGAATCAGAGCAATGTGAAAACGTGGTTAAATAAGGCACTGGTACTTTCACAGTTTACAAACATACTCTGTTACTGAGAAGAATATACTACATCTAGTTGATTCAGGTTGAATTATTTTGATTTCTTCAACAGCAAATAACCAAAGAATTACATTGCAGCAATTGTTGCTGAAATGAATTACTGGTTTTGTTTGTTTGTTTAAAATTAGAAACTTCAGTGCCAGAAATCTGTTTGATTTGTTGTACCTCATGAAGCACATTTAAGCATGCAAGACTTATTTCTCTTCTTGGACCCCTCCCTATTCATTTAGTCTGTTTCTGAAATTTCATATTTTCAACTTTATGACCTCATGAAGTTTGATCTATCACAATTTATCATCTTATAACAGTAGACCATTTGGAATGAACACAATACTTGCAGCTCTGCAGTACTTCATAGACTGTCATTATGTCCAGTATAAACTTATTTTGTAAGAGTTTGTAACTCAGCTGTGAGGTTTGCTGAAGAGCGAAACATGGGAAATAAGATGTCATCTGGGCAGCCCTTCCTTGAACTGGACTTGGATTTAAATTCCTTTAATTGTTTTTATCATTTTGGAAGACAGGGAAAAAAAATTGTTTTGCAGGTTTTGGGTACCTTAGCAAAGTCTCACATAATTCAATTAAGAGTTTAATTAAGAAATTTGAAATGGGTAAGCTGTTCACTCGTGCTCTGAATTGAGACCTATAGAAACAATTAACATTGTGTTTTGAAAGGCTATAGCACTGTTTAGGTAAGTTTCAAAGTAAGCACAGTGAGGGCTAACATAATCTTGTTACATCCCTTCCCTTTGTTCTTCACAAGTTTTACCTAGGATTTTGCATGTATGGAAAAGCTTTTGCCAATTATTTCAATTTTATGAGACTGTGAAACAGCTTTTCATCAAGAGACAAACTAATTTGTCCAGTTATGTTTACTGGTGCTATAAACCAAGCCAGAATATCATTCTTTTTCCCGAAATAAGGTATTATTAATTTTAATACTGGTGGATATATTGGTATAAAATACAAGAGTAAATATAAGTACACTATTCTTTTTGAAGTTCTTAAAAGTTTTCAATGAATGCGAGTTGAACAAAATGATTACAGTGTGATGACATTCCAGGATAAAAATGGATGTATATAGTCCTAATAACAATTATGTCACCAAAATAAAACAAACAAACAAAAAAAGAAACCCAGTAGAATAGCAGTATTTATTGTATTTTGTTGACTTCTGCTTCTTGTAACGATGAAGCAAGTACCCTGCAGCTAACAAGCTTTGTACCTTACAATTTCATCATGCAGGGCATGGAATAAAAAAGTGTCCATGTGTCAATTCTACACTGATCATATAGAGCCTTGTTTTTTATCTTCATGTGTCTGTTTTCTCCAAAATTCAGATGTGGATATATGGTTCCTAATTTTTTTGTTTGTCTGTTTTCCTCTGCTGAAGAATATGAATAGGCACATCATCCTGACTATCCAGGGCCAGCTAAATCTTTCTGTAGCTCCTCATTCCTGTCATGGACAGGTATTATTACCTCTACAGATATCTGCCTTTGCTGAAGGTCTCTAAAAAGCCTCTTTATGGATGAGAGAAATGAATTATCCGCTACAAAGAGCCTGCTCTTTTTTCTTTTGTGAAAGCAGTCACAATAAAATGACAAGCTCATCATGTTGTGTGTGTTCTATATTTTCATCTAGATTATTTTGTAGATTGTTTTGGGTTTCATAGATATGGTGAGGTTTCATTAGGTTTGACTTAGTTTGGCCTTTAGGTGACTGGCTAAATCACTATCAATTTACTCTGAATATTGAACACTCTGGATCTGAAATTAGGGTGGTGCTAATTAGCTATAATTGGTCACAGAGATGGCAGGGAATTCTGAACACTTTATTAGCCCATTAGCAAATGTGGATTCCCGGGCAATCAATCTTTAGGACTAAAATAATCTTAAATTATTCAGTTACATTTACCAATTAAAATATATAATCTAGTTATGTGTACAACAAATGTGTGAAATACATTCGTGAATTATGAAGCCAATTAACAAGGTGTATTTTCTAACACAAAGGATGGTGGTAATAACAAACTTGCAAAGCACACACCAGACAAAAGTGAATAATTTTCTGCATTTCTGAAAATACTGAGAATTTGGTATGCTACTTATTGCATATTCATACATGCTATGTACTGCATAAGATTCATGGTTTCTTATCTCAGGCTTTTCCAATGCATGTCACCTTCATATAGGTTAGAAATATTTCATTCATGTTTATAGTTATACCATACACCACGATAGCAATGAAAACTTTCATTTCTTTCCTCAAAGGAATGAACATAACACACTAAAGCAAAACACCACAGAATTTAATTTCCTTCTGTGTGGATAGAATAGGGGTGAATCTTTCAGCACCGATCTAATTCTTGTCCCACGCTTTCCTCAAAATCCACTGCCAAAGCTGACTAGCAGATCCCATCTCTGTTCTAACCTCTGCACAAAGTGATGCACAACCACCAAGGAGGCAGAGCTTTACACATGCAACGAACAACACAGGGTCCTCCTGCAATATTTTATATTACAGCCAACACCTCCTGAATACTACAGACTACTATAAAATTTACAGTGTTCTGGAGGTGCAAAATTACAAAAAATGTATCTTAAAACTTTCTAGGAGTGGAACCTGAATTAATTTAATCTAACGTCAGCAACCTAAAACCTAAGTGTTATTCTCCCTGAGACTCCCTCAGTTCAAAAGGTTCATTTTAAAATACTGAAATAGAAAGGGCCCCCCAAAAAGCAATTTAACACATCTGTTTTAGGATGAAACCATACACCTAATCTTCGTATAGTTACTTCTGGGACAAATTTAATCTTAGACAAATTGCCAAAATTGCCAAATTCTGTAGTTTATTTCTAAAAGAACACGAGAACATAGTAATCAAGAAGCAAAATCTGTAGGTTGGCACTCTGACCATAGAGGCAATGTGAGTTTATATTGATAAATTAGAAATATATGACCAAAATACAAATGCTAATAATTTATGTCTTTTGGGAATTATTTGCCTTTAAGATAATGAGTGAGAAATTGTTAACAGTTGAAATAAGAAAATGCTTGAGTTCAAGTCTAAAATAAAAATGCTTCCTACTTTGCTGATGTGTTCTGTTTCTCTGAGCTCCATGAATCTCTGTGTAATCTAGGTAACTGATAAATTTGGGCATTACACTTTTACTGACCAGAGGCTAGCAGCTCTCTAGTGTAATCAGAAGGAATAAATCCATGTATATTCCTGAGCTATTTCAACCCTCTTCTGCTTACTGCTGCAGTCATTCCTGTGCAGTACAGTCCCTGCCAGCAGCTCTGCTACCGAGATGGTCATTTCTGGCAGAGAAACATAGTGGAATTCTCTGGTGGAAACCCATAGGTCAGAGTCCTCTGTCATTTTTGCAACTGCCCTTTGGAAAGCTGCAGGCTGCTCCTAGGTCACCCCTAAGTTTCTTCTTCTCTAGACTAACAGAGTTCATCTTTCTCAGCTTGCCTCATTCGTATGCTATGCATAATTTCTAAACTTGAACTTCATGGAACTTCAGGTAAAGAAATGGGAAAGAAATTGAATGCACTGACTTATGAAAAGCAAGTGTTGTTTAAGGAAAAACACACAGAATATTCTGTGTTTTATAGATTAAAAATACACAGTTGAATATAATTTCTTTGGCATCTTTCATCTACATTTGAAAACTAGAAAATCAATTCTAATCATGCTTGAAAAACTAAACTTACAGTCCTGAAAATAAATATTCACTTTTTTTAATGCAAGTCTGGTTGTTCAAAGAACAGTACCAAGCTGAAGAGAAAATATCAATAAGTTTAGATTTAAAAAGTCACTTAAAAATATGTTCCAAACTCTTTTTTCTATACGAAAAGACAGCATTATCTCCACTGGAGGCCAAGGGCCAAATTGTCAGACGGTGGAAATCATTCTAGAATCAGTAACAACAGCCAGGTGGTCCTATGTGAAATCTTCAGCTATCTCCCTGGAATTTTTATAAATCAGTGGGTTTAGCCTGGAAAAATCAGACTCAGTAGGAACTCAGGAGCTGAAACCCAAGGGTCATGATAAGAGTTATGTAGCCATTGTCATATTTAAGTAAATACAGAAAACAGTCTTATAAAACCTGGTCTGAAGGAGCAACACACATCCTTTTCTTAACATTTCACCATTGAGACCTGATTTAAATGCTGGCTTAATTAATCACTTACATACAGAAATATCTTTGGGAAGGCAAAGAAATGAACTCAACATACTAAAGTATCATCTTTCAAAGATCTCCAAAAAATATGAACCCATCTTGCAGATTAAATTTTACATTACTTTACTTCTACAACCAGGGCTGAAAAATGTCAGTTTCCATCAGCGTTTGTGGGATTTAACCAATACAACATGACCATCAGATTTCCATCTGCTTAGAAAGTTTCCTTCAATCCTCAGTACAAATACAGATTCTCATTGCTAAGCATTACCCTGACTATTATCTCGAGCACGACTGAGCTGACAGCTAGTTCAGGAATTGCTTAGTTTAAAAGTTTAGTCTCAGTTATGCCCTGTTTCTCAGTTGCTCAATGAAAACATTTTAAGAACTTGACTGTTTGACTGACTGTTAATATGGAAAATTAGAAGCAGAACATGGTGATTTCTCTCCACTGGCTTGTATCTACATTGTAGCATTAAGTGTGTGGTGTTCAAATTAAAATTTGGTGGGTTTTTGGGGAGGATCACTCAAAAGTGACTATATTTTGCTAGGACTCAAGTGACTTCCTTATGAAAACAAAGACAGATGAGAAGCAAAAAATTTGAGAGAGCTTTGTGATCTATTTTCTCCACATTGTGAGCTTCCGTGTCATTCATTAATCCAGGATTGGTCGGTTTCTTTCAAGATCTATCTATGTCTCAAAAGCTTTTAAAGTAAATCTCGAGGTCAATATTGATATATAGCAGGACAAAAATCTATGGATTTATTAGTAAACTAATAAAGTTCAGGAAATTAACTTTGAAGCACCAACTCAATTTGCTTTGATTTAAAAGGCTGAAGTCTGAATTTCTATTCCTACTTAATTACTTTGACAGATGTGATAACTTTAGTGCTGGAGTTCTTATTTAAGAAAAAAGTACCCTAATAATCTGTTTTCTGTTTCACATACGTGTTTCCCTGTCATTACAGGCTGCTTACCTCACACAAGTCTTACTGCTGAAGTGGCTTGCTGAACAATACACAGTCTTAAAAACACAGGTAGTTAATTTATTTTAATTTTCATTATATATCATTGTCAAATACAAGGCATAAAAATCAAGTAACGGTGAGGTAATATCTATTCTCCGTTCTTTCTCATTCCTCAAACACAATCACAGCTCTTACACCACCTACTTCATTTTCATCTTTGCCCTCAATAACCAGTATGTACCCTAAAACTTGATCTTATTCAGTCAGTTTGCCAAGTCTTAAATTAGGATAGATTTATTATTGTATTGATGATAACAGTGTGACTTAGCTACTATTAAGAAACTGGTCCTCAGTGCTTATAGTTTTGAAGGTGAGTTTAGGGTTAACATGTTTAGAGATGATATTTTGCATTTTTCTTGTCATTGAACTGTGTAAGCAAATGTCAGAAAACTCAAGGCAACTATTAAAGAGTTTAAAATGTATTTCAGAAAATGTGAATTAATAATTAAATTTATTTTTTCTTGAAATAATTTTATATAGAAACTGCAAAACAAAAATTTGACCATAGATGCTCTTGTACGTACTATATTGCTGTCAACATCCACATTTTTCAGGATGAGGACAGACTGCAAAATGGAGAAATTTAAATTATAAAGATTTATGAAGTGTGAACTAATATGTTCTGACACTTTTCACAATATCTTCTCTCTCGGTATACTCAGCAGAGACACTGTGGTGCCTCCAAGACAGTGAGAGACATGCATATTTGCATAATACACATTCCTTAATAAATTTTTAAACTTTAATATACAGTATGTCAAACAGAATATGCTGAATTTTACCTGCAAAGGCTTTGTAATCCACCAAGTCAAACATTACAATAGCTACTGCCGACCAGGTAACAATCAGAGCAACAATGAGAAGCCATGCTGCTGGTGAGCTGAACGTTGTCACGAGGTCTTCTGTAACTGATTTCTTCCCCACTTTCATGGATGATGAGGGAACGGATCCGTTCTTACCATCTATAATTGTCGTGGTTGTAGACATACGTCCTAGGCAAATAGTTAAAGCAGAGGAAACAGAATGTAACAGTTAAAATCAAGAATGAGAGTGTTGTTTTGAAGTTGCTCTGTAATCGAAACACTTAAAATAACTGCAAATATTGGATTGCTAAAGAAAGGCTTTTGTGCTTTCTGGAAGGAGTTTTTTCTCTGAACTGGGGCCACTTCCAGTAAAGTTAATTTTGGAGTAAACATCGTAAAGGAGCCATGACCACCCTTTTTGATTTTAATATTACATTTTTTAGACTGCCATGAATAGCTACAGACCTAGGAGGGTGATTGATGAAAGCCAAAATATGTTATTACTCTCCAAAGAACTCTCTTGTTACACGCTGTAGGCCATATTCTCAGGTGATGTGATTAAGTGTACTTCCATTGACTGTAATGGCATTTATGTGTTGATGCCACTCAAGGTTTGGCTAGAATTTGCTGTCAAGGACGTGTATCAATAACAATAGAAACTTATATACTACATTTCATCTAACAGAAATACAAACGATTTACATGTCCAGTACCCTTACAAGTCACAAAGTTTCTGATTTTTGGATATCTTTTTTTGGTGGTGTTTTTCATTTAATGAAATAATCTCCTAAGAAACAAGAGTTACAAAGAGTGCCAAAGCAGACTTAATTCCAGAAAGCACAGGTTTGGTACTAGAAAGCTGGCAGGAAGGTAAGTATGTATGTTTGTTAAGTAAATAGCTGACACACAGTAACTATTTAATGGGCAGTTAACAGTAATGACTTAATCTAATTCTTCCTGGAGTACCAAGAAATGTTAAATCTGGACAGAAACCAAAACTATGGTAACTGAAACGTGACCACATTTGGATGTTCTCAAATTACTCTTCTTCACAAAAGAAATTGATAACCTGAACAATCTCAGTTGGTATTTATTTTCCAGTATATATAATAACAATAGTAAAAATATTCATAACTCCACAGTCAAAACCAGAAGATCACAGTATCTCCACTTAGCTTTGCTTACAATATCTGCTTGTATGCTACTGTTGAAATATTCAAAGATACGTTACAGATGTTCCTGGTCTGGTTGATGATATCAACTCTTCTAGATTAATGTCAATGACTTCAGACACCCTTGGCCACACACAAGCCTGGAATTTCAAGGAATCAAGTGATGTCTGGTTTACTCATACCTTTGCTTCTCATCCTGAAATCACCTACATTCTGTTACAGTTGATGCAACCTATAAAGCTGCTAATTTTCTAGGGTGATGGATATAAGGAAAGTGACAGAGCTTCTCTATACAAAGAGAAAGAGATTTAGTTTCACTTTTCACGCAGGGAATGGCAAATACGCATCTGAAGACTTCCAGATATTTGCCATCACAACATGTATGTAGTCTCTGAGAATTACTACACTGATATTCTTAAAGAAATAAATTAAGAAAGGATTAGATCCTTGATATTGCCCATAGGTGAACATATTTATCCCTGAAAAAAAAAATTGGAAGAAGAAGAAGAAGGAGAAGGAGAAAAAGAAGAAGAAGAAGAAGAAGAAGAAGAAGAAGAAGAAGAAGAAGAAGAAGAAGAAGAAGAAGAAGAAGAAGAAGAAGAAGAAGAAGAAGAAGAAGAAGAAGAAGGAAAAAAAAGAAGGGAAGAAAGAAGAAAGAAAAGGAAAAGGGAAAGGGAAAGGGAAAGGAAAAGGAAAAGGAAAAGGAAAAGGAAAAGGAAAAGGAAAAGGAAAAGGAAAAGGAAAAGAGATGGCAATCCTTATGCTAATGAATATTGGATTTGTTCCTTTTTTTTTCTGTAGAAAGTGAGAAAAATACCTTGAAAAGATACTGAAATGACTTTTACGTAACTCACATATGTCTGTAGAACTGGAAAGGACAATTTCGGTGTCAGAGGTTCCCTAACTCTTAATCTGTTGTATCTATAGAGTGTTCAAATTCATACTCCAAACTCTTTCACATTTCTTTTGTTTGTTATGAAGTGCATTGCAGTTTTGTGTGCTTCCCTTAGCTCTACGTCTTCAGCTTGCTTATGCACAAGCATCCTGACAAGCATACCTTGCTTCAAGCCCCAGAAAGCTGTTCTACTACACAGCAGCACTGTATAAGCAGAAAAAGATTGGCACATTACATGGTGTGTTTTTTCTTATTTGAAATTTAGTCTTATTTACAAAATGTTTATTCTGCTTATGAATAATGTCTATCTACTAGGATGGAATTTATGCACTTTTTAAAAAATATTGTAAAACCATCACTGTTTCCACTTCTCCAAACATAAATTTTAGATCAAACATTTCACAGTAGGAGGAAAAAATCTGCCAAGTGACAACTAGCAATAAATATCAGCTTCTTAAAGTCAAATTCAAAATCAATAGCATTTTGTTATCTTACTGCATACAAAATGCAAGTAATCTGTGCACTCAACAGGTCACAATTGACACATTATGCATGTTTTTTTCCCTTGGGAATATCAGTCAGAGTTTATGATGTGTAAGACAGAATAGAAAGGTACTGTCTCATCTTGACAAATCTGATTAGTACCACAGCATATCTCCAAGGGCATACTAATGACAGATATTTGCTCAGTTATAATACAAGCAATTAAAACTCTCTGTGTTTATATAGATATGGACTTATATGTATAATTACCATTCAAAGGATCCTTCCTCTAGGTCTGTTGCTATGTAAAAATAGTTTCTTCCTATTTAGTATACCTAACTTTTCAAATTCAGACTGCTGTGTACCCTCTTTGGGGAAGAAAATAATTTCATGCAATTTATCAATCTGAGCAATGCTGCAGACAAAGCCCAAGTATGCTAGAAGGTTATCTATTGCATGCTTTTGGCTGCTGATGTAGCCAAGTCATATTTCCACTTAAAAACTCAAGATGTTATACAATAAAATCACCACTGCTACATTCATTGAACTGGGAGTGAACAGCTATTGACTTAAATTTGTCTGGAAGTCAAGCTAAGAAAAATGTTGTAATACCACTAGAGGTTCCTGATGCAGGTGCTTGTAGTATGATTCTGGTGCCTAAGAAAGGTCCCCAGTGGTGTTACAGATGCTTTATGATATCACAGTCATCCCTATATGACTGTCAGGCATCATCTACAGGGCAGAAACTTCTGAGCTGCCTGGAAGAACCCAGACAGGATGTCCTACACCACTGAAAATGGAAATTAGTCTTTTATATCCCTAGATAGGAATATCAACAACATTGGCTGGAGGAATTTATGTGAACCTTCCTGAGGAAGATGTTGTTTGCTACTACATAATGTCATGTGGGGTGGATTTTATATTGATATCGTCATAATTTCATGACTCCAGAAAGAAAAAGCAATAACGTCAAGATGACTGCCCTTCCCCTTACAACCACTCTGCTATTGCAGTACCCATGGTACTGTACTGATGCTTTTCTCTGCCTGCTCCTTGCTTTGCAGTGCCCAGGTGTCATATGTTCATCTCCTACCAGTGCTAACCTTCTCCCCAAATATGCAGTGATGATCTTTAAGCAGCCAGACCAGCAGAAAAAGAGGGGACCTAAACATGGCTAACGTTCCATCAGTTCAGCCAGCAGCAATTTTCCTTTTTCTCAGAAAAGTGCCAAAGTTAAGCAGAGCTCCTGCCCAAAAGGTCAGTGGAGCCTCAGGTGCCCAGTGGGGGAATGAAATGGGCATTTTTGTTGCTTTCATATCACCTGATGGAGCCCACTGAGTTTTAATTTTACAACTGTCAGGCGTCATTCAGAAAGAGTTTAAAATCCAATTCGTGAACTTCTCCAGACATTCTTCCTCTCTGTATAATGCACATTTTCTCTCACCAGACAAATTTCACTGCCTGTATTACAGCCAATCAGAATCCAAGTCAGTTTACTATAGATTGACACTGCAGTGGATAGGGAGATTCATGAGCAGATCAGTTGTCCCTGTTTTGGGGGAAGCAACATCCATCATAGGAGCGGAGGCTGCAACTGAAAGCTGTTTCAGCCATCCGATTTTAATCCACCATCACATGTCTGCTAGAACCTCCTGGCACTTTGGGTTGTGATTGCTATTGATTTTCAATGAGGATGGGAACTTAAAAAAGTTATATATACATTTCTACAAAAAGAATTCTCTGGAGATATATGTCTCTGACTCCACATCACAATTTCTCATGCACACAGAACGACCCCATCAGGTCACAAATGTCACCTTTACATGAAGAGATTGATCTGCTAAATTCCAAATAGATAAAACTCTGGGATTCTTACAATTCCTCTAGTTTCAGAGTTGTCACTTAGGATACAATCTGAAGACCCATAAGGCCTCGTAAGTATAAACAAACCTTGACAACTGGTGACAACTTTGAAGAGAACACCATGTGACTTTCAGAGTCCAGACTGAGTTTGTAGTCCTCGCAGCTTAGATAAAATACCCTTTGTATTTGTGAGCTGAGCTCTCCTTTAGGCATAGTAAGCAGAGGAGTTCATGGTTAAGGACTGTTACTTGATTGTACAGTTCAGCAATTATACTTTCCACTACCCCAGAAGAAAAACAAAACAAAAAACCGAGACCAAACCAAAAAATGACCCTAGTCCATTCAGGCTCATTCAAATGTAAAATATGATTTTCTCTATTTACTTTATTTCCTAGTTATTTTATTTAACTGCATCGTTCTGCCAACAGCACACACACTAAATATAAAATCAAGTAAAATATTTAATACACAATACCTTTTTAAGTCTAGGCATATTAAAAGCAGAGGTCTAGTCATGCTACTGAAAAAAAAGAGGTTGTTCCCTTTTAAATAATAATATTGTTGCTAGGGCAATTCAGCAGGGATGTGAGAAGCCTCGGTGAAGTTTGCTCTAAATGAGAGAGCTGTTAGATTTTGACTTGTCTGTTCCACTCCCCAGATGAACACTCCAATAAATAGGCTATAGAGTATTCTGGATTCAGGTCATTAATGGCTCCTGTTCGACCTATTCCACTTCACTTTGAATATTTAAATACTAATTAAGGGAGCAGAAAAGAGAAAGAATGACTGTATAAATCAACACTGTATGTTAAGCATTGGCTTGAGCCTTGGGCTTTAACCTGATGACCTTATCAATCCACCACTGTTGTGATCAGGCAGTCAGGAGTCAGCCTGCAGTAAGGAGGGTACCACAGGGAGAAGAGGATGGGGGATTAGAACCCTTCAGTGAAGGACTAGGCAATGGATATGAGATAATCTGCTGCATTTTTTTCAGGCCCAGCACATCACTCTTAGTGAGTTCACAGATCTCTATAGCTCTCACGATAATCACTTTTTCTTCCCATGCAGTGTAAATGTTTTCTACAAGAAAAGATTATACCCATTCCTGTTGTTCAGGTGATGCCTATGTCTGACTGTGGCATCCTCGTCTTTTCATCTCTCTGCTATTGTTTCTGCACCCTTGGTTTATACAAACGGAATGGAAAAGACTGACTTTCTGGTTTAGTTAATAGTAGCTTGCAATAAAATATCAGGAACAATATTCTGTCCTGAAGTGGTCTAACCTCTTTTGTCCAGAAAGCTGTTGCCTCACCATAAGCAGGTAGCCAATTTTCCAGCACTTTCATAAGCACGGAGAGTTGAAAACCCTTCGCTAGACTCATGCTTTTTGCCTCCTTTATACAAAATACTGACCAGAGAGAAGGCTGACCCTCAGAACCTACTGTACCCATCTGAATGAAGAGCCTCCACCATCTTATCTGGCCAGATCCAGAGGTCAAGAGATACTGGACAATGAGTAACAGAGCACAGAACAGCTCAGAGGAGAAAGAGCAAGACAGGTTCAGCTGGGCAGAACATTTTGCTCTCCTCCAAGTGCTGTTAAAGCATGTGATTTCCGCGCACTTAAAACCATCTACTATGCAGGATCTGTAGTCCTGGTAAACTTCAATAAGTTAAGAACCTGGTTAGATCCACTAATATGGTAATATCACAATATAAAGGCAAAACTCTTCGTAACAGTGACAGAGTGGCAGGTGGAATCAGGGAAATACAACTTAAACAGATCCAGCTTTTTCGCTCAGATCTTTGAAAGCTCCTCTCTTTCACCATTATCTGCAACAGACTCTGTGAGTAGAGCAGTGATCTACAGTACAGACCAGAAGTGGGTGACAAGCATCTGGTGCAGGTCTTCTGAGTATGGAGTTTCTGCAAGATGTTGAGCAGAACTGTGACAATTTTAAGAAAATCTGATTTATTTAGTGCTGCGGCATAAATTTGCTCTTGAGGTGGTGGACATTCGGCTATTTCTTATTTTTTCTACCATATTACATCCCCATATGTATGAATGAATCTGGACGCGTACCTGTGCGATCTACTGTAGATGGTCCTGCTCTGGCAAGGGGGGCTGGACTAGACAATCTTTTGAGGTCCCTTCCAACCCCTGACATTCTGTGATTCTCTGATTCTGTGAATTAATGCAACTGGAATAACTGAAAAGGAGTTTCACAACAGATACCAGAATTTGTGGACTTCTAAATTCATTGCACAGAGCACTGAAGTGTTGCTCTAAAGTTTATGTAATTAAAGTGCAAAGAGAAAAACCTCTCAACATGTATCATGTGTATATAGTCAAGCTTCTCAAAATTGAAAGGTAGTCTTTCTGAAAACTTAAATCTTAGAAAGCTGTGACTTAGACTGTCTGTGGCGGAACATTTGCAGATTTATTGGTGACTGATGGTAATAAAAATGTAATATTCTTTATGAAATGTAGAAAATGGGATGGAAGATTATGCAGCAGCCAATTCTACATGACAAAAGAATAAAGATTACAGAATACGGAGAGGATGGTGCATGAAAATTAACTGAATTATTGAATTCAGAAATGGTGCTGTGCACTTTTTAATTTCCTTTTCTGTTATTATTGTATCTGTATTGGGTTTATTTTTGATCAATAGAGAGCATCTGATAATTTAAAGAAGTAAATTTTGTTAATCTTTTCCATTCAATCTCCAAGAAATTATGTAAAACAATCCTTTGATCTCATTGATTTCAATAAGAAGTTTGTAGAATAAAAGATATATCCTATCAGGTTATTTCATTATCTAGTTCAAAGAAAATCTATACTTCATGCAGTACCAGTAAATAATACTAAGAGCAGTACTACTAATGATAGATACTATACTCTGAAAAGTAGAAGTTATTAATGCTAAATTCTAAGGTGTGATATATATTTTGGGATTGTAATAATGACTGTTTCTTAGGATACTGAAATTAGTTTATTTTGCTACCAATCAAATCAGAGTAGGATAATAAGAAATAAAACTAAATCTTAAAAACACCTTCCTCCCACCCCTCCCTTTTTCCGAGGCTTAACTTTAATTCTGATTTCCCTATTTCCTTCCCTCCTCCTCAGCAACACAGGGCGATGGGGGATGGAGCTGTGGTCAGTTCATCACACATATCTGCCAGTCCTTGGGTCTTCAGGAGGAGGACTCCTCACACTCTTTCCCTGCTCCAGCGTGGGGTCCCTTCCACAGAAGACAGTCCTCCATCAACTTCTCCAAAGCTGAGTTCTTCCTACAGGCTACAGTTCTTCACAAACAGCTCCAGCGTGGATCCTTTCCACAGGATGCAGTCCTTCAGGAACACACTGCTCCAGCATGGGTCCCCCACTGGGTTACAAGTCCTGCCAGGAGCCTGCTCCAGTGTGGGCTCCTCTCTCTGTGGGGCCACAGGTCCTGCCAGGAGCCTGCTCCAGTGCGGGCTTCCCACAGGGTCACAGCCCCTTTCAGGCATCCACCTGCTCTGGCATGGGGTCCTCCATGGGCTGCAGGTGGACATCTACTCCACCATTAACCTCCATGGGCTGTTTGGGAGTCTCTACTCTGGCACCTGGAGCACCTCCTCCTCCTCCCTTCACTGACCTTGGTGTCTGCAGAGTTGTTCCTCTCACGTATTCTCACTCTTTCCCTCCAAGTGCTCTTGTGCAGCAACTTTACTCCTTAAATTTATGTTATCACAGAGGAGCTATCACTGTCACTGATGGGCTTGGCCTTAGCCTGGAGCCGGCTGGCATTGGCTCTGCTGGTCACAGGGAAGCTTACAGTAGCTTCTCACAGAAGCCACCCCTGTTGCCCTCCCACTACCAGAAGCTTGCCGGACAAACCCAACAGAGATGCAGTCCACTACTATGTGATATGCAGGTGGGGAAAAAAAAAAAAAAAAAGTAGAGAATTTCTGAATAAAATTAACTAATGACAATTAGAAGATCTCCATATCTCTATGAACAGAAAATTATTTTCCAATGATACATGCCCAGGTTATGATAGGGCTTGGGCAACTGCATGAAATTAAAAAGTACTTTTGAATACAAAGACGTAATCTCTAACTCGTGGATTTCCTTTATTCCCTAAAAGCTGAATAAGTACTGTCTGGGAAGGGGTTAAGCATTTAATGCCTGAACTTACACTTTTTCCTCAGCCAGTGGCTGCTGATGAAGACAACATAATGCACCAGATGGGCCAATTGTCTGATGTGTTGGCTGTTCTCTTGTTCTTGCTGACCTTATTTTCATCACATAATATCAAATAAATATCAATGTCAAAGAAAAATAATTTTATATTATATTTTATTTATTGCTTCTCCATTACTCTTTATTTGCAATGCCACTTGTATTGAAACAGGATCTTTTCACTTCAAGAATCTGCTGCTTATACTCTACTTGCAGTCAGAATTCTTCCATTGTGATGCTACAATAATTTTCATGTCAATGTATTGTGAGGATTATGATGATTCTAAATGTGAAGGAGCACCAGGAGAAAATGAACTTTTAAGAAACAAATTTACTATTTTTATGTAAATGTCCTTTATAATAAAAATGAGAGATATAAAATGTATGGGAGGATTTCTTTTTTCCACATGGAACAATTTTAGAAAACCTGCTGTGAAGTGCTAGTGACTCCAAACAAAAGAAATATGGATAACTTAGAAACTAAGCTCCAATGTTTTTAAATAAGTTTCCCCACTATATTTTGCTCCTTCTATATGCATCATATACCTGGTATAAATAATTTTTTGAAATAATTAACCAGTAGTTCTTCATCATACTCCAAGAATACTAAATCAAAATACTTCCAAACTCCATATTTTTCATCTAGCTGCAATTATTTGAATGCTTGTATCTGATTTGGGGCTTTTTTTCTGAAGACAGCCACAAAGATTACTTTAAAGATACAGTTTGTATATAAAAGATGGGTTGTTTCTCATGTAACAAGTTGTCACACATTTTAAGTCCTTGCCATGCAGATTAAAATGGTGGATTTGGACCACTGCTGTACTCAAGGAGTCAGAATCCCCTGAGGGGAACGTGGACTTCACTCCCGCAGAAGCCCTCCTGATCAAGGGGAGAATTCCAGGCAGGAGCAATTAAGGATGGTTTGTCTAGAAAAGCTCAGGCTGTGGAACAGAATGGAAGAGAAGGAAGTTTTCTACAGTTGAGAAACTCAATTTGCTCTAATAACAAGTGCAACTGAGGGAAA
This sequence comes from Trogon surrucura, assembly GCA_020746105.1. NCBI lineage: Eukaryota > Metazoa > Chordata > Aves > Trogoniformes > Trogonidae > Trogon > Trogon surrucura. The sequence goes on from CM036618.1 coordinate 59,003,286, forward strand.
AGATCTTCGGAAGATTTTGAAAATGAGTAAGGATACATGGCTGAGAAAAGATTTCTTTGCTCCAGACTGATTTCCCCTGTAGAGAAGAATGGGAACAAAAACCTTATCAAACACTTCCACCCTTCACACATGAAAAAAAAAGCCTCTATGCTTCTCATCCTAATAGGTAACATCTGCATTTTGAGTAATGCATTACTGGATCCTGCTGAAGAAATACCAGTACTAGCTATTACTTTTTATGAAGTAGGCCCTGGTATGAACTGAGGAAACAGAAAAATTACACATGCAGAAGAGGAATTCTACCTGTTTGTGCAGATATCTTCAAGCAACCTGAGTACTTCAAGAAGGGGAAGTGGAAACCAGTTTCATTCAGACTCCAGTTATGTTGTGTTTTAATATGTGATCAGCAGTAAAATAAGTTAACTGTCTCTCAGATGACATACTTCTAACATTTGACTTCCAAGAGCCCAACTGGTTCAGCAGATGTCTGCAGGACTTAGAAGTCCACATTCCGTTAAAAACTCGTACAAGGTGAGTCTTAAATTACTTGAAAAGTTGAACTTCAGTGATTTGGAGACAAATTTCTATTTTTCTTCACATGTCTAAATTTCATAGTCTAATAGGGCATTGGCTGATAATTCAAATTAAGCAGAGAGAAATTTGTTTCATATAGCTTCGCAAAGACGTATAAAAAATGCCTTCACTTAATTCCAAAATTGCTTCTAAAGAATATTATGCTGATATGACCCTTAACCTTCTGTCTTTGTGTGGCTGTTTCTTGTGTGCATATGTATTTTAAAGAACTTTTACATTACTTTGATTATTCGAGTACAACAGACACAGAAGGGTTTAGTGGTTAGTTAGTAGTTAAAAGATCTTCTGTGTTGTTGAGCCTGCTGAAATAGTCTTATATGACTGATTGTATTGCAAGCCTCTCTGCAATAATTCATACCTGAAATGACTTTAGAAAGGAAAATAAAGGAAGCCCTAAGGACCAGGTTTAAAAGATAGTAGGTATTATTGGGAAATTTTATAGATAATTTTACTTACAGCTATATCATTTTCTGTAGTAATTTCTTGAGACCATAGCAGACCACAGGGGTTAACAATAATCCACACAGAACAAATTGGTTCTATAAAACTAAAACTACAAGAAGTACAGTTGATAAGAACAAGAAAAGTGCCATTTATCACATTTTAAACCAGTGGCAAAGCATGACAAAGGGACATTGAGCTGCTTCCTTTCCAAAACAGAGCAGACTTAAGCTTTTCGTAATTTGGAAGTTGGGCATTCAATATTTTTGTCTTTGGAATAACTCTTCAGTTTTGTGTGGTTTTTACATTATCTTTTAGAAATGTTGAGATTTGTTCAAAAATCAAAGGTTTCATTCCCAGCTTCTCAGCATGCAGATGTGATAAGAATTCTGAACATTCAATTCTAAACTATCTGCACCCTAAAAAAAATATTATTTATTTTGTTCCACATCTGAATTTTTTTATTGATTGGTAATACTACTTTCCATTCTTTGGAAAAAAAAAAGGTGCTCTAAAAGAGTTTAAAGAAGTTTTACCTTCCTGTTCATCTTAGAAACCTGATATTTCAGCAAAAGATGCCAAAGGGATATTTAGATGTGCTTGTGAGTTGATACAAGCTGAGAGATACATCTTATCTTTTAAAATGTCAAAATGAGGATTGGAGGAAAATGGTTGCCATTTATCTTTAAATAGCATGAAACCTTCTTAAGCAAGAACACTGTATGCATTCCCCTTGTTGTTTGTTTTTGGAAACTCTACACTTCCCTGAAGCCTTTGGAGGGGATTAGATAAAAACATTTACTTTTCTTTTTTTGATATGGAAAAAAAAAGAAATAAAGTCTGTTCCCATCAGTAAAATAATGACAGGCATAAAAAATATTGAAAGTCACTAGGATAAACAGTAAATTACAAATACTTCTATCTTCACTCAGAAGTATACTGGTATAATGAAAGTCTGTAAAGACAATTCCAGATCTATGCTTCCTTTGGTGGAACTACCGTTATCTCTCAAATAATTGTATCCAGCAATGATTAATAAGATAATTTTCTTTATTTCATTATTCCAAGCTAACCTGACAGTGGAGGTAGGACCAACATTATATGTCTTAATGGACTGGTGTCTACTCTGAAAATTAAAGCAGTTCTGAACTAGCAATAATTCAATACACTCTCCACAACTTATGGTGCAAGTGATGTCTCACATCATAAGTCTGTTGAATCTTCCACATGGAGCTATCCAGTCATTACAACACTCAAATATGGAGATCACCACATGCGTAGTTTGAATTTATATATGCATAAGTTCTATAAAAGAGACTTAGTTCCGGCTGTCTTATCAGAGACATAAGAAAAAGACATTTTTAACCAACAAGAATACAGAAGTTGCTACAGTAAAAGTTATGCAGCAAAAATATAACTATATTAAAAAGGCCTTTTCTACCTAAATTCTGTGATTCTATAGTCAAAATATACCCCCAAAATGCACTCTGATGTACCATTTGTCTTCAGTGTGTGTTCCCATAAGAAAAGAATTCTAGGAAGCAGTGGTAGTCATGATAGAAAAGATTCTTCTTTTGTTTTTTTTTTTTCTTTTCTTCTTGTTTAGTTTGAAAGAAACCTTTGGAAAAATATTCCTTTAGTTTTAGGGCACAAGAGGGCTTTTGAACTGACACCAAGGAACAGAATTCAACGTTTTGGTGAAAGTTAACACTGTGTTTTACCATTTTCTTTCGCAATACTGATTCCAAAAATGGCAATCTGAAGTTCATATTTAACCTCAATAGACTAAATATTATCATTCATCTCTGATAAATATTTGGTAATAGGTGGGATCTCTAGTGGCAGCTGAAACACATAGGATATGCTGTGATAGTGAGAACAGTTGATTTTTGTTAAGGGTACATATTCACAATATAGGTGTCATCTAAAATCTCTTCTGAGATTCTTGAGAGCTGGGAAATCTTTACACGGTCTTACAAGGGTTTCTTTAATAGAAGCTTATGCCAGAAACTCATTTATTAGTGAAATCCAATTGTTAGTGATACCTGACTGTTATCCACAAGTAAATTAACAACAAATGAGACCATTAGTCAGTCTGTCTTGTACCCATACATAAGTCCAGAGGAATTCTAACACTGTTAATTTTCACACTACCACATTCCAAATAAACAAACCCAGAACTGCTCAACAGCCGACAGAGTGGTTTAACGACTCTTGCTTCTGTGACCTGAAAATCACACCCCAAACCCTTCTCATCTATTGCAAAGGGCAGGAGATTGACCTACAATTTAAATCTTCCTATAACACCTCCTCAGATCTCTGCAGAGTAGATGAGACAAAATAATGAAGACCTCAAATGGCCACACAGATATGAGATTCAGAGTGGTCTCTAATTTGTTCTAACGATAAATGCCAAAAAGTGGTCTGTCTACATTACTTAGCTCCAGAAATGGAGCCATGCTCTATAACAATTCTTAGAAATATCCTCACTAGGTAGTGAGATATCCATGTGGCATATAAAATAAAACTTGAAATTACAGGCAAGTCTGGATTAAAGTACACAAGTAAGTATGTTTCCACACCCCTCCACTACTACTTGTCTGAAGAAACTGTGGAATCCAAATTCAGCTTTTTGAATAAATACGTGCATGAAAAGCAACACTGATGTGTGCACTTAAAAAACCTGATTGTTTTAATTTTCTAACTGTGAGTGAAGTTCCCATTCCTACTTCCCTTCCAACTTGAAATGTCATGTAAGATGTATGATAGCCATGGAAACATGCATGAAAGATACAAAGAAGTGAAAGGTTATTAAAATAAATATTGTTTGTGTGTGTGTGGATACTATGTTAGTGCTTTTATATAGGCAAGTTATCTTCTTTGCTCAGTCTTTTCTGCTGTATAATAATGTTATAGAATGCTTGTGATCTACAGAGCAAGAACTGGCAGAATTATTAACCAATAAATGTAGCTCAAGATTCTCCCATTTCCTACAAAAATGCTAACTTATACTTCCATATTTATCCACTTAAAAGCTATGTATACATTAATGGAAGAATATGTTGATGATATGTCTAGGTACTTGTAATATACATTAAATTCAAAAACAATCTCTATTGAGAGACATATTTGTGAAATTATTTTAACAGCGTAGGATTCCAGATTCTAGAAAACAGATTCAAACTACCCATGCTTGTGCAGAGCACAGAATTTTGCAAAATTGTCATTAATTTTGTCTTACTCTCATGGCATTTTTCTACTCAGCACTAGCATAAAAACGGAACAAAGAGTTGAAAAATCACTGAGTTCCTTGAATTACCTTTTCTGTGCCCTTCTGTGCCCCATGTATGGGATGCAACATCCATTTACTTACATTTTTTGGAATGTGAGTCTTTTTGAAGTTCATAATCTCTCTCAGTTGTTAAGTCTGCATTAAAACATTAGACACTGAGACAAAATAGGGTTCAACCTTATTTGATTATGGAAGACTAACAATCTAAGAAGACTTTAGCAAAGCAGTCCTCAAATTCCTCAAATCTCAGCAATATAACATGGAACAGAAGAAAAACTTTCCACTTTTTAATAGTGTAATCAGTCCAAAAAGCATTCATAGTTAAAAGTCTTGCCTCAGTGCAGTTTAGCAGATTTTATTCTGAGTTAAAAAAGGCTTCTATCTCAAGGCGGTCCCGGTTCCAGGTTTTGATAACTGGAACATTAAGTGAGCTATACCAGAGAAAAATTTTGACCTGGTTGGATTCCTCCCATGGATTTGGAATCAAATAATCTTTAGCATCTGCTGTAAACACATGCAAAGTCATCACAAAAACATTCAGCTCTCATTCACAGGCTGTAACACCTCCCCACATCCTCTGTAACAGCAGGCACATACAGTAGGAACTCCAGCATCCATAACTCACAGCAACAGCAGGTGCTGCAAAGTTTCCACCCAGCCTGAGCGCCTTGCATGAACATCAGACTTTTGCAGGACCTTTATAATGATCCTGGGATCTTACCCCAACCTTAGTTCTTTTCTGTTTCACTCCCTGACTCTCACAGTGGTAGAGAAAGAGAAGAAGTTGCATCCCTATGCCTGAAGTTCAGCCATGGTGCCTGAAGAGGATATTTATGCATGTTTGTCCTGATTTCATCCCACTCTTATCCAGCAGAAAATCCTTTTTTTTTTCTGTATCAATGAAATACAGAAATCTGTTGAAAAGGACATTTTTCAGCCTGGTATTGCTTTCCAAACCATCTGTGGTGTATTCACAAGTCTTCTAGGGATAGAATCATAGAATCATTAAGGTTGGAAAAGACCTCTAAGATAGTCAAGTCCAAACAATGCTCAAAAATGTCCATATAAACACAATGTTTTCCTATTTACTAAACCTTAACATAGACTCAGATCATATTCAAAATGTGAAATTCTGTCCCGGGTATCCTCAAATCTGCATGTTTTCCACTATTCCTCTGACATCTATCTTCCCTCTCTAGCTCACAACTCTGCTGTAAGACCACATTACTTTCGTTCAAAAAAAAGGAAGCAATGGAGCAATTAAGTGAAGAGGAAAGGCCGTACTGGAAGCCTCACAGGATACAGGACTGAACCCAGGTCTCCTGTTCTAACTTCTGGTTCATTGCTCCTCTATATTTTGTAAGGTTTAAATTAAGTATATCACAGGTTTTCTCTCAGAGTAGTCATTCATCTTTGTCCATTTTTTCAAGCCGTTTATACATATCAGCATGTGTATAAAACTTCTTGAAATGTTTCTGTCTTGGATTTTAAGAATACCACAGCTACTACTACTTTCTCATTTCAGGAAACTTTCAAGCAATTCTCTGAAGTTTCTTTAATATTAACACAGCAGTCTCAACTGATAACTTTGTCAGTATAACAAAAAGAGAGAGAGATGTCCTCTGCAGATGTAGACGTTGACAGTCCTTCCTAAATTTTTAAGAAATCTTTTGAGAGCTACTTAGTTAATCTGTATGTATCTTTGCAAGATTTTGCTGGCTGTTATATTCTGGTCATAGGCCTATTCATCATTTAACCTCTCTTTATTAATTTCCTTTTCTATTATAACAATAGAGCGCAGCTTCAGCTCTAATTAGATAAATGCTAATAAAAAAAAATGCATACTTTCACATTTATTGAAGATGAACGTTTACATTACAGATAATATTTCAACCTTACGGTTTACATGTATTATATTCTTATGGTGGCATAACTGATAATCTTTCACTCGCTAACACAATTCATCGCTAAAAAAACGTTCAATACATTCAGAATGCTATTAAAAGTATTATGGTGGAAGACAAGAATAGACACAAAATGTGTCTAAAAGAATTGAATGACTAATAATGCATAAGGTTCACAATATGAAATAGAAGTAGGCCATAAGGCATTGCACTACTACACTTGCTATAACTTTTCTTAGCTTTTTATTTCAGGTGGTGCTTTGTTCAAATCTTAGGCCAATTGTCACACAGGAAGTGTGAAAGAAACTGTACAGGATGATGTTCTTAAAGAACCCTGCCCACATACTGCAGAGTATCCTGTAAGCTCCCCAGGACCTGCACAGGTAGGTTACAGTTGACAGATAAGTGCTTTTAGGGTCCTTTCACAATTGGAAACTGTGACAAAAAATTCCAACCACCTAACCAGGCAAATAAGACTTAAATCAAGACATGTATTTACATCTGAGCCTGTTTCCAAGTCCAGATCTGGTAATTTCTGCTCATCCGGCTGGTCAGGGCAGAAGTGGTATTGTTAGCCTTCAAGGGCCATTCATGAGATGTCTGTTGTGAGAGGCAGCTGGAACATTTTCCTTTTCACCAAATGGGCAGGTACAGGTTAGACTTTTTTTCCTTCCATTTCCAGAAATGCTGAGACCTGGCAGTCTACAATCTGGCAGAGTCCCTTGGGTATTCATTCCTTGGAGGGTGCTATTCCCTCGCAAACCACTACACACATGGACATGGAAGACCATTAAACATCAGGGGCTTGTTAAAGTCACCATTTCCGTGATCAAGTGCTGAAAATGTTGATAATAAGTCTGGGAATATAAGAAAGTATAAGATCCACTTGTCATAAAAAAATATTGCCAGGATTTGTATCACAAGCAGTGTACAGTGTACTTCTATCCCAGCTGATACTGTAATTCACATATCACCTTTAGTCAGGAGCTACTTCTCCGCAGAAAGAAGTATAGATTAAAAAGAGAGCTGAAGCTCTTGAAAATTCATGTAGTGGAAATCTGGGCAGGTAGCTTTTATATAGAATAAATTCAGATGGCACATTTGGAAGCGCAGAAACCATGAAAATGGTATTTGTACAAGAGATCTGCAGAAAATTAATAGTCTGTGTGTTGGGAAGTTGACATTATTCATATCTACGTCCAAAAAAGTGTTCATGAAAGGCTGGTTATAAAATCAATGAAGAATAAAATAATTTATGATTTCCTTACCTTCTCACTTCATTGCCCTAGCATCAAAGCAAGTTGGAAACACAAAACAAAAGAAATGTTCTGCAACCAAAAGTAAATCAGTAACTTACTAACTAGTAATAAAGAAAAATATATGCTGTTTCACACAGAACATGTGCTCTTCTTTTTCAACTGAGGCACTACCATAGTTCTAGTTTTATATAAAAACATTAAAAATATTCTCTCCAATCCCTATCAGAAACAAGAGGTAGTATTCCTACATATAATGTAGCAGAAAAGTTTGATTCATCTAATTAAAAGAATGCAAGATATAAAAGAAGAGGAAAGATTGAAAGCAAACATAGATATGAAACTCTGACTATAGCTGAAAAGAAGAGAATCTTTTCTAAAATCATATTCAGAGATTTAACAAACTTCATGTAGGCAACTTTCAGTAAAGACCTAAGTAGGTGCATCTACTTTTTGAAGACTTAGCGTTATTCAGTTATACAAAGTGAAATAATTCATAACAAAAACTTAAAAGTAACAAGGATTGTGTTAGTAGTAGCAACAACAGTGATTTCAAAGGTATTGACTTGACATATTCAGTGAGTTCACAAATGTAAAAGTGTTTACACTAAATGCAAAAAATGGAATAAAAATAGGAGTGATAGAGAAACAGGTGGAATGATACCTTCAAGAATATCAGTACCATGAATGTAACCTGTAAAAGCATGAACATATTAGCTGAGTTTTCATTCACACTAAAACAAACCAGTAAATTTATGGGAAGGCTGTTTTCAGTTGCATATTCCTTAGGGACAGCTGACATAAATCGTTTTAGTAGGAAACAATTGAGACAAATATTATAATAAAATAAAATTTCCAAAGTACACTGAAGTTTCTGAAGGTTACGATATGATTCTGGAAAATCACAAATTTTGAGAGGGTGCAGTTCTCCATGAAGTGCATTAAGCCTGAAGATTTTAACACCTCCATATCTCTATCTGCAGAATAAACAGAAAATTCTATTTTAAAGTGTATTAATGTTGTATCTCATGTTTACTTTATATTTATTTAAATAAAGCACACTAAAAGAGAATGTGCATACCTTTGGTATCTCTTGCATTCAAAGATGAGAACTGAGAGGAGAAAGAAGAGCACAGTGTACAGCCAGGACTTCACAGGCTTTTGTAAACACTCGATTTTTTTCATGGTTTACATATTTTTGATTATTTTGATACCTATTCTTGCACAGATTAGAGATTGATTTCCATATTACATAGTGAACTGCAGGCTGTTCACATAGTATCTGAGAAAAGAACCAGGCAGGGTGGGAAGAAGATCTACGGAATTTTCTAGGGACTTACTAACACGGGTTGTATTTCACTGTTCCTTTCTAGTTTTTAACACAAGGACTTGATATTAATCATAACCATTTCTTATGTCCTGTGTGCCTACACAACCAGGAATTTGGACTTCCTCACAGTTTTTTGCAGGCATCCTACAGGACAAGCAGAAAAGTCTCCCCTCCTGCTTATTCAAATAAAGACAGAAAACCAGGAAGAGGTGGAATTGGCTGAAAATCAGATTGCTGGGCTAGAAAGCAGACACATAATAACTTTATAAGTGTTTTTTTGTTGTTAGTTAGATAATTTGACCTGGAAAACACCTGCTTCCTCCAGTGGGATGCAGTTGACACTGGAATTGCTCCAATGCAACCAATGTATATCTATTTTCAAGAGAAGATGAAACCCAAATATGTCTACTTAGGCATTTTCAGGGAAAGAAGGAACATTTGGAAGTTAAATTTGTGTTCACATTTGAGAAATGACAAGAAAATATAGTTTAATGAAAGAATAAAAGGGAAAATGGCTGAGTCTGCAGACACAACTGATAAATATTTACAACTTGATAATGTTGTAACATGTTACATTTAACATCTCTTAGAGTGGCTCAAGGTTGTAAAGAGAAAAGTGGTCATGGGTTATTTGAAATTTTGCAATATGTAAGGGTGTGTTATGAAAGAAATCTTGGGCCTTAGACCTACAAAGATGCTTGTCTAGTTTTAAATTTAGGTACCTATATTCCAAGGTCTTATTGTTAAAACTCATTAAAGATAAACACTTATTCGTAGACCAGTTTCTGCTATAGTGAAAAATTCTTTTGGAACACAATTTCTGAGATTCGTGAATGAACTCAAAGCCACTGTAAGTACAAGAATTGAGAAGTAAATTGCCGCCTGTCCTCTTTGGAGTAGCAGTGATTTGAGACAGCAGAACTCAGAATTTAACAGATGGGGTGATTAGGGAGAGGACCGAAGGTCAGGAAAGGGATGAATGAAGGTGGACTGGAGAGGTGGGTGCCCATGCGAATCACAAGCTCCATCACCCTCCTCCGTGCACCTGGGGACGTGGGACCTTCTGACATTAGGAGTAGAGGCAACCCACTGTGAATGGCTCTGGCAGGTGACAGTGAGGAAGCTCATAGGACCTGAAGCCCACCAGATCTGGCCATCTCCAGCAGAGTGGAGAGTGGAGTAATCTTGCCTGTTATTTGGCCTACTCATGTAAAAAAAAAAAAACAGTCAGCAAGCAGAAAATGTAACACATGATTTATATACCTAAATAGCACAGATGAGCACTAAAAGTATTCTCAAGAATTTCAATGTTAGCTTTTAGAGAATTGTATAGTTTAATATTTACTCTAGTAGAACATTAAAGCTTAAAATTATTACCTAGAGGACATTATTCTCTAAAATAGTAAGGAAAACAAAGACTCTTTACAAGCTAAAATTATTGTAAGATTCCAGCATAGACATTGTTTCTTGCTGCATGAGGTGATTAGTCCAGTGCAGTCCTGACCTCCAGCATTACCACAGTAAATTAAAAAAAAAATAAAATAAAAAAATAGTTCCAAGTTCCAGTGTCACTTTATAGTTCTGGCAGCCTCTGCAAATGCAGTATTATTTCTGGTTTTCTAGGTCTAGCATGACACAGTGAAGAGTTGATAGCAACTATATTGTAAAACTTAGTCATGTGGATCCTTTTGTGAAACTGCCTTTAGCACTTCACAGTGTGATATGCATTAGCTTATACTGGGCAACAAATGAAATGATGGCAAATATGTTCCTAAAAGAAACTTCCCCCTGATTAGTTTTTAAGACAAAAATCTAGCCCTCATCATTAGTTTGCCTGTTATTTTAATTGTTTGAATTGGACAAAATTGCACTCTGCCCCCACATCTTGACACAATAGTATCTGCATATGCATGTTTAGTTCACACTTAATTTTAAGCATATGCGGAAGCCTCATCAATACTTGTAGCTAACATTGCAAAGCAAAAAGGCTTTCCTGAAATTGCCCTCTCACATATTTGTAGCTATTTTCCCCATAATTTCCAAAGTTACTAAATTCCCTTCCTTCCAAAGTAACAGCCACCTAGCAAATTTTCCCTTGTGAACTTTCTTACATGTTATCACTAAAAGAGAAGAACAACAAATCACTGGAAACCACTGGCTTAATAGCAACATGAAGGCAAAATATAGTAGATATATACCACAAAATCTATGAATTTCTCACTTGTGATAAATGAAGGAAAGAAGAACAGAGATGTGTCTCTGGGCAGGGGATAGTGCTGCTTTGTTGTTGTTTTTTTTTTTCCTGAAAGGGGAAGGAAGAGAGAGATTCGGTTGGGAAAGAAGAGTTTTGGCTGCTATTGATCTGGAAATTTGTCACTTCATCTAGTTTACTAGCACCAGAGTAGAGCGTTACATTCTCCAGAGCATTTCAGGTGGCTTTTATGTAATCAATACAAAATGAAGATGTCTAGAACAAGAGACATATTTTAGGATAAATGTCTCTCACGGGATTAGTTGTGCTTGGGCATCTGATAACAGCGCTACTCTTGCTGTGAAAAAAAAAGTTTATATTTAGTTCTGAGTTGGCATGCCTCTTACTGAAGTGATAACTTTGTCAAATTTATTTACAGATAAAAAAAAAGAAGAAAAAAAAGCTTTTTGAGTCTTTCCTATTTTAAAGAAAGAGAAGATCTCATATATCAGAATTCTCTCTCTACTACCAAAATAACATCTTCATTGACTTTACAGGTCACAAGTTAGGAGCAGATCATGTAGTGGTTCTGCTCCAAGTGACAGGATATAGTCAGTCACTTCGTTGTCCCAATCAGACAAGGGTCACATTCGACCTCTGTCAGGGATCTTTTGCTATAATTAGTGTTATAATAATACTCCTGGTAAAAAAAAATACAAATCAAACCAATATTTAAAGTGGCAGGTCTAACATTGGATCTCTCCTTGTGAAATGCTCACATGTTTTAATCCTTTCATGAATGACGATGCAACAAAATCTCTAGAAGAAGAGGGTTTGAAGCTTTCCTTTAAAAAAATGAAAGCAATTGAAATTATACTAAATTCTGATTAAAATTTAAATATAGGGATTATAAAACTACAAAACACATACAGCCTGAACTGTATCATACACATGTGATATTGCCTCCTTGGGATGTTAAATTGTATTCTGCATCGTATATGTTCATGTACCAATTCAGTTGACTTTAGTAGGATTTACATACATAGCCAAAATTAAGGTCCTACCTGTAATAAGAGGTAAAGGTCAAAGAAAAATGAGAGTCTTAACATTTGAATAGGTATATTAAATTATGCCTCTAAAACCAGTGAAAAAGTTACCAGAAAACTACATTTATGGTAATTGTGTCAATTGTGAATAACCCTTTAGCGAAAATTGAAACAAGATTTAGACTTCCTGACACGCATAGAGAACCACAACTTAAATCTACATAATGGAATATAGGAAAAAATTGAGTTCATTTACATACCAAAGGAGCCTACAAAGGCTTAGATTCATTGTGCCTTTGACAATTTGACTCCAGGCAAAGGTACAGAAATACTTTTGAAGTTGTGAGAACATATGCATGTACAGGGAGTAGCAGGTCTTTACTCATTACATATTTGTAAAGGATTTTTAAAAAACTATCTTTGAAGATAGAACGAGGAGACTTCTCCAATGCAAAGGTTTTTCTGTGCCTGGCATTATATATTTCCTTTCTTATGGTAAATGCCTTTGCATGGCACCAGGCAGAACTTTTAGACCAGAGACAAGTTCATACTGTGCTCTAGGACTGATTCTAAAAAAAGCCCAAATCAGCCACAGGACTCAAGTGAGGCTTATTCAGGACTTAAAGTCATAGCTTTTTCATTCTGATTTCCAAGGGCAAAACACAGCACTGACCATGAATTTGAGTAACTGAACTGAAATTGTAGCATAGGTGATGTTTAGTATGTGAGATAATTTGGGATTAAAAAAAAAAATCAGTATCTTCTACATTTTTTTTTTTATTTAGTCTTCTGTATAATACATAATATGTTTTGTTAGCTCAGTTCTTTTCTTCAAAATCTGGTAAGTCTGAAGAATAACATAGCTGCTTACTGTGTGCTTTGATGTGTTCTTCTGATTATGTTTTGCATTTAGAGAAGGGACCAGAGTTAATCTCCTGAATATTACCTGCAGTGTTAACTATCAGATCTTGGGTGGATAAGAGGAATAGAAAAAGGAAAACTATTACAGAGCAAAACAGGGATCAGAGGCTATGAAGGACAGAATGTGAGACAGGAAAGAATGTGGGGCAGAAAAGGACAGGACAAGGTCCGTTGTTGATGTTGTCTGCTGTCTCTTCTACCTATTGGTGTCGCTGTCTCTACCATTAGTCAAATATTTGGTAGCCATGTACTTGCTTCATAATTCCTGAAATAGACTTACTTACATAAATCAACAGTGCTGTAGGCACATATTAGGAATAAAACTAGAAGCTAAATCTTGCTGGTCCCTTTTGACCACACTCTGTCTAAACACATTCCCATTCAGGGATCTTATGTCTGAACGGTCACATTCCAAAGCACCAAAGCACAATTTACATCAATACACAGGGCTAAGACATAAATATAAAATAATCGTAATTTCCAATGAAGATGTTTCAAGATGACACAAAAATATGACAGTGGGATTGTATGCATAAGAACCATAGCTAGTTATCCACAGCTTTAAGTGTTTAGTTGCAGTGATTTTCCAGTTCAGATCCCCTGATCTGCCAATATAAAGCAGTCAGGATATTAAGCCTGCACACTGCTGTAAAGCTAAAACCCACACCTTTGAACTGGTTTTAAATTAGAGTGAAAGCATTGTAGAAAAAAAAACACTGCTGCTGTTTTACACCTATCTATACATCTGCAATTCTTGAAGATATTTCAATATTAATCTCTAATAATTCTCCTTTTTAAGCTCGACGCAAATAATGCTGCAGTGGGGGAAGGCAGGGTGTATAATTGTTGATGCTTTATGAATCACAAACTGAAGTTTTCTTTGAATACTTTTAAAAATAAACCTTTTAAAAATTAAATAAGAAACTAAGAAAACCTGTCCTAAGTACTGCATTTTTACACTACTATCTATGGAAAACACTTTTATTTAAATAAAAAGCTATGACTAAGCCATTATAGTTTTGAAGAAAGTTGAAGAAATCATTGAGTTGTTGGAAATCACTGGTTAAACACATGGAATCAAATTAATCTAGTTTTTTCTTGAGAGTATAACCTGTCTGCAAATGCAAAGACTATGTTCTTAATTTCAACTTATTTTACTATTTGAACTCAGTTATTATTTTATTCTACATCAAGCAGCAATTAGGTTTTGTTTTTTAAAGTAGAAAATATGTTTTCTCTCTCTAATCTTTGAATACACGACACGAAAGAAAATTAGCTCAATTCGTTACATATTCTTGTAAGACGCAGTGGCGAGAAATAGAAATACAAATAATATTATATTTGTTTAACAGATCATTTAGCTTATCAAAACAGATTCTATTTAAAATTGACTTTTTCTTATATCCAGTACATGTACAGTACACTAATATATAATTTTAAAGTGCTGGGTTTGTACCATTTTAATTGAATTCCAATTTCTATCCTAATGAAGCTTGACAGAAATCACAAGTAAAAATGAAGTCATTATCTAGTAAAAGAGAAATGCACCATTTACCATTCTCTGTCATAAAAAAAAACCCAAAAACATGTAAAGACTAAGAAACTGGATAAATAGCTCCCAAACTATAAAATTGTTTAATAGACAGATATTCAGGTTATGTTTCTCTCTAAGAGTAAATAGCACAAATTTAATGAGAAAGGCAGTATTCAGACATGATATCAGTAATCAGCCAACAGGAATCAGTGTCTCTTTTCCATTCTTTTGGGAAAAAGAATGATAGAAGACATATGTAAAAAATATGAAAATTGATATTTTGAAATCCAGGTTTCTTTTTTTGCTGAATTAAGCCATGACTAAAATTGGTGATTTAAGAGGTTTTTTCAATCATTCTAATTTAAAACAAACCACCCTTTACTACTTTACATATGGTTTAAGCTGGTAAAATGAGCACTGTCCAATCTTCTTAAAGTAGAAACCAGGGAATATCAGCATCAGAAAGAAAAGGAAAGCTTTTCCATTCCTGTAAGCAGCTGACCTAAGGAGGGCAACTCTGGTTTCTCTGTCCTCAGTGTGTCCTGGATTAGAGCCAGACCTGTATTATGAAACATCTTTTAAAAGCTAAACCAGTTTCTGCTTTCCAGAGCAAGGGGTAAAAGCAGTGTGAATCCACATCTTACTCAGTGTTTATGTTGCAGGCAATGGGTAAAAGCACTGCAAATATTTATAGACTAGATTTTTTTTCAAAGATTAAGTGCCTAAAGGCATAGGTCGGGACTTTTGAGAATCTAAGTAGTCACACATTTCATTTTTCAATCAATGAGAACTGATCACCTCACTAACTTCAAAATGCTACTAGGCTTTTTAACATATTTCTCATTATGTAAGTAACCTTAAAATATGTTCCAGATACTTGTGAGCACAAGGTTCTTTTTAAAAAATGAATGAATGATCAGACCTACAGTTCAGCTGTTTGCACACAGGTAAACATGAGTTAACTACATACACACTTTTAGCCTATCATGGACTAGCAACATCATCCAGTAGCTTAAACCTCTGATTTATAGGTTTTAAGGCTTCCTGCTGTCCCTAGCTAGCTGACTTCGTAAGAGGCTACCTAAGGTAACAATATGTTAGAGTTTCTCTGTACCAACTGAACACGCATAGATACCCTACTAGCTGTGAGTAACATTGCCCAAGAATTTTTAACCTAAATCTTAACCTTAAAAAATTTGTTTCACACTTGCCTCCCTCAATAGGCTATGAGAAAGCACTCGGGCTGCAGCCAGACTAACCAGCTCCATTGTCCAGGCCCACAGGCTCAGGGAAATCCAGGTTTTAAGGAACTTCAGTGAGATTTGGAGCTTCTGTTCCCCTCAAAGCCTAATTTTTTACAGCCAGTCCCAGATTTTCTGACTTTATGTCTCTCCGGCTAATTAGGCTATTGACTTTACCTGATACTTCTGAACAAAAGTAGACTGATTCCTTCAAAAAATCATTGCCTAAATTGTTGTATTTTCCTTAATGCACTGCAAAAGACATACTATCTGCTTCCTCATTAGCACTGAAATCCAGAAAAAGAAGACATCTTTTTATACAGCAAATCCGCTTGTTACAAATAAATTCTATAGAAATCTCCTAAGTCAAGGCTCAAAGGGCAGTCAGACTAAAGCTAGGAGCACCTCATGTGCCTTTTACCATCAAAATGAATCATCTAATCTAATTTATTCATCTAGGCCCGCTTTGCAGTCAGTAGAACTAGCACCTCTAGCAGCCACTCATGAATTACCATAAGCAGGTCTCTCCCGCTTGCCTGTAGTGTGACTTTGCTAAACTTTTTGCCAACCTGAGACTGCTGTTAGCTTCTGGCCATCACACACATGAAGTTGTTATGATTCTACCCTCTGGCTCTTGTGTTTTGTCACTCATACATTATCAACTTCATGTGTGTTGATCTTCAAGCATACAGCTCTTGTTAAATCTACATTTTGAAATGTTTTACATCTTAAAACTTTCCATAGTTAACAAATAGCCCTAGAAAAGGTCTGAAATCCAGAAGCTAATTTTGATTTTGTCACTGACAAGCTGTGGGTGGCCCCGGGGCTAGCCTGTCTCCTTGCAGCCTTCTCCCAGACAGAGGACATGTGTTGTTGCACAGCTCTCAGCAGCAAAATAAGGACCAAATCGTGACTCACTGTCATATTTCTGTTTGACTCCTGCTTCTCTCTTGCTCCACTGGGGAAATAAGCTGTGGCAGACAAGCAGCTGGCAGAGAAACCTTGTCTTTCTCCTCTCCTCACCTCCCCAGATTAGATCAGTGCACAGTCTCCAGTGCATTGCAGCAGGCAGAACTGCGTATCTGTTCATTCTTCCCTGCGTGGGAGGATAAAGTGCCAGGGGACAGCCATCAACCTTGCACTGTGACCTGCAGTAGATTGAACTAGAAAGGACCCACCATAGGGCTGCTGCTGGAGCTATTGTGCACATACAGATTAAGCTGTACATTGGCAGAAGCCATTTCTCAGGAATGCCAGGCTTTTTGTATTCATATTTCAGCAGTGGCAGCTCTAACTACACCTGCCATTGAATCATAGAATCATCTAAGTTGGAAAAGACCTTTAAGATCAAGTCCAACCATTAACCAAGCACTGCCAGGTTATTCAGTCCAGTGCAATCCCTGCGTTCATAACACAGCAGAGTAGCACAGTTAGACACGTGTGGCTTTTCAGGCAAGCTCTTAAGGAGAACACATTAAAGTCCCTGGTCACTACAGAATACTCAGTTAACAGCTTAAATGTAATAATAATAATCATATCCTCAGAATGTTGCAAAGACAGGAGTGCTTAGAACCTGTACTGACATGTCTTTTTTATGTAGTTTTAAGTTCTTCAACATTTTAGTAGTACATATCTGTCGTTGTAGTTAATGTAATATGAGGATGTTGAAGATAATCCTTTGGAATCTTCTCCTAAATATTTGCCAGCAGGAGCCCTAGGTCCTGCCAACTTTCTAAGGACATTTACAAATTGCTGTCTTCAAAGATCTCCTTTTGTCGTTCACTGGGTACACATTACCAGTATTTACACAACTATCAATTTTTAGCTGTGGAAATGAATTGGCAGTGCACGCGGCTTGCGATGCAAGTAGGCAGGCCAGGTTCATTACTTAGTGGCTACATATTAAAGCTGCTTAGTCTCATTGTCATTACTGTGGTACTGACTTGAAAGAGCACCCATCAGCCTCATGCATCTATCTCTGAACAGACCATGGTATTGACATGGGCTGTCAGGAGAAGATACCTTGAGATGCGCACCAAGAGTATTACTCTGCCAAGGCTGGACCATCTCTGTAAACCAGAAGCCACATGGGCCATGATAGTGTTGAAGTCTGCATTGCTGTTGTGTCATGCGCTCTGATGTATCAGCACGGTACCCCAAGAGGCAAGAGCCCTAAAATCTAGCTGGTGTGTGTCTGACAGCGTAAAATAGAGTGAAGAATACCTACCACAAGAAGCAAGTATTTTAATCCTATTAGAGTCGCGAAGACCTCAGCAAATCACCGACTGGGACATAATATGAAACAATAAAATTCAAAAAGGAATTGTGTGAAGCAAGAAGTATTATAATTGTTTTTTGTTTGTCCAAACTATATGCTGCCACAATTTAGATCTGAATTTTCAGACTGCTTTGCGAGTGCCAGCAGTAGCCCCAGAGGAAAACAAACTGCAGGGATACATTAGCCCCAGGCTGAATTCTTAGTTTTCTGCTATAAGTAAAATTTCCATCTCATGAGTCCAGAGTTTAAAAATCAGCCAATCAACATAAGTCTGTTCCAAGTATAAGAAAAACCAAACCTAAACTAAACTAAACTAAAATATGGTGTGTTTATCTGTCATGCTGAAGGCCAGATTACCACAGACCTGATGTTCCTTGAAGTCTATTGCTTTGCACAGAAAAAAACACTAAGAAAGACACACAATATTACAGCTAAGAAGAACTTGTAAAACACTGTAAAAGCACTACAAAAACCGTTTCAGACTCTTTGTTTAATTTTTCTTTTATTTTAGGGTCTTTTCTTTCTTTAGTAAGCCAAATGAATGAAAAATCACTTCCAGACTAGTTGAAAGGTCTTTTATTTTTGCTATGAATTTTGTGCTAACAATCACCCTTTTCTTCTGTTAGTTTTTTTTTTTCTTGAAGAACCATACTGCTTCTCTGAGAGTGGTAGTATTAATGCATGCATTTTGGAAGACAAATATAATTTCTTGGATTTCCCTGACAGCAACTACAAAATAACCAGTGTTTCCAACAAATCTGGTTAAGAATATTCAGATAAACTACTGCTAGCCTTTGGGTTAGGGCTGACAGGCTGAGCCACCTGTTTCGGCAGTATTTGCTGCCAGAAACAAATTATAGATCTGTCCAACTGCCCAGTAAAGAATCAAACGCCTCATCTCTCCTTGCTGTGGCTAACCAGATATCAGGCAAGGATTGTACAGTTTGACGTAGTCCCAACATCAATCCTTTAAAAGACAGCAAGCTCACTCTCTAAGAGCACCTAGTGCAGATCCTTATGCAAATAGTAACATTGAAAAATGGAAGATGAAAAGTACAACTTTCATACACTAAAATGTCACATAACCTTGACAAGTAGAATAAAAGTAACTTTCAGAAGACTCTCTAAAAGCATTTTTCTTTGCAATGTCATTATTAAATTTGGATAAACAGTGGAGTAATACACACTGGAAAAAAAACGGTGGAATGAAATACAAGTAAAATATTCAGTATTAAATTTAAAGAAGGCATTTTAAATATATCCCCTGTCTGACTGCGGTTGATAAAATATTGTTATGCATCTAAAATGTTATTTAAATATGAATGGTCAGGAAATATTAAAGTACATGAAATATTCATATTTTAGAATATGTATTTATTGGTTAATACAATTGCCTTTCATTCTTGCAAGCCTAGCTTTGGCATACTTATTTCAGCAGAACTTTCACTTACTCCTTTAGAAGTTTATCTGAATAGGGATTGCAGAGTTGATAGCTTTTACCTTCAGTAACTTCATGTACAGTTCATAAATACTATATGCTCTTTACAGAAGAATCAGAGCCACCAAACTAAGCTGTTGTGACTGGCAAATCTCCAACTATAAGGGACTAACAAAGCTTTACCTGGGGTGGTAAGGCTTGAGGGTGGAACCACCTGACATTCAGATGTTCCCCTTCTTGTATTACCCTAATGGAGCTGCCTAAACAGTGTTGTTCTGCATATGAGTCTAACACTATTTTTAGAGGTGTACTAGCTTCAGTAAGTGATAGAAGCTCAGGCTACAGGACTGAAAATGAAAAAAGCAAAAACAGGAAGAAAAGTAGAAAGCAATCCAACATTCAAAATTAAATGATCTTGAAGTAAAAATGTTATTTGCTAAAAGCAGCAAATCTTAGTGACGTGCTAGCTCAATTACACTGTCAAAGTACACATAATTTTTGGTTAATTATATTTGAAAATAGTTACCATACCTTCTGCCGTAATCTCGGTCATGATGATGATGGTAAGAGATACTCTGTTAAAAAGGTCAAGATCTACTGTGGCAGTTTAGATAATACTTCTGGGTTGCTGGCTCTTACAGGAGCTGCAGAATGAGGAGGGAGGTTCTCTGCTTTTTCTAATTCTGTTCCTTCTTCTTTTGTGTCCCTCTGAACCTTCTGTTTCCTCTGCAGGCTCCTGCCCTCCCAGAGAAACCTAAGGCCTTCCAGAGGCAACACTTAAAGCCCGGTCTAAAGTGTCAGCTTCTAACAAAAATAGCCACGCCTCACAGTGAATCTTCAGCATGTTTTTTTCAAATATCCTAAGAACTATGCACACTACAAATAAAAAGTAAAAAGAACTCAGCTCTAAACGGAACAGGAATGCATAGAACGGCAGCAAAAAGCAGAAGAACTGGGAAAGAACTGTTTAATGCTCCTGCAGCCTCGCAAGCATAATTGCAGTTCTTTGAGGGGTATGTTGGGAAACATGAAATATAGAGTTCAAAGTAACCTTATCCATCTCAGCTCAGCTTTATTCTTAGCACACTCAGTGCTTAGCACATTCTTCCTGGCCTTATTTGGTTTGGGGAGTGTCCTATGAAGCTTACCGCTGACTAAGGGGGAGGGTAAATTTAGGTGGTTTTCTCCACTTTGATTCCTGGTCACAGTTCAGAGCCAATTAAGACACCACTTTAAACCTGAAATTGGCAGCTACCTCCGTTTGCATTTGTTACTCTTCTGATTTCCTGCAATTATCACACATACCTGTGAAGTTCATCTCAGGATTACAGAGCACTGATAAAAATTTAAATGGGAGTAGATTATATAGTCTAAATGCATGAAGGTAACGTGCAAAAATATCAAGCAGATCATATTTTTTTCTAGGTCCAATTCATAGAAACAGTGATTTTATAAAACTGAAAACAAGTAGAATTTTAGATCGATTTAGAGGAACAAAAATGCTAACTATTTAAATAAGAATAATTGTTTAAAAACCTGAGCAATCTTCTCATTATGTTGCTTGTAGTTTCACAGCTGTGGAATTATGTATGTGGGCAAGAGCTTGAAAATTAAATGAGCAAAGAAGTTCCCTCGTGCCAGCATACCTCTACATAAATGTCATCGTCACATGAAATCCAAAACCATCTTAAACAGTTCTTACTAGGGAACCTATAGTCAGCTTGTCTCCACTACATGGGCTGGCATTTGCACTTCTCGTCTTCCCTCCAGGAGACATAAGAACCTGGCTCTGTGATAAAGAATAAGGAGAGAAATCTATCCAGTGCACAAGATGTAGAAATGAAGGTTCACTGAACAGATTACAGTCACCACTAGGATTTTACTATTTCCTCTATTCTGACACACTTACACCACATGTCTAAAAATGTTACTCTTTTCTAGCCAAAGCTTACAACCAGTCCTCCATTACCTTCCTTCTTCAGCTCTGCTGACCAGATCTTTTGTACTGCTAAGTTGATTACTCGAATTCAGTAGTCAGTGCTTTTCTGATCACCCTCCTAACCCTTCATTTGCTCCCTTAACCTGTCCTTCAAAAGATTCTCATCAGTAAGGCTGATGAAAAGATTTCAGACAAAACCTTATTGCTTCAAAAATTCCCCTTCATGAATATTGAAATGTTCTGTGGAATCACATTCACATCAGCAAAACAACTGTCCACAATACTCAATGGTTAAGGAGTGCCAAGATGTGTGATACTATGGCAAAGATCTTGTTCTTAATTACTCCTTTCTCTTCTGCTGGAGCAGTTCCGCTTTACATGAGCAGATAAATATTTTCGGTCATCTGTATTTTGACAACTATTCTAACTTACTTAAGGTATGAGAGATATATCAGCTGAATACTTGAAGCACAGAGCTAATCAATATCATGAAGCCAGGATTAATTTCATTTGTTTTACTATTCAAATTGAATAAAATAATTAAGGCTCAGTTTGAGCATATAGGAAGAGGGAAAAGGAGGAAATGTTAATGTCTGTATTTTTGTCTTGTTTTACGTAGTGAGATCCAGAGACTGTGGTGTGTACCCAGACATACCTGTTTGTACAACTGTACGTGTATGGTTGTTTGTCCCTCACTGTTTCCATTTCGGTTCCTACCATCTGCCCTCTCACCTTCCTGCCTTACTTCCTTTGCTGCTATATGCTCACCCTCGGTCATGGGCTGATAGTCTGAAACCAAAATATAAGAGCAGAGGAAGTGAGAGAATCCAACTGGAAATCAATTTTTCCACAATCCCGTGGCCAGAAAGAGAACTGCTTGCTAGTCTCTGCATCCCTTGTATATGCAAAACATGCATGCTTGGAAGCGGGCTAAAGCTGTCACTATCTTAATACAGCTCTAGGCAACTGTATTGGAAGTTATATAGTTGCTCCCTTTAAGGGTGGCGAAGTCAGGGGAGATGGGTGTCATATTTATTTTTGCATTTGCAAAAATGGACAGAACTAAAATAAACCAAGTTCTGCTTCTGTGTATCTACATGCACACTTATTTTGAGAAATGAATAGTACCATCTGAATATTATACAGAATACCATATTTCTTTAGGAGTCTAAGGAGGCAAATTCTCAAAATTGTGTTTAGGCCTGCTTAGAATTTATGTTAAATCTGAAGTTTAGCACCTGGCTCAAGTTTAGGAATTTCTTCTACACTATTCCGTGACATTCACATTATACAGAAAGCCAGCACAAAATCTATACAGCTCTTCATCCAGCAAAGTAAACGTTAATTCCCTGACCTACGTTATATATTGAACCTGACCCAGAATGCATTTTGATGGAAGCCTTCTCTACCTAAACCGATAGGAAATCTTCTTTTGCAGAATGCCCTTTCTCTCTCCTTGTTCATATTTCAACAACAACAAAACTGAAAGATTTAAAAGTACTTTTGTTCCTGCAAGCAATATCTAAACCTGAACACACACCGATTCTTATTTTCTTCGCATCGGGTCTCAGGCACAACGTGAAAATCCTCTTGGCGTGAGTTAGCAATAGGTATCCCCTTCCCGCTCACAGGGGCTACACGGCAAATGAACCGTCCCGGGATCAGCTCTCACATTCAGTGGCAATGTTGGGATTTACAGCAGCAGGCTAAGTGTCCTTCCTCACACCAGATTCCTGAGATATACAAGTCTGTTAAAGAAAATAAAATTGAGGTTCTCTTTGCTCTGTATTTGCCTGTATAGGGAACTATACACAAAGGGGGGAGAAAGAAGTGCTATATGCTGCAACAGATGAGTGCATGCGACACTTGCCTTGATCTCAGATAATGTGTATTTCAGTGAGAATCTTAACTGCTGAATCGAAAAAAAAAAAGCAATTATTTGAACATTTTATTTTAGAAAAATGTCAGAGGTTTACTATTTGGCAGACTCTAATACAAACTCCTGCTTTTAGATGAAAAGTTGTGGTATTCATATTATCAAAGTAGGAGTAGACGAATGTTTTATGAGCTGATTTCTGAGTTGCCTTCCTGATCTTATTAAAAAGGGAATAGGGAAAGAAAATAAATCACGTTGAATTATTAGGTAATGAGAGGAGAGACTATCATACTGATACAAGGAAGCGTTTGAGGAATTCAGTAAAACCATCAGTCAACAACAAAATGCAGAACAATGTTTGAGCTTGTCTGCTAACACATTACTGAGAGACTCTCAGAGTTCAGTTCTACAAAATCCAACTAAGCAAAAAAAGAAAGGGCCTTGTATCTCAGTGCATGCTCAGCAGCGCAGCAGGGTCAAGGAAAGGAACCTTAACCTTAACTCTGATATATCTGATGAATCTTGGGAATACGTTGTTGTCAGAAACAGCCAGTAATCAAATGATAAGAACTAAATGCAGGATGGAAGTATAATGCTAGGGGGAGGGTGGATGGTAACAATGAATAGCAAAGACACTGCAGAAGCAAGTATGGGATTAGAGTGATGTCTGTCACTGAGTTTGATGTGCACTTGAAGAAAAATATTAATATTTGTTTAAGGCACCAGCTGGTTTCCACTGAAACAGATATTTCTACTCCTTTTTTGTTTGTCTTTTGTTTAGGAATACTGTTACTTATAGATGAGATTTTCATTCAGACCCAGTGATAATACCCTGTGGTTTTCAGTGTGAATAGGAACAGGCATTCATATTCTGATGCCCTTGTAGTCCTGATCAGAGATGTTTTTGTTGACCTTCTATGGACCATTACACAACTCTAAAGTAATTGTTTTCCATTTATGATTCATATTTCATGAATAACAGTTTCAAGAGTTTTGGAACCAAATACAGACATCTTTTGCATATACTAAAGTACATTCAAAGTACAGAACTAAACAAGACCTAGGTATTTTATATAATCTAGATTAAAGCTTGGTGTATGTTTAAACATTCTCATAAATCAGTATGCATCATTTTTCAGTTAAAGAGTTGCATATATAGCACCTTTAAAAAATTTCTTCTTTAGTATGTAGGAAACAGTTAGCTGAACTCTGTAGCTGGTCTGTCCTACATTTAATGTGAGCAACTGACAGACGGTTAAGAAGCCCTGTCTCTGTAGACAGACTGCTTTGAATGCAAATCAACCCCTACTTGGGGGCAGCTGACAAGCACACTGGGGTCACATCACCTTGGCACTCCGAGCTTATTAAGTGCCATTTGGTAGGCTAAGTTTCACAAAAAAGAAATTACTCCTGAACTACATGATAGAAACTCAGCAGACACAAAAGAAACTATCTATGATACTGGGCATTCCACTTTACCCTAGACTACTAGACAGCATACTGCAAAACTGCTGATGTAACCTCAGTCTGGGGCTGTGATTGAATAATGAACCATTTCTAACATTTAAAAAAGCCCATTGATTATAAAACCGCTTCCATGAAATAATGATGTTACAAGATATCCTACTCTATCTTCTTGTGTGCTGACTGAGTAGAGAGTCAGTGGAGGAACATCAGGCTAACGCAGCCCTGTGAAGAGAGCTGGATTTTCCAGCGTTCTGAAATACCATACCAAATATTACTTAGACATAGGTTCAGGGACAGCATCCATTGCAGCATGTCAAGGCGGACTGCATTTGGATGAGCTTTAGCAGTTCCATATTACACATTTTTTCTTTTCCTTTGATCGTCTTTATTCTTGTTATTCCTAATGAGTATTGTTTTATTAGCACCTTCATGGCTTTACTTTTGCATCTGGGAAATTTCTCAGAAGCTATCTCACAGGTAAGACAACCTCCATGACAGTGAAGGAGGGATAACTGGAACTGACCTTTTTTATGAAGCAAGGACAAAAAGTCCACTGTAATTGTGCTTTTCTTCAGGATGAGCTGCATCTGAGGTTGATGGTGTACAGAACACAAAAAATAACCAACCAGCTAGTAGAGATGAGGCTTGGCTCTGACACAACATGAATTAGCCCTGTCAGAAATACTGATTGAGAACTGTTCTAAAATGGTAGTGAGCTGTGTGTACTAAATGGTCAAAAATGTTCTTTCAAAGCAACATGACTCCACTTCCGATGACTTTTTCCATGAGAACAGAAATTTCCAAAATTTTGGTGTAAACCAAATTTCTGTGCTGAAAGAACAAGATTCAGAAATATGACAGAAATATGTTTAGCAAAAGAACTAAATAATTCTATGTCCAAATTTCCACTGATACATTTCAAGTTTGTTTTCAGACCCTACTCTGTAAAAAAATTCCAGTAGAAATCAACATACAAAATATTTTTCCAGATATGATCATAGTTGACCTCACTTCCAAAAACAGACAAAAAAAAGAGACAGTTTTGCATAAAAGTCTGATGTACAAAGACAAAATCAAATATATGTTCTCATGCCAAGACACTTTGTTCACATGAACCCTTTTTGGGATGCTCAAAACTATCGTCTGCTCAGCCCAACCTTCACAACTAAAGGGAAATCTCACCTTCTTTTCCATTTAGTGGCTTATTCTTCTTGATATGCCACATGTTCATAGGCACTCAGGTCTGCCTGGATTTCCCATAGTCACATGAGCTAAAGATTCCCCTTGTAAATAACTCTAGTTAAAACTTCAGGAGGCCCATCTGGATTTTGGTTCTTTCCTACCTTTTCTGGGAGCAGACACTCAGGACTTAGGCACAGTGAATTAAAAGTGACTTCCAACCTAAGCACAGTTTAGAAATGTAACAATACTATTGAGATAGGCTAGGACGGTAGAAGATTATAGAATCATAGAATCATTAATGTTGGAAAAGACTTCTAAGATCACCAAGTCCAACTGTCAACCCAATGCTACTATGACCATTAAACGATGTCCTGCAATTCCACATCTACACATTTTTCAAACACCTCCATCACTTCCCTGGGCAGCCTGTTCCAGTGCTTCACCACTCTGTCAGTAAATAAATTTTTCCTAATATCCAATCTAAATCTTCCCAGGTGTAACTGGAGCCCATTTCCTCTTAACCTATCACTAGCTGTTTGGGAGACCACTACCCACCTCACTACAACCTGCTTTCAGGTAGTTGTAGAAAGCAATAACGTCTCCGCTCAGCCTCATCTTCTCCAAACTAAACAAATCCAAGTATCTCAGCCACTCCTCACAAGACTTGCTCTCCAGACCCCTCACGAGCTTTAATACCCTTCTCTGGATCTGCTCCAGCACCTAAATGTCTATTTGGTATTGCAGTGCCCAAAAATGAATGCAGTACTCAAACTGTGGCCTCACTGGTGCCTAGTCCTTCTTGCAAGTTTAAGCAGGCCTTTTTGCACTGCATGTTCCCATGTGCATGATCTAGCTGCACCTCAAAGAGTGGTCATACAGACCACGTGTGTCTCCTGTGGGTGTTTTTTAAACAGCAGGTTTTTCTGCTGTTCCCAGGTCTCTGTTTGCCTTGGGACACTAGGACCTGCTTGAGTTATACGTTTCCGCAGATGGAATAGATATCAGCTCCTGGCAGTAGATAAATCATTATTTGGCTCCTGAAATACAGCAGTCTGTAGCTGGAATTAACTCTTCATGTATCACAAAGTCAGTCACCCACCCAACAATACACAAACTTATGATGCAAAATACTCAGGAAAAACTTATGCTCATTGTCACAAGTATATATAGAGAGAGATACAGAGAAAAGAAGAAAAAATATGTAAAGCAGGCAAATTATTTCAGCAACTATTAGCTGTGAGATAAAAACTACATGAGAGAAACTAGATTTATAAAAAAAATAATTTTTCAATGATGGTTATAACTTTGTGTTTCCTCTCTTTTTCCCTCATTCTAGCCACATTCTTGGACAGATTGAAATCTGAATTGCAGATGAAGAACCCACTTTATTATTATTATTATCACTTTTTTAAAAACAAAATCTTAACAGTGAGCTTTTTTATTAGCCAATTTAGCTTCTTTACAAAGTGCAAGAAGAAGATATGGATTAGTAAATTCAACTTTGTCAGTGCTGACAGCTGCAACTGCACTGAAAAAAGTGTGTCTAGAAAATAAAGGATCTTTTAAAAGGAGAAAAAAAAATTGAGTACTAACATCTTTACCTCTCTTCTTAGTAGATATATAGTAATTTTTCCTGAACAGTAAGTCACCATTTGTCACTGTCAATCACATTATATTCCTGTCCAAGCTCCAACATATGTCCAAAGTCAACTTCCAAATGCAAACCGTAAAGACTATTTGTCTGCATTTACTGAAAAGAATTGCTATGTCTTCCTTACTCCTCCCCCTGTCCCCTCAAAAGAGCAGAACACAGGCAGACCAAACGCAGAGGAATACAATGATCCATAAGGGACAGTTAAACCATTTCATTTTCCAGATTCACTGTTTCAATAAAAATAAAAATATTACCCCAGAGACACAGAGCAGAAGATCCTCAGCTGCGTCCCCAGAGCTCAGAAGACAAGGCAAGGACATTGGGGACTTTTGGAAGCTCCCAGCTGCATTCCCAGGGCCTGAGGAAACTGTGCGCCTCTGGTACAACTGGCACAAACCGCAGCTGCCAAGGAGGTGCTGGCAGCCGTTCCCTGCGGGGTGAAGGGGCCCTTAAGCCAGGTTCTGCAGTGCAGCACATTGGGACATTTTGCCACTGCAAAACAATCCAGATTGGGACACAAATCTTTTCTGCATCAGAGGCACTTGGCCTCCACTGTCAAAGTTTGTGTCTGAGATCAGTTTGTGTGTCTTGGAGATAATTATAACTGTACTTGTATAATTTAAATATATAGACACTTTTTGATGTGGGCATTTGGCTATAAAATCCCATTTTTAAATTTCTCATGTCTTACAAATTTTCCTCTCTGATTACTTGTGATTTTTCTCTTTCCTGAGCCAACTGAACAGTTCATATTCCTGCTCAAATTCATGCCTGGTAAAAGGTTTTGGAAGCAAACGTAACTTGGATATTTGTATTCTCCTTCACCTAACAATGCTATCCTATGAGGAACAGGGAAAAGCCATGTTTCATGTTACGTAGGTGACAGAAAATTGAGAGAGAAGGAGTTTTTTTGTTTGTCTGAGAGAGGGAAGTTAGCTAGGGTTTTACTTAATCTCTGTGGAAGACAGGTATAAGGGGACTTCTATTCCTGACATTTCAGAGTAACAACAAAAAATGTTATCTGCTCTACAAATAAGAAACAGTGCATGACAGCTGGATAAAGCAAGGCTTCGGTTCAGCTGCAGCAGTAACAAAGGCCAGACAGCATCAAAACTACACAAACATGGGCCTGGAAGTACAACTGAGCAGAATGTGCACTTTCCACACATCACCAAATTTGAGCTAATGTTCACAATCATGTTTATGTCCCGTATACTGCAAAGAGGTACCTGACAGAAATTTGGGTGTTGTGCAGTCCTGGGGGAGGATATGCACAGAGGCAGAAGAACACAAGCAGTTAGAGATGTGTGCCACAAGCAGGATTATGGTCTCATTCCCCCACTTCTGTTACCTGGCTTGACAGACCTGCTCTGAAAATGACTCCATCCTGCTTCCTTTGAGTCCTTTCTATCAGTATATTTCTTTAAAAAAAAAACAGCTCTTCATTTGTCTTCAGTAGTGCCCTGACAGTGACCAGCAAACATTACCGGCATACTAAATCTTAATGGTCTTTTGAAACCAGAGTAATGTTACCAGTTCTTCTACTCCAGAATAACACAAGTGGGCTGGGAAATAAATTTGTTCCTGCTCTTTTCCTCCTAAAAGCCTGCCATCAACACATATTAGGAAGAGAGTAAAAGTTCTTTTCCCTTGTCTGGCCATGCAAGGTCTATCAACCCTTTCATTGGAGTCAAGAGGAGTGAAGGGTCAAACACTTTAAACTGGTGGTCCTGAAGTAAATCCATTTCTTGAATAGTCCAGGTACTTTTTGAAAGGTTAACTTAAACACACCTGTCAGTCTTAAGTACGAGGCATTTGGAAGATATTTATATTCTCATGAATTATTTAAAAGATATGACTAATGCTTCATGTACCATAAGACTGCTATCTGCAAAAATAACATCTGTGTCAGTCATTGCTGGGCAGTTAGGATTTTGTCACTAGCATTCAGCAATGTATCTGAGTCCTGAGTTTCTGGATTCTGCCAGGTTATCATTTCTCCTTCACCTTCAGATGTAAAACCCAACCTACAGACTCCTTCACATATTGTTCCTTTTGATTAGGTATAAATCAGACAAAAGTATGGAGTCTCCTTCCTGAGCAGAATATCATACAAAATGATCAAAAATGTTTCAGAAAGATTTCTGATGAAGTATTTTTTTTAACCACCAAAGACTGGGGCATAGGTAAGTGAAATAGTCTGGTGTGATAGAAGGTTTGTTTCAAGAAAGTAGAAACTAGTGCTACAAAAGTTTTGTCTGAGTCCTGAAGAGGAACAGTAGTATCTAATGCAATAGCTCTGGGAATAACTGCATATGCAAACAGTAATTCTAAACATAAGTTTTGAATTGAAAACGTGTATATGCTATGATCATACTAAAAGACAATAATTTGATTAAGTTATACACAGTTTTTGGAGTAATTTCATTACATGCACAGCATATCAGAGAATTTGGGTCAGGTTATGGAAGGAATGTGTCAATGAATGAATGAATGAATGAATGAATAATAGTCACATATTTTAAAGGTCTAGTCCATTATTATTTGGTATTCACAATGGAAAAGGACATGTAATATCTGTTACATTTCTTTGCAAACCTTGCAATTCCTCTTATGTTTTATTCTAAAATAATCTTGTAGTACACTCCGTAGAACTGAAAATTTATTTCCATAACTGAGAATATCAAGACATTGGTTCTCAGTTTTAATTTTGTAAACTTTGTAAGTAGCTTGTTTTGTACTTCCTTGGACCATTACAGATGCACTGTACAAAACACTATATTTCATCCATAGAGTGTTAACTGGTAGCCTCACACAGAGGTAGCAGCTGACCTCATCATAGTCACTGATAGGAAGAAAATGAACTTCAGTGTGGAAAGCACATTACACACACACACACACATACACACACTCATCAAATACAGTTCTAGAGAATTTCTAAGGGTTTTCACAGTAATATGACACTAAGAATTTTCATTCAGGTCCTACGTAGGTCTTAATGTGTTGAATGTAGCCAACGCATGAGCCTTGTGTTATGTGAGGAGAGGAATTGTTGTTACATTGTTCCAAATCTGCCCAAACGTCTAGTCAGAGCTTTTCCTTGGGCCTGGTGTTAAAATCAAGGCCAAGGGGATACAAAAAAATTTCTGCTGGCACTTTCTGGATGTGTCCTGGCAGAGGTTGCCTCTGTGGGATTCTGGTTATGTAAATCTCAAATCCAAATACTGGAAAAATTTGATTCTCAAGATTTCAAGCAGGGGCCCAGATGTAGAAGTATTTATAGCCCCAGCTCGAACAGTAGCAGTGTTGTGATTTCTGAGTCTAGGCGTGCTTGAAAGCAGAGGGGCTAATGTCACATTAGAGCTGGGAGAGAAACAGTGGGAATCAAGAGCTGGTCGTCTCACTTGCTAGATTTGTGCTGACCTTCACTAGAGGATGTGTTTGAAATAAATACACCTTTGGGACAGTAAATAGACATGGGTATGTCAAATAATTCACAAATGAAAAGTTCTGATCCAGATGTATTCCCATGCCCTGATCTTGAGAATTGCTTTCTACCATATTTTCAGATTAGACAGCAATTCTTGTCCACAAGGCTAAAGAAGATGTCAAGTGTCTCATTTGAATGTGTCTCACTTAGTGGATATACTTTTTTACGTTTCCATTAGGACGATTTCTGTTGTGCCATAGGCATCTAAAATGAAACATTAAAATGTGAAATTAAAATCATTATTTTACAAACCTCTGCAACAATCTGGAGCCCAGTGTAAGAGGTTTACACCTGTGATCACCTACTGTGTCTGTTGCTCAACACCAAAATAATATAGGGAGTATTCGTCTGTCACTATTAGAAAGAAATAAAACAGAACTAATAAATGGAAGCACACCATGAGAATTTTAAATACTTTGACACATTTTTGTAGAAAAAAAAACACTTAAAAGCTATTTTTCAAGTGATTAGCATTGATTAATTCACCACTAAAAAGATTATTTGCATAATTTTTAGGATATAATTAACACAGTGATTTGTATGAACACTTTAGTCTTGAAAGAGTTTTTAAAGGTTCTCCTTTCAAATCAAGCTGTTATTTTTTTGCATTCGCAACCAGTAGGGCAAAATTAAATATATATGCTTTGGTTTTTATACTATTCATACTGTTTTATACTGTTCATACTGTTCATACTTACATGGAGAGAAAAAGTGCGTATTTTGAGGCTGTTCAGAAGGAGCCACTGGTGATAGAAATACTGTGCTTGAGCCTTCTGACAGCCATACAATGTAATGTCATTAAGGTGGAGGAATTCCAGTGGCAATTGCAATTTTACTTGTTGTTACAGCAGATGACTAGTGCTCACATTTGATCACTGCTGAGAGAAGCCCAGCATTTTGTACCTGTTAAATTCAGAATGAAAGAATTAAACTGGGTGAGTGCCAAAATGCAAAACCAAAAGGGCATGATATACTGGTAGACGCAAGAAAAGGGTAGCACACTTAGCTTTCTTCTATCCTTTCTGACTTGGAAAAAGACAAAGAAAATGCAGAATTTGAAATTTTCTGCGCTCTCTACCCACCCGTTCCAAGATATTCTAGGGTTAGAGCTTTTGTGATCCCAATAGCCCAAGGAAAGCTGGTATCAGAAAAAAAACACACCTCCTTTGTTCGCTGAATCTTTGACTGCTGTGAAGCTTACACACTAATTTTGCAAAGAGACAACATTCCCAAGAATACAAAAAGGGATGCAAATCTGTCACATGAATTCAGCACAGTATAGAACCAAATTCTCTGGCCATATCCACCAAGGAAATACCAGAACAGATAAAGGGATACTTAATACGAGCAGACTGGTGTTTCTCTGCTGCTGCTAGAAAACTAATTCTGTAGCCAAAATACCAGATCATTGTTCAGATTATATCCATAAACACCCGATACTTTGCAGATAAATATCTAATTTACATTCCTTTCCTGGCAAATTTTAAAATCTTTACCATATTTTGGACAATCAGAAAGTCTGCTATCACCATATTTGATGACTTGTCAGCAGAAGGATTTGCTTTTTAATTGCAAAACCAGACACACTCATATTTGAGTGCAAAGATTTCCATTATTTATAAAATGGCAGCCTTTTTTTTTCCTCTCATTTCCTCCTGGAAAACCTAGCATTCAGAAATTTGATCTTTTGTCTTCCAGATTTTCAAACATCTCCTGAAGTTTTACAGTGTCAAATTGATTCTGTCTCTGAGTTTGAGATGAAGTTAGTCTCTTCTTGATATCCTTATTTCATTATTCTATCTCAAAGTCTTTATTAAAAATCCCCTGAACTTATCATTCATTCCTGTAGCTTTAGAAATCATCTGACACAAAAGAAATACTGGAACAAAATATTCCCCCGGTATTTGTCATGCAGCTACCCCTGTCCTCCTCTGGGAGCTTGGGCATGCTGCGAGGATATATAGACCAGAAAAGACTGAAAAGTCATTCTACCTGATTCCATAGACCTGCTTCATCTGGTGCCATCAAGTTTTGCCCTTAGGAAACACCAGTGGCAGTAGATACCTGTGAAGACTGCTACCATTTTGAACCCCATTGGTACAGTGAAAGCCCTCCACTACACAGGCAAATCTTTTCCTTAGCTGTATGGAAATGAGGTGGATTGCCATAAACACAGGCTGTTGAGTAACGATGGATTGCTTTGTCTTGCAAGGGCCATCAGAAATAAGCTGCATAATTACCCTTGGCATGGTTTCTTAGGGAGAAGATGATCAGGACAACACAAAATATCTCCAAGGACATCAATAGTTAGATTAAGCTAACTTCTTCGTGGTGGCAGAAGAAATTAATTAATTTCATGCAGTTTGTTCAGTCTCTGTGAGCAAAAGTCACACTACAGAGGTTCACCAGATACAGGCACTGCTAGCCACAGGCCTTTCCTCCCCTTGTGATTCTCCAGACACTGTCAGCACATAAAGCCTCCACTTGCCACTTCAGATAGGCGCTTTTTTCTTTTTTGTTACTTGCATACACTGTATCAGGGAATATTATTGACAAACAACTTCTTCCTGGACAACCACAACACCAGGTAGGGAGCTCGTAGCTCCACTTGAGTGTCTTTATGGTTACAATACTCTTTTATAGAGACCACAGTTCCTTTAGTGAGTGCAAAATCTCTAGTAATGGAGATGTAAGGCTGGATATAAGCAACAGCCAAAATCAGAGGCCACAAAATACCAGTTACAAAAATTTTCAGATTTATCACTTTTTGGAAAAGAAAATTATAGGGATATTAATCCCATCCATCCTTTGACACTTTCACTATTTTCTCACACCTGTCTGCTTACAACTGATTTGACCGCTTGTCTAATTTATGAGACAGTTGCATCAGTGTTTCTACTCTTTCCATTTTAGGCATTCAGTACACTCACCTCAGTGCTCTCTGTCCAATCTCCTTAAGGATCAAAACTCAGAACTCAAGATATGGACATCTCTATAGTTCAAATATGAGCCTAAAGTGAAGAGTAAAAACTAAATAAAGGGTAAAGTCAAAATCAAATTAAAATTTACATAAGAAGGAAAGATTTATCATTCTGAATTCAGTGTTGGAGCACTGATGGTCAGCAGTGAGTATTAGTGAAATATCCCAGTGAAAAGTTTTGCTATAACACCACTAATGTGCTGTATAAAGTGATGTTGGTCTTTCATTGCAAAGGCTTAAATACAGTCTAGTAACAAAACATATAACACTGTATATCAGGACCAAAGGAACCTATGAACCTATGAACCTACTCCTGTTCTCAGTGTAAAGAGTTGAAATGTTCCAGGTTTTAATTTTAATGTGGATGAGTAGCGCTACTGATGTACCCATGTCACACTTCATTGCAGTCTAACACTGGTTAGTAGAGGGAAAAAGCTTTCATGAGAATTGTGATAAATAAGAACATTCCCTCTAA
The DNA here is from genome assembly GCA_020746105.1 of Trogon surrucura. Taxonomy (NCBI): domain Eukaryota; kingdom Metazoa; phylum Chordata; class Aves; order Trogoniformes; family Trogonidae; genus Trogon; species Trogon surrucura. The sequence continues at coordinate 59,037,815 of CM036618.1, forward strand.
AAAGAATCCTGTGGCTTTGTCCTTTGTTTAATCCTTCTCTCAGGACTCCAGATTCTTACACATAGTTTACCTCTGACTCAGATTATCCTTGTGGCTCAGAGCACATTGAAGACATCTCTGATATTGACAAGGTTTCTTTTTGAAGTTGTATTAATTATTTTGTTATTTTCCTTATTGTTGAAATCACTGAAGATTTCAACTTGACATGCATTTCTTTGCGCAATGACAGAACAAGTTCGTGATTTGATTTACTTCTGCTGTATTTCTTCCTAAAATAAAAATATGCAAGATTTCTCTCTGTCTCTCTCTGTCTCTCTGTCTCTCTGTCTCTGTCTCTGTCTCTCTCTGTCTCTCTGTCTCTCTGTCTCTCTGTCTCTGTCTCTCTCTCTTTCTCTCTCTCTGTTTTAAATATACACACACCACTTGGCTAAAACTGTCTTAGGATATATGAGAAGTGAATATAAATAATTCTATTAATTTTCACTGACTAAAGACAAAATCATAGGGTTCTCCTCCTACCTACCATTCACATTAGTCTTTATTGGTTAGAAGATGATTGATCTTATAGATAATATATCATTATCTTATTTTGGTAGAAAGGTGGGTTTCATCATTCTGGAACAGAGCCCCCTTTTCTTCACCTCAAAGAATATGAGAGAAGTACAGAGGGAACAGAAAGTGGAAGCTCTCATCACCGTGAAGGAAGAAAATAGAGAAAAAAACATATACCTGCAAAATCTACTTAGAAGAAAATCAAATCTAACTTTACGATGTGTTTCACTGGAGCAATGTCCAGAGCTAGAATCCTATTTATGGTGGAATTTCTAAACCTGTGTATGGACAAGGATGGTGTCAGAAAAGTAAGTTGAAATCTGAGCAAAGAGGCATTGTAAGTTATTAGGCTGGTACTAACACTGTCCTCCTTACAAGTGCCCACATTTTCTTGAAGGGTTTTATTTGGAGATTCTTGTATTTCTAGGCTGCCTTTTGTGATTGTTTACTAGTGAAAGAATACACATTTGTTTCCTTATCCAAATGGCTTGCCAGAAACTGTGAATCCCATCTGTTTCTCCCTAGAAAAGGATGATGTGATTCTCTAACTGCTGGCCGGTCAATTAATTTTAAACAGCACACACCAGTTTTCACTGTACCCTAGTTAACGAATCAAGAGCAATAGACTTTTCCTGACCTCATTAAAGTGTAGAGTTGTAGAGCATGTCATCAACCTGTACTCCACAACTAGAATTCCATGGGTTTGAATAAAGATTTCAAAGACATTAGAAACCATTTATTTCATGTCGGGTTTGGCATCATACTTTTTAATTATTAAGGCAAGTAAGGCAACAGCAGCATCACATGCACTTCATGCTATTTATTGTTGAGAAAAGGCCCAAGAAAGGGGCAAATAAATACAATTTTTTAAAAGTTATTAAAGTCAGGTTGAAGTAAAATGCAATTTTAGAAAACAATGGAAGATGTCAACAGGAAATGTGATAGCAGGGAGCAATGGGAATTCCTTTTGGAGATAAGCTGCGGTAGCCTCTGTCTGCACTGCCATTAGAAAGAAAAACATCTAAAAGTTTTTTACTATAGGCACCCCATGCCTAGAGGTCTGGTGAACACTGGCTTGGAAAGATGGGTAAAAATTTGTTAGGATCAGTAAATGGTGAACGGTTTACAGTGCCTGAAACACAGTAGGAGTCTCTGAATGCCATTTCTAAAGTCAACTCCTTTGCATTCTGAATTCTCTATTTTTTTGTCCATTGGGTATTTCTTATGATATTTTTAGGTTTTCTAGTAACAGAGATAACAGCTTGAGTAATAAGAAATTCATTTCTCGTGTGTTACTGAAAACCAGATGTTCAGTTCTAGGCAACTAAAAGAAAAAATCAGTTGCAGACATGGAAAAAAAATCTCCTTAGAACTTCAAGCCCCCTGACTCCTCTTGTTCTGCATGAGTGTCACTATTCCATGTGAGACATTTATATCACTTAGGAAGCAAATAGGAAATACCTTATGTCACGTTCACTAAAATACATTAGAAATGTATCTGAGCTGTTCAACTTTGAGAAAGTGATTGCTTTCTGAATACACAAGCACAACAGATATAAAATAGAGAGTTTTTGTTATCTTTCCCCCCCAAATATTAAATAGCCATATCAGAACTTCATTATTCTGCTATTTCTTGCACAGCTAATGACTGATCTATAATTTTTTCATTAATAACTTCAAGTCTCTAAGAAACTTGTCCTTACATCCCAAAGGAACAGAATCAGCCTAAAGAAAAGGTAAAACATGAAGAGAGGATGAATATTTTGTTATGAATGAGATGAATATCTCTTTTCAGTGCTCCAAACGTTGAGAATATTTCAATACTGAACATTTCTTCCATGTTAGATCAAAGTTGTACACATTTTCCATTTGCTGCTCAAGACTAGAATATTGAAGATACGTTAGCCTTAAGTTAGTGACTGTATTTATTCACTCACATGGATAACAGATTGCATGGCTCACTATTTCTTCTCCCTGCCAACTCATTTCTCAGTGCACTGGTACAAAAAGTTTGCTCATGGAGATGGTGTTTCAACAGATTGGCCTTCAGCAGCTTCTCACTGTCCTGAGCATGGGCCACAGAAAAGAAGGGAAGGATATCCCACTCCCTGCTGCAGATACGTGGAACAGCTTGCGAATGAGCCCTTTCACAAAAGATCAGCCTATGTTAGATATGTTAAAATATCCTTGATGAATGGGAAGTCTCGGAAAAAACAGGTATCGTTCACTTTATTTCTCTGGTTTGAGCCGGGGTAGGACAAAGTGCAATTTTTGGCTTTCTTTATTTTTTGTCACTTAATACATAAAGGAAATAATATTCACAGACTACAATATGCCATTTCTATCATCATTAATTATGATAGATTAGCAGTGTCATGTTATTTCCTATATATTCATATATTAACCATTCTCATGATCAATTAACATTGAATCAAAACAAGTAAAATACAGGGTAAAACAGATATAAATCTCAAAAAAAAAGATATGTAGAAATATCTAAATAAGAGTTCAAGAAAAGAAAATGGAAAATAACTTTAGGAAACTTTTTTAAATGTAAATTAAAAAAAAAAAAGGAAAAACAATTAACAATGACACACAACAGGGAGTTTGATTATCCCATGGTAACAATTCCTCAGGCCTTCCCAGCAGTTTTCAATCTGAGATATAAATAGCATCACAGTAAATGCTGATGGCTGAGTCTCACATTCATTTACCATGTTATCACTGTGCAGATCTTCAGGGATGCATTCGTGACAATGTCCGATGTGCCCTTCTGCAAAATGAGCAGAATTTCACATAGGGATTGAACAACAAGTTTTAGAGAGAAAAATATTCTGATTTTTTTAACAAATATTGAAATAGAATGAGTTGTTGTTATGGAAAATCTCACACGTTCTTTCATATGCAAAGTGTAAGAAATGTATTTCCACCTTTGAATCATATTTATGAGAGTACCAGAACTCTAATAATAAACATCATATTTCCATTTTCTGTATTTTGTACCTAGATTACAAAAGAATATTGTGTGACAGCTGGAAAGACTATAGATTAAAAATGAATTAAGCAGTAACTCACTGGTCTGTCTATAAGCTTTAGGAATTTTTGAATCAAGAAAAATTAGTGAGTTTTCCATCAATTTACAAAAACTGAGAGAAGGATGTAAAGGATTTTACTAGTGGAAGGAACATGAAATACTTGCCATTAGTTAAGCAGATCGCAGAGACGGTTTTATATACAAATTATATTTGGTACTTTTCACCAGTGTATATTTCCACCCTCAAAATCGGTGCTCTTAATTTAAATAACAAGGTAGGGCAGCCATAAATATGTGCTAGGAAGGCAACATGACAAACTGGAACTCCTTAGAGGCACATCTTACCATGTGTGATCAAACTTGATGTATCCTAATTAATATACCATCTCAGTAGCTTTCAGAGACAATGTTTGACAGGGTCCAGTGGTCCTGTCATCTTTTTTCAACTTGCATCTCATGCATGGAGATATGAAAGGTACCTCCACTTACTTGCCCGAAGTTTCTTCTTGCAGTAAAGATGGCAGAAGAGAATAACTTTTCCTATTCTAAAATTATAAACTTGTACCAGAACAGACATCCAGCTCCTATATCACTGGTATATAACCTATGAAGACACTGCTCATATTCTCAGCCAACATATAACACTGTATATTCATGATTAATGAAAAAAAGTATAGAAAATACACAAATGTCAACCATAATTAATACATCTCCTACAGGCTGATTTTCATTGGTGGTTCTCAAAGCTCTGTATCATGAGGTGACATTAGTAACTGCAATTTTCGGGTATGAGAAACAAAACCACGGAGAGAAATATATATTTACCAATATCATCAATTACTAACAACACAATTTGAAACACAAACCAGATTTCTTTGATCTCAAGTCATCACATTACTTCTAGTTACTCTTTAGATAACCTCTATACTTTTCAATAAACATTTAATAGAAGTACTTTATCATTTATGATTCAGACTATCCAATAAGAACTAGGTGCATTTAGTATTTCATTGCAGTGCTAAGCTTGTCAGGATCAAATCCACTTATAAATAACTTTCATTCCTGGTTTTCCTCAAAACATGTGCTTACTTTCCTTTGTAACTTTTAAAGAAAAAGAGTTCAAAAAACTTCAGAAAAGAAACTTAAATAATCACAGGAGAAGCATAATTTCCCGTGGCAAAGACTTCTACTTACCTTCAGTTATACTTTTTCTATTCTTCTAACACGCCAGATGTTAATTTGGCTCACAACCCCTTGCATACAGCCCTATTGCAACTTTAATCAAGTGATTAAGAGAGCTGTTATTTCATTAGTGCATCCTTTTCTGATCACTGCGACACAGTCATAGATAAAATGGGTACTAGATTCTTGCTTCAAAAATTGCACATTTTAGTTTCAACTGCAACAACAGTTTTGTTGCCTTTCAACCTGCAAAAATGTCCTTGTTCTGAATGGTCTGGTCTAGCAATTTTTCCATCTCTATATAAAGGACGTTTCATTCTAGAGCAATAGCTATTTCTTTTGTCTTTTTTTTTTAAGAGAGGGAGGAAGGGTATTTTATTTTGTTATTTTCAAAGGCGTCTTGACATGAAGGAAAGACTTGTTAATAATAATCAGCCAGATATCTCTTGCATCACCTGTGGTAAATTTGACCTAAGTACTTACAAAAGCACTGTGCTACAGTTTTCAGTTTCCTGCCTTTGCTGGCCCATGTGTGCAAATCACTCAGCTGAACGGTTGTGAGGAGCTGAGTTTTGCTAATAACTGATTCTAATAAGAAATGGTGCAATCAAAAGTTTATAGGAACTAAAGCAATGCTAGTAATAGTCAGAATTAAAGTATTTGTATTACCATCTACCCATTTTTTGAGTTATCTGTGAAAAATATCAGAAGTTTCTGCACAAACGACACAAAGACAAATTATACAGAACTTAATCCTTCAGTGAACGACATATAACTCTGATTTTAAAAATTCGGAAAACTGTGAAATCTATCCTATCTTCCCAGACACCTTCAGCTTCATATTATACTAACATAATTCAGCATGTAATGGGAAAAAAACATTTAGGTATTCACACAGAGTTGTGATTTTGCTATTTTGGATCATACTGACCAAGAGTCCGGGGTTCAGCAAGCCCCACAGTTGACTCTGGTGTCTTTCTCAAGGGCTACCCCACAGCCCACAACCCCAGAGTCCCTCACTTCCCCAGGGGGGCTCTGCGACTCTTCCACAGCCTTTGTCTACAGAAACTAGATTCAGTGTGACAATGAATGGGTCACTTAAGAATTTCCTGATCTTAACTCTTAAAAGCTGTGTTCAGGGAAGAATTTTTAGTAGTTGAAAGAAATAGCTTTTTTTTTCTGCCCGTACAATCAGCTACACAGCTCAGAGACCAGTGCAAAAAGTAACTGAGGTTTTCTGTCCAAAATTGGATATGATCTAATCTAAAGAGTATGTCAACTTCCTTCAGCAAAGAGGCAGGCCTTTTAATTTTGAACCAGCAGGAGAGCCTAACCGCGCAGGTCAATCTTTCTCCTCGATTTCAACCAGAATTTGTAAGACAAATGGATTTGTAAATAGTCATTCATTCCACCAAGAAAAGATGGCTTTCAGAATCGCTATTAAAGAAGCATTTGACATCCTATTATTACAGCCTAATTGCTGCACACATTCACAATGCCGTAAAATTTTGAAAGGGTATGCTGTTACGTTTTGCTGGCAAGTGTATTGTGATGTAAAATGTGCGGAAGTATAGGGTATGAAAGAGCTATAGTGAAATTCAATTACTGTAGCATACATGCAAGCTTTGAGAAAAATGTAACAGGAACATACAGCTCTGTGTTACTGACAGATAATCAAAGTACTGACTGCTTTTCTCAAGTGTGGTAAGAAGGGATTTTGTATTAAAGTTTCTTTTTTTTTTTTTTTAAGTAGGATACGTACTGCTGCTTTAAAGATTACCCAAATAACAAAGAAAAAAGGCAAAAGAATGAAATGCATTAACACCACACATAGTCTCCTGTAAATCCTTCTGCCTCCAAAACAAATGCAGGATAGCCCTGCATTTTACTATAGGTTTCGTCAGTAGATGCAGATCCAGATCAGTGATTAGGGCCTGAAAATCTTAGGCTGAAACTGAAAGATGCACTTCAGCTGCAAATATGTAGCAATTATCATGAAATGAAGTTCATTCCACTTTTTAGCTAATCACCATGGAAACCTATATTCATTGGCTTCTAATTGGAAATGTTCCAGACCTGGAAAACATTGTAGGCTTAAGACTGCATAATTTCTTATTTAAGCAATTGTACTATTCTTCTGTGTTTGCGACAGCAATAACCTTAGAGAAAAAATATTTTTTCTGAGAAGCCTGTCTTTGCAAGTATTTTTTGCACTCTGGTGGGACTTCTGTCCTTGTAAGATTGCTTCACCAAGCCACTTTTACTGTTTAGGTCGTTAATACCTGAATACCCAGACACAAGCATCATAGAGGGCCGCTGTTCCAGTAACTCCAAATGAAAAATTAATGTTTAAATGTTGCTAAGCCCCAAAAGTATTAAATATACTTATTAGGTACTTTAACTGACTTTTAAAATAGATTTAGGGCTAAATTTTAAAACTTTACTGTAAATCCTTAACACATTTTTTAGAAATATGTTTGAACTGACTTGAGCAGAGATGTCACACCGATTTCCATCAATGTATTCTTAAATCCATCCTCCAGATCTGAAAATATTCTAACAATCGAAAGTGGTGAATACTTGTAGATTTCATGAATATTACTAGGACCCATGCAGATATTCTCTAAAAATCAGATTATTCAGTTAATTAATTTATTTTCCATCTCCCCCTTACCTTTATTTTCCTGAATATTTTGATCAAAACCGCAAGTCATCATTTTTTATGCTTGTGTATATATATTATCTTGATTACATAATTTTTTTTAAAGGTGCCACAAATTCCAGTTGCATAGATCATTTCAGAAAGGAGACTTTTAACTAGAAGTGCCTAGATGATTTTTCAACTATGCAGTTACACTCTTTGTCTTTCATTAGGACTACAGCAAGTAATTTTCCTTACCCTACAAAATGAAGTGTTCGAGCAAGAGCTGTTTCACTGGAAAGAAACATTCCTTGAATTTCTAGGTTATCTTGCTCACAAAGCTTCCATCTTTTTATTCACATATTTCTTCTCAATTCTGTCAGTAGAATTGTACTATTTTGGCTGGGATGGAGTTAATTTTCTTCATAGTAGCTAGGATGGGCCTATGTTTTGGATTTGTGCTGGAAAGTGTTGATAACTCAGGGATGTTTCTGTTGTTGCTGAGCAGTGCTCACATAGAGCCAAGGCTTTTGTTGCTTCTCACCCCATCCCACCAACAAGTAGGCTGGGGATGCACAAAAAGTTGGGACGGAACACAGCTGAGATAGCCGACTCTAACTGACCAGACACATATTCCACACCATATGGTGTCATGCTGACCAATAAAAGCCCGGGAGAGAAGAAGGAACAAAGGATGTTTAGAGCATGGTGTTTGTGTTCCAAAATAACCACTACACGTGACGGAGATGTGCTTTCCTGGAGATGGCTGAACACTGGCTTGCCCACAGGGAGTGGTGAATGATTTCCTTGGTTTGCCTTGCTTGTATGTACGACTTTTCTTTACCTATTAAACTGCCTTAATCTCAACTCGTGAGGTTTTTCACTTTCACCCTTCTGGTTCCCACTGTGGGTGCGAGTGAGTGAGGGGCTGGCTGGGGCTGAGCTACCCAATGCTGTTAACCCACAATAACAACAAAGGCTGTATCTTTCTGTTTGAAAGAAAACTGTGGCCCAGTAAAGGCATTAGTAAAAACTCATACTAAAAAATATTCTCCAGGGATTATTTAGTTTGCTTCCATAACAGTGCACCACTAGACAGGAAGAAGTAAGCACAAGCTGGAAAATAAACCCCTATGTAAAGTAGCTTCTAACTTAAAGTCATGTCACTAGACTGAGCTCAGGAGTATTGCTTCATGACATTGGTGTCTGAACTAGCTGTTTTTAAATCAATTCTGGTTCATCTGCAACCAGACTGTTGTATTACAATGTAAATGCTTTCCAGACTGCTATCAAAAGCACTCTATAAATGTGTTTATTTCATCTATTACTATCTTCAAGAAGTAAAAATTTGTCATGTTAAGCAAAAAAAATACATAATATATCTCAAATTTTTTGAAAGAGTTTTTGGGTTTTTTTTCCCTTTCTGTGATTCCTGTTCTGCTTCCTCCTTGAAACTCACACAAAATATACAAAGAGTAGAGGAATGCCAAGTTTCTTAAATCCTCATATGGACATATACAGTTGTCATACAGTGGTCATTAAAGAGAAGATTTACACATGAGTTCCATGGAGTTTGCCATAACACTAGGTGGCATTAGTCTGCATAAACTGATCATCATCATGGCTAGGCTTGGCAAACGAAGATATAGGAAGGGCTCTACCCACACTTGCTACAAGCTCGCTGACGGCTACTGTTTTGGTTTGGCCTGGCTGGATTTTGGCGACGGGGGGGGAGCTGCAGGGCGGCTTCTACAAGAAGCTGCTAGAAGCTCCCCAAGTTTGACAGAGCCAATGCCAGCCGGCTCCAAAGAGGGACCCACTGCTGGCTAAGGCTGAGCCTATCAGTAAGGTGATAGCAGAGGAACGCCTCTGTGAAAAACATATTTAAGAACGGGGAAAAGAACTGCGCCATAACAGCTGGCACAGAGATGGAGGAGTGAGAATCTGTGCAGACACCAAGGTCAGTGAAGAAGGAGGGGGGGGAGGATGAGCTCCAGGCACCGGAGCAGAGAGAGTCCCCCGGGTCCGTGGTGAAGACCATGGTGAAGCGGGTTGTCCCCCTGCAGCCCATGGGCGAGGTGCAGAAGTCCACCGTGAGGATCACCGCGTAGATGTCCACCGAGGACTCGACGCTGTGTGGGTGGATGCCTGAAGGGGGCTGTAGCCCGTGGGAAGCCCACATCAGAGCAAGTCGCTGCCGGAACCTGTAGCCCGTGGAAGAGAGGAATGCCCACGCTGGAGCAGGTTGGCTGGTGGGACTTTTGGGACGCTGCGGGTGGCTCACGCTGGAGCAGTTTCCCCCGAAGGACTGCGCCTCAGACTCACGAGGGGTGGGCTGCCCCTCGTGAGGTGTCTCGCGTTGGGCAGTTTGTGATGAATTGCCCTTCGTGGGACGACTCACGCGGAGAAGAGAGTGTGAAGCTTGTCTCCCGTGAGAGGGACCCCACAGTGGCCCTGGGGAAGAGTGAAGAGTCCTCCCCCGGAGTGAAGAAGCGGTGGAACCAACGTTGGATGAACTGACCGCAGCCCCCATTCCCTGTCCCCCTGCGCCGCTCGGGGGGGAGGAGGTGGAGAAACCGGGATTGATGTTAAGCCCGGGAAGAAGGGAGGGATGGGGGGAAGGTGTTCTGCTTAAGATTTGTTTGCTCTTTCTTACTTCTCACTACTCCTCTCTGATTAGTTCTTAATAAATGTACCTAATTTCCCCAAAACTGAGTCTGTTTTGCCCGGGACGGTAAATGAGAGTGATCTCCCTGTCCTTATCTCAAACCCTGAGCCCTTGGAAATATTTTCTCCCCCTGTTCAGCAGTGAAGGGGGGGGTGAGTGAGCGGCTGTGTGGGTACCTGGCAGCTGGCCAGGGTCAACCCATGACAGCTACAAAGGCCGATGAGGTCTAGGCAAGTCCAGTTGCAAAAGGCACAGCGGAAAGTCTCCTTAGGCGGTATTGGCGAGGCACGGTTCTTTCTGCGTTGTCTTTTCTCCTCGAGACAAATTCTACGTGCATTCTCAAAGGAGGCAGCAGTGTAGAGGAATTTCTTGTGGAGCAGAGGTGCGGTATAACTTTAAAAGCGTGGACAACCCAGCTTAGGCCTAAACAGAGGCTCTGTCCTTGAAGCTGCCTTGGAACACAGGGAGGAGGAGGTTTTATCTGTTTTGTGAAGAGCCTTGCCAGGGGGAGAAAGGGGGGGTGAGAGCCGCTTGCATAGTGGAATGGCACTACCCAATAAAACGCTGGCGCGTGTGAACCTGTAACTGACCAACTCTGGGAAGGGGCAGGCGCGGGGACACTGCTGAACTGTATATCTTGAGCTGTCCGGAGCAATAAAGGGAGAATTACTTGTAGCCATACCGGTGGGATTTGTCGTTGTCTTGACCGGCTCTCCGACAGGACCCTCTTCATCTGGCACCCGAACAGGCTGAAAATGGGGAATTGCTTAAATGCAGATTGCTTGAATATGGAAAGACTCCAAAGCATCGGACGTGAGCCGATTTGGGAGCTGGAGAGCCGGAGGCAGGAGAATTCCAGGTGTGACCAAAAGGGCACCGGAGACCAGACTTTGAGTGGCCGATCAAGCCCCTGCCAAGGTAAGACCGCGGTGGAAACTGACGCGGCAACTCGCCTCCTTGTTGATATACTCTCTAAGAGAGGAGAAAAAGTGAAGGAGCGAGATATATTGGCCCTGATCCAATGGGCTCGGAAGCGGGAGAAAATGAACGACCCGCCATTAATCTTTAGTTCCACGGAATGGCGTGAAGTAGGAGACTTTTTGTGGGACTGTACTCTAGAGAGAGGAACAGAAGGAAAGGAAGCGAAAGAACTAGGAACGGTTTGGAAAACCGTAATACGCACTCTAGAAATCATGCAAGCAGAAAAGAAAGTTGCTGCGGCAGCGATCGAAGCGTTGCGGGGAGGGCAGGAAAGGAAAAAGGCAAAGGAAGAAACTCCCTGCTCGTCCCGACTGGGTCGAAGGAAAAAAAAAAAAAAAAAGAAAAAAAAAAAGAAAAAAAAAAGAAAAAGGAGAAACTGCACTGCGTTGCAGAATTAAGACTTTTGTCCTTGAGCTGAGCGCTTTTCTAAACAAGTGCATAACTCTTGCTTGCTAATTATGAAAAGAGACCCTGACCAGCCAGGTACAGCTCATGTTGAGAGCTTGTCTGTGAGAATGAAGATAAGACGCTTCTTGTACACCAGATGTGCATGGGAGTGAACGGGAGAGTGCGATCAAAACAGACCTGGGAAATTCTGCTCCCCCTGTGTGATAACAGAGTGATTGAAGTAATACTTGAGCTAATAAGAAAAAAAAAAAAAAAAAGAAAAAAAAAGGAAAAAAAAAAAAGGGGGGGGGGGGAAGAAGGAAGATCAGGATGAACCCCTGAAAGAGATCCTGAACAAACTCGCTGAATTATCAACTAGACAGCAAGAAATAGAAGAAACCCTTAAACCAGTTCAGCTCCCCCATTACCATCAGCTCCCTCACTCAAGCCTGACTTTCAAGCTTGAACCATAAAGGATCCTTTGCAACAGCGATGGAGCGGTGTCATCAGAGACGCTATAATAGAGGGAGATTGGGAAGCAGCCAGTTCGATTGTGTGTCCTGTTATTATTAATAACGGACAAGGGACCTGGGAACCGCATGATCCCGCATGATGTGGCTGTGCAGCATCCTGTCACTTCAACAGCGCAGCAGCAACACGACCGTGCACTGGGCCCGTCTCTTGAACCCCTCTGTTTTGCCCAGTGACGTGATGGGACCCTGAGGTACCGATTACCAACGATGATATGGACTGGACTGGCAGAAGATGCTTACAGCTGATGGCAGTGCAATTATGGGAAAATGTGACTGTTCTCAATGTTATCTGTTGTATTAATATGTATCCTCTTTGTGTGACTAACAATGAAGCTTATATTGGTTGTGTAATCAAAGCCACATAGTAGGTGTTAAGGTTTATGTACTAACCAGCAGAGTGATCTTTCTTTAGCTAGAAGCAAGGCAGGGAAACCAGCTGCCTTTTGCTTTGTTAGAAGTGTGTGATTAAGGATCAAAGTATGATTTAGGGTGATGGGTGTGAGAACTTTGACAGGATGAATTAAGAGTTTAGTTAAGACATTTTTGGTTATTGCAGTTTTAATTGTTATAGGCTTAGTTATGTTTAGTTGTTTGAGAAATATAATCAAGAAAATGATAAGCAAGCTAGCGGATGAAGCCTGGGTTGTCCAAAAAGAAAAAGGGGGATATGTAGAGGAATTTCTTGTGGAGCAGAGGTGCGGTATAACTTTAAAAGCGTGGACAACCCAGCTTAGGCCTAAACAGAGGCTCTGTCCTTGAAGCTGCCTTGGAACACAGGGAGGAGGAGGTTTTATCTGTTTTGTGAAGAGCCTTGCCAGGGGGAGAAAGGGGGGGTGAGAGCCGCTTGCATAGTGGAATGGCACTACCCAATAAAACGCTGGCGCGTGTGAACCTGTAACTGACCAACTCTGGGAAGGGGCAGGCGCGGGGACACTGCTGAACTGTATATCTTGAGCTGTCCGGAGCAATAAAGGGAGAATTACTTGTAGCCATACCGGTGGGATTTGTCGTTGTCTTGACCGGCTCTCCGACAGGACCCTCTTCACAGCAGCGTTATGGATGGCGTGTCTCCATGTCTCCCGATTGGAGGTCAGAGTGGAACACTGATGGTAGTCCATATGACCAAGACCCAGGTATTGTTTCAGAGAGTCCTTGTATCTCCTCTTTGGGGCTCCTCTCTTGCGGCAGCCAGTGGCGAGTTCACCATAGAGCACAACCTTAGGGAGGCAGTGATCCTCCATCCTGGAGACGTGCCCTGCCCAGCGCAGCTGCGTCCTCAGCAGCCTGGCCTCAATACTGGTGACCCCTGCCTGTTCAAGGACAGTAACATTAGTCACGTAGTCAGTCCAGTGGATGTTCAGGATTGTACAGAGGCAGCGCTGATGGAAGCGTTCGAGGAGTCGCAGGTGGTGGCGGTAGATGAACCATGATTCAGACCCATATAATAGACAGTACAATGGCTCTGTGGACACTAATCTTTGTACTTTTCTTCAGGTGTTTATTGCACCAGACTCTTTTATGGAGTCTTCCAAAAGCTCTGTAGGCCTTTGCTAACCTGCTGTCTATCTCTTTGTCAATCTTACCGTCCGAGGAAATGGTGCTTACTAGATAGTTGAACTGCTGGACTGACTTAAGCTCTGATTTGCCTATGGTGATGTGGGGATGGTGGGAGACTTCCTGAGGTGCAGGTTGGTAAAGAACTTCTGTCTTCTTCAAGCTGACTTCCAGCCCAAAAAGCTCAGCAGCCTCTGCAAAGCAGGATGTTAAGCGCTGCAGAGCTGATTCTGTGTGAGCAACGAGGGCGGCATTGTCAGCAAAAAGCATCTCACGGACAAGGTGATTTAGGGTCTTAGTGTGGGCATTCAGTCACCTTAGGTTGAACAGGTTACCATGGGTACGATATCGGATGTAAATGCCGTTATCTTCGTCGAGGTCTTGCCATGGCCCTTTGGAGCATCTTGCTGAAGAAGACTGTGAATAGAGTCGGTGCAAGAACACAACCTTGTTTCACACCATTGGTTATTGGGAAGGACTCAGAGAGTGCATCACCAGATCTGACTTGGCCACGCTGATCCTTGTGTAACAGGATAATCATTTTGAGGAACTTGGGAGGACATCCTCATAGTTCCAATATCTGCCACAGGCCTTTCCTGCTCACAGTGTCAGAAGCTTTAGTGAGGTCAATGAAAGTTACAGAGAGTCCTTTGTTCTGTCACCTACGCTTCTCTTGCAGTTGTCTGAGAACAAATACCATGTCTGTGGTACTCCTGCTGGCTCTGAAACCACATTGGCTTTCAGGTAGAAGTTCTTCTGAGATAGCTGGTACCAGTCTGTTCAAAAGTACTCTTGCAAGTATTTTACCAGCGATAGAGAGCAAAGTAATGCCTTGGTAATTTGAACAGTCTGATTTTTCTCCTTTCTTCTTGTACAACCTCATCAGGGCATGCAAGCTTCTCCCCCATGACAAGAGGGTGTCCGTGGAGAAGGCGTAAACTGATAGTGCTATTTTATTGGCATAGCACTAATTTGTACAGCCTGATTTTTCTTGGTGGAGTGCTACTTCTTTCTAATCATTGTTTTCTGTCAGAAAATGAATTAAATGATGAGTTAAAAGAACATATTCCTCTGTGAAATTTCCAAAACAAAAATGAAATGTCATTGTGCATGAAAGCCACGATCTACAGGTAGAGTACAATATATTTAACTGAGTTTCAGATATGCCTTCCAGTAATTAGAAATGTGCAATACTTTTTCATTTCCACAACGTTAAAATTTGATCTTGCATGTTGACAGGGCAGCATGTGACAAAGCCATTGGTTTGTTTTTACTCTGTGTCAAGTCGGCTTTCTGGGCTCAACTTCCTCTGGGGTTGGGAAGGACAGTGAGAACCCTGTAGAAATAATACAACTGCTTCAGCATCTAGTGATTTATTTTTTTTATCAGCTACAATGAAAGCATGGAAGCATATGAAAACATACCTTTACTCTTTCTGTTCTTCAGCTCTTGGTTTGAACTTAGTCTTTGGCTCTCAGTCCATACACGTCACCTTCTATATTTCACTCTTACAAGCTGCTGAGTATGCACTCCTGCCTTTAGTATGCAAAATGTTTTTCACAAAAATTCTCAATATTATCAGGTTATTTGCAGGAAATATTAAATTATCTTTTTCTTCTTACAATGGAATGTCCAGTCTCAGATGGTTTTACCTATTGTCATTACTGCTGCCTCAGGTTAGCTATGCCCAAGTCCAGGTTTTCAGGGTCCCTGACAAGCAGCACAGCCTCTCCACTGCAAATAGCTACTAACAAAGGCTGCTCTCATCCCTTCCTCCTCCCACTAATGGCTACAGTCTCCTGCTGTCACTCTTATAAAAACAACTTCTCTCCCATTTCTTCCAAATCCTTCTCTTTCCCTTAACCCTTCCTTTTTCCCAAGGAGTAATCACCAAATAATTGTGTTGGCGTTTCCTCCATGCCCGTTCTGTGGGCATAAGATGATAAATGAATGCAGCGCCTGTTTTCCTATTAGGACAGGGAAGAGTTGTATGTTTACACACCAGGGCACACTGATGCTCTTTTTCCAAAAAGTGACTATCGGGATACTTACTGCACCATACTGTTTTAGCTTATTCGTTAAACTTGAGTTTTCACCAGGGCTTTGCTGCCTCAGTAGCTTAAAGATGTGAAAATAGTTCTTTCTAATATTTTGTTTCAGAGAAGCAACTTTCTATTGTTGTTAAAATCAAAAATGAGTGTTTTACATATTTGTTACACCAATTTTAAAGCCTTCTAAACTCTGGGAACCATTCTTATTAAACATGATGGCCCAGCATAATAATTTATCTGGCATTGAGAAGACCCTTACATTTTTCTCTAGCATTCCTTGGAGTTTCAAGTCTTGACATAACTGAGAGCTAAAGTTTGGATACATTTGGCTTCTCCTGCTACATCTCCTGAGGAACTTATGAAGAACTAGTCTTCAGATGACTGAATGTACTCATTCATTTTATAAATGCTTTCTGAGTAGTGTTTCTTCTTTTATGCAAATGTTTGGCAAACTTTGAAGTTTTATGTTATTGCAGCACTTAAGACACCTCAGAGAGCATTGATAGCTTTTGCTGAGGTATTCTCCCCAAGCCTTCTTATTGCCCTCAAAAGAGCCACTTTAATCCTGCAAATACTTACATGATGTATGAATGCAGGTTTACTAGTGGTTACATTACAAAATGAGCATCTTTTTGAGTTCATGCTTTGAATTCTTGTTCTCTAAAATCCATTCCCATGAATAGAACTCCAGAAAGATTGTGTTAAGTTAGAACATACCTATTTTAAATCTGGTTGCTCTCTTAGTGCTCTGGTTGCTCTCTTAGTGCTATTTAAATCTGGTTGCTCCCTTATCGTTACCTTCTTTTCTATGTGCTCATTTGCCTTCTCTGTTAGGATGGGAAAGGGAAGGTTGGAATGGCAAAGTGGAGGTTGGGAAAGAAGATTTTTTTTTCACTTCAGCTGTGCAGGAAATTAAAATTAGATTTCATTAAATCAAAAAACAAAACAAAAGCCATTCACTTCAGGTGAAATAATAATAAACATTTATTATTAATTGTGTTCATTGTTAACAGCAGGGTAATAGATATCTCTTTGTTAATTTGTATAGAAGACAAGGAGATAAAGGACTAGTTTGTAAAAAGTCATTGTAGTTGCCATCTCTTTCCCAGAAACAACATGACTGAAAGACTCTCCCAGGACATACGAGCTAAAGATTTACTTTAAATTCCAGTCTCTAGTGGTTTAAACAATAAAGTTCAGACTGGGATATCCCAGTTCGGTGGTAAAACAGCTTTCATGCCATATGTAATATGCCAGTATAAGAGAGATATCGAGATGTTGGAGCGAGTGCAGAAAAGGGCAACAAATTTGGTGAAAGGCCTGGAGAATAGACCTTACAAGGAGCAATTGAGGGAGCTGGGACTATTTAGTTTAAGGAAGAGGAGGCTGAGGAGGGACCTCATCATGCTCTACAATGACTTGAAAGGACATCGTAGAGAGGTTGGTGCTGGTCTCTTCTCACAGGTCGTTAGGGACAGAACCAGGGGGGGAACGGTTTCAAGTTGAAACAGGGCAAGTTTAGATTGGACATTAGGAAGAAATTCTTCACAGAAAGAGTGGTCAGACACTGGAACAGACTGGCTAGGGAGGTGGTTGAGTCACCATCCCTGGATGTGTTTAAGTGTTGCTTAGATGTGGTGTTGGGTGACATGGTTTAGGGGTGAACTTGTAGTGTAGGGTTAATGGTTGGACTTGAGGAACACAAGGGTCTTTTCCAACCTAAACTGTTCTATGATTCTATGAATTTGCAGCAAGTACTTTAATATTCATCTAACTGCAGACAAAATAACCAAACCTTGTCTTTCTTATTTTAAAAGCTATCACAAATATACAGCTTACATCATTCCCCATCTCAGGATTTTCCTCCCCTCAAGATCAGCTGGGCAAGAAATTTTGAGCAAATGTTGTCCTTCTGAGAACCACTGCTGGAGGTCATCTTCAGAAGGGAATGTTTCTCACCAGAATTCAACTTTTTGAGACCAAATACACCATTAAAAAAAAAAACAACAAACAAACCACAAAACCCAACAGTGAACAGTTAACTGAACCACAAATAATGCTTATGTAAGGAAATGGCTCCATGCTTTCCAGAGTATGTCCTTCTTTATACATCCTTCTGGTGGTTAATCTTTCTGAGCATAACTGAGTTTGATTTATGTTAGGTACATGCTTTCAGATAATGAAACTTTCCTAAAATCAGCATTTTACTTCCTGAAAATCAGTTCTGGAGATAAAAAGTTGATGTGTGAACAAGATATGTGTACATCTAACTAAGCTAAACCTTTTCTCCTGTGGTGGACAAAGAGATGCAGACAGAGGCATTGAAATCAGTGTATTTCTTTAAGAGAGGGATTAATTTTAAATCTCACAAGAAGAGATAAGGGGGGACATATATTAGTAGGATTCTGAAAGCAGAGAGGAGACTACAATTCGAAAACCTTAAAATAACCATTTTATAAGGTTAATTTATATTCAGTATGTTATTCAAGTCATTTAATGGCATTCTCTTTCTAAAATGTCTGTTTAGGAGCTTGGATAGTACAATGACAGGTGCTAATAGAAAACCTAGAAAAATGTAGTAGTGCTGCATTAATTCAGGTGCAATAGGTTGGCTGGGCTTTACAAAGTTGTTCTCACAACCTTGTAACTTTATAATACAGAGAACAGCTAAGTAAAGTTCAGAATTTGAGTGCCGTGACAATAAACACTATCTAAAATCTTTTTAACTTTTATTAAAGACACAGAAATGAAAAGAGATAACAGTTAAACTTTATGACATATAAGAAACTAAACAAGGCTAATTTTAAACAGCATTTTTTTTCTATTACTCTCTTCTTTTGCTCTAAAGCTTTTAGAAAGACTTATATCACCACTTTCAGATGGTAATAGCTGTCCATTTGGAGTACAGAAAAAAAGCAAAAGCAGTTTAGATAGATTCTATTGTTGCGGATTCTGTTTGTGTCCTTCAGAACAAAAGAAGATAAACACAGACAAAAAAGAAGATAAAAAGAGTAGGAAAAAAAAAAAAAAGGAAAATTCATCTGCTGCTTCTGAGCTTCACTTTTGAATTATAGAATAGAGTTTAACAACTTCTCAACTATGATGAAGCTTATACTTTCCTTTCAGCTAAGCTGAAGAGGGCACATTCATCCTTTGAGCATACATGACCTAATGCAAGACTCAAGACCCAGGTTGGGGCTTCCCCTCTCTGATTGCTTCCCCCCCCCACCCCCAGGCTTTTGAGAATGGATAAGTTTCTTTGCCTGTAATAAGAAGATCCCATGATCTAGACAGAGGTCTTGCTGCTCTAGCCCACTTTTCAGGAAGACGATGTGAAGCTTCTAAAATAAGAAGACTCTTCCAAATCATTAGCATACTTAGATACAGAGAGAACTGAGAGGCTGCCTTAGCTAATCCATGATGCCTGGTCACCCCACCAGAGACACACGTCCTTTTCTGCTCACAGCTGTGCTGCCTGGAGAGGTTATTTTTGCCAGCCGGTAAAGGATGAAGTATTTGCTCATCAGCTAGTTAGTCTCTGTGTGGGGCTGGGAAAACCTCTACCAGGAGCAGATTATTTCGGAACATTTCTTTAGCGAAATCTGTGAGACGAAGCTGTGGCTGGAAAAAAAAAACAGGCGCTTTTTTTTTTTTTTTACTATATAGGAACCTAAAAGAGAAAAAAAAATCAGAAAAAAAGAGAAAGAAGATTAAAAGTCGTGAGGGAAAGAGTGGTGGTATTAAGGCTTTGGCTCATACTGTGAGGTTGGCATTTGCATTAGTTGTCTCCATCTGGTGTGGTATGTTCAGGGCATTTCTCACAACTGGCTGTGAAAGTTTTGGGTGTTACCATAGAACTCCAAAGGTCTTGGGTGCGGGATCCTGGAGTGTGGATCTCATTTATTTCAGAAAAGAAACTATTTATAATGGTAGGAATGTCCTATCCTCTTAGCTTTTATTATTCACCAAATAAAACACAGCAATTTTTGGTCCCACACTCTTGTTTGTCAGATGTGATCTTAGCATAGTCCTCTGTGGATAATTTAGTGATAATTCTTTTTTATTTTTTTGAAGAAAAGAACAGCTTGGCACAGTCAGTATAATACTGGCTTAACAATCTCTGTATGAGATGAATTCAGAAAGTCACAAAATTTGCATAGTAAACCAATTGCAATAATTACAATGACAAACCAAAACCATTAATTGAAGAACCTGTGTTTGAAGATAATGCCTTTAATTATAATGAGGTTAAATATTTCTGACAAAAGCAAATCCTTCCAATGACATGTGAGTTGGGAAAAGAATGGTAATTCACATTAAGTTCCATGGCTGTAACTTATTATTCTTCACAGACTCAAACATGCAAGCAAGCTATATCAGAAGTTGCATAATACTGATCTTTTTACTCTTGAGACTGTTGCAAATGTCTATCATTAAGGCAGCTATGGCTAGCCAGTCAGTCAGTGTCAATCAAAGCCTGTGAGCCATTTTACAAATTAGTCTCTGTTGATATATAATGATATATGAATTAAAAGCAAGAGATGGAGCCATTTGTCATTGTAACAGCTACGATTCCAATTAGCCTAGTTAGCTACTTTTATTGTATATGCCATGTGTATGTCACACATTTTTTTATTTCTCACTGCATTTTAAATGAATAACACAAAGGCTTGAAAGAGCTGACATTAAATCAGAAATCTCTGGGGTTTTTGGGTTTTTTCTAATCTACTGTATACATGGAGGAAGGAGGAGAGGAACATTTTGTATTTTATTCTTCATTTTGCCTACATTATTTACTTCACAGTTTTTCACACAGAGGAATACTTAAGTTACAACCAAAGCCTTTCTGACAAATTTTTGGGGCCAAATTTGTTGACAACAAAAGATAATAGAGGATTCTTCAACAGAAAGAATCTGGATTAGAGATATCTACCTCAGTGACGTAGACTAACTTAAATCTGATGATGATAACTAAGTTGCTCTCACTTTTCACCAGTGAGGCTGAGATGAGAAGGTAATCCATGTTTTTCAAACAGTTCTTTGGGGTTAATTCTGCACACCTGTAGTGAACCTAGTGGGAACTATATTCCTTTGCAGGTGTGTTGGCGTACCTCAAAATACGTGGTCAATTTGCGCCCAGTATATTTGACACAGAATGAGGGAGTAGAAGAGAAAGTAGAATGACATTCTTGCTACTGCACTGCAGCATTTCTCTCTTCCCTGGCTAGACATCACCAAAAGCATAAAGAATCAATTCAGCAGCTGGCTGATAAGCTGCAAGAATGGAAAATTGATGCTATGTCAGGAGCTGCTTTTCTCTAGAGTAGGAAACTACTATTCTAACTACTCTGCACTGCTCTAGGTTTTAAGTGTTGAAGTATCTCTGTTTATCTAAAATGTAGCCCTTTCACATATAATAATCTCCATCAGAACAGCAACCCTACCAAAATTATTCTTGATTTATTTGCATTCTACATGCTGATTTCTGTGTATCAGATCTTAAGTATTTGACATTAATTTGTAATTTTTTTGGCCTCTTGATAGTTCCATTAAATGACACTTGGACAACTCTGAATTTTAAAGTGACATAATAACATGAAGAATAAGATGCTTTTCAAAGAACCAGAAGAAAGAAAGCTTCAAAAATAATTACAAAATACAAGGAAATTTTGCATTTCACATAATGTTACCGAGTAGTTAACACAAATCTGCTAGAGGATGGAAGAATAATCGCAAGTAAAAGAGGAAATTGTTAGAAACTTTTCTCTTCTAGAAGATTTCAACTCCAGAGCTTCTTGCCAAATATTCTGGTTTGAATTTTTCAAAACAGTCAAGGGATTTAGATGTTAAAATCCTGCTGGAAGTGCCTTTGAAAGTCCTCCCTAGGAGAACAGCCTGGGAGGAATTTTTTGCAAGGAGTAATTAGGAGCTAGCGTATACCTGCAAGCTGAGCAGATGCAGAATAACACCATCTGTACAGCAACTTTGATTCTGCACAGAATTTAGGTCTATAATGTCATATTTCTTTATTTATTAATCTGGTTATCCTCATTCATCACTGTACTTTCGCCTGTGTATATTCCACCTACGGAAGGAGTACCCAAAGTCAACTGATGGTATTGTTGTTTTCATTTGTTTCTTAAAATTACCTTCCTTTGATGAGAGTTAGACTATTTACTGAATTAGCAGTGCTTTCATTGTAACTTCATGTCACCACTTCTTACACAAGGCTGAATATTATATGAACGCCGTGGAGCACAGGTGTTGCAGGGTTTAGACTGGCCAGAAAAAGTAAAAAACAAAGGTAGGTAAGAGGGGATCACAAGGAATGGTAAAGCCATAGGAGGCTTCAGAGAAATAAGCAGGACAAAAAGAGACAAACTCCTTTGAAGAAAGTGTTTTAAAAGGTTTTACAGGTATGATCTACCTTTATGCTAGAGAACTCTGTACAGCTATTAAAATAATGGCAAAATTCCTGAAACAGGAGATCCCTATTTTCCAGATAGAAATTTAGAGTAAGTGTCACTAAAATTATGAGGCTGAGAAGAGAGTTGATTGTTCTATCACGGAGTAAATATGAGAACAAAGTAAGAGCGATTTACAATGAAGGACAGAACTAGCATAAAACAAATTGGTGTACACTGGCAAGGAATTAATTTAGGCTGGAAACTTGAAGCTCTCTAACCATCTCAAAAACAGGGTTCCAAAAGACTTAGCATGTGCCCTTCCAAAATAATCCATTTTATGCCGGAACACAAGAAATTTATTAGGGCAGTTACATGATAGTTTCATATCCCTGTAAGCAATATGAAAATTAAAAAAAAGGAGCAAAAAACCCTCCTGTCGATATTATTTTTTCACATTTATTAGGTAGAAGCGACCGAAGTGAGTAATTTCTATGAGTGGGGAAAATCAAGGAAAAAAATGGGAAATAGCGTTTTGGAAAAATGAGAACTTGGAATTTACTCAAACATTCTCCGTTTTCTTTCTAAGCAAAATAATGGAGTTAAACTTGTTACCTTTGAAGTACCTAATGATCCTAAATGTAGATCAAGCTTCAGATTTACATAAAAATCATGGTGAAGTAGCCAAGTTACAAGCAACACATAACGAGAAGCATTTCTGCTTTAAAAATAATGTTTCAGTGTGCCTTTACTACTTATTCAAATGCCTTAGGATTCATGTAGAAACAAGAGACTGTTAATCTGTGACAACGTTGTTAGATTCATATTATGTCTTAATTAAATTAATGTATGCTCTATTTCAGATGCTTATTAAAATAATTGTTTGCATAAAAAGGACTATCATAGATACACACATTCCAGTCATCTTGATATGATTCAGAGATCTTTGCTAATGACTTACTTGAGTAAAACTCTAGATTTGGCTTGTGGTAGTAACTTACTAGCAACTGGGCTAAGTTATTGTGCAAGTTCTTTACCTGTCTTGCAAACCTAAGTAAAACTATGAAAGGAAGATTAAAGGAAATATGCTGCAACTGTGAGATTCGGTGATCCTGTTTCCGAACTCATGCATCTAGGCACAGTTCCAAAGCATACAAAGCAAATGTAAATGACTAAAGGTATTGGCCCCTGCTTCAGAACTTGAAACAATACATGGTAAGGAACAGCTTTTCTTTTCTGGAGTCGTGAATCTGTATGTTCACAGTGGGCATTTGAGTCAAATTGATCAGTAGCTTTGAGATTTTTAGCACCACTGTCTCTGAGATACATTTACCTGATTAAGACTAATAATAATGTTGTACACTCCTCTTTAACAGCAGACTTGCCAAAACAATGACATGCAGAGTCACCTCTTTTTTTTTTTTTTTTTTACTTTACTCCTCTTTCTCCAAGGCAAATCTGAGCTGTCTGAAGATTAGATTTAAATACACCAAGAATTTGTGGGAAAACAAGTGATTTTCTCCACATGTAGATGTTTTCCGAACAGCTATAACTTGGTAATGTTATATTAAAGGAAGAATTGTCCTGACATGTTCTTTGACTAGTACTATTTAACAAAACAATGATATAATTGTCTTGAACATCACCTCAGATGTCTGCTTAGGAATCAAGTGCTTGTTTAAACACTTCGTTTTCACTGAAGTGGACATTAATCACCTGGATTCCTAAGCCAAACTTGTCATTTATAAGCTTTAGTGATGTCTTTTATGTAGCCTTGATTTACGATCCCATCCTCAAACTTTTGCAGGACTGGATCTAGAAACACCACAGAAGACTACCACTGCTAAATTATACTGCTGGAAATATCCTTGTAGTGAGAAAAAAAACCCGCAAACCATCCCCCCCACCCCGCCCCACACACAAAAATTAATTCCCCATATATAGGTATTGTGTCTTTAGTCATACTGAAGATAAAGAATGTATTTTTCATATCAAGTCCCTTAATATAGCCAAATGTATATTCCTGAAGTTTGAGGCTTTGCTGAATAGCTCAATTGGCTTTCTAATGCCAGAAAACACCCCACAGAATTACTTACAAATTGTGAAATTGGCTCCCAACCCAGGAAGAGAGTGGTTGCTATGGCTGCTGCTTGTGAAGGCAGCTGGGTTATTCAGCATCTGATTATTGCTATATACTAAGTGGCAGTCTTCAATCAGCAGAATTAAAAAAATAAAATAAAACCAGCAGAGACAGCATTAAGGAACACATTATCTATCTGACTATTCCATGTCTCTATATTCCCCTTTTTGTAACGTTTCAGTTACTTGGCTCAGCCAGCTAGTCTTTATAGGACTTGATGGACAAATTGTCTCTTTCAGTATTGTAAATTCCATGTTCCTACTCCTGATAAATTCAGGTTGATCTTATAATATTTACTTTCACTTGTAGGGAGAGGTAGGATAATTCATCCCTATTCCTCTCAACTGTTGTTTTCTATTTTTTACCATGAAACTGAAAAGAAAAAAGGAAAATGAGGGGTTATCTGGAGTCAGAATTATTATATTCTTAGTTTTGAAGCAAATTATTAATTGCTAGAATCAATCTGTCTTTTGAGTAACATTTGCATATCATTCTAAAACTGTGTGGTCAGTTTTTCTTTAGGTAATTTTATGGATCAAATAAACAAAAAATGAAGTAAGCATATCAAAACAAACTTTAATTCATAATTCACTTAGACAAACCTGATTGTCCTTGGTTTTTTTCCTGTTCTAGAACTAAAAACCAAAACGTGTTTTGTTTCTTTGATACACAAGTCATTACTTATGCTTGTATGATGTTAGCTTGCTATACTATAACAAGAATTTTCATGTTCAGCTACAACGACTTTCAAGAGGGAACCAGTTGTTTTCAAGGCTTAAGCTGCAATTGGAAAAGTTCCAAATCATTACCTAAATTTACATTTTATTCTGGCTGGAAATGTATTTTTTATAACTTGCAGACCTTGTCCTATTCCCTTTGAAGTCAATAAGAATTTTGCAATCGACTTCAGTGTGAAAAGAGCACACCTGTATTTTAAAGAGATAATTGAAAGTCACAGAATCATAAAATCACACAATAGCCCGGGTTGGAAGGAACCTTGAAAGACTATCCAGTCCAACCTTCCACAAGAAAGGGAGAGGGAGCCTAGATGAGAACTATTCTATTCTCCTGTTAGCCTACTTAGATATGACTCATTGTCTATATTTTATATTTTATTTTATTTTAAAATTGAAAGTGTCACAACATCTGAAAAAGACCTTGTAGTCTTGCAGAGGATGGATTGTCATGTGTGTAAGAGTAATGTTCTCTCAGAGAAATATCTTCTAGGCACATGTACTGCTGAGACTTATTTCTTACATTTGAAGTGCTATATAGCAGCCAGTAAATGTATGTAGGAGCTCTTTTGTATGACAGGGGGTGAAATCCTACTTCCCTTAATCATCTGGTAGAATCCTTCAGGAGTAAAGGACCTGACTACTAATTCTGCTTTGAAATGGAAAACTTGGAGGGCAGAAGATTTCACCACTTAAAAGAACAAGGTATACTGATATGAGTCATCTTAGAATTCAGATGGCTCTCCTGTTGCAAAGGTTGTGCTAAATATAGGACTGGTTTTGAGCTGAGAAAGAAAACCTACAAAAATCTGCAGAAAACCCCAGTCTAGAAAAGGTTTTTCCTTGTGAGACTTCTCACATATTTGAAATTAAACAAATGTTTAATTAAGGCTAAATTTCACTAATTTACAGGAATCCTTGTTAGACCAAAATCTCATGATTTAGGAGAATAGCAGAACAATAGTTGCCAGAACTGGCTGATTTGTACGGTGACTCAGAAAAAATGAAAAAAGGAATATTATTCCTCTTTTTTTCTGCAGTAGCTCTCATGCTGTCTTTCCTTCCTAGTTTAAGAACATTAGCTCAAGAAGCAGGGAGAGAAAAGTAAAGCAAACATTCATCTAAAACAAATTTAATGGGTTTTTTTGGCCATAAAG
The DNA here is from genome assembly GCA_020746105.1 of Trogon surrucura. Classification (NCBI taxonomy): domain Eukaryota; kingdom Metazoa; phylum Chordata; class Aves; order Trogoniformes; family Trogonidae; genus Trogon; species Trogon surrucura. Next base: position 59,063,833 of record CM036618.1, read on the forward strand.
ACAGGCTAATATTTTTGGCAACTTGTATTTTTTCCTCTGCAGCTGAAATTCAGCAGCTCCTAACTGTCTGCCAAAGCAGACGCATAGTCTAAGCCATTGCCTCACAACTGTTTTTGTGAGTGTTGTTAAAAGAAATGCTTTCTAGATAAATACTGTGAGAATCTTAAAATTAGAGAGTCTGAATAAAAATTACAGGATTCGCTTGTCCAAGTTGGGTTAGAGGAAACAGCTGGTTGCACAGCTTGAGTGTGGAGATATTATTTTCACAGTTCTAAAAAATACACATTATTATTTCATAAAATCATAGAATCATAGAACAGTTTCAGTTGGAAGAGACCTTCAAGATCATCAAATCCAACCTCTGCCCTAGCCCTATCAACACCACTAAACCATGTCCCGCAGCACAACATCGACTCGTCTCTTAAACACCTCCAGGGATGGTGACTCAACCACCCCCGTGGGTAGCCTGTTCCAATGCCTGACAACCCTCTCAGTAAAGAAATTCCTCCTAATATCCAGCCTGAACTTCCCCTGGTGCAGCTTAATGCCATTTTCCCTTGTCCTATCACTTGCCACTAGGGAGAACCAGACCAACCCTCACCTCTTTACAACCCCCTTTCAGGTAGTTGTAGAGAGTGATAAGGTCTTCCCCCAGTATCCTCTTCTCCAGGCTAATCAGTCCCCGATCCCTCAGCCATTCTTCATACGACACATGCTCCAAATCCTTTACCAGCTTGACAGCCCGCCTCTGTACCCTCTCCAGCACCTCAATGTCCCTCTTGTAGTGAGGGGCCCAAAACTGGACACAGTACTCAAGGTGAGGCCTCACCAAAGCCAGGTACAGGGGCATGATCATCTCCCTGCTCGTGCTGACAACACCATTCCTGAGCCAGGCCAGGATGCCATTGGCCTTCTTGGCCACCTGGGCACACTGCTGGCTCATGTTCAGCCGCTGTCCACCAACACCCCCAGGTCCCTCTCTGCCTGGCAGCTCTCCAGCCACCCCTCCCCAAGCCTGTAGCGCTGCTGGGGTTTGTTGTGGCCGAAGTGTAGGACCCAGCATTTGGCCTTATTGAAACCCATGGGATTGGCCTTGGCCCATTGATCCAGCCTGTCTAGATCCCTCTACCCATAAAAAGATCTATATATAGTTCTAAGTCAGATGATGCTGTATTGGTGAAATTAAGTATTTGTCATGATATTGTATTAATATGAACACAATCAAAATGTCATCTTGAATATGAGAAGAATAAAATCACCAGAAAGTTTACAGTCTCAATGCTTTTTCGGCTAGTGTCCTGACTTTGTATCTTTCTTTTCCAGTACACTTCAAGTGATGAGATGGTACTTTTTACCCCCTTTTTTAATTTTCCTACTTGCTTTTCCAGTTGTTCTGTTATTCTTTCTCTTTCTCACCAGACACACAAACACAGAGACATACAGACACATATATGTACCTATTCAAGAAAGCAGTCAGCAATGTCTCTCTGTTTTTAACATGGATGGACACGGGTGTTTTGTGATGGGGATTTGGAGACTGCTATTTACTCAGCTGTCTCTTGTGAAAGCACTCCCACTAATATTCACGGTAAAACAAACCTATTAAACTCATCATTTTCAATAATGTTCTAACCAGTATAATGGTTTTGTTTGGTTGGTTGTTTTTTTGGTGTTGGATTTTTTTTGTGTGCTGATAGAGATATCCTTCAAATCAGGGCAATTTAGCACTGTCAGCTGCTACATATAATTAGAACATTTCTGCATTTGGTTCTCCACCTATGGATGTTGTCTTTTCTCAAAGTACAATCAGCTTAGAGCAGGTTGTTCAGGGCAAGATTTCACAGCCCTTCTGGGAAACCTTCTTCAGCACTCTGCTGTTGTTCTTTCTAATATATACTCAGACTATCCCCTGTTTTAACTTGTGTCTTTTGTCCTTCCATTGTTGACTTCCAAGAATAATCTGACTCCTTCTTTTCTTCACATTCTCATTAGGTGGTTGAAGACAGCGATAAGATCTCTCCTTAGAACCCAGTTGTCCCAAATTCTATGTCATGTGCTCCAGCTCTCATACACCTTGATGGTCCTCAGCTGAATTCGCTCTAATTAGTCAATGTCTTTCCCTGCACCTATGCTGTGTCGGGAAACTGAGCATGGCAGAAAGCCCCTGAAGTATAAGTCAGTCTTTCTGCCTGTTCCATCCTATGGGATGGCTTTTGGCTTTTAAACTAGGGATATTTTTTGGTCCAGAAGCAGTCTGCCCTCTGCATAGCACAGGTCCCAAGCTGACACTCCTTCCCAGCACCAGATCATCTAAGCACCATGATACAGATAGGTCCAAACAACTCTATATTCGTCTGTGAGGGTCTGTGAAAAAAAAATAATAAAAAAAAATAATAAAAAAAAAAGTTGGTTAGAGCTTCCTAATTACAGCTGGTTTCTTATCAAGTAGCCAAGTTGTTTCTTTGACATCAATTGCCAGGCTTCTGAGCAAATGGCTGCAGAAGCTGTGTGGGCTGATCAATCACACCAAACTTCATCCACTCTCTATTAGATCAGTTCAGGTGTCTCTATACAACAGATGGTGAATTTCTGGTTTCTGCATTGTCCAAGAGTCATTTTCTGTAGATATGTGGACTCACACATCTGTGTATCTACCCATATATGTATTCCATGGTTTACAGAATTGCCGTTAACTAGAGACAAAAAAATAACAAAAAGAACCCAAGACACAGAATTACATCTTTGTGGCCATTAACAGTGAAATAAGTAGGACAGTAGGTGTGAATTAAACTTCACTTCTGTACCAGCTGCTGAAAGGAAGATCTTGGTATCCACTTTGCCATGCTTTTCATGCTAAAATATTAATTCTGTGCAGACAGTGTGTAGAATGACACAGACCTTTTATTATAAAAGACTCAGTCAGTGCTCTCTAAAAGCTTCCCTAACTAATAACTATTTCTGATATCGATTGTGGAAAGGACTCAATAAGATTTAATGGAATAACCTCTCTGAATAAAAAAAATATTAAATGTGCATATTTCTGGGTGACAAATAAAGGTATTATAAAAAGCGAGGAGAGGAGAGGAGAGGAGAGGAGAGGAGAGGAGAGGAGAGGAGAGGAGAGGAGAGGAGAGGAGAGGAATTTTTTAGAAAACCTGGATACTAAGTTAAAAACTTTTTGATCTCTAACTGATAATCACCAAGGTTATCAGGGAGAAAGTCAGAAAATCTTGAGCGTGGTATTTGGTAAACCTGAACTCTGTGAAACAGAGTTGTTGGGCAATTTCACGGCTGCATTCATCAAGCTCCTTTCTCAAGCAGTATTGTAGTGAACACATTTTAGTTGTCTTAAGACAAAAAAAGAACTGTAATGAACCACAATGGGAATTGCTTAATGTTTTAATATTCCTGCCATGAAGACAGATGTGTTCCTTTTGTACTGTCTGACACACATGTCCCTGAAGCAATAGCCACTTGAGGTCACTGTTGTTCATACATGAGTCAGAAGTCTGAATCACAATATTTTCAGTTGACTTAAGCCAAAAGGTTGTGACTGGAAAATAAAATTATGTGTATTATACATTACTAAAAAACTACTAAGAGAATTTATTAACACGGGATATATTAAACGGAAACAATAATTGCATCAAATACACAATATAAGTTAATAGGTGGGTTTTTTTTGCATTTGAAAACCAGTTAAAAATTATCTCACAGTGGCTGAAAAGAAGCAAGGGTATTATGTACTACACTTACTTGAAATTCCTCTGTAGCAGCTGCTCTCCTCTGTACCTGGTTGTAAAACGTTAGATGGGCTATGCTGTCATAAGAACACCAAAAGTGTTTCAAGAAAGAACTAAGAGTTTGCAATTGTTAATTGCTTACCTTTCATGAGAGAGATTTATTTCTTTTTCTTTTTGCTTCTACATGTGAAGTTCAGTGTCTTCAGAGATATAAAACTGTAAAAAGTTGAAATATGAGCAATGTGAGATACTCTGGCACTAGAGAATCAGCGCAATTAGAGAAGCAATGTTACAGCAACTCTGATGTGAAGCCATTCTGACTGTAAATTTGCTTACAATTTTTTTGTCAATTCTTATACACATTATGCCAGTAGAGTTTCTCTGAGTGGATCATCCATTCATGTAATTCTATCAACATACATTATCATAACATCTACTCTTAAAAGATTACATAGTATATATGACAATTTCATTGTTACGAGATTTCAGAGAAGGTGCATTTCTTTTTTTATTAAATTCTTCTCATCAAAGAATAAGGTGTCATATTTACCCAAGCTATACAGTCATGAAATTAGAAATGCCATCAAAATCATGAAGAGAATAGAATTGAAACAAGAATCAAAAATGTCAGCTGAATTTGTAGAACTGCATAATTAATTACTCTCTAAACTGAGTCAAATTCTCATTCATATACTGAGATTCTTTCAGGAAAACATTTTTATACTGGTATATTTATCAGCATCCACTTGGATATAAAAACATGACTTCTATGAATAAAATAAAAGATAACTTTAAAAGTTGACTGTATTTTTCATCATCTTTCATCAAAACACCATGCATTTTAATTTGTCTGTTTGAGCATAAAACCCCCTCACTACATAATGTACAAAAACATTGCTTTAAGATTACATTAACACAGTGAAAAACCCAGTCATCTGCTCAATAATTCTTGCATTTGTTTCTTCATCTTCAAGCAGGTGAGTAAATACAGATCCTCAAGTTGTATAATTATTTAATAACTTTAGATTCCCATAAGGGATATAAGAGACCACGGAGAAAACTTCAAAATTTAACATAGTCATCTTTGGTAAAAGAGAAAGACAATAAAGAATCTTAAAGGAGAGAACCTTTACAAAAATTTGATGAAAAAGTGGGTTGATATAGGACATTTTCCCCAATTTCTACCAATAGTATATTGCCTTAAAACTGAAAAGTGAACTTGTTCTCATAATTAAATACCCATTAGCTTTAATTCTGCAGAAGACCTGACTACACATGCTGTGACCTCCATGTTTATAGAAACAAAACATAGTATAATTACAAAATATAATTAACTGTACTAATTAAGCCATAAAATAGCAATAACTCTCAGTAAGTATCTCACTGCAGTTTGCTGCTTAGCTGAATTTATGGCTGTAAAGGAAGGCTGAATGGACTAGATGAGGGAATGAGTGCAAGAGTTCATTCTGGCCCAGAAGTCAACTGGATTTAGAAAATCTGTCAGAATTGTTGGTGAAAAGTCAGTAGCAACAGCATGTGCAGCAGATGGTTGGTCAACAGCAGAAACGTGTTTGAATGTGCAAAGCTGTAACCACTCTTCCAGTAGCTGGTGGCTCTCCTGCGACCTGAAAGGGCAAGAAGAGGTTCACCTCAAGATTTGTTAGATGGGTCCACAAAACAGCTGCTCAGCCAGCAGTGCTCTCAAGCATGAGCCAAGCCACTACCCAGAGAAATGTTTAGCTGATGGGGAAGCAAAAATGCGGTGTTCTCACTTGCAGAGCACAGTATATAAAATTACTTTAGAGTGACATTATGCAGGAAGAAAGAAACCTGTTTCTCCCCCAAACTCAGATCACTATCATGGAACAATTGAATACTTTCATTTTGGCTCTTATGCCCAAATAAAGCTTGATTTATTGTACTAACAATTGTTCTAACATATTTGACCTTTTAAACCACACCAGCTGACAATTGTTGTACAAGATAAATATATGAGAGGTATTTTCAGCAACAAGCCACATGACAATTTCATGTTGTTTAGGTGTTTATCAAGTAGTGAGTTCTTTCTTTCTTTTCCTATATTTTCTAATAAAGCATTTCTGCCTAAGCAAGCAAATAAGCTAACATACCTCCTGCTACCTTGCCCTTAATCTCTGTCATAAAAATCCTTCCTGAAAGAATTTATCACAGCATAAAGAGTATATTTTTTGAGTGGAATCCCTTCAACATATTGGCAACACATCACTGGATTCCCCCAGAAAGAAAAAAAAAATCTTCTTTACTAGAAAATATATGTTTTAGTGTCAGCTGCTATTCCACCTAAAAGATCAACAACCCAGGAGACTACTTGTGATCACTGAGTGTTATTGCCCAATGTGTCACTCCAGCAGATGATGATGGGGCAGCTGAAAGGCTCTTCTATTCATTTCTTTCAAGTAAGTTTTAATTTATCCTTCACCTTTTCTTTCACTCAGAACTTCTCTCCCTTGCTGCAGTAACCCTACTTCATTCAGCGTGTCTGCCAAAGTAGAGAAGAGGCGATAGGATAACAGGTTTCTGTGAGAGTCATATGCTGGTAATGGTCTGAGCTGTCTGAAGTAGTGTAGCTTTTTCATCTCATAGGTAGTTTCATCACTACTGGTTAAAGGTTTAAGGGAATGCATGGTCAGTCTATCTCAGGGGCTGCTGACACACAGCCAGAAAATATATTGGGGAAATTTTAGATCAGTGAGGTTCAAATATCGTTTAGAAGCAGCAAGAAGAAAAAGCCTTTCATCACAGTCCTGTGATCTGGAATGTAGCTTTTGTATTGTATCTCTATAGCTTGCAACTTATAAGGATCAAATTCGTAGGGTTCTTTACAGAATTTTTTTCTGATTTCATCATTTTAATTGTTCTATGCTACATTTATCAGAGAAAAATTAACACAGTAGGTGTAAAAACAGCCATAACTCTTTTAAAAGAATCCACATAATTTAAATAAATATATTATAAATTTTTGCCCCTTTTTTGACAAATTCATCATCCATCCATAGACACAGAGGTTCCTGCTGACATAGACATATCAGGACTTGAGACAACTCAGAAGTCTAACAGAATATAACAATAATATTAACATTAACAATAAAAATAATAATTATGTTACCATTACCATCATAATTAAACTTATGTATGACAGTAATATGAAGTAAATCCAAGTTTGATCTAACTGTTGTGCAGGTTTTTTGAATACCTTGCTCTCTCTACAGAGGTTTTTTATTCCAAACCATGGAAACCAAGGTTCAGAGTCACAAAAGTCACTATCTTTTGACCCTATTCCTGTGGTACATACACCATTTGTATATACTTTCCCTCCAAGTGAGTGGGGTTTTTAGTCTCCACCTTATCAAGACAACTGGGACATGTAAATATGCAATTAGTTATCATCAGGGCATTTTCGTAATCCATTTTTTCATGGGAAATGTGTGTGTGCCTGTGTGCACATATTTGTGTGTGTAAACAGGGTCACAGAGTAATTTAGATTAGAAGAGATCTCCGGAGGTCGTCTTGCCCAGCCTCCCTGCTCAAGACAGGCATACATTCACTAATTAGGCTCGAAACAGCAAATTATTTCTTTATGTTAGCATCTGGATAGCTCCGAAAAGATACACACTTGTGATAAAAAAATCTAGCAGCTTGCAATTATGTACAATAAGAAACACCATTTTCCAGTTACCTTACACCACATATAAAGACATAAACACGTTAGAAAGAAATGTTATAAAATAATATTATTTTCCTCATGAAATAAGGGCAAAGACACAGAGCCTACTAGGAGAGCTAAAAGAGGTCACAAGATTGGGCCACTTATCTTTTACATAGACCAACCATTTTTAAAAAAAAGTGTCACATAATGGAGCCAGGATACAGGATGTGACATTTTGAGAGCACGTCAGTTGCCCTTCAGTGCATTCTGTATGAGCTCAACAAGTCAATGTTAACCAGGTTGACAACTAATTAAGACACTACTAATGAGGCTGTAAAAATCAGGGTCCTTAGAGATTTCTGATTTCTGACATCTATTGCTCTTTGGTCATTATATGGGGAGAAATGTCTCTGAGTGAAAGTTCGAATGTTTCAGATAGGTTCTCCAGAGCACAGCTTTTGTGGTAAATAGAAAACAAATGCAGTTTAGAAAACAAATGCAGTTAATCATGCAGATATCAGCAAAACATGGAACATTATGCCTTTGTGTTCATGCAGAAAGAAAATGTGTCTAATGTAGATGTTTAGCTTTATAATAGCTTAATAGAACCAATATTTGGCATACTCAAATATCAAACTACAAACAAATGTGCTGTCACTCTGAAAGCTTTCATATGGTTGCAATTTTCAAATTAGCAAACTGAAAGTTATCTAAAAGGCAACATATTGTTAAACTCTAATAGGCCATTATGGCATAACTTATTTAATTATTTAGTTATCAGCTCTAGCTTAAATTCACTTTCTTCAGATTTTGGACTCAGAGCCTACTGCTTTCTCAAGAAGTAGAGATTTTCTTCTAAACTATGTTACAGGAGCATGAACACAATAGGCCTGACAATGCAGCTGAGTAAATGTGACCTGTATAGGCATATTTTCTGTACTTACCATCTCTATTACAAGAACAGGGTAATGTAAAGTCTCCCTTGCCATACAATAAAGCGGTAAGACTGACCTGAGCCTATTTAGAGAGAAAATATCTGACCTCAGCACATAGGGAGAAGTTGAGTGAAGCCAGATTGCAGCCAATTGACCTGAAAGGAAAACATCCAAGCTTCTATATTAGTTCCATTGATGCTCTGTTGAATGAAAGGCATTTTTATTCATGATAATTTCCTTGTGATTTCTCTCCTGACATTTTGTTTTCCCAGTTTTAAAGCAGAGAACACGGAAAAGATTGCCCTCTTTATCCCATAAACATATTCTTAACTCAGTAATGCTGTATTCAGTATCTTTCTCCGGCCCAAACTTTAACTGCCCACAATGTAGATGTAAATGTGTATGAAACAGTATAAACACTATAAACAAAGTGACTTGATAGTCAATAGTTACTCTGTGTAGTCAACATGGAGTCTACTTCAAGAGGAAATGCATCTATAGCTTCTTCTCAATGTAATTACTAGGTATCTCTTGACTACAGAGATACCGCAAGATGATTCTTTGTCAGATGACTCTCAGAATCACTTAAATTTGTCTAATAATAATCCATTGCTCAGTGTAGTTATACCTGGAAAAAATGTGGAAAATATTATCTCATTCCTTTTGTCTGAAGGGCTGGGGTTTTTTTTAAAGCATCACTCTTAAATATCAAATTTAAGGCTTTCTGAATTCATTTTCATCTTCATTTACAAAATCAGAATATACACTAGTGAGGAGGTAAAGTTCTTAACCATGAAACACAGAAATAACCGCAGCTGAAATATTAGACTCAGGTCTAATTTAACATTTTTATTTTCTCTACAAGCATCTAAAACATTCAATCCATTTCAGAGCTTTATGCAGGGTCTACTGCAGTCTATTGAAAGATTTCCATGGATGTCTACACTTACTGGATTAGGTTCCAGATATTTAGATTCTTTCAGAATTTTTGGGGAAAAAAAAAAAACCACAACTGAATTCTGAGTTAGATATTATATTTATACTGGCCACATTTTCAGTGCTGCTGAGTGGTCTGGATGTCCTTAGGGGTAACGGTTTTAAGCTAGAGCAGGGTAGATTTAGATTAGACATTAGAGAGAAGTTCTTTACTATGAGGGTGGAACAGGCTGCCCAGAGACATAGTGGAGGCTCCATTCCTGAAAGCATTCAAGGTCAGGCTTGATGGGCTCTGAGCAACCTGATCTAGTTAGAGAGGTCCCTGCTCACTGCAGAGAGGTTGGACTAGATGACCTTTAAACGTTCCCTCCTAATTTTATGATTCTATGATTCATACATGTGTATGATATATGGTCTTTTACTTTGCGACTTTTGTTTAAAAGCTGTCTAAAAACTTTTTAAGATTCTTCTCAGAGCTGTCTTCAACTTTTTTCCAATGTAATTCTAATCTAGGGATGTCCAAAACTGGTCACAGTACTTCAAATGTAGCCAAACAGAAGTAATTATGTTCTTGTTAATGCATGTTCTTTACATATGTCAGGCAAATACTTGTTTCCCTTTACAGATGCAATATTAAAATTGCATATCTGCTTTGCTACCTATTGCCATCCTTCCTCCTTTGAAGAATAATGAAAAATAGGCTATTGCATGCTATGGATTATATTGTTTTTTACTGTTCCCTAAATGAAACCGTATAGTTTCTCAGTGGTGTCTGCAAAATGTAGTGTACTGTCTCCTATATCATGATTACGCCATTTATTCTATTTCTCCCGAGCTTTTGACTTTAGAAAAAGACTGACTTGCCACTGATTCAGAGTCATCTTACTAACTGTAGCTGCTAACAATGTAAATAACCTTTTCAATTCACAGTTACATGATTTTTCTCTTACAAAATCATGATATGATTTCATTTCTCTTTCTTTGTTTTAGAAGTAATTATATCATGTCTGTTAAAAAAACTTCACTGTGATTATATTCAAACTATTTTCAAGCTATTGAAGCAGGGTTTGTGGTGCCTAATGTAAAACTGTAGTTGAAATTCAGCATAATCCTTAGGACTGAGTTGGAGATTTAGACCTGCCTGTTCCCAAGACTGTGTATTTAATAATAGGATGAAATACACCAACAGCATTTGGAGCAAGAACCAGAAGCTGGAAGTATCGCCCAGATAAAGACTTGTCGTTGGTTTGTTAGAGCTGTTTTTCCCCTTTCTACCATCTTTTTTGCAGAATGGACCATTTTTATCATGAACATGAGAAACATTTTACTACTATGGTAAAACTGTTTCCTTGACAACAGAATAGTACATAGCTGTTTCTCCAGATTAGCCACACAAGATCTAGTAGTTACAAGCTACAGTATGAACTATGTGATTAACAGGAGGAAAAGAAGTTATTCATCCATACCATGTATAAGAGACGTTCAATCACATTTTCCTCATCAGCTCACACTTTCTAAGACAACAATGATCCATTATACGATCTGTACACAGACTGCCTCTTTAAGACCTTTTACTGAGACTCTTTTTGAAGCTCTCAGTGCTTTCAACGCTTCTGGAGGTAGAGCATTGCAAATCAAAACTCTTGATGAGCAGAATAGGCAATAGGAGTAAAGCAAGACTTTTCAGTATGCTGCCTTACCTACACTTGCAGCTTCCTAAACCCCTCTGCAGAGCCATGACTTAATGACTTCTCTGAGGTGCATCTCTGCTGCCTTCTGTTGAACAGCATGGTGATCCCTGAGGCCTGCAATGTGCTGACTGGTATTGCTTGGAGTGCATCAGAGATCCCATCTGGAGAGTGTACTCAGATTTCTTCTTACAGGGAAACTGGAGCCTGTGTGAAAGTGTGAGAAGGAGAGGAAAAGTTTGGAGAAGAACTGATGCATTCCCTTTCCTTGCCCCACTAGGATAATGTGACACACCTATGCTTGGGCTTTGCTTTCTAGAAATCAGGAGTCACAGAATCAAAGAATCACAGACTCATAGAACCAGTGAATGTCACGGGTTGGAAGGGGCCTTGAAAGATCATCTAGTCCAACTTCCCTGACAAAGCAGGATCACCTAGAATAGGTCACACAGGAACACGTCCAGGCAGATTTTGAATGTCTTCAGAGAAGGAGACAACACAACCTCCCTGGGCAACCTGTTCCAGTGCTCTGTCACCCTCCCAGTGAAGAAGTTTCTCCTAATAGTTTTGTGGAACCTGCTGTGCTCCAGCTTGCATCCATCACTCCTGTCCTATCATTGGACATCACTGAAAAGAGCCTGTCTCTATCCTCCTGACACTCGCTCTTTACATATTTATAAATATTAATGAGGTCACCCCTCAGCCTCCTCTTCTCCAAGCTAAAGAGACCCAACTCCTTCAGCCTTTCCTCATAAGGGAGATGTTCCACTCCCTTACCCATCTTCATGGCTCCACAATGGACTCTCTCAAGCAGCTCCCTGTCCTTGAACTCTGTACCATTTACCACAACTCTCTGACTTCTTTCCATCAGCAGTTCACAATCCACCTCACTACCTGATCATCCAGACCACACCTCCACAGTTTAGCTGTGAGGATGCTCTGGGAGGTGGTGTCAAATGCTTTACTGAAATCCAGATAAGCCATTTCCACTGCACTGCTATCATCTATCCACCTGATTATGTCCTCATAAGAGGCTGTCAGTTTGGTCAAACATGACTTCCCCTTGGTAAAACCATGCTGACTGCTCCTAATGACATTCTTGTCCTTGATATGCCTAGAGACAGCACCGAGGATAAGTTGTTCCATCACCTTTCCAGGGATGAAGGTGAGGCTGACCAGTCCGTACTACCCGTGTCCCTCTTCTTGACCTTTCTGAAGACTGGAGTGATATTTGCTTTCCTCCAGTCCTCAGGCATCCATCCTGTTCCCCATGACTTACCAAAGGTGTGTGGGGGTGAAAGTGGACTAGCAATGGCTCCTGCCAGCTCCCTCAGCACCTGTGGGTACATCCCATTAGGGTCCAGGGACATATGGATATTCAGATTGTCTAACAGATCCCTAACCCAGTCCTCATCAACCAGGGTAAACTCCTCCTTTATCTTGGCTTCCTCTGGGGCCTCAGGGGTCTGGCGCTCCTGAGGACAGTGTCCAGCAGTATAGACGGAGACAAAGCAAGCATCCAGTAACTCTGCCTTCTCTGTATGCTCTGTCACCAGGGCACCCATCTCGTTCACCAGAGGGCCTACATTGCCTCTAGTGTTAGTTTTGCCTGCAATGTATTTGAAGAAGATCTTTCTGTTGTCCTTGACCTCCCTTGCAAGGTTTGATTCCAAGGAGACTTTAGCTTTCCTAGTTGACTCCCTACATCCTCTGACCACAGTCCTATATTCCACGCAAGTGGCCAGCCCCTCCTTCCATGATCTATAGACTCTCTTTGTCCACTTGAGTTTGCCCAGCAGGTCCCTGTTTAACCATGCAAGTCTCCTGGCTCTCGTTCTTGATTTCCTCTCCATTGGGAGGTACTGATCTTGAGCTTGGAAGAAGTGGTCCTTGAATATTAACCAACTATCTTGGGCCCCTTTAGCTCCTAATACCCTGTCCCATGGGGTTTCCCCTAGCAATTGCTTTAAGAGGCCAAAGTTGGCCCTGCTGAAGTCCAGGGTTGTGATCCTGCTTGGTATTCTGTTCCTACCGCACAAGATCTTGAACTCCACCATCTCATGTTGGCAAGGACTCCATGGACTCCAAGCCTGAGTCATAATGCAGCATTCATGACTTCCTCTGCATCATTCACTGCTTTCTGCAAGTGGAAAACTTTAAGTTTTTTAATATATATTGTATTTTAAGATTGACCTGAGAATTAAAATCCTAGAGAAAGCCCCAGAAGCATCCTTTGTTATGTGATTTTCTGTATCGTACCATGCTAGGTTTGCTGCTGTTTTCCTTTCCTACATTAAATCTTTTGATTTCACCCAACTGTAACTAATTTATCACACAAAATGCACTGTTATTCACTATGCCAACAAATAGAATGCAAATATTTCCGAGTTTGGCACATGGAGCATGTGTCATATCTTGTCACCAAATAGCAGCAGCACACTACATATAAACAAGAATATAAAATTCCTTGGCAATATATTAGTCATCATTTACCATCACTCTCTTTCTCAAGACACTGTAATATAAAATTGCTTAATAATCGCCTGGTTTAAAAAAAAAATAAAAAAGCCACACTTAAAGGGTTTCTCATTTAAGATACGGTATCATCATAGGATCATAGAATGGCCTGGGCTGGAAGGGACCTTAGAGATCATTTTAATCCAACTTCCCTGTTGTGGGCAGGGACGCCACCTCTCAACTAGGTCAGGCAACACGTGAGAACCATATAATCCTCTATTATTTTTTCATCATACTTTTTTTCTCAAGGAAGTATCTGAGAATCTTGTGTGGCCTCTTCAAACAGGAGTATGTTTCACTAACATATCTTTCAGCATCCAACTGATGAGGGATGTTTATAGAAGTAAACAAATGAAGTTTTCACAGCCTATTTGTTCTCTGACTTTGCGCAACTCTGTTGGAAGATTAAAAAATCTTGTTCAGGACTGCAGCTTTTGAAAAAAAACAGAGAACCAAGTATACTATACGGTAATTTTCTGAGATATTATAAATCTTCACATTACTTGTATTAGAGCATATATAGAAAGAACATTCTTAAGATAAATATAATGTTTATAGGCATTTATATGGCAGGTCAAATGGAAGAAATATTCTGTTTTATTGGGAGATAATGATTATTTCTTATGACTAAATTTTATAGTGTTGCATTATTTACAAAGCTTTGGGCAGACATTAAAATAGTCATTACTGAAGGGTGGATACTCCTTTCATTCTATCTCTGTTCTTTCATGTAAAAGAACATATTGCAAATGTAAACACACTTTGAGCTGAATATATACAGTATTTTTAACACTCTGGCATCTTGCTGGCAGATGACTAGTTGTGATATAAAAAATGTTTTTGTGACAATTGTTTTATTTGCTTTTCAGTGAAACTTTCCTCTGATATATGTGCTGTCAGAATGCACATGCACAACATATTTATGTTCTGTTGACCATACATATTTAAAATATACCAGCTGGATACAGGACGATGAATGCAGTCAATCTCAAACGTCGCTATATCTCAGCTCCGAAAAATTGAAGAAATCCAGGTAGCTTTTCAATACTTACACATCTCAAACACCTTGCATTTCTATTTTCTCACTTGTGTGTATTTATTCCATTTGTGTTAACAGGAGTGAAAAAAAGAAACATGCACAGGTTATTATTACAAGCAGTATTATGATTTTCAAATGTGCACAACAGCTGAGGCACCCGCTTTTAAGCCCAGATATCCCATGAACAGCCCCTGAAGACTGTGTCCTTCTCTGTGACCCAGCTTTACATTCATTTCTCTGTGCAGCCTTAGAATCCATAAGTAGTGCAGGCTAAGAGCAAATGTTAGCCCATTCCACCAAGAAGTCACTTTTCCCCTCTGCTGGTTGTTCATCCGGGCTAATCGAAAAGCCCATGAACCAAGGAAAAGCAGATGCTAACTGTTATCTCTGTGCAGCTGTGGGCAGGTTAGCTCAGAAACCCAAAGTCGTGCCTACCACACGTGCGGACCTCCTCTCTGCTTCCCGGCACATGAAGCAGGAGCAGTTAATCAGAAGTTTCAGCTGACTGCGAGGTTGTGAAAAATTGTGTGGGCCTGCATGAAAGGAATAATCAAGACAGTAAAGGGGTGGGAGCCTGAGCTCCGTTTACATCTGTAAAATGTAAAAAGGTCCTACTTCTTTTTCGAAAACCACGGCCCACAGGGGAGCGGATTATTGCTCTGCAATTGATGTACCCGTAAGCCAATTGCATGGTGTGTGGGGTGGATGTGCAGAGATATGAGGGAGAGAAGGGAAGCGTATGGTCTTACAGACTCAATATCCTTCTGGTTAGGTAATGGTTCTTAAAACAGTCCTGCTATGTTGACCGAGATGGTGGCTGCCATATGTATGCTGTAAAAAGATCACCTTGAGTGAATCATCAAAATAAGCACAAAATAAGCACATCAGGGAGAGATAAAGCAGGCATATTTGGAGAGAAATGAATCCGACTCATACAAGCTGATGTAAAAAAAAAAAAGCAAAAAAGAAAGCAGTAACACTGATTATATTCCTTTATTTGAAATGATTTGCATTATCCCAGCCAGCTCTATCCGCTCCTAGAATCTTGTTTGATGAAATAAAGTGTCGCTTTAGTAATATAGTTCGCAGAGGGCATGGAGAACAAGATTGTTTATTCTTATGTTATAACTTTATTACTCTGCATATTTCCAGAAGTTGCTTACTGTAAGGAGAAAAATGAAGGTTTATAACTCGGGTATTCACTTCTGATGCTTGGTTTTTTTCACTTAGATTTCATTTTCCATCTCATTTTTAGATAATTAAAAAGAAAGCAACAAATAAGATCAAGTTGAAGACTCACTTGTAACAGGAAACTTTGGCAATGTCAAAACCTGTATGACTTAAGTATCTTCATTTCTTGATTGCATTTTCAATATTTTTGATCAAACTGATATAATGGGAAGATAGCAGGAGTGGGAAAAATTTCCAGTATCTCTGAGTCTTCTGTTTTTCCCTGCAGCCACATGTTGTAGTGATTTTTTTTCCCCTCAGTGCTTTTCAGGCAATGATCAGAATGCTCAGAGTAATGTTTTGAGAGTCAAGACAAACAAATAAATGGGAAAGAAAGGCCTAGGGCTAGCAAAAAGATCACCTTGAGAGTTTCCTGTAGGAATTATCTGCAAATGAACCACAGAGTTCTTACGAAAGTTTGGGGTATGGAAGGGATTTCAGCAAGTGAAGAAGGAACTTCAGTAAAGTGAAGAAAGCTCAGTGACAGAAGCAACACCTACAGGCACTGAGAGCAAAAAGAAAGTGAGTCAATATGTGTGAAAATAACAGTGTCAGAGAGTAAAACAGCCGAAGAAAAAAGTGATAAAGGAAAAGAAGGCCAGGAATAAAATGTAATTGGAGAATATAGTTTTACTATAGATGATTTCTTTATTTGAAATCTCCCTAAAGAGTAGTGAAAGATTACTCCAGGCAAGATTACTCCTGGGCAAAATAAACCTGAGAAACAGACTGAAGGGGAGATTCATTTTGGACTTCACCTGAAAATAATGGTAGAAATAATACTGAACTCTTCTCATCAGAAAGAAATGGTCTTTTCTTTTACATAACTTACCATCTTTTTCACTATCATCTACCACACTGTTTCTTGAGGGTCAGTCAAAAAGAGAAAGTTTTTTATTATTTCCAGGGAACTGTAGGAAAATACTGGTCAAATTAATATACTCTCAGAAGTCTTCAAGTCAAAAGCTAGTCTACCTTGGTTTGTGACGCCTCTGTCACAGAAACATGGGAGAGTAATATTGGTAACTGGCTGGAGACATGGATGGGGAACATGTGGGAAATATCTATGCATTGACAGGTGTGGGTATGAGGAATTTAAATGTACCTTAAGAACTTAAATACTGAACAAGAAACAACAAACAATTTCCTAAACACACAAATAGAGATAGGTGATTTGCATCCACAAAGGAAAAAAAAAGAAGAATTTCAATCCCTTTGAAATATTCACTCAATTTTGAGAGCAACTAAAAAAATCTCTGATGAATCTTAATAGGACATACAAAACAGGAGCTTAAAAAACACAATTCTTTAGTGTTCCAGCTTTTTTTAATGTTCATTTTTTAAATACCCAAATGCATTAAACATTTTACAATATAGTTAAAGGCACTACCTCGATCATGCAGAATTCAATTTAGATTTAAAGTAAAATTTAGAACACAAGTATTTAATAAAAAGAACTGGTATTGGTAATATCAGGCTATATTGTTCAGGTGGTTTCTCAGTAAGTTTATGTGTGTCCGTGGTTTGTGGAATCCATGTTTCACAGAATCACAGAATCACAGAATGTCAGGGATTGGAAGGGACCTCAAAAGATCATCAAGTCCAATCCCCCTGCCAGAGCAGGAATGCCTAGATTATGCTGCACAGGAACGTGTCCAGGCAGGTCTTGAATGTCTCCAGAGAAGGAGACTCCACAACCTCTCTGGGCAGCCTGTTCCAGTGCTCTGTCACCCTCACTGAGAAGAAGTTTCTCCTCGAGTTTAAGCGGAACCTTTTATGTTCCAGTTTCAGCCCATTACCCCTTGTCCTATCAGTGGTTGTCACCGAGAAGAGCCTGGATCCATCCTCGTGACACTCACCCTTGATATATTTGTAAACATTAATGAGGTCACCCCTCAGTCTCCTCTTCTCCAAACTAAAGAGCCCCAGCTCCCTCAGTCTTTTCTCATAAGGGAGATGCTCCACTCCCTTCATCATCCTAGTTGCCCTGTGCTGGACTCTCTCCAGCAGTTTCCTGTCTTTCTTGAACTGAGGGGCCCAGAACTGGACACAGTATTCCAGATGGGGTCTCACCAGGGCAGAGTAGAGGGGAAGGAGAACCTCTCTCGACCTACTAACCACCCCCCTTCTAATACACCCCAGAATGCCATTGGCCTTCCTGGCCACAAGGGCACACTGCTGGCTCATGGTCATCCTGCTGTCCACCAAGACTCCCAGGTCCCTTTCCCCTACACTGCTCTCTAATAAGTCATTCCCCAACTTATACTGGAACCTGGGGTTGTTCCTACCCAGATGCAAGACCCTACATTTACCCTTGTTATATTTCATTAAATTTTTCCCCGCCCAACGCTCCAGCCTGTCCAGGTCTCGCTGGATGGCAGCACAGCCTTCTGGTGTGTCAGCCACTCCTCCCAGCTTGGTGTCATCAGCAAACTTGCTGATAGTACTCTCTAGTCCCTCATCCAAGTCATCGATGAATATATTGAATAATACTGGTCCCAGTACCGACCCTTGAGGGATTCCACTGGATACAGGTCTCCAACCAGACTCCGCCCCATTGACCACAACTCTTTGTCTTCTTCCCCTTAGCCAATTCGCAGTCCACCTCACTACCTGAGAGTCTAGACCACACCCCCTCAGTTTAGCAGCAAGGATGCTGTGGGAGACTGTGTCAAATGCTTTACTGACGTCAAGGTAGACCACATCCACCGCTCTGCCATCATCTATCCACCTTGTTATATCCTCATAAAAGGCTATGAGGTTAGTCAAGCACGACTTCCCTTTGGTGAAGCCATGTTGACTGTCTCTAATGACCCTCTTATCCCTGATATGCCTTGAGATGGCACCAAGGATAAGTCGTTCCATCACTTTCCCAGGGATGGAGGTGAGGCTGACCGGTCTATAGTTTCCCGGGTCCTCCTTCTTGCCCTTTTTGAAGACTGTTTCATATTGGCAAAACATGTCAGAGATTAATTATAAAGAGAGGTTTAAAGAAGGAGAAGCTAACAGGGTGAGTGAGAGAGAACAAAATAGACTCCAAATTTTTGAAAATAATCAGAGACTTTTACTTCTAAATAATCATCTTGGAAAATTTAGGAGCCCATTACTATAAAAACCAAGAATCTTAACTAAAGATCAAAGTTTAATCCACCTTCATGGCTCTCCAGTAGGTTGATGATAGCAGTGATGAGGTTTACTTCACAGTTTTTATGATGAGATGATAGGGTTTTTTACAACATTGTTATAGCTACCTGCCACCAAAAGATCTAATTCCTGTCCTGAGGAATTGTTTGACCTGAATTTTCTTTATTTCACTCTGAGACAAAAAGAAAACAAATCTGAAAAATTAAAATCATACCATCTGGAAGTTATTATTATTTTAACTTTACTAATATACATTTAGTGGCCTGAAAGGTTAATATTTTTCCAACAGGTATCTTCTTCTAGCACAATGATATCTTGCTCCTATTATCTCCACATGCTAAATCTTTTCCAAATCTCTGTGTCAGCTATCCGGTTGAAGAAAATCACCATTTGTGAAAGATAAATGGAAAGGATCTTCTTCAAGGAGTACGTATAAACCACAACATAGTTGTGGCCATGTTCCCACCTGCATGTTTGCTGTCTTGCTTTCCCACAGAATTTCCCACCCTCCCAGCCAGCCACAGAGGAGGGCTTTTGGAAATCTGTGTTTCTTCACAGCTCTAATTTACAACCTGATTCCATGTGGAGTTATACAGTCCCTCTGGGAAGGTGGACAATCATGAGTGAGGCCTTGGTGAGAGGGAAACCAGGAACTTCTTCAACTGGTCTCACTACCAGCAGAAACATAATGGGAAATTTGAGAGCCTACCTGCAGTACTGCGTTCAGCTCTTGGGCCCCAGATGTAAGAAAGATATGGACCTGCTTAAGAAGGTCCAGAGGAGAGCCACAAAGATGATCAGGGGGCTGGAGAACCTCTCCTTGAAAGACAGGCTGAGAGGCTTGAAGTTGCTCAGCCTGGAGAGGAAAGTTCCGGTGAGACCTTATAGCAGCCTTCCAGTACTTAAAGGAGGCCTACATGAAAGAAGGAGAGGTACTTTTTATCAGGGAGTCTAGTGATAGGACACTGGAAAAAGTTGCCCAGGGAAGTTGTGGAAGTTCCCTTACCTGGGAGAGTTCAAGGCCAGGTTGGGTTGGGTGGGGCTTTGAGCAACCTGGTCTAGTTGAAGGTGTCCCTGCCCATGGCAGTGAGGTTGGAAACAGATGATCTTTAAGGTCCCTTCCAACCCAAATTCTATGAAATTATATCTCAAAAGATGTCTAACGGATGCGAATCATGGTGTAAGAGGATGTATGATTCTGGAGAATTTCCTACTGCCTGTCTTTGACAGCACTCTGCCATTGGGAATTTGCTTTCAGACTCTTGACATGCGTTGCATTGGGAACATATAACTTCCACTGCACATTTTACCAAGAAGCAAGGCAAGAGGGTCCTTTTGCAAATCTTGTCTGAGGATGGTAAAATAATAACAAAAGGGGAAGACAGAGGCGAACAGAGTGGTCATTTAGCATGAAATCTAGAAACTAAGAAAAAAAAAAAGTAATCAAAGTTCCAAGGGATAAGGAGCAGGAAAAAAAATCCTTAATTGCCTGTACTAAAAAGCTAGAAGCCCGGTTAGTAAACAAGAACTGAAATGAGCATAAATTTGTCCTTGTTGGCATCACTGAGACATAGTCGGGTGACCTGCATGACTGGAATGTTGAAATCACCAGTTGTAATCAATTTAGAAAAGATGAAGTGGGGAAAAAGAGTGGGAAATGACACTTCATGTCAAAAATGGCACTACTTCTCTCCAAGTCCTGACAGTGTAGAAGTGATCGATATGGAAGGTCTATGGCTGAATATTTAACTGGCAAAATGTAAAGTATCAGCTGGGATTTGCTTCAAGTTACCATACTGTAGAAGGAAGGCAGTCACTCATCTGAGTACCTGTCGATAATGCAGGAGGAATAAGTGTCTTTTACCAGAGGGGCTTCAGCCTGAGTGACATATGCTGAGAAACTTCTCATGTCAATGTTAAAACTTTTCTAGAATTTCAAAATGTTATAGGTGAACATACTACTAGGTAAAAAAACATAGTGACATTTATCAAATTCCTAGGTTTGCTAGAAAAAAAAGCTTAGCCATCACTGTTTATATATTGCTTTAAATGAGTTGATTTCAGAGAGTTGATAGCAATTAAGAACCAAATTAAATGGAGAGGGAAAAAAAATCTACCACAATATAAAGAGCACACATTGAAGTAGGAACTGGAGAAAACTGATAAAGGAAACAAAAGTAAAAGAATACACAACCATTTTAGGTTGGACTTCACCAGATCCAAGTAAATCAAGGTGAATCAACTGCAAAAGTGAAAAGGCATTAAGACTTGCCATGGCTGTTAAGGTCAATAGGAAGAGAGACTACTTGGGCTTTTTAAAACAATATTAAAAGCAAATAAAAGAGAAGAACAATATTGCCTTTGCACTAGCAGATGGGAATCACAGAATAAAGAATAACAATGCAGGCAAGCCACGTGTGCTCAGTGCATAGCTCTGTTCTGTGTTTCGGAGGGGAAAAGGTAGAAATTTTATAATAAGGTAATGTTAAAATACTTTCCTTCCAGTGGTCACTCCGGAGAATTAAAAAGCAGTTACTAATAGCACACACTTCCAAATAAAAAGGTCCGGATGATTTTCACTAAGTAGTTTTAGGAAAAAAACCGGCAAATTCTCTGGGCCATTAATGTTGATTTTCAATAAGAGTTGAAGCACCAGAAGAGCCCCGGAGAAAAGCAGGGAAGCTAATGTTGTGCCAATATTTTAAAGGAGTAAATGAGATGACCTGGACAATTATATACCTGTCAGTCTAACATTGATCCAAAGCAAAATGATGAAACAGCTGATATAAGACTCAATTAATAAAGAATTAAAGGAGCATAATATAATTAATGCAAATCAACATGAGTTTATGGAAAACAGATCTTGTCAAGCTAACTTGATGGCTTTTATTGATGAGATTACAAGTTTGGATGAGGATAGTAACTGTTGGTTTAAAAAGTTTTGACGTTTGGGAGCTTATTTTGATGACCATTTGATTAAGAAAACTGGAATGATGAAAAGTCAACATAGAGCATAGTAAGTTAATCAAAAAGGTAGCTGATATTTCTGAATTTGTGATTTAAAATGGAAACCAACCACTGAATACGTCAATAGCATCTAGCACTATCTACCATTTTAATTATTTCTGCATAAGAGGTAAAAAAGAAATTGCTATGAATATAGTTTGAAGATGAAAAATTGCTTCAGTGGCATGTTGTGAAGAGGACTGGCTACTTTCTATTCAACTTGAGTAACTTGACAAGCTGAACACAAAGTCTGAGCAGAGCAGAATGCAAAGTCCTTTAGCCAAGAACAGACAAGGTAATTCAGACAGAACTCATGGAAGAGCCTGTCCCGGGAAGCAGAACCAGAGAAGGGCCCTAGAGGTCATGGGATATGCACAAGACGGACAGGACATGAGGATGATGTAAGCAAAAATGCTAGGAGAGTTTTTGCATTTGAATGCCACATTCTCTAGTAATATGCTGTCTTCACTTCTGTTGTCCACATTTCCAGAAAACACTGAACAACTAGAGAGGATTTCAAAAAAAGCTGTGACAATGACGGAAGGACTAGAAAACCTATCTGGTAGTTTAAGACACGGGGAGACCAAGGACTTTAGCTTATCAGAAACTATATATTGAAATAATAATAGCCTAGGCAAGCTTATAAAGAGAAGAAAACTTTTTTTTTTTTTAAATTTCTGAAGGGAACTGTTCAATGCTGCAGACAGAAGCTGAGCAAAAACCAGTTCTTGAAAAATAAGCTTTGGACTAGAGTTAATATGCAAATTTCAGATATTATCTTTTCTGCCAAGTCTCTAGGGTAATACTTCATGCATTTCTCATATTTAGAAAAATTTAAATCATGTTTGGATCAGCACTTCCGCAAAGTTTATTTCAATCAGAAATCAGTCCAAGGAAGATTTACAGCCTCTTGCAGGAGGCCAATCTGGGTGAACACAGGGACTCCATTCCACCTAGAAAGCAATCAAAATGTTATAAACAAACATAATTAAGGTAGATGTCAGGAGGAAGTTCTTTACAATGAGGGTGGTGAAATACTGGAACAGGTTGCCCAGAATGCTGGTGGAGGCTCCATCCCTGGAGGCATTCAAGGTCAGACTTGATGGGGCTCTGAGCAACCTGATCTAGTTAAAGATGTCCCTGCTCACTTCAGGGCGGCTGCACTAGATGACCTTTAAATGTTCCTTCCAACCCAATGCATTCTATGATTCTATGATCCTACCATTCTCTCTGATCTGATGCGTTACAAGTCTGCGCATGCTCTCAGGAAAACAGAAAGGTTTTCCAAGAATCAGAGTCCAGAGGGGACCATTAGATCTGCTGTTCCACATTTCCTTCGAACATTTCACTCTTCACAGGGTCCATTAACGTGCTTGTGCAGCGCAGTGAGATCGCGTTAGACACGAGCTGCCTTCCCTAACTTTGGCATCTCGGCGGCAGCTTCCTCCGCTCTCCGGTGCCCCGGGGAAGGCGGGAGCGCCACCGGGAGCCCGGTAGCGGCGGCTGGGGCGGTGGGCAGGGGCCGGTGAAGGCGCTCGCAGCCGGGAAATCCGTGCATCCACCGGCAGCCGCCAGAACGGCCAGTTTCGGGTGTTGTGTCTGTATATGAAGACAGTGCCCTCTTTTGACGGGTTGCAGTTGATAACGAATATCAAGGTTCAGCTGTGGCTGGAGCCACAGAGCTCTTCAAACCGCTCAGATGGTGACAAGAACTCTCCACAAAAGCAATATGATGGTTCCTTCTATTTTTCTATTTGCCCGTCGAGTTTGCTCTTCGAAAATGAGCCTTTTTTTTTTTTTTTTTTCTCACGGGACTTTTTTCTCTCCACTTCTAAGGCTGTAATCACTCTTCCGCCACAGCTTCATCCCAGATGAAAATATCCTTGTGCTTTTCAAATGTCAGGATTTTAGTCTCATTGGTAATCAAAATATTTGCTGAAAACAGAGCCCATTTATTGCAAACTCAAAAAACACTAAAATATTTTGCCAAATATATTAAATAATAACTTCAGAAATGGAAATCAGATTTGACAATGGCTTATAGAAAAGCCAATTTTCAAGCAAATTAATAGTAGAAAAAGTACACTAAAATATATCTAAATAACTTACATATGAAAATATACTAAAAACATATTGTTAATGGAAATGCATCCATGATTCCATGACAATGAAGCAAATAGAAAAAAAACAATGGTCACAAAGAATAATTTGATCTCCACATTGGCCAATTTTAAAAGTGAGAGGAAATTCTAATGCTAGGAAAATTATTTCTCCCTTGTGTTACCTTGCCCTAGGCAAAATAAGAACACATTTATTTTCCAGGTGAGACACATAAGAAACAGAATGTTTAAGCAACTTGCTAAAGGTTGCACAAGTTTATAGGAGACAGATAACAAAAATCCACTGTGTGAATGTCCAAAGTACCTAACATGTGAAGTGTTTCAAATATCTGTGCTCTGAACTATTGAAACACAGGATCAATAATATTCCTTTACCTATATAAAGCTTTAACATCCACAAGTGAGAAAGCATCGACTAAAAATAAAGCAGTGATAGCATTATTAGACTTTTCTTTTTTTTTTTTTTTTTTCTCCTCCCCAGAAAAGCACAGAAAATGATGGCATTAGTTAAGACAAACATTGTACAAATTATGTCCACAGAGAGTAGTGGTAAGCCTCCAGGATGACGATTTGGTTAACCCTGCCCCTCTGTGAATCAACACAGCACAGCAAGAGAAGTCCTTCCTCCACTCCCTCGAATTCCTCCTTTTTCCCATTCACCCAGGGACAGTGGAGCTGTCTGGGAAATGCCAGAGCTTTTGCACCCTTGCTGCCTCTTCAGCCTGGGTGAAGAACAAAGTCAGCAGCAAGGATGCAGTGACAGCACCCGGGTGCTACAGTTTCTGTGGTCCTGGCGCAGGTTTTTGCCACTTGTGCTGCAGCGGGTGGTGCAGGAAGGTCAAAGATGCCCTTGGGCACTGCTCTGCTGAGCTCTGTTCATACCTAATGGGAGCCCTGTGGTGCCTCCCAGAGCAGAAGATCAGCTGAGCACCTGACTGCAGCACCCCTCAAGATAGGCTTGGTATTCAGCCTCATGTATAATTTATTGCTTTTTTTCTACTAGCATTTGTAATGGCAGCTATGTGGTGGCTACAGTGTCTACAAAGTCAGTGTATGACAGGATGCCAGGGACACATCATTCTGTTCTTCCTCTATCTAACAGCCTGCTAAGCTTCCCCATCCTATTCCCTTCACATTTTGAAAACTGTCTTGTCCTTTGACTGAACGCAAGAAGTTAGAATGCTATCACTGCTGCTTCATCCACTCATTAGCAATAATAAAATGTCTGGATTTTTCCCTTACTGGCTAGCATTGCTGGGTGGAAATGGTACATCACATTATTTACAAAACCCAGTCACTCAGAATCACTCCAGAAGCTGAATATATTAAATGAATGGATTATCCTTGTTACTTTTATTACTTACATATCATCTAAGGTATGGATATTGCTGAAAAAAAGAAAATAAATGTTATTCTTGTCTTCACACCAGTTCCAGTGACCCAAAAACTGCACAGAGGGAGAAGGGAACCTGTTTTCCTCTCCAGTAAGTGCATGACATGGCCTCAGATCTCCAGTGTATGTTGGTGGGAATAATGAGTTTTCCAAACAGGAGCCAAACACTCTTTTGTCTTTGCAGCAGCCAGGATCTTCTTATTTCTGTCAGGCTTCTTATTTCTGTCCTTCATTTCATTCATGAAATGATGCCCCTCCTAATTTGCCTCACCCTCTGGCTAGTTGTTGTCTGGTGGCTTCTACAAGACTTAAATTCATGCCTGAAATTGATAATACTGGTCTTCTCATTCAGTTAAAACAAAGACTTAGAAAATGTACACATCTAAACCCACCTTAATGTTTCAAATATCATTATTTTCAGTAGAAACTGCTTCTTAGTTAAATGGCTTTCAGCCATCAGACTATTATATGACAGATGATTTTGTCACTATGCAAAATGTGAAACCTGTAATCAACTTGTTATGGCATTTCACAAAAGTATGTGACAGTAAAATAAGTAAACTGTCATTTGGGCAATCAAGTCTTGAAATCCTGCAGGAGGAAAAAAAGTACCTGACACTCAATCTTCATGGTAGGGATGAGGTTCAAAAAATAATTTAATACTGCTACAGTCTTACAGGTTTGAATAGAATTCTTACTGCAGTGTGCTTAAACCTGCAATAATTTTGTATTATGTTTAGATCATGTATTTTCCCCCTTAATTGATTTTTTCCCCAGATAATGTATATGTATGTCACACAGTGAGGTCTGCTCTGTTAACAAGGCGTTGGTTAAATTGAAACAATATTTTCCCTTTACTATTGGTGACAACATTATCAATTACCAGGCACTCTCAGACTGGTTTGATACAAGAACAGAGACAGTAGGCAGGAGCCCACGCTGATTTACCAGCGTCTGCGACAGCCTGGGCAGACAGGGGAAGGGCAAGCTCCTACATGGCTGGAATGCATGGGATGATGCGCTGCCGAACTCGCACTGTGCTGGCTTTAACAGATTTCACATAAAAGTTTTATTAAAGGAAAGGGATATACAAGCTATGGTTCATGAGCCGCTTGTGGCCCTTCCTGCCGGTTCATTTGGCCTGCGGCTTGTTCTCGAAAGTCCTTGTTCTCCCCTGTGGCTGCAGGTTTGGTGCAGTGGGCTGGCAGATGCAGCCCTACCTGGGCTTCCTTCTCCCCAAGGTGCTCCTCCAGGCTCAGGAAAGGAGCAGGCTAGGGACAGGCTTACAATCAATTAGTAAGTCCGGTCACACAGCAGGGAAGGCACTGTGGGGGTCACAGGCTTTTGTCATGATGCCATCGAAAGGCGTGTTCCCTGCTCCCCTCAAAAGAGCAGACACCACTGGCAATGAGCTCTTATAACTGGGACTGTAAAACGAACCTGTAGCCGCCTGTTTCCAGTCATTAGTGACAGTCACAGATTTTGGAAGTGATCTCTTCCCAGCAAAGAGTTATAGAAATAAGAATAAAATTACACTTGATTATGAGAAGAGTGAAGGGCAACAGGGAAACCTATTTTTATCTTTTTTTTTTCCCCTTGTGGCCTCTTTATAGTTGCAAACCAACTGGTAAAAACACTGAGATCTGCAAGTTAATGTTTTGCATGGAATAACCTTCAGCGAAGAGCGCTGCACAGCCTGACTTTGCAGAAAATTGGTTTTGTTTTGACAAAGTTATGAACGTTTGGAAATTACTCACTGAGCACACACAACGGGCCTTTGTTAAGGCTGACTGGGAACCTACCAAACAATATTACTGTATGCGTGCCGCTGATCTGGCCACATGCTGGAGCCGTGGGGCCCCAAGAGCAGGCATAGATTGGCCTGGGGAAGGCCTGGAGCATTTGACCGAATGCAAGCTGAATCCTGTGGCTCACCTCGAGTGCTGAGGGAGCAGTCTAACAAAGACTCAGGGGTAGTGCTTTACTCTTCCTTCCCCATCTCTTCTACAAAGTCATACCATAACTTTTTTTCCCTCACAATGTATAATTTGTAGCTTCTCTAATTGCACAGAGCAAGCAAAGACAAGCCTGCAGCAAGCCTAACTGTGGTGAGCCTGTTGGCTACAGGGAGAAGGAATCCTCTTTGACACCTCGATGGTAGGAGACTCTCACAGAGAACCTATATGTCGCTATTGCCAACAAGAAGAACAGAGATGGAAGAACACTGTTCTCTTGAAGTCTCAGCTTTTGAGAGGGCTCGTGCTTGGAAACATAGAAAGACTGGAACAGCAGCTGAGGGAAACACTGACAGGGGCAGCACCAGAGCTCAGACAAGATCAGAGAACTGAGTAGTTCACACAACTGGCTTTTTCATCTGCCTCTGCTGAGGCCTTATTCTGCTGCTAAGAGGGACCTTATCAAGCAGCTCTGGCCAAAAGCAGGGACAGGACAAAATGCAGCCCATACCCAAACACCTGACATTGTAGCACAGAGGGAAAAAGCCTACTCAGCTCCTGCTGGAAAATGGACACAGGCAACCCAGAGAAGCTGAAAAGAAGGAGAGGGTGAATGGACAGGAGTGACATGAAGAAAGGCAGCTTGTGTGGACAGGTAAGCCATAGAACAGGGGGGAACTGGAGAACAGTGGCAGAAAGAGACACAAGTACTTTGAAACTCAGGAGAAGGCAAAGAAGTAGAGATTTTTACTAAAAGGCAAATCTATAGGAGGAGGTGCTGAGAAAATAAAAGGATCAGGGAGTTCTGGTAAGCTACAGGAGTCCACAGAGATCATCTTTTTGGACTGTCACTACTACCCACATTTTCCTAAGGAAACCTTGCACTGTAATAAACAACCAGAACAGTTACGGATGTGGAGAGAACTAGTGTTAGCTTCCTCTTGAGAGTCTAAATGAGTACAAGTTGCTCCTTCTTCTGTTAGCTTCCCAGCTCCCAGACTCAGATAATCAGATACACTGTTCTTGCCACTTTGCTAGTTTTACCAGGAGACAATTGCTGCAGGTAAATACAGAGTGTTTTCCGTTGTTTTTTTGACCTCAGTCGAGCAGGATTCACTACACTAGAAGAGATCAGCACACAAAGGCTAACATGCCTGGGATGAGACAGAAGTAATTATACAGCAACTGCAGAGTCTACTGCTACATCTTGTCAAGTTCAAATCTAAAGTTCAAACAACCGTAATACCACCTAATACCTGCACACCGGTGCCACTTCTGTAAAATGCATGAATGTCGTGCTGAGGAAGTCAAGAAAGACTGAGTCCCGAGGTACCTGAGCTATTCTCTGGCACTTGCTGGACGTCTCTGCTCCCTAAGCCTCAGCGGTTGCACAGTTTTATCTGCTTTCAGGTACAGCTGTCCCTACCTGTTGCCTCCTTAGGTCCTAACAGTGAACGTGCTCACTGTGTTTGGTACTCTGCATGACCAGTGATTTGACAGGTCAGCGCTGTTTCTGATAGCACAGAAGCTGACAATCAGAAAGATGTCCTCACGGAGCAGAGGACAACCAGTGTAACCTTTGTGTGTTTTGCTCCCCTGTGGAGTGCTCATTATGCCATAAGGCATTTTAAGGGTCATAACTGTTCATTTGACAGCCTGCCAACTATTTTGATAAACCCGCTTGAAAAGTGAGAGACAAACTACATGGGCTTCTAAGCTTCCAGAGAGCTTCCAGTTTCACAGAATATTGGTACTGCAGACAAACATCGACATGTGCTCAGAAAACCTAGTGATGCTCCTCCGCTTCACAGTTGTCGATGTCACTGCTAAAACTGCCTCTGTTAACGGGCAGCTCAGAAAAAAACTGACCTGGTCCAAGTGTCAAGACTGCTGCTGCTGACACAGCAAGTAAAAGCGTTTGGAAAGTGATTGACACACCAGGACTTGACATACAGCTCCCCACCAACTTTATGCATTCTGGATGCTTTTGATAGCAGAGGAAGGCCGGACCATGCCACTAAGTGCAAACATTCCTTGTCATGACAGTGAGCAGAACCAATTCCCTAAAATCAATTAATTTTTGTTTCTAAATTAGCCTCGTCCTTCTTTTCCTATCTTCGCCCTGAAGCTCCCGACCTCATCCCTCCCAATCCTCCAAGTCAGCCTCTTCTGAGCTGTGCCTCCGCCTGTGTCCTCTGCCCTGGGTGAGGGGGCCGCCGGTGCGGCGGGCAGCCTGGGGGCCGCTGTGCCCGCCGAGCTCTCCGGGAGCTCTCCCCGGTGCCGGCCGCGGCCGCTTCCCCCTGCACCGTCGGCCGCGGCCCGGCAGGCGGCAGCAGCGCGCTCCACCGCGGGGCTGCGGCCGCGCTGGCTCCGCTCCGCGGTCCGCGCTTCTGCCCCGCTGTCCTGACGCGACCGCGGGCCGCGTCGTGCTCCGCCACCCGGCCCGCGCGTCCCCGGCGGAGGAGCCGTGCCCGAGGCGGCAGCGCGGCTGCGGAGGGCACCGGCTGGGCTCGGCGCAGGTGGCGCGGCGCGGGGCGGTGCATTGCGGGGAAAGCCCGCCCGGGAGGGGTGGGCACGGAGAAATGTCCCGCCGAGACAAAGGCGCCCGGGAGGGTGAAGCTGCCCCCGCAGACAAAGCAGCAGCAGCCACCCTTGCCCGGCGCTGCGCCGCACCTCCGCGACCTCCCGCGGGGGAGCCCCCAGGCGCGGGGTTTCCTCTGCTGGCGCTGCCTGAGCCCTGCCGGGAGGACGAGGACAAGGAGGAGGAGGAGGAGGGTGGGAGAGCGGCTGTGCCGTGGGCAGGAGGGAAGCCGCTCTCCGAGCGTGAACTGAGCTCAGCACCGCCGCCTGCCTCGCCTCGCCTCCCCGTCCCTCCCTCCTCCCCTCCTCCCCCCCCACCTCTTTCCCGCCTCCCCCCCTCCGCAGGCGGCTGCGAGCCCGGATGGTTTGCGAGCGGAGTTGAGGGGGCAAACTTTGAAGCCCAGATGCCTGTGGGGCTGCGCGGCAGAGCGCGGCTGCTCCTGCAGGCACCTGCCGCCGCCGCCCTCCCCCCGGCGCTGCCGCCCTCCGCGGGGGCGGCCGGCCCCGCTGCTGCCGCCGGCCGCCGAAGCAGCGGGCGCTGCGGCCGCGGCTAGGGCGGGCGGGCGGCGGGCGCGCCCCCATGCGGGTCCCGGGCTGGGGCGCGCCGGCGGCGGCAGGCGGGAGCCGGGCGGCGGCCGGGCGGTGCTCTCCCGCCGCCTGAGTGGGCGCGGCGCGGCGCGGGACGGCGGCGCGGGGTGCCGGGAGCCATGGGCTATTGCAGCGGCCGGTGCACGCTGGTGGCGGTGTGCGGCGCGCAGCTGGTGAGTGGCGGCGGGGGCGGCCCGCGGAGGAACGGGGAGGGTGGGGGGAAGGAGAGAGGGAGGGAGAGAGGGCGGTGGTGGGGCTGCTCCCCCGAGGGGCGGAGGGGAGGGGGACGGCGCCCGCGGTTTGGGCGAGGAGGGGGGCGCGGGGGCCGAGGTGTGAGGTGGGAGGGTGGGAAATAGGGGCCGCGTTACAGGTAGTTTCGCGGAAGGTTTGCCAGGGAGGCTGCGGTGGGCGCACGGCGGAGTTTATTAACTCGGGCAGTTTTCCCGGGCGTTGTCTCAACTTGGTGCCCGGTTTCCTCTGGCAGGCCGGTGCTTGGCTGGCCTGGTGTAAAGCGGGGCCGCGGCCGTGTCAGGGGTGATGCACAGCTTGCCAACAGTTTGCCGTACAGGTGTGTGAGTGAAGTTGTTATGCCTGTGCTCTCCTGTAGGTATGTTGGGGCTTTTTCCCTTTCAGACTTATTGGCCAGTGTATATTGGCACTGCATCGCTGTGTTGTTACGGCACTAGAACACTTCTGTATTTGTGCTTACCTTTAGAGGAGGCGTGTGGCAGCACTTGTAAGCTCTGCTGCCAGCGGAACTAGACCGAGTTTAAAAAGTAGGCACTGAGATACAATAACAAAGAAACTGCCTAGAAATACATCTGCTTAACGAGATCGTTAGACTGTGCGATTGTATCGTGGTACCTTACAAGTGTCTGGGTTTAAAGTTAAAAAACCTAAAGAAATGCCCCTTCTTGTAGTGTATATGTGGATTGTGGCTTTTTTTTTTGTTGTTGTTGTTATCACATCACATACATGAGATGTAGAATTCTCGTGGATTGGGATGCAGTGACACCCAGCCCGAGATCTGTCAATGGAATCTACCCGATTTCTCATTTTCATTAGACCAAGTGGTCATGTGCTGGCAGAACAGGTGCTGAAAGCACCTTTGTTAAGGAGTTAACCTTACAGCAGGAAGGAAATAATTCCTATTACCCCATCCCTCTGGCTCTTACGGAATAGTTTTGCTGAGAAAGTGTTAGTCGGTATCAATAGCAACCAGCGTTGTCGCCAATTCCTCTCCTGCAGACAGGTACTAAGAGAACTACAGAAGAAAAAAGCCAGTAGATTTCAGGGACCAAAATCAGTAAAGCAGTACATAGGAAAAGGAAGATGTGTTAGCAGATCAGAAATTCAAAATGCCCCCCATCTTTCTATGACTTGTGATCAATGCTTAATCCTTTTGTATTCTGGAAAACATTTTATTTGTATATGCTGTGTTCCACCTAAGTCATCTGATTCTTTGTGGCTAGATGTCTCTTATCAGATGTGATTTATTCATGCACACTGTCTAAAAGAAGAATCTTGAATAGAAGTAGTGAATCTCGAGTGGAATGGTCGGAATGTAACCTTTTCTAGCAATTTGGAAACATAAAATTAATCACTGAAGTTTCACAGGCATACTTTTGAATTTTTTTTTGCTGCAAAAGGAATAACAAATCGTTTAAATTGTACTGTTTATGGACAAAAGGTTATTTTTTTTTAATGCAGTCAACAACCAGGAGATTATGATGACTCTGGAATTTGCGAAGATGTTAAATTATTATGGTTTTGAAAGTCTGTGAAGGAAAACATATTTGCTAACTCATGGTGACAAAAATACATACAAAACTCATAGTAAGAACATAAACAGAAATGCCCTGTAGGAAGGTGGCAGCAGGTGGATGAGCAGGTAAGCTAATGTGAAATTGTAGCTTTAATGTAAGCTTTTAAAAAGTGGTTGTAAACTACAAGGTCAAATATGTATTTTTTTTTAAAAAAAGTAAATATCGTATTCTAGAGTAGCTTGAGCAAACTTCTAACATATTTCCATAAACTGAAAGTAAACTTGAAAATTTTTCCTGAGCAAGAAAAGGACATGCTAGCAGCATCGTAAACCTCTGAATCACACTTGGCCTATGTAATGACATTTAGATAAGTTCAAAGCAGGAATAATCATTTACATGAAGAAAAAGGAGTTGGGGATGGAAAAAGTGATGCACTTTATTAAAATTACTTTTCATATTCCTTCATGTGTCATATACCATTAGATGGGAACAGGTAATGAATTTTAAGTTAAGGAGACTTAAATCCCCTAAGCAGGCCTATGGGTGATTGATCAGTTGTCACTACTTCTAAGGTAAAGGCTACTTAAGAAGGCGAATGCTGTCAAGATTAATCCTAGAATTAGCTACCCTGTTAATGCAGATGCAAATCAAAAACAACAGATGAAAAAGTTATCTGGCCTGAGGAGATGGGCGTGGGAAACATTTCTACAATGATAACCATACTGTAGAAAAAAAATCACAGAAAACATTTAATGTGAAGATTGTTTATTACTGATACCTGGGTTTCAGTGTTAAAATGGTCATGTTTGAAGTAGAAAAATATACTTTTGTTTGAGGAGAAAAAGTTTGTAAAAAGAAAGATTTCTTCCATTTTAAAAATGAAAATATTTTCTTCCATCTCTGCAGAGCTAGGGTGTGGTGATCTAATTGGTCTCTGTAGGCACTGTACAATAAATAATATTGAAGAACACTGCAGTTCATTAGAAAAGCTGTTGCATATTGTATGTGTATAAATGATGTAGATGTCATGAATGGACAAAAAAGGGCGGTTGTTTCAAATACTGGTGCAGGAGGAAAGCAAGCAGAATTATTTTCATAAATGCATTTTAAATGCTTATAGCTAAGGCAACATACTGTACCATCAGATTATCAGAAAGCTCAAGGAATGTTTCTGCTCTCAAGGGCATACTAAGCATTGCTTCCCTACTTATTAACATACATACACCTTCTTGCTTGTACTCATTTGTACTATGGAAAACAACCTTTGACAGCTCATTTTCCTCTGCATTTGTAGCCAATGAGAAGAATTAACAGCAAGTAAGAGCTAATTTTGCTGATGTTAGTATTGTCTTCTGTATACAGAGCTAATTATCTCAACATATCTTTTAATATTTTTAAGATACTAATTTAGATCTATCTCGTCCTTTGTCCTTCTGAAGAGAACCCCAGGCATAGGGGCTCTGGTGCTTTTTGTTGTATGTCAACTGTTCTGGTTGTATTGAAAGGATTCTCTGCTATTGCATTTTGTCCTTTAAACCTCTTTATTTTTGGGTGTCTCCTTTTCTATTAATAGCTTATATCAGTAACACTAATATCTTGTTGCTTAGTCTTTTTAACAGCAAGAGCAGCAAAGGTGAAACTGCCAAGATTATTGTGCTTTCTAGAAG
Source organism: Trogon surrucura (assembly GCA_020746105.1). Classification (NCBI taxonomy): domain Eukaryota; kingdom Metazoa; phylum Chordata; class Aves; order Trogoniformes; family Trogonidae; genus Trogon; species Trogon surrucura. Next base: position 59,097,825 of record CM036618.1, read on the forward strand.
GCTTAGAGAGCCCCATGGAAACCAGTTTAAAACTTTCTACATGTCCATTGTTGCCACTTGGGAAAACCTGAAGCAGCGGCAAAGCAGCAAGAAGTAATGCATTTTTTTTCAACTTAGAAGCTCTCTTCCCAAGTGCAGTGATGAGAAAGGGCAACAATTCATAAAGAAACTTTAAGTTTGCAGAAATCATTGCCTTATGGTTTCTATCCATCAGACAAAGGCTGCCACACTCCCAAGGCTAATTAGATCACCACCTTTGCATTGCCTTCTCTGTTTCCATCTGAATTTACTGATTTTATTTATATTGTTATTTTTGTACATTTTGGCAGATTTGATTGCTTTTTGCAAAATCTTTATCTTTACTTTGAGCTAATGAAGAAAATGATCAAAGTGCTAACAGCTTGTATGGAAATGTCCTTGTTCTGTGCTTTTCCAAAAACAAATAATGCGAATTAAGAAAAAATTCAGGTGCTTTATTGCAAAAACTGAATCAGCTGAGTTAATTTCTCTACTTGCCCATGATAGCAACTTCCATAAACACGTATTTAATTACCTTGTTTCACACGAAGACACATACTTGATCTGTGGTACCACCCAAACCCAGGAAATCACTTACAAACTGGGAAGTAATATCTACCATGTATCTTCTGCGACTTATTCTGATGTCATGAGAGATGCCTGTAATCTATATTGCACACATGATAAAAGACTGAAGAGTGTCCTGTTCTCTTCCGATTCTCACATGCATTATAGAACAACGGTACATGTCACTACAGAGGACAGAGCTTGGTTCTTAGAGAAAAAGTCTGCCTTAGTTATCAGTCTGGTAAAGTTTTGGGTTGCCTTTTTAAAATACGAACAGCAAACATTCTTATGCTTGTTCAAACGTTTCAGGAATGGTGATCATCGTGAGTTCTAGTCTATAGTATAAATCTGTCTACAAGGTTCAGCCCAGTTTATTACCATGGATATCTTTGCTTGGGGAAAACCTCATATTTCAAAAGTTTGCAGGCTGAATTTTCTCTGGACCTTCAGGGAGTGAGGTCTGCCAGATGAGAGCCGAGCTCTCATAGGGATTCATACCAGGTACTCTCTAGGATTAGCTTCTCTGCAATTTTATGTAATAAAACATGTAATAAAAAAAAGAAATATAATAACTATATTTGTTAATACAGGCTCTTATACCATGCATATCAGGGTATTTTCTAATAGCACACCAAACCACATAACTAGTGTATGTAGCCTGGTTTTTTTTGGTTTTTTTTTTTTTAGCTATAGGGAAGCAGTAGTGAAATTTTATGTGTTTCCTTTTAATTGCTGGATTTTGGGGAGAGTTTTTTTGTTTTGTTTTTTTTCTTTTTGCATGTGTAAATTGTGTTTCATTGTCACTGTTGCCAATGGTTTTCAATAGCAGCTTTAGGAGAGAAATGTCTACAATGGAAAATTCTGATGACATGTACATGTTCCTATGTTTTCTGCTAGCAAAAAGGGAATTAAAGACATGGGCTTTCCACGTGGAATGGAAAGTGATGTTGTTGCTGCTCTTAGCTTGTGGATCTGTAGGCCTATCAATCTAGAAAGAGAAGTGTTTTGGATAGTACTTTAGATCTAAGTACTGCCTTTGAAATTGTGACTGCATCAACGGCTTGTATCTGTTCCTTAATCTTTAAAGTTCTGCTTCTTGCTTTGTTTCAATTTCGATAGGAAAGACAGTGAAAGTCTTGGTTTCATTGTATCCCAAAACATTGTGATCCTACTGGCAATGAAAGGAAACAGACCTGTGAATAGAAGACTTTCAGCAGATGTATGTTTGAAAGCTATTGTGTAACACTGAGTAGATTTTGAGGTGTTGCTGGGAATATACAAAAGGAGGACTTGATTGTGAATTCAGAGAGCTAACATCTTTTGTTGCTATGAAAGAAATATATAGCAACCTTTTTAGGTTTAAGTGAGACCTTGGTAGAAAAGTAAACACTTTTTCTATTCTTTTGAGAAAAAATGCTGATGATTCATCACCAAACTTTTTTTTTCTGATAAATTGAGGTCAAATATAGTGATGCATACAAAAATGGATGTCAGAGGTAATGGTCCATTATGTCATTTAATTTTAGTGGTTTGATGTTCACTATGAGTGGTACAGTATTATTTTTCATAGAAGTGTGAATGAGTAATAATTGTGAATAACCAATCAGGCCCTGTTGTTTTAACTTACAGGGGTAAAAGATTTCAGACCAGCTGAACAGCAAGTTTAATTTACTGCTTTTTGAAGCTGAACTTCTTTAGAGTTCAGTAAGCAGACTCAACATTCAGATATTGTGGTGATGGGTGGGAGGGAAAGGTTTAAATAGATTGAGAGAAAAGGAGTTGAATAAACTAGCCGAATATAGGGACCTAGAATATCTAGTGAAGTTACTCTTCTTGTATAGCCATGAGGCAAATCTTTGACAGTAGGAATTAATTTCACATTGACAGAGATTTGAGCTAGCACCTTGAATGATGAGCAGCAGGATTTGTGTTTTTTTTGTGCATGTTTTATTTTTTCTTTTTCTGTTTCTTTCCAAAAAACACTAAGTAAGCATTTTTAAAAGACACTAAAAACTCTCTCTAGTCAGCCTGTAGCCAGTGAAGGGATATCTGTCATCCTGTAGTCAGCAGAAGGTAACAGGCTCCATTGCAGAATGGTTCAAAGCAGAAACATGTTTTGAGTTGGTGGTGACTTTACTGTCCCAGGCCGAGCTGAGGGAATGTATATAATGCAAATGCAGCAGATAAGGTTTGTAAACATGTACTTTGTGACTTGTTCCAGGGAAGAATCTAAATCCACTTGAGGTCTTTTCAGTGTCCCGGTGAATCCGATTATGTGGGTCTCAACATCCAGTTTCAGTCAGCATGAAGTTTTGAGAAACTTCCCTGGGCTTAGCGACTGGTGGGGTTCAGGCACTGTCAGCTCCGGAGGCTGATGTCAGTGCCCAGTGAGCTTCCTGGGTCTCCCCATACACTCCAAATGACATTTTTGGTCCTATGGTTCCACTGACCTCAAGACATTATCTCAGGTGTAAAATGCCAAAAGAGACAGCGATGCCAGAAATACTGGATTTCTACAGAATTTGCTTATGATTCTTAATTTAAGTGACATTTAGCAAAGAATAACAGTAGTGAGTATTTTCATATATCGGTGGAGATGAGGATATTGATGATCTGACTAAATCAGAATAACCGATCTAGGCTTCTCTGGGGTCAGAAGCGGGACTCTTCAGGGGGCAGGTCAGAGTGTCTAATGTTAGTGGCCCTAAACTGCCCTTTAGAGTTGTGTCTTAAGTGGTCCTTTAGCTTAAATGCACTTTTTGGAAGGGGCAGGGAGAGAAGAAATCACAGACCCATTGTATGTTGTTTTGCCATCCACTCTACTTATTATTTACATTTTCTTCCCTATTGCACTTTCACTAGTCATTTTACTGAGGACTTTTTGATTTTAAGAATGACTGTGATCTACAGGTTGTGAAATGCTTTTTTTGGAAAGGTATTTGTCTCTTCATTGATTGCAGAAGGAAACTAAGGAGCCCATTTTCACCAGAGCAATGTAAACTTTTTTTGCATATGTTCCTTAAGATCCCCTAAATATATGCTGAAATCGAATGGATAAAACCATTTTATGCTCATTTTGGTTTTTAGGTGATTTTCTGTAGCATCCAATGCAAGTGAGGAAGACAGGGACTACTGTAATAAATGTGTGATAGTAAAGAGTGTGCTGAAAACATAGTAATTTAAAAACACTAATTTATTGTCATCCAGGTTAATCTTTATTTATTATTATGGCTTGTGAAAGACAGAGGCTGCTGAATGTTACCTGACTTGTCATTTCAACTATTGTGTCCACTCTACTTCACATTGTCTTGCCCCTGTGGCAAATAAACACTTTGCAGTTTTTTATTTTATCCTCCTTCCCCAGATGTATATGTACCAGCTGGATAGCATCTGAGAATTGTTTCAGCATTTTATCATTCTATAACCCTCAGACAGAAATGACATTTAGAAGAAAAATTACTGATTTCTGTCTTCACTAAAAAGTAAACATGCATAGCTAATAGTTCTATTCACCACAGATCATACTTATGCATTTTTAATAAAAACTTGATTTTAATTCATACATAACTTATGAGAAATGTTTATCAGTTTAGGGCTCTGCTGATTCCCACTTAAATGTTTACATATATCTGGATACCTTGAAAATGTCTTTCATTTGAGGCTCAGATTTACTTTTTATACACAAATTTACTTCTCTGCTGCCTACGTAATGATGTAATATATATAAGAAATGCTGATTATTGCACTGATTGCTAAAATCAGTAAAAGTACCATTTATATGACATAAATGAATTCCAGATTTTCCTTTGCTATTTGAAGTAATAGTTTTCTAACACCAGGGTTTGTTGTTTGGTGGGTTTTTTTTTTCATTTTTTTTCCCCCCTCAGTTGAGGTTTTAGGCTGCATCTCTAGTGGCAAGTCACCAGTTACATGTAACTGGCAAGTTACCAGGTAGGTGAATAGGAAAAGAAACAGTCTATCACATCCTGTATTCATACCACAACAGAATGAGGTCTGATTTCCTCAGTCTTCTTTCCTTATGAAGGAATTCTCATTAGCAGAGTTTTGTACAGAAGGCAACCTATGAGGTTAATCCTGTTATTTCTGAGAGGCATGTCAAAATGATGATGCCTGTCGTGTTTATATGTTGCGTCACCTTTCAGAAGGCAGAAATGTGGGACCATTTGCAGGTGGTGGGAGATGCTATTTCATTTAAGCCTGTAATGAATAGGCTCTGAAGGACCTTCTGGAGGTGGCTGCCTCTTTCTACTGACTATACAGGGATCTTTAAGTTGCTGCCCTCTCTTCTGCATGAACCTTTATTTACTTCATTAAGCCTGCTGATCTTTGACAGTGTCTTTGTACTCAAGGAGAGAGGATAGACTGTGAAAGTCTTTTCTTTAGAATTTGGCAGAATATACATGACATCTCTTCTGGATGAATGGAAGTTGTGCTCGAGACCTAGAATAAGGGTCAGAGGGGCTGTCCCTGTTCACCTTGGATAACATTTACTGTCTGAGTGATCCCGCAGTAGTGAATGAAATTGGTCTACATGAACAAGATAGTATTAAAGAGATAGAGAGTCTTGAATCTAAGGTACTGACTCATGTTTGTGTAAGAAAGCTTAATTGTATTAGGAAATGATGTAATTTCTTTTCAGGTGACTCACACCATGGGTCAATTTACTAATTAAAAATTCCTTTAAACTTCTTCATAGACAGACTACTAATTGGCCCTCAACGAGTATATTCTTCTCGTTTGAAGATAAAAAGCTTTGTGAGGAAAGGAAGATAGATGCTACGATGTCTCTGTAGAACAATGCATGGATCTTTGAAAAGCCATTCTTCAATAATTAAACGAAATGTGAAGTTTGCAAATTTTTGCGTGACCAACAATGGCCCAGCATTTCTCATTATCCTCTGGTCACAGTCTCTGTGGCAGGCTGTTCTATTACAGAGCACAGAAACAAAAGGAGAAAAAAGCCCGTTGTGTGTCACTGCTGCCTTCACAAAGCCACAAATACATTAAACTCAAGATACCGTTCATTGTGCACTTGAGCCACCAGTGACAAAGGTACAGTGAGTACCACTGAATGTCAGGCAGTCATATGTCATTATGTCACTGTTCAGATTGGCACAGCAAATGACAGTAAAACAAATGAAAATGTTAGCAGCTAAAGGAATGCGAAAGAATAAGAGGCTTGTCTGAAAAAAAAAGAATGGGAATATGGGTGTTATTTCTGCCACTAGTTATAAGGTTGATTTTCCCTCTTTTCTTTCTTAAAGTTTTTAATTTAAGTTCTTGGTCATGCCCATCTCATGCCCTTGAGTCCAGTTTTATTTTCTTTGACACTAGTAGCAGTCACAGGCAGTGACAGCAGCTGGTAACAAGCCAGATGATGGCACTGGTAGTGTTAGCATGAGACATAGGCTTCACTGTATCCTGAAAACAGAGTTCATTGTCTTGGATTTTATCAGACTGGCTTTCCTGAGAGTGGAGCTGGCAGTAAATTCTGTACTTGCAGAGGGGAAACCACAGCAAGCTGGATGCAGCATTCAGCAATATACCCAATAATGCCTGTTTCTGGTGCTGGCAACCTCTCAGAATATTTAGAGGAGCTGCTGTCTGATACAATCTTTTTTCTTCCCCATCACCCATGGTTAGGGTCATAGTGGCAGGTACAGGAGAAAGTTGTTGGTCTCAACCGCTGGAAGAGATGGTGCCTATTCTCCATCATGCTAAACTGTTTTTTCGGCTGCATAATAAAAGTTATTTATGGACACCGATAAAGTAGTATCTGTTGTATAATATCAAAGATAGGCATAAGGACAATAACAAAAGGCAGCTGGTTTAGTAAGCTCTATTTGCTGCAGAAATGTGCTGCTCTTTGCAAACTGAAATAAAAAAGTGTGGGGAGAATGCTGTGTTTTTTTTCTGGTTTCTGGCATTTGCAATCTTTCCTGCTTTGCAGTGTGCTTATAATGAGAATTATGTGGGTCCCATGTTAGTATTTCTGTTGTCGTGACTAGTGCCTTATTAGAGGACAGCTGCTCCTTTCTGCCCAGCATATATACGTAACTACCACTGACAATAATAGAAGTTATGAGTGTAGCCCTCCTCTGCATTGCACCGATGAAGGATGCTGGAGCTCTCATGGTTTCAGTTAATTAACGCGGGTGGAAAACCCAGAACGAAGCAGTGATCAGTCTGGGACTATTCACATGCTTATTCTGAGCGCCATGCCTGTAAGGAGGCTTTGAACTTCCAGCAATTATAATTTGGCCCTTGTAAGAAGTGAGTAAGAAAGGCATAGTCTGAACACGCGAATACACATGTGAGTCTCTCAGGTCATGCTGAGTGCCTTCACTAGAAGACCACATATTCAGGTTCGCATCAATCTTGAGCAGCCTCATGGAAGACTGGTGTGCAGATGTTGTTGCCGTGTTCTAAGCATTGTATGGTAACTCCTCAGTTTTGCTCTAGTTCCACCAGGATTAAAAAAGGGGTGGCCAGAAGATTTCTCCAGAGCTTCTTGGATGCTGTAATGGTGCCTTGGCTGCTGTCACTTCTGCTGAGAACTGGACCGTTTTGGAACAAAGAAGAATACAGAAGTGGCACAGTGCCATCGTAATGCTGTTAAGAGCTGATGTAAACTCAGCCGGAGAAAACCATTTGCAATGAACAACAAGATTTGTTGGCCGGGCCAAACGCAAGAACATACTCTCAAGAACCACCTCTTGGCATTTTAGCTATTGTAATAAGTTGTGTGTGTACATCCTTAAGCACTTGTTTCTCTCAGCTCAGATCTGCGTAGTGAGCAGCTCAGACTGACTTAGGGAATGTAAATCTGTGCTTCTGTGTTCATGTAGGTTCCTCTTTTGCTGATGATTTTTCGTTTGCTTTTCAAAATTTGAGTAAATTAGAAGTTCTGCAGTATTTAGGATGACTAATTGGACTTCTGGGTGATCACAAGCCCTGACTCTTTTCGGAGGGTGAAAACTATTAGTCTTAAAACAGCATCACCTATTCCAGACAGTTTCCTTCCTAATTTAGGACAAGGAAGTTATACAAAGCTACAGTGATGAATGAATTGAACAGTTAATATTCGACATTTCATGATTATACCATTTAAAAATAGCTGGCTTTCGGCACACAGCTAGTATGGCTTTATATGAATTAGAAAACCTAGATTTATACTAAGTTCCCTGTTACCTTTCAGTTTGAGGTTTCAGGAGAATGACCGTAGATCCTAGAGGTTCTGGTGTTCTGTGCATGTGTGGGCACATTCAATAAGGATGGCTCAGGGAGGTCAGGACATTCATTTACCCTCACAGCTAGACCGGCCAAGTGATTGAGAGAGAAATGCAGAATAGCAGCACAGTCAGTAGTAAACTATTTATTTTTTTTTAAAGTTAGTTTGAGATATCTTAAATCTTTGTAAAAATGAAAACTGGTGGCACCAGCAAGTGCCAGAAGAGTACTTTGGAACAGCCCTCTCTGAGGCAGTTTGGAAGGCATGTCTGTCATAACTGGAATATATGGGAGATGCAAACTTTGTATTTTAACATCTCCACATTTCAGGAGAATGTTATTTTAATCTCTGCACCTGAGGTTCACCTACACAATTTAGGGCAAGAATTGGTTTGCTATCACAGGTGCCTCCCTGTGTTGATAGTGCACAGCTGTGGCTGGGATCTGGGGGAGACTGACGAGTGCATACTCAGGACCTCCATGCAAGCTCTGAATGGTGGCATCCCGAGGGCTGAGCCGTGCTGGCATCATTCTTACCCCGACGCAGTGATGGCCTCTGAGCTGGCCAGGTTCTTGCAGTGTTACATGATTTCACAGTGAATAATATCGATTTCTAACCCACATACTCCTGCAGGAAGGTGGAGAAGAAGGTTTATGCTCATGCAGAGACCTGAAACTCTGACTATGGTGTTTAGCAAGGTGTCGTAGCTTAGAGCTTTTATCCCATTTATTTTGAAGATGTCAAATTTGTTGAGTGTGCTGAGGCACGGCTACTGAGGGAGAGAATGGGTAATCTTCCAGGAGCATTCCCATGTAAAGTGTCAGCTTTCATTTGTGAGGAACCTGTCTTGATGAATGATGTGGTCCCTGCCAATTCTGTCTTCCTAATTGTGTGGATCTTTCCTAGAACAGCGTGGATTTGTGCTGCCTCACGTAAGGTTCAGCCTAGACCCAAATGATCAGTGTATGATGGTGGGTAGTTATGCAATTCTACTAAAAGTATCATGCTCTACATCCTAGCCATGCTAGAAATTGTATGAGGTCAGTATGGTAATGCAGCCACCGGAATCCCTTCAGAACATCAAATTTGATAGAGACAAAATGTTCTTCATGAATATTTTTTAAAAGGTCAAAAAGTAGAGATGATTTATTTACTTCAGTTGAAATTGAGCAGGTCTTAGGTTAAGGTGAGGGACAAAGAAAATAAATCTCTAGAATTATGTTATACTTGACAGGATGTTGATCAATAATTGTCTCAGCAGGATCTGATGGTGAGCTGAAAAGTGATTTTACAAATTTATATAAATATATCTGATTGGCACTTCTTTTTGTTACATTGCTCTGCATAGATTTTTTTCCATACTTTGTCTCCACATTAATGCTTCAGGAATTTTAGACTAGACTTATTTTTTTATTAAAAATAGGTTAGACGATCCTGTCTTTTGGTTAATATTCCTACAGTGTAAGAAAATAAATACTTACCTGGACATTATTAGCCTACTAATTTCATGACAAAGAATGTTTTATGCTACAGTGGTTTTACTGGATACCCCACATGGTAACTAGTGCTATCATAAAGACATCTGCCTTGGAAAGGGAAACACTTCCCATAGATATTTAATAATCACAGAAGACGCATGTCTATGAAGTTCTAACAAGAGCATTTATTATTTGCGAAGTATTGTACAGTTTTCTTTTATAACCCCTTTTTTCTTGTGTCTGTAGTCTCCCTGTGATTGGAGAAATAATACAAGCTCTATCACTAGCCAGCTAGGGTAATCTTAGATTATTTCTAGTGTGTGTTATTGAAGATCTGTGTCATTTTCTGTACCTCTTTTTGTACTTGCTGCCACACTTTCGCATCCATGCAAGCACCTGGGAGGAATTCCCACCAGGTACCTCAGTGCCTAGGCTGCCTACCAAGATGATGGAGACACGCAGGTGCCTCTAGAGGAGGAAATCACTGCTCTTTGTTGGCATTGAGCGAACTTCACTTGCTCTAAGTCATGCTCTGAAAGAACCACTGTGTCTACCAACTTGATGCAGAATATTGGATCCTAAATTAGGTGCCTAGAGTACACAGAATATCTGTGCTCTTTCTACACATCTGGTGTATGCTTTGTACTAAGCGTAGAGTAAGTTAAAATACGGACAAAACTTTTTTTAATATTATTTTTTTTCTTTTTCTCCCTCTTTTCCACCCTCTCTCTATTTGCTTTCAGTGCCTTTATCTTTGTAATCAGCCGTACAACTGCACAGGCAAGCTCTCCTCATTAGGCAGCCTATGATTTGCCTGGACCAGCTTTAGGGCCGTAGTCTCTTTTGGTAGCATGCTAGCAGAGGATCTCAAGAATAAAAGAGTCGTTTGCAGGGGCTGTTATCACTTATCCTGGCAGATACACCGCATGATGGATTGTGCTGCTTCTGAAGCAGGCCAGGTCTAAAGCAAAGTAGAGTTGAAAGGCAGATATTCACACAGTTCTCCTCTGTCCCCTCCACACACCCACATGCATGGGCACATGCACATGCTCTGCCAGTGTATTAAATTATAATCTGCCAGATTTGTTAAATTACAGCATCTCCTTGTGGATCTGTGTGATACATCAAGAAAAAACCAACCAAGGAAACGGCTATTTATTCAGGCTTACTTATGTAATAAGATGAATATAATTGTAAACAGGAAAGCTGTAAAATAAAGTTAATAAAATTCATCCTTGTAAGGACTATTTACCCTCATAATGGTGACTGAGTCTCTGCTTTTCGGGAGCTGACAAGCACTAATGGAGTATGCAAGAGTGGTTTTCCTTCATACCCTCTTTTTGTCACTGTTCATATCTTTTCACTGCTTGGGTCCTACCTGTATTACTTGCTGGAAATGTCTTGGTAGTAAGAAAAGGTAGGTAGAGCCACTGCTTAGCTGGTATTTGTTGTATTAGCTTGCCTTCTGTTGTTTGAGGAATATTGCTTTTATAGCTTTAAACCAAGCTATATAAGCAGCAAGAATTGCCTACTAAGTAGCTATTAATAAACATGAAATATTTCTGGGTGGAATCACTCCTTCTGGTTCTTTCATATGTCGTTGAGGCTCCATGAATCTTCTTGGTTGCAGTTGGTGATCTGTTTGGTGATAAGGCAATGTCTAGCTGCACTTATATTTCACTGGAGTATCATCTTTATTCCCATAGGTAACTGTGGTTAAAAATGTGAGGGAACATCAGCTCTGTTGCAGCAAAACAGGAGAATAAAGAGGCAGAGAGGTTTCCCCAAAATACGACGCATCTTGGGGAAATGCATCTTTAGTGAAAGAAAATCCACTGACAATAAGGGAATGAAATGACGGTATGGCTTATTGAATTCAAGAAGTGCTGATGGGAAGATAAGAAATGCTCTCTGACATAGTAACAGAATCACGATGAGAAGTGGGCATGAAGGAATGGGGAGAAGAGATGGAGGGAAGAGAAAGGCAAGAAAATACGTAACAAGTGGGAATAATTTTAAATTTTGGGAATTTATTTTCACAAGAATGTCTTTCCCTTAGACCAACCTCTTTTTGTACTGCTCTGAAATCCAAAAGGTCAAAATGAATCAGTTTTTTTTTCAGGGATTCGTGGTTTGGATAACATAAAGAAACTGAAGGAAGCATGCCAGTTTAAAACATTTATTCAATGTATGTGTACATATACAGGAAATATATGTGTGTTTATGTAATGCGAAAAAATGGGTATGTCTCAGTAGTGTGTAAATCCATATTTAAAACAGTGATGTGTCAGGTATAGCGGGTGTACTGCAGTGCATATATGATGACATTCAAAGTATCATAGAATTAGGAACTTTCAGAGAAAAATACACACACCTCTACAGCTTGAGTTGGAAAACCAGGCTTCTTGGGTGCAAGATTAGTAGATGTAGCTTAGGCACAGACAGAGTCTTAATATGTTGAATAAAGGTTACGTATAAGCAATGGATTACATATCCATTTTCAGCTCAGTGTTGCAACAAAGGAGACAGCAGCTTAAGCAAATATGCCTGAATGAAGTCATAGCTCTGAATGTGTGTGCTGTGAGTTTTTAAAATAGAATCCTGTTGAAATGAATAGAGACATCTTCTCCTACGCTGCATGGGTGGTACTCAAGACTTGAGGAGAACGGATGATAGATCTGATACTAATGGAAGTATATTAGAGAGAGATATGAATTTATCTTAATGTATGTGTCATGGGTGAATTTGTCTTTAGCATACCTATGAGCTGAATAAATGATAAATGTTTCATATTTGTGCCATTGAATTAAATAGGAAAGGTCATTTGTTCTGCCATTTCCTACTATTATTATCAATACTAGACTGCTAATTTGAGAGAAAAAGGAAGGAGAGCACAAGAAGAGAAAAAGTAACGTGAGTAATGAGTGCAGGCGGCAAGACCCAGGACCCTGCTGGGAACACAGAAATACAGAACTCCTCTTCAGAGCTGGTATTAACTCCAGAAGGAAATACAGAGAGAGAGCATCCACCGCTGGATCCTGCTGACCAGGGTTCTCGTTGGTTCTGGCCATTCTTTGGAGGTGTTAGGACAGCACCCTGGGGAACAGAGAGGTCAGCAGAAGTGGACGAACTGTCACACATACACAGGAATGCCTTTGTTTTGCTGGTAACCAGTATTGCTGATCATCAGAACTGATGTTTCCTTTGGTGGTGTATTGTGTTGGCCTGGCTGGATTTTGATGGTGGGGAGGTAGCTGCAGGGTGGCTTCTGCAAGAAGCTGCTAGAAGCTTCCTGAGTTTGATACAGCCAATGCCAGCCAGCTCCACTGCTGGCCAAGATTGAGCCTACCAGTAAAATAATAGCAGAGGAACGCCTCTGTGAAAACGTATTTAAGAACGGGGAAAAAGAACTGCGCCACAACAGCTGGCACAGAGATGGAGGAGTGAGAATCTGTGCAGACACCAAGGTCTGTGAAGAAGGAGCGGGGGAAGGATGAGCTCCAGGTGCCGGAGCAGAAGGAGTCCCCCGGGTCTGTGGTGAAGACCGTGGTGAAGCGAGTTGTCCCCCTGCAACCCGTAGGCGGGGTGTAGATGTCCACTGTGGGGCAGAGGACTCCACGCCATGTGGGTGAATGCCTGAAGGGGGCTGTAGCCCATGGGAACCTCGCGTCGGAGCAGGTCGCTGCCAGAACCTGTAGCCCGTGGAAGAGGGAATGCCCACGCTGGAGCAGGTTGGTCGGTGGGACTTTTGGGACGCTGCGGGGGACTCATGCTGGAGCAGTTTCCCCCAAAGGACTGCGCCTCAGACTCACGAGGGGTGGGCTGTCCCTCGTGAGGTGTCTCCCGTTGGGCAGTTTGTGATGAATTGCCCTTCGTGAGACGACTCACACGGAGAAGAGAGCGTGAAGCTTGTCTCCCGTGAGAGGGACCCCACAGTGGCCCTGGGGAAGAGTGAAGAGTCCTCCCCCGGAGTGAAGAAGCGGTGGGACCAACGTCGGATGAACTGACCGTAACCCCCATTCCCTGTCCCCCTGCGCCGCTCGGGGGGAGGAGGTGGAGAAACCGGGATTGATGTTAAGCCTGGGAAGAAGGGAGGGATGGGGAGAAGGTGTTTTGCTTATAAGATCTGTCTGCTTTTCTTATTTCTCACTACACCTCTCTGATTTGTTCTCGTAATAAATTTAACTCATTTCCCCAAAATCGAGTCTGTTTTGCCTAGGACGGTAAATGAAAGTGATCTCCCTGTCCTTAACTCAAACCTTGAGCCCTTTGAAATATTTTCTCCCCCTGTCTAGTGGAGAAGGGGGGGTGAGAGAGCACCTGTGTGGGCACCTGGCTGTTGGCCAGGGTCAAACCACAACAGGTGGAGAAATACCCTGCATTTTCTGTTCATTCCAGTTACCCATAGCTCGCTCACCTAAGAGAGGAATTAACTGAGCCATTTGAGTGGTGTGGGTGGAAAAAAACGACCATACTTTTAGATTATGTGCTCTAGCAGCAAGCACACACTTAAAGTTCATTTTGTAAAAAACCTTAAAAATATGTTTAGCCCAGTAATATAGAAGTTGTAACATAGTCTGTAGTTTATTTTGAATATATTTAGAAAGTCTACTAAAATTCAAACTTCAGCTCAGATTTTACGGTAAAGAAATCAACATAAATTGAGGACCCTGCATAATGTCAGTAAGACAAGCTTTTATTCATGAATTGTATGAATGTTGATTTTTAAAGCAAAACTAAGCCCGCACTAACAAGACACACTCTAGAGGAAAGAATGCATTACAATTGGGCAACTGCGGTATTTTTAAGACTACCCACAGTGAGAGACCTTTTGGCTAAGACAAGGTGGTAGTTTGCACGTTTCTCCTACTTCTGAAACCTGTTCTTTTTTGCCTTTTCACTCACCTTACAAAAATATCAAATCATTTCTCTTTTCCGTTTCCCTTTTCATTTTTTTTGTCAAGCAGTTCATGCTTTGTAGTTGCTGAATGTATACAAATCTATCTTGTTTTGATTTGGGGGGGGGGGTTAATTCTAGCTGATCTGAGCTTTTAATATTGTTTTTTTTCCTAGCTTGATTTTAGTACTCCTTTAAAAATACCTTTGTTTGGTTCCTGAAGTTTATCAATCACCACAAAGAAAATTCTGTTCAAGAACAAATCTAAGGGTTTACTAAATTCCCCTGAAGTTTTACTGGTGTGATATCGATATGTCTACACTAAATTAATTTCTCTTATTTTGCTCTTCTGTACTTACTCATCCAGCTTACCTTAGCTGCTAGTCAACCCTGAAGACCATATGTCTGCTGCTTTAGCTAGTTGGTAAGCTAAGAAGTAGTCAGTGTGCTGAATGCCGTTTAAATAAATTCTGTGGACTTGTGTTAAGTCCTAACATAGTTGCTTGGTTTCTCTGCAGTGAACAGCGTGAGCAGGGCAGGCAGAATTACTCCTGGTGTTGTGCTGAGGGTGGAAAATGTGTCTCATCCCTCTTCCTGGCTGACTTTAACTGTCCACCCATTGCTCACGTTAGATGCTTGTATGAGGTTAGGATCCACACTTGCAACCTGTTCTGGAGTCAGACACTAAGATTGCTCTTTTGGGTACTGAAAGGAAGCTCGGTCCTTTCTGTCATTGTGTGTCTGGAGATTATGCTGTGGTAGCTGTAGCGCTGCCCATTTTTCACGTAGTAAGTGACTTGCTGGTTTGCACGCACAAGAAATAAGCATCCATTCATTGCTCTCTTGAGCACACTGGGCCTGAAGCCTTCATTTCTCAGATATCTTGAGAGAGAGTACCCTTGCCAGCAGTCCAGGAGCGACGGGTTCATCTGTCTGTCTCTTATTCAGTCTGGGACAAGAATAGGACAGAGAAAGGAAAAAGAGACCTGACCTCCATATATGCGAAGAGTTCACTGAAGAAATGTACCTGGACTGAGCTCCTTGGACTGCTCTACTTATTTAGTCTGTTAGAGTTATTAGATGCATAAACAGTATTAAAAGCAGGTTTATACTGAGAATTTCTTTAGTGTGGTGGTGAGTTGGGTAGAAATAATCTCAATTACTTGCCCAGAGTCATGATATCAGTCAGTGGGAACTGTATCTGAAACCTTAACCCCTGATGCTTTCTCGTTCAGGAGTGATCTTATCTAATTTTTTCTTTAGTAAAATGATTCAAAGATTAGTTACTCTAATCATCACTGTTACCAAAGAACTAGGTTCAGGCTCCAGAACAAAAGATCTTAGTAAAACCGTTAACTAAACTCTTGAGAAGATTCCTTATAAAAACTATTTTTATTACAACACCAAGTTGCTTTGTCAGGAAAAGTAGGATTAAGGTAGGAGATCAAACATAACTTTTATTTCTTTCTTTTCTTGCACTCTAAGGTATCGTTGTTTCTCTCAGTATCAGTACTTGTCCAAAAACGTCTTTGCAAAGGGAAATTTCTTAGGCTCACTTTCTTCTGCTAAGTTACTGGTCACGGCCTGATTTTATTCAATGAGACTTTAAAGCCAATTTCAACAATAACAAAAAATGAATATGCTGCGAGTTCTCTGTGCCTCGGAGAAGTACTGAGTAAGTCTAAATCTGGGCAGCCCGATAATTGTCATAACACTGCTCTTTTCCTGCTCATTCTCTTAGTTCTGCACCCCTTCCACAGAGCAGTGTGTGTGTGTGTAGCATGTCACAGGCTGAGTTTGAGAGTCCCCTTCAGACGTGGGATGCCGCGTGTGAGGGGCCAAGGGCAGTGTACAGGGCACTGACACTCTTCACCAGATTGTGGTCTTTTGCCTTCGAGTGTCCCTCTGCAGCTCTTTTATATCTCTGAATAGCTCCTTCCAGCAAGTTCCAGAGGAGCTGAAGATACTCTGATGTTTGAATTGAGATTTTTTTTGGGAGTCATCTTTCCTGGGTGCTCTTTTCAGTGTGCCCAGACCATATTTGTCAGAGAATGGAGTTTTTGCTGACCGTTGTCCTGTGTTTTATATGCCTGGTATCCCACAGGCAGAAGTGATCTGTTCTTTTCCTAAGCTGTCCTTATTTTTGGCTGTGTTGTCTTTTGAATTTTGGGAAGAAAAAGGGTGTTTTGGTTTATTTGTTGCATATCCATCTGATTACTGTTGCTATGATCTTAGTGCCATCTGCCAGACAAGAACAAAAAAAACCTACCACAACCACCAGTAAAGAAAAACCCTTGCAGTTAGAATATATTTCTTTATGACCTACAGCCTTCATAAGCACAGTTCTGGTACTGTCAGATGAATAATGTGCTTTCTGGGCTTATCAAAGGTCAGTGATGTTTTTTCATGTTTCCAGTGTCTTTCAGTTCAAGCAAGTGTGCTTTCAACAGGCTGATTCTTAGTTTGTGAAACCAAGACTGTTTTTGAAAGCTGCCCCTGTTTTCAGTCACCCAAATCTGTTAAAATTTAAATATAAAATGGACATCCAAATGCCTTTCTGGCAGCTTTGAAAGTCTTAGCTTCATGGGAGCTCAGTGGCAATTGCCAGAAGAACAGTATATGAAACTTGTATATCAGCCAAGTGATTCAAGAAAATTATTGTTAGCCACCATTATGGTTTTGTTTTTATTGGCAAAAACATTAATGTAGTAGCTTTGCTATCTTGCCTCAGTTTTTCATCCAGAATGCCAGTAATAAAAAGGATGATTACTTCACTGGAAATGTGCTGCTTGCTGTAATTCCTGGAATCTTCTCTGTTGTATTTTCTTTTCTCTGCCTTATTTTTATTTCTCTTATGTTATGTATAAAAATTAATCAGATGGTGATTGGCATTTGTAAAGGTTAGAGTCCTCCTTGTGTTTGGCAATACAAGGCTCATTCTGGGATCTTTTCCAGTTTTGATTACTTTTGAATGTAATGCCTTCTAGCTTTTACCTACTGTTACTCACCTATATTTGCAATTGTAAATATTGTCAAAAAAAGAAGAAATACAGTAGAAATCGATTTCCTGACTGCTTTTTTATTTCTCCTTTTTTTCTTCCATAGTATCTCCCAATAAAATTTTAAAGCATACATATCTAGCGTACTTCTAAAGGAAGTCATTAAATGTTATGTTAAAGGTAATTTATAGAAACAGCTGGGCAGTAGCATGCATGATATTGGATGCTATCTCAATATTACCTTATATGAATGTTTACTCACGTACAAGTTGTTCTCTCTTTAAGAAACCTTGATAAGTAGTACTGTGTGGTGGGTTGACCCTGGCTGGACACCAGTTGTCCACCAAGGCTGCTCTGTCACTAGCCTCCACAACTGGGCAGGGGAGAAAGAATACAACAAAAGGCTCATGGGTCAAGATAAGACAGGGAAATCATTCAGCAATTACTGCCATAGGCAAAACAGACTCAACTTGGAGAAGTTAGTTTAGTTCAGATAACAAACCAAATCAGACTAGGGTAATGAGAAATAAAACCTAAAACTTAGAACAGCTTCCCTCCCGCCCTCCCTTTTTAACTTTGTTCCCCGTTTCTCTACCTCCACCTGCACAGAGTGTCACAGGGAGTTGGGGAATAGGAGTTGTGGTCAGTTCATCACATATTATTTCTGCTGCTCCTTCCTCTTCAGCGGTGGACTCCTCACACTCTTCCTCTGCTTCAGCATGGGGTCCCTCCCATGGGAGACAATCCTCTAGAAAATTGTCCAATGTGGGTCCCACCCACAGGCTACAATTCTTCACAAACTGCTCCAGCGTGGGTCCCCTACAGTGTCACAGGAGCCTGCTCCAGTGTGGGCTTCCCACGGGGTCACAGCCTTCTTTGAGCATCCGTCTGCTCTGATGTGGGGTGGACATCTGCTCCACTGTTAATGTCCGTAGGCTGCAAGAGGACAGCCTGCCTCACCACGGTCTTCACCATGGGCTGGAGGAGAGTCTCTGCTCCAGAGCCTGGAGCACCTCCTCTCCTTCCTCTCCACGTTGATGTCTGCAGAGCTGTTGCTCTCGCATATTCTCATTTCTCTCTCTGGCTGCAGCTGCTCTTGTGCGGTAACTATTTTTTCCCTCTTAAATATGTTATCCTGGGATTGCTACCACTGTTGCTGGTGGGCTCAGCCTTGCCCAGTGGTGGGTCCATCTTGGAGCAGTCTGGCATTGGCTCTATTGGACACAGGGAAAGCTTCCAGCAGCTTCTCACAGAAGGCACTCTTGTAGCCCCTCCGCTACCAAAACCTTGCTGTGCAAACTCAGTACATAAGAGTAGCTAGAATTTGTATGTGAGGAAAGATTATTTTAAGAAAATCTTAAAGCCTAATTTTTGGTGTATTCAGAGCATATTTTCCTTCTGTTTGTCTAGCACAGGCACAAGCCCAGTTAAACTGAATTTGTGAATAACTGCATTCCCTGTTATGACAAAAAGTGTAGACTGTGATTGTCACTGGGTCTAAAGAAAACAAAAATAGTTATAGTGAAAAAAGACATGGACTATCTTCAGTATTTGGGGACATCTGTCCTGTTAATTTGTGTGGCAGTACTGAAGTTAGACTACAGCTGTGTTCTTCTCGTCACCATATAAAAAGATCCCTGTCTGACAAAGCTGTCAGATTTGTTATCATAGTACGCAAATTTGGGTAAATTATCAAAGGTTACAAACTTTCCAGTGTTCCTAGTCACCTGGAGAAATAGAAAGATAGGCTGGAAGTGGTTGTCACTGGTGCTGTCTATGAGAGGCTGTTGAGAATCTCCTTAATTCTGAAAGCTCTTCCAAGATCTGGTTGGAAAACAAAAGGATACTGTTATTTTGCTATTTATGGTGCCTCATCTTTTGCAGCCTAGAATATGAAAGATTTATGGCAAACAATAAAGTATTAAAGATCTGCTTTTATGCATTTGAAAACTTTCTTAGCGTGCACAGTTTGCTGACAGTGATAATGCCTGCTGAGATGGAAGTTCAGATGCTCTAGTGGTCTTGAAAACAGAGTTGAGAGGGTGACACGTCTTTAAAGTCATCCTTTAAGTAAAGGTCGAGTGAACAAGTCATCATACCTATTCATTTTAGAAATCTGTTGAAGGGTTCCAGCTTGTTATCTCCAAGCTCTATGATAGTCTAAAATGGCTTTGTTTTACTACCATCTGTGTAATGTTGTTACTGACTTGCAGAGTTTAACCTCTCGGGGCCAATCCAGAAAAGTATAGATTTCTGTTGTGCACAGACACTCTGGCTCTTGTTATGTACGTGTGCTGCTACAGTGCACTGCATCTGCAGACTCTTCTACAATGCTCAGCTAGCTCATAGCGGAATTTCGAGGACGACAGTCTCTCTGCAGTTCACATGCACAGAAGAGCTGAGGTTGCAGCATTGGCATTGATTAAGCACTAATAAATAATTGTGCCAAAGTATGGTGTCAACTTCATATTCAGCTCAATTGATTTCAAAATGCAAAACTTTCCTCTGAGAAGTTTTTTTCCTTCAGTGTTAATGTAATGTTATTTTCCAGGCAGCTTGAGAAATAAATATTGTCAGAATGATAAAAGTGAATCACCCGTGTTTTCCAATTTGAACAAATATTTGGAAATGCTCATCATCACTCTATGTGTGAATTTGGGCTAATGTATTAACTTTTAAAAAATATTTTATACAAGCATGTGTAATCAAGACTAACATCAATAAACCAGCAGCTATACTCATAGTGAAAATCAGTCTGCGTAAATAACTTTATTTTGCCGGTATGTAGTCCATCCTTTTCAAGGAATCTCTTTGAGGCTAGTGTTCAGTTTTAATTAAATATAAAAATTGCAATTGGTAGAATGAATTTTATTATGTACTTTATTTTACTTCACCTAATACTATGTATACTTATCTTCAGATATTTTCAGTTTTTCATTTATTCCTTGACTTTAAGAAAACGTAGCTCACATTGTAAAAATTATAATTGATTAATACTGAATTATTTTCAATTACCATTATACTTTAAATACTACTTATTATGTTCTTACCAAAAGATTATATACTGTTCTTAAAATATTTACTTTTTTTCAGTGGTTGAAGTGGATTTCAGGAAAAATTTACACATAAATTAATCTCTGGATTGAAAAATGGCAGAACACATAGGGGTAGAAAAAAGTGCTTCCCCACATTTGCTTTTCTATCAAAGGTGGCTTTCAAATTTGTCCCTGGCAAGTGCTCAACTTTGCAAAAAAAATTAAAATTTGGAACTGAAATGTGGATGTTTATTCTGCAAACTGAGTTATTTTGTGAAGATAGAATCACAGTAGAAAAACATCAGAAATGCTGGGGTTTTTTTCCTAGTTGTTTTGGATAGATTCTGATTATTTATGTAGTGTGAAATCAGTAAATGTGATTTTTATACTCCTGCCTGTGCTGTAGAGAATCCTAGTTCTTTATCACGAGAAAGAGTGTCAAGCTCATTTTCTACACAGATTTACAGTCATGGACAAGTGTCCAGTTTAGCTCTAATTACTTCTTTTGTGGCTCCTTATGCTGTGCAGGTCTTTGCACTTCTTTGCTGTGTGAGCGTCAGTGAGGACTTGAGTGCTGTTGACTTGCTGTAAAGGCTAATGTGGAGTTTCATTGTCTCAGTTTAATTCCTCTAAAGATGCAAAGATATTTGGGGTTTTTTTTATATTTTTTCCCTTAACAAGATTCTGACATGAAAATGTAGCTAGAGCTTTTGATACATCAGGCTACAAGAATAACAGGCCTCTGAAGCAACAATCTAGAATTCTGTCTGATTATTTCTGCTCTTAGGTTTTTTTAAGTGAAATTTATTCTACCTACCATTAGTCTTTATCATTTCTGAAATAGATATTGATGTGTGATGATATGATTAAAGACAATATCATAATGCATATCTTAATGGTGTATCATAAGGTCAGAAGATTAGATCTGTAGAGGCTGCCTCTTGATGTTTTTCTAAAATTTTCATGTGCCTTTTTTCCAAACTTTCTTACCAAAAGTTTTTCAATTTCTCACACTCCACGCGAGACACTAATTTCCTCTGTTTTAAACAGTATTAGCTGTTAGTTGAGTCTTCAGTGTCGCTAAAAGCTACTGTAGGCTCCTTGTCCGCTGTTATGTCAGTCATTAGTAGTGTCTAGCATCTGCAGAATGCTTTGTAGATGGGTTTCATGGGTGGGTGCTGGCGGCAGAGGAGCACTGAGACATGCAAGATGTATGGTTCCTTTGACTCTGGGTCGTGCGGAGGTGTCCACCCAAAGCTGAAAGGGTGCTTCCTACTGAACCTGGAACTTGACTCTGGAGTTGTAAGCCTTTATTATTATCTACTCAGAAAGCAGTTAAGATGCCTTTTGTCAAGAAGTCTCGTCTCCAGAAACAGTTGCGTAAAATAGCAAGATCTTGCCTTTGACGACATGTTATGTTCGTTCTTCTGGCTGTCATATCATGTGCGGTTAGTGACCTTGTAACCTCTCTTATGAACCTAGGCGTTGAGTGAAAACTTGGGATGGGAAAGAAAGCTTTCATCTTCTGGGTAGGCTTTCTAATTAATCATGATTCCTGTTTCCTGAGTTGTTGGTATCTTCAGGGTTTGCAGTGATGCTCAGTATATTGCCAACACTCCAGAGGACAGCTGAACTTCAACACCAGCATTTCCTGTGACATGAGACCTACAGTATCCAGACCATGGATCTTGCCTTGTACTGCACCAAATGTCTCCCTCTTTCATCTCTCTGTGCTGCACAGGGTGTCATTTTTCTCTTCCTACTTCTGTACTGGGTTTGTCCACGTCCCATCTGTTGTATCCTTGCAACCCACCTACTCTTTACTCACTTACTTTCCTAATTTGGCCTTCTTAAAATAAAAAGGCAAAGAGCTCTGCTCCAGTATATGGTTCAGTATTAGAAAGAATGATGTTTCTCTCTCCGAGCATCAGGTTATTCTACCCGAAACACATCCTCTAAGCCTTATTTCATGCCTCTATATACCTGTTCTGCTTTCCCTACTTTTCCAGTTCCACTATGATCCTTCCCATTTGCCTGGGCCTCCTCCTTAGTTCCAGTCCTCCCTCATTTTTCATGCCCAGTAATAGGACAAGGAATAATGGGTATAAACTAGAATGTAGAAAATTCCACTTCAACATAAGGAGAAGCTTTTTCCCTGTGAGGGTAACCGAGCACTGGCACAGGCTGCCCAGAGAGGTTGTGGGGTCTCCTTCTCTGGAGACTTTCAAAACTCTCCTGGACACGTTCCTGTGTGGCTGCTCTGGCAGGGGGGTTGGACTAGATGATATCTAGAGGTCCCTTCCAACCCCCGACATTCTATGATTCTTATGATTCATCTTAGAGCCTGTTTCCTTTCCTGTTCCTTGTTCTTCTTTGTGGGAGTCAGGCTGCCTCTTCCTTCATTTGGTATAATATGGCGTGACTGAAAGCAAGTAAAAACAACATTTTATTGCATTGATATAGGAAAAAAACCCCAAATGAAGTCAGCTGGTGCTTTCATCTGTTAATCCCTCGTGGAAGTTGCTTTTCCACCTCAGAGACATATTTGAAGCAGTTCAGTGGGCTGTATGTTACAAAGATCCTTGTACTGTTTCAAGTGAGGTCTGACATCCTTGCTAGGTCACCAGTTAATGGATGGAAGAAAGACGTGGGTAGTGGAGCAGAAACCATTTCAAGAGTCTAACTTTTCATCATAAATCAACAGTCTTAGAATGGAAAATGCATAATGTTTAACCTGATAATGTTATAGCAAATGAAGAAGGTTTGATTGGTGAGAGAAATGGTGATTTGGAAGCAAGAGGCGCCATTTCTGATGTGTACTTGTAGTGTCTGGCATGTAGTTTTCTTCAGTATATGAGGTGTGTTTCTTTAACATATGAAACAAGCATATGAGCTTAAGCTGAGAAACTTTGAATTGCATGATTAACATGTGGACAAAAGAGTAATTGCTGACATATATTTTTATCTGACTTTCAAAACTGTTCGGCAACCTTCCAGTCCCACAGTTTGAAATTAAGATTCCTTTGCCTCTTCTCAAAACAGTCAAATGTAATATTGGAAAAAGCTTGTAATGTATTCTGGTAGTTCCTCTGTTGACTGTCCTGACAGTGGATTTATAAAATCACTGTGTGATTTTACATCATAGAATCTTGGATAACAATTTTTGAAAGAATGTTTCATTCCTACTCAAATTAAAAATACCTCTGTGTGACTAGTTGTAGACTGTATCGGAGAACTTCACACAGTTTCTTCTATCCATTCTTGACTACAAAAACCGTTGGCTGGACTAAAGAAACAGGAAGAACCCTGGATTTTGTAAATACTGGCAGTCAGACCAATAAGCTTTCTTAATGGATCAGAGTGACAAACGTGGCAAGTATTTGATATTTTCCCTGGCAGGTTCTGAGTCAGAGGGTGGAAGTGCTTTAATGCTGTAGAGGCCAAGGGAAGTCACAGTGGATGTGTCTCTGCTGGTGGTGAAGCGTATGCTGTAGGGTCCCCATGTGTCTGGCTCTTAACTGATACAGGCAGGATTAAAGTTGAGTGATGAAGCAGCTACCTTGTCTCTAGGGGTGCTTTTTTCGGACGACCCCTGACATTGTGTGTGGTACCTCCTGGAAGCATGGTAGTCATGATTGCTCTGGATTCTGGGCAAAAAAGATCCTGAGTCCAAAATTTTATCAGGAGACACAAGATCTGCAGTCACAGTCGCCCTCCGTGAGTCATGCAGGGGTTTAAGCAGCGGTGGAATTACAGAGCAGTCGCCACAGGCAATACTGCAGCTGTCACACTGTCTGAATATCATGAACTCATTAATCACAAAGTTTGTTGTAATGTGATTGTCCCTGATCTGGGGATCTGTGGTTTCCAGCAAGATTGTCAGGATTGCACTTTGGCTCCCCGTGGAAATAGTCTTTATTTACTGTATAATTAATTGATAAGTTAAATGGCTGAATAAAACAAGGCCTGGCATTAAGTTTGATGCTAGTTTTCTGGCAGCCCTTCAGGGCAGTGCTGTCCCTCTCAGTTTTCCCAGCATAATTAAATATCATTCATCCTTTGAAGGACTTCCCAGGTGGGAAGGAAAGAAAAAAGAACAGTTGGAGCAGGGAGTTTGTAGGGGAAGTGGAGAGAGCAGAGCAAGGGACCTTAGTATGGGGAAAAGGGGGAAGCAGGTCAGGATAGGGACAACATATGGGGCAGGTGAAGGTGGTTAATGTGGGTCCTTCACTTGTAGCTGAGAGCAGCTGAGGACCTCAAGTGGTTTAGAATTACAAGCAAATTATGGTATCAGCCGATGCACTGTAACATACTCTGCATATCTAAAACCAGTTATGTCTTTGGTAGCTTTTTCTGGTAGATAGACTTTTTAGTGCTAGACAGATGTTTTAGAAGGAAGGTGAATCATGTTTTCAGAAGTGGCCGCTGCTTTCAGATAGCTTGATTTTAAATGTATAACTTGAAATACACAAGGATGTAATTTCACAGGGGTTTGTAGCTACAGCTCTTGTTCATCTTAGAGCAACCTGACATAGTTCAAGATATCCCTGCTCACTGCAGGGATGGACTAGATTACTTTTAAAGGACCCTTCCAACCCAAAATATTTATGATTCTGTGATTCACTGTACTTTGAAATTTCGATACAACACTTATGGAATTTGAACCATAAGTTTACACTGGGTGGGATCCATGAAATTGTTGTTCCCCTGCAAAAAATACTGGCCCAAAGTGATTTTCCAGTCCCCATATGAGTGCGTTAGGAAAAAACCTACTAAATTCTCAGTGCAATCTGCACATTTTATTCAACTCTGACAGAAAATAAAAGGAATATTACACAGCATATGATGCTGATTTGGAACATCAGAAGTTTGTTCCAGTGGAGTTTACAAGTTCTGATTATGGGGCTGTAGTTTGTAGACGTTAAAAAGCACTTTTTATCTTATGAAGTAAGTTAAGAACTACAGCTCTGCAGTTTTCATTGAGATTCATTGGTGATAAAGAGGGTAGAAATTTACTCTTAACTGAAGGCCTATGACTAATTCAGGCTTTTTTTCTCTCTCAGCAGGGATGAAAGTGAAACAATGGGTGGCACAGGATATATTGAATTAAAAAGTTAAAAATACTGAAGTGATTTTAGAATGGGCCTTAGGGTAACAATCGGAAAACATTCAAAGAACAAGCCTGTTGAGTTTCTATCTACAAGGTAGGTACTTTGTAGACAGATAAGGAATCAAATCCTGGAGCTCATGGATTTAAACTAGCTGAGTTTCTAGCCCAGGGGGATTGCCATTCCTTTAGGGGTCTGTTTTGCTGCTTTTCTCCAAATGCTACCCCTCGTCAATTACACTGAATATTAATGGCAACATGTTCAGTCCTGGCAAAGATTTGGCCATAATTTAATGGTAAATGGCATTTTCTGCAGCTTTGCTGTTGTCAGCCTTCATGTATCTGTTTAAAGTAGCCTTTTTTTTTCTTGCTGTGAGCCTAAGTGCTCAGAGCTAAATTGGGGCTGACTGCTGCTGCTGCTCAGAACGGGAAGGCCACGGAGCAGAACCTTGATGCTTTTGACTTGAAAACCTGCCGAGCAGGGTGTCCGTAGGAAGCCTTGGCCGAAGGCTCAGCAGTGCCAGGGCTCTGGCCCTTGTTGTCTCCGTGCCTTGCTGATCAGGAGAGCAGGGGGCAGAGGGGCCCTTCACTGGATCTTGCTTTTCTTACTTCATTACCTTCCTTTCAGTGCTCTGACCGAGCATCAGCTGAATGTTCTACAGTTTATTTACGATGTTGTGTCCGTCCGTTAGATGTTGCAGAATGAAGCAGGTGTGCAGTGAGTCCGTTGAAGAGAAAAAAAAAAAGAAATGAGTGAATCAGTAGCTGGAGAAACACTTACTAGGCTGTCAGCTCTCCTCAGCAGAGGCTTTGGTACATGGCATAGCAAACTTCAGCCAAGCGACCTAGAAAGGCGTGTACATTTTCTAGAAGTCAGCCTGCTTCTCGGGCAGTGGGGCATCGCGAGTTCATGGTGGGTGGCTGTGTGCTGACCGCTAACGGGCCTGCCTGGCTGCAAACAGGTTTCTGCTCTTTCCCCGCCTCTGCTAGTAAACAACACGAACTCCTACAGCTCATGTGCACGGGGAAGGAATTATTTCACTGCAACAATTTTTATTTCAATCGAACTCTTACGTATCCTTCCGTAGAGCTATCGAGCCTGTTGCTGGTTTACCAGCAGGTAGGCCAAGGCTGCAGTCTGCTGCGCTGACCGGGGTTATGACTGTCTAATTCACTGAAGTGTCTTGACTGTCTGCACCCTTCTGCTGTCTTCCATACATGCCATATGCTCTTTGGCTCATTTACTGTCGTATTCTGCATTTGCATTGTGCCAAGTCCCGAGATCTGACTTGGATTTTACACACTACAAGAATACTGCTATTACTATGCTATTCCTTGTAGGAGCTGTTGTAATTGTCTCTCTCTTTCATTTCCAAAGCAACACTGTAATATTTAACGCTTTGAAATTAGACTAATTAGAATGTGGATATCACCACTTCCTACATCAAAAAATCACTAATCCTGAAGCATTGCTAGCAATAAAAACAGGAAGGAAAATATTCTAAGTATCTTTGGCGGAGTACGGATTTTCCTAGCTCACCACTTCTGTTGGTTTCTAAGTACAACATCCTTCAAAAATTCAGACATGGTGTCAAAATCCAACAGGAGCCCACATTTTTCACAAAAGTAAGATATTACCAGTCAAAAAGCCTTGATGATGTGAGAATTGGGGGCTGCTTTGTTCCCAGACTACTCTCTGTGGCTCTCAGGATCTCAGTCGGACCTACAGCCTTCTGAATGCATGTGTTTTTTTCCAGAAAACATGCTTATGGTGAAAGACATGTGAGTGCTCTTGCACACTGTTTTCACAGAGTCATAAAATCATTAAGGTTAGAAAAGACCTCTAAGATCAAGTCCAACCGCCAACCCAGTGCTTCCATGACCACTAAACGATATCTTGGAGTTCATGTCTACACATTTTTTGAACACATTCAGAGATGGTGATGCTACCACTTCCCTGGGCAACCTGTTCTAATGCTTCACCACTCTTTCAGTAAAGAAGTTTTTCCTAATATCCAGTCTAAACTTCCCCTGGCACCACTTTGATCCCATTTTCTCTCATCCTATTGCTTGTTGCTTGGGAGAAGAGACTGGCCTCCCATCTCATTTTTCTACTGACCTGCTTTGAGTAGTAGGCATGGTTTATCTTGAGCACTTCAGAGGTCCCCCGGGAAGTTTATAACGCAAATAATTAACTACTACTCATGATGAGTAAAGAACAAGATGTTGAATTTTCTTTACACGTGCATCTCCTAGCTTCATAGTGTGTGTAGCAAGAGTATTCATTTAATATAGCCATCATATTTGATATTTTATATTTGCTATATTTAATATTTTAGTATTTTAATAATTTATTATTTTATATTTTAATATTTAATACATTTAATATATTTAAGGTTGGATTAGATGATCTGAGGTTGGATTAGATGATCTCTAAGGTCCCTTCCAACCCAGGCCATTCTATGATTCTATGGTTCTATGATTCTATGATTCTATGATAATATAGCCATCATATTTGAGAGATCTAGCCATCATATTTGAGAGGTCCTGGCAGTCTGATGAGGTTCCCACAGATTGGAAAAGGGGGAACATAACCTTCATCTTTAAAAAAGGAACGAAAGACAACCCGGGAAACTACAAAGCAGTCAACCTTACCTCTGTGCCGGCTAAAGTCATGGAACAAATTCTCCTGGTAGCTGTACTAAGGCATATAAAAAATAATCAAGTGGTTGGTGACAGCCAACAAGGTTTCACTAGGGGCAAGTCATGCCTGACTAATTTAGTGGCCTTCTACGACACAGCTACAGTGCTGGTTGACAGGGGAAAAGCAACGGATGTCATTTTTCTGGACTTGTGCAAGGCATTTGACACTGTCCCACATGACATCCTTGTCTCTAAAACGGAGAGATACGGATTTGACAGATGGACCACTCAGTGGATAAAGAACTGGATGGATGGTCGCACTCCAAGAGTTGTGGTCAATGGCTTGATGTCTGCATGGAGACCAGTGACAAGTGGTGTTCCTCAGGGGTCTGTTCTGGGTCCAGTGCTGTTCAACATCTTTGTCAGCGATATGGACAACGGCATTGAGTGCACCCTCAGCAAGTTTGCTGATGACACCAAGCTGTGTGGTGCCGTGGACTCACTTGAGGGAAGAGGTGCCATCCAGAGGGACCTTGACAGACTTGAGAAATGGGCCAGTGCAAACTGCATGAGCTTCAACAAGTCGAAGTGCAAGGTCCTTCACCTGGGTCAGACCAATCCTAGGCACAAATACAAACTGAGCACAGAGTGGGTTGAGAGTAGCCCTGAAGAGAAGGACTTGGGGGTGTTGATAGATGAGAAGCTCAACATGAGCCGGCAGTGCGCTCATGCAGCCCAGAAGGCCAACGGCATCCTGGGATGTATCAAGAGAAGCGTAGCCAGCAGGTCAAGAGAGGTGATTCTCCCCCTTTACTGTGCTCTTGTGAGACCCCACCTCGAAGACTGCGTCCAATTCTGGTGTCCCCACCATAAGAGAGACGTGGATCTGTTGGAGTGTGTTCAGAGGAGGGCCACAAAGATGATCCAGGGGCTGGAGCACCTCTGTTATGAGGACAGGCTACGGGAGATGGGATTGTTCATTCTTGAAAAGAGAAGACTTTGCGGGGACCTAATAGCTGCCTTCCAGTACCTGAAGGGATCCTGCAGGAAGGCTGGGGAGGGACTTGTTACAAGAGTGTCCACTGATAGGCCAAGGGGAAATGGGTTTAAGTTGAAGGAGAATAGATTTAGATTAGATTTTAGGAAGAAATTCTTCAGTACGAGGATGGCAAGACTTTGGAATAAATTGCCCAGAGATGATGTGGCTGCCCCCTCCCTGGAGGTGTTCAAGGCCAGGTTGGACAGAGTCTTGAGTAGCCTGATCTAGTTGAGAGGCATCCCTGCCCATGACAGGGAGGTTGAATTAGATGATCTCTAAGGTCCCTTCTAGCCTAGGCCATTCTATGATTCTATGATTCTATGATATATTTTTTTTCAGATTTCTTCACCTGCCTCCAGAAGGTTCATAATTAAGAAACATAATGAGGCCCACATGTTCATCAGTACTATTGAAAGTGCTCATAATTAATAGCAGGAGAATAGTGTTATTGTCAGTGCAGATTGACCACTAGTGGTAGATGGGGCACACACATTGCCAACAGATTTTTGAAGATATAATATCAATGATGTAGAGCAAACTGGAATTTTCTCTCATGGTTTTTAGATGCATATGTGGTAGCATTTGTACACTAAGAGCACCAGCCAGTGAAACTCACTTGGCTCTGTAAAGAAAGTGTAATCATTAGTGTAATGCATGCATACAGATATATGGATGCATAGAAACACATACATACCTGTGGACACATATGGAGCTACGAAGTTGCAATATCAGAAACAAGTCAAAAGAGACAGAATAAACTTTGACATTAATCCATTGTGTACTACTTTTGGTGGTTTTGCCCTGACTGGTTAGTGATACCTCAGTGCCAGATTGCCTGTGTCAAACCTTCAGCCCAAGCTGTTTGATCAGCTTATGCTGGTATTTCCCCCTTACTCACCCACTCTCACCCTTTTGGATATCAATGAGTCTGTAATATTTTTCTCTTAAATTTAATGTTTGATTATTTTCACATTGACAGTTTGGTTTTGTGTTACAAGAATGGATGTTTTTGCCCTCTCTTGGACTTTTTGATTTTTTAATTACTTCCACTGACTAGCCTAGCCAGCTTGTTCCTAGCAGATTAGTTCCTTATCTGCCAAGAAAAAGGCAATCAAATTTATGCAGAACTTCTCTGTACAAACTGGATTAACATTACACCAAGCTCAAGCTTTCTGTTTTATAAAAGATTTACTTCCACAGCCTTTTGCTTCCTTCCCTCCCTCCCCCTGCTTCCCAGTCTTTGTTTATGGGACAGATAGGCTTGCTGGAAAAAAAAAAAATAATCCTGTCCTTCATTGCCCTTTTAAGTTAATTCTCTGTTGCCTGTGAATGGCTGAGATGAATAGTGCTTGTATTAAAATCTGTAGCCATGTGGGTTCTGATGATTTAAGAAATTTCCGTGCAATGTACAATCCTGGGAAACCATAATATTATTCTCCTGGGCATCAACCTTTTGCCGATTTGCTTACTGCTTTTCTTAGAATGGAAGCTTAAATGAGGATCAGATTACTCCCTTAGAAAGTTGGTCATATCTTTATTAATACACTTCTAGCCTTTGAGCTGGCCTGTACAATGCCATAAAAATATATGTTCTAATCAGGTGCTTACAATTTCAGGAGCATTTTGTGACATTTCTAAGCGGAGAACCTGATGCTGCTGATCTCTTCTTTCTTGTTTGTTTGGATTTGTTTATTTGTTTATTTTCCTGGAAGCTTTTAGCTGTGTAGAATGTCACCCAGTTTATTTGCTTCTGGTAAATGAACTGCAAAGGTTTCTGATTTCCCATCTCTCTTTAATACTTTCTTCCTTTGTTTCCTGGTTTTTGTGTGCTAATGTTTGATTTTCATGTGTTTTTCAGGCTTACATCTTCTGTGCTTGTCCTTTGAAATTATTTTAAAACTGTTCCACTTCTCTTCTGGATAATTACTTAAACACACTTTCCAGTAGAAGTTCTTCTTTCCTTACCTGAAGCCAGATAGCATGGTTTGGGTTTGTTTGTTTGTTTATTTGCTTCTGGGGCAGGTCTGATTGATTTCAGATTGTTTACACTGTTTGTGGTAATATTCCTGTCACTGAACTGAAATAAAATCTAGAACAAAATCTTTGAGCAGGCTTACAATGGAAGCATTTCCCTTGTCCTCTGTCTTTATGTACTTAGAGACAAGAACAGCCATGATTTGCTCTTTTTGGTAGTAACATGCAAAGATACACTGGAACAAAGGATTGTGTTCAGTGTAATATCAATTTCCTGGTTGTTTTGTAACAAGATTAAGGGAAGGGAGAGGCCAGTCTACTTACTCAAACTAATGACTATCTCATACCCACCATTGCTGGGAAAGACCGTAAAATGGAGAGTGACGGCTGAGCAGACCAACAAACTCCAGTGACTGGTTTTATTAGGAAGGTGATATTTTTTTTTGGAGAGCCTCCTCATGAAGAAAAACAAAGGCAAAGCAATTTTTCTTCTGATGTGAACCTTCTGATTTAGACAGCTGCTTTGCAACTCAGTGTTCCACTGAAAGGGTGTTTCACTTTTATCTTGATTGTACATCCCTTCAGTACCATGGCACATGGGAGCATGTGGCTCCCATGACTTGTGACCTGCAGGGGCTTGTGGGCTGCTCAGATGCTCTTTCCTGGTCTGGGCCCCTCTGGGTGACCCGATCACCCAAAAACATAGCTGTACAAAGAAGCTGGCTTGCCCCAAGGTGCCTTTTGTACCTTGTGAAGAAGCAGAGACGTGACAGAGATGATAAAGTTTATCCCCATCTTACAGACTTTCTTTTGGCTCCCTAAGGTGTAAGGTCTGAGTCTTCTGTCTTGCCTGGATTACTGTTCTAGTATGAAACGTGAAAGCAAGTGGCTTGGTTGCCCCTTCTCAATGTGTGTCATAGCTAGCGACATGCAATCCCATCACATTCCATAACTGCATCTTCTCAAAAGGCCTGACTTGTCCATCAGACCAACCAATTGCCAGAAATGGACCAGGTTAGCACCTTAGTTATATATCCTTAATTAAAATAAAATCCCCCAACACTGAGTGATTTGGAGCATTAAGAACAAATGAGCCAGATAGTTAATTACGAGGAAGGGCATGCTTAGATTAAGAAGGAAGAATCTCCGTGTGTGTACGTGTTGATTTTTTTTTTTTCTCCCTAATGGAGATGGTAAAAAGGTTAAGATGAAGTTTAGAGACAGACAGGATGAGAGAGGAAAAGGTGGCAAGTGTAGATTTTGTCATGGACATTTTAAGATCACAGTCCAGGAGAATGATAACTTGACAAGCTATGAAATGGTAGCTTCTCAATGTAGTGTAGATGATACATTAATTAAAATACACACATTTATATGTTTTGACTCATAATAAAGTCGGAATGTGAAACTTGGGGCTTTCTGAGTGTTAGGTTTTCCATTTGAGGCTTTGTGTTTTAGAAAGCAACTCTGAAGTGTAATTACAATGTCAAGTATAGTCTTGACTGTAGAATTCTATATCAAACTCTTTAAGTTTAGCATGGCTTTTGTTTTGTTTTGCTTTCAACTTTTAATTGTGGCTATTTGTAATTCATCCTTTGTGATAATGTGTAAGGATAATCCACTAAAGAATATTCTTCAATTAAACTTGGATGGATGAATGGATGGTGATTTGTTTCTCTGTAGGATCATGCATAGGATATGCATGAAAAACGAATGAGTTTATCTAAAATACAGCAAAACCTAATTTAACTAATGTGGTTACTAGTGGCTCCTAACATCTGTGAAAATAATTGCACTTCAGTCTATTTTGATGTCATCTTGCATTTTGGGACTGATTGTGAACATGTGATAATCATCGTATATTATGTAGAATAAGAAAGCAAGGACAAGGTATACACGCTAGGTTGGCTTGTTATCCTCAATTACTTACTCTTCAGTTTTGCTTTGTCACTGTCTTTATTCATATATTTACGGTTTATATAAATAATCTCTGTCTATGTCCTTTGGCTTGGTATTCTAGATAGAAAAAGGAAACATAAAAGTCTTTACGTGAGAGGAATAATTTTCTTTTTGAGAGGAGGGAAACCCTGCCAAGGTGGATAACAATGAAAAGCCAATTTTCTGAAATAGACCATAGTCTCTTGCAAGTAGCCCACAGGAAATCTAGTATAAAGAGCATAAACACTTGAAGCCAAACTAGAGCAATGGTCTGTTTGTGGGTATGTGCACACCTGTCAAACTGTATGTTTGAGTCTTCACTGAACTTTGATCCAGCACATGGTGATGGAGACAGGCTGTGTTGGCCATCTTACAAGCATGCTTCCTGAGCTAATGAGTGTGTAAATGTGTCCACTGTGTTAATTTCATGTAAATCATCTAGGCATTCAATGTAACTGATGGTGGAAGAGGATCCGTAGAGCTCATTGTTTGATAACGTATTCATCAAGACTGCCACCTTATTACCAGTCAAACCACCTTCTGAAATAACTGTAATAAAACAAAGTATAAAACCTCTCCTATGTGTTACTTCTAGCCTTCCTGTACTGGGAGTGTTGAATTTTGTGGTGTTATGATTTGAAAAGCAATTCTTCCAAAATGATATACCACTTTATATCATCTTTTTCCCACTCATTAGTGCACAATTTACAAGTAAAGCAGTATTTTATTTTTTTTAATACTTTTGCTTTAGGCAGGTATTACCATACGTGGGACTGAGGACTGAGATTCTCGCCATGATCTGTTAATAATGCTAAAAGGTCTCGAGGATGAATCATGTGTTCGGTACCTTCATTTTTGCATGTTTATAACAGATCAGAATAAGCAAGCACTTCTGTTGACTGAGGAATGAAAAGCTCTGGTTTATGCTGTCTATGTTTAGCTCAGGAGCTTTCATAGGACAGAAGTGTAGTTTTCATTTTCATCTCGATTGATTATATATTGCTGTAGTGTGTGTGAAATGTAACACGAAGCTGCACCCTAATTCTGCAGTGGTATTTCTTTAACATTTCCCTATGGAAAGCTGTAGCCTGCCTTGTGGCCAGTTAGCTGTCAGGAACTGGGATGGACTGGTTGCAGCTGTTTCCTACCTGCAAAAGGCACCAAGTGGCATGAAGCTACCGTTAGGATGAGTGTGATGGAGAGGTGTAGTAAAGAGACTTCAGAAAATGGTAGGATGATGACAAAGACAGACTAAAGACGTAGCTGTCTTTCCAGGATTCATGGGGCTGAACTGTGGTGCAGAATGTGGTTTGTTACTAGAGAGAGCAGTCGTGATGCTGAATACTTAAGCAGAATGGACTTGTTGAGTAAGAATGAGAACTTTCCCACAGACAACCAGTTTTTAAAGGTAGTTCAGTGACAACCTACTACTGATTTCACTAAGAGTTAAATGCTTAAATAACACATCTGGCATGCACTGATGTTTTTGCTGTCTTGTGTGCTAGTATTATCATCACAGGCATCTAAATGGTAGGAAGTGCTGGGCAAATAAAGATACACTGAAAGAGAATATCCTCATTCATTATAAAAATGACCTTTGGAAAATACATGATGTATTAAAAAACCTGCTGTCAAGGTAATATGACCTACTACGCCCATGCTAGACACCAATTTAAATAGAAATCCTGGTTAAATTGCATTTTAATACCAATGTCATTTTATTCTTCCTTTGCCTGTGTATTTATCAAGCAATGATGTACAACTGACAGTATTACTCAATGGCAGATAATTTTGTTGTTAAGCATCAGTGTCCTGGCTAGAATTCTATGTTTTCCATCAATCTTTGTTGTCAGGTTATTATAGATTATCCCTGGTTGTTACAGTGTTTCTGTTACTTAATGACATGTGGTAGATATGACACAATATCTGATATGACAGCAGACACATGCATTTGTGCTGTGCATTAAGCATCACTACTGTCTGACAGTTCAGCTTTCCCAGTGTCTGGCATGCAAATGTTAGTGGTCAGCATCTAAAATTAATGTAAAACTGTATTAAGTAGGTGTTCATTTGAATGTCATTACTGTAATTGGCTTGCATAGACTTATGGCAAAATTCTTAAGGCTATTGTAGTGTTGCAGAGGAGCAGTAGGTTGAACACACTGCTTGTAACCCGTGTCTCTAAACTAACTCCTAAGCAATTACAGGAGATGCATAGTTCTGGGAGGTGAGGTCGAAGTATACCATGATCCCTCAAAGTACCTGAATTATTGTAATGCCAAATGAACCAAAAATTGACAGTTAGTTGTTGGGAGAAATAAGTGGGGAAATCTTTTTTTTATTCACAGGAAGGTTACACTGAATTTTTCAATAAAATTCATTCTCCCCACTCTGTGTGTACTTGCAAGTTAAAAGAATATCTTTGATCCCGAGCCACAGTTGTTCTAGTAGCATTTCCCTGATGTTTTCTTAAGGATATTCTGAGTTCCTAGAAAAAATGAAGTATTCTCTTCAGCTGGTAAACAGGCTTTCATTGTTATTTTAAGAATATGAACAACGGTACGGTTTAATTATAATACAAAATGTGAAGAAGGGAACTGAAATGCTACTTTAAATTATTCTTAGCTCTGAATATTCTCTCCCTTTACCGTGTGCAGTTTACAAGAACACAGAAGAAGCATTTTGTCTGATGCAAATTCTTTGCAAAAAGTTCTCTGAAGGCATGTGAGTGACAGCAATCAACTCTAAATTGATGATCTGCCCTATATGGCTTTCACATATGAAAAATGCATAGTTGGTCCCATCCTTAATTGATGATGGAGTTTTTTTACTGCATATTTTACCCATGGACCATTACATGAAGTTAATACAAATTCAGTTTTGAGACATGTTCCGTCTGTATGATACAGTCTCATAAAACTTCAAATTTAAACTTCTACAAAAGGCAAGGGTTAAACAGACTGTTTTTGCAGCCAGAGTTTGTGAATGACCAGAGTACAGCAGTTGTGGCTCTGGACACAAATAGGAAAGTGAGTCCAAGAGACAAATCTTTTAAGGCTACAACCATTGGGGTTCTCTGCTGACTTAGCTTAAAGCATCGAGCTATATAGTTCTTTATCAAACTTGGGCCTAAATCGTCAGTATTTGACACACACTTGAGTTTTGGAATGGTATATGCAGGTATCCATCTTGCCTTTCTTTACCACTTATGGCAAAGAAATTCAGAATGACACTCCTTTTTTTTTAAATTAAATGTATTTAATTTAAAACATTAGGCTTAAATATCTAGAATAATCAGTTGACGTGTTATTTTGTCACCACTACATATAAATACAGCCTGCAACTGTGAGCTTTTCAGCATATATATTCTGTAGCTGGCAGTCCTTAGTGGCTATAAGGGAGTTGTAATCATGTAAAAAAATGTAATTAAGATTTTTTTTTAGGAAAAAACATGTTGGGTTTTTTTTTTTTAACATCACCCATAATGGCTCCAATGTGTAAACATGTAATTATGGAGTTTTCTTAAATGCTTACTATTTACTCAATAGGCCGTGAGGGCTACAGAAGGAGCTTTTTATTGCTTTGCAGATCATTGAACTTACAGACTGCATAATAGCTCCTTTGAAGCCAACATAAGCTATTTTAATGTGGGTGCTGAGTCCACATGCCCACATCCCATTTTAAAGAGACAATAGTAGAATGATCTTGTAACAGCAAAAGCAAATGTTCCACACTATGGGAGACTTCAAATGTTGTTTTGAAGAACAGAAACCCTTACTGATTTAGAGAGATGGAGTTTAGCTTTTGCTAAGGTATTTTTGTGACTTTTATTTTTAGACTGTATGACCCAGATCAACATTTTTGCACCTAAATAGTGACTAACTAAATATAGAGCTTCATAAAAGAAAATTGTGACATGGTTTAACATTTGAGACAGGAACGAACCAATTTTCATCTTTAGGAATCTGATGCTGTTAGGCTTTCAAGAGCTGATACGGGAAAGTTGCCAAGCAGGGCATTGGGAAGGGCAGGAACGGTGTCAAGAGTGTATCTCTTCTGCCTGTTGTTACTGGTAGTAGTCAAACATGTTTTCCTTCTCTTCGGTTCTAGAGCTGGTAACTGAGGTGCCTGACATGCAGACCACTGAGCCTTTGAGACTGTACCCGTAGTAAACCTAAATAAGTCTCTTTCTAGGCCAGAGGTGAACACGGAGAAGTCAGGAGTAATTTTCTGCATCAATGAGGGAGAGAGATGTGGAGATACGCAGAAGAAGCAGGGCATCGAGGTGAGGGACCATGTTTGAAACACTTGCCAAACTGGAGGGTGTATCTAGCTGGTGGTCTGCGACAGGGAAGAAAAGCATCCCACAGGTGGCATGGAGACAAGGGTGGGGGGCATGAAAAACCTTGTTACTTCCTCAGAAATCACAGTGTGGTTGTTTCTGTGTTCTGAGCTGGCAGCAAATATGAGTTATTTTACAGAAGCTATTTCTTCACTAAAAAAAGGGGAGAAAATGCACAGAATTGCGAAAACCTCAGAAGTGTTCCCGAGCAATGTGGGAACAGATGATCAAAGCTTCCGTTTCCATAATTTCGTTTAACTTCTCTGATATGTAATTAGCTACATCCAGATGCCTAAGAAATTATGTCTGAAGAGCAAAAGTGATACAAATTCTGAGTCTGACAAGACTAATGAGCTAAAAAGCAGCACGTGTTCTGATGACAAAGGGTATTGTTCTTTTTTTCTTTTGTAAGAGCATACGTCTACGATGTGCCCCAAAGCAAAATCAAACTCCATCTCAAAATAAATCTTTTTGCAAGGGAAAAGAGAAGGGTCATTTCCATAAATGTGTTGTAAATACCTTCATTTCAAGTGCATGTTTAAATACACAAGTTGCTCATAAATAAGTAATGGATGAATTTGGAGAATAGTTGTACCTTACACTAGCATTCAAGTTAGAGGATTTAATTAAGAGTTCTGAAACTGCAGCAATCTGTTAAGATGTTTGAAACAAGTGTATTGTGAGTGAAGAGTTTACCGTAATGTCAACATTCATGTCAAAGTCAGATACAGCACCATGAATTAAGAGTAACAACACTGTCAAATTTTATGTGTATCTTTCATTTTGTTTTTGTGATGGAGTGTAATGATCTTTTGTTAGCTGTCTAATTTGTTGATGTTCTACTGTATACAAAAGGGCCATTAGATGCATCAACATAAAAACATTTCCTATCAGTCATTCACAGAAATGTTTATTAAAAGGCAACATTGTGAATATCTGATTGGTTCCTAATCTAGTTTTTAGTTCATGAATTGTGAATAATGTTCTCTCTCTTCTCAGCCTTTGAACTGGCTTTTCCAAAACCATCAAATCAGCACACAGGTTGCATTGCTTTTACCTTTTATCAAAGCCATTGCACTTGTAAAACAGGCCCTTGCAGCCTAGAGCTTTTCAGAATTGCGCTCTTTAAAAATATGTAACACATTCATATATGCAAGTAAAATATTAAAAATAAGAGATAAAAGAAGGCAACTCTTCCTATACTCATCTTGTTTTTTTCCACTTCAAATAAACTGAAAATAGGTAGGATGGTAAGTGAAAGAGATAAAAACAATGACAGCTTAGTCACCAGACTTCTAAGTCTGTATCTCATAGAGACAGGTGGGTAGATGATGTCCTTCATGATGATGTCTGCATTCTGAAGAACCCTGTTGCAAAGATTTTGTCAAGAGAGGACAGAGAAAACCCATAATCTTCCTTTCCCTAGGAAGTGACATGTGAAATACGGCTGCATATTTAAAGATCACCCATCAAAATAAAACTACTTAGAGCTGCAATGGAGGAGGAAAAAGTGATTTACTTTCTGGAAGTGTCTGTCCAGTTCAGACATCTGTCTTAGGTTGAGATGAATTGTCCACAGGATAAACCTGTTTGTTTCCACTCACCACAGATAGCATAGAGTTTCTAATTTAGATATAACCACATTATTTATAGAGGTTTGAAGTCAGATGATACACATTTCACCATGACTCTGTTACCTGTGAAAGCCCTTGCATATTACTCTCAGTGCTTTGTTTCTGGAATGTATTGCTTAGAAATCGTCATAATATTGTGTACAGCAGCTCTTAGAAATAAATACTGTTGGCATTTTTAAGGCAAAAAAAATCACTATGTGTTCAGTCTGAAGCCTACCATGTTAATGTAAGCAACATTTGAAAATGCCTCTCTGTAGAACACCCGTAACTAGAAAATGCATGGGAGGCCTTTCATTCTAGTGACTAACATTTTGCTAATCTGTTGTTTATTCCCACACTGATTCTTTCTTCAACTACATGGATAAAATCATATTCTGTTCCCCATCTCCCAACTCTGTTAATCCCCTTTTCTTTTGTAAGCAGCTCTAGTAAAAGAGATAGAGTTGTATTTCAAATATCACTTAAATCAATCAGTGTTTAGAACTGCTGTTTGGGGATTCCTTATTAAAAAATACAAGAAAAAAATAACACATACAGAAAGATCACATTCAAAGTCCTCAGGCTGTGCCGAGTTTCAGAATACTCTTGTTTGTAGTATATATAAATACCAAAAACATCTCTGTATTCTTCAGCTATGTTTTTTGTCATTTTACTAAAGGAGTATTTCTTTCATAGGGGGAGATAACTTCTCTTAGGTGTAAAATCTTCAATATCACAACCTCCAGCTGCAGACAGGTGAAGCATCCGTTACTGTGCACTTCGTAATAAAGCGGTGTCATGGGGAAGGTACAGCCAGCAGGAAACCTGAGGGGCCTGGAAAGCGCTCAGATGTTGGCCAGCACCCAAAAGAGAGCTTGGGCTGGAGCTCTCCTCGGCAGGGGTGGTCATCCCAGGCCATGGAGTACCACAGGAAGACACTGAAAGGGTGTAGGTATTGTTGCAGATATTAAAAGCAATTCGATCAGGCTGATGTGGTGGGAAGAAAGATTGTCATTAAGCGTGTCAAATGGTCAGTCTGGCGTAGGCTGAGAGCATGTACTGAGATTCCTTCTTCCTGTTTGCACTCCCTCCTGCTTCCACTCTGCTTTCCTTCAGGGAAGGAAAGAGGAGTGGAGGATGTGTTGGAGGAGGTGGTTGGGAAGGCTCAGTCAGTTCACAGTGAGTGAGAGAGGAGTGGAGGATGGTTGGAGGAGGTGGTTGGAAAGGGTCAGTAGGTTCACAGTGAGTTGAGATTCAGCATCTTAATGCAGTCAGTACATTTTATTCAGCTGAAGTCTGGAAAACTTTTCTTCCCTGGGCTATGCACAAAGATTCACTGTTGTGATACTGTTTCCATTTCTGCTGCATGCCCAAACTTGTGGACTTCCTTACACAAAGTAGTTTATGTTTATTCTTATTTTACTTTAAGCACGACTGAGCACTACTTTATTCTTTCTCTGATTCATCCTTGCCTTTCCAGGCCTACTGGTCTTGCAAATGGCATCATGCTACTGTGCTGCAGTCATACATCAGATATGCTTCCCCTCGTTCATGACTTATAAGCTTGTGAATTGCCCAAGGTTGCCAAGGAGCTAATTACATCAAGTTGTCATTTCCTTCTGGGGTATAATTCTCATCAGCACATATTGGCATTTTTATGAATTTATTGAAAACACAGGACAAAGAACTCTGAGCCTGTTCATTGAATAGTGGGATTAAACCCAGTTCCCCGTAAATTACAGAAAAATTGTAATCAGTCTCTTCAGGTACTGCAAGAGTCTTGAAGGGAAAGACATATAGTATGGATTGTTTAAAAAAGAGAAAGAATTGGAGTTCCAGTCACATTTGGAAGGCATTTTGAAACTGCCATTAGTGGTATCAATGGGCCTCATGATCAGCTGCGAAGCTCACAATGCAGTTTGCTGCACTGGGGAAAAAATAGTGATTAAGACATTGTAGAAAGAGTTAGTCCCTTGTCTGAGTAGTAGGCTAAGAATGAAAAGGAGAATTTGCAAAATGTTTTTTTTATAAACCAGGAAGTCTGAATGAACATCATCTAGACTGGCAGTTATGTGTCTCGGTTTATTTAAAGATAGATTGGTTGCCAGTGGGTTCTTATGGCACTTCAGTCACTCTGAGTTTAATTTAGCAGTCCAGATCCTCTGGGATATTGTAGCTCTGATGGGAGGATAGTCTAGGTTATGGTATCATCCAAGCCAGTTGTGAATTTCCTGCAACATGCCCGGCAGCAGTCACTAAGCAATACGTTGTGGTTTGGGAGTACTAGCAATAAATCTGCACAGACATTTTCTGTCAGAATATGTTGTTTTTTTTTCGGAACAGACAACGCTTCATCAGAATTCTAGTTTGGTTGACATTTGGAAAGTGAACCATATACAAGCACCCACACTGTCTTACCAGATAATGTCTTCCTGAGTTAGCTGGTGTTGAAACACCTCCATAAGAGATGAAACTCAGGTTAGCGTCTCTACTGTGCTTAATTTAAAGCTAGGTCTTCCAGATCAGGGAACTCCCAAGCTTGAAGTGCAGAGCGATTGTTAGAAGAGAGAATTTTAAATATAAAAACCTGTATAATGTTGCTGAGCAGCACACATAACACTATCTTCAGATTTTGGCACCTGAGAAATTTGTAAACATTCTGATGCAGCATCAGTTTGGGTTTGTTTCAATCTGTTTTTAAAATGATTTGTGAAAACAGGACAAACACGTTAAATGTCATGGACTTGATCTTCCACTGGCAATGTGTAGAAGTGTAATCGTTATAATTAGTGAGTCACATAGATTTACCATTGCTGTGCATTCTGATCTGAATTCTTACCAAAATTCCTATCATTAAGCTGAAATAAATTTGGCCGTTACTCTATTTCAGGTAGGACTTGGGTGACTCACAGGCTTTGTAGTGATTCTGTGCATGACTTGTTTTCACCTCCACTATGCATTAAGCATAAGTTAGATACCTAGATGACCTAAACACGAGCAAATGGAAGCACTATTCTGTAAGTTTTGAGTTCTTAGTCTCCAGGTTGGCAGAGGTACATATTATCATATGCACAGAACAGCTAGGGAAGGAACTGGGTGGCTCCTATGAGAAGCAAAGAGTTGATCATGTCAGAAAGTATTTCTTTAGGATGCGTTATTGAGTTTCATCTCTTCTGTTTTCTCTGTCTCCACTCCAAAATATTTACAGTAGAATATATTAAGAAGTCAACAACTTTCTTTCGCCCTCGCCCGTTGCTTGTATTTGTCACGTCAGGCATCGTATGACTCCAATGGAAGACGAAAATTTCCATTTTCTTCTTCAGTTTTAAAATTTATGTTCCTTTCACTTCGTATATCTCTGATCCTATCAAATGTTTTGCAATTTGACAATAAAACCACTTACCTACAAGGAAGGGAAAAAAATGAAACTCCCAAGACTTTGGCTCCTTATGTGACATGAAACTAAACAGAAAGGTTCAATTAACTTGACTTAAGCTTTTCTTTAACTAACAGGCTGCAGTTAATTCACCCTATCCAAAAGACATTAGTTTGCCCAGTATCTGGAAGCACTTTCTGCTTCTGGGAATGTTATTGTACTAGTCGTTAGATGTTTTCTGTTGAAAGAAAAGTGTTATTTTTTAAAATCTTTTAGTCTAAACTACCTGCCAGTAGTCGTAGAAGAGTTTCATCTTCTTCCTGAATTCCTCATCTCTGTAATTAGGACTAGGTTTGAAAATTAATTGATTGGCTTTGACATTTGTGTCAAATCAGAGGAGGAATAAGGTAAAATAATTTTATCTTGCCAAGTAACGTTGGCTCATAACTAGTAGGCAGCCAAACAAGTGCTTGAATGGGGGGTTGGGTGAAATTCTTGAGCCACATAAAATCACATTGGTGATTGCTGAACCTAAGACTGCTGTGGGAATTGTGGCAGAAACCTCAGCAAGAAGGTCAGATGAGCACTACTACTACTGCAGCAGACTCTGGGTCAGAAGGCAAAGTGATCTGTAAGAAGAGAATCTCTCTGGAACGAACATAGACTTCTGAAGAAAGCAAAGAATTATAGGTCCAAACAGCTGACAGCTGTTTTAGAAGATGCAGCTGGGACGAAGCCTGTGCCTTATTAGTGATATTGAATATTCTGTAAGAAATTACTGCTCTGTTAAATAAGAAGTATAGAAACATAGAATCGTTTAGGTTGGAAAAGACCTTTAAGATACAACCATTAACCAGCACTTCCAAGTCCACCACTAAACCATGCCCCTAAGCACCACATTTACACATCTTTTAAATACCTCCAGGGATGATGATGTAGCTGTCTCCCTGAGCAGACTGTCCCAATGTTTAGCAACCCTTACCATGAAGAAAATTTTTCCTAATGCCCAGTCTAAACCTCCTGTGGTGCAACTTGAGGCCATTTCCTCTTGTGCTATCATTTGTTACATGGGAGAAGAGACTGACCCTCTCCCTGCTACAACCTCCTTTCAGGTAGTTGTACAGAGTGATAAGGTCTTGCCCCAGCCTCCTTTTCTCCAAGCTAGACAGCCCCAGTTCCCTCAGCCTCTTCTCATAAGACTTGTGCTTGAGACCCTTCACTGTCTCCCTTGCCCTTCTCTGGACACACTCCAGCACCTCAATGTCTTTCTTGTGTTGAGGGGGTCAAAATTGAACAGAGTATTTAAGTAGAAGCAAACACTTCAAACTGCTGCATTACTCAGGGCTAAAATGAGCTAATGAGATATCATATATGTTATGCAAGGAGTTTAACAAAAGTCTCATAACAATTTGCGTAACTTGGCAAGAGAATTTTTCCCAAATGGAAGAAAAGATTATCCTCTAATTGTTATTTAAAAACATTAAATTGAAATAAATGCAGGATGTGTCCAGGAATTGTGCAACACGTCTTAATAGACTATTGCAGTAAATAGTAAGAATACACCAATATTGCACTGCAATATTGGTGTATACTTAGACAAGCTTTATATAAGTAAACAAAAGCATGCCTTTCCAGCTCACACTCTGGAGATTTCTTTCTGGATAAACCCTAGCTAGTATTTGTGCATTGCTCTAAGCGTGAGAGGGACTACATGTCATTTCTGGGAAATACTACAGCCAGAATGAGATGTTAAAAAACAGTCTATGAAGGCATTTGTAGTGGGAAAATAAGACAGTGAAAGTTCCCACCTTATGAAGACAAGGAAAGTGAATTTGACAAGAGTTGCTTCTCATTCTCAAAAAGAGTGGTCCTTCTGTTAAGAGGTAGGTTTGCAGAGTGATTTTATACCACCAAGGGATTAAAAAAGGGTCA
The DNA here is from genome assembly GCA_020746105.1 of Trogon surrucura. Classification (NCBI taxonomy): domain Eukaryota; kingdom Metazoa; phylum Chordata; class Aves; order Trogoniformes; family Trogonidae; genus Trogon; species Trogon surrucura. The sequence continues at coordinate 59,142,035 of CM036618.1, forward strand.
AATCCGTGATCCATACAGAGAACACTAGAACAACAGTGTTATTGATTAAGACTACATTTCCTTTTCTCTTTACATGTTTTAAGTAATTGCTTGGAATAGATTTTTTGAGAGCTCAATAAATTAAATATAACCAACCTGCACCTTAATAACATAAAAAGTATGGCACAAACAATAAAATAATAGAAATCTCATCTTTTTAATGTCTCTCATCATATTGTCTGAACACAACAGTGAAGTAAGAGATAAGCTTCAGATATGTTAAACACAGAATGGTTCAAAGGATAAGGCATTCGTATGTGTCGTGGGTTGACCCTGGCCAGCCGCCAGGTACCCACACAGCCGCTCACTCACTCCCCCTTCACTGCTGAACAGGGGAGAAAATATTTCCAAGGGTTCCGGGTTTTGAGATAAGGACAGGGAGATCACCCTCATTTACCGTCCCGGGCAAAACAGACTCAGTTTTGGGGAAATTAGGTACATTTATTAAAAGAACTAATCAGAGAGGAGTAGTGAGAAGTGAGAAAAAGCCAACAGATCTTAAACAGAACACCTTCCCCCCATCCCTCCCTTCTTCCCGGGCTTAACATCAATCCCGGTTTCTCCACCTCCTCCCCCCGAGCGGCGCAGGGGGACAGGGAATGGGGGCTGCAGTCAGTTCATCCGACGTTGGTCCCACCGCTTCTTCACTCCGGGGGAGGACTCTTCACTCTTCCCCAGGGCCACTGTGAGGTCCCTCTCACGGGAGACAAGCTTCACGCTCTCTTCTCCGCGTGAGTCGTCCCACGAAGGGCAATTCATCACAAACTGCCCAACAGGAGACACCTCACGAGGGGCAGCCCACCCCTCGTGAGTCTGAGGCGCAGTCCTTCGGGGAAACTGCTCCAGCGTGAGCCGCCCGCAGCGTCCCAAAAGTCCCACCGGCCAACCTGCTCCAGCGTGGGCATTCCCTCTTCCACGAGCTACAGGTTCCGGCAGCGACTTGCTCTGATGCGGGCTTCCCACGGGCTACAGTCCCCTTTCAGGCATCCACCCACACGGCGTGGAGTCCTCGGTGGATATCTACGCGGTGATCCTCACGGTGGACTTCTGCACCTCGCCCATGGGCTGCAGGGGGACAACCCGCTTCACCATGGTCTTCACCACGGACCCGGGGGACTCCTTCTGCTCCGGCGCCTGGAGCTCATCCTCCCCCCCCCTCCTTCTTCACTGACCTTGGTGTCTGCACAGATTCTCACTCCTCCATCTCTGTGCCAGCTGTTATGGCGCAGTTCTTTTCCCCATTCTTAAATATGTTTTTCACAGAGGCGTTCCTCTGCGATCACCTTACTGATAGGCTCAGCCTTGGCCAGCGGCAGGTCCCTCTTTGTAACCGGCTGGCATTGGCTCTATCAATCTTGGGGAGCTTCTAGCAGCTTCTTACAGAAGCCACCCTGCAGCTCCCCCCCCGCCGCCGAAATCTGGCCAGGCCAAACCAAAACATTATGCCAAAGAGCACATCCTATTCACAGTTTATGATGGGTCCATCTGGAAAAGTTCCAACACACCTTTGCCAGATGGCAAACTTTATTGTGTGGATACTTTCTCATGTTTTCACTGGGAATTTTACATAAAAAAAATAAAATAATTCCAGTTGATATTTCAGTAGGAACTGACCACATGGGCATAAAGTAACGTACAGCCAAAATGTTAAAGGGCATCTGTGTAGTCAATAACTGTCTGCTAACTTTGTGTCAGGAAAAAATGGTGCAGTAGTTCTCATTATTTTTTTTCCAATTTTGTAATAAAACTTGTTTTTAGAGTAGCTTAGATTTTTTTGTTCAATTATCCTGTCAATAATATAAACACAGAGTCTCAATTATGTTTCTTGGTTAATTACTGCTTCAAAATGAGCAAATGATGAGCCTAAAACATCTTTGTGCTTAATACAGAGAGGTGATTTTGCAATAAATGTAGTTTTTCAGTGACAGAGCAATAGGTGTCTTTTAAAAGCTACTGTGATAAATACTTTTCTGTGGCCTTTCCATAAATTTCTCTTCTTTAATTTTTGGAATTTTTTTCCAGCAGTGATTTAAACAGAACTTTAACTACCAAGGAGAACTGGTTCAATTGAAACCTCCCAGAGCTGTCTGTGAGTTTGTATTTTCTCTGCAAAATAGTGTGCTTGAATCCCTACAGATTCTTTAGCTTTCATCCTAGTGAAGTGAAGCAAACAGGAACCATGTATTCTGGCTTCCAAGATAAATCCGCAGAATGTCTCTGTAGCTCCATGCAGACACCTGAGACCTCCTCACGGTTTTCCAGTGTGTAAAACAGGATATAACTAATTTTTTGATCAGCATTACATTGAAAATAGATTAATGCAGATTGAGAAATGGAAGCCACTCTACACCAGTAGATTGTTACAAATATGTAACAGAGCTGTGCTTTTGCCATGGCCTGTTTGACTTTTTCATAGCTCTCCGTGCCTCTTCCTTTTTTTTCCCACATATACAAGTGTAGTAACTTCACTGGGACTCATGCAAAGAAATCAATCTCTACTGTTAATGTACTCTCTACATCTGCTTCCACCTGTTTGCGGATGTGTGAATTTGAGACTTTGACTTTAGTGAAATTTTTCTCTTAATATGCATTAGCAATCCATTAGCCTTAATCATTTGTTTAGCCCAGAATGGCTTTCCATTAGCACCCTTGTGGAAACTGAAATGGAAAAATGATTTGCTCATGAAAGTCAGAAAAGGAGAGATTCAGAGAGATGAGTGCTTTCCTGATCCGTGTATCTTTCTGATCAGTCAGCTGGAAAATAGGACTAAAATAAGCATGGTCATTGAAAAAATCAGGATGGCAGACTACTCATGTTGTTTTCCCACAGGACTTTGTAGAGGTTTCATTCTTTGATTCCAGAGCGATAGTAGATATTCCTGACATGAAGGATGTTATCTGGTAACAAGTCAGCCAATCTAGTTTATCTCTCTAGCAACATAGTTCCTCTTTCTCAGTCAATTGCCAGGTGAGTTACACTGTTGAAGATGAATCAAGAATTCACTTAAGGCAAGGATTCTTTCAAAGGATTTGGAATTTTTCAAAGGGTTTGGAATTTTCTCAAGGATTGCTTCTTTTTTTTTTGGTCATGTTATGTAAAATGTTTCAGTATCAAGGAGTTCACAGACAATTAAAGGAAAGCATTTGCCACTAGTTACTGTAGCTTAATGGTTTTCCCTTCTGACGTCTATTATATCCTAATACCTAGCATTTTCCTTTGCCTAAGTTCATGTTCTTATTCCTTATTAAGCATCCTTTGCCAGAGCTAGTCGGTGTACTTAGCCTGTGTACTTGTTTTTCTCCACAAGGTATCCTGTATGCATTTGAAATACTGTTTAAACTTGCAACAGGAGTGTGTTTTTGAAGTGGATCTCTTGTTTATTCCCAACTCCAGGGCTATGGTTCAAAGTAAGAATTTCAACTGGATCCCACTTGGATCAAGCTAAACCAGGATTCCCAGGAACAGACCTCTTGTGTGTTACTCTGTGATCTGCTCTATACGATCCTGCTCTGGCAGGGGGGGTTACACTAGATCATCTTCTGAGGTCCCTTCCAACTCTGAACATTCTCTGATTCTGTGAAAGCAAACTCAGGCCTTGGGACAGGATTAGGACTAGCTGGAAGTAAAAACCTCTCAAATGTGTGGACATCGGGTCCTCAGCATTAACTGTGTTGCTCAGAAAATCTGCTCCTATTAGTTGTCACTACACACTAGTGTAGATGGAAGCATTTAGTCCTGATACCAGTCACACCTAACACTGTCTTATTCGGAAGGATTTGTTCTTACAGATTACCCCCCTGATAGCTGTGTCCAGATTTCTGAATGTCCTAACAAATATAAAGTGTTCTTTTAGTTTTCTTGTCTATCTCAGTAAGTTTCATCTTCAGTTTCTTCTGTGTATTCTTACTACTGTTACTTTTTTCTGTGCATGTTATTTAAAAGGAGAAAGACTGCAGGGCTCTATAATGATATTGTCAAGGATCTACAGGCACTATTGCTTTCCCCTCCTTTAAGCCATTATAAACTTTTTTTCTCATTTGTCTTTTGTTAGTATTCTTATAATCTCTATTGTAGGTTAGAACTGAGACTTGAGAAAATAGTACTTTAGGTCAGGTTGTACCATGGGCCTCATCGATGACCTTGGTTATATCACTTACTGTCCTCTGTGACTGTTTCTGAATCTCTGAGAGAAAGAAAAAGTTTTTGCCCAAATTTATTAAATTTTGAGATGTATAAATTGAAGCGCAGACAAAACCTTCATGTCGTAATAAGTTGTGATTTTCAGACACCTTACTGAATATATTGTTCTCTTAAAATTTAAAGAGATGATGTTTTATAGTATCCTGAGCAAATACCTAATATTAAAAAAAATCGGGAAATATAGGCAACATATCATATCATTGTAGTTATCTCACTTCTCTAATTTTATTTTTTTTCCTCTTCTGCTAGGATAGATTAGAAATATTATGTAGTCTAAGAACAGTTCTGATAAGACTTCAAAGAATAATGTCAGACATTAGTATTACACAATAGAACTGTCTGGAAGACGATTGGTACTTTGATGAAAGAAATAGAAGTGGATGTTTCTTGGCCAGTAAGCTTTCCTTTTTTTTTTGTTTCAGTTCTAAGGGAGAGAGAGAAGTATGTAGGTAGAAATGGTAGGAACATTGTCATCTGTGTGTTTCCTGTGTGTTCTTTTGGGTGGATTTTTTTGTGGTTTTTGTGGTACCTTTTTTTTTAAATACATACTTTTTGAAGCTAATAATGGCATAATTTAGCATAACTCCTTGCCTTCATCTCTGTGGTGAAGGTGGAGCTGACTGTAATTGTTACATAACGTAGGCAACGCTGAAATAAAGCAGCTGACACTTGCAGAAACAGAAGTATTCTTTTTGTCCAGGTGAAATTACTGGTACTAAAATAACATTTCAACAATAAAACATAAAAGTGGTACACAGTGGGAGATCATTAAAAAGTATCCTGTCACTTGAATTGTAATGCAGATTATATTGATTCGCTGCAAGTTTCGGATTGAAACTAGAGTTTCCCCCAGGTGAGCACAGGTACTAAAATTTCTTTGAATTATGCTGGCAAGCAGCAGGGTAGTTGGTACAATGTCTCTCTTATCAAAACATGAAATCAGAAGGTTATTAGCAGGAGGTTTTCAGACCTCTTTCTGAAAACTCAATAAATTATTAACCAACTGTATTCATACTATTTGCAGTACTGCCGATGGATAGCTTTTTTTTTTTTTTAAAGAGCAGTGCTGTGCTGTGCTTTTGTTTTTGTTGTAAAGTAGAATATTATTCATGTTGTTCTTTTCAAAGATTAAAAGACATTATCTCAGGTAGAGACAAGATACCCTTTCCTAAGATCTAAATTCAAATCTTCCACGTTATGGTTCCCTGCAATTACCCAGGTTGTAAGAACATTCCTTGTTACTGCTTTTTGAAAATGTTCTAACTTTATCAGTTTTACCTCTGGTAGATACTTTATCCTACATCCTCAGAGGATGTGAGCAGGAATAGGAAAAGCCATAACAGGAAGGCATATTCAAGATTATAGATGAGGCTGCTGGAATTATCCTCTCAAATGATCCCCTGTGACATTTGAAAGTATCAAATGCGATATCACATTTCTCAGAGTTAATCTGATCAGTTCATGTCATGCAAAGTAATAGTTTTCTCCCATTTAAGTGCTGTGATCTCTGTCATGTTCTCCCAGCTGAAGCCCATGGCAGTACAACCTGTCCCAGTTTCCGTGACGAGTCAGAAGAAGTTCTATGGCAACATGTACAGTGGCTAATGTCCTGCTTTGCGAAGCTGGGGGACAAATCAACTTCTGCTGAAGGCCAGTAGCAAAAAGCCTGACTCAGTTACATTAAGGTCTCTTTAGGTTACCCTGTGTAGTATGAAGCCACCTGATGGTGACGGAAACAACCCCTGTGCACAAGGAGTAGCCTACAGCCAGAGCAGAAAGCATAGCATTGTGTGAGCCTGCTTACAGCCCCTAGAAGGTGAGATCCATGAAAGACTGAACTTAGGGAAAGGGAGGTAATTAAAGAGACAACATATCTAGGGCTGTATTGGGTGCCACTTTTAGAGCCTCTGACAAGGAGAGGTTGGTTGTTGAGGAGGAGCACAGGAAGCACAGTTTCAGGCAGAGGAGCCCAAATCTCCACTGACTTCTGCTGCTGAGGACATGGTCTCGGCCTTTCAGAGTGTTGGAGTATGGAGTATTGGTGATTCAACCTTCATCTCGTCTTCTCAGCTCTTTGTTGCAAAAATTGCATATCTGAGAGCTGGGACTAGGGAGTGGAATATGATCAGAATTGCTCAGTAGCTGCAAAGTACTAAAAAATAGTGCTAAAAAACTGCAGTACTAAAAACTGCAGTAGATTTTCATCACTTTTCAAATAAATTGCATTCAATTTGTGCTTTGCCTTGATGTATCATATCAGATCTGTCAGATTCTGTTTCACATTAGGTCTGACTTTGAAAATATTATTTTGCCATTTCTGTCCCTGAAAGACTTCCCAGCTAAAGTGAAGGAGTGTGTTGTGATTTTATTTTTTAGCTTGATTTAGTACTCTGGAGCACGCTCTCTTAGTATTTGTATATTGTTGCTGTTATTGAATTTAGCTCTTTCAGACTGTGTGTCCCTTTTGCAGAAGAGGTACAACATGAGCATCTGCTTTCCTTCCCTAGCATTACTCTGTCAGCGTGTTCACCTTCCATCTCAAGGACTCCTCCTCAATCATAAACAGTTCTTTCTCAGAGATCTATTTCATCCTGGGCATTTGTGCTGTGCCTGTTTTGATGGTACAAAGTTGCAGAGGTGGGATTTTTCTCATGGCATTTTCTTAATTGGGTTTTGTAACGAGTGTGCTATCTTGTGTCAAATAAACTAATGAATGTGGAACATGATGCATACAGTTCATCATACATTAAGTAGCCATTTTTTTGTCAGTTACTGTCAAAATTATACCTTTTGTGGTTTTAGAAGGATTTCTTACACTGAATCATTGCTCAGCTGCACTCCCATATTGTGCCAGAACTTCAGCAGAATGTATATTGCTTTGTACCAATACAGCAATTTTGCATAATTTGTGGATTTCTAAAGGGGAGGAGGGGATATGTCTGACCAGGTGCAAGTCTGAAAGCCTTTCAACATTGTTAAATTACTAGTATTTCAATATAGGTTACTGAACATTGATTGAAAGGGGCTTCAAAAGGATTACAAGGTAATAACAAAATCTAAATTGCGGACCCTAAGGTAGTAAGTTTGTCTTTAAGACGTGTAGATTTTTTGTGGCTATAATGACACCCACGAGGTTACACCTTTATGAAGCTTTTCATCTGAAAAGCTTTTCCTCTTAGATGATGCAGTTTCCTGCAAGCACAAAGAGAGAATTAATACTATTTGAAAATGAGCATTTGTGATTTTGACTTGTCTTCTCATATGTGATAGAGCATGCCCGTTAGTTTCACATTGTTTTTATTTAGTTCAATATTCAAAATCTGCCAAAGAAATATTCTAGCTCTTGCCTGTTTTTCAGTAGATCAGTATCTACCAAATGTTTGATTAGATTTTCAGCACACTATGCAATCGTGCCAAAAGTAATCATTGCCTTTTTCAGTACTTGGATCCCAGATTTCAATTAATTGCTGTTATTTATTACTGCCTTCTGAAGACTTAGTAATGCATTTGTACCATGCCATAGCACTTCTGGAGTGAAACTAAATTCATGGCAAATTCATGGAAGAGAGATAACTGGCAAGAGAAACCACGGAATTTATTAGTCTGAATCACAGCTTAGGGAGGGTTATTCAACGTGGAGTTCATACACAGCAGACTTAGACGTGCTGGTAGAACAAATGACATTAGGGACTTCTGTCCAGTAATTCTTTAATGTTTAAAAGGATCAACTTGATCTGCACAGTTACAAGATATAAAATCATTTCTGTAATCAACGTATTTTTATTTTGAGCTCTCATCCCTGACAGTGTGCAAGTGCATCGAGGAAGAAGCTCATGTTTTAGATTCAAGTTTTCCTGGAACAAATTCCTATCAGCTAGGGTCACCTTTGCCTCCTTTTCAGATGTCTAAACTGAGGTTCTGTCCACCCAGTAAATGCTGAAAGCTAATCTTCTCACCCCAAGTGACTCACTCCATTTACCCAATGAGAGGGAAACAGCTACAGCAAGCAAGGGCAAATATCTTGCATCCTTACAATGCAATGAAGCACACTTCAGAGGTGCCCAATTTTCTCTGTAGATTACAGAAGATCGTAGGCCAGAGCACAGCTAGTCTTAGCTAGTACATCAATGCCTAATTTAGGCAGAATGATTGTACTCTTGATCCTTACTTCCAAGTTCCTAATGTGTTGCTGAAGCTTCTCAGAAGAGTTAGACTATGCAAGCACATTGAAGAAATTCAGTGATAGGACAAGGAAAATGGCCTTAAGTTGCACCAGGGGTGGTTCAGGTTGGGTATTAGGAGGAATTTCTTTACTGAGAGGTTTGTCAGGCATTGGAACAGCCTGCCCACGGAGGTGGTTGAGTCACCATCCCTGGAGGTGTTTAAGAGACGAGTAGGTATTACCTTGAAGGACATGGTTTAGTGGTGTTGATAGGGCTAAGAAAAGGTTGGACTTGATGATCTTGAAGGTCTCTTCCAGCCGAAACTGTTCTATGATTCTATGATTCTAAATGCTTGTTGAAACATACTAAAAGGCATTGAACCAGGAACTGAAAAGCACTGCCTTAGCCAGAGGTTAGGCATGTCCCCCATTTGAACTCTTCCTTAAAAACATATGATCAAACTCTGGAAGCGGTGTTTGACAAATGAAGTTCTGGAATCACAAGAGCTGCACCGTGTTACTGTAAGAACATGTTACTAAAGTGAGAGAGCAGAAAGGAAAGGGAAAAGGAAGACTCGAAAACTTGGTGTGAGTGAGCTGTTGGGTCAGTTGTTTAGATTCAAAAGAGTTGTAGGGAACCTTTGTAAACTGAAACCCTGCCCAATAAAAAGTAAAGACAAACCCAGTCAGTACAGTCACAATGGCATATATTACTTATTAATGACCCTTGAATAAGAGATTCTGAAAGAGAGTTTGTCTGTAGTTTGTTTATTCTTTGAGTTTGGAGTGTTAACTGGCAAAGCATGTGAAGATAAGGAGCTTTATGAAAAGGTTTTGCACTCAGTGGAAGTTTTGCTTGTGTGATGACCTCCAGTTTTAAAAGAAATATTTTTATTTAATTAATAAAGCAAAGGATATAATTTATCAGCTAAGGGTAGAGGTACTAAAGTTGTTTTAAAGATTAAATCTGTATTGAGGAAGAAATTAAGCAGCTTGGTGTACACTTGTACATATTTTAAAAAAGTTAGAGTTACGAGAAATATGAAAGCCACAGTACCATTCCTGATATATTCTGACAGTTAAAATTGCAGGACCCTAGGAAGTCCTGACTTGCTTACTTGTTCATTGACTAAGCTTAGGTATTATTTTACTCAGGACTCTTATTGATAAATGGATGGTGCATTTTTCACTGTTGCTTTCTATAAAAAAAAACTAACAAAGTAGGGCAAATATAGTAACGGCAGCACCAAAGTTTTAGTGATTTATTTTTCTGTGTTTCACATCCTTTTTCTTACAGTAATTGTATACCACATAGCTTAGTTATATAGACAGTGAAATCTTTATTTCTTTTTGTATTTTGAGAAGTTGTTTGTATTTCCTATTCCACCTATATTGGAAAGTTGCCCTTCTAGCATTAACCAAAGGACGTTTTCCCAGATGTTTCCTACTGGAGTTAGTTCTTTACCTTTTCCCATGCAGAATATACTTATAAGCACCAAAACAATAAATGAGTAAAACCACAGAAAGCCCTAGTGTTTTACAAGATTTTCACGTTTTAACTTTTTGATTGCTTGTCAAGACTGGCATGTTCCACAGGGGATTTCAGCAGGTAGCCACCACAACCAAAAATTTAATTGACAACCACAGAATCAATCTTGTCAACTTCGTTTGTGTTTAAAAGGAACTGATATAGAAGATCTCTGTGCAAGCTTAGGGAATTCTACAACTGCCCTTGCTGTTTGTTATCTGCTGTACGGATACCCTGCAGTTTGTCTTCTGTGTCTTGCCAGTGTTGTAATGTTGGTGTCACTAGCAAGGTCAACCATAATTGAGAGTTCAACAGAAGAATTTGGGAACAAAAATCTAAGAATTTCTGCATAGCAAAACAATCCAGCAAAAGCGTATTGGCATGCTCTGCATGTCATGGGTTAGGATGAAGCTTCGTGAAATGCTGAAGTATTTCTTGTTTGGTGAGTGGAAGCAGTATCAGTGTTGCTTTGCTTTGTTGTCTCAGTTACTAAAAGATTTTTGAAGTGCAACTTTAAACACAAAAGCAATGTTTGTTACAAATTTGAAGTTGATTAAATGTTTATTTACTTTATGCGACATACGAAGAGTCTTTGTAAGTGGTAATCATTTAACCCAAAAGGCCTCAAAAGGTGCACCAGTTAGAATCATAGAACAGTTTTGATTGGAAGAGACCTTTAAGATCATCAAGTCCAACCTTTGTCCTAGCTTTACCAACACCACTAAACCATGTCCCTCAGCACAACATATACCTGTCTCTTGAACACTTCCAGGGATGGTGACTTAGCCACCTCTGTGGGCAGCCTGTTCCAGTGGCTGACAACTCTTTCAGTAAAGAAATTCTTCCTAATATCCAACCTGAACCTCCCCTGGCGTGACTTAAAGCCATTTTCCCTTGTCCTATCACTCTCCACTAGGGAGAACAGACCAACCCATGCCTCGCTACAACCTCCTTTCAAGTAGTTGTAGAGAGCAATAAGGTCTCCCCCCAGTCTCCTCCTCTCCAGGCTAAACAACCCCAGATCCCTCAACCTTTCCTCATAAGACTTATATTCTTAACCCTTTACTGGCTTGGTAGTCCGCCTCTGTACCCTCTCCAGCACCTCAATGTCCCTCTTGTAGTGAGGGGCCCAAAACTGGACACAGTACTCGAGGTGTGGCCTCACCAAAGCTGAGTAGAGGAGAATGATCACCTCCCTGCTCCTGCTGGCAACACTATTCCTGATACAGGCGAGGATGCAAGGAAGCAAGCAAAATGAGGATGTTAGATGAAAAAGGCAGAAGGCAGTGTCAGCCTTCCTCCAGTATTTCCCATTCTTCCTTACAGTTCTGTGTTACTTTCTTTTTTTTTAACCTCTGTTCAGCTTTCCAGTAATATCTTCATATTCATACAGATGTAATTTCTCCCAGTATTTCCTTAGTCCTTTGCTTTTAATGTGCTCTGTTGCAGTACAGACAGTACAGATTGCTCAGTTTTGGGAGAGAACTTCAGGCATGACAACAGGCAGAATTTGAAATCTCTCTTTGAACAGCCTCTTCTTTGAAATACATCACCTATAAAAGAGCTAAAGAATGTAATAATTGGTTTATTACAAGGGGATATAGCTGGTTCATAGGCACTCTGCTGTGCCATTCCGAAAGCAGCTGTCAGACTAAACAAAAATACATGATAAAACAAACTCATCTTTTTAATTGATTTTAATCTAGCTGCATCAGGCCATAAGATGCTCCTGATTGGTGATATGGTGAATAGTGTGACTGCGATTAGTTAGCAATTCAGTGTGCCTTCCTGAAAACACTCTCCAAACTTTCCTGGAAATAACTTTCTTCTGTCATAATGAACAAATTTTTTTTGAGACATTTGAAACTATCAGATCTGTATCTCTTCAGATGTCTGTACTGACAATTTGTATGCTCTTTCTGAAATTAATATGAAAGCTTTGATGGGTGAGGCAATGGATGCTGGTTTTAAAGGGAAATAAATAACTGTGGTGTATCCTAGCATTTAGAAACTCTTCTGAAAACATTACTGAAGGGAATGCTTGTACACTATGTTTTTTATGTTTTGCCAGTCCTGGCAAATGAGTGATCCTGGAGAGTGCTCTGCAGAACTGTAATAACTTGTTTCACATTATCTTAAAGGTAGTGTTTCATGATTTAGAGATAGCCTTCTGTTTGTATTTCTAATTTTGTAGTGCTTTGTAGCCAAACCAAAAGAATATATGACAATGATTCACTAAAAAAATCAAACCAGAAGTGATAATGAGTCCATTAGTGTATCGCATGCCATACCTAAGTGATTCTGAAACATCCTCTGGTAAAAGGGCAAGTCTTCACTGAACTTGTCTGCTTCTGATACAGATATTACTAATTATCACAAATTGATTATATGAGTTATTTTTTTTTGTCATTGCATTTGTTACAGGCTGGTTTTAAGCATCCTCAGCCATATGTCCCTGCCCTCAATCACAGTGCAAACCCGCACTCTTGTTTGCTCCATGTGTTCCACCGATTACTTACTGCATATGTTGTTGGGTTTAGGAGGGCAACAAAATTAAGATCAAAAGACCAAAAGCTTCAGCTGAGAAGAGCACCGGAGTAAGTTAAGAGTGACCGCCTCTGGTTAGCTTCCTTCTGTTTACCCACCAACCCACCGCCTTCCTTTCTGTGGTGCAAATAGCCTTGTCAGTGCTGATGACATGGTGGGCAACAGCTTTTAATTTCCAAGCTGGTGCATCTGGATTTAGATTTTTGGATGACTGTTATTACCCTTGTTCCTTTTTTTTTTTTCAGCTGAGTCACTTTGGCTAATGGGAGTTATATCAAAGCATGAAGGCAAAACTGTCACTCACCTGTTCTCAGTAGGAGATAGGTGCCTCCCAAGCTCTTACTGAAGGATCAAAGGAAATTGTTTGCTTTGGAGTTTTTCTTTTACTGTGATTGAGATACTAATGGCTAATGACATGGACTCCACAAAATGACCAGAAAAGAGTGAAAATCAGACACCCAGTTATTCTCAGTGCATGTAAAGATTATCCCCAGTTCTATAGCTCGTTCCCTGGTTCCTGTCAATTTCTGACAGACCAACAGCAGGCTGCAGCTGATTCCTCTGGCAGATAAAAGCCAAAGATACATTTTAGGCTAATACAGGAGTTTGACTTCTGGTAACCTCACTGGTTTTGTGCAATTTTGAGGTATCTGCCTTGTTGTTCATTGTGCTTCAGGGGGAGCCTGGCCATTGAAGTAATACCGCTGCTGATGTTTTGTTGCCTCGCTCTTTGGTGCACTTGAAAGTCTGCTCAATTCTTGAGCTGGCTTGGACTGCAGACCATTTCTTCCTTGCTCTCATCAAGGGAAAACACCTCTTGATTGTTGCTTAATCTCAGTGGATTTGCACGGTGGCATTTCACTCTCTACTGCAACAAATTCTGAAGAACAGATCCTCCTGCAGGCACTGCTTAGGCAGAAGAATAATGAAGAGGTGATTTGGTACAGTCAGCATGGTTTCACCAAGGGCAAATCATCCCTGAAAAACCTGGTGGCCTTCTATGAGAGGGTCACAACATCAATAGATAAGGGAAGAGGTGATTTACTTGGACCTGAGCAAAGCCTCTGACACTGTCCCACACGGCATCGTGGTCTCCAAGCTGATAAAATATGGGTTTGATGGATGGACAATTTGGTGGATAAAGAACTGGCTTGACGGCCGCACCCAAAGAGTGACTGTCAATGGGTGCGTGTCCAAGTGGAAGCCAGTTACAAGTGGAGTCCCTTAAGGATCAGTGCTGGGACCAGTCTTGCTTAACATCTTCGTCAGCGACAAGGACAGTGGCATTGAGTGCACCCTCTGCAAGTTTGCTGACAACACCAAGCTGTGTGGGGCAGCTGACACGCTGGAGGATAGGGATGCCATCCAAAGGGACCTTGACAGGCTGGAGAGGTGGCCCCATGCCAACCTCATGAAGTTTAACAAGACCAAGTGGAAGGTCCTCCATCTGGGTCGGGGCAATCCCAAACACCAGTATAGGCTGGGCAGTGACTGGCTTAAGAGCACCCCTGTAGAAAAGGACTTGGAGGCACTGGTGGATGAGAAGCTCAACATGAGCCATCAGTGGCACTTGCAGCCCAGAAAGCCAATCATGTCCTGAGCTGCATCAAGAAGTGCGTGGCCAGCAGGTCAAGGGAGGTGATTCTCCCCCTCTACTCCACTCTCATGAGACCCCACCTGGAGTACTGCATCCAGTTCTGGAGCCCACAGTACAAGAAAAATGGTGCTGGAGTGTGTCCAGAGAAGGGCCACGAGGATGATCAGAGGGCTGGAGCACCTCTCCTGTGAAGACAGACTGAGAGAGTTGGGGTTTTTCAGTCTGGAGAAAAGAAGGCTCCAAGGAGACCTTACTGTGGTCTTCCAGTATCTCAAGGGAGCCTACAAGAAAGCTGGTGAGGGGCTTTTTAGGATGTCGGGTAGTGATAGGACTAGAGGGAATGGATTAAAACTGGAGATGGCTTGATTCAGACTGGACTTTAGGAAGAAGTTCTTCACCATGAGGGTGGTGAGACACTGGAACAGGTTGCCCAGAGAGTGGTGGAAGCCCCATCCCTGGAAGTTTTTAAGGCCAGGCTGGATGGGGCTCTGAGCAGGCTGATCTAGTGGGGGATGTCCCTGCCTATGGCAGAGAGGTTGGAACTAGATGATCTTTAAGGTTCCTTCCAACCCTGACACCTGAGACTTTTTCATCAATGAACTTTCCAGCAGAGTGAATCTATTTCTTTCTCAGCACCTGCTAAGATTTTTTGAGTCCCTGGTTTCTAGTACTTTTAAAATCATGTACTAGTGTTCTGTTCAATAAACTAAAGACAGTTTAGTCTATGTATTTCTCCATAGTTCTCTTTAGTTCCAACTGTGGTTGTACATGTAAGGGAAGGTAAGACGTCCCTCTCTTCCCTGAATTTATCTTTATGGAGGATAAGTGAATGGCCTTTAATGTGATTACTCACATTTTTCCTTTTCAAGAAGTTTCTTTGAAGGTAGAGTTACAGACATAATATATTACTATGACTAGGCATAATGAAATATCACTTTAAGAAAAAATTATTTTTAGTTGTCACCTAATGATCCCTACCTTTAGTTTAAGTACCCTCTATGGAATAACATGAGATTATTTTTGCCTGAAGGTTATTTCTATTAGATATGTGAAAAATACCTATAATTTATATAAGCTAGCATCTCTACTAATGATTTTTGCCTATAGGACTTTAAGCATTTCTTCATACTTCTTAAATGTATTGATTAATTTGACAGCCTCTGGAATTCAGATATAAGTAAAAAATGAAAGTGTTTACTGAAATAATTTTCAAACTGTGGAAAGAACACAGTGCTCATGGTAGAAAAAATTCTGATTATGAATCTACTGAGGATTGTGTTGCTAAGTGCTTCTGTCTCCTAGAAGGCAAGAAATGGGTAGCCACAATATGACATCTTAACAGCAATGCATGAGTGTAAACTGACAGCTTCCTTTCTCTGAGTTTTGAACTGTTGTTGAAAGCAACGAGACGTTTTACATGTTCTGTGCAATGCAATGTCCTTGGGTGAAACAATGAAAATATGGAGATGTAAGATATTTTGAGTCTAAAAGCATAAATTTCCACTAGGTCAGCAAAACCTCAGTGCAAAATTGACCGTAGTGACTACACATAGAGTGAATTTGAGCCAGATCTTACTGCATTATTTTTTTCTTTTGACATGGAAGTAAAATCTCTTTACTAATTCATTTGGGTATTTCATGGGGTTTTTTTGGTTTGTTTTGTATATTTTGGGTTTGTTTAGGCCGGGGGAGGGGGGTTGAAGGTTGTTTTTTCCCCTGTAGCAATAGGTAATAGGTGAAAAGAGTACTAATTTTTGTGAAGCAGAGCTCCTTCCCTGTCTTGCAGGGCACTTTGTGCCCATGTGGTGATGTATTTTGTGTTACCTGTGAGAACTAAGGATTTGAGTAAAGAAGATACAATATAAGATACAATTTAGATAAAAATAGTTCCTATTCTGCTAAATTTGTAAGTTTACACAGAAGAAAAACTTCGTTTTCTGAGGACAAGAGAAAGAACTGGAATGTTGATTTTATGGGAGTTACTGCTCTAGTTGAAGACAAATGTACTTGATTTTTAGTGGATTCTAACAGTGTGTATTTCTTTTAGATTTATTTGACACATTAAAAATCACCCATCCAGGGTTGAAAATGCCTCTGATGATTATTGAAAATACAGCCATACACTAAGCAGTTGTTGATTCTTTCCATAATTATACGGCCTAGAACTCAGCAAAGCATGTGTATAACTTCAAGTACACATTTAAATGCTCTGATGGATAGGGCAACTCAGCTACTACATGGCAGTGAGGAAGAATGAGATGGAAAGGTCATGTTCTCTCCTCTGTTTGAGTCAATTTGCCAGGGAAGAAACCAGAAATTGGACACATTTTATTATGTGGATGTGAAACCATCAGAGCCAGATTTTATTTCACTCTCTCTCAGAGCAGCGCCAGAGAATGTGAAGAGGCACGTGGCAGGAACTCATCAGCCTGCAACACATCCTATGGCTGTTACAGTATCTGGTGAAAATGAGATCAGAGAAAGGAGAAATAAAGACCTAGTGTGATCTATGAGAGCTTAGGAGCTGATCCCACTCAGGGAGTTGCAAAGAATATCCTTACCCTTGCCTCAAACATAGCTCACACAAATTCAGTGTTACAGTATTTAAGGTTAAGAAAATGTGGATCACTTAAAGATTTTTTCCTGTTTTGATTCATTAGACTGACTATGCACTCTAGTTAAATTGATGGATTCTTGAGACCAATTTTACTGCTTCCACAACCTGTGTTCAAATAGTCTTAAATAGATGAATGGCCCATTTAATAAAAAAAAAAAAAAAGGGCGAGAGGGGGGAAAATTCCCAGCATGATTCTTTGTAGATCTTGCATATTCTCAGTGACCTACATAATTTTGTCCACTGCTTTATGCTTTTATTATGTAAATAAACACAGGGGTTTAGACCTCTTTCTAAATAGGGAACACTGCAAGCAGAAGAGTAAATGTACTGCTTCTGTTACAAGTGTCTTGTTGCAGCCATCTGAGGAGATAAAATGGTCTATAGAATCTCCTTAATTACAATTTTTAAGGACAAAAACATAGGTAGCAGTGTTTTAATTCACAGTTCACAGTTTAAAACAGTGACACTGAAGTGCAGAAAACTAGAAGCCCCGTATGCACTTCACGCTTTAGATCACCACAATCACGTGCCTGAATTCTCAGTAGCTACCTAGTGATCACTAAATCCTGTTCAGTGGGGAGATAAACTGAGTAAGTTTTATTAACAGCTGTTTGATTGGGAAAGTAACTGTCTTTCTGCTGTGCATTAAAGATAAAGAGATTGGTGTCACCAGGACTACCTACAGGAGCTTGACATTTGAAAAGTGAGGAATCCACAGGTGAATCTCAGTCCTAGGGTAATGGAACCTTGCAGTATGTGCTCTCCACATGGGTGTTGGATCCAGACTCTGGCCACTTTTAGTCTAGAACAGGTCAAGGGTGAAGCGGGTGGATTCTGCTGAATAACTGAGCTAAGCAAATGATGTCTCGCAGTGACCCCAAGAGTACAGATAAATATGCATCCATGTGGGAGGCTGACACCTGGTTTGGCAGCTCTAACCAGTCTGTACAGGAAAATAAATAGCCTTACAAATAAAGACGGAAAAAGATTATGCTCTCATTCAGAAGTTTTTAGGTCATAGAATCCCACAGCATAGCCATAGTCCCTGACAGAAAGGAACTCCTTTTATTTAGGTACCTTTTTTGAAAGTGTTTTTTAATATGAAGTTGTGCAGGCTTTCAGGAACATGTTCAGCTTTAGCCCTTCCAAGGAGGAGGAAATACTGCAGGATATCCTCAGTTTATAACCTCTTGCAAGTAAGTTGTAACCAAAATAAAGAAGTGTCTGTCAGAGATCCCCCCCCTTTTTTTTTCCTTCTGTGGGGATTTCCTGACTGCAGGCTGCCTTACAGTTGATCAGTTCCCATTGTATAATTCTATCTACCCTATAATATGCGGTCACAAGCACAAAAGGATATTGAATTTCCAGCACGATACCTAGAAATTCATTGAATTGGAAGTAACCATTACCTCTGAAATGATAGTACTAGTACTTCAATTGGACTATCATGTTGCTAGAAATGTTTGATTAGGAACAAACACTGAGATGAGAACTCAAGGAATATATAGCTTGTCCGAAATCACTGTATTGCATTTATAGTAAGCTTTAAAGTCTGTGCTGACATATCTACATACTGCACTGCTCTCTAACCGTCTTCAAGCCTTGTATCTAAACATACTTTCTTTCTAGGATTGTTTTTGAGAATTTTTTTTACAATAAAAAAATAGTTTGATGCTAATATTTTGCTTAGTTGGTTTCATTTTTCTTTTTTTTTTTTTCCCTCTTATGCTGCTTTGGGCTGAAGTAGACAGTAAGAATATGTAGTCACGATGGAAAAGAAAGATATATTACTAAGTATTCGAAACAATAAAACATGAAACTAAAGAAGACTACCTTGCAGAACAGAGGAGTTTGATAAGGGACAGCCTTGGGTGGTTTTCAAGGTTGGTTATGATTTACTCATCCAAAGATTTGAGGAGCTGGGTCTGGGAGCCCTTCAAGAATTCCATAGTTACAGAAAGATCTGAGTGAGAAACAATTATTTGGCTTTCTATAAAACAAAGTACATTGAAAGTAATACAGTCCCAAATCAGGATAAAAAGTCTGAATTTTTACTCTTTTTCCCAAAATTAAACTGTTCTTGGTTTGAAATAAAATTAAAAAGTTCTATAATATTGTTTCAATTTTAAGTACTTTTGCATTGGTATAGATAGATAAATTTCCCTACCCCAGAATGTTATTTTAAATCAAAGACTAAATTTTTCAGTCTAAGAAATTCGAAGTAAAATTCTAGCATGCTTTTTGGAGTTTTCAATGTCAAAAGCTCGCTTTGAAAAATGGCCTTTGCTTTACAAGAAGGTGTTTTATAAAGATACCGTGTAGCTCCTTAGCTGGGTTAGCAGACTTCAGTGTTCTGGAATGAAGCTTTCCTACCTTGTCTTAAATGACACATTAGACTGACATTATCAGAAAACTCTGCCTCAGGTATTGGTACAACACTTTCATTTGTTGAAAGGATTAAGGAAACGGGTAACAACTCAAGCAGAGAATCTGAGATGCAGAGGAGTAAATACTGGATACCAAGAGACAAATCCAGAAAATGAATTAGAGAGATAAGAATTCTTGTACTAGAAATTTTATTTCTCTGTTGTTTTTTTTTTCCAGTTTAATAAATACAGACATATATAGCTTCAATAGTGTTGATATTAATAAATGGATACAATTGTATTCTAGTATGTCAAAAGCCTGGAAGTCATTCTGCTTCCCTCTCCAGATAAGATATTGACAAGAAAGAGAAAAAAAACCCCATAGTTTCTGAAATACCTTGTAATGTTGAGGAGGTTCCAGACACTGGACTTCTATTATTCGTTTATTGAAATAAGCTATTGCCTACATATCCATTAAAATGCAAAATAGAAATGATAGCTTAATTGTTACATAGGACAGTAGAGGCTGAAATAAAATGGGAGGTTGACTTGGGAGTCTCATGCTAGTGTCAATGCTTATTGCCACATGGAGTAGATGAATGTAAAAATTGTTTCTTAACAGTGTTTCTGTTAGCTTTATTTTACCCCTTTTCCTTCATTAATTTGTTTTTTTTTTCTTCCAGGAGTGTGAAGTACTCTTGTAAATCTGTATCACTTTCCTCTTGACATTATCTGCTGACACTGGAAGTTCTTATGAGTGGGAAGTATATATGTTTTCATGGAGGCTCATTGTGTAGTGTTTACGTGGAGAGTATGTATGATAATCCCCCTCTTGCAATCTTAGCTCTTAAGATGGTCTGTATAAACTAGGCAGATGCAAATTACTCCAGAGAGGTGTCTGTGTGGAAAGAGGACAGTAGAGTTATGCCACTTCTTTATATAGATTTGGCAGTGACTATAGAGCTGCTATCAAATTTTCCACAACAGGTGTGTTTGTGAAAGCTGCAAAATGGGAAAGTGACTGAACTCAAGTAGAGAAAGAAGTTTATAATGAACTGTATGAAAGTGATGCAGACATTTCTGGTATTGTCTGACAGCTTAGTCTCAGTGCATTCTTACAGACATACTGCGAGAGGGGAGAGGTGGCCAGAGCTTTCATGGAGACCTGGCCACATCTTTTGCTTCAGTTGAGCAACCCCAAAACACTAAAAGTGAGTAGCTCTTGAGGCAGAAAAAACTTAAGTTTTATTTATCAAGATAACTTAAAATAAAGGGTTTGACAACAGATCTCTTAGTCCTCCAAGCCCACTGTTGAGTGGATTCTGTCCTGTTGTCATTCCAGCAACTTTCATCAGCTTTCTTAGCTGCAACAAATTCTTCATTGCCTCTTCAGAACTTCTGCAAAAGTATCTTTTTTTTTTTTATCATCAGCTCTGAAGTTTGACTTTGAGTCTGTTACCTGCTTGTTTTAGGAGTTTCTTAATCTCTGTTTTTTCCCAGAGGCTTCTAGGTTTCTATACTTCTCTGTCATTCTGTCTGCTCCATCCTGCAATCAAACGCATCCTCTCGAAGACAAGCCTCCACTCCTATCCAGGAGACTCCACACTCATTCTCAGCGTTTGCAGTGTACATGCTGCAACTGACAGGTGCAGAAACCAGAATGGATGCCTTTCATCAGCATCCCATCGGCGTCTTAAGTGCTGAGTTAACCTGGCAACACACATGTGCCCTGGATCTGGGGAGCCTGGCGGTACCAGGAACCTGAGCGGTTGTGAGAAAAACTAAGTAGAGGTGTAGCCTGCTATTGCGCCCCACTTTTAGGAAGAAGCGGAGAGACAGAGATAGCAACAACAAGAAATTAAGGAGACAGATCCGAAGGTCTGTTTCCCTTCATAATACATGACAATAGTATCAACTGTTTGTGTAAAAAGATTTTAGGTGTCATTCCTTGAAGATTTATTGAGTGTGGGAGGCCAAGCCTCCAGTTCCAAGTAATGGTGGATGATGAATGACTGCTTCCAGGTAAATTCTTCCTCCCTCGGATGACAACAGAAACAACCAAAATGATATGTGGAGTCTGTCACTTGGTGATAGGATTTTATTAAATAAACAGAATAGTAAACCTGTCTTTTAAAATGTGCCATATAATAAAATAACTCAAAAGAATAGAAATAAAATGTTTCTCAGCTTGATTGCTGATTATCTAGCTCATTTGCATTGATAAAAGCTTGGGAGGAAAGAAAAAAAAATCACAGAAAAAGAGTAGAGCCAACCATCATAGAACAAAGCATAGCATGACGGAAAAGAAATTTTGAGTGAACAAATTTACAATTGACCAAACCATAGTTGCCATCTGTCCTTCAAATAAATGAGAATGCAGCTGCTCAATGATGTTACATTAGACTAATGTACCAAGGACTACAAGGCTAAATGATGACATCTGAGTCATTTGGCATATATGAAATAGACATTGAAATAAATCATTGTCCTGGAGCAGATATCTCTTTGAAAACAAATGATCCTGGCTCAGCATTTATTCTTGATCGGTTCCTTGTCCCCGCCTCTGCTCTGTAGTTGCGGTACCAGTTGTGTAGCCACACAGAATAAAAAGGCAGGAGCGTATGTGCCCCCACAGGCTGCGCAGATTAAGCGGAGGCACGTGATTCACTGAACGGCAAAGGGACTTAGTGACTTAGTCAAAACCAACAGGAAAGTGAATGGGTCAGTTTTAGCCATTTGACAGTTCTGGCTTTGTAAGTAGGTCACAGCATTGGAATATTAACGTATTACTGTGAACTTAATTACATGCAACAGCGAGATTGTAAGGAAAGGATTTTAACTGTAGCTTATGGATCTGCATCGAATTCTATAAGCGGAGAAAAACAGATGATTGATTTCCTTTCTTGTTTTCTTTTGTAAAGGAGCCACAATCATTTTATCCAAAGCCCCTTTTATTTGGATGTATAGACTGCAGATAGCATTTTATAATGCTTAGTCTTAATGGTTAAGTGGAGGGTCTGTCCTGTTGAGTGTGTGGCTGTAGAGTTGATTTTGCTGCTACATTGCTTTCCGAAAAGCAAATGGAAATAATTTGAGACAAAAAAAAGATGTCACAGAGAGAACCTGACCTGGACTTCACTCAAAAATGCAAATCTTGTGGAGAAGATAAAATCTATGCTTTGAAAGATCTTGCTTTAAAATGCAAAGCTTTCTCCCACATTAGTGTCAGCAATGAAGAGCTTATTTCACAGAGGGTTCTGTTTTTAATTGTAGGGCACTACATCAAATTCCAGAAGATAAATGAACATGGAACAAATTTGCACGGGTTCTGTCAATATCTAATCTGACATCAGCATTTTAGCTCTTGGACAAAGGGAGCTTTGAGATCCAGAAAAGATGACAAAAGGGCCTTTTCGTTGTGTTGAATTCAAATGTTAAATTTCTATCAGCTTAACCACTATGTTATAAATTACAAAAAAAAAAAAAAAAAAAGAGACAAAGAAAAGAAGCTGGTGTTTGCTTCTTTTCCAGAACACACGCTGTTTTGCTGAGACCTTTACAAGCTGCTGTTGGCTAGCCATACACTCCTGAGGCTGTTTTATTATTGTTCACCCTTTCTGTAAAAAACAAAATACAGCAACTTATGCCATGACATTTTGTGACATTTCCAGATATGAACATCTGGGAAGTTTAGTGTGACAGTGACAGCGAAGCTGACAATGATTTTCCAGTGCCACGTACAGCTTGGGCGTCTGCACTTAATGCCTTTTCATTTAATTTTCCTCTCTCTCCCCCTCCCTCTCTCTCTCTCTCCCCGCTTCTGCCACCCAAATGCTTAATACAGCCCTCCTCTGTTTTGGCCTTGAAGATAGGATAATATCCCACATTTATTTCAAAGCTGTGCGTGGAGCCTTGTACATCAAGTGCATCACAAAGCAGTTCAGAGCGAGAGAGAAGTGCGTTCCAGCTAGCAAGAGGAAGCGCAGCTGCACAAGTTGGTCTAATTGCAGACATTGGGTAGATTTGATCCTCAGATGTCTACTCTGCATAAAATGGAAGTTAAACAGCTAAACATTAATTACTTCTATTATTGTATTTATATATTGAGATGAAAGGGGAAAAAAAAAAAAACCCAACAACCCACACATCTTGGGTAGTAAGCCAAAGGGAGAGAAGGGAGAAAACCCAGCAACAAAGAAAAAGCCAAATGGCTGCTGCATTTAAAATGTAAAATGTCTGGTTTATGTGGTGAAAGGTGCACTGGAGGAAGGTAATGCTTTTTCAAATGGCTCAAACTGCAACACCGGTTGATACAATAATGTAAAACAGATGAAAGTATGATGAAACTTTTGAGAAATGTTTTTAGTATCATCTAGAATTAAAATTCTATTGATAAACATTGGTATGGGTGACTGCAGGGAGTTACAGAAAGGAAAAGACAGCACCTTGTGCCAGCTATGTATGTCCGTGTTGGATTTAAGTGCTGCGTCTAACAAGCTGTCTAAAGGAGGAATTTCTGATGTGAAATTATGATTTACTGTGACCTAATGGTGTGAGGCAAAAACACTTAGTCAACATGTTGTTATGTCAACTTCATTTTCAACATAAACTATTTATTTGCCTTTTCTGGGCTCTTAGATGTCTACAGAAATTGTGTTTTGTAAGGAACAGTCTCTCTGTCACTTTGAGAGCCAATATTGAGTGGCTTTAGTGAAAACAAAAATTGTGTTGTAGTGTTTGCAGCCTCAAGACTATGCAAAAGCCTCAAAAAAATTTATCAATCATGCCTTAAAATTGAATCATAGCATCTTTTAAAGATAATTTCAGAGACTAGTGACTCAGATGTATACCTCCCTACCTTAAAAAAAAGATTCAGTATCCACCTTTTTCTGGTGAGAACCTCTACTTCAGCACAGGGTGACAGCAAAACAGTTTATATGTAATTATTTAATTTTTTTGGGTTTACTGCAGTCAAACACTGTCCTGTGTTTGGCTGTGTTTAGAGGCAACACTGACCTTACATGTCTTTTTCCTTCAGTGAGCAGCCTTGAAATATTCATTGTGTTGTACTTTTCTTGGCTGTTTTTTTTTTCTAAGAAAAAAAAAGGCTAAGATCAAGAAAAAGGTATGGTACAAGAGGAAAGAAGTAATGTCTCTTAGGTGAGCATTTTGTTCATATCCTCTAGAAAAACTTGTATTATTTTTTCTGAATTGCTTTATTGTGAGAATAGAAACAGCTGCATTGAGTCCAGTCCACTTTTCGGTTCGAGAATGGACAGTATTCCAAGAAAGTGTCAGCTATTGCAGATGGAAAATTATCTTCCCAGTCTTTCTTATCAGAGATCCCCAGAAACACAAGATTTTCTCTTCCTTGAAAAAATACAGCATTTCCCCATCTCTTCTTGTGAAAATCTCACTAATAAACTCATTTATTAGAATATTGCCTGGAGGCAAATGCTAAAGGACTATGATAGCAGAGTGCAAAGGCCATAACTTGTCAAACGAAAGCAGAGAATTGACTGGTTGGGCCCACAGAGCAGTTCCTCACTCAGACCAGAGAAGCTGGAGATCCTGGAGGACAAGCAGAGCTGGAGGATGGTTCCCTGTTGCTTTCTGGTGAATGTCTGCCTGGCCAAGAGGCAGAAATAACTTCCAACAGCTGGGTGCCTTTCTAGCTACCTCTAGAAATATATATAATGAATCAAAGAGAATGTCTGATTTTTTTTAGACTGCTATTAGCCAGTGGTCGTTTGAGCTTGAGACAGTTCAGATTGAAAGAAAGTAATTTCCTCATCCAACTGAATATATTTAAATAAAGGAGATTATCTGATGAATCGGATTCCACAAAAGGTTTCTCTTTTGCCTCTTCCCCCTTTCTTTCCTTCTCCTCCCTGAGCTTTCTCTTCGTTTGAAACTCTCACACATCTTCCTTTTACTCTTCACGACCTTTGTCTTATTTTGCTTTGCCCCTTTTTATCCTGCTGAAAAGATAAGCAAATGGATAGAGCAAAGCCCAAATACAGTGTCAGCAGCCTACAGGGAGGTTTCCTTAGAAGACAGCAGGCAGCAGACTTGTATTTTCTGCTTCACAGTATGGGGATGCAGCAAACACGACCAGCTGCTCCATGGAGAGTTTTGGCACAGTGAAACCATTTTGTGCAATGATGCTCTGGCCTGGCCCCAAACTTTCTTTATTCTAAGCTCCCTTGTGCAGGATACTGGAGAGCACAGTTTGGTGGGGGATGCAGTGTTCCCCTTCCCCCTTCTCCAGCCCCTGTGCATCATCTCTGCAGTTTGAGCCACCTGTGGAGTAGAAATATTCTTTCTGTTGCTTTTGGCCCTTGCATATCAGTATGGGCAAACACAAGGTTCTTTGTGTCCCCTTCCTTGCCTGATGGCTGTCTCACAATGTCGCATCATCCAAAACACTTACTCTGTGGTTTTGGCGTGGCTAAATCACCCTCTGCTCACCCCAGCCTTCCTCCCTTTGGGGCAAGAATAGCCTGGTCACTGCAACTGTTTTTCTTCCATTCTCAGGCATTTCTCCTGAAATTTTCACCTTTATGAACCTGAAAGTACTTTATAATGCATCTAGAGATGTTACTGCTCTTACAGTGTATCTTTTCCCATGTGTATTCATGGCTGGAATCTTCTCATACAGGGATTTTTCTAGTTAAGCTCTGAACTAGTTCTCAAATTGTTTCCCAGGTTTTTGTGTGAATGGTGCTACACAAACTCGACTGACTTCCATGTGACTCCCGTGCTGTAGTCTCACTGCAGACTAGTTTGTGCATGTACTTTGGCAGAAGTTCAAAAAATTGTAATAAATGATTCTTGCGTCAGTTATGGTCTCTGGATACTACCATAGCAGTGTGTTGATATGATGGGTACCCATGGGTGACCAGGCTGTGATGTGACCAGTATGGGCACTATTTGAAATCACTTTAGTTGATAAGTAAGAAGTTGCCATCTTCAGAAGTGCCAGTGGTTACAATGGACCAGAATTGAATCTGAAAGTAGGAAGTTGAACGAAGTAGGCAATACCACAAGCATTCTTGTCATGGGATCCCAGCTAGTCTATCTCAAATGGACTATGGAAATTTATGGAGTTAACCAAAATATAAAGTGATGGTAGAGGATATTTTGGCATCTGGTGCAGAGTGTAAGAGAGAAGTTTCACTTGGCTTGTGACCCTTTTGCTGTACCTTCAGGATTCTGGGCACAGTGTTTTACATGACTTAACTCTTTAGCTAGTTTCTTGTGCTCAATTGTGAGAGAGATTTCCACAGACTTTTTGGTTGACATTGGTTCTCTCCTCACCCCCAAATAATGAAACTCACACAGAATGGTTCTACAAGTAGGAATTGTACTATGTTGCATATAAAGCTATGTAAATTGGGAATTATATATTAAACTAGTTTTGTTAAGTAGCTTGAATGTGAGTTTTGCAAACAATTTAGCAAAATATATGATATGGAAGAACACAGAAATATTGCAAAAATCAAGGAAAGTTTTTTTTAAAAAATCAACTTCGTGGTTTTTCAGGCCTTAGTACAAGTGACAATTGTTAGATTTGGTTTGTGTGCTTGTTCTGTTGATGCTTCTATTAGGGGTTTGAGCTGTCTTACTGGGCCTCTGCCTGGGACTATACACACACACTCTTTGATTTTCCCTCTGACATGATGCTAGCTTTCACCCTGAAGCTCAGTATTATTTTATGCCATGTGTTAATTTCTTGCATGAATGCCTTATTTACCTTCATTTAGAGTATGCTGCAGGAGGAAACAGAACAGTACTTACTGGAAATATTTTTGGTGGCAAAAAAATGAAGGACAGCTCAGGGTCTTGCATAGCTCCAGGGTGTCACCACTGTGAAAGCAATTTGGAGGTGTGATTTGTCATTAAGGAAGGTTGGTTTCTTAAATACTGGTGCTTCATAGGACTAACCAGGAGTACAATGTTTTGCAGTCTCTTCCTAACAATTCCTGGACTCATCCAAAAGTGACTCAAATCAATGAGAGTCTTTCCTATAATTTCAGCCAGTTTTTGATTGGGATTTGAGAAGCATGTGTTTGAAAGTGTCTGGTAAGAACAGCTGACCTCTTCGTGATAAAATTGTAGATTTGTGTAATAATTGGGTAGGATTCTGTTACTAATTTTTTTTAGGTATCAGTAGGTGTTCTAAGTACTTTTTTTTCTTGCAAGATACAATATTTGCTACACATTGTTTTATGAACATCATAGAAGTTGCATCCATGTGATTTATGTTGGTTTGCCTATAACTCATGTGCACCGACTTTAGCAGTTGTAGTTACAGTTTGTATTCATCAAGAGTTGCTAGATGTGCATACACATTAAGACACTTCCACTCAGTGCAACAAGCTTTGTAGAAGATTTGTCTGGTGCTGTACCATATAGAAGGATCATTACTTTTCAGAGTTTCTCATTCTTTTCCTTTCTTACTTGGGTAGGTTTTGATTGTCAAAGTGGTCTTTCAGACACTTTCTCTGTATATATGACTTCCTGTCCGCTTGGAGGTTTTGTATTTGTTTTGCTCTGTGATCATTTGATCCTCTGTTAATGATCTTCTAAACAATGAAGGTGGTATTTCAAAACTAGTAGGCTACACCTTTCTTCAGTTAATTTTAATGGCTAAATATAGGGCTGAATGCCTAGGCTGTTTGGGCAATGTACATTTAATTTATATATTTTTCCTTTTTCTCCTTTACCATTCTCTGCAAAGGCTAGTAAAACTCCTTTTTCAGTGTTTAAAAATGCTTTCAGCCA
Organism: Trogon surrucura; assembly: GCA_020746105.1. Taxonomy (NCBI): domain Eukaryota; kingdom Metazoa; phylum Chordata; class Aves; order Trogoniformes; family Trogonidae; genus Trogon; species Trogon surrucura. Next base: position 59,169,879 of record CM036618.1, read on the forward strand.
TAGAAGGATTTTAATGCTTATGTCTATGTGTGATTATGTGTGTTTGTGGTATTGAATGATTATCAGAGATTCATATGTATATGAATGCATGAATACATACATATTTCTATATATAAACTTAATAATTGTGATAGAGTAAGAAAGGAATGTTGTAAAGCGTTTGCATTACGTGCTTCTCTGTGATTCTCCTTTTAGAAACATGGTTTGCGTTTGCCTTGAGGATGAATGCAGGAGCTGTTAAATTTGGCCTATAAAAACTTCTTATTACTTTTGCATTTCAAGAGCAAATGTAAAACCACAAGGAAATACCTTTAGAACTTAGCTTGTACGATAATAGTGCAGTAATACATTTGAGCAGTATGGAACTTGCTGCCATAGGATACCATATGAGTCAAAAGTTTAGCACAATTTCTGTGAACACTAAAGCTCTAGGGCATAAACTAACTTCTAAATTCAGATATAAGCAGCGACTTTACTTATTGAAAGGCTATTCCATAATTGCCAATATCATGGTTTCTTGCCCTTTCCACTGATGCTGGTGACTGTCAGAAAGAGGATATTGGACTAGATGAATTGGTCTGAATCACTATGAGAATGGCTGTATTTGTTATTGTGAGGAAATGATCATTTCTGCTGGTGTCTTACCAGTGAGACCACTTCTAACATGAAGGCGCTAGACTGAGAAGCAGCCTGTGATAACACACTTACGTGTTGTGGTGATTTTAGAACGCACAACTTTAAAATGCAAAATTGCAAATTGCTCAGCCTGTTTTTACTGGAGAGAAATTAATTAATGCCTTGTATCTTTAAAAAAAAAAAGAAACATGATTCAGTGTTCCACTCAAGCTAATCAAAGTTCAGAGTTAGCAAATAATGTACAATACAGGAGGGGTGATGTATTTCAGATTGGCAGCTTATGACCTGTTCAGGAAAACAAACCTGAATCCCAAATTTTGGATCTTTACCATAGTCGTTTTTGGTCTATAACTTGGACTTTTAGAAGATTTGGTCATCCAAGTAATAAACTGTAATGACAACACTAGTGAACAGGATATCTTTTCCTAGTTTCAGTAGAAGCAGCAAAACTTAACAGCCCTTTCAAAGTAATGAGTAAAGAGATACACTTCTTGGGAAACTTTTCTGTGGTAGGTTACACAGATGGCTTTGGCAATTTTGGAGGTATTTTCTTCTGTAGAAACATTCTCCACTAGGTGTCCTGAGTACAAGTAATGTAATACGGTTCATGTCTTCTAGTTTTAAACATTGACCCAAGTCAAACATAGAATCATAGAATCATAGAATGTTAGGGATTGGAAGGGACCTCGAAAGATCATCAAGTCCAATCCCCCTGCCAGAGCAGGAACGCCTAGATTATGCTGCATAGGAACGTGTCCAGGCAGGTGTTGAATGTCTCCAGAGAAGGAGACTCCACAGCCTCTCTGGGCAGCCTGTGCCAGGGCTCTGTCACCCTCACTGAGAAGAAGTTTCTTCTCGAGTTTAAGCGGAACCTCTTATGTTCCAGTTTCAGCCCATTACCCCTTGTCCTATCAGTGGTTGTCACCGAGAAGAGCCTGGCTCCATCCTCGTGACACTCACCCTTGATATATTTGTAAACATTAATGAGGTCACCCCTCAGTCTCCTCTTCTCCAAACTAAAGAGCCCCAGCTCCCTCAGTCTTTTCTCATAAGGGAGATGCTCCACTCCCTTAATCATCCTAGTTGCCCTGTGCTGGACTCTCTCCAGCAGTTCCCTGTCTTTCTTGAACTGAGGGGCCCAGAACTGGACACAGTATTCCAGATGGGGTCTCACCAGGGCAGAGTAGAGGGGAAGGAGGACCTCTCTTGACCTACTCACCACCCCTCTTCTAATACACCCCAGGATGCCATTGGCCTTCCTGGCCACAAGGGCACAGTGCTGGCTCATGGTCATCCTGCTGTCCACCAAGACTCCCAGGTCCCTTTCCCCTACACTGCTCTCTAATAAGTCATTCCCCAACTTATACTGGAACCTGGAGTTGTTCCTACCCAGATGCAAGACCCTACATTTACCCTTGTTATATTTCATTAAATTTTTCCCCGCCCAACGCTCCAGCCTGTCCAGGTCTCGCCGGATGGCAGCACAGCCTTCTGGTGTGTCAGCCACTCCTCCCAGCTTGGTGTCATCAGCAAACTTGCTGATAGTACTCTCTAGTCCCTCATCCAAGTCATCGATGAATATATTGAATAATACTGGTCCCAGTACCGACCCTTGAGGCACTCCACTGGATACAGGTCTCCAACCAGACTCTGCCCCATTGACCACAACTCTTTGGCTTCTTCCCCTTAGCCAGTTCACAGTCCACATACCTGTTAGGATATAGTCAGTGTTCATTTTGCCTGCAGTTAAAGGATTTATTGTATTCCAGCCTACGTGCTTTTCTAAAATGGATATCAAAAGTTAAAAAAAAGACTCTGGATACTTTTAGTAATCTTTTCCTTGAATCTTGCCTCATATCAATTTAAAATTGACCTCCAGGACATCACCAGCACCTCTATAAACACTTAGCTGCAGGACTCCCTAAAGTTGCAGCACATAGCTCTGAAGAATTTTGTTACGGCTATTCTTAAGACTTCAGAAAAAGTAAGATTCAATTCTTGTCTTAGAGCATAAGCTGATCCTTCTTGTACCTTTGCATCAGATAATTTTTAAAGATTCCAGAAATTTGTGAGAAAGAGAACCAAATTGCTTCAAATTCTGCATAAGAATACGCACAGAACCTGTAGAATGTTGGACATGCAGCATGCGGCTGTGCTGTGGAGAAAAACGCTTCCATTAATGAGGCGTCATTGAAACTTGCAAAAATATTTGGCAAGGACCTTGACTTGTCATTACAGATTCAAAGGCAGGAGACAAAATATACAGATACTATGTGCCATTTGTGAGGACATAACAGACTGATGCAAAGTCCTGCTGAGAGGGAGCCAAGATGATCAGATCCGCTTGGTCGTAAAAGCTATTCATTGGCAAGCTTGCAGTTTAGAATGTCAAATTATCAGGTCCTTCTGGCATGTTATGATTTTCTTAATTATAATAAGTTTACAGATTTTTTTTGATGAGGTCACCACAGGAGCATGGAAAAGAATTTAAATCCCCAGCTGCTGAGGGACAGTTAGCAGCAAGAGCACTTTTGGAAACAGCTCTAGATGCTGCAGTTACACATTATAGTCAATGGAAATACGCGTGGTAATGAGCCGCTTGCTTCTTGGCTCTGGAGTTCTGAGATCCCAGGAGCAGTGTAGTCATGAGAGGAGAATCTTCTGTTTGGATGATGGGAATTAGTTCTGCATGAAAAAGGACAATGCCCTTCACACTTTGCAGGATTCCTTTGCTGCATTTTTTTTCTTTCAGTGTGTATATGACTGCGGAAAAAGAAAACAGATTTTCTGATAGCTGGTCCATGAACAGGATAGGGCAACATAGAGAAATTTCTTCTTTGAGATGGCCTCTAAGATCACCAAGTCCATCCGACAACCCAACACTACCATGACTACTAAACCATGTCTTGAAGTGCCACATCCACACATTTTTTAACATCTCCAGGGATAGTGACTCCACAGGTTCCCTGGGCAGCCTGTTCCAATGCTTCACCACTCTTTCAATAAAGAATTTTTTTCCTAATATCCAATTTAAACCTCCCCTGGTGCAACTTGAGCCCATTTCCTCTCATCCGATCGCTATTTACTTGGGAGACCAGCACTTGCCTCACTACAACCTCCTTTCAGGTAGTTGTAGAGAGTGAGAAGGTCTACTTTCAGCCTTCTCTTCTTCATGCTAAACAATCCTGCTTTGCTCAGCCTCCTCACATAAGACATGCTCTCCAGACCCCTCACGAGTTTTGTTGCCCTTCTCTGCCCACTCCAGCACCTTAATGTCTTTCTTATGCTGTGGCACCCAAAACTGAACACATTACTCAAAGTGAGGCCTCACCAGTGCTGTGTACAAGGGCACCATCACTTCCTTATTCCTGCTGAACACATTATTTTTGATACAGGCCAGGATACCATTGGCCTTCTTGGCCACCTGGGCACACTGCTGGCTCATGATCAGCTACTGCCTGTTCACCAGCACTCCCAGATCCCTCTCTGCCAGGCAGCCTTCCAGCCACTCTTCCCCAAGTCTATAGAGTTGCCTGGGGTTATTGTGACCCAAGTGTAGGACCTAGCACTTGGCCTTGTTAAACCTCATAAAATTAACCTCGGCCCATGGATCCAACCTGTCAAGATCCCTCTGTAGAACCTTTCTACCCTTGAGCATATCAACAGTCGTGCCCCATTTGGTGTCACCTGCAAACTTACTGAGGGTGTACTCAATCCTCTCATCCAGGTCGTTGGTAAAGATGCTAAACAAACTGTCCCCAAAACTGAGCCCTGGGGCACACCACTTGTGACTGGCTGCCAATTGGATTGAAGTCCGTTCACCACCACTCTCTGGGCTCAGCCATCCAACCAGCTTTTAACGCAGCAAAGAATACACCTGTCTAAGCCGTGAGCCACCAGCTTCTCTAGCAGAATGCTGTGGGAGACGGTGTCAAAGGCTTTACTAAAGTCCAGGTAGGCAATGTCCACAGCCTTTCCCTCACATGCCATGTGAGCGCACTCAAGATGAACTGCTCCATGATCTTCCCTGGTACCAAGGTCAGGCTGACAGGCCTGTAGTTCCCCAGCTCCTTCTGGTCCTTCTTGTAGATGGGCGTCACAATGGCAAGCCTCCAGTTGTCTGGAACTTCCATGGTTATCCAGGACTGCTGGTAGATGATGGAGAGTGGTGTGGCAAGCTTCTCTGCCAGCTCCCTCAGCACTCTTGGGTGGATGCCATGCGGACCCCGAGACTTGTGAATGTCCAGCAGGTCATTAACTGCTTCCTCCTGGATTATGGGGGGGTCTAACTATTAAAAAGTGAGGCAAAAATGGCATTAAGTACCTCAGCTTTTTCCTCATTCTTTGTGACAATATACGCCCTTGCATCCAATAAATGAGGGAGGTTCTCCTTGGCTCTTTTTCATGTTAATGTATTTGTAAAAACATTTTTTTTATTCCTTCTTAAGAAGAAAGAATCTCTATTCACATTATTTTATGACTTTCCCCCACAAAGGAGGACTTGAGAGCCCTCCCTACATTCATTCCACTGTTGAAATCCAGAAAGATGTCCAGCACTTTGTTACATTCTTGGATGATAGTCAGCACTTGACAACACCTACAGATCAACTTGCATTGTTTTGTGTAGCAACCCTCCTAATGGTGTCTACACTAGATAACAACATTACTTGAAAACACTGTACAGGCACATATACCTAACAGTTCTCTCCTTCTTTGCTTCTGATACAACGAATCTGACAAAATAAACAATAAGACCATGACGACCTGTATGTTTTAGGAGATACAAGGGCTCATGACATCTTATTTATATAGTTTATATAAGAATATAATGCCCATACAAGGACAGACCTAAACTCCCAAGTAGCCCAGCATAGTGTTTCCAACACCTTCCCACCCCACGTCTTGGGAATAATACAGTTACAGACCAGCCATGTAGTGATACATCCTCAGAATATTCTTGTCCTCCAGGATTTAGTAGTCAGAGATGTAATCTTTATAGTTAGTATGACTAAATGGATTTCTTGAATTGGTACAGGCTTTTCCGGAACTTGTGGAACTTTTGTCATTCATCCTAGTTTTCATTACCATGCCTTGAGTTCTTGCTAGAAGTACATCCCTATAGATCTTGTTTGCATAATTTCACTAGTCATCATCTAATTATGGAGACCCTAATCTCAATATTAGATATTCCAGTCTTTTTATGTAAAAAAGTTAAACTCGGCTGGAGTTTCGTCAGACTTCTTATTCATGCCTTATCAAAAGAAAGACCTGGTTTTGTCTAAAGATTATTTTAAGAGTTGTCAGAGATTGTAAAGTTATGTTATTAAGATAAATGAACTGGAATGTCTGGGTGATCCAGTTCCATCAAGCTAGATGTAGGGAGAGTTTCCTACCTCTTTGAGAATTATCCCACTCACTGGCACATTTATATGAAGTTGCTTGGACTATTAATTAGAGGAGTCTTCCACTATATTAATTCATTTTCTAAGAGTACTATTTTGCAGTCTTTTTTTAGAGCTCTAAGTCCCCACAGTGTTTCGATCAAGTCACTGCATTTAAGTCATTAAGCAAGCGTTACAAACTCTGAATAAGAAAGAAAAGCTACTCGCTTATACAGCACCAGGAGTTCTTAAGCATTTGTTCTTCATAACTGTTTAATAGTGCATACTATTGTGCAGCTGTCTCTTCTTTCCCTATATTACAAAACATGATGGAGATTGTATTCTGCAATGGAGAAAGTCCTGAATGTAGCTTCAGGTGTCCTCTTCCTGACACAGAGATGACACTGCAACCTCTGCTATGTACTGCAACATATTGCCTTACTGATGTTTTGAAGCCTGAGAGTACAGCTGATAACAAAGAACACACCGTCACCAGGTCACTGCTACACACATCCCTTTTGGGGTGAGGAGGAGAAAATTCAACAAAAGGCTCAAGGGTGAAGACTAAGGACAAGGGAAGCTCACTCATCACTTACAGTCATGGGCAAAAAAAAAGACTAGACTTGGTGAGAAAAATACCATCAATTTAATTTAGACACAGAACCACCAACAAAAAGGAATAGAAATTGCCCAGCAGGTTTTCCCCTCTTAAATTGATCGCAGAGGCGCTGATTGTAGTGACAAGATGAGGGGCAATTGTTTTAAACTAGAGAAGGGTAGGTTTGAACTGGATATTAGGAAGAAGTTCTCTATGATGAGAGTAGTGAAATACTGGAGCAAGTTGCCCAGGGAGGTGGTGGAGGCCCCATCCTTGGAGACATTCAAGGACAGGCTTGATGGAGCTCTGAGCAACCTGATCTAGTTAAAGATGTCCCTGCTTACCGTGGAGGAGTTGGACTGGATGACCTTTAAAGGTCCCTTCCAGCCCAACACATTCTATGATTCTATGATTGATCCTATGATTCTATGATTCTATGATTGGCTCAGCCCTGGCGAGAGACGGGTCTGACTTTTGCCTGTACAGGTGCCACATCCACAGTCCCTCCCACCACCAAAAATCCCCATCAGGTATAAACTCGTTACATGCATAGAGGCATATCATCATTGGGATGAAGAGCAGACATGTCAAGAAGCTGTATTCAGCACTGAAGTCTATTTAGCTCTCATCTCTTGGCATTTGTGTGGTGCTTACCAGCTCAATTACTTTTGTTATTCTTTTGAATGTGTTTACACTTTGCTTGACTTTGAGAAAAGTGTGATTGTTTTCTCAGCCCTGGGAATCATTTATAGTTTCACATACAGAGAAGTACGCATAAACGATGATATGGAAATTAACTGCTTGTTTTACCCCAAAGAAACCATCTTTCGTTGAAATATAATTCTAAGCATTCTAATTCTGCCTAGTGCTGTGCTGCACTAATTGAGAGAGTTAAATGGTATAATCTGCAGTACTCATCAGAAGCTCTGGGCAAGGAATGAACATTTTGTGGGTTATCAATCAGTGGCTGCCAGAGACCTTGCTAAGAAAAAGGTGTTTTGACTGGTTAATGTATGCATATCTGGAGAATTCTAGCCCTCTGAACATTATGTATCGTACTGCTGGAACAGGTGAGCAAAATACTTGCTACCCCATTAGGAGAAATCTGAAACTGCACTATCTACTTTTTTTTTAGAAAGTCCTTACGGCTTTTCTTTTTGTATATGCTATATGAAACACCTGTGTGAAGAATGTTTCTAAAGTACTCCTGTGCAAATATGTGGCTAGTTCCTACTTACAAAATAGCTACCTTTCCCATCATCGATAACAAAGTTTAAAGCCTGTTGGTCTGTGAAGCTAACGTGCCAAGCCATTTTCAGGAGCCGGTGCCAAACATCTCCAGATGTTGATGCGTTGGTGCTGGATTCACTGAGCCTGCCTTCAGCCCCAGAGCAAAGCAGGATCTGGTTTCTTTGTGTCCAGACAGATCTGCTTTAACAGCTTTGCTCCTGTTGTTCGTGCAATGGAACTATTAAAACAACAGTGTATGGACCAGCTGCACCAAGTGTCTACATGAGAAGGAACACTATTCATCCTTCAAAGCGCCAACATCAGCTGAGGTTAGAGCAATAATGTGGATTATGCCTGTAACTGAGGGTATTGTACCTTTATTAAGAGGAGCTACTGGCTATTTCTACTCTGCTTGATGGGCAAGGCAGGGGCTGCATGTCTGATATGTCTTTCTGCTTGCAATTCATTTACGTGACAGAGATGCTCAACTGGTCAGATTTAGATAATGCCCAGTATCCTAACCTCATCAAACTGACAAAAAGTAGTAAGGTTGCAAGAAGAGTATTTGATCCCATAGAGCAGATCCAATATATCCAACATCTGAAATTATTAAAAAACATTTCTTAATAAAATATTTTTATAAAGAAATGACTATTTCAGGAGTGTTCTTCAACACAAACTGTTTTGGAAGATGAGCTTTGGTGACTGTAACAGTCATTGTCAAGGTGTAAGGAATTCTGACTTATGCATCAGTATGCTTGCCAAAATTTTTAAGGACTCAAACTGTTGTATTACATTTCAGCATAAAATACCATGTAATAAACAGAATAAAAGCTATTACTCATTTTCAACTGATAGATGATTTACTCTATGCAAATTAAGTATCACAGTGGAAAAGCATTCAGACACTTAAAAAAAAGTTATGCCTCCATACATCATCATGTTACTGGTTCATTTCATCATTTTCCTATCTTACTCTGATAGATTTCAGAGCTTATGGGCATACCAGGATAGGCAAAATATGGTGCAGTCTGAAAACTCTTCTAAGTGTGGACACAGCTAATCAGGAACTCCGACCCCTGAGAACAGGATGGCTCATTCTAAGATTTTGCTTATGAGGGAGTGAAGGACAGTGTAGCTCAGTATCACATCCAGCAGCTGTTATTCTGGAAGTGACCATCCAAGACAAGTGGGATAAAATACCTGCTTCTACAGGGACATAAAGACAGGATCATTTGGAACAGAGTCAGAAATGCATCAGCTTTCAAGAGAGATTCATATTTCAAAAAGAAGGGGGGAAAAAAGGCTGTGTGGAAGGCTGTAACATTGTTAAAAAGCTTTTTTTTGGAGCAGTGCAGTTGTGTTAAAGGCATGAGTCTGATGTCTTAAGAAATGTAAAGCCAGATGTATGTGCATCTCCACTTTCACAGTTCTCTTGCCTTAGAGTGCAGCTATCACTTTCACGAATTGAAAATGCATGTTGGCAATTGTAAATCCGTATGTGACATTCTAGTAAGGAAAGACAAAGCTGTAAAAACATAGTTCCGTAAATGCACTGACATATCTCCAGTGTCCCATTTTCAGCAACAAAAGGAAATAAGTCTTAAAATTATACATAAAGCTCTCCTGCCATATATTACTATTATTCCTGATTCATTAAACACTTTCTTGGTATAATCAAACTTGTGGGAAAATGGCCATAGAACAAATGTGGAAAAATAAAAGCACAATTGCTTGTGCATTATTATTGCTATTAATCAACACTGTGGGATTTGTGCAGTAGTATAGTATTTCCGTAGTATGTCTTACATGTTCATAAGCAGTGCTTTGTCTACAGAGGGTGTTACAGACAGGATAGCAATGAGAGAAACCGGGGGGGTGGGGGGGGGGGGGAAGTAGTGCAAAAGCATGTGCAATATTTGCTGTCACAAACCCCCTGTTGTGCAAACAAATGGGTATGCATACTTGATGGTCACCCAGAAGATGTCTGCGCTGTAATGGGACAAAAGGCCAGAGTTTTTGGTAGCCTAGCAACAGCACTGTTCTGGACCAGAACCACCAGGGCTTTGCTAAGCCTCTATGACACCAAGTTTTGGAGCCCCTAAGCTAGTTACATGTGAAACCCCAGCAGCAGCAGGGTCTCCTAGTCCAGGAGCTGACAGATCTCTGTAATCTTAGCTCAAATTCTCAGGAAAAGCAAAGGGGTGAAGTCAAATATTTTAAGCATTTCTGCCCTACCTAATTTGGAAAGTTTTGCTTTAGAGATTGAAGCTTTTAAGTTTGCTAAAATTACAGAAGCAACTCAGGTAGATGGTACTGTTGAGTCAATACCCACTGTGTGCATGCTAGGGCTTTCCGTACACTTCAGGAGATGTGGCTGAATGATGTTAATCAGGAGCAGGGACCAGAAGCAACGTAGGATTGGCTAGGAACACAACTTTTTTTTTCCTTTTTTTTTTTTTTTTTTCCCCCCAGAAATTACTTGTGCAATGGTTGTTGTGGTATCAGGAGATTAAGGGTCTGGAGAGAGATATTATTCTTTGAGTCAGTAAGTCCAAAAATATAAATTGTAACCTTATGGCTCTCTACTTTGTATATAGCAGGAAGGACATCTGATTACAACAGGTGAAGAAGGTAAGTGATTTGAAAGCTTTTCTCCTACTCTGATTTAGGATTAATTTTCAATTTTTAGTTTTGGTGTGTCTTCACGCCCTATTAGCTTAGGTAATTTGTGGTTGAGGATGAAGGTGTTAATTGTTTTTTGTTCAGTGCCAGCAGAGGTTATAACAGAGTTACTGTGTTATTGCTGTGTGGTAGGTTAACTGCTTATGTGGAGGGCTGTTGCTTGGGGTGCTTTGTACAGCTGTTAGCTCAGGTGTTTTGAGTGCCTCCTGATAGGTTATGTAAGAGCTAGTTTGTTCTCCCGAGCTTTGTGAAAAGAAAAAAAGAAAGAGGTGTCGTGGAGAGTTATTCAAGTGCTCTCAGTCCTTCAGTGATGTGGTTTCATCCTCAGAAACAGACTGCTTACTCGTCTGAATGAAAACAGGACCTGAAGGCTGTACACTTCTTCCAGGTGGATGTGGCTAAAACCTCTAGGAAACTCAGGTTAGTGAGTTTTTATGTAGAAATGAAAAGCATGACATTCTGTGTGTTGTAAGGCTAGCTTTGAAATGGTGGTAATGCCATGACATTATAAAGAATATCTCAGTGGCCAAAGGCTTAAAAAGTTGCAGGTCTCTATTCACCTCTGGTAAGGGTGAGTGATTTGTATGGGTGGGTGGATTAAATTAAATTCCATTATGAGTTATTCTTCTATCCCTCTTCTGCAGCTTTTTCTTATCATCTCAGGTCTGTTACTCAGAGTGTGTGGGAAGGTGGCTGGAGTAAGATTGCTTTTTCTATCTGGGTGTAGGAGGTTTACCACTGGATGTGGTTATTTTATGAGTCTTTTTTTTTTGTGGTAGAAGGCTGATGCATAGAGAACAAAGAAAAGCTTGTTAAATGTTCAGGTAAATAGAGGATTAAGGACTTCAGTAGGTGCTATTTTCCAGTGCCATCTTCCCTGCAATCTGGTGGGCCTGGTTTACCACAGGGAGAGTGTGTTAAAATAAATGCTAACCTGGGGTGAGAAAACCAGAATGTGAGTGATTATATTGAGTAACGACTGCTACTGAGATTTTAGCTTGTCATAGAAGTTGATATTTCATTTGTATTACTTCTTATTGACAAACGCTGCAGTTGGACTAGTACCCTGAGCTCTTGAGGCATGGAGATATAGTGACATTCAGAAATCCTGAAATATAATTGTTCTCAGAGTTTCAATTGCAAGAACTTTGATCCTCAGTACTGTGGTAGGAAAGAGATGAATATATGTACATAAGTATCAATGAAGTATTACACCCTGATGTTTACTACAACATCTCTATGCCATTAGACCATAATCTGTGCAAATATCCAAGATTAAAGACTTGTTGCTCTTGAGGCACAGTGTTTATGTGTGTGTCTATGTATTTATGTATGCATAGCATAAGGGTGGCTTGTTTGCTTACGTAGGCTTAATACTGTCTCTCCTGAAGCCCAGGGAAGAAGCTTCCCTGACTAATAGAATTAACATTTTGTCATACTGTACGGTCTGTGAATGTTCAAATACTTAACCAGTTTTACATGAAGGTTTCTGTGTGATTTTTTTTTAACACAGACCTCATGTATTTTGTGTAGGCTAGCTTTCTAATAATTTGTTCTATATGTAAAATAGTACTAGTTCAGTGAATGAAGTGGTCAACTGTTTTTGCAAGTAGCTTGACTGTTACAGCAAGAGTTTACCCAATGTGAGAAGTCAAACTAGGGCTTGGATAAGCATAGACCAGGTGTGTTTGACCCAAACAATTTCTGCATATAGAAAAATACTGATGTACTTGACCTTTTTTGACATCTGCTGTTTTGAGTTTGCTTTAACAGTAAATTTTGTTGATGCTTCTACTATAAAATCTTTCTTACTTTCAATGTGAATTTGTAGATATCCTTTTCATGATCTTAGTTTTCTGCAAGTGAACTGAGGAAGAGCATAAGACCTTCATTTCATCAGAAGCAATTTTGTTCTAGGTTATTAGTTGGTTATATCTTCAAGGCTGAGTGAGTCATGGATTAGGTTTAAGTGTCAGGGAAGAGGAGAAATGTATGGTGGGAACTAAAATCTCACATGGGATCAAGACGAGATCAATATGGAATTCTAGTCTGTGAAAGATGTGACAATGATGTCAGTTATTTGATGTAAGGTGATAAGACTTGTCATTTTTAAGGAATTGCCCAATGGCTATTGTAATAAAAGCTCTTTTAATAAGGAATCATGGGATGAAATTCCTTGGCCAGTGTTCTGCAACAGGTAACTCTAGTTAATCGTACAAGTTTGCAAAGCCAAAGACATTCTTTCTTCCTTGGCTTCAAGCTAGTAAAATTATCCTTGCTGAGGATTTAGCAAGTGAGCGCTTCTGTACAGATTTATTAAAGCTGTCACGGTTTTTACATTGAGCAGAGAAATGGGAGCAATTGACTCTGCATTATTGAATTCTGTTGACTTAATAGCTGCGTTACTGGTGGTCTAGAAGATGATCTAAAGAAGGCTTCAGATGGAAAGCTAGAGAGATGAAGTTGAAATTTTTCTCTTTATAGTGAAACTAGAAATGTTTGGAAAGGAAAAGAAATGCTTCTGATTAGAGTTTTCAAAGCAATGGAATTTTTTTCTTTGACAACAGAAAAGATCAGTAGAAAATTGAGGATCCTGTATACATAGTCCTAGTCTTAATGCTTTCAGTCCAGAAAAAGTGTGTTGTGGTGTATTTTGTTTTGGGTTTTTTTGTTGTTAAATTAATTCATTGATAAAGGAAATATTATGTGTTCTCTGAAGTGCAAAGTAAAGTTAGAAAAGATAGCATTCAGCCACTGAGGACAACCTGTGGAACAAAGGAGAAGTGGGCACACGACTGGAAAGATTGTATTGGTTTAAGAACTTTGCTCTTTCTATCTTGCTTAGGTTTGTAATATAAAAGCAGGTCTGCGAAACACAAATTTACACTGTGATCTATGGTTAAATGGAGAGTGCTATACTTTGAGAGCTTATTTTTGTATGCTAGAACACAAAATTAAAATGCTAAAAGTCTTCACTATAAGGTGGCTCATTTGCTAGTCAGTCACTCTAATGTAGCTCAGCTGAAATCAACCAGTGTAAATCAGCCTCCTGTGTTTACTTGTCAGATTGGGAGATGACTGCTTTTTTGTTTTGCTTTATGTATAATTGAAGTGTTGCATTTTTTTTAATTTTTTTTAAAGTGTTCTGCTTACAGCTGTGTAACATTTTGTGTGGCTCTGGAGTCGGTGTTCAATTTAAAAAAATGCATATAAGATTAAAAGGCTGTATTTTGAGGAAGTAAATGACTATAGTGCCATTTAAATCTGCAATGGTGTTTACAATACAACGGAAAAAAAATTTGGGGTCTTTTATACTATTGGAGACCAAAGCTTCAGAAAGGTTTATCGCAATATATGTTCTGAGATAAAACTGTATTTTTATAGCTAAATTTCAAAAGTGGGAGATGCCAAACTCTCCAAATTAATACTATTAGCCAAAAACTGTAAGAAACAGGAAGAGTAAAGTGCTTGGAAAATGAGGATGATTAACAGAGCCACATAGTCTTTATGTGCATAGTCTTTAATCAGCCTTAGGATACATACACTTCACAGTATTATTCAACCTATAATCATATACATTAGTATTTATAATCTAACAATAATGAAAGATTAGCTGTAACAGACCTATTCATCTCAGTGGTGACTCCATTCAAATGCAGGGAAAAGCATCTATGCTTCTGTACCGGACCATACTTGACAGCAGTGCAGGTGGTTTCCCTAATCCTGTGCGTGTTGCGGCTTTCTGTTTTCTATCTGCTTGCTCACACTCTTCACTCCAACTGTGGTGCTTTTCCATAGTGGTAAACTGATTACACACATGAAGAGGAAAACAGGTAACATTGTTACTATTTTATTTTTATTTTTTTAAAAATGTTTTCTTCCTGAGTGGGACCAGCTGAGTGTTTGACTGTTGTCAGTGCTTTGATGCAGGCTGAGCTGATGGGCTTTCTGGTGGCTGAAATGAGAAACCCCTTGTGTTTTTTAGGGCTGATTGAAGTTGCCAGAAATACCAAAGAACTGATACTCGAATGTATTTAGGAAGCCAAATCCTAGATGATATCATTAAAAATGCTTAAGCCCTTTTTGAAAATCTCGGCTTTGTGATTTGAGACATGTTCTTTCTCCTCTCACAATCACTGTGCATATGTGATGGAAAGGGAGGATAAAGCATTCTCCTTGAGATGTATGGGGGAATTGTCAGAATGGGAGTCTGTCCAATAACAACCTGGTGTATCCTTCAGTGGTGGGATGTAGCATTAGGGAGGAGGCAGCTGGCAGGAGAAGAGAGTAAGAAAGCAAAGCTGTGAGCTTTAGCGCTCGATGTTTGATGCTTGAATTCCAGCATCAGCTGGAACGCTCTGTGTCATTTTGCTCCAGGTCCCTCCTCCAGTTAATTGCTGAGGGAGAGGGACCCAAAAGCAAATGAGCAAATGGAAAATTTAGACCAATGTAGATTGTTTCATTCAAATCAATGAAAGCGCAAAACAAAACAGAAAATTCCAAAGCTTTCACTGTTGCTGTATTTCCTAAATTATCAAAAGCTCCACCCTTTCTCTGGAATTCCTACCTTACCTGCCTTTTCAGAGAGTTGAGAAGAATCAGAAATATAGATGCAAACATCAGAATTTGTGTGATTACAGTTTTAGGGAAGTAGAATAATTTTCAGCCATAGAGTTTGCATTTGCTTGAACTATTTCTATTTACCAAGCGATTAATTCTGTGCTGTTCTTGCTGTTTCTTTTCGGAGACATGCTTGCAGAAGTATGCCTGAATGAGATCTCTTGCTCTCCAGCTGTGCCAAACCTTATCTTTATAATCAGGACAGAGATGGTCTGCTGGAGGTGCCTAGATTTGGCATTGAAAGATCCAGAGGTCTGACACATGATCTTAGGCTCAGATTACCTGGATACTCTGCCAATGTGTCTGGTGGTCATGAGGGTAGCCAAGAGGCTGAGGAAGGTCTGAAATGCCATAGCTAGGATATATAGAATGGTGTCAGTGCAGCACAAAACCAGACAGGATCTTCACCCTGATTTGAGACATGTGGTCCTGAAAGTGGGTTTTTTGGGCAATGTGATTCAGAAGCTTGCAGATGATAGGAATGGGATCCTCACTCTGAAAAAACAAAACCACACCCTGCATTTGGATGCTAATTGTCAGATGGAGGCTGGTAGTTAACTTATCTACTGGATGTAGGGTTTGGTGCTTTTTTTTTAAAATGTAAATTACTTATATAAAACCCAGAATAACTGACCATCATGTAGTTCTGTCAGGCTTGACCTAGATGGTAATACTGCCGCTGACACAAAGGGAAATTCAGTAGCAGGACAGTAACTGAGAAGCCAACAAAAGATTGGTTGTGCCAAGCTTACTGTATGACTCCCAGTCTATGAAGGTTGTCCTTGTAATATGTTGATCTCTTATGTATTTAAATGCCCTACAGGATCTATAGAAATTTTTTTTCTGTCCTACTTGGTATTTCAAACCACAAAGCTCCCTTTGTGTCTTCTGCTGGTATTACCTTACAGTCAGTCTATTGTGTGGCTGTACAGGAATTCTCTGTCACAGTTTAGAGCAAGTTAATGCCAGTAGTGGGCACCAACTACAGCAGATAAAACAGTATGAAAACTTTGAAGTTTCCTCAACAGCCCTAACGTCCACTTTAATTTCTCATATTTGCTGCCTGTATGCCTCTTGCTGGCTGAGAAAAAAAGAAAGTATTGTCTCCCATCAAGAGCAGGACTGTTTGCCAGCCCTTTGACTCAACAGGAGAATTTTAAGCTTTTGCAAAATTTGCAGTTGAACAGATGGACAGCACACAGGAGGCCAAAAGGACACAAAGGGAGCCCTTAGTTTGTAGGGTACAGTTTGGGTCTGTCTCTAGATTATCATCTTTGTGTTCTCAGCAAACAAGGCTGGTACAGACAAAAGAGTACAGGACTGGGACTGAAAGAAAATTCTCTGTGAAGAGGGAGAGTGTGAAATGTGGGTCAAGACTTTTAAACTTCCTCCCTAGTTCTTTAAGCTGGATAGAGAATGTGAAAATTGGAAGACTTGATACAAAAGAAGCTTTGCTGCTTTGCTGTCCTTTCCTACTCAGCACATGCTTTACAGTTAGCAAACATGCAGAGAATTTTTGAATTGTTTCCACCAAAAATGTCAAGGCACATCATTGTGACATTGCAAGACATAGGGTTCCTTTCCAATAGAACATCACTTAGGATTTTCTGAACAGAAAAAGCTTAGCACAATAGCAGTGCAGAATTTGGCTCAGACTTTGTAGAATGACCATGAAAAAGTAGTTAATGCAAGGGGATAGCCTTTCTTCTCCAGAACTGGGAATAGAAAATAAAATTAAGTTCTAGGAAAGGGAAGTTAAAAAAGAAATTAGCAAGCATGCTAAGGTTTAAGAACTCATCTATTCTTCTCCCTCCTCAAAGTCTTCTTCCTTTGTTGGAAGCTGAGGCATTGGCACTTGACCTGAAGAATTTTAAAGAAGGAACTCGGGACAAATTGTTCCCAAAGGATTTCTTTGATACTGTGGTCAAATAGTCATAAAAATTCCAGAGCTGCAGCTGGCTAAGGTGGTTAGAGGGGGAAGATGAAAAAGGAGAAATACTAATAGTAAGAAGGAGTCTGATTCTTTCCCCTTAGGACAAGACCTGTAGACAAATTCAGGAGTCATTGAAGGAAAACTATGAAATGTCAACAATGTGATATTAAACTCAACACCCAGCTGTCCACTGTATTTACTAAAGCATTGTCTTTCTGGTGTAATCTATTAAAAAAGTAAATTAAAAAAGTAAAGGCTTAATTGATACTACATTAGATCTCTCTCTAGAAGTAAATACTTACTTGATATTCCTCTGGAAGTAACACATCAGTAGTGGCTTGGCAGTGGGGTGTTAACCCTGTCATCGCTAGTGTGGTTCCTGTAGCTCTAGAAAGCTAAGGTCCGTGAGAAATTGTGTCAAAGGGAAAACAAAAAGTTTAATAAAACAATACAAGATTATCTAAAACGTAATCTTTTTCAGCTCAACGATGCAGTGAATGATTACTGATATACTAGGCATGTATTAACCTCAAGGGGAGAGTGACTGGGAAATTTGGTGATCTTTTTTTCCCCTTTCTGTTCTATAGAAAAGCTCCCCAGGAAGAGAAACTATCCTGCTTTAAGTGAAATTGAAGTGTTGTTTGCACTCGATGAAAGGAAAGCCCAAAGTGGGATGAGATGGCCTAATTAACGAGCTTTCTTATCACAGAATCACAGAATGTTAGGGATTGGAAGGGACCTCGAAAGATCATCAAGTCCAATCCCCCTGCCAGAGCAGGAATGCCTAGATAAAGTCTTATGACTTAGAAGCCTCCTTTGCATGTCTTCTATCAGTGAAGTGGCTGCCTTCAATAGGATCAGAGTTTTACTACATCTATTTCAAAACCTTAGGACCACTCCTGTACTTCTGGAAAATGCAGTTTTACTTAATTGAGAGGAAATACTAAGGCAAGGAAAACACCAATGATAAGTTTCAGGAGGACACAACTTCTAGTTTAGTCTCAGTCCCAACATGAATCTTAATGCAGCGTTGGCATCTCACACCATTCAAGAGCTTATATGGGACCAGCGCACTCATGCTGGCAGACTCGCTGTGGCAATCTATAATCAACTGACTTATCTTTTGAATATAGTAGATATGGAAACAGTTCTGACGAATGTTTCTGAAATAAATGCTGTGTTGAAGAGTGAAAGAGGACTGGGAAATTAAAATCTCTTCCATAGGTCTTCAAGAGGGCTTAAAAAAGAGGTTGGAGAGATGAACCAAAGAGTAAGCTTGGTGAGAAGATGGCTGATGTGGGGCAGTGTTCTGGAAATTGTCACCAAACTGTTGTGTGTACACATACCTGCTATTTAGTTTGGTTTTGGGCCAAACGAGGTGCATGAATACTATCTAATTCTCCCCCCTTGTCTACCAATCATTTCATCAGAGGATATTTGGAGGCTCACAGTCATTCCTTCACTTTCCCAGGAACTCTGCCAATGCATTAGCTAGTATCTTGATAGTATGCACTGTTAAAAGACTTGAGTTCAGATGTTTTCCATGCTGCCCTATTGCATGGCATTGAGTTTGCCAGTTAATGCAAGGTGGTTTGGATTTTGCATTCCCAGTTCCTCACTAGTGCCTGCAGCTTAGGGAGTTACGTGGGGTGCTGGTCTTGTGTGTCTGCACTCGTCATTGTCAGGTATCACTACGCGCAGTGTTTCCCTGCTGTCAGACTACTGAGACAAATCTGTCACTTGAAAAGAGTTAGAGATAAAATTGGCCAGTTTAGATGACTTTAATAAACAGATATGTTAATGGAACAAAAGACTTCATTGTTTTAGAGGGGAAAAAAAAAAAGGCAAAATACGCTATTGAGATTGCGTTCAATGTTTAAACATTCTATAGCAGTTCTAGTATCATTGATAGTCCAAGAGTCTGGGTTATTCACTGCTTCAGCCTTTCTCAAAGCTGATGCCCTTTGAAGATTCATTGCAGCTATAGTTTTTCTATTCATACTATTGGAAAGAAGTGTTTGGGCCACCCAGGAGAATTGTTATCATCATGAGTTTCCTTAACTTGATCTAGAATAACCTCCTTTGACTTCCTTTGTGTTTGCCCCTAGTTGTTTATGGCTGAGTTGTGGTGATATTGCACTAAGTTGTTACACGGTCATGATGATGGCAAGCGGGAATGAAATTACTCCCTTCCTTAGGCTTCCTCAAGGCAGAGACAGATTTTCTAGTTAAACTTGCGCGCTTTAGTAGCAAGCTCATTTAGGTGCTGCAAACTTTGGTTTATGAGGTTTTAAATATTAAGCCCTTGCACCCACTCTTTTGTCAGCTGAAATTTTTGTGTATGCAGTCATTTACTACTTCTGCATCCTTCTGAAATGCGCAGAACCCATCATAATTCTCAAGTGAAAAATCCTCACCATGGGGGAACACTCAATATATATATATAAAAATCCGTATTTTTGCAATGTTGTTTTTGCCATATGTGGTGGCATATCATTCATGTTTTCCTCTTTACTACCTGAGTTCTGGGTGTGTTTTTTTTTTTTTCCTTCCTCTTCAGGAATTGCTTCCTATTGAAACCCAAAAGACCTGCTATAGTTAATGTGTAATGTGCACTCTTCACAGAAGCTTGCACTTTGAATCTCTTGATTATTGCCTCATACAGTTTGATAAATGCGATGTATCTATCTTCCTTTAATTGTAGGTTCATGAGTCTCTTGTCGATTTGCCTTTTATGATAACTGTTTGACCATGGTGGGATAGCAGAAGGATAAAGAATGAGAGAGATTCTGTTAGAGGAATTGAATTTAAGATTAGAATTTGGCACTGGGCTGTAAATTCAAGTGTATGGTGATTAGGCCCTAGATTAAGAGGTAGTTAGGCAATGACACAGCATTACTCCTGTTGTTTTCATGTAATGCCAACTACAGGTAAGCAATGCTAGCTTAGGGAAAATTATAATTCTCCTACATCATCTCATCAAGCATAAATATGCACTGAGGAATACTCTCCTGTTACGCATATGTTGTTGAAGAAGCTGGAAAAATGCTTGCAGGCAGCCTCGCTTTGAGGAGTAATAGTATTTAGGTATCTAAAGTTATAAATGATGAATATATTGTTATTATACTTTCATACGCTGCTCAGGATCAGAGTTTCACAAATGGGTGTGATATGTAGTTATGCATTTAAAACCTTATGAAACTGAGAAGATAGGGGTACTGCATTTTTATTAACTGTATAAAAGCATGAATGTCCTTGTTTTAGTTATTGCTTCTGTTGAAGATTCAAGTGAAAGTTCAGATGAAGACCAGATCTCTGAGCCAGTGCATCAACCCCCTGAATTATCACATGGTTTCTGCACAATTTATGAACAAGTGTAAATGCCTGTAAGTGGGATCTGTAAAAGCAAGCTGCCTATTTACTACCTATGACCTTTTTCTCTGAAAAACATCTGTCTGAATTGATTAAATGTAAAAATATATAAATAAAAAGCAGTGCTTTTGGACTGTGAGAGACTTTGATTAATGTATTTTGGGGACCTGAGGCACAGTTCAAGGCAAGCATTATGTGGGAAACAGCTGTCATTGTTCTTAAAGCTGGGCAGTAGGTATCTTTACAATAGTGTTTTAGTTCAGGTGAACAAAATGCTTTTTAAAATTTATATTTTGATTATATCCACTTAATGTTCTTCAGTTAACATGGTGCAAACTGGTGTGTGTTTGGATGAAGCAGACCTAGGAGATGGACACTGTCACAATAGTTAATGCACTGAAGCTGGCTAATGGGCACCTAGTCTGTGGGACTATGCTGTAGCTACTGTGGAATAGGAACTCCACTAACATCCTATGTAAGTCTCCTTTTATTGGACTGTGGTATTTGCTAATGTGGTTGTAGTAAATGATGCTGGTGATGCTGGTGCCATCATTGGAATTAAGGACTCCAGCCCCTGGAAAACCATAAACTGGAACAACTCACTTAGACCTCAAGGAGAATTTTACTACTGCTTGCTCTTATGACAGCGTCTCTTGAAGGGGATCTGGCAGTGAAACTTCTGGATTGTGCACAAGGGTACCCATGTGAGGTCCCAGAGGATGTGAAATAGGATTTATCTCAACTAATTCTGGTCATTTACAATGTGAAGTTCTGTGTGCAGTAGCTGATTTATTGAAAGTTTGGGCAGTGATATCAAATTAGTTCATTGGAGTGCAATTTGATTTATTTTAGATGCCTACTCTCAGATGAAATGAATTGTTCCCAAGTAGTACCTGTTTTTCTCTCTGACTTCCAAGCAAAAAACCCCAACAAACCCACAAAAACTAGGGTGAGCAGCTTAAATATAGTCAGCTACCATGACCTACAAAACAGGTTTCTTTGAATTGATGTATTTCTGAGATTAAAGTCGGTTATGTTCCTTACTGATGCAGAGTAAAAGGTAGCTGTTCCGAAGTTTGTTTTGGGCCTATAAACTTTCAATTTCGGCACTACAGGGTCATTCAACATCCACCATGGGTGGAATTTAAAATCTGTGCCCCAAAGTACTTGCAGTGTAAGACAGCAGTCCTATAAATGCATGCCAGGTTGGTATTTTATGCTGTTGGGATTGAATAGATATTTTACTCTGGTCAGCAAAACATATCTTAAGAGCTTACTTTCTCAATTTATTTGAGCTGAATCTCCATAAATGTTATATTTCCACTTACAGAATGTACTGTTTTATTTTCTGAACCTGTTTCATTCTGAGAAATGTGCAGTAACAACGATTTTGCTGGTCTCTTGATATCATGACCACATGTTTCTCAAGCAGGTGTTTGTATGCTGGAAATACTCATTTAAATTGATTGTCAAATCACTTCTCCTTCACAGTATATGGGGTACAAGTGTGTTACTGTAGCAGTAAAGCGAGTCAACATTTACAAAGATATTGAAATACTGTTTCAACATATGCAGTATTATTTTTGCTGAGAATTTAATACAGTTACTTGGCAGTTGCAGTCTTTGGGTCAGGGCCAAAGTCTGATGTTGGCCTGTATGATACTTGTTTATGTCCTAAAAGTTATAGGAAACAACTTGATTACATCATTTATAATTCCTCCTTGAAAGCGTAGTACATCAATATGGCAATTAAAATAGCCTTTAGGTTTGTTAGTTGTGGTTAAGGTAGTGTAAGCTACAATTTCATTCTAAACATCTGGTTTGTTGCTCATGAACTTCTGTAATATTTTGTGCTTTGTATTGGATTTTGTCAGTCGTTGTACCTGCCTGACAGTGGTTCTGGTGGTGTTTTCTTGTGGACTTTTAGCAATAACAGTTCTGCCATTTTTAAGTGTTATGAAAGCTAGGGAAAAAAGCCTTTGCCCTTCAGTGACTCTTTGGATCTGCACTTGAAATGCTTCGCCAGCCAGCGAGGCAGGAGATAGGAAGCTGAAATAGCCCCTACTGTGGAAAAGCAGATTTCAGTGCTCTGGTGAAAACTGGTTTTAGTTTGAGCAAATGGGGAGGAAACTGCAAAAATAGACACATGCAGTTTTTGAGCATTTTAAATAACCATTTTAATGTGATTTTTATCACAAAATGTGCTCAAATAACTGTGGATATTAGCCAAGGACTTTGCAATGGAAAAGCTGTCAGTTTTATATCCCAAATACCACACTCAAATACTGAGCAATAGCTGTTTGCTTACGGCATTTCCGTAGTTCTTATCAGTGTCAAATAGATGACCATGTTTTCAATATGCAGCTGTTCCACATTAACCCTGAATGTAATCAGGTAAACTTTGTACAAGGAGGAAAACTCGTGCATTACATCATATCTAATTATCATGCGAGTCTGCATGTATGTAGCTCTTTCTGAGCTAGAAAAGAAGCTTTATTTAGTTTTTGTAGGCTTCAGATGCAACTTTATTAGATTCTCTCCCCCCACCACTGGAAAAATATTGCAGCTGTTCATTGGTGGTATAGTATCTCTAAATCTTCCTGAATGGCATCTAAAGCTGATGGCAACAAGGTTGTAGAAATTCACTTCATGTGACTGATGTGAATTCAGTCCCTGTGGTAATGATCTTAAACCTTTAGCTCTCTGTATCAAAGGAATTGTAGTGGAAATGTTAGTCAATTGTTGGAACAAATAGAGTGATATTAAAAAGATACACGCCAGTGTTCTGAAACCTGGTGGGTTTTTTTTTGGTGCATTGTGTTGAAAAAAGGTGTATTTATGTACTTAAAAATCCATATTATGAGAAGAGGTATTCAAAATCAGTCTTGTATAGGCACAGTTAATGTACTATGCCTAGGAATCCTGGTCTGTGATTAATGGTCTGTTTTGGTGTTCTTGAAATGGAGATGTGAGAACTGAATTAGTGAAAGAAGTATTGTTAGTTGTCTCTGTCCTGGGGCTTCTGATAGCACCTATGAAAGTAGCATGATTATATCTTTTTTAAAAGCACGGTATTGCTACGTATCCCACAAATATGTATGTTTGGTATAGGAAAAAAAAAATCAAATGGTGAAATACTTTTTTTTTTTTTTCTGTAATTCCCGGATCTTTTGTTACAAAGCTTTTTTGTTTGTTTGTTGTTATTTCCAAGGGTAGGAGGAATGAGAATGGAACTAGCTCAAAATGTTCTGCAGGAACAGATGGGTGAGTTACTTATAAGGAAACATCCATCCTTGCTGACCTACAATTGAATACCCATTGTCTCTCATTAACTTCAAGAGGAAATTGAGACATTTCCAAATGCCACCAGAAATAAAGAATATGAATTGGTTGATACAGTATTTTGAAGAATGGAGTGCAAAACTGTTAATGAGCTGTAGTGGCTGCCTTCTCTAAGAAAGACAAGTTGCTTTAATCAGAAAGGTCATGCATGTCAGATAACATTATTGTTTCCTGTGTTAGCTTGACTCTACCTCAGTCTGGGGGAATTAAGATTTCAATGAACATTACTAACAGTTAAGACACATGTCTGGGGATGTGGATGCTTCTGCATTCAACTCTGCTGAAATTTCACTTTTGATTTATTGGCATTGCTATTAAATACTGCCTAAATGCAACCAGCTTATACGTGTCACTGAACCCTCTAGAGTCATGCAAGTGTTAAATTTATAGCACAGAAAATAGCTCAGGGATCAGTGAAGCACAGCTAGTTCCAACTTTGGCTTGAATGCTAAGAGCACCTTCATCATCCCCAAGGTTCAATTGATGTGGTTGTATGTCTTAGATATCATAGAATTGCAGAATGTCAGGGGTTGGAAGGGACCTTGAAAGATCATCTAGTCCAACCTCCCTGCCAGAGCAGGGTCACCTACAGTAAATCGCTCAGGAACGCGTCCAGGTGGGTTTTGAATGTCTCTAGAGAGAGACTCCACAACCTCCCTGGGCAGCCTGTTCCAGTGCTCCGTCACCCTCACAGGGAAAAAGCTTTTCCTAATGTTTTTGTGGAAGCTCCTATGCTCCACCTTGCACCTGTTGCCCCTTGTCCTGTCATTAGGCATCCCTGAGAAGAGCCTGGCTCCGTCCTCCTGACACTCCCCCTTGACATATTTATAAACATGAATGAGGTCACCCCTAAGCCTCCTCTTCTCTAAGCTAAAGAGACCCAGCTCCTTCAGCCTTTCCTCATAAGGGAGATGTTCCACTCCCTTTACCATCTTTGTGGCTCTGCACTGGACTCTCTCAAGAAGTTCCCTGTCCTTCTTGAACCTAGGAAAGAAAATGGAAGTGTTGTGATTCCATTAAGTCGAGATGCAATTCATTTGGTAATTATCTGTAGATAACAATTCTCTGCAGGTGGTCAAGCTTTCCTAGAAATTTTCTACTTCTTCTGTGATACATGTGATTAGAGGCATCTGTTTGAGGGGAGTGTCCCAAAGACAACGTCAATACAGGCTTTTTTTTGTTTGTTTTACTGTTACATTAGTCATTTTTGTGGATGTTTAAGCTGTATTATGGATAGCAACTGTTAGTCACTGCATAAAAACATCAGTGCAAATATGGGTCTGTCTTTATTTGGTAAGAGACGCTATTTTTTCCAAATACATTAAGCCTTGACACACTTGTAGAGTACGAGCCAACTCTGTATGAAACAAGTTACAGTTTTCAGTGGAGTGCTGATTAAGGACTTGTTGAGCAAGTTTTCCTTTTCACAAAATAGGTTATCTGGATGAATTCCATCCTCCTGCGTGTCAGCAAATGGTTCAGGTTTGTTACTCTTTTTGCCATCTGGTCAGTCTGATTTTTGTCATTTAAGTCATGCACTAGGATTGAATCCCCCTGGTTTGGATGGTTATTGCTCCAACTTGTGATTTCTTGTACTCTGAAGGGCTTTTCCAGAACAGGAGACTGTAGTTTCTCTCAGTCCTGGTATTTATCTCTATCGGATTGTTTCTATTTTCTGAGCATCCTGACCAGCCACAATATGTCTGAAAGTTATTTTTGTTCTTTATTAGTGACCGTAAAATTCTAGTCCTGTCTGTGAAATAGTCAAAGTAAATTAAAAAAAATCCTTATTTTTTTGTCATATTTGGGAATTTTCTAAGATCATAATTTTATTATATGATGAGTGTTTTACCAGTGCTACCCAGACTATCTTCCTGCAAGCTCCTCCAGCCAGAGCAGTAAGGAATCTATGGGGTTCCACAGGAATCCCCACCCTAGCAGAAACAATAGTGTTGCTGAGTCGGTGTTGTTGACCTGCAGTGATGCTAGACTGTACAGAAGTCTTTTATCACAACTTGTGTGGAAAGGAACGGTAGTCATCTTGCACAGAGATATAACAGATATATACAGTTCACTAGGAGGGGAAAAAGGGACAGAAGAATGAAGTGAAAGTATACTTAGCTCATTGTAACAACTATAAGCCTTTTTACTGGGCTGCTCTGTGGCCACAGGAAAGGCTGATAAAGGGTAACATGAGAAATGATTGCTTTCAGAAATTGCATGGCAAACCTGCTGTATTGATTCTTCTCACTGCCTAGGAAAGACTGTTCTTTTTTCTTTTTTTTTCTTCATTTTATACTTAGAATGGTGATACTTTCTTTGCTCTGATTCACTCGGGTGAAAAATGGAGGCTGCCTTTGATTATTTTTTTTAAACTATAATTATTTTTAATCTTAACATTTATTCTTCTCCCCTGCCTAAGCACTTTCTTCAAGTGTCGTAAAAGTTATGTATTTTTAAATCAACTCTTGAAACCCAGGTTATAGAATCCAATCTGGTGGTACAGGAGATTAGATGAATGTCCAGCTACCTGAAAAAATAAATCAAGTTTAGAACAGGGTCCGTGAAGCCATGTAGGAGGAATGCATGTATGGACACAAGGTGCTTATTGGGAATCATACAAACTGATACTTTGCCTGTGGGAGCTGTTGTTCCTAAGTGAGGTGTGCATCTAAAAATTACGGAACTTGCATGCAGCATCTCTTTTTAAATAGAAAAGCATTGATCAGCACTTCTTGCCATAGCTTCTGCATGTGCAAAGGTTTTGGAGAATACTTTTCAGAGATAGGACTTAGCTCAGCAAGGTAACTGTGGGCTGGCTGGGAGTACAGCATCTTTCCCCTCAGGAAAAAATGTATCATGCAGGACGGCCAGTGATTTTTTTCACACTTTTCCCAGTGTGATCTGTTTTCCTCTTCCTTTTAAAGATATTCTCAAATATGTTTGGAATACCCAGACAAGATGATTCTCCTCCAGTTTAAATTTTTCTTATCTGAGCAGTTTTCAGCTCTAATGGAGATCTGTATTCTCAATACAAACTATTTTTCATCTCCTTTCAACTTCCCTAAGAAGGATGGGGGAAGTACCTCTGCAACCACTAATTAAAGTGATTAAAATAGACTTCTCAATGAAAAAGGAAGCTCAGCACTACTTTTTCAAGCCAAAACAGATAGAGAAGCTGACAATATTAGGAAGTACAGGCCGACTGAGAACAGCAGCAGCAACAGAAAAGCAAAGCCAGCAAAAATGGTCATAACTGTGTCAAAGGCACAGAACAAATATTTCTTTCTTTTGAGTGGCCAAGAGGCAGCACCATCTTTGAGTGTGCTGCTGTCTCAACGCAAGGGCAGCTCTAGGATGTGAGAACTCTGCTTACACTGAAATGCCACCAACAGTGTCTCAGTATGTCAGTTCTCCACTGAGGGAAAGCTAGAAAATAGGTACATTAACACTGCCCAATTCTATCCCTCCCTAACTGATTTCTGATTCTCATGAAGAGAACAAGAAAAGCCATACTAGCAAGCATGGTTATAGATTAACTTTTGGAAAGTGGAACTTTAAATTGTACTTTGACAGAGTGCAAACTAAAGGCTTCCCAGCATAAATGCTCTAGACTGTGAAGAAATCAAAAAAACCCACCTCTTCCTCTTATCATATGCAGGGTTTAAATGCTTAATGAAGAAGACTGAAGATTAGAAATAATAAAACTTTTCTTCTTTTTGTATTTTTTCTTTTTTTTTTTCTTTTGCCTTTACTTGTGCTGTACTTTTAAGGGCCTGGTGATTATGCTATTTAATAGCATTTCAAACTTAGACTAATTCTCACCTTTGCAAGAGAGGTGCCAAAATGTCACTGCTAGATTTCTGCACCTATGTATTATGATGAGACAAAGAGGAGCAAAAGCAGCATTTTACAAGTTGCCTGAAAACTTCCCTCAGGGCACCTGAGGTGCTACAAGTCAGATTAGATTTGTCCCAGAAGTCAACACTCTGAACCTGATACTCAACACCTACTCAATCTTGTGCAACAGAAGTGATTAGTATTATGATTTATTTAAAATGTTATTGTTACCTCATGATGTCTGTCTTCAGTGCAGCTATTAACAATAATATAAGGTGCTTATTTCAGTGGACTCTGGTCCCTTTTCTCAAAGCTTAAATAGTTACCTTTTTCACGTTTCGTCTTATGTCTGTAATTATCTACATGGTACAAATTGTACTTTATTACAGTAAAGAAGTAATAATAATGATAATTCTGTAAGCAAAAGCCCTACTAATCTATATACCTACTCACGCACTGTTAAAGGATGCTAAGCTGCAATTGCATCTCTCTTGTTACTCCTTCTATCCCTCAGACGTGTCTAGAGCAGCCTTGGTACAAATCTACTATGGTTGCTGCTGCATGGGGAGCTCCTGGGCCTTCATGTGCCTTCTAGTGGCATTTTTATGGCTGGGGATGTCCATTGGGTTACCTGCTGTTATCCCTAATTGTGGGTGTGTTTAGTCAATGAAGGTACAAACCCGACAGGTTTTGTTAGCAGAACATCTTCGTTCTACCCTGTGTTTGAATTTTAAATCTGTAAGGTAAAGGATATAGTACAAAAGCAAAGAGGTGCTTAGTCTTGTATAGGTCCGAGAAAATGCTTTGACTGCAAGGAGAAAGCTGTTCTTTCAAATAAAATAAATTATTCTGTTTACAGGAATGCTCAACATGTTAGAGGCAGAAAATTGCAATTGAAAGTGATATGAACATTGTCTCATTCTTGTGTTGCTAGAGGACTTTTGTAATTTTGTATAGCTGACAGATCTTTTATTGATATTTTCACTTCAGTGATTTCTGTAGAATAATGTTAATTACAATTCATTAGTTGCTTTTAATTTAAAGACATAATGAAATGCTAATTTACTTGCATCTCAGAAAATTCCCTTAACTTAGTCACAAAAAAAATATTTGTTGACTTGCCTTAAGATAGTATCCCTTTTCTGTAAATTGTGTTTTGGTATGTTTGATAGTTTTAGCTATCTTCTGCCACCCACACTTGAAACTTTGTGGTGAGATGGCTACACCCTGTTTTCTACAACAATAAAAATGCCAGTTCAGATTGTCATCATGCAGCTGAATGTTGTTCGTTGCTCTTATACAGGAAAGTCAGCTGGAAAATAATGCCTTCCTGTTGTTGCTCTTTGGCACTAGGTACCTCTTGCTACTACTGCATATACTGTTAACTATTGTTACCCTTCAGTTGCTCCTTTGTGAGCTGTGGTGTTCACTGTGTAGCTCTGAAGTTTCATTTTTTAAATTTATTTTTAAAGGTCTGTTAGATTTACTAAACTTCCCTGTGAAATCAGCTGTGTGGAGTTTGCCCTGCTTCTTTCTCTAACCGGCACAGATGGTGGTCTGTGAATGTGTAAGACATACTCTTAGGGGCCTTTTTTCAGATAAGTATTTCTCAAACAAAACGATCAGTTTCAAAATGTTTTCAGCCCTTTGTCTCTCTGCAAGTTGCTGTACTTTTACAGTGATCAGATGTTTAGAGAAAATCGGTTCCAATCAGATAGCAACAGAAGATGAGATCATAATGACGAGAGAAAGGTGAACAAGATTCCAGATCTAATTATGCTTATTCAAAGGAGAGCCTTGGAAGGAGAGGTAATAGATGAGTGTGGAGAGACTGCTCAGAATTAAGCAGTAGTTTATGGGGAAGGTCAAAGCATGCTTAGCTGTCAAAGCTCATCACTTAATCGTGCCATGCCCAGTGCTAATAGAGTTCGCACTTGTGGGGATAACTATTGCACTACTTCTTTTGAAGAAACATAGGAATTTATTAGATCCAGTGAAAATGATCCTGACAGGATGCATATGACTGTTAACCTGATTATTAAACAAGTACAGCTAGAAGATTATCTGTTGTGATCTGAAGATCAGGAAGGATTGTGCCATAGACTCTCAGAGGGACGGTGGCAAAGAGCAAGTTTAGCCTATTGGGATGAACCTCTGTCCCTTCCCTATTTGACTGATGCATGTAGGGAAAGGAGAAATTTTAGAGAGATTTGTCTCAGTAGGCAAAAATGAGCCTTCTGTGACTGATATCTTTTCCGTCTCCTCTGGGAAGTCTTTAATGGGTAACACACTGAAACCAAGAAAGGAGATGAGTGGTTAACTGCATTAACATGGACAGCCTCTGATACTGCTACTTGGCCATCAAAACTCATAAACCATTTTCAGCAGGGCCTCTGGCAGACAATGGGTAACAAACACCTTTCCTTCAGAAACAGTTATTTCTTCATGATGCCCTGGAGCTGCCTTTCTTACCTTGCTAGCATTAACATTGTACATTGCTGCTACAAAGCATCAGCTTTGAAGGTAAATGGGCAAGAAGCCCAGTTAATTCAAAAAGGGAAGACTGTGCCGGTGTAATACATACTGAATAGACTGATTTGGAGGCATGGAGGTGCTCCTTGCTTTGTAACCAGTAGTCAGGGTACTGAAACAAAATCTATGATGTCTAAAGAATACTTTGCTGTAATGAATGTGAATTAATACATACACTGCCCTGCTGGAGAGCAGTGTAGGAGAAAGGGACCTGGAGGTTCTAGTGCACAGCAGGATGACCATGAGCCAACAATGTGCCCTTGTGGCCAGGAAGGCCAGTGGCATCCTGGGGTGTATTAGAAGGGGGGTGGCTAGTAGGTCAAGAGAGGTTCTCCTCCCCATCTGCCCTGGTGAGGCCAGATCTGGAATATTCTGTCCAGTTCTGGGCCCCGGGTCAAGAGAGACAGGGAACTGTTTGAAAGAGCTCAGTGCAGAGCCACAAGGTTGAATAAGGGAGTAGAACATCTTTCTTACGGGGAAAGGCTGAAGGAGCTGAGTCTCTCTAGCTTAGAGAAGAGGAGGCTGAGGGGTGACCTCATTCATGTTTATAAATATGTCAAGGGGGAGTGTCAGGAAAACAGAATCAGTCTCTTCTCAGGGATGTCCAATGACAAGAAAAGGGGCAATGGGTACAAGCTGGAACACAGGAGCTTCCACAAAAATATTAGAAAACCTTTTTCCCTGTGAGGGTGACAGAGCATTGGACCAGGCTGCCCAGGGAGGTTGTGGAGTCTCCTTCTCTGGACACATCCAAAACCCATCTGGATGCGTTCCTGTGTGACCTACTGTAGGTGATCCTGCTCTGGCAGGGGCGCTGGACTAGATGATCTTTTGAGGTCCCTTCCAACCCCTAACATCCTGTGATTCTGTGACTGGTAGTTGGAGAATTTCCTCAGAAGAAAACTAATTGTGTGAAGTATTTTAAGCACACCCTAAATTGGAATTCAGAATATGGCTAGCCCTGTGGGAATTTCTCTTGACCCTTTAGCTAAAACCTAGAGTGTCTGTTATCTCTCTGTCCATTTCTGACTGCATTATAAATTTTTTAAAAAGAATCAAGTATTGCTCTAAACAATTTTATTTATATAGCTTTGCTCACAATGTGTGTTCCGAGTATGATGAAGTAAAGATAGAGAAGCAAAGAGAACTCTTTTCATGAGTCATCTTCACAAAATATTATTAAAAATGCTTAACAGTGTTGCTTTTAATCTCCTTTTCTTTAAAGAGAAAAAATATTTAATTTAGGGTTATATATTTACATCACATTGTAAAATAAAAGCTGCACAGTAAGACAGATTTCTTGCATATGTTTTACTGCTGAGGATAGAGAGTTTAGTCACTTTTAAGACTTGAAAGTGTTTCAGTTTCTGAGATGTAAATAATGTTAATGTTTTCACACCCACTATTTAAATAGGTTTAACAACCACACCATCAAAACTGCAGCTACTATGCCATTTAATATTGAAGCTTCACATAAGATGGAATTTTTATTTTTGGTTCTATCGTAAATTAGCTTTTATCTATCAACAGATTCTGCATCTCCAGGGAAGTCTGTACAGAGTTTGCTTCCCTCAAGAAAGAAAACATAGTTTTTGAGTTTTTTATATGTTAGACTAGATTCTCTAGTCGTCAGAGAGAGTGCAGGACCTCACAGGTCTTGTCACCTCATAGGAGTTGTTAACATAAGCCAACAGACAGAGGTGAAGATGATAATGGGTATTATTTCTATCTTTATTTTTTTCTTAATGCCACAAATGAAGCAAGACTTCAAAGAAGAGGAAAACCAACATTTAATTAACGTGAGGCTGGAAATCTCGTAGCAATTGCCGAGTCATTAGCAGTTCACCAGATCTAAAATCTGCATCATGTAAAAATCCGGTTTGAAATGCACG
Source organism: Trogon surrucura (assembly GCA_020746105.1). Classification (NCBI taxonomy): domain Eukaryota; kingdom Metazoa; phylum Chordata; class Aves; order Trogoniformes; family Trogonidae; genus Trogon; species Trogon surrucura. The sequence continues at coordinate 59,201,940 of CM036618.1, forward strand.
AAAACATTTGGAGCAGTCACAAAGTTTGCAAGTATGCAAACCGAAACAGTAACCTTTTTTTGAAGATAGTGTAATTCATTAGAAAAATACTACTACATCTGCATTTCCTTCATACCTATTTAACAAGTATCAGCTTGCTAGTTTTTGTATCCTTGTACCTATGACTGCAGAATCTGAAGTGTAATTTAGCGTGCTTAAAAAAGCAAAACAGTCCTGTATAGCTATACTCCTTTGCAAAATAGTCAACAAATACTTCCCAGAAAACAACAACAGAATTGATGCTAACATTTGTTTTCCTCTCCAAATGTCACGAAGTTCAATAATGTACACCTTGAGAAATCAAGTAGGAATGTATATTGGAGCAAAGTAGCAGAATAAACAGTTTCTAAGAGGCATTAAGGACAGACCCACAAAAAAAGGGCCTAATTGAGACAGGAACCTAAGTGTCCTCTGAACACAATAGCTGCAGCGGCTTTTGAGGGCCAGTGACTATGTCCAAACTAGCAAGCCATTAGCTGGAAGGACAAACACATGCATTTTTAATGTGTCTCATTTAGATCCTTCACATCCTGGCCAGCATTTCTGCCTCCTGGAAAACAGTTTATGAAGCTGTTATGTCATTTTGTTTAAGAACAGCATTTCTGATGGACAGAAGCCTCTGAAAAGATCAAGAACATTGTTCAGGCCTTTTTAAGAGGTTGCAGGTAATGGAGGGAGTCCAAAGTGGGAACTTCAAAAAGTATGCAGATAACTCTGCGTGAGTCTTGCCTTGAAATCAAAAGTCTTTCATGACTCAGTTTGCAGCTGTGTGTGTTCATTGTGTTTATTTTTGCTGAATGCCTTTGTCACTGACATAATGTTATTTTAGTATATTTTGCAGTGGCGGTGTGTGGGGGGAAGATGCATAACCCTCTTCTTACCATCTTTGAACATCTTTAGAAATGAGAAAATAGCGATCCCTGAATATATTCATACTACTGTGGCAAAATCCCAACCCTGCTGAAGTAAATAGAAATTTATAGATTACAGCAGTATCAGGATTTGACTTTTAATTATCGGTACTTACAGTATGTTCACACAGTGCCCTCCCAGTATAGATTAGGAATTCCTTACTGCCTCAAAAGTCTTTGTTCAATTAAATCTAGGAGTGAAATGTTCCTGAGAGCAGCTGATATGTGATGACCTCTTTTATAGAAACTACCAAGTGTTGCCAAGGATTTAACTTACGCTGTCAGGTCAGATTTTTAAAAGGGATCAAAATGCAGTGCGGTAATCATGTTAATATTTGGTGTTGATGGAGGTGAATGTATCTGAGAATCTTGGCCCAGGTTTGAGTTGCAAACTGTCTTGTGAATTGAATAGGTGAGAAAACTACCAAGTGAGAGGAATGATTTTTGGGAACTAATGAAATGAAAGTTCGGTAAGAAGCAAAGATATCTGTACTGCCCAATTACAAGTTTTTACTTAAAAGTAACTCTTTCTAAATGAAGTTAGTTTTAAGAACACAAAGCTTCTTCATGTGAGAACATTCTCTATGTATAGTGTTCGGTTTAATAATATTCTTATTTTTATGAAGGGAAGATATGTGAAATCCCACCCTGATAAAGTGAAAAGGAATCTCTTAATTTTTTTGTATGAAACTAGGATTTTTTGTTCTTGGTCTTCAGCTTGGGTTTTTTGAAAAGCAGAGCAAAAAGGAGTGTTTGCTATTTATTATTATTATTATTATTATTTTTAATTAATAGAATGTAAAAGAGAATGAGAAATCAAACTTGTCTGAAAGACAAAATATAAAAATGCTGTTTATTTTTTTCCAATAACAGCTTTCTTTTCCAGGAAGTTGAATGCTGATTTTTAAAACTTGGAATCAATGAAACCTAGACATGTGGATACCTGTATTTCCACTCAAATTACCTGGGTGGTTACTCAGGTGCTAAATGAAAAGGAGAACATAAAATTTTCCAGGCTGGAAGTTTAAAGTATTAATGAATCATGAGTTTCGACATCATGAGAGTTCTAAAAATATCTAGATGTTTTATTCAGATTTCTGTTAAAAGGATTTTAGGTGGAAAGTCACTTTCTTGCCTTTGGTGCTCTCAAAGTAACTGTGGGCAATAGGATGAGGGGCAATGGTTTTAAACTAGAGCAGGGGAGATTAAGATTAGATGTTAGGACTAAGTTCTTCTGAAGGAGGTGAAATACTGGAACAGGTTTCCCAGAGAGGTGGTGGAGGCTCCATCCTTGGAGATGTTCAAGGTTAGACTGGATGGGACTCTCAGCATCCCGATCTAGTTCAAGATGTCCCTGCTCACTGTAGGGACATTGGACTAGATGACCTTTAAACATCCCTTCCAGCCCAAGTCATTCTATGATATATATGTCATCGTATACTACTTTCGCAAAGCAACGTCATGCTCAAACTGATAAAGAGTCTGTGCTTGAAGTTCCTATTCCAAATAGTGCCTTCCATTTGGGAGACGGGGCTAACTGTTCAGACCTCAACAGTAGTGAGTGTATTTGGATACGATGAGTTGGACATCTAGTGTTGAAACTTTTGTTATTATTTTAGGTTTTGTTTTTGCAGGAAGTGCAGTAGTTGTGAGGGAACAGAGCAGTGTTAAAGATCCTTGTTGGAGAGAGTTGACAGCCCCTGCAGTTTTATGCTGAATATGAATTCATAAGCCCACTCCAGATGAGAAGGTGCATTCAGTTGAATTATAAATAAACTGTAGTTAGCTTTGAAATGCATCCATTTTAATCTGAGCTTCCAGCAGAGTCCATAGATATGCAGCTCTATTGAGAGCTCTAAAGTTGGTAATAAAGAGAAGATGACAAGGGTTTTATTTGGAGTCTTCTGACAGCTGTGGTGGAAAAAAATTAAAAAAAAATCCATACATTGTTGTGGCTCTTTTTTTTCCCACAAACAGTGAAGGAGTAGATAGAAAACCCTGTATTTTCAGGAGTCAAGTCCTTATTCCAAAAGAAATATGCTCTATGTGACTGGAAATGCATATGGTTCTTGAACCCTTTTCTTCACTCTCTCATGCTCAGATGCAGTAATGCCACACGTGCTCCAAGAAGCCAGGTGCTGTTGTCTTCTTGTGGCCTAAGGGAGGTGGGAGGGCAAGACCAATGCTTTTGCTGTTGCCAGCAGAGCTCAAGATATAGACCAACAAGCTGGTGCTCACCCAAACACATTGTTCAGTACATTGCTTTTTGTGATACCAACAGCAAAGGCAGTGTTATTTGCTGTCCAGCCTGAATTAACAAGCTTTGTCTTGTAGAGGTTGACTAGGATGACTTGGATCCAAGGGTCTAGCAGGTTTCCCTGTTTGACTGAAGTATCTGTGGAGTAGACTATTGCACAGTGTAGCCCTGTCCCAGGTGAAGCAGAAGCAGTGTACCATCCTAGGGGTATACAAAAGTAAACATGTTACTCTTTGCACACTAAGGAATATTTTTTTTTTAATAGATCTCCCCCATTTACCACCTAAGGCAGAACTACATTTCTTCAGTCTCGAATTTTTAAGTGTGTATTTTAGTGATTGGATGGACTGGATCTCAAACGTGGGAGGTTATGAATTCAGATGGTCACTTTTAGCTCTGCAGATTGTGACTGAAGAGGGCAATCTCTGTCCCGTCACCAGTTGTGAAAAGTTAATATGTGTGTGCTGCTGCTAAGCAAAATCAGAGCATGGGCATGTAGGTTCTCCAAGTAACTTGATGTTGCACCAGAAGACAGATGGCAATAATAAGCCAGCGGAGAGCTGAGAGTCTTCGGCTTGCAGCAGCAGCGTGTTAGTCTCTTAATTGTTGCCAGTTTTGGACTCTGCCTATCCATAAGGTCTTCTTGAATGGGGCATAAGAGTGAAAGGCAATGCAATTATTGCCTTTACATGGAGTGCAGAGATCTTCAGCATACCCCTTTGTACAATTTATTTTTCTACACGAGAGCTATGGTGAGTTTCCTCAACAGCTATATACGAGTACTTGCATACTCTGGGATTTGCTCAGAATAGACATAAAATGAGCACAATATACAGTATGATATTGCAGATAGTTTGCCAGTGGGACAGAGGAAGGATCAGTTTGTGGAAATCGGATGACCAGCCTAAGTTCTTCAGCCACTATGGAGGACTTGTAGGCAGTAGGTAATCTGGTGTATTCCTAAATTGACACTACCTGACAAACTCAGGTTCTTGTGGTCTTCCTGCAATGCTGATGCACTTATGCATAAAGTAAAATCGGGCACATCTTTAATCTGTGAAAAAGAAAGGCTAGTGCTATTATTCTGAAGAATTTACATACTGTGTAACTGAGATCCAGAGCACTATTCATCCTTTGATATGGTCCTTTATTATCTCTTCTGTGCTACTACTGGGTTTCCATCTTAAAATAATTAGATTGTTTGTGCTGCAAATTAAATAGTTTATTTTGCAGTTATCGTAGTATTTTTTTTGATGGAATTCTTAATCATAGTGCTACATTTGTGTTAACTTTTTTGTTTATGCTTTTATTTTTCCCGGTTCTTAAGAGCACAGTTAAGAGCTTGTCTTTGCTGCTTTCAGGTGCCACTGTACTTGCTAGGACATTCTAGGACTGAGCCTGCCAGTCTGGATGGCCTGTATTTTTCATGGCAAGTGACTGCCCTCTATCTTCTCTTGAATTGCATGTGCGCACCTCATTTGCCAGAAAATGAACCAAGCCCTTCAAAAGCCAATGCTCATGCGATAATGGTATTACAAGTTTTGAGACATGTTAGGTCACTTGACGTTGTCTGCACTGAATAGAAGATTTAGGCAGATCCAGGATTTAGCAGGGTGGAAAGAATTATTATGGTCCCTGTTATGTGTACCTAATCAAGGGACTATCGCCATGGCTGCCGCTCCTGCAGAAATGTGTGAGTCGGTCACACAGTTGGATCTACATCCAACAGATTTTTGTTGCTGTTTATCTTCGTAGTAACTTTTGCAGCATTTGAAAGATGTGATAGCAATTAAATAAAACTCGTTGTAATTGGAAAGGAATTTTTAAGTATCCAGTTGCTTTTGGCACTATCATAAATTGCTTGATGTTCATAGATTCTTTTTTGCTTGTCCAAAGCAAACTGCAAAGTTTGCAGTTCTCTGGGTCATAAAATCTCCCACCACTATGTGAACCCAATTATTAGACTTGTTAGAAGCTAACTAACATGAAACATTCCAAATAGAATACTGAACAAAACCCACCACTAATAATCTCTGTCTTGCCTCTTGCTGCATTCTGAGCATTTTTCTAACTGTTTCTTAAGCTTCAGAGCACCTTTTTCTTCCAGGTTGGTTCTCCAAGTTCTAAGTTGGTCTGTGGGTGTTTCAGTCCCTGTTCTGGTGCTTGTCTCTCTGCCTGTCTTATTCATAACAGATATCAATTTTGTGATTTTTTTTTTTTTTTTTAAATTATTTTAAGGGAACTGCAGTCATTGCAGTTGGGGCAATATCAACTCTTACGCTAAAGCAAGAATACTGTGTTCAGTTTTCTTACTGCAAAACAAGGAAAAAAAAATAGTATTGTTGCAAATGATTCTGCCAGCCTGTACACAAGGTCATATTATATTGAGAGCATGCTTCTTGTGTTTTTTTTCCAAAATTAATAACCATATTTTTACATACGCATTTTTCCAGTGTGACTGTTTAATGCCATTGTGCCGCTGCTGAGTGTAGGGCACATTTACATAACAGTTTCTCTTGTTGAGTTTACTTTGCTGGAAGTTAGATAAAAAAAATATTTTTTATATGTAAATTGAGCACATTTGGTCAATTAGATACAATAAGTATAGAGCTTAATGATACCACTTTTATAGGCACGTTCCAAAATACAAGTATACTTCATCTTTTTGACCCCTTTGTTCTAGTGCTAGAAATAGATGTTAGCTGCAGAATGAGCTTCTATAATGTCACATGCAGTTTGTTAATCAAGGACCCAAGAATCTTATTCCATTGAACAAAAATATTAATAATTTTGCAGTAGAACTGAAGCTTTAAGATCTTTTTTTGGTTTTTTTTAACAGCTTTGGCAGTAATTAATTGCAGTGGGCATCCAAGAGTTTCTGTTTAGTGGTTTGCAAGGAGCTTTCAGCTGTCACTCAAAGCGAATACTGAATCCATATAGCTACATTGCAATAGCTAACATGTACTGATGACAGGTATTTGCTCTGTCAAAATGTTTGCCTAGCTTTAGAAAACCTCCCCTCCACCCGGAAAAAAATTGCTTCTATTCTGGGGGTCTTTCTCTGGTAGCATGCATAGCTAGACGTTTAGAAGGAAGCACAGGTCCAGGGTTGAATGGAGAATTGACAATTCTAGTAGTGAGACTTCTTACTAGGATCTTGGGGCTTGTATTCATGAACCTTAGATGCTTTCCATATCATCCAAATAGTGGATGTGGCAAAATGCAATTGCTCCGAATATTTGTAGTATTTCTCTTCTCAGTGTGTGGCTGAATGAACATGTGAAAAATATTTTGCATTTCCCATAATTTCCTCCTCCCAGCATGCATTTCACTTTTGTAAGAAGACAATAGCTGACTCAACTCAGTGTAGCACTGTCATTTGCTTTTTAACAATCTCTCATCAAATGTGTAGAGAAACTTCATGAAGGCATCTGTAAAACAAAACAAAATAAAAAAGGCGACCTGAAACTAAATATGGAGCAACTTGTTTTAAGAAGCTATATAAGAAATAGAATTTCAGTTTGACTGGCTCTGCTTAGTATCTCTCATGTTATTTGTCTGTTGTGTGTGTATATATGTTGCTCAATACAGCCCCTACCCAGATAAATGAAATATGCAAGGCTCATATACATTTTTATCTTGGGTTATAGGTCCTCTTCTGTCTTGTTTTCTCTCTTTTAAAGATGGCAAACTGAGATGCAGAGAAAGGTTAAGCTGTTGATTAACAAGGAAGACTGCGTAGTTAGACTGCATGGTAATGTTGCATCATTTGCCCAAGGTTTGTTTTCTTTGTTGCTTTTTTTTTTTCCATTGTATAGTCTAGGTATCATCAATAGGCTTTGATACAAGGGCTTTAATCTAGTGGTGTGGGGTTTAGGGTTTTTTGTGGGTTTTTTTTTTTTTTCTTTCTAGTCATTGATACAAACGTTCCCTCCAGAAAGTTATATATTCTTTCTTTGGCCTAGGTAAAGCATAACAGCTTCAACAGGAAGCTGAAGCCCCCCTGAAGTACCTGCTGATAGTTAGTCTTAAGTTTTTACATGTTTATCTACCCGTGAGCATGCTTATCTTTTAAAAATGTAAGTTGCTTAAAGTGAGATTTCCTTTCAAAATGGCCATTTCTGTAATTTGTCCATTTGATGTTGTTTCTTGCTAATTTTCATCTTCTCTCCCATTGCCTTGTAACCTATTGCAATTCCTCGTTACTATGACTAACCCAGAACAGTATGTCTTCCCTGATTTCCTTTACATTATTTGTGAGTTTGTAAAGACTTAAACTTCCCTTGCTTGCTTTGTATTTTTATGGTACGATTCGTGTGTGAGCAAAAAGCTAGGTGATCCAATCTCTTCTCTAGCTATTGCTTGTGCTCTAGTGTCAGAGGATAATTTTAATGCCAGTTGTATTAATATATGAGTAACCTGACTGTATTTATTCAAAACCAATGTTATTTTTACCTTATAGTGCTTGTATATTATAATCATTGAATTATCTGAACCTATAATAGGAATGCTGACCAAAGCATTAAGGACATGTTCAGGATAGTTCCTTATATTTTTAAGTAATAGACACACAAAGGAAAAATGAGGAACAATGTCAGTATCTCAAAGTTATAAAATTATGTAGCTAGATAATTATTTTGCACTGGTTCTTGGAAAATAGTGGTCTGAGTAACTCCTCTGTAAAATTTATGAGCTGGATCATCATGCTTTGTGTAGCACGTGTTTTACTTCAAAATGACTGAAATATTCTGAAGACCATTTGTCAGTTTTGGCAAAATGGAGATTTTGGCCTGAGGGGATTGCATGTAAGCAGCTGCCTGAAGTGTCTAAAGTACTTACTAATAACCTAAGATATCCTGAGTAGATGTGTAGCAAAAAGCCTCCAGAACAGGTTTTCATCTGCTGCCTTAGTAGTTGCTCTCGAGTCTTTGTTTCCAGAAGATAGTCTGTGATCCTGTGTCCTTCATAAAGTGATCTGTACAGCATTAATCTCCTTTGTGCTCTGCCACAGACATGAGAAATATGCTCACCTGCAGTCTAATTTGGACACTAGCACTAAATCAGGGTACTTACCGGGTTAAAGTCCAAGACCTGTGTCCCAGGTCACTCTCTCGACCTGCACGTCATGGCAGTTGGCCCAGAAATATGGATGCTGTGACTGCTACGAAGAGCCCAGCTGGACTTCCTTACACGTCTCAGCCAGAAAAAGCTGCTAGTTAGAAGGAGGATCTGATTTATGTTGGGAACCAAATTTTATGTGGAGACACTAAAGAAGAATAATGCAAACCCCCTTGCCTTTCTCCACCCCTACTGTGCTTTCTGTGAAGTTAAGAGCAAGAAAACATTTTAAAGCTCTCTTCAAACACCCTCATTTGCCTCGCAAAGCTTTTATTGGTAAGTATCTGCTGGCTGATAGTATAGTTTTGCAGGCTGAGTTCAGTGTACCGTAGTAGACAGAACAGCATCTTGCCTGTGTGATATATCACCTTGATACTAGTCAGCCTGTGTCATAAGCTAAAGTGTTTTACTGGTTGATTTCATAGTTCATTAAAAGACTTCCCTGTTCCTCCAGCAGCCCAGTGGCAAATGAAAATGCTACTGGGTTGCAGAGACTATGCTACTAAGTAATTCTAGCCTAACTGGCCATGCCTCTAGTAAGCGGTAAAATCATTAACTGTGACAGCACCATTATTAATAACGTCTCATTCATCTCATATCCATGTTCCTTGACTTCAGCTGCTTTTTCTTATGCATATTATTTAACGTGATTTTAAATTATTCCCGAAAATAGGAAAGGGAATGGCTTTAATTCATCTCCTTGTAAAAAGCTCTGATGCTGTCTTCAAACAATTATGTCCTCAAAATTTAGACAGAAAATAAAACTGAGTTATTCACTTATTTCCAAAAGGCATTCTTATGCAAGGCTTGATTTACCTTGATTAGCATAGCAATTTACCACACATTTCACAAAGTGTTGCTGGTATTTTTAGCTTAAAATAGACTTAGATACCTTAGAATTTCCTACCGTATTCCATCAACACTATTCAGACTTCAAATAATATTTAATTTTTTTCAGGTACAATAAGATTTCAATTTAAATAGATTTTTTTGGTAATAAATAAATTAATGGAGTGATAAAGTGTTAGAGCTATATTTATTATTTTCATTTTTTTTTTCATCAACACCTCCTTGGCTAACCTATTTAAAATGCATTTTTATCTATATAATGTGATTCTTCTGAGGTTAATATCCTTTCCTGCCTGGAAGTTTTTAGGGGCAAATAGTATAGACAAAATTTTGGCTTCAAGATGTTAACTAAAAGCAGTCAATGCAAAAAAAGTAAAAATACAAGTAACAGTCTGAAATAGGCCTTTAGCTTTTTTTTCTGAGTAAGAATAAGGAGGTTTGGTGGTTGGTTGTTTTTTTTCTTCCTTGCAAAATGTCTTCTAAAATGGCTTCCAGGGATCATAAAAATAAGTGTTTCTGGTATAGAGTTAAATAGCAGAGGTTTTCTCTTTATTGTTTTTACTAGTTAAATCAACCATTTACCCTGTAAATTATAATTTACTGGGAACCATGGTTGTAGTGTTTGCCAGAGACCGTGGCTGTAATAAATGCTGCTACAGTGAAAGAAAAACAAAACAGCCAAACAAAACCCTAAACCTAAACCAATCCAAACCTGCTAATCCAACAAAGTCCACTCAACAGAAGTTAGGACAAGTCAGATGTTTGTTACGAGGTTTAAAAGAAACTAAAGCAAGACGCAGATACCCCTAAAGTCTTATTTTCCAATATTTTCTGTGCCTTTGAGAGAGTATAGAAACATGACTATTATACATGCAAACAGTCATGTCTTTGGTCACTCATTTTCAGAAGCACCAGTCCTTGCAGTGTGGATGTGACTGCCACGCAAATGAATTATCCCACTAATCTGGCAGGTAGGTATAGATATGGTGTAATAAGGGATGGATGTTTTTTAGGACCACGTACTGTAGTGCTTCACTTGTCCTGGAGTCATATTGGTACGAGCATGGGCAGCAGTAATGATTAGGAGCTAAAACATGTCCCTTGATCTCTTTGCTCTGTTAGCATTGGTTTGTTTGATAATTTCTACTCTGCAAACTTTCACAGAGGCAAAAAAGGTGAGATTGACATAACAGCTCTGACTAAATCTGAATACTGGGTTTTGAAATTGAGCCTGTTAGAAAGCTGGAAGTAAAGATGGAAACAGCACATAAAATTTATCACAATAATCTGTCTTCGTTTTAGGGAAACATTTGACAATGGGTTATACAGCAGGTTAATCTCTGAACAGTGTATCTGATTTTTTGGGGAAAATACAGTGGCAACCAACGAAGCAGTTGCTGCAGGGATTAAAAACCTGTTTAAGTTAGGAGTTGAACCACATCTCCTGAATGGTTGGTTGTAAAGGTAGGGATGAAGCACTGAAACATGTAGATTGCCATAGGAGAGTTGTTATATTAGTAAGGTAATTTAGGTAGGGTAACTTGAGCTTTTTTTGGTTTTTTTTCTCCAATGTTTACGGTGTTATGAACAGATTGTATGAAGCAGAGCTCCACTAAGTGTGTTAAGGCTGCGTTTTGTTCTTGTAGTGCTTTTAAGATTAAACAATTATGAAGTGTAAGACCCTGCCTGGCAGGGATGGCAGCTGGCTGCTTGTGGTAGTCGCAAGACCATGTCACTCTGGTGAGATCTGAAAGAGAAGCCAGAAGGAAGCCAGAGTCCAACCAGGACATCATTGGAAAAAATAAAATAAAATAGTGAACTGCTATAACTTTTATTGCTTAGGAGAGAAAATAAGACAAATGGACAAATCCCATTGCAGAGATGGACGTGCAGAGCTACAGTGGTAATAATGGTCAAATAGTTGAAAATTGTGTGTAACGCACTGTTTCTTAGATGTTCTTGGACCATTTTTTGTTAATTCCTACTTGGGCATATAATGAACTTGGTGTGGGTTTTTTTTTTTTTCAGATTAGACATGAAAGTATGTTTTAAAAGTATTGAGAAACAATACTGTCACTGGTCAGCATATGCAAAAATGTAGGTAGAATAAGAAGTTTTGTGTTCATGTTTTGTGCCAGAGTACGAAACATCTGGATGTGTTTAAATGTCCCTTAGATGTGGTGTTGGGTGGTATGGTTTAGGGGTGAACTTGTAGTGTAGGGTTAATGCTTGGACTCAATGATCCTAAGGGTCTTTTCCAACCTGAATTGTTCTACGATTCTATGATCTTCTCCCAGCACCTTTTTATAGACTGCAAGTGTCTTATGCAGTTCCTGGTGGCTTCAGTGTATGCTGGATCAGGCTTACAGTGAATAAACATAGAAAAAAGATCTGTAAAAGCAGTGAAATGCATCTTTATGCTTTATAAAAAGAAAAAAAAAAAGATTTTTTTTTTTAAAAATATATCTACATGGTTCTGAATTAGTTTTCTTATTTAAACCTCTCTTTAGTTTTTACTGTTTTTACTTTAGTATTAAGCAGGCTCTAATATACATCTCGTTTAATAAATAGCTTGAAAAAAAAATCCTTCCAAGAATTGCACCATTGCCCTATGTTTGTTACATAGTATACTACTCTTGCTTTTTGATTTCATTACAAAATGTAATGTTAAAATGTAGGGTTTTATGGTGCCATCCTGATTGATTAAATTGCATCCCATAGCTCTTTGTCAATAGAGAAAACTAAAAGCTATTCCTGGGGTTATTCTGTGTTTTCACATGCTCTTAAAATAGTCTATCTGCACTTAAGAGGTTTTCTTCTAGAGCTGAATCTGAGCCATCTGCCCAGGAGATAAAGTACATTTCCTGAGGCTCAAAGTCGGTTTCTGATAGATCGTAGCCAGACCTGATATCTTGTAATTTTTTCGACTTAAATTTTCCTGATGTTTCTCCATATCATGATTTTTCTCATTAACTCTTCTCCTAATGGTACCACGCCACCTGAGGTGCTTTGACACTTCATTTCTACTTGGGCTGTGTATTCTGGTTCAGTGATGCGGGTTGATTCCCATTCATCACTAGCACAGTTTTATGCCTTTGTGAATAAATCCCGTACTTTCCTAATGTACCAAATTACTGAAACCTATTTTGGCTGCCTCTTCACATTTCTTAGGCTGATCAGTGACTCTTGAAACCTCACCTTAGCTCTGTGGAGCAGCAGACCTTACTGTCCATCTTGAGTGTTTGGGTTTTTGGTTTTTTTTGTTTGTTTGTTTTTATACAGGCAAACTAGACTGAAAGGGAGCAACCCAGATGCCTAAACAGGGTCATCAGAAGAGTACACAATATGGTATTTAAGACATCAGAGGCTGGGCAGGTAGGATATGTGATTAATGGGAGACACTTCTGGAGTAACAGCTGGAGAACATACAGGACACTTTAAATCACTAAATGCCTGTTTTAGAATCCTAAATCTTTCCCCAGAATCACTATTCTGAAAGAAATTATTATAGCAGTTAGGGAAAAAAAAAAAAGTATTCAGAAGTCCAAAATATGCACGTGATTTTCTTCTTATTCAGCAATGTTAACTTTTATAGTTGTGATGACTTCTCTAATTTCAATGTATAAAATTCTCAAAATGCATCTGTATATGGGCAGGTCTTCTGAAAAATCATGAAAAATATTTGAAATATGGCCAAAGAAAAGAAATTAATGCATGGGGTGTCTGTAAATAGCTCATTAGCTCTAGCAAACATGAAAGAAAAAGTTTTCATGGGAGTAATTGTTTCCAAATAAGCTGTGGGCTTGTACTGGAGGCTGGGGGCTAAAAAAAAAGGTTACTAAAATACACACACACATGCACTTTAAGCCTTACATTTTTCTCTCTTTACACTTTCTTCAGCCTGAGGAGTAAAATAGCACTGAACCATTCTTAGATAATTTCATTTTATGGTCTTTGTACTGCTGGACTGTTTTAATTTCCTGATAGCACCACAATATAGCAACTCTGAAATTTTCTTGGAATTGTAAACGCACTTTTTGTAGAAACCAGGCTTTCACAGGATGTCTTTCTTTCTTACAGAAGATCCTCATCTTGAAGGGGGAGGGAATGAATATCCACTTGTATTAATTCTGGAAATAAAGTAAGGCTGAAGTATAATTTTCTTTCAGTGAAGCAATAAAAATGAGAAGGGATGAGTAAAAACGTGCTAATGAAAGAGTTATGAAGAAGCTGCGGAACTCAAAGAGCACCCAGGAAATTGCCACTTATTCATATTGTGGTGAAACACATAGGGTCCTATTGGATAAGAATTTTGTTTTATGAGCCAAAGACATCATTATTTCAACTGTTGCATAGCCTTGACTCCCACACGCAGCTGCACTGGTATTTGGGTTTGAATGTGCAGGAATAAGCATTGCTGTGGCAAATACCTTCTATTTACCCAGAATGTTTAAAAAGGGGAAGGGCAGAACCTGATGTGTCTCAGGAATACAAGGGAAATTAGTACGAAAAGATTCCTGGAATAGTCTGATGCACAGTGCCTTCCTTGCTCAAGGCTTTGTTTAAGAGGGCTCTCTATCCTTGTGTTGTTTCATTTGCTCTGTTCAATGCAGAGATTGCAGACAAAAAGGAAAGCATTATGCTGCTTTTACTAAGTTCTGCGTAAGTGAAATGACATTTCTTCGTTGGAAAAAGTCCAGTAACAATGCCAATCAGCTGATACCTCTTTACTATGTATTGTCACATCCTGGTTTGAAATAAAACCGCACTTGAAAACGATATAGTAACTAATGATAAATCTAGGTGTGTTCAAGGCACAGTCTCAGTGAGAGCAGAGCTCTTGTCCTTTATCTTTGCCTGGAACCATAGTAAAAATATCGGAAGAGATTTGGCTACTCTGCCCTGGTGAGACCACACCTGGAATACTGTGTCCAGTTTTGGGCTCCCCAGTTCAAGAGAGACAGGGACCTACTGGAGAGAGTCCAACGGAGAGCTACGAGGATGATCAAGGGACTTCAACATTTCTCCTGTGAAGAGAGACTGAGAGAACTGGGGCTGCTGGAAAGGAGATGGCCGAGGGGGGGGGATCTTATTAACGTATATAAATATCTGAGGGGTGGGGGTCAAGAGGAAGGAGACAATCTCTTTTCAGTGGTGCCCAGTAATAGAACAAGAAACAATGGGTTTAAGTTAGAACATAGGAAGTTCCACCTCAACATGAGGAGAAACTTCTTTAGTGTGAGGGTGGCAGAGCACTGGCACAGGCTGCCCAGGGAGGTTGTGGAGTCTCCTTCTCTGGAGACTTTCAAAACCTGCCTGGACGCGTTCCTGTGTGGCTGCCCTAGTGGATCCTGCTCTGGCAGGGGGGTTGGACTAGATGATCTCTAGAGGTCCCTTCCAACTCCTAACATTCTATGATTCTGTGATAATTTAATGAAAGTGGTGGTATCTCATACTTGTCCCACTTAGGAAATACGTGAAGCACTGTTTGCTGGTGACTCTATTGTTCAAGAGAAACACAAGCCCACAAAAAAAAAAAAGTCTAAATTAGTAACTACCTGGTCAGCAATTCAGTTGGGAGTTTTGTTGGGTCATGAATGCTGGCAGGTTGTCAGGGAAACAGGAATAACTTAACCAGATGCTCAGGTTTGTTGAAAGATGAAACGTTTTTACATATTTTTTGGTGGCTGAGCCACATTTGCAGATGGTTGCTGAAATGGAAAACACAGTATGCATTTGATTCAATACAGACAACATAGGTTTCAGTTTAGACTCTTGATATATGGCTGTTTTGTTTCATGAGGAACTCCTTAGGTTTTCATCATTCTACCTGCCCCTAACCTTTCATGAATACCATGTGTGAAGGTTTCTTGATATCTTGGCAATTTACAAGAAATTAAACTGTATTCTGAAGCTCACTTTAGGTTAGTTTCCTGAATATGATGAGCCAAAATTCCAGGTGGTTTAGGTGTCACCATTTCTGTTTAGCATTTTGAGACTGACTCCTTTGCTAACCATAACTATGTCCTTCATGACCAACAATGGGTACTTGCAAAGGCTGAGGCACTTTCCCTTCTTTTTGGACCAGAAACCAACCACCTGGAAAGGCAAGATGAAAATCATAGACAGGAGAAAACCTGTCTTTGACTGGGAGTTAAAGTAAGATTCAGTCTATGATTTTTAGAGATGGGGGGCTGTTGTGGATGGCAAGAGGACTTTCCTACATACGTTGCCTGCAGTTTGGCTGCAGTAACTTCTGAAATGGAGTCTATGGCTCCAAAACTCTCAAAATTCTCTGTGAAAGAGAGGCTCATTAGAATTAATTTTTAGTCCGTAGGGCTTGCTGATTCCCCTAAGTATTTATTCACCTGCAAAGCATCTTGCTGGGAGGGGGAAAAACAACTGTTAGAACAAGAATCTCTCCATTCCAAAATCTTGTCTGCTAATAGATTTGGTCCTTCTTCATCTCTTTTGTTTCCTGGTTCTTCTTGTGTGTGCTAACCCTGGTCAGCAAAAATAGGCAAAGGGTTTTCAGTCACTGAATCATAGAATTAAGGGTACTTGGTTACTGTGGGTAGCATCATCCATTTGATGCTTGCTTAGACACTCGGAGAGCAGACAGTGTATGACCATCATTGAATCGGAATTCACCAAATTCTAAAGGATCTAGTAATCAGCAACTGATCTCTTGAAGTTTTTGTCCTAAATAGTAGCAATCATGAGCAGTCATGCTACTGAACATTTACTGAGAAGACAGATACAAGTCTCAAGTCTTGGAGTGGTCTAGATTTCCTGGGACAATCTGCAGAACAACTGACAGGAAGCCTGGAATCAAAGTGTATCTGTGGCCATCAGAATATCAAAGATGAGGCTTTAAAGTATTAGCTGTTTTCAGAATTTCAGGTTAAACCATGGTACTATTACAGAGCAGTCCTATGGTATCTGAAGATGGGTTTTGCTAAATGGTCATCATTATAGTTAGAACAACTACCGAAGTAATTTTTCCTCTTCCTTGGTCTTATGTATTGTAGTAATCTGATATCCTCAAGGTGGATAGATGAAAATATTTGGGAAAGTATGTACATAGTGCTGACCTTTACCATTCAAATGTGCAGTAGAGAAAATGATAGATTACTCTTGTGACTATTCCAAGTCACTGCTCCTTTTTTTTTCCTCACCCCTTTATATGCTGTCATCATTTATAGTGCTTGAAATGGCATAGCTTGCCATCAGCGTAGTTCTGCTGCGAGGTCTGAATGCTGCCTTAACAATGGAGAACAACTCATCTTGTGTAACTCAGTTGTCTAAGCTCAGTTTATCCTTAGTGGAGAGAAACAAGCACTTTGGATGGAGCAAACCGCTTCCTCAACAGCATAAATACCTGCTCTGGGTGTGAGTCTGACTTCATGGAAATGTACATTCCCTTCTGTTGCCAAGAAGTGGAGTCTGGACAATCAGCTCAGATATTTGAAGTGTTCAAATCTGAGATACATCAAGATGACCAAGGATTGGTAAAATTACAACTTTTATTTGGATATGAAAATAAACCATTCCTCAGTCAGACTAGCTCAGATCCTAAAGTATTTCTCTGCTGGTTAGGAAGCTTGAGTAAAAATTACACTCCAGGTATCAACAGAGTACTTTGGCAAATTTTCTGTAGTATGTATTATGTGTATTGATGGATCTAGTTTCATCTGGGACTTTTTGGTTTTTTGGAGATTTTTTTTTTTCATTTATGCCACAAAGTTTTACTGTGCACATTCACAAGATGAAATGTCACTTTCTTATCCGGACTATCAGAATTTTCTCCTCCAGAAGAAAATGTTCTTAATTTCTTGCTTATGTGTAGGAACAACTTTCCTTTTGACTTACAGAAAATAAAAATAGTCTCAAGCTCCTCTTGCTTATATTTGTTTGGTTCTTTTTACTGGAACACCTTTTACAAGTGTAACAACAGTAAAATAAACTGTTTACATTGCCTGTTAGTAAAATGGGGAAGCAAAACTACACCCCATAGTATTCAGCATCATAAAATCCATTTCTTCTCTATTTCAAAGTAGTGTTTTTTTTTAACTGCTAATGAAAGCGTTATAAAGATTGGCTTCTGAAGGGGGGAAAAGAGCTTTCTTTTTTTCCTTCTCATTCTCTCTGCCATCCGGTTATGGTTCAGAAACACAAGCATTTTGCTCTTCAGGACTAAATTCATTTGATGAACTATCAAAGTGCATTTAAGTTATCAAAGTCTCATTCTTGCCCTAGAATATAGTATTGAAGAGAGAATGCTATCTACTGGCATTTCATGGATAGCTTGAAAATATTGAGCTAAGAAACTGCAGATGAAATTACTCATAGCTTCTGCTAGTAGGTGATTATCTGTTTTCCTGTCCTACCATGTATTAAAGTATTATTTCCCTGTAAGTTGATTGTTTTCCCTCTTACCATCTAATCAAAAGCTTCAATTTGTTATTCTCTGTAGTGATCACTTAAACTGGGGGCACTGAAGCTTTCACAGCTGAAGAGCTGCTTTAATATCAAATATAGTTAGAGAAGGCTACAAAAACCTTGCATACAATAGGGACTCAAAGAAGAATGGAAATATGTTTATTAGTGAGTTATAATGAGAACTGTTATGGTAAATAATGATCAGATTATCAAATGAGATTTAAATATTTTTTCTGAGTTGTGCTGTCACTGAAATGTAGTACATGCCACCCATACCAGCCCATAACTGTGGTGGCCTCTGCAGCAGAGGAGCTAGACTATATATATATGTGAGAACAATGAAATCATCAAATTTTGATGTTCTTGTAAAATCTACATGATAATCTATCCCTTCAAGTTTTCATGCTCTGCAGAGGTATTCCTCAGCAACTGGTATACTACTCCTTGCTATTATGATACTTCAACTTGTTTCCAGGAGCGTCTGAAGGGTAAAATGCCACTGTTGCGTGTAAATTGATGACTTGCGTGACTTCAGTGTCCTTCATATTTTGTTTCAAATACTTAATCTCTGTTCCTAAAGAAGGCAGGTCATTAAAAAGAACAGTTTAAGTAAGAGAGAAAAACATGGAATTTACTAACTAGTAAGAAATCGTATTTTTCAAACGCAGATAAACATTTGCCAATGATTGGCATCTTCAGAGATATCTAGGCAACTTAATGCCATTAATATAGTTACTTGTAAACTAGTCGAGTATTAGTGCTTTTATGTCAATTACTAATGTCTCTGAGGATGACTCTAAACTTCTTGGTGACTTTGGTTGGGGCATGGGCCCAAATCCGATGATACTTTATACATCTCTGACAAACTGACTTACTTGCCATTGATGGTGGTTTGTATCCCTTAGCGAAAAGGTTATTGTCATGTCAAGTGCTACCAACTACTCAAGAGTAACTGGTAATAGAAAAAAAAAATCTTTAAATCAAGAAAATCTTTAATAACTTAAAAAAAATCTTAAATGCTCTGTTAGACCTTGCTGGATAATGGTCCTGGAAGAATTTTCGCATTTCTTTGTGTAGACATTTGCTGCAAAACAAAGAAAAGAGAGAGACTATGCAGTACAAATTGATGGTTGGAGGTCTTGCAAGGTCGGCATGAAAAGCCTGACGTGCAATTAGCACAAGGTTGCTTTGTGTGAAGCTTGAAGATGAAATACTAAGTCTGAATTTTGGGTGACAGAGATCAAGACATCACACAGATGGAGAGATAACAGAAGAGATGCTTTCTGTTCCAGCATTTAATAAATGGTTACAAGTGCTTACAATCCACCAAAGTTTCTTAGAATGGGCAGTATCCCATTCCTAATTCTGAAAAAGTGAATGGTGCTCTTAGTTTATAACTTGAAAACTGAGTTATTAACAACTGGAAGATTTTAGAGGAAAACAGTGGTGTCTGGCAAATATTTGGATTAGGGGGACTATTGGTATCTTGATCTGTGTGTTTACTGCAGGAAATGCTCCCAAGAGCTGTTCTTTTGCATGTAAAACCACTGAAAATATTTTTATTTCTCTTTCGTACTGCCTAGGCAAAATAGAGAAATTGGAGTTTTACCAGTTTTATAATTTCCATATTTATAGATTAAACTCAATAGTTAGGTATTTATATCACCTACAGTAATTAATTTTGTCTGCCTAGCATTGTAAAATATTTGTACTTGACATATTTAACATCTTTTCCTTATGACTAATTAGCAAAGCAACAATATTCACTTATTTCAGTTTTATGCAGGGAAGTGACATTATGGTAAAATGGTCATTTATCATTAATATGTGCAGTTGAGGAGGCCGTTTCTTCATTTTTATAATACTTTCAAATTATATATTACATTATATTAATAGTATGTTAGATTGGTATTTTTGCAGCTCTTTTTGTGCAGATAGGAGGCATCCCAGCTTGCAGTCTGTATGACACTTGATGCTTGGCACTCGCCTTACTGGAAGTAATTTGAAGGGCTGAAGAGATCAGGATCTCTGCCATCATTTGTTTTACTGTATTCAAGGATAAGTGAATAAAATTGTGCTCTGATGGTTTTCAATACAGATGCCTATGAAAAGTGACTTGTTCCTTGCTTCTATCAAACTTCTGAGGTCTTTCCTTATCTCCTAGACTGCCGTAGCTGTAATCCAGCAGTAGGAATTTTTTTGGAATGTGGCCTGAGATTTAATTTGTTGGCTTTTTTTACCACTTCAGTTGGGTTGTTTGTTGTTTTTTATTTTTTTGCAGTTTCTTGTGTAGAAAATACTGTAGTGTAATTGTTAAAGCCTTTGTGAAAGCTTTTTCATTTATGCTGAGAAGAGGATATCTACTTTTGACTTAAGTGACTTGCTTTCTGGTGCTTCATGTGCTTCCATTTTTTAAATTTTATCTTTCAGGTTCTGAAAGAGTCCAGCAACCTTCACAAACTGAGAGTATATCCTACTGAGCAGTTGTATTTGCTTTTTTAAATTCAAATAGTTTGAGGGGTTTTTTGGGGAGGTTTTGTTTTGTTTTGTTTTCCCACAGGGTGTGACATTCATACTTAAGTTTTGCCATCTTTACAAAAGCTTCTGTTGGCCTTCAGTTTGGCTACAGTGCATACAGCCAACCTCTTCTGTATTTGAGAGGGACAACTTCAGGATATCCGAAACCATTTCTGTAGGATATGGTTTTCCTCCGTATCTGCCTTTTCCTTTATAGATGTCCTGTCAGGAATCTTCTTATATCCGTAAGTAGCTAAATAATGACAAAGTGGAATCGAAAAATAATGTACTTCTTTTCCTGTGCTATACAAAATGGAAATACTCTTTTTAGAGATTAGGGCCAGATTTCATGGCCACACATATTAAATGGCAAAGCCCTGGCCCGTGGGCTTTCTCTGTGTTCAACAGGAAGCCAGGCTCGGTTCATGATGGTGATCGGCAGTGGTGAGATACAGACTCATGGGAAATATACTACAGAGCTAATGGTGTATTGCAAGCTTGTCAGAAGGATTAAATAATATTGGCAACAAAATTTGTTCTCTGGGTTGTGTCTGAACACTTAGGAAATGAATCAGTTTCCAGTTTTTCTTATCATACGTGTTTGCCCTTGTCTGAACAATCGCTGCAAACCTCAGGCACAAGAGCTTAATTCTTTACTGATAGAAAATCGGGATGGTAACCTAGTAACCTTTGTCTCGTTCAAAGGCTTAAAAATGAGGCTAAGTGGTTCTTTCATGGTGGTAGTGATTATAATATTTCAGCTTATTCTTTTTAAATTACATTTAACTCACTTTTAAAACATCAAAATTGATATAACGCAGTTTTGAAAAGGACTAACCCAAGATCAGGGTTACTACAGCTAAATCCTTCCCCTCTTTGCCTCCTCCATCTCCCCCATTATATAAGTACTATGTAAAATTAACATGTTAGCATTGTCATGAAAATACAGGGTGTACTTGTGTCATGGCTGTCCATCTCATTGGTGACAAAATCCAGAAAGTGAGTGCTCTCGTTTCTATAGATATCTAGATGCAGACAGAGAACACGGATTAATATTGTTGCTGCTTCCTCAGATATTTAATCCTTTTAGTTGTACAAGTAATTCATTTTCTTGGAACACTTTTGCAGAGCATGGAGTCTTTACCAAATCTCACTTAAGACAACTGGATGACTTTAATGGATTCCAATAGCTACACAATCTTTCATCAGTATTACATTTTGGAGGCAGTGTCTAGCTTTTATTGTGAACAAACTTTTAAATATAGGAGCTTAAAACTACAAATTTTCACGGCTTCTTGTCTACCAAAAATGTTCTGCTGAGAATGGAGTCCTACAGTAAGGCAGTGCTTTTCTGAAACACAAGTAGAAGAAAGAAACACACATCTTAATGTGCTTTTCTGTGAAAACATCAGTTTCAAGGGAAAGAGAATAAAATCTTCCAACAGTCATGTAAACCCACCCATTTTGTTGTATCATGTTGGAAGAGCTGCTGAGAAACATAAAGTGAGCATGAGAATAAGCTCATTTGAATACTTGAGTTTGGGGTGGCTTTTTTCCACTTTGCCCCCTTGATTATTAGACATTAGATTTTCTTTCTAAAGATCACTTTTTTTCTTATTTATGTTACTAAATTATTGAGCATCATCTAGTGATGAATTAATACTATAAATAGAAGGATTAACCTGTTGAGGTACAGCAATTTATTATTTTTGCTTTGGAGTTGGTGCCTGTTTTATTTATGAGTGAAGACCTACAAGCAGAGATTGTGAGTTACTTCCTAACACATAAATAGAAGAATCACTTCATAAATTTAAGAAAACATTAAGACATGTTTTAGCCACTTGTGCATTTTCTATCTTATTTAGAAATGCTGAAGGGTTACCTCTCTTCTCTCTCCTGCTCTGATATGTTAGTTACGTTAGAAATTTTACTTTTGCAGCGTGGAAAGCACTGTAAGATTAATAGATTTTCATTACCATATAATTCTAAAAGTGATTAGAGAATTCTAAGGTAACTTTATAGCATGGTCAAAATAATAATTCTAATTTATATGTGTGCTTATAAACTTGCTGGGGAAAGTCTGCTAGTAGGTCAATAACTTCCCTTTCTAGGCTTGAATGAATAATAGAAGGTACTGTGAGAGTGTGTAAAATCAGATGCTAACTAATACATCGAAGATTGGGAGTACAAGTAATTCATCTGCTGTAGGTCATAAAGAATATAACCATATGTGAAGAGCGGTAAGAATGCTAAGAGCAGTAACCTGATTTTGAGACTAGTGTCATAAAACCTAGCAGAGCATAAGTGCGTGGACACAAGAAGTATTCAGTTTAAAGCACTGTGATGTTTCATTTATGGAGAGTGCAAACCCTCAAGAATCTACTTGCCCTTTTCTCCTGCTGGAGCAAGACTGTGAAATCTCAGTAAAACAATATTTTGGTAAAATAATCCAACAGTGAACCATGGTAATGGGAATCGCTACGCGGTGGACATAGTAATGTAACAGTAACTCTACAAGATAGAGACGCAGATTTATCTTCTACATATTATACAAGGCTAGTAAATTTTCCAGTAACTTTAGATGTTACTGATCTTATCCCTGTTTTTCTTATTTGCTTGATAATAGCCCAGTCAATATTAAAGGCAAATAGATGATAGCTATTAGGTCCTTCAAAAAAAACCACCAAACCAAAACTGAAAAAGCACAACCAATCAAAAAACTCCACAAAAATAACCCAAACAGAAAACCAAGCAAACAAAAAACACCACAGCAAAACCACAACCATAAACCCTTCTAAAAATTGCAGGTTTCATTTCTTTACTAGAAATGTTTGTCTTAGGATTCTGTAATATAAACTAGACATCTAAATTTGCTGTAGGTTTAAGGGTATTAAAAATACATCTGGGAAACATGCACAATTTAATGTGTTTTGGTGAGGGCTGAATTTCTTCTTAAAATGTTTAATGATTATGTGGTACTGGGTAAGTATTTGTGAGTTTACCAATTCTTAGGAAACTGGGATAATTGTGGTGATTAATAGGCTTTGTGTATTTGTCTATCGGTTTGGGAAAAGAAAGTGATTCTTTATGAGAGGTAACTCTTCTGAGTATATGAGATTATTTTTAAGAGGTAATCATTTTAATTCATCAGAAGGAGAAAATAAACAAAGGATGTTATTTCTGTTAAAGCCAGTGAAGATTTTTTTTTTTCTGTCTTTGAATCACGTTCAGATGAGATAATGCTGGTTAGATTTATGGAAGTTTTAAAACATAGGGATTTTTATTTCCACATGTATATGTAGTGGAACTACAGGTTTTACTTTTTACTAATACATTGAATATACTGGACTAAATGGAAATACAGCAATGACTTCCGGGCCGTTAAATAGAGAATACTAAATGTATGACATATATATGCTATTCTGTCCTTACTGTCCAAGCAGGTAACTTCTGAGTGGCATCACCCCAACCGTTCCACAAGCACAGCTGCTGTCAGTCTTGGATTCTGTACATTCCTAAGATTCAGGCGACAGTGATTAGCCAAACATTTTTAATGGTCTATTTTAAGTTAATTCTGTACTTCAGTGGATGTGATAAAGAAGGTTTGTATGCGTATATGGAACAGCTGCCAAGGTGGGCTTCTCAGGTTTTAACACAAACAAACAATTTGAAATGTGAGTTATCTAGTGAAGGTGTAGGACCCCTGACTGGATGCAAGAGACCCGCATTCTGTATGAAGCGACAGGGCTGCTGTGATTGGAAGTAGAAACATGTAATTTCACTGATTTTAAAAGCTCAAACATGGACTATTTAATTCCACTTGTGAATTCCTATAAAGTACTCCACTGAAAAAAATCTTTGTAAGAGGTAGATGTCAATAATAATAACGATACCAGCAACATGGGTGTAACTGTGCCTATAGGAGAATTCTCTCTGACAGTGAGCTGCTACTTGGCTGTACTTTAGTCAATGGTGTCACTTCCACTGCCTTTGTTGGTTTCTGAATGTAACCCTCTACATTTGCCTTAAACTCTGCATTGGAATAACTTCTGATTTTTCCAATTGTTTTAACTTTGTTCATTTCAGAAGGGCAGTTCACCTTGGGCCTCGTGAGCAAATGGTTTTGTTGTGCATCAAATTAACATTTCTTGTCACAGAGCTCACTTGCTGAAAATGGTAAAGATCTTTTAGGATGAAGAAGATCAAATGTCTGTCTAACCTACTTCATGCACAGAAGTCACCTATCCAGACGTGCAGTTCTTACAATATTTTTCAAACCTTATTTTCCTTTATTTGAGCATGGTATATTAAAGCTACATGGCTTTAGTATTTCTCAGTTTACAGATGTAGATGGGATGTAGAAATCATAGAATGGCTTAGGTTGGAAGGGACCTTAGAGATCATCTAATCCAACCTCCCTATCATGAACAGGGACGCCTCTCGATTAGACCAGGTTCTCAAGACCTCATCCAGCCTGGCCTTGAACACCTCAAGGGAGGAGGCATCCACAATGTCTCTGGGCAATTTATTCCAGAATCTTGCCACTCTTGTACTGAAGAATTTCTTCCTAAGATCCAATCTAAACCTATTCTCCTTCAATTTAAATCCATTTCCCCTTGTTCTATTGCTAATACATTCTGGTAAAAAGTCTCTCTCCAGCCTTCCTGTAGGTTCTCTTCAGATATTGGAAGGCAGTTATAAGGTACCCCTGGAGTCTTCTCTTCTCCAGGCTGAACAATCCCAGCTCCCTCAGCCTGTCCTTGTAGCAGAGGTGCTCCAGCCCCTAGATCATCTTTGTGGCCCCACTCTGAACTTGTTCCAACAGATCTATAGAACAGTTTTTTGGCTGTAAGACACCTTCAAGATCATAAAGTCCAACCTTTGGCCTAGCCCTATCAACACCACTAAACCATGTCCTTCAAGGCAACATCTGCCCTTCTCTGAAACACCTCCGGGGACGGTGACTCAACCACCTCCCTGGGCAGCCTGTTCCAATGCCTGACAACTCTTTCAGTAAAGAAATTCTTCCTAATATTCAACCTGAATCTCCCATGGTGCAACTTAAGACCATTTTCCCTTGTCCTATCACTCGCCACTGGGGAGAACAGACCAACTCTTGCCTTGCTACAACTTCCTTTCAGATAGTTGTAGAGAGCGATAGGGTCTCTCCTCGGCCTCCTCCAGGTTAAAGAGCTCCAGGTCCCTCAGCTGTTCCTCATAGGACATATGTTCCACAACCTTTACCAGCTTGGTAGCCCGCCTCTGTACCCTCTGCAGCACCTCAATGTCCCTCTTATAGTGAGAGGCCCAAAACTCAAGGTGAGGCCTCACCAAAGCCCAGTACAGGGGCATGATCACCTCCCTACTCCTGCTGGCCACACCATTCTTGATGCAGGCCCGGATGCCACTGGCCTTCTTGTCCCCCTGGGCACACTGCTGGCTCACGTTCAGCTGGCTGTCCATCAACACCCCCAGGTCACTCTCTGCCAGGCAGCTCTCCAGCCACTCCTCCCCAAGCCGTAGTGCTGCTGGGGTTTGTTGTGACTGAAGTGCAGGACCTGGCATTTGGCTTTATTGAAACTCATGGAATTGGCCTTGGCCAAGTGATCCAGCCTATCCAGATACCTCTGGAGAGCCTCCCTACCCTCAGGCAGATCGACACTTCCACCCAGCTTGGTTTCATCTGCAAACTTACTAAGGGTACTCTCTGTCCCCTTGTCCAAATCAATGATAAAAATGTTAAACAGGAGTGGCCTCAACACTTAGTGCTGGGGAACACCACTTGTGACCAGCTGCCAACTGGATTTAACTCAGTTGACCACACGTCTTTAGATTCGGCCATCTAACCAGTTTTTCACCCAGCAAAGTGTATGCCCATCCAAGCCAAGAAGAGAGAATGGATGGAGAAGGAGAATGCTGTGGGCAACAGTGTCGAATGCCTCACTAAAGTCAAGGTAGACAACATCCACAGCCTTTCCTTCATCCAGCCAGCGCATCACCCTGTCATAGAAGGAGATCAGGTTTGTTAAACAGATTTGTGTCCCTCTTATGGTGTGGACACCAGAACTGGACGCAGTATTGGAGGTGGGGTCTCACAAGAGCGCAGTAAAGGGGGAGAATCACTTCTCTGCTGGCCACACTTCTCTTGATGCATCCCAGGATGCAGTTGGCCTTCTGGGCTCCATGAGCACACTGCCAGCTCACGTTGAGCTTCTTGTCTATCAACACCCCCAAATCCTTCTCTTCAGGGCTACTCTCAACCAACTCTGTACCCAGTTTATATTTCTGTCTGTGACTGGCCCAACCCAGGTGAAGGACCTTGCCTTTTGACTTGTTGAAGCTCATGCAGTTTGCACTGGCCCATTTCTCCAGTCTATCAAGGTCCCTCTGGATGGCATCCCTTCCCTCAAGTGGGTCCACGGCACCACACAGCTTGGTGTCGTCAGCAAACTTGCTGTGAGGGTGCACTTGATGCCATTGACCATGTCACTGACAAAGAAGTTGAACAGCACTGGACCCAGAACAGACCCCTGAGGAGCTCCACTTGTCACTGTCAAATTTACATTGAAAAATTGAAAACCATACATAACCTGTCATTTGAAGTTGAACTGTGTAGTCAGCAGATCCATGTGGATTCTTACAAAGAACACTGATAGTACTACTACATATGAAGTAAGTTCGGTTTGCTGTGAATTCAGAAAGTGTGTTGGGGTGAAGAGGTGGAGGGGCTGTAAATGTAGAATAAGCCATTTGTATTTGTTAGCAATTCATACAGAAAGCATTTGTGGTCACTTTCTCAGACAACTGTTGTTCCCTTGCCTTGTTGCGCTGAGTGAGCCTTATTCCACTCCACGATCAGGGCTGGGTGATGGCACGGCTCACACCCTGGGAAAATCCCCTTGCCTTTGCCAGGGGGAACTTACCTTCTCCAGGTATTGCACCGTTACATTTAGGATCTGTCCCCATGTGTGTCAGGGTGAAAGAGAGATAGTTCTTCTTGTGACATTTATTAAAGACAAAATAGAGAGTGCAGAGGTTATTTTCCCTTTTTTCTTTCTGCTAGGAATGTGCTGTGTCTAAAATAAGCAAATAATAACTGTGTATTAATCATTAATAGGCTAGTAGCAAAGCACGGGATCAACTTAATCCTTTTGGACATTGACGAGTGCACACTGCCACTTTAAATAATGGCATAAAAGGCATCATTGCTACTCAGTATGGATTTACCATAGTAAATGAGTTTGAGTTACTGTATATATTTTGCACTCCATACCCTGTTATCAATAACAGTCCTCAGGCCTCACAAAAGGGCAACACGAGCTGGAAAAGAATAATTGCCATTCTGCATGGAGCCGGTTTATTGATGAGGTGGACAGAAGTAATATTTTTAGCCTGCTGGGTGTCCATCTGTAAGCAGTTTCCTGGAGCTGCCACTTCTCCTTTCTCTGGAAACTGTTATGGCTTTGTCTTCCCAAGGAAAATAATGAGATCCATCTATCAAACAGAGAACAAACAATAAACTCTATACCTTCCAATTAATTTGTTTTTCACCTCTGTTTACCAATGTGCATGCAGTTAACTATCCATCATATTATATGCATGTAAAGAAGTACATTTTTCAAAAGGTTGAATCTATTAACCCTTTTGCTAGCAAAATATATCTGCATGCCCTGCAGCTAAACAGGAGTGTTGGAAAAAAGATCAATCCTTTTGAAGTGCCAGAACCTAGCAACATAGTGTGCTGTGAAATCATACCATCCAATCTTAAGTCTGTATCCTCCGTTATGTTAGTAACTTGTAGTCCAGAAAAAAATATCTTTTTTTTTTTTTTTTTTTTGTGGAAAAGAAAAAAAAATACATTTCGGTCTGACCCAAAATCTGTAGTAATGAGTCATTTCAGGATGTAGTATGTCTACATTAAATATAGAGATCCCTCAGAAAATGCATTGAGCTAGAGTGGCTTCGCATCACATTACAACAATTTACTTCTTTGTCCTGGCTATACTTCCCCCTTTTAGGTGGTTTTCCACTGTTCTAGCACAGGGATTTTCAAAGAATGTGGGAATGACCATACCAGATGTTGACCAAACTACATAGTTCTTTGACCATTAGTATGGTAATGTGAGAGCTTGGAGTGTGTGGGGTTTGGCTTTTTTGTTGGTTCTTTTTTGTTTGTTTTTTTTTTTCTTCTGAGCAGTGGTCTGTTATGGGCTTTTGCTTTTGTGTCTACAGTCTTGCTGTTTGCATAATTAAGAAGCACTTGAATCCAGGTATTATTAATCTACTTAAAGAGGTTTGTGTGCTATTTCCATGTGTAAAACATGCAAGTTCAATTTTTCAGGACACAGATGGCATATGAAAAAACATAAGAAGCCAGCTAGACAGAAACATTAAAAATCTGGCTGTCTACCACCACACACGAACAACCAAGGAAATCACCTCCTAGTAATCAGCTTGTTCCTACTATTTCATTAGCTTTTAGTGACTTAAAAGGCTTGAACACTGAAGATGATTTAAAACGGTATAGTCAGCCTTCTCAGAATATGCCTGGGGAAATGCCTACTGCTAGAAAAGGAGTGATGCTTTAGATCTTGAGAATCTGACTGGCTGACTATGAATAATGTTGCGTGAATGGCTCAAGCACTGTATCGTTGCCATTATCCCCTCTGAAATACAGTAAAATTCCACTGGGGAAGAGCTTGCTTGCTTTTTAAAAAGGAGAGGAATCTGTTGTGAAGGAGAAGGTTAAAAGGCTTCAGTACTGGAGTGTGACAAAAAAGAAAACAAGATGAGGAAGAGACAAAGCCAAAAAGAAAATATCTTCCTATATATTTCTAAATCGAATCAGTTTCTAGATGCTGTAAGTTACACAATTGGAAGATGACATTTTATGCAGATGAATCAATGTGTTCCCAATTATAGTTGTATATACAATATCTAACACGCAGTCAGCATTTAAACTAGTATTTTTTAGCAAGCTGCTCTGAGCTCACCCACAAATATGTCATAGAGAGAAGTCTGTACGTTCTGAATAAAGTGTGAATTAGAGAGGCAGATGTATAACCTGGGAAGACTTCCAGATTCATCTTTCTTAAAAATGGATGTGTTCAGCATTGGCTACACTGATCAGGATTATTCTTTGTGTTACAAGCCATCATCACCATGATGATAATTCAGAAATAAGCCCAGGCTCCCTAACAGATCATGTGTTTGATTGGTCCTGGCATCAGCTTGCAGGAATCGGTAAGCCTTAAAGAAAGGAATGTCTGATCTCGTGCTCTCCTGTTATATCTTTCTTGATATTGGGTGCCCAAATACTCAGCTAGTATAAATTGGCACAGCTCCACTCAATTTAATGCTTGCTATGTTCTACATTTAAAAAAAAAACAAAACAAAAAAAAAAAACACACACACACCAAAAAAAGAAAAAAAGAAGAACCAAACATCTGAAATTAAGAAAAGATCTCCTGCACTTCCCTGCACTTTTGGCTTTTGTCTTCCCATTTGGTTTTATGCCATTTTAATCTGTCCTTTCCTACTTACGCATTGTTCACTCTTCTTTTTTTTGAAACAGCAACAACTATGTATATAAAGCTACTACAGAGTCTTGGACCCAGTGTAGTTCACTTAGACTGAATTTTAACACAAATCCTTTAAAAGCCATCCATACAAAGTGCTTTCCAGTAGGATCACACTTATTTCAGTAGCGCTGGAGCTGTTTGATAATGTTGATGTATAAATATCACTTCATTCTGACATCTTGTGTATGTTGCAATAGACCCGTTCCACAGGGGATTTTAACATTTGTTGCCATTGTTTTAGTAGTATCTCTGGATGAAGGTTGCTAATAACACAAAGTGCATGGTTACTCTAGACTGGCAGAGGTCAATTCAACTTAACAAGAGGGCTGTGGAAGGGTGTGTTTTCAAACGAGGTTTAGAGGTTCCAAGTACTGCAGTCCTAATGTTTCCGTATTAAATGGGGATAGAACTTACTGAATTTGCTGGTCTAACTTTTATTTAAAGTGCGAGTTCTCATAAAATGACGAGTAGAAATCAATTTTTGATGAGACTCTTTTGCCTATATAGGGGACTATATGGGAGAATTAGGTGAATCTTATCAAAAATCTTGTTCAAAAAGAAAAGGATTTTAAGGTCTGATTGTCAGCTGAAATACCTCTAAAGACATTAACTGAAATTTTCAGAAGGTACATAAATTTATATTTTCGCACAGTATGGCATACATTTTATAAAGGCTTAGAACATGGCATGGTGAAATAAGAAGAATTTGGCTTGGGTATTTCTATGAGATCAATCTGTTTCATATGGTCAGACTCCTTACAGCTAAAGTGTTTAACAATCTGATTCTCTCACTATTTATAGTTTGCTACAGACCATAGGCCATCAAGTAATGACAGGCAGTTTTCCTGAGCAACTTTGGTTGCCAAGATATTAAAGGGGTTTTTGGCACTTGATGAAATTTTACTCATGATGTTTTATATCCACTACTCAAGGGGCTGACTAAACTAGCATGCATCTATTGTCAAGATGCAAGATTGATAACATTGGGTGTATGTTGCCAAAAATAAAAGAATATTTAGTGTGTGTGTGTTTATTTTTTCTTTTTTTAAAAAAATTAAAGATAATTTAAAGAAATTGTGCTAAACAGGGCAAAAGTGCTACAGCGCTGAATAGAGACAGTAGGTAAAAGGCACAATATTTGTGCAAGGGTTGTCTGAGGGGAGAAATGCATTAGCCTGAGTTATGTACACTCATTTCTGCAAGATTATTATGGCAAAGGCTTCACAGAGATTTTTTTAATATGCATCACGTACTTTCCAAAAGACGACTTTCTATGAGAGACTGGAATAGCTTGGTGTCTCCAGGTACTGTAATATAATGTAGTGGGTTTTTTGAAGTGCTTCAGATATTTTGTAATTGAATAATATGACTGATAAACTTGTGCGAGTAAATGTGTAAAAGGCAGGTTTCCAAGCAGAACACAGACCCTTCAAGCTCTCCAGGAGATAAGCTGTCTGGCCTCAGTCCACTAAAGCACCTAAGGATTTATGTTGCTTTAAACACCTGGCAGTCCCACCATCTCACATTTTAGATATCAAATAGCTTGCATGAGGGAGACTACTTGGGTATTTCAGTTTGTTAGCATGCTTAAATTGTTTGCTACATTGGGATAGGTTTAAGAAAGCAAGCTACAAAAAAGTGCTTGCTTTAGGGAGAGAGTTCTACACTGGGGGAGGGAGATGTGACTGCATCTTGGATCACTTTTTCTCCAGAATGCAGAAACTTTCTCTGGATGCTACAGCAAGAAGCTCTATAGGAAGGACAGATCAAAACTGAAAAATTGATGCACTTGCTGTTCTTACTTTAGTTTGATCCTTGTATGATTTTAATTACTTGTTCTAAACAATACCTTTTAAATGTGGTATGAATGATCCTTATCTACCCACTGCTGCATGTTTAATACATTTATAAACTAGAAGATTAGATGTGGTGCCCAGTGTGTGATGGATTGTGAGTTGTCAAGAGCGAGCACCTTTGAATACTAAAAATCCAAAGAAGAGCATAATTTGTTAGGAAGAGTATTCAGATCTGTTTCAGATAATATCATAGTATGTTAATAAAAAAAATAGAAGTAGAGCCATCTTGAGTTACGGCTTCTTTCTTTTCAAGTTTGTTTCTTGGAAATAGAAAATACTGATCTGTTAGAGAAATGATTTCATTGAAAAAATAAACAGATTTTTCTATGGAAATGGAATCTGGTTCTGATTTTTTTTTACTGATGCTATTTGCAAAGTTTCACCTAAGGTGAAGAGACACTGGACAGCCATGGCCCACAGTATATTGGCAAGAAACTGAGGAAATCCAACAAAGAACAAAATAATAATATGAAAAGCTTTGGTCAGTGGAGAAAAACTTTCAGCATTTTGTAAGAAGATGTAGATATGCAGAAAGTATAACTGTTAGGAAATGGGAACCAGGAGCTCAGGTATCAGGATAAGATGGCACAAGGAAAGCATTGCAAGATAGAAGAAAAATCACCATATGCACAGGATGAAGTTCCATGTCTTTGTATTCTTTTATAGCATTTTGGCTTTCTGTGTAGATTAATACAAATATTTCTGGGAAAAAAATCCAAAGTAGACAGTACATGTTAAAATAAAAAAATACTTTAAGCCTATTACCCTGGTACTATGTATATGACTTAATTCCATTACTGACCTGATTTATTAAGTGTTGTTACAAGCCTGCATAGGTATACTTTTACTTTTACATCTTAAATCCTTTTTCAAACCAAAAAGAAAATCATAATGTGCAAGTGTTTGAAAAAGAAACTGTGTAGGTATGCTACAGAACCCCAAATTCACACTTTGCTAACACAGCTTTGTCATGCAGACAAGCCCTGGTTAACTGTACTGTAAAGACTAAAATGACACGGTGGGACAGGTTTTGTAGCTATAATTTCAGCAAATTGGGTCATTTTCAAATCAGTCCGAACTGACCAATTGACAGAATGATTAGGTCATTCTAAGTAAAGATCACAGGAGAAATCATGATCTTAAGCAGGCAAATGTAACGGAAGGAAGGCAGAACCACACAGACGCAAGAACAGGTATTTCTTTAAGAGCATTAGAAGCAGGAAGGCAAGGAGAAGTGCTGGCTTGCAGTGTTGCCGTGTCCTTTCTTGTCTTACCTTGCTCATTATACTTTGAAGTAGCCAAATCATTCATGTGGCTCAGTCTTCTCCATAGAGGATGGTGAAGACAGACATGTTTGCTGTTAGGTGTTTCAGCTAGTAAAAGTGAAGTACAACTGAAGTCTTAAAAAGAGAAGATGTTAAACAGTTCAGTTTAAGGATGTAGCTTACTGGTATTGATTCACCAGTGTTTCAAAGGAATTGGTAACGTAGGATGAAGTAGGTAAGATGACATAAAAATTGGCCCCTCATGACAGTCTTCTGCTATGCCTAAAGGGTCAGAAGATGCAACACGTTGCACATTTTTTTTAAAAAAGATACTAACACTTAATCCAGGGGTTAGACTATTTTAAACCTTACTTCAGTATTACTGAAAGTGTTAGAGGAAAAAAAACCACAACAACCCAAACATGATTTTAATAGGAAGAGAGTTAAGTTCTTTACTAATGGAACTATGACCATGAGCCAGCAATGTGTCCTCATAGCCAAGAAGACCAATGGCATCCTGGGGTGTATCAGAAGGGGAGTAGCAAGTAGGTCGAGAGAGGTCCTCCTACCCCTCTACTCTGCCCTGGTGAGGCCACATCTGGAATATTGTGTCCAGTTCTGGGCCCCTCAGTTCAAGAGGGTCAGGGAACTGCTTGAGAGAGTCCAGCGTAGAGCCACAAAGATGGTGAAGGGAGTGGAACATCTCCCTTATGAGGAAAGGCTGAAGGAGCTGGGTCTCTTTAGCTTGGAGAAGAGGAGGCTGAGGGGTGACCTCATTAATGTTTATAAATATGTCAAGGGGGAGTGTCAGGATGATGGAGCCAGGCTCTTCTCAGTGATGTCCACTGACAGGACAAGGGGCAATAGGTGCAAACTGGAGTATCGGAGCTTCCACAGAAACATTAGGAAAAGCTTTTTCCCTGTGAGGGTGACAGAGCACTGGAACAGGCTGCCCAGGGAGGTTGTGGAGTCTCCTTCTTTGGAGACATATAAAACTCACCTGGACGTGTTCCTGTGTGACCTACTGTAGGTGATCCTGCTCTGGCGGTGGGGTTCGACTAGATGATCTTTTGAGGTCCCTTCTAACCCCTGACATTCTGTGATTCTGTGACGTATAAAACTTCTACTATTCTACTAATCTACTAGGTTAATTGACGGCACATATATTTATCTGAGGTGCACTAAAAAAAAAATATGAAGTGAATATTATCAATACTGACTGCAATAATTTTTGGCAAGGAGAGCAGAAGCAAAACAATTCTCTACTTAGAGAAATGTATAACTTTCTGTGCAGGAGATCAGGTCTAGTTTTTACAGTTGTTGTCTGCAGATGTTAAAATAAACAGTGCTTGGTTTACATGCATAATATTTGTGTTCTTGAAGGAACTTAGAAATAAAAGTTTTCCTTTGGATGTGTAAAGCTTGCCTGCTTAGTTAATAGAAGCCAATGCCCTCACTGTTCCCACCAGGATTCAGGCTCCTGCTATTTACCTCTTAAGGTAATTAGTGTTTCTCATGTTTACATCTGAGACCTCAGACACATAAATGAATTTATCCTTGCAACAGCCCTATTGAGATCTGGTGATCCAGACCTGAGCTTACCCCCAAATCATTGTATGTGTTGATCTGCAGGAGCCCCCGGAGACCAATCCTCCCTTCCTGTATAGAGGAACCATACTGCTTCTCTTGCCTGTCAGGAATTATGCATGAGAAATAGGGCGAATTTTACCCATAGGGTTTGCCTTTTTACTTTTACAAAACAAGATGAAAACTTGTTACTGAGCATATTTTAAAGTCATCCTTGAATCCTTTTTCTGAGGTGTATTTTTACTGTACAAAGCAAGTGGTGATAAATATTTCACTTTGAAAGAATGCTATACATGTGAAATGGTACCAATAATTTTAGTATTGTGTTATGGGGTTTTGAAAAATGAAATCAGATACTCAAAGCAATTAACAAACATCAGATTTCTATTCTAGATGCTGAATGTGATTAGAAACTGTAAATGAATAATGCTTCATTCCAGCTGTTCTGGGAGCAGATTTTCATGCTCCATAGCCATACTAAGCATAGCTGTACTTCTATCTATTTGCACAGCCCATCAAAACACCATTTTGATTAATGGGCTTTACTCTGTTAGAGGATTGCAGAGTTATAAGCTGTGGTTCTCTTTATTAAAACAGAGAAGACTAAATCTGTGATATATAGTAGAAGTTGTAGAGATTCAGTCTGAATCAAAAAGTCTTTGGACAAAATTCATATTAAGATTCTATTTAGCAATAATGCTCTAAGGTGCATTTTGTTTCTTTGTTTTATGGAATAGTTGGGGTTTATGTGTATAGTCTGCAGTAGTAATTGCAGTAGGAGCTGAAGTTTATTGCCTTCTAGTTGTCAAGCATAGTGTGTTTTCACTCATTTAAAAGTTTGTGTATTTTTTTTTTTTTTTTTTTTTAATATAGATCAATTCCAAACCCTACTGAAGAGAAAAAGAAATTCCTCTGGCAATTTTTTTCATGGTTAAGGCTCTCTGGCTTTGCAGCCAATACACTGAAGAGGCTATTTTTATTAGACAAATGAGGAATGAAGCAGTCTTAAAAACATATCATGGACAAGCTCTTGGCATTCTCTGAGATATCTAAGATTTTAGTTCTAATCTTACGGGAACTCTTTTCAGTTAATCACTAGCCACACCCTAGTGATTAAGTCATAATTCTTTGTGGTGTTTTCTTTCCTGTTGATTATATGTGATTTAAACTATCAAAAACTGTGGTTTTATTTATAGTAGAGCAATACTATAATCAATTTGGAGAAGGGTCTCCCAAAGAATTTTTCTCCATGTACTTTTTCTTCATGTTTATTGTGTAAAAGAGTTTTAGTCTGAATGTGCTTCTAGGTCTTTAATCATCAATGTGCTTGCTCAGAAGCAGCAGCTTCTCACTTGATCATGTATTATCCAAATGACGTTAAGTAATTTCCATATGAACTTTTGCATTTGCTTACAGCAGTTTTATGAATGGCTGTTGTGTTGATTCTCCCCCACGCCCTTCTTTCCTTTCCCCTGATCCTTCCTTTCTTTATGCGCAAGGGTTAGCTGAGAGCCTGCCTCCTAACACTCTTTGTGCTGCTTCAGAAATAAAGCTAAGGCTTCATTTGTTGTCTAAGATGAAGTTTTATGTCATTAACTGCTTCCGCTCACTGATAGATGCAGTGAGCAAATAATTGCAAACTGCTTGGGATATCTGCAACCCTTAATACTTTGTGCTACTTCTTCGTTCTACATTGCATTATTCCCTTGGTCATCTGTTGTACCGTTCTGAATAGGGAAGTTGTGCCATTGCGATTGGGAAAAGATTTTTAGTTGTGTAAAGTCACAGAAAAAGGGAAGTAAATTAATCTAATCAATCGTTCTGTCCCTGGAAAGCATCGTATCTTCATCCATCTTACTTGCAAGTTCTTTAAAGCCTCTGGTGATGGAGATTATATAATATTTGCAGGAAATCTCTTACAGTACTTCAGTGTTTTTGTCGGTAGGACATGTACCTATATATGTGTGTATAATCATATGTTCAGGCAACTTAAAACTCCCTTACAGCAATTAAAGGCCCCCTTGCAACTTGTCCAGTCCACAGTGGACTCCAAGAACAATTAAATCTCTTGCTTGCAGCCTTTTTACAAGTTTTTATCTGTTGTTATATCTTCAGTTGATGTCTTATGAACTGGTTCTTATTTGTGTCATTTAATCACAAAGATAGAAGCACCGGAGTATAACAGAGTTTTAGGTTCCAGAGTCTGTTGTTTTTGGGGGTTTTTCTATTATTTTTTGTTTTGGCTTTTTACAAGTCCCCAGTAGAGTGCTATTTTATTTAGTTATTTATTTATTTTCCTCCTGATCTTCTTTTGTCTGCATTTTGTTTCTGTTATCACCATTTCTCTGTGCACCTTTGGGAACTATTTTTAATTAACTACTGCTTCACTGAAGATGAAGGCCCACATACATGGAGGCTTGTGTTTTAATTTCTCTGCAATACAGCAGCTTTGCTAGGAAACAAGGTGATTAGGCATTGATTGTATAATCTCAGATATATCTTCACGTTCTGATTTTAGTACTCTTTCTCTAAAAGTAGCGCCAAATTATAATAGTTTGGTATAAAATATTGACAAGTTCATTGTAAAATTTGAGTTTAGAAGTAACAATATACAAGTTAATCTGGTCAAAGTTCATTTCTTTTTCTAAAAAAAAAGAGATTCTACTTGACTTTGGGTGTTGTAATTATATTTGTAAAACTTAGAATCTTAGTACAGATAATGGTAATATGTTTCTTGGCATTTATTTCTACATTCATACATAGTAAATGGTGTGTGTTGCTTCATTTTCATATTGAGCTGGACATTTAGTGAGCGTGACGTGAGAGAAGCATAACCTATTTGCTCCTTTCCCCAAAAGGTAGTCATAATGTTAAATGCAGGCACCTCCTCCCGGCAGCGTATGGAGCAGGTGCAGCAGACGAGACACCAGGCACTTTCTGGGTGTGGGATTTCTGAGCGCGTCCACATCCCATTTCCTCACGCACATACATCACTGCTGTGTTCGTACACCTCAGCACTCACCTCCTCCCAGATGACATCCTGTCACTGCAGGAAGAATTATTCTTCAGAGGCTTGCCTTTCTTCTGCTAATCGCCAGAGCTGATGTTATATTCTCCCTTTTTTGCTTTTATCGTCATCCACTTAGCTTATTTTCCTCCAGCATCAAACACTCTCTACCTTTAATTCATCTCTCACACAGATAAGTCAAAAGCTGCAATTATTTACAGTCTGTGAGGGGGAGGGAGGGGAGTGCATTAATTTATAAATCATTTTAAATTTGCTATTCATAAAAGGTGGCGTACGGAGAGCTCTGGCCTCCATCCACTCAGCTCAGCCAGAAAACAACAGACGTGTTCGGTCAGAAGTAGTGCCAACTATTCCTGTCTCCTAGAGCAGCCTCATTCTGCAGGGACCACCTGAAAGATGAGAGATCTGCCTTTCCCTGACCCTGTGCAGTTTGTGGCTTTGCTGCTGGAAAAGTCAATATCCCTTCTAGATCTAATGCTGAGACTTCTTCCCAGCTAGGGCACTGGGTTGTAACTGTTGGATTGTTTTGCCTAGATTAGAGAACCGCTTCAATGTTGCTTTCAGAGTGATAGTCTCTGGGGAGTGGTGGCTGGGGGACAGACACTGGAGTACTCTGTACCAGGGTATTAAAGTTGCTGGAGGTCATTCAGTTGGAACTGTAGAGAGGAAAAAAATAAAATAAAAATCCTTGGCACACATTCTTAGACTGTATGACATTAAATTACAGAAGGCTGGACTCAGAAGACCCCTCAAGATATGAACCAAACAGCACAATGGTAGGAACGGCTACCAAAAATACTGGAATGTGAAAGAAATGCTTAAAAGTTACAAACGTACCAGTATCTTTCTATTGGGTTTGCATGGTGAGGTTTTGGGAGGAGAGGCGGCTACAGTGGTGGCTTCTGTGAGAAGCTGCTAGAAGCTTCCCCTATCTCTGATAAAACCGATGACAGCTGGCTCCAAAACAGACATGCCTTGGCCATCAGCAATGGTGGTAGTACCTCTGAAATAACATATTCAAGAAGGGGGAGAAAAAAGCAATCCAGCGAATTTGGCTGGAAAGAGCAGTAAGAATGTGTGAGAGCAACAACTCTGCAGACACTATGGTCAGTGAAGAAAGAGGAGGAGAAGGTGCTCCTGATGCCAGAACAGAGATTCCCCCACAGCCTGTGGTGAAGACCATAGTGAGGTAGGCTGTTCTTCTGTAGCCCATGGAGGTTAACAGTAGAGTAGACGTCCACCTGCAGCCCGTGGAGGATGCCCCATGCCAGAGCATGTGGGTGCCTGAAGGAGGATGTGTCTCTGTGGCAAGACCATGCTGGAAGCAGGCTTCTGACAGGACCTGTGGCCCTGTGGAGAGAGGAGTCCATGCTGGAGCAGGTTTTCTGTCAGGACTTGTGACCCCTTGGGGAGGACACACTGGAGCAGCCCGTTCCTGAAGGACTGCACCTTGTGGAAGGGACCCACACTGGAGCAGTTCATGAAGAACTGTAGTCCATGGGAAGGACTCACACTGAAGTTGTTTTTGGAGGACTTAAGATTTAGTTTCTAGTTCTCATTACTCTTTGCTGATTTGACTGGTAGTAAATCAAACTAATTTCCCCAAGTTGAGTCTGTTTTGCCTATGATAGTAATTTCTGTGTGTTCTCAATATCCTTATCTTGACCCATAAGCCTTCTGTTGTGTTCTTTCTGTCCTGTCTAGCTGAGCAGGGGAGTGACAGAGTGGCCTTCGCAGGCTCCTTATGTCAGACCAGAGTCAATGCACCACACTCCTGTAACTCAGAGAGGAAAATTAGGAATATATATCTTACAAAGTATTCCCTATGTAAGAAGCATAGGTGGATAGCTGTTATTCAGCTGGGATGGGATTCACACAGCCCCCAAAAGAAGTCAATAAAAGTAAATTCTAAATGTTCATCATCCTTGGTATAGGCAGTATGTTTATATGTAGATACTTATGTGGGCTTGTGCAAAAGATTGATGATTCATATGACACATTCAGAGAAAATGCCAGGAAACGGGTGTTGTGATACCTCAGAAAGGTCTATGCCCTGTTGGCAGCTCTCTGAGACTGGATCCTGGCTCTGGTAGCAGCTGGTGGAGGGAGTTGTATGCCAGCCCCACATCCCTGCATGAGCACAAGCTGTGCAGTCAGGTCACAACCTTAAAACATGAAAGTCACGACAACAGCTCTGGTATGATCACCGTGACATGTGGGCGACCACTGTCATACTCCTTCCCACCTCTAGATTCGTGCTGAAACATGTTATTTGCTTTATGGTAGTCTCTTCAGTGGTGCAGTGCCTGAATCTAGGCTGCCAATATCTATGCAGGTTTTCAATGAGATTGTTAGTTTCTTCTTTAAATTCAGCCTTATTTTAAACAAATCTTCTCTATCCCAGCCCTTCGCATGGATGATGGTGAGGAATGGCCAGGGCCATGCCCTGTAGTGGTTACAGCTACTTTTAAATTACCCAGATTTGCTACATTTCACCTCTAAAGATCCTTTTAAATTAATACAGGGACAGGTGCAGTCTTCTAAATTCAGTTGAGTTCACCACAGATAATACTACTCAACTGCTGGTTGATGCCAAATGCCTGACTTGTACTGCTTGTAGAGCTCTATGGTTTAAAATTAGCTGAGCTGGTTCATCTGTGCTTGCCAATGAAGTAAATGAGGTGTGCTGGGGAGATTTCTCCCTGCAGAGTTCTGAGCTGTGTAAAGTACCGCTAGGCAGAAGAAGATAAAACAGGCATGAACACCTCCAGCTTCAGTCCACGTGCACTTACGGTCTCCCACTCAGATGTGTCATGCTATAAGTAGGGTCTTCTTCCATAACTGAAGGATGACACAATTCTGCCATAGGTTCCAAAGCTGTTCCATTTTGTACTGCCTAGAATGCATGTGGAAGCCCTTGGGAAAAGCAGAGTAAGTGGGGGTCATGGACAAGCGATGCTGAGACTTACTGGTCTCACAACAACCGAATTTTTGTGTCACATTTATTATGAGAGCCTCCTTTGCAGCTGCACTTTAATAACTCCTCTCTTCCTATCAACAGGAGCAAAATTTGTAAATGATGCTCTGGCAACAGGGAGCAGTGGGTTTGTGAGAGTTTTAAGCCTAGATATCTGATGCAGAAAGGGAGCTTGCCAGTTTAAACAGCACACCGTGCTTTCATAAATGGGTCCCTATAGTGTTGTAGTAGTAAAGGAATGATCTGCAGTGGACAGCAGGGGTTCTGTGTGAGGTCTGAGTACTGCAGCCTGTAACTAGCGATATTTTTAGAATGCCATTAACCTCGGTAAGAACACTTGCACGCTTTAAGTGCAGCTCTTAAATATTTTGCTAGAGTAAGGGGGTAGTATGCTCAGCATCTAGTACTTTCAAATATTGGGTTAGTGCTGAAGTTGTACAAGTCCTTTTGTTTGGTTTGAGGATTTTGGGTTCCAAGTTATTTCTTCGCGAGGATATGCGCGGGATGTCATTTCAGACCTGTGTTTTGGGAATAGTGAGTTTGTTTTAATAATGTGAATGCTGAGGTGCCAGAGGACTCATTTGGAAATGAGTAAATAAATGATGTGGGAGTCAGAGTATTTTATTTTCTTAATTAAAGTGAGAGTTTATGGTGCAAATGTGTAGTTAGAAAACAGATAGTTCTCAGCTGACAGGATTAGAATTTCCATAGAGAAATGTGCGTTAGAGGGTTTGTTTGACTGTAGTATTGCAAGAACTTATTTTGTAAGTTGAACTAAATTGCCGTTGCTGGTCATCTTGTAAATGCTGTTAGAGAATTGGTGTAGTAATACTATTATTACTGTTTTCTTTCTGTTAGATGGTAATCTTTGAATCTCCATCAGAGATAGTGGAAGAGAGGGAAGCTAGTCTTTTGAGGCACAAAAGGGGCTTAGTTACAGTATTACTTTTTCTTGTAGCTAATTCATCTAGATCTGGATGTCATTTATGGCAACATACAATTGGTCTTAGAAGTATGTAGTGATGCTCACTGGCAGGAAGCTCAGGAGCAAAGCTGGAACACTCCTTTACATTGTCAAGGAATGAACTCCCTATGGTTTTAGATAATATTTCAAAATGTGAGATGACAAATGTAAATGGGAAGATTGTGTTTTATAACTAATTTTACTGAAAACATCAGTTGTACAGAAATGTAATGATGGGAATTCTTAATTAGCTGTGATAATAGAAAACATATTATACAATTTTAAAAGTCATGAAATTCAGAACAGAAAACTAATTGACAGACAATCATGGAAGCTTTAAAATATTGGAACATAAATTCTACAGAACAATTTATACATACAGAAATCAAATTTCTTACTATGGGGAGTAATAGAGAGACTATGACTTTCAAGTGCTGCCCATTAATGATAGTTTCTTATCAATTTTAAATTTAACTTTCACAAACTAACCATAAATAAATGCACGTAGTAAATTTTTACATGGAAAACTATCCAAGTTTTAGAAGAAATCATTACAAC
This sequence comes from Trogon surrucura, assembly GCA_020746105.1. NCBI lineage: Eukaryota > Metazoa > Chordata > Aves > Trogoniformes > Trogonidae > Trogon > Trogon surrucura. The sequence goes on from CM036618.1 coordinate 59,243,889, forward strand.
AAAACCCTATTTTTAAAAGCTGTATTTTTAATCACGTATGCAAGTCAAATGCATGCCTGCTATTTAAAGGTTTTTGCTAAATCAGGACTTTACTTGTCATTTTGCTTATGTGGGCACTTAAACCAAATGAATCTAGTCCAGAGTGGAAGTTACCCATTAAGACTGATTTAATCTAACAACTTAATGTAAGTACTTAAGGGGTAGGTGATTCTTCTCTGTTCCACTGCTTCAATCCTACATCTGGTGATCCTTCTTGTTTGCTCTGGAACTTATTATCGGCTTCACTGAGTCCAGTTCGGCTCACTAACTTGTAGAAATTCATACACTTGAGTTTTCCAAGATCGCTATTATTACTTTTAATTTAGAAGCATGAATCACATTGGAGTGGCACAGAATGATGAGAGATGGAAGTATAAAAATGGTATGAGCAAGACCACTTCTGAGAAGCTCACGATGGCTCAAAATAGGATGCATAATGTCATCTTAAACAGAATGGGTGCTCAAACTACATGATAAGGTCTTTAAACTCTAAATCTTTTCAATTTTCTTCTTCATTTTAGAAGTTAATTCAAGAACATATAAACCAATATATAAATAGCCTTTCAATATATAATAGGGGACTCATAACGAAGATGAAGAGAGACTTTTTACCAGGGTCTGTAGTGACAGGACAAGGAGAGTAGATTTAGATTAGATATAAGGAAGAAATTTCTTACAGTAAGGATGATGAGATGCAGGAACAGGATTCCCAGAGAAGCTGTGGAAACCCCTTCCCTAGAAGTGTTCAAGGCCAGGTTGGATGGGGCTTTGAGCAACCTGCTCCAAGTGTAAGGTGTCCCTGCCAACGGCAGGTGTGTTGGAACTAGATGATCTTTAAACTTCTCTTCCAACCCAAACCATTCTGTGATTCTTCTGCCATTTCTGCACTACTGCTGTGTAGGTGTATAACTGTAGGTGTTGTTGTCTGCTGTTTAACTCCTTGTTGTTCTGAAGCATCCCAGAATTTGAGGTACCAGCCTATATTCCCTCCATAGGCTTGCTTGAACTTTTTGTCCCTCAAGCTGTGTTTTAATCTGTTGAGCATAAATGGCATTTAGAAGAGCATCTCTGAGTTTTGAGACTCATTCCTGAGGAACATAAGCTCTGCGTAATACCCCTTCTCATGGAAGGGTTTCATGAGATGCTGATCTGGCACTAGCTCACACATTGCTCAGCTGACTGAATGACTGGCTGCCACCAGAAGGAACAAGTCTTTCATCCCACTCCTGGCTGAGCTGTCCTACCCTGTGGGCTGTGCTAGTCCCAGATGGAAAGCAGCAGAAATTCACACAAGGAAACATGGCAAATTTTGAGGGTGGATAGACATACAGAATTCAACTGCTTCATTTAAAAACAATAAATAAAGTCTCAGTAAACCACAAAGATTGTTGAAATGTAAGGAAGAGAGTGGGGACAAAAAGGCAGGTGGAAACCAGGCACAGTAGCTTTCCATGGTGTAGACCCAGTAGCTCAACTGTAGGAGACACTACAGCTGAAGAGATGGTCCAGTGATCTTGCATCTCCAAAGCAGAACTTTGCTAGGTAGCATGCTCACTATTCAGGAGACAGAGAGAGGCATAAAGATCCAAGAAATAGGAATAAAAAATAATCCTACAAGTTAAATCTTTCCTGTATGTTTACCACTCTGAGGAATTCAGAATTTTTTATTTTCTTTGTCAGTGTTTTCAGATAGACTCTAGTCTCCCTATTCATGCCTCACTTGTCCTGTCTTTGCAGTACTATGTGTAGATCTTACACCTCAAGCAGTAAAAAGACATTCCCTTGGACTATTATCTTCTTTGAATATTTCAGTAGGTATGAAGACTTATTTTGGTACAAGCGTGAGGGAAGAAGTGAGAGTATTTCTGTCCTCATTTTCCATCCCTTTTAACTCTCTCTATTTTGCCTCTTTTTAAAAAATTATGATGATTATCTGTTGTTTTAGGCTCACTCATGGAGCTGAGTTTTCTATGGGCTGTGCTATCCCATTGTGGGTTGGTTTTTTTTTCCTGATTTCCATTGTTCCATCTTGGGAGACAATGTAGCACAAGTTATTCTGAAATTTGGGAACTGAAATATTGGCAACAGAGACCTTTGAAATTGAAATGATGTTCAGAAACAAAAATGGAGTTTGCATTTATATATGTGTACATAGTGTGTGCATGTACATGTGTATACACTATTTTTTATAGATATACACGTGAACACCCTACATGTACACATGTGGCTGCTAAATTGTAACACTCCTTAATGGCCTGACATGGTCAGCAGTTCTAAATATAACCTCCAAATCACTATTGCTTACTTCATGGTCTTGCTTTTCAAGTAAAACAAAGAGAAGCACATTTAGAATAGGCGGCTACCGTTTTCGGACAAGCTCTGGATGAGCAGCTCATCTGAAATTTAGAGACTGGTATAGCTTATTCTTGTCTAATGATAGATGGAATTAGTTTAGTTTAGGTATTTGGATTCAAATATTAGTCTTAGTCTTCTTTTATCTCTCCAAGATATATACTTCAGCACATTTTTCAATTAAAAAGAAAGACTCTTGGGCTGAGTTGTTAAATTTCAGCATAAATTTTTATTCTGAAGTTACAAGCCCCTGAAAATAGCAATGGGGAAGATTATAACTGTTTGACACTACCTTATCTATATAGCTGAGAACAGCATCACTACAATAAAAGAAGATAGCAGTGTCTCCCATTGATTGTTGTTTGATGAATGTAAAGCAATTTACTGGAATGCAATTAGCATTCGCAATCGCATTACCGTGGGGAATTTTTTTATGCTGGCGTTGAATTGAAAGTCTATACATTTTCTGTCCATGAGTCACTTCTTAAGGAAGCTTTCTCTCTTTTTTCTTTTTTTTTTTTCCCCAGGTTTCAGAACTATAATTTGTGGAATGCTGAAACGAAGTAAACCTAGAATTTTTATGCTTAAAATATGCTGAAGGACAAATTATACAGTATATCTACTGCAGTAGATGAGTAGGATTTAAATTTGTAAAGCTGTGCATCGCTGGAGAATTAGGTTTTTTGGGTTTTTTACAGAAAGAAATACATCTATTGAAAAACAAATGGCTTCTAGATGTGGATATCCTGGCAACCCTGAAATAATTTTATAAATGTATGGGTTAAGAAGCTTGACATACACAGATTGAATAAGAAAGCAATATGCTGAAACAGTAAGATCTGTGTACGATGGCAGGGTAACAATAGCGCAAGAAGTTACAACACTGCCTTTCACTAGCATCCAGATCACCAACAAGAAATGTATGTGCAGGCACATGCTTGGTTGGACACACGGTTCTGTCTGCATTTTAAATAGGTATAAATCATCCCATTTGTGATGATTTCTGCATCACAGAGAATATAGAGATTTTGGAAAAAATATGTACAGTTGCGCTGATTCACAATTTGAATTTTCTGTGAATGTGTCTGTGAAAGTTTGTCGGCATTGCTGGACAAATCTCATCTGATCTGCAGAGGCTATAAATGAAAAATACGTGTATGTTATAGTGGGCTGTCAACATCCTCCTGATGGTGATACATGCATGCAAGAGCAAAAATAATCTCTATGATGCTTTTTAATGGCTTCTGTATGTTCTGGACCAAACTCAAAGATGACCAGAGAGAATTATTTCCAAGGAGAACTAGCTGTGAATGTTTGTTGTTTTTAAAATACAGTTATTTATAGCACTATCAGTTAAAAGTTATCTTGCTATAATAGTACATAGTGTGCCTTAATCAAAGTGGTTAAAGAGAGGCTTTTCTTTCACATGTTTGTCATGAGAGGTCTTACAAAGTCTCATTCTGTATTGCACCTTGTGTACCTTAATCTCTGTGAGGTCTAGAAAGAATTGCTACTGAATTTCTGGGTACTGTATTATTTTTCCCACTGGGACGTTATCTTCAGAGCTTTCAAAGGATTTTTTTTTTCTTTTATTTTGAAGGAGGGGTAACATAAACCTTTAAAGAAAGCATAACAGACAGGGATAGGAACAAAGGAGTTCCTGTGTTCAGAAATATAGTACTAGATCCTGTCAGATCTTTTTTTTCTGCTGAAAGATTCTTTCAATTTTAATAGTGACAATGGCATTGTGATGGTCACCTTTTTAAATGGAGTTGGGATTAATATTTTAGTGGAATTAGAATTATCTGTGCGCTCCATTGCTGCCTTGCTTAGGAAAAAGGATGCTATCCCCATTCACTGCTGTGTTCAGGCTGTGCACTGGCATGTCTGCTGTCTGAAGGAGAGGCTTTGGGACACATCTTGTGTTAGTAATAAACATGCGTAATTTAGGAAGACTCACTAGGGTAGCACGGCAGTCCCTGCTTCCTTTAGAATTAACTCTTTGCTGCATTACTCTTTAACATCAATAGTCAATGTATTTCTTCTTTACCATGCTTTCTCCTTCAGAAAAGAGGCTAGATACTCTTGCCACATAGACAGAGATTCAGTTTTTCTGTCATTTAACTTCTTTCAAGACCTAAGTCAACCGATATGAAATGCAATGTGTAAGGAACAAGGTAAAATTTTGTCTGCATTAACAGAAAACTTAATGATCTTCTAAAAAAAAATAAAAATAGATTTTTCTGTTTCCCTGGCTGAAATACCACAGATTTTGTAATCATGAGAATCAAGACTGGATATGTTTCAAATATAGTTATTGCAAACAATTTTTTGAGGAGAGAGTTTTGTATTCTTTGTGTATTAAACTTTTCAAGTTAGCATCTTTATGTATGTCCTCTTCTGCACTGCTGTCTTCCTCAAACCACAGATGGCATTGCTGCGCCCGTAGTTCCCTCACAACAGTGCTAAGGCTAAAAGCAGATAGCGGCTCTATTCTGTATGAGGTAAAATATTTTCTTAAAGTCTGTGCTGTCATTTTGTGTTTGTAGGACTGGTTTGGCCCTTTCAGATGTATTTGTCCAAACTCTGTCTATGCCGCTATTCTTCTGGAACACAAGTATTTCCTACGCTTCAGCAGAGTTCAGTACTGTATCCAGAAACTGCAGAGACTAAATTGTGCGTGTATGACTTGTAGTGGTGTGCTGGGTGTCGTCTAACCAGCGTCCAGACTGGGGGAGATGCTGTGCTGCTGCTTTTTTCTCTTCCATGAGCAGTGACACGTTGTGGCTGAGGAACAGGCTGGCTCAGGAACCAGCACCCATTGCTCTGCTCCTGTGGGATCAGTGACTCCTGGGTCCTGATAACTTTAACGTATCAGGAACTAGTGCACAGCAGGAGATAGGAGACATTGTTTCTTGTGTTATTATCTGATTAGTGTTGTCTTGTCTCCATGAAGGCAACAGCTCCTTTTTCTTGAAAGGATTTGCCTTAGAGCTTCATGCAGAGCCTTCTCACAGGGGCAAAGGCTGGTCTCTTGGCCCTGTGCAAGCTTGCTGCCCTTGTGGGAACCTCTGCCTCTCTTGAAGGATGCCGGTATCAGTGGAAGATCAGAGCCCTCTTTTCACATGAAGGCAAGAGTAAAAGATCATATGAGAGGGAATATGGGAGGCAGTTGTTCCTGTATGTACAGGAAGTAAGAAGGAAGAAGGAGTTTCTTCACAGTAGAATTTGGATGACTCCAGGATCTCATAAAATAACTTTCTATTTCCATGTGACGCAGACATCCTAACTTATGAGGCTTAGTGGCACGTTCCTTCCACCCACCCCATGCCATCAGGCATTAGGTACAAGGATCCTTTTGACTTCTTTTATCTTTATAAGGACATTCACTAGAAGTAAAAGGTGACCTCTGTTAAGCAGAAACCTTGTGGTGCCCTTATAAGAAGGTTAGTCTGTGCTGAGCCTATGCAAGCTCTGTGCAGCGTTTTGATTACATTTTAACCTTGGTTTTAAAGTCATTGGACTCTCAGGGGAAAGAATAATTTTTTGAGATCTTGCCTCCCTCTAACTGCTATGGTATCCTGCCTATCTAGGAAAGGGTGTTGTACCAGTAGTTACTGCAAGGAAAGTAGACCAGAGGTATTTCATGTGGAAGCTGGAGGGCTTTCATTCAGGCTAAGTAATGAGTGCTCAAGACATGCCCACGAGTGTGGGTGTTTTGAGAAGAGATTGCAACAAACCCAGTTGGTTATAATTAAATATCACAGAATCATAGAATGGCCTAGGCTGGAAGGGACCTTAGAGATCGTTTAATCCAACCTCCCTGTCATGGGCAGGGACGCCACCTCTCGACTAGGTCAGGCAACACATGAAAACTGAATGGGAATCGAACCCACGACCTTTGGTGTTTCAAGCACCACCCTCAACCCACTGAGCTAAACTGGCCCTCAACCAAACCATTTAAATAATAAACATTGGTAAAAGTTGGAAGATCACGAACTGTTTACCTTTATGGGGATGAAAGACCCAATTGTGTATGTTATTTTCAACAACATGAGGGGAGTAGATGGGAAGAGATGCCATAATAGCTTGGAGCTACTTAGAAATGGTAAACTAAAAGCATTTAAACCTGCTTTTAATGCAGCTTGTGAAACAAAGTAGGCCAGCCTCTCCAAAAGCATATCATTATCACTGTGAAATGTGGGAATCATTTATTAAAATAAATAAATAAAATGCTGCACAGATTGGTATTACCCATCAGGAGGACAGAGCAAATATTATCAGTTCAGCTCATCAAATCAAATATGGGATTTGAAAAGGTACACTGAGGAAGAGATCATGGAAGCTTCAATCACAGCATTTTGCCCAGAACTGAGTCTTGGGAATAACTTGGAAGAGAAAACTGAGCTCCGTCTGCCAAAAGTGCTGTGTATCTTGAGATCTCATTTGCATCTTTTTCCTGATAATGAACTGTACAGGCAGCTTTCAAGAACAGAACAAGAGCCAAAAGAACCACCTCAGGATTTATTAGTTAAATGTCCTGAATGTAAACAGTAAGTGCAATTAATTTCAGAGGTATCTTGTCACCTCATGTGTGTTCCTCTCGTTTCTATCAACTACATAACTTTTGCATTCTTCCCTTGGAAAGGTAAACCAAGAATATCTGACTACATGTCAGAACACTAGCTACAGCTAAAAAAGTATTATTAACTTCATTTAGGAAGGCTGATGTTTCTGCCTTTAAGTTAGGCTGTAGCTGGCAAATGTCACCTCTGCCTCCACAGTTCTTCATGCTTTATAGCCATAACAACCTGCTAACCTATGTTTTCACTTCTGCAAGGCTGAATGTTACAGCTCACTAGTGGGTAGAAGAATTACCTGACTGCAATTTTGAGAGTGTATTGGATTTGTATGGTAAGATTTTGGTAGTGGGGAGACTAGAGAGATGGCCTCTGTGAGAAACTGCTTGAAGCTTTCCCCTGTGTCTGATGAAGCCAATGCCAGCTAGCTACAAGACGGAGCCACTGCTGGTCAAGACCAAGCTCATCAGTGATGATGGTAACACCTCTTGGATAACTTATTTAAGAAGCGGGGAAGAAAACCCTACTGTTGGAACTACAAATGGAGAGAGGAGTGAGAATATGTGAGAGCAACAACTCTGCAGACACCAAGGTCAGTGAAGGAGATGGGAGAAGATGCTCCAGGCACCAGAGTATAGATTCCCCTGCAACCCTTGGTGAAAACTGTGGTGAGGAAGGCTATCCCACTGCAGCCCGTGGAGGTTAACAGTGGAGCACATGTCCACCTGCAGCCCATGGAGGACACCACACCACAGCAGGTGGATGCCCAAAGGAGGCTATGACCCTGTAGGTAGCCCGTGATGGCTCCTGGCAGGACCTATGGCCTTGTGGAGAGAGGAGCCCATGCAGGAGAAGGTTTGCTGGCGGGACATGCAACCCCTTGGAGACTCATGCTGGGGCAGTCTACTCCTGAAGGACTGTAGCCTGTGGAAGGACCCACACTGGAGCAGTTTGCAAAGAACTGTAGCCCATGGGAAAGACTCATTTTGGAGAAGTTCATGGAGAGCTGTCTTCCATGGGAGGAACCCCACGCTGGAGCAGGGAAAGAGTGTGAAGAGTCCTCCCCTGTGGAGAAAGAAGCAGCACAGATAATGTGTGATGAACTGACCACAACCCCCATACTGCTTCCTGTGGGGGAAGGTGTATTTAAGATTTGGGTTTATTTCTCATTTATCCTACTCTCATTTTATTGTTAATAAAATAAACTAATTTCCCCAAGTCAAGTCTGTTTTGCCTGTGGCAGTGATTGGTGAGTGATCTCTCCCTGTCCTTATCAAGACACACAAGTCCTTTGTTATATTTTCTCTCCCCTGCCCAGCTGAGGAGAGGAGTGATGGAGCAGCTTTGGTGGGTACCTAGTGTCCAGCTAGGGTCAACCCACCACAGAGAGCAAAGGGAAATCTAATACTGTACTTTATTCATTATTGTCCTCTTGGCATGAGAGAAAGTATGTATGACAGAGATATGAATAACAGAGATATGTTACTGTTGTGTAACATCCTTGGCACACTATAAAGTGCCAAGATATTCTGACTAATAGCTATTGCTACCAACCATCAGTAGTAAAAAGCTTCTCCATGGACGTTAAAGCTGCTGCCATGTCTATTCCACAAGAAGATATAATACGAAATAATATGAAAAGAAGATGAACCTGTTGTAAAAATATTTTGCCATAAATCACAGATCACAATAGATAATTGTAGATACTTCTCTGATAATCAAGGACGCGAGACTGGTAAAACTCATGAAACAGGAGTGGGAAGGACTGTGTTTGGGAAAAGATGATCTGCTTTTCTTTGACATCAATAAATGAAATCAGCTATTACTGACTAGAAGTTACAAATTGAATCAAGTCCTTCAAAATAAGTTACGTGTCTAATTCAAGATGAAATGATTGTTGTGGAACTGGTTGTGACATTTCAGCTGCAAAAAGACCAAAGGGTTGGATACATGCAAAATTAAATAGCTTTATACAGCAACCAGAGGTGGTATTTTTGCAATGTATTCATGTAGACACCTGTTTCTGCCTTGCCCATTCATTAAGAACTCTTAAAAAGCTGAAGGAATGAATAAATGAATATGCTTTCTAGGGAACGAAAACACTCATACAGTATTCAAGTAGAAAAAAAAAAAGGTTGTCTTGTTTCACTCATTTCAGAAAAGTGGCTTATTGAAATGGAAGCATCAAATGTACTTTGCTTCAGTCTTTTGTTGTTGTTTTCTCCCTTGAAATGGGACCATCCTCCATAGATAAATATATAAAAAATACATAAAAAAAAAAAGCACCACACAACCATGTGAAATTAGTAAAGAGAATGATCCACAACACAGACGGGACTTCTGACAACTAAACTAAGTGAGAGTATGAAAACCTCATGTAGCCCAGGAAGTATGAATTGAGAGACAGAAGTATTTTGTCTGCTTCTGGTGAATGAAACTGCAACAGGTGTCTCACAGGAGAAGTTCACAGAATGCGGAGTATGGTAGGGCAAGTGGAAGTCTTCTGACCACTGACAAAAAAGAACCACCAAACTTCTGATGTTTGAATATTGGAACATGTGGCTTATCGCCATTTTACTTCTTTTGAGGATAGCTTTGACACAGTTGATATTTTGTTTTTCCTCCTTTGTACCACTATGCATCTTATTCGAGACTAATTTGGCATTGATAAATGACACAACTGATTTGTGATAAATATTCTTCTGACTCACAGTTCTAATAATTCTGAGTAGTTTATCAGAATGATTTGGTCAGTTTTTTTTAAAAAAAAGTAGTTTCCTTCATACCTATCAACTTTTAGAAAATATACCTGAAATGTAGTATGATTACATTGTTAAAACACAGGGAGATTTAAATGTTCAGGACAGATTAGCATTTTAAAAGATGGAATCTGCCATCATGCTTAATATGGACTAAAATGAAGAAAGACGCATAGACATTCATATTGCCGTTAGGAGAATTTGTAAGGGCTAAACAGGAAGGATGCACATCTGAGCTGTCATCTCTTAAAGGGCTGTGGAGCTTGTGAAAATCTCCTAATGAATGTTAATGTAAGTAGTAATACTAGAACAATATTACCCCATGTGTGAGTGGGAGGCAGCGGTGTAGTGGGATGTTGGGAATTCAGCCTTCACACAGGTGCACCCGTTGTCTGTAGAGGATATGGAAGGACACTCAAGGTGTGCTCTCAGAAAATGAGGTATTATTTAAGAAGTAAGTTACAGTGAGTCTTGGGTATTAAAGCAATGAAAACTCAGTAGTAAACACCCCTTCTCTGAAAGAACTGTGTGTTTACTAGATCTTTATAATGCAATACATTTAAATATGGGAAGAAGCATTAATATGACTGTAAACAAAGGCTTTTGAAAGGGATATGGTTTAAGAAATTTTAGGAATGAGGATTGTTAAGCATTAAGGATGACTGAGATAATCTTTGATGTAGTACTAGTTTGCTCATGGTTCCCAGGGTAAAAGTTCCCAGTGAAAATAGTGTAATGTACTTTTTCCTTTTACCCATATAATCAGTCTGGCATATGTGAACTTCAAAACATGCTTAATCCTCAGTTTATGTTGAGTATGGGTGTTGGAGTTTTTGTAAGTTTCAAAAGCTCTTCATAACTTCATAACTTTAAGGGCTTAATTTTGATTATTAAAAGGGTTACTGCATTTCACATCCAATTTGAACTGTATTTCATGTCTTAATGACTCATAATGCATGTGCCTTAGTTGTTCTTGATCTGAGCAGTATGAAACATGAAAATATAGATATTATTCTTCAATATTTAGTAAGATTAAGCACTATGTAACAAGGGGGAAAAGTTCAGGAACTTGTGCTTCTGCAGGGCTAAAACCCCTGCATTTTCTATCTTGATTGCAAACTAGGAAATTCTGGTTACTTTAGGCTTTTATACCTCATTCAATGTAATCCAGTTCTACCAGATTGTAAAATCACACCACTTAAATTGTGTTTCAATCTGGATTTTTGTTTGTTTGTTCATTTTGTTAGTCTTAAAAAAATAAAAATCTTGCTATGTTCCCAGGAGAAAGAGCATGTGATTTTTGTGTAGTGTCTTGAAGAAAATGTTTAATGTGGAAACTCTTCTGGATGCAGAAGTTTTGATGAAGCTCTTTAGTGATTTAAAATGTTAAAACATCTCTTGTGGGAATGGATGAATGAGCAGTTGATTTGATCAGGCAGATAAGAAACAAAAATTGTACAGGTGTGGTTAATTTGTTCTAAATGCACCCATATCCTGAAGCATCTTACTATCTATTTAGTGCCTCTTCTTACGAGTTTGCACTATATTATGTGAGAATATCTACATATTTCACTGAAAATTCCTTCTTTTGTAAAAGTAGTATGGGCTGTAATAAGTATTCAGTCTGTCACTATACAGGAAACAGCTCTTAAGGACTCCAATTTTCTTTTCTTCCTTTTAGAGGAAGAGTAGGAAGTGATCATATTTTTCAGCAAGCCACTTTGTATTAAACATCGAATTCAGTAGTTCCCATGGGTGCTATTAGATGTACTATCATAATGGCTGCTGTACTATTTCAAATAGCAGTCGGTGAAGCTACAACGTGTATGCAGCAATATGAATGCTCTTGTTTTTGTAAGCCTGTGCACATTCATAGCCAGGCGTGAACATTTTTCAAATCTCTCCTTCTTCCTTCATCATATTATCTTCCTGGATACTTTATGAACCAGATAAGGTCATTCATAGCAATTGGAAAGGCTTGGTTTGGAAAGCACAAAAGTAAAAAACACTCTCTCCCCACTCCCCTAAAGAAAACAACCAAACAAACACACAAAAATACCCCAACCCACCCTGAAACAAGTAAGCATTTATCTAATGAAGGAAACAGTGATGCCTACATGCTCTATTTGTTAAACTGATTGATAGAGGGAATGAAAGCGATATGTTAGAGTTGCAGCATTCCCCCTGACTTGAATGTCTAACAGTACTCTGCCTTGCATTACATCATGATGGCTTGTAGTGTCATCTTGGCAAACTCTGCACCCTTTCCAAAGTTGCTCAAGTTGTTGTTATGACTTAATTAGACAAATTAGTATACACAAAGAGATAAAAAACTGTGTAGCCCCACCTGCCTGTTTATTCAATTTAAAAAAAAAAAAGTATAAAATCCTGATGAGCAGGCAAACAGATCATAATAGCCTACAGTCATAGCCATTTTTTTTAAAATGGAAATTTGCTTTATGCTAATTGTCTTGGTATAAAAGAGGTCAAGCCAGTTGTCTGTTTTATTGTAGGACGTACTGTATCTTGTTCTATGAATTTACATCTATGGGGTTTTTTAGCATTCGTAATTGGACCGTTTCTCGTGATGCTTTTTCCTGAGTTTATTTCTGAGTTTTTAAACTCAGCAAAAATAGCATGTACTTAAGATCCACAAAAACACATTTCCTAAAGTTTGTAGATACTTTCTGACATGGACAAAAATTAAATGTTTACCTTCAGATGTGTCCTTGAAGGAGGAAGGTAATTGAGAAGTACGAGTGTAAATCATGGCTCCAGTGGCCTGGGCCAGTGATAGTTTTCCTTCCTGATTTCCACTGCACGTATATTTTTTTGAGGTTATGTAAATCCTTTCAATGAATGAAAAAAGCATGATCTTTTAATAAGTGGACACTGACCAGTAGCCTGTGAAGTGTGTTGTAAGGCTCCTATTGCAACTAAACATGAATTTCTGTACTTTTTAGTATTCAATGAAAGGGCATGAATCTATTTACTTTTGCAAGATGAGCGTCCAAGTATTCTGAATGTTTGGAAAGACAAAGTTTTTCCTAGGCAAATTTATTGGGTGTCATGTCAAGACAACTTTGCCTAGATACAAAGGATTCTTTTGGATTTTGCAAAGAGGTCCTGGTTTGGCCGCAGCCTGGGAATGGCTCCCTGCTTGCTATCTCTTCTTTTTGACTGCCCCAGCTGCTCTCCAGAAGTTTCTCCCAGCTGGACATGCTGAGTTGCCCTCAGAAAATAGGTATTTTCTTTCTCCCATCAGGAGTGTCTGCCTAACCCAGAGAGGTGGGAACAAGGTAAAAAGATGGCTGCCACTGTCTTACTGCGTTGTTTTAAACATTGTGTAGCTTATCGAGCACTTTTATATTGTGAACTGGAAACCAAACAAATTTTTGTTAGAAGCAGCGAACATGTTATTGTTTCCAATAACTGGGGCTATAGACATTATACCTGGCCAACTTTATTACTGCCGTAGGTTAGGGCTGGGCTGGCCACTAAACCAGGACAATTACACACCTGTGGTTCTTGGTAGTGGTGTTCAAATATTTTCCTTGGCCTCCTGTGTTCTAGGAACAGGATGTTTTGCAGTGATAATATGATCCTGTTGCCTTTATCTATGTCATGCGTATCTTCTTCAAAAATATTGCCCAGTATGTTCATAGACACCATCACAATCAGTTGAGTCTACTATGTAGTGCAGAGATTCTGGAATCAGTCAGTGGTTTTGGCCATATTTCCTAGTTAATGACCATTTAATATGACACCCAATTTGTCATTTTAGTTTTCCTATCCACAGCTGAACTTGTTCACCTCCGGATGCTTTGAAACACATCAATATCTTATTGTAATAATTATCTGAATAATTAACATAGAGTTGTTGTGTTCTTCAATACATGTGTTTGGGTTTTTTATATAATTCATAATGTCCACAACTGAAAATTAATGAATTTCTTAAAAAAAAAAAGAAAAGAAATGTGGGACTCCTTGTCTTAAACAGTCAGTACACAAGCTGCAGATATGTATGATATCTTTTCATAATCCATCCTCCTGTAATTTGGCTTTATCTGACATCATATTGGGATTGCATCAGCAGGGGCTGTATGGTGAGGCATGCAAGCAGTGGGTGAACCAAGCCTCTGTGTTGGTTAACTCCAATTCTGACATACATATTCTGCACATCGTAGTCTCTCTTAATGTTGTATTCGTATGGCAACTGTCTGATTAGTATAATTAGGGAGTTGAATTTGAAATGCTAAACGTTCTATCATTTAGGGGACTTTTCTCTCTGATAACAGGGTTACTTTTGAGGTGTTTCTGGTGGTTCAGATGTCTGCAACAGCCCCTGACAGCCCCTGCCTTGCTCAGCTCTTTCCCTGGAGCAGCAACTGCGCTGCTGCTGTCATCCTCTATGGGGGAGCAGTTTTGTGCTGATTGAAGGCCTGGTTTTGCAAAGAAAATGCACTAAATATCTGAAAGTTGTTTGTCTCTTTTCTGCACCTGGTGTTTTAGATTTACACTGAGTAAATTGCAACCTTTAGTTTTTTTGCTGTGCTTTCCCCCCATTTTTCCTTTTTCTCGAAAGACTTAACCTTTTGAATTAAAATAATAAAAATCATAGAAGCAATTTGCCAGTGTCAGAAAAAATTGTAGAGTCTACAAAATATCTACATTCACTATAAACCACCTGTAATTGTATAAATGAAAATGAGTGTTACTACTAGTAGTTACTGTAGTAAAACAGTCATTATGCTGTAGTTAAATTACTATTCTGAATATTTGAGAGTTGTGTTGTTTTTCAAGTTAACTGTTTGGCAGACATTAATGCTTTAATATTAATCTATGTTTCAAGAGTAGTATCTATGGCTATAGATTTATATCTAGCTTCTCTGGGGCTTCAGAGACTAGGTTGGAGAAAGGTGCCACTGTACTTTAAGAAGATATAATGAAAAAATCTGTACTGCTTATTTCTGTTTTGACAAGGAAAAAAAAAACCCAAACAATCTAAGGACCTCCAAACCTATACATAACCTTTATATTATCCTTAACGATTACAATAAAAGACTAATTTTTATCTGGCCTACGCAATTTTTCTCAGATCTCCTACATCCTTCCTAAGTACCACACATACACTCCCTGATTTTTGTGTAGAGTTTTTCCATGTCTGTGGATAATTGTACTTTGGTTTTGTTTCTTTCATAGCACAAACCTACAAATCCTCCTGAAGTGACTGGGATGGCAGTGAAATCTGTGAACGAGTAACAGTTCTGGCATCCTTTGTACTTCACAACAACTACTTTTGCAACTAGACTGTTGTTTTTTGTCACTTCCTGAAATTATGTTTCATAGCTCACTTTGGGGAACTTCAGTGTTTTAGTACCAAGAAGCTTTTGCACCTGATCCAGAGGTGGCAGTGTGCTAATATGATTTCGTGGTGCTTCTAGTTGGATCAAGAAAATGCAATCATCTAATTACAACAATAGAATTTTGGTTGTGATAATGTTTTGAGAAAAGAGAGAAAAAGCCCCTCTCATCCAAAGCATCCAAGAGGCCTAAAATGGTAGCCTGTACATAGCTGCCAGAGTATGAAAAGCATGATATACTGGAGCCATCAAAGAATGGACGCCTGAACAGATGAGGAGAAAGAGTAAATGTCACTGAAATAGAACAGATAATGCCTTTTTGCTGCCACATAAATGCTGAGGCCACAAGGTGAAGCAGAAGACATTTCAAAACAGGCAGCATTGATCCCGTGATAACAGTCCCATTACCATGATTTTATTTCTGTGACATTGGTTGATTGATACAGATGTAATCATTTCATTTCCCAGTTTCTGGTGCAATAGAAGGGTGTTTCCTTAGTGCGTGCACAATATCCCTGATATTGTCAGAGCTCCCACTCCTATCTCTGTACCAGTGCTAACATAGCAGATGTAGCCTGATGATAGAATGCATCTGTATTTTGCTTTGAGGCAACTATATGTAATTGTGTGTAGTGTTTTTATTACATATTTTTGTGGATAATCTAGATGCTTCCTGAAGTTTCATAATCCTTAAGTTGCACTGTTAGTAAATTACAGATGTGCATCTAGCAGTATGATAAGTCGTAAATACTGAAACTGCTAACAAATATAAAGCAGTCATTTTGTCAAAGCCAAAACGAAATGAAGGACCAGTTTTCAAATGTAGGAAGTTAGTTAAAACCAGAAAAGTCACACCAAGCTATAAGATTTCTACTTACTTCAGATCTAGCCCTAAAAATTTTGTGGTTGTGGGATATTTTCTTTTTTTTTTTTATCTTAAGAAGTAGAAAACCAGGTATTTTCTTTATAAGAAATGTTGTTGTTAATAATGGAAGTGATAATTAAACATCTAACAAGCATTTAAAAGCAAAATGTGTATTGTGTGCATGTGTTTATGTTTTTTTTTATGAAGTGATTAATGACTGTATAGCTGTGATTATTTAAGGATGTAAGTGGGGAAATGCCTGGAAGGAATATATATTTCATTAGAGAAACTGATATAGTTGGAGGAGGGAGACAGACAAGATTCCTGGCACACAAACCCTATTTCTTGCATATGTTTGTTCTGTCATTCCAGAGTGTAGTTCAGAGACTACAAAATGTGCCATACATCTTTGCCTAAGTGTTTATAGTTTATGTCTTTTAAATTATTTTTTTTAACTTATACAAAAGTATTTCAACTTTTAAAGAAGCCGAAGTATAAGAGACCTTTTTAGTCTTACAGGACTTTATTTCATAATTTGCCTTATCCAAATGACTACTGCCACTGTTAGAAAAAACAAAATGAACTGTATTTGTGCAATTATTCTGGAGCTCTTATTCCAGCGGAGGTACTTCTTTAATGTGTTTCTGCAGATATTCTATCTGGTAGAATATCCTTGTCTGTTTGAACAGTATTAAAGATCATAGTGCACTGGAACAGGACTTAGAAGAGAGATTTTTCTGGTTTGCGATCTCATTTGCATCAGTGTAACTCAGATGTAATTCTGACCTCTCCAGAGTAGTGTCTTGTTCCCAGTGAAGTCACTAGCCAAGTGACTTCCAGGTAGCTTGATAGATCCAACATTGGATTAAATAATGAAAGAATATGAGCTTATAGGTGATATAAGTGCACCTAGTTTTCCCACACTTCCATTGTTATAAAGCATTGGGCAATTAGACCTCAGTTGGGGATATGCTTAACTGCTGCATCTAGGGTACTGTCATGATTAATTAGTTTGTGTTTGTTCAGTGCTGTAACGAGTATTATTGATATTAACCAAGCATGAGATGATTGAAGTTGTTTAGTGCTGCTGTCCACTAGCACATTTACAGAGGGAATTACTCTGAGCATACATGTTCACTTAGGGTTAGTTCTCATTCTTTCTGGACAAACCAATCAATGAATGGAAGATTTATCTGTTTGACTTGTCAGAGGTTTTATTGACACTTTCACACAAGAAAGTTGAAGCTAAATCACAGTCTGGATTTTGATGCTTATCTGTCCTGAATGTTTGACATCTCAAAGACTATCTACATCTCAGTTTATTACTGGAATTCCTATAATAGAGAAGGCAAGAAAAGATTATCAGAAATAAAACTCTGACTATTCAGGAAATAAAGGTCACTGTTCAGGAAATCCTGATGCCATGGTTTCTGTTTCATATGAGACCTCACTTGCTGTTGGCTTCTTGCACGTTCTTGCTGATAACAAACCTGAATTCTTTTTTTTTTTTTTTTAAATGCTAACCTGACCTCATAAATAAATACATCATCTTCAAGAAATTCTGCATTATTTTGTCAAGGCCTGGATCATCTCTTTTTATTATATCCACCTGCACATAAAATGTCAACCAAACACTGAATTCAGACATCTTAGGATACAGCCCTTTGTGCTGGATACAGGCCACCCTCCCCACTTCTTTCTTCCTTTTCTTCGCTATGTTTGCATAGCTTATTAGAAAGAACATTTCAGTGGATTCTACCTTTCAGACTAAATTGTTTTGTTCCTTGAATAAGACCTCTTTCATGACTATAGTTCCCACAACGAATGGGGCATGTCCAGATGGTCCAGTTGAAGAGCGACAGTAGAGAATGCGTTTTTTTCCACAAGTTGTTGTGACTATCCACAATTCCTCTAACTGTTATCTTTTCCCTGCATCTATATCCAGTGCCATAATCCCACTCATGACTGTATATGGTCAGAGAAGTGTCGCTTCCATTTAGATATCACCTCCCACAGTCTCATCAGGGATAGTTTAAGTGGGAGGGGACAAATCTCCTTGCAGCTCTGTCCATTGCTTATGGCCACTTGCATGGAAGTGCCTTTGAGGTTTGGCCCTGTCTGAGGTAGCTGAATTGCCTATACCTGCTGAAATTTATCAGTTGTAAATTTTTTTTTTTCTTCCTGCTGAATAAAACAAATTTTGTTCAAAAGCTGGTGAAGATTTACCATATAATTACTATGTTTTAAGAGAGACACTAACAAGAAAGTGAAGTTAGACCAAAGTATCAATTTTTGCCTCCTATCATAATCAAAACCCCTCTATTCTTCTAGTTAAGCTAAAGATTATTATGGCTGCCTACAAGTAAACATGCTATTGACAAAAACCTGTTCCACATTCACTTTTCATTGAAACTGAATTCATAGTGAATTGCTGCAGTTACACCTTTGAAGCCAATTCAATAACAACCTCAAAATTCACTGTAAATTGTGCAATGAGAGGGAAGAATTCAAAATGCTTTAGCTGAATCTACCACATGGATGTGGCATCCATTTTTTCTCCAATTTACATCTTTTAGAAGGGGTTTTACAATGTTTGATGTAGTCAAACACTAACTTAAACTCAAATTCTTGTTTTTTTTTTCCTACAGAGTATTGAATTTAACCTTTATCTAATTCATATTTTAGATACGTTCTGCGGCTTGCTTCCCAAGACCACCATGTCGTAAAATGGTTACTTCATTGTTGCCTTGACCTTTCAAGGTCTGACAGTAAGCCTTTTGCAGAAGTAAGTGGAGCACAGCTTATGAAAGGGGCTTTAAACAGTTAAGAATAGCGTAAGAAATGGTATGTAAGCATTTTCAAAACCATTGTTCCTGTGTTGTAGAAATAACTAACATCAGTTATTTGCAGCATTCTCATAGGAGAAACACTGGATTCCCAGAAACTGTTCTAGTGTTTCTGCTATCATCTTCATAGAAGCAGAGAAATGGCCTGCCTGGCTTTTGAGGTTTATGTGAAATATGTGTTCATTTTCACTAATATTAATGAGGATTACATGGAGCAAACATCTAAATTATTTGGAGATTAGCCTCTAAACATAAAGCAGGACCTGTAGGCTTAGAAGTAATGAAATACGTAAATCAATATGTTGCACCACAGACCCTGAATGTGATGAAGAACTTGCTGAGGTTTCATCTAATCAATAGAAGAACTTTTGGAACAAGGTGGAGCTTTGAACTGGTATCAGGATGTGCTTTGCATGGCTTTACCAAAGAGAGTTAAAAACACACAAAACCAGAAGTTAAAGCATTTCTGAGGTAAACCGTACCAAAGGTATTTCTGATTTTAATACTTTTCAGTACATTTTCTGCCTGTTTCTTAAGACAGATGTTGTGTTTTAGAATGTGACAAGCAAAACAGATATTCTGCAGGGCGTGATTGCCTCTATATAGCAAAGAACAAAAAAATATGTTTCCACTTCTAGGCCATTGTTTTACAGAAAAAAAAAAAAAGTGTGCGTGTGCAGAGAAATAAGGAACAATTTTCTGATAGCTGAAATATTTAAAAAAACTAGTAATGCCTCATTTGTTTTGCTTGTTTACAACAAAGTCTGAGCACAAAGAGGTCACAGGCAAACCAGTAGAGTAAATCAGTCTCAAGATCTCTGTAGTGGTGAATCTGTACATGGATGGGTAGGGTGAAATTTATTGGAATAAAACCTGAGTGTCTCCTTAAGCTCAGTGTGTATTGGATTTATTTGTAGTAGTCTCTAAGAAAGATGCGTAATGTTTTGTAATTTCATTAGTGTTTATAAATAGAAGAATGAACTTATTGCAGTAAAATAGTAAATTTTTCAGGAGTGCAAGAAATTTTTGTTACTAGTCATCGTAGATCTGTATTTAAGAAGGAGATATTAAATTATTTTTAGGCTGTGTCATATAGGACCAGGTTTAGTATATGATACAGGATCACAGTTCTGTATATATTCTTTTTTTTTTTTTTTGTTATAATGTGATTTGCTGCACGGCTTAAGTGTTCAGGTAGACAGTTTTCTTTTTTTTTGATGATATGTGGTTTTTAAGTTAGTATCTGTATGGGTTTTCCTAAATGGATGTATATGCAAATCCAGATAAGTAATGAAGCATGCATATAGTCTTTATAATCTATATTTAAGATCTCCTTTACTTCATGAAGGCAGGTTGCTGGATTGCTATTTATAGTGAGATTGAAAACTTATGAATATTCATGACATTTAATATGTCTCATATCTGATTATCGTGAAAGAAATATGGTTTCCATAAATAAATATTTGAAGAAGCAAATGAAATGCATTAGAAGTATAATGCATATCAATGTTATCAAGGAGCAGTGAAACAGACACTTCTAGTGAAAGATAAACCTCCAAATTAAACAACTTTTGTTTTACCTATCTCTTATTTTCTGAATAGAAAAGGAATATATCATATGGAGGTGAACTTTTCTAATTAAAAGGTGAAAATAAAAAAGAATTCTAGAATTACATAAATAAAAAGAATACAGATATCCCCTGGAAAGTCCCAAACATGTTTTTTAAAACTCTATATTCACCATGATCTCTATTAATGGTTCAAGCTGTACCATAGTTTAGATCAAAAAGAAGGCTTGCATGAATTTTGCTTACCTAAATATGCCCTAAATGCAAGTATTCAAGACTGCATGGGAGATGATCTCTCACAGCATAAATTGAAATCAGATGAATATTTCAAAGTGTAATCACAAATAAAATTAGAAGGAACTAAATACGTGGTTCCCTCATTTTGAAATAGTATAGAAAAACATTTAGCAACAAATTAAGCAGTCAGTTGGTAAAAGATTTTTCAAAACCTAAAAAAAACCCCATGGGTCTTGAAAAGCTGAGGAAAGCAATTATGTTCTTGTGGTGTTCTCACTAGTTAGGGCTCTAGCAGTACCCTGCAAATTCAGCTTAGGTATAGTTCCTATAAATGCTTTCAGATCAAACAAACTTAAGTAATGCGAACTGCAAGTTATTTTTATAATCCTTTCAGTGATAACCATGCACACTACACTTAAAAGTTTCTCTCCTTAATATTTAAGAGAGGTGTTTGGAGAAAACTCGTGGTTCAATTTTTACTTCCAGTGAACTAAACAAAATTGTGTTACTTTTTGCTATAATGACTGCAATATGAAGCAGCAACCCTTTGGAGGGTTTGGGATTTTGGCTTGGGTTTGGTTTGGGGGTTTTGGTGTGTGAGGTTTTTTGGGTTCTTTTGTTTGTTTGTTTTTTGGGGGTAGGGAATTTGCTTGGTTTCATGTCCATTATATCTTATGAATGAGATTAGCACCAGGGATGCCCATGGCTGAATTCTCACCCTCCAGAAGGGTTTATGGAAGAGGAGCAACTTTATTGTTTTTTGTATTGAGTTTGTGCTGCAGTATTCCTTACCTTTCTGCTGAAGATGCTACCAGCTGCAAAGAGGAAATTCAGGAGACTGGGGGCAGGTACCCACCAAACAGCTGGCTTGGTAGCTCTTGGCTGTGCTGTTCTCACGGAAGTGCTGAGGGTGGGAAGGTCCCAGATGTGGCCACTTTTGTGTCAACTTTGCAAAATCGCTTTTACTCTGGAAAGCAAAGTGCTCCCTTCTCGACTTGGGAAGTTAGGGTGCTTGTGGGACTTTTGGCTGGGACTTCTCAAGTCTCTTGTCTCATTTGACCCAGTGTTTTGTGAGCTGATGCCATCTCTGAGGTATCCCTGGTGCAGGCTGTAAGTTCAAAGCCACAGTTTAGCCTGTTGCACACATGTGGCAGCAGCTGGGTTCCTCCAGACCACATCGTTGCAAATGAAATGCTACAGTTTAAACATGCCCAAGTTATGCTATGGGTTAAAGTGCATATAGATGAGTAAGATACACTAGGGACAGTGCAGCAGGACTCAGCATGGATTACTTGTAATTAGGATGGGGAGAATGAGTGAACGGCATACTAATTACAGGAGCCTGAAATTCCAGACTTAGTATCCCTTTGCGGTGATTGTCATCTACCAGCTCAGAATGCTCAGTGGACAGCCTGAGCAAAAGCCATGGCTATGTACAAAGATAAATTTGGTGAGTTAGTTTTTGGAAAATCCTTACTACTGCTGGCCAGATCTGTTCATGCTATTGCCTAATATATCTGCCTGAAGCTTCTTTTACTGTTAACGCAGTTTACCTATTATCAGCTTAAACACTTTTGCCCACTATAATAATCAGAAAATTAGGAACTAGTGCAGTGGGATCCTGTTTTAAGAAAAACAATTTCTCCCTCTTCAAAGAAGCAAAAGGACTTGTTTGCTAATATGGGAGACAAATGACCCTTGAGAGAGAATGATTTTCCATAGAAGTTTCATGAATATTCTATAAGAAAGTATTACACGACAGAAGAAGTGATCACTGAATTTCTGATGCCAATAAAAGGATCAGTTTCTCAGTTTGTATCTTCTGCTGTATTGATGTTCTCTATATTCTGTCATCTTCTTTTCCCTCTTCTGTTCAGTTTGCTCTAGGATTATGATAGTTTATGATGCCATTTACAGTTTACCCCTGCCCTATTGTCTCTCATTCGATACTAAAATGTCAGCTGACTCATCTGATTAGCCCTATTTCCAGTGGGCAATTCAACCCACGTATTTTAGACATAATTTTTTTGGGTTGAATGAATGCCCCTGTAGAGGTCCCTGTTGCTTTCTCTTGACTCTAGAGGGACTCCAGAGGTCTAGGTCAGAAGAGATGCCTCTCTAGGAGAGCTGAATTTAAGATCAATCCACTCTTTTTCATCAATATTCTCTCTTTCCTGATGAGATTGACTTTTAGCTTAAAACACTGACATGTGGAGTCAGGGCAGTTTGTTTTTACAAATGGAGGTGTTCTTAGGAATCAGGCTCCTCTCCTATATTTGACCTCTCTTAGTAAGGCAATTTTTTGAAAAATGTAAAAAACGTTGCATAGGATGGCAGGAACTGATGTCAGTGCTGGGTCAGTGACCACAGGAAACTTCAGGGAGAGACTTGCAGCACCCCAACCTTCCCTGCAGTCTTTCACAGTTACCTGTATTTTTACTGTTAAGAGCAGAAATCTAATTTTTCTTTTAGCTACGATCCCCAAGTATTGTTACCTGCTGCCTCCAGTTCCTTTTTAACATTTTGCTATAAATGACTCATCTCTCTTATTTGTGAAAAGAGGCTTTCTTTTCTCATCACAACTTGCCTTTTCCATTTCCTGATTGCTTCTCTCTCTTTTAAAACACATCCACAGTGTTTCGTCTTTTTTTTTTTAGCTTTTGATTTTTTTAAATGCATTTGCATGTAATTCTCAGTAATATTAAAGGGTCTTAAACATGAATGTATAAAAAAATAACCCATCACATTAGGAGTATCTTCCTTCACTTGCTTAGGAGTTTTGTTTTTTTTTCCCCCCACTTGATTCTGTGATTCTTTTAAGGTATTATTTTCTTCTTGCTTTTTAAAGCTAAATGTAACTGTCTATTAGACTGGGTTGCCTTCTCTTAGTACTTTAATTGGCATTATACCTCCTTGACCTAGAAGAACAAGGGCACTTTTTCTAAAGCAAGCAAATTGTATACTTCAGATTGCGTAGCAACATGGTGCTGATGAGCAACTCCTTTAAAGAGGAGTTCTGGAAACAGCACTTTCAAATTACAATATACTGAACTAATAACATGTATATTTTTTAGTGTGGTATTCTTATGCTGCTGTTAACATTGCAAATCTGATCCCGTCGTTAAAGTCAATGTAGTACAATTTTCTATACCTAAATTTGGATCTAAAACAATTCATATAATTTTCAAAATATTGTAATATGAGCAATTATTATTAATCTATTATTTTCATTAGTTAAAATCCAACTTTGAGTGTATTAAGAAAGTGAGAGACAAAACAAAGTAAAAAATAGACTTAATTAAAAATAAGGACAAGTCAAGCTGCAGAGTACAATTTCTAGAAGTATCAAGGAAAAGCTATCTTCTTGTGCAGTTGGGAGTGGAAATTGTAGAATCATAGAATGATGAAATACATATAAACCTATGCTTATTTCTTGCAGTCTTCAGCTATGTGTATGGAACAAAAGCAGTGTTGGTTAATCTCAAAACTTTGATGTGGCTGAATGTCAGAATTATGCAGCAATGTTAGAGTTCAAAACATCTCTTGAACTCCATGGGGACTGGGGTGGTAATTAAAGTCCCCATCCATCCCCCCCAAGGTCTGGCCATTAATTCCTCTTTCCTTCCAGAGAGGGCTGAAGTTCTCCTTCATGCTGCTTGTTGCCACAGATCAGCAGAGCTTCTGGTCTCTGTAACCAGGGACTGGATATAGGAAAACAAGGGCTTTGGCTACTGGAATAAATTGGCTGGCAGCATGGGACTGTAATTGAAGCACAAAGCCAGACAAAGCTCACCTTCCCTCTGCCCAGCAGAGAGTCATTTGCAATGCTCTGTGTCACGAGCACCGACATGGAAGAAGATGTCAGCCTCACTTTTTTTAATTAGGTGCTGAAGGCCAAAAATATTCTCCTTGTATGCAATAGAAAGACAAGATAAGCTGCACCTGCTGACTCCCACATGCCGCAAAACTAGTAAGGGTGCATTTGCTGAATGGCAATTGAGTTAAAACTGGGGAAATGTAGCTTCAATGCAAGCTTCAGAAGGCAAAGCCAGAAAGAACCGTACATTTTACTCGCATACAGAAAACTTCACCTCCCACACACTGAGCTCTAATAGCGGCAGCGTGTCCTAGTCCAAACCGGCAGCCGTGCATGGGGTCACGCAGTTCTCTTGAGCTCTCTCCAACTGCAAACCATTGAGAGAGCTGGATAATAGCACAAAGGAAAGAGAGCTGTAGTTCTCTTAGCAAAGACCTTCTGTCACCTTTTGAAACTATGTCTTCCTGTAGCAATTCAGAGACACTTTAAGCTGGGTAATGGTATATGTATTTTGGCAGGAATTAAACTTTCTAAAGAAGATGTAGAACACTAGGCAACCTGCAAGGAAAGAGGGGAAAAAAAA
This sequence comes from Trogon surrucura, assembly GCA_020746105.1. Taxonomy (NCBI): domain Eukaryota; kingdom Metazoa; phylum Chordata; class Aves; order Trogoniformes; family Trogonidae; genus Trogon; species Trogon surrucura. The sequence goes on from CM036618.1 coordinate 59,268,898, forward strand.
AAAAAAAAAAAAGAAGGATATTTTAAACTTAAATAAAAAGACCAAAATGATTGTGTCATGGAAGGTCTCTTGGCAAAAAGCTATTAGCACTTTCTATTTTTGCTGAGTTTTGTCTAGTTTAAAACCATCACAGCTACTCTGTGTTGAAAAGTACTTCCATGCTTAAACTTGAATGTTGCTTTATTTGCATCCTACTCAAAAAGAGGACCCAAATCAAAAGCACTGGGCAAAATACTGGGCAGAGAAAAATATTTAAATAAACAGGCCTCCTTCTCAGATATAGTGATTCCTGTGGGAGACTTAGGTTAGGAAAAAATAAATGTGTTGATGGTGATTTTTACCCTTTCTGACGCTAGCTGTCTGCTTACATCAGTGTAGCTACTCTGTCAAAGGGATGCTGAAGTATGTGATCTTTCAGGTCAGCTTTCCAGTAGAGAAGTGATGACATTAGCTTCACAGTGTTTTTAATATAACTTATTTTATTTGCATCAATGTTTCGTCAGAGGTGGCCCATTAGGGTGTAAGGCAATAGTTTCCTCTATCCCCATAGATTTATGCTGATGCTGATGTTGTTGTTGGCTTTGTTTTTAAAGCTTTGTGGTTTTTTCGAAGGGATGGTAGTGTCCTGAGTTGGGTGGATTGACTAGGAAACGAAAAGTACATGTAATCAGATGTTAAAGGTTTTAGAGTAGAGGAAAATTCCTCTCTAGGGATTCAGCATTGGTTTATTCATGTGGATTGCTGTTTCTGTATGTTCTCATAAACATCTTGAAGAAGAATCTCTATCTTGTTCATGTAGCTGATTTATTTTTTTCAACGTCATTGCAAATGGAATCTGTAAGGTACCTGAATCTACCTATGTTGACAAATTCTAAAGATATTTTAAAACCTTCTTTTACAGTATTGATAGTTCCACCCACTCTTCAGAAAGGGAGCATTGTCTTTTTATTTTCTTCTATTTTCCTTTTTTCTTAGAAAAAAATGTTTTTGAATAATCTTTAACAAAACCTTATGAATTGAATGTCATGCACAGATATTCAATCTGCATGGTAGGAGATCTCTTGAATAAGATGACATTTGAAAGTTCTGTATCTAGTTATTTCGTAAAGTCAGTAGTGGTCACCCATATATATGATGGTAGGATCAAGCTCTTCAAAATGCCTGTTCAAGGTTTTCTGATTGTTTATAGCACTCAGCAACCTTTCAAACTACACCCAGTTGCAAAGTCAACATTTTTGCTACATCACCTATATGTCCTTGTATCATGGAGTCCTTCATCCATAATAATCAAATCATTTTTTTCTGGCAATATAAATACTTGTTCTCCTTCCTCTTAGCCCTTCTTTGACTAAGTGGTTTTCAGTTTTGGTGTTTTTTTTTTTAACAGCAAAGATAACAATGTGTTAAAAATTTTAAGACAAATCCATAGTTATGAGGAAAAAATAGTATTTTTTTTCTCAGAAAAATACCCACAAGAAACCCCACATGTTTTATTCAGGAGATTTCTTTCCATACAGATTAATAAAAGTACTTAGGGCTTAAAATGAATCCTTCACGAATCAGAGAAACCTTAGTTTAATTCATCTAAAAAGTGGAAGCAATGTTATCCTTAGGGGTTGTAGTCAGTAAAAGGGTAAAGTGAGGATACACAGTACCACCTCATTTATTCAACACAGAGATAACAATGAGAATGGTGGTGGAAGGAGAGAAGCTTTCAAGATTAACAGTAGATTTTCCAGTAATTTGAGGTACAGGGATGGTAAAAAAGTCATTACTTCATAAGATGCTGTATTACAGATTGTACTTAATGAAAGGGATGGATATTGTAGACAAAATAGTATGGATTTGCAGTTAATATCCAAGAAAAGTAGGTAAAACAAAAAGGATCAATAAAGTTCTGGTGGAGAGAGAGAGTGTTTTATCCAGGTCAAAAGTTTGGTATATAGGCTCAGTTATTAGCCAAGATAGTAAAGAAAGTCCTGGAAAGTTTATCAAGTAGAATTCAACTTTAATATAAGAATCTGTCTTTTGGAGGCAGACTGCAGCACCACAAGATTTTAAATTTTTTATTTTATGTTTTATAAAGACATTTGAATTTATGCCTTGCAGGAAAGAGTTTAGAGTTGTATGGCCAGTAAAGTAATCTGATGGCTGGGTTAGTTTCATAAGGAGAACTGTGTGACAGGAAATCTTATCCAATAGAAATCAAATCAGTAAAATGGGATTTGTGATGAGATGGGAGAGACAATCATTGAAAGATGCCTGGATGAGGAAGAATGCAAGTCCAAATGAAGAGTGAATGAAATTGATCACCCATCACTCAGAAAGATTAGTGATAATTAAACCACTGTGGCAAGGTCTGATTTATCACAGAACCAAATCTTGGAGCAGTTATCGTTAGTGATGAAAAAAATGGTTGACAAAAATAGTGTTTACCTTTAGGAAATCATTGACATAAATTATGTTATTTCCCTTTAAATATCAGTGGAGCTCTGCACACCCTAGGTCCTGTCATGCAGATGTCTGTAGGTTGTGTCTACAGTAGTGACTGGTGCAGCATGAAGAAAGAAAGACAACATGTAGATTTGTCATGTTCTGTTACCATTCTAGGAGTATATATATTTGTATATTGTGTTTTCTGGCAATGAATTTGGTGCTACTTGCTAGTCATAGGTAGATAAGATGAATCTGTATCCAACAGATGACACAATGTAGACTTCTGTACAACCATCCCCATTTGCACATGCTGTTACTAATTGAAATTTTTGCAAATGTAGGGAGTACACTACTGGAAGACTTCTGAGAGGATGTCATCCTGTGTTCACATAGCATGTGGGAGGCTCTCTACCCTGGCAGATTACTTCAGCCTTGGTTCCGCCACAGAATAAAGCATTTGAAGTGCATTTCAAGGTGCAGATGAAATCATACCACATGACTCAAATACAGATGCAACACATTTCTACCACTCTGCAAGTGAACAGGGTGGTCCCAGGGCACTAAGTGGGTTACGCAGATGCACCCTGTGCAGCATGCATTCCTACCACTTTCTTTGTCTTTTTACCAGTCCTGGCAGATAGATAATTAGGAACCACTCTGGTTAATTTCTGGCCTTAGAAAATATTATGATTGCCTAGAGAATGGAAGTTTTCTTATTCTTCTGGCAGGCTAATTTCCAGTTTTATGTGGTTTATATGTAATATGCTGTATTCCAGCTTTTCTACGTATTACTGTACAAGTCTATTCAGTGAAGTGTCAATGCAAGATGAATGACAGATTTGTTCTTGGTACGCTAAACCAGATTCCATCTACAGAGATATGTGGTTAGGAGTTGGTTTTCTTTGGCATATACAATATTTAGATCAGTATAAATATGTATGGCAACTTGAGCATATAAACAGCTGTGATTACTTCCATCTATGGCATGACATAGTTTTCAAAAAAAGCAGTACAATATTACCAAAGATCTAAGTATGTAACTGTCCTCATTCATTTTGTGGATGAAGTCTTTTAAAGTATGTGTGTTTATGGTGTCTGTTCCACATAAATCTTTTCCAGGGTATAATTCGTATTTTGAGAGTAGCATTGGGCAGAGGGAGAATCTCATAGGTATATACATATTTAATCTGGGGAGAAAGTTCATTTGTATCAGGTTTATTTTTCCCCAGGGTGTCTATCCACCATCACTGATTTGTTTAATGAATGCATTTTAGCTATTGCTTCAAATCTCACAGGATTAGAGTTCTTAAATATTTTAATGTCATTAGCTACCACTGGAAATCTCAGTGTAATTCTTAATAAGATAGTTGTACGAAGGTGGTTAGTGTTCTTTTCAGTCATGTATATTTTTCCTGAATGTAAATTTTAAAGGGAGTTCTGCCCTACGTACACATTAGAAATGTCAGCTTTCTCCTCGTTACACAGTAACCTTCCTTAAAACAAAAGATAGTAAATGCAGATTGCAATTACTCTGCATGGATTATGTCTCATTCATGTGTCTTTCCTATCAGAGTTTTTGTTTTGCTTTACTGTGTGAATTTTTTAGAATTCATTCTTGATCTAATATTTTATGGTTTTTAGTGGAGCTTTTTTTTTTCTTTTGTATGAACCCCTTTGCAATAATTTTCTTGAACAGTACAGCATAATGCTGCCCATGATATTTCCTGCTACTGTTTCCTATGTTTGGCAGCACACAACATCACAAGATGATTTGTTCCGTTGAAGGATTCCAGTCAGCCACCCATGAAGCCTATGAACGCAGTGTGTTGGAGGAGTCACGGTTAAGTAGCATCCACACTAGGGAGATGTCTTTGACAGAGATACTTACACTGATGTCTATGCAGGTTTATGCTGTTGATCATCTTCCCAGAGTTGTTTTTTCCAAATTCTATGAGTTTCGAAGATGTTAGTGGTCTTTCTTCAAATAGAATAAGAGGTTGAAAACAAGTGTACATGTAAGAATCAGGAATAATATCTCTGTTAATAAATCTTTAACCACAGGGATAACATTCTTTATCTCATTCTTTATCTTTAATTGTACCTCTGCAGGGGCTGATTATTTGCGTTTCACAGATGCCCTGATGAGAAGCATTGGGTTCTTTTTTTTTTTTTTTTTAATTGATTCAGTGAAGAATTTGTGGACAACTTGGGTTTGCTTTCCTTGACCTCTAAATATCAGGCAAGTTTATATAGCAAACTGTGCTCCATTGACTCAAGACACTAGCTGTCATGGTAGAAGTATCCTTAATGTTTTTCTCTGAGTCATAGTGTAAGTTCTTCAGAGCTGTAAAGACTAGAATTTCCTTTTCTAAATTAAAGCAAATGTTTAAGTTGTGCGAGGTGTACTTTTCTGAGCTAGGACTGGAAAACGTTCATCCACAGGTGTGCAGATAGATGCTTCCTTGTCTGCCTGATTCTACCTGTGAAAAGGGACTTCAACTGTATATGAGTCCTGGGTGATGCTTTAATTCAGGAAGCATTTTTTACGCTGCTACACAGCTGTGATTTAGACATACATCTCTGTTCAGGTTCTGTCCACAAATTTCCTTTAGAACAGATTTTCTTGATAGGGCATTATCTTTTGTTCTAGTAGATGGAGGATCATTCAGCTCCCCAAAACTGCAAAACTATGATGAGCTGAGGCCATTCGTAGGAGAAAGCAGAGCAAGGAGAAAAAATATCAGTGTATTTCCAAAAAATATTAGCTACATACAAGTCTTTCAAAAGCATTGGATGGATGCCTGCAAGCATAGCACTTTGCCATGTTATTCTGTCAAGCTATCTAACTCCATTTATTAGATATATAACAAAAGCAGGACTTTTGTGAACATGATTGACCAGAATTGTATGCAGTATTCAGGGTTAAGTCCAGCCAGTACCTTGTAATCTGTCTTCAGTATTTCCTTTACCAGAGCTAGAGTAGAATTTCATTTCCATTTTTTGTGCCTGTGTTACATGGATCACATACTTTACTAATCCACCTAATTTTTATCAACCTCTATTCTTCTTAAATTTTGAATTTGTGATGGAAATTCTATTGAATTAGCTGATCTTACACTTGTTGCCATTTCTGTTATTTCTGCTTTTGTGATTAAACTAGTTTTTCTCCTGCTACACTCTCAGTTCTCCTCTGGATGTTATTTTACTGGAGTAGAAGAAATTGCCTTTTGTAATTTTTACCAAAATTGAAGTTCTTGAAGGAGGAGAACAAAATAAGAAAAAACAGTGTCTCCAGATATTATCAGTCCTTTCTTTTCCAAGCTGGTGTCTACATTTTGGTGAAAAGGGTGTGAGGTATGGCTTCTGCCACCTAGAGAGATTTTTTGGTGGTGCATAATTAAATATGGGGTAGTTTCTGAAAGTAGTAAATATTTTTGTTGTCATAAGGCAAAAGCAAATCAAGAGTGCAGAGAAAATTCTGATTTTAGTCTTCTGGATTCTAATTTTTAAATCTTACCTTCAATCTGTTATATTTTTTGAAACTGATGATGTCATTGATGATGAAAATCCTTCAGCATCTGTCAAAGCTGGTCCACTTGTATGCACTTAATGTTTCATTTATGGATTCATTTGTTTTATTTAATTAGCCAGGTTCTTGTACTCATTCCCCTGAAACACTGCAATGTGATGTTTATGGAAGTGCATGTGACCTTGGAGATATAATTCTAGCCATTCTCTTGTCTTCTGAGAATACAAGATCCATATGGTGCTCTACAGAAAGGAAAGTGTTTATGCTGCCTTGATGCCAAATTAGTTGTCATTACATTGGAATGAAAGGTGAACAGTTTGAGGCAAAATCTAATTATCATCTATTGCTGCTTATATTCTTTGTGCAAATTGAACATTTACATTTTTAATAAAACTGTAGAAGATCAAGGTACATCTTTGTCAATTTTGCTTATTATTGCCATCTATGCTGGTGTCATAAACTTTGATACTGACACACCGACTGACAGAATGGCTAGAGAGCTAATTACTTGAAACAGGTTTCATGAAAGTTATTAATAAAACGTTGTTGCAATTACCACGTGTGAAAACATGAAAAGACTGCTATATTGAAGCACTTTGCTTTTGTGGAAAACTTTGTTTCTACTGAAGAAGGAACACAGCTTGACTGAAACTATTTACAAAATTGTAATAAATTTTTCATTAAAAATAATTCATTAATAAAGGTAAGAGCTTAACATTTAATGAAGGAAAAAATTCAACACATTTAATTTCAACATATGCTTTTAAAAATGATCAATATGATTCACAAAAATCTACTACTAAACTAAATAAAATGCTCAATTTGTAAGAATCAAGTTTTGTTTCATATGAAGTGGTTGCTTGAACAAGCACAACTGTTTCAAACTGGGTGTAAAAAAATGTGCTTTTTTAAGCCTACTAATCAAACCAATATCACTGGAATACTATAGTATTTCAAAGGCTAAGGATGTTCTTAGAGGAAATGTTGACATTTAAAAATACATTTAATCAATAATAAAAAGAATAATATAAAAATTGGTAGAAACAGAAAGTTGCAGGATGTTGTTAAGTAGATCTTTATGTTCAATATTCTAGAATGGGAGACAGGCATCATGCAGTTACACAGATCATGATGGTCTGCAAAACATCTGCCCCATGCAAAACAGGCCACAAAGCATTTTCTGGTATTTTATATGAATTCCAACACTTACATGAATTCCACTCTTGAGAGAAAGAAGAGATTAAAGACATTGCCAGTGTTGTAACTGCCTCCAGGTGTGCCTGCAAGCATAACGTCCTCACTGTGCCACTGGAAGTTGGGCCCTGTAGACAGACCCTGACATGACTGACGCTGAAGTTCCACTCAGTCCTCAAATCTGGAAGTCACAGACCATAATCATATGAACTGCGCATTGACCAGATAACTGTAAGAGCTGAAGTCATGTGCTATTTTATTTTGTATAACCGGTTGACTGCGGATTTCTGGAGTGTTTGATGCAACTGCCAGTCACACAGTCTACGAAATGAAAGAAAAAAATCCCAGATTATGAGGATTCTTCCTGGCCACGCTGCTGCTCTTAGGTATCTGCGAGAAGCAAAAGGACACAGTGGAGTTCAATGAACTTCCAGATTCAGGTGTTTTTGAAAATATTTTTCTGTCCTTGTCTCAGCTCTGGCCAAAAGAAAAATATTTTCATTGACACTAGAAATGATGCATTCAAAACTGTTCTGGGCCAGATTTCTAATCTCTTAATACCCATTTGTGGGTCACAGAGCTTGAAAAAGTTAAACTCCTATTTCGAGTTTATCAAAAGTATGTCCCATGGTGATACTGCTGACCAAATCTTTTGGAGGTCAGCAGCTCACATGCTGATTTTCCCTTGAAAATCCTTTCTTGACTGTGGGAGTCTGCAAATGCTGATGATGGTGTGCTCCCTGCACATGCACCTGCTGAAGCTTCCAAACAGAATTCAGTCTGAGGAATTTTTACTTGTATAGATTTCTAACTAGGCTGCATTAAAAGAAGATTTCTAGAGTGTGTTGTGCTTGCAGATGGTCTCATCAATAGCTACATTAGTGATGAGTAGACTTGATACCCTGTTTGGGTGTGCTTTCACGTTAGGACAACATATTTCTTGAGAGTACGGCTGGACCTCTGTTTTCAAGTAGCTAGGAAAATTGTCAAGCTGAGCATATTTTATGTGAACATCAAATAGTCAGCTGCCAAGTAATGACACTTCTGAAATTCTTGGAGCTTGTAGCACATAAATAAGTTTGCAGGTTAAAATGGAATTTTCTTGGTAATATTAGACAAATACTATCATGCCTGAGCTCCTGAAAGACACATTAATATCTTTTAGATGTAAAATATGTGATCAGATTCATTCTTAATATCTCAAATACAACCTTGTAGTTTAAATGGATTTTTAATATGTATTAATTTTAATGAATGACTGGGAGGTTTATTGGAAGGAAGGAGGTAATGTCTCTGAAGCCTCACTGTCTAATCAAATTGCTATAAATAACCTTTGAAAGTCTAAGCCCCTACCCCTAGATGTTAAAGAACTGACACCTACAAAGGTTTTCTTTCAGCTGTTGGGAATGGTCCTGAACATAAATCCTCCCCCAAGACAAAAACCTTTCAATAGAGGTTGTACGTAGTGTGTAGTGTGCCCAATCTTTGCTCTGTGTACATTTGGCAATGAAAACTCATCTTATGTAAACTGGGATAGACTAGCAGCTGTGCTCACATTTAGGTATTGGTCATGGAAGAAACACAAAAGGGAAAAAGTGTGAACCCTGGCTCAGAGGCCTGATCTGTGCTTAGTCCATGCAGCAAAAATAGAGAAACTTTTGTACGGCCATCACAGAGATTTCAAAGGGAAGGCAGCAAAAGGTGGGACAATGCAAAAGTGAACCAGAAATATGTGAACTGGGAGACTTCTTTCTGCAGCTGAATGTTGCTGAGAACAGCCATCAGTCCACCCAAATCAGCTCCAAACTCTTCTTCTTTAAATTAGATCAGTACTATAGTTTGGGGGTTTTTTTTCAGCAAAATCAAATAGATAAATGTTAACGCAAACTACTGTAGTTAGAGTTTTCATCTTGAAAGCATGAGTTTGACACCAAGCTGACCAGGAGCAGGAACCATTTGGTCCTAGGTCCTACACGTTTCAAACAACCAACTAACTAAATTCCTTCCTAATTTCTATACTCTTTATCTTGGATCATGCTGACAGAGTGAAGTCTGGTCCTGTTTATCCATTTGTTATTGTATTCAATTACATTGTTATTATATTCAGTGATTATTGTATTCTGTGGTTTACATATTTACATCTATGTTCATACTTTCTTGAAAATGTAACTAGGCATATTAAATATCTGTGTATATGTATATACACGTGCATGTGTGTACATTCACATTTCCGTGCAGATACAAAAATTGGTACTTTTTCAAGTGATCACAGTGCATTCAAAGTGAGTCAAATTAGGTTAAATCTGTTGTATTACTATGACGTTAAGGTATCTGATCCATGGCGTTTTACTAGTTTAGGCCAAGTCACAAAGCTCACTGTATTTTCCTAACTTTTTCACCTGTAGTCTCAGGTGAAAAATTGGGTGCTCAGCAAGCTACAGAACAGGGATCACCTGTGCCCACTGAAGATACGTTTTGTACTGATGAACAAATGTGAGCTGATTGGCAGCAACAGGGCATGTAAAAGCTGTTCTGCAGCTTAGATACCAACTCAGTGTAAATTGAGTGTTTAGTGGTCCAGACCTAAAGTTAGAAGACAGAGTCTTTGTGTTCACACAGTTATATGTCTTGAATGAGTGAGGGAAGATGCAAACCTGTTTTGCAGTCATCTTTGTGACAGCCTTGAGGTTGAGACTTCGGAGCACACTGTTCTCTCCAGTCAATATGGACATTACATTTCCCAAGAAAGGTTTCAAGAGTAAGTTTTCCCTGGTGTACCTAGTTAAATACCTTCCTTCTCATCTTGCTTTGTTGTGCACTGGGCTGCACACCAAATTGGCTGTATTTCAGTGCCACCAAATGTGTACAGTTTGATAAGCACGTTGTAGCAAATCTTCAGGATGAAAGGCACTGTATAAATGTCAAGTTATTTACCCATTTTAAAGCATTTTATCCTCCAGAGCTGTAAATCCAGCACCATTTGCTAACATGAAATTAGCTTTTTAATGCTGTAGGAACCTCCAACACTAACACTTATAGCAACGTCCACATCCTTGCTGATGGGGAGGCTGAAAGTTGATGTGTCTAGAAGGTGAAGCTTCAGCAATTCAAGTGCTTTATTCACACTAGATTTAGAATTACATTAATAGGCCATACCCAGTCTCAGTTCAGCAGTTCTGTTGCCCTGCCTTCTCTTACGAGCAGCAGGGACCAGACTCATGTACATATAGTCACCACTCACAGGAATCAGCAGGAGCAGTAAGCATAAAAGCAAGGGCAAAATAGGACTCCAAGCTTCTTACTGATAAAGTCAGCATAGGATAGTGTGTTGTTTCTGTCTGTTACTCTATTTGCTTCATACATGATTTTTAACTTCTCTTTTGGCAATTAGCTGTGGTCGCCTAAAAACTTGAAAAAATGGCAGAAAGGCTCCTTGTTTGTTTCCAGGCTGTTGACGTATTACACACCTTGTGTTTTGTCTTTGTTGGTGTTCCACTGTGAATTACTTTTTTTTTTTTGTCGGACTATTTCCTTCAGCTTTCTGTTGCCTAAATTTGTCTTACTACTCTCATGTCCTTTTCTTGGAAGAAACAATCAATACAGAGTGCTTTTAGCAGTGGCACGGCACAGTGGTTTACTGCAGGGTAGGTGCTGGGTGGTGTCAACACTGCTGACCTTCTGTATATTGGGATGTTGGTTAAGCAGCAGATATCATGTGGTGCTCCTTTAATATGTGTCTTTATGGTGCCTGGGCATGTCTGGAGCTGAGCTTGGTAAATACATGTTTGCTTTAGCTTCTGAAAGAAGACTTGAGACAGAATTTATTTACTGTTTTTTGAATGCTTCTCAAATAATATTTTTTTACTGTTACTGATAGTGGGGCAGAGCATTACTGCTTGTACCTTGGTTTAGTCCTGTAGATATAGTTCATATGCTAAAAAGCTTTGGGATAAGGTCCCTTCCTGTTCAATCCAGTAAGCAAGAGATTTAGACTCCTGAGACCTAAGCTCCAGTGGGAATTTAGTATGAGTTTAGAACAAGTTGTAATCAAGAAATACTTCCTAGCTTGTCAACGGCCATAGTATTTATACCCTCAAAGAAGCGCAGTTTGGCAGAGAAGAATGGGAGCCACAGTGGCTTCCAGTGAGATGATGGAGGTTTCTGTCTCACATGGAAGACCTCAGCTCTGAGCTTTCTTCAGGTCTCATGGGCTTGAATCTGTAGCGTACCTACTTGACCCAGCCTGGTCCACTCCTGGCTGGAATCGGGCACCATGCCACTGGGACTGTAGGATGCAAAGGATGAGAGGAGTGACAAGTAGCCTGGCTTCAGCAGTAAAGGACCCATCATAAAAGGGATCCTGGGACAGATCCTCTCCATAGGTGTGCACTTTGCATAGCACTAGTTTTGAACAAAGAAACAAGCTACTGTCTCCTCTGCATTTTATTAATTGCTTCTCCACAGCATAGTTAGGCAGATTCTGGACTTTCTTAGAGTTACCCAAGAGGATATCAGAGTTAGGAAAAAAGCCTGAACTAAGGTAACACTTGATATAGTATCTGATTTTAATTTGGTTTTTTTGATTAATTCTGACTTACATCTTGTCTTTCATTACCCATCTCGGAAAGCATTTAGGCACGGGGGCAACGGAAGCAAGGTGAGGGCAGCTTGGCACAATGCCTGCACTCCTTACATGGAGTCTTTCCCAGAACCTGTTCTGTGTTGAAACTCAGGGAGTTGGGCTGGGTCCTCCTGTTGTGGTGAGAATCTTATCCTTCCCTTAGTAAGTTCATCCTCTGCTATTACTTTTTTTTTTTTCCCTTGTTTTTTGTGTAATTATAGCAGCTAAATATCTTTTGTCTTCCTCTAAAATTGTAGTGTCTGTCTGAAATTAGGGGACTCCAGTCTCCAGATGGTTTGAGATTTTTCACAGGCCGTAAGTTGCAAGAAAGAGGAATTTTTAAAAATGTTATCTCAGAAACACAAACAGGATGTAGTGTTACTACATCAGATAGATTTTTTTTTGTTTTGAAAGGAAGGTGTGGCTTGTGAAAAAACTGTGACAAAGCCTCACAAATTCTAGAGCCTTCATGCTCAGTCTTTTTGGTTGCAGAAGTCACCTAGGATTGATGTCTGCAGAGGCAAACAGTAGAAACAAAGAAATTGAATGGCAACTGGGGGACTTCAGGGAGGTTCCGTGATGAAAGCTATAGTCTATTTCTGGAAAAAAATAAATAATGTGGATGCAAACAAAAAAGACTAAATGAAGGCATCTTTTAAATACCTTTGATAATCACTGTGAAGTCATTTGGGAGATTTTTTTTTAAAAAAAATTACTTAACAGTATCTTTTTGCCTTTTTACTTCCTGCCTAATGAAGTTAGCTTGGCTTCAGAAACTTCAGTAAGTGCATTCTGTATAGATATGTGGGAATACAAAGATTTTGAAAGTGTAGGAAAAAGCTACACTAATGAAATGGCTAATACAGATAAACACAGGAAGTGCTGTTCTGCATTTTTTACCTCCTTATTTATTGTTAACAGAGACAAGTAAAGGTCATCTTTTGCTAATGGCATTATAACCTTGGCCTCCTTAGTATCAAAATGTTAAATATTGCATAGAAATGTTTCTGTGAGAAGAGGATTTTAATTATAGTAAATCTTTATGTTTTCATTTTAGCACCAGTCCATTTTCTTTCCATACTGAACTTCTCAGTAATTTATTCATGACCTTTAACTGCTTTTAAGAAATGTAGATTGGGAATTATTGGTCTCCTCACCATTGGAAGTGCCAAGGCAGGAATGCCTGGAGAAACTTCAAGGGATTTTATTAATGAGATCCACTTCTCACATTAGAATAAAACAGCAGAAGCTGCTGGTTTTGGTCATCCTGGTGTATATGTGGAGGATCATCGTTTAAAATCATATGGAGATTTTTGATCTAAGAAAAACAAGTGATCAGACCACGTAAGGATATGCAATTTTTGATGAATAATCTTGTTTGTTTAAGATTCGGTTTCAACCTAGTATTTCTGACTTCCCTCTCCCTAAAAGTTGAGATAGTAAAGAAAACTAGCTGAGTTCAGTGTCTGAGCAAGAAAGGAGAAAAATTTCTCCATATGTGTGAATGGATGGATAGGAGTATATAATGTATCTACCCTGATATACGTAGTGTGTTCCGAAACACAGATGTAAAATGTATTTCTTCCCCAAATGCCTTCATCACAATTAACTAATGCTGTAGACACAATCTTCAAAGAAAAATTTAGAAAGTAGACACCTGGGAACTGTCAGCTTAGCTTTCTTTATCATTAAGCAGATTGACAACCTTGCAGGCTTTCAAGGGTGGGAAGCTCAGGGACCCTGCTTCCTTTCTGGTTTTGGGGTTTTTTTACTTCCCATGATCTACAGTGGGCAACTCTTTCATCCACTGATGTGAGTAGGCTTGGAGACAAGGGGAAAATGGACAGGGAGAAAGCGATTGATGCCAACTGGTTATGTGAAAATAGAGGCCATGAGAGGAGGAGGGAAGACTGAGAAGCAGATATTCATTTTATGGGCCAAGACCAGAAGGGCAAGCATGTGGGTATTCAGAAATTTGATTTTGCATACAGTAAATTTTTCAGCATTTTTATAGGTGTGGAGAGCACCTCCACCCAGGTGTTCACCAGCTGTGCACTCCCCATGACTGCACCTCTCCACCTGTGCAGGAGTGCTAGGGACACAGGAACTGGAACACTGGGATTTGTGCCCCTTCACGTTCTCGGCAAGCTTTCAGACAGCATGCAGCAGGAAACCACTTTAATCAGATATTAATGGATATACCAGATTTGGTTATAAGCCTTCTTTGAAATAATGAATTGAGATTAGGGAGACTAAGACTGCATCTGTGCCTGCAGGAGAGGGAATGGCAGTGGGAGCTGGACTGAAATTTGGAAGTGAAACTCCAAGAGAAGGATGCAGGAACTCAAAAGGTAAAGAGTGGTCAGGAAGGGCTAAGTGAAGCATATGCTATCTCAGACCCTTTATGTTAGCAAACAATTGTGAAATATTGACAAAATGTTATCTTTCTGAGAGACAATGACAGAAGACAGCAGCCTTTTGGTTTACTTGGTTCCAGGACATTCTGGATCTGTGCTATCTAACCACTTTGATGATGTGTGCTTCATATGGACTGTTTCAGGTTTTGAACTTAGTATTTTATCTTTGGAGATGAAATGAATGGTTTTAATTATTATCAAATACAAGTTCAGATCTCTAATTCTGAACACATTCTAGAACTCACAGTCCTTTTCAGTAAACTTAATAATTAATGCTTTTTGACATAGTCTGTTTTGTGCATTAGATTTTGTATAAATAAACATAGATGGCCTGCATTTTTAACTTACTTTATTTGCTCTTATTCTCTACCTACTTACTACTCTGCAGCAAAATAATACAGTTCCGAAACTTCTTCAACTCACTTCAAATTTTATAGAAAAATTTACTTTAGCCCCAAACATAATTTGCAACTGAAGGAATAATGCGCTTATAAGAAGGATTAATTTAGACTTATGATAAACTCAGCTGTAACCTTTTTTAAGGGAATGACTGGTTTTGACATGGTTTGTTAGAGGTCATAAGAAACTCATGTCGTATTTCTTTTCTAATGACTGATATGCTCCTTTCAAGCAGTAGAAATATTTTTTTCCAGTATAGCGTCTTGTGGCTAAAATAGAGTTCTCTTATTTTATCAGTGTAAGGTGTGATACAACTGAACTGAAGCATAAGGTTTTGATCTCAGCAGTATAAATTAATAAATGTGCTGTAGAAAGACATTTATTGTGATGTGCTTTATTCCCTAAATATGTGTATATTTTTTTCTCCATTTATGAATGCGTTTTACAACAGGATTACCTGCACATCTTTGCTATTGATAAGAAATGTTTTAGCTCTTCTGAGGAAATCCTTAATGTTGTAACAAGTTCTTGAACAGCATTAGTCCCCTATCATAGAATCATAGAATCACAGAATCATAGCATGTTAGGGGTTGGAAGGGACCTCTAGAGATCGTGTAGTCCAACCTCCCTACCAAAGGAGGATCACCTAGAGCAGGCTACACAGGAACATATCCAGGTGGGTTTAATATGATGCATCATTTCACTAAACTTAAGATCTGACTGCAAAATTTGCTTTGAGCTTCCAGATTTTAATGCTTGCCAGGTGGGGTCAAATTCAAATGTACAACTCTGAATCATTTTTACATCACCATTTTTTTACTGTATTTTATGTATAACCATTAACCATTTAGCATTAGATGTCTGGCATTTAACATTAGAAGACCTGATGACTAGTTATTTAGCAAACATGTCCTATTTAGGTTTAAATCTTATATATTAAGGCCAAGCAGCCAAAAAAAAGAAAATCACATCAGAATTTAATCATATGAAAACCAGTGTCCACCAGGTGAATGGAGAGGCAGAACTCAGGGAAGTCTGCAGATGCAGAGGAGAAAACTGGGACAAAGGGTAAAAATGGAAATGGAGAAAGGGACTGAGACATTTCTAGGAGCAAGACAGGGAGCAAATGAGGAAAGGAAGAGCACAGAGCTGTCAGGACAGGGCTAGTCCAGGCAAGGGATGGGTTTGATTGTTTTGGATGATGAATTAGTAAGGGCAGGGACTAAAAGGTATCTGAGATCAGGAGGGAAAACCAGAGAAAATAGGGATGGGTAATATTCAACATGGGTCAGGGAGAATTATGTGAGCTTAAATGAGTTAGTTTAGATATCAAAAATAACACCTCTGTGGTGAAAGCCTTCTCAGTAGGAAGGAAAACATGCCCTCTGAAGAACACTCAGTATGCCTCCTCTTTTAAGTTGGCTCAGAATATCAAGTGGTATAGATAGCCTGGATTTCACAGCCTGAAGGAGCATGCTAAGACTGGTTGAGTAAAGAAACTTGAAACTGACCTGCATGGCTCATACAAGCCCAGCTTAGTCCAAAAGCAGGTCTGAGAAATGACCAAAGATTAGAAAGAAACAGAAAGTGGGGGAAGAACAGAATCACAGAATGTTGGGGGTTGGAAGACTGGAAGAAGAAAGGTCAGGCACAAAAATCTGTTCCCCCGACAGACGATCAGTGCTTTGGGATGGTCTCCAGCATTCCTGGACACAGTTGTTCTACTAGCTATAATTGTTTCTATAAACCTACAGCAGATTCTGGGCAGATGTTTCAGGTGGTGGTGATCCAACAGTCACCTGTCCACCACTGCTACTACTTACTCTATGTCCTGGGTTTAGCTAAAAACCCAGTTCTGTTTAGTGATTTTTACTTTCCAGTTTAGTCTCTTCTAAAAGGCTGCACTTTCTGAAGTCAGCAGCATGTTTCTGCAGACAGTGTGTGCTACTGGCAGTGATAACACCTGATGTTTACAGTCACTGCCTGGGACTGGGATGCAGAAAGGCTCTTGCTTATACTTATTCCTGCAGTGACCAAGGCCACTGCTGGCTCTTGTGTGCCACGCTGGGGGTACTGGGTAGTAAGAGGGGTCACAAGGAAGTAAAAGGTTGCACCTCCAGGGGGTAATACACAGGACAGGTGACCAACAAAAGTATTCCATCCCATATATGTCATATTTAGTATAAATTGAGTTTTTCCCCTTTTCTTCAATGGCTGGTGTCCAAGGAGGACAGACCTGCTTTTGATCTGTATCCTGAGTTCCCGAATCCAGCTCCCTGTATCCAGCTCTCGCCGCTGCTGAGCCTGGGGTTTCCCCAGTGTCTCCTGCTCTGCAGCATTAGTGGGGATTGCTGTTGGTGGGGAGTCGGGTTCGATATTGGACTTATGTATAGCTGTATATAGTTCTCTGGTTTTATCATTTCACTATTATTTCATTAAAGCTGTTCTAGTTTTTCTTCTCTAACCCAAAAGTCTCTCTGCCTCGTTCCTTTTTCCTTCCTGTTTTGGAGGGGGAAGGGGGGGTTAGAGAGCGTCTGTCCACATTTAGTGGCTGGCCCAGCCCTAATCGGCAGCACTCTGCTACCTCAAGTAGAAAAATTACATGGTGGATCTAAAATTCCCTCAAATAGCAGATGTTGGAACACTGATGTGAGTAAAACATCAAATAATGGGGTTTGCTTTTTTACTCTGCTTTTAAAATCAAACTAGGCAACTGAGTAATGATTTGCAGAAATAGCTTAAAAGGAAATGACTAAAATGATGAAAGCAAAACTTAACATTTGGAGATGACATTGCTCTGGATGCTTCTGCAATTTCAGCTCCTTCCCCCTCTAATATACTTGAAAGTTTTTCTTTCTTGTTTACACTTCAAACAAAAAGCAGGATGGGCCTGCTCTGGGCATTCATCAATACTGAGTAATGAAAGGGAAGTATTTTTTTAACCTGACCTCATCCTTACTTACTGCAAAAATTGGAAAGCATACTCTTTAAGAAGGCAAAGGACTGCAAAAGAATAGGGATTATTTCAGGATAAAAATGCCACATGCTCTGAGAAATTGCATTCTAAGCCTGCCACTGATACCAAGTTCCTATCTTATGCCTGACAGGTGATTAAAGGAAACTTTTCCTAGGCAAGATGGTATGTTTCTCATTTTTTATATTCTTAACCTAAGATCCAGATTTGCAGATGTGACGCTTGTTCTCTTTCCTGGACAACGGGCTTTAATATATTAATTGCTGCATGTGCTCAGAACCTTGAAAATCAGGTCATAAGTGTGAAAACAAGTTAGTGAACTTTTCAGAAAATCATACAAAGCGTGAAAAGAAAGCACCAGCAAACTAGGTATGAGAAAATTAATAAATCTGAGAAGAAATTAATAACTCTTTAGAGCAGGATGTGAGTAGCATGTTGTAGGTAATGCTTGGAGCCACATGTCGAACAATGAAGGAAAACAAAACATTGAATTATTACCTAATTAAATGGGCACTGTCTGTCAGGAGCCCTGAAGAAGGTGGAGATTATACAGAAAAAACCCAGCATGCAGTCAAGGACATAATCATACTCTGTTTTCAAAAGGGGCTATGTAAAAGTTGCACAGTCGGCCTCTGGAATAGCCTTACATTTGAGTGCTCAACCTTGCAACCCTTCTAATGTTACTTGATTAGAATTTTGTTTCATAAAAACTCATGTGCACATAAATCTGTGTATATTTCTGCACAAATGTTTATTACACAGCTTCTAATAGGGTGATTACATTCTGTTTCTGTAACAGACTAGATTTTTCCTATTCAATCTTTAGTTTTAGTAGACCCTAGAGGCCTAATTCAAGCTTGAATTTTACTATTCAAGCATGATTATAACAGTCTTTTCACCACAAGTGTTAACACTGCTATAAATTCTTTGAAGTTAGCACTCAGTACGTTTTGTACTAAGTTTCTTAATGAAAGAAGTCAGTTTTCCTGCTGTTTGACTGTTAAGATCTTCTCCTTGACTGTTAAGGTATTGTTACCTGGTGGTAACATTGTGTGTACCAGATCACCTTTCCTGGACAGTTTGAAAGTCTCTAGTTTATAGATTACTGTTATCCATTACCCTCCCCCCACCCCCAGTTTGTACAGGTTAAAAAACTGAGCTGTGAGATTTCAAGGTAAACCTGCATTCAGTACTATTGCCATATTTATCAGTGGATTCTGCCCCAAAAGTGATTCTAAAAGCTGCATCACAAGCTCACACGGGATTGGAATACAGATTGGCTTGCAGCAGGACAGCAGCTGTCTTTGGGTGAAATAGTGTCAAAGGAATCAGAACGTGTGTGTGTCTCAGGGGCATTTGTCTTTTCTAAGTGCAGCAGAGTTAGGGAGAGCTTGATTTGTGCAGATGAAGCAGAAGGAAGTGTGGGCACCTCTGCTGCAAAAAGTACTTCAGAACTGGCAAAAAGAAAAATCTGTAAATTGCTGCTGCTGGAGGAGGATTTAGCTAGAGAAAGGAGAATCCCGTCCTTGTTTGGAACGCATCACAAACCCGTCTTTTGCCAGCTAGTCATATCTGCTAGTTATTGCACAGCCTGCCAGAAATGGATGTAGGCTTTCCACCTACATCATTGAAAGGTTAGCAGTTCGTGTTTCCATACATTTTTATTCCCATTGTAAGAGGACTCCCAACCAGTACATCTTATAAAAATGCATCGTAGCAGTATAGCGTTTTGATTTTTAGAAAATGACAAAATGCCTTGCGGTGACTGCCATCTCCTCTTCACACAGGATCTGAAGAACCTGGAAAGCTGCTCTGTCTAGAATTGTAACAAACTGAATTTTATATTTTGCACAGTATTCTGCAAAGTCTAAACTGGCAAGCCTCAAAGTCAGAAAATTGAAATTAAAATTGCAATAAAAATTAAAAAAAAAACAGAAGTAACCTTTAAAAAATAGACATTGTTGTAACATAAAAATGTTTCTGAAACAAGAAGCTTATTCTGAAATTCAAAATAAACGATCCATTCCCAAAGTGCAATTTGATCAAAAAGTGTACTCTGCAATAGTAAGTTTCAGTATTGACAATGTGCCTTTTCGTGTTGTTTTTCCAAAATTGAAGATACCTTCTGATGGAAAATTTTCTGTCAAAGATCTTCTCATCTGTTCAAGCTGTCCCACCCTTTTGTCTAAATCATAAGAATAAATGTATTTCTTTGATATGGAAATGAATTTCTAACGGGGAGTAGGAAGTCTCTTTCTGAGTGTATGTTTTCATTAAAAATTATGCAAGTTTAGCAGTTGTGCATGTATTTGAGTATGGTCTTCTCAGTCCTATTGAACTGTATGACATTATAAGATTAAAAATATATATGAAGTCCTGTTTTAGGGACAAATGCTCAATTTTCTTTTAAAATGAATGTAATGAACTAGAAATATAAAGAAAGTATTTTTTTAAAAAAAATAAATTAGAATTCATTCTGATTTGGAATCAAAGCTGAAGAGCACACAGAGAGAGCAATTCTGGATGCCTCAGAGCAGAAGTACCACTCCTCATTTTAGAAGACAGGGAGAATCCAAAAGTGTGGGCTTCAATCAGCCGTAAAGTCTTGAAGTCTTGAGTATGTATTCCAGGGCTTCTGCATTCCCCAAATCTCCTCCTTGGCTTTTTAGCTGAACTCTAGGATATGTGAGAGCTTTTGTGATGGCTCTCAGCATCTCAGCTCTTGTCTTTTCTGCCTACTTCAGAATACAGCATGGAAGCTCAAGGTATTTAGGTGAATATCTGCAGCTGGAAGGTGGAGTTGGAAAACATGGGTTCCCCTGCAGACTGACAAAAATTGAATATCTATATGAAACAGTTTCAGTGAACCACTATTCTCCTGCAGAAGAACATAAATCATAGAATGTCCAGTGACATCTTTCTTCCGTGGCACAGCTGTTTTGGCAAAGGTGTCTGCTGAAGCCCTTTCTTACAGCAGGAGGGCTAGGACTAGCCAAATGTCTCAGTGCTCCAACTTTATCTCCTTGGCTCTGCCAGGAGTAATAAAAATAAGACCATTTTCAGAATGCATAATGCTGAAAATCAACGGTGACTGGAAAAGAGCTACGGAGAGGCATGGCAGTTCTGGATGAGCTAATAGCTCAGTGATTGACATGTGTCATAGATGACAAGTGAAAGTTAGGGCTCATTGGGAGGTGTAATTTGAGCTAACTATGCACATTGCCAGGTTCTAACTGAGCAGTAAAGACCTGACGTTGTCAGAGATTGTTCAATGACTGCAGCAGGAACTGGAAAAGCAAACAGTGTTGCGATGTTTAAACAGACAGATAAGAAATAGTGTTATTTTTTACACATAAGTCAATTTTAACCACTTGACTGGAATATGACATTCAGTTTTGGTCAAAAAAAGATGATTCAGAATATAGAGTATGCATATGAAGGGAGGCTGAGTAGAAAGATTTCCATATAAAGACTCAACATAATTTAGAAAGAAATAAAGAGAAGAAATAATAAAATGTGTAAGCAGATACACACAGGAAAGGTAAAGCACACTCTCATGCCTACATTTTGTTATTGTATAAGAAAGAATGGATAACTGAAATGAAATAAAGAACAAAAAGTTATGTTATAAGGTACAAGGGTTTTTAAGCACAGACTACATATGAATCTCATTTTCACAGGCAAGATAGAATTGAGGCCAAGATCTTAATATACTTTTTAAATGAATTAGACATTTACATGCCTCTTTTGAGTTTGTACTATATCAAATAAAGATATTGCGAGCAATATGCCTTTTAGGCTTAGGAGTTAAGAAGAAACATCCCCAATAGGCAGATTATTCCATAACTGATCATTACTTTCCCTGAGGCTCTTGTCATGCTCTCTGTTTGAGATAGGCTACTGGAATAAACCAGTGTTATGACATGTTAATAAAAGTACACTGCAGTATTTTGAATGCAGTGTTTTTAATGGCATTAGGCCTGTCTATGTTTAAGCACTTTTCAGACATTGTGACAAACTTTGAGAAACATACAGGCATTGTTGAAAATTCTTGCCATGCTTTTATCAAAGACAACTTTCTGCTTTAGCTCATTCTCTGTATATCATTGATGCAGATAACAGAGGATACAGACAAGAAAACAAGAAAAAGGTTTGTCAGCCAAAGGAAATATAACTCAATATACAATGACTCGACTGACTTTATAGTCCTTCCCATTTACAAATCCTCTCCAACTCAAAATTAATTTGAACTCTAACGAAGGCTCTTAAATGTTTCATAAATGAAAAGGTCATTTTTAAAAGGTTGATGTTTTTGCACTTCTTTTTCTTTAAAATTAGGTTGAGAAAATAAAAATATTATTCACCTGAAACATGACGGGAACCAAAACATTCAAAAACACCATGAAGCATTTAAGATACTTATGATTAATTAGCTAATCTATTAATGAGAGACTGAGGAGTAGTCAGAAATATTTGAAGTGTGCTTAATTAATAGTTTTTTTCATAATCCCTTGGCTTTTTTCACTTTGTTTGCCATTTCAGACTGTGAAATCAAAGACTGAATTCTGCAGTTCCTCATGTGCACTGCTACACAGGAGCATAAATGGCTGTGGTCTGCAGCCCTTCACAACAATCATCTCTCAAGTTACTTGTCTGTACTCATGAAAATAAGGCCTCTGCCTTGCTCATGCTTCAATGCTAGATGTAATAAATAAAATTTGGAATGAAGCCCTGCCTTCCTGAAACCAGCTGAGTGACAGTTTTTTGTTGGTCCCTTTGGTGGGATCAAAATCAGAACAGGGGAACTCTAATCTACTAGACTCCTGTCTCTAGTGATAACCAACTGTAAATTGCAGTACCAGTTCTCCAGTGTGTGAGAAACAGCTAAAGGTGCCTTGCCATGACATTATGGCAGCCCAAAATACACTGGATACAGGTAACCACCCATGCAGAATTCATGAAATTATGTGGGGTTTAGGACTTGACTGTTCTCTCTAAAAATTCAGTGGAAGTCCTTCCACTGACTTTAATCAAAATTAAATGAGGCTGCTCTTCAGCAAGGTGGTTAAGAGCAAGCCTAGTTTTCAGGCACATAAGTAATTGACTTCAGAGGACCTGGTCCTTCTGTAAGTACCTTGGAGAACTGAGATTATATCGCATGATAAACTATTAGGACTAACTAGGAAGTGAAGACTGTAAAATCTAATGGAAACAGCAATATGAAAGTAGCAGGCTTGAGGCTCGTTAATTTTTTTGCTAAACATGCTGCATTTAATTTCTTCATTTATGTTCAGGAAAATCTTCCTTAAAACTGTCTTCTAGTACTCAAATGTATTGTGAAATGGTTAATATTATTTTCACAGCGTTAAATATACTCTTAAAGGTCCAAAAGGAAGCACGTTTCAAAGCCAAAATAGAACCCAGTCCTTACTACTCCAGAAAGGTAAATGCTGGGTTTTATGTCAGGTTGGTTTGAATTGCAAGAAACATAAGAACAGATATGCCTTGTAGTAAGTTAGCGCGAGGGAGTAGGGCATTGTTTAGTGCCTGTTTTATGTTGCCTGCGTTGATTTCTGTTGTAACTAAACAATGGAATACCATAACTAGTTATTTAAATAGGCACAATTGCAGTTGTAATTCATTATTTCACATGCAAAACTACTATTTAAGAATAAAAAGGAAGAAATAAGCTCTTTATGGTTTTAAATTAAAAACAGCAGTTAATATTATACAGCAATTTATAGTTGTCAAAAAAATTAAAAGTTTTTCTTTTGATTTTGCTGGTCTTAAGTTGATTTAGGAGTATCATCCAACTAGTAGCAACTAAATTTAAGATAGTAAGGGCGATTCTATTATTCTGTTCTTTTTTTATTCATTATTTTTTTAATTGGAAATACTTATGCTAGTTCATTTAAAATGCTGGGAAAAGAAGTATTTCTCTTACCCCGTTCAACACTTACTGGCCAGAGCTTTTAGACATTTCATCAGTTGATGAAGAATTCCTCTAGCAGAAGTCAACAATTTCTGTTCCATCTCTTTTTCTGTCTGCCAGGACATGCTGGTTGCATGAACGCTCTGGTTGTGCTTGTATCTGATCCTGCATTAGAGCAGCTCTGAAGCTGCTCTAAAAGGCATATCGTAGTGTTCGTTACAGAAATTCAAATGCTAGAAGTCTAATGTTTTCTAGTTTTACAGCTGTGTAATTTTATGCAGTGACAGCAGCATAGTACCTGAAGAACACAGCAGCACTGCAAGCCCTCCTCATAAGTAAGTTTGTAAGAACAGATGCTGAGTCAAGGGGAGCTCATCCATTGTTTACTCAGTTTAAAGTAAAAATTTCCATTGACTTTAACTTTCCATAGATTTAACTGTAGGTGGTGTCAATTTCTGAGAGATTACAAAAAGCCTAGAATTAACAGTTTATTGTTGGGTCCTGTTTAATAACAGTTTTATATTGTTTACTAACCATCTTGGCATCTGATTAGACACTATAACAATCATTTGGTTTGAGCTTCTTTACTTGCGCTAACTGCTCATTTTAAAAAATAATGACTTGGAAGTGAAAATACACAGCCCACATAGGTAGCACAAGCAATTGTTTAGCTAGCCCTGCTATTCTTGTATTCTGATGCTTCACGTTCAGAGGAGGAATAAATCCTCCAAGTCTCATGCTTCACAAAGAACCTGATGAACGGTGTGTGAGGGTTTGCTCGGTTCTGTAAATTCTGCATGACCAAATCTGCAAGAGCAAAACAAAGGTAAAAGCTTTTTTTCTCCTGAGTATTTTGAGTTCATAGAGAATAATAGCCAATTAAGAAAAAAGGAAATATTTGATGGCTAAAATCCAGTAATATTATCTGTCCCAGGTCAATTTGACGTTTAATATGCTGTTTTCCCTTCAGCAATTTTACTACAGGGGGCAATTTAAGCATTTAAAGAGAGGGACTGAACTGTTCCCATCTTGCATAGTTGGTATTTTTCTTACATAGGTGATGTTTTATCATTACAGCGGTGACATTTATTTATGTACATAGATGCTCAGTAAAGAAGATTCATTTGTACAGTAAGGGCTTTATTAAGACTGATAATGACCTCCTGAAGAATTATTATTACTTTAAATAATTTAAAGCTATCGGATTGTTGGATTCTTCTTTCCAGAACTATGAGTACAAAAGGAGGGAAAGCAGTTATACCTTTTTCTATGTGCATATATTTTTGATAGATTAATGCAGGGTTATTGAATAGCTTTGTAAATTCAATAAGAATACCTAAGCTGTCAGAAACATATCTAAGTTGTCAGCACCAATAATGATGTAGACTCACGCATGATCAATAACTACTGAAAGTTTTGATTTCTCTGAATCATTCCAGATCCTTGCTTGGCCAGTAGTCACAATAAGTTGGGTTTTTTTGATGGACTGGTGTGCTGAAAGGGAAAAAATAAATCTCAGTAATTGATGATTTTTTGGTAACAGTTAAACAATTACTTTAGGCTGTTTCCAAGATTAATCTTTTTTAGTGTTATATATAAATACAAGTCACTTTTCCAAGCAAAAGCAGCAAATGGTAACCATTGGGTTAGAATTAATAACTGTATTGCTGACAGCCAAAACTTGCTCATTTTGAACTCCAGAAATCTGCAGACATCTTCACTTCATCTGGTATTAGTGTTCCACACCATCTTTTATAGATAATGACTGGCAAAGATAAGCAATCTTTTTACTAAGTCCCTCTCCCTTTCAACTGGTAAATATATGTTAAATAGAAAACTGAGCTGAGCTATTTATTGTGTGCTTTTGCCAGTTGAAACAGTGAATTTAAGTACCTCCATATAACACATCACTTGCATTTAAGGCATTCATTAGGTTGTGATAAATAACTTTTTTTATCTGTCAGTTATGGAAGAATTGCTGCTTTTTAAGTCTTATATGTAGCTTACCACAAAAGTGTTTCTCACATTAAATCTTCCAGAGAAGGCCATAACATGGTCTCTTTTTGTTAGCAAATGTTTTGTTTGTTTGTTTTCCAAAGGCAATTACAACTTATCATGGAGAAAAAAATAAATTAGAACCATTGATGGGATGAAAATAACAGCAGACACAAAATGCCTAGACCCTGACCTGTAGTATTGTGGAAGCAGGAAGGATCCCTGCACACTGCTCCTGTTCTTTGACTCCTCTCAGCATCAGCCACAGGCCACTGTCCAAACAGGGATAACAAGACGCCTGGTCTAAGTACAGTATAATTGTGTCTAGTTGCCTTATTTAATGTGAGCCTGAAAAAAAATATCAGGGAAATAATCAGAAAGGTCACTGGGGAAAAAGAAGATGAAACCTTCTCCTCCCAATGCTCTGCAGAGGTCATCATAATCTTTGGCAGAAATTTGTTTTACAGGTGAGTGACTCTAATCAGGAGACTTCCTTGAAATCTCTCACTGAAATATCCATCACCTCCATTAGCTTTTGTGGATTCTGCAAATATTCTTGTTGAGGCTGGAAAAGACCTCTGAGATTATCACGTCCAGCCTATGACTCAGCACCACCACAACAGCTAGACCACAGCACTAAGTGCCACATCCAGCCTCTCCTTAAACACCTCCAGGGACAGTGACTCCACCCCTTCCCTGGGCAGTGCATCCCAATGGCTGAGCACCCTCTCCATGAGGAGGTGCTTCCTGAGATCTAACCTAAACCTGCCCTGATGCAGTTTCAGGTTGTGCCCTCTCGTCCTGTCACGAGTTGCCCAGGAGAAGAGCTCGACCCTCACCTGACTGCAACCTCCCTTCAGGGAGTTGTAGAGAGTGATAAGGTCCCCCCTGATTCTCCTCTTCTCCAGGCTAAACACCCCCAGCTCCCTCAGCCTCTCCTCACAGGACTTTCCCTCCAGTCCCTTCCCCAGCCTCGTTGCTCTCCTCTGGACCCGCTCCAGCCCCTCAATGTCTTTCTTGCAGTGAGGGGCCCAGACCTGCACACAGCACTCGAGGGGAGGCCTCACCAGTGCTGAGTACAGGGGCAGAATTACATCCCTGCTCCTGCTGGCCACACTGTTCCTGACACAGGCCAGGATGCCATTGGCCTTCTGGGCCACCTGGGCACACTACTGGCTCCTGTTCAACCGGTTGTCAGCCAGCACTCTCAGGTTCCTCTCTGCTGGGCCACTCCCCAGCCACTCCTCCCCCAGTCGGTAGCGCTGCAGGGGGTTATTGTGGCCAAAGTTTAGGACCCTGCACTTGGTCTTACTGAACTTCACACCACTGGCCTCAGCCCATTGACCCAGCCTGTCCAGGTCCCTCTGCAGTGCCTTCCTACCTTCTGGCAGATAGACATTCCCTCTCAGCTTGGTGTCAACAGCACCTCTGCTGTTTTCGTATTTCAGACTGAAAAAGAATGTGTACTCAGCTAAATCTCTGTAAATATAATGATTAAGTAATTCATGTATATAATCCATGAGTTAGAAATGCTGGCTTCAGTCCTGCAAATACAGATGTCTTTTCAGATGCGTGCTTTTTGTTTGTTATGCTTCAGTGATTGCATTCCTGTAGCAAAATATTTCTTCATCCTAGGACAGTGAAAAAGAGTCAGTGCTTCTGTGTAATTTTCTGTCCAGTAGAAATGAATTATTTTAAGCATCTTCTTTTGATTCTGTCACCTGTGCTTTTTAATACTGAGTTAGGACAGAGCCTGGGAACGAGACATTTGCAGCTCTCACTCTCTTACTCGCCCGTTACAAAGATTTACACGTTCCCTTCTAAGTTGCTCCTCTTCATAAAGTATGCCCGACAAATATTTTGTTTCTCTTCAGATTTTGAAGGACAGATCCTTATACACACATCCTCAGCATTATTCTCTGTCTTTGTGAGGTACAGAGAGGCCGTGGTACTGTTACCCCTGCGTACTAAGGAAAATCCTCGCCACAGAAGCAATGGAGAGAACACATTCAGTTCTGTGCTAGGTGGCTCTTGCAACTCCTGGTTGACATGTCCCTAGATAAGGAAAAAGTGTTGAGATGCTACAGGTTAAGTCCTCTGCAGTGTTTTTGGGCCTGCTAATAGTGAGTAGTGTAAGCCCTACCTGAAAAACAATTCTCTCTTCTAGCCAGGTTTATACACAGGTTAACCACAGCTTTATGCCAAACCCCCAGCCCTTAGAGGACAGTGGTACTTCACAGGCAGACTTCTGGGGTGCTGAGCATTTTGCTCTAATTAGGGGAATAGCAGCTTAACTCAAAACAGCAACACTTTTATATATATATGGCTTTCTATATGTCCTGTCAGTATGTGATCAAAACTTACATACTCCGTCATGCATCAAAATCCTGTTGTACCAGGTAGTATATAAGCACAGCATGAAAGTATTGCCCTTGCTCAAAGAGGTTGTAAGACAAGAGATGGCAGGTTGCTACAGACAGATGGGGAAGTGGGCTGAAACAACAAGAAAGAGCTGCTCGGCTGAAGAGGCAGCATTACCAGCGACTTAATCACTGTCAGGCAGTAGAAAGTTTCAAGGAGCGATTTTGAGGAGGTTAGAGAGGAGTCTCTGTGGATGCTTCCAGGGAACTACTTTTAGACATTAGAAGCAACTTTGAAGACTTTGTATGTTTGAAAATACAGCTGATAGCAATGCAAGCGGCATAATTTGATCAGAGGGAGAAACTATGACAACTGAAAAAAAATATAGGGATGGATATATATATGTATATATATATATATAAAAAAAAGTATATATAGTGCTTTGAAAATTGAATGAAGACAAGTCAAATCAAGTTTATGCTTAAGTGGGCTGTATAGTTGTGGTAAGATCAACACAGTGCCCTGGGAAAGTGATCCTTGCAAAACCAAAGGTATTTGACGGATGCAATTGGTTTTGTTAATGCAAGACTACAGAGCCTTACTGGATAGCTCTTGATTGTTGTGAATTGAGTCTGCTAAGTCATGTGTGAAATGTAGGAAAAAATCTACATACAATTCTTTTCTGTACAGGTGTCAAATAATTGTTTTTATTTCTATTTTCTTTCAAAGGAAACATCAGTTATTTTCCTGTGCTACTTAAATACATCAAAGTAATGTCTTTATGTTTTTCCTTCATATTTGTACTCCATGATGACTAAGTCTCTAATGGAGATTTTCTAACCAGTTATTCCTACAAGATCAGTGTGAATACCCTCATAGAGCTATTTCCTATATACTTTATAGGAGAAGTTGTTTTCCAGCATAGCACTTTCCATTGAGGCATGACTTTCTGATTGAGGTAAACAATTTGTATTGAATTTAGCAAATTGTTTTGACTAGAAGGATTTGAAAAAGTAAAAACATCAAAATAAAAACTTCTCTAGATCTCTAGAACAAAGTATTCCTATTTCTCATCTCAAAATACTTTTTTTTTCTTCTGAAGTTAGCCTTTATTTCTCAAGTATTTAACAAAAAAGTGAGTTTCAGATTAAATCAAATCTTGACCTGAAGCACCTTTGCTGTATTTTTTTTTAAATTCTAACAATGTATTGGTCTAGTTTGTTCATCAGGTCTAATTATTAGGCCTTTTTTATTTTCAAATTTTATTATAAAATAGAGTTTTGAGCTGACAAACATTATAGTCTGGTGATATCTCAAATTTACATTGAATGCTGAATTGCTGTATGTATTGTCTAGATTCCTACTCTATCAAATATCTTTGATACTTCACATTAAGAAAGATGAGTATATTAGTTCTCCAAGCTCCTTTAGCTTCCGCTTTATATACATACCGGATTTTGGGGATCTTAGAACTTGTATAAAGCAATGAAAAGCACTTGTATATCAACTATTTATTTTTATATTCTTGTCTATCTTGAGAACTCTTATGCTACCCCCAACAATACAAGTGCGTTAAAGCTTTTAATCTTTATTTCACCACCATGTGGGATATATATTAGCCAAAAACTGTCAAAAAAAGTGTAAATTTATTACAGAACCTCTTCTGTAAAGATGAAATGTATTTAAGAAAATCTGGAAGGGTTCCACAAATCTTTTTTTAATAGAACTAAGAGATTTTGTAAACTGTATTAAAAAATTAAAGCAGTGTGGACCTGTGGACCTGAGTACTATTTCTGGTGGGTATTCCACATACTTTTCAAAACTATATGAAAAATGTTTCACTCATGGTGCAAGTCCACCCCGCAGCTCTGCAACAAGAAAATAAGTGCTGCTCTCTTTCTTTGTTTTTAAAGCATCCACATTAATTCCAGATAATTCTCTTGTGCCAAATGCTCAATTGCTGCAAAAACTCTTTGGAGTAGTGGCATCACCCTCTTTGCTATTTTTTGCTATCTGCGAAGATGGCTCTACTTCTTCTAAGCAGTGCACTTGTGTAGAGCTGATGTAGTGGGAATAAGGAATGCCATGTCTGATTCATTAGTTGCAATTACTTATCATTATTCATTATTTATTTTGATTTATAATGGATAAAAAGAACCTACCCAGGGCCATTTTAGCATGAATGATAAATGGAGTCTCATAAAACGATTAAACTGGCAACTACTGCTTGTCTCTTAAGTGGACAATAATTAATGTAAGATTGAGAAAATTCCCACCAATGCTTGTCTTGGTCTTTTTTGTGCGACTCTAATTACAAAATCCGGCCAATCTTCCCCAAAGCTAGGAAACTTCACAAAATTTTAGCAAACTATGAGGAAACAAATTAAGGCCTCATGTAAAATCAAGCACTTCCATCATGACAGTCAACAAAACTTATTCTTCAATGTCAGCAGTCAGTTCAGTCCAGAGTCTGCAGGGAACTAAAAACCTGTCAGGGAAAGTTCTGAATGATGAATGCTTTTGTTCTTGCTCAGGGTGCCTGTCAGAGGATCTAGCACCTCTTCTACAAGCTGGAAAAGGTCTTTCATTGTATGAATGTGGTACAGCTACATTCTGTGTAAGTAAAATTCCCCATCAAGAACAGGAAAGTACCTATACGACAGGCCGTGGAAAGGTTTCTGCTCAGCCACCTAGGAAGGCGGTTTGTCTTAAGCATTCCAAAGAATATATTTAAGTATAGTACTAGTTGTTATATCAGCTTTAGAGCTAATGAGAGTGCCTGGTTTCTACAGACTTTTGTCCTCTAATCTCTCAGATCTGTCTTCCATGGCAATAACATCTGTTCCTTCCTGCGTCTGTCTGTGACACCCCTGCAGATAAAGCATTTTGTCATTAGTTTGCAACTAGATATGTGCAGATTGCCTGGCCCAGCTGCCTTCAGATGGGATGTGTAATTTTTATATTCTGCCTACCTTCCTCTCAGGAAATTCTATCTCAGGATGTACTTGTGTCTGTTTACCTCCCCTTTTTTTTTTCTACTTTCCAATTTTGTAACAACTTATAGGAAGTCAAATTCTCTTTGAGCCTTCTGCCTCTTTTCTAAATCTGCCTGAAACTGGCCCACTGGCTCAAAAGTTATTTAGCGGATGACAGGGAAAGACAAGAAGATAGCAAAAAACGTCTCTCTCTCAAGACATTTTAAATTAAACCTGTTTCTTAAAAGTCTAACTTTAAATATATATCTAAAATATCTTAAACTTGATTGTTCCAGTATTTAAAGGGTGACTACAAAGAAAATGGAGACTCATGACGTCACATGGAAAACATGAGGAGTAATGGGTACAAACTACTCTTGGGGAGATTTTAGTGGGACACGAGGAAACTTTTTCCCAGTGAGAACAACCAGTGATTGGAATGATCTTCCCAGGGAAGTGGTAGATTCCCCAACACTGGACACTTTTAAGATTCAGCTGGACAGGTTGCAGGGCCATCTTGTTTAGACTGTGTTTTTGCTTTTGCCAAGGAAGTTTGGACCAGATGATCCCTGAGGTCCCTTCCAACCTGGTATTCTATGGTTCTACAATAAATGTGTTAATATTTAATTCTGTAATGGGTAAAGGGAAAATAATCTGTATGCAGTACCTTCACGAAGATGTGTAGGATCAATTGTGTACTATTTAGTCTGCAATCTTCATCATGTTAATCTTATAAGTAAAATTTTATGAATCTTGCTTTCCCAGCAGGAGTAGCACAGTATTTAAATATATTTTAAGCAGTGTGTCGCATGCTTTTATTACTGTTTATTGATCAACAAACAGGATTTTGATTAACATACACAATGGCAGGATTTGCACAGAGTTTTACATAAAAGTGAGAGCAAGGATAGTGACTTGTGTCCTAGATTCATTTTAGAATAGACACCCAGACCTCTGCTTTCTTATAACTTCTTGCAATGATTTCATAGTTTATGTGTTCTAGGATTCCTATGCAAAGGCTGAAGTTGTAGGCTTCTGAGTCACAGATTTTCTGTACAAAGAGTATAAATTGTAAAGCTGCTATTACGGATACCTAAAAGCACAGATTGTAAAGGAGGTAAAGAAAATACTAATGCACATTAGAATAATTGGCTTTATTTAATACTAGATACACTTTATTCCCCTTCTGAGTTAAATTATGCATAGACAACATAACAGATTACTCCCCTCTGTGCCCTGACACTTCATCACTTAATGGATAGATAGGTGGAACTTCAGAAATAAATTATTACCATTTAAAAAAAAATAAAAATCAAGTGTGAGAACTTGATTACCACTGCAAAACTTGTCCTAATATTAAATCTGCAGCGTGCGCTGCATATAAATTCCTGGTTTGCGTGATAAAGGGCAAGACGGACGGCTCTGCTATGATGTGCTTACTAATTAACCAGCATTGAAGATAGCCTTGTCATGAGAGAGTAGTCATCTCCAGTACAACTAGGAAGCAAATGATTTTGCTGCTTAGACCAAAAGATGAATACAGAAGCAGGCTGTGTGTCATTGGAACAAAAAGAAAGCAGCTCACAGAAGACTGTGAGGTCCCATAGACACTTTTTCATTTGGTATCAAGAGTTTGGGCGCTATAACACTATTACACTTACAGGGTTTTTTTACTAGTAGCCCTAAAATGAGTGGACAATGAGAAAGTGAAGCAGAGAGTATAAGCAGAGAGTGCTGCCAAAGCCTGTTAGTTTTATTCTATATGATCAATTTTCTGCTATTCTTCCAACATCTTATTTTATGCTTCCAGCACTTGCAATAACTGTTGCCTCTGCCTTCTCTTAAAATGCATATATTTATATGAAACAGTGAAAATAAGTAAGGGAGTTGTTAGAAAATGAGTGTTTCGTGATCAGTTGTGGTAATTCTATTTTGGTTTACTTTATTAGAACAACCTAAGCTGAAAATCAGACAAATGTAAAACAGTTCTTCAAGACAGTCTTGTTTTCCTTTCTGGGGCTAAAAACATTTGTGTGTGAACACGTGTTTTTAATAAATAATTGAAGCTGCTGATCTTATGCTTTTCAGAAGAGTCACACTGTAATAACTGATATTGGAGATGTACTATGAAGCAAGCTTTAGATTTTAAGAAGCCAGCTATTGTAATAACTTTTAACAGGAATGAGAGCAGTTAAAGAAAATTAGCTATCATTGGTGGCAGCAATTTGGGAGTGCTGCATTTCTCTACGTTACAATACTTAGTACATGTAACTATTTCTTACCGTTTCTATCCCAACCAGCAGATAAGGCTAAGTAATTGCAAATGAAATAATACAATACATTTCTACTTGTGGAAAATATAAATAATTATTCTGTTTTGAACATCACAAGGTATTAGAAAGGATAATATTTTAATCCTGTGAGGATGCAGATTGTAATGATAATCCTAGATTAACTGTCGTTTTTGTTCTGAGGAATATAGATCCCTCAAGCCAATATATAAACTGTTTTTTTATTTATTTTCCCATGCAAGACAAGTCTTATTAGTCCACAAATATTGTTGAGTAATTGACAGTGTAATGCCTAGGCCACCCAGCCAGAAACTCGCAGCTCCTTACAAAGCACTTATACCACATGAAGCTCTGCTCATGTGAGGGACGATCTCCACTGACAACATGAATGAACTTGGTTTGTTACTCATACAGGAGCTGTGGTGCAGTTTATCCAGATCCTTAGTTTCTAGAAATAGGGGACCAAAATTGGGGACCAGTACCAGAACATACAGCTGTGTCTTAGTCTAGATAGAACCTGAATTTTGGCTTAGCCCTGTTGTTACCTTTTAAAATACTTTTTCTGCTCAGAACAAACATGATAGAATGGCCATATAAATTAATGTCTATCAGTGATCAAAAAGCTCCAGCAATATTTACAGTGGAAGCATGATCACTCCATGATTATAATTGACTGAAGTTTATTATTGTTATGTGATTTCTACATAGCTAGGCTATAAAATGAGGACAGAAGTGGTGCAGGTTACATGTATAAATATTACCTCCTGAGAAATGTTCAAGAGAAGAAGGGAAAAAAATAAGCACGTAAGAGCCCTATGAGTTGAATGAAGAAAAACTTCGACTCCTGAAGACATACCATACATGCAAGTCAGGCAACAAGAGGCAGTCCGATCCTTTTTG
This sequence comes from Trogon surrucura, assembly GCA_020746105.1. Lineage (NCBI taxonomy): Eukaryota > Metazoa > Chordata > Aves > Trogoniformes > Trogonidae > Trogon > Trogon surrucura. The sequence goes on from CM036618.1 coordinate 59,302,922, forward strand.
CATCGGATATCTATCTCATCGCTATGAGTATAGTGATCCAGTGGTCAGTGTTTAGCGCATGTCTCCTTGAGCTTTATTTTGCATAACCTTCTCCTGTGGATATCCAGCAGACGGGGTGGGGGTTGCACCCACACTTACTACATCTGCTACTTCTGACCTCTTTGACTGTTTGGCAGAGAGAAGCCCCATGCATGAGAAATGTCACCCTGGGTTCTCGAACCTATTAATTTCAAGAAAGATGGAACTCATTGTTTTATGTCCTATCCCTGTTCTGAGTGATCATGTGCTAGTTTCTCCGTGTTGTACTTATGCCACAGTGAGTTAGCAGCACAGGATTCACACCCCCTTTGTAGGGGGTTGAGTCTCTCCTCCTGTCCAAGGAACTTAGGACAGGCACTCCTAGATTCCAGGTCAATCTCATGAACAGTCATATATTCTACCTAGGACTTTGTTAGACAAGGAGATAACAGCTCAGCAACATCCAGGAGCCAACTCAGTGCTAAACACTTTACTAAATTATGTTTCCTCATGTTTCTTCTGGTCTTCTCGCTCTGGGCTGCTCCATGCCTGAATAACCCCCCTCTAGCTGAAAGGCGTGGGATGGAAGACACGTTCACCCCGACTTAGAAAGTGGACTACATTGGTGTGGACCTAGATGAATTCAAGGTACTTAAACAGCAATTTAGATAGACAGATCTGGTTTGTTAAATGAGTGTGGAATGATGGTTTCTCTCCCACACCTGGAAACGCATCTACCTGAATGGGATTACAGCAAGTAGCTGCTGCCCACACTCTCTCCCTTTTTGTCAATGATAAAGAACTCTTGAGTCCTGAGCAGGTGGTCTAATACCTTGATGGATCGCTTATTTAACTGAATATTTAATCTGCTTTTCTAATATCACTGAAGTTTTATGTAATATCCTGTGTTAGAAAGAAAATAAACATATTGGCAGGTTAAAATTAAATTAGTATAATCTATTATTAGTGAAAGGAGTGTTTTATAGAAAATAATCAGGAATTTACAGTACCCATATGACATGATAAAGAGTTTTAGTATAGGACTCTGAGGGAAAAAGGAAAAGATGTTGGTATGAATGAAGGCAGAAAACACAACAGAATGTATTTTAATTGCAAGGAAACATTCTACATAATTTTTAAAATTATTTGTATATATGAAGCAACTTATGTGTAATGAAATACAAAAGGTAAAGCATGGAAATCTCACATAGACTTTCATGTACGTTCCTCCATATTAATGCATTCCAGATAATTGTTGTGCAAGTTTTCAATTCTTGTTTCCTTATACGCTTGCCAGGATGAACTCACAAAATACATATACTAGGGAAGCAAACATGTGGCTCCATTCGTAATAGCATTGAAGTAAAACAAAACCAAAAATAAACCAAAAAACCCTCCAACAAACAAAAGAACCAAGCTTTTAAAGGTATTTAGATACTCTGCTTTCAGCGTGTGCCAGACAAAGCCATTGGTAGCTTTAACCTGCCTAGTTTCTTTGACACTGGTAAAGCTGTACCTGATAATATTGGCAGTAGCCTTCCATAATTTTGCTGGAAAAGGCCTTCAAATACCAGTTTCAGCGTAGGCATTAATCTTGGTTATTGAAGCCATTCTAAACCATTGTTTCTAGAAATCGGAAAATTTTGTCCCTTCAGTGTGTGTCTGATGATTACAAGTGAAAGAAAAATTTGGAGGAACTGACAGCTCTGTGAATATATCTGAGTATTTTAAGTGAGGTTCCACACTTATTGAAAGAGACTGATGGGAAATCCATTTGTTGCATTGTTCTGTATGATTATCTTGAAAAGAAATACATATGAACAACCTTCCCTTTAAATCGGTTGGGCTTTTTTGTTTGCAAATTGTACTAAATTCTTTTCTAAGCTTGTATGAGAGCTTCAGAAGATAAGCAAAATGTACAGAACAATCCCATGTAACACACAGGTCAAATTGCTTAGTACCCAGCTGTAAGTGATTAAAGGTGCTTACTAATTATGGTGAAAATGATTATAGAAGAACTACAGAGATTAGTGCAAAATAGAAGAGGCACCTGACAGAAATGAGCACTGTACTCAGAAATGACAGCATGAGAAAAAAGCACTGTCTTGGATTCTTATTCATAGGTTAGTCAGATTGTTACAGTAAATATTTTTTGTATTTGTTAAACTAAAATGCTGTGGAGTTTATTTTTAGAGCATTCATGGTTTATTTAGAATTAAGACCTATAATTTCCAGCAGCTGTCGTTCTCAGTATAAGGATGCCAGTGCTTGTGCCCAAGTGGCAGTCTCATTAACAAAAGCTCTTCTAATTTGCATATCAGCACAAATGTACTATAAATCGTCTTTTGCTGTAGTCTAGATAACGTTTTTAAAAGACTGTTGCTATCTTGGGTGGGGGAGAAAATTCTGTTGGGACCTGTAACCATGGTAACCAGAAAGCCGACTTGCTCTAATTTGTTGTAATTTAGAAAAATCTAATGCTGATTTACTTTTTACTTCACAAAACATGACGGAATCTCTAACAAAGAGTTCGTACTAAAAAGTGGTGTGCTTCTACCTAATGTTGAAATTCACTAAAACGGTATCCTAGGAAAATAATGTGGTTTCTGTAATATTTCAATAAGATTTTGTTTTCACTCTAAATCATAAGATTTTATCATGATGATATTACACATGAGTTTAAGTTGGAGTTTATAAGTCTTTGTCCCTCCTAGTAAGTATCTAGGAAATATTTGCATAGGGCACTTTTAAGAGTGCTCTAACCACAATTCTGGCAATACATTCTTGTGTGTTGTTCTTCCACGATTGACGTTGCTGTATCCTTCCATGCAGTTGTGACATTTCCACTTCAGGCAGTTGTTTTGCATCAGTACCTAAAGCCTACATCCAAGACAGCTAGAAATGGTACAAACTAAAAGCTAACACTCGGAGCAGCCCTACCTCCCTAAGCGCTGTTTGAGGAGCTAAGTGGGAGGAAGGGCTTCCTGCAAATCAAGGCTCTTTCGGAAACAGGGAAAGAAAGGAGAGATGTTAAGTCAACTCTTCCCAGGCTGGAAGAAAGAGTTGCTCTCTTTAATTACATTTTAGAATTGGATCACTTTGAAGTCAGGGATTAGCAACCTTCCTACTTTGGGATTTAAATGAAATAGCTAATTAGCCCCTAAGAGAGAAAAGGAGTCCCATGAAGTTGAGCTTTTGGCTTTGTTTTATGTTTCCATGACCTCTGAGGATTACAAAGGTTTTGTTTTGGAAGTAAAGGACCGTTTTGTGGGAAACTGTAACTCAATGGGATTCCTGCACAAGCTGATTAGAACCTGTGGTGTCTTTGTGTGGAGATTGACCAAGTGCAGATTTCTAAGAATCGAGGCCCAGATACTGAAAGAAAATCACTTCTGTCAAATGCTTTAGTTCTCAGTAGTTGCTGAACAAAACATATATTCTCTATATACCTTTCAATTATAGTAATTGCCTTGTTCAAGTAAAGACATTTTTACATTTTGCTCATACTTCCAAGGCAAGGATGACATTTAGTGTTAATTCTTGAGGGAAAGACAAATTACAGTCTTTTTTGTACTATCCCTTTCTCTGATATTCTTTGTAGGATCTCTGCTCTACTGCAGTTGTGAAATACTTGCCTGTTTCAGTATCTGAAGTTCACATATACTGGGTTCAGACAGCACATACACATCCCTTAATCCTAATATTTTCAAATATAGTGGGAAAAGCTTTTGAATATGCTGAGTTTAAAAAAGACTGACCTTCACATCACTATTTGTCACATCCACGTCAGTAATTGATAGCAGCTTCAGAAACTGCCATTAACTTAGAATATCACAAATGAAATGAAGAGTTTTTAATATCAATCAAAATTTCAATATAGGAATAGATTAAATAGTTTCTGTGTTGAAGCCTATCCATTTGAAGAATCACCCAAAAGGCAAGCTGTCTTTTTATAGACTTTATGTGCTTTGAAGGATCTTTCTTTCTATGAAGAGTGAATATGTGACATAAACTCAGGAAGATCAGTTTCTATGAAATACATCTAGATTTTATGAAAGAGTCATAATGGAAGAAAACAAAGTGATGCAATTAGTGCAAATCGATCAGCCTGAAGCTAGAAGAACTAAGAATATCTTCTACCCATATTTCTACTCTTCAAAATTTAGCACTTTCTCCAACACAGTTTCATTTGGGATCTCCTTACAAAATAACTTTGAAGTGTAGTTCAATCTCTTATATGACATTTCGTCAATAAATATCCTTGAAAATCAGTATGCCTGTGAGAGAAAAATGTCAGCAGGATTTTTCCTGCAGATGCATATCTGCTATTCGGCTAAGTTGTAGCTCTTCTTGGAGTTCTTCCTGGGGTTCCTGTTTTATTAAGTTATTTCTAGGGAAAAGGCTTTCTTCTACAGGATTCATAATCTTGACACAGCTCAAAATATTGAACTGGTTTAAAAATAACACTCCCTTAATAAAGAGAGACCTGAGTCAAAGGGTAGTATATCATTATGTAATTTAAAGGTATATAAAAAATTCATATGCACAAGAGATAAGACTTCAAAAGTTCAGATTTAACTTTTGAGTCTGATTTTTGATGAGAGAAAATTAATTTTGCATGAATGTAGAAGCTTACATGGAACTTAAAAAGGGAGAAAAATAATCTCCATTGTCCTTTTTACAAAAGCTGGAGATCTAGGATTGGGGTTTTTTTGGTTCATTTTTTTAAACTGTCTCAGTCTATTTTTATGCTATTCTTATTTCTTCTCTGGTTGCATAGTAAATTTAAAGTGAAATTCTTCTAATTTAAAGTCAAATTGCCCTTCTTTCCTCTGTCAGGATAATGCCTCTCCATCTCATATAACCTTTCTGCAGAAGAAAGCATTTACATTATTGTGTTTCAATAGTGGGTCTGGCTTCATACAAACACATCTTTTGAAACGGCAACAATCAGAAGATTCATAAACTGCTGAAAGTATAGATTTTTCTACAACTAGAAACACCCCATATTTTCTGTAAATACTCATCAAAGAAATCCTTTTTTTTTTCTGCGACTCTTAGCTGGAATATGTCTTGGTCCTGCAAGTATTGTACCTAAACCAAAATGTGCTTGAATAATCTTCTATACAGGTTTTACCATAATTAGTTTCACGAATGATGATCAATTTAAAGTTCTGACCACTAATTATTACTTTTTCTCGAAGTGTTCTCTGGGAGTACGCTTTTTCTCACTCACTCTGGGAGGGTACATCCTGTTTAAAAAAGGTACTAGTTTCTCCACAGGGTGCTGTATTCACTGCTATGTGTTTGGACCAAATCATCATCTTTCCTCACAGTTTTCAGGTGCCACTTAAAATGTATGTTATGTTCTCAGTAAGGCAAATATCAGAAACTAATTCAGGTGAGATAAACGTGGACATTAGGAAAGGAAGGTTTTATGGATGTGCTGGTGTTTTTTTTTTGTAGTTGTGGATGAAGTATGTGGGAAAGGAAAGGTCAGATAAGGCGGAGGAATGTGAACTCAACAAGGACTGGCATCATGAGCTAGAAATGTGTATCAGGAGGACAGAGGAAGAAGGCATCAAGTGTAAGTTAAAAAAGAAGCAAGAGTAACAGGAGTGATTGGATGGCGTGGATGTTCAGCAAGTCTACAGATGACTCTTGATTGGGGAGAATAATTGAACTACTGACAGGAAGGGCTGTCACAGAGATGGACCTCAACAAATTAGAGGAACGGGTTGACAAATCTCATTCAAGTTCAACAAACAGAAAGGTAAACACTTGCTTCTGAGATAGAATAATCCATGCAGCAGCATAGTCTGGCCACTGATTGGATAGGAGCAGCTCCCTGGAAAAGGAACTGGGGATTCTGAAGCTTAGGGCAGCAGTGTGACTTTGTGGCCGTTAAATCTAGCATCATATTAGTAGCCCTGTCTAATTATGGTCTATATTAGCAAGAGCGAAGCCAGCAGGTCAAGGGAAGTTATTATTCTTTTCAGCAAACGACTTAAGAAATTGCATCGTGAGTATTGGTTCCAGTTTTGGGACTCAGTATAGTAAAAACATCGACGAATTTAAGGCGGTCCAAAGGAAGATCACTAAGACTGTTAGGTGACTGCAGCCAAAACACACAAAAAAGGCTGGAGGATTTGTGTGTGTTTATCCTGAAGAGAAGTGTTCAGGGTGCAGAATATAACTCTTCTACTCTCAAATGCGTTTTATAGACAGGAACAAAGTCTTTGTCTGAAGAGAAGTTGCAGGTGGCACCAATGGAAATTATGATGAGTTATGAGAAGTACTGAGAGTGGTTTGGCAGTGGAGCAAGTGTTCAGAGAAGCTGTGGAATCTCCACCCTTGGAGATTTTCAAAACTTACCTGAAACTGCTCTGGTCAACCTGACTAAATTTGAAGCTAGCCCTGCCTTGAGCAGGAATTTGGACTTTCCAGAGGTCCCTTACAAATTTGTATCCTATGTTTCTATGATTCTGTTTTTTTCTTTCTGGGTTTTCTTTTATCATTTGTGATTGCAATCTGTAACTCCGTACATATAAGAATTCTGTGCCTCTGTCAAGTCAGGGATGCAGATTTCGATCTGTGTACCTTTATATTTCTGATGTGCTACAAAGCAGTAATTGGAAAGCCTGTGTCAGGAAAACTAAAATGCCTCTGCATTTTGGCGATGGTACATTTTAGTACTCCTTGCCTGAAGTGTGTAGCTATTGTAAGCAAATTATACTTTGCCCAGGGCATAAAGACTGTATATGTAACAGATGTTTTGCTGGCACGCTATTTGGCAGTAGTCAGCAATCTGGTATTCTGATACTGCACAGTCTGAGCTGCACAGCTGGCACTGCATTTCAGGGAGGTATATCATGGACATCTCAAATTCTTGACCTACTAGAAATTTTCTTTAAAAGGTAATAACTTATGTCTGTATCTCATGACCTGCCACACAAAAATATTTACAGAGAGGAACTTTTACCATGTAAGTAAAGTATAAACGGGCATCTGATTTTCAGATTGCAGTCTGATACACACCTCACTGGCATCGGCAACTTGTCAAGCTGCCATCAGTGAGTCTGTGGACTAATGTGCTGTAATACTGTAATATTGTTATTATAATGGAAGCAAACTAGTTCACAGTTGTTTTTTTTTTAAATACGTGTTAAATTGCTATTAATTTAGAACTGTACTTTTTGACTCATTCATGTCTTTAGTATATACCACGTATGTACTCTTTACCAAACCAAGCCATTATTTCATTTGTAGGGAGATCATTACTGCTTAGGAGTATATATTCTTCAAGGAAATGAATATGATTCTTCCAGGAGAAAAAAGGCTTTTGTAGTATTATAGATTAGTTTCTAGGGGACGGCTGTCTGATAATAACTTAGTGCTGTGTTTTACTTCTGGTGAAATTCTACTGCTCCAAGCTCCATTCCTACCCTGATTTGGTTGAAAAGTTTTCCCTAGTCTTCAGCAGTCTGTTGTCCTAAAATGATTGCATTCAAATGGGAGCTGTCAAGGTTTAATTATTCCTGGTCTGGGAGACCCACAGCATGGCCTTATTACCATATATTCTGAGACATTTAATGATGCAGCAACTTCATACCCGCAATTAGAATTCTACTTACATATAGAGAGATTCCCTGAATTGTCATATCCTCAAATCACATCTCCTCTGTTACGTAAATGAAGTGTAAAAATGGCTTACAGCTCCTGCAAGATGCACTGCTGTACAAAGAGCTGCTCATAAAATTACTGAATAGAATGAATGGATTAAGAACGTTCATGCTGTTACTTTCAGTGCATTAAATCTCTGTGTTTTTATTTCAAGTTAATCAGCACTTTGTACTGCAGGATGAAAAACCAACAACCCTGTTCACTGAGCCTCAATAGTAGGAATCATTATCATGCCAAAGAACTTGCATTGCCATGAATAAACTGCTGAATTTCTAGAGATGCCAAATTGCACTTCCTAAGTATGTACTATTTCTGCTCTTTTAAAGTGAACATAGAGGTTTATTAAGTGATGTATTCAAAAGTTTAGAGTTGAAAAAGTTTCACTGGTTTCCAGGCCATGTTATTCATTCTATCTAAATTGTAGTACGTACTCTGTATAATACACCTTAATATACTCCCACACATGATATTAATTTTTGCTACATAGTGTGGGGTGGGATTTTTTTTTTTTTCCAAATTGCATGTCTTAATAAAGAAAGAGATTCTGGTTTTGTCTTACTGTATGTACAAAAATCCCATAGTACTTGGTGTTTTACCCTGCAACGCTTCAGCAAGTAAGGAATATTTTTCATAAGGTTAGACACAAATCATAATAGAAACCCTTGTATGACATTAACTCTGACACGCTACATGAAGTGCTTCTCGTAACTATTATATCTTACACATATTATAACTTTCCAGTTGTAATGTACAAATTGTAGGCAGTCTTTTTAAAAATACGCACCTGCTAGTTCTTCCTAGGAGAAGGAATTATAACATTGGCTGTGCCCATACTAAAGAAGTGTGATAAACTTCAGTTATTTTCTCTGATAAATGTTCACAGATGTGCCAAATCAGTAACAAAACCTGAAGAATGATGAATAGATGGTTCGAAACATGTATTATGTCTAATACCAGTTGTAGCAAAATTCACCAGATCTTTTCAGGTTATTGCTTAATTTATCAGACTAATTTTAAATAGAGAGCTGAGGGCTTTTAGGAGTTTTAAGCCAAAGTATGTTTATGGCAACTAAAGTATTCTGGAAATACTATGGGTGTTGTCATAATTTCTACTTATGTGCTCTATCCCCCTTCTCACCTGCCTCTTATAGAAATAAATGTTTTTCTTTGTCAAACACCTCGAGACTTGCCCTGTTTGGGCACCCAAACAGGAATGTTTCTGCTCTAAGTCTCTACCTTAAGCCAGAATGTGGAAGAGAGCAGGGAAAAATCTAATTATTTCAAATTACCTTGGGTGAGTTTTGGGTACATTCAACCATCTCAGAACTCTCATTCAGCTATTACTTAGCAATCTTTCCCACATGAGTCTTTCCCCCTTGCTTCCTAAAGTGAAATGTTGCTTATAAGAATGACCAAAGTTACTGTCAGAGCTTGTGTAGGGCCAAAACTAACATTTTTTTAACAGTTTCTAGCTATATTATATTTTATTTAGACTGTTTCCCTAGCTTGAAAAATAACCTAGGCTGTAAAAAAAAACCCCTAAAATAAATCTATAAATCTGAACTATTTTATGTATAGTCTGCAGAAAGCCCTATATAGGTTTATAATTTAAATGCTATCTGTCAGTCAAACTAAGGGCTGATGTAGTCTCATAACAATGGTGTAACTCGTAGCTAGGTAAGACTTGCTAACAAATGGTCTGATTAGGAAACCCGTGCACTTCACACATTTGCCGTGTGAGACACTGCATGAGACTGCTTGATATTTGTGAACACATTCTGCAAGAGTTGAGAACAGGTCTCTCAATTCTCGGTTCAGATTGGGATATTAGTTTGCTTGTGTGGCACAAGTAGCTAGCACTAATGTGGGGCAATGGCTATCATCCTTTTAACCCCAGCTTACCCACGACAAACCTCTGCGTGGAGGTATAAACAGCTGCCAGGAAAGATAAGAAGAGACCACATTCTTCTGGCTTATAGCTTAATGTGCTTTCCCTAGGCTACAGGGAATTTATTTCTTGGAAACATGTAGCTGAAGGATACTAATTTTGTCCTCACTAGCCAGGCAACAGTGGGATTTCATTGAAGACTTGATACTTCAAATTGCAAAATCCTGATGCATTTTTTCCTCCTAATCGTTCAGCACCCATGTTGTATTAGTCAAAATTAATCTCTTGAGATTTCTGTTTTCATCTCTGATGTAGTGTTCTGCAAAACATTTCCATTTAGGATGGGAAATAAGGATCCCAAGTGGGAGGGCCTCATATCAGTTTCTTCTGTCTTCCCAGGCAGTGACAATGCTTACTTTTTTTCCTCCCTTTTAATTTTATTATATTCAAATTATTGTTCCTCTAATGTTCTTTCCTTAGTGCATCTCAAAGGTTACAACTATAATAAATATTACAGGGTAGTTTTTTACCTACTTCATTTTGTCTTGTCTTTCTGAGTGTATCATATCTCTGTACAATTGCTGTTATGACAGAAGTGATCCATTATATTCCCAGATCTGTGGAAGGTCAAAACTATCCTGAAATTCTTTATCACCCTATCACAAGTCATAGTGTCATCCTCACTGGAAGATACTAAGTCAAAAAGTCAGTCCTGTTTTTCCCTGATTTTAGCAGCCATTTCTGAATGCAGGGTAATTTCTTGACCCCACTCCTCATCACTTCCCAGATGCTTGCATGCTTTTAGACGTGCCAGCACAATGACTTAGACTGTTGCTCTGTGATCCATTTCTATCAAAATGAGACAGCATTAACACTACGGCTGCATTGAACTGTGCTATGGCAGCCAGATCCGTGGCAGCACAGATCCGTGCTACACTGTGTTTGTGATGAAGGGCAGTGGGGACTGCTTCCCTTTAACCCAATTCAACTCGAGGCAGCATATAACATCTCAACCTGAATCATCATAGCTTTCGTAACTCTCTCTTTGTATATGCATTTAAAAGGTGCCCCTGGACTTATGGTATGGATTACAGTAGGTCAAGCAATGCTTAACTGTATCACTTCTGCATCAGTTCTTCAGTCACTGGGTAGATCTGATGGTTCTTTACCGAAACACCTAAGCACTTAGCTATTTGACAACAGGAGCTCTGGGACATCGTCCAAAAGCCATTAGGTCCTGGAAGGTCCTGTTTACTTCAAGCTTGAATAGGTCCCTAATAGGACATGCCATTTTGGCACTATGGTGTGAATGAGGCAGAGGAAGAAGCTGAACTGTTGCAGATTAGTCAGGGCAGCTTATGGTCTTTATGCTTCAAAGCATGTGTGCACTTGCCAAACCAACAGAAGAGGTCAACTCTTTTTTTGAGAATCTTATTGTTGTTATTAGTTTTCTATTTTTTTGCTAAAGGGATAAGCCCGAAACAAATAGTCAGTACAACTACAACGTAAGCTAAATATGCGAAAGTTGTTACCGTGAGAAATTTCTCAAAATCTCTATCAAAAACATTGCAAATGTTTTTGCATTGCAAATGCGAATGTCCATTTAAAAAAAAAAAAAACAACAAAGTTTCTTAAAACAGCTTTTTTTTTCTAATGCTAAATGTCAAGAGCAGAGCTTTTTTAGTGTTTGCAGTAAATCATTCCTTTCTAGTGCTACATAGCTGAGTGACTACTCTAATAAACATTGCATGAAGAGCAGGACAAGTAACCACAAGCAGATAGCATTTAAACCACAGCCTTGCTTATCCAAGAGGGTCAATACTCTCTTCTTGACCCAGGACCTTTCCGTACTGCTTGTAGCTACAAGGACAATTGATTTAAATTATTCCATCAAAAATGATAAAGAAATACCATGAAATATGTTGTCTTGAACACAGTTACATTGTGTTTTATGCATGCCACCCAACAGAATTAAGCACCTTGCATTCATCAAGAGCACTTCTCATGTTCTGTTGCTTGTGTGGCAAGAACTGATCAACCCATGTGCTCCTTCCCTGCTACTGAACTCAGCAAATGGTCTGTGCAGAACTCCAGCAGATGGGCCTATTCTCTTCTGATGACACATGTTATCTCATGGACCATTTTATAGCTTGTGCTTGTTCAGTTTGTGCCTTAATAGATACACTAATGAATAGACTATCCATGTAGCTCAGCTCTTCACTTCAAAAAGGTGAAAGATGTCATGAAAAGTAAATAGCTAAAAAGAAGATGAGGCCAAATGCGTTGATTTCAGTGAGACCCTGGGAGATTTATGCTTGCTGATGTGTACCTTTTTTTTTTCTGCAGCAAACCCAACTAAAGAATAGTATATATTCTTTTAAAAATAAAGAACACTCTTTTATATTCTATTACAATACATTAGTTTGGTATGACTTACAGTCCCGAGCTGTAGTCAGATCCCTTTGCTGGATGTACTGATATCCATTCTGGCAGCCCTTTTTGGGAAGTCTCTGAGATGTGGATTAAGCTCAAAGTGACACAAAAATCTTAATAATTTATAAATGCAATTAAATGTTACTTAAGAACACTATGTGTGAGACTGTGGAGGATGGGATTTAAAGTGTAGTCAGCATCCTTGCTTCTGTGGTCAAATGTAAGTGTACTTTGCAAGGAAAGGATAACAATGCTAGGGAAATTTGTAAAGTAGAGATAAAACAAAGAGATTTGGAAGACAATAGCAGCTCATAAAGAATAGAACAGCAATATAAGAGAAAAACATTCAGGCATCAGCTTTGGAGAGTATCACCTCAGATATGCCAAGCAAACAACAAGATTATTCAAATTTGCATGCATCTCTGTCACTCAGAATATTTTAAAGTATTTAAAGCAATCTTCTCCTGTTTGAAAAGAGAACAAAACAATGTGAATAAGTTCATGCACATTCCAAATATTATTGTTTGAAATAATGTCTTAAAGAAAACAGCAAAAATGGATTAGGCATCTCTTAATTAAAGCAAACTTTGAGAGAAATTACGTTTTGACTCTGGGTTTTGTGATAGCAGGGCTGTGGGCCAGGATAGAGGTTTGGGGGCTTAGTAGTTCTGACAGTTCTCTAGTAGTTACTGTAAGCTCTAATTCATTCTGCTTTGCTAGTAGGGATGTACTTCCATCATTTGATGTTAAAAAAATAGTCTTGTAATTGGCAGCATCAATTGTCTGGGGACTGAGAAGGAGGAATTTTAAATATATCCCTTCAGGCTGAAAGAGTAGTCAATGTTTATTCAATTTTAACAGAGATACACTTACAAGAGCCTTTATGCTAGTTCTGTGGAAGACACATCTTTTTTTTTTTTTTATAAATATACTTATTTTGGGGGTTCAGAATGCATTCAGAGTATGAGCTAAAAGTCCACAGTCTTGGTTACCATCATGTATTCTGCTTTTTTGAGGAGTGGGAACTTACTGGTAGGCTGGGGCAAATGCAAACTGAATTGCTGTAGATCTCTTTAATATTTGAATCTGTACAAGTGTGTCTCTTAATTTCAAAAACGGCAACAATTTTGTTCATATTTAACTGCTGGAGTCGTCCTGTCTGGCCTCTTAAAGTCAAGGAGTGCAAGGATACACACACAGAGGAAAGCCTTTGGGTCTTTCAAAAAAGCCCCATTGATGCTGCATGGTTGAGAGAAACAACATTTATTGCAAAACAGCTTCTTGGGTGCTCCTTGCCACACTGTGAGGCTGCAGCAGGAGGAGGAGAGAGGAGCTGGCATCCTTTCTGGTTCTCCCAACTGTCGAAATCCTCCTACATCCTTGCATTTTCACCAGAACTTTCTACTGTATACTCACCCATCACTCAGCCTCTGCAGCATATGTCCTCCTGTGTCTTAAGGAGTTTTCTTGGCTTACTACATCTATTCATGTTTCAAGCAGAAGTACCAGCTTTTCTACCTTTCTAGAACAATTTTTGACGGCTGTATAAATTCTATCAACTGCAAGAACACAAAATATAATCCACCCTGAATCAGTGACAATCCCTGTGTTCATAGAGAGAGAAAATATAGGCATCTTTAAATGCCAAAATCTTTGGTAAAATTATGTGAAGGGATAGTTTGAAGCAAAAAAAAAAAAAAAAAAAAAAAAGCCAAACAGTGTAGAGGAAAAGGCTTTTCAACCTTTAATTCTATAATTGCATCTCTGTGTTTCAGTTGACACGCAGCAGTGTATTGCGACATAACAGTGTAACTCAAGAATCAGGTGATTTAGTCAGAAAAGTTATAACTGATCTTTCATTTCTTTATTTAAATTTCTTCCTTTTATGCTCTGAAGAAAAATAAAGAAATGAGGAAATCTGAAATTTTAAAATCAAGAACATTGCACATTTTACTGTTTTTTTTTTCTCTTGTAATAAATATGTTTATTTCTTCTAAACTCAGATTTGTATCTAGAAAAAGTTGAAAGAAGTGCATCTACGTATATCGACTATGAAAAACATAAGAACTGGTCAGGAGACTGTTCGTATATTGAGGGTTTTTAGCCCTTCTTTTTGACAGGTTAAAGAGCTAGAGGTTTGCAGCTGACTTTACATTGAAACTCCATATTGGCCGAACAGGGAGGTAGAGATAACAAGAGAAGAAGAAATGTCAGAAATGGTGATTGTTAGATTTCTAGATTCCCTTATACACCCACATGAATAGGGATGCTTAAATTATGCTCTTCAGCCCACTACAGCCAATAATCAGTAAGGAGTCTGTCTGCTTGTAATAGCTTATTGACTAAGCTGCAGCATGCCCATAATGGAAGGGGGCAGAAATGACCCAAAGGCAGATAAGTTGACAGAATGACTCAGAAAATCTTCCCTTTGTTTCTTTAGCTCTAGAAAATTATCTCTGTCCCTGAAAATGATCAGTGTTACTTTAAGAATGTTATTTTCTTTGAAACTGAAGGAAGTGGAATTTGAACGGGTTATTTGGTGGTAAATACCAGTATTCTGGACCCAATCTTGCCAGTTATTCTTTTGGGAGTTGCACAAGTGTTTATGTTTTCAAGATAGCTAATTTTGAAACATCAAATGCATTATCTTCCTTATCTATCACTGGGTTAACTAAATGCACCCTGCAAACCTTAAGTTTTTGATTACTGTGTGTTTAATGTGATAACTGTATGATCAGTTTTTCCAAAAATGTTCTACTGAAATTTCCTGTAGATCTTGGATCATAGCAATCAATACTTGGAAGCTTAAAATTCGTCATGTTTCATCAGGGTACAGAATTTTTCCATTGTTTCCCCTCAGACTTGCACATTCTACAGGAAAGCAGTGCTGTTCACAGAAATCACGTGAAAAAGCATTCTCAGTGAGAAGGTTCACATGGTAAGGGTAAAGTTTTTCTTGCTGGCAAGTAATCTACAGAAGATCAGTTTTATCAGTTTGTGAGGGATTCCGCATTCAACTCGTCTGTTCTGGAGTTGTATTTTGTTGCCAATCATTCTGACACTTTTTATGTGCTACAAAATGTCAGCCTGCAGATCCCTTATGTGGTCCTGTCCTGTGAGCATTGCCACCAGTATAGGTCATATGATAATTTTCTGTGATTTAAAGTTATATAAAAGCGAAAGATTGGACACGGTGTGTCTTCCCTCTAAGGATATATAAGAATGTTTCTTATTGTCTTGGATAGGAATAAAATTAGGTCAATTAACTAATAGCTACATCACTGAAAAAAATAAAATAGCAATGAACTGATTGGGAAGGGCTCTTCGGTGAGCTCTGTTTTTATCTGTAGTACTACAGAGAATTACTGTGCAGGTGCCTAATATTAAATCAAGATGAATGGAACTCTTAGGGTTTCTGTTTTGTTGTCTAGTTTTGCTGGGGTTATTAATTTATAGGTTTTATTATTTGGTAGAGGACCCAGTCATGGCATAAGACACGTGTGAATACAAAGCAAAGTGATGGTTCATGCCCTTGAAGTCCAACAGCAAGTCAGGAAACTGCCCACCTGACAGAGGCAGCAGAGCTGATGAGTATGATAGGCAGCACGTTAACAATCTGTCATCAAATTTTGTGTTGGCTTCTTCAGAACAAAGAAAGGATTTATAAAAGGGCATGAAGGAGAGTAATAAGGTAGTTTTTCACAAGTTTACAAGGAAATCTTCCAAAATCTACACAGCAAAACAGGAGAAAAAACAACCAGATGTTTTTAGGCATAGTGAATGAATGGAGGCTTGGATCAAGAGGAACAGAAGTCAGTCTTTGCAGCTGATGAGAGAGAAATGGTCTTCATGGTTAAGGCTGATACTCGAGTCATCTGTGAAGGAAAGGCAACAAGTGGGATGGATGCCCCCGTGGAACCCACTGGAGACAAAGATCCTTGCAGCAGTGTTAGACACAACAGAGCAAGATCGCATGCATCCAGGCCAGGAAAAGGGATGGTACAGTGTCTGAGACTTTGGATGACTGAGACATTTATAATTTGTGTATCATATGCAGGTGGAAAGGCAAAAAATATGTAAGATGTTATGCAGTAAGCATCTGCAAGGTTAAAGCTAAATACTTAACTGTTTGCAGGATACTCTTTGATTTACTGTCTTAATTGATGATTTCAAAGAACTGCGTAACATATTAATGACATTCATAAATCATGAAAGTCGACAGGAGATGCAAACATATTTAGGAAAGACAAGGTATCCAAAGACCAGAAGAACTGGTTAATGAGAAAATACGTAAATGCGAATGTAGAAAAGTAAGACTGTTTGCAAGATGCAGGGGTATTAGAAAGAAAAGGCCTGTGATCATTAAAAATTGAATATCTTTAAGTCAAGATAAGTGACAGAAGTGTGGAAAAGATTCAAAGTCCAATTTAAAAGTTTGTTACAGATTGGTAGTGTGGCTTATGAAAGGTTTGGTGCAATATTGTTAGTATTACACAAATAAATGTCCTTTGGGAGTTTTGAAGTTGCCTGATTAAAGAGCAACTGCTGTGAATTATAATAGATTTTACATATTTTTACACCACATAATCCATCAACAAAACAGTGCTTGGTATTTGGCAAGTCATTCTATTAAACATGTTGCTTAGAAAACCCCTCTACATATGAGTGTTACTAAAATGGTTAATTTGTTGGACTACATAAAGTCTGTATAAGGTTCTTAATTTTAGAAGAGAAAATGTGAGTAATTGTATAGACTGTCTGGTAAAACTAAGTGGACTAAAACCAGTTTCAGAATTTAAAAAATAGGACTTAATATTTCCTTAATCATAAATGCAAAAGATACTTGAAGTATTTCTTAAGGAATAGTTCAAGTTCAAATTCACAACAGATAAATAAATTGATTGAAAAAAAAAACCAAAGAAAAAAGGAATTGAGTGTAAGCAGTTAACTTTTTTTTTTTTAACTAGTCAATATGAACGCTACATATTAGAATTCAGTGCACACCAGGAGTGTGAGAATTGCCAAACATCAAGCCAAGCTACATCACACAAAACGTAATCAAAACAAGAGGACTTTAGCTGTGCGAAATTGAGAACAATAAAGGAAGAAAAACACTCTTTATTCTAGGAGCAGGCAGATGTTAGAAGTGGTTTATTTGCCCCCAATTCTAAATGAAAATCTTGTCAAAACTTTCAGTAATGGAATGAGTAAGGATTTAGTCCAGTATGGAATATGGAGAAAATTATGAAAATGAGGACATGGAAATGTGATTTACTGCTTCACAGGAGGAGAAAAAGCTTACAAAATTCTATGTATCCAGATGGGGAGATGAGATATTCTTCATTCCAAAATTTTGAAAGAATCCCATTGGAAGTTGCGGGTCTATTCAATCAAACTATCCCTAGTCAACCTTGACCAGCTGATACTGTATATTCAGAGTACAATAGTAAAGCCTGCACTCAAATTTTAGAGGGAGGCATTAAGTGATTTGTGATAGTGGGTTCATCTGGCCTTAATAGCATGCAAGTTTTAGAAAAAAATTCAATTGAAATTATAATGAAATATGTGAAGGCAATTAGAAATGGGAAAAAACACGTTTTTAACTGCAATTTTCTTTTGATAAATAATTTTCTAGGTAAATAACATGCAGTAAAGCTCATCTATTTGGATTTTAGTTAACTATTTGATTCAGTGCCAAAGAGTAAATTAAAAATAGGATTACTACAAGAATTTTAATGTGCTGCAAGGAAATGACTAAAGGGGAGAAAACCATTTGTGATGCTGAAACAGATAAGATACACTGCAGTGGAAGGGGGTTACTGCCGGAGATTTTTAACATTTATTTGCAAGGGTTCTTATTTGATGTTTTTCTTAGGGACCTTAGTCCAAAAGGTAGGCAGATGTCATTGGTATTTGTCTTAGAAGAATGTTGCCAATTCAAAGAAAACTTGCCACAGGAAAAGGAGAGAATTCTTTAAAAATTGAAGACTTAAATAATAAGAATGGGAACATGGAATTAAATTCATTAGTGCTCCGTATAGTCGTACGTTTAGGGACAGTTATGAATTTTTACAAAAAACTGGGACATATTCAGTAGATGAAGAAGAAAAAAAGAGTTGGGTGTATTAGATGACTGGATCATCAAAATCGTTCATATCTGAAGAAGGCAGTTGAGGGGTTAGCTCTGAAAATGACAAAATGCTAATGTCATTTTGTAAGGAAGTATTAAGGCCTCCTCTGAAAAGCTTTGTAGAAATGAGGTTACAAATTGTAAGAAGAAATTAATTCACAGTGTAACTGATGAATGAAAGAATCCCAAAAGAATCAAGCAGGGGAAAAAACATGACATAGCAGAAGATACTAACGAGCTGAAAAAAACTAAAGCTGAGAGCAGATATGATTGTTTCCTATAAAATCACCACAAGGATAAATACAGGAAGGAAGAAAATTACAAAGTTAGAAAGTAGTTATACCAAGAGAATTAACTGGATATAAACTGTCAGTTAATTATCTTACGCTGGAAGTTAGAAGATTTCTAACCACAACAGCTTTGTGTGTAAAGCTTTCCGTCAGAAATAGTAAAATAAGAAACTAACTGCTTTTAAGATAGTGCATATTTAGTTCACAAAATAAATTACTTGGAGTACAACTATATTGAAGTCAGTGAGCCATAAATTCCTCTTCAATCCAGTTGTCCTTTCATAACCAAAGGGAAACATGATACAAGTATCTGAAAGATATTTCACTTTTCCTTTCCATTATTGTTTTTAATGTGGTGCGTAGTGATAACATTACTGGAATAATGTTGAGTGCTGGAATATAATATCAAAAAGGATAGAATTCCTCTCTTCCTCTTGTCTCTGAAATAGCTCTTTAAGAAAAGTGACGGTAGTTTCATCTCCTGGGACTTTTAAAACCAGATTCAACACGCTACTGAAGAAAAATACTGTAGGGAACAAAGTTGACAGTGAAAGGAAGAGGCTTAATAAGCGTTTTTCCCCCCTCCCTGCTTCCCGGAGTGCCATCCCTTCTGCTGTTCTTTGTTCTGGGGTGGCATCTCTAGGTCTGCACACAGCGCTAACTGCGCTTCTGAATGCAGAGATTAGCAAAGTATCTAGCGCAAATGTTCAGTAGCTATTTTCAAATTTAAGTCACTTTCTATTTCACTTTTTTTTTCTTTCTTTTTAATTACAACAGTCGTTCGCCCGTAAATTGTGCATACCCTTTGATTGTTAATGGGAGATTCAATTTTCTGGTTGAATATTCTGTTGAATATTCATTCTGACTGAATATTTGACTCAAAGAAAATAGCATTTTCTGGAAACTAATAGCACATATCCAGGACCTATTGAGAAAAATACGAAACTATGGAAGTCTTGTCTTTTCTTTCTTTTATTCACTATGAAACAAAAAAATGGACAAATTTGTCCATGCAAAATAAATACATTCAGTTTTATGTGAGAAACTTTACCTGTACATGAACCAAAGCATCTCCTAAGACTTTTCTGAATGTAAAAAGTGTTGTTTGGGAGTAGAGCAGAAAAATCCCCAGACTAACATCAGAAATACTTGCTTTTAGTTTTACGGAGAAAACAGTATTTAAACAACACAATATACCATGGCCATAGACTTCTGGAGTAATTGTCTTTTAGATAATGCTAAAGTTTTACAAGTTACAACCTGCAAGCAGACTACTCCACATTCATTTAGCCTTAATGGTGTTCCAAGCTAAACGGTCCATATGTTCATTTTAGCTTTCAGAAACATTTATACTATGGGCCGTTCTGCATTGGGATAGAAAAGGATTAAATTGTAACCTAACAGTATTTCTTAGCGTCAGCCTTTTTTCCTCAGTTTCTACAGAACCTGTATCCTATTGGCTCAAGCTTTTACAATACATCTTTATTATACTTGAATATGTTAAGCAGGTTAACAATTTGCACAAGGATGATTGAATTCTTACTTTGAAGGACCAATTTTGAAAGAGCAAATAATTTCATTGTGAATTTTTTGTTAACACTGGTGGTGGTGGGTGTAAATTTCGCTTCCTGGATTCATCATTGAACTACTGATATTGCCCAGTTTAACCCTCCAGATGACTTTGTCAATTATGAACCTGGTGTAAAACAAAGGCAAAAGTTAACTCTTATTTTTTTTTACTGTACCTGTTATGAAAGCAATATTCCTTCCTATCTTGAAGAGAGTATTACAGTTTTAAGAAAACATTTACTCTGGCCTTGTGATAAAGTCTGTTCTTTAGAGTTACATCCCAATGCTAATTTTTTTGTTCTTTATAGAGCACTGAGGAGTTCATTGAGGTCAACAGGAGATGGTAGAGTTACTATTATTTAATGGCATGGTTTTCAGCAAGACTGAGTTGCTAGGCAAAGTATTGTTAGGTGTACTATAAATTTAAGAATAACATATTATTACACTTGTAAATGGCCTAGAAATACTCCATTTAATAAGTACATCTTGTTAGTTGACACACAATTATGTTAATGCAATAGAATTGGAGAGTAATTTAAATGTAATTATCATTTTAGGGTTTAAAAGATAAATCATACAGCACATGGAACTTGTTCAGGCATAGAATATGCCTGAAATAGTGTTTTACCTTTGACATTCATTTTTCTCAAATGGAATAGGAGTAATTTGTAAATCAAAATACAATCATGCTGCTTAGAGGTTCAGTTCAGTTCCAAGTTTAGACTTGCACAATTAAGACAATCAGAAAACATATTCATAACTGAGGTTGAGAATAATCATATCTGTATCATGGCTTCAGTTTTTCTTTTTACTAATGCATAACCTAATAACAAATAATAAATAATTTATCTGCATTTGTAACTCTACGTTTAATTTCTTATCAACATTACTTCAGTATGTCTGTCTATATATTAATGCTTTCATTTTTATAGAGATAAGATGCATTTGCTGCCATCAATAATGCAAGTTTGTGAAAAGTAGTAATAACTGGATAATTTATTGTTCATTAGTTCTGTACTATTTAATGTTGGTATTTAGAAAATGGATTTTGTTATGGATTTAATTATTATGACATAGATATTTATTTTTTACATGTCATGTCCTGTTTGGTATTTAAAACTTCTCTGTTCCCTTTTAGAATATCTTAATAATTTTTTTCCACTTGCATTATCATATACAGCCTGGCTACATTTAAGGTGCTGAAATCCTTAGTATTACTCTTTTTGACGAATGAGTGCTTAAATTCTCAATCTTCACACCATATGATTATTAGTTCTTTTAACACATAAATATATAATTAATTATGATCAGTCTTCAAGGACCACTTTCATTCGCTTTGATCTTTTTGCCAATAGTTCACTGGTGAGTAGTTTCACTTATTGTTGAATATTTGCAATGTTTTTTCCATGCTTGTTTTCCTTGAGAAAGCCATTTTACTTTCAAAGTAATATTGATATTGGGAATACATTCTTTAATATTCTGCTTAAATTTTTTCTCTTCATATTTACAGGATATTACTCCACTTTCCTGTCTTCATATATCTTTTTTCTTTTTTCTTATATTGTTCTTTTGAATGTATTTCTGGGCTGCAACCATGATTTTTCTTTTTCTGGATTATAAATTTAAGTTTTTCACCCTTGGCTCATTTTTCTTATTTTTCTCACTAACATTTTTTTTTCTTCTCTTCTTCGTGTTTTCCCATATTTTCCTATGTCCTCCTGACACTGAAGAGCCGAGAATACAAGGTTTATGAAAAAGTAGTGAACAAGGAAAAATACACACAAAGTTATAGTTATGAAGTCACACCCTCTGTTATTGAGAACCTAAAAAATTATTCTTTTTATGGCAGTCCTTGATTATGCACCTCCTCTGCGTTAGAAATCAAATCCTCTGCATGCCTGGGATAGAGACACGTTCTCCTTCCTTTTTTTTCTGTCTCATGTCCTCAGCATCTCCTGGATTAGTGACTAATAATCATTAGGCTGTTATGTAATGAAGTGAGGGCTGCCACCAAATCCACAATTATTTTCTCCTTTCTCTGTGTTTTTTACTGGAAATGGCTAAACTGCTGTAGTTTGTGCCGACTGGGTATTTACGCCCTGAACACTCCCATAGGAGCAAGCACTTCATGGGATTTAGACACGTGGTTTGCAAGTCCTCCTTCAGCAGGAGGCAGAGTTCTTACTTTCAGGGTACCGCTGAATGGCCTTGCCTTTTGAGGAAATTTTGAGCATCCATAAATGAGTAAACATGGTAAGATAACTTGGTTACTTTAACCACCTTCTAAATTAGCCTGCTGGAAAGCAGATTTGTTGGAACTCAGTTTGGGGATCACGTTTGGGTTTAGGCAAAAAAAAATACTACTAAGGCAGCAAAGTGGCATCCTAACTGCTTTTCCTAGAAAGTCCTCAAACAGCTTCAAATCCACAGATTTTACTTTCTCCCACTACACACTGACAGAGTAAAAGAGCAATGCAGGGGCTCATCCCAAAATTTTGAGAAGGTTGTATTAGCTCCTACAGTCATCAAACAACTGACTATAAACTCAGTGAAATAATACCAATTGTATTGTTCTGAACAACGGGTGTGAACTCGTACTATAACGAATGTTTCAAAACTCTAGAAACTTTGGGCAAAATCCTCAGCCTGATGTTAAGGCTGCTCTGGTCTATTCTGTTTTAAAAAGTTGTTTGCCACACATCTTGTTTGGCAAATGGTGATTTCATCTTGTGTGTGACATTCTTGTACACTTTTTAAGCAGCAGGGATCTCTGGCTGTCAGAATGGTCTACAGGCATAAGTGTTTTTCACTAGGGGCACTGGCACTATTCCAACCATCTGTTCTAGAATACATTCCATCCAGCATGACTTTTTAAAGTCAGTATGCTTTTTGCTATTTTGGTTATGTTTAACTGAATATTTTATTTGAAAAATGTCCATCACTAACTGTTGGCCAATGAGCACAAGCTACCATTCTCCTCAGGAAAGCCTAATCTGATTCAAGTTGTGCACTGGAGTAGATGTAAAAAATGAATTTTAGTAATGAACTTTTACACAATCAGAACTGTATTCAGAATGTATTGTTATGGTGGAGGTAAGAAGAGGGAAACGACAAGACAAGCAATCCAAAATCAATTTAATAATCCCAGTGGCTTAGTACAAACTCAGACAAATGACGGAGCATCTTTTAAGGGTATAATTTATATAATTAACATCGTACCTTAAATTTTTAATTCTATCCAAGATGCAAAACTTCTCTTGATCTGCTAAGTATAGCTTTCTGAAGCATAAAGCTGTTCCATAAAGTGTCCTTGAAAAGTCACTCAGAAAAATTTACCATCTTAAAACCAAAACATACAGAAAAAAAAAAAGAAAAAAAAAAAAGAAAGAAAACAACTCAATGAAAACTAAGGCTAATGGAGGGAAATAAGTTTGGCAAAGGAATAGTTTATATAGAGTGGCAAGGGGAGGAGGAATGAAATTGGAGTGATATAACTTGGCAAGTCCCTGTCCCTCCAGGACTCTGAACAAGAGGTATTTGCCTCTAGAAGACAGATTTTAAAAGCCTGCTTGACATTCTTTCATCTTCTTAAAACATTATCATGCTCCCTCCCACTACAGTTACAGTCTCAAAAACAGACCAAAAACTTGCACATAAGGTGCTTTCAGTTCTTTGATGGAACTTCTGTAAGTAGCTTAGATGCATATAGTGTAATGAGGTGTATTGGATTTGATCAGTGCTACCTAAAACACACTTACATTTACTTCATACATGCATTTCTGTATTTCCTAATCCACACATTATTTTTCTTTAATACACTATTTTCCCTAAAAGAATAGTGTGAGTTTTGCAAAGTGGTGGCTAGGCAAAGAGAAAAAAAACACTGAATAAGTGGCATTGTTGAGGGCAAGTCTGCAAGGCTTCAAGAAAATTTAATAACCATCATTTTTTTCTCTGATTTCCTTCATGGCCACAGTATATGTATCCCTCACTGTGTCTGTGACTTAGAACCACCACAGTGTAATCTCCTTTTTCCCTCAGATCGTTGCTGGGAACCCTGGGAAAAGGGACATACAGAGTGTGTATGGAGATTGAGGGTTATCATTAGTATCTGGACATATTGCTGGACAATCAGAAGGTCACAAAAGACAGGATGAGGAGCAAGGTTGTTGTGGCAGGGGTGGTTTAAGGATGGAGCTTTAGATGACCTACCTATCACTAGAGCTGGTCAGATTTAATGTCTACGTATCAGTCCTTTTTCTCCAGGTCAGAGAAGTCATATGGAAATGCCTGGGTTTCACTGAGGCAGTAGTTTATCACAAAGAAACCTGGACTACTAGTGTCAATGCAGCAGTGGGCTCGAGGATGTATCAATTCATCTTCTGTGGTTGCTAAAGCAGTGGGTTAGGCCTGCTTTAGAAAACTCCAAGATAGAGATGTTTTGGTTACCCTTTTTCAAACATGCAGTAAAAAAAAAAGTAGATTTTATGGATTGGGAGACTATTTCTGAAATACTTGGCTGGGAGCTCACCAAAGGTTCATTCGTGCCAAAGTATGATTACACAATGGCCTTATTTCACAAAGAATATTTGAAAGTTGGCATTTTTACATTTTTACTGTATGTAAAGTTTATACCAGAGGAAAAAAGCGCCTTTTTTTCCCTTCCTTTTTTTTTTTTTCTCCCTTGATCCTATATCTGTTGATCACAGGAAAAATTCAGAATTGAAAACTGATTTAATGATGTGTCATACCAAACCATTAATCCTTTTTTGCAGTGTGGGGTATTTTGTTCATCAGTGAAAGAGAAGAAAAAAAAAAAAGAAAAGCTAAATCTGTGCTCTTCGCAAGAGTAAGACAACACTGTTTCTTCTGTTCCCTTTTCAGATGTTAAGTTAATTTTGTTGCTCCAATTTCAGCAAGAGCAGAGACAATAACATCCACACTATGAGAACTGCAATTATCCTCATTCTTGCGGTTCTGCGAGTTGTTAGAGTGATCTGTATGTATCCAGAGAAATAAACTATAAAACCTATTCAGAAAATCTGTTTTTTCCAAAGAAGCTGTTTCAAATCCAGAAACTTCAGTCTGCAAAGAAAAGCACAACAAAATTATCTAATTCTTATGCCACAGATTTCTTTTCATCTCAGCTCTTTTATCAGTTTGTGAGTTTACCTTTTTGTTTTGTTTGTAACAGTACCATTTTCAATCTCATCTTGTCTTTTGTCCTTGAAGAGTAATACTCATCCACAGTTTGACCTTTTGCCAAATAGCTGTGTAGTCTATAAACCCGTTTCTCTCCCTCCTACTTTCTCCAGAGTGATAGCTCTCTGGGAAATGCATTGCTTCCTTCTCAGGCTATCAGGACTAATCCAGTCAGGGAGCCTCACCCCTTACTAAGACGTATGGAAGGTGCTGCAGGCATTTAAACTGGAATGTGCTTCACCCTATTGACAGTTTCTTGGTTTGGCTTGTGGGAATGATCATTGATTTATCTCATTCAATGTTCTGCCTCTGGCAGTGGCTTATAACACACGGTGCCAAAAAGGAGATCATACATATGGCACCTGAACAATTGGGTTATTCTGAGTGAAGTAGGAAGAATTGATTCTTTCAACCTGAATGTGAATATTTTTTCAATTATTTTCTTAACTGGCGTATCTATGACTGCAGCACACCTGAGAGTCCCTTGGCTGGAGTTCCTTTGTCTGAAATAGAAAAGATGAAGAGCTGGCCCTGTGTGGTGACGGAGGGTATTCTGGAGAAAGCCAGATACAAGGTACAGGGTGAGATTCAAACAGAACATCCTCCATGCAAGGCACAGAGCGTGGAGTGTCCTTGTCAGAGTCCTTTGCAATCACAGCATTGATATGAAAAGCACTTTTGGCCAATTAGGTTGGAAAGATTACCAATGCTTCATATCACGTTGCAATTCATCGCAGGTAGGAGAGACTAAAGAGAAGAAGCATACAGATCCCTCTTTCTTTGGGATATGTTTAAAGATATCTGTAAGAAAAAGTCTGATGAGAACAAAAATGTAATTAGCTATTACCATGTCTATGTGAAAAAAAAAAATCATCGTTTCATACATTTACACTTAAAAATATAGCCAAAAGGAGACTAATAATTTGTGATCATTGTACACAATAATCACATCTGGATTTTTCTGATTGCAAATTGAAGGTTGTTTTCTATTTACATGCAGGTCAAGTTTTGATTTTGCCTTTTTTTTGGTTATTTAATCTTGTCATTTGGGGTCTTTAGGAGATAACATGGCATCATATTTTCAAGTGTCAGAACTAGAGCTATTTTTTTTTAGCTGGAGGGGTTTTTTGAGGGCAGGGAGAGATGGGCTTAGGACTTGACTAATTAAAAGTGATTTGTTTTCATGATCTGGATGAAGTGTTTTTGCCAGATGCCTACGATACCTCTGAGATTCAGGCAGAATTTTGTCGCATCATCCAGGAAATCCTTATCAAAACACAGCTTGGATCTCTGGCGGCACTGGGTGTATGGTTTGATAAGTGAGTCCTATTTTCTTGTCCGCACACCAGTCCTTTGTCGCAGAGGACATTTATTAAGGAAACAGATGGGGAAACATCAGTTATCTTTTGTGCCTTCTGTTTTCTATAAAGGCCAGCAAGACAAGGCAAGCTCAACCAAAATAATTGAAGGCTTCGTAGAATAAGTCAGGCAAGTCAGGGGAGAATAGATTCACTACAGCTCCAGTAGCCATATAGTTCCTGATAAAGCAAAGTCTTTTTTTCGTGTAGGCTGGTAAAATAGCTCAAATTTTGAAAAGACAGGGACCTTATTTTTCAAAGAAATTTTGATCAATGGAATTACTTTCTGCTGATACAGGTTATTGTGCTAAGCATACAGGTAACTGCTATAAACCAGTTCTGAATTAAAGTTGTTTAAAAATTGACAGCCTCAGAGACGGTGAACCACTACATGCAGTTCTTATGGACATTCACATAAATGGTCAATAATTAGCAAAATCCTAAGAAAGTTATCTTTAATCAGAATCATAATCATCAAGAGCAATATTTTTGGTCCAATAAGTGGCTTCCGTAATATTAACTCCGGTCTAACGTGTTTATGTTTCTCTTTTTTTGTGGTGGGTTGAGCTTGGCCAGTTACCAGATGCTCACCCTGCTCTTCTTGCTCCCTCAACAAGACAGGGGCAGAAAAAAATTATGAAAAAGCTTGTGAGTCAAGATGAAGGCAGGGAGATCACTCACCAGTTAGTGTCACGGACAAAAGAGACTCAACTCAGGGAAAAGTTTATGTAATTTATTGCCAGATCAAATGGATTTGGATAGGAAGAAACAAAACCTAAACACCCTCACACACCCTTTTTCCCAGGCTCAACTTCACTCCTTCGTCCCCAGCTCTTCTGCCTCCCCACTCTGAGTGACACGGGGGGCTGGGGAATCGGGGCTTGGGGTCAGTCCACCACAGCTCCTCTCTCTGCACTTCTTCCTCCTCGGCCTGTTCCCTTGCTCCAGCCTGGCCTCTCCAGGGACTGCAGGGATCTTGGCTCAGGATCCTGCATCTCCTTTTCCTCTTCTTCTGGGCCTCACAGGGCTGCTTTTTACACTTTTTCTTTCACTCGTTGCTCCCAGGCAGCGTTTTGTCCTTCCTTACTCTGGCTTTCCCTGAGATACTGCCATCCTGCCCAAGGGTCCCAGCTATGCCCTGCAGGGGTCTGTTGGAGCCATCTGGAACCGGCTGTGCCGGGCACGGGGCAGCCCCGGCCTCTCCTCACAGGGAACCCCCCTGCAGTACAGGTAAAATGTGAGTAAAAATATCAATACTGGTGATGCTGCAAAAAGGCTGAAATCAGAACTTAATAGCCTTGATGTCTATTAAGCAGGTATTCTTTATTGCAGCACTGGGCACACCAAGGATAGCTCCATCTAGCGTGTGCACTGAGAAGGGCTGAACATATAGCGTATATATGGTTTAGATGTATGTATTCATGCAGTTTCCGAGAACTCATTAACATATGTTGGTGCCCACTCCCGCATGCGCAATACAGTCTTTTAGTCGTCATCAGGGGTCTCTGGTGGTCGTTTTACTTCATCATAATAGTCTTCATCAGAGTGTCCTTTTGATGGGCTTCATTCAGTTAACTCCTTATCTTTGTTAAGAAACCTCAAGACTGGCCTAGGCTGGTTCTGCCTGTCTTAATGGCATTTGAGAGTCCTGCGGCATTCTGTCTTTCAAGAATATCCTGTCCTTGGGGATAAGCTCCCCTTGTAGAACACCTGTGTCTTCCACCTCCATTCTCCCACTGATTCTGTTTGCCCAAGCATATTAAGTCTCCTTCATACCAGCTAAAACTACAGTTCTCGCTGTAACTATGAATCCAGATAAAACCATGACTTCACTGGAATGGAAATGATGTGACTTAGAGATGATTTCTTTCATCCAAGCTTTGTTCCTGACTGGACTTCACATTTCCGGTAACTGTGAGGTTTATGCTTTTATTCACTAATGATAAATTTCTTAACTTACAGTGCTGAATTAAATAAATAAAAAGATAATCACCAGAATCTGAGGTGATTTCTCATAAACATCCTCCTGAGGAAAACATCAAGGAAAGTGAATGGTACAGGTCAATTATGGCTTCTCTCTATTTTTTTGAGAAACTCTTTGCTACATACATACGTGGAGTTACAATAGTTTAATTAGATTTAGTAATCAAGTGCTGCCCTAGCAGGTATTGCACAACCACAGTAACTTGCGTTAGGCAGCAGTTGATAAAACAGGCTCTGGGAGGACAACACGGGGTTCTTCAGCTTGTTCATGCAACTCCTTAAGTCCTTAACAATTTCTTAATGCTATCTCAAATGTTTGTGCAAAAAAAGTTGATGTCTTTCTACAGTGTGTGCATATTGCTTCCTATTATTTTGACAACGTTGAGATGTATGATGATGTTGTCCCTCAGACAATATTATTAGGTTGTCTGCTATGGTACTCATAATATCTAAGTACAAGTAGAATTATTTTTCATGTTGCCTCATTAATGACTTGAATGGTTAAAAACACAGACATAAGCTCAAGTTTGTAAATTCATATTAGACATGTACTTCAGTAACCTTTTTTTGCAACTACTGTCAGCCTAATTCAGCTTACATCCATGTTTGCTGGCTTTAAATAACAGGAAAAGAGGGTTGATTCCCTATCTTACTACTTTCTGTGTCCAGATCTCTTTTTTAATCATTATGTGTTTGCCATTGATATCACTTTTGCTTTCCAAGGCATTGAAATTGTTGTATCATAGCTACAATAATGCAGTTCTTCTATAGACTTCTGAAACCTACTGGCAGCGTTCTACTTGCATTTTCTGTTATCTCCAATCATTTCCCTTTGTGGATTCACAGGGAGGAAAATGCCTTATCCAGCCTGTTTGCCACCATCATTGGCATAATAATAAATGACTCATTTATGTTCTGTGGCCCACAGCAAGTAGATTGCTGTAGTTGTTTTGGTATTGAAAGCTTCAAGGTGGAGATTAGTATGTAGAAGACTTAAAAGCCCAGTTAGCAACAAAATCTTGTATGCCTTGCCCACCACTTACTTCAGTTACGTCTGCTATTTGCAAAGCAGAACTGGAATGTCTTATGCTTAAGCTTATGCTTAGCGTAAGCTGTATGTCATTACCCAAAACTGCTACACTTTTCCACTAGTGCCAACTTCACTTTCCATTTTATAACTTAATAAGATGTAGCTTTTTTAGTGTCCATCATTCAATGGTTGACAGGTTGCTGACGGAGAACTCACTGGAGTTTTCCATATGTTGTTCCGTTCTTCCTTTCCAGGCTTCGTAGGGAATGTATTTTCTCCCCTAGCATTACACTTTAAGCTTCCAAAAGACTTTCTACGTTTTGTGCTCCAGATTGCATGATGTTGCACTAATCTGACATATCTGAGCAGTATTTTTTTTAATTTGAAGATACATTTAGTGATTTGTTTTTATTGCAGTGACAGTTTTGAGCAGGGGTAGCAGTTACCAGATGTGCCACATCTTGGTGCTGTATCAGCTAATATTCATCCCATTAAAGGGCTAATTAAAATAAGGAAGTGTTCGTATTTTAGATGCCTTTAAGGCATCAGGAACACAAACATTATTTACGTCATTGTTATTAATATGCCTCATAGTCTTACATTTTTTCATGTCATGTATTATTAGAGGCAGGTAATAACACAGGTAACAGATGTTTATTTGAAAGAGAGAGATGACTTTCTTCTGGTTCCTGATAATCAAAGTCCCACCTCTTGTCTTCCGTGCAAGCAAAAGCCTTATACTTGACTGTAGACATGTCAGCTATTGTCCATGCAGGATTATTCAGCCATTATTTAGGTGAATTTGGTAGGTTTCTATCCTCATTCTTTCAGTCCTTATTTTAAAAGTTAAGATAGTGGTGTTACGTGTCCTTTCACAAGAACCTTTGGATGAAAGGCACGGTAACCGACTCAAAGGTATTTATTTATTTAGGCTTGCTAATGACCACAGAGCAGAACAGTTGAAGAGGAATAGCTGAGTAGGGTCGGCACATCAATACCTATCCCAGGATAGAGAAAAGTTACGCCTTCCAAAGGATGGATAGATCCAAACTGGGCCCAGAGTTTCTTGTACTCTTATTTTATCCACAAATACTTGACTAGTGCCTCAGTTTTGCTGACTTCCTTCATCCCACTGTATCTTGATGTGTAAGTGGAGCCTTTGACAGTGTTTTTCAAATGTTTCAAACTAGTGTTATTCAACATCAAGGTTATATAACATATATAAAGAGACTAAAAAGGAGACAAATGGATAGAGTTGTAAATAAAGGAAGTGATTTCATTTTATACTCTTGATTCTTGGTCCTTCTCAGTAGCCACTAGAGAGCAGCTTTTTACAGAACCTGAGAACAGATTGCTGTCCTGCAGTGTTACTGAAATTTAAAGGGGCGTTGTCTCTAAAGTGGTTGTGTTTAAACCTCATTTTATAAATAATTTTATAAATCATTAAGATCATACTGGTTTTGTTCCCAACTCAATTTAAATCTTAACATTTTTGAATGTATAATTCTCTGTGACTTAAGCATAAGTATACATATTCTTGTATGCTGTCAGTGGGCATAATCTCAATATGACTTGCAGTTTTGCGGTAATTTCATTGCAATTTAAATCTAAAAAAACCCAACAACTATAAGCTACTTCAAATGGAAGGTAAAACAAGCCTTATTAGATGAGAACAAAAGATCACCTAAGCACAGAAACTTGCCTCAAGCAGCAGCCAGTAGGAGTTGCCTAGTGAACAGTGCAGGATCCTGTACAGCCTGGCCATTCTTTCAATTCACCCTCTCAGGTTTCAGCAATTGGTAATTATGAGACTTCTTAAACGAAATGCTGTGGCCAGAGCATTGTTTTTAACTGCTGTCGATGGACTAATTTTCCATAAAATTCTCAAATTTTTTTCTGTCTAAAACACGAAAGCCTGTGGCAATATTTTTCCCAGTTTCATCATTCATCCTGTGAAATAATATTTCTCTGGTTTTTTTTGTTTCCAGTTTTTCTCACATCATTGCAGCTGTCTATGTCTGTTACTAGTACTAGGAGAAATGATAAAACGTGTTCCCTACCTCCTTACTTTAAATGATCTTTGATTTTTAAGACTTTCTCGTAGCACCCTACAGCTCCCCCTTTACTGACTTCAGGACTCCTAACTGTTTTAGTCTGGCCTGAGTAGAAATCATCCAGCATTCTAATCATCCCTGTTGTATTTTTTGTACTTTTGCAGTTCTATCGTGCCTACTACTGCAAGTGTGTTGTTCTCTTTCAGTAGCGCAGTTCTTTATTTCATTGCCCACTCTTCCCTAATGATTTCTAGCATTTGGAGTTTGTTTATTATCAAGCTGACATGTTACGCAAACTATCTGGAATACTCTTATACAATTTCCTGAGTAGTAATAGTTAATTAAGAACCCTTCACTGTGTATGTTGAATATTCTTTCCCAGGAAGGCACATCGTTTTGCACGTATCAGGAAATTATTTCATCTGCCATTTTGATGCCTAGTCATTCAGTGTTGTGATATACTTTGCAACTCTCTGTCAATTTTGTCTGCCTTGCAGATTTGGGTAGTCAGAAAACTGCAGCACTTCCACACGTAACCTCTTCTTACAGCATGCTTTCAACTAGGCAGTGTTGCCAAGACTTTATGAAAGAATGCACATGCTGGGAAGGTTTGGTTACTGATTCTTAACATCCTTCAGCAAAAGTAGTGTTGATTCTCCCACAACAAATTATATTCATCAAAATGTTTTCCCAATCTAACCTAACTGTAGTCTGCAGTACAGGAAGAGAAGAAACTAGTTGAATAGCACTTGACCACATTTATACTTCATCACACCGACCATTGATAGGACGTTAGCTGGTGGCGCCTCTGGTTCCTGATCTTCTTTTACAAAGGTAGAAGAGGAGGTCCAGTGTCTAATAATGTTGAAAACTAATATATTTAAAGACTTTTCACCTTACAGATTAGACGGATATACAAAATAAAATATTGAGAAACATTTAAATAAGATAGGCACTTAATAATTAGAGAAAGCCAATGAAATCTGCAGTTCCAAGGGACTTTGTCTTGCAATTGGGATTTAAATACTGCCTAGGTGTGATACCCCAAGATTAAAAGATTTTGTCTGAATCCCATAGGGAATCTGAGGCAGCCCCTGGAACAGCATAGTCTGACAGTTTATTCATGGAATATTGGCCATATCAATTAATATAATAATAATTGTAACTCTTTTAGATGGAATGGATGGATCAGATTCAGCGTGTCTCACTTGGGTACCTGCACTTAGTCAAATCGGATCACTCTCTGGAGGCCTTCAGAGACACATTCTTTCACTGAGTATATCAAAGTTTAGTGGAGGTTCAATACCTAAAGCTTAGAGAGAAGCAAGGGTCCTAAATTAAGTAGAGTGGACCTCACCTCTGCCTTCTAATTAGAAGCTTTGGCTGGAATGGGCCAGTATCTTCTTTCCTAGGCAAGTTATGTCAATACATGGGGAAGGTTTATTTGCTCATTTGTTAGGGTTTTACATGCAGGTGCGTGTGGCGAAACCTACATCTGGGCAGGGGATGAAGGAAGAGATTTGATCTCAGTTTAGCAGCATTCACAGCTACAGGGAAGGCAGTTTCACCTAGGGGAGGCATCTATGCGGAAAGCAGTTGTTCCTACCCGAGCCTCTCACAAAGTGAGAACATGAACAAACATCATTTAGAAAATATTAGACACTGATAACCATTGGCAGCTCTCAGCAGGAATCTGCTGGCACTTTGATTAGTTGCCCACAATACAGCGCTGTTTTCACCCTGGAGTTTTACATTTTTTGGCATAATTTTATTTGTATAGTGAAATATTGGAAAATTTGATGACTTTTTTTTTGCTTTATATTTTTCCAGATGTGCACAAGTTTATCTATTCCTTCTCACCAGTGTGGAGCTACCTGTCAATAGCAGGGCGTTTTGAATGGACATTGATCCTTTCTTATGTTGGCTGCAGTAACAGACCAGCAGGGGTGAAGGAGGTTGATTCTGCTTTAGTTATTTTTCACCACTCGGAAAGAAGGCAGTTCTCATTAACGTAGGTTTCCTTTCCACGTAACTCTGATATTTGCCAGGGAGGTCAGTTGCCTGCATCTTCATTGTAAATGGAGCTCTAATCAGTAAGTCATAGGGCTAGACATAAACCACAAGGTAAACCATTACCTCCGTCAAAACAGCAACCTGCAGCACAGAG
The DNA here is from genome assembly GCA_020746105.1 of Trogon surrucura. Lineage (NCBI taxonomy): Eukaryota > Metazoa > Chordata > Aves > Trogoniformes > Trogonidae > Trogon > Trogon surrucura. The sequence continues at coordinate 59,336,727 of CM036618.1, forward strand.
CAGGAACCAGCAGGTGCAGCATTCGGTGCATAAAGGTATGTATGCTCTTAACAGAGAAGCAGTACACACGAAATTATCAGGTTAACTTTTCTTGAGTTAAAAATACTCTCACTAGAGAGGTCACCTATAGCACTAAGAAACATACAGGCATTTGCTGTTACATAAATGTTATTTTTTTCCTATTGTTTCATTAATAATAGGAGTCCATTTTGAAAAAGACATTGTAGTTACCCTCAAATCATTGTATTGAAAGTTCCTGTCTAGCACGAGTTAGAAAGTCGTTAGATGTGCATCTTTAAACCACTGACTAATATCATTATAGAAAAAAAAATCCACTGTTTAATTTTTAATAATCCTGTGTAAAATAGTATATGTTATGAAATTGAACTTACCACTTTTAGCCTCCTGTCATAGTCTAATCCACATTAAATTGATCACAACCAATTCTAAAGATCTCTTTTTTGACAAGTCATGATTGGATGGACGATTGTTTTTTGTATGATTCCAAGAGGTCATTTACTAACAATCCAGAGAATTTTAAATGCTAGATTTAAGCATCTAACCTAGAATTGTTAGTTTTTTATGATTATTATTATTTTTGCTAGGCACTGTAGAGGAATCTGGCTCAGGCAATTTAATTTGCCTTTCATAGTCTATCACAAGGTTCATGATTATTTCTTACAAGAAAATATTCAGTGCAACAAATTAGTAGATTCTGCTATGTTGGTTGGGCTGCATTCCAATCCCTGCCTTAGTGACGCTGGCTGCCTTCAGTACTGCCAGCACAATAATTATTGCTGAGTTTTCTAGACCTCATCAAACCAGCAAGGTGATCACCCCCTTGGAACAGTTGGGGATGTGAGCTATGGAAAAGTGGAAAGAAATTGCTGCAACTCTGCGCTATCGTGCCAGCAAGTGCCACTTGAATGATGGCAGCTCTTGGCAGGGGTAGGGCTCTGCTGGAGGAAAGCTCACAGCAGTTCTAGATTATAGCTTTCGCTGCTTCCAGGCAGAATTGCTGTGGGCACTGAATTAAAGAGAACAAACTGGAAACTGAAGAAAATGAAGATTTGAAGGCGAATGTAGAAGGAGAGGTGGTGATTTGTTACAGTGAAGCAATTTTTGTTTTACTATATGTGATTGACTCTCTTATGAAGCAAAAACTTCCACAAACACCAGTGTCAGAGACGCAGGTTTGTCAGGCAGCCCTCTCCAGCCTTTATCACATAAATGAGGCTCCAACTGGTGTTAGCAAACTGATGTCATTCTTCTTCCAATACAGAGAAGTATACTACTATTTTACCATATGAAGTACAGAAGTAAAGTAAAAAAAAAAAAAAAGTAAAAATCTTATTTTAGATATTTAACAAGATTGTCATCATCAAAATACCTGCTGAGAGACTGCTACTGTGCTTGAGTGCTTATTTTGGATAAGCAAATAGGTTTAATATAGGATGCTCAATTCTAACCTTTACACAAAATAAATATCAAATAAAAATCAGAGTTTAGCCTCAAATTAGTTGATATAAATTATCTTTGCATAAACTAGAGAACCATGATTGATTACAGTAAACATTTATGCAAGAAGACCCATTACATTCCTCTTTAGTATATGTGCTTCCTTTCCTGTTTACCCCTTTTGTTTGAACATTTTAATTTTGATCCAAGTACAATTTTTTTTTTTTTTTTCTGGACAATCTGCTCACATGGAAGTGGAATATTTTGACACCATTCTTTCTCATCACCGGGATACAGTGACACCTGTTAGCACTACGGAAGACAGCAAGCACTCATCGTGTGTTTAGTCTTTTGTCAGAGATTTTCATCTACCCTTTTCCTTGTCCCTTACAGTTTTAACTTTTCAATCTTAACAAACTTGGAGTAAAGCTTTATGATTCACTATCTCTTAAGCTGGAACTTTATTACAATACTCCATTTCTCACTATTTGCTATCTTGTAGGCTGATAAGGCTTGACTGCAAGAAACAAGGTACTTAAGAGAAGGAGCTATACGTATGCATACAATAATTGCATACTAAAAAAGGTCAATGCACAGTATTAATACGTTAGTCAATACAGAGTAGCTTTTTATTCATTGAGGCTAGGGTAAAGGAATGGCAGGTCTGCCTTTTGTTATAGCTTTGTTATAGCTTTAGTGTTGAAAGAGGCAGCAGAATGAGACTGTAGTCTGTACTGCTTACTTATATTACAGAGCTTATGCTTTCTCGGGGCAGGTGGCAGGTTTTATATTTTTTTAAAACAGAAAGCTTAGGGTCCTGCTCATTTAAAAATATTGTTTCATAAAAACAGAAAAAAAAATCCACAAAACTTGTTCTTTTCCTTGGAATGTTTAATGGGATCTTTTCTGAGGTCACCACACTAGCTGTCCACAGGGTTTGGAATGGGGACCTCTACCCCAATTGTCCAATGACTATGACAGCCTAGAATGTTTCACATGCTGCCTTTTTTTCTTATAATCATGTTCTCAAGCAGATTGAATACAAATGATGAAATATTGCTAGTTGCTGCAAGTTGGCTGACTCTAGTCAACGATTCTTTAGTTGAATCAACAATCTTGAACTAGCCTATGAATATACTCCGTTTTCTTAAATAAAAAAAAAAAAGCTTCACCCTTAGGATAGAAATTCCTATTTGTGGAACTGGATTGTAGATAACCATTGATGTTCCCTAGCTGTGGCTTAATTTAAAGGTGCTGGACCTGGGTCACTAAGCATTTGGAAGATGAGATCTGAGACCGTGCTTGTCCCTGTGACTCTGAGGTAGTGAGCAGATGACTCTTAAGGTAACCATGTTGCAGAGAAGATGCATTGATGCTTCAGCACTACCTGGAGTTCCCGAAGGACTAATGGCTTTATACACATGTTACAGGCAAATTTAGCAGCTAGAAATTTTCCTGTCTATAACTGATGTGAGTTAATTCTCTTCCATAAAGTGAAATGAGTGACTATAAAGCAAAGACCTCTCTGTGCGTTGCATGTTCTGACATGATTAGTTGTTATTCTGTCTCTAGCTTTGTGGAAAATCATGTGTCTGAATACAAGTAAAACCACCATAGTGACTCTACATTGGCTTTTTTTTACTTGATATACTCCTCTAATACCAAATGCCCAGTTCTTATTGTCACAAGTCTCACTCCCGATGAGCGAATGAGTGATCCTTGTCAGTACCAGTCAAAATTATTTGGCTAATGAGGTTTCTTACAGGTGTGCCTTGCTTGCTGAGGAGTAGAGACTAATTTTTTAATGTTGTTAGAAGGTATTCTTTTGGTTTTTTTAAGTATTAGGCCACATTACATTTTTGGCTGAAGAAATTACACAGAATATAGTTTCACTATCTCAAGTTAAGATACCCTGGATACATCCTCTTGTCAATTCCACAACAGCATTATCACATCTTTGTTGAGATTACAAATATAATATACTGTAATTTGAATCACTGTGTAGAAACTAGTTGTATCTCTGTGAATGAAAGCAAGACCTGTTTTATTGTCAAATGTTTCCATAAAGACAGAAACAATTCGAAAGTGCTAGATAAGACTAATCTTTCTGAATGCATTCTGAATGATTCATTTTGCCTTCAGGCTTTACTGCAGGCAAATTCAGATTATGCAGTTATAAAATATTATTAAAGCTTAGTTCAGTACTATTTTTATCATAGTATCAAAGCATGGTTTGGGTTGGAAGGGACCTTAAATATTATCAGGTTCTCACCCTCCTGCCATGGGCAGGGACGTCTGCCACTAGATTAGGTTGTTGAAAACCTCATCCAGCCTGGCCTTGAACACTTCCAGGGAGGGGACAGCCACAACTTCTCTGGGCAACCTGTTCCAGTGTCTCACCACCCTCACAGAAAAGAATTTCTTTCTAGTATCTAATCTAAGTCTACCCCCTTTCAGTTTGAAACTATTACCCTCTGATACAGAATCCCTCCTCTTCTTTCCTTTTAAGTACTGGAAGGCCGCTATAAGGTCTCCTTGGAGCCTTCTCTTCTGCAGGCTGAACAGACTCATCTCCCTCAGCCTGTCTTCATAGGGGAGGTGCTACAGCCCCCTGATCAGCTTCATGGGCCTCCTCTGCACCCACTTGAGCAGGCCCATGTCTGTCTTATGCTGTGGGCCAGAGAGCTGAACACAGCACTGCAGGTGGAGTGTGATGAGAGTAGGGTAGAGTGGCGGAATCACCTCCCTTGACCTTCTGGCCACGCTTCTTTTGATGCTTCCCAGGATGTGATTGGCTTTCTGGTCTGTAAATACACATTGCTAGTTCATATTCAGTTTTTCTTCAACACCCCCATGTCCTTAGCTGAAGGGCTGCTCTCAATCCGCTCGTTGTCCAGCCTTTATTCATGCTTGGGATTGGCCCAGCCCATGCGTGGAACCTTGCACTTGGCCTTGTTGCACCTCATGAGGTTCACATGTACCCACTTCTCCAGCTTGTTGGGGTCCATCTGGATGACATCCCTTCCCTCCAGCATGTTGACTGCTCACCTTGGTGTCGTCTGCAAACTTGCTGAGGATGCACTTGATCCCACTGTCCGTGTCACTGACTAAGATGTTAAACATCACTGGTCCCAGTACTGAACGCTGAAGAACACCACTCATTTCACTTAGACACTGAGCCATTGACCACAAATCTTTTGAGTGCAATCATCCAGTCATGTTTAGAACTATGTCAGGATTTCTCAGTAGTGTCGGTAAAATTGAATTTTTTGTGACCTTAAAGATGAAGTGTGAGAGCTAAGGTTTCAATGCTCTTGCTAGAAGGAGGATGTGATGGAGAGATAGAAAAGTAGGGGTAGGGCAGAGAAGTGGAAGGGAACCGCTGAGAGATCTGTCTTGATTTTCCCATTGTCAGTGGAAGAATTGGAGAAAGTTGGTTTGAGCACATTGGCAATATTTCAACTTGTTGCCACCAGTGGTCACTAAGCTGTGTGTCATGGACCCTCCTTTGGCCACAGTCACGGCTAGCCTGTCTCTGCAGACCTTTGACGTAAAAGAAAGTCATCAAGCCCAAGACTGTGCTCATGACCTACCTGACTTTGTACTAAGTAGTCATGTGCAGCTAACAATGCAGAGCACTGCCTCCAGTCAACGCTGGGTGCCCAGTAAGTCTAGCTGGTTTTGTTAATGCTGTCTTGAGCTCCCACCACATTTTTGTGGCAGGGTCCTGCAGCTGGAAGAGGCACTGTGTTGCTCTGCTGCTTCCAGACCTGAGCTGGCACACAAAGAGATGTCAGCCACATCTGCCCTGCACTCTGTAGTTTCAGAAGCACTGTGGGAAGAAGCAACTCTCACATCTCTGCCTCTGTGATGTAGGCTTACACTGTGTCAATCTGGCCTTCTAAAAGTAAAAACCACAGCTAAGCAAGTATATTAAACTGTTCTTATATACTCTGTCATCTGTGGCTAATGCCTTGTGTGAGCAGCCCATCTGATTTTTAATATTCCTAAAAACCACAGAGGCAGGTTTTACTAAATGATTATTACACTCCTGTCTGGGATGTGACAGCTGAGTATTTTGTGTTGTAACAATATCTTGGTTTTAAAGTCAAAATGAATGTCATAACTTGACCAAATTGATCAGTTTGAATCTGAACAACTTCTGTCTACATTCAGTCCTTATCTTTTTGGTTTTAATAGACTGCAAATATGTCTTATTAAAATAAAGTACAAATTGTTATTGCAAGTTTTCATGAACAGGAAATAAAATACCTCACAGGGGCTAAAACTGTTAACACCTCTAAGTTAGTATTACTTAAGTTAGTCCTGTAGCTGAAACACTAACTTCACGATATTTAGCATCACACATAGAACAGTTTACATGTGATTGATTTTTCATATCTTTTAGGAACACAAAAGGATGTGGTTCTGATACATATATAAGCCCTTTTGGTTTTGGACAACCAGAAACATGACACGTCTTAAAACATACAGACATACACACACACACACAAAATGCACTGTAACATGATGTTAAGATTTGTGATCTTAATTGTAGCTTGAACTTAAGACCCCCAACCCATTTAAGCTACTCATTGGGGTCAAGCGTGTAGCTGTGTACAAAACTGTGCTCTAAAGATGAATGAACTGAAATACTCTTTTGGTTTCAAGAGTATTTAAACCTACTATACCTCACAAATTCTGAGTTTTTGTTGTTGTTTTATTAGCAAAGGTGAATTTTGTCTTGTACAGTATAAAAATTATATATGAGGTATAGGAGACACAATTATCTCTATAGCTCTGTGTAGCTATGTAAAATGTTGCCATGAATTCAAGTATTTGCTTCAGGTTTCAAAATTTTACATGTTTTAAGTGTAAAACTTAAATATTTAATTAGTTTTTTGTCAGTATTCTAGCAATATGGTTCCTATAAGATTATTCTAAAAATTATTTTAGGAATCAGTATTAAAAATACTGAATCATTCAGTGTAAAATTAGGGACTTATCCAATTTTTTCCCATAATTTATCTCTATCATGGAGTTTTGTAACTTGTCTGGATAAAGAGTTTTGCAAGAATTTAACTTGTTGAGCAAGCATTTTGCTAGCATTTTTCTCTTATTTTTTTCTGCCTGCTCACACAGAAGGTGATTCTTTCATGGAAGTACTGAGGAGACAGGGTTTTGATTTTGTTATTGTTTGACTCACTGGGTCTCCATGTATGTTTGATGGAATCTAAACATTTATAAATTATGAGTATAACACCCTGAAGATATGTTCAGTGCACAGTAAATAATTTTTATTTAAACCAGCTGTCAGCTTCACCAGCTCAGCTTTGGCTAGAATCCTTCTTATTTTCGTGTCAGAGGTAATAATAACTGAAGAGTTTAGATAACAGTTCTGCTTCTCATTACTACATAACAGAAAGCCTGCTCTAGAAAGCTTGTATTTACCAGTTTTTTATTATTACTATGCTCAGCTAGAGAAGGCAGCAGCTGAGACTTAGAATATACTCTGTACCTGTGGAGAGCTCTGTTGTCCTCAGTAGGTCACAGCAGAAATCCACTTGTACACAATATGACCAGGGATGTGGTCCTACACAGAATTTTTATAAACTGTGATTACCTTCTTATCAAGTGCGGTGAAGGCCTATTCCTTCTCTCAGCAGCATCAAATGGATTAAGGACAGGGGCTTAGTATTATATATGTGATTACTTTAAGGAGCCAAGGGACAAGTGGAAACTAATTCCGTCTTGATTTTAACTTGAATTACTTGTGCTTATGATGGTTTTTATTAGATGTGCTGAGACCACTATTGTGTCCACAGCTCCTCACAGAATTTCATTTTAGTTTTGCCTTTCTTCTTACAAAAATAATTAAAATATTTTTTCTTTCCCTGCTGTCTTGACGTAAAGGACTTGACTCACATGCACATGCACACTTGCAGATGTGTAGGTGTAATTTGTATGGATTTGACTTTGAAAATATTCCATTTTTCTGCTGGGTGATTATGGAGAATTTGTCGAGTAGCTGGGCCCCAAATCCCAGGATACTATCTGAAATTTTGATGAAAAATTAAATGAACCTCTCCAAAGAATGGCACAGATCTATGCATTCTGCCTCAAAATGACGGAAGTGCTGGGGAAGGGTTGGCTGGGGATGCTGTATGTCATACCTGTAGGCTTTAGCATTAGAATTCTTCCATAAACCACAGGCCTAAACTACACATATTTGTTGGGCTCTTTCTCTGCCATACAACCAAGAACCGAAAGTCATTAAAAAACTATATGTCTGTCTTAAAAACACAGGCAAATTATGAGAAGCTGTAGGCATCTGATGCAACGCAATTGAGCTGAGAGGACTTAATGAGCTGCTGATTAAAGCTTGATTCCTGTAGCTCATCCTTAGCTCACACCCATCTCGATATAAACCACAGTTGCTTAATTCTCTTTTGCTGCGCTTTGAGCTAATCTCTTCTTCCTTTGGAGCAAAGTGAGAGCTTGATGCTGTGATTCAGCTGGCAAGTCCCATCAGCTGAGCGTGACCCGGCGCCAGGTCCCAGAGTACCGGGCGCCTCTGGACTCCGTGTGCTGCCCAAGGGCCCTGGCTGGTGGTGGGGCAGGTGTACCCACTTGTGCACTTTATTTTACGTCAATGCAAAGTTTTGATTCTGTATCAGTGTGAAGTAGTCGTGGTTGAGTTTCTTCTCAAGGAGCTTTCTGAGGAGAGGCACTTTGTCATTTTCCATTTTGGGGTTTGTGTTATAAATCATCTTTTGACTGGTTTCTCCTTTGTGGTTCCCGTCTGAAAGTTTAGCCCAATCATCTACTTTAAGAATCATCTCAAAATGGTTTTCTTTATCCTCTGGAAATTCAATTCTTAGATCCCTCAAGGTCAGTAATACTGTTAACCTATTAGCAACCAGCTTCTGTCATGAATCTGGGAACGGTTTGAGCTATTCCAACTTGACAGTATACAGGCTGATTTTATCTTGTATTTAAATGGAAGTCTGGAAAAAAGTGATGCATTAGTAAAGATGGTTCACTGTAATTACACTTAACTCTTCTATAATTTTGTCCCTGAATTCATACTTTAATCTGTCTATGATACTTTATTTATTTAGAAGCCTAAGAAGACAATGTGGTGGATATTTATTTTCTAACATTGGAAACTGACTCTCCATAAACCTACATTTTGCGTTCCCTGCAAATGGAGTTGAATTAAAACATTTTTCTTGCCACAGCATACTTTTTCATCCATTTTTCTTCTTTCCTGTTTTAATTTTAAACTCTTGTTTCCAGAAGAAGAATAAAGCAAACGTACAATTCTTTATCTATTCCTTGACTTTAAAGATTAATATTTCTTTGTCAGTCCTTTCATTTGTCTCTGTAATTTTCTTGAAGCATCATTAAACTTTTGAAGCTGGTGGATATGATTTTGAGACAGAAGTGCAGTTGTTTAATTGAAAAATCTAAGTTTTTGAAGTAATAGGAAAAAAAACCCCAACTTTCAAAATAAGGCCTATATTTTCTCTTGCTGTGTAAGGAAATCCCTCATTTTTCTGGCATCCGTGGAAGAGGATGAAGCTACATAATACTGTTTTTAATAGATGTTATCAGTACTTTGTCCTACTTTTCACTTTTGTCCTTTTAGAAATGCAGACCAAATGAGATTTATTTTTAAGTAACTGCACATAGAAAGTCCATAGTGTTTTCCTGTTTGTTTTTGGGTCATTTTTATTTTGTCTCCGCCTTCATCCCTTCAGGAAGTGGGAATAAAGATCTAGTTCTGTCCTATATTTTCCATGGTACATCCGTGATGCACCTTGCTTGCGGTAGTCTGATCTTCGAAGGAACAACAGCTGCATTTTCAGCATTTCATCTCCACACAGCCTACACGAACGCTGCCGTTTCACATACCCAGCAGTCCCCACACCCAGCTGATTCCTTGGAGTCACAGGAGAAAGTCTTATAGTGAATCTGGCAGACATGGGGCAGATACACGGGGACAGAGGTCGTGCAGACTTGTCTCCTTGTTCTGCACAGTATGGACCCACTGCCTTGTGTGCCAAGTTTTCTGGCAGCAAATCCCCCCGGAAAGCTTGAACATGGCCACAAAATCTGAGGGAGACGTTGCTTGGTACTGAAGAAGTTACTGGTCATCAAAAGAAACAGAAGAACTTTGGCATGCGGGAAGTGAAGATTTGCACAGAGTAACCATTTATCCAACACAGCCTCATTAACAAGTTTTGGTAGAACGACTGCTTCTTTCCCCAAATAAAACGAAACGAAATGAAACACGCTTGATGCATGATCGTGCAGTTTTCTTTTAACCTAAATTTGCAGCAGGACTATTAGGTTTTCTACTTTTTTATATAATTAACTACCGTGCTGCAATTTTCCTCTGTAATTAGCATGCTTAATTGTATGATTTCCTACTGGTTGAATGATTTGTGTCATTCCATGTATTCTTTTGCTGCTGATTCCCTACTGTTCCTATACCAGAAGGTTGTACGGTCTAGACTCTTTTTCGCTACTGATTTGCTATTCTCATTTACTTTTACTTGAGCTGATGAAAATTAGAGCTCTGTGCTCAGTGAGCATTTTCCCTGTTTGTTTCCCTGCTTGTTTAACAGCATTTAAGATGTAGCAGGTCTTTTGCAGATACTCCTAATAGAATTCACACAGACCTGCATAACACTTATGCCAGATGATGGTCTTTTTTATATAAATGACTGTGTCAGTAGTCAAGGAAATATTTCTGTGATGTTGCTTTGCTAGGGAGAGTTGTAGGATTGCACAAATCAGTTCATTAAGATCTCAGACAATGTAGGACCAGAATCTCTTTCGGTCAATAAATCTGTAAAATAAAAAGGTAGGCAAAATACCAAGACTGACAATAAGCTGGATGTATTGTGTGAAAGGAATCTTTGTTGTAGAGTGGAATGCAGTGGTTGATATGAAGCCCTGAAATTTCAAATTCAAAATGATATGGCTGACAAACTTCTCTATGGTTAGTTCAGCAATGCCTTAAAGCTCAAGCGATGCCAGTAAGTACTATATAATTAACACTCTTTACATTTGCAATGCTGGTATAAGTGTAGGCTGTCTTTCTAATTGCAAGTTTTCTAACTTAATTTCAAAAAGAAAATGTTGGTGTGGCAGTGGACTATGGCACGAAAATTGAAAAACTCTCCCATAGCTGTATCATGCAAGAACAGTGGTGAACAGTAGTTAATTATTCATTTAGTACTTGATCTTTCAAAAGGTGTTATTTTTAAATTACTGGAGTGGCAGATACACCTAATTCAATTAATCCGCCGCATAATATCAATCAAGTAAATAGTCACCTGTCATTTAATGAAACTTGATGAAGAAACATCTTGCTTTTTCTTTCTTTCTTTCTTTTGTGTGTGTGGTGTTGGCATTGTTGCTGTTGTTGGCATTATTGTGGCATTTTTTATGATTTTTTTTATTTTTCACATTTTCATAAAACTCATCTATTCACTGTTTCAGTTAGTGAACTTGAAGGAATGATGTCAAAGTTATGCCTTATCCTTTTTGTCTAAATTCACTTCACCATTACATTGCCTTCTCATATTCACATCAATATTACTTTTGTCAAAACATACCATTCTGCCTATGGTTTGGGGTGCAATGCTGTTTTTTGACATTATTTCTGAACATCACTTAAGGGACATGTATTATTTGCATTCTGACGTTGTTTCTATTCATACTGTTAGAAATGCAAGTTTCCTGCTTTCTGATATATCTGCTTGGAGTGGTATTCCTTGAAAACAATTCACTTTTTAAAATCATGTTTTGGGTGGCAGCTTACAGTTCAGCTGATGCGTGTGACAGTGGGAGGAGGTAAACTAGAATCATTATCAGTAGAACGAACGAGGCGAAAAAATTGCGGGCTTTTGGTTATGGGTAAAAGCCCTCTAACAGTAGCTGGGACAAAGGGAAGAGAAAAAATCAACAGGTGGGGAAATAATGGAGTAAAGAGACAGGGCCAGCCTGAAGGACGGTGTTTGTGAATGGAAGCAAAGTAGCTGAGATGTCATAAGCTTTCCTCTTGTTTTCAGCAGTGATACGCTAAAATATTATAGCATTTGCTAGTATACATAACAAAATTACGTTTTGTTTCTCCTCCTGCAAGCAAACCATCCTAGTGGACAGTCTAGTATTTCCATAGAATTGCCCACATGAATATTCCAGCTAACTGAATCTAACCCAGTAAACCGTCAGTGAGAAATGCAGCTTTCATTAAAACAAGAAGGTGAAAATTGCAAACCTGTTTCACTTTACTGCTGGCTGAAGTATTTTTTTTTACCTCAGGGCAATTATCTTGGGTGTGGGAAGGGGAAATACCCTAACAGATGTTTTCTTGTCTGTCCTAATCTATTCATGTTCTTGCTTTTTTTTTTTTTTTATCACAGGTTTCTGTGCTCGAGAGGCAGATATTTGACTTCCTTGGTTATCAGTGGGCACCCATCCTTGCAAATTTTATACACATTATTATAGTCATACTTGGCTTATTTGGAACCATCCAGTACAGACCTCGCTACATAACTGGAGTGAGTATTTAATTTTAGTTACTTATTTGATGTGCATGTTAAACAAAAACCCAAAACACCACATTCCAAACTATTTCTGCAAAATTTGTTCCTTCTTATGCTGTTCCCTCATATACCAGTAATCACTCAGGGGAAAGAAAGGTTTTGCTTGTAGCAACGTGCTACCATCCATAATGCAGCAGTGTGATGCTGTCAGTTATCACAGAATCATAGAATTTTAGGGGCTGGAAGAGACCTCTAGAGATCATCTAGTCCAACTCCCTTGCCAGAGCATAAGTAATACGTTAACATTTGTGTCCGTGCTTCTATCTCTGTGATTTCCTATATGAAGAATGTGTGTGTCCACATTTATAATGTCTTTATGTGTGTACACAGTTTAATATACTCCAAAACATATATTATCAACATTGAAAAATATGTTGCAAATCTTAAATATTTAGAGTGTTTCCTTCAAGTCACAACTTGGGGAGTCATGTGAATGTGAACTGGAGTTTTCTTCTTCCATTTCTTTTTCTTTGACCACTACAAAAGACTTGAAAATAAAAAATAAAAAAAAACCAAACAAACAAAATTTAAGCGTCAGTTGAATAAAAAGATTATAAAGTTCCATCCCAAGACTATTCCAAGGCATAAAAATGAGCATGAGCATAGAATGGTTAGCTGAGCTAAGCAAAAAAGCTAGATTTAAATGGTGTTTTCAACAGGAGTACAGAAAATTGCCTGCTACAATGAGACGTACTTTGTGAATGGGGAAGAATAATGGCCTTCCAAATAGATACCATTCACATGAGTTTTTCTATGATATGGTTTGTACCACATTATCATACTAATTTTCACACATATCTTTTCTTAGAGCTCCTCTTCCTCCTCACTGTGCGGTCCATCTGGCTTTGTGACTTTGCCTCCCTGCATCCTTTCACTGAATTGGGTAGAAGCAGTCTAAGATCAAATCGTTTGTCTTGTGCAGATTTTATAACAGACACACAAATCTGCCATCTATCGCAGACTGCTAAGATAAGGAGACAATGATAAAACTTTAATTCTTCATTTAGTTGGATCAACAGGGGAGTGCTGTGATTTTTTTTCATTTCTGTTGCTGCTCTTTTTGGAGAGTATTTGAAGTCAAGATGAGGGTAACCAGTACCATTTACTGGTTACTACAGGGAGAGATGAGGGAACTGCATCCTTTTATTCAGTTCTACTGGTTCCAGAATAGGCACCTTGTTGAAGCTGGGCAAAACTCAGTGGAGTCCTCTGACAGCAGGAGTAAAGCTATGACTTCAAAGGCAAGAAGAAAGACAACAGCTTATAAACCTGTAAGGGTATAGCTATGAAGTTTTCAGGTGAGTGGATGTAAATACTCAGACTTCAATAGATTCCTCAAAGCTCAATCTGTCTTGAGTGGACTCTATAGGACCCTTAATCCACAGTCATGTTCCTCAAGTATAGCCTTCTTCAACAAGACTACAATAAATTTCCTTTTTACTGTGCATGCTTCATAAAGGATATCACAAAAGCGTTTTCCAGAGGTTGTGAATCATAGGTTAAAGAGAGCAGGGAGGTGTTAAGGTGAGATTTAAAGAAATGATTCAGTGACTTAGGGAGAAGAGGAAATAAGTTTTAGACGGATAGGACACCACAAGGGAAAGTGTGTCCTTAAAATCACAAGAGTCACAGGGAAGTTTAAAAGTGGCTGAGGGGAAAAGGTGACTGTGTGGTTTCGGGTCTGAGAAAATATTTCACAATACATGGGATGCAGGAGTTGTGGTGGACAAAGAGGACAGGAAATGAAAGTTTAATATAATCAGAGGGGTTAATCTGAATATGGGCTTGACCTAAACACATTCTTTTTTTCTTCTGCACCTAAACCATTAACCAATAGTAAAGCAATTGATACAGGAGGTGAAACATCTGTTCCGAGGGTAGGAATGAGTGTCTTTTCAAAGATGTCTTTTCAAAAGATAATTAAGCCCTTTTTTGTGAAAACAATAATGATAAAAGGACTGTTTAATAGCACTATGCTGAAACAGAGAGTAAGGATTGCAGTAGGAGGAAAGGTTAGCCAGTGTAATGTCTGAGATATAAATATGTTTTTTAGCAGTACTATCACAGAATCCATCAATGCAAATTCCTGAGAGGTAATACCAATGCAAATTACTCAGGGTTCTGGAAGGAAGCAGTACTCTTCATCTTCCACCTGGAGGCTCAGTTTGTCCCCATTCCTTCTGTAAATGGATTCCAGCTGTGCTGATATGTTCAATGCATGTCCTTCTACTTTAATATGGACTTCTAGTTGTCTGACTAATCCAACGATCTTCTATGATGGAGTAACTGCATTTGTAGACAAGGGAAGAGCTATGGATGTAATCTGTCTAGACTTGTGCAAGGCTTTTGGTAAGGTCCCCCACAGCATTCTGCCCACTAAATTGGAGAGATACGAGATTGCAGAAGGACTGCTTGGTGGATAAGGAAGTGGCTGGATGCCCACATCCAAAGAGTTATACTCAAATTTACAAGTAGAAACCATTAACGAGTGGTGTCCCTCAGGGGTCTTACAACCAATAGCATTTAACATCTTCATCATCGGCATAGACGGTGGGATTGAGTGCACCTTCAACAAGTTTGCCGATGACACCAAGCTGACTGGTGAAGTGTGTTTACTTCCCTCCGTTATGGAGGAAAGGGATGCCATCCGGAGGGACCTTGACAGGCTTGACAAGTGGGCTTGTGCAAACCTCGTGAAGTTTAACAAGGCCAAGTGCAAGGTCCTACGCATGGGCTGGGGCAATCCCAAGCACAAATAGAGGCTGGGCAACAAGTGGATTAAGAGCAGCCCTGCAGAGAAGGACTTGGGGATGTTGATGGATGAAAAACTGAATATGATCCAGCAATCTGTGCTTGTAGCTCAGAATTTGCATCCTGGGGTGAATCAAGAGAAACATGACCAGCAGGTCAAGGGAGGTGATTCGGCTCCTCTCCTCTGCTCTCATGAGACCCCAACTGCAGTACTGTATTCAGCTCTCGAGCCCCCAGCATAACAAAGGTGTACTTGCTCGCGGGGGTACAGAGAAGGGCCACAAAGGTCAGGGGGCTGGAGCACCTCCCATGCGAGTACAGGCTGAGAGAGTTTGGGCTCTTCAGCCTGAAGAAGAGAAGGCTCTGGAGACACCTTACAGTGGCCTTTTAATATATAAAGGGGACTCATAAGGAAGATGGAGAAAGACTTTTTACTAGAGCCTGTAGTGGCAGGACAAAAGACAATAGATTTAAACTGAAAGAAGGGAGTTTTAGATTGAATGTAACAAAAATAGTTTTTTACACTGAGGATGGCAAGACCCTGGAACAGGTTGTTCAGAGAAGTTGTGGCTGCCTAATCCTTGGAAACATTCAAGGTCAGGCTGGTCAAAAAGTCTCATTTGTACTGAATGTCATTCTCTTCTCCAGATGGAGGAATCTACCTAACAGGTGAAACTCAACTTATGGTTCTCCAGCGCTACAGAGGTAGCACTATAAAAATAAGTACTTTATTTCTTCGTTGCCATGCAAAGAAGATAAAGCAATGTCTGAAAACAAACTTTGAAGTGAATTACAAAATACAAGAATTTGAGGGCAACAATGTCGGGGGGGTAGATTCCACTCTTATTTCCACTGCTTATTTGTATCTTCTAGATCTGTTATATTTAATTCTTGTGGAATTAGTTCCAACAAAGAAAGAATTTTTGTACAATTCTGTAGGTTTTTAAGCAGCCTTATAGAAAAAGCGAGAATGATAAAAAACTGAAGAAGTGTTTGCAGTGCAGAAAAAATTCTTCTGCCTTGAGCAGAAGTAAAATCTGGTACCAATAAGGGAGAAAAAATTTAATCCAGAAGGAATTACCTTGTTTCAAACCTGTGATAGTAGAAGATTGTACAAATTTTCTCAGAATGACCTATTCATTTCACAGTTCAAGTGGACTTTGGTTGTGTGTGAAGCAAAACTCTGCAATGGGCAACAACTTTATTAAGATTTCCCCAGGGATTAATTTATTCTCTTCTTATATTTCCTCCTCTTAAACGTAATAGTAACACCCCCTAATAATAGTGAACATAATAGGGACTCATAAAACTCACAATATACTAGCAGAAGAGAACAAGAATCTCAGTTTGACAGAAAGGAAATTTGCAGCCTTTAAGTGCAAAAAGAATCTTGTCCAGGATAATACCTGGTCACATTAAGCCTGGGAGAAAAGGATAGATTATTACTGGTACATTACTTAACACGTAATTGCTGATATATATTAAAAAAAGAGAAAGAGGCAATTACCTTATGTCTGAGCTTCTTGCAGCATCATCAGTCTGCCAAACCATTAGGCCCTTGAGAGCATAACTGAGTTAATCTATGTCTTTTTAAAGACTAGGCATTGTCAATTGCTTCAACACCCCTAGTGGGATCTGCATAACGCCTTATATGACAAGTAGCCCTGAGTCTACCAGATCTAAATAGAAGTATTTCAGATGTACATTGCAATTTTTTATCTTCCGTGGGTTTTACATGTTTAAAGTACTACACAAAGTTTGCAGCAGTTCATCTGTCATATTTACATACCAGGATACTATCAAGCAGTGCTAGCCATGCCATACAAAACTGTAAAGCCAAGAAGAGCAGGGAATCTGCAGTTCTAAAGCCCTGCTCTCTGAGCTACTTTTTTGAATTTTAAAGGCAGTCTCCATACGATTTAAGATTTGCCCAGAATTTTTGGTGAGAAACACTTTAGGGGACTGTTTTCCTAGATTTTGCAAGAGAACCAGTTTTCAGTTCTTTTTCTTGATGAAACAATTATTTGTAGTAAAAGAAAAGGATCCATTTTCTTAACATTTTTTAATAACTGGACATTAATATTTTTTAATAACTGTTCTGAGAGTAATTTACCGTATTGACCTAATCCGATTTACTTTCCAGATACTTGTTTTATTTAAAATAAGAAAGTGCACGTACTCAATCTCACTGCAGGAATTATAAAAAAAAAATATATTTTCCTTCTGCTTTCATTACAGCTGTTGGGAAAAAATAGATGTGTATAAACCCATGTAGTAAAGAGGACGATGGAGTGAAATGGAATGGTCATTGTACATTCTGGTCAGCCTACAAGGCACAAAGTTCTTGAGGTCTACAAAGTCAGGCTCCTACCTGAGAATGTTCTCTATACAGGAGTTTCTCAGGAAATTCTTCTGTCTCCATCCTGAGACAAATCATCCAGTGCTTCACCTTAATTTTACTTATGTGATAATTTACTGTGCTGCAATGAAAATGTAGACTTTTATGTATAGAAGAAGGCACACAGACTACTTCTATGCTCTACACAACTTTAGAGAGCAAGTGGCAATTTGGGGACATAGTAATAATCTTCTGCATAGTCATTTTGAGTTAAAGTCCAGTAATAGTACAAGTACAATTGAGTAAATAAACACCTTGAACATTTTAGTAGCAGCTTTGTCTGTTGGCTGTCACAGGAGACTGTGAATCAGAATACTGATTTCTATTTCAAAATGTGCCATTGGCAAAATGTTTTGTTTGCTAACATGTCGTTCAAGCACACATAATGATATTCCTCAGTTTGTTCCTTGATAATGACGAATGTGAATGTTTATTCTGTAGTTTACATCTATGCTTTCTCAATGTATTCAGTTACTGAATACAATATTGCTAATATTCAACATAGATTTCTGGTAATCTTAACTGTAAAATAAGCAACAAAATAGCTATATAAATAAAGAGGTACTATATTTACTTATCTTTCAAAAAAAAAGATCAGCCCCTTAAACTCACATTTCTAGGACAAATGTGTTTGAAAAAGACAGAATTTCTTCTCTGCTAATATCACTAATACCAGCAGTGGAATGACTTTTTTTTTAGCATATTCTCTCACTATATTTACTAAAATCTTTGATGAAGATGAACCAGAAAGCAAACTGAATGAGACTGAAGTAGATCCACTTAAAATTGGAAATGGTACTATTGGAAATATTCTTCATTACTCATATTGTTCTCCAGGTAAAACTTCCAGAATTTATTGGTTTCAGTAAAGTTGAAAATATCGTGACAAAGGCCAGACCAAAACCAAGAAGTGTATGACTACAGAGGTTATATCTCTATGTTAGCAGAAAAATCTTTTTCATTAAAAACTTAGGTAATGGCTTAAAAATCAGAGGTAATCCAAATGTAAATACACACACTGGAAAAGTTAGAACAAAAAGCAAGATGTCTCAACGGCAAGCAATAAAAGAGAATTTTGACAGTAATTTCCTCAAATAACAAAACTCCAGAAATGAAGCATTGTTTAGTGAGTATGTACCTTAAGCATTGAGAATAGCTATTTTATTTGGGAAGTGCATGATTATAAAGAAATTCTTACAATTAAGACGGGAGTAAGTGAAGGCACTCAGCCAGGAGTTTCAAGTCACAGTAATATAAGCACACTACCATTACCTTTTCGATCAGAAAGATCAAAAAATATTCAAAAAATACAAGCTACACAAGATCAAGTAGGTGATAGTATCCCATGAAGTGGTCATTATGGAAAGCTCTGTGCTCAATCAGACCAGTTTTTAACAAACCAGGTCCTCAATGTTTACTCATTTTATTCTTGGGGCTGTGCATTAAACATTAGTCACACTGAAAGCTTGCCTTCAGTTGAAAGTAAATCAGATGAATTTATTTATAAATAATTATATCTATGTCATTAAATAAAAGTGACTACATTATGGTAACTGTGGTCACTCTTTCTCAGGAAATATCAAGAAACAAGTATTTGTTACCAGTTCTCATTTTGGTGAAAAATTTGGAATAAAATCTTGGTCATAGTTTAGGATGGCCACAGCCTTCCAAATTAAAAGGGAAACAAAGCAAAGGGGAAAGAGCACACTCGTATGACTGCTTAATAGAGATGCTTAACTAAAATAAACATCTTTGTGAGAGTTTATCTGATGGCGTAAATTAAAAAATAAAATTATTAAACCTGTAATACGGCAAAGGATTATATAGAAGTAAAAAAAAAGCTTTCAAGAGCAAAGTGCATGACCAAGACTATGATGACAAACAAAAAAACTACAGAATAGAAAACTTAAAAGAGTTAGATAGAATCATAGAATTGTCAGAGTTGGAAGGGACCTTAAAGATCATCTAGTTTCAACACCCCTGCCATGGGCAGGGACATCCCCTACTAGACCATGTTACCCAGAGCCCCATCCAGCCTGGCCTTTAAAACTTCCAGGGATGGGGCTTCCATCACCTCTCTGGGCAACCTGTTCCAGTGTCTCACCACCCTCATGGTGAAGAACTTCTTCCTAAAGTCCAGTCTGAATCAAGCCTTCTCTAGTTTTAATCCATTCCCCCTAGTCCTATCACTACCTGACATCCTAAAAAGCCCCTCACCAGCTTTCTTGTAGGCCCCCTTGAGATACTGGAAGACCACAATAAGGTCTCCTTGGAGCCTTCTTTTCTCCAGACTGAACAACCCCAACTCTCTCAGTCTGTCTTCATAGGAGAGGTGCTCCAGCCCTCTGATCATCCTCGTGGCCCTTCTCTGGACACGCCCCAGCACATCCAGATCTTTCTTGTGCTGTGGGCTCCAGAACTGGATGCAGCAGTCCGGGTGAGGTCTCATGAGATTGGAGTAGAGGGAGAGAATCACCTCCCTCGACCTGCTGGCCACGCACCTCTTGATGCAGCCCAGGACGTGATTGGCTTTCTGCGCTGCAAGTGAACACTGATGGCCCATGTTGAGCTTCTCGTCCACCAGTGCCCCCAAGTCCTTTTCTACAGGGGTGCTCTCAAACCAGTCACTACCCAGCCTATATTGCTGCTTGGGAGTGCTAGCAAACCTTCAGAATGAGTATTGAAGGACTATGTTTGGACACTCGGTAGAGCTGAAAATCATAACGTGAATTAAGAGAATCCACCTCGACCCTGAATTAACCCCAAGTTTCGTTCGTAGCTTATTTCATTATGGCAGATAAATCGATGTGGAATGAAGCACTTGTATTCACTTTCATGAAATCCTTTCCATGCCATGAATGGCAACGTGCATTCACCTTAGCACTTTCCGTGATAGGTATTCAATATCATTAATATTACTTTCATTAAAGAATTTATACTGACTAGTTTGTTTCAGGGATGCTTGCTGTTTGTTGAAGCTCACTGCCCTAAAGTGATCCTTTGTCCTAGTCACTTTTGCAGTAATCCTCCTTCAGATCCCATCAGTGTTTTCTGAAATATCTTCATGTTCAGAAATACTCGGGGCAAGAGCAGGTTTTCAGAACTTTTTGTCTTGAAAACTCTTTCAAAATATTATTGATAACAATTGGGATGTCACAGAAGAATAGAGTTTGAGATTCTTTTTATACTCTACCATTTCGCTGCTGGATGCCACCTCCATAAGAATGACCTTCGTAAACTTTACTAACTGCTATTTTACTGGAGAGCTTTGCTCACTTCTAGAAGATGCTCTGAAAAATTGGTAGGGATGTGAGTATAAGACTGCCCTTTGGACTTTAAACAACATTTGCTAAAAGGAGTTTCGATTCACAGGAAGATATGCTTTTAATAGAGTGCTTTGTGTGTTAAAAGGTTAGATTTTAGTATGTTGTGGATTTAAATGTGCTTTCATTTATATTTGAAAGGGCAGAATCAGCAGTTTATTTCTGAAACTGAATGTAACCTACTTTCGGGTAGGGCTGGGAATGTGAAGGAAGTGGAAGTTAGTGAATAGCTAGCTGGTCAGTGTCATAGCTGTAGGGGTTCAACTAATCCAGATTTTGAGTCTTAATGCTATTCACACATGTGGAATTTGAACTAACAAAAGCTTAAGTATTCCAATGATCAAAAAGTAATTACTTCTTTATGCTTATTAGTTAGTTTATTGATAGAGAATTAAATATCAGCTTAAAACAGATGGTCTGGGTTTTTCACCTGATAATCAGTCCAGAAAGTTAGTCTAGGCTTCAATTATTTGGGCTTTTGATTTTGACTTCTCCTTTTAGAAATACTTTGCTAACTTGCAAGAGGTCTTGACAGATCTCAGATTCTCCAGCCCTAGAGATTCAACTGAGTGGTAAGTAAACATCAGAGAATTGCTTCTAGTATAGTATCCTACAGAATGGAAGTAGATGGAAGAATGTAGCCTATAGTAAATTTCTCTGGCATTTTCTGCCCTTTTGGCTCTTGACTTTAAAATTGTCATACTATTTAGAATAAAGACTACACACAGTATTTTTTTAATAGAAATTGAGTGAGGTTTGACTACTTTCATCCGTGCTCTTCACTAAAACATATTTAGGTGTGAGGTATTGAGGTACAAAAGGATTAATCTAAAGGAAATTATAAAAAGGAAATTTCTTCTGTGTTCAGAAATCCTGGCCCAACTTCTTCTTAAGAAAGTGTAAAATATTCTTTCAAGATTAAAGACTTCCCAGACAGTTAGTCTGTCAGCTCTAGGAAAGCACAATGGAAAAAAGAAAACCCTGTTCATCAGAGAACAAGTCAAGACATAAAAAGTAAGTGATTCCTCTAAGTTTTGTATAGGACATTACTTTGTCAGAAGTCACCTACTGTCAGAAAACAGAGTTCTGAAGAGAAAAAGTATACCAGCCCTCTGGAGTTTCATAGTAGATAATTGAGTGAGAAGCTGTCAGACTCCAAGAGTCCTTTTAAATAGCAAACATTTGAAAACACAATAAACTCTTCTCACTTATTTGAGCATGAAATAAGTTAGGTACTTGGAGCAGCTGAATCTTGAAAATTACTTTGGGATGTATTCAGAAAATATGGTGAAAGACACCCTGGACAAGGCTCCAGGGCAGAGTTTACTTCAAAAACAGTTCTGCTTGGAATTTTATTTTCTTTTAGATTGAGATAGATTTTGATTAATTTTCAGAGTGTTTTTTTTACGTTTTCCATTATAACAAATCGTTTTAAAGATACTTGGCTAATACTATTTTATAAAGTGCTATATATGATAAGTATTAGAAGATGAAAGATTATGATTTGCATCATATAATGAAGTACAGCATTGATTTCCAGGAAATTTTATGCAGAAACTGTTCAGTGCATGAGGCTGTCTGATAAGTTTAGTTTAAATCCTTAATTATTAGCATCCTAGGAGTTTAACTGGTGTAGAACTCAGCTACATTCATCCTTTCCTAATGCTTTTATCCCCCCTCAATGAATCGTATTCGCATTTAAAAAGTAGCCTTTCAAAATGTCTCTCCCTCATCCGTTCCACAGAAAAGGAAAATGCTTTTCCTGGGAGTCTCCACTGAGGAGCACAGCTCCATGTAGAACTGCTAATAACATATAACAAATGTAATATTTTCTTTTCATTCAAACTAGGGAGCTCACTAACAGAATCTCTGGAAAGATACCAAAACATGAAGTTACTCTGCATTTCATTTGCTCTTTCTTTAGAATGGATCCTCTGTTTTGTCATTAAAATGACAAGTGGGTTTTATTCTGCAGGTTTTTTGCGAGATTTTTTTTTTTGAGAACTAGCAATGCTTTCTGTTGAAATAATGTCTAATTGGTACTTTGTAGTTGAAATACTATAAAAAGCATGGAGAAGGAACGACTTAGCTGATGATGTCTTTAACAGGTACTGAGAGGAAGAGATTAGAGAGAAAATCCATGGGTTTTGCTACCGTTACCTAAACTGCAGTTGAAAGCATTAAAATTCTCTCAAAGACCCAATAGCTCTGGCCAGCTAGAGGTAATTAAAAATCAAGCAACAATAAGGTAATGTTTCCACTGCTCTGAGATGACCTCTGTAGTTCAGTGCCAAATATTTATCTAGTCATCTTTCCATGTATTTCCCACAGTTGCTAATATCCCTCTTACTGTGGATTTCCATATTGGTTATTTAGTATTTTTTCTAGCTGGCATATATCAGTTACTGCTCACATTCACTAATCTAAGAGATTATAGCTCTATGTTTTTATCTTTTAGTTGCTTATAGCATGCATTCACGGAGTATCTGTCCACCTCAGAGCTTTTAATGTCTCTGACTTTGTGTGACACTACTGAAATAATGAAGTATTTCCACCACAGCTTTACAAAGTGGGAACCAAAACACTGAAAGGCTGAGACATTTTCTTGGTACCAGAGGAAAAGCTGTGACAGATTGACATGTGAATACATTTTTTCTCAAGTTGCAAACCAGTATTTTATCCACCGCATCCCGCAAACATAGAGCTGCCCCAAACTCTGTGAAGTCTAGGAATAAAGGTCAGGATCACAGCTACTTAACAGTGTGGTATATTTCTGTAAGAAAAAAACATAATAAAACAGTCTTTGGAACATATCTCTCCCACCAGGGAAAAAAAGTCTGCCGATGCCTCAAGCTGTCTGCAATAACTTTTCTCAGACTTGGTGGCTGTTATGATGGTGGCTGGGACCTGTAGTTGCACTTCGCCCAGGAAGATAGTAATGTATTTTAATTAACAGCTTGTATCACAATGAGATAAGCATTAGAAGAGAACAGGAAACATTGCCTCTAGTCCCAACCATCTCTCCGAGTCTCACATTCCGCTATTCTGCTGCTTTTCCTTGCAAGAGGCTGCAGGTTCAGAACCTGGTCTGGAGTACAGGTGCTTCACAACAGCTCTGCTGCTGCTTCTCTTTCTATTCCAGCTCCTCCTGTGTCTTCTCTTCCTCTATGCTCTTCACCTTGATTCAGCCACTAATCTCTACACATATTTAAAATGGTGTGTAACTAAACCAAAGCTACCCATTTTAAATTAAATTAAATCTGAATAACATTACTTACTGATACGTTGCACTGAAACCCAGTTCTTGTTTTGGCCAACTAATTAAGATTCAGGCAATCTAAGTCATTCAAGTGAAGCCGCCTTTAGTCATAGTTGTTTTATATCTCTGCACAGGGTCACCTGCCAGTACATGGAGTCTGTCCTCATCTTTTTATCCAGGAGTCTTTTCTAGGCAGTGTGACTGATTCTCTTTTGTGCATTTCATTGTTACCCTGAGGTTATGCTTCAGGAAAGGTGCATTGAGAATCACACAGAGCTATACTAGCCTATTCATTTACAAATCACCATTTCCAATTTTGAGAGAAGATAGAGATGATTTTTTTCCTGTCATATTCCAAATGTGGCTTTTTTTGGCCTTCTCAACAAGAACCTACATAAAAATGATTTTGTAAATATCATCACAAATCTGTATTTCAGAATTTTGGAGATACTTTTCCCATCTGAACTTACCTTCTTCAGTTTTTAATATTTTCATTATGATTTTCAACTCCTGAAGCTCCACAAGAAGCTCCACCACTTTCTTCCAAGCTTTTCCTGTTGCTATGAGTACCGTTACCAATGAAGATATATTTTCTGAACGATACTGAAAGGCAAGATAAACAATGAGTAGAGCAGTAAGATGCACTGTTAAACATGTTCCAAAATTCCCATTGCTCTCTATTTCTATACTTTAGCTGTCAAGGACACTATTTATTTACAGTTTGGTTTTATGGCTTATTATGTATATCTGGGCATAGATGTTAATGCTACATACATTCATGTTGGATAAACTTGAATATAAATAACAAATACATTTAAAATAATAAAGGTCATAGTGAAGCCTTGTCTTATGGGCTGCGAATTCAGCAGGTATGATGTGAATTCTAAATGCCTCTATGGACAGAATTTTGCATATCAGTATAAATTCTACTTCTAAACAAATCTAGTAAACATTATAGTTTTACACTTAATCACTATGATTCCCTCTATACCAGTTTGAGCTACCAACGGTGCTGCTGCTTGGTTTGGTTCCTAGCTGAAGTTTCTTAGCTATTTCCAATCATATTGCTCATTACATTTTTTATTTACTTACTTACTTTATGAAGCTCCGCAACTGTTTTCATTGATTTCAGCATCAATTTTGGGTGACTACAGACATAACCAATTTTGGTTTTCATGCTAGTTTCTTCAGCCAATAAGTTACTTAAAGACCCTGTGGTGCTTTTGCTCTGTGACCAATGAGTGGTTTTGCTTTTCTTTGCCTTATGGTCTGAAAGAAAATTAACATTTAACTGTGGTGGGTTTACTGCCAAACCAGAAAAATACAGCACTTATTAGAAATAGCTACAGAGGTTTCCAAGTTAATTAAATCAACTAGATTTAGGAAAAATCTTAAAAAAAAAAAAAAAAAAAAGAATAGTATTCTGTAACTAATGCATAAACAAGCAAAATAATTTCAGCCATGTTTTCTTTCTTAAATGTTTTGAATTGGTGATAAATCTGAAAATACAATCATAACTTTTAAGGTGGAATCATTTATTTTAACTGTTGTTAAATAGCTTGGCATTTCTAGTCTAGATCTAAAGTAATCTTCTTCAAAACTTTTTTATCACGTATAGAGGCCAAAAAGTTACTCATGACCTGTGGCACTGGGCAGTCTGCATGTGTCACCTTAATTATGCATCTGTTTGAAGAGTAAGTTCCTGTTTGAAACGTAATGTTGAAACAAGTACATCACTGGTTTTACTTGCGAGTTTGGTTTTACCTACTCACCACTTCTACTGTCTGTGAAACAGGAAGCAATATTCTGTCTTTATTCTTGTTGAAATACAAGATTAAACACTTCATAGATTTGAAATGGTTTTGATCATATAAATGGTACGGAGGTTCTGGGTTCTACACTGCTTAATGTACTAGCTAAACCAATTTCAGATTTGCTCCTGGTGTGCTGTATTCTGTAAAAAATTTAGATCCAATTTCTGTCTTGAGAGACTTAGGCTTGTAATAAATTTAATTACTAGCAATATTAATGGTTTTACCTGCGTGTCTTACATTGATTGACAGTGCTTTGCCCTCATAAAGACATAATTGTTAAATTCGCGTAAGTACAGACACAGTGTGAATAAGCAGCCTTTTGTGATGCGTGTCTGTCTCTAAGATACATCACTGTTCCTGTGTCAAAAATCTCTTTGAGATGAGTTTATTGAAACTGACATTTTACCATTCAACAATTGAATTCTAGCATATCTGATTCTAAAAATGTACAGTTTTATTTATGGCCACCAAAAGTCTGAAAAAGGGCACTGATCAACACTCAACAACATTTCAGCTCAGAAGCAGGTAAGACCATGAATAAATGAAACTGC
Source organism: Trogon surrucura (assembly GCA_020746105.1). Taxonomy (NCBI): domain Eukaryota; kingdom Metazoa; phylum Chordata; class Aves; order Trogoniformes; family Trogonidae; genus Trogon; species Trogon surrucura. The sequence continues at coordinate 59,362,903 of CM036618.1, forward strand.
ATATATATTTTTAGAAACTTGAAATTGATATTTAGGTTTATTCAAGGTACTGCACAGGAATTAGATTTGGCACAACAATTCAGAAATAATTGTAGTTTAGTAGGTGCAATCTCTAATCAAAGTGCAAAAATGTATAGTGTCAAACAAAATGCAAAGAGTCTACTGTAAACTTAGAGAGTCACAGGGTAAAAAAAGAATCCACATGTTGTTGACTAAAAAGCCTCAGAAGAGCTGACCTAAGAAAAGGCATACATTGTACATAACTGTAAATGAACAAGCTGGCTCTGGAGAATTTACTATAAAAATGTAGTAGCCAAACTACTGTTTAAGAAAAATTGTAGATATATAAATGTTAAACACGTATTTTTAATTTCTGTATCTTAAACATTATATGAATAATAGTAATTAATGTAAGCTAGAAGTTATAAGAAGTTAAATAATATGACCACAATGTCTGAAGCACAGCCACTGATGTGGCTTTATCACTGCATGATAAAGTCGGTATGTTAGATGACAGAAAAACTAGCAAAGTAGTCATAAAAGTAGGGAAAGAAGTTTTAATTCTTGTATGCTGTTATTTGGACTCCATTGCACTTTGGAAGATATGACTGCATAATGGAAAGATTCTTGTACAAACCCTGACATCAGGAGTCTGTAGGAACTACAAAGATCTGATTAAGTCAAGGTAGTACTGTGTGTATTCAAACATGACAACGACTGGAGGTTTTAAATGCAATTTTGCCTTCCCTGTAAGACTAGTCTTCATTTCTGTGGTGGGAGAGAAGACAGGGCACTCAGATTTATACTCTTCTGCCATCTGGGAAACAGAGGTGCCAAGTACTGGCAACGCTGAAATAAGTGAGGAGTTTTGTATTGTCTTCAGAGGGTTTTGGATTTTCTCTCTGTGTGTCGCCAGAGTGATCCCAAGCTCCAGCTGGTGCTCACACACCCTCGCTCTGCTGGTGCCAGGTGTCCACATTCTGCTGGCCATCGCTCAGGGGCTGCGTAAGGCTTCCTGGCAATCCAGTTGCTGCTCTGCACGCTCAGACAAGGGTACCTGGAATCTCACCTTTCAGAAAAAGAAAAAATCCTTTAGTACAGCACATGGGCTTTCAGGCAAGAAGTCCACTTAAAAACAATGCAAACTTGCTATGGAGTTACTCAAGGGGAACCTGGGCTTTTGTTAAAGTTTGCAATTGTACTAGCATGCCTTGTGAAAATATCATATGGACAGGATATTTTTTAGATTCTCTGAGTGTTGAATAAACCTGTATAAATGAGTCGAATAACCTGACAAGGATAGTTTGTGAAACTAGAAACAACCTATCTTCAAAATTCTTCATTTTCAAAAGTTACCCAGTGGAAATATATTTGTCTAAGTGTTTTGAAAATGATCCTTATCCTACTTAATTTGTTTATACTGCATGCTTGTGTCTCTCTTCAGAGAGACCAATTGGTTAAAAAACTCAGTGTCATGGGGTTTTGCAGTATTCCTGCTTCATCTGAATACAAAGCGATGGCTATTCCATACGTGGTTTTATTGTTCATGAAAAAGGACAGGCGAAACATTGCAGTAATGTAAAGCACAAACCAATCAACTGAAAAATGGTTGTGAAGACAATAATTGTGGTGAGCAGTGAACAGTTCATAAGTTCTTAAACAGTATTCAAATGGTCTTTCAGAAGAAGCTAAACTCATGTATTTACACTGTAGGCAAATTAAAATGCCAAAAATAATTAGAGCTAACTTAGATTTTGCAACCAGTTTTATCTTTAAGCAGTACCTTGTTAAGTAGGAGAGAAAAGAGTAAAATCATGAAGAAGAATCACAAAGAGCAAAATAAAAAAAAAAAGGTAGAGATGAAGAAGTACAAACTCAGCAGCTTATATACGTTATTTTCTATAAAGTATATTAGAATTTTCCTTAATTATTTAATGTTTTCAGTAGCTATTTCTTTCTCTGCAGGAAGTCTATCCATACTTGTGCCTCATGATTTCAAAATAGGAACTGTTCCTAAAAGAAGAGACTTAGAGAAATGTTAGAGTAAAATTTTCTTGTCTTCAAAGCAAACAAAATAGAATATGGACTTAGTCACACTGTATTATTATTGACCTTGCTTCTCTATGGAAAACTTTCATTTAGTAGTTACAAACCTTGCTGAATGCTCTCTCCTCAACATTCGTGTAACTTGGGTCCCTGTGTTAGATCTTGTGTTCCTTAACATATGCTGTGTTTTGGCAGTAATTGGAAACTGCTGTCTCTGGGCTGCTGGGCTTAGCTGTGGTGCAAATTCTCTTCTCAGTTCCCCTTCTCACAAATGGAGTCCACGCAGTTCTGCTGCTTATGGACTCATACTCTAGTTAACCTGTCTGTAAAAACTATCCCTTCCAGGGTCAGCTCTCTGAGAGCTTTTCGTGTCTTTTTGGTTTTTTTCTAAGTTCCTTTCCATCATCTTATCAGCCTTCACACGTCTGTCTGACTTTCTCACTAGACCTACCAGGCAAAGTAAGTCCCTAAGATAAAGGAAAGCAATTTTTCAACATCTTTCCACATCTGCTCTTGTTGTATTTTGGAAATTCAAGTTTTTATTACAATTTCTACAAATGAGATATAATAGCCAATCTTGTTTGCTTGTTTGTTTGTTTACAGTTTTGTCTTGGTTGTCTCCTTGGCATAATTTCTACTTCCTAGAGCTAAGTTGTTCCTTGCTAATTTGCTTTGAGCCTTTATTTGATAGGATGGGATGAATTTTGAACTTGACTGATTCTAGTTACACAATCTCAATATAGTCTTATACATATATATATTCGAGACAAACCACTGGACTCTCTAAGTTTCACACACGCATATTCCTCAGACCCTTAAAACTAATCTGTTGAGATGAGCTGTGAAATATTGGCTTAGTGATATTTCAAATCTAGCTACCTTGGGAGGATCTCAGGTGAAAGCAGAACAACTCAGTACATTAGTGACTGCTCATCTGAGATATGAGGCAATAAAATTTAAGGTTCTGTAGGCTCTGAAATGTCTCTACACTTATTGTGCTGGTGCTGTATTATAAGGTTGTTCTGTTTAGATGTTCACTTTTAAAGTGTGTTTTGTTTTTTTTTTTCTCTAATACACTTTGAACACAAATCTGAAATACCTAGTCTCATTTTGCATTGTGGGAAAGGGTTTTCTTTGGCACCTTTGTTGAGTATCCTGTGGGGGATTTTGTGCTATTTTGGGCTTGGCTTTTTTCAGTGAGTTCTAAGACTAGGTAACTATAACATTTGATGCTTCCCATCTCATTTAAGTCTATCAAAATAGTCACAGTCAGACCCTGCTATTACTTGAATGGGAAGACCTTTTGCATTTCTGTACAGTGTAACCTTTGTCATGAGAGGGTACAAAAATCAGAGAAATGTAAGCCCTCTCCCTGTAGAGGTTGACTCTCAATGAATAATCTATCATTTGTCTCTCCATCTGTTTTATGTAATCTGTTTGAAGCTCCATGGTGAGTGGTGAGTGCTGAATGTTGATGACAGCTGTGTTAACTCAGCCAGGTATATTCGTATATATATTCCTCAGGTCAAAATATCAACAGCTTGCGCAAAGTTTTCTCATTGTTTCTCTGATACTTGGAACTACTTCTACTTACTTATTACGAAATATTTACATTTATGTTTACTTGAGAAGCTGTATATGAAAAGCAAAGGGATTTCCAAGAACTTGTGTTTGAGCAGAATGCTGGTTGTTTATGCCAGTCTTCAAAGGTCAGGGGCCCATTAAGACAGGGTAACATATAAATCAAGTATAGACAAAACATGCTATTTTCTTAGTCAACAGCTCATAAAGTAGTAACACAATGCTATCATTGTGTCTCTTATTTAATTTCTCTGGGCCAAATGAGCAAATTTTTCCTTGAAATTTGGTGAACTCGGAAGTTCTGTCGATGCAGCTTCATTGTAGGACATGGTTTTACCGCTTATTTTGTTAGCAGAATGCCTTTGATTGCTATCTTGTTATGGCTGAAGGCCAACAAAATTTTGAAAACAAACAAAATAAAAAGGTACGTTTCATGCTTATCTCCAATTTAAGTAGATGGGTTCCAGTTTAAACAGAGTTACAGAATTAGTTCACAGTCAATGCTTCGTTTGAACCACTGGATACTTCTGTGACAGTCATTTGGAGATTTCCTACAGCTCAATAGGTGTACATTCAAAGCTTTTATTTTATTGACAAAAAAAGACATGGGTAGGTAGTATGGGTAGAGTAGTGATAACAGGATGGGTGAAGATCTACATAATACAACCATGCTGAATCCATCTTCATACGTCTCCCTTTGAAACTAGGCTGCATTGCTTTCACCTTTCACTTCTAATTACATTCACCAAGAACAAGAAGATTGTATTGCAAAGAGGTATTTAGAAAGTCAAGGTATATAATGAATGTGCTGTGCTGGGGTGAGAAATGATTTCCACAGTAAGAGGATGGAGAATGATACTGTTAACAGTATAACTATCTGAAGTTTTCCTGAGCTATAGATGAAATATTTATACATAGAGGAGGGATAAATGCTATTAATCAATTCTTCATGAGAGGCAATAGATGTGTGCATGCTGTGGTTGTCATGAGTGAAAATGGAAAACTTTTAATATGCATAAATGGATAACAGTTGTAATTGCAATGATCTTTCTTTCGTTTCCCTAATCAGGGTATGAACTGCATCTTAAACAATAGTTTCATTTTTGCCAGCTTCCTTTTTTGAAAATGCTTCTCCAGTTTTAAGTTTTCTGTTGCCATTTATGTAATTCTATATATCCTTACAGAATAAACGTCCAAAAGATGTGGACAGTTTTGCTGTGACTAAATTATATATGACCTCAGTTTGATTCTAGTAAAAATTGCAGGCTGCAAAATGCAAGATATAACTGACTGTTTAAAAGCAAAAGTGGGTACAGATTATCACTATTTCTTTTCATTGTACAGTCTTTAGCAAGTTTGGTAAATATTGTGAAAAGGTACTGGGAGCGTTAAGGGTAAAAATGTTAATCTTGGTGCTAACACAAGATCTAATTAGAAGTTTTTCATTTCACTCATTCATTAAAGTAGTTGAACTACTTGTTCTCTGATTTTCTGTGAATAGACAGCTGTGTGGAGTCATGAGTGGCTTGCTGAAGTTAACGAAGATATTCAGACAACTAAGGAACCAGTCCTACATACACCTACGTGCAGGTTTTAATTTTTTACGTATCAGTAAAACACTGAACTCAGCAGGACTACTTAGGCATAAAGATAAATACGAACACGTTTGGGGAATTGTGGCTATAAGTTCTGATCCACAACATGATTGGCTGAAAAGAGAATTTCCACTGGAATTTGATATAGATCTAAAACAGGGAAGCAAAACTAACTTTTCTTTTTAAATTTAATCACATTTAAATGCACATCTACAATGTGAAAGAATTTTTGCCTACTTCCTAACCCTCATAAACAGAATGATGACTTTGCATTTCAGATCTATGGAGAATGTGCATTTGCAACAGGAACTTTGATGACATCTTACCAAATAAATATATCTGGTCAACCTTCCCAAAACACTTGAAAAATATTTATACTACGAATCAAAAGGATTTACATTGCTCCCTATGCCTTCTCTTCCTGACAGTATTCTCATAAATGACCTATAGATGTGTGAGACTTCAAGGCTGAGAGACAAAAAACAACTCATGATAAAAATAATGTACATTTGAATATTTCTTGAAGTTGAATGCAAATCCTACATTCATATATAATATTCTTAGTTCCCTGTATTGATTATTCGTGTAAGTAAAGCAGCCATGCACACAGTTTCATACAGTTTATGAAACAACCTAAACAATAAAGTATGTACTATGTGAATGCAAACCTCTTTGATGAGGTCTAGGCAATCCTGCTTAGCAGGGGGATTGGACTAGATGATCTCTAGAGGTCCCTTCCAACTTTGACAATTCTGTGATTCTGTGATTTTCACCAAAACTAAACAAAAGATCAAAATATTACCGTTAAACTTGATATCTAGTATCCAGTGCATCAAGAAGTTGTCTTGTATGATGTTGGAGTCAAACTTTTGAGTAATAATGTATTTACTGAAATTTCTTTTGATTAATTGTAAAGTAAAAAGGTCCAGCTTACACAATTTTATTTCCGTGCATTTGCAAATTTCAAAATGCATTTATAAGCATTATCACCTGCTTATGCAAGTAATAAATTATACGTTCACTGCAAAATTGCAGACTAATTTCACACCTTTTAGTTTAACTAAGCTTTCTTGGCAGAATGCTGGGATTTGAATTATCACCCAGTAAAATGCACGGTCTGAAAGGTTGCTACTGCTAATATCATTATTAATCACTTTTGTTACAGTAATTTCTAAGAGCCAACCAAGACTGTGCTCTTTTGTGCTAAACAGGGTACAAGTAAAGCAGTGGGGATAAGATAATAACCTGGAGAGAGAAGTTAAAGAGTAAGGAGAGAGGAATGAAGCAATCACAGTGACAAAGCCAAGGGTAAAACTGAACTGAACTGAGATGAACTTCCTGTGTGTTGTGGCAAGGACATACAGTGGCTATATCCCAAGCTCCCGTTTTGAAAGGGATCTCCCATTTAGATCCTAGCACCTAATGACCATGCACCTAGTCAGACTGGACTTCTGATATGGTTTCCTGGCTGTGTCAAACACCTTGGTGGGGCTGGGAATGGGAGCATCACCTCATGCACACCCTCAACATGCTCAAGGGCACTGCTGAGATGGAAGAAAAAATCGTGGCCATAACAGAATCACAGCACATTAGGGACTGGAAGGGACCTCAAAAGATCATCTAGTCCAGCCCCCCTGCCAGAGAACAATCATCTACAGTAGATCACACAGGAACACGTCCAGGCAGGTTTTGAATGTCTCGAAAGAAGGAGATTTCACAACCTCCCTGGGCAACCAGTTCTAGTGCTCTGTCACCCTCACAGTGAAAAAGTTTTCTCTAATATTTTTGTGGAACCTCCTATGCTCCATCTTGTACCCATTGCCCCTTGTCCTGTCATTGGACATTGCTGAAAAGACCCTGGCACCGACCTCCTGACACTCCCCCTTGACATATTTATAAACATTAATGAGGTCACACCTCAGCCTCCTCTTCTCCAAGCTAAAGAGACCCAGCTCCTTCAGCCTTCCCTCATAATGGAGATGTTCCAGTCCCTTCATCATCTTTGTGGTTCTGCACTGGACTCTCTCAAGCAGTTCCCTGTCTCTCTTGAGCTGAGGGGCCCAGAACTGGACACAATATTCCAGATGTGACCTCACCAGGGCAGAGTAGAGGGGCAGGAGGACCTCTCTTGACCTACTTGATACTCCCCTTCTAATACACCCCAGGATGCCATTGGCCTTGCTGGCTCATGGTCATCCTGCTGTCCACTAGAACCCCCATGTCCCTTTCTCCTACATTGCTCTCCAGCAGGTCAGTCCCCAACCTGTACTGGGACATGGGGTTATTCTTTCCCAAGTGCAAAACTCTACACTTGCTGTTGTTGAATTTCATAAGATTTCTCTCCACCCAGCCCTCCAGCCTGTCTACGTTTCTCTAAGTGACAGCACAGCTTTCTGGTGTGTCAGCCACTCCTTCCAGTTTTGTGTTATCAGCAAACTTGCTGAAAGCGCTCTCTAATCCCTCATCCAGGTCACTGATGAATATATTGAAAAGCACTGGCCCGAGCACTGACCCCCAAGGGACCCCACTAGACACAGGCCTCCAGCCAGACTCTGCCCCATTGACCACAACTCTCTGGCTTCTTCCCTTCAACCAGTTCTCGACCCACCTCACTACTTGGTCATCCAGACCACACTTCCTCAGTTTACCTATGAGGATGCTGTGGGACACGGTGTCAAAGGCCTTTCTGATATCCAGATAGAGCAGATCCACTGCACAGCCACCATCCATCCACCTGGTTATGTCTTCATAAAAGGCTATCAGGTTGGTCAAACATGACTTCCCCTTGGCAAAGCCATGCTGACTGCTCCTAATGACCTTCTTATCCTTGACATGCCTAGAGACTCAGCCGGGAAGTCCAGTCATAACTCCAGAAAGGTCTCAGAGGCTGCTGCTCCCCATCTGGCTTCTTTCTGGGATTATTAAGGCAGGAGAGTCCCTCTGAAGTTTTGCCTCATTTGCCTGCAAAACAGAGAAGAGTCACCGTGGCTGTTTGTCTAGTGTCTGCTGCTTGAGTACTGCCAGGATACAATTACTACGGAAGAGTTTATTGGTTATCTTAAAATAAGACTTTGTAGATTAGTATCTTTTTAGCTTTGTCTCCTTTTCTAACAAGATGACATGTTAGATGCCGTACAAGTCATTAAATGTCTAGCCTGTGTCAGATATAGGACATCACAAAAAAGATCACACAGTTATCACAGGCCAGCAGACGTCAGGATTTAAAATCCCTGTCTGGATTATAGCCCTGGTATAGATATGTGGTAACTATTGCTTTCAGTGGAACTTCCCTGAATGTACTAGCAAAGAATTTGATGTTAAGGGTTGAAAGTAGCCCTTCTCTTTTGTTTTCTGTTTGGTGGGATTTTTCCTTTCCTTTTTTTTTTCTTCTTAGTCTTTTTAGTAAAGGAGATTTCTTAACATCATTGGAAGTACTGGTGAGGGAATTCAGTTTCAATGGGTACTGTGTGTTAAATACGACTATATTTACTAAAACCAACCCCCAAAGTTTATTCTTCAATAAGGTTACGTTTAACATTGTAAATTGTTCAGTCTGGTATCTCACTCTTGGCAAATAATCAAGTTCCATTGACTCCAGTGAACTTTGCTTGAAGTTTATCATATATGCTTTCATGTATTTTCGTATGAGGATTAAATTCGTCATGCTAGATTCAAGCACTGGATCTTAAAGAAATGTAGAAGGTTTTTCACAGTGTAATAGATATTGCCTGACGACAACCCCAGGATTCCTTCTTAACTGAAGTTAAGTTGATCGATCCTGTCACAGAAGAGTAATGGTTAAGTAACCTTTGATTTGTCCTCCTGAAATCTTCATAGATCTGGACCTGGGTTTATAATCCAGTGTGAAACTCCTGAGTGTGCTGTGTAAATGTTCTCAGCACCAACTTGTTGTTTCTCCACTTTACTTACCACATAGCAAATGTACTGTCAAATTTTGCACTTTGTGGAGCTTGTTAAAGGGAAAACACAAATGGACATGCAGGAGTAACGTATGGCATCCACCCAGAGAGAGTGTAAACATTAGTAAACAGGTTCTGCAGCAACTCCAGAATAGGTCATTAAGAAATGAGAACTTTGCAGGGAAGTCATGCTAAATTGTAGCATTGTGTCTCTAATTTGTAGCCTTTGAAACCGTGAACTGTGAGTCAGGTTTAATTATTAACACATTTGGGTGGTAAAGGGGAAAATACTGAGGGATAAGAAATTAAAACAAGTGACTGCTTGTGTGGGTGGTGAGAAACAGCAATGTTTCTGTTATGAAGGTAGAAACAGTCGTCATAGATACAGAGTGAGCTGGTTCCACAGCCAGCTAACATGTCCATGGCAAGTCAGCCAATGTAAGAAAATACTGCTAAAAGTGAAAGGAAGAGGAAAACTGTGTGGGCAAAACCCCATCTTGGTGGAGTTCACAGTCTACAGCTGTCCAGTTTTACTTTCAAAGGTAAATAAAGCAGTACCACTGCGTCTCTGATTCCCCAGAATTCATGAACTCATGATTTTGCCTAGAGCTGTATACTATAGGAACAGACCAGACACCATGAACTGAAGTTCTTGGATCCTGAAATAACATTAGAGCAAAAAGTGTTGCAGTTGAAATATGCAAACATATTCTTGCTCTTCAAAAAATCATTCAGATCGATAACCTTTGCTGGTTTCAGCAAAGATTTTAAAAAACTCTGCCATGACAAAATGATGCAGAGATTGTTGTTTGGTGTTGTTTTTTGTTTTACCTTTGTGGAGTCCATTAGAAAATATGACGTTTTTTCTGATTCTTGTGCTTGCAAATGAGTCAATAAAGCCATCAAATTTTCTCGGACTTTTGGTCACAAAGCAACAGGAGTTTAAAGATAAGACTATAGATTATTTTTATATATATATAACGAAATTACAAGAAGAAAATAAGCAGGTATCATTTATGGAAAAAAAAAACATAAAAAAGAAAGGAAAATCAAAATTTAGTTTCTGTGCTGCGGAAAACATTGAAGACTGCTTACCTGATCCGTCCTAGGATAGCAAGGATAGCAACACAAGACAGGACATCTCATACTACTGGGAAATCTCTAAACATGCCAGAAGCAACCAACAAGTGTAAAGCTCTTCTTGGAGTATAGCAAAGCTATAAACAAGCTGAAAAATACTTCAACAGTATGTCTGACTATAGAATCGGAGAATTAAAGATACGAGTTCAGTTGTAAAGTTGACCTTGGACAAAAATTGTGTTAGGCTGATATTTGAATTTTACTGCCTGCTCAAGGGATGTTTGGATTACTTACTGAGCATGTTTGCACAGTTTTCATCACATGATTCAAAATTAATCTGATCTAAACCAAAACCTTATAAATAACATTGGAATGGGAATTTGGTAGTGTTATCTACAATGGTTGTGGGGTGTTTTTTTTTGGAATCACATTGGCTGCAAAGGAGGATAACATAGTAATGAAGTAGCATTTATACTGATGATCTAACAGCAATCATGTAAATGTAGTTAGATATATTTTCCCCTTCCAGGTCTCAAACATTTCCATTAAGAACCTTATTTGAACAGTAGAGCTAAAATCCTTCTTTTTATTAGAAAGACAGAACTCTCTTTTTCTGCTTTTATTCTTGCAGTGCTATGTGCACATTTAGAATTTATTAACATTTTGAAGCTTGTTCTTCTGACTAAAAAACGCTGATCACAGCTTAAAGTGTCATCACAGGAGGGCTCTTTGAGTAAAACAGCATCCCTTTTTCTCTGGAGGCATCTAAATTGATTGTACAGCTCTCCCACTTGAGGATAACATGTAACAAGCAGGAATAAAAATGTTCTTTTTTACACTGGGATCAAATCTCCAACATGTTCTTTTGTGGTTTTCATTATTTTTCTATCTGCAACACTTTTTTTTTTTTCGTTTTACCTTGGACTTTTAAGCCTCCATTTGAAATCTTCAGAATTAGAGGCTACTGCATAAGACTCTTGTCCATCCACAAATTGCCTTCCTTAGCATTTATCCTGCAATGAGAATGGTCTAATCCAGAGAGAAGGTAGTTAACCTTCAACAAATGCATTTTAAACACTTAGACAACTGATCTTTTACATACATCTTTCACAACTGATCTTCAGTTCAAGAATCAGAAAGAAGTGTTATTTATATCCCATAATACGTTCCTGTTAGGTATCTGTTACTGAAAGGGTTAGAGCAGGTCTACTCTGAATTGTTTAGGAAAGTTTTATTTCCCCCGAACCATCTTGTTGATAAGCTACCATTTAGAAGTACAGTGGATACCAAATCAAGACTGATTTTCATAGAACCGTTCTTTAACAAATGTTTGTCTTGTGAAAGTTAAAAAAAAATAGCTGTGTGGATAATAGTCTTGGTATCTTCCCGTTGTGAAACTGGATCAACCCAAGCCTTCTTTTCTACATTCCAATCCCTAAGAATTAATATTAAATAAGGAAAATAGAGGTAATGCCAACTATTACAGGAATCTGTTAATTACATCTCTACATAGCAGATATGCTATATTTTATGCACCCAGTTTAGGATCTATTTCTCACTTGTTTTGTAACAAGTATGAGGCGAAGAAAGCAAACTGATAATATAAAAAAAATTGCTGGACAGCACACTGTCTCTTTCCATTGACTTTCTGTGATTTCTTGCTTGCTGTATTAAATCCACAAGGTTTGGAATAGGTTGGATATCAAAAGGCATATGGGAAGGAGCTGCAGACTTGCCACACCAAAGAGATATTCTCACCCAATCTGTCATAGCAATGATTTATACAGACTGACTACAGATCATTTGGAGGAATGATTCTGAAGAGTGAAATTCAGGCCAAAATCAAGAATTTAGGGGACTAAAATATTTTTGAGACAAGGATTCAAGACTTTCCTGTAGTTAGGCAGATGTTCTGTTATCTTTCTTTCATCAATTAAAATTTTGCACTGTAGACTTTTTAAGGGTTAATTTCTGCAGGTTTATATATAGTGGTCTTTCAGTTTCCTCTACAAAATAAAGTATTAAGACAAAAATCCCTACTGAATCAAAACAATTGTTCAGACCAGCCTCTGGCTTTTTTTCCAGCGAGAGTTAAGGGATCACATCTGCAATCTGCACTTGAAACCTTCTTTAAGTCTTGCCATTTATTAGTTTGACTGTTCTGCGAGAGTATCCCATGGGATAACTATAAAAAGATCCACTTCATTGCTTCCTAATACACCTTCAACAGACAATAGTGTCAGCACACTTAGAACAGCTCTGGGGTAAGCAGGGAATTTGAGTTAAATATCCCAGCCACACAGCAGCATCTTACGATGCTTCATCTGCTTTCTGCAGCATTTTGTTCCAAAATGTGTGCCAGGGGAACGTCATCATGACAATAGGTTCTCACTTAAACTGGGAGCAGATAAGGTTGCCACAGAATTAATTCAGCTAAAGATACTGCAAGTGCTGGATCTGGACAGAGGATTGGGGTGTACTATCCTTTTCTTGTCATCCACTCACTGCCAGACAAATGTGGTCTCAGGCTGGGTGAGACAGGTGGGTGTTCAGAAATGGGAAAGGACGGAGATTTCTGTGGATTCCTTTCTTCCTAGATCTGCCTTCTGCTACTCAACCGAGTTAACCCAATAAGAATTTGCGTAAGTCTAAGATGTATCCATGCTGGTACTGCTAAGCCAACACTTTCCAATTCATTTGGACCGATGCTGTCGGCTGGGGGAGAGTTGGTTTTCTAATTTCTAATTTCATAGCTTGATTTATGTGACAAGTCTATGGGTGTTATAGATTTCCGTCTTTTCATTTTAATGCCAAACAACTTTACCTATGGAAGTGTGGTCCTGTACCTAAGATATTACAAACATGATCTAATTGTTCTTTTATCTTTCTTGCCATTTTATTAGTGTTCTGGGACAGAATCAAAGTGTCGTGGAAGTTTTCTAATCCTCCAACTCTAAGTTCTTGCTGACCACTGCTGACCTGATAGTGATACTCTGGCATTTTTATTTTTATTTTTTTTCCCCTCCTTGGAGTTTTATACTTATCTCTCTGGCTTTTGTTCCCAAGTGCTTCTGTGGGGCATAGATCCTGTCTACATTTTAGAATTATCTTTTTCTTCTGACAGGAAGATTACCCTTTTTGTGGCTTAAAAGATGTGACTGTATTCTCCAATGACCTCTTGTGGCTTATGTATTTGAACATTATCTTATTTACTTAACCTTTCACTCCTTTCTGTTTTGAGACTTTTTCACTAACTCTCTGCAGTATTAATATTCCTATCTACCTTGCCCTCCTTGCTTTGGAAATTCTCTTGTTTGTTCTCCATATTACTACTGCTATGGGATGCCTGTAATGAAGGAATGAGGGCAAAAGAATTTCTAACAATGAGGAGAAATGACCAGCAAAAAGCAGGAAGGTTCGAGTAATCCACCGAAATTTCTTGTAGACAAAAGGACAGCAGAGCTTTTCTCTGGGACTCTGTTTCTTTTGAAGTATCATCAAAAAATAGGGACATATCTGCTAAGTATCGCTGAAATAGCAGCAATACATTTACTCCACATCTGAAGTTTTAAAGAGGATGGAGAAAAAGAAATTACTGGATCTATTTAATGATATACATAATGAGAGTCAGGTTTGGCAATAAGTGTTTTCATATAAAGTTGTCTACCATTGCCCATTACAGGACATTGGTATTTAAACATTTTATGAGTGGGCTACAGTTAAGCCCTTTAAAGTAAAGTTTTGCTGAAGTCTATTATTTTAAAATTAAAGCAACTCAGCCTCTAGATCAGAATTAAAAGCAAATTCAGTGGATTTTTTTCATAGCCATTACTCTAGTGAGTTCTAATAATTCTTTTTTGCAATGTCAGTGTGACGTTTGACATGGAAAGAAGGAAGGAAAATATGCCACAGGGCATCATTTCAGGCTGTCATTTGTCCCCCTTGCAAGTTCATCTGGCTTTGTTTGAATGGGCAGTGATTTCAAATTAGGGGATGGCAACAAACTCTGGGCAAGAGAGCCAGCGTGCAGCCATCCACCCCGCAACTGAGCCACAGTGCTGAGGGAGAGGTTCTGCTCCTGCTGAACAGACGGATGAACCCTGGGGGCCATGTGGTCCCTCACTCTGCCTGTCCTTCTCCTGGCACCTGTGCAAAATTGAGAACAAAAGAAACCATCCCTTTTTTGCACCACCCCTGTGGAGGAGAGGAAGGAAGCCATCGTTCACTGCTGGGAAAGGGAGTAGGGCAGAACACAGAAGGCTGTGGTTAGTGGGTGAATTTGTGGTTTTGATTGGCACAGGTCCCTGGGGGTCTCTAATGGCTCATGTGTAGATAAGCCTCTCTCTGTAATTGTGTTTTAGGGTTTCTCCTTGTTTTCAGTGTTTCCTGTAAACAAGGCAGAGGTATGTATACCTATGTATTAATGGAAGACTTATCTGGGAGATAAAAGAGCATTATCTTCCTGCTATCATCAGCTCATGTGGAGGATACTGCTCATCACATATTATTAACAGTGGCTACCTGACTGCATAACACTCACTACCCACTGTATAAGCACAGTTGTGAAAATACCTACATGCACACTTTTACATGCACTGGAATGTGAGTCTATTAAAGCTGCAAATGCAGTCGCCAAGACTGAGAAAGTTCCAGAATTGAAGCTGCCCCTGTGACCTTTATTTAACCACCTGTGTTTTGAATTATGCTACAGTCTTTAATTGCGTGATCAAAGTGAGCATCTCCTTATTAGTGCACAACATGGGTTTCTCTCACTGGTAATGAATAATGTGCTTGCCTTTAGTGCCCCAGACTCATCTGCAGCAGAAATTTCTCATTTCGAACATAAGACTAATAACTATTACCCTGCTCAGCCAGGTTCTTAGGATGGTAATCCATGCTTAAGATGTACTCAGAAGCTGCAATAAGTCAGCTAGCCTAAGAAAATTCAACAAACGACAGAATGTTGGTTGATATTCAGTAAATAAAGCAGAAGGCTGGACTGGATGATGAAGGTAGAAAGAAATATTGAACACCAACATCCAGTGAACCTCTGCTGTGATACATGAAAAAGAATCAGATGTTGATTTAAATTAACAGGAGTAACTTCTCATCCTTTCTTTTCTTGATTTTATAGTATTTTACTTACATTTCCTTTGGATGCTTGGATATTTGGTTTTTTCTTTTCATGAAAGAAATTATTGCGCTAGGACAGGAAATTATTTTTGAAACATGCAAGCAATCAGGACAGTAGCATATTCTATTTTAATTCAAGCATGAAATATAAGCATGAACTTTAGCTTGCACAGTTACATTTTTTTTCAATGGTCGCAAAGTTACCCTGTTGATCTTAAGGCAACAGCAATTTAAAAATGACAGTATATTCCTACTGGGTGTTTCAGTACTTATTTCCACACACCAGGAGGAGTATGCCCTTGATCTGGCACTCTGAAATGGAATTGGGAGAGTGGTAGAAACCTGTTCAATTTTCATTATACCTTAAAGAATTTGGAATAATTCAGTCTGATCTCTTCAAAAGCCCATTTCTTTTCCAAGCCAAGTTATCAGTCTGTCATGCTGTTGTCTGCTGTCATAAAACTGTCATCACAGTCTCTCTGATGTGGCAATGCTGGGGGCACTAGCAAAGCTTCTTGGCTCGGTCATGCTCAGATTTTTCATGGCAAGACAGGTCACTGCAATGAAAGTCACATGGCTCTTCTGCCACAATGTGAGAGCTACCATGCCTCTCATTGCTAATGTCATCAAATGCCATCTTGACATCTGGATATATTCCCACTCCATGTGAAATATCAGTGGTTTATTCCCTCACTGTTGACCTTTTTTACCTCCTTATAATTTGTTGAGCTATCATCCTTTCAACAACCTGCTGCTTTTTTTTTTTTTTTTCCCAAGGTCTGGAAAAGTGTCTGTGCAACACTGTTTACCAAAATAATGGGTATGCATTTCCATCGGAGCTGTGCATAGGGTCATAATGCCAAGAAAGATCTGTAAGGATCAAAGAACAGGAGATAAAGCTGGGTTTGGAGGAACCCCTGCAAATGGTCTCATCCAATATCCCTCTCAAAGCAAAGCAAAGTTGTGTAATCTTATGTTTTAAGGCACCTTTTGTGCCATTGGGTTTCTTGATGTTGTTAGCTATATCTCCTGAAGTTGTAATATTAGAAATTACTCTGTAATTGATTGTATTAATGATATATGACAAATCCATATGCATCTTGTACCTTGCAAGTCAGTTTCATTCCTTTATCATGTAGCTATCAAGGTTTTTTTAAAGACTGGTTTAATCTAAATGTTAAACAATATCCTTAGATTCCAGTTTGCTGAATTTGGTGCTATAAAAAAAGAAAATGTAGTCTAGCCTTAATCTGAAATAACATCTGTGCTGAACATGATTGTTTTCAGGTGATACCTCCAAACAGAACTGTAGTTATATTTTAATTCAATTTTATACACTATCAACATATTTTAATGATGGATGTACAAAAACTCTAGAACACTATATCACCGATGGAGTTCTTTTCCTAAGTGTAGAATCACTGAATCATGGAATGGTTTGGGCTGGAAGGACCCTTTAAAGGTCGTTTAGTCCAACCCCCTGCAGTGAGCAGATCAGGTTGCTCAGAGCCCGATCAAACCTGATCTTGAATGCCTCTGGGGATGGAGCCTCCACCAGCTCTTTGGGCAACCTGTTCCAGTATTTCACCACTCATTGTAAAGAACTTTTTTCTAATATTTGATCTAAACCTGCCCTGCTCCTTTAAAACCATTGCAGCTCGTCCTTTCACACACCCTTGTGAACAGCCCCTCCACAGCTTTTCTGTAACCCTTCACATACTGGAATGCTGCTATAAGGTCTCCCCAGAGCCTTCTCTTCTCCAGGCTGAACAACCCCAGCTTTCTCAGCCTGTCTTCATAGGAGAGATGCTCCAGCCCTCTGATCATTTTTGTGGCCCTCTTCTGAACCTGCTCTAAGAGTCCAAATCTTTTCCAACAAGTCCCAACCCTTTGTTTTTTTCAGTAGTCACCAATCTGTAGAAAATAATCTTCTGAACTTGTAAATGTTTCTTTTCAGTACTGTTTTAGCAAGCTCCTTTCACCTCATAATCAGTACTTTGTATAATTCTTTTTGTTTGTTTCATCACAGGCAATAAGTAGTATTTCCATGCACTATTTTCCATTAAATACCTCTTGAGAATGTGAAAATGACAGACGGTTTTTATGCCAAAAGAAATAATGTGATGATTTTACTTGGGACTACTCTGATTAAAGGCTCACATTCCAAATAGCTGCAACTTCTTCTTTTACCTTCATATGCAGATCCAATTTTATTCTATTGTAGTTGTTAGTTCTGTTGCAGTAATGTTTTCTATGGGAGATTGTGACCCCCGACTCATGCAACGAGGGGAAAAACATTTCTGAAACAATATGTTTCTTAATTAAAAGATTGACTAAACTACTGATGCAAACTGAAAAAAAAAATGTTAAATTTTGATGGGAACGGTGTGTCATCTCTGTAGGACTAAATAGGGCTATTTAAAACATCTCGGTTACATAATAATCTGTTTGAATTCCTCTCAGTGTGATCCAATTCTATGATTTGCAAAGCTTTTTTTGTTTCCTGATTTGTAAAATGAGGTGAGGTTGTATTTTTCCCTGGGTGTTTTGTCGTTTAAATTAGTGACATATATTTTGCAATACTTAAATGATATTCCTAACCTGTATTACTCTCTGAATTTCATCTCATAATGGTTTTGTTCATCGGTCTATTATCTGCAGATACTGCTTTCTCTCTCTTTGACTACCCGCGCCATAACTTTCTTTGTAAAAGACATGTGGAAATAGTTTTGGCAAAACCCATCTTCAGTGAATGTACAAAAAAAAACCCAATGCACAAAGACGTAGTCTATTAGTATCTCAGCACTAACATTGCTTTGTACAAAAGAAGCGGCACTTTCAGGGTTATACAGGCTACCCATGAAAAAACCTTTACTTGGCTCCTCTGCGTACTGAAACTGTCCAACTAGCTGATAAGTGGGCGCCATGCCACTGAAGCAGATGGGCATAGCTGTAGAGAGCCAAAAGACAATGTATGTGCATCAAGTGTGGATGTTGGTGGCAGGCTTCCCAGTCAGTGATGTCTTAACGATTAAATGTCCCGAGTTTTTTGCATCTGTAGTTACAGAGATGCCAGCCTTACTACCGGATGGTGCTTGAAAATCTCTCCTTTATTTTTGAGAATGCTTCATCTAGAAGGTACTTGAGACAAGAAGGCTAACAGTAAATGAAATAGTATCAATAACCTTTCCCAGTCCAAACGGGCGACATGCTCTCACTCAAAACTGAGATGCAGACTGGAGTTCCAGAAGGAAAATAGCAAAATCATCATTTAGGATATTTTAGTTATGCAATGGAGAGAAGCAACAGGTACTTTCAGAGAGTCAGATGCAATCAGAGAAATGCAGTTACTGTAATTTAACCAAAAAAAAAGAAGGATTTGGAGGTTACATCATGAATGAAAGAGACTTAAAGGCATGAATAAGGACCATGCTATTTTTTGATTGTATCACATTTAAGGAAATCAAATTTGGCCAGTCTATGTATATTAAGAGGGCTGGACCACAGAATTACCTAATTACATCACCAGCTTATTCTCAGAACAGGAAGACCCTATCGCATGCAATATTTTTAGCTAGTTTTTTTGATACAGGTTGAAAGTGAATAAGAAGACAGCTTCCCTAATACACCTTAAGAGAAGGTTTTTCTTAGTTTCAAATACAGAGTTCTTGGTCTTCCTCTCTCCCTTCCGTGTGGCTCATCAGCATCACTCAGTGAGTCAGTCACCCTCACGTGGGCACAGTGACAATCTCACAGATACACACCCTCTACACTAGGAAGTTGCCTCTATCCCTGGGTTCACCATACAGTTTCATGAAGCTGGGTTTTGTGTTTCTAGAATTTCGCTCCGTCCACTCCATCTGTCTTAGCCTCCTAAACAAAATTCAGTCTGGCTCCATAGTACAGTTGGCTCTGAATAGCTGTGCTTGTTCAGTTCCCTTTAAAGATGAAGACTCTGCAAATCCAAATTATGCATGTTGGTTAGCTCTAAAGATTGAGTCTTGACCTTTGCAATTGACTGGTACTTTCAAAACATCCATCAGCCTCCCAAAACAGAACTGCCAGGCAGTGACTTTGAGAGTCTGTGTGCTGTTTCCCACCCCTGAAACACAACCTCTCCTAGTATCTTAGCCACCACCTTTTAGAAATGTTTGAAAATTTATGCTTTAGAAAACAGTTCAGAGAGAGGTAAGAGAGCACTTGATGGTCCTTACTTATTTTTCCTGTGACAAATCTATCTTCAGCTTCCATTAAATCTCCTTTGGAATATGAACACCAAGGACCAAATTCAAAGCCCTGTGAGCTCAATGGCAAATCTCCTCTTGGCTCTGACTGTTAAGGCATTAAGTCAAAGAAAATGGAAGGATGAAAATAATACCTGGGAAACTGAATACGAACCTCTCAATTTATCAAAAAGATCTTATTGTAAATGGCTTAGTTTTAGCAAGAATTTTGATGTATTCACTGAGGGAGATGGATTCCCCTTATAAATAGTTGCAGTTGGCACTCAAATACTGAGGCATCAATAAAAGAATCTAGATAAATGTCAGTAGAGTTCTGTTCCTAGCAACAGTATCTATTGATTTTATTTTTGCATTCTGTTAAAAATGAACACTGGAAGAATTCTGAGTGTCCTGATTTGTATTTTTAACTGCAACTTTAAATGGGAACAGCTGCTAAAAACTCCATTAAAATAAACTCTTCAATGACTGAATTATAATCAAGATTCTTCTGTTTTGTGTGTTTCTGCAAAAGGTCAGAGACACCAAGGAAACAGCCATTACATGTGTAGCTCCACCAGTGTGCTGATGTCTAAAGCAAATGTTGGCTTCCCACCTTTCTAGTGAGAAGAATCTTCTTGACAGATTGCAGCAAGGATGTCTTTATTATGTTCATTTTACTTCTTGCCCTCCTGGCTGCACATGGTCCAGTTCAAACAGGAGGGAAGAGACAATGTTCCCACATAGGTCTGGTCACTCAGCAAAATTAAGTAGGTTTCTCATAGGGCTGTCTGAGGTTGAAAAGGACCTAAAGAAATGGTCCTCAGGTGGTGAGGTGGGTTTACCCTGGATGAAATGCAAGAATATGGCAAGGGGAGAATGGCACAGCGTCCACGTGGAGAAGCACAGCTACCCCACAGAGGGGTTGGGGGCAGAGCGTGAGGCTTGTTGGACTGCTCTCAAGAACTGATACTGTCAGTAGAGCCTCTTGGCAGGGTGATGGTTCCCAGACTGGGCAGCAGCAAGGAGGAAGCAACACCACTTCTTCCTAAGGGTCAATTCACGTATTCTGCAGAAAAGCCATTACACAATCTATTGTGGAGCATTTTTCCACATATTTCTTAACAACTGAGTCAGACTTGTTCTTCCACCTTTTGTGTCTTAAGAAAGACAGAATTTGGAAAAATTCTCTCAAAATTTTATTAGCACTTTCACTGAAGAACCAAGTGACCTCCAAAATCACATCATTTTGGTTTCTGTCTTTTTTTTCTGTGCCGATTCTAACATGAGTGTAACAGCTGATAATAACTGCTCAAAAAAAGTAATGCCATTTCAAAGCCATGATTTCAGTTTTTATGATCTTGTACAGCATTGTTTTGTATTGCTAATAGCTCTTGAGCTAGACCCTGGGAGATTCATGCTGGAATTGAAGCAGATATGTAGAAGAGGATCAAAACAGCACTATTTTAAGGTTCATTATTGTCTCACCCACTCAATTTATGTCTTGAAAAATAGAGATATTACTAGAATTCTGATACAAAGAAAGAATTTTGAGCTCTATTTAAATGAGGATTATCTGTATATAATTTTCCTGTTACTTACATTCAATTAGTCATTTTTATTTTGAGGAACTTTATAATCTCTTCCACAAACAAAAGCAAGAATGCTGAAAAGAATAGGAAATTAACATAAGAGGAAAAATACCAATCCATCTCTGAATATATGCATGTATATGTATGTGTCTGCAGCTGAGTGGATATGTACTGTGTTCCAGTAAACTGAATATTCAGATATTTGAAGTTACTTCCTGCTAGTAAATGTTTCACAACAAAGATGTGATCAAAAGAAATAGAAGAATTGAATGAGTGAAGCCAAACCAATTAAATATATACTGCTAAGTCACAAAGATAAAATAAATATGGCCTGTTAAAATTTTTGCCTTACCTTTCTTTCTTTAGTATATAAAATGCACTTTTATTAAAAAGGTCATGAGCTTTAACATATCGTGCAGAAGGAACCTAAAAAAACCAAACCAAACAAACAGAAAAACTAAAAAAAAAAAAAAGAAGAAGAAAAGAATATTAGATGACAGGAAGAAAATTTTCCGCTCTTCATTTGTAAGAATAATGGCAGAAATGTCTTTTTACAGAAAACTCTTCTCTAAGTAATTCCTTAGTTACAGAATACTTTCATTTGGGGATCTAGAGTATTTGTAACACCGTCGTGTAACACAGTAGATTGACTGAACAATGCTAAAATTTTAGTTATCTATTTCTGTGTGGTTGCTTTTACATTTTGGCCATTCACCCTCATAGCCTCATATGGAACGAAATCATTATTTATTAAGAACAGAGTGACTACACTGAGAAAATGTGTGTGTAGTATAGACGAGACAGTGGTTCTCAGAAGATGTCTCTTCAGCAGTCCTTTGGTGATATTTTACACTGATGAAATTTAAAATGCTTTGTTCTTTTTGTGTATGTAGAAAAAAAGGAGAACATATTTACATAGTGCAGAGTTACTATCTCATTTTTGATGTCACTAGTACAAGTTTTATATAGGGCTCTGTGACACTGGGAATTTTGCCTTGGAGGAGTTTAGTTTTCCAAACAGCAAGGGTGGTGTGATCTGTGTCAGACACTGAGAAATTAACTGAGCCCTGGAAATGCCTTTTCCTCTCAACTGACTGCAATTTAGACACTGCTCAGAGAAGGACATCTGCATTGCAGACGTCTAAATGTGGGCAGATGGGTACCACCCTGGCAGTAATGTACTCTAAGGAAATCCAAGTTCTCTTATGCAGAAAGAGTTGGAGCTGTGTCTTCAGGAAAAAAAAAGAAAAAAAAAAGAAAAAAGAAAAAGGAAATCTCTGCTGCACATTCTGGGACCAGCATAAATCTGGCACAAAAGAAAATGGAAACAAACCAGAAAAAGACAAAAGAAAAAAGGAACCCAGTGAGACCCACCCAAGCTATAACTCCCTGGCTGTAAGTAGATTGAGGGGTGATGGCTGGGCTCTGGGCTGTCCCTGACCTGACCAGAATATGCCTCAGCTTTCTACTTGCCTTTTTATGCTTATGAATCCTTCCAATGCAAATCAAGGGGCAAATAGAGTTAATACACTCCTATACAAAAAAAAGGGCTTATAACTGAGTCCAAGGAGCTTGAAAGTTTATACGTGGCCACTGGGTTTATGGAAACCTCTGGGAATAAATTTTAAGCAGCGCTTGCTCTAAATATGCAAGCAGTGATTGCTCAGGAGTAAAAAAAAATGATCCAATACTAATTTTATGTTTGGTAATGACCAGTTCAGATGCACTTGACAGTTCGACAGCTTTCAGTCAGTTTTGGCAGAGGACAATTATTGAAGTGTAATGTAAAGGAAGTAAAACATCAGAGGGATTTTTTTTACCTGAAGGAACAAAGGGAAGGAGAAAATATATATGTTTGTGACTAATGAAAGGCTGAAAAGCCATGGACTCACAATGCCAAAGGGTTAAAAAATTCCGTAATAAACACAACCAGACAAATGAGGCTGGGCTTGCAATTTGCGGCAGAAAAGTCCAACAACCTAAAAATGGATCATACAAAATCAATTCATATTCTCTTAGAAACAGAATTATTTACAAAAAAAAATAAAAAAAAAACCAAAACAGCAGGAAAAGATCTAAGTCCTAACAATATGAAGAATTGAGCCAAGAAAAAGTAGTGCAAGCTGCTTCCTATGACAAGCAATGAAGAAAATCCAGAGGATTATGTCATTCTGCAAGAGCTTCCAAATACATTCAGGAAAGTGAATGAACATCAATTGAAGTTGAACTGGTTGCAGAAGCCCTCTGCTGCCAGGAACATTGTTATTATTTGTTGTTAAGGCTACTAGTTTTGGCCCTGAGCGCTCTCCCATTGAGGACTGTAGGTAACTGCTGGGCAGGGAAGACTTTCATCTGGATCATTAAAAGCAGAGCACGGTTGCTCTTTGTGTTAGGTTGCTGAGAGCAGCAGTTCTGCTTGAAACAGCTGGTCCTCATGCATTCAGTAACTGAATTTCTCCTGGGCATAAATTTGGCTCCTGATTCCTCTTTGGAGTCAGGCTATGGTTTCTGATCCTGCTCTGCACTGGACACTTCCTGCTGAGATGTGGCTCCTACTGGCTTCCAGAGCTGGACTCTCTACCACACTTCTGCTGCGCATACCCTCATCAGCTCTCAGGAGAAAGCCTCAGGCAATGGGAATGGAAAGGAAACGGCAAAACATGAAAAGCTTCTTGAAGAATGGTGTCTACTCAGTGGCCACATAAAGTTACACTGTAGACTGCTGTTGTTGCCATTCAGATGGGCTTCTCCCAGGAGAGTCTAATCATAGAATCACAGAATGTTAGAAAGAATGTTATGGAAGGAACCTCAAAATATCACCTGGTCCAACGCCCTTTCCAAAGCAGGATCGCCTATGGCAGGCAACACAGGAACATGTCCAGGTGGGTTTTGAATGTCTCCACAAAAGGAGACTCTACAACCTCTCCAGACCACACTTTCTCAGTTTAGCTACGAGGATGCTGTGGGAGACGGTGTCAAATCCTTTACTGAAATCCAGATAAACCATGTCCACTGCATGGCCATCATCTATCCACCTGATTACATCATCATAAAAGGCTATCAGGTTGGTCAAACATGACTTGCTTCTAATGACCCTCTTATCTTTGATATGCCTAGAGAGAGCATAAAGGTTAAGTTGTTCCATCACTTTTCCAGGGATGGAGATGAGGCTGACCAGTCTGTACTTTCCAAGGTCCTCCTTCTTGCCCTTTTTGAAGACTGGAGTGACATTTGCTTTCCTCCAGTCCTCAGGCACCTCACCTGTTCCCCATGACTCACCAAAGATGATAGAGAGTGGCCTAGCAATGGCTTCTGCCAGCTCCCTCAGAACGCATGGGTGCATCCCATCAGGGCCCCTGGATTCATGGATGTTCAATTGCCTGATTCCTAGCCCAGTCCTCATCAACCAAGGCAAACTCCTCCTTTATCCTGACTTCCTTTGGGGCCTGAGGACTCTGGGGCTCCTGAGGACAGTCTCCAGCACTATAGACAGGGACAAAGCAAGCATCCAGTAACTCTGCCTTCTCTGTATCCTCTGTCAGCAGGGCACCCACCTCATTCAGCAGTGGGGCTACATTGCCTCTAGTGTTAGTTTTACCTGCAATGTATTTGAGGAAGACCTTTCTGTTGTCCTTGACCTCCCGTGCAAGGTTTGATTCCAAGGAGACTTTAGCTTTCCTAGTTGACTCCCTGCATCCTCTGACCACAGTCCTATATTCCACACAAGTGGCCAGCTCCTCCTTCCATGATCTATAGACCCTCTTCTTCCACTTGAGTTTGCCCAGCAGGTCCCTGTTTAACCATGAAGGTCACCTGGCTCTCTTTCTTGATTTCCTCTCAATTGGAGAGGAGAGCCCCTTTACCTCCTAGTACCCTGTCCCATGGGGTTTCCCCTAGCAATTTCTTGAAAAGGCCAAAGTTGGCCCTGCTGAAGTCCAGGGTTACAATCCTGCTTGGTATTCTGTTCCTGCTGCACAAGATCCTGAACTCCACCATCTCATGGTCACTGCACGGAAGGCTGCCCTCAACCTTTACTGCTTCAACCAGACCATCCTTGTCAGTGAGCACAAGATCCAGCAGTGCTCCTCTCCTAGTCGGCTCATCCACCATTTGCACAAGTATAGTTGCCCAGATAGCATAAACAATCACATTTTTAGTTACTATGGCAAATATAGTAACGATCATTTTAGTAATGGATTTACCTTCTTTTTCCCAAATGGAGTCTGGGTCTTGAGGAATAATATTTTTAAGTTTGCATGAATCTGAAACTAAAATTCACAGATTCACACAGAGTCACAGAATATCAGGGGTTGGAAGGGACCTCCAAAGATCATCTAGTCCAGCCGACCTGCCAGAGCAGGATCACCTACAGTGGGTCACACAGGTTTTGAATGTCTCCAGAGGAGGAGACTCCACAACCTCTCTGGGCAGCCATTTCTCAAAAAATGCAGTGTGCATTTCTCAAAAGAAAGTAAGTAGCAAATCATTAATCACAACAATTCAATTACTTTGAATTCCACAAGGTAGTAGTATATCTAGTAGGTTTGGAGCCCTTGTATCCCTCAGTCAAATATGATTGTAATTGACTCCTATATCCAAAAAGAATTTGGCAGCAAGAAGAATGCCATGTAAAGTTCTGTGAAAAAATGCTTACCTTTAAAGTGCTTAGAGCTATCAGAGTTGCTCACTATTACATTTGAAAGATATGTGACACATTTCTCCTTCAGGCAAAATGACAAGAGTATTAGATGTGAGTTCTGGTGAACAAGTTTATATCAAATGCAGCAGTACACTACCTGGACCTTCGGTTCTTGTGCCCTTGTGATCATTTTTCTATTGGGCTGTGGAATTAAGTCTAGTTGTATAATTTCTTTGACCTTCAGCTTCACTGCTAGTAAAATGAAGATAATGTGATTTAGACAATTTTAAGAGAAGTGTGAAGAGGTTGTATGGATTCTTAATATTTTTACAAGTGTTTTAATTTCTCAGTTTCCCATTCCCCAAGGAAAAGGCATCTATGCTAATTTTTGATGATCCATACCAAATTTTCAAATCTGTAACTACACAGTATCAATAAATCATAAAGTAGGTAATTTTTCTCACAGTTCTTTGTAGGGGATTATAAATTTATGTTTAATTGAAGAATGGTAAGAATATTTTACCATACAAGCTGTATTTATATAATTTAGTTTACAAAAAAGTTAATTTTATTGATTTATCACTGCTTTGCAAAATAATATTTAAATCTCCAGTCTTAGCCTTCCAGTTATACCTTTCTCCAGAGTGAATTTCCATAAAAATAATAAGCTCTGTTGTCATTCCTGTGCCTCCTGTCAGTATCTCATGCTTCATCAAGTGTGTGTTTGTCAAGGTTCTCTTGTTGATATGTGACTGCTGTACTATTGTGGTGGCTTCTGTCAGATAATGCAGCTGTCTTGAACTCCCATATATGAGAGAAAAATGCAGCTATAGCCCTTTGAAGAACTCTTATGTGTTTCTAATTAGGTACATATAATAGAGAGTACCAGAGGGATTTGTTCATTGTCACAGACCATCAGAGCTGAATTTCTGCAGCACTATGCTGAAGCACATAGACAACAAGAGGTATTTATGACTGCGTGTGATCCACAGATAAGAGATGTGCTAGATCTGAAGCATCTGAAATAAGAAGCAGTGGGAAGCAGAAGCATCCTTGTATTTCACAACCATTATACTCAGTGTTTATCCACGGAATTCAGGCAGCAAACACTTAATGTAACATTTCAAAAGGAAACACTTTAAAACTTTTAAAAGACATTTTTAAACCTTATCTATGCTCCAATAACAGCAGATGCTTGTTAAAAGTGTTTCTAAAAGAGAGATAAATTTGTAATTTTTTTTGGTGATAGACTAGAAAGTGGAAAAGAGAAGTTTCACTTCTTCATGTAAGCATAAGGCTCTCTGCTGGGACAAGCAGCTCCAAAGTGCCTTGAAGTGTTCTGCTGGATGTTGTCTGTACAAGGAGCATTTTAATCAGCTATTGCTTACTTGCAATGTCACAGATTGTGCCATGATCAGTCAATCTAATGAAACCTAGCTTCCAGTGTCTCTCTCCCACATATTGTCCCCTTCACATTGGGGATGATCTTTTAAGTCTTTCTCTGTATGAAGACTTATAGAGTATCTCTTTTTATTTGTAAGTCTGTTTTTCTGAAACTTTTGTGAAGATATATTTTTGAATCTTCTAGTCTTTTGTCCAGTCAGGAGATGAGAACTTAAGTCTCATTTCTTTGGGAAGCCAGTCTAAATGCAATATTTAGAATTCTCATTTTAAGAATACAATTATCTTCATGTGTCAGAAGGAATACTTGTATATAACGTTAAAGTATTAAAATAAGTGGCAAAACCCAGCAAGTTAAAATACTGCAAAGTTAAAATGCCAAATTAAGGCTATTAAACCTAAATTAATGTTTCCTCTCTTGTTCTGGTAGTTATAACACTCCATGTTATATGAGAAGCCCGGTGTACCATAAGCAAGCTACAGAAAAATTAAATGTTCAATCTACTTAATGTCCCAGTCTCAGAGTTGAGTTTAAAAAAAAAAAAAAGGGGGGTTAAAAAATGGTGTCTTAAGACTGTATATCTGAATTAAGTTGCTATGTTCCAAAGTTTTATGAGTAGCCTACACTCAAAGAGTAGATGCGTATTAGAGAGGTCATGGAATCTCCATCCCTGGAGATATTCAGACCTCAACTGGGCAAATCCCTGCAGAACTTGACCTATACTGGTCATGCTTGAGCAGAAAGTGGACATGGTGACCTCCAGAACTAAATAAATCTATGATCTGTGACCAGCTCTATGGTCCAGAAAGAGCTGGTCCTATAAAGTATGTGTAATCTGTATGCTTTAAAATACCTAAAATTACTTCTGTATAAAGCAAATTGAAATCTTAAAACTGTTGAATTCCATTAGATCAAAACAATATTTATCATAATTCTTTAAAATCTGCACATGGTCTACCTAATAGCTAGGCTGGTTGGCAATTATTCGGTTATTATACAAATAAGGACTAAATTTTACTCACATTGGATATAGTCTCACATTAGATCTCCTGAGAAAGGACAGAGCTGTATTATTTTCACAGTATCTAAGTTAGGTAAACAATGGCATGTTGAATGATAGACAATCTGATGCAAAACAGCACTTCCAAGAGAAATACAAGAATTGTACATATGTTGTTATTCAATTTAGAAAATGAGATTGTCATTCATGAAAAACAATGGTTTGTCATATAATTTTGTAAGGGATGGATCGTGTACCATCTAAAATATTGTCTGCTTATTTAGAGGGTGATATAATAGAGAGGTGTGCAGAAAACTGTTTCCTGATCTGAAAATATAGTTTAACAAAATTTGATCAGTACAGTTTGGAGAAAAGACAACGAAACAGCAATAGTAAGTCTATAAATCTTTGGGAGAAATGGGCTTGTGGTATAAAAAGAGGAAATAGCCCTCAGCTATAACAGGTAGGGAGTAGTGTTGTGTGTCTCGTATTTCACACATATGCAGTGCCATAGGTCTGTGGAATCAAATTAGCAAACGTGCAGAATTGAATTGTGGACATCTAGAGGATAGCTATAACAGCCATTAGAAAAACATTTGTAGACCCTAAGGTTTATTAGATGATGGAATAATTTGTCAAGGGAAGTTCTCAAGTACAAACATTAGATAAGAGTAGCAACAACAGGTCAAACTTGATTATGCAAGATTCTCCAGCATTACAGCAGGGAAATGTAGTTTCCAGTCCTGGCATATAAGGTCTTATGAATACAAAAAAGAAGCAAAGTTGTGAGCAGAAGGAAGAGAAAACATATACTCCACTACTCACGTCAGACAGTGGGATTGAGAGCACCCTCAGCATGCTTGCCGCAACACCAAGCTGACTGGTGTGTTTGCTTTGCTGGAGAGAAAGGATGACATCCAGAGAGACCTTGACAGGCTTGAGAGGTGGGTCTGTGCGTGAAGGCCAAGTGCAAGGTCCTGCACGTGGATTGGGATGATCCCAAGCACAAATACAGGCTGGAAAAATAAGTGGATTGAGAGCAGCCCTGCAGAGAAAGACTTGAGGGTGTTGGAGGGTGAAAAACTGAAAAGGCTGAAGGAGTTCAGCCTGGAGAAGAGAAGGCGCTGCAGACCCTTAGAGTGGCCTCCCAGTACTTAAAGGGGGCCTACAGGAAAGATGGGGAGGGACTCTTTATCAGGGAGTGTAGTGTTAGGACAAGGGGGAATGGTTTCAAGTTGAAAGAGGGTAGATTTAGATTAGATACTAGGAAGAAATTCTTTTCTGTGAGGGTGGTGAGGCACTGAAACAGGTTACCCAGAGAAGTTTTGGCTATCCCCTCCCTGGAAGTGTTCAAGGCCAGGTTGGATGGAGCTTTGAGCAACCTGGGAGGTGTCACTGCCCATGGCAGGGGGCGTTGCAACTACATGATCCTTAAGGTCTCTTCCAACCCAAACTATTCTATGATTCTGTGTGAATAAGTGTGACAAACACCAATGAACAGATACTGCTTAAGCATGAATACTTCTTCTGTAAACTGTAAACTAAAATAAAATAAAACAAAAAAAACCTCAAGGCATTTGCAATTTAAAATGTGGTCTACCCCATGGTTTTGAATAGTTATGAACAATGCTTTAGAATGTTACAAAATATATCGATAGAGGCAGCTGTCATGACCAAATCCCACCATGTTTGTAAAAATACTTCAAAATAACCTATATGTACAGGTTTATTTTCTTGAGGATATATATGTATAGGTTTAGTTTCATGAGACTAAATATGAAGTGTTTGCAAGTCCAGTGCCTATTTCAGTTAGACTTTATTATTTAGTCAAGTGATATTTGAAAAAAAACATTTGAGTAAACAACTCTGCACTTCTCACATAAAAGGGATATTACATGCCTCTCTTGATTTTGCAGCATTCCACATTTGAATAGTAATAAGAGATCCAGATTAGTCTCAAATTCAAATGCCCTATCTATCAACTCTTTTCTCATATACAGATTTTCTGGTGTGACTGGATTGTGTCTGTGAAATGCAAGAATTTATTCTTGATTCTCTTTTATGTGTAATATTTTTATTCATATGCACCATATTTATAGTCTGGTTTTGTCTAGACTAATGGTCTGATGAACTAAGTTTAACTCCGTTGATAGTGAAATTATTAATGCACTGTTTCTCTCTTCCTCCCTGCAGTATGCTGTCTGGCTGGTCCTTTGGGTTACGTGGAATGTGTTTGTTATCTGCTTCTATTTGGAGGCTGGGGACCTTTCAAAGGTAATTTACCATTGGATCCTTTAAGCCATCAGCACTTTACTAACATGCCCCAGTCTACAGGCTATGTTCTGTTTTACTCGTCCTCTTAGTTTTATAAGAATGAAGGTGGTGTGATGGAAATTTGGAGTCTTCTAGGTATGCTAGAAGCTTTTAATCTAGACAGCAATGAGCATATGCTTTTCTGATGCCCACGACGATAATGGTATATATGTTCTGAAAGAAAATTAGCTTTCCCCCTACTCTGCCCTGAGTAATTCTGCAATGCAAATTTCACCTCTATGACAGATATCAATTAGTTATTTCATGAAGACGAAAGATAACCATCTCAGGGGTAAACAAATATTTTTTGTACCATTTGGCTTGCTGTTATTTAGCTGGATTCCTTTCAGGGGTCTTATATCACAGCATAATAGTTTAAAACAAGGTATTTCATTAAATTAAAATGTAAACTGAGGTGCCATAATAGACTGCTACAGCATTGTGGTTTTTACTTTGTTCTTCTGGTAGGAATGTTAGGATTGAACACTTAGACACAATCAACATCCGTAGGAAGAATATATTTTCCTAAGAATGACATAGTTACAGGCTTTTGTTGACACTGTAAGGCATAACACATAAAGTGGCAGTTAGTAATGGGCTCAAACCAGCTTCTCAAACCAAAACTCCTACTTTCTAAGGTGTTCACAGTAGGCTGGTATTTTGTTGGATAAGGGAGTAGCAGTGGTAACAAATTATTTGTTCAGATTTCAACTGAATATTGCTGTCCAGGCTGAGTTATGCTCACAGTGGTGTGAACTGACCGTCAAGGAGAATCCCACATGTGAAAGAGATCACATTCTCTTCTTGCCTCAGATATTTAATTACTATTCCTGATCAAGGGGGCTTTAGCCCAACTGTAAGTTACAGATGTAATTCTCTGATCCTTTGTGAGTTACTGGCATGTTATGATGCAGAGAGTTACACACAATTATAGGAAGAATAAATGAGTCAAATATACTCCATTACCTGTATTTTCTCTCAAATCACCCCCCCAAAAATACTAGAGACTGGGATGTTTCATCCCCATGCACTCTGTTTCTTCAAAGATGTTGACTTCAAAAGGATCAGAATTTAATTTCCTGAGGGTATAAAGTAATCTTCTGCAGGTAAAACATTACATTTTCTGGGGTTTATACCTTCAGACAGGCCCAATCTTGTTAAAAGCCTGGAAAAAAATAGCAAATGAAAGAACTTGCATACATTATCTTTTATTTGGTTTAAATGCTTTATGTATTGCTAAATGAACTAATGTATATAATAAATCTGGCACCTGTTATACAATTATATTCAACCCATTCCACCCTCTTTCCACCTGCTTGTTTCAGCCACCTGCACTCCTAAACTTACATGTTGGGATGTTTAACATGCCTGGGAAAGTGAAAAAGGATTGGGGAGGAAGGGAGAAAGGAGAAGCAGCTGGTTGTGCACTGTGTTTTAATGGGTATAAAAACAGATTAAGAACATGAGTAGGTGCTACTTGTGATAAGATGGGCCAAAACCAGTATCTAAACCTGGAACTCGTGTTTTCTGAAGTCTAGGGCTGGGTCATCTAGAGTGTTTCCCAACCAAACATATGGTTCAGGCTTATATTTGGATACAGTTGAAGTTTTCATTTGGTCTTTAGAGGTATTATTTGTTCCAGTGATATCATCTGCTTTGAAATATCCGGTAGAGTATAATCCTTCCACTTCAGCTTGTTTTCATACCAACAGAGAAAAATTGATTTATGAAATGGGTACGGTTTTACTCATTATCTGCAAAAGGTCTAATTTACACGTGGGATATCAATTCCCTCTCCTCTCCCTTTCAATTGTGAATGATACATCAAAACTTCCCCACATGATCAAATATTCTGCAAGCTGTAGGACCTAGAAATATATGTACAATGGAAAGATACCCAAATGTTTGGATGGATGAATCTTGTCTTCCTGTTCTAGATCCTTCAGAGACTCCATTTTACAGATGTAGGTATCTTAAAAAATAGATCATTTTATGTCTCTCAGTCACATTCATACATCTTGCACTGACTCTTCTGTATTATTTATATTTTCATCGGGGAATAACTACAACTTCATTTTATAATGATACTCCTGTGTATTTTTGTGTGTTTGAAATGGCATGTAGAACCTTGAAAATGCTGTGTTCTGAATTGGTTTTAAATAGTGAATAAAAAATAACCTTTAGATAAGTACCAGAGGGATGCCTCTGAAGTTGTAAACCATGAGAGAGGATCCCACACAGTATGGCTTTAGGAATTGATAGGTTAAAATTACAACCTAATAACAGTTCAGCTGGCTATAGTGTATTTTTATATATATAACTTATAGCTTTCCATCAAATAAAATAAAATCAAGGCTTCTTTTTACAGTTTTAAGAAAAGCTGTTATTCTATGTGTATTTACATAATTTTCCCATCATTGCCTGCTGATACAATGGAGAAGACGTATTTCAATTGTTAATATAATAGATTACAAAATCCATGCTAGCTCCATCCTTTTTTTCTTTTAGTTGTGGGGGCAGTGGTCATGACATTTTTACAGCTTCTCCTTATTACACTGAAACAGGCCTGCAAAGACTCAGAAATTTTTAGACCAATGGGGTAATAATCTCTGAACAGACTGAGGAGGCTCAAGGATTATTAGCGAACAGTCAAGCAAATCTGTTTGTATTATACACTGTTACAATCGTATGTATCTTGTGGAAAGTAGCATCACACTAAGTATTTCAGATTCTTGAGACAGGGTTGTCTTTGCTGACACTCTTTCACAGAAAGCTGGAATATTTATGGCTTTGTAAAAAAGGTCTGTAACAGAAAGCAAGCACAATCACTTTTTCTCAACCTGGATTTTTATGTGGATCTGTGAATGCACGCCTAGAGAGCCCACTTCTCAGACTTTTCAGTATTGCTCTTCAATAATATTTAATTGGTCTATGTGTTGTTTTGCTTGCTGGTGAGTGCCATACACAGTATAAGTAGGGCTTTAAGGTTTCAGGAATGGTAATATTTATTTTGGCCTGTGGCTAAGCAAATGTAGCACAGGAAGAGCATAACCTCTTGTCTTGAATGAGGCACATCTGAAGTACACTAGTGTAAAACAAAAGGAAAACATAATAGAAAGCATCTCTTAGAGAATATAGTATTTCCTTGTTTTGTTTAAATATATCAAGAAAGGACACAAGGAACTAGATTCAGCGGTTGCAGAACAAAACAAAACAAAACCAATGACAGTTAAGATTCTTTTTAGCATTTTTTACTTTCTTCTACAGACAAAACTCTGATTTACTTCTTATGGGGTTCAGCTGCAACATGCGTATAGAGAACCTCAGTAGAAAGAGTGCTGCAAATGGTCCTATAATGAAGAAACAGCCCTCTTGCTTCCAGGCATTTAAAAGCTTCCCCCTAACGATCCCACAAGCAGCATAGAAGCAGAATAAGAACTATCAAACTCTCATTTTTAGTTCAAAAATGAATAGACATTTTTAGCTTAAAATGTTTAAAATTTAGTTTAAAGATGAGTAGACATTTTTTGCTGCAAAAAAATGCACGGCTGAGATTGCACTGGTCCTATCACAAGCGTGGGAGTGTAGAGATGCTGCTGCTGTCAGTCACTGGACATCAAGGAGAGGTTAGACTTGGAATGCTGGACCAGGTCAGGGGACAAGCTGGGGTTCAGGGTTCAAAGCAGCCCTTGCAGTGCTTTGTCCTAGCCTTGTGCCAGTCCTTTTGGTTCTCCTTGCATACGGCCCTACTTGTGTGATCAGATACAAGAGGTCTCCTCTCGCTGCCGCCTGGCTTTAGTCTCTCCAGTACTATGTGAATGTGACCAAGAACAGAATTTTTAAAAACTCTATTTAACTGGCAAAATTAACTTAGTTTCTGTTTGTGTGGCATTCTTGACATCTTCCTTATTTATACCTAATAACATATAAAGGTTACATTTAATATATTAAATCATAAAGTTGTACTTAGATACCTTCTGACACAAAAATTAGGTGTTTGAAAGTCAGTATAATTTAGCTCTCTCTGTACATTCATTTTTATATAGCTTTGATTATGTAGTCACAACTCTATTTTTTTCCTTTTTCATGATCCTTTTCTTAATCTCTGTATAGCATGCCCTATTTTAGAGATGAA
Source organism: Trogon surrucura (assembly GCA_020746105.1). Lineage (NCBI taxonomy): Eukaryota > Metazoa > Chordata > Aves > Trogoniformes > Trogonidae > Trogon > Trogon surrucura. Next base: position 59,397,559 of record CM036618.1, read on the forward strand.
TCAGGTTTGGGAGTTGAGTAGGGATGACATACTGGATCTTATTCCATCTATCGCAGCAGTCAGAAAAGGTTTAATAAAGGGGCAAGGGAAAAAAAAGTGCTTTTCTTGTCATGTGTGGCCACTACATAATTTTTTTCTCCTCAATCAGCCATTATGCAATTTATTCCCATACTTCACACAAGTAAATCTCGTACTTCAACTCTCATCTTAAAACATGTAGAATAATACTGTAAGAGCTTATGTACAGAGTCGTGGTACCTGAGAACCCTAAGCACAGTGGTTATAGTATGTACGTTGCTCACCTTGTGCAGTTAAAGTGCAGTTCCTCATGATTTTAGCACTCATTCTACAGATCTGAGTTGCAGCTATAATTTTTTTTTAAAAAAAAACAAACCACAAGTTGCTATTTGCATTCAAATGATGTTACTTCCTTTTCTGTGTTGTCCTAAGCTGCAACAGGGGGAACATGAAAGAATAGGAAAGATTAAAAAAGTACACCTATTTAAAATTGAAATTATTCAATATGATACAAAGAACTGAATATGTTGCAGTTATTAAAATGTAAACTAAGAAAAAAAATGTAATCAGATTGTTTTCTGCCAGAAGTTTTAAGGGAAATCAAATGTTTCTGAACACATGTTCTCCTACTCACCTGAAATATCTGCAAGCATAAGATAACTTAGACCCAGAAAATCACAGACTAGTTCATGTTGAAAGAGACCTCTGAAGGTCACTTAATCCAGTCTCCTGCTCAGAGCAGCACCAACTTTAAAGTTAGATCAGGTTGCTCAGAGTTTTAACCAGTCAAGTTTTAAAAGTTTCCGAGGATGGAAATTTCATAACCTGTCTAGTTCTTAACCATTCTCTTTGTGGAAAAAATTTCTCCTGATATGCAATTGAAATTTCCATTCCTGAAATCTGTGACTTTGGCCCTTGTCCTTTCACTGCGTGTCTCTGAGAAGAGTCATGCTCCATCTCTTCTAACACCCCCTTTAGACTTTTAACTGAAATCTGAGTACTTCAGCTTTCTTGTCCTTTCTGTAGCTGATTTCCTATTTCCAACCGCATACATTTTGTTACACCTCACAGGAAAAAAGGCTAATTATCATGTAGTAAAGAATCAGTTTGCTTTTCACAATTTTACATGTTTTACTATGGAAGGAAAATGAAGGGTCTTCATGTATATGTAAAGCTATATATTATCTTAAGCAAAATGCAGAAAGATAAAGGTTATCCTTATTATGTGGAAGAAGTAAAAACACATTAAAAGAATAAAATCCTTTTGTTCAAAGACAATTCAATCGTTATCAGCATTTAAATTGCCTGGTATTGTACTTAGGGAAATACTGAATATAAACCTTGTAGTCAAATAAAATGCTGAAAACATGTAATTCTTCCCCTTTTCTGTCAAGGTAAGGATGAATCAGAAAGGTTAACAAAAATTTCGTGAAGGCTCCCCAATAACCAATAGGGAGTAGAATGAAGGCATTGCCGCAAGATACTCCTGGGAAGAGAGACAGCTCTGGTAGTGCAGAGGAACTAGTGGAGAAATGAAGATTTAGGAGGAGAGTTTGCTCCTCTTTTATTATCTGCAAGTATTGCCTACTCCGTAGCTGCACTGAGTATTTGATTGCTTTCATCATCATGAAAGCAGAGTAATAAAGACAAATATAAGAAATTATGTAAGTGGGATTCCCCAAAAGCCAGTGTACACTGTGATTAAAATCAGTGTTTCCATACTCATAGTCATGGTTCGTAGTAAAATAAGGCCAGAAGGGACTTCAGGATATGGCTAGCCCATTAATCTGCCTCTAGCTGGGCTCAGCAACCTGGACTATGGAAGAGCATTTAACACAAAAGATCTTAAGGGAGAAATGAGCGGTTTAGAAATTCACCCACAGCTGACATTGATGCGTTATCAACTTTTCACCACTGATAAGTCCACCTCGTTGACCTGACATGTTAGTCCAGGATTAGCCAGATATGGCTGACTTTTGGTGGCTGTAGTGCAGTTCATCCCTTCTCTTCTCCTTTTCCATTGAATGACACCAATGGGAAGAAGAAGAGACAGCGGTGGTCGTAGCATCTCCTACCAACAGACAAATGAATGTCAGCCCTGCATTGCCACTCGGGATAAATGGGTGAGATGGGAGGAAATATGGAGCCCATGTTTCCCCTTACCATTCTCATTTGTCCCTGCAATCTTATCCAGCAAAGTTGTAAGGACCAGGTAGAAATAGACACCTTGTAGTATTTTTTCCTCTAGAATGTCCCAGCATTGGCACGCACACATCCATCTATGCACCTATCAGATACCACTGCTGGGACTGATACCTAGTTGCTCTGAAAGGCAGTTTATATCCGTATGCAAATTAATTGCAATAATGCAAATTACTTCAGGATATGATTTGCATAGCTTGTCACTCATGATGTTTAAAAAACATGCTGTCGATGAGTGCTGAACATTTTATGCAGCTAATATGCTCTGGTTTTAAAGGGACAGTGTAATACCTAGATGAAGCTGATGAAAGAAGTAAACAAAAGAAATGGCTCATCTGGCTTCGGTGTAACCCATTTATTACAAAGCAATGAACTTGGCAACAAGATTGAAATTACACCAGTTACATATTCCTTCTACATTACTTCATGTGCGTTAGTTACTGCTTTGATTCCATATGTATTAATTATTTTTTGTAAGGCAGTGGTCGTTAACAGTTAAATGTCAATGTTACACATACTCTAATAAAACAACCTGCAGGATGTTTAATTTTGAACGTATTACCTTCCTTGGATGTTGTTTTAACAGATGTCCTGTTAAGATAACAGAGAAATTAAATTAGTTTTCAACTCAAAGCATCTGGTTAACTTTGTAGGTAAATGCCTTTGAGCAGTAAATCTGACCAGGGTTTTCAGATAAATAGCTATCAGAATGTTTTAGGTAAATGACTTTATTTTTTCACTTCTATTACTCAGGGCAGATTTGACATGCTTGATCATATATCTAACAGATGAAAATTGAAAATAGTGCTGGCAACCAGCAGTGTTAGGTTATTCTGAGGATAGTTTCATGGGTAGATACTATCAAGCATGCTTATGATTTCAGATAATTTAGTTTTGCAGCAATTTTTAGACCTCAAGATCTTTACCAGCTAGAAGATAACTGATTATAAAATTTAAACTGTTTATTACTGTAGACATAGCATATGGTGGAAGACATTTAGGTAAAAGTGGAATTTTTCATCTCTTTAATGGTGAAGCAAATTGTGATAAAAAATCATTCATAGTATAGATAAATATGAAATATGGGTTTTGCTTATTGCACAAAGTTTACCTTTTAAAATTCTGGGATATATTTTATGTTGAGTTTGTGTATAAAAATACACCTGCATATATATGCACACTTACATATGCACACTTTTCCCATAATCTAGTAGTTACGCACTGAATACAGGAACATGTGAGAACAAGGAAGTGTAGTGGCTGTTCAGATGATAATTCCGTGTGATAATTTGCATATGCATGTACATATTGTATAAATATCATATCTGTGTGTACATATTTATTAAGTACCTTAGTTATACCTTTAAGATTGGTAAGCACATATCTTAGCATATGCCGTACAACTGCATGTATTATAGTTACATGGAGGTTTTACTATATATCTAAAGGCGGTGTCATGGATATTTCTACAAGTCTTTCAAATGCTGCAGCCAAGACATAGCAGAAAAACCCACAATTATATATTTATGAGACTACTTTTTAATATTTATTAATTATATTGCAGTACCATCTAGTGGCCCCAATTTTATATCAGGGTGCCATTATACTGTGAGCCCTGGATGCACATAATATAAATAGAGCCTGTCCTAAACAATGCATAGTCTTAGTATGTGATGAAACAGAGTGAGAAGTAGGAAGCAACAAATAGGAAGCTGTGGGGAGAATGCAAACCAATGTTATATCTTTGAGATTGTTCATGAAATCTGGACTTTCTCAACTTTTTCATCAAGTTTTCCCAATGTTTCTCATCCCTGTGAGGATGAATAGGCAAGTAACACAAAGCCCTACTTTTCAGCATTTCCTGCTCCACGTCCATAAGGCAATGAGTTCTGAATGCTATAGTACACTATTGATAGCATTTCACCAATTGTTTAAGGCACTGAGGGAAAAACTGTTGATTTTGCTTAAAACAAAAAATCAGAAAATAAATTTATTTCCAGTGAAGCAGATGTTCTGCTATGACAGCTCTTCTGGGGAATTGTCTGTGCTTCTCATAGACAGGACCTTTCCTATGGGTATATAAGTCAGGTTCTGAAACCAGCTGAAGGGTTATTTACCATGGTTGAAAGCTGGGGAGTCTGCCAGAGCACCCGCTCATCTTCTGTGAAAGTATGAAAACACATGAAAAAATGTTCTAGTTTTTAAAACTAAGTTAAATTTCACTGTCTCACGGTGTCAGCTTTTTGTCTCATTATCTATTCTTTCTGAGTACATGTGCCATACTTTAAGATAGTCCTTAACAATTTGTTGTTCTAAATGTAAGTGCAATGACTAGAATGTACTTTCTCCACATATACTTTTCCTCTGCAAATAAATAAATAATTGACCTTATAATTATAATCTGTCAAATAAACTCTGTCTTGTGAACTGGAGGTTTACCAGAAATTTCAAGGCAACACTGAGCCCATAGAGTTTCTGATGAGATTTGTATTACTAGGAATTTTGGAAGGAAAGTGTTCTGATTTTGTATTGCCTTAAGCGTCTTTTCACGTATGAATAAGCATTTATTGAACCTGGGAAAGCACTGTGACACCTGAAGCACTCTCCTTTTCTGATTGTGTTTAATGTCGCAGTCCCATGGAGCAGTGTGAGTGGATGTTTAGTGTCACAGTCCCATAGAGCAGTGTGAGTGAAGCCAACAAGCGGTGCAGTGTCATTTTTACCATGCTCCTTTCTAGCCACTGCAGTGCTAACAGCAAGCACATAGACCGTAAGACCATGCACTGAAAGTGGCTGTGATGCTTGATCATCTCATAGTGGTTCATCATCTTATAACGTTCCTTAGTTGTTGTCCTTCTGCTGGAGGGTTCCACTCTCACGGCCCTGCCAGAGCACCGAAGCACTTGAACATTCATGATCTATCTCAGTGCTAAAATACCCAGGTGCATCTTAAGCCACTCCTAGCAGCCACATTAAATACATTCTGACACCCACACATAACTTCCTACTGAAGCAGGTGAGTAACTCCTGAAGAAGACACTAAAAAAAACCAAGGAGGCAGTAATATGTTTAAAATGTCACAAGTATTTCAAAACCAATGTCTGCTTGTCATAGAGCCCTGCTATACTTTCTGCATCCCAAGAGAATTTATATTCACTAGCTGAATCTCCTTAAACATTTAAACAGATATTTACGGAAACGTGGTGCCACGTAACTATTTGGGATACAAAAGAAATTACTTCTTCCTCCTGTAAAATTACTACCTCAAAACTGTATAATTAATTTAGATATGAGTCATTTTTTTCTTGTAATTTTCCTCCTTTCCCATTCCAATGAAAGGAATGTTTCCAAAACTACTACTGAAAGGCAGCAATCTGTGGTATATGGATAACTGAATTAACTAGTGTCAGCTTTGATAATTCTGTAGGGTTTGATGATGAATTTTTATTAATTGCCCATAATAAACCAGAAAAATTATTCTCTGGTAAAACTTCATTGGCTTCATTGCTGTCACACGGCAGCTGACAGCACACTCAAAGCTTGTTTTATTTTGTTGGTCCCAAATGCTCAGGATGAAGGACTGGCTATGAAAAGTATTTGGTCTTCTTTTCTAATAACCACTAAACTCAATGATTAGCTTTGTGAATTTATCCCCAGAGTATGAATTCACTCTCGTGTTGATATTTTCAAAACTTGCTGCTGCTATTAATTAATTTTAAGGGGCATCCTATCTATTCAGGAATAGACTGCTATACTATGGCATTATATCCCACTTACCATACTACCACAAACACCTATTTGAGTAGAAATTGGATTCTGTGTTTTGAGGGTAGGATTTGATTGATTAAATAACCTTACAAATTGAACAAAAGTGTAGTTTATTGTGGGTTTCAGTCTAAAAGCCTGTTCCTCAGCAGACTGCAGTGTAACTTGGGATATTTTTCTTCCACCCTACAATAGCTGGCTAATTCAGCAATAATGAGGTGATCAGTAACGTGCAGTGTCTGAGGATCTCACTGATATCTTTAAACTGCCAATGAACTCTTCTATAGAAAAGCTGCTGTTTGTAATGTAGAGGGAGAGTAAGATCAGAGTGCTCAAAACTATGTGAAAAGAAATAGTTCCTCTCTTACAGGTAATTGAGACATACCTCACTGGTCAGATGAAAAAAAAAAAAAAAAAGGTTGGATTTGGCAAGCTTTTGACCATAACTTAAAAATGAAGGGCTCTCCCTATCTATATTAGGGTCTGCCTATGACTTCCAATCAGATCTGCAAAGCAAACCCCATCTTCCTCTTTCTTTCTTTTCTTGGCAATTTTGTTTGTCACTCCGCTCTTTCCCTCCCTCAGGTTATTAAAGATGAACACTTGTTTTAATCTTAGCTTTGCTCACCACTGGCTTAGCACATCCAAATATATTCTAGGCAATTTTGACTAAACTGCTAGGTTTACTTTGCTCTGAAAGTATAGGGAAATTAGAGTGAGTTTTTATTTAGGTAGTTCTCTTTAGCTGTAACTTGCAAAATACATTAAATGTTGTAATTCTGTACTTCACTGTCTATTGTAACCACATGCACCTGATTCATAGTTTTTCCACAGATGTTCCTAAAACTGGCATGCAAGATTATCTGTTCTACAGCAGGAAGGATGGGGGTTGACCTGTATTAGGCAGAGAAGTTAAGCAGTTGGAACATATTTTTTTAGGAGTTTGACGTAAAGAAATTTTTAGAATTTATTTTCTTCATTAGACTATGCAGTCATGCAGTGTCATGTTTATATGAATATATTTCTTCTTTCATGTGTTGCATATGACATCATAATATGCATTTTAATCAAACGTTAAATATATTGCTGATATGATCTAGATAATAGACAGTATAAAAACTAATTATGTAAGTATTCACAGGATGTAAAAATTGATACTGCGAGCTGTGCAAAGGTTATCCATAAGCATTAACATCAACATCAACCCAGCTGCATTAATCCTAGGTGTTCATATGGCCATGTAGGAAATACCGCTACGGGGAATTCTAAAAGGAATTCCTCCACTAGAAAAGCTTCTCAAGCATAGGGAACTGATCATTTGTTTTGATCGAGAAAAAAATGTACATGTACATACATACATACACACATACATATGTGTTTAATTGGTGTTTTCCATTTCATTTGACAGCACATATATCCCATTCTGTATCTGATCCTTTTTCTTTAATATTATTTTTTACTTCTTTATTCTTATGGGCATGAATTCTAAAAAAATTAAAAAAAAAAGCAGATTATACTCTTAGCTCTTGTTTTATTTATTGTGGTGGGTTTTTTTTTCTTGTGTTGTGGGTGCGCTGGTTTACCTTGTGCAAAAGTATCCCATCTTCTTTTAGTTATTCTGTCTTGAGGAGTTGCTGTCCTACTTGCGAAACACTACCTACAGTGCCTTTGTGAATGGTATTTCAGGTATTTCAGTATTTCAGGTGCATAAGTAGCTTCAATTTAGCACAAGGATACACAGTATAGCATAATTTGTATAACATCAGAAAGCCTTTGAGCTTCTAACTGTGCATTTTTAATGGTTGACAAACAATGATGGGGTTCAAAGCATGAGGTGTTTCCTAAAAGTACAATTTCTGACTGTCGCATTTGCCTTCCTGAATTCTGTGAGTTTAATTTTTAATAAAGTAAAAAGTTATGAGCTCAGACAGCTGTTTGGAAGAAGAGGTTATGGGAGTGCTTAGTAACAACAGACTATGATACTATGTAATTAGTTTTTTTTCTCTTCATTAGCATATACAACCGGCTACAAGAATGAGAATATAATGATAATTGCCAGACTCTTGGGTTTTCACACTTGGAAATAGTGTAAAGTACAAATCTGAAGTAATTGGGATTCTTTCAAGAAATGTCTCTGCATAGTAATAGTGGGAGCTTGCAACAGACTATGAAGACTTAATTTTGATGTTACATTTCTGGCAAAGCATCTCCAGGAGATAATAGTACTTATCCTGATTTAGATGGCAAAGTGAAAATGAGAGTAGCAATCTTTAACTTATCATTAAAAGATGTTTGTCTGTGTCACAGTAGCATCAGTGATAGATTCTACAGAGGAGAGTTGCCTCTGTATGAAAAATGATGGACGACTGAAGTTTGCTGGGAAAGTTTGCATGGGAAATATGTTTGATTCCTGTACCCATTCTGTTTAGCTTTAGGCAATGTTTTCAGTTGTTTTTCCCAAACACAAAAATTCTGTGTGTTAAAAAGGATATATCAAAAGTAATCACAGAATCACAGAATGTGAGAGGTTGGAAGGGACCTTAAAGATCATCTAGTCCAACCCCCCTGCCAGAGCAGGACCACCTACAGCAGAGCGCACAGGAACGCGTCCAGGCGGGTTTTGAATGTCTCCAGAGAAGGAGATTCCACAACCCCCCTGGGCAGCCTCTTCCAGTGCTCCGTCACCCTCACAGTAAAAAAGTTTTTCCTCATATTTTTATGGAACCTCCTGTGTTCCAGCTTACATCCATTGCCCCTTGTCTTGTCAGTGGACGCCGCTGAAAAGAGCCTGGCTCCATCTTCCTGACATTCCCCCTTGACATATTTATAAACATTTATGAGGTCACCCCTCAGCCTCCTCTTCTCCAAGCTAAAGAGACCCAGCTCCTTCAGCCTTTCCTCATAAGGGAGATGCTCCACTCCCTTCACCATCTTTGTGGCTCTGCGCTGGACTCTCTCCGGCAGTTCCCTGTCTCTCTGGAGCTGAGGGGCCCAGAACTGGACACAATATTCCAGATGCGGCCTCACCAGGGCAGAGTAGAGGGGCAGGAGGACCTCTCTTGACCTACTTGTTACTCCTCTTCTAATCCACCCCAGGATGCCATTGGCCTTCTTGACCACGAGGTCACATTGCTGGCTCATGGTCATCCTACTGTCCACTAGAACCCTCAGGTCCCTTTCCCCTGTGCTGCTCTCCAGCAGGGAATATATATATATATATATATTTTATTTTTTTTTTTACACTGATATATATATATATTTTTTTTACACTGATATCATTGTGTATTGTGTAAGACTCCCTTGGGTTCTGTCATAAAGAAACATGTTTTCAAAATATCAAGTACCATCTCTTCCACGTCTCATACAGAGACAGTGCAAAATATTGCAAGCGTAAGTGGCAAATTGCATGGGAGTGTTATTTCACATATAATTTAGGTCTTCAGTAACCCAAACTCTAAAAATTATTTAAAAATAATATTCAGGTAATCTGCTAGTTACTTAAGATTGTGGGTTATAGACATGAAAACATGGACTCAAGGAAACCAGCAAGCCCCGGTGAGTCCAGAGGCTGATAATGTGTCTTCGGTTCCCTCTCAGCAGAACATGCCTCTGTGTCCTGCCACCTTCCCGTGCCCGTGTGACATGCCTCTTCCCACGTGTAATTCTTCAGTCTCTTTCACTCCTTTTTGCGCTTCCCCTGTTTTCCTAGTGCAGATGGTGATGGACTGCAACACTCTTTGGAGATCCCTGCCTCTCTGCCCAGACTGCCAACGTAGCTCAGAGTAGTAACCTGACTTCTAGACATCTAAAGTTAAATGAGCTGAATCCAGCCCTAAGTGCTTATCATCCACTGAAGTCTTGGTAGTTAAGCACAATGGGATGCCTTCCTTTAACATCAAGCTCTGAATATATTTAAAAATCTGCTGCCATGGAACTTAAATTGCATTTAAATTGCAATTTGAGTGTTTAGTCTGTTGGTAATTTCTGAAAACGGGGATTGAGTTCTAGTAAAAAAATCCTTTTTTTTTTTGAAAATCCTGCATTTATTGATTTGCCTTCAAGAAAAAGAGGAAGAAAAGCAATGGCAGAGTTTTAATTTATAAACACAATGAAAAACTGTTTTATATTTTCATTTGGAGTTACACAGTTTACTTGATTCTACTCTTTCACTGATGATCATTTTGTTTCAGAGTAAGCCAGTGATGCTGCACATGAAATAAATTGAAAACCTGCCTACCATGTCCATGAAACAATGGGAGTCAGTTTTGAAAACCTTATACAAAAATTCATACCAACATGCAGATGAATAATAAGTATTTGGGTTTTCAGTTCAGAGCATGGAATAGTTGAATTTCAAAACCTGAGACCCTTAAAAAGGCAAATGAAGTAAGTGCATGCTTCAAAGCAAAGAGCAATGTCAAGACTTTGTGCCTCTTTATTGATCGGTGCTATAGGAGACACTCATAACAAGAAAAACGGAAAGACTACATGAAAAATTCAAAGCAAAGGATCTGATCTGAAGATTTCCCATACTGAGAAAGGGATATATATCGAGTCTACTTAAAAATTTAAGGGTATGTTTTTATTAATGGCTGTTTCTTTTCTGTAGTATTTTCTTTGTGTTCAGCTTCATGGCACATGTTAGGTAAAAAGGGAAAAAGGCAAACTGTTGAATATGTAAGTTCTTCAGCAAATAAATATTTTATTTTACTTTTTTAGAATAAATATTAAACTGAAACTCCTATATGGAACTGCTGTATTTTATACATAAAAAGAAACATGGCAATATGTTTAGAGTATAGTCCTTTTGGATGATAACTTACTTTATCATTAGAATGAAAAAGAAAAAAAAAATAAGCAAACTACATGTGTTGCTGCCATATTTAGAAAGGTATACCCATGAGCCTAGAATGTTCTGTCCCTTTTCTCCTCTACTTAGGTGATACTAAATTGCTTCTCATAGAACTATAGAAACATAAGAGATCTCCTTATATTTGATGCAAATAGGAATTAATAATAATATTTAATCTGTCTTTAGGATTTGTTTAGCTAAGTGATTCTTCATAAACTAATTAAATAGATTGTGTATCATTATCATGTAGCCTGTTCTTGCATGCAGGAAGTTTTTCCTAGTATCCAATGAAAATGATTTTACTGAGTATCTTTGACCTTTCCTGAAGAGGCAGGACAGACATTCTCGTTATTATACCATCTACATGTTGAAGGACATTTATCATGCTGATTCTTCATTTTTTTCTCTTTTCTAGGCAAAGTAGATACATCTTTCATGTTTACTTATCGCTCATATCTTATTGTTCTCGTTCTTATTGTTCTCATTCTTGTTGTTCTCTTCTCAACTCTTCCTGTATACTCTGTAGGTGTTCTAGCATGAAGTATCAAAAAGAAATAAAAATAAAAGCATATTCCAGGTGAGACCTCAGCAGCACAAGTAAAGCAGACTGATCAGACCTCTAGTATTTCGTCGGTAAATATGCCACTTAAGCTTTACTGAATCAGATGTCAGATTTTCTGGGTTTTGCACAGTGCTCCAGTGTTGACTCTCATTTCTCAGTCACTATTGCAATCTTCTACAGTTTTCTTTGCCATATTTTCCTACTTTACCAAATGTTACTTAATTTCAATCCATGTGATTTCTCCTCCTCCAGAAAGTACTTTGTTCTTTTCTTTTTTTAATTCGTCTCATTTTTCTTGAGTCATCTGTTCAGTTTGCTGGGATCATTTGAATTGAAGTCCTTCTCTCTGAAGTGTTTGCTGTACTTCTTCTGCATGATATAAACAGTGTTCAATTCACCCAAAACATTCATAAAAATATTAATTTGAATCTTCCACCTCAAACCCTTTCTCAGCTTAACAGCCAAAGAGTCACAGAATCATCACAGAATCACAGAGTCACATAATCACAGAATGCTAGGGGTTAGATCTCAAAAGATCATCTAGTCCAACCCCCTGACAAAGCAGGATCACCTGGAGTAAGTCACACAGGAATGCATCCAGGCGGGTTTTGAATGTCTCCAGAGAAGGAGACTCCACAACCTCCCTGGGCAGCCTGTTCCAGTGCTCTGTCACCCTCACAGTGAAAAAGTTTCTCCTAGTGATTTTGTGGAACCTCCTGTGCTCCAGCTTGCACACATTGCCCCTGTCCTATCATTGGATGTCACTGAAAAGAGCCTAGCTCTGTCCTCCTGAAACTCACCCTTGACATATTTGTAAACATTAATGAGGTCACCCCTCAGTCTCCTCCAAGCTAGAGACCCAGCTCCTTCAACCTTTCCTCAGAAGGGAGATGTTCCACTCCCTTCATCATCTTTGTGGCTCTGCGATGGACTCTCTCCGGCAGTTCCCTGTCTCTCTCGAGCTGAGGGGCCCAGAACTGGACACACTGTTCCAGATGTGGCCTCACCAGGGCAGAGTAGAGGGGCAGGAGGACATCTCTTGACCTACTTGTTGCTCCTCTTCTAATCCACCCCAGGATGCCATTGGCCTTCTTGGCCACGAGGTCACATTGCTGGCTCATGGTCATCCTACTGTCCACTAGAACCCCCAGGTCCCTTTCCCCTGCGCTGCCCTCCAGCAGGGCAGTCCCCAACCTATAATGGTACATGGGGTTGTTCTTTCTCAGATGCAAAACTCTACACTTGCCCTTGTTGAATTTCATAAGATTTCTCCCCGCCCAACCCTCCAGCCTGTCTAAGTCTGGCTGAATGGCAGCACAGCCTTCTGGTGTGTCAACCACTCCTTCCAGTTTTGTGTCATCAGCAAACTTGCTGACAGTGCTCTCTGTTCACTCATCCAGGTCGTTGATGAATATGTTGAATAGTACTGGTCCAGTATCATAGAATCATAGAATGTTAGGGATTGGAAGGGACCTCGAAAGATCATCAAGTCCAATCCCCCTGCCAGAGCAGGAATGCCTAGACTATGCCACACAGGAACGTGTCCAGGCAGGTCTTGAGTGTCGCCAGAGAAGGAGACTCCACAGCCTCTCTGGGCAGCCTGTTCCAGTGTTCCGTCACCCTCACTGAGAAGAAGTTTCTTCTCGAGTTTAAGCGGAACCTCTTATGTTCCAGTTTCAGCCCTTTACCCCTTGTCCTATCATTGGTTGTCACCGAGAAGAGCCTGGCTCCATTCTCGTGACACTCCTCTTCTCCAAACTAAAGAGCCCCAGCTCCTTCAGTCTTTTCTCATAAGGGAGATGCTCCACTCCCTTAATCATCCTAGTTGCCCTGTGCTGGACTCTCTCCAGCAGTTCCCTGTCTTTCTTGAACTGAGGGGCCCAGAACTGGACACAATATTCCAGATGGGGTCTCACCAGGGCAGAGTAGAGGGGAAGGAGGACCTCTCTTGACCTACTCACCACCCCTCTTCTAATACACCCCAGGATGCCATTGGCCTTCCTGGCCACAAGGGCACAGTGCTGGCTCATGGTCATCCTGCTGTCCACCAAGACTCCCAGGTCCCTTTCCCCTACACTGCTCTCTAATAAGTCATTCCCCAACTTATACTGGAACCTGGGGTTGTTCCTACCCAGATGCAAGACCCTATATTTACCCTTGTTATATTTCATTAAATTTTTCCCCGCCCAACGCTCCAGCCTGTCCAGGTCTCGCTGGATGGCAGCACAGCCTTCTGGTGTGTCAGCCACTCCTCCCAGCTTGGTGTCATCAGCAAACTTGCTGATAGTACTCTCTAGTCCCTCATCCAAGTCATCGATGAATATATTGAATAATACTGGTCCCAGTACCGACCCTTGAGGCACTCCACTGGATACAGGTCTCCAACCAGACTCCGCCCCATTGACCACAACTCTTTGGCTTCTTCCCCTTAGCCAGTTCACAGTCCACCTCACTACCCGAGAGTCTAGACCACACTTCCTCAGTTTAGCAGCAAGGATACTGTGGGAGACTGTGTCAGATGCTTTACTGACGTCAAGGTAGACCACATCCACCGCTCTGCCATCATCTATCCACCTTGTTATATCCTCATAAAAGGCTATGAGGTTAGTCAAGCACGACTTCCCTTTGGTGAAGCCATGTTGACTGTCTCTAATGACCCTCTTATCCCTGATATGCCTTGAGATGGCACCAAGGATAAGTCGTTCCATCACTTTCCCAGGGATGGTGGTGAGGCTGACTGGTCTATAGTTACCCGGGTCCTCCTTCTTGCCCTTTTTGAAGACTGGAGTGACATTTGCTTCCCTCCAGTCGTCAGGCACCTCTCCCGTCTCCCAAGACTTGGCAAAGATGATGGAGAGTGGTCTAGCAATGACATCAGCCAGCTCCCTCAGCACCCGTGGATGCATCCATCTGGACCCATGGATTTATGGATGTCCAGATTGCTTAATTGGTCCCTAACCCAGTCCTCATCGACTAAAGCAAACTCCTCCACTGCCCTGACTTCCTGTGGGGCCTCAGGGGAACGGGGCTCCTCAGGACAGCCTCCGGCAGAGTAGACAGAGGCAAAGAAGGCATTCAGTAACTCTGCCTTCTCTGTATCATGTGTCACCAAGGCACCCACCTCATTCATCAGTGGGCCTACATTGCCTCTGGTGTTAGTTTTATCTGCCACGTATTTGAAAAAGCTCTTCCTGTTGTCCTTGACCCCTCTCGCCAGGTTCAATTCAAGGGAGGCCTTTGCTTTCCTAGTTGCCTCCCTACACCCTCGGACAACAGCCTTATATTCTTCCCAAGTGGCCAGCCCCGCCTTCCAAGATCTGTAAATTCTCCTGTTGCCCTTGAGCTTACCCAGCAGATCCCTGTTTAGCCATGCAGGTCTCCTGGCTCCCTTCCTTGACTTCCTACGTGTCGGGATGCTCTGATCTTGAGCACGGTAGAAGCAGTCCCTGAACGCTAACCAACTATCTTGGGCCCCTTTATCTTCAAACAGCCTTGCCCATGGGATTTTCTCGAGTAATTGCTTGAAAAATCCAAAGTTTGCCTTGGCAAAGTCCAGGGTTGCAATTCTGCTTGCTATTTTGTTTCTGCTACGTGAGATCCTGAACTCCACCATTTCATGGTCACTGCAGCCAAGGCAGACCCCTGAGGGACTAGGGGACTAGATACAGGCCTCCAACTAGACTCTGTACCATTGACCACAACTCTCTGACTTCTTTCCTTCAACCAGTTCACAATCCACCTCACTATCCGATTATCCAGACCACACCACCTCAGTTTAGCTATGAAGATGCTGTGGGAGACGGTGTCAAATCCTTTTCTGAAATCCATATAAATCACATCCACTGTACTGCCATCATCTATCCATCTGGTTATGTCCTCATAAGAGGCTATCAGTTTGGTAAAACATGACTTCCCCTTGGAAAAACCATGTTGACTGCTCCTAATGACCCTCTTATCCTTGATGTGCCTAGAGATCGGGCTGAGGATAAGTTATTCCATCACAACGATGGAGGTGAGGCTGACTGGTTTGTAGTTACCCAAGTCCTCTTTCTTGCCCTTTTTGAAGACTGGAGTGACGTTTGCTTTCCTCCACTCCTCAGACCCCTCTCCTGTTGCCCACGAGTTATCAAAGATGATGGAGAATAGCCTACGGATAACTTCTGCCAGCTCGCTCAGTACCCGTGGGTGCATCCCATTCAAGTCCATGTATTTATGGATGTTCAGATTGTCTACCTGATCCCTAACCCAGTCATCATCAACTAAACACTGATAGATACTTTTTCTGAACAGGTTTTAAATCAGTTGTGCAATTGGTACGTGTTGATTTACATCCACTATGTACTTTCTTAGTTTGCATCTAAGTCACATCACACAGCCCGATGTCAGAAGCCACAACAAAGTCACCTATGTCCTATATACTGCTCTGCCTCGTCAAAACTGCCACAGCTTACTCACCTGTCATAGCTGAACAAGGAAAGATATTTTAGTGTTAACTGCTCTGAAAAACTTATGTATAAGTATCTTTTTCATCTTGCAATTTCATAAGAACACATGGATTGATGGATTAGCATTTTTGTTACAGAACCTCAGGATCAAATACTGTGTATTTTAAAATGGTAATATGAGATCTGTCTTTCTGATTCTCTGTGGTTGTTCTTTCAGCTTTTTAATTAGTTCTGCTTTTTAAAAAATTATTTTAAGACAGAAACTCCAGGTGAAGTTGTGTCCCTATTGAAGTCCGTGCATTTTGGTTTTTTAATTCTGTTGACTAAAATGAGGCCAGGAGCTGACATAGACTCTTCAAGAGCTTCACAAAATGTCAAATCTTATCCCTAAAAACATGATGATGTCTTGAGAATTCTGCACATCAAAAACAATTTCATAATAGAAGTGAAGATTTTTGTTTCATTGATATGGAAATCATGTTATGGAGCATGTATTGTGCAAGCATTCAGTGTCTAAACTGACACCATGTAAGGCATGCGTAGATAATTTCCATCCTTGACAAAATGTTGTTAAATTAGATTTAGTAAAAAAAGACATGCTGATATTTATTATCACAAAACACAGATAAACATATGAGATCTGTTTTGGTTTTTGGCTTTCATATTTCAGTGAACTTGGATTATAAAAAATAGGCAAATGCTTTGGGATCTGGATCTGTGCATGAAGATGTAAACATTTATTAATCTGTTAAATATCATCTGCTCACTGAATGAGCTAGTTATTTAACTGCAGAAGAGGAACATGACTTTGTAGTTCAAATCATTTCACTGAACCTTGGGAGACTAGAGTCCATTTCTTCAGGTCTGACCCAGATTTCCTGTCAACCAGAGCTTTTGCTTCAGCTTCCGCTCTCAGTGCTTGCCACTGTAAAACAAATATGATTGCAGCTGCCTACATGAAAAGGACAGCACCACAGTGAGGTTAAACTCAATAGTCCTCAAGTGACTCACGTGTCTGGTGGACACACCTTACTCTAACAGTTCCCCTTGTGTGGTCCTGTTCACATTACTTGAAAGCTTGCTTGTAGAAATGAGTCCCATTAGGTTTCCTTGTGCAAGGAATGTTTCTTCAGTGAAATTACAGCCTGTTGCTAACAAGATAACCAGTCACCAATACACTGAACCTTTTCTTTTCTGTGAGCTTTTGTGATAACTGTTTGTCGTTCTTGTATAATCAAATTATTTATAGAATTTTATGGGGAAAAAAACCTCCTCTTGTTAGAAACTGTTCACTTCACCACCTAATCACTCACAGTCAGTTTGGTCCAAAGATATTTTTCTTTTTACTGATTTGATGAGCATAACTGGATTAGATGAGTCTATTTGGTATATTGATTTTCCAAGCTATGGGGCATTTTCTTTCTTTAAGAAGTTGGTGAGAGTAATCTGTAAGATAAGGAAAATCAAAAGCGAGATTAGCCGCTTTTACTTTTTCTTTTCTGTTTTGAAAACAAAAAAAATCGTATCCTGAAAAAGCACTGATGAAAAAACAAAAGAATTTCAGGGCTCCTGAAAGTTGCATATGTACATTTTATTAAATGATATTTTATTGAGTTTTGCTTACTAATTCACAACAGTCAGTGAGAAAATATTGGCAAGAAATGTGCCGCAGAATCCTTTAAATGATTTCTTTCATTTGGATTTTGGGTGAGCAGATCTGAAAAACAGACCTAGAGAATAGATCAACAATGCAGTATGTTCTATATTAACTAAACGCAACTGTAACTGTAGCTCCTTTTACTAGTTATCCTTGGGGTTGATGTTATAGAAGCAATGTGAACAATATTTTTCTGGAAACAGTATACTTACTCTCTTAATTAGAGATGGAAACCAGTCACGATGCAGTCTGACAGTTTAAATGAATCCTTACATCTGTGTCTCATTTTCTGTGGCACAGAGGAAATTCAGAGAAGAAGAATGACAAACTGAACAAATTTCTTTTAGAATTTCAGTGACAATTGCTTAAAGGTTACTCATATATCTCTTAAATTATACTTACTTTGGGGATTATGCAGGCTAACATTTGTACAATAGTCTAGGTTCTGAAAACAAATATTCTGGCTTAAATCATGAAGAGTAGCTACAATACATTTAAACAAATACTGATGAACTCAAAGTTTCTGTTTGTCGTAATTCAAGGTGTCATATTTTGCTATGGAAAAGATGATTGTCCCTGACAAAAACTATGGAAAATCACACTGAGTATACAGGTTAGTCAAAGTTAAGAGGCTGGGTAGAATTGTAGACCGATCTCACAATCTGTATTTTTTGTATTTTACAAAGTATCACTGATAGGACAATTTAACCCTGATGGTAGATATACAGTGATAGGCTCTAAATTAGCTGTTACTGCATAGGAAGAAGATGTTTCATTTGACTAGTTCTCTGAAAAAATCATCTCAAAACTGAAAAATCAGAGCTAAGACCTGCTAGGAAAGGAGCAAATCACCGGGCGAGGAATATAATACTACTTCCAAAAGCCACAGTGAACTCCAGTATTAACCACTTTCACAGAATCACAGAATCACAGAATGTTAAAGGTTGGAAGGGACCTCAAAGATCATCTAGTCCAACCCCCCTGCCAGAGCAGGATCACCTACACTAGAGCGCACAGGAACGCGTCCAGGCGGGTTTTGAATGTCTCAAGAGATGGAGATTCCACAACCTCCCTAGGCAGCCTGTTCCAGTGCTCAGTCACCCTCACAGTGAAAAAGTTTTTCCTCATATTTTTCTGGAACCTCCTGTGTTCCAGCTTCCACCCATTGCCCCTTGTCCTGTCAGTGGACGCCGCTGAAAAGAGCCTGGCTCCATCCTCCTGACATTCCCCCTTGACATATTTATAAACATTGATGAGGTCACCCCTCAGCCTCCTCTTCTCCAAGCTAAAGAGATCCAGCTCCTTCAGCCTTTCCTCATAAGGGAGATGCTCCACTCCCTTCACCATCTTTGTGGCTCTACGCTGGACTCTCTCAAGCAGCTCCCTGTCCTTCTTGAACTGAGGGGCCCAGAACTGGACACAATATTCCAGATGCGGCCTCACCAGGGCAGAGTAGAGGGGCAGGAGGACCTCTCTTGACCTACTTGCTACTCCCCTTCTAATACACCCCAGGATGCCATTGGCCTTCTTGGCCACGAGGGCACACTGCTGGCTCATGGTCATCCTGCTGTCCACTAGAACCCCCAGGTCCCTTTCCCCTGCACTGCTCTCCAGCAGGGCAGTCCCCAACCTATATTGGCACATGGGGTTATTTTTCCCCAAGTGCAAAACTCTACACTTGCCCTTATTAAACTTCATCAGATTTCTCCCCGCCCAGCCCTCCAGCCTGTCCAGGTCTCTCTGAATGGCTGCACAGCCTTCTGGTGTGTCAACCACTCCCCCCAACTTCGTATCATCAGCAAACTTGCTGACAACATTCTCTAATCCCTCATCCAGATCATTGATGAATATATTAAACAGCACCGGCCCAAGCACTGACCCCTGAGGGACCCCACTAGACACAGGCATCCAGCCAGACTCGGCCCCATTGACCACAACCCTCTGGCTTCTTCCCTTCAACCAGTTCTCGACCCACCTCACTACTTGGTCATCCAAACCACACTTCCTCAGTTTACCTATGAGGATGCTGTGGGAGACGGTGTCAAAGGCCTTGCTGATGTCCAGGTAGACCACGTCCACTGCATGGCCACCATCCATCCACCTGGTTATGTCTTCGTAAAAGGCTATCAGGTTGGTCAAACATGACTTCCCCTTGGCAAAGCCATGCTGACTGCCCCTAATAACCTTCTTATCCTTGATATGCCTAGAGACAGTGTCAAGGATAAGATGTTCCATCACCTTTCCAGGGATGGAGGTGAGGCTGACCGGTCTGTAGTTACTCGGGTCATCCTTCCTGCCCTTCTTATAGACTGGAGTGACATTCGCTTTCCTCCAGTCTTCAGGCACCTCACCTGTTACCCACGACTTACCAAAGATGATGGAGAGTGGCCTAGCAATGACTCCCGCCAGCTCCCTCAGCACCCGTGGGTGCATCCCATCAGGGCCCATGGATTTATGAATGTCCAAGTGTTCAAACTGATCCTTAACCCACTCCTCATCAATCAGGGCAGACTCCTCCTTTGTCATGACTTCCTCTGGGGCCTTAGGGGACTGAGGCTCCTGAGGACGGTCTCCAACAGTGTAGACAGAGGCAAAGAAGGCATTCAGCAACTCTGCCTTCTTTCTGTCCTCTGTCTCCAGGGCACCCACCTCATTCAACAGAGGGCCTACATTGCCTCTAGTGTTAGTTTTGTCAGCAATGTATTTGAAGAAGCCCTTTCTGTTGTCTTTGACCTCCCTTGCAAGTTTTAACTCCAAGGAGGCCTTAGCTTTTCTGATTGCCTCCCTGCACTCCCTGACAGCTGCCCTGTACTCCACCCAAGTGGTCAGCCCTTCCTTCCACAATTTAAACACCCTCCCCTTCCACCTGAGTCTGCCCAGCAGATCCCTGGTTAACCAAGCAGGTCTCCTGGATCTCTTTCTTGATTTCCTACCTGATGGGATGCACTGATCCTGAGCTTCAAAGAAGTGGTCTTTGAATGCCAACCAACTGTCTTGGGCCCCTTTACCTTTCAGCTCCCTGTCCCACGGGGTATCCCCCAGTAATTGCTTGAAGAGGCCAAAGTTGGCCCTTCTGAAGTCCAGAGTTGCGATCCTGCTTGCTATTCTGTTTTTACCGCACAGGATCCTGAACTCCACCATCTCATGGTCGCTGCAGCCAAGGTTGCCCTCAACCTTCACTGCTTCAACCAGTCCTTCCTTGTTGGTGAACACAAGGTCCAGCAGCGCTCCTCTCCTGGTAGGCTCATCTACCATTTGCATCAAAAAGTCACTTTGTTGCAGTCTGTTAATTTGTGTCAAAAATAACAAATAAAAGTGTTCAAGAAGAAGTAGCAAGGATGCCAGAATGGTGATGTAGGAGGTGAATGACTGTCACAGCTTCTAGGAGTAAAGAATATCTTCCTCTAGTATCTGTTTTACACTTAGAATGTCAGGGCTGTAGTTTCAGCTATGGTTCCCCTGCTTTTTTGTTTTCAGGAAATATAACATGTTTTGATTTGTTGCTTGTAAATATTGCCCTCTTAAAAACAGCAAAGAAAACAAAGATCCACAACGAAAAAAACTGAGGGACAAAGACAACTGGCCAAAATTATTTAGAAATTTTCTTGTAATTGCTTGTTCTTCCTTTTGCAGCTGGTGAATCACCCTGCCTACCTTCCCTCCCTCTCCTCTTCTGCTCCAGTAGAGCAGAGAGGAAGACAGTGGTGATAATCCTCTTGGACTGAAATATTTTACACTTGTTTGGTAGGTGATAAATGCTGCATTCCAAGGGGATTAGCACAGTGAAACTTCACTAAAGGAGTGAGAGTTTCTGCATGCACGCTAAACAATTCAGAGGCTTGTTGGATCAACAGCATTATCCATACTTTTTCTGTGAGAAAAACTAGTACAGAAACAACAGCCACATTAACCAGATTTTTTTTTTTAAATAAATTATATTATTCTACTGCAACTACAGTGCTGTGAGCACATTAAATTGTTGTGGTTTTTTTTTTTCCTGCTAGTTTACATTAATTTGTGAACTTGCGTTCAGTTAGGTTTGAACCGATTTAGTAACATGTATTATGTCTTCCTGTGAAGGGAAGGCAATTTTAAACAACTTAATGTTCTAACCCAGATGAAACATATGTAATGATCAGCATTACAACCACCATAAAACGTTAATAAACATCTAAGTTAACAAATGCAAAGAATATAATATTACAAGTGAAACATTTCTAATTTTAGTGGACTCCTGTAATTTCTTTAAGCATCTCAATTTCATTAAAAATCAGTCCTTGAAAAGATATGTTGAATTTTCAAGAAAGGCAACTGAAAGAGCATTTGCATTTCCTCCCCAAATCTATAAGCATTTAAAAATACCGTTGAGAGCATTCCAATTTGTTTTTTACCTTAGTGAAAATAATATAGTAAGTACAGCAAGCATAAAGCAAGAAATCAGTTTGATGATTACAAGCTGTTTTAACTCCCTTCTTCCAGATATGTCAAATTTATGGTTTAAAAAATGCTATTGCTTGGAGTTTCTTCAGTCTACATGGAATAACAAGGCAAATAACCTATTCTAACATTAAATCCAAACAATATGAGATTTAAAACACCATATGGAAAGACCAAAGTTAAATTGTTTTCTCTTTTCTTGGTATTTAAAAACAGAGTGTAATCAAAAGTCGTAAGGAAAATGTTAGTTTATGGGCATTTTATATCTTACTTCATTTTCCCTATTCCGTCACCTCCTATTCCTAGTCATGTCCTAATGCCCAGGAAGGAGGCCGCAGTAGAACACCAGGAAAAAGGAACCCACTAACCTGTCTGATACTAGATATTTCTACTACCAGATGGCATCATACAGATGACTTTAAATTGTGAGCTTTATGCTAGAGCTGAGTGGCCCATCTGTGACAGACTTCTAGCTACCTAAGATGGAAATACTGCTTTTCTTCGCTTTCCCTGATAGAAGTTGAATGCCTGATTTTCATTAAAAAGGCCATGTTCTTGAGCACAATTGTATTTACTTCTAAGCATCATTGCAATATAATGTCCAGGGAATTGATGCCAAGAGATTGAGGTGTGTGTGCTCCCACTTGAAGATTACTTGTCAGTGTAGTCATTGCACAGGTTTTTACCATACCTGATCTCAATATTTTGTGTTGCGTAATTATCTTTCATTTCATTTTTAAAATGTAGTTTATGCAGTTTTTCCTTCAACAACATAGAATTAAAATTAGCCACATTGCATGAACCTGTTGATTAGTCATGTAGTGGAGAAGATGTAGGAATGATAGGCCAGAGTGACCAAGAACGTTCAGCCTGGATGGGAAATAGTTGCTGAGACTATTGATACACCTTCCCTTGAATATTGAGATAGCTTCACTTCACAGATCCCTTTTGCAGGTCTCTAGTGACCTTCAGTATTCAAAGTGTTCAGACTGTAGGCTGTTATGGGAGAAGTCTTTTTCTTTTTCTTTTTTCTTTTTCTCTTTTTTTTTCTTTTTCTTCTTTTTATTTTTCTTTTTGTAAAGTACCACTGAAGTGTTAAAAAAAGAACTAGTAAAGACAAAATTCAGAAAACATTCAAAATGTAAGTATTTTCTGTCTTCAGTGCCCTGACATGAATTGCACAGCTTAAGTCATAGTCAATGCGTTTGAAATAAATGCTAGGCTACAGGAGGAAAATCCTAAGAAGTAACATTATTTTTCTGAAGAAAATGTCATTTTTACTATTTCAGAAAAGTATCAGTGATAACTAATTAGATCTTGAGTTTAAGGCTAAAATATTGTAATTCTTTTTAAGCCATCGTATACAAAGGTCCATAATAAACTACATTTACAGTCTTTGGCTTAGAATAGGTTATTTCATGGCTTTGTTCCAGCTTTCCAACATGAAATGCACTTGTGATGGCAGAAGATAAAATGATGCTTCCTCTACTGATTCAGGGTATAACATTTAAATATTGCAGTATCTGGAAAAACTGTCTACATCTTAGCAATAATTGTTAGTAATTTTTTGCACTGGGAGAAATCTTCTCGACACATGCAAAACAGAAGAATAAAATATTTCTGTGCTAATGCTGCAACACTAAAAATATCTAAATATTGTCAGAGAACTGAACGGATGCTTAACGTGATTTTTTTCCTTTTCATCAATTGTAAGTTTTTAGCACTTTAGACAAAAATAATACTTGTGGCAATAAAAATGCACAGTATTGGAAAGTCCATTGAATATAACTTCATGCAGATGAAATATTATGTGACTTTTTACTTTCAGATTTGTTCTCTTAAAAGTGCAATAAAAGTTTTTAGCATAGGATGATATCTCATAGCCAAAGTTACACCTTAATCATCAGTGTCAAAAGCAGGGGAACGTAGAGCTGAATTAGTGTAAGTTTTCTTAAACAAGTTCTCTAATGAAGAGCTCTACATGCTTCATCTCTCTGCTTAAGACACATTTCTAAGTAGTTCAGATAATGGATATTGGATTTTGGAAGTGGATTGGTTTTTGAGGGTTTTCAGGGCTGACTGTATAAAATTTTCCAGATATTGCAAAAGGTTGTGTGTGAGAATGCTGAGAGGCTGTGCTTGGGATGACTTTTGTGCATTACACACCAGCACAGTTAATATGGAGGTAGCATGCTCAAGATGATAAAAGTGTCGTGGGGGATTTTAACTTCCCTGATATTTGCTGGAAGGACAACTCAGCCAGCCAGCCACAGTCCAGGAGGTTCCTCCAGTGCATCGATGATAATTTTCTGATGCAAATGGTGGAGGAGCGGACTAGGAGAGGAGCACTGCTGGACCTCATCCTCGCTAACAAGGAGGATCTGGTTGAAGCAGTAAAGGTTGAGGGCTGCCTTGGCTGCAGTGACCATGAAATGGTGGAGTTTAGGATCTGATGTAGCAGAAACAAAATAGCAAGCAGAATTGCAACCCTGGACTTTGCCAAGGCAAACTTTGGATTTTTCAAACAATTACTAGAGAAAATCCCATGGGCAAGGCTGTTTGAAGGTAAAGGGGCCCAAGACAGTTGGTTAGCGTTCAGGGACTGCTTCTACCGTGCTCAAGATCAGAGCATCCCGGCACGTAGGAAGTCAAGGAAGGGAGCCAGGAGACCTGTGTGGCTAAACAGGGATCTGCTGGGTAAGCTCAAGGGCAAGAGGAGAATTTACAGATCTTGGAAGGCAGGGCTGGCCACTTGGGAAGAATATAAGGCTGTTGTCCGAGGGTGTAGGGAGGCAACTAGGAAAGCAAAGGCCTCCCTAGAATTGAACCTGGCGAGAGGGGTCAAGGACAACAGGAAGAGCTTTTTCAAATACGTGGCAGATAAAACTAACACCAGAGGCAATGTAGGCCCACTGATGAATGAGGTGGGTGCCTTGGTGACACATGATACAGAGAAGGCAGAGTTACTGAATGCCTTCTTTGCCTCTGTCTACTCTGCCGGAGGCTGTCCTGAGGAGCCCCGTTCCCCTGAGGCCCCACAGGAAGTCAGGGCAGTGGAGGAGTTTGCTTTAGTCGATGAGGATTGGGTTAGGGACCAATTAAGCAATCTGGACATCCATAAATCCATGGGTCCAGATGGATGCATCCACGGGTGCTGAGGGAGCTGGCTGATGTCATTGCTAGACCACTCTCCATCATCTTTGCCAAGTCTTGGGAGACGGGAGAGGTGCCTGAGGACTGGAGGGAAGCAAATGTCACTCCAGTCTTCAAAAAGGGCAAGAAGGAGGACCCGGGAAACTATAGGCCGGTCAGCCTCACCTCCATCCCTGGGAAAGTGATGGAACGACTTATCCTTGGTGCCATCTCAAGGCATATCAGGGATAAGAGGGTCATTAGAGACAGTCAACATGGCTTCACCAAAGGGAAGTCGTGCTTGACTAACCTCATAGCCTTTTATGAGGATATAACAAGGTGGATAGATGATGGCCGAGCGGTGGATGTGGTCTACCTTGACTTCAGTAAAGCATTTGACACAGTCTCCCACAGCATCCTTGCTGCTAAACTGAGGAAGTGTGGTCTAGATTCTCGGGTAGTGAGGTGGACTGTGAACTGGCTAAGGGGAAGAAGCCAAAGAGTTGTGGTCAATGGGGCGGAGTCTGGTTGGAGACCTGTATCCAGTGGAGTGCCTCAAGGGTCGGTACTGGGACCAGTATTATTCAATATATTCATCGATGACTTGGATGAGGGACTAGAGAGTACTATCAGCAAGTTTGCTGATGACACCAAGCTGGGAGGAGTGGCTGACACACCAGAAGGCTGTGCTGCCATCCAGCGAGACCTGGACAGGCTGGAGCGTTGGGCGGGGAAAAATTTAATGAAATATAACAAGGGTAAATGTAGGGTCTTGCATCTGGGTAGGAACAACCCCAGGTTCCAGTATAAGTTGGGGAATGACTTATTAGAGAGCAGTGTAGGGGAAAGGGACCTGGGAGTCTTGGTGGACAGCAGGATGACCATGAGCCAGCACTGTGCCCTTGTGACCAGGAAGGTCAATGGCATCCTGGGGTGTATTAGAAGGGGGGTGGTTAGTAGGTCGAGAGAGGTTCTCCTTCCCCTCTACTCTGCCCTGGTGAGACCCCATCTGGAATATTGTGTCCAGTTCTGGGCCCCTCAGTTCGAGAAAGACAGGGAACTGCTGGAGAGAGTCCAGCACAGGGCAACTAGGATGATTAAGGGAGTGGAGCATCTCCCTTATGAGAAAAGACTGAGGGAGCTGGGGCTCTTTAGTTTGGAGAAGAGGAGACTGAGGGGTGACCTCATTAATGTTTACAAATATATCAAGGGTGAGTGTCACGAGGATGGAGCCAGGCTCTTCTCGGTGACAACCACTGATAGGACAAGGGGTAATGGGCTGAAACTGGAACATAAGAGGTTCCGCTTAAACTCGAGAAGAAACTTCTTCTCAGTGAGGGTGACGGAACACTGGAACAGGCTGCCCAGGGAGGTTGTGGAGTCTCCTTCTCTGGAAACATTCAAGACCTGCCTGGACACGTTCCTGTGTGGCATAGTCTAGGCATTCCTGCTCTGGCAGGGGGATTGGACTTGATTATCTTTCAAGGTCCCTTCCAATCCCTAACATTCTATGATTCTATGAAAAAGGATTCTGTGCAGAAAAGCATAAATAAAAAAATTATTCTTCATCAACAGATCAGATATTAGGGGTCATTCCAGTTTTGTTGCCCAAATCATTTTTTACTACTTTTTATTGCCTCATTACAGTGCTCATATCAATATGAACAAGTAGACAGGTTTTTAAGTCTCTCCCTTGTCAAAAGATATTTATAATGTCTTTCATATACATGAAAAGAGTGATAATACTGTAAGCCTGTGAAAATTTTTGCATGTGAAAAGGAAGGTAAGGAAAAAGCAGAGTTGGAAGTGTTACAAGAGAGGTTGACTGCTGCACAGTAAGATCTATAAAATATTTTTAAGTGAGAAGTGTGTAGGTTTTTATTGTTATTGTAAAGATAACATATTTAATGCAGTTTAAACATAATGTGACTTGTCTTAGCAGAAATATGGTATTCATGAATTTCTGGTGCTTTTTAACGGAAAAATATTTTCACTCAGTCCAACTTTACATCGTCACATATGTCATCTGTCATAAAAAGTCATTAAAAGGGTAACTCCTGCTGAGGGAGAAAACAGACCTATATTTTGGGGGGAAATATAAAAAAGGTCAAAGATACGTCTTGAAATGTTATAGCAATTTCCCCTTTATACTTGCTATGTATTCTTCTGTTGAAAATTATATACTTGTGATCTGAGATGTTAAGTAATCTGTTTTAAGACCATGGGAGCCCATTACGATCCTCTAGTTTGAACTTCCAAATAACAGTCCTTTGAATTTCACTGAGTAATTTTTTTTCAAATTCTGATGGAGATTCTTATAGAAAGAAACTAATTCTGGTCTAAAAGATATGAAGTGATGGAAAATCCATTGTCCAAGAAAAGTTGTTCTACTGAGCAGGTGTCTTTAGCATTAAAAAATTTCTTCTATCTCATCTGAATTTATTTAGCTTCTACTTCCAGCCTATACATCTTTTTATACCTCTTTTATTTTTTTATTTGTATTGTCTTCCTTCTTCCACCACTTGTACTGTATCATCTTTACCAAGCTTAAAGTACTAGGTTAAATTAAAGGGATTGTGACTTTTAAATCTCTCATGGTAATTCAGGCTTCGCAGATCCAGAATAATTTTTGAGCTCTTCAGGGAACACTTTTTCAGTATCCATCTGAAAGTGAGACATGAGAACTCACGGTCTCAGCAGTGTCAAGAACAGGGTAAATAAAAAGTCCAGTTCAAACATGCACATCTTACCTGTATCTTCAGGGACTGCATCTATTCTCTTCTCCATTATTTTACTTGGGGAAGTCTAGTTCGTTAACCATGATGGATCTCAAAATCCTGCTGAGAATGGTTTTCCAAAACACAGACAATCATTAGAAAAACTGTGACCGGCATTCTTAGTTCCTCATCAGAAGACACTAAAATGTATTATTTTGAAAAGTCCACATTATTCCGTAATTCAGGCATATATGTAGCACTGTCTGCTCCTTATTACTTCCATCATTTTACCTTTTATTTTTTTTTTATTAACTGCATGTTTTTGCTAACATGAGTGTTCAGTTTCTTCTAGGTAAAAGAATATTGGATAGTAATTGGTCACAATCTCTTCACTATCCCACTAGGACTTCCTCTTCACACAATTGTTCCAAATTAACAGCTATTTTATGAGATTTGCCGGTGAAGTAGTTTTTCAAATAAGTGTGTGCTGCAAGGAATTTTGTATAGTGCTGATTTTTAATCTGAATCTCATGCAGGCAACTGCCATTACAGAAGTTGGTTTATGTCAACACACTTTCCTCTGAACTGAACTTGTCACCTCATCAGAAGTTTTGACAAGATCTGTTTTCCATAAAACTATGCTGATTAGTACTAATTATGCCATCATCCTTTAATTCTTTAATACTTTTATGTTGCATCAGATTTTCTGTGACTTTGCCCAGAACAGAAGTTCAGCTAGCCAGGCTATAATTATTTGGGTCATCGTGTCTACCTTTACAAAATGTGCTCCAATAGATAATTACAGGATTGTTTTTTTCTTTACATTATGTTTTATAAAAATAGCTTTAGATCTTCACACGTAATGGCAAGTACAGTGTTGTGTAGTATGTCGTTGAAAAGGACTCAGATTTACAGGCCACAGAACAGACTGTCCCACACGGGACAGAGTACATGCAACACGTGGAAAGGCTGAACATCCCTTATCACGTGGCATAGGGCACATACCGGTGATACTACTGGAAAGCTCACAGTCTCCTTAAACTCTTCTCTGTGCTATTAAGTTGCCTCCTATCTCAGATAATCTCTTGCAGTGATATGTTTTTAAAGCCTCTGTATGATCACAGAATATATGCCCCAGAGAGAACATGAAGATAGAGGAGGATCACTACACAGAATATGTTGCTTTCAATGATGAAGGGTTGGACAGACTTAAATGTATTTAGAAAAGGCATCACAGAAAGTTTGTTGATTCTGGATCTTTAGTTCTCGGTCTTCTGATCCTTATGCAGTTATAATCTCAGGGCCAGATCCTTACTCAGGGCAAAGCAGTGTCAACAGGCAATGCTCTACTGAATGCCCTGGTGCCACTATGATTTCCACAGAGCTGAGCAGCCATCTTCATTCTGAGCTGACATTAACACAGTATTTACAAGAGTTGTGTGGCATAACCAGAAACATTTCTGATGTTTTTAAGCATTTTTAGTGTTTTTCAGATTAATGCATCAAGAAGTGTTTGCCTTATGTAGCCATGTTGAAGAAAAAAAAAAGCAGAAATCATAAGAAAACACTTCAGAAAAAATATCAAATATTTTCATGCCTGATCTTGCCCTTTCAGTGGTGCACTTTCAGGAATCAAAGCTTAATTTCTCCGCTTTATAAACCAAATTCTTCTCTTGTGCAATAAATGAGGTTGCATATGTAAAGGGAATAACTATGATTTATAATGTTATTTTACCAGCTAATCAGATATACATTTTGTTACCATCTTGATCTTAGAAAATAATTAGAGGACAAGGTGTTCTTGAAATGTGCCAGCAAAAATATTATATTGGAAGTTCTTTTATTTTGAGCTAGCACTGGAATCGATGGAAAATCAGTAAAGCTCTGTATATACAGGGATTGAAAATACAGTACGATAACCCCAGTTTGTGGGGAAGAAGAAAAGTGTAAACAAAATCTATTTGATTATCCAGATTTGTAAAGTGTATTAAAATGCATAAGAGGCATAAATAAATTTGGAAGAAGGTAAAATGTGATCTGTATATTATGCCATAGTTGAGGATTCATAGCAGATGTCACCTTGAGCGACTGCTAACCCATGTTCATGCACATGTACACATACAGAGCTTAATCAAGTTATTTTTACAGATAAAAATACTGCCAATTAAAACTTTTTATTGGAATTATATGAAATAACATGAAATAGCTTATAATTTCATGTAGTTCACATTGCACTGCGAGATGTCCGTGAATTGTCTCTCATCCAGAATTCTCCCTAAGGAGATTTTGACTCAGGAAATTTCTAATGCATATTGCTATTAGGAATTGAACAGGACACTTTCCTCAGATGTTTCTGTAAGTTTGCTAAAATCAAGAAGGAAAAAAATAGATGTAAAAACTCCCACTTACTCTGGAGTCTGTATATTTGTGTTTGATTCCATGTCCTGGGAAAGACTCAGGTGTTTTGCTTTTCAAAGTGTTATTGTAATTGGTTTACAAATTCCTTGAAATAGGTTTAAGGCATTTTCTTTTTAAGTGAATCCAGTAAATACTAATTTAGTAATTTTTCTATTTATCTATCATATTTGTTGATATAAGCAATATTCTGGCCTTGAACATCAATGAATTATCTGTGTTCTGTGAACAAGATATGTATTTGTGATCTGGGCCAATGTAACCTGAAGATGCATTAAGATGATGAGCATAATGATTCACCTCCTAAGCTATAAAAAATCGTGATTATCAGCTGAAGAGGCAATTTTAAGCTTTCTGAATCTGGTATACAATTTTTTCTTTAGTCTGTTATAACATACTATAACACACATGCTGGAGAAATTCAACTTGTAAATAATAAGATGCCTGAAAGTCCTTTAATTTCAATTTTTTAAAATAAGTGTATCATAGTGGTCAGTCATTAGGGAGTTTCTAATTAATTCACGCTTTTAGCTGAAACATACTTGCCAATTACTCTGTCTAATGGTTATGTTTGCCTTCCGTCAAGATCTAGTCTGCATTTAGTACTGCTTATCTGTGGCCAGAGGCTCTTGTGAATCCTTGGTAGTAGACCTCAATGTGATGTCTGACTTCATGTAAGTGTGCTTTGCATTTCAGTGGATGGTTTCATGTTTTGAAGACAGCTATTTACCTTGGAAAGCCAAACACAATTTCATTCTGGTCAATACCATGCAGCTTGATCCAGTTTGTGCCACCTGAAACTGTAGCTCTCTGTTCTTCATGGAAACTATGACTAAATACCATTACTATATACCATGACAATCTGCTTTTTATGTAAGTATATTAATGTATTAGCCATCCATTGTGATCTAATGAAAACGGTAAAATTTTGCCGGCAAACACCATCGAAGAGCTGCATGTTCATATGGTGATGAAGTTATATATGAATTTTAGGAGGCTTTTATTTTTGTTCTTTACCTTTACTCAGCTTTTTTTTCTATTATTTTGTCATTACCTGTGCTTCAAACTTCAGGATTGTGTATTGTGATTACAGTCCGTAAAGCCACCTTACTATCTAAAACTAGATTCCCAAAATTAGTCACAGAGTCACAGAGTCACAGAGTGTTAGAGGTTGGAAGGGACCTCAAAGATCATCTAGTCCAATCCCCCTGCCAGAGCAGGATCACCTACAGTAGATCGCACAGGAACATGTGTCCAGGTGAGCCTTGAATGTCTTCAGAGAAGGAGACTCCACAACCTCCCTGGGCAGCCTATTCCAGTGCTCTGTCACCCTCACAGTAAAAAAGTTTTTCCTCATATTTTTATGGAACCTCCTATGTTCCAACTTGCACCCAATGCCCCTTGTCCTGTCAATGGATGCTGCTGAAAAGAGCCTGGCTCTGTCCTCCTGACACTCCCCCTTGACATATTTATAAACATTAATGAGGTCACCCCTCAGCCTCCTCTTCTCCAAGCTGAAGAGACCTTCAGTCTTTCCTCATGAGGTAGATGTTCCACTCCCTTCATCATCTTTGTGGCTCTGCGCTGGACTCTCTCAAGCAGCTCCCTGTCCTTCTTGAGCTGAGGGGCCCAGAACTGGACACAATATTCCAGATGTGGCCTCACCAGGGCAGAGTAGAGGGGCAGGAGGACCTCTCTTGACCTACTTGATACTCCCCTTCTAATACACCCCAGGATGCCATTGACCTTCTTGGCCACGAGGGCACATTGCTGGTTCATGGTCATCCTGCTGTCCACTAGAACCCCCAGGTCCCTTTCCCCTGCGCTGCTCTCCAGCAGGGCAGTCCCCAACCTATGATGGCTCATGGGGTTATTCTTTCCCAAGTGCAAAAGTCTACACTTGCCCTTGTTGAACCGCATAAGATTTCTCCCCACCCAGCCCTCCAGCCTGTCCCGGTCTCAACTAGAGGTAGCTCTTAGAAAATTACTAATCTATCACCGTTACTTAGAATATCTTTTAATTCCAATATTCTTGATGATAGCTTTGAAAGCATCTGTTGCAGATTTGGGCTTTGTTGTTACAGAGCCTGTTGGTCTCTGTAAATTAGGGAAGGGAAAATATGACTCAAAAATTAAGTGTCGTCACAGCCCCCAGTACTTTGCTGATGGAACTGTGAGCAGGGAAGAACCATGAGCCTATAATATTTTGCTTACTGAATCACTAGATTTGAAAAATCTGTTCCTCTGTTTATACAAGGCAAAAATCCTAGTCCGTAGTTTAATACATAAAGGATTCTTTAAAAGTTTTTTGCAAAGACAAACATTTCCTGACTCTAACAAAGTATTAAATCTTATCCAGCTGCTCCACAGGGTCTTGGACCTCTATAGTGCACGTTTTAAAGCAGTTTCTCAGAGATTGACAGAATATAATTTATTTTGGTTTTTAACTACCAATATCAACCTGGCTGTGAGGAGACTTGAAGTCCCTGAGAGCTTTCATGATCAAAGTCTAGTTACACTTCTCATGATACAATTATCGTATTAATGTACAATTATTTAGGAAATACTCATCTGGAGGTACATTAATCAATGATACTGCATATACTTGTGTGTAAAATTGCTCACAATATCTATGTTTTCAGACAGATAGCTATACTAGAATATACATATATATATATATTTGCTTTTCAAAATGTTATTGTGATTTGTTTGCAAATATACTGGAATATATATATAAGGAAGGAAGTTTTATGTCGCGATGCTATCTCTCAGTCCTCTTTCTATATTTTGTTTCTGAATTTGAAATGAAAGTTAAAACAAAGCATTCTCTATCAATATTTTTATTCCCTTACCTTTTTATCTCCAAAAGTTAAACAGACAGAAATATTAGCAATGTAGCATAGATAAACAACACATTGATATCCTAACTTTAAAAGTTTTGGTACCATAATAAAAAGTAGAGGAAAGTGGGCACTTGGAGCTGGTACAGGCAACAGAAAATTCACCATTCACAAAGTAGTGTGTGTCAATGCAGAAAAGAGACAGAAGTTTCTTGGATATTTTAGATTCTGATATGTGAGACGAGTTTCTCTTAAGTAAGATAGTTTTTCTTGAGTCTGATCTGTTTTCACTAGCAGTGGTTGGAAAAACTGATATATAGTTGCATTAACAAAATTAATACTATAAAAATTACCCACAAAATGTTAAAAAGAAGGCTTATGAGTGAAGTAATTTTCGTAAGTTACTGTGCTCATAGATTTTAAAATAATGTAGTTTTTATAGTTAGACTTATATTACTGTTTAAAGACCTGAAGAACAAAAATTCTTGCACGATGTTCACATTTATCTTCACAGATAAATATTAGGATGGTTTTTCCTCACTATTTTCCTTCCTTTAAAAATTCAGGTTTTAGAAGACACTTCAGCATCAGCATTCAGTTATTTACAGCATTGTGAAATAATAGGTGTGAAGGAATCCAAGCCTGATCAATTAAGTGCGCCCACACCAATGCACACAGCATGAGCAATCGTAACAGACACTCTTCAATTAAGTCTCTAAAGTGTCTGTATACCAGTGCAAGAAGCATGGGGAATAAACAGGGCAAACTAGATATCTGGGTGCAGTCAAAGAGCTATGATCTCATTGTGATTACAGAGACGTGGTGGGATAGCTCACGACTTGAATGTGATAATGGATGGCTATGTGCTTTTTTGGGAAAGATAGACCAATAAGGCGTGGTGGAGGAGTTGCTCTCTATGTGAAAGCAACTAGAATGCCTTGACCTTAACCCAGTGGGAGAGGGTGAGAGTGTTGAAAGCTTATGAGTAAGAATTAAGAGACATACAAACATGGGAGATATTGTTGTGAGTGTCTACTACAGACCACCTAACCAAGAAGAAGTTGTTGATAAGGCCTTCTACAGGCAGCTGGAAGTAGCCTAAAGATCACGTGCCCTGGTGCTTATGGGTGACTTCAGTCATCCAGAAATCAATTGGAAGGATCGCACAGCTAAGCATAATCAGTCCAAAAGGTTCCTGCAGGGTACTGATGACAACTTTCTGCTGCAGGTGGTTGAACAACCAACGAGGAAAGGTGCGATGCTGGACCTTGTATTAATAAACAAAGAAGGTCTGGTCACGAATGTTAAGGTTGGATGCAGTCTTGGCTGTAGTGACCGTGATATGTTAACAGTTTGGTATTGTTAGGAAAGGAAAAGAGGTAGTAAGCAAAATTTCTACCTTGGACTTGAAGGGGGCTAACTTTGTCCTCTTCAGAGATATACTTAGAAGTATCCCATGGGCTAGGACTCTAGAAGGTAGTGAGGCACAAGAGAGCTGGTCAATATTCAAACTCTACCTACACCAGGTTCAAGATAAATGCATTCCATCAAAAAGAAAATCAAGTAGAGGAGGCAGGAGCTCCTGGAAAAGCTCAAATGGAAGAGGGAAACTTACAGTAAGTGGAAAAAGAGTGTGGATAATTGGGAGGATTATAGAAATGCGGCCAGAGTATGTAGAGAATCAACAAGAAAGGCTAGGGCTCTGTTGGAATGTAGTCTGGCTAGGGAAGTGAAAGAAAACAAGAAAAAATTCTTCAAATACATGAATGAGAAAAGGAGGAGTAGGGAAAAAGTTGGTCGGCTGCTAAATGAGGCTGGAGATATGATAACAGAAGATGCAGAGATGGCAGGATTACTGTATGCCTCCTTTGCCTCAGTCTTTACTCCTAAGGCCATCCCCCAGGAATTCCAGTCACTGGAAGTAAGGGAGCAAAACTGGAGTGAGGATGACTCTCCACTGCTCAGTGAGGATTTGGTTAGGCAACTGTTACAAAAACTGAAAACACACATATGCATGGGCACATCCGCCTGTGCTGAGAGAGTTGGCTGATATTGTGGCTAAGCTGCTCTCCATCATCTTTGAAAAATCATGGGGAATGGGAGAGGAGCCTGAAAACTGGAAAAAAGCCGTCATCGCTTCAGTCTTCAAAAAGGGCAAGAAAAAGGACCCTAGCAACTACAGACCAGTCAGCCTCACCTCCATCCCTGGGAAGATTGTGGAGCGGCTCATTCTGAAGGCCATCTGTAATCAATTGGAAGAAAAGAATGTTATCAGGAGTAGCCAGCATGGATTTGCCAAGGGGAAATCTTGCCTGACTAATCTGATCTCGTTCTACAAAGGCATGACCAAAGGGGTTGATGAAGGGAGAGCAGTGGATGTCATATACCTTGACTTCAGTAAGGCTCTCGATACTGTCCCCCATAACATCCTCGTAGGTAAACTCAAGAAATATGGGATAGATGATTGGACCATGAGATGGATTGAGAACTGGCTCAGCAACAGAGTTCAGAGGGTTGTGGTCAGTGACACAGAGTCAAGCTGGAGGCCTGTGGCCAGTGGTGTTCCCCAGTGCTGGGTCCAGCTTTGTTCAATATCTTCATCAACGACCTGGATGAGAGCATAGAGTGCCCCCTCAGCATGTTCGTTGATGACATGAAACTGGGAGGGGTGGCTGACACACAGGAAGGCTGTGCTGCTGTCCATCAGGGTCTGGACAGGCTGGAGAGCTGGGCAAAGATGAACCTCATGAAGTTCAATAAGGACAAGTGTAGAGTCCTGCATCTGGGGAGGAACAACACCAGGCATCAGTGCAGATTAGGTGACGTCCTGCTGGAAAGCAGCTTCATGGAGAAAGACCTTGGAGTCCTAGTGGACAGTGAGTTGCCCATGGGACAGCAATGTGTCCTTGTGGCCAAGGGGGCCAATGAGATCCTGGGGTGCGTTAAGAAAAGTGTGTCCAGCAGGTCTAGGGAGGTTCTCCTCCCCCTCTACTCTGCCACAGCTGGAATACTGTGTCCAGTTTTGGGTTCCCCAATTCAAGAGAGACAAGGACCTACTGGAGAGACTGCAATGGAAAGCTACGAGGGTGATTAAGGGACTTGAACATCTCTCCTCTGAAGAGAAACTGAGAGAACTGGGGCTGTTGAGCCTTGAAAGGAGACAGCTGAGAGAGGATATTATTAACATATATAAATATTTGAGGAGTGGATGTCAAGAGGAAGGGGACAATCTCTTCTCAGTGGTGCCCAGCAATAGGACAAGAAATAGTGAGTTTAAGTTAGAACATATGAAGTTTCACCTCAACATGAGATGAGGGTGATGGAGCCGTGGCACAGGCTGCCCAGACAGGTTGTGGAGTCTCCTTCTCTGGAGACTTTCAAAACCCACCTGGACGCGTTCCTGTGTGGCTGCCCTAGGGGATCCTGCTCTGGCAGGGAGGTTGGACTAGATGATCTCTAAAGGTCCCTTCCAGCCCCTAACATTCTATGATTCTATGATTCTAATTAATACAACGTATTTTCTCTTACTCTGATTTCAGTAATTCCTGTTTAAAAAAGGAAAAATTAAGGCTATTTATATCCCTTGGCTCCATATATAATGATAGGAAAACATATCAGACAGTTTTGAAAGGAAAGTAAAAGGACCAAGAAAACAAAAGCAAAGGACAGATTGTAAATAGTTGGAAAAAAACGGCATATTGATGGACAGGTTTTTTCACTGATACGGAGCTAAGGATTTTTTTCCTTACTTTTATTCTGCTCCACGTTTTTATTGTGTTTGATACCAGTTTCTAGCTGTTGGAATGGGTTTTATCATATTTTGCTATATTTTTTGTATCATAAACTGAATTATATTCAGGTGGAAAGGGGAAGTACAATGAAAGCAGGAGAAAGTGAAACATCCTCAGTGCACGTTTTCAGTAAGAGGTCT
The DNA here is from genome assembly GCA_020746105.1 of Trogon surrucura. Taxonomy (NCBI): domain Eukaryota; kingdom Metazoa; phylum Chordata; class Aves; order Trogoniformes; family Trogonidae; genus Trogon; species Trogon surrucura. The sequence goes on from CM036618.1 coordinate 59,434,532, forward strand.
TCATTCCTGAGCTGATCTGCTATCCAATTTCTGAAGACAATTTACAGGGATGGAGACTTGTTTCTTTCTCTGAGTCTTAAAATAGAGGGAAGGAATTTAGTTTCCTTTAATTTCATTTTTTTTTATGTTCAGCGGAATGCAGGGGCAAAGAAAAAGAACAGTCATGCCAGGGCAGGGTTTCTGTTTTACAGGGTGACTTCCCATTTTTTTGTTTTTGAGGTACAATTGCTTGAATAGGACATTCCATGATGAATATACAACTTACTGTCTCGAAAATATTAGAGCTTGATACAGTTTTGGTACCAAGGAAAGAAATTTTTTATTTACATTTTTTGTTTTATTTTAATAAGATGACAAAGCTGTTTACCTGTAATCTCTTTTTTTTTTTTTTTTTGAGACAGCCAGGAATATTACTATTTTTAACAAACAGGAGAAAATGAGAGGTATTAGAATGAACTTCAAAAGCCTCAGTGATTCTTTCTGTAAAGATGGTACATTTTTGACTTTGTTAGTACAGAATAACATGTCTTTTGAGGAAATGCACATACCATAATCCTTTCCGAGTATAACAATACTAATACTGCACATTTGTCCCTCATTTCCCTCTTCCTTTGGTCAAGTTGATTAACAAAATACATGGGGTAGCTGCTGCTTGCATTTCTTAGAGTATACTCAACATAAGCAAAGAGTATGGAAAGGCTAAAATTGTGTTTAATTTGCTTCTCCCTGAAGAATTATTTCCATATCATACACATGTAGTTTTGTCTTCAGAAAATAAAATCTAGAGAAGTGATGGATTTGTAAGGCTAAAGATAATTCATGTGTTAAATACCTATCTTTAACTACGTGTCGCCTTTTCAGATAGTTTCTTCTAGTACATGTATGTTGTAGACACATGTACTTTTTATGCTTACCTTTTAGTCTCTCCTTAAGATTCGCATTCACTCTGCTGCCATCAAATAAATGGTCTGTTAAATACAGAATACATTATAATCAACATTGTATCACCTCTGTGCCTGACAAGATTGTGGAGCAGATCCTCCTGGAAGCTATGCCAGGGCATGTGTAAAATAAGGAGGTGATTAGTGACAGCCAACACAGCTTCACTAAGGGCAAATCATGTCTGACAAATTTGGTGCCTTTCTATGATGAGGCTACAGCCTTGGTCGATAAGGGAAGAGCAACTGACATCATCTACCTGGGCTTTCACAAAGCATTTGACACTTCCCATATGACATTCTCCTCTCTAAACTGGAGAAACTTGACTTTGACGGATGGACCATTCAGTGGATAAGGAATTGGCTGAATGATCGCACTGAAAAGACTTGTGGTTAACTGCTCAATGTCTGGTTGTAGACCAGTGATGAGTGGTGTTCTTCGGGCTGGTATTGGGTCTAGTGCTGCGACAAGGACAGTGGGGTTGAGTGCACCCTCAGCAAGTTTGCAGATGACACCAAGCTGAGCGGTGCAGTCACCATGCTGGAGGGAAGGTATACCATCCAGAGGGACCTTGACAGGTGGACCTGTGTGAACCTCATGAGGTTCAACAAGGCCAAGAGCAAGGTCCTGTGCATGGGTTGAGGCAATCGCAAGCACAAACACAGGCTGGGCAATGAGTGGATTGAGAGCAGCCCTGTAGAGAAGGACTTGGGAATGTTCATGGGTGAAAAACTGAATATGAGCCATCTATGTGCACTCACAGCCCAGAAGTCAGTCACATCCTGGGCTGCATTAAGAGAAGTGTGGCCAGCAGGTTGAGGGATGTGATTCTGGCCCTCTACTCTACTCTCATGACACCTTACCTGCAGTACTGTATCCAGCTCTGGGGCCCCTGATACAAATAGGATATGGAACTGTTGGACCGACTCCAGATAAGAGCCACAAGGATCATCAGGGGCTGGAGCACCTTCCCTGTGAGGACAGGCTGAGAGAGTTGGGGCTGTTCAGCCTGGAGAAGAGAAGGTTCTTGGGACACCTCATAGGGCCCTTCCAGTACCTGAAGGAGGCCCACAGGAAGGATGGGAAGGGACTCTTAATTAGTGAGAGTAGTGATGGGACAAGGGATAACGATTTCAAACTGAAAGAGGGTAGATTAAGATTAGATATTAGGATGAAGTTCTTTACTCTGGGGGTGGTGAGGCACTGGAGCAGGTTGCCCAGAGAAGTTGTGGACCCTCCCTTCCTGGAGATGCTCAAGGCCAGGCTGAATGGGGCTTTGAGCAACCTGGTCTAGTGGGAGATGTCCCTACCCATGGTAGGGGAGTTGGAACAAGATAGTCTTTAAGGTGTCTCCCAAACCAAACCATTCTATGATTCTGTGATTCTATAATTCTATGATATTGAAAATTTTCAGTTCCATATAAAAGTACATCTATCTCTAGAAACAAATATGGCCAACCCTACCATATTTGAAAGGATGCTATTGCATTTTGAAGACTAGAATTCAGGCATTTGGAAAGGAATTCCTAATTTATTTTCCTTTTGTGAAGCTAGTCTTACACAGAATGTGAAAAAAATGGTCATATACAACTTTTACATCTGACCCACTGCCACATTAAGTGCTCAGAGAACTGGTTACAGGCTAAAACAGTGGCACGTTATTTCTCTTTGTGACTTAGTTGGTATGTATTATTCAGTCTCTGCATACAGTAAGAGCAGTGTTCTATTGAAGGCTGCCTTTTTTTTTTTTTTTTTTACTTTAGAATAGTCACCTGTTTGATAAAAAAGAGTGTATATAGTGTTTAGCCTTAACAAGGGCACTTTTTTTTTTCTTCCCTGATGAACTTTCATTTGCAAGCAATATAGTAATTATGAATTAAAACTCATTATCTATCAGAAACTAATGCATGCTACGGTAGTCTACTGAAACATCATGGGAATAGATTAGAAATAGTTGTGCAAACTGCATCCTGATAAGGAAGCTCAGTTTTCATTGCAAATGACTTGCCAGAGGCACGGTATTAACAGAACAAGAAGACAATTCAGGCATTTCAGCTCTCTGGCTATTCCTTGATCTGATGGGAGCTGTTCCTTTTATCTAAAATACATATTTTAAGGGTGCCTAATAATCCAATTACACTACATCTAAAAACTCTGGCCTATCTTTCTAGGAAGAGTATCAACAATAGTCCGGAGTGGTTTTCAAGAATTGTCCCAAAATACTTCATATAAGCTTGTCTACTCCTGTTAATCATTCATTGCTCTAAAATAGTCTTTATAATAGCATATACCAAATCCTCTCAGCCAGTTCAACAGTTTACTGCACAAGCAAAGCCTTGAGATTATATTCCAAACTGCTGTTTTGCCTTCCCACGTTGCAATAAGTTCCTCAGATATTTCATAACTGCAAGTCTTGTGTGTACTGATTGTGTCTCTCCTGGAAGTTGGCACAATGAATTACCAAATGGTTTCTCAATCTTGTGCTGAGATATTCGTCTGCTACTGAACAGAGGTAAAAGTGTCAAACACTGAATCATCAGTGCTACTTACTTTCCTTACCACCTGGGATTTTCTTTGGAAATTCCCCAACCAATTATTACGAAGGCCAGAATCTGCTTGCCTTATGAGATCTGACAAGATGACAACCTGAAGAGACACAGATGCAATGCATTCCCATCATCACCAGCATCCATAAGCAAATAAACTATTTTCTGTTCATATCTGCTTCCAGGAAGACTTAATAGGTGATACATTCAATTATGTTAAGTGATCCTGAATCCAGGGCAAGATATGAGATAGACAGTATATTTCAGTTATGGATATATGACAGTGCTAATATCTAAAATATGTATACACAGCAAAGGGTTCCAAAGGGAAAATGTATGAGAACTCTGTAATTCATTATTTTCTTGTCCGTCAATTTTAAGAAAAAACCCAATGAACAAACTCAAACAGTCCTACCAAAGGAAAATACTTTGGTTACAGGGGGATTTCTATACCTTTTAGAGAATCTGCAAAGAGGCATGCACGTGCACACATATGTATATATATGTATAGGAATTCAAAGGCTATAGACTTGAAAAAGTTATGGGAGTGATATAGGTCTCGCTATCCAAAACAAAAAAACCCACCCAACTTTAACTCAGATCTCCCCCCTGAGACAGAAGAAGTAACAGTGGACCCCATGGGAGTAGTTCCACTAAGAAGGCAGAGGAGAGATGAAAATAGACACCCTATGATAATATGGGAAGTCTAATCACAGGGTCATAGAAGTCATTCCCACTTTCATTTCTGACTCAGTAAATACCTTACAATTTTACAAATTGGAATAGCTTCTAAGTATGGACTTATGCTACTAGATCTATCCGAAATTTCAGCAAGCGAGGCTGAGAGACTTGTTTCAAAACACTTTATAGCTGACAAAAAATGGTATTTATGTGGGGGATGGGAGAGACTAAATCAAGCCAAGGGAATTTAAAGCCTTCACATTCATTTTAAATTGTCTAATCACTATACAATCAAATAAAGAAGAGGCCAAAAATAATTTCTTCAATTTTATAAGCAATGTATCATAAGAGAATATTTTGTTAGGAAATGTTGGAATCAGTTGTTTAAACATGCTTCTCATTTGACGTCTTGCAAAGATGAATTCCACAGCAAAGATAAAATGCAAAAAAAGAATGGAATTAACAAGGTTGAAGAAAGAAAGTATGCAACAAGTGAAACATTACTGTCCAGATTATGTATATATAAAGGTACAAGGATTTGTACCATCTGCCTCCTCTGATTTTGAGCTCTATAGATATTTTTGAGTTCCATCTTTTATGACAGTTGTTGCTTTTCAGGCTGTTAATCTTTTCCAAAATATCTCTGGATTTCCCTTTTTTTAAAAGGTCTGTTTTCTCTTTCATAGAAGTCACTTTGCAATTCTTCTTTTCCTCCATGTCCAGATGCCCATCTCATGTAGTTGAATTGCAGTGCTTTGCTTCAGAAATTTTACAGTCCTTTTCACAACCTGTGACCCTCATGGAGCACCTCTAATTCATCTACAGCAACAAAAATGAGTCTGTCTTGATGTTGTTTACCTGCCTTCCTTTTCTGGTAGCTTTGTTGTCCTTCAGGGCTATCTAAACTGTGTTTATACATATTTCTATCCAGCATGTAGATGAAAGGAAAATCAATCTGATTAATATGCTAAGAAATGTTGTTCTTCTGACTCACTTTAGGGTGGGAGCAGACAAGTGTCTGAAGAAAGACGCTTTTTGTTTCTCTTGTGTGTTCTCCAATCCATAAATAAATACAGGGAAGAATATCAACTACCAAAAAAAGAGAAAACTCTCCCGAAAAATGCTAAGACGGACTTGCCTGCAAACCATTGTGTGATAGCCATCATCTCAATTGTCTCTGCAATTACAATACCATTTTGCTTTACAAAACTGCTGCAATTAGCATCTTTAAACACAGCCCTTTGAAAGTATGCTATTTAGCTCCTATCTATCGGCATTTTCTTTTTATAAAATTCCATCTTAACAATCCATGAAGGTCAAGCTATTGCAAGACACATACAAGCTCCCAAAAAGCATGCCTGAAGTACAGTGGAAAATTCATGACATTTAAGTGACTTGGCTATAAATCCTTTTCATCTCGACAGCCCTTAAAACTCTCCAAATGAAAACAGCAATAACCTTATGACTGTTGCAGGGCAGCGTGTTTTCTGGACATTTTCTCACTTGGCTTTTTTTTAACCTAAGGGTAATGTACAATGTTAGCATATTTGAAAAAAGTTAAAGGCAGAAACAGACTTCAAAATAATACAATATTTTCCAAAATTAGACAACTATGTAGATGCACTAAACTTGCGTATGTGTAGCATTTTCTGTGTATAGCCTGTATTTTTATGAAGAGAAAAGAAAATCCATTTCAATTTGTATGTCTTCTTTTATGCCTCACAATATTATTCCTTACAAATATTTGTACAGCTGTCTTCCTGAAATTGTTTTTTTCCGACAGCTCTGAAGTCTGCATGAGGCTGTAAGCTTTTTCCATTAACTTGTCTAACAGGAGAGGTTCCATCAGAATTATTTTTGCAATTTGTGTTTCAGTAGTAAGATCTGAAAATTTAAGTATTTGACCACAAGTGCTCCATGTGTTTTAATTTTTTACGGTGTAGAACAAACAAACAACAAAAACCCTAGACACTTTTGTACATAGTCTTCTTCTTCTCCTGCAAAGACTGCTATTAAGGATCCAAATACATTCAAATTTGATCAACTCGTGTTCTTCCAGGAATTTCCATATTTTATTTTTAGTCTATGTTTAATTCAGATTGGTCTTAGATTTTTTTTTTCTGCATAATGTGTGCACATTCTTCTAGCTTTCCAATCCATCAGCCATGCAAAAGTCCATGGCATTAGTAGAGTTAATGAGCCAAACAAGTGTCCGTTGTCTACTGACACACACACCCTCATACAAAAGCAGATGACATAACATTCAATGGAGTTTAATGAGGAAGGGTGGGAGAGGTTCCTGCAGCCTCCACCAGTGGTAAGAATAACAGTAATCAGTGCTAAGGGAGTAAAAACCAGGCAGCTTATGTCAATATTCATCCATTTAAAATAATTAAGACATATGCTCATTACCTGCTGTGTTACAAGTATCGGATTCAAACACCTTTTCACTTGCAACTTACTAGTATTAACATGCCCATAAAGTGGATCGGGTTGATGCCTTGTTGCTTGAAGTTTTTGCTCTTAGAGAACAACTAGACTTAGACATAGATTATATTATATTGTGACCTAAACGTTGATGACAAAATGTTTTGAGCCATGTGGTGGCTTTAGTCTATTATCTGTTATAGCATGATTTCTACTGTGAATTTCGCCATGGTGTGGCTGGTAAGGAGGGAAATCTGCATGGTCCACTTCAGACAGAGCTCCACCCTGCCAAAAGAAATGCAGTGAACAGGGAATGTTAGATGACACTGCTTCATTGTGTTATACACCTACAGAAATAGCTGCCTCCTGTCCTGTCACCTATATAGAACAGTTTACATGCTTGACTACCTGCCCACAGAGATTGAGAAAATAAATTTTTACACAATAGCTTCAAAAGCTAAAAATAATCAGTTAGAGAAATTCGTTCATCCTAGAGCACAAAAGAAACCGAAATCCAATCGTTTCTGCTTAGGTCTTCTTTTGTGCTCCACTTTCAGGGGCCCAAGGAGACGTGTTTCAGTTGAATGTAATCAACCCAAAGAACTTGATTCCTAATTATGATTTGTATTCCTAGACAGTGGTCATCAAATCCCTAAGTGTCCTTGAAGTTAAATAACAAGTAAAGTCAGAAGTGTAAGTAATTTTATTTTACATGCTTACATATGTTTCTAAGAGTCTCTGTCCTTTGTTGCTTCATGCAGAGACTTTGAGCCTAGCTTGCTTTTTTTAGTATTTTTAGTGGAGGTGGCTATTTGCTTAAGGACAGAAAGTTCTTTAGTGTCAGAATTAATAAGTAATATTTACATAATGCATATCAACTCATTGAGGATTTTGAAAGAAGATGAAACCAGCTGTCCTGTACTAAGTATCTTTGACATGATTCTGATTGTTGGTGATTGTCTTTTTCTAAATAACAAATTGATACAACAGTTTCAAGATTACAGGAGTAATTTGCATAAATACTTTTAGTATACTCATCCTATTTTTCTGTTTTGCATTTTATTAAGAATGGAAACTAAGGAGAGCAGAGGATTTCTTTATCACTTAAGCAGTATTGTGTACTGAAGTATTTTATTATTTTATTGGTCAGCGAATATATCAGGAGACTTAGAAGTCAAAATGAGAAATTAACTTATTAAAAACTGAAATTAATTGTAAATTTTAAGTTCATGGGAGTTACAAGCTTAGGTTATTGGCCCAGTGGAAGTGAGCCTGATTAGTTTTCCCTCTCTGTCACCGTGTCGGATGTGTGTGTATACGTGTATGTACATGTCTGGTTAGCGGAAGTCAAATTGCAGTTTTTATGGGAATGTTAAACCTTGCAAGATGCAGTGTTCTCCAACAACAAGATTGACTGTGAGTCTTATTCCTACCACCAGCTTCTATGGCTTCATATAAAATTCCAGAATTCTGATAAACTGTCATAGGGAAAAATGATATAGTGATTTATACTCAATTTCGCTGGAAGGAAGAAATACAGAGGCTGTCAGTCTGGGTCTTCAGAACAAATGAGTTACAGTTCATGAGGCAGCTCAATAAGGCTATCATTTCCCATCAGCTCCTATCACTGACAGCCACAGATTTACTGGATGGAGAAAGGGAAAATGGCTGAGTTTTGGTGCCAGGTGAGTTGACACTATTACTCCATCAACCAGACTGGTGTGGACAAGGGGCTACCATGAATATTTGATAGAAACTTCTTCCCAGAAGTGCCTGTAGAAAGCAGTAAAGCTGTCCTTTCATCTGTGTAAAAAAAACCCTCTCTGTCTCTCTGTTTGGATCCTGTTGAAAATGTCCATTTGTAAACCGCTAAGGTTTCACTGATTTATTTTGTGTTTGCGCATTTTTTTCGTTCAGCAGTCTGTTTTGTGCCACATGGCTTATTTATAACCCTCGCAGAATGAAACAAAAGAATCCTCTATCTGCTGGGATTTCATATACAATGCATTTGTCACCATCCATCTCACAAAATGGCAATACAAACACAGCCTCGGAGCCACCTGTGCATGCCCAGAGGAAAGAGACCTTTGATCTGCCACGATTACAAATCGTTAGAAATATGTATGTTCCACTTCCAGGCAGAAAAAAGTGCAGGTCAAAGCTAGAGAGCTTACTCCGAATATATTCATGTTAAAATAGAGCAACATCAATGACTTCAAAGTTTTCCCAACTTTCTGTTGCACTAAACTTTCCTGGCAATTGTTTGCATCTGTTCAAAGAGCTACTATGTATGCTACCTGCATTTTTTTGAGGATGGTTGCACAGCAGGATTTTTTAACAAAAATCCAGATTTGCCTCACTGATAGCAGATGCTAAAACATTTAGCTTTTTTCATTCTTAATGATCAGTAATGGATTTGGTCCCTAGATGTCAGCATTAAACATTCTCTTAGGCTGGATTGTTTTGCTTACAAGGGTGGGATAATACCTGCAGGTGCAATTGCCTGTTTGCTTTTTAAGACAGAGATATATACTTCCAAATGAGAATTTAATATGATAGTTAGAAAAAAAGGCTGTGATGTTCTCACTCACACTGATACCTGTAATTCTATGTGCAAGTCTAACTTGTGAGTTAAACACTGCTATAACTGTATCAGTCATTAAAATGTCTGTCTGTCACATAATGCCATAATATTTTTTTGTTTCCATTAAAAAAAATCCAAAAAAGAACCCAACCCAAAACCAAATAGAAAGCCCAACCAAAAAATAATCCTCAACGTGAAATATGATTTATATAGTTTCTCAGAATCCTCTAGGTCATTTCTTTGAGACACTCTTTCCTCCTAGATCTTCAGGGGTTTTTTCCTAGATAACCAATAAATATATAAATAAAAGCATTCCATCCCCAGAACATGAAGAACTGTCTTACTTTGTGATCGTGTTCCTGAGTTTCCACAGGAAACGTAATTTATTATTTTCAACTTAATCACAGAATCACAGAATGTTAGAGGTTGGAAGGGACCTCAAAGATCATCTAGTCCAAACCCCCTGCCAGAGCAGGACCACCTACAGTAGAGCACACAGGAACATTTCCAGGCGGGTTTTGAATGTCTCCAGAGAAGGAGACTCCACAACCTCCCTGGGCAGCCTGTTCCAGTGCTCCGTCACCCTCACAGTAAAAAAGTTTTTCCTCATATTTTTATGGAACCTATGTTCCAACTTGCACCCATTGCCCCTTGTCCTGTCAGTGCATGCTGCTGAAAAGAGCCTGGCTCCATCCTCCTGACATTCCCCCTTGACATATTTATAAACATTAATGAGGTCACCCCTCAGCCTCTTCTTCTCCAAGCTAAAGAGACCCGGCTCCTTCAGTCTTTCCTCATAAGGGAGATGCTCCACTCCCTTCACCATCTTTGTGGCTCTGCGCTGGACTCTCTCAAGCAGCTCCCTGTCCTTCTTGAACTGAGAGGCCCAGAACTGGACACAATATTCCAGATGCGGCCTCACCAGGGCAGAGTAGAGGGGCAGGAGGACCTCTCTTGACCTACTTGCTACTCCCCTTCTAATACACCCCAGGATGCCATTGGCCTTCTTGGCCACGAGGGCACATTGCTGGCTCATGGTCATCCTGCTGTCCACTAGAACCCCCAGGTCCCTTTCCCCTACACTGCTCTCCAGCAGGTCAGTCCCCAACCTATATTGGCACATGGGGTTATTCTTTCCCAAGTGCAAAACTCTACACTTGCCCTTGTTAAACTTCATAAGATTTCTCCCCACCCAGCCCTCCAGCCTGTCCAGGTCTCTCTGAATGGCTGCACAGCCTTCTGGTGTGTCAACCACTCCTTCCAATTTTGTACCATCAGCAAACTTGCCAACAACATTCTCTAATCCCTCATCCAGATCATTCATAAATATATTAAACAGCACCGGTCCGAGCACTGACCCCTGAGGGACCCCACTAGACACAGGCAACCAGCCAGACTCTGCCCCATTGACCACAACTCTCTGGCTTCTTCCCTTCAAAAACTTAGATTCTGAGGAGGCCATGGCAAGAATATCCAGCCATTGTAGCTATGACTAACATAGTGCCAGAAGTTTTAATGATGTCAGACTTGATTTGAGACAGATGGTTTTTATCTTTCTCTGAAGATATAGAATAACCATGAACCTTTCCACAATTACGGAAAGTACAGCTAACACGTTTCTAATGTTAAAATGATGGTTTCTTAACTGAATTTTTAAAACAGTGTTAACTGTTTTGGTTTGTTCGCTTTGTTTTAGAACTAGAAACCAACTAAGTTTCCAAAATGTTCTTAGGGTGTTTTTTTCCCTCCATGTGCTTGAGCCTTACTCATCATTGCTAATGGGTACCATTTCTTTTTTCAAATACTGCTCTGCTTTCATTTGCTTTAATGATTGAAAACTGTGTACCAGCTCTGTCTTTAATCTTTTACTCTTAAGCTTTGAGAATCTCAGTAAATACACTTTCAAAAACGAATAAAAATAAAAATCAAAGTCAGATCAGATTAATGGGTTTGTCATTTCATAGATCATTTTTCATCTAGGAATAATAAATATAAAGAAGTATTTTCTGGATTGTATTTCTCTCTCCTGGAGCTAGATATAAGATACATGGCAGAAGGTTTCTCAGTTAGCAGACAGTCCTGGAAGAATCTTGCATTTTCTGTCCCTTTAATTCTAACTTGAGTTGGGGTTATTGGTGAGGAGTGAGTACTCTTTGAATTTCACTCAAATCTAAAGTTGAATTTTATTTCTTGTAGCCTTTTCTCTGAATCATCTACAAATAATAGATTTATGAAGTTTTCCAAAATCTGAAGTGGCTTAAATTTTGTATTTGCACCAAGAACTTGTCTAATTTTATCCTATTTTCCACTTTCCTAATGGAAGTACCCACCTCAGCTGAGATTGCTGGCAAAGTATTTTTCTCTTATTCTCCCTTCTGATCTCGCTGGACTATAACTGACTGTCAGACAAATCAGAAGTTAAAGATACCCATCCTTTCGGAAACATTCTTCAAAAAAAATGGATGACACCTGATACCTCTTCAATTTGTCATATTTCCTAAATGAACTATCCTTTCTGGGCTTCTGGCTTCAAAGACCTGCAATGCAGAAACACGAGTTTTCAGCTTTCAGTGGTTTGAGTTGGAAGGAACCTTAAATACCATCTATTTCTAACCCCCCTGCCATGGACAGGGACACCTCCCACTAGACCAGATTGCTCAAAGCCCCATCCAGCCTGGCCTTGAACACTGCCAGGGATATGGCATCCACAGCTTCTCTACGGCAACCTGTACCAGTGTCTCACCACCCTCATAGAAAAGAATTTCTTCCTAATATCTAATCTAAATCTACTCTCTTCCCAGTTTAAAATCGTTGCTCCTTGTCCTATCACTACAAGTCCTGATAGAGTCCCTCCCCATCTTTCCTGTAAGACTCCCTTTTAGTCCGTAGTTCACCTTTGAAATCTATTTGTATCACGAAACCACTATGAAACCTGGGAAAAGTGAAAGCAGAGGAAAAACAGAACGGGGATAATCAGGCATGATGAATATATAGTCAAAGAGTATCACATGGGCAGTTTCTGCATTGCCTGCCTGTCTGCCTTCCCACTATTTCCACCACTGGTTCTTATATTTCTTTGAACATCCTGTTGCATGAGAGACTTATCCTCTGCCTCTGCTCTCTCAAGGACAAAGCAACCGAAAATGTGGGTTTGAAGTCAGTGCAACAATATCCTGACTTCTGTATTTGCAGCAATCTTTCTGTACAAATATTGCACATTAAATTCATTTTCAAGAAGAAGGGTCTTGTGAATCCCTCAGTTACAGTTTTTCGGGTGAGTTTGTGTATGATTATATGCCATTATCTCCATTGCATTTTCTAGTAAAACTGTAAGAGCTGTTAAAGTTAGAGATCCGGTTAAAAAATTAAAATTTACTAGAGGGTGTTAATTGTTGTCACAGTTACTCATAGGGGAATTATATAAATCCTGTTATAAAACTGAGCTTGTAAGAATGCAGCTGCTGAGCAATTTTCAAACTACATGCAGTTGACTAGCTAGTGGTAGACGAATCTATTTGCCAAATCACATCACTCTACATTTCTCATCATAGATTAACATAGATGCTACTTTTTACAGGATGAGAAAGTGTGTATCTTGCACAGGGTTGGATAATGTATTTTCTGCTGGTTGAATCACCCTCAAATTTGTTTATTATATTCTCCATTTTCCAGCAATAGAGTGTTATTTCTCTATATCAATTCAAGGTGTAACATGTCAAATTTTCCATTACTGGAAGTAAAATCATAATGGATAGTCTACAAAGAGCAAGCAATGGACCTATTCCATGGTCCATCTAAATGAGAACCACACTAGGCATGATGTTGTTTTATTTCTTTGAGCCTTAATATTCTGAATTTTCCAGTCCCGTTCAAGAATGAGAATAGACTCAGCAGCGGAGAAAGACTTAAGTGTTAATAAAGTTAATTCACTAAGTCCTTAGACCATACTAAATTATCAATAGGGACAGCAGAAGCCTTGAATATTAACTGTCTAATTATAGTTTGTTTAATCTGATAACTCAGAAGGACTCTATAAAAATTACTTTCTGTTAGTGTGCAAGAAAAAAAAACACCTAGGTAGCAATTAACAACAGGCAGACAGTGAAGGCAACGACATGTTTTGTATCTTTATGGTAGGGAAAATTCCAGAGAAGGATAATTTTTGTTCTGTATTTTCCCCATCACCAGAAAAACCACAAAGAAATTACACAGGACTACATTTATTGAATTCATATTATATGAAATCTTGGTCTAAGTATACACCAGTCCTGAGACACAATTCTAACAATAACTAGAATTGTGCAAAGCTTTACAGAATACCTGTTTGTGAGGGATAATTTATTCAAACATTGCAATGTCACACACAGTACAACATCTAATGTGTAAGAGTCAGGGTCCAAAGCGGAGTCAATATCCAACAGTTACATTCACTGCTTAGGCCAATATATTTCTGGGGATAGAATAATGGATGCTGATCATCTCAAGGAGGCGAGGGGAAATTCCCTCTGTGTTTCTTTTAGCTAATTTCAGAGGTGCTGATGTAACAGCAATTCCTCCTTCCTCTTCTGTCTCCAAACTCCTTGTATCTCACAACACCCAGTCTCCACTGCCCCAAACTGGTTGAAGGCCCAATCAGTCACACCTACATGTAAAGATCTCAGTCCTCACCTTGTTCTCTGGAGGCCCTAATCCACCCAGCCCTTCCCTCCTTGTGCTCGTCCATCACTCTCTCACTTGTACAGCCCCTGTCCTCATACCCAAACTCATTCCTCTTCAACCTCAATGCACACAGGTAGCCTGGAGAAAAAATGTGGAATGTCTTAACAGTCCTTTACAACACCTGGCAGTGGTCTTAGGACATGATTCAGATACTATCAAGAGGAGAAGAGAGGAGGGTAACTGCTGTGATCTTGATGTGCTAGAGGGGAGGCCACACATCATCTGCTGATGTGAAGCATGTGCCACTCAGTTCTTACAGGGTCAGGGAGAGAGCCAGCCCACAGGAACATTGACTCTTCATTTGGCATGATAGCACTGGGGTTACATAGGTGACATGGAAATCAGCTGCCGTGGGGGAGATTTCGAGTTTTCTTTCTGTTCTAGGAAAGTCAACCCAAAACTTCCAACCATGCTACAAAGTGATTTGGCAGCAATGTTTTCTTGAGAGCTAGTAAAACTCTTGATCCTTGAAGCACAACCTGTTATATACTATAAATTTCAAGATTATGTAGACTTCTAGAGCATGGAGGTATGGTCCTGTAACTCAGAACATGGGGGAGAAGAGTCTCAGATGACCACAAAGGATCAGGGATTTTGAGCAGCTTTGTTTCCCTCTTTATCTTCAAAAAGCCTCAGTGGAAATTGACAGGTTTTTAGGAAATACCTGGATTTCTTCGAGTTGATGTTTGCCAGTCACAAACATTTCATTTGCTGAATTTGCAGCTAGTTCTCCTTCTCTGTGAAATGTTGAGAAAAAACTGACAAGAGACAAAATTCATGTCAGATCTCTTTTGTAAATGGAAATTTGTCAGTTTCATTGGCAACAAAGACTAATGATTTGATTATCACTTAGAATTTGCAACAATCCAGTTTGAACAAGTTGCAAAAATCATTAATATGCAACACTTACTTCAGCTGTCTACACATAAGTATGTATACAAAAAGCACTGATGTACACCAAATTCCATTACTTTGTTTCCTCTAAAATATACATTTAAAAATAAGGAGAGATTGAAGTGTTTCCACAAATGACAGTCACCACATCTTCTAGTTCTTCACTGACTTGTTGGTACTTAGCATGGCTTATTTCCTTACCGCTTGCATCTAGTAATAATTTTTTAACTCTCATCAAACTATTGTTTTGAGAATTATTTTTGATTGAATTGAATCTCAATTTTGATTGAGAACCAAATTGATTCTAGCAATAGTATAGTGCCTCTGCATATGCTTGGTGATATATAGTATATAATACATATACTAAAAAGTGTATTCAGGATCTTGACTGAAACACTTAAAACTGTTCTTACTTCTAGCTTTCAACTACTTAACAAAAAAGGCTTTTGTTCTTTATCAATGAAGTAATGAGTTCTTTAGAAGTTTTGTCTATTCTTTCTTAGAAAGTTTCCTCTGCATAGTATATATTAACAGAGTTTTGAAGGACATGGGATTTCAGTGTTTTCATAGGTATGTTATTAATAGTTTGTTTCACTGAAAATAGAATAAGAACATTTGAAAACGTCTGGTTTTCAGCTGACTGCTTTGCTTCCTCTTTCAACTTTTTAGTTTTGTGTATAAAAATATTTTATTTGTGTCTAAAGCAAGGTTCACTGAATCTGCCAATGTTCTTGTGGAACATTTCTGCTATAGTAAATGAGCATTTCACAACAGAAAATGTTTCCAAAATCTTGGTATATTTTTAATTGCCTTTGTGCATTTCTGGCTGTGTTATGACATTTTGTGAAGTTCCTCCACCTTTTGATGATTGCTTCTTATTCTATTGATACTGTTTATCCTACGCTTTGAAAAAAAATGGCTAAGGTAGTATAACACCCTTATTTACACTGAGTTAATTCTGTGCAATTTCTAGATATTTTCCTGCTGTCTTTGCAGCTAATGATTGAGGTCTTTATACTAAACCTGTATATTTTCTTTATGATGTGTCTTTTACTTTTCTGTTTGCATTTTTGTAATGACTTTACTATGCTTTACTAGCTGTACTGCTTTCTTTATCTTCACATTTGCTGTTCTATCTTGTCTTATCACCCTTTAAAAAATGGTATATATCTCTTACTGTAAGTCATTCATTTACTTTCTTTAACTTTATTATTCTAGACATTTCACTTTTTGTAATTCATGACACTTTCCCCATTAAAGGATAAAACTTGACAGGGCAATTAATGCAGTGCTTTTTGGAAAGATAAACTGTGCTTGTTTAATATGCTTGGCTTGTAGTAGTTGGAATTTTATTTTTCTGATTACATTGGCAGAGGAAAAAAAACAGTATTAAATCTTTGTTGTAATGTCAGATTTTACTTCTTTTTTATGACCTGTATCTTGCCCTCTCCCTTATATAAGAAAAAAAAAAAAAGACAAAGTACATGTTATTGGACTGTGTGAAAGCTTGAGACTTTGGGGTTTCTTCTCTTCGTGTGATTTAAGCTATCAAAGTAGGTGGCCTAGTTGCTCAGCATACTATTTTCTGACTCACATAGCAGCTGATTGACTGAAATGATATGAATTTTCATCCTGCTACTATCAGACTATTTCAAAAGTGATATAAAATGGGCATGTTTGCTCGGAGGAACCCCAGGAGTTAAATTTTTCCACAAAGGAATCAAACAGAAGCTCAAATAAATCTTGTCCTTTTTCCTTCATCTAATTCATGTTACTTTTTTCCCAGTGGGATGGAATAATTTTGTTCAGTTCTTTAAAGGAAAAAATGGTTTTGTTTTTCCTGATTGAAAGTGAGGGCTTTCAAGAATGCCTAAGCTTGCATGGGGCTGTGACTCGTGCTCTGAGAAACCTATTGCCCTGTTTTGGCGTGACTTCAGGGAAAGGCAGCAGATTTCCAATATTTACTTCAGGGCCCTTGAAATCAGAATCTGAATCGTCCTGGTTTTTAAAGTTGTGGGACTTCAACTTATAGAATCACAGGATGGATGAGGTTGAAAAGGACCACCCGCCCTACTCAAGCCAGGTCAGCTCTAGTGGGATGTCCACTTGAGTTTTGAGTATATCCAAACATGGAGATAAGTCTTAAGCCTTTCTGGGCAACCTGCACCACTGTTTGACCACCATCCCCACAGTACAAATATGTTTCTTGTGTTCCTATGGAACACAATTCTTGTCCATTGCTGCTTGTTCTTTCACTGGGCTCTATGGAAAAGAGTCTGTCTCTCTCATCTTCACTCCTTTCCATCAGGTAAAATCCTTTCCTTGCTTGGCTGATGAGGGGTCTCTCCCTTCCTCATTGTTTCTTGGGACTTCTGTGGGGAAGATGGGTCTCCACAAATTCCTAAGCTCATCTGGCCCTGTGAGTTAGAATTTAGGCAACGGTTAATGCGTCATGGTTATCTAAAAAGCACCAATTTCATCATATAGAGTGACAGAATCACATAGGCAGTGCCTTGTGCTAAAAAAGAGGAGACTGGAAGGAAAAAAATAGCACGTGAATTCTTTTATCAGAAGTTTGAGCAGGTTATAAATATTCTCAGTGTGTCATTGCTCTGCAGCTCAGAAATGATAAACATTAATAGAAAGTAGATTTAAAGAAACTGTGATAGCATCTGCTTGTACTTGACTCATTCTAAACCACCTGTACTAAGTTCTTGTTCTTTAAATTTAGTTCCAAATTGCAAAATCAAAAACATACCTTGAGCTTAAGAGAGTGGAATTTCTCTAAAAATTAGGTCACAGAAAAAGGGATGTGAATCATCAAATGATTCTATCCATAACAGAAGAGGAAAATCAGAATCTTATTATGTACTGTTCAGACTTTTAAGAACTGAAACCTGAAGCTGGATTTCATTAGCTGAAATTATCTTTTGATTTTGGAGTAAGCCAAAAAACAACTGTCAGCACAAATATATCATAGAGTCATAGGATGGCCTAGGTTGGAAGGGAGCTTAGAGATCATCTGATCCAACCTCCCTGCCATGTGCAGGGATGCCCTTAACTCGACTAGGTTGCTATGAATCTTTGATAAACTCATCTCCCAATCCCTATCATATTCTGCACTTAGTGTACACGTAGATTTCTAGGACTTTCACACAAATGCCAGGGAGTATTCATTCCAAAAGCTGCATAGATATATCAGTCTCTTTCACATCACTCAGTCCAATAGTTCAAATGCTGAATATACTGATGTATATTTAGGATAAAACATACTATCAGAAAATATCCATCTAGATGATGAAATCAACTGAGAGAAATATTGTAGCTGACACAACATGGGGTTTGTCATGCAAAATGCTTTGGAGAAAACATTGAGGACTTTTTAACAGAAGTAAAAAGGGGATAAGGAAAGCATAGTGGGATAAATACATAATTGTTCAAAGATGTTAAAAGTTATTTTTATAGGACAGATTTTTAGAGAAAATTAAATATTTATTCTATTTATTTGGTGATTTGCTATTTCCCAGAGTTTCATTCAACCTTTTGCATAATGTGAAGGAATTTACAACAAAAATAAATACATTTTTATCAAAATCACTGTGCTTCTTAAATGGCTGTGTGGTGTTTGAGAACTTAAGATGTATGTATTTCAAATTGCTTAAGGATTGTAAATCTCCCACTTAGGACCACAATGTAGGAGTTCGTAGTCATGCATGAAAAATAGATGTAGCCCAGCTGTGAAGCAATACAGGAGACAATAAAATGCGTGTCAGCAAAACTGGAAATGGAAAAGCAGGTTACAATAGTCATATCCCTCAATGTAACCTCAGTTTCTCTGTGTAGTAGTTTTAATGGGATTTTGCAAGTTCCCTCTACGTATGTGTATTCAATGAAGTAAGATCCAGTTATATTCAAAAGTAGAACACTTGTGTTTAGAGTTTCTTCCTTTATGCTGACATATCTTTTTCATTAATGCATATACAACCTAAAGATGTTGGGAAACAAAGTGCTCTATTTTTTTTACTGCTTTGCTGCTACTTGGGGAAAGTCATTTAATACTTTAGATGAGAATTTTGAAGAAAGAGTCTCTAAAGTTTAGCTCCTACATATTTCAGTGCTAGTGACACTTTTTATTGCTGTTGAGTACATCTGGTTGTTGTGTTATCATTTTTATCTCTATGGAAAATTTTTATATAATCTGTTTACTAGAATTCACAGAGGAGCATTTTTTCTTCTCGTTGGTGGACTGGAAATACGATTTTTTGAAATCCTGGTTGCTTGAAAATTTAGAGACATTTCCAAAGAGTACATTTATGGATACCTTTAATGACTTTAATGGAAAATATTTTTCAAATTAGTAGAGTTTGGGGGATTTTTTACCATGTCTGTGCTTTGATGAGTCCAACAGCAATGATTGTTCTCTTTTGTCTGGGTTTTCTTTCATATGGAAGAAAGTATTCAAATAATATCAATATTATGACTGTGCACTTTTTACTTGGATGATTTCAGAATTCTTGTGTATCTCAGAATGCTGTTTGCTGCAGGGGCTGGCTGAAGGCAAGAAAAGGAGGACATAATGCAAAAACATGAAAGCATTCTCTGCCTCTCTGTCTTTCTTAACACAGATCCAGAACAGTTATAATCTGATGAAAACTAACAATGCAACAGAAAGTCTAGTTAGACATACTTATGCAAATAATGTTTTACCCTGTGCCAGAATTAATTGTGTATGTAAATGAGAATACTGTAATAATGGCATAGTAAATGCAACACTGGCATGTCACATCTACGGTCATTTAGATCTAACCTGAGGTTTTAACCACAGTTAGAAGATTGTTTTAGGGTTATTACCTGTTAGACAGTAGACCTCCATTATCTTTAATAAAGAGAACATAGTTTGTCAAAATGAGGCTTTAATTGGCAATTCTCAGTCTGTGTTCAGCAGAACATCAGGACTGAGACAGCATGGACAATCACTTTACTCCTTCTGTCTCAAAAGGTGATTTTCCTCAGGTCATTTCCAAGCTCGGTGATAAACAGCATGAGAATCTCATTTTAAAGAATCAAAACTATGAATTCTGCGTGAGTAGCTATCACACATTTCGTTCTTTCCAAAGTTAGGCACTCTAGGCAACTCAGTAGGCAGGACAGTTCAGTCAGAACGTATCTCAAAGTTTGTGACTATAGATATGCAGAAATCAAAAAAAAAAATGCTTTACAACACATTCATGAATAAGTTTATATTGGAACTGTTTATTGGAGCTGTTGAATACTAAGATGGCAAATCTTTCTTTATTTAGAGAGAATAAATAAAGTCTAACATTGTCTTGAATTATGCAAGCTAGTCTGTCCATCACTCAGACTGTATTTCTGGAAAAGCTGTAAGCCCATTCAAGCTTTTCCTTTATTCTGGAGTGTTTGAAAAGCTATTCTACCACTGCTGAAAGTTTTACAAAACTGCAGTTTATGCACAAATGGCTCAACTGACTTTGGTGCACTTGTTTGTCCCAGGGGACATCCTCTCTTACCATCTGCGTTTAATTTTCACAGATTATCTGCTATAGCAAAATATTTTTACTTTGAGGCAATCTCTGTAACCTGGCACTGACAAATGCAAAATGTTCCCAGGCAAAGAAAAATCTCTGGCACATGTCTGCGTGTGCAGTTACTTCATGGGAACGAAGGAAGAGGGGAAACTGAACAAATCAAGTTTTTATTTATTTTATCTGTGTAATTTCTGTGTTTCAAAATCCTGCCAAATGTTGTTGTTCTAGGTCAGTGTTAGGGTGAAGTATGAAAGCGTGGCTCTGTTTCAGAAACTGGGGGGGAAAAAAAACCAAATAACTCCTGGCCTAGCCGATAATATGTTCAGTTTGGGCAAGTCTAAAGGACAGCCATATTCCCGAGGATATGACACCAGATATAGACAAATAATTATCTTTGTATTCCTTGAAATATAGTAATTGCTGTCTTTGGAAAAAATTAATGTGAAGTGGCTTCATTGTGTACAGGACTTGGTTACTGAATTTGATATTAAAGTACCTATGGATAGCGATAAAATGGTATGAGGAACAATAAAATCTGCCACCCTTTCCTCACAGTGAATGCTTAAGCAAGAGCAGTATTACATCTCAGGATAAATTTTGCATTCAAGTTATATGATTTTTTAAATTTTATTTCAAATAAAATGAGTGACCATAAGAGAATTTATACTTTTGTTCTTAAAGGAAGCATTGAGAAGTTATAATTTCTTCTTGGAGTTTAAACACAGTATTCACTTCCAAATTCTATGCTCTCTGACAGTCCATTTCCATTACAACATCACCTCTTTCATCCTCTATAAGTACACTTGTTCATCATCAGAAGCATGCACTCAATCCCTAAGAAATGTAAAAATAGATGGAGATGTGGGGAATGTAACCACGTATCTTGGTAGGAATAAAATATTATATACCAGATTTTATTGGTTTGTAAAGTGGTGGAATAAGAAGGAAGAAATCAGCCTCTAAGCACATGAATAAAAAGTAGTACAGTATCTGAAGAAATTTATATAATGATGAATCAATATTTTTACTCTTTTACTTGAGATATGAGAACTGTGTCTTGAAATGTGCTGGTTTTGACCTACAAGCAAGGGAGAATTTAAACAGTCTCTTCAGTGCAGTAGCAACACAATACATTTATATAGCATCTTCCCTGAAAGAGTCACAAGGGGCCTATCTATGATCTTTCAGCTTGTCAAGCATACCAGCTCTGACTAATTTCTAGTGTGGTGAAAGGAAAAATGAATGTTGCTTAGGTCTCCTAGACAACAGTCTAGGCTTCAAAAGTAAACTATGCAATAGGTATATATTTGATTCCAATCTAGGATTCAATTTAGGAGTGAAAGAACATGGTCTTCTTCAGGTGCAACCACCTGCTCCATCACGGTGTCCTCCCCAGGCTGCAGGTGGATATCTGCTCCACCATTAACCTCCATGGGCTGCAGGGGCACAGCCTGCCATCTCACCATGGGCTGCAGAGGAATCTCTGCTCCAGTGCACCCCCCTGCCTCCTCCCTCACTGACATCAGTGTCTTCAGAAGTGTTTCTCTCACGTCCCACTCCTCTCTCTGCTGCAGGTTCCCCAGCAATATTTTTTCCTTCTTAGATATGTTACCACAGACTCATGACCACTGTTGTAAGTCCTCCTTGGTGCTGGGGGTGCTTCTAGCACCTTCTCACAGGAGCCAGCCCTGTAGTCCCTCCCCTCCACTGTCAAAATCCTGCCATGCAAACCCAATACAAAGGCTCAAAGCAATACTGCATTTTCGGCCACCAAAATGCTATTCAAGGCTTTTTTACAGTAGAAGGCTTTGCACAGTCTTCATGTCACATTGGTATGAGTTAACTTGTGTCAGGTTGTATTTAATGACAGACTGTAAGAAGAAATTCAGAGTACACATGGTTTAAGTACTGACATTTGGCCACAGATGCCACTGTGCGATCCCAGATTGCCTTTGCAAATAGCTAGAGTATTAATGGGAATTAAATCTCTTCCCAGTAAAAGATGGAGAGACCATCTTCTTTTATGCTTCCCTGCCCTGTCTGAACTACTTCCTTTTTATAACGGCTACATTTCTGCCAACTGCCTCATCTTTCCAGCCAGGAACTATAAAAGCAAAGTGTCCTTGCCATTTGGGAAAGATGTTGACAGGAGGTAGATGCAATGATCCCCTGCATAGTTATGGCATCAATTCTTCCTCAGTAGCATCACATATGAATAAGTGACTAACTGCCAAATGCCATTCTCTGGGATGGAGACATTTAGACAGTACTGGAGAGTCTAGTCTGGATCCCTAAAACAGCAAAATTCAAGTTCTCATCTCTGCATAGGAATGAGCTTAATTAGTATTAAAACCGAGTTTATTACTAAACAAAGTAAGTGGGCTTAAGTAAGGCATTGAAATGCATGTTTACACTTTAGAGATAATGTGCATGTTGCATAGGAATGAAGTAAGTTAAAGCTTTATATTCAGCAGTGTGTTGGCCATTGAATTTAACATGACTATAATTTATTTTCTGAGGCTAAGAGGACAGCATGAATCAATCTTCAGTTCTGAAAGCTAAGCAGTGCATTTCAGTTTCACGTTGACAGCAGAAATTCTGTTAAAATTTGGGTAAGACATCCAAGTCTTCCTGTGCCTAAAACAGATCATAATATCAGACTATCCCCTCTCCTAATATGTAGTGAGGATGAATGCACTGAAGTGATCTGGGTTCTCAAACGTTACAGCGTGGACCTGATAAGTACCATCTACGAAGTGAAAGCTGTGTTTTTTCCATGCTAAATTTGGGCGTGAAATGTGTATGGAACTGTAACGCATGGCACACCAAGCAGATGGTAAATCAGAGCTCTGCAGGTGTTAGTGTATGGAATGTACAAAGATGGTTCATCTGAACAGCTGAGCTCCTGCAACATACAGGCTCATGTGAAGAACACATGAGTTCTTCAGGTCATTGTACTTTAAAAATTGTAGTACATCTTAATATTAGTAATAACCTGTGTTGCATGGATGAGAATCAAAGAATCATAAAGTTTGGAAAGGACTTTAAGATCATCAAGTCCAGCCTACAGCCCTACACCACCCTAAGACTAAACCACCTCCTCAAGTGCCACATCCAGCCATCTTTTAAACACGTCCAGGGCAACTCCCTCAGCGACCCATTCCAATGCTTCACCGCCCTTTTTTTTTTCCTAATATCCAATCTAAACTTCCCCTGGTGCAACTTGAACCTGTTCCCTCTTGCCCTATCGCTATTCACTAGGGAGAAGAGGCCAACACCCATCTCACTACAGCTGCCTTTCAGGGAGTTGGAGAGAGTGATAAGGTCTCCCCTCAGCCTCCTCTTCTCCAGGCTGAACAGCCCCAGCTCCCTAAGCCTTTCTTCATAAGACTTACTCTCTAGTCCGCTAATCATTCTGGTTGCTCTTCTCTGTACCTTCTCCAGCACCTCCATGTCCTTCCTGTACTGTGGAGCCCAGAGCTGCTCACAGCGCTCGAGGTGCGGCCTCACCAGTGCCGAGTACAGGGGCACGATCACTGCCCTGCTCCTACTGGCCACACTATTCCTAATACAGGCCAGGATGCCATTGACCTTCTTGACCACCTGGGCACACTGCTAATAATGCAAATGATAACATTTGGAAAGTTATATTGTAAGATAGGTACAGTTACCATGGAAGTCCTTGAAGGTCACATGTTATTTACCAGGAATTTCTTGACAGCACCTGCCAGATGGCGCCTACTAGCTATTAGGCAATTCAAATGTCACTTGCAGAGGCAATTATTTGAGAAAAACGAAATTACGGTATCCTTAGGCCCCTCAAATTGAAGTGATGGTTGTCGACTGGAAGCCAGTTCACTCTCCCTATGGGAATCTGTGTAGCTTCTCTTTCTAGATGTAGTGTCACAAGGCGTCAAAGCTAAGACTCCTCCCTGTTCTCGCTTTCTATGTAGCCTGTGTTGCCTCTTAAATGACTGCAACTTTTCAGGGAAGAAAGACGCACATCCTTAGAAGATAGGTTTTAGAAATAAAAATGGCAAACATTTCACACTGTGTAGAGGTGTGATATGTTACAAGTAATCTTGGAAGAAATGGAGTGGTGGGCAGAGTGCAGGTGGAGTGTTCAGAGCTGCATGTATAATTCACACATGCTGTGGTGGGTGCTATAAAAAATCAATACGTAAACTCGAAGGCAGATGGAATTTGTCACATATTTCCGCTGTTTGTCACCTGAATATCACCAGTAAGTACAGATGCATTTGTATAGTTTAAACTTTTTTTTCCTTCTAAAAACATAAAATAAATGCATATTAGTTCTTGTGCACAGAACTAGAAGTGCTTTGTGTAAAATATGACTAGAGTGTTGTGAGGTTTTAGCTGGATATAACTTGCATACTCCCAGAACAAAATGTATCTTTTCGTGTTATCGTACTCCTCAATGAGTCACATTAGTGCTTCATTTTGGATAGCTCATTCTGCTGAAGTGTACTATAATTACTTAACCTGTAACAAAATGTGACAAGACAACGAAACCTATTAATAGTAGCAATCATTAGAGCACCCTAATTAAATATATTATGCTTCGTTTCTCTGTGTAGGCCAAACACCAGTTTCTGACAGGTAGAGCATTCTGGTTTTGCCATTTGATTGAGATCTGCAGGTTAATCCTAATGGAATGAGAAATGACTGAGATACTTGTGCATGTTCTTGCTGTAGTAAATAAAAAATGGTCTCTGGGATTTTGATATGATATTGAAAAATGACCCATTAAAAGCAAACAGGAGGAACCTGGATTACAATATAGAATTTTCAGTTTTCTTAGGGTACCTTCCTGCTAGTTTAAATTGTAAACACCTGAAAATCCAGTGCAAATTGATATTTACTGTGTAGCAGTCACTTTAATATGCTTGCCTTGAAGCCTCAGAAGCAAAATCCTGCATATTAATACTATGACTTCAGAAAAGCTGGGAGAAAAATAACCATTGATGCTTATAAATATGAAGCCTGCAGAGTATAAACAAAAAAAAAATTTAAAGAGAAAACCTTGAACAATTCCTACAGCAACATCAGCCTAGCTTCATTCTGAACTGTTGAGCCAGAAATGTGAGAAAATGAAGTGACTGAAGAGTGTCAGAAAAGAAAAACAACTACTGGAGTGATGATATGAATCCACAGACAGCAACATTGAATCCACTGTCTTCATTGCATTGATTAAAGACAGTTACTATTCAGGTGAATTGAAACCTTCACTGAAGCCGTGGTGGTGATGAGCGCAATAAAAAGTTGTTTGTCATTTGTAACTCAGTAGGAATCTGACGTAAGGAACTGATTTCTTCTTTTTTTACTATTTTTTTTCTTGCTTCAACTGAGTTATATGAGATGGTTCACAGAATTGAATATGTATTGTGAATGTTTCTTCCCATAAATACCTTGGTTTATAGTACATGTTAACAATCAGATTAGGTAAGATCTATAACAAGCCTAAACTTGTCAAAGTATAGCGTTATCTTACTGCTATAGCTTATAGCTTGAATTCATCCAGCTTGCATGAAACAATGCATCATATTTGTCCTCATTTGAAGATGAACCTGAGCCTTGCAGGCACCACAGGTTTCAACATACTCAGCTCTCTCCTAATCCAAACTGATACCAGTTTTTTATTCCAATTGCAATAGGAAAGAGTTAGGTCTTTTTCCTCACAGAAAGGTTTAAAAATTTGATCAGTAATTGAAACTTAATAGTGTTTGGGGTTTTTTTTGGAAGAAGACAGCATTTTCTGTTAAACCTTCATCTTTTTAGCATTTCACAGCTTGAGGCCAGGTTAACTGATCAAAGTCAGAGACCTCACCCCTGGGATACTACCTGTGGCCCAGATGACTGCCAGGAAGAAGACATTTACATAGAGCTTTTTCTGACTCAGAACTGGGTATCTAAGCTGGGTCTCCCACATTTCAGTCACACCTCCTACATATACAGCCACTTGGTGCTTGCTGTAAGTAGGACTTCCCAACAGTTTGTGTAGGAACTTCTCCGCTTTGAATAGGTAGTTCAGGGAAGTTATTTTAAAAGTTAAGTTTGACCTGGTCTGCTTTCATTTCAATGCAGATAGCTTTCTTGCCATGAAAATATCTTATTGTAATAGCATTATGAAATATATTATTCATGACAGACCAGGACCTGTAGGTACGAGGTATGTGGAAAGTGCCCAAACAGCCTAAAACAGTTGTCCAAAATTGGAGGCGTGTTAGGAGTTCGAAATTGGTTCAAGTGAGATTCAGCAAACACTCTAATATAATCTTTCTACTGCCTTAATGTAAATGAAGTCCTGTAGTTTACAGCATACCACAAAGAATGCCCTGGCTATACAGGCAGAAACACACCAGGGCAAACCTCTGCTCTGTTAGGCATGTATGCATATTAACACAAATCAGACAAAGAGCATTCACTGAAGTTTAAGCATAAAATAATGATTTCTTCCAACAGTTCTTAAGTTAGTGTTATTTTAAATCCCTGAGGTTAAATTAATTCAGGATCCTTTTTGTCTCTCAACTGTAAGACCAAATATAGATTTTGTTCCTTATCCTTCGAAAATGTGCAAGTGAATGAAAAAGAATTCTAATTTTTGTAAATAGCTTTGAAATATGACTTATAATAGTATTTGACAAAGCATCCTCAGCATGACAAAATCGTCAAAACCAAAACAATCTGCTATATTGCTGTTTTGCTTATACTGAAAAGCTTTCAAAAATCAGTGGAGAAATCCATAGTGATTTTACAAGATAAACCTCCTTTTAGCAATCAAATCTGGTTTTTTTCTGTATGCTCTGTCCTTTCTTGGTATTCTTTTGGCATCACTGCAGAAGAGATCTGAAGAGATATTTGTTGAACTGTTAGAATATGACGACTGTGTTATGAGTTTGCAATGTGAAGATATAAAAGTCAGTAATTGTTCAGGGCTTTGAATGGAAGGAGTTTTTGTTTCAAATGACATCAGCTAACAGTATCATAGGATTTCAGTAAGCTCACACTCTTCATGGAATAAAAATGTGAGTAAGCCAGCATTCTCTGATATAAGTTTCTCTAATTAAATATGACTACTTAGAATGTATTAAGTTATGGTTGAGAAAGGTTGTTGAGAATTTTTTCTCTTTTACTGTTTAAAATTGTTTGTATCATTCCAGTTGACCTTATCTATCCTTACACAAAGCTTTATAAGTATGGCAGAAAAACATCAATCCTACTAGTGCAAATTCATTTATCAGGCATAAAGCCAAAACAAACTGGCCATTGCATATTCCTAGTTTGTATCTGTTGCACCTGAATATAATTAAGTACAAATTGTTAGCTAAAAACAAAACACTGATGAAAGAATATGCCTTCAAAGTAGTTTCCCTAGTCACAAAATTTTACAGGTTTTTTTGTAAGATCTTCAAGATGAAAAATGGCCAAAAAAAAAAGAAAGCCTGATTCATGTCCTCTTTATTCCTTCCACATGAGCTGACCTTGCTTTGTTAATTTAAGAAACTCATTACTGCAATGAGTTATTCACATTGTATCAACAGATAGCGTAAACTAGCTTTCTAGCCTTCTCAGTCAGCTAGGATGTCAAGCGTATATTTTGGTGGTGGTGTGTATTTTCCAACAACTATCAATTAACCTTAAGGTGAAATTCAAGGTGTTGGTACATACCCCTAACTCTTTAACATCCCGTTTCCTGCAGGACAGCTGCTCAGTCTCTACATAGCCGTGTTTCCTGTGTTTAGTTAACTGTCCCATGGGTTATGAGGTTAGAAGTCCCACGCTGTTCCTAGTGCTGGGCTCACATTTCTGGAATTGCTCCTTGGTGTATAAGTGTAAGCGTGACAACTTTTAGAACATGACATAAGCTGTGAGCCATGTTCAAGTTTTCCACTTTACACCCCCTTGTCATTTAGATTGGCAACAATTTCTTTTTCAGTTCTTTGATCCTTCCAGGGAGTTAGTTCACTTGCTGCAAGGGTTCACACTACAGTAAAGTATTCCCTATCATACACAAAAATGCCCCTTGTAATTTTCTTCATGTTTAAATTCTATACAGATCTCAGATCATAGAATGGGAGTTTGACAAATGTGTGTCTTAATAACTACAATTAAAATCCATTAGGATCTGTGCTGCTGTATCAGTTTAGGAGGAAAAATCTCTGCACATGCTAACCAAGGAGAAAGAATAATGAGTCAGTCAGAATACAGGTAGTGGGAAAAAATGGAAGTTTATTTCACAGAAATATGAATATTTGATATGATCTTAAGCAGTTACTGCTGGTCTTTTAGAGAAATGCTTATTATTAGTAAGCCCACCCCAACCACTCATACAAGTGAGTGTGATAACTTGCAATAGCTTAAGTGGGAGAGAACTGAGAGGGAAGAACATTCGGTATCTTCAGATTTGAGGTTCTTATCATCTGTAATAAATTTGGTGATTATATTACATTTTACTTTATTACTTTTGTTTACCTCGTATAAGATACAAGAATGATCAAAAGTCTCAGCAAATTTTCTTTTTGTCTAGTACTGTCTAGACAGTGAATATTACAGCAGAAAAAGTAGAGTTATTTCCTCTTGTGTATCCTCCCAGCTTCAGTTAATCAGTATTTTAAGGACTTTGTAAAAAAGAATTTTCTTCCACTTTATTTTGTTCAGTAGCCTATAATGAAACTTTCTTCTATAAAGTTCTGTGATAACTTTTCTAGTCCACTTTAAATTCTGGCAGTCAAAGAACCTGATAGCAATTAATTCCACAACTAAAATTTCTGGAGCATAGACAAAGCCCTTCCATTTTTTAGTCCTCAATTTCATTCAGTATCCCTAGTAGGAGAAATAATGAAAAAAAATAATTTACTATTCACTCTTTCACTGTATCTGTCATTGCGAATAATTTCATAGCACTGTCTTCTCTAGGCTGTAGAGTCACAGGCTGTCAATGTCTCCCCTCCACATTTATAGCTTCTTCTCTTATGGAAACCATTCTACTTGTTTTATCAACCTTATTCCATTTTCTGCATTTTCAAGTTCTTTCAAATTCATATATTTGAAGATCGAGTGAATAGAGCTGTGCGTATTATCCAGACTAAAGGTGCACCATGGCTTAAAAGTGGCATAGTGACATTTTGGGTTGTTCTCTACTTTCTTCTAATAATTTCTAGCATTTTAGTTGTCTTTTAAGTGCTACAGTATTAGTCTTTTAATACCACAGTATTAAGCTGAGATTTTCTATACTATCCCCTAAATGCTCTTTCTAGGCTAAAGAGCTAGAAATACCTAGATTAGAAGCTACCTTTGGTTTTTTGTCAACAGTGAATTTCATCTGTTTTTTCATTGCTTAGTTATTCAACATTGCAATATCTTGCAGCTCTGTTGCACTTTGTTCTAGTTCTGACCATCCTAAAGAATTTGTATTGTAGAAATTAGGAAAACTTTTGAAGTATCACATATTTCCACATACTGCATGTATTCATTCTTTAGTGAATATAGTTCAGTTCAGGTGATTTGTTTCTGTTCAGTTTATGATGTTTTGATTTATTTTATCACTTTATTCTAAAACCTATTCTACTGGCCTTCCAGTCTATGAAACTTTAGAATCAGAAGCAAAAAGAAAAGAAAACGGAAAAAGAAGAAAAAGAAAAAGAAAAAGAAAAAGAAAAAGAAAAAGAAAAAGAAAAAGAAAAAGAAAAAGAAAAAGAAAAAGAAAAAGAAAAAGAAAAAAAAGAAAAATGAAAATCCTCATAGTGAGCACCATTAGAAAGTCTAGTCTTTCTTCTGTGATCGTGTCTTTGAGAGCTCTCATAACACCCTGATTGTCTATAGGCACTGAAGACATTTTGGTTGAAAGAACTCTTCCGAGTTCAGAAAAAAATGTTCTTTTCTAAGTTCAGCACATTTACAAAGTACTTCCTTAGACTATCTTTTCAGCCCGTGTTGTCATGCTTTTGCTTTATCACTTTATTCTAAAACCCATTCTGCTGGCTTTCCAGTCTATGAAACTTTAGAATTAGGTATTGTATTCTTTCATCTTTCAGATATTATGTTCTGTTCATCTAGTCTGAGTGCAAATAACAATTTCTGAAGGATATCTCTTACTGCTAATAGTTTCTTTTACTTTTTTTTTTTGGCCTGCTTATAATTTAATTGATGAGTGTTTAGTGTTCTGACCAGCAAACTCTCTCTGGGGCACACGAAGTCATTAGAATATAGACTTGGGCAACAGACAGCAGGGAATAGGTCACACCACAGCCCCTGCATTATGCACCACGTCACTGGCTGATGCAGACACACCTATTCTTTACTCTGAATCTTTGCCATATTTTGAACACTACCTGTGAAAACAGCAAGCATTTTATCTTTTAACCTTGGGGTTTTTTTCATTTTTATTTGAATAGACATCCTTGCTTTCTCCTTTAGAAATGAAGTATTACTTTGTGGATTTTATTTTTTGAATGTCTTTACTTAAAAGATGAAGATAATGAATATTTTACTGATTATTATAAACTGTCTCTTCTAGCCATTATACCTTAAATCAGATTCTGCACAGCTATAGCATTTAACACAAAATGCTAAATAGAGTAATTCTTATATATATAAAATACATATTTTAATATATATATAAAACAGGAATATAAATAATTGGAAAAAAATAATCTACCTAGCAATGGAATATATCAAAGACTGAGAATTTCACATTGAAAATTAGGATTAAAGTCTGCTAAGATGATAAAACACCCTCAAAGAAAAGCATTTTTAATGTAAGTAGTTACACATTCATCTACTACAGGCAAAATCCTAAATCCGTCATAAATATAGCTGCTATTATTATATGACAGAACAGTGAAAAGCAGATGGACCTTATTCGCAATAATATAGCTGGGCTGAAGGTATTTTTCTGCCTCTCTTCCTGCATTAATAATGACAGGTGGTGTTGGAGATAATTTTAACCAGATTATGATGAGCTGTAGTTCAGATTCAAAGACTTTTTTCCAGCTTCTCATGCTTGGTAGATGACTGAACATACTTTTAAATGCAGTTCTTCAAAAACAGCATTTGAAGATTTATGTGCATGAGAGCTGATGAGGTGCTTGCCTTTTCAGAAAAGAATTCTTTGAAAAACTTAAAAAGGACGTATTTCAAAAAAGAGTTCTTCTGACTTTCATGTGAAGATATCTATTTTGATACAAAAATGCTTGTAGATGGAATTTCCAAATAGCAGATTCTCCTCTTCTGAACAAAAAGGATCACAAACTAGATGAAGAACAAAAAAAAAGAATCCTGTACTTACTTTAGACCCTGCAAACTAACAAGGTAGTATATTAATTGCAAACTGATTGCAAGGTAGTGTTTCTTCTTTCTGAGAAGGAAATAAGTATATAAATTTATGTGGTACTTGGTTTACCGCAGAGCTCAGTAAGTTACCTTCAAAGCTAGCCCAGCCCTTGAAGAGAATTTCAGTTTCTTAACTCACATTCTTTGAGGTTTACCTTCTGTGCTATGTGTATTTATGCATATGAATGTATGCAGATATATGCAAATGACTGCATATGTTCAAATTTCCTATAGTTGTTTAACTGCATGTAGTGAAATAGAAAAGTAAAATAGCGCTTAGACTGTAGTTTAAAACTTAAGTTGGGGAAAGAAATTGTTTGTGAAAGGGTTAATACTCATAAAACCCTATTCAGTGAATAAGGATACATTTTAGTGAAATATTAAATAGAGAACTTGTGCTTTCTGTCATTTGTTTGTGATGAAAACTTTCATTCTGTGAGAAGCAAAGTCTGTTTTCAAACATATAAAACTGAAGATACAAACAAAAAAAAAATGCATATAATCCAGCCACAAATTTATTTCGAATGACATCTGAATTACCAGGCTCTGATACTTGAGAAAATGTAGCTACAGGTATTCGATCATTTCAAAAGACTTCATTTGTTTGGCAAAACAATATAAAGAATAGTGGTAATTAGGCATGTGCCCACTCATTGGGTCTGAATAATTGCAGCTTATGTAAATGTTTATTCTGCTCCTTGAGGCTAAAACTTGATGCAGTTTGTTTCTGCCATCTGAAATCCCTCTGCAAAAGTTTATATCATTGCAGATACATTAGAGTAATAGTGTGGTGCTGCCTGAGTATGTGTTTGAATTCATTTTTGTCATCAAGGAACTATTCCTGTCTCGAGGGAGAGCTGGTGGCAGATTCCTGGGAGAACAGGCTGAGGCTAAGCTCATGGGCTCCTCCTTCCTTCTATTTCTACAAATGACTTTCTTTGCTAACTGTTTTGGCCAGCTGAATCCTCTCCCAGGCTTGCAGCAAGCTTACAATCTGTTTAAAAATGCAATTTAAGCAAGAATAGATCACATGAGTAGCGAGTTCTCATCACCTGGGCTAGGGTTATACATAGCCATGACGTGAGAAAATCCTTAGAGAGGTCATAGAAATGTTTGCCCTTCTCGTTGTGAGCTTGTTGAGACTACTGGAAAATAATTCAGAAAACAAAGATTTTTTTTCCAAACCAATTCCCTGTCATAAAGAAGATCTGCATAAGGATCGTTTTTCCTTTAAAATAGAATCATAGAATCATAGATACCTTGATGCATTTGAGAATTGTTCCTATCCAGTATTTTGACTTGTACTTGGTATGAAGTGTTTGGTAGATTCTTAGGGTGTTAAGTCTCACTCACATGTGCAGTGCAGTTGCTCTGCACAGTAACCCTTTTCAGATGTGAGCTTTGTTAATTACTGCCCAAAGTAGCAAGATAATTAGCAATACCAGCAGATATCTGTGGATAAAATTGATTAACTTGCCAGGCTACATGTTAGCTTAAAATTTCAGCCTTGGATACGCGATAGTGTTATCTTGGTTCAACCAAATGTAATAAATCTGATTAATTTAACTAAACCAGTAAATGAAGTTGTGCAGCTACTTTTACTGCAGTTTAAATGAGACTTTTTTTTTCAATTTAGCATAAATTGGAATCTGTTTAAGCTAAACTGAAATAAACTGCCTTTAAACCGAGTTTTATATCCACAATGGAGTTTAACTAATTCACTTTATAAAACAGCTTAAGTTAATAAACTACAAGTCTCTTGTGTGAACAGAACTTTACTCTTCCTGTACAAAACTGATAAAAGACTGTTAAATAAGATTTCCTTGCCTTAATACAAAAGCATAAAAGGAGTCATATTTGACATGTGGCAATCAGACCACATCTGTACTTTGCTGAAATAAATGTATGAAAGAAAAAATGCAACAGTAAGTGTAAACACTAAAAAATGTTGCGTCAGAAAATATAAATACATTAATCACAACTCTGAAAAGCAAATGCTTGTATCATTAGGGAGAGGTAAGAACAAACGTTCAAATACTGGATTCTTCACTATACTGAAGAAACTGGCACTGCGATGATTTATTTACATTATCAAATGATCTACCTCCTTCTAATATACTACTAAAATGTATGTTCTTTCATACACAAACCTGAATACAGACCAACAAAGTTTTTTGAGAAAAGCATTTAAGATAAAGAATTATTATCTTCAAGCATGTGCCTAAGCATGGACGTTGGATTCGATGATCTCTAAGGTCGCTTCCAACCTAAGGCATTCTGTGATTCTATACTTATGGACTTCTTCAGCTGGGACTCTGCACCATTATTAGCTCTAACTGTGTAAGTACAGGTTCTCCTGTGTTATAGTGCAGAACAAATGAAAAGAAAAATTGCTTTTGACTTCAGAATAACAGAGTACCTCAGAAATATTTTTCTTCTAGCAGCCTAAGGCCTCTCTACGGACAAGAGGGGTTTGGAGTAGTATAACTCTGCTACAAAAGAAGAGCACATTCTCTTTTGTATAGGTACCATGGATCATACCTATAGGAAAATAGTACTGAAGATCATTTTCATCAGGCTTTGATGGAAAAGCAAGGTGGATCTCCTCAGTGTGACACCAGAAAAGGTAAAAGGAACAAGAGACACTTCACAAAAACTCATAAATACTTCACGTCTGGAGCCACAGAGTGGTTCAGGCAGCATTTATTCGTGACTTAGATTTATCTTGAATCCTTCATTTGAGCAGCCTTTCCCTTAATATTGTCTTGCTGAGCAATCCAGATATGCTGGAGCTAAAGCACAGTGTTTGCACAAGCAAAGTATGGAGGAGAACGTGATGGACACCTTGCCAAGACGAGAGTCTCCCCTTTAAGAGAGGAGCCTGACCTTGAAGAGGCAAGGAGCTGGAGATTAAAGGGAGGACTGTAAACGCTGTGATTGTCCTATAAGACTGTATCAGACAATAGGAAGGAAAAAGTCTGAGGCCATAGGTCTTAAGAAATTCTGGTTGATTAGTCACAAGGAAAAAGAGAAAAGGTCAAGATCTATCTTAAGTAGTAACCGTGTTTTCATAGCATAACGCTGACATGAAACATCTAACTCTTTTTTAACCGTATGTTTCATTCAGGATAAAATGTTGCCAGAATTCAGTTATTTAAAAAAAAAAAAGCAGCAGCAGTTTGAATGCAGATAAATGTACCCAACTCAATTAGGAAGGATTTTTTTTTTTTTTTCCAAATCTGAAAGCGGGCATTATCCTCCTTCAGTAGAAAAACACAGCTGTGCAGTGCCGAGATACTAATGCATTCTGTATTCAGCAGATTGTAGGGAAAACAGACATTCTTATTTTGGACACAATTCAAACTTTTGGCAGTGTCTTCCAGCTTCTAAGGTCATTTATATCACTTCATTGTAATGCACACACATTGTTCATATCTTGTTATATGCCAATTGACTATAAGTAAGTATTTACATATTATTACTCCATAGCTTATTGAAAGGCATTTCATTTCACAATTTAAAATATTGAGTGACCAGGTGTTTAACTGCCAAACACAAATTATGACGTCTGCTTCTTATGAGGAAAAAATCCAACCAATCCAGTAGGACATTCTGAGTACCCAACAACTGGAGTGTGTAAAAAATGCAGTGAACTAAATACTGTTCTCATTTAAAACAGCATAAATGTGCAATTATTCCTCTGAAGCAAAAAAAAATATATCACCAAATATATTTGATTTTCATTAGAATTGGAATGTGGACTCTAGTGTATCAATTTGTTAGTGATGCTCTGTGTTAAAACAGAAACACTATTGATTGAATCACTAGTCATGGAAGGAATAAAGAAAACAAAAAAGAAAACATACGTTAAGCTTTCTGACAATTGTTGTTTTCATTTTTTTCCTATTATTCACATTTCATATTTTTCTCCTTATTTTTCAGTGCATTTTGCTGTTTTGGTTTGGGTTTTTTTTAACTGATGTCTGACTGTTAGACTCTTTAACAAGTACCTAAATGAACGCAAGTTGATTTTCAAAGTCAGAAAGCATCTTCTGCTCTCCTCCATTCAGTAGCTTTCATTATTTCACCATGGAATGACTACTAAGATGAATGTAATGGGATCATAAAAAAGACGGATACAGGACTGAGTTATGTCAGGTAAGGTATTTCCACTAGAAACGGGGAGGTATTGAAGCTAATTTAGAAGGCATGGTTGAATCTTTATACAAAATACAGGGTATAGTCCCAGTGTTTGCATCAAAGAACCGAGTGTTCAAAAGCAGCAGATGTAAACAGAAGCTATTGGGATGATCAGAGGTTTGGAAAGCTTGCAAGAACTGACTAAAAGAGTTCAACTTCTTCAGTTGAATAAAGCAAAAAATGTAAGAAAGAGGGCAAGAGGAGGGTGTTCTCTTCCTGATGTCTCTTCCTGTCTCTGTGAATTAGTGTATCAGAGAATTCCTGAGCTGCATAGAGCTGCTTCATGCTACCAGCCATCCTTTTCACTTTATGTGTACTGTGAATAATATCACAACCTTGTGTCTGAGATAAGTGGCCTAAAGTGTGTACATAGTATTCAAGATTTCCTCTTTTGTTTAGTTTCCTACTTTGTTTATTTAAAAATAATCCAAATTTTCCATTTGTCTTTTTATTGTTAATTGATGTTTTCAGATCGGTAATCATTCCAAAGTCTCCTTCCTGACTCATATATTTAATTTGGAATCCATCAGTGAATTTGTAGAATTAGAGATTTATTTTTTCTGTAAGCGTGCTTTACTTTGCAGTGATTGTGTCTGAATATCATACACATATTATTTATCCAGAGAAGTAACTGGTTCTGGTCCTTGTATGCAGGCTACGTCAATATTACTAAAAGCATTCAGGCACAGACTACATCTCAGGCTCAAGTCCATACCCTTGTATTGTTACCTGGATCCCTGACATAGTTTTTGTCCTATGTCAACCAGCCATAGCCTAGACAACTGACAAGCACTGTTTGGAAAACGGGGCTGTGAAGGGGCTTTTCAAATGCAACTGTATGGTAAGAAAATTGCAGTAAGTAAGTTTAGCAACATGTGCACAAGCTACACACTTTCGGCTGCCCTCTGGGCCAGAAAGCAGGCCCTGAGCTTTTTTATTTACTATTGTACACATTGTCATAGCACACAGGACTGGAAAAGACCCACCAAAAAAGATGAATTTTACACATGAAACTCCTGACAGATACTTGTGCAGCCTAGTCTTAAATTTCCAATGTTTCTATGAACATCTGAATGGAGTTTCCAGATCAAGACTGCATAGCTTAGTTTTTCAATTAAACAAGTTTTATGGTACTGAAGGAAAATCACCTTCCTCTTCTACTTAAACCTGCTGCTTTTGCCCTATTCTCATATAGAGGAAAGAGACCAGTTGCTCAGCAGCAATTGTTACTGTGACCCCTCTCATATTTGCCTTTATGTTGCCAAAAATCTTGAAGTGTTTCCTAAGATTTTCTTTTCTGTAGCTCTTTGTCTCTGCTCTGCTGTGAGCATCTCTGCTAGCCAACTTTTGGGGAAACTGGTACTCAGAACAAACGTTTAAAATTTCTTCAGTTGAGTCATTGCCAGTGCTGGGATGAGAAAAAAATTGCCTTACATGTCTTACAGAAGAAAATCCTTTTTTACTTCTTAATAAGGTATTTGCTACTTCTGCAGCTGTGTATTGACCTCATAGTTCTGAGACCTCCAGCAAAAGTAACATCTGTTTTCTTTGCTTCCTTTAAATCACCCATCATTTTAAAGAGAAGCATCTTGCTAAATTCTGGATGTCAAAACAGCTGTTAGACATAATTAAAATTCAAGTCAATGCTTCCTCTAGTTCTGTCTGCCTGTCTTTCCTGAGTTAGCTATCACCATTGGCATTAGTTATTCCAGTCAGTGTCCTGCTGATTCTCAATTATCCTGCGTTTGACCATATGATAAAATTTCCAGCTCACCTGCATCTTTCCTGTACCTCTGACCTCACCATACAGATCACAGAATCAGAGAATCAAAGAATCATAGAATGCATTGGGCTGGAAGGGATCTTTACAGGTCATCTAGTCCAACGCTCCTGCAGTGAGCAGGAACATCTTTAACTGGATCAGGTTGCTCAGAGCCCCCTGAAGCCTGACCTTGAATGTTTCCAGGGTTGTTGCATCTACCATCTCCTTGGGCAACTTGTTCTGGTGTTTTCACTGCCCTCATTGTAAAACATTTTTTCCTTATGTCTACTCTAAATCTACCTCCTAGTTTAAAATCACTACTTCTTGTCCTGTTGTAATGGACCATACTAACAAATGTCCCCATCTTTCTTTTAGGCCCCCTTTAAGCATTGAAAGGCTGCAATAAAGTCCAGTATTTCCAGTATTTCAGCACTCGCACAGCAAAGAACTTCTGATATCGAGTCTAAATCTACCCTGCTCTGGTTTAAAGCCATTGCTCCTCATCCTGTTGCTACACACCTTTGTAAACATTCAGCTTTCCTGTAAGTCCCCTTCAGGTGAATTCCTCAATATCTAAACCTGTGAAGAATAATGTAATCTCACCACGACCACAACCACCACCATGACTTCACCCTTCTGGGCAACAGCCCATATTATACTTACCAGTAGGTTTTTTTCACTGTCCGCCACTAGTGGTTTTCATTAAATCTGCGAGGTGGTGTGATATTCTCAAGGTGAAGTTATTCTTCCTCTTTTTCATGACATGTCCTTTCTCCCTCCTTACCAGTTCATTGAACTGTATCCCAGAATCAGAGCAGCCAAAGTATTCTTGTCAACATCATTGCACGATTAGGTATTCATCTCTACATTTCACTTGCTCCTCACTATGTGTGTCTTCTTATTCTTTCCTAGCAAGTGAGGACAGACCAAAATCTCAGATCTGTGATGTGAATAAAATCATCAGATCTTCAAGTCCTCATTTGTTAATGTTTGTATAGCCATGTGTAAAAAATAATATGCAGAGAATAAATGTAATCTATATGAAGTCAAATAAATGCCCAGGGCTGACAGGAAACCCACTCAGCCTTCTCCTCTCAGACATGGGAGAGACTGTAGCAGTGATACTGAGGAAACTGATGCCCTAATCTGAAACTGTTTTACTTCAGGGATTTACTTCTGTTACAAAAGCCGTTCAGAAGATGTGCAGAGACAAAACACTTTTGCCCATTGTATTTCTTATGTTTGCAGTATAGCTGATTCCTACCAATCATCTCAAAGATTCCTGGATGCCAAGACTATAATTTATTTTAAGCAATCTGGACTATCTTAATCAGATGTCTGTATTTCATTGCAGTGTATAGGTATGCCTTCTTTATTCATGGACTTTGAAAGAGAATGATTGATGAGTGGAATTTCTTAGTCAGAGGTAATGATTTAAACTTCAGATTTTAATAGTTACTCTAGATTATGGACTAATTTCTTTTACTATTTTAGCTTAAAGCACTGCAGTCATAAATATTTTATCAGACAAGTTTGGAGAGTCTTCAAACTGGCAAGTATTCTGTTAGGTCAGATGACAGATAAAAGTTTGAAGGGTCTCCAGTTGAAGTGTTGGGGGCTGGTTTGTGTTCCTTTTGCACTACAGTGCATTATTTGGGGCCCACTTTTCAGCTAAATAAAAAGCACATCGTAGCCTGGAAGAATTATAGACATTTTCTTTTCTTTAAATCATTCAGGTAGAGAAGAGAGTGTATGCATATAGGAGTAATTAGTTCTTTGTAAAATAAGCAACCCCTTTAAGAATCGGTAGCCTTATGACTACTAATATTCTCTTATATCTTCCCAATATGTGAGTATGTATTTTGTTACTATGAAAACATTTTTTTTTACAGTGTTCTAATCTTTCTTTTCTTCATGTGATGATCCACTGCCTGAAAAAAAATATATGTTTAAATCTTCATCTGCTGACAGGCAGTGGTCTGGTTTGGTATACAACTCTAGCAAAAATAATTTCTTTAAGGTTGGAATGCCAGTTGTTTCCTGTTGGTTTATTTATAGTTATTTTTTTAAAATGTTATTATTATTGCATTTAGAACTTTAAGTGTTCAGTTTTTACATACCTGGAGTGTTGAAACTAAGGATTTTAAGACTTCAGATATTTAATTTAAAATTAAACCTGTGGACTAACATCTTATGCTTTGTTCAACAGCAACACAAGTCTAAAACAGTCAAGTTATAAGCAATTAAAAATAGATTTTAAGATGAGCTTGATAAAGGATCCATAAGAAAAGCTATAAAGCCGTTGAGTACTAAGCTGCTGTAAAATAATGTATATTGAGTATTATGATTTTCAACATTTTTCCTGAGCTTCCTGTAGAAAACAGTTGCTTTTATGAATTTTACTTGTCTGATTTTCTTTATTTTTCTAATGCATAGTAATAAAATCTAAAAATAAATGTTGCTGGATTCATCTTCACATCTCCTGTTTTCCATCCATTTAAAAGTTTTTCATGCCTATATTGTCACACATGCCACAGAAAGCCTTACCGGGTGAAGGCAGTTTATTTGAACTTCCATACAGTTTTATGCCTCTTCTAAGACAAATTATTTAGAACGATCTTTATTAAAAAGCTGTCTCTTCATGAGAAAGCTTAAAGTAAGTCCTATACATAGTTTGACTAAAACATACATCTCACCTATTAAACCCCTGGGTGCCAGCATTCATTAGTCTCACAGGGGAAAAGGAGGTGCCCGTGTTTTAAACTAAAACTGTTAGGATGAAGTGTTGTAAATATCAGACCATCAGAAATGTGATTCTTTCCCCGCTAAGCCTTTAACTGATCTTAATCAAAGTAACTGTTTCTCAAGCTTGACATGTCTTAAATACACTAAAGGATCCCACAAATCCATGTCCAAGGAGAGTTAAGAAAAATGGGCTCAGAAAGTTGTCCCATGACAAAAGATACTGTACTTAAACGTTGTGCTTATGAGAGTCCTGCTTTGAGATAATTTACATTTTGAATCCCCTCAAACACTTAATGTGCATCGAATATTAGAATACGTATTTGAAAAACAGAAATAGATGTTCACCTTAGCTGTTCTTCTGCTTCTCTCTCTACAAGGCTCATAAATACGTCAGCAGGTATGCTGGGGCCTCGCTTTAGTGTGTGATAATTCATTTGCCTTGTTGTGCTATTATTTCTGTCTCCTTGATTGCCAAAATAAAGAGGATGCCCAAGTCAGGTTACGTTTTATTTTTTTTTTTATTAGCTCCAGCCTTGGTCTCTTGTTCCCTTTTTCTTGCTTAGTGCCATTACAGACATTTCATTTATGAGTACTATCAGCAGTTATGAAAGAGCAATAAAAATGATTGAGGGTCTAGAAGGAACTGATTTATGAGGAAAAGGAGAAGAGCTAAATATGGAGTGCCTGTCTAAATAATGATTCATGAATGACATGCAAAATATCTGCAAGTAGTTTAAGAGGGTAAATGAGAGCGAAATCAGGTAGGGTGGTTCAAAGACAAGTAACCAGGAGTGACCGAATGGAAGTAAAGGATGAATCTAGGCATGTTTCTTCTTTCTATCCATATTTTTCTTACAGTAAAACTGTGTGTGGTAAAAAAAAATCTGCCAGGGGTGCTTAAAGCAGTGCAGCAACTTGACTGCATCAAATATACCATCAAGATGCTTTAAGAAACCACTCTTGTTTGAATCAGTAATAGCTATAAGAGTTGCTTTTGTATACAGAGCTCAAAGTGCTTTGCAGCCGGTACTTAACACCTTATGACACTTTTTCTGTAAGGTGAGGAAAGAGTGTTAGTGAGCAAAATCAGTCTAGACATAGATGTTTGCAAATTTTGACATAAATCACTCACGACTTTCATCTTAAGTGCTTTAGTTTGAATCACAAAATTGAGAAGAAAGAAATGCTTTGCCTAGCAGCCTAGGTAACAATGCCCAGAAGATTTCAGTCCCCGGTTCTGTCCTCTTTATTTATAGATATTTGACAATATGTCTGTTATCTGCTAGAGAAAAGCCCAGTCACGCATGTATAGATGTTTCTGAGGTGCATTATTCTTATTTTCAGCTAGTTAAGCTATCCTGCTTCCTCGAAAATTCTTCTTCGTGAACTGCAGAAAGGCATTGAGAGTGACTCTGTAACGTGACAACCCTAGCAGTCCTCTGGAAGTTGGACAATATGTGTCAAGTTTCCCTGAGCAGAGAAGGGAGGGTAACTTCCAAAATCTGGCGAGTATTCTGATACTGGTCATTATGGTCATGTCACATGGATATTCTGAAACTGTTTAAAAGGGGTTTAGAGAACTAAAATCTCTCATTCATCCCCAGCAAATTTACGTTTTCTGTTTTACACATAATATTGTATTTACTTTGATTCACAGGTTTTTTTTTAGTTTTTCAATTTAGTTTACATACCAAAAAATAAAATCTGACAAACAACTGATGCTCGTGCAAAAATGCTGTGAGTCCCAAACATCCTTCTACCTGCAAAGCCAGATGATCTAGAAACAGTCACAGCACTAAGATGAGTGAGAGAAAGCCAATTGCCAAATTTCTCACAAAAAAAAACAAACAGTGAGACAAGCAGGAGAGGTGAACTTTGAGTCCTGGGAAGATTCTCACCTCTATTTAGAAGATCCATCATGCTCTTATTTTTGCGTGTGGAATTAGAAAGACAAGGAGTAGTGACTGACCTTTCCCTACTCTGACATTTTATAACCTTACTTGACTATTAGAACATCCAGCTGGGTTGGTAATGTTCAAAAACTGTAGTTCTGTTTCTGCCACTTCATAAGATGAATTCCTCAGGAGAGGAGAAAATTATATGGGATGTCATGTCTGTAAGAGGACATGGAATAAAATTGCAGAATCACAGAATGGCTTAAGTTGAAAGGGATCTCTGAAAGTTTTCTGGTCCACCCCTCCCTGATCAAGCTGGTCCACCTACAACCACTTGCCCAGGACCGTGTCTACACAGCTTTAGAGTATCTCCAGAGATGCAGACTCCACAACCTCCAAGGGCAACCTGTGCCAGTGCTCAGTCACTCTTGGAGTGAAAAAGTACTTCCTAATGTTCAGAGAGAACCTCCCATGTTTCAGTTTGTGATTGCCTCTGTTCCTGTCACCAGACACCACTGTAAAGACCCTGGCTTTGTCCTCTTTGCACCCTCCCTCTAGGTATTTACTTTGATAAAATTCTCCTGAGCCTTCTCTTCCCTAGGCTGAGCAATCCCGACTCTCTCACCCTCTCCTCATACGAGAGATGCTCCAATCCCTTCATCATCTTTCTGGCCTTTTGCTAGACTCTCTCCAGGATGTCCACGTCTGCCTTGTACAGAGAAGCCATGATCTGGACCCAGCAGTCCAGGAGTGGCCTCACCACTGCTGAGCAGACAGCAAGGGTCATCTCCCTCTACCTGCTGGCAGCTCTCTTCTTCATGCAGCACAGGATACTGTTAGCTGCCTTTGCGGTAAGGGCGTACTGCTGACGCACATTCTACCTGATGTTCACCACGATCCCCAGGTCCTTTTTTGCAAAGGCCTTCCAGATGATCATCCTCCAGAATATATACTGGTGCCTGGTGTTATCCTTCCCCAGGTGCAGGACTTCACACTTCGTTGAATCATGAAGAAGTCGGGGTACTGATGCTTAATATTTAGAGGAAAGATATCTCTTCTTTTTCCTATAATTTCTTTTACAGACATTGTCTTAATTTGTACTTATAGTTTGATCCTGCACTATTAACAAGGAAATTCTCTTTTGACAATTGGCCTGCTAACTTATGTTCATTCAAGTCTTGCAATAGAACCTGCGAATTTGGGCTGGACAAGACCCAGTCAAGATCTGTGAGCTGGTCAGGAATCGATATGTTTAGTGTGATTTTTAGTTTCT
This sequence comes from Trogon surrucura, assembly GCA_020746105.1. Classification (NCBI taxonomy): domain Eukaryota; kingdom Metazoa; phylum Chordata; class Aves; order Trogoniformes; family Trogonidae; genus Trogon; species Trogon surrucura. Next base: position 59,478,095 of record CM036618.1, read on the forward strand.
TCAGGGAAAGCTGATTTACCTGCCTACAGCAGGGGGATTGGAACTAGATGATCTTCCAACCTTAACCATTCTATGATTCTATGATATCTGAAGGTCTTTTGGTTCTTAGCATGTCAGGACTTTTAACTATCTCTAGGGCTGCTAAGTTCATGTCTTACTGAAAAGACTCTCCATTAGCTTTCATATTTTTCTTCTTTTACATCACACTTCTTGAAAGAACTAGAGAAATTGTTATTACCATAATAAATTATCTCTAACTATCAATGATGCAACTTGGAGGAGAAGAATGTTGTTTTAGCATCCAATCCTGAGTTCTAAAAGCTATTTTGAACTTGCATTGGTTTATGTACGAGTGTTAATTACAGAACCAAGTAATATATTAATATTTTCTTTCTAGAATACAGCAGTAGGTGTAGAGGTTGCATCATATATCATCTGTGCTCATAGATAAGTATGACTAATGTAGTGTACATCAAAAAGAAATTTATCACAAGGTACTATGCATGAGTCACAGAAGCCATAGTGTTATATTTAGAATAATAATCAGACAAGAAATAGCAGATTCCTAAAATGTAATGAGGTCATTGGTTAAAAAGTGTATTTCCAGTTTGTGTCAAGCTACAGGCCAGTGTTATATGTGCTTGGTTCTTTTTCTTTCTTTCTTTTAAGTTCTTTTAAACAGCCATGTGCAATGAAGCTATAAATTATAACATTAGTCCATAACCTTAATGAGATGTCTCTGGGTTTGTTTTGTAATCATATTGTTTGTATATTGTAGGAATCATTGTGGTGAAAATAAATATCTCTAGTATAGACTACTTTATCGGTGAATTATCCGTATTGCATCACTGTGATAGTGGCAACCTAAAAAAAAAAACCAAAACACGCTTCCGAGATGCAGTGTAATGAATTAATGAAGAGTTAAACACCACAGAAACTGATGTCATGCATTCCTCTCAAATGACGACCTCGTCCAGTTTCTGAGCTATTCCTGGAAAAGGTTCCAGTAACTTAAGTAAAAGAGCAGATTACAAATATAATTCCTCTTCTTTGGAGGGTTGTGGGGTTTTTTTCACTTTTCCTTCTGCAGTAGTATAGCTTCTCAAGAAAGGATGTTTTGAGTTAGTTGCTTCTCCTGTTTCCCGTATATAACTGAAAAAAATACCTCGTGCTTTTTTCCTTTTTTTTTCCTTTTTTTTTCTTTCCAAAAAGCTACAAGAGAAAAGAGGTGGATTGCCAAGAAATTAATATAATCTTTTACTATAAGCTGCAGTGACATGTTCTTTCAGCTTGGTTTGTATCTATCTCTAATATGCAGGAAAAGCAAATACTGGAAAATTTTGGTATTTTGAACTATTAGTGAAATTTTCTAGAGAGGACATCTACACTTATTCAAGAACATGCTTGCTGAACCACAAATAATCCACTATAAAAGTAAAGGCTTTCTAAATGTTAATGTCATCATTCTTTTATACATTCCATAAACTCGAGGACTGTCAGGCTAGAGGGCACCATGTAGGATTATTCTAGAGATAGTCTCCTGCCGTAGAAAGAGATATTCAACACAGGATTTGAAATAATAATGGGGAAACCTTTTTTCACTTGTCCATGTTTTTCGCTTTGTGTTTCTCTGAGATCTTTTTCTTCTGTTAATAGCTTAATCATACACACAGAGCAATGTAAATTAATTATCCTTGTATTTCAGTTGCAAATTATGTTCTTTGCTGCTCCAGTCCTGGAGCTAATGGTTCATCCTGAGTTAGTTGACATTGTTGGCTATTATCTAATGCTGCAGAGTTGGACAAATTGCTTTAAAAACAAATAAGCAAGCTAAGCAAAATGCAAAACCCACGGGAAAAAGGAGGAAGAGGGTTTTTTCTAGAAAGATTTTCTATTTAGGCCATTAATTACCTCCTAATATAAATCTTTAAAAAGTCACCTTTGTGATTTGGTGTTTGCTATCCTTGACAATGGGCATGCAAGAACAAGAAGTTAATTTGAAGATTTGTGTTTAGGTGCTCTGCACTTTACGCAGTGTACTAGATACACAGAATCTGATTTTATCATGTAGCAGAAAATTAAATGCATTAGCATTAAGTTAAGTACTTTGTTGATGCTTATCTTACTGAAGAAGAGGACTTCGGACTGATGCCAGCATATTTGGTAATTAATTGTGGTGGTCAAAAGCCATGATGCTGTCGAAGACTCTCAATTTATATATAATGCTGGTATGTTTTTATCCCCCACAGAGATAGTGATTGGGTTGCTAGGAAACTTACTTGAGTTTAACAAAGAGTAATGTAGGCATCTCATCTATGGAAATGAGCCAAAAACAGTGTTGCTTAAGGAGCTCCTTACTCTAAAATGCCTTTGGTTTTGGTTTACGATTGGTGGATAGGTGCACCTGTCTCTTCACAGAAATATTTCAATGTATTCTGATTTGTTAAAGTCTCAAAATGCATCTTCATCTAACTCCAAAGCGCAGACTTCTGTGAGACTTGATAGGATTGTTTCATTACCCAAAAACCACACAAGTGTTCAAACTAAATATCAGTGAAATAACCAAGGGACTGTACCTGCCTTGCCTGAGTCTGTCTTTAAGAAAATAATTTTGCAGATCTAATTCATGTGAGCAGAGAAGGGGATGAGGAGAGAGTTGCTATTTGGTTTTATCCTTTGAGAAAGAGAGCCTTGGTTCTGATTCTCTTTGCTTAGCCCTGAATGTGCGTGGTGTTTGGTGCTGTCCCTTCCCCTGTGTGATCTTTCCCCTATGGCTAAAGAAGAGGCAGCTTCAAAAATGTCCTTGTGCCTTCACTACTCTGAAATACAGTAATCCCCAAGATCATTCAGGTGACTCGAGAGTCAGGAGCCTCACCTAGATGACAGGGTCTCTGAGGTGCTGCCCTCATGTCAGCACCACCCTTAGACAGAGTTTAGAAAGGTTTTTATTCAAGGATGAGTTTATATGAAGTCAGCGAAGACACTGAAATACCTCTCTTCTGTACTCTAGGGACATTTCCCACCAGGCCACAGCTTTCCTCTGATTTTCTTCTGACTTTAGGCAGACACAATCAAGGTGATAATCTGACCTTGTATATATTTTGTAAAAAAATCTACAGAAACATTCTGTGTCTTGGGTGAATGCTATTGGTTTTATCCCTTTTGAATTGTATTAAAATCTTCTGTGAGCTTTCTCTTCTTGGAGTAACCATGGCAGCATAATTACCTTACCTGCTATTTCCTTCTTTACCTTGTTATCAATATTTTTTCTAGGGGTTTGTAAGTACATATAAAAATAAAACACCATTTTAAAATAACATTAGGATGCTTGGCTGACACTTCTACCCTCCAATTTTTATGATCACTGAAAGTAGATTTGCTTTTGGCAATGGGAGTATGACAGCTATCACTTGTACTGCGCAGGCTACTTTAGCATTGTTGAGATCATAGCAATAGCATCAGAAACTGATGTCTGATGCTCTTCAGCAGGACAATTTATTTCTATTTCTTGCTGTCAAAATAATGATATAAGTTTAAAATAGCAAGGCAAAGAGAAAATGAAGACAGACCTTTAGCTTTCAGCCCATTTACCAGGTTCTTCACAGTCAGCATCTGAAATCATAGACATTCAGAATATTGAATATGGATTCTAAGTGTGCTGGTGAATTTCTTAATTTTAAGTATCATTTTAGAGGGCAAATTATTTTGCTGAATTTCAGTCAAACTGGTTTTCCTAGAGACATTGGAAATGCCTCTGTGGACCTCAAATCACAAGCTTCTTTCTGTTATTTTGGGAATCTGCTGGCATTAAATGTATGCTTTGGTCAGGTCATTATAGAAAAAAATATTTGTATAGCCAGCAAGATTAATCTGAAGCAGAGTGGTAGGGGAGAAGTATCCCAGTGCTCCGACATCCCAGAACAGGTAAATATAAGATGTAGAGAGATTTTAATCTATGGGAAAAGACTTTCATAAATTAAAACTATGGAAGTAATTAGAACAACATTTTTATTGTTATGAAAGCAATTATAAAACTGAGTTTTGATTTAGAAATGAATTTTTGCTATCCTGACTGTAAGAGAAGAATCTGAAAATATAAGAGAAATATTTGGGGATTAAAACTGGTAAAATCAGAAAAGTCCTCTGAAAGTTAAGCAGTTTATATCACACCAGCTGTCTGAACATAATGTAGGCTACATTATTATTCAGATTTTATTATGTAGGAATGTAACTGTTCTAAATTTAAAAGCAATAATCAGTGTCATAAATGTGATTATTGTTCACTGATTATCATAAAAAATTGTCCAATTCTGCATGACTCAGTTTGAAAGAAGACGAAAAAATCAAGGGATTCTTGTTTTGAAGAGATCTGAACTGAGAAATACTGGTCCTTCATGAGATTGAAACAATTTTTGTAGAACTCAAAAAGGCTTAGAAAACTGAATTCTTCAGATTCTTCAAGATTAAATGTGCCACTGACACAAATTTTGACTAGGGATGAGCAGAAAATTGATGAGCCTGATGATCCCACAAAAGAGACCTTTTTATTTCATCGTCTTCATTGAAACATAGTCACAGTTTTAATTGACATTTCTTCTCTGGAGCTTTCAGCGGCATTTTAACATCTGCTATATTCAGGAGTAGTTTTTATTCATTTCCAACATCCAAAACACTGCAGAGACCAATGTGTGCAGTGTAACATAAAAATAACTGAAAGGCAAAATCTTCAACTTGATCAAAAAGTTCCTTTTATATTAATAAAATTGCCTTCAATTGAACAAAATCATCATTAAAAATAATGAATGGAAGGCTTACATTCATAGCTTTGCTAGCAAATTGTGTAAGCAGAAAAAATGCATGTAGCGATAAAGAAAGAATAAAAGCTTAGATCTTGTGAAGCAACAGAAGTACAAACTGTGACTTAAAAAAAGTAATAATTGTTCAGGTTTATCCAAACATGAAGGCATCATAAGACACTTCACAGGCTTAAAAATTCTTTAGGATCCAGTGACTCTGCACATAAGATCTACCATCATTTAACGATCTTACTTCACACCTAAAATCTGTGGTTTGTCTGTTCGTATTCTTTAAAGGACCTAATCTCTAACCTAATATAAACTAATATTTTTTTTTTGCATCTGGCTGCTAGGTTTCTTGTATAGGAAGCAGGTCATCTGCATTCAGTTCTTTCCTTCCCATAACAGTATTTAAAAGCAAACAAACAAACAAAACAAGTCTGCCAACTCCTAGAAAGATGCCTTAGTCAACAAGCTCTGCAGAAATTATTCAGAGTAAAAATCTCTTCACTGTTCTGAAGCAGAAGAACTCCTTAGAGGGAGTGTATAAAGGAGAGGGAGCCTTGTGGTCAATTTATTCATTTTACTAGAAAGATATACTAGATCTGTTCTTTTTGTGCATTTTGTGTTTCAAAGTCACTGGCCAAAATATTGAATAACATCTAGAGAACTGATCCAAACCTTGATCTCTCTTGATGAATGTCTTATTACTGTACTTCCTGAAGCCCAGTGGATCAGAATTCTTTCCTGTAGTGATACAACTTCAGAAAGATAGCAAGAATGTTACTTTAACCTGAATAGCAAGTAGCATAACACCTGGTGCTTTTCCTGGAAATGCAAAATATACGTTGAACTTCTTCTCCCTTTTAGTTTAAGACCTGACAGGGGGGTTGGATACCAAGTAAAAAGAAATTACTTAACAAAGGAGTGAGTATAAAATTGATACAAGACAATTTTTATATAAGACCTGTTTTATATGGCCTAACATTTCTTGTTAACTTGTTCACTGTGTGAGAATTTTAGGTTACAGTTCTAGCACTTAGCTCAGTTAAGTCCAAATTTCATTCGAGATCAACATGCTTAAAATTTAAATACTCCAACACCCAGCTTGTAGCCATCTAAGTTGTTCATTAGAGCTATCACTACATAACTCAACAATTGTATTAATGCCAGGTGGTTAATCAGGCACGACGTCTGGTCTTAGAATCCATACTGTCATCCATGAAGTTAAATGTTCTTACTATTAAAATATCCTGTGCAGAACTGTGTCCAGGTTGCTAAGGATGCTTTTTGTGTATTCAAGGGTTGCAAAACAAGCTCAGTGTTAATTTGGCACTACCACTCCATTAGCCACAAGTGCAGCCCACTAGGAGAGATTTTCAGGGCAAAGCTGTTGGTGCTGAGGACCTGAATTGCACATTATAGGGGTTCAGGGTCAGATCTCATGGAATTAATACCTGTAGCAGTAGGATGTCATTGGAAGGTTCCTAGAATACATCTGGTTTATCTGGCCCGAAAGGGCTCCCACGCAGGATTTCTGGGACGGCTCTGCAGCGTAAACTGGAGCACAGCAAGTGAGGTGATCTGCAGTCCTGTCCCAAAAATGAACCGCTAGGTTAGTCTCACCCTTGTGGTGTGAAAAACCTGTGAAGTAGGAGTATTTGATATCAAAGTCTAAAGGTATTCTTGGATCTTGAGCTGGCAACATGAAACCGTGTGGCCTTAGGAAAGTCCGGGGGGATCTGGTTGTCCCTGCAGGCCAAGCAGGTCTGACACAGCCCCTGAGAGAAGCACTCGTCTCTGCCCAGGAGTTGCACACCAAGGAGCACGACCCGGGCAGGATCAGCACCTACATCAGGGACACCCTACCATCCCCTTGGCAAAGCCCTTAGGTCAACATTAAGGCACTGGAATTTTGGCACCATTTGTACATGGGCGTCATGTGTGCTGTGCCGTGCAACTATGCTGTCGGTATTATGAATGGACATGCAAAACGTGGAGTCAGAGCGCGTCTTTTCATCCAAAAGCCGATACCTGTCACCTGGACATGTGATTCACTCCTTAGGCTGTACGTCCATTGACTGCAGCAGAACGTTGTAGGCCCGGGAACGTAGACACTGATCGTACAAACAGGCACTTATGTGATATATGTGAGTGGTCATGGTAATGTTGGGTAGATGGTTGGACTTGGTCTTAGAGGTCTTTTCCAACCTTAATGATTTTATGATTTTACTCTATATGAAGTTAGGAGTCTTTATCTTGTACTGGATTTGTTTCCTGAAGGCAGGACTTGGCCATGCTGAAGTTCTCAAAGAGCTTTATGTGCATCATCAGAGTATTCTTGTTCAAATATTCACATTAGGATTATTCAGATCAACATGAACCTTTATAAATGTTGAACCTTTACAAAGGAGTAGTTTTTGAAAGGACAAATAACTTTAGCAAGAGAATGTCAGTGTCTCAGAATAGACTGTTTTCCCTTTGCAGTGAAATTATATTACTTAATGCTATGCATAATTTGCAGAATGGTGAGTTTTTAATTTACAACATGGATTTGGGTTTGGAATAAATATGCTTATGAAGTAAATTTAGGGGTTTCAGCTCCGCAGTATTTTGGTAGAATAGTAATTTTTAGGAATGATCGCTTTGCAGGGAAATCTTGCAACCAGTGAAAAATTTTCTCTCTTTTAGGCTGCCTTTATTCATTCCTCTCTTGCAGAAGAGCAGTAACTCATTTCTCCATGTGCTGAGGGACAGATCGTTCCTGTTCACATGCAACAGACACAGACAGTGCCTCACAGCTGAGGGGCTGGGGTCATCTTGCTATACTTAAATCACTTTTGTTAGCTTTACAGCTATTGTTTTACTCCATCTACTTCCTTCTACTTCTTCTGCAGTGGAAAAGCGGAGGGCAAGATTTCTCTGCTTTACCCAGGCAAGAGTCTCTCTGTAAGAGGCAAATAAAAATTTTAGAGCTGTAGATGGGAGAGGGGGTAGACGCTGGAAGATGGTGAGCAGGGACATCTGTGGTTTAAGGATGAGCATAACTGTTGGAGAGTCAAACTTCAACATGATGTTATTGGAAGGCTAACTGCGGAATGAAGGTGTTTCTTAAAAATGTAGCTGATTCTGAAGTGGAGCATTTGAGAAGAAAAGCTGTTTCAGAAGCAGAAAAAGGAAATGCTTTGGAGGAGATGAAAGTGATAAAGAGGGTAAAATGCTGCAAGTTTTTTGGAAAGGAGGTAGACAAGTCAAAATACAGATGGTGGTATCCAAATAAGAGAAAATCAAATCGACAACACCCTTACATCTTTTTTGAGAAAAAATATATCAGGAACCTCCTGGCAGTAATCTTCATAAAGGGAAGATCATATACTCATGGGAAAGGGAAGAAAGAAGACAACATGTGGGTTTTTTGTGTATGTGCATGTGCCTGTATCTGATATGGCTCAAAGTATCCTTTCTTCTCCAAGTTGGATACCAAGTACCATTATACTGAAGAAAAAAAAAAAAAAAAAGCTTTTAGTAAACCAGGAAATAAACTGTGAAGGAGAAATTGTACCTGAACTACTACCTTAATACTTGAAAAATGGCTGAATATCTTTCAAAAACTTTGGTTGCCTTCAAGCCTTCATATAGTACTATTGCCCAATAGACAGAAACCAGTCATATATTTTATATAAAATCTGTATTCCTAGAAAGAGAAGCAATCATTACAGTTTGTATTTGCAGATGTTTGTATTTTTAACACAAAGAATAATGTTCTAACTGAAAATTGAGCTCATTATTTCTTTCTCTGCAAATGACAACCCACTGCAGATCACTACACGGGTTTTAGAGACAGTCTTCCCTGTTTTCTAGTTCTGACTTTGCTTTCTAACAAATAAAAAATAGAAATATGTATTTGAGATAATTTTATGTTGAAATTGTTTTCAGAACTGAATTAAACTAACTTTAGTATTGAGATTATATCCAAGCAATTTATTTTTTCTCATTAATTCATATAAATTTTGCGGAAAGCTGCAGTTTTGTGGTCCAGATATATTCAACAAATGGTTTTTATCAAGAAAGAGGAAAAGGTAATTTTTTAGTACCATTTTTTAGGTAATTGCTTTGACTTTTCTTTTTGAAAAAAAAAAAGTGTTTTTTTAAAGCAATTCTAGAATATCTTTTCTGAAATTTTATTCAGCATTTCAATATGAAACAAATGCTTTTTATTTAAATCACTACAAAGTATAATTGAGGTTTGATTGTTAATGCAGTGTTTGATTACAAAAATCAAAGAAATTACTTTTTTACATGTTCTACCATATTTGCATACTCTGTTTATGTTATTGTTTGACTCTTTTCAGTTATTGATTGAAGAGCTACTTTTCAATATATTTTTTTCAACTGAAATCCATGTGTAAAATGAAACTCTCTTTTTACTATCTCCGTAACCAAATAATAGACAGAATGGCTTCGCTGAAAAAAAAAATGTTTTTTTTCCAGAGTGCAATTACTTCAAGGTATCATTCTGGCACTTTGCATATATAATAGGATTGACTAATGCCATTGCTTGCTTTCAAACACTTCATCTGTGCTTGACATGGAGAAAATGTCATCCATTACGTGGCTGCTGTCACGGTTTCTGTTCATTGACCCCAATTATACAGCTTGTTACTGCTCAGGCTTAAGGAAGCTCTTAGGCTCACACTTGAGTTCCTTTAATGGGACTTGTTGAATGGGGCAAGGCAGGTGGAGGCTGGAGTGCTTTGCTGAACAGGGGCCGTCGCAGGCGCTAGCCCTGCCAGCATTGGCATCGCGTGGTACGAGAGTAATCTCATTGATTCCAGTAGGACAGCTCACACAAATAAAAGGTCAAACCTAAGCACACATCTGAGTATTGGAAGAATTGAAAGTTTAATATCTGTCTGTGTAGTTAACTGCAGATAGCAGCGAGCTAATTTGATCTGCGATGTAAACTGGATGCACATATACCAGCTCACATCCTGTGACTGTTGTGCTAAGTCTGGGAGGATACTGCCAGGCAATTTCTTGAGCAGCTGCTGTCTCTGATACTTTAGAATCATAGAACAGTTTTGGCTGGAAGAGACCTTTGAGATCATCAAGTCCAACCTTTTCATAGCCCTATCAACACCACTAAACCATGTCCTTCAAGGCAACGTCTACTCGTCTCTTAAACACCTTCAGGGGTGGTGGCTCAGTCACCTCCCTGGGCAGCCTGTTCCAAAGCCTGACAACCCTTGTGCGTTTTACACCATTGCACAACAGCCATGCGCATCACTGGTTTGGTTCTGGGGAGCAGGAGAAGGAGAAGCCCAGGCAGCAAAAGTGTCCATCAACCACCAGTATCCCAGTCACAGTCTATGAATAAAATAGAGTGGCCAAAAAACATTCACAACTGCACAGTTGAAGCACAGAGAAGCATCTCTCCAGCTCTCGCATTGGACATCGTTTCCCCGGTAAGGGATTCCTCATGAACCACTCACTAACATTAGGGGCCAGGGCCAGATATTTGCTTTCTCATGAAAAGGAGAAATGGTGATGGTGGCCAGGGGAAAACACAGAAATTAAAATAATTTTATTTTTAAAGTAAAGACACACACATTCCAGAGAAGAAGGGAAGCTAAGCGTAAACACCTATTGTTAAAAAAATGTTAACCATTACTTGTGCCTGCATAGAGCACTCAGTCTTCAGCTAGGCAAAATATCTGTAGGGAGATGGTATCTGTAATTCTGCACTAAAACATAAGCCAAATTTATAATTTGTCATTCACTTCACTTTCCTTGTTCCATGTTCTTATTGCTGAAGTGTTTTTTCCTTTCACATGACAATCCATTGAATTTAACACAAACATCTACCCCCTGTTGTTCTTGACAGACTAACCCATCCTTGTAGATGAGCTTACACAAAACAGCCTTTCTTTTCTTTACATTACCAGGAAAGCAATGCACCGATGCTTCAGGTGCAGAACTTGTTGCTAAAAATATAACCTGCCAACAAGGCAACAACTGTATAAATTGCCTTTGGCCAGCCATCTTATTTAATTGTTTTCCTAAACTGTATTACCTCCTAGGCACGTGCTGCAACATTCTTGTATGAGAACAGATAATAGAAGAACATCATGATTTTTCAAGGGGGACGAAAGTGATTTTAATGAAAATGCCACATTTAATAAGAAAACTCAATAATATTCAGTCTTGGTTGTTCCAGCTGAGATATTAACATCTCACACTTCTTTCTAGAATTCAATAACTGAGAAGCAAAAAGGCAGAGAAAAGGCTGTGAAAAAGTACTTGGCCGTGCTAAGCATATAAGGTCACCGGAAATGTTGGTGGAACTGATCTAACAGCACTTTCTCTTTAATGATTTTTTGCACTATTTTTCAAGTTAGCTGGAAGAGAAATCCTCATCTGCCTAAAGGCTAAAAATGATAAAGCAATTTTACTGCGAGGCAGAAGCTGAAGTCCAAGAAAATGCTGAAGCAATTTGGAGCGCAATGTCTTTGCGCTACCACAACCTTGTACACAGGGACAACGAATGGATGCAACTGCTCTTCAAAGCCAGGGGTTGGAACTGGGGAAGACCTGGTATTCAGATATTGAAACGAGCTGGTTTTGCATTCACCAGCTGTTTTCTGCTCTGTTTGACCTAAAAAGCACTGTATAGAAATATGTTGACTGGGGACCTATTCTGTGGAGTTATGTCCTATGTATAAAATTAGGACTCCAGGAGATGAAGTCATTGTGATCATTAGACATATTTCAATTAGAGACTCAGGTGTGAATTAGGGGAGCTTCTGCTGAGGTCATATTTGAGAGGAACTGACTCCTTTTCACTACTTTCACTTCACAATTGTTGAAGTGAGATTGCTGCATATGCAGCAAATCCCCACATATCAGAAAGAAACCGTGGGCAGGAGCTGAAAGGTGTTTTGATAGACACTTTAGCATGTGGAGCTTCCTAAATTCCCGTATTTTTCCACTGAAGTCATGCTATTTTTGGTGTCTATATTTTTTTAAAATGAAAGTTTTGCAATAAATGCAAAGACCAGTGTTTTGATTATTCTTTTTCTCCTCTTTTAATTCTTACTGTGAGATATATTTTAATGCTTGAAAGAATAAAAGGAAAAAAATTTTTTAAAAAAATTGACTGCAACTGAGTAAAACCTTTCATCTCAATACTTCTTTTTCTTTTTGAGGAAGAGATAAAATTTACAACATTACTATTTTTCATCTATCTCTTTGTTTACAAAACTATGTCATCTTAAAAAGAATCTGAAGCATTTTACAGTGGCCAGTTTTATACTTTCAAAAAGAAAATCTCCAGCTTTTTCTTTTGAAATATTTTTCATATTATACTCTTCATTTCTAAAATTAAAAATAAAAAAAAAATAAAATATATTTTAAGTTATTTTATAATCCAAAGTATTTTGTTTCTTCTAACCTGGGCAAGACAATCTTTTGAAATAAAATATAGTAGCAAGTAAAAAATAAATTTCTGTGGAAATGCAGATTTCTAATTCAGAGCTGAGCATTAAACATCAGTTTATTTAAGCTGAAGTACGAAATGTAGGTAATGCCCAATGGACCATGCTTCATTCATTTTAAAAAGTCAGCTGCTGGAAAAGGATGTTTGGGTAATGATAGTCCTTATCTTTGACAAATAGTGTAATAATTAAAGCATTTTCCCAGTTGATCTAAAATCCGAGTTATAGGTCTCTGCATCAGATTTCAAGGTTTCAAATCCTGATCCTCTGCTTCCATGAAAATTTCTCTGGTAAGTGGGACACAGAACAGCTGGGGAAAAAATGGGAAAACCAGAACTATGTCACAGTGCAGCGAAGTATACAAGATTTATGAGGCCAAAAAGAGAACACGAAAGCATCTAACTCCTTAGTCAAAAGGTTAGCTCACTCCTCTTGAGGGGAGAAGACCCAATTCAAGTCCTTGTCCCCAGGCTGTCTTATGTATTATTCACTAGGGAATTATTGCATGGAATACAAAAATAAAGCACATAAAACACTGCAAGTTAAATAAGCTACTTCGGAACAAAAAAAAAATGTTCATTTCAGTGGGTTTTTTTTTAAGGATCAGAGAATATTTGACTCTTCACTAGATACATTGGCAATGCAGGATGGCATGACATCGATACTAATGTTGCATTTGGTTTCAAATCATATTGTGTTTCAAAGATAGATATCCTCTGGATAAGCACACTTGGGCTTTTATCTAAAAAGTACATACGCAGAAACAGTTTGAATGACCTAATCACAGAATAACTCAATTTGGAAAAGACCTCTGGAGGTCACTTCATCCACTCCCCCTGCTCAGAGTAGGATCAGTTATAGCAGGTTGACCAGGATGGCTTTTGAATATCTTCAAAGATGTAGACTCTGTAAACTGTCTGAGCAACGTGTGCTAGTGCTTGATAACCCTCACAGTAAAAAGTGTTTCTTGATGTTCAGAGGGAACTGCCTGTGTTTCAGTTTATGGTTATTGCCGCTGATCCTGTAACTGGGCAACACTGAAAAAAAGCCTGGCTCCATCCTCTCTCTTTGCACCTTCCTTTCAGGTATTTGTACACACTAATAAGTTTCCCCCGAGTCTTCTCCAGGCTGATCTGGAGTCTCAGGTCTCTCCTCATACAGAAACATAGAATCATATAGGATAAAAAAGAACTTGTAAGTTCATTGATTCCAACCATAAATCTAACACTGCCAAGTCCACCACTGGTGCCAGTCCTGTCAACAGAGCCCCAGCGACTTGCAGCAGTCCCTTCCTTTCCCTTGAGGAGGAGTTTCTTTTTAACCAAATAGCTGCTTCCTACTGTGGAGGGAGGGGTCAACAACCCCTGGGCAGGACCGGACTGCCCGGGATGCCGACTGCAAGATGCTCTAATCCTTTAATCATCTTAGTGACAGTATGTCAATGTCTGCCTTGTGTAGGGGAGCTCAGAACTGGACCCAGCAGTCCAGGTGTGGCCTCATACATGCTGAGGAGAGGGAAAGGATTACCTCCCTTGACTTGCTGGCATTGCTCCGCCTCATGCAGCCCAAGGTACTATTGACTGCCTTTGCCATGAGAGTGCACTGATGGCAGGACCTCAGGTCATTTTCTGTGAAGATGCCTTCCAGATCGTCATCCTCCAGTCTGTACTGGTGCTTTATTTTGTTCTTCCCTGGATGCAGGTCTTTGCCTTTCCACTTGTGGAACTTCATCATATTTCTGTTAATCTTTTTTCTTAACCATATATACAAGATATAATTATCCTCTAATTACAACACTTCATGGTACACAATTGCAATTTTCCAAGTTTTTGAAGTAACAAGTCCTCTGGTAGCAATGAACCCTTGCTGCAAAGTTACAGCTGATATTTGTTTTCTTTTTCAGATCTCAGTAGTTTCAAAATAGAGCCGCTGAAGATTTTGAGCTTTTCCAGTACAGTATTAGTGTTATGGATGTCTCCTGTTGGCTGATTTAGAAATCATATAAGCAGAGAATATCTGCTTCTTTTTTTTTTTGGTTTAACTGTCTGTTGTATCAAACACAATAAATAAATTGACTTGTCTGTAACATGGAAAATCAAGGATCAAGCTGGAGTTCTTGTAACAATGGCGAGTAGTCATTGAAGTGAAAAGGCTCCCCTGCCCCTGTTGAATTGTTTGTACCGAAGTAGCACTGTCACCCTCATCGAGATTTCATATTCTATTGCAAGCAGTGATTCAGCTCTGGTGGCTTAATGAAATACAATATATATATTTCAAAAACAGATGTAAGATTCCTCATCTTGTTATTCAAAACATGTAGGCTAGTGTCCAGAGGATATGTACAAACATCTTGTTAATGTTGGACATGAGCAAGATGCTGGCAATTTGTGTGAAGAGAGACCACTTGCAAGAAAGAGGTTTGGAGGAAGAGGCAGGACACTAGTCTGTGTGCAGGGCTAGAATTCTTCCTGTGATTCTACCACTTTCGTAAATAGCTCTTATAAATAAAGAAACAATTCAGACTTCTAAAGCACAAGTCCTCTAATGTAATTAGGTAGTGCACGATGCATGAAACAAAGTAGAAGGGAACTGTCTAGTAGCACTCACAGCAAGGAAGAAAGGGTGATTAATAGCAAAATAAAGCAACATACTGGAACAGAGCAGCAGGAAGCATGAAAAGACTCAGACTACCTGTAATCCTTATTTCCAGGAACACAAAGGAACCTTGCGTAAACAGGAAGGTGGTGGTAACAAGAATTAAATCTGTGCTTTTAGCTGCTTTAGGGGATGAGTGTATAAAAGTGAGAATATGATGATAAAGTTCATTACTACCCCTTTTACAGGACAAATTGGGAACTCTGTGAGATAGTGCGATGAGACATAACTTGCTAAATATGGAATGGCTGGAAAACACTTGAGTCCTGCCACGCTGGAGGGAAGAGATTGAATATGACTGTTCCTTTAGGAAAAAATGGTCTGCATCTGACATCAGGTGTCCAGTCTAAATGTAAATCATGCCAGAATACCTCTGTAGTGAACAGAGAGAAACAAAACTTCTCTGCAGAAGCAATTCATCTAATCCTAAAAAAAGTCAAAGATTATTTATCTCTACTCTTGTTATAGAAAACTTCACTTAATTCAAATTTAAATGTGAAATGAAAAAGTTGAGTAAAATAGATTTCATCAATAAAGACTAGATTGATATCATATTAAATTTTTTTGTTTGTTTACTTTGGAACCAGCAATGGATCTCTGCAAATTTTTTTATCCCTGCAACTGCTGCAAGTCTGTACCTAGGAAATTTCTGAAATGTTTGTCAAATCTATTGGAGATCTTTAGAGTTTATCAAATATGTTTGTTAGTTTTACAAACACCACCACAGCCCTAGATAATTTCTCTCCATTTTCATTACCTTTAACATGAAAAGATTTTTATCACGGAAAAGAAATTCTGTAAGGATTATTGAACACATAATCCACTGTGCTGCAAGAGTATTTCAGGAATTAAAGGCAATATGTTTGCCCCTTCTTATCTGCCTCCCAAGGCACCTGCTTCTGGCCATTGACAGAGAAGGGACACAAAGGCAGGATGCATTTTTGTTCTGATTCATTACAACCATTCTGTCTTTCTAATGCTACTCCTTAGTTTTCTCTTCCTAAGGCTACACAGCACCCGTCACTTTGAAAAAATACAAAGTTAGTTTTCGAGAAGTATCAGAGTCAAGATCAGTTGTGAGATTTATAACACCAGTCTCCAGGAGGGAAACAAATTTAACTGCACTGAAGTGACTCCAAAACAGGGGTGACCAAGCTACCCAGGGTAAAAGTTAAAAGGTGACAATCCCTGCTGGAAAACAAGAGCACCTGGCTCAGCTTCAAGAGCCCAAGCAGCAGGACAGAAACACTAAGTGCTTAGGCATGCAACATCCAGTGCAGATTTCATTAAGATCAGCTTGATTAGAAGGAAACTATTCACTCCATTCCCAGTGGTGGAAAGAGGGGGAGAAATAATTGTAGCCATCCCTTCAAGGATTCTTGTATTCTGATTATGCTGGCAGGCCTGTGTGAGTCCCACACCAAGAGCCGTGCTCCTTCCCATGCAGTGTCAAAGCTGTCCAGGGCTGACCAAGCTCTCAGAGCACAGTATGGTTTGTTCATAATAAAAGAGTAGAGGAAATAGATCACAGAGCAATAAGCAGCCTACTTAGGCTCTGAAAACCTTGCTTTCATAACACTGCCTATTGCATGTATAGGAACTAATTCTCTTTAGTTTGGGATTATTTTGTTCTGGTTTGATTTCCCCTATCTTAACAAAGCAATATATATTATGTTAACTGTATCGGAGTTATGAATAAATTATAGAAGCAGGTAACACTGATATACTATGGCACGTGTATATCCACGGAAACACATATAACGCTTGTACCACACAGATGCAATGGTTTTTGAATATTTCATATACCCATGGTATCTTTTATGTGTCGATAGAATATTTATTATTCTATGCTTCCAAAACACCTCATCTGTTACAGAAGGTGACATCCATTCTGCTGCTACATTTTGCAGCTATGCTATTTGATCAGTGAAAAATTTTATTCCAGCTGATTTTTGGAGGCAGTTGAAATGCTACCCTTGCCATGCTGAAAAGTAGAGGTAGTATGCTGAAGGAGTATGACCAAGTGCTAGTGTTTTAGAATAAGAAAACATTCTGAGGTCAGTGGCCAAATGCAGTTGAAATTCCCAAGGAAGAGAAGGTTTATAGATGTTTGCAAACATCAGTGACACCAAGTACTAGGGAACTGGATGGAGAAATCCATATATTTAATTTCAATGCAGCACCAGAGTATTCTCAAACTGATTGAAAAAAATTATAGGGGGCTTGTACACCTTGCTAATATAGATAGGAAAGACATAGCACTGGGAAATAACCACTAAGATAGTAAGAAAATTTTGAAGTGCAACACAAGGCACTACGGTATGCAGCACTTTATTGTTTTTGAAGAAGCTCAGAAAGAAGAAAATAGCAAACCTGTAAAGAAAGGGGCAACATGCTAAAACTTGCACAACCTTATAGGAAACCAAGAAACTCACATAAAGTGAGCTTCTCCAGTGTACCTAAACAATTTTTCAAAATGTGTAGAAGATGTCATAGTGAGTCCAGTGACCGTGTTCACACCTGACAGTCCATCCAGGAAAAAGTGTTTTCTGTATGTGAACAAGCAAGGTTAGCTGGGAAGGTAGGATGTTTCAGGACAGAGGAAGGGATACTGGAAAAGCTCAACAAAGTTTGTCAGGAATGACTAAAAAAGCTAAAACTTTTTCTCATGCCAAAGAGTATATGTGTAATATTCATCAGAGGAATCACAGACAGTACTAAGAAGCTGTTAAGATAATGTCAGGCTAAGCAGACAACTTTTAATAGCAAAAGACAGGAAGATCTGAGACTGAAGAATCCTGTTTGCTTCAGCCACACTTCAGATAAAACAAGTGAAAGGCATCAGGCTGAGCCTCAAGGGGCTTCTGCTTATGTGACAACACCACACATTAACGGATGAAAATAGAGAAAACTGTCCTAGATTGCAAGCAGTGCCTCCTCAGTGGCGGTAAATAACACCGCAAACAATAAAAGGGATATTGTTTTGATCAGCATAGCTAATAAAGGAACTTTAAATGACAAATGTTCAGAGTGAAGATCATTGTGCTGAATTAACTGTATACTTGTACATCTGGTCCCAATAAGTTAGTCAAGAAATTTCAGAGCAGAACACATTTTCAGGAGTGAAGAGAAGGAGAGGTTAGGAAAAAAGGTTGAAGGAGGTCCCTGGAAAACAGTCTATGTGTTGTAAACAGCTGTAATAGTAGGTAACTGCAGTATTCGCAGAGCAACTAGGATGATTAAGGGAGTGGAGCATCTCCCTTATGAGGAAAGGCTGAGGGAGCTGGGGCTCTTTAGTTTGGAGAAGAGGAGGCTGAGGGGTGACCTTATTAGTGTTTATAAATATATCAAGGGTGAGTGTCACGAGGATGGACCCAGACTCTTCTCGGTGGCAAACAATGATAGGACAAGGGGTAATGGAATCAAGCTGGAACACAAGAGGTTCCACTGAAATTTGAGAAGAAACCTCTTTTCAGTGAGGGTGACAGAACACTGGAACAGGCTGCCCAGGGAGGTTGTGGAGTCTCCTTCTCTGGAGACGTTCAAAACCTGCCTGGACACGTTCCTGTGTAACATCATCTAGGTGTTCCTGCTCTGACAGGGGGATTGGACTAGATGGTCTTTTGAGGTCCCTTCCAATCACTAGCATACTGTGATACTGTGATCCCTGTAAACAGATTTTGTTGTATGAAACTTGTACTTTAATCTTGCACATTCTTGTACAATGCAAGCAACAGACATCAAGACAAAGCTTCAAGACATGAGACTAGAAAGCATTCAGGTCTCCTGTCAACCCTTTGCTTTCCCATAGACAAGCTGTGTCTGTCCAAACTGTCACCTGGTGCAGCCTGCATGAGGGAATAGCAAGAGCAGGGTTGCTTTGGTATGGGGGGAATGAGCTGAGGGGATGAGGATGGCCACAGTAAAAGCAGTGCACTCAAGGCCTGGGTGCAGGCCCACAGCTCCAAGCAGAGTCCACATGGCACCAGTGACACAGCTTGCTAACAGTCTTAGACTAGAAGTAATGAGTCAGATCCAGGTGAGCAGCAGGACATGGCTATCCAGTTCATAATCCAGCAAGCCCAAGGCTTCAATATGGGCTGCCCTGCTCCTGGTGTGGATTCAGCCTCCTGCAATTTAGGATATTTTGCAATGGAACTAAGTTCGTTATTCCCCAAATCTTCAATTCAACGCTAGCGGTGCTCTGTTTTCTAAATATACAGGACCACACACTTAGGATTTGAACTAGTGGCAGATGGTCCTACCATGCTTTACTGAATTTTTTGAACTGATGAGGATACATTATTTAGAAAAATGTAGTCAATAATTTATCACAAGTCATATGGTATTAAAAGACCAATGTTGCAATAGTGCATGAGAAAGCTTTGCTTCCCCTGGGTTACTGCAGGAGAAAAGTGTGTTTTATTAATATTTAAAACTGTACTATAACTGATGAGACCAGGTTCTTATTGATATAATGTAACAATATTAGTCATATGGGTTAAGAGTCCTCATGTATTCTATATTTTGTAATGTTAAAACCATGAGGTTTCAGTTCTATGAGATTTTAATAGCACAGATTGACCTTAAATCCTTTGAAAACTGTGAAAAGCACGGATTTTATAGTTTTGCATATTTTTATGGTTGGTACATATTAGTGAAGTGAAAATCAGAGGGGCTCCACTTCATAAACACATACACTTGTACAGGCAGAAAACACACCCAAAGAGACCTTTTGGACATGTGTGGAGCTTGCGTTGAGGCAGTGAAAGCCTCTGACTTTCCCAGAAGAGGGAAGGATTGTGGCATGGAGTGATGCGGTTACCATGTCCGAAACAAATTAATTGTAAACTGGGTGTTGTACAAAGGATTTGCCTCTATAAAGCCACACTCTTTTTTTCACATAGAAAGTTAATTCTGTCTTGTTTTGTAGCAGCCCTGCAAGTGGCCTTATACATTTTGCTATTAAAATATTCAGTGTAAAAATAAGCATTTTTCTCATGCTGCATGCTGAAGCAGTATCCTTCTTTACCACAGATTACAGAGAGGTTGATAATATCTTAATAAGTTTTCTCTTTCTTGTTTCTAAAGCCCACTCTGAATTGTACATTCAAGCTGGATTAAATATCTTGCTGGAAATAAACAGCACCTAACAGCATTTTTTTACTTAAAAGTAAGATTCTCTGGACCAAATTCTTTCCAATAGGAATGACTGTTGACTATATAAATGACTCTGGATGAAATATACTTGCAGATACTAATAATAACAAGAAGTTCCACTAACAGAGCCTTAGCATTAAATCCTCAAAAAGCACCCCAGCAGGACTGAAACAAAGGAATACAAAACTAGCTGAAGCACCAAGCTGGTCACTTGTTAAGGAAACATTTGCTTTCTTATCTGACTGAGCTTTACCTTTCACCAGTAGACATGTTCACTCTCTCTTACTTCAACTCCCAGCTGAAATAAGAAATATACTTATGTGCTTAGAAGCTGAAACCACCATGTGCTGCAGCACTAGGGAAAAACATCTATGATGTTGTTAAAATATTTATGGATTCAGTGAGATGTAGCATCTCCTTTTAAGTTAACAAGCTTCTGTCAGCTGCTAGATAGAAAAAAAAAATTAAAGACGCCTTTAGAGCCATACCCCCCTCAGACAATTTTTGTGGTAATTTCGTGAACCATGTAATTCACAACATCATTTAAAACAATGTGCAGTGCCACATCCCAAATACAGACCGGAATATGCACATAAGTGCATGTAAAATGCACTTATACTGTTCTTAAGTCTCCATGCTTGAAAATATTTTGATTGAGTTCTAACTCTGCAAAGAGAAAACATTTCCAAGAGAACAGGAAAATAACTTTGTCGTTGTTGAGGTGAAAACAAAATCACGCATTTTTTTCTCGATGCATACATCCTAGCTGGTAAGATCAGCGAAAACATTTTCCTCCTAGTAGCAGTCGGAGCTGGATTGCTTTTATGTGTCTTAGATAAAGATATTATGTCGGGAGTAAATTAAAGGTTACTATACTGTATTTATTCTAGCCAGCCATATCATTATTTTTGCAGTAACAATAACGTTTGAAATGACTGATTTGAAATCACTAATTTAGGAAACAGAAAAAAATTCTATAGGCACAGCCACAAGACCTTGCTACTGCACAGTACTGTCAGCATATTTCAGCACATGTAGAGTGGCTGCTCGCGTAGAAAACCTAGAAAACATGAGCAGTGGAGGCTAGCAAGCCAAAGGGTGAATCAAACCCCCATACGGTGTGTGCCTCTGTCAGACAAGCGCATATAGATGTATCTCATGGTTTGGGAAACTTAATTTTTGGTGTGAGCCCTTAGGAGGAGATGGCCTTTCTGCAGAGACCCTAGACAAGCCACTGTCCTGCTCCAGCCCAACAACAGGCAACATCCATGGCCCCTTCCCTCCCTATCCTGACCTCTCCTGCAGGACCCTGGAAACACCTCATCCCCCAAGGCAGTTTTCTAACAACCTCTCAGGATTAGCTTTTCATTTTTAACTGCATTGTGCAGTTCTGACAATGGGGTCTGGACAGTGGTAGTACTCAGTGCTACCTATGAACTTGTTTGCAGGGAAGGTCACCTATTCTCTAGAAGGGACAATACAGAAGGCCAAAGGCAAGTAGTTGCTCAAGCTTTATTCTCTTTGGTTTTGGACAAAGCTTCCTATTTTAGATGCTAAAAAATTGTACAAATTTTGACTTTGGGGTTTAGATATGATTTCACAAAAACGTGATTGTGTTAGACCCTCCCTGAAGTTAATAGAGCAACTATGTCTATTTTATACAATTGTAAGGATAACAAATAGGTGGATGCTCAAGAAAATTATACTCCTGACAGTTTTACTGTGAACAGTGGTGTGACAAAAATGTCAGTATTATTTAAAAGCCATAAAGGGTCATTTGTGTGGTTAGTGCCCTGGAGCAGACCTGCCAGTTCCATGTCTGATTTGGACACAAGCTGGGATCTGACTAGGACTAAAACTAAATTGTAAGCAAAGGAATAAAATTCCGAGCAACTGAAAAAATGGGGTTTGGCTAGCTCAACTGATAAATAATGACAGGGTCAAGTCAGCTTTATGGATTAATCTGGATTGCTTGGTGAAGCAGGCTCATTTAAAAGATGCGAACAATACCAAATCCAAGGTCATGCATCTAGAAAAAAAAGAAAAAGATGTAGGCTATTCCTGTGAGATGAGAAAATATCCTGGATTCAGTTGATGCTGGAAAGAATTTAGAGGCATGAGAGATTAAGGAAAGGCTCAGTTAGACACTGGACCTCTGAGGATAAACATGACCTATGGATATATAACATTGCATTTGTAAAGGGCTGGTACTCTCCTGAATGCAGTTTTGCTGTCAACATCATTGAAAGGATAACAGACGCAAGAAAGGAGTGCGAAAAAAGTGATTAATAAAACATAGCAAGAATACAGGAAACTTAATCTATTCAGTTATTGGGGGTTGGACTAGATGATCTTTGAGGTCCCTTCCAACCTTTAACATTCTGTGATTCTGTGATTCTGTGATTCACAGAAAATAAAAAACAAACTGGAAAATGACCAGAGAATTTCTAGCAGTTATTTTTTTAATCCAGGGGAAAACAAAGTTGCAGTAAAAACTAGTGATTGAAAATTCTAAGTAGAAAATTTCAAAGTGCTTATTTCTAAAATAGAAGTAATTAACTTTCCCTAAGGAATTAGAAGTGCTCTCATCACTTGAAATAGTTAATCCAAGATTGTATACTATTTTGAATTCTGTACAAGATGCTTCTGGACAGTATCCTTGTTCTTGGTGAAACTGTCGGAAATTCTCTGTCCTGTTCTGCAGAAAATTAAATATCACATTAACACTTCCTCCTGACTGTAAAAACTACATTTCTGCTAATCTCGAGCTTTTCTTCCAAGGAGCTCAGCACTGTGCCTCTTCCTGAAATCCTGGTGGCATTTAGAATCTCCTACTTTCCCTTATATTCTGTGGGCTCATGAACAAAATAGTAACCAAATTCCACAGGAGAAGGTTTGATTGTAAGCACGTTTGTAGGGAAGTATATCTGTGCACATGTATGACAAATTAGGATTTACAGCTGTTTTGAAATCTTACCTAAACCCTTGAAACATTGTTCACTCTGCATATTGAGGTCTGGTCTGTAGCTATCTGCTTTCAGGCAAGAAATAATTACATTTATATATGCAAAGGAAATCATCTCCAGTAACCTCGGTCTTAGAAGCAAGGTCATTTTATTAAACTGATTACTTTTATCAAACTATCCCTATGAAAAGAAAAAAAAAACCAACAAAACACAAGAAGAGAGAACAGACTTATCTGGGCTTCCATAGGCCTTCAATCAGCGCTGTATTTATAAGCAGGGATCACAGACTTTGAGTGTGTTTCACGTGGTTGTGGAGTTTGATTCTAATTGCTTCTACTGTCTTTGAGGATGCTTTTCATGAAGTGAGGAATCACTCATCACAAGCAATAGTGCTACAATTATGCCTTTCAACAGCAGACTCAACAGGGGGAGTTACGCATAGCCCACAGAAGATAAAACTTTGTCTTGTTTAGACAACTGCATTGACAAAAAACTCTGAATTTGAGGCAAGAATTTGAATCATAAAAGGTGGGGTTTTTCTGGCAGATTTTACTACAACTTTGTGAGCTGCAAGAAAAAAAAAACACAAAAGAAATGCAATTTTAAAATATGCCACATATTGGCAAGATTTGTTTATTTATTTTTATTAACAAAAAATTAACTGACTTACTTTGACGTTCTTGAGCACAGAGACCCTTGACTCTGCATCCTTAACTAAAACATTGAGCACAGCAGTGCTCTCAGGCATGTGACATTTTAACTTGTGTTCATTTGATAAAAGTACCAGACTTCAAAAATTTATTTCTTCAGAAATGTTAGTAAATGGTATAATGCTAATGCAATGTTACAGTTTTCATGTTATCTGTATACGTTATAGCATCCTGTCATGCTGTCCTTTATGCATTAGAATTTCAGAACTGAAAGCCACCCATACATTAAGCAGTCTGGCTCACAGCAAGGTGTTCAACTTGACATTTTCGAGAGCATGGATTTTTCTATGCTCTTTTTTTTTCAGCTTAATGCATGATAATTATGCATTTTAAAGCATTTTTACTCTAATTTATTGCTCTCCTTTCAAGCAGTACTGCTCTTGAGTCTCATAGAGCAAATATTTCATGACAAATACAATTAATATTTTTTTCAAGGAAACTACTTTGTATATACTCTGTTGCATCCAGTGTTATTTCTCAGAATTTAATATAGGTTAATTTTTGGAAGGAAAAAAAATGCCCCTCAAGCTCTTGTTTATCTCTTGCTCTGTACATACAGTAGGAACATAAATATTTGTGCTTCTGTGAAAATTACTATCGTAATTTTCGTATTTTTCAAATGCACTATGTACTATGAGATATTCACATTGTGTGCTCATGAACAATGCAAGCCTGGACCTCCTGTGTAGCATAAATGTGAAAAATTCTTATTATCTCTCTTCTTGACTGTGTAGGGGTTCTGTCTTCCTAATTTTAGCAACCTGAGATAGTCTGAAATAGCCAGCAGAATTAAACTCCCACTGTATTTGAGTTGGACGTTCACAAAGTAACAAGATATTTGCCTGTGTTATGTGACTATATCTGCTGATTTATTTCAGTCACACTCACAGTGATTTTATTCACAAACATTTGTAACAGGAACACTTTATTCATCAGAATAGCCAAGGAAAGAGAATGAATCATGAACAGTAGAAAGAATAGATTTTATGGAGTATTCGCTTTGTCAAAGCCTCTCCTCTGTTTTTATCACAAGAGACATCAAAAACTATGGACACTGATGTATAATTCATTAATAAACAAGACCTTTTTTTCTGTTTCTAATACATAGGTCATCCATTTCTGGAGCAGGAATAATACCAGCTGATTTTGGTGATTAATCAAAGTTCACAGAATAAATAGGAAATAATCATACTCACCAGTTATGAATAAATTCTGCAGAAGCTTAAAAACTGTGCATATAAACTAGTACCAATAAACAAATACAAAGATTTAATTAACAGCTTGCTCAGGCATAATTTGCAGAATGACTGTATTAATAAAAAAAGCTGTTCCCCATAGTAAAAGCAATAAATGTTCACTTTTTAATGGTCTATTGTAGTACTTGGACAAGCAAAATATGGTCATATACTCGGCCCTCCATGAAGGTGGGAAAGTTTTCGGTTATAGTAGTAGTTCAAAGGTGGAGTCAGGCAGTTCCGTGGTTTAGGACATAGTCTTAGACATTGAAAAACAATGTGTGAAGAGCAGAATCCAAAAGTGGATGAAATATAAATGAGCAAATACAAAACAAGTTGTTAACACATAAGATCTGATTTCCTGTGATTTTTCATCTTTTACAGTCATTATTGCTGGGGCTGCCCTCTGCCC
The DNA here is from genome assembly GCA_020746105.1 of Trogon surrucura. Lineage (NCBI taxonomy): Eukaryota > Metazoa > Chordata > Aves > Trogoniformes > Trogonidae > Trogon > Trogon surrucura. The sequence goes on from CM036618.1 coordinate 59,503,522, forward strand.
AACTGACTCATTTTTCCACAATCCTCTCCTTTTCCCCTTCAATGACCTCTGTGAGTAACCCTCAGGTCTTCCTAAAATCATCTGTCATAATACCTCAGTTTGACAGCCAAAAAGAAAAAGAAAAAGAAAAAGAAAAAGAAAAAGAAAAAGAAAAAGAAAAAGAAAAAGAAAAAAAGAAAAAGAGAGAAAAGAGAAAAAAGAAAGAAAAGAGGAAAAAAGGAAAAAAAGAGGAAAAAAAGAGGGAAAAAAAAAAGAGAAAAAAAAAGAAAGCATGCAGTCACACAGTACATAGTACCTCGTCACTTTGTTTGCTACCTACCTGCTTGGGCAAGAAATGCCACTTGTGCTGAGCTTCAAACTACATTTGTGCTGGTTGCCTGGTCCAGGTACATGTGCTTGCCCAGTGAGCCACCAAGCCAGCTTGCAGTAAAAACTAGAAACACATTTTAAGCTTTCCCCCACTGGGTATAGTAATAGGTTGGCTCTCTTCTTCCCTGTTTCCTTTCTTCATGAAATTTGTATGATTTTAATATCTAGATGTCTCTGTCAGATTTGGTTAAAATCTGCCAGCAGGTACAAAAATTAGACAGGAGAAGGAAAGAGTAGGTGTTATACAGAAAGAGAGCAAAATAACAGACTGGCAGTAGGATGCTGAAAGCTTTTTTTTTTCCCCCCCCCTTTGGAAAACTAATCTAAAGAAGTTCCTGTAATATATAGTTAAGTATAGAGCTTTAAGTCTGTACTTACTGGCTAATTAATACACAAGATACAGGATTCAGGACATGTACACAGTTTATATGAAACACTATTCCAAAGACAGATGATGTTGTACAGGATCTGTGGCAGATCTCAGCAGGCAGGTGGTTAGTGTGAAGTATGAAAAGCCTGCAGGAATGTTAGCAGTAGTTGACTAAGAAACTCTTGTTTAATCTTTGGACTGGTGGGAACTCAGAGTGGATGGTGCATTTAGCTTTGGTGGTTTTTCACTGCTTTCAGAGCCAGGAAGCCCAGGAGAGACATGAGCAGCCCTGCTTATTGAGAGCAGATGTGGACACAATAGATCTGTCAGATTCTCCATCTCTGTGCTGAGGCATCTTTTGATGCAGTCAGTGAGGTGCCTGTCTGTCTCCCCATTAGAAATGTCTGGGCATTTCCTGAAGGAAAAAAAGTACCAAAACCAAAACCAAAAAACCACCAATATATTCTATTACTGGAAATGTAAGTAAAATTTTATGTTTCTTATCAGAAATCACCTTCTGACTGCTGGAAATGCCTACCTGTGTTCACATACAGCATGCAGAGAACAGAGATTTTTGCACCTGTGATAATATTTCTCAAGTTTCTTACTGTTACAGAATGAAAATGTAAAACAACTCCTCTTCTGTTTCCCTTAAAATACTCCAAAACTCCACCTGTTATGAATAAGTTAGCCAGATGATTTTTTTTCAATGACACCTCTTCTTTGTGTAAGCAAATTGCCTATCAGTCTTCTACCAAAATGTGCTCTGCCAAGTGCTCTACTAACAAAGAACAAAAATGTAGGCCCATGTGGAACTACTCACTATTTAAAGTATAAGACAAAAAAAAAACACCCCAAAGGCTAGGGAATAATGTAAAATAATGTAAATGTTAGAGGTGGCTAGTGCTAACTTTATTTAGGATGCTTTAACTTCTGCAACTCTGTGCTTTCTGGGTTTTCCCATATCAGACATTGACCTTGGTTAGCTGGTTACTTTTGTCTAGTTTTTTCTGATATTCATGGGTTTAAGACTGCAGTATTCTTGTATTTGTTTCCATTTTTTTCCAAATGTTTTACAGGTATGTATTTACAATCACACTCAATTTTAACAAAGAGTTGGGAGATAGAGCTTGTCCAAAAATCCTATTTCCTTGTGGCTTGTGACTTGTAATTCTTATCCATTCCCAGCCAAGGACCATTTTCTCCTCAGGCAGCAATCCTTAATATCTTCCATGCAAAAATACTGCACACTTGCAAGCTAACAGCATATCTAGGAGGTAATTTCCTGCACAGAGGATTTAGTATAAACTCTCTTTACCTTCTCCCACTGTATTTTGAAAGTACGGGAGCCCATTAACTTCAGAGCATGGTTCTGTTGCACCACCTGCCTCTTTGCTCCTGCAGAGACTACAGTAAACACAGTGCTAATAAGGGTGGTAGATTTTTTTTTATCCACCCTGACTAGATTTCCATACTTGCCACTTTTAAACTACTTTCTCTCCAATGCACAAGATGTCAATAATTCTTTATGTGTTCCAATTCGTGTACATAGCTGGAAGAAAGGAAGGATACCGTACAGGTATCAGATGGTATACTCCAGTGTTGGTGGCCAGTGTAAGCAGCTACATTTGCAGAAAACAAAATATGTTTATCTTCAGCTGCGTTTTAAATAGCTCCACAACCTGCTGGGTATTCTAATGAAACTTGTATCACTACCAATTAGACACCTGCAGATGAAGTGGGCTATGCAAATTCCTTGCCCCCAATATGCTCTTTTCCCTCTCTCACTAAGTTTCCAAACTGAATTATATCACAGTTAATGGCTAAGGATTTTCCCCTCAAATATCAGTGTTGCACGGTATTCAGCCAAACGTCTCCCACTGGTTTTAAGGAGTTGTGTGACTGCAAGTCTTTGAAAATGGTTTGGCATTGCTTCCCACATGCTTAACCTAACCCTTCACCTGACCAATTTCCTTTCCTTGCACACACACAAGCAAACAGAAATGCACTCCCTGCTTCACTCCATCCCTCCCTCTTCCCACCCTCCATCACTGTGACATAATATTCTGGTGGGCTTGGCAAACTTACAGGTTATTGCTATACTTTTCATCTCTGGAGGTCCTCGAATTCAAATGTGACTAGGTGTAAGTCAGGCTTGCTGTAAACAAATATTTGTTGCTTTATATACGAAAGGTAGAAAATAAACAACAGGTGTCTTACGAGGTTTTATTTCCATCAGGAGTTTCCAATGATATCATAAGCCAGGAGGGAAAAGCAAGTGTGATTTATGAAGTTGCCACAAGTCCCAAGACAGAGCTATATCTTGGTAATTCACGCTTACCAGTTTGTTTCATGTGCAGCTCCGGATCCGTTCTAAGCCCTGCCTGGGACACAGTCTCCATCTTGCTCTCACCAATAGTGCATTAACCTTTTATCTGCTCTTGGCTCCTGCTGTTGCTGCCCCATATTCCAGTTTGTCTGGCTCTTGCTCTGATTGCTTTCATCTCCTTCTCCAGGGTGCTCGCTGCTGAATGCCTTGGCGGGAGCTGTAAGCATTACCCCGTATCTTTTAATTACACATGCAAGTGTATTTCTGAAAGCAAGCTGTGCATTTGTAAGTCAAAATTGGATTATGAGATGCCTAAACAGTTTGTGCTCACAAGTGAGTATAAATACGTGATCATCTCTGAAAATGTGGACAGCATAGATTTGGTAGTAGGCTTTAGTTTCCTCATTTGCAATTTTGGCCATGTTGATTTGAAGGAAGATGTCTCAAGAACAGCTAAAAAAGAAAATTACAAGCAGACTTACAAAGATAGGAGAAGGATATTATATTTTACTAAACCTTGATGTAGTACCACTTGAACAGGATCCTCTTCACAAGTTAGTAAATGTAACACGTGACAGAAAACCAGTCAGTGCTCTGCAGAAGGAAAATGTGCGTCTTTCCAAGTTGAACTATGCAAGCCACAAAAGTGAGGCGTACTTCATTTTTGTCTATCCACAGTTTTCATAACGATTGATCATGCCTATGACTTACACTTTTTTATTGGACAACTTCAGTGAGTCCATTTATAAGAATATTCTTGGTTTGTGTAAAAGACAACGTGAATTAATCTCGTTCTATCTTCATGCACAGTCTTGTATTCTAACACCAGAAAGTGGAGAACAGGCCGAATCTGGTATTGAGCTTCACTTCCTACATATAACTACATTTTAAATCACAGCCAAAGCTAGAGTGAATTTAAGGCATTATACAGTGCTTTAGCTGACCCTAAAACAGTATGTCGTGGGTAAATCCCTGTGAACAGCTCAGCCCCACCCAGCCACTTGCTCACTTCCCTCAGGGTGATCGGGGAGAGGATTGGAAGGGTAAAAGTAAGAAAACTCATGGTTTGAGATGAATGCATTTTAATAGGCAAAGGAAAAGCTGGGCGTGCAGGCAAAGCAAAATAGGCAAAATATGAAGAAAACTAATCCCATCCCAACCAAAACCAGTACAAACATGGATCTAAAATGTAAGTAGACTAGATATACATATCAGGATTACTTTTACATCAAGTTATGTAGTTTGTTGACAGTATGCTTTATATATGTATTTAATTTTAAAACGTATAATGTATTAAAACACGTCTCTCTAGCAGGTATTACTTTTCTAGAAAAGGGGAAGAAATACTTTTTAGCTTTGCATTCAAATTCTTATTTGAGTTTTTGTCTTTTTAGTCTCACTATGATATTAATAACATTTTTTCCAGTTCTAGTAGCTTTGAAAAATATGGGCGTAAGATTGGGCAGAAATATTACTCTGATAGAATCATCAGCAGTGTAGTCTTTCTAGCTATCTCAAAAACAGCAAGAAATTTGCACAGTAACACTAACTACAGATACTGCCTTTAGCACAGTTCACTGTAGCTGGCTATAAAGCAAGCATTTACAATGTGAGCTTATCTTTATCACAGAGCCCCTTGCTCCAGGGGTAAACTGTGAAAAGGGATGTCAAATGACTATTTAGTGAACAAGGCTTGCATTTATTCTCTGGGGTTTTTTTATTATTTCTTTTGTTAGCTTGCAGTAACACCTGTCTAGGTGACAGAAAACATTTGAGTTTGCTTTATTTGCTATCGCTCATAAAACCTTGGAGAATAGAAGTGTGTAATTATTCTGAGTCTTAAGAAAATGAAAATTTGAGATAGTAAGCTCTGCTTACCTGGAATATTTTCCCAACAGCACACAAGATTTTCCTGAATCACAGGCACTGTTGTCTGTCTCAGAATGAAATATTAATTGTTATTGATTAAAATATGTTTCTGCTCTTAATCCAGTGTTGAGGGATATATATTCCTTTTAATCTCGTTTTCTGTGTAGCCTGCATAAGAAGGTGAGAGAAGTTTAGAATATTAATCTCTGTGGACTAGTGTTTTGCCATCACAGTCCTGGCCAAAAACACGGGAAAGATTACCTGGGGTGAGTAGGAAGTAAGGGAGATCAGCACTGAGAACCCACGAAAACACTGTGCTGCTTCATAGCAACAGCTTTGGCCTCTTTCAGCTATCAGTGTAACCTGGCTCAAATTCCTAAAAACTACAAAAAGCTGTGGTTTTAACAGTTATCTCTGTAATATTTGGTGTCTTGCTTGAATTTCTGTTTCTGTAGTCAAGATTCACTTTGCAGACACCCTTCTGTTATATGAATGTCCTAATGAAGGATCTCAGAAATATTAATTAACAATGTTTTAATTGCAACCCTCACATTTATGAAGAAACTCCTGAAGATGAGACACACCTGTACCCCAAAAGATTCATAAACCAGCCAAGGGAAACAATTCTTTTTTTTTATAAAGAAGTCCTAGTGTTTTTAAACTTCATCTCAGGTTTCTGAGAGGCAGGTTCAAGATCTTTGTGTGTCTGAGGTCGAAAATCAACCCAGATATACAAGGCGAAAACTGAGTTGGTCACTTTCTCTCACAGTCATTCTATGTCTTTCTTAACTCTGTTTCTTCCTGAGAATGTTTGAAGTGCATCAGTGGAAGGGAAGAGCAATATGGGAAAGAGATGATCATCCTGCTACAGGACCCTGTCAGCAAGCAATTTTTTTATTTGCTCACAAATAAGTTGTTCCAGCCTTCTCCCCAAAATACTTGGTCATACACAGGTTAATAGTCCTGTTAGGGTCCTTTTGCAGTACTATGACCTGCTGGCGTAAGGCTTCTCCATCCATTGAAGAGAGATTGACATCTTCAGAAGGTTATTCATTTCATCTGTCATGGAAGTCTATCCATTGCCCTCTCTAGACAGCTGGCTGAGAAGGGAGCTTAGATAATAGACTGAAATCTTTCCTCTGGGTGATGAAAACACCTCAGTTTTCCTTCGTAACATTACATACCAGTTGCATATTAAAAAGCCTTTGGTGCTTTTCCCATGCAGCCAATACTACTTTATCAATTTTTGTTTTGTTTTATAGAACAACTGAAGGATTGTTTTGACAATATACTGTTGATCTGGAAAAATCACAATCAATAAGTATTATAGCTACTCAGTGACTAGATTATCAGAAAAATAAATTAGGAACTATCCTGCTTGCAAATAACCATTATTTCATATGATAGGTAGAAAAAATTGTATACATGTCATGGCTTATTTTTCATCTGCAAACACAGAGAGACCTTTTCTAATGTTATAAATTTCATTTATTGATCAGAGATAATGATAAATTGGTTTCTTTTGGAGTGCTCTTTGCCTAAGCCCTGTCTTTTAAATTAAGAACCTGTTTTGCATTACCGCAACCCAACACAAAAACTGTGTGCCTGTGTGTGTACAAACAAGTCACTTCTCTCTCTTCTGTTTTAACACAACTGACTTGGCTGTCTTTCTTATCAGGAAAATAAATCTATTTTTGTCTGATCTTTGTTTTCAGGTATAGCAAACATACTGTCTCCTGTTGTGGCTTATGCTACAGAGGATTCTGACATTTGCATTTGTACATCATGTGCATTTGGAAATAAAGGGGTGACAGCTTAACTCCATGTTGAAAACAGGCTCTTGTATTAGTATTGCTCTATAGCTTGTTGTTTTGCTTTTTATTTCCCCTGGAAGATCTCGAAATCTACTGTGAAGAATCTTTGTGTTAAAGAAGGAAAAAAGGACAAAAATCAGACAAGAAGAAAGGGCAGAATTGTCACAAAACACCAGAAGCTGATAGAGATCCAAGCCTTTGGGTCCACAACAATAAAAATATACTGAGGTGGCCATAGGGGAATTCGCCCTTTTCAAGCACACTTCGCACCTTGTGATGGCTGCGGAATGACAAGGTCTGAAAACACAGCTCCTCATCCTTAAAGTAGAAAGAGGTGATGGTGAAGAAATACATAGAATTCAGTATACAGAAAGGTTTCCAAACTGACGTGCACAGCTCTGGTCTCTCTTGTAAATAGCAATAATCAAAAGCATCTGACTGCCTGTGTAGGTGCGTTTGCCTTACTTGGTACTCAGCAAATGCCAACTCACAGATAATTGCATGCGAACAGCTGATGGAATTAAATTAAGTGGATAGAGGTAAAGGGATGAAGATGAGTTTGTGCAAAGTGGAGAAAGGATGGGGGCTGACACTGTGGTTCAAAGGAGAGAGATGTTAGGAATAAAAAGCTTTAAGGACAAAATAATCCATATGCTGTTATTTTCATGAGGTTATTTTTAATGTGAAGCTGTCTAAAAATTCAATATCTACAATGTAAAAGTTCGGAAGCTAAATCAATACAAATCATTGCTGCTCTGGTCTTTCTCAGATTCTCACTAAATGACGGGTTGAATACTGAACCTGAAGCAGGGCACGTCAACTGCCTCAGCAGAGTTACAGGGAAATACCAGGGCAGAGAATTAGTTTAGAAATGATCACAAGGTTTAAGAAAAAGAAGGTCTAAAATATTACGCTAACCAAATCTTATGATAATGTAGTGTTAAGAGTAAAATTATGCATCTGTGGTACACAAGGGGGTTGAGGACAAAACGGAGGTACAGAGAAGCACAGTGACTCTGTTCTGTGTCAGCCTGCAGGGCTCGAGCCCTTCATGCTGTGTCAGACACAGGGGTGCAGTGCTGGCAGTACGTCCAGCGTTGACCAGTCCTTTCAGTAAGTGGAGAAGATGGACCACAAGTGCTGTAAAGTGCTGAGAGGAGACGCTTTTATTTCCTTTCCACACTGGGTGCAGCTGACCACTGAAATGACAAGTCCCAGCATTTAAAAAGCATGACATCTCAAAATCTGATCTGGAAACCCTGCCTTCCTCCTGTTCTCCCACCACTTCCACATCTGGGAGTAGAAGAGCTTTGTCAGAGCCAGCATGCTCTTGACCTTCTTGAGTAAGACAAACCTTTAGCCTTGAAAGGTGTGCTAGACTTCTAGCTCTCCTTTTCAGGTTGCTCATGTCTAGCCAGGTGTGTGCATGGCTATCCCACCAGTTCCTTCGTTCCTAGTAGGAAAACTGGGAAGGAAATAATTATTTTGCATCCAACACCAAATGTTTCCCAGTACACCTTTAATATATGCTCTCCCAGTTTATGACTTGTTGCTACTGTTACGCTAATCACCATTTGGCGTCATAGAGAAATTTTCTTCTCATTTACAAATAAGCATGCATTTCTTTTCTCTCAGAACCCAGTGACCTGATAGACAGTTTCAGTTACAAACTTTTCTTTTTTTTTAATTTCAGTTAGAGAAGTGTCATGTACCAGTGCCTGGAGAGAATTTATGAAGCACTGGGTTCATTATTGCCTTCAACAGACATTTGCAGACACCCTTTGAAGTAAGAGAGCTGGGCTTGAGGCACTAAGAAAACCACACCTTTGCCATGCTCTCAGTGATCATGCAAGGGTGAGCCAGGGGAGCTTCATTGTCAGAGAGCCTGAGGACAGCATTCATACAGAGCAAGAGCAAGCCTGCAGCAGTGGTTAAGTTAGAGCCAAAGAATGCTCATAACACCACGATCACAAAAAAGTCACAGTGTATGCACACCACAAAAGGTTTTCTCTTTCTTTAGGTGGTTTTTGTGGCATAAATGCAAGATTTTCTGTTTTTCTCTGCTTGTTAGCTTAAATCTTAACGTATTTGTCTGTGGTACTAGTGTATGCTGTAAAATACACGATTGATTTAATCCTGCCAAGCCTTAGCTTTTGATAGATGATTTGTGAGTCTTCAACTTCAGAAATTTAAGACTACTTTAGTTTTAGGTTTTGCATTTAAAAGATAACACCTTGCTATGTAACATTTTGCTTGAAGACAGTTGAATGTTCGGGTCTTTCAGTGGAATCAATGCCACTCTGGAATTTTTCTTTTTAGATTTGCTTATTATATCTTTCTTTTTGAATTAAAGTGTGTGTAGTACTCAGAAAATGTTCCATATTTCTAATCTAGAGAATAATGTAGCTATTATTTTACTCTCCTGTGTACAAATTTCCTCCTCTGGATTTTATGGAGGTACAGATTCTGGAACAGGGAAGTAATTAATTCTCTATACTGATCCAGTCCCTGGCCTTGTCTGAAATGTTAAAAGCAACTTTCACAAAATATTTCTTTCTTCCTTCTTCTTTTCTCTGATAGATTCCATAAAATAAGTCTGAGGGTACTGGTAGAAAATATCCATAAGGGACTAAAGGAAAAAAGAATCAATGTCTTTACTAGATTGTGACAAATGTACGCAAGGAGTGAAGTCGCATAATAGGAAGACATAGGGACGCTTTGAGAAATGCTGTTCTCTGCTGCACAAAAGTATGTGTTGTCCTATTCTTAAATAGTACTTTGAGGTGTTCAGCTGAGTTTGACCAAATGGCATGTTTGTGCACAGATTGAGTGAGAAACAGACCAACCTGAAGCCTTTTTTATGAAAATCTGTATTTTAGGGTGTAGCAAAATAAACAGCAGATGCTAATGACTAGATCATTCAAATCACTGCCTTCCCATTTCAACCAACCAATATTATTAATTTTTTAAAATAGAAAAAAAACCCACCCTTCCAGAAAATAGCAACTGTCTCCTGGAGAATTTTGCTTCCTTTAGGAATAAGATTTCCAGATACTCTACATCAGCACAAAATGAATGTCTCCTCTATTCCTATGCTTATTCATCCATTTCCCACTACTCCCTGCAGGGGAGGAGAGGTCAGGAAGTGATTCCTCATATCTACCTGCAGCCTCCACTCTGGAACACCACATCCTTACAAACAGGCTTTATCTTTCCTGTGTTGCTGTGAGATAAGAAAATACTATCTCCTGCTTAGGAATCGACAAGTGTAAGAAAAAGAACCAGTTTGGTTTGTTGTGGGGTTTTTTCTTCCAATTATTGATGTACTTTTGTCAAATCTATTAACCATGTCTAGATCCAAAATCAAGGTAGCATCATGTTTGCTTATTTAGTTCTTCTTACCTCCTTATATTCCATAAAGGAGGGTATACTCTGAGAAAATTTAAAACAGCGGGAATTCTTTTTTCTAACGACTGAGTACTACAGAGACCATCAAAGTGGGAGTCTGTATGACAAGACTGAACAACATGTCGGATGTTGTACAAGACTCTAAATAAAGACACATACAAAACTATTGGACAAAGGTAGTGTCGCGGGTTAAGGCTGGGCTGGCCACTAACGTGGACAGACGCTCTCTAACCCCCTCTTCCCTCCCCAAACGGGAAGAGAAAAGGGAATGAGGCAGAGAGACTTACGGGTGAGAGAAGAAAAAACACTAGAACAGCTTTAATGAAAATAATGGAAATAATGGTTAAAAGATAAAAGTAAAGAATTATATACAGCTATAGATAGTTGCTCGATATCAAACCCAACTCCCTCCCCCGATAGCAATCCCCACTGGTGCTGCAGAGCAGGAGGCACTGGGGAAACCCCAGGCTCAGCGGCAGCAGAAGCTGGGTACAGGGAGCTGGATTCGGGAACTCAGGATCCGGATCAAAATCAGGAGGTCAGATGGAGTCCTCTCTGGACACCGGCCATTGCAGAAAAGGCGAAACGAAGGGCAAAAAGGGCAGCGAAAAAGGGACGAAACTCTCGTGATCACTCAATTTGTACTAAATATGACGTATATGGGATGGAATACTCTCGTTGGTCACCTGTCCTGTCTATTACCCCCCAGAGGTGCAACCTTTTACTTCCTTGTGCCCCCTCTTACTACCCGGCACCCCCAGCATGGCACACAAGAGCCAGCAGTGGCTTGGTCACTACAGAAATAAGTATAAGCAAGAGCTTATACTTATATAGCAAGAGCTACTGAATCCATGGCTTACAACTCTGCAATACTTATTTATAGCAGAAGAACTTGGTCTATAAACAAGCACTAGACCCTGTGTCATTTGTTATGTTATCTGTACTTTACTGTGATTAGGACAAACATCCAGATCAGTTCTACTTCTTGAATTTACAAAGTAGCCTGATAGACAGTCAATACGGTGCTTTTCTGTAAGGGATAAGGACAAGCTGTGCAAAGCTTGCTTCTTCCACCCCCTTTTCTCCCTTTGATCATTACTTCTTTCTTTAATGTTGTTTTCAGCCAAAAAAAAAGCGCACTACACGACCTTTGAGAAATGCCAGGAAAACATTTTCTCTGCACCGCTCCAATTTGCAGACATCAGGTACATCCTTACTCCGAGCTCTGCTCAGAGTAGCAGCTCTGAGACAGATTGTGTTAAAGTGCCTCTCGCTGCACTCTCAGGGACACCCACGCACCCCTCCTGACCTTCCTCGGCTGCTCAGTGAGGCTATGGGAGTTTCACTAATGAACAGCACTGCACCATCCGTTTGGCTCTCACCGTTGCACCTCCTTAGGGTGAGGGATGAGCAGTGAGTAAATGCTGCCAGTCCAATACCTTGGTCTGACTCACGAGGCAATACAGCTGCTGCTCCTGTGTTTTCTGCCTGCTTTTTTTTTTTTCTTTCCAGAATGACTCAGATACATCCTTTTTCAGAAATAGCCCCAAAGTGTAGAAATTTTAAATGTAGGTAATAGAAATGAAATCATCCAAGTATATGTGATAGAAAGAAATAAAGAAAAATTCAACCAATTAAAAACGATTGTAGCTTTTCCATATGCATGACTTTGTGTGCAGGTGCCTGTGTCTTTAGACTGTGCATTTCAAAATGGATAAAACCCACTACCTGTGAATAGTTTCAGAAGTACAGGTTTCAGGTTTTTGTGATCCCACAGGTTTTGGCAGCTGAATCTTAAAAAGAAAAAAAAAAAATCTCTTGGGCATAAATTGTGTATCAGGGCTTTTACGTTGCACATGTTCAGTCAAAAAAAAAAAAGAAGAAAAAAGGAGATATATTCCATTATAATGATTGCACTTTCTTTTCATTTTCTTGGGACAAATCCTTTCTTCTTTCTTCTCTGTATAGTTCCTAGTACATTTTTACATCACTGTCATATAGCATTTGGCATTTTGAGGTGCACTGTGCCAGAAATATACAATTTATCTTGCACTCTATGATAGATGGAAAGATAGTGATTTAATATGATATGAAGACTAGTGTGCTCAATCTTTATCTGTACTAACTAAAGTATTGTCATTCTGTAACTGTTTTTATTGGCTCTTAGGGAAGTGAAAGAGAATATTTCTTTACTGGTGCTTTCAAAGGGAAAAAATCTAACAGCAGACTGGGCTGGGTGCCCTGTCCTTTCTTGTGAGAAGCGAAGTGCTGCTGCATGGAGCAACCTGGAGCGGGCTGGTGACAGGAGGAGTGGTCACAGTTACCTGTGCTGGTCAAACCAGGCCCACTCAAAATAGATGTAGTCGTCTGATAGAGGCAGTCTCATACAGTCAGTTTAGCCGCATCTTGTGTAGCTACATCAGTTTTTCAGGTTTGTGTTAGGGCAGTCTTCTTTTGAAATTCCTCCCTTCCCTACGCACCGTTTCCTTGTTTACTGTCAGCAACATCTGCGTTGGTGTCGTGTTGTGTCTATACAGAAAAGACAGCGGGCTCAGGTCGCCAAAGATCCACGTTGATGCCAGCCCCAAAGTCACAATGGGAGAATCACCCTCGCTTCTTCATTTGGCAGGGCAGGTCCTGGGCCAGCCTTCCGCTGACATCCTACTCCCTCATCCTTGCTCGGCTTTCCCCAGGATCACCTACAAACCCTCCCATTGCAGGCTGCAGTCATGTCCCAGGATTCTCCTCCCGTGTTCCCACAGCATCTCAAGAAGAAAGAGATGGCTTGGGGGCCCTTCGCGGAGCAGTGTGACTCCTTTTGCAGAGCAGGACAGTGCACGAGGAGGAGAGGGCAGAAATAAAAGTTTTTCATGTCCCTTCTGGACACGAGTGTACAGACAAAAGCAAATTAACAGCTCTGCAGAGAGGTTTTTTCTGCTCTCCAGGGAAAAGTAGGAAGTTAACAGTATTAGGGAGCAATTTTTTGCCTTTCTAGGAGGACCAGAGTTTCATCTGGGTTAAGTGGTATAGGAATACATTTTTCCTTGCTCTCTGCAGGCATGTGTAAGTAGTTTAAAATAGGCAGAGGCATGACTCCAGCAAAAGAAAATACAAAATGGGAACAAACCATCGTAGCAACAAGTACAAATCGCAGAGTCATTCTCCCAGACACAGACACACAAAAGACATGTTAATTAGTTACATGTTTCTTACTTTCTGATAATACGTCTGCTCCCTGCTCTGCATTTTGCAGCTCTTTGTAGGGCTGAGTGTTGTGGAGCAGAGTGGGAGTGGATGCCGTACTTCCTTGGTGAGCAGCTATGCCAGTGACAGGATTTGAGCATATCAGGCAGATGTTTTATTCACTAAGGCTAAAAAGCCATTTTCTGTAAGGTTGAATATAGAATGATGTGAGTGGTATCTTGTTTTAATTTTCTATTGTTTTTTGGATGCCAATAAAAGATCAAATCTGCTTAGCACATGAGATATAAGAACAGCTGTGTTTTGATAATAGTGCAGGAAAACAGATAACCATATTGAATTGTCTCTCTCCAAATCCTCCAAAGCAAAAAGCACAATCACATTAGAGCACTATGGAAACTCAGTAAGTTTTCTTCGGTTTTTATTCAGTCCTGTGCTGTCCAACTATTAAAACCCTGTCCAATGGACATGACATTGCGTGATATACTTCAAAGCCAGAGCCTAGGCTTTAGGCACTGGCATAAAATGATTTATTTGGGAAAACAGTAATGGTAAAACACCATTTTCAGACTGTCCGCATGAAAATTCCTATACACATCTCTTTGCGCTTGATTCAAGATCCATGAAAAACCTGTTTTAGTGCTCAGGCCTTGTGTGAAGAGCCCTGGCTATCAGGAGGAACAAACCAGAAGAAAGAAAATAAAAGAAGGGATTAGCTCACTGCTGTTAGACGAAGTCTGCATTTCATTTAAAAAGGCAGAGGTGTTCCATTTGTGACTGGTACTGGCAGTTAGCTGATTTTGGTGTTCAAAGTTTTTGATTTAATTAAAAACTGCGCAGTATTATCAGGACTTATAGATTTCCTAGGAAAAAAAAATTATGTGTTCTTCACACTTACTGCACGGAAGACAGATAATTTAATCAATCCCTCTGTCACCTGCATTTGTCTGTCCAAAGGGAAAAGCACAATGATACCATCAGCGATTCGAAATAGTTGTCATTTAAGTACGACTTGGATGAAAGTTCATTTTATTGATGATAGGTGCCTGGTGCTCTTACTGCTGCATTGACAGAAGCCTGTTTTTTTTTTTTTATTTTTGTTGCCTGGATTAAAAGAAGGAGCATGAGCAGGTTTGAAAATAAATAAATAAATAAATAAATAAATAAATTCACAGGAGTAATTTCTTCCCTCTGCCTACCTCCCTTTGCTTCTCCAGGATGTGAACCAATGGTCTCAGCCAGAAGAAAGCTGTGCATCTTTTCTTTCTGTGATGCCAAAAGGACCTGATCTCTGTAGCAGCCTTTTTAGCTGCCGTGGTGAGATCCTGTTTATGTTTTCCAGTGATGTTAAAAACTCAGACCTCCAAGAGCTGTAGCCCTGCAGTAGGGAGCTGAGCAGCACCCAAGATGAAACACGGGCGCTCTCACTGGAGTGGGGTCTTCTGCATTAGCACTCAACAGCAAGCTCTTTAAATATTGCTTTTTGCTTAAACATGGCTTCTGAGCCTGCTCTTGAATAGCGTTAATAGGAGAGAAGACTAGAGAAGTTATTAAAATAGATATGTCAGATTTATGTGGCAAACAAAATGTACTAAATACACGTAGTTGAGTAATGGTCTTTTTTTTATAAAAATCTTTATATGGTAAATAATAAATAAGATACTGAGCCAAAAATTACATTAAATCTATATAAATTGTAGAGCCTTATTCAAACAAAAGGATTTATGCAGATAATTCTATTAGTGGTATTGATAGCTATCTACATAAATCCCAGCTTTTTCAACAGGAAAAAATGTTTCTTCATTTCAAAAGCATCTGGACATGAAATAATGTACTACTGCGATCCTTAATTTCAGTTAGGAAGAGGGGGATGGTATTTTGTGAGTAATTATCATATATGTTTCCAAATAATGCAGCCAAGACATTTTTAAGGGACTTTTTAATTGAGTGAAAAATAACACCTTTGCTTATCTTTCATAAAGCAAGAGCAAATCTGGCATATGAAGTCTTTTTTTTTCTGCTCAAATCATCCGTAACACTTGGAAATTTAAAAATCCCTTATTGAGATGAGTTAATTCATTTTTATCAAACAGTAACGAGTTTATGCAGAAGAGGTATTGAAGAATTCTTAGATACATTTCTTAAAAAAAACCCCTATGAATTCTTCACTGAACAGCTTAAATACCTGTGTGGATTTTGATAATTGCTTATGAATATTCACAGTACTAGAGCTCTGGCCAAATAGTCAGTAGAGAGGCCCTTATGCTCAAATGCTAGCATTTGATTAAGTTTCTCTAGAAGTTTTCCTTTGTATTGAGTTAGAATCCACCCAATTAAGCCTGGAGGAGAGATGCGTTTTCTGAAAACGATGTGGGTGAGGGAAGAGGAGGAACATTCATTATTTTGTCCGAATATCCTACCAAAAAAAAATGATTTGTAGTTTGCGAGTTGTAGATCCGAACTCAAAATTGGAAGGAGCACCTGAGTCTTCGTCAACCTTATCATGACTCTTGTAATTAAGCGAATATTTGTTCCTTTCAGAAAAAAAAAGGTGACTGTAGGAAGAGCAATGTAGATGCACGGGGAAGGTGCACGGCTCTCCCGCAGCCTGCCTTTGGCTAAGTGACCCACACCAAGCTCTGCGATGCCACAGCTCAGGGGTTTACCAAGCTCGCTGAGACCTGCTAAAATCCATGCCTGCACTGCAGCTGCATCTCTGACGCACCCTTGTGGGGCTTAGAAGTCCATCTCGTGATGCTGCATCCAGTAACCAGTCTCCAGCTGCTTTCCATGCAGACACACTGAAATGCAGCTTACTTTTGTCTTGGTGACACATGCTTCTCTCCTGCGCTGATTGCGTCTTGCCGTTTAGACTGAAACAGTAACAACATTATGTGTGATGATCAGTTGCTAAGGGGAGGACTAGAGATGCGCTACTCGCCACGGTGTATTTCTCAGTGGTGGGTGTCAGGTCTATGCTGGGCAGCAGAGGAGGAAGCAGAGCATTGGCTGGCGCTCGCAATGAGACATGGAGTTCCCTGTCCCTGGCCATGCAAGAGGCCACAGGGGCTCCTTGCTGCATCGATGGACCTACTCAGGTGGGCATTAAAGTCCATGATGCTGCTGTGTGGGTTTTTTGGCTGCAGAAAAGCTGCCTTTTACTCTCCACTCGTCTAGGTAAGGTGTCTTCAATACTCCTACACATGTTTAGCTAGAGATTTGCAGCATTATTTCAGGGGAATTTTGAATCCTATTTCTGATACATTTATTAATCGAGTATCTTGAGACACTGGAACATGTTGCCAAGAGAGGTGATAGAAGGCCCATTCCTGGAGGTTTTTAAGGCCAGGCTGGATGGCACTCTGGTCATCCTGGTCTAGTGAGGGATGTACCTGCCCATGGCAAGGGGGTTGGAACTAGATGACCTTTAAGGTCCCTTCCAACCCTGACAATTCTATGATTCTATGATTCTATGCTCTTGTGATATGTCTTCAAATAATATTTATTATTTGAACAATTTTGTTGCTCTCTATTGTATGTTAACTTTGAGACAGTAATAAACCAAGTGTTGAAAACTACTTTTCAATAGGGTTTAGAAACCAAGGCAGTGGAAACATAGTGACACCTAGAAACTCTGATTGCTGGGAAAGGTGGGCAAAGAAGGCTGCAAGCGCAATGTTCAGGACAAAATATTCTGGGAAAGCTAATAGGCACACTGAGCATCTGGAAAGCCTGAAAGGACTGAGCTGAAAAGGATGAAGCAGAAGGGGAAAACCAAATGATGTTGTTTATGTTTGTATCTTACAACTGACAAGGAAGATTTTTAAAAAATATTCTTTGAAGAGCATTGTTACGTCTAATTATTTTTTCTCAAGTCCCTGCCACTGATGTGTCTTTTGTTGTCTCTTCCTTCTCTTAAATGTTTCAACCTGTTCCAAAGTCAGCAATGCATCTGCTTCTGTATTTCTCATGCTTATATACAATGTGCAATATAAATGAAGTCTATGGCTGTTATTTTATGTTATTCCACACCCAAAAGTAATGAGAAACTATTTTATAGCCACACATATCTTCTATTTATTTTACACCAATAAAAAATTCACAGAATCATAAAAAGTACGGAAACTATTGTTAAGAATTATATTTATTCAACTAAGATTTAGGGCACAATTTCTTTTATAACTTATGTTTTATTAAAAAGCTTTGATGGTAGTAAAATATGCTATTAATTATTTTGCAACATTCATTTATTTCTAAGGAAATTTGAAAGGGTAAGTCTAATATGAGGCATCAAAACAGAAGAAAAATGCCAAGACTGCAAATATCCGTATCTGAAGTAGAAAAGGGTTTCCAAAATGACCTGTAAAGTATCTGTTTTATTTCACACTGGGGTGAGTGTTCACTGCCTCTTAAGAAATGGTGTGCCTTCTCCAGTAAAAGCAATCTGTAGAGCCGTAGCAGGAAATAAGAGGGCTCTTCGTTCCAGGTGTTGAGTTTCCAGGGGTTCACTCATGACAGGGCTGATTTGTTGGTTTCAGAATGGATGAAATTCACTCCTTCAGGCAGTCTGTAAACTAAAGTCACTTACTGCATTCAAATGTACCTTAAACTCCCAAGTGTGGTTGTTACTGATACCCTAAGTAACATGCAGGGAGCAATTTGTTTTTATTTATATGCAATTGTCTGTCTTTCCAAATCTCCAAGGAAGACTTTTGGAAAGGTTAAATATGAGGCACACACTTCAGAGGAAGAAAGCAAACATGGTACCCTACCTCCCATGAAGACCATTTTCACAATAACTGTGCTGAACTGTACCCTCTGCTGTGCAAACACATGCCAAAGCCTCACTTTGCTCACTCAGAATTACTTCGGGTTTAGTTTTTTGGTTTCTTTTTCCATTGTTTTGTGCTCCAAATTTAGAACAGGATACGTGGAAGCCAACCCTAACCAACTCTTGCTATTAGATATCACATCAGGGTTTCATCTTAGGTTGCAACAAAAGGAATAATTTCTGATGTACTTTAATATATATTGGTGCATCTGCTCAGAAAATGAGCTAGTCCCATGTAATTTTACAGGAAAAATGTATTTAATTATATCACCTCTACTAGGGAATGTACTAGGCTGAATAGCTGTAAAGTGTATTTAATGCTATTTAAAAAGATAAAAACGTGAGGAGGAAAGATTTACATTTAAATCATATTTCAATCAACCTTATAGGTGCTGTTTACAGAGTAAGGGTATAAAATGTTAGCTTATTAAATACGCACAATGTTTTGCATTGCAGAAAAGATGTGGATTGTACTTTTGATTTCCAAGCAAATTAAACCTGCTGTCAGAAAGCACACTGTAGCAGGATACAGTGGGCTCTGTGGAAACCAATTTAAGCAATTTATTCTAGTGCTTAAAATTTGGGTGAACCGGATTTCAGATAAATTCTTAGTGACAAGCTTAGGTTCCTCTTACAAGAATAGAAAGAATCCTCATTCTGTGTAGGCATGGGATATTTCCCCTTCTTCTGATGACAGATTAAGGGCTGTACATTTACCCTCCATCCAAAAAATTTCAACCGTGAGTTGAAAGAGTTGGAAAGGGAGATCCTACACAGAAGGCACAAAAATGTAATGCAGTGAGACAGCCTCCAAGACACAGCAACCAGCTGTGCCTTGCCACATACGCATTACGGGTTGGACAAACGCGAATGCTTGCAGACCAGCCCACTCATCCCCAACCTTCTTCCGTGCAAACGCAGGCAGCGATCCCACATTTTCCTAGTTTCCTTTCTCTTTTCGGTTCACAACCACATATAAATGGTTTTTTTCAGGCCTTTGGAGGCTGCAGAAGGGGCCAGAATCTGTGTCTTCAAAATCAATTAATTCCAGTCAATCTGTCTCAACATATAATTTCCTTTAATCCCTATACTATGAAAAAGAGGAGGGGAAACCCTGCCTATGCATTGCCTTGTGGGTTTTTTTGTAATGTGCAATTAGTATACTACAACACAAATGAAGTTCTCAAACACCAACTTTCTGCTCTAATGAACAGCCAGGGACATATTTTCATGTAGAACTTTTTATGGTATTCACAGTGCTTAAAAAATATATACTAAGAACACTGATTCATCATCCAGTTGAGAATGCTGAGAATTCACCTGTTGGGAAAAATGTTTATGATAAAGATGAGGCCATAGGGTAACTGCTGGCATTTAACTGAAAAACATCTCAAATAATTGTTTGTGTAACATAAAACAAAACAGCTTTGAAGATAAACAAGTGTCTAAGGTAGGATAATTTTATTGAACAAGTATAATTCCATCGTAATAATGCATTATGTATTTAGGTTAGATGATTCTAAAGCCCTTTACAGACTGCATGCACTGTCTTCACTGTATTCAGGAAAATAGGTGAAAAATTCTAGATGGCGCTCAAAAGTTAAATGACTCAGCAAAGTCCTTTTTGATTCTTTCTCAAAAAGAATCTGGGAGGCTTTATATTGCCATCATATTCTCCCAGTCAACATATTGTTAAATTGCTGCCACTACTGAAGAAATTGGTTTCTGTTTGTACAACACCCAACCATATTTTCAGCCATCTTATCTCTGGACAACAATCACAGCGAGTCCAATTTCTTGACATAAAGTCTATTTTTCTGAAAGTGTCATCTATCTCCCAAAAGACTCCGATCAGACACTTCTGTTAGCATCCTTCAAGTTTCCTCTGGATGAATCTGTCATGCAATTAGGTTACTGATGGGCTGCCGTGACAAATAGGTTGCAGTTTGCCTTTTGATGTACTTTTGGTTTTGATGCTTTAAGTATTTTCTCTTTCTAAATACTGTCCTCTGGGAGCCGTACCCACTCTATTTTATGTTTTGAATAAGATACTTGTTGCAGCATCTTTTGTTTGTGAATATGAAGAGCAAAGCTATAATGTGTTGTATTTTTCCCAAGAGTGAATTTTATTTTGAACAATACTTATTGTATCGTGGAGCAGTCTGTAGACTTAAGAGCATATTTAGTTACTGTTTTTCTCTGGCCTGAGAGAGTT
This sequence comes from Trogon surrucura, assembly GCA_020746105.1. Classification (NCBI taxonomy): domain Eukaryota; kingdom Metazoa; phylum Chordata; class Aves; order Trogoniformes; family Trogonidae; genus Trogon; species Trogon surrucura. The sequence continues at coordinate 59,523,928 of CM036618.1, forward strand.
AGCCAATAACTCTCAGTCCATTAATGTACAACTGATTAAATAGGCAGTGAAATCTTTCAGCTGGTCAAATAAATGTTCTCATTTTCCCAAAATATCTAAATAGTAATGTTTTCTGCGCAGCCTTCATTTGGCTCTGCTGCCTGTGGCTTACAGTACCATCCTTAACTATTTTATGATTTACTATTTTTCCTCAAGATCTCTGCCTTGTTTGCTGCACAGTGGAATGAATCTGTAGATAAATCACATCTAAACAATGAAAGAGACTATTGTCTGAAGGATCTCCTTTGCTAAAGTTGGAACAGGGAGGCAGGAGCCTGCAAGAGAGAGAAAAAATAAGAGAGCTGTTGCTGCCCAGGAGGACTAGATTCTACTCCTGTCTTTACTGCCTGAATTTCTGAGTGCTGCTATGGTCCACTTTCAAGCATAACTTTTGCCTAGTAATTGTATTCTTTTTCTGGTTCATTTATTTATGTATGTATTTATTTATTTAAGTTTACTCTGAAGTATTTTTCTGAAAGAAAACCAAATAGAATGCTATCACAAAAATTTAAAAGATGAAAGATCAAATTTCTCTTTTTATTATTTGAGTAATTCTATAGTTAAATTCAGTAGCTAGTTCTGACTGCTTTAAGCTATGTTGGAAGAATACTAACTAAGCAATGCATGATGGCCTTTAAATTGAGTTATAGAGCTACTTTATTGTACAAGATCAATGCCATACAATTATAGAATACACTCCCAATTTCTCACTGATGCATTTTTCCAATTTCTTGCTGCCTTATTTTTGCCCGGCTTTCCCTACACCAGTATGGAATAATTCAGGTCAAAGAGAATTAACTCATTGTTCAAATTATTTATTTAAATTCCAATCAACAAGAGTTTTTATAAAACTAACTTTAAAACCTTGTGCGTTGCGGCTTTTCATTACCATGTTTAATGAATAAATTATGAATGCAGATTTTAATGACATAAATGTGAGGATATTGCTTTTGAATTTTGCAACACATCTAGAGGCAAAGAAATAAAATGGCCTCTTAAAAGAAACTTTTGGTACTGCGGGTGATTAGCCAACTCCTTAGGTCTTTTGCACGTGAACAGTGACTACTCCTGTGTTTTGTTTCTGTAAATGCAGAACACAATTCAGGATCTGCCCTTGAACAGGGCAACTGATCTGCAAACAAATTTAGGTTGAGTAGTGAAGAATATTGTTATTTGAGGGCTCCAATTATTTTCTTTTAGTTGCTTAGCATCCTTGTAACTTTAAAAAAATAAAAAGGCTTGGTGTTAATGAGGCATAATTCCACTTTCTAGACACTAATTTGTGTTTATTTTTATTTAGTTTCTCAGTAGAAATACTAACACTTAAGAATGGTCTACATTCACACTCTTCATTTAGGCACTTAAAGGATAGGTTTTCCCAAAGCAGTTAAGTGATTTAGGAGTGCAAGTTCTACTGGTCTTAAATGAAAAGCCCTGGTCAGTATAAGGTAGTACAAATGTTTTAGAGCTCTTGACACACTGGAAGTCAAAAGTGTCAGAAGACAACTATGCCCTAAAACCACTTTTTTAACATCCAGGTTATAAAATAAGAAGAGATAAAGAACTAGAAGTAAAACCCATAGAATAATAGAAATTAAAATTACAAACTTTACCCAGGTTGGCCTGTATTCTAAATTTTTCCCACCAGTCGTTCTTAAGTATGGACATATCCTACTTTAAACTGTCAGCTTTCTATTGTAAGTAATTAATTAACTCTCCAAAAGACGGATTTAAATTAAAACAGTGAATAGTGAAATTTAGGAGAGAAGACTTCTAAGTTTTTTCACACAAAACCACAACTTCTCTGTGAACCTGCCTAAAACACTGAACTTGCTACCTATTTCATCATGTTTACCAGTGTGCTCAATGTCTTCTGCACACTTTATTTTATAAAAACACTATTACTTTCATGAGATAAAGAGGTAATTATGGTATGTACTACTTAAAAGAGCTTTTTTTCATCTACAGGAGGTGCAAGCTTCATATATTAAGAATTTTGCCTTTGTGCAGCGTACTAAGGAAAAGTAGTAGAAGTGATACTAACTGGCAAACATAGCTGCTTGTTCAAATATTAATATACTCCCCATATAGTCATTATAACTAAAAGGAAAAAATTGCTTTTGAGCTTTTTATGTTCATCAATAGTTCATGAAAATACATAACAAGTTATGACATATCTAATAAAGATGAAAGGGATGAAAATCCTTGTGAATTTTTAATATGGATAATAAAGGGCATTAATACAGCTTAATTATATCGATAAATAATTAAAATTACTTTTTAAACTATGTTTTATTTTTATTTGAAATAATTTTACATGGTACTCTTGGAGGAATTACAATGCCAGCCACTCTACAAGGGGAAGTAAAAGTTGCTTTGTTATTCATCTGAGTAAATACGGCCATTTAAAACATGCTTAGGACATTTCAACCAAGATGCTGTATCTTTTAAAAATATATTTTTTAATCCAAAGTTTAGATAAATATTAAATAACAATGAAAAACTCAATAATCTTTCTTGAGTTTAGCTGGCTGATTGGGCTGCCACTCTTAAGGCAAATCAATTTCTATACACATCACCATACCAAGCAATAATGGGGCTGGCTTTTCAGGGGGCACATTTGGTTTTCAGTCAGCTCAGGTACAGCTGAGTTAAAGGAAAGGTGGGTGTTTGATTTAAAACCAGAAACTTAAACCAAAGTTCAGTACAAAGTTCCTAACCTTACCTCACTGAAGTATTGCAGCTTTATTCCCACAGCGAAATAAGCTAATATTTCCTAGGATCTTTAGCTCCTTAGTCATTCAGGGTTGACACTTTTAGCAAGATCTGTAACAAACACCCAGGTTGAAATTTGTCTTTTTAACCTTTGCTGCATTTTCACAGGGATGTGCACCTCCCTTTCTCTCTTTCCTCATCTCTCTCTGCATTCCCCAGCTGGAGCCTGATGGCACTCACCTAGAATCATAGGATCATAAAATATCTCAAGTTGGAAAAGACCCATAAGGATCAATTCCAACTGCCTGCTCCTTGCAGGACTACCTAAAACTAAACCATGTGACTAAGTGTTGCCCAGACACTGTGACAGGCTTGGTGCTGTGACCACTTCCCTCGGGAGCCTATTCCAGTGACCAACCAATGTCTCGGTGAAGAACCCTTTCCCAATGTCCAGTCTGAACTTCCCCTGATGTAGCTTTTTTCCAGTTCCTAATGTCCAGATGTATCACTTGCAGTGCTGCCACCTGATGACAGCTTCAACATATCTAAGTGCCTCCAGAGGTCTGTAGAGATTTTTTTGTCCAAGACTCAGGTGAGGCTTATTTCTGCCTTCTCCACTTGAAAAATTCCCTGAAAATTTGGCAGAGGTGTTTCTTAGTAGCTCTAGAGACATTTAGTCCTTCCCTTTAAAGTACTCGCCTGGTCTCCAGAGTCTCAGAGTTACTGATTGTGTCCTGTCTTGCACATAAAGGAGTCACAAGTGTTCACTGACAGGTGAATAGTCTTGAACTATCCCCATCCTCCTGTTTGACATATCCCTACAGAGAAATACTTCAACTGCAACACAAAAAACACTATGCCAATAAGAAAGGCAACACCTATATTAATAAAGCATTGATATATCTGCATGTTTATCACAACCTTCACATAGTTAACTTGTGAAATGTTTGTGAAGTGCATAATACTTTGTGGAGGTGTCTGTATTCTTCTAGCAAAAATAAATAAATAAATAAATAAATAAACCACATATTTGAAGCAATGGATGCTGGCAGGAATTCTGAGCTTTTGGTAGGTAGGAGCCAAACTGTATCTTTGCAAAAACTCAGAAACACCTGCTCTCCAGAGATAGAGTGTGACTCATGCACTTATTGCCCCTGAGGAAATATCACCTCCATGGCCTCCCAGCAGAGTAAAATTAAGATTTTTTTTCTTCCCCTGATACTTACAACTGAAGGTAATTGAATGGGTCACAAAGATGAGAGAGAGGGAGAATCTCTCACTGTCCATTGATCTTACAAGTCATGAAAAACTTAAAGGAAAAAAGCCACAACAACATAGTTGCCTGGAGGATAACAGCTTCATAGGCATCTATAAACTCCCCTCTCTTGTGTAAATATTCAAGGGAATTATTTAGTCATGTATTACAATAAAATAAACCGCTAGAGCTGAGGTAAAAAGATTTCAGATCAAGGTTTAGTGATTTTATTTCACAAAAGATTTATAAGTTCAAAAATATGCTTGCACTGAAATTAAGAGGAAAAACATACCAAAAAATATGTACCTAAGAAGCGTATAACAAGAGAGGGAGAAGAGCATTAGCTGTCCTTGATTTTAGGAAGTTGAAATCTTTCAGCCATAAATGCTCAGATCTGAAGAGGAGGAAGGACATGTAGCCCTCACACAAGAAGACCTCTTGTCAGCCAGAGGAAGATCAAGGTGCCCTGTGGGCCAGAACACTTGCTGAGTTGGCTCGGAGGATATACCCTACATAAAACAAGGTGAATGTCACAGAATCACAGAATGTCAGGGGTTGGAAGGGACCTCAAAAGATCATCTAGTCCAGCCCCCCTGCCAGAGCAGGATCCCCTACAGTAGGTCACACAGGAACGCGTCCAGGCAGGTTTTAAACGTCTCCAAAGAAGAAGACTCCACAACCTCCGTGGGCAGCCTGTTCCAGTGCTCTGTCACCCTCACAGGGAAAAAGTTTTTCCTAATATTTTTGTGGAACCTCCTATGTTCCAGCTTGTACCCATTGCCCCTTGTCCTGTCATTGGACGTCACTGAAAAGAGCCTGACTCCATCCTCCTGACAATCCTCCTTGACATAGTTACAAACATTTATGAGGTCACCCCTCAGCCTCCTCCAAGCTGAAGAGACCCTTCAGCCTTTCCTCATAAGGGAGATGTTTCACTCCCTTCACCATCTTTGTGGCTCTACGCTGGACTCTCTCCAGCAGCTCCCTGTCCCTCTTGAGCTGAGGGGCCCAGAACTGGACACAATATTCCAGATGTGGCCTCACCAGGGCAGAGTAGAGAGGCAGGAGAACCTCTCTCGACCTACTTGCTACTCCCCTTCTAATACACCCCAGGATGCCATTGGCCTTCTTGGCCACGAGGGCACATTGCTGGCTCATGGTCATCCTGCTGTCCACTAGAACCCCCAGGTCCCTTTCTCCTGCACTGCTCTCCAGCAGGTCAGTCCCCAACCTATGCTGGCAAATGGGGTTATTCTTTGTCAGGTGCAAAACTCTACACTTGCCCTTGTTGAACTTCCTAAGATTTCTCCCCACCCAGCCCTCTAGACTGTCTAGATCTCTCTGAATGGCAACACAGCCTTCTGGTGTGTCAGCCACTCCTCCCAGTTTTGTTCATCAGCTCCTGGCTTGTAACATGTTTGGGTTGATGTCGAGAAAGATTCCAGAGTTACACATGTATTAAGTGTACAAGGCTGTAGCCTCCCATCCAGCTCCATCTCAATTTCTTCTGCACTCTCCCTTAATCTTTTTTAATTAGGCCCTCCAGATCTGAGGGTCTTCTGTATCAGCTGTAAATCATTACACAGTCTTCTGTAATCATTTGAGCAATTTACGTTTTTCCCTTACTACTTTAGAAAGACCTTTGAAAAGGCTCAGAGGTTTTTGGTGGGGATAGGATAATTTTAATGGAGGCAAGCAATAGTGACATCAGCAAGTACTAAATGCTCTGAATTTGCAATAGAGATAAGGGATGTGTCTGCTGATGTTTCTCCAGAAGTTCCTCGTAGACCTGCACTGACTGCTGCTTGTGGAAGTCCTCACATACTTGTCATGTCCTTGCATTTTTCTGTTAATTTCTACATTTGCTTCTCAAGCCTAAGTAAATTTGTCCTAGAGGTCAACATCCTACACCAGTAAGTTCCACTGAGCTGAATTACGTTTTGAGTCACAACAGTTTATGTTTGAACCTTGAACTAGCTTTTTGCGGCACGTTTCAAGACAAAGTGTCCAGGGGTCCGTGTAAAGCTACAAGATAAGGGGGTCATCGTATCCACTGATGAATTTCCTTTCCTTGTTACTCACATGATCTTCATGGCTTCAAGCCACATAATAGAACTACTTTCTTTGGCATTCTATGCTTTCAACTCTGTACTGTTATAAAGATTGAGGTTACAATCAAGAAACTTGATTTCTTATTATTTCATTGCCCAGATCCACGAACAGAACTTAGCAAGTACCATTCAATTCAGTTGAAGACAAAACTATATTTTAAAATGAGGTGACGGCTATAAAATCTTGTGTCAAAACATTTTTGAATTTTGTATTTCATCTTAGTATGACATTTATCTAAGATTCAAAAGACCTTTGGATTTTTCCGCTGTTTTTTGTACTTAATTTAAAAAATTCTCTCTGTTGATGAATTTCCTCAAAGCGTAACTACATAGTCATCACAAAAGGGAATCTCCATCTGAGGTATTTTGGCATTTGCTTGTGCACACACGCCTTTTAAAAAATTCAGCTGGATGACACTAATACTTCTGCTTATGAGAGAAATTCAAACTGACAACACTATATAAAGGGATGCTACCAAAGCAATAAGGGAGAGCAATGTCAGTAGAAGTTACATGAAGTCAGGACTGAAATTCAGTTTTGGTTCTTTGCTAATAATATTTAGCATTACCACACCTTAAAGAAGAATATATTTCTCGGGGCACTAAAACTGAATCCCGTTCTTTAACGAGAAATACTCGATCTTATGAGCAGATACCTAGAATAGTATTAACTATCTCTGTTGACACCATAACATCTGTCACCTCTCCTCTTTTTTTTTCTTGTTTATTTTCTTTTTTGAGCCTATCTGTTAAGAACTGCATATCATAGATACTGTGTGCATCTATGACCATAGATAAAAAAAAAAAAAAAGCATTGCTTGGTTTATTCTCAATCATTTAGCGTGTTGCAAAGGTCCAGATTTGAAGGGCTTTCAATTTCCTTACTTCCTTTTGCTGGATTTTGGGTGAATTATGGATGCCTAGAGCTCTGGGAGAAGGATATCTTCATAAAATATAATCCTACAGGGGACAGACTTTTTGAGTGTATTTAGACATGCTGGTGATTAGATGTATCTCAGCTAAAATCTATGCTTCTGAAAACAATGAGCAACTATGTAGTTTGTGTAGATTTGAAACAGCTAATAATAAATACCCACTGCAAAATAAAAAAAAAAAAAAAAAGTGCCTTTCTCTTCTCAAGATTGCTAAAGCTATGTTAACATTGCGTATGTGACCCAGGGTCAGAGCCCCAGGCTCTCACCTGCCAAGTCAGTTGTCATGGCCAATTTATGTCCATAGCTTCATTCCCAGCTTGGTCTGTCTGGTCCAGCAGCGCAATTTAGGGCCAATTCCACTCAGCAACTGGTTGCTGTTAAGGGGCAGTGATTGGGTTCAGTCGCTCACAAGGATTTTTCCAGAGTGCGTACATAGCTGTTGCGAGAAGGGAGCTTTGTTTTTCAAAAGTAAAAGAGTTCAAGGTGAAGGCTAAGCTGTTTAACCTGCAACGGGGTGCTGCTTGGCCAGATGGGAACTTTATGGGAGGATCAACCTTGCTAATTGTGTTCAGTATTCCTATCACTTCATGGTAATGGGCTAAATTTTTACTTTATTGTGTTCTTAATACAGTCTATTGTTTTGGTTTGCTGTTTAAATAATATTTGTGAAAGAGCATCCTGTTTAAACTCTGATTTCTTTTTATGTAACAAGTATTTTGGCTCTGTAGTTTGACATCCTGGGATTGAAGGATTTCCCAGCCTTTCTGTAAGTTGAATAGTTTAAAGAGAAGTGAGACTAGTCCAATGAAGAGTAGCCCTTAAGCTCAGAGGCTAACATATTCAAATTAAGTAAGTTGGTAATCTCCAACTCACCCACCTATGCTACCTCTAAAGGTAACACATGCTTAAGAAAGCAATCTAAGATTTAATATATAGACTAAACAGTCTAAATTTCACTTCTGCAAAGAGAGGTGCCATTACAACCTTCCCACCATGAGTAAAAAATCAAGCATAATCAGTGTGCAGTTGTTGGAAGGTGCTTGTTGAATGTGAGGCTTGTTTGAAAGGACAAAGCATTTCAGAAGTACCTTATGCAGTGCAGTAATATCCCAATTACACTTCCTAAGAGCAATTTTGAGGAATTCTGATGTGGATTCTGTTGAAAGTGAAGTGTTGCGTCACTGGCTGACATACGTTGACATAGCTCTGACCAGAATATATGGTTATTATTGAAACACTTCCTAATGCTCTTTTACATGACTTACTCTTTCATCTATTTTCTGTTTGTTCATTGAATGTAGGCAAGAAGAAATTAAAAACTACCTTTGGGACAACATGTAGCAAAAGATTTGAACATAAACTAAGAGAGAAGATATGGAAGAGAATTGCTGAACAGTTAGATTCACCAGCAGAGTGTCTTTTTGTCAGTATATATAGAAGATAAAAATCACATGAGATCTGGAAGTTAGAAAACCTGTAGAATTCAGGAACCCGGTGATTAAAACCTCTGAAGAAAAATAGGAGGAAATTCGCAGTCAAAAATTTAAAGACCTGGGGTGAGCTGCAACTAGAAATTAGCCTAAATGAACATCATAACTTCAGGTAATTCTAACCTTTTGGAAGCTGATAGATTATTCTCAGTAAAATATTATATCTTTGCTCAAGTCTTTCAAATGCCTTCCATGATCAGGGGAAAAAAAATCTGGATTTTGAAATTCCATTGAATCTGGGAGTTTTTAAATTGTGATTTCAGTTCCAAATTTAACACAGTCAACTGTTTTCCAAATGTGAATTGTGTTCATGGACCTGATTTATACTTCACCTGAAGTTCTGGGACTCAGTCTACTGCAGCTGTGTGTAACTCTGTGTGTGGGAGAGTGGATACGTGTCTTTGAAGTAAGTGACTAAAAACTACCATGTGAGAAGTGCATCTTACTGTAAGATATTATTCTTCTATGCTTGCCTGTTTAGTGCTGTTACCTGCTACTTTAGTCTTGAATATTGCTTTTTTTTTTGGTGAAAATTAAAATGCAAGTTGAAAGGTTATTATTTCTTGAATATATTTGTTTCCGTTTACCATAATGTTTTCTCCTTTATGAGAAAAGTTTAACCTAAGAGAAACGAGTTACAATATTCTACTTTTGTACTTTTACTAAAGATATCAGAGCAAAGTTTTCAGAGAATTTGGGCCTTTACCATATGAAATGGAAAAGATGCTGTCAGTATTAAAGCAGTAAAATAAACAGAAATGCTTTCTTCTTTTTTCTCTATCTTCATGTGTATAGGAACTCTTCTAAGACATGTAGCCTTAGTCACAAGTATTATCAGGGTCTTTTTTATTATTTATTTTTTCTTTTGAGGAGTCTGTAATCACTTTTCAAGTACTGCACTCCCAAATCCTTTTCTGAGACAGACATACTTTCTCCTCTGTAGTTCTTGAGAGAGCTGAGCTTTCTTCCTCTCCTCACATGTTTTATTTATGTGAGTATGCAGGAAAGCTGAGAAGAATAAATTGGCAGATCTGCCATTATACACCATTCAGCAGAAAGGTTAGGCTGCAGAGCACCACCACAAAAAAAATAAAAGTGCATCCTAACTTCCTAGATTGTGTTGGGCACTTTGGAATAGTTTATGTACAAGCTATCTGGTTTCTACTATCAATAGCGATTATTCAGGGCGTGGGAGATTTTCCTTTACTACTTTGAAATAAGAAAAACATCGAATAAAGAAAGTGCAAAGTTAGACTGTTTCAAGTAAGTTATTGTGTGCAGGTTATTCATATCTTACACCTTCCCTAGGCGGAATTTTCCTTCTGTCTAGCCATTATGTAGAAAGAAGAGGGAAATAGCTAATTTGGGAGTTTTGCCTACACATGGAAACTAGGTGACAGAAACGGTGGGAAAAGTGAACTTCTGTGAATGTAGGCCAGCAGTACGTTGCTAGCTTTCTGAAGAGAAAGAGGAGAGCATTAGTATAATCTCTTCCTTGGGATGTTCCTAGTGAGGAAGAGCAGCATAACATCTGCTGGAATAGGCACTTCCACATGGCTAAATTGCTGCTTAAGAAACACAGTTAATCATAGCAGTCCAGAAAAAAACTCCTTGACCTGCTCTAACTCTAAGCAACTGCAACTCAAACCTATGACCCAGTGCGATATGCGGCAAGGTAGAAAAAAAGCCTATCGAAGCTGAAATACCAGCCTGAAGGTGCAGTATGTTGGTATGCACAACTGTGAAATCCCTGATTCAAGGCACGCAGTGACTATTGTCTGAAATAAGCACCCTAAAAATGTAAAAGTCATTGAAAATATAAAATTAAAACGAAGTTGTAATTGCATAAGAAGAAGTGTAAATCTCTGACTGGTGTCTCTAAAAGGAATTACACACATGCAGGTACGCTGCAGGACCCGTAGCTCTTCACAATGTTTATGGTCTCTTTCACCATGTTTTCATTCTTAACTATTACCGATAAGAGAATGGTACAACAATGACATTTTATGAACGAGAGAGAAAGTTTTATTTACCACAGATGAACATTTAAAAACAGAAAGTTAGAAGATATATGAGGAAACTTCTCCTGTAAGTATCTCCATTAAGGATTTTCTCATCTTTAATGATTACCTTCTATATTCATATTCTGCTTCAGAGCTTTACATGCCATTTAATTCAAGACCACTTCTGCTAGACTGTAGTTTGCTGATAATCCTTTACTGCTATTCATATCCCAAGTGTTACAGTAATATCCTATCAATCTCTATCAACGTGAAGGCTGCATTTTTCTTATGTACTTTACAAACACATATAAAATGGAAATACACATATAAAATGCAAATACACACAAATACAACATGACTTTATCTCTCTGTTTAAAATAAAACAAACACTGAAAAAACCGTTTGATTTTTAATTATGATTTTTGTCACCGTGAGCTTCCCATGTTTTTGTCTAGAGGTTATTCAAATGTTTTCAAGTCACAAATTAGGCAGGGCAAAACCCTAGAATATATTTTCTACACTGGCAAGTGAATAGAGCTGCACAGTATATTTTAGCTAAGATTTTCTTCTGTAGTCTGGGTATACTCCTGAAAATGAACTCAAAATAAAACTGGGCAATGGAAATTCTTGGTTTTACCCTGTACCACTCACTCTCAAAAAGCTATTTTTCTAGGTTGTTGAAAGCAGACAACTAAGATGGAGAAAGTTTAAATTATGATATGTTTTACTGCTGTGTCTAAAGCTATTTGCAATGGAGCAAACTAAAAAGTCAAGTGACAATTCAAATTCGCTGTTCATAATACACAGTTCTTGTTTACCAATTTAATGAGTCTATAAAGCTTACATTTAAAGAGTTGTCATTAATTTGAAATCAAATGTTGGTCTTGGATTTCTTTGCAAACTACTGATGTAAAGGATGCAGGACTGTGCACTATTTTTTTCTATAGATTTGGGACATTTGCTGCTTGCAATGTCAGTTGTTCAGCTGACTTTGTCTGTTACCAGTTTGCTATTCTCTTTCTGTAAGTTCTAGGAAAAAGATTTGTTACCCAGGGCAAGTAGCTCACAGAATTTATCAGGGTATCTCTGGTCCTTATGTGCCGTGTTCTGATTATGACAATTACAGTTTTCCTGACCTGCATAAACTTTTCTAGCTGCACGCATTTTCTCATTTTCACACGGGATGAGAAGAACTTATGGTCCTCCGTTCTACCTATGGAGAGAGAAAGAAATTGCATGAGAGGAGAAAAGGCAGAGAAAGGGCAAATATGAAAAAAGTAGAACACTTTGCTTCTCAGTTACTGCCCAATGAGAGATTCATCTTCCGCGGTGTCTCCGTCAGACCTGATAATCCAAATTACCGTTTTAAATCAATGTAGAAAAAAGTACCTCTGGAGTGTGATCCCACTGCCCTAAGTTATATAGGACAGAGACTTATACGTGTATAAAGGAACAGAATGTTTTTACCTCTACAAGGGACTACTTCTTTTGCTTGTAAAAGGAATCTGTACATTTTGCTTAGCTTGGCTTTGCTGGTCCAAAATTGATTGCATTTTATAAATATAAAAGTATAAAAATAATCAAGACAAATCCTACCCCAAGTACCTGAAAAAGGTCAAAGCAAACCTGCACCTTTGTTCAGTCCCCATAACTACACTGAGTAAAGCCTGCCTATATGACACTCAGGTGGGATTCAGCTGGCGGCAATGCGTAACTCTGTGTTTAAGCCAGTCAGCTTGCCTTTGACGGTTACTGGAGTTGTATTTAATAGAGTTAATGGGCTCTAGGACACGATTCATTTCATCTATGAGTATACAGGTTGTACAAATCACAGCTTAAAAGCACATATTTGCTTCCCCTGGCTGAAAAATGGGTGTCTGTGAGGCAGCAGTGGAGGAGCCTAGCATTGGGGTGCAAGCACCACGCTTGACCAAATCTGCACCGTATGGTCAAGAATTAAATAGCCTAGAAAAGTTATTTGCTCTGATGTCTTCTGTTGTCTTCACCTTCACCCTCATTCATTTGTTTAAGCTCAGTTATACTCTCTCATAATTAATTGGGCTAAAAGCATGCTCGCGGACCCTTGTAGCTGCTCAGCTGACAGGAGACAGCTTGTTAAGTCACCACAATTCAATTGTGTTTGATCGTATTGCTGTAACCTGAAGCTTTGGCTTTCCTCTGCTATGGGTTTAAATCACAAGCAACTTCCCTGAAGACATTAGATTTATTTTGGAGAATAAAACCAACATGAGAAGAGAATCAGGGCCTCAGGCCACCCAGCTTATACAACAGTAAAAAGGAGAAGGGGAATTTATGGATGACATCAGCAAAGAGGGTCGTAAAACCAAACTTACAACTTGAAATAGCTGTACTAATTAAGAAAGTGGATTGCAGAAGTTGGAGGTTGTAATGTAGATATCAGCACAGTACTAAACCACAAAGAGTGAATTTTTCTTTTACTAGAAAACCAACTGTTGAGCAAAAGCTAAAACCCACAGGTCTTGAATCATGACTGGTGTAACTTCATCAGTGGCATAGGCATTTATATCCTACGCAATGGAAATATACAGCTTAAACAAATTACTTAAGTGAATATGAAACCTTTAGATATCTAAAGTGAATATTTCCTATCACATTGCAGGTATCTGAGGCATGAACAGAATTTGATTGTTCAGTTAAATACATTAAAAAACAGAAGCAAATCCAACATACCATACTATTCAACATTACGAAATGATTGTTCTATTCTGTCTATACTTTAAAGACAATTCCATTCCAGAACAGCTGGAAACCTGCAGGTGACATTTATAACAATTGCAAGTGGTAGTTAACATAACGTAGTAAAAGAAAAGATTGACTCTTTCGGTCTTTTTTTCCACATATTTTACTATTACATTTATATTTGGTTTATGATTTTCATGTAATATCTTGCCTATTCTTTTGTCTCCCCTGAAAAGTCCTAATTAGCATTTCTCAGTGGCTTTGGTGTACCTGTCCCTAGAATTCCTCTAAATGCATTTTAACGTGCATTTGGTCTAGTCTAGAGTGTTTTTATATCAGTGTGTGTATTTTGCTTTTTTTGTTTGTCTGAAATTCAGATACATGTCTGCAAGTGCAGATTTCTCTACCAAAATGAGTTGTGCCAGGTATGTTGATATAATGCTACTCATAGCTGATGAATTACTTCTAAATGTACCTGTAAATAAAGAAGAATCTCTCTGGTTTTTTTTTTAATCTTGACAAATGAACTTTCATGGGTTTGTGCCACTTAGGGCAGATGTCAGTAAAAGGCAAGGTAAGCCACATCAAAGAGGTGCTCTACAGTGACTCATGCCTGAAGAAGAAGAATGGGAGCAGAATGTAAATGCTCATTTTGAAAGGCTTTAGCCTGTTCTTGTTATGTCAGTGAAGATGAATCATTAGACTGACTAATACCAAAAGAGATCACTTCAGACTCAGATTCCCAAAACCAGAAAAGACCCACTGACCTGGATTTATCGTACTAATACATCAAGATGTGGTACTGACTATGAATGCTCCCTTTAGCAGTGTGTTAGTATAAACAGATATTTTACCTAAATGACCAGCCAGAAGCTACAAAATCAGACCAATCAATGAAAATCATCAGTTGATGAAAGGCCAAAATGCATCATAGTGGGTGGTCAGTCATTTCATGTATCTTTAGGCAGCAAAATTAGTGAGTGAGGAGTTAGGAGCTATATTTACTTAGACATCCAATGGACTTAAGAAGTGGGAAAGAAAGGCTGAAACTAATTCTCTGCACAGAGACAGCTCCAAAGGAAGTTACTGGACAGATTCAGAAGTTGTAGAACCAGTCCTGGAAGTGCCTTGCCAGGTCTGCGGAAAAGCGAGGTAATGTTTCATGCTTTGCAGTACATCTCAGGGTGTATTTGCCTGAAATGTGAGTAAGATCCACACCTCATCCATCTCATCTTCTCTTACTAGGGCTTTTATGCAGCTGATGTCAGATGGCTGTAAACTGCCAGGATTTGTCCTAGGGAAGCTCTATGCTGCTTATTGCTGAAACACAGATTGCTCCAAGTCTGCCTGTACCAACAAAGGCTATGAGGATTCTTGACATTGCTGGGACTTCAAACACTTAGAACAACTGGCTTGGCTGCCCTCTACACATCTCCTTAAGACTTCCCATAGTGCAGTTGTATCACCTAAGTTAATCTCCTGCTTTGAGAGTCCTTTGAGGGGTTTCAGCCATGCTCTGATGACTGTAGAATTTACTTCTAAATTTGATGCCTCAGTCTAATTCCCTAGTGTCGGGCAATGAGAACCTCCACCAGTATGCCCATGCTGTCTGATTCCCACCACCACAGGGCACTGGAATGAAATTGTGCAATAGTTTCAAACATGAATCTTAGCTGTTGCATACATACACAAAGTATTTGGCTCTTTTCTTAAAGCCTCATATTTGAGGAAGAGAGTATATTGGTGGGGTTTTTTTTGTTCATTTTTCACTGATTCCTTCCAGACCCTTGAAGAGGCATGCCAGACTTCTGATTTCAAAGCAGCAGGAGAGCAGTATGGGGACCCCTAAGGCACTATCTATCTGAACTTTTATTTCTCCCAGACCCACTTAGATTTCTGTGTGGAATTCAACTCCTCTGAGCAAGAATTAATTAGAGTTTATAGTGATCCATCCACATTCTATATTCAGGAATTTTCAGAGGAACAGACAGTCAATGGCAGCGTGTTGGAAAGATCAAGAATAAGATGGTTTTAGAAATAATTATCCTTAAATAGATTAGGACAAGCCTAATGTACTACTAAAAGATATTCTGAAATTTCAGTGGATTCTTACTTCTCATGTTGCCAGACCAAGAGTCTTAATTGTTGTGACTTCCCTGTATGCACAATTTTATCTTAATGCTGGATCTGGTCCCGTTCCCCCAGCAGTCAGGAGAAGTCAAGCCACTAGCAGTGGTTGTACACTTCTCATGTTGAAAAAAGTCAGAATCATTATTAGAGGTGTTATTGTGGCATAATCTATATTTTAATGTATAATTTCCCACTGTGTAACACCAACTAATGCCATCCAAAACTGTCCAACTTATACGACATTACAAGTGAATTTTACCAATTTATATCAATGCAAAATATGATATTTCATTTATGTGATAATTCCAGTTACTTAACAGTAAGCATAGGCATGCCTGTATTTGCTTTTGTGGGATGGAAAGGTCCAAAAATCTTTTCTAAGAGTGTTTAAAGAAAACAGAGAATGAATCCACTATTTAACTTCCTGACTGTTTTTTAATTCTTGTGGTCTTTGCTAGGAAGGGTGAGACACCATATAGCTTTTAATAAGATTTTCGTGATCAGTTTTAGCAATAGAAATAACTCAGAATTTCTTTCCTTGCCTTTTAATTTTCAATGAAATTAATATTAAAATGAAAGAAAAAGTAATGACTGAACATTTTCCCATGGATTTTAGCATGGTATTCTTAAAAATTATTTTTTTCTTTGGTTTATTTTTGTTCCCTGAACTAAATAATTGTGATTGGGAACTTGTTCCTTCACTGCTTTCATATGCCTGACAGAGCAAATTATACAGACTACTAGCCATTCAGATTTTACTGTAGACTAAGCCTTGTCTGAGATTGTTCATCCAGAGCACATCTTCAGCCTGTTACAGATTCTGAATCTCTATAACCTGGGTTTCATTTCAGACATTTTGGGCTGTAAACCTCTCACATCTCACTGAACCTTATCAAAATTAGTGTTGATGTCTGTAGTACTCAGAAAATGAAGGAAAGGTCAATACCATCAATTCAGCTTCAACTGAGGTCAGGCCAACATCCAAGACAAATCCTCATATAAGATGTGATGACTCATCTCCTTGAAGAAACCTGCAGCGTGGTTCATTTCTTGAGTATTATAGAAAGATGTGGTTTGTCATCACGGTCTGCTGCTGCCAAAGACGGATATGAAAGAGTTTTCTAGCTCTCAGATTTGGGAACAAAGCTTTTTTAGTTCTCTGTCAGCGGGCATCTGTATATCTGTCTGGTCACAAAGCAGGTGTTTATTCAGGGATGTGATAGGTTTTGCTAAGAGGAAAGCATTATACATTCTATCAAAATAGTTCTATTCAGAGCCAGATTGTGCTGTATACAATAAAATCAGGAGCACGCGATCCCTCACCAACACAGTCTACAGTGTGATGGTAATAAAGGTCCAGAGAGTGAAAAGGTGAAAGAAAGAAGTCAATGTGAGTTTTGCATTTGGGGTAATGTCTTATTTTGCGTTGTATCTTTCTCGCTTTTAGTAAAAGCTTCTGGGCAAACCTGCTGGCCCAAGAAGTTATGACCCAGAGCATAAAAAGCCTGTCTTCCCAGAGGATAAGCTATATAGGGGTCCCTTTCACAGAATGATGAGCCTGAAAGCTGTGGGAAGGGAAGAAACCTCTGAAGCTTCAACTTCTAGGAATCGAAAAGCTGCTCTCAAAAATGTCACTCTTTGTTTCAGAGTTGCTCTTCACCAACAATCTGTTCATGTGATTTCTTCTCCAAATACCTAAAAATCTGCCATGCATGCATTTAGGTCAGAAGAACAGTGCCTTTTATTTTTTATGCTATCGTATATATTGCACAATTCACCTGTGTTTCGATATTTGCGGTGGTATTTCTCCAAGGTTAAGGCTAAAAGGAGTTGATTTTAGGCCAAAGAGAAACATTGTTATTAACTTCCAAAAAGTATTCACTTCTTTTGGGATATTGGGCAACAGCTAGAAGAAAGTAAGTTAAAGTATTATGGGTCTGTCTTTGTAGAGGATTTTGTCTTTTATGGTTATGAGCATTTACATGTACTGCAAAGTTTCTGTGAATACTGAAACGACTGTGTGGGAAAGGATAAGAACAAGCAGTGGAGTGGAGCTGAGCTCTCTGCTTAAAGAAACCTCTTAGGTCTTTCTGCACTCATTTGTGGAGCTACAATGTAGTACTGCTTAGCTTCCGCTGGGATATCCAGAAAAAGCTTTTTCATTGCAGCTCAAGGTAATTTAATGCAATTGAAGGTGTTTTCTTTTAGAGTGTTTTGCAACCGCCTCCTGCACTTCCAAGTTGTGTAAAAACATTAGAGTAGGAAACGGTCAAATCTACTTATATGTTAGGAAGCTTTATATGTAATATAGCTTTGTCATTTCCATCAGTTTCCTAAAGTAAAATACTGCCTATATTAGCTACCAGATAGAGCTACAGGTAAAATCTATCTTCAAAGGCCAATTTATGGTCTTTTACAAGTTACCAAGGCTATTAAATCTAGACTTGATGTTAGAAAAGGGAGCTTAGAGATAAACAGATCTTACCAGTCTGGAATTGTGATGGAACTCTTTGATTTTATTGCATGCATCATAGGCTTCCTGCAGAAATCTTTTCTGAAATGAGCCTCAAGGACCGTGAAGAGATTGATCATTTGTATAAAATAATGTTCTTTTTCAAGTTTATTCTGTTTGTGCAACTACTAGAAAAGGATTTCCTTTCTTGATAATGCATCATTCACCATTCGACAGGTCTTACAAAGCTAAGACAAATAGTTTTTTTTTCACCAGTAGATAGCATTCTTATTAAACACTTTGCCATTATGTTATGTTCTGTGTGCCCCTTGGCTTTTTTTTTATTTTTTTCTTGCAAAAACATATTAATTATACCTTTTTTTTTTTTTTTTGGTACTTTGGATACAACTTGATATGGGGATTTACAAAAACGCTTATTTGTTTCAAGTGTGTCGACCAGAGTTTGGCTACTTAAGTGTAAGGGAAAAAAAAAAAGAGAGAATGTTGGGTGGATTGAATTCCTTTATGAGAATCCTAAAAACAAACCCCGTAAGTGTAAGGAAAATTGTGCAGTCCCTTGTTTAGCCTGTATCTCCTCTTCCTCTCAGTTGTTGTGTTGTGTTTTTTTGTCTGCAGTTTCAGAAATACTAATAGCATGCTGGAAAGAAGATATCAACTTTTTAAAAAAATAACAAAACCACAAAAAACTCTAACAAAAAGGGAAATGTTATTCTTGTTCTTCTAATAGGCTTATGCCTAACTTTTGCCTTTTAAAAGCATTGCGAAACAGATCCAGCTAAAGTTTGTTGGAGTCCTAAGTGCCTTGATTATATGAGCTTTTGACCAAAACAGTTTTGTATAACATAATAGTTTTTATAACAGAATTCAAGCACAAGGAATTGCAGGTCCTCAGGTATGGTTTTGATCTTCTCTGTTTCTGTGGGGGTCACCACGGCCACCCAGTTAAAAATGGTGGAGAAAGTTGACAGAGAACTCCTTAGAGAGTTTGACAGTTTAGCAAAATTACTTAACAAATTAGCGTTGTTTTTCTGATGCAGCTAATCTTCTTTTCTCCAGTCACACAATTTCTTTTGATCTCTAAGTGCAATGTTTACATATTTGTAAATGAAAATCTAGTGGGGTGAATGTCTGTCTTGCACAACAGATGGGGTATGCACTATACCTTCTTTCATGGGTGATATTAGTCTCATAAAAATACTCTCTAACACTTTAATAATTCAACTTTAATAAATAGTGTTGTCATATTAACAAGCAAAACTGTAATTGACCACAAGACTGATAAACTAAGTAATGTAGTACTTTTTTACTGTCGTAATTCTGATGTTAGCATGAGAAAGGATATCTTGAATCTTAAAAGGTCATTTCTCTTAAGCTGTAGGAGGACTAACAAGCTAATTATAAACCTAGTTGAAGGGAATACTTATGGACTCAGTCCATAATTATGTCTAGAATTCATTGGTTTTATTCTGAAAGGATGGTGAACTCAGTGGAATCTGCTGGGATTTCAGGCCCTGTACTTAGACCATTAAAATAAATCCTTCACAGTTACCCGGATTTTTAATTTTTTTTTCCTGTAGACGTTGTTTTTCCTCATGTAGAGACTTTATTTTAATTGCTTAATTGTATCAAATACTTAATGATGTAGTTTTGTAATAAAATGTATTCTAATAGTTCTATACATTTCAGTATACAAAGGTATCAAAAATTTGACCTAGATTCAAGGGAGGACATGCTGATATTTTTAACCCAATAGGAAAAAAAAGGATATGGTCAGCTATTTCCTGGACTAGGACTTTAGTTGCAGTATAGATGAAGAATAATGGGAGTTGCAAAGGGGAACATTTCTCCCCTATTACAAAGTGACTGGGAAAAGAGAAGGAGAAAAAAGTGGAACCTCAGAGGTTTTGATAATAAACCTTAGAAACAACATAGGGAATGGATTTGAAAGACCATGCTTTTAAAATTATTTTTCAAGTTCAAAAAGTACTTTTTTTCTTCTCTGTTCATTTTTAAGTCAAATTAATGACCTTTTTACATACAATCAATAGTCCCTGAATATGTAAATTATGCTTTCTAATCAATATATAGGAGGAAGCACTAAGGTAGAAATACTGTCATTGACAAAAAACATCTCCATATAGCTAAGAAAAAACAGAGAAAAAAATTTATTTTTCGAAGTATAATCTCATAGTAATTGGTTCTGAAAGACATGCAAAATAGATTTGAGATATATAGGTACAATAAATATACTAAAATTATTATCAGTATCAGTATGAAAGATAATAAAATATATTAAAAGAAAGTCTTTAAGTCTTAAACTGCATTTCAAGAAACCTGCCATATTTATTGATTAATGTAGGAGGACTACAGAAAAAGCTTTAAAGTATGAAAACTTGCTTGAAGAATAACATGTAATTGTCATTAAACTGAGTTTAATGTCCTTACTTCACCCTGAACAATGCTTCCTTTGAAAGAAAGTCATGTAATTTGATTCATTTGTCAGGCTGATCAAGCTGTCCGTTAACATAAGAAGAAAAACAGTACTCCTACAAAGAATTGGACATCTTGACAAAAGTGGGTGGAAATGTACTTCACAATTTTATTGAATGCATAGAAATATCAAACAAAAAAAAAACCACATAATTTGAGATGTTTATATTCCCTATATATTCTATAAAGAGTATAAATATACATATGCTTTAATAAGTGCAGAAGTGAGAGAAAGCTTTGAGATACTATCGAAATACGTATCTTTGGTTATTTTAAAAAGTCTAAAATTCCCATTCAAAAGCATAGCTTTTGTCCAAAGGCAATTTCCTTAGATAATCAAGGAAAAACTTTGTCTTTGCAAACACAAGTGTGTAATGCACTTTCTGTATGTAGCCTGACAAATCCATTGAAAAGAAAAATAAATTTGTTCTGTTTTCCCTGACCCAGCACAAAAGTTCAGAGGTTTTCTGGTTAAAATGCATGTTCGACCTTGGATTATTAAGCAGAAAAAAAAAAAAGAGTATATATATAAAAAGATCGTTTTGTTAGTCTTTCTCTTCTTCAGTCTGTCATCCAATAAAGCAGAACATTTAAGTTTTACTATCAAACAGTGATAACTACTCTGTCAAGCGTGACTTTTTAAACCTGTCAACCAGTCATTCCTTTTCTGCTGCAAAACATCTAACTTCAAGCTTCCTAGCCTTCTTCACAGGCAAAAGTTTCAAAAAAATATATGATAACATTCCACGTCATAAAAGCCTTCTTACAAACTCTTACTCAAGGGCGAATCCTGAAAAATGCTCCAGTTAACATTTCTGATCAGAATCTCAGTTAACTGATGTTTCAGCACTGAGGTCAAAGCAAAATCTATGAACAATAATTCAGTGGGGAACTATGTGAAACACCAAATATTTTAGCCCATTGGTTGCCAACTGTCAGGCATTAGAGTGCTGTGGTATTTTGTTATCAAACTGTCAACATTTGATTAAAAGTTGTATTCCTTAGGTGTAGCACAAGTTGTGTAACTGAAGTGTTGTCTTTCTGTACTGTCACCTCAGCAGGAAATTCTAACATAAAATCTGTATCATTAATAAGCTGCTGAAAGTAAATGAAAGTGACTTTCTCTGGCACCGGATAGTGTTAGAAATTTTTATATGTAGCTGCCTAATACATTCCACTAAGAAATCCCAGTTTTCAGCAACTTATGACTTTGCCTTAGGTCAACTTTTCATGCTGAAATTTTCCATACTTGCTCTCAGCTTCAGGCTTTTCTTTTTCTTTTGGGCAGATGGGTGTTAAATTTCAGCAGAGGTTCAGATACTTTAAAGAAAGTGAGTAGATGGTAGTTTTACCAAAACAAATTCCCGGGTATTTGTTTGACGTGTTCTGGACTGTTCACACTTTATAGCAGCATGTTGGCAAGAGCAGTGAAGAGTGGTGTTGGACATAAACATCTCTTCTCTGTTTGAAAGTCAGGTTTGATCTTAAAATTTCCTGGTTCACCTGTTCAATGGGTGCTGCCAGGATTTGCCATGGATCCCCTCTGGGTGACCTTGCTTGTGCTCTTGTCTCACTTTATGTCAGCTGCACCAAGTCCACCAGAGCCCTTCCAGGAACAGAGCACATGCTTCAGAAGCAGAGAGGCCTAGGATCAGCAGATCCTTCCTATGTGGCCTGGAACGATAGTGAGTTGTGAGGCAGAATTCCCATATACATACTGGTCTGGCTTTTCCAGGAACAGTAAATTACAGATCTATACCTTCAACTCTCTTCTCAGTTTTATCAGAGCTCCTGCCAACCACAATGTTTTAGGTGGACAGCAAACATTACTTCTGTATCTTACCAGGGGAGAAAAAAAAAAAAAAAAAAAGCCCAAGAAATTGCACAAACTCTCTTCGGAAGATCTGAGGCCATGCCATGGCAAATTTTCTCTACTTAGCCAGGAAACTGTGAAAAAATGTGAACCTGTTCAAGAAGATTCTTTCAAGGAATAAACTTAATTCTTAACCGAGAATGCTCTGGGTTTTGCAGAACAAATGGCTAGGTATAGCTTAGCAAAAAGTCTTTGTACACATTTGGTTTTGACTGTCGTAAGAAGCTGAGACCATCCAGATGCGTCCCCAACTGGGGCTTGTTCTAGGTTGGGATGTTGGAAGGAGAGCCCACAGTCCTCCTTCAGAGGCAGAAGGTATCAAAATGCTGAAGCTTCTTTCCACAGACGGATAGGGATGAAAGCAGATATCCAGTTCTGGCGGTACTTTGTGCCTTTTATCCGACTCTTTCTTTTCTCTAATAAAAAAATTAAATATAGAGACATTTACATTGCACAGACTATGCAGTTGTACCAACAACCTTGACAATACATAAAGAAATTGATTTAGTTTTGTGAAGATTTACAAAGTCACATGACAAAAGAGACCAAAGTGTTCTTCATTGATGGATCCTGGGCTTTGTTGTAGTTGTCCTCTGAGGAGAAGATGCTAGGAAATCCAAGTAAGAAACAAAAAGCTCAAGACCAAGATAATTTATTTCTTGACTCAGCCTCTCTGAGAAACATTGCTGGCCCCTAAATCACCTTTAAAAGCCCAAAACCCTCTACCCCAAAACTTCAGTTCGATAAGCTTTGACTCAGGATCCTGTCACAACTGAAATGAGCGAGCACAGTGAATGTGCAAATTGAACTAAAACTATACTTCCATTTTGTTCATAGCTTAAGTACAACAGTTACGGTCCTAGGAAGGAAGGGCTAGGGAAAGAAAGTCCTGCTCACCTTCACACTTTACATCCCTCAAGAACTTGCCTTTAGGATCTTGACAAAGTACAGCAGTATATGGAAAGGCATACTTGACTTTAGCCAACTTATTTCTGATTTGTGGCCAACTTCACACCCAAGGTAAAAAGAAACACTCTATTTCTTGAGACTTGAACTTGCTTATTGAAACAAGTTCACACCATCTCCCTGTAATTTTTTGAAAAGTTTTTAGTCTTCTTTGAAAAGCATACTCTATGTGGGCAGAGGCAATATTAACGATAGTTTTCTATAGTGAACTCTTCTAACAAGCTCAGTAACATACTCCATTTTTAATGTGTTCTGTACTAGCCTAAATTATTGCAAAACTTCCCAAGTTTTTAGTAGAATCATCATTCTCAGGGAAACAAGCAGAATATCAGAAATAATATGTATAAGTTCAAGTGTGCTTTAAAAAGTATCTGCCTGCAGTTACAGAACTGCTGACACTGAGTCAGAGGAGGAAGGCAGATTTCTGCATCCGCTATAAAACTGGGCAAAGCCTTCTGCTTTGTGCTGCTTGGCCATAATACTTTTTTAAGGGCTGGTTTTAACAAAGTTACTCTGAGTAATTAGTGGAGCGTGATTTTTTATCCTCAAAAAAATATTGCAGACCAGCTCAAAATGTGCCAAAGCAGGAATGTTTTCCCTTGATAAAAAGAGTACAAATGCCACGTTCAAAGCAGTTTTACAGCTTCAGTCAGGCATACTAGGACCAGTAAATACACGGCACAACATAGAACATGCAATTAAAATGATTTATATGCACAAATAGAGAAAACTTACTTTGCACCCACCCTTTTCTCCCCCAAAAAAACAATAGGAAAGGAAACAAACCACATATCACAGATATGAGTCATGTTGTTTCAGTTACTACTGGGGAACAGCCAGAGATTACAATGATGAGGTCAGTTTAAGGCTCTATATTGAATGAAATGGTATTGCTTAGCGACAGTAGAGAGGTGGAATTTGTGACAACAATTCTGGAGACTTATACAAAATGGAACAAAATGGTCATAAAAGCATCCACAGCCATGTTTCAGCTCCATAGCTGGCATCAGCAGCAAGTTGCTTTGGTTTCTTTCAGGCTAAACACACAGAGTCTTTCTACATCATGTTTCTTAAAAGCTTCATGAAGCTGGATGAAAGCGTCAACCTATAAATGGAGGACTTAGCAGAAACACAGAAAAGCAAAGCTGAAAAATGAAAACATCCTTTTACTCTTTGTACTGAAATGCAAGACACAGGCAGATATCATAATGTTATAGAACATGTTACAGAGAGAAGAAAGAAGCTGTTAAAACACCAGGATATTCTCACCAAATCTCTGGGGCTCATATGAAATCATTTGCTGGCTTTATCGTGCTTTGTGGATTTTCATTCACAGTGAATGTCTAACTTGGCATATAATGGTTAACAATTTGAATTCCCTTTGCAGCATGTTATTATTCTCTAATCCTTTACTTTTCTAAGAAATTAAAGTGGTCTTTGGTAAACCGTTTGCATCAGAAAGTTGCCTTTGCAGATATCTTGGCTTTGCAGATTGGCGCATATTTCCCAGACTCATACAGAAACAAGCACCTCCAAAATGATAAAACGACAATAGAAAATCATGTGTCTAGAATATATTCCTACTGGGCTTCAAATCAATTCTGTGTAGGATAGTATTAAGACCTTTCTGAAAAATCCATATTATTCACTAAGCCGAGCGCACAGTGCCATTGAAATTTATGGGGTTCATTCTTTAGCTTCCGAGTGGGGCAAAGTCAGCTGGGGTAAAGAATATGACTGTATTATATTCAGAGAACAGATACAAATGAAATATGAAGCAAATGGTATAATGAATTGCTGGGAGGACAAGGTCCAATTCATTATTTTTAGTGTCCCAGAAGACGTCCTAATAACGTCAATTCTGGATTTCTCTGAGATCAGATAAAACGATGTATTTTATTTTTGTTCTTAGATAGAAGAAAGGAGCCCCAGGAGCTGAACAACACCTCAGTATGCAAGAACTTGTACAAATACAGAACGAATTTTAATTCTAAAAATTTTTAAGTATAAGATAGTATTTTAATTATTTGGAGAGTTTTAATCCTATAATGAAAAAAGTTAATGTTGCATTCATATTAATTTAGTGGCAGAATGTATTCTAAAGGATTGGCCTAAATAATTTCAAAGTTACACTAAAAAGCTGAAGCTGTAAAAATGTTCTATAATTTTGTGATGCAACATGTTTATAGGCAGTTCTGAGGCGAAGAATAAAGACCACATGTTTTAGTGTAGGCTCTTTTTTACCGTATCTTATTCATATGCTTATGTAATTCATGTAGGTCCATGGCATCTGTACTCTGGAAAATATTACTCCTTTAAAAAAAAAAATCACAGATTTTTTTTATTTCTTAATTATTAAATTGGTTTGAATATAATATAATTATTTTCTAAATGCTTTGTCTACAGAGTAAAATAAGATTAAGTTCTAGCCATTTCCGTGAAAGTAATCAACAGTGTGTGACAAATTTTCAATTCTTAGATCTTGGGGGGCATTTTTTTATTTAATGTAGTCATTAATCAGCCCTACCAGGCAGATCAACAACCAAAATGCAGCAAAAACCATGTGTATTTGGCCAGGTGAAAAACATATTATATCATTCTATGTATTTAAAGCACACCACATAAGAGCATTGACTATTTCCTTACTAGCAATAAGAGTTTTGTTCTCTCTGATTAGATTAAAATTCTTATGTCCAAGATATAAGACAGTACATAGTCACCCATGAGAATACAAAAGTATGTGCAGTGTGAGTTCTACAAAGAAACAAGTCAAGTCACGTGAGAATGCTCTGTGCTAAACCATGGGTGTACTGTAATTCACTTAAAAACATAAAAGTAAGCACCAGTCATGACCCTTTCCCCATGATTTCCAAACTTTTCATAATGTTTCAGTCTTGTGATTCACATTAACATTACAAGAGTTGTCTCTTATGGTGGGATCTCTTCCCACAGAAGCCCAATACAGCAGTTTGAGGAACATACACATGTACAGGACTTCTGAAGCTGATTTCACATTATGGAATATCTGTAGCCTACCTGATCTCTTAACGTAATGTTTCACTATGAACCCTTAAAGCTTTTCAGAATGTGTCTGACTCCAAAGAGTGTGTTTGTGAGGTGCCAGGGCTGTTCAGGAGATGGGACTGACCCGGCAAGAGGCTATGTGCCAGGCATGTGACTCTGCCACTCAGATCCACAGCAAACCTTGCATTCATGATTCCTAAATACTTCCAATTTCCAAAATGGTCATCTACAGCATCTTTTCTACAGCAATGGCAGCAAGTTATGTCTGAAGGCACAGAGATTGTTGAACAGCGTGTCCAGCCCAGCCCAAGGCCATATACAGGGAATTCTTTTTTGAAGCTCCCCAATCCCGCAGCATTCATTAGCTGCAGGATTTGAAGCAAGTTGATCAATACTTGTCCTTCATATTACTCAGAAATTTAAATTTTGTTCCAATTCAGCAGAGCCTGCAGTAAGCAGGGTATATCAAAAAGGCATGCAGAAAGACCATGGCATGAAAACATGAGCTTTGACCCATCTTTCTGTTCTTTCACCCAGCAACAATGACGATCTTTCAGCAAGTTTCTTCATTCCAGATTGTAAAACTGTAGGACTTTCCTCTCAACTCATTGTGCCTGGTTTCTCCTTAGCATTGAGTAACAATTGGTAGGCTTTTGAAAATTTCCAGTTATATTCACACTCTTAACGTCATTCTTATTCTATTGCTACTATTAAATCTTAGCAAATCGCTCATAAGTAAGGAGAGATGCTTCTTAAGCTATGTGATACTGCTACTTCCTTTCTCACAGAAGGGTGATGTCGGAGATTTTTAATTATTTCATTACTGCAGGCTTTTTTGCTTTTATCCCTATAGTAGGACTATAATTAAGCTTGATATAATGGAAAAGTTTTGTTCCTTCTTAAAGTATTTTCATCGAATGAGTTATGTAGTTGAAATAAAATTACAAAGACATCTCCAGTAAAAAAAAAAGTTAATAATATGACTCAGTAAATGTTGTGGGGTTTTTTAAGGAGTGATATGAAAGAAGAACAATAAATTTCAGTTCTGTGAAGAACAATCCAAAAAGTATGTTAAAGATCACAATAATTTATCTCTGTTTTTAGCGTGCTTTTGCCGACATACTCTTCAGCCTCATAGCGAGGAGGATAAGGTTCATTTTACCTCAACCCTGGTGGAAATTTGGTACAGAAGATCCTCAGTTTAGAAGAAGAGTTTGGAATCTTGAACTTCTTACCAAATACGGTAGAAAGGCTCACATTATTCTCTAAATGCACTCAACTGTATTGAGGAAAAAAAAAAAAAAAAAAGAGAAGAAGAAGAAGAAAAAAGAGCAAGAGAAAAACAAAACTTAAAAAATGAGTACTAAGGGAACACTGGATCACATAAACATAATTGCTGCATCACACTTCAGCTACAAATGCGCCATGAAGCATTTTATTGCGCCTCGCATCCTAGTTCTGCCTGTGAGGTTTGTGCAGAAACTACCATTCCAGCAGGTTTTGTCATGCAAGTGTGCTTTTGTGTCAGTAATTTGCTAACGCTGTCACCTTACAGAATGCAGCAGCATTAATCTTGGGAGTAGCGCATTAACATTCCCCAAATGATCACGGTAGACGGAGCACCTGCATCTGGTCTCTGGCTGCTGCTAGTTCTAAACCCTTGTCTCACAAAGATGATCTGCCTTTTCACCTTAGCTTTGGTTTTAGAAAGGGAGAATTTCTTGTTAGCTGGGTGACTTGAGCATGAGACTTCTGACTCCAACAGATCAGAATCTCCAAAGTGACCAACACGAAATTATAAATCTTTACAACATCAGTCTTACTGTGGGATTTCCAAATGCACTAATGCATCTAATTTTATATTATATGTTGACAATTATATGTTGTGGATACCTAAGCAGTGGCAATTTTACCAGTGAAACAGGAAGGAATGTCATTTCCTTCAGCTGACCTTCTGCGTATTTCCATTAACTGCAAAGCCTTTCTACCATTCACACCCTGGCTACATACAGCCCTTGTAAACACTTTGTAAAGTCGAGCCCCTAAGAAACTTCAATCACTTCTTGAAATAGTCTAAGAAAATGGACCTTAAAGTCCCTTTCATATAGAGCATGGCTCCATTTCTAATAATAATTTTCTAATAGAGTGTGGCTTCATTTCTAGTCATACTTCTATTCTTTAGGCAGGCTTGCCTGATGTTTTTCTGTGCTAGGTAGAAAGGTAATTAAAATGGAAAGAAACATTCCAAAAAAGCTAAACAAATCATCTGTTACTAAATGTATTTCTAAGGCCTGCATATGCTTTACCTATGCTATACAACTGATGATGCAGTTAGATCTCATACATGAAAAATCTGGACTCCACAGTGATGTTATAGACTGAGTTGGGAGCAACAAAGTGAGGCAGATGTGCAAGTGGCACAGGAGTAAGAAAACACTGTGCCTACATGGGAACAACTTCTGGGTTGGGCATCCAGCGCTAATTTCACATGCACTCATCACTTTCCATAAATTCTAAAAAAGGCAACATTCAGACACGATTCTATGAATTCACTCATAAATTCATCTTTCAACCACAACAGAAAAAATCTGTAGAAGCAATAAGTGTACCAGAACAAAAACAGATTTCTGGCCTATCTTAGAACACGTGTTGTAAAATATTAAGACAAAACCATTCAGCTTTACGATCTTAGGACTATTCTCATAGAGATCATAGTTACACTATTGTAACTTGGAAAAACTATGAAAGTTGCCAGAAGCTACATTTAATTTAATTTTTATCACCTTTATATTTGTCACCAAAATTCATATCATTCTGAAGAAATGCAGGAGATTTTTTAGTAGATGAAGGCTCTGCAGCAGATATCTGGCAATATCTATGCATGCTAAAATAAGAAGCGTGAGGTGTATTTCTGTCAAAAAAGTCCATGTCTTTGTAAGGAATGATCTAATAATACAAGGTGGATTAAAAAAATAAAAAAAAAAAACAAACAAAAACCCACGAAAACAGACTTATAATTCCTTTTTAACATTATTTATGGAGACTTTTTGCAGCTTCACATGAAGTTATCACTGGCATTATCATAAACATTTTTAGGCTTCTGTGGTGGTATGCAGTTGAGAAAACTATGAGCCACATGGAGGTTACATTAATAGTTCACATCGTGATAGGGATGTTAAATTTGCCTTGTAAATATAGCTAGTAATTGATCTGGAATGGTAAAACATTGATTATTGTTCTCATTTCCTCCACAGTGAGGGTTTTCATACACTCAGAACCAAGTATGAACACCATTCATTTTGTATTCAGGGCTATCGATGGAGCAGAACTGCTCACCAGGAAAGAGGGGTGGGAATTGCTTATGGCAGTGATGCTACCACCAGAGGAGGAAGTTTTTATAAGCTCTGAGTATTTATCCCTTTTCAGTATTTGTTGCTGTGGTTTACTTGGAGGAAGATGAATTTGGGGGCTAGAAGCCTGTGGGCTGACAACTGACACTCGTAGCCACAGACTGATAATATATTAAACTGAGGTGTAATCTGTTACTTTACAAGCAACGTGGACTACAAGATAGTGTTGATACAACAAACTTTCCTTTTTCTGAATTATAAGTGAAGTGCTACCAAAGAATCATCCTACTGCATACTGTATGGAAGAGTTTACAATAGTTATGTATACTTGCAATGCCACATATTTTTCAAGTCATCTGCCAGCTTAAAATGTCGTTTGACATGGATCTAAATGGGGTAACTCACAAACATACAAAAAAATAGTACGATAGGCTTTGGTTTCGTTTAAGGAGGAGTTTTCTCTAGAAAACTTTTTCTTTCAGAAAATATTGGAATGAATTCACACAGTATATTCTCCTTTGGAGCAAAGTTAATTCTTTAGTATAAGCAACAGTAGTGCAATTGACAATTTAGTTACTTTTATTACTATCCAACCATTAGTGATAATAATCTAGAATTGTACAATAAGAAATACTTACATATTCCTTAACATCCTTAGAGGTGAGGGTTTAAAAATAAATCTAAACTTCCTGTGCAGAATGTACTTTTCTAAAAGCATTTCGTTTATAGTACCATAAAAGGTGACAGAAACTGCATTGAGACTTTAATTTCCAATGCAAACAGGCTCATGAAAAATAAAAAATAAAAAGGCTTCTAATTACATAAAATACAAATACATTCTGGATCTTTGGATCAATTGTTAATATATGAAATAGATAAATTGTTGTCTTCTTTGTCTTCTGAAGGGAGCTTCTAGACTACTGTTAACTAAACCAAATTCTAATCTTGTATCTCCATTACGCAAAATAAGGAAAACTGTCAATTTGGTCTAATGGCCAAAAAACAAAGTTGGAAAGGAATATCTCTTCAGTCCTAATTTGGCAAATTCAAGTCATTTTCCTGTCTCATTTTCTCTACCTTCAATGATTTTACTACTGCCACTATATACCTCATGCTATTCATTAATTCTAAAGTGCTTTGAAAATATAAGGAGTCAGATGTTGTTATTAAATCACTAAACAAAATAATTAAACTGTCTAAACAGAATTACAAAGAATAATTAGCAATTAAACAGGATGCTATTATCTGTGCAGTATGATGAGAGCAAAACTAGGAAAATGCAGAACCCATCTCAATACAGAGGAAATAAGCAAAAGAAAGAACTTGTGTAGGTTTCAATTAATTAAAATGCACATAAATGACTTCTAAATACATTCTTGTCTCATATTAAATGATCAAATTTAAGTCTTTGAAAATCATTTTCTCTTCTATTTACGAATTAATTTTGTTGTTCAGCTTCAGCTCTACATCATCAAGCAGAAATTCTTTCCTGAATGTCTCAATTAAATGGAAGCCTCCAGCAATTTAATCAGTGTCAATCATAGCTGGTTAGAATCTATAGGTAGAAACAGATCTTAATATGTGTGTTCTTAAAACTACATATTCCCTTTAGCTACAGGCATTCAGATCTCAATGGAAGTCACCGGGAATTGTATCTGGCATCTCTGGGCACAATATGACATTTATTTTATAAATATGTCCTTTTATAGTTTATAAGTAGGCAGGTAGATTGTTGAACACCATATCATTGCAATGGTTGTATTGACAGAAGAAAAAAAAAATTAAGATATGACCTGCAACTCTGAAAGGAAATTCAGCAACTGTCTTGGTTATTATTCTCTTGAAATGAAAAGACTAATTCTCTTTGGATAAACAACAGATGTGACTTTCTACGTGGGTGTGGTGGCGCCTTTGAATCATCCTGTTGAAGGTAGTAGTATGATAAATATATTTACAGAATCACAGATTATCCCTAGGAAGTCCAGTTTGAGAGTAAAACCTACCAAAAGCTTAAAACAACAAGCGGGGATCTGGGAGGCTGCCTCAGATCCATGTTTTGCCAGAATGTCATCAGTCAAAGTCTCTTAGATCCAGATTTTTCAATGCATTTAAATACCTGTCAAAATGGACGTAGGGGCCAACCCAGGAAACTGACTGTCATTGCTGTTTGACAGATGCTGGTAGTTGTCTGATAACTGATCAAAGCACTTCAGACACACTTATTTGCTTTACAAATTAAAAGACAGGTACTGCCCAAGGCCGCATTGCTTGGCTTAAGGGCTGCTAGAAGTTGGCTTTGCTTAACTATCCTTTTTCAGCCATGATTATACTACATGGGACTCAGCTACCCAAATGAGTTTCCTCATCCAACCATCTGCCAAAGTTTATTGTATCCTCATGAAGTATTTCACCTGTTTCGGTTTAAGAGAGAATTCAAAGAATGTAACTCATTGGTCTGGTAAACTGACTAATACTGGCAGAATTGGGTTTAACTAAATGACAGATCTGAGATGTTGATAACCTCTAATGTACTGTAGAAGTGAGGAGGTCTTTAGCCAGCCCAGATCCAGTGGAAAACATGGTGTTTCTGAAGCCTGCCTTACTTTCTGTTTATTTTGTTACCCGACTTCATATTGACTGAGATCTAAGATATTTTTGAAAGTTTTTGGGTGCATGCAGATAAACTTTTTTAATTTTCATTAAAAAATCCCAGACAAACAAAAAATAAAACCACCAAAAAAAATCAGTTTTAAGGCAGGTAGAAATCAAATTCGTCATTAAGCTTCCCTCTTGAAAGGAAAGCCCTGAAAAGCATTAGGACAAAGTGCATTAGAGTTTCAAGAAGCACAATGACATCAAGCAACACTAATGCTATATGAATGAATGATCAAATGTACTGACTAAAAGCATAAAGAAGTCTTAGTAACCCATGCCAGCTCAGCCCTCTTGCACTGTATCATCCTGTCTGGAATGTGCACACTCTGTGAAATACAGAAGGATGGGCAGAAATAAAAGAATCCGTTTTGTCCCATTTATTAGTCACCTCCTGGTTTTCTCGTTTTCTGGATACTGCTCAATAATAAGAGAATATTCATCTCTGTTGTGAGTTACATTATCTCAGATTAATTTCACATGTTTCATAGAATTGTGCCTGAAGAAAGAACTATTACATGAAGTTCTGAACTGAATACTGATGTGGCATTAACAGCCTTTACAAATAAAGCTTAGGGGTTTAGATGACAGAGTAAGCTAGGTCAAGTCACAGCAAACTAAGCCTTTTAGCATTGTGTATGTTCAAGTCAAATGTATTAGTTTCTAATGAAAAAAACTGGCTTAAAAGCTTGGAGGGTTTTCTAGTGAGTAAAAATAAATGAGCACAGCCTCTTGAAGCCAGAAGGATCTAGTTTAAATCCCATAAAGGAAACTAGAAACAACCTGCCAGAGGGATGAAAAAATGTTTAAAAATAGTAGTGAAAATAGCAATGCAGTTTATAATCTTGATGTGCCAGAGGAGGCAAGTTTGAAAGCAATACCTTTAAACAAATGGAAAAAAAAAATGCCTTATGTGAAGATGTGCAAGGACTTTTCTGCAACAATATCTGTAGTATAGCTTTTATCCTTATAGTTGACAAACAACTGAGAAAATCTAGCAAATGTTTGCAGAACTTTGTATGGTAAATTCACAAGACTATTCACAACCTACATCCGTTGCAAAAATATTTGGGAAGTTGAAGGTGGAAACCCTAGAATTGTGTTACACAACTGCCATTCATTCCTTATTGTGCGTGAGCGTTGCAATAAGGTTGCCACTTAATGTTTGCATCTTACTATTTTCTGAAAGATAGGTCTCACACCTGTGTTCACACAGGGTCACAAGGTGTTAACATACTGCTTGTCTGTTCTTTTTTTCCCCTGTTCACTGGATGTCTTGGGATATAGTTTTTTTATGCTGTCCAAAATCCACTACTTCTGCCTTGGTGGATGGCTATCAAAAAGGGAAGAAAGTGAAATAAAAATAGCGAGACTTTAGGCTTTTTGTCTCCTCCCCAGGGGGTTGGAACACCTCCCCTGTAAGAACAGGCTGAGACAGTTGGGGCTGCTCAGCCTGTAGAAGAAAAGGCTCTGGGCAGAGCTAATAGTGGCCGTCCAGTACTTAAAGGGGGCCTACAGGCAAAATAGTGAGGGACTCTTTATCAAGGAGTGTAGTGGTAGGACAAGGAGTAACAGTTTCAAACTGAAAGGGAGTAGATTTAGATACTAGGAAGAAATTATTTCCTGTGAGGGTGGTGAGGCACTGGAACAGGTTGCCCAGAGAAGTTGTGGCTGCTTCCTCCCTGGCAGTGTTCAAGGCCAGGCTGGATGGGGCTTTGGGCAGCCTGATCTAGTGGGAGATGTCCCTGCCCATGGCAGGGGGGTTGGAACTAGATGGTCTTTAAGGTCTTTTCCAACCTAAACCGTTCAATTATTTTATGAATACATATTCGAACTGTTTCAGCCACTCTTCCTATCAGGAAAACGGGAGGATAATACTACATGCCAGAGCAAAGGAAGTAGAAAAAGAAGTATGACCCTAAAATTTAATTTTTATGATATTTTAAGGAAATGAAGGAGTGAGGTCACATTTTATGTGGTCAGAACCATGGCAGCTTTGTTGTGTCTAGGTTAAATACTGCTAGCGATATAGTCACAGCAATATGGATCTTACTGCAAGAGCTCATTCAGGGCCTCTAAGCAAGTATCTCTATTATTCTGTGCACCTTGTTAATTAATATTGTTGTGTTAGATTAGTTAAAGCTAACCAAGGCACATACATCTAAGCTGCAAACTCACACTGAATTTCAGTGTCAAAAGACAAATTTTTCCTCTTTGGGTGGTTCACTTAGCGTAAGCCCTCATACAGAGCCCACACCGAAATAACTCATATGTCAGTTTGTAATGCAATTATCATAATGTCTAGAAGATAGATGAGATTCCAGTAGAGGTTATAAAACTAAATATTCATTAGACGAATTGCAGTACAGTTATCTGAGAAAATTCAGGGTCTGGATCAGTTAAAATAGAATTAGATGTTACTTGTTTTTTAACATAGAATTTCTTAATTACAAAGGAATCTACAAGATGTACTCAAAATTTCTAAAAATAAATATTGCTTATGCAGTATGGTGATAATGGTTGAATGGTAAAGATTCTGCTCTGAATTTATCAAATGTGTTGAAGCAAACATATACCAATGTTGTTTTTCTTTCTTGTCCGTAGTTCTTTTATATAAAGGTGACTGGCCTTTCTGCTCTTGGTATTCAGTGTACAGATTTCATGTACAACATATGCACCAGTACGATCTGTTACCTTCCTCTTATGGGTCAGCTTGCAATGTCGTTTTACGATACCTGTAGTTTTCCATGCCAATGTATATTCTTATACTCAAATGTTACTGAAGTAGATGAAGCATAAACAGAAGTCATATTTTAAAAGACTTCCTATTAAATTAGTCAGAATTCTTTTTACTGATACAATTGTGATGTTTTGAACAACATAGTAATATCAGTGAATTTGCTAATACATATTTTCAATAAGCTTTATACTTTTTCTGCATACTAAACTAAGAAAATTAGTTCATTATCTTGATAGATTAATTTGAAAATGATTTCTAACTCAGACGTCAGATAAATAACAATAGCTTTGGCTATGATTTGCTGACAATATTACAGTAAAACATTAAAAGACTAAACTTTTCAGAGATTCTATGCTATTCATCCTTTTCTATCTATCTAGCCTTGATACAATGAATATGTTTTTTATA
This sequence comes from Trogon surrucura, assembly GCA_020746105.1. Lineage (NCBI taxonomy): Eukaryota > Metazoa > Chordata > Aves > Trogoniformes > Trogonidae > Trogon > Trogon surrucura. The sequence goes on from CM036618.1 coordinate 59,559,303, forward strand.
TATCCTCTCTATTAAGGGAAATATTGTTCAGTCTTTATTTAAGGCAAATAGATAGGTACTTGCCCTCTCTATGGACGGATTAAGACCAGTTCATAAAGACTTTAGGGTTGATGTTTGCCGGTGAATAGCTTCAGTGGGGCTTTAAAGGAAAGTACCTAATTTAAACAAGTCTAGAGAAAGCCATCTCTTTTGCACTCAGAAAATCATAAGCAGGTAAAAATAGAATTTAATGTTTTTCCCAATATGATCTTTATATATAAACACATGCAACAGAACAGTAGTGGCTCTTACTTTTGGGAGATGAATACTGAACACACGACATGCACACAAAGATATATATATATAATACTCTTAAATTAGCAGAGTGTGTGTAAGTAGCTAGATACATGTAACCATATGCATACCTGTTAGGATACATGTAATTTATATTTCAGGAAATTGGCAAAAATGTGTGTTTAGGAGAGCAAGGAAGACATTTCAATAGTTCAATGCCTGGAGCTTAATTCAAGTACATTTACATTAATACGAACTTTCCCCTCAGTAGTGCTTAGATAAGGCTCTTTTCCAGCTTTAGGAGCATTAACGAAAAAAAGTAAATAACACAAATTATCTTGCACTTATTTGAAGTTCAGTCATTTAGATTATGTTAGTCATCTAGGCCAGTGGAAAATTGCTGTTTCTGTACAAGACACTTTATCACAAGTATCTTTGGCACCTATAAAAACAGGAGGCTTAGCAGTTGCCTTCTAGTGCTCCTCTCTATTGATGGTAACTCAACCAGGGAAGTAGCTCTGACTAGATACCTACCTCTTAGAAGATTAAAGTTAAGTGAGTTTAACCCTACCCTACCTTTACTACTATAAATTTTAGTGGAATTTACTGTATTTTCTATGCTCATTGGTAGCCTAGTACATAAGTTGTACAAAATGGAATCTAGTAAAATATGTAATTTAGATGTAAGTAAAGAGAAGCCCCAATGAGACTGCAGTCTGCTCCCTGGTGTAGATTACTGTGCCAAGAGGTAGGTATCCTACGACAGGTGCCACCATCCACTGACTTCACTCATTGCCCTTCCTTACATACAGAGAGAAAGTAGGTGTAAGTATGTGTATACGTACTCACACATACTTATCTAGGCAGTGATACATATCTATACACCTGCATCTCTGCATCAGCTCAGTTCTGAGTGTTTCTCGTACAGATGTTTACTCTTAATGGTGTAGAGACAGATCCAAGAAAATTTTTTTGTTATATTAGGAAGTTATATTATTTAGTTATATTAGTTATATTTAGTTATGTTTAGTTATATTAGGAAATTCCACCTCAACATGAGGAAAAATTTCTTTACTGTGAGGGTGATGGAGCACTGGAACAGGCTGCCCAGAGAGGTTGTGGAGTCTCCTTCTCTGGAGACATTCAAAACCCGCCTGGACACGTTCCTGTGTGACCTACTGTAGGTGGTGCTGCTCTGGCAGGGGGGTTGGACTAGATGATCTTTTGAGGTCACTTCCAACCCCAAACATTCTATGATTTTATGATTCTATGATTATGCAGTGTAAAAATGGCAGCTTAAAAACTTGACACCATTCTCTAGTAACAAGCAGAGGCCTTCTTTTATGCCATTTCTGCAATCTATAATTTTGGTGGGAATGGTTAAACAATGTGCAAGGCGTGATAAATAAATGAAGTTTTAACTCTACAAAATATATCCAGTAAGTGTCCCCTCACTGATGAGATTTTCCATCTTGTCTGATCAAGGCGTTTGCAATCTTCTATCTGCGTTTTATCAAAGATTTAGTTCTCTCTTGTTAGAGATCATTTCCATGTTTAGTTAAGCTGTCTGCTCTGTATCAGAGGAGTAATATATCTCTAAGAAAGTAATAACTGGGTTTTAATAGGAAATGTAAAGTATGATTGTTCACTCTGATTCATCATTCAGTGGCAATATCAGAATCTCCATTTTCCAGAATTATATCCAGAGATCCAGTAAAAGTGTTTATCACAACCGAGCAAACGCTGATTACTGATTTAGAGAGTTGCAATATTGAACAGAACATGGCCTTTGCACATAGAACAGGAATCGTAAAACTTTAATCTGCTTGTTATCAGGAAGGCGTATTTTATGTTAGTCCAATGACTAATATCTAATATGAAGCTAGAAATAGGAGCCTTAACTCCTGATATTTCAGAGGTATATGGACTCTGTGCAGGGAACAAGAGCCACTGGATCTAGTACGTCCCTAGGCATGCTGCATGAGTATTGGCTGATAATTGCAGCTAGTAGCAAAGGACATTAAATACATACTGGAATTATTCAGGATAAAGACCACAATAGGTATAATGACAGCTAAGAAGTGGAATAATACTAAGTATGAAATTAGGACTTAACAGATATGGTAATCATCATCTTAAAATGAAAACTAAAATTACTTTCAGGTTCATACAAAGAAAGCAGAACTTACACACGTGGTTACCTGTCTCACTAACCACAGACTCATCTTGGTGAAATCTGAGAGATATCAAGGGCCACTTTGTTTTCAACCATATTTAAAGAATCAAAATCATAATTTAATCTTCTGAATTAAATGTCAACCAAACATGTTCAGTACTGCTACAAGGTACTTCTGATTCCAATTTTTTTCATTTGTTACTGCATTTTAAAAAATCATTTTAAGATTACAGTGAACATTGAGAGAAGCTAAGATACAGGAAATTCCACTGACTTCAGAATTAGGTGGGGAAAATTGATTTCTGGAACCTATTTTATCCCTAATCTGTCCATTTAATAAAAACGCCTTATCAAATTAATTGCACTTTATTTTTTTGAAATATTACTGTGTCCCAATTAAAATTGGTTCTTTTGATATCTGCGAATGCTTGAATACTTTATAATATTATTTTTCTTCCTACAATTAATATCTGAAATGTCTTTTTTTCTGTATCTGAGACTTTTGCGTAACTGAGCATTCATGACTTTGTATTCAGTCTAATGCTGTCGAAAAAATATCCAGGTGTACCATTTGCTTTTAGAGTCCGTAGTTTTCAGTTTGTAGACCAATTCCTCTTTACATAGTTAGGTAACAGTTAGTTGCCTCAAAATTTATTGGTTTGTTGGTTTTTTTTACTTTTTTGTGACTGCTTACATCAACCTTGTCATGCCAAATATGAATTCTAAAGAAAGCTTGTGTATTATTACAAATACAGTATCTTTCTTCTTTCCAGTTTTTGGAATATCAGATGCTTGTCAGAGAAGCGGTGATTAGTTTCCATGGGAAAGTTTGGAAGTTTGGAATTTAATCCAAAGTAGTACAGCCATGGCAAAATGCTGGCAGATGTCTGGGAACTGACTGCAGCACTGCTGCTATTCCTGGAGGTCCCAGGCATCAATCAGTCATTTAGTTGATTAACCCAGAAATCAATTTTCCACTATCACAGACCCCCAGAAACCTTGTGTCAGAGTCCTCAAATTTCTCAAGCTACATAAGTTCATAACTGGTTAATGCCAAATTCCCAAAAAGCTCAAGAAGTTTTGGAATTGTACATACATGTCAAAGTATCGTCTTAATTTTCAAGCAGAGTTTCAGTATTCTTCCAAAAGAAAATCCGCATTACATCTTTGACTAAAAAAATTTTTTTTTTATGCATGAGGGGATTTCCAAATTCTTGAATAGTTGTTCTAATACCCAATATTTCTAGTTGAAGTGCCTTCTTAGCAAATCTAACTACAGAAAACATTCAGTTGGCTCTCAGGTTCTATATGTAACTTTCTTTATTTTTCATCTGATTTATATTGTATCTGTAATTCTGATTTTAAATCTTAAGTGTATGAAATTGAACTGAATGCAGATATCTGCCTTTCAGTCAGCATCTAGATCTGCTCTAAAGCCAAAGGACTTGCAAACAAAGGACATTTTAAGGTGTGATTCACCTCATTCTGGAGAAGGCTGCTGCACCTGGTGAGATGACTCACCCTGCAAATGTCTGTTCAGCTGCATTGACAGTATAGGCAATTAACTCAGAGGCAGACAGCTAAAGGTGGAGAAATGCATTCCAGCCATTATAGGTCACACTCTCTTTCAAGAGTCCCACAGAACGGGCCATGTAGTTCTATAAGAATCATCCTATCAAAAGTTGGCAACCTAAGAAAGAAGAAAATCTTTACAGTTATTCACTTGAAAGTACTACTATGAACAAGGGTCCCTTTTCGTGCATTAAAATTGCTCATATCTGTTAGAAAACTCCAGGGAAATTTGTTGTATTTAAATTCAGCTTTGTTTATATTTTACGTGTTGGGTACTTCCAATTATTATATTAAATATGTGAAATCTCAGTAGAATAACTGGTGATAAGTGTTACATATTTATAAATATTATGTATTCCCAGAACTATGCTTTCAGTCATTAGGATCATAGATTCACGTTGCTGAATGACTCAGTAGGTCAATTAGTCCATGTCCCCAGCCTAAATATGTGTGAAAACGTGGCAGAAGTTTGTCTACCTTGTTCTTAAATGCCAGCAACAATAGATCTCACAGACTCCCCAGGCAGTCCTTTTCAGTGATTTCCTCTCCCTCTTCTTCAGAAGCTTTTTTTCCTCAAGATCTAATTTGTATCCTCTTCACAATGTAGTCTAGCTCCTGGGCCCATTGTGGATGTTTCTCCATTACAGGCAGGGAAACAGGTTACCCCTTTTTTTTTTTACTTCCCAACAGCCAGTTGTGCTTTCAGTCTTCTCTCTTCTGAGCTAGGACAGCCCAATTCCTTCTACATTTCTTGATAGGTCTTGTTTTCAGACACCTGCTCATTCTAATTACTCCGCTCACCAGTCCACTCCGCTCCTGAAGTCTTTTGAGTTGAAGCCTTGCCAATACTAAGCTAACATGAATTGCTGCAGACTCCTCTCCTGTTTATATACCGCAGAAAGATGACTCCTTTTCTGCAGCAACACGACCATATTGACTTGTATTTAGTTTGTGAACCATAATAACCTTCCACTCCCTTGTGACAGGGCAATGCCCAGGCTGTCATTACCCATACTGTGTTTGCACATTTAGTTATTTCAATGTAAGTGGTGTACTTTCCACTTGCTCTTGCTGAGTAGCACTTTCCAGGACAAATCTCAGGTTTTTCAAGAGGATTTTGAATGCCACTCCTTTCCTCTAATGTACTTGCAATCTCTCTTCAGTCATTCATGTAATTAATCAAAATATACCAGTATTGGACAACAGACCACAGCATAGAATCTCTCGATACTTCTTTCCATTATGACCATGAACTACTGAAATTTCTCTCTGGATATAGTTTTCCTTTCTGCAGAATGCCTTATTGAAGGCAGATTGAAACAAAAGTGGTTTCGATAACATTAAACTTTGTCTCATGTGACATTCTCTTTAGTATGCTAAGGAATCACTGTATATTTACCAAAATCAGGAGAACTATACCCAGAGTGAAAGAGATATCCATGTCACCATCAGTATGGAAAGTTGTATTAATGGGTTCAGTGTATATCTTGGAAAATGTTTATCTGAATGTCTGGTCTCAGTGTAACATGTTTGATCACACATACTCTGAGAGTCCTGCTAATTTAATGGAATTATCAGCAGTACAAAAAATGAAATAAATTCTGAAAATAACTTGGATTAAGCTTTAAGTCTCTACAGGTTAAAAAAAAAATGACAAAATATGTTAGGTTAACTTAAGGATGTTGTGCATTCAGCTCAGGTGATGAAACTGTAATTAATACTATATTGTAATGCTGAGGTGCACTAGGGCAGAACCAAGGAGTGAGTTTGTCATTTCCTAATCTTTGAGGACGAAACTGTGTAATCTTTATTCTCAGGCTTAATTCTGCCATTCGTTTTTGAGATTAGATCCTCTTTTTATTTAGGAGATGGATACTTTAACTGTAAAAATACTTTTTCAATCACTCTTTCAGACCGAATTAAAGCATTTATTTTAGGTTGGAAGCTTGTAGGGCTTTACCGCTACCTTCTCTGGGCAAATTCAGCTCCCAGTGAGTGAATTGCACTAAAGTACTTCATAGAAAACTGCTCTGGTACTAGGAATTCAGGAAAGCTTTAATACTTCGAAAGCTTTTGTTCAAGAAAGGAAAAAAAAAATCATCTATGTTGATGTAAAAGCTATGAGTCTTTGGGTTAACAAAAGATCCCTCTTATAAGTATTTTATGAGTGTTTTACAGCAAAGAAATAGAAAGACCACGTGGTATACTGCTGGCACTACATAGTAAAGTGAATATATAGATACAGCAGAAGTTAATTATTTATTGAAGCTTATATATTTTTCCATAGGACAGATACACATTTCCCTGAAAATATTTTTACCTATATTTAATAAAGCAGATATACTACGTTTATTCCTTGACCAAAAAAAACCGAACTCTGCTTCTTTGATTTCACAGTGTTTTGCAATATTCTTAAGCACCAGGAAATAAAAGATCTCTTTGTATCATTTTTCCCTCTGCGAATGTTCTATTGTGTATAGCAGCTTTCCAATTCAAAGAAATAAAAGCATCGATCTTCTAACATCTTGACAGTGGAGTTCCTCTAATTCAGCATTAGCACTAAACACAAACAAAAAATTTAGTATAAGCAGCCCCAAGAGACGCTTCAACCAGATTTCTGCATTTCCCTGGGCTAAATCAGCTCCTGAAAACTTAATTTAAGAAACTGACACAGACACTACAGTTAGAATGGTAAATCTACTCCCCGTCAGTTTCTTAAATAACGTTTTCAATCACTGATTCAGTCTACAAAGATAGAGCTCTGTTTTACTTACTCCTCTCAAGGTTAACTCATTAAAGATCATTGCTCCTCGGGTTTCGTCTTAATCCTGGCTGGAAACTGGAGGGTCTTTGGATACAGAGGTAGATACTGAAGAGATTTTAAGTGAAATTTTAGCTAGCCAGCATGAAATGCTGATAAATAAAACATACATACCTAGGAACTATGATAAGTGATTCAAATGGAATGAATGCAAGAGACAGAAAACACTTTGAAACAAATTTCCTAAATTTTTTGAGCACTTTTATTTTTCTATACCTAGATATTTGTGATATTTCACTGGCAAAATAGAGAAGAGGCCTATTGTATCTGCATCGTTTAATATTTGAGGGCCAATATTTATGCCACTCCAGTGTAACATTTTCCTTGCCCCTCTCCTGAAGGAGACATTTACAGGTTGTATCAAGGCAGAAAGCATCTGAGTTAAAAATCTATTCTTGCTTCCTGGAAGTATGTTTTACCTGCAGAGTCATATATGAGTCAGATTTGGGTTCATGTGCTTTTACTGGTACCATGCTTTTACATGGTACCAGTGTGTTGTAGTATGCTTTTGAGGGACACACCGTAGTTACTCATGCCACAGGAAAATAATCCATTCTGTAACTGAGTTGGGCTGGGGGGGTTATCCATTTGTCTGAGTTTGAGGTTTGGTTTTTTTTCAGAAGAACAATACTTCTAAGTCTTCAAGGAAAGATACTTTGAATCACAAGTTTATTTTGGTTGGAAGGTCACCTTGTGCAACTACATTCTGAAAGGAGGGCCAATTAAATGACATTGTTAGGTGTTTGCTAAATCTCTAGTATCTCCAAGGGTGGAGTTTTTACCTCATTTCTGGGCACCTGTTTGGTATTCAGCCATTCTCACGGTTAAAAAACCACATTTAAAAAAAAATCCTTACGTCTGCTCAGAGTTTACTGTGTTCCAGTTTAGATTTGTTTTGTCTTGCCCTTCTGCTGTGAACCTCTGAGAGGAGCCTGACTATGCATTTCCTAGGCCCTCCCATTAGGTAGTTATGGACAGAAGTTGCATCCCCACAAATCTCCTGCTATTAACCCTGAGCTGGCTCTTCTCCCCAGCCTCTTCTCAAACGTCTTGTGCTCCAGCCCACAACTAGCTTGGTGAGCTTTGCTGGCCTGGTTCCAGTATGACATGTCTCTCTTGTACTGGGGAGCCCAGAACTGAACCCAGCACTCCCAAGTGTGCTTTCAGCAGTGCTGAGCAGGGATGAAGTATCACCTTCTTAGGCCTCCTGGTGATACTCCTCCTAAGGCAACCCAGAAAGTTGTTGGCCACCAGGATCCCCGGGTCCTTTCTTGCAGAGCTGTTCCCCTGCCAGTTGGTGCTCAATCACAGAAAGAGCCCCGTTCTCATTGAAAATAGAGCAAACGACAGAAGGTCTGGTGTGAGAGACCCTCCACATTCAGTCTTGGGATCAGTCAATGTAAATTTGAACGGGAAGGCAATCTTCCCTTTTGCACAACCCTGTGTGATGGAACAAAGCATCCAAACGTAAGTCTTCAGTGGCAGTGGAGCTGACAGGTGACATGAACTGTCACTGAACTGTCATTAATACGTAGCTGACCTAGGAATTACTTTTTAAGGGTGCCTGCTAGATACTAGATCTCACTTTTCAATTAATAAGGATTCTATGTTTTATTTTCTAAAATATCTCTTTCTAAATGCCTGAAGCAAAAAGCAGGGACAAAGACTGCTTAAAAACCAAAATATTTGAATTGATCTGTATTACCTTTCTTTATATTCATTTTATTTTAACTGTTAAAAAGAGATTAAAGCTCTTACAAGACTGCACTGGAAAACACAATAATAAAAAACATTCGCTACATCGTTAAATAAAATGATTTCTTTGTTAACCACTGTATCTTCCACAAAAAAACAAACAAACAAAAAATGAAAATATTTTTATCTAAGAGGAAAGACAAGTCACAAGAAACAAAAGCTGATGTAAAGATTTTTAGAAAGAAATGGTATGAACTCTGGAAAATGGCTTGTTAGCACCTAATAGTACCATCAGTTCAAAACCCTAAGGCTGCACACTGAAACTGCACAATACTTTTGGTACATCTTATGTATGTTATACAGACTGGTCTATATGTTGTATTAACTGATTCCAAGTATAAAATTAGCAACATAATTGATCTTTTTCTTGAGATGATTTTGCCATCTTAAATTAGGTGTTCTTGTATGTAAGAACACATATTCCTAGATACGCAGGTATTCCTCTGTGCTTTAACAGCTTCACCTGTTGCTTATTCAACAAGTAGTAGAGTGACAAGCTATTCACCTATGGAGTAGTATCTTAACTGGTTTAAATTGGTACAGTTTATTCTGCAGTACATGGAGTACTTTCCTTCATACTAGCTTAAAAATCTGCATGGCATCATAACATTATTCCTCAGGATGTGCTTTTGAAAACTTGAGAACCATACATTTACCCAAAGTTATTCATGGCAACTTTTTTAAATTTCTTTAAATTGTTCTCAGGAGGCTGCCTTTTACTAACATGGGCATTGTCACATCGTAGCAAGAGCTCACAGGAGAAAGGACACATATTTAATATGTTTGCTAATATCGGCTTGTTGGATATTGTAGACTGTTTATTGAAGTAGGTGGCAAAGTGCCTTTTGTTTCCATGAGACTTGTAATGTCAGAATAGAAGTTTGCGAGTATCTTCTTTTTCAAGGATTTGAATCCATGTCACCTACGCTGGATAGGTGGGAGTGCTAAAATTGCAATTTGCAAAGACATCCTAAGTGCCCTAATAAGTCAAGTTTGGAAGAATATGATATTTTTTCCTCAGAATGTTGAAACACATTTTTTTGCAGTGTTATTCACATTCTTGCTCTTTTCGTTCTGAAAGCTAAATCTGGCTAAAACAGGAATTCCTGAGCAGACTCATTATTCAAAATTATTTCTGAGGCACAATGTAGAAAAAAAAAATTATCGGCTCTGGAACAGGATAAACTGTGCACCTGGTTTCTCAGAAATAATTAAAATAATTCTCAGATGTAGGAAGCAGTCAATATACAAAACATTCATAATTCACTCTGTGTTCAAGACAGGTTAGATCGTATTATTTCTGGACTTAGATGCCATTACTGGATAATCAAATGAGTTTTAATAAAACTAATCTGTGGTCCATGCTGGGTGACATAATATCACACCGTAAAAACAGAGAGCAATTTTCACCTACTGTTAAATTAATTACTGCTTATAGTGAAAAGAGTTTGATTTATCAAATCTGAATATAGCCTTAGGTATTGTAATAACCATCATCACCTGCAAGGACATGAATGAATTCTTTATGAACAAAAGTTTATCCGACTCATATAACATGCTCCTGTGACAAATGCCTTTTTCATTTTAAAAAAAAAATAAATAGAACCTTTCAGACAGGAGCTGAAGGTGGTTTTCAAAGTCTGTGAAATAAGTATAGCTCAGGCAAAAAGGTGTTTTTGTCACACACAAGCAACAAAAACTGTGACACAGGTTTTCCTATGTCAGCTGATGGAGTTGCAGCTGTGCAATCCCTTAAAATTGGCAAAAGTCACATCTAGGTGTAAAATGAGTCAAACTAACGATCAGAAACATCCGTGCTATATATATTAAGCAGTGTTGTGATAAAAACTGCCATGCATAGGTTTTGCCCATGTCATGCTGAGTGTATATTGTCATGGCTTCACTGATCTGACTCTTTGCAAGCTACATGAATGCTATACAGCTTCAGATCTAAGAATCTAAGTCTGTGGATGATGACTTCTGTCAGCCTGGCCACTAGTGGAACAAGTCACAGCAAAAGAACCTGAAATAGTCAATGCAGGAAAGTTATTCCACACCATTTCTTGAAGAGGGCATAAGGGCTATATGACAGTGGCCTAGTTCTGCCTCTCTGCTTCCTTACCATCAGTCTGTAATTAGCTACCTGCTCAACATCTTGTCTGGGTTCTCTAAACAGCTTTTCAGAGTCCTTCAGGAATACAGTATCACAGAATTGTTGAAGCTGGAAAAGACTTCTGAGAACATCAAGTCCAGGCTATGTCACAACACCACCACATCGGCCAGACCAGGGCACTAAGTGCCACATCCAGCCTCTCCTTAAACACCTCCAGGGACGGTGACTCCACCCCTTCCCTGGGCAGTGCATCCCAATGCCTGAGCACCCTCTCCATGAGGAAGTGCTTCCTGAGATCCAACCTAAACCTTCTCTGACACACTCTCTTTCAACTGAGTCCTTTCTATCAGCAGCAGAGGAGCTCACACCATTTAAATTTGGCTATTTTATTTCATACTGAGAAAGCAAGTAGGTTGTGAGGACTAGCTGTGCATTTTAAATTGATGCTTTAGCTCATTGCAATCTCCTCAAAGAAGCAAACTCTTTTGAAAATATTCACCTGGGCTAGATTTGCGTAAGATGACTCCACACTCTCATCCAGGCTTCTTTTCAATTATTATGAAATCTTATAAAATATAAAATATAAATATATGTAAATATATAAATCTTATAAAATAAAATATATAAAATCACTGTTGGCTAGAAGGGCTTAGAATATAAAGCACTATGTACAACTTGTATTTATCCTCAGCCTGGTATTTCATGAAACTGTTCTGCATGGCAGTAACCTCATGTTTCCTTACAGAACTTCCAGGATAACACCACCATTTCTGGGGTCTGAGAACTCTGTTTAAGTTTACTTACTATTTCCTGCACATGCTGCAGGTGGTAGATTTTTCTAGATTTGACAGCAGAGATTGAATCGTACAAAAAAATTCTTCACTGTAGACATGAGCCCCACCTCAGATCATGTGTTGTTTAAAAAAAAATATAAAAAAAGATATTTATTTGTATTTTAAAAGAGAATTAGAAGTAATAGGTAATAGAAAACAACACTTTGTCACTGTACACATGCATTTTGTTTTACAGTGCCTAACACTGCATAATGAACAACACCAAGAGACACCTCAGCCAGAATTTCTTTCTGCATACACTCTATAAACCTACTGATGTTGAAGATCTGCCTCCTTCCTTAATAAATGTAGGACCAGGCTAAAATTTTGCCTTGGACAGAGATGGTCAAACAAAATACTCTTGAGGTGGTTCAGCAACTGAGTGAACCATTTATTCTAGAAAAGGGATCCATTTTAAGGCTATAAATTTCATCCTGTTATTTAACGAAGGCGTAGACCTTTCTGTCTGAAACCTGCAGAACTGTGTTCCCAGCTCACTGGAAGCTCTGCATAGTCTTTTGGATATTATCCAGATATAAGATGTCCTTGTGCTTAAAAGGGTTTTATTTAGAATTAAGAGGTTATTTATATTTATGTCTGCAGATTTTAAGCATTATTGATCAATGTATTTGCCTGGGTAAACCAAGACAAGAGACACACCTTCTTTACCATTTGAAAAGAAGAGAAAAAAAAAATCAATCCTGAGAGGCTAAAGAACTTAAACTTTCTAAAAAGCATTATGCCTTACTCATAAAAAAATAATACTGATATATTATGCAAAACAGCAAAATGACATGTTTTCACCTCAAAATGAATAACCAGGGTTTGAAAAATATTCAGGACATTCACTTCACTTCACAAAGAGATCCAGAACCACACTGAATTCATAAAATTTCTTGCTGGTTTTGTTTCAAAGGCCACAGCTTTGGTGTGGGGAAAGACACCATGTGCCACCACCCTATTTCCAGCTCTGAACCCTTGCCCTAAGTTAGTTCCACCATGAAGCAGAGATGCTACTCTCTAATGTATCTGTGGAATCATCATCTTCTGATACACCAGTAAATATTTAAATTGCATCTTTGAACTTTCAGGTTTAATCCAAACTTTAGAACAGATTTGTCTTTCGGAATGAAAGAAGGTAGTTTTTCTTGGTTGCAATAAGATCCGGTAATCCCGTGCCCATCAGCAGGGACAGAACAATGTAGATCACCTGAGACTTGAAAACTGCTCACTCTGTACCCACAGTAACAGCGCCTGGAGGCAAGCTGTTTTCCTCCGAGAATGGCAGTTTGTCAAAACGCAGGCTTTTCAAAATGAGGTACTACATTTAACTCAATTTCCTTCATCAAATTTTCCCGATTCCAGAATTATATCTCTAGTTACTTCACAGTGAGAAATGAGTAAGATTCCAGAGTTAGCTACTGCTCTAGAGTGTGAGCACCTCTGGTCAGCTGCCTATTTCATTGCACAACCTTAAATCCTCCAGAAAGATATTTTCCAATGAATTACAAATATTCTAGTGCTGAGGATCTTTGCTAAGGGTGTACATGAGCTAAATAAAAATTTCTGCAACCTCTCAGTCCCTGTGATAAGTGACATTGGGCTACTGGGATGGGTTTAATTCTCTTTCTCAGCAACAAAAAAAAAAACAAACTATCTTAGCCCAGAACATTCTTAGTCTAAAAATATTCTCTTTAAATATGATAGTAACAATCATTTTAACCTTGCAGTAGAAATGAAAAGTTTCTACTTTCTTTTCATGATATTTTTAATAGAAGAGCTGTATAGATAGAAACTTTATGAGGAAAGATGTTAATGAAAAATATTGATGCCACTGAACTGATTAAATTAATATTATGGAGTTTAATAATTATCTTTTTGTATTAATTAAATCACAGCAGATTACAATTGTTAGGTTTGTCAATGTACATATTTCAATACTAGAAAAAACGTTGAATATCTTAACATTGATTGAAACTCATAAGAATTTCATAAGATTATTAATAGATATCATGTAAAGGCATAGTAGGTGACAATGTCAATCCCTGTATAGTAGTAGCTATACTTTCTAAGGAGTATTTGATAGTATTTTAATAGTATAAGACTCTAGTTTCCTTTTAGAGAAGAAAATCAGGACACCTGAGACGTCTTTCTTTCATGATGTTATCTTTATAACTAATTCATTGAAATCTTCAGAAGTACATTGGAAATCATTTAAGATACATTTGGAACATTCTTGACAGACTACTGAGAAAAGCTATCAGGGAGACAATTTTTGCTGGTTTTCATGCAGAGACTTCACAAGTAAATCTGTTGGGTGGATTCAGACTGTTTAAATCTTATCTGATTAATGACACATACATAAATCAAATTCCATATTCAATTTGGAATTACAGTAGAACAAAATGTTTTTGTAAGAGGAAATTAAAATACAGGATTCAAATTTACTGAAAAAAAAAAATCGAATGACAGGAAAGTGTTGCACATACAAAAATGTGATGATGCTAAACATCAGTTCACATGCAACAGGATAAAAAAGTTCAGAAACTTTAAATACCCATGATCCCTACCCAGCTGTATGATAATTATTTTCTGTATATAACTGTGGATTGAAAAGTAAAAGAGAGAAAGAGAGAAGGGAGACAGAAAGAGGGAAAGAGAGGGAGGGAGGGAGGGAGGGAGGGAGGGAGGAAGGAAGGAAGGAAGGAAGGAAGGAAGGAAGGAAGGAAGGAAGGAAGGAAGGAAGGAAGGAAGGAAGGAAGGAAGGAAGGAAGGAAGGAAGGAAGGAAGGAAGGAAGGAAGGAAGGAAGGAAGGAAGGAGGGAGGGAGGGAAGGGAGGGAAAAAGAGAGAGAGAAAGAGGAGAGGGAGAGGGAGAGGGAGAGAAAGAAAAAAAGAAAATAGAAAAAAAAGAAGAAAAAAGAAAAAAAATGAAAAAGACAAGAGAAAAAATAAAGGAAAAAAAAAGAAAATAAAAAAGGAAAAAAAACCCCGAAAAGCAACGGAGCTGCAAAGCTTTATTTTGACCCTTCAGTAAGTATAGTTTTTTTCCTTAGACAGTTAAAAGGTCTGCTTGCATGAGAAAATAGCACTGCCTGATGGGAGCTAGTTTTAGTGGAAAAGTGAGATAACAGAAGAAAAAAATGCCTGCAGAGGCCTCTGTGCATCTGAGGCATCCGGAACTACAAATGCTTTCAGCCCCTGATCTTTTATCACTGAAACCTTGTGCGATTGTTCAGTCTCCAAGCAGCCTGTTCTTGCTAGTTTGAGTTTGAAAAATGAAACAAGTGGTTACATGGCTGTGTTTGACAAAACTTGTACAGAAGCTTGGCAGGTTTGCACAGATTTCAGCAATTCCTAATTAGAAAAATGGAAGAATCTTATTTCCCATGACACGGCAAGCCACAACCATTGAAGTTGGTACAATTTAATTTCCCTGAGCCTGTGACATCTCCTGGACTTTCAGAAAGAACCACCCTGAATCACTACTGCCTCTTTTTTTTTTTTTTTTCTCTTGGCACTGTGTTTGGGATCAGCTTCTCTAAGCTGCACCCAAAAATAATTGAAACAGCAATATATTGTAATTACCACGTAGAAATAGTATACTTACTACTATGTAATGTAATGATAAATGGGTAATACTAACAAATTTATACAGTGCGCACAAAGCTATCTTCATTTTGAGCGCTGCTGTCCTCATGCTGCTTCTTAATGCAAACAAGGTTGTATTCATTTCTGGCAGCTCTTACAAAGCTTTCTGTTGCCATGTTCTGTCATCAGATGTCCTCAGACAGAAAATATTAACTACTGTGCAGTTAACCCCAGCAAAAGTTGTTATCTACTGTACTAAATGCAGGCACGAAATCATCATAGCTCTTTTTTTTTTTTTTTTTTTTGCAAACTAAGCTGAAATAGAATTACAAACTAAATTTGAAGATGCCTCAGCTTCTAGTCTCTGAGATCCAAGTCTCTGAGACCTCCAAATTCTAGTGTTGTCAAATCCAGAAGCACTTCTCCTGACCACCCCAACTACCAGCACATCTTAAGAATTTCAGCAAAGATATCCTACTAATTTGCTCTGTTTTTTCATCCTTGATGAATAGTAAAATCTACTTTAATGCACCAATTTTCATTAACAGCCAGCAGGATTTACAAAAGCAGCACAGCGATCATCTGTAAAGCTCACACAAATGTATTTCTGTGTCCATAAAGGAAGCAGCTGTTTGTTGAATTTAGGATAATGAAATCTTCCTTGACATACAGACTGTGAACAACACTGTCTTGGCATGCCCAGTTTGTATCAACAGTTCTTGTTAAATTTCATAGCTTCAAGGCTTATCAGACCATTTCTCTGCATTTCTCTGAATAGTGTTTGAGCCACATATGTCAGAAAGAAAACAGACGGCAAATACACTGGAGAGTACAACAAATCCCCAGCTTCCAGTGTAGACTTTGTCTATGCCCACTAAACCCGTATTCAAACAGTGAACAAAGTAAATAGCAAGTGGAGTTTGTCCAAAAATAGCTCTTAATGTTTCCAGTGTAAGAGATGTTAATGATAGATACATCATCCCCTCCTTGGCTTACACAGTTGTAGAAGGAGATTCAAGTCCATAACTGTTTTCTCACTAAGAAGTAAAACTTTCTCATAAGCTGAGTGACCTTCACTGCAAAGCAGCAGAAACTGCTCGACTAATATTTTTCCATATAGGGGGCCGTGATTTGAAGGTTATAGATAAGTTCAAAGCTCATAACAATTTATACCTGAGAAGACTTAAATGTGCAGCAGCTGAATTTGTAGTGAATAGATTCTTTCTGCATTCACTCTTATCCCACATAGTTTGGGGACAGGAATTTACAGTCAAACTTACATGGGGACTCATCAAAATGTGATTTCATTATCATTCTTATTCCAGACAAGTTTGACCTGAGCCATGGATGATGTCCAATCTTACCGGAAAGAGATTTCATGTCTGTTTATTGATTTGCTTTCTGAAGCTGATCTTGGTCATTAACTAGCCCACTACGTAATAGCTGTGCTCGTTGAAAGCCTTCACAATCACGTTATTCATAGGTCTTTAAGTTGGGGCTTTCAGGAGGATTTTTATTTTACTATTAAAAAGAATTACAGAATAGAACATTTCTGGGACAGGTGTCAGGTCTACTTTATGAGCAGAGGAAACAGAACAGAATTTTACTGATTACTTGGAGATAGAAATAGAGTATAGATCTGATAAAGATCAGTAATTTTTTCCCGGCAAACACTAAAAGACTATTCCTGAACAGAACAAGATTATTTAGTCCTAATCACAACATCCAATTTAACTGCCAAAAGATGATTTGAGGGCAAGAGAATTTTCTAAACATAACAAATTATTTTCGAAAATCATCTGGCAATAAACTCAAGGATGGAAGAAAACTGGACTTTTTAAAGTTATGTATACATATGTAATTATAAATATTTTAGTGTGTGATTATACTTCGGGTGTAACCTGGAAATTTACTCGTGCTTTGAACATGTAAAGTTTTGGATTACTGCAGACATAACCCTCTCTAGAGCAATGATGTTCTAACCGCAGATTCCAGTTTTGAGTTTTATGTTTAGCTCCTCCTGATTTGTTTTGAATTCATTTGGTAGATGTGTAACATTCAGTTCCTGCAAGCCAGTTTATCCCTTTCTTTTTCAAGGATCACTGAATCACAGAATTGTTGGATTTGGAAGGGACTTTGAAAGGTCATCTAGTCCAACCTCCCTGCCAGAGCAGGATCACCTACAGTAGAGCGCACAGGAATGCATCTCCAGAGAAGGAGACTCCACAACCTCTCTGGGCAGCCTATTCCAGTGCTCTGTCACCCTCACAGTAACACAGTTTTCTTCATGTTTACATTTTTCACACCTTGCCTGCACTTTGTAAAATATTTTTAGTGCATCACAATTCTTCTGTAAGTATTGCAAATAATAAAATAGAGCCAGACAATGAGTCCTATTCATTCGTGCTGCATCTCTGATAGGAGACTAGAGGTTAAGAATTTTCCATGGTAACTAGGATGACTTAAAGAGTTTCTGACAATAACATGATGGATTCCAATTCTAGTTCAGGAATAAATCTATTACTTTGAGCAAAGTTACTCCAAAGATATCCTTTTTCAACTTCTTACACCAAGTGAGAAGACCAGTGTGCTACTGAGGGGCTGACTCCAGAAAGAAAAATAATCTAGCTTGAGTGTAAGGTAAAAATGCCCATTCCTAAGAAAGGTCTGTCAGACACTTTCTAGTGTCTGCAGTTTTTGTGGAGAGGGGTCCAGAAAAAGGAGAGATTTGTTGGAGCTGAAGACTTAAAGCCATAGGTAAATATGTCTATTTTGGGGAAATTTGCATCGTTTATACAAATGTTCACTGCTGCTTTAACCACCTTCAAATGCTTGAAGTTAGTTGCACAACTAATTTTGTTTGAAGCATCTTACATTTTCTCATACAGCTTATTTGCTGGATTGGACTGCTAGGAGAATGTAGGGTAATTGTTCATTGCAAAACTAAGGTTCTTCCTTCCATCTGATAGTCAGGTGTGCTTATGCAGGGTAGTAATTAATTTTTTTAAACATACAAAACTTCTGCACTTTTAGATAAGAACAGCAACTGCAAGGAAAAAAACATTCAGCTACACTACAGTGTCAAGTGTAATCATGGATCAACTGATATGTCAGTCATGACATTATCCGCAACCTCTCTGGATGGAATTATCTTTGCATGAATTAGTGCAAAAAGAGAAAATAAGTAGGACTGAAAAAATTACTATTTTAGACAGAAGGAAAATACGGACACAACGTGTTTGCTACAGAATGGCATTCTGTTCCTTTTGGCATGGTAAACCTAATTAAATAGTTACATTTTAAAATCTTTATGAGAATCTTAATTATTAATGTCACCAACAGGCTAAAAAAATGTAGGTTAGGTGTGGGGAGAGTTCGGCTCTACAAAGATATTACTTAGAAGCAATTTTTTTTGCATGACTGAGCACATGTGCACACAGACTAGATAGTCACACTTTACAATGAGGTTACACTTATAAATTATTTATAAAAGGTTGGTAAACACTGTAGGCTATTACAGAATCCACAAAGTCCATAGTTTTGCTATAACTATGTGTAACACTCTCAAGTAATGTGCAACCAAGGATAATATATGACAGTCATATCAGTAGTATTGTTTATGATGTATATTAATCATTTATTAATCCTTTATGAACTATTTATAAATGCAATCTTAATGGAGAGCATGGCTGACTTGTTACTCAATTGCACTAGCTGCACGGGAGCTAAAGGTTGCAGGCCTCTGCCCCTCCTTTTGAACAAGCTAAGCAGTCTTCAGACAAGGCAGCACTCCCTGGCTGTTTCCTTGCAGACTCCTAGGAAGTCAGAAATCAGAGACGTGTCACAAAGAGGTTTAGTTTGTAAGCAAACGTGCAGAATCCTTCTTCTACATCTTCTCTGATATTTCAGTAGAGCTGCCCAGGTCTGCTTCAGAGGGTCCATGAGACAAAACTCCTTGCAGATGACCCACACAGTCTAGCAAGTCTTGGATGCTGAGGGCTCTTTTACAGTTTGGTACATCAGACCACCGAAATATGGGCTGTATTTCTAGGAACTGAGCAAAGGAGGTTGCTGTGTAAATATGCATATTCTGACAGTTTCCACAGAAAAATTGGCAATATAACAGAAAAAAACCTGCTATAATCTAGGCTATCATAATGCTTAGGAAGAGATTCTAGCTTGCAGGATTGTTCTTCTGCTCCAAAGCAATTCTACCTGCCAAGGTACAGCCACTAGTGCTTGCTGCAGGAAAGCTCGACTAACTTTCAAGTGAGAGTGCAGTCTTGTCACTGCTCTTCTTTATGCATCTTCTCAAATCTTATTGAGGCATTTGACATCAAGTACCATCCCAGTGCATTAATTCTTCACTTGTTCTTTTGCAGGAAACAGATCTCATTCTGACCTTTAATATCTCAATGCATCGTTCTTGGTGGATGGAGAATGGGCCGGGCTGCACCGTGACCTCAGTAACCCCAGCACCAGACTGGGCACCAGAGGATCATCGCTATATCACTGTCTCGGGGTGTTTTCTTGAATATCAGTACATAGAAGTGGCTCACAGTTCTCTCCAGATCTTCCTTGCAGTAAGTGTTTAGATAGCTTCACTTTCACCACCTTTTCTAGATTTCTTCTTGTGGAACATCACTACCAGAATAGCAGAGTATTGTGGGATTCATTCACAAAGCCTGGCTCCAAGTGTTAGTTTTGGTATGAAACTCTGTTGTCTTGCAGCTAGTTCAAGACACCTGTACATGAAAAGCTCCAATATACAGGTTTATTGCTGTGAGAACTCCTGACATGAAACTTTTTTCCTAACCTTCATTTTGACTATTGACTACACCACAAATAATTTGTAGCCAGTTACATTCAAATTACACTATAGGATATAAGTTGTGACATAGTGAGAAGTTACAGCTATTGCTGTGAAAGCCAGATTGGATATAAAAGTAAAGCCAAAATGAAGGAGACGTTTTCTACAGTAAAAATAGATTCACTGATCAGTGCACAGGACTCAGAACTGATCAATTTTTCTTTAACTGTATTAATCAATATGCTCTGTAGGAGACTGGGAAAGGTTCGTCCCAAAGGAACAAAATGTTGCACTTGTATAAAAATCAAACCCAGAAATCTTAAACCTTTTCAGGAAAATAAGAATGCACTGTTACACTGCAGCAAATGCATAAGGAACTAGAAATGGTTGTTTTGGGGAAAATTGATAGGTTTTTCAACCATATTTACCTGTACAAATCATTTTTGCTTTCTGTTGTCTCTGACCTAGATGGAAAGATGGCATAATCACTGAATTAATTACATTGAATAACAATCTGCATTTTTATGTTTGCTCTAAGAATAGGTACATGTTTATACCCAGATGAAGATATATACGTCTGCAAATAAAACTGTTACTATACATATGAATTTGGACCAGCGCCCGAGGACATAATTCCCTTTGTATACATCTTTTATTCAAGACATTCCGATGTTTTGTCCAAAAAGGGACCACACTGGCAGAAGGGAGAGAAAATTTAGTTAGCCAGAATTTCATGTACAGTGGTTGCACTGTTCATAATATATAATGTGGCCCTCAGATACCCAGAAAGCGAGCAACTTTTCCATCCATGTGTTCCCCAGCTTGTTTGTGAATGGCCAAGTATCAGGTGAATTCAGGACAATATAACTCTCTCAGTACATCTGCAGGGAGGAAGTTCTGCACATAAAATGTTGGTAGCTGACTCACCTTAAATCCCAGCTACCTCCTTTCAGTGGAGCCATCCCAGGTCTTCTCCATGCTCCTCAGCTTGTTGCATTGTAGCAGAGCAAAGGGACCCTGCCCAAATAGGTAGCAAGGCAGGCACTAAATAGGTCTGGAAGCAACCCTTTTTCCACATAGTTCACACCTGCAATTTTGACCAGCTACAGCTGGTGCAAAAGAGACAGAGAAAAGTGCAACAAAACCAGTGTGAATAAGTAGTAAGATTAAAATAGATTTACAATTTTATTTACAAGCATTTGTTATCATTCAAGCTTAACTCATAGAATCATAGAATTGTTTAGGTTGGAAAAGACCCTTAAGATGATCAAATACAACCATTAACCTAGCAATGCCAGGTCCACCACTAAACCATGTCCCTGAGCAACTCATCTACACATTTTTTAAGTACCTCCAGGATTAGTCCACTTCCCTGGGTAGCTTTTTCAACCCTTAACAACCCTTTCAATGAAGATATTTTCCCTAATATCCAATCTAAACCTCACCTGGTACAATTTGAGGCCATTTGCTCCTACCTGGGAGAAGATTTCGACCCCTACCTTACTACAATATCCTTTCAGGTAGTTGTAGAGACCAATAAGGTCTCCCCTTAGCTTACTTTTCTCCAGGCTGGGCTCCTTCAGCCACTCCTCATAAGGCCTGTTCTCAAGATCCTTTACCAGCTTGACTGCCTTTCTTTGTGCACGCTCCAGCACCTCAGTATCTTTCTTGTTGTGAGGGACCCAAAACTGAACACAGGATTTGAGCTGTAGCCTTACTAGTGGCAAGTGCAAGGGGATGACCACTGCCCTGTTCCTGCTGGCCACACCGTTTCTGATACAGGCCAGGGTGCCGTTGGCCTTCTTGGACACTTGGACACACTGCTGGCTCATGTTCAGCCACTGCCTGTCCACCAGCACCCCCAGGTCCTTTTCCACTGAGCAGCTCTCCAGCCACTCCTCCCCAAACCTGTAGCATTGCTGGGTGTTGTTGTGACCCAAGTGCAGGACCTGGCACTTGGCCTTGTTGAACTTCATAGAATTGGCCTTGGTCCATTGGTCCAGACTGTCCAGGTCGTTCTGTAGATCCTTCCTACGCTCAAGCCCTCCAAAGGAGATATCCAGTCTTATTTTTCTGCCTTATTATTTTCTATGTAATGAATGATGAATAAGAAATTCAATGAAAATATACATTTCAAGCTCAGTTCTATTTCTGGTGCCACAAGGTTTTTTGTGGTTTTGTGCCTAGAGAGAACTGTGTTTCTAGATAAAGTCACTCTTTGCAAGCCAGGAGAGTGGTTCAGAATAATGAACCATTGGTAGTCTACTAGCTTTAGCCAGCCACAGCTGTTTTTATATTTCTATTCATGTTACTGTAAATGTGATTATCATAGGTAAAGACATACATAGTATAAGTACGTGTCAAGTACGTGTCAATTTTCCAAACCCGCTGCTTGCAACTTTACTGTTTACATAATTTCCACATTTCCAGTTGTGAGCATGGAGTTCTCTTTGTAATAGAAACACTAGCATAAATTCACTATGATATTAAATGTGGTGAGAAACAGAGGAATTAGCTGGTATTGCTTAGTGACATATAACACAAGGTTAGCAGAGCAGATTTTGCTCGGTTTTCAGCAAACTAGCTTTCAACAAACTCAAGCATTAGATCAGGTTTATCTCCAGTTAGTAGAAAGAAATTAATCTTTCCTTTCAATTTTCTTTTATGGGCACTTAAATGGATCTTGCACTTTAACTGTAAAACTATAAATTGCAACCTACAAATTGGTTACTCGCTTTCTATTTGTATTTCTCTATGTTTGTGACAATGATCAAGATAGTGTTGATCTTGGCTTTTTCACGGACTGGTGGCACTGCAGTACATTTTTAAGATGTTTTCTACCGCCTACTGATAAAATGTTACAAAGACATTCAGCTTCGCTGAGAATCACTTATATCAGTCTTTGAAACCGTTATGTTGAGTGTATTTTGTATAGCTTGCGAGTAAGCTACAGAAGGTTAGGCTTCACATTGATGTAATTTTTGTGGTGGATTACTTGTGGAAAGAATATGACAGCTCAGATAAAAGCTATAAACCCCCCATGGTTTATGCTTTCTAAAAAGCAAGTCTCAAGGTGGGTTATGAAATATCTCAAAGATTGTAGACAAATACTGTGCTGAGAAGATGCAGAATATTCAGTCTCCGAGAGACCTTCTCTCTTCAGAGAAATGTGTCCTACAAACAAACAGCACACAACTGTGAACCAAAGAAATGCACCTGATAATTTTGGGCAAGTCAACACAAATGTTAGGGTTTTAAGAGTGGAATTTGAAGAATTTTTGTTTCTTCTACTGCTTAAACAAAGTAGTATTTAAAGCAACTGGAAGGTTAAATGAGCCCAATGATCAGGAGAGGTCTTAGTGGTGATGTTCATTGCATAATAATGGCCTTAGAGACTAAAGAAAGACAGATGTGATGATGCAATGATATATTGCCGGCTTCTCCTGAGGAGTGGATTTTCCTCAGGATAAACAAACAACTAGACAAAATTGCTAGATTAGCTCACACTGAAGAAGTAACAGAAAATTGAGTTTGGCAGTCTCTCTACTTTGACCAGCTGAATTCTCACGGATTAGAAAATCTTCAGAATGAGGTAAAAATGTTTGAGAACTAATGTATGCAACAAGATGCTCTGGTTAAAAAAGGTTTATACCAATTTGAGTATTTAACACTTATATATGCAAAGCAGGGCTGGAATAACCCACAGTGATAATACGGGCTGCAAAGCAGCCGCAACTTCTCCTTTGTCCTATGACACAGAACACCTAGTGCACTGGGTGATGCTAGTGGGAGCTTCAGCCTCTGTAAAGTCTATCAATACATCAATCCTTGTATCAGAGATATAAAAAATGACCATATAATGCACATTTATGTCTGTCTTGTAGCCATTCCCATGTCAGTGCATTCCTTCTTGCTTGGCTGCTGTCTGATTTTTTTTCATGTATATGGAAATCTGCTTTGAAAAACTGCCCCTGATTTTTCAGTCGATTGTGGTTGTTGCTTCTCTGAAGCAGTATGCCAGAAAAATCTCAGTGCCATAAACCATGCTTGCCAGTTTCTACTCAGTGCTCAATATCAATACCTCCCATTTGGTTCTTTTGAGACTGAACCACACTGTTATCACTTTATCTCTGCATCTTACCATCTTCCAGCAAGTTAAAAAGAAAGAGGAGTACAGAGCGAAGAAAGGAGAATGAGAGAGAGGGGAATCTATTTCATTCTTAAGTGCAGCTTTGCAACCTGCAGTGCTGCAAAATAAACAAACATATTTTTAGGGCACCACCTGCAGCACACAGCTGTATGGAACAGAACAGAACTGCTAAGGGTGTGATTTGTTCTGTTTTGTGTGAAACTCTAGGGTGTGGGAAAACATGTAGGGAAGATATTTTTATAGACCTCCCTCCTTTCCTGCCCTTCTCGATTTTTTGTGAGTGTCAAAGCTGAATCTGTAAAGGTGAGATCTTAGCTTCATTGCACTTTGACAGCAACAGCAATTTATTTAATGCTGTGCTGGTACATGAAGAAAAAAGACAGTTTCAGCCACAGCTCATTCATTTGTCTCGTTGAAAACTGGCCCTCAATGCAGCCTGTTCTCACGTACTGGGCCAAATTCTCCACTTGACTCTTCTCTCCCAGGGAAGTCCAATTTACAGAGCTATGACATCTTTAGCACCTGGTCTATCCAATGTGCTCTGCAAGGACCATAGCTCTGCTGGTCTTTGATGCTTACATATTGCCAAATTGAACTGCTCTGGTGATAGCATGTCTTGGATACCCGTGTGATTCGCACATCAAAGTGTCCTTATGTGTTTAATGGTTATTGATTCTTACTGCTTACATCAGAGAAGCTATTTCATTTTCAGCACTCTTGGGTTATCAAGGATAGATATACTTAAATTACTGTGCTCTGGAGAGAATTGTTCCAGGTAAAGAATGAGGTCAGTGGTACTAATGGAGATTTGATTTGCTACTGGTTTGTGAAATTTAAGTTACATTCTGTATAATATTTACAGAGTGGAAGCTGAATGGAAGTTCCCACCCACTCCTAAAAGATAGGAAGTATAGTTGCCCCTCCACCTCCCTGGGAGGTTGTGGAGTCTCCTTCTCTGGAGACATTCAAACCCTGCCTGGACACGTTCCTGTGCAACCTACTGAAGATGATCCTGCTTTGGCAGGGCGGTTGGACTAGATGATCGTTCAAGGTCCCTTCCAACCCCTAACATTCTATGATTCTGTGATTCTGTGAACCTCTCTGGGCAGCCTGGTCCAGTGCTTTGTCACACTCACAGGGAAAAAGTTTTTTCTAATATTTTTGTGGAACCTCCTGTGTTCCAGCTTGTACCCATTGCCCCTTGTCCTGTCATTGGACATCCCTGAGAAGAGACCGATTCTGTTCTCCTGGCACTCGCCCTTTACATATTTATAAACATTAATGAGGTCACCCCTCAGCCTCCTCTTCTCCAAGCTAAAGAGACCCAACTCCTTCAGCCTTTCCTCATAAGGGAGATGTTCCACTCCCTTAATCATCTTTGTGGCTCTACACTGGACTCTCTCAAGCAGTTCCCTGTCCCTCTTGAGCTGAGGGGCCCAGAACTGGACACAATATTCCAGATGTGGCCTCACCAGGGTAGAGTAGAGGGTCAGGAGGACCTCTCTCGACCTACTAATCAAACCCTTTCTAATCCACCCCAGGATGCCATTTGCCTTCTTGGCCATGAGGGCACCTTGCTGGCTCATGGTCATCCTACTGTCCACCAGGACCCCCACATCCCTTTCCCCTACACTGCTCTCCAACAGGTCAGTTCCCAGCCTATACTGGTCCTGGGGTTGTTCTCTCCCAGGTGCAAGACTCTACACTTGTCCTTGCTCAAAATTTCTCCCTGCCCAATTCTCCAACCTGTCTAAGTCCCACCGAATGGCAGCACAGCCTCCTGGTGTGTCAATCACTCCTCTCAGTTCTGTGTCATCAGCAAACTTGCTGACAATGTACAATTTTCTTCATCATAATTTTTAATTGATCTCTTGTCTTTAAAAAAAAGGCAGAAATCTTTCCAGTCCAGCCCTGAGCTGTGGTTTGGGTCAGAGAGTTCAGATTCCAGATCTACCACAGTGGCCTTGGGAAAGTTATTTCATCTCTCTGCTTCTTCTCAAGTGTTGCAGAGAGGAAAGTGTGCCTAATTTTTCATGTTCAGTTTGTAAAACACTGTACCATTTGCATAGATAAGGATCTCTTGGATCTCTCAAAAAGCCTCTAAATGTGGATGGCACCCAGTACAGTAAGGCCTTTGTGTGGTACAAGGAAACTATAATAATGGTAATTGCATTTCATAGAGAAATGGAGCTCTAATTCTCTACATCTTCCTTCTGCCTGTATTTTACCCTTTGATTATGAATGACCTGCCCCCACTCCCACAAGGCTCTTCTTGCAAAAGTCGACAAATTAAAATCCATTTGTAGATTAGAACTTTGAAAATATGCAAATAAAAGATCAGCCTCAGAGATAAGTGTGACAGAATTACATATCTATTTGCCAATGCAGGATTAAAAGTATTTATTATGCTTGTCTTTTACTCCTCACTTACACACTCACAAGTCTATTGATTTTAGTGGAACTGAGTGCTTGAGTTATGGGAATAAGACTAATGTGAAGACATCACGTTAGCCAATTTGTGTTTTAGTTATATAGCTCTCTAAAAAATGAACTGTGTAATATTATTCCAGTAAAATGAGTGGGGGGAAAAAGCATTTATTATGTACTGTATCTACATTATTGATGGTAACTTACATACCAAATAAATAAAACCATAAGTAAACTTACACAAAAGTATTGACCATTTTCATAGTGATCCTGTCGATTGACTTTTATGTGCTGTACATTAGTCTTAATTCATATTTGTTCCTTCCTTTATTTATACTTGGGTATATGCTTCATGCAATCATTATAATTATTATTTCATGCTTTAAAATTTGTAATATGTAATTATCCACCCGTACTACTTACGGTAAGTGTATACTATTTGGGAATCTGCAAAGTCTGTGTCATGCATAATACCTTTCAAGCTCTGATGCTGTCAGATTGATTTAAAACATCCTGAAGCATAGTTGTGTTATTAAGATGCAATAATACAGCTATGCAGTTAGGACTCCAGCTTCAAAATCTATGCTCTTTTGCAGAGTTACCGGATGACCTTTGGCAGAGAGCTTAATTCATGCCAATTATTGCATGTACTATACAAACAACAGCTCTTAAATATTTCAGAAAGATGTTGCCAGGATAATTCCATTAAACATTGCAAGGTAATCAAATATTACGGTAAGGTGGTCTGTGTATGTATTTAAGCACTTAGATCAGTTGAATAGCATTAGTGTTCCCTGCTTCTCTCGAGGATTAATAAAAATTAGAATAGGGTACTCTTAAAATCTGTAATGTTAGCATTAAGAAGCACAGGTGACATTAAATAGTCGCATGCCCTTGTGAAGAGATGGGAGCAGTGAGTAATCATGTACTGTCATAGGAATTTCTTTGCTGGGCTGTCTTTAGAACCACATGCACAAATATGTTTCTAACAATATATCACTTAAAACCCCCAAAAGTGCTGAGGACAGTGTGATTGCAAAGCAAAGTAGCACTTCCTGTCCAAAAGAACTAGTCTTCGAAGTACAAAACAAGCCAGACAACCCACATGGACAGAAAAGAGGGGAAAGACAGGAAAACAGAGAGGGAGTGCTAGTTTGTGGTTTCAGCACACCTCCTGTTTAGCCATTCTCAGCTTTTTTGTAGGCACGATAGAAAAGCCCTAACACGGGCTGTGAACCAGAATAATGAATAAACTTTGTGGTATCTGGTGGAAAATTCTCCTAAAAGGTAGCAAGAGGAGAGCGTGTAGTAAGTTTAAAATTTATTAAGTGGCTGTCAATACACTGGTGGTTCATCAGCCGTGCACTCTCATACTAGCAAGAGGGGACAAACCAGGTAGGACAAGGCACAGAGAGACTTGCAGGTGAATGGAGTAGTGGAATTTCACTGGAAGAAATTTAAGAGAAGTAATGGAGGGATGAAGCAAGCTGTGGAAAATTATCTCTGCGGTAGCCTTCCAGCTGGACTCAGTCTAGACTGAGACATTGTTGAGGAACAGAGAGAAGCTGTGGCACACATAGAGGCAGGATGCTCTTCAGAAGCTGAGGCTCCCTGAGAGATCAGGGAGGGTGTCAGCAGGACAGCAGAGTTTTGAGGAAGCTTGTAAAACTCCTGCTTTTAGAGCAGGAAATGGAAATGAGCTTTCTGCAAGGGAAAAGTACATTCTATCTCTTTTCTCTTTTTTCCTTTTATTTTTTTTTCTTATTTGAGATAACATTGGTGAGGCCTGAACAGAGAAAAAGACTTAGTAGTTCTTCCAGAGACACCAGCAAATGACAGAGCAGGACTAAAAGAAGTGAGCAGTGGGTGTAAAGCCTGTGAGTGTATCAGCAGGACAGGCTGCAGGATAGGAGGAGGGACAAAAGAGCGAAGGCAAGGAAGATGAGAGAGGGAGTTATAGGAACGCATGGAAAATAAAAGCTGTCAAACATACCATGTCAGTAGAAATGAGGCATTAGGAATGGGGTGGATTGAAAATTGGCTGAAAGATAGAGCTCAGAGGATTATGGTTAGTGGCACAGAGTCTAGTTGGAGGTCCGTAGCAAGTGGTGTTCCCCAGGGTCGTTCCACATCTGGAATACTGTGTCCAGTTGTGGGCTCCAGCTCCCTGGTCCAAAAAGGACAGAGAACTGTTGGAGTGGGCACAGAAAAGGGCTATGAAGATGATTAGGGGACTAGAATATCTCTCTTATGAAGAAAGGTTGAGGGACTTGGGTCTTTTTAGTCCGGAGAAGACTGAGGGGGGATCTTATCAATATTTCTGAAGTACTTAAAGGGTGGGCATCAGGAGGATGGGGCCTGCCTTTTTTTTCAGTGGTACCCAGTGACAGAACATGAAGTAATGGGCACAAACTTGTATATAGGAAGTTCCATTTAAATATGAAAAGGAACTTCTTTACTTTGAGGCTGACAGAGCACTGAAACAGGCTGCCCAGAGAGATCATGGAGTCTCTGTTTCTGGAGACATTCAAAACCCACTTGGACGTGATCCTGGACGCAGCCTGCTTCAGGTGAACCTGCTCTGGCAGGAGGTTCGATTAGATGATTAGATGGATTAGAGGTTCCTTCCAACCTCTAACATTCTGTGATATTGTGAGGCAAACTGCAAAAGAATGTTTCTATGAGTCTCAAAATATGCATGAGTGCAATCAAACAAAACATGAGTTGGCCCTGGCTTGTCCAGGCTGAAATGCAGAAAGTAAACAGGAAGGCTGTTATGTTGAAGTTACAAAGACTCAGGGCAAGAAAAAAATCTAAGAACATGTACTGTATTAAAGGTCTTCACTGAGCTCAGATGGATAATACTCACTTTTTAGAAACTGTCACCAGCTGATGTAGGTTTTGAATTCTGTTAATAAACCAGTATGTCCCATTCCCATGGTCAAAATACTTACAATATGATATGCTGGGGGGGGGGGGAGGGGGTGGGGTGGGGAATAAATAGGTAAAGATCAGACATACTTGCTTCTAACGAAAAAAACCAAATCTCTTGCAAAACATCTGACCCCCAAATATAGCAAATGTAAACTAACACTGGATTCTCAATTTTCCAGTCGTCATTTCCTTTGTGTTGACCAGAAGTGGCATTTAATACATCTCTTTGCAGTAACAAGCCTGATGCCATTTTCCTTTCTAGCCAAGGCAAAGGTCTTCAGTTACGCAGGAAGCACATCTTGCCCACAGAAGCCCTTGCTCAGATTTACCCTTGCTAAGTTAGTTTCCCCAGCTCCCTTTTGACAGCAGCCTCCTCCTCTTCCACACACTCATGCACATCCCTTGCACATTGGCTGCTTCCTCCTATGCTTGTAAAGTGGTGAGAATATTTATACGTGAGAAAGGAGACAAAGCTTGTGTAATCAAGTTTGGTTCTTTGAATCTAATGGGAAAAATAACATTATTTAATTAGGGTGGAGTTCCTTTCTAAGGCAACACTATGACTGGAAGAAAATTGATTCTTAATGATAGAGATTGGTACTTTAAAAAGACTATTTTTTCCACGGCAGAGTTGGGCAAAATCAGCACAATAAGAAGAGAGTATGAATCATTGTAAAGTGCTAATTTAATAACACTGTCGTGCCGTGTTAGCAAAGGAGTAACATCAGGTTCAGGCATCTTTGACATTGCCTCAGAGCACAGTATATTGCTCTTTCTCTGTTTGACAATAATGTTAGAGCTTATGTCATTAGTGTTTTGAAGGATTAAGGTGAGAAGAGATTTCTTTCTGTCTACATGTGTTACACATTGTTTTTTCTATCGAATTTTACTTGCATTTATTCACTACTACTAGCAGAAAACTGAATTATACACATCAAAGCGTGTTTTTTTAATAAGCAGGGAGCTATGTCATTAGAATTGTACTCATTCATTTCCCTAAAAGCTTCTCTTCTTAGTGAACTGGGCTTATATAAGGCTACGTCATATGATAATTGTCTGAAAGCAAGTTTGCTCCAACCCAGTGGAGAGAAGTCAGTTTAGAGGTACCTGACCAGTGCACACAGGATTGTCTCTGAAAGGTTTATTTCCCTGATGAAATGAAAGGCAACAGCACCAGCGTGAGCTGTGACTGGAAGAAGCAGTTCTGTCTCTCACAGATCCTCTTTCACTAGCAAAGGCAAATAGTGGATGAGATTTTTTGCAGGGCGATTTGAGTTGTGATAACCAAGAGCTGAACATTAGACTCATTACTTTGAGGCCTGAGGGAAGGTTCCTGAGAATTTGTTTTGACCATCTCATATGTATTCCTGCACACAGGGGACTCTGATTCTGGCTGACCCTGTAGGGTACGTAGTTATATGATGCAGCAGTGAGATTATGGTTCCCCAGGCTCAGTGCTTCATGACTGTCCTGCAGCTACGGGATGCTGGCGGTGCTGGGCTGACTGGTGATACTGGTTTGCTGACCCGCTTCCTCCCACAGCTGACCTTTAAATTTTTCTCAATTCTGGTACTAGCACAGTCCTGTTACCATTTTTATGACACTGTCATAGCAAAAGAGTTGCATGTGAACACCTTCCAGCTGTATGCAGGTTCAGGTGACTTGGATTGAGTTTTGGTGAGCCTCTACAGAGGTGGGGAGTTTTTTATGTTTCTAAGAGATTCAGGACAAAGAGCCTAGTCCATTCAATTTTCTTTCTCTACAAATGGATATGCATGGTAGGGAAGCAAAAGTACACGTGCTTTAGATGTAAGAATAGTGTTAAGAAGAGTAGTAACAATAAATAGCACAAGCTTCCATAATCATAAGTATTCTGTTGCATGTCATTAAACAAAAAGGAATCCCCCTTCATACTGAGAAGTCATAGTCAATTGCCAGGTTCACCAACCCCATTCCTGAGATAATACTCAAGGTACAGTGAACACGCGAATGCTGCTCCTTAGAAATATAAAAAACCATCTGCAGTACAGATCTACCTCAGCACCACCATGCTCAGTATTCTTACTGATATTACAGTACTGCCTTGTTCTACCTTATACAAATGTGGCAGCTATTATTTTACCATTTTGCTCCACATCCGCTAAAGAACTTAGAATTCCAGAAGCAAGAGGCCTCAGTCCATGAGTTAAGGTAATTCTTTCCTGAATATAAGAGAGTGAGTAGTAAACATACAACCAACTTCATTACTTATTTATGGAGAATTATATATCTTCCCCCAAAAGTGCAGAAAAGGTCAGTACTGTGGCTGGTTTTCAGACAAGGCTTTCAAATATGTATCAAAACTTGTATAGTACACTTTATGTAGTATAATTCATGTTTAATTTTTTTGTACTGTTAGCACAGCTTCCTGTGCAAAAGATGAACTGAGCACATAAAAGTTTGTTATCTACAAAAGTGTAGAATTACCTATTTTGCAGCATTAGACATGACAATTCTAGTCACAGTAGTGTTTCAGAAAATTGTGTCTATTAAATTCACCAAAGACAAATGATGTAAGCAACTGCAACTGAACCTGTGTTGAAGGTGCTGCTCAATAACAGATTCCTGAATTTCTGCAATGAAAATTGGTAGAGCTAACTACTCCACTAAAATTATTAACTATGCCTAGAAAAAATGGAAATCTAGGAAGCATTTAAATGCCCCTTATCTTTAGACTGCATGTAATAAAAACAATAATACCACATTATGAGTTCTGTAACTTCCCCCCCCCCCCCCCCCCTTTTTCTACCACAGACATCATAACAAGGCTTTTACCTTCCAGCAAAAAAAGAGGTACCTGCCCTTCTGTGGCAACTGTGGACCCTAGGACCCTAGGAGTAAGTGTCCAAGGCAAGCTAAGAAAATGAGGTCAGAAAACAGATCGTATTATTTTGGTGACAAGTTTTTCATGCAATCTTAGAGGTAGAGCTGACTGGGAATTTTCTGAAGAAATACGATTATTCTGGAAAATGCATCAGCCCTGAAATGTTTCGTCTTGACATAACAGTGTCAGTGAACTTCATTTAAGTGTGTGCAAGTGGCGATTAACACAGTACCTGGTTTCCTGCTAAATTTCTCAGCTGACTGCTTGGGGTCTGGACATCCATGGTACCTTTATACTTGGACAGGACACATCCTAAAAACTGCAATATGATTATCCATAATGTTTAACTTTTGCTGCAGTCCTTGTCATGCATTTGTCCCAAACCAGCTATCACCGTCCCAGACTTTTTGGGGGCATAAGTGCAGGGAGCATCTGTGATAGCCACTTTGGATCTGTTCATCTTGTTCTAGGGGATAAAAAGAGCATATTTATGTGAACACAAACTGTGCTGTACCATTTGGTCTCTAGGTCAGAAGACAGTCTCCTGGTTATTTCAGTTGTCTCTATACACTTTTGTATATCCGCAGTGACATGGCAATTACACACTTGAGTCTGCGTGCCCTAGAGATGCAGTATTACCAATGCTAACCAGACCTCCACCTGGTGTTTGGGTCCTGCTGTGACCACACAGCTGGAGACCAGGAAATGAACATGAACTGTAACCAAGGAATGTAGGAGGAAATTTCATTATTCATAGGAAAAATTCTAATATTTTAGTGCTTACATGGTGTGCAAACCAATGGGTGCAACAGAGAAAGTTGCTCTGTAGACATCTAAGCATCTGTAGACATCTGTAGCATCTAAGGATGCTTAGCTCTCTGACTTCTGCAGTGCTGCAATTCTAAGGAGAGTGGAGTCTGAGATAACTTTTTGTCATAAATTTGCTGAAGCTTCCACTTTAAGTCCAGATTTTAAATGACAGGTAATATTAATTAGTGAAAAATAAAATTGTTCCATCCAACTGAAGAAAATTACTCTCCCTTGAAATCACAGGTAATCTGTTCTTCGCACATAGTCTCAATAGATATCAACCAATTCTCACCACTTCTTTAACAGATGTTATCTTCAGCACTGGCTGGACAGGCAGAGAGCACATTCTTGCACCAATGACGGTAGGGGAGATCTTTCAAGATGTGCTCCTTAACAGCACTATTCACCTAAACTGCAGCACTATTGAGAGATCAGCTTTTCAGTACCCAGCTGCTTGAAACTGATTGGCATAAAGTGATTCATGTTTTCAAAACCAATAGAGCAGATTTTATTCCCAGCAGGCAACATTCTTTTAACTTTACCCTTGAGTTCTGCCAACTTAACCTCCATTCTTTTCTGAAATAACTATTTCTTAATGTATACAAATTAACGTTGAAATGTTGGGACTTTTCATCTGCTTTATTTTATTTTTGGATGTCTGGGTTTTCTGTGAACAGAACAGTCATGTGTGCACAGTCACAACGTGAGGAAAAAAAGCATCTGCAAAACCACAGGAGCGTTTGTCTGCTGGTAACGACAGTTGCCATAGATAGAAGTTCGACATTGACATGACAGAATTTATTTTTCCTTATATGTAGACAATGATCAAGTAGTGACATCTGGAATCTACCCCAGAGGTTTGAGTCAATAAAATATTAATAGTTGCCATTTCCAGCAAGGAGGGTGTAACAAGAGCACAGCAGAGGAATCGCCGACATTTTTGCACCTATTGTTCTTCCTAATTAGTTAACCGTTTCCCCTTCCACATGCTCTTCTCCTAAAGATTAGGGAAAATAAGTGTGGGACTGAGACAAAATTCCCTGTCTCCAATTTAGGTAAGCTGCTGTTCTAATAGCCCCACTTTCTGTGAGTGCTCTGTTGGAAAGTGGCTACTGTCAAGGGACTGGATCCTCCTGCACTCCTTGCTCCCACTGAAGCTGACCAGAGTGCAGACTGACCCCACACAGCTGATTCACAGTGAAAACCCAGCACAGGAATCGAGGCGATGCTGGGCAGTCAGTTCTGGAGCACTCACCATTTTACCAAAAGGTTACCAAGGCTTTCTGAGTAATTGAATTCAGTGTGTTCAGTCATGACAAGCAGAGAGGGGAGGTGGAAAAGGAGGACTGTCGAGCCCTGCTTCAGACAATCCCATTCTTCCCATTCCTCTCATTCAGTGAGTAAGTATTAATAGCCACTTATGCATAAGAAGAAATAATGAGGTTTAATGAATCTCCAAAGATCAGCTACTTCATAAAAGCAAATGCCACACTTTTATCAGTTAAAGTCCAACATCAGCAGCAGAGGGAATTTTTATTTTAAAGCAAATTGCACCCAGTTTCAGTAAATTATCATAGAATGATTACTCGACTTTTATCCAGTCAATGTTATGCCTCCCTAGTGAATTGGTTTATTGTCAGAATATCTGCTTCAAAACATGTCTTCCCTAGAAAGCACTTCTTCATTCAGCTTCTGCCGCTGGAAGCAGGCAACAGCTTGAAGCTAGCAGCTGCTCTTGAACAAAGCAGGTAGAGACACAGAAAGGCTGCCGAATCCATAACAATAAGCACATCATGACATAATTACAGTAAATCTCCAGAGCGGTCTGTACACACAAAATGCCATATGTTTTGAGTAGAAGAAGTACGCATTAGTAAAACCATAGTATAACATAAGAATTTTTCCATAGCAGTCCTGTTAGCATGAAATTGATTTTTTATCTCAAAAATTAGCACTAGCAGAACAGAGAATAGTATTTGAATGGGCAGCTAGTTAGACTGGGGAGGTATAATTAATATGCTGAAGGGCAAGAGCAGGTGATAGAAAGGTTTGGAGGGATTTTCTGGTTGTAACTGTGCATAATCTAATAGCTGGTGCATCCATTTAACCTTTCTTTGATATGGTCTTCTTTCACCACTGCATGTAATAGCGGTTCTGTTTTCTAAATGTCTTCATTTGACTTTGAACAGGTTAATAGGATTTACTGCTTCTGCAGCCTGCCTATACAAAACAGATTGTCAATACGGAAAATACTTTGTGGTCTGCAAGGGGATAATAGACTGCTTTCTCCATCCCTGCTTTTAGGAAGTGATTTAGTTTCCTGAAGATTTAGATACAAATGGGAGAGTGCGAGGGAAGGGGTTTTTTTTTCTGTGTGAGTCTAGCATGAGCTGGCACTGCTATGTAGCCACTTGGCATTTGCTGTATCAGCTGGTGGTACTTACCTCATTTTCAAATGGCAGCCTCCTGATTCTCCGTTAGAGATGTAGAAATTTCACTATGGCTAGATACCAGCTGTACAAAGTACATAACTCAGATACATTTCAAAGATTGCGGTGGACTCTTGCAAACATTTTCTGTTATAAACTGCATGAATTGGTCTCGTCCTCAGAAGTATTAATCCCCTAAATCATTGTTTTGTGCTCCGTCTGAACCTACGTTTTCGGTTTCAGTGGCTTTGTGTTTTGTAAAGATGTTTCTAAAATCACTGTGTGTCATAAGAAAAAGGTTTTTCCCCCAGCTATTAGCTCTTTCTTGCCATAATTATTGCTTCCTGCTGCAATGATCAGAATATAACGTTGCAGCAAATTTTACAGGAATGTAAACTGCATGAACTAAACAAATTGTCATTTCCTAAAGTACCAGGTCCTTTCCAAATGCTGTCTGCGAGTTTATACCTCTATGAGTTGTGAAGCTCTGACTGAATGAAAGGGGTTAGCATCATTAAAAATGGTGATATCGATTATATGTAAAACATAGGTAAGCGATAGCATTTTAGGATGTCAGGTAGTGGTAGAACTAGAGGGAATGGATTGAAGCTAGAGATGGATCGGTTCGGGTTGGACGTTAAGAAATTCTTCCCCATGAGGGTGGTGAGACACTGGGGCAGGTTGCCCAGAGAGGTGGTGGAAGCCCCATCCCCGGAAGTTTTTAAGGCCAGGCTGGATGGGGCTCTGAGCAGCCTGATCTAGTGGGGGATGTCCCTGCCCATAGCAGGGGGTTTAGAACTAGATGATCTTTAAGGTCCTTTCCAACCCTGACAATTCTATGAATCAATGATATGCGCTGCATTTTCAGTCTCTTTTTGATCTTAGAAATAGTGCTGCTGATGTATTTGGAAACAGCACTGTTTATAATCACAGTGTGACTATAAATGTCCAAAAAATTACCAGAAGCAGTACTCATTTAATCCTACCATTTCTAAACATTGAGGATGAACAAAATCCCACTGTGATACATTGTATTCTTAATTCGGAAATGTTCCTTTTGTGTAGTTGTTCAGGTTCCTTAAACTTGCTGATTCATTTTAATTAAAACAATCTAGAAGAACATGAGCAAGAAAAATAAATGAGTTTTTTATTTCTTCATTATGTAATTGTCCATAACCTAAAAAAAAAAAAAAGATTTGTTTACAAAGTCATACAAAGGTATTATCCTTTTGCATGCTTACTAGGAAGGTGAGAGATGTATAATCTCAACTTGGATACTAACAAGACAGCAAAATTAAAGCCACCTGTTTCCAGATGAGGACCAGCCACAGATGACTGTCGTCATCAGCGAACTGAACCAGTTCCTGACGCTTGAGAAATGTTTAATCGGGGGAGTTTGATCTCAGATCGCCTCTGAACTTTGGGCTGAACTTTGCAAAGGCGTCTTCTTCAGCACCAGCACAGCTGAGAGCAACAGGCTCTGTTTGATCCACAGCTCCTCGGAGAGCTCGACTCAGCCCAGGAAGCTTTGAACACACCTCGGGGGGAATTTTGGTGAGGGTTTAAAAAGCGATTAGACCATTAACCAACCCACAGAGAGATTCAGTGGCATTTTTGAGTTAGCTTATGCAGCCACACAGATCATTCAGGAGCCTTATAATTCTTCCTCTAACTTCAGGTGTTGAAAGAAAACTTCACTGAAATTGAAAAGTAGCACTTTTCCAAAAAACTGCTGAAAGTTTTTTTCTCTTCCAAACAGACTGCCAGCTGGAAAAGTACAAGCAGTGTTTGGACTCTCTAAAAATCCAGAAAGATATAGCTGCCGTATCAGAGCCTTTAGCATCTACACATTAGCTTAATGTCTTCTGTCTTCTAAATACTGAGTCAAAAGCTAAACGCTGTAAGATTGCAGAATTTTAACTCCTGGTTTGATCACGTGAACACAGAGTGTAGTTTATCGTCATGTCTGAAAAGCTAACTCTTTTGTTTAATTTTATTTTTAATATTTTAGAGAGGTGTACAAGAACATACCATTGTTTTCCACTAACTACAATTACCTTAAAAAATTCTGTAGATAATTTTCAAAGTGGGTTTTAAGAGTCTCTGCGATTACATTTGAATAATTTTTATACGAATCCTAGAATCTAGTATTTTTTATACACAACAGTTAACAAATTAGAGACTCAAATAGTGAAGTTTATATTCAAATTTTTTAAAAGAATGTCTGAGAGACTTAATTTTCACATGAAAAAAACCCTACTATCAGCTGGAAATGTAAATGTCTGAATTCCTAAATCATTCAACATTCCTCTGTATGTCTTGCCTACTGGAATTTAAAAACATTCCATTAGTTCATTTAGCATTTTCTTGTTCTAAACTAAAATTTACTACTGCTGGTGTTTGTTGCAGTTGTTAATGCTTGATTACTGATGCTGTTATTGTTGTAGTTTGATTTTACCATGTATCTCAATTCTATCACTTAGAATATCAACTATCACTCAGGGTGAAAACAGAAACTAAGTATCATATACTGCCAGATTGTCTTTGTAGAACTACCATCATATACTATAAATTTGTTTATCAAAGCCACCTTAGCTCTCCAGATACGTGACATAGCATCCACTGCACATTACTGAGCTTTTCATGAGTTACCAGAATAGAGTGTGTCTGTATTTATTTTTTTTTACTCTCATTTAACATAAATGGCACTTTTCAAAACTGCAACCTGTTAACATAAACCTGGGCGTCATTCATCCAGCCTCCACACACAAAGGCACTTTGGCTACCCAGCGTGCCATACGGGGCCTTTGTTTGCTCTCCTCCTTGACAAACGACTGCTCTAAAGCTGCAGACAGACAGACTGCTGTGGAAGAGCACACAGCAATTTGGAGCGTGCACGGGGATGGATTTTTTTCCACGCCAGCTCCATAATAATCCACCTGTGACTAAAGCAGGTGACTGGAAGCGGAGCGAATGCATACAGACAGATGGATTAAGACAGTAGTAATTGTGCCTTCGCTTGATTATAATATTAACAGGCTCCAGGTGATTTCTATTTTTTTACAGCGTCACTCATCTCGACAAATCCCAGCAGGCTTGGAAGAGGAGTAGAGATGCATCCTGCTTCTTGCATGAACCTGTTTCCAGCGTGAGCACTTCAGAGAGTTCTTCTGTCAAAAAGCAATTAGCTTCTGCAGTCTAGGGTGCCATTTAGAGTATCCAGGCTCGTGTGTTTCATCATAAAATTGACCTTTTTAATTTTTTATGCCAGAGATTCCCCACTAAAAGAATAAGCATTAAAAAAATACAACCCTAGAGCCCTAGAGAAAATATTGAAGGCACATGTAGAATTTATTAAAATATGTCTGGCCCTGAAGTGCTGCAGATAGCAACT
Source organism: Trogon surrucura (assembly GCA_020746105.1). Lineage (NCBI taxonomy): Eukaryota > Metazoa > Chordata > Aves > Trogoniformes > Trogonidae > Trogon > Trogon surrucura. The sequence continues at coordinate 59,598,252 of CM036618.1, forward strand.
CCATCTGAATATAATAAATATGAAGTATGCAACATTGTGTGCTTAATTTTTAAATAATTGGTGTCATTAGGTAGCATAATGATACCGATTACATAAAAAGCATAGGAAAGCAATATGTGCTACATTTACAGACTCACATTTTTCCTGTAGTAATTGCTTTTCCGAACAAATGCTGTCTGCTTGTTGATACCTTTGAATAACTGTGTACCAATTATCCTAATGTTTCAGAGTTTGTTTTGCTTTTTAGTAACATTGCCTATCTTGAAAGTATGCTTTTTGATAAAATTTTGCATTGTTTTGATGTAAGAGTCTTTCAACAGCCATTTTCAGGATAGGCAAAGAAATATGTCTTCTGCCCAGACAACTTGAGTTGCAGCAATAGTAGCATCTTCCCTCCATCTCTGGGAGCTATCAAGTTTCCATGGAGACATTAGAGATTTTCAATAGTGCAAGAGCACTTAAGATTTAAACTACAAATAGATGCTAAGCATTAGGAATTTCTGACATAAGCTGACATAGTTTTAGACCAGTCCTTTGGTGCTTTTGCTCTAAAATTTAGCAGCAAGTTTCACTTACGTCTCTACTCCTTAGACAGAAAGAGGACATGACAGCACCTTTAGCTCTGCTTGAAAGCAGTTTGAGGTCAGCCAAGATTCTTGATGCTGACATCTATTCCTATTTATGATTTAGTATTCAGTGTCCCTACAAAATGATCATCTGTTATAGCAAGGTAGAGACCAGGTGCAGAGAAAAGCAAATTTAGAAGGAAGCGAGAGTATATATATATACAACATACATACAGGTATATGTGTGTGTGTATGTATATAATGGTTTCATCAAGTCTAACGTGGGTGACTGCCCCGCAGTCACAGTATTTCTTAGGAATAAATGAAGCAGATCTCACTCCTAATGTGCGGCAGAATATAAAACATGACATTTAAAGAAATTGTCAGGATTTATGGCTTGTGCCACTCAATTTGCCGTATTTAGCTTCAGACCCAGCCTGTTCTGTCTGGATAATAAGTTGTAGAAATTCCACAAAGGCATTGTTATATAGACCTCAGAGTAACTCAGGAGTCCATCATCATCAAACCCCTACCTCTGACACTGCCAATGAACAATGTTTCAGAAGAAGCCATAAGGTAACTCAAGTTCCCATAACGGATTAACTGGGTAATATTGTACCCTGGTCTGAATGATGACACACAAGAAATAGTTTTTGCTTGAGGATGGACCATCCTTTAAGAAAATACCAGAGTGCCTAAGTTTCTAGAAGGAAAAGAAAAAAAAAACAGAACAAAACAAAACCAAGCAAACCAACCAAAACCCACAAGAAAGCTCATCTATCCTTTGCCATTTAATCTCTTTAAAGTCTCCTCGTTCTTACCTATGAAACTTTTCCATGTAGCACACTAGGTCACATTTCTTTCCTCCTCTGCTCACCATGGATTCTATAACTCATTAAATTGTATAGCCTCTTTCTCTTCTTATAATTTCCCAAGAGCCCAGTTTTGCACTTCTAAGACTGCTTTATGCTTACAACTTTATATCTATAGCCTTTCTCTTCTCTTCCTTGCTCTTCCTGCCAAATGGTGCCATTTTTCTTGCACTCTCTATTTTGATATTTGCTGAATCACCATGAAGCTTCCTGTTTTGCCTTAAAGCTTATCAGACATCTGAATTTATGTAAATGACTCTCACTACTATCACCTTAACCCTTTTCCTAGTCATGCATCTTATACTTTGTTTTCTAACAACTCCTTTCCAATTAGCAAATTCTCTTTGTTACAAAATCCTCCTTGAAACTCTCTTGCCCTTGTGGCAAATCCTTCTTCTCAGCTTTTGCCCTATCCTGTCTTTACTGTGTATGTTTTTCTTGTGTTATTTAGACACTAAGTCCTTCAGGGCACAGGATGTCACTTTATCTATGTTTGTAGTATGCAGTGTAAAAGCATTGCCCTCTGTAAAGCAGTAGTAAGGGCACAATTATTTGACTGATAAATCAATTCAAAGGAATGCTTCCAATGATTAATGAATCTATCATATCAACTAGGACACCTACTAATTGTTTTCGAGGTTCTGACAAATACAACAGTTGTTAATTAGACCAGTCGTAACCTGCTTAGTGCTCAGGCAAAGTTTTACTATCATTGCAATGGCAAGGACTCTCTGGAAGTTACTTTGTCACTGTTTCCTTCCCTCCACAATACCTGCTGTAATAAGAAATTTTGTGTTCTGGATTTTGCTTACTAATGAGTTCTCTAAGCTTAAGCTCCTACAAACCACAGGGTGAGGAGAGGGAGCACAGGTAAAGATGGAGGACTGAAGCAGCCAGCAAAAGAAAGCAGTGTACTTAGAAAACTAATTTTCCTCTAAGTATGGTAGATTGCAGCTCCCTGAAGCAGAGTCCTTGCTTTCAGAAAACCAATTTCTGGCAGATAACAGAGGTTATTCCCCTTTGGTTTTCCAACATCAGACAGGAGATGGGAATGGCGGACCCTCTCTCAGGGGGCTGGCAGCTTCACAAAAAAAACAGATGGGACCTGACAGGCTATTTCCAGGAGATGGAGTCTCTGAAGCAGGAAGCAGGGATGCCTGAACAGCTATGGGGAACGCTTATAAACTGGGTGAATCAAGGACTATTCTGACAGGAGGCAGCATCCTTTCACAGGCTACCAACTGTCCTGTTTGTTATGTGGCAGTCTTATCAGTCGAAGGTTGTACTATGAATTGTGAAATATTGGGCTAGAGTAAATTTTGACCTGTGCAATACAAGCTGTGTCTACTTGTTTTTGACAAGAACCATTTGTTTTGCTTTGTCAATTTGTGCCCCTCCCTTAATCTCCAGCCTCCGTCCTATAGAAGACCCACCTCACAAATCCCATCATATCTCCATGCCCTGTGCCATCATTTAAGTTACACCCACAAGGGACTTGTGGCATTCCACTTCTTTTATTTCTTACAAATCCTTTACAAGTAGAAAGAAATTATGTTCTGAAAAGACTTGAAATTTGTACAGTTAGAGGTCTGCTCATGATAACCTTTGAAATTTGAATCTCTCATCTTGAAAACGTGAGTGTTTGCAGGAGCAGCACACTGCGTCTGTCGGAATAGGGCTGTCCCCGAGTAGTTAGCTCTGTGCTCCACAGTCCTGAAAGCAGATACCCTTGTTCACTAGCTGCAGGAATGCGTGCTAGCTTTTAGCAGTTGATGAGAATTAGTTGCTGCAGAAAAAAAGAAAGCTGGATGAAAAGGGCTGATATGTAGGTCATGATCTAGTATGGCAAACAAATGTGCTAAGTTTGTAGTTATTGGAGAAAGGCGGATACCTGTATCTTTCCAGAGGGCTGTCCACTCTTAGATTCTCATTCTACTTAAACCAGAGATGTACTGAAAATGCAGACACAGGCTTGGGACACAGTTTGTGTGCAAGACAACGTGTATGGGCTCTATCTCAGTGGAGGAAAGTACCTGTAAACACAGACTGAGGTCTCACATTCAAGAGGTGTGTAAAAGTCCACATCAGAACCAGTGCTTATTTCAAACAATTGTCCCAGAGCAGGTGCTTCCCATCCTTGAGGAAAGGGTGGTGGCAGTAAAAACTCACCAATGCAGGAGGCAAGATGTCACAGGTTAGGGCTGGGCCGGCCACTAACCTGGACAGATGCTCTCTAAGCCCCTCTTCCCCCACCAAATGGGAAGGAAGAGGGAATGAGGCAGAGAGACTTACGGGTTAGAGAAGAGAAAACTAGAACAGCTTTAATGAAATAATGGAAATAATGGTGAAATGATAAAAGTAAAGAACTATGTACAGCTATAGATAGTGGCCCAATACCAAACCCGACTCCCTCCCCTGATATCAATCCCCACTGATGCTGCAGAGCAAGCGACACTGGGGAAGCCCCAGGCTCAGTGTCAGCAGGAGCTGGATACAGGAAGCTGGATTCGGGAACTCACAATCTGGATCAAAAGCAGGAGATCGAACGGAGTCCTCCCTGGACACCGGCCATTGAAGAAAAGGGGAAAAACTCTTGCGATCACTCAATTTATACTGAACATGACGTATATGGGATGGAATACTCTCGTTGGTCACCTGTCCTGTCTATTACCCACTGGAGGTGCAACCTTTTACTTCCTTGTGACCCCTCTTACTACCCGGCACCCCCAGCGTGGCACACAAGAGCCAGCAGTGGCCTTGGTCACTGCAGGAATAAGTATAAGCAAGAGCCTTTCTGCATCCCAGTCCCAGGCAGTGACTGTTATCACTGCCAGTAACACACACTGTCTGCAGAAACATGCTGCTGACTTCAGAACGTGCAGCCTTTCAGAAGAGACTAAACTGGAAAGTAAAAATCACTAAACAGAACTGGGTTTTTAGCTAAACCCAGGGCACAGGAATATAAATACAGCCTGAAACTAAGTGGTGAATGTTATAGCAGAGGTTTAAGAGTCAAGAGCCCATATGGTGACTCTGCAGCTTTAAGTCACCTCCTGTCTTCCTGCTCCAGGGCTGATGTGACCCCCTTGAATCACTGCTGATGCCATGAGTGCCTCTGGTCTATGGGTACAGCATTTACAACTTTGTGCCCCATGCTCTCTTTTACAGCTAGCAGATTCTTAGAAAGAAACTGCACCTTGCAGAGCTTTTCCTGGGGATCTCTTCCTCTCCTTGGTCTTTGGCCCAACCAAGAGAAGCTATTATTATGGCCAGACATCGTTATGTCTTGTACAGACATTCAACAAGTTTTTAAAATCTTTCTGTCTTCCAAGAATGGCTCCAACATGCTAACATGTTTAACACAATTATTGCTTGTTGCAATATTAGGAACAGGTTTCTAATATCTTTTGCCATCACAAGCATGTATTTCAATGAATTTTAAATATGTAGGAAATTAAATCTGGCATAATGTAAACATTATGTAAAGTTGGATTTTTCATGCACGGGAATGTATTTGTAGCTGCACACCCATTCACATAACAAAGATATGCATATGTTCATCGAGTTTTAATTAATAGAGTCCTTGCCAATTCCTCTTTAGACCTTTATTATCCCTTTCTTTTAATGCACTTCATTCATCACTTTTAAAAATTAGACCAATTTAGTAACGTAATTTGAATCCATAATTGAATCTGCTAGCTACTCTCAGGCTTTAAAAGTTAATCAAATGACATAGTTTTAAACACATTTTCAGTTCTTGGGAAAAAAAAAACTACGTTGGTGTTCAATCAGCTCATTAAAAATGTGAAACTCTTATATCTTATTCTCAGCCAGGTTCTGTACTGATTAAACTTTCTTTCCTCACAAATAATAGACTAGACTTTTTCTGTTCCCTGATAAAAATTAATAACATGAGGCTATGCGGAAGGATGAATAAAGTATAATTCTAGTTAAAAATGGGAAATGACAAATAAATGAAAAATGCTAAGTGAGGTGGAAGAGAGATGTGTAATTGAGCAGCACTAGAACCATATGTCAAATGCCTGCACAGGAAGAGTCATGGAAGGAAAATCCCAACAGCAGCTCTGTGAAAACACCAGAACAACTGCTTCTCTTTCTTACCAGAGTGCTATGGACTCGCCAGGGACATCTTACCTGGTCTAGCATTTGACAAGTTAGCGTCTCTGTTTATGTACGTTGTCGTCCAGACAATCTTTTTTTTCCCCATTCTCACTCTCTCTTGAGCTAAAAAAGCTATTCGAATTAAGCTACCAGAAAGTAACTCAAGTAAATTAGGCTGTACTGACATGCAGCTTCTATCAGAACAAGTCACTATACCAGAAAGTTGCCTTATTTTAAGCCTTGGTATGTTTGAATTTTTTGCTTCTACTAGAATTTCATGGATTTGTATCAGACATGGTATGAAAAATCTGATGAACAAATAATGTGTGTATATATGTAATATGTTTCTGAGGATCTCTGTGTATCTGGAATAGGAGAAAAGAAAATGTTGGATCTTTGTGGCAATTAAGAGTTTGAAAATTCATGTCATTATGCTTATGTTTAGAATCAGTTTATTCTCTTGCCTTCAGCTGTATAACTTTATCAGCAATAGCATAAGATGTTCATGCCATTATATTTAAAAAAAAATCTGCTTGTGATAACAGCTTAAGCTGTAGTAACCAAAGCTTGAATTTGTCAATATATTCTACATCTGTTTTAGAAACCTTTGTTTATGTGGCTGTATTGATTCTCAGTGTAGATATATGCCTTCATTTTAATATTATTCTTCTGCTTTTTCTTTACTTTGATGGCTTGTGGGAAAAAAATGTTGAGCAAATGATTCAGCACAGACAACAAATATAATCCATTGCCCTTCCTCTCAGCAAAAGAAACATTGTTTGTAGAGCATGAAATATATAACTTAGCAGCAGCAGAAAGTCTTGCAAATGACATATTGTGGCTTCATGACATAATTGCCATTAAATCTCTGAACTCCTTTCTTAATAACTTTTCTTGGCAGCCAACAAAGCCACCTCAGCTAATGATACGTAGGCAGCATGGCTTCGCTGGAGACAACAGGCAGTGAGCCCTAGATGGCAGAAAAAAAAACTGGGAAAGGAGAGGCCAAGTGCTGGCAGTGAAATGCTCTTGCATTTCTGGCTTTGTTTTTTTTTTCTCTTTGCTGTTAGCATCGTCCAAATCTTTTCATGCCACTTCCTCTTCCTTTTCCTCCTATTGCCAATTTAACACAACAAAACAACAGTACAACAGCTGCCTAACACATGTACAGTCAAATCTTCACCTTGTTTATGTGAGAAAACATTCAACCTTTCATCAGTTTCAGAGCTGTAAGACTACCTACCTCTTGGAGTATGAACTTCTTCGAGGTTTTTGATATACATTTGATACTGGGTTGTAACAACAGTAATTGCTTCTCTAAACTGGTCAAAACTCTCTCCTCTGTGCATGCAGTTACATGTCGTGGCTGCCTCACCTAACTCAGCATGGCCGTGAACAAAGGAATTGTGCTGCTGCTTCTTCAGCAGAAACAGAAATTAGCATAGCATCATTGCACAGTGATGTTTCACCACATTTCGACATTTTCTTTAATTGGTAAAAGCCTAGAACTGTTCCAAATAACTTCACTATTAATATAAATGTTTCTGTATATTTTTATCCTAAATAGAATATAGATAAGTATATTGCATGTAATAAAGAGTACTGCGGTTCATTGTTGACCTTTATTTCCCTTAAGTAATTAAAATGGTGAGAAAATTACATTTCAATTCCTGTTTATTATTTAGTAGTTATTTTAGAACCTTACAGAAAAAAAATGGTGTTCCTGGCATTATTGTTCCTGTGTAGCCCACAAAAGACAAACTACTAAAATGAGTTAGTTATATTTTCTGTCTTCCTTTAAGACTTTCAGTAAAGATTCCAGAAATATTGCACTAATTTTTTCTTTAAATAGCAAGCAGAAAAATGTCTGAGAGCATTGGTTGTTATAACAAAACAGACAATTTAATTCCCTGTGGGCATCAAAGTAAATGAAATAGCACTTAGAGCCTCAATTAACATTTGGCTAAAGGCTGAATAAAAATTAAGAAAGATCTAGAATATATTTCTCAGATTGATTTTTTTTCCTGATAGAATTATATTTCTAAAAGTAAGTTCTACCACACCTTAATTCCCCAAAACCTGCACTCATTTCCAAATTCAAGCTTGAAGATTTATTGCATTTCCACCCTTTACTCTGCTTCCCAGGCAATGTCTGTTTTCAACAATTAATACAAACATTATGGAGTTTGATCTGCTTCACTGCGGCATGTGAACTCAATTTCTTTTCATTTGTAGCTTTGAAATAGCATAGGCCTCTTTGTGACAGACTTTCACATTGCAGCGGTACTGCTTACTGAGCCATGGGCTCACACCATCAGAGTCAGCTGTACAGGCTGCATCCCTTTTGTTTCAGTCTAGATACACTCACTTCGCACCATGTCAAGGAAAGAATTTAGACAGAAAAGTATTATAGCTGGGTTGGAAATGGGTTTTTCAGCCATCTAATTAATGACACACATAGCTGTACATGAGTTAGGATGGAATTGATGGAAGCCCCACAGCTAAGATTACACGACCACTCCAGAGGTTAGAGCTTCATTTATTTTTATTGTGCAGAATGATATTCTTGCAAAGACGCTGACATGTCGCATATCTCAGGTTGTTCCCACGTTCATTTGCTCATGTCCTCACTTACAGACTAGCGTATGTGTTGGAACAAACCAAACTTTATAATGATCATCTCCAACGAAACTTCCACCAGTGTCCACTGTCAACCACTACTGCTGCAAATCCTCTTGGGAATCACTGGTGTCTTTGTGGCTGGAGCAGATAGCAACATCTCATTTGAGCCAGCAAATCCTGCAGAGGTGCATCTCAAACTTTTTCCCTTCTCAGAATTTTTGTTCAGGAAGAAACGTGTTCATTGGACATGAAGGAAAACTGACTGCTCCCATGCAGTTGAGAGGTCAGTCATTCCATGTACACAGATGCATAGAAAACTCCGAGGTGATTGAGAGCCAGCCCTGTTGCCAGCCACAGCTGAGAACAGGCAGGAGAGCTTGGCCACAGATGTAGCTATCAACAGGTCTCAGGGCTGCAGCAGCAGCCAAGCAGAGGGACAGCTGGCAACCCCACAACCAAAGGAAGCATCCTCTTGGGATGGGCTGATTGGGTTAGACAGACACTCTATTCTGGCCCACTAATCCTGATACATGCATCAGGTGTGACAAAATGAAAATTACACCCATTGTCCTTAAGGCCGGTCTCTCATTCATCACTGTTGCACTGTTGAATGACTTGCAGGATCTGACTCCTGTTGCTGCATCAGTTGAGAATTTTGAAGTTGACAACCATTCCTCCATCATCAGAGTGTTTCTTATCTGTATTGATCCTCACAAGACCTTTCAACAGGGTGAACAAAAGTAACTAATGATGCTTAAGTTAGATTAATGTAGCTGCACCCTTTTGTGCTCTGCTTTATAATGACAAAGTGATCACCAGTCCAGTGTTAAGGGAGCTGTAAGAAGGAAACGGCGAACTTGAGAGAAAAGGTACATCTACCTCACACAACAGAAACCGTCCAGCCCTGAGCAGTCTAGGTCAGAAACACTGTGCTCTTCCTGAAATCATCAGCAGTGAGACAACCTTGCGGTGTATTTTAAATTGCACAGTTGTTACACTCAGTCTTACATGCTTGATACGTGCAGCTAAGAGTTTATTGAGAACAATTAAAGATTTAACAGTTTTATCAAAACACAACAGTTCAGTTACAATGATACTAATAATCATAGTCTAGATTATCCAATCTGAATAACAGTGGCGTTAAAATTGTTATGCAGAAAACCATTCCAATACCTACCTCTTTATGTGATGTTATTACTTATCCTTCCAATGTACTTCTGGGTCTTGAGCCCATCCTGTTAGTTTTGCTGGTACTGTATCACAGTCTGAAAGAATGGTAGCTGAAATGCAGCATTCTTTCTTCTAGGCCATCCTCTGTTGAAAAGACAGGTTTTTTTAATTAAATACAGTAGAAATATGGAAATATGATAGAAAGAGTTATGCTTATTCCCAAGACAGTTTTCTTCTCAGAGGTAACCACTTTCACAGCCTTTTTCACAGCCTGCTAGGGGAAGAAAATGTCCTTTTATCCTATTTTCCTGTGAAGAATGAAAAGGTAGAAAAGGCAAGAATGAAGAAAACTGAGGGGGGAAAAAACACTAAAACCAGTATTAAGATATAGTATTTGTGTGATAATATGTGAGAAGAAAATGAGATATTCTTCAAAATTAAAGAGAGTTGTTTGATCTTCCATTCATCTCTGCTATTAACAAATACAGGTCTGGTGGTGGGAAAGACATCTGAAAATGTAAACTTTATCAATTCACTGCAGGGGGTTGGACTAGATGACCTTAAAAGGTTCCTTCCAATCCAAAGCATTCTGTGATTAAAACACAGTAACCTAAATGCTATGGAGAGTTATCAAAGATGTAGGTTATTCTTATATCTAGTGTCCCCTTAGATTTGCTTACACTAAATCACCTGAGTTACCATCTTCCTCTTAGTACCACTTTCTGGCTGTCATCACTGATACCATCTGAGAGTTAATGGGTGCACCTCGTATTTTATGGTAAAGATTTTTGTGCTCATGTCAGTGAGTGTTGTTTACAAGATTTGCCTCTATACCGAGGGAATGTAGAGCTCTTTCAGCCATATCATTTACAAGTCCTTCTAGTTAGAAAACACCCAACCTGGTTTGTTTTTTTGAATAAGTAAACACCTGCATACTCAAAAACTGTGAATGTGATGAGCCAGAAAACCGGTCCACTGAAGAACCTAAACTGAAGTTTGAGTTACATAGTAATCTCAAAAAAAACCCCTAAGTATTTATGTTCATTGAGTTGTACAGGGAATAATTAAATGCAATTTCTGTAGAAGCAATGTAAATGCCCCCTTTTCAGGACTGCAAGATAGACCTCAGCTCCTGTCTAACTGGTCAGTATAACTGGCTCAGTAAAACCTACTGAGAAGGAACTCAGACTTTCTCAGCTCTGTGCCTATTGCAGAACATCCAGACTGCTAGAAAAATGAGTCTTAATGTCCAAAGAAGTGTGAGTAAGAGCCCTGCTGTGCAAGTTTTTTTATCATAGGTTGGAGCTGACATTTATAACAGCAGTAAGGCAATTGGAGCTTAATAGCATGATGCACTCTCAGTTACTGCTGTGTACACATATCAGCCAAGATAGGCTCTGCTATCAGCCGGTATCATCCAGTCTAGGTTAACAGTCAAAAGACAATGATGTGTCATCTTGTCACAGTTAAAAATAATTCTGTGAAACTTAGAGTATCACACAGTTCGTCAAAATAGTTAATTGAGTTAAAGCAGCTCAGCTACTGATCAAATCCCTGTGGTATCATAGTGACATAATAGGCAAAAACACATGACAGTATAAATTACTGAGAGTCTTAAGTGATAGGTAAATAATTTAAGTTACAAGAATGGAAGTGGATCAGGGGATGGTGGGAGTGCTACAATAAGCCCTAAATGCAATGCTCCGATAGTATCTCACCTACTTGCATTCTTGATCTTGTTCACATTTCTTTTTATGTACTGGTGAGATATACATGAAATTACAAGTCCCAAACAAGTTCCAAATGAACCACTTTGAACCTGTCTTTTAAAATCTGAATTCACGCTAATGTGATTTCTGTGTGATGCCCATTTTCAGTTTACCACAGGTATTCTAATACATCTCATTTTTGTACTTCCTATTTAATGAGATATATACCATATGGTGGTACACTGTGAGCTAGAATAATTTTTCAAGTTTTATTCAGCTTTTGTAAAAAAAATCCTGGTCTGGTTTTCCCTGCCTTGCTTTTGTATTGCTACTGTGTGCTAATTCTCCATGGGGATGACTGGAGTATTAAGACTTGTCATATTCAGCTGTACAGGTGGTTCTTCCTGGATTGCATCTACTTTGAAAGGTACTTGCAAGACCAGAAAAAAAGATGTAATGTAGTCCTTGTGAGTTGTTGCTTTTCTGTAGGTTATAAGGAGAAGAAAAAGAGTCCAAAAAATTATTACGAAATCCCTATGAATCCAAAGGGCGCCAGACACACGTCTGGCGAGAGGAAACAATTCCTAAGCTGATTTTCCTATCAGCTTAGGCAATTTGTGGTAAATTACTATTAATTTATTTCAAGTCAAAGTCGTTCATTCTTTGACAACTTAGTCCAGACCATGCACAGAGATGTATTACCTGATGTCTAGTGTAGGTCATTGTTATTTGCATATCAAGTCACATGACCTGGATATCTTAATGATCAAAGAAGCTACAGAGACTTTTCTTGATGCACTGATAAACCAGGGTCACGGCAGAGCAGGGTGGAGGAGCTGCCATTTGTGCTTTTTTCCTCACTAACTTAAAAATACTTTTCTAACTATGGAAAACTGAGTCTCAGAAAATTATAGTGTTTCAGGAGGACTGTCTTTTGGAGCACAGATGAATAATACAGGAAATTCTTTTGACAATACCTGCCCTCATTTCAAGGAAAAAAAATGATGGCTAACGAGCTCAGTAAACATGCCAGTTTTCAGTGGTATTAAAGACAAATGCAGTTAATATCCACTTACCAGTTGCTAGTAAAGCACTCTTAGTTGCTCCCATTTCACCCACAATGTAAAAGAAAAAAATAAAATAAAAAGAAATTTCTATATCACGTCAGAGGGTTTCTAACCTTCCAATTCAATGAGCTAATAAATCATCTGGACACTCTTTAAGAGCCTTCAGTTGGAGGTCTTGTAATTCCTCCTCATCTTCAAAAAGATTTTTTTTCTTTTATTTACTCTTAATTTAGTAAGTACAAAACTGAAATCTTATTTTCTGGTATAAAAGTTTTTTAGGAGCACACACTCCCCATGTATTGTTTTTCTCTATACTTCTGTAGCTGGGCTCAGGTTGAAGTAGTTCTTTTGATCTTTCCGCAAGCTAGCCTCCAGGAGCAGCTATATCTTTCTCTATCTAGCCTATCAAGTAGAATCAGGATGTACATCAATTGCCCTTATTCCCAGGTTAGCTGTCCTCTAGTATAAGTCCAAAAAATATAGAAGCAGAATAAGTGGCATAAAGGATAGAGGATTCTTCTGCTTAAGTTTTTTCTTGAGTGTTCATATAGTCTCCTCCTGCGATAACTGAAAAGCACAAGGAATGTTTATCTGGTCCAACATCTGGCATCATGAAATCATAATTCAGATTTTTCATTTGTTTTACTCTGAGAAAGTATTCTCTGACATGACTAAATTATTAGCATAGAAGTCCAGCAGCTTTGTGAGCTACTCTTTCTTGTTCCTCTGTCATTTGGAATTTGCATTTGATTTTCATGAACTCATAAGCAAATTACCTGCAAACTGAAAAATAATTGTATGCGTTTTACTGGTATCACTAATTCTATCCTAGTTCTTAAGCTTTTAAATATAGTATGTTTAACATAGCTAAAAATATTCCTTCTCTCATTTTTTCTAATAAGTTTTTGGTTGTGGTGTCTCGCTTTTCATTTACATCCAGCTCATGCAACACTCAAACAGTCAGATTTCACTCCTCTTCTGTCAATGTGTTAGAACGGTGCAGTCTCAGAGATAAATGAATATGAATCATGTTGATGAACTATTATTTTTATCATTCCAAGGAAGAAGGTTTAAGGCACTCTAGACCCTCTCTCAATAGAAGTTTAGAGAGGAAATGATCTGCGGTAACAGATTGTGAACAGCTGTTGAATAAGGAAGAAAATCATGTCATCATATCAGCACTTAAACCAGTGATAGCTGGTTTATAATGGAGGAAAACCAGAAGACATTCCGAATACCAGGAACAGAAAGATGTAGATGCCTTCATAAAATCTTGTGTTTACAAGGGTGCTTAAGTACTCTTTAAATGCAGTTCATCATCTTAGACAATAATGTAGGGTGATAGCAATACCTGCTACATTTTTCTGTACTTCCTCTAAACTTCATACTCAGCTGTTCAACATTTTCATTTTTATCTGTTTATCAGGTATAGCTGAAAACAGTAAAAGAGCACAGCCACTGTGTAACTGTTGATATAATCAAAAATTGGAGGATTATTTGCAAAAAAAAAAATGAAAGAAAAAGATATACGAGGGAAAATCAGGATAAAACTTTTTCTTTTTTTTTTCCCCCCCAAAAAAGCAGTAGGGCTGACTTTCTCTCTGATATGAAAATAAGTTAGAGAAGAACAACGTTCCTGTTTTCAGGCATATTATCTCTGCCAGAACAAGAAATATCAAATACAAATTCAAACTACCACAGTGCTGAAAAACAACTTTGTATGAATTCTTTTATCAGATATTGAATAATAATTTTGCCAAATCCAGTGTAAGTATACAAATATTGCTTTGTCTTCAAATATATTTGTATTCATTGGTATTCTGTATTGGTATTTATCATATTCATTTTGGAAATGAATGCAAGGTACTGTAGAACTTCCAAAAAGACAAAGGTTTGCCCCAGGAAACTCAGTGTACAAGTAGACAGTTATCAGGGGACAGGTTAAGATTATGTTTGCTGCAGCACATTCAGAATTGCATATTTTCTGGCTCCCTTCAAAGCCAAGAGAAAGGAGAGGAAAATATTTTATTTCATTCATAATTTTATTTATTGCTGTCTTTAGAAAATAACATGAAAATTTTTTTTAAAATAATTAACTGAAACAAATTCAGTGAGCTTCACACAAATTGGCCAATAATTTCAATCAGTTGGAATCTGTATTCTCCAGCAACTAAAATGTGAGAATGAAAATGCTGCTGAGCTTTGCCGTTGATCCCAATATAGCTAACAATTTTTGCTAGTGCTACTGGGACAACGACACCATCTGTTGATGGAAGGTCACAAGATCATTTTAACGCTGAAGTACCTGAAGTCATTTCACAGAAATAATAAACCTAGCAGAAAGCTGAAGCATCACTGATATCTCCTAGGGTTTCACAAGTGACACAGGAACACAGTCATAAGGATGGAAGAACATTCAGATGACAGTCAATCTTGTGCTGTGCCTTTAATCTTAGAACAGCCTTTGTTTAAATATAATCCATTTAAAAGCATAAAGATGAAGTATTTTCTATTAAGGATCCAAATGACAGTAAAGTTCAGTTGTGTCCAGTATCATTCAAGGCTAAAAGAAATCTTTTCCTTACTTCCCAGTAAAGGACAACTGTCTCTCACAATTAAACTAGATTTTCAACACATTCATGAAATGTTGAGGACCAGAACATTGATTTGAACCTTAACCAATTTACAACTGCTGAAGCGTGTCGGGATGATTGCAGACTTACTCATCCACAGTTTAATTGGCACCAGCTCTCTAGCACTGGTGGCAAGCAAAAAAAAAAAAAAAAGGAAGAACTGCATGTTCACAAGCCGCTTATTACAGAATATTGTTTATCGGCAGACAGATTCCAATACTAATATTCTATCTGTGCCAGTCTGAAGTCCTGGACAGTGCCCTGCTGTAATGTTGTACATATTTTGCTGTGCTGGGGAACAGTACACATTAGAGATGGAGCATTTTAATAAATCTGTAAAAACCTCTGAAACAATTGGTTTACTTTTTACCTTATAGAGTAGATTTGTAGTTGCCATTGGCAGGTCTAATAAACTACAACAATCAGTTATGTGATAAATTGTTATGCAATTTATTCCATGGAACCATTTTGAAGTACAAATCTTATTTCTGCACTCAACAAAAAACAAACAAACAAAACCCATGAATTTCTGTTATTTCTGCTTTCGCTATTACTGCTATTTTCATAGGACCAGCTCTTGCAGTTAGTTCTACAAAGAGACTAATCATCCAAAGGGAGGCTTTAGCAGAGTAGGGCTATTTATGTTTGATTAGTGAGAGTCAGCCTATGTCAAACAAAATGTAAAATCTCTTTACAGACAATATAGAGAATACTCAGAGGTGATTCAGAGCATCAGTTAGATACCCATTGTCAGACAGCATGATTAACTATTTGTTGCCTTTGCTCCACTGATGTCTCACCCTATGAGTGCCTGGAGCTTGTATTTGCCCGAGCTTTCACCTGTAGACTTCCCTTACCATCTAATATTTCAGATTTGCTCAGAAGTATCTGTTTTGTTGCCATTGAGCAATAGGTAACTGTATTTATTCTGTGCCCCATGGGCTCTCATTTTACAGTTAACTGCAGGTGATGTCTGGCTGTGAAACATGGTTCTGATCATCTGCTGACCCCACAGTGCCCATCCCAGGCACTTGAGAGCCATGCAGCTAAGGAATAAAAATATAAGAGCTGAAAAACTGATCCTACAAAGAGAAAACTGGGATGTGTTTGCTTCTGGCTTCACCATTCCAGTGCTTCCTAAAGGTGGAAGCAAGAAGGCTGCAATGGGCCTGATGACACAAGGTGTGAGCCCAGACCCAGGTGGTGTCCAGGACCTGACCCTGCACCAGGAACAGCAGCTGCTTTCAGATCAAGGACCAGAACCCAAGACTCTTCATTCTCCTACCAAGGGTGAGGGATTGCAGACTGAGGGGGCCAAAGATAGCTGAAGGGATCCACAAGGTGGACGTGGAGAGATGTCGCCTGCAAGACAGGCATACTCATTTCTTGAACACAGTCTTTCTTGGGTTGAAGACAGAGAAGTAGCACTAAATGGATAGGGAAAATCATGGCAACAAAATGAAGATGAATGGAGCATAATCATAGCACTAGCTCTTCCTTCCCATACTCCCTTTTGACCTTCAGTGCTGCCTTGCATTAAAGAAAACATAAATAAAAGCATTGGCAGTCACAAAAGGGACAAACCTCCTACTACCACTTCTCCATGCTTTCCTGTCGTCAAAGCTCACTAGTTCAGACACCTGGTCTAGAGGAAAATGTTGCCTTTCTGTTTAAGACTAAGTGGCAGAAATGTTCAGAGCTGCTAAGGGAAAATAAGACAAGTATCTGGGCTGGAACTGTGGAAGGGAGTTCTCACCTTTCAAAGCAATATGTTGTCACTCACCAGGATCTACACAGAGCAGCCTGCCCAGCGTCACAGGGAGGGAGTAGCCCTCATGTATTAATTGAGGCGATGAAGCTCACTGCAAGTGCAATTGTACTGAACGAATCTAGACTGAATGAACTAGTGCCTGTGGTGCAAAGCCATGGGTTCCAGGCTCTTGGCACATGCCACAGCTTCAGTCCTGACAATGCTCAAATCACCACCAGCTAATGGGAAGTAAGACACTGCGACATCTATCTATCCTTTCCCTTCTCGTGGCTAGTAAACCCTCACCCAAGCTAGAAGACATACAGAGAACAACTGTAAGGTTATATTCTGGCCTAGATTACTCATTATTCATTCCTGTTGGGATTAATTTCTGAGGGGAAAAAATTCATCTTCCTTGCTAACTCAAAATGAGCGGCTTAGGAAAGAAGTGCTTGCTGTGAAATCTTTGACGAAGGTTTTAGGGAAAAGCTTCTAAGAGTACAGACTGGGACATGGGTCCCATGCTCAAGAAGAAAGATGATGGTGCTGCAATGTTGTTAGAAAAGGAAATGGCATTTTGGCAATTGGATTCAGTGTGTACCATGTACATTTAAAGACATCATGGCCTTCTTCCTTAGTATTCACACACAGAAAAAAAATCTGCAACATGGCCCATTTATTTTAAAGCACAGATGCGGTTCAATGCTGATTCCAACTCCAGTGGAGCAATGCTAAGTTATAGAGTGTTAGTTTTAAATGTACCACATGGAAAATACGTCCAAGGGATTCATGTATATAACTCCTCTGTACTGCTTTAAAGACTTGGTCCCTAAGGGCTTTTATTCACTGAACCGTTTGTTTAGGTTTTGTGCAGCACAGACATTCAAAAAACCCCAACTCCGCTAGCTAACCTGTTTATCAAGAAGGGTGGCGAGATGTTCAGAAACACCAGCAAACACTGAGGTTAAATATATCCCTCACGGGTTCCTTTTCTGAAAACATTTTATGACTCTGGGTTATTCAGGAGTGTCGAACTGCCTTGTTTTGTTGCCTTCCCTCAGCATCACACAGAGCACAGGGAAACAAAGGCAGAATGACAAACATGAAAACAGAAAGATCAAGAAAGGGCAGTTCTTTACATTTCAGGAACATCCTATCATTCCTATTAACATAAAAGTCTAGAACCCGAAACAGAAGATAATTATGCTTTAGCATACAGTATCATATTATAGTGTAAACTGTCTCTTAAGCTCCATGCTTAACTGACTTAGGAGGTTTAGCTTAATGAGGTTTAGTCTAAGTTAAAAAGTTATTAAGACAGCTAATGTGAATAATAACAAACTATTTCAGATGTCCTGTTATAAAATCAGGAAAAAAGCCAATAGGTCATTCCAGAATTGGAAATTTTGTTTTGGTTTGGTGGTTTTGGTAGTTTGGTGGCTAGTTATGTATTTTCTGTCTTTACATATGTCTTTTATATGCATTTATACTCTCTCTTACTCTGTGATTATTTATTTCGTGATCAGGCATAGGGGGATCATTTGGTGTAGCATGGTCTTTTTGGCTGAGAGCAGTTTCAGCCATGGTGAGATAACCATTCATAAACTTCCTTCCTTTTTTTTAACCTTTAAAAAGTTTCCAAAATTATTTTCCTAGGAAATAGGTTTGTCTTTTTTTTAATTTTTTTTTTTTTAACTCCTGCGCTTTGGGGTTTCTTCCAAGAATGTATTTGCAGTCGTAATTAAGAAATATGTTAAATCTTCTGTCAATTAGCCTAATTGATGTAAAAACCTTATTGGGTCCTGAGAGAAATTAATTTCCCCAGCTGAACCTTTTCAAAGAACAGCTTACTGCAAAATAAGGAAGAATCCAAAACATGCAAGACTGCCAAGAAAATAAAAATAAAAAAAACCTAAAAGAATAGTGATGCTTTGAGATAAAGTGAAAGAAAAATTTCTTTGTGCAGACTTCTGTGTTTTAAAAATAAGTCATAGAATCATAAAATCATCAAGGTTGGAAAATACCTCTAAGATCTAGTTCAATTGTTAACCCAACCCTACTATGACCACTAAACCACGTCCTGAAGTGCCATGTCTACATGGTTTTTTTAACACCTCCAGGGATGGTGACTCCACCACTTCCCTGGACAGTCAGTTCCCATGCTTCACCTCTCTTTCAGTGAGGAAGCTTTCCCTCATGCCCAATCTAAATCTACTCTGGCGCAACTTGAGCCCATTTCCTCTTTCCCTATCACTTGTTACTTGGGAGAAAAGACCAACACCCACCTCACCACAACCTCCTTTCAGATAGTTGTAGAGACCGATAAGGTCTTCCCTCAGCCTTCTCCAGACTAAACAACCTCAATTGCCTCAGCTTCTCCTCCTGAGACTTGTTCTCCAGACCCCTCACCAGCTTTGTTGCCTGTCTCTGGACTCACTCCGTCACCTCGATATCTTTCTTATACTGCAGCACCCAAAACTAAACATGGTACTTGCTCAAGTGTTTTTAAAATGCTTTACTTTTTGTGCATGGGCCTAATATAAAGCCTTTAAAACTAAGAGTAAAAATTAGGAAGAGATGCTTGTGAGATAAAAAAATTATCAAGAAATAATATCAGAATGTGGAAAGAATGGGAACTTAAAAATGCAGTTGTTGGTAGGCCAGAAAAGCAACTTGCTTTTTTGTTTCTCTTCTTTCTTTTCTGAAAATGCCTGTTACAGAATACAACAAATAGAGTTTGTAGAGGGTGTGACAGAGGTCTTAGCTATGTGATGCTATTGGTAAAACTGTGTGTAAACTAGGAAAACCTTGGTGAGCACATAAAGGTCAAACCTGAATGAGTTGCTGCAAACTCAGTTGTGGGCCTGTGTGGTGGAAAACTCTCAGCCAAATGATAGGTTTAACTACCAAAGTATTTCGAAATTATTCCAAGTTTCCCCTAGGAAAACTTACTTTCCCTTTGTGTCTGATGAATTAAATATTGGCTGAAAGACAGCTACTAATAAGTTCTAATTTTGCTGATAGAGAAGCTTTATTTATACCTGAAATTACTCGGAGTTTCAGTCTCTGAGTCAGGATTAAAACCTGTGTTTTTAAATTCTACTCAGAGTATGAAGACACAGTAACCTCTTGGTAAACCACTTCATCTCACTGTATCTCCCATTCCCCACTTGAAAAGGGAGATAATAATTTACCTGCTACTCTGCTACAACCTTGCTGTAAATTTCTTGGCTGACGTGGAGGGAAAAAAGAAATTCATTGGAAATACTGATTTTTGTTGGCTTGAAGGTATATGTGGGGAAGACAGTTCAGATTCATCAATCCTCATGAAAAGGTGGATAAGTGGTGCTACATGCAGACCAGCTTCCACTGGGCAGATTTTACTGTGTTTTACCTAGATCTCAATGGTTCGAGAAGGAGCTATATTATTTTGTGTGATTTCTGCTAGTGCATTCTTTCACTGCCATAAAATGCCTATGTCACATCCATTTACATTTTTCTCAGAGGGAGGACAGAAGGGTTAAGCAGAAACAGCAGGAAACATTATTTTTGATTCTAGTGTCTGTATTGAGCTTTCCTTGACCCTGTGTTTTAATATTTACTTAAGTAGCTACTAAACTAAAGCTGGACATAAAGCCTAGATGACATTAATGCTCCATGTTGGTGTGCCATGATATCAGAGCCTTTAAAGAGTGATAACTGGATGCTGTCAGGCTGTGTTTCCCACAACATCTCTTTCACCACAGTTAGCTTGAAGAAGAAAATACATTCCTGGTGTGTAGAAACTCACGAACTGCAAGAAGCAGGGAGAATGGAGAACAAGTACAGCTTGTCTCTTTGCACCAAAATTTCTTCTCTCTCACACACATGTACATACTCATGTGCACACACATGCACGTGTTCTTTGCAGAGAAATATTTTAAAACAGCAAGCATATAGGAAGGACTTTCACCACTTTCATCTGCTTGAAAGATGGCAGAAGGGAGGAAGGGAAAGGATGTCTGAAAGGAAATCTTAACAACCCTGAAAAAAAGAAGTAGAGGAAAGACTATGATTTATAAGGAGCACCATGATATGCACCATAGAAATGAGTAACTCACAGATTAAGGTAATGCAAATGCTGGAGAACAGGCACATCCCCACACAGATGCAAGGAAATGTGGTCAGTGGAAAAACATAAAGGCTCTTTTATGATCTGTCTGACTGGTTCCATTCATACAGCAATTGCTTGCCATAATTTGCACTAATATTCAAGAGTCCATTAATTTCATCAAGGGTGTCTGCTGTAAGCGTGGAGATTTTAATAACAATAATAATAATAACAATAACAACAACAATAACAACAATATGTGGTCGAGTCTGACCCTTTGGATCGTAGATGTTGAAAGGCATAAAAAGTGAGTGTCCTGAAAGGGTATATCTGTGTTCATAATAAAAGAGGGTCAGAGAGAGAGCTCAAGCACTGGGCTCCTGATAAATTGCATTACTTGTATTTTGGCTTACGCTCTGCCTCTCTTTTTGACTACTTTCACAAACATTTTCTATTCCAGTACATGCACACATTTATGAAGATAGGTCCTTTCAGAGAGCTCTCCCGTAAGACAGGATAGATAAGACAGCACCATGTTTATCTCCTCCAGTTTCCCAGGTTTATCCTCAGATGTTTCCAGCCCTCAGAGACCCTCTCATATCGTCCTGCTACATCCAAAAGATGCAACACAATTCTCAGTTTCGCATCCGGGATTAGCTTGCAGATTTAAAGACAAGATGAAATCAAGGGAACATCTCAATGCAGATATCAATGTCAAACAAGAATGTTTTATGCTGTGTCTCCTCTGCCTTGCCACCTTCACTGAGAAAAACTTGGATGGTTGTGATATGACACAGACATTTTACAGTACAGCGACAGTATACTAGAATGTAAAACAACATATTAGAAGGCTCTGTTGGGCTGTGACACAGCCCTCATTGTTTCAGATGCTATCAACTGGAAAAAAAAAAAAAAACGGGAAAGGTGGCATTGCATCAGAGCTGTATGTCTCACCATATAGGACTCATAGGAGCCCCTGTGCTCTTTCTGCAGCCGTGCCACAGTGGTGCAGACAACAGCCAGTCTACACAATTTGAAGTCAGAAGTCAGAAACTGGCCCTTGGCCCTTTCCTATTTAGCAACGTAGCCACAGCCAGAGTACCTTTTCCTGTGTCGTTAATTACCCTGGTCCCAAGAATGTACTCGGTTTTATGAAGATAAAATATTTCCAGTTCTTTAGGCAGCTCAGTGCTTCTGCCTCATTAGCATGGCCCTGTTCCATAAGACACTTGATTTATGTCACCGTACAGCTTCCCTTCATTGCTGGCTCTATAGTTCACTTCTTTTAATACATTTCATGAAGGCTACTGGCCAATGAAGGAAGGCTCCACCAGTGCTGTTCTGCCCCAGTGTACTCGTGGCCTTCAGTCTCTGTACCTGATCATTTCCTAAGAGCACATGTCTGGCACTGTGGTTATGTGGTGATCGGTGGGCGAGGAGCTGTGTTTGCCTCAGGCAACCGTCTGCCAGCAGTGCAATGCTAATTTTAAAATTTTGTCCTGCGTTTCGTACTAATCCACAGCCCTCTGTAGAATAGAGGTCAGAAATATTATGTTCCATGAAAAATGAAAAATTCAAAAAAAAAAAAGGAAGAGGTGAAAGAAAGAGTCAAGGTGACATGTTCCCTCACTCTCTTCTTTTTGCCCTGCTCCCAAGTGCTTTTTACCTTCTTTAAATCCTCTGCATCTCATTTCAGAGGTATATTTTAAGACATTACTTTGTTCCTTTCTGGAGATTCAGATGCAATTCATGACACAAGGGCTAAATCTTTTGAAATGTGTCTTTTTTTCCCCATATTTCCATATTAAATATTAAGCTGAGGTCTGGAATAATCTGGGTACTTCTCTCCTGGGATTCTCTGGATTTAACTCAGCGCTTATATAAATAGCAATGTAAATTACATATCTATTGAATTAGGTGTAGTAATAATGGTGTAATATACACCATGGTACTTATTAGAGAATGTGCAAATTGAAGTTAATTTACTCAAGAAGAAAATAGTAAAAGAAATCATAATACAGTTGAATGTAATTGTACTCCGCTGTATCTGAATGAGCTAGATACTAATTGCAAATACTTTACTACTGCTGCAACTTTCTCTGCTGTTCTTCAACTGAAGTGTTCATTTTTCCCCATTTGTGGAACTAATTTCTTTCACAAGTATTACTACACACTAAAATTGTTGCATACCAATATTACATGTACCATATTAGAGTAGAAAATCATGAAGCCAGAAGAAAATGCTGCAATTACCTGACTTGACCTCCTGCATAACACAGGGCATAGAGATTTCCTGAAATAATTCCTACCTGAACTACAGTTGAAAATATCTTTAATCTTGATCTTAATTTGTCCCACAATGGAAAGCTCACCACGATTCTTGTTAAAATTTACCTTTAACTTGTGTAAATTTCTAGCTTTCAGTCCAGATGCTTACAATAAGTCTTTCTGAAAAACTGCAATATCCTGTCATTAGCAATATTTCACCCCCTGTTTTTATGATATGAAATTTAACCTTCTTTGAATAGTTAATCTGCTTAATCTCCTCCTTCTAGACCCCCAATCATTCTCACAGTTCTTCTCTGAACCTTCTCCATTTTTTTCAAAATCCTGAGGTGTGAATGTAAACGATATTTTGAAAACGAGAATGAGTGGTACAACTGTTAAGTACAGACAACACGTATCATTCTTGTTTAGACTCAGAGTTCCCATTTAAATAACCACAGAGCTCACAGTCTGTTTAACCGCTGTGTTAAACTGGGTATCCACATTGAGGTAATTATGCATGGTGAACCACAGATCTGGAGTCACTACACTACAGGCACCCCATCTGTGAGCCAGGGATTCTTGCCTTTCTGTGTTCAAACACTTTATTTGCTTGCACTTGGAATAACAAGAAGTCCAGATTGTTCTGAAGGAGTGTCAGCCCTGTAGTCTTTGCATATTCTAAATGCAGTTGGTTTTTAAGGTTGTTGTAGACATATAGAAACTCTGAACGTCCTACTTTGTTCTGCTAGAGTAGGATTAACCTCAAATCACCAGGCTTCAGTCATCTAAATTTAGTATCTAGCCGAAGCTAGACAGCAATGGAGCTTTTTTCTTGAGCATGGAAAAATGCAGACACTTCTAGAGAGATTCATCCCAATCTAATTTAGATACTTAAGATGCCTGAAGTGGGTGGGAAGATTCCTTCACTCTGTAGGTGCCTGTCTCTCACCAGTGACTATATAGAAAAGGTAGACAGCATTTGTACTTGCATTCTTGGGTTAAAAAAGGAAGATTGTTTTCAATTGTGTTCATGATTCTGAAAGTGAAAATTTTGGAAGCTACTAGAACAATTCTGATCAAGTGAAATTTGAGGACAAAACTGAGGTCTGATACAGGCCATCCCCTGTGTCATAAAGAGTGAAGTAACAAGCAACAATATTTGGCTCTTAAAAGAAACATGAATATGTTGGTGTTCCATTAATCCCTCCCTAAGCACAGAGCTTGCCTTGATGTTGCCTTGTGTTTTTTGGACAAGTGTAGAATTCATGATTGTCCTGGTTTCAGCTGGGATAGAATTAATTTTCTTTCTAGTAGCTGGTACAGTTCTGTGTTTAGCATGGATTTAGCATGAGAATAATGTTGATTACACACTGATGTTTCAGTTGTTGCTAGGTAGCATTTATCCTAAATTAAGGATTTTTCAGTTTTCCACTGCACTGCCAGTGAGCAACTGCACAAGAAGCTGGAAGGGAGCATGGCCAGGGCAGCTGACCCAAGCTAGCCAAAGGGATATTCCATAGCATAGAACGTCAGGCTCAGTGTATGAATTGGGAGGAGTTGGCCAGGAGGGGAGAGTCACTGCTTGGGCACCGGTCAGTGGATGGTGAGCAATCGCATTGTGCATCACTTGTCTTTTCTTGGGTTTTATTTCTCTCTCTCTTTTTGTTATATTCCTTTTCATTATTTTTTTTTTTTTTCTGTGTGTGTGTGTCTTAGTTATTAAACTGTTCTTAACTCGTGAGTTTTGCTGCTTTTTTTTTTTCTGCTTCTTCTCCTATCCCACTGGGAGCAGGGAGGAGTCAGCGAGTGGCTCAGTTGCTGCCTGAGGTTAAACCACAACAGTGACAAAGATTGTGTAACTGGAAAGTGTTTCAAAGTTAGTATGCATACCACAGTCATTTCATTCAAATATGTTATGTTAAGGCTAGCTGTAAAGACTGCTACTAATTTAAAATTACAGTATAGATTATAGTTCCACGTGTGATATAGTGATTGACTGGGAGAAAAATGGAGTTGATGGAAATAGCACAATAATTCAATAGACAGACGGTTGATAGAAACTATATGATCATGTTTTTTGCTGCTTGATAGCAAGAAACAGAGTAGTTCATGTATGAAAGAAAAAAAGATATTATATTAAAATACAGAACTTCCTCATGATAACCTCTGTTATAAACAATATGAGTGTGAAGAATTCATAGATAATGAAAGCATGCAAAAGGGTGCATGTGAAAGATGCAAATTATTACCCTAAACTGATTGAAAAAAGTACTGTTATTAGGAAAGAACCTCAGTAGTGACAGAATGCCTAGCAGAAGCAATGATAAGAACAATGAAGACAACTGCATTACTTAGTAGGCTCAATAAGACCTCAAGATCAAGTAAATCGACATAAGAATGATGAAAAATAAATGCTTTTATCAGGACCTTCATATTTGGTACAGAAATGTAATGACCAAAAAAGAGTACTAAAAAGAATCTGGAAGGATGTCTCCAAAAGAACACAGAAGTGTTAGGGTGACTCTGTTGGATTCAGATCAGATGGTGTGAATCATTATCCAGATTCTGTGTTGAAGTTGAATGAGGTGGCTTGACGGAGTGGTAAGAATGAGGAATGAGAGGATCTCAAAGCAAGCCCTTGTGCTAGATGCCTTCCTCCAGATAAAATGGATGTCTTTGTGAATCATGCAATTAACATCTCACTGAATACCAGTAGGGCTTCACATCTGTTTGCTGCCCAGTTGTATAAACTCTTCCTTCATGGCTAGATTGCTGCATGCTGGAGATCAGAATGAAACTCACAGGCAAGCACCTGCTAATCAGGCACACATTAAGCATGATATCTAATACCTTGTCATGGAACTATGCCTTTGGTGGCATTTCTGGAGACTTTTCATGAGAAACTTGCAGGTAGACAGGCTTTCTGGGCATATAAACAGCCACTTGCCTCTGAAAATTTGCTGTTTTCATTGTAGAGGAACAGCAGGTCTCTGAAAATGTGAACAAAGGATGGTGAAGGCTGTGAAAGAAAGATCTCTTACCCACCCAGACTGAGCTCAAACCTAAGCACACACTTATCTCCTTCCTGATGCCCTGGTTTCCACATAAAAGAAAATCTGAGCACATGTTAAGCAGGAGCTGTGCTTGTTCCAACCAGGTCCCTGGTCATCATAGTGAAAGGACCAAGACCACCAGATTACAGCAGTTTAGACAAACTGGTCATTTAGAGACAATCTGTAACACTTTTGGAAATGGGATGTTTCTGCCTTAACGAATTTTGGGTGTGAAGTCCTTTGGCATTTTCAATTTAAATTTTAGTCTGTTTCTTCAGTGTTATTAATGTATCTGACCTGCTTCAGTTCTTTGGGAAAAAGATTTACTTATTGGACCTGTGTCAACTCTGATTTGTAGACATCAAAGCAAAGGATCTGTTTTATTTGGGTAGCACATTCATATGTCAAACCTTGCAAATTGTACCTTTTATCTCTAATAATGCCTGCTGCCACCCCACTCCCTGTTCACTGGGTGTTTGGGTACTGTTTCATTTGTTTTGGCATAAAATATTGGGGGTTTTTTCAGACTCTGTTTGCTTGTCCTTCATTTTCTATAACTCTGAATTTATTTCTGCAATGTCTCTGGCCTTCTGCTGGACTTGCATACCT
Organism: Trogon surrucura; assembly: GCA_020746105.1. Classification (NCBI taxonomy): domain Eukaryota; kingdom Metazoa; phylum Chordata; class Aves; order Trogoniformes; family Trogonidae; genus Trogon; species Trogon surrucura. The sequence goes on from CM036618.1 coordinate 59,624,783, forward strand.
AATGTACTATACTTGTACATTTCCATGTTCATACCACAGACTTGTGTTACTGCAGACTGATGATTTATTGCTCACTAATACTGTGTTACACATTCTCCAAGAACTATGTATCTTCTTGAGCATTGAAAAGATAGTATGTGTTTTATTGCACTAAATGTGAAAAACCAAACAAATTTATGAATTTATGAAAGTGTAGCTCATCTGTAACAAGAAGAATCTTCACAAAGATTAGATGGTTTATTATAAATCTTATATCGAACAATGGATTAATGTGTATCTTCAGAATTACAGTGATCTTCCCAGTGATGCGCACAGCATTTAACAAGTTAATAAAGCATAATAGGGATGGAATTAATAAAAGATAATTGTTTTCCTCCATAGTAAAGTCTTTCATGATCTATTCACCTGATTAGCTAAGATTATTAAAAATGGTGTGATTTAATCAAAATTTTCTTGACTTTATTTGTGTGGACAAAATATAACCCTTTGCATTCACTGGTATCTAACTGGATAAGATAGATGCCTAAATTGGTATCATATTTAAAGATACAATTTTGTCAAATGTTCTCAAATCAAATCCCACTTTGAGAACTTTTTCACACAATTCTCCACCTAAAGGTCATCAATGAGCTCCTCAATCCTTTGGTCAATTTAAAAATTTGGCTTCTATGTCAGATTTACTTCATACACAATATTTGTCCACTCTGCCTACTTTTTTTGTCTCTTATGTAAGTGTAAGTATAGAAGAACTTGCTAAACTTTCTGTCTAAATCACAGAGCAGAATTTGTAAAATGGATTGCTAGTTTCCTGAAAATACATGGCCTATAGGAGTAATCACATTTCACAGTGATTTGTAACAGCAGGACATACATATTTTTGCTGCTATTATCATCTCTGGCACCTTGTCACTGTGGAAGGCAGAAATCCAAAGTAGCTGGTAAGGGCTGTTCACTAGCTCAGAGTAAGTTTTTTCCACACAGCATCATCAACTGTTTGTCAGATTCTGTCTCCACTCATAGAAAAAAAAAATGTTAGGGGTTGGAATGGACCTCTAGAGATGATCTAGTCCAACCCCCCTGCCAGAGCAGGATCCCCTAGGGCAGCCACACAGGAACACGTCCAGGTGGGTTTTGAAAGTCTCCAGAGAAGGAGACTCCACAACCTCTCTGGGCAGCCTGTTCCAGTGCTCCGTCACCCTCACAGTAAAGAAGTTTCTCCTCATGTTGAGGTGGAACTTCCTGTGCTCTACTTTTTCCTTGTGCTATTGCTGGGCACCACTGAAGAGACTGTCCCCTTTCTCTTGACACCTACTTTTCAGATATTTATACACATTAATAAGATCCCCTCTCAGTCTTCTCTTCTCAAGACTAAACAGCCTCATTTCTCTTAGTCTTTCCTTCTCAGAGAGATTTTCAAGTACCTTAATCATCCTCGCAGCTCTCTGTTGGACTCTCTCCAGTATATCCCTGTCTCTCTTGAGCTGGGGACCCTAACAGAGAGCGACTTCTGTATTTACCTGGCAGTACCAAGGTATTTAAGAATTATATTTATTGGATATGTTATATTTGAGATGGTTAAGGTAAGGTTTCTATTAAGGTTCCTTACTATTTATTTGCTAACTTCACAAATTATGTAAAAAGGCATGATCCGTGGCACTCCAAATGTGACATACACAATGGCACAGGGAAAATTAGGTTGCTGGGAGTAACCAATTGGTGAAGGCACCTAGTTTTGTCTATTTTGTAAAGCAGGATGGTTTCAGAAATAAATATCCTAGCTCAATAGGTTGTAATTCCCTAGCTATTGACCTGATAATCACATAATCATTCCAAGTAACTAACTGAACTTTCTAACCCATGAGTTTTAATGAAGCAGGATGTCTTCCTACTCTATCAAACTATATTTCTAGAGATGGGGCCAAACTGCAGCATCTCTTCTGTGTCAGTAGATTATTTAAGATGTCCATGATTAAAGGAGATGTAACAGGCAGCTGTTAAACAGTACGGACATATCTCCTAATTCTCAGTATTCTCTTATTCACATCAGACAATTACCATTAGAGCTCCAATGACAAATGAAGGGCAGGACAGCGTGCCTGTGTGCACCCAGGTACCTAGTCTCTTTTTCCAGCTGTGCTCCCAACTCTTATTTTGTAAAGGCGTGGTGCATCTGTTCAAGTCACTAACACCAAATCTCCATCTACCAAAGATATATTCTCTACAAGACCCAAGTCTGAGAATTACAAAAAAAACCCCAACTATAGACAGTTGTAATACAAAAATAAATATAAATTATTAAAAATAAAGCATTAACATATTGCTGTTATTCTCTACAGAGAATTCTAATACCTATGTGGAATAGAATATGTAGCTGTAGCATTTTTCATGCTTTCCATAAAAAGCCAAAAGTCATAATGACGACTAGAACCTTGCAGTGCCTTGCTGAAACAGGCATTATTATCTCCATTCTGCAGATTTTGTAAAACAAACAAACAAAAAAAACCCAACTTGATTGTATTATCATGAAGCTTGTGTTAGGGAGTACTGTGACTCAGCACCACAGAAGTGGGGACTTATGGAGGCAAGGAGAAAGGCAGAGCATTTTCAGGGACAGACAAGAAGGAAAACAGCTGCTGTACGAGCACGGTGGCTACCATGTGTGCTGTTGCCAGAGCATTAGCAAAAGGACTATGGCCTTTTCTCTCACTTCTGACAGTCCATTGCCAGTGTGGAGGCTGGATGGAGACTGTTCTTCTCTGCTGGTGCAGGAGCTTCCCCTCACCTCTCCTGCAGGGCCCAAGGCATCCCAGTCTGCCACCGGATGGGTTGCCCTGAGTGACCTGTGCCTGGAACAGGTGACAGAGCTGTAGCCTACGCCACATGAGTTAAACAAACCCACAAACTTCACATTTTTCTTGAAAACTAACATGTCAAAGTACTGCGGTTGCTTGTGCTTTTCCTTCCACAGCAGCTTCTGCATCAGCATGTTAAATAGCCTCTCACTGAGACCTAGGGAAGAGATGTGTGTTGGCTACTGAGAGCCACACAGAGCTTCCGAGTTTCAAGCTGACGATCACTGCTTTAGAGGATAATGAGTGACATGCCCGGTTCAGATGAAACATTTAGTTTTAAATGGGCATCTGATGTCTGTCAATGGCAGAGGTCTAATTTAGACTTCCTTGATCACTGTGGCTGGCACACTCCCAGGTACTGCATTATATTAACAAGGTTCATAAACTGTCAGATATAACTCATCTACTTAACTCTCTGCAATGAAGCACAGACTCTGAGGACATGGCCTTTCCGAGAATGTTCTCTCTTTATAATCCGTCATTCCCCCCAAATGCCTCATGTGATATGATGTTACTGGAATCTTCAGCTAAAAGGATCAAGTTTTTTTTGGTCACACACAGCGCAGAATTTATTCTGATGTATTCTGGCACCCCAGGCGCTGACTGGGACCTTTGCCATCAAGCTTTTTCCATTTGGGCCAAGGAGATCACTATTTTTCATGCTGAATAAACAAGGTAGTGATCCCCTGCCCTTCAGCAGAAGGGCTGTAAGGGGAAAGGTGCCTTTGGCCATGGAATTCAAACTGTCCTTCTGCTTGGAGGCTCTAGAGGGTAATCTCTCTTTGTACCAGCCCAGGCTGCATGGTGTGATATTCCTTTAAACTCTCCAGTGGTTCTCCTTTTGCAGGAAAGGTGTCACAAAGCGCTTTGGCATTTGCTTTTTGGAGCCTGCTTAGCTGATTTTGCTGAATGGAAAAGGTAGCACTGAAACGTATCTTTTATTATAGATTACAAAGGTGGAAAAAGCCTGCAGTTGGCTAATGCTGAGAGGAAAAATAGCATTGAAACATGAGCTGAGTTCAGTTACTTTAAACATTAGATGCCACAGGAAGAGGTTTTATTGACCTTGAAACACCCCTGACACTTGATGCTGTTATATTGTACATCTAGAGCAAAATGTTTGTGCTAAGCAATGCATTTGCTAGATATATGGATCCTTGGGCGATGGAATGATGTGGAGCACTCCAAGCAGACTGCTTTGTATTTTCACTGAGATACCTCTCTTTCCTTACTCCAGAGAATGAGGCTTGAGGGAGCCATTTGGTTAAGATAAGTTCATTCTTCCAGGTTTTCCTTACAACTATTGCCTGTTGGGTATCCCACCTTGCCATCTTGTGCATAGACACACAGCACAGGCAAAGCCTAACCTTGACTTAGTCATCTTCCTGGCAGCTCTGTTGCTGATGGCACTGTCAAAGAGATCTATCTATCCCTCTGCTGTTATTCTGCAATTTCCACTAGGCTTCTGAAGGACTGTTACTATATTTTAGTAATCAATTGGTGTTCAGATTTTATCACTTCAGGCCCTATTCATCTAGATCACACCATCTAGAGCTTTTCCTATGAATGCCTTATTTAGGGGGTGTTTTTGTAAGTTAATAAACTTGACTCTTCAGGTTGCTGAAGAGCTGCTTCAGGTGAGTGGTGCACTTCCCATACCGTACATCAGTCTGTCTCATCAACATCACCATCTCCAACCATCGTAAGAACACTTTGATAATAACATTGTTAAGCTGTTACACCACAACCACCATCATAAAGCCAGTATAGTGCCAAAGCTGTCATGTGCCGTGGAGCTTCCTGACCCTATGTCCGCCATCAGAGCCTTCAAATAAACAGCAATTCATCACGGGGAAAAATAAATAGCATGACAAGGAAAGAGTCAGTTGTTACTGTAAAGTCTCTCTGGATTTTGCCGTTTATGTGACAGCACTGCTCTAACTTAATCTAACATGTAATGATGGAGAAGAGCAAATTACCTGTGCTTCCTTTCTAAACTTTTAATCTACACAGTTTTCATGGTTGGTCACAATCCTGAGAAACTGGCAGACACAACAACATATTATTCCCTATCTCATCCTCTACTCACTCTCCTCTGATTGCTTCTGTTTCACGGATCCAAGGGCCCAGTGTTCACACTCACATCGTCAAGGTTCGCTTGCCATATGGGTGCTTCAACATGGAGGGATGGGTTTTCACTGAACAGTGACAACTCATATGTGTTTGTTTATTGGGAATTCAGCGTTCTCTTGTAGCATCAAAATATTTCCCCCTATACAATCTGCACAAACTTCAAAAATGCTTTTTTTTTTGTCTACTGCCCCTCAAAAGAGTGAGTAGCATTGATAATCAACTGTTTCTTCTAATGCAGTTCAATTTACGATGCTAGACATTCATGTGGTGGGCTGTGAGCAGTCTGTGCCTTTGCTAGATCTGCAGCATAAAGAACCAATTCTTCTTACCCTAATGCTATGGCTGTCCAGAAAAGGTGACACAGAGTTATACCTAATGATAAGAAAAGCTACTGCTGCCAAAGGCAGTCAGATACCAAAACCAGATGATTAAACCATTCCAAAGCATTCCCAGAAGACAAGAGAGGGAAAACATCCAAAGTGGTTTTTTCCATAGACTTTTCCTTGCTGTGAAACCTTGAGAGTAAAGCCTGCATATAGGCACATGTATACTTTTGTTTTAATAAGCCATTCCTATTATTATTAGCAGAATGACCAGGGTGATATGTATTTTAAAGCTTTTTGAGTTTCAACTTCTTTCTTGATTTTGTTGTTTTGCTGTTGCCAGGTGGATAGAGGCAACTGGCCATATTTTAAAAATAAATGGGATGATTTTTCCCAATCTACACAGCTCTAATGGCTAAATCCCTTTGATGTGAACAGCAGTTAGTGCACAGTGTTGACCTCTGTACAATCAGAGCTCTGTTCTACCAGTGACAAGTTGTGTTTCAGAGCTATGCCTTGAAAGGAAACAGAGCAATAGACTTTTCCATTTTCAGGACTTCCCATAGACTCAGTTTGGATGGAATTAACAAAAACATGTATCCAAATATATCCTTTAACCCTGAACAGGTGAGAAAAGGTAAAGTGGAGACAATTCAACAAAATCAGAAAATAGAAAATTAGAAATTCTCTGATTTTTAACAGGATTTTTTTTTTTTTGCAGTGCTGATGCCCTCAGCCTGCACTGAGCAAAGTGCACTAGAGCAGTGCCCAGTACCTACTGAGTACAGCCGATGGAGAATTTGCTCCTGGCTTCCCAGCTCTGTCGTTGCTCTGAGCTGTGACCTGGGGATCAACAGAGGTCAGCCTGCAGTGGTCTCCCTTCTGCCCCTTGACACATCACATGGCTGCTTCATTCAGCTTCCTGAGAGAACCCAGCAGAGTCCTGGCTGGGGCATTTTGCCTGTGGGAGCAGGATTGTAAAGTTCAGCACTGACCCTGAATCTACATGATGCTCTGCAGTTCCCTTAACACAGAGGTTGGCAATAAGGGATCCCTAGTTCCATCTCGTACAAGTGGGTAGCCCCTACATTTTGGGTTACGTTTGATATCTGAAGCAGGAAAAAGGACATCCTACTCTTCAGCTGTCAGATGAAATCATGGAAAAGCGCCAAATATCATGTGGATGTGAAAAGCATAAATCACACTGAAATATGTAGGAAGAGGGAAAATTTGTAGAAAGTTTTAGGTCAGATTTGCAGAAAAGTCTTACTAAACTTTCAGGAAATTTGGGTCAAGCCAAGTGTCTGTAATACAGCTTCAAAACAGGTATCTCTTGCTTTCTACCATTGCTAAAGGTTTGCACAGCTCTTATCTGACAAGCCACAGTGCTGTGATTTTCAGTGCCCCTGTGGTCTCTTCAATTCATCAGGTGAAAAAGCTTGGCAGGGAAGACGCTAAGGGATCAGCTGCCCTGAGCAAGACAGAAATGTTCTCTAGCTCCCAGCAGCTTTTCAAGCAAAAGCATTCTAGCAGGTCTTCACGGTGATCTTCACATGCTTATACAAAAAGGCAATCTCCAGAAAATTGAATAGTCCACTGAGAAATAGAAAAAAGATTTTATGCTAAGCACCTTCTAGACAGCTGATACAAAAAGATTATGATACACTAGTTGAAATAAATGCAATTTTATCACACTTCTGTTTTCCAGTGTGTCTAGATTTATCTGTATTTATGATTCATGTTTTTACTGTACCTGATGTAAAAAAAAAAACAAAAAAAAAAACACACCAAATGCTGGGGCGCAGGTTTCAGTCCAGGAAGGAAAAGAAAAAGAGTTTGACAATTATGTAGGCTAAAAAATTATGGGTTTGGTTTGGTTAGGTTTAACATTTCATGATTGCCCACTAGATATTATTGTGGACATAGCAATTTAACACTGCCTTTCCTTAATAATTGTTTTATTGCACAGAATAAAGCTACTTGGCCATACTAATGAATTACTCTTCCCAGACAGCACATAGGTTGTTAGTTCTGCAGAATAATGACTGCAAGGCCACACAATCTGCATTCCCCATCAGGAATCTGGCCTGATATCAATAGTTTTCCAATGCTCTTTTTATGATGAAAGATAGTTAAACTTGGAGGAATGACGAGTTCTCCTAATGTTTAAATATGAGCGCAAATAAAAGCGTACCTCAACAGAGTAGTTTCCATGGAACATAGCTTGAGTTTTATATTAAAGTCTAGCAATGATGTTCACTCACTGATGTGGCACTGCTGCAGGCAGTAAAATCAAGCTTGAAAGGGTTTTTGCAGGGAGCAGCTTCAGAATCCCGGTGGCACTGACTTAATTCTACAGATATTGAGGGAAAGATCTCTGTCTCACCTTTTCTGCTAAATAATGGGGGTGATTTTTCTGAGAATCAATACACTGGAAGCTTTTTAGATAGTGATTCTCCAGTTCTTCAGTTGATCACAATGTATATATCTCTTCAACTTCCAAAAATCCACTTTAAAGAAACACAGTTCCTTTCATGCCAAACATTAAAAAGGCTTTACATGTGCAGCTACTTGTAGGCTTAAGAGATATGATTAAATTGCACATGGGTAGATATGTAACATCACAGCTTTGCAATATAAAATTCCCAGGGCCTAAATTAACCTCCATGTAATTCTGCATTATTGTTGCTTGAACTAGCCTATTTTTTGCAAAGGACTTAAAATCACAGTGTTTGTAGAATCCTGCAAAAACATAATAATGGTAAGTAAATAAGCCTCAGCTGTTTCAGAAGATACTATAACATCTTCCCATAGGAAAACACGAGTGTGTGGTTTTTAAGTCTAAAGTCCATTTCTCCTGACAAAGTCCAGTTATAGAATAAAACACACTTATTCAGTGAAGCTAAGACCGTGTTCTATTTCCATAATCCAGAACTAATTCATTTTGAGCCTTCTCGTCCTCATCTTATCCCACTCAGATCTTGCCCACTTCTAGTTTTTGTTTCTTCCTTGCTGTCATTTGTTTCAGGTGCCTGGTTTAATAAAAATAACTCCTAATAATTTTCTATATAGATAATGCTTTAAAAGAGAAAAGGTTGGAGGCCTTGAGCAGGAATGATGGGTTTTCATATAATAGCCTTTTTCCCAAATCTGGTACTATTTGCAGTGTATGAAAACATTCATCTCCATAAAAGAAGTGAGGAAAACCAGCGAGACAGAATCTTGATCAATACCAGTTCTGATTAAGTTTGATCACAGCACTTGACATTTTAAGCAAGTCTGGAAGTACACTCACAGAAAACTCAGGGTCTGCTGAGAGTCTCTAGCAGTGTAACAGGACATTGCTGACTTTGGTAGGGAATATTCTGTCTACATTTTTGTTTGCCTTAGATGGCTATAATAAGACAATAAGATGCACTAACTTAATTCCATAATTAATCTGATTTCTAAACCTTCAGCGGTGCTGTTATATTGCTGATTTATTTTAGGCTTTTGCTTGTCTTCATTTTTTCCTTGGCAGAAGGAATGATGGTTTTATAAAGGTGTTAATAGGTTAAAAAAAAATGTTTGAGATCATTGTAAATAAAAATGGTTATCAGATGCCATCAAAGTAACACCCAGGCAGTTGCTGCAGGGATGGGTAATGTGTCACTTTTAGAAAGCGATGTTCATTTATACTCTCATACAGACATAACAGAGAGAGTTCTAAAGAGCAGATTTTTTTCAACTTTAGAAAATGAGGTCCATAAAAATGTGCATTCACTAATCATTGTGTGTATACATGAGCAGGGGTGTTGTTAACAGTTCCTTCTCCTCTGGAGACCTGTACTACAGCATTAAAATGTGAATGGGACAGATGTAGACACCTAATCTGGATGGGTCTGGGATCCAGAACTGATCTTCTGTTCATTGAACCTTTTTTTTTTTTTATTGCTACATAGTTTATAAAAGACAATCTGCTTAAAAAAAAAAAAAAAAAAAGCAATAAGAGCTTTCAAGCTAGCTTTCCTCATTTTAAACTGATTTTTGGAGACAGTCTCTTTGTCTCTGAGGACTCATTCCCTGCCTTCTCACATAAAACAAAAATCTTTCTGAGATACTGATTCAGGAAGGCTCTGTTCTGTGTAATTTTCATACTGCACTCAGCACTGCCGTGTCTGAGGGCTTCCCAGAAATATATTAAGCGATGTGACTAACTTCTATCATTTAGGTTTGTTTGTTGGGGTTTTTTTTTCCTCTCATGTTCTCTTCAAGGGGAGGAGTATGCTCAGTGAATTGTTTTGTCTGGATGGTTTTTTTTATTTTGTGCTGTACTTAAGTATGTTGCAGTGCATTTTACTTAGAGAAAAAAGGTCAAAGTAATGCATCTTGTGCTATTACAAAGGTGGTAAATTTTGTGAGAATCCTTCATTCATGTGGGAATTCATTAACGATTTTAGCTGACTGGTCCCCAAGGAATTTCTGCTACATGCAGAGATGAGCTGTTATTCTCCCTGTAGGAAGTCCTAGCCCACTAGGGAGGAAGCATGTCCCTGACCTCTATGCTAAAGGTGTCTGTAGTCACCATGGGCTCAGGCCATTGAGCATCCTCGAAGTAAAACCTGCCACTTTTGGTTCTGAACCTCAGTTCTGACCCTCTGTCCTCTAATGATGATGCAATTAAAAGATAAATCTTAAATGGCTGTCACTGGATCACAACTGATAAATTGCTTGGTTAAAAAAGAGAAAAAACCCCAAAAAACTAATGTGATGTTCAAACTAGAACTAAATTATAGTGTGTACCAAGCAAAGGATGGGATAAATGTGGGAGAAGGGGAAGTTTATTTTATGAACTCTGATTATCTCATGGGAAACAAACTTCAATTTGTTTTTAGAACAGAACGATTTCTAGCTATGAGGCACTCTTTTAATCAGCAAGCTCATCTGATGAAATGCTGTAGGATTTACTTATATATCAAAGAATTTCCCTAGACATTTAAGGGATGCAACTGAATACAATTAAAAGATCAGTTGTAAGCATGGTTTGTGATACGGTTTGTTTTCTGCACTTGGTGAGAGAAGTTTAGTTAATAACGTGTGAACTTGTGGTGTTTTAGCAGCCAGCATTGAACTGTATTACAACAAAAGCTTTACCATTGTGGCCTGCTAGAGATGCAACTATTCAGCTATCTTGGATGTGATGGTCTGTAAAAAGAGAACAGAGACGATTAAGCCAAGGTTCACATCCAAGAATGGAATCGTTTATGAACAACCTTTCTGGACCTAATTCGTTGCTGAATTAAACCTCATTTAATGTCATTGAAGTCAATGGGGTTATGCAGGGCATAAGTCAGTGGAGCAAATTAGCCCTCTGTCTTGAAGCCAAGAAACCAAAGGAGTGATCCAATAAAACAGAGATGAAATGCTGATATTAGCTGAGTGCCACTGTTCTTGGTACAGTGCGTTCTTTGTGTCCAGCAGTGAATATTTCATCCTTCCCAGGTGTAAAATCTTCCCAGCAGCACTGTAAGGCAGATTTGTAATAAAGGACAAAATGAATGGTTTAGTTCTGTGGTAATACAGCTTCTGGCCTCCCAACAGGAACTTAAGCAGTCAGCAGACAGCATCTATGCTGGCTGGAGTGTGATCTCCAAATCAAGTCTTTATCATTTCAGAAAAGTCTTGGGGCTGACCTTTTTGGTTTTTCCCTTTAGCTGTCTTCCACCCATACAGATGTTAGAAGCTAGCATTCATAGGTATGGAGAGCTTTCTGCATGGAAAACCAACAGAAATACCACAGGAGTATCTGTGAAGAGCTGGAGTAGAGTAGTAGGAGTAGTAGAGTAGTAGTAGGCACAGTCACCACCTCATCTGTGAAGGCATGAGGAAGCAACGCATTTCTTTGCATTTCATGTATGCAGATAACACTAAGGCCTCTAAGAACTCATAATATTGCAGTGATTGTAGGTGTGCCTTGGATTTTTTTAAAAATAATTAAATAAATCCATTTGCACTAAAAAGTATTCATAACACTACATGATCTTCACTCCGGTTTCACTCTTTTTACTGTCTGACCCGTTGATTACTTTGTCTGAGATTAAGATCACCATCTTTCTCAGCCAGATATTATGAGGTTTGCACCATGCACATGGGGAGCTCAGTCCTGGCTGGAGTCTTTAGGCATTTTTATTGTCCGTATAAAGAACTAATTGCTGAAGTCTACAGGTGGGTTTGCAGCTCATGAAAAGATCTCTGTGAGGTGACCTGTACAGAATAACACATTTTGACAGCAGAGCTCACTTTTCACTGCAAAGAGAAGAAACAATCTGAATTCTTTTGACATATTCTACGATGCAGGCTTCAGTGATGAGCTAAAGGATGAAAAATTGTTTGTTAGCCAGGAGTAGAGAAAACTCTGCAGACCTATGTGTAAAGCGAGTAGCACGTAGCACATGCTGCTGTTCCGGTATTTGTCCTGTTCCTTCTGGTGTATTTTCTCAGTGATGACAGAACTTGGTGAAGGGACTAGCAGAGGGATCACATGATACTTGGCCCGTGGCATTTGTGATATTTGACATTTCTTTTTTCTTTATTTTTTTCAGGTGATAGTGTAAGATAAGCAATCTGCCATGGTACTCGAGAACCACTCCAGATTTTCATTCTCTTTAAATCCCGTTGCTTCTGTTTACAGTTCACTTCTGGTTAGGTTCTGAGGAGAGGAATGAAGGGAGCAAGATACAAATTTGCCAGCTGCAGTAGGAGCTACTAATGTAAACACATCCAGACCTATTTAAAGTGCTAGATATGTTTTGAAGCTTGGGGTCTATTGCAGATAAGGGAACTAGTCCCACTAATCCACACACCTAAATTCAAGTGATAAAATATCACTATAAAGCCAGTTTTACAAGTGTACTGAATTTGTCCTTGGTTTAGCTGGCAAGGTTTTGCTAAAAAAATCAGTTCTGCTAGAGGGTCAGGTTTTGTGGATTAAAAAAAAAAAATGGGCTGTTCATCTTGGAGAAGAGAAGGCTGCAGGGAAACCTTCTGGTACTTAAAGGGGACCTACAGGAGAGATGGGGAGAGATTCTTTTCCAGGGAGTGTAGTGTAGGGCAAAGGGTTAAGGTTTCAAACTGTAAAGGGAGTAATTTAGATTAGACATTAGGAAGAAATTCTTTCTGTGAGCATGGAGACACTGGAACATGTTGCCCAGAGAAGTTGTGGCTGCCTCCTCGCTGGCAGTGTTCAAGGCCAGGCTGGATGGGACTTTGAGCAACCTGAGCTAGTGTGAAGTGTCCCTGCTCATGGCAGAGGGGCTGGAACTAGATGATCCCCTTCCAACCCAAACCATTCTATGATTCTATAAATCTGATTTTGACAGAAATATTTACATTTTCAGTGGCTAAAAGTCCATCCATCTAACCATCCATTTGATTTTCTGGTTTTCAATAATTGCAAAGGAGCCGATTAGGTAATGGAAAATTTTTGATCAATTTTTGGAAGTTTTATTGAAGGGTGTGTTTCTCAAGAAAGTTGCAAAATTCCTCTGACTATTTCCAATTAAAATTACCAAACTGTGGTGAACAATTATCATGACCTCATCAAACAGAATCTGGTGAATTTTGTTATTTCTGTTTCTGTTGTTGCTTTTCTAAAACCAACTCTTGTTTTTCTATTGTATTTGCTTTCCATCTAATGCTATGACATTTTATTTCAGCTGGCAGGCTTCATCTATGCCTGTTATGTTGTGAAATGTATTACTGAAGAAGAGGACAGCTGTAAGTACTAAAGCTTTATTACATACAAAATGAATTCTTTTTTTTTTTTTTAAATCACCCCTCCACTCTTCTGGCTCTTGCTGATTCCAACCTAAATACCTTATTATACTTTAGCCAGGTCATTCTTTCTGTCCATTCTTCTTGATCTAAAATTTGCAAATGCCTGAAAGACAAAGGAGACATGAAATGCAACTTAAAAAGATACGTACTACTTTCTTCCGAAAAGATCATTGCAGTTGTTTTTTTCACAGCTTAGCTTAACACATAAGAAAAGCAAAATCCCAATTGGAAAATACAAGCTTTTTTTTTTTTTTGCTTTTTTTTTTCCTTATTCCCGATTGTTATTAACTATCTTCACAGTAATTGGTTACCGCTGAGGGCATAGCTCTTCTGTGTTGACTTGTGTATTGGCTTATAAAAACACTTCTGGCAAAAAAAAAATAGCCTTAGATCATTGCAGGACCTTCATTTATGAGAGGTGAAACTGTGGAGCTTGTCTTTGCTCCTGCTGTTCCCAGGGTACAATTACAAGGAGCGAAATGATTTCATATAGATGTATGTTTGTGTTCCTTCTGCTTATTTATATCAATAGAAGCCTGTTGAGCAGAATTCGCTCTTATTACATGCTATGAAGTCAAGCCATTTCATTTTTTCTCTACTCTAGCCTTGATTTTTCAAAAAGGGCCACTGCAGCATTTCAGTAGATCCTGGGATTCGTACTAAAGCACTTTAGAAACAAGTATCAGAACTGCATGTAACTTTGATAAAATATACATGAATCCTAGAGAGCTCTGCAACAGGAAGCTAAAGGGGTTTTATTTGATTGAGAGCACTGCTAGGGCTGGTGGGGGTTCCTTTGTGTGTTCTCCTGCGTAGAAAATAGCTGCAACCCTGTAATCTATTGGCAATACAGTGCCACTGTGAGCCGTCAAGGGGAGATTTAGTGGCAAAATCAAACCACGCTTCAGAGGTCTTTCCAACTATGCTCGTCTCAGTTGTCTTTGTTTTCCTGTGGAGGCAAGGAAGGCATAAGAGCAAAAAGATTTTGGGACAGGCACATGGAGCGGGGGTATGTCACAATTAGGTCTTGTATTTTTAGGGAAGGATCCAGTCATATGTACTTTCTCCTACTTTCCTGGTAAGTGCATTCACTATCCACAGAGCTGGAGGAGAGTGATACCTTGCCCTCCAAGATGAAATCCTGTTTAATACTATTCTGCCCTCTCTTCTAAGGGCTTAAATTTTTATTTTTTTTTTTCACTCTTCTGTAATGCTTCAGGGCATAATATAAGTAAAGGCAAGGAAGGGACTTGTGACTTGGCTCACCAAACAGGCACAGAAGTGAGAGCACATTTGAGAGATTTCTCCCGTGGTCTGTAAAGCAGCATTCCTGGCAGCAAAGCACCGCAACCAACGTAGTATTCTTTTCTGCTCACTGCAGCAGAAACTCCCTGTTGTTCAGAAGCCACAGATTGTCATGCTTCTTTGAACCTTTTCTTGCCTATTTTGAGGCTTTTGTTACTTTGTTAGTACACCTCAGCTATGCCTCCTGTTCCAGCCAACAAGCCATCTTACCTGTTTGCGAGCATCTCCCTGAGGTACGGGAGCGAATCCCCACCCAGCACAATAAAGCCAGAGCAAGCTCAGGAACTGCAGCTTCACCTCTAGTGAGGTTTGGCAGTCTGGTGGGGAAAAAAAAAAAAAGAGAAGAATGGAACTTCTGTGTCTGAGTTGTCCCAACACTGTAATAATGCTCAGACCAGATTTGGCCCCTCAAGGTATCATAAAATTAAAGCAGCTTTAATTTCTGCTGAGAGGCTGCCTTTACCTCAGAGTAAGAATGATTCTACTTCTCTCTGTGCTCAGCTGAGTGTTTGCTGTGACAGTCAGTGGCTGTAGTCTGTACAGATACCCCCTACTCGAGTTTAATTTTAGATTCTTTCATTTCCATTTGGATACATTTTCTTGTCTCTTCCCTCCTGCAATACATCCCTCTGTTGTGCTCCTAGAAGTAATGTATCCCTTATGGATGTCATGTTATTTAGGATTCATACTCCAGAAGATGCCCAAGCGTAACCTCCTCAGTACTTTCATGGGTGGAGTCACCTCATGCAGACTGTGTGTGTGCAAAGAAGAAAAGCTTTCAGGAAAAGCTAGTATGTACCAAAGCCACTGTTAGAGCTTCCCACATCTGTGAGTCTTTGGTCTGAAATCACTTCAGATCCCTTAGCTGTGTTTCTCTTCCCATAGTCTCCTCTCCCAGTTTTCCAGTTCCTCACATTTGCGTGCTTCTGTGGCGCAAGCTCTGTGGCACAGCGGGATGAAGACATCCCTCCTCCTCACAGTCTGCTCCCTCCACCAGACTTGCTGGATGGATATCTAGCATAGCAGAAAAAAAAAAAAAAAGCTTTACTTTGCTGCCCACTAACCCCTGCGTAGTATCCATACCTGGCAAGGGGCGAGGCTGGACTTGTGCTTGCATGCAGTTTGGCAGCTGGTGTTCCCTCTGTGTGCTAAAGGCGCGTCAGCTGTGAAGGACCCTCTGGTAAAATCGCTCCCCACAAAGCAACTCTGCCACAGCACTGCCTTGCTTTCCCAGCTGCTGAAGTGATCCGTGAAGAACAACAGAGGGACACTGCCACCTTCTTACCCACCTCTTTATTCACAGACATCACAAGAGACATGCAGTTTTCGGGACTACTCGTGCCTGTAAAAATGGAATGCCAATCACAGAGGGCCATAAGAATAATCATATTGAGTCACACCAAAGGGGCAGTTAGCCACAAGTCCTGTCTGTTGAGACAGAGTCAACAGAAGCAGCCTTTCTGATGTAACAGAGTCAAGAGAAAAAGCCATTTGCTTCTCACAAGGGATGTGGTGAACATCTATACACTCAGTTCTGTTTCTCTGCTTTGCTTCTGGGCTATGGAAGCAACAACAGTTTAGAAGAGGAGCAAAAGAGGCAGAAACACTGAGTCTGGCAGGAGTGGGCAGCAAGGCAGTAGACTAGAGAAAAAGTCATGCAACATCCAAGAGCCAGACATGGGCACATTCCAGATTTTAACCAGAGAAACATATTGACACTGCTCTGGAGCAGAGAAGGTGCCTCATCTTCTCTTGGCACAGAGCCTCGACTGTAGAAACACAATCAAGTTGCTCTTAAGCTGCTTCAGCTGATTTAGCTTTGCTCTCAGAGTAATTGGAACAAGCTGAAAGAATTACTATTTCTCCATTCTTTATGCAGATTTTATTAAGAGAATAAATGAGCGAGGGTAGAATTAAGCAAACATTTCACTAAGATTAACCTGCTCTAACCTCACTAAAGGATTAGGAATGGAACAATGCAATGATCAAATCAAGGTTATAACTAGGGCTGAATCAGCAAGTCTAGAGGTTTTAATTACTCACACACCAAATAAATCCAGCAGCAGGCCCCCTAAATCAAAGCACAAGTCTGTACTACCTTTCCTGAGAACAATCTGCTTTGGGTTAATTCTGCATCAAGGATTAAAGAGGAAAGTGCTTTCCCTCCCAGAACAGTCCCAGGCAGTGCTCTGACACCGGGTGCACCAGAGCCGAACTGCAGCACCCATCTCCAAGGGTCAGACAAGGATGTCTTTTTCCCCGCCTGCTTCTCTCGGTGGTCATTTGTTGCTATCAAAGATCCCTTCTGCATCGTGCTCCTTGTAGCTATGCAGGGAGGAGGAACTCTGGGGCTTAGAGCACCTCGGGTCTCCATCTGGGAAAGATGAGGGAGGACCGGGCGGGTGCCCAGCAGGGCTGCTGCCAACTCAACACTCTCCTTGCTGTTGCCACTGGTATGCCTAAGCCATTGTCATCCTTGCCTCATTAGCATTATTAGCTGCAGCAATTAAAAATAAAGCATGAAAATGTCAGAAACGATCATTACTTGGAGGCATTCAGTGGCTGTAAACTTACTGGAGCTCCTCATTTGTTTTCCAAAATCGTATTAGGCCTGCATTTTTCAAAGGCTGCACATTATTTTTAATAACATTGAAATGTTCGTTTAATGTGCGTTTCCTCGCTAGCAATTTGGCTCCCTGCTATAAGCTGTTACTGCCTTACTAAAAAAAAATCAGTGTATTTTTGAAAATGCTATTAAATATACAGCTATTTTGTGGGAAATCTGAAATGTGAGCAATAAAGCAACATCCTCCTGGGGCTTTTTGTCTGTAAGCAATTAAAAAAGAAACCTAGGCTACTGAAGTGGGAATTCTACATTCACCTGGCGAGTTCTGTTGAGGGAAAGGGGCCTGGTTTGTTATTAGAGGGACAGCTTTAGCTGAGAAGGAACCCCAGCCTAGAAAAAATCACCAATTTGTTCTATGCCCCACAGTGAAATACTGTTACAGGAGCCTCCCTTTCAGACCTAGACAGGGAGAAGAATCAGCATTTACCTACCATAACACAATGGCAAAGCAATCAGAGAATAAATATGACTTGTCTGACTGTTCCCTGCATACCATGAGGTACAACCCTTGCACTGTCTCGTGCTAGCAGGGATCCAACTTGCACATCTTTTCTCTTGGCTTTGTTTCCAGGCAAACTGCAAAGCAGAAGAAATTGCAACTGCGTTAAGTAGATTTTTGCTGCATACTCCCTTGAGGCCATCTTTTGGGGATGTCTGGCACAGAAGTAAAGCTCTAGATGGCCCTTTAAAATTATTTTACTTCCCCCAGTAAAAGCTTGAATTCAAGGTTCTATTTGAATTACTGAAAACATTCAGGACGACAATACCCCAGTAGAGGATATCTACTAGTGACCAATGCAGTATAGCAATTATGTGTCAATAAACTCAGTGCCAAACAACAATCCACTCTGGGATGCTGGGCCTGACTGGGGAAGTTATGAAAGTGGTGACAAAGAAAATATTAAGCAGTAACAAAGAAAATATTAAATTTATTAGATGTGAGAGATGTGAAATTCTGACAAACATATGGGATAGGTAGAAAAGTGTTTTATTTTTAGCTCTGTTACAGGCTGCTTTCCACCTTTGGACAGGTTATTTAACCTCTCCATACTTCTGTTTCCCATATTTAAAATGGGAAATAATGGCAGAGACAAACTCACAGGCATGTTGCTTCATAACTTTGAGCTTCTGGGATGAAAGACACTATTGAAGTGTAGAGTATGCTCAGGTATCACTTTATATCTGTGCCGAACGATTTTCACAATCTGCGTAGCAAGACATTACAGAGAAATAATACCTCAGTTTCCATGCCTGCTTAAAAATTTCTAAAACAAAGAGAAATTGGTAGCAAATGTTCAGCTATTAGTTCTGTTTCCTTATTTCCCCTCCCATTTTCTGGTGAATATGGCTGTAAATGCTGAGACTAGCAGGACAGGAGGAAGATAGTAAGAAAACAGAAACTAAGGCTGAGGAAAACAGCTGAAGTTGGCTGCAGCCACCTTTCTGTTGTCAAGGCTGGACTCAAATGTATCTCCAGAAGTTGGTGTCCTGTGCAGTCTGGCAGTTCTCCTCCCCCGCAGTCGCAGTGCAAGCTGCAGCCCTGCCAGAGCCACATTACCTGTTACACTTGTGTAACACACCACAAGACAGGAGGTACCAGGTCTATCCATCCCCATATCCGATATCCAGTAATGAAGAACATCTGATGGTTACTTCTGTATTTGTTTGCCATATGGGCATATAAGAACACAGCAAGTCTGTCGTTTCCAGAAAATCCTGACAGCGATTTGCAATTCAGAGGCTTTCTTAGCCAGAAGTGGTCTCATATTTTAATTTCCCACAATGGTCTTTTCTTCCTAAAAGTGTCCACCTACGTTTGAACCAAGAAAGTTTTTATCAAATGTAGACTTCTGAGAAGAATTCCAGCACCTCAGCTGTACCTTTTGTTAGTTTTGCCCCCACTGTTGGTGTACTGTGTCTCGGGTCTTTAGAAAACAGCAGTCATTCCTTCGTCACCTTTTCCATGCTGCCACAGGTGACATTACCTCACACGCCTATGACCATATGTAATTATACCTGCAGTTTAAACTAACAGTTGAGATTTCCACCCCAGTCGATGAAGGCAGAGATGTAACTACAAAGAGCAATTTGCCCTCTCTGTGGTAGACGCCTCTCTCACAACCGGGTGGGTCATGGGTCTGACTTGTTTGGTTGATGCTAAGGTTGAGGCCTAGGCAGTCTGCAGAGGCAACGTAGGAGCAAATAAGAATAGAAAAAAATACTAGCCAATATTTAAGAGATAGTGTTCTCCAACTGTTGAACAGGTCATTCATGAATGAGAATTCAATGAACATGCTACAAAAGCTGAAGCTACGGCTTGTTTTTGCTCAGCTGCACTCTCCAATTTGCAGCCTGTGGCTAAGTTAAAAGCTTCTTGTGTTTACTTGTTTTATTTAGTGTGGTGACTGCTTATGTAAACTAAGTAAACCAAAGGGAGGGAAATTGGATGCCTTCAGCTGTCGGGTTTCTGATGGAAGCATGGAGGGAGAGAAGCCTTTGAAATCCCATGGCACTGCTGCATGCTTGTCATCCTAAAGAGAGCTGCCCTGGAGAGCCATGGTGTTCCACAAGGAACATCTAAGAAATTCCCTAAAGATGCCTGTACAGAACCAACCTTTTGCACATATCAATAGCTGGTCCTTGTGTCGTTATTTCCAGTCATGTCTTGTCTTGGAAGGGACCTTTCACAGAGCAGAAGGCTGGTGTTGAGCATCTCGTTCTCACTGGCACAGAGCACAGCCACATCCCACAAAGCTGGTTTGAAAGCATGGGATGAAAATGTCTGAGCTGCAGAGCAAGAGGCTGAAGCACAGGGGGGAAAGCCCATCGTGGGACAACATGACAAGCGAAACCAGCTGCATTTGAGATGCAAATGGACCTGGGCAGTCAAAGGTGTCACAGGGCTTGGCAGACATTATGCAGCTTGTTCTGTGATCATTTGGCACAGCGCTGCAGAGAGAGAAACAAACTTAAAGCTCAGAGGAGGTGCAGTTTGTTTAAATAATAGCAAGTAATTAGTCTGAAGACAAAATCAGTGATGGCATTTTATAATTACAATTAATTTAAAGGTTAATTTCCTTTGGTGCTAAAATCTTATTTAAAACATTTACCAGGAAAGGAAATTAGGATGTTACTATCTAGATGCATAGAATGCTTCTGGGAATCCATGCCTATTATCACTAGAAAATTAGGTTAGACTCAAAGTGGGAATTTCAATTCATTTTAGTGTATAATAGATGGTGGTCAGGGCCTTGAGTCAGAAGGGTTGCTTAGGGTAGACTGTACGATTTGCATTTCCTTTGTTTGCAGGATTAATTGCAAATGTTTCCAACAAAAGGGCTGGGTTTATACATGAACAAGCTTGACATGAAAAGAAAATTGGTTATGGATTGCTGCCTTCGTAACTAATGAATTTGATGTTCAAGGTATCCCTAGGAGACAGGATTGTGGTATGATGCAAATACATACGTAAGATCACATGGGGGAAAATGGTGGTGTTGCTGGCTCCATCTATGATAATTTCTCTTCTCCCTCACTGTCTTCCCTGCCACACCCCTTCCATCCGTCGCCGCCTCCTATGGGGATTGTCAACCTCAAGTCTAAAAAATGTCTAAATAACATAATGTAAATCTTGAAGGAAGTAACATTTCCATTCCAGCAGCTTATCACAATGGTATACTGCTTAATAAAATCAATGCATTGTAACAGCCAGGGAGATATACTTCACTCGCATCTTTTTTCTTTAACTATTCACCACACCTTTTATCTTTTCAAGAAGTACATGTTGCAGAAGTGTTGGAAAAGATCCGCACATGTGAAAAGGGAATGAATAGTTAACATCTCTTTTATGAAGAAAGGTACACTTCATACCAAAACATTTTGAAAAGACTACTTGTCACGATTTTTTTCCAGGAAAGTAACACAAAGAAGTCCAGATCATAAAACAATGTTCCACATGGTTGCATCAAACCAGTAGCAGAAATAAGGTAGTAACTAGTGATGCTTCTGACAACAAAGGGCGCAGATGATGTGAAGAGACACTCAGGTTGTTGCTGCAGCTGGACAGGATGTGGCCTTCCTCGCCATGGAAATGTTTTGATGCTTAAAAATAAACAAAACTCATATTCAAAAACAGGAAAAATTAGCAAAATCCAAGACTCTTCACAAGCTGAAAACTGTATGGAAAGTGGTTTCAGGCGCACCACCGTGTTTTGTTTTGATGCTGGTGCAAGACTCCATTTCAAAGTCCGTTGTCTGTCACTACTTTGCACTGAACGTGGAGGGCAGGTTTTGGAGGCAGGCCCTCCTGCACTGCACCTGGGTCGGCTATCCTCCTGCACCCTGATGGACAGAGGACAGCCCGGGCCCCACCGAGGAGCAGCCTGAGGAGCAGTCATCCCCCTTCCCCATCCCCGTGTCCCAGCCTCCAAGGGTGGCTGGCTGCTTCCTTGGGGTTCCAGCCAAAATGAGTTGGTGAAACATCACAGGTCCTGGCCAGCCAAGCTCAGTCCAGACTGAAGGACAGCACCTTCTTGGAGAAGAGTGGCAATGAACTGCTGTGGGTGGACTAGTGTCTTTAGCCATTTCCAGTGGCCCTGGAAAGGACATCTGCCCACAGCCTTAGTGTCTTCCCTGCTGAGACAGTCTACTTGAGCTCCTTGCAGTTTCCTACATGGCTGGGACATAGCTTTGTATTAAATTATTTTTATCAGCATGCCTTCTGTTAAAGTTTCCCTTATTACTTTTCCTTTTAAATATCCAGATAGGTCTTCATTAGCATTGGGTTGTTAACTTTCATAAATTTGGGCCTTAATTCTCCACTTTGTTGCACCTACTAATGACTCTAATTCTAATTTATTAGTGTGGTCGTCACACTTGGAGGCCACTGCCCCAGGCGCTTTCTTTTTTCTCCTTTTTTCTTTTTTCCTCTCTTTATTGCTTGCCCCTGGCAATGATCTGGCTGAGAATAATTTTTCCTAATGATTCATTTGATAACTTCTATGATAATTCAGTCTACCCCACATTTTCTTTAATTCTCAGACTAATTTGTGAGTCAAAACTATTGCAGGGCTATATTTTTTTCAGTCAGTACTCAACCATGAAAGTTTGAAAGCAAATGGCCATTATCCGGCAGTGTCCAGGTCTGTCCAGTATAGAAAAGTAATATATTCCTTGAACTAATGTTCTTATAGCTGAGTGGAGGTCTTTTACAGACTTTTTACTGAGCATTGGTCAAGCCCCACTGCAAGTCTGGACAAGCCTCACTGCAAGTGTGGACAAGCCTTGCAAAGTTTTGCAGGAGTCAACAGCATCCTACCTGGCTGCAACCCTATTTCCAGGTCTACAAGTTTGACACATGGCTTACTGCATTTATCAGGTATAAAAGGCAGCACTGAGCATTTCAGTCCAGTGTTTCTCATTGCTGCAGCTATGTTTCAGCCATTTCCTCCCAACCTCTGTTTCTTATTCTTGCCTGCCCTATCCCTGGTCCCTGTTTCTGCCTTCAGCTGCCAAAGCCTCGCTTGTGCCTCCCAGTCCTTGTTTGGTGACTTCTGGCTGCTTCCATCCTGGCTCTTCTCTGCTCAGCCGTGACCCTCGTTTCCACCTCGTTGGTTCCTGCTGTTGGCCAGCCTTGCCTTGCTGAGATATTGCTTCAGCAATGGTCTTACTCACATCCTGTCCTGAGCCCCTGCTGCTGACCAGACCCTTTCTCCACCTGGGAGCCTGAGACCCGTTTTGCCTTATCTAAATTCTGGACCCTCGTCATGATTCATCTTGGTATTTTCTGCTGGGCTCACCTTGAATTGAATATCTGCATCCCTGCTTGGTCCTAATTATAGGATGTAACAGGCTGAGATCTCTATCAGTACCTCTTTAAGAGTACTGCTCATCCTCATCAGGTTTCATAAACCTGTGTACCTCCCCACTCCTATGTTGTATGTCTTGCCTCAGAAGGGTTGATCAAAGAATTAGCCAGGGGATGAGCAACAACAGGGGGAGAAGAAGATACTGCAGGCCCTTATTCATCAACAAACATGATAAGAGGAGAAGAAGCTGAAGCTGAAGCTGAAGTCAGAGTAATTTTTACTATTGTAAAAGTAAACAGCAAGGAAATTGTGACAGTGGGGCAAAATCTAAGCTGAGAAACCCTACTAAAATTTGTGTAGGGTTTCCCTTTGTTGCTTCTGTGCTCATCATAGGGCTCAGTAATGTCATGAGGTTACAGTTTAAAAACCTGAGGTCTCAGTTTCACCTTGCAAGTGGGTGAGCTAAGAGCACTCACGTGCCATTACTGGCTGTTTGGCAGAAGTGCAGTTCATTGCACCACAAAAACCGGACTGAGTGTCCAGGTCCTTGCACCATTTCTGAGCCCTCCTGCGCTGGCACGAAGGACACGGCCTCACATATTGGCAGATGTCCTCCTTCTCCCTGCTTTCCCAGTGCTTGGCTCTATTCTGTTCTGTGAGTCTAAATCACTGTGCATTCTGCACAAAGACCAATAGTGTTTGATTATCGTTATAAAGCAACTTTATTGAGATTGTATTCAAGCAAATGTCCTCCTGTGTGCTATATTATGGAACAGCCACCAGGCCACGCTCACAACATAAAAAGGCAGCAGCACTAAAGTGTTTGGAAATGTCTTCACTGAACAGCGAGGAGGTAGTGGGATGCTGGCAAAGCTGCAGGAGCAAGGGTGTCCCCATATGTTCTTTTATGTTTTTACCCATATGTCACTTCCTAAGTTGTTAAAATCAAACCTAATTTTACTCCCCTCCTTTTTTTTTCTCAGTTTGGCCAGTTTATAGCTACCAGTATTTTTGCACAGCTCTCTCTTGCCTCACATACTCACTTCTGCACCAACAGTGCCTTCAGTCATGTTATTAGTTATAGTCTGTTTGCCATCTCTTCCCTCTCCCAGATACGCATGCAGTGGGGTGCCTTGCTGTAGTGGGGAAGCTTAAACATGGCCCTTCTGAAACCAAATTCCAAGGGGCCAAGTCTTTGGCCATCAGAGCTGGTGTGCAGAAGTTAAGACCTCCTGTCAGATGTAGTACATGTACACCATGTGCTCTGTCTCTGCTATACCACATGGGAAATGTGTTCAGTCATGACACACGTGCAAGAAGTAGCCACATACACGTGCAAATACAATTCCCTGGTCATTAGCACTTTTTAAATGGTGCCATCTTATCATGAGTAACTGTAAATTTTCAATACTATTTTAGTGCTTTAGATTCATTAATATATTTAAGAGCTACCATGATGCCAAAAACTTTACAAACACAAATGCCAGCCTTGTTTCTTGGAGTTTGCAAGCCACATATTAGGCAACAGGTAAACTGGTGGGTACAGGCAGAGAGTGAGGACAAAGAAACCATGAGCAAATATTATTCAGTGTGGTAGTCAGGAATATGATATTAGCAACCTAATTTAGGGAAAATAATAATAGAACTGTTTGTGAAGAGATTTCACAAGGAGAGAAAATGTTTGGAAATTTAACAAGTGTGGAGGTCAAGCTGGCAGCATGGGGGCATAGAAGTAGAAGGAGATTGATGTGAATCTCTACAAGTGGCTTTACATGTAAAAAGTTTTAGCTTCTACTTGATGTAATATAGAAGATTAAATAAGTAGCAGGATACAGAGAAGAATAACTTTGTCAAAAAGACAAGTCCTGCAGCTTTTGTCTCCTTAACTCTAGATTCGGTGAATTCAAAACAAAAGGAACAAATGTGGTGTTTGGCAGTGAGAGTTCTGAGTAAATGTTGTTGCTGTGTCAACAGATAGAATAGTCTTCCTCTTCAATATGCAAAAATAATCTTCTGAAATTAAATCCAACCAAAATTGATATCTAACTTATATCCTCAAGAGACAGTCAGACTTGAGGATAAAAGTGTCATCATTCACTATGAGAAATAGTAGAGAAGGTTAGGAAGGAGTGACTAAGAGTTCTGGGTTTTGCCATGCTGAACTGGAATTGATGTTTAATTATCCATGGGTAAATATCACAGAGAGAAGCTGAGATTTCAGTTTGTTTAGAAGGAGCGGAGTGAACACAAGCCAGGTGCTCCATGACGCCTCAGAGACACGATGGCAGCAGAATTTGTTTGTAAGTATGACTACCCAGTTTACAGGAGGTGGAGAAAAATAAAAGGCAGAGGTTACTGCTCGTGGGAGTCCAGCAGCGTGCTGGAGGGTGAACCATCAAGAAAGGAGATGGATGATGACAGGAAGAAGGTGAGCACCTGCAGAGGAGATGGTGGGGGCCACGAAGACAAAGATTTCAGAAAAAAAGAGAGCAGCGGCTGTGGGAAAGGTGGCTCGATGACCATGGAGAGGGCTGTGTGCACTGGGCTAGCAGTACCCAAGTTTGGATAGGAAGAGGTGATCTGACTGGGGCTCCAGCAGTGTGCGAGGAACGAACACAAGATGGGAGAAAATCTTCTACAGAAATGGAGGAAAGTAGCTCCAGAAAGTGCTCAAAACCATTAGAAGGGAGAGAAAGGGAGATAGGAGGAGGAAGAGAGAGGTGGGGGGAAGAGGGAGGGAAAGAGAGAATGGGACAAGTAGGGTTAAGAGTAAGGTTAATTTTTTTTTTGTGAAAGGAATTCACATGTGTTTGTATTGGGAGGGAAATGCAAAAAAAAAAAAAGAGAGATCAAGAGAAAGAGTTTGTCGCTGGAACAAGGAGAAGTTTCACGGAACAAAATTCCTCTGACTGTAGTGAGATAGAAGGGGAAATTGCGTAAAAGGAGTGAAAAAGGCTAGCAAAGTGAGGAAAGGAAAACCACTTTATCAGCTTGCTCATACAAGAAATGGGAAGGATGGTGTGCAGAGAAACAAGGGGAGATGGGAGGAGTGAAGCAGATGAGGAGGTGATGGGGGTGTCTGGGATGGAACTGGTGGAGCCAAGCTCTTCATCATGCAGATGAAGGAGGAGAGAAGAATCAGTGAGAGAAGTCATTCTCATTACGGAATTACTACCAAAGACATTTTCACTTTTAAAAGAGGAGCCCCAGGCAGAAAGCAGGTGTGGTGGTGAAGGCAGAGTTGAGCGCTGGCAGTAGATTTACCATTGTGAGAGGCTGTGCCTCATGCATCAAGGGTAAGGGTGAGATGATCAGCAAAGCAAGCAACAGTAGCAAAGGAACAAAGTAAAGAGAGGGTTTGAAAGCAGTCAAGAAGTCATCCATACTGCAGGTCACAGGTTGGCCAAGTACGTGGCTGTTTGCCAATCTTTCCCTTTCCTTTTCTTTGCAGATAAGGCCACTCATCCTCCCACCCATTCCTAAATTCTATATCCTTTCATATCTAGTCTGCACTGATTTTTGCATGCCTGCTGAAAGGCAAGGAAAGCCATGGAGTCTGTCACATTTCTATACACATATGCCCTGAATGATTCTGGGTCAGATACTAAGCTAATGTAAATTGTCATTGCTTCAATGAAGTCACTGAAGATATATATATAAGAAATATATATATAAGAAATATATATTAGATGAGGACCTGAATCTTTGTGCTTCTGTATTTTTATCTTACAGTGGAAAAATTCTGTAAGTAGAATAGTATCTAATCTTCTGATTTTTATCCTATATCTTTCCTTTTGCTTTCCACAGGAAGATGTCACTGCTTTTATTCCAGACTGTTTCCTTCCTCTTTGTCCATCTGTTGATTTCATCAGCTTCAATGTTTCTCGCTGCAAATTTTCTAGAAAATCCCTTCTCCCACAAGTACATCCACGCTAATTTTGTGCATCTAAGTTTAATGGTCCCCCTATACACAAACTTTAGAAATCAAAAATGAGAAACCATCCTGTTCTGATATACACTGGACAAGCGGGGACTGTGACTGTGAGCAGAGGCTGAAACTTCACATCCCTGTGCTTAGTAATAGAAAACATGTCCTTATTTTGAGCCATATGTCCTGTCCATGTTACAGTTGTAACCACAGTGATATGCCTGACAAGCGCCTTAACATCAGCAAAGGAAGAAAATACTCAGGCTGAATTTTTTATAACACATTTTACCGAAAAATAGTACTGCAATTATCCTATTCAAGTCCAGCTAACAAAATGAGCATCTCACCGAGTATTTCAAAGGAATGTGATTCTGTTTGTTTGTATATGAATGTGTGTTTTTACTAAAGAAAAACATGACAGAAGACCCACTTGTGATAACAGTGACATGTAAGATGAATATAAAATAGAATAGTCAGAAATATGTTTGATGGATGAGGTTAAGGATGGAAGCCTTGGTGGCGATTCAGCTAATGAGCCTTGTTTTATTCATCTCATGTTACTGCTGCCAGGAATGTATCAGTCGTATGACACTTTTAGTGACCTTTCAGGCACAGCCAGGATAAAATGCCTGCAGAAAGGGCAGCATTTTGCATGCTTTAAGAAAATAGCTCAGAGTCCACAGGGAGCTTTTAGTATAGTCTGGGCACTGCAGGCTTTGCAGTGCTAAGAAACTGCTATCATCAGGAAACCTTGCTACAAAGAAATTACTGAAATCCTTTTGTATTGGAGTTCACTTCCTATCACCCACCTTCACCCACCTTGCCAAGGTTGTGATTGTGTGTAAGAAGCCTTTGTATGCGTACAACAAGGTCACGGTAGTATTGTCTGCCCTACCATCATTTGGTTACACACATGGGAACTTCCACTGTCAGTTGAACATATAAAATAGCACTAAAAACTTGCCTTGTCACTTTACAGTCTGGCTTATTTACTCGGTGTTTACTCTGTGCAAAAGGACAGAGACACGATGCATGCAGAGATATTCAGCATGCATCTTTCTCTTGTGCCCACACAAACTCATTTGACTCAAAGAAATCTTTCTCTTAAAATGTTGGTTTAGCTTTCTGAAAACAAGCCTAAAAACACCCATAAGGTCTTTTGCACCGTGACTGTACCACATGGTATCTATGCCTGCAGCCTTCTAATAAAGGTTTACTGGTTACTTGAAGGGTCTCGGGCGGTACACAAGAAATGCAAAGGCAGACAAATGCATACAAGCAACATTCATAAAGTGACATGCGTTGACACCAGTGAGACACTCACTGCAACACAGGTATTTTCTGACTTGTGTTGTCAGAAGTCGAGAGTGAGAAAAAAAGGAAAACTGGGCAAGAGAACAACAAACCATAGCTAAGGCAATGGCACGTATATTCTTTTTGTTGCCATCTTTGTATTTTAATAAAAGGGGGGTTACTTCTTCCCAGCCAGCACTTCATGCAGCAACATTCATATACTGAATGCTTCATTCCATGCTTATAAACTTAGAATGCTTCCAAAGACATGGTCACATTGTAATAAATTATGGTTACAGACAGTAAGTAGGAAGAAACAAATGGCATTTGTCTTGATTTTAGCAATATTTTGATTCTATGAAAGCACTGCAAGCAGACCAGGGAAGTGCTCTCCAGATGCAGTCATCATAGGTTGTGTGCAGAATTGTTTAAAACTCTATTTAAAATTTAGTTATCAACCAGCTGGGATGACATTTCAGATGGGATCCCACAGGGCATCGGCTGGGGAAATAAGTCTCTTCATTATTTTTGTTAACAGCAAGGATGATAGAGGAGAGAACATTTGTAAAAGTTTCAGATGAAAACAGACTGAGAAGGATGTGAGTACTTGTAAAGATAGAAGTCAAAATGATCTTGAGAAGTGGCTTGAAATCAAGAAGATGAAATTCGATACAGACAAGTGCCAAAGAGCTCCAGTGGGGAAGAATCAGCGAAGTATCTTCAGATAAATACGGGCTACTTGGCTAGACTACAGTTAGTGTCAAAACATAAAAAAAGACATAGTTATTAAGCATTTGTATGATACTGTTGAAAAAAAGAAAATTTTTTTAAAAGTCATGCTAGTCCAGTTAATATACAGAAGACCTACATGACAATTGTTCCCATTAGTTCTGATTTGTGCAATCCACTGTAAGAAAAACATAAGTAGACTGAAGAAGGATCTTCAGGCTTGGAAATTTAGAGGCCTTGAAAACATGGGCAGTGAAAAAAATATGAAAGAACTAGGTATGCTTAAATCTGGAAAAGATGGATAGCATGAAAATACTTTTTGAAAATCCTTAGAATTAGTTATAAGAGGAAAGAAATGGTTCATTTGTCTTTGTATCCATAGGGATAAAAGGCCAAAATGTAGAAAAGTGGTTAATTTGCAGGAAATTACATTTAAATTAGGTATTAGGAAGTATGGCTCAGGGAAAGGCAACACAGAGAGACTACAGAACCTCCTTTATTAGAGATGTCAGGAATTAATTCAGTAAAACATCATTCTGGGATAAGAGTATACGTAATGCTGTCACAGAGCACAGAACCAGCTAAATCATTTCTGCAGGGGCCATTCTTGCCAAGGAAGAAGTTGGATGACAGGTTCAGCATGTCTGTGATTGCAATGCAGAAATACTGTACCAATGCAGAAATACTGTACCAGTCCAGTCTAGTGCTTTGGGGCTCTTTGCTTGCAAAGTAAATGATGGACAGAGGGGTACAAGAGTTTGACTTTGTAACGTCTAGAATGCGTGTGACTGCATTTTTAAATGTGGCACATATTGAGGGGTAACTTAGCATAAAATAACCTCATAAATGCAAGTTTTAAGGATTCCAACCACTGTGAAAGTTCTCAAACTGAAGGTTGTAAATTTACATTTTGGGGGTTTTATGTGAATGCTACTGCATTTTAGATCCATAAGAAGATGATAGACTCTATCAAAGAAACTTTTCCCTTTTTTTTTTTTTTTTTTTTGGTTTTAGTGTACACAGAGGCAGTCTGTCAACAGCAGTGCCCAGACCTGTGAAAAATGCTCTTCCATACCTGAACTCTTTGGCTTTTTTTCTGTCGAAGTCAAGTTAAATTCACATCTGCTATGTAAGAGATAGTATTTCAGGGATGAGAACTGCGCGCAAGTAATCCCCAAAAGCCAATAGTTGAGTCTTATGGTGCAAAGGAAGGTAAAGGGTGTGTTTTTACCAAAGACAGTGTTATAGCAAAGAAACAGAGGTCTTGGGCTCAGATGAGATTGAATTGCTCTGGAAATTGTTTAAAATAAACATGAGAAGACCACTGGGAATTGGCAACAGTGTGAATTAATAAATAACTCCCACCCTACAAACTTCCTGCAGACCTTCAGCACCTTGAGAGAAATGCTGGTTTCCTTAGATCTGTGAAGCCTCATCTCTGAAGCTCAGATAAATTGTTCCAAGCCTCTGTTCATACATTTCAACCCAAATGTCAAAGCAGGGAATCAGAGAAACTTCTGTCTCTCAGACAGAGTCAGATCAATGTGCTCTCTCCTCTACATCACTGAGCCACAGTGTGACAGCAAGCCAGACACAGTAATCACAGTCAGAAGCAATGCAGTCATGCCAATAAATAATTGGTTTTCAGCATTTGTAACTTCTGACTAGCACGTTGTTTTGTACTCCAGGTAGTCTGCTTGAAAAAGAGGGATGTGTGGCTATTTCTGACAGACAGATTGCTGTAATAAATCCCTCATTGTATGATTTTATAACTAATTTGTCTTTAAAATTAGGAAGGGTGCTTTGCTTTTCTCTGTTTTTTTTACACTTTATCTACCTGCCCACAATTAGCTGCTCCAATCTTAACAGATTATTAGAGGCCCAGTCAAAAATAATCTGTGTGCTCTGTGGTTCTTGAATGATAGTGCCTATCACTTCTGAAAAGATGTTGCTAATGAAAGCAATTTTCTCCCTTTCAGTTGATTTCATAGGTGGATTTGACTCCTACGGCTATCAAGGTCCACAGAAGACATCTCATTTACAGCTACAACCCATGTATATGTAAGTATTTAACTTCTGAGACATTCTGCAGTGGCAGTCTGATATTAAAGGATCGTTAAACTGAAAGGTGACATGACTTAAAAATTCAGAATAGGCAGACGACTTTTTCAATTGACCAAATTCAAGCTACATTTAAGCACCAACATTACTCTTCTGTTGAATTACAATGATTTCTTAGAGCGGGATGTAATGTGCCACAGTTGTTTAAATAACACTCACCTGATTTTCCTCCGTTTTAATTCAAGCAGGTTCCACTCAGAGACAATGAGAATTTACTGTAGTAAAAAATAGTCAGATCTGACAAAACTTGGTTGCAAAAAAAAGTGGATTTTATTAAGACTTCTCAAAAGTTCAGCAACTTGCTAATTTAGCGGATGCATTTAGCATTTGTCTTACCAGCACATCTGTTCACTGAGGCACCTCTGTACCTCATTTCCAGCCTCCACATTTTTTTAAAAAAAGGAAACCAACTGTAACAACATATGGCTTTTAAAACCAGTTTGAATAGAAGACAGGTTTTTACCTAACCAGTGAGTGGCAAGTCCATCCGCTGCCTAGAAGCACAGCCTGATATATCTGGGGATTAATTGGGTAATCAAATCTCATCACATTCAGACAACTGGAGTACATTCACACTGGAACTAACATCCAACCATAGAGCAGTCCAGAAATAATCATCTCCGACTATTTCTTGTACTGATGCCAACTGCAATTCAGAACAGTCCTGACTGCCCAGATAAATCTTACCTAAAGGCTGCAGCCTTTCAAAATGTTTTTATTTACCATCACTGGCCTACATGGTAAAAGCACAACACAGAACAGCTCACAAGGAGGCAACATATAAATTTTTCCTTTGTTTCTCTTCTGAACATCTCTTTTGATGAAAAGAACTAAATACAAGCAAATAATATCCATCCCAACATACACTTCTATTCACCCTTGAATGTAATTTCATTTCTTCTGATTAGTGGAAGCAAATCTGCTAATGGATTAGTGCATTTACTCCTGTATCGGTGGTACAATCAATTCTGTGGTAGTGCTTAGGACTGGGCCCTTTAGGAGCTTTGCTAGGAGCTTTTTTATAATCTCAAATTACAATAATGTATATCTCCAATGCCGTCTTAACTTCGGCTTCCCATCTGTCTGTGCTCAAGTAGAGTTTTTCACCTGCACTTTTGGCACAGTGCTGTGCATTTAGAAAATGCTATTTCCTTCCTAGTATTATGTGTGGCTCATAGGTACTTAGAACAATTCTAATCCTATTTCTTTCTCAGTATACCGTACTTTGTCATCAACATATGGAGCCCTCTAGCTGAGATATTATCCCATTCTCTTTATGTTCTCAGTGTTTCTTCCACAACAGCAGATTGCATTTACTGAGCATCTTCATACTGACTGGAAAGAAAGATAGACCTGTGGAAAAAAAGAAAGCAATATTTTTAAGCTTGTAGCTTAGATGAAGAGATATGTGATTAACCCTCATAAACTGTATTCTGCCTTATTTCAATGCTGCATTCTCACTGGAGTATAGGTGATTTCTCTGGCTTAACTGAGAGACAGAAATCAGTATGTGAGCTGACGTTTTGTCCAATCAACCCACAAAACTATTGCCATGTCACAGCCACAGTCAAACAAAGACACTTCATGTTTCCCTCTGACTGTATAGTATTTGACAAGGTTCTCTAGAA
Organism: Trogon surrucura; assembly: GCA_020746105.1. Lineage (NCBI taxonomy): Eukaryota > Metazoa > Chordata > Aves > Trogoniformes > Trogonidae > Trogon > Trogon surrucura. The sequence continues at coordinate 59,657,343 of CM036618.1, forward strand.
TTGCTACAGTTTGTCCTTTAGAGGCTTTTACAGCATTTACTAATACTTTTCTGTTATTTACAGCTGAGGCACTCCAGGAACACATGCATATGTATTCACACTGCAGTTGCTCTGTAAATGTAGGAAGACCATTAGGTAGTGGAGTGACAAATTCGAATGTCAGATTAACCAAACCATGGTTTGATCTGCTTATAGCATTATTTACAGCAATATTATGTACCAGAAATCAAAACACACTGATGTGATAACAGCGGGCCATACTTGATGTTTTAAGGCTTTGTTTGTTGGGGTCAGGGCATTGGTTCCCTAGGCATCTTGTTCACCAGAGAACATTGGTGTTAGCCTCCATAGTATTCAAGAAGGAAAATAAAAAAGAAAAAAAAATGGAAAACCCCACAGGACTTCATATTATCCTCTGGCCAATGTCACCTGCACTTTACAATTCTCAACATCTCTAAGAGAAGTTAAGAATTATTTAGCATAGGAAGGCAGATAATTTAGAATAGAATAGAATAGAATAGAATAGAATAGAATAGAATAGAATAGAATAGAATAGAATAGAATAGAATAGAATAGAATAGAATAGAATAGAATGTGGAGCCCATTGCCATATTCTTAACACTGTCCAAGATATAATCATATCCATCCAGGATACTACTATACTGATACATATCCATATAGCTGTATTCATGTAACTGTTTCCACAGTTACACGAATACAGTTGCTGCAAATTGTGTTTGAATTCACAGGCAGCGGAGGATATATTAAGCATTATCCTCTCCAATTCCTGTGAAAGATCAAGAAAATTTTGTAAAGATAGCCTGCTGCCACCTCTGCATCTTCTACTATTCAGGCTCACACTGGGTGCAATTTATGGAGCTTTGGGTTTATGTGAGAAATAATAGATAGTTGCCTTTAAATGATCTGGTTACTAACTATACCCAAAGGCACAATAACACCTCTCTTCCTTACCTGTGCTGTGGTAGGTGTGGTAGGCGTGCTACAAAAGTGAAGGAGAACATATGGCCTCAGCTTTAAAGAGCTTACCAAAACAGTATGAACTTCTAATGGTTGTACAGACTCTGTCAAAATGCAAATTTCAACAGGTATTTCAATAATTTCTAGGTTGATAGGGCTGGGACAAAGGCTGGACTCAATGATTTTCCAGGTCTCTTCCAGCTGATATGATTCTGTGATTCTATGATTCTAATAAGTGCAGAGAAAACACCATATATTTACCAAATCAATTCATATACAGAAACTCTCTTTTGCTGCATCATCTCCCTTGTTATGAACTGTATTATTGGCAGCTACATTAGGAAGACTATCTCCAAACCTACTGTACCAGCAAGTTAGTTTCATTCCTGGCCAGACTGAGATGCTGTCATGCCAGCATAGCTCACCTGACTTCAGAAGTGTGGACTTTTATATATCAGTACAAGTAAGAACAGAAACATTTTAATAGCTTCTTTTACATTTTTACTTTTAATTTGTGATTGGCCATATTGCAGGTGCCATAAAATATTAATTTCCAGTTTGTCTCAAAGGTAAGTACTAATTTCAAGGCATTATCTACTGGTGCAGGAAAACTGAAAAGGAGAATAGAAAAGACACATGATACAAGTCTATTTTTATGTTGTAAACAACATGATTACTCTTCCCTTGCACTTACATTTGCAATTAAATAATTATATTGGTTTATTCAGGCTCCTGATGTTTACATTTGTATTGTCTCAGGACATTTTATCTAAAGAATTGTTACTTTTTACTTGTGATATCAATCAAGCTCTTATAAGATCATTACAGTTTAGTTTAAATGCACACTGTACATTTGTGTGTAACCAATTTCATCAGTTATGCAAAATTACCATAAACGAACAAGATACTTAAGGAAAAAAAATATACTGATTTATGAAAAAGAAGTGTTATCCATAGATAGAGAATTGAGGTGACTATCTCTGGATACTATTTTCTTATATAGTCTAAAATTACTAGATTCAGGGTCACTTTGTTTCTTTTGTCTATATTTTAGGCCTTGAATTCCAATTACAACTCACTTTATTATGTCTCCCAATTTCACATTGAAATTAAATCAGCTTGCTTTTTAAAGAGAAAAATGTATTCAATTTAAAATTATGTTTTAAATAAAACACAGGTGGTTTAAGGGGAGAATTCTTATCGTGACATTTATCTACCTGTTATAAATGGCTTTTTTTTATTATTTAAGTGCCAACAGCGTGCTCTATGCTGTACAAGCCAAGAAGCCTAGACAGTCCCTTCAAAACGAATACGCTTTTTAAACAGAACGGGACAGAACCGGTGCTCGTGTACCTCCTTGCAGTGTGACCACAACTGATGTACTAAAAAGCAGCTTCCTAGCATTCTGTGTGGGAGATGCCAGTGCTCATTTCCAGACCATGGGACAAGAACACAATAAGACGGTGGAAATCAATTGTCAAGAGAAAATTCTGCTCTTGGGAAGTGACTGAGGAAGGTGACTAAACATTCCATGGCACTGATTCTGCTGCACATGAAAAACACAGTTATAGTTGTGGAATGAGACTGCACTGCATGACCACTGCTCTAAAAACAGTAGGAAGGAGGGAGGGGAGAGAGATTTTTCTTTATGTTTTTCCCAGTAAACTTGTTTGCTCAAGAAAAGAAGTGAAGCTAGAAAAAAAGCATGCATGTCTGATGCTGATGCCTAATGCACTGGAGAAATTGTTCAAAAGCAGTTTAGCCCTGGAGTGGAGCTTGCTTTCCTGGTATTCTGTGAAGTCTGAGAATCTTTACATTATATATACGTATATGCACACATATACTATATATTCTATGATTCTATGATATGCATACACACACACACTCACCTCCCTATATGCACACGACCTCGAATATGTATGTGTGTGTGTATATATATATACTCCCACTTATTCTGCTACACAAGACAATTGGTAGGCATTGCTTTCACTAGAAGGCACTTAATGATAGTTTCTGGCTAATGGGATCCTACACTTCATAAATGTTAGAGGGATTTTGAGTTAATAACTCAGGGACAGAGGGATGTCGGAGAGGTTAATGTATGTGCCTTAGTACCCAGTCCCATCTTTTCCCCCTGTTGTATTTACACATGCATTACGCTGCTTATGGTCTCCTAGTCTAAGGCTGTAGGTATTTGTCTAGATAATTGCACATGCTGAAGGTGCTACCTACTTTACCAGTCACATGAAGTATAAATGAAACACAAGCAAGACACAAAAAACGGCACCTGGAGTATAACCACTGTGGCAATCTGCAAGCTCACGCAGTACAAGTCTGCTGTGTTATTGTCTCCTTAAGATTCACGTCTGTGGGATTCAGACATTATGGGCAACATTTACTTTAAGTAAACTACCAGCTAAGCCTTTTCTAGCAACCGTCAGCATCCTGTGTGGTTTAGACTGAAAGCTGGAGTTACAAACCACAAGGTTGGGACAGGAGTCTTCAGGCATACTGAGGGCTGTGACAGTCATACATGGGCTCTCCTTTGCGAGTGAGCCTCATGCATCCTTCCCGAGCACCTGCAATTCAGCCCTTCTGTCCTGCATACTGTGTCACTTCTTGCTTTTACAAAGACAACTGTGTTTCTGGTGGATAACTGTAGTTCAGGGCATCTTCCAGGTGACACATGGATATGTAGTTAAGATTCTAAGTTACTAGCCCTCCTGCCTAGAAGGTTTAGAAAGTCTGTGATGACTTCTCTGACAATGTTCCAGAGAAATCCAAGTGACCACCTGAGCAAGGTGTCTACTTTCCCTTTCTGTCCTCTTCATCCCATGCCTACCTGAACTGTTACTGGCTGGTGGCTTACACTTGCTTGCAAAAGGACACCAGAGCAGCAGATGTCGAACAGCAGTGATCAAATATAAGTATCTTTCTTTTTCTGTCTGTCTTCTAGGTCAAAGTAAACAAAGGGGCTACTCAACATGGCTGAAGGACCTGTCAAAGAAACTGTTTCAGGATGGCCCCCTGGTTCTTCAAAGAGAAAAAAAAATGCAGGTTTTGTGCTAAAAGAAAAAAAAAAAGAGCTGATTGAACAGTGAGACAAAAAACAACGGACACCTTCAGCCCCTCTTTCTAACAGGCACTAAGGGAGATGCCCCAGACCCCCCACCTTGGACCTCCTGCCTCCCAGCACCAGAAAGCCAGAGCAGAGGCATTGGTGCCATCTTCTGGCTCTTCCCTACCCTGGCCACCACCAGCGTGGGCCATCTGGATTAAGACATGAACCCAGCCCATTCGGTGCTTTTGGAGCCTCCTCCACACTCCTGGCCGCGTCGAGTCTCCTTAGTCTACACAATACTAAAAATACCAGGATGACCTTGCAGCAGAAGTCAATAGACAGCGCAATGTTTGCCCTGAAGGCTGTACAGTTCATACTTGCCTTAACCCAACTGCGTTGCACATCAGAGAAACTCCGTGCAAGCTTTCTGAAGTAACATGCTGCTGTTAATTCTGAACGATTTCTAAGTCAGTGGTTTTCTTCTGTTTGGTTTTGTTTCGTTTTCATGTCAGGGAGTAAGGCTCTGCTGCTCCACAGCTCCAGAGCGACCAAGTAGAAAACTGCCAGTGGTCTGAGAAGTGCTTTACTTTTGAGGCTCCACAGTGGTCAAGAAGCAGTTTATAATGGATAAAAAGAAAAAAAAAAAAAAAAAAAGACTTTTTGCGGGGTTGGGGGTGGGAAAGGGGTAACATAAACTAATAATTGAACCTACTGGAAATAAGCAGCAGAAACAGTGCTTCTTAATCCCGCTGGTTTTATTTATCGCACTGTAGGTGCTTTTATAGCTATCTCTAAATGTCTTTTACTAACTACAGAGACATCTGCAGATTTCTATCAACAAAGGCCAACTAAATATGTACTAGCTACGTTTACTCTTTTGTATCTAATTTCAACTGAAAATTCTCTGTAAGTGAGCTTTTTTTTTTCTAATTGCACCATAAGGGACCCGTATATTTTATTTTTTTGTTTCATTTGGGGAGGGTGGGGAGGGACTAGTTGAGTTGAAGAAATATTGGAGACCTTTTTGTGGTATATTTGGGGGATCTGTTATGTGTTAGAACGTGTATTTTATCTTCCTGTATTATTGTGGCTGAAAAAAAACTGTGCTGTTACGTAGTTGGCAACAAGATGCCTTTGGGAATTTTGCTAGTAGGTCAATGTGTATATGAAATACTCTGAATTCCTAGGAACATATGTTTTGTTCTACATCTGATCTGTATTTTCGAGCACTTAGGTGGCTTTCATTAGGAAAAACCCAATATTTTGCTCAGGCTTTTCAGAAACTTGGATTGTCATTGTTTCTTTGCTCAGACTTTGCATAGGCAAACGCATGCACCTACCACACCTGAGGTGACCACGTAGCTTTTGAGGGCAAGAGAGGGAAGGTCAGTGCTTGGAAAGGCTCGAGATGACCCCGAGCAACACTCTTTTCCTTGCTGACCAACCCTTCTCACCCACAGGGCTCCCGAGCTTTCACACCAGTCACCCATCCCTGTACAAACCAGTGCCCTTTGCTGTGTCTGCATGGATGTACAGTTCCACAAGCAGCAACTCTGGACAATGACAGAGGAACAGGCATTCATCAGTGAAAACGAGATACGGGACATGTTCAGGAGGTAGATTTATTCAGTGAGATTTTGATATATATGTACATCTGTAAGTGTGTGTGTGTGTATGTCTATGTATATACAGAGGAATAACTTTTGATGGGGGCTGCATAACTCAGGAAGATTCCGATGCACGAGGCCAAGGGCTCCAGCCCCAGATCCTGCTAGGGATTTCCTGGGTGGATTAGGCACGTCCCCTAGGCCTCATCCCATAAAGAATTCATTACTGGTTTGGATCTCAAATTTAAATTTTCAGGCTTGGCTGAAATTTTGACTTCATTCTGGATAGAGCTGCTTTTCACCCCCTGGAAAATCATGCAGCTTCCAAGTGCCAGGCTGAAATTTCCCATAACTTGAGAAATTTTGAAAGTTTCTACTTTTCTGTAGTATTAAATATAGCAGTTGTATAGTATTAAACACAATGTAGTGGTTTAAATGGAATGAAAATGTCATAACAGGGTATTTTAGCTTTCCCTATATACCAGTTAATCAAAATCGTATTTCTATAAAAATCATTTTTTAGTGTGAAAAGAAACCAGTTTAGGCACCTAAGCAGCAATTCAATTTTCAGAAGATAATTTTTCATACCTTACAGTGATTTCCCATGGAACGGCAGCTACTCATAGTTAGCAATTGTAGAAGTCAGACAATTTAATGAAGTGTCTACACGTAGCTTTTAGGCCTGGTTTTAATTTAGAAAATTTTGACCTTAAATTCTTTGTGTCTTAGTCTTCCTGTCTATAAAATGGGAATAATATGGGCCTCACAGGCTTTTGTGAGGCCTGAATTGTCAATGTTTGTAAAGTGCTTAGGAAATAGGAAGCACATCTAACTATTAAGGATTACAATATAAATGTGCATTCATATATTACGTATCAGGTAGATATACACACATTCACATACACACAGAATACATATATATACACATACATACCTATATGAAGTTGGTATTCATATCCCTGCTTAAGTTGCAGTTAGAGCATGACCATTAAAAGTAAATTAGGACTGTTGACTACTAAACTAAATGATTAGTGGACAGATCTCTTCTGGAAGCAGTTTAGAGCACAGTAATATGAGTATATCTGGATGACATTTTTGATTTGTACAGCTGTATCCTCCTCAAAATCCAGTAAAGAATGTTATTTTTCTAGGCTGGGCTTTTGTTATAAACTTAAATATTCAGAAAGCAAGAGATACAATCCAAATGTGTCTTTTTTTTTCTTTTCTTTTTGTCATTTGTTAATTCTGAATGTATTTTTAACAAAAGTGATTTTTTTGACTTACTAGTGTAATTTGCATTTAAAAAAAATAAATGGAAAAAAATATAGGTTTCCAAGCTATTCATGGCCCCCTGCTGCTATTCTCAACTTACAGGAAACAGAATTACTGTTCCAAACTGAGCAACAATGCAGGATAAAGAATCCTGTTACATTTACGTGATGATAATCCCAATCTGTGCAGCGCATGGATGTGACAGCACTGAATAGAAATTGCCAGGTCATGACACCATTTTAACTCTGTCATAGGTAGCAGGCATTTTCATTATCACTGACACTAAAAGGTTTCTCATACAAGGCTGACTGCAATAGACTCTTCACTTAGAAAACAGGGCTTTTCTGCCCACTCATCAGAAATTTTAAGCCTATGATAGGTTTACGGTTGCCAACAGTGTGAAGTATTGCAAAAGTAATCCCTGTTAAGAAGGAACTATGTAACATGGATATTTCCACTGCTTTAATATTCCTTTATATGCTGTTCATTGTTCCTACACTGAAAAGATGAAATCCTGTCTTAGGCAACGTCTTTAAGAGCTCACATGTATTGACAGCTTGCCTGAGGTCACTTAATAAAGGCGGAGCAGAACGTTGTACATTTTGAGAGACTCAGTCATGCTCTCCTAGAACTATCCCTCAGAAAGAGAGTTCACTAATTATTGTCATTAGGATTTTTTTATGCCATAATTATAGTACAAGTGATACTTTTCAGTCAGGTAAGGAGAAACAGTCTGTGCTTAATTTAAGTACTGGTTGCAATACTCAGCTACTGTACAGAATTTTGAGAAAGGCTGGTGCAGTGGAGTGGCTATTAAATTAGCATCCGAAGGTTTTGATCACTTGTGCTCTCACCCTCCATCTGAGCACACTAATAGTAGGCAAAGCAAAACTCCATACACCTTGAATCCTTCCAGCTTGTAATATTTTCATTTCCAGTCTTCTATTTTATCTTTCAATGCAATTACTCAAAGGATGATTTTTCTCACAATGATGGAAAGCCCCATGAACAGTTTATGTGTATGTATTGCTTGTTTTCTTTCTACTGATGAGTCTCTTCAACATAGCTGAGATTAAATTGATGGAGTTTTTGAGTTTCTTCTCTAGCTAATCTGAATCTGGCTTCTTCCCAGTTCACGTGGATTGGCAACAGACACTAAAGGTGAGCCAGGTTTTATTGAAGAACCGATGCATAAAAATACTTCAGACAGCGCTATGTCCACTGCTTCTTGGAGAAGGATGTAGACAGTTGTTACGTTAATCGGTCTGGTCCAAGCTATGTGCAATGTTAATGTAATTACCATGCATAAAAGAAACTGCCCTTAGACTGTGCAGCAATTCATCCACATATGGAAGTGGCACAGCACAGAATGGGTTAGTAGAAGATGTTTCCTTCCTGTAGCCACTAATACATTTCATCCCCAGCCACGGACTGGATCAACTTCTTTTGGTCTCACGTCCTGATAATCCCCCTGTTCAGACATTCACCAAGAGGACAATTGGAACCCATTGGAGTTGTGACCTTTCCATAGCTGAGTGGGATAGAAAGAAAGATATCGTACCATATCTGGAGTTTTCAGGAGTGTCATACATGCAGTTGTCCTGCATCTCTCTCCATATGTATGAGAGTCTTTTAAAATGCACTTTTGCTTTGTCTCAGAAGCCAACTCAGATAATGTTTTTTACAAGCATCTTCCAAATCCTGCCAAGACCGCTGCAGAGTTCCAGTCAAAATACTATCTCTTCTCCTCTCTGTTGAATAGAAAATTTAGCTCTTGAGGCTTAGGAATGCCTTGGGATTATTATTTTTGATAGATAGGAGCACTGTGAAACATGAGAATTAAAAAAAAAAAATTACTTGTGATCGTCTCTAATTCAAAGTTAAATTTCTTGTAGAAAAGTCACTCTTCTGCATTCACCAGTGGATCTTTGCTGCCGTCTGTTACCTAATCATTTTCCTAGCTGTGCCTTTGTCCTACTCGGCAATAGGTTACATGGAGCTAAACATGAAGAAGCATGTTCATATTCATCTTGTGCTCTTCAGCAATCTTCTGTTCTGCCACACAGAATGCAATTTCCTACCTATTTCATTTCTTTCTCCCTGTTACCATGTTCTTTTCTCATTTTCACTCTCCCCCTCTGCCTGAGCACAACCCCAAATAACCTCTCAAAATGACATACTGCTCTGTCACATCCCTTGTTTCGAACTGGTCACATAATGATGGTGATGACACTCATGGAGTATGGTGTGGTTATGGGTCTTTGCAGAACTGGAAGAAGAGGAAGCACAAAGGTTGGGTACATCCTCCAGAGGCCCCTGACACAGGGAGACACTTAACATGATGGTGAAGGCTGTCAGTCTTACAGAATCTGTGAGGCATGGCGAGCCCTAGTAGGAAATATTTTCAAAGGTGCAATTTTATTTGCTAAAGCTATAGTTCATAAATGTCTGGAGCTACAAAAGACACAGGTGAACTAGAAGAAAATTCATAGAAAATGTGTTTGTAAACACATTAACTTAACCAGATTCACATTTCACTCTCTCATATTTGTCTCAGGTTTGGGGTTTTTTTCCTCTTGCAAACATCTGAATGGTTGGTTTCTATGCACACAGGTGAAATTTTTGTTCCTAGGAGAATGTGTGAGTATGTGCAATTGCATTAATTTACATGGGATTCTCAGTATTCATCCATTTATGTGCATTTATATTAAATGTTACCTCGTTTCTTGCTGCCATACATACATATATAGACACGCAAACGTACCTGTCATCTGAGTATATTTCAAGGTGGGGATACACCACACACACCATCTGTCCCCTTTTCTACTTAGCTTTTACTATCCCTCCTCTCAAGAGATTCAAAGTCCTGCACGGTTATTTTTCAGATGAGCATTCAGTATACAAAAATTACAATTTCTGATACTTACCAGATGTACAAGCACAATGTAATTTATGAATATATTAGATAAGACAATCTTTTCTGCAAAAAGTTTTTGTGTTAAATAAATACACTAAAAAGTTTCCATTTTTTTTAAATAAATAAGAAGGAAATAAGAAGGAAAGTATGATCTCTCAGTCCCACTCTGCTGTTAAATTGTGATTGATCAAGAAAGTGGGTACCAAAAAACTTCAGTAAAAGAGAGTCAGGGAAGAGGAAACTTGAACTACAGTTATAAGGTAATAGATTAAGCATGTACATATGAAAGTCGAGTAAAAGATTCAGCCAATTATATCTCACCAGAATATCCAATTAATTTGTAGCTTCATATAGATGTATTATATCATATCCTACATTTTAAAGACATCTAAAGGAGTAACTATAGAAGGAGAACAACATTGAAGGGACTGCAAATTGACTGCCATCACAAAAAAATTGATGGATTGATTCAATTAATCATTAAGTCATTTTTAAGAGTTCTGCAGGGATTTATTTACCAAACACTTACATTGTTTATTTTGCTCTTGGAGGGTATGTGTACAGTCATTTTTCTTCATTATTCTTCTTGTTTCATTCATCAATTTCTGAGAAATATTTTCATGCCAATATGTGACATGTTAGGCATGTAAATTGTTCACATTTCTAATTTAAAGCAATACACTCCAAGCTTCCACTGGATGAGAACTTTTGTTTATTTCCCTCAGGTCCTGAGAAATACTAGCCACCTATAATTAATATAAAGATGTGTTTTCCATTTAATCTTTGCTTTCACTGTCTGCTCAATATGACAGGGCTGCAAAGTCTTGTCTAGTATAACATAGGTACCTGCTTAAACTTTAGACAGAAACTTACTATGAAAAACATTTTGAACACTGTTGATGATAAATAAATAACTGTTCCATCTTTGGTTTGGTCTTATATTTTCTAGTTCAAATACAAGAAAAGAATCTAAGAATGTTTTAGGAATGTCAGCAGTTTCACTATGTTTTCCATAGGATTAGATAACTTTTCTGTTTTGTCGTAGCATGTGCTTCAAAGTAAATGCATAGAAATGGCCAAATTCCATCAAATTGCAGATGACAAAATGGCAGATTCTGGGCATCGCAAAGATCTCGGAGGGATGAAGAAATGAAACAGAAAGGAAACCATGCTTTGAGAGAGCTGAATCTCATTTGGATGAATATTTTTTTTTTAACCTAAGAGGAAAACCGAACCTCTAAATAAATAAAAAAAAAAAACAAACGGCATTTCTCATGTGCTCATTACATATATATATTTTATATATATATATATGTATAAAAATATATATATGTAGCATGGATGTGATTTTCAGGCATCTTCAGCACTGGCCAAAATCTGACCCCACTCTTAGGTGGCTAGGAACAACTTCTCAGGAAAGTAAAGATCACAGTCCCAGTGACAACAGCCAAGGCAGCCTGAACTGTATGACTGCCTTCCCCTTCTTCTTTTCAGAAAACTTCACCTATCTATTAAACTGAAGGGCATCAGAGGGATGGAGGCAAAAACATGGAAGTACAACATTTAAAGGCTAATGAAGATGTTAGCAGAGTGAAATCACGGTACAGATGGGATTACAATCACAAAGTTTTTTCTAATTACCTCCCTACATTCTCTGACAGCAGTCCTATACTCCACCCAAGTGGCCAGACCTTCCTTCCACAATTTATATACCATCCCCTTCCACTTGAGTCTGCCCAGTCGATCCCTGGTTAACCATGCAGGTCTCCTGGATCTCTTTCTTGATTTCCTACCTGATGGGATGCACTGATCCTTAGCCTCAAAGAAGTGGTGCTTGAATGCCAACCAAGTCTCTTGGGCCCCTTTACCTTCCAGTTCCCTGTCCCATGGGGTTTCCCCTAGCAATTTCTTGAAGAGGCCAAAGTTGGCCCTCCTGAAGTCCAGAGTTGTGATCCTGCTTGGTATTCTGTTTCAACCACACAAGATCCTGAACTCCACTATCTCATGGTCACTGCAGCCAAGATTGCCCTCAACCTTCACTGCTTCAACCAGTCCTTCCTTGTTGGTGAGCACAAGGTCCAGCAGCGCTCCTCTCCTGGTCGGCTCATTCACCATTTGCATCAAGAAATTATCATCGATGCACTGGACGAACCTCCTGGACCAAGGACGGCTGGCTGGGTAGGCCTTCCAGCAAATATCTGGGTAGTTGAAATCCCCCATGAGAACCAGGGCCTGGGATTGTGAGAGGCTACTGACAACTGCCTGTAAAAGTCCTCATCAACCTCCTCCTGATCAGGTGGTCTGTAATAGACACCCACCACAGTATCACCTAAGCTAGCCTGCCCCTTAATTCTTACCCACAAATTCTTGACTTGCGCCTCATCCACCCTGGGTTGATCTCGATACATTCCAGTTGCTCTCTCATGTAAAGAGCAACTCCCCCACCTCGCCTTGTTGACCTGTCTTTCCTAAAAAAGACAGAGCCATCAAGGCCCACATTCCAGTTATGCAGGCTGTCCCACCATGTCTCTGTAATCGCAATGAGCTCGTAGCTCTCCAGCCACACACAGATCTCTAATTCTCCCTGCTTATTCCCTGTGCTTCTCGCATTTGTATACAGACACTTAAGAGATTTAATGGAGAAGCATCTGTTACTGTTACTAGTGCCATCCATGTTGGAGTGGATGTACTTAAGCAGGGTCGTTGTTTTGACACCTAACCCTGGGATACTTCCCCCTGGCTCGTCTGTAGTGAGCCTGGTTTTATCCACTTCCCCCTTCCAAGTAGTTTAAAGCCCTATCGATTAATCCCACCAACTCAGCAGCAAGAATTGTCCTCCCTCTCTGAGACAGCCCCACTCCATCTATATCTCTCATGCCCAGTGCTGCGTAAACTTCCCCGTGATCATAAAAACCAAAATGTTGCTGGCGGCAACAGTCTTTAAGCCATGCATTAACTGCATGTACTTTTCTGTCCCTTTCAGTATTCCTACCCCCTACTGAAGGGATACAATAGAAAACAATCTGTGCCCCCGATCCTTTGATCACTTGGCCTAGTGACTTAAAGTTCTTTTTAATTCTCTTTGTACTCCTTTGTTTGATCTCATGACTGCCAGTCTGGACAACCAGCAATGGGTAGTAAACAGCGGGACGCACCAGACTAGGGAGCTTTTCGGTAATGTCCATAATCTGAGCTCCAGGAAGGCAACAGACTTCCCTGTGGGCTGGGTCGAGGCAGCAGATAGGGCCCTCTATTTCCCTCAGAAGGGAGTCTTTAATAACAATTACACTCCTTTTTCTCTTGGACGAAGAAGTCCTAATGTGTGTGGCTGACTGATTCACCCCTGACATCCCCATGGATGAACCTCCACCTGTCTCTTGCTTTGCCTGGCTCTCATGTTCTAGAGCCCCACGCCTGTTTTGCAGGGGCAACAGGGCAGGTGAGGGAGGCCAGGCAGGGATTTTCCTTCCTCTCCTGGCAGGCACCTGCTTCTACTCATCCCCATCCTTTAGGTCCCTTCATTTTTCCTGATGGCCAGAGGGGAGGGGGTTTTCTGCTTCTTGTGGAGCTTGCTGCTTACAATTCAGGAAGTGGCTCCACCAATCTGTCTCTCTCTCAGAATCCCTGATACTCCTCAGCCTTTCTACTTCATCCTTCAGCTCAGCCACCAGGCTGAGCAGATCATTCACCTGGTCACATCTGACACAGGTGTCATCTCCGCTCCCCTCCATGGCCAGTGCCAGGCTCCGGCACTCTCTGCAGCCCGAGGCCTGAACACCCACATGCGTGTGTGGGGCCTCTGTCTGGGTGCCCACAGTTTTCCTAATGGCCTTTGATCAGGTTACAACCAAAATTGGTTCTGAAATCAAAAAATTATTGCTTGTTGCGTTGAAGGAGTCTCAGAATTTACCTTTGTATTGAAAATAAGAATTTTAGATATAAAAGAAAGTTTTCAGGAAAAGCATCAGTTTCTAAAATGCATTGGTTATTATTTTCCCCCTCTTTGAACCTCCTGCAGCTGGCTATCTGGATGAAAATCCATCTCCATTACTGTCAGTAGGAATTTTGCTGTTTGTTTCAGCAAGAATTAAGGTTTTCCCTCCTGGCAATTAAGACGCCTGTATATTTGCTTTGCTTGAGAAACAAAACCCCGCAGCAGTTGCCCCCAATAACTTTTAAATGCCTGTACAAAATTTTGGGGTTTTTGCCCTTTCATGCTGAACATTTGTGAAATGCATGGTCTGATGATATAAAAATTTTATCTATACTCATTTGTGCTGACCTACATAGTTTGCTCATTGCCACATTTGTGCCAGTAAAATCTTTCTATCATTCCCACTTTTCTGTGTATTTCATTTCATGTGAATGAATATCACTCCAGGGGATTAGCATCCTGGGAGACTTTCTGCAAAACATAAGTATTAAGGAGGAATCAAAAGACATTTGCATAGCTATTTGGATGATGTGATAGTGGGAATTTGCTACATGACCTCTTTTCGCTTTATAAATAAATGTTAAATACTAGTTGTAACCTACAATTCTCAGCCTAAGTATTTCACATCCTTCTAGCTTCGTGTCCAATTGCAGAGCTCTTCAAACTTGATAAGTTTTCCATTGAGCAAACTAATTCAGCAGCAGGGAAATTTTTGCACATATACATAAAGATAAAACACAACCTCAAAACATAGTCTAATAATATCCAATGCTTCTGGAAATTCAGTACTTTTGCCAAAAGCACCACTTAGTCTGGAGTTTCTCCTGAGCAAAAAAAAAATGCTTCTCTTTCATTAATTCACAGCCTGAAATGTAGTTCCTGTCAAAACTCTGTCCAAGTGAGCCCCCCACCTTGACAGTCACTGACATGCCCTGTACTCTATTAAAGGAAATTTGTGAGAAACCAGCACCACTTCTCCAGGCCTGTTCCCCTGGGCTTGTTTTTCTCACACCTGGACGCTTGCAGCTGTTGCTCCATGGCAGTCTCAGCTCACATGGGCATGGTGGGTAATTAAACTGAACCGCTGGTGAGTGCCAATTACAATTAAGTAGGGTCTCTATGTCCTTAGGGACAAAGCATCCAGTGTGTCAGCAGTGCTGTGCCACCTGAGCAGGGCCAGCTCTGGTCACAGGTATAACAGAGAAGCCCTTCAAGAAGGGACAGCCAGGAAGGGCACCCAGATCTACCACTCTGTTCCTCACTCCCTGATCCCTGCCAGAGTCCCAAATAGCTATCCGCTCCACAATGGCGGCAGCACCAGCAGTTCCCAGAGGTGACCAATGGCACCTTCTAAGAGGCCACATCCTCCTAACATCATCAGGAAAAGCAAATCTGGATCTGCAGGATGTTCTAACTCAGATCACATCCTTCTCGTAGGAGAAGTAGTCGAACTTTAGTCTAGTTCCAGCTTTTTATATTTGGGGTGACAAAGCCCTGTTTTGCTTCACTACTCAGAGACTTTGCACTGTCGAAAGAGTTAGTTCAATGAGAGGTAGGAGTTTTGGCAAACAGGGACACCACTCCACAATTTTTGCATTAGGAAAGCTGTAACTTGAGTGAACTTCTGAAAAATAATCTTTGCGTGAAAAAAACTAAGTCACTGCTTGAACTTGAACATATTCAAGCCTCTTTTATGGATGTGAAGACTTCTTGAGTTACATCCATAATTGTTTAGCTTCATTAGTTTTATTACTGGTTATTGATGTACTTATTTCTTTACTTGGTTTTTTTTTTTTTATAATTGCTCATTTCAGTGGGGAACATTTTACATTTAGAAGTACATTTTACATTTAGAAAAATCAAAGGAAATGGCAGAAAAAAGTTGACAACACTGGAGGACAGCCATATTAATCATGAGGACCAATCTCAAAAGCCAGCTCCAAGCTTAAACCTACAGACCATCTACACTGCAAAAAGTTTCTCAGTCCCGGAAGATATCCAAATTATGGCCAGGAGCACTGCTTAACATAGGTTGTTAAATTCTGTTAAACTGGGTTGACTGGTCACTCCCCCACATCATCTCCCAGTCTACCACCTTTGCTGTAACTTGCTTTCTTAAGGGCTCCAAACTTGTGAAATGGAAGTTCAGCATTCAGTTTTTGTCTCTGAATTATTTCGTTTGGGCACTTCACTTTGAATCTCTATTGTCCAGAATAGAACCTGAAGAGACCAGATGGATTCCTAGAAGAACCTGCTAGCTTATACAACTACTGGACTCACTGGAGAAATACAGATGGAGAAGAGTCCCCCAGGCCTAGCCTTCTCAAGTGTTATGGGGCTGTTTGCAGTTGTAAAGAATTGGACTTAACAGCCCAAGCCATCCATTCAGACACCATATTTTTGTGGTGTCCATGAGGGCACTTAACCTCAAGCTAGACCTCCAGTTTCTCTGAAAGTCCATGGGTCTTAAACTCTTCTTAGGTATCTAGCTATTTACACCTTTTTCAAAGGCTCACTAGTATTTATTTTCATTTTCAAATTCCTCTGAAATGGATCAATACTCTGTGATTAGACCCTGTGGACAGGTACACTTCATTCATCAGGCTAAATGTAGTAATTTGGTTCAGCCCTCAAGTTTCAAGGCTCCACATGTACCGCACTCGACTAATTTCCCTGAGATTTTTCACAGCTTGTAGGGGGAGAGAATAGAAGCTTCATCCACATCTGCACTGATATTTTTATTTTGCCACTAGTGGATTTTGTCTGAGCTCCCAATATAACCAATACATGTCAGTAATAACAAAAATAGCTGATCTGCAACAGCCCACGCACTGCGACAGTTTGTACAATACTTTGATACCCTCTAACTCCATCACTTCAGAATCCCTTCCTCTCCCATCTGTCCTAAACAAGTGGGAGAGGCTTTTTGCCAGAAAAAGCATTTTTTTTAAAGCACCTCTCTGGAGGATAGCATAACAACTCCGCCTTAAGAAAAATGTTGTTAGCCCATCCCACGTGTCAGAAGGGAAGCTGCTACTAATTATAACTAAGAGCCTGTCAGTTATCTGAATTCACCAGTAATTCTCATAAGATCCTGAAGAAAGCGAGCAAACACATTAACAAGAATGTGCCAGCAGCAAGTCACTACAATTCCCTTCTCAGGTTTCTAAAACCTACTGTGGTCTTACAGCAGCCGCGGCTTTGTTCCACAGCCTGTGAAACACCTGGGGCTGGTGTGGGAAGCCTGATCCAGGCTAGCAGCTGTCTCCAAACAGGCACATCCATAGCAGGTGAGCAGTGCGATAGCTGACGATTTTTTTGACATATCTGGAGCATGCTTGGAGATTTGGACAACAGAGGGAAAAATCTGTCACTCAGGCTCCTTTACCTGAGGATCTAAGTGGAAAAAAAAAACCCAAACATTTCCTAGTCATGCTCTCTTAAGTAAAACTGCATGTGCATTAAAGTATCTCCCGGGTCTCCCTGGAGATTTCAGCGTAGCCAGTTACACTGTGCTCTTTGTAGGATCCAAAAGGACAGAAATCTTTTTGCTGAGAGACCTAGGTACAGTTAGTGTTTGTGCAGCACCAACTCTTCCCCAGGGACCATTCCTGCAAGCCTGGGCACAAAGGATCTGCATGTAAACCAGAAAGGACTGCTTCACATGAAATAATAACCATCTTCATTACTAGGACTTTCTCATACCTCTCTGGAAGTGTAAATGGGCCTTCACAGGAGCAAGAACGTAAAACACACCTGTCCCAAGGCTTCTGCACTTGTTAAGGGAGCACAAAGGGGTATAAGTGAAAATGAGAGCCTGGTCCAACACTCAGCAGAAGGGCAGATTAGGTACGCTCCTTCTTCAAAACCTTTTATTAATATTACTCATAAATAACAACAAGTACAGTAACTGTTTGTTGGTGGTTTGGGTTGTTTGGTTTTTTTTTCCCAAAATATGCAGCAATCCCTATTTGGAGAGGATTTGAAAGACGGAATGTCTCAAGCCAAGCCTGGATGCCGGGTGCTGAAGCACAGCAGCTTTCTTATCCTGGCCATGGTTTGATACAATTCACATTCCTGCACAGAGGGCAAGATAATTAGGGAAGGGAGATAAGAATAGCAAAGATTAATGGACAGTGAAGAATGCGGTATATTCAGTAAAAGCTTAATGAGAGAATCCCATGGTAACCATCAAGCTTTAGCTTTTGTGTGCAGCTGTCTGCAGAAATGTCACCAGCACATGTGTGGTTTGCTGGTGATGCTTTCTGTTAAAGAGAGAAATTTGTGAGAAGGTCTAGATTACCCACAAGCTTGGCAACAGGGCATAAAGCTAGGTGCATGACACATGCATGTGAACATGGTACACGTATTCTGGTGTCCTGGAGAAGCTGATTTCAAGGTATTATATAGTATGTACAGGAGTCATAGCATGTTACGTGCAGTTAAAACAGAAGCTAGTGAGCTTAAACTGCTTTTAAAACAAAAGGATTTTTTTCTTTTTCAAAGAAGGCTTGCCAACTTGTGTGGAATCTTTTTTTTTAATAACTTCAGAATCCTCTGACATTTTTTCCTTCATATAGGGTATTTTATTTTTCCAAGTAGCAGGTACCATTTAATAAGAGTCCAGAGTCCTGTTTCTTATTTTCTCATCTTGAACAGCATAACCTCACCCAGCATAACTAACTGCCATCCAGATTAGTACCAGGCTTTTGTCTTAGCTGTGCTGAAAAGAATGGAAGTCAATGCTGTTGCACAGGAACAAATTATCAACCCATGCAATGACAGGCTCAGAAAAAAAGACTTCTTCCAAATCCCCTTGGCTGTGACAGCTGACAGTCTCACTGTCCTTCCTACTGCACTGGCTTTTGAGATAACTGATCTAGGATCAGACTAGTCTGAAGTAAATGTAACAGGCTTTCAAGTTAATGAAGACTTAAAACATTCTATTACTAGAAACTCAGGCTTCGCAAATGCTGATGCAACCAGGAAACAGTATTTAGGGGTCGTTTACTATGCCAATATTGAAAAAGCAGCATTACAGAAACCCAATGTCACGAATTCCTGCAATAGCAACTGCATTTTGTCACACTCTGCCACAAACATGAAATCTGCAGAAGCCAGGTCTCGGATTGCTGTGGATGAGCTATGGTGACACGTATTACGTGGGGAGCTGGAGAGTCTCACTGCAGAACCTGGGAGGCTGGGGCACTCTGTCAATGAGGAATTTGCTCTCTTTACACATCCATGATGGGTTTGTGGATCTGAGTCATGCCAGTGAGTCGCTGTCAGCCAGAGGTAATGTCAGGTGTCAGAGTCAGAGCAAAGCTCAGGTCTCATGCCACCTCTGCATTTACCCACTGCTTGCTCCCTGCCTTTGGCTGATAGCAAGGGATATTTCTAGCCCTCAGCTTGGCAGCCTGTGTTACCACTCCTTGCTGGTTAGTAGAGAAGTGCCCTGGATACAGCTGGCAGATTCCAGGGACCTTTCTCAACCTGAAGAGTAAAATGTTTAATATTTATTAGGTCAGCCTGAAATAGCTCCTGAAATAGAAAAAAAAAACCCAAAATGTTAAAGAGGAGATATTTACTCTATAAAAGATGGAAAAAAAAAGTCAGGGAAGTATTTATTGTCTTTGGTAGTGAGTACAAAGAAGTGAAATGACAGAACACCTTAAAACTACTTCATCTACTGCCTGAGTCTTGGGCTGTGTTGTCTGATCTGCTCAACTGGCAAAGCTGACATGACAGTTTCACACTCATCAGAATTAGGGCCTAATTCCTTAGACAGACCACCTCTCTTGTGTATTGTCTTTCCAAATAAGACCCTAAGCTGATGTAAAAAAACTGCTGCTGTATCTTCTTATTCACAAAGAATCCCTTGCACTGGAAATACATCCCTTCCTTCATCCCATCACTTGTACTTTTGATACTTAATTGAAAATTGTGATACCAGCTCTCATGTTTCTTTTTAATGTAATGCTGTCTGTCACAACATAAATATCTAATATGTAAAAAAAAAATTCAGAAACTTTGGTGTCCTTGCTTAGTTGGGGGTTGGGCTAGCCTATCTTCAGAGGTGCCCTTCTACCTCACCCATTCTGTCATTCAGAAAAACCTGTCTTTTTGCTGGGCAGCAGCAGGCATCCTTGTCAGCCAGTAAACAAACTTTTCATATAAGACTAGATTGGCCCATCTTACAAACTCAGGGCCTATATACTTGCTAAACAAGGAAGGAAAGGGCTATAGAGGAGATGTGTGCATGGCAGAGGAACCTCCTTAAAGAAGGAGTTTCAGAGCAGTCAGAGAACCAGGGAAGTATATTTCATATCAAGAGAGAGCCTGGTCAGGTTTTACAAGATCAAACCAAGAGCTGCCTCACTGCTTTCCCAGATACAGGTGGGCACAGCTTTCATTTCAGTTGATATGACAGTGACATTCACTCCTTTCATGGGTAATACAAGATCAGGCATGGTACATTGCATTTAGGAAGCTTGCTGTGTAGAATAAATGTCGTGTTGGAAGTAAATGCATCTTTGGAGTCTCTGACCAGAAGCTCTGTATACATGCTTTGACAGGGAAGATGAAGTCTAAGGAAACCACACAGTCGGAATCAGGGTTAGGATACTACGAATCAATGTGGTTAAGGCATGGAGGAGTGGCATCTCAGCAGATGTTGCTATAGTTCCCCTGACTTTTAAGTTTGAATTTTCCCCCAAATGTGTATCAAGGTCTGTTCTGTGCATTCCTATATATTGTCACTAGGTGTCGTGGGTTGACCCTGGCCAGCCGCCAGGTACCCACACAGCCCCTCACTCACTCCCCCTTCACTGCTGAACAGGGGAGAAAATATTTCCAAAGGGTCAGGGTTTGAGATAAGGACAGGGAGATCACTCTCATTTACCGTCCCGGGCAAAACAGACTCAGTTTTGGGGAAATAAGGTACATTTATTAAGAGAACTAATCAGAGAGGAGTAGTGAGAAGTGAGAAAAAGCAAACAGATCTTAAACAGAACACCTTCCCCCCATCCCTCCCTTCTTCCCGGGCTTAACATCAATCCCGGTTTCTCCACCTCCTCCCCCCGAGCGGCGCAGGGGGACAGGGAATGGGGGTTACGGTCAGTTCATCCAGCGTTGGTTCCACCGCTTCTTCACTCCGGGGGAGGACTCTTCACTCTTCCCCAGGGCCATTGTGGGGTCCCTCTCATGGGAGACAAGCTTCACGCTCTCTTCTCCGCGTGAGTTGTCCCACGAAGGGCAATTCATCACAAACTGCCCAACGCGAGACACCTCACGAGGGGCAGCCCACCCCTCGTGAGTCTGAGGCGCAGTCCTTCGGGAGAAACTGCTCCAGCGTGAGCCACCCGCAGCGTCCCAAAAGTCTCGCCGGCCAACCTGCTCCAGCGTGGGCATTCCTCTCTTCCACGGGCTACAGGCTCCGGCAGCGACTTGCTCTGATGCGGCTTCCCACGGGCTACAGTCCCCTTTCAGGCATCCACCCACACGGCGTGGAGTCCTCGGTGGACATCTACACGGTGATCCTCACGGTGGACATCTGCACCTCGCCCATGGGCTGCAGGGGGACAACCCGCTTCACCATGGTCTTCACCACGGACCCGGGGGACTCCTTCTGCTCCGGCGCCTGGAGCTCATCCTCCCCCCCCTCCTTCTTCACTGACCTTGGTGTCTGCACAGATTCTCACTCCTCCATGGTCAGCTGTTATGGCGCAGTTCTTTTTCCCGTTCTTAAATATGTTTTTCACAGAGGCGTTCCTCTGCTATCACCTTACTGATAGGCTCAGCCTTGGCCAGCGGCGGGTTCCTCTTTGTAGCCGGCTGGCATTGGCTCTATCAATCTTGGGTTGCTCCTAGCAGCTTCTTGCTGAAGCCACCCTGCAGCTCCCCCCGCGTCGCCAAAATCCGGCCAGGCCAAACCAAAACACTAGGTCAGCCATGGACTGTGTAGGCTGTGAGCTGTGTTGCCACTTTTCTCCCAGAGGTAGGCGGTTTGCTGCGGAACATCTTCCACATCTCACAGGGCTTGTACGGTCCACAGGGCTTGTACGGTCACCACCTGCTGTGCTCACACTGGTACGACCAGCTCCTTAAGCACCTGCAATTTCACCCAGAGAGGAACCTGCTCCTTGGCTTGCTTACACCCAGCCCAGGGTTCAGTTATCTCACTGGAGTGACATGGGCCCTTATAACCCTAGGGAAGGGATTTTCTATACTGGCATTTTTATCACTAATGGTATTTCTAGTCTTTTTTCCCTCTGTTCATTCAGCTGTTTTATTTCGCCCTGACATGAGGTTTTGGAAAGGAAAAGACACTCCTTTCACAAGGGTTACAGCTTTGAGCTTTTTTGCTTGCTAGAGCCTGTGAAGATGAAACGTTTGACTCTAGAGGTGCATTTCAGCAGCTTAATAAATAAAGAGGTAACACTCTTGACCACCTTGAATTATATAAGAATCTGCTTGCTGATTGGTGTGCACTTCAGGCAGCCCCTGGGACAGTGGGCAGCACTGGTGGCTGGCTCTGCTTATGCTCATCTGTGTGTGCCCGAGTGTAACTGAAATACCGAGGTGTTAAAATTTTTCATATGTGCCCTGTGGTTCATTGTGCAAAGTGAGGTCATTATTGCTGCTTTAGCTGATGAACATTGCCATTGTGTCACACAGTCCAGAGATCAGCAATGCATTGTCTATTGGAGCTACTTCAAAAATATTTATGTATTCATAATAAAAATATTTTTGTAATAGTAATAATTTATCATCAGGCTATCCTCATAATGGAAGTCTCTGATAATTCATTAATGCATATTAGCTTGTTCAAATGTTTCAGATGTTTCTATACACGTTTTATTGCCAAATGAAAGAAAAAGATACAAATTGTCAGCATGTCCTGACAATGTCTAGTCTTTCACACACATTTGGGACCGACGAAGCATGTTTGATCCTCAGACTTCCCATAACATTGTTGTCAGATCCATAAATCTTTTCAGATGCCTGGAAGGAGTTTTCTTCAGTGTCACTCTTTCCTTTCCTTTCATTTTCCAGTTTAACTTTGTTTTTTTACACTCCAAAAGTCCAGATAGGCCAGGAGAACTTGGTTTTGGGCAAGCCGTCTTGACCTATTCTTTTAAAAGATTCATCACATTGATGCTCTCTATTTTTACTCAGTATTTCTGCTCCTTTTTTTTTGCAGACACCAGTACATGTTGCTACAGGAATTTTATCTTCTGGGCTTGTATTTCACTTTGAAGTCATGCCTTTGTAGGTTTATGATCATGTGCAAAGTCTAGATGGTGCTGAAGCTTAAGATTTGTCAAGAATATCCCCTAAGGTTTGTGATCTATTTCAGCTATACTGCACAGTATGTACTGACATCCAGTGACAGTGGTAAATTCTTTTCTATTTGAGTATAATTTTCCTGTGATGGGTCTACCTTCTCAGTCCTTATGCCACCAAAGTGTCTCCTACAAAATACTGCTTTCCCTGCTATTTATGGCTTATCTACCTTTTCAGTGTCGTGACCTGAATTTCTAGGAACATACCCTGGAACGCATCCGGTGACTTTGTTGCTGCCATTTATTGTCATTTATTGTGGTTTAAAAATTATACAGTCCCTATTTTCCCAAAGTCCTCATCAAATTTTCCCAGTAATAAGTGCTTTTTGCTTTTTATTTTGGGTTTCTTAGAACTGATCTGTATTAATCTGTGACAGTTAAACCGTTGTGATTTTTAGGATTCTGATTTCCCACCAAGAAGTTGGAGATCTGAAAATGTTTTATTGTTTCTACTTTGTTTGAACAGGTCCAAAGGTATTTTTTTGCCAAAGTCTGATCAAAGTAACTCATGCAACACCAATTTATTTTGCTGTGATTCAGTTTTAGATGGCACTCCATCTTATTAGTAGTGCTGGTAGGTTTTTGTTGAGAGTCTCTATATACTAGATTGTCAACAGCAAGGACTTCTACTCCATCTAATATTTCACTGTACCCTTTCTGGACTTTTTCAGGTGCTACACAACTATACCAGAAGGCGTATTCTGGAAGAGACATCTAGGCAGACAGTGGAATGTACTTTGTTTTCCAGTCTGACACAGTGTCCAGAAGCAGACTGTAATGACTGAAGAGGGACTATAAGGGGTGTCCTCTAGGGTGGTTAGACTGTAGCTGGGCTGTAGAGAGGAAGAAAATCCGTGTGAGACACTTGGCCCAAGGGCCATGTCCTGTGTTATCACATAGTCACCAAAAAGAATGAGAACCGGGGAAGCTGCACATTAGCTTAGGCTCAGCAGAGACAGTCTCTTTAGATTTGATCCTTGATTTTGGTAGCTACAGAAGGTCCATGCTCACTTTTCTCATGCCAGCACTGGTCATCTCGATTGCTGGGTTTTCCCCCTTTTCAGTTATGCTCAGCTGTTTGTTTCTGTCCCCTGTCACTAACGGCAGTCATTACAGCGCGTGTGCTGGTTGCTCTGGGTTTGGAAATAGCTGAATCCTTGGAATCTGAGAGTCATCAGGTATCCTTTAAACACACTAAGAAAAGCTTCCTCTTTTTTTTTTCTGCTGGAAAATGTGTTCATAGGCATCCCACAGACTGTAAAATTGATATCAAGCTTCCTGATGTTAAGGCAGATGCTTTTAGGAGTGCATCTGCTGTCATAGGTATCACAGAGGCATGAAGATTTGCCTAGATATTTACATCTAAAGCTGCATTTCCTCAGTATGTCTTCATAACATTATCAACCTTGCTGATAGAAAAGGTCAGAGGGGTTGGACTAAATGATCTCTAGAAGTCCCTTCCAACGCCGAACATTCTATGATTCTATGATTCTATGATTCTATGATTCTATGATACAAATTATAAGAATAATGTGGTTTAGCCTCGACATTCCAAGTTGTTCTGCCTATTCCAGCAGACCAGTTCAGGTAACATAAACACGTGATGTGAAATACATTTCCTTATAGTGCTTTGCAGAAAAAGTGGAAATGGCTGTGCTGTTCCTAAGATCCTCATCTCTGCTCTGTAAGGACCTGGACTGTATTTTTGTCGGTGCCTGTGTTGTGCAAAATGCTCTGTTCTTTCACACTTCATGAACACCCTTATCTGACAACACTGACACAGCTTTCCTCCTCTATTGCCTCATCCACTGTCCAGAAAAGGATGAGTTTGAACTGACAGATGTCCTAAAATCCTAGAAAAATGGGCACTATCCACACACCAGAGTAGCTTTGTCTCCTCCTTAGGGCAAGTCCAACATAACTGAAGTGCACCAAAACCACTGGGCAGGTGCTGTCCGACTGGCTTGCACGTGTACTGCAAATCTGGGCGAGCAGTGGATGTACAGCCATTGCAAAAAGCGCGTACGACGTCTCAGATGCTTGCTGTTGATATACTACATTTGTATGCTTCTCGTCCAGGGACTTTTGATCAGAAAAATGTGAGGTCTCTAGCCAACAGCAAATTTATCTGGTCTTGGAACATCAACTGCTTGGCAAGAAGCCCTGCTTGGGGTACTTTTCTTCGAACAATGCAGTCTGGCACACACTACATGCTTCCAGTCATTATGTTCTGCCACATGCTTTCCTTCAACTGCTTTTCATACCTTGATGTCACCTACATGTTTGGTGGTTTTTTTCATTTATATATCTGGTCACTGGTTATATGGCCGTCCATCATATATATTTCATGAATGATTCTTATGACCCAGGAAGTCATCCTTGGTTTCTTTCCATCTGTGTTCATATATTCATGATGTCCTCCACTGTCTGAACTTGCTCTCTTTTTTCTCTTAGAGATGCTTCACCTGACTACTGCAGCTTTATTCCTTCTATACATATTTTCCCATTTAAATTTATCTGATGCCCGAGAACCACGTCTTTTGCATATCTCTCTGATTCTATCTCTTGAATTGTTCCAGGAAGTCTCTCTGCATCACCTTCAGATTATTTCCTTTCTGTTTCCTATAGAAAATATCACCTTGCCTGTATCTGAGAAGCAAACAATCTCCTTTCCCATGGTTCAGTTCTACTCTATCAGAAACACCTGCCTTGACAAACTCTGACCAGACTTTTCTCTCACCAGCACCTTTATACTTTCTTCCATTCTGACCCTTAAGGTTTGTACAGACATCTCCAACCTTGACACTGAACAATTTCTTTTCTTCTACCAAACCCTCCTAAAGAACTTTTGTTCTGGTTCTAAAGGTCTAGTCATGAAAAGCAGATTAGTTTCTTCTTGGTTTTTAAGGGGTAAAAAAAATAAGCTGTATCTTTTGACTTACGTAGATGTCACCTTTTGTTATTGCCATTCTCCAATTTTTCTTCCTGCACTGTCTGAAAGACTGCATTATCTTTCATTTCTGCCAGTTTTAGTTCCTGACCTCTTTCAAAACATTTCTGTTTTGCATTACATTTAAACATTTTGGTTTGTATTAGTGGAATAATAAAAAAATCAAAGTGACCTATGTGTGTGCACACGACATTTCTAGAACACAATTTAGTGAAATGAAGATGTAATTTTACCAGTTTTATGTGAAGTCATTCTCTTTGAACTGGACTTTTGATCCCTGTTGAATTTCAGTTCTTAAATTCCATGGAAGAGAAGCTCAAACTTTATCACAAAACCAGTCGTCCTCAGTAAACTTATCACAGCTACACTGGCACTCTATCACTAGTTCAAACAGCAGTTCAGGAGCAGCCTTTGTTCCAGAGAGCTGTATGAAGTAAATTCCAAATTCTCTCAAAGCAACTTATTAAGAAACAAGAAAGTGTGAGCTAAGCAACTTGACTCTGGAGTATGTTGGTTAATGTTCAGATGATTTAATGGCAGGAAAATAGCTCAAATTTCCCTGTAACTGTGGTAATACAGTCTCTACAGCTGATTACCAGGTTGTCATCTTTAATGAAGTTGAAAACATGCTGACAATTCAGTAATGTTTTCTTTTCAGCTCTACAAATGCTGTGGCAACAGATTACAGCTGGATTGTAAGTACTTAACAAGAGCATTATAAAAAGAAAAGAATAATTGGGATGAGAGACAAAATGAGAGAAAAACATAGAAATAGATTAATATAATGAAAAAATATTTTCACTACTTTGAAATTTAGAAATACAATAGCAGAAAAACTAGTCCATGATGTATTCCCCTTACTGGTTTATGTACCAATCTGAAAATTGTGTTTCTGCTTTTACTTTTTTTTTTAAGTAGGAAAATAAAGTGGACAAATTAACTTCTGCAAACTGTAGTTGTTAAATAGAATGACACAGCGAACATTTCACGTTTTGTGTTTTGGGTAAATGTTGCCATTATTCTGAGTTCCAGCATAACCCATAGTGCGCTAGTTTTGTTAAGCGGTATGTGCTTTGGGCTTCTAGAAGTCTGTCTTGTTGTCAGAAATTCTCATGTGCAAAATCACAAACCTCAGCTCTGATTTCCATTAGAAATTTAAAAGCAAAATTTAGAAAAATCCACTTCTGAATTCATGGAAGTATTTTTATCTCAGAAGGCTGAATAAAAGAAGCCCAGTACAGGATGCAAAGAAGGCCATCTACACAAAAAGATTTTGAAAATATCTGCACAAATTGTGTGTATCTGTGTGGGTTTTGTGCATAGATTTCACAGAATGGCCTAAGTTGGAAGTGACCTTGGAGATCATCTAATCCAACCTCCCTGTCATGGGCAGGGACGTCTCTCAACTAGATCAGGCTACTCAAGGCTCTGTCCAACTTGGC
Source organism: Trogon surrucura (assembly GCA_020746105.1). Classification (NCBI taxonomy): domain Eukaryota; kingdom Metazoa; phylum Chordata; class Aves; order Trogoniformes; family Trogonidae; genus Trogon; species Trogon surrucura. Next base: position 59,684,848 of record CM036618.1, read on the forward strand.
CTTGAACACCTCCAGGAAGGGGGCAGCCACAACATCTCTGGGCAATTTATTCCAAAGTCTTGCCACCCTCGTACTGAAGAATTTCTTTCTAAGATTCAATTTAAATCTATTCTCCTTCAACTTGAACCCATTTCCCCTTGTCCTATGTGTATGCATGTTGCAGGGGTAAGAGATTTAATTAATAAAAGTATTCTCAATAACCTGTTTACCAAGAGTACAATTCATCTCTCATCTCAGTGCTGTCCAATATCTAGCCGAGTATACAGATCTTGTAAGAGGTTGGCAAAATGAAAAAACTTATCCTGAGCATGAAATTGGATGTAAATCCAGTCTCAATTCTAGCTCCTGCTATAATATGCGATGTAGCTTTTGTACATAGGATGGTTTAGAATACCCTTACCGTTTTCTCCAGGAGCTTTCCTGGTCCCTTGATGATGCCACTAACCAAAAAGCAGGTACAGAAACCCTGTTCCAGACCCTCTTAGACCATCTTTACAGTTGTTGATCTGAGTTGAGGATAGAAAGTGTTCTTGGAATCAGCTAAATAGCTTTACAAAGAGTGTCTGGCATATTTGCCATACACAGAAGACGTCTTGTATTCCAATAGGTAAGAAAAATTGGCCTACAAAAACCTTAATATATGCCTCTCTTATCTAAGCAGCTCAGAACAGCTGCCACACTGTGCACCAGCATTTTCTATAAGAACACAAAAGAAAATCAGTGCAGCTGTCCAGCCATGTATGCATCATGTTAGCAAGTTTAATCAGGTTCTACATTAACAGTGCCATGGCAAATACAGCAGAATCCTCCATTCAATTCCAGGCACTTACAGTGCAATAAATAATGAAGTAACTGGTTGTACATACTTCAAAATGTCTTAGATGTCTATCAAGGTCATTGAAATGGAATTTAAACCATATACATTGGAAAACAAACAAAAAAAAAAGGTAGATATAACAGAAAATGTTTTCCAGGATGAAGAGAATGGTCAGTTTGGAACATAAATGCAAGGAAAATACAACACAGAAGACACTTGATTAATGCTATTTAAACAAAAGTTAACAGAAGTTGCTATGCTGTATTTCCCATTTCCTGTTTTAAGAGTGCTAATCATATTTACAGCAGAAAGCTAAATTTTCTCCTTCCATCAAACCGTGCTAGCAAGCAAATTACCAGACAAGGGATGTTTAAAGTTCCCGTGTGCTGCTATATGCTATGATTCATACACAGTCTTACTATCTGACACCCAATAAACAACTATTTTAAAAACAGCATCAGCAGTAAATACATTTAATTCCCAGAAGACCCACTACAATTGCTTTACTTGGTGTCAGAGTTTGATTTGCAAAGCAAAGGTGCTTGTCTGTAAAATTATTTAGCAGGAGAAGGCAGGCCAGCACTTCAAGACCTGTTCATCAGTTTGATATTGGATTTATTCAGCCTATTTTGATATGGTGGGAGGGAGAAGAGGGCTTTCCTGGGCTTCTTTGAATCATCCATCTACAGGATGAGCACAGGTGAGAGTAGGACATGCTGGATCAGTGCCACCCCACCACCAGCCTGTGAAGGAACAGCTCCCATAAGCTCTGCACTGGCAGCAGCAGCCCATGGCCAAAGGGGCCAGGAGCTCAGCACTATTAGGGCACAACCACAGCCATCTTCATGCCCGGTGTCACCTCACAACCAGCTTTAGTCACCCAGTCATCTCTCTTCTCCTGGCTAAAGGGAAGATATTTTGATGTTTGAAAAACCATGGCAGTCAGGTGAGGTCCTTGATAACTGGAAGAAAGGAATCATTACACCTATTTTTTAGAAAGGGGAGAAAAGAAGACTTCTGGGAGATACCACCCAGTCAGTCTTACCTCTGTGACTGGTAAGATCATGGAACAGATCCTCCTAGAGGTTCTGCTAAGGGACATAGAGGGCAGGGAGATGTTTCAAGACAGCCAGAATGGCTTTACCAAGGGCAAGTCCTGCCTGACCAACCTAGTGGCTTTCTGCAATGGAGTGACTGTATCAGCGGAAAAGGGCAGAGCAATGGATGCCATGTCTGGACTTCTGCAAGGCCTTTGATACAGTCCCCCACAACAATGCCAACTTCAAGGTCCTACACCTGAATTGAGGCAATCAACATTATGAGTAGAGGTTGGGAGATGATGTGCTAGAAAGCAGCCCTAACGCAAAGGACTTGTGGGTACTGGTGGACGAAAAGCTAGACATGAGCCAACAATGCATGCTTACAGCCCAGAAGGCCAATCACATCTTAAGCTGCCTGAAAAGAAGGATGGCCAGCAGGTCAAAGGATTACCTGGAGTATTGCATCCACCTTTGGAGCCCTCAACACATTAGACATTAGGAAGAAATTCTTTAACATGAGAATGGTGAAACACTGGAACAAGTTGCCCAGAGAGGCGGTGGAGGCCCCATCCTGGAGACATTCAACAGCAAGCTTAATGGGACTCCAAACAACCTGATCTAGTTAAAGATGTCCCTGCTCACTGCAGGGGTGTTGGACTAGATGACCTTTAAAGGTTCCTTCCAACTCAATGCATTCTATGATTCTATGATGATTGAAATACATATTTTATGCAAGATTATTATTATTGGTGGTAGTGGCGGTATTTGTAGTAGTAGTAGTAGTAACAGTATTAATACAGTCTTTGGACAAGATTTAAGCAATTCTGTAGCCTGTGTTTACGTGAAAACTTGTGATATTTTTTGTAATAAAATGTCCAGAGGCAGACACATCACAGTTCTAGGCAAGTCCTATAAAGGTGGATTTTGGGCAGGAGGCGTTTCTAGGTAGGCAGGTGGGTAGGCTTTCAAAGAAATTGAGGAAGTGGCTAATATCACCCTTCATTTTGGCATCTGCAATGAAGACAGATAGTAAAATCAGGTTTCATCAGTGTTCAGAGAACAACTTCCTGAGCCTCCATGATAATAGGTATCACGTGGTGCCTGAAAGATACAGCTGGAGACATTGTGATACAAGGGAAGTAATCACATGTTGCAAAATATTTTATGTAAGCTTTGTATATTGCCAAAGAATTAGTTTGCATATTTATTTCAGTAAAAAGTTGTTGAGGACACTGTTTCCCAGTGATGATTTAACTCTTCACAGCATTAGCACAAGATGCTCATAGCATCAGGATGAACAACCTGCCTATAGCAGTAAAATTCATGACTTCATAAGATGCCTAAACGTTTTAAACACCTAAAAAACCAATTTATTAAAAAAAAAAATGGCATACTCTACCTAGAATATGCCTTGGTCATTTTATAAAATTATTTGTTTCACGACTCCACTGTCATATACGTAGCTTGAGCTTGTGAGACCCTCAGAGCAGCACAATTTTGCTGTCAGTCATCACCCATGGCTCTCTTTCAGCTGTGATGCTTCCCATATTCCTCTGTCCCACTGGACATGCTTTAAATTGCACCCACCCATTTCCCCAGCATCTTCCTCTGAATCACATTTTGTTGTTTTCCTAGCCTAATGCAACCAAAGGACGTTAAAAAAAAAAAAAACACAAATAAATAAACACACACACACATATACACTCCCTTTGATCTTCTCCTTCATTTTTATGAGATTTGGGGTCAGGTTGTTAATACTATTCACATGTTTTTCTTTCCTGCTTTCTTTCTTTTTCTTCTTTTCTTTTTTTCTTTTTCTTTTCTTTTTTTTTTCTCGTTCTTTCCTGGGTGTTTGTGTTTATTCCCAGTGCATATGCTATCAATGTAACCCATTACTTCGTGGAAGGTAAGAGCTCCCCTGGTACTTCCAGAGCAGATAAGTAAATTCTAGCACCCATCTACGGTTCAGGCTGAATAGCAACCTCATGTTTTAACTCTAGAGACTCTCTGTTCCAGTCCTGAGTTTCATCTAAGAGACAAGTATAACCTTTGCTCCTCACTTCAGATTATTCGCTAAATTGTTTAATGGTATCAGTCCTCAGAATCACCACTAGCCTTTGGCTTTCAGTAGGGTAGACCTATGTTTACTACCACCCTTTGTTTATGGTGTAGCAGTCAGCTTTCAATCTGCATGACAAGTTTCCCTTTCCAACTCAATTTGAACTAATTTTGAGATTACAATTTTGTGCGACACCGCAATTAAAGGCGGGAGTGCAATCCACACATAGAGCATCTACAGCTTTTTCTTCACTCATCAATGCTGCGATTCTATTTTTAAAAGCAGTTAATGCCTGTGGCAAAGTGTATTCCTTCCGAACTAAGGTTGCTTGTTGCTTGTAGCTCTTTTATTCAAGAAGAAAAGAGGAGCCAGACCCAGTAAGTATAAGTAAAAGAAGGTACTTCCAGGTGCCCTTTTGATCTCCATCATTCATGATAGTGCTAGAATGTCATCAGTGTTAAATCATAACACAGAAACAGTCCCTAGCATATAATGCAGCTGGGACCAGGAAGAATTATCTCTCAGCCCAGCATTGCATGCATTTAGACAGACTCAAATGCCTTGTCTTATTAAAATAGTATGAAAAATAAAGAAATGTGAAACTTGCACCTTCCATTGAGCTCTTCATTATTTGATTCCAGGTTCTCTTGCACTCAGCATTGTGCCTGTGAGCCCACATGCAGTCAGGCTCTAGCACTCAGGTTAGACTGCCCTAGAGAGCAAAACGTCAGGGACAGCTTGATCAGAAAACACCAGCAGCCACTCCTGGTACTATGCGTCAATCTAGTTTGGGGGGAAAAGTGAAATTAAATTTCACTTAATATTTTTTATACACAAAACAAATGTGTGGATGAAATAGTTTTGGATTGTTAACAGAATGCTGCTGAGACAACAGTTGGATGTGTTAACAGACCCAGGCTAAACGGGCTAAGCAGCACTTTGTACCTTGTGTATCAGGCACAAATAGAAAGGAACGCTCTCATTGGTTTTATTGTACCTTCCTTCAGGATTTTGATACACTTTATCTTGATCCCATCAAAAAATCTTTATCCTGGTCCATAAATTTTTTTTACAAGTGTTAAAAGTACCTTATCAGCTCTCCCCTTGCTTTTCTTTAACAATCACACAGAGTGAATGAGACATGCTGCAGAGGGATTAACTACTTCGACCTGATGGAAAAAGCTGTAGAGTTACAGGTGAGATTTTAATACCTGTCTCTTCTCAGAAACCTAGTTGATATCATATCTTCTCACCCTCTTGATCACATGTGATATTCATGTTATTCATGGGATCAGTATTTCATAGGATGTCCCCACTGTCGCCTTTTCTTTTCCCCCTCTCCTTCTTCATAAAACATTTTCCGCTATGCACCATTAAACTGGAAATTGTAGCCTGTTAATAGCCTTAAAGTGTTCCCTGCAGCTCAGAATAGTGCTGAGGAGTTTGATCTGAAATTATGGATATAAGCAAAATTCAAGCAAATCAAGATTGGGTCACAGTTTTCAGAGAAAAACACCGTTCAAGGCCATGCTTACAATCTTAATTAAAGAATCCTCATGCCTACCGTAACTGTTGATTTTTTTTCAGAACTGCCAGCTTCTTGTTACATCTCTTGTCCTTTGTAAGTAAGAAAACTTTGAAAGAGTGGTAGATTCTGTGAAAATATGTTCTTAAACCACATGAAGTATGTGGTACTGAGTACAGAAACAGCCTACTTACTGATCAAAAATGTCAAGAACAGACACGGTTCTTGCTAACTGCCTAGTGCCATCTATTGATGAAAGAGTAAAAGTTGAAGGCATTTGTTGCAAAAGTATGCGTGCAACGACCTTCATCGAGACAGCACAGGAGAGAGGAGGCAGCTGCAGAGCCTCGACGGTACTGCTGAGATTGGGCTTTATGCCTGTTCCTCTGCCCAGAACCAGAAGACCTCCTGGGAGCTGCAAGAGGTAGAAGCTGTCCTCATGTTCGTCGTATGCCTTTGTACAAGCTCGGTATCCACCCGATTCCTGCTGTCTTTTCATCCTGATGCTCAAGGTCAGTAGGGAGTGCAGGGGAGTCAGTACTCCCCAAGGATCCATGTTGGGCATCAGGAGGCTTTACCCACTCCACACAGTAGAGAACTGCAGCCATCTAGCTGTGCTTCATTTTTCACCAAGTATTCTCATAGCCAGGAAGGAAACATTACAAATATAAATAATTTCCAGATTAGGAAATCTATTTAAGCCTCTGCACGCAAGCTAGCTACTGGTAGAATTCAAGGTTTCTGTACCTTTGCTGAAACATTCATGCACAGAGTCAAGTAATACACCCGGCAGTGCCCCACTGGCACCCAGTTGTTCTTCTAGAAGAACATGAATTTCTGCAGCTGGTGTATTGTATCTGCTAAGCCCTTGCACGTGTCTCAGGCGACATTAGAGTCCTATGCTCAAACATCCTCAGAGTTTTTTTGTTGATTCTTTGCTCCAAATGAGATACCTGTGTTTGCTCTCTTGAATGATGTCTTAAATGCTTCTGACAATAGTGGAAGTCCAGGCACCAAGTTCATGTGTAGGTATTTGAATTTAGATGCCTTCATCTGGACCTGGACCTGAGCTCATGCGTCTGAAAACCATCCAGCCCATCAATACAATGTAACTTGTTCAACATTTCCGATTAATTGTTTCTTTGACACCTCAGCATGATTGCTGCCCTGCGTCTTGTAAGAGACAATGAATTCCTTCACTAAATTGCTACAGCTTCCCATCTGAAAGGTTTGCTTGACTATTAACAAGGAAAAAAAAATGAAAGATAAGCATAAAGGCTTTGGGATTTCTGGTGTACATTTGTAAAACATTAGAAGCTATTCAATTCACAGCTCTTCCATTCTGTCTCCATAATATCACAGAACTTGTTTACTGTTGTTGGAGGTAGTCATTGAGAGCAGAAGGCTATAGACAACTAAGCAATGGTGACTTTATCTAAATCAAGAAATGGGAGGACTGGTATAGATTTTGAATTAAAAATTCCAAAGCATTACATAAGGTAGCACTCAGGGACTCAAGACTTTGGGAAACAAAAGTTGTAAACTAGGAGGGAATGTGCATGACTGTACTGCTTTAAGGTCTGTGATTTTGTCTAATAATTAATTACACGATAACTTTTCATTCTGAAGTAAAGTGATTGCTCCCAGAGTGTTGCAGGCATGACAAATAAGTTATACCTCACAGGTAACCACACGGGCACAGGGGGCAGCAGTCCAGGGTGTAACCTGAGAGCAGTGCAGGTCTCCTACGAGAGAACAATACTGGTAGACATTGAACTAGAAATGCACTCTGAGTAACCAAGAAAGATCAGAAGAGTTTAACCTCAGCACTGCAGTACCTAGACCCATGTACAAAATCAGCATGGAGGCAGAGGAAAAAAGGCAAGGGCACGGAATCAGCTGAAAATCTTTCTGCCGTAGCCACACCAAGCATCCACAGAGCAGGAATAAAGCAACGGATGAGCTCCCCTAGTCCCCCGCTAAGCCAAGTGGTTGAACAGTTATCAAACTCCTTGAAACTGGCAGATTGTTTTGATTCAAAAATGTGCTGTGTGTGAACCTTTCCACTTACATAATTAGGCCCTTTCTACTAATTGAAAACCTTAATCTATTCATGGTCAGCTTGTTGCCACCCAATCCGATTGTGTGCAGTGACAAAACACAACAGATACTTCTTTTCTGAGCTTTTAACTCTGCTTCTGTCTTTGAATCACATTAGAGACTCTCAGCAGGTACAAGAGTCCCATTGAGCTAGACACCCTGCTGGGATCATACATAACAAAACTCAGACTCCAAGTTTTAGCAATGTGTTATACATAGCATTATATTTTTCCAGACCAGGGTCAAAATCAGCAGTTGCCAAGGCCGAATTAGTCTGGTTAATGAGGCTTTCATTCCGGGAAAATAAGAAAAAGTGATTCCTCATATCTCTGTTTCCGTATAATAGCTACTTTTGTATAATGATCAGAGTAGAGTAAAATATTGTTAGTGATTCAAAAGAACAAAGTAATAAAAGGGCTTCAGTAGCTTGGAGGAAAGAGAATGCACTGAACTTTAAAAGATACTTAATGCATCCATAAATAAGCTAAGATAATATACAGCTCATGTAGGCTCTCATAAGTAGCACTAAGAAGAAGAGAGTAATGACTCATAAGAAAATAAAGCTAAGAAGGACAAAAATACACATTTGCTATTCCTCCCCTCTCCCCAGGTCTCAGTAAAGATCAGGAGAGTGACCTAAAACTATGCCCTCCACAAAAATCCTGCAGTACTTATTTGGGAAAAGAAAAAGTCTTTAAAATGTTCCTATATGCTACATTTCATTGCTTTGTACTTTTTTCCCTGATAATGAATACCATGATATCTGTAACCTATAATGTATAGAGATATTTTCTTTATATACACGAATTACCAGCCCAATGGGTCAGAAATGTTTAAATGGTACAACTTTTTGTTTTATAATGGCTTTTCTCCCAAGCAGTGATTTTTAAAAGCAGTAATTCAACATCTCCAGCCTCCCAAAATCCAATGCTTTCACTAAAACTTACATCTGTCCCCCATCTATATTTCCTTCAGTTATAGTGTAGAAAAGGAGAAGAAAACATTGGGGGAGGGAGGGGAAGGAAAACCAGAAGAAATATGATAGGGATTTATGTTGACAGAGGAATCCCTGGGTTCCCATCTCTGCTCTGAGTGCTCACTATTCGTGTCATTCATGCCTATATGTTACACAGTATGAAGTCACTGAGCAGCCCTTGGAGCCAAGGAGAGAAACCGTAGGGTTATCCCAACTATTCAGCTACAACAGTGCTCTCTTTGTCTTCTGATTTCTGTGAAGCACTTGGTATTTCATGGGAAGCAAAGTAGCTTCAACAGCTACCACTCCACAACCTGGGTCAGATGTGTCTGGAGGGGGGGGGCTTGTGTTGCTTCAGGCAGTAGAGGGAACTCTTTTGTGTCCCAGAGCACCCTGTTAGTACTAGATAAATGAGGATGTTCTCTTTTCATATGGTTTTTAAGGTAACACGTGACTAACCAGTGTACTTCCTCTGTAACCTGACTGGAGATCACCTTAATTAGCTTAATTAGAGTAGGCATACAGAGGAGCACTGGGTTTCCTGAGAGGGATGGATGAAATGAAAATGAAAAAGGTCATTCCAGAAAAATTAAGTTCATGTCTAGTTTTAGCTTTAAAATTATTTACTTAAATCACATTATCCAAAATAGTTTTGACCCCTAACACTGACCAAAACAACACTAAACTGAAATTGGGATTGTCAGGGTACACGGTAGAGAGCCCTGGGAGGGAGCAGTGGAAGGACCCTTAATCTGGCAGCCTCATGGCTGGCTGTCCTGCCAGCCACCCAGACAACTGAGTTTGGGGACACTTTCGCTGTGGCTGTGTGCAGCAGAAGTGACAAAGCCTCGGTGTCAGGCAGTGGTATCATGGCAGGAGTTTCCAGGCCACAGCAGTTTCCACAGCATCAAGTAAATTGTCTTAGCACTGACCACAGTTTGTCCTCATTGGCATTTAGGGCCATGCACGGGTCAACAGCAGTGGTGATAAAGCAGTTACCAAAAAGAGACATCAAATCACAATTTTTTTCATGTCTGCCAACAAGGCTTTTCTCTACCTTGGTGCTTTCTTGAACTGAAATGTCACTTTCCAGCTCTTTGTATGGATCCGTATGTGCTAACAGTGGAGTCACTGTTGGGGTGTCCTACACCCAGGCTCAGTGTAGGTCAAGATTTCCCTTGTTCAAAGCATGACAGACTGTTTTTTGCAGAATTCTGCCCCAGCAGAATGGCACTGCCGTACGCCAGCAACAGAAGACAGGAAGGGAAATAATGACAGCATGGGAAGACTTGTGCTTGTTGTGCTGGTTTTGGCTGAAGTAGAGTTAGTTTTCCTCACAGTACTTAGTATGGTGCTGTGTTTTGGATTTGTGGTGGAAAAATGTTGATAATTTAGGGAAGTTTTAGTTATTGCTGAGTAGTGCTTATACAGCATCAAAGCCTTTCCTGCTTCTCACCCCAGCCCACCACAGAGTGGGCTGGAGGTGCACAAAAGATCAGGACGGGATATAGTTGGGGAAAATACCCCAGCTGACCAGAGGGATATTCCTTGCCATGTGACATCATGCTCAGCAATAAACTAGGAGGAAGGCTGGCTGGGAAGCCACTGCTTTGGGGACAGTCTGGGCATTGGTTGGTAGTGAGCAGTTGTTTTCATCTGCGTCACTTGTCCTTCTTGGATTTTATTTCTCTTTTTTCTTTTCCTTTTCATTACAGAAAACTATTATTCTTATATTTCTGTTACTAAACTGTTTTTATCTCAACCCATGAGTTTTCTTACTCTCTTCCATCCTACCGGTAAGGACTGAGTGTGTAGCTCAGAAAATTTTCCAAAGGTGATTTCTTTTTTTAACAACTGCGCTCTACAGACACTAAAGTAATTCAGAAAGGTAAGATTATCTGAATTGCAAAATGTATAATACATTGTCTTGGTTCAGACATGTCAATCTGCTTGATCGGATCAACAGGTACAAAATGCTCTCTCTTTGGCAGTAGGTGAGTATATGAGTTCAGCTCTGTTGATATAGTCTGTTGGTTTGTGAAGCCAGATAATCAGAGATAGTGGTATTGATGTACCTAGAAGTACCCAAATCTTCCTACCAGCGGCAGTTTATTTCAGCTGATTAAACCACTAAGAAACTTTCTGTTTGCATTTTCCACAGAGATAAATCTTTTTTTCATGCATCAAAAAAAAATGAAGTCATGTGATAATGAATTATTGTCATTAGAAATGTCTTTACAACCCTTTATTGAGACACTATAGTGAGGCTGAGGTCTCTGGTGAGGACTAGTCTCAACATGCTGTCTTTGGTAATTCATGTGAAAAAATCCTCCAAGCTTGGTCAAATTATGAGACTGTCACTGTACTGGTTTGACACACAAGTACAGCAAAGACTGTTGAGTTTTTAGCCAAATAATTTGAGTATGGCACCTGCAGTGGTTATGTCAGATCTCCTTGCAGCTTTTCCATATTTATTATACTTGGTATGCCATGTCCTCAGAATGAAAAACTTTTTTCCACTTCAGGCTACAGCAACTATATTATATTTTCTCTGCAGTTTTTCTGCTGTCCTTCTGCAAGGGTTTTGTGGGATGTAAGAAAAAAGATATTATTTCACCTCTGTTTTCCATATTTGTTTCTCTACTCTTTTTTCTTTCCACAGAGTTCAGTATAAGGGACAGACCTCAGAGGGACAGTGCAGTGAAGTGTAGTGGTATCCTTACAAATCTGCTGCAGAACTGAAACAACGTGTAGTGAATGAGGTTGGCAGCTGCAGGAAGGAGCAGGGTGGCCTCATGGGAAAGGGAACTGAAGATTGCCCCAGTTCTGTCAGCTTCAAAGCTGGGGAAGGGACTCTGTACCACCCTCCATCACAGAGTTAATGTGATCCTGACCAGGTCATTTAAACCCGGTTGCTCATTGCTAGGCACTCACTGCACCCAACACCTTTATCTTCTGTTTAGCCATCATGAGATAACCAGAACCAGGCTTGCATAAACACCGAATGCTAACGTCTAACACTTTCCAACCATATATCACCTTACCCAGTGGTACCCTCTCTCTTTTTTGATCTTTCTGTTAACAAAATGTATCTTTCACTGAGAATCCTGAATTTAACTTTATTACATGTAACATGGGCTTAATAATCTATTGGTCTGGCTGAAGGATATTTTAGGCTGAGTAATACTGAACAGTGCCAAGTAAAGTTGATGCTACCAAGCTAAAAGTTGTGGTAGTGCTGTTGACCCAAGCAGTAGTTTCATATAGTGTTACAGACATTGCCTGCTTCTAGAAGTTGTTTGCAAGCCAGGACAGCTCAGACCTGCAAAGGCACGTGGCACCACCTCTGCTGTACATATCTGTATGTCACACAGATAAGCGTTATGTGAAAGCAACGAGAGAATAAGTAATGCAGTGAATTGGGAAAGTTTCGGTATGTAAGAGAAGCTTCAGCCAGGGAACAAAAGGTTATCAGCTGGTCAGGAGGTTGTCACTGTTGTGCTGCCTGGGTGAAGAAGCAGCGACGGTATCGACTGAACTGTGTGTGACAGAGAGGTCGGGCTCCCTGACAGAGGCAGCTTTTGAGGGAGAGCCATCAACAGAGCAAATGCAACTATAAAATTAGCCTCAGCTTTTACCTAAGGAATGATAGCTTCCTGATTAAATCCCTAGTTCAATCTCTGATTCTAGTAGGAAAGCTCTGATTGACCTTGGAATGACACTGAAAAATTAAATCCTGCTCTCAACCAGTTTAGTGCCTCTACCAGAGCCTAGACATGCAGCTCCTCTCCAGCAGACTTTCAAAGATATTTAAAAGCCCTAGGGTGAAGGCTGGCATTTAGTAGACAGACAAATAAGCATAAACAGCATAAACTCCTTTTGAAAATTAGATACTTAGCCTGCTCAGGCATTTCTGAATAATTCAGCAGGTGCTGATCTGCATCTTCCTCAGATTTTGAAAAAAAATGTATCTTCTTCTGACTCCTTTTTAACGGCTTACTTTAATAGTACTCCCCTAACACACCGAGGTGCAATAACTATAAATTCACTACTAGCTATATACTGTTCAAACCTGGAATAATGAGCAAATTTTTACATCCCTACACAAGCATGCAAGAAACAAATGTTACATGGAGCTGATCAAATTGCTGAATTTCTTGCACTGATGACAAATGCACAGGAGAGGGGGCTGTAGGACCAGATTGATTTTCACTCAGTGAGCCTTGAAGAGCTGAACACAGTACCATGGCTGAAGGATTATAGAAATAATGAGAAAATAGCTTGAACTTTAATGTCAGCCATTTTTAAAAATGTTTCTAAATAGTTTTGTGTTATGTGTAGCCAAGACATAAGGACTTCAACATCAGTGAATGCTCTCACTCTTACCTGTACAGTCGAACTGCAGAACTATGTCTTATAAAGATTCTTGACTGTTTTGTGTGACATAAACATTTTCTAGTATTATGAGATCAGCATGGCATATACGTTGGTGAGTGCAGAAGGAGCAGCCAAGTGGAAAACTGGCTCCTGGAATGGCTAAGATAGGTCAGCTTGAAAGATGAGAATTGGGGAGCAATCAGGCTAATTTTGCATTTACCTAGTGGAGACATGGAGTTTTGAGATAAACAAGAAAAACAACTTTCCTACCTTATTATGCCTGTTCTCATCACTTTGTTGTGTGCACGATGTCTGTTACAGGTTGTTTCTTTTTTAGATTTTTTTTTTAATTTAAATTCGTATTGGCTTGGCCTGGCCAGATTTTGGCGGCGGGGGGGGAACTACAGGGTGGCTTCTGCAAGAAGCTGCTAGAAGCTCCCCAAGTTTGATAGAGCCAATGCCAGCTGGCTTTAAAGAGGGACCCGCCGCTGGCCAAGGCTGAGCCTATCAGTAAGGTGATAGCAGAGGAACACCTCTGTGAAAAACATATTTAAGAACGGGGAAAAGAACTGCGCCATAACAGCTGGCACAGAGACGGAGGAGTGAGAATCTGTGCAGACACCAAGGTCAGTGAAGAAGGAGGAGGGGGAGAGGATGAGCTCCAGGCGCCAGAGCAGAGAGTCCCCCAGGTCTGTGGTGAAGACCATGGTGAAGCGGGTTGTCCCCCTGCAGCCCATGGGCGAGGTGCAGATGTCCACCGTGATGCCACCTTGTGTGGGTGGATGCCTGAAAGGGGACTGTAGCCCGTGGGAAGCCCGCATCAGAGCAAGTCGCTGCCGGAACCTGCAGCCCATGGAAGAGGGAATGCCCACGCTGGAGCAGGTTGGCTGGTGGGACTTTTGGGACACTGCGGGGGACTCACACTGGAGCAGTACTTAATTTCCCCAAAATTGAGTCTGTTTTGCCCGGGACGGTAAATGAGAGTGATCTCCCTGTCCTCATCTCAAACCTTGAGCCCTTTGATATATTTTCTCTCCCCATCTAGCAGAGCAGGGGGGAGTGAGAGAGCGGCTGTGTGGGCACCCGGTTGCTGGCCAGGGCCAAATCATGACAAATTTGAAAATAGTTTAGCAATAATTTCCCCAAAATTATAATTTGTGTATGATTATTCCTGATCTGATTACAGTGGCTCAGACATAGCACCATGAGACAACTTTTGGAAAGATATTCTAAAAACTGAACCAAGAAGAAGACTTCAGCACAGGAATCCACTATAAATGCCCCCTAAAGTTTAAAAGAGCTAGAAAAAGACAGCTCCGGGCAACATTTACCAGGAGTATCCATCACAATTCTATGAATAATCCTAATTATTATGGGAAAATGCAATGTATGTGCCGATGCTTTGTTTCTCACATGCAGGGTACTTTGTCTTGTTCAGACAGTTTGTCTTCTTAAACTGTGCTTTTGGAGGCTGTGTCTTCTATAGAGTCCAACTTACAGATTCTAATGGAGCCTTGGTATCTCATTTCAGGTTTTCAGATGCCTCTGATGCCATTATCAGAGTTAAACCATATATTGCAGGTCTCTTTTGTTAGTATTTATCATGTGCTTGAAATCATGGACATTCAGTCTTCAAAAATCAGAAAAGACAGCAATTTAAATGTCTTTTTCCATATAAAATCGACCCTGCGGAATTGTATTCTTTGCAGGTTTTGTCACTTTATCTTCTATGGTAATGAAAAGTTGCTGCTCTTGATTGAAAGGCTTGGCCAAGTACTAATTCAAAGTGAATATTTGAGTACTTTTTGCATTTTTTTCCTAGAGATCTGTAATGACTCATGGTCGCTTTTAATCTGACCATTATATTTTTCAGCCTGTGCTTACTTGTAATTCACAATGCGTAAATGTGAGACTATTTTAACAATGAATATTTAGCATCATTGAAATTCCGTGCATAGAAAGGTAATCCTGGACTCTCCCCAAAGACTGGCAAAAGTGAAGAAAAGTGTGCTCCTCCTACCCTACCCCTAAACAGGGACTTGGATAAGAGAGGATGACTTGTCTGCTTGTCGCAAGGTACTTTCTCCATTGCTTGGAAGACTATCAGGACTAGGTTAGATTCTTCTCTTTACAGTATTAGATGAAATGAAACTCCTGGTCAGAGCTAAATCAAACCTTGTTTGAATTGAAAAATTCCCTACATATTTTTTCAATAACCTAGGTAAATTCTTCTCCCAAGCCATATGATGAGAGGAGACAAGCTACATCTGTGAAGGACTGACTGAAGCGGATGCCACGGTTATTTTCGTTAAAAAAATACAGTGGGAGGAGGAACTGTATCCAGCTTTTACACGGTAGGTGACTTATTAGGTAGCTCACTTAAGATGTGGGGGATCCACATCAAAATAATTCAGTGGGAAACAGAAAAGCAGGCAGCCAGAGCTGCAGCCCCAACAGCACGCTGGCTATGAGTACAGCTCTGTTAACCTGCAGTTTCATTGATGCCAAGTGATCACAGAGTATGATTAAGAAAATCAAACACACCACAAGACAGTCAGGAACACAGATCTTTTATTAGTTGTTGGTCTTGGACATAACTGAAGATATTAGAGCTGTTGTGAGCTGTAAGTTGCCTTTCTACACCAGGGTGAGTAAATCCTTGAATTCCTTTCTGTTTGCACTCTCCATTTTGCAAGATGGTTTTGGCAAATGTGGGCCCATCCTGGCTACGCTTATACCACTCGAAAGAGTAAACTTCACACAACCGAAGACAGGACATGGTGTGGCTTCTTGCCCACCTTTCACACCACATTCCCACCTCCCAAGACAGCCAGCAGCACAGATGAATCCCACAGACTGCTCATCTCAGGGGGCTCCAAAAGACGTGTGCTGGACGTCCTGAGTGCGAGCTGGCTGGGTGTCAGTCTGAAGGGGAGCCTTGATAATCTATCCATGCCTGACTACTGAATATAGCAACATTTCTTGCTGACAGTTTCTCATCTTAGGTTACTTATTCTTTATTTTTGTGAAGTCTGTCATAAAGCTCCAATATAAAATGCAGACGGATGTGTGCAGAAAAAGATAAATAGTCTTGCAGTATCTAAAAGTGGTGCTGAAATCTTTTGCACACAGTATCCTGGCACCTCATCTATGAGATCCCTAATAGATACAGGCAAGTTAAGCAAGGCGTGATCTCTGTACCAGACCAGCTGTTAGAGCTGCAGAAAACAAGCAAGCTTTCAGACATGGAATCCCTTCTTCCGGTCTCAGGGAAGAGCTCTTGATTCAGAGTAAAGAAAGACCTGTGTGTCCCAGACAGAGGTGTCTATTCAAGTCTGTCTATTCAGGTTTTGTGCCTGAAGTCAGGACATCTGTGCACCAGTGCTGTCCAGTGGGTTTTGCTGCTGTATCGGTCAGACTAACAATGGATGCTAAGGGAGCATCTAAGGGAAATTAAAAGTTTCCTTTTGGAAATGCCTACCTTCAGTGATCACGAAAGGTTTGTCTTCCTCCCTCCTACAAATATCAGCTGCTGAAAATTTTAAAGGTCTGCTTAACTCCCAGTATTTTTACATGATTCTTGCATTAGGAGAGGAGAAGGGAGACAGGGAGACAGGAAGGAAGAGTAAGCACTGTGCTACCCTTGCTCATGGTTTGTTTTGTACGATGCTTGCTATGTAACAGTCCATCTAGCTCATTGTGCTCTTGCCCAAAAATAGGCATAAAAGATTGGTCAGGGAAGAGTAAGAATGGGAAAAGTATGTGCAACACATATCCCTAATGCTCTTTCAGCCATCAATTATTTCCATCTTGGGGATTTCCAAGGCTAGGTATAGCTTCCATGCATTTAGCATCTCCTCTGTGAACTTGTTCCAGTTCTTTTTTTAATATCTGCCTCTTTTGGTTGAGATGTTAGAACTACGCCTCTCAGTGAAAGGAATCACCTCCTTACTTTACATGTACATACATTGAATTTCATCAGCCATTTTGCTGCCAGCTCACTCAGTCTTGTGAAGCCTTCCTGCATCCCACAATTAGCCTTAAATTATGGTCTACGATCTTTCTTTGCCACTGATTGAACTATGGTTGTTTATGAATATCGTAGAATCACAGAATGACCTAGGCTGGGAGAGACCTTAGAGATCATCTAGTCCAATTCCCCTGCCATGGGCAGAGATACCTCTCAACTAGACCAGGTTACTCAAGGCCTCATCCAACCTGGCCTTGAACACCTGCAGCAATGGGACATCCCCATTTTCTCTGGGCAATTTATTCCAGAGTCTTGCCACCCTCATACTGAAGAATTTCTTCCTAAGATCCAGTCTAAACGTATGCTCCTTCAATTTAAATCCATTTGCCGTTGTCCTATTGCTGGACACTCTTGTAAAAAGTCCCTTTCCAGCCTTCCGGTAGGTTTCCTTCAGGTATTAAAAGGCAATTATAACATGCTGAATATGCTGAACAGTACAGATCTCTGGATGGATCTGAACTACATTTGTAAACTCCTCTTGCTTTCAAGAACTAACTGTTTCTTCCAACTCTGTTTCTCATTCTTAACAAGCTTTTTCTCTTTTTTCATCTGTGGTAGCTACCTGGTTACTGTATTTTAGATGCTTGTCCTGATGCTAAACTAGAATACCTATGGCAGACAAAACAAAAGATGGCAAAGAGTATATAAGCAGGAATCCAAGCACAGGAGCAAGGCAAAATGACAAGCTTGATATAATCTCCTAGGTTGTCTCTCCCAGTGGTTTCAAGGATAACTTAAGCAATTTTGGGTGGCATATAGCCACCTGGAGTCAGAAAAAGAGCATTCGAGCTTGATTATTGGGAAGAAAAAAAAAAAAAACAACTTTGAAGGAGCCTCTAGGCACAACCCTCTAGGCTTAAGGAGTGACAGAAGCCCAAGTGCACTGAAGGATCCAAGAAGCAGCACCACCTGGCCAGCCTGGCCCTGCACCCCAGCACTGTCACTGCTTGCATGTGCTAGGTTGCTGAGCCTCTTTGCATGCTCTGCCTGACAGGAGACAGTCCCATTTTCCTGCCATGTGCAGTTGCAGAACACCTATGTGGAGATGTCATACTTACCAGGGCTGAGACAACACGTTCTGCTCTCCAGGGGCAGGCTATGGCCAGAGTCGGAAGGTGCCTTCCCCACATCACCCTGGCAGAGACCTGCCTGGGTCATGTGGCAGCAATGGCTGAGCTCCCTTCTGCTTCTTGCCTCACATGTACAGCATCTCCCCTCCCTTTTCCATCCTGAGCTCTTCTCCATTATTGGTGATTATCACCTGACAAAACTCGCCCTCGTAGATGGTTCCAGCGAAGATGGAAAAGCTCTAGACAATACTATCATATTTCACTTGCTGGCATCCCAGAAGTTTTTGTTTCTAACTCCAAGTTCTTCCTGGACAGTTCCTCGTTTTCCTTTCCTTCCCACCCTAGTTGGAAAGAAAATAAAGATTATCAGTGCTTCTTCTAGCCAACTGGCCACCTTAAACAGACACCAGCCCTGCCTGTAGCCCACATGCATGAATACTCACACAAGGACAAGCTTAACATCCATTGCTTAGCAAAATTATTTTGAGCAACGTACCTAGGATCAGACTGATCTCTGTACAACTGTTGTAAACATAGCATAACTCTAACTCTTGGTCTCTTCTAGTACATTAAACTACACCCGTGGTTCTTCCCAATGCTTAAGGAATATAACAATTAAAAATTGTTGTTATTATGTTTCTTCCTTTCTAGATTTAAAGAAACCAAATTAGGACATTTCTACCTGCTAGAAAAGAAAAAAAAAGAAAAAAATCAGTCTATGTGCTTTCCTCTCAGCAATGTAGTGATAAACCTAAAGAAAAAAAAAAGATACAGTAAGTATTTGGTAAACAAAAACTTAGATAAACATGCCTGTTTGATAGTTATCAAGAAAGAATTTCTTCATTGCTCTACACTGAAGTAGATAAAATCCATTTACCCATGTTACTCCTTGGCTATCTCATGCCTCTCCTGCTTGGCCTCATGTTTGTAACATACCCAGATATTTTCACTACAGACTCATTTATTATTCTTATTCTATTGCTAGATGTACATCATTCATGATTCTAGGTACTACTACTGAATTTCACAGAGAATGGGAAAAGAGACATAAAATTCAGATTATTCATTGCTAAGTCTCTTTCGAGTAATTTGGCAAAAGTATTCGAGATTTTCTCCTACTAAATAAACCCAAAGAAGACAAAGATTTTTAAGTTTCAGTCACTAGGGCCCCCCAGTGACGTTAATGTTCCTGGAATGTCATTTGACCAGTTATACCAAATTACTTGTTTTCTTTGTCTCTGAATGGAGCTTCTCCTTTAACTAAATAGTAAACAATAATCTTTGTTGCAATACTTTATAAAATATTCTTAAATGAAATACTAAGATTTTATTTCTCTGTGTGCTTTTGGGGATGTTTAGCTGAATCATAGAATCATAGGATGGCCTAGGCTGGAAGGGACCTTAGAAATCATTTAATCCAACCTCCCTGTCATGGAAAGGGACGCCTCTCAACTAGATCAGGCAACACATGGGGAATGTATGAAAGAAAATCCTCTGCAAAGCAGAAAACATACCAAGGCCAAGGGGATGCTTAAAACTGAGAGTCGTCTATCAGATCCTAACTGACACTTTCTCATAAAATAGAGTTAAAGTAGAAAAATAATAATGGAAACCATTCCCCTCTATCTAAATTGGTATAAAACCAGGGAAAATCCCCTTTCATTGTTTCTCCAGCAGGAAAAACAAGGTGCAGTATTTGTTGACTTGCTGCTTGTGCCACGTGAGCAGTGATTCGAAAATGGGTTTGACAGGGAGGCTCCTGTCTGTCTCCCATATGCACACACATTACCCCTCTATGGTTCCTATAGTGTCTCTCCCACTACAGAGTCAAGGGAGGTGACGGAGCTTCACCCTGCTCCTCATTTAGATCCTGTCTCTCTCTGCTCACCATACCTGGTGCCTGCCATGGGGGAATGTACTAAAAACTGATCCTGCAAGGCAGGAAGATGGGGAAGTCTCCAGTTAGGAAAAACATGGAAGGAAATTCATAGCTTAAGGAAATGTTAAAGTTCTATTGAAAGCAGAAGGACTGAAGAACATATTTAAACCCCATTAGCTTCAATGAGAATTAAATGTGTGATCAAAGGTAAGTGCATAATTTTGTGAATAAGAATATAGACCCTTAAGTCTATAGCTGTCTCATCAACATTATCTGGAGTGGAACCAGAAATTATTTCCAGTAATCTGAGGCTAAACTATTTGAAAATTAAGCTTTATGATAAGCAAGGGACAATGATTCATGTTAGAGATCTACAGTTGTCTCTCTTCTTGTCAGTCAAAACCAAGCCTAAATCTTCATCTCAGACACACAAAATCCTTAAGGGTTTTTATTATTGCCTGGTTTTATTGCTTTATTTGTAGTTTTTATTTTCTTCTTAAAACTAGATAGAAGTTATAACTATGTTTGCCCGGATCAAGACTTCATAAAATCCTGTTAAAAATTGATGGCCTCATAAAGTGGCAGTCAAACATGCAGAAATTGTATTTTTCACAGCTTAACTGAGCAAACCCAGACAGGAAATCCTATGTAGCTTTAAAACAGCAGCAGCACATGCTGTCAGCTCTCATCTCGCTGCATGGAGGTCGTGTGCCCTGTGGTGTCCCACCTGCCAGAGTAGAGTCAGCCCAGAAGCTGCTGCCCCACAGCACTGCTGAGTGAGCAGAGAGCCACATGTGGCGCAGAGGGCCAGACAGACAACACGCAGGGGTGGGCAGCCACAGAGCAAGCCTCGTTCCGTGTCCCAGAAGTGTGTGGAGAACACCCCAAATCACAGACACAATATTCAAGGCCCTGTATTTACAGGTGTTACTCCACCTTTTCATGGTGCTGGCTTCTTACTCAACTCAGGTCTTTTCAAGGTGTTCGCTATAGCCTACATACCTGTTGAAAGTAATTGTGAGAGGAAAAAACCCTGATCTTATAAGCTTTGACAACTTGACATTCCAATATAGGATTTTTTTTTCCATTGAAACTGTAAGGCAGGACTAGAACTGTAGATCTCGTTATTTTTAATTGTCTCCTCATCTCTAAGCTTAATTCATCATCTGAAATACTAATATCTGTTAATAAAACAAAAATTTGCAACAGTAGTTCTAATTTTATTGAGTGTTTGGGGAGGTTTCAATAAAGAAAGAAAAACTTAAAGGATGTTTGTACATTTAATATTTCTCGCCTTTGCTCTTGTGCTCCACTTCTACCTGTTGTTACATTGCACTCTGAAGAAGACGGGAGGAAAAAGCTGCACTACAGAAGAGAACTCATTAGAATTTTTTACTCTTCCTAATCTGAAAACTGAAACGGGGTTATTATTTTTAAGGATAAAATGTGCTTCTCCTCCTGATGCCCTAGTGAGACCACACCTGGAATACCGTGTCCAGTTTGGGGCTCTCCAATTCAAGAGAGACAGGGACCTCCTGGAGAGAGGCCAACAGAGAGCTACAAGCATGATTAAGGGACTTGAATATCTCTCCTATCAAGAGAGACTGAGAGAACTGGGGCTGTTTAGCCTTGAAAGGAGACAGCTGAGAGGGGACCTTGTTAACGTATACAAATATCTGAGGGGTGGGTGTCAAAAGGAAGAGAACAATCTCTTCTCAGTGGTGCCCAGCAATAGAACAAGAAATAATGGTTTCAAGTTAGAACATGGTAAGTTCCACCTCAACATGAGGAGAAACTTCTTTATTGTGAGGGTGACGGAGCACTGGAACAGGCTGCCCAGAGAGGTTGTGGAGTCTCCTTCTCTGGAGACATTCAAAACCTGCCTGGATGCATTCCTGTGTGACCTGCTGTAGGTGATCCTGCTCTGGTAGGGGGGATTGTACTAGATGATCTCTAGAGGTCCCTTCCAATCCCTAATATTCTGTGATTCTATACTCTACAGACTTCTGTTCCATAGAGTTGTACAGTTTGGTACCATGGAGGTCTAATTTGCTTGTTCCCTAAGATTATCCTTCTAGTAGATCTTACCTTAAACACAAGATGTCAGGTTTTCAGCCCAAACACCTTTAGACAGGTCAAAAAAGTTTTTGGCATTGGATAAATTCTAGTATTACTGGAAAGAAGAAAAACACTTAAAAATTAAGCAAAAGATGACTGCACAATATCTTTGACTTGTATGGTAGGGCTTTGACAACTAGCTCTTTGTGTTTCTAAATTACTGCCATGCTGGAGATGCCAGACAAGGAAATTGGATCTGACTCTCCATATCCTGAGACTGGCAGAACACAGTTCAGTCATTTAATCCTGGTAAATATTATTTAATCACTAGAGGCCTGCTGTGTTCCTTCTATGCCCTTCTGAAAGACTGTACAAATGGGAAACATAGTCCAAAAGATATATATAGAATAAGGGGTTTGGAATAGAGCATAAAATCTTCCTGTTTAGATAAACTCCACTGTGTAAGTAGAGATTTTTTAAAATAGTATATGGTCCATTGTACAAAAGCAGCAATGGTTCCGATGCGTGAAGCAGGATCTAGACCTAAATGTTCCTAAAGCTTAAAGTTTTTAGTGTACAGCACTGTGGATCAAAACTAATGCTACAATGGAAAGTGCTTTTGTTATTAATCTTGTGGTCTGTGATCAGATCCAGCTCTAAACACACATGACCTGGATGACAGATGAAGGAGCAGTTAGACCGTGAAGGAGCGTATCCCTGGTTTGAAGCTGCAGAATGACTCTCCCACGCATCATGCTTTCTTAACAACCACTCTGTAGCTTTTACTAGCACATACATTTAGTAAAATTGCTATTTTGCATAAGCTCTGTGTCGATTTTACACAGAGTCCTGCAGTCACTAAAGGTTTCCTTTCTAGTCAACTGATGTGTTTCACTGATGATTTTGATTGCAGATCTCAGAGCCAGTAGGGAAGTAAATTTGGCTTTTCAAGTATTGACTTGGTAGCTGAAGGAAAGCTCTCACACTGAGTTTTCATATATTGTTTACAACATAATCTAGAAAATATAAACCACAGTACTATACATGTACTAAATGCATTTTAAAACAAAACATTAAAACCTTCTATGATTGGTTTCCTCTAGGCTACAGTTAAAGCTATTTGAATGCCTTAGAATTTGAAATTATAACACCCTCCTGTCTGCAGTGGAGACTTTTTACCCCAGCCCAGAAGAGAACAGAATTAAAGCACGTACAGTAATTCCTTACTTTGGCGCAGAGCTTAAAGATGATCAGTGGAGGAACAAAAAATATGAGTACTACAAGTACAATCTACATAGCAAAAATCCATGGCAGACAACACCATGATCACTTAATACATGGCAAGATATCAGGCAGGAGAACAATGTCCTGGAAAGCTCCATGTTTAAAAATGGAGAAAGAAAACTAAGAAACAAAGAGATTTTTACTGATAAAGTCACAGAAGTGATAATTCAGGAAGTAAACCTGTAGAGGAGTAGAGGCAGTACTTCCAAAAAAGAGGGTAGAACAGGCAACATACTTGTTTTCCTCCTGAATTCTCTGCAACAGGATTTCCTCAACACATCATGAGGAGTCATGTAAATATACCCCCTTTGGCTACATGACAGGAATCATTTCCTTCACTGTGCTTGCAGGGAAGGAAAGCAAAAAACAGAGGTCAGGATCTTGGGGATTTGTATTAGCAGATAGCACTTAGTCAGGAAAGGGATAAAGATTACAGGGGAAGTAGTGCTATTGGTCTGTAATCCTTTTCTGTCACACATACTTTCTATATTAATCATAAGAAATATGTGGAAAAATTTAAGCTTCAATATTATTCACTTTCAATTTCTAATTAGTGCTTAATGCAGGGTATAAAGACTTCAAAATGTACCTAGAACAAGCTCACAAGCTGATATTTTGTTAGCATCCACAAATGTGAGAGTGAAAATTTTTCTGCCCAAGTTTTCAAACATTTCTGTGCATATCTCCACTGCAAAGAAAGAAATGTGAAAACACGCATCTTAAATCACAGCAAGTTTATTGGCATATGCTTAGCATTGTTCTCTCTGCTTCACGGATTTAAATGCTGAATGGTAGCTTAGATTAGATATCCTAGTTTTAGCATTGTGCCACACAACCAAGAAGAGTTAAAATAGTATGACTGTGTGCTGAGGTTTTCTTTTCAGTTTCTGAACTGGAAGTTCAAGACATCCATTTTCAGCAGCCTAAGAAGTGTGGACCTTGCCTACATGAAAGCAAGGCAACAGCTGCGCTGGAATCCTTTAAGTACTGTAACCCCGTTCACTTGGACACAATTTTGCCAGTTCAACAGCTTAAGCTTTCTGAATAGGAAAGAGAAAATACTGCTCCCATATACAAGCATCTAATGTATCTACAGCCACCCTAGGAACTGCATCAGTATAAATCCCAGGCAAAAAACCTGCACTGCAGACAAAGCTGTTAACCTGGAAGAAGCACAGCAGCTTCCTTAAAATGGTCTGTTTGCAGGAATTGCTGTGATTCTTCCTGATAATACTTCTGCATAACACAGTGCTCCAGCAGCCCCTCGTTGAGGTTTAACACATTCTCACAGAGAAAGCCCAGACTTCTGCAGCAGCACCATGCCTCAGCTTTTTCAGATCTGGTCGACATTCAGAAGTTTCACTGGTTACAGCCAACACCAGAAAGGACTCCTCTAATAGGTTTCAGTCCTATTTCCTACCTACATGATAGGTACAGAGTACACATCATGCACATTTGATGGAAAGGTAACTTTTAGAAAATCGTCCACCCTTGGAGACTTTAAGCACTACAAAAACAATTACATCTGTTGAGAATTACTAGTTTATTTTTCTGTTACATTAAGACATTTTATCTGAATGTGGCTAACACTCAAGTTAAACTCAACTTTGTATAGCTGCTCTGTCTTTACTGATAGTCACCGTATGTATTTCTAGCCAGCCCATGAAATTATCGAGCAATGCCAGGACACACACCACTCCCTACTGAACTCTACTAGAAACGGCCCCACCTGATGTTTCTTTCCTATTGATGATTACTTCTTCATTTCAGTTACCGGGTTTGCATCTTTTTTATGTGTATCCTACTTCTGATGCAATGTCATGTGTTTTAAAACAAGAATACCCTACAGCATTAAGATAAATGCTTCACCTATTTTTAAATAATGCGTATTTAGTCAACTTTAGACCATCCTCTTGTCCTGTTGGTGTGACTAAGGAAGCTGGGAAGACACCATCTAGAGGTACATGATATTAACTGATAACATGATAATAACATCATGCTGATTTATTTAAATGAACATGTCTTGTTCTAGGCATTGTTTCACTGCCATTGATGGAGGTTACACCTTCACTAGCTCTGAATTGCCTCGATTTATTTTCACTGATTTAAAATCATGCTGTTAGTGCTGTGTTCAGATCAGTTCTTAGCTTACAAAAATTTGCCATATATCTTAAAGTTGTGTTCTGAAGGAACGACAGATAAATGTTTTCCCTGGAAAATAAGTACTCAATAAATACACTTCATTATTATTGGCAGCATAAAGAAAGCCTACAGATGTTTCATCTATGAATTGTTTAACCCTGGCATTAGAACTTTTTGCGTGCGAGAAGTTTCATAGGTGATAAAAGCTTAGAAGACAAATCTGATTGCAATTACAGTTATATGTTGATTTCTGACAGTTGCTCTCTTCTCTTTATTTTTATACTCTCTTATAAGCAGATTGAGTCACTCCAAGTAGCATGTGAGGTCACACTAAGTCAAGCAATCATAAGTAGTCAGATACTTCCTGATCTAATTAACATAAGGAATGCTCTTTATTGCACTTATACTTACTATTTTTTATAAAATGTAAAAGTGAAAGCTCTCACTTGTTGCTGAAGAACATGGTGGTGAAACTTTTCTTCATGAGCCTAACTTAAGTTTGTCTGAGATTTAAATTTATGCCAATGCTTTTTATCCTAGTGCTTTGAAGCTACATCAAGTGAGTCAGTCTCAGTTCTTCTCATGAAGAGACTCACGTAGCAAGGATCCATCACAACTGTTGCCTTCCCAGCAGACAAGCACATGAGTGGCTCCTTGGGAAGGCTCCTGTGATAGCTTGGCATTTTTGAGATTTATTTTATTTTAATGTTGCTGATAAGCATACCAGATCCACAAAAAAAAAAAAATGCAGCACTTTCACTGCAACCTTGACTTGCCAGCAGTGTCAGATTCCACTCTGACAGCCTAAAGATTTTGTTTTCTCTCCAGATGGTATCTTCAAATGTTACATTTTTTCCCCTAGTTATGTTTCCCTAGGATAAGATGCCCTTTCATTACTCCAGGGATTGTTTCAACATCTCTTTTTCTTTTCATCACGCCATCCAGGACTTAATCTAAGCAAGTAACCTTATCATTAGGGCAAGATGCTTCTAAAATGGCTACTAAAAAGCAACTTTTGTAGGGAGACTGCAAACTGTTTCTCATCTTTATTTATCAAGTTCCTAGCCAATTTTTTCTTTTCTTTAAAAACAGATTTCTATAGTAGTCTGTAGATTGCACTAGCTGGCTTGCATTTTTTAATATTACTACTTTTAATATTATTTTAATATCATTACTTTTGACCTTGTTTAAAACAAGACATATCAGACAACAGAAGATAGGAAAAGACTTCTAGGAACAGTTTTTTCAAGTTTGCTGAAACAAACTGTTTGGTAAACATTGAAACAGGCTGCCCAGGGCAAGGGTAGCATCACCTCCATCCCTGGAGGTGTTCAAAAAGTGTGTAAGACACAGCACTTTGGGACATGGTTTAGTGGTCACATTAGTGTTGGGTTGACAGGTGGACTTGATGATCTTAGAGTTCTTTTCCAACCTTAATGATTCTATGATTCTAAGTAAATAATGTAATGTATTCCCTGTTAATTGGTGTTTCTTAGCAGCCTTTTCAAAGAGAAGAGCCATGTTACACTGTCTTGTTGTCCTGGGTTTAGCTGAAAACCCAGTCCTGTTTAGTGAATTTTACTTTCTAGTTTAGTGTCTTCTAAAAGGCTGCACTTTCTGAAGTCAGCAGCATGTTTTTGCAGACAGTGTGTGCTACTGGCAGTGATAACACCTGATGTTTACAGTCACTGCCTGGGACTGGTATGTAGAAAGTCTCTTGCTTATACTTATTCCTGTAGTGACCAAGGCCACTGCTGGCTCTTGTGTGCCACGCTGGGGGTGCTGGGTAGTAAGAGCGGGGCACAAGGAAGTAAAAGGTTGCACCTCCAGGGGGTAACAGACAGGACAGGTGACCAATGAGAGTATTCCATCCCATATACGTCATATTTAGTATAAATTGAGTGATCACGAGAGTTTCGTCCCCTTTTCGGCCTTTTCGCCCTTCCTTTCTGCAATGGCCGGTGTCCAGAGAGGACTCCATCTGATCTCCTGATTTTGATCCGGATCCTGAGTTCCCGAATCCAGCTCCCTGTATCCAGCTCCCGCCGCCGCTGAGCCTGGGGTTTCCCCAGTGCCTCCTGCTCTGCAGCACCAGTGGTGATTTCTATCGGGGGAGGGAGTCGGGTTTGATATCGGGCTATTATCCATAGTTGTATATAGTTCTTTACTTTTATCTTTTTACCATTATTCCTATTACTTTCATTAAAACTGTTCTAGTTCTAGGTTTTTTTCTCCTCTAACACGTAAGTCTCTCTGCCTCATTCCCTTTTCTCTTCCCCTTTGGCGGGGGGGAAGAGGGGGTTAGATAGCGTCTGTCCGCATTAGTGGCCGGCCCAGCCCTAACCCACGACACTTGTGTAACATATAGGATGTATATTGCTACAAGTAAACTGTTTTATCAGAGCAATTTGCTGCCTGTTCTCATCTCCGATGCTTCTCAGTCCCCATGGCAGTCAAACTCTCTATAGAATAATCAGTACAACATACAGAATAGTCAATATACCACTACTTTAATTTGGAGATAATTCAAGCTCCTTTTTTCCATCCAGCTGTTAAGATCTTCTGAGCATGGCACCTCTACAGTGGAGCTAGCCTTTACAGGCTGGAAACCACAGAGGCTTTGCAAATTAGAGTCAAAGACGTAAAACGGACCTTTATTTTGACCTGTAATGGTACAAAACCGGTATTGTCTTGATCTCCAGAATGACTTACTAAGTGTAAGCAAACATTATTTCTCATGGCAGTAATAAAAATAAATTTGTGGAGAGAAATTATAATATTTTCCTCCTGCTAATGAATTACATTTTATTCTGGCTTTTCTTTCCTCAGCAGAATTTTCACACATGTCCTGCCAAATATTTGCTTCGGTACACCTGGTAAAATCCCACTGGAAATCTGGACACATTATCTGAGCAAGGGAAAATTATTAGATTGCTGCCTTCTTACACAAAGAGACTGTGAGGTTGAAGGTGAGTAAAGTTCCTGGCATTAGCTTGTGTGTGTGAAACCCTCATAGCACACCTGTGTTATGCAGTAATGACTAAAGTCCAGCAGAGAAATCCTCATGAACGTGGTGCTCAGCAGTCAAAGTACCTGAATGTACATAATTTTAACTGTAAAATTTGCTACTAGCTAATTTCTTGTGATACACTGGATGTTTAAATGACTGGGGTTTTTCTGTGTTACAGCAAGACCTGGAGCATCAGCCAAGACCAAGGAGTTCAACAGGCGATGACGGTGCCGCAGCTGCAAACACTCCTTGTCACACACAGCTTACAGCCTAAGTAATTGAAACAGGCAAAGGGTAAAAGGGGAAACAGAGATATAGGAGTATCTCATCTAAGTTCACAGAGCTGGTCAGTCACGGTGCTGAGATTAGAAAGGGGGGCCCCCACTCAAGTGCCCTCACCATGAGACCGTCCTGCCTGTCCCTGCTCGGCTGGCGAAAGCAGCTCGATTTGTCACAGCAGCTCATTGCAGAAGCGGTAAGTCTCAGCAGAGTCACAAAGCGTGTAATGGGAGCCTCTGCTGATAACAGTGGGTTTTGTTGAATTACACAGATGAGCACAAGGAAGTCTTCAAAACCATTCTGAAATTTGGCTTTAAGAAGTAAAGAAGCGTAATTAAAAAATAGCTAATTTGAATAGCTCTATATATGCCCACTGTCTGATCAGGTTAATTACTTAATTTGATTATTTTCTGAAATCCTTTAAAATTATTAACATTGTAACAAACCCCCTCTAGTACAAAATGATAAAAGCATAATTTGATAATCCTGTAATAAGGGTAGACAATTGTTTAAACAAATGTTCAACTGCTTTTCAGGCCTAAAGCTAAGAAGGAAAAGATACCAATTTGCACATCAGAGAATTACTCATGACATTTTCAAAAATGTAACTGTTAAGTCTTTATTTTACAAAACATTCTATTCATGTGTCATTCTGCATAGTTAATTAAAAAAAAAAAAAAACAGCTATAAAATATATTTTCCCTTCAGGAGAATTTACTCTTGCTATGCTGTTGGCAGGTAGTCCTGTGGCCAGATTTTACTATAAAAATAACTTCAAAGGAATATTAATAAAAATAACACAGTAATGAAGGATTCTTTCTTTGGGAAAGTCTAAAAAATGCTGATGTAGTTTGGAACAGTCCCATGCCTGTATTGCTGCTGACGGTGGTGAATAAATTCAGCTTCCTCAAAATGACTGCATTGCATCCAGGCTGTGCATCAAGGCATTTCATTCCAGATTAACATTGATAAATGATTCAGGTGTCTGCTGATAAGGAGAAAAATGGTGATTGTGGGATACATGGAGTGTATCTTGATTCAGGAGTGGATTCTAGGACTAACATCAAATAAACTCACCTGGGGAAGCAATCTGTGGTCATCAGATTGATCAGATTCCCAGAGGAGTCTCTCAGTTTTAACCTGAAGAACTTAAATATATATATTGCTGCTCTATGAAAAGTTTGATGTTTAAGTACCTTGCTTCACTCAAGCGGTTCTTTGCATTTGCTGAAGATGAAAAGGATTCTCAGGTTACACAAAGGGTGATACTGTGGTAAGAAAGTCTAAGAAGAATAAAATATTTGGGTGAGGAGAAGGAAGATGTTTCTATCAGATTAAGCTGCTGGCGAATCTAGCCCTCAACAGGGAAACTGGATTCAGCAAGATCAGAAACAGAAACGTTGTCCTGAGTCTGTCTACATAGCTGTAGGCTAAACACAGAGCTATGTGGCATTTTTAAGAAGAAAAGATAAAATGGGAAAAAAAAGAGGAAGGCACTAAAGATGAGTGATGCAGGCAGAGAACTAAGAAAAAAAGTGTTGCACGTGTAAAGAAGGATTTTTATTACAAAATATGCTGGATACATTATTGCAAAACAAGAGAATTGTTGAGGAGGATGAATTGAGGTTGTAGGTGCCCTTTAAAAGATAACTTGAGACATTGGTAAGATCTGTTTGAAAAGTTCCATAAATTTCAGGAAAACATGTTCTCTCCCTAGCCCAGGTGTGGATAGTAGGCACATATGTGGTCCCAAAAGTTTCCTCTGCTTGAAGAAACATGAATATATCTACCTTATAATTTCAGTGATGTGCCAGTGACTGTGCTCTCCCAAAGGTTTCTGATGATGAACAAAACAGCAAAAGCTGCTCATTAGAATTTCTGGAGATACTCTCAAAACACATAGTTGTATTTTGAAGGTTGTTTCCATAAGACTAGATAAATATAATGGCACAGACTGTTTCCCAAATAAATACTGTACCAATTAAACTAGGGACACAGTCATTCTTCCTGATTTAATTAGGTTTCTAAGAAATTATTCTAGTGCATGCTGTCTTCTAACCTGCACTTTCTGTAGAACATACATGACTCTTTCACCTTACAAGACGAACAGAAGCCCAAGGAGATAACTATAGGTTCATTCTAGCTGCAGAAACATATTGCATAACTATTAAAACCAAGTACTATGAAGGATAATTCCTCTTGCATACTATAATTCATTTGCCAGGAAGATTATTCTAGGTGAGTTATACAACTATATCCTCTTCATCTCCAAATAACTTGTGCCCATGTATCCCACCTAAAGACAGAACTGCCAATGAAGGAGAAGCTTTAAGAGTTCTGTTCTTACTGGGCAGTTGCAGAAAACTGTTGTCATGACTGCTAAACCATTACCACAAACTTTTGCCACAGGAGGTCATAGATGTTTTTTGGTGAAAACTGTCAAGCCAGCATAGCCAGTTTATAACTTTCGGAAGCAGGACCATGTCTAGAGTACAAGTGGTATATATGGGACGCAGCCTGGAGGATGTAAGACAACATATTGTATATGGAGCATACAGAACAGTGAGAATTTGTGGGGGTTATCTGTGGGGAGGAACTAGATGAGTTTTAAGGTCCATTTGAACCCAAAGCATTCTCTGATTCTATGAATTACAAGTGTTTGGGTATAAACATGACAACCTGAATTTTTATTTAATTTTCAAAATAAACATTTGGTTAAAGATATTTCGTAAAATATTCAGAATACATTTGCAACATTAGGCCAAAAAGAAAATGAAAATTTCAAATACTTTAAAAAACAATAGCAAAGTAAAAAAAAAAACCCTCCAAGCAAGTTCTACATCCAGTGACCCAGTACCCTGCTGCAAGCTACTTACTGCTACATGTAGGAAAATAAGTCTTCAAATTTCCTCAGAGACCATCAACATAAGCCCAGAAGAATGAATGTTAATTACACATCCTAAAAATATTATTTTCAGTAAAAGTAATTTATATGAATTCTCAAGAACTACAGCCTTCAGAAATTGAGTCCTCCTTTTATATGTGTGTACACACACACATAGACAGACCTAGCTCATACAGCTGGCACAGCCTGCTTTAGCTCTGCTATGTTGCTAAAAGTATCCAATCAGTTTTCCAGTTCACTACAGAACTGCTTCAGTGGTTGTGTGTAGCAATGAATTCTGTATTCTTTCACTGAAATTTTATTGTGCTCTTTGATTAAAGGAAAGAAAGGAAGAAGGAAAGAAGGAACTAAAGGAAAATAAGGAAGGATGGAAATTGTCAGGCAATATTTTGTAAAATTTTACGAATCGGGTTCATTGATGCAATAGCCACAACTTCGTTCAGTGTGAATAAAAAAAATAAATAAAATCCTAAACTCAGGCATTACCAGAACTGTTGTAGTTAATTACATTTATTGTTTGAAAACCCAATCCATATTTTCTGGGTCTCAGCTGCGACATTTAAAAATCAGGCATGAGTAAAAAACCACCCATAAACATACCTATTCAAACCGAAGCTTCCAATAGCTTTAACACAGAAGAAAAAAAAAAACTGACTTTACTGGATTACCAAAGGTAGGCAAAACCAGATTCTGGTGTACCATGTTGTATAGGGCTTTCCAAAACTGGGAATCCCTCACAGAGAATGAATGCCCTGCCAGCTGCTTCCTCGTACTTCATTTGCAGAGCTCAAATGTGTGGATCTCTGTGGAGTTTGACTTGGCATTATATCACAGAGAGAAAAGTAATTTTTCAAGCAGCTAGACCCAGTTCCACACAACTGTGCTCAAACATCATGAAGTTTCTGTAAACCAAACAGTTTGGCAAGAAAAAGGTTTATCTCTGTAGGATAATTATTTTAATTTTTTATCTTATGCAAATACAGTAGTGCTGCTATCTTTTTAGTATCTTCTGTAAGGATTTATTTCAAGTCTAGACATGCTCCGCAGAGAGTGTAAAATGTGTGGATTTAAAATCACATTTTGAAACGAGAAGGTTTTAGGAACAGAGTCATTCTGGATGCAAATCTGATGCATGGTTTCTCAAAACCTGGGCAACCGCCACCCTAAGATATACCATGTAAACTGTCAGTCAGCAGCAGAGCAACCTGTTGGGGAAGCACACGTTCAGCACCATACAGGCTCCTCCCAGCAGTGCACTGAGCTTCATGAACCAGCATCCCTCACTGACCACTTGTTCTCCCACCAGCCCTCTTGAGGAATATGTGGGTGCCATGCAACACGGCATCCTATTTTGTCAGTTTAATGGAGGCTAGTGAGGGGCTCGGGTGGTCTTTTTTTGAGAATTCTTCTTCCCTGCAGTCATTCAAATATAAGTCTATGTGAAGGCATGGTGGGAAAGGCAATCAGTACTTGCTAGCAGGTCATGCTGTGTTTACCTCAGCACAGTCATTTCTTTCAGTCCACTACTCTATCATTTCATATTCTTTGATATTCTCAAAAGATTATATATGAAATATGGCAATGACTTGTTGCAAAGCATACATATGTCAAGGAGCCATGAGGCAGGAGATGGTGGGTCCCCCTCAGGAACTGCCAGGCAAGATCTCAATAGCAAGGGCTGGTGCCTCCATCTCAGCCAGCAGCAGGGCAGGATGGGGGTCACTGGGGGCAGCTGAGGCTGGTACATCTGACCCCTGTTCGTAGTTGGGGCCAGCAGGACCCAGGTCCAGGCACAGGCCCCTGAACTATCCTCTGTCCACAGTCTCATTAGGGCATGCACAATTCTGTAACTCATATTTGCCTCATGCTTCCCCTTAGACAAGCACGATTTGCATCACCATCCTGAATTACTCAGGACCGTTCTTCCCCTGCTGTGCTTTAGCACGTGCCTTCCTGAATTAGCAGCTGAACAATATTGCATGATCTTGCAAGGATGTTGTCTTTCCAGGTTTTTTCTTTAAGGTCCATCTTCTTGAATAACAGAGTTGCAGGAAATTCTGATATTTATTCATTCATTAGAAGTTTTACACTTTGTATTTTCAAAGTAAGCTTTGGGAGCATGAACTCTAGAGACTCAAATAAGAAAAGCTGAATAAACATTGTTTAAAAGAAATAATTCCTCTACGATTTTCCTGCAGAGTTAACTGCACTCTGATGTACAAATCCATTCACACTGACTTCCAGGTCAGCTTGAGTCTGGAAGAAATACAACATTTTCAAGCTGAAGGGCCCCCAAGCCAGGAGATGTTGCCAGTTGTCACACAGGGAGCTTGGGCTGCCTCCGCTTCCAGACTTCGGCAGGGTAGGCTCCTCAAGCAGCTTTTTGGGAGGCTCAGCTCCTCCCTAGAGTGCACGCACATATCACTGCCGCACAGGGACCTCCAACGCTGGGCTGTCGCCGTTCTGTGTCCTTGATGTCCCGCACTTTGAGGCAGCTGGAGGGCTGCCGAGCTCAAGCATGGAGCCAGAGACGCTGCGGGAGTCTGAGCTAATGACCTCACCAGGGTTGGGGTTGCAGCACGCAGACACCCCTTGCATCCCCTGCTGTCATCTCCCCACTTGGGGAACTCCTTCTCTGGTTAGCCCAGCCCCATGCCCTCTCGAGCACAGCAGCTGATTAACTTCTAATAGTCTAGACGATGTTTGGGACGGAAACTGCACAGTCCCTGCTAAGTTCCTCAGTTGCTGCAGGATCAGCTCCGTGACATCTGCCCTACATGATGTTAAAACTGATGACGTCAAGGTCTGGAAAAACTGTCTCCAGGCAGGAGGCACCGGCGTGCTGGCAGACCCTCAGAGCGGAATGTGCAGGCATTGCTCTAATTCCCTTAACTGTGAGGGAACAAAGCAGACATCGTTTGGGACCTACATGCATCCACCTGCTTTAGATGGCTGAAATTATTTCTGTGACTGTCACTGCACTGCCTGTTTGCAGCGTGTAGCTCTTACAGCGGAGCCACTTCTGATCGCTGTGATCAGTTTTTTTAAATAGGATGGTCACAGTTTGCTCAGAAGACGTTGCTCCGGGACCGCGAAGGTGTGAATTGAGATTGGAAAGGCGTTAAATAAAATTTAAACCGGTGCTTCCTTCCTCCGTCACTCCTCTCCCCGTGCTTTCGAGCACAGGGCGGCTCCAGGCGAGCGGTGCTACGCGGCGCCTCCGCAGAGGCAGGAGAGACGGGGCGGGCTGGGCAGCGATCTGGGGGGACGGGGCGGCCCCCGGTAGGCGGCACGCGGCGGAAGCGACGGACGGGCACGCGGGGCGAGCCGCCTCTCGAGCAGGCACGCGGTGTTTACAGTTGAATGGGGGGCGGGGCCAAGGGGCGGTCGCGTCCGGAGCGAGGCGGAGGCAGGCGGCGGGCAGGGGCGGTCGTCGCTGCAGGCGAGGGGCGGTGACGCGTGGGGCGGCTGCGAGGCGCGGTCGGGCGCGCTGCCCCCGCGGCACCAGGAGGGGAGGCTGCCCGCGTCCTCCCCGGTATGGGGGTCGGGCTCCGGTCGAGACCCCGCGGGCGGCGCTGACCTGAGCGGCACCCGCTGCTCCCTGCCCTTCGGGGAGGAGGCCGGGCGGCGGCCGGTGCCCTCGGGCGGGCGGCGCGGGGCTCGGCGCGGTGGGCCGCGGGGCTCGGGACCCGGAAGCAGAAGCGGGGCCGGGAGGCGGCTGGATGGGAAGGAGCAGCGGCGGCGGCGGGCGGCGATGGGGGAGCAGCAGAGCTCGCTGAGCGCCCCGCGGGCGGCCGCCGCGCCGCAGAGCCCGGCCGGGGATTCACGGGACCCCGGCCCCGACGAGCCGCCTTCGCTGCGAGAGTCGGCCCCGGGCGGCGGGCTGGCTGGGCTGGGGCGAAGCGGGGAGCCGCCGCCGCAGCCACCCGTCGCCAGCAGCCCCGAGCGGCGAGGGGCCGGAGAGGAGGAGGAGGCGGAGGCCGGGCCGGAGCAGTCGCCCGCCGCCGGGGAACCAGCGGCCCTGGCGGAGGAGGGGCCGGAGGGGGGCAACGGCCGCCGCCGCCCCCCCCGGCGGCACGTGTACTGCACCGTCTACTGCGTGGAGAACGACCGGCCGGCCGAAGCCCCCGCCTCCCCCCCGCAGCGGCGACCCGGGCGGGGGGGCAGCCCTCGGCCCGGCGCGGGGTGGCGGCGGGCAGCGACCCGCTGTCGGCGGGCGGCAGCATCGAGGTGGTGGACTTGTACCTGCTGCCCGAGCCCTTCTCCGGGCTGATCGCGGGGGAGTTCGGGCCGCTGCTGATGCTGAGCTGCCGCGTGTGCCTGGAGGAGAAGCCCATCAAGCCCCTGTCCTGCTGCAAGAAGGCGGTGTGCGAGGAGTGCCTCAAGCGGTACCTCAGCTCCCAGGTAGGGCCCGGCGAGGCGCTGTCAACTTGCCCTGGGCGGCGGGGGGAAACTCTCAACCTGGTGCAGTCGCAGCTCCAGCCCACCCTGGTGTCGCGGGTGTTGGGCATGAGGCAGCATCGCGGGTCGCCGGCTTAAGTATCGCTCCGGGCCGGACTCGGCAGCTTGTGCGACCGGCAAGTTGTGTTCTGGTGGAGTTGGGCTGGTGTAGACCTTTGCTACCCCTTACGGAATGCGTTTGGCAACGTGTGAGTCTGCTAGTTTAATGACCGTTTGTTTGCGAAGTGTTTGCTTGTGGGTTATTACGCAGCCTGTCGGGTCGGTTGCTTTTACTATAGGATCGAGGAATGGTTTGGGTTGGAAGGAACCTTAAGGATTGTCTGGCTCCAACCCCCGTGCCATGGACAGGGACACCTCCCACTAGACTGGGCTGCTAAAGCCCCATCCAGCCTGGCCTTGAACGCTCCCAGCGAGGGGGCTGCCACAACTTCTCTGGGCAAGCTGTTCCAGTGTCTCACCACCCTCACAGTAAAAAATTTCTTCGTAATATCTAATCTAAATCTATCTTCTTCTTTCAGTTTGAAACCGTTACCCCTTGTCCTATCATTACACTCCCTGATAAAAGTCCCCCCCATCTTTCCAGTGGGCCTGCTTTAAGTCATGGAAGGCTGCTCTAAGGTCTCCCTGGAGTTTTTTGGCTCTTCCCATCTTTTCCACAATTTTCTCTTTAAATTGTTAAACTTACTGCCATGTGGCTGGCACCAGTTTCTGTTAAAGACGAGTGCAAAAAATAACAAGGGGCAGAGTTTGGGATTGTTAGCAGCTGCTTCTGAGGCAGCTCCTGGAGTTAGGGCCTGGGGGTGTTGGCTACCATCCCTCAGCCCCTTGCACCATTGGATGCCTGTGCTGCCATGGGTGTGTGCGGGTGTTCGATGTGTCTATGATGCAGCTGCTCGGCCTGTTCCTCTGAGAATTCAGGTTTGGTGTTATACCAATTATGAAGGAGTAAAATAGTGTTGGAAGGTGAGAAATGCATGTCTGTGTGATTGTGAATGAAGAATCGCAGTTACAACAGTAAACAAGAATTTCTTTTGGGGGGAGGGAAAACACAAAACACAACACCTATTCCATCTGGGGCAGATAACTGCTTGTCCGGGCTAGGTAGCTACTAATGTATAGGTTGCTCACATCTTTATCACTGTTTTGTCAGTCAGAACTTCTGTTTCAAACCAATATCAGCAGCTTGAAAGCACAGCTCTGTCTTTGCTGGTGTTTTTAGTAACTGGTTTTAGCATCACAAAACACTTGTGCATTGTTTCTGTGCTAGTGTAGGCATGCCCTAAACCCAGAGAGCATTGGAGAAGTATGGGTATGTGGGAAAAACAAAACCAGATAAACCCTTTGCTTACCACCTTTTTGTTTTTATTCAACAGAAACTTTTGGGACGTACTCACTGGAGACGTACTGGTTTGGTGGTAGAATGAATTTTTACACCTATTGGGGCTAGGAGCTGTGCTGGGCAGTCTATGCTTCTGCTGGGCTGGATGGATAAGGACGGGAGGGGTGGCTGCAGCTACCCCCATGCACTGTAAATAGTTCTTGGACTGTTCTGACTGGGGAACATTTCAGTTTGGAAATTGCATATACTGGCTAAAGTGAAGCGCGTACTTCTCTCTGGGCTTTGGTAGGCAACTTAACATTTGCTAGTGCTGCTAGCATTTGTTCTGGCTAACAGGAAGCTCGCCAGTGTTTTTATGGACAACCTTCGTTACGTTTAGATGACAGGGAAGGATGTATCGTGGAACTGATGGATGAGAGAAGCAAAGTTCTGTTTTCTATGTCTCCTGCAACATAGAAACTCAACAGCACTTAACAAGCCTTCTCAAGCCTTCGTGCACAGAGCTCGAAATGTTTTGGTTTGTAGTTTTGTGGTGGACTGAAGACTCTTTAAGTTTTTAGAGTATATCACCAGGGCATGTTTGTGCCACCTTTGCATTTTACCACTGAGGTCATGTGTTGGAATGTTGTCTTGCTTTGAAGCTGGAAATTGCAAAGTGGTGTAATGTCAAGATGGTCTTTGCCAGCTGCTGCAGGTGCCTGCAGCTTATAGTGATCTAATGGAAGTTATGTGATCCAGTAGCTAAAGCCATACCGAAGACCCCTTCTCCTTGGTTCAGGCTGGATTCTTGGAGGGATGTTCCATCAGCTTGGTGGCTAAAACAGCTGGCTGGGCTGGGAACAATCTCTGTGCTCACTGAATTGAGTTTAGCGTTGCCAGCTGTTGGACGCGTATGCAGGGATGCCCTCTTCAAGGGGAGCATCTGCCGTTGCTGAGCACTCCGCAAAGCTCATCCCAGCAGCTATTAAAAGGTCTACTTGGCAGATAGCCGTGTGGGTACTTATTCCTCTATGTACAAGATGGGGCTGGGATACAGATGCGGAGGAAGGGAGGTCTGCAGCAGGGATACTGATCTCGTGGAGAGAGAATCACAGGGCATTTCTTTGAGCGTGTTGTTACAGATGCTGCTATGACCAGGCAGAATTTTAGTTCCTTGATAAATTTGCTTAGGGGAAAAGAAAACAAAATACCCTCAAATAAATCCAGTGTGTTCTTCCCCTGTCTTCCTTTTTTGAAAAGAACAAGAAAGTGTTATTTCTATGAGAAGAACAAGAAGTGATCTATCTTTCCTTTGTGCTGTGGAAGGACCTTGTGACTCATCCTGAGGAGAGAGAAAAGGCTTCTCCATGTCAGTTTCACCAGAGAAGTTTCTGGGAAGGATAAGTGGAAAGGCAGTGCAGGAGAGAAATAAAACCTTTCATCTTTGAGACTTAGCACTTGGTGTAGCAAAGAAAAAAAGCTTATCAAAAGTTCAAAAGCAGTAAATGTTAAAAAGCTGTTCTGTTTGAAAATGTTAAGATATTGTCAGTTTGGATACAGTTGAAAATAAACAAAGACAACTGGAAAACAAAACCCCAACCAGTATTAGGCATTGTTTAGATCTGGTTTCCTTGTCAGAGGAGTAGCAGTGCCCTTTGTTTGAGAGGATACTGGCTGACTCTTAAGTCTCTGGAGGAGTGGTCTTTCATGCTGAAAATGTGCAGTATGTTGGCAAAAGTATAACGCTTAAATAAGGCATGTTGCTTTTAATGTCAGTGTATGCTTTCCCACTGAAGAAAGCTAGATTGTTGATGAAGGCTTCATCAGCGTTTCTGAAATGATGCTTAATGGAGTAACAAAGCAAAAACCCTGTTAATGCACTTAGCCCTCTTCTGCGCAAACCTGTAACAGCATCAAAACTTCTGCCTTAGGGCCCTTTCTAGATCAGAAAACCAACTGAAATTTTAGGTGTTGTTGAAAAGATTATACAGATGAAAATACTCCAGCTGCACAGTTTGCAGAGTTTGCTTGTAGTGTTACAGGCATGCTGGTGAATGATTTAGGAATGTCGCATCTGAAGGTCCTTAGAGGTCAATTCCAGTCTTCCTTATCACCGACACCTTGCTGCATAATCCCTTTCATAGACTTAATGGATGGAGCAGAAGCTTAGCAGGCGAGTCTGGAGTGCCCAGGCTGATCTGGAACCTGGCTTTTGGTAAATTGCGTAACTTTACCTCTGCCTCAGTTTAGCTGTTCTTTTTCCTAGCCTAACACTTGCAGATGCCTGAGGGCTTTTCTGAGTCTGACTACTACCAATTAATCTGGCATTCACAATGAGAATTTCTATGACTATTTTCTTGGCCCCAGAGAAATTGAGGGAGGGGAGTAGGTATGGGTGATGGGTTAGTATGAAAGAGATTGTGGGTCTTGCAACTCGGCACTTAGTGTAAGTCCCAGAGAGCCTGGGTCAGGTCCCAACAAGCACCATCTCCAGGAATTGGTGCAGCCCAAAGCTGTTCTTTGTTGTTACGCTTAATTTAGAAGAGTGTGAATGTTTGAAATGTCAATGCTCTTCTAGGGCTGTGGTGCTTATGGAGTCCATCTCCATGGGCTTTCAGGTATGTGTCAAGTGAGGTCAGAATCAAAAGAGTGGAAGAACACTTGTGCATCCAGCATACAAACTGCAGATGGGGCGGGAAGAACCAGGGCACTAAATCTCACAGATGTAGTATTATGTGCACATCTCCTTCACTTTCTGTTTTCCTCTCCATTTAACATGGCACAAACCTGGGTTATTCCAGCAGCTCTGTGCACACATTGGTTCACTAAATGAGTGATTCACTTCCTAGCCTTTCCCGGCTGCTTCATATGTCTGAGTCAGAGGCAGTATTAGTGCCTGGTTTTGCTTTTTGTCCATATGTGTCCAGGTTGGGGGTAGGATTTGTTTTGAAATTTTATTTAAGAATAAACAAATAAATATGGGAAGAATTTTGACTTAAGAAGAGAGGGAAAAGACCTAAAGTTTAACTAGGTCTTTAATTTCTCCTGTACTGGTAAAAAGGCTAAGGTTTATGTGTGTTTTCTCATCTCCCTAATCTGTAAACCTGAAAAATGCTATTTAGAATAACAATGGCACTCCTCAGTTTTTAACAAATACTGACTAGACCAAAATAACATTTACTGTTTCCTAACATCTGTAAAGTACAATATGATCTCTAATATGTATTTGAAGCTATATGTATATAAATTGTATCAGTACTTGTTTCACTTCATAGGAAAAGTGGCTGTAAAACTTTTATAGAATCATTGGTGATTCGACTGTCTGCTTTTTTACATGTAAAGCAGGAAACTTGATAATCCAGTTTTGATCCTATGCTTATTAGTGATGCTTTATTTTGTAAATCTTGTAATTCTCTTGGAGCAGTCATTCTTGCATTAAAGGATTTTGGGTAAGTTAATTAAACAGCATACATATACTCTATCAGATATTATGGTGCTTTAATTATAGGAGCTCTAATGAGATTAGTGGCCATGAGTAAATC
The DNA here is from genome assembly GCA_020746105.1 of Trogon surrucura. Taxonomy (NCBI): domain Eukaryota; kingdom Metazoa; phylum Chordata; class Aves; order Trogoniformes; family Trogonidae; genus Trogon; species Trogon surrucura. The sequence goes on from CM036618.1 coordinate 59,725,720, forward strand.
AGAAGGGATTGTTGGGGGTGGAGAAGGGCCGCATACAACAGCTTTTTGTGCATGGCTGGTTTTAGTGGGACTAAAATCCTGTTCTCCTCTCCTGAACATGAAATGGTCTTTCCTCTGCCTGGGACCTGTTATCAGTCTTCCTCTCTCTGTGACCCGAGATCTTGTTTTTGACCCCTTTCTGTGTATGGTTTCTTTCTGAAAGACCTGGAGAAAAAACCAGCTGACTGTTACAGTCAGGATTTTTGTGGAGAATGTAATTATAAAACCAGTAGTAGTAAAGAGGGGAATTTAGGAACAGGCTGTATTGCTTACAGCTAGTACCAGCTTGGAGCCAGAGGGACTTGACACCTGTGTGCCTCTTCAGGTGTCTGATAGTATCGTATAAATGATACACCTTCAAAGCTGTAGTCTGGCTGCTGCTGAAAACCAGAAATGTAGGCATCAAGTGCTGAATCATCTGATAGTTAATGAGCTGCTTTTGCCCTGAGTCAAACCAGAGCTCCGCAGGGCGGCCACTGTCATTCAGTGGGAGAGAAGCTCTGTGTTTCCAAGGGTTATTAATCCAAAGCCGTGCTCTTAACACTAGCTACCAAGTTGCTAGGGCAGCTGTGGACTGACTACCAGGAGGTGATGGCAGAATGAGTGGCCACCCTCCTAGTGACATTGCAAGAACACACAAGTTTCCAAAGGAGGGAGAGAGGTGCAGGAGGAGAAGAGAATATATTATATTCTAGATTACAGGCTTTCTAAACCGAACCAACCACATCAGCCACTGTAAGAGTAGAAGGAGGTGGTGGATGGACCTGACCCATCAGCTCTGAGCAGCCTGTAAACTGCAGGAGCACCTGAACTTCTTCACTGTTATTTTCAGCAAACAGCTCTGAAAGTCTGTCCTGTTCTCTTGATCACAGAATGTGTTGTATTTGGTGCTGGTGCCAAAATGCTGCTATGTTGCCAGCTGCCCAAGGGCTGTCACAGGTCAAGATGACACCCAAGTAACTTCAAAGTTAGAAGCATCAGACTTTGAAGTTAGGCTGGCTTTTAGTCCCTCTTGAATGTTTGCTGATGGATCTAGTTTGGGCCAAAACTTAAGTTTGAAACAAAAGTTTACAAAATCAAGCATTGTGAGAAATGCTTCTAAATTCTTTTAAAAGAAAACTGATTTTGAGCAATGTTTTTGAATGATAATACTGACTAGGTGTCCTAGTGTCTGTAGACCTAGGTACTCTGTCAGCATACCACCACTTTGTGTGATAAGTTTATTCCCTGTCTGGAAGTAGCTGCAAGCTTACTCTAAATGAATAGCTTTGTTTTCCTCTTGTTTGGATAGATCTTTGCCGGATGTAGAACTGGAATATGTAGCCATCATTTCTTAGCCATGCTATTACAGAGTGAAGGGGAAAAAGAGTGACTTTTCTTAAAGCTGAGAAGATTTCTGTTAAAACTCTGATCTGTTGTATCAGAGATGCGGGGTAGTAGAAAAGATGGTGTCACCTTTGAACAGCTGTAGGAAGGGTTTTGCTAATGGGGAAGAGCCTGAATTCCTGGGCTGAGGATAAATGGTGTCATGAAATCGTAGATGTTGGCAGCAAGGTAAATGGCAAGTTCTACAGCGGTGATACGAATTGGTTGGTGTTAATAGTAAAGCTGATTTTGAAAGGTAAAGATTTCCTCTGCATGTGAAATCGCAGCGGGAGATGAAGAACTGGCTTTGTTTTAGCTTGGGTCGAAATCGAGTTCTGAAAGTGTGGGATTTCTGTAAAGCAGAAGCCCTGCTTGTCAGCTGCCCCCCATAGCCAGCGTGTTGCACCTCGCTGGTCCGTTGGTGGTGTTGGCGTTGGGGACCGCAGACAGGCTGAGCCGTGAGATCGTCTGCCGCGTGCCTTCCCTCCCACTGCTCGCACCAGCTGTTCCCAGGAGCTACAGGGCACAGGTATGGACTTAGTCCAGGGACTTTGAAGTGAAATGGGTTGAAAACTGAACTGTTGGGTTTTAATTGCCCAAGGAGCAATGAAGGAGTTAAATGGGAGTTGGGAAGGCCTTCAGCTCACCTCTATTCAGTTCCTCTCTATCTCCACCCAGAACAACTGTTCTTCCAACTGCTGTGGGGCCTCTTGGCCCTTCATTCCTCTCTTCTTCTTGTACAAATATCTTGCTTCCTGCTGTCTAAACCAGCCAGGCTCAAGGAAGGTACATATCTTACATGGCCAGGATCTAAGTACATTGTCAAAATGATTAAGAGTTGTAGGGAATGTGATTTCTTCAAAAGAATTTTAACTGGTGAAGAAGGGCATTACTTACCTACCCAGTTCCACTAGTTTTTCTGTCTTTCTGTGTGTTTTAGCTGCTTGCACTTATGTTTTTTTTTGCTCTTTTTAATACTTGCTGTACAACTTATACTTTTAAAAAAAAAATCCTTGTCTGTAGGATTTTATTAGCCAAGTACCTGTGTCTTTCTGCCATAGAAATGTGACACGTTTGTCTTGTGATGAAGAGGCTATTTAACTTTTGATTCTGTTTTTAAGTACTTGGAAACTTTTGATAATGGAAAAAAAATTAATTTTAGTTGGAAATTAATGTGAACATAACATTCCTGTTTAATAGCCAGTTCTTAAATGTATGTTTTTCTGTTATGGCACACATATATTTATTATATAGGTAAATAAGCATTGTGATTGTGGTTGCATAATAAGTGAAATAAAAAAATTAGAATTTAAGATTTTCTTTATAGAAAAGAAAACTTCGTGGATTTCAGTGCAGGTCAGAAGTTTAACAGTAGTTTAAGCCAGATTTGGAACTGAATTTGAAATGGCTTACAGTCCATATTTCCCTTCATAGCTACCTCACTGCTTCAATTTGAGTGTGTATTTTCACTGACAAGCTTGTTGGGATGTGTGGTTGCTACTGTTTATTTACTTAATTGTGAGAAAGACTGTACACTTCCTAGATTACAATTTCATGAAAAGATACAGAAATTTCTAAAGCTATACTACTTCCTTTTCCTTATGAGCTTGCTAGCAGACTGTAGTACGCTTATAAAACTGCAAATATCTTTTACCAGGAGTATTGGATTGAAATAATAATAAAAGTACCTTTCCTCTTCTGTGGGCTTTTTTTCCCCCAATGGCGTTATTTATTCAGTACAGTATACTTTATATTGGTATTGTAGTGGAGAATAGAAGGGGCAAAGTTGAACTTTGTCAAGCCTGGTCATGCTGATGCTATTGCGTATTGTTTTCTACCATCAACATGACACGAATGGCAACAAAGGCTCCTCTCTAGTTTAATTGGTTTGGCTCCGTGATCTCGGAGGAATGGTGGTGTATTCGCGTGGGGGTGTAGGCTGGGGAGCTGAATAACTCTGTCCTTTTAGGTTGTAGGAAAGGGAAGTCCTATCCAAACTGTTTCAACAGTGGTGTGGCTCTGTGGGACTGCTCACACAATAAGAGGAAGGAAGAAGAGTGAGAAAAAGATTGCCAGGCTGGGAAGGGCTTGGGGATGTTGTAAGAACTGATTTGCCCCATAAAGTGGCCTTGGTCAGGGTAAGCTTTCGTAAAACAAAAGGGAATCATGAGGACTGGTGACCTCCATGTATAAGGTGGATCTTTGGCCTCTGTTTAAACCTGCAGCTGAATATGGGCCAATTATTCTGCTAATTGGTGGCCAGAAAGTGAAATGGGATGGAGGCAGGCAGGAAATAAATCTAATTTAAAAAAAAAAAAAAGTGATGGATTTTAAACACAATTAAAAGTATAGAACTTCCGGGAAAATAGTGGGCTAGTGTTTGGTGGGGTTTTTTTTTTACACCCTGTAGGCAGCAGAGAGGAGGTAGGTGCAGCGTGCTGTCTGCAACACTTACAGGAGTGCTGTGAGAGGTGCCACGTTCCTGAACAAGCAAAAAGGGCTTCACTGTTGCTGCAGCGTGGGGTCAAAGAAATGGCGAGGGGGAGAGCTTCTTAATTCTTTCAGTTATTTTAATGCTGCTTGTTGTGTGAGTGCGTTCTTTGGGAAGAGGACACCTTATGCCTTTCCATTCCAGCACCCCTGTGCAGTGCCAGGTAAAATTTGTCTGCTTAGAAGTACTCCTTTAGAGGCCTTATGGAAGTAAGTATGTGAAGTGCTCAGTGCTTTTTCAAGTGCACGTGCACTTCAGTTGTGCAATAGCTTGGAAACTCTGCTTAGTTGACTTTATGGTATTAGCATGCAGCTTAAAAAGGGGAAAGAATGTGCAACTTAAAAGTGTTTTGGAATGGATGGATCCACAAAAGAGCAAACATGCCCCATCATATTTAGGTGCAAAGTGTTGTGTACCAACTACAAAATGCATGTGTTAGGACTCCAGGCAGAATTATGGTGGTGATGGTATATTTTTGTTGTGGTGAACTAATCCTACTCACGTTAAGCCAGAAGATCAGTTGTAAAACACTAGAGTTCTTTATAAATGATGTTGCTGTTAGACACATGGGTATTGACATACACATGGCCATCTAGACCTCAGAGTGGCTGAAGTGAAATACATTATTAAAATCTGGATATTTCAAAATATTTATAGTCCCTATTTTTCTTACATAGGAGTAGTGAAAATTTAATCAACCTCATAAATTTTCACCAATTTGCATAAAGTAGATGCAGCCTCACTTCTGTTGTATTTCTCAGTAACACTTGAAGAGTAAGTTTTCAAACTTCTGAAGATGCCCATTCTTTCAAGGCATTATCTGGAGTTATAACTTTCTTTTTAAATTACTTGCATCCTTCCAGTCTCAAGTTTTAAACCGTTCTTGCAGTGAGTTGTGACTGTTACTGATGGGCATTGCTGAGTGCTTTTGCCTCAGTGAAGTAGATATTTCATGTGAAGGCTTGATTTGTTGTTCTTTTTGTGAGAATAACTCAGCAAATCCTGCTTGAAATATCCCAGAACGTAATGCTTCATGAAGACCCCATCTGGGCCAAGTCAGGTAGGCAGACAAGGCCAAGCCATCGCTTTCAGTAAATTAAGGATCTAAAATGAGTTCTGGATTGCATTCTTTTTCTTTCTATATCACAAAAAGCAAACCTTGTCTAAAGCTGAAGTCTGTAGTCATTTTAGACAGAAGTGCTGTTCACCTCCACTTGCAACTTGTTCCCTGCTGTTTATGCATCATCTGATCCACCAGCAGAAAAAAAAAATTATGTTTTAAAAGTAACCTTTTACAACCATGTTTTGTTTTTTACTTTTTTGGGGGGTGGAAGGGGATGTCTTACCCAGTTCGCAGTTGTTTCATTCACAGTGTGCATATATTTATTCCCCCGCAAGGCAGGATAGAATAAAGTGTCCATGACTAAGCAGGGCCATTTGTTTTGGCACTTGTCAACAAAATGATTGAAAAGGCAGCACAAGGGAAGGGGCTAGAACATGTTCAGGATGACGGCACGTGGAGGTTTTCATTGGAGCTCTCGATGAAATCAAACCTGCAATTTGGTCCTGTTGCTGCATCATTTCCTCTTTCACAATCCAGACGGAAGTTGTGGCTTGTCCAGTGCCCGAAGGTGCGTCTGCACCCCCAGCTCCTGGGCAGGCGTGGTGGCACGGTCCAGAGCGTTTTTCTGAGCTACCTGCAGCCCTGAGGTTCCCAGCCCAGGCTGGTACCTGCTAGTCCTGTCTGTGCTGCCTGTGGCATCACTAGGTAAGAAGCTATCAACTAGCTGGAATTTTAAAGCATCCCTGAGTATTTTATAAACATAGAACTGAATATTCCTAAGGCAGTTTTACAGGTGAAGTTTTGTGTGTGAATATTGTTACAGATGAGGAACCTGGTTTTTTTCAACTTGCTTGTTTCAACAGCTTTAGTTTGCTGCATTCAAGCAATGCCAACAAATATGATCATTATTTTCTTGAGAGAAATTTTTCCTGCACTGGACAACTCTCAAAAGAAGTTCCTTGTTTCTCCTTACCTGTTTGAATGACAAGTGAAAAGATCCAGAGCTCAAAAATAATAGAAAGCTTTCTGGTTTTTATTGTGTGAATTGTGGGATAGTGTTTTGTTGGTGGTTTTTTTGGGGGGGGGGATGGAGGTAGTATTTTTCTGCGAAGAAACAAAATGCATGGAGACTTTATTAATAATGTTATTTAAAAATGCACTAACAGAACGAGGTACAGCACAGTTGTGGAAGAACTGCTATGCTTCGTCGTGAGATCTTTGCTGATGATCTTTCTTTTTGAGCTTGTTCATTCTTTTTTTTTTTTTTGGTACAAGTACAAAAAACTTGGTTTAGAGATGAAAACCAAAATCAACTTATTACTATTCCAATATGGTCTTTTGCACTCTAATTGACTTTTTATGTTTTTATAGGTATACTAGTTTTGACCCATAAAAAAATAAAGCCTGTTTTTATAGTGGGTATAGAAATTTTTTTAGGCTCTATGTAATCCACATTTATGACATGTGCATTAGCATGAATGGAGTGTAGCTACAGCTTTCACAATCTAGAAGCACGTTTCATAGTGAGAAGCACTGAGAAGCACTGAGATGCTTGTGTGGGTTTTGTTTGGAGATGAGGGAGGAAACGAAGGAGAGGACTCCCTTTCCTTGCCTCAATACTGAACTGGCACCAGCTGGTAAGTTTTCTGATACTAACTAGCTTGCCATTTAGCTTCTGTATTGAGTTTTGATCTGGGATAATTTTATCAGTCCTTATGGTGAAAAGAAAGAGCATGGAAGAGGGGTTTTGATGATTTTTGTTTTTCAAGTAGGAGCTCCCCCAATTGTTGGAATATTAGTAGGAGGCAGCAAATCTGGGTTAACGATGATGGGTGATGTTAGGAGCCAATAATGATGGAACTGCTGAAAAGGGGAATGCAATTTGAGGATGTAGTAGAGAGAGGGGAGTAATGAGGCTGTTTTATGTGGTGATACTTTCTTCAGAATCTCAGGCACCAAGGTTTAAGAAAAATGGTGGGAACCAGGAAGGACTGCAAGGAAACTCCAGGAAGGAACCAGGAGGAGAAGGAATTGCTCTCTAAATGCAAGAGGGGGTAAGCTGGGTAGGCACTCTAAATGACTTTCAGCACAACACAAACTAGAAAAGTTGCAATGAATAAAGTTAGGCTGGAAATCAGCATGGGCCTGTATATTTGGCATAGGAGGGAGGGAACTTGGACAACCCTTCCAGTCTCTGAATTTGGAAAGAAAGGTGCACTATCTGAGCAGTTCTCAAAGCCAGCACCTTTGATGCTGTCAAAAAGAACTCGCTGTGTGGCACCATTATGCTCTGAATTTGGCCCAGTTGGATGAGAAAGGCTGCCTGCCCCTCTCGGAGTGCACTCTGGCGAGAAGCTCGAGTCCAGTGAGGAAATGGTGGAAGAGTTTTACTGTCTGGTGGTGTGGTTTTTTTAACCGTAAAAAACAGCAAAGAATTTTTTAATGCCCAACATGCCCAACCTGTAAGCACTGTGCTTCAAGTCATGCTTTTGGGTCTGGCATTTTTCAATCCGGAAGAAATTTGGAGTCAAATGTCTCACTGTTTTTGGGAGAAATGGCTTTTAACTAAACTTTGAAATGGTGTTTTTGAGACTGTGTTTCGTTAGATCAAGCTGGCTGAGTCGGAATAATTTCCACGTGGTTCCCCTCCTCCGCTGGCAGGGGAGAGACTTCGTTGCCGTTACCTGAGTTGACCTACACCATAGAGGATGCCTTTGTGAAATGACTCTCCAAGGGAACTCATGCAGGCTGTTGTATAAAGAAACTTATGAGAGAAAGAACAATTAGCACAGATAGGTATTTGGGTTTTTTTTTTTTTTTTCACAGATTGATTTTACATGAAAACAGAGAAGAGAAGAGAACAGATGAAAAACTATCTCTGAAATCAGGTAGTTTGAGTGTGGGGCTTGTTAGAATTTTTTTCTTTTTTTTGAGAAACTACAGTTACCAGCTGGGCAAATGTACTGTTAATTACTGGAAGATAATAGCTGATAGTTTTTGAACTTCCTTATCTTTCTGTTAGTTTTTAGTTTAGCTTCACTTCATAGACTACAGCATCATCATCCTGGATTTATCTCCTGATACTTATTCTAAAGGCCTTTTTTTTCCTTTTAGCTTTTGAATACCAATGTCTGACAAGTATTTTAAAAGGGTTTTAGCATCCTTAAAGTACATACATTGGCTGCCAGGTAGTCTTTTGTTACCTTGAGGTGGTTGCAGGGTGATTTGTTGGGGATTCTGGTGAAATCCATCCTGTCTCTTTGTCTGGCCTGGTAGGGAGGGTCTTGCTGCTGAGGTGCAATAAAATTCGAGTTTCTGTAATTGTCAAAAAATATACCTGCAAGCTGCCTGAATGAACTTGTTGGAGCTGTTGTGCTGTTTATAGTTGAAGTCTGTCTGGGAAGATGAATTTCATGGAAGCATTAATCGATTTAATTTTTAGCTCCAAAGTGTTAGGCACTAAGCTGATCACAAGCCGACTTCTGGATTTTAACAAACCTTATGCAAACACAGAGACCATAGATGCTGACACCGACAGGTGCTGAAACATTACTTCATGTATGTAAGCCGTGATGGAAAAAATGATGACTATATCTGGAATGTATCAAATAATAGTATATCTTGTGTAATGGTCCATTGGGACACTTGAAAAATACTGAAGTACTGCCCAAGGAATAGGAAAAGGCGGATAAAATGAAGTAAGTGACTGACTGATAAGTATTTTGAGTGGGCTATAAACCTTTTATTTATGGCAGGAAGTAGAGCTTCTTCAAAAGGTATATGCTTATCTAATGAGTGCTGTAAAGATCCTGGAGAATGACCTCTATTCTCACCAGCTTCCAACTTTTTTTCCCTTTCCTCTTGCCTTTCCTGGATGAGCTTCCTTTCCATTGTCAGAAGCTTTTTAAATGGTATTTCCTTTCCATAGTGATCCTTTCTGCTTACGGTATTTACACTTGTTCACTGAAAAGGTAAAGGTTTATACAGTTAAAGACTGACTTGGTCATGGTATAGGGTTACTTGTCAGTGCCATTAAAGTGAATGTGTTGTAGTGGAAGAAATGTAGCCTCTGTCATATGCTGTTTGGGGCAAGGAATTGTTACTCAGCCATAGACTTTGCTTATCTCTGCCGTGCTGTTGGAGTCCTTGTCTTGTTTTTCTTCCTGACAGTATATAATTGACCAGGAGCGGGATTTCCTTGCAGGAGGGTCTTTGTAATCAGATGTCATGTCCTTTTGTCTATGCAGCTGCTTTTGAGCAAGTATGGTCCACAGCACAGATTTCACTGAGAGCTGGCCTCACTTAGCACTGGTGGTGGCTCTCTGTAGTGTTCAGCTATGACACTTGAGCAAGGCTGAACCTTCACACATCAGTTACAGCTGATTTAAGATGCTCCTCATGTTCTGTGCTGTACCTGTACACCTATGGAGGTGGGACTGAACTACATTCACAGCACAGAAATTACAGATTCTTTCTTTCCCCCCATCGCCCTTATTGCGGGTCACATGAAGTGTTGTTACTTGTGGCTTAGAGAAAATCTGGACTAGCCTGTGTTACTCTTACTCAACTGTGATTTCAGCATGCTGATTTTGAAGGTCATAGAATGGTTTGCCTTGTGCTTCTATTACACAGCTATTTTTTGTGGTAAAGTGGAGCAGTTGTGAAATTTGGAAGCAAAAAAAATCATGCAAGCATGTAGCAGAAGATTATCTCACTTACATTGATTATTACAAAATTCTCTTTGAAGATGAACCCCCCTCCCTCAAGCAGCAGATGAATTCTCCCTTTTCTTACTTGTCTCAAGCTCTAGAAGTGAGGAGAAGGTGGAGTAGCCATGAAATTAAGACCTCATTTGTCTGCCTTTTTTTTTTTTTTAAACTTTTTTTCCCCCCTCCTCTCTTTCTCTGGACATAATTTGGTTGGGGGTGGGAGGACAATGGGAAATGGAGTTACTCCCCCTGAAGCAGTCGACTTTCCTCCCAGAGTGTTTTACAGGTGGCACCTTTTTGTGCGATGTGACAGATTTGTTCAATGGCAGTTTTAATGTTTCCATTAAACCTGTGTACCTTATTGGAGGTAGTGAGAGGTGTTTTGATTCCATGTAGGTGTTCAAGTGCTCGTGCAGGAAGTGACTAATACGATTGAGCAGGTAGAGCTGACCTGATGAGACCAGAAAGAAAATGTGTTTTATTTTAAGAAGAGCAGCTGTTACTACACAATTTAGAGAGCACATTATGTGGCAGTAGGAAATTCAGTCTTGACTTAGCATGTTTTTGTTTTGACCACTTATACGCATTTTAGAAATTATATTTTTGAGGAGTTAAGGTTTAGAGAATTTATCTGCATATATTGTCTTGGGTTGTACAACAGATATATTAATTGTGCTAATACTACATGTTGCGAACCCACCCAAACAGGAAATTGCTAATAGCTTGCCTTTTTTTTTTAAAAAAAAAAAAAATTAAAAATTAGGGTAGCTGATCAGTTTTAGCTGTCCTATAGTGACCACAGTGGAAAATGCCTACTTCTAATTCCAGTTTAAATTTTTAAATCAGTTTTGCTCATCTTTTTGAGGAAAAGATGGTGGGTTTTGGTATGGTTTCATGTGAAACTAATTTCAGACTTGTAAAATTCTAAAATTTTTTTCTTTTGCTCAAAATCTAAGTTTGGGGAAGTGGTCCCAGTTGTTGAAATTTCCTTGAATGTGGAAATACAGTGTCAAATGACACTGACTACTGTTATAATATAAATATTTGTGATGATAATTAAACTTCTATACTGAAGTTAAATTACAGATCATTTCATGAAAGAGGAATGCATTTTGCATAGCTTCCTTTCTCCTTTCATGTTTCTACTTGAGTTTTTATGTTTGGACTATTGCTGTTGGTTTCCTTCTGAATTTTTGTACATCTGGAAATTGTAATATTTGTGTAATATAGGCAGAATTTTGATGCTCTCATCTTAGTGGCAATTAAAGAAAACAACCCTAGTCTGTTCTCATGGGCTTTTTCGTCCACTTTGTGTGTGTGTGTATTTTGTTGTTTGTTCTGCTTTTCTGGTTAGATCTCTTGAGCAGTTTCTACTGGTTGGCCAGGTTTTCTTTGCTGTACTGCACCTGAATTTGTGGCTCTATGGGTTTTACTTTCCATGTGTCTCTTAAAAGTACTTATGTTGCATGGTAGTTAATGCTGTATATATACAGTTTGTCTAATTACATGTAGGACATGAATCTACCACCTTCTATCATAAGATATTCATAAAATATTTATCTACTGTCATAGCTAAGGAAGAAAATCATTGAAGTCCCATGTGAATTCATCAAAAGCTTTTTTTTTTGAGTAAAAGTATTTTCTATGTATCACAGTTACGATTTATTGTTGTCTGTTAGAATCAAACAACCCAAATCCAGACTTCTAGATTTTCTTGTTTTCTTGCAAATGGAAATGTTCCATCCCATTTGAATCTGTGTGTAAAATCACAGAAAGAATCATTTTAAATATCTCAGAGAGTGAACTCTGGAGAAACTCACCTTTTGTTGTTCCTGCTAGCATCCTCAAAATACCAAAAAAAAAAAAATCACATTTAGGCTATTTCACTAAAAAGCTGTAATGTTTCAATGATTGAATAGGGAGTCAAATGATATGTGATGAAAAATTGCAGTTAAACTTGTGCAGATTTTTCGTTAGATGGCTTAACTCACTAAGTAATTCTGACAGCATTAAGCTCTCTCAAGTCTTGTGGGAGTTGAGCAAGATTCACATTTTGTCCATCCTGGCTATTTTAGATCTCTGTGATACTCTGTGATGGATCCCAGAGCGGGGTGGCAGTTTTCTGGTGTGCATACCTGTTCCTTTCCTGCTGTCCAGGAGGAGCAAGCGAGTCAAAATGCATCAAGAACAGCAGGATGGAGGTGGCAGAGGAATAAAATGGAATGGGACAGAAATCCTTGTGTCTGGATACAGTGCCACAACGTGGAAGCTGAAGGCCGTCCACATGCCAATGGCACTTTTGTCAGGCTTCTAATGGGGAGCATGAGGGTTTAACCAGGGCTGGCTTGGTGAAGAGTAAGAACAATTTGGCATGGGGAGTTCTGGCACAGAGAGACCCGAGAGGGGTGGGAAGCAGCAGGGCTGGGAGGGGGAGAGGCAGGCTGCAGGGCCTCGCTTGCTGTCTGTATTTGCACTGCCTAGGATGAGATCTCTCCTGGAAAATGTCTCTCTTAATGCTGACCACCATCAAAAAACTGCCTACTACTAGCCATTACTCCCTAAGTTCAAGTGTCAGTTTTTTTTTCTTCTATGCATGACGATTGACTTCTAGGCACTTTGTCAGCAAGCTGGAAGCTGTACAGCTTGTACAGCTGCTTTTTTAGGAGGAGGATCACTATAACTTTCGTGAGTCTAGGAGCTGTGAGATGATAGAGGATAATGTAATAGTTAAGGTAGGAGAATTGTGGTGGTGCTGTGTTTTCCTGCCAGTATTAGAGCCTTGCAAGGTGGTGCTAGCCAAGTCCCCAATCCAGGCTTCTCACAGATGACCACGTAATGCAGTGACTCAGCCAGTGAACTCGCCTTTGGCACTCCAAGTCACTAGGAGCTGTGCTTTGAGGTTAATCAAGGTGACGTTAGTAAAAAGACAGGCTTATTTGCAAGGTGTTCATACGCTATAGTGAGAAATTAATCATTTTAGAGATTTGGTGTACAGAAATAGCTCAGGATGCACATTAAAAAATGCTTTTATGATCTCTATTTTATCATTCTTCTCTGTGGTGAAAGAGTTGATAACCTGTTCTTTCTTACTGATTACCATTTTGCAAATGAGAAACCGAATGAAATTGTAATTTGCACTTGGTTTTAAGTGTAGCCATTTGTACTTTTGAGACTCGCAACGCAATGTGCGTAAATATTTTCTTTACTCTTCTATAATTTTTAGCATACTTAACATCCCTCCCTGTCTGGTTGGTAATAAGGAGGTGGGCAAGTCATTGAGCCTGATTTCTTACCACCAAGGAAAGTGCTGAGAACAAGTCTTATGAAGAGTGAAGAAATGGGTTGTTCAGCCTGGCGAAGAGGAGGCTGAGGGGGAAGAACTTATCGCTCTCTACAACTATCTGAAAGGATGTTGTAGTGAGGTGGGGACTGGTCTCTTCTCCCAAGTAACAAGTGATAGAACAAGAGGAAATGGCCTCAAGTTGCTCCAGCAGAGGTTTAGATTTGGTGTCAGGAAAAATTTCTTCCACTAAAGAGTTGTCAAGCGCTGGAACAGGCTGTCCAGGGAAGTGGTTGAGTCCCCATCCCTGCAGATACTTAACAGATGTGAAGACGTGGTGCTCAGGGAGATGTTTGAATGGTGGACTTGGCATTGCAAAGTTAATGGTTGGACTCAATGATCTTAAGGATCTTTACCAAGCTAAACAATTCTATGATTCTGTGTTTTAAAAAGTGTTAGTAATCTTAACTGTTGGGGAAACTTCTTTATGGAGACTGCTAAGCTGTTTTTCTCTACTAATAGCACTGCTAGAAATTTTTAGTTTTTATGTTACTTTTGGTTCAAAACTGCATAGCGTATTAGGGTGGAACTGGGTAATCGAAAGTAGACACGTGTGGACAGAAATTCTAAAATTGCTGATTTTAATAGGAAATTAACATAGCTGTGTTCTCATGCTGCAATGTTTTGATACTTGTAGGGAAATGTCAGTACAATTCAGAACTTAGTTCTGCAGCAGGATGCCCCCCGCTTTACCTCTGCATGCAGCATTTTGGTGAAAAGTGTGTAACAAATACATCGCTTAGCTTGGTGTTTGGATGTGCTCCCCAAACCATGAAAGTCACAAATATAAATATTGCTGCCTTTCTTTTGCACAGAAGATCAGTATGCTTTGGGACAGCAGTTTCCTGCGCGGCAGCAACAGCAGTTCTAGGGAGCAGCTCCTGCTATTTGGTACAGGTGCAGGTTAAAAGGAGACTTTACAGGTGCTGAGCCTTCCCTGGTATGAGAAGCAGGAAGGTATGGGGCAGCAGGAACAGTTCAGAGAGTAGTCCCTCTGTGTGTTGTTAAAGTGAAGGAAATTAGTTGGATTCAGAAAATTTGAAGAGTGGACTGTTCCTATTGTGTGTCATGCCAGAGGACATGATGTTCCAGGGAAAAACTACAAGAGAGAAAAGATGTGGCTTGTGGGAAAGGCGTGGATGTCCTAGGAAAGGCTGAAGTGAGTGCCTTTTCTTGTTTTCCTGGATTTTCCCCTCTGTCTTCTTACTCTCCCCAAACAAGCTAGAGCAGCTGTGACTGCTTCCCCCTTTCCAGTGTAAACCACTGCAGCTAGCCAGGCCCCTACAGAAGTGTGTATTGGTAGCAAATAATCATCAATTATTATTTTACCATACAGGATAGTTGCAGTTTGCAACTACTGGATAGGAAATATTTGCTCTAGAAGAACTATTGGGTTGCTCTTCTTAAAAGCAGCTTTTATCCCATTAAAAATCGGAAACAAAACTAGTATTTTGAGACAACCGGTTCAGATGGATGGATCAGTAGTGTTTAATATCGTATGGAGTGCTTCCATTTCAATGAAAATATTAATGAAGTGCTAACTCACGTACTTTTGGAAAGTTTTTGTCTCCTTGCTAACAAACATTCTATTTATTTTCTTGTCTCTTTGTCATGAAAGCGATACATCCTTTCTTCTTGGTCTTGCAAAATCCGGAGCTGGGGAGATGTATGTCCTTGTGTACAAGCCTTCTCCCGCGTTCTGTTACCACACTTTGTAACAATTCCTTTGTCTTCCTGTGCTGCTTCAGTTCCTATTGCTTAACCTCTCCCACTGAGGACTATATTCTTTGGAAATAATTAATGAAACTAGAATTTCCTCAACTAGTGTTGAACTCAGTTACTACTGGAGTCTGTGGTTTCAGAAGTGGAGGTGGATATAGTTGATCTGATACCTCCTTTACCTCACTTTACCTGTCCACCTTCTGGTCCCCAAGCTGCAGCCCTTACTCGTGGTGGTTAGAAAGCTCTGATACTTGCTGGTAGGAACAAAGCTGCTTCTTTAAATATTCAGTGTGGCAACCCAGTTTCCGGAGCCCTGCAAAAGTTTAATGCTGGCAGAAGTGATGTTTCTAGGTATCTAATAACCTGTTCATCACTTTACAAACCATCATAGCCAATAATCCTTGATTATTACTCTTTGTGGGGTGTGGGGAGGGGGAGTTTAAACAAGTTGGAAGTAAATGTGTTTAAATGGGTAGGCAATATCTGCAGAAATGATAAATAGTGATTTTCTTCCAGTTGTAAGCAATTTTTCCCTACTGTAACTGTTCTTAAGTTGGAATCTCTGGAGGTGATATCTTTACTCTTGGAACAGAATGATGAAATCCATTTAGTAAAAGTCCTTTGAAGTGTATGTCAAGTTAATGAGGTGTCCCGTTCATACTATATATTTTATAATCATTACTTAATTCTTATAGTCAACTGCTTCACAGTGGTTTTTAGCATGTATGATAGTTGTTGTAGAGTTCCTCCCTGCTTCTAGGTCTGAATTTGCTGAAGATACCTAATAACTTAGTTGTTTCATTACAAATAATACATTTCTTCATTTTGAAAAGCCTGGTTACTTCATAACTGTTCCTTTTGCTTTAGCTTCACAGATGAGGCTAATCCTTCAGGGAGACAGCTGAGAGGAGAGCAGAAATAAGGCCAACAGAGAACTGTGGAGTGTGAAGGCCGTCTGAAGGGCTGCAGGGTGGGTGTCAGGGCAGATGCCAGATTCAGGCTGGAAGCTCAGTGAAGGGTTTCCACATGTGCCATTGAGCATTTTAAGTACTTGTACAGAATGGAAAAATCTACGTTAGTACTCCTAAACTTAATAATCACCTGGCTATACTGAAATACAGAGTGCTTTCTGAAGAACAGTAATTTTAGGATGTATGTGCTGAGAACACTAATGCATAGGCTTGCGTAGAGAAGGGATTGGGTGCAGCCCTCCAACCCTGGTACTGCAGTTGCCAATGAACTGTTTCTTTTGCCGAGCGGAGCTGTATTTCAGCTTTTGTAGCTTCCTAAAGGTGGATAAAGTTAACACGAGAAGTACCTGGTACATGACCTGACAGGTAAGATGACTGGTGACGAGCTAGCTCTGCAAGAGTCTCTCTCCTTGGCCTTGCGTTTCCCACTTTTCTCTTGAGTTGTGACCTAGTGATCATATCTCCCAGAGAGAATTAATTCAGCTGCCTGATCCAATCTCCTCTGTTAGCCAGCTGAAGCTTCTCTCCTTGCAGCTTTGTGATCGCTTTCTAAAGCAGAGAGGGAGAAGGAAAAGCTATATTGGTTTCTTCTGTAATTTTTTACCCATTAGGCAGGATGTGTGGTCTGAGATAATGACAGTTCTGGCTGACTGTGACCTGAATGAAGGGTTCTGAGACCTGGGGAGGGATGCCTCAACCAGCTGATATGTGAGAGATCTGGCTGGACCTGCACTCTAAACCTTTCAGGCCTTGTGTAGGTGTTTAATCACATAACTGGAGATCTTGGGCTAAACTCCTGATTGTTACAGGATAAACCTGGCATAGCATTCAGAAAGAGAAGACTGTGTGGGTAGGAGTCATCTTTTGTCATTGTCTTGCAGGCCAGTCTCTCTAACCAGTCAAAAAAGGATGGTTGCAGAGAACTGAATTCGGTGATTACAACAGTTATTTCCACCGTTCTTTTTGTATTCAGGCACTGGCTGGGTGGGACTGTTGTTATCTTCAAAGGAGCAAAATTGTTAAAAAATGAGGCAGGAACGGGAACTCTTATTTTTTTTACCTTATTTTTTTTTTCCTCCTACCTGCAAGTATTTTCGCAGTCCCATCTGATCACAACAATGGTTTTTTGGAGAAATTTAATTTCTTCCTCGCTGTTAACTCTGAAATTTTAGCGAGGAGTCTAATCTGGGGTATTTTAATTTATTCTACCTCTATTCTTAATTTGTGCCTCATAGCAAAAGCAGGCTTTTGGAAGACAATGCTACATGCAACAGGTTTGTCAAATCCATACCAACATTTTGAACTATAAAGGTCATATCATAGTTATATTTTTTTAAAACATCAATTTACACATATGAACAGCAGATGAATAAGTAGTAGTGGTTTTGTTGTTTTTTTTAAAACGAAAGTTTGGAACAAATGGGAGCGTGTAATTTCTTGTAGCAAACCTCATGTGAAAATGAGTATTATAACAGCCTAATCAGCTGATAAGACTGCCTTTAGGACTTCAAATGAGCTTGCTTCATGTTTTCTTTGCTTTATGACACAGTGGTAAGCAGAATATTCGTGTTCTGAACAGAGCTATGCTTTTGGTTGTTTGTGTTTGTTTTTTTTTCCTGGTGTAAAACATCTGTGTTGTCTGCTTCCTCCACCTTGCTTTGCCATTTCTAATGACTGTGATGTAAAGATTCTTGCTGCTTGTGACAAAGAAAGTCTGAAGCTATCAATATGCAAACACTCTCTGTTAATCAAGATGAAGGCTGCCTTCCAGCTTCAGCTGAGTCCCAATTGCGATAGCCTCTTGGGAAGACTGACCTGATGTAACAACAACCCCCACATTACAGCCAGAGTTTGATGAGCAGGAGAATTAACTCTGGTAGTTTGGCTGTTAGATACACTATTTAGAAATCACTATGTGCTAGATGAGTGCAATGCACTGGATTAGATCAGTTGTGGAGGAGAATTGTTCTTTCAGTGTTCCTAAGAGGATTTTTCGTCTGTGCCATGGTTTTTTTGCAGAGCTGTCTTAGGTAACAGTTTAACTCTTTGATGATGGATAATTTGCTCCTAACGTGGGTGACACTTCTTTGTTTTCAGTTCTGCTCCTCTTATGTATGGATTGGATCCACCACTTAAACTTTTGATTCAGACAGCTCCCTGGAGAAGGCTGTGCTGTTTGCACTGCTTGATCTTGTACATTTACTCCCTGTTGTATCTGTATCTGTCATTGCATTAAATATGTGAAAATGTGATTTAAACTTACAGTGCATTATGAGAAATAACTTCATAAAGTCATGTGAAATTGGAGCTTTTAGTGTAGTATCTGGGGTTAGTGCAAATAATGGTTCTGCGTTAGTCTTTTTCAGCAACTATTTTTCACTGGAAATGGGTCAGTGTGCACACTCATCCTCTTACTGCTTAAGCTACATAAAAGTCGTCGATTTGTTTCACTTTGTGGTAGCTTTAATAGCATCGCTTTTCACCAAAAGCAGCTTTGTTTACTGTGGGTAGGTACTGGTAGGATGATAGGTCCCTTTTCAGGAAGGCAGAGCAAAAGAACTATTTGTAATTCAAATTCTAGCTACTTTTTAACAGCTTGATTGCATAAACAAATATATTTAAGTTAGCTTGTTTGTAAGAGAAGCCAAATGATAGTATATCCCCTCAGTTCAAGAAAGACAGGGAACTGCTGGAGAGAGTCCAGCACAGGGCAACTAGGATGATTAAGGGAGTGGAGCGTCTCCCTTATGAGGAAAGGCTGAGGGAGCTGAGGCTCTTTAGTTTGGAGAAGAGGAGATTGAGGGGTGACCTCATTAATGTTTACAAATATATCAAGGGTGAGTGTCAGGAGGATGGAGCCAGGCTCTTCTCGGTGACAACCACTGATAGGACAAGGGGTAATGGGCTGAAACTGGAACATAAGAGGTTCCGCTTAAACTCGAGAAGAAACTTCTTCTCAGTGAGGGTGACGGAGCCCTGGAACAGGCTGCCCAGAGAGGCTGTGGAGTCTCCTTCTCTGGAGACATTCAAGACCTGCCTGGACATGTTCCTGTGTGGCATAGTCTAGGCATTCCTGCTCTGGCAGGGGGATTGGACTTGATGATCTTTCGAGGTCCCTTCCAATCCCTAACATTCTATGATTCTATGATTCTGTGATTTTAACTTCAGGTGTTCCACCTTGAATCTTAGAAATAAGGTATGTTACTATTATTCCTGTCAATCACTGGTCAGTTAAAAAGTACTTTTCAGGCTTTCTTTTGCTTTTGCAGCTATGCAGCACTGCTGTTTCTATGTTAAATTCATCAAGTAAAGAGGATGCAATTTGGTTTCATCTCTGATAGTAAAGCATGAAAACATTGATTGTTATGTTTACAAGAAAACTTACCTACAACTTCAGACCTAGCAAATATGTGGAAACTAAATAGCAGTAGCTAATTTTCTTAAGAAAAGCAGGGCAATTTGAGTGGCTGTAAAATTCTACAGGCCAGGGAATGTAGATGACCAGGGTGGTCAAAAGAATAGTTGAGAGGTTTATGTTCACGCTGTTTTTAAGTCATCACTGACATCCATGGCATCCGTAGGTTTTGTAGCCATCTTCTGGGATGGAATAGCGAGAGAGGTGGGAGCATACTTCTTCTCTCCTACCTCCTTCTTCCGATTATGAGAGTTTTTCTTAATTTTATGCTAAACACCGTTTTCCACTGGGAAAATATTGAGGACTAAGACATGTTTCTGTAAGTGTCACAGTAAAACATAACGGCTGCTGTTTCTGGTGAAACCAAAGGTTTGATTAACTTCTGCTGATGATACCAGCTGGGCTTGTCTATATTAGAGGCTCAGTACTAGAGATTACTGAATAGGTTGTGCAAATATGTGGTGGTTTGGGCCCCGGTGGAAAGGGGAACGCTGGTTGGCAAACACAGGAGACTTTTCCAGCTTTTGTGTCTAGTTGGGATCCTGCCTACTAAATAGTAGAAGAATGAACTATTGATTTTTTTCCAACAAAACGTAGTTGTAGGACAAATTGTTGGTGTATTTTGCTTGTCTCCACCTGAGGATAGAAATTATGGTTCTCAATGAAGATTGACACCACGTATTTTTACTTGTATATAGCAGGTGCTTACTTTTTGTCCATCTTTAAGAAAAGCATGGGAAAGGATTTGGTCATGATACCAATTATTTTTAATTGTTGACTGTTAGTCCATTGGAATTGATCTGAATCTGGGTTAATCCAGTCTGTACCTGGTGGAGGCTGGAGTTTGACTGTTCAAGACTTCCTGTTGTAAGCAAGACAAGGAAACAGCTATGTACCTTTTTAAGCATTGCTCCTGTAACAGAGCAGCATATATATAAAAATTATGTGCTCAAGTAAATGAGCACCTCTTGGTTTAATCTTCTTTTAATTGGAAAAGGAGAATAGGATTTGGGGGGTTTGGCTTTTTATTTTTTTTCCTTTTCTAAATTAGTGTTTTCTGAGGGTAAGTATTTAAATGAATTTCAGTAAACACCTAGGTCATGAGTTTCCTGCTTTTGGGAGATCAGGCACGCAGACAGAGAGGCGTGCTGCCCCATGGTGGGGCGGGGGAACGCTCCTGGAGCGCACAGTCGGTGGCTGCTGCCATGCCTATGTCCTGTCCCGTTCAACCTGTTCAGCCCTCGCCTTCCTGGGCTGCCAGCCTGGGCTCTCGTAGTTTCTCCGTGCCTTACAAGAGCCCTCACTCAGGTGGGCAGGATAGACCTGGGTTAGACTTGGCTGAAAACAAATTCAAACACATGCTGACAGTTTCTAAATGTGTTATGCTGGCTGTGGGAGAACAGGCTGTTCTCCGAATTTAAGGCTGTTGATTAAAGAGTTAACTGACAGATTTTTATCTTATTTATTTTACAATAATCAGCTGTCAGAGTTGGCTTGGATTTTTTTCTGTTATTTGAATGTGGTGTTTTTATTCTGATGCTGGAAGCCCAAGAAACCATTACTTTATGAAAGTCTTGCTTCTTCCCTACTTGTATTTCCTAATGCTGCTGAGCCTCTGTGGGCAGGACTCACTCCCTCTGGAGATGAACAGGTTATTCGAGTGTACCATGGTATGTGGATGGTCTCCTGGCCCTTGCTTCCTTCCTGTAAGCTGTTCTCTAACCGCTCAGTTTTAGTGTGGTCTTTTGATCTCACTCCTGGGCAAGAGCAACTGCTTCTGTTTCCCACCTCAAAAAGGGAAGGTACTTAGGTAGCATCTGTAATACGCACACCTGAGCAAAATAGGAAAGCTCTTGTGCATTTTCTTGTTCCCTTCAATGAATGCTGAGACACCTGTGGGTTTGGGTCAGATTCCTCCAAGGTTTGCACTTTCTGCCATGCTTTCTCCCAGGTTATCTTCCTCCACTGGGATTTTCCCCTGCCTCTGTCACCACACATACCTTGGGAAGAGAGATGAAAGATTGCTTCATTTTGCACGTTCCAGGGCTCCCAGAGCCTGTGGAAGCTTTCTGCCAGCCCATCTCTTGATCTAAATCTGGCATGTCTCTTTGTCAGAGAATAGCCCTCAGGGTGTACCAGTCCTGATTTTGTTCAGCCACGGGACTAACCACTGCCTCTGCTGTGGGTTTTGGCTCACCGTAGATGCCAAAAAGACAGCAGAAAGCTTGTAGCCACCATACATGCTGATTTGATGAGTAGCAGCAGGCAGAGGCATGACTTAATGCAATGTAGTATTTCTAAATGCATGACTGAGGTAAAATTGTTTCTCTTTTTAATTCACCTCCTGCTAGTGAGAGTAACAGGAGATGAAAAGGTGGAGAGGAGGAGCTCATGCAGGTTGATAGTTCCTCCTTCACATCTTCTGTATTAATTTGCTTTTGTATAAGTAATTCATCCAGGTGTGTGGTACCAATGTGAAAAGAGAACAAAGACTTTGTGGCCTCAGAGGACATGTGGAGAAGGACATCCCAATAGACTGTTCCAGGTTTGATCTATGTGAGCTTGTGACACAACAGAAGTATTTTATTTAAGAAGTTGTCTCTGGTTGTACTTTTATTAGCAATAAATGCCATTTTAAATATAACTTAAAACAGATATCTGTAACACATGCACACATTATATATATATAAAAATAAAGTGTGTGTGTGTGTGGGGGGGTTTGTCTTTGAATACCTGTCAGACATTGGTACTGGGAGAAGTTGGGTTTCTTGGGCTGTGTTTAATCCTTGAGGTGGGGAAAAGTGGGATTTTTTTTTTTTTTTCTTCTAGACATCTTAACAGTACTGTTGACATCTGCCATCCGTTTTCCTTGAATTGCCTCAGTCACCTTCCTTATTCTCCTCTGACTATGAAGGAAGACTACTTAATTGTTTAACTAAACAGACTGCCTAGTTGTTTTGATGGTCATTCAGGTATTTCCTGGCATAACAGAAAACATGGATTTAAACTAAAAAAGTATTAATTTGATGCCAGTGTGCATGAGATCCCTAACCATTTTGAACCGTTTCATGGATCCTTTTGAGCCCAGCAATATACAGGCTGCTAAGGCGAGTGAGGAGGGGAACGACAACTCTCGACTGGAGTGAGGGTTACGGGTGGTGGTTGGCAGAGAAGACAGTGGGGTGACTTAATGAGGAAGGAATTCAGAAAGTAATTTATTGCAAGTCTGCCCTATTGAGAAAGTAATAAAAGGGGGGATAGAAGTGAGACATGCCCCCCTGGAGTTTGTGAAGTAATTAACTACAAGCGAGCACTTGTGTGAGGATGTCCAGTGGAGGAGGTGGCATATAAGAAACCTAGTCTGCTTTCCTGTTTGGTAGTGATACAACTTAAGTAGCCCCTAATCTAATTACTGTTAGTTCTGGCTGTTCATTCTTGCTTGCCTTGCAGTGCTGGGTATTTGTACCATTTGACAGTAAGGAGGGAGGATGGATGGACTGAAAAAGAGAATGTTTCATAGGGTGGTTTTGTTTGTTTGGTTTTTTGTGGGGGCTTTTTGGTGAAAGGAATTTGATGGAGATTGCCAGGATGTCACAACTGAGAGGTTTGGAATCTGGACTGCTGAAGTTAGTACTCGAACCCCAGAAATGGTCAGAGAGCCATAACCTGAAAGGCAGGTGCAAAATGTTTAGTAAAAGTTTGGTTTGTGCTTGCTGAATCATGTCTACTTGGATTTCATTTGGTTAGGACCCACCACTGTGGAGTCCTGAACTGTGGTGAGCCCTTTGAGTATTTTCTGTGATTTTTTTTTTTTTATTATTATTATTATTATTTTTTAAAAACAAATTCAAAATGACACTCTCCATTTCCCAAACTTACAAGAAAAGTAATTCTTCCCAGATTTGTAACTTACCAGCAAAAATCAATGTTTCCAGTGAACTAGGAAGCAATGGGATTTTGTTTACAAATAAGGGAACTTTAATCTCTTCCCCTGGTAGGTCCTATAGACCAGACTGTTCCTTCACTTGCACCTGTGCATTTCCAAAATATTGTTTCTTTTATACATAACATCCTTGGTTGTTTACAGGGGAGAATTTGGTGCATTAGTAGAAATTTAATTTTTCTGCAGAGGTGCAGATTAGACATGGCACTGTTCACTTTTCGGTCACTGTTAAAATGTAAGAATTATGAATAATTTACTGGTTTATTTTGCATATGCATCTCTGTGTAAAGAATAAGGTTTAGTTAGATGTTCCTTTGTATGTGTCTGTTTTGAAGTAGAATAGCACCTTCTTAAGGGAATATAGCTCTTAATACAGCTGCTCAAGTGCAGCCTGTACAGGTTACGTTACAGCCAGCTTGGGCCAGGCTAAGTGACAGGTATACATCAGTGTTTTTCTAGTGTAGTTCAAACTTTGCTTTCTGTGTAGCTAACAAATATTTCCTTTAAAAGAAAGCTCAGGAGGTGGAAATTATTTTCTGACTTCAAGTACCATGCCATCTGTTTCTATTTTCAGTTGTTGGTATCACTGTGTTTTGGGGCAGTAAGTGGACCAGTGTAGAGTCTGGTTCTGTCCTGCCCCCTTTTGGGGGGGTGGGGGTGGGAGAAAGGTAGTTACTGCTCTCCCGATAGTTTAAAAGCCACCTTTCTGTAGGATGAAAGTCACAAGAACCTCCTTTCTCCTTAGGAATTGTAAGCAAAGCTCGCCACTTCTGAGATGCTTTACAGAAGTGAAGCACAGCTGGGTGTAGGAACTGGATGCTGCCTGACATTTACCACCATACTGCAGCTCAGCTGCTTTTAGACATCTGACTCGTTCCTCATGCTGTGAAAATACCCCATGCTGTTGTGTATACTGAGTATTCTGAAGTTCCTAATACACAGTGGTATTTTGAAATTCAAAGACTCCTTAAAGCTTGGGGGGTTAACATTGTAATAAGCTGATACTGAAGGATAAGGCTTTTCAAAATAAAAAAGAAATCAAGGAAAAGGAGTAGAGAGCTGGTTTTACTCATGTTATAGGAGATTTGGGGTTTTTTTTTCGTCTTTCTTCCCCATTCTGTAGCACCTCCTGTGTCTGCAGCAGCAGGTAGCCTAGCAGGCTACCTCAGAGGTGTGCTTACATCACTTGCTGATGCTAGTACACAAAGATGGACTGTTTTGGGAAGACAAGGCTCCATTGAAGTTACTGCTAATAAGCAAACCAGCTCTGTTCACTTCAGTCCCATTCAAAACACAGGAAAAGGATCAAACTTTGCCAAATCTGAAAGATTGAAACTATTATGGGGATAAAAATTTACTTCAAGTGGATGTAAAACATTTTCAAAAAAACCCACTGAAACCACACTTGACTCTTACCACATATATTAATCATATTCTGTGTGGGCAAGAAATACAGAAAGTGCTCAGCTTTGTATTCCTTAATTTTATAAATGCAGGTTTGTTCTAACTAGCATTTAATATGGGCAATGCTGCTTAAGTACCTGCTTAGATGCCAAGATACAATGTGCCTTCTCACTGTGGCGTGTTACTCTGTTGTAGTTTAGTTTGCTTGGTCTTGCCTCTTATGCTTAAAATTAGTATTTCCCTAATGCTTAAAAAAAAAATCCACAAACCCCGAAGTAATTGTAGATGAGATTAATTTGACAATTTGGTTTTATAAATTGTTGTACTTATGCTTCTACAAACAAAAGCTTGTACTAATCCTTACAGTAGTGCAATAGTAATCCTTACAGTAGTGCAGTAGTTTTTATATTTCTGCAGCACATTGTTTGCCTAATTTAGTGTGAGTACTCTAGTGCCGGATTGATCATCTGCCACTTCTTAAGCGTGGTTCTGTGATTCTTCTGAGAAGAGTCACTCTAGTGATGTCGTATGCTTGAGTTCAGTCTTCACGTGCTGCTACAGGTGAATTAGTGTCCTACAGGTACAAAATGTGGATGTTCCCCAGCATGTAGTTTTGTCATGTTTTTGTTTGTGTTTTCTGTTGGCTTTTTTTAATATATGTTTTTATTCAAGACTTTTAAGTACCTACTCCTCACACTGGCTGATGTAAAAGCCAAACGGTTTAAGCCTGGCCTTGTTTGCACATGGCAGAGCTTTGCTCACCTTTTAGAGCTGTAAAAGAAATTTGGGGAGGTTTCCTCTAAAGGGAGAGCTGCATCTCCCCTGTATTGCAGGCAGATCTGCCTCCATCCTGACCTGCCCACACCCCGAGCTGAGGCTACCAAGGGCACTGCAGCAGCAATTGCTTACTGAGGTGTTCTCTGCTGTGCTCTGGTCTGGGATGGGCTGTCACCACCCTCACCCATACCTGTATTTTCAAGTCAGTATGAACCTTGGGGTTTAAACTATTTTGTTAAGACTTTTCTAATCCTCTGACTTCTGACTAAATGATTTATTGTTCAGTTAGAGCCCGTATGGCTCCACTGCTGAGGCAGCAATGACAGGGTTGTGTTGGGTTTGCTTTTTTCCCCCCTCTTTTCTTAGCTTGAATACTGCATTAGTGGAGCCTTTGGTGTGTCTTCTGGTATCACTATGCATCAGCAAAATCTGCACCTAAACCAGAGATGTTCTTACCAAATGTAGTGTATTGTACAGCAGATTCCCATAATGGAGCATGTTAAAGAATAAGCAGTCTAGGGAAATCAAACCTGACAACCTTGAAACAGTAATTCCTGGAAAGAGATGCTGGTTGCACCACTCAACCCCTTTTTTTTTTTCTCTGTGTAGGGATATTCAGGAAGGAAGGAATTGGACTGGTGGTCAGCTCCACTTGTACAGTCAACATTCATTCATTCAAGATTACTTGAGGCAGACACAAACATGCTTGAGCCAGGTCCTTGCAGACTCTCAAAATCCAGCCGGGTTTATTAACTCAGGCTCAGTGCCAAGCAAATGCAACTCTGCTGTTCCCAGACCAAGTAGGATCTGCTGTTTTGGCATGGAGGCTGAGCTGTGAAAGCCTGCCAAGCATGAAGGGTGCAGACATGGGCCCAGCACTGTTCTTGGGTCCAGGAGCTCTGGAAACGCGTTGCATATATCTGACCATATGGATCAGCTTGGGACCATCAGGGCTCATTAGATCAGCAGTAGTTTCAGCCCTGTTAACCTTGACCTTGCTTCTGTGCCTGTTTTTGTTTTGATCATCTTGTTAGGTTTTCTTTAAAAAGATAATTACGGGTTGTTTTTGTCGGTGTGGGGTTTTTTTTTTGTTTGTTTGGGTTTTAGGCAAATTGTTTTTAAACTTTAAGTCTGTATTCTGGGAAAATTTATTAGCTTGGTCAGCTCCGGGCTAAGCAAACGCTTTCTGCACATGCACTGTGATATGTCAGGAGCTTCTTGGAAGCAGACAGCAGAAGCACCGAGATTGCTGAGCAGGAACCAGCTCAGGGCTAGCACTGAGTCAGAGCTGCTAGACCCTGATGATCCTAAACTGACTTTAATTTCCCTGTGCTATGATTCCCAGTATGTTTTGCAGTGAAACAATATACAAATGTTTCCATCGCCTGCTTTCGCACAGCCTGTTTGAGCTGTGATAGCGGAGTGCTGAGCGTTACACCTAGAGCATGGAGTATTGGGTCGGTGCTGCTACTTGTGTTTTGTTTTCAGAATCATAGAATGGCCTGGGGGGGGGTTTCAAAGAGTACATAGGCATGGTACTGAAACTATACATTTAATAACTGCAGTTGTCGTAGGAGTGATTTAGCTTTTCTGTTTGGATTTGAAAATGCTCTCTGGAAAAAGTACAGTGTGCTTGCACTAAGTCAAAATAATTTTAAGATTGTATGCTTCATAGTCTGTGGGTTGTTACGGTACTTGAAATTAAATTTCCTCACAAAATTCAGAAATGCTTGCTTAACTTTTCCAAGCAAAAGGTCATACGGCTCTTCTGGGTTTTTTCATATGCAGGTGCAGCTGGGACAAGTGGATATAAAATGCCCGATCACAGAGTGCAGCGAACACCTGGATGAAACAACTGTCCTCTATAACCTGCCCCACGATGACATCATCAAGTATAAATATTTCCTGGAACTCAGCCGCATTGACTCCAGCACCAAGCCATGCCCTCAGTGCAAGCACTTTACAACCTTCCAGAGGAGAGGCCACATTCCTACCCCTGCCAAATTGGAGAACAAATACAAAGTGAGCATGCTTGCCAGCACCGTGGGTTAGATTGCACTGCAAAAGTAGGACAGCATTTGGTGGGCATTAAATGAGCTTTCTTGCATCACTGGGGTTGTGTGCGAGCTGTGATTAGGAATATGAATCTGTAGTACATCACTGATTAACTACTTAATTGATTTCTAACTATTAGAGCAGTAAAATGTCAGCTCTTTTTTGTTTGGCAGGTGGTGCAATTTTGTCTGGACACACAATTTAAGGAGTGTTTTTGCTCTGACGTGCAAACAATATGGTCACAAACAGAAGAGACTGGGGAAGGCACGTTATCACTGTGATAATTTTAGACACACAACTCCTAGCAAAGACAAATTTTCCCTGAAACTCTGTCCAAATGAATTCTGGGCATTTATGGTGTTAGGGTGTTAGCTTGCTACTTCCATAGACATAAGAGCTGTTGTCTGTCCTGCTTCTTTTTTTTTTTCTCCCAGTATGCAACTGGAGGTTATATGATATTGTAGTCTCATCACTCACAGTACAGAGAACTTGAGAAGTAGGAAACGAACCTAACTTTTACAGCATTTCTTTTAGTAGAAGACTTGGATATACTGTGATTTTAATCAAAGATAAAAAGCAAGAGATGACCATTAGAAGAAGCTCTGAGCTGCTGAAGTTCGATCTCTGTTCCAGAAGATGATGGTTCTGTCTGTATCATCGTGCTCCGTGTTAGTTTTCTGTTTGGTTATTAGATTTGTTCTGGTTAATTTCACGATTGAGCTGGCCTTTCCTGGACAAACCAGTTCTCCTCAGTAGGAGTTTAGATGACTGTTTAGATAGCCCTAATTACACTGCATAAGATTCAGCATAGTACAGAGATTAAAAGGTAGAAGGTTGTGTCTCCAGTAGAGTTAAAACCTTAGTAAAGCTGAGTTATGAGCTACTTAATGTATATCTGTGCTGTGCAGGAATTACATGCCACACTGTCTGTTGAACTGAAAATCTTCAGATTTTTGGCATCTTAAATGGAGGTGAAGGAATCTGCAACTATGGGTGAAATTCCTTCTGCCCACAGCCATTCTCCTTCACCTATCCACTTAGCATTGTCTTAGATGTAGACAGGATGTAGAGTCCAGGGGAGATCAGAGGTTGGAGTGTTCTGCAGCTTCTCTACGGTGCCAGAAGCTGTTACTGTCACAGGGCAGCAGTGGTGCAGCTGTTGTATCACGGGTGTGCCAACTCTGAGAACGTTCCTCAAGCCATAGAACAGGTTGTTATCCCCACCAGTTCTCTTTATGAGTGAAAATGCTATAGTTAAAATGTTCCCACCTCTTACCTACAAATCATAAGCAGAAGGAATGGGAGGCTGCATGGTGCATGAAATAGCCCAAGCCAGAAGCAGTTCCCTGGTCCTGTGGTGATGCATTATGTGTAGCTCTGATCTGCAGAGCTCAAGCGTCCTTCTGGGAACAGATCCTGGCAAAATGTGTCCTTTGAGCTTTCCCCAGGTGTTGCTTGGAAGAATGTCTAGTTGACGCTGGTCAGAAATACAATTAGGAAAATGCTACCAAACAGTCTGGGGCTTGAGCCTGTTCCCTGAACCTCTGTTCTGTTCTGGCATGGTAATTTATTTTAAGCTTAGCACAAGGAAGAGTTTTGCTCCAGGCCTAAGGTTTAAAAATAAGACTATACATGAGATTGTGTGTATGTGAATAATAACATACAAACATAGCTGTGGACCATTATTATCTCAGTTTCTTAGATTCTCCTGTGATTACTTGTACGTATCTTGCCTGTGCAGTGAATTATAGGCTCTTTGGGGGTAAGACTTGTTTTCTTCTACATATAGCATAGGAAACATCTGACTGGAGACTGGGAGACTCACATGCAAGGGATATATAAACAGCAATTGCACCAGCTGAATTCTGCACCAGCACTGGAAGTGCTGCCTTTAGAAGAACTGAGTCACGTGTGGGGAAAGTCTGCGCAAAAGCCTACTTGGATCACTGCACCCAAGGGCTTAGTGCCAGTACTCTCGCTCTCCTGCATGCTGCAATGGAACGGTGCTAAAATCCAAGAGTACAGTTCAAGAGATACTTAAAGAATGTTATTAATGGCATTCCTAAAATCTGATACGCTGTTTAAAATTATAGGCAACGTCTACATTTAAAGAGGTAGCAAAGTTACTAATTTTCCATACTGTTTTATGTCAACTAAACTGATGTAAGCCCAGCGGTCCAATTTGCCGCTGCTGATTTTCATTTTGAGATTGAAGTGTTAATGTGCTGGGAAGTTAGCTGATGCTTGTATGCTGAGAGAGAAGGAGAGGGAGAAAAGGGAAACATGCTAGCCAACATTTCTTCTCCTGTTATTGCCACTTATGGACAGCGCAGTGCAGCAGTGTTACTGTTTAGTTGCCTATATAAAATATTTGTATCACAAATGTGTCCAGCTTTAAGTAAGGAAACATACCTGCCCCTTCTCTTGTGACCCATGTTAGGAGTGTAAGACTTGTCTACAGCCAAGATCCTAATAAACCTTTGGTGAAAGCTGGTGTGCCAAATCGCAAGGGAAATGAGCGAAAATTGAGAATTTGGTGGTTTAGTTCCTGTTCATGGAACGGATATGGTTTCACAACAGTGAGTATGTTGGCTTGTTCTGTGAAGGGTTTTAGGGTGTTTTGGGTGGTTTTTGTGTTTTGATGTGTGTGTGGGTTTTTTTCCCCTCCCCTAAGCCCTGGATTTCACCTGTTTTAATGTTAGTTCTTTGACCTGCTATTCTGCCATGAAAAAACAATTCTTGATTCTCAAACTTTATTCCTACTTTACCAACCTGTGAGGTTTGTAAGTTTTCTTGTTCGCTTTTGTCGAGTGATACATGTCATGTAAAAGAAAGACTTGAGTGCTTGGCTTTGAAAATGTGAATTAGAATCACTGAAGAGTTTCTGAAACTTGTTGCTTTAGAACTAGTATGGATCTCTACCTGCAAAGATGCTGTCACAGAGTGGATCTGTGTAGTTCATGTCAATCTGTTGCCCACTTCTTGGATCAGATTTTAACGGGTATCTTTGTGGCTACAAACCACTTCTGTCTGCTTTGGGCCTGACCTGCTACGGACATGGTGATTTTGCCCTACTCTCTCCCTTTGCTCTCAGCTGTTCCTGCCAGCTTGCTTTTGCTCATGTTGATGTTTTGGTGTCACACTGGGAGCTGAATCAAAGATCAGCTCCAACGGGATACAAGATTTGTTTGTTTTGTTGTTGCTTATTTTCAACTGGTACGAGAAAGGGGATGGGGTTGGTGAGGAGGAGGAGACAGCTGTTTTGGCAAGAGCCCGTATTTATTTTGGACTAAAGTGACTGTGTAGCTGTAGCTAGGGATTGTAATTCATGTAATCAGTTAGTTGCACAATTAATTTAGCCTTACTATTATATAGCTAGCAGTCTGCTAAGCAGCAGAAAATCCCACTAAGCTTTTTCCAGCTTTGGGCTCTCAGTGTATTTTTAATGTGCAGTTAGTTTTGCTATCGTCATTTCACACTGAGCAATGTTTTGTGTTGAAGTTACCTACCAATTTGGAAAGGTCTTTTCCTGGGAGGTGAAGAAAGTGATAGAATAGTTTGCAGTGAGGAAGCTAGCTAAGAAAATGCAAAATGTTAGCCTCAAAGGTCAGTATTTCGGAAAGCTGAGAACCAAAAAGGTTAGCATGAGGAGTTGTGTAATCTTTTCTATTTCAAGGGAGACTGGCCTCCAGATGGCTTAGAGGTTTGTATATATATCCATCCTCTCAAATGTAACTGACTGAAGTGGAAGTTGTAAAATAAATGGAAAAATGCATATGAGAGGAAGTCATATTTGAGAAGACACTGGCTAATATATTAATATTTTGAGGTTTTTCTGATACAGTTTGTCTGGATTGCTAGACTACAATATATTTTATGGCTTTAAATGTAGATAGCATTTCCGTGCCCTTATGATGATTCTGTGCACTAATACTGAAACAAAGTGAATCACATTTGACTTTTTTCTTTCAGAAGAGCTGAGAATGGAATCAGAATCTGAAAAACGGCTTTAATTGCCCTATTGTGTTCCTATTTCTGAAGCACACTGATGTCGCGCTGCATCCATCTTTGAATAGGTTTAGGGTTTTCTTTTGTGGCCACTAGTTCTAAGAAAAATAAGGTGTGTAAGTACCTAGCAGAACATAATTTTCTTTGCCTGGTTAATGTATGTTCAGACAGTATTGAACAACAGAGAGCTTACTTGGCCCATTCAAAATATAAAAACTATTTACTAATTCAGTTTTGAGGAAGGTGCTGTCAGGGGTGTCAGGTGGAAGAGGAAACTAGGCACTCCAGACTTGGTAATGAAAGAGGCAGTTCTCATCAGTTTACTTCCGTTAGTCAGGGCCATTCGTGGTAACAAATGTTATTCTGAGTTCATGCGGTTATAACCTCATCCTGTATTTTGGTACATATTTGGAAACATCTGATGTCAGTGTGTATGTATAAGATTAAATATATGTCCCAGTGGCTGCTAGATTTCGTACAGTTTCTTGCTGTAATAGAAGGATAAAGCCTGCAATGAGTTTGTGTCAGATTTTCACCAAAAAAAAAAAAATACCCAAAACCAAACCCACGGAACTTATGTTTCAAATTATGTTGACATTTTGTTGAAGATAGAAGCTTTAACTTGCAGCCTAGCAGATCTGTTGGTTTGGGTTTGTATTTTTTAACATTCATGTTCTATCTCAAATGTCTGAATGCTGCAACTGCTAAAAGTTTTTGGAGTGCAGAACACTTAATCGTGGCTACAAGCTCAGTCTTTGGATGAAGCATAACAAATACTGAGTAATACAATGTGATGCTTGCTGTAATCTGTCTTCCCAGCAGTAAGTCATTGTGATGTGTTACTGAAAAATGTAAATTCAAAGCTTAGGGATGGGGAAAGAATAAAAGAAAAACAAAAAAAAAGATACAGAGGTATTTCACGGGAGAAGTTAGATTACTAGTGACTATCTGTGCATATTGGTTTCTAAAGTATTGTGGAAACACAGATCACTATGCTGTTTGG
This sequence comes from Trogon surrucura, assembly GCA_020746105.1. Classification (NCBI taxonomy): domain Eukaryota; kingdom Metazoa; phylum Chordata; class Aves; order Trogoniformes; family Trogonidae; genus Trogon; species Trogon surrucura. The sequence goes on from CM036618.1 coordinate 59,758,025, forward strand.
TTAGTGGGAATAAGTATGCTATTCCTTAGGTTCTTTAGAAGGGGGAATTTTGCTCTTTCCTGTTATACTGTTTTTGTTAGGAGAGTTCTTCTGGGAAGCAGAGATGAGCACAGTGTATTTCCTGTGGTTTAGCACCTGGGTCAGCAGACCAACAAAGGGCACCGGTTATATTTTTGTATTGCTTTTCTTTTATACCTTGTCTTGGCCTTAGACTTTACTGTGTTTTTGTGCAGAAGGTAATGATGTTTGTAATCCACAGGTTGCAGCTTTAATGTGTTGTTTCCCTACAAACAAGTTTCATTTCTATTCTTTCCTGGTTTTGTGCTGCCTACCTATGTCTTCCTTAATTTAATGGGAAGCATGTGATAAGTGCAGTTTTCTTCTGTATGAGGTGTCTGTGTCCTTAGCAAAAAGTGCCACTTTGTAGCTCTGTAAAGCAGTAAGTCATTCTTGCATGGGGTACAGGATATAAGAGTTTCGTGTGTTTTAATACTACATTATTTGAGTCTGCTTAATATGAATGTATGTATTCTAATGCTTAAATTACATGCAATTTCTTGTTGTTTTGTTTGGTTGTATTTTTAACAAGGATGACCTAGCAGATGGTAACTCACTAAAGTGTTAATGTGTTATAGTAAGAAAATCTGTCAATTTCTTGATGCTGCTTCCCTTCTTTACACTTAAGCCCTTATGCCCAGGCAAAGGATCCTGGAGGTGAAAAAGCTGTCGTATGAGCAGCTAGAAAATTATTAATTTTCTTGACCATGAACTCCCATTCTTGCACTTGCTGATCTATAGATATGGGTTGACATAGAGAGGTAAGCTGAAGCGATGCGTTGAGCAGCACTTCGTTTAGTCCACTATTAAAGGTAAAATACTTAGTTAAACAGTGCTGCACAGACAGAGGTACATCACTTTATACAAATGAAGCCATGACTGTTACATAAGGCTGCAGTGCAAAAGTAGCTTGCTCTCTACAGGTGAAGTTAAAGACAACCACTGAAAAACAGACCAGCTAACTTCATAAAAAGGCCTAGCTTGAACCATTGTGTCAATTAGATTTTTAATATGAAACGTTAAAGGCAAAAACCTAAATGCTGTCTCTGTGTATCAAGCTTGGGAAATAGCATTAAGGGTAGCAGACGGCTTTGTTTCTCGGTCATGCATGAGAGATCAGATCAGCTTTGTATTAGCATGCTGGTAGCGACGGCTGTAGGAATTGCACATATAAATAATAATTTTGGCTGCCCCCCAGCAAAATACTTAAGGGAGATTAGAGCTACTTTGGAGCCACGGCAACACACCCCCAGCCACCATGTCTGAGCAGAGAGCATGGCAACTGGTGGGAGCAAGAACTTCAAAAATACCTTTTGAGGACTTCATATGTGACTAAACCCTAGGATGTAGTTTGCTGAGCAGCATCCCCACACCATGCATGGCCAGCACAGACCTGTCCATGGGTCAGTGGTGAACCAGCTCTGGACACAGATACAATATAAAAAAAAAAGCTACCTTTTTTTTTTTTGGCTGGTTGGATTTCTCAGTCCTGTCCATCAACTGCTATGAAGCCGGGGCAGTACCAGGCACGAGCTGCAACTGGAGCTGGTGGACAGGTCTCAGCAGTCACTGGAGAGGTGCACCTTCCCGTCTTTCAGGCTGAGACAGGCTGTCAAACGCAGATGTGAAGAAGTTGCAGAAGCCTATGTGTGCCTGTTCTTGCTTTCCTTAGGCACAATCCAGATAAGAGGCCTGTCTTTCATAAGATAAGCACCTGCAATGTGCCCCATTTATTACTTCCAGAAACACGGCAGCTAACGTAGCTTTTTTTCAAAAAAGTACCCAGACTTTGGCAGAAGACATGATGATGATTGTACCTATATGAAGCAATAATTTAAAACCCTGAGATTAGAAAGAGTAGACCCTTTCTCAATTTAAGGAGCTTGGTTTGTGTTTTTTGCTGTGAGGTGTGATCTGTAACAAGTGGGCTGTTTGGCACAACCTCAGCTCGCCTTTACACAATCAAGAGCGAAAGGAGGTGCCAGACTTGCATGTGGTAGTTGTGAGCCTTGCTTGAGACCTTTACTCTTTTCCCTGGACCATTTCTAATGAAGCTTTATAACCCATTCTGGGCTTTGTAGAGCCCCCTCAGAAGACCAGATACTCCCTGGTAATAGCCTTGGCAGTGAAGTGTATAGCTAGAAGACTGAGATCCACCACACCAAAACCAGGCTACTAATGTTTAGGTCATCTCACACATGTATTGGCAGCAACTGAATAAGCTTCCTGGATTTTGCCTTTTGACATTTGAGTTGTGTGGTGAGTTTGGGAAGCAGTTCCTATGTTGAAAACAAACTACTTATATTTTGTGTGATTAGGGCCTTTCCTGGCTTTAGCAATTGATTCTGTATTTTCTCTCTCTAAAAAAAAAACCAAAACCAAAAAGAAACCCCCAAACTTCCACAACTTCTTGTGTTCTTTAAACAGACCCTTTAAAAGATGTTAAACCTTTGCTGGGCAGCTGCTCTCTTAACTGAAGAGCAGTGGTTTTAAAACGAACTGTCCAGTTGGGTCAGCACCCAACTTGCAAACATGTGGTGTTTTCTCATTTGTACAGATCCAGTGTCCATCTTGCCAATTTGTCTGGTGTTTCAAGTGCCACTCTCCCTGGCATGAAGGTGTTAACTGCAAAGAGTACAAGAAGGGAGACAAGCTGTTGCGTCACTGGGCCAACGAAATCGAACATGGGCAGAGGAATGCCCAAAAGTGTCCAAAATGCAAGGTGAGCTGCTCTCCCTTGGCTTACAGGTAGTGGCTTCAAACAATTTAAATGTGTTTAATATCTGTAGCTTCTGCTTGACACTGCTTGCTGGATCAGATTCTTGTCAATGACCTGTTGGGAGAAATCAGCTGGTTCCCACACTGATTCTGCACAGTCTCTATATCTCTATAAGCAAAAGAAACATTATGGAAATTGTAAGAGGGGGCTTTGATATGTGCTTATAATGATTATGTGTTACGGAATAATTTATTCTTAAAATAAGGATTTAAAGAAGTTCAAAACTAGAGAGACAATGCCCCTTGTCAGGTTTCCCAAAGAGCTTGGGTGAATTCAATTTCTGATTATAGCAGAAAAGTGCTCTGTCAGCACGTTAACTAAGAGAGACTTTAGGATTTGGCAACACCAGAAGGTTTTTAGGATTGAATGTCAGTTTTTCAGAAACCTTTCTCATGAATTAGATTAATTTTCAACACTTTAGGGCATGAGAATGCCCTTCAAATGTTACTCATCTCTTCCAAGACGGGAAATATTTCCCACTACTGAAGTGAGATGCAACACCCCTGCGCTGGCTGCCCTTGATGAAGTTGGCTGTCATGTTTATTCACTATTTTTTTCACAGCATTTGTGTCCAGCTACTGGCAGAGTAGTTAGTCAAAACCCAGAGAACACCATGGTTGCAGGAGACTGTCATCTTACTGTTCTTAAAGGGAGCACCTAATCTGAACCTATTCGTTGCTCTACATCTGTTTCACAGAGACGACAAAGTAAGGAAACTGGAAAATTCAGTAGGAAATAAATATTGAATGGAAAGTTTACTTTTGTCATGCATTTTGCCTTACCCTGTGCAAATAAGAGAATGTTTATCAGTTCATTAAGTACCTTATTTTGGTCTTGGGGAAAGAAATGCCTGTGATACCATAGCTTGAAATCGAAAGATTTCCAAACATTAGGAAAAATTCTAAGAGCTCTGAAATTAGTAGTCAGTTGTTTACCCTTCCTCCCACACACACGTGGCATTTTCACAGAGTTTGAACAGCTTGCTGTTGAGTAAGAGTTGATAGGTTTGAGCCAGTTCTAAAAATGTTCACTTTCTGGGAAGTCTTACAGTAAAATACTTTTACGAACTTTGTGCCTTTTGGAGTGGGAAGAAGTATGTGTTTTGGTTTTAATTTTTTGACTTGTATCCAAATTCAGTTTTCATGACAATGCAAATGATGTAGTTATTGAAATGAGTTGTTCAAAAAACCAAGAAGATGCACCAGCCGAAAAAGCATGAATATGGAAAAGCATGGAGAAGAGGGCTGCTAGCTGGAAAGAGAAAGGAACTGAAACTCCTAACCCTAACATGTTTATCCTTAGTGAGTCTTGCAGGTAAAATGCTGAATGTACAACTGTTTCCATCACCTTCAAAAGAAAAGGCTGGATGAATGCTTGAAACTTATGCAGGTTAAGTCACTAATTTTGAAACCTGAAGTTCCATGACTTCGGCTATTAATTTCAAAAAGACTTTAGTGTTTTTCCTTAGCCAAAAGAAAATAAAACCTCCTGCATGGTGGGAGGCAATCTGGAAAGTTACGAAGCTAGCACAGAAAAAGAGCCTTTGTTAACAAGTCCTTTCTGGTAATGTGGTATTGTAAGTGAATACTGAAGAGGGAGGTCAACCTTTCTGTTAACTGTATTGCTACCCCCACTCCTGATATATTTTCTTCACAAGTGCAAAAAATTAGTCCTGCCTACAACCTCCAAAACATTTGTGTCAACACATTGTTTTTTAAATAAAATGTAATCAAAAGAACCACCTAGCCTGTAGTTAACAGTACTGTTCTCTTTCTTTGTTTTAATCGATTGAGTAGTTAAAAAAACCATCCTGTGCAGCATTCTACATCAGGGCTTTAATAGGTGTGTGAGGGATAAACATCCTGATTGAACCTTATACTTCCTCTGCCTCTCTCTCCAGCCATCCCCCCAAACTTCTATATAGAATAACAGTGAATCGGATTATTTTGTTTGGAAATAGGATGGGAAAGAATGACAGAGAAAACAGAGTTGATTTTGTTCTGGATCCACATAGGCAATTTTCCAGGTGACAGCAATTTTATTTCAATAAGTGCATGTATTCTACTTAAAGGACCTCTTCCATGTTTTGTTAAAAATTTTCAGCAGCCACAATTGATAAACAGATTAAGGAAAAGTCAAGATAAAATTATAATGGTCAAGATACTAGTATTCAATCTTTACACTAAAACTGAAGTTAAGGGACACTTCAGCAGAAGTGAAATTTCTTTCCTGAGATAACTTGTAAAATTACTGGTAACTTCTGAAGTGTGATACTGATTACAGTGTAAACTCACAGTATTTTACAGATATCTTCTGGAGATAATTATATATACACACAGACACTTTCTTTAAGTAACTGTACCATGAAGAAGTAGAAAGCACAATTATTACCCTGTCTGGGCATGCAGGTGAGAAAATGGGAACACTTATGGTGTGTGTATATGTAGACAGATCCTTGGGCAAGTATTCACAGTTTTTCAGTGGCTTTGGTGTAAGGGCTTTGAAAGAACATCGTCCTTTGCAATGTCAATATTAGTGAGCACTGTTAAATAAGCTTGAACTTGATTGCTTTTTCCTGTAGGTGGACACAGTTCTATTGCATCTAATAGTGATAGCTGATATATTTACGTGGTCTCTCTAAGATCATAGAATCACAGAATTGTTTAGATTGGAAAAGACTTTTGAGATGAAGTCCAAACATTAACCTTGCAATGCCAAGTACACCACTAAACCGTGTCACTAGCAACCATATCTGCTAAATACCTCCAGGGATGGGTACTCTACCACTTTCCCAGGCAGCCTGTTCCAGTGCTTGACAACCCTTTTGGTGAATAAGCAGATAAAAATGTTGCACACTGTCAAAATACGCAACTGTAGATTCATGTTGTGTCTATATGTCAGTACGAAAATACTACAGAATGCTATATCTTTTAAACTATGCCTTAAATTAAGGGTTTGGATTTTTTTAATAGAGCCTTTTCCAAATTTACTGTACGCTTTTTTGAGAAACTGTAGACCGTTTTTCTGAGCACAGTTTGTCCAAAAAGTGCTGGTCTTGTTCTAGAGGGAGCTGGCTAAGGACTGCAAGTTTGCTGCATGTTTTTAGATGCTTTTTCATGAAATATATAATTTTATTTGTCTTTCCCCACTACTGTTTTAAGATTTTAGTTTCTATAATTTCTCACAACAATGCTTGCAGCAAAATGCTTTTTTTCCACAGGTATTTTTACAGTATAGCAAACCAAGGAAGTACTTCATGTTGGTGTTATCTTACCACAGATTTCAAAAACAACACTGTCTGAGGAAACACCAAACAGCAGCTGTAGCTTAGAAAGCTTCAAAGAGCAGCAGAAATTTAAGTAAGCAAAGATGTCAGTGCAAATCAACGAGGCTATAATTCTTATCTATGGATTCACTGTTGCATTCTGAGATTATTTGGGACACATTTTTTAAAGGTGCTCTGCAAATTATTTCTCATCCTCTGGAGGGAGGAGAGTCTGTGCTTGTATATGAAGGGATAAAGCTGTGCACCGGGTTTTCTTTGTAAGGAGTGAGAGAGAAATGATCATTCCCATCCTCAGATCCATGGAAGATTCCTGTGTAAGGGCACGTAACATGCAGAGAGAGTAAAGTGAGGGTCTGAAATAGCCACTCTGCTGCTTCAGTTTTTTCCTTAAGACTCTGAGCTCCACGTGCTTTGCTGTTGGTGTATAATTTTCGCTCTTCTTGGGTTTCTCAATGACTAAACCTTTCCCTGTAAGGCAAAGCGTACGTCTTTGGCATTGAGCAAGCTCTGTTTGCAAGATGAAGCTGATAACCCATACCGAATTCTTGGAGGCAGAAAGGGGGCTCACAGTCATCGTGCTCCCACCTTGGCCCCACCAGCCTTGCTGTGCTGCCGAGGAGCTGCCAGTTACCAGGCACCGACCCCTGCATGGCCGCAGCTGACTATAGCCGGCCACATTCCCAGCCCCGTGCATTCCCCGGGCTGCGTGTCGCCACGCTGCTGGCGGAGAGGAACGCTAGTGCGATATCTGACCCATCAGTGATCGCTCTTCCACCCTATAGATTTGTAATCCATCTCCGTGAGTGGATTAGCCGCAGGGCAGGGAGGCGTGCCCGTGTGAAGCAGAGCTGAAGCTGAGCTGGTGCAATGTCGTGCCTTTAGGCCCGAAAGCGGCCTGACGGAATCTGGCAAAGTTCATCTGGCATTGTCAGTCTGCAGGCGTGCCGTAGCGAGACCCAGCCCTGCATCTAAGGTTGTTTGGGGTTTTCTTGTTTCATTTTTTAATGAAGTTTCTCCTCACTAAAGTAGGGAAAGAGTTTTTTGCAACAAAATATGTAGGCAAATATAGCCAGTGGTTCCAAATTTGCAGCTTTTGAAGACAGTTACATATATGCAAGTAAGTATTCACTAGAAATTTGTTTTCAATACGTCTTGAAGTAGAGTACATGTAATTGCAATAACTGTAAAAAAAATAAATCGTATCAACTTCTTTATGTTTTAAGAAGAGAGTATCTGGAGCATTTAGAGCAGAAACAAATGGAAGTGATTTAGGGAGTGGTGCTTGGCTAACTGGAGATGGAATGCTTCTAGGAAAGCGTGGGTAGAAGGATGGCAGGCAGTGTCCAAGAGGTGGGTATTTCTGAAGGATACTGATGGTAGAATGTGTAAAGCTATTGGCAGCAGCCCCTTGAAGTTCTTACTACCAAAGAAAATAATTTTTGAACTGTGAAGTAATTTTACTTTCTATCTAGAGTTTATATAGGATTCAGACCTATACAGATTTTTAGTTAGTGTGGATGGTGACTTAATAGGTAGGGTTGGTAAGTCAGAGAAAGGAGAATTCAACAGTCTTGATTCAAAAAGAACAAAAAAACCCAACAGTTAATTCTCCCTTAGTGTTATAAGATCTAATGCCCTCATTTACATTTTTAAGGTGGAGATATGTCACTGGATCAGCAGATAAGGAAAAGTACCTCAAATTACAAAACTGTGTAGTTGCTGTCTGAATATGTCTCCTGAAAAACTAATTAGAATTAAATTTTAAAGTTAAATTGTTAAAATACTTTAAGTATTTAAGTGACTATTGAAATTCCTTAATTTAAGTTCAAATGAATCTTTTAGGAATTAAATTAAATAAACTCCATGAACAGGGTCAATATTTTTTTTCATATAAAACCTGAAAAGTAAAAGCAGAAGTCAAATGGACAATACCCCTTTTAGAATAAAATAGTGTGCGACTTCTGAAGTTATGCTTAAGTTGGCAAAATATTGGGTAGACTTTTCTTTCCACTTTTCTTGCAGTCAGTGCTTAAATGTGAAAGTTTTGAAGTCAAGTGACTTATAAAGTTCAGCAGCAATGGTATTTTTTCAGGTGTTTCTGGAAAACAGGGCACCTGTGATACAGCAGGATTCCTCTGGTTAGAAGGGGATAATTGCTGGGTCGGTCTTTTTGCACCCCTTCTATGGGAATGAATGCAAGTCCACGAGAATACTTGCCCACTAGAAAGTAACATTTTATAGTCCAATCCTCTCTTTTGTGAATGTCTTTCCCATGTTATGTGTAAAAGGAGCATTTGGCAGTGTAGAAATAAGAATTCTGATACCACTATTGTTAGGGCAAGGATGTTGGCAGGTGTACCTGGAGCTATTGCTAACTGTGTCTGAACTGGAATTTTTTACCAAAAGAATTGCTGTCAGGAAACATGACTTTGTTAGATTTATCAAGTGCCAGTTTCAGTAGCTGTTCTGGTACATGAGATTTCTCAGATTCCACGTGAACCCTCAGCAGCAGCAGAGAACAAATACACTTGACCCTCTCAAGAAATTCAGATACCCCAGGCATCACAACCTTCTCTTGAGGTGAGAGGCTTCAGTTGAATGTGAACTTTGAGCATCTCTGATGTTTGCAGGGTCACTGAGTGGTGATACCTTGTCATTACCTGTTAACTCCCTGCAAAATGAATACATGTAGATATGGATAAGAATTTCAAGAGGCTTTCGTTTGTCAGAAGTTTCAGCAAATAAAATTCCAGTTGGATATAACGGAAAAAAAGTACTCCCAGGGGGAGGATGGTGAAGTATGAGACAGGTTGCTCAAAGAGGCTGTGACATACCCATGCTTGGAAATTTTTAAAATCCATTTGACTGAGGCCTGGAGCAATCTGATCTGACTTTGAAGTTAGACCAGCTTGGAGCTAGGGGTTAAAATAGATGACCTCTGAGTGTCACTTCCAACCTCAATTATTAGGTAATTTTATCTGCTGTTCCCCTGTGGAGCATGGTCTCAGGACAGGGGGTCTTTAGCAGTTTTGTGAACTAGGGAAAGTGTGTGTTTGCCACCCGGTTAGTTTTATTTTCAGTTGGCAAGATTTAGAAATAGCTGCGTAAATTGTAGTTGATTGACTACCCTCTCAAGACTCTCTGAACTCTTAACTAAAACTGAAGCTTTCCCAAATCTGCACAAAGTAGGTAAATGTACCGATTTTGCAGAAGAGTATGTGAAGATAGAAGAATGAAGCTATTTATGCAGGCAGTCAGCAGAAAGCTGGATGTAGAACCTACGCAGCCCAGCTGCGTGCTGCACTGCAGGCATTATGAAAGCTTGATATAAATCTTTTATGCTGTTTGTAGAATCTTTCTTTTCATTAAAAAAAAAAAAACAAAACACATACTTTGAATCATTCGCTCTAATAGCAAAGCCTTTATGGTGTTTATTACAAAATGCCAAATCGATTTGTGATGGTAATGGGAAAGGGAGTGGGGCCACAGGTGGTATAAGGGGGTAACTCATCTGTGGAGGAGTCAAACAGAGTTCATAACTATATTATGTTGCTTTTATTTCTAATAAAGTTTGCTAGTGTGTCTACTTGAGCAATAAAACCAAGTTTTCAGTAAGGACCAGGATCACTCAGATTCTCATCTGATACAGAGTGTTAAAGCAGGGTGGTTATATAGAAAGTTATGTGTGGAAGTCTGCAAACACCTATAGCTCATGCTTGATGCTCTGAAACATGCCCTACATAACCATTATTGCCTTAGGAGAGCTGCAGCATTAATTAATGCAAATGTTGAGTTAACCAGTGGTTGCTTGTGGTGTCTTTTCATCTGACACCTGGACTGCACAGGGTAGTACCTCTTTCCTGGGCTTGGGAAGGGGGAAAAAAATAGTAATATTTTCTTTCATTTTTTCTTCCACTCATCCAGATCCACATCCAGAGAACAGAAGGGTGTGACCATATGACCTGTTCACAGTGTAACACTAATTTCTGTTACCGTTGTGGGGAGAGATACCGCCAGCTCCGGTTCTTTGGAGATCACACCTCAAACCTCAGTATCTTTGGATGCAAATACCGCTACCTCCCCGAGAGACCACATTTAAGGAGATTAGTGCGAGGCTCTGTCTGTGGTGAGTGGTTGAATGTTCCTTGTGGAGAGCTGTGTGGTGAGGTGATAGGGTGCACAGGTATCAATAATAAGTAAAAACTATTGGTTTAAAGTATCAGATGGGGAGCCTGTTGTTTAGTAATGTAAAAGGTGGTTTATTAAATATGTTTAAATATTTGTACTTCCTGGGCTGTGTATGAGTAAGTATTGTGTCCTCTCCTGATGCCTTCTGTTTTCTAATCCTTTTCAATAATACATAAACAAACTGAAAAAAACCCTGTCAATATGCATGTTGTTGGCTGTGATTGTTATTCTAGAAGTATATAGGAGAAAGGGACCAGAGCAGGACCCTTTTGTACATGAACCTCTGTGTCAAGGGTCTGTTTGAAGAGAGTGTTTCTTGGTTTTAAAACTGATCTAGGTTAATCACTCAGGTTTGCCTATTTAATAGGGAGGTACTTATCTTCTTAACTGTTGTCTTTGGTTCAGATAAAATCAAAATAGAAAACAAAATAATCAAAACCAAAGTACAAATATATATTAATTTCTCTCACATTAATATGATGCCAAAAGCTTGACTTTTTCATTTAATAAAAAAAAGGGCTCCCCTAATTTGCTTTTGCTTTTGAGCCAGGTGTATGTCTGTCTCAACATATAGAAGCACAAGAAAAAAGATGACGATATAGATTATTACTTTATGTGGTGTCTTACATGTATATTAAGTTATATATTAAGTTCAGTAGTTGTAGTGAGTTTGCAACATGTAAAGATATCTATAGCAAAGGAAGTGGTTGCATTAACTGTCAAAAACTGTGGACCTGTTAAAGAAAATAGGACTTCTTGTAATTTGAGGTAAGGCATGGAAATTGGAGGTGACTTGGGATTTGCTTAGGATGAGAAAATGCTTTGGGCTTATCAATTGGTGATGTTGAATGTAGAGGTAAAGATAAGAGACTAAATGCATGGAAATAGAAGATAGCAGACCTGCAGTGAAAACAATATACTCCTGAGTCAAACATATTCCAGTAAGTAAAACTAGGTGATTTCCATTTCAGAGTAGCACCGGAGCTGGCACACAAACTCACAGGCCTGTTAACAAGAATGCCAGTCTTGGCACTCTGTGAAGTTGTGGGAGGCTCGCAAACTTGGAATTCTTATTTAGTAAATAACCATAAGTCATCCAGGCCCGTTAGTTTAACCTCAGGAACTTGCAAGGCTTTGGAACAAATTTTGAGAGGCAAATTAAAGATCAGGAAATGAATACGTGCGTACTCTGATACCTTTTGTAGATACAAATTGTAATTCATGAGAAGATCCAGTCTAGATTAAAGACAGTGCTGGCACTAGGGCACATGAGCGTAAACTGTTCATAAGTTTAGGCTTAAAATTCAAGAACCATTTTAAAGCACTTAATAAGTTTTCAGAAGAGCTTTTAGTAAAAGCCCGCAATGGCACACAATGTAGGTTGTTTCAAAATGGATCTTGGTACATTTGGAATTGGTGGTATCTGTGATAGGAGGGGACTGTGCTTAGAGATGTTACCAAGTCTGTGCTGCTCACAAGCAGAGTCACAGGAAACCTGATTCCAAGATCAAATCTTGCACGTGCAATGGAGCTACAAATATAAAATAAGTGGGTTTTATCTCAGCATAGATCTGGAAAACATGGTATTATTATTGTCTTAATTTTTCCAATGGTTTACAGGTAAGGTGTTTAAATAAGCAGTTCACATGTTTTAATGCCACCTATGAGGTCCAAAATATAGCTGCCTGTACTGCATGTGCTTAACCACTGCTAAAATTATTTACTAGTTTCACTGTTCGTTGTTTTAGGAAATGATAATACACAACCTTTTCCTTTTTAAAAAAAACAGCTTTTACGAGAAAGAAAGAAAACTAGTTTATCTGCAAACAGTGACTTGGAGGCAGTAAAGAATTGTGGCAGTGCATATATGAGTTGAAGTTCAGTGTTGAGGATGTATATGTTGATACTTACAAAAACAAGCACAGAGAAAGGTATAAGATATTTTACTTTCACATCTTGTTTGCAAGTGTACTTGCGGTTTGCTTTACTTAGTATGCCAACAAAGATTAGAAAAGCTCAAAGCTTCAACTTTAATTTCTCCTAGGGTTTTCTGTTAAAAACTTCTTTTCAAGACTACCTCTGTCATATGGTCCTATTTCTCACAAGAATGGTCATCATTTGAATAGAGACAGAGCTAGCTGGACCCGTAGTAGTGGTGATGGTCCTTGTTTTTACAATAGTTTGCTAACACCAGAGTTGACAGTGATTCAAAGAATTCTGTCTTGATACACGTGACCTTAAATCCCTGTTATCTCTAGATCTCCAAATTGTAATAATGATCCTGATACACTTTATGAATAACTACTAAAACTTTTCAGGCCTCTAACCGAGTTCACACATGAAAATTAAAAAAAAAAAGAAAAAAAAAATTCGAAGTTTCAACAGTTTGCATGAGATTAGAACTCACAGATTGAGCTCACTGCTCTTCCTCCATTAGATTAGTTTTTGGCTATCATTGGCATATGTGAACCAGTCTAGATTTTTGTATTTTTTTTACCACAGGAGTGCATATTGGTGTTCACATTTTATTTTTTTTAAGAAGGCATTATATTGTTGCAGGATTACATTCCTGACACTTATTTCAAGATGGTATAACCCCTGACTGTGACACAGTGTTAGTTCAGTTTGTGTATTCTGCTGTCTTGAATGGTACAAATTTGCAGAGATCAGATACCTTTGTCAAACTTAACAGGCAGAGATCAATTCCGCTTAATTGGGTGAGTATAAAGGTGTGCCTAGTGAGATTGTCCCCAACAGGGATCAGTTAGAGATGAGATCTCACTCTGTGTCCATTTCCAGTAATCATTTGGTTTAGACCCTTTCTTAGTTTTGTATCTGAACCTTCATTTAATAACTGTCAATGGATGTATCCTTCACCAATTCATACAGCTTGAGTTTTGGCTTCCACAGCATCTCTGATAGAGGCTGTATGATTTCACTATCTTTGTGGAGAATGTACTTCCTTTGTTGTTTGGGGTGTTGGTTTTTTTTATTCCTGTTAATTTAATTCATTACTTCTGTTATCATGAAATTGAGTAAATAATAATAGCTTGTTTATGTTTTCACGCTTTCTTTTATAGACTCTTCATCAGATTCTTCTTTGTCATGACCTTTGGGTTTTTTATATTTTTTTTTCCTGTTTTGTTTTGAGCTGAAGCTTCCTAGTCTTAATCATTTAAGATCAATTTGAAAACCCGGAAATGTTTAATTCCAGTTAGGGGTTGTACCTAGACTCAGAGATGTCCTTGTAGCTAGAACTTAGTCTTAATATGTTTGCACTTAATCAAGCGAGAGGGGAGTATTGTCATCAGTAGGGTTTACTCTACAAGCCTGGGGTTTGTTTCTGTTCTGAGAGTCAGCAGAACACGCTAGAAAGAAGACTTGATAGCAGAGAGAAAAGCCGACAAAACCATAGTCTCTAAATGTCAGTAACATGTAGCAAGAAATAAAGGTTGGATTTCCTGCAGTAGAATGCCTGATAGTTAGCTAAGTAGTGAAAATTAAGAGAACGTTATCTTGCTTATCAGTGGGAGACTGATGGGATGTTGCTAGATAGATATTCCTTCTGTGACTTCTTTTACTTTCTTGCTGTGGAGAAACACTTCTTTAAGGAAACGCGTTGATTTTGTAGCCTTGTGCAATGAAGATGTTTTGATTTGTTTCTACCCAATGTGGGTGGGTGGGTGTGTATAGGAGGAAAGAACACTTCATGGCAGTCTGGCATGCTGTCATGGTTTCTGTTGAGAAGCAAGTGTTTGTGCCTACAATCACAAACTGTTCTGTAATAAAAAGGGAAAAGCATTTATGGCAGCATAAATTTAAATATGCTTTTCTTCATAAACATATGCTTTTGTAAAGGTAATAGAAATCACAAGGAGAAGAAAATGAATTTGATGGCATTTCTCTTCCCTCTTTAGCCACTGTATTTTGTAGAGAACCTTTGTCCTGTGACCAGTACAGTCAAGTGAAATTGCTTTTGTCCTTCAGTCCCAGTGAACTTACAGATTTCATTCTCATAGTAATTATTTGGCTAAGTTGTTGAAGGCAGAATTTTTGGTTGTAACTGGAATTAGTGATGATTTGCACAGAAAAGAAAAGCATGTCGAGCTGTCTTAAATGGGTGAATTTAAGTGCCATCTTAACTACAACTGAATTCAGGTTGTACTTTATTCAAAATCAATTGCCAGGTGCTTCATGGATGTGTAACAGGACACAAGTAATGCTGTTAAAGCAAATGACATTTTTGGTATGGTAAACACAGAGCACAAGATTCACTTTTTGTACATGGCTTTGAGCACTGCAGGAGACATGTTTTGAGGATACAACCTTCATTAGGAACTTCATCATTTAAATTTAAAGACTTTTTAAAAACAATGCAAACTTATATAAGAACCTAAGTCTACACAGATATGACTGTTTTGATTTGTAAGTAGATACTTCTAGTGGCTCTGTTGCTTAAAAATGTAATGATATTTAGACTTGGAAGACAAAACTTTCTATTTCTCATATGCTAGTGATTAAATTTGTTTTCTAAAACTAGCATACTGATTTTTTTACATAGCTAAGGATTCTCTGAGGATTTATGGAGTTTTGTATCTCTTACCCTAAAACCCACAACCAAACACAAAGTTATGCAAGGGAAAAATATTCCCTTGTGATTTTCTAAATGTCTCCTCATTTTGCAGGAAAACATCGTTCTCTGTATTACAAGTAATTCAGCCCCTCTGAGACACCTGAAAATGCTGTTATTACATTACCACAGATGTCTAAATCTTCATGCTGAGTAACCCAGTAGAGAAATTGTGTACCATTATTTTGAGTAGAATTCTAAAAAGAAACCCTTTTTGTTCTGTTTACAACTATTTCTGTTAAAACTTGTCCTTAAAAAAAATGACTTTGAACATTACCAAATTACCTATCGTAACCTACTGCTGAGTTCACCACATGGACCAATGACTCAAGGTTTTTTTCAGCTTTGAGGCAAGTTTTACATTTGCTCTCTCTGCTAGCAGTCTTGGAGTGAACAGACTTAGGACGGTGTGTATCTGTGGGAAGCCTAGTGCCTGCAGTAGATGTCCTTAGTCTCAGCAGCATTTCTTGGTGTGTCGTGATTCCCTCTATGACTAAGAACCTCGTAATCCTTCACACCGTGACAAACGGTATGTGTCAAACTGGAACTGGATATCAAGTAACATTTGATTTGGACGTGTAAAATGGAGCATTTTATAATTGTTTCACACAGTGCTGGTAATTATTGGCATAAAAGTACCTATCTGCTGCTTTGCAGTTATTGCTGCTGTTTCTACTCCAACTGATGGTAACTTGTGCAAGTCTTGTTCACCTTGTTAGCTCGTTCTTTAGTTTTAATCTGCAAAAGTAAAGTAAGATAAAGGATTTAAATATGGTAGATATACAAGGAGAAAAGGTTGTGGGTTTTTTTAAGTCTAAAGAATGCATTCATAACCAAAAGATATTGTTCCATGATGATGAAAATTCCTGTAAGATCTTGGAACTATACAATATCCAACCTCATACTCAAAGACAGAAGGAAAAAGACGCTCACTCATGCTTTATTTCAGCTCAGAGCTAGTAGTTCAACTGTAAGTAAATTCTTAAACTGAATTATTTGAGGAACTGGTTTTTGTGTTTGCAACGAAATTGCTTGAGTCAAAAGCTAGCTTAGCCTTTTTGTAGACTCTGTTTCTGAATACTTAGTCATCAGTTCAGTGGTTTAAGCGCTTAATAATTTTTGTACCAAACATAATTTTCTAACATTCTAATAACGTGGTTTTTTTAATAGAGTTCATACCTTAAACATTGTTTTATAAGCTTCACTTTGTTTTTTTTTTTTTTAAGGTTCTGGTAATTTTTTTTTAATCACTCATTTTTTGAGTTTTCTTGAATTTTCCATCACTCTACATTCCTCCTCCTGTCTGCACTTGAATAATTTGACAACTTTATATATAGAATACAGTGCAATGGAGTCCCACAAAGGTCTGCCATTAGGATATCTAGTAACTAGAGTAATACCAATAATATTTGCCAACTTTTTTCTTCTAGGAATTAATGTTTCCCACACACAACACTGCTGTGAAATTTAAAAGCTATCAAAACAGAGCATGAAAAGGATCAATTCGTTTAACTGCTGTAAATATTTCCAAAATATCTCATTTTTCCTTCAGACTGCCCAAATTAATGTCTCAGGTTATGGAGAGGTTTACATCATTATTAAATGGAGTAATCCATTTACTGAAATCTGAGACAAGTGGCTTGAGAGAGGGAAGGGCAGGGAAGACGAGCTCGCTTTTCCTCCCTGTGTAGAGGCGATCTTCCAAACACGTGCTTAACTTAAAGAACTGCTTAGTTTCGAATCAGACTGCTGATGTGTCAGTAAAAATACCTGTCCTGCTGCATTTTCAAACAGCTGAGGCAAGTGACATCTTTGATCTAACTGCTCAGCCAACACAGAGAGGGGACATCCTGCCATTCAGCTGAGAGCGTGCAGGGCCAGAAAGACAACTTGGATTCAAAGTTCAGTTTCAACTTCAGTGTTTGGGAAGGCACTCTGCCTTCCTTTCATGTATTTCTACGCACATGCTCAACAGAAATAAAGAATGTGAGGATGTTTATTTTTTTTTAGGGTCTATACTCTAGCCAATGTGCTGTGCAACCTCACTGCCTTACTTACGTGAGAGCAGCAACGTACCCTTTTGAATGCTCATCTGAAATAGATTTGGCTGTTGTTTGATTTAGACCTAAGTCATATCTGTACATGAGGACTTCCCCACAGCCTTTTCGGGTGACTGGAAGCATATTTAGAGGTGATGGTCTCATCGCCTTGAGCTAACCTAAACTCTCAAAGATGCTGGTTTGCTTGGCATCCTTCCAGGGTGGTTGCTGTGCAGTAGGATTCCAGAGAAGCCAGATGATAGTAGTGTTGTATCTCTCATGTTCCTGTCTATGCCTGAGGGATTTAAGCTTGCCTTTACTTCTGTTTCCATTCTATCTGTTAATGTACAGAATGAGCCATGTTTGAAGAGCTGTGATGGGGGAAGAGGGCAAAGAAAAATGTGTGTGGGGAGCTACCTGAGTGGTGATGGCTCCTAACTGGATTTGTAGGATGAATTTATAAATAGGAAACCTGGTAAAGTATTTTTAAAATGAGCCAGCTATTGGGAGTCTGATGTCAAAATATTTATGGATGGTTGGAAAGGGAAAAATAAAATGCATACTTTGAATTGTTCAATGAATTTTGCATTTCAGCTGGAAAACTACTTGTTACACTCCTAATACTGGTTCTGGGACTGGCACTGGGAGCAATAGCTGTTGTAATAGGTAAGAGTTACATGTGGATGAATCTAATTCTCACTTTGCAGTGACTATCTGTATGCCCTCTCAGTATTTTTATCTCAGAAGAGATGGACACAAAGTACAAAATTCATAGATGTGATTTTAGTATAAAGCACATGCCTTTTATTCTTTAGAATTTTTTTCCTGCTTACATTTTATACCTATAGGCTTTATTTATTTTTTTCCAAATTACATGATTTTCTGAACCAAAATCTTCTTAACTGCTGTGGTTAAACTAGTAAAAAGACCAGAGTAATCTGATCATAGTCCTGGGGGCTGGCTAACTTGGACCCTCCCTTTAGTCACCCCAGTGGATCACAGTTCTATGATCTTGGCCGTGCGCATGAGTAGATTTTGGGGACACTGGGCATAGTCCCAAGAGCCCTCCAGCGTGAAGATGCAACGACAACAGCAAGCAACAAATTGGGATGAGTCAGTCTCAGAATCTGATTGGGTGCATTGGCTGCC
This sequence comes from Trogon surrucura, assembly GCA_020746105.1. NCBI lineage: Eukaryota > Metazoa > Chordata > Aves > Trogoniformes > Trogonidae > Trogon > Trogon surrucura. The sequence goes on from CM036618.1 coordinate 59,776,153, forward strand.
AAGTTGGATTCCATCACACACAAAAAATGGTAACATGAATGCATTTGATATAGTACTAAAGCTCTGTTAATGTGGTTATGTTAATGTCAATGTAGTTATTCTAGCAAATCTGCTGTTTGCTGGCTTAGCTGGATTCTTCCACAGGAATCAAATAAGCTGTAACAATAAATGTATGATTTTGCTACATACCCACTATTTATGCTGGCAGTCAGTCAGGAATCGTGCTGCTTCGCAACTATTCACCAAGCTACTCGTTGAAAAATTTGCAGTGTATGCGTAGCCCAGAAGCGTGTTGTGATGTGGCATCTTTATTTTGATATAATAAAGCCAAAATATACTAGGATAGTTACATTAATAAGATTGTACATAAACGATCAACATACAACCAAAATACTATTACAGCTTCTCTAGGCTACGTTCTGGCCAAATAAGGAATATTGCTGTTAATTTCCATATTTAGACTAAAAACACATATCTTTCCTGTATCAATATTCTGAGTTGGGTTCACTGAAGATAGACATCTAGAGAGAGAGAGACATCTTAAGTATTTATTCTTTTCAGTGGCATTTTTATGCCAAAAATATAGGCAAAAAGACTTCTTAATGGCAGTAAAGCTTATTTTGCTCAGCAGTCTGGTATAATCTGTGCTAGGAAAAAAAAAACCCAAACATTCTTTTGCTTATATTTAAAATTAAGAGAATTTTGTAGTAATACAGTAGCAATAATTGCAGTAATACTCAATATGCCATTGAAGTTCCATCCCTAGGTGTGGCTGGATAACATATGATCAAGAGCAGCAGTATGAGCAGTTCCCAATAACATTGATTATTTTTAGGAAAGTTTGAGTTTGAGGTAATTGCAGCAAAATTTACTGCCACACAACTATTAAAGTAATCTCAGTATCATAGCTGAAAACCATTTTACACCATTTACAAGGCTATCAGGCAAAGCAAGGATCTTGGTGACTGTAGTAGTCCTTTGTTACATGTGGTGTGTGAGAAGGAAATCTTTCGCCATTTCAGTCAGGTGTTGGCAAGACAAAGGAGGAGATGCTTTTTGATCGTGTTTGAAAGAGTACCTCTTCTGACAAACTGGTTTTCACTTGAATAAATTTGATTTATTTGTTTTTCCTCTTACAGCTTCCTTTCTCTGAAAAGACTTTTAGGAATAAATTATTCCCTGCCCAATCAACTTTAAACATTTGGTGCAACTTCATAATAGATGAGGATGTTTGTAAAAATTGATAATACTTTTTTTTTTTAAAAAAAAAGGTAAACCTATAACATGGTACCTCTATTGCATGTGAAATTGGTTCAAAAGTAGTTTAGTTAAATCAGCCTTGGATTTAGATCTAAGGATTGAGCAAGTGCTTTTAGATATGGGAGTAGAGTTAGCAGGAATTTGTTGTAAAATAAGCGGCAAGTGTAGCTTAACTCATTACCAAAGAGACTGTTGCCAGCTAATATCTTTTTCTGCTTGTCCTAATGCCTTGTCTAAATTATACTGAGACACAGAAAGCTGCATCTAAATATTCTCCGTACATTGAAAGAACACAGCGCACGCACAAAGGATTGCTTTTACTTACGGTTTTCTTATTTCCTTCTTTTGGCAGGTTTAGTTGTGTTTCCTATCTATTGCCTTTGTAAAAAGCAGAGGAAAAGGTCACGGACAGGTATGCCCTGGTAAGGGTGGACCTTACTCACCTGAACTGAGCTGGTCCCGCAAGGGCTACGCGCGCTTTGTGCAACAGAGCAATACAGTGCTGGTAACAGCATCAAAGCCACCGCCCTGGAAGAAGAAGGGGGGATCTCCTGCCATCTTCCTTCAGCCGAAAACACTACTGCAGACCAGAAAGCCTCTTTGCTCTGGTGCACTCTGAACAAGATGGGCCCCCTGACTGCTGCTTTTAAAACGTTTTAGGTTTTTGTTTGTTTGTTTTTTCTTAACTATTACTTTGGAGGGGTTTTTTGAGTCTGAGTTTCTGAACTAGACAATCAAAGTCTGTGTTGTAGCCACAATTCTACTACCGATTTGGCCTGTGAAGAAAGCGTTTAACTGCTAACGTGTGCTCCGTTTAACTTCAGTGTTGGCCTTTAAGGAGGAAATGCTTAGAAGTGTTTGGACTCTTACTGTATACTGAGCATACTACTTTTGGTATTAAAAACTACTTCTGTAAATAACTTCCATCACACAGCATTCTGTTCAGCATACCGAAACCCCGTCACATGCCAGAGCACGACAGCTGGTTATCTTCTGAGTCCTCCTGCTAGTGGGCAAGAGTGTAGATTGCTACCGCCAAACTGCAGTGCCTCAGAAGGAAATATCCATGACACTTATACATATGCTGATTGTTTTCACTTGAGTATTTAATTTATGTCGGTCTATTAATATTTATTGGGGAGGGGGGGGGGTGACAGATTTGTTAGAAGAGTATGGCATTTTGAAGCTCTCCCAGTACAGACAAAATATGGAGGATTTAGATAACAAGAAGTGTCAGTGTCCTGTTCTGTCCCAAGATGTCCCTGAAGTGTTTGCAGGGAAGCTGGAAACCTGCTCTTCTCTTCTCACTTGGCATATAATACACATGCTATGTGCTGATTATGTGAAGACTGACTTGATGAGATTTTATAACCGAAATAGCATGTTTTGTTTGTTCATTTGTTTGGTTGAAGTAGGCTACGTAAGTCTTAGAGCATCCACTGATGCCTCATGAGGAAAATCTGTGAATTTTGTGTAAGCAGGGGGGTCATGAATTCTTAGGAAACCATTTCATATTTTCTGCTTCCAGTGTTTCTCTTCATGGTGCGTTACATATCTGAAGAGAATAGCCATCCTTGTTCTTTTTTCCTAACGTCGCAGTACCACTGTTTGCTACCAGACTTCTTTCTCAGCGCGTCACCACAAGAGCAATGTAAGTCAGCTTTAGGAATCAGCTACTGAGAACTTTTTTGCTTTTAGTTATAATACAAATTTATCATACAAATATAACTTCAAAGAAAAATAGAATAAAAAAAATGTGTAAGCAGAACACTGAAACAATAAAGAAAGAAACTAAATAAGAGAAATACCAGGTTTATACTTTAAAAATAGAAGCTAGGCTTAAGGTTGAAGGTACTTTACCCCCCTTCCCCCCCAGTGTGTGGGCTTGAAGATACATACTTGTATGAGGAGAGGGGTAAGCAGGGAGGTGGGCGATGTTCTAAAGAGTCTACAGACTTCAAAATTCAGGCCTGCAAATAGCATATCATTTGAGTTGATGTACTTTGTAGCACATCCTGTGAAAATTATTGTTAAAACTGAATCTAGTTATAATTTTTAAGTAAATAGTATTCTGCCCCACCAATATAAAACTGTAACGAGATACTCACTTTGACTTCAAAGCCTCAGTGGAAGAAACTGATGTATTTTGTTTACCTGGAAACACAAATATCAGCTTACCATAGTTAGCTAGTATGCTTGTTTTCTCTCAACTTCTGGTTTTGTTTTCTTGTTTTGTTTTTTTTTCGTTGGTGAAACTGTGTGCAAGTACACCGTAGTAGTCAACAAGTAGTTTATGTTTCCATTTGAATTTAAGGGCATGTTGACCCTGTTGTCCTAGTGGTAGAAACAGTACCTTTCTACGATTTGCAAATGAAGCTGGGAAGCAATGACATTTAGAAGTAAAGTTCAAAGCCTATTGTCAATGCAAAACCACCTGTTAAATAGATTTCTTCTTCTGTGACACATCGGTTTTCTATTTGTGTTCTGTCTGAGGTTGGAAGCTGCCTTAAAATTGGTCTTGTTTTTGAGTGTGTCTTCTGAGGCTATACATTTTAGTTGTCTTTGGCTTACTCAGGGATTTTTATTCCTTTCTTTAAATGTCAAATAATGAAGATATTTTTGTATTATTTAGAAAAACCTTCAGACCTCAGAGAGTGAGAGAGATATGGATAGATTTGGGTTTGCAATGCAGTCTGTAATATTGTGTCAAACTATTCCACTTGAGGATATTTTAGTACTTGAGATTACCTGTAATTAACTATACAGTGAATTAATTTCCTTTCTTTTCCTGGTTCTTTATAACTATGTGAGATATTCTTACAGTCTTCGTAGCTGTTTTCACTCTGCTGTGTTTGCTGTTTTCTGTTTCTGATGGGAGTTCAGTAAGATCTGAAATGAAGATGCTAGAATAAAGAGCATAAAAGGGAAGATAATATGTCTGCACTTATTTGTATTCAGAAAGCGTGTTATTGTGGGTGGAGGAAAGGAATACACATCTCAACTCCTGCATTATCATTTCATCTAGGCCATTTTGATTTTGTTAGAACAGATTAAATCAAAGGGAAATGGTTCCTCATTTTCTGCACATAGCAAAACGAGGCATCTTTGACCTTTTAAGGATGAGTCTAATCTTGCTTTCTTTGTAGGGAGAAAAAAAGAATAGAAAACAGGAATTACAATAATACTTGCTTTTGCATTTCTGTAGAACAGGAAAAAAGTTCAAGAGCCAGACAGGGTAGGGACATGGAAGTCTTTTCCATCCATATAAAAATATTCCCCCTTGAATAGTACATAAATAAAAATTTTCATCAGTATCATATAACATAACTAATTGAAGTATGAAAAATAGTTTAATACAAAACTTGGTTTGATAAAATGTTAGCTTTTAAAGAGCTCTTCCCATATCACAGGATATCTTACTTCAAAGTCATGTCATTTGCTTTACAAGCATTAATTTATCAGTTTGAAAGAAATCATAGGATCACAGAATGTTAGAGGTTGGAAGGGACCTCAAAGATCATCTAGTCCAGCCCCCCTGCCAGAGCAGGATCACCTACAGTAGAGCGCACAGGAACACGTCCAAGTGGGTTTTGAATGTCTCCAAAGAAGGAGATTCCACAACCTCCCTGGGCAGCCTGTGCCAGTGCTCGGTCACCCTCACAGTGAAAAAGTTTTTTCTCATATTTTTATGGAACCTCCTGTGTTCCAGCTTCCATCCATTGCCCCTTGTCTTGTCATTGGACGCCGCTGAAAAGAGCCTGGCTCCGTCCTCCTGACATTCCCCCTTGACATATTTATAAACATTAATGAGGTCACCCCTCAGCCTCCTCTTCTCCAAGCTAAAGAGACCCAGCTCCTTCAGCCTTTCCTCATAAGGGAGATGCTCCCCTCCCTTAATCATCTTTGTGGCTCTGCGCTGGACTCTCTCAAGCAGCTCCCTGTCCTTCTTGAACTGAGGGGCCCAGAACTGGACACAATATTCCAAATGCGACCTCACCAGGGCAGAGTAGAGGGGCAGGAGGACCTCTCTTGACCTACTTGCTACTCCCCTTCTAATACACCCCAGGATGCCATTGGCCTTCTTGGCCACGAGAGCACCTTGCTGGCTCATGGTCATCCTGCTGTCCCCTAGAACCCCCAGGTCCCTTTCCCCTGCACTGCTCTCCAGCAGGGCAGTCCCCAACCTATGATGGCACATGGGGTTATTCTTTCCCAAGTGCAAAACTCTACACTTGCCCTTGTTGAACTTCGTAAGATTTCTCCCCACCCAGCCCTCCAGCCTGTCTAGGTCTCTCTGAATGGCTGCACAGCCTTCTGGTGTGTCAACCACTCCTCCCAATTTCGTATCATCAGCAAACTTGCTGACAACATTCTCTAATCCCTCATCCAGATCATTGATGAACATATTGAAAAGCACCGGCCCGAGCACTGACCCCTGAGGGACCCCACTAGACACAGGCATCCAGCCAGACTCAGCCCCATTGACCACAACCCTCTGGCTTCTTCCCTTCAACCAGTTCTCGACCCACCTCACTACTTGGTCATCCAGACCACACTTCCTCAGTTTACCTGTGAGGATGCTGTGGAAGATGGTGTCAAAGGCCTTGCTGATGGAATGAACTTTGTTGTAAGGAAATCCAAGGATGTTTCTCTTTCATTATGTAAATAAGTTTTGGTTTTTGTAACTGTAAAAAAACCACCAGACTGTTCTACTCCATCTTTAATAGCAGAAAACTTCATCGGGCAGCTGAATTAACCTAGGGCAGATGTCACACTACTGTATGCTGATCGTCACTGATCATCTGGTTTGCTTTCACCACATTTAGTATTTAAGATTATTTATCCTTGTGCAAAGTTGTTGCTCAGTGATACCTGTATGCAGACTAAAAAATGTTTAAATCCATTCTATGCTAGCCTTCTGTTCCAAGCTTGCCTGGAGCTGGATTTGGTCAGGCCTCCTTGCAGGTGGGAGCTGCCACCCCCCCAGCATCACCGAGCTGTGTGGGACCAGTCCACCTCCTGCTGGGAGGACCCCCTGGGCACACCGGTTCAGAGGGGGCTGCTTTCTCTTTCTCTACTAACAGTAATTAGTTGTATTTTATTAATTGGGTGAGGCTAACAGGGCTGTTGAACTACATCAGTGGCAGGATGATTCTGACACCTGCATCATCAGAGTGTAGTTAGGTGTGTTTGCAGAGCTTATCCAGGAGCTTGTGGCTGGAAAATAATTGTTTTTTCTTGTGTCAACCTATTATCAGGTGAGACTAAGCTGAGTAGGAGGTGCAGTTCTGTGTAGCCTCGTGCTGTAGCTGTCCTATCAGTTTTAGTTCTGTACAAAAAAAAAAACCTGTTAGTCTTCAGTACACTAAGCACCACTCCTATATGTCTTTTAAATACCTCCAGGGAGGGTGACTCAACCACTTCCCTAGGATCCCTGTTCCAATGCTTAACAACCCTTTTGGGGAATAAATTTTTCCTCATTTCCGATCTAAACCTCCCCTGGTACCACTTGAGACCATTTCCTCTTGTGCTATTGCTTTAGACTTAGGAGGCTGATCCCCTCCTTGCTACAATCTCCTTTCAGCTTAGTTGTAGAGAGTGATAAGGTCTGCCTTCAGCCTCCTCCAGACTATACAACCCCAGTTCCCTTAGCTACTCCTCATAAGACTTGCTCTTGAGAACCTTCACCAGTTTTGTTGGCCTTCTCTGAACCTGCTTCAGCACCTCAATGTCTTACTTGTAGTGAGGGATTCAAAACTGAACACAGGATTCGAGGGGCAGCTTCACCAGTGCTGAGCACAGGGGGACAAACACTGCTCTGCTCCTGCTGGCCCCACCATTTCTGAAACAGACCAGGATGCCTTTGGCCTTCTCAGCAACCTGGACACACTGCTGGCTCATGTTCAGCCACTGCCTGTCCACCAGCACCCCCAGGTCCTTTTCCACTGGGCAGCTCTCCAGCCACTCCTTCCCAAGCCTGTAGCGTTGCCTGGAGTTGTCGTGACTGAAGGGCAGGACCTGGCACTTGGCCTTGTTAAACCTCATGCAATTGACTTTGTCCCATGGATCCTACCTGTCCAGATACCTCTGTAGACCTTTCTTACTCTTGAGTAGATCAACACTCCCACTCAGCTTCAAACCTGCAAACTTAGTGAGGGTGCACTTGTCCAGATCATTGGTAAAGATACTAAATGGAAGTGGATAGCTAATAAGCAGCGTATATATTTCACATGCCATTAAAATACAGTGCACTTTGAGTGATCTCTTATTTTCCTTTGGGGCAGTGGAAGGATTTTGTGTTTGGCTTTGTTGTTAAGAATGCTGACTTTGTAACTCTTCTTGGTATGTTAGGGGGTTTTTAATTTGCATCTATTTATTGGTTCAGAAAGCTTGATGAATGTGAAATTCTACTTTATTAAAAATATTAATTTGCAAGGACTATTGCCAATTTGACTAGAAGGCATTCTGGATCACTATCAGGTATTCTTTTGAGCCAAGGGGCTTTCTGCCCTTCCAAATACTGATGTAGCGTGTCTGATGTTAAATGGTGTCTAGGTAGGAAAGTAATTCTGTCAGAGGCTACAAAATCTGCAGTGTTTGAATGGTTTCTCTTGACAGTTAGATCTGAGAAACTATTTTAATATTCAATAGCCAAATAGTTTGCCATGCAGACTCGGAGTTTGGTTTTTTTTAAAATTCAGTTGTGGTGTTTTTCTTCTTGAGCAAACCTTGCATCGTTCATGATTCTCGATGAGATAAATGCGTAGCTCCAAGTTGTGGATAAAGAACTATGGATTACTGTGACTTTTATAGTCTAATATAGATCTCTCTCATTTTGCTGATGAAAACAATCCTACCTGAGGAATTCCTTCATGTCTTTTAACTTCACAGCCTTATAGTTGCAGAGAGTCAGCTCCATTCCTGACATCAGTCGTAGCCCTGTTAAACCAGAAAAGTCATACCCATTTTTATGCCAGTATGGAATTTGGTTGCAAGTACTTAAAAAAAGAATAAAATGTGGAAGCATGTTGATAGCCGTAGTGCAGCAATGTGAAAATCTGGTTCACTTCTGAAGAAGTGGAGACTACAACAGAGCCAGTCCTCACTTGCAGAGTGATCCTAGTGCTCTTTAATAAAGTGCAGGAGATCGCAAGGAGTAGGGAAGTTTCCAAACTACGTTCCTATTAAAGCAAATCGTATGGGGAAGAAATACTAGATTTTAATATGATAGTGACCTTAATGCTTTGAGTCACTAATAAAAGTTAAAAATAACATCCATAGGCAGGGTTAAATGACATGTTCATGTTATTCAAAAAGTCCTGACAGTCAGGTGAAGTCCCTGGTGACTGTAAAAAGGGATACGTTTGCACACACATTTTAAGAGAGTGGAAAGGACCCCAGGAACTACCAGCCTCAGCCTCACCTCTGTGTCTGAGAGGATCATGAAAGAGAACCTCCTAGAAGATTTTCTGAGACACAAAAGCATAGCTCTACCAAGGACAAGTGTGACCAACCCATTGACCTTCTATGATGGAGTGGCTACATCAGTAGACAAGGGAAGAGCTATGGATGTCATCTCTCTTGACTTATGTAAGGTCTTTGGCATGGTCCCCCCAACATCCATCTCTCAAAATTGGAGAGATGGGTTTGATGGATGGACTGTCCAGTGAGTGAGGAATTAGTTGGGTGATTGTATCCAAAAAGCGGTAGTCAACAGCTCAATGTCTAGATGGAGATGGGTGTCAAGTGGTGTCCCTCAGGGATCCAAGCTTGGACCAGCGGTGTTTAATATCTTCATAAATGACAGTGGAATTGAGTGCAACCTCATCAAGTTTGCAGGTAACACCAAAACTGAGTGGTGCAGTTGACACACCTGAGGGATGGAATGCCATCCCGAGGGACCTGGACAGGTTTAAGAAGTGGGCCCCTGTGAAACCTCATAAGGTTCAACAAGGTTAAATGCAAGGTCCTGCATGAGAGTCAGGGCAATCCCTGGTATCAGTACAGGCCAGGGAATGAAGGGATTGAGAGCAGTCCTGCTGAGAAGGACTTAAGGGTGTTGGTGAAGGAAAAGCTGTACATGAGCTGGCAGTGTGTGCCTGCAGCCCAGGTGGCCAACTGTATTGTGGGCTGCATCAGGAGAAGCATGGCCAGCCAGTCAAGGGTGATGATTCTGTCCCTGTATTCTGCTCCAGTGAGACCCCATCTGCAGTTCTGTGTCCAGCTCTGGGGTCCTCAGCACGAGAAGGACATAGACCTGTTGGAGTGGGTCCAGAGGAGGGCCAAAAAATGATCAAAAGGCTGGAGCACCTTTCCTGTGAAGACAGGCTGAAAGAGTTGATGTTGTTGAGCCTGGAGAAGACTCCAAAGAGATATTATTGTGACCTTTCAGTACTTAAGTGGGCCTGTAAAAAAGGTGAGAGTGATCTTTTTAGCAGGACGTGTTCAATAGGACAAGGGGTAATGGTTTTAAACTAAAAGAGAGTAGATTTAGACTGGATATAACGAAAAAATGTTTTTCAGTGAGGATGGTGAAACACTGGGACAGGTTGCCCAGAGAGGTGTCAGAAGCCTCATCCCTGGAAACATTCAAGGTCAGGTTGGATGGGGCTCTGAGTAACCTGACCTAGTTAAAGATGTCCCTGCTCACTGCAGGGGGGTTGGACTAGATGACCTTCAAAGGTTCCTTACATGCCAACACATTCTACTTTTAAAATTCTGCTTTTTTTTCAGTGTAGCAGATAGTAGCACAGCATAAGAATTAGAATTACAACTGTTCAGTGTTTTTCAGACTGGGCACATGAACTTGAAAAAGAGAGCAAACAACATTTTAAATGTTGTGTTGCTGATCTGTTTGCTGGCTGGTCTTGCTACTGTTACATGAAAACCAGCTGAGACTCGATTCGACTTCAAGACTAGCGGTGTTTTCACTTAAGTACTACTCAAGCTGTAAGACAACACCCTCAAACTTTTTTCTTAATAAAACTAACAAATACAGCTTGTTATATGTCCAGTTACACAGGACTGTAGTTTCCTAGCTGATTCTTATCTTTCTGTTCATAAAGTCTCAGGATCTATACGTTCTCTGTCCAAAAAGGAATGGAATGCTCGTATTAATCACTGATGCTCCTCTTAGGCTGACACTGAAGTACCATAAGGGAGGGGAATTACAACTGATCTTGGAGTGCATGCTCTGATTTCAAAGGTGAAAATGTGTAGCAAGATTTAATTACTTACTCCCTAGTAAAAAAATAAATACGTAAATTTCTTAAGCATAAAAAAAAAGAGTAGTTATAGTAGCAATTTGTTCAACATGCATATTATACCAAAACCCATTTTTTGAGATTATTTGGCTTATCAAAGCTTGTAAAACTAATCTGAAGTGTTTTGGATGAATCAAAGTCATAAGAGAAATTTATTGTGCAAAAATATTTTGTATTTTTAGCATAAACGTGTTTTTTTGCACATACCTGCTCAAACACATGTTGCACGCTAAAGCCATTCAGTGTTCATCTGTTGAAAACTTGTCAGAATGAAACAATGTTGTTGAAATTTTAACCTGATGTTACTGATATGATGCTACATTTACCTCATTTTTAGAAGGGAAATCTACTTACAGAATCCAAACAAGCTGCTCAGATACTTTACACCTGTCCTGTAAAAGTGCTGATGCAGTCAAGAAACATTTTCATGCCTTATGCCAGCTCTGGTTAAGCAGAAGGGTTCAGTCTTACGTCATGGACTATCTTTTTGCATTAAAAATGCACTCTTAAGAGTTCTTATCAATTTACATTCTGATGCTTCGTGTCCAGAAATTACAAGGACAGAGGCAGATTTACATTTCACTGTGTTCACCATCTCATAAAAAAATATTTACTGTATTTCCATTTGTTATACACTTATTTCTAATGTGCTCTCCTTTTCCTTCCAAATTTCATTATTTGAAACTAACTTGTGAAAATGGCTGAAGATGAAATTGGACCTAGAAAATGTGATCCAGAGAAGTTTTGGTAATGCTTCGCAAAATATATTTATATATTTAAATTACTTAGATGCAAAATGCTGAAATCTGTTTTTCTTCTTTTAATTTTGCATTTTTTTAAGTGTAATTAGTGCAGTCGCCTTTTGTTAGGTAACTAGCCATATGATTCCTAATAATTTTTTAAGGTATTTGTTAGTTCTTGTGACTGTGGTAGCGACAAGAGTAATAAGTGCTGAGAAAAAGAAAACATGATCTCTGAGGAGGTTGTCCAGGCTGAACTTTCTCTTAATTCAATGAGAAATCTTCCACTGCACCTCTCTCTTTTATAGATTTTGAAGTGAAGGATTCGTTTTAAAATAGGGTTTATTTGAATGACATGAGGTGAGGGTAGGGAGATGATAGATCACGTCCTTTCTAGTGTACATGCTTTTGACACAACTCAAGTGCAGATACATTGAAAAAGCAATTTTGAACTCCATGTTTAGGCTACATAGAAACTAGATACATCAGTGATTAAAACTTTGTTTGATATCAGTTTGATGACTTAGAAAAAGGGGGTAGGCAATACCCATGTAATCAACACTTGAATTCCAGTATTCAGTGTGTTTTGTATAATGAAGATTTTTAAACGTGTAAGTGCCTTATTGAAACAAATTAAATGTGTTTGTTCCCCTCCATAGAGCAATATGTGAATTTCTGTTCCATGCACTCCTGCACACAGACATGTTAAGCCAAAGTAACCAATACTGGTTTGCTCAGAAAGTTGAAAAATACTGTGTAAGTAAAGTAGTTACCTTTAACAAATTAGAAAAGTAATCTGGCATGCCTGTTTCAATTCTGATGATCTGGATCTAATTTCTGGGGTTTTTTGACCGTTTCCCCTCCGCATCTTCCTTCAGACTTTTGCAGAAATGCATCTTCTATTGTTGTCAGAAGAAGTTTGGTCTTCCAGAATTACCAGCTAGGAGTTTTCAACCACTTTAGGAAACATAACTTTTTAGATCAGATAATTTAGCCGAAGTTAGGTTAGACCACAACCTGTGGTATGTGTACCTTCAAACTCCTGGGCTCGTTAAAGATGTCCCTGCTCACTGCTGGGGGTTCGGACTAGATGACCTTTAAAGGTCCCTTCCAGCCCAACACATTCTGCGATTGAAAAGGGGCCGTGTTCTGCACCGATTCGTGAAGGTGGAAGCCCTGCAGAGGGTGGCAGGCAGAGGTGTGCTCTAGCTAGCTTGAGACACAGAACATTCTAACAGCATTTCAGTGGTGTCCAACTTGGACTAACAGTTCCTGTTGATTTATGTTGGTAATTCCCAGGGGGTGGGTATCTTGATGGGCTAAACTATCTCTGCCCAGCCCTTCATTGCATTGCGGGAGGTATGATCTGAAAAAGCAGTGTTTGTTTTACCATCTTCAGGTAGCTTCAAAATGGATGTTTTAGGGTTTATTGCTTCTTCTGAGATTGCTTCCTTTTCCAGAAGACAGTGGAATTTTACCTTTTGTGATCTAAATCTTGTTAAGAACTTGGTTTTTCTTACTACCTCTGCTCCCACTTTTGTTAATCTATTGGAATTCAGGTACCAAGAGTAAACTACTTTTCTAAAACTATCTTGAATTATATGAAATTCTGGTAAAAATTCTCTTTTAAAAAATACTGAAGTTATAGAAAGGTAATTATCAGAAGGCAGTTGAGTTAATAATGGGGGAGAAAGGAAGAAAAAAATATGCTTAGATGGTCTATTAGTTGTAGATGCATGATCATTAAATGCTTTTTACTGTGTTCAGTTTCCACCACTAAGAATTTGGGAAGGAGGGAAGGAAGAGGCAGAAGTGAGCATGAGAAGAGTAGCTCTTGAAACTTTTTCTTCTGAAATTCCCAAGTTCTTCAGAACTGTAGGAGAGGTTTTTTTTCTTTTTCTTCGCTTGGAGTAATTGGTAATACAGCTGTCACTTGCACTGTTATTTCTTCATGAAGCATCACATACAAATGTCTAGCCAGGATTCAGCTTGCATATCTGAAGGTTTTGGTGACAGATAATTTGATTTAGAGCCATACTGCAATAAAATTATAAATGAATTATCACTCTTGCAGATATCTTAATAACTTGTATTTCAGTATTATCTCAAATGTTCAGACGTTAACAAAGTCGTTCTTGAACTCATTAAACAGCAGATACGGTGTATCAAAATACTTCTTCAATCTTATGAGTTACCAGTTATTTTAAAAAGTTATTTCCTTAAGTGATATTTTTCTCTCTTACAACCAGCAGGCATACAACCAAAATGCTGATGAGGTTTTTCCATTATCTTTCTGTAATTTTTGTTGCATAGTGTTGCGACAATGGCCTTCATGCTGTAATAACTTGATTAAAATGTTCAATAGTCTTGGGCAGTATTTTACAAATAATTCGTCTTCAAGTTGGTATTTTAAATGTACGACAATGGTCACTGTTGAGTGTGCTACCTTTGTGGCTGCTTTAGTTTGTGTCAATGTTCTGTAAGGACTATTTCTTGCTACCCTCTTCAGAGTGCCTTTTAGTTTAGGAGGTCTAGAGATGGTTCACTGAAGTGTTCTGCTGAATCTGCCATAGTGATGTCTGATTTTTAAACTTGTCCCGATGAATGTATAACTAAAATCCTGTTCTTTAAAAAGCTATAGTAGACACAGGTTGTATATGCACATGTACATGCATGGATACAAGGGAAGCTGTTCTGCCAATGTTTGTCCTGCTGGACGGGACCTTTTGAAAGTAAGTGAATTTTTTAACAGTTTTATTTTCAAAATGTTACCTCACTAGTATTCAGTAGTAGGTATTTCTCTGTACTGCTTCACTTTGCTAAATACAATCACGATCACAGTAGGCAGTTTAATTTAAAAGACTCCGCAATGAATCTGGGTGTCTGTATTGAGGGTGAAGTTCGTAAGTCAAAACTTGCAGTACTTATTTCCTTTAAAGGCATTCCTTTCACTTACACTGATACCCCAAGACCCTGTTACCAACATCCTGAAAAGCGCTTCCCCATGATGAAATGGAAGAATGGAAAGTGGCATTTGAATGCACTCCACCTGTCGTAGAATCAGTATTCAGAAATAGGGGGGAGGGTATGGATTTAATGAATTGTGGGAAGACATATTGTAGAGGTCATTCACTTGCACACAAGGGGTTTTACAATGTCATCCAGTAACGTCTACCTAATAAAGTTTTGAAAAAGAAAAATCTTGTCTAAATGTTTAACTCTTTTTCTTTAAACAATTGTATGCATGAATGATAATTGACCACTCCAAGGAGTCTTGCTTAAATCTATAATATTTTTTATGATTCTTACAGAATCCTAAGAAAATGCCTCCAAATGCTTGAAACTTCAGAATCTTTGTGTTCACACTGTCTTACAGTCACTTCAGTCTTTAACTGCTTAAACACTGAAAACAAAACCAGAGGTAAAAAAACCAGCTTACTATGATGAATAATTTAATGTAAAATATTCCCTGCCATGTAGTGTTATCTTGGGACTACTGCTTTCATTTTTAAAAGCATCTTAATATGCAACACAAAATTTTATCTTCTCATGAAATGTTAAAATGTTAGCTTAAAATAACCCAATACAAAATGAGGATGAAATATGCTGGAATTGAGTTTTCCCATTCCCTCGTTAGGACTACTTCCTAAAGCTTCATCTCGTTCAGAGACAATTTTTGGATAAAGTGGTCTGTAGTTGTAAAATTTAAATACGTTTGAACCAGGTTCCTCTTTCTCCAGAAATGGAAGTGAAATTGCATTTGCATGTTCATGCTCTGGCAGACAAGGTAGCACACTTGCCTACAATTTGTTTCTGTAGGAAATAAAGCTGAAAACCAATTCACTGCAGTGAAATAGGGAGCAAAAATCTGGAGCCTCGTGCTAGGTGCCTCTGGCAAGGACAACCCTTTCAGCCCTTTCCCCAGCCCCCTCCAAGAGAACCAAGATTTGCAGTCAAATGTCAAGGGCATCATACCAGAGGTTCCTTGTCTGCAGGAATTCTAGCACACAGTCTGCAGCAATGGAAGGATGGTCAAGAGGCTCAAGAAATCAATATCCCTAGAGCTGAAACTCAAGTTAAAAGCTAGCTTCTTGCTTGCAATCTCAAACTGTCTGACAAAAGACAAAAAAACAGACTTTGATTATAAACATGATATTTCTCAAAGTACATATGACTAATATACTTCACAGAGATTACAGATATGCAACTGTAATTTTTAGATACTTCCCTTCAGATGATTGACACGTGCTCTTGCAGGTACTTGAAATAGTGATTATAGGAAATAAAGTTAGGTGTTTTCCCTAAATCACTAATGCCTTTGTGCCTGCTTATAAGAAATTACATTTAAGCATTAATAATTAAAACAAATGAACATCCCAAACATTTTGAATTAATATTTTAATTTCACAGGCATTTGCTTGGTAGTTTGGCTTCGGCAGCAAAATGAGGCACTGGTGTATTGGAATGTGGGATACGTGAAATACCAGCTAATAAGAACAGAATTAGAATTAGCCACATGGGTAAAACTGTCACTCTTTGAAAGAGTCGATACGGCTTTCATGACAGTCTTGCCTTACCAGCCCCAAAGTTTATCTGGCAGGTCAGCAAGTCATCTTGTTTATATGATCCATTTTAATTTCTAGAAATATTTGTTGGAATTCCTTGCAATAGCCTCAAATGAAACTAAGCAGACATGGGTTAAGGATCTCACATGCACAACGTGGACGTCATATGATCAGAAGACACAAAACAGCTGGAGTAAGTAACTTCTGCTGTAAATGGGGGATGCCAGCTGAACTCTGCAGAGATCTGTGCTTGGACTTTGCTCTTGAAAGTATTTGGAAAGAAAAAGGTAAGTGATGGGGTAACAAACAGTGGTGATGATGGAGAGTTACCCAGGATAGTAAAGCCGAGAGCTAGTAACTGATCAAATGTTTTGGACAACAAGCAACAAAATAGAGGAAGGCTCTTGAGCATGGGAATGATACGACTGGTACATAGTGGTCATGTTTTTAACAAAAGTTCTCTATATTTAAATGATGTGGGAAAGACAAAATAGTGACTGTGTAGGAGCTCTAACAAAAAAGAGTGAAATCTTGATGCAAACAAAAACTGGTGGAATCTCCTGCTGAATGGTATTGTAGATGCTGAAGGCTGAAGTGGAAACGGGAGCAGTTTACAGAAGAGAATGTTGTGACAAGTCACCAAATATTATAGATATTCCTGTTTGGGTCAGGAAATCCTCGAGTCAAAAAATGTTTGGAGGCCTGGATGTTAGTAGATGCTAGTTAGTATTTGTTTGATGTATCTTGGATCCTTCACCAGACATCTGGGTTTGCTTACTGTCGGAGAAAAGATAATGGACTCCCTGTTGTTCTAGGTCATCCTATAAGGTCATCCTCTTATATTCCTATATTGAAGGTTGCTAGAGAGAGAAAATGTCATAGTAGATCCCAACAGTGATCCCTGTGGGATGGGGGGGAGGTGGCCTCTCCCATCCTCCTTGGCTGTGGAAAGTACTTCTCAAGTGGAAATGCTGATAGGTAAGAGGTAGGTTTGCAAAGCGAGAAGTCATTCAAGTGTATCCACTTTGTAGTGCTCTGTTCTCACCATCACCTAACTTTGTTCCACTTGCTCTGAGTAATGATCTTGCCTCAACCTAGTTTCCACCTGACTTATCCGCTTACCTTCTTTTGAATGTACTCACGGTCACCTCAGCCTTTCTCAGGCTATTTTTTTTCTCTTCCCTAACACCTCCTCTACTGGTATACTGAAATGATCTGATGCTAAGCTTTGTTTTCATGACCATGGAAGAGTGGTGGATGCATCCAAGTCCATGTTCTGTGCTGGCCCAGACCTCACCTCCATGACCAGCTTGGACTTAAATAAATAAATAAATAGTGCTTCTCTCAAAACATTTTGCTCTGAGACAGCTGCCTATTGCACATTTTTCTGCCTTCTGTTTTATCAATCCCATTTTATTTTGTAAATGGTGGTTTCTATTTTGTTCTCTTTCATCCTAAAAAATTGTGGGCAGTCTCCCAAGTCTCCTAGCAGATAGAAGGAAAAGTGCTGTAAATCAATGTAAAATTATACAGTTAAGCCTGAAAAGCACAATTGTGTGATTAAATAGGACTCTGCTAGGGATTTCCCTGCTTATAACTGTACATGTGTACACTCCTCATTTTTTCTTTTTTTTTTTGCATGTGTATAACGTATCTGAAGATTTACCTGCATGCTTGTTTGGGGTGTTTTTTTGCTTTGGGGTTTGGTTTTGGGTGCATTGTTTGCTTTATGGCTGGAGATTTTGTTTATTTGGAGTTTTTGTTTTTCTCAAGGAATCCATATGAACCTGTCAGTTAGTGAAGGGTGACATTGAGTCTGAAGCCTCACTGAGGGTGCGTTTCCCAAGTCATGGTCCTGACAACACAGCACGGTCTGACAGATAAGGAACCATTGCAGCATCCATGCCTGGCATCCAAGGCACCGTGGCCTTTACCTGCGGTGGGGACAGGAATGTGGCCACCTCAGCTGTTCCTTCTTGTGGGGAGAGCTTGGTCTGCTGTGGAGCAGAGCGACAGGGTGTCCCCCAGAGCTGTCCCAGGCTGAGGCTCACCCTCACCTGTGAGCTGGCATCTCACAATGGCCTTGACACACAGAGGAGCCGAGTGGGCTGATGGCTTTCTCCTAGGGTTGAGGTGATTGTCCCCAGCCATCCTGTGCTTGCCCCTTGCCACTTAAAAACTGTGATGCAGATCCTCTTAGTCATATTGGACCAAATAAAAGTAATGACAGGCGCAAGTCTTTGATGGATCACTTGGCGGAGCAGAAAATACTTGGCAGCGAGACAGAACAGCAGGGACGACAGGGTGTCGGCGAGAGCAGGGCAGTGTGGCGGCAGCCTCCAGCCCTTCCAGCATCTGTGCCAGTGGGTTCCTGGCTTCTGAGAGCAGCTCTCCCCAAGCCTCCTTGATTTTAGCTTTTTTATTTTCAAATAATCTATATTTTAACCTTTAGTTTCACCATGTGTTTATTATTTGTGAAATATACCTTTGAAAACATGGCTTCATCTTAAATTCATCTGACTTCTATGAGGTGATGGACATGTCCAAACTAGTAATAAATACGTTGTAGCAAACCTTTGCCAAGTCAAACAAGCATCAATTCAGTGGAGCTTTCCAGTAACGCATTCAATGTTTTGAAACTTTAGTGTCTGCAGTTGCCTTTTTCTCAAATTCCTTTACAAGCAGTCTATGGCACCTCTCTGCTTATGATGATATTTTTTAAAAAGCTTACAGGCAACATGTAGCCTGTTTTATTCATTGTAATCTTGAATTAGCTATTTTGAGGCTTTGGATCTGAGAAACGAGCGTAGTGACGCTCTCTTTCCTGTAGCAGTAAAAGGACACAAGCTAGAGAAAGGCTGACTTTTCCTCTCCCACAAACAAACATTCGAGGACTAAACATGATTGTCAGAACTGTACTTCGTAACAACCAACCTTCACAGGGACCCCTTGTCAGCCTCATCAGGGATAAGTGGAGCAGCTCTCTCTGCCAAAGCTATTCGTTCAGCTGACAGCCTGGCCGATGAGGACTACTCCGAAAAAAGGCAAATGAATGTGAGCTGCAGTAATTGGATGTGACAACCTGCCCTGAGCTGCCGTTTTCCCCAGCTGCTTGAGAGGTAAGTGTGGGGTATGTGCACAGGAACTTGGCAGGTCCCAGCACCCTGGACTCAGTGCTCACCGTGTGCTTGCCCTGCTGAGAGGTAGGTCCAGCCAAGTCATAGCAGAGCTCTGCACATCCCATACTGTGGTTGTTGGACCGTCACCTTTTGAGAGCATTATCTAGATAAGCAAAAAAGTGCACCCTTCAGTGAAGAGTTTATCTGTCTACTGTAAACTCAGCTAAGAAATATTTCCTAAGCTAAGAGACATAGATTTTAGAAGAATGCATTTATATTATTAAGTTTATGATGCATATGCATGATCATATTACTATGATGTGAAAGCATTTGCTCTCTTACATTTTTTAAAAAATATATGTAATAAGTATGTCGTGGGTTGACCCTGGCTGGCCGCCAGGTACCCACACAGCCACTCACTCACTCCCCCTTCACTGCTGAACAGGGGAGAAAATATTTCCAAGGGTTCCGGGTTTTTTGAGATAAGGACAGGGAGATCACCCTCATTTACCGTCCCGGGCAAAACAGACTCAATTTTAGGGAAATTAGGTACATTTATTAAGAGAACTAATCAGAGAGGAGTAGTGAGAAGTGAGAAAGAGCAAACAGATCTTAAACAGAACACCTTCCCCCCATCCCTCCCTTCTTCACGGGCCTGACATCAATCCCGGTTTCTCCACCTCCTCCCCCTGAGCGGCGCAGGGGGACAGGGAATGGGGGTTGCGGTCAGTTCATCCGGCGTTGGTTTCACCACTTCTTCACTCCGGGGGAGGACTCTTCACTCTTCCCCAGGGCCACTGTGGGGTCCCTCTCACGGGAGACAAGCTTCACGCTCTCTTCTCCGCGTGAGTTGTCCCACGAAGGGCAATTCATCACAAACTGCCCAATGGGAGACACCTCACGAGGGGCAGCCCACCTCTCATGAGTCTGAGGCGCAGTCCTTTGGGGAAACTGCTCCAGCGTGAGCCACCCGCAGCGTCCCAAAAGTCCCACCGGCCAACCTGCTCCAGCGTGGGCATTCCCTCTTCCACGGGCTACAGGTTCCGGCAGCAACTTGCTCTGATGCGGCTTCCCACAGGCTACAGTCCCCTTTCAGGCATCCACCCACACGGCGTGGAGTCCTTTACGTGGACATCTACGCGGTGATCCTCACAGTGGACTTCTGCACCTCGCCCATGGGCTGCAGGGGGACAACCCGCTTCACCATGGTCTTCACCACAGACCCGGGGGACTCCTTCTGCTCCGGCGCCTGGAGCTCATCCTCCCCCCCCCCTCCTTCTTCACTGACCTTGGTGTCTGCACAGATTCTCACTCCTCCATCTCTGTGCCAGCTGTTAATGGCGCAGTTCTTTTCCCCGTTCTTAAATATGTTTTTCACAGAGGCGTTCCTCTGCTATCACCTTACTGATAGGCTCAGCCTTGGCCAGCGGCGGGCCCCTCTTTGAAGCCGGCTGGCATTGGCTCTATCAATCTTGGGGAGCTTCTCACAGCTTCTTACAGAAGCCACCCTGCAGCTCCCCCTTCGCCGCCGAAATCTGGCCAGGCCAAACCAAAACAAAGTAACAATGTCATAATGTAATAATATACATAATTATATTCATATAGAGATAGCATTATTCACTCCTTACTGTTTTTTCATGTTACGGAACAAAAGAATTGCAGGGAAATCATTTATCTGCTGCTTGGTCTCTTGTCCATGTACACTTCTAGGGATTTATTATTATTATTTTGCTGATTTGCTTATCTCAGTGGCATTCTTTGGCACTGAATTATCTACATTCCAATGTGGAAATGTATTTCTTTGATTCAATAATTGTCTCTTTATGTAATTATTTTCTACCATCTTTAAGATAAGAAAAAGCAACTGGAAGATTTTTGTGGATGTGACTTTGTTTATATTGAAAGGTGAAATGAGAACCAAGAAAAGGCTTCAAAGTTGTAAAGATGATGGCAACATAAGATTACCAGGAAAGGAAAATTACTGTTGTGAAGGTGCATCTGATGAGAATTGTACGTTGTTTAGGGACTGACCACATTAGACTGATGCACACAACTCACTGATCAAAAGCAGAGTCCACTCATTGTTTCTGCTGGTTCCTGTGATTGTTAGGTATACGAGATTTAAAATTAGTTATTCCAATGAATGGAAAAATTAATGACGTCTGATTTCTCATATATTTATTTTCTGTGCCCCCCTCTACCTCTCTTCTTCTAGTACACGAATTTGCTCCTCCCTGTTAAGTATCTCTAGTTCTGCCCTATGTTCCCTAAATTCTCACCCGCTGCCTTCTCCCCCTCTCTAGCTGGGCAAGAAGTAGCACATGCTCTACATTTTTCCAAAGTACATAGATGCCAGTCAACCATCTACTAGAGCTGTTCTGGTTGCCAGGCCAGTTTTCAGGAGCTGGCAGGCTGGCTGGCCTCCCACCTGGTGCCTCTTTCTCCCATCTGAAGCACTCCTACTTGAGTCGCTCTTGCCCAGGTACTGATTTTCAAAAGTTATATAGGAACTTGACATCTTCAAGCATTGTTACTCTTGGCCACCATGCAATGTGGTGGTTTAAGCCTCATTTCTTTAAAAACCCAGGATAAAGTGCAGATTTTCACATGTACATATATAAGGTTCTCCTTCTAATGAGACTTCATTTTTTTAAGTAATACTAAATCTAATACTAATACTACTAATAAATACTAATACTAATTAAAGGACAGGAATAGTAATTAGATCATTGAAAGTGTGACAGCTGCATGTTAGATACAGCTACTAGCAGGGGGTATGAAGATGTATGGAGATGAAGAGAAGAGCTACATAGACAAAGAATAGATTTTGGAGCTAGGAATAGAAACTAAAAGGTACCAATAGTTTTGACCTGATCTTTCCTGTCTGTAGAGAATATTTCTTCAAGTGTTGAATCTGAATATATCAAGAATCTCTCCAACAAAAAAATTTCCTGGAACTAGGATTTTCTAATCCCTTAATGGTGCTGTGTCAAGAGCCAAACAATTGCTAGAGAAAGATATAAATGAAAAACCTCTAATAAAACTAAATTATATTGTTTTCCATTTATTATTTAAAATAGATTTGCTTTAGTTTTACATTTTAAAAAATCTGATATTTATAGAACAAATGAGAAATTATTCAACAATCATCACTGTTGCACAGACAAAAAAAGCCACGGATCTTCATTTCTGAAACTGCACAAATGTTTCAAAATCTCCAGATAACTTCTCAGTCATTTGAATTCATTCATTGTAAACAACTGTTGATTAGGTTTATTCTGTAAATGCTCTGGCCTTAAATATTTCAGAGCTGTGTTGTTTTGTTGAGTTGTTTGTTATTCTTTTATATATAAAAAGAAGCTGTTTTACAAGAATACTGTCAAATTCTAAGAGTCTGTTACAAAAGTTTCAAGTTACTGTTCTTCCACTAGGCTTAACTGTGTATCCTTATCATTTGGTTTATCACTTTATTTAGGTCAGAAGCAGAGACTTGTGGATTAATAAGGCTTAGATCTGCAAATATGAGCAGTTGGGCTACCTGAGATGTAGTGCTGCATCTCTGTGTACAGCTCCTGTGTACATGTAATAATTAAATATGCGCTATACGAAAGTGATGTCAAATGGATTTCACCATTTTTTCCCCTGAAATATTTGTGTTGTCGTGAAATGAAATGCTGCAAATAATCTTATCAATATGTATTTTTTCAACTTTCTTAAAATTATTTTTCTGCCATCATAACTCTGAGTTTTTCCTGCATTGACAAAAGAGACAGTTTTCAACTATCTCACCTGACCAGTTAAGGCCTTGTTCTAATTAAAACTGGCCACAGATTGTAATTAGGGACTTTAAGATGCTCAGGACAAAGCAATAGACCAGCGTAGCTAAAACAACAGTTACGCTGTGATAGCTACGCCAGTGTAAGTGCTGCTTAGAACCATGCTGTTCTGGAGTAAAGTTACTTTATCTTGGGAAAATCCCTTTATTCCCTTATTTTGGAATTCCAGCCTTAGAAGTAAGTGTTCACCCACATTGTCCTTTCCTCCCTGGCAATAGTGGAATTACTCGTTGACTATAACCTCTCCTGTAATTTTGGCCTAGAGGACAAGTATCCACAAAATTTTAGTTCAACAGGAGCCATGCAGTCCAACGAAGTCTGTCTCCTTACCTAGATGGAAGCTAAACCAGTGAGGCGAAGTTCAGTACCGCTCAATATATATGGAGAAAGCTTTATTATTCAGTCTGGTAATGTTGGCGAAGATGTGAAGAAGGTGACAAAGCACTTCATTTTGCTAAATCTCTCATGGTCCTGCCCACTTCTACTGACAGCCCACCGTGCCAGAAAAAGGAAATGATCAAGTGGGCTAAGAGACATGACATTACATTTATTGTGTGTTGGCGGTTTACATCATGTTTAAGTAATATTGCATGACATACTCCTTTGCAACTAGACACTTGATGTTTTTCGTGCAGGAGTTAATGCAAGTTCAAAACTAACCAGTAGAAGAACAGCACATCAAGCATATTCATCATTACAAATCAAATTAAGGCATTTTTATGAGATGCTTTGCATGTAACGAAAAGGAAAAAATGCAACCGTTTCACTGAATAAGAATATTGTGCTCTTTGCTCATAATCAGAAAACTAAATTGGAAGAGACGTAATCGCTGGAGTCCTGTTCAGAAATGCACTGAAATGGGGTAGGGGCACTATATGACCAACTTCAGTGGATTTGATAGGTATGAGGTATTTTTGAAAAGGTGCCACATTCTTTGGAGCCTCAGGCTTATCTGTTTGAAGAATGCTGCCTAAACTCATATTTAAAGGGGAAGGAACCTTTTGAAAAACGGATGGTAAAAGCATGCATCTTTGAACAACTTTTGCAAGGTATTGGACTATAATTGTATTTTCAAAACACATTTTAGCCTGATGCACGCTCTGCATTTTATTGTGCATGAGTTCAAAGGTAGTTGAAGTTAGAATTACCTCCAGTTTTTGTGTGTACCTGCACAAGAAAGATGTATTCGCCCACCACACGATCCTGCTGACGCTGCAGAGACTTTTACCAGAGGCAACGTACCACGGTCTCACACAGTCCTCAGCGTGTCTCTGCCTCAACACAGAGGCTCTGGGTTTCTGCAGACCTGGCCTAGTCCATCACAAACAAATTTTTGCCTGCTTCACTTCTGGCTTCAAGGCATGTTTCTAAGCCAAAGATCCACAGCATAAATGCTGCATCTTGAGAAGCCTCAGATATCCATTTACATAGTTTGATATGGTGTGTGCAAACAAAAGCTGCTGCACGTGTAAGTCGTGATAAGCCACAATCAGATGTGTTTGAGTGATTTGAAATCTAAACAAGCCCCATTCCTACTCACCCGAAAGAATCAGGAGATGTCCTGAGTGACTCATAAGAGCCAGGAAGAGCTCTTAACTGGGAACTGTGTAGCACCAGCTGGGAATAAGCCAGCATAAGAGTCAAAGACAGTTAAAAATGGCCGAGTATTCTAAAACATGAGGAAGAAAATTACGTATCACTCCATTATTTATTCTAGAAATTGCCTTGGTAGCCAGTATTTTTTAGACTGATGTGTTCAGATGTTATGTCTAAAATTATAATTTTTGACAGCTAATACAACTGATACAATAATATGATCTGAAAATAGCTCTAGTAGATTATAGCAGTTATTCTTTCTACTTTAGAATGCCATCTTCTCTTGATTAGTGCTTCCAAAAGAGCTGCAAGAAAATCTGTACTGGGCAGATGCTAAATAATCTGTCAAGAGAAAAAAAGTCTTCCTTCTAAATACCAGTAAGTAAAATTATTGATATATGCCCAGAGGGAAAAAGGGCTTGGGTCCTTCCGAGTCCTTTTTCGCAATTCTGGTATTCTTGTATATTCAACCAGTTTTCAAACCCTACTTCTCTCTTACTTATGGGGATAACCAGTATTTTATTAAAGAGATTCCCCTTTCACCTATCCACTGACTTCTTTTGTAGCTTGAGAACTAAAGGACAGAGTTTTTCCATAAGGAAAATTCCCTGCTTGTTGTTTTCTCCACCCACATGAGGAAGTTAACTCACTGGAAAAACTTTCAGCTTGGTTATTCATACTGTGGACATATATGTATAGCCAAACTCTTAGACTGAGCAATTTCTTTTGCTTTCATGGTTATTTCAAATAGTAAAATAATGAAAGAGTATATTTCTTATATGCAGATTATTTTCCCCTCTAGCTATTTATATATATCTAGTGTATTTATATATATGCATTATTACATTTTGCACTGTTCATTACTATATGAAAGTATATGTTGGTATGTACATATTCTATATGTATGCATATAATTTGAATCTTGTTAATTATTCAGCTTTTTTTTTTCGGTCCTCTTCATCTGATTGCACTAAGTTCATAGCTAGTTACATTAATTCTCATATGTTTAAGCAGCCGCATTAGCAACAATGCTGTATGGAACTGTACATGCAATTATGGTAAGGCAGGTAAGTTAACCAAGGATCCCATCCCAGATGAGCAGGTGGGTGCTGAAAGGGAGAGTTGGGTAGGAAAGCAGTAATGGCTGAGGTCTTCCACAGAACAGGCAGCAACATTCTTTCAGGCAAAAGGCAGAAAAAAAAAGCCTCAGAAATTGAGCTTTTTATTACTGCATGCTGTTGTCAGCACAGGAGATGAAAAACTGGAGCTAACTGAGCAGTTGGAAGCAGGAACTGTTTTCTAGGAAAAACCTGCATTGAAAAATGCATTTTGTGCATATTGGAGTTGGGGAGGCAGCTGTGGGATTTTGCAGTTTAATTCTAGTTGTGCTCTAACAGGCTGGTATCTTCCAGCTCTTGGGCTGGGGCAGTGGCTGAGAATGGGCACTGCTAAATATGATTTGATTAGACTCTTCTGAAGTGGTTTAGACATATAAAAGTGGCAAGCAGGCACAGTCTGCTTAACAGTAGTGAGATTATTGTGCCAATGTATGTTTTGCAAATACTCCAAAGATTGTGTAAATTATTGTTTCTGATACCAACATCTCGTCTTCCTCACAAGTTAATCAGGAGTAAAGATGATGGCAGACACATAGCCTGAGACACTTCTACCTCAGCAGAGATGTCATAAAATGTAATTATATCCCTTTCTTAAATTGCATTAAGTCACAAGGCTTCCTTCAAAGGACTGGCGGATAATTTCACCACGTGCATCGAATGGTGGACACTCACCATCTAGGATGCACCTCAGTGTAAATCTCTTGCAGCTAGGCAGCTTCTTAACATCTTCAAGGTGTCCTCAAGACAGGAGCCTTCTGCACCTTGCCTCCTTACATTTCCTTGCTTTCTCCTCCAGCACTCACACTCAACATAACATAACTTTCAGATTCCCTTTGCAAATCTACCTTTTCTCCCTGTCTCTGAAGACAAACTACAGCCAACATGTGCTGGTGTGCAAAGGGGGGACATGGTTCTCCACTGGGTTGTTCTCTTGATGCTGCAGCAGAAGGGTGATGCATGGCCTGATCTGAGAAGGCAGCAGGCTGCAATCTCTTTTGCTTCTCCATCTCTGAAGTTCCCGTGCATCCTGTATTTCATCCTGCCTCACTCCATATTGGAAGGCTGACAAAATCCTCATTGTGTGCATGTAGTTGCTTGGCATCTTTTGTCAGAATCAAGAGTGTGCAGATTTCCTCCCTTGCTTAGGTAAATACGAAGCACTTGGGAGCTCAATGGCAGCTGGACATACGTTCCAGGAAGCAGGAATGGATTCTGCTGGCAGGACCCAGTGGTGTTTCTGAGGCACAAGAGCCTCACACAAGCTGGGACAAAGACATGAATGATAAAAGTTCATGCAGTAAGATTCACTAGGTTTATAGGGAATTATTCCATGCTCTCAGAAGGTATTGAGGGACTTTGTTAAGCATATAGCCTACAGCTCTCTATAGGCTGAAAAGAAGACCTTCATAGGATGCTTACTGCCACTCTTGTATCAGACCTAAGGGAGATTGTGATAAGTATTCCAGTGAGTCTGTAAAGGCACAGCACATTGCTCATGTCCATCCTGAAGCAGAGCAAGCCAGTGCAGACGTTTTCTCTGAGGCCTAAAAAGCACTGTGTACAAAAGCTTAGGAGTAGCAGCACCTGAGCTGTCTCCTTCCTATAACTTCTCCAAAGAGCAGCCACACTACAGCCAAATGTCATCTTGCCTACAGATTCTGCCTCCAGCCTCCTTAACACAAGTACATACAGGCTCCTTCACTCACCCATCACTGCTGTCTTTCACCACACTCAAGTCCTAAGGACCAAGCATGGATCCCCCCCACATCCTTTCTAATTACCAAGACTCTTCTAAAGTGCTGAACTGCCCCTAAGCCTCAGTATAGCTCCTTGTCCCATATCAAATCAATCCTACCAACTGCACCCTGCTAACCTAAGCTAAGATCCCTTTGAAAAATCTTATGCTTTCGCTCACCTAACTCCACTCATGGTGATGCTAAGCCATGGACTGAGTCAGACTCATTCCTACTCAGATCAGCTAATTTTATCCTGGACTCAAACACAGAAGTGAGTCTTGAAAATAGTGAGGATGTGCTGCTGATTTTGGGAAGGAGATGCCTATGGCGTAGACACACTGACAGGAATGTATATGGGCAAAAGCAGCATGTTGGAGACCTGTACGTGCCTACTTGTTCTTACCTACAGGGTGTAAACACCAAGTGGGTGGGCATCTGAGACAGAGGCCAGATGAATCCCTGCCAGATATGCACATTTAAAAGTTTTCAGTGATGAAGTTACAGCAAATGAAAGGCAATGCCTAGTCTTCAAATATCCATGATATCACGTGATAAATTTATGTTTCCTATGAAAATGAAAATAGATTCAAACTTCAAATTAAAATGTATTTGAGAAGGTGACTTGGTTTTAGCGGTTTTCACTTTGGTTGTGTAAAGCATTTGGCACCATCAAGTGGTAAAACGTTGTACTGCTTATTCATAGCAGCCTCGGTAACAAAAAAGGCACAATTATCTAGTAGTATGTTCGACAGAAATCTAAAGAAATATTTGAATACATTTTAATGCCTCGATAATAAAAAAGGGACAATTATGTAGCTGTATACCAAAAAGAAGCCTAAAGAAATACTTGAATACATTTCACTGTGGTTATTTGAAAATGTTCCCAATGTTTTTTCATGAAAGGTACTGGATTTAAGTGTTTGTGTTTCCAACAAATCTAACTTGGCTCAATCATTGTTTCAGCTTGAAAATTTCATAGTAATTAATTCTGGTACTTTTCAGTCTAAAATACTGGTGTTGAGTTTATTTACAGGTGATCAACATGAAAATAATATTTATTTTAAGATAAAAGCAGATATAGACTTTCTGTTATTTTCCTTTCCTTGTGATCCCTTAAAAAAGTTAGTTCCTAGTATCATAGAATCATTATGGTTAGGAAAAGCCTTCAAGATCATCACGTTCTACCACCATATAACTCTACCAGGCCCACTTGTAAACCATGTCCCTGAGCACCATAGGTAGATGGCTTTTAAATACATTCGGAGATGATGATTCAACCACTTCCCTGGGCAGCCTGTTCCAGTCTTTGATAACCCTTTCAGTGTAGAATTTTTTCCTAGTGTCTAACCTAAAACTCCCTTGGTGTCACTTGAGACAATTTTCTTGTCCTATTGGTTGTAACTTGTGAGAAGAGACCAACACCCACCTTGCTACAACCTCCTTTCAGGTAGTTGTAGAGAGTGATAAGGTCTTCCTTCAGTCTCCTTTTCTTCAGGCTAAATAATCCCAAATCCCTCAGCCACTCGTCATAAGACTTGTTCCTGAGACTCTTCACCAGCTTAGTTGCCCTTCTACAACATGGGAGCAGAACTAGTAACCTGAACTGTTAGTAGTCTCATTTAACTTTTCCTTGCTGGCCATTGAATGGGCTTGAAGGGCGACAGCCGCTGGTAAAGGTAGTCTGCAAAAGAGACAACTATAGGCACACAAAATGAGTGGGACTGAAATACAGAATTTCAAAGAGCACAATTAATTTGGCTCTAAAAGAATAACAACAACAAACTCCTTTGCTAGGCCAAACCCAATTCTGCAATCTGAAGAGATTTTAAGTTATGCAGTAATTGTGCATCATTTCTGTTAGTACCAGCCTTGGTACAGATAATACTTAATATATTCATAACTTGATTAAAGACATAATTGACCTACCTGTGGGGTAAAATGATCTATAATTATCCTTGTTGATTATTACATAAATGTTTGTCATTTTGTCAGTGTGTGCTTGTCAACTAATGATAAAAAAATACCTTTTTGTTCTGCAAAAAAAACCCCACAAGATAAACACACAAAAAACCCACCACAAACCTTGCTGCCATTAAAAGAACCTTTTTTGTTACTTACAAATTTATTTTAATGAAGAGCAGAGTCTACTGGATGAGATTACATAACTGAAGAGAAAGAAGAGACAGGCCAAAAGGCTGATTTCTGAGAAAGAAATAGAGATAATTTGTCCCAGGCAGGAACTAAAAGAGCAGCAAACCAACCTGAGTAACAATGAAGAGAAAATCCTTATGTTACAGTCAAAGATATTTTTTCTGTATCACTGCATAACTCAAAGCATTTATTTGGATTGACTCCTCATGTTTATCTGAGAAGAAATATCTGATGCAGAAAGTATTTCTTCATTTTGCTCTGGATACAGCTTTTGAGAAAAGGAAATTATTACTACTACTGTTTAAATTCCTTTCTTTATATCTACTCTTCAGTCACATAAGAAAAGCATTTCAGTAACAGATGAAGACTTAATTCTTTACTGTTTGTTTGTTTGAAATCAATGTTACCTGAGCCTACTACGCTGATAATGGGACGTGCAGGGCATTTGCAGATTCTAGCAGGCTCCTTGAAATTCAGGATGTTCAGCAACTTCCTGCATCCATAGCTTGTAACATAACACTTCTCATATATCTTTTAGACTTTCAAAAAAGGAACAGGGAAATTTGAAGGGCCTTTTGTGAGATCATGATCAAATTTTAGGAAATTACATGCAGAAAAAAATCCTCCTACTTATCGTCTGAAGTACTGGATACAGTTGATGACAGTAACTTGTCCAGCATCAGGAAAGGAGAATGTGCTCAGAGAGAAAAAGGCCGGTGATTCCAGCAGCAGGCAGAAGTGCACAAAGCTCTCTCAGTTTGTCTTGGTATTAGATGTTAGAATTCCACATACAAATGCAGAGAAATACGTGGTACTTCATGAAATGGCATGCCTTAATGATTAATCAAAACCAAAATACGTAAAGGTGCCTCCTAAAGTATCACAGAAGAAAGACAGAAACCTTTCAGAGAGCCCTGGGGACAGAGACAAGGGAGATAATGCTGAGTTTTATCAAGCCTACAACAATTCCTTTGTGCAATTCCCTCGTATAGACTTCAGCCACTCATCGTAGGAGAGTGATTGACAGCAGCAGTCTGCTGTCATCCTCCAAAACACAGCGCTTGGCTGCCGGGGAGAAGAGGAGAGGTTGCTGCAGGCTTCGTTGTCAGCAGGGAAGATGATTTGGGGAATGGCAGCAAAGAGCTCAGCAGGCAGAAGTGTCTCAGCTCCCAAATGCTGAGCCAGCTCCCAGACATGGGCCATGTGTCCCCACGTTAACACAGCACGGAATCCAAGCAAACATACTTTGCCTTGAGCTCTGCTTTTGGGCCAGGGCTCTGTGTGGAGCTGGATCATGTCCCTCGGAGATGGATCACAGGTGGACTGCGCTGAAAGGCAAAATGCTTTTCATGTCCATCTCGGAAAGCTTTTGTAGGCATACTCTGAGTAATGGTGTGTTTCATTTCAGGCCTTTGAGAGAGAAGTCAGCTCAATAGATCACACATCCTTTGGCTTGATCACCATGTCATCTTGACTCTCCCTGAATGTAGAATTTGCAACACTGAAGTAGTGTGCAGGGATGTCACTTTATCACGTGGGTAAAACCATGGGTTAACAAGTGGAACTTGCTTTTAAAAAAATGGCAAAAGGACACAGAGATGTCAAAAAGGAATATGTAGTCTGTTGCCCAGAGAGGTGGTGGAGGCTCCATCCCTGGATGCATTTAAGGTCAGGCTTGATGCAGCACTGACTAACTTGTTAAAGATGTCCCTGCTCACTGCAGGGAGGTTGGACTAGATGACCTTTAAAGGTCTTTTCCAACTCAATGCATGCTATGATTCTATGTTTTAACTGTACTTATAAATTAGGTGAAAAATGAGAAACCCTTAGAGAGTTGTTGTGTTTTGCACCACCCATTATTAAGCAGAAGACAAAATCAGGATGTGCAGCAGATTTTCATTAAGCAGGCTACCTCTTATCCCAGAGTACTGGCATCTGAAGTTAGTAGTGTGTTTCACAGGTAAGCTATAAGTTAACCAAAATTTGAATCCTCATGTTGACGTTATTTTGCCTCCTTCTATGTGTACAGTTACCAAGCTAAAGCCATGTGCAGAGCAGCGAACAGCCATAGAGCCTGACATGGAAGAGGAAATAGTTCATAAAATAGTGATGGTGCGAGAGTAGATAATGTGGTATCAAGTAATTTGTTTTATGGTAACTGGGATTTTGAGGTCAAGGGACAAAATTCTAGACCCATTCTATTTTCAGTCATTGATTGTGTTCTTAGTGAGATTGAAGTGACTCGTAACTAGGCACTCTGTTCATTCTGATGATTGCTGACAGTGCTTCTTTGTTCACCTTTTCTAAAAAAAAAGAAAAAATAATGAAACTTTATTCTGATGTTTGCTGATTCTACAATTGCTTCTGCAGAGGCATCCTTTCTACTTTGAATCTTTTTTAAAGAAGTCTTTTTTCCCCCCATTTTTTAGAAGAATCAGTCTCAAGTGTTTTGTGTAGATTGGAAAATCATAGAAAATCTAATCTTTCAGTGAAGTGTGATCTCTTCATCATCATGCTCATGAGTTCTCCCTAGCGGTGAGTGATAGGACAAGGGGAAATGGCCTTAAGTTGTGCCAGGGAAGGTTCAGGTTGGATAGTAGGAGGAATTTCTTTACTGAGAGGGTTGTCAGGCATTGGAACAGGCTGCCCAGGGAGGTGCCTGAGTCACCATCCCTGGAGGTGTTTAAGAGACGGGTGGATGTTGTGTTGAGGGACATGGTTTAGTGGTGTTGATAGGGTTAGGGCAGAGGTTGGACTTGATGATCTTGAAGGTCTCTTACAGCTGAAAATATTCTATGATTCTGTGCTAAGTGAATGCATATGCCAAGACAAAAAATAGAGTTTATATATAATCTGTTTCTTCCTGTTGGTTAAAGATATTTGTTAAAGAATTATTTTATTTCTGTTTGGTGATCTAGATAAATAGGCAGGAATGTTGTCAGGTTGGTTCAGTCATTCCCAGTCACGTGGTAGGATGTACAACCACTTCAACCTGGAGAGGCAGGACTTAAGCCTCAGAAATGGGCACTACATTCAGCAACACAGCAATAATTAAATCTGCTAGGCCTTTTGTCAGTATCAAGAGCATTTCAAAGAAAGAACTCCTTGAATGGAATGCTTCTCAGCAATAGCTTGTGTACCAGTTTCCCAGTGCATACACACCTAGATGAATGCTTTCTAATCCAATAAAGCACCTGAACAGTCCCAGTCAGGAATTTTGCTTCTGAGATATATGTGAAAAATTATTTGTATCCTTGCTTTTAAGATGGCTTCTTATGTTTTTGGATATAAAGAAAACATTTTAAGAAGACACAGGTAACCTCATCTGTTCTGCTGAGTTAAAATTAAATCCCACTGTATCATAGAATCATAGAATCATAGACTGTGTTGAGTTGGAAGGGACCTTAAAAGGCCATCTAGTCCAATCCCCCTGCAGTGAGCAGGGACATCTTTTAACTAGATCAGATTGCTCAGAGCCCCATCAAGCCTGACCTTGAATGCCTCCAGGGATGGAGCCTCCACCACCTTCCTGGGCAACCTGCTCCAGTATTTCAGCATCACGATTATTTCACTTGTATCAGAGACTGGTTTTGACCCATTAAAACTTCATCATAATACTGATTCACCAAGTCGATTTTATTAATAAAGCATCATTATGAAGTAAATTTTAGTGTACATCGGGACTGGCACATAACTAGAGAAATGGACAGAGAGGTGGTCTGAAAGCTGGCTGACCTGCCAGGCTCAAAGAGCTGAGATGGGCAGCATGACACCCAGCTGCAGACCAGTTAGTAGTGGTGTACTGGGCTGCATGAGGCAGAGCCATGCCAGCAGATTGAAGGGGGTGATAACTCCCCTCTGCTCAGCACTGGTGAGGCCACACCTGGAGTGCTGGGTCCAGCTGTGGAAAAACACAGACATACTGGAGCAAGCCCAGCAATGGGCTGTGAAGATGATTGAGGGATTGTTATTTGAGGAAAGGAGCAGAAGACTGGGACTGCTCAGCCTGGAGGCTCAGGAGGGATGTCATCACTGGGTATGAACACCTGATGCTTGCAGTGTTACTGTGCAGATTTCTGGGCTTTGTGTAGTGCTGTGGGACACAGGCAACACTGCAAAATGAAATGTCAGTGAAGAACATGTGCATGGGGACAACACAGAGGAGCTCCACAGGGATTCCAAAGACAGACCACATGAACCAGAAGAGCCAGGCAATGGGCCTGTGAATAAGAAACTATGCTTCTAAGTTTCACAGAGCGTGGTTGGTGGGGAAACCTCCCTCTGCCCACAGCTCGGGGGGATCCTACATCTACCTGTGAGTCTATTACAGTGTGCAGGTTGGGGCGATGCCTGTTTCCTTACCCTCAGGCCAATGACCTTGTACAAAGTTCTTGCCTGCATGAGTTAAATCGATCATCCGGCTTTTTATTTCTGTTGTGTATAGTAGCAAGATGTCAGTAGACATGTCTGTGCCACTCCTCCTGAAGAAAACTATTTACTGTTCTCTTGGGGGTATGGAAAGCTTTGGAGGTATAAAGTGGCTTTTTGAAGCTACTGAAAGTTTAATTGCTGGTCTGAACGAAAACCTAGTGGCAACCTGACTTACAAACCAAGACGTTTACAGCTTTTTCAAGGTGGCAAGAATGCCTTTTAAAAGAGGTGATTGTAGCAGGGGTGGCAGGCAGACTTGGTGAATATACAACAGATCTTCAAAAACACGGCGCTAAGTACATCTTCACAGTAACTCAATCTACAGACCCGCATGTAGCTGCACAGAGCAGGATTCAGTTGTCTGAAAACAGATTCTACCATGTTACTTCAGGTGTCACAGACATTCTCACCTGGCCTGGACCTGCTGCTCCAGGGCAGCGCAGGCTTGACATCAGGGTTGTGCTGCACATCCGCACTCGATCCAGGCGTCTCAGACTCCACAGGAACTCCCAAAGGATGCTGAACATTTCTCTGTAGGTAGCTGAATGGTCTCTGTACAGAATAATTGAAGTGCTTAAAGTTAAATGTCTACTAGTATTTCAGATATCCTAGGGTATCCTGCCTGTCCCGATATGCCGCTTCACAGTTCTCCCACAGAATGTTATACATTACAGTTCATGTGGGTATTTCAGGTCTTCAGGGACACCTAAAATGGTTCTATGTATGTATGTTTAGGTATTTTAATTGCCTTCCTACATTTAGACAGCTAAGTTTAGTCGTGTTCCATCTGGAGCGGAAAGATACCCCAAGGGATTCAATTCTGAGCTCCTGCAGCTGCAGTTCCTCTGAAGCACTCCAGAGCTCTGTGTCAGGATGGCATGAACCCACTCCCAGAAATGCTGGGTTTCTGCTGTACTTTAACATGAGAGACAACCCTTTATTTTGACAAATAGAGTGTTTTATTTCACAAGTTATAATTATATGAATGAACGTTGAATTGATTATTGCAGTATACATATGTTTTAGAAAATCCTAAAAGCATAAAGACAACAGGATTGCCCTGTGGGAAATAAAAAGTCTCAATGCTGTATCGACAAGATAGCAACACCTCACAGGAAGGAAAGATTAATTTATTTTAAAATAGACTGGTTTCAGCACATCACACTGTGTTATCCACAAACACCAACATCCATGTAAGCAGTTTGGCAAGCATTCAGGTACTAAGGCACTACGTCCAGGCAGCCTGTGGAGGATTGCTTGCAATGGCATGGGGGATGAGAGTGTTAAAGCTTTGTTGAAAGATCTTGTATCTAATTTGCAAAACAAGCTAACATCTTTTCTGTTATCTAACCTATGTAATAAGTCTTAGAAGAAAATACATGCAACTTTCAGTAAATTCAGCTTTCTTTAAAATGGGTGAAATTCTTGTACTTACTCAATATGTTCCCTCTACGGA
Source organism: Trogon surrucura (assembly GCA_020746105.1). Taxonomy (NCBI): domain Eukaryota; kingdom Metazoa; phylum Chordata; class Aves; order Trogoniformes; family Trogonidae; genus Trogon; species Trogon surrucura. The sequence goes on from CM036618.1 coordinate 59,811,424, forward strand.
CTTTGTGCCTGTTTGGGATACTTTAGGCAGAGAGTCACATATTTCCTCTTACTCAAGTGCCAGTGGAAAATTAAGTTAAAAGTATTGCTTCCTGTTAAGAGGTAAGGTAGGTCTAGTGAGTGTAATATTATTCTCTAATAATGTAATTGTATAATCTAGCTTAGTGTTATTTTTTGTATTGTTCTAGTACCTTTCGACTCATAGAGCCAGAATCTAACTGTATGAAACCACCGATTAAAATGAAGTCCCCGTCTATAAAACTTAAAATGCAAACAATGTCTTCTCACTGTTTCATGCTGCACTAACACTCATATTCTTCATACTTTTCATACTAACACTCACACATTTCATACTTTGTAGTTTTAAATGTCTAGATTGGCCTAAATATTAAGTATACATAGCATAAGAGATTAAAAGCAAAAGAACCTACCAAAGGCTAAGTAAAAAACTCTGAAACAATACTGTGTATTCTCTTGTGATTTTCAATATTTCATTCAAAAATTGGAACTCATGATATGTCAAGAACTGAACATTTACTGCAGACCATTTAGCAGAGAATGGAGGGACTTCTGACTGGAAGGAAATAAATTGTAATTCCTGCTCTGAACACAGGACAGTCTGGTTTTCCAAACTTTTAATGAAAGAAACACAGCTTATCCTTGGTCTTTCCACCCATGGCATATTACTAGGAAGTTTTAACCTGCCTGTTGCTGAGGGATGTAACTTTTTATTACAGCTAGAATATTGTGCTCACTGCAATTTTTCTTATGAAGTGCATGTATGCACATGCTGCAGTTTATCCTACCAAACAATCATTCAGCCTGAAGGACCATCAATTTCCACTGGTGCTTCACAGTTCTTAGACTGCACTTATGTGAATTCTTCAGCACAGTTTTTCCTCATTGTTCTCCACGGAAATTCACTAAGAGTTTAGGATGCATATCATCATGTGGAATACTGCCTTAATCTCTATCTGCAAAAAGCATGTAGTTGCTGCCTACAAGCACAGAGAGATCCACTGAAGTCTCACACTAGATTCAATGGTGTCGCCTCTGTGTTGGAAGGCGAAAAACGGTCAGTGTAATGCCATAAATTCAATGCATTTCTTTGGTGCCTTTCACTGTTGGATTGTAAAAATGGTGTAATCTGAAGTGTACAGCAACACTTTAGTATTTTATAAATGGAATAATTTGGGTTTTGCTCTATTCTGCCTGACATCTTGAAAAAAATTGTCTTTAATTTCAGCATGATAGGACAGAAAATGACCTTTCTCAGGCAACAACTAAGCTGCTACACCTTGATTGACACCTTCCAAGAAAGAAAACGAAGTCTGAATTATGTTGGTCTCTTCAGACAGAAAAGTGAAACAAAATCTCTCACAAGGCATATTTGATGAGAATATGATGTATGTGGAATAAGATGATGTATTTGATGAGAAGTGATGTATGTGGAACAATATGAAAATGGGTCCTGCTTTATCGTAGGTAGAAGATGAATCAGCTGCTTTACTATTTAAATTAAATAATTTCAATAAGATATTAATTTGCTAATGAAATTTGCATTTATAGTGCTGTATATTACAGGAGAATATTTTAAATACCTGATTTCTTTTCCTTTGTAACAGGCCATGAGATGAACATGATACTATGGATCTTGTTAAGATTATAGATTTGTTTCTCTGAAGATATTTATGGATCTCTTAAATGTATAACCAGTTTTGTTGTTTGTCAATATTTGTTAGGTAAAACACCGTTTGGATTTTCTTTACAGGAGAGTACATTTCCGATGTAGAAAAATAAGTAATACATATGAATGTAAGGAATAATTCAAATACAGTATCTAAGAATTTGGTAATTTTTTCTGTTGTTCAGTAATTTGAACAACATGTGCCTCTGTAAGGTTTTTAATTATGCTTCAACATGAACAGTGTTGTTAATATTGTTACAGCCCTGTATGTAAATTGGGTGCTCAGTTTTCATTATGCTTCATAGAAACTGCTTAGGCTGCTTTAAAAACCTCTGCCTAAAATTGCAGAAAGGTACATGTTGTAATTATACTGATAGTTTCACATGTTGTGAGAAATTTCACAGCTGTTTCATCCATTTCTGGCTGGTCTTGGATTTGTGGGGTTTTTTTCTGTAGAAGTTGATAGCATTCCTAAGCTGAAATCTTGTCACGGTAGGATGTCTCTTTATTTGAAATTATATAAATGCAGGAATTCATTCTTCTGACAACCTCTGTTCTGCTTTTATAAGTGGTAAATTCCAGCCTAAGGAGATATCAAAGCACAATGAAGAGAGGATTGCCTAGAAATAATAATGATAATTCATATTTTACAGTAATTCAAATTCGAAACCACTAGCATGTGCATACTCAAACAAAACATGTTTAGATGTATATAGATTAAACCTGCTTCCACCTTCATTTTTTATTTTGCTAGAAAAGCAAAGTTGTCAAATAAGTAAATTTGACACTTTGCTATGTTCTACAATATTTGAAGGAAATGAATGGGTTTTTTTACATATAAATGTGTTTTTTTTTCTTTAACCTCCCTACATAATCACAGAATCACACAGAATCACAGAATGTCAGGGGTTGGAAGGGACCTCTAGAGATCATCTAGTCCAACCCCCCTGCCAGAGCAGGATCATCTAGAGTAGGTCACACAGGAACGTGTCCAGGCGGGTTTTGAATGTCTCCAGAGAAGGGGACTCCACAACGTCTCTGGGCAGCCTGTGCCAGTGCTCTGTCACCCTCACTGTAAAGAAATATTTCCTCCTGTTTAGGTTTCATTTCCTTTTGGATTTGTTTTTCTTCAACTATTACCAACACTTCCCTCCTCTACCTTTACTCTCTTGCTTTGTTATTTTTAATATTCTGGCCTTGAGAAGCTATGTGTTTTGTGTGTCCTGGAAGACATTCAGTAGTATACATACACACAAATTAGATAGTGTCTGACTGACAAATACATGGATAATCAGCTCTGGTGAACATAGCATTGTTAAAACAAGTATTCTGGATCCTTCCACAAGTGAGGTGAAGTGAACATGGGCTGGTACAAAGCATGGAAGTTGTGTCGGCATGAGCGAAAACTAGAATAAATCTGCACTGCACTCTCACACAAGTTTTCAGTGAGTAGTAGGATACAGACCTATGTACTAAAAAAAACCCAAACAAACATTTTTACCTAAACTGCTAAATAAGCATAGAATCAATCATAGAAGGATAGAATCATGGAATCATAGATCCATAGACTGCATTGAGTTGGAAGGGACTTTTACAGGTCATCTAGTCCAGCCTCCCTGCAGTGAGAAGGGACATCTTTAACCAGATCAGGTTGCTCAGAGCCCCATCAAGCCTGACCTTGAATGCCTCCAAGGATGGAGCCTCCACCACCTCCCTGGGAAACCTGTTCCAGTGTTCTATGACAGCATAGGCACTGTCAGTACAGATTTTACGACATTCCCATGCTTTGATCATGTGAGGTACTACATGAAACCCACAGATGCTCAAGCAAGCTGAATACTCATCCACATCCCATGACCTCACCGTGCTGCTGTGATATCAGCTGCACCTGTTTGCTTTTGCTGCCCCTGGGGGAGGGCACCCAGGGGCCTTCCCTCTGCAGGGGACAGGGAAGAGCGTTGACAACTGGTTGAACACGAGCCAGCAGTGTGCCCAGGTGGCCCGGAAGGCCAACGGCATCCTGGTCTGTACCAGGAACAGTGTGGCCAGCAGGAGTAGGGATGTAATTCTGCCCCTGTGCTCAGCACTGGTGAGGCCTCCCCTCGAGTGCTGTGTGCAGGTCTGGGGCCCTCACTGCAAGAAAGACATTGAGGGGCTGGAGCAGGTCCAGAGGAGAGCAACGAGGCTGGGGAAGGGACTGGAGGGAAAGTCCTGTGAGGAGAGGCTGAGGGAGCTGGGGGTGTTCAGCCTGGAGGAGACTCAGGGGGGACCTTATCACTCTCTACAACTGCCTGAAGGGAGGTTGCAGTCAGGTCGGGGTTGGGCTCTTCTCTCGGGCAACTCGTGACAGGATGAGAGGGCACGGCCTGAAACTGCATCAGGGAAGATTTAGGTTGGATCTCAGGAAGCACTTCCTCATGGAGAGGGTGATCAGGCCATGGGATGCACTGCCCAGGGAAGGGATGGAGTCACCATCCCTGGAGGTGTTTAAGGAGAGGCTGGATGTGGCACTTAGTGCCCTGGTCTGGCCGATGTGGTGGTGGTGGGTCATAGGCTGGACTTGATGATCTCAGAGGTCTTTTCCAGACTCAACAATTCTGTGATTCTGTGATTGATTCTGTGAATCATAGGATCATAGAATGTGTTGAGCTGGAAGGGACCTTTAAATGTCACCTAGTTCAACGCCCCTGCAGTGAGCAGGACAACCTCGAACCAGCTGCTGGCCGGTGCCAGCTGTAGAGCTGAAGTGCTGGCACAGGTCGGGGACAGAGGCACCACCGGGCTGTGGGAGAGGGTCGCCGTCACCAGTTTCATCCTCGGGACACCGCGACGCTCTGCGCGGAGGTAACACCTCCCGCCCTTCTTCGCGGCCCTCCTCCCCTCCCGGCCAAGGGCTCGCAATCGCGCGGGTCCCACCGCCCGCCCCCGACTCATCTCGATGCCCCGGGGGGGGGGGGGCGAGAGGGCGGCCCCGGGCGGGCTGTGTCGGTGCTTCCCGCTCCGGGCCGGCAGGTGGCGCCTCCCGCCCCGCCCGGCTCTCGCGACGCGGGGGAGGGAAGCGGCAGCGGCCGCTCGGCGCCGGCTGTCAGAGCCGACAGAGCAGCGGGTCCGCGCCGGGCGTCGGAGGACGGCGGAGGACCTCCCCGCGCCATGGAGCCGCAGGCACAGGGTGAGTCTCGTCGGGAGGGAGCCCTTCCGTCCCTGCCGCCGCTCCCCGCCGGGCCCCCTCGGCTCCTCTCGGCCGAGCCCGCGCAAGTGCGGCGGCGGAGGGCTGCCCCGCCGCGGGGGACCCGGTTTGAGGCAGCCGTGCCGGGCTCCCTGGCGCGGCAGCCCCGGGCTCCGCAGGGGAGCGCCCGCACCCTGCGCCCAGCCCTCCGCACCCTCCGGGCGCCCTCGGGCTTTCCTTTTCTTTCGCTACCCGGTTGGGCTGGAGGCGTGTGTTTTCTCCTCCAGTTGGTTGTAAACGTTTCGCAGTCGTTCCCAACTTCGCGCTTAGTCTCCGGGAGGGTTTTGGTCAGTTTGGGTTTGGTTCGGGGCAGTTTTGTGTGCGGTGGCAGAAGCTGTCGGCGCAGGGCAGGGCCGTGCCGGGATCGCAGCTCTGCGCAGCCCCGCTCGCTGCCGGAGAGAGGGAGATTCGCCCCCAGAAGCAGCGACCCCGCGGTGGGCTTCCCGCAGAGCTTTACCCTGAGATCAGCTTGAACCTGGGTGTGCTAAAGCCTGCCTGCGGTTCTGCAAACGCGCGTTTCTTTAATTTGAAGCGAACGTTTTCTGTTGCAACAGTTCGTCTCTTTCTGGCTGAAGTTGCTTGGCCTCCAAAGAACGGGAGAAACTTTTCGTGCGAGGTTGAGATGATGTTTGGGTCAACCGCCGGTATTTAGCATGCACAGACCTTGCTCACCTTTACAGTCTTGCTTCTGTTTCCTGAAGAACCTCATGACTTTGCCACATCTGTCCCTAAGTCGACAGTACTAAGTATTTCTGTGAAAGCAGAATGGTTAGAATCCCTTTTATATCAGCTATAAAACGGGGACACGAAGTAAGGAGGCAGCGTATGCTCACTGAAATTAACTGACAAAACACTCTTCCAGAAAAGTTAAAAACTGTCTTAAACAAATACACATGAAAAGGGCAAATGTTGATTGCAAACAGAGTTGTATGTGAAGGAATGCAGTAGGAAATTTGAGCTTATGATGCTTATGAAGGAGAAAACCTTTCCGGCAAAAGTGTGTGTGGGGGGTTGTGTGCTGTCCTAATGGATAAGTGGCAGAAGCTGCTTGGCAAAATAAATAGATCTGTGGCTCAGTTCCCGAAGTTTTTAAAAGTCAGCATTAAGATTATAGCATAAGACTGTTATTTAGACTAATTTTTTTAATAAATCTGTACAGATACTACAGTGGGAGCTCCTGTTCTTTCAAGAATTTTAAGTGGTAAAGGATTTGATAACTTCTTGTTTTGTAGAGCTGGTGGGGAAAGTTATCTAATTAGCCAGATACTGATATAAGTGCGTGTGAAATTTTTACCTTCCCTGACTAGTAAGACAAGTAAATGTGTTTTGCTAATGTATGTTTTGGTCAACAATTCTGTTACTGTCACAGGTCTTTAATAAATTCTTCTTCTGGGTAAATATCTGCTGCCCAGTGAGGGAATCTGAAAGCATTTCATATTGCTTAATTTTATCTGGTTAAGGATCCTTAGTCCTTTATTCTTGTGCATGCAATGCAGGAGCTTTTTCTTTTTGAGGGGTAATCTTGAGCTTAATTAACAGAAAGACAGATATGCAACTTACCAAGGCTATACTCGGTTCTTAAGTCACTTTTTTTTTCTATTTCTCACTGGTTTACTTTATTTCTACAGTTACTCAGAACAATCTCCTCTTACTTAAAAAAAAAAATCTTTGATACACTAGCAGTACAAGCTAGAAGTTTTGTGCCTGCCAGCCAACCTTTGTTCTAAAATATTCCTCTTCCCTCTAAACTTAATTCAGTTCATGCTACTGCAGTTATGGAGCCTTGCTGACAAAAAGAATTTAACCTATATGTGTCTAATGCAGCTGAATTCAATTATGTCATCTGAACACTGGCCAGAAATCTGGATTTTTCAGTTCCACTATGCAATTTGCAGAGCATAGTTATAGGTGGTCACTAACAAAACAGTAGCAAAAAAACCCAAACAAACCAATCCAGCAACACTTCAAATATCTACTTAAGCAGCAGGAAAAATATGTGTACATTTTCATGAGTTTATGAATTGCTTCTAAGGAACCTTTAGATGCCCACAGAGGGATAAATCCTGAATGGTTTGTCACAGTGTGCTCTGCTGGGAGATTGCCTTCCAATTGAAAAGACAAAGTAGAAGCTATAAATTTGAAAGTATAGTTGAATTTCTCACATTTAACACTTTAAAGATTTTCTTGAGAAAGACTTTTCTACATAATTGTGGTGCTTGTGCCATTTTATGTTGTCCTGAAGGGAGACTCTGGCTGAGTAGATCAATTTCACGTTCAGGTAAGACGTACATGCGAGTATTAAGTATAGATTGCTTCAGAGCAGGAAAATAAATTTTGTCAGCATTTTCACATAGCAGCATGAATCGACCTTATAGATCTTAATGCAAATGTGGACAAAAAAAAAAAATATTGTGACGTGTAGCTATCAAGGTACTGAGTAGAGATCGCAGGTAACACCAGGAGTTTCTGTGAGGTTCAAGGCACAACATAACATCTGTCCATGCCCCAAAGACTGTTAAAGTTAAGTGCTCTGATATTTATCTTAAAGCAGTGGAGAGAGTTCATGGACTGAAACAAAGAGTTCATGGACTGAAACTCTCATACTTCAGTGTATTGAATATGTCTTGCAGCGTTCATGCTAACTAGATGAGACAGTGTACCAGACAGAGAGTAATGGTAATTAATGTTAATTTTTCTTCTATAGAAATAACCATATGTTCCATGTAAACAACTTCATATGTGCAATAAAAATAATAAATTGTACTTTAAATATATTACATCTTTAAGCCTCTGTGTGCTTTTATCTTTGACCACTTTTTCCTTTGATCAGTTAGCTGATCCTGGGAACACACCAGCTATGTTTATGCTAGGCACTAAAAATTCCCAAAGACCATGTTTGTTTTCCTTCTTATGACTGTTAGTCATTTTTAAAGTGAAAAATTTACAAGTCTGAAGAATAACGTTTCTCTCTGAAAGGCAGGAAAATCAGAACTGTATATTTGCCTCTTAACATTCTACTCCATTCTACTCAGGTGCCTCATTCTGCTCCAGGTCCCGATTAGCTGACTATCCTTTGTAGTCCTGCTTTCCAGTTTAAAACCGTGAACATCCTCTGATAATGACAGTACCATGGACATCTTCCTCTGTCTCTTATCTGAGAATCCCAGGTGACTTTTAATGCTGGAGCTCTGCTCTTAATATCCCTCCGTCTTTACAGTAATTCCCCCTTTTTACTTCTTATCCAGCTGTAATTGCACCTCCTGCTTTCTCTGTTGTACCCTGTTTTGATTCTTACCCTGATAAAGCTTTGGGTGCACAGCTTTCTGTTCTTTGCCCTTTTACGTACCCATGTGGCCCAACCAGCTTCTCGTGCTTCCAGCCCCCCAAGAGCTCCTGAGGTGTCTCCCTGTCCCAGCAATTCTTCCCACAGCTGTTCCTGACAGATGTTCCACGTCCTCTGCTAGCTGTGCATTGCAGCTGTAATAGTTTGCCGTGTCTGTGCATATACCTATAAAGTACTGTGGTGAGGGCTGTAGTTAGTTCAGGTGTTCGATGCCCTGTGTGCTGCTTTCCTCTGCTGCATGTGGCTGTTGTGCTCCATCTGTGATCCTCAGGCCAGTTGCATCGGCTTCTGAGCTGACAGAGCAGAGGGGCGGCATTTGGGCACGTGTGGTTTGGCTGGGGCTTGCGATCAGAAGGAAATCATTAAAAGTCAAGTCATGGTTTTAGTGCCCAGTGGCCCTCTCTCTGCCACACGATGGCACCTGTCACCTCACAGCTCAATAGTCTGAGGTCTCCCAGGGCGGGAGGGAGGCAGCGGTGAGGAGGTCTTGTGTTACCTGTGATATGTTGTGCAAGACTCGCCGAAACAAGGCATCAAAACAAGGCATCGGCAGCTTGGTCAGCATTCTCTCTCCCTTTTTCTCCTCACTAGCTACTCGTGGGCTTACTAATACAGATGTCAGATTGAATAGAGAATCAGTCTCATGGTGGTAAGGTAGGGATAAAGAGCACGCGGAGATGTTGCTTCGCTGCAGCAGCAGTGCTGTGGCCGTCACAGCAAAGCACAGTCACGCTGGAGAGGGCAGTATCTTCCCTGGGCTCGTGTTTGGGGTTGGTGACTTTACCGAGGAGCACTGGCTGCCTTGTTTTGTGTTTGTCTTGCCCCTAAGGGTAGAGTAAAACTAGTGGCTTGGGGCTGACTTAGTGTAATTGTTCTGTGAGAAGAAAATCCCTCTACTCTGGTAAATCCATCAGCACACAGTTGGTCAGTGTTAATACATGTGAGAAATTGGGAAGGATGAGACAAAGGGAACCTCAACCTAAAGGATGAGGCAAAAGGGAACCTAAATTTTTTTAGCAGCTATTAGTTCCTTCCATTGCAAGAAGTGCATTTAGATTCCCCACCTGTCTTTGGGCGGAAGGTGCCTGACCCCACGTGCTTTGAGGCTTCAAGATTCACCCTGGTTAACCAGGGGTTTGTGCTGTTTCCTTACTGCCCTCTGGAGCTCACCATTGCCCCACTACAGAGCAGGAGAGAGGACCTACAGCCAGTGATAACCTGCGAATTTAACTGCGTGATGGAAATCTCAGCTGCTGGGTTAATAAGATCACATGAAGATGAGGTCAAGTGAAAATGGATGGGTTGTAATTTAGAATAGGATTCTTCAATATTTAACAAACCTTGAGATAATTGTTCTTTCATCCTTTTTATTCTAAACAGAGAGAGAATATATGCATGGAATGGGTTATTGGGTATATCAGATTTTTAAGGAAATAAATGTCTGAAATCAAATGCAGTGCTTCTGTTTTACCCTTTTGAACCTGTACTGCTTTCAGCTTTATGACACTTGTCACAGGATGAAATTCAGTTTGCTGAAGCTGAGTCAATTTGAGCAGTTTTATGCTACAGAAGAGAACTGAAAATAAAGTATGGTGGAATTTGGAAAGAGGGATAAAAGATACCTCCTCTAAAATCTAGAGCCAGTCATAGGAGGCACTGTAACTTTGCCAGTTTTATAACCACAAAGATATAAAATGAAGAACACACAAAACTGACTTGTGCAGTACAGCACAGAACTTTCGAGGTGCTTTGCTTAAGCCAAGTGCTGCCTGAAGGTCAGGAATGTGGTGCAAGCTTGTCGGAAGATTGAAGAGGTGTTGGTTGAAGTATGTTTTAAGGGTAAAATCAGATCTTCCTTACTAGTCAATAAATACCTCTTGGGTTGATACATAAATGTGAGATCTGGGCAGGCTAGTTTTATCAAGTTTTATTTGTATCTCGTAGAAATGCACAGTTGGCAATGCCAAATTTTGGAAATGTAGTCTGTTATAGTCATATCGGTGCTCTCTAAATCGTGTGTTTTGGCGGCTGCTTTCTCTAAACCCATTGCATACAAGTGGCGAGAGGGCACAGATCAAATCTGGATTCTAGTATCAGACATCACACTGACCTCCAAAATCCTGAGCATATTGGTTTGATTCTCTAGGACAGAGACAACGCAGCTTAGCCATCTTAGAGATCCATAGGTCAAAATCATTTTATAGCTAACTAGGCTATCATCGATACACTTCTGCATCCGTGACATGGTTAAATGTTGCACGTGGGCACCTGTAAAAGACATGGTCATTTAGCAAGTTTGTATTACATGTTAGCACTGCATCTTTTCTTTCTCTTGGGCTGTCTCTCATTCCCTCTCTTACTTTTTCAAGTGGAATGTCAGCAGTGAGGATCTTTCTGCAAATGTTTTTTATCTGGAAGTGTAAAACAAACACAGTAATGCAACATGCATCAAGTGGTGCTGCCTCAAGTACCATCTTATCATGATGGTAAAGGTCTTACACTGACTCTTCCATTTTCCCTCTCCTGCTTGGCACATTTTACCTTGTCTGTGCTTGTAGGACTTAAACTCTTTGGATAATAAAAAGGGCTTCTAAAAGGCTGTTCTTGCTGATTACTTCTGTAAAAGACTTCTTGAACTTTTCATTCTTTTTCACTTGTTCCAGTAAAAAGGTATTGTGTTTATATTAATGTCATGGGGTTAAGGGCATTGTAAAGTGAAGGATCCACCACCGGATCTCCAAGCACACAAGAAAGTTTCCACTGCAAATAGCTGCATAAAAATACTAGGAGTTTCAGTATTCTCTCCACACAACCTGTCATGAAGATTTCTTGTGTGAGGCTAGTTGCCCAAAGACATTTCATTTTCATACTTGAAAGCCAGGACTTTTACAACAAACAAATAAGAATAATATAAAAGTAAAATTTGTAAAGACAGGTTTTACAGAAATAAGGAGAAGTCTTGGTTACATGTGTGTATCCTGTAGCCAAATACAATAGCTCCTCTCATTTAGTTTGCTTTTCAGCTACAGGCTTTCAGATGCTTAGAAACTATGTCGTCAGGGCAATTTTTACATCTTTGCATTTCTGGTCAGTGAAGGAGAATCCAGGGAGTTTGGAGAAGCAAGTAGTGAAAGATCAGAAGAAAGTAGTGTGGCTGGTAGGATCAGGGAAGTGGTTTTGTACCTGGCACTGGTGAGGAGGTCACATCCTGAGTACTGTGTTCAGTTTTGGGCCTCTCACTACAAGAAGGACGTTAAGGCACTAAACCGTGTCCAGAGAAGGGTGACAAAGCTGGTGAAGGGTCTAGAGCACATGTCTTAGGAGGAGCAGGTGAGGGAACTGGGATTGTCCAGGAAAAAACTTCTTCCTAATGTCTAATCTAAGTCTACCCTGCTCTAGTTTAAAACCATTGCCCTTTGTTCTTTCACCACATGCCCTCGTGAAAAGTCTCTCTCCAGCTTTCCTGTAGCCTCCTTCAAATACTGGAAAGCTGCTATAAGGTCTCCCCGGACCTTTCTCCAGGCTGAACAGACCTAACTCCCTCAACTTGTCCTTGTAGCAGAGGTGCTTCAACCCGCTGATCATCTTTGTGGCTCTCCTCTGGACCCTCTCCAACAGATCACATGATCTCAGGTTGCACCAAAGGAGATTTAGATTGGATATTAGGAAAGATTTCTTTACTGAAAGGGTTATCAGGCATTGAAATGGGTTGCCCAGGGCAGTGGTAGAGTCCTCTTCCCTGGCAGTATTTAAGAGTTGTGTAGACATAGTGCTTAGAGATGCGGTTTACTTGAGGACTTGGCAGTGTTAGGTTAATGGTTGGAGTTAAAGGTCTTTTCCAGTCTGATTCTGTGATTCTATAGTGGCTTGTGTCACTTCCAGAAAAGGAAAGGTAACACTGTGCCTTCAGCAGTCGGTCCCTTCTGAAGCAAGGAAGGCTGTCAGGAAAAATGCTTGCTTCTGGGTCTTTTTGATCTGTCTGCTGAAGTTTAGTTTTTGTAAAGTTGTCCTGCTGTCACCACCAATTTACCTTAGCATGCAGTTATCCTTGCTGTCCCCCAAGAAGCTGGTCACTGAAGTGTTTTAAAGTAATCAAAGTACTTAAACTGTGTAACCGAGAGCAGTCACTTTTTAGCTTTGCTGTTCTAAAGGCAAAATTAAATTTTTTGTTTTTGTAAGGTAACAGAATTTAAGGTATTTTTAACACAAACAGATTCCTCAAAATGCAAAGGCAAGATTAGCATTTAGTATAACACAGGAACTAGGGCTCTAGGGGTGCTTTTGGCAAAGAGAGATAGAAAATTACACTCTGAAAACACTTGATATTCATGCAAGCATAAAGTGCCTATATGGTGTTGATTTTTTGAGTAAAAAGTGTTTGCACATTTATTTATTTTTTTTTGTAGCAGGCAGCGCAGTTTATTTTCATGTGCTTTCTTGCCTGAAGGGCTACTTTGGTTTGCTGGTCAGTGAAGCTGTTATTTGCTTTCTGAAGCCCCAAGGGACTAGATCTTGTCGAAACTATTTCTTCCTCATTTAAGAACCATTCTTTCTGGTTTTTATTTTCGCTTTTTGTACTATCTGTGTTTTGCTTTAACTTGTGAAACAGCCTTCCCCTTTAGCCATCCAAATACCTAAGTGGTCTCTCTTTAGTACCTGTACCACACTTTAAAGTTGTATTTAACAAATGCTTAATAATTAAAGCTACTAATTTATAAATTGCAAGTAAAGTATGGAAAGCATGATTAAAAACTATGTGTGGAATGAATTTAAAAGGCTGTATGCTATATGATACATATTCTGTAAATATTTGTAAATAATGGCTGAGGGGAGCTGATGCTTTCCATATTTCCTTCTTCAATAAAGACTTAACTGTTTTCTGTGTTCACCTGTTTTTTCAGGTGTTCTCTTTTCACCCGTTTCCTCACCAGGAAATCGCCTTTCCTCCTGGGTGGGACTGGGATGGTGCAGATTTGTGGTTACAAAAAGGTTGCTCATAACCACCATAAAGTTTTAGAATACTTTTGCATAGTTTCCTTGGAATAATGATTTTCATTGTGCTTTAGGTAGATTTACTAGTAACTTGTCATGCTGATGTAGGTTCAGGCATTCTGGGTGCTTATCTAGTTCCTCTTTTTATGTTTCATGCTTTAATTAAAATGTTCTTAACTCCACTGAGTAGATCTCAGGTCACTCTAGGAAATACGGACAGATTTTTAGAGAGTGATGCAGAGTAAATGTGCTTAATTAGAATATCTTCTGAAGACCTCAAATGCTTTATGTTCTTTCTCTTCTGGATTGGTGCATGATAAATTTTCACTAAAAAGTGATCAAAGATAGTTGTATTTAAACACAACCAGATTTTTCTTAGAGACAAGTAAAATGTATGTACATTACAGAGTTAGAGGCACAATTATGCCAGGAACAGAAGATTATCTTCTTCTCAAAGTATTTTAATAGGCAGATGGCAGCTATTAACTTATTATTGTGGGAGGAAGGAATCAAAGTCATAATCAGGGAGGATGATGTTTGCCATATAATTAAACTATGTAACCAGCGCTATACGGTGTTCTGTGTATATGAGAACACTGAAGAGCCAAGAAGCCATGTGGTGTTGCAAAACCTTCAGTTTTGTTGTGGGTCGTATGGTGAGGAAGCTTTGATAGCAAAGAAAAGATGATGATGAAGAAGGAACAATTACTTGAGCGATCTGACTCATTTTATTATTTTTTTTTTAAAGGCTGCTGAATAATGTCATTCGTATAAACTGAATCATAATGTGGTTTTGAAGATTTAAATAAGGTCTTTGAGGAGTTAAAGAACAGATATTGTCAGGAAATTGGAAGTCAAATACTACAGGTAGAGGGGAAAACATGTCTCGCTTGTGGCTTTAAATTGCTTCAAAAATAGAGGAGAGATAGTGAGCAATATAGATGAAGTCTGCGTTAAGCACAAGGAGTAAAGAAGAGTACGTAATGATAATAGTTTGTACCCCTTCAGAAGAGGTTCAAAGACAGGAACTAGTTTTAGACCTAAATCCAGAATTAGATAGCTGCTCAGAAACATGGAGCGTGAACAGTCCTGAAAGAGAAGCAGCAGTATTCTATTCGTAGTTACGTGCTGCACATGAGAATCAAAGACAGTAAGAAAGAATAAAATTTTAACAAATAAGATGAATAGGGATGAAGATATGAATAGAAGTTGTTGGCAGAGATACAAGCATTGGAATACTGGTTTTATGATGGAAAAGTACAATGCGTTATGTCCATCCTGCAGCAACATCCTCATAAAAATCTTATGTTAGGTAGTAGAAGCATGAAGAGAAGACAAGGACTGCCTTTTGTCCTTTCTAGATGTTTTTATGACAGTGAAATTACAATAGGCGCAGTGACGGATTGGGTGATCTGTATGGACTAGGGTAGAGGTTTGAGTCACGTTCTTGCCACTGAGTGTGATCTAATGCAACTCGTGCCATAGGCCCCTTCCTTCTCTTAGCGGTTGACCTGCCATCGCCTGTGTCCAGAGCATCTGACCTTCTTTGGTTCAGTGCTTACCTTCCATCTTGATCTTCAAGGAGGAAAAAAACCAAAACCACTCCATCCATGGTGACTGCCATTTTGGCTGGTATTAGAGTGTAAATCAGGGACCTCAAGGATTGAGACTGTTTGGTGTGACCAGAAGTGGCAGCCTCTATCTCCAGCTTCCCCTCCTGCAAGATGGTCATTTGGGTGACTCAGGTGGACTGTGGAGGCACGCCGAGCCTCCTGTCTTCAAACCCTACCCAACAGAAGGCCAAGAAACCTGTTTCTATGGGAACTTCACAGATATCCAGGGCCCTGAACCCCAGATGTCTCCACCCACCGCCTCACTGAGCAAACATATTTCTTTGTAATAACATGCTGCGAAACACTTGAGTGGGCAAAACCACAAAATTAATGATGCCAAAAACACTGAAGGCCTTAACATGGAGCTTAATATTTAAAGCAGAATAATAAATGCCTCATTTCACAGTTCAGGGCACTGACCAAAAAAAAAAAAAAAAAAAGGGAGGAAAAACAAATGAAACTTTGAGTTGAATGGGCCTGGTGAGATGGTACTGTTCCAGTTGAGAAGTATTTTGTGTGGCCTAGGTTCAAAGAATTAATGCCACACTGCCTCCAAATTCCAGGTTTCTCAGAGCAACCCACTGCAGCAATGACTGCTTTGCTGTAAGGCAGTGCATTTGCAAGAAGCAAGTGGTGCTAGTTAGAGCTGCTTTTCAAGATATTCAGAGTATTTATTTCAACAACAGCAAAAAATTTTATCTTAAAGGGCCTGTCCAAGGGAGTACATGGCCTTTGTCTCTGGTGAAATGGGTTGTTTTCAAATAATAGTCATTAAAATTATCTTTATTGGGTTTGCTTGGCTGAATTTCAGTGGCGGGGCTGTAGGGATGGCTTCTGCAAGAAACTGCAAGAAATTTCCCCTGAGTCTGATAGAGCCAATGCCAGCCAGCTCCAAAGATGGACCAACCACTGGCCAAGGCTGAACTCATCAGTAATGATAGGAGAGGAACACCTCTGTGAAAATGTGTTTAAGAAATGGAGAAAAAAGAACTGCACCTGACAAAGAGAGAGAGAGGAGTGAGAATACATGAAGACACCAAGGGTCAGTGAAGAAGGGGAGGGAGGAGGATGTGCTTCAGATGCCGGAGCAGAGTTTCCCCTAGGTTGTGGTGAAGACCATAGTGAGGCAGGCTGTCCCTCTGTAGCCATGGATGGGGTGTAGATGTCCACCTGTGGCCCATGGAGGACCCCACACTGGAGCGAGTGGATGCCTGAAGGGAGCTGTAATCCCGTGGGAAGCCCACCCTGGAGCAGGTTGCTGCCAGAACCTGTGGCCCGTGGAGAGAGAGAAGCCCAAGCTGGAGCAGGCTGGCTGGCAGCACTTTTGTGACACTGCGGGGGACTCCCACTGGAGCGGTTTCCTCTCGAAGGATGGCACCCCAAGGAGAGACTTACATTGGGGCAGTTTGTGAAGAACTGTCTCTCGTGAGAGGACTCACATTGGAGAAAGGTGTATGAAGATCATCTCCTGTGAGAGGGACCCCACAATGGCCCGGGAGAAAAGTGAGGAGTCCTCCACCAGAGGAAGAAGGAGCAGTGGAAATGACATCAGATGAACTGACCGTAACCCCCATTCCCTGTCCCTCTGCACCACTTAGGGAGAGGAGATGGATAAATTGGAACTGACATTAAACCTAAGAAGAAGGGAGAGATCGGGGGAAGGTGTTACTTCTTTATTTTTTTAAGATCTGTTTTTATTTCTCACTACTCTTCTCTGATTTGTTCTTTAATAAGTTTAATTAATTTCCCAAAAATCGAGTCTGTTTTGCCTGGGACAGTAGATGTGGGTGATCTCCCTGTCCTTATCTCAAACCATGGGCCCTTCGTTATATTTTCTCCCCTTGTCTAGCAGAGAAGGGAGGTGGTAGAGCAGCTGTGTGGGCACCTGGCTGCCAACCAGCATCAAACCACCACAGTCATTTTGGTGCCAAAACCCAGGAAAGGAGGAATTTGAGATGAGGATAGTAGTTGAGAGAGTTGACAGGCAAAACATGGACCGAGTAATGTTGAAGAGTAGAACGATTTTAGGGAATTTATGTTCTTGTGATTCTGGTGAAGGGATGAAGGATGGATTGTGTGAGTAAATTGTTCAGTCTGGTGTTGTGATGATGTTTTTTTGATTTTGGTGTTGGGAATTATTTTCCTTTTTTTTTTTTTTTTAATGTGAGTGAAGTTAGTTAATATTGTGCAATGAATGTAGATGGCCTTCACTCAGGACCACCACAACTGGTTTTAAATGGGAATGCAATTGTGTTGCAGATAGATGCATCAAAGGGTAGGTCAAGTTTGAGTAGGGTAGCCTGGAGGAAGCCTACACTGTGAGATGACCACCCTTAGGAAGGCAAAAGTGCACTTGTGTGAAGTAGCTTGTCTTAATTACAAAGAGATTAAGGGGTGTTGCAAACTGAAGTGAGTGGTCCTTAAAAAATTGTGATAGTGAAAGGAGAGGACACAAGACGTGCCTGCTCTCAGGAGCGTGCTTATTCACTTGCCTCTTCCTGGTGACTGTGAGGTCTTGCGTAGTCTAACATAAACACTTCAGAAAAACTCTGGGGTCAGGAACTGTGCCTTCATCTCAGCTTTGTGAGTGATTTATTGTTGTTAATTTATAATTATGAAGCTGTCTATGAAGCGTAGTCACAGGTCATCGATGTTTTGTGCCAAGCAGTATGCAAAAAGACAGTCCTGGTCTTTAAAAAAATTAAAAAAAAAATTAAAACATTTAAAAAATTTAAAAAAAAAAAATCATTGCTCTCCCAATGTGAGAGACTGAGCAGATATAGGGGAGAATAATTTGTCCCTTCTTTCTCAGCATTCCTAAATGTGTATTCCAGTATGTGTAACAATGCTGAGACATTTAATCTGTGTTAAAGCAATGGGAGTAACGAATTTGAGCCTGAAGAGAGGAAATAATCTGTTGTGTCCCCAGTTATCAATGTTTCCTGTGTATTTTCCCTGGTAAGTTAGCGGGATCAAAAGTGACACATCTGCCTTGCACGTTGAGGTAGCTGGGCGGGGGTGTGAGAAAAGCCAGCAATGTGCTGGCTGCAGCAAGATTCTCATTTTTAAATTAGGCATATAAAGGTCTTGTTAGTCATGTGTTTTGTAATCTAAAGGACAGAAATTGTAGCTACCTGAAGAATTTATTTTTTAATTAAAAATATAATTCTATCACTTCTTGCAACACAGATACTTCGTTGGAAGCTAATTGAGGAGGCTTGTGAGTTTAATTATACTGCAGTTAGATTGCTACCTAGTGATATTCTTTTGCACCTGGCTTTAGAAAAGTACAATAAATTGATTCTTTCTTAGGAGAGACAGGTTATTAAATCCTGCCATTAAATTTCTGTGATTTTTGATTCAGTGAAGCAGATGTGTGAACTTAATTATACAACTGATGGGATTGCAGTCACTTCTACGAGCTGAGGATGGGACCCAAGGTGCCTGTCTATTCTGAGATTATTAAAATGTACCTTGGTGTATTTTTAGTGTGAAAGGGTGGGTTTAAGAAATGTGACTGACAACTTCCACCTCTGACTGCCAGCATTTCCATGTCATAGCACTTATCTTCCCCTACATTGCTTTTTCTCTAGTCTGATTATATATGCTTTATTCCTTCCTTTGTTTTATGCAGTCTGTTACAGTTTCTAGAGTACCTTATTTGTAGAGAACAAGTCTCTTTTGTGACTCAGTGTCATCTACTTTCTCATTCCCCATTATTCCATCATGACTTCATCTTTTTTCTTTTTTTTTTTTTTTCTGTTCTACCTAAAGAAGGAAAAGGAGATTATAACCCTTCCACTTGTGGTATCTCTTTCTTACCCTTGACCTCACAGAAAGTTGTGCAGAATGATCAATAGAATGCACAGTAAGTGGTACAATACTGTCATTACTTTCTCAGTATTGACATAATAGAAAGGAGCATCTGCTGTCTTTAAACTGTTACATTTCACAACAATTGCTTTGTATTTCCATAGCTACAGCTTCGAAAGCAATGTCTCCCTTGTCTTCCTCAGGCAGGCAGGACTATTATTTCATACAAAGAGAACTAGCTGTTGCATAGAATGCACAAGATCATGCCTTGCATTTCTAGACATCTCAGATAACTACTTTCTTTGGAAGATCAGTTAAAGCCTGGTACCTACTTTTAGTAAGTGACAGGTATTGTTTTACCATGATTGCTGTTCTCACTTTTATCCATTGCACTTCCATCTTTGGGGGTGATTATCAAGATCCTCACCAGCGTGTATGGCTCATTGGTGCAGTGGTCAAGCTATGGAGTCTGTCTTCTGCCAGTTATGTGTGTGTAGATTGTTCCTCGTCACTGGCATAGATTCGCAGCTGTGTCGGTGGCTTCTGGGGGAAAAATAACCTAGAGAGGCCCTCAGCGTGTGATTAATGCTTTTTTATTTTAGTAAAGCAGAAAACAGAATTAGCATGCTATGACCGGCTGTTTATCCAGGAGCTTCAAATAAAAGCGTTCCTTTGTTTGGAAACCTACCAGTCCATCTCATAGCTGTGGATAGATGAATTAATGCCTGGTTTTGCAAGGGTTAAGAGATGGAATGGAAAGCCTTAGTAAGGTCTGCAGTGAGCTGCTCCAGGATGACTGGGAACACTTATTCTGAGATGATAGACTATGTCCTGGAGCTCTTGAACATCCAAAAGCTGTACTCCTCCCTCTGCTTGACATCACCTTTGACCCAAAGCCCAGTGGAGAGAGGAAATGAAGACACTTGCCCATCCGTATCTCTCTTCCAAGGAGCATACTCCGAGAAAAAGAAAGATTGAGCCCCCATGGTCACAGGAAGAAGAATCTACAGTTTTGTTTAATGTTTACACTTTTGATCTACACGACTCGTGTGTCTTGAGTTCTTCTCTCTCTGAACCAAGACAAACACTGCCTCTGGGTTTATTTTCCAATCATAGCTTCAAAATCAACCTTCCTTCTACTTTGAGTTCCTCTAGGAGAAAGGCAGTCTGTGTGATAATTGTTAGGCTCAAGCAATTTGGATTTGTCCACAGTTAGAACTGAACACGGAAGGGAAGTTCTTCCTTCAAGTAATTTGTTTTCTAAGGCATTAGATGAAAGCATATTTTCCTGTTTAGATCATGCTATAAAAACTTGGGAGTGGGAAAAATAGTACTGGAAATCCTTGCAATTTTTAATAGTTTTTCTCATCAATTTAGTTATTTACTGTACATGTTTCTAGTCCCCCTTCCCCCCCCTTAATCTCTATATCTAGCATTAAGACTACATTATAAAGAAGATCAGTGACACTAATGCAATGTCTGGACAGTTCCTTTGTTCTACTTACCATTTCATCCCTTTGAAGATTTAATTGCAATTTAAATTTGTAAACAAGTGGTTTCCAATTTTAAAAGAGAAACAGGTCTTCTGCATACCTTGCAATACTGTTAGCTACACTATAATGACATGGCAAACGAAGCTGTAATGTGTCACAGAATCACAGAATATAATTTTGTTTACTAGAATACTTTTTGTGTCATTTTGTTTACTAGAATGGTTATATAATTAGAAGATATTTTCTCAGTTTTTGGTATGAACACTAGATAACAAGATATTTATGCTGGTTTTAATTGCTTGGGAAACAAAAAAATAAAGCAGAAAATTTAAACAGGGCTTAAATACTTGACCGTTTTGTTAGAATATGGGATCATCTATATACTTCCCTGAAATGAGTGTCAGAAAATGTGCATGAGCAAAAATTTCATGTTCTTGCCTTTAATTTTGCTGTCATTATGGGTAATCCCAACAGTCATCGTTGCCTAGTGTGGGCATTTTTGTTGTTTGTGTCTTTTTGTTTGGTTGAGTTTTTTAGTTTTGTGTCTTTGGTTGGTAGGTTGGTTTGTTTTGTTTCTCTAACATGGCAAACGTACAAGAATTATCCTGATAGTAATACTTTAGAACATGGGCCTGAGATGAATATGGGGAAAATACATAAAAAGCAATAATTAAAACATCTTCATTCAGTTAATCTTCAGACACCTGAATGAGGCTAAAAATCTGGTTTGGATTTTATCATTGTATTGCTTGGTTAATTTAAGTTTTGTGGAATAGTTACAGATCCTGTAGTTTCTAAGTGGCTTTATTTAATTTGTCATCCCTACAATTCCAGTAGCAAATGTACACACAGATCAATGCTGCAGCAGTTTCTTCTGTTAAATCAGATTTAACAGCAGACTGTAGAATTTGGGTTACCAGTCTTAGCCACAAGTACCATAAACTTTAGAAGAAAACTCAAAAATGCCCACAGGGTCTTTCAGCATACTGTAACTCCTTGTATGGCTGTTGTATTACCTTGTCGTACGGATCTTTCAGAAGATCACATTAAATGTGTTCCCCCAGCTATCCTCCTCCTCCTTTTTCTGTATAAATATCCTAATACAAAGGGTTGTCTGCGCAATCATTTTGAGTTGGATCATTCTGTATGATTTGCAGTTCCTAATTACTGATAATCCCATACTTTTAATGCTTCCTGCATATTTTATCTAATTACATGTGACAGTAAGTACTAAAACTTTCTTTAAAGTAAAAGCCAAACAGCTAATTGCACTGATTTACACCTACTATATGCCTCTCCATACTTTATGGGGGCTTTTTTATTTTTCCTGTTGAAGTAACATATATCCAGCTTGTTTGTGGAGGATAAATGAGTTACACGTGAGTATATTCTTAGTGTAATTTGTTGTAAGAATATTAAGTTCTGTGAGATCGTAAGGTTCTCCAGGCCTTGTCCCCAGCAACTTAGGCCACAAGAAGAGGAGTAGATTCTAAGATGGCTTCAGGTCCATTGATGCCACTTGTGTGATTTTTTTTTCAATGCAAGAGAATTACTTGGCACCAGGCACAACATCAGGAGGAACAGGATTAACTTAATCTGGATAAGGTGGAGAAGAAAATAGATGCTAGTAAATGGTGGTATATAGCCTCTATCCTCATGCCCTACCTGCTAGTATCCTGTTTGAATGAAACTTGGAAAACTTGTACTTTAGACAAATATGTGGATGTCTAATACGTAAAATATTGTGCAGGACATCACTGATGCAATGAGTTCTTGCGATGGCTGGTAATATATCTGATGAAGCTTCTAATTCTTTCTGGGAAGCTTGCAACACCTATACTACAAAGTGAAGCAGAAGCTCCTTGCCCATCCAGCCACTAAATTGCAATTCTAAATGAGTGGAAAGTTAATTCCCAAGTCTATACCTGGACATTGGTTTAATTCTGAAATCATAACAACTTTGCATCTCAACAATTTTAATAACCAAGACAATTCCATTTTTTCCAGTTTTGACCACAGCTAGAAACAAGGCATGGTCTTCAGCGTTTCTGGCAAGAACAGGTAAGAAGAACAGGGAATGCAGCTTGAATCTGACTCCTCTGTGAAGAATCACATACCTATTAGTTAGGGAAAAGAGAAGCATTGGGATTCTGAGACTGACCTTTTTGTTTTCTGCTACCAAAGATTTTATGTTAATCTTGAAAACATCTAAGCTGCTTTACAATTCCCTTTCAAGAGTGACCAATCCTTACATGGCTCATAGCTAATATCTATGCATCTTTAGACAAAAATACCATCTCTATCAGAACAACTACAGCTTATGTAGCTGGGCAGGAGAGGAAAATGCCTGCCTGGGATTTTGAGATTGTACAAGAGTGGTACTTGTAGGTGGACTTATATGACGTCTGTTAAAGTGCACTGGAGGGTTGTGGGCGGCTCCTTGGAAACCCACCCTTGAAGGACAGGTCTGCCATTGCCAGGGACTCATGGTACTCCCCTCAGTCTGGATACTCTAGTTGTAAGTGTGTAAGTATGTGTCTAGGGAGAGTAAGCAGTAACTGCAAGAAATGTTCTGCTGTCTTTGCAGTGCAGCGCCGTGCAGAGATAGCCACGAGCTCTGAGCATCTGGTGTGCCTGTGATCCAAAGCAGAGGCCCTAGCTCAAGGCTTCAGAGCAACATGTTGTGTTAACAGCTTGTATGAGCTGATAAGCTGTGTGGCTTGGCATGGCTAGCAAGAAGAGAATGAGTTTGTACTGATGCAGCTGTTTGAGCTGGTGGTCACTGACCTCTGTTGTGCTCAGTTTCTAATGTTCCAATTGTAAAGGCTCTGCTTATCGTTGCTACTTCAGCAATGTCCTTGACTATGCAGAACTTGGCTCTCATTTAGCAGGATTAAAGCATCCTTAGGTATTGGTCTGGAGACTATTAGTTGTCTTGTAGTTCTGGAGTTGCTGTGAGTCTCAGTGCTGTGAAGCCAGTTAAAGTCAATAATCAGGGGTAGGAATCCTGCAGAGTAGGTTCTTTTAGTGTCTTTACTTTTGTGAGAATGCAGGTAACATTCTTTTAATTCCCTGCATGTAAAACCAGCCTATAATTTCATAGAATCAGAATCATTAAGGTTGGAAAAGACCTCTAAGATCAAGTCCAACTGTCAATCCAACACTTACCATGACCACTAAACCATGTCCCGAAGTGCCACGTCTCCATGATTATTTTAACACCTCATGGGATGGTGACTCAGCAGTAATGATTGGCAGTAATGTTTTGGCAGTAATGATTCTGACCAGGCATATTTTGTCTCTTTATATGGAAAATTAATTCAGCCATTGGGAAATATTTCACTTTGAAATTTTATGCTCTTTGTATTTTGTCAGAAAGGGCCTTAACTGTGAGTAAGTAATAAGTATTTCCCTTAATCCTGTAAGTTAGGAGAAAGAGTGATTTAAATTGATTTGACAGTTTCTCCATACTTTCTGTAAACTATTGGAAAAACAGAGCCTTGAAATGTTATCTGACCAGATTTGCAAGCTTATTTTAATAAGCAGCTAACTATCACTTGAACACTATTATTTAAGACAACCTAAATATAAAGGAAAAGATGGGTTTTGCCTCCGGATCAGCAAATGGAAATTGAGGTGCACTGTAAAAGCTATCATATTCCAATGCTGCGGGAAAGATTTGCCTTGGACATCTGATCAAAATGCTATTCTGTATTTTAGTTCCTGTGAGAAGTTACAGATTATTTATATAATTATGGATGTATTAACTATGAATGTATTATGACTATGTGTAGATATATAGTTAACCTATATATATATATTATGTAGATACATTTAATTCCAGGTGAATTGGAAACCAGTTAAGTTTCTTCCACCCCCAAAGAAATAGGTACGAAGGTACGAAACTAACAAGAACTGTATTACATGCTCAGCTACAGGACCTGAATAACGTGTAAACTGAATGTCCATACTTGCACACAGATGAATGTGTGCATTGCTAAAGTGCAGATTTCTCTTTTCCTGGGTGATGTACATAACTACTGGAATTGAATGTACATGGTGAAGTATGAAAATGCAATGTTATCTTAAAATTCTGGCTTTTAGATGCCTAAATCTGGCACTCTTCTCCATAGTGAGGAAAAATAGATTTTAGGAGTTAGCTCTAACCATTTAGCTGAACCAACTCATTCTTGTGTGTGTTTTCATGAATTGTTAGATTAAGGGTGTTTAAGTAAATGTGTAGCTATATTGAACACACCAAATAGGATCCTACCTTGTTCCTTGATTCTTAAAGAATTACTCATTGGTTAATTCAAGACATATCAGCAATCCCACTGAGCTCTTGTAGTCTATTATGCTTCTGTACTTGGTGCAACTATAACCAATGTCTGAAAAGTGTATTTTTGCAGACTGTCTTGTTGAAAGGACCATGCAGGGAAGGCTGAGAGGAGGCTGTGCTTCTTGCACAGAGTAGAGGAGGTGGGAGAATATTTTGGGGTCAACAATACTAGCAATAGGAGCTTCTTTTGCTACCAAAATCATTACTGATTCATATATAAATATATATATGTGTGTATGTGAATTTTGCTGCAAGTTCCTGTTCTCCTTGGAGACTGCAAAACTAACAAGTTATGACTAGGAAAATGTTGATAGCCTAATTTCCTGTGGTTTTGTGCCATGTAGTTGGATGACTTTCCTGAATCAAGTTAATACTGTAGTTCCTCCTGACGCTGTGCTGAACTTGTCTTGGGTAAGGTGCTGTAGGAACCTCACAGGTGTGCTTTGCTGGTACAATTGCTGTAGTACTCAGAAGTAAAAGCTTGGACTTTTTTTTCTGTTGTTCTAAACCAGATTTTATGAATGCCCCTTCTTCCCTATTTGGTTTCTCTGATACCTCATATAAGGATGAACTCATCTCGCATTCCCTTTGTCTGTGAAATCACTTCAAATCTTCTCTACTGACTGACTGTTTTCGTTAAACTTGTTTTAAGAGACTTCTAACTCTCTTTGAAATCTAATACGAAACTCAGTGGTTATTAGAGGGGAAACAGGGACAGGCACATTAATTAAAAAACACATAAACAAACCAAATAAAACAAACAAGAAATCCCAAAAGCTAAGAAGGGAACCTTGCCTGCTTATTTTGTTGTGCAATTGATTGAAACTGTGGATCCTAAATTCTTTAGGATGTAAGTCACAGGGACAGAATTTTATGTTTGCATTCTCAATAGATAGGAAGAGTTGAGATCTTTTCTGTCTCAGGAAGCTTTCCTAATGTGTTCTGTCTTTTATTCCTTCCTTTCCTAAGATGAAGACTAAGACAGGCAAATTAGAGAAGTGGTCTGTGAGAATAGCCCCAGACGCTGGTGAAGAGACCTTTTCATGTCAGATTCAAATGGGGAAAAGAGACTGAGAAGTTAAGATGATGTAGCACTAGAACTGAAGCATCCTACCTAATAGTCCTGACCTGGGACTGATGTGGTCAGTCTTAAGTGGTGAGAGGATACCAGTGAAGCTGTCTTCAACAGAGTAGAATGGCAGCAGAAGAAGAAGTCCAGGACTGAGAACTACTGCATGTCTCTGGAAGGAACAAGGATCATGAAGGAAAAACAGAGACTGGGAACAGCAAGAAAAGAATGAAAGAGTGGGTTGCTCATGATAGGGCTCACGTGTCGAAGCTTCAGAACTGAGACCGGCTGAAAGAAGACTCTGACCCATGGTACAGTGGGCAGATGTTCAGACTGGAACTGTGAGGTGCCTTTTTGGAGGGGCAGTGACCATTAGGAAGGCTTCTAGTAGCGTCTTGAGCAAAAAAGTGGAAACTGAAGGATCAGACTAGAATTTAGAGAACTTAGATGAGAAGCAAGAGATAAGAATTGGGGCTGGCACTGCATGAGGTTACAGAGGATCATGCAGAAGACTTATGTGCATGTGCTGTTTTGGAATGGATTGTCATCTCAATTTAATCTCGAAATTTGAACTTGACCGTTGAGTCTCGTTAGTGTTACTCAGTTATCTTGGTGATTTTGGCTCATGCTGTTTTCCATCTCACCGTTGTCCAGCAGTTCTGGCCTCCTTACCTAGCCAATCCCAAAGCAATGGTGTCCCTTGAGCACAGATGTGCCCTCTTTTTAGCTCAAGTATCAGTTGGTCCAAGATTGCCTCATCTCACATCTAACCTCCCTTTCTTAAGGGTCTTCAACCTGAACGCCGTTACCCCTGAGATTCTTCCCAGCATTTCCAGGAGCTGCCCTGTACTGCTGCTCCTTCATCCATGGGAAAAAAAAAAAAGTCTGCTTTCAAGACCATGGGGACTAAGTTTAGCCTGATTCCCTTAGCAGCACTATTAATACTTAGACAAATACCAAACAACAATTGTGTTTAGAGATGGAAGAGTGTTAATAAAGGTGATTTGGGAGTATTCCTGCTGCATAAATGTGCTTTTCTTTTGTTGCAACTTCAGCAATCTAGGTTTTCCTGGCAAGCTCCTTTCTGGGTAATAGCTAAGGTATCAACTACTTCTGTATGCTTGCATGCTTTTTAAAAAGGTTTTGTGCTTAAGGGTGGTTCTCTACTCTTATGTGTGGTGCCAGGCAGGGTTCAGCACCTGTGTTGCTGCTCTTTGTCTTCCCACTCAAGGGAGGTTGTAATTAACAGGGCTGAGTTCACTGCATTGTGCTCCACAGTGAGGTTGGTGGTATGAATCAAATCAGTTCTGTTCTATTAAATAAGAGAAAATCCAGGTACACCGGGGGACTCTAGGTGAAAGAAGTGACAGAAAGCTGGAGGAGGTTTTACTTTCTGCGTGACAATATGAAGTACTCAATTTCAAGTTATTGAATACTCCAAGGCTTGCTGCTTGTTGGCAGGGGGGTTGGACTAGATGATCTTTCGAGGTCCCTTCCAACCCCTAACATTCTGTGATTCTGTGATTCTGTTCCCTGCTGCCAAAACTCAACAATTAAATTCTAATCTCTGTGTAATAGAGTATGCAGGCCTCTGTGGACCTGGGAAAGAAATTGTTCTCTTCAGTATTAAGCACTATAGAGATGTCAGGAGTCAGATAAAACAGCCGGTGACCCCACTAAAGAACTGAAATACAGAGAAAAGTGCTGTCCCAGATGTAGCCTGGAGGAAAGTTTTCTTCCACAACAGAAACAGATCGAGAACTTTAAAACAAGTTCCAAAGAAATGAGAATGTTTTCTGTTTTCTCACGTTTTGCATTGTTTTCTTTGCAAACAAAGAAGAATGAGAGGCTATTAATGGCTGCAACCCCAGCAATCATTCTTTTTACCGAATGATTGAGAGAGTGTATTTTTTCCTCTGGATCTGTTGTGCCAGGTAGGCCCAGGCCTCACAAACATTTATGTATGTGCTTATCTTGGTTACCATACATACTGATCCTGGTCTTGGACATGCAGAAGAATAAAGTAACCAGAGGTCCAGTATAATTGTTCACCCTTCACAGGTATAGATTGAGTGATCAAGGTATGCTTCTCTCTTAACATTTAGAGAATTCAAACAGTAGATATGGCACTTGCTTTTGCAAACTGTGTACATCTGTAACATTCTCAAATTGCTGCAATCAGAGGTAGCTTTAAAGCAAACCTGGTTCAGTAATATACTTTCTATGTTGCTTAATGTACTATTGCCACTATTCACATCAGTGATCCATGCTAACCAGCCTTCCTATTTTGAAGAAAAAGCTTTCTTTTTTTTCTTTTCTTCCCCCCTTTTTTTCTTAGGAGAAAAGCAAAGAAGCTTTAGAAAGCTAGAAGCAGGTAAATGCTTTGTCGTGGACTAGTGGGGTCCAAGGTGATTGCTTTCTGGGAATGAGTGGTGTTTTCACATGTTAAATTGACTCTGTACAGACGTCACTGGTGTTTCCAATAGTTTTTCAGAAGCAAAGAGGGGCAGAATCCAAATGACTGTTAGCAGAAAGAGGTCATTTTGATTTATCTTGACTTTCTCCTGGTGGGTGAGTATTGTGTCATTCTTAGTTTTTAGGGGAGGTCAATATCGTATCTGAAATAATTGGTAATGGTTGTCTTGACCTTTTAACTCTTTGCTTTAAGGCCTGTTGGAAACCCAGTCTTTGCATGAAGCAGATGAAGATGTGGTCACTGATGTTGATTTCACCAATATGATTTCTGAAGAAGAAAAAGAAGAGTTAAAGATTGAACTAGCCAAGGTAATGAATTTGAATTTCTGTTTCTAATTCCTTAAACTGGAAGATAGTAATTGTAGGATTTTAGTAAAATTATTGTAGGCTAAAATAACATGAAGCAATTAATTTCTTTATATATTTTTTAAGATTAAATATCTTTTACTTGATGATTGTGAAGAGAAAGTTAAATACACCCTACCATTTTAATCAAGATGTGTCTTTATTTATAAAGCTTCCTTTATAAAGAAGAAGAGGTGTTCTTCTTGTTAGATCTATGGTATTCTTGCTACAGTAGTTACGACACCTGATGGAAAAGATTCTTTGTGTGGTGCTCAGGGGAAAAGTGTTGATGATGGTTACAGAAGAGACTATTGATGATGAGCGCAGTAATTTCACCACATTCTTGTTTGCTTTGGCACTGATGTGTTTGGAAAGGCTTATATTTTTGGTTTGCATTTGTTGTTTGCTTCATTGAAGAATTACTTCAGGGGATGTCATAACACCATGAAGAGGTTTAAAAATACTAATAAGAAGGAGATGGGAGGGAAAGCTGTGAACCATGTGGTCTTTTTGTTATAAAGATTAAAGAGATTGTCTAGATAGTCTACAGTAGGACAGATGAAAATTTTTAATTACTGCTGCAGAATGCTACAGAAACAGAAGTGAAATTCCACAATGACAAATGAGAGAATGGGAAAAAATGAGGGTTTATTTATTTTAAATACAGAACAGATAACAGAAATCGCAGCTGTATGAATGGGGGGAGTTGTTTGTGTCTTAATTGAAGTAATGAATTTTAAAGACAGTAGATTGAAAACATCACATAGCAAGATAAAATAATAGCCCATTTGAAAAGTAGGAAACCCAATATTTGGGACTGTGACCGTATACCCTCAAAGCGTAAACTGGCTCGGGAAAGAGCATCCCATCATAATTGTTCCGTAATGCTCTGTGAAGCATTTGCTGCTATTACATGCAGAATAGGCACATCCAGAGGACAGTTCTTTTGCAGAGATTGATCCCTGCCTTTCATAACACATAAATATTTAAATTAATGTTAAGTTGTCATATTAAATACTCTAAGTAGTCACATTCTTAACAACTCTCAAATCATTTATCTTCAGCCCTGATTTAGAGTTTTCTAGTGAAACAAAAAGCAAAAGCTTGTTTTTTCACTTTACCGTTATATTTGGCCTTGTGTTTCTGAGTTGCTAGTTAATTTTTACTTCTTTACTGATCCTGTGACATCTGTAAATGATAAGAAGGAAGCTGAAACTTTACGCGTTCGGTTCATTGCATAGCGATGAGATAGGATGGGATGTTCGTTATTGGCTTTTCATCAGCACCAGAGGCAAGGGGCACACACTGAAACATGGGAGATTTCCTCTGAACATCAGGAGACATGTTTTTACTATGAGTGTGACTGACCACTACTGCAGGTTGCCCAGAGGACGTTATGGAGTCTCCATCCTTGGAGATACTCAAAGGCTGTCTGAGTACAGCCCTGGGCAACTGGCTCAGTATGGCCCTGCCTTGAGCAGGGCTGTTGGACCAAATGACCTCCAGAGGTCCCTTCCAACCTCAGCCATTCATTCTGTGAAAGGGACTTAAGAGGCAGGTGGAAATGGAAGAGAAAAAGAGCTTCCTGCAGCCATCTGAGAATGGTATGACTCTCCATCCAATTAATCTCAAGAGTTAGTGGTTATCCTTCCTGCTTGCTGATTCCTGTGGGAGCAGAGGGTTCTCGGTGGCTCATGGTAGAAATGCTTTAATTCATGTACCAACACACAAGATTACCTTTCAAATATTATGATCTTGGCTGACCTAGAAATATTATCTGAATTGCTCGCAGCAGTTTACTGGCATACAGTTTATGCTTAGAAACAAAATAAGACTGATAATTATGTTAAGAAAGGCTTGGGAAACGTGAATTTAGAGTTTACAAAGTCTACACTTAAATGAGGCTTATGATTCTTAGAAAAGGCTGTAAAAAGGTGTAAGACTTTGACTCCTTCATAAAGAAGTCTCTGTGGGAATTGGCTAATGTTTCCTTTTGAAAAGCTGTCACTACTTTCAAGCCTCCTCTGCTCCACTGTTGGTAGTTTTGTTTTCTTCTGTGTTCTTATGTGTTAGGCAGTATCTATTTGAGCCTGTAGCTACAAGCACCTTTCTTTGTATTATTCGGAATGGTTCAAAACTTCCTTAATGCTGCAATCACTTAGTAGTTGATGTAATGGGGAGCTGTTGTGAGCACCTGCTGTGCATGTATTTAAACAGAAGAAGTATGTTCCATTGCTATGTTGTGTATCTGCTGTATATATTTTGTCATCCTCCTCTTTTTCCTTCGCTCCCCAACATTAGGAGGGAAACTAGCACTACTGTTTTTTCCGACAGGTTTTCTGTATCCTCTTTTTCTATTCCCCTGCTAGTAGCCTCTTTGTACTGGAAGCTTTTCAGGGCATGGTCTAACTCTGTTCTTGTATTTGTAGTCTGGCTAACACAGCAGGGCCCTGACTCTAATCGAGCCTTGGAATTTCTACAATGTGAGTAAAATGAGCAGCTCTTGCAGAAACTTCTAACAGACATTTGAATTAACAGAAGTCAGTCTGCCACTTCAGAAGAATAGCGGAAAATTGTAGGCTAAAAACTTTATATAAGGCCAGAAGCTTGTTAACAGAACAGATTTTTATTTTATTTTTTCCCTTCCTCCCTGAGCGTGAAGAGCATGGTACAATGACTCTTGAGTCAAGATGGGGGCTGAGGTTTTGAGCTATCTCACTCACTGCTGTCAGTTGTCCTTCCATTATGCTCATCAAAGCAGTCATTTACTCCCTGCTGTCTTCCCCCTCCCATGCCTTCACAAAAGCAGCTATCTGGTTTGATCTGCAAGCTTTGTAGCTGATGTACAGGTTCTAAGTTCAACTCTGTGTGTTACTGCTTATTTAATCCCGGTTTGAGGAAGGATGTACCTTTCTCTGCAAACTTATGACTAAATTTAATTATGTGTCCCTGATATCTCTGGGTACTGTTCACCCAAATAAAAACTTACAAATTGACATGTACTCGGCCTGGAGGTGTAAAATTTGAGCTACGTGCTTCGGTGCAGAGTGCCTTTTATTTTTTGTGCTGTGTTATTCTGTTCACAGTTACAACTACTTCCTTTAAAAGGCTACCATAGTAAGGTGCTCCCATTTCTCTACAAATATTTTATGCATTTAAGTATACATTTTGTAATACTCGACACTTTTGAAAAGGGATGACAATTCAATAACAATTACTGCTTTACTAAATACAATGAAAATCCAAATGTCCTGTGGACTGGCTTCACTCAGAGACAGTTTTTCTGTGTGTTTGCCATTACTTTCTTCATGTCTTCTGACATGAAAAGGATTATGTGAAAGAATGGGATAGAGGAGATGCAGTTTTGTGATGTGGGGGTTTTTTTTAAGGCAATGGAATGAAGGGCGTGTCGGACTAGATGATCTTTTGAGGACCCTTCCAACCCCTAGCATTCTGTGATTCTGTGAAGGAAAAGAGTATTTTCTTCCTTGAAGTGAACTTCTTTCTGTTATCCAGTATCCCCTCAGAGTTGCTCTTCCTACCAGTGTTATAGCTGGTCCTTCCTTATTACACTGTTTGCCTGTTCCTCCCCCACGTGCTGTACCCACACAGTTACTTCTTCACCTCTCTGCGATGGATCTAGGAACTGATCTGGCTTAAAAATAGCCCTTGTTTTTTCTGTGATGGCTTTCACCTGGTTCCAGCTTCCTGTCATGAGAAGGTCTGTGCGAACACCCAGGCCAGGCCACTACACATGTGACGTAGTGGTGGGAAAAAAAGTTGCTTCATCTAACTGAGGAGTGTACGTTGAGCTGTGCTGGCTTCTGCTTTCTGGTGGAGATCCTTAATATTTTAATCACTTACTGCCTTGATCCTTAAAGCAAGCATAATAAATACTCAATTTACTATTCAACTCATTCATCGGTATTATTCCAACCAATAGCTGAATCTTTCCACCTCCGCATTTTACATAGTACTGTCTCAGAATATAGATAATACCAATGGATGTAATTTTTTAGTAATACTAGTTTATCCGAAATGCTCCATTTTACTGAATAACTACTTTCTGGTTTGTTTTTTTTTATGAGCTGTTTTGTGAGTGTCTACTGGAAAAAATGGGGAAGGTTATGCATTAGAGAATTGCTGGGTTAGGTTTTCTTCAGGCATGCCAGCATCTTAAAAGGATGTTCAACCCTGTAAAACATACAATTTGCCCTAAAATAGTCAAAAAAGGCAAAACAAGGGAGAATAATTTTCTGTGTTTGTATGCTAGATTTCACTGCCCTTCTTCCATACTATTAGTCAGTCATAGATTTCAGAGAGATATATAATGTGGATTTTTTCCCGGGGTTTCACCATTGTGTGATTTACATGCTACTCCTGTCAGCTAATCATGGAATCAAAGAATCGCAGAATGGCCTAGGCTGGAAGGGACCTTAGAGATCATTTAATCCAACCTCCCTGTCATGGGCAGGGATGCCTAATCATGACAATTGTAAAACCTTAGGTGATCAACTCCTCTCCTTGCTTTTACATGTCCCACAGATAATAGAAGAAGGAAAAAACAGCTATTAACTCTGATTCCTAAGCCCACAGAAAGGGAGAAGGAAAATTTTCCCCCTTTATGGTACACCTATGTTTGTCTAATTGTGTTACCCTTAGAAAGAAGAAAAACACGAGGACTAGAAGGTTGCATTTCTGTTGACTTAAGCCCTAGCTTCGTAATAGGGTCTGCGTTTATAAGAGCAGACTTTTCAAAAATGCCTAAGCAGGTGATGCCTGACTTCCATGTGAGTTAGGTATGTGACCTGCTTAAACGCTTTTCAAGATTCTACTGTAAGTCCCGAATCCCTTCTGCCTGCTTCACAGTCTTCAGTCACCAATATCTGAATCTGCCATTATTTTTAAATGATGGGACTTGAGGAAGATTTTGTCAGTTCAAAACTGATATCTAAAGGAAAATAATTTATTGTTTTTAATACAGTCAAAATGTTGTTCATACTTAAAGCCACTGAGCACATGGTTAATGCTTGCTTAGGGCTTTGCAGCTCTAGCCGTCTATTTAACAGAGCAGATGGAAAGTAATTCTAGTAGAAGCCCTCAAATGTTTACGTATCCAGGTACCTAGTGATCAGTCTAGTACTAGCCCATATGGAAAGCATTAATAAGTACATGTAAGCATGCTGGTATTAGTTGAAGTTAAGTTCTTTAGCAGCATTACTCAGGCAGGCTTCTGCTCTGAGAGGTTTGCTGTGGGTGGGAAACAACTGAAGGGAGCTCGGAACTGCTGACTGAGGAATGCTGACATCTGTGATTTCTTCTTTCTGTGAGCATTTAACCAGTTATCCTCTTGGAAGAGAGACTCGTGCTGCCTCTTGACAGCATTTCATTTAGGAATATAATGGAACGTAAAGGACATGGGAAGGAATAAAGCCATTTTGGACTGTCACGTGTTGGCATCACAGGCATTGGTGAATACTGATACCTGCTTCACTGAGGTGGTGATTTTGCTTTGTGTTTGTAGTCGTGCTGCTTAATTTCTGAGCTGCTTGAATAACTTAGATAGCAGGTAGTGGCAAAAGAGCAACTGATAGCTGAGGAATTCACGGGTGAGACTTTTCCAAGAATGGTGAGCTTACAACCAGTTTTACAGGGAAACAGAATGCCCAAGTGCATAAAATAAAAATAGTGCTGGTACTGACATCCTAAATATAGCCCTGGGGGTCAGCAACCGATTCATCTGGTGCTTGCCTCACTGCCTGCAGCCCATGGAGTTAAATCACAGGGAGACTGTGGTTCCAGGGAACTTGACATATGGTAAACAGCCATATTACCATATGTTATTCTATTAACATATGGAGGAAGGAACACAGTTGGTAAGGGAATTTCTAAACCTGAAGTGAAAGGCAGCTGCTCTGGTGTCACTTGCCCTTGTTAGCTTCAGTACCTCTGAGTTCTGCTTGTATAATTAGTTGGCTTGGGAGGCTTCCGAACGAAGGATGCGAACCCGGGCTGGCAGGAGTGCTGCCCAAGGGTGAAGGTACTGAGCCAGTGGCAGGCTTGATTCAGCTTCAGCAGTCCCTCCTCTCTGTCAAGTGTTCTGGTCCTTGCCTTGCTAAAACACTGGTTTGGTTTAAATATTTCAAATAATATCCACTGCAGGGAGAATTACATCTCTCTGTTTGCACTGAGTGATGTCTTTACAGCTTGAATTTACACTATTTGGTTAATGACCAGGAGCTCCAAAAAGACTGATCTGCTGTGTCTTCTGAATGCTTCTGTGCTTTGGGTAGGAGCTTTTTTTGCTCATGTTAAAAGTCCATCCACTACATGTTTTTCTGTTACTCTTTTGAAATATGTAGGGCCTAAAATATATAGATGAAACTGTAGGGGAACCTTTGAAAGGTTTGGACAACCCAGCTTAGGCCTAAACAAAGGCTCTGTCCTTGGAGCTGCCTTGGGGCACGGAGAGGAGGAGATTTTATCTGTTTTGTGAGAGCCTTGACGGGGGAGGGGAAGAGGGGGCGAGAACCGCCTGCATAGTGGAATAGCACTACCCAATAAAACACTGGCACGTGTAAACCTGTAACTGACCAACTCTGTTAAGGGGCAGGCGCGGGGACACTGCTGAACTGTATAGATTGAGCTGTCCGGGGCAATAAAGGGAGGACGACTTGTAGCCATATTGGTGTGATGGTCGTTACTTGGCCAGCTCTCCAAAGGGACCCTTCTAGATGAAACTAAAGTGACAAAGACGTAACTTCTTATGATACTCTCAAGTTGTATGGTATCATGCGATTTATTTTTTTTTTTAGCCTGCTCCTAAGAATTTGCATCAATATTTTTCAAGAGTGGAAGATGAAAAGCTGCAAATGCGAGGTTGAAAGACTATGCATTCAAAGCAAGACATTTGCCTGAATTATCCAGTCTTCTCCTGTTTTACCCATTCCCATTTTACTAGTGAATGAAAAACTGATGCTAGAGACTCCTGATGTCCTAAGGCAGGTCTTGGTCACATGCTCAATAGTTCCTTACTGGAGAATTCTGGCTCATGCATGTGATGTTGCACACAGGTAGCACAGCTTGAGACATTAATGTGTTGTCAGCTCTGTTCTGGATGTGGTCTTTGTGATCTCTACAGGCGCTTGAATCTGTCTCTTTAGTCACCTTCAAAAAATGCAAGTTTATGTGAGACTCATTTAATCTCTTAACATTGTAAGCTTTTTATCATTCCGTGGGAACAGGCTAACACCTTTCTCCTTTCTCCTCCCCCTTTGTTTCTCTCAGCTAGAGGATGAAATTTCAACTTTGCGACAAGTGCTAGCAGCCAAAGAAAAGCACCTGGTTGAAATTAAACAGAAGCTTGGCATAAGTCTGATGAACGAACTGAAGCAGAACTTTAGCAAAAGCTGGCATGATGTGCAGACAACTTCTGCGTGAGTACAGACCTTGCACAAGTTCACCCTTATGTGTTGTGTAGCGTGTTGGGGTTATTGTCGTGATGAGGACTGATATGAAATAAAAACTGAAATACCTACCAGGAGAAGTAGATGGCAGAGACAAACGTCACACTTCTAAGAGCAAGGACACCTGAAAAAAACCCACCTTTCCACAGCAGCAATATGCTTTGTTGCTGTGTTGCACCTCACTCTTGCAAAATTGCAGCAATTAAAGCTGTTGTGTTCCTGAGAAGGTTATCTTCCTGTCCCTTGACACTTTCTTACAGGAGGAGAGGAAGAACCTTTTTTAATCTCAATGTATTTTATTTTTCAATTTCCAAGAAGGACAATGTAAAAAAAAAAAATTAAAAAATTACCAAAACATTAGCAACTATTTGAAAAAATAGTACCATCATCTGAATTATAAAGAATACTAGCAGTATCGGTTGATGTTTGAGTCTGTTTAGTTCCTGCTTTTGCTTGTCCGAAAGAAACAAACAAAAAAAATTTTGGAGTTTATGGTAAGTCCTGCATATGTCAAGTTATTTTTTATTTTGTAGCAGTGTGTTCTCTAGACAAGTCCCTGAAGCCTCTCACAGCCTTGGTTTACCACTGTCCAGTGTGTGTAACTAGTTCACCAGAGTTTAGTGAAACTCACCTCGAGGAGTAAGTAAGCAGCTTTGGGTTCCCAGGGTGAAAGGTAATGAAGAAATATAAAGAACTGTTACTCTACTGCTGTTGTTGAAATGGGTTTAACTTGTTTTGATGGGTTTTTTTTGAAGCAGACCAATTATACTGTAGAATTCTCTAGTCAAAGTCAGTTGCTGCTTTCCAGGAGGATGCCTCTTAAACATACACCAGGTTCTTGGATGACGAAGCAGGGGAGGGGCGTTATCTGGACTGTATCTTGCTGCCAAGAATTACACATGCAAGCCTGTTGTCTCATACAAGGAAGGAGCTGAAAATACATGTATGTGATAGGACCTATCCTGCATCTGCCACCAAAAAAAAATGCTGAAACCCAGGATAGAAAGTGTTACTTGTAAGCTTCAAACACTTTTTGCTCTGTATCTCTCATGAAGCATCACTGAGAGAGATAGCAAATGAAACTATGAATTCCAAAGCTCTAGGAAGACCGTGATAATAACTGAGGGGCTGGCCTCAGCTCCGTACTGATCTTTATACTTCCACATGTGAACATACTATGTTCCTCTAAACCTTTTGGGCTGAATTTATGACAACATTGGCAGAAAGAACCACCCACCTTTCATCAAGCACTGTCTGAAAAGTTACTTTATTTTTTTTTTCTTTCTCTTTCTTTTCATTTGACAACTGAATTTGACACTTACTTAGGAAGAAGAGTGAGCCGCTCTACAACAGAGCTGATCTGGGAGTTGACAGGAAGGCAGGCAGGGCAGCAGCATCACGCACGAAGGAGCAGTCCCACAGTACCTGGACAAAGAGAGCAGAGCAGGTCCAGTGACAGTAAACAGGGTCAAGCCAAGAGTTCAGATCTGTGGGCAAGTCTCCAGTCACGAGCCAAGTCCAAGGTCAAATCTGTTGGTGAAGATCAGTGAGGTACCTGGCCAGGTATAGGCACACCAGTCATGTGGCTCAGGCAAGGACCAAGGACTTAAAAGCACTTTAAACTTTAGTGTAGCTCTCAAGTGAGGAGGAGATGTGTCTAGCAAGGTTTCTCACAGTTCTTTCTAGCACAGCACTGTTGCCACAGTCTTACCCAAGGTTACACAGAGGTGCAGTGTCAAAGCTGGCCTTGAGCCCAGGCAGCCAAACCCGTGGCAGCAGGGAGTAAGAGTTAGTAGTGCCTCTTGGTGCACTTAAGGCCCTGTCAGAGACTTGGAAAAAAATGTGTGAAAATGTACGTTTTTACATTAAAATAATAATACTTTGTGTTTTAATGAGAAGTCAAATAGGGTGTAACCCCCTTAATAAGAAATGTAGTTTGAATGTCTCCTATCTCTTACTTCTGGAGACTTTCTCAGCTAGGTTGTGTTTCTCATGACACGTCATTAACGGGCGTACCCAAGCCCAGTGACAGGCTTGGTGAGGATGTCTGGCATGTGCTAGGAGAGGATAGTCCAGAGACTCTGAGCTTCAGAAGAGAGAAGGGGCACAAGACACCTGAACTAGAGTTACTGGGATACACTAACAACATTTTGAAAAAAAATCTTTAATTTTTACTTAAGATTTGATAGTAAATTCCAAGACAACTTTTCATTTTCCCTTCTCAGTGTTGACAGTTCCCACAAAGACAGAGAGGCTTAGGAGACTTTGTTGGTGTTTGAGTTTCAAAACCAACAAACTATGAGGTGATGAGTGGGCACAAGTAGTTACGTGGAGCTGAGCAACAGGAGTCCATTTGTGCCCTTGAAAATCCAAATGTCCATGTTCTCTGCTATTCATTTCTGGCTGACACTCACACCAGTACAGTGATGCCAGTACAAATCGCTGTAATCCGGCGTTCTTCAGAATGGATGTGTCAAGTAATAGAGGTGATTAATTGTTGATGCACCGAAATAGCAATAGCATAGCGTTACTCACCAAGATTCTCTCATTTAGTAAGGATGAAAAGCCTGTTTTAAAAAATAAAAGTTCAAAATATTTACATGGCTGTTCTTCAGGCTTCTAAATCCACAATTAGTAATTTTAAATTTTGAAAAGACCTGTTTTTAAGGAGGCAAATTTTGCTTTCACTCATTCTTACTGGGTTTCCTAGTTTCTGTGCTTTCCTGGAAGTTAAAACCACTTTACTTTAACAGAGAATTTTTCAGAGCCAAAAGGAAAAATAAAGTACTAGAATTTTGTCCTCTTATTTTTGTTAATCTTTTTAAACTCTCCATGTAGGGGTGGATTCTTAAGGGTAAAGTGGTCTTAGAGTCAGAGGGGTGGACTTCTCTCAGAAAGAGTTCTGTAAAGTGTGACTGAAAACTAGTTAAGACTCATGACCTAACACTTGGGATGACTATATTTAACTTTGAGATTCTAACTACTTTTAAGCATTTATGTTTTAAATGGCTAGACGGGTAGTCTAGGAGTTAGCCTGAGCATGCTTAACATGTACATGTTAGAAATTGTCATTAAACGATTGCTATGATTAAAAAGGGGAAAAAAGTAATACTTTTCATACTGAGGAGAGCTAGAGCTGGAGGTTGATCGGCCAAGGTCCTCCACAGATTGAAGGTTATGTCAGGCTCAACATACAGTTCCGTACAAAGTCTGTCTCCTTGTCATCAGGTCATGCTTTAGGGTATGCAAAAGCAATTCTGACTATCTTTAGTAAGTCATTACATTTGCAACAGTAATGTGCAGCTATTTTTTGTATCAAATCAGCTTTTTTTTTTAATCTTTAGCTTTGTTTTTCTCTAAAGAAAGCCTGTAATATTGTTTGCATTTTTCAGCATTGTATAAAATACACCTAGAAGTCATTCACTTATGATGATAACCAGAATCATAATGCATCTTTCAAGTTCCTTGCACATTTCCTGTGCTTTTCTTCTTGTATAATCTATAAGGCAGTGAGTTCAACTATAGAGGATATCGGTAACTAGAGAGCAAAATTATTGACTCGAGTTTAATTTGCCTGCATGGATAAGGCATTCAACTGGAATGACTTCCCCCACACACCTTTTTAAAAATCAGGTTTCCCGTGAGTAGAGGTGGGTGGATATTCGGATAGCTTCTAGCAATACAGTTTTTTAATTTATATCTTAAACATATGTAATTCATTCTTATTTAGATGCCAGAAACAGGATAATGTTGGCTGATTTTGAGGTTATTTATTTTATATTAAGAAATTATTAAAATGTCCTACAAGGATATTTACAAAGACCATAACTGAGCTTTTTTAATTAACGTTTTGCTACAAAGGAAGGGTTTTATGTAACCTGGATGCAATATGTTTAATTAGTTAAAGCTGCTTGACTGATGGTGCTTCACTAAAGTTCCCATGGCTGTCTCTGGCCTTCTGTGTTTCAGATTTTCACTGCGTAGTTCATTAAGGTAAGAAGATGGCTTCTCTAAAGATTGACCTAGTTTTGTACAGAATCACAGAATAGTTGAGGTTGACAGTGATGTCAGGAGTCTCTTTAGTCCAACTTCCCCTTTCAGAGCAGGGTCAGCTAAAGCATGATTCTCAGGACTATGTCCCATCAGGTTTCGAATGTCTCTGAGGATGGAGACTCCACAGCCTCTCTGGGCAGCCTGTTCCAGTGTTCAATTACCCTTACTATGAAAAAAACTTTTTTTTTCTTTTGTTTGAATATTTCTTGTATTTGACTTGTGCCCGTTGCCTTTTACACTTTCACTAGACACCACTGAGAAGAGTTTGCCTCTGTCTTCTCTACTTCCTTTCATCAGGCTGTTAACACACATTGATGAGATCTTCCCGTGAGTCTTCCCTTCTCTAGGCTGACCAGTCTCAGCTTTCTCAGCCCTTCCTCGTATGAAAGGTGCTCCAGTCCCTTAGACTTCTTTATGGATCTTCGCTGGACTTGCTCCAGTACGTCCACATCTGCCTTGTACTGGGGAGCACAGAATGGGACCCAGCACTCCAGGTGTGGCCATAACCAGGGCTGAGTAGAGGGGATAGGTTACCCCCCTCAAGCTGTAGTCTCTCAAGGTACTGTTAGCCCCCTGTGCTGTGAGGGCACATTGCTGACTCATGTTCAACTTGTTGTCTACCAAGACCCCAGGTCGTTTTCTGTAAGGCTACTTTCCAGCTGCTTGATCCCCAGCCTCTTCTGGTGCATGGGGTTACTAATCCCAAACTGCAGGACTACGCATTTGCCTTTGTTGAACTTCCTGAGACTCCTGTTGCCCCTTTCTTTTTTTTTTCAAACAGTCGAGGTCCCAAGTAGTGGTATTCCTCAATGCATTTACAGAATTGCATTGCATTATATATGGAGAAGGTGACAAGGGTTAATTTATCCTCTTCACCAGCCCCTCGCCTGAAGCACCAAAGACATAGATCCACGAGTTACCTTGACCTTTGTAAATGTGTATGTTGTAACTATGCTCAGCTTTGTCTGTTCCTCAGCTTTTAATGGGATCCTTTTCTATACTTCTCTGGTAAAGAACAGCAGGACGTTATAGTCCTCTCGGGAGAAATTTCAGTACTACTGAGTTTCTAAAAAGTTTTATCTGTAAAATTACCCACCAATAGCATCACTCCAGTCTATTAATTCTCAGAAGCTCTTTTGTCAGTCTTTGCTGAAAGGTTAAGAACTGCTAGAAGGTGTAAGCCTTCTCTGTTTTAAATGGATTGTCTTTCAGTGCATGGATGGAATAGCAACGTAACTACAGAGATAGCTTCTAGGGAAATGAAAATGGTTGATTTTGCTGCAAACCCCCACAAAAAAACTGATACTCCAGACATTCAAACCATTGTAAACAAAAGTTCTGCCATGGCCAATAAATTATTAGAATATGTAAAAACTTAAAGAAAACCCATTACCTACCTGTTGATAACTGAGTGAGCTTAGTTCTGCGGGTAGGGAACATGAGGACAATTGTATGGGTTTCCACAAATAGTGGGAACTTCACGTTTTGTAGTTCAAACTTCTGCCAGGTGATGAGAAAATAGAAAGCAATAGTTGCGCTGCATGTGTTTTAGACTTACAATCTGCAGTACCTGCAGTCTTCATTAGTATAACCTTAAATATATAGTACTGTGTTCCAGAGGTTCAGAATTTTCTCAGAAAGTCAGGTGTAATTTGTGGACAACGGCAGTCCTACTGTGACTTTTAGGACTTCAGCATACTGTGTTCCCACACACATACTTGTTATGAGTGGTAGTAAAAGGAAAGTGGGTGTTTCTGTTCACTGCAATGTGTAATCACCTTTTGACATTTTCTTCTCTAAATTCGCAAGTAAATGTAGCAATTGTGTAAGTGAAGAAATTGTATGTTGGCTTTAGCAAGCACGTTAGCTGTGTGTGAGGCTGTGCTATATGGAGGTAAAGGGAGCCTCTCGCTTCTACTGACTTTGTGTCGTCTGGGTGAGATCAGGCAATGTTCATGCCTGCTTCAAAGAAGAGGAGAGGGAAAAGGAAAGTTAAAGAAGGGGAAGGGAAAAGGAAGGTTAAAGAAGAAGGGAAGGGAAAGGGAAAGTTTAAGAAGGGGAAGGGAAAAGGAAAGGAAAAAGGGAGCGGAAGGAAAGGGAGGAAGAGGAGAAAGGAAGGGGAAGAAAGGAAAGAAGAGGCTGGGATATGTTTAATCTGCATAGTTTTGTTGATCTGCTGTACAGTACAGAGCTCTCAGTGCTACTGGCGTAGTTGAAGGTGAGGTGAACTGTGAAGTTTTGGCCTAGAACATCTTAAACTCATCTCTGCTTAAGGCAACGTATTGTGGCTTTTCTCCCTGGAGAATAACTGTAGCACCATTACTTGATTTTCCCCAGCTCGATGCTACATGGCACAAATAAAGCCTTTCCCACAGTTGTATCCCCATTTTTTCCAAAGGCTTTCCTTTTTTTTTACGATTTACGACGCAGGAGAGCACAGAGTATTTGTCCCCTTTGTCTGGCACCTTTCCTGAACCGTGACTCTCTCCAGCCCACCGAGCGGCCCTCTTGCCTGCGCTGCGCGTGGGTTCCTGGCTGCTGGCAGGTCACCTGCAGAGATTCAGTCCCTCAGCTCAGCCCATCCTCTCGCTGCGGGAGACCGAT
This sequence comes from Trogon surrucura, assembly GCA_020746105.1. Classification (NCBI taxonomy): domain Eukaryota; kingdom Metazoa; phylum Chordata; class Aves; order Trogoniformes; family Trogonidae; genus Trogon; species Trogon surrucura. Next base: position 59,853,941 of record CM036618.1, read on the forward strand.
TACCTGGAGCATCTTTCCTTCGACTGATTTACGCATATGCACGCAGCCAAGTGCCGGCACGGATTCAGTTCATTCTTAATGTACCTGACAAAGGGAAGAATATCTAAAAAAGTGCATCTGTTGTTTGAAGTTGCAGTGAATATCAGGTGAGCGCTAAAAAAAAACGCGACCACTGCACAACACCTTAGAGTCCATTTGTAGGCAAAATGGCAGTATGAACGCTCTTAGAGAATATTTTGTGTACGTTTTATCCGCTGTTTGTATATGCATATATTTTATTTGAGCATTAGCATAACTTAGTTAATGATGAGCCTTTTTTTTTTTTCCCAGAAAATCCACAGAAAAATCGTTTTCTAGCTGAGAGCTTCTCAGAGATCCAGACGCTTTACATTGATAACAGAAGTGTATTTCTTAAGCTGACTAATGGTTTGAAAACTAAAAAGAAGCAAGCTCCATAAGGCATGGCTTGTGCTGCCAGGCTCTGCTCTACTGTATGGTTTTGTTGTTAATTGTTTGCATTTTGTTGCATCTTATGTAATCTTTATCACAGAAGTGGGTTTCTCAAGTGGATTAATTTTGCCAGCAAGCACTGACAGAAAGACACAGTGCTGAATGAAGATATACTAATTAGCAGATGTACTAATTTTGCAGAAGCTGAATTTAAATTCTTTATAATTTACTGTAGTAGCTCAAAGGGAATGGAACATCTCCCTTATGAGGAAAGGCTGAAGGAACTGGGTCTCTTTAGCTTGGAGAAGAGGAGGCTGAGGGGTGACCTCATTAATGTTTATAAATATGTCAAGGGGGAGTGTCAGGAGGACGGAGCCAGGCTCTTCTCAGCGTAGTCCATTGACAGGACAAGGGGCAATGGGTTCAAGCTGGAACATAGGAGGTTCCACAAAAAGATTAGGAAAAGCTTTTTCCCTGTGAGAGTGACAGAGCAGTGGAACAGGCTGCCCAGGGAGGTTGTGGAATCTCCTTCTCTGGAGACATTCAAAACCCGCCTGGGTGTGTTCCTGTGTGACCTACTGTAGGTGATCCTGCTCTGGCAGTGGGGCTGGACTAGATGATCTTTCGAGGTCTGTTCCAACCCCTGACATTCTGTGATTCTGTGAAATGTGCTGCTTGCCATGGAAAATATGAATATTGTATTTGAGGCCGACTTCTGTCAGCAGTTCATGTAGTGCACCTGTGAATCACAGAATCACAGAATGTTGGAGGTTGGAAGGGACCTCAAAGATCAGCTAGTCCAAAATCTAGGGTTAGATTTAACTCTGCCATGTGAAGGGCAATTCTGTATTCAGCTGAGCTGAGATCAGGTAGCGTGCAGTGTCATTATCTTGTCTTACCCTGCAGATGATGTCGGTCATGTAAACATCGAGTTCTCTGACCTCTCTGTATGTCCGCTGCCTGGCTATATTCTATATGAAGCACTATTTCCTTTGCACATTGTGTTTTATGAAATGGTATGTTCTTTCATTTGCTTTCACTGGCTGTAAAAATCAGCCTGTGAGACCTGGTTGTCATATAAATAGTACAACCTAAATGCAGTATATGAAACTGTCAGGTGAAAATGCAGTCAAAATATGCTGCAAATCTACTTTGCCTAATTAGTATGTTACAGTGCTGGAGATGTGAGTTATCTTTAAAGCTTCTTTTACATGTGTCGGGCATATTACCTGAATATAACCGTGATACCAGCATATTTTATCCTAGCCTCTATAATCAGTTTCATAAATAATTGCTTTTGTTAAAGAAATACCCTATTTTAACAAATTATAATTGGAAACTGGTGGACAAAATTCCTAGGTTGATACCACATGGAAAAGTAATGTTCAAAATGACACAAGTGAGTTTTGTTTACAAGTTTACAGTTGTGACAGCAATTCACATGCCATGTTTGTTTCATCTATGAAATACATTATAAATATTTACTGCTATATGAAAAGCGTGAAGTGTGATCCTTGTTAGCCGCTACCAGCAGGTCTTCTGTGCAGTGGAGTACGTCTAGTAGCCACAAAACCAGAGAAGGCATTCCTACTCTAACCGCATAAATCAAGTAGCTTGCTTCTACTTTTACTAGTGCTACTGGGCATCTGGCATAATGCTGTTAAACTTGGGGAGGTTATAGTGACTTTGTAGTAATGTAAGAAAGGCATGGAGACTAGCGATGTATTTGTATAAAAATGGACTCTGTGGGTTGGGTGGAAGGTGTTTCTTGAATCTCATGTCCTAAATTCTCTTAAGGTTTTTGTTTGGTTTTTCTGGTTTTTTGGTTTGTTTCCTGATGGAGCATTTATGCCTTCAGGTTCAGGGTCACTGACCTTATTGCAGCCGATGGCTGACTGACTGCCTGTTGAGATGCTGTCACCCATCCTGATGAGCTGGGTGGCCAGTACTTGCCCACCGATGGCCAGCAATGGCTGCTCAAAGGATGAGGGTGTGCGGGTCTTGTAGGTGACTGAGCATGTTGGAGCAGTGGGTGCTGTTAAGGGGCTTAAGCTGCATGTACAGCGCTTTCTGCAGGGAATAAATGTCAGTACATCTTAAGTGGAATATGCAACTTTATTTCTGCTCTTAATTTCTGAAAGTTAAGTAAGCTGTTCAGTGCATTAAATCAAAACTGTGAACTGGTGTGTGTGTTACATGAGGATCTGAAAACTGCTGGCTTGGATTGTTAATTCCGCTGAAAAGATTCCCAGAGGTCAGAGAGAATATGATGAAGAGATCATTGTTACCAGAGTGTTTGGCAAGGTATCAAATGAATGCTGTAAATATAATGTAGCTATGACAATAAAAATACCTGAGCTAAAATACTGTGCTGTGTATCAGTATGGAGCGTAGCTAACTACGGGAAGGCAATGTGCTCTGCGGAAAGATAAATTATTTATGAGGAAGGCATAGTGATATGCATAATGGTGGAGAAGGAGGCATGAGGGGGGGCTTGATTTTTAAGCAAACTGTCAGCGAACTCTACTGAGATGCAAATTGCTGTTTCTTTGTCTCTGCTGACAGGTATTGCACGTTGCAGGGCATTTTTACCTTTATTATTTTGTTGTTCCTTAAAGCGCTTCTTCAGCGTTGCCAAAGGGAAGAGGGGTTCATGTCAAAGGTAATTTTTGCTGAGGTTGGTGCTGAAAACAGGCTAGTTGTGTAACAGTCTTAGCTGGATTTATGCTGTTACGTAATGTTAAAAGCATTAGGAACACAAATGCAGTCTCTATGTCTTCCTTGCTAGTGGAAATACTGGGGAGGATGTTTGGTTTAGGGGATTTACAGAGAAAACACAATATTGGTTGGAATGCCAAGATCAATGCTTTTTCAGCCAATCCCCGGAAGGTGTGTTCTGATGAATGTAATGTTCAGAAATACATAGGGGACCCCAGTGTTTCTCAATTAAAACTGAGTCTGCTGTATGGAGTGTTTGAGACTATTGTCTTAACAATTTTACACGTTGTGAAGAACCTGCAGCTGAAAGGTGAGACATGGAGGTGTTTTTTTTCATAAAGCTGAATATGCCCATGAACGAGATGAACTCCAAGGTGTCATCTTCAAAAAGTTAGTTCAGAAGGATATTTGCAAACTATTTTACTATGTACAGTCAACCTGTACACAGGTAGGTTCTGGTACCAAGGATCTTCTAGACCTTCGTGGACTTATTTTTGTAATCAGCAAAATTCTGCTTGTGCTGAATGGTTTAGGAAACTTGTCTTTTAGGAAAATGCCTGAAGACTTGCATGCAATAATTTAGGTGTTTTAAGAAATGCCGTATATATGTGTATATTTAAACCCACAGGCATTCGAGTATTTGTGGTTTTTTTTTTTCATAGGTGACACTTAACAAAAAGCTACATGCTAGTAGTTTGACTGAAGCACCATTAATGTCTGGTTTAGGATCTCGTCTCACTCTAGTTTATATGAGAGTATGTCCACTGACAGCAGGAGAATGACAGAGTTACTAAACTAGTTAAGCTAGAGAATGAGGCCTCAGTGAAATAAGAGCATTGCAATCTTGCTGTGTCCAGGAATGGACAGCAGGGCTGAGGAGAAAAGAGACCCAGTAAGAACAAACGTTTTGGTCTTCTTTGTATTCCTCCAGAAGAAATAAACCAGGCATAACCAGTCCTCCTGTCTTCCTAATTATAATTTGTGCTCCTTCTGTCACTGTTGCAATGTTTTAACCCTTGTTGTCATTCAACATTGTGCATGTGATTGACTGAGCTTACATAATCTTAGGCTTCTAGAGATCTGGCACCCCGGTCTAAGTTGCTCCCTGTAAACTGTCTTTCTAGGCAGTGAGAGCAGAGACAAGCACCTTCATAGAAGGAGCCATTTCACTTGGCAGTTCACTTGTTCAGTTAGTAGTCTGTAAGATATTTTGTGGCTTAGGAACATAAACCCAAAGTATTTGTGTTCAGAAGAATTAATTGTTGATCGACTGTTGTGGGAAGGAATAGAGCATTGCTTGGCATCCGCTTCTAACCTGTGGCTTGTAAAACACTGTCCCCAACGGGGGACTTTCAGCAATAGGTACTGCTGAGGGTAAAAGGACCTGACAAAATGCGATGGGCTGTGTTGCAAATGCTAATCTTCTCTTATTTCCTCACCTGCCTCCACAAAATTATATTGCTTTCACGAATAAGAAGAAAATACAGTGTGTAAGGAGTTAGGCACAGAGATTTATTTTTTTAATTAATATCCAGTATATTTTGGTACACATTTACAGTCTTCCAGAACTTGTTTGAAGGAGAACCAGTGGAATTGCATTTCTGAATTTTTCATGATCGTTTCTTCAGTACTTGTCTGCCAACGCACACCACAGGGTACAAGACTGATTATAATGTGCTCTCCTTTTGTTACTAGTCAGTACTTCTAATTCTGAGCTTGTCTGCGTCACTGGGAGTATCAGATAATTTACTCAGGAGGAAGCCTCTGACGTGCTCAGAGTTAGTTTACTCAGCAAAAAAAGCATCTGTGCAGAAAAGCTTATTGATTCCTCTGAGCATGCAACTTAACTGTACAGAAGAGTCTATGTGGGTCAGAGCATATATTCCAGATCAGGAAATAAAGACGATTTTGTGTTTGAATGTGTATGCTAAATTGAAATTAATGACTTTAAAGGGATTCAGTGCTGTTAAGAATATGCATTCACTGTCTTAGATTTTTTTATCTTTCTTTCTCTGTGTCTCCCGAAACCACCTTCTTTTAAAAAAAAATTTTAAAAGTACAGTTATAGCATATGAAAGAAATTTGATCAATTTTGTCTAATTTTAAATGTCAACAAATCATTTTGAAGTGTATCTGTTAAATGTACCTAATATGCATATGCATGGAAGAGCAGACTTCTTTATGTCCTGATTCTTTTCTGCGCTTTAGGCAGCAGATTTTGCTACCAAGTCAGTGACCGCTGCAAGAATGCTTATCTGATATAAATTTACAGAAACCATATCAAATAGTTGGTAAACAAATCACTGTATCCTACTTTTAAATAACTTGCACTGATCCACTCAGGGGATGTTATCTGCAAAGTGGAGAGGCACAGTGAAGGGTTGTTTGTAGGATTAAACTGCATTTAGAAAGCTGTGCAGAAGCGAGCATCTTTGTAATTTGTTTTGTGCTGCAGTTATTTTGTTTCTTAACCTTTCAGTGGCTGGGAATAAAGGCGAAGTGAATTAATTGTGAGGGATTCTAGGCTCTCTCTTTAAATGTTTATCACTATTTCTGTTCTATTTTTTTGTTTCCAGTTACAAGAAAACACATGAGACCCTGAGCCATGCAGGACAAAAAGCAACAGCAGCTATCAGCAATGTAGGAACTGCTATCAGCAAGAAGTTTGGAGATATGAGGTACAGGGGTCTGCTGCTTCTCGGGTCTTACTTTGAGAATGAAAAGTATAAGACATCTGTCAGCTCTTATTTTCCTTTTAAGTTAATGTTTTAAAGGTTCAAGTAGTGTGTAGTCAAGAGTATTTTGTAACATTCATAGTGCCAACCAAAAGGAAGGGATAACAATGAAGATAGAACTCTTATTTCATTTCTTGTTAAAAAAAAAGGTGCAGTTTGAAATCCTTTTGGAATAACTCTGCAAGCTCAAGGAGATGTAAAAATAAAATGAAACAAAAATTGTGGCTGAAGAAAACAAGCCTGCCTTGGAGCTGCTTGTGGAACAATAAATCAAAAAAAAAAAATTTCAGGCTAATTTTAATCAGCTTTTTCAAGATGTACAAAGGCAAAGTTTTATTCTGCAGTTTTACGTATAAAAAAAGATGATGATAGCAACGGGAGTTAGGGTCAGGAGAACTGTCACTTAAATGGAATTTAAATGTCAGGCTTTATATGTTGATGTACTTTAAAAAGCTGATCTTAAAGTTCATCAAATGAGAGTATAAGTGAGGAAATGGCACACTGAACCAGCACTTAGTTTTCAGCTTGGTAGCAGGACTTCAGAACTTCTCACGTGTATTAGGGAGCTGATTTTTTGTGATGAAATGAATGGACATGGTTAGCTCTACAACATATTGTTTGAGATGCAGAATTAGGCTCCCATATATTAGAGATATTGGTATGTACTCACTTTTTCATCATTTTGTAATGTATAAGGTAACCATAGTCTAACAACTATGTGAATCCGTTCTACAATATTTCAAATTTATATGTGGTGGGTTTTTTTTTACTGCAGGTGGCTCAAATGTAGTTCTTGGCAGCTAAAACTTACTTTTTCCACTTTATTATTTTTAATCTGAATCTTAAGAAATCTTTAGGATCTCTTCTTCACAGAGCTTAATAAACCCTCTACAGAAGTACTACTGTTTTTCTAGTGAAACTAAAAAGGGAAAATTTTTATCACTGTGTGATCTGCTTTAGAGTTTCTTTTTCCACATTGCAGTTTAAGCTGGAAATCTAGTGAGTGACTTGCAATCAGGATATGAGCATAAGCTAAGAATTATTTGACTTGATACAGCTAAACATCCATATGTAGTATATGCCTAGAAAAGAATTTGAGAGTAGGGAGCTGTACAGTTACATTTTTCCAATGCATTTTTTTAGCATTCAGCAATCTGAGAGCTGAAAACTTTCTAATGCAGAGGTTTGAGCTTTCATTTAAAGGTCTTTGAAGTGGTTTTCTCTTTTTTTTTTTTTTTTTGTAACACATTTTAACTTGTATGAGCTTTTGACATTCATAACACCTCGTGTCTCCGCAGATGAACAGATAGCTATGTGGTAAAGAAGTGTGTGGTTTGTTTGTTCGTTCATTCATTCCCTATTCTGAGTCTCCCTGGTCTTCCCTTTGATGCCTTCTGGCTCTTCTATTATAAGAAACAGTGAGTGTAGTCTTTCTGCTGTCCCTTCTGTCACTCATGATTTCCTGTGGTTTTATCGTATTTCACTTCATGGTTTTATTCTATTTCACTTCAGTTCCCTCTTTCACAGGCTGAGGCTCCAGTTGCATGAGTTGCGTTCACAAGCCTTTTTCCTGCCGCTCTTTGTTCCTGCTGCCTTTCCTGCATCTGTAGCTGTATTCTGTGTATTTGAGAAACGTGCCAGATGCGTGTGCCGCGTGTGGCACCAACATACCCTCTGTTTCATTTTCCGTTCTTTCTTAACGCTTTTTCCCGTAACAAAGACGAGCCCACTGCTCGGTGAGGTTGGTGTGCAAACGCCTTGAACGCTGGCACTTGGGTCACAGAGGGAGGGATGGCTCGTAGCAACTCGGTACTTCTCAGGTCCTGTTGCTTGTGCTTTGCATAGGGTGTGAGATGAACTGCAGAGGCAGCAGTGTCTTCACTGTAACAGACTATTTCCCTTATTTAATGATGGCTACCAAATTCATTTGTCCTACATGTCAGTGCCCACTCCCACCCTCACGGTGTTTGCTGGCTCCGTTTGGAAAGCAGGTGGGTGGTGTTTATCCCATTAACCCAAAGGCTAAGCCTGTAAGCATTTTGATTAATCGAGAAGCTTGTGTCTCGAAGCTTTCTTTGAACGAAATTGTTGCCTTGAGCCTGGTCAGGAATTTTTCAGGAAAATATTAACTACCAGCACTGCTATTCGTTTTTTTTTTTTTTTTGGTGGATGCTTGCTGTTTGCAGTTAAGTTCTCTGTTAGGAGAGTTTTCTTGACACCTGATAAAGCAGCAGATGGTATAGCCAATGTTTTGTAGATAGATAAAGCATGGCATGACTTGGGTCTTGTGCATATGCTGAACATCCTAAATCGGGAGTAACAGTCAGTATGCTTCACCCAGTAATAAAACTGGCCTCGGATTGTGGCTTAGCTGGGCAGGTGCAATCTGTGTGGGGTCACACTGTAGACCTTATCACTTAAAAGACCTGGTTTTAAAAATCTTTCCCTCTTCCACACCAGTGCCAGGCTGTGTTTGAGGGAGTAACCTGACAGGAGGCAGGCTTTCTTTGTTTCATTGTTTGCTGGCTTTTTTTGCTAATCCAAACTATTTTATTTCAGTGATCTAGTATATGGATTATCACTGCCCTCTCCCATAATGCTCATTTAAACACACATCAGACTCTGGCTTAATTCTCTTGGTTAGGCATTAAGGTTGATAGTCACCAATGGCATCCAGATGCAAATCCCTATTCTGCTTTCATTCAGAGCAGACACTTGAAACTGATTTCTAAAATCCAGATGATCATCATAATTCCCATTATGTTCAGCAGTCTTACCCCCTGCCTTTGACGATGGTGATTTTGGAAAGGTTTGTAGTCAGACTCTAAATACTGAAGCCTGCCTTCTTTGAGAAACAAAATTCTGTTTTCCAGATTGCCTGCTTTGTCAGCTGTGCAGAACACCACATGAAACACATATTTCTGTTCTGAAGAAGCAGCGTTCTAATTTTCACCTTGTATTTTCTCTAAAAATATTACTAAAATATCATATATCAACAACAGGCCAAACAAACTCCCCTGAATGTGCTATTTTGCTGTGCTGGAATTCAAGAAGATCTACAAGAAAGAAAAAATCAAAATTCCGCATGTCCCAGAAAACAGAGAAGCCACCCTTTGGGGACAAAGTGCTTTTCATGCAGCTGCTGGGATTCTCTTTCATCTCCGCCCTAGCTTTCCAGTGTCACAACTCTCTAATTCATTTTATGCATGAATAATCACTAGCATTTTATATCTTCTAGATTTTGCATTAATTATTTCTGCTTGTGGGGTCTCTTTACAGTTGTAATTTAATTTATCATTTTATTATAAATACCAGAAATGCTTATAAAACCAGTATACAGATTCTTTTGCTTTATGATACAAACCAGGCAGTAGTAATACAGTTAAGACAATAGCTTCTTCATGAATAGGTCTTGTGATTAATAATATGTTGTCAAGATTTTTTTGTTGCCTCTCCACCCCTGAAGCTCATATTGTCTCCTTTAACATTTTCTGGCATGAAGAAGAAAAGCAAAAGGGAAGAGTCCCAGGTCACTCACAGGGCAGTAGCATGGGCTCCGATCTCACAGGAGTAGAGGTTACAGTAACATTTCAACAGGGCTCTTGCCTTGTAGAGCATAGATGTGATCCAGAGTTGAGGGTCTTTAACCCTTGCTCCTTTGGACGCTGGTAAACTTTGGATCTTTTCGTACAATACGGCTGGACTGCTCTGCAGCTGTCTCTGTTGATTTAAGAGTTTTAGCCCGGCTGATGGCCTTTTTAGAAGTAAGTTGTGGTACCAAGTGCGAGACTTTGTAGGGTTTCTTTTTTGTTTGTTTTAAAAAAAGAAAAAAGGAAGCCATGTGCACTACACCGCTACGTGCACATTACCACATACATTAGTACTACCCAAGTAAATGTGTTTAAAGATGAAGCTAACAAAGGCGTGCATGCAAATTAGGATGTCAGCAGTTACACTGCTTATACAGCTTCATTCAACCATCTCGTACGTTTTCTTTAATTGTATGATCACACAGACCCCCTTTCAAATGCAGTTCCTGGGATGAGCCGCCTCTAAAGATGAATAAAGGTAATATAATGCCTCATTCCTGCCAGGAGTCAGAAGGCACATGTGGAAAGAGACAGAAGGCTGCAGGGAGGGAAGGCTTAGGGGCACGACTGAGGCAGCTGAATTGCCCCTCGGAGATGACGGCAATCAGCACAGAAGACATATGAGGTCCCAGAGGGGTGAAGGAAGGCAAAGCTCATCCCTTTGGAAAAGGGCAAGGGAATTTTTGGGAAATGCAAGGCAGATACTGGGGAAATGCATTAACCTGTTACCTTCTAAGCCTCTAGAAGGTAACATGATGTCAAAAACATGAAAGCGTTTGTCAAGAACAATTATCTTGAACTGACAGCACCTGTCATAGAGGGCGGAGAGGAGGCAGACATGTGATAGAGCTCGACTTTGGTAAGGCTGTCTGTACTGGTTTTGTGCTCCTGTAAGTGAACGAGAGAAATGCAGTTTAGGTGTTACTGCTTTAGAAGGAAGAGGGCATAGAGAGATGAAAATTTTATTCAAAGAAGAGTTGCCAGTAGCTCACCATAATGCAGGATTTTGCAGGCATCCGTCCCAAATCTGTTACTCTTCAGCATTTTCATTACAGGTTTAGCTGAGGGGATCATGTGTACACTTAAAATCCTCAGATGACTGCGGTGGAAGGGGATGTAAGCACTTTAGACAGCAGGATTAGAATTCAAAATTGTTTTAAATGATGAAATAAAATTCAGCGTAGGAGAGCGCAAAGAGCTTTATTGACAGATGGAGAAGATTCAAAAGCAGAGATGGGGAGCACTGCCCAGCCAGCTGGGCAATGGCTTTGCAGAAGAAGGCCTAGCAAGTGCTAGGCTAGAGGCTCACAAATGCAGCAGGAGTCGGTGCTCTCATGCTGTCAATGCTGCTACAATCTTAATTCCAGCAAATGTTACAGGAGTGATGTCCCCAAGACTCAGGAGATAATTGCTCTGCTCAGCTCTGATGAGGGCTCAGCTGGAGTCTTCAGGCCAGAGCAAGGGCACTGCCTTTGGAGGGGTGTGCAGGTGAACTGGAAGGAATGGGGAGGGGAAAAAAAATCAACTTCAAAGATACAGCCAGTGAGAGTGTTTGTACGAGCTGGTTGTTAGGCTAGGTGAATGTGGCTGAATAATGGAAGAGGCAGCATGTAGTAGGTTAATGTGAGAGATCAGGAAAGGCGTTCAGCTCTAAAGCTGACCGGGGCACAGGTTCTTTCTGAAGACTGTGAAATCTCTCTTGCTGGATGTTTTTAAAAGCAAGTTAGGCCAATATCTGTCAGAGATGGCTCAGGTATAACTAATCTGCTTTATGCTGTGGGAGTTGAATTTTACCGTGCCTTTATTGTTTTGCTTTTTGGGGTTTTTTTTGGCGGGTTTTTTTGTTTTGTGTTTTTTTTTTTCTTGTGGAGGTGCCAGTGAAGTTTTTGCATAGCCTTTTGCTGTGCATTTCCAGAGTTTCTGTGACCTGGGGATGGTCTGTGCACTTGAAAGTTGCTGGATTCATTGGGAGCTGAATTCTTTGAACCATTGTAGCTCTGACACCCAAACTACCATTCTTAAACCTGTGTCTATGATACACCCTATAAGGGAAACAGTAATACTGTCTTGCTTCAGAATGTAATTCATAGGCATTTCTTTTGCTGATGGGTGAAGCAGTTGTTTTCTTTCATTTCTAGTCGCCTCTGCGTTTGTGCTGTTTTTGAGAGCTCTTCATTAACACAGATTTCCTCATCATGTGGCTGTACAAGTATCTGTGTTAGCGTGGAGAAAGGGGGTGGCGGTTACTGGGAGTCAGCAGGTAGTAAAAGAAGGCTACATATGGCAACAGTATTACTTAAGCTGATCTAAGCAGAACTGTGTTGTGAAGATAAATCAATGAATGTTTGAGATGCACCACTATAACATGATGATGAGCCCTGTAAATAACCCTGAAAAAAAAAAATCAATGTTTTTGGTTTTTTTTCAGAGCGAGGCATGGATATTGTACAGTAAATAATGCATCATGCCACACATTGAAAAAGGGTGTGAAAATTAAGTGTTGAAGAGATGTTCATTAAGTGTGCACCATCTATCTGGCTCACAGCATGAGGCAGGTGTTCCCTTGAAGTGGTCTGTAATGAAAGACTACTTCAGTAACAAACTGATGAAGGAGAGGCTCTCTGCCTCATCATTTTTTAACTTTGGAACTTTAATGACATCCTTTGAATACTGTATATTGATGTGCCTCTCCCAATTCTGCTGCCTTAATTAACTTTCTTGTGAGCTGGAAGACAGTGTGGAAGTGTTTCAAGTATTGTTTTCAACAAGAAATATTTTAGAAAATGTTATTTTTGGAATTAAAAGCCCTGTATTTTTTCCATACCCTTCTCAACTGAGAGATGATTAAGAAATCCAGAGGAAATAAAAAGGCAATTGCTGCTGATGTATGTGTACCATTCCTGTTCACCTATACTTTCTCTTTAATGAGATTAAGGTGGGATTTTGCGAGGGAAATCAATTGTCATTGTCTAAATCTGATCTAATGAAGAGGACAGAAAATCTGCAGACAAAACTTCAGTTCTTTGTTGCACAGAATAGGTGACTGCATAGTGAAGGAGTATGTGGATTTTTTCGCTTTGAAGCCTGTCCACATTCTAGTGTGAATTACAGCATCAAGATCTGAGTGCAGATGGTTTTCTCTTCGGACAGTGTGACGTACTACCGATACCTATATATACATATATATGTGTATATTTTTGTTACATTTTTCATGATACTTTTAACTCTTGCTTTTCTTCCCTTATGCGTCTGCCACAGATCGCATTCAATTGGGTAAGACACCTTTCTCTCCTTGAATACTGTCTCTGTAGTTCACAGGATTTGTTTTATGGAATGTAATGCAGTAACCTCTTCCCTTTTAGCATTGTTATATATGATAAAAATCATATGCTATTTAAATTGTAATGCCTCATTTTTGTAGTATGATGAGTATAATAAGGAAAGGACTGGAATAAGTGGCTAGAGTGTGTTTGCCTTGCTCTTGAGTAGATTAGTCTCAAATTCATATAATGAACACATTCAGAAGGTGTTGCTCTTGGGGAAAACCTATTTATATGTAAGCCCATTCTTGCAACCATCTTTTTCTGTCAGAAGTAGGAACGTGAACAACAAATGTTCAGTAAAATTTCTATTCAGCCAGCAGAGTTTTATAAAGATTGTGTAAAGTATTTAATTACCTCTTCTTCAATAAATCAAGTGTATATTAGTCACAAAGTGTACACAGCCACTCTTTAAAAGTCTTTCCTGGGGAAATTTCCAATAGTAGGCTAAGTCCTGAGCATGTTTGAAGGGGTTCTTTCTATTTAGAGGTTGACTCTATTGATGCTATGAAGCACTACAATATATGGTGAATTATAAAACAATTTTATGTGTGCTAGAAGATTCTGTAAGCGGTCTGGCTTTATGTCAGTTCACCCAGCAGAGGGGCTGAGCCGTCCCGAATTCTCCCACAGCCCCTCTGGCCCTGTAGTGTCACCAGGGCACAGGACAGCGCAAGAACAGTGTTTCTGTTCAGCTAAGTGGTCCAAATGTGGACTCCTACTTCATTGAGAAAACTTCAAAATGGGGCATAGGTTGATCTTACTCTGACATGAAACCAAAATTTAATGTTTAGGGACCTTTGTTGTAAAGGATCTCTATTCTCTGCATTGATCATCATCACAGACATGTATGTCTTTAAAAATCTTGATGTTTAATCTTCTAGTAAAAGACAATGTTGGCCCTGTTCCTATAACTTGCATCCATATCTCTTTAATTAAAAGATTAACTCAGTAAAATCTGCACTTAGCATTCAGATTGTCTGTCACATGTCATCTCTCAGCTGTGTGAATTTAATTTGGCACAATGTAATCTTCTTACTTAAACCTTCATATTTGGAATGTTTTGCTATTCGAAGAGGAGCAGCCTATGCTGAAATATCCCCAAACTCTTATTTTTGCATATTTGTCATGTGTTACAAGACTAAAATGGCAAGCACGCTTGTTTAATTTATCTAGTATTGTTAAAGATTTGCTGCACTTGTGAAATGTTTGGGCTAATCTTCCATAAATCTTAAAAATTTTATCAAAAATTGAACATGAAACATTTGCATTGTTTGCATTGTTCTTATCTATTTGAGCTTAGCAGAAGCCTTAAAATGTCCACAACAACAAACAGTTTGTGTAGGATCTTATTGTCCCACCTGCTTGCCCTCTTTCCCTCCTGCCCAATTTCTGAATCTTTAATCTGGAAAAAAAATATCGTTTGTGTGTATATGGACACAGCGTTGCTCTGAATTTGCATAGTTTAGAACACGCGCATGTGCTGTTTGTATGAGAGCTTTCTTTTTTTTTTAATGCCATAATCATGTTTTGCTTGATTGCAGCCAAATGTTGGTGTCCCTTAAAGTACAGCTGTTACTGCTCTCCATCAGACCAGGCTGCAGCTGTCAGTCACCCCTGAAAAGTAGCCGTGCATGAATTTTTGAAACAATACGTACTCTTGCAGTGCACTATTCACTTAAAATGTTCAGATTAAGTGTACTTATGGGCAGTTCTTATACTGCAAATAAAGATTCATATTCAGAACAGGCTTGATGCTTCCCAGCAGCAGGGAGGAGGTGACACTATGATATCAGAGTTGGCTTTGGTGGCTCAGGTGGTAGAACGTGGCCAAGACAAGTGATTTGAGTGGGCAGCCGTCTGCAGCATTAATGGTGCGCAAGACAGTTTGGGGATCTTTGAGTGACGCAGACGCTCAATCCTCCACTTGCCAGCCTTCCAGTACTCTTGTTGCTGGGAAGTCTGAGGAGGGAAGCGTCTCAAGGAGAATTGGCTGAGAGCAGTGGAAAACAGTTTTCTACCCTTGGTGTAATGTTGAGGTGTGAAGAAGGAAGCAGAGCGTCCTAGAGAGATGGGGGACAGCACCTGCTACAGCTGAGAGCTGCCTCTCTGGTTGAAGAAACCTCTTGTTTAGGTAGCCTGTTGTGCAGGACTCTACACAAATTAGGGCTGGCACTGGCTGTTAGGACTGTACACATTGTACGTGCAACAAAGGCAACTGCCTGTGCACCTACTGCCTCGGACCAGCTCTGCTTACCTTCACAAGCCAAGGTGTACTGCAGTCACCCAACACAGAGCTTACGGTCGGTCACTGAGGAACACAGAGGTAGCTCTCTGTTTCCCTGCCACATATTGCCTGTCTCTGTAGATAGCAGAGGTCTGCATCATTTAGCTGGGTATTGCCAGGAACTGTTCTGCATCATTCTTCTGAGCCCTGTTAAATTGCTGGTCAGTTGACATGAGAATGTGGTGGTAAGATCTTCAGTGCTGAAAATGAGCTGGAATTCATGGGTGAGTTTGACAAGCTGTTGCCATCAGGAGAGCAAGAGTGCCAGCACTCTTGGGAATATGTGTGTATTTATTTTTAAAGTTGAATTAAAAGATAAAAATTATATGTTATAAGCATATTAAAAACTGGGGTTTACAACTTTTTTCCTTATCATTTGTTTTCATCCCACAGTTACTCTATTCGCCATTCCATCAGCATGCCTGCGATGAGGTAATGTGCCACCCGTGTCCGATGTGCTGTGGTGATGTTCAACGGTGTTATGAAGGGGGGGGATTTGCATACTTTAGTCCTGATACTGCAGTTTTTAGTTGGATGAATAGTCCCACTTCAGTCAATTACGGTTATTCATGTAGATAAGAGCTGCAGGACAGGCCATCTGTGGGGTTTTTCCTTTTAATTGTATTAACTGTTTAATCTCTTGTACAAAGCCTTTGAGTAAATGAAGCAGTTCTGAGATGTGTTTGGGTAGCTGATTGTTACCAGGTTTGTGTTACTGAATCTGAAATTCAGTTGTTCTGCTGCCTCTAGAACATCATCCAAAGCCCATTAACATCAGAGACGCTTTCCACTCCAGCAGGCTTTGGATCATGATCTTATGGAAGAATTTTATACTTTATAAAGTATTCATACTATAAAGCTTTCATACTTTAATGGCTATAATCATGCTTTACTTGACTGCAGCCAAATATTGATATCTATTGAAGTAAAGGTCCAACTGTTTTCAGTAGAACTAGGATCAAGCTTTCTTTTTACAACCTTGGTCTCTAAGTATATGAATATCTCCACTCCCTGCCAAGCACGTGGGGAAAACAGATCTCCTAACTATATCTTGGATGCTAATTCATTCAACTTCAGCCAGTGGATAGTTTAAGGCAAGCATTCACCAGTGTGACCTATGGGTCAAACATCACTCACAAAACTCAATTTCTTTCTCCTCTTGATCCTTCGTGCCTTATTAATAGTTCATTACCAATTTAACAGAAACCAAAAGTAAATCTGCATTGTTTTTCCAACTGGCTTCCATTTGTCCTTTCAGTTTCACTTAGCCTCATCATGCTCCTTAATTTAGCATCATCATGCTCCTGGAAAGTTCCCAGAGCTTTCAGAGAGGATGAAGTGGAACAGTAAAGCTTCAGCAGCCATTGGCTTCATTGCTTTGCAGACATGAAGCACAGGCTCCTGCGTGTGTTTGCCTTTCTCTGTGGCTGACACAGAGGCATCGGCACCTGCCAGGTTAAAGTGGTTCTGCCTCATTGTTCCACTGTGAGGAACCTCTGTTATGGTTAAAAATCACCATTATGTTTTATTTCATGTAGGAACAAATGAAGGTGGCATTTTTAATGCACTCTATTGGCCGTGTTGTTAGAGGGTATCCTGCTCATTCAGTGGTAGTAGTTTCTATAATCTCTTTCTGGATATGCCGCAATAGGTGAAAAAAAAAGCTGAAGAACTAAACACTTGATTAAGTAACTGCTTCGGTTATACTGCACTGAGCTTAGAGAGATCCTGTCACCTCTTCATTTCTTATGGTAAAGAAAGTACAAGAGGAACCCTGTTGGACAACAATTTCTGAGTGCACTATCTTCACTAATAGTGAAGCACAAAATATGCTAGAATTGAGCTCTCAGTTGTCAAGCAAGGAGCAGAGAACCAGAAGAAGGTCCCCTTTAGCCACCGTAGATTTGCCCAAGTCCTTTGTGCTGGCTAAACAGCTGGAGTAGGAGACAAACTTTTGTACTCACTCTAGCTTGCCCACTTCTAGCATGTCTTCCTACACGGGACAGAGATTGTCAGCAGTGGGGAAGCTTCTGTGAAAAGGGGAGAAGAGACATCCCTCTAAGCAGCTGAGGTGCAACTGGAGTACAGATGCCTCTGAGGATCTATACTCTCACTTGAAAAGCATGTATGCGTGCTATTCATAATATTACATGATGGATATTAGTTGTGGTCAGTATATTTTGTCTGCAGGAAGAAATGTAAAAAAAAAAAAGATTGTATTTAAAATGAGGGAGAAGCTATATTTCAAGTTTTGGAGAAAGAACGAACAAGCAAGGTTGTCAAGCAAGCCAGCAAACCAAATATGTGATTTGCTGTAAGAAGGAAAATCACAGCTGTTGCCTGTTATTATTATTCTTTTAAGATATGTTCAACTCACGGTTTTCCCGAAGTGTTGTGTTCTGTTCTACAAGGAGTGAAAGGCAGAGAAGAGCTTGGCTTTGTCAGAAGGGCATCCTAGGAAAGCAGTCTCCCCAAAATCTTTGTTTTCGAAAGCAAGAAAGGATACACCTATGGCCACAAAATCAGTGGGGGGTCAGGATTCCTGATAGGGCATTTGGGACCCACTTCCTATGTAGTTCTAATTTCCTTCATTCTAGCCTCAGAACATTAAACTGTCATCTTTTTAATTATGTAGATTATGAACTTGCTCATCAGCTGAAAAAAAAGTGTTAATTTCTTTACAGCAACAACGCAAGTGGATAAAACCATAGAAATGCAGCACTACAGCCAGCGTTCTCTGTTGTTCTGAGATCATGATAGATGTATCAGAGGGTAGGCAGGCTAGACACTATTTGGTTTCAGTTACTGGGCAGGTTCTGCTTTTGCAAATTCGTAGCTAAAAAATAACTCATCTGATTACTCTAATTGGACTTGACTGACAGAGCACAAGTGACTGTCCTTACCCTATCAGTCTATAGTGGCCTTCGTCCTGTCCTTGCATAGTTGCCTGGTAAGAAGTGATCAAGTTGTGGAGTTACCCCATTATGTGAGCAACTGACTCTCCTTCCTTCCTTACATTTTCTTTTTTCCCCTAGGAATTCACCAACATTCAAATCGTTTGAGGAGAAGGTTGAGACCACCGTCACAAGCCTTAAGGTAAACGTTAGAGGCAGAATTACATGGCTGTGCATCTTACGGTGTGGCAGCTTAGTTGCCCCTGTCAGTTGTACAGAAGACCAATTGAATTTGCCGTTCCATCAAGAATTTCATGGAACTGCACCAATGGAAAATAAAGGCAAGAGGCAAAGCAACAGCCTTTCTCTGCTTTGTTACTAAGAAATTACTTCTGTTGTCTACCAGAGTAAACAAGTGGTCTCAGAAATACAAAAAATTTGGCCATACTAAAATGGAAAGCAGCAATGTCTCATAAGGTTTTGACTGGATTTAAAATTTCAAATCTGTATTGACATGCTCACTGTGGGACAGGAAGATCTGATGGCAAAGTGACTGATTATCACTAACAGCACTTGTTAAGGCTCTTATTCAGCAGGACAGAGCACAGAAAGTTTGCAGTGAGCTAATCTTTGCTGCGTGGTAAAGCACATTCTAGGGTGGGGAACAAGCGGGATTGTCTCCTAATTGTTCTTATTCAGCCGATAAAGTCAAGTGTGCTCATAAAATGGCATTTTACTTAGCTGCAGTAGAAAAATTCCAGCGTCTTCCAAGTACAGTTTGTCAATGGGCAAAGGCCAAATTGATCACCCCTCATTTTAGGGTGAGCTGAAAATACTAGATTAATATCATAGGGTATTGCAACTTATAAAGCATTAAAAAAGGCAAGAAAATAGCCTTCCCTTTGGGAGAGAAAGACATTCCTTGTTACAGAAAATGCACATTACAGCTAGAATTGAAGCAGCAGGTGCACAGGGAGGGTCTTTTTTTTTCCATGCCACAGTAAAATCATACTGCAGTTAAATTTTTCTGCTCAGTCTCTGAGGAAAGTAAGCAGCTTGATTTATTTTATTTATTTATTTTCTAAAGATGCATGCCCATCAAAGAACGTACAGTTGCTCTATCAATAATTTTGACCTTTTGAATGTTCACATTTGTTTAGCAATAGGCTCTTCTGACAACTTGAAGTCACGATAGTGATTTTGGGATCAAAATGGTTTTATCATTCCAGAGATACTTCCCCAAGTGTTCCCATGACATGCAGTGGTCAGTGGACTTTTTAATTCTGCAGATGCCAATTACAAAACAAGGCCTAAGACAAAGTTCATTTCTAGGCAGTGAGAGCACGTCGTGGGTGGCCGTAGCAGCCACAAAGCCTACGACTTCAGCCACCTGAGAAATTGAATAATGGACTTTAGGTTGCAGCTTTTGTAGGAGAATTATTGCCCTGGAAATCCATGTGACTTGTGTGCCTCATTCTCTTCACCTCTTCTGAAAATCAGAACCCTGATGAATCAAATGTTCGCTTAAACACTGAGGTATTGGGGCAGAGGCATTCAGTAAAGTGACTTGCACCATTCTGTAGCCTGCTACTACTTTAGTTTATTGAACTTTCAAGCTAGGCAAGCTGCTGTGCTAGCTGATGAAACAAAGGATTACATAGGATTAACCCTTTGGAAACTTAGGCCACAAAGTTCATTTAATTAAATTAATCTCCCTAAGCATCCAGTGGCTGACAGGCTGGGAAAAAAAAAAAAATACCAGCTTAAGTCTTGCTGCAGTTCTAGGATGGAGTTAAAAGTTTTGCCCTATTTTCAGGCTTGAATCAGCTCCGAGTGGGCATATCAGCAAGCCAAACCACAAAAGAACATTTTCTTACCAAGACAAGCCAGTCAAAACAGCTTTGTTACTTTGTCACTTAGTCTTGAGCATTTCCGTATCTTTAGATAAAAGCTCTGTCTCTTTTAGGATAACTCTTAATTCAGAGATTTTGTTTTTATTTCTAATACTTACATTAAGAAATTGAGCAAATGGAAGCATTTTGAAAGTAGGTGATGTGTGAGCGCCCTGTCATAGGTTTCATTAATGTAACTAGCTATCCCTTCCCCCATCCCCACAGGAAAATGCCATGGGCAGTTTTATCTCACCGTATCTAGGTAGCTACAAGGACCTAGAGGGTGACAAGCTGCTGGTTTTGGTCTTTGGTTACTATATCCCTTCTGCTGTCCGAAATCCCAGTATGGTTTATGTATTTTGAGAGCAGCTGTGTTACCATTGCTGGTAGATGGGTCACTTTACTCAGCAAATGAACCAGTTCATTTTGATACTCGTCTCCTACCCAGCCTGTGTAGACCTGGATAAAAGCAGTGAAACCAGCATGAACTAATCAGGTAAGGAACCACACTAAGACTACTGGTAGGATCTAGGAGCCTGCTGGGGATCTCCTTAGGGACTGGGTCCTTTAAGCATATCTAAGTGCCACTGGCAGGTTCTATGATTGCAACCTGGAGGTTTAGAAATAAGGGGGAGGAAAGGGATTGCTTTATTTGACTATTTTTATAGCTTTTCTTCTAAGAAAAGCCCAACGCTACATGATCTCAGCCAGCTTTGAATGGTTCCCAGCCTTCCACGGCGGTGGCGTGGAACGCAAACAGGACTTGCTACAGTGTGGGCAGAGAAACTTGCTGTTCTCTTTGTTTGCCTTGTTCCAGACCAAGGTTGGTGGGACAAGCCACCCAGGGGGCAGTTTTGAAGAAGTTCTCAGCTCTACAGCCCACGCCAGCGCTCAGAGCTCTCTTGCTGGCACTCGACTCCCTGAGAGCGAAGAAGAGCTTCAGTGTTAGACCGCAGGCCTTCCTGAGCCTCACACGCCTCTCTTCAGAGACTTGCCCAGCCAGTGATCTTTAGGCCTGCCTCGCCACCCAACTTCTGCAACAAGGTTTTGTCAGCTTTGGAAGATCGCCTCCCTGGCCTTGTGCTGGAGAAACATTTCCTCCCTCTATTTGTATTTCGGATGGGCCTTTTTATCATCAGGTACACCTGATGTACACCGTAGAAACCACATGCAAGTCCTTGATTTACAACGCTCTAAATTCTATGTTAAGTGACCAAAATGGTTTTCATTTTCCCGCAACTTCCCTCCAACAATCTCCCTGTCCCTGTTTATTTCTTTTAGCTTACTTTTTTCTATCTGGTGGTTTCCAACTCCCCTTTCAGTGCCACACCAGACAGATGGACCTTGAGCTGTGCCGTTTTCTACTGCCAGCAGTTGTCCATATACCAGCTCTCTACCAGCCATACCAGGAGCCCTTTGCTCAGGAGCGTCTGTACATGATCTATTTCCTAACAGAATTAAAATCACTTATTGTCACAAGAAGTTTTTTCTCTTTTACTGGTACAGTCCAGCATTTGCCTTCCACCCATTAGTCAGCAGAGTTAAGGACAGGAAAAGAAACCCAGTTATTCCTGTAGAAACTTAACTGATCACAGGTGCCGATTTAAGATGATCCTTGCAGCTGGAAAAGCTTCAGTTTAAAAATATGTTCCATCGCTTGCTCTCTGTGATTTGATAATACTTGACAGCGTTAATTACAAAAAGAAGCAGAACGGAGGGAACCTCTAGTATTTTTGCCTCCATATCTTCCCCTCAAAAATCAGGGAAGGTGTATTTATGAGCCTCAGTCAAGATACAGCCTTAAGCAAAGGAATACAAAACCAACAACTGGCTTATGATGTGCCATAGGTTAGAGAGCCCACGCCCTCGGTCCGCATTTCAGAGCTGCTAGCATAAACCCCGTGCTCTCCCAACACACAGGATGAGCAGGTCCTTCACTTCTGGTGTCAAATTTTGTTGTGCTTCACTCCAGGACATAATTCTACCCCACACATTTTTATCTGCTTAATCGCCAACAGCCAGTCATCTCTCTGCTTTGATTCAGCATGACTTCACGCAGCCTTTTAACACTTTTTTCTTAACAAAAAAAAAAAAAAAAAAAAAAGCAGCGTAGCACGCTTGTGACACTGTCTTGCTGTCTAGTGAGCGCGTGTCAGTCTGCATGTTGCACTACTCCGTTCACCAGACTGAGATGAGCAAATCTTTTATCAGTAAAGCATAAACACGCTGGAACGCAGTCTGGCTACTTTTGAAAATTGATGCTTTTTCTGGGGGGAGCATAAGCCAAAGCTTCAAATCAGTGTTAGTGAGTTCGACATTACAGACTGCTTAAAAATCTTGTGAGAAAACTTGGCTTTAAGTGATTTTATTCCTGTGTGGCTTTTGTTATGGTTTTTACAAAGTTGGAAGTCCTTTTGTAATGTTCTTCTGGACATAAGTTAACTTTGGACATTTATATCAAATGCCTCTTTTGGTGTGACTTTTAGCATGGAAGCAAATCTAATTAGGGTTTTAGTACAGTTTTCTCATGACAGTTTGCTAGTTTATTTTACATGGGTTTGTGCATAAATGTGAATTTATTTAAATTATTAATGGTCAACTTTGTGTAAATGAAGTTACTGATATGCTTATTAAAAAAAATTTCTCTCTTACTCTTTCACACTTTGTGACGTTTTCTTTTTAATTCTGTGTATTTACCAGTATTGCTGTGCATCTCTAAGCCTTGCTATGTCACAGCAGAGTAGCCAAGTAAATTGCAAGAACATAATTTGCCATTCCTACAATTTTTTTAATCTGTTCAGTTCCTTCTGGACCTGAAATGTCCCATGAAAAGCTGTGGCCCAAGCTTTGAAAACTTGTGAGGTTCAAAGGAGAGAATTGAACCAAGTTCAGTGAAACTAAAACACACAGCAGAAAAACATCTCCTAGGTCTAAAACTATTGACCTTTTGAGCACAGCCAGCAGCCAAGACAAGATTTAAACACGGAGTCCAAGCACTGTCACCTTCTACAGGACACTAATGTAGACCTCATTTTATTTAAATATATGTGTATGTATGTATATGCACACACACATAGAAAAATTATTCTGGAAAAAGCAATAAATTGCTTTTAACTATATTCAGTAAGAGCATAATTTAAAGAGCTTGCATGAGTATGACTGTTAGTGGAGGTAGGTTCCAGACAAGCTTCTCTTCCACATAAATGACATGTTATTGTCATTACGGAAGCTGCCGCGATGCGTAGGGGCAATGCTGATAGGAGTACAGTAGGAGAAGGATGTGGGACGAGGTGATTTCCTCTCACAGGTCGCGTGTCCAGCACGTTTGTCCCACATGTGAACAGAGCACTTCAGTACTGCCTTTGGAGGCCTGAAGCCCCACAGGCTGTTTGCTAACCTTTCTATCAACCTGTCAGCACGGCTCGTGCTTTCGGATTGCACTTTCTCCTCCAGTCTCTTTCCAGCCCATTCCTATTTCTGTTAAAATGCAGCGCCCAAAACTGACACACAACTGCACCTGCAGCGAGCAGGAGGGAATGTAATTTTACACAAGGCATCTGCCAGGTTTCTTTAAATGAAACCAAACCCTGCACGATGCCCCCTCAGACGCCATTGCCCAGGATAATATTTACCTTGCGCCATCACACTGCAGACTGGGGTGCAGCCCTGCCCGAAGAGCTGTGTATTGCCCACCAGCACGGCCTCCGAACCGCCTGTTCCTGCCGGGGTAGGAACACCAGCTCGCGCCGTGTGCGCTTCTGTCAAACGTCTCTTGAAGGCCAGTCCTCCCGTTTGTCAGGAATGTCCTCAGTTCTACCATCCAACGCACCTGTAGCTCTTTCATGCTTGGCAATCAATGCAAACTAATGGAGATGCATCTTGGTGGAATAAAAACACTGAAAGACGCGCAGCGTGACAAGCGGCCACCAATAACCACTAAAGTTTCATATTGCTCGGTGAAGCCCAGCTTGTTCTCCCAGGGTCTCCGTAGGTGTTGCAGGTCAGGGCATCAGCGACGTCGCTTTTTGATCCTTCGATGTCGGCTCTTCCTATCATTGTGAAGCAGAATTCACCAAGCGTTGGATTGTTCACCCACTAATAGGGAACGTGAGCTGGGATTAGACCGTCATGAGACAGGTTAGTTTTACCCTACTGATGATGTGTTGCTGCAATAAATGCGGACAAATGCTCTCTAACCCCCCCCTCTTCCCCCCCCAAACAGGAAGGAAAAGGGAATGAGGCAGAGAGACTTACAGGTTAGGAAAGAAAAACTAAAACAGTTTGAATGAAACAATAATGGAAATAATAGTGAAATGATAAAAAAATAAAAAACTATATACAACTATATATAAGCCCATTATGAAACCCGACCCTGCCCCCCAGTAGCAATCCCCACGGATGCTGCAGAGCAGGCAGCACTGGGGAAGCCCCAGGCTCAGCAGGGGCAAGGAGCTGGACATGGGAGCTGGATTCGGGAACTCAGGATCGGGATTGAAAGCAGATCAGACATAGAGTCGTCCCTGGATACCGGCCATTGCAAAAAAGAGGAAAAGTGAAAAAAGTCGTGATCACTCAATTTATACTGAATATGACGTATATGGGATGGAATACTCTCGTTGGTCACCTGTCCTGTCTATTACCCCCAGAGGTGCAACCTTTTACTTCCTTGTGACCCCTCTCACTACCCAGCACCCCCAGCGTGGCACACAAGAGCCAGCAGTGGCCTTGGTCACTACAGGAATAAGCATAAGCAAGAGCCTTTCTGCATCCCAGTCCCAGGCAGTGACTGTAAACATCAGGTGTTATCACTGCCAGCAGCACACACTGTCTGCAGAAACATGCTGCTGACTTCAGAAAGTGCAGCCTTTCAGAAGAGACTGAACTGGAAAGTAAAGTTTACTAAACAGAATTGGGGTTTTAGCTCAAACCAGGACAACAGGGCACAGCTGGTGCCTTGTGGGGTTCCCTGAGCAGAGCACACATCTCACACCTCACCCAGGCCAACACACTCTATAGAAATTGTGTGCTGCGCCAGGCGCTGAGCCAAAAGCTTCCAGCAGCAACCCCTGCCAAAGGTTCCCACCGCAGGATGCAGTGCCGGCTTTGGCCAGGCCCCTCAGGTTTGCGTAGAGCCCACAGCGCCCAGTCACAGTCCCTGAAGACCCGTGCTCAGCTGAAGCGCCCACCTTTAAAGGTGAGGACAACTGAATTTTGTTTTCATGCTGCTTCATTTGACATGAAGCTGAAAGATCCAGAAGCTGGTCCAGCTATCCACCAGGTAATTTCTCCAGGTGGAAGCTTTCCATATCTGGTGACATCACCTTGATCTCCAGCTGCATGCACGACACAATGGCTAGCAGTGCAAGCACTGGCCACCACTACAGTTTTAGTTGACATCCTGTAGTTTTAGATTAGCGTTATTATTTCTGCTAAAAACTGCAATTTACAGTAGGATCAGTGCCAGTGTGCAACAGCATTAACAAAGGACAGCTGGTTTTACATGGGCATGCAGGCTTTTGCATTAGACTGTGCAAGCTCCAAAGGTCTCTCCTAACCTCAGCTATTCTGTGATTATCAACTGTCTGTTCAAGAGGCTGTAAAATTGCCAGTCCGGGGTACAGGGGAGTCAGGAATATTGGCATTACACAAATGTCAGCACCGTTCCCTGATACAACGCGCAACTAGCAGAAAAACTCCATGAAACAACAAAAAATGTAAAGATGACAATTTTTATCCACTGTCACTTCTTAAGGCTTATGGACTCCAAAGAAATTTCATCTTTAAGTCTGGCTCTGTCAAGAGCTTCTAAGAGAAATGAGCTCACTGGTCTCGCTCCTGCGTGGCACAGTGAGCAGGCAGTAGCCCACTTGATACAGAAGGTCCTTAAATCCAGGTCACAGAACAAGACACCCTGTCCCAGTCAGTGGATTACATGAACAGATCAGATTTCAATCAGCTAAATTTTAAACTTACCTGAACTTCACCAGTGGAGAATCTATTTGTAACTAAGGCTGCGTCAAGCCGGGGTTGATTAAAAAAAGAAAAACAAACTCATTCTAAATATCTGGAACTTGACACAACCTCTAATCTGGACGTAACCATTCTACCTGCCCCTACTTAAACTGGAATTCTCAGGAACGAAAGCACAGAAGAAAAATCTGCTGGCAGAATTGGTGATGTTATAGGAGGAAAAATAATGCACAGAATATAAAACAAAATATTTATTATAGCTACAGCATTTAGGAACACCTCAGGAATGTGGATGAGATGCAGCAGCTATTTTTTTATTCCTTTCTGTGTTAATCAGAGATACAAGCTGGAGTATTTCTGGGTGTACAAACTTCCCTGCAAAACAAAAGAAAGGGAAAATTAATTAAAAACGCTCTCATTTTCATACACGTGGAAGTTTGACAGTGAAAGGTTAGCAGTGATATTGCTTTAGGCTCAAAATAAATGCCAGATTATGCTTTTAGGGAAGAGAATACTCCCATTTTACTCCAACTATGGAATAAATGTAACAGTAGTCACAGTTATTTTTGCCCCAAAACTCAGAAAAATATTTCGTGCTTAAAAGCTGAAAAAAGGACACACTCTGACCAGGACAATGCCATGCTGGGTATCCTACCACAGGAAACCACTCCCAGTACAGGCGCAGGTCAGCACCACGTCAGGCCTCTACCAAGACACCAGCTTTGTATTACTAGGTTCTAGTAAGAGGACAAAAATGTCAACTAGAAAAATCAAGTGTTCCAGCTATGCTGATGTCCTTTTTCCCCTTCTTCCCTAATCCAATTATTGCATTTTTCAGAGAGCTTATTATTTCGCTAAGGAGACTTGTCAGCGACTACGTCTAGTGATTGCTGGTCCTCTCCCTGAATTTGTCTGTATTTTTTTCACGGGATAGGACAACTTAGTCACAGTGCTCTCCTGGTGTTCAACTCCATTGCTAAAATAATAAAGACTATTTTTTTATATAATTTTCCTTTCAACCCTCAGTTTATTGTGGAAAGGATGAAAAGCAGTGGACAGAATAAAAAGTAATAAAATTGCACCACCTGAAACATTTCACTGAGCTGGTGCTCACGCATCTCTGACAGGTCACACAAGCCCACAGAGGGATAACAAATTCTACTTCACTGGTTCATGAAACATGAACAAAAAAGTAGAAACAAACTGGTATCAGAGCATTGGTCGAGACTGAAGCCTCCTTTAATACCCCTTCTGATGTTACAGGGAGATCCTTAAACAGATGCGAGTGTAATGAAAGCAGGGCCTCTCCATAAGTAAAAAATGATCTAAAAGGAACCTGGTATAAATGAAGCTCAGGTTCAAAACTTACAGATAAACATAAGGTATGTTCACTTTGCAGTAAGTTTCCCCAAAAATACTTAGAGTACTTGAACAATGAGTAAAATAACTAGTTCTCGCTTGCTCTGGATGTCTATCAGGAAAAAAAGCAATTTCATTTCATTTATGAAAGAAAAAAAAATAAAAATAAGCCCAAATGCCATACCAGCCGTTGAATCGTAAAAATCCTGCAGTCTGCCAGGTGTGTTTTCCAACTCTTCGTACTCAAATGCTTGCAGTATCATCTCACACTGATCCAACTGTTTTACAAACTTGGCCTCTGCAGTACGCTGATTTTCGTATTCCTGAACAGATAGGCAATTATAAGAAAATAAAACTTGTTCTGAAACAGGGTATTAGAAGCTGTTTACAGATGCAGAATTTTCTTCATTAGTATAAGCCACTCCATAAATATTCATGACAGTTACAACTTTTCCTCTCTTTTAAGACTGTTACGCAGCAAAACACTTGAAATAAGTATATGCCAAATTTCTATTAAATGTAAGAATAGAATTCTTTTTCATGCTCTTGGCTCTAAACATGCCAAGTGTTCTGGCTGAATCAGAGATGATATGGAGACAACCCTACAGAAATATGCAAGTTAAATACTAGGTTCTCTTTAACAACATTTAATATATAAAGATCTTCTCAGGCCAAGCTAAAGCCATGAGTTACCACAGTGTGAGCTTATGCACTACCATTACCGATTTATTCATACCTATTTTGCACTTTTCTCCACCACTTGCTGTCCTTATAAGGAATCGTTCTTTACATTTCTCCTGTCACTCCTTCTTAATCTCTTTGATCTAATCTGTCTGAGCTGCTTATGTCTTCATGTCTCTCCTAGGAGACAGGGAGGGGAGTCATTAAGGGGTTTCCTCCCCTTCAGACTTTAAGTCCTTTAATCATTCTGCTGCCTTTTCCCTCTCTCCAGTTATCATCAGTGCATATTTGTGAGTCACTCACATTTCTCATCAACTTGAACAATTTTCACAGAATCACAGAATTGTTGAGGCTGGAAAAGACCTCTGAGATCATCAAGTCCAGTCTATGACTCAGCACCACCACAACAGCTAGACCACAGCACTAAGTGCCACATTTCCAGCCTCTCCTTAAACACCTCCAGGGACGGTGACTCCACCCCTTCCCTGGGCAGTGCATCCCAATGCCTGAGCACCCTCTCCATCAGAAAGGGCTTCCTGAGATTCAACCTAAACTTCCTCTGATGCAGTTTCAGGCTGTGCCCTCTCATCCTGTCACAAGTTGCCCAGGAGAAGAGCCTGACTCCCACCTGACTACAACCTCCCTTCAGGGAGTTGTAGAGAGTGATGAGGTCCCCCTTGAGTCTCCTCTTCTCCAGGCTGAATACCCCCAGCTCCCTCAGCCTCTCCTCACAGGACTTTCCCTCCAGTCCCTTCCCCAGCCTCGTTGCTCTCCTCTGGACCTGCTCCAGCCCCTCAGTGTCTTTCTTGCAGTGAGGGCCCCAGACCTGCACACAGCACTCGAGGGGAGGCCTCACCAGTGCTGAGCACAGGGGCAGAATCACATCCCTACTCCTGCTGGCCACACTGTTCCTGACACAAGCCAGGATGCCATTGGCCTTTCGGGCCACCTGGGCACACTGCTGGCTCGTGTTCAACCAGTTGTCAACCAGCACTCCCAGGTCCCTCTCTGCTGGGCCACTCCCCAGCCACTCCCCCCCAGTCGGTAGCGCTGCAGGGGGTTATTGTGGCCTCAGCCCATCGACCCAGCCTGTCCACATCCCTCTGCAGTGCCTTGTTATCCTCTGGCAGATTGACATTGCCCCCAAAACCTGGTGTCATCTGCAAACTTACTAAGGGTAGACTCAATCTCCTCAACCAGGTTGTCAATAAAGATGTTGAACAGGACTGGGTCCAGTACTGATCCCTGGGGGACACCACTGGTCACCAGATGCCAACTGGATGCAGCACCATTCACCATCACCCTCTGGGCCTGGTCATCCAACCAGTTTTTAACCCAGTGAAGGGTGCATTTGTCCAAGCATGGGCTCTCAGCTTTTTCAGGAGGATGCTGCAGGAGTCTGTGTCCAAGGATTTGCTGAAACTGAGGTAGACCACATCCACAGCCTTCCTCTCCTCCACTAGGTGGGCCACCCAGTCATAGAAGGAGATGAGATTGGTGAGGCAGGACTTTCCTTTCCTAAAGCCATGCTGGCTGGGTCTGATCCCCTGGTTGTCTTCTACATGCTGCTTGATGGCACTCAGGATGATCTGCTCCATAACCTTGCCAGGCACCGAGGTCAGGCTGACAGGCCTATAGTTCCCTGGCTCCTCCTTCTGGCCCTTCTTATGGATGGGCATCATGCCAGGGGCATTAGCCAGGATCAGTGATAAATGATGGAGAACAGCTTAGCCGGTTCTTCGACCAGCTCCCTCAGCACCCTAGGATGAATCCCATCCGGACCCATGGACTTGTTGGGATCCAACTGGCACAGCAGGCCACTAACTACTTCCTCCAGCATTACAAGAGGGGTATTCTGCTCCCCATCCCTGTTTACCAACTCAGGAGTCCAGTTGTTCCGAGGACAGCCAGTCTTCTTGCTGAAGACTGAGGCAAGAAAGGTATTAAGTACCTCAGCCTTTTCCTTATTTTCTGTTACTATGTTCCCCCCCCCCATCCAATAAGGAATGGAGATTTTCCCTGACCGTCCTTTTGTTATTGATATATTTATAAAAGCACTTTTTGTTATCCTTTACAGAGGTCGCCAAATTAAGTTCTAACTGAGCTTTCGCTTCTCTAATTCTCTTTCTGCATTTTGCTGTCATTTGCTTCCAGTGATGGCTGCGGATGGGTTTTACCATTTCATTTTCTTTTTTTCTAAGCCTCCTGCATTTTATCTGGTATCTCATCAGCTGGTCTTCTCCCGAATTTCAGAAACAGCCACAGAAAAAGGCTTCTTCCTGTGCAGGGTACCACCACACACCTTGACACCGGAAGGAAAAATATGCTGACTCCTTCACTTTTTAATGTTTGTTCAAACATTGTGGATAAAGTTACAAAGTAAAAATATATTAGAGGCATCTTTCTGCTACCTTTCTCCCCCTACACTGCACTTGCAGAGTGTCCACCACCAACACAGTCCAAAGCAACTTTCCTTGTAAGGCTGAAAGCACGAGAGGCGCAGAGACGAGGGCAGCGCTTGCTAAGAGAACTTGCCAGGAGTGCCAAAAGATTTTGCCCCAGCCACTGTTCAGCTCTGCGGCATAACTTCCTTCACTCACAAGAAGTAAGAGGGAAATGCCTCTGGCTAGCTGGGAGAAGAATATCATACCAAGTGATCAGAGGCTTCTTATTTTCTGCCTTTTTTTATTATTATTTTTAAGAGGCATCTAGTTGTTCCACTTGAAATAAGACTAGAGGGACTACACATGAATATTAGATTTTTAGGTTGCTCTCGCTGCTATGTGGGTTACACTCATACTGCTGCATTGGCGACTCAATGCCAATTAATTATGCTGAAGGTAAACAAAGAACAAATGATCAAGTGTGCATTATAGTTAATGAGAGTGATAAAAAGCTAATACGCTGAAGAACTACCTGCATACTGAAAACCAGCTCTTTTACAATCATAAGACTGAGGCAAAGAAAAAAATATATATATTAAAAAAAAAAGTCCTACAGGACCTTTGATAGATCTTATCTATCAAAAACTTGTTTTCCTCAATCATAACAGCTTCCCAAGGGAGAAGGAACCAGTGCTCAGTAAATGCACACACGTTACTTTCCAGCTCTGGTTATGCCAGTTTACCTTGAATTGTAGCACTGAAAACCCGTCCATATTGCCTGTTTCACCAAAAAACTACATCAAGGGGAAAAAAAACCAAGCCAAACAAACACAATGCTGTAATAAAAGGCAGAAACTGGCTGCAAATATCTGGAATTTAAATACAGTCCAAGTAAGAATATCAGCATGAATCACAGAGTCCAACATACAATGTTTTGTTTGCAACAACAAGTGAGTAAGAGATTAGGGACATGCTTGTCCTTATGTGACTGTACACCAGAAGAAGATAAAGCGCAGCAATTATAAACTTGAATTGTTTGGAAATAATCTAATCATGCCCAGCTTGCAACTATAAAAGATCTTACCAATTAACCATGACTTGACATCTAAAAGTTAAGTCACCTTCCAATACAGAAAATACTCTCCAACACAAAAGTTTAAGGTACCTAAGACCAGCAATCCGTGTCATTTGAAGAAAAGCACTGTTCTCTGTCAGTACACCACATTTAAGTTTAAACCAGAAGCTACTACTAAATATTTCAGCCAAATGGGTTGGTCTTACTGAACTTCACACCGCTGGCCTCAGCCCATCGACCCAGCCTGTCCACGTGCCTCTGCAGTGCCTTGCTACCCTCTGGCAGATTGACATTGCCCCCAAAACCTGGTGTCATCTGCGTTGATAAAGAAATGGAAGCCACATAAATTACTGACTGTGTAAAAGGCAGAAAATACATCATGGCATCACCAGCTCCTGTTATTTTTTTCCTCGGTTAGAAAGATCATGAACTGCAAATGGCCAGATATGAACAAAAGAGCTAACTTAGTAAAAAAAACAAGAGGGCTGGGTGTCAAGGACAAACCCTTCCTTCAGTTGTACAAACCAAGCTTTGGACAGGAACATCTGGAACTCTGCAAGGCCAAAGGCAGAAGCTGGCTATTTTGCCAAAGTTTGGGGTTTCTGTTTGAAAAGGTTTTCAGAGTGCCTTGACCTATACTGTTGCTTTATCTCCCAAGCAAAAGAATTTACCTTGCTTGACGTCAAAATAAGAGACGACACAGTTTCATAGGTAAACATGAAGAGGAAAATAGGTCACCCTGAATTTTAGCAAAGAATTAAAAGAATCAAAGCTTACTTCCCAGAGTTCATAGATTTCTTTCCTGAGGTCCTCTGACAGAAGCTGAGTCAGTTGTTGCATAGCTGCCTGGAAAAAAAGAACCTATTTCCATTTATCCGTTTTTTGAGCAAGCACATTTTTACCAATACCTTTTGTGAACAACCACCTACTTGTTATCAAGTTTGTAGAAACACATACTACACAGTATATTATTCTAAAGTGCACTTGTACATAAATCTGCCAGAGAAACTGTAGGACCACACAGTGAAGAATTTTTTCTGGAAGCTGCTTAAGTGTGTTGTCAGACAACTAGTCCAAAACATAAGAAAAACAACCTGAAGGTACATCCTTTATCTTCAAAGGTCCAGAAAAAAGCACAGAGCAAAACAGGCAAGTCAAACACCTCAGAACTGCTATCAATTACCAGCTCTGTCTTCAGGGTTTAACTGAAGTGGAGACAGCATTTGAGCTTCATAAGTTATAGGTGCAGTTCATAAAAACAGCTTCAAAATACTAATTCCTAGTGGTGTTGAGCAATTGCTCCATCCCAAACACTCAAGTAGCACACCTCCAGCAGCAGAGTTAAGAACAGTTACTGACTGTCAGGCAGGCAACACAACATAAGCCTTTAAAAATCTCCAATTCTGAAAAACGGAGAAAAAAAATAAAACCATTTAATACTCCGCAGGAATAAAAAGCAGCGTTCCCAGATTGAGATACCATTCATTCAACAAGAAAAATCTTGGTGCAAGGTTTAACACAGCCTCAAAGTGATGGTGTAACCAGCAAGCAGAAATTGTTCTGCACCCTTTTTGTGCTCTTCCAGATGATCAGTCTCATTCCTGTGCTATCTCTACTTTTTCCTTGTAATACCAAAGGCTGCTTCCTAAACAATCAACATTGCAGGCAAGACAAAAGTTTTGTGCCATGATCGTTTTTCCACAATATGGCTCAAGTGAATCAGCTGCTCCCCACCACTGAAGCGTCAAGGTCTCATTCCAAAAAAAACCAAAAAAGCAGAAAAAAAAGACTTCCAAAAAAAAAAACACCCCACCAAAACTTTTTTTTTTTAAAAAAAAAAAATCAAGTTCATGTTCTGCTGCCTTAGCCTTGGTGAGACTAGCTGATGAAACTCATTGCACAAGCAGCAAACTTTGGAACCAGCTCAACATCAGCTGTTAGAAAAAAGAGGAATAAAGGACGCTGCAGGGGACGCAGTGCATTGATAATTCAGCTCAAGCCACATCATGAATCTGTTGGCCTTGGTGTATTTTTACAACAAAGCATTTCAGAGTCAGCCCAGGTGTAAACTGTTTGACTGTCTTTCCCACAAAGTCAATAGCAAACAGTGAAATGGGAGCATAAGGAGCTGCAAATACTTAAGAAAACTTCTCAAACATACTTTGGCATCGAAATAGCTTCCTCATTGCCTAAATACAAATGCGAATTTCCCTCTAGGCAAAGTTGAAGCCTGATCCTCTGTGACAAAACAACCCTTTGAGGTCTCCAAGAAAGAGGGAAGAGGGTTCTATTGTGTAAGAACACACTAGGAAGTACACTGAAAAAAAGAAATTACAAAATTGCAGTCAGTAAAGACTACTTCAGGAACACTGAATAACCCCTTGATCTTCAATTGCCACCTTCTTAGCAAAGAGATTACTCCTAGTACTCCTAGGGTTAATCATAGCGGTCCGCCCCTCCCAAGTTTTAAACAGGCAAGTATAAAAGAGAAATAAAAACTGCAAGTTTGTTACTCTCTGAAGAACTTGCAGCCTCTAAAGAGTTTCCGAGGCATCGCGTCGCCCTCTAGCTGTGGCTGGAGGAGTGGTTTATATCTTCAAATAATGCAGCAAACCAGAAATGACAAACATACATTGAACAACCACTGTACCGTGGATACACACAAGGCCACGCTGCACTCAAAGACTCATTACCTGTGTTTGGGGTCCTGTGCAAAAGGCTGAAATAAAGTCTCCATCACAACAACATGACCGCACGAACGACCCACCACGAACTGTCATCCCTTCTCAGTGCACCCGCTCCCTGCTCCCCACCTCTTGGTAAGGCCATCTACATGACTCGTTCAGGCTACCAAAAATCCAGCTAGTTCAGGAATAAATGTCCAGCGTGAACATTACTTCAATGGATCTCCTTCCTAACTTTGTACTTGGTGACGTACAAAAATTACAATGCTCAGTTGCGGCATGCTTGTCCAATGCCAGTGACAGCATGACACTGCTTAGATGATCTCTTCACTACCAGCAGAACATTAAAAACATGCAGAATGCTTCACAGATACAGCTTCGAGCCTTATGTCCATACCTCTTCTCTCCTGTGTTTCTCCTCTTTTGAGATATTATCTGCGGGAGCAATATCTCCAACAATGCATTCAGCCATATCGTGAACCAAAGCTAATCGTATGCATCTGACAAAAAGCAGAGACAGAATAATTAAGTTTTTTCAGCATTTTAAGTTATATCTTGTTCAAAAAGCTAAGACTTCAACATTTATTCTCTTCATGTATTTTACAGAGTTTTTTTCATTTCTTAATTTTACATAACATTTGTCACTTCCTAGCTAAGGAAAATAGTTTCCACCTAGATGTGATTTTAATTCCTGATTTCTAGCTACTGCTGCTTGTAAATGTAGATTCAAGCATACAAGAGCACAGCATTCAAAAATAATGCACTTAGCTTTTGCATGCTTGGATTTGGAGATCTTCTGATTACTACAATATATAGTCCACATTAATGCTGCAAGAGGCAGAATGTACTCTGACTGGAGTCATCCAATATATATAATCAGACATTCGCAGCTCTGTAGAATATGTCAATCTGCAGCAGAATACTCAAGAAAGCTTTCATTATTTTCATCAGCTCCTGAAGGGGCAAAGCAAGTATGATCCCATACTAGACTTCACAACTCATTCAACTCTAATGATGGCTTCTTTTCTGCACTATATGATTTCTAAGGCTCCTTACTGCTGCTGAGTGCCAAGCCTGTCAAAATCCACACAGCGTACGGCTTTGCTTTTTCTGTCTGTTGCTTCAAACTGTGTTTCGCTTACTTGTGGCTTGAGAGAAGGCCAGCTCAGAGTGTCTACTTAATAACTTGCCTCAGCACCTGGAATTTAGCAATAATAGTCTTTAGCTCCTTTCAGCATTCCAGGTAAACAGCACCCTGTCCAAAGGAAGGAGGGAAAAGAGGACGGGAAAGGATTTCAAACTCTTTCAGTGTGCTTTAAAAGTTCTTCCTCAGGATGCCAGCTATTCAGAGAATGGTTTGGATTGGACAGGACCTCAAAGACCATCTAGTTCCAACCCCCTTGCCATGGGCAGGGACATCTCCCACTAGACCAGGCTGCTCAAAGCCCATCCAGCCTGGCCTTGAACACTTCCAGGGAGGGAGCAGCCACGACACCCCTGGGAAATCTGTTCCAGTGTCTCACCACCCTCACAGTGAAGAATTTCTTCATAGTATCTAATCTAAATTTACCCTCTTTCAGTTTAAAACTGTTACCCTTTACCTTATCACTACATTCCCTAATAAAGTCCCTCCCCTTTCCTTCCTATAGGCCCCACTTAAGTACTGTGAGCCTCCCTGGCTGAACACCCCAAGGCTCTCAGCCTGTCCTCACAGGGCTGCGTTTTGGTTGCAGCTGTCTCACAACATTAACACATGTCCGTGATAACCATAGGCAGTCCCACCTGTCCTTGTTAAGGGTTTTGTCTTCGGTCACCAAAGCCATCATCGCCATCCTGTACATGTGATCGGACACGCTCTCCGGCTTCGCCACGTTCCTGTACACCCATCCCGTTCGCGGTACCCTCTGCGTGAGGAAAATGTCACGGAAACATTAAAGCCTTTGGCTTCGAGGGACCTCGTTCCAGAGGCACCAGTAGGAATTTTGCCCCTCCATGCCCGGGTGAGCTTTGATGCTTGCCGGTAACACCCGCCCCAACAGCCAGGCTCCCCCGGGGCTGTGCTGGAACACAGGTAAAGAGAACGCCCCCTCCTCGCCTTCACGGTGCTGGCGTCGAGGGGCCGGGACAACCCACCCTCCCCCGGCCGGTGTTTCCCAGCCGCAGCCCCCATCCCGGCCGCTTCCGCTGGGCAGACGCCGCGGCTGGGCCGGCGGTCGCACGGCGGAGGTCCCGGCTCTCCGCCCGCCGCCAGGCCCCGTAGGCCAGGCCGGCCGTGCTCCCGCCCCGGTGAAGGACCCGCGGCACCCTGGACGGTCTCGCCGCCCCGCGCTCACCTTGAGCTGCCCCAGGAGGCGCAGGAAGGGCAGCAGGCCGCTGCAGCCGCTCGCCCCCGCCGCCATCAGCCGCCCTGCAGCCACCGCCTCCGCCCGCCCCTCCTCCTCCTGCCGGGCCGGGCCCGGAGGCCGCGGCTCTGGGCGGTGCCGCGGAAAGGGAAGGGGTGGCTGGGCCCAGCCGCCGAGCGACCGGCCTGCGGGGGGTGACGGAGGTGCGGTGGGACCGTAGCGACAGCGCTCAGGCTTCTTGGGGATTAAATAACCACAAACGGCGCGTTAATTGCAACGACTCGGGGCGCGATGGCAAGGGGGAAGCGGCCCGAGGGGCCGGGTCGCTGGCAGGCGAGAGGGGAAGGGAAGCGGGTGGTGTGCCCGCCCCCGGGCTGCGGGAGGGTGGAGGAGGCCCGGGGGTGCGGGATGGGTAGGCAGGTGGGAGTAGCACATACTTGGGTCAAAACCGATCGTATATGTCAGTTACACCAGTTATATCAAAACTGACCTTTAGCACACGTAAAGAAACCCCTAAAACCAACCAACCAACCAAAAACCCCAAAACAAAACACCACCAGCAAGGGTAAGTAGTGCAAAGTCATGTAATTATTCAGAGAAGAAAGGGTAATTATCGAAATGGCTGCACTCAAGAGTTTTAAATTATTTGGGGACTCCTGGATTCTGGCTGCAGGCACCTCCAGCACTTTCATGAGTTGAACAAGTAACACTGAGTTACTCTGCAGTCTGTGGATTTTCAAAGTACATTGTGTTTCTTTGCTATTTTTTTTTATTGCTAACTGAAATAGCAGAGAGCAGTTTAACTGTGGTTAATGAAATACGTTGTTTTCAGAAAAGAACATCTGCAATTTGCTGGATACTAACAGGGAGCAGAGTATTTTAATTTTTGGTCGTTTATTCTTAAACGCACAACCAAACTAAAAATAAAGCCTGAGCAACATATTGGTGACTGTGCTAAGGCTATCTTCCCACAATAAACAAGAATCATAGACCAGGAAGGTCATCAGCTTTGCATTTGTGCACAATCATTAGGTTGGTGGGAAAGGACTTCTGGGTGTTTCACAGTCCAGCCTCCTCACTGAAAGTAAATCACATCTGCTGCGGTTTTGTTTTGACAGCTCTTGAAACCATCCAATATAAAAAAAATCATAGTTTGTACTGGTTAACTACCTTCCAAGTAAATTGTTTCAAAATATCTTCTTTTGACCTCCCAAGCCACTTCTGCCCGTGGTTTCATGTTGTATTGCCAAGAAGAGTTTAGCTCAGTGATATTTGTAAACGCCCTTCAAGCAGTTGTAGCCCTAGCTGCCCTTCAACAGGCAAAACAGGCCTGGGATCCCTCAGCCTCTCCTTCAAAGTGATATGATTGAGATCATGACCATCTTGGTAGCCTTCACTGGAGATGCCCCATCTTGATCTGGAGAAGCACCGGACTGGGTCCTGTGTCCAACCAGGGCTCCACCCCCACCAAGCAGAGCGAGACAGTGGTTTTCCTCAGTCTATTTGCCCTACTCCTTCTAACGTAGGCTACTGCAGGGTTTGCTCACTTTGGGATGAGAGCACTCTTTGCTCGTATTGAACTTGGTTTTCACGTAATCCCAGGTCCTTTTCAGCAGAGCTGAACAACCAGGCTGTTTCTTCCCAGTCAGTAGCAATGGAAGGGCTTACTCTGCCTCAGGTGCAGAGCTGAGCATTTCTCCTTGTTTGTGTTTCTCCTTGTTGAATGTGTTAAAGTTTCTGCCATATTCTCAAAGTCTCTCAGAACTGAAGCTCTAACATTTAGTGTCTTAACCACCTCCTCCAACTTAGCATTACCTTAAAATATGCCAAAGGCGCATCCTGTCTCATGGTCCGTTTTTGATGGAGACCATGAGCTGTATGGGCGTTAGTATCAACTCCTGGAGTACTCAACGTGTTATGGACCTTCAGGCAAATTGCCAAGCCACCGACTGAGCCCATCAGCCCAGGCAGTTTTCAATGCATCTAGAAGCCAGCTTGTTCATGCTGTATTTCCTCTGTGAGTCAAAGTGCTATGGGAAATATTTCAAAAGCTGCACTGAAGTCAAAATCTATTGTGTTCACTCCTCACCCATGTAACTAGATGTTTCATCATAGGATGCAATCAGGTTGGCCAAGTGTGCTTTGTCCTTCATAAATCCATGCCAGCTTTCCTTCATAACTCCATACCTTCTTATCCTTTACAAGGCTCCTTCTAATACAGCTTCATCAACTTTTCTTTCTGCATCTTGCAGTCTCTGTGGCTGCAAACTGAATCCTTCTGGTTTTCTGAAAGATTGTCAAATACCTTTTGAACTCAAACAACCATAAAAATAACACAGAGTAATTTAGTAATTTGCATTTTAAATATGATGCTGTATCTAGTTCAGGAATGTTGCTTTTAAGACTAGCTGATAGCAGATCCTTTGTCTTTTAACCCTTCTCGAATCTTTCTATTCAGTGTGTGTGTTTAGTATTCACAGGCCTTTAAAACCAGTAAGCCATTTGCTTTTGCCAATTCTTTAATAATTCTTTAACATGGATGAGACTTGAACAACACACATGAGGAGGCATGATTTTCAGTTTTTTTTTGACAACAACTCGTTTCCCACTGGTGTCCTTAAGATACATTTCTAGAACAAACTCTTCTATGATATTAAAGAGGCTGGGCTTGCAGGCCCTGACCTCGGCTGTCCAGTTAGTTTAGAGAATAGTATCAAATGCTGCACACCCACATTCACAAGTCGATTTTCTAGTCATCTGAATGTCTCTGCTCCATTTGAACCCTTTGGAGCTGTGAATGTCCTGGAGACATGAGGTTTCCCGTGGTGTTAGAAAGAATTAAAAAGCTGCTGAGTAACAGGATGTCAAAAACATTATATAACATCATGGTGGAGAATGATTTCTCAGGCACCAGCTATAAGTAATGTCTTGGTCTACTTTTTTTCCCCTTATTTATTTATTTATAAGTGTACACTAACATACTATTTATGTGGGATAAAATGTGCATGAAACACACTTGTACTTAATACAACTGTTGTAATTCTTTTCTATGTGTATTTTATATTTTCTATGTGTATTTATGCGTAATACTTGTAATATTTTGTAATATTTGTATTTAGGTAGTGTAATTTTTGTAGTATTTGTAAATTTTGTAATATTTGCATTTATATCGTTCTTCTGCATGCACTTTGTATGCTATTTTTGCATTTATTTATTTACTTGCATTTTCTACCTGGTCATTCTGTGACAGTACTAGAGGTATCATTTATGAGTTTTTACAAGTACTTAATAAATGCATTATATGTAGTATTAAATGCGTAGACTCTCTGTAGGCTGGAAGATCACAGTATAGTACAAATTCTAGCTCTATTAAAATCTGATGCGATTTTATTCTTGACTAAGTAGCTCAAAAAGAGAAACAAATTTGGGATGCTCAGATCCTTGCAATTTTAAGCAGCGTTTTTATTTAGTTCAGAATCTTTAGCAAGGACTTGCAAAGTCTCCCTACAGGATATAAAAATAGTCTTAAGGCTTAAATCTGAATCTTTCATCAGCCTCAGATGGCTTTTTTCCTCCATCTTTTGCCAGAGCAGATGGGTATTCCAAAGGAGAAAGAAAAAATTAATTACCACAGGGTAATTATTATTTGGTGGCTGGAGGTGGCGCTCTCTGCCCACAAATTTCTTCTTCGATGACAGTTGTAGCCCAGTGCCAGGCTGAAATTATGCTTTAATTTCTGTAAGAAATAGCGCTAGGGAAAAGGGGATACTTTACACGCTTAGCACAGTAATGTGAAAATCGTCTCCACGAATGCCAGATGACTGGGGACAGGCCTATTAACTACCCATAAGATGAATCTTAAGCAGCTTGTGGTTTACATAACGTAACGTCGACAGTAGCACATGGGATTCTGAAAACTCGTGTGTTCTCCCAGAGTGGACACTGCAAATGTTGTGTTGGCACAATACCTTCAGGAAAAGCAGTTGATTAATTGGATTCATTTGTTACCATCTCACAGAGAAAAAAAAAAAGAAAAAAAAAAAGAAGGAAAAGAAGTTATGTAGTTCACTGGATATAGCGAAATGGTTGCATATCACAGATCCAACAGGTGGGAACAGCAGCCCTGATGTCCCCTGTAAGAGCAAAAAGATTGAAGAGCACCTGACAGACACAGTAGATGGTCATTTCCGGTCTCCAGAATGTGTTATATTTTTCTTTACCTGAGGCAATCTTAGCAATGATGTAGAAGTAACTGAAGAAAATCTGTTGCAAGAATCCTCAGTAACAGTATGGAAAAGAGCAAACCCCTGGAGTGACCAGGACGTGTGTGCCACATGAGGTCTCCCGCCTCTGCCACACACCTCGCGGGGGCCGGGCTCTGTGTCCTTCTGCCGGGGGAGCCCTGTGTCAACCTGCGCCAGTTGTCGAAGCAGGCAAGAGAGTCACCACGTGCTGGTGTCTGTGCCAAGGGCTGGACAATTTCTGCTGAGATTTCCTCTACAGCTCAAGCAGGAAAGGTTGCAGGAAGTAGGTTAACATTGATAGTGTTAACTGAGGGCTGGTTATTATCTGTAAGTATTGGCGAAATCCAGCCTAGGGGTAAGTGAATGAGGCTTGATTTGGGCTGGCCATTTACACTCATTTGACCACAGAGCCTAGTGTTTTGGGAAGGTCCAGCCTTTGGGTTTGAGAAGGAATGCAGGCACCTGTAGGAGCAATGGATGTGGAGTTTGTAGGATTCTAGTTCAAGTCCAATGGGCTCTGTTTGGGTCACCCAGCAGCCCACATCTGCATTGCAGTGTGAGGCAACCTCAGTGCCTAAGCCACCAGCCACTGTGGAGCAGCCCGGGGGACTGTTTTCTCTGCTGTGATCCTGCACATCAGGTGTGGCTGCAATCTGCAATCTGTGATCTGCACAGTGTGGTGAGAGGGGGGATGCTTCAGAGAAGGGCTGCTCCAGATGCCTTTTGCCAGCCGTGCTCCAGCAGCCCCATCACACCGGGCAGTGCACCAGAGCCATCAAGTCAGAAGTAAGGGAATAAAAAGGAAATGAAGAGAATGTTTCAGTCTTTAGTGAAATGTGCAAACATCAATGAAAGATGTATCAGGAGGCTGAGGAGAAAGTAGGCTTATGGTAGCCTTCCTGTAGTCGGCAATAGGTGACCAGAGTAGCCTCATTGGTGTTGGCAACCTTTGGGATCACTACCAAAAAAACCCCCATTATTCTCACTGCTGTTGCATCACATCTTGTGCTTTCTGTCCTTAGCAAGAGATTTGCTATCACAACCCTTAGGATTAGCCTATCTAAACCTACAAAATGAAGAAAAAAGTGCTTCTCCCTTATTTGTGTAGCACATCGGCGGTGCCAGGACTAGAATTTTAGAATAACATATTTAACAACAACAACAACAAAAATAAAGTCAATTTAAGAGCAAATCAATCTTACATGAGCAGAACGTTTCTAATGCAAAAAGGCAGCTGAATTAGAGGATTAGGTCACACTGCCTGATTAACATCATTTGATCTTCTGCTATTGAAAAGCCACTGGGCTTCTCAGAGAATGGAAGCATTCAAACTTTAAATGAAACCACAAGCCTAGCTTAGAAAAAAACTGCTAAACTGAAAACTTGCCTTGCTTCAGTAATTGTCAGTTTCTCTCCGCTGCTGGGGGATGCATCCAAATCAGGATTTAGAAATCCCTCACATTTCGATACAACAAAGAAGGGCTGCAAAACTGAACAAGGGAATCTTAGGCACTACCTGGGAGAGACTTACAGCATGTGAAGTATTGCCTTGCTTTCCCATGTCATATTTATTTCTTGTTTAAAGGTGGAGAAAAGATGGTAAAAGAACTGTTTCATGTTTGTTTTCTTTGTAACACATTCGCTATTGGTTTTGCCTTTTTAACTTTTTGTGGGGGGTGGGGAGGACGCGATAAAAAAATGAAGCCCACCCTGGACTGCAAGGCCCACTCAGGATCTGAGTGGTACCCGCTGATGACATTTGATAAGACAGCAAGAGAGGAAGGGAGTTCTAGTTAATAGTTTTTATTTTTTAAAACAATATTTGTTTTAACTTGAATGACTAATGAACATTTTTAATGAAGGAACCTTTTGTTAAAGTTTTAACTCTTGCTTGGGAGCCCCCAGGCAAAATCGTAACACATCAGCCTTGATCACAGTTTTTCTAAGGTACAGCAAGATGGAAGGAACCTTTATATGATATAATTTAAGCACTTCATCACTGAAAACATCAAGGATAATAGTAAACCCCACATAAAATAAATAAAAATCCCCCATCTACCTTTCTTACCTTTTCTGTTAAGAAGTTTTTACTGTTTTCACTTATTATGCTCTAAATTAATTTTGAAGAGATTTTTACAGTCCCCTGCCAATGTCAACACTTAAAGTAAATAGCAAGCAGACAGAAATTAAAGAATTTATTTCCTATCTTTAATGACCTGATGATCAGTTTGCTCAAAGGAATTTTCTGTGCTCTTTGGAAAGTATTAACCAGTATTCATGAGCAGTGTCCTTTTTTATTATTTGAAAAAAATATTAATTTAAGATTCATGATGTTATTTTCGGTCATGGTATTAATTCTTTTGTTCTGTATGGGGAAAACCCCAATGTTTTAAAATATGGAAAAGCTGTGGATGTCATTCCTCCTCAGTCATGCTTTAGGCACTGCGTGTTCATATAACGAGCACACAGATCCTGCTCAGTCTACTGCATTTTCATCCGTCTCCCAAATGCTGGCCAAGTCAGGCCCTGCTTAGCTTCCAAAATCAGATGTGATCCGGCATGTAACAATGTAAAGAAAAATAAACCCTGAGAGGCACTCTGGATTATAATGTAAATTTTTTTTGACATCCAAGAAAGAACAAAATGGAAGTTTTATCACAGCTCTGCTTCCTTTTGAGTGCCCCCACCCACCCTCATTACTGTGAGCAGGGTTTTCTCAAAATAAGGGCACACTGATTTGTTTGTTATTTTAGGCTCTGAGAAGAAGGTCAGACTGGAACACTGTCCCTGCGTTCTGGTCCCATTAAGGACCTGTAAATGTACTTATCTCCATCCACTGCAAACCAGTTCATTGTCTTTCAGAAAGAGCTTATGATATCATAAAACTCTGTGTGTCACTTTATATCTGATACGTGCTCGTGTATCCTTGCAGAATCTGAAGCCACTTCACTCCTGTCGGTTCTCATGAGAGGAGAGATGCCCTGTAATTGGCTTTATTAGCCTCATGCCCCAGCCCTCAGTGGTTGGCTGTTAATTCATCAGCTGGTGACAGTGCTCAGCTGGTTTGTGCCCCGAGCACAGAGTGGGGGGCAGAGGGGGTACAGCACTGAGGCCACAGGGCTCTGCCATGAGGGCTGCAAGGAGGCTGCA
This sequence comes from Trogon surrucura, assembly GCA_020746105.1. NCBI lineage: Eukaryota > Metazoa > Chordata > Aves > Trogoniformes > Trogonidae > Trogon > Trogon surrucura. The sequence continues at coordinate 59,897,716 of CM036618.1, forward strand.
AAGGGTGGGACCTGTAGCCACGGCTGGAGGCTGTGCCCCCTTCTGTCTCGTATGACCAATGCAGCTCCTGCTCTAACTAAAAAAATAAATATAAGAATAAAAATTAAAAAAAAATCCTGCTTGCTATTTTTGTCCAAATATTTGAGCCCCTCAGACATCCCTGGGCAAAGCACACCAGCAATTGGCATGCCCTTGCTAATCCAAGGGAACCTTTTGCAAGGGCCTCTGCTCCCAACCTGAGATTGACTCTAATTATCCATTGTTTTGTCTTCCTCCCTGTGAGCCTCCTGCTGAATGCATTGTGCCACCCAGCATATTAGTCAATCATCACAGCTTACGGAGCGCTATACTTTACATCTTGGCTTCGGTGTCATTCATGTGCACTGAGTGGAGACAGCAAGCAGTTTTAAGACGCTGGGTAGATTTAAGCGTGCTCGGGCCTGTCTGTCCCTATAGTAAATAGCTTTGCTGACATTTAAGCTGCACATGGCTTGATGTTAGGTCAAACAAAAATGTCACACTATAATCACTTTTTAAATAGCTGTTTCCGGCTCAGTTAGTACTGTATAGTTCCAGAAGAGAAAGCACTTACAAGCTGACAGACAGAAAGAGGAACCGTCTGTATAGGATGTTTGCCTAATCCCATCCCTGCCCTTGCCTGTCAGGCTTGGGGGCTTTGTTTGTTTAAAAAAAAAAAAAAGGAGCGTATACAATTTAATGCCACCATACTTTTCAGCTGGGCAGACTCTAAAGAAAACTCATGAATAAGTTCTGGGGAGGACCCTTTGATGTAGCTGTGAGGGGTTGGGATGGCCATGGGGGGGAACCTGCCCTCAGCAGCATTTGGGGTTGTTACTGTCTCGGGGCACTATGCTGCTGAGATACCACTGCTGGGAGGAAACATGTAGGTAAGATCCTAATGAGCTCTGACTGCTGAAAATGTGAGGGTTTTCACATCCCCCAATACCACTCCTTAAATTAGGCTCTACCTCGGCACCAGCTTGTAGAGGACATGGACCACAGGGGAAGCTGTGCAAGATTCACTTCTTCTCTCAGCCACCTCAGTTTGGTGTGTGACTGTCTCCGTAGGGTTTCTGTGAGGCTCTGGCATCCTGCTCTGCCCTGAGCAGACACTCGCATCCCCAGGGAGCACAGCAATGGCTTGCCACGGGGCTCAGCCCTGCTCCCCGCGGACCTGGTCACACAGGCAGGGCAGAAGGGGCAGAGCACCCTGTGGTGAGGCTGAGGTGTGTAGGTGGCTTTCCTCACCACCGCCCAAAAATGGCTGGAGGGAATACCTGCACCCCACCACTTAGAGGAGTGTCTGAGGTGGCTCCTTCTAACAGCTCCCACTCTCCCAAAATCAGCTATGTGTGAAGTGCTACCCACCTGCAGCTTTTTTTTTCCCCGTAAGCCATCCTGGGGATTATGAGCAGTTTGTTTTGTGGATAGGGATGGAAGAAATCATGAAGTGACAGGTAGAGTTTTCCATCATGGAACAGCTGTAGAAGGCAAAGCATGAGAGATTTGTGAAATGACACTTTGTGCTCTTTTGTCCAGAAGGAACAGTGTCGGAAAAAACATGGAAACCTGTGAGGGAATAAAGCAGTCTTGTCATCAGTGGTTTAGCAGCCTTTCTTGCCTTCCACTGTAACCTTTTCCTTCTTAATTTGATCTCTGGTTCTACTTTTTCTAAGAGGCTGGTGAAACACTGGAACAGGTCACCCAGAAAGGAGGAAGAAGCCCCCTCCCTGGAAACATTCTACGTCAGGTTGAACAGGGCTCTGAGCCACCTGATCTAGTTAAAGATATCTCTGCTCACTGCAGGGATGTTGGACCAAATAGCTCTTAAAAGTCCCTTCCATCCCAAAACATTCTATGATTCTAAGGTGGGAGGCTGAGAAAGTGCTGTAGACATGACTGAATGCCACCATGAGAAGTCGAGCCAAAGTCTGAAACACCCTGACTGCTGTTTCATGGAGGCTACTGACCCCAGCTTGTAGGTCTTACTTGTAAGTAATTTCCTTTTCTGATTAGAAGAGTGGCACCAACCTGAATGTGTCAACATGGGGATTTCCTGCTCTGTTGATTTTCCTCAGTATTCCGAAGCAAGGTGTATGCTATACTTTTGAAGTTGAAAAGCAAGTTTATTCCTGTAGATATATATTTCCAATCTGCATTTAGACAGTAAGTAGTAAATCTTCACACATTCCTCACTTCACATCCTAGCTACTGTGGGTGGTGGCTACTGTCTAATCACATAATAATGAACACGATAGATAAGCAAAACTCTTCCACATTCAGGCTGTGGAAGATAAGCTTTTGCCAAATGCAGTTACAAACTATGGGGCACTGTGAAGGGGGAGCTGCGAAAAATATTGTAGCCTCCAGGAGGTAGGGCAGGATAATCTTTTGTTTACAACTAACCAACAGAAATAACTTTTGTTACACCTTGAATCTGTATCTGCAAATCCTTTTCTTTTAGGAAGGATTTAACAACTAGGAATGCCTGCACTCTTGCCCAACCACTGATGTGAAGGCAAGTGGTTGCAGCTGCATGCGAGATGGGGGGAGCCACTTTGGGGCGGACAGAAGGTTCATCCTGACTAGGGGATGACTAAGGAAGAAATGGAGGGATGGAGTATACACAGCAAACAGCAAATATAGTAAAATATGACCATGCATTCAAAGTCCAGACACTTCCTTGTTTAGATCATCTGCCAGTATAATAACTGAAATGGGATTAGAGGAGCCAACTGTGGGTGACCGTTCCTGAGAAAGCATAAAAAAATAGCATGCACTGAAAAACAAATGCTGTGATCTCTGGCCTTACAGAGATTCACCGGCCAAGAGGACTCAGGCTAGGGAAAAGAAAAGGCCCCATAAATGGTTCAGACACAGACTTTAATACAAGTTTACACTTTGTGTTGCGGAGTTCTTCTTTCTCATAAAAAAAACACAGTGCAGACTAAGGGTGAGCAATGGCAGTTTTGTTACATGTTATATGCAAAATCAGATATCATCATGTGTGCCACGATGAACCATCAGTGAAATGCAATGTTTAGAAGTGTAAGCTATCTCCCTTATTTTTGTCTGCTCATCATCAAATGAAGACTTAGAGAACTCAGGCAGTCTTTTTCAACCGTACAGCATATAAAATGCACTAAGGCATTCAGCTGAAAGACACTTTCTAGGAAATCAGAGTTTAATAACAAAATTATTTAAACTATGACAGTTACCTCTTTTTTTTCATGTTGAAAGAATTTCATTTTCTATTGTAGAGCATATACGCCAGATTCAGTAGTGTGTAATTAGTAGACACATTCTTGCACCATCATACATCATTCTTGTTAATGAAGATCACAAAATCGCAGAACAGTTGAGGATGGGAGGGAATTCTGGAGCTCATCTCGTCCAACCCCCCTGCTCATAGCAGGATCAGCTAGGACAGGTGGTCCAGGACCGAGTCCATTTGGCTTTTGCCTGTGTCCAAGGATGGAGATTCTGCAACCTCTCTTTGTCGTCTTTTGTGACAAGTTGCCATCCCTTTTTGCCACCTTTAAAAAGAAGAGCTCTTCCCATGTACCTCTGTTTAAATGGGAAAAATAAAACCCCAAAACATTAGAATGAGAATTAAAAAGATGTTAACATTTCCACTTTTTACTTTGCTGACTCCACATTCTTTAGTTATATGTAAAAATTTATGCAGGGATTTTATGAAGTGCTTCTTTACACCCACAATTTTACTGTTTCTTTGCAAGTGGATCATAAATCCTCAGAACTGACCAGCAGCCACGTACCATTGAAATTCCCAGGAATTTTGCAGCATGGCAAATTATCTTCTGAGCTACTGCTGCTTTTCATATCCTCTGTTTTTCATATGGGGATTCTAATCCAGTAGTATCAACCTGAATTTCTGCTGTGTGGAAAACTACTGATTCTAACTTACCTACCTTTTAAACTAAGGTTCTTTAGGTAAAGCAAGTATGCAGATACTTCCTTTTTTTGAAAAAAAAAAAAGAAAAAACAAAACAAACCAACAAACAACTGAATTTGAACGCCTGGTCTTGAATATGTTTTATATTTTAAAGCAAATGTATAATAAATTTACAGGTTGTGTAGATATTTCTAAAGAGAAAGCATGCTTTTTTGTAGAGTGTGTATCTCAATTCGGCTTTTTGACTGGGTACAGTGGCAGATGTTATGTGTGCCTTAATAGGTACACAATAGATACACAGTGTGTTTCTGCTCTGTGGGAATACGTATTTTGCTTTTTATTGTTTTGCTAGGAGTGAAATTACCGAAAGTTTTTAAAAGCAGAGGAGCAACATCCCTGTGAAAGAACTTTTGGGGTGTGAAAGTGGCACAGCGTACATACAAAGACTCAAGAAACCATTTCAAGACCGCTGGTAATTGCAGCATCCCAGTGCAAGGCACCCTGATAAACTGCTCTGCCAGATTGTTCCGCTGCCAGGCACGGACAGGTCACTGCGGTGACGTTAGGAAGATGACAGCAGTGCCTGAACAACGATCCAACCCAAAATATATTCAGTGCTTTTTTGGCTGTTCAGAGGGTCGTTCCAAATCACGTTACAAAAGAGTCACATTATAAAATTGTTGGGGTGAGATCTGTAATTGTTTTAGCTGACCTTTGCCAACTAATTACGCTGTGATTCACAATTCATAATGAAACCTACCCCAGTAAAACGTCTGTATATCGGCTTCTTTGTCTAGCTGCTGTGGGTTTTTTTTTTTTGTTAATAAGTTTGATTTTTACAAAGCTTGTCAGTGAGATTCTTGCTGTCTCAAAGTTCTGGATTGTTTTTTTATTACGCTAACATTTCAGTCGAACCAAATATGACAACTTAAAGAGGTGCAGATGGCTGTCGAGCTGGAGAGGACTGGCTGTCTAAAGTAACTGGTAGAGAAGGGAGTCTTCTACTCGGCTGACTGAAGTTTGGCTCTGCTAATTCAGTAATGACTTTTTTTCCTCAGCCTCAGTTTGTGGCTTAAAGTTTTGTACTTTCCTTGGTGTGGATTGTGACTCTACTAATGGTAAGCATTTTATTTTCTGAAAAGTTATTCCAAGGGGCAACTGTAAATTCCCTCCAAAATCATACTTATTTCACAAGTATTATGGAAATTTGGGTTTGGTTTGTTTTTTTTTCTACACTGAGTTGTCAGTTATTTGTTGTTGTTACTTGACTTTCTCTTGTAAACACTGGGACAAAATAAGCTAAAATAAGCATATGCAGAAAGGTAAAATGTAAATATTTTCCCACCAAACTTATATTCCATGATACAAGGTTTATCTGCTTTTTTTTTCCCCTGATTTCAATTTTTTTTCTTTAATCTTTTTCAAGTTTTCTTGCTTTTTTTCCCCCCACTTATTTTTCCCTTTTTTTTTTTTTTTTTTTGCAGTTTCCTGTTCCCTCATGACTTAGCTCCTAGGGGCTATGTTATAAGTGTTTTCGGTAGATACTATTCTGAAAGGAAAAACTGTTCTGCTCAAGAAAACCTGTTTTGTTGGGAGAAGAAAAAAATGTTGGTCTCACCCTTCCTCATTCTTACATCAGGAATGTTTTAGTGTCTGAACTAGAAGGCTGAAGTACTACCAGGCAGTAATATTTCAGGTAATTGAATTTGGGGGTTTTGGAGCAGTGAGGTTTTTTTGTGGTCATTGCGTGGTAATTAAGGGCTGGTCTTGGATTTTAACTTTTCCTCTTTGAAATATGAGCTCTTTTTTTTTTTTTGCACAGATTAACTGGACATTTCATTTATTGTGGCCAACAGCCAAGATACTCAGTTTATAATTGAATTACACATTTAGATATAAAGTCACAGCTCCATTTCATGCAACATTTTGCTTTGAATTTGTGACTTGCCACGTAGGAGAAGGGGAGACCTTCTGCAGTAAGGGGCTGCCGTACGACCCCGTATTTCATTGCTGGGAAGCACTGGCAGGGCAATGAGCATCCTTCCCTCTGGAAGTCCTCAGATCATCAGGTCGCTGAGAATCCTCCTAGTCCCTGTCCAGGGAGTCCTCAGACCCAGGGAAATGTTTTCTTTGCCTCTGAATGCACCTGTGAGAAACAGGTTGTGTCGTATCACATACAGTTTGTTGGTGTTGGTTGGAGCTTTATTCTGCTCTCTTTTTTGTGTGTTTTTTTTGCATGGAAACATTTCAGCAAACCTTTCTGTTGGCTTTTTGGCTGCAGCATTCCTGGGGAAAAAAAAAAAAAAAAAGAAGCGGAAATGGCAGTTTCAATGAACAGTTGGAAGCAGTGCCTCCGAAACTTTGTTCGCAGGTGTTTTTCAGCCACCCAGCAGAGCACAAAAAATGCCATAGTCAGTGTCTGTGATGAACACAGCTCGGGTATGGGCTGGGTAATACTGACAGCTCACCTTAAACAGTGTCTTGACGGAAAACGTTCCAGGAAAGAGGTTAGGAGTAATTTTTAATGGTAAATCTCCTTCTGAATTGAAGAGTTCACAGCAGAAAAAGACAAATGCATCACTTTTAAAATACACTCATTGGAAGTCATTTTCAATCAATCAGCCTTGACAAAAATAGCCTGTGAATATAATTATGAAGGTCACTTTTATTTTGGGAATGGTCTTCCTTGCTCCAGCTATTAGATATTATTTTAAAAAATTTTCAGGATGCTTCCTGTCCCAGTGGATTTGTGCAAGCTTAATTCAGTTCTGTCCTATTATTATATTCAATGTATTTTTCACAAATGAAATAAAACATTTAAATGCTTTATTGAAAGCATCATCACGTTTTTTTCTTTGCTGATAAGATGGCTCTGTTAAAATTTCTCCCTCACTCAGTTCTTCAAAACTTTTTATGTTCTGGAAAAGATGGTCACTGGGAGCATGTGCCGCTGTAGCTGGGTGTGAGAACTTGAAGAAATATTTATCTTCAAATCAACAGAGTACATTGGACTCAGGGATTTCTTTTTATTTTTTTTTTGTTAAAATAAGAACATTAGGTCATGAGCTGTCATTCCAAAACTGAATAAATCTTTCTGAAAACATTTTTTTTTCTCTATTCTATCTCTGTTTTTTCAGTGAAAACGATTTATTTGATTTGACATAAATCCTTGCATAGTTTCAACATGTGTCTCCTTGTACTGACAGATAAACTGCATAGGTAAAAAAAAAATACTCTAAAACTACCACATGCATATTAGAAATGTGTCTGTTGCTTAAACAACAGCAATAGTTAAAATTACAGTCAATTTATCACCCCGTCCCATGACACAAAACTACGTTATCTTTTTAAAGAAGAATATATATGTACATGTTCTGCTGTTTGCTTTTGCATTACCCGTTGCTGCTGCTTGATCACAAATTTTAATTATGGAGACAGTCTCCCAGACCCTGCTAGTAATTAATCGCTGTAACTTGTGTGTGCCTTTGTAAAGCCCGCAGTGTACCTGCAGATAAACAACTAATTAACACTTTTATACAAGTGAAATGGATTTCCAGTTATTGCTATCTTCCCCCACCCCTCTTTTCTTCACGTGCATTTTGCTTAGGCCTTAGGGGTGCCTTCTGGTTTGCCAAACCAGATATCCTTGTCTTTCTCCCTTCACCATTCAGAAAGGGTTTAATCCCAGGTAGGTTGCTGCACCTGCCCTCATGCTGATGTGCTTTCTAGGCGTAGAATGAGCTTTTTATGTAAAATGAAGGAATCATAAAGAGCATTTGGGCAAGAACAGCGGTGGTAGTTTATAATCGGACATGACGCTGCCAGAAGGTCTGTACTGGTGTTAAGAGTCTGTAGAATTATCCCAGGTCATTAGATTAGCTCAGAGGACTAAGGGGAAAAAATGTGGCCAGTGGTATCCAGTGTATACGGGTACAAACTAGGAAATCCAGAGGAATCTGTAACACGGTGTATTACAAGCAGCACAGAGGTGCAAACTAGTCCTGTGACCTGCTTATCTGCAGAAAGCTGGGACTCGATCCAGCCACTTTGATCCTCCGAGAAAGGAGGGAATGCAGCATCATGTACAGCTAATTTGGTAGAGTTCACTTAGAGTACAGCTCCAGACCCTGCGTGGTTGGGACAGTGTGACCCCACTGCTGTGTGGGGAGAGCTGCCCGCCCACCCGTCCGAAGCACGATGTTGCTCTTTGCCAGCCCAGTGCTTTTCCACGGGGTGGGACTTTTGTTTTAAGAGTTACTTTAAGGGGAAAAAAAAAAAAAAAAGCCTTGAACTTCTTTTGATCCAAAGAGAGACCCACCTCCTAAGTACAGTAGTCCTCTCTTTCCACCAATGTATTTGGAAATCTTTACAGCATGACACCAGAGTCAGTGCAACTTCGAAGCTTTATTTCTCAGAGGAACAGCAAATATGGAACATATTACCTTACCAGGGAAAATCCTGACTTGGATTACTGCTTTGGCACTTTCCTAGTGGTCTTCTCACACTATATCCCAAAGTGTCTCACACGGTAATAAATTACATTACCCACAACCAGTATGACCTCAGTGAGATCCTCCTACAGCCAAGAATAGCTCTATGTTACTGTCGGGTAATTAGAGGTGGTATTCCTTAGCTGAGGAAGTGAGAGCCAGGAAACTATCCTTTACTCTTTGTGGCTGGTGTCGTGACTTGACACCAAAGCCAGCTAACCAGTCACTGGCAGCTGGCTGAAGGGAGGTTAGATATCTCCAGGAGTTCATTCCTCTGGCCCATGAGAGGGGCATGGCACACACACGGTCACCTTTGCATGCAGGCCACATGTATGGTCACACTTGGGGTTGTCATCTCACCTTCCTGCAAGTATGGCCTGAGCTGCTATCACCTTAAGCTGTGCACCGCTCTGACCTTAAATCTTAACCCTGTGTTATGTGATAGGGGTGGCCCTCCAATCCTGCAGCCTGGAGAGCTCTAAGTCGAGGCTAAGGATTGTTCCAGGAGGTACAGAGACTGGTATGTCCGAGTACATCTAGCACATTAAAACAGCATTAGGCAAACCCAGTTAGGCTGTTTGCTGCCATCCATTTATCCCAGGTCACTAGATTATCTCAGAGGACTAAAGGGAAAAAATGTGGCCAGTGGTGCACCATCCAAGGAGCCTTGCTGGGAACAGGAATCAAAGACTCCATATTCTGACATAGAGTGAAAAAGACATCTCTGCTTGTGCAGCCTGACGTTGTTAGTGCCTGGCCTTAATTTTTGCAAGCCTAAGTGATGAACTGAGACTGCAGGCTGTTGGAGAACTGGAGGAGCAGCATGCAGCTTCTTGTGCTCCAGAGGGAAAAGTCCATGCTGCCCCTCTAAGCTGAAAATGCTGGGTTGAGCTCTGCCAGCAGCACACAGCGGCGTTGATGCTGCTCACCATCCCACAGGTGGCACAGCCTGTGCCGGGTGCTGCCCTTCTAGCCAATGGCATCCTTCCCTTGAAACTGGAGTTGAGGTGTCAGGAGGGTTTTGATCCGTGTGAAAGGCAGGCAGACAGCAGGCTAGGACCTGTGTGAGCCTGAATGCAGCTGTCAGCCTCAAGATCTCATAGATATGCAGATGTGCTGTGATGTTCTTCTCCCTGAATGTCTTGGTCTTTCTGCTCCTTCCTGACTTTTGACACCTCTCTGACAGCCTACAGGGCTCTTTGGTATCACTGTTCCATTCAGAGTTCATCCACCTCTCTTAACCCGTTTTACTCTGTCAGCAACCTTCCTGACCCTCCCACAGACAACAGAAACCCAGTTGCCTCCTAGAGCTTCTCAATCTCTCTCTCTCTTCTGTTTTTTTCTTTTTTTTTTTTTTTTTTTTTACATGTGAGAAATGCCTTCATGCTTTTCCTTCTGCTCCTCACCACATATTCGGGAAGTCACCTTCAGACCACACTGGAGTGTTACCTCTATTGCCCAGGGCTGGGATCATGTTACAACTTCCCTCTTCTCACTAAAGATGTGTGCTCTGATTTGAACTTCTCCAAAGTTCAGGGATGTTTGGAATCTGAGCTTTTGGCTTGGACCCCTCTCAGTGCCTTGTGTCGGCATCTAGGAGTTGACAGAAGTTGTTTGCGGCCGGGGCAGCCAGGCCTGCAGGATGCAAGTGACCAAAAATAAATGAAAAAAATTCCAGCACTCAAACGAACAAATTAAAACTGTCCTCATGAGGAATTGCATGGCCTTTCGAGAGATCACATTAACACCTCCGTCTTTTCACCGAAGCCACAGGTCAGGCAACACTTACGTGGCTGCAAGTAATCCCAACAAGCAAAGAGATTGCAGGAGGCAAGGGTCACATCCCCCACCCTCATGGCGCATGCTTTCATATTCTTGCTTTCACTGCATGGGACTGGGCTAAGAGAAGATCCTCACAGGGAAATAACCCCATTTGGAACGTGACTGCTTACCCTCTACGATGGCTCTGGGGAGGCTGGGCTGCAGGAGAGGAGAGGTGATGGGCAGAACAAGTGGGGTTTTTATTTTTCTTTATTGTATCAGAGTGGGGGTTGTCTGCTCAGCCTTGCCTCCAGGTCAGGACTCAACATGCACAGGTTGTGTTCTCCTCCAGGCAGCGTGGCATCACACCTCTTGGGGTTGTGCCTGCCCCTGCTGGGGGTCATGAGCGAGTCCACCCACAGGTGTGCTGTCCCAGCACTCTCAGCCCACCCCTCAGGGAAGGGATCCCGCAGCACCAACTGGGTGTCTGTGCAAGCCTCGGAGAGCCTGCCCGTTGCCAAAACAAGCAGTGTGTCATTTTCTCTCGTTCTGCCTACAAGAACCAAAGGCTTTCTTCCTGTCCTTTCCTCCTGGCAGAAAATAGACAGCTGAGAGAGGAGCCAGCGAGGGCAGTGAGAACCAGCAGCCTCTGCACCCCCCTGCTAGGAGGGAGCTGCTGCAGCCCCGGCTATTTTTAACTTGTTTTTGTGGCACGCTGACAGTCGCATCCCCTGTTACTTTCTTCCTTCTCTGTGTCTCTGTGTGTCTTTGCAGCTCCTTCCTGCTACCGTGAGATCTGTGAACTATATATGGCCTGGGAAATCTGTGGCAGGCAGTATTTTTAACCCGTCCAAGCCTCCGGTTTGCAGGCTGCTGTGACGCAGTTTATCCGACTTTGCAAGTTTCTCATGGGAATGCCGAGTGCCCGGCCGCGGCAGCGTGCGGTGTGTGGCTGTTTTATTTTTTTACCCTCCGTGATGCAAACCTTTGGGGTCCGGGATGACATCTCAAGACTTAGGAAGCAGCAGACCTTTATGTGTGCACAGGGGAGGGTTTAAGCCAGGCTGTCATCTGGATGTCAGCTGCAGGTCCGCGAAATGAGGTGACTTTTCCAGCCAGCCAAGTGTTGCCATTGAAACCTGGAAGGGCTGAGCACAGGGAGGATCTTCCTAAACGCGTGCACCCCTGCAAAATGTGTGTCTCGGCTCAAAGTCCCTCTCTGTACTCTACATGGCAGTATTTGGAGGTTAGCACTGCAAAATTTGTTTCTATTTGGTATACTGCTCAGTTCCCCAGGGACCTACCCCCTAACCTTCATGTCCTTCTCTGGACAAAGTGGGGAGGCTAATGGAGGGTGGTAGTGTTGCTCACAAAAGGCAGCGTCTGCGGACGCCGAGCATCCAACTGGGTCCTGTGGGCTTTTTCGTGAAGGTTGGGAGCAGGAGCAGAGGGTCTGTGTCTGGAGGAGTGCTCCAGCTCCGCAAGAATGCTGGGTGGGGAGAATAAACAAAGCAGACAGTAATGTCCAGGCCACTAAGGCTGATTTAAAGAAAGATGAAGGAGGAATGTAAGTCCTAAGATAAGCTAAGGACATCAAAATCAGATGGCAGGTGCAGGAGAACAGGTTTACAGTGATGAAACTCTGGTCAATCTATATCCTGTGTAGAACAGACCAAATAAAAATACAGGATGAAGTATCTAGGAGCAAACACTTCAACTAGATCCACGTGCCCAACAGATCTTTGTTCTTGCCTCTTATTCCACAGCTAAAACTCTCCCTGAATAAAAAGATTCTGCAGAGGATAAAAAGTTTCATTAGGCATTTTTTTTCTCATGGCCACTTATTATTTTCTGGTTTATATTCAACAGAGAGAATACTGGAAATATTCTGTCCAAAACCATTCTTCAAGCATTTTCTCTTGTACTGTCTACAAGCATGAACATTCATTTTTCTCATAGTGATTTTTTTTTTCTGAATTTCCTTGAGAACTTAAATAACATGTTTTAGATATTCATAACCTTGTATATTAAAAAATATCTTTGTCAGATTTTCTTCTATGAGAAAATGATGTCTCTGTGTTTCTTCTTCTTTTAATATTTATGATGCATACAGGCTCAAATTAAATAACCACTATCTGAAGTATCTTGTATATGACTTTGCTATTGTAGAAGAATGAATTTGCCTGCAAGCATATAATATATTTGCAAGTATATTTATGTTCCTACATAAATACGTGCTTTTACCTACTATTTTCATTTATACTGTTTCCTCGGTAAGAATCCTAACTCTGGCAGTAAAGAAGTTTACTCTAAATCCTTGAGATGCAGTCAATTCTTATAGATTTTACTGTGCTTTGGACTAGGCCCTTATAAAAACTAATTTTATTTGAAATGCTTGATTCTAGGTTCATGAAAGTAACTATAGTTTGTGAAGATTATCCTTTCAGACTTTAAGGATTTACACAGTTTAAGGAATGCTAATCAGTGTTTATACGGTAATAATCTGACCTATCCAGTGCTCCATTCAATTTATTTTGTTTGCTAATAAGATGCAATATTTCAGTTTGCAAAAAGGGAAGAGTCGTGGATATTTTCAGACAACCTCTGGTTCTGGTACCATGACACTAGCCAGTATTATGGGAAAGGCTAATTTCTCAGGGCCGATTGGACCAGTATAGAAAAACCTCTGTGTTCAGGAAACCATTTTTCATGGGTGATTAACTCCTTGGATTTATAAACATTTAGGTAAAACAACACCAACGACGTGAGTTTAGCAAGATTAAAAGAAAGCATGAGATGTGTTTATCACCAATAGGTAAAGCAAAGGAGACAGATAAATCCTCATGACTCCACTGGTGAGAGCTACCCCTGGGAACAACTGAGCAGCCTGGTGATGTTAGTAAAGATGTACTTTCATTTAGTAAAGAAAATCTGAGATAAAATTCTTTCAAAGGTAGAATATTACATTCGATGAAGCAAGGATTTTATCTTGCTTGGTGAGTGCTATTTTCCAAGTAGATGTTTGCTCGTGAAAATTGTGATTATTCTTAACATGGCACCATATCAAAACTTGGCTCTAATTGTCTTCTATCAGAGAAGGCCTCAGTTTAAGTGCACACATTATTTTGGGATCAAAATGGTTTTATCATTCCAGAGATACTTTCCCAAGTGCTCCCATGACATGCAGTGGTCAGTGGACTTTTTAATTCTGCAGATGCCAATTACAAAACAAGGCCTAAGAGGAAGTTCATTTCTAGGCGGTGAGAGCACGTTGTGGGTGGCCGTAGCAGCCACAAAGCCTACGACTTCAGCCACCTGAGAAATTGAATAATGAACCCTGACTGAGGAAGCTCGCGGGCATTACATCATTTACACATAAAACCGAAAAATAGATTTATAGGACACATGGTTGGCTGTAAAATCACCAACAGCCAATCTAGAAGTCTCAGCTATATCCAACAGACTAATGCCCTTTTATACCATTCTTTGTAGAAGGGGATCCCACAAACCTTCTCTGCTTTAGGTCTCTGGTTTTCAGTTGTTGCTGCAGATTGACTGTGATGTATTGACTCTGGGCTGAATTGCCTAAGCTGCAGCTGTACAGGGTGTGCTTCGCACTGGAGGCATAGGATGTGCGTCGGGTATTTTTCCAAACAAGCTTAGCCCTGGAGAGATGAACTGCTGCTGCAATTTTAACGGGGATTGGGAACTGACTCAAGGGGTTTCTAGAGCTCTGAGGTGCTTGAAACATTTTATTACGGTGGTACTGGCTGCAAGGAACTTGGGATAGGGCTGATCTATTCCAGAAATTATGAGTTACTAACAGTCTGAAAAAATTATCAAAAAAAGAGCTGCCTAATACAAAAGGTTGAGAACTAATAGCTTACAGTAGTAACTAAGTAGCAACAGAGTTGCAACCAGTGGTGGCAGAGGGCGTTGCTGCAGTGGTCCTCATTGGAAATGGTAGGAGGAGAGCCCTAGGACTGGCTTTAAGTAAAGGAGGAATCATGAGAATAAATAATTAAGTGATTCTTAAAGGAGAAGGGCAGTAAGGCTGAACAGCTATGGAATAGATGCTGTCAAAAAAAGGAGGCAATGGGATCCTTGGAGATGGTGGTTATTCCTCAGGGCCTAGGCCTCCAGGTACAGCAGCTTTAAGGCCCTTCTGAGTGTGATCCATCTCTATCGCTTTAGGTTTCCCAACTCCTCCATTGGCCCAAAATGCACCCATCACCTCAGGGAGCAGGTCGGACCATGACTAGCTCATATCCCTACAATAGCATCTTCTGCACACTGACCCTGGGCAGTCTCACTGAAAGCTTCTCTGAGCTTTCTTTAATTAAAACTTTGATTTGGGCTCAGGCAAAAGAAAACAAACATTCCCCAGTTCCAGTGTTCAGATCCTTCAATGTAAGCCAGATGTCACAGCTGGTTCATACAACTGCTCTTGGTGCGGCAGCTGTGACCTCCTGCCACACACCACAGAAGGGCAGCACGCAGGAACAAGCCCGGTAGCTGTCTCCATGTGTCTTGCTTTCATATTTAGTCTCAAAATACGTTTTCTGGTCCTGATATTCTCACTCCTCTCCTCTTTTTTTAACTCGTCCTCTCTCTTCCTTCCCACCTTGAGACTTGGAACATGATTCATTCATTACTCAAGGAGTAAAAAGAGGGAAAAAGGAAAAAAAAAAAAAAGAAAAAGAAAAGAAGAAAGAAAGAAAAAACCCCTATGTCGCTTTGTTTGTTTCTAAGGCAACAGGTAGGAGATGCAGAGCACTGGCATCCTCCCAGCTGCACGCCGGCAGTGTCAGGGCTGCTCGGTGCCCCACAGGGACTGGTGGGAGGCTGTCTGTCTGTCTGTCTATCAGCATGGGTGCTGGGAAAATGGTGTGAAACAAATAAGCCTCGCTTGTGCTCTCGTGTCAGCCTTTTGTGCAGGGCTCCTGCCATGGCTGCCCGGTCCCTGGCTCCGGGTGACTGGAGGCAGATGAGCAGGCAGGCAGGTGAAAAATACGTCTCAGGCGGCCTCAGATGCCAACCTAAACGCTGAGACACACTTAGAACAACAGGACTTGAAATAAATTACTTCCTTCTCCCAGGGTTACCGCCAGGTCACTCAGGAAGGGGGACAGGATTAT
Source organism: Trogon surrucura (assembly GCA_020746105.1). Lineage (NCBI taxonomy): Eukaryota > Metazoa > Chordata > Aves > Trogoniformes > Trogonidae > Trogon > Trogon surrucura. The sequence continues at coordinate 59,913,042 of CM036618.1, forward strand.
CACTTCAGGAAAGAGAAGATGCATTTGGCAGTTACAAATTTTACTGAAATAGATAAAAGAGAAGGCTTTTCCTTCCGTTTATTCCTTCAGCCGCTGAACTTCCTTCACCTGTCTCAAATCATTGTAAGCAATTATCATGGGAAGACCCGTGAAGCTTGGGTCATGGTCCAGTAACAGGGGCAGGAGGATATTCAGATCAAAGTGGGTTGAAGATGGGCAATGCTGAACTCAGCTGGGCTGCGCAGGCACCACTGAAAGCCGTCCTGGAGACCTTCCAGAGCCTCGTGGGTGCAGTTATGGTCAGGGACTAAAGCAGAAAGAGGCTTGTGGAGAGGCTGGATGACAGCAGCCTGCAGCTGTCCTGCAGAGTCCTGTCTCTGCCTCAGTGGGAGAGCAACCTGGACATAAAATCACTATTGCAGTGCCTGGTCAGTGACCCTTTTCCAGCCTTTCTGACAGGTTATGACTGGGAAACTTCTTCCTACAGACAGATTACTTTGAGCTAGGCTGATGGAAAACACAGGGACAGCCCCAACCCTACAGACCGAGGATGGCATCATGGTCTGTCTCACTGATTATGACTTTGACACTCCAACCCTGGCTTTGTCTAGATGTTTTGAAGGCTACAGTTAAGTTACTTGGAAAGGTTTAATTGATCTGACCTGTCTCCATTTGCTCAAAAATATTGAGCATCCAAGTCGCCATTGTCTTCAAAACTTAACAGGACTTGTGGAAAGCCCTGTAGTATTTATTTCTGAGGTTTTCTGAAATACCTGTCTTCCCAGCTGTTGTACTAAATTTCAGAAAAAGCCCAAGCAGTATCCTGAACACTTTTAAAAATGAATTTAATTTCATCTAACTTCAGTTGATGTCAGCAGAACCACTGGTGTCTTAAAGACAACTAGAGTTGTTTGCAGGATCCATAGAGAGTGCAGGACTACTATGCCCAGCAATAAATAATTGCAATTGCTGGGTAATCTATGACAAAATAAAAGATGCCAGAGTTCAAAGTGCCCGTCTCTGTGCTCTCAGAAGCATATGAATGATACTGAGTTTCTCTGCATGCAAGTATGTTCCAAACCTTAAATTACTGTCAGGGAAATCCAGTGGAATTCCCTTGTAAAGAAGGACAATATTTCTTCCCTAGTTTATGATGATTAAATTTAAATATGGGGTTAGTAAATCACCTCTTGCTCAGTCAGGTCTTCCGTATGTAATAGTGACTTATCCAGGCAGAGTGAATTGGGTATTGATAATGAGTAGTGGGATGTAAATTCTTTGAGACTACATCTGTGTGTATGCATGTGGCTATGGCTGTGTGTCTAGAAGGTGTGAAGCATTCAAGGTCAGGCTTGGTGGGGCTCTGAGCAACCTGATACAGTTAAAGATGTGCCTTCTTACTGCAGAAGAGTTGGACTAGATGACCTTTAAAGGTCCCTTCCAGCACATTCTATGATTCTATGATTCTGTGATTCTATGATTCTATGTTTCTGTGATTCTATGTATGTGAGTGCTGGAGGTGATATTCAATAAAAGCAGTGGCAATAGCAGCAAGAAACAGAAATACTCTCTATATGATGGTTGGAGAGATCCACCAGCATATCTGAGCCCACCTGCTGTTCTAAGAGTTGCCTGTTGTGTACATCGCACTCAGGCCAGATGAAAAATATGAGTTTGCTTCTATTTAACCAAATAAACTTGAATAGACAAACCCAGCAGGATTTCTTGCTACACTTACTTACCATTTTTGATACTTGTAGAGTGATTAAAAAGTAATTCTTGAAGCACTGAAACTTTTCTTGTTTTAGAAAAGTTAACTTGTCTAAGAAAAGTAATGCCTTCTGTCTCTAAATTAACACTAAAAAGACATTCTTAAAAATGCATTTTGAAATGCTCTTGGGCCAAGTTACTTGGATTTACAAATTCAAAGCAAGTACTCAACATGACTTCATTCAAGTTTCTCATATTGTTTAGGAAGCATCTTGAAAAAGATCATAGACTAGAACTTCCATTCATTGGTATGATAATTTAAAATGTTGTGTGTTGGGGGTTTCTTCTGGTTGTTTCATTCTGACATTTGGAAGATAATATGTCCCAGATCTGTTGCATCTCACCTTTATTTACATCCAAGCCTTTTGCTTCTGTGCATTTTTTATTTTGTAGTGTGGCTCCTTTTGAAAGAAAATGATACAATAGAAAATTGAATCTTTCATACAAAAAACAGTCCTTCAGCTTGCTGGAAGAGCTGTATCTTTTATTTTACTATACAGAACATGACTACCTCAAAACCAGTTTACTTTCCAGCACTGAGCTTTCTTATTTTGTCTCCTGTCATGGAACTGATTTAGGATTTCGCATTTTCTAAAAAATTTACATATTGCAGACATGAAAGCTTACCTATACAAAAAACCCTCAAGTTGGTGTTTTTTTTCATTACAAGATATGTATAAGTAGTTCTGGGACAAATGTGATGAGCAGTTATAAAATCTTAACACCAGGGAAATAGATGTTTTACATGGCAGAAATACACTCCATGTCCTAAATGATACACATCAAAGACACACGGAGAACGTATGTGCTTATGGCTTGCTCATGGATTAGACAAGGAGGAACCCGGACCTGGACCATCCAATTCTTGAGAGACTCCAGCATGATCTGAGCAACATGGAGTTTTCGGTGGTGAGAGGGGAAGTAATAACTGACTACATGATGCCAAACTCAGGAAAATGTTGAAGCGTGTCCCAGCTTAAGCACTTGAATAATCACATTACAAGTCAAATGTTCATACAGAATTGTGTTGCACTGTCTGGCTTGTAATATTTGGTGTTTGGCCAAACACATGAATTAAAAATATCTTCTGGCTTTCCTAAGGGCACGAGGACATTTCTGTCTAAGGAAATATCATTTATATATCACATATCCTTTGATTGCCCAGCAGGCCTGTACTGAGACATGCTGGTTCAAAATGTGGCTTATTTTTCACAACGAAGATGATACAGGAGGGCTGCTTATGCATCCACTGTGCAAGCACTGTTGCATTTAGGTCACTGCCTTTACAATGATTGTAATGGAAAAATACTGTTCCCCAAGGTTTGGGGAGAACAATTGCCTTCTAAGACAACTCCCCTGCAATGGCAACTGGAGTGCAGAATAAATCTGTTAGTCTTTTTAAACCAAGCAGGGGCGCTCAAAAGTCTGCAAGTGCTGCCCAGGAGGGGGTTTGTAACATCTCTGCTACTTCGGGAGATCACGCTGGGGCTAGCGCTGAGGACTTTTGGGCAATGCAACAGCATAAGGACTATTTCTGATAGTGCTAGCCCTGGGTCTGTGGAGACCCTATGGCCAGCGTGGAGGCAACCTCCCTAGGGATGCTCCAGCCAGGACTGGGAGCCCTGAGAGAATACGCCTGGAGGATCAGCTTTTTTTTTTTTTCCTGGAGAAGACAAAGGCTCAGAAGCATAGCATTGAGTAACATCCAGGGCGATCAGCCCAAGAACACCATTTCCCTGAGAACTGAATGGCCGCTTGAACACGACAAGTGCCTCTGGTGGGAAACTCGTTGGCAAGTCTATGAACAAGCAGTCTGCTCCCACACTGGTGATGGGGCCATCACTAACAGAATGACAGCCCTTTCCTCCTGCCCCCTGCGCATCCTGCTTTAGGTTTCACTAAAATTACAGAAACCTTTGAAATCTTGTAAGAGTTAAAGTGATTTCCAGATCTTGAAAGACATGGCATTACCCGATGCTGAGACCAGAGATTTGTAACTATGGCCGATGCAGCAGCCATATTTGCTTTTTACCATTCCTTGCCCTTGTTCTTCCACCTGAGCTGAAGGCACCATCCCTATGAATGAAAGCCCACTTCTGTTTCCATCTCTGCTTATTACCAGCTGAGTTTTCTCAGAAGAAACAGGAGAAAGACGAAACAACCTCAGCTACAATTGTACGTTACAGGGATTTTCAGAAACTTGAAGGGCTGTTGCTTGACTCTATAAACTACATCCCGTTGCCAGCTTATAAATTACCAGTGTTATTATACTGCTCCTTTCAACATTAGCTATACTCTTTGCCTGCTGAAATGAAGATGGAAAAATAGAGGAGACACAAACAGCATTTACCAAGGCCTGTTCTCATGTTCTCAGGATTTTGTGGCGAATAGTTTTCTAGTCAGGGAGGCATTAAAATGCTGAGCTTTCAAGCCAGTAAATTGCAAAAGCAATCTGCTGGTCCTCTCAGCACAGAAGGAAGTCTGTCCAGCTGGACCGTTTCTACATATGCTGTCAGAAAGAGAAAGATATCCACCAACTGTCACCTCCTCCTTTGGCTTTGGAAGCAACTCTGCATGATTCACCGAGCGTGCGTAGATGTTGCTGGCAGCGCGAGCAGCAGGGAGGAAAGCGGGCACTACCAGAGGAAACTGAACATAATAAGAGCACAGCTTAGCACCTTCCCACATGTGTGTGTGCACACACACAATACAATCACACCGTGAAATACAAGAAAGAAGGGGGAAACAGGAGGGCGATGAAGCATGGCGGGTGTCCAGGGAGAAGGGACTTCAGTGTTGCAGCTTCTTTTCAGCTGCAAGGATTTAATGCAATATTAATCTCTGGTGCTCTTGACATCTCTGATCACAGTCTTCTGATTTCATCTCAGTCAGCATTTCCAGCATAAATGTCTATTTTCTGTGGGAGACTTGATTCCATGGAAAAATAAAAGACCCTACATCTCAGCTGGATAGTGATTTTGATTCTCCAATTAATTAAACCAGAAAACTTGTTTCGCTCTTGAATTGTGAGAATGCAAAAAAGTTCAGGGATGGCTGGGGTTGTTTTAAACTCATTTGATTCCTGGCATTTAAAGGGAAACGTAAAGTACCTGACTTAGGCATATTTGAAAAGAGACATTATTTGAAAACAATTAAAAGATTTCAGGTGAATTAGCAGTCCAGTGCCTGAAGATCACATCCTGTGCTATTGATACCAGAGACAAAACTCATTTGGCTCAACAGCAGCAGACAGCAACCTCTATGTACGGCCACAACTTGATACCAGGCGCTGTGATTATATCACATTCCCCCAACTTACCCAAGGCTGAAGAGAGCCAACACTTAACAAAATCCACCACCAGACCCTGAGGCTCCTTTCTTGCCTTGCGATGCGGCCTGTCTCCGTCAGTAGTAAGCTTGTGCTGCCAGGGCTGTGTGTTGATGCCATTTGTACAAGGCATAAGTTCTTCTGCTTCAGAAGAGAAACGGTGACATTTCTATGCTTTAAAACACAGGGCGCTAGTGGCAACATCTTCACAATTGCAAGGGCACTTACCCAAAGTGTGACCAAAAGAGTATCTTGCCCTTCTAAATTGTTTTCCAAAGCAATACCGTAGTTCTGTAAGTTAGTCGTTGTTGAAATAAACAGAACCCTGGGGTCTAATCTGAGGGTGGACACTATGTGAATATGTTGAGCTGTCAGAGGAAATGTGGGAGAATTGATCACTATGATTTTATCTACCCCAAATGTTTTTATCTGCCTGCTTTTCAGAAAGCATACCTGTAAGGCAGCGAGGCTGGGTGTCTGTCTAGCTGTCATTCTGATCCCCTGCTCTGTCAGAGAGCTTATGGAAGTGATTTTGGAGCTAAGGTGTTGCATCCCTACCAGGGGTTATATTTCTCTTCTACCCTGTTTTTTTTTGTATGTGACATGGCTCACATCGGGCTGCCCAAGGCAGTGGTGGAGTTCCCGTCCCTGGAGGTATTTAAGAGCCATGTAGGCATAGTCCTTAGGGATATGGTTTAGTTGAGGACTTGTCAGTGTTAGGTTAATGATTGGGCTCAATGATCTTAAAGGTCTTTTCCAATCTGCGCAATTCCATAATTCTGTGATCCTTAGACAACAACAAATTTCTGCTGCATGTGAGAACTGATGAGCAAAATAACACTTCTTATCACCTCTGAAACATGACTGGGAGCTGTTTATAAAATGCCCATGAAAGGAGCAAACTATTGAGAGTATTATGTGGTAATAACAAAACATTTATGCTTGTTTAAGTTGTAACTTTCTTCTTTGGTCCAAAACCTTTCAAGTGAATATAGTCCATTTATCAACATGATTTGTCAGGCATAGTTGACTGTGGGAGTCCCACTGCTAGAAAATGTGGTTTATGCATGCTAAGTAGCAAGTCTGTACATGTCAAGGTTATCGTTAAAAAAAGTAATGGAAAAAAGGCCCAAATACATATTTATTATCCAGAAAACTATATCCAGTACAATATATTTACTGTACGGTTAAATGTTGTTTTAACATGGCTGTGTGAATAAGATTTAAAGCCACATGGGAAAAAGTTCAAACAAGACAAAAAATAGTGACTTTAGAGAATAAATTGGGAGTGTAAAGTCATTATTTCTCCCTTCAAGCTGTGGTTTCTCATGGCCTGCTGGAGCAGATTGGTAACCTGAAAATGGAAAAAAGTAATATGTGTACTTGAAATGTGTATCTGAGCACTTGGGGCAAGCCGTCCTTTGTGCCAAGTTTTTTTTCACATATACTGTATGAGAATTGATTGCCTTTGTGATTTTTATCCTAGCTGAAACAAATGCACATGTTGTTCTTATTTGTATGAATGGCTAATCCATTTTAATATTCTGTTTTGACACATGTACATGACTTTTGCAAGTTAATAGAGGTGATTCACATCTGTAATGCCCTCCCTTTGGTACTTTTTCCTCTATACTGGTTTTTATTAAGGAAAACAGGGAAATATGTCCTTGTGCTAATGACATGAATATTTTTAAGGCCTGATATTCATCAGCTTGGTGCAGTACCAGTAACCCCAACATCCATTCCTTTTGGAATGACCCTCTAAAAAATCACCAGTGTATGAAATTCCTTTAGGCATTTTGTCTCACTGCCTCAGCTTGCCCTCAGAATGCCTTCTGCTGGAACTCTCTGCATGGGGGTTAGGATGAGGACAACTTTTTGGTAGAAGGAATAGTCAGGGAGATTAGCGGTGACTCCTCATCTGTGTTTTTTTCTTGCCATAAGGCAAGGGCCAATCAGGCATAAAGCAGCAGCTAGAAACAATTCTTACCTGCTTTTTTTTGTACATGTCTAAACCATTTCTCTGTATGTTAACCGTTTTCTCTGAAAATAAACAGATATCTTCACAATCTCGTGCAAGTTGGCCCATTAGTCATCAGAAAGGACCAAAGGAAAGAATTCACTTAGCCTCACCTTACACAGCTAATTTGGGTGTCGTTCAGGACCCTGAAGTGGGAGCTGTGAATCATTGGCTGGAGGAACATCTATCATTCCACTGATTATAGTAGGAGTCTACAGAGAGTCACATTGGGCAAGACATAGCTTCCTCTCTGGAAAAGTCACCAGTTCTACTGAATTTAAACTCAAGCTCCAAAATTTATAATCAAGATGTTCTTAGGGGAAGAGGATAATCTTGTGCTGCAAGAGGTTGGAGAACATCAAAATAAGAGTAATCAAACTCTAAGCTTCGGGAAGGGGGGGAATCTCCCAATGGAAATTGAATATTTTCCTGATTGTTTCCATCTGCACTACACCCTGGCTATTCCATGTGATTGTAACTGATTAGTGGGGAGGACAAAAACAGTTTTCCGGAAACCTTTTTCTGTACCCCTGCAATAAGTATATTCCAGTTCACAATCATTTGTATGTAAAAGCCGGGTCCTTCTACAGTATTTGTATAAAAAGAGTTATCTAAACAGGGGCTGTGTACAGTGTAGCTGCCAAGGTGCTGACCACATGAATACCCTGTGACATAGATTTGGCAAGAATGAGATTAGCTTTGTTATCTTGGCCAAGTTCCAGAATAAGTAACTAAAGTTGGACAATCTAATTTTCTCTCAGTTTCAGAAGGAAATACTGAGCATGATGATGCTGCTTTGTATTTTTGGTAGTTGTTCCTGTTATACAAGCGGGATGTAGAATATTGCCCTCTTGACATCACAGTTATTCTGGCTTTCCAGAAGCAGAAATGATGATTTATCATACAAGGCAATCACATCATCCTGTGGCACTTCTATCTCTTTTCTATGCTGCTTAATAGCTGCTTCCTCTCAGTCAGGTGAGGGAAATGTCCTTGTACCCTCAGCAGGCTTCAATCTGGAATATTTTCTATTGACTTCAGCAGATTATCTGCTTGCTTTGCTGAAAGGGTCTGCTACTTCTCATTAAGTCTGAGAAAGTACTGTGGAGTGTGTTGAAACTCATAACGATATAATACATACTGCTACACCAGAGGTCTCCATTTAAATTTTTCCTGGTGCTATTGGGAAGCACATAGCATCCTGTTATCTTACTGCAGGGTGAGTCCTGCAGCAAAGAAAAAAGGTCAAAAGGAGCTGAGCAGCTGTGACTGACCGTTATTATCATGGCAGGAGGCACTAGATGTCCACAAGAGAGGTCTGGGTTCTTTTAGGCAAAAGGTCTGTCCCAGAAGTACACCCTACGCATGCCTTTGTGTAGACAAAGTCTTCCTGCTAACAAGGCATGCTATTGGTACTGTGAGTTCTTTTAAGAGAGCTGCTGGATAAATGGAGCTGGGCATGAACAAGAGAGACTCTGCGTTGGTCCCTGATTAGAATCAGCGCTTTAGACAATGCTGGTCTCACGGAGCAGGCGTTGGCATGGTGTTAGGACTCCTAGGAGATGGAAATGACTTTTTCTCCCAGGGCTACCACACCCATCAACTGGAGACATGAGACCACCTCCTTGCTACAAATTTGACTTGATATCAGACTCATTACTCCTTCATTCGGGCAGTGTGACAGGCAGCAGAATACTGGCCAAACATCAAGTAATGGGTATAGCACCCTGCCGCTGGGATCCAGAAGTCACGAGCTGGTCTCTCTATACAAACAAAACACTTACAAAATATAGTATTATCCATTTGCTAATTAGCTATGTAGATGACTGTACACATATGTATGCACAATAACCATTATGATGCAAAAATAGCTGACCACAAAAATATCCTCACCATTGCTCTTGGAGCTTTTCCTGCTTCCAGACATTTTTGGCTAAAACTGCAGGCCTCTTCGGGCTAGCCAGGTTGTAGACCTCTTCCTTTCATTAACCTATCAACATCCACCGTACTTAGTACTATTCAGCATCTTTGCTTAATGCAGAGTTGGTAGTAACTGACAGCTTCCCTGCTGGTGGCCACGAACCATTTTCTGGGCACCAAAGCCACAGTTTATGTCCCAACTGGTCTTGTAATGAGTTGGGTGTTTGTGTGTACATAGATTAAAACACAAATCCATACTGTTTGAAGACCAAGTTGCCACTTCATTGTCACGGGTTAGGGCTGGGCCAGCCACTAAACATGAACAGACACTCTCAAATCCCCTCTTCCCCGCAAAACAGGATTGAAAAGGGAATGAGGAAGAGAGACTTATGTGTTAGAGAAGAAAAAACTAAAACAGCTTTAATGAAATAATGGAAATAATAGTGAAATTACAAAAATAAAGAACTATATACAACTATATATAAGTCCGATATCGAACCCAACTCCCTCCCCCGATAGCAATCCCCACTGATGCTGCAGAGCAGGAGGCACTGGGGAAAGCCCCAGGCTCAGCGATTGTGGGAGCTGGATACAGGGAGCTGGATTCAGGAACTCAGGATCAGGATCAAAAACAGGAGATCAGACAGAGTCCTTCCTGGACACCGACCATTGCAGAAAAGGGAAAAGGAAAAGGGAAAAGAAGGAAGAAGGAAAAAGGACCAAAACTCTCGTGATCACTCAATTTATACTGAATATGAAGTGTATGGAATGGAATACTCTCGTTGGTCACCTGTCCTGTCTATTACCCCCCGGAGGTGCCACCTTTTACTTCCTTGTGCCCCCTCTTACTACCCAGCACCCCCAGCGTGGCACACAAGAGCCAGCAGTGGCCTTGGTCACTGCAGGAATAAGTATAAGCAAGAGCCTTTCTGCATCCCAGTCCCAGGCAGTGACTGTAAACATCAGGTGTTATCACTGCCAGCAGCACACACTGTCTGCAGAAACATGCTGCTGACTTCAGAACGTGCAGCCTTTCAGAAGAGACTAAACTGGAAAGTAAAAATCACTAAACAGAATTGGGGTTTTTAGTTCAAACCAGGACATTCATGCAGAGGTACAGCACAGCACAGCACAGGACAACCTCGCTGTGCCTGACAGCTCTGTAGATCCCTCTGCCCTGGAGGACCAGCAGTCGTTTTAGGGCAGGTCAGCAACGGCTCTGCTCTCTCCTCCCACCAAATGATCCCGATGGGAAGCACAGAGCTCCTGCCAAGCCTCCCATGCCAGCCTCGCACTAGAGGTGCCAGCCCACACCTGAGGTGAGCTCTGCAACACGGCTACTGCGTGCAGATGAGCGTGCTGGGATCAGCAGCTAGAAAAACTGGGGGGAAACTCAGTAAACTGGAATTATGCAAGATCCGCTGTGCCCTACGTTTCAGTTAAGCTTCACATTGGCAGTGAATTTGTGTGAAAATGGTGCCTGAAAGATACAGAAGTACAAGTTTACATGAACCAAAATGAAAGAGAAAAAGGGGGGTTCTTTTAGCCTTAGTAGTGATGTGTCACAATTTAGCACTAAAGTTTCCTATACTCTCTCTGACATGACACTAGATATTAAAAAAAAAAAGGAAAGAACCAGCCTTTTAAATACAGATTTTAAAAATTTGGAAATCACCCTAAAACAGGGTATACTATAGGCCTGCAGTAATACAACTTCTGGATTAAATGTAAATATTTCTTAATATTAACTCAGTCTACATTCAGTCAAGGATTTCCTTGATATTAGTGGGAATTGTCATGAAAAATGATTTCCTAAGGGCTGTAAAAGCTGTAAAGGCTGTTTGATTTGATTAATTTTTAATTACACACCACTCTCAAAAATCTGTTAATTTCATCTTTGCTCCAGTCATGGGTTGTAACCCTTAATACTTCTCAATGCTGCTTAAACAGGGATTTAGATGAAAGTGCTTTGTGGAATATGGCTTTTGTTAGAGTTACTAGAGCCGCTGAAATTCCATTCTTTCAATTTTAAATCTGACATTTCATAATACAACGTACCAATACATACATGCAAGTACATGAAAAAAACACCCCGAACGAACCCAAAAACTCCCAACAAAAAAACAATGCAGGCAAAAGAACTGGATTGTAGATTAATTAAAAGTTACTTGTGAAAAATGTCATAGAGTTGCTCTGTCAGCTCATGTCCATTTAAGTTCCCGCTCATTTTCATTCGCATGTTTTATTTCGTGCTCAGGCTCTATCCACTTTTTCTATTTAATTAAATAGAATATTTTATTCCAATATGTTCCATGTGCCAAAAACTAATGAAAACCAAAGCTTTCCCAGCGATGGACAAACACCCCATTTTCAATGGGACAAATTTACCCATTATAGCAGCCTTCCACTACTTAAAGGGGGGCTACAGGAAAGAAGGGGAGGGACTCTTTATCAGGGAGTCTAGTGACAGGACAAGGGCTACAGTTTCAAACTGAAAGAGGGTAGATTTAGATTAGATGTTAGGAAGAAATTCTTCACTACGAAGTTGGTAAAACCCTGGAACAGGTTGCCCGGAGAAGCTGTGTCTGCCCCCTCCCTGGGAGTGTTCAAGGCCAGGCTGGATGGGACTTTGGGCAACCTGATCTATGTGGGAGATGTCCCTGCCCGTGGCAGGGGGGTTGGAACTAGATGATATCTAAGGTCCCTTCCAACTCAAACCATTCTATGACTATGAAATTACAGTACACATAAATGTTTTCCAATATACACGGAAATGCTGCCTCACTGTCATCAATTCCAAGTGGTGCTCCCCCCAAACAACTGATGTAAAAAAAGACAATTTTCCAAAAGTCCTAAAAGTTTATGACACAAATTTATTATATGAGTAACAGAGAGTATTTCCTCAGCCATATTATTTTAACTGTAATGCTTTAACATGTCACACACACAGATCCTTAGCTTCCCTCTCAAGTCAGAGATATGGCAGATAAATGATGCTCAAAATACATTGGACCAGTTTTTTATCTGACATTACTTTATCATTATGGTGTAACAAATATCACACTATTCCAAGATTTAGATGCCTCTGTACAGTGTGTCTTATTCCCTGCTTTGTTATTCTTTGTTTCACACAGTATTTACTTGTAGCTGTTGGAAACCTCAGCAGACTGATGAGACATATCTGCTGCCTTATTTCCCTTTTAACTATGAAATTATGATCATTCTGAGTGCATCATTCCTCTGTGTGAAAAGGCAATTCCAATTTTTGAAGATCCCGCCAAGGTTATTCTCTTTAGGACTGAACTAGCCCAACCAACTCAGGTTCTCCTCAGCCACTAAACAGATGTTCACAACAAACAAATACACAATGAATTAAAATAATATTTCTCAAATTGCTTAGACTTTACTTAGAAATACCTTAAAATATTTGTTATCTCTTCATGCAGATAGTTCTTCAGGAAGAAAGATACAGTCTGCTTTGAATTTGTGATGTGAAAAATGTGTGTACGAATGCATTCATGCAGACACAAATGTATTTAACAGCATTTTAATATTGATTTAAGTATTATTTTCTCTTCCCAGAGCAAATAGCAGAAAAGGTGACAAAATGCTTTATATCACTACAGAGTGGTGACTTCCACCATCACCTATCTGATGTCCTCCAAAAGAAGGCCAAATACTGTTCGGGCTTACATACCTGCAAATCACTAGAAACGTATGGGAGATACTGAAATTACTGGTGGCAAAATCATCAGAAAAACAGATTACAGAAACTATGAGCCCTCCTAGGATGGCTTGCCGACTCTCCATGAGACTTCATGCTTTCACCAGCTGTCACTGTCAATTTGCCACTGCAACGATATAAAAAACCGTGAGAAGCCTGTACACGGGCCGTCCTAACACACTGCAAGGCCACTGAGAGAAGCAAAGGCAGAAATCGGATAGAAAATGTCCCTTATGCTGCTGGAAAATGAAGAGATTTGCCTGGGGTTACGTGCAAAACCAAGGGCAACCCTGCTCTGCTGCTGGTTGGGTCTGTGTGGATGCCTCAGTCGCATGTTCCTTGCAGGAGAAACTCCTCAGCTACAGTCTAGAGACTCTTGCAGACTTTCTGATTCAACCAGTATGGTTACCCATAACAATTTCATTAAACTATTTCTGAACAGTCTTTTGCCTGTTAGTCTTTCCGCTGGTAGAAGACTATGTTGAAAATAGTACGTTCTATGCTCCACTCCTAAAACAAACAACATGCAGATAAATATGGTGCAAAGCACTTACCACAACTGAAAAATAAACTTCTAACCACAGTGAGGGAGGGGAAAAGAGCTGGGTATTTTGTGGTCCCTGAAGGAAATTGAAATCTGCTTTTTGGTGGAGACATGCTTCAAAGGATGAAACCAACCAAATGGGGAAAATGTCTCTTTTTCTTGGGTATACTCACAGCACATATTAATGGTTGCCATAAGTGCAATGGGAAGTACTATTGATATTATTGTCTGTTTGTTATTAAATAAAATCATTTAAGCTTTGTTCTTTTCTCCAGTGGATTAAAGAAAGACATCACCCTGAATCAAATTTGATCAAGTTGCATTTTAGCATATCATGCCTTGCGACAATATGCTTCAGACAGCAGCTGCTGCAAAACATTTTGTTTAGTGCCTTGTTTATTGTTGTTTTTCTAGAGGAAAAATGGTCCCAAATTTAATTTATTTTTCTCCCGGATGCCAACGGTCTGCTATACTTTAAAAGGAAACACATGATAAAGGATTCTTATAAAGTTTTGTGCCTTCTTTAAGGGACTTCACAAGTCAACTGAAATTATTTACAAAAGAAAGAAAAAGAAAGAGAGAAAAAAGAGGTAAAAAGAGGGAAGGGAAGGGAAGGGAAGGGAAGGGAAGGGAAGGGAAGGGAAGGGAAGGGAAGGGAAGGGAAGGGAAGGGAAGGGAAGGGAAGGGAAGAGAAGACTTTAAGTTAGTTGATGTAGTTAAGTGAGTCTATTTTTTAAATTAAAAAGACTAGGATTTTCTAGAGTAGTGTTTGTATAAACATTCAGAAAGATGTTTGTGTTTACTTCAGAAGTCCCCAAAAGGATTATAAGAAAATAATTTATTTGTTATTGAACCAGACATTTTCATGTCTCCACAGACTCTCAGATGATTCATGTGCTTTCCTAATGACAATAATACAGTAGGCTTTTGGCCATTAGTGAGCAGAGCTGGCTTGGGCTGGTGACCTGGAGATGAAATGTTTACTGCCAGTCTCCCGGGCAACCATCTCCCCCTACAGGCACCTTTAAATAAATCTTCCCTTCTTTATTTCCAGAAGACACTTTGGAAATATGCCATTTGAAGCTACTGAGAATACTTCCAAAAATCCTTTTGTTTAAGGCTTGTTTCCATAAGTATTTTCTGTACGACAGGCAAAGTTTTCTTTCCTTAAATTTAAGTAACTTGCAGACTTTAACACGGTTTTCTTCTTTCCATTTCTCAATGTCTTACACCGTAGCCTGTGGCATGGCACTTTGCCCATGAGCATTCCTGCATTAGACACTGTTTAGGAGCAGGAATCCCAGCTGTCATCTCTGCTCCAGGGAGGAACCAAAAATGTGTTACATGTTCCCAGTCCACCTTCCTCTTCCACATTGCCTTCCACATCCCAGTTGCCCATATCTCTGCAAACCTCATATAAAAATGGAATTCTAAGAGAAAAAAGAATGATGGAAATAAAAACCTGGTCCTGATCTAAGCTGCTAAATACAATTTTATATGAGACACTACAAGGGTAAATTGCTCCATCATCACCAAATATACATATGCAGTATTTATATGTACAAACAGAGAAAACAGAACCTGACACAAAGCTCTGTTCTTGGAGATCAGCTAATTATCTCCATATTTAATATTCCCAGAAGGCAATGCTTAATATTCCCGTTGGTTTCATTCAAAGACATGCCCATCTGTTTGCGAAACTATCATATAAAAACAATGGTTCCAGTTCTCAATGCCTTACTCAGGCCTTTGTGAAACCACTTACTGGAATCTTCATTTGGGTTAGGAATTCAAAACAGGGCAGAATAAATGAGTTATAATTCAAGTTTGAATATGGTGAAATGCCCAGAATGAAAGTTAAGTCTGGGGAGTTTTATTATTTTTGTAACATTTAATGCTAAGAGAAGATCCCTACCATATTGTTAAATGACATACTGTAACAATCACAACATGCAGTTTATCTCTTTACATCTCCATACATGCAGAGTCAATTATGTCACTCTACCTTCAGATTTTTGCAAGCTTGTGTCTCTTACTAGATGAAATGACATGGATGAAATACATGGATGAAATACAACTAAATGCAGACTAAAGTACCTTGTGTTTTGAACCTCAGCTACAATTTTAGTCAGTTTGTATTCTGCTAAGAAAAGAACAAACTGAACCAGCAAACTCATTTTATATGAGCAATCCACCGGCAGCCTTGTCTTCTCTTTAATCCTCTGATCCACAGAGGCCTAAACCAGACCTCTGTAACTCAGTGCGTCTATGGCAAGGGCAGCAGCAATGCTCCTGCCATGTGCAGCGAGCTCATCCCTAGGTAGAGGGAATGAGACACCTCCCCTTTAGGCTCCAGACTTTGAGTTGACTCCCATTGCACCTTCCTTGCTGGTCCAGGAACTTTGGTCTACTCTCATCACGTCATTGCATCAGTCTCACCCATGGCCACATCTCTCTATGCTAGTCAAGATTTTCTGGGCCAATGCAGCTTGTCAGCCGGTCATGCACATGACAGCTCCACACTTGGAGCATTTGGACTTGGATGATGTCTGAAAATCAAAAGAATTTACATGACTTTCATTCCTGACAGCCATGAGGGCAGACTGCACACCCTTTGTCTCTGAGGAAGCTAGTCTCTCACGTTGAAGCGGAAAGGAGAGGAGAGGAGAGGAGAGGAGAGGAGAGGAGAGGAGAGGAGAGGAGAGGAGAGGAGAGGAGAGGAGAGGAGAGGAGAGGAGAGGAGAGGAGAGGAGAGGAGAGGAGAGGAGAGGAGAGGAGAGGAGAGGAGAGGAGAGGAGAGGAGAGGAGAGGAGAGGAGAGGAGAGGAGAGGAAAGGAGAGGAAAGGAAGGAAAGGAAAGGAAAGGAAAGGAAAGGAAAGGAAAGGAAAGGAAAGGAAAGGAAAGGAAAGGAAAGGAAAGGAAAGGAAAGGAAAGGAAAGGAAAGGAAAGGAAAGGAAAGGAAAGGAAAGGAAAGGAAAGGAAAGGAAAGGAAAGGAAAGGAAAGGAAAGGAAAGGAAAGGAAAGGAAAGGAAAGGAAAGGAAAAAGGGCTCTCACTTTTCGGATGAGATTGTGGCAGCCTCCCATGGTGAGGGCAGAGAGAACTCTATTCTCCTCAGCACCTGTGTAACCTGGCACTGCTTCATTGCAGCTGGAGGTGGGAATCACTTCCCAAAGATGGCTAAATTCACTGATTTACCAGCCAAGGTTATGAGCATTATTGCTGTTATAGGCAAGTGTTTGCACCCTGTGGTGAGTAGGAACCAGGGACAAAGGGAACCAGGAGGATTGAGCTGAAGGGGAAGGATGGTCTAGAGCAGGTCGTGTTTTCTTTGCTGCCTGTGAGTGGTGACCAAGGAGAGCTATTGTTAAATGGGAAGTTGTTCTGATAATGGGATCTTCCCGAGAAACTCCACATGCATCTTTAAAAAAGAGTAGTGAGCAGTGATCTCTACCAGCATCATTGTATCAGCACTGTAGGGGATCTATTCATTTAGATGCTCCACTCAAGAGATTATGAGAGCCATCAGTGCCAGAGCAAACATCAGAGAAGGCAAACAACATCTGAGGTAAGGGTCTTCCCTTGAGTTACGTAAGAGCTATCACAAACCACTCTGGTGCAGGCTCAGGCTTGTGGTCATTTCAGCAGAAATTTTCTCTTAGGATGGTGTTTCACAAATGCACAGATTCCACTACAGAGGGACATGGACCCAAATCCCATCTACATTTTGTTGCTGTAACTCACTTTGTGAAACTATTAGGAGTTTCTCTGGTACAAATAGAACCACAAAAAATTCAATACCTACTGTAATGTTATTTCCTCTGGATCCAGCTTCCAGGATGATAAAGCAACCATATCTTCACTTCTGACAGACTATGGTACAGAAATAGGCTTTTCAATGGCAACACGACACAAAATCCTCCAGTGGTAGTCCCCAGAGCATTTCTGTCAGTGATCCAGATGATACAAACCTGTTTAACCTGTGGTTCTGCCAAGCATTGTTTGTGCTGAATGTGCTTGAATAAACAGATTTATGTGTTGGAGGACTTAATGCCTTTGATATAAAGAATGATCCTTGAAGTCCCTTCTAACCTGGTATTCTGTGATTATGTGATTCTATGGTATTGAAATGGAGATGCATGGAGTACATGTGAAAAAATAGTAATTTTTGTGATTAACTGCATAATGGTAATTTCTGTAGTTCAAGGCAACGAATTTTTAAGCAAACTGCAACCCTTGATCAAGGTCTCATTTTGAATGAGAAGATCTGTCAAACTTGGAGGAAAGGACTTATGCTGATACAATAAACTGTGAATGCTGCTGAAAGGAGAGAGTAGGTAACAGAGAGCAAGGATGCTGTGGAGAGTTATGAATGGTGGTAATGTCAGGTTGTTGATCAAGAAAATGAAGAGAAATTGTACAGAAGAAAATGTACAGAGAAATAGTACAGAGGGAAATTGTACAGAAATCTCAAACGCTATGAATGAATGGATGGATTACAGGCAATTTTCCAGTTTGGTATGCCCGTTTTCACGTACAACAACATGTCCTGAGGTAAAAAGAAAGAATGTGCCTTATAGTCACTGGGAGTAGTTCTTTAGCTACAGTGAGATGGCAGTAATACAGAAACACAATAAGGATTTTGAAACGATGAAATAGCTTAAATATAGCATGCTATGGCAAAGATCTATAGAAAGTGTTGGGATACCATCTCTGAAGAAAAGCAATGGATTTTACATTTTAGAGGAGAACCAGGTATTTCATTAAACTGTGTATATCATGATCAGATGGGGAGTTGCACAACCTACAGCTTGGTCCAAGCTGAATTTGAAGAGACTGGGGCAATGGCTGTTGGCTGGAGTTGCTAGAAATCACGTACTTGATTGCTCAACAATGCAGTTGTAATTAGAAGAGTAAAGACAACTTTATGGAACAAGAAACAATTTAATAGTTTTATTCTCCCCAATGGGATGGTGAGAACTGACGAAGCAGAGCCTGGTGGCCTCCCTACATTCCTTCTCACAGGGCATTTGTGAATGCTCTGTCACAGGTCTGGTGTTGGACTGCAGAGCCTTTTAAGATATCCCCACAGACCCACCATGCACAGGTGGGTCTCTATGACAGTGATGAAAAGGGTAAAAAGAGTTTTAATTTTGAATAAAATCAGTCACATTCACAAAGAATATTATGAACTCCTCTGATCAGACAACTTAGTAAGGATCTCTAAGAATGGAAGACAGCTGAAGGATATTAAGTGAGCTGCACTAGTGACAAACCATTTCTTCTTTTCTGCAATTGCTTTTCACTTTTAGAGCAGTGCTACAAGAATTTCAGATTTTGTTAAGTAAAGAACGGGTCTGGTTTAGGAGGCTACCGGAAGAAAAGAAGACATAGCAAGAAAAAAGCACAGTGCTAAAGAACTATCTTCATTATCAACCCACAGAACTTAATAGTCAGTTTTCTTGGTTCTCTATTTAGTTGCTTCTAGCTGCACAGTGAGTAGAGACACATAAGATTCCTTCTTCATACAAGGCACTTCTGATAATTTTTGGCATGAACACAAAGGATAACACAGCAGAAAATGGAAACTGTAAAATGTAGGGTTTTATTTTAGGCAGAAGACTTGGAAAAACAGCAGGGAAATCTTTCTGTCCTAGCTGGACAAATACAGTCAAGGCCTCAACAGTGGCAGGTGCCATGCAATTACCAAGAAGGTTTTCAAGCTGCAGAACAGGAAGAATAGACGTTGTTCTCACCTTAGTATTTGTATAGTAAAGCTATAAAGTTCTGGCTGGCTGGCTTGATCTTCCATTCTATGTGCTTTATTACATGGCTGTGGATTTTTTGTATGTAGCTTTTTGTAGGTGGTTGAAGAGAAGACAGTACCAGGCCCTTCTGGGGTGAAGTAGGGCTATCTTGGGTATCTATTAGTGCACTGTCTCTCTGCACCCAGCAAGGTTCTGTGGGACGACCAAGGTGGAAGAATATCTATGATCCATCACTGCAGGTTTTCCAGAGAGGTGGGAAGACTGCTGAGCAGCTTTGAGAAGAGTAGGGTACTGCTGGAGACCTTAAATATTTCCAGAAATTAATCATAGAACCGTAGAAATACAGACCTGCAAAGTACTGCAGGGGAGTATCTATGACCTCCCTTTACTTGTAGGTAGGATGACATTTGTCAAGAATATCTGAACGGGAGGTTTATTTTGCTTCGTTTCAAAAATCTCTAGTAACGGAAATCCTCTACCCTCCCTAGGCTGTCTGTGCCACTGTTCCAATATTGCTTTAACAAGAATTACTTTTTCCTAGTATGTAGCTTAAATACCCTTTATTTAAATTTATCTGAATTAGTTCTAGTCTTAAGATTGGTGGACATAGTGAGCAAAGAATTAATCTTATTTATAACTGTTTACATATTAGAAAACTGCCATAATGTCCCTCCTCATTTTTATCTATTCTAGGCTAAATGAACTCGCTTCCTCTGACCCTTCTTATAGGTCAAATTTCCCTAACCTCAACTTCTTCTTCCTTCTATTCTTCAGGCTTCACATGGGGTAGTGTCCTGGGGTCCCAAGGTCCTTTCATTTGCCTAGGTGAGGTTTGGACTACGCAGGTGTCGCCAGAGGAATAGAAGAAAATAACCTCCTACATTCATGTGTTGCCTGATCTAGTTGAGAGGCGTCCCTGCCCATGACAGGGAGGTTGGATTAAATGATCTCTGAGGTCCCTTCCAACCTAGGCCATTCTATTATTTGACAAATAGAAGTTCTGAAGTTAAACTCCAAAGTCTTCATTCTTTGCCATAACATTGTTCATCCACAATAAATAAAAACACAATGTAAGTGGGAATTCAGAGGTCCTCCTTTGTCTTGCTGGTGCATGTAAGGATCTTGGTTAATTTTCCTCAAATTCAGCTGTGACTTCATAATATACAGGTTACATTAATATTTTGTGACCAATCTTCAGATGTGGTTGAGGAACTGAACTGTACTGGGAAAATATTTTTGCTTCCAGATGGGGCAAGATGGTAAAGTGACAGAGACAGACCTGTAGTACTTTCACAAAGCGAGCCAATGTTGTGTTACTTCCTTAGATTCTTATAGTGTCCTATACACCACCATAGTAAATATGCCCCCTGAATTTGCAGTGCTTTTAATTCTTTCTGGTTCTCTCTGGTAGTACATGTAACACAGTAAAGGGAATTACAATCTATCTGGCAGTTAAGGAAGGAATGGCATGCAGCTTGGACTTTAATTTTCTGAAAGTTCGTGTGTCAAAAGAGTAAGAAATGACCACTCATCTTTCAGAGTAACTAAGCAGCACCATGACAAGAAAAGAAAAAAGAAAGATTTCTTCAGAGAAAAGTCCATACAAAGGTTCTTGCCCTTCTGCAGCTCACCAGGCTACTTTTACAGGGGGCTTTTTTTTCACTAGAGGTTTCTCTAGTGGAAAAATTCAGGCAATTATACTCTACCACAGGGACCAAGTTCAAGAAATAGCTATACTGAAAGATCCTCAAGGAACATTTTTCAGAACATCATCAGGCAGTCTTGTATTGATTACATGGCTGTCTCAGTGGGGCATTTTGTGCACTGAAAATAATAGCATTCTCTGTAAGTGCAGGGATAATAGTGACAGACATTTTTAAGGCAAATTGTTTACCAGAAACAGCCTAGGAGAAAAGCACATAATAGACAAGACTGCCCCTCAGGCCGTTGGTGTGGATTGAAAGAGATTCAGAGTTTTTCTTGGGTTTCTTGTACTGTTCTACTCCTTTGCTACCCAGGATGAAACTGAAAGATCCAAGACCAAACGTACAACTTGAGAGCTTTTTGAGACCTCACAGGACACATTGCCTTCTCATTCAATGAAAGATATTTTTGCCAAGTACCTTGATTCAGATTGTCATTGTTACCATAGAAGTTGTCTTACCTATGGCCGTGCTGTTACAGTTCAGGCTGGTTGTCCAGTTACTGGCTAGCAAAGTCTGGCAAAATGTTAGCTCTGGAGAGGTTCATAGACACAAGAGCAGAGAAAGAGGGAAGAAGCTTTTTACTCAGTCTCAACCTGAAAACAGAAAGTGTTTAATGTGCTGCCCTGGCATGTATGTTTTGTCTATAGCTATAGTTTAATCTTGGACATTTTGGTTCCATGAATATGAAAAAGAGGGAGAAAGGAGGGAAGGAGGAAGAGAGAAATATGCTGTGCAGAGCATCCCACAGCAGGAAGGCACCCCAGAAATGCCAGAAAAACCTGTTTTGAAAGTGATTATAAGAGTCAATGCTGGGTCACATCCTGAACACAAAAAAAAGAGAAGAATTTACTTAATGTGCAAATTGCAAAATCTCTTATGCCGTTAACTAAATAAACCTAGCAATACACCTCCAAGATGGAGGAAGAGTTGAGCTGGTTGTGTGGAGGTCCTGTAATAACCTCAGGCTTAATTCTACAGCACTGAAACTGGAAGCAGTTTATTCATTGACATTAGTAATAAGAGAGAGGGAGAACAATTCTTCCACAATTCTAAATTTGGACAAAACCCATGTTAAGGAGAGACATTAAACAGGATGGAAGAGTAAATTCAGCAGTCTGGAAGTTGTAAATTATTGAGTCCCATTTAAATCCCTGCAAAACTGCTTTGTATTAGAAGCACCTTCTGGAAGCTCAGGCATTTGTGACCTAAAGCATGAAGGCCTTCATTGAAACGACATGAAGATTGAGACACTAAAAGCAAGTCATTCAAAGGAGAGATGTATAGTTTGGTCGTCTGCGTAAGTTGCTCTGGACAAGCAAAACTGGTGCAGTGTCACAAACTGAGTCTTCATTTTGAAGACATTTCTGACATTTTTCTACCTTAGCCTTCTGTATCAGTGTCATGATGTTTCCCATAAACATTATTAATTGGTAGAAAAACTGCATCCTGATGTTCCCCTGGAGAGGCCAGGGTATCTAGTAGGAGCCTAGTAACCAAATCTTAGCTGCTTTTTTGCTAGAATCCCACACGTACACCATTGCTCTGTTAAAAGACATACACATTTGCATGTAGGATAGCAAGGATATAAACATGAGTTTCAACAATGGATTCATATTTCCTCTGCACTCGTGAAATTTGCACAAAGGAAACACTGGTATTTAGACTAGCAGGTTAAACAGTTTTGCTTTGGCCACAGACATATTATATTTACTAAGATTTAAGGTAATGTTACTGTGAGCCATTTAACACCAACTGATTTAAGAGGGTATGAACAGACTATCAAGCTTTCATGCACTTGTAAAGTGCATTTTCTAGCCTTTCCTCTACAAAGAAACATAATGAAAATATAAATTGTTCCCACAGGGAGAGTCATAAACAAAGAAATGGGAATACACCATTAATTACAATAGTAAAATTAAAAGATAGTTAGTGTTTATAAATCAAGTGTGAGATTTCACAACTGGCTTAGCCCAGTCTATGAGCAAACCTGTGCCAAAGCCCTGGTCCCTCCTTCACTACCTTCTATTACACATCTCCCCACATCCCTTTACTGGCAATAGCAATTCTGGGATCATATACTAATTTGATCAGCCAGGTAAGCAAAAGGAATGTGAGAATCAAAAATATCTCTATCAAACTCATTCCCTGCTTTGTGGTATATGAGGGTGAAGGAAAAGCTGTAGGAGTTTAAGAAAAAGCAGGAAGATGGAGAAAAATGTTGAACACTTTGGACAAATAACTTCAGGTGATATAAATTTAACACTGGTAGATTCAAGTATATTTGTATCAACCATGGTGTATGTCTTTTTTTAAAAAACAAAGTATGTTAAAAGGTGCTAGAAGATGTAGCTAAGAATGTAATAGGGACAATAGTGCAGAACTCAGTACTGAGATCTTTCTATTGGTTCCTCACTTGTCATCTGTTAAGCAAGATTTGAAAAAGATTAAAGAGAAGCTGACGTGAGTAAATGGCAAAATAGGGTGCTTTATTAGACATAAGATATTCTTCAAAAAGCTGTATCCAAGCAAAAAATATACGCAATTACATGCATTCTAGCGTATTGTATATAAAAACAAAAGTAAGTCGAAAGAGAGCAAGTAAAGGCTGAAGGAATTAAAATCGGGACTGTATTCTTCTAGTACATCAGGATGGAGCAAAATGCTCTCTAGAGAATCCAGACAGCTAAGTGATGAGCACTTAGAGAAGTTGAATGCCATATCAATGTGCGTTGTGCTGGTCCCTTCTTTTGAAAGGGATACGTAAAAACTGAAAAAGAATAAAAAAGACAAGAAATATCTTGTACATGGGGAAAAACTGAGCAGTAGTAGTAAAGTACCAAGTAAAGTGAAGCTCTTGTGTTTTATATGGAAGATGCCGAGATCTGCTCATCTATTTTCTTATGCTTCTTTCTTGAAAAATGAGTTGACCCTTCTTCCATTTTCAAGCAGTTCACAGGGTCACGGGGTCTTGGACAAGTCCTAGCACCCAGTTCTTTCCATCTGCTTTTATCATATTTTCGTGTTTGTTTTTTTTTTGGAGGGGCTTGGGGGGCTTTTTTGCATTGTTTTTGTATTTGTCAGGAGAGTAATTTTCTGTTTTCAAATTTTCCTCTTCCAATTGTCAAATATTATTTCATCCAGTATCATTTTAAACACATAAGCCAGTCTAACGTTTCTTTTTTTCCTAACAGCTAAGCCCTAAGAATTCTAGCAGCACATTACAAGAGGTGTACTTTTTTGAATATGTTCTCCCTCTGCATGACATGGGTGGTTTGAGTCTGTGTACAGATACCTGCATAGCTCTACAGAAGAATATACACTTAAACTCTCACAGCAGCAACTTGTAAATACACAATCGTGTGTACAAACTGGCAAGGTTCTAGACTGCAAGGTGGCTCTCTGCTACGTTGTATTTTAAAAATAATTTGTACTGAAAATTCTCTATATTAAAGATGTTGTTTTTCAAAGGCTGTCTGAATAGAAAGGGACCGATACTTGAGAGATATTGTCAGAGTGTGGACATGCAATTTTTTAGGATAGATTTGTCAAGAGCTCATAAAACCTGATTTCTAACCCTGATGTACTATACCGTGGAAAAGCACTGATTAGTTAAGCTCATACACGTGTGTAGGCAGATGACTGTCAAGGTACTTTAAGGAACACAGCAGGTATGTCATGAAGAATATGGCATTACTACAGAGGTGAACAAATGAAAAGGGCTTTTTAAACCATTAAAAAGAATTCCAACTTCCTGTAGTGGCTCAGGTGTTTTTCTTTCATTCACTTTTATCTGTATGCATGTATATGAATCTCATCAGTGCCAGTGGAATTATTTTTGAAACAGAAGACTGTAACTCCTCAATAAAAGAGCATACACTCTCCAGAAAAAGTGAAAATGTGTAAAGCCATAAGTCTAGATGTCCTGCCTTTTTTTCCCCTAGCCCTAAACCTCTCCGTCTTGCTAAGAATGACAGAATTTTATCACAGAGGCAACAACAGTATAAAGAGGTAAAGTCAGTAAAAGCTTGTGCATAGATTTAGTTGACAGCAGCAAGAGGAGTCATGCTCGAAGGATGTGCAAATAATCTGTACAGGATTGCACAGGCATCTGGTAAAGAGAAAATTTTCACTTACATCCAGTACTGAAACGGACAGTAAGATCACTGTCTTCAGAGCTATAAAAAAAGAACTCATATGGTTATGCTGAACATGTGGTTGCTCAAGGAAGATGTTTCTCAAAGGCTGTCAGGAAAGGGAAAACACAACCAGGACTGCTTTCGTATTTCCATGTTTAGTGGTTTACAATAGTAGAATTCAGGGCTTGCTATCTATTATAGCAGAGGGAGTATGCAAGTCATGGCATCATTTGGTTTAAAGGCCCATAGCTGTTGTTCTTTTCCATCTAGGATCAGAGAGAGCGGCATGAGGCTCCACGTAATTAAGAGCAACTATCCCACAGAGGCAAGGGAAGCAGAGGAGATTTCATTGGGAAGCAGGTCTGTTGTAAACAGAAGAAGCAAAGCAGAGAACAGGAAAATAGCACCCTGACCCTCGCCGGATTAAATGCTATCAATCAAGTTTAAATTTAGCTCCTACACTGTCCCAGATGAAAAGAAGGCAGTAGGGGCAAGGATGGCTTAACACCTGAGAACATTTGTATTGCGTGGCAAGGAAAACAAGCCTGAAGTCAACAAAGGGCAGCCTGCAAAAACAAATAGTCCTGATGAGAACTGCGCTGCCAGCAGAAAGCTCATTAGCAGCCAGAAGCAGAACCGTCTCTCCTCTGTTTCTTTGCTGACTGCCACCAGCCCAGTGCTACCGCGGCGCTTCTGACTCAGCTGCTGCTTCCCTCCTCGCGAAACCCCTGAGCACTTGCCAGTGCCCACACAATGCACACCCTCAGCATGAAGAGTGTTTCCCCAGGGTGGGCTGGGCTATAGTGGGAGGCAGGAGTGGAAAAAGAGCAGGAAATGTCTGAGTTTCTTCTCAAGTAATAGCAGTGTATACATGCACACATAGTAATTGTCTTTATCTGTTCTAAGATAAACGAGCAGAGGGGAAATTTCGGTGTAAAATGATGAGAATAAACACTGCCATGCCCACTAGCATACACACGGGATTTCAGAAATCGTGTGAATACCAAAACCAATGTCTCGTCTGTCATCACCTATTCACTGTGGGGGGAGTCACAGCTGTGGGGCAGTGAGACACTCCATTTCCTCTCGGTGCATGGGAAAACCCAGCCATGCATTTGGACAGAGATGAAGTATTTGGTGATCGGTAAGAAGCAAAAAATACTTTTTTTAGCCTTGAGAGACAAGACGTAATTTTCACAAATCCACATTTAGATACCTGAAAATGAGCAGTTTGATGATGTCAGAGCCCATTTATACAGTAGTTTGAGATTTTGCACTGGTGGGTTTTATGCCCGCCGAAAAGATCTGTTTTGGAGACCAAGTTCACCTTAACATGTGGCAGAGTGTTAGGTGTCCAAGGTGACAAGTCATGTCTGCAAGGGTTATAAAGGATGTCAGATAGCATTTTTTTTGTTTGTAAATGTCACTTTGTCCTTTTGTCTTCTCTGCTCAGAACACCAAACCACTGGACAAACGGACAATAAGGTAAAAATATCTGTGAAGTTCCTCAAATGTAGCAAGTTGAAAGGGAACCACTGCTCTCTACAACAATCTGAATACTTTTCTGTATCATCCTGCCACCTTTCACTTTCTCAGCTTTACTGTACTATTTGATTCCTTTTCTCCTCCAAACCTACTTATGCACATGAAGCCGCTAACACCTGAGCAGTGTCCTAGCACCTTGATTATGGGCATATATCTATGTACACAAGCATATGACCACACATAGTCTTTATTTTTCATGAGCTTTGTGGCTTTGCCTGTATTAATGGAAACTGAGATTAGTAGATGCAGTGCCTAGGTCAAATGCATTGATCTAGTCGCTGTTTATTTCCTCAAGAAGAAAGCCAGTGGACTGTGTAATCTGGAATAGGTGGCAGAGCTAGACCCCATGCAGTTGGAGTATATTCTAGTTCAGACATGTGCCTTGTAGAATCGGTGGCAAGGTTCCAGCAGTTCAGCAGAGAAAACCCTGCTCCAAGGCTGGCTCTTCATTCCTTTAACTGTTACCTGTTTTCTCAGGGTGCAATGGGAATATGAAGAGGAAAAACTCTTGCATTTGAAGTATGTGTTTTTGTGTAACACACTAGTACACAGCTTTGAGCTGACTTAATTTTCTGGTGTCTGTGTCATTTATTTGTCCACTTAGATGCATGTAAAGTAGAAAGGATATCCATCGAACTAGTGCATCCATCCATCACATATACGAATTTAGAAATAAATACTGGGTAAGAAAAAAACAACTAAGACTTCTTGGAAAACATATTTAAAGTGAAGAAGTGAGAACGTATGTAATTATCATTTTATGAAAGGGAGAAACTACAGCAGTATAATCACAACTATACAGCTAAAGCATCTAGCATTTCCGACAGTAAATAAGAAAGTTTGAGGTTCAAGAATTTGTAATACTTATAAATCTATCACTTCAGGGGTTTGATTTCATAAATCTGTAATCTACAACCAGATTTTCTTGAGGGTAAGTTTTACCCTATAGATTGTGTAGTTAAACAAGATTCATCCTGACTCTATTCATGTTCTTTTAGGGTTTTTTTGGCATTACTTTCAATAGCAAGAGGGGCTATAGCTGAAATACATTCTCTTTTGCAAACAGAATGAGGAAATTAAAAACTAGGGCTAGGTACCTATTGTGTTGCATATGTTGAGATGACTTCGAATAAAGAAGAAAGAAAAAAAAACATTAAATTTACACTATTAATTAATTTGCTCACAAAAACCCCTGATTCTTAGTGCCTGAAAATATTTGCATACTCATTGCTTCAGGTTTCTCAAAATGGTTCTGTGAAAATGAATTTGAGACTGTTCCTCTAAAAAAAATCAGATAATAAAAAGAAAATATGAAATTAACAAAGAAGAAAGGTTGAAAGTTCTCTTCGTTGCTGCAAAGAATGTGAGAAAATCAGAGACAGTATTAGATTGACATTTTATTTTCCAGAGATATTTAAAATAAAGTCTCCTCTGAAATCTCATGGGAAATGCCTTTGTCTAATGGAAAAATGCTGGCAAAAGTCTTCAAAATGTCACACAAGTGGTAAAATGTCCATAGGTAAATGACATTAGGTGAGTCCACACTCTCTTTCCCAGCGCTACAGCATGATACCAGACTGGTATTTACCTTCCGAAAACGTGCTCTTCTGACTTGGCAAATAGATGACAAGGAAAGAAAAAGAAAACAACTACAGGTTGTAGTCATATCTGGCTTCACACGTGTTTAATTGCTCGACAGAGGCTGTGAGCATGCATGTTGTCTCACCTCAGTGCTGATGGCAAGCACAGTGATAAATGCAGAAAAGCACCTCCAGTTTTTCAGGGCTGTAAGCAAATTCCTGCTGTACTGGTTTGGTAGCAGCCACTGTAAGATGTGGAGCAGCGGGAAGCACTTCCCATGGCTCTGGTTGCACAGCTCTGCCAGCTGCCTCCGAGGCAGCTTTATGTACCTCCCTGGCTGCAGACCTGAATGGGAATGGAGAAAGAAAAGTGCAGAAACAGTAGAAAATCATGGCAGGCGTTCAGGATCTCACACTGCTTTACTGACGTTAGCTAGCCTTCAGACAGCCCTGCCAACACAAGTCTTTGAAGATCTGTTTGGGTGAAGGTGTGTCTCCCCAGGGTACCTGAGACCAGCTGCAGGAGCAGAGCTGGTGGGTCTTGACCTCCCTCTCCAACCTCCTGTCAAATGGTCTTACTGCGATCTGAGGCTGCCTGACTGCCCTCAGGAGCTGGGCGGCTTTGGGAGCATTTCTTCTATTAAACCCTCGTCACAGGTCAGTTACTTCCCCTGGTTTTACTTCCCCTAAAAATACCCACGTCTCGTGGCTTCTGTAGTCACATAACTTCATGTCTCCGTTACTCCTTCCCCAGGGGAATGAAGTATGTTGGGCTGCTGGCAGTTAAACTGTATTTAAAGACATTTTTATTTTCTGAATCATATTTAGTGTGATGCTTGTTTTAATTATGTTTTATGTGGAGTGCTGTAAGATGCATGCATGAAAGCCTGTCCATAAATAAATATGTCTTTAAAAGTCCTCATTTGTTTTCCTTGAGTCCATTCCTGCTCCTTTCCCGAGGTACACAAAACCCGGGATATACAGTCTCCAAAGCCCAACCACAAAACCCAGACACCACACGATGTCAAACAGCCTCATCGCACCACTGCTGTGAGGTCTCGCCTGTGCTGTGGTGTCTGGGGGATGCTCGCTCTGGGGTGTCCAAAACGGGACACAAGAAGACAGGACTGCCCGGGGGGATCAGCTACTGTGTCTTCTGGAGGGGCAGGCTCTCTCTGTAAAGCTGTTCTTAGGACAGTTGGGGCAAGGGAGGAAGAAAAATATCCCAGACCAGGAAAACACCCTGCACGAGGTCACCTCCTGATCCTGGGAGCTGTTGATGGCTGCAGGGGCTGTGCATAGGGGAAGCAGGACTCGGCCCCGAGCACAGGACCCGGTGGAGGAGCCGTGGTCTGGCCATCTGGGGCTCTGACTCCTTTGGGGCACCTGTGGGCCAGGGAAATGTCACAGGGTGTGGGGCATCAGGGTCGGCCAGGCGGAGGGGAGGGATCAAACAGCAATGGCAGGCGCACGCCCACCCATCAAAAGACTTCTTTGAGGCTGACAAAAAAAGCAATTCATTTTCTGTTCCCAGTCAGGTGCTGTGGCAGAGGCAAGGCTGAGAACAGGCCTCTGAACGGCCCTCGGTTGGAGGGCAGCCAGGGGAGGCCGCCCCGCCAACTTTCACAGGACCTCTGGCTGCCGACAGTCACCCGCAGGCAGCCCTCAAGCGCAGCAACCGTCGCCTGGCCATGGCAGTCATCCTCCTCCTCCCCCCGCCCTCCACCCCGTGTCCCCCCACGGCCTGCGGAGCCGCCCCACGCTTGGCTCTGCCAAGCCAGCTGTCTCTTGACGGGAGAAAATAATCTGGGATCAAGGACAGGAAACTGGATCCGCACACGCAGGCGAGATGAGAAACTCATGTTTTGAGGCACAACCTCCCTCCCTCGATGCAGTCCTCCACTCCCCGGCAAAGAGAAATGAAAATAAAACAAATGGAATAAAAGCAGGTATGCCCCACTTGTTTGTTGGGGTTTTTTTTTAACCTTTATGTGAGAAAGGAAAGCGTCCAAGTGTATTTTTTTTTTCTGGCATCTGCACGCTCTCCTGCTCCCATTCCCACGACAGCTCCCACACTGCAAACATGCGTGGCTGTCCAAATTCCCAGGGGTCTGAGGGAGAGGTGTGCCATGCAGAAAGAAAGCCATCACCAAGGGCCAAGGAGAGGGCAGCAGCCCTTTGTGGCTGCCAGTCGCAGTGACCATCTGCCTCTTGCTCCTGCCCCTCTCATATCTGTGTTTCAACACCCTAATGAACCTTCATGCCAGTGCTGCAGCCCACGCTGCCTGGAAATATTTTGAGTGACAAAATGTGTTGCTTAAAAGAAGAAAATGGCCTTTGATAAGTTTTCCGAAAAGAGGCAATTAAAGAAAAGCAACCCACGAGCCTTCTGAGCTGACTGGTTGGCTGGGAAGTGGTCACCAGTAGCAGAGGGATGGCCAACTACCAGGAATGAGTAGAACCATCTGGTCCCACTGCCCTCCGGCCCCCTCGCCCTTGGGGTGGGTGTTAAATAGGGATGTGCTCACTGCTCCAGCGGCATTGCCCTGGCAACACAACCAAAGCGTTTGTCAACATGCGAGCGATGTGAATGATGGCGCCTTGTCCGAAGAGGTCTGGCTTGCATGTGTGGTTCTTCTTCACAAAAGCTGGTTTCACCATTTGTCTCACAAAGAGCCTGAGCGGGAAACCGGGAGCTGGGAGGGAAACTTTCCTGCGAGTAAAAAGCATATTTTTCTTCCAATTGCACAGGAACTGCCTTGGCCTTTTGGATTCAGTGATTTATAAACTAATAAATATTGCCAGTCTAAAGCTGAGGAGAAATAGCTAGTTTTAAGAAGCGTCTGCTATTTTTAGGTGATTACACATCTTCTGCAGAAGCACTGGAAGCCCTCTCTGCCCTGCCACCAGGCTGTATCAGCCTTACGAGGGCCTTTCTATTTCCTTACTGCCCTGCCACCAGACTGTATCAGCCTTCTGAGGGCCTGTCTATTTCGTTAAACCTTTACTGAATTAGCTGCTTATATATCCTCATTGTCTTGCTGTCACTAGGTTTAAATGGAAATCTATTCACTGAAATCACTTTTTTCATCAGCCATTTTTTCCCAGATAGGATCAGATGTCAATACTGTCTTTAATGGGAAGGACCAGAGTCATGCCTGAACAATGCTGTGCTCTTTTAATGAACAACACAGGTTTCCACAGCTTACTTTTTACCTCCCCATGTTCTCACAAAAAAAAAAAAAAATCAAATTCCTTATTATTATCCCTTGTTACGCTTTCTTCTTCTTCTTCTCTCCTTTTCCTGCCCTCGTTTATGTCGAAGTGCCTGTTTTCCCATGGCCAATTCATCTTCCTGCACATCTCTGCCAATTAATAGCACAGTTTTTCTCCATAAAATAATCTGCAGCAAAACTGTTCATAACAAAGGTGCAAATACATGAAGTCTTTCCATTACCTGGGAGAAAAAATGACATAACAGGTGAATTTTGCAAGAGTTCCTTGTATCTGTGAGACATAGTCCACTCCTTCCTTATTCAGGGAAAAAATCTAAAGCAGACAGATCTAGTAGAAGAAAATAGAACTTGGGAGAAAACTGATTAACTAGATGGAAAGATAAAATCCTAAAAATCCTTATGCAGTTTCAACATAATCCAGGTGGCATCTAAATTTAAAGAAACTGTAAAGACACCTGAAAGGTTTACCATTGGAAATGAACAAAAATATCTTGCTGGTAACAGAGTTTGACAGTCGAATTTCAATCGGCATGTAAGCCTGATCAAGGTTGAGAGATGTGTCCTTCCTTCATCTAGGTCCTTAGCGTTGTTCAATCAAAAGGTGTTCTTGAAGCAGTCTGAAAAATCTACTGTGAACTCGTTACATACAAAAAGCAGCATTACTGGGTTTTGGGTTTAATTTGGTTTGTACCAATTCCTTTAAATAGTAACTTAGCAATTAGATTACACAGCTAGACTGTGGAGGACCTGAGCTTGGTTTTTCCCTTTCAAATCCTCAATTTCTATGAGGCTATGCTGACTGCCAGACTGTAGCTTAGAGTGAGAGTGGATCTCTCTGCCTCTCCTGTTGATGCTGGACTCAGAAGGATGGCAAATAAAAGAGCATTTGGGGAACTCGGATAGCTGCTTGTTCCTGTTCCAAGGAGTGTATTTTATGGAATGTCTTTTCCAAGGTAGAAAGCATGCCCTCCCTCTGGTCCGTTCTGATTGTAGCTGTAGGTAAGGCTGGCAGGTTAACTTTAGGTTGCTCCTTGCTTTGGGTGCCATAGGCTGGGGAAACTGAAGTGCTACCCAGAAGTGTCCTGCACCCTAGGCTAATGCTGTGTATGTACAGTGTGGGGCACCTGAGGTGCCACACAGGGATTCTGAATTCCTCTGTGAGGTAGAAAATTTACACATTGTGATTTTCATGTATGTAAGGATGGGACCCAAGTATTGTGACCTGACTCCAAGGGCACATTAACTTCTGTGAGAATGAGGGAGCCACTAGCATGGTCTGGTGTAGTATGTGGTTGTATCACTCCTCCACACAGTCTTCTTCCCACAACCTTCCAGAGTCATACAGTCCTGTAGCTCCCACGGAACTTGCCGAGAGCCAGAATTTATGTGCATAAATACCTCCTTTCCTGCAAAGAGCTCAAAGTCTCTGTGGGTCCTCTAAGCACCCCTCCAGAAGTTTCTAGCGTCTGCGTAATTTATGCTGTAAACTCCCTACAGTGGAGCAGAGGGCTGAGCTGAATGCTGAGGTGGAGAGACAGAGAGCAGAGACTGTCAGTAGTATTTCTTGGTAGTCATCAGATTGCAACATGAGATGTTCCCCATACTGTTTGCGCTAACATCTGTATACAAGAAATAAGAGAGAGTTGTAGCCACAGAGGGAGGCATGTTTTATGTGGTATACTTCTGTTTGCAGTATGCTGTTCTGGATGGCTTCAGTGCATTTTCACAAGTAAACGATGTTCTTGTGTTTGTACTAAAATGTTAATTCATCTTTTTTAAGTTTTAAGCCACAGTTTTAAAGAAATATGAGAAAGACCTTGCCCCCTGCGGATGTGTATCAATCTACAAAAGATGTAATATGGCTTGCAATGCCACGAGGGCTGGTATAGGTTCTTTGATGCTTAAGTACAGGAATTTATGAAGTGCATTTAATGTCCTCCCATGTGGTGTGGTGGAAATAATGTCTAAAGTACTGAAAATGGGTTTTGGATGTGATAAACGTGAGTACAAAAGGACAGTCAAGTCTTTAAGATCACTAAACTATAGGAACAGATTTTAAAAACAGGGAGCTGCTACAGTCAGAAAATACTGTAAAATTTTTTAAGGGAACTGTTGAAGGAAGGAAGAGCTGTGTGTCATGAAGTGATGAGACTGGCATAGAATGAAACAGGAAGAAGAATAACACAAAGTGAGGCTGAAAAATAGAACAAAGTTCTGGCAAGGCTTGGATAGAGACCACAGTTTCAAAAATGCTTTACCCTTCACATAAGTGGGCAATATAGAAATGACAGAGCAACTGAAAATTTTCTATCACTATCTTTTACTTGAAAAATAAAATTTTAAGTGCATAAATACACCCCAAAATGATATTATCCTAAAAATATGAACATTTTGTAAAATAAAAACAAAGACCCAAAAACTCCAAACCTTGTTATGGTTGGGACAAAAATACTTGCTAATCAAGAATTAAATACTTTTAGGACAGAAGTTACCATTTCAGAGAAGGAATATTTTCTTACTTTTTTTTTTTTTCAAAACTCTAAAAATTAGTAAACATACCACAAAGCTGTCCATAGATTTTATTAGATTTTGTATTAAAGTCTAGGCTGTATCAATAACAATAATGAAAAAAACCTTGTGTCCTATTTGTCTACCTTGGTCTTAGTGGTGCTTGTCAGTAATGTCTGTCAGTAATGTCTGTCAGTGCACGTCTGCATTTCATGCTTTGTACAAATGTTTCTCCACAGACAAAGTTCAACTGTAAATCATGCTTTTTTGGACTAGTTGGCATGTGCTTCAGGAGTTTTGCTTCTGTGAGTTAAGCATTGTAAGATGAAAAACAGATGATTAAAGGTTAATATAAAATTTTCTTCCGTGTGCAGAGGATGACCAGGGCTGACACTAGCCATGAATCACTCCTGAGAAAGATAAAGCAGCACCCTGCACATTCCCTCAGGAGAAAGCCAGGGAGAAGACATAAAGCCTTTACTAGGAACAAAAGTGCTGCCAGAGAGATATGAGTCAAACCAAGAAAGAAATGTGCTCACTAAATGCTCAAGAAGCTAATTTATTATGAGCACTCATGAACAACAGCGGCAGATCCCTCTCCAATCAGAGAAGCACCTCTCTGATACCTCCATACCCTCCTTCAGCTTCTCTGTGTACTATATTTTTCTGAATTAAGCTATTTTGCCAGTAAAAGGCTCCATCACTGTGACATCGCTTCTGCTATCTGTACCTCAAGCCTGAACTCTACTTCTCAAACTACAAATCTGCTCATCCTTTAACAAATCTTTTTTTCTTCTTTATCTGAAGTTCTATTTCTTTGTCTGAAACATCACCAGGGTCCATCCCCGCACCAATCCTTAACCAAGCCATAATTATTTCCTGTGTCAACTACTGTAATTCTCATTTTAATGGCCTTATGAAGCCATGTTCACTAGATTCTAAAGTACCCAGAAAGCTACAGTCAGACCACATATTTTCTAAGGGGATTCACCTCTCTTCTCGTAGCTTTACTTGCTTACTATCCCTCTGCTCACAGAATTCTTTTAATTCACTTTTGGCTCACTCTCTATTCAGCCCTTGGCCTAAGTGTAACTCAGTTCTCTTACCTCAAATTTTCCCTTTGCTACCACTTCCATGGATCAACTTCCATGAAATACCTATAAGCTAAAGTTAGAATAGTGGAAAACTTTTCTAGAGTTCCTGTGAATTTTCCCAGCTGAAGAGGCAGAAGAAGGTACTCAGCCTTTGAAGAAAGATTTCCATTTTGAAAAGGAGGCTATAAAAAAAAAAAATCTATCTTTTAAAATTCTTTCCTGCATTTTCTCTAAGTTCCAGGAGTAGAAAAACATCAGATAAACATACCAGGGTGACCTCAAGAAGTCCTATGCCTATGCCTATGCCTATGCCTATGCCTATCACCTCCTGCTACTGGCCCCTTATCTTGAAGAAGCATGGGAATTAGCTCTTTGTTTCTGTCTTCATTTTATTTTTTTTCACTCCCAAGCATTTTAGTCATCAATGTGTCTAATTCATGGTTGCCCTCAAAAATGTTGTCCATCTTTCCTACTTCGGGGAGAAAACATGGTATTGACAACCCTGTATTTCTGTTCTTCCAGGTGGTAGCAAACCTGTATACAATAAAATTTGTCTTTCATTCTTATGTATGGTATCTTAACTCTCTTTTTTGTACCCTACCTTCTGTCTTCTTATGCGGTAGTTGTCATCACAACTTCCAACCCATGGCATAATGAAGGCTGCTGTAATCAACTAAATCATATTCTTTTTAACTAGAAGACATGTATATTCAAGAGATTGATTTCTGAGTCAATCAATTATTCTTAACAATGGGCTCTTATATCTCCTATGTTCATGACATTATAGTGCTAAATTCTTATTCTTGGTTTCATTGCTCCAGCAGCCTTAAGCACATCAACCATATGTGGTTGGAAAACTTTAAAATTAAACATCAGAAGAGTAGGGGGAAGAAAGTTTCCTTTTGCCTCTCAAGAAAATGCATTGTTTAATTCATTCAAATATAAATGGAATGCTCATGCTAAGCCACTAGGATGTTCCTAATTTCTTAAAGATGTTTCTTCACATGATGGAGTATCATCTGACCAAATAAACCAACTCTAGCCTGAGCTTGTAGGTTCACAAAAAAATAAGCATTGTCCAACAACCTTCCCACTTCCTTTCCTTTTGGTTTTCTGTATGAATGAATCCCTTTCAGGGGAAATGTTAGAATGATATTTTCAGATCTCCAGACAATATAGGATCAGACCACAGAATTAAAGTATTTTCTTTGTCTTAAGATAGCTTTCTTCTCTAAGTATGAAAAAACACTTGGATCAGATCAATTGTTTCCTTTGAATTCAAGCAGAAAGAGTATTAAGTGGTTAAGCATACAGTTTACTGGTATTATTTTAGGAGACAAACATTTTTATCTGATCAGTTTTTAAATTTTATGTTGATTAAAACACGTTCTAAAAACGACTTTGTTTAGCTTATAAGGAAGGTCACAATAGGCTTGGAGTTCATGCAAAAATGTCAGGTGAACTAATAAAATAGCATCATTTTATGTAGGCAGTGCAAACACTGTGATTTTTTTAAAACCCTAAAAATCTCCTGTTAGCTTAGATTTTATGTGGAAAATGGAAATTCCTCCAAGTAACTAGAAAAGATTAAAATATACTTCTCACTGCACTCTCCTGGCGGGTTCTACTCTTTTGGTCAGGGCTAGCTGTTGTTTTAAAAGATAACACATCCGACCTATTGAGACTAAATGAGCAGCTTCTTCCTAATTCTGCAAGTTAAATTGGTTTTTTTTTTCCTTTTCTTGAGGTCATGCACTTCTTATATTATTGACCATGGAAATAGTTAATGCTCAAATGTGTCTGACAGCTTGCATAGCTATCTGTTTGGGTTTTTTACTGTCTTTGAGAGACTAAAGGGATTAATTTTAGAATTTTTGGTTAAAAAAAAGACCTCAAAATAAGGGTTCTAATTTCTAATATCATTGCACATCTTTCAGTAAGTCTGTGCCTGATTTAAGTAGGTAACAGGAAGGCAAGCGGACCCCCAAAATTTATTTAAATTTTATTTAAATTTTATTTAAATTTTATTTAAATTTTATTTGAATTTTATTTAAATTTTATTTTAGTTTTATTTTAATTTTGTTATTTTAATTTGTTAAATAACTAAACGGACATTTTTGATATCTAAACACTGAGGCCACTTTTCTAACTAGTTCATGCTACTCTACACTATCAAAATAATCTAACCAACTGCCTACATCCAGTACGCTCTTACATTGCCATCAAGTTAAAAATCATATGCTGTTAAAAATTTATCTAACAGGACTATATATTAGAGCTCATTATTTATTACTCATTACCAATATTGTTCATTTTTGAATTAAAATTAACTGTTGGCTTCTCACTTTGGGCAGAAGGAGCTTGGGCAGTGCCTTGAAACCTATCTTTGATCATGGTGGTATGCAAAACCACGCAGAAAAGGTAAATCCCACACCAGTGACAGGAACACTCATCTTTCTTCTTATTTCATTGTTTTGTACCCAAGAATGGATGGAGCTGTCCATAAAGCAGGGACTCCAGAATAAGAACCTGTCTCCTTCTTATGTGCCTTGGCAGACCTACCAAAGTGTCAGAAACCACCGTGCAGCCCATGTCTGGGGGAATCCAGCCTTTATTTCACCTCCCTGGTTCCTCTCCAGCCCTAGGAATGAGAGGCCTGTGGCTTGGTGGCACCCCGCAAAATGTCTCTCCTCCTGCCATCCTTCCTTGTGCAAGGAGAGAAGACAACCTGAATGAGTAGAAGCACGATGCCAGAATTGCCTTCCCTAGGAAAAAGCTTTCTGTCATCTTCTGCCTCTCCGCCCATGCAGGGGTTGTTCTTTCTCTGGAGGCAGAAAGGAAAGAGATGACATGTTCCTGTGTAGCATTATCTAGGCATTCCTGCTCTGGCAGGGGGATTGGACTTGATGATCTTTCGAGGTCCCTTCCAATCCCTGACATTCTCTGATTCTATGATCAGAAAGGGCGCCCCTTGGGCATCTTAAAATTTTCTGAGATCTGAATTGATACCAACTCACCTTAGTTCTAGGAAAATGTGATGAAACATGGCAACACTGTGCATGGAGATCTGGCAAAATCTCCCATATGAGTAAGAGGTGCCTCCTTCAGACTTTTGCTAGGACTGGCTGGGTCCCATGCTCTCAGCTTTCTGATGAAGACCAAATGTTGCTTTAGAAGTGGCAGAGGAATGAGCAGCATTTAAAGTAAGCCCATTTAAAGCCTGGGCTTTTTCTGAGCTTTTATAATCTGCCGTTTACTGCAAATATCTCTGTGTGTGAGATCTTTCCCCCTAAGAACATATGTCCTTCCTGCTTGTTCAGACTCTGATCCTAATCTCAATTGTTTTGATGTCATAATCTGTAGTATGGGAATGCAGAGAAATTCCTTCAAAAATCCTCCAGTGCTAATTGAGAGAAGGTGCCTTCTGGGGGTTTTCTGTGTGCAATAGTTCCAGGAATGATTGGAAGAAAACATATTAATCAATTTTGCAGATGACTTGCAGTGGGAAAAGATCATAAACCACTTAAAGGCTGGGAATAATACAGAACACAACTTTCATAAAACAAAGGAAGAATCCAACATCACTTGGAACATACAGGACTTCCAGATCACTTCCCTTAGCTATTCAACAAACATTTTTGAAAACATTTGGAAAACCAATATAGATGTGAGAATGAATTGATGACAAAGAAAGAAATATATCCGTGCCTCAGTCTTTGGAAGCACCACGAAGAAACAGAAGTGCTTTCAGTATCCAATGTTGTGCTCCTAAATTCCAGAAAAGACAATACAAAATCAGTGCTGCTATACTGTGTTGTTATTCTAGCAAACAATATGAGGCCACAGCAATCATATATCCTGCTCAAATGTATCGTGCCATTTTCTTTATACTGGTAGGAGCAATGAATGTCTTTAGAATACTTTTTAATTTCAAATCTCATAACAAGATTTAGTTCTCACTTCCAGAGAAGATTACTTTTTCTAATAAATTTGAAACAGTTTTTCCTGATATCCACTACCAATTCCAGTTGTACAGATCCATTTCACAGAGTTTTGCTCACACTGTCTTGCTTAGGCTGTGTGGCTGCAGAAATGCAAGTGTCATGTGCATGTGGGAAAGGTCCTTAACCTGAAGCTTGCCACAGGTTACATCAAACTTCATGCATTTGCATCAACATGCAAATGTTAAATACAATTGCTATTTTTCCTTGTAATCTGTGGGTTGCTTTAGAAGCTATTAGCACAATATTGTCAAGTTACATAGAGTTAAGTAACATTAAGTAACAGTACTGGTAAAATATGCTTTAAGAAACCATTTCAGCCCTCCAGACACTACTACCTGAACGTTTTCCTGTTACCACTTATTTACAAAATACAAAATATTTAATATTTTATTCTATTTTTTAATAATTCTATCCTTTTTTTTTTCTGATAGCTCACATTCTGGAAATTCACAGAGAGTCATGAAATCTGTAATCGCTCTTATTTGACTGTAGAAAATAGAAAATACACACTATATTGCTGCTGCATTATCATCTGGGAGAATAAACACAAGAATCAGCCTAAAGTGGTCTCATCCTATTATGTGGTCCCTAGTCCAGCCATTTTACATTTCTGGTTTAGTTTCCGAACATAAAAAAAAAAAGGGGGATTAAAGATGTGCCTTCCTTAAACAGATATTATACAGGAATTTATCAATAATGTCTCTACACTGCTTTGAAAACCTAAAGCACAATATGCGAATAATGAGTTCTGTTTTCCCTTTCGTTTATTAGTCTATGTCTCATTCATTTTTTATCTTTCCTCTCTAAACTCTTCCTACAGTAATATTCTATTTCTAATATGGAAATGACCAATGTTAGTTTCCTGCTTTAGTCTCATTGGACCTGGAAAAATTCTTCTCTGGGACTATGTTGCTCTTTGTTTTTATATTCCTTGTGTTATACTGACTGCTCTTTGTTAATTTAATATTTTTTCACTGTATCAAAGTTCAGATGAAACCTTTATTTTATCACACTCCCTTTTCTCCAGATTTCTTCTACTGTCTCAGAATCATTTATTCTTATTTCTTTTCTAACTTTCCATACACAAGAGCTTTCTGAATATACTGTATATGGGATCATTGAAAAAATCAAGTCAGTTCTAGCTTATGCATTTACAAGACTGAAAGAATTTTGTATTCCTATTGTGTTAGGATGGTTTTCTTATAACTTAATTATGGTAAACAAGATGGATTAGGCCAAATCAAGCAAGATTGAATGTTTTGTTTTCTAATGAATTTCACACAGACGTAGCAGTTTCTCTGCTGCTGGCTTAAAACAAGGCGGATGCAAACGGTATGAACAACATTGTCAGCAACAACCTCATTTGCTTAACCTCAATGCATCAGAAAAAGAGTAAGTTTTTTGGAATGCAAATATTATTGTGAAATGGGAAAAAAAAAGAGGAAAGGAAAAAATATAGGTTACACATGGCTGCTTTTAATGGAAGTACTATGATGTCGTTCCTCTCTTTCTTCATGGTTTGAAGTCAGCGATCCCCAGAGAGAAAAATTCTGAAGTTGTAATGAAAAGAGATCATTTCAGAACACATAACAGGCAGTTCCCTCTTCTTTTATGTTCTAGGGAGAGAGAATGTTTCCATTGTATGTGGCTTTTTGATATATGACTTTGAAAAGAATACTCAATCTTTCCATGAAAAGGTTGAATATTCTTCTCTTTGCTTAGTTCTCACTCCTGAATTACATTGAAATCCCACTCCCTGGTTATTCATAATCTGCTAAAGATTCCTGTAAGGCTTAAAATTGTAGCACTCTTGTCTAGTAAGGACATTTTAAAAAGAAATACTGAGTTAAAACAAATAATATTGTGGAATAAACAATATAGGAGACACAAAGGAGGGAGAACTAACCCCTTACTTCCCTTTTTCTTTCCCTCATGGTGAGTGCCAGTAAAAGGGTTTGCTTACATTAAATTATGACACCATTTGTTGGTGCAACACATTTCAAGCTCAAAAAATACTTAGAGGCTGAACTTAAGACATTCAAACTATGCAGTAATGGCTACTTTTAACAATTAAATCGTTAGCAATTCTGTTACTAGGTTGCTCTTTTGAAGCCTGTCTTGAAAACCAACCCAATAGTCTTATGACAGTCTCTAGGAGTAAACTGAAACCTCAAGAAATCTTTGCTGTAGATCTTTCACTGTCGTTCTTCCTGGCAGTGCAGTTTAGCATTCGACGCTATGAAAAATTTCTAAGAATTGAACTAAAAATAGATCTCAAGCAACAAAAGGTGAAGCAAACAAAGGTATATGTTTATGGGAGTAGGGCAATATGGTAATATCTGCAAATATTAGCTGAAATTCTGAATCCTCTTTTAATTAAGCTTCTTAGAAACAAATTCATGTGTTACAACTTGAAATAAAGAGTTGGACATGGTCTTCCTGAATGACAACTTCCGGCTGTCTGATCAGATGTTTGCTTTGCAAGAGCTATATTCTACTATCTGGAAAAGAGGAGTGTTCTGTTCATCTTGCCTGATACTAGGCTAACAAAAATTTTATTCACCTATACCTCAATAAGTGTCCCCACATCCCTCATAGAAAAGCTTTCCCAATTGCTTATTTTATGTAACTTTGGGGATGAAATGGCTCTGCCTGTGAATTTTTTCTTGCTCTTGACCAGCAAAGGAATTTAGGTGAGGAGTCCAGACTTAGCTAACTAATATTGCTGTGTTATTTCTTGGTAGAATTCTGCCTCCTCAGATCTCAGACTGGGACTTTGAACATTGTTTACTAATGTTTATAAGCAACATTGAAAGACTACAGACCTCATAAAAAATCTGGGTATACTGTGAACTCAGTGTTTCACAGCAGGGATACAGATTTCATTCACAAAAAGCAAGGGAGGACAGGGAGTCACTGTTGGCAAAATTTCTAGTCCATGGACTAGATGATTTTTACGAGCACGCTTCTGTTTTAAGGGAGGATTTATTTACCTTAGTAGATTTGTGAGATTTAAATTGTCTTTTAAATCAAGTATGCAGGTTTTAAAGTTTTAACTGACATGCCCAGGCAGTTTACATCTGCATTAATTATTTTGGGATTTTCCAGCAGTGTTTTGAGGTATTTATTTTCCACTTCTGTAACAGATAAGACAGTGACTGTTACTAAGTGAGGCACCATAGGTTTAACTCATCTGGTAGGGCTTAACTCAGAGTGACTTCCTAACTTTTCAGTGCGTGTTGAAGAAGAATAATCTTCACATAGTTTTGTAATTTCCTAATTGGAAATACAGCTCTCTCCTATTCCACACTCTGCAAGAGCTGCCACAACTACTCTTTTGGTGCAGGATTCAGGTGACCTTACCCAAGGCATGAAAAGTTAGCACCTTGCCTAAGTTAACTGTCTAGACAACTTCTATTTTCAATGCAGACACAGGTAAACCCACCTTAAAGCATATCTTCCTGTCGTGGGTTGACCCTGGACAGCCGCCAGGTACCCACACAGCCGCTCACTCACTCCCCCCTTCACTACTGAACAGGGGGAGAAAATATTTCCAAGGGCTCAGGGTTTGAGATAAGGACAGGGAGATCACCCCCATTTACCATCCCGGGCAAAACAGACTCAGTTTTGGGGAAGTTAGGTACATTTATTAAAAGAACTAATCAGAGAGGAGTAGTGAGAAGTAAGAAAGAGCAAACAGATCTTAAACAGAACACCTTCCCCCCATCCCTCCCTTCTTCCCGGGCTTAACATCAATCCCGGTTTCTCCACCTCCTCCCCCCGAGCGGCGCAGGGGGACAGGGAATGGGGGCTGCGGTCAGTTCATCCGACGTTGGTTCCACCGCTTCTTCATTCCGGGGGAGGACTCTTCACTCTTCCCCAGGGCCACTGTGGGGTCCCTCTCACGGGAGACAAGCTTCACGCTCTCTTCTCCATGTGAGTCGTCCCACGAAGGGCAATTCATCACAAACTGCCCAAC
Organism: Trogon surrucura; assembly: GCA_020746105.1. Lineage (NCBI taxonomy): Eukaryota > Metazoa > Chordata > Aves > Trogoniformes > Trogonidae > Trogon > Trogon surrucura. Next base: position 59,955,903 of record CM036618.1, read on the forward strand.
GGGAGACACCTCACGAGGGGCAGCCCACCCCTCGTGAGTCTGAGGCGCAGTCCTTCGGGGGAAACTGCTCCAGCGTGAGCCACCCGCAGCGTCCCAAAAGTCCCACCGGCCAACCTGCTCCAGCGTGGGCATTCCTCTCTTCCACGGGCTACAGGTTCCGGCAGCAACTTGCTCTGATGCGGGCTTCCCACGGGCTACAGTCCCCTTTCAGGCATCCACCCACACAGCGTGGAATCCTCGGTGGATATCTACGCGGTGATCCTCACGGTGGACTTCTGCACCTCGCCCATGGGCTGCAGGGGGACAACCCGCTTCACCATGGTCTTCACCACAGGCCCAGGGGATTCCTTCTGCTCCGGCGCCTGGAGCTCATCCTCCCCCCTCCTCCTTCTTCACTGACCTTGGTGTCTGCACAGATTCTCACTCCTCCATCTCTGTGCCAGCTGTTATGGCGCAGTTCTTTTCCCCGTTCTTAAATATGTTTTTCACAGAGGCGTTCCTCTGCTATCACCTTACTGATAGGCTCGGCCTTGGCCAGTGGCGGGTCCCTCTTTGTAGCCGGCTGGCATTGGCTCTATCAATCTTGGGGAGCTTCTAGCAGCTTCTTACAGAAGCCACCCTGCAGCTCCCCCCCCGCCGCTGAAATCTGGCCAGGCCAAATCAAAACACTTCCACATAGGTGCACTGAATTACTTTCCCAAAGTGTCAGTATCACTCCTTTGAAAGCAGTAGAGGTGGCAAATGGGGGCAAGATACCTAACTTGAAGAGAGATCAAATAAATCCCAGCACAATAAAGTCCACATTTTTTTGGTGCAGAATCTTTTTCACAGAGGTTTCATGAAAGATGGTAACTAGCATTGGGTTGGGAAAAGCCTTTTCTGCTAGAAAAAGTGTTTCATGGAAGAGAGATGATCCTTTCCCTTTTCTCTTTCTTTCATTTCCATCACCTAACGCCCTCTGAATGCATTATGTTGATTTCCAAAGCGTCCAGAAAATTGAGGAAGGGTGGTATAGTCAAGGGGAGTCTAAACAAGGAGAGTAGCTCACAGGGAAGAATCTAGGATTCAGATGGGGCTTGCACGCTGCTGGACAGTGAGGGCAACAGTGAGAGGTTAGCGTTTCACATCAGAGTTTGGAAATGTCTGGGCTAGCAGAATAACACTGAGTGATGTGAGGTAACAAGACCGCAATGGGAACAACTTGCGTTATCATCTTAGAGCAAAGAAGTACGACTTGGATAGGGCTATTGGTTCCCTACATCACTTTACACTCCAACTACAAACACTTGAAACTCATCAGCAATACAGGTTTAGTTCATCCCCAGACAGTAAAATGGGTTTTTTTGGCAAGACTCTACTTAGTCTCACAAACTTCAGAGCTAGATTTGTATTTTACATAATGTATTTCCTTGCATGGTTTCTACAACCAGTTCATTTTGGTCACCGTGGTTTGGGGATAGACTTGACCAAATTCAAATCCTTGTCACAGCCATTTTAATCACACAGAAGTTAGAGATTACAACGTTTTTGAATGGCTCACATTCATGACTAGAATCCAAAAGGCCCGTACACGAAAATCTGCAGCAATCAACTGCTTAAACAGCATTCAATAAAATCAGCTTGCAGTTGGATAATGAAAATTTGAATCAGCATGCTCTGGTAACCAACAACCATACACTGAATGCTAGCTGAATATTTAAATTGAAAATGCAAAGCAGAGAAGCATAACAACTTGATTACCAACTTCCTTTCTATAAAGAAAATATTTTTTTAAGTGAGCTGTTCTAATGATCAAGTATACCACAGGAATGTGTCAGCAATTACAACAATCAACACAGTACGTTTTTTTTCCACTTCTCTTTATCTAGCATCTCCTAAACACTAAGGGGGGCTATGTCCTTTGGCCCCAGGCTATACAGACAAAAAATTTCTGGAAGCCAACTTTAAATAATTAGTCCTAAAGGAATGTATATACTCATTGTGTGATCTTCTATCTCAAGCAATATTAGGTTTGTGTAACGATGATGCAATTAAGGGACAGTGTAATCTGCTGAGGAAAATGCAGAGGGAACTGAAACAAATCGTGCTTTGTGAGATAGGACTTGAAGCTTGTGACTGGATAACAATGATCCATTCAAGACTTACCCTGCCGCACAGGTAAAATCGATGTTTGCTTCCCCAAGCGTGAGGGCTTGTGCCAGGTAGGGACCTGATTATTGCACCTGTGGTCAGAGCCAGAACAGAACTGTAGGAGGCCAGGAGAGTCAAGACAGGTACAGCCTCCAAGGGATGGTAGAAGTGAAGGCAGAGACAGCCAATGTTGCTTTATCAGGACCTGCAGCCCTGTGTTTGCTGCCTTACTCTTCAGCAGCACATTCCATCCTGGCTTCCCAAGTCTCTGACAGTGGCAAGGTTTTGCTGCCTTATCACAAGCAACTTTTGCAGCAACTATTCTGAGGTATATAGTGAAGCTGTGTTATAGCAGGATGATGTAAAAAGAGAGGAAACAAAGGAGGAAGAAAGAATTTATTAAGAACAAAATACTCTGGGACACCCTGTTAGCGCAGCCCCTGATAAAGAGCACAACTTTGTGCCAGGCTGAATACTGAGCATCTGCACACACTGGAGCTACCTCACCTTTGTAAACCCAGCTGAGGTGCTAGAGAATGTCATCGTTCTAAGTCCAGTGTCTGCCTTCTTCAGCAACTGCTGAGCAGAAATTACCATCTACAGCAATTATCTGGTGGGTTTGCAACACGTTGAATTGGAAATTTGGAATGCATCGCTTGTGACCTAGTTAGGACTGGAAGCCAGTTTCAGTCGGGAGGTTGTTGTGTCATCTACTGTATCTATTCTATGTAACCACTTAGGTATTTCCAAAGCACATCTGGCTTTGCAATTTACTGAGTGACCTAGCACTCCACTGACCATATTCCTAACTTCTTGTTTTAATATTACACAACTTGATTGAAAGGTCGCCCAGCTATTAAAAGCCTGGGGCACTTTAAAATACTAGTCAGGATGCTTGAACAGTACTAATTTCAGACTTTGAGTCAACTCAAAAAGGTAAAAATTAAATAATTTATTCCGTAAAGATGAGATACAAAGAAAATACACGAACCCCACCTAAGGCAACAAGAAAATCCTATTGCAAATCCTGTTATATAAGTATGCTGCTATTACTGGAGTCTCCCATTTCATGCCTTTATGAAGTTTAGCAGTGAGCACGATTTTTGACTTGAGAGGATTTTAGCACGTGTACAGGCTTGCAGGTGAGAGAACAAACAGATGGCAGAAGGAAGAGGTATGCCATTGTAGCAACTCCGAACTGTGAGTATTGAAGATTTTTACCACAACATTGCTGGAATGCTGGGAGAAGTTCCAAGTTACCTCACTAGCTCATTATGACTTTTTCTTTTTTCCAAGAAAGAGAAGATAACATGTGCCTGGAGCAGCAGGAAAGCAAAGAAAGAGAAAGAGACAGAGATGGAGGACAGGAAGGAAGGAAGGAAGGAAGGAAGGAAGGAAGGAAGGAAGGAAGGAAGGAAGGAAGGAAGGAAGGAAGGAAGGGAGGGAGGGAGAGAGACAGAAGAAAAGGAGGGAGAGGGAGAGGGAGAGGGAGAGGGAGAGGGAGAGGGAGAGGGAGAGGGAGAGGGAGAGGGAGAGGGAGAGGGAGAGGGAGAGGGAGAGGGAGAGGGAGAGGGAGAGGGAGAGGGAGAGGGAGAGGGAGAGGGAGAGGGAAGGAAGGGAGGAAGGAAGGAAGGGCGGAAGGAAAAGAAAGAAAGAAAAGGAAAGAAAGAAAAGGAAAGAAAGAAAGAAAGAAAGAAAGAAAGAAAGAAAGAAAGAAAGAAAGAAAGAAAGAAAGAAAGAAAGAAAGAAAGAAAGAAAGAAAGAAAGAAAGAAAGAAAGAAAGAAAGAAAGAAAGAAAGAAAGAAAGAAAGAAAGAAAGAAAGAGAAAGAAAGAAAGAAAGAAAGAAAGAAAGAAAGAAAGAAAGAAAGAAAGAAAGAAAGAAAGAAAGAAAGAAAGAAAGAAAGAAAGAAAGAAAGAAAGAAAGAAAGAAAGAAAGAAAGAAAGAAAGAAAGAAAGAAAGAAAGAAAGAAAGAAAGAAAGAAAGAAAGAAAGAAAGAAAGAAAGAAAGAAAGAAAGAACTGTTATATCACTTTTCAAATGTTTTCTCCAAAAGGTATCAAGATATATTGAGCCCTAAGGTAACAGCCTAAAAGCTCATCTAAGTTGTACGTGGAGAAAGCAGCAATAATACCACAGGTTTCAGCTGTGATTTACAACGATATGAATGAAAGTGGAATCTGGCACAGCTCCGTCTACTTAATGAAATACTTGCTGAAGAGGAAAAAAGAAAGACTGAAAAAAGACTGACAGAAGATTAGCAAGAACTAGCATGAACATGATTACAGCACTTACATATCTATCATTGACCACCAGTTGATTTGTAATAAATATTTTGTTTTCAATTTTCTTAGTTGCACCATTTCCATTTCAAATCTACAAAGCTATGGTTATCTGCCAGTTTCTTGTGGATGTCAGAGCACATAAAAGTCTTGGACATGGATTTGAAACCTTTCAGTATTATTAAAGGAAGGCATCTGTTCATGGTGGTATGACAGAAAATATGAGGATAATAACAGGAAAAGCAGACAGAAAGGGACACCAACAATCACTTTGCTTCTCAGCTTCCTCTCACAGCTCTCTCAGTATTTGCCTATAGCTCAGCATCTCACTTCTGAAGACTTCTCCAACACAGGAATAGCGTGCAAGGAAATCAGTTATTTGGTTATCTCCTCTTTCGTGTCATTCCCTTCTGAGGCTCAGGCCTCTGCTTAAAAATGCCAAATAGCAACACTATACCCTCAAAGGCACAGAAATAGGAGCTAAAAAACCTTCTCTTACATCACTTAACATAGCCCCTGCCAAGAAGAATTGCTCCCTGCAGTGCACTCGTAAGTGTTTCCTACTATCCAACTCTAAATGACTGAAGTGATAGGGCTTCCGTTGTCTCCCTGGGGAGGTTTCACCACAGCCTATTCAAGCATGCCGTTAGGAGAGCAAGAGACAGTGATTTCATTGTGTATCACATCTCAGACATTCTACAGAAAGGTTGGCTCCGTGCTGCACCTGGAGCAATCTGAAACATTCTGATGACGCAGCGGTGAAATTTCCTGTTCACTTGTCATCATGAACCTGACGGGCAACACCACCGTGAGCCAAAGTACAAGTGAGCCAAATTCCTAGTCAGCTCAGCTTGAAATAGGTTCCATGCTAGGATCTGACCCTCAAGTGAAAATGTCTTGCAAATCTGCTTGGCTTCAATCCATGTCCCTTGAAAGTCAGTGGACAAGGGAGAAAGAAAGTCCTTTTAGTAAGCTCTTTAGGAGAGTGACTAGCAGATTATGTGCACTGATTATCATAAGTAAATAGTAGTAATAATAATTAGAAAAAGTTGTCAGAAGCCAATCTGTGCAGTTTTTTTCAATAAATGCACATGATATATGACTTAGGCCAGGGCCAGGAAATGTCTAACTCCTTGATTATGAGAGAGATGGAATAGGTGGAGTAGCTGTTTTCAAGGGATTAATGAGTTACACATTCAGAAAAAAAAAGCAGTATTTCTTTAGTGCTGATACAAGGCCTAATTATGATCTAAGTCTTCTCCTCTTCTGGGGTAACTCCACTGACTCCTGGGTGTCTATTCTTGACTGACATCAGTGCAGTGGAGCAATTGTACCTCGATATGTAAACCATGAATATTTGACAGCATATACAGTGTCTGCAGCATTCCTTTCTGCCAAATAGTACGGATGTTAGTGGTCTGCTGACACCAGAAATTGCCACAGTGGTATAAAATATTTGAAACCACTAACTGGATCATCTCCATGTGATTAAATCTGGTCTCTTTGTAACTTATTAAAGCTGTTACTCTTCCCAGGCAGATAAAAAGAATCTTAGCTTCATAACATAATCTGTTAATATATGTTAATGTATTTATACTGTTTTATGGAAAGGTACCTTTAAGCATCCTGGCACTGGGAGCACGTGTGATTGTACTTCTTCTGGGTACAAAATCAACCTCCCTGAACGACTGATAACGGTTTCTAAAACACTCCTGTAGTTTTGAGAGCAACATGTTTAGCATTTTTTTAATGCTGCTTCCTAGCAACGCTGAAACACTAAAATCATATTATCTGCAGTCTTCTGCTTTTTTGAGAACTATATATTTTCAGAAGAGCTTAGTGTTGGCATCATTCTATTTCCTGTGAGGTAAATGAGGGATTTCCTGCAGGCTTCAACAGCAATAGATACAGGTAAATGCTGAGCACAAAGCCTCACCCTTGGCAACTTCTCCCTACTGCAGCTAACTTCCAGGAAAGGCAACACCACAGCAAACATATTGGCTGTTTTCAAACAACTTTGCTCCTTTAATTTGTATATAAAATCTATAAATACATTCAGGCATTTTGGTTTTAATAAGCTCTATTCATAACAACACTATCCTTAAATAGCAGGAATTTGCCATAGCAATATAATGAATTCTTTTCTGTGTGTTGTATGCAAGTTGATTAAGTGTAATCACAGTGGCTTAGTTCAGAATTCTTCCTTTATGAAATACATTAAAAAAAATAAAACAAAACACAGTCATCCATGAAGGACTTCATAAAATGTCCAGGCTGTGAAAGGCTGTCAGCAATCTGTGCAAGTCACATTCAAAACCTTTGTTTGACAGACTTTCCCAGAAGACTGGCAAAATGTTAAATAGCAACTGTACATGGAATTAGAAAGGGAACAGAATCAGCTGACTGAGAAAGATCTGAACTCGTAGTTCTTCCCACAGCCAACTGTATCACACAATTTTTTTCAGAAACATTATGCCTGATAAAATCTCCCAGGCCCTGAATATTCACTGCTCAGTCATTTATTGTCCTTTTTAATAAACAGGTCAGGGGAGGTATTTGTGAACATGGCATATTTTTTTCCAAAGCCATCAGGCAGCCAATATTTTTCAGTACAATACCCTGCTTGTCTTGGGCATCTTTTTCATTCCAAACAAGGGCATGAATGTTTCAAGATTAGAAAGACAAGAGACTTATTTATGTTTACCCCTCTTTTTCTTGTGGCATTTCTTTAAATACTGTTTCATTCCATTACACCATCTTTACCTTCACTAGCTGTTGTAGTTAGCCTGGCTTCTGCATGAATTATTACAATTTTGTTATAGAATGTCAGACCCTGTGGAACCCACTACAGTAACAAGCCAACCTTAATGAATGATTTTCTGCTTGCACCTCTTTGCAGTGTAGTACAGTGCAGAGACATGGAAATAACCTCTCGAGTTACATATTCAAAGCTGCCTGCAGATTAGGTACCTACAGGAGGCAAGACTCTCATATGTATTTGAACTTCTTTAGTGTTAAATCTAACACTAGCTCTATATTTCTAAATTCTCAAAGTCTGTCTGCTTCGAGGCTTGAAATTTCATTGGCTTTTCTAGGGAGGTTAGAAATACTTCTGTCCTCTTGGCGTTTGCACTACTTCAAGCAATGCATAATGGGCCTCTCCTTCCTCCTGAACCGAGTAGTCAGAGAACCTTAGGTGGAGGGATCAGCTCTTTACACACCTCTTTACTGTTCCCCCAGCAATGCTGGACTTCATTCATAAATGCTGCTGTGGAATAGGCAGCAAAATAGGCTCAGACCCAACACCCTAGCAGAACCGATAAAAACACCCAATATCCATACTATTGTGCCTAATTTCAAAAATGTAAATTATGTAAAAATATGTTTAAAAACATCTAGGATTACATAAAAAATGAAACTTTTGAAGAGTAAAATCTTTACAGATGGCACGCAGAAAATTTAAAGGTAATATATCACAAGCACAGAGCAAATACATACCACATCTTTAAAAAGACACTGAAAAGACCAAAAGAAAGCTGGTAAGAGGGCAACAGATTGAAGAAGGCATCCCTCAGTGTGCTAAGGTTGTGTCCAACTCAGGAACATACCAAAAACTATAAGATCTGGAAGGTTAAAAGGAAGAATACTCCACACACACACTCCCAAAAAGGGGAAGTTTCAGAAACTACTTGTAAAAGGCATGGACAGGCATAGTAAATAATTTTTCAAACATGTTAGAAAGAGATAGCTTGCCAGAGAGTCTGTAGGACAAGACATGGTTTAATCATAAAGAGCAAAATTACATTCTCTTTAAGAACATGCACGCAAAATTATGTTTCCACCACAACAGCTTGGGAATATTTCTACACTAGGACCCTTCTTTGCACAGGATGCAGCAGACAATTTGCTTCAAATTGATACTAAAAATGATGTGAAACCACAGGAAGACCTTATCGTAGTAGCTGGCAGGTGAAATTCAGCCCAAATAAATGCAAACTTTACTCACACTCTCAATCCCTACACCTACTACGATAGGCTTTGAGTTACTGTTGCCACTCAGGAATAAAATCTTTATGTTGTAATAAATAGATACATGAAATCATTGTCTCAGTGCTCAGTACTGCTGTACCCAAGTCTTTTTCTGTGTTCCGGCCTTTTTATCTCAGAAAAGGTAGAGCTGGACTACAACAGGTACAGAAGGGAGGAACAAAGATAATCAGTGGTGCAGAGTGGCTTCCACACAAGAGCCAAACAGGCTAGGAGTACTCTTACACCTGGGTGAGTGATGGCCTTGCGACAGAGGTCATGAAGGACATGGAGCTGGGGACGATGTTTGGGAGGCTCTTTCAGTGTAGCAACTAGAAGGCATCAAGAGCTTTCAAAACAAGCAAAAGGAAATATTGTTTCATATTACATATAGTCAAGCTGTGAATTTCCTTGCCACAGGATGCTGCAGGCAATCAAAGTTTGTATAGGTTCAGAAACGATTGGACAAAGTTCCTGAAGAAAATTCTATCAAGGGCTATTAAATGAAAAACATTACTTCTGCTCTGAGAGCAACATATCACTGGAAACCAGGAGGACATCGTGGGAATGTTCCACTACATACGTGTTTTACTCTTGTACTTCCCCCACACAGCTTCTACTGATCACTGTTAGAGGCATGATCCTGGGCAAGGCAGGTTCCTGATCTGATCAGTAAACCCTTGCTTTCTTATTGCCTTTTGAGACAGCCTGTGTGAAAAGATGATCTTTCCCCTGCCAGCTCCTGCTCTTCAGTTTGGATGAGGCAATTGGTTTGCAAGGCTCTCTTCCCTCAGCACTCAAACTGAAGGAAGAATTTCCTTTCGTAACGTTAACAACAGGCTGGAGTCTTAACACAGCAGAGGAGGGTGCTCCCCCCTTCTTCCCCCTCTGCCCTGCCATTTACTTGACACAGCACACCTGTGGCAGTGGAGCAGATTTAGAAGACAAATAGCATGGGGGGGGGGGTGGGTCCATTTTTCAGTAGCTTAATACAGAGAGAGACCAGGATGAGTGGAACTGGAGTCAAATGTTTCCCTGGGGATGTAGGAAGCTTAGAGAGATGGTGATATAATGTTGATCTAGTGATCTCTGCAGTGAGAGTTATATTTTACACAACTATGTTTTTATGACTGAAAACGGTTTTTCATTAATTCATTTTTTTTATATGTAAAAAGCTCCTTAGGGAGTCCTGTGAAACAGAATACATGTGCTTTTTCAGCATGTTATGACATCTGAACTTAAGCAGCAGACTGTCACTGGATTTTTCTAAACGTGCTTCTTTTCCACTTAGATGAGAGATTGGTTGCAATCAGTTACTGAGCCTATCAGCTTTACAGTCTGTCACACCAAGCTGGACATCTGGCTGTTACGTTAAACCAAAACATCAGCTCTAGCTTAAAATACCTGAACGAAATGTTAGAAGCATCAGGAGTCTGCACACAAGCCTTAGGAATCAGAAGGTGGAGAGCAGAGTCAGTGCACAAGCACCACTCCTTGCTCTCCTGTTTGGAAGATGAGCTCCTGACACAGACACCCCTTCCACCTTTACCAGAAGCTGCTCCCTGGGCTAGGGAAAGCACGTGGGAGGAAAGTGGTGCAAGCTATGCAATCCATATGGTCAGAGAGGCAAAACAAAGAGGAGAGATGGCCTTGAGTAGAGGGACCAAATCTAAGTTTGTATTTCCTTTCTAATCCAAGGGAATTAAGAACATTTTTTCTGTGTGTTGCTTTCCCCAGGAAGCTGAAATTTTCACTTGCATCTGTAAAAGATGTCTGCCAGAGGTGAGGACCTCTGGAAGTCTGGCTGAACTGATGTGTTTGTAGAAAGGAGGATGGATAGAAACCCACTGCTGGAAAACCTCCAGTGGCTGATGTCATTCCCAGCAGTCGCTCGATCTGAGTGATGTAAGAAACACTGAATGTAGATGCATGATGACATCAGACCCATCCAGGCCACATAACCAGCAAAATAACTGTTTTCCACAACAGAGCAGGGGAAAAAAAGTATCAGTGGTGGTTTTCTCCAGAGTATATTAGCACTCTGCAGAGCACATGGCCGATGTTACAGATTATGGTGTGAAATTTGCTGGTGTTCCTTTTATTTCTTCTGCAGCCTGAACCTTTTATTTATTGTATCTTACCATTAATCGAGACTAAACTCCTTTCCCCAGACTATTGGTGCCTGAATATAGATTTTTTGTTCGATGGCTATACAACTTCTAGCATTATGAGGCCTATGCATGCATTCAACACTAGTACAAATAATAGTAGAAATATAGGCAGAAAAATAACATATTAACTGATTTGTTAATTAAGTCATGATCTCAATGCATTCTGTAGCGATGAATTTGATTTTATGGGAAAATGCCATCTTGGCAGTACAGTACTATATAATAAATGAGACCATAGTGAGAAGACTGTGCTGGAAAGAGACTGAATATCTTATAATGAACACTTTTAGGGTCTGATGCTTGCAGTTGAAAAGTAATTGCATGTTACAAGGAAAATATCTGTTACTTTTTCGTTCAAGGAATTCACAACAAGGATATGCAGCCAATGAAGACATTTCAATGGAAATAGGGTGTCTATAAAAGTGGTACTCACCTATCTGATTTACAAATACCCTCATCTAACATTCTCTGACATCCACGAACAGATTGTTCTTGATCACAGTAATCAGCTCAGTTGCAAAAGGTTTCTGCTATATATAACCCTAATTGTAGAGAAGCTGCTGTTCTCAGCAGGTAAACAGAAAAACCAGAGCATGAAAGAAGAATTAACAGAAGTACAGCCCAGGTGATCCCAGCTAATAATGGAAACACTTGACTTAAACCAAAGTTTTAAAAGAAACTTTCTATCCATACAAATAGCAGTGATGCAGATAGACTGTATCTAACTGTTCTAACTAAAGAAAATTATTTTTGTGTATCCATGCACACCTGACAGCTCTGCAATGGAAATTTCTTAGAAATTTCTTAGAAACATAGCATACAGATCCCCTTCAGCAACACAGTGAAATAAACAGAGATCAGACTTTAGACTTGCTTAGTTTGGAAGTTGGGAAGTTGGTTCTGCGGTGGACAAAGCGCTTTCATTTACAATCTTTTCCCCTTGTTGAAAATGTGGTAGTGAGCCCCGCAGAGTACACAGAGCATACGTGTTGTCAGCATGGTAGCACTGAGACGGCCAAACAAAACCCAAATATACTACCTCATTTGCCCTGGTTCTGCTAGTGTGTGCACCCAGAGCTCTCAAAGAAACAAGGCTTCCTGTTGCGTTGACAAATATCAGCTTTACTAAAGTTCTTGTGGTGTGGAAAGAGTACCAGTTAAAGCTTTGGAGATAGATTTGTCTCTTTTTTTTTTTTTTTTTTTTGAGGAGGGGAGCTTGGGAACAGGATAAATTGAATAGGCGTACAGATGGAAGTAAAATGTTGCAAACATTCTCCATGGCACGTCAATGGAAAGTTGCTGAGCTGTTTTTGCTCTGCAGAATGTTGTTCTGATTTTCCTGAAAGAATGAAAAAACTGTTATGGAGAGTTGTGACTGTTTTACAGCATACCTCCAAAGGCCCGTCTACTCCATGTAAATGCAGCCCAGGTCACCTCCTACACATGACAGGAGAACAAATAAGTATTCATTCCTCTTGCACTTGCTTAAAGAAGAGGAAATGGTACTATTCTGTCAAGTTTTTTTTTTGGTTAAATGTGTATCAGATCAAAAAATAGACCCAGGCCTTACTTTAAATGGATTTGTGTGTCGGTTTCTAACTTCAAGCAGTGATGTTAATGGCAAAGAAGATTAGAAAATTGAAAAAGCAGTAGGTGAACAGGAGTTCATACAAAAAAGGATGGGAAAATATCCAAGCAAGCGGCATCAGCAAGAGAGTTTATAATTGAATTAAATGATGAAAAGAGTAATGGGTCAAGTGATGAAAACAACAATAAAGCCTTTCAAGGCAATAAGGATTAGGGAAGCCATCTTCCAACTTACAGAAAATCAGTCCTTCATTCTGCTAACACAAGAGCAATTGTAAATTCTGTTGAGCAAGCTTGCATGCAATGAGATATTAGATTTGCTCTAAGATCTGCAATACATAGTTTAGTAACCATGCCACAAACACACAGTGGATATTCTGAATAATTTTATGCCCATAGGATGTTTATGGAGCACAAGTGTGAGTCCAGGTCACCATACAAAAAGTGCGCTATGGATATGTTAGATTGTCCAAAAGACTTTTCATTTTTCTTGACCTTTGTGTGACATTATGATAAAGGCTGTCAAATACAGCACACAGGCCAAAATTGCTATATACACACCACAGAAGCAAAGCCATCTCTGATTTCTAGCAGCATCTCTGACTAAGCTCATCCTGTAGCCCTTCCTTCCCTGCCTCCTGCTCTGTTTTCCCCTTCATTCCTCACGGGCAGAAGGGTCCCGTTAGTGATTGTCCCATATGGAATCTTAGGCAAATATTTTCTATCAGTATTTTAATATTTCTCCTTTTTCTAAGGTGATTTCCCTCTGTTCCGTTATTTGCTTTATACAGTTAAAATTCTTCATGTTGTGACAGCCTGGACAAAGCATACAGGAGGAAAACATACGGACTTCTAATACACATGGAAGAGCACTGCATCATCTGAGGTTTTAAACTGGCTTTAGGTGTCATAGTCCTTTTCTGTTATCTTTTCTTATCAAAAAGCTGCCAGTAGTCTAGAGATACATTGGAGATTTATGATAGAATATTGCTCATAGTAATCATTCTATTACTGCAATTTATGATTAAAAGAATTACTCAGAAGTTTAGATAATAAACATTTAGCCACTTACTTTGCCTGTTAGCAAGATAGCTTTGACTGTCCAGATCACCGAGCTATTTGTGTTGTTTCCTGTTTAATTATTTTTCATCTCCTTGGCACCACTTGTTTTCCTCAGGAGTTCAAAATCACTCATAAAACATAAGCAATTGCCAGCAGCTTATATATGAGGTAATAATAATACCATAGAATGATAATTCTGAGCTTAGAAACTGCACTATTTTTAGAAGAAAACAGCAGGATAGATCTAATTAGGCTGCACCAAAAGAGGAAAATGATCCAGAAGTACTAAGAGCAAATGTCTTTTCCTAGACCGCACTGACATGAAGTGCAGGATTGAATTAAGGAAACCAATAAGCCATTGAATGAAGCAAATGAACCTCCAACAGAAAGTGAAGTGATTTAATTCACAACAGCTATGGGAGCTGTTACTTTTTGCCTTATATGTCTGCAGGGTGATCCTGGACCAAAAGCTTCCTTAAAGAGTGTTATTGCAGGGGTATAATAAAGGATGTATCTGTGCAATGATATCTCTTAAAATTGCAGTTCTCTAAGCATTGTGGCTATCTGTGGCAGCTCTTTATTAGTGACTACCTCACAGGTGATCAAAAGACTCAAACAATAACTATCTAACCATCCAATCAAACTGTATTAATTAGCTCTATATCCAAAATATAATGATAACAATGTGTCAACAGTGGTGGTTCAATTTATATAAGTATTTTGCAACATTTAGCTGTAGAGCTAGTTAGTATATTTTGATCACATAATGGAAGATGCTGCATTGTGTTCTTTGAGTGTTATATTAAGTTGAATTGTTAAAATCCTTTACATTTTTTCCTATATCTGGACTGCAGTGGTTGATTACAGAAAGCTACTAAGACAGAAGAACAAGACATTCCTATGTGAAAAAATATGAACAACAAGTAGCACAGGACTGTGTTTGATGCATGAAAGAGCTACAAATACTGAACAGATAAAGTGAGACTTTATTATCTCTTACTCCCTGCTTTGGGAGCTTGAATATGCTAAGACACTAAAGAGTTCAAGTGCTGTAGCAGGAGTAATCTGGAGAGCAAAAAACATTGCCTAAGTGCCAGGACTGTCAGGCTGTCACATTCCTACCTGGGCTGGCTCTCAGACAGAAGGATGACCGGAGGTCTGCAAGTGTCGTGAACGCTGTGCACACCACCAAAAAACTCAGAAAATGTTAACATTCCAAGGTTTGGGTTTATTTATTTAATTTTTTTTAAGTAACATTTCAATCATTACAATTAACATTCAAGGCTTAGAGTGGTTTCTTTTGCCTGTAATTGTAAGAAATCTAGGCTGGGAATATATTACTTGAGGAGTTGGGGGATGTCTGTTTTTCCTCTAAATTCTTGACTGGGTTTCCTGTTGCTTAATGCTAAATGGTCTGCAAGGTGGGAGAAGCAATTTTTCTCACGGTGAGAGTCTCCACAGCTTTCTGATGAAAGTGAACAAGCTTCTTGCTGTGGGCAAATTGGTGCAGGTCCTCTCAAGTTAATGGAAATTTGGCTTTAAGAAATTGTTTAGCAAGTGTCTCTTGTTTTGAATATTTTCTCTTTTCAGACCACTTGTCACTACTGGTCAGTGAAACACTTCCAGAAAGCCAGGAACATTCTGTTACAGAGTCGCTGACACAAACATCCTTGTCCCAGCTAATGCAATATTAAATGCAAAAGAACTTTACAGTTTTGTGATACGCTTTCAAGTCTGAAAGGAACTCATTTTTATTAAGGACCATGCCAGAGGTCTGGAAACCGTCATCATGTGAGACTTAAAATTACGTTGTACAACCAAGATCCTGACTTTCCAGAGTTTGGGACATTTTGGAGGGTAGCCTGGTGCTTGTGTGGTTTTATGTTTTGGGATTGACTACCCTTTGTCAGTTGTTGTTCATTTCTTTTTTTTTTTTTTTTCCATTTCTAAAGCTATTCCCACTTCCATGATTCTTTCTTCAAACCTTCCTGCTTTTTTAAGGCTCTCAGTTATATGATGTGTGCTCCTCATTAAAGTCATGATATGTGTATGGAGCCAAGTCTGTTCTCTTACATGCCACTGCAAAAAAAAGGTCAGTTTTTTATCATTTACTTATCCTCCTGCTTTTCTATTTCTACATGAATCACTTCATCGGCAGGCTATAATTTATAGCTTCCTCCCTGTAATATAAGTGCAAATGCTTAATTTTACTGACATAACTTGTATGCAAAGGACATGTTTAAAGCTAATCGGGCTTATGAGCCTGCTCTTGCAGCCTAATTTGTACCTTATACGGGAAGGAAAATAAATGAAAAAAAGAATTGTATAAGGGAGTGTGGCAATTAAAATGGGTGGGTAGGGAGGAGGGAGATCTTTTCTTTGGAAACCTTTTCCTTGGAAACTTAATTAACTCTGAATGAATCCCACAAAAAATCTCTAGAATTAAACAATCTGCAATTTATCTCTCAGAGTTTTAACTCTTAGTGTTTTGCTGAAATAAAAAAAAAAAAAAAAACATTGTGTAACCACCCTTCTGGACATGGGAATAAAGAATAGGAAAGAAAACAAAAAATCCTGAACAACAAGAAGATAAGTTTATAAAATGAGAGGCACCGTGCACTAGATTTGGGATAGGGGGCCAGCAGGAACCCAGCAACATGTCTGGGTAAAACAGGAAACCCCAAATCCAGGGAGCTGCTTTGTAATTTAAGATGCTGATCTCAGTGTGTGTAACGCTAGTAATGTGTGGTTTCTGAAAGCTGGGATGACACAAAACCGGTGTGGGAAGGAGGGAAAGCGACCTGCAGTGTGGGATTGTTTGGCTTTTAATGAAGGATAGCTGAGAAGTTAATTGTACCCACGCTCATTCTGATGAATGCAGGTAACCCGATGCTGTGACATCTTTGGATGAGGCGCACTCCCCAGTTTCCTGTGAAGCTTGGCTCGGGGTGGTGAGCTGCTGTTGTGCTCATACTCACAAGAGACACCAACCCTATGGAGGCAGCAGGCAACCCGTGTTTCCTTTTGGCATTCAGCTCCAGAGCTGTGATTAGGGTAGTTCTCCCAAACTCAGGCATGTTTTCCATAGGAATAACCAGAGCCAGTACATGATGCATCTTTCTGTTAGTAAGAGTAGCTGTGGAACTTGCAATACAGTTCTGTTAGGCATTAGTTGGAAACTCTAACTCGCGTGCTTTAAGGAAAAGAAACCACTGCATTCACCTGCCAGAGCAAATGTACTGGCATTAGAGTTCAGCATCTTCTTCAGTGTCATCCTAATTATCATCAGCCCTGTCAGGGCAAGGATCTTGTAGATCTATCTGGCAATCATCACAGAGGGAAACACTGGGGACTACTATCGTTAACACAATTTGCCTCACGCTATCATCTGGATTTTTTTTACCCAACCGAATCCTTAAATAACTTTAAAATCCCTTTGTCATATGTTTCCCAGATACTTAAAAACAGCAGGGAAAAATATCTTCCTTGTTTTGCATGGCATGCTGTCAAAACATCAATTGGAAAGAGGAGGGTCATTTAATAAACAACCACCTTGACAATAGGAAAGAAATTAGTGCTAGTTATAAGCATTCTCTACAATACTTTTCTCTGAAAAAACACTCCCAAATATCTACTGGAAATCTAGCAGCTTGTCCAGACCTAATAGACCCAGTCTGCTGATCAACATTCATGCCATTCCATTCAAGTCGGTGGTCATGATTTAAAATGAACTTGCCTTTTCCCATACCTTGGAAGTAGGAAGCTCCTGTAATGGAGAATGTGTTCAGAAATGCCAGGAACACCTGCATCAGAGCCTGCCTGCTGGGTTGCCAGAGTCAGAAAAACACTCCCATGGTAGACACGGAATTGATTAATAGAACATATCTTGCAGCATCCTTCATTTGAAAGATAAGGAGAAGACTCTGAAAAAGTTGACCTAATGCCATGGAAATCAATTAAAGTCTTCTGCTCCCCCAAAATATTCCTGCTGCACTACAGGAGACAAATGGTGCAGCCTGGGAACAGCTCTCTCACCACTAGTGACCCAAACCCACTGATCGCACCTATTTAGCATCAGATCATGACAAGAAACCATAGTTTCTCTTTTCTGAAGAAAATCAGAAAAATCTTGTCTATTAATACTTTTTATGCATGAAAACTACCTAGTGATTTTTCTGGTATTTCTAAAATTTCATGGCCCCAGTCATGTTTCTAAAGACTGACAATCATTTGTCACATCTATAAAGAAGAATATATAACTCTTGCTTTTCGTGTAAGAGTAACTACTACTAAGATAGTAGGAGCATTTATCTAGTAACATCAGCACCTTAATATTTTGATGCTTTCTTTTATTTTCCTGCAGCTTGAATGAAGAAATTGCTGTGAATTGTTGATCCGTTTCAGATTCTCTTTAGAGACAGTATCAGTCCTGCATGAAGTCTTAGACAGAAGCTAGTCAGTGGAAAAACTCCTGAGTCAACACAATATTTAGTTTAAGATCACATGAGCTCACTTTAGATGAGAGCTGTGCTTAGCTCTGAAGCCCTTTCTTCACTCTAGACTTTGGTTAGCAAGGATCAAAGACCATCTTTACAAAAGTTAGTTTTCTTTAATTAGCACTCATTGACAATAACGTACTGTCATAGCAAAAGTCAAAAGGAAAACAGGAATATCCTCCATTTGGTTTACACTGGAAGTGATGTCAGAACTTCTTTTGTGACTTGGTAAGATATATGGATAAAAAGCCTACAAAACATCAGTGGCCACATACATAGATACATACGTAGTCTTTTATTTCTTCTACTTATGAAACCTTGTAATTTCATTGTATAATAAAAGTAAGTTTAAGGAAATACAGTGAATGTGTATTTCAGAGAAGTTTTGTAGATGAAGGTACATCATAGAGTCCTAGAACAGCCCAGGTTGAAAGGCACCTCAAAAGATCATCTGTCCCAACCTTCCAAGAGAAAGGGAGCCTAGATAACATTATCTAGCCCCCTGTCCAGTCACATCTTGAAAACCTCCAGTGATGGGAACTCTAAAACATCTCTGGGCAGGTTGTTAGGGTGTTTGAATGATCTCACTGTAAAAATGTCTTTCTTTTACTGAGCTAAAACCTCTGCAGGTGCCACTTGTCTTTTCCGTGTGGCCACTCGTGAAGAGAGAGTTGCCATCCTACTTGTAGCCTCACTTTAGGTACTAGAATACTGTGATGAGGTCCTCTCCTCTGGCTCTGTCCCCTGTCCCCTTGAACCTCCCCCAGCCTTCTCTTCTCCAGGGAGAGAAGACTTAACTCCTGCAGTCTTTTCTCATAAGGCAGGCCTTCCAGCTCTCTGATCCTCTTTGTGGCGTTCCTTTGGATCCTCTCTAGCCTGTCTGCACCCTTCTTTACTTGTGGGGACTGAAACTGGACACAGTACTCCAGGTGTGGCCTGACAAGTCCTGAGTAGGATCGTAGAATCATAGCATCACAGAATCAAAGAATGTTAGGGGTTGGAAGGGACCTCTAGAGATCATCTACTCCAACCCCTCTGCCAGAGCAGGATCCTCTAGGGCAGCAACACAGGAACACGTCCGGGAAGGTTTTGAAAGTTTCCAGAGAAGGAGACTCCACAACCTCTCTGGGCAGCCTTTTCCAATGCTCCATCACCCTCACAGTAAAGCAGTTTCTCCTCATGTTAAGGGGGAACTTCCTATGTTCTAACTTACACCCATTATTCCTTTTTCTATTGCTGGGCACCACTGAAAAGAGATTGTCCCCTTACTCTTGACACCCGCCCCTCAGATATTTATGTACGTTAATAAGGTCCCTTTTCGGCCATCTCCTTTCAAGGCTAAACAGCCCCAGTTCTCTCAGTCTCTCTACATAAGAGAGATGTTCAAGTCCCTTAATCATCCTCATGGCTCTCTGCTGGACTCTTTCCAGTAGGTCCCTGTCTCAAGAAGTAGAATGGGATGATCATGTCTCTATCTCTGACAGTAATACCCCTGCAGATGCAGCCCAGGATCTGGTTTGCCTTTGCTGCAGCATTGAGCTGCTCACTCACGTCCAGCTTGTTGAACACCAGGACCCCCAGATTCCCTTCACTAAGGCTGCTCCCCAGCTACACAGGTCCTAGCCTGTACTGGCTTATTTGGTTATTTTGTCCCATGTGCAGGACCTTACATTCATCTTTGTTAAACCAGAATTATTAAACTTCCCATCGCATTTTTGTTTTGTCATTTTAAAAGCACCTTATTGGCCATCAAAGTATGAAATTGGGATATTCATGCTTCAGAAAGGGTAGTGATAGTAATGAGTGTTTTGTTGGCCATAAGACAAGACTCAGGAAACTTATCAAAGAATAGCTGTCAGAATAGCTGCAAGTGAGAAACATTCACATGAAGCTGGTTTTGGTAACAAACATGATGGGACAGATTTCATATCATACTAGGAAAGAGGATTTTACTGATTGACTTCCATCTTTAATTCATAGCTCAACTAAAAGTCTGTAAGAAGAGCTGTGAACTTTTTTTTTCTGATTTTTTGACATAACTCTCAAAAAATCAGCTTAAAATGGCTTTACAAATCAATTTTTAGCAAGCATCATGCTCTAGGGATTGTTTTGGCTTGAGTATAGTGTTTTTAAGTGAAATTGAGATATTTCCTTTAAAAAATTTTGAAGACGTTTTAATCAGGCTGAAAAATTAATCCAGAGTGGAGCTAACTGAAAATACCAGATGGATTTTATATAATTGGAGTGAGAGGATTCATACTAAAACAAGTTGATAAAATAAATAGTAATTCATCAAAGTTTTTAGTTAACCTGAATGCATTTCTTTTTTTTTTTATCAGACAGCATTTCCCACTTCCATTCTGATGGTGATTTCAGATTGTAGCTTCAGTGAACAAATCAGAAAGTTAAAAAGCACTGGATTTTGGCCAAGGGTAGAATAACTGAGTGCAATCCTCTGTCGATTTACACGAAGGCACAACAGCGATGTTAGATGAAGCTAACTTGGAAATTTGGCCTATTTCGTAGTGGTCAGTTACGTGCATTGCTCAGCTCCACTAAACAGGTCATGATTCAGAGGAAATTTAAACCTCTGATTCAGCTGTATGCAATGAAAAAATTAGGTTTCACCCTTTCTTCCACTAAACAAGTGTTAAGTCAGCTTTTATTAACAGTGCAATCACGTCCTTTCTTTTTACCAAATAGCAAGTATTTTTAGTCAGTCTTTAACGTTCTTGCTGTTCTAACTGTAGAAACTAGCTCAGTCAACCAGTCAGAAATAGGACTCATATAAGGTTTTTGCCCTGTCCAGTTAGCTAAGGTATTCTCTCATTCTGGTGGGATATTACAAGAATGCAGCTATACGCATCTTTTTCTCTTGGTAACAGGGTGAGAGTAATAGCCAGGAACACAAGACAGGAGAGGACATTCTAAGCTGCAGCTGCCCCAGTGCTCTTCTCGACACCATGTCTTCAACCTCTTCCATCAATTTGTCAAGCTCCATCTTACAACAGCTCACTGGGCCACGAAGCCCATCGGCCCTTTGGGAATGCCAGCTAGTGCTGGCTGTTAAAGCACAGCTGGAAACACATCGTACCTGTCCACTGGTGTTGGTCCCAGCTTGCCACCAGAGCACATATAAATGTGCTCACATACGACACCATTTCTTCACATCAGCAGATCCGGTACCTGCAGCACTGGCAAGTCTACACAACATATTGCTGAGAGCTCTAGGTTGAAAAAGCTCTTTTGGAAGCCTCTCTCTAAGGTGCTGGTGGTTGTCCTGTTGGAAAGGAACTCCTAACTCACAGCTTGAGCCAAGGTCCTTGTCTTTGGCTCCTGTGGCTCTGCAAACAGCCCTCATGCCTCCCAAGGTTTTCCTTCCATTCACATCCCACCCCAGAGCTGAGACAATCTCCTTCAGGTGCACTTCACGTTAAATTTAGGGTTTTAATGGTTCAAAGAGGACAAGCAGGGATCAGACCTGGGGTTTGACTTTGGTTTACCGCCCAGTGTGATCTCATCCGAAGAGCCTCTGATAGATGTTCCCGATGTTATTTTATGTATCTGTCAAAAGAACTGTGTTGATCTGAATCTACACCAAGCCAAACACATTCCACTGCTGAAGCAGTGTCAGATCCAAGAGCAAAAGTCCCAGGGTATTATAAGGAAATTTTTTACTGACTTCAGCCTGTGCTGGACTGAGCCCTTATTTGGCCATTTTCCTGAGTGATGAAAACGGAAAAAACAGCACGCATCTTCTCCTGGGAGTCAGAAAGCGTTTTGTCTGCCTTTCTTTCAAGCTTTCAAACAATAATTCTCCTTTATAACTGTGTATTGTTTCTGGCAATAATTATGGATATGAAGCCAGATAAGTTTGGTGTAAATTAGCATCACTTGGTGAAGTCACTGGAGCTGTGCCAGCATATACCAACTAATGGCATGGCCCATAACTCTGTACATCAGCATCTTTGCACTGCGCTCCTTTATCAACAGCTGCTACATATTCTAAAAACAAAAAGCAAAGTCCTGCCTGTCAAGGCCTGTGGAGTATTTTCTCATTGCAGCTATTTTACAGGGTCTTTGAGAAATGTACACCATATGTGATTAAGGTTGCTGGGCCCCTTCTCAGTGCAAATAATAAATAATAATTGTATTTGATCCATGCAGTGTTTCTGCATGTCAAAGGTGGTTTGGACCAACTGATCTGACATCCTTCTAAAAAAGTGCAGTGATTTCAAGTTACTCCTTTCAGCTCCTTGTATACAGTCATTTAGCACACAGGAGACTCTGACTATTTTACTGCATGCAAAAAGCACCTGCAACTCCTACCTACATCTGAGGCACACTGGAAGACAGGTGCTCAGGTATAGTCGATATTGATATCTATTCAATGATGTCAGTGTGTAACATATAAATATTTGGTGAATATCACTGTGTATGTACTCATAGATGATTGAAGCAATAATTTTTCCTCGCTTCTGAGTAAAACACCAAATTCTAAGTTCCAGAAGGTATTATCAGTAATATTTTAGATCTGCAGTCACTGTGTTCTGCCCTGTATTCTAATACAGGACATGAGCTTTGCTCCAAGTATTTTCAATTTAATGTTGACACAGGTAGTAAAGCGCTCTTTTTTACTTCACCTCACCTAATTTATTCTAGAGTCAGCTACATAGCTAAAGCTTGTAACTGCCACCCCCACACTAATACTTGAGCTAGACCACCTAAAAGCACTTCTGTTATACAAATACAAATGAGGACAATTGCTAAGGATTAGTGTTTCCCAGCAGACAGTATAACCTTTGTTCAGCTGATACGTGCTTGTTTTGTGTTGTGTTTTATTTTTTCCTCCTGAAAGGGTGGTGGCAAAAGTACAGCCTTCCCATTTTGTCTTGGAGCCTGGGATTATAGGGCTGCTGAGTGCGATTTCTTGCCTTATCTAAACCTCTCAGTGACGGTCGCTCGGGAACAGACAGGCGATGCCACAGACGTTCCCAGACAGGAAAAAGTGGCCCCAGAGGAAAAGATTGAGCAGGTCTCTGCTTAAATGGATCTGACAGCTTTGCTTAGAGAAAGATGTTTGTCCCTGTTTATGGACGTGTCCTTTTCCCCCCTTATGATTCCCAGGACCAGCGTTACTTTTTACTGTGTGTCTGACTGTCTGGGTAGGGAGCGGGAGGTCATGTGCCCCGCAGGCGGTGGGGATGGGTGAGAAACGAATGCACCAAGGCTGCTCTTCGCAAGGAGTTTGAGTCTTTTCCATAACATTTCCATTATCCTATTTAAAGTTTAATACCCCAGTGATGGGAGTCTCTCCATTTATTTCAATGGAAGCAGGGTCAGAGACTGCCCTAACCTGCACATGCATATGTATTTTCACATGAACCTTCCTCGAGCTGGAAGACCAAAAACGTCAAAAACATTTCACTGGTATTTAAGTTACAAAATGGAAATAAATTGTTAATAAACTGTTTGTACAGATGCACAAATTTGCTTTTCATTTTGTGCTTTGTATTCTCTTATCTGTCAGATATTATAGGGACTGTATTACTTTCAAAAGCAAAATAGTCTATGGACTTTATTTTTTGCTTTCAGTATCTGCATTTTGAATGCATCTAGCAGAAATAAATCTATCTTCAGCCAGAGTTTAATTTCAGAGAGGATGTATGGTATCTTGCTTGAAGATTTTCTTAATCAGTCGGCTTTGTCCCGACTTTCAACTTCAGATAAGAAAATAGACTATTATATCACAAGGTTTTACTATGTGGGGGGTTTAGTGCCAACCAAAAATGGCTCCCAGTATCTTAGTTATTAAAGTCACATTTGCTGGTGATTACAGCTATTTCCTGCATAAAATGAAGTTTCCACTAATACTTAATAAGTCAAAAGAAGTCAAATAAATAGCATACCTCTGGAAATATGAAATAAATTAATATTTTTCTGAGACTTGAGTATGTCCATGCACTGGGTTAAATGTGTGCGGGAGCTTATGTTTATTCCTGATAAAGTCTAAAATACCCTGGGCCTAATTAAGCTTCCTCAAATACAGTGTTCCCATCTTCTAAGATGCTGAAAAAATGCAATTTTCAAAGCTGGAACTGATCAATGTTCCTTGTCCTTTCCCAGCTTCAGTGCCTGATGGGAGACTATCTTGTACCTCTGATATTTCTCAGGGGCACCCCTTGTTCCAATCTTCCCCTGCTATCATACAAATCTTATCAGGAGAGCAGTATAAACAACCCCCTGGCTGGATCCTGGGGAAGTGACAAGGGTCAGAGGGCTAAGCAGGAGGCCAAGGATGATCCTAGTAATGATGGAAGATAGAGGTAGGACATGAGGGACTTGAAGGACAGGGGCTCACATGGGTTTGTGAGAAGGACTGAGTAAGCCACTGTGCACAGTGGAGTATGTTTTGTAAGCAGCAGCAGCTCTGTCTTCGCTCTCTCCTCTCCAGTGTAGAGGAGTCAGTCACTTTCTACCACTAGAGAGATTTAGAAATTAGCCTTCTGCTGTGATCATAACATATGAACTCTAATCACTCCTTAAAAACCCAGAGATTTTTATAACATCTGCAGCTATCTCAGTCGGTGTTTTTGCTGAGGTTTTTGCTGTAAACTTTTATATATCTTATGTGTCATGTATAAATTAATACTTTTCTAAATGTTTATCTAACATACTTTTTTTAATACTATGGCAGTAAATCAGAGAAATATGGTTATTGTAAAATTATTGATACTGACTTCAGTCCACATGTTGTAGGAATAATCTTTTGCAAGTGCACTAGGCTGTTCAGAGATGAAAGGAACTTGAAAAGATGACAAAGCAAAACAAAAAGTTATTTCAATGCTTTTTCTCCCCTTTCCCACAATCTTGTATTTCTGAAATAAGTGCCTGCAGGGCTGGACCCAAAACTCTTTGAAGCTGAAGGGAAACGTGCTGTGGAGCTTTTGTCTGAGCCCTGTGGGTGCCGCCTGTGCCCCAGGTTTAGGTCACCATAGCTGCCCACTGCAGAGTGGCTATGCTTGGTGGTTGCAAGAAGCTAATTAATGCAGTGATTTGGATTCTGATAATCCTGTGTCTTTTTTGCTACATTTCTTTCATAATGACAAGAGAAGTTGCCTTCTCCTTGACTTCCGTGAATGTAAATCCTAACTTAAGAAGAGTATTTTGGAATAGCCGTAATGACTGTTAACGAAGACACAAAATTGGACAAGCCACAGAAGTATCACAGCTCACAAAAAAAAAAAACCACAAGAGAGACTTGATGGAAATCTTGAAGTCCACAGTCCAAAAAATCAAAGCATAATCCTTGATGTAGACAGAAACAACTATTTGCCTGCAGCTTTTCACTGGAAAGAAGCACAAACTTATGAACATGGACAGAGTATGATCTATTTAGTTATTAGTGACCGCACCCTACCAAATAATGGCAAAGAGTTAATTATATTGAGCTGTATCCTAAGGTCTTAATTAATTTTTAATGCTGCCAAACTATCATGAAGTTGATCAAAGGTAGCAGCTGAATGACTTGGCCTATTAGAGCTTACAAACAGGCATCCACCACATAATTCTCTGAGTTGATTTGTCCAAATGGGTTTGGGCATCTGCAAATTAGTAGAGTTTTACTGGTTTGTTCTCCTTAATCAAAATCTCATTAAAAATCCCAGAGATGCAAATGATTTGAAAAAGGTAACATAGTCAAGGACCTTGGTGTCCACCTGACTCATTTTTTACATCTGAAAAGCCGTTCTTCTTGATCCAAACAAATTTCAGCAAACACTTCTGTACACAGCTGTGTTTGGCAACTGCTCCTGGGAGTGCAGCTAAACTGAACATTGTCATGACGTAGTGTGACATGCTTGCCCTGCATATCAGTACAAGGAATATAAAGGTCCCTGACTACCAATGTTTGCCCCCAGCTTCCAGCTTTTTCACAGCTGGTTGCCTGTTCTCCAGCCCATGTACAGTATCTTCACGGCAAGTATATCACCAGTCATTGACTGAAGGAAGAAGGCAATTCCAAATGGATTTCTGCACCTGGTTATTCTCCATAGGGATACTCTGGAACATTCATGGGTTGAGGTGGGCTCCTGAGGAAGACAGGCAGAACCCACAGTCCTTTGGCTGCAGATTACATTGCAGCTGAGCCGAGTATGATTTGTCAATAAACACTGACCTGCTTATATTTTTTCCCTGCTGCTTCTTCCAGCAGAATATCTGTGGGTAGTTTGCCATTGTCTCAGGTTTACTCCCAGTGAAGCTGAACATGTGGGAGGGCTCCGACATTTCTAAAATGTCATGTGCAAATGCACTCATCTTCCAATGCAACGATGTGCTTAACCGCTGAAAATGGGAAAGAAGTAGCTGCCTTCCCTTCTCCTCACTGTGAGCCTTTGGTCTATTGGGAAGATGAGAGACCCTGGAGGCTTCTAAAACAGCCCAGACCGTGGCACTTACTCAGTTTCCCTCCTCATCTACCAGGGGACTCACAAACACCCCTTGAACTTTCTAAACAGCCTCCCATCGGCTTCAGGAGGAATCGGATTGGGCTCACAGGCACAACTCCAAGCCTATTCCCAGTGAGGCAGTGTTTCTGGCCTCTGTTAATTGGGAACTTGGAATTCCCTGCTCATTTTCAAACCTAAGGGCTGCAGCTAGGGTGTACAAAGTGCTTGAGCCATGCCAAGAAGCCAACTAGAATAATTTTCTTTGCGGGAGTTAATTATGTTAAATTGAGTGCCCTGCTCCGAGGGATTCAACCGCAGAGGCAAGCACGAGAGGAGTCTAGACAGTTTTGCGCGATTGATAGTGAGGACTCTGAATATGCTGGTGTGTGAGAAATCTGGGGTTGGGGAGCAACCCGTGCATGATGTCATCTTTCCCAGACTTGTGAAAAGGTTGCAAGGACCTGCTGCAAACCCTCCCAGAAAGGCTTGGTCTTGTTGCTTCTGTATTTGGAGCACATGGCTGCCTGGGCACACAGCTCACGAGGGAGATATGTGTAAGGCAAACAAACCCCACTCCAAGAGCGTGTTTATCTCATGGCACAGAATGCCGCATGCCCACAGATCAAAGCTGGTGGGAACAGATGCTGTTAGCAGAGCAGCAGCTGCACTCAGATCCTGTCCACACCCTTCCTGTTTGCAGTGGCCTACCCGGGGGCTATTATGTTCCCAACAGGGCGATGATTGCCCCTCCTTCCCACCCCTGCTGCCATTCTCTGGGGAGCGTGTACCGGCCCTCGCCTCACTGTCTGCCTTCTGGTTCTCATTGTTTCTTTGGGAAGGTGCAGATAGTGGGCTAGACACTCCTTGGCTGGGACTCTGATAAGGGTCTGGAAATTGTTCTTGTGTGTTACACAGCAGCATGCTTAAAAGAAGGAACTCTCCCCAAAATAACAAAACTGACCTCGGGGGTCATTATTTTGTTGTAAGGAAGAAGCTTGAGCCCGTCCAGAATAGGGGGAAAAAAAAAAATCATCTTGGCCACAGTGTTTTCCACTGCACTGGAGCAAGATGGCATTAAAGTTAGTGATGTTACTGGGCTTTCCTGCAAGTGCTCTGGAGACCAAATTCCAGCTCTGCATGCAAGGATGTCTCTATATCCTCACTGCCCTGCAATTCCACCTGTTGTCCAAGTCTTTTACTTCAAGTCTGGCTTTACCAAACTAACCCTAACTTTAAACAATAGTAGTGTAGTCCTTCTCGCAGTATTGTAGAAAGAGCTGCACTCATTGTAAAGGGAGGTGACTTGGAAAGTGGATGCTCAACAAGAGACCCAGTCTAAGGTGACTTCTCTCACTCAGGCCAAATCTAAGGTCACTTCCCTCACTCAGGACAAATATGGTGTTATATCAAATTTCTAGATTGCCCACTAGCTTAGCTTCTTGACAAGTCTTTGCTTGCTGTCTTGCTGTCACATACAGGTGAAAAAAACAGCAAACAGATTGATGGCAAAAAAAGTCAATTGCATTACCTCACATCAAAGAGAATCATAGCATGCTCCAAGTGATCCAGTCAGTATAACTGAAAGGACAAATAATGATAAAAATGCCATGGGCTGATAAATATAAAGTATGCTCTGTATTTTAGGATCTCCTTAAGAGAAGAGATGATATGAACGACTCTTTCAAAAACTGATTTGCAAATTAACTCATCCAGAGTTACAGCAGAAAGTGGCACACACTTGGGCACTGTAGGGACTATGTTGGACCGCAGGGCACTTTTCTGTAAAAACACTTGTTCAATATCCTGTGAAAGCTCTTGTCCTTGCCCACTGTTTGAGACAGGATATTGGGTCATACAGAGACTTTTGCCATTTCTGTTGTCCCCAACTTCTTTGCATTATACTTTTCACAACTGAGCTTCTGCCTTTACAACCCACTACCAAACTCTCTGGATGATGGCTTTTAATGGGAATGCCAAATATGCTGGCATCAATGGCTGTCACTATGATAATAAAACATGCTGAGATCTGGGAATGTACACTCAGACATGAACATTTTTAACTTTGTGAAAGGTCCCTGGCACAGTTTAGCCATTGCAGTCAGCAATTGTCTCAAAGAGTTCCTGGTCATGGTTCACACGTGGCCTATTCCCCATAGGAAGCCTACCCATGACCATTCCACTTTGAAAGTTAAGAGAATTTAATGGTTACATTCATGACCAGACTGTGTCTCCAGATTCGGGGCCAGAGAATGAGCTTTAGCACCATTTAGTTTACTCATATACACATGGCCTGAAAAAAAAACCCTCCACGTTTTCTTGATTAAGCTTTCCTTAAAATAATACTGCAGAGGGAAACTCCCTGACTACAAATCCCAGACCAGGGTCTTTATTTTCTGGGTGTTTTCTCTTTACTTTTTTCTTGTTTTCCCAGATGGCTTATTTGTTTTCCCAGTTGTACTTGTCTATCTGCCAGCTTGTGCAAGCTGAACCTTCCTTTCCCATTTCCTCTGTCTCTGGTGTTTCCTCTTTCATCATCATTTTACATCATGACATTTGCAGAAGCGACTTTCCTTTCTCCTCATGTCAGCCCATACATGTTGACTGCAGCCATGCAAAATGGGAATGGGAAGGAAGACAGCTTTGCTTGGTGTTCAGCATCAGTCCTTCTCCTGTGCAGGGACTATCTGCTGCAGCTGTGGGTTGGAGGTAAACTACAAACAAGGTTTTCTCCCAAGAAAAGAAGGCCAAGAAACTTGGTGAGATCAAAAGAAGGGAAAATTATTTATAGAGGTATATTGGCAAGGTGTGTTGAACAAGAAAAGCAATTGTTTGTAAACTTTGGGGCTAGCAGGAGCATCTGGGTTATGAGGGCTTTAGGCACAGAGCTGGCCACAGGATCTCAGCCGTATCTTAGAGCTGAGTTCCTACTTTAGAAAGGTGAATTGTTTCTGGCACTTTGAAAATATATTAAACTTACTAAAAAAAGTATGGCTTCTGATCTTTGCTCTCAGTGTTATTGTGGTGTTTAATTTTTTTACCCAGAGTCTCTGTAAGGCAATAAGCCGGTCTGTGTCCCATCTTGCAATTCTGTCCCAGTGGCACAATATCAAGAGGATAGTGCAAAATATCCTCCCCAGAACAGGTTGCCAGGATGGGTTTCCCAGCTTCAAATGCCTTCAATCCCTTCTGACTGTAGGACAAGTCCCCAGGTTTATTTTCTCTGTGCAGTCTCTTTTCTCTTTTTTTTCTCTTTTCTCTTTTCTCTTTTCTCTTTTCTCTTTTCTCTTTTCTCTTTTCTCTTTTCTCTTTTCTCTTTTCTCTTTTCTCTTTCCTCTGTGCAGAGTAAGAGGAACATCTACACAAGAGGACCATCAGATGCAATTTGTCAGCAGATGCAATATACCTGTCTCATTTTGCTCAGAGAAGTCCCATGCAAGGACAGGCTGTCTCCTCTCTGGAAGAAAACGACTTTGCAGCCCTAACCCTGGCTCCCACAGCTGGAATTGGACAGGCTTTTCAACACTGTTACGCATTTTTTGTTTTCTATTAGCTGACCATAAATGGCTTTCTGATTGACGCACTGGGCACGTCGCATTGAAGCAGTGAAGGAGTGTAACTCTGAACTTCAGATCCTCCAAAAGGCTGCTCCTGATAGAATGGTGTATAAGAACTTCACTTTTTTTTTTTTCCCCAACAGTGAATAACTGTGTTACTGAATATTTATAACATACATAACTGAAGAAGTTAAGTTTCTTCTTGTTTTGACGGATATGCAGGGACCAATCTCTCTCAGATTTCCTAAGAAGCACTGCTAATTAGTCCAGAGATTTCACTTAGGTTCTGTATCCAAAGAATGAAGAGTTTGATATGGAAAAATTCTGTTTGTGCCAGAAATTGTAGTATTGCTGTCACAGGAACTGATGTTGAGAAACTCCAAGACTGAGCTGATACGTGAAGAAATCTCTGTGCTGCTACAAGATGAAACAGCAAGGAAAGCAGAGAACAGAAAGGAGAGAACAGGATACTTCCAGAACTCACCTTCTGCTTATCTGGAGTCTTGACCCCAGCCTGCACCATTTGATCCACATGCCTGTGACTGCTGGAGACTTATCTCTCACAGCAGGAATTTGCCTGTGCCTCATGCACCCATCTTACAGTCCACTTACAACCTAGATTATGGGACTAACACTTCAGCGCTCACAAGTGGGAAACCTGAGAGCAGGTCATGGTCTCCATCACAGGCGAGGTGTAACAGAGTCAAGTGGGAGGTCAAGCAGAACTAACCGGGTGAGGTACAGCGTATTTCACCACTCTTCGTGGCTGGAGAGATGTTCAGTGTTGTCAATGTAAAAGGATCACCAAAATCATACGTAGTAGTAGCTTAATAATTAGCAATTTAATTGAACATAAGTAGATTTATCTTCCTTCTTCCTAAATTTGATCTTTACAAGGCAATTTTAGACAGGCGATGGAATAAAGTAAGATCTTAATTTGTGTTCTGTTATCACCTTGGTTGCAGGACAGTGTAGGTATTTTTCTGTCGCTGACAGCTGGATATTTCGTACATAAGTTACAAAAACCAGTGGGGAGCACTGGGGAAGGATAAGACGTTGTTCCCATGGGAGTCTGCAAGCACCTTCAGTACACAGGTGAAATACTTATTCTCCCAGTGAGGGTGCAGGAAGCCACCTGGGTCTCATGAAGATTTACGGCTCAGAGGTTAGAAGATTCGTCAGAGTCATCTCCCAAATCCATAACGGTTCAGACTCATGTTGTTGACCTCCCTAGAGCATCCTGCAGCCAGCAAGACTGCTCTGGCTAGGGAGACTGGGAAGCATGGCCTTCTCCAAAAGTGCTGACAAGTTGCAGAAAAGAAGGGAAGGAACATAGTATAAAATTATGAGTTCTTTGAAAGGAGACTTGTCTACTATCTAAGAGGAAATATGATCTAGATGACAATTTTTTCTGCCCAGTACATTATATTGTGGTCTACAGTTTCCTGTCCTTCAACTGCTATACTGGAATATTAGTAATTTTCTATATCTACTATATGCGGCAGCACCAAGCCAGTGCTAAGGAGTTTTGAAAAATTCTTCTGTTGTATTTGAACCTATTGATTCTTCCCTCTGCACCACTACCAACGATGTTGTTATTCTAAGGCAAAGCTGACAATTTATTCTTGATTATGATTTATAGTCTTTCAGGCTTTTTATAGAGCTCAGTGTTTCTTAAGGCTTGTGCCAGAGCAGTTGTCTCCTCCAGTTTACCCTCTTGGCTAACTGGCAACCAGTGAACAATATTGCCTAAAAATGGCAGGGGGGACTTTCCTGAGCAACTTCTCGAGCAACTTCTTGAGTCACTAACTGCTGCGGGGGAGAGAGGAGCGGGCAGAGGCAGGAGGCTGCGATCACTGCAAGCAAGCATTTGGTTTCGCCTGGTGACACATGGCTTTCTAAATTAGAGGGCTCTGAATAAAATAAAAAAATATCAAAGCCATGTGTCTGCTTGTGGGTGCCACATTCTTCAAGAACACAGTGGCCGTCCTTCTGCACGAATGTCACAGAAATGGCTCGGTTTCATCCCGCTTGAATGATGTGGCAATATTGTGAAACGCGGGGTGGAAAGGCGTCCTGAAAACAGTCGAGCGAAGAAACCGCCAGAGAGCTGGAAAGCGGCTGTAGAGACCCCAATGCTGTCACTTTAAAAAGGCAAAGGGCCTCGGCGCCTTTGAAATCATTTATCACAGAAGCCGTAACATCTGCCACCATCTTGGATTCATTCGAGAAGTGCGTCTCAGTAGCCATTTTAAAAATGTTTGTTTTCAATTCAAAACACATAATTAAGTACAGACTGGGGTAGAATATATGCCTTGAGCTGCTTTCCGTCACCCTGGTTCAGAGCATAGCTTTTTCACAACTATGTGCTTTGAATTGAAAGCTTTCTTTTTTTTTTTTTTTTTTTCTTTCCCCTTCTGGGCCTGGTGTTTCTCACGAATAAATTGAAAGTAAGGCTGCAGATTTAAAGGATCCTGTCTGATAGGAGCTTGAGCATCCTGGGGCAAGAGGGGCAGCTCAGGCTCCTGGGGCTTCGAGCAGCTCCTTCCTCTGGCGGGGATGGAACTCGGCCGCAACAAACCGCAGCTGAAGCCTCGCTGTCAGATAACTAGACTATGCCTTGTGTTTAATTAAGCCATGTCCTGTTTTGTAGACAAGAGACACTCGGATGATTTGTGGTCATGGAAGGAATGAGTGACCTTGTTACCAGTCTCCAGAGAGGCTACCAAAAAGATAGTTATATCCTCAGTATACAGTTCTTATGAAACTATTCACTTCATTTTTCCAGGCTTTCTAGGAGGCACCTCAGAAGGACAGCACGAAGACAGTACTTGTCTGTTTGCATTGCCTTTGGTTCAGCCGACTTTTATCGCCGTCACTGACACGTTGCAAACAAGCCAGGGGAAAAGACGAGCAAACGCTCAGGAATGAGCCACTCCAGACCAGCTGGAGATGGGCTGGACCTGCAGCTCTAGTGTTATCTCCTAAACAGGCAGGAAGAAATGTAAGTTGCTGATACTGGAATGGGTTTAGAAGCTAAGGTAGTGTAGTTCTCAATACACTCTCTCACAGAAGAAGACATTTTTGTGTGAGGTTGGGAAAAATCCAGAAAAGTCTTTAGGCATCTCTGAATTCAGTTTGCTGTTTTGAGTCTGAACCATCGTTTCCAGGTGCCTCAAATTCTCCATCTGAAAATACAAATCACACAAGGTCCCTGAATGACAGAAGTGCTCAGACACTGGGGCTACGTGTGTGCTGCCGCACCATCCCCTTACCTCACATCAGGTGGGCACAAAGGAGTAGGTGGGC
Source organism: Trogon surrucura (assembly GCA_020746105.1). Taxonomy (NCBI): domain Eukaryota; kingdom Metazoa; phylum Chordata; class Aves; order Trogoniformes; family Trogonidae; genus Trogon; species Trogon surrucura. The sequence goes on from CM036618.1 coordinate 59,988,965, forward strand.
ACTCGGGGATGCTTAGCAGAGACCTGCTTTCCACTCTGCTGAGAACTCTCATTCCCAGGCTGAGGAAAATCAGGTACACACATTGGCCAGGAGCTGTAGCATGCTTTAACCACAAATTTTCAGGCTGAGATGGTTTCTGAGTGATGGCGGGGGGGACTGGGACTTTGTAACGTGTCATGGTGAGCAAGTATGTGCAGATTATGATAATGAAAGCCAGAAATAGATGTTCTCAGATTTCAATGACTCTGTGCTTTTAAACATGACATCTTTATTTTGAAACACAGTGTATACAAAGCAGCTTTTCTTTCCTGAAGGTGCCTGACAAAAACTGAATTCAGAACTATGCAAAGAGAATAGACCCCCCTCATACGTCTGCAGTGAAATGAAGAAGCAACGAGACTTTGAATAACTTATGCTACAGGTTTGTGTGAGAGACAAATATTTTTACACCAACAAATATGTTGTTCCACTGATGATGAAATATATTCACTATTCCAGCAGTGGTTTGTTTAAAAGACTTAAAAATAGAGTCAAAAATAGGATATTAATGTGAATACCCTACTACTAATGGCAGAGCGCCTGCAAGAGACACCTTCTGCCTGTGGTCTTAGTATTGTACAAAGAAGATGGGATGCATCTGTGCTGAAAGTAAAAGTCTGCTCAGTGTGCGTGCTCCTGACACGTGTTTGGGTTTGGCAGTTTTCATGTGGGGAAACTAAAAGCAGAAAAAAACGAGATACCTGCTGCTACTGGAGCTGGAGCTTCCTTAACACGAAGCCAAAGTGTGCTCTCAGTTTTCCCATCTTTTTTAAGTGTCCTGTAACCATCTGAGAGGGGGATGTTGCTCTAGATTTCAAGGAAGAAGGGATTTGCATTCTTTTTTTCTAATAAATCTGTTTTTCACTGGCTTTTTTCTTTGGGCACACATTCCAGCGTTCCAGATGAGCGCTGAAATTACAGGGGTGAGAACGCAGCCAGGAATGAGTAACATGCAGCCATATGTACAAAACAGAAAACTTCCTCTTTGACTAGGTGATAATTAGAAAGGCTGCTGCGTTGCCGTGTACACAAACAAAGCACATCCCCTTTGGGAATGTATTTTCTTTCTTCTGATGTGAAAACATTATTTTATTTTTTTTTTTTTGGTGGAAGACAGATTTTTAACTGCTTGCTGACCTATTATTAAACAAAACTTCTGCCTGCTCCAGCAGCTTCTTCCGGCTACAGGCATATGACCACTGCCCAAAGCGGTCTAGCTCGGATATTGGAGAATCAAACTAGCAACTGATTAGACATGGTTGATAACTTATCAGCACTCTGTGTTACTTGACTAAAGCCAATTAAACATCTCTTGAAAATAAGCTACTATCTTCCCATCTTCAGCAGAAACATACAGACTGATAACCCCGTAGCCAGAGCTGGTGACTGACAGGCAGAGCCAACTATGAGCCACTGACTTTTTCTTCCATTGCAAGGCTCGTTTTCCCCTAATATTTTTCACTTGTGCTCAGTCTGGAATGCATGAGTTTTCCTTCATATCTGACTCATCCTCTGCAGTCCCTCACCACAGTCTGACCATAACTCCCTCAGCCTAGGATGACCTTCCTGGAAAAGCCATATCTCACCATGCAGATTGTAAAGGAGTAGTTTGTGAGTAGTTAACGGATACGAACGTGAATATTTCAGATTAAAATTATGGCAGGCTGAGACAATATGATGTTGGACATCTTGAAGTGACAAATGTGACACAACTCTGGTATTTCAGAGGAAAAGAAGGAATATACTTTGTCTGAAAAGTAAGAAATAAGGAAAGAAGGAAGGAAGTACAGGAGGATGGAAGGAAGGAAAAAGAGAGAAAATGAAAAGGGTGGAAAGAAGTAAAAGAGAGAAACGGAAGAAGAGAGGAAAGTAGTAAAAGAAAGAAAGGAAAGAGGGAAGAAAGGAGGAAATGCATTTTTTTACATCCTTCCTGTGTGTACTGACTGCTTGAAGAGCTATAAAGACATCCAGAACCAATTCCTTTTACCAGGGCGCAGCACAGAGAGGATGATGGAGTTGACCCACCCCAAGTGACCCTGGTTACAGTTCTGGTTTAAACAGAGGCAAAAATATCACAGCAACACTTAGCGTGTCAGAGAAGTCATACATAAATTGGGCTAACACACATGATAAATAGTTGCAGTTCTTGAGGGTGGCTAATTATTTCAAGTTCTGTGTGATCTCCAGAAAAAAAATTAACTACATGAATTCAAAGTGTTACTCATTAATTGGCGTACAAAGCTTAATACAGGGGGAAGGATATTAAGGTCAAAGATGAACCTTGATCTAGGTTTTGTATTTTTATGTAGATTTACTGAACATTCTATCCTGCATTCTACAGAGAAAAGGACAAAGCGTCATAAAAGTTAACACATCTTTTCTTCAAGGTTGCTGTTACACAGAATACACACACAGAATTGTTGAGGCTGGAAAAGACCTCTGAGATCATCAAGTCCAGCCTATTACCAGCAAGAGAAAAAGATGCAAGATAGCATTTGCTTTCCAAACACATAATTTGCAATATTTGGATGCGATTTTGTACTCAAAGCAAAAAAAAAAAAAAGGAGATCATTTGAAGAGAAGGTTCAATAGAATTTAAATGCAAATTGTGTAAGAGAACAAAATGTTTTCTGCCTTCCACACACAGTGGTAGCAGCAGGCTAACGCTGATGCATTTAAATTTATTCAAAATGTATAATTTGCATGTTTCCCCAGAGTTTTAAATATATACACACAGCTCTCAAAAGAGGCTTTTAAACTGAGATTTATGTAGGATTCACAAAACATGCTCCTAAACAATCACAGTTAAAAAAATTGGGAAAAAAATGTGCAGAAATGTCCAAATAACAAAAATTTTAGGTGTATGCAACAGCATTTTGTGTTTCTTCAGTGGGCCACATCCCAGCACAATCGGCTCCTTATTTGGCAAAATTTGCTATAATGTTCCTGGGTGTTATCATCTAGCAGAACACCAAAATGCAAGCCACCCTTCAGCCCTACCAAAATCGGGAGGTCTCCACCACCTGTTTAGACTCAAGCATAGACCAAGTTGATGTGTTCAGGATCACAGCTACCCTTCCTCGCCGATACAGCTAGGGATAGAACCACTCCTCTGACTGCACTGCCCAGGGAAGGGGTGGAGTCACCGTCCCTGAAGGTGTTTAAGGAGAGGCTGGATGTGGCACTTACTGACATGGTCTGGCCGATGTGGTGGTGTTGGGACACAGGCTGGACTTGATGATGTCAGAGGTCTTTTCCAGCCTCAACAATTCTGTGATTCTGTGATACTGTGACTGCCCCAGCACCTCTGGAGGATGTTGATCTTGCAGCAAAAGGCTTGGACACCCTGTGGCTGACCATCAAAGGCAGCCAGGAGCCTGTGCCCTCTGCAGAGATGCAGTAGCAACCCAGGGAGTGGCTGAGCCCCATCAGGGACAGGGGCAGGGATGGCCAGGGCTGATGGGCAGCAAGGTCGGGGAAGACTGCCCTGTCCCTGGCACAGCAGCTCAGAACCAGGTGTGATTCAATTTCTTAGGGATGCAGAAGCACAGGGTTTTCCACAAGATGACAGGAACAAATAAAACAATGCACACAGTTTCATCATAACTACAGCACACAGTAAAGAGCTTTTTTGTTTTACAGGTGTGTGACTAATTCTTGGCTAAAATCTTTGTGTGAAGCAGACATCTCGCAAAGTAATGCCCCCCAGTAGTAGTTTTAAGTCATAAAGAATCCAAGGGCTTGCTAATGTTTAGGAAAAAAAAAAAAAAAGTCGGGGCAAAGTGGTGTCACTGGGCTGAAATTCCTTTGACAGATGTAAAGGTCTCGATGACAGTTATTTTCCAGGTCTGCAGCTCAGCAATCGTGCCTCCGAACGGTTCCCACGTGAAGTGTTTGAAGAAGTAGTCGACGTGTGACTGATCTCTCAGGCCCACCGCCTGGTCTTCTTTAAGGATGAGGCAGAGCCAGAAGGAAAGGTGATGCTGATAAGGGAATCTGAACCAAATGTTGTCACGTTCTAGAGATGATGAGATGCCCTTGCTGTGACTTATTACACAACCTGAGAGTGGAAAGGGAAAACCTGGGATGAAATGTAGCCACAAAAGAGGGAGATGCTTTTTTAGCAAAGAGCAAAAGCCAAGAGAGAAATTGTTGTTGATGTGTAAGATCAGGTTGGTCATCAGAGCACTCTCTGTGCTGTGGAACAGATGTGATGCTGCAGTAAATCTCCCCCCAAATTAGACCTACTGTGTCCTGCGTTTATATCTTTACAAACTGCTGATTATATAAAAAAAGCTTGTCTTTAATAAAGAACGGGCCAGTGCATTTAAAAGGCATTTCTGATTGTTCTAGGTTATTTCAGATTTTACATTATTCCTTGCATACATAAATGAATGAAATTTTAAAGCTTAATGTATGTAGCAGAATTAATAGACTTAAATTTGAAACTCTAAACTTCAAGAAAATGTTTGTATATTTTCTCATAAGAAAATTTATCTATTCGTACATTTCACATATGGAACACACAGCTTAAAGAAAGAGCAATCTTTTTCCTATATCTGCATTTTCTTCTAAAAAGGCAATTACCTGTAGCCATATTCCTAATTTTGGGACTACGTGCATTTTCTGTGTATCACCCTATGGTTTGACTATGATGATGGGGTATTCACCTTCAGGAAAAAAAGAAGGGAGCTTGAGGTTCTGGAGGAGTTCTTTGGTCAAAACACTCAACTCAAGAGTCCTTTCACATTTATAAAATGCTCTTGTTAAAAGTAGCAGCAAAAAAAAAAAGTCTGCCACTATGAAATGTATTGATTTATCACATGAAACACAGACACCAAAGACCAACTTATACATCATCTGTCATTCATGACCACTGCTGCATGGTTTGATATGTAGTAAAAATTACAGAAGTAACATTAAATATAAATTCTCAGGATGTCTGCCATTTACTCTCTCATTCAAAAGCACATTCTGGACTGTTTTGCTGCCACAGAAACTAGTACAAGTTTTTCCACTGACTTCAGGACAGATCGTGTCACCCCTTACATCCACCATCCCATAGATCCAAGGAGAGGCAAGAGCAGGTCTTCCTACTGGTGTTGCTAGCTCTGTACCTTAGAAAATATGAGAGTCAATGTTGTTTTGGGAAAGGAGTGTTATTCTTAATTTTAGTCATGGCTTGTGAAATAGCTAAACTATCCTTAAATTTTTCAAAACCACTTTTATCAGCAGTGAAGACCCTGAAGCAAAGTTTTCGGGATTTAATGTGCCATCATTATGTATTTTTAAGTATGAATTATTTGTAAATATGCATTATAGTATGTGTTGATACGGCAAGTTAGTGTGAAAGCACAGGAGAAAGTGTAAACTTTCCTAGTGCAAGGGAAAAGTTGACAACCTCCCTCTTAACCAGGTGTGACATTTCTCTCTAGCCTCAGAACCTATCACATACAGTTTGCGTTTGTTCCACCTCTGGATGCCAAGGTGGCTAGTAATTATTCCCCAACTTATTATTTAATTGCTGAAATTCTGACTGAGAATGGCAGCTAAGATACCAGGCAGAAAAAAAACAATCACTAACACACACCCTCGATGTTCAAGGGATCCTAAGAAGCCCTCCAGAGTATGAATGGGGTTTTGATCTAAATCAGACTTTAAGCCCTGTTCAATAGCTGTCTGATCTAGTTCCCTGTGTTCAAAATGGGCCTGATACAACACGTCTGGAGAAGTGGTGAGGCATCTGGCTGTCGCTGAAGTCAGAAAGTAATCTGAAGAGCAGCCTGGGGCCAGGCAGTCACTGGGGACACGAGCCAGGGGGAGGCAACAGCTCTGCTGTGACAACTTCAGCACCCTGTTGCCCTTTTCTGAGGTGGCTGAATTGCCATTTTAAAGTCTAGCCCTTATCAGACCTGTGATTGTCTAAGTAAATCCCTGGGTGGTTATGATGAAAAAGATCAAAGTGTGGGCTCTACCTGTTACCTCCCTATTATAGCTCAAGAGGAACCGTGAGGAGACTGAGATTTTACCACAATGTAAATTGTTGGTTTGGGTGTCCCAAAAATGCATGTCTGGAGGCAGCCAGGTGGTTAGTGCTGCTTTGCAAGCAGCTGAGGGGAGCGCTGTGTGAAGCTGAGATGACTGAGATCAGCAGGAATTTGGGTCCGGACTGTGACAAAGAGGATCTATGGCTCGAAGTTTCCCATCCCTTCACCACACAATCATGACTCACTGTGTCAAGGAAGAGGCCAAAGGAAGGAAAAGAGCAACAAAGGGACAAAAAGAAAAAGAAAACCTTCCCTCTTGGTTCCTATCATCCCCAGTGTTTTACCTCAGCAGTTTGAGAAACATAACTTTTTTATCTCCTTCCTCAAGCCTGGGGAATTTGAAAGCCTATTCATGTGCTACCTCCATAGCTTCTACTCTTCTATTTGTCTTCGTTACCAGCACTTGCTCTCACCTAACTCTGGGCATGTTTGTATTGCGGACATTGGCAGATGAGGACCTCTGCCTTCAGCACCCCCTCATTTCACCCCCATCCTGCCCTTCACCAGGTCCTCACCCCCTGCAAAATCCCGTCTCCTTGCTGGCAGCCTCATGGGAGTCTGGGCATCTCATCCCTGACTTCGGGGCCAAAATAAATCAGGACACAGTGAAGGGTGCTGCCTTTTTTTAATAATTTCTGTTCCACGAGTAAGCAGGAAGGTTTACAGCATGGTGCTGCAGCACAGATGCTTAGTTTGTAAACTCCTACCCCATGTTTGTACAGTGTCCTCCCATCAGGAGGTCCAGCTCATACTGAAATGCATATGGATATAATGAAATATGTCTGTGTGCAGAATGAGGATTCCAGACCTGTAGAAAATGTTATATTGCTTTGAGAGTTAAGTCAGACAGCTCACATAGCTCCTTGTGTGATGAGCAGAGAGAAGTCTCTGCCCACATGTCAGGAAGGTCTGACTGAAGTTTGAGTTCAGCAAGGAGAAGCTAAGAAGGACACAGCAATGTATGACAGCTGGGTGCTGCAAAAGCACCGCTCCTAAGTGCGCACCAAGTGGTTTTGACCCTCTTTCTCACAGTTGCCACGTCATTTAGGTATATGGCTTCATCCCGCTCTTTTAGATCAACCATTTTTCCTTTAGCAGGGAATACCAGCTCACCATTGTTCTTCTTCAGACATACTATCCATACTATGTCTTTCTGATTACTTGACATAGTGTCATTTCCACAGTCACTGCATTTAGCAAAGAAGTATCACTCCCATTTTATAGGTGTGGATGTGAGGCTCAACACACACTGAGAGCCATCACAGTGCAAGGAACTTTCTTCTGTTTCACCAGCTCTCTCCAGTCTGTTAGATTGCTCTCTCTAAAAGCAAGAGGGAATTCCGAGCTTCAGAGGCAGGGGGCATAGGAGGGAGCAGGAAAAGAGAAGAAGAAATGAAGCTGTGGCATTGACTGAACGCTGATTGCCTGCCACACTTTGCTGTATGTTAGCTTCTATCCAGGAAGCTACTGAGTCCAGACTGTCAGAGAGTTGTGGAAAAAAGTCCCTGACAATCTACAGGGGGAGAAAAATCTCACTCAGAAGGTCACCAATGGAATCACTCCGAGGGAACACACACAGTTCACTCCACATCCCCTACAATTTATACCATAAAGAGGTGCAAGACTCATTTTCCTGTGCACATCCCTTCAGTGAAGACTGTGTGCATGGACAGGAGTGACTTGTTCTCCTCTCTCTGCCTCTTGCAGCATTTCCCTTTGCCCTCCTTCCTCTCCCAGTTCATGCAACTGTGTCCTTCTGTGTCCTCACCTTGTTAAAGGGTTAAAGCCTGCTCTGCCTTTTCAGCTGCTGGTTCAGTCTTCATTTTTGGGAGGCACGTTATGCTGTAGCCTCATCTACAGACATAGCTAGCTACAGATTTGTGTCCAGTGGAGGAGAGTATTTTAGCTGTTGGGTTTGCAAAAGACATGTACCATGAGAGAGTAGTAGCTCCTCCAATTGCTGCTGAAAGACGCGCTAGCTGGCCCCAATAACATCAGATGCCAACACTGTGGGGAGGAGCTGGGAGACATGAAAGAAAGACATGAAAAAGTGGGAGGGAAGGCTTGCTGTTTCTGTGGAAACCGTGACTTTACCCAAACTCAGGTTTTTGCATCCATGACCCCGAAGTGACCTGCTGACCCCTCCTCCCAGCCTGACTCCAGACCAGCTGTTTCTCCTGAAGGAAAAGAGCCAGACTCACCTCATGCTCTCTACTTGACAGCCTGTCCAGGCAGACTCCTTCCTGCCAGAGTAAACACAATTAAAAGAGCATCATCCACAGGGAATCAGGCCACCTAATACTGAAAAGGTCAACAGGATAGGTGCCCCAGAAAACCCCAATGTGACAATGCCATTATAACAAGTAAATAATTGCACATGTGCTACTCTTTCGAGCGTGCTGACTGCATAGGTAAGAATTGCTGGACGTTGCTTGTTCTCCACACATATGTAAAAAAACTGTAAAATAAAGCCCCGAAGCAACCTGTTTGGCTATGAATCCAAAAGATGTTCACTAATCACTTTCCTAGTCAAAAGGCCCTAATCAAAAAAGTTGCGGCAGCAAGCAGTGTGAAGGCTAAACAAGAAAAATTAAACTAGCAAAGAAGCAAGAGATGTACTGCTAGCTCTTGACGGGAAAAATTTTTTTGAGAGGAAGAAGTAATATTTAAAAAGCAGTAGGGAAATAACCTAAGGTCGAAGCAACTACAAATACATGTGCTCGTGTCAGGAAGGAACAGCGGTACCATTGCTAAACTCCTTCCTCAGGCAAGAGATCAAAGCAAATTACACCCAGAAGAAGAATTTCTACAATGCCTCACTAATTAAATAGCAGTTGGTTAGTGTAATATTGAAATCAAAAAAACATATAAACAAACCTTGAAACAGGGTTGAATATTTTTCATGTAGACATGAGCCTGAACAAACTCTATCTTGCTCTGGGCCTCAGTTTTGGGGAAGTTTGAATCCAGAGATGGATCCAATTTTTGTGCTTAAGAAGCATTTCCACTTCTTATTAACAAAAGTCAAATCCTCAGGAAGGAAAATATAGCAGCTTGAAGGAAAACACAGAACAGAACCAACGACTGATAACAAAATCTAACATGAGTCCAACTTTGGTGGTGTTTTAAAACTAAAAATGAGACTGACTGGCGTCACATACTTAGAGGCAAGTAAGCATGAGTTATTCAGTAATTTTTAAGCTCCTGTAGTTAAGAAAAGCAACAGCCATTATGGTAACAAAACTAATAGTACTGCCTTCCAGTACGACTGAGAAGGTTCCCAGGCTAGTGGCAAGGTAGTAGCAAAGACCAGCAGCATCCTTCTTCCACCCTCCACTCTGAGAGAATTTACCTCCAAGAAAGTAGATGAGTGCTGGAGCTGGGTTGATCAAAAAGGGGCAAAATTATAGCTGGAGCTTACCACAGCTTTTTGTAGCAGCACTGCTGAAAGTCTATGAGCCCTGACTCTGTGACATCTACAAATCTCTTTCATCCGACAGGAGCAGAGCCTGTGTTTCGAAGGAGTCATCCCTGCATCCCCATGTGTTTACCTAAACAAAAAAACCCTGCTACTTAAAAACAAGCAGCTGGGGATTTCTTGGCTCTTTTCCACTGCAAGCTCGTAGTGGGAACTTACAGCATCTCTGCTTTCCATTACCAGTTTCTTCTCATTGATTTAAGGATTATCTACAAGGCCTCCATCCACCAGAGATGCTGTTGGGAACACTGGGAATGTTTCCCGTCCTTCACAGGAGAGATCTCTTTTCTTCTAAATCAGCATCTGCTTTGTGTATGCTGGTGTTGCTCTGGCTATGTCAGCTCCAGTAAATGCAGCAAGGCCAGGGAAAAGGCTTAAGCACTGGTCCGCACCTGCCTCTGCCATTTGGCTATCGGCACACTCCTGGAAGGGGTGCTGACGGCTGCCTCCTAGCCCACTCACATTGCTTGGGCATGGTTTGCAAATGCCAAGAATCATTTTCTCACAGCAGAGGTAACCCTGTAACCTCCTCCCCGCTCACTGCCCCTTCCCCACATTCGAGGACCTCATCCCGATTCTCTTCCTGATAACCCGTGTCTGCTACAAACAGTGTGTTACCACATCCATTGCTATTCCTTTTTTTCCCCCTTTGAATCACAACCCTGGAGCCCTGCCTCTCTAGAGAGCCAAGTTTCTCTCAGAAAAAAAAAGATTTACAAAATGAGAATTTCCTTCTCAAGAGCTCATCCACTTAGTCCCCACCTGCAGTCCTAATCCTCCTGGTGACATCAAGGGGAATGGGCAGACATCTGATTTTTCAGTAAAAGGCAAAAGTGAGTGGTCTTGTATTAATTTTCTACACCCACATGCATCTGGTCCCAAAAGAGCAAAGGAGAAGTTGTGTGGGTTTTTTAAAGAGTGTAAGCAGAAATAATAGCCAAAAAAACCCGTGCACACCCAGAAATATGACAGAGTCACACTAATTCTAAAATGAACACTTCTGAGTTTCCCCTAATGACAAACTGGATATACAGTTTGAGTACCCTTTGGATGTGGTAACCGGGAGCTGGAACAAACAGCCAAACGTCCGGCGTGGATGTGGCCTCTCGCCAAGGACAGAGTAGGGGATTCACAGGGAAATACTTTCCCCCTCCAAAGGCAAAGCGCCAGAAGAACACGTCTTCCTCCCAGGGAGCCAGGGTGGCCACAGAGCTGGCCCATCTTCACAAGCAGCCAGAAAAATCCTCCCATTCTTTAGGTTTCCCCATGAAAGGATATTCCTTTCCTAGGCCTACCTGTGCCTAACACTTCCCTCTTGGGGTAGCTCAGAGCTCTGCTACCTAACACAGATGTCTGCAGGCAGCTCTTCTGCAAACAGCTACTTCCAACCAGCTTAACCTGCGCAGACTTTCGCTTTGCTGCAAAAGGACATCGCTCTTATTTACGTTTGAAAAGTCCTTGCACACACGCACGTTCATGTATACACTCACGCATTCACACATGTAGAGAGGTACCAACCATAGCCTGAGGACAAGTATATTCAGCACTGGCTTAAAGCATAACTCCACCTTCATTTTATGAATAAAAGCTTAGCAGAAAAAATGTCTAGGGAGGAGAAGCCACAGGGCTATTATGGCTTTAACAGACCCTGAGTGCTTATCTCAAGCTGAGAGAGTGATTTCATGGCAATAATTTGTTTAAAGTGTTGCTGATTGCTTCCTATTTCTTCCCAGCAAATGACTTTTACACCTTTCTACTGTTGCTTTTATATGAGCTGCTATGGCATTTACTCTGCAGGAGGCTGTGTAAACATCACACAGACCCTTTTATCTGACTACTAAGGGCCAAATAAGACACTCCTGAGACCTGATAAAAAGTATTTTCATACATTTTTTCCCCTTCCTTGAAAAAAATATTGTTACTAAGTTGCTACCAGAGTTTTCTCTATTCTTACAGAATGCATTCAAGTGTACTTCCAACAGAGACTGTCTGATCCCTGTCAGTAGCCTCTTTGAAGGGAGCTTCAATAAAGCAATAAATAAAACTACTGAGAGCTCCTGGAGGCAAGGAATTGCCCGTCCTCTGCCAAAAGAATTATTTCTCTTATAGAATTATTTAAAATCAAGTTGAGTTTTTCAGAAGAACCAGGAGTGTGCAGTGATTAGGTCTTACCAAAGGAATCTCTTTCTGGTTCATCCTTTTATTCTCAAGGCCAATGCTGGGTGTCAGCTAGCTGTTACTCCTATTCCTGCTAGGAACAGGTTGATGCAATGACATGCAGAGTCTGACCAAGGCACTTTGTGTGTTTCACTGGGGTACCAGCACAAGGATTTGATTTGGCCCATTAGAGTTTTCTGCTTTAACTCAACTTCAAAGTTACTATATTCTCCACTCTTCATCTCTCAGGGTTTGGAGCCCTGTCAGATCACTCGTGAAGCCAAGCATCACCACACAACCCCATCTCTGTCAGATTAACCAGAGCACGCACTATGGAGTCTATGCCAGTTTTAGGATTTTTTTCTGTCAGCTTTATTCTGACTTTAAGAGGACTTAAAATAGCTGAACCAGCACAAAGTTAGAGCAGCACAGGAAGATAATACAAGATCTGGCATAAATCCTGCTGGTACAAAGTAGGGTTGTCACTGTTTTTTTGCACATTTATGCTGATGAGGTGAGTTCACTCTTGATCAGTGTTTTGTGTTGTGCAGCCACAGTGGGGTTTGTTTCTTACTGAGAAAACCATGGCATTATTCAATGAAGAGTGAGAAAGACCCTCTGATAACAATTAGTAGAAAGAGACTGACAGAGCTTTAAACCTTACAGGATGATTAGTTCAACAATTCACTATTGTAGCTAGGATTGTGATTCAGGGTCCATTTTAATCCTTGATTTTCAGTTTGGAGTATTTGATATTTTATACATAACGTATAAAAAAGTCCTATTAAATTCCTACATACTAAGCAGTAGATTAACTTCCCTTCTATGAGTTAATGTAACATAGTAGAATCTAAGTAATACGATATTTCTTTCCTTGGTATTCCATATGAATGAGATATTTCAAATGTCTTATGGATAAAAGCACCAAAATGCAAAGGGAGAATTTTTAAGACTTTTACCTGTAGGCAAAATTGAGAAAACATTCCTCAGTGATGTTATCATAGATTCTTAATATTTTTTTTGCCATTTTGTGTATAGTTTGTATTATTATCCCATTTCACAATCTCTGAATTCGTATTTACTTTGAGACAAGGTAAATTTGAAAGTAAGCACATCAGTTTACTTCCAAAAACTACTGTTTTCAAGCACCCTGTCCCAAGGATAAAAACCCTGCATATAATGTTGTGAGGATAGCACTCTTAGATCTATCCAGTATGTTGTTTATCTTTGATATAATCAGGGAAAGTGTTCTGAGTCTCAAGTCAGATTAGTCTTCCACAGCATTTACCGCCATGCTGGTGGGTCTGCTGCTCATTCACCCCTACTGATACACCATTAATAATACACAATGAGAGCCCCATGTATTAGTTCCCTCACAATTAGTTATGTATGGGTCTTTTTTGTGTTTAAAATGGATTATCAATACTAGCAGAGAACAGGACTCTGGTAGTATGATCTCAGTATGAGATCAGATTCATATTCAATAAAGGGAATAAAGGATAGAATGCGTATCCTTATCTACACATATATTTCTCTCCTTATTCTACTTTCACTTTTGGGAAATGAAATAACTCCGTAACTTTAAGAGAAGAGCAGGTACTCATCAGTAGGCTCTACTGCTGTTGAAGAATGTGCTGTGTGCAGCGTGGTGTCAAACAGAGGGAGCGTGAGCTCACTGTGAAGTTATGAAAGGAGTTTCCTTGTTCCCTGGACTGAAAGCCCGTTTCTGGCTCCAGGTGGCAAAGAACTTTAAAATAAGACCGATAGTGCATTATTCTCACTGCTTATTTCACACAAGCACAAACTAGTCTGGTACAAGAACTGTCTGTCAAGTAAGTGAAATGAGATAAGCAGGACTAACACAGTATTATGCACTTAGCACAACAGTAACTCCCGTAACATTATCTAGATGGCTACATAAATCGCTCTTAAGTACTCCAAGTGTTGTTACATGCATTTTCTTTACAAACAGGCTTAGTAACATTGTTCTCCCCGGCTTTTGCACACCCACATACACACTCCTTTAGCCCTTAGAAAATAAGAACTGTAACCGTACGAAACAAAACCTGAAGCGATTATTCACAGTATTATGTAATTGAAGTAAAAGTCTTTTTTGGTATATATGTCCATGGGTATATGAAAATGCAATGCAATACCACCCTCTGTTAAATGAACATTCATTTACTCAACATAATCCAGATTGTGTAAAATCTGATTCAAGTCCCAAAGTTTGTGTAAGAATACCACTCAGACCAAACAAAGGGGTACTGTTGTTCAGTATCTGATGTTCATTTGCAACTCAACACAGAGCTAACTAGTTCATCATGGTTCCTTAATGTTATCAAATTCAATCCTAAAGACTCACTTGGTGTGAATGGTGCCACTATTCCACCACAAAGACTTGTGTCAGTGCCTAATCAAAGCTGCTTCCCAAATACAATCCCCTTCAAACCATTTTATACGAATGATACTATTTCTGACCTGCTTAAGTAGAAGAGGAGGAGTACTCAGAAAAAATCCCACCTCACCAGGTAGCTTTAGCAATTTAATTGCCATCTGCTGTGGTTTCACAACTGAGAGAAAGAGAGAGGGGGGGGGGGGGGGAGAGAGAGAGAGAGAGAGAGAGAGGGGGAGAGAGAGAGAGAGAGAGAGAGGCAAAGGGCCCCTAACCTGCCTAACCCACCCTGGGTGCCCTTCTGTCTCACTGAACTGTTGAGGAACCTTAGAGAGAAGATCCTCATAAGGGCTTCCCCTTGGTTGTCGGGCCATAGACATATGTTGGAGCTTCGTGGGACACTGAAGACACAGCAAGAGGCTGCCAGATGGGACCTGTGCTCTCTGCACTGCCAGCAGGAGCACCCTGGGTGACACTGAACCAGTGCCCATGGAGGTGGTCATCTGCTAGTACCAGGGGCAGCCCGGGGCCAGCACAGGCAAGGACAAGAGGAAACAGTTTTGAGTTTCACCAGGAAAGTTTAGATTGCATATGAGAAAAAAGAAATTCACCAAAAGGGTTGTTAAACATTGGAACAGACTGCCTGCCCAGGGAAGTGATGGAGTCATGCAGATGTGGTGCAGTGGAGTCATGCAGATTTAGTGCTTAGGGACATTGGTGGACATTGCTAGGCTAACAGTCAAACTTGCTGATCTTAAAGGTCTTTTCCAGCCTAAACGATTCTATGATTCTATGACTTTTCTCACGAGTCAGTAAGGAAGGGTATGGCTGTACAGATACAAGCTATGCCATGTCACTTACTTTCCCAAGGGCAGAAAGCAGATCCTGGTCTATTTTATTTACTGGTGTAGGTGTAAACCTCGACTTTAACAGGGGTATTTCCTGAAGAACTGCACAGTCTACCCAAAATGAGGGAAATCATGGATATCAAATTATATCTTGTTCTAATATTATCATGGTTCCATTCTAAAACAAATATCTTAACAAGTTTGGCTCTGGAAGATTCCTTGTAATGTTTGTTCTTAAAATGGTGTCTTGTATCTGGTAACATACAAACTTCATGTCTACAGTACTATCCTTCAGAGTAACTGTAACTTGTTACATCTTCTTTCACATTTCCATTTCTCTAGTACTGATAGCAATGGTTGTAACCCACGATTTGCAAAGAATATAGTGAAGTGTAGATGACAACCAGTAGAACCAGCACATTACTCTTCATGTGTCCTTCTAGTCTATCTAGTCCTCTTCCATCTGAAACTAAGAACCTTTTGTTCCTTTCTGTTTTGGTTTGTTAGGTCTGTTCAAATGATACAGTGATTCAATACAGTCTATCTCTGAACATTTTACACTGAGACTCCAGGGATCAAACGGTCTCTAGGTTAGACATTCTGGGAGATATTTTTTTTATCTTCCACAAAAAGAGCTACAAACCTGAGAATACAGGAGCCAATAAACTCTCTTCTGGTTGCCTGTTATATTCAGTGTAACAAATTCTCCAATCTAAAAGCAGCTCCTGTAACATTTTATATCACTTTTCTGCTAGCATACTTTTCAATTTACAAACTTCAATGTAAGACTTCATTTTCAGTTTAATAATAGAAATTTGCCCTGTAATGTATGTAAATTTATTTGCTATTGTGTAAGAATTTTTGTAACTAAAAGTTATTGGCACAGAATCATAGAATCACTCAGATTGGATAAGACCTTGAAGATCATCAAGTCCGACTGTCAATCCCATACTACCACGACTATTAAGCCATGTCCCTAAGCACCATGTCTACACATCTTTTAAATACTTCCAGAGACGATAACTCAACCACTTCCCTGGGCAGCCTGTTCCAGTGCTTCACAACTCTTTTGGTGAAGAAATTTTTCATAATACCCAATCCAAACCTCCCTGGTGCAACTTGAGGCAGTTTCCTTTTGTCCTATCACTTGTTATTTGGGAAAGGAGATCAACACCCTTAGTCATGTGACTACAGGTCCTTGTAAGCAAAATTATTAGTTCTCAGTCATCTTCAGTGATTTCACACTACATAAATGTTCAGTACAGCTGTCAAAAGAAGAGTATTTTCTGTATTTATTTATATATTTACTTACATTCTCTTGTTCCAGTATTCTCAGGAATGTAAAATCATCCTACAAATCTTTATCTACTTAATATTTGAAAGTTGTCACATGCTTTTAAACTGGACCACAGGCAAACAAGATACCCATTGCACAGAACTACCAAATTAGTGACATTCTTTGTAGGAACAATATTTCATTTTGGTTTAGGAAAATAGAATATAACGAAGCATTTTATCTGCATATCAATCAAAATGGCAACATCGTCCTTATCTTTATGTAAATGAAGAAACTCCCTAATTTTAGATTCAGTGCTGTTGCTCTTTGTATATCGGAAATGCTTATCAGTTGAGAAAAATGTTTTCTTTCAAAGGCGCAAGCTGCAGAGGACTCAGACAATTTGGCAATATGTCTGGCAGCAGACAACATAATATCCATTGTTCTTAAACCTCTTTGAAATATGAATGAAATCCAGCAGAATATTAGAAACCTGACTGACTTCACTCATCATTGGTGGTTTCATGTAACCGAGCAACAGTCAAAGTCTGAATCCCACTCTTGGAAGTTACCAGTAAATTACCTCGAGGCAATTCCGCTCCTAGGAAAACACAAAGCTCCCCTGGTTGCAATGATGGGAGGTCACAGTGAGTGACTTTACAGAGAACAGACAAAGAACCTAACTCTTAACTGAGTTGGTAATAAAGAAACAAGGAGCAAGTGGAGATTTGTATGAGTACAAACTACACAGGTGCCTTAGTTACCTTTCTTCATGTGAAAGAAGAGGTGGAGGGTGAGCTGGGAGGGTTGGAAACTGCATGTTTCAAGTGAATGTGGTTTTGCCTGGAGAGTAGACAGCTTTGGTCAACACTCAACCGATACAATGACCTTTATGTTACCGTGCCAGTCGGCTCAGATTGGCTCTTGGGCTGCTCTAAATTACATCAGAAGATGGAGCCTGCAGACTTAGGGAAACACTAACTTTCTGCAAAACATCCTGCCTCCATGTTTGCTCTCTACCTCCTGAGCAATCCAGCTCAGGCTATACAAGCTTTTTTGTCTGCTCCTACAGTGCCTCTGACATGTTCAAGCAGGAGATGACAGACATCACAGCAGCATATGCCATTTTGTGATGAGATCTGTGTTCACAGACTTTGGCAATTATACTATAGTCCCTCATCCATTCAGTGTTCGATTTGCAAAACACTGTTCAAATGCAGAGACGTATTACATGATTTATGCCACATGATACAGCAACTTTAGCATCCTATGGTAAGATCTCCTCTGAGATGGTTCATGACACATTGCCCAAAACATTTACTGAACTGTTGATTGGCTGTATTTCACCACTCTCCTGACTTCTTTTACAGCTTTTTCCTTCTATGTTTTTTATCTTCAGTAATCAGGGCTAGTAACATATTAATGAACCTTATTATCAGAGCAGCCTTCAACATCCTATCTGTAAATCCAGACAGGAGCAGAAATGATTGGCAATATAGTCTTATTTATCTTGCTTTCCTGTTGAGCAGCTGGGGAAGAACAGGAAAGTTAACCTCTAGCAGGATAATTCTGAGCCTTCGTTGCCGGAGTTTACCAGAGATATCAGTTTTTGAAGTGTAAGAGTCAGTCTCTCGCAGAAATAGATGTTTTCCAAATTACTTATATGCTAGTGCTAGCATAACATTTTCAAATGGGTTAATTATCAAGCTGTTTCTTGCAGGACCTTCATCATAATCTTTCTCTATATTTCTGATTGCACAGCTCCGTTAATCAATTTTAGGCAACTAATGTTCCTGATTTACTACCCAATGTGTCCTAGAGAGTTCATATGATCTGCTGTAAGCCTGACAGTATATTTCTTAAATTAGTTTGCCTTAGAGGGGGAAAAGATTAGAGTCCCATAGACCCTTGACTACCTACTTATAGGTCTTTGCCATAAGATGTATCTCTTTTATTGCTCTTGCAGAGAAAATTTCTCTGATTTTGTGACACTGGAGGTAATACTTCAAAGCCATCTACAACAAATTGAAGGACAGAAATTTGAATAGTTCATGGTAGCCCTGTTACTGGCTTTGGGGAAGAGAACAAATTCTGATATGATCATGGTGCAGCTTTTCTTTGCACTAAATCTGGGTCCGCCTCAGAGGATGTATTGATTTAGTTACTTCCACTGTTATTACTTTTGGCATAATGTGCAACAGGTTTTATATCCCAGAATGCTTAGTGCTTTATCTCTGCATTGAATTTTAAGTTTGCATGGAGATGCAAAATACAAATGGTCACAGATATTTTCTATGGTCAGTAAGTTAGAGAGAGCTAACCATATAATGTGGTGCTTTCTGGAATTGATTGTCTCTTGCAGGATACCCTCAGCATTTTAAAGAAACATTTCACTAAAGTCGCATTAGCATAAACAGATGCGAAAGAGAAGTGAGCATTTGACTGTATTTTTGCACAAAGGTCTTCATTATCTGGTTTACTTGCAGCTTAATACCTAAGGCCTGTACAGAATAGCAAATATCTGTAATGCAATTTACATACTGCTCTACTTACACTTTTCCCAGAGTTTCTCTAAAAATCTCTACTGCAGTCCTATTCCTGTAAAACTCTAGACAGACAGACACTTTGGAGAAAACAATGTCCCCCAAACAAAAAAAAAATCAGACCAAAACCTGTTTTCCCTGCCTCTGTAACTTGAAAAGCATAAGAATTTATCCTAAATATAAAGCAGTCAAAATCGTATAGTCTTAATTAAGTAGCTTTGCTATGTTGTTTACGTATTTACCAATCGTAGAAGCTGCAAATATTCACTGTAGAAATAAATAAAATGCACTTTAAACCGCATTTGTAACTACCACAGGGTAAGCAAACAAATTGGTTTGAGAAGGTTGATAGCTAGTTCTGCACTATTCATGTTAATTTCCTGTAGATTTCTTTTTAAAATTATTTTTAAGATGGGAATTTACTGTTTGTGATTAACATCAAAATTTCATCTCTTTCATCATGTTGTCCCTTTCTTCTACAATTCTATTGGAAAGCCAACCCACCTTCATTTAAACAACTCAAGTGACAAACTAGAAGCCTATGATGGTAATGGACAGCCTACAAGGTACACTAATTGCATCTCCCCAGATTGTCAAGTAGCGAGATAGCAGCCTTTCTTATTAGAGGAAATACTATATATATTGCTCTGCTACCAATTTAGGACCCTGAGAAACCAAGCCCAGAATTCTAACTATTTGAAGGTCTGGCATCTCCTTCTTTCTGCAGTTGTTTTTCTTGATATCTTACTGGGAAACAATGCTCAACTTGCAAGAATTAATGGTATTAACTATTAATCCCAAGCATCTAATGAAGTTTTCTGATAAATAGATGATATATTCAAGACTCCATCTTTTCTTCCTTTGAAATATCTATTATTACAAAGGAAACACAGATTTCCTTAATACATTTATTTTTCCAAAAGGTAATTATTATTTCTCTGGAAAACACAAGGGTTTTTTTGCATTAATTTTACTGCACAAAACACTGTTAAGGTATTAGAAAGCCCTTGGGGAATTTTTTGTTCCAAATTGTTCTGTGCCATTCTGGATTTGAAAGCTGGAGCAGACAGACCGTGTTCTGCTACTGATATGCAATAGTGACCCAAGTGTACTGTAAAAGAGCCCTGAATCTCTGCTTCTGGGGTCTTCACAGGGGTAGTTGAGAGGGACTTTGGGAGGCCACTGCAGCTAAAATAGTTTTATTCAGCACTATTGTAGACTGAAAAAAAGGAAAGTTTACAAACTAAACCAGAACTTTTTACCTGTTGATCTATTTACATTTAAACTTTCTGTTCACTAGTAGCTGTCAAAAGGAGTTTTCTCCTTCTACTTTTGATTTTTATTATGAAATTGAATCTAATTCCTATGATTACTTCCAGTAACTAAACAAAAATCAGTATGTTTAAGATGATATGGTGAGGCAAGGATACAGTCTCAGGCTTAAAAGTTATTTATTGTAGAATAATACCTTTTTTTCCTTCACAGATTTGCATTATATGTATACAAAATAGCTTTACTCTAAAATGTTTTTATACTTTATACTTCTGTGTTGGCATACAGAGAGTTTAGCATTACACGAGGGTTTCTGGTATGCAATTGCAAGATATTTATTCTCATTGATGCAGTTTTGTTCATCAGGATCACAACCCACGTGTGGAAAGTAAAGCACAGTTTCGATGGGAGGGAGACTCTCCTATTCCCAGTCAGTAATGCACTACATATTCTACATAAACCAGCCTTCCCGTGTTGGAGCAGGCTTTGTTGTTTGTGCCTGTATCTGCACAAATCCTCCATGTTGCAAATTTACAGATGTGCTGGGTTCTTCACCTATTCATCTCACATGCCCACTTGCAATGGGTCTTATTAGATTGTCACTCACTACCATGGTTCCCACTAAGTCAGAGCAAGTATCAGGCAGGGAACGTGGGGTGCAAGTGTTCAAGGCCAAGTTGGATGGGACTTTCAGCAACCTGGTCTAGTGGGAGGTGTTCCTGCCCATTGCAGGGGGGTTGGAACTAGATGATCTTTAAGGTCCCTTATAGTTCAAACCATTCTATGATTCTATGTACCTTTATACAAAGGCTCTTAAGACTTTCCATGCTTAGACTTAAGATAAACTCTATGTCTGCTCCATTGTGCCCAAATCTGGCTTCTTTGAGAAGACACTGGTAGGATATCTCATCTAGTGCATGGAGACAGCGAAAAACATAAAGTGGAGCATGGTGTTTTATTCCAGTTGTTCTGACACAATCATTACTGCAACATCTACACCTTGGAATAGTGCATGTCATATGGTGAGTGTACATGAGTCATCTTGGGCTGCTTATTTGTTTATCTTCTCCCCAAATGGAAAAGAATTTACAAGGAAGTATCTTTCTTTGATTAGCTTTGGGAAGATAGAAAAAGCTATCTCTTCTAACATATGCACTGTGGTGCGTATATGAGAGGGTAGAACAGAAATGCATCTAAGGCCAAAAAATGGTGGCAGGTATGACGGCCCTTTGTATTTTGGGGAAATTTAATATAGACTTTCTGAACTGGCCCCAAAGAAGTGTATTTTTGTCTCACAATGTGCTTTTTGTCTTTATGCAAATTGTTCTGTTATGTCAGAGGCTTTGTAAGGTAAAGCATTAAGCTTTTCCTGGGTGAAGCCCACTTTAAACCCCAAACTTTCCATTGGCTTGGTAATGCTGTAGAAAATTAGCACAGATGGAAGAGGGTACCCACAGGTGCCAAATCTGCTGGGAAAATGCCCTCAGAACTGGTTAAGGTGCATTGCTGGAGCTTCAGGCCCAGCTAAGTGATATTCACATCGTCAAGGACAGGCTCCTCAAAGAATTGTTTGTAACAATATGCAAAGAGTTGAGCAAGCATGGCAGAAGGCCATCATGGATGAACGTTGTGATCCTGACTGAAACTAAGCACAAAAAAATGCGTACAGAAACAGGAGCAAGGACAACCTGACTGGGGGGACACAGAAACATTATCCGTGCACATAGGGATGGAGTAAGAAAAGCCAAATCTCAGCTGTAGTTGAAGGTAGCAAGGAGGGTAGAGAACAGAAAATGTTTCCTCCATAAGTACATTGGCAGCAAGAGAGAGGCTAAGGAGAGTGTAGGCTCACAGCTCGGTGGGGTCATGAACCTAGTGGCAAGAGAAAAGTGCACCTCTATGCCTTTTTACTTCAGTTTTCACTTGTCCCCAAGCCTCAGAGGTGGCTGAGTCTGCTGGCAGAATTTGTGGGAGTGAGGCCATACTCACAGGAAACAAGGACAGAGTTAGGGCTCACTTAACCACTTGCACGTGCACAAGACCTTGAGACCAGCTGGAGTGCATCCAAGCATGCCAGAGGAGCCAGCTGATGTCACTGTGAGGGCAGTCTACGTAATTTTCAAAAGGTCATGGCGCTTGGGGAAGGCTCTTCAGGACTGCAAAAAAGCAACAGCATATCCATCCTCAAGAAGGGCAAGATGCAGGGAATTGTAGGCTGATCAGCCTCACCCCAACCCCTGGCAAGGTGGTAGAGCAGATTCTTTTAGAAATCATTTCCAAACACATGAATGACAAAAAAGGGGTTGGAAGCAACAAACATGGATTTTCCAAGGGGAAATTATACCTGGTTAGTATCATTGTTTTATGTGATGGCATCCTGTGAACAAGAGGAGGGCAGTGAATGTCATATACCTCAATGTTAGATAGGTCTTTGACACACTCTCCCATAGTTACCTTATCACTGAACTGTTGAGACATGGACTCTACAAGTGGGCAATAAAGTGGGTGAAAAATTGTCAGGACTGCCAGGCTCAAAGTTGTGATCAGGGCTATGAAATTGAAGATCACCATTAATGACCACCATTAATGGACGATGGGCTGACAGAAATCTAATGAAGTTAAAAAAAAAGGCAAGCGCAAAATCTTGCATCTGGGATGCAATAACTTCCCACACCAGTACAGACTTGGGACTGACTGTGACACAGCTCAACAGAAAAGCCTTTCACTGAAAGCTTAGATACCAGGTTTTAAGTTCAGCAAAGGGCTCCAAGCTTTTGGAATGGCAGTCTCTATCAGCTGGCCCAAGCTTTTGAGATTCACTAGGACAGTGTTTTGGGGCAGTGATCATTACCAGTCAAGATCTAGGCTTTCACTGGCTTACATGAACTTAACAAGTACTTAGATGACTAAGAGTAGTCTACCTTGTGCTTCTCAGGAAGTAGAAACCACAATCTACATCTTCTCATTAGTATCCCTGTGTGTTTAGAAAGATAAAGGAGAGTTTCCAGGTAAATGCCCTGCCGACTTCAAAGCTCTTTTAGCTATCCCTCCCAAACATGTCTCTTTGCTCTCTTCAGTTCAGTGTTGCTGAAACCTGACCAGGACTTTTCCCTGTAGAGAAACACAAAAGCTCTATACCTTGGACTTAAAGCTATTCAAACTTACTCGAATCTGTCTCAAATGTCAACAATATTTACAGAGCTATCAAGAAAAAAGTTGGAGCTGGGGCCAGCATCGTGCCATGCACGTGTGCCTCTCTGCAGAATGAGGATGCATCCCTTGCCAACCAACAAGGAAAACTCCTTGATTCTCCTGGAGAGCTCTTTGATTCTCCTCTGCCAAGTCCCTACCTCCAACTAACCTACTCGGTTCCCCTACTCACTATGAAGTAGAGAGGAAGGAGAAAAAAATATTTATTCTTCTCTCTGTGTTATGGTCATGCTTAACAGTCATTTCTGTGCCATCTAGAGTGCTCCCAAGATCTATCAGGTTTTGAGGTGTTGCAGCATTGTGTTAAAGGCTCCTGCTGTGTGGAGACAAGCTCCTTTTCATTGCTGTCCTCTGTGCCTTCAAAGGCAGGGAGCAGAGCAGTCCACCTCATTCCTTCCCAAAAGCCATGCACTCATGGTAGAAACAGGGAAGGGAGGGAAGGTGTAATGGTAAGGGAGGAGAAGAGAGATAAACAGCGATAGAAAAAGCATGGTAAGAACTGAAGAGCCTTGCATAACCTTTGGAATTATCAAAGCCAGTTGCAAGCTTCCATATCTTGCTGGGCCATTCAGAAAATACTCCCAGAAGGGATTTTAGATTCTGAAAAAATCCTTAAATTTTACTGTTTATTGTTACATGGCCATAATTTCCAGGATTTCTGACATTCCAGTTTCCAGGGAGCCATTGAAATCCATATAAGAAATTAATAAAACAAAACTACATAAAAGAATCAATAAACCACTTGTTTTCCTTTTTGTTTCCTTTCATGAAAAGGTTATTAGAGGTTGGTAAAAGAGGTTACTAGTGTCTTTCAGTTAAATAGCTTCTACACAGTTCCTGCATATGAGAGCACACATCAGTAGCACCTTCATGTGAGACTGATATATTGCTCAAAACACCTAAAGCACCATGCACCATGTGCCATGTACCATGCACTATGGCCTGATAGTGCAGACCTCTGAGCCTGCTTAGTGAAAGTTATTTTTTGCATCTTGAACAGTAAACACACATTACAATGCTCTCTGTTTCAGCAGTTAAAGGAAAAAATCGAGATCCTATATAAAAAAAAAAAAAGCCTATCCCTATTTCAGCTGGTGAAACACTATGTAAAGAAAGACAAAAGTCCCAGATTAAAAATGACACCTTTAAAGCACTTCTTCAGTGCTTATAATATGAAGACTTGTAAAGTCAAGAAAGCCATTAACATGCAGAAAAAAATGCTTAAACCTCAACATTTCTGCGACACAGCCTTTCAAAAACAACCTCTTGTCCTCTCCCTTAGTCCTGTCCTTCCTCTATAGTATCTTTTTTTTTGTACAGAAATAAAAGTAAAGCCATACTGGATTTTCTTTCCTCCTCCCTTTTTGTTTTTGATTACGGACTAAAAGTCTGAGAAATTTTTATATTTCTTGACCTAGAGCTTTAAGCTGAAGAGAGTGGAGTGGAAGGGAATGGGAAGCCCCAGTGAGCACAGATCACCTTACGTAATCTATGTGTTTGAAGGAAAAAACAATGCTAGAGCGCAAGCACAGTATAGCGTGCTCTCCCTGTTTGCTCTGTAATATCCCAGATTTACTAACAGCACAAAGACAAAGCAGTACCGTATTATTTGTAATGTCATTTCTCAAGAATGCAATGTCCCACCCTCTCCCACTCTCAGCTTTAAACTCGTTTGATGAACACCAGTTTTCCAGTAAAGACAACATGGTATTTGGCCAGAGTGGTGGAATAAGAAACATGATTCTTTTCGTGTTGGACACTTGCATAATATTTCTCAACATCCAAAGTTGGGTTTATGCAGGATTACAGCAATCCTTATATTATTTATGAAAGATGACAGCATGTCATGTGATAATGTTTAGGTTAGTCATCATGCAACCTATAATAGCCTACGTGGAAGACAAGATGAAATTTTAGTTAGCAAAGTAAAACTTTTAATTAACTTCATCTGTCCAACAGTTGCTTTTTTTCTACCCAAGCAGTAAATATCTTCCAACAGATCCACAGAGCAGAGACTTGTCTTACAGTGACAGCTAAGAAAAATGCTTATTAATGCTCTGAGCCTGCTACGTATGCCTGACACAGCCAGGTTTGTCACGCTGTTGGTCGCAGATCTGCGTGAGAAAAGCAGATTGCACGCAGCCCTTCACAGCTTCTCTGGGCCTGCGAAGGCTTGCGTGGTTCATGCTGGAGAATGGTGTCCTTCTCTGGGAGACGAGAGGAGAAAACTCTGTGTCACCATTATCGCCTCATGTATTGCTGGTACCTTCACGAGGGAGGGTGAGACGTCCTTCCAGGGTAAGGTGAGGAAGCCTCAGGGAAAACCACATGTGAGACCTGTTGAGATTAACACATCCAGAAAGTCTTCAGCTGACCCTCTAGGTTCTATCAATAATGTGAATCGTAGATGATCTTCTGAAGGCGGCGGTAAGAGGCATAGATGGTTTTTATTGCAGCACAACAATAAATAATTAAATACAATGCAATAAATGAGCCTGTCAAAACCAGCTGGCATAAAGTTAGACCTACTAATCTGATCTGACTGCCAAAATCAGCACGCAAGCAGATCTCCATCTGTGAGCTGGCTGCCCAAGGTGCTTAGGGGGCACGTTGTGCATGCCTGTGTCAGCTACCCAGAGCGAAGATGTTGCTCAGAGGTGCCCCATGATGGCAGATGGATGTCCCGTGGGACAGAGGAGAGTGAAGGTCAGTACTTAATTGCTACTGCACACACGTGTGTGCCATAAGTACAGCCTATCACTGGATTTTTAAATTTTGTTTCCATCTAGGATAAAATACATCAGGGAAAGCTGACTCTCCAGCAAAAGCTTTTTCTTGTATGTGCACATACCACTTTTTACCTACATGATCTGTATTAATGAAGTGTCTCTGGTTGAGTGAAAATTTACTCAGAGCCAGGAAGTTAAAACTACACCCTTAACTCAGAGGCTTGAGCATTTATAAAATGTGACTTTTCCCCTCATTCATTGTGCTAAAAAAAAATAAATAAATTAATCCCCAGCTGACCAAAACACACAAAAATGTTTCATAAAAAACCTGGCATTTTTAGAAGATGACTATTGGTGATGTTATTGGAGTTTTCCATCACACATTGCTGATGTTATTGGAGTTTTTCCTTTAAGCCCAGACATTTAATCTAAGTATTATTAACACTTGACTAACTTGCCATTTTTTTTCCCTACTAAGCCTTCTTTCTAAAAGAGTTATTGGTTTGTTTCCTTTTAAATTGTGTGATCTTTAATGAAATTTCAATAAAAATATCTCTTAAAAGTCTAATACTTTGGGGGGAAATTAGTAATGGCTCTGAGCAGAGACACTGCAAACTCAAATCAACCTCAATGCTTTCTATGTTGCGGTCTCCTATTTTTGGCTGACTTTCCATTTCACCAAGTCTAAATATCCACACAGTAAAACATGTATTTGCTGTGTACGCACAGAAAAACGTGTAAAAACACACCCAGATTCACATGTACACACACACATACATGCTACTTGGCCATGGCCAGTTTGGAAAACCAAAAAAAGTTATTAATGCCTGAAAATGGGAATCTCTGGTGGGAATAACTGTGCAGCTACAGCAGGCATCAAAGTTACCAGGAGTTTGCTCTCTCCATGTATTAGTGCTTAACATTCTGGGGAGGTTTAGAGACGTTGTCGTAATAGTAATCTGTTAGACTGAGACAATGATTTCTTGATAGTGTCTTCCAGCTGTAGGGGGAAACATTCACTTTTTTAGCATTTATTTGCAGCTGGATGTCTTTTCGAGAGGATTCTCCACCGTAAAAAAAGACCAGAGCTAAAACATCTGACAGATATTTCAATGTTAAAATTTTTGTTGATGCTTACACACCTTTGTCTGCCACTACCTATTTTACAAGAGAACAATAAAGAGAAAGGGATATTATCCTTGCACGTATTGACATAACATAAACATTTTGAACTTTATCATGTAGATAAGGAAAAATGATGCTTTTTCCGTCTCCCTTTTTGCATCAGGTTTTGCTGGCAGCAGCTTCATATAGCTGTACAGCATTAAAAATTGCGTGTACTCCGAGGGTGACTTATGCCTGAGTGACGTTAAAGTCAGAGCAAAGGAGCAGCAGAGCAGACGTGGACACAGCTAAGGAAGCTGAGAAACCACGTCTCGCCCAATGCCTTTCAAGGATCTTCCCACTTGCAACCTAATCTTGGTTGCAAGGACCTGCGGCTCAAGAAAGGCCTCCAGCCTTGACTTTTAAAGACGCCAGTAGATGGGTCTGAGAACATCATCTCTTGCTTTTCCCACTCCCTGCCGGCGCCGGGCACTTACGGGCGCTGGGCTGAGGTGCGTGCCGCGGAGCAGCGTGCCTCCGCGTGCTCGCCAAGTGTCCCCACGGCCCAGTGCCGATAAATCCGCCGATAAATCCACCACCCACTCTCTCAGGGCTGGCAGGCTGGCACCCACCACCTCCCCTCCTGCGTTACATGCTCCTAATCAGTTTTCCTGCAGGAGCAACAATAGCCGCACAGACGGCGGCACATTTTTTTGCGGCGGGTACCTGCCTTTAATGGTGGCCTTTTCTTTTGGATTGCAGCCCGCGGCCGGCTGGAGAGAAAGGCAAAAGGATCTGTTGGCGCTGGGTAGGAAAGCCTGGGAGGAAGGCAGCCCCGTGCGGAGAATGGCAGGAAAGCCGCCCCGCTTCCCGCAGGCTCTATCTGCTGGGCGGCAGCGCGGCGCCTGGAGCCTGCCTGCCCTCCCGGCGCTTCCCGGGATTTCCGAGCCGCGGCCACGGCTCCTGCTAACAGCCAAATATTTCACTCTCGAGACATACTACACTTCCTGATATAGGATGCACTTGCGTGTCTCCCGGCGACCTTAAACACTAATAAAGGAGTCATAATATGACCTAGACGGGCCTTGAGTGCCAGCTGTCGTGCGGGCGATTGGAGGGGAGGTTGGACGGGCGGGTGCGCTTGTCTGCTCTTTGTTTGGCAGCTTTCGTGTTGTGTTCCCTTCCTTGTGATTACGGGGAGGAAGAGATTTTAAAATACATTCACGTCGCCCTTTTGCCGGCAGCAGAAGTTAATCCACTGTGCTGGGAAAGAAAAAACTAAGCACGCTGGCAGGCAGGGCTGGCCAACAGCTCTCGTAGCCTTGGTATTGTACCCCCCAAATGCGTCCCGCTGAGGAAAAGAGGGGCTCAGGGCAAACGCCTGTTCTCCTACACAGTCGCTAATTCCCGCTGCCTGTGCAGGCAAGAAAAGACTGTGCCTGTATCTCAGGGACCTTTTAAGGCCACTTCGCAGTTGTAAACTAACTAGAGATAACCAGCTTCTGGGCAGATCGAGACTGAAGAAATTGTGGGGTTCTCAATGTTGTTGGACCAGATTTTCATCTGCTGACAGCTGACTTATCTGCATTCCAAACAGCGAAGGACTTAACCCTTTTGCTGTAAGGAAACACAGCAGCTATCGTTTGACTGCTTCCTGCCACACATTGAGTTCTGTGCTGCCTTGGCCCTAAAGACTAAGCAAGAATAAGCAGAAAGAGGCTAATTCTGGATCATGCTGGTAATCCAGCTATCAAACATAAAATGTACAGAGACTTCTGAAGTGATGAGTGAATGATGACCTTGTTACCAGCAAAGCAGTCAGTGTTACAGAGATCAAGTGCAAGTGGATGAGAAGCAAGAGACCACCAGGAAAAGAGGCAGACTTTCTCATCAGCAGAGAACTGTTTTAACTGCTTTAATAGCTCTAAAAATACTCAATTTGACCATGAACCTGTGTTATTTAGATCTGTTTATTTTAAAAGGAAGGATAACTGTCTGTCTTCAACTCTGCATTACATAAGATCAGCTGACATTTGCTATGATATCATAGACCAACAAAATGAAATAACTTGCAGAGAAAATATTGACTTTCTTTGTCTGAAATGAAGCCAGCAGACAGAATAGAGATGAATATGAAATAAGAGAAAATATTAGGCAGTCATACCCAGACTAAATTTAGATACAAGTAATGTATGACCTAACTCGGGAAAGCTCAAGAAAAAAATCTTAATTATTATTATCATTAATATAAAAGCTTTAAGTTGCAGAAACCAATCCTTAGCAAATGAACAATGCAGGAAGACCATTCTCACAAGTGATGAAAACTAAAGTGCACCATGATCTCATCATCCTCCGATACTTTCACATAATTCCCACTGATTTTGACAGGAGCTATGCACACATTTCAGAGGGAGGCCTGTGCTTGCAGGGGCGGAACCTGTTCATGTGGCAATTCTTAGTACTCGCTGTCACTGCACAGCCCTGCAACTCAAAACATTATAGATCTCCTTTCAGCTAAGACCCTAATCAAATATTCTCACATCTGACATGCCCTTGGAGTATCAGTCTGCCTTCAAGACTCTTTCCCAGGATCTGACTGACAGGGGAAATTAATCAGGGCTGGGTCCACCGTAGGCAACAATGTGACGCCGGTGCAAAGTTGGTGAGAAGTCCACGCCAGACCTTGTTCTGCATCAGCTTTATTCTTGACGTAGTGCTGTTGCCCCCTTACCATCTCATTTTTTGAAATAAATGTACATATTTGAAACTGCTGGTAGGATACATTTCTGAGTTTGATTCAACCCAGTAGACTTAAACTGCGATTTCTACAAAAGGCTATTCATTCATTCCACCTTTGTACAAAGGAAAACAAAGCAATGGTGATAGTCTTTGAATATTTCTGTTTTCCCGGAGACCTCTCCAAAATTTCCTCTGTACATTCAGGACAGTTCCCTGAATAATTGTTCCAGGATATGATGTGTCCTGTTTGTTATTTTAATTCACCATCCTGCCTACAGAAAATGCTTCTTCTGACCAGTTCCCAAATTATTAATTTTTAATCTGATACATCCAAACAACTACTTCTTGACTCCTCCCTAACCTAGACTTGGAGAGGATGAAATGCTGTCTCTCATGTGCTCTAGGGTTTTGGGATGGCAGAAGTTTTGAATGCTAATCTTTAATATTTTTACAAATTGATTGATTACAATACATCCTAACTCCTGAGCTACATTTGTGTTCAGAAATCACACCAGATCAAGAACTGTGTTGAGGATCTGATTCATTCCGTATCTGACCTCTATGTAGTAAATTCAGAGTTAAAAGACTTTGAAGACCTCGCTGCTTCTTAGAGAATCCTAGATTTTTGTGGTATTTCTGTTTTTTATGGCATCTTGTAAAGCAATAATTTCATCTCCTGTTACCCCTTTCCAAATCTATGAAAGAAGGATTGTCCAACATCCCTCTCCAATGCTCCAGGTCTCTCCACTCTTTACTTCTCCCTGTTGGTCTTTTGTTTGCTGTTTCTGCCATGTATTTCTGCATAGCATTTCAGTTTCTTTAAATGCATCACTACTGGAGCCTCAGCTGATCTCAATTTTGTATGTCACACAAGAAAAAAAAAAAAAGAAAAAGAAAAAAAAAAATCTGAAATACCATTTACTTTTTACTGTCTAAAATGCACCATGAGTTCACCTCATGTCATGTGCGTGTTCCAGTCTCAGCATTAAATTTTCCATGGAAACTTGCACCAGCGTCATACGGGACAGTAACGCCCCGCATCTGGGCTATCCATGCATGAGAGGAGGAGGGGGTTGCTGGGAAGGTAAGTGTGACAGGCAGACAAACGGCCCGCGGCTCTTCGCCACATGTGTTTCTCAAGCTCCAGTTGCGAGTTGACATGTTTACATTTCAAACCACTCACAGATTGCAGTGGGTGCAAACAGGCATCTTCAATTATTCATGTGGCCTCTTCCCCATAAATAAAATATTAAGAAAGAAAGAAAACTGCCTTCTAGCCTGTTTACTGTCGGGTTTCATCCCATCTTGTTGTACTTGAGCAGAGTAACTGTGAGGAACTCCTCAGCTGTCATGGAAGTAAGAAGTTATGACAAATAAACCCAGACAAGGATCAGGTAGATGTGCTTCCTCTGGGGCCAGGAGAAAGAGCCCCAATGGCTCTCCAGCAAGGGGGAGGTCACGGCCCTGGTTGACAGGCAGGCACACGTCAGTATGGCATCACGGACTTACTGTCACCCCAAAAAATGGAGCCGGGAGCGCATCAGCCTCTTTTGCCCTGGAGATGGGGTGGCAACTAATGTAATAGCCCCGCAGCCTCCCTGGCTGCTGCCAGCACTCCCACTGGTGACAATTTAGCCCAAGTGACATCTATGCCACTATCAGTTCCTACATAGCCCACTGAAACTCCAAATCGGTGCCAAGGGAGCATCTTTTGGGCTATAATACACGTTTGTTTGTTCAGTCAGACATTTGTCCATGATGTAACTTGGCACAAACAAAACCAAATGCAGAGGTTATATGCTGTGAACCTCATGTAGATTTAGAAACAACTTTGGTCTAGGTAGATTTAAAATGGCATTTTTTAAAACACCTATTTGAGTTATAATCTAAACACCGTTTTTCAAAGTGAGTTTAGGTCCCAACTCCCTCCACCTTTCAGTGAAGCTAATGGTTTGTCCAAGCTGGCAATCACAGCACTTCACAAGAGACTGAGCTTCACACTTTTTGTCTCATAGATATCACCCCCACAATGGCTGTTCCTGTGTAGCACATGGCAACGTAGACATGGACATGTGATCATGAGCCCAATTCAGGGCACAACATTACTCCAACGTCTTTGCCCAGCGCACAGGTGAGAACAAGCATTTCAGCTCATGTTGGGTGTATCAGCAAGAGGTGCAGGGATAGGTTTTGCCAGTTCCTTTTAAATTTTGAACTCAGATAAACGAATGAAAAGGAAAATGAAAGGCAAATAAACTAACGAATGTGGAGAAAATCCACACATTCAGGAAGACTAGTCTCCTGCAAAAATCTGTGGAGTTCAACAATATTTAGATAGTTTTCTTTTTCACTGTTCTCTAGGACTTGCATTCATCCTGCATTTAAGGACTAGTGCTCCTGCTAAATCAGATTTATAATAAACCTAATATTTAAGTTCTCGAGAACAATTTTTTTCCTTCCAGTGAACATTAGAAAACGATACTGTGATTAGCTATGATATCTCTCTGACTGAGACTGCTAAACAAAACAAGCAGCTGGCACAGCTATTTGATTTGGGAAGAAAAAGAAGCAAGAGTCATGACAGCCAGTTTCCATGTTTTTATGAGAGGAAATGTTTTTGATAGAGAAGTCTCATCCCAGCTGTATTTAAGTTCACGTACTAAATAACGCAAGTTGTTTTTAAACATGAAAAAGTTCAGAAAAGCTGATTAAAATGATTTCTTACAGCCCTCTCTTCATCTCTTTCCTTATGCAGCCCACAAGAGTTAAAAGAAATATGACATTAAAGATAACCAAAGGGTCAATCGTGCCAAAGATATAGTAGTCAGTTAAGAGCAGAATTTTGCCCAGCTTTTCCTTTAGACCATAAGGACTTTGTTAGCATAAAAAGAGACAACCTTATTGTTCTGAGGAATATTATGTCAGTAGTGCTCTTGAAGAATAAGCAAAATATTTTTCTGTATTGTGCCATGCAGTCTTAGAAAAATAGCGAACTGACTTTCTTCTTATGTTTTTTTTACCACAAGTGATGCACAAGACAGTAAAAAATTGCTGAATAGTTTCTGAAATTTCAAGGTGAACTGGCAGAAGTTAGAAAGAAACTTGCAGATTTAACCACTGTGACACTGAAGCAAATGACAGAACTATGCAACTTTATATTTTTGTATTCCATGGTTCAGTTTAATCCCTCTGAAGAACAGAGGAATAGACCTAGCATTGACTAGAGGGCTGTTTCTTTTTCTTCATGTCACAGAAATTCAAATTTCAAAGTGCCTTTTACTCTGGTCTGAAAGTGGTTTTAAAGTAAACATCTGTCTTTCATCTGCTGGATGGCAATTAAAGAAAATCTATCATTAACCCCCCAGATACCTCTGCAGATTCTGTGTCCCTGGGAGCAAGCGATACTTGGGGTTCTCAGGGGTCCTTGGGTTCGAAGGAATGCAGCGCAGCTATACCTCTTTCCATGAGGAAAGGAATACAGCATCCTGAGTTGCCTCTGCAATACAGCTTGGGAGATCGGAAAACAGTCAGAAAAGGGTCCTAAACCAAAACATTGCCTACAGTACATGTCTGTTCCTACATGTGTTCCCAATAGTGTTCTGGAGACACACATGTATTTGTTTTTAAAAAATGAGAAAGAGTAGCATCTATCACAACCAAACAAAAAAAACGTACTTTATGGCACTTTTATGTGTAAAAACACATTCAGTTCTTCCTGTCATTACCGTCCTCTCATGTTCAGCACCCAGGGCTGTCTACTGTTCTCCTCTGACACAGTCTTAAGAGTTCACCTTCTAGCAAATATTTCAGCACATTCAAGGTGCAGGAACTTGGCACTCAGGGACGTGATTCAATCTGTCAAGCAGGAATAAAATGCATTTCCTGCTTTCTTTGACATTCTACCTGATATATCACAGGGAACATGAAATGCAGAGAAGAGTCAGCCTGAAATCACATGCCTGACTTAGTGCCTCCAAAGAGACTTTTTCATGTGCTCAGGATGAGCACTAGTTCCTATTTCTTCAGAGAAGAAACTGGTCTTTATCCTGTTCCAAACTGCCTACCCCAGGGCATGGAACATCCAGACTTAAAGGCCTCGGGAAGTTTAAACTATTACCTGCTAAACAAATGTGTAGCCACTAGAGCAGTGCTAGACATTGTGTGTGCTGCATCCA
Organism: Trogon surrucura; assembly: GCA_020746105.1. NCBI lineage: Eukaryota > Metazoa > Chordata > Aves > Trogoniformes > Trogonidae > Trogon > Trogon surrucura. The sequence goes on from CM036618.1 coordinate 60,022,977, forward strand.
GCATTAAAAAAGACACATAAGCATTCAAGGGACAAATGCTTAAACACCTTTCAGCTTATTCTCTTTTGTTTTACGGGGATTATTGTGCCATGCATATTGCCATGGCATCTGAGCAGTGTGTTTCCAGTGGTACATAAAGCAGTCTACACCTAAACCTATGTTTTAAAAAAAAGGATTTCAGTTCACAAGTCAACTAGACGCTTTTGAAAATGTCACTTCCAGTCGGACTAAGCTCTTCGAGTTTGCCCAGAGAGAAGCAGCTAGGATGCCTGGGACCCACCAGGCACAGAAGCAGTTAATTTCTGTGAAGACTCTGAGAAAGAAAAACAGTCTAAGAACAGCCTTGTGTTGGGAGGAGGGCTAGAAAACGAGGCTGTTGCTGTTGTTTTCATTGTGTGCACTCTAATCAGAGAGAGTAAGAACAATAATGCATGTAATGCTGATTTTGGACCGTTTCCATGCAGCTTTTCCCAGGCTAGGCAGCCTTGGGAACCACTGATAGTGTGGCACACCAGGGGCACAGCCTCAATCACCAAGCACAGGGCAGGGCAGCCTTTTCTGCGGATAAAATATGTGAGGGATGACAAGAATCTTCCCAGCATGGGAAGTGGCAATAACAAAAAAAAAATATACAAGGGGCTGAAGCTGAGTGCAACATCCACTGCAGAGCGTGCCTGCAGGCAACACTCAGATTTGAAAGGTAGACTGCTATTTTTCATTTCCTCCCCCGTTTTGTGTTTGTTTGTTTGTTTGTTTGTTTTCCCTTCCTTCATTAGATGCCCCCCTCCCCCTCTCAGCACCACTTTGAAGCCAAGATGAAAGAAATGTTGTGGCTGCTGGCACGGAGCACACACAGGGAGACCGAGTGAAGTGTGCTTTAGTTTAAGATGCCATAGCTTTTTTTTTTTTTCCCCTAAGTAGGGGAGGGATGGGGGGGGGAGTGGAGAAGAGGAGAAGAAAGTTATTGAGCTAAAAACAATATATTACACTTCATTGAACCGCATATTGTACAGCTCCGATTGAAACATGGTCCTAATTTTTCAAAGCTTTGCTCTTCAAGGACAGAGGGTTTGGGGTAGCTAAGATGTGGCATCCTCCCAGAGAGCAACTGCCCATATTTTATTCATAAAACCTGTCACATCAGTGTATGACGAGAATTGACACAATAAGCTGTAGCTTTGTGACCTGTTTTGAATAAGTCGGTCAAATCAGTGATGTTTGTCCCTTAGTAGCAGAAATTTATTTAGCCACTGTGGGGTAGAAAAAAGTCACTTGCCACCATTTTTGATCCTAAAACAAAGAGATGCTTTTGAACAGTAACAATAAAGGGATCAACTTGTTTTGTTTGCTTTTCTTTTCCCTAGTCAATTTCTTTTGACATCCACTTTTTTTTTTAAAAAAAAAAAAGAAAATTCTGTCAGGGTAATGGGTAGAATTCACACCTCTCTGTCTTGATGCTGTACTAGAACATGTGATCAACTTTGAGTGTCTGAAGAATTCAGATCTTTGAGGAAATCTTGGTGCCAGTGACATCAGCAAGAGATGTGTCAGTGGCTTCAGCATATCAGGGAGTTCAAATCCCACGAAGTTCATTATGTGCCATTTAGGCCCACAAGAGTAAGGCCTTTCCACCAATCCAGACTTGCCCTGATGCTGGGAAAGTTGTGCAAAGACTCTGTAAAATCCAGGGGAAAAGGAAGGTCACCATGGATGGTTGCAGTATTTTCTCTTGCCTTCAGCTTCCAGCCGTTGCCCCTATAAAAGTGTCACTCACCACTAGAATTTCATGCTTGTTTAATATGTTAGTCACTGTTAAACTGCCAACAGCTAGCTAAATTCACACTAATGTTCTTTTAAATATGCAGCAGTCCTACCATTTACAATCATTATGGAATTAAACTGCGGAATTAAACTCTCAGGTCAAATACCTTAACATATATCTAAAACAGCATTAATTAGCATGTCCAAGGATTTTTTGGAAGCCCTTGAAGAGAGCAATTACAGCAATTGGTGAATATCCTTTGAAGGGTGGATTGCACGCAGCTTAGCAAGTTAGAACTTCTGACTATTAATTTATTTTGAACTAATTTTGACCCTGCTTCTGTCTGCTAACTGCAAGCCAATTTTCAAAGGCCAAGTATACTGGTGTACAAAGTAAGCCAAGTTTTCTGGAGAATAGAGAGCAGTAAGCCAGCTCTCAAAGGGACGAGGTTGGTTGAGTACCAGAGATTAATGGAGAAACAAGAGAGTCACAAAACAGGTGTTATCATGAACTGCTACACAGGAAAACAATTTTATAGCAACATATTTTATATATGTAAAAATCCCATGTCCATGTTAGGAAACAGGATGGCCATTATAAGAGTTTCTTGTCGCACCACTAACAGAGAGGATTTATTTTAAACCAAGCAGTTTCCAAAAAAGTAGCAAGCAGAAGAACCGACCCTTTTGCAATTGTAGCATCGTAAGGGAATCATGAGCAAGACCTTTAAATGACAGATGGATTATAAGGCTTGAAGAGGTTTTCTGACTTGATTCCAGGGAAGGACCAGTTATATCTAAACCATTCCAGGCATGTTTATGGAATGTCTTCTTTAAGATCTCAAATGATGGAGATTCTTCAGTTTTCCCAGGTAACATAATTCAGTGCATAGCTGGCTGTACATTAAAAATAATTGCTAAGATCTTCTCCAATCTCCTTTATTACTGTTTGGTATGCATGCATCACATTCTTCTGCAAAGCAAAATGCTTTACACGTTAGCATTTTCATTTGAGCCATATTTATCCTATCATTAATAGGTCTGGTCAGGTCCCTCTTTCCTCCTAATGGCTCCGGAATGGTGTGATTAAAGCTGTAATATGCTACAACTCTTTTATTTCATGCATTTTGTCTAGCTAAATCCAAATTGTAGGACTCTCTTTCGTACCATGATACACTTCCTATTGCCATTGTTTTGGAAAAACAGGTTCTTTTGGAAATGTAAGTAGGAGAGGATCAGAAGAGGAAATGTCCAACATGTAAATCAATTGCAGCAACTGGGTGCCAAGCCATTAAGCAGTGAACTCTGCATATCAGGTGACCACATGGATATCTCTCAGTCTGAATTGACAGGTGAATAATATTCCAGAAATTAAGTATTTTTTACTGAAAGATATAAAGAATCAAACAGAACAATTCTGCATATGATTATTCTCCTGGTGCTACAAATGAGAAACAGCAGAGGGAGGAAAAAAAATGGGTTCCGTAAAGAGTTATTTTTCAATGTGGTGAGATTAACAGAGTTCTCCAAAGTTCTCTCTTCTTAAATCAATGGGTTTGATGCTTTCTTTAGATAATTGTAAACTAGTGACACAGGAAAGGCACAGTAACTTATAATTTTTACATAGCATCCAAGAAATGCTGCAGTTATTGTAACCACCAGAAAGAAAACTTGGGTACCTTCTTGGAAGGGCTCAGTAAAAGTATCTGCTCAATGTACCTCTGAAAGAGAAGAGTCCAATTGTTAGTGGTTCTGGGACAGTTAACATCTGGAAAAAAGATGAGACAACTATGAGAAGAATAAAAATATATGGAGTTATAAAAGATAATGGTGAAAAAAAATTCAGAGGAGACATTAAACCTCTTACCTTGGGGTTTAGATGGCTCTAACTATTAGTGGTGAGAAGAAATGTCATAGAATGGCCTAGGCTGGAAGGGACCTTAGAGATCATCTAATCCAACCTCCCTGTCATGGGCAGGGACGCCTCTCATCTAGATCAGGTTAGTCAAGGTTCTGTCCAACTTGGCCTTGAACATTTCAAGGGAGGGGGCAGCCACAACTTCTCTAGACAATTTATTCGAAAGTCTTGCCACCCTCGTACTGAAGAATTTCTTCCTAGGATCTAATCTAAATCTATTCTCCTTCAGCTTAAATCCATTTCCCCTTGTCCTATCACTGGACACTCTTGTAAAAAGTCCCTCCCCAGCCTTCCTGTAGGTTCCCTTCAGGTATTGGAAGGCAGCTATTAGGTCCCCCTGGCGTCTTCTCTTTTCAGGACTGAACAACCCCAGCTCCTGTAGCCTGTCCTCATAGCAGAGGTGCTCCAGCCCCTGGATCATCTTTGTGGCCCTCCTCTGAACCAACAGATCCATGTCTCTCTTATGGTGAGGACACCAGAACTGGACGCAGTATTCTACATGGGGTCTCACAAGATACATCTTGATATCACAAGATACTCTTGATGCATCCCAGGATGCGGTTGGCCTTCTGGGCTGCATGAGCGCACTACTGACTCATGTTGAGCTTCTCATCAATCAACACCTCCAAATCCTTCTCTTCAGGGCTACTCTCAACCCACTCTGTGCCCAGTTTGTATTTGTGCCTAGGATTGGCCCAAACCAGGTGAAGGACCTTGCATTTCGACCTGTTGAAGTTCATGCAGTTTGCACTGGCCCAATTCTCACGCCTGTCAAGGTCTCTCTGGATGGCACCTCTTCCCTCAAGTGAGTCCATGGCACCACACAGCTTGGTGTCACTGGCAAACTTGCTGAGGGTGCACCCAATGCTGTCGTCCATGTTGCTGACAAAGATGTTGAAGAGCACTGGACCCAGAACAGATCCCTGAGGAACACCGCTTGCCGCTGGTCTCCATGTGGACATCGAGCCATTGACCACAACTCTTTGAGTGTGACCATCCAGCCAGTTCTTTATCCACCGAGTGGTCCATCTGTCAAATCTGTGTCTCTCTGTTTTAGAGACAAAGACGTCATGTGGGACAGTGCCAAAAGCCTTGCACAAGTCCAGGAAAATTACATCTGTTGATTTTCCCGTGTCAACCAGCGCTGTAGCTTTATCGTAGAAGGCCACTATATTAGTCACCTATGGTGAGGAGGAACACAAATCTTCCTGCCTGAGTAAGGCAAGGTTTTCTCACAGAGCATCTAGCGCTGACTGGGTTTTAAGGTAGCATGTCAGACAGGATGAACCATAGAATGGTCCAGTATTCCGAGCAAAAGGGATATTTTTAATAATTCTAAAATCAACCTCAAGGCAGTGTCTTTTCCATTTTCGCCATCATATCTTGCACAAAAATATTTGTGAGCTCTGGTCACTGTTTAACCTCACTCATGAACTTATTATTTTTACCAGCTGAGCTCTAAGTGTCAGCTGCAACACTTCAGCACTATACTCCTGGCTTTAGATTTTTATTTATAGCATTCTTCTCCCAGTACACCTGTGTGCTCACCAACCATGGGAGGCTTTTCCTGGCTGTGTGCCTGACCCCGTAAGGCTTTATGTGCAGAACCTCATAGAAAAAAAGCAGTCTTTTGTGTCTCCAGCACCTTTAGCAGAAGTCCCTGCACTGTCTTACGGATACAGCAACCATGATTTCTTTGAATCCTTGAGCTTCGCCTAGCTTTTATGGTCTAAAATGTCAGAGAACTGAATTCTGTTAATTAAACCTGTTGGTTCTGTCAGTGAACTTTGAGTTTCATTTACTGTCCAGCACATGATTTTGGGAAGTCAGCCCTTGTCCCTGCTCTGTAACAAAGTCGGAAGCCAGATGCAACCTGTATGCTTGTTCAGCAGCCTCCTTGAGCTCTGTGAGGATTACTCTTACTAACGAATTTATAGTTGAGTGTCTAACAGAGAAGTATCCATTGAAGAGATTTTTTGCATTAAATAATTAAGCATTCTTCATTATGTAACACTGAGATACTAAAATACTAAGTTGATTTTTCATGCCTTATGAATGCTTTTGACAGGCAGCAAGTCTACATGAATTTTTGACTGCCCTAAGTATAGGGCGGAGGATTTTTAAAAGATTACAGGTGAGTCCTGGTTTTGGTTAACAAATTTGTCCTCTCCTACATGCAACTGGTATAATCAATGGGAAATATGTCATGGATAACTTGTGAGAAAGAGAGTAGGTGTGTTTTAAAGCACAAATAAATTCATCTTTGCACTCTCAGCATACCACAGTGGACAGATAAAAGGTTTGTGTCACTACTCATGAGCTGTTTGTAACCGGCTTGAAAACTTTCCCTCAAACATTAGTCCAAAGCTAAGGCTTACTAGCCAGAGCAAAACCAGCTGTGTTGCCATGACCCACAGCTTTTAACGGAACAAAACAATTAGTATAGTTATAAATAACTACTTCTGAAGAGCATTAAGTCATATATTTCAGAATTTCCTTTGTGTTCATTATAAACAACATATCCCTTAAAATAACTGTTAAGAGTAAAGACACATGAGATATATGACTGTGACAGTTACTGGTCTCCTATAAAAATATGGGAGTTTAGGGTTTTTTTACATTCCTAGTATAATAGAGAAGATCATGGGCCTTTTTAAGGAGTGTAACAACATCTGAGAGGAGGGCACGGATTGCCATTGACATTTGAATCTCTCAGTCAATTATATGTAGGCATAATTCATAGTAATGGCTACACTGTCTTCTTCTGACCCTGCCAGCAGCAAAGAGAAGCTCAGGGAGCATGGAAGCTCAGCCTCTGGCTCCCAGAAGCCAGGGCTTGTCCCTCCAGCACGGCAGAAATGGCAGAAAGCAGGGACAGGGAGCAATGTGGAACCTATCAGATGGGAAAAAGGAGGTGACTGATCTGGTCGATAGGCCGAATCTTGCAGTCTTTCCCAGATGTTTTCACTGCCTGAAACTTTTCTGTTCTTGTATTTCTGCAGTGCGTTTTAGTTAGACTCGCTACACTGGGTGGAGTATTTGTCTAAATGAAGGTTATTTTGCTTTCTGTCACACTGCTCTCCTTTCTTCGAAGCTCCCACCAAAATCACAATGTTATTCTTGAACAAGTAAGAGGACTGCTAAAGAGAATAAATATCTGAAGGCAATAATGTCATATCTGAACAGATGCTTTCAGCAAAGGAAGGCAAACTCAAAATTTAAATAAACTAGCAAGCAGAACTGTGACCCCCCCTTCTTTTGCTTCCTGAGTCACAACAGGGGTGTCACAGAGGTGGACGGGTGGTGCAAGACACTGGAGCAAGCTCTTTTCCACAAGCAATAAAAGTCAGGTTGTTCCTGACATGCACCTCAGCATGACTGAGAGAAAAAGTGAGTAAACACACATCTCTCGCTGATTGAAAACTTGCTTTTGGCTCCCTGGGCTTGTTGACTGAGGGAAGGAGAGACTCCTGAGCAGGTACTAGAAGACTGCCAGGGTACTTTCCAATGTGCTCCTGTGACAAAACTATGAGTGTCACCTTGGCTGTGGATAGAACAGCTACTGTGGAAAAGCCCCTGACATAATGCAAACAGGGTATTTTAACGACTTTTTCCTCTCTTCGCTGGGAAACAGCTACACATGCCAGTGTGGTGTGAGCTAAGGATGCTTTTGTAAGTCACAAAAGATGATGAATCCAAAGTGCAAGGCAAAATGTGTAACATTTCTGTTGTTTAGAAGCCACCAAGGCAAAGATGTTCACATTTAGAATCTGTCACAGCTGTTACAGATTGCTAAACTAGGGACTTGGATATAAAGTCCATATTAGAGCTCACGGAAATAATTTAGCTATCTAGTCTAGCACTAAACAGCCTACCTCTCCTCTCCTCTGGACAATGGCATAAGGGGGATGAAGCCTTGAAGACAGGGAGACTGGGGTTCAGTTTTCATCTCAGTCAGACTCTTAGTCTGAATTTGAACATAGCATTTGAATGTGTCTCAGAATGATAGGATGGTAAATGTCTCTGCCCTCCAACCCAAGGCTGGTTGTGAGAAGAGCAACAAAAACATTTGGGCCCAATGCATTTGGCTTGAGCAGGCGTTTCCTACCATCAGCACACACCCATTGCAAGACAACTGCTAAACCCCTTGCAAACACAGCTGACAGCACTGGGAGGACCCAGCCAGGCTGGGACCCTCTCTGCAAAGCCAGAGATTCATGCTGCTGCCAGAGGGGCCCTCCGTGTCGGGGTGACTGGTTTGACAGCAGCCCAGGGACATCCTGGCAGCAGCAGGATGGGCTGCTCTGCTTGGGCCATGTCTGCTCTCCTTCCTACTCTCTCCAGTGCGGACAGTGACAGATCCTGCTCAGCTCACTGTTGGGCTGAGAGCAGATAACGCTTGCCTGTTTTTATTACACCCTTTGCCACAGGCGGTCTTGGACCACAGATGTGGAGTAATTGTTGGGAACTTTCATCCCCAAACCGTAACGGCTAGTACCTTGGATAAGAGAGCTGTTACTGCCTTCACCCTCAGTATAGATAGGCTCAACAACAGCAGAGCATCCCATTGCCTGTGTTTGACTATGTCTCTCTGGCAATCTTTGGGCTGTGCTGCAAGCAAGAGAGACAGCGTAGAAGACAGACTGTGGTTGAAAGGTGAAGAAATTTTCTAGCTCAGTCTCTGTCTCTGCCTTTGTCTGCTGCTATCACACATGCTGCTATTGGGTTACAGCAGCGCAAAGGGGGCTGTGGGAATGTCTCCATTCGCTGGCCACAGAAACAGAGACACCTCCCCCAGACAATTCTACAGCAGTAATATAGGGCAGCATAGGAGCCCTTCACCTTTACAAGTCATGTATACAAGCAAACATAGAAATCCATGTGTGAAAACAGAGAAAATTTGGACTCATTTTTTCTAATCTAACCTGTCTCTGAATGGTTTTACACTTCTTCCTCCCATCTGCTTTCTCTCTGATTTGTTATGGCTCTCCTTACTGATGGGAACGTCTGACAGTTTCTGAGATCTTGAGCTACAGCTGAGCCAGCAGGATAGAGAGGCACCTTAAAGACTTTCAAAGAGCTGGCTGATGAGAACAAATTGGTGACAGAGGAATTTTAAACACAAAGATGTGAAATTTGTAGAACAGAAAGATCTCAAAACTTTTCAAAAATCTTTTACAAAGGGATTTGCAGACTAAATACATTAATTGTTTTAACACATTTACTCGCTGTGTCAGGAGTGAGTAAAAGCAAGAGTGAAGGCTAGTCTGGAAAAAGAGTGTGCTGCAGACTCATAGGACCACTTCAACAGAGTGTAACCACTTCAAATGGGGAGAGGCTGAGGGAGCTGGAGTTGTTTAGTCTGGAGAAAAGGAGGCTTAGAGGTGACCTCATCACTCTCTATAACTACCTGAAGGGAAGTTATAGCCAGGTGGGGAGTGGTGTCTTCTCCCAGACAGTTAGCAACAGGACAAGGGGGCATGGGCCTAAGCTCTGGAAGGGGAAATTTAGGCTGGATATTAGAAAGAAATTCTTTACAGAGAGAGTGGTCAGGCATTGGAATGGCCTGCCCAGGGCGGTGATGGATTCACCGTCCTTGGAGGTTTTTAAACTGAGATTGGACGTGGCACTTAGTGCCACGATCTAGTAAACGGACTGGAGTTGGACCAAGGGTTGGACTTGATGATCTCTGAGGTCTTTTCCAACCCAATTGATTCTATGATTCTATGATATTATGACTCATAATCTGTATCACGTCAGCCCAGTCTGAGACTTTCAGTTGCAGCACTATAGCTTTACAAGCTAGAGTAAAGCCCCCCCACAAAACATATTTTCTGGTACTTGCTTAGCACTATCTGTACACATTATCAAAGGAAATTTCTCGCAATTAACTTTGATGTATTGAAAAGAGGGAAAAAAGAAAAGCGGGGAAAATAAAATAAAAGAAAAAACCTGTGGTGTAATCCCCATGGGAAGACCATGTCCAAGAGTGACATTCTTGAGGCTAATCTTCCCATATGTCCTCTCTAACAAGCACGGTAAGAAATAATTGCAACCATTCCTGCCTGAGTCGTTTATGCTGGCAAAAATTATTTCACCAAAAGAGCATTCTTTTGTGTGAGTACACGAAAGCCTGTGCGAGGCTGCAAGGCAACGCTCACTCGCTCGCTCTCCAACACTCCTGCTCTTGAGAGTGTGTCGTTCAAGTATGGAGCGAGTAGTGCTTTCTGATATAGGGAGTAAAGGTGACTCTCACTGTTACTGTAAATTAACCTGTCAACACTAGCCAGAGAGCCCCAGCCAATAAAAATAATGGGCCTGCTAGTGAAGAGCTGTTGACATAGCATTTCAGAAAGACAAGTTCAGCACTTAGGGCTGCAAGGACACCAAAGTTTTTGTTTTGTTTTTTTTTTCCCAAGTTTTCCTGCAAAATGCAGAAAGGTGGGGAGTGCTCAGCATTATTTCCAACCTGATAGTGTGTTAGGTAGGGCATGGATAGCCTGAGAATTTTCAGCCCTGGAGGCCACCAGAGATTATGTACTTAGACTGTGTATCTGTATCACATGAGAAAATCAGTAACGAGGGGATTATATGTTAAATAAATCATTTTCAAACATGATGCTCCTTAAAGTGGGCCTTTGGAACTGATGACTGAAAATTGAGCCCCAGTGTTCTTAACCATTGCAAAATTATCACACAAATTCATGTTCTCTCCTTTGATTGCAGGAGGCATTCATGTTATCTCCATATGGAAAGCACTGACATCTTCCTTTTCTCTTAAAACTCCCCTTTGTTGCAGAATCAGAAGTTCAGGTAGACTTGAACGTGGAAGAACATAAGCACTTCTTTGTTCAGAGTGGTTTTTGAGTAGCCATTGGTCTCCAAAGCTGTTTCTGTTCCAGAAAGTTGTACTACAATTACTATGAAGTGATTTTATAAGCATTATTTCCAGTACTCAGGAACCATTCCTGCTGTGCTCCTCACCATCTTCAGTTAAGCCAGTACACGCAGAGCCTGTCCCGCCGGCTGGATCAGGGCAGTCCCTTAACCAAAGGGAGCAAGTACAAAGGACAAAGGAGCCTGTAAGCAAGCTGTGTGGTGGAGTGTGGGAGGGAAAGAAGTAATCCTCTTGGCCCAGATAGCTGGGACAGAAATTGCCTGCGGAGTGACTGGGCCTCAATTCAGTCATTTCTGCTGTTCTGATGTTCCTCTGAGTCTTCCTGACGCACGGTCACGTGGTTAGAGCACTGATGTTCAGGTGTTTTAGGCTCAGTCTCTGCGTCAGCCAGAGACTAACTGAAATGCTGCATGAGCCAAGAAATCTTACATGAATGGGATGATAGCTCTTCTGTTTCCTCACCTGATATCTGCCTTGCCCGTTTGTCACCGCTGTGGGTCCTCAGGCCAGGAGTGCCTCTCTCTCCGTGTTTATGCAGTCCCTGCCGCAGGGACACCAATATCACTGAGAGCCTGTCACTGAGGCCAAAAAAACAAGCAGATAGATGAACGGCCACACACAACTTCCCCTTTTTGTCTTTTAACAACAGCTGCTACCAAGCTCAGGTTTATCACTCTGTCCTGCCATCCTCTCCAAATAACTACTTGGAGTGAGGAAGTACTTTCCTGACTCTTTTTGATGCCTTTGATTTCCTCCACCAGAGTTTGGCAGACTCTCCTTTACAGGCAGAAATACTGATTGGTCCATGGGCCAGAAGGTTCTTTCACAATTCATTAAGGCTTTACAACTGTTTGACTGCAAAAGAGTTGCCTAATGCTCACACACAGAGCTCTACACCAGTGAGGTGTCATCTGTCAAAGATAGAAATGCAATAACATGATTCCCATCTCAAAGAACCTACTGCCCAAGTAGCTAACTCTTCATACAGTGCTAGCCCTTGCCTCTGCTAATTTGCAGTACAGCTTCCTAAGAAAACATTTTTAAATTCAGCATTTGACTCAGAACTATTTTTTTCTGAACCACGATTTGATTTTGGAGAGCTTCAACAAAAATTTCAAAATTAAAGGCTGGATTTTCCAAGCAACTTTAAAAACCTTGAGAATGTGAGCTTACATCCTGAGCTTGCATCCTTAACTGGGAAAGTTCATTTGTCGCAGTATTTACTGAAGAGAAGCAAATTCAACACTCCTCTTTGTATCTCTACTGCAGAGAACACCACACTTGAATTTGGGCCCTTTGCTTCTCAGGAGCTTGTCTCAAAAGTCAGAAAAGTTGGTCTGGAGTGGAGCTCTCCCAATATTTCTAACTGAAACCTCATCGCAATTTATAGAAAGTAATTAAGATAATCAGTTACCCACTCAGACAAGTTCTGTAACACCAAAATATAAGAATGGGTGGCAGGGGAGGGACATGCAACCATCTCTTTCTTCTCTGCACTGTGAAAGCCACTAAGTCGCCTCATGAATCAAGCCTTCCAAAATTCAATGTTTCCTTCTGAAAATGTCGAAATGAACCAGTTGGGCATTTCCAGGACTCTATTTGTTTGTTAGTTTTTGCATCAGCCAAAATTAGTTGTCCTGCTTGACCCAGCATCACAGGCTTGAACTTTTTTTTGGGCAAACGCTTGATTTACTGGGGAAAAGAGAACAGTTGCAAAGTCCTGCTCTGTGGTGCTTCCTTCTAAGCTAGGTCCAGCAGCTGGGGAGTAGAGCCCATCCTCCATCCCGCCTGGGCACAACGGGCAGCCTCTGACCGGCAGCAGGAGGTTAGCTACTTGTGTGGCAGCATGTGGCATTTCTTCTCAATTAAAATTAAAAAAAAAAAAAAGAAAAAAAAAATCACCAAAGCAAAAACAGATGATAGAGAGTAGCCGTTGCTGAGATACTACAAATAAGTAAACAATCCTTGGGCTTTGTGCTGTTGTTATTTTTCTTTAATGAGGATTGTGGGTGGGAGGCCCTGGCGCCTCTTCAGTGCACCCAGCCTAGAAAAAGGGCTCTTTCCTACACAGATCAGCTTGACGAAGCGACAGGAGTGGTACCTCCTGAGCAATTCAGCTCACAGCTGGGGAGTGTTCCTCCACTTTGAAGGTCTCTGCTGCTGACATCAGAGTAAAATATGAAAACCCTGTCTCTTCTCCTGGATATAATCATGCCACACAGTTCTGCTCCCACAAGAAGAAGCTGCTGTCAGGGACTTGGCAGACTTCCTGAAGCTCAGTGGTTGAGTGACAAGGAGTAGAGAAGGGCACTGTACCAAGGCTAGTAATTATTTTTTATCCTATTATTAGGTATTAAAAACTACGAAGAAGATGTCCTCACAGGCGCAAATCACCTCAATCGTAAGCTGATGGTAGAGTGCATAAAATCTCATTCTGAGGACAAGCCAAACTGTACCACATCAGTCACAGGCTTTCTGGGCACACTTGAAAACTTTGTGTTTGTCCACTATGAGACATGTTCAACAAAACATAATGATATGAGTGGGAAAGAGGTAGAGTTGTCCCTGGAAACACCTTCAGGCTACAACTTCTAGATCCAAATATCCTCCTACTTCAAGAAGCCTCATTCTAATTTTTTGCCAACTCTACACGTGTTTAACAGTTTTGCTGTCTTTGGACCTCCATGTCTACTTCTTTGCACAAAACTGGCCCCATTACTGGAAAAGAAAAATGAAATGGTTATTTGAGATTCCGACTGGATACCAAATGGATTGTTCTTCTCCATGATACAAGAACTGCCTTGTGGGAGCCCACGGAAAAGAGGGCAGCATTGTTTTTTCCCTCCCCCTGTACCCTGGGGCACTACTATTTCTTCTGCATCTTTCTGCATATTATACAGCCCTGATGCCTTATGGATTTTTTTTAAAAAACTATCAGTAACACTGTTGACACTCCTGTTGTGAGGGGATAGATTGTTTTGTCCCTAGTTCAGGTGAGGAATTGCACTGGATAAGGTCTGCTTTCCTTACCAAACATCAGTCTGAATGTCAAGCTATCCTCCTGATAGCTCACTAAAACCTGTTGCCATCACTGCCACTTATTCCTTCCTTTACAAGTAAATGTACAAAAAGTACTAACTGCAAACATTAGTGAATGTACCTTTAAGTTTGAGGGAAAAGCAAGAACAATGTGGGTTGACCAGACCAGGTGGCTTCTCACAGTCAGCTTCTGCCAGACGGGGTGCAAGGGGGGAAAAATGAAGTGCCAGCCAAATGTGTCGCTCTGAGTGCCAGCTCAAAGGACACGCAGTTTCCCACAGACTTGTGTTTCAAAACCGGTGTCCAAAGAGGAGTAAAGTTTCTTCTTTGGAAGGCTCTGTCTCCAGCGGCTTCTCAGGTGTCCAATAAGGTTGTGCTCCCTTAACAGCGTTTCTTTCAGCTGGGGTGACACAATATGCTTGTGTGATTTCATAGAGCTTGTAGGAATATCATTAATACCTTGGTGATCCCTACCAGCACTAGCTGGCCACTTTCCAGATGGTTTGAAAGATATTGATGTACATGAATATGATCAAACACACACATACCACACTGAGTGGTACATAGGGAGCCTTATTTCCTAGAAAACCCAGCTACTAAGTAAAACAAAACCACATGTAATGTCATTGGCAGTAGTACCAGCAGTCCACTTACTTGTCATGGTGTTGCTAACACCCACGGCCCTCATTGCACCCTGACCTTACCTACCAAATACCAAAGCACACGGTGGAGCTCTGAAAGTTATTGCAGTCTGCTGTCACAGGGAGACTAGTTGCAAGCTGAGGGGGACCCCAGCACAAGTCACGCCCTCTGCAATGGCTGCTGTCCCATAGGGACTGATCACAGTGAGGAGATCTGGGGGCTGTAGCAGACACAGGAGTACCAGCAGGGCTGTGTCTGGAAAGAGAATAAATACATAAGCTAAGGCTTCTACAGTTCTGAGAAACCAGCACAAGGGCTTTCGGAAGGATACTGTGGTACTCTTTGGATATTCGCAAGTCAAAATACATTGGGACCCTGCAGTCCACTCATACTCTAGTACGAACACTGTATTCTATTTTGCTGACTCAAAATCAGTGAGTTAGTGTTTGACGTTCTCTGTCATTGTGCAAACATTTGGCTGAATGTCCTCTGTAGTGCTGTTATCACATTTTACCGTCTGCTCTTTGACACTCTATAGGAACATCCTTCAACAGCCTCTAGGTTTTGTCCTCTGTGTCAAAACCCTATGATGGACATATGACAGTTACCTGTGGGCCAACCCTGGAGGACAATGGCTTCCCATGACAGCTTCATTCCTGGGGACAACAGAGCTGTCAAGGCCCACAAGACCAAGCCCTGTGCCCAGCTGGCAGGGGCTCTGCAGCAGCCAGACTTCAGCTGTTGCACGTGCTCATCAAAGACAGCAGGAAGCCTCAGATATCAACATTCACAGCCTGTGACAAGAAAATGTGGAAACATAGTGTACCATTAATCCTCCATCCACTCAGAGCTCAGAATTAAAAATACACAAGAAAAATTCTCTCAAAAAAGGGAGATGGAGAAAGATGCAGAAATCTCCTGGGTTTTTTATGAGTTGATGAGCTATTAAAAAAATGACATGATGAGCACAGTAAAAGGATTCAGCAAATGACTATCAGGTTATTTTCACAAAATCACAACCAGATTCTGTCTCCCTTTTTGAAAAACGATTGCTGCTGTCACTGCCTATAGATGATGAAGTAAATCTGTTCATTTGTGGTTTTAACTGCAAACCTAAGAAGAAAGAATTTAAAAAGTACCGTGTTCCATACCTGACATAATAGAGAAAACAATAAATGGCAATGAATATTCATCATAAAGGCATGCAGCTTGCACTGACAAATATTTGCACCCAACCAGCCAAATACTTTGCAGTATATATCTTGGTAGATCTAGTCCTTTATTTAATCTTTCTTTCAGTGGTCTTAAGATGTAAATGTTCCAATATCTCCTTCATGCAACAGGACTACAGGAGTCCCGGTATTCTGCTCCCTTCTAGAGTAGTGTTGAATGGTTAGCCTAAAGCACTTGTGATTTGTGCTGCAAAAACATGATTACTATTGCTCAGCTAAAATCAGTGCTTTCCTGTGAATTTTGTTTCTAAACCAGGCTCTGTCTCTGTCCTGAAGAGGACTAGAGTGTAGTGTGTCCTTTCAAACTAACACATCAGGAAGACCAAATTAATTTGTGAAACCTTCAACTTCAGTGCTTCTTCAACTATGTTTTTTATATATGTGTTAGACTGTTTTCTGTGTAACATATAAGCAATGTACCTTCCATTACTCCTTGAAGTAACCCATAGCCTTGAGGCTGGGCCTGTATAGGTACAAATGCAGTTCCCAGTTCAGACCTGAGACCTAGCACTGAGGAGGGAGGGAATACGATGTCTACTTTTCAATGTACATACTCAAACAAGCACGCAGAGTAGCTGAAGATGAACATTTCAGCTTCTGCATTTTCACAGACTTGAAGATTTCTGATCAGGAAAGTATTTATGGATGTGTTTAATTAGAAACACACGCTAAAAATGTGGACTTCAGTTACGCTAACTTCAATGCAACTTAATTGAAAATGCGCTTAAATATTTCCTGTTTGAGGTCTAAAAGAACAAGAACACAATTCTTCAAAATATAGGACACATCATTGTCTGGAATTGTGAAGGACTTTGTGTCCTGCATATGCTGGCATTATTTAGCCCTGAAAAGCGGTTGCTTCTAAGGTGGAACATTTTGTGTGCTAAGAGAACAAATAGCGACACTGCAACAGCTACAGACAATGAGTATATCATGCCCAAATAAAACCACTGTAGGAAAACAGACAACCAGAACATAATTTCTCAGCTTGAAATTTAGAGGAGACATTAACTGTTACAAAAAGCTTTACTGGAGCTCTGACAATGAGCATGGAGGTCTGGAGCCCTCAGCTTCATGCCAGGACACTGATTCATTCCTTACTCCCGGGGAAGAATGACCTCTTCCTTAACAAACTACTGGGAGAATGTTATTTTTTGTACAGCATTTAGTTTTCCTGCAAGGTGTCCTACTGCAAAGGCATGCTCAGCTTGCGCGGGTGTCGCAGCCAGGCTCTCGTGGCCTCATGGAAAAGGCTGCCTAGCAGTTTAGAAACCATCAGACAAAGTTTTGTCAGTGGTTATTGCTGCTGCTGTTGCCTCCCACTTAGGACACTTAATCCCTCACATTTATTTCTGAAAACCACTCTGTGCCGTCACTTCTTGAGCGGTGCTTAAAAACTGAGAGCACGATATGTCTCACGGCTCTGTGCTTTGCCTCACACAGAGCATCTGTCTCGTCAGGTTTCAGCAGCGCCCGCGGCAGCTGCGCCGAAGCAGAGCCCCACGCACGGGAGAGGTTCAGGAGAAGACAAGGAGCACCCACAGGGCTAAGAGCAAGTTCTGCCCTCGCCACGCACAGAGGCTGCAACACCTTAGCTGATGTAGTGTGGTAAAACCTTCAGGCACATATCTATTAGCCGGAGAAGTATTTTTGGCAGTACAGCTCTTTCCTATGTGGCTAGGATATAACAGTGTCAACTGCCTTGATACAGCTTCTCTGTATTTACAGTAGATCCTGTATCAGGACATTCATGCTCTTTCTTTAAATTCACTTTGTGTACTACCACCATATTACAGTCCAAAAAATTATGTCTCTTAGGCCTTTGGCTCAAAATAATCCACTTGCATGATCACAACAAAAATTTGTTCTGGAACATATACTCCAAACAGTGTCAAGCTATAAACATGAAAAAAAAGAAAAAAATAATGTTAAGTAGAATCTAATTTCTTCTGAATTTTGTCTCAGTTGTTGTTTTCCTTTTTCTATTGCTTGATGCCCTCTTTGAGGAGTGATATAAAAGACTTTTTAAAAGCACATTTGCAGCAGATTAGTCTATGATGTGAATTAATCCTAATGTGTGTTCATAAAACATTCAACATGTCAGAATTTACAAGTCAGCTGTGCAGCAGTTACAGGTTACTGCATGGTTGAAACTATAATTCTACAATATACACATACCAATAGACATAAAGGGCAGCAAAGAAGCACTATTACTAATTACATTAAAGGCAAGAGGAGAATGGGAAAAGAGTTGGGCCACCGTGCAATGTAGAAGGAATGGCACCATTTGAGCACAAAAGCGAAGGCAAAATATTAAATCTTTGAATCAGCCTTCAGGATTAACACAACTACATCAGAACTCAACTCTCAAGTTAAGAGGAATATTTACGAAAGTTAGTTGTCAAGTTGTGCTGTTTCCCAAATCAGCCTCCTGATTGATTTTATCTTATAGTGTTTAAAGAACTGCTGAAACCACCTTGGAGGTTCACAGCGCTCAGAAGAGACATTCATGACACCCAGTGCGGATCATCTGAAAGTCAGGCATCATTAATAACACACATTGCACAGTCATTGGAGACAAGTGTCTTCTCCAGATGGTAATTTTCTCATCCTGAAATTGGTCCTAAAATTACCCTCTTGAGGCACCCATCTTTCTCCCATAATTGCAGACGGAACCTTGATAACTATTTTAAATTGGACATCTAATGCTCCAACATTTCATGTCATGTAAGTTGAATTGCACTTACGTCTTCAGAAAAAGGAGACACTGTGGGATTGTAGGGAAGTCATATTGTCTTTAATGTAGGAAAAAAAGCTAGAATGAGGAATCAAATAAACTCCTTGAGAGTCACTGCAAGATAACGAGGAAGAGTGTGGTGAACATGGATTGGTCAAAGTCTCTGTATTTCAAATCTTCCTGGAGAGCACTGTGGCTACTGGGTACAGAGTACTGGGGGGTGGGTTTTCTCAGTCCATCCCCACATTGTATCTATAGTAAGAGGCTAAAAATTGTATTCCCCACATGCTCTAACCAAGAAGCAATTTGTGAATGGCTAGCAACAGTAGCTGGATGTGCAGGGAGCCTTTTTGGCACCTGGGAATTCCCTGGTTGCCTGCTTGGGCGGTCTCCTCCATCACCACAGTGCCAGGCGCCAGAGGTGGGGGACAGAGAGAGCAGTGAGGGAGCTGGAGAGAGGACAGGGCTGGGGCTGCAGCTGTGACACCTCCTCTCCAACAGCCACGAAGAGCAGGCAGCCAGCTCTATTTCACCCCCGCCTTGGGCTTTGGCTGCTGAAACTTAAGTCGCTGTTTGGCTGCTGTGAGAAGCAGCCCAGGCACAGCAGTGGATGGGGCAAGGCTGCTGAGAGCTGCAGCCTGATGGGAGATGGAGATGGCACAAGGGGAGAGAAAAAGAGTGATGCTTCTGCCAGGGAAGGCTACGAGAGTGGTGTCAGAGGAAAATACAGTAAGCCTATTGTCTCTTATTCAGAACTTCCCTGAGGAACTTAGAGGGAATTCTCATAGTTATTCTTTTCTTTTTAGTCCTTTGATGTGGTACCTTTGAAGTCACCTCTGAGCATCTGTTCCTCTGGCCCTGACCCATCACCGTGTCTTCCAGAAGGTCGGGGGTGTGATGCTCAGACCACTATGTAGGTCTGCAGCAGGAGAACCCACTGGTGCAGGTCCCACAGGGTGCACCAGGCAGCAAGGTCGCACACGGCTCTCCAGACCTGGGGGACAAACAGCATTGCAAGCACTCAGGGAATTTTGCTGGTAAGAATGCAGATTCCTTGGGAATTTAGGTTCCTTCAGCCTCCAGCAACCTCTGCATGAGAGTCCTGTGCAGCTACCTTACAAGAACATGTCTTTACTTACCTATCCCACACACAGTAAAAAACAGATAATGGGGTAAATATTTTGAAGCCAAGTATAAAATTAACTGTAAAGAAATGTGATTGAAATAAAACATGTATGGATAAATATCTATATTCTAACATAAAATCAAATTGTTACTGATCCTTTTTAGAATAACGTATTGCCAAAATAAATTTAGAGTCAGATCCTTTCCTGTTAGAGACCAAATGTTGCCTGATCCCTAATGTCTTTTCAGCATAGTCACTAAAATTGACATTTTTTCAGGCTGCCTGACTTCTGTTTCTGTTCCTTTGTGTCTCTGTGCCACAGCTTTTACTGAGAGGGCCGAGGACTGTCTCTGCTGTGCAGCAGAGCACTACACACAAAATCCAGCACAAGGATCCACAGCATAGTGTGCTCTCAAAACCATAAAGAAATGTCACGCAATCTCCTCTGCATAGATGTGGAAGTAGTAATTTACAGAATTACATTATTACCAGAATTGTGAAAATAATTATTTTTAAATACAGCTTGTTAATACTGAATGACCATATAGGTAATGGTTCTGGACCCATCGACTTCCGTGGATTGGGGTGTCTGCACTCTCTCCCTGAGACTCTGGATTTAGGAGCAGTGATGAGAGTAGTAAAGAGACAGAGGAACACGCTGGCTATTTTCATGCAGCATTAGCACAACAATATTAGCTAAATAAGGTGACAGCTCCTATACTCAGCTGTTCTGCAGACCCCCTGCAGGGCAGCCATCAAGCACCAGAAGGCAATTCAGAAATCAGCATGTTCTGAAAATCTTTTTGTGCTGTGCCTGAACAACACCTATCATGGTGGGGTGCTGGTCCCTGTTAGGCTCAGAGGAACAAGTGCAATGATAGCAGCAGATTCATTATCTCAGATTGGGGGTCAGTGCTGCCATTTACTGAAGCAAATGGTGACATCCTTACTGACCCTGTCTGTCTTCCAGAGAAGCAAAATAGAGCTGATCAGATGCTTTTTAGGTTATGCAGGGTTTTCCACCTCTGCTCTCCCATATACCTTTTTCTTTTTTTCTAGCTGTCTCAGTAATAATCATGAAAACGTAACCAAATCAATAACAGGAATGAAAATAATGGCAACATGCAGAACCATCATTTGTTCTTCCAGCTGTATTGGGCTGGACATAGGACTTGCCCATAGACAAGGTGTGATGGGTCATGTTCCCACATCTTGCACTGTACCATCTGCAGAGAACAGCACAGGCTTTTCTTGCCTTCCTAGCTCTCAGAGGTCAGAATGCATGGGCATCTCTCTAACTTTAGGTTAAGGTTTTCCTTAATGATAGCAAGGATGAAATAGAAATTGCTAATTTTGCTGAAATACCTAAACACAAATATATACTTAAGTACGGTGCCACGTAGGGTCCTTGGTTCTTTTGCAGAGGACACCTATAATGATGTCACGGCTGTGCTAAAATTGCACTGATGATAGATTAAATCAGTGTCTGGCTTTGTTTGATGCTCTTATATCCAGAAATAACTTTGGTACTTAAATCACCTTTCTGTTCCTTTCAGCTGTGCTTTCTAGTTTCTTGTATTTTCAGTAATAGAGTTATATTTTGGCCAGTCATTCTGCTGAGTGGCTTGCAAGGTTCAAGAAAATATCCCAGAAGTAGAAATCAGCTGCTTTCAGGATGTTACGTGTTTTAATTTGGGGGGTTTTTTTTATATTTTCTATAAATCAAATAATTTTGCCACAAGGTGAAACAGATGTAATAAATTTTCAGCAGTTGCCTTTGTGATGGGATTTCACTCTCATAATTCAGTGCAGTGTCAGGTCAAACATTCCCTGGAGAAACCAAGGCATAGATCACAGCTAAAGCCATGACCGGCACACGCCAACCTATGGCTATACCTCCAGCATTCATTTTGAATGTATGACACCTTGAACTTCAAAGAATAGATCATTACAATAGATACAAGAATGAACAGGAGAGAGGGTCGTGAAATGCAACATTCATTTCTGCAGTTCTTAAGTACAGAGCCAGCAGTGTTCTCACACATGATTACAGAAACAAGGAAGTTTTTGTAAATTAAAGGTAATGGAGAAGCATAGTTATATCTCATGATACACTGAAGAATGGGAAGGATAACTTTTTCTATATCTGTGAGTTTTTCCTAGCAGAAACTGAACTTTTCACTTCATTTTCTTTCCCAGAAAGTGGTCAAGTTAAGAAAGAAATACATGAGCAGATATAGATATGTGTACATAATTTTATGTGTATCTTATATGTAAGTTTAGAGAAATTCTACCTTAACACCTTGCCATCACTGGGGAAGTACTCTGTGCTCATACATTCAGACAAACCTTCCCAACATCCTCTCCTGTACTTTGGTGGAGAAATTCAGTGCTGATAGAGAAAATGCATGTTTATATCCCGTGAGCTGTGCTTCCTTCCCACTTGAAACTCTGGTGAAAGCTGCAGGTTCTTCTCTGAAATGATTGGATCTTCCCATTTTTTGAAAGTACTGCAGAAATTCATGGGTTTAAAGAGATTAATAATAGTTTTCAAATGTATTTTCCTAGTTCTGATAGGGTCACCGCAGCGTAGCTGGATTGTTGGCAGAGGACTTCAGAAACAAAAATGCTGTAAAGATAGCCAAAAAGTGATCAGCACCAGGGATACAGGACATTGCACCAGTCATACAAAAGGGCTTTTAGAAGTGTATTTTAAGCCTCTAGGGTTGATTTAGCAGAGACAAAGTTTACTGTGGTGCAGAGAGCACTCTTGCTCCATGGAGGCAGCAGAAAGAAGCTGGCAGGTCCCACCAGAGCTGCTAGCAGGAAGGAAGGGAGGCAAAAAAACAGAATCAGTGTCTTTTCTGAAATGTTATCTCTTTCCACTCCATGTCTTTAATTAGTTTGTGAAGTTTCACTCCCCTCCCACCCCCCAAGAGAAGACAATGATTTGGAAGGGCAAAAGGCTGCCCTGTGGCTGGTGCCACCCATCCCCAAGATCAGCCTTGGGAAGGGGCTGCACTGAGCAACCTGAGAAGGGAAATTGCTGCCTGAGCATTTCCAGGCTGCACTGTCACCAGCCTGTGGTTGGCCACCCTATGGGTCTCATATGTCTTTCAGACGTTAGCATCTGTGGGGTCATCTTGCGATAAATAGCAGGATTGGTTCAAGGCTAATAGAGAAATATTGGGAAATTCAGTGTTCCTTCTCTAGGGATATTCTGTGTATTACTTCTCACATTCAAGTAGACTGAGACTGTAGAAACAAAGTCTTCAGAAAAGGTTGGGGAATGCCATCATGAACCTTGCTGGAGAAAAAAGGAAACAACAACAACAACAAAACAAACTAAACCAAAACCACACGGAAATACAGTGGATAAGATAAATAGAGCACTTCTCTCACATCTTTCTAATGTCCTTGGTAGAGGTCTCTCTCTAACTCCTTTTTTGCTGGTGGTGATGACTGTCTCACAGCTCCACCAAGTCTCACAGTCCATGAAAATGCAGAACAACAGCCCAGCTTTCTCTTGGCAAGTCTGTCTCTAGTCCTCAGGGGTCCAGCTTTCTTAGACAACTGTGGGAGCATCACTTCCTTACGCAGACAGTATTCCACCCTTCCTGAGGGGCAGGAGGGGCCAGGAAGGTACTACTGTCCTGTGTGCCACCTCCTACTGCCAGGTCCTCCCTAACTCACACTAGCATTCAGTCCATTGCAATAGAGACCTCAGAAATGTGGACCTCTGCAGCAACCTTGAGCGGAAAGTCTTGACGGCATGGAAATTAAGTCTTTGCTGCAAGCTAACATTTCTGTCAAACTCTCAAAGTTCAAGTGCTGCTGTGATAAACTACTTCTAGAATTTCTCTTCTGCAAACGAAGGTCTGCATGATAGCACTTTGCCCATTTTATCAATAGAGGGAGTACATAGCTTTTTCCTCCCTAAAGCTTCTGGCCATGGGGTTGCGAGTACTTTACTGACCGTGACAATACAGCAATCCCTAACACCACAATCTAAGGACAGATGTTGAATCCTCAACCAAACCTGAAATGTTTATCTCATGTTATGCATCTTGGCAATCCTTTAATTCCTGGCTTGTTTGTAAGCCATACCATTACAGTGATCACGAAGATCACAAAGCCAGAACTCAAATCTGCAGAAGGAACCCAGCATTCACAAAAGTGGTGAGGTTTGCTCAGCCCTTCACAACATAGCTCACAGGGTGTGACCCACTTTCTCCATTATGGTGGCAGTGATACTTAAAAGCGTGCTGTCACCCTGTAGATACAAAATCACTTCAACTTCCAGCAGCTCCTTATGCACCCAGAGAAAAGGATATCTTCGTCCTTGTCTTTATCTGTTGGAAATGTGTAGCATCCTGCATTCAGCCCTACTAAGAGGGAGCACTGGAAAAAAAGAGTGAGAGAAAGAATGGGCCAAATGTTGCAGACTTATAGCCACACTTAGGACATCACTAGAAGATATTTTCTTGTCTCTCAGCAAAAGTGATATGTAAAAATCTATGTCGAACCAATAAGAGGATCCTGAATCCAGGCAGCCATGGATCACTGACAGCCTGCAGACCATCGGGAACCCTTGTCACTAAGTTGTTAATTCAAAACATTTTATGAGTAAGATAGTTCCACAGGCCAGCTTCAGACAACAAGGAGTCCACGCTTGGTTTGTAAATCAGTGGAATAAGAAAAATGTTAGCTTCCTCAGTATTCATAGCTTTCAAATTCTTTATTTCTTAATCCTATAATTTTGAAGACAGAAACTCTGTGGGGTTATACTCATTAAATGAAACCACCAGCAGGTCTCCCCGTGCAGCCAAAAGAGTGAAGTTCAGAAGAGATTCCACACTTAATTACAGAGGAGTGTTCTGCATCGACTTATCTGTGAGACAGAGAAACAGATCTACATTCCTCAAAAAAATGCCTTGCTGCTCACGTACAAATGGAACTATAACCTTATGCTTTTAAACTTCTTCTTATCTATTGTATCTTTTTTAGATTCCTAAGTATTGAAAATACAACTCTTTGGTCACAATTTTTTGTCTTTATTGCAGCCAAATACTGTTTGAAATATGAGAGATCTGAAGCCCATCCAAGCTTATTCTGACATTGTTTTTCCAAGCATGGCCCAAACTTTGCTGTGACTCAAGAGAAGCTTCAGGCATAGTGGTGCTGAACAAAAATAAAACATCATCCAACAGTTTGCATAATGTAACTATATGTGAGATAGAGATGAAATTAGATACTGCATGAATCAGTAAGGAAGATCTATTCATAGCCAAAGTTTCAAGTAACTGATGAGGACCATCAAGATTTTGCAACAGAGAACAGCCATGTGTTTTTCAGCGATGTTAAAGATGAAAGAGATCATTATAATTTTCAGCTGTTACTAGTGCAAGCCATTTCACAAACCTATTTCAGCCAAGAAAAGGACCTAAATATGTGCTAAACAATCCCATACAAAGCTTCCCATGTAGCCTCTACGTTTATGCACATCTACCAGAAGCACAACATCAGATTATCAGACAGATGATAATTGCTTTTGTTGCAGGATATCAGACTCTGCGTGTTTGGACAGCCGACCAAAGATAAGGCTTTATTCTGAAGATTTTTCCATCATAGACAGTAAGCAAATCTGATGACCTGCAACTTGGAGATGGGAATTAGAGGGGTAAATTCAGACCACCCCCAAAAATGTATGCATCAATCTAAAAGGAGGAAAACAAATACACAAAAAAGTTCTTTAAGAGCAGGAGGGAAAAGACTAAAGTTATAACATGTCAAGTCAACTCTTCATATACTAATATTGCTGATTCTTTTTAATATGCGCTGTTAATGCTTTCTTCATCAAATATGTCCTTGCTTTCTCCCATGAAGTCTCAGAAGCCTGCTACATACCAGTGGATGTTACAAAGTTGTCTTTGTCTTGATATTCCCAAGATGATTCCATCACTGTAGCAAGCCTCTCTCACTCTACATTACCCAGTCTTAGTAGCAATCCAAAAAACTCTTAGACTTCAAATATTTCTGTAAAATTGGAAGAGCATCCATGGCTCCATTCTGCAGTGGGAAGAACCACGGCACAGAGAGATAAAATCGTCTGCCCTTGGCAGGAAGCCACTTACAGAATACTTGCTTTCCGTTTGTTGTTTTTTTCTCCCACTTTTGTATTCCGGATACTTCATGCATATTTTTCTCTTTCTCTTTCTTGCCAGTATTCTGTTTGATTTTTTTTAATTTTTGTTTACTCTTTTCCTTGTTTATCGAGGTGCCTGTACTTTTAATTACTTCTCCCTACAGGCCATTTAACAGTAGAAAACCTCCCCCTGGTTGCACAAAGTCCCTAGTGAAACAATCAGCAGGACCAAGACTAAGTATACCTTGCTTTGCTTTTGTCCCACTTTTCTCCGTCTTTTGGATTCGTTTATCCCTAGTTCTATCCATTTTGCGCTAAACTTCTAACCCTCCCCCCATTCCCTGCCGCCGCCCTCCTATTTTCTTTCTGTCTCTCCTCTTTTCCCACCAGCTGGACGTAAAGGGACCAGGATTTCAAATACCAAACAATAGCTTTTCAGATCTTGGTATGTTTCCTAAGGACTTCACAGGACTGGAGTCTATGGGAGCGGGAGTAGCCTTTAAAAAAATAAGTAGATGTTCCTAATCATTGCCAGGAGATGCACTAAGGGGAGCCTAAAAGGACTCAGTCACAAAAAGGGAGTGGTATTTTCCTTGCCATGAGCCCAGTGTTGCACTAGCCAGCACTGTGAGTCACTGGGGGGAGCTTTGCTGGGAGAAGTCATGCAGGATGTTCAGTCCAAGAAATCAATCTCAGAACAGCCATTGCCCTATTTTGGAGAATATCAAGTATCAATACAGAGCTTCGGGAAGGTTGTTCAAGGTAATCTTCTCATTATGGGGAAAAAATATCAGCTATCCCTAGGCAGAACAGTCTTCCTTAACAGTTTCCCCCTGGTATCCCTTATTACTCTGATGTTAACATGGTCACTGTGACCCAGGGTCATGTGCTCAGTACAGGCTGGTGGCATCTGTTCAAAATGTCCCTACATTCCTTTAAATAGTGCAAGAAATATTTCCCTGATCTTTACGCATTTTGGAGATACCAAATGACAGTGAACAAGAACAACTGCAAGGAGCTGGGAAAGAAACATGCGGACATGCTCCTCTCCCAGCTCCCTGCAGTTGTTCTTATCTGTAACATCAGCATTGTTTATCAATTTTCACAAAAATTACCTAGCATAGGTCAGTAAAATTGAAACACCCCAAAGTGTCCCTCTGTGTCCTGCAGCCTGCAACATAGTAGGAAGCTCAGGAAAAAAAAATCGTGTTCTCAGAATGCTCCCTTCAACAGAGATATAAAAGAAGAAAGAAACAGGAATATAGGAAATGTTGGGAGGCTAAAAGCAAACAGGCACAAAAAGTAAGAAATAAATGATGTACGTGCTTTTGTCTCAGATGTCTATGATAGATTTCAAATCAAGCATTAACTGTGGTGTATTTGTATCAGAACAGATGTTCCACAGACATTTGAGACTGGTCCTTTGTTGCAAGAAAAGCACAAAATAAGAAGTAGCTTCCCAAAGACCACTTTGATTTCTATATATGTGTCTGGATGGAAAATGGAATAATTCAGTACAGAGTTGCCATGTGTTGCTTTTCATTTAAAGTGTGATGAGCAAAGAAAGTCATAGAAGAGTGATGTAAGAGTGACACGGACCAGCTTGTCATCTATTGTTTTACATACATACCCTTCACCACTCACACTGGTGAAACATCACAGTAGCTAATATATGTGATGTAATGAGAAAGAGCACTGTAATCCAGGACATCTCTCCACTTGCCTCTCTGATCGTGCTAAGTCTTTCTGCTTCTGAAATCCGTGAGTAGGTTTTCATCTCATGGTATGAAATGCCTATAAATGAAGAGTGGGAGACTCTATGCTTCTTCACGCAAAGGGAAAAAAAAATGGAAAAAAAAATCTCAGTATCAAACCTGATGTTGATGAGTTCATTACTTATCTGACTTTATTTCTGGGTCTGGGGATCAAGTTTTCTAAAGTCTGCCACCAGACCTGCCACAGCTTTGGGCAAAACATGTGTTTTCTCCATGCTTCTGATGCTCCTCCCTTAAAATAACTTTATGAACCTCAACTTCCACAAGATGAATTGATATTAGTCACAGGTGAGAACCTAGTCCAGGCCCATGCCTGAGGCATGTCCAAACTCCTCACTCTGACTTGTGTGGGAAGTCAAAACAAGACCCAGACATACAACCTCCCTCATGACCTCGGTCCCAAGGGGAGGAAGGAAGGAAGGAAAGCTCGATGCATTTGCTAGAGCCAGCTCCAGCGTTTTCCAAGAGATCCCAGGTCTGAGGAACTAACAGATCAGGACAGTGAGGGGAAGGAGACGGCTCTGTACTCGGGCTTTCCTTTTTTCAGCAGTAATGTAAAAGAAGCCACGAAAGCAGCTCTACAGTCACATGCAAAAAAAAAGTCTCTGTGAACTCTCGAAATTCAGGCTCACTGGGAGCAATACTTTCCAAGAAATTAATGCAGATCTACCCAGGTGTGTCTTACATTACAGGCATGGAAGATTAATGCACTTTTCTCAGAATTTTAACAGGAGGACCAGAAAACAACCAAGTTGATCTGACAAAATGTAGATGTACCAGACAGTATGGTCCTGGAAAGAAAAGAGGAAGGCATTTGAAAACCTTCTGTTTAGGGAGTGTTGTGTCCTTTTGAAATATCTCAAAGACAGCCTTGTGCAGGCTTTACAATTACCAAGGGAAAGGGAGGATTGTGAAAAAAAAAGAAATGAAGGAAATGGAAGAAGAACATGAAGAGCATTTTAAGAGGTTGGAGGCAAACCCCCCACCATGGAGAGTGGGCAAAAAGGGAGCTAAAAATAGGCAGCATGAGACAGGCTCTCCAAAAGAGAACGGGAAGGACACTGTGTTCTGGAAACTGGTGCAACCAAACACAGAAGAATGTGCCAAGGCTCTTGTACATTTTGTTGGCAGTTGCTCAAGGGCTGGCACGTAATTCATACCAGGAAAGGTATCACCAAGTAGGCAGTGCCCCTCGCCAGGGTGTGCATTGCCAGCACAAGCTCCTGAGGGGACAGAGACAAACGGCTCATCAGTCAGTTACAGAAAATGATAAAATTGAGATATTCCCAGACTCTTCTTTATCACCAGAGGAACTGATAGTAGCAAAGTTTTGTGTACTAACTCCATAAAAAAATGTTGTGTTTTTCTCTACCTACTTACAGTCAGTTTATAGCTATTAGTTTTTGTCCTTATATTGGCATTTAGTTTATCTTTAAATTAGCTTAGTTACCTTATTGTTTCCCCCATGTGTTTATAGAGAGTAATCATATCCCCCCCACTAAGCTAACACACCAACTTCTGCTATTTTTTTATTGTAAATTCAATCTTTGATTGAATCACCCTCTTTTTCCACTTCTGCATCCACTCTGATCCAGACTTGTTTCTCTTGAGGTGGGATAAACAGAGAGAAAATTAAATTTCAAATACAAACTCACAAGCACTTTGCAAAACAATACCTTTTTATCTCTGTCTAAGATAAAACTTCTGAGGGTAAATGTCTTTTTTGCTCCCAAATCATTCTGATGTTTCTAAGTCCCTATCACCTCTTGCAGAGACCCAGTTTATAACAGACATTCTAATCACTTCCTAAATGCAATGATTTGCTATTTGTACTATTAAATTCTAGCCCTTTTCTGCTCCAGTCATCTTCAAATTAGTCTTCAAAGTAATCTTCATGTTATGGCTTGATCTTCATCTATATTGACATGCTTCTCTTTTTATTTATCACCGTCAGTTTCCATCAGCTTATTCCTGCTTTCTATGTCAAGCTCACAAAACAAACATATTATGTGGCACCAGTGCCAAGACAGGGTCTCAAGGCACCTTCTTGCAGCCTGACAGGTTTCCTTTCAGCACAGCGTGTTATCCCCTGCCTTTTATGTGAAATTCAGGTATCTCATATTAATCTCAGTCTTCTCCAACCTGATAGTTCCTCAGGTGGTACACTATCAAATACTTCATTAGAGACCAGGAACACTGGACATATTGTATTTCCTTTAGTTAGAAAATAATTTCTTTTTCTCAAAGAGAAATTTTACATCAGTATGGAATGCTTTATGCAAGGTATCATTGTGTCCTGTTTTCTATTTACCTCCATATCTTTAATTATTCCATGTCTCAGCAGTAAACTGTGCAAAAAAATCTTTGCTGCTAGAACTATACTCCTCTGGTTTCAGAGGTGAAGATTGTTCAGTGCTCTGACTTGAGTAGATGGAGAAGGCATGGAGACCACATGTTCCTCACCGTCTCTTCCAATCCAAGAAGCAGGAGACACATTCAGAGCAAACACAAGAAGGTTGTTCCTCAATCAAGCTGCATGTAACCTCTGGAATCTCTTGTCCTGAGATGTTGTGGATGATTAAAGTTAAAAATAGATGAAGGGATGCATGGATAAGTCAGTGAAAGAGGAAGAAACTGAAGGTTAATAACTACAATCCTCCCCATGCTTACTTTGGGCATGTAAGAGTCCCCGGGCCACAAACTGCTCGAGGCTCAGAGAGTAATCCTGAACTGGGAAGCACAGTGAGATGGATTTTCAGTCTAGCCCAGAGAATTGACTCTTATATATTTATGTAATCTACCATATCTTATTTCGGTGGCTTATCTGAGTCTTCCTCATTAATGTTTACAAATATATCAAGGGTGAGTGTCACGAGGATGGAGCCAGGCTCTTCTCGGTGACAACCACTGATAGGACAAGGGGTAATGGGCTGAAACTGGAACATAAGAGGTTCCGCTTAAACTCGAGAAGAAACTTCTTCTCAGTGAGGGTGACGGAGCCCTGGAACAGGCTGCCCAGAGAGGTTGTGGAGTCTCCTTCTCTGGAGACATTCAAGACCTGCCTGGACACGTTCCTGTGTGGCATAGTCTAGGCATTCCTGCTCTGGCAGGGGGATTGGACTTGATGATCTTTCGAGGTCCCTTCCAATCCCTAACATTCTATGATTCTATGATTCTATGATTATTTCCACCATACTCATTCTAACTTACCTACTCCAATTCACTTTCCCACTTTTTACCTCATGGCCATCACTATCATCGAGAGCTGAGGCAAAATGTTTGTTTAGCTTTTACATAATAATTAAATTATCTTTAAACCTTGTAATATCCTTATTGCACAGCAGATGCACTTTTTTTCTTCCTTTACTTTTCTTGGTTTCCCTGCTGTTATTTGCTGTAATTTCTTTTTTTTAAGGTTAATAGCTTGACTTTTGTCCCTACATTTTCTAAGATCCAGGAAAAGGATTATTTCTTGATAAATCCATTTTCTATTCCTTGTAGCCCTCAAGTTTCTTTCATAACTTCTTGTTTGACACAATTCATTAGGCCAGAACTGGACCCCTTTCTGCAAGTTCTTCCTTGCCAAAGATAAAATAGATTTTACACCTAGAGTTCGATTTTACACCTTCGATTTGAGGAATTCTAGCCCTCTGCTGTCTTCCAGTTCTTCAAAATCTCTAAGTAATGAAAGTAAGGACAACAGCTTGAGAGAGAATGGAAAGCAGATTTTGCCATCTGAAGACCCTTCCAAGCATCTAAGGTACTTACCTTCAACAATTGCAGCCATCTAGTGGGCAAATACCAGAAACAGCCACTAATCAGTAAAAAATGCATCTCCTGCCACTTGGAATTGTTCACTTTCTGAGTGGGACTGATATTTTATGGCTAAGCCAGGCAGTGTGAAAAAATATGTCTCAAAATACCTTTATCATAAGCTTGCCCTGGCCACCCCTCTAAGACCCCAAGAGTGAACACACCTTGTCACCACTGAGCATTATACCACAAGGAGTCATTTGGGCGTGCAGATTTATTCTCTTACATTTCCAATACCACAAAAAATTCATAACTTTACTAATGGCGAGCTATGCACTGAGCTATGCACTGAGAGCGATAATGAATACGCAACCAGAGTGGTTTCTACGGTGGGCCACAGAGCTGACTCACTTGGATGCTTGACAAAGGAGCGTGGAGTCAGATTTCTGTACATCAAGGCCTTACCCCACAGCTGCAATTCCCAACCTGTGCTACACTTACCTGATTGATGCACCCAACACTCTATCAAGGGGAACATCAGCAGCTGCTGATTATCCCTGGTGTAAATGCTTGCCATCACAGCAGGTAACTCTACATAGACAACTAATACTTTTGCACACTCAATTTACTCAAACAGCTAGGTGATGGCAATCCAACAGCAACTGCCTTTTGAGGTATGGCAGGTGTGCGAGGAAAATAGATCAGCTGGTATGCATTTGGTGGAAGACGGGATGCAAATTTGTAGGAAAAAGAAGAAAGGAACATAAATATTTCTTGACCTGTCAAGAGCCAACTATAGAGACAAAAGTTGTTGCTATTGCTGCTGTCAGAGGTAATTATATCTTTTAGCATCAGTTGTGGTGGTATTCACACACTGTATGATCATCAACTCCTTTGCTACAGGTTTTTCTATGCAGATATATCAATCACAATTTGTACCTCATATAAAGTTAGGCTAATTCCTTAAGACCAACCTTCATTATTTTTTCAGATGACCACACTATCA
Source organism: Trogon surrucura (assembly GCA_020746105.1). Classification (NCBI taxonomy): domain Eukaryota; kingdom Metazoa; phylum Chordata; class Aves; order Trogoniformes; family Trogonidae; genus Trogon; species Trogon surrucura. The sequence continues at coordinate 60,055,009 of CM036618.1, forward strand.
GAGTGCGTAACACCTGAAATGCTCGTGTCAAAAAAAAAAAAATTCTCTTGTCAACATCATTATGATGATGTCCCTCTTTCCTTGACAAAAGTCATCTTTAAGCTGTTGTTACTTCAGTGCGGGGCATGACTATTATATTTTCTCAGCTAGGAACTCACCATGATTTTGACGCTGTACCACTGATAAACACTTCTAAATATGCTGAAGGAATGACTTGTTGGAAGCATAGTCATTTGAGTTTTGTTTTAAGTATTACCACAAAACTTAGCAGAACCCTAGTGCTAATTACCAAGGTAAAAGTCACATGCCCATAAAAGAATTTGTCAAAAAAAGTGAACTCTGAGAACCTGACTGGTACAATAAGCATATACAACGCAAAACATCTAGCTTTTCACAGCCTGTATCCATGTTATAGATGCTTTCAGATGTCTTATCATTGTCAGTGCATGCCTGCATTATTTCTCGCTACCTCAAATAAAAAAATAAATAAATTAGATGACAATTTTCTAGTGAGACTCAGTTCTTGTGCTTCCTAGAGAAGCTGGGTATGAAGAGAGTAGACATGACAGAAGATCACCATGGATGAGAAAAAATCAGAAGCATTCAGTCACTGAAGTTCCCCCTTCTGTGCCTACAGTGTTCTCCCCCACTTTCTCTTCATTCAATTCTAATTTTTCCCTTGTGTGAGTGTCTGAACTACAGTACAGCATTTTGTCCGTTTTCTGCTCCTCCATCTCTCAGCAAAGTATCACTGTCAGATACCGTCCAGTTCTGGAGCCCACAGCACAAGACAGATATGGACGTGCTGAAGAGTGTCCAGAGAAGGGCCACGAGGATGATCAGAGGGCTGGAGCACCTCTCCTGTGAAGACAGACTGAGAGAGTTGGGGTTGTTCAGTCCGCAGAAAAGAAGGCTCCAAGGAGACCTTATTTTGGCCTTCCAGTATCTCAAGGGGGCCTACAAGAAAGTTGGTGAGGGGCTTTTTAGGATGTCGGGTAGTGACAGGACTAGAGGGAATGGATTAAAGCTAGAAATGGATCAGTTCAGATTGGACATTAGGAAGAAGTTCTTCCCCATGAGGGTGGTGAGACACTGGGGCAGGTTGCCCAGAGAGCTGGTGAAAGCCCCATCCCTGGAAGTTTTTAAGGCCAGGCTGGATGGGGCTCTGGGCAGCCTGATCTAGTGCAGGATGTCCCTGCCCATGGCGGGGGGGTTGGAACTAGATGATCTTTAAGGTCCCTTCCAACCCTGACAATTCTATGATTCTATAGAGCAGCAGGTACTTGTGTCCAGAGCACAAAGCATGACTGGATATCTCCAGCATTTCATATTTTATGGGCCAGGCAGTTTCTATCAAAAAGCAGAAGCTGGTCTGCATGCCCAACCCCTGGGGCAAAGCTGTGAGCATAAGGCAGCACCCAACAGTGCCCAGGGAGCAGGAGGAGGATGTGTGCCAGAGGAGATGTCGTGCTCCACACAGACTTCCTTTGCGTTCAGCATGGCTTCTGCAGCTCCTGGAGCCAGACACCATTTGGTCACTGCTGTAATTACCTGATTCAGCACCAGATCTAAGTAAACTTTTTGTAGCCAACAACATAACAAATCCAGCCCTTTTTCCCCGTACATGAATTATTTTTAAGCTCTGCATTTTATCAATTTGTTTTTCTTGTAAGAAATTCACTGTGACTCTTTACTGAAATCATATGCTATTCGTGTAAAACCTAACTCACGTGATACCATTTCTATTGCCAGATCAACTCCGAAAACTTTCCTCAACACATAGTGGAACTGAACCAGTCATTTCTAGTTGGATCTTTCAGCAGAGACAGACTTAAACACACACATACAAAAAAACAGCAGCCAATGTTGGCTTATGTGTACAGCCTGAGGCAGCAGTTTTCAGTTCTGAAACCCAATGGTACACAAGAAATAGGAAAGCAGATGAGCCATGAAGTTCCCTGCATCGCCAGAGCATCCTGAGCTATATATTCCAGTGATCAGTCCACCCCAGGGGAGCTGAAGTCAAACTTATGTGGGATTTATTTCACATTCCAGAATAGCAGCAATAATCCTAAATTACGTAGGTCTACACTGGACTTTAGCACCTGACAGTTGTTTGTCAGCTGCAGTCTTGCTCCACATGTACTCAATCCCTGCAATATTTTAGCATGTTGCCTTTTGGCAGGATTAGTGTACTGGACGTCCCCTGAGAGAGCCATGGGAAATACATACTAGTCTTGTGGTTAACTTAACAAAGCTCTTTATGTCATTATTAGTGGAAATGTAGTCAAACACTTACTGGGCAGCCAAAATTTAAATAAATTCCCATGTTCTTAAGTGGTCATTTTGAGTGTTTGACATAAAATGCACATCTCTGTTTAAGACACATGGCACACGCAGATGAACTTACACACCACTGTGGGTTTTAACATGTTGAAACGATTTACAACTCTGCTTTAAAGTTGCTGGCTTCCCAAACCAATGGTGATAAGTAAAGTGAAATCTGGAACAAATTAATGTATTTCCCAACAACCTGCAGATTTCTTTGGGACTGCTCCTTGTGCTTAATGGGCAGCCAAAACTTCCTATAACAACAACAAAATGTAAAAGAATAAAAAACCCTATGAATATTGATAAGGTGCAAAGTCAGGCACTTAATATTTAGGAGGTATTAAAAAAAGGCTTCCCACGTGACATTAACTTCAGACTCTTGTACACAGTTTTTCTGATACAAAGCTGATATCCAACCTTTTTCTACAGGATTCTTCTGCTGCTGGGATAGACTGGGAAGCCGGGAAGCAGCAGCAAAGTGCTGCTTTCCAAGTAGGACACAGCTGGCTGTCAGCAAATGTCATGCCAACACCAGCTTCTCTGACGCAGAATTAGAGAGGAGCCTGGAGGAGCTATCAGAGATGCACATGTTTGTGCAGGGACACTGGGTGTACAGAAAAAAAGTTAACTCCGCCATTTCCCACTTTTCCCAGAAGGCCTTTAGGAGCAGATGTAACCCAGCTGGGTTGCCCAGGAGGAGCAGCCTCATCCTGCTGCCCCCTTTCCTTCCTTTCCCTGTAATTCCACAGTTAGGTTTCTCACCCAAACTGAGGGATGTAGAGATCCATGCCTGTGGCCAGTTGTCTCTTGAAAAAAGAGGGCAATCAGGAACAGGCAGCCGGAGCTGTTCTGGAGGTGCCTATATTGCCTTGGCCATCCTCTTTCTACCCCAGGGACCTGTGGGGAAGCATCAGGTCGGCTGGGCTGGTTGTGGCCCACAGCTGCAGAGCTGTGGCGGGACAGGAGCTGGGCACCTCCCAGGAGCTGGTGTGCATCCCCAGGAAATACGTATCCCCCAGGCACAGCATAGGTATCACCCTGCAGAGATCCTCAAACCACTTCTAAATGAACTGCTGAAAGGAGAATGGGATTAACCCTGCATTAATGCAACACTACAACCAGCCTGATGAGCTCTATTTCTTAAGCCGTCGGGCCACTTTACAATTTCTTTCCCGTTCTATGTTATTCTCTGTGTTGGCTGTTGTATATTGGTCCTTTTTATTATAGCAGTTTAAAATGGAGGGAAAAGACTTTACAATTTGCACCCATTTTATTCTGCTGCTTTTTCTTCTTCTTTCCAGAGGAAAAAAAACAAAAACAAAAACAAGCAAAAACCAACTCTACCATTCAGCTTGTCCGGTTTTGTATTTGGACACTACAATGGTTCACATTAACAGCTGTAATATTTTTTATAAGAGGTAACTGGAAGTTCAGAGACACTGAGTGACCTCTCCATGCAGGAATAAACAAAAGCCTTTATTTCCAGCTTCCTCTTCTAACAGTAAAGCTTCTCTCCCACCCTCCCTACAATTTATTGAAAATTGTTCCTTCTCTTTAAAAAGTTTATTCCAAAATACCACAATTGTGTCTCAGATTCCCGCAAAGCTCAGGGAGGCAATACAACAAATCCCAAACCTGTCAGCAGAGCTTCACCTCAGTGTTGCTGCCGTAGCCAAGGTTTGGATCAACCCACCTCAGGCTGCCGCACCACCTACAAGTAAATCCCAGCCCCTTCTAAAGGAGACAATAGGGAGAGATGGGTGACAAACCAGCATATGGATTTGGGGACACAGGGGGACTAAGCTTTAAAATGGCAACCTAGGCAGTGAAGAGCAAAAAAAAAATACTTTAAAATTATCCCATACCTAAAGTGTCAGAGTATTTCTTCCAAAGTTAGACAAAGAGTCTCACTCAAGTAATCCAGTTGCTTATGACTCAAATTTTCCTGAGCCTCCACATTCCTGACTACTCAGCTGACTTGCAGAATTTTTTAATGTAAGGCCAGCTCAAGACTTCTCAGCAGTGTAGGCAAAATGCAGTTTTGGAAAAGATGGTAGAACGAGATAGGGAGGACAAAAAATGGGGGGCTTTGGTATGTGGTGAAGAACCAGAACAGCCTTTTGTGCACCACAAGAAGTGTGGTTCGAGCAGTTTGAGTATGATCAGAGCCTCAGTCCAGGAAAGCATTTTTTAAAATCTTCCAGTTGTTAAAGAGGAGAGAGAAGATTTCTGCCTTTTGGGTGGGAGTGCTTAAAAAGGGACACACAGAGTTGTTCTCCACCTGGAAGAGGCTATTTGCCTAGGAGGGACTGCGGGGCACAGGTTTTCATTGCTCACTGGGTTGAATTTCCAGGCCGTTTGCGAAGAGTGGCAGCCAAGTAGCTGTGGTACTCCCTGTCCCAGCGCAGGGATGGTGCTGCCAGTGCCCTGGCTCCTCAGGGTGACACAGGGAACAACAGTCACCCCAGTTTCTCACAGGGTAGCTCATGGGAGGCTCTACTTCTTGAGGGAATAGCTCACTAAGGCCAAATCTGCAAGACCTGCATAGAGTGTTCCTGAGCACTGCAATTCTGTCCCAAATTTGGGGTCTTTTTTTTGTTCTTTTACAACAAAAGTAGTTTGTTTTGTCCTCCCTCTCAATGTACCTGAATGCTGTTTGAACACCAGCCTGTGTGCATTGCTATGGTACTAGATGCTTCTTCCACATGGACTGATTAGCCTGCTCCCACCTTCACATGATCCTCAGAAGGACATGAACGCAGCACTCAGCGCTCAGCTGGGGCAGCCCCCTGAGCCTCTCCTGACTTGTTATGGGAAAGCTTTGTAAAAGTGTAATTCCTGGCAGTTTGTTTGCAGAGGAGAGGCATAATGGCTGATCTTTACAAAGCCCTTCACTCGTTCCCACATACAACAACATGTTCAGCAATGGCCCCATGCAAGCTCAGTGGCTTCCCTGAGGACTGATATTGTCCATGACATCTACTGAGCTCCTACCTGAAGCCCAAGCCTATTTTCTGAAAGACACTTATAGATAACTGGGAATGCATGGCATTACAGCTTAGAGGGACTCACAGCATGAAGGTGTATGTGGCCTCTGACAGGAACAATAGCAATGGGAATGTTTCATGACGTGTGATCTGAATGTTTGTTGCACCCACCTCCCTTTCCATTGCAGGTTTTTTAATTTGCCTCTCTGAGCACATGGTGATCAAGATAGTGATGTGTTCATGTGCATTTAGCAAGCCTGGGGAGATGGAGGGAGATTCAGCTATGAACCAGTGTATCAGCTTTCACCCACTGAGTGCTTGTACATAGGGACTGAAAGTTTCAGAGAGTGCTGGTTACTGATAAGTAATCTGTCTGTTGCCTTTCCTCCTTGCTTCATTCAATGTAATGTTCAGATTAAAAACATGTTAAGACCTCCAGACTCGTTTAGTCGGCTCTTTCATTGAATCTGCAAACAGTATTGGTTTAGCACGTCTCTACTTTCTGTTACAATTTAGGACTAATGAGTTGATTCACTTCATTAAAACTGCAAACTCAAGCAACTCTTGTCTGTTGGGGATGTGACTTGCCTCAGTACACCATCACTCCTGTACTGCAAACTGCCATGTGGGAAAGCAGGAAGCAACCTACACTCAAAGGTTGACTGCAAGTCCCATTCTTGACACCCCGAGGGAGAACGTGATGTCCCCTAGTTGGCAGAAAAAGTCCATCTCTTTGTCAAATGTCTCAGATTCCCACAAAGCTCAGGGTAGCAATACAGCAGATCCCAAACGTGTCAGAAGAGCTTCACCTCAGAGCTTCCTCCTTGTACTGCTCCAGGAAACTCAGAAAACTCAGATTTCCAGGATCACCAGAAATTGCTCAACGAATTATCAGAGATGCTTCTGAATAAAGGTGACCTTCATGCACCATCTACATGGTGAACTTCTCCTTGAGAGGCTTATTCAAGACTCCAAGTCCTTTGCTCACATCACAGTGTTTTCATGAGGTTAAAGATTAAGTTTTGCATCATGGTAATATGAGCAAATATTTATCATTCTGAGTTGAACTAACATGTAACTGTGCTTACTCGAGTTCAACAAGGATTTTAATCTGCTGCCAGCTTAAAGCAAGTCATAGACTTAAACTGCTTGTTGAATAAAAGCCAAAGGGAAGAGACATGGAAAGAAAAGGTTAAGCAGTCACAAATGATTGCATAAAGTTTTCAAACAAACTTTAAAATTATTTTCCCTTTAATTCTGGTGCCTCACATTTCCATAGTTGGTATTACTTTCCCAGTAGGATCACAGTACAGGTCTCATCTTCACAAAAGAAAAGCAAGAAAGCTAAAGCAAAACTATAGTTTCCCATTTAATTGAGTACCAGCTTTTAAAGAGTGGAGTCAGGTCCAAAAACACAATTTCTCAGACAAACTCTGAATTCTTCCAAAAGCCTTGAGCTGTTCTGCAAATGTTTTATCTTATATTAATTAAATGAAAATCAATCATTTCAATATAGTTTCAAATGATACATGGAACACACTGGGGTCTTGTAAACATAGCAAAACATTACAGCATCTGTTATTATTAATCCTCTTTACTTTCTGCCAAGTTTATCCATGGTCCTGTTGAATGAGGAAATCCCTCCTTGCTGGTACAGGAACCAGATGGTCAGAGCTGGGCTCATCAGGGAAGAGGAGACACAAGGATTCTGATGCCTTTCAGGACAGTATAAAGGACTTGTTCATACTCTTCTTGTTGAAGAAGAAGAGGAGTGAAGGAGCTTGTGAATATGACTAAAAGGACTGAGTGCCACATGAATCTCCTTACCAATGTGTTACGATCTCCTGGGCAACCTTACTGTTGGTGGATTTAATGGGGTGCAGTGAAGGTTCATTATTCATTTTCAGTGGCTTGTAAAGAGAGGCACAGTGCCCTGCATCATCAGGTTCTGTTTGTCTAACACGCCGCAATTACATATATTTAGCTCAGGGACAGCAGCGTTCTAGTAACCTCTCAGTGGGGACGCTTCAGGCAAGAAAAGTATTTTTTCTGGGTCGAATATCAAAAAGTGGTAAAAAACTAGTAGAGAATCACAGTAATAGTGCAAAACACCATGGGCAAGATAAGATTGGCAGACTATTTGCATGTCAATGTACAGAAAGCTGGGCTGTAGCATGCCATGCTGACATCTGGAGGAATGAACTGCAAGGTTTGAGCTTCACGTTTCTGAAGGTTCAAAAATGTTTTCTGTGACACTGATAATGATTAGGAGGAAAAAAAAATCATCTCATTGAAATCTCTAAGAAAAAAATACATTCAACACAAACGAATGATTTCCCACAATCTAAATCAGTTCAGACTTATCCCAGAGGGAGCTACTCATCCTTTCTGCCTATTTCCACCCCACTTGTTTCATGCCATCTCTTTCTAATACAACCAGGGAAACTGATCAAACACATTCTATACATACCACCCAGCCCGCAGTCTCAGCATCCCAGCTGTATTCCTAACCTCACAAATTCACAGTCAAACCATCTCCAGGGTTTCAAAAGCATAGCAGCTTTCATGAAGGAGGGCAGTGGGAGCTCTCTTAATTGGCTCAGCCTCTTTGTGCATTTCTAGACACGTCTCCCTCTTTGTTCACCTTCAAGAGTTTAATGCCAGGATAGAAAGAGAAAATTTCTTCTCCATCACATTCTTTTGGATCTTCTTTTTTTCCTAGCAAAATTTTGGCACTTGGAAGAACAGCTGGGGCCAAGCATCTAAATGGAAGGAGGTGCAGTTTAACCAGTCTGCACAGTTATTGAACACTACCAGAGGAAAATTTGGAAGCCCAGCCAGTTAGGTGAGTATTTCATTACCAAGATGTCTTTCACATGTCCCTACAACTCTGCCATCATTAGTGTAATTCAACCCTTTCTGGAAGCATGACAAAATGAAATTCAGTCTTGATAGCTTAATTCTCTTAATTTTTCCTCTTCAGACATAACTTACTGACCTGACAGGTCAGGGAGGGCAGCAGAACTGTGAATCTTCTCATCACTGCTTTAAAGTACAGGTCTGTACAGAGAAGAGAGTGAGGATAAAGTCATGGAAAGGCGGGTTCCAACTTTTCTGTGTTCCTGATTTCACCATCAAAGATTTGCAGCAAGGAAATCACATGATCCCCTGGCATATTCAGCCTGGGCTGAGAGGTCCTGAGGCAACAAGTCACTTAAAGATGTGCCTAAACTACACAGAGCAAGTTTTTCTAAGGAGATCTTGTGCAGATCAAGTTACAGAATAATTGAAAAGATTCTTACAATTTCTCTCTGGCCATTAATAATCAGGTTTGAAAACTAAGATTCTCCATTAAAATTTTCGTGAGTTCCAAAATCTCAAGTAGTACACAGCAAGATAAGAGGTAACAGTTGATTCATGCTTGTAGCTTCTGAGAATTATTTGATCTTATATGCTGTAATATTTCGATTACTGGAGAACTGAAATAAAAAGGTTAAATTCTAAGTCCTGTCTGTGTTTTGTTATTATCATGATGACTTAAGAGAAAGATGAAAACATGAAAGAAATTGAGATTTTTAAAGCACCCCAAGAGTGAATCTCCTCATGAAGGCAAGGTAGCTATGAACACAATCTATCTCTAGTTGTTTCCTCATTGCTGTGAAGAGGCTGTCCTCTCTACTACGTTATATTTAAAAAAGTTCATACTAAGCCACACAAAGCAACATAAACTAATTCTCGTCTCTACCTCAGCTTTACCTCCCTATGAAATCTCCCCGAACTGTTACTGGCAAACTATTCTGATCCATCACCAATCAACAATTTCCCCTTTGAAATCCCTGCAGGTCTCTCCTGACGATTTAAAATGCACACTTCCTGCACGAAAGAAGGTGATGACCTAATTAAAGACTATTTACCTTTTCATTACGTGCATATGCGTACATTGTACATCTTACTGCATGTGTATCCTCTGCTTTTCAGTGTTTTCTATCTCCTTTCCCTGAAATAACAAAGCTAAAGTGTGTGGGTGTTACCTAGAAATACGTCAGCATTGCTTTAAAACCCTACAGTAATAAACTACCTCAGTGTCTGAAACAACTGCTCAACTCTCACTGTAAGGCCTTTTGTATCTTATTTTTCCATTTAGAGTAAGGCTTTATTTTTACACAGAAAGTCTGAACAGAAGTTACACACGCTAGATCTGTCATACTGTGCAAAATCCTACCAGTTTATAAGTACCATTGCAAAATGACATTTTGGCCATTTGGAGCCACAATGTCAGTGAACCAAAGTAACAACCACAAATACATATGGTTAATGCACAAATGTAATGTATTCATACTCATGGAGCCCAAAGGGTAAGAGGTCTACTCATCCTCAAGCTATTAATTTTTGCAAATCAGCATCTTAATCCACATTTTAATTAAATTATGGATAATACTTAGCTGTTGGGCTGTTTACTGCAGGGAAGACGATGAGAAAAAGTCCACAGCAATAGATTCATAGCCAAGTTTAGACAACTAATCACATCTGTTTCCCCTGGATTCTGCTGTTCATGGTAACTTAACATAGTCCCAAGCCCCACCTCTCAACCATTCTGTTGAACAAAGGTCATAGACTTTGCATTCACCATGGAAAAAAAAGATGCTCAACTGGCCATGTTGGCCAGCTATTCATTCTTGTTTCTTTTCAGTGTAGTATCTAACATGTTGATGCTATTTAACAAAGATTGAATTAATTAAAACATTAATCAATGTACAAATATTTTTTGATGATTAACTTCTTGTCCTTTTTCCCAGGCATAAAATGATCAAGTTAAATATCAGATGGTTTTTTCTTGTTGCTTTACTTTCTCAGCTGTTTCTTTAACTATCATTTTCTGTAGATAATTGGGTAAAAGGAGATGCTTCTGTAATTATTGTCTTTTTGGATGGTCTCTTTTATGTATTCTTATTAGAGCATTTCTGCCTTTTGAAGGGACTGTGGCCATTCCTCCTATTCAAGGGCTATGCTCAAAGAAAACAATGGAAAAGACAATTCTACAACCACCATGCACAGACTTCTCTTTATTTGTCTGAATAGGGTTTGGGCTGCAGGATCCTGGAGGATAATTTTATGACTTTCTGAACATAGCCTCACTGTCCTGCCTAAACACAGCAGACTGTGGGGCACAGCTCAGTTACATCTGTGCTAGCAGACAATGACTCTGCTCCTGCTTCTGATGTAGTCACTGAGAATTTTGCCATGAACTCATATTACTGTAATTCAGATGTGCTACTGAAATAAATGTGATGTATATTTTCCATGATATGATTACTGGATTCAGTTCTGGTCAATTAAAGCAGCCTGCCCAGGGCTATCAACAGGGTAATGATTAATGTCAATAAGCAATCCTTCCTGGCATCTGCTGGCTGCTTGTAAAAAAAAAACAAAAAAAAAAGAAAGAAAAAAAAAAAAAGCAGTTGCATCAACTTGCTGCCTTTAGCTACATTTAGACTAAGAATACACAACTGCATGGAGCCAAAGATGTGTGTTGTGCACAAGGAGAAACTGGCAGAGGGAACACATATTGCTAGGAGTGTGTCGAACCTGCCATGAAGGAGGTCCTGGTTCAAGGTGAAGAGTTTGGCTATAGCATTTTGCACATCACCTGTGAAAGACCATGAGGCAGCACCCTGCTGGCGTGTCAGAGGACAGCCGAACCAGATCCAGGCCCCACAGCACAGCAGGAACAGGCACAAAACATAAGAGAGAGAAAAGTGCGTGTGTGTGAGCGCTCGAATTCGCACAATTACAACAAAACAGCCCACGTGTCAGCCAGGTCTTTGGTGTGCAGCGGGCAGCCCTGGTGAACTTCATGTCTTTCACCAGGTGAAAGTCCTGGTGAACTTCATGTCGGTCCATGACTCCCTCCAGTCTCCTTCCAGCTAGCTCCCAGTACATCCACGCTTGACCCTCAACATTTCAGCAAGCATGAGGCATCTTCTCTTTTTCCATCCTAGCTGGGCTTCACCTCTGAAACAACGACGGTCCCTTGCACTCCAGCTCCTCTCCTAGCTCCTTCTCCCATGATTTTGATGCCACCCTAGAGGTTTGCTGAACAGTTCCCAGCTCCAAGGGGAGCAAAGATGGGCATCTCTCATTCTCCATTGTTTTGAAGCAGGAAATGGCTGCAGAAAAGCCTCTTCTCAGCAAGCCCAGGCTGATGACATGGGACTGGTGGGATCCCTTCTGGTCAGAACGTAACCCTCACTGGAACAATCAGCAATTTGGACATCCGAAAATTATTTTATTAAACAGCAGTTGTTAATCAGTAGGAGGTCTTTTTCCACAGCCATTCTTTAAAGCCCAAACATTTCCATGTTTCCTGTAATACTTGTGCTTAGTCACACATTGACAAATACAAGGAAAAATACTCAGATCTGTATGACAGATTTTTGGAACCACCAAAATAATCTCTTTGAATTTTGCAGTCACTTGACAGCAGGAGTCCAGGAGAAGAGTGTTGAAAACAAAAACTTGTATTTATTCACTGGAGTTTCTACTGCATTTCTCTCCCAGAAGTGGATACCTACCATGTTCTGCTAAAAATACATTATCAAATAAACAGACCACAGATCACAGACCACATTAAAGTTTAAAAGTCGCCAATCCATTTTTTGCTACCCAGCCTCTAAGTCTGACAGAGAGAGAAAGGGTGGTCCTTTGCAGTTCAGGCAGAATTTAACACACTCAGGTGTGGAAACGAAAGTCTCTGCCAGAGGACATCTTCTGCAGAGCATCCTGCCATCTTACAGCTGAGCTTGGCCTCCTCTGCTGTGATACATCAGAGTAAAAGAGATCTATAGGTCAAAATGTCCAAAAATCTAAATACTTGAGAAGTATTAAGTACTATAATTAAGCGTTATTAGTTTTACTCTCTAAATACTTGGAGAAGAATGGTTGTGCCTCTTGGGCCCAAGGCCACGTGTCACTACTCCATGAAAATTTCCTCCTCCAAGCCAGGCTGTCAGGAAGCTGGCAGCAGGTCTTGTTCAGAGTACTGTCCATGCAAAGAGCAGGTCCTCTCATTCTTTTTTCCTTTTTCTTTTTCAATGACTTCAACGGAAATGAAGGAAAATATCCCCTCCCACGTCCATCAGTTTTGAGGCATGGAAGGAACAAGCACAGAATCTCTAAGTAGATTTTGAAAGAAAGAGATAAGCTTGGCTGTTTTTCAAAGGGCTGGCTCTAACACAGAGCTGGGACTGGCGTAGACAGCTAAGGAGGGCCATAGCCTGCTGAGGACAGGCAGCTCTGTGGTCGGCTCTGCTGGTGACACAGGCTTGAGAAACTGGGTTTGCTGCCTGACCTTGCATGACCAGGTTCTGCTGGTGAGATCCTCCCTCCTTCTTTCATTAACCATGCACCCATCACCAGGCACAGCAGGCTGGGCTCTCTCTCCCAGCTTTCTGCCTTAGATTTGCCCTTTTCTTTTCCCCCTTCTCTTTCCAGAGCAAGTCCAGTCTCTGCATCACTCTCTTCAGATCAGGCTGGCTGCGTTGCTGAGAACTTCAAGTATGGGATGCTTCAGGGTCTAGCTCCAGATGAGAGCTTCAGAATGCGTTCCATAGCACCCTTGCATCAGTATTAGAGATCCAGAAAGGCCTGGAACTTGGACATACCCATAGAGTGTCCTACTAACTGGCTAAGCAACAGGCAAATATTATTTATATCTACTACACAGGCCACTACACATCCCACAGTGTGACTGTTGTTCAGTGATACTTCACCCTCCCAGTGCCTACATGTCCTTGGGAGCCCATCTTAAAGGCATGGGCTTCACAAGGCAATGATGAGAGCCAAAACTTCAGTGTTCCACTGTGAATCTATTCCTTAGCCCATGACATGCCCATAATACAGATAGTATTTTTCATCAGATAAAACATTTCTACAGCTTGGGGGAATACTGTGAATCTAAAGCGCATTAAAGTCCATGAGGTGCTTAATTCTTTATGTCTTTGGGGTGATTTTGCAATGATTAAGTAACAGGTGTTACAGAGAAACAAGCATCCCCACTCATCACCTTCACAGCGTACTCTGAGGTGGCCTTTATAGACAAAATGGAAAACAATACTCTTCAATAAATGTGGACTGAGAATTGAGACTTTATAAAGTCACAAATATTCCCTCACAGTAAAAGCATTTTTTATACTAAAGACTGTGTTTTAAATTAATTTCCACCGGGTGAACACGCTGCTAGCCATGATGGGATAAAGTCTGGAGAAGTGTCCTGGAGAAGCAATTAATGGTAGTTGGATGTAGATAATGGGTGCAACTGGGCGCCACCAAGCCTTAGTGGTGACCTCAGTAGGATGAGTAAGTAGACCCAGTCTTTTTCATGCAGCAGAGAACAATTTTTTTTTTCAGTTTGCAGCTTTCTCCTGAGGCTCCCAAGAGAGCAATTCTTCTTTTTTCCAGACTGTTTCCAACCACCATAGAGCTTCCCCTCAAATCCCTGTAACTCCTGCCTTATCAATACAAGAAAGGAAGGAAACATAAAATGTACCAAGTGACAGGTTCAGCTGTTTTTCTTCTTAACTAAAAATGTGGGAAATCTGTGGTGGTAGGAGAAAGAGGTGAAACCACGTCAGCGCAGCAAGGTGACGTGTCTTTGCAAGCCTCCCACCTATCCCTCCCCTCCCACAGGCGCAACCTGACACAGACATGGATGGGGCTGTCACAGATCCCCCAGTTTTCCCCCTTATGTCTTCTATCATGCTCTTGCTCTTGGCGCAGACCCCTTTGATCAGCAATACAGGGAAGATTAGATCTGAGCTGATACAATAGCTCATTGCAGGACGAGGCACGTTTGGCTCCTGCCCGTCAGCACAACGTGCCATGTCCGTGGGACTACTGCATCTGCACAAGAGTGTCTACGCTGAGTTCCCATGATACACAAAACTCATGCACTGAATTTTCCCTCTTTGCCTCCAGTCATTCCTGTTCTTGCCTCTTGCTAAGTCAATTAGTATCTACCATACCAGTAGTAAAGGGCCCTTGAAAAAAAAAGGAAACCAGCGAGTAGGTTGGTTATTCCCGATCTAGGCTCACCCTGTGCCAATACAGCATATTTTCTAGAGTGTTTTTTACAATTCACTTCAAATGACTCAGCTGAGGGGTTTTGTGTAACTTCTGACCACAGCCTAACAGTTCTCACAGGAGGTAATATTTCCTAGTGTTTGGCATGAGCTTTCCTCCTTTTCATCTTAGCACTTGTGTTCCTTCAGCAATCCTTACCCACTTCTTTCCTTTCTCCGTCCTTACAGCCTACAACTTTGTAAGTGGTTACTGGATCCCTCAACATCCACTGGGCCCTTCACCACACAGCATAATATATCACATTCACTGCTTTTATGCAAGTACCTAGACAGACAGGCTTTATCTAGCTGTCTTAATCTTTCCCATAAACCAGTCCTTAAAGTCCAGCAGTGGTTTGAGTTATTTTATGTGAGTTCCCTCCAGTTTGTCAACATCAATCTGCAATGCTCTGATCTTTGAATAACTGGATTGTTGCAATGCTGACAAGGTGTGACCATTTTCTTTATGGTAAGTAACAAATTATTTATTTGCTGCATTTTACTAATTGCACTTAATTCTACCTCTGTTGTTTCCCGTTTCCGTTATACTCTCCACATTACACTTTTTGAGGTAAGCGGCACCAGACACAGTCTGATTCCTTAGTCTGACAGCAGCAAAGGTAATCACTGTAGATATTAAAAACACAGTAAACTCTGATTTATGAAACAATTAAAACCCCTTCAAAGCATCTTTTCTTTAAACCTGTCTGCTGGCAAACCGAATTTAAGTGACAGCAAAACAACCAAATAAAAACACTGTCTTTCATTTATGCCAATGTGAAATATTCCCCCTCTCTGCTCTGTCTTCTTGCTCCTCACAGAATGGGTAGATATTTGATTAGGTACAGATTTAAACACAAAAAGATTTTCCACGCCTCGGTTCCAAGTTCCAAGCAATTACCCATTTGCTGGGTGTAACTCACTGCAGGGTCACCCAACTGGAGAGCAGAACAGAGAAAGCCCTTTACAAAGAAAAAAAAATTATTCCAAGTCTTTCACCTCACAAGGAATTCTTAAAAAAATATGCTTCCCCCAGAGACCTGGAGTTGTTTGTCTCAGAGACCGAGTCCTTTTCTCTCTCTAGCGGACTGACAAAGAGGTGGAGGGCTCATGCCGTGGAGGGATGAAGAGCTGCCCTGAGCTGATGCCAGATCTGCACACAAGCTGCTGAGGTCTTCACTTGTGTCACCTAATAGTGCTGCCTGCCAGACACTGGGCACTTGCACTTGATCTCACACATAGCAAGCAGGATGTACTCGTCTGATCTCCAGCAGCAAAATCTCTGCAGTAAGGGCAAAAAGTCTCAGTCGCATGGCTAGGTCTGCCCCTAGATCATCCTTTCTAAAGGGAATACAGTTGTTAAGGCTGGTGGTCTTCTGGTGTGCTCTCTCTGAGGAGCTCACCTGTCAAGAATAGAGTGAGTATTAGTCCTCCAGGACTCCGATAATCAAGATTAAATGTGATTTTTTTTAACACTAAAACCAAGAGTAGAACAAGAAGCTAACTAGCTCTGACTAGATGACACCAAGTGGTCACAGCAAAATTTACATTTATTATTACTGGAACACTTTGCGAAGTTTTCAGCCCTTGAACTGGAGTTTTGCTGCTTTGCCATTTGAACAATTTTTTTTTTTTTTTTTATGTGGGAGCCATTAAGTCTGGGTATTTTGAGTCTAGGAAGAGCACTCAATCTGAAAAAATACAACAGAAATATTTCAACATGAATTGCTAACATAGTTGATTTACTGAATATTAACAAGATACAGATTTTTAAGCCTTAGTTATTAATTTAGTTAATTTATGGTTAAATAAATTATTAATAACTAGGCTATGCAATGGTGCTAAGATAGCAGTCAGTTTAAAAGTTCCTATTACTAATACATCAGAGATCTTTGGGTAAGGCATCACGTAGACTACTCAAATCTACCGAAGTATAAAATAGCAGCAGATCAGTCACACCACTATTTCAGAACAAGTGCTTATCCCTCTCTATGCTCTTAGGATCATAATATCCCTCACAAGAGCTATTCGAACGTGTCTTTACTGGACAAGATACTTAATGATGTAGGAAAAAGAGATGCCAGTGGTGCATCTTCTCATCCATTGAGATTTTTGTATATGATGTAGAATTATATGAGTTAAATATTAAAATGTATTTTTAAAAGTTAGTCATCTGCTGGAATGTGTTCTGTTGGGATGTTTTCTTTTCTCCCTTAAACGACTCTGTGAAATACTTCCCTAGTCATTTGCCAGCAACCATGAAACCCCAGCAAAACATCAGAAGTCCAGCCAGCCCGAGGCTGCAAAACTGGCTACACTGAAAATTAACTCAACAGATTCTTCCATTGTTTTGGGGGGCCTTAAATTCTCCCCCACTAAAGAATCTGAACCTATGTAGGCACGTGTGAAAAAGGAGAGGGGCAGTGATGTGAAAGCAAATGCTAGCCATGTCCACAGGGAAGGAGAAGGCGAGAAGAAGGGGGGGGGGGGGGGGGGGGGGGGGGGGTGTGGACGCGTGCACTTTGTACCACCTCTGTCTCTAGCAGCGAAATTCTGTTCTCCTTCTACCCAGAGTTATCATCCCCTCTAAATATTTCCCAGTTTGACTCTGATCCCCACAAAAGGCACATTCTGAACTGAAACTCCACAACGTGAACAAGAAGGCAAGAACAGCATGAAACACGCAACGGAAGACCACTGGCCTTGTCCTCTTTCCTCCTGAGCTTTCAGAGCAGGTTGACTGCCCCTCTTCTGCCTCTATCTCAGTGACTGGTGGCACTGTGAGGATTTACTCCCCTGGTACCTGTGCAGGCCTGCCCTACAAGTGCATGGCCACTTGTCCAGCTGAGCTACGGTGGCCGCTTCATAGACTTGTTGTGTTATAAACACTCCATAACACTCTGTTCACTGGAAAGCACCCCCCTTTCTCATGATCCGCCTTACGCCTTGGACTGTGTTTCCTGAGCTCTGTGAGTTACTCTCTGCCATGCCTATGTCCTCATTGCTGTTGCCAGGTCTTCTAAATTTTAAATAATCTTACATGCTCTCTTTAGCATCACTTCAGTAGTCTGCTTACTTCCCACTTAAGATCAATACAGAAAAAATCAACAGATAACAATTCCTTCAGGCACTTATCTCTGGACCATAAAGCATTGCTGGTACCTTTTTGCATCTGGTCTGTTAGCTGTCTTTCTCTCTTTACAGCAGTGGTTTTATCTGAGGTTATTTTGATTAGCAGGAAGTTAAGATTCCTGGAGAAACTGTGCTTGGAAGAGTGGTCCTGAAAATCTAAATACATATTAATTGTGCTGTTTTATGTTTTGTTGTATGGAACAAAGGAAATATGGGTTCACTAATAACACAAACAATGGACTTCAGATAAGTCCATGGACTCATAAAGCGTGAGGACTCTGGCCTTTTTGAAACCAAAGCAAAAGCCTCATTCTTGGTGAGACTGTGCCCTGAGACCTGCAGAGTCCCTGGTGTTGGGAGCAGAGCACATGAGTGATATGTAACCATTGCACCGGTACTAATACACTTCAGATTGGCAGCTATTTGGCAACTGCCCCTATCAGGGTACTTGCTCTGCATGACAATCCCCTCCACTGTCATGGGTTTGAGTCTGGTGGGGTTTTTGTAAAAGTAGGGGTAGACTCGTGAAGATTTGAGAGCCTCTCCTATTCCCATGTAGGATTTGGACCTACCCCTGGCCAGGGCCAGGCCAATCAGTGCCTCTGCCACCAAGGTATTTAAGAGGTGGCCCAAATGTTCTACCTCTCTCTTTTGGTTTCGTCTTGTTTTGAGCTGTCCTGTCTTTAATGTTGAGGAGTTTTTCTGTTGGAGGAGGGGGAGGAGAGAGGAGAGCATAGGAACATCACCCTGAGAAGAAAGAGGGGGAGGAGAGTCCCAGAGGAGAAGGAGAAGGAGAAGGAGAAGGAGAAGGAGAAGGAGAAGGAGAAGGAGAAGGAGAAGGAGAAGGAGAAGGAGAAGGAGAAGGAGAAAGAAGGACCTTTCCCTGAATTCTTGTGGTGGTTGAGATGGCAGGAAGGTGATTGCCTGTGAGCTGAGGGAATCGAAGGGAGCGAGAACGTCCAGGATGTGTTGGTATGTGCAGAGGCCCATGCAAGAGGGTAAAGAGACCAAGTATCAGTGGGGGAAAGCACCCAAACCGATCCATGACCCCAAGGGACTCACAAAGAGGAAGATGATTGCCTCCCATGAGGTGGACACCATGTAGCATGAAGGAGAGACTGCAAGGAGCCCTCTTTCTCAAGGAGGACCTGCCATGGACAATGAATAATGGCCAGATGGACTGCATCCCCCCACCTCCTCACCCACTTGCAGTGCCGGGGGAAAGGAGGTAGTTGGGAAGATGGGGAAAGGGCAAAGTGTATTTAAGACCGAGTTGTATTTATTGATTATTCCTCACTGTCCTACTTCGTAAATGGTGGTGGTGAATTAAATCTATGTTTTTCTCCCCAAGTCACCCTGGCTCTTTATCTGTCATCTTAAATGGCAGATTATTACCCTCCCTATCCTTAACCTCTAACCCTTGAGCCTTTTTTAGCTCAATTGCCTCCTTCCACATCACTGTGGAAATGGAGGCAGGGGGAGGAGTGAGCTGGAGACCATATGGGTTTTTGTCCCAGTCGGCTTGAACCACGACATCCACTTAATCAACAACAGCAAGAAGATTTTCCCTTGTTTTCCTTACCGTCAGACTCCGTCTCAGAGCAGGAAGGTTTGCCCAGCACATTTCCTCAGCACAGACTCCGTCTGAGGAAATATCCTACTCTCTCAGAGGAAATGTTCTACCTCCCTTTTTCCTCCCCAGCACCATGTGCCCACCTGGACCCCGCTCCCCACCAACAACTGAGGAAGGAGAGCAGCAAGCAAGGAGGTTTCTGGAGCTCGTCTCTCTCACCTCTCTCCTCCCTGACAGAGCCAGTGGACTGCAGCTCCAGTTTGGAATTCCCCTATCAGGGAAGAAAAATCCCTCCTGATTGCGGGAACCCAAATCTCTCACAGAGGTGGACGAGTGATGGAGTCCAAGTGCAGCTACTCTGACATGTCACCTCACCAGAAAAAAAATCATGCCTGCCCAAGTACCTCGGTATGGGGCTCCCAGTCAGCAGAAGCTCCAACGCTGAGGGGAGCTTTGACAGCTCAGGGACATGGTCACACCTAGTAGCCCTGGGGGGCACCCAAGGTTTACAGCATCTATACTTAGGCCCAGAAAAAATGCCAAAGTAATACAGGAGATAAAATAGCAGTGATATTGTAATATCACCAGGAAAATAGTGGATGTAGTCTGTACTGGGGAGCATCTGCTGAGTCTGGAAAAATCATGGTGAGTCTGAGAAGATGTCACAGACAACCATCACAGTCCTCATGTTTGGGAGCTCTGCACTGCCACCACTAACCCTAAGCATGTCTGGAAAATAGACCAAAATGTTTTGGAGGCTCTGCATGCACAGGAAATGGGAAGACAGATTTTTCTGACTTCACTGGACTAGTGGAAAAGGTAGGAGAGAATATAGTAAAAGAAAAGGCAGAGTTGAGGAAAGGTTTGGGAAGCACCGAGATGGTGAAGGTAGAGTGTTCCAGGCATAGTAGGAATGAGTGAGCCAGAGGGAGGGACAGAAGCGATGTGGCCAGAGCTATTAACCAGAAGGATGAACTGAACAGTTTTTCTAGTAGTCCAGAAGCAAAGACAGAAGATGTGCTTGTGAAGCCAGGCAGAAGTCTGAACAAAGTTTAGTCTATCTAGCAGGAAAGTCAATTATCTGCTTTTGTAGGAAGACCTGATAGCTGCACTTGGAGACAACACATCTAAGCAAACAAAAGGGCAAAGAAGGCACCAGTATCAGAAGCCTTTCTCATCAAGACTGAGAAAACTGATGCCCTCAGCCTTGTCCGAGGAAGCAGAGGAGACGAGCTTTAGGAAGGAAGAAAAATTCGACACCGGCTGTGTAGAAGCCAAAGGTGGGAGAGGCACACAGGAAGAGAGAAAGCCTACCAAAAAAGACACCATGTAAAAGCCACATCTGTGACCAAGGAGAAGTCATTGTTAGAACTTGAGTTTTATGAGCTGCAGTTCATAAGACATCTGCAGGCTGTTCCCAGAGATGGAGTTGGCAGAAAGGAAAGGAGCAAAGGTGGAGACCTGAGCATGTCTCATGAAGAGCAGTAGAAAATAAAGGGACAATCAGAAGTGGGAAAAGAAGCTAAGAAGTAGGGCTTACAGAGCACCAGGAGGGCAGTTCTCCAAGCAGAAGTGATGGCCTGAAAGGAGAAAAAATTTCAGAGAACTGAGATTTGGTTTGGAAAAGCAAGCTAACATCTTCAGTTAAAAAAGCATTGCATGGTCAAAAACAATTCAACAGCAACTAAGGTGGGGGCTGGAAGGAAAAAAAACATGAAATAACAGTGTGTCTTCTACCCTTAATACCAGGAGAAAACCACTGGGGACCTCATGGTGTTTTTGTAGGGGGAGTGTCTGTGTACTTCGGCTCCAAAAGGGTCACAGGCCTGAGGAAGTGGTGCTGGCTGCGATGGAGCTGCGATGGAGCCCAAAATGGGAACAGCATGGGTGTGAAAATGAAATTCCTGCTCCTTGCAAAGGTAAGCACCCACACTCACACAAAACTGGCAGGCAGCAAAGGCAAAAAGTGGTCTCTGACAGCAACTGTAAATGTTCTTTGGTTAACATCTGCCATAAAAAAAATAAAACACAAGAAAACAACTTACCAAGCAAAATAAAGCATTTAGCATTTTGGAAAGCCTTCAGTCTACACAGATTTTTTCATCTCTTGCACCACAAAGAAAACTGAACACTTTTTAAGTCACTGACAATTAGTCTGACATGTCCTCAGAGCTGCAGAGCTTTCCTCTTGAAGAGAGTCTGATCTCTTTTTCTCATAATATGACATACTTATTTTCAATCATGTAAAAAAACAAAAAGATACACAGAATAAAATTAATCAGAAAGATTTTAAAATAGAATACTACCAAAGTAATACAATATTTTGACAGAGAGAAGAATATTTGTCACCATAAATCAAAAATACCTTGACAGTATGCTTTTCTTTTAGAAGTGAGAAGAAAATTGGAATTAGGCCCAGCTCCTACAGAGACCTCTTCAATTTCCTTATTGAAGCAAAAATCGTACTCAGACAACACAGGTTTTCCTTATTAGGCTCAACAGGATCAAATGCAATATTAACTGAGGAATCACAAAAAATACTTGTTTAAGCACAGGCAGCCGTAAGACAAAGGACTGAGCACAACTGAGAGAGAGGCAATTTCTCTCCCTCAGAAAATGAAAGTGACTAACAAAAGGGAACTTTCTGCAACTTAGAATAACTGTTCTTTGCATGGACGCACACTCATGGCAATATTTGAAACTTTCAGTTTGGGGAAAACCAGTTTCTCTTTCTGGCTTAAGATCCTGATCCAAGCTCTTCTGTGGTGGAAGGCTTTGGCACTTGACTGGACTTATATTTGCCTGATTTGCGTACAAATTTTACCTGTTGAGTATTAATTTTGGCCCTACATGTTTTATTGCAGAGATTTGGAAGAAGCTTTCATTAATAATTTTCTTTTTCCAGAGGTCATACTTTCTTCTACTGACAAGCAGATGTTTAATGTGTCCTTTTACTTACCTAGCTTATGAGACCTGTAGTTTCACGGTCACTTTTAGATGCCAACAACTGACTACAGTTACTGTTTACGTTCCTTACAATACCACAGAGCTAGACAGAATATCTGAGGTTGCTTATTTTCATTATATGCATAGTCTATATATAATAGTATTTTTAGAGCATTGGGTTATGTGCTTTACAGTTAACAGCTAGGTTTGAAGCCTGAAGATGATAGACTATTTTCTCTCGTAAAGAAAACTCTGCTAATGTCACTGCTGTTTCCTTAGCACTCCCTGAAAATTGGTTCCTTCCTAACTCTCTGGAAAGCATCTTGCTTTTTATTTTAAAAGAACAACCAAGAACAAAACTCAAATAATAACAATTCTCCAGTTTTTGGCAACCAAAAAGCACAAAATATGTCCTACTTGGAGTGAAAACATGCAAGAATGAAAGGAAAATGCTGAATAAAGCTGACTAGGAAGGAGAAACTGAAAAATAATTCCTTTAGACAAAAAACGATCAAGTTCTGATAAAGAAAAAAAAATAAGTAGGTCTCCATTTTCAACACCAGACATGTTTATTTAGCCTTGCCATAGTTCCTAACGAGTCAAACCATACTTCACCACTGTGAAAATTTATTTAAACAAAAATGAGTTTCAACAAGAAAGCTACACTTATGTGCTTATTTCTTTCAGGAAGTAATCTATTTCCATTATAATAGAATTCCTTTATTCTTGATACAGGTCTATGGATTGTAATAGAGTTACCTCTAAAATAAATTAATGTCCATAACTTGTGTTGTGCAGAAAACCGTGAGAGCAGGTTCTGTACATTTCTGTGAGGTAGTTAAGTGGCCTAATTTCCATTAATAAAGAAAGTGCCCTAGTTCCCATTAACACCATTGACACCATTCATTAAGATGACTAAAGTTAGAGAGTTCTTAAATCTTGGCCCATATTCTTTGAAGAAAACACAGAGCCGAAGCCAAGGAGATGTTCAGTGAAAGTTTGAAATGCACGATGAAGCCCTAGTTCTCCACTGCTGCATGTCTCCTGTGGTCATATACAGCTGGGTAGAGTTCTCGTAAAATACTACCCGACAAGAATTTTACACATGTGTAGAAAAGACCTGGTTTTTGCAGAACATATACACTGAGTATCAGGAAAAATGCTGCCGTTACCAAGACCCTTCAACACAATGAGTTTAAACTGTTAGCAGGCAATTACTATTTCCATTTTACTGATAGAGGACTAAAACAGAGAGACAAAGTAAGCTAGGCTGGATGGAAATGCCCAGGAAAATTTAATAGAGTTAATCTGTGATTTTCAGAGTGGATTAATTAAACCACAAACATTTCTATGTAGACATCCATTCAAAACTAAAGCTGCTTTTATTCTATTCAGTGTTATTTTATTCTGAAAGTGTATTAATTTAAATCAAATTGCAACCAGTTCTGTTGTCAGTAAGAGTATACAAATTGAGGTTCAATACAGTTCACAGTCACTTTTAATTTACACTTTTTCCAAATTTTATTAGTTGTCCTGAGTGCCTGCACTCACATCAGAAGCATGCCAACGTGCACAGTTAAGGATGAGGCTCTTCAGCTGCAGGATTTGTCCTCTCCATCAGCTCTTCCTTAGGGTGCTGCTCAACCATCCTTGTTATCACCAGATGACACAGCCCTGGGTCCTTGACTCTGTGGGAGCCAGAGGAGGTATTCCTGTCTTTCCCTGTCACCTACGACATAGTGACAGCTCTCAGGGAGAGCATTTCATGCATTTAACGGGAGGACCAGACAAACACGCAGCATCTATTGACTAGGGGCCAGGAGGAAGCACTCAACCCAGGAGGGTGCGTTCATTGACCTCTGTAGGCACCAAAAGCAGAGAAGTAATGTGACACATCACAGGGGACACGGAGTTATGTTTTCAGCAGCCAGTCTAAAAACTTGATAGGTAGCTTCACTACTTCACCAAGATCAGACTTGCGGAGGTGTACCTCAATGATAAACATTAAAAGATGTCACTGAGTAAGTTCTATAAATATCCACTATATTTTCCTTCCAAGTATTTTTTTTTTAAAATCATATTCAGCCTGGAATTGTAGTTTCTTACAGCAAGTTTTTGTGCAATTCTTATACTTCCCAAAACTGAATTAAGCTGAAGGGATCTGGAGTGATCCCATTCACGTCAGGGCAGTACAATTGTATCAGTACCTAGGGGGTTATTGCAGTACCGCCTATGGATCAGCCATTGGCAAGAGTCAAATACTCCTCCAAGACACAAAATTGCGTGGAATGCCGTGCATCCACTTCCACCCGTGTGCAGCCACTGTCTAGGTTAAGACACAGGTTTTAAGGTCTCTGCACCTTTTTTGAACAGTATTTCCTTCAGCTTCATAACACATGGTTTCCTCAGTTCTCTGTTCTTCATTCAGTATGTCAATCCCGTCTAGGCATGAACGTAGCCAGAAACCATCTTAACCTTTGAGTTACAAAAACACTAGAGAAAAAAAAAAACAAGAGGGGTTTTTCTCTCGTTTTTCAGTAGTTCCTGGCAGTTAATAATGAGTCCATCAAGAATAAATACATAGCTAAATAAATACAGCGTCATTGTCCATAGCCCGTGAATGTAGACGGCCTTACTCTACTGTTTTTGGAGTTTCCTAATAGGAGAGAGTAACTTAAAAGTAATAGAACCGTTATCCCTAAGAGGCTGCCTACGGGGTGAGGGAAATGTGATGCTGAGGTTTGTTTAAGATGCAGAGGGTACAGTATACAAAACAAAACAAAACAAATTAAAAAAAAACCAAACCAACAAGCCAGCTTTAAGACTAAGAGGTTGAGTGCCACCTTTGTCCACGAAAGAAACTCGGGCCGATCTTGAGTCCCCTTGAAGAGAGGTAAAACTTCTGCTGTTCAGGAGACTACGCGTATTTTAAAAATGTTATTTAAAACTCTTAACTATTTAACCTTAAACGTCTTACAGCTAAGTGAAAATCTTGAAATCTCAGGGAAACGCCCGATTCATTTTCGGGGACGGAGTGGCGAGGGCGGGGGGCAGACGAGCGGCTTCTCTACCCTCGGAGCCGTTCTCTACATATGTAGCGAGAAACGTCCTGCTTTCCTTTTATTTCCCAAGGTAACTCTCGAAACGCCCCCACCGCTCAGACCCTCGCGAAGGGGGGTCACCGGCCGCACCGGCCCCACCGCGCCCCGAAGAGCCGCCGGCGCCGCCCCGGGTCTGGCCGCCTGTGACCCACGGGGGCGCGTCGCACCGCCGCCTCCGGGCCCCGGCTCCACAGCGAGCTTTTATTCGCACCACGTTTCTCATAAGAGGGAAAATAAGAAGGGGGGAGAAAAAAAAAAAAAAAAAAAAAAAAAAAAGGAAGAAAAAAGAAATCAAAACCACCATCAACAAAAACGAGGGAGGGGAGGAGAGGGAGCTGCCTCACCTCCTCCCGCCGCCCCCCCGGCCGGCGAGACAGGGTGTCTGCGGGCCGGAGAACCGACCGCGGAGTCGCTGCCCGTCGGCCGGGGGCTGCCTCCCCCGGCGGAAAAGCTGTTCGGGGCGCTCTGGGGAGAGAAGGTCTCCGCCCGGCTCTCTCCTTGCCGGCGGTGAGTGAGAACGGGCGCTGCCCCGGGACCCCCCGGCTTTCAAGCACGGAGCGCCGGTGGGGCGCGGCGAGCCCATCGGGCTTTTTCCCTATGGAGGGAAAAGTACCGGGGAAGGGGAAAAGATGCCTTTCTCTGGGCTTCAAACGCGTGCCTGTCAGCGCGACGTGCTCCTGGCAGAGCGGGCAATCCCACTGCAGCAAATGCTCCCCGGAGCCGCGCTTTAACGGGGTCACTGAAGACAGACACGCGAGTCGTGGGACATATCTCCACCCGGGAACTAAGCAAAACAAGAGGCTTCGCCCCGCGACGGCGGCTCCCCAAGCGCAGAGGCACCACCGCAAGCCCTGCCCGGCCCGTGGGCCGCGGTGCCGGCCCTGAGCCCAGGGGGGGTCGTGGAGCCCCCACGGAGTCCCCCTCCGCCGTAACGCACCTGCCGCTGCGGGGGGCTCAGGATCTGCAGGGGGTGCAAAGGTCTGCCTTTCCCAGCTGCCTCCCGGCAAAGTCTGCAATACTTCCCCCAAGGAGCAGTAGATACATTAAAAAAAAAAAATTATTAATGCATGAAAATAGCAATTGCCTTTTAACATTAAGAGATTCCCTGAGGAGGGGAGCAAGGCTGCCAGGAGGATTTAGTAGCCGGATCCACGACAAACAACGTTGTCACAAGCTCTGCTAGGGGAAGTAAACATAGGATAGCTCAGGTTTCTGTAGGAGGAAAGCACGGGAGACTTGTGTACCAGACAAAAAAAAAATATCGTAAGGCAGCAGGAACCATTTCCAGACTGAGCCCAAATTACGAATCCAGCGGCATCGACGCGTGACATTAAAGATTTCAGCACAAAACTCCGATACAGCTCGAAAACGCTCGGAAATCCCGGGGAGACTGCAGTATTTTAGCGAGGATTCAAACACCCAGCCTCGAGCCTGTTGCCCCGTTTCGGGAAATGTTTGTTTGCAGGCGCGATTAGAGCAGCTGCAGCCCGGGCGAGGTAACATCGACTTTAAGTCAGACCTACCGAATCTCGCCCCCCTCTCAAAGCCGGTTTCTGCGATGGGCCATTGTTTCCCGGCCGCTCCCGGGACGTCCCGGCCCGAGCGTGGCGGGCGGCGGCGGGAGCGGGCCCGGCCCGCGCAGGTCTCCCGGTGTCCTTACAGCACAGACAACGAAGAGAAGGTTTTGTATTGCACTTTATTTTTTTTTTCTTAATCTAGGAAACCCCACGCCGAGCAGCAAAACTGCTGAGTCTGCTCCCAGATTTCTAAAGAGCTTGTGCTTCAAATTGCAGCCGGGCGCCGCAGGCTGCTGCTCCTGCTATTCCACTTCTCACGAAAGGTACCGATACTTTTTTGGGTTTGCTTTTTCGGTTGGTTTGGAAGGGATTTTTTGTTGGTGGTGTTTGTTGGTTTTTATTGGGTTTTTTTTGTCAGATCTCATCAAAGGTACTACTGTGGAGAATGCGTCCCAAGTTCCCGGGAAGTGCCTTTGCTTTTCCTGCCGACGCTCGCTTCTGTTGTGCCTAAGCTGCCGCGGAGCTTTTAGTAATTCTGCAAACACGGACATTAAAAGGATGTCCCGGTAGGGCAATGAGCCATGAAATCCCGCTGTTCCTTTACATAGTAGCAACATCCACATGAAAGAGCAACCACCCGATGCCATCAAATATAATCGCGTAGATGGAGAGTATTAGCGGGATGGAAAAAAAAAAAAAAAAAAAAAAAAAGACAAAAGACCTGGCGCCAGTTGCTTTTTCTCCATGGCTCTTTCTCGCACGCACACCCGCAAAAGAACCAAACCACCTGTACCTTCAGCAGGATTTAACCGAGTGGAAAACTGAGTTATTTGGCACCATCGGCCGCTAAATATGAGGCAGCCGGGGCAAACTCCGCCCGCGGGCAGAAGCGGCCCCGGTGCTACTCCCCTCGGCCGCGCCGGGAAGGTGCCCGCTCCCCCCGGGGCCCCGAAAGGAAAACCGGAGCCATCACCCCCTCCAGCTCTTCTTTCCTCCCTTCCCGACCCGTCGGTCCCCCCACTCCCTCGGGCCGGCGCAGCATCATCTTGCTGTCGCCGTCCAGGAACCCGGAGAGACGAGAGCGCCGCAGCCCCGGAGCCACGGTGAGGGTCGCGGAACCATGCCGCCCCGACGGGGCGATTCCTCGCAACTTTTCGCGGTTTTGTGGCCATTCCGGCAATCTTTTCTCGCTTTTTCTCTGGCAGGTGCTGCCGCCGCATTTCCCGGAGCCCGGGCAGGGCGATCGGGAGGGGCCCCGAAGGGGCCGCCCCCCATGGCCTTCCAGGCTGCAAGTCCTTCGGGCTGCTGAGCGACCCCCGGCCCCCTGTGTCCCCTCAAGAGGCAGGGGAACTCAGCCGTGTCCGGGCTGGTGCCGGCCCCTCCCGGCCAGAGTCCCGGCAGCAGCGGCGGGAGGAAAACGTTCACAGGGAAGCGGCAAAGGGGACGGCGTGGGGACAATCATCGAAGGTGAAATATTAAATTTCCGCCGAGAACATACCGCTTCGACTGCATTTTTGTCAGGAATCCGAAATTAAAAAACACAAGACAAACAAATGGGAGGGAGGGGGTAGTCCCAAACGAAAGCAAAATAAGACCCGCCTGCTACAGAGCCTTCGGTAACCGCGCCGCTAAGCTTCCTCCAAGACCTTCCCAGCCGGGATTATCGCCGTGCTTGGCTCCTGTCCCTGCTGTGCCCGCTACCCCTCGTCGTGTCCGTGGGAGCCCCGCGGGGCCGGGATTTATATCTTTTCTCGGGATTTACACGACCCCAAAACCCCCGCTCGTTACAAGACACCCCGCGACACCCCGCGAGCGGCGGCCGGGGCTGCTCGCCTCCGCCGGAGGCTCTTCAGGACGGGGTGGGGGGCTGATCCGGCTCGGGGATTACGGGACAGGGGCAACAACCCACCCCCCCCACCCCCCCCCAACTGCCGTGTGGGATTGCAGTGCCATCCCCTGCCCCTTCTCCTTCCCCCTTCCTCTCCGGTTGCATGGGAGTGCCGAGAACCACTTCTTCGCCCCCGGAGGTCGAGTCCCGAGAATGCCCCGGAGCCCCGATCCCGCCCCCCACCCCCTGAACCCTCGCTGGCTCCGTGCCGGGGGCATCTGCCCTGCTCCGCTCCCTGCCTGCTGCGGGCCGAGTGCGGCCGGGCCCCCCCGCGGGGCTGCCGCCCGCTCCTCCGCGCCTCGGCGGTGGGCGGCCCCCCCCTCCCCGTCACCCCCGTCGGGGCGGGCCTTGCCGGGGGCGGGCCGTCGGGCTTGAGGCTGTGCCGCGGCGTGGGAAAGCTCCTCAGAGAGGGTTTGCTCTGCTGGCGGTGCGGAGACGGGGCCGGTAGTGCCGTGCCGGTGTCGTATTCCCCCCACGGATTTATTTATCCCTGCCCCCCAACGCCGGCTATAAGCTGTGCCGCGTCCTGTGCTCACGATGAAGCGACCTTGCGAGGAAACTACCTCAGACAGCGACATGGACGAGACTATAGACGTGGGGAGTGAGAACAACTACTCGGGGTAAGTGGGGCACCTCCGCCCACCCCCCCGGGCGCCGGCGGGGCCAGGGATGCGCCCCGGGATGGGGCAGAGCGAGGGGGGAACCCGGTCGCCCCGGCTGGGGTGGGGGGGACTGTACCTGGGAGGGCGGCCCCTAAATTCGAAGCGGGGTGCGGTTTTGTCCCCTTCCAGGTCAACTACCAGCTTGTTTATAGCCCCCCAAGAATTATTTGCCCCGCGGTCAAGCTGCCCGAGCCTTGAAATTATGCGGAGCGATCAAGTAGCTTGTGAGCCGCCAGGCTGCAGTTCATTAGCTCCGCTTAATTTGCCATTTTCAATCAGACCTTTTCTAGCTCCCGGGCAGGCCGAACAACCTAAAGGAATCGGCCCCGGTGGGAAACGAGCTGTGGGAAGTGAGCAGGGCTGCCCAGCCGTGGGACGGTCACTCGAGCAAACCTCCTGCCCGAGGCAGGGCTGGGCCGGCCTGGGGGCTCTGCAGGGTCCGCGCTGGTCTTCAGAGGTGGCCCTGCCAAATTAGGGGCACATGCATGAGAGCCCCATCTCGTCCGCATCAATGGCTAAATGAATATTAAAAGCTACTGGGTTTATTTTTTTTTTTCCTCGCTCACGATGAAATAAAGGAACTCTCCGGGGTAACGTAGTTTTAAAAGTGGGGTTTGAATTCTGCTTCTGATGCAGGGCAACACAACAGGCCCAGGCTGGGCAACTGGCTTTGTACTTGAGCATCTTTTGCTTCTTGCAGCAATGGGCAGGAATGTCAAAACCTGGCAGCCAGGCAGAGGTTGTGGCATCGAATATGTGTACTTACTACTGCCGTTAGCGTATGGAGGTGGTTCACGTGGTTTTGGACTCAGTTCTTCAGCCTGTATTTGGTAGGCAGGGCTTTATATGCAATGAAAGCAAAATCAGCTGAGCTGGGCCATGAACCCTCTCCAGAAAGGGACTTTATTTCCAACAGCGTTCTGTCAATTCAAAAGTTATGCTGGAACAATCGAAAATGAAAGACCTCTTTCTCTAAAAATATTACAAGGTGCAAAACATGCCTTCTCTATGCTGAAAATGGCATGAGAGGGACTATGCACACTTAATACAGTGACCTAAGGTATCTTCAAAGAGCGATGTCAAAGTGTGCAACAGCTGACAAACTTTTATTGTTTCACAGGCAAAGTAATAGCTCTGTCATTCGATCAAATTCCCCAACAACAACTTCTCAGATTATGGCCAGAAAGAAAAGAAGAGGGGTACGTTACCTTTAATTCTTTTCCTGTGTGACAATTTGCATGTCTGCTGTGATTTTGACCTTCAACATTTTTTATAAACAATGTGTTTTGTTTTTTTGGGAATAGATTATAGAGAAAAGGCGCCGTGATCGTATAAATAACAGTTTATCAGAGCTGAGGCGGCTTGTGCCAACTGCTTTTGAAAAACAAGTAAGCCCTTTTTTTTTTTTTTTTAATTCTGTATCTCATCTGGCAATGTCAGTTCTCTTGTAAAACTCATTAGAATAATACTGTATGTGTCCTGATCTGGCACAAAGCAGGCATTTCAATAAAATGCTTTCTTGTGGAGAAACTATTAGAAACATAATTCATTATAAGGCTGAAAAACATTTCCATTCTTTGGCTTGTTTTTCCCTAAAGGGTAACTGTGTTGATGTTGCCTCTGTTCTTTCGATGAATTCCAGTAGTGGTTTTGTTAAAAATGTGCTTTACTCTGTATTTAAAAAACAATAATAAATAATAACCACAGCTCTCCCAAACCTGTATGTCAGTTAGACTTCTGTCTAAATTTTTAATTGTAGTCTCCATTGCCCCTACTTTTAGAAACCTTTAATTTTTAATCTGTAATTTCAGCTGCAAACTAATCAATGCAGTTTCCTGCATAAAAAAAGATAAGAGACAGTCTGGATTATTCGTGTTTTAAAATGACTCTTTGGAACCACTGCATTAAGAGGGGGAGTAGGCCCATGTCATGTGAACTGGCAAGTCAGTGATACGTTCAAAGACTTTCACTGAGAAAGTAATTATTGGGAAGGCTGGAAGGATTCAGCTAACTTTGATTCAGGTAACTTTGGTTCAGCAACTTGGTCATGAAATTACAGTCCAAAACCTTAGAATATATTATATCCTGTAAGAAGGGTATTCTGTTTATGCTGTTCAAATTAAATTATTTATTTATTTTCTGTACGTCGATTTTAATTTTGGGGGCTTTGATTAAATACTGAGCCTTATCTCTGTTTTGGTGGAGGTATTTGAAGATCTATGGCTAGGTGCAGTTGACGCTGCGTTTCAATAAAAATGAACCGATTGAAAATAAAGAACCCGACTTCCTCATAGTAGAAAAGTAAAAAACAGAAAGTAAAATTTGAGAGCAGGATTGCGAGGTGCTGAATGCCAGCGGCAACTGCATAAAAAGCTGCGCACTGTATTAGGCCTGTTACATCTCTGGTCTGAACAAAAGCTACAAAGAAATTTTAGATACTGTAATCATGGTGAGAGCATCACTTGTATCACCTGCATTACACTTTTAATAGCTACCAGTTGTAACTGTGCCCCTCTGTAAGTTCTGGCAAAATGGAATGACAGACATATTTTCGGCTAGATAAACAGGGGCAAGGGACAACAGTTGTTTGTCTCATTTTATTGTTTACTTCTTGAAAACCACAAACATTATAAAACAAGTCCTACAGAGCCTTTGGACATTACCCAGCACCATGCAGTTTTTAGCTATTAGTCACTCTCACTGAGACGACTTGTCCTGTGTCGATGGAAAAGATGAAGTCTGAAGAAAACTACAGGATGTAGTCACATGTAAAATGGGGAATACTGACCAAAAATTCACACATGCACCAGCCTTTGTCCAGGAAAAGTGCCGAAAGCGATAAGCAGATCGAAAAAAAGCGTATCGGCGGAGAAATGAGTGCATGCTGTATTTCGTTCAGAAAGCCCCACCATTTTTCTGCAATATGCCAAGGACAAAGTCATCAGTCCTTTTCCAGCTCCTTGACATTCAGCTCACTTAAGTTTCCAAGTTGGAGGTTTAGTTTCGCTTCCGCCTCTCTCCCTCTCCAAATCACAGCTCCGCTCTACAGAGTCCCTCTAAGAGATTAATGCTGGCAAACAGGGCTGGGGCAGAGGGTTTAAGACTTACCTAACCTGCACGCGTGCAGCCAGGGTGATGCTGGCTGAGGTTGCGGGACGGCGGATGGCAGCGAGGCAGCCTGGGCAGTAACTGAGAGAAAAATTTGGCTTGTGAGATGCGATCCGCCGGTGGCTGCGGCTTGCGCAGCCCTGGTTTTAACTGATGTCAAGGGATGGTGTCTTGCGCTGGAATAACATTTGCGTGGTGATCTCAGCTCTATGCAGATACTGAAGGGAATGCCACTGTACAGAATAGTTTTATTTATACAGTAATATATTAATACTACATTTTCGGTTGTATTTTGTACTTTTCTGGCACCTATTGTAGCTCTGTGAGCCAGATCCAGTAACAGAAAAGATTGTTATTGACAGACGAGCTGAACTCTTTTTTTTTTTTTTTTCCCCCACAGTATTTAGCTTCAGATCTCTGCAAACTAGGCCTCTTACTACTTAAATACTGTGGACTGTGCAGGGTTTTTTCAGAATGAGAATAGAATTTTCAGCAGCCAAATGACATGTCAAAAATTAACAGGCGATTGAAAGAGATACTTCTGGGTGTGTGTCCACAGGGACACCTACTGGTAAAAGCAGAAAAAAAAAATGTTGTGGCAGGGTCTTAGTCACTAACTGTGCAGACCTGTCCTGCCAGCTCTCCATTTGTGTTTGTGGTTTAAAAGAAAGTCCAGAATGTTATGTATGTCACATTTCATGAAGATGTCATCTCTACACTATCTTCAAGGCCAGACCTGCAGTGAGCAATAGCAAAATTCTGCTTAGTCCTTAGACAAAGTCTGGGAGGCAGATGCTCGTGAGAGAATTAAGATGAGAATGTCCTAATGATAGGGGAAATTGAAACCATAAGGCTGAGCTCACTGGAAAGTATATCAAATTAAAGTTTCTAGTTCTTGTAAGCCATTATTTATATGAGTCTCTTATCTCAAAGGGATCTGCCAAATTAGAAAAAGCGGAAATACTGCAAATGACAGTGGATCATCTGAAGATGCTTCAGGCAACAGGAGGTAAAGGTAAGGAGTTGATGGTTTCTTTTCTAATATTTGGGGAAAACTCAGCAAAAAAAGTGCTTTGAGGAGCTGTGATAGGCGTTTCCAGATTAAAGGAGTGGAAATCAATGCTAATGGCAGGATTGAACTCGTGGGAAAGAACTACTGGGACAAAAGAAGCACTTGACCCTGGGCTTGTGTTTGCTTTCATAACACTGTGGGAGTAAAGGCTTCATTCACAGGCAGCCCAGTCAGAGATTTGTTTGGGGTTTCCAAAGAGCACTGAAATCTGCACAGGGAGACAAAACAAATACACAAACACCAAACATAAACAGGAGGTTTGTGGCAACAATTGTGTAGCACAAAAACCATGCTAAACCTCATTACCCAGCAGCTATACCGAAGGAAGTGGATGGAGAGGAACTTTCATTATTGTTTATGTATCTTCTTTGTTCTGGAAAGACTTTTAAATGCCAGGTTAGACCGTCTTACTCACCAGAACAAAACCCAGCCTTGCTCTATGCAGCTCCAGTTATCTGCCAAAGCAGACAGGCAGACAGCTAGCAGTGCTCTCTGCACTCATATTTTTATATATTTACACTCTATTTGTGTGTCAGGAGGTCTGGGTGGTGGCTCCCTGGGAGTGGGTGGTGGCATGACACAGGGGGCTGCGCTGGTTGACCCCACTGGATCATCTGACTGCCGGGAGTACCTCGCTTGTGCAAGCTGACAGTCCCAAGGCGGGAGGCCAAATGATTTCAGCCACCCACGAGGTATTCTGTGTAGTCATGATTTTGGAACTTATTTGGAGAGGAAAACTTGCTGGCCTCCTCTAAGCATGGTCCCATGTCTGTGCCATCGACCGTGGTTATGGCTCAAATCAGTGCAATGGGAACCAGACGATTTTTCTCATTGACCCATTCTGCCATATAGGTAGAATGCTAGAAAAGAAGCGACTGCTCCTTTCTCCCTCCTGTTTTTAATTGAACTCAAAATTTTTTAGTCCATGACTGAATTACTGCTCCTTTCTGTACCTTACAGTGATTATAGAATTCAGCTTATAATTCGTACATGCTTAACAACAAATAGGAAAGGCTGTCATTTCTGAAAATTAACACAAAGCTGACATATGTCTTTTTTAGGTCTTAAGAGGCTTTTGCTGAGCGTCCATTTAAGCTTAAAATTTATGGATAGCTTGTTCTATCAGAAAGTAATTTTATTGCCCTTCGTGTAACAGACACACCTCTTGATTCCTCAGAAAATGTGCAAAATTTAAAAAATAAGTTAATTTCTGTATCTAAAAACATCCTTTAAAGAGCACTATTCAGTCAGTAAAGCTACATTCTTGAAAGTTACAAAACACCAGAATCGAATCATACTTGTGCAATCTGAATTCAATTCCTCCGTGCGTATGCGTGACGGTGCCGTTCTTACCAGCCTGGTTACGTGCCTGTTTTCCACAAGCTCTGTCTCGCCGGGTGCGTGGCGCGAACAACGCTCAGTTGCTGAGGAAAGAGGGGCCTGTTTCGCTTCACCCCCCCCAGGAGACCCGGCCCCCGCTTCACGCTGTGCATCGTCCCTCTGGAAAGCTGCGCCTCCCACCCCTCCGATGTCGACAGCGACGATCGGAAGCCTCCTTTACTAGCAACCCTTCTTCCCCTGCCTCCCCACCCGAAAAAAGTATGTGGGGGTTTATTTTATAACTGGATCAGGTCAGGTGGCCCAGGTGGAGAAGGGGATGAAGTGGCTGGGATGGGAGCAGTGGGGCAGAGAGAGGTGTCAGTAGAGCCCCAGCCTTGGGCTGTGGCAGGACAAGCTGGATTTTGTGAGCAGTCCCAGGTCCCGCAATCTCTTCCTTGGTCTGCCACCGCCGTGACGCTGGCTTATACCCGCAGCCGCCTTCTGCACCGTGGTCCATTGTGGGTGGCACGTCAGTATAATACCCGGTTGCTTCACAAATACTGTGGCTTTATCGTCTCCTTCTGACGCAGAGATAAGAGTAATCTCACTGCATGGATTAAGAAACTTTAAGAAAAAGAGGTTTGTGAGTTACTACTGGGCAAAGTTTAAGCCTGCATTTCCTGCTTGCTTAATGTTTTACTTTGCAACCTAAGTCACAGCTTTAAATATAATTTCTTAGGGTGTTTTTAAGGCAGATATTTATTTGCAAGCACAGTTATTTCCACTTTGTAACTTGAGCCAGAAAAGTTTTTGGATCAGCAAAAAAATTTGTTCCATCATTTTTCCAATGGACAAAAGTTATTAATGCAGTAGGGAGAAATGGATCCTGATGCCTTTATGCTCCCCTGCATTGAAGGTTGGGGAGGACTCAACTTCCTTCTGCTCACGCGGAAATGGAGGACACTCGTGGCGAGGAATGCCAGGGGCTAGACAACCTGGGGTGGAGTTGGCCACTGCTAAGCGTGTTGAGCCTTAGTTGGGCAAAGTGGGAGAAAATCTGATGTGGCTCCTGTCCCTTCTCTGCTTTTTGGAACTGCCCAGGCAGGCAGGCTGCTGCATCTGAGGTCCTGCACGGACTCTGTGTTTCTGCCTCCCTGGTGCAGGTGCAGGCAAAGGTCTCATGTTCACGCTGAGTTATTATTTTGGCCTGGGGCCAGGGCTTTTCCCTGACGGTGCAAGCAAGCACAGGGGAGGAGTAATTTGTCAACAGTGAGTCGCTTGCTGGGACCTCTGTGGTTTTATTGCAGCTTCACTGCAAATTTAGCTTGGGTGACTGACATCTGGATTAGCAACATAGGTTAATATAGCTAGAATGGCTTAGCCAGTGTCCTGTGTGCGGAGCAGGGGGTTACCAGGATAGCTGAAGTAAAAATGAGACTTGCCGTTCGCTACAAAACACAGACATGTACACATGTGGGGGGGATGTTCTTGGGTTTTGGAAAGAAAGAAGAAACAACATTTTTAAGTCTCTTACCGAAGGCAGAAGCCAACACAGGGGAAACCTGGAAAAGATAACCATCAAAATCAAAACATAAAGAAGCCTGGGAGTCCCAGCTCTCATCTTCCCTCTGTTTTCCTGTCTCGGCCACCATAGGAGACTGAGAGGGAGCCAGGATCACCAGGACTTTTGGCACGACTCGTCACAGAGCCAGAAGCTCAGGCTCGGGAAGCTGGTGACAACCACATCCCCCACGTCTCCTCCGGTCCAAAGGGAAGGAGGCCGGGAAGCCCTGGCTTGAGCCGCGCGCTCTCAGGACTCCCAGGCTGGCTGACTCATGGCCAGAGCTGGGAGGCAGCTTTGGCTGCGTGTCAGCCCTTCTGAAACCACCGGAGGTTCTGGAGCCTCCGGGGTGGGGGCAGTCCCCACGCCAGGATAGCTGGCACCCGAACAGGTACCCTGCTAGCTCATTGCTGCTCTCCTGCCTGGT
This sequence comes from Trogon surrucura, assembly GCA_020746105.1. Lineage (NCBI taxonomy): Eukaryota > Metazoa > Chordata > Aves > Trogoniformes > Trogonidae > Trogon > Trogon surrucura. The sequence goes on from CM036618.1 coordinate 60,091,750, forward strand.
GTTTGCTTCTCAGGAGTTCGCTCAAACCGCAGCATCTGCACGGATCACTTGGTCGCGGTGGCTTCGGCAGGGAAAAAAGCTGCGAAGAGCCCGTGCTTGCTGAGACTAGTCCTCGACCCCTCGCGTTCAGTGACCTGCTGGCCGAACCAGCGTTTGTCTTGGGTTTCCTACAGCCTCAGCTGAGCAGGGCAGCCTGCGTCAAAATGGCTGTTGTCATTTGGCAAAAAGGGGTATATATATGGCTGGCGGGGGATTTGTGGCGACATCTTTAAATGTGCCCAAGTTAATTCTGTAGTGTGGGCATGCAGCAATAGAAAGGCTCTTTTCTTGCTTGAAAGTCAATAAAAGTGAAAACAACTGTCTAAGGTGCCAACATTTTTCAGTAAGACTGAGTTTGTTTCATGCCAGAGAGTGCAAGGCCTAATGCAGGTATTGCTGCCGCATTCCTGCATAATTAAGGTATTTGATCTTTATATACTAACATACAGCATAGTCACGCGTACCTAAAAATTTTCACTGAAAGCAAGAGGAAAAAGCACCGCACTAGTGGTATGGAGTGGATGGAACATTATTTCTTCAGGGAGACTACCTTTATACTAAACCAGGAAATTTCTAAAGACCAAAATAGGTTTTTGTAGTTGATGATCTGCAGCTTAAGCACTAGATTTGATGCTAGATGCTTTTATAAAGGGAATATCATTTCATGTGCATTTAATAAGACTTCTCTTTTCTTTTTTTATGCTTTTTTGTCCTAAGCCTGTGGAGCTCCAGTTGCTGTTTGTTGAAGTACCTCATGGGCCATATGACTGTCAGTCTTCCATCTCCAAATTAGCAATGGCATTACATAAAACGTTTTCTCAGTAAAGCTTTTTATTGTGTGTGTGCAGAGTCATGACAAGATGGTTTTAGTTTGTAGTTAAGTAACACCGTATGTCATATTGTCTTAATGACTCTGTGAAGTAGATGGGACCCTGGCAGCAGTTACAACTATCTCACAGCATTGAGAAGTAGTTTGAAAGCATCACAATGAATACCAGTGTAGGGAAGAGAAGGCAGGGTAGTACATGCAAGCTCTCTGATCTCCAGCCTGTTTCTTTGTGTGGATAAACATCTCGTTCACACACACACGCGCAGGATCAACACTGCACTGCAGCAGCTTGCTGAGGAATTTCAGGAGAGGCATCGTGTGCCTTTTTAAGTATCGCAAGTATTTATGGACTTAATTCTTTTCATTTGTATATTGTCTGCAAAAAACAACTGCAGCCTATTGCATTACAGGGATGGCCACACAAATAATTTACAGATCAGAGAGCAAACTTCTCACGTTGCAGACCTTAACCCGTACATGGGAGACTTGGTAGCAGATCGCGGACCAGGTTAGCCCTGTCACCTCGTAACATCGGCTAGAAAGCTGGCGTGACACTCAATGCATCGTTTTGCTCTCCCCTTGCAGGTTACTTCGACGCTCATTCCCTGGCCATGGATTTCATGAGTATCGGCTTCCGGGAGTGCTTGACAGAAGTCGCGAGGTACCTGACTTCGGTGGAAGGTCTCGACACGTCCGATCCCCTGCGCGTTAGACTCGTGTCTCACCTGAGCACCTGTGCCTCTCAGAGGGAAGCTGCTGCCATGACCTCCTCCATGGCCCACCACCACCACCACCACCACCACCCCTTGCACCCTCACCACTGGGCAGCCGCCTTCCACCACCTTCCCGCTGCTTTGCTGCAGCCGAACGGACTCCACGCCTCCGACGCTGCCCCGTGCAGACTCTCCTCAGATGTGCCACCCCATGGCTCTGCCCTGCTCACCGCCACCTTCGCCCACACCGACGCCGCCCTCAGGGTCCCCTCCGCCGGCAGCGTCGCTCCCTGTGTCCCTCCTCTCTCCACCTCCCTCTTGTCCCTCTCGGCCACTGTTCATGCCGCAGCGGCGGCAGCTACAGCTGCTGCCCAGAGCTTTCCCCTCTCCTTCACAGGCGCCTTCCCGATGCTTCCCCCCAGTGCGGCCGCTGCCGCCGTGGCCGCAGCGACGGCCATCACCCCTCCATTGGCTGTGTCAGCCACTGCCAGCCCTCAGCAGGCTGGCAGCGGGGGCAGCACGAAACCCTACCGACCCTGGGGGACTGAAGTTGGAGCCTTTTAAGTCACCCCTCTCCTTTCCTGGACTGGCTCCTTCCTCTCCCTCAGCACATGCCTGTGTGCACACACACACACCCCCCACGACACACACCCAAATCCACGCCCGCGGGACTCAGCATGTCCTTCCCGATCAGCCCGGCCGAGTGGCCACCGTCACCCAAAGGGCCTGAGAGGTGCCAGCAAGCCCGCCGAGGAACGACACAGCTGTCCTCCTTGTTTTGGGAGTCAGAGAGGATGCAGGGTGATGTCTGCTTTTTCTCAGTTTGTTTTTCTGGAGGCACCCCGAGGGAGCAGCGGTTGCTTTCGTAACAGCGTGACCACATCGGCGTGTAGAGTTTTCCTGGGAAATACGTAGAAATATGTAGACATTAGAACTAATCATTCTCCAGCTATGCATCCTCGTTTGGCAGAGAGGTGAGGGAGCGCTCCTACCAGGTCTCCCCAGGCTAGAAAAAGAGTTCGAGTTTCGCAAGTGCCTGACATTGAAAAATAATAGATAAATATATATATATGTGTGTTCTGCTAAAACAAATAACATTGCACAGGTGTAGGAATGGTATGAGTGAGAGGCGAAATCCTGAATTCAGCTTCAGAACCAGGATACCTTTCCAGGGAAGAGCGTGCTCTTGAAGAGGAGAGGTGGGTTTTTTTAGCCAAAAGATTGCCGAGGAAGAATGTTCAATTTGACAGGCCTAGTTCTCACTTCCTTAGTTCACTTTCTTTGTAGAGACTTGCCAAATTGTGACATCTAGCATAGCATTGGTAAAAGCAATTATCTTATCATTGCTGGGATTAATGGACGTTTCAGCGCTGCCTGTGAGCCTTGAGGCACCCTTTTTTATGGCTTAAATATGGTGCTAGCTCATATCTGCACAAACAGCGAATCTGTCATGCACCCAGAAGTAACCACCTACTTAAAGTGTGCACACTTCGATACGGTTGATTCATTCGAATACAAGAAACTCAGTGTTGTAAGGGTTTGAATTAACTTATTTAGCTGTATCTGGACATTTACTTTTAGCCAATTCTGTGCAAGACTCCTTTTCACTATCACCTTCTGGGAGAACGATCACTCTGGGTATGAATGAAGTTATGGTAGGGACAATTTTAAAATTGGCTATTAACACGCCAACATTGTAATGTGGGTTTGATTCCAAACCAAAATGAATGTATTAAAGGGTATGTGAGTAAATTATTTTGTCGATACCCAGACAACTAGTGCTGCATAAAATGGTTTGCTTTCATTTTTTATTACAGTGACTTCAAATAACCTAAGTATTTTAATACATCCAGTCAAGAACTAAGAGTTTTTATGTAAAAAAATTTAAAAAATAAAACACAGCATGTATTATTATGCACTTGATTTCTCTGCTGTGTGGAGAAAGCAATAAGCATTGAGAATGTTAAACATTATGCAAAATATACTTTAAAATATTTGTTTTAAAAATACTGTACCTAGTCAGTCTTTTATGCATTACTTTGTTAACCTTTTTTCTATGCAAAAGTCTTTACATATCACTAATTAAACAAAGTCCTTTTCGACTGTGTTTTGTGGATGATTTGCTGCAGTTTTTGTTTGCTCTTAAGGAATGTTTACAGACTCAGAGTTAGTTTCTGCCACTGGGAACAAGCCTGTCGGCTGCTCTGTCCTCCTCTACTCCCCTTGCTCAGCCAGGGAGCCCATCTCATACAGCGTGCTCTGAAATAGGCAGAAAAAAAGCAGCCAGGAAAGCAGCATCGGTTTTTAGGCTTGCTAACTGGTTCTGCATTGATGGTACACTTCATATACAAACCCGTATGTCAGTCCCGGAGAGCCCCAAAAGTCGTTGGGGTTTCTAGGTTCAGCTTTCCTTCAGAATCTCCTTACTCCTATGTTTAGAAGGAGAAAAAATTAGCACACTGACATCATTAAATATCTGGATTGTGAGAGGGTAGTGCTTCTCTTCAGTTCTGGTCATCTAACTTACCAATTCTCTGTGAGGCAAGGCTTTATTATTATTTCATGTTAGATCTGCAAATGCTGCCTACAGAAGGTACAGAAAGCTCTGCACCTTCTGGGTAAGCACCAAGCCTTACCTGTCTGAAAGACGCTCAAAGATTATTATGCCAATAACAGTTGACAAGACAAAGGCAGAGAAATGAGGTGACCACCCTAAAGCCAGAGAGAGACTTTACCCATCACCAAAACGTAGCCTTAGCTCACTGCTTTGCTCCCCATCATCAGTTTTTCCCAAATGTTAAACGTGTGACCCATCCTTCTCTGCCTGCGTCAGCCAGTTCACAGCACCCAGGCGAGGAGAGATCATCATTTTCCTGGGTAGTGTGCTGTCCCACGGAGAAAACAGACAAAAGACAGGGTAAAAGGCTCTCTACGCCTGTGCTGTAGATCATGCTTGACCTTCGAAGTTTTGTTGTTTGTGGGAGAATTAGACCTTTTTTTGATTTGGGACACAAATGCTGCATTGCTGTCCTGGTATGTTTAGCAGCATTCACTTCACATAGCGCATAAAGAATAAAGATTACACTAGTGAACTGAAAAGTAGATAAAAAGTGGGGTTTATCTGCATGAAAAAGAGCAGGTTGCAACCCTACTTGACTTGAAGCTGTTAACTATTAACCTGCCCTCTAAGATCCTCATGGGAGGTCTCCTATGCATCATACCGTGTTAAAAATGGTTAATCACTGACTTGGTTCCATGGAAGGGCTTCAATCTGAGTGATGTGGCCCAAAGCCCTAAATGTGACATTTTGCCTCACTCTAAAAAACGGGAGTTCAGAAAAATGTTTCTAAGAGACTGATCAGATGAAAAGGTAGTTATTTTAGCATCCTGAAACAATGCATCACGCATGGATTTGCGCACGCTGTGTGTTTCGGCTTACCCCATTTTCACTCACACAAAACAGGCCAAATTCATGGACGCTGAGTTGCTGATGTCTCTTTTCTTGTGTTGTTATGTTTTGATTTGGGTTTTTTGTTGTTGTTGTTTTGGTTTTGCTTTTGTTTTTTTAAATCTGAATCATCTGAAGGGACCAGCACATGAGGCTGGAGCTCAGCCTTTGTGCCTGTTTACTCCTGAGGGTCTGTTGCGAGTGTTATCTCTGTGAGATGAAGATTTCCCAAGTGAGAAATCAATGGAGAAGAAACGAACTTCACATGTGCTGTTGGAAAGAGAACAGAGGGTAATAGCTTCTGATGACTTTGGTTCTAGCTGTGCTAACAGGTCAGAGCTGAAGGAGTTTGTGCAGTTTTTAAAATGGTGCACGGGAAAGCCATTCCCTCAGCATAACCGAGATCCACAAGGTAGGACCCATGGCTGTGCATGTGCAGCCTTACTTCAGCCCTTTTCTGCCTTTATTCTGCATACAGTGATGAATGGAGGAAGAACAAAGTTGGTAATTTATATAATATTGGGCTAGATCATAGCACGTAGCACAAGAAAGCAAATCAGGCTGCTTGCTCAACAGTAAGCAGTTGATTTTGACTAATTTTTCAATGGGTGGGTTTGCAACCTTAAATTCCAGTTATCAAGAGGATCAAAGGAGGTTATGCAATTTCCTAGAATGTTTTTCTTAAGAGGAAAAAACTAAAAACCAATTCTGTCACTCAGCATTAAGAAGCTTGAAACCTTAGCCCTCAGCAGTGCAAATAAAAGCACTTAGGCTGCTGTAAGCAGTAGGACTGTGTCACACAGCACCGAGAGAAGATTATTACCCTAGAGAGGAGACAGGCAATTGAGAGGCGGTGCTGCCTGTCCTCCCTTTGCTCTCATTGCAAGTGGAGGAAATCCGGCATTAGGTACTGTCCCAGAAGAAAAACCAGCTACTGTGGCCGAGGGCTGAATGCACATATTCAAAGCAGGATAATCGCATCCTGGCTGTGACTACATCTGCCTGAACAACTGCCAGGAGGTGCCAGTTCATGCTGCTGCTTCCTTAGTGTAAGCCTTTTGAAACGTTCGTTTGCAGCTATTCTGAAAGATGATACTTCAATCGGGATGTCATGAGACAAGTAAAGGCCATTTACAAAAGCCTGGGACATGGATATTGGCAAATTCTTAAGGCTATTGTGAATGAGAAATTTCTTCTTCATAATAGAAAAAGATCACAAGCATCTTTTCATCAGAAAATACATCACAAAATATTACTCGAGTGTGAAGTGCACTGTTAACAGCTCTGTAGTCGCCAATCTCACTAGTCATCTGCTTCTATCAGCTCAGATAGCCTGAGATCACACAAAAGTGGACCAGGGTGATTTATTAGTCACAGGTACTTTTGTCCAACTTTGAAAAAAGGTTAAGGAATTGGTACAGCTTTGTTTGCAAGCTTTACATGCTCAGTCTTATTTGTGTGAGCCTACTGCCTGAATATAAATGAAATTTCATTCAGCATCTGACCATGACCAGAAATGACAAGCAAAGGAGCACCAGGCAGGTGCTGGGATCTCAACTTGAGAGTAATCCAAATATTTAATGATTTACAAATGAAAAAACAGATTTTGACAGACAATTATCTGAAAAGATGTGTTTTGGTTTGGGAGTTTTTTGCCTCTAGTAATTGCTACGAGTGGAAGTTGTAAAGTGCTATTAATGTGTAAATACAATCAGTCAGTCAGCATTCAGTTGCCTAAATATTTGCCATGTCCCAAGCTGGGCTCCAACTACCACTCTGGAAGGTGCACATCTCCCTTGTGCACCTGTGTCACCTCTGCCATTCCTGTGCAGCCTCCTGGGAAACCCAAGGTTGCTTAAGTTGCACTGAATGCATATGGCTGGGCAACTGAATTTTTCCATCTCTATCTGGCATTAACTGTGGAGAAACAGGATTTGAAACAATCATATTTTCATGTGTGACCAATTTTTTTTTTTAAAGAATCAGCCTCTTTTTCACCTGAAGAAACAGCAGAACGGTATAAAAAATCGCTAGATGATAATGTGTTGTTATCATCTATCAATCCTGTAGAACTAAGGCCAGTCAACACCTCATTCAACACTGTCAACATTGAAACTGTGGTTGCAATTGCTTGGCAGCCGGGAAATTTCTAGCCCTTCCCGCATCTTCATGTATGTTACGCTGCAAGACCTACTTCTATGGAATCAGCACACTGCTCCAGGAAACAGTGTATTCACGGAAGACATAAAGAGAAGTGTTTTACCTGTAAAGAATATCCATAAAGAGTGTTCTCTATTACTGTGTGGTAGGTGAAAGTCTAATAAACAACTAAAAGGAAATCCATAAACCTAAGGAGACAAAATTACGACTATTTAAAGGCCTACACTGTTTTTTTCCCCCCTTAGTTTTGATTTAACTCCGAATATTGGGGTTTTTTTCACGTATCAGAGAACCAAGTTACTTTTTTTTTTTTTTAGGAGAAGGATTCTTCTTTGCGGAGTTTAAAACAAAGTGTTATGCATTTAAAGTACACTTTTGCAACTAGATACACAAGATGAGGTTTGTTGTGTGTGGATGATTCAAACAGTTTTTAATTACACTTCCCAGCACAACTCTTGGGTTTAATATACAAGCTTTAAAATAAAGTAACAGTATCTTTCTCCCTGCCCCCTCTCCCTTTGCTGCTTTCTAAATGTATTTTGCTGGAAGAGAGGGAGTTTGTTTGGGTTTTCTTGGGTTTGTTTTTCTGAAGAGGCACCGGGGCGGCAAGAGGGAGGAATGCTGCTTTCTTGGGCACGAAGAGCATCTCCTTTCCTCTGGGAAGGCAAAGCTGCTTCCTCACCTTTTCCCTTCCCTGCCCTCTTTTTAGGCAGCCTCCCCACTCCTTTCCAACAGAAAGGAAAGGCAAATGGGTTGCAACCACAGTAAAAGACTGTGGTTTCAACAGGCTGTCACAGTCTCTCTTGCTGTGCCCTCTTCCTTTTCTTGACCGTGGAGGCCAAAGTGTCTTTTTTGATAATTACCTCCAGTCTTCAGTCATGACCTGCCACTACCAGTACCTGCTTCCTCCCCTTCCCCTGTTACCACATGTCCGATACCTGCCCAGCTGCAATGACTTTTTGCCTTCAATTTATTATTGCAGTTAGCAGACAAAAATGCTACAAACAGGAACATCAAAACAAAACAAATAAAAATGTTTCCCGATACTGCTGGAAACTGACCTTCGTGTGCCACCCTGTCCTCCTTCAAGGCCTGCTAAACCCACAAGAAAGATTCCCATTAGTAAATCACTATTGGATCATTAAATCTTTTTAAGGCAGTATGTGCCTTACCGAGAGAATGAGGATTACAACACAGCAGTGGCTGCTGCCCACTGACAATCATGGGAACCGACCTTAGTAATAAATCCATGAATTATCTGGCTCACTTTGACCGGTTCTCACGCCAGAGCAGCTCCTTTGATGTGACCGTCAAAACCCAAGGATGCCCCATAGCAGTAGCCACCAACAAACAATAGAGAAGTAATAATTCAATATAAATATGTAAAACCTGCTTGCCCGTATGCCCAGCTTTTGCAGTGGAGTATTTCTGTGCCTGTGGTTGTAATCGGAAATGAAAAAGAGAAATAAGAGACCTTCGTTTTCCTGTGTATTACCCTTTAAGGGAAGACATGCTGGACATGTTACAGAGATATTATTCAGCTACCACTGATGTGCATGACTTTTTCAGCTAAGGGAGGCCTTCCTGTTGCTTTTCAAAATCAATCTAATAGTTCAGAAACAATATGTACTTAAGGGCTGATCCTGCAGAGGGACTCAGGACACTAAACATACTCAGAAGAACTATTCCACTTCAATGGGACTGTATGTGTAAATAAAGTCATTCATGCTTTTAAGCCCCTGTGAGACCAAAATTTTAGAGGATGCATTCTCACTTGTTTAATTTGTAAAAAAATGTCAAGATGTTTCTGATTGCCTAAACAGGTCAGAAATAAAACTGTTCATTATTGTATCTCTTGGCTGCCCACCTGTAAAGTGGGAATAATGTTTTTTAGTTTCATGTCCATGATCTTGGGTAATTAGACCTCAGACTCCAAGGGAAAGATTGTCTCCACACTCGTGATCATCTTGTGAGCATGCTTAACTAGAGTTTCTGGCCTCTACCATAAGCCTCCAGTTAAATGAAGATGGGAGCTCTCCTGGAGCCCAGATGACGATGAGGGAGGCATAAGGGATGGCATGGAAGAAAAATGCCCTTCAGACCGTATGACCAGAAGAGAAAAAGTATTTATTAAATTACTTTTAACCATTAATTTTTTTAACTCTTAAAGTGGAATCAGCAAGCTGTAATAGACACTGGGAACAAAAGACTTTAAGACATCTGGTTTTAAAAATGCCAAAGTATCTGTAAGCACACTGACATGATGGCAATGAATAAACAGAGGACACTTCTTCTGGGTATTGCCGTGCTGAGCTGTCATCAGGGAATCGCTGCCGTGCTTGGGGTGAGGTGGTTCTTGCCTGCCTGTGGGCAGACGCTGCCTGCGGCACCTTTACCTCACGCTGCTGTGAGTTACCCGCTCTGAGCCTCCCAGCAACTGAGTACAGTCACCAGGAAATCAGACAGGCTGGGGGTGATGGGTGCACCTTCTAAACTTCTGAAGAAGCGTGGCAGCACAGCGTGTCCAGGCGGGCTGTTGCGTGTTGCCTGCACAGTCAGAGCCACCAGCAGCTCCCATTACTCCTTTCTCACCAAACAGGGACTCAGGAAGGTCATGGTGGGAAGCCCAAAGGGTCTGGCATTGCACACAAGAGCTCCCAGTAAGCCTTGCAACGTCTCACGCGTTTCACACTCAGTTTTAGCTTTCTTGCTTAAGGGGAGATGGGTTTGATATGGTTGGAGGGATGAAAGCCACCCAGCAGACCACAGCAAGACGCTCCATTTCAGTTGACCCAAGGCCATAGTCCAAACAAATCTGAAGCTAAGATTTCCTACCCAGTTTGGGGTAGAGAACAAACAAACAAACTGAAGATTATATGCTGCAAAACTTCATCCTGATAGAACTAGACAGGCAGTCTCTTATCTGAACAGACGGGAAGATAGTTCCTATTTATTTATTTTGCTGGATCTTTTGCGCAGAACTGCAGCTTACACAATACCAATTAAGCCGTTTATGGAATATAGACTTGTCATTTTTGTCAAAAAATCCCTTGCAAAGGACGCGGGGCCAGTTTGAGTGCAGAGCCGCTCGGTGGCAGAGCTGTAGAAGGCTCCCTGCCGCTGTCACGCTCCATCCGCCACCTCAGCCTTGCCTGGGTCATTGCTACCCCCTGTGACACGCAGCAGGCAGCACCACCAGCCAGAGCATGTGTTGTAATATCAATTTATGGCCTGTTATTATTTTCCTGCTTTTGGCGGAAGCTGGCACCTCCTAGCTCTGTTTTCCCGCCAGTGAGACAAAGATTAGGCGCAATGTAACAACGTTGTCAATATAGTTTACAAAAATGTGATTAATCAAAAGAGCACATGGAAAACAAAGTGTGGAAAAGCAGAAGGTAATGATCAGCTGTAGCCACAAGGCAGTAATAAAAGAGGTCTAGAAAGCAGATTTTCAGCATGTAAGTGAAAAAGTTCAGGCTTTTCAAAGGATCAGAGCTTTCATAATTCCATGATCAGAGCACTTCTTAACAGGACATGGCAACTGCTCCTGTAAAAGGACTTTCTGGAAAATGATCCTTGGATAGTATTATCTAGATCTGCATGCGGTAATTAAATCTGCATTAGACTTTTGTTACCATCATCTTAAATAAAACGACTTGTTTTGGATAAAATATTTTCCCTTAAAAAATGACTCAGAGTAAATTTTCCAACTGTAGTTTTGAAGGGACAGTCCTAGCAGGATTTGAAATCAGATTTTTATGTTTTTCAGTTTGTATTACTGTTCAGAAATCTGTACCTAGGAAAGAGGTTTGCAGTTACGTTTTAAGACGTTTAAGCAGTATTTTACAGAAAGCATCTTGGGGAAAGATAATAGTAGAGGGGAAAATAAAGACGGGAAAAGGGATTGTGTGTCTGAAATCATCATTTTTATTTTTTTTTTTTTCATCTCCAGCAGTTTAATAAACACTTTGCCTTGTTTGTGTCCTTTGACTGCCATGGTGACAACAGCCATAATGTCATAGCACACACTGCTCCCAGGTTTCACAAGCCTTGTGAATCTGTGCAGAAGGGAAGGAAACCATCCCTTCTTATTTCCCTGGGCAGCTGATGTCCTGTGATCCTGGCCTGGGATGCAGAAATTCAAGTTCCCTCCTTTTGCCTTGGCACAGACTTTCTGCATGATCTTAATTTCAAAATCTACAGGTGAAAAGCAGAGATGCCGCTGGCCCCTGACAGAGCAGCTATGAGGACGAACATGTCCAGGGCCACGTGGCTTTCCGTCACTCCTGTATATATCATCAATGTATAAATGCCATAGATAGACTGAAGGGTTAAAGAATCTGAATCATACTCCTGATTATCCTTTGTAACTTCTCTTCTTTAAACACTACATTAAGGCCATTTAAAAGACAGCTTGTAAAGTTCCCATGTACAGCCTTAGAAACACATCACATATGATTTTTCTTAATAACATCTTCATCGGTACGCGAAGTTGTCTTTGTCAGCAAATACAACACCTTCATTACTCTATAGCTCGTTGGAATTAAACGTACACAATGTTAACTTACGGAATTAAATCTGAAACTTTCAGAGCACGGACCGTGCTGAGAGACGCTGGTGGGCGGTGGCAGACGTGAGACCAGGGTGCCACCTCGTGGCATGTTCAAATTATATTTTTACCAATAAGCAGAGGCTCGCTGTTGCCCTGCAGCGAACAGCATGAAGTTGTGCTTGTTTATGTCTACAATAAAACAAACAAACAAACAAAAGTAAAAAAGGAGATAAACGGCCACCAGAATGTCCTGGAAGCAGAATATATCCAATGACTGCATGACAGCATGTCTGTCAGATAGAAGTGAAATATGAGGGCAAGTAGAAAATATGCCTTTAGAAAAAAAACTGGGAGCTTGCATTTTCTAAAGAGTCCATTGGTTGTAAAAGTCATGCAAAATTTTATGCTCACTCACAGGCAAGATATTTCATATAAAATTGGAAAAAAAAGTCAAATTAATGTACAGCTATAACTTTAAGGAGGTAACCAGAAAGAAAAGTTAATGCCAGAGATAAAATATCAGGTTTGGTTGCGAAAGCTCCTGGCCCCAAGTTTTCCAACAAAGTATAAAAAGAGTTAAGTCGTAACTAGAAACTCAGCTGCTGGTTTAAACTGATCTATAGTTTCAGGTATCATCTTCCTTACCTTCCTTGTTTTTACTGCAGTGCATTTCCATCAACCTCTGCTGTGAGATGGAAAAAAAATGGTCAAGCTTTTGAGGAAGAACAGAAATGCAACTAAAAATACTCATGGTTTAAATAATGTGATGCTTCAAATAATAGTAGTAGTAGTAGTAATAATAATAATAATAATAATAATAATAATAATAATAATAGTCTTATGTTTGCTTGAAATACCTCTGTTCTAGCCTGTGCAGCCATGTCCCAGACTGCTTTTGTAATGTGCTTTTGCATTTGTTGCCAGTCCCCTACAAAACAGCTCACCTTTTTGGGCTTCTTCCACCTGTTAAAAACAAGTACCCTGTTCTTTCCCTCCATCATATGACCCTAAGGCCCAGGAAACCAAGTCAGAAACTGCCGTAACTGTTCAACCCATGTTGAGGGTGAACACTGGTCCTGGAGCCTTCACCCCAAACTAAGACACCTTTAATCACCATGGGACCTGAAGTACTAGGACACGAGGAAGAGGACTGTTTCCCACTCCTTGCTGAGTGGATATTTGTCCACTGTGTGAGGGCATCAGACTGAAAGAGGACTAGGAAAGCCATTAGGTAGACTCTTTAGAGGCTGTGCTTCTATTTCTAGCAAAATGCTGGAAACTATACTCTGTGTGCAAGGTTTCTAAAATCTTATATTATTAACCTTACTCAGATGACTCTCAAGCTGGACTCATGGTGCTAAGATTGTGCAAACTTTCTACCACAGATGAATTAAAAGCAAAGGAAATGCTTCTTTTGTTCCTATTCCGTAAAACTATATCTGTACGTTTTCTGGGAAACTAGTAAACACCTGAAATTCACTTCAGCTGTTTCTAAAATGACCCATAATTTTCTAAGGTAGGAAACAGCAACTTCTCCCACCAACATGGTAAGGGAGTTCACTGAGACTGAAGAGAGAGGGAGGAATCTGAGAACTCTACACAGGTATCTCAGTGCAGCTGACGTAAACTGGTAATTACAGGGGAAAGACCAAAACAAAAATAACAAAATCAGGACTTTTGGGTCTTAGGAGACCTACTGAGGTGTCCCCTGGCCCAATCTGAGACCCTTGTGAGCTGCTTGCTCAGCCAGCTCTTAATAACCTCCAGCCACAGGAATGCAATAATTCCTTAGGTTACATCCTTTGGTCCTTGTGTTTAACTATTAATGGGAACCTTTTCTTAATATCTGAAGTGTGACACAGCCCTTCTGACTGTTTGCTTTCTGCCTTAAAGCAAAGGTGATCTCATCCTTTTGCACCTCCTTGAAGTTTCTTTGGCATGGTGATCAGGCATTGGAGTGCACTGCCCAGGGAAGTGATGGAGTCACTGTCCCTGGACATATTTAAGGAAAGGTTGGATGTGGCACTTAGTGCCATGGTCTGGCCAGTGTGGTGGTGTTGGGACATAGGCTGGACTTGATGATCTTAGAGGTTTTTTCCAGCCTCAACAATTCTGTGATTCTGTGAAAAACAGAGTGGAGGACCTTGGGATTTCTCATGGAACACTCCAATCTGCATTGGAGGGCAGCCCAGACCGCAATACGCCTGCCTGGGAAAGGCAGCCAAACCCATTATTTGCAGTGGTACTTTCACATCAGGGCAAAGTACTTCTGTATAAAGCATGGCCTGCCGGTACTAATGAGTTATATGGGTGATGGGAGGGCCATGGCTTGCTCTGGGAAGCAGGGAGGATCACTTCTAAATCATAATCTGCCAGGTGTGCTAGCCTCAGTATTGAAGTCCACCTAATCTAACTAGTATTTTCATTTATTATAAGTATTTCTTGGTTTACCTGCAGCAGTGTACTGGGACTGGCTGGGATGCAGTTAATTTTCCCCATAGCAGCCCTCAGATTGCTGTGCTTTGAATTTGTAGCTAGAAGGCTGTTGATAATATCCCAGTGTTTTGGCTACTGCTGAGCAGTGCTGCACAGCATCAAGGCTGTGTCTCCAACAACCTCCCAAGGAGACTAAACTGGGAGGTGGGGTGGAAAGTTTGGTAGGAGACAGAGCAGGGACAGTTGACCCAAAATGTCCAAAGAGGATATACTCTACCGCATGACTGTCGTGCTCAGCAATAAAAGCTAAGAGAAGGGATGGCAGAGGGATTAATTTTAAGGCAGGTGTCTTCCAAAGCAGCTGCTACATGACAGAGGCCTTGTTTCCCAGAAAGTCAGTGGGTATTACCTACTGATGTAAAGTAGAGAATAAAGACTTTTTCTGCTTTATTTCCATGTAGCATTTGATTTATTTCATTAGACTGACTCTATCTGAAATCACATTATTTTTGTCTTATTTTCTCCCCCTGTCCTGCTGGGGGAGGGGGGCATTGGTGATAGAGCAGCTGGGTGGGCACCTGGCTCCCTGCAATTAAGGTTTGAATTCGGATTAGGGTTAAGGTTCAGAGAGCCACAAATGCTATAGGTCCAGGGACACTGGGGCTGTAAAAATCACGTCAAGACCAGCACCGCAATGCACCAACATTGCTTCATTCACATCTTTCCCATTTAGGCCACCCCTGGTGCCATGCCGGCATCCTTCCAGAATACAAGAAGGGGTCATCTCACTGTCCTCTCTCTAACCATGGGCAGGGGTGAGAAATAGAGGGCTTCAGCCAAAGAAGAGCAGTTCTTCCTGGAGTCCTGGATGTGGGTTTCGATGTACAGTTGATGTGCTTTGCTACAGGACAGAGCTGGCTGTTCCTGGAGAACGGGAGGCATCTTGCTGCTGCAGATGCAGGAGATGCAGAGGAGAAACCCTTCCCACTTCTGTGGGCAAGAACACTCTGGAAGAGAGGCATGCACACACCTGGGACAGCTAAGTTGGTCCCCGTTCGCCTGTGGCTCAAAGATTCATCATGGCACCAAGTGACCTCTCATCTGTGGAAGAAAATACGTTGGAACACACTTAGCTGTCAGAGCAGCCTCCCCAGTAAAGGAAAATACAGCCCTGCCTGAGCCCCTCTAGGCAGGTGTTGGTCAGCAGTCCTCTGCTGACTCCTAGCAACCCCACGGGTGGGCATGGGATGTCCAAAGCTAGTTTTGTGAAGGGAAAACTTTCCAGAGAGGCTTCCCCTGCCTGCTCCCACAGAGAGCTCAGACTTTGCAGGCTCCCTCTGTGTACGTCTCCCCTGCACTGCCAAGTGTGTCTTAAAAATGGCTGCTGGGCAGCATCGCCGACGCCTGGGGCTGGCAGTGCTGCCCGTTGGATACTCCGAGATTTGTAAAATCGGTAGAGAGTTGGAGAGAGCAAAAGAATCACGGTTGAAAGGAGGAAAGGAATTTAAGAAAAACGAGTTTCCCTGACCGGGAATCGAACCCGGGCCGCGGCGGTGAGAGCGCCGAATCCTAACCACTAGACCACCAGGGAGCCATACACTTCATTTTCATCTGCTTCCTCAAGAGGTAATTAGCTCACCCACACACCGCCTCGCTGTCTCTTTTCTTCTATACTCCCACCTTCTGGGCGGTACCAAGTCTGGGAGGCAGCTGTGTGTAGGAAGGACGTTCCATTCCACCCCACGGAATGGGGGGGGGTGCAGCGGCCGAGCGGAGAGGCGGGGAGGTGCTTCAAGCGAGTGAGTGAGGTGCCCTCGCTGCAGGGAGGAGGCAGGATGGAGGCGGGAGCGGGGATGTTCTTTTTCCCGTGGCGCTGCCTCTTCACGCCGTTCCTTACAAGATTCTCTCCACGGAGTGTTGCTCTCACGGCTCCAGGCAGGGCCTCGTCATCCAAGCGCTCTGCGCGGCAAGTCCCGGCCCCGGGAGGAAGGAAGCGGCGTGTGGCCCTTTCCTCTGCTCCCTCTTAATCGCTCTTCGGGCGCGTTGTGGAAACAAAAAGATTCGTGCTGATTTCATGAGGAAAGTAGATCTGCCAGCTGTACTACCACCAGTAGTTTTCCTCGTTTAAGCAGTGTCGTAAGAGGGCTTGCTCTACACAAGCAAATTTCTCTAGTTCTCGAAGCCTCTGCCACTGAAATGCATTATATAAGAAACCTTCTCCGTGTTAAGATGATAAGCTTCAGGCTTCATGCTTGTAGACTCTGCAAATATGCCTCAGCTTATCTTTAAAAGCTTTAGAGTCTGAAAGTAAACTTAAGGAGACCTCTTTCCTCGGGGATGTACTCAGGAGGTTTGGACGTTTGGATTCTCTCTCACCCGAGTCCCTGTTAGCCCGTGGTTCATTTCATCCTAAACCCTTCACCGTAGCAGGTGTGAGCAAAATGTTTATCTTGCTTTTGATGGATTTTGTCCAATGTGAGCAATTTTAGTGCACTGAATCATAGAATCGTAGAATGGCCTAGGTTGGAAGAGACCTTAGAGATCATCTAATCCAACCTCCCTGTCATGGGCAGGGACGCCTCTCAACTAGATCAGGCTACTCAAGGCCTCATCTAACCTGGCCTTGAACACCTCCAGGGAGGGGGCAGCCACAGCATCTCTGGGCAATTTATTCCAGAGTCTTGCCATCCTCGTACCGAAGAATTTTTTTCCTGAGATCTAATCTGTTTAACTTAAATCCATTTCCCCGTGTTGTATCTGGGGATGGTTTTGTAAAAAGTCCCTCCCTAGCCTTCCTGTAGGTTCCCTTCAGGTACTGGAAGGTCCCTCCAGAGTCTTCTCTTTTCAAAGCAGAACAATCCCAGCTCCCTTAGCCTATCTTCATAGCAGTGGGGTTCCAGCCCCTGGATCGTCTTTGTGGCCGTCCTCTGGGCTCGTTCCAACAGATTTATGTCCCTCTTATGGTGGGGACAGTGGTTTAACACCATTACCTCCTGTCCTATCACCATGCCAAGTTGTTTTCCAGATATGTACTGTATCATCCTAAATTTCTATTGAGCAGTGAAAAGGTCATCAATTACAGCTGTAAGAATAGTGAAAACTCTAATGTATGTAGTAGAGAAGTTTCACTGAAATAAGAAATCTTTTCCTGGATGGGAACTCAGGTTGTGGGGGGCAGGGGCTGACCACTGGACTACCAGGGAAGTAGCACTGAGAGTCAGATGCTGTCTAGTTATTTTTAGAAATAGCTTTCTTTTCTGTACAAGTCGTGTGCACTGACAGAAGATTATGCCTCCTCTCTGGCTTCCTATATCTGACAGAGAAACACATCAGTGAAACTGTCAGCGATTCAGCCTCCTGCCAGCACAGAAGCAGCCAGTGCCTGTGCTTGCATCCCTTCGATGCTGGTTAGAGAAGAATGATCTTCCTGAAAGCACCTGGGAAGGAATGTCAGAGGCCGATGTTTCTTCTCACTTAACACTTGGGAATGGCAGTGTGTCTGTGAAAACCGAGTGAGTAACATTCAATGCTAGAGGCACAGTACCTCAGCTTTCAGAGTTTGGTATGCAGAGCTAAATTTTGGACCCTGAAAAATCAGAGCGATTACTTTAAATGCAAGCTGTAAAGCAACATGCAATTAACTTGTCTGTTCCATAGGACTATATTGCATATTATTATTACTTTAATTTGCCATGTTAATTGATGTGTAATAGTAGGCTTACTATGTAAAAAATTGCACAAGGGTAACATCAAAGTAATTTGCTAATTTATTGAAAGAATATTATTTGGGTATATTTCTGCCATATAACGGTAAGTACAAATTGTCTTTAGTACCTGGGGTATATGCTTCGGTGGTAGTGAAAGTCTTTGATTTGCACAGAACCTGTAAATGGTGTTTATAAGTGTGTGTAATGTGTGCGTTTATCACTCCTCCCTTTCCTCAGCTATGTATTTGGTTTGGAAAGTCTTCTTTAAGTTAGCCTGGTTTAAATGTACATCATTCCAGTTTCAGAGAGGTGAAGAGGAGAGGAAAGGAAAAGATGATGGACAGTCTTTTGCTATTTTATATTTCATTTCCACGCATGGTCAGAATGGTTACGTAAGTATTAGTTGATAATTATTTTCTAGGGGGAAAATGCTATTGTGGTTTTTATTTCTTTTATCGATTTTCACCATAGGAGTGTTTTTATGGAGAGGATTTAAGGAAAATCTCGAAAGGCGTTGTCCAAATGTTACAGCAGTTCTGCCACTCCTACCTCCCAATCATCTTCCACGCTTGCTCTACGTTCTTGTAGTTTGACCTAACTAGAGCTAGAGGGCAGTATGTGAGAATTTGTAGTGTCACGTCTTCCTACTGGGCAGAGTAGTCATTCACTATTTACAGAAAATATTTGTAAGATCCAGAAGATAAGTCAGCAGCAATATTTTTATAAATAATTTTACACGTTCTTGTATTGTTTTCCTCGATCTTCGGTTCTTCCACTGACACCGTATTTGATCCAGGGAGACCTCTGTCAGCTTTTTTTTCTTGTCGGCCGTGCTAAAATGCACGTGATTATGGGGTTTGGGCTAAGGTATGCTGGTGTGGTGTCCATTGAGCTTAACAAAATACCTTAGTTGAAACAAATATGTCTTTTTTTTTTTTTTCCCCATACCCTCATGTATGAGCAAATTTCTTTTTCAGTCTTCTGCAGAACGTTTTGGAAGCAATTTCTAGTTTGCTCTACTAGACAGTAGAAATGGGTAGGCAGAATCACTTATTAAGGGAGAACTTGTAAAAGTTTCAAGCTGTGGTCTCTTTCATTTTTGTGAAGCTTGAAGAATTTTTCAGTACCTTCATCAAACTGAGTTATATCTAGACAATCAATTCAAAGCCACAGGGTTGGTTGGGGACACTCAGAAAATTCATCATTACATAAACTGGAGAAACCAGGCTAAAAATAGCAATGTATTATTACAGAAGTCAGCCCCCAGTGCATGGTAGGAGCCTCAATTATGCATAAAAGTCTGCCTGTATGAAACCTATTTTGTGACTACTTCATGGGGAATAATTGCACAGAGTAATTGGGAAAAACAGGATAAGTGCTAATGGAAAGAGAAAAGATCGGTGTCACCTTTATTTTTATGTCTTTTCAAAACTGAATAGTTATAGTATTCAAGCTCCTCAGCATAATTCTTTATGGCAGGTTGTCTTTTTTAAATAAATGAGCTGTAAGCTAACAGTTGAAGGTGTTAAAAAAACCTTAATTATGTGAACCACACATAAGCAGTGTATGATATTTGATAAATACAGTCTTTTTTTCTGATATTAGTGTAAGCTCATGTGGGTGCAGGCCATAAACTTATTGCCAGCACCTCTGACAATTTCTTTCTCTGTAACGTATGAAGCTCTGTTAATATACACTGAAGTGTGTATTGTGGGAGTTAAAACCCCATTCAAACATTGTATTTTAGCACCCCAAGTCTATTGCACATGTGAGCCTGAATGAGAAATCTTTTTCTAGGGTAAAAATTCAAAAATTGGAAGTAATTAAAAAGGCAAATTTGCATTTTATCTCCACCAAAATAGTGTAATCCATGATAAAACAAATTTGCCCAATCCTCAAATGAATAAGCAATGTGAATTTAAGGTTTTCTCAGATATTCTAAGCATTGATATCACAAAGAGAATGAATTAAATGACATTAGATCATTTGTATTCAAATCAATCACCATGAAATGTATTGACACAGGAACGAGGAAAGCACTCAGACCATCTTCTATCCCCTGTGCTATAAAGAAAGAGAAACTAAATTTTATTTCAAAGACTATTTCAAGGGTGGTGTGTCTATGTGTGTGTCTATGTATATATAAATCATTCTAACAGATACTCAGGCATTACCTCTTACTTCCAGACTCACTAAAATGATACATTAGATCTCATTCAGGCAGTTTCTTCAAGTGACGTGAAGTCTGTGGGTTGAGCTTCAGGCAATAACCTACAGTGCTGTAACCAAAACTCCTATGAAGCTTCTGTTCCACTCACTCCTAGCCTGCTTATTCTGCTGCTCTGACAGGAGTTTGAGTGGTTTCTTCCCCATGCTGGGAGGCTGGAACATGCATTTGAAATGCCTGGGGTAATGTAAGTACTGCAGAGATGTGTAGTTTCTTTGTCCGCTCTATGGAGTCCATGTGTTGTCCTCACAGAGCTTTCTACACAACACAGCAGAGGTGCTTGAGATGGTGAGGGGCAGTGAATTCGTACATGAGGGCAGAGACAACTTTTCCTGGAGATGAAACAAGATGTTAGTCCCTGTCATTGCTATGCAAGTTCAGCTATGAGATAAGTAGGTTTTCTGCCGCTTTGATGGGCAGGACTGCATAACTCCTCCTGCAATTTGGCAAATCTGAAAGAAGTCAAGTGGTTCTATTTTAGGTGTGCGGTTCTCTTTCTCTTTTTTTCCCCCTGATTTTGTTACCTAAGCAGTACCAGAGGAGTAACTGCACGCGGGGCCCCATCCTTCTGTGCTGTGTTAGGGAACCCTTATGCCAGTGAGGTCTTTGGGATTTTAACCCATGTAAATTTGGGTTTGCTCAGCTTTTGCCTGGGCAATAGTATAGATACAAGATGTAGTAACTGCAGGATGCTGTCAAAATGTATCCTCTAAGCAGGAGACTCTCTTTTAAAAGAAAACCTGTGTCTTGTAAAATAAACTGTTTTGGAGCACAAAATAAACAAAAGAGAAGCAAACTTCAAAACAGCAGCAAGTTTAGTGGAGGAGTCGAGACAGTTACGGTTGCTGTACCAACACTAAGTGGTAGAAAGCAGATGCTACGAGTAGGGTAATAATGCATGTACGTACTAGAGTCGCATTTGGTCCTGAAATCTATGTGTGATTTTGAAATGGACCTTTAAGAAGCTGTTAGGTTAAAAATCAGGCTGTTGACAGAAACATCTTTTACTTAAAACTTGTTGGATTTGCAACATCATGGCTACTGAGAAAAATTATTCTTGAGATCCCTGTGCACCACTCGCTATTTTTCGCACCATTCTTTTAGCATCCGTAGATGTATGTGTGCATGCCACTTTACATTTTTACTTATGTGGGTATTTGCCTATTTTCAGGTTTTGAACTGCAGATGTAAGTCTTTCTCCTAAGTCTTTCAGAGCTTGCCAGTCTTTCAGAGCTGGTTACCGAGGGAAGGAGGGAATGGGAAGCTGGTTCTTGTTCAGACTAGAGGCAAATGTCTGGAAGGGTTACCTGGAGATATCTCAGGTAAGGAAATGGAGCATCTGGTACCTATAGCAGGCTTTGGTTGGGTGAAGAGCCCTGCATTGCTGGCAGTGCAGAAACAGCAGATGAAGTTCCCAGGGCTTTTGGCTTTCTGCGGATCTACAGGCTTCGGTTAACCTCAGTTTATAAAATTGATAGTTTCGGGTTAGAGAAAACTCCTCTCCCGGAGGCCAAGCGCGGCGCTGGGGCTTTGTGAGTCACAGAGTCACAGGACGTGAGGGCTTGGAAGGGGCCTCGAGAGATCATCTAGTCCAGCCAAAGCAGGATCACCTACAGCAGGTCACACAGGAAGAAATGTGAAGAAATACGCCGCACTCGGCTTTTTGGGGTGTTTTTTTTTTTCTGGCCCAGAAGACAGACCCCTTGCTTCACGCCAGGGCTGGCCGGCACCGCAAACCGGCTCGGGAGAAGCGCTCCCTCCCTCCCCTCCCTCCCCTCCCGCAGCGCCGCGCCCGCCCGGAGCCCGCCAACCCCGCGGCGACCGCGATCCGCTGAGGCCGAGGCGGGGCGGGGCCGGTCGAGAGGAGGGACCGGCGGGGCGGAGCGGCGGGCCGCCCCGGCGAAGAGCGGCGGCGCCGGGGCTGCACCGGCCGAGCGGGGAGCGGCCGCAGCCGGCGACTCCCGCAGCCGCCTCCCGGCAGCGGGGCCCGAGCGCAGCGCCGCGGGGCCGCCATGCGCCCGCCCGCACGCCCTGCAGGTGCGCGACGCGACGCGACGCGGCGGGGCGAGGGCGGAGGTTGGTGGGGAAGGCGCGTTGTTTCCCTGTTTGCGCCGCGCGGCGTGAGAGAGAACGCGGAGCGGGCGGGCGCGTCCGCTCGGCTACGGCCTTGTCTCCCGGCGGAGGCCGGTGCCGGCGGAGCTGGTCTCTCGCTCCGTTGCTGACGGAGCCGGCGCGGGAGCCGAGGGGCGGGCCCGGCGGCCGGGGTGCGTTGGCGGCGGTGCGCGCGCGGGCGGGAGGCGCGGGGCGGCCGCCGGGACGTGCCCGCGGGGGCGGGGGCTCGGTGCCCGCCGTGTGCGCGCCTGCCGGCCCGGGTGCCAGCCGGTACAGCCGAGCCGTATCGCTTGCTTTTTTTTTTTTTTTTTTTTTGCGTCTTCAAACCTCATTTATTTCCTCCCTTCCCCAGATCTGGGGTGGTTTTACTGGAATGTTCCAGGCTCTCGGTCTCTCCGTTAACTTGTAGTCTCGGGTTGCCGTGATTAAGAAGGTGCTGCCGGGTGCCGAAGGTGTGGTCAGCAGCTGGGGTTTTGCGTCTTTCAATCTCTGCAACGGACTCCGTGCCTCATCTTAGTTCAGAGTTGTTCTTTGGCCGGAGGTGCGTACCTGGGTGCAGGAGATGCTGTGCGGTGCTACGGCGCTGAAGGATGCAGTAGCCGCTTGGCTTCCACGATGCTGAACGCTTAGATGCAATAACAGGCTTTTAGCGTTTTACACGGTTCCCATTAAGCAGGCGTACACTCCTTGTGGTAATGCGTAATGATGGACTTCTAAGATGGGTAGGTGCTCATTAACCGATTGTGTTTTGCCTCCAGTGCTGTGACCCGGACGAAGAGGCTGTGTTTGGATGATATTTAAAATGTGTATCGGTGGACTCTCCCTGCGTATTGTATCAGCAACTGTTTACGTAGTGCGGGAAACACATTTTGCTGGTATCCTTCTTTTGGACGTGTGTGTTTACACACGCAGGCTTCAGGAAATTAATAGAGAAGGCAATAGAAAATGCCAAGAAAAGTATGCGTGCGTATATATACTTCTGAATGAAAAATAATTTATCCGGAATATCTGTAAGTCGTGGTTAAAAACGTATTAAGTCCTGCTGTGTTTTAGGCTGCTTTTGCTATCATCCTTTTAGCTGGACAGTGTCCACAAATATACACAAAATAGTTTTAAGGATCTAAACAGGCAAGTTTTATTGGTCCTGTGAAGAGTTTTATTGAAGCTGATGGGACTGCTTGTAGGTGAAATGCTGTCTGATGGCTTCCTCTCTCTTTTTTTTTTTTTTAATAATGGATCAAAATCTTGGGCTTGGAAGGGAATTCTGTGCTTTCGTGAAGTACTTTTTTTTTTTCTCATTGTGCATTATGTTATGAAAAAAGCCCACTTCTAGAAAACCTGATTTGTTTTAAGTCAGTTGTGAGGCACAGTTTCCAAGTCTTGCTCCATGTGTTTGCCCAGTGTCCTATTCTCACTGCACCAGTGGCCACAATCCCATTCGGATTTGTTGTAGAAATAAGTGATTCCCTTTGGAGTTGAAGTGACTTAGTGTTGATTGGAACAGTCCTTGTCTTGTCGTATAGGAATACAGCTTTGTGTATCCGGCATTTTGGAAGAGAAGAGTCAAATTGGCTGGGGGTTGGCTCTAGTAAATATTTGGCTAGCTTCTTGTCCTGACCTCAGCAGACAGCTTGCAAATCCCTTAGAGCATTAGGAAATCAGTCCCTCTATTCAGACAGAGGTGAATTCGTTGGAGAGTGATGTGGATTGGAGAATAACATTTCTTCAAAAACGTTATTAACAAAATTGTGAGAATCTTATAGGTGGGGACTGCAGCCAGAGGGGCTCCCGTGCAGTCACCCAGCTGGGTGAGTGCATCAGAGGTGGGAAATCCATGTGAGCCGCTGGAGCTTGATCTGACATGAGAAATTGCTGCTCCAGGCAGCAAGAGGTGTTTGCAAACAATAATTGTGATGGAAATGAGGGACAAGGGGACTTAGTTTCCTTTTGCTTTCCAGTAGACATTGAAGGAAAGCTGGGACATAACCCATGGTGAGAAAAATGATAAAGCTCCCTGTCTGGTATCTGGCTGGTGCCCTCGGTGTCTCGGTGTGTGCCCGACATGGCAGCAGGTGGTCGTGGCCCTCAGCTCTGCTGGCGGGGTAAGTCTAGTGTTGTCACCCAAGAAGCAGCAGACTGACAAATCTCTTCCTCTTCATGATCAATAAGACAAAAGAAGTTTGAGGCCTTATGGGCACAGCTCTTGTTTTAGTGAGGCATCTGCTCACTAGTGTAGGTACTGGTAGTGGGGATGGCCACCAGCCACGAAGGTGGTGGTTTCTCACTCCCTGGTGTGAGGAAGCTGGGCCTCAGGATCTGTGCCTTTGTGGAGGGAAATGCATAAGTCACGCTGCTGCTGCGAGTTTGTCTTGGGGGCTAAGGTCGCTTTCCCAAAAAGAGGAAACATAAAGCTACAGTTGAGGAGTGAAGTCAGCATTAGAAGCACTCGTTTAGATGACCTCCTTTGACCAGGAAGAAAAGTGAGGTAGGAAAAACGAGGGTTTAGATTTTTATCTTTCTTTTTTTTTTTTTTTCTCTCTGTAAATCTGCCTGTTTTCCTTATTCCTGTGTCATTTTTCTTTAGCTGGATTCATGAAACAGTGAGGCAGTGATAAAAATTGACAGCAAGCTAGAGGGTTTGTATTCCGTCCCAAAACATAATGTTCTAGTTGGATACATTAAACCTGTACACAGGAGTACTATTTTTCCCCTGTGCTTGCCGGCGAGGGCAGGGTGCAGGCAGGCTTTGTGGGGGCTGTCAGTGCCTCCTGATGGGTTGCTATGCTGAAGGTACCACCGAGTGCCAAGAAGGTCGAATTGCTCCAGGTGCAGCTCATCGTAGTGATGTGCTTGTGCTTTCTTGAGAGTTAATGAATGGTCACAGAACCGTGATTTATCCTTGAGGAAGACTCCTGGCTTAGACTTGGAGCTCTCGGTGGATGGAGTGCTCTTCATAATCTCAGTAAACCTTTATGACTGTTACCTGTCTTGTTTTTAAGATTGGGCTTTCAGTTGTGTGCCTCAAATTCTGTGTATCCTGTGGTTCCTGTGGCCTTGTCAACTGGATGAAGCTGTTCTCGGCTCGATTACTCTGTCCCCTGCAGCGCTCGTGCATTGTAATTACTTTTGATATGCTGTGTGTAGATCCCACTGAGTTGCCATTTTTTTCTTTTCTTGCATTTGTTGTGGCTACTCTGTTTTACAGGCTGGTTTCTTGGTGGTTTTTTTTTTTCCAACGTCCTTTTTGAAATGCAGGCTTTATGACTCCCCGTCGTATTTAAGTAATGGTACTATCAACCTGGTTTACCAGGAACAGAAAACATCCAAGCTGAGCAGGAAAGTTATACCTGTTTATACAGGGAAGATTTGCATTTACATTTTGGTTACAGTGTTAAATTAGGATTATGTTTTATTCTACGTTCACTTAGCAGGATTTAAAAATCTTTTATTAACAGCTACCACTTCTTAAAAAGGAAATTTTCTTGACAGTAGTCTCACCCATTAGTGATTGATTTTTGCGATCTTCCCATCGTGTTTCCGTAGATATCTGAGAGCCATTTCCTCAAAATCTTAAGACTCCTTGGGTGGACAAAGAACTGTCCCAGTACACCAATTAGAGCTTTGTTTTACACAACTTCACAGCCAGAGCTACTGCTTCCTTGAACTCAGCCTTATCTTAGGAAAAGGTAATTTATTCCCTGACTCATTTTTCAAGTAAGTTTAACCTTTTCTAACAGTGCTCTCTATCTGCTGCTACTCCTGTCTGTGGTGTTTTTTTTTTTCCTGCTTTCTGTCCCACATGCCATCTGTCTTATTTTCTGCTTTGTTTTCTTTTTAAAATACTCTAAGCCAATGCAGCAGCTAGAAGTATGAATATTTATGAACATCATTGTGAGGGAAAGAGGTGTGGATGGCTTCCTGCCAGGTCAGGTGATGCTGTGATTGCAGAAACTAATTAGGCTCTGCCTAGGTTGTTACTTGGAGGGGATGCTACAGGGAACAACTTAGTACTTTCAGTGGCCCAGCAGTGATTGCGTCAGGATGCACTGGGCACAAATAGTCTAGTGTGCAGGACTGGTCTGTTACTGTAGGTAACTGTCTCGTGGTCAAGTAATGCCTCAGTCTGGCAAGGGCTTTATTTTACCATCAACTTAAGTAGTGTTTGCATAATGCTTTGTAAGTAGCTGTGCTGATGCCAAGGACCTGGGCATTTCTGGTAATGCTGTGTATAATACTGTGTGCAGGTTTTGGTAGCTGTAATAAGATTGGCAAAACCTGGTTGGCCAGACAGTGGCTTGAGGTTTTGCTTTATACTTGCTCACAAAAGTTCAGGTAATTCAGAGAAGCAGTGAAGAGTATAATAAAGTAATTTTACACATTAAGATTATTTGTATGGTATTTAGAATATATACTGAAAATGAATTCTTCACTTGTAACTTATAAGCAGTGTTTGAATTTTTGTACTCCCTTTTTTCCACACTGGTTGCTGATCAAACCTTTTGCAGTGAAGCTGCTGAGGACTTATGACTCACGGTAGCAGCTGTGATAACCCGTGACATAAAATCCAGGCAGTTCCATCTGTCCCAGCTCCAAAAGCTTCTGAAATGTGGGTATTGTCTGGTAGATGTGTGGTGCAAGCGGTGATGTCCTGGTGACAATGGATGGAGAACCAAAGAGATAAAACTTTGACTCGTACTTTGTTAGGGAACAGAGTGCTGAATCATGTCCAAGTATGTGGTGAAAGATTGACTTTGCTTGCTGTGAGCCAGTCACTTGTGCAGATATGGCCCGAATGATTAACAGCTGGGCAACAGCTGATGAAGGTGAGAGGCCCTTTGCCACCCAGATGTGTAGGGTGGAGTAGTGAGCATCTGGGGTGTTATCAGAGCAGTTAGGAGACAATTGAAAACCGCAGAGGAATGGTAAGAGTGGCTTTCTGGCAGTGCACTGGGTTGTTCTCCGGTCCTTGTGCTTGCGTATCAGCTCAAGAAATTTCATTTGATTTGCGAGTAATTTGTTCTGTTTGTGGGTTTTGTTTGTTTGTTGTGTTGTGTTTTTTTTTTAGTGTGTGATGTTGAGCTGTGTTGGTTGGGTATGCCTTCTTAGGTGTGAGTAGGTGGTGGGAGGTGGCTGGTGTCGTCTTGTCGCAGTACAGAGGTTAGGCAGGAGTTTGTGGTGACACCTGCATTTGTGTCCTGTCACAGTCATGCTTATGGGGTGGGAAGTAAAATCTCTTGTGTTGGTCTGGTGCCCATGTGGTTGCTTATGGGGGCACATTTGTTTCCCTATATACAGGAATTCTGAATTCCTTAAAGCTGAGCCCTGCAGTGGATAAATTTTGGAGTGGGTTATTTGTTTAGAAAACTGAGTTTCCCTTTGTAATGCCTAACTTCTGTTAGTACAAGTAACACATTGGTTGTCATGAAAAGAGATTAAGGAGCTGGAGATTATTTTTCTGTTCTTCTGCTCTGTTGACACTGTGCACTTGACCCTGTTGTGTGAGTAGTAAATTCCGGTGTTTTGTCAACTAGTTGTGTCCTTTCCTGAGCCTGGCAGGTAGTTTTTATGGGAAGGGGACTGAAGACTGGTCTTCGGACAAAATAGTACAGCAAGTACAAGAAATCGAGATTCTTCTACAGGTGGGGTGGGAAAAGCAAGTAACATTTTTTTTTTCTTTTTCTTTTTTTTAATGTCTAGAAACTTGGTAAACAATCAAACTTCCATGGATGTTACTAAAATCAGGACTTAACCTTCAGTACCGAGTACAGTGTTTGCTTTACAGCCAGCATTTTATTGCATTTACAATAAAAGTTTTACGTGGTAACTGTTTTGTAGCTCTTGTTTAGGTTTTTATTGTTCATCCCATGTTATATCTGTTGTGAATTCTGTAGTGAAAGAGCTGTAGATGATTATTTTCTCACTGAAAGGCTCTAGGATGACAGCATACTGTGTTACAAATTGGAATTTACTTTTTCTGGCCTTGTAACATGTATTTCTTCTTGCTTCTGTTGACTTTTTTTTCTTTTTACTTTACTGAGTCTAGCGAGCAGATGGCTTAGAAAACTAATTTTGACCTGTGGAAGCTAGTGCCAAGTATTACCTGTTCATTAGGTTAGTGCAGCCATGTGTTTTTGACATTGGAAGTGTGCGTTTTAATCGTAGGTCTTGTAATAGTTATTGATACGAATATGAGTCTAGGTCTGTGGTGATACGCTTTCCTTAGGTAATGCGTCAGTCCTTTTTAACTACAAATCACTAGTGCACCCAGATGGGGTAGATATGAGCTGCTTTTCCTATTTGTTTTAAACATGTGGGTTTCTGTGCAGATTGGACGGAACAACTGTGAAATGGTTGGAATTGCTCTCTGCCAAGTTCTGATGCCATGACTGGAAGCAGTACAGCCCCTCAGAAAAAGAGGCTTTAACATGGGCCAAAAACCCCCCAAAACTTGTTAGTATGTGAACTGTGTTGGCAGGCTTCAACTTGAGGAAGGGCAAGCAATTACTTTGATGGTGCTGTAAGCAAGTGAAGACAGAGTTTTGTTTGAGATGTGTTGGGCCATCTGAAACACTCACCATTGCCACCTGTGCCAGGTACAACTTGCGATGAAGAGAAAATTGGCAGCTTTCACCTGTAGGCCCCAATTCTGCAAAGGTGTGCTTAGCTGTTGCAAGCATCACTTATTTTGGTGAGTTGTCCCTCTAAATGTGGTTGGCGCATGAGCAGAGAGCTCAGCGACGTTGCGGTTCCAGGTGATGTGCCTGAGATGGCTTCCATGAAAATGCAGCACTGGAGATATTGAAGCTATTTCTAAAATTAGGTCAAATTTAGTGAAGTTGTGGTATTTTGTTTCGTTTCTTTCTTTGCCATAAAAAAGTATCTACAGAAATCCTGAGTTACTTTGTCGATGCTGTCAGTGTAAGATATTTGAACTTTAGTTTCAAAATCAGCCTGTTTTGTTCAACAACAGCACCTTGTTTCAATAACAACATTTAAAACACTGGAGTAGTCTCAAAATAAAATATGTACTGCTGTTATTTTACCAGAAAATTTCTACAGTTCTGTTTTTTATGCAAGAGTACTCAACCGTAATTCAAGCATATTTTAAACTTGTTGGTTGTTTTTTTTTTTAACTAAACCCTGAACTCTCTCACTGCCTGAAGACATCCAGAGTTGAGCAAATAAAGTTCTGACTAGATACGCTGAAAAAAAGGTTGCTTATCGCTGTTTTGTATGAACCATTCAGTTGTCTGGTTTTTAATACATACACAGAAATACTTGCTAATTTTATTTACCTCAATAATTTCAAGCAGATGCTTTGCTGTGCACAGATGGTTAGTGCCCAGAAAAGTAGAAAAAACTTTTTTTTTTTCCTGTTTCTGGAAAGAAGCAAGCAGCTATACAGACAGACTCCTTAATTAGGTAGGTAAATGTAACTCTCCTATGGTGTATAGCGAGGGGAATTCGGTTTGAGACAGAGATTTTTGCTTCGTTTATAGTGCAAGGTGGCTCTTGTATGAGGGCCAGAAGCTGTGTGTAGTGTTGCACAGGGGTCTGGTGATGGAGGAAGGAAAAATGGAAAGATGATAAAAGTTGTTTCAGACGAACAGAACTAAATCATTCTCAGTCACACAATGCCTAAAGGAATTTTGCAAGGAGGAAGGAAATAATTGGAAACGTTGCTGCTCTTAAAACAGCCTTCAGACTGTGCAGCGGGTTGAGGGTACAATTTACTGCTGATGGTTGATTTTAATGCACCTAAGGCTGCCAACCTCTGAGAACCTGTGAACCTGTGTGTGCTCGTGTAATCCAAGGTCACACTCAAGAGGCGGAGATGTGTAAGTGTTGCAGCTTAAGCAATTGAAAAATAAACAGTGAAGGTTTCCAGTGTAATTTTGTATATTGCAAATGTACAGAATTTTCTGTTAGAATTAAACTGTTCAATATGTTTAAGTGTGTCACATGGCACGCACTGTACATTAAGGTTGCCATGGAGACGTGGCATTTTGGTTCTGTGAAGGGTGTTTGGGATCGGAAAGCCATTTGCATTGCATTACTGCGAGACTCCGTTCTGCCCCCACTCCTCATATACTTTGCTTCTCAGTTGGGAGGTAGGTGACAAAAAGCCATGGCCTGGAATTTGCGTGAATCTGGGTGGATTTAAAAATGGGATGTTGAACTGAAGCTTGAAAAATACAATTTTGCCTTCAACTAACTCTTGTGCCTGGGGTTGCTTTTTGCAGCGGGGAAGTATTTAAATGTTAATCTTTCACAGTGTAGTGTCAGTGTGCTGTTAATTTGAGGGTCTTTTTCTAAAAACTTAAGAATTTTGGGCAGTATCCATTATTTTTCACAGCTTGATTATGAACGTTGTTGGAAATGTACTTGACCTAAAAAACGGTGACCAGTTCTAATACTTCCTGTTAGGTTGATGAGTTTATTCATATTTTAACACTTTCTTGTTGCCTGTCCTTATTCTGTAAAGCACTGAGAACATGTTAACGAAGTCTCAGTACAATGGAAATATTTACAAATATAAACCTAACTTTATGCTTAAGCGTTTTGGGATCTAAACTAATTGTAAGTAAAAGGTGATTTGTGGTACCTGTAATTTATGGTACAGGTATTTGTGCCAAGCCTCAAGCCACATCCTTATGATTTAAGAGACTTCGAACACCATCTCTCTCTCCTCTACCTCTGCTTGTGGTTGGTATAAATGCATTTATTGGGTTGGTGAGAAAAGAGGCAATAGAGCAAGTTTGCTGTGAAGCTGAGAACGTGCAGTTTGTGTTTCTCATGACTGCTGGCCACAGGTCTTGGCCGTGTTCATCTTTCAAAGCATGGGGGTGCTGAGGCCCACCAAACAAAATCACTACTCTAGGAGTTACCTCATGGTGATAACCCAAGTTTTCTGCTTCAGGTCCTCTGTCTGCAGCAGAAGGGCATGCTTGGGGCTGAGCTGTGGGCAGCAAAGCCTGCGGGAAGTGAGTGTGAGCTGGCCTGGCTGGATATCAGCTGAGCTGCAGATACCGAGCTGCTCCCGCTGACTCTACTGCAGGTAGTTTGGGCTGTAATTTTGGGTGGAGGAGCAGTACCAAACAACTGAAGTAGGTGAAAGGGAGGAAGGCGAAGGGCAGCAACATTTCAAACTGGCAGCTGCTCGCTGCATGGATGTGTTTTAACAGCCTGAGAGAGGCAAGCGACAGGCCAGTTTCTTTGGCTTGGCACTGCAACAAGGTCCCCTTGATCACCAAGGGATGTTCGCTGGGTGTCTCTCTGCAGTGGTGCTGCTGTTTGGCCGGTGCAAATCCCTCTCGTAAGATAATTCTTAGAAGCAACTCCGATGTGTGACTGGGCCTGAGATGTGTGACACCGTGGATCCAACAACTGTGGATCCAATGGCCCTTAACAGCATTCTGTGTGGGGGATGTGGGACAGTTGTGGTTGCTCACCTGGCATGGAGGTGACACCAGGCAGTCGGCTGATTTTGTTTGCTACCTGACTTGCTCTCTTATCACGCTGCTGCATAGGAGTAGCAAAGATGGAGTGACTTTCTGTTCTCTGCTTCTGTCCCTTTACTTCATTCAGAGAGGGGAATCTAAGGAGGACATGGTAATGTGCCTTAAAAACCTGGTAGAGAACCTGCAGCTCGTTGGCTCTGGGAGTGATGTGGTTATCTGTATGTATATGTTTTGACCTTTTCAAAACAGATGTGCAGGCTTTCTTTGAAATGTTTCTAAACACATCTTGAAACTACATTATGAGCAAGGAACATGCTGGTGTCGACTGCCAGAGGGGCAAGGTAGTGCTAAGAGGATTGTCTATAAATACCAGTCCATATGTTGAATGTTCATCAGTTTATAAAAGTCCTCTGCATGTATGCCTTGGTGATCCAGGGAGAGGAAAGAGAACAGAGACATCTGTATTGTCCTCTCTGGATGTGGTAAACTGCATCCTCCTCTTGTTTGGTGATGGTGGAACTATGATGCTCTACATCAGTTTAGGATCTAACTCAGAAATGCAGAATAAACTGTGGTAGAAATGCCTTAGTATGTGGCGTAAGCAGAGATTTTGTTGTGCAGGTGTCCCAGGAAAGGAAGGCACAAAGGAGGAGGCCGGTTGCCTTGCAGTTACAAGATCTTTGGGTTTGTAATAACTTCGCTGAATGACCACAAAGTTTGCTGGATCTCAGTCTCTCATCTGTAAAATAAAAGCAATGATCTTGATGAGGAATGTTTGAAAGGCTTAGCTTTCTAAATAACTGTAGCTAAAACTTACTGAATCTCAATTGACTGGAATCAGCACCCTGCAAATTCTTGGGTGTTTCTGTTGATTACACGTATGAGGTGTTTTGTATTTCACTGGCTAAAGAATTTATTCTGTTTATCCAAATTCTGGTGTTTTTGTGCTCCCTTGTACCTTTTGTTACAGGATTTGGTAGGCTGAGACTAGTGTTTTCTGTCAACAGTCCATGAACGTGCAGGATTTGGCATTTAAACTTCACATACTGCATGTACCTGTACAATGTGAACCTGGAAGTCGGCAGGATTCAGAAGGCTTGGGCTTGATGTTTAATTGGGCTGGGGTGGGTTGAAACAGAGGATACAAGAAAATGAAGGTGTTCATTATTTTAAAACTTACGCAGCGATGTTTTTGTTGACTTTAAAATCTTCCCAAGTGGCCTGATTCCAAACAGCACTGTGCTTTCACGTTTGCTGTGGCATAACACTCTACCTGTTAATAGTTTACACTGTGTTTTGTAACCAGTTTCTGCCCAGCGACTGCAGCTGAGCTACACAGTAAGATACATTGCTCCTTATGGAAAATGCATCTGGTGATATTCAGCTGCCAATGAGGGAAGATTAAACCTGGATATTTGTCTCTCCTGATACCCCTCACTGGTGATGTGGAATTTCTGGGAGCAACTGGGCTTCCCCTTATGCTGTGTGAAATGTGACAACCTGAGTCAGTGGTTAAGAGATGATCTTTTGAGGTCCCTTCCAAGGGGCCTCTGTGAAGTCCTCTCCCAAGCAAAGTGGGAATAATTTGTCCGGGGAGTCCCTTGGAGCTGAAGCAAGTTTTGTTATTGTTGCTCTGTTTCCGAATCAGAAATGTTTCTGTTATGTTGACTCTCGTTTATTTTATTTGACCTTTGTTCGCCTGGACAGGCTGTTGCAGGTCCAGTTGGTGAGTTGAAGGTTATCCAAGCTTAGCCCGCTCTTATTGCGTTAGTAGGAAACGAAAATGCTTGGACTGTTAGTACGCCTACATAGTGGGGATAACAACCTCCTAAACACTGCACCCAGTTCCTCAAAAGCAAGGGTGCTCATGTCCTTTGCTGATCTTATCTCTGGATCTTATCTTCGCTGTCCTTCCGAGTCCACCGGGTGCAATAGCCACATCGAATCTCTTCCTCTCCATTTTGAGATGG
The DNA here is from genome assembly GCA_020746105.1 of Trogon surrucura. Classification (NCBI taxonomy): domain Eukaryota; kingdom Metazoa; phylum Chordata; class Aves; order Trogoniformes; family Trogonidae; genus Trogon; species Trogon surrucura. Next base: position 60,125,404 of record CM036618.1, read on the forward strand.
AGAAGTTGCAATACTGTTCTGCATTTAACCTGAATAAGAAGCCCAGAAATCGCTTCTGCATACAAATTTGTTTTCAGTCTCTTAATTTTTGCAGTTTAATTATTTGAGGATTTTAAGAGTGCACACTTGTTACAAGAAACATGACAGGCTTACTGCTTTACAGGTCAGTGGAGCTGTGCACGTAAATAAGGGTTGTTTACCTAAGCAGGGATTGAGCCATCAGCCTCAACTTTGAGGTGGAGAGGCTTTCCTAGGTTAGTTTATCACTCTTCAATTACGTATAATGCACTGGAATTTCTTTATAGAGCTTATTAATGTTTTAGAAATAATGTTTCACTTTACAAGGTAATTATAATGTAACAAAGCATTTAAATAATTCTGTATTTATCATAAGGTAGCTGTAGAATAGACTTTTTTTGTCCATTCTACTAAATCTAACAATGTTATTAGTCTATGTTGTGTTGTCTTGTGTTAGTGCTTTCCTGAAAGCTTCTGGTTTTACTTTTGGCTAGGTCATTCTGCTTGAAGAAAAGTCCAAAAAAGTTGTAGCTTACTTTCCTCTTTGCTGACTGTGCATTTCTGTTACCTTTCATCTTGAGATACTGTAGTGTTTATTGTGAAACTTTTATCTTTACTGTTACAACAGATGAAATAACACTAGCAGAGCATAAAAGCAATAAAACCCAACCTGGTTAGTCCAGTCAGTGAGGCATTCATGAAACTGCAAAGTTTAGCATTATGTGCTTTCACCTTCCAGTTTTTAAAAATGGGATGCCTGGAGTTGATATTAGTGCTTTGACTTGTGAAGCTTAATCTTATGCTTTTATGTGATCCAGTAGCAAATTATAACCTGTTTCTGTTGCCTTATGCTTAAAGATGCGTGTGTGAGCCTATGCTGCAACTTTGGAGGGTGTTTGTATCTATTTGCATCTGCACAGTGCCCTGGAAGCTGCTTTGCGCTCACTGGAGATGCAGAGAGCAACCCCCAGGGGTTCAGTTTCAGATCTAATACACTGAAAAGGTTTCCCTTCTATCTGTGATTTGTTCTGCAATTTCTTATTCTGCCAGCTTGACCGACATTTTAATATTGCTCTTGAAGTACTGCATACGTGTATTTCCTTTTTTTTGGTCTGCATATTGATTCTCAGTGGTGCCCAATAATAGAACAAGGAGTAATGGGTTTAAGTTAGAACACAGGAAGTTCCACCTCAATATGAGGAAGGATTTCTTTGCTGTGAGGCTGCCAGAGCAGTGGAACAGGCTGCCCAGAGAGGTTGTGGAGTCTCCTTCTCTCTGGAGACTTTCAAAACCCTCCCGGACGCGTTCCTGTGTGGCTGCCCTAGGGGATCCTGCTCTGGCAGGGGGGTTGAACTAGATGGTCTCTAGAGGTCCCTTCCAACCCCAAACATTCTATGATTTGTTGGTGTAATCCTTGCTGTCTCTCATGGTGTGTTTTTTTTAGGAGTCAGAATTGGCATGTGTACCTGGAACGCTTGTTATCTATAAAAGACACCCTGCTGCAGAGTTGCAGATCTAAGCAGAATCATTAGTAATGCTTCACATCCAAAAGTGACCAGTGGCAACGTTTGAATGTTTGTATTCCAACAGATGATAGTAAGGAAGCGTGCGGTGTTATGAGTGGATGTGTGCAGTGTTTGTAGTCTCAAGGACAGGTGAAATAGAGAAACAAAAATAAAAATTGAATGTTGTGTGGGATGCCACACCAGAGAGCAGGTGGGAACTGTGTGACGTGTCTGGACAGCATCTTGTTCCCTCAGCACAGTGGGGTCTCCCTCATCCTTGGTGTGACCACGTCTGCTTGGATCTCACAGGGAGTCTTCTGCCTGAATCTGCTCCATCTTCGTAACTGTGGAATATTTGTGCTTAGGCCTGTCACCTTCCCCGCTGTTTTTTCACAAAGTGGTTGCTGTCACCCTGGCTTGCCTCATGGGGCTCCTGCTAAGGTACAGGTTACTACCCTTGACTTGGTTTCCCTAAAGTCAATTAATTGTTTTTTTTGTTTTTTTAACGTATTTCCTGAAGGAGGTGAGGGCCATTTAAACCTAGATCCTCAGAGGAGTTAGGCTTTTTATTTCCTTTCATGGATCTGAGCTTTAATTTGTATGCATTTGCCCACAGACCCCGTTAAAGGTGAGATTGTGCTATCAGTCTCCAAAGTTTCTCGGTTTAGATTTTACACAGAAAATAATAATAACTGGCTCATTGTCAAAGTGGTCCTCTCCCTTGTTCTCATCATTGCTGGTTATTGAGGCCGGTTGGATTAAAGCTGAGCAGAGGATACCTGCACACGTTTCTCTTGTCATTTGAGCCTCTGAGGGTGCTTTGTGTAGTTCAGTTCCCCGTTTGCAAAGCTGGGAATTACAGCATTTTCCTAACTTGTGAAAGGTTGAGAAATAGCAACACTACAGGTTCATGACAATGAATCTAGAGAACTATGTGGTCTTGAATGTTTTGTTGTTTTGTTTTTTTTTTTTTCCTCTGTATGTCTTTCCAGGACTTGCAGTGGGCACAGATGGCCAGAGACAAGCTGTCGAGTCCATTGAATGTTCTGAAAATAGTCAGATACTGCATTGCTAGTGCTGTTGGATGTTCTGTTGTTCGTGTGCACGGTTTTGGAAAGTAATGCTCACAATTGGAGAATTGATCGTCGATGCTTTAGAGCCAGTAAACAGGATTTATGGGTGTTTACCCTGAGTGCAGGAAGCACATCCTTTTGTTGTCTCATGACAGGTATATTGTCTGATAGCAACGTATATTAATCTTCATGTCTGAGAAGGGAGGGAAATGAGAGGAAGATTAATATTAAAAGAAAATGATAAATTCATCAAAGTCCTTAGAGGGCTTAAGATGCTTTATTCACATTTTTATTTTCAATGTTCACCTCAAAAATACAGTTTCATTCCCCTTTGTTTATCCTTACGCTTAGAGCATCTTCCTCTTCTGCTGCTTTGAGTGTACCGTGAGAGGATGCTGCTGTTCTGCAGCACCACGTGGCCAACCAGGCAGCTGGAAACAGCATTTCTGGAGGTCTTGGAGAGAGGGGTGGCAGTTGCAGTGGTGTGGGTACCCATTGTCAGGAGTTTAGTCTGTTCCTGTGATTTCAAATATTTTTTAAAACTTTTTTTTTTTTTTGGTGGCCTTGTTGGAGCATTCACACCCTCGTTACAAGCTCCCAGTAGCATCCCCAAAACTCCCTGGCAGCAAGCCAAGAGACAAAGCGAGTATCCAAAAATATGCAAATAAAAATGAGAAAATCCAGAGAAATAGGACAAATAGCAAAAAATACGGTTTATTTTGATGTGTTTTGTTCTTTTCTTTGTATAATTAGCAGATGCTGTCACTGGCTTTGGGGAGTGGCAGATTTTTAACAGGATTCTTAATTACATGCCTTATGTGTCAATCAGGAATATCTTTCCTTGAGAAATTACCTAATAAAAGAATTAGCATTGTTGTAGACATGTAATGTAAGCATTTCACTGTCTATTTCCACTTCAGTGTAGACAGTGTTAAACTGTCCCTTAAATTTCTATAAAATCAGCTTTGTCGTCACTGGAGTTTGAACCGTACTCATGATATATGAGTAAGATATCTGTCTCCCAGCATATAAATATTTCCAAATATGCACATTTTTAATGGTCTGCCTGATTCAGTCTTTGTCTGTACCAGAAAGGAGCTACCAGGAAACCAAGATTCATTTAAAACATATATTTCTAATAGGATTTTAAGCACTCTAATATTAATTAAGAACACTTGAGACTTCTTTCTTGAGAGAGATGAAAGGACAGGTATGGAGGAAGAGTGGATTACGTTTGCTTTTTTTGGTGTAGCTTTAAAATGTCGGTGACAACCTATAGAGTAAATGTGACTTTTTTTTACTGTTACTGCTTTAAGAACTAAAAATCGAAAAGGACCCTTCAGAAATACTAGTTTTCAGTAGCAATTACTGCAGCTTACACTGTGATCCTCCAAGCTTTCAGACTATTTTTTTTTTCTTTAAAGCCAGCATATGAAAAATTCCCAACAACAAAAGTAAACTCAGAGTTTGTGAAGTCAGCATTCCTAACTGGTTTGCTTTTCCTAGTACAGTATTTTCAAAGTGTAATTTTCAGCCTTAAACATGCCTTCCTAGAACACCTCTGTTGTTTCTTCTAAGAAGGTCAGCTAAATACTTTTTAAATCAACAGAGTGGGACCTGATTTTACTTAACTTTACTATGAAGGTTTTCATTAATTGATGACTGGATACGAGATCCCTGTGTATTTTTATTAGTAAAAATCACCGGAATGCCTTTGTTACTTCTGATTTATACTGAAGTGATTGTCAGGCATTGGAACAGGCTGCCCAGGGAGGTGGTTGAGTCACCATCCCCGGAGGTGTTTAAGAGACGGGTGGATGTTGTGTTGCGGGACATGGTTTAGTGGTGTTGGTAGGGCTAGGGCAGAGGTTGGACTTGATGATCTTGAAAGTGTCTTCCAATCAAAACTGTTCTGTGAGTCTATGGATAAATTCCAGTTTTTCTTAGTCCCTATCTGTTCCAAATATAATATTATTCTGTTTTTTTTAAGTTCTTGATTTATTCTCATCACCATGTTAAAGGACTCGGAGTTGCATTTAGTTGATTTGGGAAGAAGAGGCTCCGTACCTGCATTGTCATTGCTAGCTTTGATGAAAGCGAACAGCAAACCTCATGCTTTGCGAGCCTGGCTCCCTGAGCAGGGCTGTTTCCTTCATGTGGAAGTACCGTGTGGGAGCAGGGCTGGTGTTCCCCTGGCTGGGCCAGAGAGATCATGGGAGAGGAAGAGGAGAAGTGGAAGGAGCGCGCCGTCAACTCTTGCATGGGGTGAGGCCTTGAGGACACATCTCGCTTCCTTCTATTCCAGCTGATCAGGTTTCAGGGATGTGAGAGGGACTCTCCCTGCTTCACTCTTCTCATTCCCGTGTGTCCTGCTGTCCTTGTGGTCGCAGGTTTAATATTCCCTCTTGCACTGTGGTTCTTTGATAGTTCTGGTGTTGCCATGAGGCTCAGCTCGGGCCTGTCAGTGCCCTTGCGCACGCGCTGCAGGGTGCAGAGAGGGCCAAGGGGAAAGAGTGGTTCCTCTTTCTTTGTACTCTTTGTAGATTGCTATAGAGGTTGTTGTGTGCTTTGAAAGATTTATTGTAACTCTGAATGCACTGCTAGCAAAACCACTGGTTTTGATCTTCTGAAGATCTGTGGACTTTCCCCAGCAGGGAAGATAAGGATGTGTTGAAATTCCCAGGAAGCATGTGCTGCCTTCATACAGACCGGACACCTGAGCAGGACTGTTTTGATGCTATATAGTGGAGCTGGGGCTGTTCAGTCTGGAGAAGAGGAGACTGAGGGGAGACCTTATCGCTCTCTACAACTCCCTGAAAGGCAGCTGTAGTGAGACGGGTGTTGGCCTCTTCTCCCTAGTGTATAGCAATAGGACAAGAGGGAACGGGTTCAGGTTGCTCCAGGGGCAGTTTAGATTGGATATTAGGAAAAACTTCCTCACTGAAAGGGTGGTGAAGCATTGGAATGGGTTGCCAAAGGAGGTGGTGGAGTCACCATCCCTGGACGTGTTTAAAAAACAGCTGGATGTGACACTTGAGGAGATGGTTTAGTGTTAGGTTGGTGTAGGGCTGTAGGTTGGACTTGATGATCCTAAGGTCCTTTCCAACCTTTATGATTCTATGATTCTATTCTTACGCTACTGTCATGTACATTTCTTTCAGCTGAAGACTGTAACGTGCATTAACCTGCAGAGATAAAATAGTGTTTTCTTCGTAAAGCCAAAGATGTCAGAGGCAAATTTGCCATGTGAAGAGTGACTGTAAGATTCTACTTGATACATAAAGAACAGACACTAGATTCTTGTTGATGCACTAGGTGTACTCAAAATTAATGAGGAAGAACAAGTGTGTTTTGATGTAATGAACTTTAATTGCTGTGGACTGATGCTTCATAAATATGGAGAGAAAATTATGGCGAGTATTTTTAATAGAGTCTAGCGTGATATGTTCTTGGGCTCTTCGGGTACATTAGTCTATTTTTGGTGCATTATCTCTTCTGTTGACATCTAGCAGTTTGTAGTTTATGGTCTTTTAATGGAGAAAATAATGGGTACTGATTAGGTCCCAGAAAATTTTTTTTCTTCTTTTGCTAGGAATCGTAATTTATGTGGCCTCCATTTCTTCATTGTACAGCCCATTAAACTAAAATGTTTAGCAGTAACTTGTGGCTTGAACTTTAGTCTGGAATACTGATAAAGAACCTTTAAGAAGTTAACTTACTTTGTGCATGTGCTCAAGCCATCAGGGTAGGTTGAATGTGTGTTGGACGGGGAAGAGGATAAAATAACTTGGCAGGGATCTTGAACTGCAGTTGATGTGTCATGTCATTAATTGCAGTAATTACCAAGCGGGTCTGAAATTCCAAACCTGTTTCAGGTGCCTCAGTATGGTGTTCTGCAAAGAGGTGCTGATTTCTGTGTCAAAAACCACTGTTACTGGCTTCCCTCTCACTTTTTTTAAGCTACTTGGAAAACCTTCCCTAGTCCTGTCTCTCTCAAGGTGACTGCAATTCATCTAGAGAGCAGGAGGTCCGTCATGTTTCTCCTTGTATACTTGTCTGAACTTGGGTGTTGTTCATAACGGTCAAACCTGTGTGAAAAATGCAGCTAACTTTTTTTTTCCTTTTGTTTACATTGCTTTAACGCTTCCTTATTAATCCCTTTACAGAATTTTACAATTACGATCAATTTACAGAATTTTAATAAAGTGAACATTATGTGTCTTACTGGTAATGCTGTTTGCACTGGGTATTTCCAAAGCTTCTCTTGATCTTCCTGTCTATAAAACACGTAAAACACATAAAACCAGGAAGGTGTTTGTTATAAGCTATTTAACAGCTATTGCAAAGTATTTTAATCTTTCCGGAGTTCTGAAAGTTGTTACTGTTCTTCAGGTTACCTGCTTTGCAGTATCTCTTTTCCTCTCTTCCTCAGCTAAAGAGAAGCTGTCTTGAATGTATTTATTTTTTATTTTTTTTCATCTCATTGTATACCAAATGGAAATCACATGGCAAGCATTGACTGGTTAAAGTTTTACTTTGCGTTGTCACTGGGGCAGTTGCATTTCCACAACCCTGCTGGTTTTTATTGGGTATTGTTGACATATTGATATGTGAACTTCCTGTTTTTAAATGTTATATACAGGGGACTCTGCCTGGATATGAGGTGCTGAGGGGAAAAAGAGCATCACGCTTGGCCACTCACCTTGCCCGTTTGGCTGTACATAATGGAGACCAAGGAAGAGAAGAAGGAACGAAGACAAGGCTATTTTGCTCGGTAAGGTTACAGGGTTTATTTCAATGATGATTAAAATATGGAACTCCTCATTCTGCCTTTTTCACAAGGGTTTCCTATTTTTCAAGTATGTACAAAAATGAAACCCTTGCTGTGTTATGTAGGCAGAAAATACTTTCCTTACTGCATCCCTGATGTTGGAGTAGGGATTTTTTCCTTTTGGATAGTGGACATAGATTGAAATTGTAATTGTTATTTGTAACACAAAACTGTTCTTGGGTACTGAATTGCAGATTGCAATGCATTTGAGCTTCAGGCATCCATTTCTTGAAAAGCATTTATAAAAACATCTACAACACAAACATCTCTAAAACTAAACTTTATCTGATTTCAAATAAAGCACAGACTACGTAGTATTGTCCCAAAAAATAAGATCAGCAAATAAAAAGGGTGTGCTACCCAGACTGCATCATCTTTATAAATAAAAGCAATAGTTTTTCAATCATTTTTATAACTTGGAATTTGTGATTGGTGTTATTTTAAGAAATAAGTGATGTTGATTTCCTAATAACTTCTCTTTGTTTCTTTAGCGTGTCTGTAAGCATCTGAGAGCTCTGAGGTACAGGAAGAACGAAAGCTCGCTTACTCTCGAGGGAGGAAATCAGTATAGAAAATATCTTTGACTCAAAAAGAGATACTGACGTTAGTTGTGTCAGTAATTGTGTCTTCAACTTGTGGTGGCCTTAACCTGAAGAACACTGTATAGAGATGAACCTTAAAACTGATATGTACGTTGAGTGGGGTTTTTTTAATGGTTTCCAGGGGACTTAAGAATTTTAGTTCTCAGTCTTTTTTTTTTCTTTTTTTTTTTTTAAATCGCCACTGAGAGCCAGATTTCTGAAGTCAAAGTGCTTGTATTAGAGAAAATATTCTCAGTGGGATTTGGGTGCTTTTGTGTTTATTGAATTTACATTGATCTCCTTACCATCATTCTTTTGAAAAAAACCCTACATGGATGTCTGGCACATGCTCCAAAACCCATCTGAGTAGGCAGATTCTCTTAGCCTCCAGATTGCCAATACTCTGTCAGAACATCAAGCCAGTTGTACAGCCTGATATTCATCTCATGTTGCTGTGTGATGTGAATATTTAAGGGAATTAAGGGGCTTCATGGCATATTTTAATTTAATTGTGATTCTTAGAATCATGGAATTGCCGGGGTTGGAAGGGACCTTAAAGATCATCTAGTTCCAACCCCCCCAGAGACATCCCCCACTGGATCAGGTTGCCCAGAGCCCCATCCAGCCTGGCCTTAAAAACTTCCAGGGATGGGGCTTCCACCACCTCTCTGGGCAACCTGTGCCAGTGTCTCACCACCCTCATGGGGAAGAGCTTCTTAACATCCAATCTGAACCGATCCATCTCTAGTTTTAATCCATTCCCTCTAGTCCTGTCACTACCCGACATCCTAAAAAGCCCCTCACCAGCTTTCTTGTAGGCCCCCTTGAGATACTGGAAGGCCAAAATAAGGTCTCCTTGGAGCCTTCTTTTCTGCAGACTGAACAACCCCAACTCTCTCAGTCTGTCTTCATAGGAGAGGTGCTCCAGCCCTCTGATCATCCTTGTGACCCTTCTCTGGACACTCTCCAGTGTGACTTAGATACCTAAATTTACACTCGTACAGATTAAGATTTGTACACTAAACCCAAGATTTACAAAGATACATGTGAGTGTTTAGTATGGCTATTGTTTACTTGTTACCAGGCACTAATTTACAGCTTTTTCTCTTCTACTAATTATTTTTTAATACCTAAAAAATAAGTTAAACCGTACGACAAACAATATACAGTGTTTCAATGATATTAGTTGTTTACCTTAGGTTTTGTTTAAAACATTCACAACTCATGACAGCAGGAATTGTTAATACATAGTTGCTGAGCTGTAAAGAGTCTGGAGAGGTGAGCTGCAGAAGGAGTCTTTTGTACTTGTCATGTTGTGGTCGTCTTTCCCTGCTCCTTGCTCTTGGCTGCTCCTGGAGGCAGGACCTTGGCTCGTGCACACCCTTGGTCCGACACGCTGTGGTCACTCCTGTAGTTCATCTTTTGCATATTACAAGCCAACAGGTTTCTAAGCATCTGATTTGGGATTTTTCTGGCTTTGTTCTGGTTTATTCCCACATTCAGTATTTGTGCACTTTGTGTTTTTCATTCCTGTGGCTGTTAAGGCATAGGGAGACGATGAAATGTCAAAAATGCAGTGAGCACAGAGGTACCATGTGGAAAGAGAGGGCATCAGTGGTAGCTAGGAAGCAGAGAAACCCAGATAAGGAATGTGTGCACAAACTTACTTTCCTGCGGGCATCTCTTACATGTCAGACTTCATCAGGTTTTTCTGTTTGGTGCTTTTCTTGTTGACCGGACCTGTTATACCCACGCAACAGGTTTCGAATGTTGGGTGCTTCACCAATTGCTCTTTCTCCAGCAGTCAACTCCTTGCAATTGTTCTTGCTCTGCTGAGCCAAAGTGTGATGTTTATTCAGGTTTCCTGTTGCACCCATAATTTATGTTTTGCTTTCAGGAGGAAAATTTTCCACACATTGTTTTTAAAACAAACCATCATGTAGGTTTATCTTGGGCGTGAAGAATAGTCAAGCCAAGATCCTGGAGATGCTTAAGTTTTTGTAAATGACTCTAGGAAATAATACATCATTTCAGCTCATCTGTATAATGGAAATTTCTTAGCTCTGCTTCCAGGCATATAAACATTACCTCATAATGCTGTTATTGAAACTAGAAAACAATATTGCATTTTATTCTCATTGTTTTGACCAATAGCATATATGCTTGAGGTGTTTTATTTTCTAAGAAGAGGCTGGAGATTTCACCACTGCCGATTTATGGGATGCAGTGGATATTATCTGCTCGGTTATTTAGGGGTGTATGTGAAGGAGAGTTGATTTACTATGCTGGACGCTGAGAGGAGCTATAAAATATTTTCTGAAACATACAGTGTCTTGATTTGCCTTTGTTACTTCAAGTGGAGGGGTTTCAATGTTTTTAGCAGACTTACTGCCTGCTGCTGTTGTAGGTTAGTATTTCATCTGTCTTTTGCAACCATTGCAGTTTTGAGTCATTGAAGAATGTCTAAGAGTTTCACAGACATCAGCATGAGGAGCTTCTGAGTAGAGCTTTGGGAGGTTGATCAGGTCCTTCAGATGCTTGAGAGAGACTTGTTTGTTGCTCTCAAACTTACTGTTGTATATACCAAAAAATGAAAGTTTTCATTTTATCATAGGTGTAAACCTGGAGAGTGAGAGTTGGGGGAAAACTGAACCTGCTTCTTCTGAAGAGTGTCGTAGTGCGGGGGAGAAGTACGTTGAAAATCTGCTTATCTTGGGAACTGTTTCCTCATCTCGCGTCTCTGTTTGCTCTCTGGACTCCAGGGTGTATATATTGGTGGTCTTGTAATTCTGTGGTGCAGGATGAGAGTCAGCAGAAGGGCATGAATTACTGTCCTCTACTTAGCCTGTGAATCACAGCATTATTCCAAAATGAATGCTTCCTCTGGGAAGCATAAATAAGGCTGTGGTTTCTGCAGCTTTGGTTCTTTCCAATGCTTTCGTCCTCAAGAGTAGCAGTCATTTAGGCTTGAAGAAGAGTTTTGTTATCCGGTAACATAGTTACTCAAAGTATCTAATGGGGCCCTGAGGCTCTCTTCAGGATTTTTCAAAACTTTCCAGTATCAGAAATGGTATTTATGGCGACACAAAGCTTGCGTAAGATGGGAAGCCTGGTTAATCTCCTCACTCCTTCACTTCCCTCGGCATGGGAAGCGAAACTGGGTGACAGTGTGGGCTCTGTAGAAAGAGGCTTTTTTAAGGAAAGGAAGGAAAGGGAGGGTTTCATCATGTTCTTGATTTCTTTGAGGGCTACATCACAGAATATATAGAGAAAAGTGTTTCTGTTTGTTTAATCTTCGAACACGCTGTGTCACACGAGCAATTTCAGAATTTTAACTCATCACCTTGCAAGACGCGTGTACGGCTGGCTCCTTGGGCAGCAGGCGTACAATGCCCTTATGTTTGCTTTTCCCAAAGGGACCTCTGGGTGTCTCTTATCAGCCTTTGAAAAGAAACTGCAGAGAGACTTATTTAGCTCCCTTTTTAGAACATAAATAGTTACACGATGGGCCTTTTGATGTAGGAGTCTGTGCAGTTTTGATAAGAGTTGCTGTTAACATGGTTGCAATGTATTTTGTCTTCCTCCTCTTCCCCGTGGTCTGTGGGTGCTGGGCACGAGGGGTGTGCCGGAGGCTGCCCACGCCAGTCACTTTTTTACTCTTGGAGGGATTTAAAGATGTTGTATCTTAAGGGCTATAAAATTTGGCAGTGGCTCCCAAGATACAGGCTTTTTAGTGTTGTCTGTTGGTAACTGATAAAGTTACCCTTTTAAATTATGCCGTATTTCTGTAGTGTCTGCAGGTATGATCTTGTTCTTTTGGCCTCCCAGACGTGTCTTCTCTTCTGCTCTTAGGACCTCCTGCATAAGATTATGTTTAGTCCCAGTAAACTGTTTTAAAATTAAGCCTAGCTTAAACCTTAATTGAAGCTTGACATTCGTAGTTGGCAGATGTGTGGTTCCACAGTTAATTTCAAAGCGATGCTGTGTAAGGTGCTACCCAAAGATACGGTCCCACTCAGCCTCCTGCTTTTGCTGTGTCTTTTTTGGGTAGCAAAGCTGCCGTCAAGGAGCTGCTGTAGCATGAAGGCCCCTTCCAGAAGCAGCCACAGTTATGTTTAAGTGACACAAACCCACACTCCTGAAGAGGTGCCTAATGGTCCTGACTTTTTGGTGGTGCTGTTAATCATCTTGTGCTCTGAGAAATCACTGCTGTCGTAGCACCGTGTCGTAGCAGTCATGGTCAGTTCTCCTGGGCTTTGTGCCACGTGCTAGTAGGGACTGGGGTGTACAGTACCTTGAGAAGAAGTCAGTATCCTAGGATATGTTATGAGTTTGCTGGACTGAAGAAAATATGAGTTGCTAAGAAGCTAGACTTGACCCTTCAGGGAAGTTTGCTGATATTTCTGGCCCGCAGGTGAAGTTGACTGCCTTGTATAGTTTGTGTTGAAAGGGATCTGAAAGATCATGTAGTGCGAACTCGCTGCTGTGGTTCAAGACCTTTGCCTGTTTGTTTCTGACATGTGCCATGCTGCACTGGGTGGTTGGTTTGGCTGGTGGGGTGGTCTCTTTCTCGTAATGGTGCTGCAAGTTTCAAGGGGATGATGTGAATGATACCTGCAGGAGTATGCTTTTGGAGAGAGAGAGTTTTCTCCCCTCTGTCTGAGGGACTGGAAAGCATTATATACTGAAGGGAGTTCTGTTGTTAAGAGAAGAAATGCTGTGAATCCTGCGTGGGGACACTGGATGACTGCCTGTGCTGTATTTAACTAGTTGCATATTCTGAAGTTTCTGCTGTCTGCCTGGGGGCACTGGGCTCCCCGCTCCTGCCTCCCCCAGGAAAATGAACCTTTTTCCCTCTTCCTTGGGGCTTTGGACAGGGTAAGAGGCTGTGTGGGTGCTCTTGATGGCTTTAGGTTCCCTGTGGTGCCAGGCTGGTAAACTCTCATGCCCTCAGCATTAATCCAGCTTCCAGCCTGGATTTGGAAGGGATTTCTCCTTGCTCTGCCTGGCTCCTGCCAATCTCATTATGAAGAGGTGGGTTTTAAGTGTAGGTTTGTGATGGTTTTTGTTTGGTTGGTTGTTTCTTTTCTGTCCTACTCTGTAGTCTGGGCAGAGGGTGTTTCCTAGGATCATCTGAAATTTAAGCATTGTGTTATTTTCCAAGTCTCTCATGCTGTTCTGCTAAGGTCTGTGGGATTTGTTCTGTTGATTTGTGTGAGAGAATCCCAAGGAGAGCAGCAGAACTGGTTAGGAATTTGGGGAGGAGGAGGAGAATTGTCCTTATGCTGGGAAGCCTTTGTAATGTAGATGAGCCATAAATCAGCTCTGTGAGTGTCTTAATGCACTGGAGTATTTTCGAGTCAGACAGCAGACTCTGGCACAGAGAACTTGTTTTGTGTAGCACTTAATATACTGATAATAACTCCAGATTTCTACCACTATTTTTCTGGAGGGGCTGACTTTATTTCAGTAGGCATAAACTTAACACCTAGCTAGTCATGGGTAAACTTAATTTAAATTATATTTTATGTTTTTGACATAGCAGACAGTGCATTTCTGTCAGCTGCTGGATTTCTGAAGTTAGTAATGCCGCTATAAATACACAGCTTCAAGGTGTTAATCACGTTTCAATTGGACAGTCTGTAAAAATCAAATCTCCTTAAACAGCAGATTTATCTGTATGTTCAATATCTGTGTTTAAAAGATGATGTTCCTCATTCCTCCTGGACCACAGTAGGTGCTGCAGGTAACAGTTCGGCTTGCCTGAGACTGCGAAAGGTTTTTTTTGTTAAAGAAGTGTTCTATGTTGTAAATGCTGCCAACCCCAACCCCCACTTTTTTTTAAAATATTTTTTATTTTTTTTGGCAATCCCACAGAATGTCTCAAAACTACAACATATGGCTCTGGTCCTGTGAACTGATGCGATTTTTTTGGAGCGATTTTGTGCATATGAAGAGTCATACAATTAGGTTTAACAGAGCGATGTAAGTTGCTTGTAGGAACGGAGCTGTAGTGAGGGTGGTGGGAGCAGGTCCAGGGCACAGCTGCTGCAGGGAGAAATGCTAGGGCAGCGGGGAGAAGGGGAGGCTGGCATCTCCCCTCTCACCTGCTCTAGCAGGGGTAGGACATTAGAGGTTTTTTCCAACCCTAGCGGTTCTATGACCCACCATGCTGATAGAGGGCAAGATTTAATTACCATAGAATCATGGAATGGCCTAGGCTGGAAGGGACCTTAGAGATCATCTAATCCAACCTCCCTGTCATGGGCAGGGACGCCTCTCAACTAGATCAGGCTACTCAAGGCTCTGTCCAACCTGGCCATGAACACCTCCAGGGAGGGGGCAGCCACAACATCTCTGGGTAATTTATTCCAAAGTCTTGCCACCCTCATACTGAAGAATTTCTTCCTAAGATCTAATCTAAATCTATTCTCCTTCAACTTAAACCCATTTCCCCTTGTCCTATCACTGGACCCTCTTGTAAAAAGTCCCTCCCCAGCCTTCCTGTAGGATGCCTTCAGGTGCTAGAAGGCAGCTATTAGGCTCCCCCGAAGTCTTCTCTTTTCAAGACTGAACAATCCCATCTCCCGTAGCCTGTCCTTGTAGCAGAGGTGCTCCAGCCCCTGGATCATCTTTGTGGCCCTCCTCTGAACACGCTCCAACAGATCCATGTCTCTCTCATGGTGGGGACACCAGAACTGGATGCAGTCTTCGAGATGGGGTCTCACAAGAGCAAAGGGGGAGAATCACCTCTCTTGACCTGCTGGCTACACTTCTCCTGATACATCCCAGGATGCAGTTGGCCTTCTGGGCTGCCTGAGCGCACTGCCGGCTCATGTTGAGCTTCTCATCTCTCAACACCCCAAAGTCCTTCTCTTCAGGGCTACTCTCAACCTACTCTGTGCCCAGTTAATTTTGTCTTTTTTTTTGTTTTTCCCCCTCCCTGTGGTAATTGCTTCTTCCCCTTCCAGTCATGAACATTTTGGTCACATGCCTGAAGTTTCAGCTGAAGAGTAAAGGAAACAATCCAAACTGTTTTTCAGTCAGAAGTAGAAGCATAAATAAGTTAATATTTGATATGAAAACCAGGGAGAAATTTTAAGATGTAGTCAACACACATTTTGTCTCTTCCAGTAAACATACGGAGGACCTGCGGTACTAATATAACTGTATGGCTAATGAAAAATATCAGACTGTGCCAAATACTCCTTTTAGCATCAGGTCTGCACATACGAGAAAGTTTCATTGGTACATGCACGCCACGTGACTGCCCCACATAGACAAGCGCTGTCCTGTCATGTCATTTTTATATGTATGGTTAATGATCTTTTGACCATAGTATTGAAGCAGTGGTGTCATATTATTTTGTATAGAAGCATTGATGCAAATGCTTCTCTGGATGGAGAGAGGATTACCATTCTCTCTTATGAAGTGTCCATTGTTTGAGACAATATCACTCATTATTCCAAATGCTATAAGTTTCAGTTTCCTCTTTCCTGCCCCCTATTATCAGCTTTTGCTGGGTGTTTCTTTGGACTTTAATCCATGTAACAGGATCTTCAGTGCACTTGGGCATTTTCTCTCATGTGCCAAACGCTTGTCAGTTGATGGGGGAGATTGTTCAGGAAGCCCATTAAACTGCTCAACGTGCAGAATAGGTCACAAGTTGTTTGGGGACCGTGAATGCAAACAGAGGACTGAGACACGAGATGAGTTGTTTGACATCTGGTTTTAACAATTATTCCGAAATGCTTTAAATAGAACCTTTCTCCACTTACATCATGACCCTTCATGCTGTAAATTTGTTCCTGAGCAGACGTGTTTGCAACCTGTCTGTAAGCATGTGCACAGCATCTCTTGTGTTTGTGAGCATGTACACAGCATCTCCTATGCTCCAGCTGTGATTAACAGGATCCCTGAGAAATACATAGTGGCATTTGAGTAATTCTGGGGTCATTACAAAAGTTCCATTTAAACCAGCAGGTCAGCTTTGTTTTTAGTGGCTTTTTTTTTTCCCCCGCCCATCCTGATCTCTCTTAAGAAGAGAAGTTGTGTGGGTTTTTTTCTCTGTGTTTTTCTTTTTTAAGCTACTTTTGTTTACAGTGGTATTAAATTTGTAGTTCCATGTCATACAGAATGGTGCAATGATAGAGAAAGCCTTGACATTTAAATGTTTATTTTCAAAGTAACTTTTTAAATAAAACCAAAAGTGAATACGAAGACAGGTGCTTTAAGTCTCAGTCCCCTCCCTCACTGAGATATACCTCTTAGTGGTTGTGTAAATAAAGAAATAATTGAAGTTTTGACTTCCTTTGATCACTGGCTCCTTGACCATGATTAATTTTGGATTCCCCCTACCTTGCTGGTCAGCAAAGTTGGACAGGTGACTTCACTGAGCGAGTTGAGTCAACTCAGTCAACATTAAGTTCCTCTTTATGGAAAAAGTAATGATTTCTTCTCTTCCCTGCTGCTGTTTGAGAAGCAGAGGCACCGTCCCCTTGTGTTTTGCAGTAGGGCAAGCTGCCTTCTCCAAGCCCAAACCCGTATGAAAATTTCCGATCGTCAAAGTGCCTTTTCTGGATAAGAGGGAAGAAACTGCTGCAACCACTTCAGCGCTTCTGTCCAGAGGTCTCTTGGGCACGGTGTGGCCTGTGCCAGGTTTGGCTTTCTGGCTTCCTCTTTTTGCTGATCTCAGCCTGGTGTTGCAGAGAACAGGCAAAGCTGTAGCTTGACAAGCCCTTTGATCTGGGCAAAGTGCCTTTGCACCGGTGCTGCTGCTTGGCAGAGCAGTCCTGTTGCCTCTTTTGGCCTTCTCCTTTACTTTGGTACAAATGGCAGCACAGCCAAGCGGGGTCTAATGGGGGTGGCATCTGACTTTGAAAAAAGTTAATATAGGTACTGGCACTTTTGCTGGGTTATCTTTCATGTAGATAATTTCCCAGATCTGGTCCCTAGGAAGCTGCACAAATGCTTGTGTGTGAGAATGAGGAGAACTCCTGGGGACAGGATCAGTGGTGAGCAGAGAGAGAGGTGCCTTCTTTGGCTGATGAGAGTGGCTTTGAGCTACAGGCTTTGAGCAGAATCTCCTTCTCCCCGAGTAGTACCACGCTCCTCCTGAATCCTAGGGGTTTGCTGTGATTTTTGCTCCATTACTGCTGCACTCGCTGTGCTTTAGCTCTGACTGGGGCCAGCTGGGTATGTTTAGGAATTGGAGGAGGGGGGGGGAAGTGCCTGTAGGATCTTTCACAAGTATGCCCACAGGTGTACAGGCTTCTAGCAGTTTGTAGTGTAGGTACCTGCTGAAGAGGAAAAAAAAAAAAAAAAGGCTGTATCCCAGTGACTGTTCTCTATAGCCTTGCTTCATAGGCCCAGCCATGATGAATTTTCATAGTTGCTTTTTGTACCTGTTTACATCTTTGTCAAACCCAGAATGGCCAAGCTATTTGTTTTTGTCTGCTATTCACCTTATCTGAAACTATTTCTTGAAAGAATTTAATGTGGTGCCCTTGGTAGTTTTCATATAAGAAATACTAAAATACCATTCCTTCAGATTTTTTTTTTCCCCTGGAGGTGAGTTCCAGCTACATTATTGTTGCTCAGTGTATGGCATGTTTCCTGTGGATTTTGCTTTAAATGACCATTGATTTTCATCAGCTGTTTCGTTGCTTCATTCTGAATGTTTATTGCCATTTGAGTCAGTGAGTACTAAATTTCCTTCTGTTTTCAGTCAGTTTAATCGGTACTGAATCTGGCTTTGTGTTGTCAGCAAAGTTAAGTACTCACCTGATTTGAGAAAGTGGGTGTGCAGCGATGACCATATGGAGCAGTACACATCCCCCCCACAGCTCTCCATGTGCCTTGTTGCCTTCTTTCTTCTTTCAGGTCATTCTCAATTCTTGCACTTTGTTTCCCTATGTTAACCAGTTACTGCTTTAAAAGGACTTTCCTCTTTGTTTCATGGAAGTCAAGTTTACTGAAGAGTGTTCAACTGAGGCAGAGAGGGGAGAGTTTATCAAAGTTTCAGAGAGAACTTGAGATGTATTTCAGACACCTTGATTATCATGTGCTTATTGTCCTTGTCAAATAATCTTAATAATTTGAATCACAGAATTACAGGGCGATAGGGGTTGGAAGGGACCACTGGAGGTCTAGTGCAACCCTCTGCCAGAGCAGGATCACCTAGGGCAGGTTGCACAGGTTGGTGTCCGGGTGGAATTTGAATGTCTCCAGAGACAGATTCCACCACCTCTCTGGGCAGCCTGTTCCAGTGCTTTCTTACCCTCAAAGTAAAGAAGTTCCTCCTCATGTTTAGCTGGAACTTATTATGTTGAAGTTTGTGTCCGTTACCTCTTGTTCTGTCACTGGGCATCCCTGAAAAATGGCTGGCCTTGTCCTCCTGATGCCCACCCTTTAAGTACTTCAGAAGCATCGATAAGATCCCCCCCTCAGTCTTCTCCAGACTAAAAAAACCCAAGTCTCTCAGCCTTTCTTCATAAGAGGGATGGTCTAGTGCCCTAATCATCTTCGTAGCCCTTTTGTGTACCCTCTCCAGCAGTGCTTCTTGAACCAGGAAGCCCAGAACTGGTTACAATACTCCAGATACAGCCTCACCAGGGCAGAGTAGAGGGGGAGGATGACCTCCCTTGATCTGCTTGCCGCACTCTTGATGCACTTCATGGCTGCCTTGGCCTCAGGGGCACGTGGCTGACTCATGGTCCACCAGGACTCCCAGGTCATTTTCCCCAGAGCTGCTTTCCAGCAGGTCAGCTCGCAATGTGTACTGATCCGTGGGGTTATTCCTCCCCAGGTGCAGTACCTACACTTGCCCTTGTTGAGTTTCATAAGTTTACTCTTTGCGCGACTCTCCAGCCTACCCAGGTCACGCTGGATGGCAGCACAACCTTCTGGTGTGTCAGCCACTCCTCTCAGTCTTGTGTCATCACCAAACTTGCTGAGAGTGCCCTCTATCCCTTCATCCAGGTCTCTGATGAATATATTGAACAGGATGGGACCCAGTACTTCCGTGGTGCGACTCCCCCATGCAGAATCCGTGCACCTTCCCTGTTACATCCTCCCTTGCTGTATAACTGCAGTTCCCTTTTTCTCACAGTTTGAGGCAGCTGATGTGAGGGACAGCCCTGGTGGCTCCAGGAGCTTGCACGGAGCATGGATGAGCAGCTGGAGCCCAGCCCCGGCTGGAGGTGAATGGGGCAGAATCCTCCCTCCCTGGCCAGGGCTTCGGTGCGGGGAGAGTGTCTTGCTGGGCCACTCTGAGGATTCATTGCATGTGTAGGAACAGTTTGGGGTGATTAATGAGGACCACAGTCAGAGAAAATATCTGGCATCGTTAGGAGAAAGTATCTGGCATCGTTAAGAGAAAGTGTCTGGCATCATTAGCAGAGGAGAAGAGGAGGAACAGGATGGGAGTGTGGTAAGAGTCCAGCTGGTATTTGTGAGTAGATAGATGTGCGGTGTGGGTTTAATTGGACAAGCCCGTTAAGTGAACTTCGGGCAAAGTTAAAGGGGTCATCTGAAGGGAGGGATTTCTTCATTTTGCCTTCTGCCTAAAGCTGTTCTTTGAGAGCCTGCTGTAATTGAGTTTAGAAGCGAAGGAATTAAAGAGAAGCCTAAATCAAACAAAACAGCTTTCCAAAATCCTTTCCCTATGGAAAAGATTTTATTAAATTGTTGTCATGGTAATGGAGTGCTACGTACATCCTCTTTTGCTAAGTCAACAGAAAAGATGGGGATACTTTCTGTCTTTGAAAATAGAAAGTTTATTAAGCTGTGTGGGAAAGTTGTGTTCTTAAATTCAAGAAAAGAAGAACTTTCTGACAACTCAAAACTAGTTTTACCCTAGGAAATTGTGATTGTATTTTTCACCCAAAAGTAAACAAAACATAGAAGAGCTTAAGTGTGGGATATTTGAAATTTCCTGACAGCAGTCAGAAGACTGGGGGCAAAAATTGACATATTTTCATTTAATCTAAGAACTTTTTTTTTCTGTCAGAAGATACAATGTGTTTAAAATTCCAGAAAAGCTTTACTACAAATCCTTCCCTCCACGTTACAGATGATGAAACTGAGGTAGAGTGACTTGTTTTTTGTAAGCTAATGGCAGTATCAGGAAGAAAACAACCATACCCTGCTGGTCAGCACAGCACTTTATTCCTTGGAGCATGCCAGCTTTCATAAGCATTGCTGATGACTGACCATGTGTGACACCTGGTGCTGGTATTTGTTGTAATTAGTAACAGGAGATCCAATAAAGGTGGAAATTTCCAGATTTGACCTGTGCTACTAATACTGAAGCTCTCTGTAGTTGCTGTGTGGCATTTGGAATGACCAGAGCACGGACACTTTTCACTGTCTGCATCCATGCTTGTCCTTGATAACTGTTGCAGAGTTACTTCCCCCCCCCCCCCCCCCCCCCCCTTTTTTTGCCCCCTGCAGTTAACTGTTTAAAAAACAAAAAAAGTGTGCCATCCCTCTAGTTTTGCCTTAATAGGCAACCCTGTTTTATTAGGAAATGCAGAGGCTTGTGGCTTGCTCATTTTCAAAACAGGACGCGTACCAGCCTGGAGCGGCTGGTGTTTGGTGGAGTGTTTTTTCCTTGCGGTGGGGACATTGTTTAGTTTTAGGAAGATTTCACACTGAGAAGGAACAGTTTTGTATTCGTTTCCGTTGTGAAGTGAAAGTAGATGCACTGAGGAAGCCGGGAGCGAAGCGTTATGGTCTGGCAAGCAGTCTGACTTCCTTTGGCTTTGCAAGCAGTGATGATTTATTTCTGCCTGAGAAGGCTCATTTGTCAGGTTACGTGAGGTGGATAAGAGCACAGCCGTGCCCTGAGCTGGCCAAGTCGTGCTGGCACTGAGCTGGGTGAAGGGGAGATGGATGATCTGCGTGGGCTGGAATAAAATAGCTGACTAGGATGAGAGCAGTGGGTGCCTAGCGGGGATTTTTACTGTGAAGTTTCTGTACGTAGGTCTTCTTAATGTCAAAAATTCGATTTATTTAACTGTTGTGGATGGGCGGAGAAAGGCGTGTGCACTACAGAGAAATTAGTATCTATTATAGTGAGTGCAGAAATTTAAGATGAAAATAGTTAATTCTGAATGAAATAATTGAAGTGTATGTAATTTTGTGTACAAAGTAAAGAAACAGGAATCTTGGTGGGAACAAACCAGATGAAGATGTGTGGAGCATTTTATAGTTGGCTAGGCGGGTTGTTTTTTTTTTTTTTCCACAAGTTCTGTTAATCTTATTGCTTATAGGCATAACTAGTTTAAAAAAGCCCAGAATTTGTAGAACGTGAACCATTTGTGCTGTAGACCATTTGTAGAACATGATCTGTGCGGGATGTTAAGCTGAGTGTACGCCAGACATCAGGCACATTTTAGAGGATGCACATTGTGGAAAAACTCCCCAAAGGAAGACTGTGTCAGCTTCAAGATAAAATTAAGATTTCTTCTCCCTTTTCTCTTCTTCTTTTTAATATTTTTTGAAGCACTGCTTTGTTAGATGTTTTTTGTTTGTAAAGCAAGAGTTGTCTATGCTGTATGCTTGTTATTAATCTAATACATCATAAACCCTATGGGTTTTTTATCCTACATTGTGGACCTAGTGCTCTGTGTCTGTGACTAATTATTGCATTTCAACTGAGGTCCTACTCAATTGTTTGGTTTGCATCTCTGTTGAATAAGTGTTGACCAAAACCATTTGGAATTTCTAGGAAAAAAATATTGTCCAATTTTCATTTCTTTGTCCCAGAGTCAGAGCTGCATAGTTTTGCTGGTTGTTTGTGGTCTTCTAGTGAAGGTTGTGCCCTCCTTCCTCTGAGCTTTTTTTTTTTATTTAATGCTAACCACCTACATTGTTAATGTAATGGGACATTCAAGCTCTTTTAGTCTAAATATGCAGATTTATTTGCCTTTTGTAGGCAGTCAAATAGGCTTAGGTCTGGAAGATGAAGTAGGTCATTTCTTGAAATCTTTCCTGGCTCTTTTCCTGTAAGTCAGTGCCTGAGCTATTAAGCAGTTAGTTGCAAATGAATTTAAGTGAGCACTGCTAACCTTGTATTTTTACCTTCCTACTCTGAGATCATGTCCATTTCAGACTGTTAGTGTTTATTAAATGTTATGAGAGTGGTCTTTGTGCTGCTCCCTGTTCCTGCTGTAGGGCAGATGCCCAAAAGAGCTCTGCAGCCATCTCGCAGTGCCCATTAAGAACCAGTTCCTCTGATTCTCCTGGGGCTCCATGGAAAAGCCCCCGTGCCAGCTGCTGCGGCACAGTAACAGAGTGAAAACTTCTGCTGGGAAACTCCGTGTTTGGACAGATTTAGAAAATGGCTTATCAGCTGGTATTCAGAAAATACTTAGAGAAGCCATAAAAGGATGTGTCTGTAGAAATTCAGAAGTGTTTTGCCTGTCAGAACCAGTTAGCTTGAAATATGTTATCTGGTGTCTAAATGAAATTACAGATGTGCATGACTCTCTAGAACAAGAGCGGTTTTTGCAGATAAGCTATTTGTTTCTCCTAACTTCCCTTATTCTCTCTCCCTCTTCCTCCCTCCAGCAACTTTCCTTGTGAAGCACAACA
The DNA here is from genome assembly GCA_020746105.1 of Trogon surrucura. Classification (NCBI taxonomy): domain Eukaryota; kingdom Metazoa; phylum Chordata; class Aves; order Trogoniformes; family Trogonidae; genus Trogon; species Trogon surrucura. The sequence goes on from CM036618.1 coordinate 60,148,010, forward strand.
TATCCATTGATTTTGATACCAAAACCCAAACATCTTCTGCAGTAACACCTTATCCATTCATTGGAGAAGACACATGTTGTTTAGGCTAACTTAACTGCAAAACTTGACACTGGTCAAATGGTTTCATTTATTTATGGGGTTTCATTTATTTATTTAACTATTTATTTGGCCTTTAGCTCCCTTTTGCTCTCATAACCTTTAGGACGAGACCAAATGTTGCTTTTGTTCAAGGAAATCCCCTTTAAAGCTGAACAAACCCACTCAAAATCTTCCAAAGTAGTTGAAAGAGGAAATAATTTGACAAATGGTGTTCTTAAATCCATCTCCCATGGCAGCTGTTGTCATGAAGGTTGAGAAATACCTGAGACCTCGGAAAAGAACAGAAGAGACCTTCAGCCTCCAACTTCTTCAGGAGGTGATGAGTCTGAAATGTGAGGGGGAGAGGAGTGGGCAGCCTGTGCAGGTGTCCACTGTGCCTGGCTGGAATAGAATCATAAAAGTTGGAAAGGACCTTAACGTCATCAAGTCCAACCTACAGCCCTACACCACCCTAACACTAAACCAGCTCCTCAAGTGTCACATCCAGCTGTTTTTTAAACACGTCCAGGGATGGTGACTCGACCACCTCCCTCGGCAACCCATTCCAATGCTTCACCACCCTTTCAGTGAGGAAGTTTTTCCTAATATTTAATCTAAACTTCCCCTGGCGCAACTTGAACCCATTCCCTCTTGTCCTGTCGCTATTCACTAGGGAGAAGAGGCCAACACCCGTCTCACTACAGCTGCCTTTCAGGGAGTTGTAGAGAGCGATAAGGTCTCCCCTCAGCCTCCTCTTCTCCAGGCTGAACAGCCCCAGCTCCCTAAGCCTCTCTTCATAAGACTTACCCTCCAGTCCCCTAATCCTTCTGGTTGCCCTTCTCTGTGCCTTCTCCAGCACCTCAATGTCCTTCCTATACTGTGAAGCCCAGAACTACAAGATGTGCACGTCAGTGTGAGGGAAGGGTGGGTGAAGGCCAAGGAGGTGCCTCAGGAGGATGGAATTTTGTTTAAGATGTAGCTTGAGCTCTGCTCTTCACAGCCTTGTGCATCTATAGGACTTGGTATTTACTTTACTAAGAGTGTGCACATAATGTCAAAAAGCATAGTAAATTTGAGGCTACTGTTAAGGTTTTAAATGCTGTTGAAGGCTTGTTTTGGTTCTTCAGGATATTATAGCTGAGGTTTTTCAAGACTAGGTGGAGTGGAGGGTTTGAGGTGATTTGGGCCAGGCTTTAGAGATTTGTAAAAGCAGCACCTCCCAAGCAGAGATCATAACTGCAGGCACAGTTGCAGTAACTCCAAGTCCTGTGATGGATTTCATGGATTCTTGGTTCTCATCTGTTTGTTTGGGTTTTTTTTTCTAGCACCAAGGTTGCTGCTTTGAAAGTTGGATCGTCATTGCCTTGAAGTGGAGCAGTGGGTAGGAGGAGTTGGGTTGGCACTATCTGAAAATATGATGCTGCCATGAGGACGGAACAAAAATTATGGAGTGTCTAGATTCTCGATCACTCTTCCATGAAAATTGCCCGTGGCACTGTCTACTCGCAGCAGCAGCTCTGGATGGAGATGCTGTAGGTTGTGCGATGAGCTCTCAGTGGGCTGTAGTATGTGGGAATTGGGCAAGATTAAATGATACAGGGAGAAGCATTGGGCAGTTACGCTGTTCTCAGTCGGTTCAGGTGATCATTTCTTCTTTCCTCTTTTCTATCACTAATGGGCCCGTTCTGTTTTAGCACTTTGCTCTTAAAGTGGCCTGGGGCAACTTTGAAAACTTGAGTTCAAGCAAGTGTGTCTTAAGGAAAGTATTCACTAAAGCCATTAGTATTGTCGTGAGGACTGTTGACCTCTAGAGAGGTTTTTCCCTTTATTCTCTTTTCCTTTTTCCTCCTCCAAGAAAGAGTTCGTTTCCATTGGCTGTTTCTTGATGTTGTTCTGAGATACTACATTGATACTATGGAAAGCTTACCTAACAGAGTTTCTGATCAAAACAAATAGGTTAGGAATCTGAAGGCAGAAGTCTCTGATGCAAAGCGAGTAGAAACGGGGCTGCTGGTGGGTTCAAGTCTACTGAAACAGGTGATCTGGTTGCCCTGTGATATGCACACATACAGGAAGGTCATTGAGTCACTAGCGTGAAACGTCAGGGATGTGTCTCACAAGTCTGGAATCAAGTACAGCCATGGTAAGGACATGCTGTTTTGGTGTACAGGGCTGCTTTGCAAAGATTTCTACCAGGGCTGTATATAGACATTGTGTATGCAACGTGATTGTAGTGTTTTGTGGTTGCTACAGCAGCCTTTGATCAGGACTTTGGCTTATTAGTCAAAAATGAGCATCCTTTGCATACACGGATTTTCATTAGTCTAAACAAAACACTTCCTTTGTTACATAGATATATTCACTTTTATCTTTTATAAATCCCTGTAGGTTGTTTTCATATGTAGTCAAGACCCAATCCATGAAGTTTCACACACGCTAAATAACTTTTACTGTGCAGAGCATGAGCTACTGGCAGCTGTCTTACAAATCAGTGGGTTTGAATGAACAAAAATCCACTGCATCCTCACTGAGTTGGCTGTAGAATGTGAATCTCCTGCTATCCTATTTTGGGAAGCATTTAAGAAATATGTATGCATACATGTGTGATAGACACAGCTTTTGCAAGACAACCTTTTGAAATGTTTCTCTGGAAAAGCATTGGCCATGTGGCCCAAGAAACTGACCCTTCACAGAGGTCTCAAGCTGAATATTCTAAACTTGGGAACTGGGTTTAATGTTTTATTAAAAAAAAAAAAAAAGTGTGGAGCCTGAAATGTCTTACTATAATTCTCAAATGCTGTGTGTGTGTGTTTTTATGTTGTAGCTTGAAAAAATGTATTGATAGCATAGAAATATAAAAGGTGGAAGGAAGAATCTGTAGAATTCCTGCATTATAGTAGTAACTTAACATATTAAGTTTTCCCTTATGTAAACTGCTGCTGTGAGATCATGTAACCTTTTCCCACTTGTGGTGACTCATTGATTGTATTTTCTACGCATAATCCTTCCTGTGCACGTAACAAGGTTTTTGACATCAACGAGATTAATATACTGCTCCCTCGCTTAGGTATCTTGGAACAAAGAAGTTTAATGTATTGGGGCGAAGGACCATTAGATTGATTAGTTTTTCATTTTGGGTCAGCGATTCTTAACTGGGGACTATTCTAGTGACGCTGACCCTCAGCACATAAAGTCAGCCTTTGCTCTCGCTAAGCGAAGTCAGCGCTGAAAATGGTGATTTAGCAGAAAATCCTGTATTAGGGTTCCTGTAACATCTCTCTCGCTTGAGCTGGACTTTAAGGAGTCTAGGAAAAAGACAATACTCCTGTTGCCATAGTGATGTTGGAAGATTTATACATGTCTCATAACGATTTCTCTCAGAAGAGCTGTAGCAGCTGGAAAATGCTCCTGCTCGAGCACTTTGTGGCCACATCAGTCGCGTTGCAGAAGGAGCTGCTGGGTGACCCGTGGGGTGCCAGGTGGTGTGGCTTGTGCAAGAGCAGATGTGGAGGGGCGTGGGTGGCTGCAGGGAGATAACCTTGCACAAAACGGAAAGAAACCACGAGTTTATATCCAAACAAGTAGCTTTATAAAGCAGGAGCAGTTGACTGTGAAAGTGTTAAGTTAGCTGTGGCATTGTAATGCGTTATTGGTCTGAGGTTTTGTTTTATCCTAAGCTTCATCTTGGAAAACGGGATTCAGTAACTTGTTTCTACATTTAAATGTATGGTGATTTAGAACAAAACAACTTTTCGATGTTCTTTGCTTCTTCATTCTTCTTCCTCAGTAAACAACAGTAAAAACTTTGTTACCTTTTTTGTTATTCTTGAGAAGATGTACTTGAGGTGATTATATGATTTAAGGGTATGCTGTAGGATAATCATAGTTACCAAGTTACTGATGCAAAATGTGTGGTTTTTACCGAGTTGTGAGAAATTGTGATATTAAATTATTTCTTTAAAAAATAAGGTTAGCAAGTGAGTTAACTTGTGTGTAGAGGTTGGCTACATCTTAATGTTGTGCTTTTTTTTGGTTTGTTTTATGCGTAGTTTGAAAAAGAAAAGGCAAGCCAAACAAAACACTGAGACTGTGTCTGCCAGTTCTCCTGGATCTCCTGTTTCCAAAACACCTTCTGAGAAAGATGATGAAAGTAAAGTTATTTTGGAGCAAATCAGTTCCTCTGAAGACAACTGCAAGTTTGCTGGGGAAAAGGAAACTGCTCCAGACAAAGAAAAGAAAAAGAAAAAATACAATCAACTGAAAGACATCAGACGCACAGAACTTAAAAGATACTATAGTACTGGTGAGTTATGGTAATGCTACAGTATTTTGAAATATGTTTGTGCTCATAGTTTGTTAATCTATTTTTCTCATATTCTGTAGGCCTTCCTTAAAAGGTTAATTGTCTTTGGTTATCCTTTCCATAAAAACAAAATGACATAGTTCTGAATATCATCTGTTTCTAACTTTAACCTTGCAGTTCTCAAAAAATAGTGTATTTCTTGTTTCTCAGTTTTAAATCTTAGTGTTGTTATAGACAACAGTTAAGTTTATTGTTGTTTTATTTTAATTATTTCTAAGATTTATCTTCAATGTTTTATGGCACTGGAGTTTTGGGTTTTGTTTTTTGGCAGGGTTGTATCATAAATTGAGGTATACTGTTTAAAGATTCAGTCTTAATTCATATTCATTTTGCCTGTTCAAGTGCAAACAAGTAACTAACTTAGCTACATATTTTTAAACAAGGCGTCAAAGGGTTTGTGTGCTGGAAAGCTCATTTCCCCTCACACCCCCAGCTGTATTATAAATACCTTTTTTAGATTTATTCTTGCAGGCAATTGAGAAAAAAAATCAATTCGTGCACAAGTATATGTGAGATGAGTCACATAGACATCCATTTACAGTTCTGGATTGTAATTTCAGATACGATCTGTGAAACACTCCTCCTTCTAGATTTTCTCTTGGTATTTTGTAGGAATGAACTCTTACATTAAGAGAACTCTGTTTCTGTATTGCAAGGAATTCCTTTTGAAAGAGAAGGAAGGGAACAGAAAATTGTAGCTATCCTCAAAGCAGACTTTTTCCCTGCTCACACTGTTTGTGTATGAATGGCTGACCCCTAAGGAGGAGTCCTCTTTAGAAGAAATAGGAATCCGCAGTAAAAATGTTATTATGCGCTGACTGGCACAGGCAGACTAGTCCACACCTGAAGATTGTGTTTCATGAGGCGGCACAGGCCTTAACGAAAAGAAGATAAATCTTGGAGTAATGTTGACTGGCAAGATCAAGAGTTGGCAGTGATTTATTGATAAGTCTGTAATTTTTGGCAGTTTTGAATCTGATGAGGTCAATAATTTGGAAACCAAAAGAAAATTGGCTTCACTTTGAAGTTCTGACCACGCTGTTCTTGAAATAAAATTTGTAGAAGGCAAATTGGAGAATTGTTAGCAAATGAACCAGTGAACTCTTTTTGCTTTGGTAGTATGCTAGTTCAAAAAAGAAAACAAACACACTGAAGTATGAACTTCTGCTACTTTCTTCCTAAAGTGCTTCTGATAAAAGCAATGATATATTGTTGGTTTGTACCTATAGGAATTTGAGGGTAGCTGAATTCTGTTTCTCTAGTGTTTCAGTAGCTTTGTGGAAAATGCTGTGAAAGTTTAGCACTTGCAGTGGCGAGACAGAGGTGAAGGGGCGATGGAGTCCCTCGCCCTCACTCAAGTATGCGGTGGGGCTGGCCAGGGAGAAGGTGAAGCTCGCCAGCTGGTCTTTTCTTGTGATGCAACAGTCAATACAAACTCAGGTTTTACTGTTTAAGTGTTACCGTGTTTTGTGTGGACTGGCATCGTTGTGGGGGTGGCTTGAAATGCTACTGGCTGTGGCGTGAGTGCGCAAAGCCTCTAGGTTCTGCAGAGATACAGAAATTCTGTTGAGAAATACAGTAGTTTAATGCTGCTCTTAGGACAAGCACAGACCTGACTGACAAAATCCATGGAATCATAGAATGTTTGGGATTGGAAGGGACCTCTAGAGATCATCTAGTCCAACCCCCCTGCCAGAGCAGGATCCCCTAGGGCAGCCACACAGGAACGCGTCCAGGCGGGTTTTGAAAGTCTCCAGAGAAGGAGACTCCACAACCTCTCTGGGCAGCCTGTTCCAGTGCTCCATCACCCTCACAGTAAAGAAGTTGAGGTAGAACTTCCTATGTTCTAACTTAGGCCCATTATTTCTTGTTATGTTACTGGGCACCACTGAGAAGAGGTTGTCCTCTTGCCTCTTTCAGCCGTGTCCTTTCAAGGCTTAACAGCCCAAGTCCTCTCAGTCTCTCTTCAAAGGAGAGATGTTCAAGTCCCTTAATCATCCTCGTAGCTCTCCATTGGACTCTCTCCAGTAGGTCCCTGTCTCTCTTGAATTGGGGAGCCCAAAATTGGACACAGTATTCTGGGTGTGGTCTCAGCAGGACAGAGTAGAGGGGAGGAGAACCTCCCTAGACCTGCTGGACACACTTTTCTTAATGCACCCCAGGATCCCATTGGCCCTCTTGGCCACAAGGGCGCATTGCTGTCCTATGGACAACTTACTGTCCCCTAGGACTCCAAGGTCTTTCTCCATGGGGCTGCTTTCCAGCAGGACATCCCCTAATCTGTACTGGTACCTGGTGTTATTCATCCTCAGGTGCAGGACTCTACGCTTGCCCTTATTGAACTTCGTGATGGAGAAAACACTCATTTAAAGGCCTGTTTTTGGTTGTTCCTAAATAGACTTTTACCCAACTGGAGCTTCAAAATTGTGGAAGTGAAAGTGTAAAGAGAGATGGAAAAATGGTTGATTGTGAAATGAGTGCAATAGCTCCACATAGTTCCCCATGCAAGTCTCAAAATGAAATCATCTCAGTGGAATCATTAGTTGCCATAGTATCGATGTGTGTGCATGGTACACCTGCCTTCCTTCACGGCAGCTCTCACTGGCATTGGTTCCATGCTTAGCCAGTTGTTAGTGCTGCTCCTCTGAAAGCCGCTGCCTTGGCTAACGTCTTGAGCAGTGTCCAAGAGCTCTCCCTACACCCACAGCAGCCTGAAAGAACTGGACTTGTTTAAATCGTTAGCCTCTGCCTGCATATGGGAGAGTACAAAACAGTCTGTGTCACTGAGCTGAGTTCTGCCAGAAGGTGTGCGTTCAGCAGCTCTTTACTGGAAGATGTTTTAGCTGCAGTGGTGGGAAGGTACAGCCAAATCTATTAAGATTATTTTCTTAATTGTTGATACGAAACTGGCTGAGAGGGATTCTCCATGCATCTACATTTGTCTGCGTTATTTAACGTTATGGATGCATATACCTCGTTTTTTTCCTTCCGCATTATTGTTTTCTCCTTCGAGTTGTACCTTGATAGATATTTCCAAATCTGCCCTCTTGGTTTAAGACCATTACCTGTTGCCCTATTGCAACAGTTCCTGCTAAAACGGTTGCCCCCCTCTTTCTTACAGGCCCCCTTTAAGTGTTGAAAGGCTGCAATGAGGTCTCCCTGGAGCCTTCTCTTTTCCAACCTGAACTTATTTTGTGGCTTAGTGGAGGTCTTGTAAGATGCTCTGAGCCGAGAAGACTTGTGTCTGTCAGTCTAACAGAACGAAGGCTCCTGTCCTCTGAATAATCTCCCTTTCGTATTTTACAGGACTATAAATCTGTCTTTATTGTTCTAAGCCATCTGAGAAGGAACATTATATTTCAGTGTAATTTGTTCCTCGCAGACCATGTCCTTTCGTCAGAAGTTTGTGAATGTATTTGCCTTTATGACTTTGTAAATGCTGACAGTGTCATACTTACTCTCTCACTTTGAATGTCATGCCTTTTAATAGATTTATGCAAGGGCTGATACTCTGTCAGAATTTCGTTGACTCAGTAAATCCCTTTTCTCTGGTGGGAAGGCTGTAACGCAGTTTCTGAAGGCTGTGGAGAACTGGAGGTGGTGGTGCTCTCTGCCACGCTTTGTAGAAAGGAGAGCCCGTTAAAAGACTTTTCTAATTTGAAGACAGAGCAAGGAGCTCCTTGCCCGGTACCCAAGTGCCTCGTTGTGCCGATGCCTGCAGCCGGCAGGGGGCATCGCTGAGCCGAGGAGGTGGAGGAGAAGGAGGAGGAGTTGCTGCTGGGTGCCCTCTGAAAAGGGATCCTCCAGCATCCCTCTCCCCCGCCGAGATTGTTCTGTACAGCACATCTGCTAGTGCTGTGGTGGCACCTTTGGAGATAACCTAATAGTAGGAGGTGTCGATCGATCTTTTCCCTTGAGGTACAGCTGAATGGCTGAACAGGTCCCACTGCCAGCAGGTTTCTCCAATGTAGCCTCATGTTTAATTCTTCTCTTAGCACTAGTGTTGTTCTTCTATGGCCCTTCCAGTATCTTAAGGGGGCCTACGAGAAAGCTGGTGAGGGACTTTTCAGCATGTCGGGTAGTGATAGGACTAGAGGGAATGGATTAAAGCTAGAGATGGATTGGTTTAGATTGGACATTAGGAAGAAGTTCTACCCCATGAGGGTGGTGAGACACTGGGGCAGGTTGCCCAGAGAGGTTGTGGAAGCCCCATCCCTGGAAGTTTTTAAGACCAGGCTGGATGGGGCTCTGAGCAACCTGATCTAGTGAGAGATGTCCCTGCCTATGGCAGGGGGGTTGGAACTAGATGATCTTTAAGGTCCCTTCCAAGCCTGGCAATTCTATGATTCTATAATTCTGGAACAATTTGTACCATTCAGTCTCCAAATCTCGTCCTATACGACTCTGTTTTGCAGATATAGACCTTGTTTTCGTGCCTTAAACCAGCAGAGGCACTGATACTGCTTGTTCTTCCCTGAGGACCAATGAAAGTAACGTTCTTTTGTCCTTATCTTTGCCTCATCTACTGGCTTATAGGGTAATCAGCTTCTTAACTTTGTTTTACCCTTTCTGCTCTTGCTCCTACAGTAATCTGCTTTCAGGCTTCGAAGGACGTGTCTATCTGGCAGAGGGCAGTGGTTGCGTAGGCACCCTGGCTGCTGCACCAAGTGCACTTTCACCCTCTTGGGGTAACCTAGTTGACCTACATCTGCAGCCTGGCTGCTTGTTTCAGACACACTTTCTGTGGGAAGCCCGTTGTTTTTGGAAGATACTGACTTTCTAAGTTTTGATACTGGGTTTTTTTTTCCCCTCTCTCTCTCTTTTTTTCTTTTTTTTTTTCCTTTTTTTTTTTCCTTCTCTTACTTTGTTTTTTTTCCCCCACATGTCATAGGCTCTAAATGACTCTCACAAACATGAGGCATGTTGCAGGAAGCCAGCAGTGGAACTGTAACAACCTGGAAGCCCCAGTTTATTTGCTCCAGGGCAGGATACACAGCTCTCGGATAGACCTGTTAGGTATATTCCTGTGAGATTAGGAGACCAAGATTCCTGTCAGGAATTGCTAAGCCTGGATGAAGATGGTGGTTTGTGTTTTGACACTGAAGACACTGAATGAGAAAAAAACTCGACTTTCTCAAAGCAGGCAGTGTGACAGTGATGTAAATTAGGGCCCAGCATAACACCAGATTCCATCCATGTATTTGTTCCAGCACAATACAATGTGATTCCTACCCGAAGTGCAGCAGATTCCTAGATTCCACTGATTTTGCTTGAAAACGTAAGTGGTCTGCGTATGTGGGGAATTAATCTCCGTTAAAGAATGCATCATAAGGAAAAGTTTGGTTTAGGTGACTTGTTCCACATCACACAGTTAGTTTTATCTTACCAGCCAAATAAAATCCAGTTGACTAGCTTAATCGTTCTGCTCACTGGTCATAAAGTCATCCTTTCTCATTCACTGTATGTTGTTCAATTTCTGCAGCAAATGAATGTGAGGTGAGACTAACAAAGCATCGTCTCACTGTGGCTCTGATTTCTGTCCAGAACAAGCAGAAATCCTAAATGCTGTGAGGGGGGAAATGGTACGTGCCCATTTAATGAGAGAGTATCTTGTATGTCGAACAGGAGGTGTCAGAGTATTTCCCCAGAGTCTAGAGGCAGAAAACTGATACCTTTTTGACTTGTTCTTTCGGCCTTCACTTGGACAGGAGGTGATACAGGAGCAGTGCGGTGTGCGTGCAGTTACCATGCTTCTGAATGTTCTGGGTAGCTGGCCAAGAACAAGTGTTAGTAAATAAAACAGGGCATAGCAATTTTACTCATAATGTGGTGAGATACACCCTGGCTGGTACAGAACCAGCAGCGGCAGCTCCTGGTGTACTGGTGATACTTAAGCTGTTTCAAAGTTGAAAGGTGCTTGCAATGCAGTGAAAATTTATGGGGAATTTAAACTTACTAAAAAGGTGCGGCACTTACTAAACCCACTTTGCATAATGATGTCTAATAGTTAGGTCATTTGCTAAACAGGCTTATTCTGAAGTGGTGGACTTTTCAGTATATATTGAGTTGAGTATTTAAACTTTCTTCTGCTAGTGAGTCATGGTTTCGTCTTTCATACCACCTGGTACAGTTATTCAAGAGTAGGATGCAATTGAGGAGTTAAGGTGCTAGTCATAAAAAAGTAGAGTGCATTTAAAAAAGTAAGAAAATCCACCTAAGTTCTTGCTGGTAATTAGCTAAGTGTAATCAGCCCTAATCTCTGGGAGCTTGATTTTGTCAGCCCTATTTGTGCAGCGAAGTACTTTGTATTCTAAGTAATCCATGTGATTTACAAACTGGGCTATTTGGTACTGTGTTGAGTTGCGTAATACAACAGTAAGAGGAACAGGGTCTTGGTTTTCCCAGTTCTGAGACCCTTCTATAGCCTTTGTGTTTCAGGTTGGCTTCCGAAAGCAAAAATGAGAGTAGCTATAACAAAGGGTGAAAAAGGAAAGAATTTCTTTCTTCCAGAATCAAGATTTCAAAATTTAAGCAGCATAGGAAGAAGTTTTTATTTGGTCATAATTGCCTCTGTAGAATAACAAGAGGTTTGGAATAACTTACATGTGAGTGTAAACTGGGTGTACTGGGCAGTGGCTGGTTGGGAAGCTCCGGACAGTTGGTGTATTGGCATGGGTTGATGAAACCCTGTGGAAAGAATGAGGTGGACAAATGACCAAAAGGCAGCTGGTTTCAGATCACTCATTATGGAAGAAGAACAGATGATCTTGAATCCCTGTGGATAAGTGTTAAGGCCACCAGGTTATGTCCAAGCTGGGCTGTTAATTGGTGTTCACTAGAAACTGTCACACACAGAAGTGATGCATTGCCTGCAGACAGGAGAAATTGGTCTGAGCAGTAACTGCCAGAAATAACGCTGTTAGCACTTAACTTCTGAAAATTTGGATGGCAACATCGTGATACTGTTTGAGCTCCTCATGCGGGGAGTCCTCTTCTAATTACCGTCTTGATGGATAAACTCCTGTTTCTTGTAAAATGAAGTAAAATACACACATAAGCAAAACTTGGTGTTTTGTATGTAATCCTTAAGTATTGCCAGTCGACATGACAAATTGTCTCAAAACCTGTAGTTCAGACAGAAGACTGAGCTGGTTTTAAGTCTGTTGTTAGATGGAGATATATATATGTATATGTTAAAATTTGGTTTTATATATCCATATAACAAACTTTGCCGTTGATTGTCATTAAACTAATGTACGTTTCAATTGGTAAGCAAGGGAGCTGAAAAGGGCAAGTGAAGGACAGAACATGAAAACTGTGTCCAGTAACATAAAAATAAGAAGATTTCTTAACTGTGTTAAGAACGAAAGAGAAGCTAACAATAATTTTAGCTTATTATGTGATGCTAGCGGTTGAGTTTTCAGTAATTTTTCTGGTGTGTTTCTGAGCAGCAGAAAGGATAAAGGACGTAGAAGGGAGAATTTATGTATTTCTGTCCTCTGGTGTGATGTTTCTCCACTCAAACAGTAAGAAATTAAGGTAAACTTTAGCTTAATAGATGTAATCTCTTTTTTTTTTTAATGGCAGAGCTGCTTTTCATGTAGGAGTTCTAAGAGTTTGCTGATGTGCCTTGATCACTGATGTAGCATTTCTTCAGTAAGCCTTTGAAAAGTGTTCATACGAGATTTCATACAAGATTTTTCATGTTCTTTCCTTGAATTTTCAAATAGTCAAGCCAATTGCATTTGTAAGAATTATGTTGTTGATGTTAAGTGTTAGTATTTTGTGAGACCCTTGAGTATATATTCTACATCATGAGTTTTAGATTTGGATGGTAGCTCCCTCCTGCAGGATGACTGAGCAAGTGTGTTTAGCTCTGAAGGAATCAGTTTGGTGTGGTGTTTTTTTTTTTTGGGGGGGGGGGGGGAGTCCCCATCGTGTTTGTATAAAGTTGTAAGAATTGTAAGCAGCACAAGTTACCAATGCTGAGTTACGTGAATTCATTGGTAATTTGAGCACAGGCGAATTACATGTTTTAAAGGTGGGTTGTAAACCAGAGATTTCCCGGATGAGGGGCCTTTTAACTCTGAAGAATCACTTGGCGTACCTGATGTGTGTATTTGCCTGAGCATAAACTTGCAGAACATCATTATGGAGAAAAAAAATAGTATGGGCACTTGAAAGTTTTATGTAAGGGAGTAATGGAAGTTACAGTGCTGAGGCACGATGCCCAGGCCTGGCTCCTGTTGTTGCAGGGTCAAGAAGCGCTGGGGGGACCATAGGCCCGACCACATGGTTTCAGGCCAGGGCCCCTTTAGTGCAGCATTCGTACTCCCACTGAACAGAAACTGAACAGTCAATCTCTGCTCACTATTTCTAAGCCTCCTATGATTTTTTTTTTTTTTTTTTTTTTGTACTCTTCTCTCTATAAAATACCCCTCTTCCATGATTTCCTTTCCAGGCTGAAGAACTTCGGCATTCCTTGCATGTAAGCTGTTTGATGGCTTTGCTTGTCCTTGTTATCCTTCTCTGAACCTCCAGGATGCTGGGACATGGGATGTTTTTGGTTTTAAGTCAAATTTTTTGACTTGATTTACTGCATCCTGGGCTGTATTAGAAGGGTAGTAACTCGTAGGTCGAGAGAGGTCCTCCTCCCCCTGTACTCTGCCCTGGTGAGGCCACATTTGGAATATTGTGTCCAGTTCTGGGTCCCTCAGTTCAAGAGGGTCAGGAAACTGTTTGAGAGAGTCCAGCGCAGAGCCACAAAGATGATGAAGGGAGTGGAACATCTCCCTTATGAGGAAAGGCTGAAGGAGCTGGGTCTCTTTAGCTTGGAGAAGAGGAGGCTGAGGGGTGACCTCATCAATGTTTATAAATATGTCAAGGGGAAGTGTCAGGAGGATGGAGCCAGGCTCTTCTCAGCAATGTCCATTGACAGGACAAGGGGCAATGGGTACAAGCTGGCACATAAGAGGTTCCACAAAATATTAGAAAAAACTTATTCACTGTGAGGGTGACAGAGCACTGGCACAGGCTGCCCAGAGAGGTTGTGGAATCTCCTTCTCTGGAGATGTTCAAAACCTGCCTGGACATGTTCCTGTGCTGTAGGTGATCATTCTCTGGCAGGGGGGCTGAACTGGATGATCTTTTGAGGTCCCGTCCAACCCCTGACATTCTGTGATTCTGTGAGCTCTGTTTAGCATGGCTCAGGAAGGAAACAAGTTTTGGGGGGACTAGAGAAAGTTGTGAGAGATTCCTTCAGGTTTAGCTGTTCTTGAGGGGAGAAAGAAAAAAACCCAGAGCCTTATCCTGAATTGTGTGTAAGTAACTGAAATATCAAGCAAAGAGTTTTGTCAGTCTACAAAATGGAGGAAAACAAGTGGAGATTAGAAATCGGGATATCTTTTTAATAATGTCAGTAATTATTGAGGTAGAAAAGTAAAAATAGTTACAGTGGAATTTATGTCACTGGGGAGAAAATACCAGGATTTGATATTTTCTAAAAGCTATATTATTCTATAGCAGTTACTCAAAGTAAGACAGTGACATCTTTTGATCTGTTCTGCAAAGGTCAGACTAGGGAATGATACACCTGGTGTTCTATCAGCTAAAACTTATCTCACTGCTGGAGGAACCAGATGTGTTTCCAAGGGCTGTCTGTTTTCCCAGGGCCTGAATTTTCAGGAAGAGCAAGCACTTACATTCTTAAGTGCACCTGCATTTAAATATAATTAACATCTCTGAAATGTAGCCCCTGGGGGAAGGGAGGAAAACTGTGGAGCCGTTGGTCTCGCAGCACAGGGTGAGGCTGTGGCAGGTGTGTGTGTGCAGGAGGGGAAAGGGAAGCATGTCAGGAGGATTCAAGAGAGTTGTCATATTTCTGCGGGAAATAAGGAGGGGAAATATCTGTGTGGTTAGCAAGTCATTCATTTCCAGGATTCACTGACTCATCTTGTTTCGAGGTAGTCTGAACCTCCCCAGGTCGTGCCAGCTGCCTGTTGGGTCTTGTGCTTCCTGAGCGTGGGTGCCCGGTGAAGTTACTCTGAGTGCCCGCAGGGGACGTACAGTTGGAGGTGGTTTTAGTGTATCATACCTTGTCCTGGGGCAAAGGGCTGGACTCTTTTACAGGTTTTTCTCTTCAGCATATCCTGGGAGGAGGGCTGTTGACCAGGCAGACTGGATCCTTGGCCTCTTCACCCTGCCCAGGTTTCCAAGACCTTCAGCGCAGGTGCCAGCGGAGTAGTCCTCTGCGGCACCCGGGTGTGTCAGTGCCGTAGTCTCTCCTCCCTGACCAGTGACTCCCTGTAGCTCTGTGGGGATCTCTGCCTGCAGGGAAGGGCAAGAATATTCTCTCTGTGATTTCAGACATGAAGTTTACATTTGTAATATTTTTATATCTTTGAGGAAGGAATATTCATAAGCCAAGTACATAAGGAGCATGAGTAGTGCGTTTGAAATCACGTTGTAAATCTTTTGGTCTCTGAGCAGGAGTGTGAGGGAGTCATTCTCAGGGAGTTTGCGCAACTCAGATTTGGTATCCTCAAGGCAGACTTTTAATTTCTTCAACAAGTTCCCATATTGTGCTTGAAATACACTGTTGGAAGTTAACCTCAAAGCTCTGAAAAGCAGAACTCCTTTCACCTACATTTAAATAATAATACAAAGTTAAGGCAGTTCTCTTTTATTTTGTAACACTCTCATTCCCAGCTTTCCACAGTGACGTTTCCTCAGGTCTCAGCAGTCTGCCGTGATGTCTGTGATGTGACTCGTCAGGTCACACTTGGGATCAGTAGCATGTGTAAACTGAGTTGCTTTTTTCTGTGGCTGCTTGAGGATCTGTGTGATGAAGTGCTGGCAGTCAGCAACACATCAGATGCTGATGTCGTCTCTCTACACGAAAATAGGGCATGTATCCTGTATCTGTAGTCTCTTTGTGATTTTTGTCTGTATTTTTAACCTATGCCTTTGTAATCACCACCCAATTGACAAGGCAGTACAGCATGTGATTTGAGGAGACCTTGTCCTTGTTGACTTGCATGGCACAGCCTTCTCAGGCAAGCTGCTGTGTGTTCAGGCAGCAAAGTGAATGAATGAAAAGAGCATGTGTAGTGTCAACAGTTGTCTAAAATGCTCATGCTGCCTTCTGTGATGCCTGAGTACTGCTTCCCTCTCCCTGCTCAGTTGGCAGGCTGGATTTCCTTACTCTGTATTGTCTTTGAGTCCCTAATGTAGTGGATAATCAGAAATTTTATGGTGGTATTTTTGTGATAGATGGTTTATACACTGGTACCTCCCTGAAAGGATTCACAGATAATGCTGTTTGTCATACCAGAGAAAGACCAGCGAGCAGCTTCTCATCCACCCATCTCCAAAATGGTGCTGAGCTTACTTATACCCAAAGTGAGTAAAAGTTAACTGAAGCTTTTTTTTCCTCCATCCCCTCATCCCTTGAAATAATCACTGACCCTTTTTACCTCCACTTCTGCTTAGGAAACCTGGAACTAGCTCTGACTGTCACCATATCCCTCCAAGGGTACGTTTTCATGAGCAGTTTAAGCCAATCTAAGGTGTCGACACTGCTGCAGAAAGAGGTCGCGCTGTTTGTCCTCCTCCTGAGCCCAGCGAGGTGGTCCCAGTCCTGGCCTTTGGCCGTCACCAGCCCGGGGAGTCAGGAGCTGCTTTCCCCAGGCTGGCATCTGGTGACCTCAGGCAGTGCAGGGCTGGTGACAGGAACTTGTGGAGGAAGAAGGTTAGTGGGGTTGCCCCTTTTGGCAGCAGCCTTATCGTGGGTTGGTTTAGGCTGCTCGTGAAGCCATGCCCAAATGCTGCTCCAGAGGAACTCGTGTTGTGTCTGTTTTCAGAGGGAGCTGTACAGAGTCATGTACAGAAGTGTGAAAGGGTTATTTTAAGAATTGCTTACTTTGAAAAGTGTTTTCTAAAACAAACAAACCAAACAATGTTCGGTTTCAATGATATGTTGAGGATTTTTAGTGATTCCTAGTGGAAGTCTTTCACTTTTTGTCATTTCTACCTTTTCTTGTTTTTGAATGACCTCCAGCCAGCTAGAGGCCTGAGAAAAGGCAGTGCAAAAGCTGTTTTTCCTGTACCTGGATTTTCTTCAGTAACTGAAAACAGGATGTGGAATTTGTGTAAGAATTGGTTTCCTGGCCACACAGTTAGATACCAAGTTGGAACAGCTCCTCTGTCTCATCTAAGGATACACATGACTTTCTTCTTGCAGTTCTCAGTGATGCAGTGTATTTCTCTAGTGCATTTAAAGATTGACATACTTGAGCTGTGCTGTGTGGTTTGATCTTGTTCATGAGTTGATAACACAAACACCCGCACGGAGTATACCTCTGAAGGTGACCAACTTAGCCAGAAAAGCTCCTTCACATGCCATGAACAATGAGGGAAAACACTACCCAAGGGGGAACTTAGCAGATACTTGATTACTGCTTTTATCAAACTGAAAATGTAGAGGTTTTTTCCCCCAATTTTAAAGAAAACCAAGGAAAGTAATTTATTCCTTTTTTTTTTTTAAATGTAATTCACCTTGCTGTTTTGGGGGATATAGGCAATTTCTCTTTTAAGTCTGTTGTCACTGTTGCAAGGTGGTAAGACGACTAAAACCCCACTGGCTGATAAATCTGTCAAAGCACGAAATTAATTTTGTCCTGTAGCTCCACCTGGCTTTATCAGCTCACCTGAGAAGGACTTTGTTCCTGCAAAAATACCCAAGGAGAGCAGAATATTTTAGAGGTAGACTGTCAAACTCTGAACTGGGGTTGATTGAATGATCCTGAACTAGAAACTGGAAAAGGTAATGGTAGGTGGTA
Organism: Trogon surrucura; assembly: GCA_020746105.1. NCBI lineage: Eukaryota > Metazoa > Chordata > Aves > Trogoniformes > Trogonidae > Trogon > Trogon surrucura. The sequence continues at coordinate 60,165,290 of CM036618.1, forward strand.
TGAAGAGCTTCTCATCTTGAGTATGCACATTTCTTTTATAAGAGTAAAGTTGCACTTCGGGATGTTCAAGAAAAAACCAAACTAATAGGAGATTTCTGGATGCTGAGTCTGTGAATTGTCTTACACAAGTTCGTACTTCTGTGGAAGGTTGACTTCACATTGTCCATTTGTATAATGCTAATTGCGCTAGTGGGAAACTAGACCGTGCTGTTGGTGCCAAGCACTCTGGAGGATATAACAATGCAGTTTGAAGTTCCTTGGTACCCAGAAAATTGGTAGCAGCCTATGCCAAAGTTTCTATTGCTGCATCTGTGCTTTGGCTGTTGTTTGCGCTGCTGAGGCTGAAGATAGCGTGTATACCTGCATGCTGTGTAACTACTTCCCTGGTGGCTGTAGACCTCATGGATGGTAGCCGTTTAATTTGCCCATAGCAGTAGACATCGGTTGCTTGCAGGCCACCTTTTGTGTGGTTGATAAATGTGTTCATAAACTTTTTGCTCTGAAAGAGGATAAAGCACTCAGCTGAGGAGGCAGCATTTGACTGCTGCTTACGGTTAATCTGAGGTGGTGTTGATGTGAAGTAGGACTTTGGTCTGTCTTGTGCATAGCTCAGGTAGAAAACGTGCTCCCAAGCCCGTCTTACGTAGGCTGTTGAAGATTGGTGAGATAGTGATGGGGAGAGACAGTTATTAGTGGTAAGTGAAAAGTAGGTCAGGAAGAGTCTGCAGTTTTGATGACACTGCAGAGTAGTTGTCCAGAGCACATGGGGACCTGCTCCTGTCACAGAAACGATGGTTGCTTCCTCTTTTTAGATGTATGTACTTACTAGTACAGGCATGCTGGTATTTCACTGCAGCCATCCAGGGCCAGAATAAATCCATGGTTACAAGTACTTGGGCATTAGGTATGGTTAAATCATGTATGCAAAATGCAGGAAAGCTCTTGCACATATTTCCCATCTGAAATCTTCTGTGGATTTCCTTTTGAATGTCATGCTTAAAGCTTTGTGTAATGAAATCTCCCTTTGTTTCGTTGCTGCTTTGACTATACGCAGGAGTGTGTAGAAGGACGCCTGGCTGTGGAATGGAAGGCTAAAATTATCACCCATGTCTCTGTATCCAGACAGCACGAGCGGGAACTAAAGGCAACCTTCAGAAAAAGAATTGCAATAACATATATTAGACATAGGACTGGTAACAAAGAGAGAAAACCGTTGTCCTTCTCTGAAGGAAAGACTAGAGTTAGGACCTGGATCTACCGTACCTAACTGCTTCAGCATTCTCATGCCCTCATTCTTCCCACATCCTGTCCCTCCCTTCCCTCCCTCATCCTCAGTGCTGACACCAGGCCTGGTTAAATGCCACCTTGCCCTGGGAGGATTAGGCACATTGGGATGGGGTGGGATTGAATAGTGTAGGATGAGCAGAAACTAACAGTAGGAAACTATTCATTGTTTTAAAGCATAATCATAAGACCACAAGCTTTCCAGAAGTGAGGAACTGAAAAATTGTTTTAAATATGGATAGATACAAATTGTACTCTGTTGCTTTTTGAAATAGTGTTGCTCTGACTAAAACCTTACATGGTGAGGAGCACTCTGTAAAATATATGGAAAGGTATATTCGGAACAAGATTAACTCTGCTGTCAGGATGTATAACTTGTAATTCTACGATGCTTATATTACCAGCTTATTCATGGTACTAGAGGAGATGCTTCTATCTTGGATCTTGTTCTTCGCCACAGTAACAGTTGCACAGTTCATTATGGACAGTAATTGTGTAATTCCTTATAGAGACTAAACTGGTCAAACTCCATTTTCAAATTAATGAGGGCTTCCTTCCTTCTTATATCTCTTACTCCTCTTTATTACTCTCTTGTCAACCAACCTGCTTGTTACTAAAACTTACTGATTTTATGCCTTCTGAACGTTTCTGGTTGTCCCTCACAATTTTAAAGAATAATAAATAGGTTTCATATACCTAAAATGTTTTTTTAAAAAAAAATAATAAAAGTATTCTTTGTTAAAGTGGCCCAGACTAGATTTAGACTACATTTACATGTCTGATGACTAGTTTTCTTAGGCAATAGTTTCAAAGTACAGTTGAGGCTGTGAAGAGGCTTGATGTTCCATGATGTGAATTAACACCTTGCTGCCGCTGAACAGGGCAGGAGTCTTGTGCTTCTTCCCTATGCTGGAAGCTACATTTTTTTTTTTTTTCCCTCTCCCTCTAAACTTGTGATATTTATCTGACCACAAGGTAAGATGAGTCTAGATCAACAAAGAAAAATTCACTAGACCAACAAAGAAAAAAATTAAGATAATGGATTGTTTTAATCAGTTGAGTAGTCTCCCCATGAGATTGGATGAGAGCCAGAGTCTCAGGTAGAAAGAGATGCAAGGAGAGAACAGTTCCTTTAGTCTTAGGAGCTATTAATTAGGCTTATAAAACAACACTTTGAGCAATAAATACCCTTAAATTTAAAAGCTGTTTCCATTGTTTTCCCCGTTTTCCAAAGTATTCTTTTGTGTAAGGAAAATTACCCAGTTTAGGTTTTTAATTCCTGTACTGCTTTTGTTTCTGCCTATCCTTTGTATAGCTGTCTTGAACAAATATAAATGTGAGAAATTAAAAATGCTAACCTGATTTGTGCTATGAAGTAAGACTAACTCTGCAGTGAGGTTCTTTGCCCAGCTGCTCATCATACAGTCTCAGACAAGTCACAGAGGTCTACAGATGTACAGCTTGTGTTGAACTTCAGGCATGTGAGCAGTTGCTTTTGGATGTGACAGTCCTCTTTATCTACATTTGGTCTTCTGACAAACACTTTGTAGTTTTACAGTATGGCAGCGTGAACTGTCAATTCCAATAAATTAAGGAACAGAAGTTCAGAATGTTCTAGTGTAAAATCTTCAGGAAGGTTGCAGTTACTTCAGAGCCTTAAATTTTCTTGGAAAACCTGAACCAGGCACTTCTGCAAATCCTACCCAGAATGAAGCAGCAATTGGTATCTGAACACCAGTTTCATCTCCTCCAAGAGCAAAGCCAAGTATGGTTTAATAATACAATTAACAATTGTTAGTTTTTTGCTCAGTTTCAATATGTATTTCACCCTTGTGTAAAGTGGTGTTCAGTTGTTACAAGGGCTTTGCTTGTAGAAGCGTTCCACTTGCATCATGAGGACTTGGTTTAAAAATTGTGACTATCAGAAATGAGATTTTTCTCTTACGTGTTTTCCTTTTGCATCTTGAAAGATGAACCACTCTCTCCTATGAAGAGATGCTCAGGATAATTACATTTCTGTAGATTACGTTCCCTAGGGACATAGAAAATTATTCCTTGAAATCTAACCAGCTGTTTAAAAACAGTCTCGATGCGTGCTACGGTTCTGCCTCAAACCCCAAAGGGAACGTGATCTTTGTTTTGATCCACAGACAGCTGAAGATGATGTTTGCTCATGCCCCCGGTCTATCTCAGGGAGTCTTAGCACACAAAACATTTGCACCATGTAGGACGTTTTCCCCAGCACAAAAGAAGAGCGCATGTAACCGCTTTACTTAAGGGTAAAGAAAGGCAGATACGATCGTTGCAACTGGCAGCTATTCTCCTGTCCAGCTGATAGAAATCTTAACTTGTTCTTAGTGTGTATTTAGCAGCAAAACCTGACCCTTGTCAAACCTGAAGAGAATGTCTGTGGTCCCAAAAGCTTCTCTGATTTTTCTATTTACTCACTGTTCTATCAGCAGCTTGTTACCTCTCACAACTGTCTTGCCTGGTTTTGGCTACAAGGACCCTTCACCCCCTGTCTTTGTGCTCTCTCCTTCCTTCTTCCCCATGACTCCAAATATTCACACTGCAGATAAGCTGCTTTGCACCTGGAAAAAGGTGGGAGAGAGCTCCCAGGGAGTCGCTCATCTTCCTTTTCTCAGGCTGAGTTTTGCAGCAGCCAGAGGCAGAGGCCACTGTGCCCATCAGCATCCCCTGTTAGTGGAGGGTTGCTTGTGCAGTCTCTGTCAACAAGACACGTGCATCTAGAGTGACTTTCTCTACTGGCTTACTGTGCTTTGGCAAACATCACTATGACCTGTTTCTAAAGTACTGATCTCTACCCACAAAAGTATGTCTGTTCTGTGTCTGATATGAGGTTATTGGTTGCTCTGAAGCCTTCCTGTGACTTCAGCACTGAGAGCGAATGCCAGGAACTTCCACCTATGCCCTCTGCAAATCCTCCCCGCTCACAGCACCTCTTTTTTTAATCCTCCCTTTTAACCCTGGTGTTCAATGAGAAGAGTCTTTGAGTCACCGCTGTTCAGTGTTTCCTTCTGGGTGTCCAGCGACATGCCGCTTCAGCAATACTCTAGTTTCAGTATGTTTCAACTGCTGCTGTGTTGCTTTCCAGCTGAGATTTAGAGCTGAAGCACTGTGCTGTTGGCCGCATCTCACCGTTTCTTTAGAATCATAGAGTGATAGAATGGGAACAGCTCAAGGGAGGGGTCATCCACAGCTTCTCTGGGCAATTTATTCCAGAGTCTTGCCGTCCTCATACCAAAGAATTTTTTCCTAAGATCTAATCTAAATCTGTTTAACTTAAATCCATTTCACCTTGTCTTGTTGGTGGACGCTTTCGTAAAAAGTCCCTCCCCAGCCTTCCTGTAGGTTCCCTTCAGGTACTGGAAGGCAGTTATAAGGTCCCTCCATAGTCTTCTCTTCTTCAGGCTGAACAATCCCAGCTCCCTCAGCCTGTCGTCACAGCCGAGGTGCTCCAGCCCCTGGATCATCTTTGTGGCCCCACTCTGAACAGATCTATGTCCGTCTTATGGTGAGGACACCAGAACTGGATGTGGTATTTGAGGTGGGGTCTCACAAGAGCAGAGTGAAGGGGGAGAATCCCCTCTCTTGATCTGCTGGCCACACTCCTCTTGATGCATCCCAGGATACTTTGCAGACACCACCCTTTAAAAGAGAAGGGGCTGACAAACCGATGGCGACATTTAACATATGCCTCCAGCAGAGATAAGGAGTCAAAATGCATCAAATTTTCCTTGTGGCAGTTGAGTGCATGAATCACCTCCCTCTGAAATGGAGTGGTGGGGTGGTTTTGTGGTTTTGTTTTCCCCTCCCCCCCCTTTCCTAAACCTCAGCGACCTTTTCATCTAGATCTTTCCTCCTCTCCCTTTTCAAGCAGATCATCACAAAGGAAAGTTTGAATGCAGCGGCACATGCCTTGCCATCTTCAACACAAGAGCTGCTCAGCTGCCTGGAGCTCAGCGCTCTGGGTGAGTGCTCAGCCCCCCTGAGCTGTCCCTGCAGGACTTGTGTCTCCTGCTCAGTGTCCACGTTCTTCAGGTGCCAGCAAAAAGGTGGCAGTGAGGCTGCCCTGGACTATGTCTCCTTGCAAGGTGCGTGGTAGGGGGAACCCTGCTGCAGGGAGGCCCTTTGCCCTCACTCAGCTGGAGGGTTTTCTGGGGGTGCAAGTACTTCTGTGTGTCCCGTTGCCCAAAGGTGGGTGCTGCGTGTCTTCCAGGCCTCCGTGTGGCTGCAAGGGAAGGATGGCAAAGGGTCCTCCATTGTTTTGACCGTGGTGGGAAAGGGTTGCTTCATGTTTTAGTGCTGCATATTCATGTGGTGATAAACTGTTAAGTACATAAAACACAGAGTATCACTGTGTGCAAAGTAGCTAAAGCCACATTTTGGGGAGGAAGGAGTAGATAAAAGGGAATCTAAGTTGGTTGGAAATACTTGCAGTTTTTCATACAGAAGCTGCAGTATATGAATATTGCATGAAGTAGCCAAAATTCTTATTTAATTGTGACTTAAAATATCTTTCCATTTATCGGAGAAGGAGTTACTACCTTTTTTATATCAGTTCTTTGAACTGCTTGTCATTTTTCTTGGGGCCCTGTATTTTCTGGTGGTCTCTTTATTGCTTTGAAAGACTTGCTTGGAAAATAACTAGTGAGGAATCAATCAGTTTTCATTGAGAACAGGGAAAAGTTATTCAAGACGTAGATATTTCAGAATTATGTGCCTGGATTTGTATTGATGAGGGAGTTGGTGTTCTAAGGCAGGAGAAGATTCACTAATGCAGGAGCATAACTGTGGCCACGATGAGCGACAGCTGCCTTTTTGTGTTTCAAGTGACTTGAGCAGTAGATAAAGGACAGGAGGGAGCCAGATGATGACGTTATTCAGTGGAGGAAAAATACGCGGGAGTAAAGGTGAGAGCTTAGCAGGAGGCTGTGGGAAAAGTGAAAAGTAGAACGGAAAAACGGACACATGAGGTGGTGGGATGTTGCAGGGTTTTTTGTTTGGTTTTGGGCAGTTTTGTGGTTTGTTTTTTTTTCCTTCACATTTTTTAACATGGTGACGGTCCACTACTCAAACCTGAGCATGAACAATGTTTCTGTCTAACTTGCTGCCTTTTCCTCAGGAAGATAGGTCTGATTAGATGGCCAAAAAGTCTTTTTTTGGATGTGCGCTCCAGGTGTTGCAGCTGGCTAAAGGAGGGAATGGGGCTGAGATAACATCTCTTTCTGTCAGGCTGCTGTGGTCTCTGGGAAGTGCTGCAGTGTTCAGAGTGGGTAGAGGGTGTCCCAAAAACAGGGATCCAGCTGTTGTGGTGGTGGAGTTCACCCACGCTTGACAAGAGCTGAAAGAAAGAGTTTCAAATAAAAAGTATTAATTTTAATGTGAATGCTCTTCGGTTCACTTTGACACCCATGAGAAAAGCCAGAAAGGTGCTTGTGGAGACATGATTAAATCATCCTATACACAACTCTGCACATAACAGCATTGCCAAAAGCTATTAAAATGTCAGTCTAGAAAGTATCTGAACCATATTTTTTAATTTTTAAGCTGATTTGTCTTCCTCCTTCCTCCTCTACCAGCCCAAGCAGGTCTTTCATATTCTTGAGGACTCTGTCTCTCTAGAAGGACTTAAGTGGTATTTATGTACTCCATCTCTGTGAAGATGGTTGGTATCGGGCCTCATTCACTGATAAGGGAACTACCTCAGGAAGCCTTGTTTGCTTAATTTCTTATCAGTACTCTGATTAGGTTACTCCAAGCAATAACTGTTCTCCCTTGAATTTATTGCGTTTCAGATTCTTGTAAGCTACCTTCAGGTTTTCACTCCTTGGTCCTGGTGCTTGGCTAGACTGTAATATAGTTTTCCTACTTCTGACAAATCTGTTATAAAGACATGGGACTGGCATGTCCTGTAACGGTAGTGACATACTCAGCAATGTGGAAAAATATGACTAATATCTTACAGTTTTAATGAAACCCTCATTATGTCATTGTACAAATTAACATTTTTTCCACATCTTAAAATCTGCATTTGGTTCACCTTCCTCCATCTTAGAAAGGGTATTGTAGGAGAAGAAAAAGGAGTGAGGTGTGTGATCAGAGAAACAGGGAAAGAGTCAAAACTATTAGTTCAGTCAATACTATTAGCATTAGTCAACCTGAAAAAGTGAAATAACTAAGAGAAGTTGTTGAAAATCTGTGACTCTGTGTATGCAGGAAACAAAGGAGGACTGTTTATTTGTTCACCCTTAAAATAACATTAACTAGGATGCTCAATGAAATTAATCAAGTATAAACTACAAGAAAGGCAGCACAACTTTATGCACATGTCATGGTACTGTGGGGTTCACTGGGGATGGGTTGGTTTGGATACTGCTCCTCTACCCTGGAAAATCCATGATTTCTAGAAGCCAAAGAGGCTGGTCCGTGGAAAGATTTATCTATTTACGTGCCACCTAAGTGTTTGGTGAGAGAGAGATTAATGAGTAAAATGGACATTTGGTCCAAGTATGCTGTTGCCTCTGTCCTCTCAGGCTACTGAGTTTGTTTACCCAATGTGGGAAGCGGTTGGTCCTTTGGCCCCGTGTTTACTTGAGCATTCCTGCTCGTGTTGCCACACGTCAGCCTTACCTGATGGCCCGCGAGCTGTCAGGCAGGTTCAGCTGTCACTGCCAGCGCTGTGAAACTTCGCTCCGATTTCAGCCAGGAGAAGGTCAACCTGTAACGTTGGTGGCAATGGTATCGTCTCGCAGCGGCGTGTCGTGCGTCACCGTGAGCAGCCAGGGATTCTGTTAGTGCTTCTTGACCTATTCTGTCTACTTACACAGCTATTTACATAGTTGCAGAGGTGTAGTTCTCCTATCTTGCTTCAAGGTCTTTCGGATGATAAACTGATTGACCTCTTTGTCATACTCCTTCAGTAGTTGCTTTCCAAATTATTCGTAGGTAACTCTTCTTTGGAAGGTTTCCCATAGTATTGCAAAATGAAATATGAACAGTTTGCTGGGAAACTGAGTTAGGTATAAATATATCAATAAAGGCAGAAAAAATCCATTTTAGATCTATTTTCAACAGGCTTGTATTTTCTTACTTGGTATTATTATTCTTGTTGCTCATTAGTTTTACTATTTTTACATAATTCTTATTTTAAATGTTTCCTGAAATCACAGAGAGGTTCAGTCCACCCACTCTGCCCTTTTCCTAAAAATGCAGTGTGATCAAATTTGCATGGACACCTAGTTCTCATGGTTGTACAACCACATCTTCAGCGTATGTGTGGTGTAGGAAAACTTGAGAGGCAGAGCCGTGAGTCACTTCACCGCTAAGCAAATGTCCAAGTTCAAAAAGTAGCCGGCGGCATTTATTGTAAAGCCTGTGGAGAGGTGCAGCACTTCCATCTAGTTCTGCTTGAAATAAATGTAATTACTGAGGACTCCAGCATGCCTGCATGGGCTCTCGTGCCTTTGGGACTACTACTAGAGCTAGCTACCTTCAGGTCATGTCAGAAGGAGGCTTCCTGAAGGAGAAATGAGAGGGGATAAGGGAACTGGAGAAATAGTACATTGGGGTGGCTTGCTTGCTTGCCAGGCTTTCTACTCCCTCCACTGTAACTTTTCACGCAGAGAATAATTTGTGAGTTTGGCCTCACTATACATACAGTAAGTGGGCTTAGCTGTACCTGTCAGATTTAATGGGTTCATTGGAAATTTTTCCTCTGAAGGTCTGAATTTTCTAATTTATGATTTTAAATCTTTATACGCGCAATTAAAAACATAGACTAGTGAAGACTTTCTGCTATTCATAGTGATATTTGGAATTACCAAAGCCTGCCAAGTAGTTATGCTAAGTACAAGGATGACATCCAGAAGACCCTGTTGGTGAGATTGGAAAAGAGAAAAGGAAAAAAGAAAAAAGAAAGGAGAGGAGGAAGAAAAAGGTATCCAAACAAAAAGTGTCAGATTTTGGTTTCAGAAGACAGATAGGTTCACAGACTGTGACTGTTTCTTTTAACCTATAGGTAAACAGTTTATACAACATACGTTCTTGTATGTAGATGTGAAAAAAAGCACAAGCTGTCTAATTGTTTGGTTTATTTAGGAACTATAAAACTTTGTTGGAAAATAGACTGTATTACGTCAAAACTAAGCTTGTCTTTTGAACTTTTTTACTTCTCTTCCCTATGGATGTCGTCACTACCCATTTTTCCGTCCTTCACCATAGACTCCTTTGGCTCTGATCAGAGCAAGACGACGTAACAATACTGGGAATACAAATGGTCAGAAAAAGGCAGCAAGAAGGCTAATTTTAAAAGTTTTACTGTGGGTCTCCGGTCTGAGAGGTGAAACCTGTGAGAGACCATTCAGTGAAACTCTGTTCCAAAATGCTGTCAAGGAAAAGCCAGCATCATCCTGAGCTGCTTCTTCCTACCTCTGTCCTTCATGCCACATGTGCTAGCCACGTGTACTTAAATTCTGTGTGTTTAGTCCATACCTTTCCACCTTTTCACCTGTCACACTGTAGGAAAAACATCTCTTCTATCTGTTGTATCTCCAACCACAGCACTTCTCATGATGGCATCCCTGGCAGGTGGTGGTTGGGGTGCACCTGTGGTAACCCCTGGATGTGTGTCCAAGGCTCTTTTTTGAGTCTCTGCTGATGCAAGGAGATGGTCTCTGACTGTGTAGCCTCTGGAAGACACCGAGGCAGCCCTCAGCATTAATCTCCCTGTGGAAATGGACCGGCAGAAGGGTCAACTGCAGCACACTTCTGGGCCCCTCCTTCCTTCCCGTGTACAGTGCAGCAGGGCAGGCGAGTCCTCACCCTTGTTTTTACTATCTGCCCCTTGCTTTCGGGAAGTAGCAAAGGTTGCAGCAAAGCCTGAAAGTGAGCCAGGAGCTGTCGTTCCTCGTCCTTTCCTCCCTGATCTCCTTCCAGACCTGCCAACTTGGACCTGCCGCGTCTCCTCGCTCCCGGCCCTGGTTGCTGGTTTGGCTGGGCCGGGCCCTGTCTCGCCGATTTGGCAGCCATGCGCGGCCTCTCCGCGCCCCGGCCTCGCTCCTGGAGCTGGGGCTGCGTGCCGCCCTCGCCGCCCCCAGGTATGCGGGGCTGGGCTCTGGGGGCAAGCCCACCCTCCATGGGGCTGATGGGGCACCTGGCACCCACCCTCATCCTCAGCTTCGCTCACCCTCTGCTGGGGTAAGAGGGGTTGGGAAGAGCTGCCCTGCTTGGGCTGCCGAGAGCTCGCGTGTGCCTCTCGGGTCCCTCAAGGGTTTCTGCAGGCGCATTGAGTTTCGCGTGTTTTGTGGGACTCTTGGCTTACTTTCACCTTCTGAGTTTAAAAGAGTGTTTAAATATGATGTACTGGTGGTGAAGTGGTGATTAACCAGTAGTTGTTGTGGTCATACCGCCTCAGTATCAGCATGTATGTTCATCTGCTGGTTTCTACCTCGGCCTCGATAGCAGCTCATCATACAAAGTACTTGTATCCGACAGCTGAGTTGTGGAGAAAAATAGGGAAGCAGTTTTGTATTGATGTAGTATCATGTGTAGATTACTGTTGCATAATCTGAGTGATTACTAAACCTGCTGTACTTGATGAAGTTTTACTTGCCTTGCAATGCAATTTTAAGGCCTAACATATTTTTTACGTCCTTTTGTTCCTGTTCACAGCTGTAATTTGAATATCCTGTAGAGCTCTTTCAAAACATGTTGATAGGCAAACATCATGAAAGTCAGTTACCTGAATCTTTTTCCTTTTTTTTTTTTTCCTCTTTAGATGACAATCAAAACAAAACCAATGAAAAGAAAGAGAAAAAAATGGTTTCTCAGAAACCACATGGTACCATAGAATATACTGTAAGTATTGGTGTGTGGCTTGTTCATGTCTGCTCTTTGAGAGTGCAGTTGTTGAGGCTGAGAGGGAGCCAGGGGCACAAAACTGAAAGTGCTAAGTGAATACTGGCTGCAGTTTGTACCTGTCTCAGTAAGGATTGCTCCAAATATCCTTCTGTGGGTAGAGCTAGGCTTACGTCCTAAACCACTGTTCAATCCAACTCCCCGGCTTCTCGCAGCTGCCAGTCCTATTTTTACTTGTGCGTTGTAGCTTTTTAGTAGAGCACTTGGTTTTGGTACTCTGAAAAGTACACCCATTGCACAGCGTTGCTTAGGTCATCAAGTGGTTGGCCTGTGCTTGGTCCTGAGAGGCTGAGATCTCTTTCTCTAAGCTGGAGCAGAGCAGTGGTGTGCTGCCATGGCAGCTCGGGTGACTGCCTCTGCACAGAAAGTCTCTGCGTGAGCTGGCCAGATTCCTGAACAGGGGCTGCACCCCCCTCTCCGTCATGCAGAGTGACTGTGAAAGGCGAGTGTCCCAAGTGGGAACAAGCACAAATGCCTCACGTGCTGCGACTGCTGAAGGTGTAATGAGTTCTCTGATGCGTGTGATTTCCCCACTTGCCAGACCTGTTCTAAGTAAGGTGGTGCTGCTTTATGGTTATGTGAGAAAAGGAGAGAGACACCTGTAAAACCTCTCCCATTTATCTAGTGTATAGTACAAGAGAATGTGTTGGGTTTATTTTCTTTTTATTGGTACTGGCTTATCACATAAGCTATTAAACAGAGAATGTGTTTGAGATCATCAAATCTATTCCCTGCAAATAGTCTTAGCCGGTTTTAGTTGATGTGTTAGCTGCTGTGTTGAGTGTGTTCGCTGTGGTGTCTTAAGCTTCAACTCTTTCTTCAGGCTGGAAATCAGGACACCATAAACAGCATAGCATTAAAGTTTAACATCACCCCGAACAAGCTGGTGGAGCTCAATAAGCTTTTCACGCAGACGATTGTGCCAGGCCAGGTAAATATTTTGCTATTTTTTTTGTACTTGAAACTTCATTATTTACTGTGTTTTTAAATCTTTTTACTACTTTCACATATCTTTTAGGTGCTTGGATACAAGGATAATGGACAGTAATTTAGATCCCTCAAAGGGAAACTCACTAGATCATTACCTGGAATTGGAGGGGCAGCTTTGTAATTGCCATATCTGACCTTTGTTGTTTATTTGCTGTCACTACAGCTTAAAGATGACTCTGAAGCTCAAGAGGGTAATGTAGCTGTTGCAAGAGAGTTAAATTATTGGGAACCTGAGATAAATGCTGTGTGTAATACATAAAAGAATTAGAGAGTTAGATACAGTAATTGAAGTGGCTCTTTGCCATTATATTGGGGATGAGTCAGTCTCCTGTAAGATGAGAAATAAATGGAGATAGACTGTTTTGGGGAGAGTCAAGTAGTGGAAATGCAAATTTGAAGGCGAACACCTGGTTTGTGAAGAGCAGATCTCTACTTCTGCTTCACAGATGTGAAGAGATTGAAGCGTCCTGAGTTGCAGATGGACAAACTGAGGCAAAAAAAAGAGATAGAGTGACTTGCCCAAGAATACCCAGCAGAGAAAAGCTGGCTTAAGGAAAATGGTTTTATTTTTCTGAACGTTCTTAATTTAAAACTAAACTGTGAACGTTTTTTTAAAATTTAGAGGTATCTTTATTTGCTCTGACAGTTGCAACAAATGACTCTGTGTTTTCATTTGGGGTGGAGGTCCAAAGCTGTACTGCAATTTTAGTACAGCAGTACTAAAAATCTGGGATGTTCGCTGTGAGGGAATAGAAAAATTCAACCAAAACATTGTTTTTATACAGACTTGTGTTAGTGTGAGGTGTGGGCTTTTTTCTTTTAAATGTAGTACATGATGCTAAAACACTGATTCTTATAAAGAATATTTTAAGTTTGGAGATGCAAGTATGTTTTTAGAAGAAGACATAATATGATGAATTGATATAAACTTCTAGGACTAAAAATCCCTCATTTTCAGCAATGGTCTTCTCTTCGGACCAGAGTTACAGGTTAATGACTATTAGTGGTAATTTTGCAGTTACTTGTTTTGTATTTGCAAGACAACCTGGGATCGTAAATTAGGCAGAAAAAATGAGGTTCTTATTCTGTGAAAATGTTTTATTTTCTTACCTGTGCTATAAAACAAAACGTAGAGCTAGATCCTGTAATGAATTGACCATGCACCCCTCTATTCCCCTCTGTGAAGGAGGACTCTAGAATCAGTGGCTGTTAAGGAGTGCATTGCAATCATGAGTGATCAGCATTGAGTTGTCTTTCTAGTAGAATGTAGTATTTATAGTGAAGAACTTTTTAAAGCTTGTCTCTTACTATTTTGACATATGTGTTTGTATTTAGATTCTCTTTGTGCCGGAAACAAGCACTGCGAGGCGGTCTTCTTTCAGTCCTGGTGCTCCCGTTTCTCCTTCATCATCAGATGCTGAATATGATAAACTCCCTGTAAGTCCAGCATTTGTTCACTGGTCTTAAACTCACTAAATAATTTCTGACTCTGAGGCTGATATTCAGGGCTGTGTAAATAGCAAGTTTTTTGAGGTTACAGTTCAGATCTTGTGTGTAGCGTATTGAGTAACAATAATTTTAACGTACTACAAAATTTACCATTTCTTTAAAATACTGTAAATGAAGGGAATTCTGAGTGTAGAAACCCAGTACAAGTTCAGCTGAGCCCAGAGTCTGTCAAAGCGATTGAAAAGAATGTAGTGTGTTGTTTTTAAAGAATAGGAAGTTAAATATGAATAATTATTTAGTGTTTCACCCTGAAGATTTCTATGCTGCTCTGCAGTCCAGAGCCTTGATCCTGCATTGGGATCCTGGAGCGAGGAGGCTGTTGGTTGAGTCTGAGCAGTCAGTTTCTTTCTAGTTAAGCATATACAGACTTGTCTTGCGTAGGCAAGACTGCTGGATTTAATCATTGTGAAAGGCTTTGGCATAACTGATCCTTCATTTTCCTTAGAAGGGTGATTGGCAAGGATGTCCACCTGCTGATGTTAAAGCAACTGACATCTCAAATCCATAACTAATGAAAAGGAAAGTGAAGAGAAGCCTGGAGTGAAAAAAAACAACCCTGTGTTTAACTGTAGTCTTGTCCTTAGGCCTACACTTCTGTGCCAGTGGTGTGGGGAATCGTACCAGTGTACTGTGTGCGAGGTCTTCCTTGTAGATCAGGTGGCAGCATTGGTCCTCTCTTAACCTGCCTTGGCATTTTTTAATTTCTTGCGTGTTACATGTGTGGAAGTTTCTTGTAATGTTAAAAGGTGTTTTTTTTTTCGTACAGGATGCTGTGGGAAGCCTTAGATACATAACTACCGCTTTTCTTCCTTAAGCTAATGTTGAACCCAGCCTTTTAGTTGCCCAGAATTTGAAAGTGTGTGATTCTGGTCCTGTTGCTCTGTGCTGAACTTTTGTCCTTTTTAAGGATGCTGATTTGGCAAGAAAGGCCTTCAAACCAGTTGAGAGAGTCCTGTCCTCCACTTCAGAAGAGGATGAGCCTGTGGTTGTCAAATTTTTAAAAATGAATTGTCGTTACTTCACAGATGGTAAGGTAGGTGGAACCTGGCTTTTGGGCATTGCTTGAGATTCTCTGAAAGCAAAATTTGTTTGGGTAAGTAAGAGATGAATAGTGGGGGTGTCAAATGTGCTTCACACTCGTAAAAAATGTAAATGTTACAATGACTTTGTCTATCACTGCTGTTTTTGTTGGTGCTGTGGTAATACGCTGTATTATTTTGTTCTTTCAGTTGTTTAATCTGTTAGGATAATTAACTTTATGAAAGAATAGCTCTTCTACCCATCTTCATCCCCTTACGCTGTCTCACCAGAATTATATTTAAGGGTGTATCGCTGGAAACACAGGGAAAACTGCACTTTAGAGTTACGATGTGTCAGGATTAGTTGTGCAATTCCATCAAATTGTGCAACAGCTTTATAAAATGACCACATGCCTATCTATCTATTTCATTTATGACTTTAAGCTAAATTTTAACTGATTTAGCAGTGTTTCTAAGTATATCCATGTTACTTCTGCCGTTGTTAATAAAAAGATAAATATTGCATGATACAACTTTTTTCTTTTTTGGAAGCATTCTTGTAACATACTTGTTCCCACTGGGACTGCTATCTTAAATTTTACAGCAGCCGTTCTAGAAGCAAAGGCACAAAGGTTGGGCAGTAGTTTAACCCTCTCTTCTCAAGATTGCAAGAAACTGTCTACTTTCATATGTCTGCCTTTGTTGCCTCTGGTTTCAGTTGGATGTCTGCATGGGTGGGCTTTCAAGTTATCTGGAATTTGACACTGGAGATGCTAACAATTGCACTTTAAATATCTGTCCTGATTTCAGCTGGGATAGAGTTAATTTTCTTCCTAGTAGCTGGGGCAGTGCTGTGTTTTGATTTAGTGTGAGAATAGTGTTGATAACACACTGACGTCGTCATTGTCGCAAAGTAGCGCTTAGGATGAGTTACGGGTTTTTCAGTTTCCCCTTGGAGCACAAGAAGCTGGGAGTGAGCACGGCCAGGAGGGCTGATCTGAACTGGCCAAAGGGGTGTTCCAAACTGCAGAGTGTCACGCTTAGTGTGTGAACTGGGAGGAGTTGGCCAGGAGGGGCAGATCATTGCTGGGGCATCAATCAGTGGGGTGGTGAGCAATTGCATTGTGCATCACTTGTCCTTTCTTGAATTTTACTTCTCTCTCTCTCTTCCTTATCATCATTATTATTATAACTAAGAATTAAGAACAGTTTAATAAACCAATGTTATCTCAAGACACAAGTTTTACTTTCTTTCTGATTCCCTTCCCCCTCCCATTGTGGGGGGAGACGTGAGCGAGCAGCTGCATGATGCTTAGTCACTGGCTGGGGTTAAACCATGACAATGTATTTTCCCCTTAATCCTGACTTTTATAAGATGGATGTGTTTACACCTACAGGTTTTGGCTTCTTTTTCATGTTGAGTGGATGTAGACTCTATTTAACTACTCTGCAATTTTCAGCCTGCTGTTTTGTAGGAATAGAAAGCGACTTGGTGTCTCGCATGTAAATTAGGGCAGTACTGTCACTTTGTTATGTGATGCTTGCTAGGTGCAGAGGATACAGATTGCCAATTTTACGGCTGTAGGACTGAAAAAGTAATTTGCAGTCAGAACAATCAAGAGTGGGATATCTTCTTTGCCAATGCAGTTAAAATGTCTTGTTGCCTTGCTTCTTGCAGTGGTTGGGTAGAAAGTACAGCCTACTGAAGTATTGCTGCTCTTGGTAACTAGTTACATACCTGTGGGAGAAGCTGCTGTGCTTAATCTTCATTCTTTCATCCAAACACAAAAGACGTGTGCGTGTGAGTCATACAGGAGAAGCAAATGGGAAATATATGGAGGCTTGGCTTTACAAAGGAGCAGGCACACATGTATTCACTTGCCAGTGCCAAGCCATCAGCTTGACATCTCCCTGATTTAGGAAAAAAAAAAGAACACAACAAAACCAAAACAATAAATCAAGCTTTTGCAATCCTTTACCTGCCTATTCATTAACCTCCCTTGGCTTGCCTTGCAGATGACCTTGGATAATTAATAGTGTCTACAGTGTAGGTCATTCCTGTTGATTGGTAGTATTGGATGTCATGATTTACACACAGCTTCTCAGTTGGTCTGGTGAAGTTTGTAGCTCATCTAAAAGACAGTTTGCAGAAACGACAGTGGAAATCTTGTAAACCTTGAAAAACAATCGGTTGCCGTGGGTTGGATCAAATCCATGGCTTGAGCACATTTAAGAGGATTAAGTGTCTTACATGACTGTGCAAAATACTCTTGGAGCAGTGGGAGAAGCTGAGTCTAGGTCAGGGAGAAGCAATTTTTTGCATGTAGCTCTGGGGAAGTAGATCAGGGGGACCTGTAATGTAACTTAGCATAGTAGTATTGATATTTGTGTGAGGTAAGACTGCCTTCAGGTGTACTGATTGCATAAAAATTCATGTACCAAATGAAGGTGGGTGCATCTAGAATAAAATGTGTTGGGTTTTTTTTTTTTTTAATCCGCTAATCCATTTTGTCTGAGATTGTTAATCAATATGCAGTTCTAGCTTGTAGGAGCCAGCACTGAAAGTTGCATCGTTTGGATGTTCTTCTTTATCATCTGCGAGTTTACATGTTTCCAAGCAATTTTTTTCCCTTTGCTTTCCTTACAATGTCTGACTTAATGGAATTGGAAACCAAAATGCTTTGCTATCAAACATTGCATGAGGGGACATAAAGAGGCAGGAGAGAGTTGTTTTCTTTTTAGTACCCTAAAATCCAGTGCCTCATAACAAGTGAATTACATGTGATGTGCTAACTCTTCCTTCTCCTGTTTTAGGGTGTAGTTGGAGGAGTCATGATAGTAACACCGAACAATATCATGTTTGACCCACACAAGTCTGATCCTCTGGTAATTGAGAACGGCTGTGAAGAATATGGGCTCATCTGCCCCATGGAGGAGGTTGTCTCAATAGCACTCTACAATGACATCTCTCACATGAAGATTAAGGATGCTTTGCCATCGTAAGGAGTGTTCTTCCCTGAACTTACATTTACAGATTTTCAGTAAGGGTCATGGAAAAGGAGTGGGGACAGAATGGAGGAGAAGAGTTTTAATGCAGCAGAATAAAACAAATCATGGGAGGAATGGGGCAGCAAAGGAATGATTCACTTGTGTTACTCTTCTGCTTTCTTTTTAGAACACTTTAGTGGCATTTAAGAGAAATGGGTCATGAACATGAGAAGCAAAGTGCAAAGGAGACCAGTAAAACCCAGTAATTGAAAGCATTGGTGGCATGCCATGGTTGGGCTTTGCACTGACATATCTCTAGGGTTATTTCAGTGGAAGCAAAGAGGGTTAGATTTGGTCCATTTGTTGTGTTGCCAGGACTGTTCTGAGAGCAGGATTTAAAGCTTTTGAAGATAACAGAACCTTAACTGCCACCTCCAGGACTTACAGAAATGCCAATCTGTGGAATACTTCCACTTCAGATCCAGAACTGCACAGACAGTTGTCATATATAATACATAATAAACTTCCTGGGGTGGGCTACTTTGTTTTATGCATAGTCTAGGCACTGCTTATTTATTGGTTCAAAGCAAGGTGTTGTCCTTATAGGCAACATCTGTTTGATCAGTGAAATTCATCTACTTCCCTCCATTTTCTAATTTCAGGAAAAAATTTCCAGATACGTTGCCCTCATTACTAGAGTGTTTTGTAATTAATTGGTAGCTTTTAAGTGATAAGAATCATGTCTTGTCACTCACCTTGGTCTTTTCAGCAGCAACAAAAAGCTCAAGTTGTATGCTGTTAAGTTTTTAAGAATTTTCCATTTTGAAATGTTCTATGATTGTCCTTTAAAAAGAAATCTTTGGGAAGTCTGCATTTAAACAGTGCATTTAAGTAAAGAAGAAAAATAAAAGGAGAACAATGCAGCTCTGTTGTGTGTTACTGTTTTGCAGTAAACATGTTCAGACAGGGTACAGCTTATCTCCAATTTGCTTTCTTCTCAAAAATACATTCATACTGGCCAGGGAAGCATGGATGGTGGTAGAGGTTGACTTATTGTCAGGTGTGGGAAATAATAACGTTAGTACGGTATGAATGAAATTCCAGCAGCTAAATACATGTCCTGTTGACTGAATCATCTGATGACTTGCACATTTTTATTACATGTGTACCATTTCCTCATCCATGTGGCATTTTCTGCCAAGTAGTTTATTCATTTTATTTCGGTAATGTCCTTCCCACATTTTTCTCCATTTTCTTTAAAGTCAGTTATTTCCATTTATGTATGTTTATTTTGTTGAGTTTCAGAGTTTAAGTTGATATATTATTTAGTTTTTCTTTTCAGCTTTTCTGTTTTGTTTCTGTTTCCATTTTGCTTTTAACATCCTATGTACATCCGTCATTTTCCCTGACAGTGACATACCAAAGGATCTTTGTCCTCTGTACAGGCCAGGAGAATGGGAAGACCTGTCCTCTGAGAAAGATATCAATCCCTTCAGCAAATTCAAATCCCTTAGCAAGGAAAAGAGGCAGCAGAATGGGGGTCCATCCGTTGCTCTGGGTGCCAAACAGACAAAGCCTTCGGATGAGGAAAAGTCTACGGATTTTGAAGTTCTTCAGTCGTCTGAGAGTACAGGCTCAATCAAATCAAAGTCACTGGAGTTTCCCAACAACATCACTGCCACCGAACACTTGGAGAAGTTTGCTGTGGATCCATGTGCCAAGGAGCCTTTTGCAGAAAAAAATGCTTCAGATATCAAAACCAAAGAAAAATCCCTTTTGGGAGAAGGAGAAGATGACCTCACTGATCTGGAAAAGATGTCATCTCGTGTGGATAGAGGGTTGGACAGGAAAATCTCAGTAATGGAAGGCTTGCTGGCTGACCCCAAGGAGTTGGGGAGAACTAAGCAGCAGGTAACCAAACCCACTACAGAAGTCCAGGAGCACTTGACAGTTGATTCCTTGGAAAAAAAGGACAGTGTTGAACCTAAAGCTGACTTAGACTTAGAGCTGTGTGAAAAGCAAGATGTTATTCCAGAAGTAAACAAATGTGTCAGTTCCCCGACAGGTAAGGTGGAGACTGCATTGGACACTAAGAAAGAGCTAGAGAAAGATAAACTTATTGAATTTTACCTCAATAAAGATGGGAATGGGTCTCAGTCATCTGAAGACTTACACAAGGCTGAAATCCAGAAAGGTGAAAACAATAAAGCAGTTGGCATAGACCTTACACTTAGCTGTTCAAAGTCCCAAGCTAATGAAGTCCATACAATTAAAAGTATGGAGCTTGGTTCCTGCTGTGTTGAAAGGAAGGCACCTTCATTAGAAATCAGCTCAGCAGCAGAGGAAAAGAATCTGAAAGAGTCTGTGGACTCTTCATTAGTACCAGCTATAGACAAGACCTGTCAAGATACGCAGTTAGACAATCAATCAGAAATCAGACTGTGGCTGCTGCAGAAAATTCAAGTGCCAATTGAAGGTAGGTCTCTGGTTATCCTTATTTCCTCTGAGACTTGGACAGCGTTATGATGGTAACCTTTGAATTTATAGCCTTCTGCTCTAAATTTCCTCTGTCTGTAGTACCTGATCTCTTGTTTTACTCTCGTATATTACATTTTTATATTATCTGCTATTTAGGAGGAAAAAACCCAACAACTTCCAATGCCCTAAGCTTCTGGTTCGATAAGTAGCTTATGTTCTCTTTTCATATTCAGTGATGACTGTTTATATAATCTTCACCTCTGTTTACTGGCTTTAAGAAGGACGGTGGAATGTCATCCAGTTGCAGTATTGACAGGGACGCTTTGTGGCCTAGGAATTATCACTCGCTGTTGGTAACTTGTTGCTTCCGTGAAGTCTGACAGTGTATTTCTGATAGTATCCAAAGTAGTAGTGCGTTGCCATAAAGGGGGATACCAAAGTATTCTTGACACTATTTGCATTTGCCTGGTGTCTTTCATGCTATGGATACACTTAAAGAAACGATAAACTGCAATGTATGTAGAGTCTTACTGACCGCTCTTTTTGTCCTGATTGGTCATTGGCTTATCAAATATAAAATCCAAACCGTTACTGGAAAGCATATAACAAAATGAAATCTCAGTTTAGATAGTGTGTACACATACTACTATTTCTGGTACAGTCTAGGCCCCCTAAGCCCTAGTCCGTCCTGGAGTTCTCATGCTCCTTTTTTGATAGTTTAATGAACCAGTGGACTTATCCTTGATTCATATCAAGTGGTGGGGGGTGATCGGAGTGCCAGTCTTTATTTCAAAAACCCTTGTTCTTAAAATTATTTTTTCATTTCATTTGGAAGAGTTTATATCTCTCTTAATTGCATTTGGTGGTTGTTCTCAGTGGGAGAGGAAAAAAAAAGACCATATGTGTACTCCTAAAATGAATGAACTTCAGTGTGATCGAAGCTATAGTTTATTAAGCAATTTTTTTGTCATACTATTTAAGGAACTTACACTGTTCTTATGCTTGACCTTGTGTTGTGCAGACAAGAGGTGTTTGTTTGGTGGCTGCCCGACTGTCAGAGTTGAGGAACTGATGGGGCATTGTGTGTGTGCGGGGTTACCCTGCAACTGGATGAGTTTTCTGGATCCAGTCAGACACTGTCCCCTTTACTTGTCTGCTTTGCGTTGTGGTTTGCTCCCACCCTGTTGCTTTACAGGGCTGTTCTGTACACAGCTGTACAGCTGAAGTGAGCACAGGCTGTGATGAAATCGGAATAAATGGCCACAGTTTAGTATGAACAGGGATTTATTAAACCAGTTCTGCTATTGAATGACATGTCAGGTTTAATGCTGTTTGAGGTGCCTCTGAGTATTCCTTTACACAGGATTTTTAACCTTTGTGACAATGTTGTATGAGCTGCAGTATTTGTGCTTTCCCGTAAGAAGCCTGTTTCTTTTGTCTCTTGTTCAGATATGCTTCCTTCAAAAGAGGAAAAGAGCAAGACTCCTCCAATGTTTCTGTGCATTAAAGTAGGCAAGCCCATGAGAAAGTCCTTTGCATCTCAAAGCACCACCATGTCTCAACAGTACAGTAAAAAGATAAAGCAACCAGAGTACTGGTTTGCTGTTCCTCGGGAAAGGTAAGCTGCAGGACACAGCACGACAGCGTGTTTCTCTTGTGCTTTCTGGAGTTGAATGTGACTTTCCCTGCGGGGTCCAAGGTGTGGAATGCAGCAAGGAAGCTGAGACGAGAAGAGGGGTCCCCTCGTTTCATTGCGTGCCAGAGAGATAAAGCACTGTTTGTTGCTGGTCTCGTGTGCCTCCCAGGGGGAAAGAGGAAGGGATCAGGTGCCACTTGGAAGATGAAAAGAGGGGTGGATGTACATGCAGCTTGACATGCTTTCAGCCATAGTCTAGGAAGTGAGAGAAAGGGGGAGAGGCAAAGAATCTACTAAGATGCCGCTGCCAAAAAAGAGGTATTTCACATGAGCAAGGAGAATGATGTGGCAAAAAGGAGGTTCTCCTAACTGAATGGGTGTGGCTATTTCAGCCTTCAGACCCATAAAAAAGAGTCACGTCCTTTGTGGTAAAAACCATTTAAATATCTTATGTGCCTGTAGGTGTGTATGTGTACATAAAATAGTACTATAGCACAAAAAAAAACTTTAAAAAAAGAGTAAAGGCTTGTGATTTTCCATATAAATCACCCAAGATTTTCACTGGCTGTGAGGAATCAAATCAAGTGAAGGAAACAAGTGAGGAAACAAATCAAGTTGTTGGCCGGGAGGAGGAGGGGGAGAGGTTTAATCCAGCTGGAATGTGATCGTCAGGAGCGCAACTGAAGATAGCTTTTGGTTTGCTTGCTATCTGCTGGGCACAGTCCTTGGCTCCTCAGGGATTGTAAAAGGGTGGATTCAGAAAATTCTAGGTTGAAGCAAGAGTAAATATACTTCAAGGAGTTGGAGTGATGCTGTAGTATAACACAAGGTCAGTTATTGCGTTGGGGATAGCGTATCTAATGTTGAATAAAGCTGCCGAGCTGAACTGAGGTCATCTGATTGTTGCTCTGTGCAACAGGTAAATCTGTTAAGCTTCTTGCTCATAAAATTCTTTCAAACGTGGAAAACAGCTTCTCTACTTGCCATTTTCTGAATCGTGAGGGGTCCTGACCCACATATGAGCTAAAGTGTTGACAACCAGTTTATACTTCAATTTTTATAATGAGGAAAAAGTACTTTCTGCCATGAGCTGTTGCAGCAGCACTTGGCTGTGCTGGCTCACAGACCAGGTCTTTGCTGTTGGGGCTACTGTTCAGATCTTAATCAAAACTAGTGGTGAATGTAGTAGAAGATTGACTCATTCTGGTGCAATGCATGCCCGTTTAAGCACTGCAGAGGTGCATAAAAGATTGCGTAGAACTTGAGGCAAAAATTAAATGCGAGACCCACTCCTTTGTATTAATGGTAAGACATGTTTTTTGCCTAACAAGGCAATGTTTTCTCCAAGCTCTCAGATGCGTTCCCAAAGTAAAATGCAGCTCTTCCTACCCTCTGGTGATATTCTTGCACCAGGATTGCATAGTATAGAATTACCAGTGTTGCATCTTAAGAGTACCTTGGAGAATAGGTTACTGGGGGTAACTTTGCAATATATCAAAATAATGTACAAAGTTTAAAAATATTTGGAATGCAGATTATAATCACGTATGAAAACATCAAAAATACCATTCCCAGAGCCATAAAGCAGCATAAATGAAACACTTTCTGTCCAGTGCAGTCACAGTAGCTTGTGCAGCATCTTAGCATTTCACAATAATAAGAAACAAAACCAAACCAAACCTGGATTGGCATAGTGAAGAAATTAGTGTGCACGTCTGTAATCACCGTGTAAGTGAAATCTTACTCTGACTTGCATTTAATTACATTTTTTTCATGGTCTCTTGGTGTTTGCTGTTAAAACAGCTTTTGTCATCAGTTGCGAAATGGCTGCAATTTCAGCCTGGGCCTCGTAGCCCGACGCTCCCAGCTGAGCTGTTTTTCTATCTGCGGGCAGCTGCTGCTGCTCTCTTGGCCTTGGCAAGGCTGCAGGAAAGCTGCACCGAGAGGAAGATGTACTTATCCTTTAAATGGTTTCTTTTTTTCCTTTTTTTTTTTTTCTTTTTTTAAATTAAATGGAAGCCTCTGGAAACAGGATTAATACAGAGAGAAGACTATTAGGCTGGTGTTCTTTTATAAAGACTTCTGATAAGTCTTAAGCCTTGTTTGCCTTTTGCAGCTGTTGTAGGTCTTCTCTCTTCTTCCTATGTGGCTTCACGGGTGCTGAGACTGTCCCAGCGCCTGTTGCCCTGTGACCCACGGCTGAGTTAATCAGTGACTGTGGGGCTGCTTTGCTCTGCCCGGTTGACAGCAGCGGTGCTCGCCGTAGCACGTAACAGGGAGACGGGCATCTTGAGTTGACCTATATAGGGATTACTCAGTCTAGGGCAACTTCTTGTCGGGTTCAGCAGAGCAGAGAGACACCCATGCTTTTGGATGCTGAGAGAGATTGATTCTTTGGCTGAAAAGTCTTGCAATGGGTGTAGCTTACAGTATTAGAGGGTAAGTCTCTTACGATATGGATTTATGTTTAAAAAGTACTTAGATTTTCCACCCTGGTGGATTTTGAGTAGTAGTAGTAGATCAGTCACAGATTTTCTCAAGGTCTTGCAGAGGAAAATGCCTTTCACTGAGACAAATACAGAAATGCATAATTTCTTTGCTTATAAGCTTGTGTCCTAACAAATAATTTACTCGTTTTAGCATTGGCTAGTTCCTCAGTCAAGAAGTAAATCTCACTGATTATCTGTCATATAAGTTTTGCAGGCAGATTTAGTTTATGAATGTATAATTTGCATTGCTGTTGATATAAAAGACGTTGCACTGAGATCACGCTGCTGAGATGGCATCTACTTTTTTTGAACTTTCTTTTCTGAGAGCAGGCAGATTTACAAGGAGGAACAGTAACAGGGGTTGAGCCTTGGTTTTCTTTATCAGTCTTAGCTTCCTGCCCCATTGATTTTTTTGGTTTGGGGAGCTGGGTGAGTTTTGGCTTGGGTTTTGTGGCTGTTTCTGTGGGGTTTCCTCTTGTAGAGCAAGACATGGCTTGGTTGTGACTCCTGTTAGTATCTGGTATGTAATACCCCATAATTAATATGAAGTTGGCATCTGGTTGAAGCTGGCATCTGGAAGAACTTGCAACACAACTAGCTGGAGACAATGGTTAAGAAGGCCCTGATGCAGAAGGATCGCTTCCATGCTCTTGTTAATGGAAGGGTGCCAGGGGAGCTTTAGATTGGATATTATGAAAAATTTCTTCACAGAACGGGTTGTTAAGCACTGGAACAGGCTGCCCAGGGAAGTGGTGGAGTCACCATCCCTGGAGGTATTTACAAGATGTGTAGATGTGGTGTGCTTAGTGACATGTTTAGTGGTGAACCTGGCAGTGTTGGACTCAATGATCTTAAAGCACTTTTCCAACCTATATGATTCTATGATTTATGGTTCCTCCCTCCAAAATCAACTGTAATTTGACAAGTTGTCTTGTGTGTTTTAGTGATAGCTGCTCTTACTCTTTTTCTCAGTCCACTATAAACCTACTTTATTATTTCTGGCTCCTGGTCCCTGGTTAGGGTTGTATCTATATTGCCAGGATTCAGTTCCTCTTCATTCATGTAAACTGAATAACTCTTCTTGCCTCTTGCTCTACAGTAATTGCTTTTGCGTCTCTAAGCTGCAACGCTTGAGCGTGACTTGGGAATTGCGCACCAGAGGTGGGCACAGTATTCCAGCAGCAGTCACCAAAGTGTCAAAACACCAAACCAAACACAGTCTTACTCCTTCTGCTGAATCTTACCTTCATGGTGGGTTCAAGGATCACACCAGGCATTGTCATCAGTGTGCTGGTGTGGAGCTCCCATATTCAGAGCCGTTGTCCCAGGTCTCCAGGGTCCTTCTGCCAAGGCTGAAATACCGTCCTGGAAGCGGAGCCTCTGCTCATTGTTCTCCAGTTTAATCTGTCATTGTCACCAGTTTGCCAAGCAATTCCACTAAGGTTTTGTCTTAGCATAATTCTGTCACTTTGTTGTTGTGATATTTTGTACTCTCCAAAATCAGGTTTCTACTGAATATATATCCTTCACTTATAAACTTTTCTTCTTACATTTGTTTTGTGCCCTCTTTGTATGTGTTACTATAAATGTATTTGTAAGCGTATGTGCTCTCCTTTTAATGTGGCTGTAACTGGGGGCAGTTCCCTCATTAATCGGTGTCCATCCGTCATTTTTGGTTTGTGTTTCCTAGATTAGTTTTGGGAGCTTTTTTGATGGTTTTGTTTGGTTGGTTTTGGGGGATTGGTTGTTTGGGTTTTGGTGGTTTTTTCAAGTTTCCTGTTGTCTTTTCATTTTGAATAATTTCTTTTTAGAGTGATTAACTTCAGGGTTTTGAAATTGTCCCTTTTCAAATACTTTGTTTTATTGATGTTTCTCAATTTGTGTGTGATCACTAAACCAGCTATTAGAGTTCCAGAATAAATTTCCTTGCAGCTGTCAAGTTGGCTGTGAGTGAGTTCCTCAAACAGTGGTTTTTCAATTCAAAACATGCCTCCCATTTTTTTTAATTTTAGTATCTTGGAAATATCACCATAGTATAATGTCTTAATATTATTAACAAAGAAGGCATGCTCTGCATCCCCTGTCAGAATGACCTCACTTCTACAGTTGCCTATTTCTCATTTTATGCTGCTGCCGCTCCTTAAACCTGGAGCGTCTGGATTTATTTAGCATCTGTCCGTTGTAGAGGAAAACTTAGTTATGGACTACTTAAATAAAGTGAGCATATACAGGTCCATGAGGCCTGACAGGAAACGCTCTGAGTGTACTGAGGAAGTTGGTTGATGTTGGTGTCAGGCTGCTTTCTGTCATCCTCTGAAAGGTTGTGATCACAGGGTGAAGTCTGTAGTAATTGAAAAGACAAATGCTACCACAGTGTCCTGGTTTTAGCTAAAATCTCCAATTCTGTTTAGTGATTTTTAATTTCTACTTCAGTCTCTTCTAAAAGGCTACACTTTCTGAAGTGAGCAGTGTGCTTTTGCAGACAGTGTGTGCTACTGGCAGTGATAACACCTGATGGTTACAGTTACTGCCTGGGACTGGGGTGCAGAAAAGTTCTTGCTTATACTTATTCCTGTAGTGACCAAGGCCACTGCTGGCTCTTGTGTGCCACGCTGGGGGTGCTGGGTAGTAAGAGGGGGCACAAGGAAGTAAAAGGTTGCACCTACAGGGGGTAATAGACAGGACAGGTGACCAATGAGAGTATTCCATCCCATATACGTCATATTCAGTATAAATTGAGTGATCACGAGAGTTTCTCTCTCTTTCTGCAATGGCCTATGTCCAGGGAGGACTCCATCTGATCTCCTGCTTTTGATCCGGATCCTGAGTTCCCGAATCCAGCTCCCTGTATACAGCTCCGCTTCCCCAGTCCTGCCTGCTCTGCAGCGTCAGTGGGGATTGCTATTGGGAGGGAGTTGGGTTCGGTATCAGGCCTATAAAGAAATATATACAACTATATATTTTCATCATTCCACTAGTATTTCCATTATTGTTTCATTAAAGCTGTTCTGTTTTTTTTTTCTTTCCTAACCCGTAAGTCTCTCTGCTTCATTCCCTTTTCCTTCCCATTTGGAGGGGGAAGAGGGGGTTAGAGAGCGTCTGTCCATGTTTAGTGGCCAGCCCAGCCCTAACCTGCGACACAACATCTTCAGAAAAGTTGAGGAGGATCTATAGAAGCAGAGGGCAGTTACCTTCCCCTTCAGTTCCTGGGAAGCTTGTCCTTATGGACAGCATTTCCAAACACATATGGAGGGCGGGAAGTGGTCAGGAACAGCTATTGTAGATTTACCAAGGGCAAATTGCTTCTCTACCAACCAGATTACTTTTCTCTTTGAGATGGCTTGCTCTGTGAACAAGGAGAGAGCAAGGGCTTGATGTTTTACCATGACTCAGTAAAGCTTTCAACACAATCTCCCATAGTACCTGTATAGCCAAACCAGAGGGATGTGACCTGGACAGGTAGACTACCAGACTGGTAAAAAATTGCCTGGACCATTGGGCTCAAAGGGTTGATAACTAGTCTGAGTGGCAATCAGGTGCAAGTGCTATTCCTTGAGGATTGATACTGCTTGGTGCCTTTGAGGATTGATACTGCTTGGTGCCTTTGTCAGTGATGTGAACATTGGAAAGGGATACACCTTTGTCGTTTTGGAGGATGATCCCAAATTTGTGGGGTGCTTATACAGTAGAGGGCAGGATTACTGCTCAGAGGGACCTCAACACAGGAATGGGCAAATGGAAACGTCAGGAAGTTCCATAAAGGCAAATGCAAAGTTGTGCACCTGGGATGAAGCAGTCACTGCAGTGGTACAGTCTGGGCATGGGTGACCTGGGGAGTAGCTCTGCAGAAAAGGAGCTGGGGAAGTTGGGAGCAAATTCAGGGTAAGTCAGCCGTGTGTCTTGGCAGTAATGAAGGCTTCAGTGTCTGTATACCAATGCAAGAAGCATGGGGAATAAGCAGGGAGAATTAGAAGTCTATGTGCAGCTGGAGAACTATGATCTTATTGCAATTACAGAGACGTGGTGGGACAGCTCACATAACTGGAATGTGGGCCTTGATGGTTATGTTCTTTTTAGGAAAGACAGGTCGATGAGGCGAGGTGGGGGAGTTGCTCTGTACGTGAGAGAGCAACTGGAGTGTATTGAGATCCATCCAGGGGCAGATGAGGAGCAAGTAGAGAGTTTATGGGTAAGAATTAAGGGGCAGGCTAGCTTAGGTGATACTGTGGTGAGTGTCTACTATAGACCACCTGATCAGGAGGAGGAAGTTGATGAGGCCTTTTACAGGCAACTGACAGCAGCCTCTCAGTCCCAGGCCCTGGTTCTCATGGGGGATTTCAACTACCCAGATGTTTGCTGGAAGTCCCACACAGCCAGCCATCCTCAGTCCAGGAGGTTCCTCCAGTGCATCGATGATAACTTTTTGATGCAAATGGTGGATGAGCCAACCAGGAGAGGAGCGCTGCTGGACCTTGTGTTCACCAACAAGGAAGGTCTGGTTGAAGCAGTGAAGGTTGAGGGCAATCTTGGCTGCAGCGACCATGAGATAGTGGAGTTCAGGATCCTGTGCGGTAAAAACAGAACACCAAGCAGGATCGCAACTCTGGACTTCAGAAGGGCCAACTTTGGCCTCTTCAAGCAATTGCTGGGAGATACCCCTTGGGACAGCGAGCTGCAAGGTAAAGGGGCCCAAGAGAGTTGGTTGGCATTCAAAGACCATTTCTTTGAGGCTCAGGATCAGTGCATCCCATCAGGTAGGAAATCAAGAAAGAGATCCAGGAGACCTGCTTGGTTAACCAGGGATCTGCTGGGCAGACTCAGGTGGAAAGGGAGGGTGTTTAAATTGTGGAAGGAAGGGCTGCCCACTTGGGTCGAGTACAGGGCAGCTGTCAGGGAGTGCAGGGAGGCAATCAGAAAAGCTAAGGCCTCCTTGGAGTTAAAACTTGCAAGGGAGGTCAAAGA
Organism: Trogon surrucura; assembly: GCA_020746105.1. Classification (NCBI taxonomy): domain Eukaryota; kingdom Metazoa; phylum Chordata; class Aves; order Trogoniformes; family Trogonidae; genus Trogon; species Trogon surrucura. The sequence continues at coordinate 60,194,584 of CM036618.1, forward strand.
CAACAGAAAGGGCTTCTTCAAATACATTGCTGACAAAACTAATACTAGAGGCAATGTAGGCCCTCTGTTGAATGAGGTGGGTGCCCTGGAGACAGAGGACAGAAAGAAGGCAGAGTTGCTGAATGCCTTCTTTGCCTCTGTCTACACTGTTGGAGACCGTCCTCAGGAGCCTCAGTCCCCTGAGGCCCCAGAGGAAGTCATGACAAAGGAGGAGTCTGCCCTGATTGATGAGGAGTGGGTTAAGGATCAGTTTGAACACTTGGACATTCATAAATCCATGGGCCCTGATGGGATGCACCCACGGGTGCTGAGGGAGCTGGTGGGAGTCATTGCTAGGCCACTCTCCATCATCTTTGGTAAGTCATGGGTAACAGGTGAGGTGCCTGAAGACTGGAGGAAAGCGAATGTCACTCCAGTCTATAAGAAGGGCAGGAAGGATGACCCGGGTAACTACAGACCGGTCAGCCTCACCTCCATCCCTGGAAAGGTGATGGAACATCTTATCCTTGACACTGTCTCTAGGCATATCAAGGATAAGAAGGTTATTAGGAGCAGTCAGCATGGCTTTGCCAAGGGGAAGTCATGTTTGACCAACCTGATAGCCTTTTATGAAGACATAACCAGGTGGATGGATGGTGGCCATGCAGTGGACGTGGTCTACCTGGACATCAGCAAGGCCTTTGACACCGTCTCCCACAGCATCCTCATAGGTAAACTGAGGAAGTGTGGTCTGGATGACCAAGTAGTGAGGTGGGTCAAGAACTGGTTGAAGGGAAGAAGCCAGAGGGTTGTGGTCAATGGGGCTGAGTCTGGCTGGATGCCTGTGTCTAGTGGGGTCCCTCAGGGGTCAGTGCTTGGGCCGGTGCTGTTTAATATATTCATCAATGATCTGGATGAGGGATTAGAGAATGTTGTCAGCAAGTTTGCTGATGATACGAAGTTGGGAGGAGTGGTTGACACACCAGAAGGCTGTGCAGCCATTCAGAGAGACCTAGACAGGCTGGAGGGCTGGGCGGGGAGAAATCTTATGAAGTTTAATAAGGGCAAGTGTAGAGTTTTGCACTTGGGAAAAAATAACCCCATGTGCCAATATAGGTTGGGGACTGACCTGCTGGAGAGCAGTGCAGGGGAAAGGGACCTGGGGGTTCTAGTGGACAGCAGGATGACCATGAGCCAGCAATGTGCCCTCGTGGCCAAGAAGGCCAATGGCATCGTGGGGTGTATTAGAAGTGGAGTAGCAAGCAGGTCAAGAGAGGTCCTCCTGCCCCTCTACTCTGCCCTGGTGAGGCCACATCTGGAATATTGTGTCCAGTTCTGGGCCCCTCAGTTCAAGAAGGACAGGGAACTGCTTGAGAGAGTCCAGCGTAGAGCCACAAAGATGGTGAAGGGAGTGGAGCATCTCCCTTATGAGGAAAGGCTGAAGGAGCTGGATCTCTTTAGCTTGGAGAAGAGGAGGCTGAGGGGTGACCTCATTAATGTTTATAAATATGTCAAGGGGGAATGTCAGGAGAACGGAGCCAGGCTCTTTTCAGCGGCGTCCACTGACAGGACAAGGGGCAATGGGTGGAAGCTGGAACACAGGAGGTTCCAGAAAAATATGAGGAAAAACTTTTTTACTGTGAGGGTGACCGAGCACTGGAACAGGCTGCCCAGGGAGGTTGTGGAATCTCTTTCTCTGGAGACATTCAAAACCCGCCTGGACGCGTTCCTGGGCGCTCTGCTGTAGGTGATCCTGCTCTGGCAGGGGGGTTGGACTAGATGATCTTTAAGGTCCCTTCCAACCTTTAACATTCTGTGATTCTGTGATTCACAGCTTTGGGTGGTGGTTCCTCCCCTCTTCCTTTTGGACACATGGTTAAAAAGGGGGAAGGAGAAAAGAAAAAAAAAATAGAATGGCAAAAAGTAGGCTGGTGCCACACCCTTCTGAGATCATATGCTGCATGCATCAGAGCAAATGGTGGTTAAATAGAAGAGGAACATAAGTCTGGTTACGTGTGGAACAGATTGCTTGGAGAGGTTATGGAATCTCTGTTGGAGGTTTTCGCAACTGCAAATGGACAAGTTCTTTACCCTAAGGGTGGTGAGGCACTGGAGCAGGTTGCCCAGAGAGATTGTGGATGCTCCCTCCCTGGAATTTTTCAAGGCCAGGCTGGGTGGGGCTCTGAGCAACCTGATCCAGTGGTAGATGTCCCTGCCATGGCAGGGGGGTTGGAACTAGATGGTCTTTGAGGCCCCTTCCAACCCAAATCATTCTATGATTTGTAAGACTGTGCAGCCTATAACTTGCATGTTAGCAGAAGAGTAAACAGAGGTGAGCCTAGGTGATCTCCAGCAGTGGCACACAACCTGAAAGTGTTCTGCAATTCTGAGATGAGAATATGCTGCTCTCTTCCACCCACCTGCACAAACATGCTTTCAAACTGATCTTAGCCAGACAGCAGCAACCACGAGTTTTATTGTTCTTTCATAGGGATTTGTAAGAATTAAGTAGTTAGCTTTCCAGTCTAGGACTAGCACAAGTAAAATACACAATGCTCAGATGTGTCTTCCAGTTAAAACTCACATTAGTTAGCAAGAGATGACCATACTGCTCTGTCTGAAGCCTCTGTGAGCAAGTGGAGCAGGACACCTGTAAGCGTGGGAAAACTTCTGGAGTTAGAAGAGGTCTTGACTAAAAAGAAATGATACGGCTCTTAAAAGTGCCTTCTGTAGCTCACTGGTTTTGGATCTATGCAAACTTGCAAGCAATCATGTGGCTTCTCACAAAGAAGGGAGGAAACCTTGGCAATAGGAGCGTGACCCTCTTTTAGTCTTTGCCATGCGATTATTGGTGAGAACTATCCCAAAGACTGACAGCACAGAACTACCTCGATCTGTTTTGTGTGTGTGTTGCTGCAGAGGAACAAGCAACAGCTGAAATATTTACTTTTATAACAATATTAGCTCCCTTATTTGTTCATGATGAAGGGAGGCTGCTGATGCTTCAGCAACTAGTGCTGGGTGTTCAGACATTGATGACATTTGTACTAAAACTGTATTTGGTTGTATATTTTAAAAATGTTTCATAGGTATAGTTCTTATTTGATAACAAATTTAAACTCTGCTAGAACATGCTAGTCATGCACCACAGAGGCATTTCTGAATGTGCAAAGGAGAAGAGAAAAAACTGATGGCAATGCTAATCTGTTCCTTTTTCATGATTAAGAGGACATTTCTATGGTGAAGCCAAGTTGATCCTTTATTCTTGTTGAGGGTAGTGGAAATTGGATTCAAATGTCTTGAGGCCAAAGTGAGTCAAGCCCCTCCAAATACCTCACTTCAGCTGTGAATTAGTGTAGCTGTGATAAGTGGGCAACAATTTCAGGGCTGTCAGTTTATGTAGTCAGAACTGATGTCAGACTCTAGCCCTCATTGGTAGGAGTGTAGAACAAAAACCACAGACTTAGGTGGGAGAATTTCTGGAATTATACTAGTGACCCCGAACAGAATCCAACAATGCTAAAATGATGCTTTAAGAACATTTGTGCATATATATATATATATAAAAATCCAAGTAACTTGAAATATAAGAGGAAAATGTTGATATTTCTCCAAGATTTTTCTTGATTTGTATTGATCAAGGAATTGCCGGACAAAACTTTCTGGTGAAAAACTGGAAAAAGTCCAGTGTCATAGGTACAAACTGCCTTTCCGTCTGCCCTCTTTAATTAGGGCTTGATTTTTTTTTTTTTTTTTTGCTGGCAATTTAACTTCCTGTACAGTGGATCTGCTGTTATATTCCTGTTTGAAACTGCATGTGTTCATTTTCATTTTAAAATACTACATAAATTCCTTCTTCAGAGATCATTTCAGTTTGTTATGGATGTTGTCAGAGAACATCTCTTTAAAGACAGTGGTTAAGAACTGATTACATTTATGGAAGTGCATACACTGCTGGTACTGTGTAGCTAGCAAAGCTGTCAGTAACTGCTTATTTTCATTATGCTAACAGAATGAAGAATTGCTTTGTGATTAGTTGCTACAGCTTTTAGAGAACAGCCTGAAATGTGGTGTGGGCTTTACTGGTGATCTCTTTTGGTTTCTTTTATGCAGGAGGTCAAAATAAGTAAGGACAGTGAGTTTTTTATGGTCTTAAGTTTTGTGAGTAAAACCTAATACCAATGACTTTGACTTCTTAATATGAATTGCATGGGACTGGAAAAGCAGCTTAAGTTTTACTGTGATGCTTTGGCTACATGTATAGGAAAGGGAGGAGAGAAATACATTGTGGGGAGTGAATGCAGAGAAACCTTGAAGTGTTTGAGGCTGCTAGGTGGAGGGAGCTACTGCCTTGTGTGGTGCGTGAAGGTGGAAATACCTGGGGGTCCTGTTTGTGTGGTTGCTCCTTCTTTGTCGTTGGGCAGAACCTCTGTGCAATGTGACGGTGCTGTGTTCATGGACCACTCAGCAGGGGTTGTCTCCTTTTCTGTTTACAGGGTGGATCACTTGTACACGTTTTTTGTTCAGTGGTCACCAGAAATATACGGGAAAGATGCCAAAGAGCAAGGTTTTGTCGTGGTAGAAAAGGAGGAGCTTGACATGATAGACAACTTCTTCAGTGAACCCACTACCAAAAGCTGGGAGGTGAGTGCTTTCTGCCTTTATATGAAGAATGTGCATGTCAAGTGTTCATCCTCTGTTAAGGATCTCAGCACTTGTTCTTTTGATGATTTTAATGGTGTTTCTTTATGACGCTTGCTGCTTCATACAGAAGTCTTCTCAAGGCTTGTATCCAACTCACAACCGTGTTCATATTCTGTCAGTTCTCCTTTCCTTCTCTACCTAGAAAAAGCAGGCAAATGAGTGAGAGCTTTTGCGTGTGCAGTCAGGGAGAGTTATGTAAATATTTTGGTTATGTGACCTTAGCCCTTCGCAAAACTGTACAGGTGTACCTTGTCAGTGTTGCTAAATTTATATTGTATATATAGGCTATAAATAAAATCTCCAAAATGTATATGTACACATAAACACTAACACAGGCTCCTGTGTGCTGGTTGAAATGGATTTGTATGTGGTGATGTGCCAGACCTTTGTTTCTCAGGTGCATGCAGCAATACCGTTTGAATATTGGTTGTAAGATGGGTAAGTTTTATCCTCGGACTTTGGCTTTTTCATAGGGGGCTTTTGCAATCTGTTTTAACTAGCTCACATGCCTGTGTTGGTTATTTGTCTATCTCTTGTGCATACAAAGCCCAGTTTCTAAGGGAAGGAAGCTCACACATGTTTTTTTAATGATACCTCTGAACACTGAAGCACTTGCTGTGCTAAGGATATGGGATAAATTAAAAAAACAGATAAATCCCGGAGTAGAAAGTATCTTGATGGTGATTTAAAAAGTGATCTAATTATTTGTCTGAAATATAAACTTGGTTTTACAATTCTACTGCCCCTTTTTTAATCTTTTTTCCCCTAGCATTTCTATCTTGAAAGTGTGTTGTCCTATTCAAAAGAAGGGAGTGGGGCTTGTCATTTGAATTGTAACAACATCACCTCTAAACTCCAAAAGCTTTTATTTGTACAGTTTTGTAGTTTTTCAATGTTGGTGCCTTGTTAACTGTAAGATGGAAAAAAAAAATGTTTCATTCCTTGTTTCACTCAGAGCTGAGTGCAGTCATATATTGCACTAGATTTTACTCTTCAGTTGTTATTTGCATGCCATTCTTGCAAAACCAAAATGAAAGAAGGAGGGCCGGTGGCTGGAAAACAGAGGTGGGAGACATCCAGACACAATGAGAGCCTGTCTCTCATTGTTTTATTTAAATATGTATTGGGAGAAGAATTAGCTGGAAACTGCTTCTGGAGGTGTGTCTGATTTATTTGTAATATATTCAGGCTTTACAAATTTTTCAAGTAGGTCTGCCAAGAAGTCTCTATTGAACGTCCAAATTTGGGCATGAGTACTGTGAAAGTTTCACTTTTCCTTGCGGGGAAACAGAAAGTGTGATTGTGGAGAAGCGTATAAGCAATTTTATCACAGTGTGCCACGAGCAGTCACCGTCTGTCATGCTCGTGGGTGAGAGCTCTTGCCACTGCAGCAGAGAAGAGTAGTGGATACTGTGAAATAAACTAGTAGATGATCAGAAGGAAACAAATGCCTTTGAATATTCAAATTCTTTACTCTGCCAGACCTGATCAGGAGGAGCCTTTTGTGGAGGTATGTTGAACTGCGTCCCTGTTTGAACAGCGCGGATCTAATACAAGACTTCTGTCCCGGTGAAAGATGTGCTTTGTACTCAGATAAATTTTAACAGGGTATTTCCACCCCAGGTAGCTGGCTTTCTCACTCATAAAATCTTAAAAAGGTCTTGTAAATCCAGTTTCTGTAGTGATTGATCCTTTTCATCTGTCTGCTTCTACATAGCCTGTAAATATCAGATCTTGCAGATCCCTTTCTTTGTAATTGTTGACTCTGATCCTCATTCAAATGTGTACTTCAGTTACAGACTGAGTAGGTATCTATGCAGTGAGGAGGGAGCCTTGTCTGCGGAGTCAATTTGCAATTTAGAGCTGGGTTAATAGCTGTTCTGTGATTGCCTGTGTCCGTTAGTCTGGTTGCATTTTTCTCCAGATACCTATTGCTGGTTGATTTACTGTGACACTTTTCCCTCCCCCTCCTTACAGGGAGACTATTTCTAGAAAATAATCTTCAAGAGAGGATTTGGATACTTCTTCTTTAAGATGAAAAAAGGGTTGATTTAAAGAAAAAAAAAAAAAAAGGTTAAAATAAAATAATGGCCCAAGAGATGAGGAGGGAAGGAAAGCCGTTCAGGAGGTGGAAAAAGAACAAGGATAAAAACAGGAAGACCATTTAACAGTACATTGGGGTTTTTTAAGTTTATCTTAATTTTGTGGTGCAGACCTTCCCTGAGATCAGCAAGTATGCAGAGAATCCTACTGGAAAAATTTCCAATCTCGGAAGACCCGGGACTGGTGCCCACTGAACCTGGGCTGGAGGGGCAGGATGCAGCTGTACAGCTCTTTGGTATCGCCAGCAGGAGTACCCATCTTGCCTGGGTGCATGTGCAGGGTCATGTAGCCACGTTAGCTCTGCAGGCTGGATTTTGCCCTGTGGTCTTGCCCTTTTTTCCTGACCCTGCTTGTGGCGTGTCAGAGTGCCCGTGCCCTGCTCAGGGCAGCTGCCCCCGGCTCAGGTCCCTTTCCAGGCTCTGGGCAGTTCCAGGCATCTCCAGGCGACCACGGGCAGGACGTGAGGGTGTGCAGCAGGCGTGCTGCTCGCATCCCACTGGCAATGCGAGGTGTGACTGGTGGTGTTAGGGCTTTGTCCTACCCACAGTGATCTTCTCACCAGTCCTGGTCTTCATAAAAACCTTCTCCCATGCTTTGTGGTGAGGTTAAATCTGCACCTGGAGTCAGTCCAGTACGTTGGCTTTCTCGCCTGTGAGTAAAGTGTGTGCGGGACTTCCAGGCATTTCTTGGCAATTGTCTCCGCTGTTGACAGATTCTACAAGTTCAAGCAGCAATTGTGAAGGCACAGAGGAGTTATGCAAAAACTTCATCCATGTGCACATGAACGCCATTTGGAAGCCACATTTGCCAGGAGGCGCGTGGCAGCAGCACAGCGTGCTCTGCAGCCACATCTGGAGGTTCCTGCTCTGAGATAAGACCTCTGCAGTGATACCCTCATGGAAGGAAGGCGGTTTAAGGTTTCCTGTTTGTTATTTAGTTAGGCCTCCGTGCTTCTCCTTTTCTTTCTTATCAGCCCCACCTCTGAGCTCCTGCTGTTCCTTCCTTCCTGTTTGCCATGGTGGCACCAAGCCCCAGGTAAAGTCACGCCGCCGGACACCACATGGCCTCTTCTCATCCCCTGCTGCAGCATGGAGCCAAGGCTTCTTGCTCTCGCTGAGTGCCCTGAGCTCCACTAAAGGGTTCGTAGCTTTCCATCTGTGCCAAATGATGCTCTTGGCCAGTGGGGGGGCTGAGCACCCCAGCAGCAGTTTGTCAGGAGCCGGGACACTCACACTGCAGCTGCCGATGGGCAAGACGGTGTATTCCCCTCTGCAGGGAGCTCCGGGCACTGTGGGTGCTGCCAGCATAGGAACTCCTGCTCCGTGCCGTGTTTGGGTTCCTGATTGCTGCCTGTGTCACATGGGCTTCAGAGTTTGTCCCCTGCCTGTGTCACCACCTTGTAAGCTGCTGAGTCCTTTTATAGACAAGCATTAAGTGTATGGACTGGCACTGTCATTGTCTTTTGAGCATTGTGGGAAAAGGTAGCTCGGCTTACCTGTAGTTGTTGGAGAGAAGTCCATGCTTTGTTTTGTAAGTATTTAAATTCAAACCTGGCGTTTGGAGTCCTCTTTTAAATGTCCTCTCTTTATAAAATCTTACACAAAGGAATATATATGTTTCCAAGGAGTTGGTTGATCATTTTTGACCCAAAATGTGTTTTATAAACACCTTGACTCTTAGAATGAGTATTTTCAAGAACTTATGAAAACTGGATACTTAAAAACTTGTTTAGTACATTCCTGTAACATGGAACTTTGAAATACCTATTAAAGTTTATTTACGTTTTTACTTCTTCACTATATTCATCCTGTTTCAGTTTTTATACACAAATCTGTGTCTGAGTTGGTAAAGAACAGTAGGAGAAAGCTGCTGGTTTAATGAACAGAAGTGGAATTTTAATTTTTTTCATATTCTCATGCACTAGCACCTGAGAAAATAATTAATGTATGCAGCTAGTTGCATGAGAGAAAACAAAGAAGCTTCTATGTCTTCCTCATTTAGACTCCCACAAGACACCTAGATCAGATGCGTGCAATGTGTCTTGAAAGAAGTAGGTGCATTTTACCTTTCTGACTTGGGACCAAGTATGTGTGAGACCAACCACATGATGTCACCTGGTTACCTCCATGTATGTTAATCCCAAAGAACTCTACACCTGCAGGAGGTCTCCAGGGCATGAAGAAATTCCAGCTATGCTGCCTCAAAGACACCTTGCAAGTTAAGATTTTCCCCTTTTAGTTAAGGCTGCCTGTGCTTGATACAATCATCCCATACAGTGGTTTTGCTTCACACAGTGTAACAGTTAAGAAGTATGTTGTTTTAAATCAATTTGCTTCAGCAGAGGACTGACAGTGTGAGAGCTCTGCTTGAGGTTGGATGTTTGTTCTCTTGCCTCAGATCATTACTGTAGAAGAAGCAAAACGACGAAAGAGTGTTTGCAGTTACTATGAAGAAGATGACGATGATACTTTGCCTGTCTTAAAGCATCACAGCGCTCTCCTGGAGAACATGCACATAGAGCAGGTATGGCTGGAAAAACCTCAGCTTTTCTTGTCAGGTGTGGTGCTGTCCCTGCTCAATGTAGGACATTCTGCCTTCTGGAGGCAACACCAATGTTTTTTTAAGAGTTTGGAAAGTACTTAGTACGTTGGAGTGTCCATGTACAAGGTCCTGTTTGCTCCAACACTGACTCACCTGTAAAGCTTATTTTTATGTTTTGGAACTCTGGAGTTGTGATATTGAGGCCTGGCAGCTCACTCAGAGAGAGGATGCCAGTTCTGAAATCTCTTCCCCAGGTGATGTTAAATACAGACAGCTGGGCTCAGAGTATGAGGCCACCTGCACATGGTGGAGATGTTAAGCTGCGGGTGTCAGCTGCTCCTGTGACAACCATTTTTTGCCTCAGAAGCCCCTGCGGAAAGGGAACGGTGTGGGACACCACCTGTGACCCAACCCGTTGAATATATAACAGTTTCTCCCTGTTCATTGCCCAGCTTGCCCGGCGGTTGCCCGCACGAGTGCAGGGATATCCGTGGCGGCTCGCGTACAGTACACTGGAGCACGGGACGAGCCTGAAGACGCTGTACCGTAAATCAGCATCTCTCGACAGCCCGGTTCTCCTTGTCATCAAGGATATGGACAACCAGGTGAGGAGTGCGTATTCTGGGGAGGTTCAACTGAAAGGGCAGCGTTATAGAAAGTGATCGTTGTGAAGCGCTAAGTCATATAAGTCAAATAAGACATTGGTGTTTTCTTTTGTATTTTCTACTGGTTTAACTAAACTTGCAAGCAGGAAAGTATATCAGCACTAATAGAAATAGCGTCCCCATCTTCATAGTTGCAATGAGTGCTCCTTTTAATAGTGCCCTTGGAAGTATCTTCCTTAGGTACCTCAGTTAATGAGCTGACACAAATAATGTCTCTGTGGAGGCCTGGGACTTCATCACTAGCTCCTAGTGTTGACATTCCTGTTGTCGTTGTTGTCATATGGCTTTTAACTTGCAGGATACAAAAGATTTGCAGGACCACTTGCTCGTCTGCTGTACTCTACTAGCTGGCATTTCATGCCAGCTCTGTTGTTCCTTAGAAAGTATTTTGAAACATTGGGGTTTTTTTCTCTTGTATTTTGTACTGTCCTCAAAAGTAGTTTAATCCTTTTCTCCTGACAGATATTTGGAGCGTATGCTACACATCCCTTCAGGTTTAGTGACCATTATTATGGCACTGGTGAAACATTCCTATATACATTCAGTCCAAATTTCAAGGTAAGTGGATGTTCGCTTTCTCACGTAAGATTTTTGAATCTCACTTCTGAAACATTTATGAGATTTTCATGAAGACAGCATATTTGAGTTTACGAGATGTGTTGGTGAATGCAGTTAAACAAAAGTGGCTGTAGTTATCTGAAATGCTGAGAGGACAGCCTGTAAGGGTGAGGAGAGGGTTTTAAATGGATTAAAGGAGGAAGCAGGGAGGAGTGGAGGAGTAAGGAGTGGACTGTCAGCGACTCCCCTTGGAAGGTAGTGGTATCAAGAATAGGGTATAATTTTACACATCACAATGACAACAAACCAGAGATAAAGAGAGCTGCTGAAATACCCTGTAATGTTCATGGCATATGCATTTTTCACTATTGAATGTATTGTTTCTTTATAACAGAATGTCTGTTGATTTAGAGATGTTAGCACAATTTTGAAGAGAATTAGGGTGCCTTTGTTCGTTGTTTTAAATATGCATTGTTCCTTTACTTTCTACCTGTTATCTCTTCCTCCTTCCCATTCAAGAAAAAAAAAAAAATGACCACACCAAAAAATACTTGTTAAGAGTCACCAGTATTAGAGTTCTCACAGTCCAAATATATCTTTTTCTCCTCCTCAGGTATTCAAATGGAGTGGTGAGAACACCTACTTCATCAATGGAGACACCAGCTCTTTGGAGCTTGGAGGCGGAGGGTGAGTGAATGTTTGGTTTTCAAATCATGTAGCTAACTTTTGTTTTGGTTTGTTTTTTTAATGAGAATAGGAACAATGGCATTTGCAAGAAAAAGGAAGTTCAGCCATTTGACTGATCAGTTTAGTAAACTGTTTAGGACAGATACCTCAGCAATCTGATTTCTGTTACAAACCCAGGCCAATTTCCATTGCGTAAAGTGAGTGACTGATGTTAGACAGTAGGATTTGTTGGTTTTGGGCTTTTATTTAGCCAGGAAAAAACCTGATGTTCTGGGTAGATCCAAGTTCACTGATGATACAAAACTGGGAGGGGTGGCTGATACACAGAAAGGCTGTGCTGCCATCCAGTGAGTTCTGGACAGGCTGGAGAGCTGGGCAAAGGGGAACCTCATGAAATTCAATAATGACAGTCGTAGAGTCGTAGAGTCCTGCATCTGGGGATGAATAACACCAGGCACCAGCACAGATTAGGGGATGTCCTGCTGGAAAGCAGCCCCGTGGAGAAAGACCTTGGAGTCCTAGTGGACAGTGAGTTGTTCATGGGACAGCAATGTGCCCTTGTGGCCAAGAGGGCCAATAGGATCCTGGGGTGCCTTAAGAAATGTGTGTGCAGCAGGGCTAGGGAGGTTCTCTTTCCCCTTCTACTCTGCCCTGGTGAGACCACACCTGGAATACTGTGTCAAATTTTGGGCTCCCCAATTCAAGAGAGACAGGGACCTACTGGAGAGAGGCCAGCGGAGAGCTACAAGCATGATTAAGGGACTTGAACATCTCTCCTATGAAGAGAGACTGAGAGAACTGGGGCTGTTTAACCTTGAAAGGAGACAGCTGAGAGGGGACCTTATTAACGTATACAAATATCTGAGGGGTGGGTGTCAAGAGGAAGGAGACAATCTCTTCTCAGTGGTGCCCTGCAATAGAAAAAGTAATAATGGGTTCAAGTTAGAACATAGGAAGTTCCAACTCGACATGAGGAAAAATTTCTTTACTGTGAGGGTGATGGAGCACTGGAACAGGCTGCCCAGAGAGGTTGTGGACTCTCCTCTCTGGAGACTTTCAAAACCCGCCTGGACGCGTTCCTGTGTGGCTGCCCTAGGGGATCCTGCTCTGGCAGGGGTGTTAGACTAGGTGATCTTTTGAGGTCCCTTCCAACTTCTAATGTTCTATGATTCTGTGATGCTATGTCTTACTGCTGAAGAGGCTTGCCACTGGAAGATAAATCTCCAATGGCCGTTTTAGCATCAGCTTCTAAGGTTCCTTGTGTGGTCCTTATTTAATTGTCATTCTTTTGATACACAGAACAAAGATACAGACAGTGTTTAATGAAGGTCCTGAGTTTCTGAGGTCAGTAGGTACAAAGCCAAGGGCTAAGGCTGTGTGACTAACTAAAGCTGCCTGCAGGCTACACTGCAGGACACCTGGCGTGATTTTCATCAGGAGTGTATAAACACCCCACCTCTCCCTCTTCCTAAACCAGAAGAGGCCGTGTCCACATCCAAACCCCGGGGTGGGCTGTGGCTGGCAGCACCAACAGTCGTGTGATGCAAGGGGCCATGGGCAAACGCCTGGTCCTGTGCCCTGCCACTGCTCTGGGAGCTTCTCAGCAAGTGTTTGGCTGGGATTGAGCTCTTCACTTTCAGTCTAGGAAGTCCTCAGAATTACCTCAATTCCTCCAGTTGTTGCTACAGCTTCTCCAGTGTTTTCACCATTACGTATAACGTGAAATTTGTTGTGTCTTTCCATTTCAGTGGCCGGTTTGGGTTGTGGTTAGATGCAGATTTATATCACGGGCGAAGCAACTCCTGCAGCACCTTCAATAATGACATCTTATCTAAGAAAGAAGATTTCATTATACAAGATGTAGAAGTATGGACATTTGAATGAAATACTGACTGCCTTAAGGACTGGATCCCGTAGGCACTTAAAAGCTAACCAGAAGGTGCAGGCTGCCTCACAACGTTACACGCTTTTTCCTCAAGTTTGTACCAGAGCATGACTACGCAAAAAAAAATCCTACTAAAGAACCAGCCCCCCAAAAAAAAAAAGAGCTGGTTTTGAGAGGCAGTAAGAGACAGGACAGTAAAAGATCAGTCTGAAGTGTTTTTTACTTCCTCTTGCAACACTCCTCCATCGAAGATATGATGCTTATGAAAACATTCATGGTGTACAAGTTGAAAACTTTTTCTGTAACTGTGAAAAAGATCCTGTGGGAAAAAATGTAACTTATCTAGTACATTCCATGTGTGTTTATGTTCAACGTACAAATGCTAACCAAAAATAAAAGGTTACTTTACCAAAATCTACAGTATACTGTTTGCCATGGAAAAGAATCACAAACGGATGTACACAGCACTTAAGGGAACGTGGTTTTTTAAATCTTTTTATTTATTGTTATTGTATAGCAGATTTTTTTTAAATGTATTAGCTATGAGTTTTTTTCTTTTAATGTTTCAAATTTCAATTTGATAAGTAATTACTATTCAGGTAGGTTTCTTGCATTTGCATTTATTCTGAATCGATTTGTTTGATTTCTGAAGTTAATTTTTATATTTTTATTTTGTAAATGAGATTTGGTTTTCATTTTACCCTAATTAGAGGGTTTGTTTTCTGGCAGAAACATTTGAGTGCATAATTCTGTTTTGGTTTATTTTTTTTCCTGAGGTGAGGAGGGGAGAAGGTGGATAGTTCTTCTTCCTAACTCTGCTGCCACATTCCTGTTAGTAGATTATTATTTTGGCAGTGTGTGGAGACATTGGGCAAACTGCCACGTGGTAGAGACTGTATCAGCTCTGTTGCAGCCAACAGAATTGGGACAGCGTGCTCTGAGCATCTGCCCTAGTATTGTTGACTGTTTATGAAGGACATTTCTAAGAAAGGATTGTTTTTCTCTGTCACCACCAAATGATTCAAAATAAGCCACCCACCGTGCTTTTATGAGCACTTCTCTACAAATTGAAGAATAACAGCTTTGTTAAGGAGAAAATAAAATTGAGACTTAAAGAAGAATGCTATTTCCCAAACAGGCCAGGTCATGTTAATGTAATACTTGTTTTCTTAGTAATTGCGTATATGATTTCCTTCCCAAAGAAGACTTGAGGCAACAGGCTGGTTTAAGATTTGACAGGCAGCTAAGTATGTAATGAAAAACAAAGAAGAATAATCAGATTCCCCACCCCAACGTAGACAAGAAAAGGCTCCATGTTACAAAATGAAAGTAGGGAGAGTGTGACAGAGGACTGGTGATCTTCACTGTTTGTTAAAGAATTCAGCTTTCCCACTGAGCAGTGGTTTTGTTTACACAATCCAGACTCAACCAACATTAGGACGCTGTCCTGCCCTTAGATTCAAATGTGACATTGTCTTGAGAAAAGCAGGTTTTAGAAACAGTAGTGTGCTCCCCTGCACTGAAACAGTATAGTCTAATTTTGGAATATCATTAACTGAGTAATACAACTCAGTTTAGTTACTGCTTTTCCCTTTTTGAATAGATGAAAAAAAAAAAAAAAGCCAAGTGGTTTTCTTTCAAAAGCATTACTAAATTTTAATCCTGCACAGAAATTTCACAGTAAAAAAACCCAACGCTATATACAGTAAGCCTGTAACACGCTGCACGTGAGCTTTTCACGCTACCCTTCTACATGGTCTACTACAGCCGTAAATAAAGTTCTTACTGGTAGTGCTGTAAAATATTTTGGAAGCTGCTAACAGCATCACACGTTGAAGATACCAAGAATATCTAATAGCGTTTACTCTTTTAAATGGTGGCAGACCACTTAGTAGTAAAAAAAAAAACAAAACCAAAAAACAAAACCCAAACCAACCAAATTAAACATTTTACATACATTTCACTATTGCTACCTACAACTTACTCCATTATATTATCCTTGTCAGAGCATATCTAAACGCTGTGGTCTATATTCAGAACAGTGTTGTTCAATCAAAATTCCGTGACCCTTGAAACTATGAATATTGAATATATGTAATGCAGTGCTATCACAATATTTTCAATAAAGGAATTTATGCATTCAGAAACTTGTTGCGGATGGTTTTTATTCACGAGTTTTTGGCACATTTTAAAGATGAAAGGATGCAGCTCATGTTATAGATTATGTTGACAGATAGCTACGCCTCCCCTCAAAAAGAGAATTCCAGCAATATCACATTTTTGAAACACAGCTAAGGAGATGGGAGCTTTTGAGGGAGTTTTTTTCATGTGGTATTGGCATCTCCTGAAATAGAGCTGTGGTTTGAGCTCTCTCAAAGACAGGCTGTGTGACAAAGAGCTAAGAAATACCAGTAAACGTTTAAACAGTTGACCCAGTAGTTCTTGTTTCTCTCAGCTGCAGCAAGTGACCAATCTGTTGCCCGAAGTGGAAAGTCGGTGTACATCATTTTTGCATACACCCTTTTTTATGTTGCTAAAGTGTTCAGGTATTTTTCTTTCTGTCCCAGCAAGACAAAAGGTGTACAATGCCTTAAAAATACTTGGCTTTTCGCTTTCAGTAGCTTTGTGGTATACTGAGGGAGGCAGTAAGAAAAAAAGAGTATCACTACACATGAATTTGAAGCAGTATGCTCTCTATGAATCTTGCGCTGGGAATCTTAAATTAGCATCACTAGTCATTTTTCTCTGAGAGGGAGAACAAAATCTTTTTCTTGCAACATGGATCATATGTACTTTAGTGGTACTCGGATAAAGATTTTCAGTTCAGGATGGTGTTAAAATGCTTGTTCTTGGTAAGGCCTGTAGTAGGTACCCAGGCTAAGTGCAGGCATTCACTTCAGTGCTGGCTTCAGTGCAGGGTTTTGCACCAGATGTTTTGTACGAAGCTGGCTTTAGAGCAGAGTAGAGGCCAGTTGCTTTCAGAATAATCCTCGTGTGTAAACTTGAAAGCTTTCACTGGCTTGTTTGTAGCAGAGAAAAGGAGCAAGTGAGCTCATTGCAAAGTGATTGCTTTGCGCTCTGCTGGTCAGCAGTTGCTGGCAAATGGGCTTCTTCAGGTAGAATAGCTAACCCTGTCCTGTTTGTGCAAGCACAGCTTGTTTGCGCTGAAAAACCTCATCCTGCATTTTGCAGCCTGTTACCTCTTTAAACACTACACCCCATCGCCTGTGGGGCAAGTGCTTTGTGCCATTTGGGCTGCACGAAGAACATCGATGTTCTGCGGTCAGGGATTCTACAGCCATCTAGTGAACAGTGCCAAGTGATTTAAAGTGTGAATTCTTAAGAAAATATTCTTAAGAGAGAGCTACCACTTGGGAATGCCCCCTGGCAGCAGTTGATAGGATGAGGGTGGTGAAGCCCCATCCCTGGAAACATTCAGGGTTGGACAGAGATGCCCTTGATCTAGTGGAAGATGTGCTTGCTCACTGCAGGGGGGTTGGACTAGGTGATCTGTTAAGATCCCTTCCAACCCAAAATGTTCTCTGGGATCAGTATCCATCCTCTCCATTTTATTCTCACTTCGTCCGCCTTCTTAGCGAGCGGCCTTGGTATATTTTTTCCCTGGGGGTGTAGCTCGGGGTGCGGCTGGCACTTCCCCGCAAAGCGCCGAGGGAATTGTTATTTCACTGGCTCGGAGGGCCCTGGCCGTGCCGGGGGTGGGCCCGGGGAGGAGCTCAGGCCCTGCTTGAGCCGGGCCCGGCTCCCCCGAGCGCTGCGGGGCCCGCCCCGGGCTGCGCTCTCGGCGGGGCCGGGCTGGGAAGGTGGGCACGTGGGGGCCGGTCTCGCGGCGCGCGGGCGCCCCCTGGCGGCGCGTGAGGAGGGCGTGGCGCGGAGGCGGGGTCCCCGGGCCCGGCGCGCCCCGCCCGTTGGTGAACGCGCCCAGCAGCGCTCCGCCCCCGCTTCCCCCGCGCCGGCAGCGGGGGCGCGCGCGGGGGTTGAGGCGGGGCTGGAGCCATGGCCGGGGAGGTGGCGGCCGGCGGCGGCGCCGCTGCGGAAGGGGCAGCAGGCGAGCAGGGCTGCCGCTACGATCGTAAGTGCGTGTTCTGCAGGATCGCTCGGCGGGAGGAGCCGGGCACGGCGCTGTTCCCCTGCGAGGTGGGTGAGGAGTGCGGCGGCGGTCTCCTGCCCCCGTGGTCCCTCCAGCGGGGGCTCCCGCGGCCGCTCCCGCGCTTGGCCGCCGGTCGGGCCGGCTGCGCTGAGAAGTTGCCGTCGGCCCGGGCGGGCCGTTATTGTTCGTTGCCGGTTTTTCAGCGACGAGGGTGGCGCGGGAGTTGCTGTGCGGGTGCCGGTGGCGGAGCTGCCAGGCCCCGGGGCCTGCACAGGGCGGCCGGGAGGGCTCCGGGAAAGCGCCGGTCCGGGAGGGGGAGGTTAACGTGGGAGTGAGAGATCCAGCCCTGAAGCCGTGTGTGTGCCCGTCGCCAGGTGCCGGTGGTCTGAGAGGCCCCCAGCATTTTTATGGGGATAGGAGGGAAAATACTTTGCCGTCCTTAAATTTTGGCGCGGCAGCCGGAAACCTTAAAGCTGGGAATCCCGACTGCAGGAGGTCAGCGGAGGACACAGGCCGTGCTTCCAAAGGCTTCCTCCGTAAATCTGAAGGTTTTTGCTGGTTGCTTCAAATACGACGTTAAAGTACACGTCGATATGGGGGAGATGGACTTGGTTACCTACTCTTTGCCGGCGTCCTCGTCCTAATCAGTGAGTTGCGTTTGCATCCTTTTCCAGTATGAAGACCTTGCTTGCTTTAGAGATATCAAACCCGGTGCCCCCCACCACTACCTGGTGGTGCCGGTGGAGCACATGGGAAACTGCAAAACGCTGAAGGCGGAGCACATTCCTTTAGGTAAGGCTTTAAGGGTGTGTTTAAAGGAAAATAACTTCGCGCAGCCTTAAGCAGTGTATCATCAAGTAAATTACACCTTTGAGCATCGTTTGGTTGAGGCTGTAAACATGAAAACAGGTGGTGTGAGTGACTGTAGGTAGGGACTTGCCCTTCCTGGGAGCTTCCACGTGCTATTCTAGAATAGTGCTTTTTTTTTTTTTTTTGTGCAATTCTAGAAAATTGGTGCTTGAAATCTCTTTTGTTTGCATGGAGCATAGATGTCTCTGCACTTTGTTGGAACTGCAGCTTTATTTTTAAAACATTGATGTGCCACTCACTGTGTTTTCTTAGATATAAGTGCAATCTTAAATTATATGTAAAGTTATAGAAGCGTTTTATAACATCTATAGTTTAAAATAAGTGCTACATTATTTCTCAGGAAAAAAAAGGAGTGAGAGAAAAAAAGAGGGAAATGGTGTTTTAATACAATCATTTTTTAAACAATAAAATTCTAAAATATTGAAACTACATTTTGTTCTTTATAGGTGCCTTTTTTTTTTTTTCCTTAAGAAAACATTGTCCTGGAATTTGTTTCACAAGAACTGGCTAGCTAAGTGTGTTGAATAACAGAACAAATTACAGCTGTGAATGCATGAAGAGATTCCACCTTAGGGAAATTTACAGGTGATGCAAGAAAAGAGTTAGAGGTGTGTTTTGCAGATCTTGCATCACTGTGTTTTTCTTTTAAATGTAGGGTAATTTTCACCAGAAACAACTTCTATATGTGTTTAGCTTCAAGATGCTTCCTTAAACTTTTGCCTTGAGTTTTTGTGATACTGCATTTTAATGACACAGTAATGAATCTTAGTCATAGTAATAAATAGAATCACCAGTTTTATTTTAATTTAAATTTATATATCATCTCTGAAACTTTCTGACTTATGCCAGGCTGTACAGCACTTAGAGATCAAAGTCCTGTAGCTGTAGAGATGTAACACTGGAATTAGCTTAAACATCGTTCTGACCAATCAGTATTTGTTGTTTCTTTTGTAAGGGTGTGGTGATAGTGTGGCTTGGGCCAAAGTTCTCAGAATAACCCCACGCTTTAAAACAGCATTAGTGCGAAAATTGGTAACAGTGACAGTGTTCATGTCAACTGTTGCCCAACACTGTCCTGACAATTTTTGTCGGATTATGAGGAGTTACAGTATTTGTATTTTAGAAGCCCTGTGTTTCTGATCTCACTGTAATCAGCGTGTTGAAGTTAATATTCTGAAGAATACCTTTTTTAATTACTTGATGACATATGATGTGTCAAATATTACTTAAACATTAAATTAAAATGTACTTGTGTTTAACAGTGAAGAGAATGATGGAAGTTGGAAAAGCTGTCCTTCAGAGAAACAATTTTAATGACTTGAATGATACAAGGTATGTAATGGAAACCTTCTGCTTTTGTTGAGTATGTTTTTTACTTCTCAGAATGCTATTTTAGGTATCGTGGCAACAACTGCAGTGTGATCTATTGGAGAAATTGTGTCTGTGTTCACTTACCACATGACTTCTCAAGTAGAATGTGCTGGCATTGAATATGTTTGGGGTTTTTCCTGGTGAAGTTCCAGTGCAGGTTGCCTTCCAACTCAGACATTCTTTCTTGACTGCATCTTGGGATAGGAAGGGCACTTCAAAAAAATTATCTGAAAGGCTACTCTTTAATTATATGCTGAAAATATGCTCTAAATTCTAGATTCCAGAAGAGAGAGAAACTTTATTCTGTTGGAGCAGAGCACTGCATTTTGTTTCAGTCATACCTGCATTTTGATTTCAGTGCTGCACCCTTTAGTTTAAGACAGTGCCTGTGATAGGTGAAGTAAATTGCAATATATATAGTGTAGAGTAAAGGGAGCTGGGTCTTTGTGATTAAAATAGGTAGAAACTACATTTATCTAGTGACAGTTGGCTTTCCAGCTGAAAAGTAGATACGATACATTTTATTTTGAAACCCTTCTTTTTAACAAAATGTGTCTTAAATCAGAGATGTGAAGGAGGAAGTTTATGGGCCTTTGAAAAGATTCCCTGAGAGCATAATGAAAGGAAAGGACATATTTTCGTTCCTGCCTTTATGTACCAGAAAAATGCAATGAGTTGTTAATTCAGTTGCTTGTGTAAAATAACTTGTGATGTTCCAGTTCTTCCTGAATTAACATTACCAGTATTTTTTACTTGTTTTCTTTTCCTGAAGAATGGGTTTTCACTGGCCTCCGTTCTGCTCAATATCCCACTTGCATCTTCACGTCCTAGCTCCGGCCAGTCAGATGGGATTCTTATCCAGGCTGTATTACAGAATCAATTCCTACTGGTTTATCACAGTAAGTATAGTGTGGATGAGATTTTTGGTAGGTTTTCGATTGCAAGCTGAAAACCAAGTGTGTTTCAAACATATTAACTGTGTCCAAAAATTCTTTGAGTGATTACTTTGCATTAACTATTTGAGAAAATACAGTGGTAGAGCCCTTAATGTTCATGCTTATTAAAGGGAATGGAGTGCCAGTAGCATTAAGCAATGCAGTACTTCTGGACCTGATGTATATCTCAGGTTAATGTGATGTGCTTCTAACTACACCTCATAAGTATTTGTTCTCCAGTTTAAAAGAATTTATTCAAATGTGATGGAGTGCGTTGTACATACACTGGTTCATCCAATTTAGGTGAAAAACCTGTCCACCTAATCATAGCTTTTATCAGTTCACATAGTTTTTCCTCATCTTGGCATCTTCAGACTAAAACAAGTGTCTGCTTTACAAAAACATTGTGCTGATCTGTGCCAGTAGAGATGAGCAGTGAGACTGAATTGGCACTAACTCACTGAATATCTCTCTCTCGATTTCTAAAGCTTACTCTCACTGATTTGATGCAGGTAAGAACCTGTTCTTGCAATGTAGCAGCAGCATCCTGGTATTATTGCACAGCCCCAAAACAAAGATGCTGAGAAGGGCCTGTGCCATCTAAAGAACACAGACAGCCTCTTACCTGAAGAGAAAAAAAAAAAGTCTCTGCTGTATCGTAGAGTGTTCCGCAGATATTTCGCCCTCAAATAAGTATAGCTGTGTAGTTTTACTGCTTGTGATCTTGGATTAGCCCAGGGAGATCTGTACCCAGTTTGGTTATTCAGTATGGATGCACTTCAGAAGTGATTTATTTCAGAAGTGCCCATATTAGTCTCCACATGCCCAAGTTGACCTGCAAGAACATGTTGTCAGACTTTTTTCTGCCCTGAGCCTCTCTGAGGGCTCCATGGGCTGGTGCTGTGACATACAAAAAATACAGTGGTCCCAGTTATGTGCTAGATGCATAATTAGTTCATACAACAGGAAAAGTTACGTGTGAGCATAGTGACATACCCAAAGAATGGATGTTTGTCTCATGAGGTGAACTGCGTAGGTGAGTGCACTCCATCCCTCAGCAGCAGCGTATGTGGCTGGTGTGTGGCTGGTTGGGTGACGGGAGGCCACAACACACTGTTCTGCAGCATCTCCCAAAAAATTCCAGGTCTCGCAGCTTGGTTGTTCTGAGCGCTGCTGTCTTCTGAGGTCTTCAGAACCGTGCCACTTTATCTGCTATTTGCTCAAACATCCTCTGACTTTCATAGGTTCTGTTTCGTCTTCTGATCACCTAATGGGAGTTTGATGGAAATGATGAAAAAGAGTCTGCTGGTTAAATCAATCATTGTATTGTGCTTTGTCTGTAAATGGAAAGTAAATGCTCTGTCAATGTTGCTATTTTTAAACTTTCCATACACTGAAGATCCACAGCGTAGTTAATGCATTGCTTTCTCTCTTTCGTAGGCTGAACAACTGATTGAGCGACTGCAAACTCAAAACGCTGCCCGTTGAAAGCACTCATAGCCTTGTGTGTCGCTAGCCAGTTCGTTCTTTTCTTTGAACTTCAAGGTTGCACAGTTCGATGTTGCCAATAATATACCAGGATAAAAAAAGCTTTAGTTCCTTATGAGGAAATACACACAGAATTTGTAGCTGCCAACCTAATTCTCTTATTTGGATACTTCAGTCTGTATACTTCTCTGACAATAAGGCAATGTATATTTATTATAATTTTATATTTGTGTATATATACATACCTAATACATAAACACACATATGCAGAGAACTTTTCCTAATAAAAGGCGGGGTGTAGCAGCAGAACGTGTTGCAACTAGGGCAACAAATTGCTACTAACAGTATGTGCGTGGTACCAAAGGGAGTATTTGTAGTGGAATTAGGATTTTATTTTAAAGATGCGTTGTTCTGGGATTGCAAGTAACATTTGAAGCATTTAAGTTTCCATCTGTATTTGTATGATACTTATGCCTAGTTGTTAGTAGGTACATTACTGAAAAGTTCGCTACTAACTTCCTGATGCTAAACCACTTGAATACGTTACCTGTCTTATTTACAAGACAGTGACATAGAAAATGTTAATACGATAGGTGCCCAAGATGTGATAATGCACATATATAACATATGATTTAAATGTATGTGTGTTTTTATGCTGGACTTAAAGATAGTTTCCCTCTTGTGTGCACAATTTTTAAGTTAGTTATGGTATGTTTACAAAAAAATGGGAAGAGTTCAGAGGAACTGACTTAATATACTGCTCTTCTGTATAATGGTAGAATAAATCCAAATTTTTAGATGCTTCTGATACTGTTGTGGCTGGAATTCCCTTGCAGATTACTAATGCCTTGGCAAAATGTGATTTCTAAATGAAGTCATAAGAGAAGCATGTCTCTGCTACAGTGAGTATGTGGCAGGCTTGCATAACAGCAGTGTGATTTGAATTTGGGATAGCAGGGACTCAGCCCAAAATGGGAACATGTCTGGTTGCTTAAGGAACCTGACATTTGCCTTTGCTGTACAACTCTAATCAGTAATGCTGGTGCTGTCTTTTTCAATACCATATTAAGACAGACTAGAAAGTTAAAACTTGGAAAAACACAGAATGGATTTTCTCTGTTCACAGAGAGTATCTTCCGGTGCCTAACATCAAATGTCCTTGGCTGATGCATTTAGATGCAGCTGAGGTGGTGATGGTCTGTTGCACCTGCAAGCTTCTCCGAACGTCATCTTTGCAGTGTTTTCCTCTGATCCAGCACCTGTTGCCTTAATGGTACCATGTATTACAATATTATTACAGTAAACTATACACAATACTTCAGAAAGTTCACACCCTTTTGTAGAACGTTGTTTTCTGTCCAGAGAGGTAGGAAGAGTGTGAATTAAAGCCACTGAACTTTGGCTACCTCTGTGCAATAGATTAGGAGGTTTGATCTAACTCCTGAACATTGAAGTCTGACAAGAGTTAATACTGCGTATGTGTTCTGATTTGTAATTTAATTTATGTAACTGTACTTAACTGTGACATGTAATATATAAAGTACCAACATGAGCCGTTGTCAAAAAGGATTAATAAACAAACAATAAATGCTAATCTTGGAATGATCTTCCAGTGCAATAGAATAGTTAACTGTGGAGGTTGAGCTTGAATAGCTCTTGGCTCGCCTTCAGCCCTAACCCCAGTGGGATGGGAGAGAGGATAGGAAGAGCAAAAGTGAGAAAATTCATGGGCTGAGATAAAAACACTTTAATAAGAAAAGAGGAAGAAAAAACCTAAGGTATCGGAATGCAAAGGTAATCACTCATGACCTCCCACAAGCAGGCCAGTAGCAAAAAAATCCCTCTCAGCTTTTATTGCTGAGCATGCCATTACATGGTATGGAGTATCTCTGATGGTCAGTTTGTGCAAGGTGTGCAGGTTTTGCCCCCTCGCAGCTTTTTGCCCCACTGCAGGGACAGAGCAGGAAAAAGAGAAAGCCTTGACACTGTGCAAGCTCTGCTCAGCAATCACCAGAACACTGGTGTGTTACCGACGCTGTGTCCGTCACAAACCCAAAACATGGCACCTCATGGGCTCTTCTGAAAAATGTCATCTTTGTCCCAGCACCTTGTCATACGTACACAGAAGCAGAAAGTCAACTTTTATGCTTGAGAAGGCTCCTGCCAATGACAGTAAGACTGGGAAGGTTAAAAATCAGGGTATAATCTAGCTTCCAAACTTTTGTTGATGAGCAGGATGAGAAATTCAACTGGTCTGACAGCAGCAGACAGGCCTCAAACCAGCTTGAACAACAAAGCGTTAAACAGAGCCACGGTAATTACTGAGATGAATGTTCAGTATCTCATTAGTGTGTTTCAGCATAGAACTGTGTTCCATTTTCCTTCTGTATTGACAAGCATTCTTGGACTCATTAGATAATTTTTTTAATTAGGCAAAGAAATAATTTCTGAAAAGCCTTTTCTAATGCTTTAAGTATGTTTCAGAATCACTGGCTAGCCCCTGGAAGAGGTGGTGGGCAGACCCCATTAACTCTGCCACCCTCCTCTACAGTAACATTATAGCATCATTTTAAAACTTCCTAAGTCTTCCATAGAGCTATCCAGGGAACTTCGATCAATAAAATACTCTTGGAGAGTAAACTCAGCAGCTCCTATTCTCCAAGAGCCTGGATAAGCAAAGGAAAGTTGCTTAGCTGCTGCCCCTGGCTCAGTTGTTCTTTGAGCCAGTATTAGCAGGCCTGAGAAAAGCTGCTTTTTTGACTACACGTTTAGAAGTGACAAAGCTTTATTTGTATTCTTTTGCTCAATTGTTTTACATAAACTCCCAACCTAATGCGAACCCAGAGAATAACGCTTTTATGCTGAAGCACTAACTGCCCCCTATGAAAGGATGGAACAGATACACATGCAACGCTGTTAAACATAGAATAAAAATTGGTAACAGCTCGTCAAGTTATTCTGAAGTCTCCTTAAGTGTGAGTTGCACAGAAAAGCGTAAAAATGGGAGCAAACCAGTGAAAATCGTATTTGAAATTTGACAAACTTGGAAACAGTAAAACGATGCATAAAAACTCGCTGTCGTTTCAAACTGAAACATTTTCAAACTGCGACATTTATTGAAATGCTGAAAGTGCTTTCGGTGTTTGACAAGACAAACCACAGATAATCCCCATAACAACGTACAGTCCAAAACACAGAATCCACAGGCCTCAAGTGGGAGAAAAGACCATGGAGGGAGCTTGCCACGAAGAAGTGAAGTTCAGGAGAAAGTTACTTAGTAGGGCAAGAACGCCTTTTAGAAAGTCAAAGGTTACTTACTACTCCAAATAATCTGTAATACTAAAAAACCTTACATGCTACTGTTTCTGTAAAAGTAACGTAATAAATTCTGTTCCATTTGCTCTATTGGGAGCCTGTTGCGAAAAAAGTTGCCTGTTACAAAGTTTAAATTCTTGTTTCATCTGTAGATGCTAATCTCATCTCCATGTCACTGGTAAGGAAGCAGAACTTGGTAAAACTTGTAGCTAAATTGAGTTATGTCCATTAGATATGATGCATTCCTGACTGTACAGGTTTCAGGAGTATTTTTTTTTATTCTGGAGTCTACCAGTGGCCAAGCTGACCAATTGTATTATCTATCTTTTAGACTTTTTGTTGAAATACTGGCTATTGCTGGAAGCAGGAGATTGCGTTTGTCAACATGCATGCTGACCCAGTTTGGCAGCTTTTTGGTGTTTATAATCATTGCATGGGCACTTAGAAAGATTTCAGTCACTCTTTAGAGAATGCTCATCTGAAGCTGGCAGGTAGGAAATTTAGCCCTATAATTGTTTTTTTAAAAAATCCATTCCTCTAAGTACTGTTTGGTTTTATTCAAAATATCACGAGGCAAGGTTTTTTTAGTTGTTTTACAAAGTGGGTAAGATCATTTTATTAGTGCTTACTCTGCTTCTATCTGTTTTGATCAGAGGTGTCCTTAAAACTCTTGTAGATGTACTGAAGTGATATTTAAACCAGCCAGCAGCAGAAGGGAGTGCAGCAGAGGCCATGCAAGCATGTAACGTTAATGACTTGCATGGCAATGGAAGCCTAGAGTCCTGACATTTAACTATCTGTGCCAGCCTTAATTAACAACTAGTAAGTTTAGATGAGCTGCACTTGTTTCTGAGGGTGCTCAGGCTATACATTGCCTCAACTGTCTGTCTTTCAATGTATTATTTGTATGATGTCTAGTAATGTATTATTTTTCCTGATATTACCAGTCTGCTAGTCAGCTGGCAATGCTCGGAACTGCCTGATACTGCTTCCTCCAAGCTAGAGCAGAACTGACTGGATTTCAAAATTGTTGGAGTTAAAGAGACCACATTCCATAGCTGTATGATAACAAGCTGGATTCGTTTTGAAATGAAAATGTATGCACAGGCTTTAGGTAATGGGAGCTGAAATCCACTGAGGTGTGCTCATGGCATTTTGGCAAGAAATGCTTTTCCAAACCCAAAACATTTTAAATGTGTTAAGATCACAAATTCTATGTCTTATTTTCAGCTGCAAGACCTGGATTTTTTTCAGGAAGAGGGAATGGGTTTGAAAACTAAGGGAACACACACCAGCAGTGCCTGCTGTAGCACGTATTCCCCAGCTTCCAATGTGGTAAAATTATGCGGTTATTAAAAACCACCCTTTGCTTCCCTGTCCATGTCCTACCTGCATCTGACTCCACTATTCCCCAGATATACTTATTTCAGCACGATAATTTCTTCCCTTTTTTTCTTTTTTTCATTGTCTTTTCACTAGGAAAAGAAGACAGAGGGATAACAAAATCTATATTTTTATTTGCTCAGTCAAAAGGCTTATTTTGATGCAAGTCTCCCTAATTATACAGTTTTCTTGGTGGGAACTACTGTGAATACAGCTCCTGATTATTTTTAATAGCACTATTACAACTATTGTATATAACCAATTTTTTTTTTTAAACATAGAAAAATTTCCCCAGAAGAACCACGAAGGAAATTGTTACCAGTCATCTTCCAGTCTGGGTTTTAACTGGCTGATCATTTTTTCTCCTAGTTTGGAGAACTCACAATTATGTTCTGAGAGTACAGCTCTGCCTCAGCTAAGTGAGGTCTGGGACTGCACCACTACACTTTCATTTATGCATTTGGCACACAGGATCTCTACTCTCCTCATGTTGTAAACAATATTGCTACATTTTGATGAAAAAAAAAAAGACAAAGAGCCTGTTGGGTTTTTTTCCTCACAAATGCACAGTGTCCCAATATACAGTTTCTGTTGCCTTTCACATCTTTATGTTGTGGCACCCTACTTTCTGTGAACTGAATTCAACCAAAAGGCTTCAGAGCTTTGTGATCTTCTATTGTATGACACAGCATTAGAACAGGGCTGGTAAACATGGTGTGAGATAGAGAGAAAAAAGAACAAGAGAAGCAGAAGGTTTGGAGAAGGTATGATGGCAAGAATAGACTATTAACTAGGACAGCTCTCCAAAACACATGCAAGATGCAACTAATTTAGGAACCATCAAATACCCTTCCTGTGATATTTCTGTAAATTCAGGAATTTTTATATACTTCATGAAGATAACTTCCTTTTATTTAGTTTCATCACGTGAAAATAACCTAAACTTTTGCTACATACCAGGTGCTTTTTTTGAAGTATATGAATTCCCATAAAAGTTTTCAATCCATGTTTTACAAATCAAAATCCCACACATAACAAGTATTTTGCAGGCTGCGACAATCAGTATCATATGGTAGCAAGTTAGTAATTTATATTTTCAGGAACCTAAGGAAGTAAGCCAGCGGATTTATTTGAAGAACCGTCGTGTACTTTGTAGCGGATAATAGTAATGAAAGGACAACCCAATGGCAGCGTGATGGATTAGTTAATTATTCACAATTTCTGTCCAAATCTCTACCACTTTCACAAAAATATTTTTTATCCTTCTTGCTCCTTTTCTCTCCCGCTTATGTCCCTGTAAGTAGCTCAGTTGCAATTCTTCAATGAAAACCTCTTTCAACACAGTATCTAGATATGTTTTTCCAAATAGAACCATGCAGCAGAATTCATTAGATGACAAAACCTACTCTAGTAACGTGATGATCACATCATCATCTTTTCCTTGCCAAAGCATTTCCCCTTCAAAATGAACCAGACCATGTTTTCTGGCTCTTAGCAAGATTCCCACTACTTTATTGGAAATAGTCACGTATGTTTCAAACAGCTGCCCGAATGTCACACTCACATGTCCATCTTCTCCCACCACTCCAGTGCTTCTAATGATCAAGCACAGCTCTTCTACTTCCTTACCCACGTGAGAGTGAGCATCTTTCCCTCTCTGCTCTGTCCGAGACCCTTCAGGGGGTCTCCCGTAGGTAGGATCTCCTCGGTGTGTATGCACCGGCTTAGACGCAAGCCTGCTGTCGTTGCTGAACGGGTTCTTTCTCTGGTACTCAATGTGATCCTCTGCCCAGGTCTGCCAACTTTTCCTCAAGTCGCCCACCGCACTGGTAGCTTTAGCACTCTGCCCTTTATCTTCTTCCATTTCTTGAGAAAGTTTTATGGCACTCAAGCAGGGAACAAATCAATGACTGGCTCTAACGGGGGTTGCTGGGTGCACTGTCAGCTGGAAAGCAAAAACAACAAATCAGCCTGATAATTCTTGGAAGAGGTTTGCCCAAGCGAGAGGCAAAAACGTCTTTTGCTGAAAAAAAACCCCCACGTTAAATATATGAAGATTTTGTTAAGTCCACCCACGATTCTACAGCAATGAAGAAAGTGATTCAGCTGAAATTCAGAAATCGTTTTTTAACACAGAGCAGCAAGTTAGGCTCGCAGGGTTACGCGGCGCTCCCGCAGTTACCACACAGACCCCATGGCCTCTGTGCGACACAAACCTACCGCGGTACTTACTCTTTCATGCGATGACGCCTTTAAAGAACTTTTTCTCCTTAGACCGAGCAGCCTCTCAGGCTTCCCAAAGGATGTGATGCAGTGCTGGCTGACCTGAGCAGCCCAGGCTTACTGACAGCCCAGGACGCAAACCATTCCCCAAGAGGCAGCAGCACCAACCCACAGGCAGGGGTGGGCAGCCCCTTCTCCTGCCCGCCACTGCCGATTAAAGGCGCACCAACCCCACAGGCTGTGCCGACCAGGTTCCCGCAGGCTGTGGGAAGTGATTCCTAACAGGAAACGTTACCTGCAGCTGAAAGGCCCACACGCGGTGGGAGCAGGGGGATTTTCCTCATCAGGCGCTGTAAAGAGAGGTAGAAATGCGCTGAGTGAGTGTGGCACTGTGTGCAAAGACCTATTCAGTGAAGAAGGCAAAACCAGAATGGATAGTTCTCCCTTAAAAGGCCGTGCTGCACAGCCACGGCTGCAGCTAAAACCCAGGGGCAGGCAGCAGAAAAGGGAGCTGGAGCTCCAGAGGTGACCCTGCCCGGGCCGCTCTAGTGACACACGCTGCCCGCCAGCTGGGAAATGACATGTGCTTAGATTATGGACTGCCAATGCACTGTGTAACTGTATCGATAAACTAGGGGTGAACCTTTATATACCTACAGAGATCCGACTGTGTTGCAGCCATGTGTTTGCTGCATTCTATCCTCTACCTGCTGAAATGCACAAACTAGTGTTTCCACATACCACCTCAGTATAACTGATACTTTTTTTACATTTGGAGATAAAACAGAGGATTAATGCTGCCTTTTTTTTTTTTTATGGAGAAATGGACCGAAATGAAAACTCAGACTAATTTAACAACTGAATTATAGATTATGCATTTTTATATTTCAAAAGCATTGTTGTTGTTTTTTAAAGAAAGGTTTCATGGGTATTTGCCCATACACATTTGTGAACCCCATGAGCAGTGACAGAGCTCCCTGAATGCCCCAGCAAAACGTGCAAGTCACAGTCAGAAAACACTTGTGCTGCTTTTGGGTCTAGAAGAGTGCATGGGATGAGCAGAAGAAGGCAACAAAATGACTGCAAAAGAGAACTGAGAAAGATAAGCTGCAGCACACATTAAATAATGGCTTTTCATTCACAGTCTCTCGCTTATTTTAAAATGAAACTCATGATTGTCATATGATCCCGTTGTTATATTTTTTGTGAGAGGAGGGTGGTTAATTCTAGCTTCCTGGATAAATTTCAATTTGAGTAATTACATTTTGTGTACTTAAAATTCCCCCCGAAGGCTAAAAAGGATAATTGTTTTTCCTTCCCCTCCCTAAAAGAGTTATGTAATGCTGTTGACGTAAGATGACTCCCCAAATCCACACTAACAAACCATTTGATTCTCCTCAGTGGCAGTATAGATTCGTCTGTTAAGTTTACAAACATGGCATCTGAAAAGCACTTTATGTCAGGATCAAATACTTTGTAAGTCTTACTTATTAATATACATACACTTTCAAACTATGCTGAGCAGCATATCAAGACTGCCAGTGATTTTGCATGGATTCTCAAGTCAAAAGCATGAAAAAAAAAAAAGGGCTTTAGTTAAATTCTTCTGTAGAAAACAGTATCGGTGGAAAATCGAGGTATTCACCTTCTGGGACCACACAGCAATGCTCTGCAGCTAAAGCAGCACAGATAAAGTAAGTGAAAGCCAGTCTCAAAGAAATTAAGCTTACACAGTAATATCAATAACTCCTCCTAAGGACTTTCTGAAATGGAAGCCATACAGCAAAAGAATTTAGAGTAAGACAGACTTAAATAAACAAAAAAAAAGCAGACTTCTTACACTAAATCTCCTTCAGCAGTCCCAAGATTTTCTAAGCAATCTCAGGCTCATGGGGCTTGTCAGCATTTCAGCTACTTGTTTACTGCTGGGTCTCAGCACTCGACTGCTAAGGTGAGCAAGCGTGATCCTATGTCTCCTAGGAAAGTTCACGTTTTGCTGCCAGTTCGCATTTAGATTGTTTTCTTGTCAATCATCAGGGTTAAAGCTTCATAGCAAACTTCAGGAGGAGGTATATGCAGAAGCTGCAGGATGAGATTACGTAGATGCAATAAGGAACACGGCCCGTGTGGTGCTGCTTATGGGTCATGAGCAAAATCTGAGCCGTCTAGAAAAAAAAAAACAAACAGCTGTCCAAAAATCAGCACAGAACACACAGCACATGAATTCAGCACTGAGCTGGCCTGGCCCTAACAGAAGGCTTACAGAAATCTGGATAAGCTGACTCTTTCAGCTCAACAGAACAGGGAGAGCAGTGAGTATGGGATTATCAAGTCTAGATGTTAAAATAAACCAAAGTATAAGCTGTAGTACCACAAAATACTAAGTTTTTTTTTTCCGCTTGTTGGACAGTCACATCTCTGCCCCTCTCCTGGGAATCCGTTCCCCATCTCTATCGGCTGCCGCACCCCCGCCGCTGACCTCCTTCCCACCGAACAACGAACCTACTCCTTCGGCGCCTCTTAATTCTTAATGTTACTTAACGATCTGCTCGGCCGCTGCCAGCGGGGGAAGGTCACCCCGGGGAGGGGAGGAGGAGCACGGCCCGAACCAGCCGCGGCACTCCCGGCCAGCGCCCGCCCGCCTCTGGTACCGTCCCCGGGGCATGGATACGCGAAACATAAATTAAAAAAACCGGATGAGGAGATGACATAAAGACTAATTCAGAGTGCGAGCGGTGCTTAGTCCCAGCACTCCGCTCGTGTTTCCAGCGAAAGGGGGGTCAGGGCGCACGGCGGAGGCGTGTAGGGGGGGTGGGGAGGAGGGTCTCTCGGTCACACACCCCTTACCGGTGGCCGCGGTCGGGCCGGCAGCGGCGCCTCCCCGCCGGGGCGGGCGGGCTCCTCCCGCCGCTGCCGCCGCGGCGCATGCGGCCCGGGGAGGCGGGGGGCGGACATGGCGCTGGCGGCCACCGAGCTCCGGCGGTACCTGCTGCTGCTGGCGCAGGAGCACCTCGAGTTCCGCCTGCCGGTGAGCGCCCCGCGGGGCCGGGTGTCGGGGTGGGCCCGCTGCGGCGGGGGTAAGAGCGAGGCGCTAGCCCTGGGGAGCGGCACCGGGTGTGCCCGGGGAGAGCGGCCTGGCGCTGGCTCGCGGCTCTCGGTGCCCCGTTAGCGGCCGCTTGCCGGTCCCTGCGGCGAGCGGCCCCCCGGCGCTGGGCTGCCTCTGCCCCGCGGCCTTGCGGCGGCAGCGGGTTTCTTCCTCTTCCTCCTCCTGCTGCCGGCCCCGGCCGCCGAGGAGGGCCCCGCCGCGGTGGCTTCGAGGCAGCGCTTTCCTCGGTGCTTTCCAGAGCCTCCGGAGCTGGGAGGGGTTGCCAGCCAAGTACCTCGGGCTCCATATAAGAAATGGAAACGTGGGGGGGAAGGGAAGTGCCTTTAGAAAAATGTTTTTAAGACCTTTATAATATAAGAACAGGTCTTACGAGGAGTGGCTCAGGGAGCTGGGATTTAGTCTGGAGAAGAGGAGGCTGAGGGGAGACCATTGGTCTTGGAAGCTGCCTGAAAGGAGGTTGCAGTGAGGTGGGTGTTGGTCTCTTCTCCCAAGTTACTAACGATAGGATGAGAGAAGATGGCTTCGAATTGCACCAAGGGAGGTTTAAAATTGGATATTGGGGAAAATTTCTTCTCACTCAGCGAGTGGTGAGGCACTGGAACAGGCTGCCCAGGGCAGTGGTGGAGTCGCCATCCCTGGAGGCGTTCAAAAAACGTGTAGATGTGGCACTTCAGGACATAGTTTAGTGGTCATGGTAGAGTTGGGTTGATGGTTGGACTTGGTGATCTTAGAGGTCTTTTCCAACCTTAATGATTCCATGCTACTGTGATTTTGGGAACGGGCACGGTGTGGGTACTGTAAGGGTCGGTGTTCGCTCAGTGACAAGCAAGGCCCTCTCTGTCCCAGGTGTTCGCAGGCTGCGTGGGGCGGGAGGGTGTGCATCCCTTCATTTTCTGGAGGAGGACTTGAGGAGCAGTGAGGACTGGGCTTCTCTGAAGCCCTGGGGCCTGCCGCACGGGCTAGGATCCAGCAGGGGTTTCCAAGGCCTTGGCTGACCTGCTGGTTGCCAGTCTTCCCCCCTGTCCCACCAGTGGCACTGAGGGCTGCTGCTGGCTCCTGGCCCTCTGTACCGAGTGTTCACTTCCATGCGGTCGGAAGGGTTCGTGCCGCTCCTGGGGTAGGACTGCAGCAGGTCGGGTGTGGGAGCCAGCAAGTCCTGCCTGGAGTACTGCAGTCCGCTTGGCATTGGTGCCTTTATGCGAGTTGGTCGCAAAATTCAGGGTGCGGACTTTGTTCCCTGCCACTAAATTGGTTTTGTATTTTCAACTGATATTCACAGAAAGTGTTAAAACAAACAAATTTTATAAAACAAAAATTTATAACTCTTCTGAGTCCCTGGTGTTTTTTATGGATCCAAGGTAAATGTCCAGTTTAGCATACGCTCAATTTCTATGTTTATAAGCAAACCCTCTTGTTCATACATTTAACTTGTGATTGTTTTTTTCCCCATTATGACTATATATAGAGTTACTGTACACTAACAAATTTTGATACCTTAAGTGCTCTTCTAGGTACCATTTTAAAGAGCTACTAATGCGATATCCAGGGTAGTATGTTGTTATTTAAAATAGCGCTGAAACGCAGAGTTATTATGTTAGAATTGTTAGGCCGTAATTACGCATGTTTTAAAATACTAATGCGTCTTTCTCAGTGGCGTGCAGTGACAGGAGAGGGGACAGTGGTCACAAACTGGAAGACAGGAGGTTCAGCCTAAACAGGAGGAAATATTTCTTTACTGTGGGGGTGATGGAGCGCTGGAACAGGCTGTCCAGAGAGGTTGTGGAGTCTCCTTCTCTGGAGACTTTCAAAACCCACATGGATGTGTTCCTGTGTGGCTGCCCTAGATGGTCCTGCTCTGGACTAGGTGATCTTCAGAAGTCTCTTTAACCCCTGCAATTCTGGGATTTACATTAAGGCTTTCTTTTGTGCATTGCTTTTATCTATCTGCTTTGTGGGACTGGAGCATAGATTTATTTATTTATGATCAGCCCAATTTTTCTTTAGGCAAGGTCATCGGTAAGAGAAAGATGATATATATGTAACATAGAACATCTTTCTTTTTTCATTAAGGTGGCAGTTGCGCTTGGTTGGTACAGCTGCTGAAGTAAGCGGTTCGGTTTCCCTTTTCTTATGCTGTGGTGAGTGCTCAGCCATGCATTGAGCCACGTTAGGGACCTGATTTGTCTGAAAACTTGATGAAACAAGCAAAGACAGATTTTCCAGCCAGATCATCTGCCTGATCTCCATACAAGATAGGAGAGGACTGCTTTTCTTCGGGTGGTGCTGCTGGATCACAACAGCGGAAGGTGTTTGCTGAATCCCACATTTGTTGTTAAATCACAGAATCACAGAATGTTAAAGGTTGGAAGGGACCTTAAAGATCATCTAGTCCAACCCCCCTGCCAGAGCAGGATCACCTACAGTAGAGCGCACAGGAACGCGTCCAGGCGGGTCTGTAAGATGAAGTTCTGTTTCGTAGTTGGTAAGAAACCATGCTCTCTAGCCTATGGTTAGGTCAGATACTGAGGGGTAAAATCAGGCATCCTGTTTTGCAGCAAAGAGTGTCTCTAATGGAGAGAGAGATGCATGTCAAATGTTCTTATCAGTATCTTCAGGTGGATCTGTTCTAGTGCTTCACAGTCTTTACCCTTGGAAACATATTCCCAACATCTCCTCCAGAGCACTGCTGTCATCTGAATCTGGCGCTCTTGTCTCCTTTGTAGTAAACATTGAAATCAGATTATTATCTTTCTTTATCACAGTGTTTTGGTTTGGCCTGGCCAGATTTTGGTGCTGGGGAGGGGAGCTGCAGGGTGGCTTCTGCAAGAAGCTGCTAGAAGCTCCCCAAGTTTGATAGAGCCAATGCCAGCTGGCTCCAAAGAGGGACCCGCCGCTGGCCAAGGCTGAGCCTATCAGTAAGGTGATAGCAGAGGAACGCCTCTGTGAAAAACATATTTAAGAATGGGGAAAAGAACTGCGCCATAACAGCTGGCACAGAGATGGAGGAGTGAGAATCTGTGAAGACACCAAGGTCAGTGAAGAAGGAGGGTGGGGAGGATGAGCTCCAGGCGCCGGAGCAGAGAGAGTCCCCCGGGTCCGTGGTGAAGACCATGGTGAAGTGGGTTGTCCCCCTGCAGCCCATGGGCGAGGTGCAGATGTCCACCGTGAGGATCACCGTGTAGATGTCCACCGAGGACTCCACGCCGTGTGGGTGGATGCCTGAAAGGGGGCTGTAGCCCGTGGGAAGCCCGCATCAGAGCAAGTCGCTGCCGGAACCTGTAGCCCATGGAAGAGAGGAATGCCCACGCTGGAGCAGGTTGGCTGGTGGGACGTTTGGGACGCTGCAGGGGACTCACGCTGGGCTACCCCTCGTGAGGTGTCTCACGCTGGGCAGTTTGTGATGAATTGCCCTTCGTGGGACGACTCACGCCAGAGAAGAGAGCGTGAAGCTTGTCTCCCGTGAGAGGGCCCCCACAATGGCCCTGGGGAAGAGTGAAGAGTCCTCTCCCGGAGTGAAGAAGCGGTGGGACCAACATCGGATGAACTGACCATAAACCCCATTCCCGGTCCCCCTGCGCCACTCGGGGGAGGAGGTGGAGAAACCGGGATTGATGTTAAGCCCAGGAAGAAGGGAGGGATGGGGGGGAAGGTGTTCTGTTTTTAAGATCTATTTGCTCTTTCTCACTTCTTATTACTCCTCTCTGATTAGTTCTTTTAATAAATGTAGTTAATTTCCCCAAAACTGAGTCTGTTTTGCCCGAGACGGTAAATGAGAGTGATCTCCCTGTCCTTATCTCGAACCCTAAGCCCTTGGAATTATTTTCTCCCCCCTGTCTGGCAGTGAAGGGGGAGTGAGAGAGAGGCTGTGTCGGTGGCTGGCGGCCGGCTAGGGTCAAACTACGACACACAGCAACCTTTAGCACGTGTAGAGGTTGTGATCACATTTTTTCTGCAAGCCT
This sequence comes from Trogon surrucura, assembly GCA_020746105.1. Taxonomy (NCBI): domain Eukaryota; kingdom Metazoa; phylum Chordata; class Aves; order Trogoniformes; family Trogonidae; genus Trogon; species Trogon surrucura. The sequence goes on from CM036618.1 coordinate 60,230,464, forward strand.
TTCCTCACAGGCCGTGTTTGTTCTGCTTCTCATTCTTGTCACTTTCCTGTAGCTAATATTGCCAGTAGCGTGTGGAGATGTCACTGATTCATGTGCAAAAACCTCAGGTGCTTTTGCTGTCCCAAGACCGTGCAATGAAATAGTTATGCATGAACTTTTATTCTCCTGAAGAAAACCCCTGTTTTTTTCTGACATTTCTTACATTCTTTCTATGCAGACAGAAAGATGGAAATAAAGGGGGTAAAGTCCTGCTAAAGATATGTGGTAGTATTATGCTGGGTTTTCTTTTCCTCCACTTTTTGGGCTGTGTTATGATAATCTTTTAACTTACACACTTGGTTAAAATAGAAGATAATATGCAGTTTGCTTCCGTGTTCTTTTGCCAGTAATGCTCAGAGGTTGTAGTGTGTCATTTATACCAAAGGGGCTGCATGAGAGACATCCCCGATGTTTACCTCTCTTTCCAGTTCAAAAGCCTTTTTAGTGGGTGGATGTTGTTTTATTTGGATTATTACTTATGTGCTTGTTTCTTGAGGATTTGCTGTTTTAAGTGTTCAGTTTACAGTCTTTGATTTAGTTTATTCTCTAAAAGACACCTGATTGAAGACAGCTGTTGGGATACCTGTAAAGCAAAGAGGTAGCAGAAAAGGAATTGATCCCAGGGTCAGAGTGTTACTGGTGAGGCATCATTTTTATGTCAACTAGTCAGAAAAATGTTTTAAAAGAATAGATAGAATAATATTGTAAGAGGAATATTGTTGTGGAGGTGTAGGGTTGAACAGTAAAGATTTTGATGAAAGAGAAAACGCTTAATGGTGGGATTTAATTACTGAAATCTGCCTAACTTGATCTGTTGTATACTGTAAGCTTTTCATAACCTAACCATAGCTTGTGCCTTTGCAACTGAACTCTGAGAAAGGTAATCAGCTGCTTTTAGAGCAGGAGAGTCTTAATTTTTTTTCAGTTCATGAGCAGTACTTACAACTTGAATTTAATTGTGAACCTCTGCCCTATCCACACAAGTACTATGAGATTGTTTCACTGTCAGTTCCCACAGTAAGTCAGTAATAAACACTGTTTGTTCTGTTGCTAACTAACATTTTGTTCATGATCCCTGTAGAGGTCACCGTCTGTATTAGAATTCCTTGTATGCTGCTTTTTTTCTCATCTTTTTTTTTTTTTTTCCTTTTTTCCCCCCCTTTCTTTAAAACATTAGTTACTGCTCCCAAAGCCTGATCTTTTTGTTTTCACTTTAGGAAATCACGTCTTTGCTCTCACTTTATGGTGGACAATTCAGCAGTGAACAGGAAATTCATGTAAATGTAAGCAAGATTCATATATTTTACTTGCATGTGTGTATGGTGTACAAATATGTTCTTTACAGTTTTTTTATTAAATGCGGGTGGCAGAATAAATTTTGAAGTTTCTTGGGTAAAGAAGGAGTTTTCTGAGGCTGAGCAATTCTCAATTTCAGTAAAGACTCGGAACTGAGTAAAAGATGCACAAAGTCTTCATTTAAGAGTGTGGGAAGAAAGAGGGCCATCTGCTGGAAGCTTCTCCTTTCTTCACAGAATAGCCAAACCATGAAAACATTCTGCAGCGGTTTGAATTTGGTGTTATATTTAAATCAATGAGACAAAGTATCTGGAAGAGTGAGGCTAGGAAACTTCTGTGATTCTGATTTCAGTGCTTAGTCAGAAAATGTTACTGCGTTTTACGTACTACTTGTGTCTAAGGTGGTGTTTTGAGTCTTAAGAGGATGAATAATCTAGAGAAGCATAAACAAATAACAATATTTTACCAAGTTAAAGATATGGTGAGAAAACGAAACACTTAATAAAATTTGTCAGACATTCCAGCTGAGAATACAGTTTTACTTCAAATTAAATGTTTTATCCTTGTTCTCTGTACAATTAAGTTGTCTTTTTTTCAATCTTCAGCATGCATATTCTGTTTTTATAAAACAGAGTTGTATAATTGTGTAATTCACGTGACATTCTCCAGCTAAGTATCTGCATCACTTCTCTTTATGACAGTCTCCGTTTTGGATTCTCAATATTCCTTCAGAAGAGATGGCAAGGGGACTGATGAAACGGACAGTATGTGCAAAGTAAGAGGTGAAAAAATTTGTTAATGATAACGTAGGCAGTGTAAAATTGTTCTGCTGTAATGTGACAAGTAATAATTTTGCCTGGAGTGTTAAAATAAACAATCTTTGATGACCCCTGGAATTGAGAAGGTATTACTGGTGCCTGTCGTACTGATTCTGTGGCGTGCCAGTCCTCTTTCCGTAGTGCATAGTCAGCGCAGGGGCTTGAAATCGTGCCCTTCGCTGCAGAGCCAGTGCTTGTCTCATAGTGTCACTGCACAGAGCGTTAGACACTCCTCTGTGTATGTGTTACCAAACAGAAAAGCATCTCTGAAATACCAGGTTAAGATGAAAACCAGGTGTGTCCCTATTAAGAATAAAACTTAAGCATGCACCAAGAGTTAAGTACTGTGCTTCAGTACTCCATGAAGTAAAGCTTAAATGTGTTGTCCAGGAAGGTGAAAAGGAGTAAGTTTCTGTAAGCCATTTGCCCTCCCTGCAAATGTGACTGCATTTCCAAAAACTTTGTCATTTTAGGTCTATATTTGAACTGTGGGGTCATGGAAGGTCTGCGGGGGAGCTTTATGCATCTTTGAAGAATTATCCAATGGACAAGATGGTATGCATACAAAAAACCTGGATAATATGGTTCTTTAACCACACTGCACAGCACTGCAGCTGTACTAATCAAAGTGTCTTTGCCTTTTTTTCAGCTTCCATATCTACAGTCAGACTCTACCTACAAAATACGTACTCATACATTTAATAAAACACTGACCCAAGCACAGAAAATAAAAAAGATAGATGTAAGTACATGTTTAATAAAGCTTTGGCATTTTGTTTAATCTATTCACGTTGTTCTTGTTCCATGATATTATTGTATTTAAGTTTGGGTGTTCTGAAGATTTTAAAGCAGTTCATGGCTGGTATCTTATCAGCTCTGAGATCTGTGTGTCTGAATTAATGTTCCTTCAAAATTCATGACATTACTTTTTTTATTTCCTAAACAGACCACCTAAGGCGTACACAAAGACAGATAAATCTCACTGCCCAGTGTGCTGAGGAATCTGAAGCCTGTTACCTAAAACTATAAGATTCAAATGGCTAGAGTTAGGTGGTAGATCTCTGTATTAGGCATTTTTTGTAGAAGAATGTGGAACAAGTTACAAGCTGTGGATTGTGTGTGCTGATTTCTTGCTCTGTGCCTATGCTCTTCTCTGCACTTTTGCTCTCCTCCTAACTGTATCAGTATTTTGATTAGGGATTTTTTTAATGTTGCTATTCCTTTTTGCTCTTCCACATTCTATTTTAGCAGCTATTTACTTAATTTACAGAAACTGAAATCCATATTAATAGTAGCTACCCTTTTGCTCAGTTTTTGTGTGCGTGAAATAATGCTGTGTGTAAATGGGTGCAGCTGCACATCACTGAAATTTTGAATCTCGTTCATCATCAGTGCTGTTTTTATAACTTGAAAATTGCATAATTATTATGTACAGTTCATTTCGTCTAAGGTTGGGTTCAGTTAATAAAAAAACGTTAGAGTTCCTGATTCTGTGATTTCTAATCCTTAATCATTTGAGCTATCAGTACTTACAAGAAAGGCATTTCAGAAAATTGAGAATGAACTATAATTTCTTACAAATGGAATTATGGTTTGCTTTTTTTTTTAATTATACTTTTTAGTTTTTTTGTGGGGTGTGTTTCAAAAATTTGGCCCTGTCTTCTTTTTACTCTCTTTACTGTATAGGCCCTTGAATTTCTGCCATTCAAAGGAAAAGTAAATTTAAAGAATCCGGAACACATCTTCTGGATTTTGGAAGATTATGGAATGGACCCTAATAATGTTCCAGAAGAGCCCTTTCACCTGTATTTTGGTAGATGGGTACGTGAGTACACATACTTCCATTCCTATGAACTTGTGCTTTCAGGAAGATATTCTTCGATTTAAATGTAAAAAAATTGTGTTGAATTTTAGTGAAAGGGACAGTATAGTTATGGCTGAATCTGTCAGTGTGTAATACACTAATGCAAGTCTTGAAAGTCCTTATTGTGACTGCAGAAAAGCAGGTTAAATGAGCACTTAGATGTGGAAATAAAAAATTGAAGTTGTGTCTGGGAGCACACCTGATCTTACCCTCCCATGGGGGAACTTAGCATGGCAGTGAGACTGCACAGCTGTGGCAGAGTATTATAGTAATATAATATTATTATATATGATATTATATTGCTTTGGGCAGCAGTGGGCCCAACCCACAGGTGGGTGTTTACCTGGGGCGACACTAACAGGGCAGTGCTGTACAGTGGGAACTGGATCCAAAACCTTTCTGGAACTTGGTGTTCGAGGTCTTTATTACAAATGTTCTTGCCTGTTGGGTGTCTGCACTCCAAACCCGCTGCGTTATTAAGATAGCTTGAGGAGATCTGGCCTGGTCTTTTACTTTTTCATAACGAGCAAGTGGCTTCCCAAAGGACATCATCTTCTAGAGCGACACCAGCCACTGATGGGAATATATGGGAATATATCCTGGGTCAAGGGCAGCTGGAAGGAGGGAGAGCCGCTCCCGTGGGTGTGTGGCTGTGATGGTCGGGGGCTCTGCCTGGAGAAGTTATAGATCGGGGTGATCTGTTGGCACCTGTTTGTGTTCTCCGTGCCTGCGATGAATGTGAAAGCACCCTCGGGTGTGGCAATACTGCCAAACATCACTGTTCTTGTCCCACCTGTGCTGGATTCCTGAAGTGTTTAAAAATGAATAAACTGACCTGAAAAAAATAGGCAACTGTGTTTTGTATACTCAGTAAGACTGATGCTGACCGGGGCTGGGGGATAGTGTTGGAAGAGCTTTTGAACGTGTTTTCTTCCAGACTGCTTTGGTCCTCTTGACCTTGTTTTGGAAGCGCTAGCAATTGGTCTTTGTTTTTTCCTATAAATTCTCATCTGTCAACGTTATCCCAAATACAGATTTTGAGCGTGCCAGAAAAGCCAGTGAAGATGTAAATTCTATGTGACTTTTTAAGCATGTGCATGTGTATGTGCACTCTTGTGTTAATGTGTGTTTCTGCTTCTCATGATTTTGAATTTTTTAAGTCTGAATTGCCAGAAATTGTTTTTTTATAACCTAGAACAATAAGCAAAGTTGCTGTAATTGTTATTTCTTCAGAAGAATTTTTTTCTGCATTGTTATCTAAGTGTTGAACCAAAGTATCTGTTTGGAAAGAAGTTTGTTGTATTTTCAGATGGCAGAAAGCAAAGTGGTATGTTACAAATTGAAGCATTTACCTGTTTGTTGGGTGGTGTCATTCAAGCAAGTCTATTTGCCTGTCTGCTTATATGTTGTATCTAAGACCTGACAGGGACTTTAAATATCTCAACAGATTGCAGATGGCCAAAGAGAACTTATTGAGTCCTACAGTGTAAAAAAAAGACACTTTATTGGAAATACTAGCATGGATGCCTGCTTGTCTTTCATTATGGCAAACCATGGGAGAGTAAAACCCAATGATGTTGTATACGATCCATTTGTTGGAACAGGTATATTTTATTATTTTTTGTACTGGTGGGACAAACTGGGCCATTGTGTTTCTGCTTGCACCATACTTCTACCTGTCACAGTGGCTTCTGGTGCTCAACTGATGTTTAAGATGATACCAAAAGTAAGATGGTGATTGTAAAATTAATGTTTTGTTAACTTGAAATGATTTTGGTGGAATGAGACCAACTTCAGAAGATTAAACAGTTTATTTTACCCTTCTGACAAGTCTGTCTTCACCGTCTTTTATATAACATGGCTTAAAGAATCACCAGTTCATGCATGTCCTGGACTGCTTAAGATCCAAAGTGACTAAGAACTGAAATTTGGCTAGAGCACTCCTTGCAGCCACTTTCAGAATGCTACAAGGAGCAGCAGTTTTGGAGGTGGTTATTCAGAGGAGTGCTCAGGGTACTTGTGGGCATATAACACAGCATAGCAATAGTTAGGTTGTGGCATTTCAGTTGTGATCAGTTCCTTGTACTATCACATCTTGTCTTTAGGATTATATTCACACCGTATGTTCTTTCCCAGATGTTTTTTTCGTAGTTAAGCCAGGAGGGGGAGCTTTTATTCCACGAGTTGTTGTGTGGGGCATAGAAGTACTTTTTAGGTAAGGGAACCTCAGCTGCTTTGTAGATGAAATAGAAGATCTGTTGTGTCAAGCTATACCATTTAATAGCGCAACAGTATATTGTGTTAAGCTAACACAAGTAGTTTCTTCAAAGGCATAACAAAGGCTGTGTTTCTGACCTGGATTTTGCTGACCTTAGATCAAGAAGACCATGCGTGAGACAATTAAAAGTACTTACATTAATGGAAGGATGAAGAGAAATCACTGCAAAAAAGTTAGGGAGAGAGAAGACAGTACTACAGGGTCACTAGTAGGACAAACTTAGTAGTATGTGGCTTCTCTGTCCTATAGAAAACAGATGAAGGATATAATATTTCCAGAAACATAAGGCTTCAATGAACAGTGTGGTTTTGTCTTAAATTTTTGTTCATATGTGACCTGTTTTTTTGCATGAATAATGGTGTCTTATGAAATTTTCTCTTCCTCCTTGTGCTTGTGTTCCTTGCAGATGGGTAATACTCTTTGAAAGGTTGAGAAAATTCCTCTGCTTCATCTCTGAGCAGTCTGTTTCATTTCAGTGTCTGTGGCTTTGTGTCCTTTTACAAGAAAATGTTCTGAACCTAAATCACGAAAAATTCTCTGAGAGCATTTGTTCTCTTGAGAGTGAAAACTGAAGAATAGAAGAAATAAGGGTAAAGTTAGAGGGGGAAAAAATAACATAGAAGTGGTGAAGCTATAGAAATTGAAGATAAATGTTGTTTTTCAGTGCAAAAGGTAACATATACGAAATTGTCCCCAAATAGTCTAGTGGTTTGAATTGTAATTTTTGTGATTTTTGTTGCACTAGACCTCTGTAATTTACAGGTTTGAGATTAAAGGTTCTTAGGGACACTGGAGATACTGAGTGGCACGCCATTTGTCAGTAAAGGGTATTTATGACTAAACAATAGAACAGTGGCTTTTGCATCTACTTTTGGTGATTTTGGAATTTCAGTTGTCTCTTGAGGTCCTTTAGAAGATTTTCAAGATTGTCACCTCAACAGTACCCTGCCACTGGAATTTTGGGAGGTGATTCAGAGTTAAGAGTGATGCAGTGAGTTTGAGCTGATAGGTTTGGAAAGAATGTAGATTCAGGTTTTGAGGAGTATTTTGAGGACACTGCAGTTCAAATTTCTTTATGGGTTTCTTCCTTGCTTTTATGCTGAAAAGGTAAATAGTACCGAGTTGGAACAGGCTTGCAAAATGGTGATGCTTGTTGGAAACAGTTTTTACCAGATGGGCCAAATCACAATTCTTGTGCATTAGTGTAAGAGTGGGCAATTGGAATCTGTCCTTGGAATGGCTTCCTTGTAAAGCAGAATCAGAACAACCAGGATTGATTTGAATTCTCAAATGTAGTTTCCATAAACTGTTTCTATATTCTTTCCTCAGTATTGGGCAGAAGGAAGTCTGGAGGCTTCTGGAAGAATAAATCACTATTTTGTGTTTCCTCCTAGACAATCTGTTCAGGTTATCCCAGTAAGCTTGGTGTTTGTACCTTTGGAAGATCTTAGTCCCTACTTATCCTTTGCCAGTTCGTGATACTGTGTAATTGCAATTTTCAGGGATTTTTTCTTTCATCTCCTGGAAGATGGTGGTATGACCAGACCCTCATCTCTGCTGAAGAGATGGGGAAAATAGTATATGATAGAAAGCCATGAAGTACTGTGCCATCCTCACTCTGCTAATAGTCATCAGGGGACACAGTGATTCTCTGATTAACCCTTTGTGTACATCTGTTAGGTACAGCAGAGCAAAGGGCTGCCCATATTAGAGTATTTAAGCATTCATGCACCTTCTGTGTGAGCGCAGTTACACTAGTATCAGCTGAGATTTCATGTTTTCCTAACTTTTTTTTCCCCCCTCCTCCGTGGTTAAAAACATTCTTAGATGGGCAAAGTACTTTCTTCTTACTTTTTTTATAGGACTGGGTGGTATGCCATACTTGGGGTCAGGGCTAGCTAAATTTGTCTTGACCCTCTGGAGGTACTGCCCATCTGTCCTGAGGGATTGCAGCCGAGAAGGGAAATGGGTGACTCCTCTGGGGTGAGTAACCTTGCTTTTCCCTGATCTATTTCACAAGAAAAAGCAGAGGATTTTTTTTTTCTTTCTCCCTCACCTTCAGTTTTGGTAGAGTTTGTTCTGATGTAGGAGTTTTCTGGAGCCTCAAGATGGGATCTTTAGCCTGGGAGAATGGGTGCTGCGCACACAACCAGCTTGCGCCTTGTTCATGGGGCTGCTCAACCTTTCACCCGCAGCAATCGGCCCCTTCATTCTGCCAGGACTGTTCGTACCCATGAGCAGTTGACACCGGTAGTGTGGGGTTCACAGCCTTGCTCTTGGTCACTGTTTTGGTTTAAACCATTCCATTGGCTAAGTACTGCCTTGTTAACAACCTGACAACACAGCTCTTTGATAATCTTATGCTCTCTTTTTTTTTTTTAAATTTTATTTTTCCCATTTGGAAGCTGCTAAAGAGATAATGGCATTGACTCTTTTCTCTGGGCCATTCAGCCATTGCACAGTTTAGAGGGGAGATCACACATACTTTTTTGGTAGGGGTGGGTTGTTTTTTTTTTTTGGAATTGGGAAAGCAGATCACATTAGTAGTGATTAAAAAAATAGTTTTATTGCAGGATGAATACGCTAATAAAAGTACTGACAAAATAGGCAGCATACAGAAGAAATGCATGCATCTGTATATGGCTTTCACACTGCAAAACAACTACAGAAACTTCTCTGATATTTTACATGTTTGCATTTACTCCAGAGACAAGGAGTGATACAGGGCATAGCAAGATAAGAAAGACTAGTTATAGCAGACAAGGAACTTAATGTTATTATTTCTGGTTGTAGTTGCGTAGAAATTCTAACTGGTTGGTAGTTTTAATTCTGTTTTTCTTTGTTATCTTTCTTTTTTTTTGTTGTTTTTGGTCTAGCTTTGGGTCTAGGCTGCTACTGGTGTAGACTCCTGAAGTTCCCGAGTGAAAAATCCTGACACGGATAACGTTCGTGATAGCAGTTTATACTCTTTTCCCCTTTTCTCCCCTTTATAGGTGGCCTTCTCATCTCCTCAGCACACTTTGGAGCATATGTGTGTGGTACTGATATAGATTATAACACAATCCATGGATTAGGTATGTTAGATATTTCTAAACCACTGAAATGTTGCTCTCTGGAATTTAAGAATACTGATGACAGCAGATGGTACTAAGTGGATTTTAAAGCAACATTAATCTTGACAGGATTTATTTGGTCATACTTATTTGTATTGACCAATTTACATGTATTCTAGCTAAATTATTATCCTATTTTTTAAACAGGAAATATTTAATAAGAGGACTAATGAAAACCAAAACAAAATTCCAAATAGTGATTATAATAGCTGTGTGGTTTCTTAGCTTGTGAAGTAGAAAGCTTCTCGTAATGTAATCCAGGAAGTCTAATCCTATTTTTACTTCTCTGAAATATCCGAGTTACTGGACAGGGTTGTGACTGGTGGATAGTGAGAACATCTTACAAACCAACATTTTTATAAATGTATTCTGTCACATCCTATGCAGATGGTGCAGCAGAATTTCTCTCATGTATTTTCATTATTCCTTGAAGTTTATTGCAAATACTGTTGACAGTGAGTAGAATAAGGCAGTAGATAAACTCCTGTTTTGTAAGTGACATTTAATTGTTTTCATTTATATTAAATAACAGAGATTATGAAAGCTTTTCCTATAAAATGGCTTCTTGTTGAGTATGCTTTTTTTTTTCCCCCCATTCCGTGCCCCTGGCCAGGCAAGGCAAGCAGAAAGAACCAGAAATGGAGAGGGCCAGATGAAAATATTAGAGCTAATCTCCGACAGTATGGTTTAGAGAAATATTACCTTGATGCACTAGTTTCTGATTCTTCAAGACCAATATGGCGAAAAGGGATGCTGTTCGACGTAATCATTACAGATCGTAAGTTCGTTAATGCTTTTTGTTGCCTAATAACAATGACTAAAAGACTGTTGCCTATGTCAGTACCAATGTACTTTGATTTGATGTTGTGAAGACTGCTCAGATGTGCAGTTTCTGTATTACAAAAGACAACTCTTGAGAGCGGCATCGTGGAAGTTAGGTTTGCATTTGACATCCCTACATTTATTTTGAAGGGTAGTTATGAATGTGTAGCAAAGCTGGCGATAATACCTTCTTTCATGGAGAGAATATTGTGTTTGCCAATAGAAATCAGCATGGCTGGAATTCGTTCTTTGAAGAAATCTCATTCAGAAAATGTGTAACTTTATTGATGAGCAGAGACTTCGTATCAGAATGGTCCATCCTGCTGTTAGGACCTGATCTGCAACATGGTGGAGTCTGCTGAGCAGCTCTGATGGACTTCTGGAGACTTATGTTAAGTGCTTATTGGAATGATTCCAAAGAGAAATTTTAAAGCATTTCTGATATGCTAGAAGCACTACTGGTTTGAAGGGATCCTCTGCTCTTTTAGAAAACTATGAATTTAACTCCATTTGTCATGCCTGAGAGGGAGTGGAGGCTAGGGGAATAAATAAAAGACCTCAATACAGTGATTTCTGATCTGTAGTGCTGGCTCTTACAATGACTCATTCATATTAATTAGGAATAGGGAGTGTCACTTTGAGTTGGCTGCTAATTTTTATTTGACCTCTTTGGTAATCAGACAATATAGAATTTTAATATGACTTGAACTGAGTTTGTGAATTGTGTCACAACTTCTAAAAAAATGGTGATATTGATGCTTCCATGATGCTGAAGCAAATCTCACAAAAGCAAATGTAGTCAGCGTGAAATAAGTATGTTATGCTATTAGAAATGTGTGAAAATATATGATAAAAAGGCATCTCTGGCTTTCATTGTCTGTGTGAGAATTACTGTGTGTAATGTATTGGCAAGAAATTCTGATATATACAATTTCATTTTGAAAAAGGTTAGCTAAGTGCTACAGGGGACGTGTTTGTGTCTGTCGAACAGAAGAGCGTGAGTTTATTTGTCACATTTTGGAAATGTAAAGATTATCCTTTGATGAACAAAACAGAAGAGTGTTGTCCTTTGTAGTGCAGCAAACATCTAGGCTGCTAAAAGCCTCTTATAGCTGAAGGGCTCTCTTTGAAACAGTTTTGAAGTAACCTTTTACGGACAAGAAACTTTTAATAGATCTTGAAGAAATTTCCCTTACTGACATTTACGTTACAAGTGCTTTTCTTGGTCTTAACCTTGTGTAAGCTGAAGTTTGTGAACTGTTAGGTAAGTGTAATATAATTGCATGTTCTCTGGATGAAGGGTGAGGTTCTTATCTCCATGTATGCATTTGCTTTGTATAGCACCGTATGGTATCAGAGAAGCTACACGCAGAACGGGTTCGCAAAAGGAAGCAGTTAAGTCAGCTGAAAGAAGGTAGGTAAACTGTCTTGCCTGCTGTAGAATAAAAATGTTTTAACAGTAACCCAGTCACAGTTTTAGAATCGGCTGTTAGCAGTTATAGAAGTGATAGTAATAATAATTAAAAAAAAATCCCATTTTGTTCTGTTTGCAAAACTAGTATATCACTTCCTGAAGTCCTTTTGGTTTTGTTCTTCCTGCTTATCATTTGCATGTGTTCAGATTTCAAATCTTGTTTCTCAGTGAGCCACCATTACCTCGTGTTTCCTATTCTCAGAAAGTTCTCTTCAGTCTCTGCAAGCTGCAAAATCAGTCTAAAATGGGATACCTCCATTTTCTCTTAACCTTTTCTCTTGGATTTCCACTGCTTGCTTCTTTCAGAGATAACACAGGGCTTTTCCATTGCCCATCCTTCCTTGTCTTCTGCCTTTTACTCTAAATCGCCCTTAAGAAAGTTTCTGTGCAAAATAACAAACCCCAACATGCTTGTGATTCTTTGACTTCCACAAGTACTAAAGATGGTAGTCTGAAGAGCCAGTAGGGGAATTTGTGAAGTCATGTCCCTCATACTAGAAGTCGTATTGCTGGATTATCCTAGAGAGTTTTGCAAGTCTCAGATAGTGCTGACTTGTGATTGATTGTGGGTTTTTTTAGATGTGGGTTGTGGGTTTTGGTTTGTGGGGTTTTCTTTTATTTTGTTTTTATTTTAATTAAAAATGCAGGTTTTACCTGTGCATTTATGTTTACACTTATGATTTTTTTGTTTGTTTGTTTAGCACAGAAAATCACATCTTTGTTTCATCCAGTTATCATCTAAGTGACATCTTTTTTGACCTGTTGAAGTTCGCAGCAGAGTATCTGGTGATGGGAGGAAGATTAGTTTACTGGCTGCCAATATACAGACCTGAGTATGTATTCTTGATTTCTGGTATGTAGTCTGTCAGAACAGATGCTGCATTCTCACTTTGCTTTCTTTCAGGGCATAGTACAGCTGCAACTTCCATAGTACTAGCGCTTAAGAATAATGCTCAGACTTGATGTTTTAAAACTTAGTATGAGAGAAAGCAGATTTTGAAATGAGAGTTTTTGATCGGAGATTATTCCTGACTTACTGCCCAAGATAAAAAGCTTTCACGTATCCTTGCAAATCCATGCCCTGTGAGTTGATCTTAGAAAATTATACTTTCAAGGTGCAAATAGATTTCTAAGATAGTGGTAGCAGTTTGTGTGTGTCTCTGCTGGAGTAGAGGTGCATGGCAAGGTCCTGCAAGAGAGTGTTCTTGGCTCTTTGGAGTTTGACACTACTAATTGAGCTTTCTTCTGACAAATCAAAAGTTAAATGACCAAGAGATGGCAGTGAGAGGCAGGATGTGCAGGGAAGCAGCCCTGTTGAGGACGAGAGAGGCCAGCAGAGGCTGCACGATGCTGTCTGCTCAGTAGTGCAGCCTGAGATTAGAACTGGATTTAAAAGGAAAGACATCTGTGTGCATAACTTCCTTCAGCATCTCTTAGATAAGATTTTGAGGGTTTGTTTTTTGTTTTTCCGAAACTGTTTTACAGTTAAGTGGGGAGTTGATGCACAGTAGCTGTTTCTAAGTGTATTCCAGATGTAGATGTGCTCTGAAGACAGCTTCTATAATGTCATGTGCTTTTATGTACAGTCAGACTGTACAGACATATAATATAAAGTGGTTGCTGGCCATAGTTTCACCATGGAAATGGATTGTGACAGTCCTACATATAATGATCACATGCTGCTTTGAAAATTTGGAAATCAAAAATCAAAATGTCTGTCTAAACATGCGTAACCCTGACAAACTGTGTGTGGTTTTGGATCCTTAGATTTCCATATCAATAAACTCTGTTTGGAATTACTGAGTTTATTCTGTTTGCCAAGATACCTGAGCTTTTTGTCTGCTCACTGGACATTGGTAAGAGTGTGCTTCCTCAGTACAGCAGTGTTTAACTTCAAATAAGTACGAAGTGCACATTCTGGTTCCGCTTTAGTTGCTCTTTTGGGAGTGTCAGCTCTCTCATGCTCTAGTTAGCTTGCCTCTTAAAAGGTGATTTTGTTCTTCCTGTGATGGATTGCAATATGGAATTCACTATATTAGCACAGAATATTAGCATAGCCACTTTTTTTTAAACTGTAATGATGAACGCAGGAGCAAACATTAAAGCAAGTATGTGAGGGGAAGGTAAGAGACTGTCTGCTCGTGTGTTGTGTTATCAAATACCCCTTGGCAACACCTGCCATCAGGTTCATGTGTTATTTGAGATTCTTCTGTATATTACCTTAAATTAAAACCAAAATTGGATTAAAATGGATGTCTGTTAAAACCACTGCTACTATATTTCTTACTTGATAACGTTCCGAGTTTCACCTGAAAGAATGTAAAAATGTATGCATTGATGCTAACAGACAAGGCTTTTTAACAAAGTGATAATGATCTCGCCATCTGCAAGATAGCATCTTGCTCCAAAGTTTACTCTTTCAATCTGACATTGAAATCATTGTTGAGTCTGAATTCCTTTAATTCCTTTGCAGTCAGGCTTTTATATGGTTTTGAAGAGAAACTTTTAAGATGTCGTGGCGGAGTGCCACATGTTCACTGTTCACATGTTCACTTTGTAAGAGAAAAAGGTAATTTGATGGTACTAGGTGCATCAAAAGTCTTGTGTAAGTGGTAAAAAAACAGCTGCGAATTTGATTCTTCTTTGTCAAAAGCGTGTTCCAACTTCACCTAGCAGAAGTAGTGACTTGATTCTACACAGAAGAAGTAAATGAAAGTTGGGATTTTTTGATCTGGAAGTCTTGGAACAATGCAAAGAGGCCGTACAGTTTGGTGGTTTTTTTTTCTTATTTACAAGTCTGTATTTGGTGTTTTCTTTCTTGTTTAACAGCTCACTACTATATTTAAGAAATGTCAAGATCAGCACCTAGATGGATCCTGTTTTGAGTTGTGTTACATTTGACTTCTCTTTCTTCCAGAACCATACATTTGCTTTGCAAAGTGCATTCAGAAAATACACTTCTATACAGGAAAAATATGAACCTCTTGTTTTTGTACCTTTTAAGTTCAAGTCATAGTTGTTGAGTTCTACTTTTTAATGTCTGGCTTCTGTTGACCCCCAAGCATTGGAAAATCAGGAGAGCAAACATTTTAAATGAAGTCATAGTCACTGACAATACCATATACCGTTTTCTGTATTATGTGATAGTAACTATTACAGGAAGGCTAATTACAAAAGCTAAGACTAAATGGCTGGTCTGTATTTCTGTATATAGGAGGGTTGTATGATCTCATCTTATCAGCTGGGTTGATACTTGTTGCTGCAGTAGTCCCATGCAAAGCTCTTAAATCCCTAAATTGTCTTCCAGCATTTGGAGACATAGCAGTATTGAAAAGGATCTAGAGAGCTGTTTCTGTAGAAAATAGTGTGCTTCTGAGATGGGGACATTTAAAACTCTGTAACTGCTTCTTTCCAGAGACAGGATTTAATTGCAAGCCAATGTTGCCACCATCTGATATTAAAGGATAATGGATTTATTTTCTTCCCTTTAGAAAAAATGATCACAATGTGATAGATTTGTAACCCAAACTCTGCAGTCCAGGAATGTGACTGGCTAATAAGAGCTGGTTCAATAGAATTTTAAATTGAAACATAATGGTCTCCTATTATTAGGGAGCCAGAGTTAAATCTCTTGTTCTTATTGACTGTGGAATAGTTTTTTAAAATCATGTCTCTGATTGGAAAAGTTACTACTCCTGGTTGGCTGAGATATTTTCTACTTGGAATTATAAAGGCAGGCCTGTGTGCATACATTAACATTTTGTTAATACGTGTAGAAAACGTGTGGGGTCTTTTTACTGTGAGTTATTAATTTATTCTACACATTTTACGTCACAAGATGATTTGAATATATGATGTAAAAACTCTGGAGCACCAGTACCTGAGGTTTTTTAAAATCAGATTAAAATGAATAGCAACTTCCTAGTGTAAGCCATGTTTTGAAGAACCTGTATGAATTGTGTTTCAGATGCCAGTCTTGCAGTTGGTGAGATTACAGCTCTATGAATGTTTATTCCTTCCAGATATACAGAAGAGATCATTCCCCGCCACCCGTGCCTGAAACTTATTAGCAACTGTGAGCAGATGCTTTCCAGCCACACATCAAGGCGCCTGATAACCATGGAAAAGGTGAAAGAATTTAAGGTAAGCTTGAATTCTGGATTATATTGTGTAAAATAGTAGCTGTTGCATTCATGACAAGTTTGTACTCTTGAGCATTTGATCTTTATTTTTATCACACTTGAGTTTTTTATGATTCGAGTTAGCTTTTGTAAAATTGCCACACATTTCGTTAAAATAAATTGGGTAGTGACTTAAGGGACCATTCTGGTTTTGGTCTTTTTTCTCCTTAGTTTTTAACTTTTTATCGTGATCAAGCCACTTAACTGTGTGAGAGAGATCTTTCAACTTCCAGTTACTTGTGATAGTTACATATGCTTTTCTGAGAAAACTGAAATTTGTGAATCTCATCCGTGGAGATGCCTACGTGCCTGAGTTCCTATTGATTCCAAAGTGTAATATGATGCCCAGGTAAATGCTAAATGCCTTTCTGGGTCTTGCAGTAGAGGTAAACTGTATTCTATTCTGGTACTTCATTTTTAGGTGGTATTCTTTTAGCTTTTGAAATAAAATTGTTGTTTTGACATCAGTAAAGCAAAGCACGTTGGCTTTTTCTTTTTTTTTTTTTCTGTTTTGGGACACAGTGAGGCCTCTCCTGAGGCGGTGGGACCAGAGAATATTGCATTCAAGTCTCCTTTCCATTCTTGCTGCTTTTGTTGCCTAATACTGTTAATGCTAGACAAATGTGAAGCAAATTTTTAATGAAGTCGCTTGCAAACAGTGAACAAGTGGTTTTAATACATTCCTTGTCAGTGGAAGAGCTATTTTAAATGACAAGAGATATGCTCAGACTGCTGTGCTTGCACTAATAACACAGCAGGGTTTCAGTGCTGCATTCATAATGTTGATAGTGACTGAGATTCTCAGGCAACAGCTGAATTTTTTTTAAAATGCTGTATGTGGAGTTCAGAGCCAGAGCTGCCAGCTTCACCAGTAGCAAAACAAGAGAGTAAATTGTGAAAGTTTTTGACATGTATATCTTGGAGTGTTCATGGAGGCTTTCTACAGTTTTTATTACTGCCAATGCTGTAGGATAACGTGTTCTAACTTAAATACATCCCCTCTTCTGAGTAAAGACTTTCATCTTTTGTTATTCTTGTTTTGGGCATCACCTGTTCTTCAGTATGTGCTTTGATAGGTCTGGAAATGCTTAGCTCTGAGCACCTGAGTCTAGTTGTCAGGCTTATTGCTTAGATAAAACTGTGCAGGTGCTTACACTCAGGACTCCAGATTTCTTTTAGATCATGTAAAGATACCAGAACCCATGTACTCTTTCTGATGATGTAAAACTTGTCCAAGTAACAAAATACATATTGACTCCTTAGCTAGTGCCTACCTGGTTTGGAGTCTTGTTTGGTGTCTGTCTACCCAAGAATTCACCACACCCTTAATCTGGGACATGTTTTTTCCTGTCTTAATGCCCTGATCCTGAGTTGGATACTTCTGACTTGCCAGATATGATCATAAAATTCAGTAGTTGGAGCTTTGGTAATTTTTCTTTTTCCTAAAGAGTGAATTTTTATGAATATACAAGCATTCATGTTTCCAGACTGCTGTCTGCTTTACTAAACTGGTTTGTAACAGGCACTCACAAATGCTTTTTAATTCAGCTTAGTGTAGTACTCCCAGGTGGCTAAGAAGTTTTACAAATCGTGTAGTTTGTCATTATGCAGTCCTTCAATTTCCCCAGTGTCTACGACCAATAACGAATTGCAGATTTCACAGCAAATTTGATTCCATTATTAAGACTATAAACCCTTAAGTGGAGATTAATTCAATTAGTTACTGAATATGGAATTGGTGGTGCAGTTTGATTGTGCTTGGAATGTGAAGGAGAGCAAAGGAAATGTAAAAATGTGAATTTGTGTAGTTGAGGTATTGATCTATCATGATTAATCATAAGTGTTGGGTTAAAAACCTCAGAAAAGGTGGTACATAACTCTCTGTCTCATAAGCATCCAATCTGATCTATTTAAGCTTATGATGGAATTGTGTGAACTGGAAGAGACACTGAACACAGTGTTGATCTGAATAGACTTCTCCAGCATATGCACAGTATGAGCAGAAGAGTTAGGGTGTTTTTTTTTTTTAACATTTAAGGCTTTTTTTCGACAGCCAGTGTGGTTGTTAGCAACTCGCTTCCTCCCCAATCTTAAATTATAGTGATAATAATAAAAGTGAACAAAGGCAGTTGTTGTAGAGGTCGAGTAGCAGTAGCCAGCTAGCAACTTCTAGCCTTCTGAAATTCTGAAGGCAGAAGACTTAGAGAAGTGAAGAACCGAAGGGTGGAATGGCAAAGGAACAAAATAGAAGTGATACGAGATGAGAGCTTACTTTTTTTTCTATGTATATTTGTGTCCCTTTTGATATTCAATAGATGTGGATCTCCCTGATATCTCTCTAACCTTGAAATAAAACTTCTAATTGGTGTTACACCAGACAGGACTCTGTGTGAGTCTACCCTCACTGAATTGTGGAGGTGTTTTTTTTTAAGCTGTAAAAATACCAGTTCAGCTCCCCAAAGACTGGACGCACTCATGTGTAAGAACTGAAATACAGTGAAATATGGAAATACTGAAATACAGTTATGTAAGGCTGAAAGGTCTCAGTCTGTGCTACTTCTGTCTGAATGACTGTCATCATTTTATATTTAAATGACAAATAACTGGTAAGTGGTTAATCACCAGGGAAATTGGAGTATAAAAACTTACAGCAGTATTACCTCAAGGGTTCTTGGGATTCTAAATCTGATGTTCAGCCAGCTGTTTTCAGAAGGGATGGACGTGCTAACAGTGTTTAACTCTCGGGTGGTTTGGTGTCTGCTTTCTTGACAACAGTATGTCTTGCTTTCTGTTTTCTGAGGCCTGTTGATTTCCCCATGCTGTATTGTTTTAGGAGTGCTGATTTACTTGTTTCATTACTCTCCTGGCTGTCCTACAGAAATATATGGTATCTATTTGGCTGGTAAATGCCACCTAGTTTTGAAATTTCTAATCAGAATTGCTTAAAAAACTATTGGAGGAGAGATCTGTAACCGTCCAGGTCCAGGAGAGGCACCTAGAAATTATATAGCAGGGTGAAACAGAAAGCTTGACTGAAGGATGAACTCTGAGCCCATGACTGCCCATGAAAAGACGCTGGAGCATCTGGCCTGCAAATCCACAATGCTGAATGGATCCAGCATTTCCATGCCACATTGTCACTCCAGAGTTGTTAATAGTTTAAAATTTTTTCTCCTGAATTTAGCAGTGTCTGTTCCTGGCTGTGACCCTGTTGTCCCTGATTTGGAAACTGCTCCATGTTGTTTCTAGCTGTACAACAATTGTACAAGTGTTTTTTATAGCTACTGTCCAGCACGAGATGCAGAGTAGTAGGAAGCTGTGATAAAGCTAGAAATATTTTTTTTAACAAGACCTGAATGTGGGTAATTACCCTGGGTCTGAGCTGAGGCATGCTAGATTCATCACTTAATAATATCACTTCATATTTGCCAAGATTTAAAGAAAGACAAAGCCTTCTTGATATCTTCTCTTTCTTCCATCTCTTTCATTATTTGTTGGAGATCTGGAGCACCTGTTTTAGTCCTGTCTTTAGAACAAATAAGTGTTGAGCTGAAAACTCAAATTAGTCAAAAGCAATTTGGTAATGTACTTTGAGAGCTTTGTTGGTTTTTGGTTGTCACAGAAGTCATCATAAAAGGTTTCAGAGCAAGAGTTTTATGTGATAACTGTTGTTTGCAATTGGTCTGCTGTTTTGCGAACATAGATTATTCAAAGTAAGAACCAAGGGTGATGATAAAGTATTAGTAGAGATTAGCAAACATCTTCAGTTCTGACTTTTAGAAACAGAGGAAGAAGTCTTTGTCTTCTCAGTATTGCTGGCAGACTGGGGAAAGAGCTGACTTGGTGCCAAGTAGGCTGATCATTACTGAATCATCTTGGAAATGATTTCTTGGGATGTCTCACTGTTCTGTTTTGAAGAATCGATTACAAACTTTATGCCTTGAAAACTGTGTACAGTTGTTTCAAAGGAAAGAAGTGAAAAAAGCTACTCGTCCCTAGATGCAGCTGTGTATCACAAGCAGCACTCTTGATGCCTCTTCCAGGGTGTCACGTTAAGAGGAGATAAGAGACTATCTCCCTTAAAACACTGTGATTCAGCTCTATTCCCTGAATTTAAACTTTTCTTTTTTTTTTTAAAGCAAGAGAAAGGAAACAAATCCATGATAATTGTATTGGACAGTTAATGCACTTGAGGGAGAGTTGACACTGACACTCTCCATAAGAAATATACTCTTACTTGCAAAACATTCCTGTTGGATATTTAGAGCACAAATTCTACCAATTTATGCTACTCAAGGTAGAGCTTAACTGAAGCTGTTGGACTGGCTTCAAAGGCTCGTTACTGAAATGAGCTGGTGCCTGATGCCCAGGCAAATTCTAGTGCAAATAGTCACTACAGATTGTTTCACAAAGATTATTTTTAAGAAGTTCTTATCTCTGTAGTGTTAAATGCAGCCTATCCCCAGCGTTCAGATTGTATCCATTCGGCTCACTGTGTATATGTAAAATATCATAAGTTAGAATTCGGTCAGAAATTGTTAGTCTCTGAAATCCAAGAACTCCTTTTTACTTTGATCAGTTCTCATGCGGCCCGTGAAACTGTTTTAACTAGTGAACACCAAAACTTAGTGACACCTCCAGGTAGTTCAGGATTTCTCACTTTCTTTTCCCTTTTTTTTAAGAAGCAATTTCCAATCTGTTATTTTTCTTTCAACCAGTTACCATCTTTATTGGGCAGTCGTGTCTGTACAGGTGAGCGGTAAGGAATGGAAGCTCTGAAGCTGGAATTATTGTGGTGTGGACCAGGAGCTTCCTTTTGTAAGCTCTCCTGAGAAATCCGTGCCTGAGTGTAGACCTTGTCTCCTCCAGTGAGCAATGATTTGCGTAGCATTTGCATAGCATTTGCTGAGGCCTGGATGTACAAAGTGGGTTCCTCTGTGGAGTGATGCACCAAACCTGTTTCCATTTGGTGAATGCAAATGCTCCTCTTCCAGCTGTGTTTAACTTCAAGTTTGTTCTCTTTCATATCATATGCTCTCTTTGCCCTAACCGGCTTGGGGGTAGAGAGGGTAGTTCCTTTCTTCCTTCCTCCCTTCACTCTGAATCAGCATTTTGTTACTTAAGGAATCGGGATGAATGGTGTACAGATGTGTGACCTCTTAGAGGTTGTGGGGATTAATTTTTATGTTAAAATACTGTTGACCTGTGTATCACTTTTCCTCAGGGTCAAATATCCCATTCTTTTTTCAAAACAAGCAAATTACGTAGAATTATTGTTGAAACACATCCCAAAGGTATAAAAATACATGCATAGGTCAAAGAAGGATTTCTGACCTGCAAATTCAAGGGAAGGCTAAGTACTGCTTTCCTCAGAGTAGTCCTCTATAGGGGATCTGGAGAAGTGAGTACAGGCTGGCTGTGAGAAGAATGCATCTTAAATCCTCCTTGTTTCTTGTCTGCCTATAGTATTTTTTTTTATTTTTTTTTTCCCCATGGACATGTTAAAAAGCTTGTTATCAGCCTGAGAATGGTCTTGGAGAAGGCAGTCTCTTGCAAGTGACCCAGTGACAACAGATAATCCTGTGTCTGCTGTGGGTTTGCTGAGGTCATTTTCTCCTCCTGTTTTCCAGCTGTGTGGTGTTTAGATAGAACTGATTTGCTGCTGCTGGTGTACCTGCTTTATGTATTAGAGATCCACATGACACTTAGCCTGGGCCAAGTCAAATAAAGCAGGTGGTGTGCTACTGGTACCTGCCGGGATAGCCCAGAACTTCATGGGAATAGCTCATTGTGCCCGGAAGAGGGCACTTGTACCTGCACACAGACATCTTGCTGTTGAAAATCCTTTTCTTTCGCTCCTTTAGAATGCATGTTAGGTTAGCCAAAACTGGGTGAGGTGTTGACCTTGCTAGGTGAAAGCCCAGAAAGCCTGCAAAATAGCTGAAGGAAGGAGATTGACCACTAGGATTCAGTTAACCCTGGCGTCATAATACTTTTGTGGAATGAAAATACTAGCTTAAATCTACTTCTGTGTTCCTACTATTTAAATGATTCCACCATAACTTTATTTTGAAATACGAGCAAATAGCTCTGAGCTGTAAACTTCAGTAGTGAACCAATCTACATGTTGCTGCATTGCTTAAAAAAATTATAGCAATGAGATGTTATGAAGAAACATTTATTGGAATAGATGTTTAGTTATGTCATGTACTTGTTTTTGTTTTCTGTTTTCGTAGTTCGGTTGCTCTATGTGAGCCCGCTTATCCCAGTTCCATCTCTCTATTGGGAACAATAAACTGACATCAGCCATAAGTGTAAAACTGTTCTTAAAAGTTGCCATCAGTTTTCTTTAGTGCTCAGATTAGAGTTTGATGTACTGTTTATCTTACAGTATCGATAACATTAGCTGACAAGTATCTTTATGTTAAAATAAAGCCACAGTACACAATGAACTAAACCTGTGTATATATAATGGGCAGATTTTCTAAACTATGTCCTCGGCTGGTGTCAAACAGGTATTATGTGTAGGGATTTACTGTGTCAACTTCAACTTTGAGAAGCACATGAATACTGCAGAAGAAAAAACTCTCTGCAATTCAGTAACTGTAGGAACTCATTTATGTCATTTGTGTTTCCATCTGCCTTCCACACCCCCCTGAGTGATTGAATTCTCCAGATGGTATTTTTTCTGGAAACTAAGCTTTATATTTTCCTTTATAAAAGTCTTGAGTACCTGTGCTCTCATTTATCTGTGCAAGGGTTGGATTCTGGTGGTGTTAGCTGACATATTTCCAGTGAAACAGCACTGTTAAAGCTTCAAATGCCTGGTACTGACAACTTTCCTGTACAAAGTTGAATAATGAAGATTTGAATTAGTACATAAAAAAACAAAAACCAAAACCGCTAAGGGGAGAAAAAAACTTGTCTGCTTAAAGCTTGTATTTGATCAATGTCAAATGAGAATCCATTGCATATGGATTTTCCTTTCTGTTAAATGTTAAGACTTTGCAGTACGGTGCATATGTTCTTGTTAATCCTAATGGAAACCTTTGCATTATAGTTTTTAGATTCTTTAATCCACCCAGTGACTTAAATGTATGCCATTGAATTGTGAAAAGATTCGACGACTTTACTCTTGCTTTTAATTCTTTGAAAAGGTGTGGAGGAAAACTAGTGGTGATAAATGCTGAACATACTATCCTAAAATCTAATGCTTGCATTTTGATACCACGCAGGATCAAGATCAGAATTCTTACTTGTTGGATGGTCAATATATGCCATACAGGGGACACAATTCTTTCCGTGAGAAGTATTTCAGTGGTGTGACAAAGAGGATTGCCAAGGAAGAAAAAGACAATCAGAAGTAAAATGTAATACAGACAGATTAAAAAATGATGAAAGAATGAAGATCGTGTTTCCTTTGTAAGGACATCTGGATATGAACGTTGAGTTGGATGCTTCAGAAAAATAAGTACTGCTTTTTGTTTTAAAACAAGATGAAACCCACAACACAGGTTGAGAGCAGTTCTTTTTTAATTAGCTTTGTTTATAGCAGATTTTATTGTACAAGTTTTATGAGTCTTATTTATATTTGTACTTTCAAGTCCTAACGATGATTGACTGAAACCATTATTATTGTTCTTTTACCATTAAGGTTTACAAAAAAGTAGTAGTATTATTTGGCTTCTTAAACTGTGAACATCTGGCTGTTTTGTAAACACGTGGTGGTGATCAAGGATTGCTTGTTATAAAGAAGATCATTTTCATTTGTTTTGTTTTTTTGTAAATTGTATGCAATAAAACGAAAGACTGTTGTGAGGGTTTTTTAAATTGTTGTATGCAATAATTACTCGTGTGAACTCCAATTGCTCTGGCTGAGGCCAGAAGTGTTTAAGACAAACAAAACAACACGAAGAAACAAATTTGCGCGTGCCTGCACACACACCGAAGAAAGAAGAAAGCCTCCATGACCTGACGAACTCTGCAGACCCTATTAAACCCTGTGAAGCCTGTCCACATCTGAAGCTCATCTGTACCTTGGATTTGCTTTTGCATTCCTAAACTTTGACTCTTGGTCAAGCCAACTGTCTGCAATTTTTGGTTCGGAAACCGATAGTTAAAGCAGTAATGACAACAGCATAAAATCAGTAATGGTTCCCTAATGGTATTAAGCCTAATCGAATCTTTGAAATTGAAGCTGTATTTGGTAAAGGGCAAACTTTGCTGAATCCACACCATGTCCATCATGAAAATACCTCATTTGAAAACCACTAAGCCCATTAATTCAGGATGTTAACAGCTCTTCTCATTTTGGTGGTCAAATGTGGCCAAATACTCTCCAGCCCGGCGCTGGTGGGTGTATCTCCTTGTTCTAGCCACGGGAAGCCTTGCTTCTCAACTTGGGCAAGTCGCTGACTCTGGGCACTTTACTGTTGTTGTAGATCTTCAAGTGCCTCTCCAAAAAATCAATGATACCTGGGAAGGCAGGAGTCATTGCGCACATCTGATTGAGTTTGTTAACTGAATTTGCTCTCCCATGTATCGTGGTCCTCAGCTGCTGCAGGGAGAGCTCACATACTCAATGACAACTTGGTCTGACCTTCTGGATCTAATTCTGTGGTGCGTTAGGAAGTTCTGAACTAGTGATTTATTTTCTGTGTTTCCATTATAAATCACTTTGTTTTGAGACTTTTAATGTCAGCCGTGTAAGAGTTGTTCTGGGTTAAACTTGGAGCAAGATCAAAGCTCAGAAAATTTTTCAAAAGCAGAATTTGAATTGATCGCTTTCAAATATTACATCAAAAATTACTGCTTCTGAAAACCTGCCTTCATATGACTTCTGACTTCAATTTTAGCATTACAGTTTGGCATTCAGTTTTTATTACTTTACAAATTGAAGTGACTTTCTGTTCTTCAGAGGCAAGGAATTTTTCTAGATGGATTTATTACGCATTTATAACTTCATTTTCATGAAAGCTACCCTACGTAGACGTGAGCTAAATGGTTATACAAGATGGAACGTAGTGGCAAACCTGGCTCTGGCTGTTCAAAGAGAATGATTTAGTTTATTTCTCCTTTGCCTGGTCCAACTTTCAGTCCATTCAGCAGTGGTCGTGTGGCCTCTGTTTAGCAGTTCATACATAACAGTTCTATCATTACTGAAGAACACCACTTTGAACAGAAACTGAGTGTATTTGGGGTACTGCGTGAACATCCGCTCATCAGAAAGGCTTCAGAATTGAAATCAGATGTTCAAGCTCTGCTGATCCCCAACTTTAAAGCTATCGTTTGGAAATATTTCTGATCTTTAACCTTCTCCTCGCTTAATGTGCGTGCTCCAGCCTGTCATACGTGCAGGCTTGCAAAGTGGAAGTGGTTATAGCTCCAGAGCTGTGACACGGCCCTTGCCGTGAAGAACCAAGAGGAGGGTGAGTTACCCCTTTTCGGACGGATTTGGCCATTGGCGGCTGCGGTTTCTGGCACTTTCGTTCGATCTGGTTCCGTTCAGTCTCTTTCCTGTCCCTGGCAAGGGAGGGTCAGTTCATGAGCCCACGCTGAACTCATACTGTTGTCATGCTCTCCTTCGGGGCGGTTTGTGCCATTTTCCAGTTTTGAAAACTAAATGTTATTTTTGGAGCGCTTTGTTGCGCTGCAGCAAATTGGATGGAGGGAGGAGCTGAAAACAGCTGCAGGGTCATATGGGCAGAGGATGTGTCTTGCTGTAGGGAGCAATTTGTTGAGGCAGTGAAGGGAAAGACCCCCCACTCTTTTCACAGAATCCCTTTACCTGATGGTCGTGTTCCTGGCTGCCAAGTCTCCCACATAGCAATGGGAAGAGGAAGCAGAAAAGTAGTAGAAACAGATTTTCTCTGCATTGTGTGCCCTACCTGCTATCTTTCTCTAATACTTCTTTTAATTAGTGGTCAATTTGAACAAGTTTGACAGCAAGTCATGGTTTGAAGAGGTCTTCCAGATAACAGAGAGCTACAAATTCTGTTGAAATAGGCAGAGGTATTAAAGAAAAGACCTGGTTAATTTTTTTTTCAGGGAAAAGATTGTAATACAAATCCAACTCTCATTAAATCAAGTGTAGAGTCTTGCATCGGGGGAGGAGTAACAGCAGGCACCAGTACAGATTAGGGGATGTCCTGCTGGAAAGCAGCCCCATGGAGAAAGACCTTGGAGTCCTAGGGGACAGTAAGTTGTCCATGGGACAGCAATGTGCCCTTGTGGCCAAGAGGGCCAATGGGATCCTGGGGTGCATTAGGAAAAGTGTGTCCAGCAGGTCTAGGGAGGTTCTCCTCCCGCTCTGCTCTGCCTTGGCGAGACCACACCTGGAATACTGTGTCAAATTTTGGGCTCCCCAATTCAAGAGAGACAGGGACCTACTGGAGAGACTCCAACGGAGAGCTATGAGGATGATCAAGGGACTTGAACATCTCTCGTGTGAAGAGAGACTGAGAAAATGGGCTGTTTGGTCTTGAGAAGGCTGAGAGGGGATCTTATTAATGTGTATAAATATCTGAGGGGTGGGTGTCAACAGGATGGGGCACTCTCTTTTTGGTGGTGCTCAGTAATAGGACAAGGAATAATGAGTATAGGCATGAGGGAAAACTTCTTTACTGCGAGGATGACAGAGCACTGGCACAGGCTGCCCAGAGAGGTTGTGGAGTCTCCTTCTCTGGAGACTTTCAAAACCCGCCTGGACGCGTTCCTGTGTGGCTGCCCTAGGGGATCCTGCTCTGGCAGGGGGGTTGGACTAGAAGAACTTTAGAGGTCCCTTCCAACCCCAAACATTCATGGGTTTTGTTGCTGCTGTGACAACCAGTGCTGGTCCTTCTACTTCTTGATCTCTAAAACAAAAGGGAGACCCAAATATAAGCATACAAAGAGATTCTTCAGAAGGAACATAAAGTTCTAAAGTGAACTTTCCACTTCTACTGAAGCTATGAGAGCAGCTCACAAAAACTCAGATTTGGCACTTTCACCTCTTCTGATGAGAAGAGTCAAGCAGACGCATTAGCTTGCTGAACATCTCAAGGAGAGCACAGTCCTCCCTTTAAACCAACCTAAAACTGGTGTCTGTTACTGGCACAGCGTCTAACCCTGAACCTCCTCTGGGTGAAATTTTTTATGTACCTTTATTTATATCTATAAAGTGCATGTCACTGTATTGACAAACACTCTTTGGAACCACTCTGAATGAAGGCTTTTTGTTTCCACAACATCCCTTGCTGGACTTTGTGCCTGTTACCATGCCCTGCAGCAATGTCCACTCACTGCCTACAGGCACTTCAACAGCGACTTCCTGAAGTTCAGTTGTGGTGGATCCTTCTTTCCCCTCTTCATGTTCAGCAGGGCTGGAAGCCCTTAACTGTTTGGCATCTATTCTTTTTCCAATAGACTAGTATTTTAGCTCAGAGCTGTGGATTATAACGGGGTCATAGGTATCCGTACACATGGCAGTTGGCGGAACGCAAAATTTTGCGAGTTGTCATTCAAGGCTCCAAAAATACTACAAACTGCTGCTAAGAAGGTGAAAGTATGGGCTTTCTCTCAGGCTCTTTTGATATTAAACTGGAGATGTTATAGGCTAGGAGGAAACACCTTAGTAATTCCAAATGTTCTCCTTCCTTCTATAACTGCTTTTTAACATTACTTCTTAATGGTTATTTCCGCTACGCCCAGGACAACTCCAAAGCCTCAGGACCACCAGCCAGAGAAGGGTGTCACAGAGGTGATGACTCTGTGACTTTGCACTGTCCTCTGGCCACAGGTTTGCTTGTGGCAAAAATACCCAGTTGGAGCAGATTACGTGCAGTGGTACAGGTTTCCTTGTCGAACAACAAGTAGCTCCAGGGTTGGCTGAAAAGAGGCTGATAAGTCCCCAAAAGGCAAAGGTTTTCCTCTGCTGGCTCAGCTCCCATCACCACCATGTTTCTCTGTTCCAACTCTTCTTTCCACCCTTCCAGAGAAGATGAGAACTAAAAATGTAATGTATTCTTTCTTTGCTGTTTAGATCAGTCTGAAGTTTAAACTGAAGTCAAGAGTTGAAGGTGGCTGTCTTTGCAGTCTGGAAAGTTCTTCCCTGCTCCTAAGAGAAGAAAAAGAAAAGAAAAAAAAAAAAGAGTTGTGTGTACCCAGGAGAATGAAGAGGCCGGTATCCCTCTCTGCCTTTCTGTTTGCTGTTTAGGAAAAACATAGGGTTTTAACCTTGGTCTTTTACATCACTGATTTTTGTGATCACATAAATTAAAACAGCGAAATATACATTACCTGCCTCCATGCTACACTTTATAATATATTTCTCTGATGTTCTCTTATTGGACTGTAAACATACCGGTTTATGTACGTATCCTCACAACTATTTTCATATAGTTTTCTGTCACAGCTGCTGTTATTTTGTACAGTACCTCTAATAAGTTGCAGCTTCCCTGAGCCTGTGCAATGGGGAGGACACCACTCAAAAGAGATGTCAGCTCTCTGGTAGCTAAAAGGCCTCATCAGACCCAAGATCCTGGAGAAAGGACAATCTGTCAGGCTACACTAAGGGCACTGGACAGGTTTATCAAGTAGGACTTTTCCTAATTCTTGTCGGTTGCTTAAAATGAGGTGGGCAGATGAAAGGTAAAATCCATCGATAGGAGGGAGATGTTACTCCCTTTGCTGCCGTTGTTGCAATATTGGGTATCTGCACACTCAGGGGGGTGGCCAGGTTTGACAAGGAGTGTTTTGAGTACAGTTGGGTAGGAACAGGTCATTTTGCTCCTTTAAAATAACCCCAAAGTTAATTTTTTAACAAAATTCAGTTTTCAGCTGTTTGAATGAGACTGTTTTGTACAAAGATAGGATGACTGCCTATGATCAGCTGAGATTCTAATCCAGAATTTCTGTTGCTTTATGTAAAAATGATTAAAGTAAAAAAAATCTTACCTTCTAAAGATATCAAACCAACATAGTATTATCACCATCTGATTTCTCTCAAAAACTAGATTTCATTTAAAAATTAGTTTTCATTTTCTTTCAATGAAAAATGCCACTTGCTCTATGAAATTCTAATTTAAAATTTGTTCTTCACAGATTCATTCTAATAAAGTTGTCACTAATGAAATGCAATATAACAGGTCATGTTGCTGTATGTGATGGGATAAGTAGTTAATTCTAATCAAATACATAACTCTAAACAATCACATCTCGACAAAGAGATACTATTGGCAAAATAGTCATATAATAATCATATTTCCTTCTATAAGAGTATATCCCAGAAGATGGGATGTAGAATCTTGCATCTGGGAAAGTACAACCCCATGTACCCGTATAGGTTGGGGACTGCCCTGCTGGAGAGTAGTGCAGGGGAAAGGGACCTGGGGGTTCTAGTGGACAGCAGGATGACCATGAGCCAGCAATGTGCCCTCGTGGCCAAGAAGGCCAATGGCATCCTGGGGTGTATTAGAAGGGGAGTAGCAAGTAGGTCAAGAGAGGTCCTCCTGCCCCTCTACTCTGCCCTGGTGAGGCCACATCTGGAATACTGTGTCCAGTTCTGGGCCCCTCAGCTCGAGAAGGACAGGGAGCTGCTTGAGAGAGTCCAGCGTAGAGCCACAAAGATGGTGAAGGGAGTGGAGCATCTCCCTTATGAGGAAAGGCTGAAGGAGCTGGGTCTCTTTAGCTTGGAGGAGACAAAGAGGTGACCTTAATGTTTATAAATATGTAAAGGGTGAGTGTCAGGATGATGGAGCCAGGCTCTTCTCAGTGATGTCCAGTGATAGGACAAGGGGCAATGGGTACAAGCTGGAACATAAGAGGTTCCACAAAAACATTAGGAAAAACTTTTTCCCTGTGAGGGTGACAGAGCACTTGTGGAGTCTCCTTCTCTGGAGACTTTCAAAACCTGTCTGGATGCATTCCTGTGTGACCTACTGTAGGTGATCCTGCTCTGGCAGGGGAGTTGGACTAGAAGAACTTTGGAGGTCCCTTTCAACCCCTAACATCCTGTGATCTCTTTTTTTTCTACTGAACACAGCACTAGCTAAGTGCAAGCAGGTAATTTCAGTACATAAATTCAGCGATGAAAATTCTAAACAAGTAGTAGGAAAAGTTCACAAAGTGATGTGATTTTTGGCGAGAGATGAAGCATAGTTATGTGGAGAACATCCCCAAGTAGTTGGATCTATTCAATTGGAATGATAGGTGCTTACACACAGGTCAGTCTTCTCCACCAAGTTGTGGTCCTGTTCTTCATGTGGATGTGTGTGACGGATAGAATGATGTCTCTCTGGCCACAGTTCACACCCTTATAATTTGTTCTGCTCCACAGGTCTGTTTTGAGGATGCATAAAGCTTTGCCATCTTTTATGTTTTGGTAATAAACAAACTCCTAGCACTTCAGGAGAGCTTTGGGAAGTTTCTACTCTCTCTTCAAGATGTGGATGTGACAGAGAGTACTTGCGTGTATGCCTTCGGTCAAACCTTGTTCTTTAACAGAATGCTCCCCAGAAAAAGAGACTGAAATTACATGAGAGAAGTAGCTGGTTTGCACAATTGGTAAATATTTGTCCAAGATTGCATTTGCAAAATGTCATGATTCAGCCTCCAAGGCTTGCAACAGAAGCTGACAGAAGCACATGTGCACCTGTAGGTGATTGTCTGAGAGCGGTTCCTGGAAAGCAGCTGCTTGGGTAGTGTGATGCCTCTGCTCACTCCTGTCACAGAGCAGCCGCAGCCAACACACGAGGGATGAACAGGCACAAGCACCCAAGCACCAGCTGTGTGTGTTCTGCCTTCCCATTCTGGTGCGCCCTGGAGCAACCTGACAAGCTGCAGGCTGCGCTGCATAAACTACTGCTATGGGAAGGACCTGCCAAAAAACCCACACAGGCCCCCTTACCACTAGGGCCAAGGAAGTGGGACCCCTCCCTCTAACCCCAGTCACCTTGCCTCTTTGTAAAGCAAAGAAAATTTCTACCTCAGTAAGAAATTAATTTTCTAATAACCACAGAATAACATTTTTAGCTTTATGTGATGATGTCAAAGAAGAAAAACGGATGGATTATTTCTTAATTAAATATAAATTTTCTTTTGGTCTTTGTTTTTACTTTAAAAAGTAAACCAAAACACAATTGTGCCAAGAACAGTTATATCCCATTCCTCTTTCCTTTTTTTTTTTAAATTGCATTTTTATATGCTTGGCAAATTAATGATGAAAATCTTTCCAGCTGTGACTTTGCCAGAATCCCTTTCTGAAGCTCCTACTAATTTGGATTAAAACTGGATGGATGAAAGCCTCAAACAGCAAATTCTGGCAGTGGATTTGCTGAGGCCCCACAGCATATACTTCTCAACTGTTCTTATCTTCTGAGGCAAAAAAAAGAAAATAAGCAAACAATTTTGTAATTACTCAGTTGTTAGCACTCTCCTTGCCTTTCCCATCCCTGAGCTGGGGCACGAAGCACGCACTCAGCGGCTCCCACCCCCCTGAGGAGCTTGTTGGGGCTCCCCTTTGTGGGATGGACCTACAGCTTTTGCAGGGCAAACTTTCAGTTGCAGGCTGGTGGTGTTTTGTTTGGTTTGGGGTTTTTTAAGCTCTATCTCATGCCAACTACTCTACATGTCAACACTGTTCAAAAAGTCAAAGGTGGGTGTGCAAGCCTGTGATTGCAGACACATGAAGCCACTGAGCTTCGAGTCCTGGCTGCTGGGCACTCCCCTCACCTGCTTAATTCTGGCAGCGTTGGTGCCATGTTTTCTTACTGTCCGGGCTTCCTGGAGCCAGCAGCTGCAAGCACTCCTCCTGCCACAAACTATTTCTTTATACTGGACAGATCAATCTCTGGCAAGTGGCCTGTGTTCCTTCCCTTCCTCTCTCTCACCAGGAGAGCCTTCTGGAAGCTTGTGAGCTTACCAAGACCTTGCTCGGTGTGTTCCTCTCGTCATGACCACACTGAGATAGGAAAATCAGCATTCGACACAGGCAGTGTTGTGGAACACCGACAGCCTCTTCCCATCTCCTTGCCAGAGGGTGCCTTCTCCACCAGCGCAGCCCCTCCTCCAGGTTTGAGGCTGCAGCTCCCCAGGGCATCCAAAAGCTACCTGTGAGCACTTGTGAGCCTAGATGCCAATGCTTGCCAGAGGGGGTGGCAGGAGCTCCTCCCTGCAGATGCTCCAAGCACGTTGCTGACCTGCCTGGAGAAGCAATACAAATACTACCAGTTATATTTATGGCATATTCTGCTAGTCATTATGAACAACAGCAACAGTAGCTTTTCCAGATGGACCACTTGCAATTTCTGGTGAACCTGAAGATTGTGAAAGGGTTGGCCACTGTTAAAGCATTATGAGGAGGTGGTGGAAACAGCAGCATCTCCTGTTTCCAGGCCATGCCTGCTGGCATGGGAAGTGATGCAGCTCCTCCTGCGGGAGACCTACCCCTACCACTCATTTCCACTGGGCTGAGGGCTTTGTTTTTAAGGAGTGGGCTCCTTGTCACCATTAGCTGCTGTTTTTCTCCATATGCTGTCCAGCAGGTGTGAGCAGATGCTTGACAGGCTGCCTCAAGTTGCCTCCCAGCTGCTTTGAAGGAACAGGGGAAATGCAAAGTGTCTGAGCTCTTCTTTCCTTCTCAGGATGGTTTGAGGTAGGAACAAATGTAGTCTCAAGTTAACAGAAAAATAAAATGAAATGCCTCTGCTAAAGTCCAGGCTGTCTTTTAGTCAGGAGAGGCAGCACTGGGGTGTATTTTCAGGTATTACCTTGTATACCATATGTGCACACAGCAAGAAGTATTTCTTTCCTGACTGCCACCTTTGCAAAGGCATTTTGAGTTCTGTAACAGCAAGGGGATTTTTTCTACTCCTCCTATTATGAGCAGAAGGAGCTATTCAGGATGATGTATTTTCCTTACAATTACTTTATGAAACTATTGCCTTCAAATTATGCCCTTGAAAATATCTGCCACAATCCACCTGTTTATAGTATTTGCCCACACATGGCATGGATTTGGACACACCTCTTCTTCAAGATACATTGTTTAATCATCTTCTATTTATCAACAATCAGCAGGTCTTGAGTCCTGCTTTAGAAACAAACAAACAAAAATATTTAATGGGTTGCTTTGCTTTCCCATCAACCCATGAACTTTGCTTTCCCATAACTCATAAGCTGGCATATCAGAATCTAAAAGTCCATAACATAAGCCAGAAAGAGCACTCCTTTTTGCATGAGCAATTCCCATCCTATTCAGTGGTAAAAACGTGCCATTCAGAGAAAAGAAGTTAGGTAAAAGGTAGTATAGAAAGTTCTTTGTTGACAGTAAAGCCTTACAGCAAAAAGAGATTGAAATGAACTCCTTGAAAAAGTTAAGGCTTTTAACAAAGTTATCTAGTATATTACACATATTATACAATTTTAGTTAAGCGTGTGTCAAAGTTTAAGGCTGGGCCAGCCACTAAACCTTGACTCTGTGATCCCCCCACACACCCCTAGGACAACAGTGGAAACAGGGAAAGAGACTTTGAGGTTGGAAAAATACTTGAATCAGTTAAATGGAAAAGAAAAATAATGCTAACAGTAACAATGAAGACATTAAACTACATACAGATATTATACAAGTATACAAATATATTCCAAGATACAAGAGAATATGTTAATACAGTACCTTGGCCCTCCAGATGACAGTCATAGAATCACAAAGTCGTCAGTGTTGGAAGGGACCTTGAAGATCATCTAGTTCCAATTCCCTGCTATGGGCAGGGACATGTCCCACTAGATCAAGCTGCTCAGAGCCCCATCCAGCCTGGCCTTAAAAACTTGCAGGGATGGGGCTTCCACCACCTCTCTGGGCAACCTGTTCCAGTGTCTCACCACCCTCATGGTGAAGAGCTTCTTAACATCCAATCTGAACTGATCCATCTCTAGCTTCCATCCATTCCCCCTAGTCCTATCACTACTCAACATCCTAAAAAGCCCCCCACCAGCTTTCTTGTAGGCCCCCTCGAGATACTGGAAGGCCACAATAAGGTCTCCTCAGAGCCTTCTTTTCTGCAGACTGAACAACCCCAACTCTCTCAGTCTGTCTTCACAGGAGAGCTGCTTCAGCCCTTTGATCATCCTTGTGGCCCTTCTCTGGACACTCTCCAGCACGTCCATATCTTTCTTGTGCTGTGGGCCCCAGAACTGGACACAGTACTCCAGGTGGGGGTCTCATGAGATTGGAGTAGAGGGGGAGAATCACCTCCCTTGACCTGCTGGCCACGCACTTCTTGATGCAGCTCAGGACATGATTGGCTTTCTGGGCTGCAAGTGCCACTGACGGCTCCTGTTGAGCTTCTTGGCCACCAAGTCCCAAGCAGAAACGTCCCAGAAGGAACTCAGCAGCAGACAGGAACACCTAAGCCCAGAGTCCTGATAACAGCCAAAATCAACCAACCAACAGGCTTAGACTTAGAGCAGCTGTGCTGCTTCCACCCAGGTAGGTAGTGAAAGACAATCTGTCTTAACGAATGGTGCTCCTCTGCGGTATGAAAACAGGAGGCAAAACTAGCAGCAGCACAGAGAGAGATAACAAACACCCACTGACAAGCCTCATAGTAAAGTAAGCACTAAAAGTATCCCCAAATGCTCTTCTTAGGGGCCCTTTTATACTGAGCACCATGGGAAGGAACACTGTGATGGGTCCATCTGGGTCACCTGACCCATCCTCTCCTCCCCATTGGCACGGCTGCCCCTCCTCCCCCTCTGTGATTTCGACCTGTGCCAGCAGCAGGTATGAACAATTTTTGAATCCTTCCTCTCCGTTTTTCATCTTGCTACTTTATAAAGGTATATCTAACTAACAAGAACTATCCATCTAACTCACTACCAAGGAATGGACAAAATAATCTATTGTTTCCCACGTTGCTTCATTCTTTCTTGATGTATGGACATCAGGCATGGTTTGGGAATGACACTTCCAAAATTTGGGTTGTTTAAACCATACAATACTCTTGATTTTGTAGAATTTCAAATAGCTGGCTTTCGGGAATTGCTACAAATTTGAGAAAGCCTGCTTTCCAGTGACCCATTTTGAGTGGTATTGGTTGGTTTAATTTCCTTTAATTTCTTTTGCTAACTGAGTCTCATACTAAGATTGATGCCGCTGATTGAGTTGGCAGGCTAGTACTTTGTCTTTTACCATATTCACTTTATTCTGGGTGTACAAGTCTTTGCAACATGCTGACAATCAATATTTAGACTGAGGTTTGACAAAATCTTTCATGTCAACATTTCTGACATAAGTCATGTCCTATCTATATCTAGTCTCTTTCTATTCAGTGGAGAGGAATAAGTCCAGAGCACTTGTCAATCTGCTTTTCTGGAGCTCTTGGATGTGCATGACTCAGACTTGCTCATTTAATAACTTCTCTAGTTGGTAATGTCTATTTTTTTTTACTGAAACTGTTTACAGTGAGGCAAATTAATTCCCCTTCATTGCATATATGCATAACAGCTGCTGCTTCTCTAATGCTGGATAAGAATATTTATGAAATAGTTTTGCCTCTATATTTTCATCTCTTTTGTTTGGTCAGAAATGAACCAATTTGGTTTTGCTATACCGCAAAAACCAAGAATTCAACAAACACACAGGAGAGCAAATGCCCAAACATCAAAACCTCTCCTTTTCTAGTGTCTTCTAGCAGTCACAGAATTTATTTCCCTTTGTCCTTTTGGCCACTTTACCAGTTTTCTGTCTTATGATTAGTGTGAGTTGCTGCCTACTTTTTTTTTTTTTTTTCCCCATGAGTTATCTAAATATTTGTACAACTTATTTAACTTCCCCTTTCACTAGGTTGTTACTTTATATGTATGACGCTTTGGAGAGCTGATGGGTGAGATACGAATCCTGCTTGGGAGTACCAGATTACATTTCATGAAAGGTTCTGCAGATGAGTTATTGCTCCACAGCAAGTCCTCAGCCTGCGGTTTCACAAGCTAATGTGACAGAGCAGTGCTGCTGAAAGGAGAGGGGATTTGTGCCTTCTCCCGGTTCCCTGGTTCCTGTCTTTTCTCACACTGTGCTCAGCAGATTTCCTCACTCTTATGCTGACTCTGGTTCTTACTGGACCCTGTCTTGCACGAGTTCAACTTACTAAGCCGGCAGAAAACTATTCTTTTTGCTGAAAAAGCTTACTGCGAGGGAGTGAATTTCCTTCCATCGGAGGTGAGCTGTTGGACCTGGTCGCTGTGGTCATGAAACTGTGGTCTCTTACCACATTGCTCCTAGACCTCAGGCTGACTGTGGAGACTGTGCAGCTCCCCACTGAATCGCCCAAGAGCCTCCTAGCAGGAGAAAGAAAGCAACTGATGGTCTTTTGGGTCACAGTGGGCTTTGTTAAAATAGTGGAAGAAGAAAAGTCTTTAGCTGCCTTTCTCAACGTGGATTGGCCATGCCTTTGAGAAAAGGAAAGATAAACTACAGTGAGAAGGGTTGACTTTGGAGGTTATTTACTCACTTGTGCCTTATGCTTTATTGTGTTTTTCTTTTAAATTGAGAACTATGTTGTGGCTGCTGAAAGATTTCTTTTTGTGTTGTGATCCAGGGACAGAGTGTGTCCAAGTTAACCCAGAGGAACCATAAGGTTCAGTAGTGAAGGATTTAGCACCTCAGAGGAGAAGAGATTTGGAGCCCTGGGGCACTTGCAGCCTCTCTTCAGGTTCTGGAGGGTTTTAAGATGTTGAAAAGTCCAGCGACAGTGTGTGTAACAGCAGACAAAAAAATCCTTTTTTTGTGTGTGCATTTGTGGATTTTTAGCTATTCAGTGCTATCTTTTTTTTTTTTTAATATTTCCTAGTTACTACTTCTGTTTTCCTTTCAAAAATTTTCTTTCCAAGCTAGTTTGGCTCCTAGTAATTTCCAAACCTGTGAAACTCCCCTTTTCAAGCATAGTGTGTTTCTGATTTGGTCTTTTGTCCTGTTTGGGCTTGCATCTTAGTGGCTACTGATTTTACAGTTCTTTCCTCTCAGTCTGACAACTGAGGGGTGGCCTGGGATTCCTTTAATTTGGATGCTGCAACTTTTTGACCCAGGCATTTCAAAGAGCATGCCTGGGTGAGGATGTGGTGGAGTGTTTTTTGGTTTTTGGTTTTTTTTCTCTCTGAGTGTGGTTTGTCGGGTAGGGTCTGAGTAGCAGGACACAGACCAGACTCAGTGTGTGATATGACTGTCTAGTTAGTCCTACCTTGAATAGCACGGTGTTCTGTGGCAGGTTAAGTCAGTTGCCCAGCAAACAGCAGCACACAGAGGAATTTGGGGAGGTGTTTGGAATGAGATGCCATGTGTGTACTCTTGGGGGTGTTTGTACGCTATATGCTGGAATGATGAAATGGTACAAGAGAGATGCAGCAGCAGCTATGACTGCGATGGGTACCCCAGTTTTCAAATCTTATCTGAAGGGGTTTTCTCTGTGTGAAATGTAAATAGGCATTAATCTCTGAGGCTGAGAACATCTTCCCATGGGGAACATTTGCCTTTGAGAGTGCAAGGTGAGGGCTCTTTTTTATATAGTGGTGCGGCCATTCCTTCTGCAAATTATATGGGAACCTAGGACTCCTTATCCTGCAAAGCTTCCAGCTGCAGAGCTTACATAATTATTTTATGTATTTACATAAACCATCGATTTTGGGGCACCCATCATAAGAAAGACATGGGCCTGTTGGAGCATGTCCAGAGGAGGGTCACGAAGATGGTCAGAGGGCTTGGAGCAATCCTCCAATGAGGAGAGGCTGAGAGAGCTGGGGTTGTTCAGCCTGGAGAACAGAAGGCTTCAGGGAGACCTTACAGTGGCCTTCCAGTACCTGAAGGGGACATACAGAAAAGATGGGGAGGGACTCTTTGTCAGGATGTGTAATGATAGGACAAGGGGTAATCTGCATTCTTTCATACTGAAAGAATGTAGATTTATGTTAGATATGAGGATGAAATTCTTTACCCTGAGGGTGATGAGGCACTGGAACAGGTTGCCCAAAGAAGTTGTGGCTGCTCCCTCCCTGGAAGTGTTCAAGGCCAGGCTGGATGGGGCTTTAGCAGCCTGGTCTAGTGGGAGGTGTCCCTGCCCATGGCAGGAGGCTGGAACAAGATGATCTTTAAGGTCACTTCCAACCCAAACCATTCTATGGTTCTATGATTTGAGTGTCTTGCATTCTTGAATGCATTTGTTCTGGCAAGATCGTTATGAAACAGACATTACTACCATGTCAGAAATGTGATTTGCCCAAGGTCATACATGATGCATAGTGGAGTAAGAAAATGAACATCTCCCAAGTCTCTAGGCTAGCTCCCAAACCATTCTACCATCTTTTGTTCTGGGGTTGGCCACAACCAGCTCACAATGCTGTACATCCACTGGGATTTTTTTCAGTGCATCCACTGGGATTTTTTTCAATGCTAGGAGATAAGGATTGCAAAACGTTCTGGATACGTAAATCTAAATTTGGATCTATCTGAGAAACTAGTAATTTTGTAGGGCTCTGTTGTAGCAGCTATATTTTAGTGCTTGTGGGCACTGTTTGTGTACATTTGCTTTCTAACTGGAAAGAGGCAATGATCCACAGAAGTGTACTGAAAATGTATGAAAAAAACACTGATTTTAAAATTAGTGGGGGGAAATTTATGGTGAACTATAGAGTTGACTGCAAGTTCTCTTGAAAAAAATATGGGCTATGTAAAGTGCTTGGTACCGTGAGCAATGGTGCAAGCAGATTTGTCCATGGTTCTTGGGAGAATTAGTGTGATCTTCAAGTAAAACTTCAAAGATTGTAATCTGCACAACTAGCTTCATTCTCTCTGACATGTCATTTGTAAGGAAGGTACTTTTTATTTTATACCAAACTACAGGAAAAAGATCAAGACCTGGGAAACTAAGAGAATGAATTCTTTATTGTGGTGGTTATCTTAAAGGGCTTTTCTGAAAGATTTTTTTCCCACAAAAGACCCAACTGTATTAGGCTTTCCAAAGAAAAAAAAATAATGTTTGTGATTGCCAATGTCAAGAAAGTCTAATTTATCTGTGGAGCATTGCTAGTCTGTAAGCACCAATGGTGCTGGAACTAAAATGTACTTGTGAGATTTCATTAAAACTGGGAAGTAACTGGAGTTTATCACTCCACATCTAAAATAAGTGCCCTCTGTCTTTAACTCAGTGTTGTGCTGAGATACTCAGTATGAGAGACGGGAGAATCACATTTAATTTTTAAGAAAGCTTTGTCTTATTAATGGTAAACCTTCACAGGAGTCATATGAGAACAGAAATGTCATTTAAAACTTAGCGTTCTTCCGTGTCACCTTCAGGCACGTTTTGCCAGATCTGAAATCTAGAGCAGTGTTGACACTATTCTCTCACTCCAAAGAGAATAGACCATTCAGATCTTCCTCCATCACTCAGCAGAGCTGTGACAAGGTGAAGAGAAAAACATCACAACATTTCAGAGAGCCTGTCTTAGCCTTCTTCACAGGATGCAACACATCAGCGCAAAGAGAGAGGACAGGGTGGTGAGGTACCTCCAGCACATGCCTACAAGATTATTTTCAAAGTTTGCTGTTTGTTCTTCTAGAAATGAATTCCCACTCTATGATGATGGATAATTTCAGTCTTAAAGGTAAGAGCCTAGACTATCAGCTTACTGGCTACCAGATATGGACAACTGATCACGTTGGCTGTTCCAGCAGCCCATGTTTTTGTGTCTGTGCTTAACTTCACCTTTCTAGCCTTCAGTGCTACAGGTGGACACTGGACTGCTATTTTTCTATGAAATTAGAATGACAGATGCTAGAGATGGAAAAATACCTAATGGCCCGTTCCCCTGTAGCTGCCAAATATACTTTATTAAAAAAAGAGCAGACAAATATCTTCCATGGCAATCTTTTACTGTGAAATATTACTTCCTCCTTACAGTCTGGACAGAGAGCAGGAAGTCTAACCACTTCCTGCCTTAAGGTTTTGCCAGTCTGTAAACTTGGTACCCAAAGACTCTGTTTTGGTACCAGTTGCCTTTTGCTTTGTAGATTTGGAGCATCTGGAAAGTTGGATAGGGCAGTTTTTAAAGCATCCATCTAATCTGTTGTGTTAATACCTAACTTCTGGAAAAGGAGGTGAAGAACTACTGAATCCCAAACATTGAGCACCCAGTCCCACAGGTTGCTTTGTTTATAACTCAAGGAACAAGTGCTGTAACTTTGCTGTAGTCGCTGCTGTAACTGTAGGATGCCTTTGTAGCTACAGTGGCTGAACGTGCTTCACTTTGCCTTGCTGTCAGAAATACAGCTGAGTGGGACAAAACGGGTGCTTCTCTTTGAAATGATCCCTGTCTGCTGGCTGTCCCACCAGATAAATAACTGCACTGTTGCTTCAGAGTTTCCTCAGAGCTACTCTCAGAATGTGATTTTATAAACCAGAGTTTTCAGCATCCAAAGGCTTGTATGTGTGTGGTGGGAGGGTGGTTGTTTTTGTAAATCTGGACTCTGTGGAAGTAACTAAAACGCCTCATTTAGGTTATTGAACCTGTAATGGAAAAAAAGCCCTGCAGACACTGTAATGGTTTAATTGGTATTCAGTTGCTTGTAGTTTTTCAGACTTTTAAAGAAAAATATCAAAGAATGAACTATAAAACCAGATGTATATCTCCAGAGACTTAAATTGTCCAGTTTCCAGTGACATGCTTTAATTCTCCTCCCACTTAGTGATTTAAATTGGCGCAAGTCCTTTGAATAAGACCTCTCAAAAATTATCTTTCTTACATTGAACTGGGAACAATGGGATCTCACAGAACCTGTAGTCTCATTAATTATAATTGTATATGCATATTTTAAAATTCTGAATGCTCTAGTTAATGTCTTGGAGGTGATCCAGAGGAAGACTTCGCTCTATGCAGTTTTGCACGTGCTTAGCCAGCTTTAGAAATTATTACAGGTAAGGAATTACTGATGACCAAGCTTTTCCACTCCTTTCCCCATTTCTCTCCCTCTCCCTTCTCCAGATAGTTACTTAGATTTCAGTTAGTTCAGGTGCTCCCTGTTACATAAATGTCGGCCTGAAAAGAACCCACCCAAAACACACCCAGCTCAAAAAATATCCCACCAAAGCCTGGTTTGTGTTTTGAAGGTCCCAAATCTTTGTTTCAGCTGGTCCTTGTGAGAAAGGGGGTCCTGCTGTGGCCAGCTTTGAGGTGATGGGCCCCCTCTTAGCACCTACCTAGATGTGGTGGGTGGTTAGAGGGGAAGGGACCTGTGCCCAGGTGTCACAGGCCAAGAAGGACACCCCTTCTCCCTTCTTCTCACCGTAATGGGAAGCCAGCACTGGTGTGTTGAGCTGCTTTATTTTGTCCTGTCGATACATTTTCTGGTGAAGCAGGATGTTGTGCCCTGAGGTGCAGTGCTTGGAAGGACCGAAATGTGCCACGTGCTTGGCTCCAAACATGTCTGCTTCATGCCAGTAAAACCAGCCACCTGAGAGAGCAGCCTATCTCTTGGGCTGGGCATTGATGACCTGGGTTCTCCTGGTGACAGCAGTTCTTCTGGGAACATATTGTGGTAATTCAGTCAGGTAAATACTTAGGATCTCTGCTTATCATGTGCAAAAGAGCAATAAGGTGGGGTAGGGATTTAAACCCAAAAGAAATAGTCTCCGTTTATATGAATTGGAAGAGAATTTGAAATTCCAAGGTCTCATCTTGTTCTGGTTTCTTTGCGGGTTCACCTTCCTCTTCCCTACTCATTACTTATGACAGAATGAAGTTTACCAAGACCTTCCATTTTCCTGACTCCTGTCCCAGAAGCAGAAACTCAGGATGAGGTAGGATCTGCGCCAGTCTTGGTTTCTTTTCTATTCTCTGTCGGTTGTCATCTGAGTATTAGCTACATCAATATACATACAATAACATATATATTGGAGAAACAGACACAAAGTATGGTTTCTACTAAAAATGGTCACTTTATTTATTATGGAAACCACAATCCTGCCTGTTATCATTGGTTTAAAATATGACTAATTGTTTGGACAGACCAGCAGTTTAGTTGGCTAGTTGGTTAAATAGTATAAGTTGTTTAAGAGTGAAGTAGTTGATTTTGATGATAAAATATGCTCAAATATTATTACAGTTGTGTGTTTGCCTGAAAATTGAGGGAAAAGGTGGGGGTTTTTTATTTTTTTGGCTGAGTTTTTGGTATTCTTGGCCAAGGAAATTGTTCTGTGTCAATCCAATTTGCAAAGAAATTGTTCAGTGGAGACCTGTAACAGTTTATTAGAGCTGTTGGGATAATGCTGAGATTGGGGACATTTTGGTAGAGATGGAGGACAGAAATTGCTTTTGTTAAAGAGTCTGAGGAATAGAATGAACATGAACTTATTATTAATTCTACTTGCAGGAGGAGAAATTGGAAAACTGCAAAATAAAGGGTCATTTGTATTCTTCCATCTCTGTTTCTATTGGTATTAAGATCTTGGGAGAGGTCGATCCATCTGTTTCGAGGTTATATTCTTCCCTTCTTAATCAAGCTGTGAATGCCATACAGCAGAGACCAGGGGGATTTGTAACACCTTTGAGTATTTTAAATAAGGGTAGTATTTCTCAGCCTTTCTGAATTGAAGAATGATATACTCTTATAAAAGTCTGCGAACATTTCTGTATCCCACTCTGTTGAACAAAAAGGTCAGTAATAAGAAAATCTTTGGCAATTGAGCTAATTACTTTGCTAAATCCTAGCTTAATCTTGTAATCAAACAATTTGATTAGAAGTGTTGATAATAAAAATGCCTGCCAGTAGGTCCTGCCAACCCATGAGAAAAGATGACTGAGTGACTGGCTCCCACTAATTTCTCCAGCAATCGGTGACATTTCCCAGCAAAACCCCTAGGAAGCCACGGGTATGTTTGAAGCAAGGTATAGTCATTTTATCAGCCACCTCCTGATGTTGTAGAAAAGCCAGTGCTCTGTGCTGAGTAGCAGAGATGAGAGACAGCAGAGCTGTGACTCCTCACAAGGACTTTTCCTTCTTTTCTCTCTTTCCTAAAATTTCTGCTTTAGAGCTTCAGCTGGACAAAGTGGATGTGCATTAGAGTTGCTTCTTTACCAGGAACTGGGAAGTAAATCCAGTGTTTCCCAGAGGAAGGAAGGAGAGCAGTTCTAGAGCGGGAGAACAGTCTCTTTTCCTGTATGTTTCAAGGTGGGGTGATGGGCCTGAGCCTGGGGAAGAGAGTGGAGCATCCTTCTGTGG
This sequence comes from Trogon surrucura, assembly GCA_020746105.1. Taxonomy (NCBI): domain Eukaryota; kingdom Metazoa; phylum Chordata; class Aves; order Trogoniformes; family Trogonidae; genus Trogon; species Trogon surrucura. The sequence goes on from CM036618.1 coordinate 60,273,587, forward strand.
TTACATCTCCAAGGAGCAAGAGTGCTGAGAAGCACTGCGCATGCTGTTGTCCTTCAGCCACAACCTAGCCTAATGGGGCTGGCTGCAGGATGTGCACAAGGTGATAACAAATCAGCAGAAACGGCAGCAAGGCAGATTAACTTGTTCTACAAAACAAGGATTTTCAGGCTGACTGTAGTAGGATCCAAGGCGTTTTTTTTTTCCCCCAGCTAATTGCAGCACTACCGTTGGCATGGCCTCTGGGAAATCTGAGTTTATAGAGCTGTGTTCAGAAGTGATGTGTCAATTACACCATCTTCCATAGGCACAGGTTTTATCCAGCCTTCAGCTGCCTCAGATGACATGAGCTACTTTCTGTGACTCTTCCAGTTGTAAAATGAAGTTTAGGTTGTTGTGTCTAATGCACTGCAGACCTAGAAGACGACACTAAACTGGAAAGTAAAAATCACTACACAGAACTGGGTTTTTAGCTAAACCTTGAATGTGCATTTCTACCTGTGTCCTGAGCATGAGGAGATCCAAGTCCTGCTAAGAAAGTTTACTGCTGCCTAAGTGACTGAGTAGGGTTAAAAAGGAGGCATTACAGTAACCTACTATTTGGAGTCTGGCACTCTCAGTACACTCATCATTTCTTAATCTGTCCCTGAGTCTGGTTATAATTTGCATCTTGAGCAATCGTACTGCATTCTGCATTTGCATTTGTGTTTTCTTTTTCTATTGTTAAACCTGTTTTCATCTTACACATTTTTCATTCTGCAGCCCGTAGCCAGTGACAAATGACAAGGGTCAAATGCAGAAGGTCAATTAGATCATCCAGTGTCCATCGCTGCCAGCACAGGATTATTGCTTTCATGGTCTCTTTGCTATTGTTTTGTCCAGGCAATTGCTAAATAGGTCCTGTCTATTCGACAAAGTTTTGCTGCCAATAATACCCCACATAACCTTAATTATAATCAAGGAGTAGTCTGGGGTATTGCTTGGAGGTGGGAGATGGTCTTGTATGGTCAGAAAAACGTTCTGGTTTTTGACTCTTCTTAGATCAGATGTGGTACATTTTTGTGAAGCGCATCTCATTAACTGGTCACATCATCAACAGCACTATTTGAGTCCTGCTTATCTCAATCCTTTCAGTCTAGAATATTCTCTTAGCAGAAAACAGGATGGCTATTAATTCAAATGTTGTTTTGTTTACTAAGAGCATGTTTTCTTGTATGTTTACAGTCATTCTGGGCAAGGAGGTTTGCAGTTTGCTTTCCCGTGGTTTCAAATTGCAGTGGTTTATCTAGCAGGGAAGCCTGTCTCAAGGAGATAGATAAGACACTGCTAAAACTTACTTGTCTACAGAAGCAAATAGGGTTTTGCTGGCAGCCACAGAGACAGAAATTCACTGGATCTGAGACTGGGAGTGATGCTGCATTGCAAACATCATTATGGAAATGACTTAGCGTATATTTATCTTAAATTTCAAAATATCCACATTACAAGTCTAAGGTATATAGGATTCACGCAAATTTCAGAATTATTCTCTAAGGTTAGACTTTCAAGATTCTAAATTTGACAATGAGAAGTACACTATTAATTATTTTAAAGCAAGTTTCTTCAGCGCCTTAAGGTCTGCATACCAACCAAAATCTGTGGAGAGGTTGCCTGCAAGAGATATACAGATGTCCATGCTATAATATTGCATAAACATATTCTGCTCATGCAGAAGCATTTTACTATTAGCTGGCTAAAATCACATAAATATTCTTTGGGATAGTTGTTTTTTTGAATGTAGCTCTCAGCTGATATCACATAAATATTCCTCTTGTACACTTCATAAGGGAGCAAAAGAAGAAGGTAAATTTCTGACAAAGTTCAACAGATATCGCATCCAATATAAAAGAAATACGCAGCTGTGAAGCTCTTCCTCAGGGAGAGCAGAGCCTTCTTTCACAAGGTAGCAAGCACAAGGGAAGATAATAAGACTCTGTCTTAGCAGATTTCCATGCCTAATACAGTGGTGAGAAGATGCTGACAGCCAGCCGGCTGTGGCACTCTTCCACATCAAGCTTTCACAAAGTTTATCTGCCTCTTCACGTTATTGTGAGTAATACAGGCAGCTATGGGATTGTTGCGTTTGTATCAGATGGATACATTTCTCAGGTTACCTAAATTCTGATTTCTAGGCACAATTGAAAGGCCACGCTGTTCACCTAAATCTCTCTCTGTTGTCTTGCTTACCACAGCTTCAGTTTTGGTGTCTTTCCACAGCCTCACTTACCCCCAAGTTCTTGCAGAGCAGCTTCTCAAATGGACCATGTCTTCCCCCATCACAGCTGTAGGTCAGCCTTCACACTTATCTTCTGCAAACAACCATAAATTAAGCTTTCCATAATGTATTGGACAGATGTTAGACAGCAGACAGAGGGCTTACCTGGCATGTGGGGTATTTTTGCAGACTTGCATTCTCTAACTGATTTGGAACAAAACCACTCTGACATCTCTGTTGACATTCAGCTTACTGCTTCACCTGAGGTTTTAAGGTGAGCCTTTCTCAGCTTCTCCTGTTGAAGGTGTTTCACTTCGTATGGTTGCTGGGGGATGGAAAGGGTGCAGGTGAACCCGAAATGACACAGGTGCTCACATGTGATGTGCAGCAGTCAGGACCAAATCTTTGATGCAGATCAGGCAGCACAGAGGTTTGAAGCAGATTTCCCTTCTTTGTGGAGAATGATCTAACTGCCAAAATAGAGTGCAGTGGGAAGCAAAGAGCAAAGTATCTTGTTGTGACAAAGGGTTAACTGGGCTTGAGCACCTACCTTCAGGAGGAGATTCAAGACTGAGCAGAGAGAGAGATTTTTGCTGTCTCTGACTATGGTCATGTTCTGTTCTTCTGTGGTTTCTCCAGGCCAGCGTAAATAACTTCATGCTCAGTGTGCTGGTTTCTAGGAATACTGTTCTAAGGCACCTAATTCTCCCCGGGAATTGTATCTTGACTGTCTAATTCCTGACTGAGGAGTCTGCTAGGCAACAGGAAATCTGCAAATTAAAACATTGCAACATCTAAGTCTCTGGCTGTACCCCAGCTTTGCTGGAGGAACAGTTTTCATCAATTTGCCTGTGAAAAGTATACTCAGATGTATATCGTTTCTCTTGCATCATTTAAGTGATTCCTCATGCTTCCCACCAGCTATTATTTTTATTACCCACATGCAGTCACTTTGCTGCTCATTTTGTTCATTGTAATGCAGCCAGTAGCACTCTTGTTTCTTGATCCCCCAAAATGTGTGGTTTAAGGTCCGACATTAGCATAAATTGGTTAAAGCTAAGTGGACCTAGCCCTTCAGCTTCTGCTAGTTTGTGGTGGGAGCTGGACCAGTGCATTCACCCATTGCAGAGATGGACTGTCTGTCCTGATTCACTGGGCTGGATGACTTCTCTTCCCCAGCCCTAGTCTTTTATACTTCCTTGTCAAGATGTCGGGAGGGACCGTACACCGAGTCACTTGCTGGCAGCAATCAGTACAACATTAGTCATCTTCACTTCTTCTCCCATTTACTGAACGCTCCAGGGCCCTCTCTTTATGAATCCAAGAAGTATTTTCTCTTCCTTCCTCCACAGCATGAGCCCTCAGCTCACTAACAGCAACGCTAACCTGGTGCCAGGAGGGAGCTTTGCTGCTAGCAGTGTCCTTTTTGAGACGACAGAGTAATCTGTGGTCCCATGGCTGAAACACTCAGAAGTACGTAAGTGAAAGTGTTAAGTATTCCAGCTCAGGCACAGGTGCTCCGGGAGCCTATAAATTATTTTGGAAATCCAGAGTAAATGTAGTCAACATTTTTTCTCCACTGAAGAGCAAGTTTGGATGTTCAGGAAAATTTGTGAGCATTGATGCTTGGAAGATTGCCAGGTAAAATGCATCTACTCCCCTACAGGTCTTTGAGAGAGAGGTTTTTGGGGTTTTTTTCCCAGAAGGAGAGGAAGGTGTCTTGCCTGTGAATGATGTACAAAGGCAATCTTTGGAAAGACACATAAACTGACAAAAGCAAATTGCAGTGTTTACTCCTAGGGGTAATTTAGCAGGTTCAGAAGTGTATGCACCCTCTCCTCTTATTTGCTTATATATTGTGATAATCAGCACAAAACAAGCTTTTCTTTCAGATGGCATGCCTGCAGAAATATGAAAGTGAATCACTGATATTCTCTCAAGATTTCTGATATTGACACCGTAACACACTTTACTCTGGGGAACCTTTCATCAGCCTTCTACACCTGCATTTTAAAAAACAATGGAAATCTTATCAGAAAATCAATGTTGATATTCAGAATTTCTTGGTAATAGACTACTGGAACTCTGGAGTGGGGAGCAGAGCATCTCTGCCTGAGATGTTCAGTCATTTGCTGCACAGAGACCTGGTATTCAAAGGCTGGCTGGCTCACTGCTTGCCTCAGGTGGCAGCAAAAGACTGAGAAGGGATTTAGCACTTCCAGCTCCACCTGCTAACCCAGTCTGTGGGGCACCCACTTTGAAATCCCTCTTTTGCCAGGGGGAACCAGGGCTACTTAACCCACCTTCTAGGAGAAAAGGCTTAGAAAGCTTTGTGGTGGGGTACTTCAGTCTCCCTATTAAAGCTGTCATGTTGGGTTCAAGGATTTAATTATTACATTCAGAGGAAGCACTGGAAGTGGCAAGGCTGTCTCACCAAGCCATGAGACCTCTCCAGAGACCATGGAAATCTGGATCCCACTCTTCAGCTGCACCAAATCTTTCAGAGAGAGGCAGAAACTCACTTCTCACCCTCCCAGGTGGCTGTCAGACATATCTCTTTAGCCCACATAAAGGAAAAGAGCTTGCATGTGAGGGAATGCTCTACAGAATGGAGGCAAAACCCTGTTTTGGAGAGGTAGGATGTGGGAAAGGGAGGAGAAATTGAACTGAGAGGCTTAACATCTTGCAAGAGGAAGGTGAATCATACATATTTATGCTAGCAAATGTATGCAACCAATGCAATGCTCAGTGTTGCAATGTTTCAGTTCTGCCTGTGAAGTTGGACCTCTGGTCTGTATGGCTGGGAGACAGATAAATTCTGGATTTGGAAGGACTTGTCCTGAGCCACGGGAATAATAGCTTGTTTACCACACACAAGGTAAGATTTATGGAGCGCTGTCACTATTAATAGTATGAGCCTATGTAACGACTTAGTCCTTTGTAGCTGACAGTTCCCTGGCCCAAGCTGAGTCCTGGACTGTCATCAAGGATGCTGTTGCGCGCAACACATTAACAGCATTGCTTCACATGATTTCTGACTACAGCTCTCTTTGTTCCTTCCCAGTTTCTTTTCCCCTGATCTGCTCATTCCCACTCTTGCCTCTTCTCCATCCCTTCTGGCTGCTCAGGTGCCAAATTTCTATTCTGTTTGTGTGCTTCCCTGTGATGACTGCACCCGGGGCCAGCCGTGACATCCCAAAGAAAGGTGAACGTGAGTTCCCCACTTGGGCTACATCATGAGCATCCCCAAGAGGAGGGGGAGCCACTGGATCTCCAGGCCAAGAGATGAGAGTCTGGTCCCTTATTTGTATACCAGAGCTCCCAGCTCTCTGCTGCTGTAAGCCAGCATTGAAACAGCCGGGGGAACTTTGTAATATCCATTAGCTGAGCACCTGTTCCAGAAAATGTGTCAGATTTAAGGATGTGGAAATTCCTTCATTACTGAAATTCCCCAAACTTTGGCAGTCAGCAGATTTCATATGCTGAAAATATTTGTGACAACAGGGAACCCACTTAGAGACTAAAACAAAGCTGGAGGTAGAATTAACCCAAATTCTTGGCTTTTGCCAGTTGCAAACAGTGCTGTGCTATTGAAATTTTCACCTTGTGTATTTGAAGAATCACCACACTAGAGCCAAAGGTGATGGGAGCAGTCTTGCATTGCCCTGTAAATTCAGTGCATGAGGAGGTCTAGCTGTGTAATTAGATCTGATCTAACCTATTATTCACACAGTGGTGTGTAAAGTACATGGAGAAACGGATTTGTTTAAGATGCCATCTAAAGCAACTAATTTTAATAACTGGACAAGCGCTGAGCCAAAGGCCTAGATTTTCTGTTTATCAGGAACTTTTGCTGCTTCCTATGCAAATTTGATAATATAATGAGTGTTGCGGCTTAGTTTGTCCTTGAGCGTACGTGCAGAACTGGCTGACTCCAAGGATGGGAACAAGATACATCTCTCCAAAGGCATGAGGGGCCCTCGTCATTTGCTCTACATACATCTCAGTGTTTAATGACTCGAGGGAGAACATTTGAATACTTAAATGAACATTACTCTTGGATATGAAGTTTTAATAGCACACATTTTAAGTTTGTCATCGACCTGCATAAATTTATAGCAAATGAGAATCTGTGCACAATGCATTACCTGCTTTGAAGTGAAAGCCTGTTCCACGACTGAAGAATTCATCCTCTGTGCACTTGATGTCCCAGAAAAATCAGTTCTGCAGTCTACAACTTGCTGGGAGAAACTAAACAGGAGCAGAATGGGTGAAAGTATTTCTACTACAACTATGTATAAACACATCAGGAGCAGCAGCTGCGGCTTCCATGGTAATTTTGCTTTTAGTTTCCTGTCAGTATAATGAGGAAAGAAAAGCTAGAGGACTGTCTCTTAATCATGGCATTAATTTTTTAGGCTAGATGTTAGTTGCATGTCAAAACTGAAATCTTTGTGGGTGGAAGTGATATATTTACCGAACACATTTGAAAGCCTTAGAATTCAAACCAATACGAAAATCATTTAAATGTGTATTTAGTCAAATGTACTTTCGATAGCATGAAATATGTAATAGAGTCACTTCTGTTTTGACTTCAAAACAGCTAGCTTTTGTTTTGTTTTGTTACTCAACCACACACCACTGTAGCTGGGTAACTTTCTCACAGGGTGGGATGGCAAGGAGCCATGGAAGTGTGAAAAAATCCTTGCAACCTCCTATGAAAGAGTCAGTAAAGGAAACCCAAACCCAGAAGGTTTTAGGTGCTTCTGCTGTTGCGGGTGGCAGGAGTGACACTTACGGGACTGGGTGAGCCTGGGAGCCGGGGACACATCCCTGGAAGCGCCTGTCTCTGAGTCACTGCAGCAGTTGAGCCGGGGCTAAATTGGAAACAGAAATACCAATTGTCATGTCACCCGGATGCTCTGCCTCCAGCCAAATGGTAGATGGAAAAAAAAATGCTACCAGATGTTCTTATGTTATTAATATTGTTATTATTGTTATTATAAATAATATTCTGCATTGGCTGGCTTTCACTCCTGGCACATCTGGAGCGCACATGCTTGGAAGAAGAGCCCTGGCAGCCCGCTGCTCCCCCACTTCCCGGCACACCTGTAAAAGAAGATGGACGGACCCTGCTCCCTGCCCGGAGGGTGAGGAGGGCTGCCCTGTGGTGGGGTGCATCCCACCCCGCTCCACTCCCACTGCTGCTAGTACCAGCCCGAGCACTCCAGCATCCAAGCGATGCTGGCCAAGCCCATACACAGCCCTGGGTTAATATGATGAGGTCAAGCTCTGCTGATCCTCTCGCTGGGCATTTTGCAGCTGGACGTTCCTGTGGTCTGAAGCACCTCTGGCCAAGAAAGCAGGATGCTAGGTGCCACTCGGCCAAGTTTCCTGTTTAAACCTTCCTATCTAACTTTAGACCGACGACTCCCCAAAAATGGTTCTGTGTAATTGCTCCCACTCCATGTCATCAAAAAAAAAAAAAAAAAAGAAGACTGGGGGTGAAAATGAAGAGGGCGGCATCACTCCACTGCGGGTCTCACTATAAACTTCAGCAAAGTCTGTGTCTTAATGATATGCCAGCTGCCAGGCGTTGTTGAACATAAGCACCAAACCAGTGCTGGAGTGGAAATTATCCCATTGTACTCATTCAAGCCAACTGTCTAGGAATACGGGAACAAAAAAAAATAATACTGGAGGAGGTGATGACAGTGGTTCATCAAAAAATTGTAAAATGCTAGGATACCCTTAAGCATATCGTACCAGTATTTGTATACCTCTATGCTGACAAAACACAGCTCCAGTGTAAATAGATGGAGCTTTATGAATTGACTTTTTTGGTCATGCTAATTATGCAAGAAGACAATATATTTTTAATTATTACATTGTGGTGGCATACAGAATGCGTAAAGCACTTCCCACAGACATAGGAAGATGCTGTGCCTGCCACTACAAGTTTACAGCTGACAAAAAAATGAAGTACAGCCCTCTGGAAGTCAGGTTTGCCTGAGAAGGCTGTACACACAACACATCTGCCTCCACGTAGCTCTGTGCCAAGGAGCGCACTGCTGCCCAGGTGGCTGAGGGCCCAGTGGGGCTCTCAGTCCCCCACCATGGGTTGCAATACCCAGCCAGGGGGGCACAGACCCACCTGTGTGTCATCCTTGCATTCCTAGATAGAAATGGGAGAGATGCCCTGTGCAGACGCTGAAAAAGGCCAGTGCCCGCAGTGGCTGGTGAGCCTCTTCCCAAAGGCAAACCCAAGCAAGGGAACCCCTGGCCAAAACAGCCAGCTGTGCTCTGGGTGAAATCTCAGCTGTGCTGCACACAGGAGCTAGCTGCAATCACAACAAAACCAGTCAGCGCATCTGACTTCTGTTGCTGTGGGTCTGTGTTGGAGCAATTCCTTTACCAGTGGTTTCAGTAACAACCATCTGTTGTTTTTATCTACACTTCAAGCAAGGGTCATTCTATGCGATCCATGCAATCAAGTTTTCAGGAGGATGTCTCCTTTTCCGAAAGGTTTGTCCATGCAGAATAGAAGAGTTTTACAAACTGGCTGGGGGTTTTCCAGTCTGTGACTATGAGAGGATGTTTGGGCTTCTGGAAATGCAGAAGCCGAAGGGAAAAGGCTGCGGTGAGGCACAGCCCCTCTGTGCACACCGAGAACTTCCCAGGCAGGTCACACAGGCGCTGCCAGCCAGAAGCCCTCCTGGGAACAGTGGCAGCCCTCACGGCCCTATGGCTGCAGACTAAGCCCTTCATTCCTCTATGGACTATCTCGGTATTTCTTCCAATTTTTGCTTTTGTTTCTTTCTCTTCCCCCTCCCTCCTTTTCCTTTTGCACCTCTAGGGAACAGAATCAATCAAGTATATATCGGTGGAAGTGGCTTTTTCAGACATCTCACATTCCCCCAACACGCTGCTGGAAAACAAAGCCGGTGCTAGTCTGAAGCAATAAAGAAACAGCGGGAAACCTTTTCTCTATTAAATCAACAAAGTATTGCCATCGATGTGAATAAGTCACAGATTTCATGCTTGCTACCTGAGAGACATCCACTCATCCTATGGAAAAGAGAGAAGCAATTAGGCTAAATTGTGGGGAAACAAGAAGATAAGGGTGTTTGTTCCGCTCTTCTTTCTCTGCTATTTCAGAACCCAGTAGTTTTCTGCTCCAAGTGGAAAATAAGGATCATTACTGTATTCAGCTTTGTTTTTTGTTAGATGCTTATAAATCTTGCTAATTAGCTGTAGAAATCATAAAAGCTCAACATCATGTTTTAATCATAAGCTCCTCGGGCCACTGATGTTCATGTTGTTCCCTGGATCCTCATTTCCATGTACAAATTACTAAGCCCATAACACTTTGGCAGCTCATCCCTCATGCCAATGATATTTCCAACAGAATTATTATTTCAGTAACTAAGCCACACGCCTACACCTGCAAAAAATAAAAATAAGAGAATAGCACAGCGGTGGAAGGTCCCCCCTCCTTGTAGGGGTGGAATATTAAAGCTTCTTCAAAGTAATTAAACACAGGTTTCAAGCATAAAGCTTGGCTGACAGATCAGTGAAACCATTTTCTCTTTCCCAAGAAGCTAAAGAAAAGTTCCCCAGTCAGCAGCCGAGGAAGACAGGAAACTGTAAGCACCGCACTTAGACAGCAGTGCTAACATGCTGAGAATTTCTGGGGCAGTACAACAGGTCCAAGGCATCATGGACACAGCTGTGAAATCAAACCTCAGTTGAATTCTTATCCAAATCACCATAAACAAGGTCAGCATCTGCTAAGACACTGGATAATAATAGCTTGCTTAATTATACATTTTCCCTGTAATTTAGTCCAGACCAACTTTCCTAGTGGCAGCGGAGGAGGGTATTTTCCAGTTCTTTTATGTTCCTGTGATTAGTGGATAATGCCCTCGGTGTATGTGCATGCATCTAATTTTCACTTTCAACTTTAATGCAATTTAACATTGTCAAAATAAATATTATTCTTCACTTTTCCAAATTTCGTTTCAGCGCTTGCAAAGTAAATATTTTGCTTAAGAATGTGGAAAGCCTGTGCCTGCTTACTGATGCTCGCTCTGAGGGGGAGAAGGAGCCCATCCCTCTATCGCAGCAGTGCAGGATTGCCCAGCAGCTGCTGGTGCTTCTTTCAGGGATGACAAGGTTTTCCTAACCTGTGGCAGAGGAGCAGGATGGATGACCAGGGATACATGCTTTGGCCATGTCTATCAAGTTTGCCTTAGATACAGCCCAAATAATAAAGGAGGAATGACATAATGGGATAAAAGCTTCTTCATTTTTTTGTTCCTGTATGTGAATTGCCATACTAAACTCTTCTTGGAACTGTTAGTCATCAGTCACATTCATTTACAGCCAGCAAGATGATGGTGTCAGTCAAATTTCTGAGCAGCTCAAAGCTCCTGTGCTGGGCATAGCTGTAAGAACTGCAGAAAATCAAGCTGAGCCAAGCTGTGCCATTTGGATTCCTTCACCTCTACAGTGGCATGGGTGAGGTGTCACAGGCCTCTGGTGGTTATTTCTCATACACCTAAAGCTTGTTGCTGGCAGCAAAGATCACCGTTGAGAAGAATATCTTGGCTTGCAGCTGCAGGAGAAAAGCATATAGGATCTGGTCTGCCCCAAGTGAGCTTCTCCAGCCCACGCCAGGGGAGGCTTAGGTGAGTAAAGGGGAGCTCTCTATAACTGCTCCCTTGATCAAACAAAAGGACCCCTCAAGATAGATAAGTCACGTTTTCTAAAAAAAAAGTGGATTAAAATGTCACTGATTAGGAGTTTCTGGTTAAGTCTTATTTTCTGAGTTGTTTTCAAGCAAGAGTGAAAACTGAAAACTGGCAAGCTTACAAGATCAATAGGCTTTACTTAAATGACTCACCAATTAGCATGTCTGTGGCTTTTAGCAACATTGCATTCTTGCCAGTCACACTCGTTTAAACTTTCCCTCATATATAAATTGCACACCCAGATTCATGTCTCATTTTCCATTTTTTATCTTTTTATCTATCTATCTATCTATCTATCTATCTATCTATCTATCTATCTATCTATCTATCTATCTATCTATCATCATCATCTATCTATCTTTTTTACCTCCCCTCCCCTCCCCTCCCCTCCCCTCCCCTCCCCTCCCCTCCCCTCCCCTCTCTAGGAAATTTGTCCGGTAGACAAGAATTGTGACTTGGGGACAGATGCCCTGTGGCATCGGGGGCACAAAGACTTGAAGCAGAGACCGAGGAGAGATCGCCAGGCTCCCTACGAGATATGTAACCAGGAGTTTCTACTTTGAGTTCAAAGGTCTGCAGCAGGTAGAGGGTCTTAAGAAATGTACTTTTTAGAGAATGAAGTGAGAGCTGTGACCAACACTGCTCTTCTCTCCAAGTCTGGCAGCAGCTCATGACTGTTGCTGTTTTGGGGGCAGCCCGAGCTACTCTCATCTATGCCTCATCCCTTGTGCCTGCGCTGTGGTGGCAGCAGCAGCATCCCACCCTCTCTCCCTCCCAGGAGGCCGGGAGGGAGAAGGTGCAGAGTGCAGCTGCTCTTGCCACGTGGGTGCCTGGTCTAGAGCCAGCAGGCGATGGCCTGCGGACAGAGTTAGCTTGCACGGTGTCTCAAATCAAATATAAATTCTCACTTTTAGCTAAAATATCTGCAAATAGCTAAGAGCCTGCATGCTTGAGAGGCCCGTCCCTGCCCTTGACTCTGCATGTGTTCATCTGTTCAGTTTGACTTTGCTGTCCCAGAGAAAGAGCTGTGAGCCCAGTGTCCTTCATGAAGGACATTGCTTTGACACTCGCATGTGAGACACGCAGCTGTGTTACCTTGGCCTAGCGAGCGGGGACACGGCCGCCAAACCTCAGTGACCCACTGAAGATGTCCTCTCAGCCCCTTGGGCAAGTGAGGCAGGAGTCCAGGGGTGCAAACTTTGGTGAGGTCAGCAGAAGCTCTGTCACGTGTGAAGCGTGCTCACATAGATTCTTGCCACTCATTAAGCAAGGGGAACCCAGTCTTGTGTCTGAGCCCTTGTTCAGCCTGGAACAGGCCAGATTTGTTGACCTTGAAGGTACACTGCAAACCACATTATTCCTTGTAGGCATCTGCAGAGGTTATAAGCCTGGGGAACATGTGGTTAAAAGGGAACTAGGCCATGTATTTACATGGTCTCATTTTATTCTTTTCCTTTCCCAGCATGGCACCTTATTTTATTTCCTACAAAAATGCCTACGGCAAGTGAGTAGGCACTTTTCTGCATGCAAGAAATCTGAAGAAATGAAAAGTCTTTGAGGGTCTTAAATATCACCTTGTGTTTAGCTAAGATGAAGCTTAGCAACAACCCAGACTAAGATGAGTTTATACCCAGGCACATAAATCTCCAGGGTGGTCTTAGCGTGTCTGCTGAATCCGCCCAGCACTCCAGCCGTGTTTCCTGCTGTGGGTTTGCACAGGTGCCTGCATAATTTGACTTCCAGCATACTGATTTCTTGCGATGAGACACCAGACTGAAAATCAAGAAAAAAACCCACATTACACCAGCTTAGCCTGAGATCAGTTTGCTGGGCTGGCAGTCAGGGGAAAACCTCTGGTGAACTGTGCACGTCTGACACGGAGCGTGGGGAGACCATCAGGCTCTGGACCCCGCAAGACTCTTTTTAGAAATGTGCTTTCCAGGGCTGACCTGCCCTGAGCATGACATAAGGGAGCCCACACAGTGAGTCAGTGCTGGGATTGAGTTCTTGGCGCTCGGTCCTCTGCTCACTCTGCTAAACCACACCAAGATTAAACCAACAGAGGCAAAGAGTGAGCCTGGATATGAGGGAATTTAGCAGGGAACCTGCCTTGACTCATTAATGGAAACTTTTGAAAACAGGCAGCAGCAGTAATTTTATTATATTTTTTTCCCCATGCTGAAACAATTTGTGTGCAGTAGAGTCATTCCCTGGAAAAAGATTTCTTTAATTTATCTTCTTTAATTATCACTCATCTTTAGCAGCATCTGGTTCTGATATTTTATTAGAAAGTTTGTTTGAACCAGGCCTGGGTGGTATTTCATTTTTTCTTGTTTCCATTTTCTACTATGATGGTACTTCCCGTGGTGGGAAGAGATCAGCTTTGCTTTATTTCATAAGGCATAATAAATCATATGGCTGTTCTACTTTAACATCATTATTACCTTGTAAGCATGCTCAGAGACATATCCTGCAGATTACTTGGTGTATTTACTTGAGGCTAGAATGCCAAGCATTACAAACAGCAGACTGGGTTCCTGTTGTGAAGATGTACATACTGCTTATGGGAAGATGTACTTTGTAGCCAAGATCTCAGCATCTGGCTGGTGATGCTGAGTAGCTTATGATGTCCAAACCAAAGCCTAATTTCTGAGAGGACTCCATAAAACTGGGCCCCTGTAATATTTCTCAAATTCTGCATCCAAAGCATGAGGTACTCGGCAGCCAGCTCCCTGCTGAGATTTCGAGCTGTAGTTTCTATGAGCAATTGTAAGCAGAAAAAAGATTGCTGCTCTTATGGGCCAGTTCTTCCCTTGCTAGTATTGCTTTTCAAAACTAGCTCCCTAAGGGACAAGGTGCCGCTTAGGTTATCCTTAACAAACATTTTGGTTTTACTGCTGGTTCTTTCTTCAGCTTAGTGTAATTTTCTTTATGGTCATATATGACCTTCTCTAAAGCAGCATAGCAGTGTCGGTCAGAAATCATCTATCAGATGAACATTATTTCACCTGTAGCAAAAAGATACCTGAACAGGCGAAAAATGTCTTTCAGAGAATTGCAGATATAAGCTATCACTGTCTTACATCTGAAAGGATTAAAATGAGATCATGAAGCCATCTACTAAAGGAGACCTTTAGATAGAAATAAAGGCATGCAGATGTCAGTTGAAGGTTTTCAGTACCTACAGTATAGTACTTTTCTTCCAGTGGCTTCAGCTTACTCAACATGCTGTTCTGGATTTTGTGGTATATACTTAGTTTGTGGTCTGCCTGTTTTCCCTATCATGCAATGTTTTCTTCTGGTTAGACAGAATTATGGTCAGTGTGGTAAGGGTGAATTAAATATGACCTAGCAGTCACTTGTCCTTATATACATAAACCAGTGAATGTTTGCTGTTGTCCAGCAAGGGCTGTGTCCTTTCTTACGGATGCCCACCTATAATGTCCACAGAAGTCTCAATGAAATTTCATCTCAATAAGCAGTTTGGTTTTGGAAAAGGAGAACTGCTAATCTTGAAATGCAGCACAGAAGAGCGATGCTGTGAGGATATGCTTGAATTATCACAAGGAGGACATGCATTAGCACTTCTTTCTACTGCCCTGGAGCTGGAAGGCAGGAACTGAGCAGTCCTGGTACATGCTCCATTGCAAAATCATTAATATGCTAATAGATAAATATGATTTCAGGTGGCTTGAAGTAGTCTAGCTTACTTATTTGCAGCAGGCCAATGGTCCTAGAAAGAGACATTACCTTCTTCAGCACCAATAGGCAATGCTTTCTCCTGATGGTATAAGCTTGCCCTTTGCATCTGTTTGAGCACACTCTGTCCCACTCTGTCTGACCACAGGACTGACAACACTTATGCCCCTGTGGTGTTGGGGCTCTGATGGGCTGCAAAGCCCACAAGAGGATTAAAAAAACTAGTTTGGCTCTGATGTCAGGCACTGTCTGATGCTCTTCTTGGCATGAGAGACGCGGAGGAGCCAATTGCCAATGTCTGACCAGGGTGATTCAGGACGAGCTGAACTGTGGGGCTCACAGGGCGGCCTTCACATCTATTGTCGCACCAGAATTTGTTACTGGCAACTGGGTCTTGACCTCACCATGAGCTCTGAGTCTCGGCCAACGGGGGAGACTTCAAGAGTTTGGGTCTCATCTCTCCTTGAGTTGCCAGGAGCTGCAGTACAGGGAGAAAAGGTTTCCCAAATACGTCCAGCCATCTTTGCATGCCTGTGGACTTTCCCTCAAGGACAGTGTAACAAACTATGCCCACAAAGCGTCAAAACTGCTTTCTCAAAAGTATATTTTGTTTCCTTTTCCAAAAAGCATTTCTAAAATGAGAAATTCTTCCCCATCCTCCAAGTTATCCAAGGCTCTGCCCCTTTGGCAACTGAGGCAGATCTCACTTCTGCAGACACTACAGCGAATGCCTGAGTCTCGGTCTGGTGCCCCTGAACAGCTCCCCAAGATCTCCCTGGCTCTGAAAAGAGAGTCCTGCTGATGCAGCCAGAGCTCATTTGTGCTTCTCGGTTGTCAGACTTTTGGCTCTGTTTTTCCCAGCCAGTTCAGTAGGCCCTGCAGGAAGCTGAACCAGACTCCTGCGAGCCCATGACTTTCCCATTGTCCTGTGTTAACTGCAGGGCTGGCTGAGTGCAGACCATTTTTCTTGCCTTCCGATTGTTTTCTTTACAGTCGGCTATTAAACTTAACCAAAATATTTGTGCAATAAACAGTTATTAGGCCAACGCACACTGTTAAAATTATTGTGGAGTGGCTCTGTGTCCATCACACCACGCACTACCCAGCCAAAAACGCAACAGGCTGCTCCTTGCCCACCACATACACAGATGTTCCTAGGACATCGACTTTAGAGTGAGGCAGCATGATGAATGGAGAGGGATGCCTGCCCTGACACCTGTGCTCTTCCAATTAGCCTAAGCAATCTACAGGACCAGACATGTTTCCAAAAGGTTTTGTTAAGAAGATTTGAACTGGGGTCACGTGGCAAGGTTTGGTCTTGGATATTCTTAATCTTGTTTCATTGATTTTTGGAACAACGGTGAAGAGATTGCCCAGTTCTGAGGTGAAGTATTAACAGGCAGCAACTCAGTTTAATCAAGGGTATAACATCAAGGCAGTGGAAGGTTGTCGTCGTTTGTTTCACTGCATTAAACACAGGACATCAGAGTGTCATTGCAGTGGCTAGAGAGCACAGGCTTTTTATTCAATAACAAGAAAAGCACATCTTCATCGCCTTTGCTGGATTTTAATGGCTAACCCAAAAAGGAAACAAGCAAGGACACTAATGTGCTCTTTCATCTCTAGCTGAGTCCCACTCTGGTTCCCCTCTGGGACAGAAGTGTGTTTTTTGTAGGGGTACTCTGCACACGGAGAGTGTGGTAAGAGGAAGGTACTATGGAGAAGAGAGACCAGCAATCCACTTGCACTGAAAACAGCCTGGCGTCCCACACAGAGGGGACAGAAACTGATCCACAACACTCCTCCTGTCTCAGCAACCCCGTTTCAGGGAACAACAAAGGACTTCATCCTCCTGGGGTACCAAACAAATCATCTTTTTGCACTGACAAAGCCACTGAAATAGAAGGAAACAAAAGCCTCCCTTGGAAAGGTGGGAAATGGTCCTGTAATTAGCAAGCTGGATCTCTTTTTTTTCTGTGCTGTGTTTTTAGGCTGTTGTGGACGTAAACTTGGCCTTGGCTGGACATAAACTTGGTTGAAATGGCAACAGCTGTAAACTTCAAAGAACAAATTCCTCCACACTTTTTTAATAAGTGTCTACCCTCATCAGCAGACAATCTGCATGGTTCAGCTGAGTTTCTAATTGTCCAGTACTTTCATGCACGAAGTACAAGCTATGGTTTCTCAGTCTTGTTTTAGGACACAGCTCTCAGCCGTTAGAGGGAAATTTTTCCATATTGCTCACTGACAGGATATGGAAGGAGCAAATATTTTGCTGGAAAGACCTGGGGTTATTCCCTAACAAATTGAGTGTGGTATCTGTGGCTTGGCATGAACATCAGCACCAATTTTTCTCACTGTAGCCCAGAATCACTGTGAGATATCTGACTGCCCCAGCAGGCACGTAGGCAGGTTAGTACACTCCTTCCAGGTATTTTTTCTTTTACTTTCTATCAATTCACTCCCAGGAGCATCCTAGAACTGATCTAGAACACGGTTCCTTCTTGCTCTCTCTTCCTCTTCTGCCATTTTCAGCCTTCTTATGTCTGAAATTAAGTGGAGAAAGGAAGAAATACAACATGATGTTTAGGCCAGAGGTCCCTTTTATGGGGCCCATTTATGGCTTATCTAGTAAGTATCCGTTTTTACTGCTGAGCGTTTCTTGCCTTTCCCTTTTTCTTTTGTAAGCCTTAGTGGCTGAGTGCTGCTGAGTATTGATTGTATGGCACTTGGGTCTTGGTTCACACCTTCACAAAATTTGGGAAGAGCTTCCCATGCCTTCAGCTCTCAGAAACAATCACAAACGAAAATAACATTTGCATTAAATCTAAATGATGTGGTGACATCCTTGCCTTGCTGAGTCTGACTTCAGGATCGTAACTTGATTCACAGCAGGTCAGTGCCATGGCCTGTGACTCTGGGACTATTCTGGATACATTGAAGAGCCATCAGGACCCAGTTGCCAACTCGTCATTGTACTGAGATATTTCTCTTGTTCTTGTGTAAATAACAGTAGATTTCTTTTTCAAAGGTGTCATTTCCCATTTCTTCCTTATATTCTTCTAACTCTTCTGGAGCAAATAAGGGCATCCAGCCTTAGCACTGGTGATCTGATCCCAACACCCAGTACTTCTGATTTTAACTGACAATAAAGACATAGCTTATTGCTTCAGTAAAGCAGCTTTTCAGATAATATGTAGACCGACTTGGGCAACCTGGTCATTTTCAAGGCACGTAGTGTGTTTTGAATTTATATCCTTCCCTCACTCCCCATGTATATCTGTGTCTTGACCTTTATTAGGGTTTTTTAAGAACAGATTGCACAAACACTCTCAGCTGTATTTAGCCTGCCTCACATTAAAAACATGGAGTAAATGATTTCTCGAGAACCCTTCCAGCCTTGCTTCTGGGATGTTTATGACTCTCACTTTACATGCAAATGTACCATGCAAAAATGTTATCCTGCATTTTCTGTCTCCTTTTGGATGTCCCCTTATGCGTTTCATTGAGGGATCAGTTTTCTATTTGTTAGATTCCTTTTTTAGTAGCTACAAGGCTGATCCTGTAGATCAGTTAGGCTGTGCTGAACAAGGAAAAGGAGAAGCTTTCAGGTAGGGTTCCTTCACTTCTCTGAACACAACCTATCCTGGGGATCCAGCTCTGCTATTTTAAAAAATTCTATTATTATTATTGCAGATCACTGGGCTTCCATATGGGATCAAGTAAAATTCTGAGGGTTGGTTTGGATCTATTCTGCAAATCAAGTTAAGTCAGAGATGGCTTTCTCGCTCTCCCTTCTTTCCCCCTAGTTGTGTCAAAGTCCTGGGCTGATTCACAGGAGTGTTTAAAGGGTCCTTTTAGGAACAGCTGTTCCTCAGTAGAAGCAGCTCCTGCCTAGGTCAGACAGTTGATGCACTTCAGGGAACACACTAGGACACTGCGCCATCAGCAGTAAGTCTCGTTTACTGAAATGTTAGAATTACCTCCGAGATGTATAAGGAAGAAATTCCATTTTTGTCTGAAATTTAATCTAGTCAGCTGACTGAATGGATCACAGAGCTCTAGTTTTGAATGCCTTTATTTTGTGGGGAGATGTTTTCTTGTAGGGATGTTTCCACTTATGTCAAATAAATTTTACTGCTCTTTGGTATGGAAGCCAGATGCCACTGTTTGCACAACAAAATGCTAGTTTTTTTGTACACTGGGATGCCAAGTAGATGTATTAATATATGGCCACATGTATACATTCTCTAAAGTCTCTTCTGGTATCAGTAGGGGATGAAAAGAATATATAGATAGATTTACCGGAATAACTACAGATAACTAGAACAACTTGTGGGCCGTAAGCTGGCGTTTCCACTCCACAGGATGGAGGGGACCAGTCTGCAGCTGGGTCTGCTCCCAACACAGCACTGGATGTAGCTGGCGTGAATACCTAGGCAGAGGAGTAAGGAAGTACTCCCAGGTCCTGCCAGACAGACACGGGCAAAATGCCCAGCGCTTGTAAAGTGTTTTGGAGCAGGGATAGATGATAGATAGCAAATCTTGCATTCTTAATACTTACAAATTACCTTTCCAAAGACACACTTCCTTCCTTTCAGCCAGCTGTTCTGCCTCAGCACTCTTAGCTGGTAGTTTTCCAGAGCTGCACTGTGAGTTCAAATTAATTTCTTGAAAAATCTTCCTCCTTGCTGCAGTTTTCTTCCCCCTCATTTCTGAAGCTCTGTCAGCAGAGTCTGCTGTGGTGTTTAAGAAAGTGTTAGTTGAACCATGGTTATTTTCAGCAGTTCTTATTCTATTTCATAATTTAACTTGATGAGAAAAATACTGGTCAGTCAAATATCTTCATCGACTTTTTCTGCCCATTGCTTGCTGTCAAAACAAAATGTTTGTGAGCATTTCTTTTTGTTTGTATTACGTGGGTTTAGGCAAGGGCTCAATCTAGTACTTAGCAAAGGCAACAGAGTCCTTTCAACTACAGGTTTGCACGGGCATTGGATCAGCCCGTAACTGCCTGTATCTGTATTTTTTGCCATGGAAGTTAAAAGCTTGGGGGCCTAGATTGGGAGAAAGTCCAGTGGAGACTTTCAGGGACTAAACAGGGAAAATCCAATGGATAGAAAAGGGAAATCTACTTGAACTACACCTTCACTTTTTTTCTATTTCCCGAAGTCTGGAAGGACAGCGAGAGATTCTGACTGTTTGCTGCTGACCCCAGTGATGTAGTTACTCAGCAGTAGGTGCTGTTACTGCTTCAGCGTATTCTGGCAGCTATCCCTATCTCTGTGTACTAGGATCATGGACTGTGTATGGATGACTAGTACAAGGGAGGGCAGTCCTCAATTTGATGTAGGGTAATGTGCTCAGATCCCAGTATTGTCAGTCTGATTGTCTGATCATCCAGTTCTTTACATCTTTATGTGTGTCAGCTCCTTATCAAGAAAATAGGAATAATAATATTTTGATATTATTATATCTTGAGTATTATATATGAATTATTATTATTATGATGGTGTGCTAGAGCAAATGCCCATCCAGCCCATTATCTTCTTTCTTACCAACAAGCAGTGCATTCTCAAAGCAGAAGTTCTTGGTCACAACCTTGGTGATTTATGTGGGAGCTTTTAAAAGGAGGTTGCGCTTTTTTTTTTATCCCATCCCTTTAGCAGTAGAAGAGACATTAAGTTACCTCCTCAGCTGTCATAATTCACCGCCTGGCATATTCACTTAAACCTTGTTGTTCTCACTTCTCCTTAGTGCCCTGGCCTGTGACCTGTGACAGATGCATGCTCTGATTCATGGTCTCTGCTGCCCGGTGACTGATGGCTCGTGGGAACAGTAACCTCTTCAGCCGCTGCCACTAAATTTGGCAAGGACTGTGAATCATAGCCCTAAAATTAGGGGAATTGATTGAATATCTCTGTGCATCTTAGCTGTATTTACTCATCACGTCTGTGCACAGGTTTCGGACTCAATATCCCCCTCTAGGCTATTTATATAATGCAATCATCCCTGTGTGTTTTAGAAATGTTTAACCTTTCTTTTAAACCAGACTGATCATTGTATTCTTATTTAAAGACAATGTCAATGAAGTACCACAGGTGAATTTATTGCTAAAAACGCCCTCTCTGACTGGGCAATCTGTTTATGCCAAAGTCTGATGGTCTTCCTTTCCCTTCTCACTATGAAATTTTTATTAGGGTCTTCCATGATTAGTTTTGGAACAGGGACACGAAAGGGGCAGCTTTCCAAGAATGGCATTGTCTGCATTCACTCTCAGATGGATTTTTTTTTTGTTATTTATTTGTTAAAAGATATTTCATTCAGAGAATCCCTGCTGAGCTTTTTATTGCAGAAAATTAGGGATCATAAATCGTCTCCCAGAAAACTATAAATCCAGTACTATTGAAACATTCCATGGGCAGAGCTTGGCTCTTTGATGAAATCACTCCTTTTTCTTGTATAATTTATGAGCTTTTTTTCAGCATGGGGGGATTTATGCTTTTAAATTGCTCACCAGGGTTTTATTGAATATAATTTGCTAGCAAATTTATATGAGCCAAATATATTGCATTTTATCCACAATTATGAGCAATAAAATTGATGGGGCTTTACTTTTCATTTTCTTCTGGCAAGCAGAGGAAACATGAGTTTATCCTGAACTTGGAGTGAGGTTTCTCTGGGATACACGTGTACAATTAAAACAGAAAAGAGTGTAGTCAGCAAGACAGAGGTGCCATTTTGGAAACTTTATTTGGTGTATGGCAGGAGGCAAGCTAGATTTCTCTCGCTCCAAAGGGACTGTAAAACACTGAGGAGCTGAGTTAAAGCCACTGAAGCCTATGACACACATTGACTTCTGTAGGATTTGAATCACACTGTTGGGAGAGAAGGTGTAGATAAGCTGTCTAAGACCTGCTTGTCTTTCAAGGTCCCCTTTGGTCCCATTTTTCTGTGATATTTTGATTTTCATGTGGTTTATCCTGGTTTATTGAAAGGCATAAACAAAAACATCAATATAACCCTACCTTCTATGATGTATTTTATTTATCTAAGTTGTGTTTATTTCTGTATGCCTATTTTCCTTGAGGATTTTTCTGACTGACAGAAAATACAAATGAAACTCCACGTATCATTAATCTCTCTAAGGCAGAAGGAGCCATAAAAATGCTCCATGCCCTAATTCTTAACAGAATGTTCCTTCTGGGTATTGTTTCCTTGAGGTGAGACTCCTAAACGCATATTTACCTTCATAACATGGTCAGATGTGAATACTGCAGCTTGCTTCCGAGTCGGTGTGTGACATTTGGGGGTGCGCTGGGCCATGCAGGTGACAGAGTATGTGATGGAAGAAAAAATTAAGGGGCAAGACTGCACCTGGACGAAATGTCCCTCCTAGCAGGGCCTTACCCTGCCTTGAGCTCTGTGCTGTGGACTCGTACCTGCTTAAGGGCCACCAAGGCTGTGGAAGCCCTGCCTGCCTCTTTGTCTGTCCCTCTCTCTGTTGGCTCCCTAGGTGCTGAGTCACGTCCCTCCATAGGAATACCAAACCCTTACAACATAGACTTATGGTTTGGGAGAAGAAATGCTTAAGCCAATTTGGCTGAACCGGGGCAAGGTGGTTTGCAGACACACATGACAGAGGAGTTTGGAAAAAGGCTGAATTTAGCTGTTCTAAAATGGAAATAAGATGGTGGGAGTTTCAAAACCAGGAGGGCACCAGCCCCTGGTTTGGACCTTGTGGCTGTCCAGGGGATGGGGCACTGACCCACCTCCGTAACCTCACTCTTCACAGGAAGGAAACCACTTTCTGTCCTTAACAGGGAAGAGTCTGGAGCAGACACTCTAAGGAGGATCCTTGTAACTCTTCCCTCCCTTTTTGGCCTTCTCCCTCAGGTTTCACAGCAGGAGGGCTCAATTTGGCACAGAGCAGGTACCTTGAGGTTTTCTTTGCACTAAAGGAAATTAAGACTGCAATTTGAAATGGGCAAATCAAAGGAAATTCAAAGTTTAAGACCCGCATACTCTTTCAGCTATTTGTCCCACAAGAGCCCAAGCTGTTGGTATAGCCAGTGCGTTAAGAGTGAATATCCTGTCTGGCTCATGCCCATTTTTTGCCATAGCTATATTATTATTTAAACATTCTATATGTTTTACACTTTATGTATACAGAGTGATGATCGCTGGGGCCATAATAATGAAATATGACTTTCTTAATGAAATTTCAGTCCCAGTTCATTTCACTGCTGACATTGAGGTGACTGCAAATAAACACTTTCCAGAAGAGTCAGTTAAATGGCTGCATAAGCGATTTATCAAATACTGTTACATTTAAATAAATAAAAAAGAAGTACTCAAGTGTGGTATATTACTGCCTGTGGCTTTGTTCCCAATAACCTCACTCCTTGTCTTTCTGATAGTTAGATTCCCACTGACAGAAAACAAATCTCTCTCCAACTTGGAGAATTTTATCAGATTTATCTGAATGTCAGATGAATGTGTAGGAAACAAATGGAGTCAGCAACATGATTTAAATTAGAAGTCTAACAATTTACAGTCTCCACTGGTTTCTCATAAACCTTATTAATGTTTGGCATTGCGTACCAAGGAACTATAAATAACATTCCAAAAGAACTTTTATATCTGCTTAGACTCTCGTTATATGTCTTCAACACAGCTTAAATAATGTCAGTAATACCTTCATCATGAACAGGAAATGAAAAAGTTACCCCATACATGTTTTGTCTTTTAATCAAATATTATTTTCTTCTTAGAACTGCAGAACTGTTGTGGGTTGTTTTTTTTTTAATAATTATTTTATTTACTCAAAACTTATGGCTACAATTTCCACTTGTGTTTCTAGATCTCAGTAGGGTGCAAACTCCTCCTAACTGAACAGAGCTGAGCAGTTTCTTCACATCCCTCTCTGCAGTTGTTCCCTCTCACCTCTTCACCTCGACTGCTGTTGGAGACCAGGCTCTCTCCTCAGGGATGTGGGCAGGGGCAACACTGTGACACCATGAGCTGCCCACGTGAAGAGGGGGAACAAGGAAGGAGGGCACCATCAGGCATTTCTAAAATTGAGTCTGATTGTAGCAGAGCAGGAGGTGAGAGAGATTTGCAGACACCCTGCCCAAACTGCCCTCACTCATTTCTTATATTCTTAATCCTCTTTCTTTCTCCTGTCTTTTTCCTCTCCTTTTCTCCTGTCTATGTGCAAAAGTTTCATTTCCTTCCTTAGAAGAACGGACCCGGATTTTCTTTTCCATCCAACACATCCAAACACTCCCCTCCAAAATGCAACTCTGTTCTGGAATCATCTGTTCTCAATCTGCTTCGTGTCCTTGCTGTTTTGATTGCTTCTCTCAGCTGGAAAACTAGTTCTTCAGGAAAAGATGTAGAATTTCTCTGTTTCTAAAACACTGTGAAACTGCCAGGCTCTGAACCTATGAAGTATCACCTAGGGTGGGATTCACTGGGCCAAATGCCAACACCTACACCGGAAGATATACTTTTGCTAAGTCAGTGAATTCAGAATGAATATTTTGTCATGAAACTGGCACCTAATCATGTTGGTATCTAGTAAATGAACAAGGCAACAGAGAAGCAACAGGCATTGTGCATCATACATATACTAAAGGCAAGGAGAATAAATTATGAAAGAGTTAGTGATCTGGAAGAAAACCAAATAGTAGAAAAAAGCAAAAATCCAACAAATGTTGCCCATGTCAACACTGTAAAAAGATGATCAGTTCTTTACACGTATGCAGAGTGCATTTATCTAAACTAAATTTAGAAGCTTACAAAGCCTACTTGATGTACAGCAAAAGAAAAGAAAAAGGTATTTTGGGAGAGCAATTCATCTGCCCTGTTCAAGAAGTCTGCCTTAGGAAGAGATGAACTGCATTTTAGACCTGTCTTTTTCTACCCATTAACTATAGAGGGAGGTTAAACAATGAGTAGATGTCCATTGGCATCTAATAGTAGGTGAGATAAGCCTCGGCTGCCGTAGTGGAAAGGATGCTGAAACACACATCGTTCCAGGAGCGATGTGGTGGCCTTCCACTGTGACTCACCATGAAGAGCAATGAGATGGGCTGCATAGCCAGTGCTTCATGCACACTGCTGGGGCCAGTTCCCTGGGACTGGTGCAAAGTGGTATATGACAAGCCAACCCGCATCAGGGGAAAGACACTGATAATGTCCTACGTACAGCAGCTCCCTGTGAGACGAAATCAGGGAAGAGTGGCATTCTTGTAATTAGCTCTGCTCCTTCTCAAGGCATCCAGACTCCAGGTCACTTTGTCTGCTTGACTCTCATCACCACCTCTTGCCCTTCTTGGACAGCCCTTCCCACAGCACTTCAAAGGTTCACAGGTAGAGCCTGGAAACCCTCATCCAGCCAGCTTTCCAGGGTTGCTCTCTCCTTTCACAGAATGATAGAATCATTCCACTTGGAAAAGACCTTTAAGATCACCGAGTCCAACCATTAACCTAACACCGCCAAGCCTACCACTAAACCGTATCTAACCACCTCATCTCCACAAATGCCTCCCCTTAGCCCTCATCAGTACTTGTGTTCCTCCATTTGTCTGCTCCCTTTATTCCCATCCAGACCATTACATCTGTGATGCAAACTCTCATGGCTGTCTCTCCACCCAGGCACCTGCACTCCCCCTCTCATCTCAATGGGGCAGGTGAGACCCTTTTCTAAAGTATTAAGGAAGTCAGCACACAGCGGTGAGGCTTCACTTGCAATTTTTGGTTTTAGTCTGGTTCCTAACAAGGCACTTAGATTCAGAAGGGCCTTTGGAGCCAAAAAAAGGAAAGAAAAAAAAGTGCCAAAGGCAGAAAAGGAAAGAATACAGACAAAAATTAAAAAGCCACAGAAATGCTCAAAGAAATATTTCAAAGAGGTGGCAATTAGATTTAGCCCCTCAGAATGATGTGACAGTTTCAAAGGCAGAAATATTTGACATTCAGTAGCATAAGAACTGGTGGAAAATTAACTCCAAGAATGTCTAGCCATGAAGCCAAATGTTTCTTCACCTACAGAAGTCAACTGCTAGAAAAACAAAACCTTTAGCTTGACCTTCAAAGAACAATTAGTGGCTGATTTATTGACATGGTTTTCCAGAAAATGGACAATACTTATGAAGACATTGAGAAGACCGTATAATAAATTATATTTTCTTTGAGCTTCAAAGGATGTAGTCAATTTTCCACTTTAAATAAACTCTGCCAGGGTGTCCTTTTGTTAGGTCTAAGAATTAAACAAAATAACAGCTTTATTGTAGCATGTGGTTTAGCAATAGACCTGAGGCTACTACGCAATATTAAATCTCCACAATAAAAAAGAGGAATAATTACACACTTTGTTATGAAAATTACATGATAAGTTCATTAGAAACCTCTCTCAAAATAAAGCTAAGTACATGGTAATTCAGTTTTCCACTACTAAGTTATCTCCTCACTATGACTATTTGAGGGAAATTGTGTTCTGTATGGAAGTCAGAAACCACTGTAAGATGTGAAGTCCCACAATCCCTTCAGGTGGGGGAAAGAGAAACCCTGTCAGAGGTGCTTTCTATTTTTGAAAGCTTTTTTTTTTTTCCTTTTACCCTCAAGTGCTATGACTATTGGTAGTAGCCATCTCTAAAAGTGCTTCCAAAGCTACATGGCACTCACAAAGCTGAGTTTAGGCTGTTAACATACAAGCGAGATTTGTGCAATTTTTTCAAAGTGCCTAAGTTCCGTTTTCGAAAGGGATTTGAGAACCTAAGAGCCCAGATCAATCACCCGACTCCTGCAGCATAGCAGGTTACCACATGTCTGCTAAGCTGCAATACCTCTCCGTGTGTCTGCTTTCAGTCTGTGGCAGCTCTGAACTTAACTCATAATGTGAGAGGTTTAAATTAGGTCAAATTACATGACACTTGTATGCACACAGATATTTACTGCCATTCAGGTTATGCACAACCTCTGGTAACTCCTGGCCGGACAAGTTTGAGTAACCTGACCGAGTGTTTGATCTCTACGTACCACTCAAAGTCAACAGGGCTTAGTAACAAAGGCACTTCTGAAAATTTTACTCAGAAACTGGCAATTGTTTGTGAAGCACCCATGTCTGATTGATTTAAGGAGACCCTAGAAATTTTAGGAATATAACAGTAGGCGGCCTGTAAGAGGACAATACTTGCTAAAGGAGCTGCTTGTCATCAGATGATCAATCTAGCATTGGTCCATATGCCATGTTATACGACTGGTTGTTCTCATGTAGAGATTTACTGCTTAAAAGTGCTTTAATATCTTCTCTGTGGAAAGTGTATGATTTGTGTGATGACACAGATGAGGGGAGTGACTTCCATTCATCACAGGCCCACCAAAAATCCCAGTCAAGGAGAAGAGCCCAGCACGAGCACTTGTACGGAGACCTCAGGCCCGGAGATGTTCCTATATGCCTCCCATTTGGGGCACAGGATAACAGTGCTGGAAACGCAGCAAAACATTCTTCACTTCAGCACTGACAGGCAAAGACCCAGAGAGGAAGGCCTTGGGGAGTGCCTGAGATACTTGAGAACAGCCAACGTTTCCACGTGGCTGCTCACCTGTGAGTTGTGGATTGTTTTTATGACACTTTTTTTTCTGAAATACTCTTATTCTGGACACTTAATGCTTTGCTGGGGAGTCCTTTCATAACCTTGCCGTTTTCTGCAGACACAGCAGAGCAACAATGGTTGAAAAAAAGATTAATGCCTGTGATTTGTGCAAATAAAGTCATCTGAAGCAATAACCAGAACATGGCTTTATTCAGAAACGGCTTTTGCTGGAAGAATTTCCTTTTGCAGATAATGTCAGGGGTTATTCTACACAGATTTTAGCAATTCCCTACTGCCTTGTCACTTTGTTTGGCTCCTGTTCTGCCAGCTGTCTAGAAAACCTGAATGAAGGCCACTCTGCGTAAGTGGCAACAGCCAACCTGCACATTTGCACAGAGTCTTGCAGCTGGGAGTTGTTGGACTTGCAGTAAAAGCTTCAATCAATTGCCATGAGAACTGGGCTGAAACCAGACCATTCTGGATTGCCAGTAAATTAAGGTCTCCTTGTGCTATATAGCACATGTACATCCTGATTCAACCTGACTTTATTTCTGTATTGAAATAAGAGAGGCTGAGTATGAACTGATTAGAAGCGAACATCAAAGATTTGTATAGATTTTAAATAACTGATTCTCAGTCCATGTTGATGAAGCAGCTTAATATTAGCATACCGTATCTAGAAATAGGGAAACTGATACAGACATTTCCAATAACTTCTAGGTCATTAAGTGAACACTTCAAGAGGAAAAAAAAAAAACCATTCTTTTTTTTTACAACAACGTAAGGAGAAGGCCTACAGTGTCTTGCACTAGCCACAAACTTGGCAGTCCTGCTCACAGGCTGTTTTTAAAAATTGCTCTAGCCCAGTGCCCCAAGCCACACAGGGAGTCAGTGAGAAGAGCCAGGTGACAGCTAAGGAGTTTCTAATCACTGCTTGTGTTTTTCAGCTTCTAACCCAAGCTTCTGGATTAAATACAAAGTGAGCTATCAAGTAAATGCACTCATGCCATATGCTAGAAACATCACAAAGCTTTGTTGGCCATATAAAAATCGCTGCACATGGGAACAATAACTCTTTCTTGAAAACCAAATAACTATTCTGATCTAAATCAATCAGGCCTAAGAAAGACAGAAAATCTACCCCTTTCAAGATATGGTCATTGTGCAAGTGTTAGGAATATAACAGATTTTAAGAGACACACTCTCTGGTACCTGTCCTTCTCAGAGCTATTGCTTTTATGTCTGAGCTATAAGATCTCTTATGCCAGTATTAAAATGGCCCAGAGGAAATATCCCTGTCAGTGATATAACTCCTTACAAGTCAGAGTCCTTAACTGGAAGCCAGTCCTCCTGGTTGATAGAGTGATCACTGCAAAGCATATAGTGAAGTTTTGGTTAAGTTTTCCCTTGCACCTTTTCTCCTCCATTCCTCATTTTCAATGTATGATAACTTGAGAATTAAATCCAAGACAAATAATTTGTAGAAACCTTGGCAGTCATTGCTTTTTCAGATGTGTAATGTAAAACTGAAAGGCAACTGTATGTCTCAGTTCAGTTTCTAGCCACAAATTTGTTTGAAGGGATAATGACAGATGGGTCTGAGTAGATCTACTTTGCTGTTTATATTTAAGTGAAGCTTGGGAGACTTTTGAGGATGTTATTTAACAAAAAAAAAACCAGAAACAACGGAAAGGAAGATAGCACATCAGAAAACCTACACACCTCATAGAGAAGTGACGGAGGCATATATGGGACAGGAGCTTTCACTTTTATATTACCTTGAGCAATAAACTTAGCTAATTTCTGACTGGGACGCTCAAATACAACAAAGACACAAGCCAACAACAATAACAAGAGTGAGGGATCTCAGCTTCCTCTGTCTTGCCAGGGTTTTTTCTGGTGGGACAGGAATGCCTGGGCAGAGGGGATGCAGCCCTCTTCTCCATTTGGGTTGTTCTGGGACACAGTTGTGAACTGCAGCCTTGTCCCTCCTGACACCCCAAATGACCCCAGCCAAGGCCAGAGCTGCTCCATGCGGGACCAGGACCTACATAGTTCCCTTGAAAAACAACTGGTTCCCCACGGGCTGGAATGAATGAGCCTAATTAGCTATGGTTGGATCCCATGGCTGAGCAGGCACCAGCTCTGGCCAAAATCCCTCCTTGGACTGGGGCATCTCTGGGGTCCTGCTCGCTGAGCTGTGCTCCCTAACCAGTGAGGACAACCAGCACACAGCTTCAGAAGTTGCTTGAGTGGAATGGAAGGACAGCAGATGAACATGCACATGGGTGGAGTGGCTGCACTGTTGCCAGGGCAGGCAGGCAAACAATTCAGTGTTTACTATTTTAAATATTACAACTGCAAATGCAATTATCCGTGTGCAAAAATATGAAGGAGAGAAAAGAGGGTTGTGGGATGACCTGGAGGAATACAGCAAAGTTAAAGAAGGGGATTTTGCAGCTGAGCTTTTCAAGGTCAGCCACCAGCTTGATTATCATTAAATGTTGCAAACAGAAGGCAAAACAGAATCATGTGACAGCAAAATTCAATTTTTAGCAGTGGTTTGGGGTTTGTTTACTTTTTGTTTGTTTGTTCAGCTAGCATCCCACTGCTTCATCCTTATCACTCTGCCCAAAACTTGCTTTGCATATACAGCAAGTCCTCAACAAAAATCTCGCAGTCTGATCAAAGCCAGAGAAGGGAAGAGGTCAAAGCACAGGTTATAATGTGCTCAGCTCCAGGGAGCTCTGTGTCACATATGCATGTGTGTATATAAACACAGTCCTCTCTGCATGATGCACTGACAGTAGGTAAGATTCATGGAGTGTGCTGGTCAGGAAGCAGCACTGTGCTGACAAAACTTCATGGCAGTTGTGAGATAAGAAGTGCAAAATGACCAGCTGCAGAGCAGACCCTTTCCAGGCATGCCTGGGTACTTGTCCCCATGCTGAGTCCTGGATCTTGCAGCTATTTTCTTCACGTATGGAAAAAACAGTGGGAAATATTTAAGATTCTTCCTGAATAGTAGCATAAAAAGTGATTGCAATAGCCCCGATGTCTGGTTGTTCATGACTTTACTCTCCTGTGTGACTCCTGCCTGGCTCATCATTGAAGTGCTGCTGGAGCCACAGCATATCTTGCTGGGCATGAGAGAGAGCTGTACTTCCAAATATAAACTCATAAATTCAGAGATTCATGAAGTGTGAGCCAGCAGAGATTGTTGTGACAATTTGTCCTGATCTTCTCCATCATGTGGGTCATGGAGTACTGTGTATGTGTCTAAGAATCACTGAGTGCCAGTTCATGGAGCCTGACTTTATTTAGTATGATTCAAAAATCAGGCTAGCATGCTGCTTGTCTTTGTCTCCTCACTGCTTCCAATCTTTATTTGGCTTCAGTGAGCTTGTCTTTCTCAAACTTTCCTCTATATTACCATTAGGTCTCAGTGTGTAGATGTACTTTCAGACCTAAGGTCTTCTGCCTGCCCAGTACCAACAAGGCAGTTTGTTAGAGGAATCTGCTTAACTGTATTTCATGGCCAAGGCCAGCTAAGCTTGCTCCCCAGCATGAGCAGCTGTACTGTGCACCCCCTGCAGTGCCATTGAACAGAGCTGTGTGGGGGAAACTCCAGGACTGGGAGTCCACCTCTAGTTCTACTTTGCCGTTTCTCTCCCACAAATTCCTCTCCTTCTTCTCCCTCTCCCTCTTCTCCCTCTCCCTCAGACGTTTCCCCTGTTCAGCTCCCAGTTGCTGACAATATGTCCTCTTTTGCTGCCTTGACTCTAGTGCTTAGGTGTATTAGTGCTCAGGTACCTGATTACTTTTCATTCCTTTCTTTGCTCTCTACTGATTTTGCCATAACTGAATCCATCTGTTGTATCTGACCGACAGGAAGATGGGAAGGTTGTTTTTCCAATGGCTTCTTTCCTCCTTAAAACGGCGGTATTTTACAGAACTCAGCATGAGAGTTTTGGTGCTGTCTAGAAATTTCCACAGAACATGTTCTGTATCATTTCATTACCGCTCAGCTATTTGCTGGCTATTATTAACAAATTTGATTATTGTGGGTCAAATTGTATGTGAAATGTACAATGTTCCCTTTCCCTTGTTCCTCCAAACAGCTATTTGTGCCAGTCATGTACCGTGCTCCGAGCCAGCGACAGTCCCACTGCCAAAAACGCAGTTGAAGCAGGAGTCTCCCGTATTTTCATCTTTCCACTTACTCCCTGGCCAATATTATCAGTTTCCCTTCAAACTACTAGCTCCCTTGTCCCCACGACCTGCTCAACCCATGCAGCGATCTCCTCCTTGTCCACAGCTCTCTTCCCTGGTGGCAGGCCACAATGAGGAGGTGTGCCGTAAATAGGAGTGATCTCTTTGTTTTGCTTTGCATGTGGTCCCAGTTGCCAATGGTCTGCCCTTTTTAGCTGTTGGGAACTGGTTTTGGAGGAGAGGAGTGAGCCAGATGCTCAGCAGAACTCATCCTCAGTGCAGTGCTGGAGGGAGCAGAACAAAAGCCAATAGCGATGTTTTGGAGAGGAAAAGCAAAAAATGTGGGAACATGAGTGTAGGAATAACAGGCTTCCTGAGAGCTGCTACTTGTGTGCTCCAGCACCAATCCTTCTTCTGTGGTTGTTGGGACTTACCTGCTGTTCACACTTCTGCAAGTACCCCTGCTTGACTCAAGGAAGTCATGTGAATACATTACACGGTTGTTCTACCTCCAGATGGCAGATGATGATACCAAGAAAAGCCTTGCAGTGGTTCTCCAGCTGTGGAGGCCAGATGGCACTTCTTGGATAGACACAAAGATAAAGCCAACTTTTTCTTGATTCAGCTTGTCTTCCACAAGCTCAACTACTATCCCAAGAGGTGAAAGAGTATCACAACGACTTTCTCATTATACACTATATATTTCACAAAAGGTTTATTAGTACTTCTTTCATGCAAATGCAATGAACAAGACTTCCTGCCTGATGGCCAAGTATAACCTTGAGGCCATGTGAAAAAAGCATCAAAGCTCTGTTTCTACTGTGATTAACTGCCTTGAATACTGGATTTGTGCATAACAAAGAGGAATTCACCCCACAGCCTGAGGGGAAGCTTTGCTTTTCAAGTAGCAGAATGATCAAACACCTCAAATCTGCAGGTAGAACCAAAATGTTAGCCAACTTGACCGAGGCCACCCCTGTTTTGACCTGTCCTTGTGTTCCTGTGAAATGCGGCCAACGATAAATCCCAGTGCCTTTTGCATGCTTTCATGCATGCAAGAAATCTGCAGCTGTTCTCATCTCATGGCTTATGGTAGTGGACATAGCCAAGGACAGTGTGAAGATGAGTGGAGGTGGAGAGAGCTCAAGGATGATGCAGAGGTTAAGGGAACTTTGCCCAGGAAGTGGAAAGAGTGTCTTAATGGTTAAGCGAAACCTCTCCAGTGTTACTTCACTCTTCTGGCTGACATTTTGATACAACATATATGATGGAAATCAGCATTTTAATTTCTGTAATAATTGCCACAGTACAAAAGCATTGTTCAGAAATTTTCTATTACTGTCTGGAGTGTTAGTTTTTATGGTGCCATATACATGTGCAGTATGGACAAGTTACAGTTGCCGTGGGAATGTTAGTAATGAAATTCTTGAGTTCTCAGTGCTTAAAAATCTCAAATGAGTTATAAAGGAGACTTGTTTGCATTTCATTTCCTTAGTTAAAGGCAGAAAAAAATAATTCCCACAGACCTTTGTGACAAAATTTGCCAAACTAACACCCTTCCATCTTATAGCTCTGTTTGACTTTTTTTTTTCCCAATAAATCTCTGATGTAGCCCTAATTGCTACGACAGCAAAATGTTTTTTGAATAGGTCTGAGGAAACACGCCTTTTCTGCCACTATCATTTTCCCACTCATATTTGTTCAACATGAGTTCTAGAAAGATGAAATTGTGCTCAGGGTACACAGTGAGAGCCCTGAAATCTGGGATTTGTCATAGACTCATAGAATGCATTGGGTTGGAAGGGACCTTTAAAGGTCATCTAGTTCAATCTCTTTGCAGTGAGCAGGGACATCTTTAACTAGATCAGGTTTCTCAGATTCCTGTCCAACTTGACCTTAAATATTTCCATGGATGGACAACTTGATCCTGTGTCTCACCACCCTTATCATGAAAGATTTCTTTCTTATATCTAGTCTAAATCTACCTTCTTTTAGCTTAAAACCACTATCCTTTGTCCTATCGCAACCAGCCCTGCTATAAAGATTGTCTCCATCTTTCTTACAGGCACTCTTTAATTATTAAAAGGCTACAATAAGGTCTTCCTGGAGCCTTCTCTTCTCCAGGCTGAACAACCCCAACACTCTTTCTTGATAGGAGAGGTGCTCCAGACCGCTGATCATCTTTATGGTCCTCTTCTGGACCTGCTGCAGCAAGTTCTCTTGTGTTGAGGGCTCCACAGCTGGATGCAGTACTCCAGGTGAGGTCTCACCAGAGCAGAGCAGAGCAGAGCAGAGCAGAGGGGCAGAATCACCTCTCTCAGTCTGCTGGCCATGTTTCTTCTGATGCAGCCCAGAATGTGATTTGCCTTCTGGACTATGAGCACACATTGCTGGTTCATGTCCAACTTTTCATCCACCAACACCCTCAGTCTTTCTCAGCAGGGCTCCTCTCAATCCCTCATCCCCCAGCCTGTATTGATACTGGGAATTGCCTTGGCTCAGGTGCAGGACCTTGCACTTGGCTGTGTTGAACCTCATGAGGGTCACACTGACCACTTCTCCTTCTGGAGGATAAACTGTCCCTCAGGCATGTCAACTGCACCATTCAGCTTGGTGTCTTTTGCAAACTTGCTGAGGGTGCACTTGATCCCACTGTCTATGTCATTGATTCAGATACTAAACATCACTGGTCCTAGTATGGACTCCCGAGGGACACAACTTATCATTGATCTCTGTCTGGACTTCGAGCAGTTGACCACTAACCTTCTGGATGTCACCATCAAACCAATTCTTCATCCACTGATCAGTCCACTCATCAAATCCACATCTCTCCAACCTGTTTGGAAGTACTCTACAGACATGTAATTGTTGACTACAGAATGAACACATTGATTTGAGCAAAGGAAATATCTTTAATGAGCCTTCTACTGACATTTGTTTTACTCCAAATTAAAATATTATTTAAATTTAACAGCTTGGGTCTGATTCCGACAGTAACACGGACAATGTCTACATTTATGTAAATATACATTTTATATATATATCTATCTTATTTTTTCATTTGCCCAAAATAGAACAATCAAAAAGGGGAAGGGAAGATTGTTCTAGAGGACACGACTAGGATTGATTTCTGAAAATGTCAGCGACTTGATTTATATATGAATTTGCATTTGAGAAAAATCAACACAGAGCCAGAGGATGAAGAAGAAAGAATAATAAAACATTACTGGATTACGCTATGAATAGCATTGTTTAAATGAACTGTTTCATAACTGTGAATCAGATATTCTTTTTCTAATCATTCCCAACACATGTCCTGTACTGGACAGTGTTAACATTTCAGCTCAGAGAATATGAATTCTCAGTTTCAAATGTCATCTGAATTCCTAAGCCTCTAACCTTTCAGGGTTCCAATTACTTCCATCCAAGCTGACTAACTTCATGAATGGGACTTACATGCTTGATTACAACATTTGATTGTAATTGAAATTGACTGAAATTTGATTCAGTGGAGCAGATCCTTGGCTACTAAGCTTCAGAGGCATGGTAACAGCTCCACTAGTCAAGACCTATAAAGTGCCACTGACTTAGTCCCCTACAAAATACCGTGTGCCCTCAACACCTTGTAAAGGTTCTGGCAGCTGTGTTAGATTGATACCTTGCAGAATTGCTTAGCATTTTGAAAAACTGAGTTCTAAAATGACTTCATAATCCACATTTTGTTTTCTCTGGGTTTTTTTGGGAGGGATCTGGCTTTCTTTATCTCCTGAAAAATCAGTGGGAACAAAAATCACAACAATGCTGTTAAAACTGAAGATGGACATAAATGGAGCCTTTAACCAATGCCATCCCCTCTCCCAAATTCAATGATTCAGATAAAATGGAATGACATCCAAACCAATCCCAAGTTGTTTTTGTTTTTGCAAAACCAAAACCTGAGTGATGAGGTTTTGCACAATTCAAACTCAAACCACTCCAGTTTACCCATTATAAACATGAGATTGAATTCAAAACCTTTTATCTTAGTCTTCTGTCCCCTTTGGACTTTGGTGGTTTGGCTAAAAATGGAACCTGGATTTAAACCATCTTTGATTTAGGTTGTACAAATCATAACCTGACTAATGTAGTTCTTCAAAACCAAAACCATAACATGGTCTTTTTGTTTTATCCCTAATTAAATTAAATGCTTTGTGTCCAGAGCATTATGAGACTGAAATGTACAGAAGAATATTATCAGCATAATGCAACCTTCTATTTTATTCATTCCCAAAGGGCCTGATCCTGAAATCACAAAGCCCTCTCTCGCCTCATCAGACCATCCTTGTGGGCACTTTGCATGATACTTCTGCTTTGAAGAGGGCTGCTGCTGCATTCTTTGAAGATAGTGAAGTAACTTTCATTGAATTCAAGGGCAATGTACTCTTTCTCAGTTTTATTTTCTGGGTACTTTGTTATCTCGCGTATGTGCAGGCTATGAAATCGCTTCTGTTTCAGGAGGGGCTGAAGTAGGGCAGAACTGGCCATGTCCCTGTCACCAGAAGAGAGAGCAGGTTTACTTCTTAAGTTTTTTTTTCAGCCTCTGACCTCATGTAAGTCTGGTACCAGAAGAAACAGGGCTCCCTATATGGCATCTTCTGGCATTTCTGAGAGACTCTACCATCTTGTTGATCTTCCTAAGAGAGTATCTTCAGGCACAAAAGCTGCTGACGCAGTTCCTAGAACAGCCCTAAACACCTTCCTGGGCAGGGGCATAGCAAGTTCTCAAAGTGTTTCCGTGAACTTTTGCCCATCCTGGACTTTTGCTTGTGATGGATGTATGCTTCCCCACCTTTGACACTGTCTCTGCCCTCCCTTGCTCTGACACGCAAGGGTCCAAGGGCGGTGCTTTTCCACCTCTGGACTGGCTGTGGACTACTTTGAAAAGGTCAGTGAATGGTAACTAAGAAAATCAAGCCTAGTGGCAAAAGGATTTAAGGCAGTATCGTACACTCTGCCTCTCCAGCGTAATATTTTAGGGGGTCTGCAAATAAAGAGATACCTGAAAACCACCGTGGTGTTCACAGAGAGCTCTCCTGGAGATCTGGGAAGGGACATGAGTGCTGCTGAGAAGCCAGCTCCACCCTGGCTCCTGAACAAGGCAGAGTGTTCCAGCTCCCCCCACCCAGGACTTGCTGCTTTCCCAGCAGCTCTGCTCACAGACCAGGAGTTTTTTGGCTAGGTCTGTAGGACTGTTGCAGGCTAAACATAGGCTCGTACTTTATTTATTTAGCTGGATCCTATTGTCTGCTTTAGAGGGTTTTTTACAGGTAAATTATTACTTCTCTGTTAGTGTTTTGCTGTTGCTGCCATTCTCTGATGATTTTTTCTGGTTTGTTTGGTTTTTTTCTTTATGTTGGGATTCCAACAGGTCATTTAGAAGGAATAATGGCAAAGGAGAACTTTTTAAGAGCAGCATAAGCAGATTAAAAACACCCCACCTCTTAAATACCAAAACCTGTGAAGTTAACAGTAATAGTTTTCCTTGTCTATTAAGTGCTAAGACTTGTACCCTTTCTGTATGGCTACAAGCTACTCTGAGGAGAAACAGTCACAGAACCGGAGCAAGCTGGACATTTAACCAGATAGCTGGCACAATTACAATTACACCACAAGTCAGCTTGGACTAATAACTTGAATGAAACTCAAAGCCCAGTGTCTTTTTTAGCCCTAAGCAATGACTTTTATCCAGCATGTTCTCTTAAAAAGAAACAGGCTAAAAGCAAAGGACATAAATGCAATCCTGTGTGCCTAAAGTTAAACAAGGAAACCCATGCCAGCAGTGCCTTCCTACCCTGCCCGGGAGCCCCATGGGAGGGGATGTTGTGGGTTTGTCCTCCCTTTTCATCCACAGTAGAAGGCAGGAGGAAGAAGGAGAGTTTTGTTTCATAAGAAGAACAAGAGAGGGATCTTCTTCCTTTCTCCTCTTCAAAGTCAGGAAGAAGGAGGCAGTTGAGATGGGGGTAGGGGAACACAGGGAGGTCTCGGGAAAGAGTTGTACCTTCTCTTTGGCATCATGGGCTCCCTTCAGAGAATCCCACCATTTAGTTGTTGAAACAAGTAAAACTTCCTTCTCCTGCTTGGTGTCTTCCTGTTGACCCAGAGCATCTCCCTCCTAGTCTTTGACTGGTACCACCAGAATATATTGCTCCTCAGTGATCCCACCTGTTGGAGAGTTTGCAGGGCTGGGGTGGAGCAGTAAATGTGCATGCCTTATGTCTGGGTCTCTGTAGTGCTGCACATCTGGGTGAGATTAAACAAAGCCAGGGGTGGGAAGTGCCAGTATAACAAATCGTATGAGCCATAAGAGCTCACGTTAGGACCCGTGCATATGTTTTCAATGCTAATTTGAACGAAACCTTTTCAGATTCATGCTTCAGTGTCCTTTTGCAACATCTAGAAATGATATAACTCCAATGCCTTTCATCCTTAGGACTGTGCCGTTATTTGGCCTGTCCTGCCCAGGCTCCTAATACAAAACCGTATGGTTAACAACTCGGACATTTTCCTGTCAGAGCAACTGCCCCCAAATAGCTTTTTGTCAGGCTATTGCTAGAAATCTGCTCTGCTATGAAGCCAGACCCAGCCGTCGAAGTTTATGGATGGGGAAGAGCCCAAAGCCATTGAGATCCCTTATACAGGCCTTGATAGGTCTTCTCTGGAAGGAAGGTCTAAGTGTTGTGCTCAGGTTGCAACAGGTCTCTGGGCTCAGATCCTGATGAACGTGGCAAGGACTGAGCCCCAGTGACAGCCTCGGCAGTGTCCCAAAAGTTGCTGCAATGCTGTCTCTGCCCCCTGCTATCTCATGGCCTCCAGCTACCCTTAGTGAACTGGGAGCAATATCAAACCACGTAAAAATAAGCGTGTTTCAAAATTTGCTGCTCTGGAGCAAAGGGAACATAAAAATATTGTGTGATAAGGCAGCTGCACTAAATCTTTAGGTTTGATTTAGGGCAGACTGGATAATATTTTTCCACTCCTATGTCCAGGTTAAGCTCCAAGAGAGACCCTCTGAATCTAACCTGCAAGCTGAGCTCCATGGTTGCCCCATAGCTCTCCTCTTGTTTCCCATATGTATGACTGAAGGACTGTAAGCTGAAGGAAGCACCACTGGCTGAGGGAGATGGGGAAGAGCATGACTGACGTGAGGGACACCAACGTGGCAGGTCAGAGAGGAAAAGTTTCAGAATTTGGGTGTTGAGTTTTTCAGTTGAAGAGGGAGGGAAAAAAAAAAGAGCAAGAAAGAAGATACTTGTGAGAAAATTCCCCTCCTAAGACCGTCATGGCAGAAATATTTCTGAGAAGACTGGTCTTCAGATCTGTTTACCACATTTGATTGAGTTGCACTGTACACCTCAGTTCTCAAAAGCTGTTAAAAGCGTTCCTTCTGAGAAGGGCTATCCTTCCTCCCATCCATTTGCCATGAAAAACAGGTTTCCCTCCATCAGATGCGGAACTGTTGAGGCAAAACTGGCTTGAACTATAAAGTTAATAGCATGTCCATAAATAAGTGAATTATCCTCAGACATTTTGGTGGATCTCTTAAAATGTTTACTTTTTAGGGGCAAGTTGGG
The DNA here is from genome assembly GCA_020746105.1 of Trogon surrucura. NCBI lineage: Eukaryota > Metazoa > Chordata > Aves > Trogoniformes > Trogonidae > Trogon > Trogon surrucura. Next base: position 60,312,711 of record CM036618.1, read on the forward strand.
TAATGGGTTTTCCTCAAACCTTAAAGTTTTAGTGGGCAACAAAGAATGCAGAGTGGGAGCTGCTTACCAGATGTTCCACAGCCTGGAGAGATAAAAGGAGATTGTTTTTACAAGTATAAATGGTGATATAGTAGCCTGCACTGTGTAAAGTACATATTTTTATTAAGTCATTATGCAGTTGGACAAATAATTTTCCATATTTCCAAGTCATAACCTGCCTCATCCATGCTGAATTTTTTGCCAGTTCTGACTGCTTCTTTTTCACTTTACAATGCTGGCAAACCTGTTAGGATTTTTTTTTCCTTTTTTTTTTTTTTTTAAAAAAACCCAACCAACCAACCAAAACCTCCTCAGTTTTATTGCTTTAGTGATTTAAAATTACATCATCTTTTGAAACTTCAGATAAATCTAATAAAGCTAATCTCATTAATAGAGTGCAAAAATGTACTAACACTCCAAAGTGATTAAACAGCTTGGAGGAAATCACTTACTGCAGAAGACATACCCAAAGGCAACAAAGGATTCAGATCTGGACTCCTGTAAATGAACTTGACTTGGCTAGCAGTGTTGAACTAATTTACTAGGTGTTGTAGATCTGGTCCTTAATTTATAAGAGTCAAACAATCAGGATATATTGGGTGAAAGTCTTTAAAGCAGCAAACCAGCAAGAAGGTAAAAGTTTATTTCCCCATAGGATCTACTGTATTTTAAAATTTTCCATACTACGTTCATGAAGTGAAAACCTTGAAATCTTGTTTTCAGATGATCATAGTAAATAAGGGAAATCGAAGAAGAAGACAGTGTGCTATCATCAAAAGCACACGGGAGCTCCCCATTTATTCCCATCTCAAGCAGGATTCCCCAGAAGATTGTGTTCTTTCTGAGTCTGCAGGTTTATTTCAGTTGTGTGTGCTTCTCTGCGTGGAGTTAGCCTTTTGCAGAAAAAAAAAATTGAAAAAAAATAAGAAAAACATGTGGTTTCTCTTTCACCTCCTCCCGCAGGCCATTTTTTTTTCCAAGCCTTGTGTTATCAGGATATCCAAACTTCTCCCTATTCAAACAGGTTCTGTCCTACACATGCTATTCAAAGTTGCAGGTGAACACAGAAAGGAGGGGGAGGATGTGCAATCTTTGCCTTCGCTCTGCAGAAGAGGAATGACGGGAACCTGAGCAGACAGAAAGTGGTAATATTTTGCATTAAGTTGCCTTTAACAGTACGCACAAGATACTTGCTTTTATTAAGCACTAGAGTAGGGTGATACAGACCATAGACAGATGAACTAGTCTGGCATAACTGACTCCTCTGTGCTTCTGGCTGCAAAATATAGGTTATTTCCAGAATAAAGTGATATAATACTGAAGCACTTCTAAAATTTCTTTGCTGTTCTGGTCATGATCAGGAGTGAAAGTACAGGTCCTGAGATGCTGTTAAAAATCCTGGACTTCATGAAGTCCTATAAAACAGGTGGAAAGTCCAATTCCAAAAGATTTCTGATCTCATGCTGTGAATTTTGTTGCTTTGGGTAGGCCTAGATTTGAGAATTCATCAAAACTGAATTGAAAGTAGGACTGCCAAAAGGGAGCCTGTTGCTGGTGCTATGAATCAAAGCAATAATATATGTAGTGGATCCTTGTAGCCTATATGAAATCTAACAAAAATTGCCAAAATACCGTGCTCCTCAAAAGACTTACTCTGATTTTAACATTGTGCGACTACGCTGTTTGTTTTAGGCAAGAGCCTTTGACCCACAGTTTATATTAATTTACAGTAAAAAATAAGAAAATCCAGTAAAGCGCTAGCTTGGACCATCTTAAGTGCAGCGTCAAGTGTGAGCCCCATGTATTTGAAAAGTAGAGCTCTAGTTCCTGAATTCAAACCTGTGGGATTATAGTCTATAGTTCTGACTACATTCAATTTGTGAGATTTAAAGCACTTCTGTGTTTTCTTTCTTTTTCTTTTTAATCTAAATGAGAAATAAAGCTATGGCAATAAATGGAACATTATTCTTGGCTTTGGTTCAGTTTCAGATCCAGACCCTGAACCCCAGCTGAAATGTGCCATGGATCTTAAATGCTGCTTTCTTGAACTGCCTTTGATTAGGGTATGCTGCATTTCACATGGATCAATGCAATCACTACCTCTGAATTTTATTCTTAAACAACACATGGAGTTTTAAAAATACAAAGCTGTCTCAGTAATTGCTACCTGAGTAAAATATATCACAATATATTACTTGAGAAGATAATCTATGTAATTTTGAGATCCTGCTAAGAATGAATGGCCAAGACATGGGGTGAGTGAAGGTATCCTTCTTTCTTTCTTCTAACCAGTTAAAGAATAAGAGGTAGTTTAAAGGTTTCAGGGGGGAAAAAAAAAAAGCAAAACAACAAACCTCAATCAAAAATAAGGAATTGCAGAAGAAAACTGGATTTCCTCCCATGAAAACAGTAGAGATTTCATTCAGAAGAAAAAACAACCAGTGAAAGTTTCTCACTGAAATGTAAATCCACTTGTATTTTCTACAGATGTTTAAATGGGAGCCAAAGAAACTTTAAGAAGAGCAGTGGAAGATAAAAATAAAAAGATTAGAGACATCCTAAAATAACACACAAACTTGTATCAGTGTTATATTTCAGCTGGGAAAAGTCTGAACAACAAAAGAAATTGTATTTGCAGTTTGAGAGATCTGTAGATAACATTAAGAAAAATACGTCTGCTCTGAGATTGCATATTAAATGATCCCTGGGTGAGACAGTTTGTTGGCATATGATTCAATAGAAGTATCGTGTTTTAGATGCTTTTTATTTTTCAGTCTTCAGTTTCCCTGGAGTAGGGTGTCATCAGCTCTGTGCAATGCCTTGGTCACAGTGTCATATATACAACAATAAGTCCCATTGAAGCAATAGTTGGTATTTGGTGTAAGGTACTTCATTATTTTTATTGAATATTCCTATGAAATAAGCCTTTTAACTTTGTTTCACTTCAGAAACTCCTGTGAGAGACAGATGCACTTCTATATTAGAAAGCGAGTGAGAAAAGTCACAATGTGCAGAACAATTCTTTTTAGTATGTGAGCAGTACCCAATACCTTTGAGCTACCAGTCTGATCTCATTTTGTATGCCTTCCTGCCAAAAACATTTAGAGAGATGGTGTTTGGGTATAAGGCTAGCCTTAAGCTTCACTGGAGAGATGTCTGGCAGCTCCTGAAAGACCACAGGGGATATCAAAACTCCAGCAGTGAGATCCTCCTGCAGGAGGGTAGGATTTAGATAATATTTTATTTAACACGGTGACTTCATATCCTACTCCGCTAGTGGGTACATCATTGATCTGCAATGATTATAGTTAGCGGAACGTTGACGTGGTTGCTTTTCATATTGCTCATTTGCAGAACTCCATGGACAGTCCTTCCAGTGTTTTCTATTGTCTGAGTGCCCCAAAAGCCTCAGCCCCAGCTGGAAACATGTAGGCATGGTATTTGCTGCATAGGAATTATGTAGGAAATTCTATATATTGTAAGAAGTACTACCTGCTACATTAAACGTAGGTGGAATTTGGGCTTTGTGGACTTAAGCTGTTAGGAATGGTGGTTCAGTGCCACAGCATCTGAGGGTTATTCGGCTGCTCTGTACAAACAGATGAAGCTGTTGCATACCAAAGCCGACACCAAGAGGGCAGACAAAGCAGCCATCTGGGTTTCCAAGTGCTGTCTGCTTCTGTGTACCTCAGGTGCTGCTAAAACTGGCCTCCTCTGTGTAAGCACCAAAGGGTAAATTCAATTACCGTGTCTCCTGCTAGAGTGAGGTAACCAGACATCCCATACTCCCTGCTTGGCCTGAAGACCTGTGATTTTTAATAGCCATTAAAAATATATTTAATTTTTGCTGTTCTTGGCTGATCTTCTCCTTTCATGCTGATTAACAATGCTCTGATCTTTTACTGCTGCCTTTTAGTAACATAACAACCTTCCAAGATGGAAGAAGGCCATGCTATTCCTCTAAATAGTGTTTATGTACCCTGTAATAATTTTTCTTCCATGGCTGCTGCTTTTGCTAGTTCTTTCAACATCCTATTCCATACATTTAATTTTAAACGTAGGGGCACTTCCCTTGATTTTCCACAAGGTCTTTTATTTGCATTTAATTTAGAGATTTGAGTATTGATTCTTCGTCTGCAATCCTTGCAGACATTTAAGTTACCAGCTGCAATTTTATGACCTTGCTAGTAATTTGTCCTTTTGTTCTCAATGCAGTATTCTCTGATACCCATTCTTTTAATTAATTTGGAGTTCTTTTCTGTTAGCAAGGGACAGCATGGATCAGGGAGTAGGCAATAGAATATGAAAATGTTTGTCACTCTCTTGCTACTCCATGTCAAGACCGAGGAAGTTAAAGGAATGGTTTTGTATGAGAAAGATTTTGCCTTTTTTTTTTTTTTTTTGCATTTGATTGCTCTAATTTGATCCTCGAGAAGTGATTTTAATAGCTGTTAAGAGTGTTACATTGCTAATGAAAATGAACAGATTGCTACTTCATTCTACAGTAAAAACAAATGTGTAGTGATGTTATTAGAGGAAAAATTCCGCATGTGTAATTGATGTTTTCCTTTCCTATGTTCTGTTTGTTTATAATGTAGCAAAACAATTTACAGCTAAAACAATTGTGTGTAGCTAGCAGATCGTTTCAAATGAAGTCAGATTTGTTCTTCCAAGTGACATACTGTGTAACCTGTTGAAGATTTAGGTAGCAGACATGTATATACATATATACATATATATGAATTAATTTAATGTGCTCCTTTTTTATTTAATAAAAAAGCCTACTTGAATGGAAACTTTTAAAAATGAACTATAATCACAGAAATGCTTCAGCTTTTGCAGGTGGGCAGAGGAAATTCTACTTCACTGTATAAATCACCTAAAAATGTCTTGGCTTGCAAAGCTTCTGAACTCTGCTCTGTGCAGTATCAAAGGATTATGAGTGTTATGGAAAGAGAGCGTGGATTATGGGTATTATATAGGAAGTCTGCTAGGGAACACATAGCACACACATAAAGAAGACCCTATGGATAAATTAATTTACAGAGTGCAGGATTTTTCAGTCTCTCCTTTGTGACTTGATGCCTTCATAAAAGAAAAAAAATGCAAATATTTCTCTGTCAAAATAGGTTGTTGGTTATTCACTCAGTGTTCGAATGTCACATTCTCTTGGTTGAGCTTTGGATCAGTGGTTTTCACTCAGGTTAAGCCTTGCTGCAGCTTTGACACTTTTCTTCTTAAAAGAAGAAGAGTTATCTTAATACCTCCATTAATTTACTACATAATGACAAGGTCACAGTGCTACTGAATACAGATGCTAGTGGGAGAAAGAGACAGGGGTAATATTTTATCTCTAGAAAAACACTTCTGAAGAAGTTTTTTGCATTATGTTTGAGTCAACCCAACTGGCAATGACCTTAGGTACATTTGGAGTTGTTTGGTGGTACTTATCTGAAGCTAGCAAGGTACTGCTTCTGAAGGCTTAGGGAAGTTTTATTTCAAGGTCAATGCTGATTTACAAGACAAATGCATATGCTGCTTTTACTATTGTTATGTTTGATTTATGTTTACAGAGCATTTGCAGGGGCATCAGCCTTGCTGTGCTAAATGTTGCCCATGCACAAAGCAAGAAAGCACCCTAAAGGTCTTACAGACCAAAACAGACAGTATGAAATGTGGTAAAAGGCAAATAACTCTCTTTTACAGAGAGGGATTTGAGTCCCAGATCCTCCAAAATGCTTCTTGCTTGATGCGCCACTGTGAACTGAACACCCGAGAGCCTTGAGCTTCTGAGATGCTGGTGCTGGGGCCCGAGCTGGCACCGCACAATGAGGTGGAAGTGAGTCGGGGTAGCCTGACCTGTGGAGCAGCAGCCTTGAGTCTAGAGGAGTGCCTCTCCACAGACTGGTCAGACAGGCACAATCACATCCATCCATGCTCACTCATTTTCACTCAGCACCCTTTTCCTCTAGCCTTCTGGTTTTGGGGCTTGGGTGTCTGATTTTTTTTTTTCAGTTTTGAATGTAGTGTTAGTGGAATCAGCAGGGTCATCTGGCTACCGACCTATGTTGGTATCTTCCTAATGACTTGTACTCGGGCATTTAGGAGGCCTGGAGCTGAGCCAAGGCCATCAGTCTTTGCCCACTGATGCTATTCTGTCTCCTTCCTCCATTCTTTGAGAAGATATTGCATATGAAGGTGCTTTGTGTAACTGAAGTTGTGTTCTCAGGGTGGCACTTTTTGTAGAACATACTTCAGTACACACAGCCTACAATGCAAGCATACACAGTAGTATGTTTCAGATCAGCTGGGTGCTCATGACACAAAGGCAGTGTAAGGGTAGAGGTCTGTTTCCCATCTGAATAATTAGTTGGCTCCATTGGCATCACTGAAGCTCACAGAAGTGCTTCTGAGAGGTTTTCCTGTGCCCTGTTCACAAGGGTGTGCTGTTAGCCAAAGCCCGGATTAGCTGTTAAAACTGAGCTAAGTAAGGACTTGAATGACCCCTGAACACAACATCTTTTTCTGTATAGGAATGAGTTTTATCTGTGGTGAATAAATTTCACAGCACCAAACCCACAGATAGTGAAAAGTAAACAAGATGTAGCAATCTACTTTAATCACACCAGACGGTTAGTAACAGAACACAAAGAAAAAAAGGAATATGCTATACTGAGTATCTTCCTTAAAAAAAAAAAAAAAGTTCAATAGAAAAATTATTTCCATTTGCTTGAGCTGCTCTTTTCCTATCCCGCTGTCTTCATCTTTCAGTTGCCAAGGGCAGAATGGTGTGATTCATAGACTTTTTAATTGAAATTGTACACAGCCAAATCATAGGGCTGCTGCTCCCTTGGACGTCAGTGGCAAAATTCCCACTGACTTCAGCGGAAGTAAGCTTAGTCTATCAATGGATAGAGAAAAATGTAACATCAGCCTGGGTGATCCAGAACAGGGTCCCTTCCGTTTCTGTGACTCTGGCCTGGTTCATGTCCTGTGGCACCTTACTGGTTCTTGCATAGCTGCAGATCTTGTGGTTTCATCTGCCTCTTTTGAGAGTCTGCGTTTCTGTCCAACTGATTTTATAGCTAACTTCTGATGTTTAGCCTGAATTTGTCATCCCAGGGTGTTCCAGCACATCCTGGACTATTTCCCTTTAGTGTACGCTATGTAGTGTAAGACATCTTAAAACATCTGGTTTGAAGGTTTTCTTTGTTTGCTTTAAAGATTATGCCAGTGTAACTCTCCTTCTGATCATCTTCCTTCAAATCTTCTGTGATTTACCTACTCTTCTATGCATATCCATCACCTTTTCCTACCCTAAATGCAACTCCGTGTAGAGAGCTGGAGGAGTGACTGCAGTCTCCAGGGTTGCAGTGCCAGATCCTGGATGGTGCTGAGTGTCTTGGTTTGCTCCAGCGAAGCACTTAAGCACTGCTCAAAACCAAAGCAAGTGAGTAATCCCAGAAGCAGAAGACAGTGTCACTCCTTACATGCTTTATTGCTGAGTGGAATTCAGCGGACTTGTCAGCCTCCAGCTAATAAATGGGAACGACTGCAAAATAGCTGGCAGTACCAGGGCTGTCAGACATACAGACACCAGGGACACCAGGCCTGTTGAGCAGAGCCTTTACAACACTGACAAGAGGGCATTTTTTAAAGACAGGGATGCTTTAGTTAGATGTATGTTCAAAATCTACAGCTGGAGCCAATTATTTTGTCTCATTTCAAATGTTACTCATATATGCCTGGCTGACCAGTGAGCCTGCTATACTACTATCAGTGATCTATGGGCAGTATAGATAGGTTATCACCTCCTCTACCACTCAGGAAAGATGTTGGATTGATTAGTGCCAGAGACCGAGTATCTCTAACTCAGTGGCTCTCAATGTCTTCCAGACTGTGACCTCCAGTCACAAAAAGAGGGAGTTTAAGGATTCTTCTTCTCTCTGATCCTAATAGAAGAAGGGTGTTTCTTGCACATGTGTATATATCCCTACAGACTCATCACATCCCGTAGACTGATTTTACTACTATTTACTTGTTGAAAAGATTAAACATCTGCAGCATTGTAAATGTCATTTCTTTTGCATCCATTTATAGTGGTGTCTTCCATGGGTTTGCAAGCCAGTGATCTACAGATCTGCTATTGCAGAGCTTTGCACTAAACATCTGTACAAATTTATACATGTAGATGTGTTGCAGAGCAACGAGTTTTCTCAGTAATATGTGGAAATGGCAAAAAGAATATTCTGTCTTCTAGATGAAAACTCTGCTCTAGGTCATCCATGCATTCTTTTTTCCACAACTTTTGTTCATTTTATAAGTGAAATTTAACTGGTTTGGTCCATTTTATAAGTGAAATGTAGGCTATTTTAGTCAGTGACCTTGCCATGCCATATAGTCTGATCTGCTGCCACTTCCCACAATTTCCATGTTTGAAGCATTTTTCCTTCTGGAAATAATGTTGCTTTTCCCATTTGTGAGCCAGAGACAAAGAGACACAGGTTGCAGATACCAAAGAAGCAAAGCGGATTTGGGGGAGCTAGTCTGAAGAGGGACAGTTAGCACAGGAAAGGTCCTACTCTTCCCTGTTCCTCCTCCCAGACCTTTTGGACTGAGACATTTAAGGAGTGGTGGGGAGCACCACACAGTAGTATACAGAGCTCAGTGTTCCTTTATGCCTCTCAGTGGTAGAAAGTTACGAGGTAGAAGACTTGGGGAAATTTCGTTCTTGCTGTCCCCAGCAGCATTGCCTGAGTCATGCTTCCTCCTCCTTGCTGGCGTTTGGCTCCCATGGAGTAACTTTGAGTAGACTCTTAGGGGTAGCTTTGCCACATAGGAGCAAAAAGCAAAGCAGCAAACTAAAATTGTGAAACTTCCCTTTGAAGCCGTGTCCCTTCCCAAATGTCCATGTAACATCAGTAGCACTACATTTGTGACAGCATAACTCAAGGCACTTTATGCTAGTTGTGAAAATAGAGTTGCTCTAGATGGTTTTGAAAATCCAGATTTTTATTGTGTACTATTTCACACAAGTGGAACAGGACCAATGTTGATCTCTTTTATCCAGGTACAGTCTCTCTGAAGTATTTCCCCAAGCACCTGTTCCTCATGCAGCAAATAAATCACAAGGGAGAGGAGAATGATATTATTCTTTGACTCAAATCCTAAATTGGTTTTCAATGAGCCGTACATTAAATTTACATTTATCTTACTATGCTGAATAGTGCAAGGTTTTCCTCTGGTCTGCTTAAACATATCAATGGATCTATAGTTGACAGTAGCAAACCACTGTATCAGATCAAATGACGGGTAAAAATGCAGTTTTGCCTGGAAAATTTCACAGTGATTTTCTTTCCCCTCCTCCCTCCAAGTTTTAAGATGATACTGTGGAATTTACATTCCCCACTGGACGATAAATAACCTGTTCAGCTGAGGTAAGTCTAATGTGAGAGAAAAGAGAGCTGTGAGAGCTGTCAGAAAAAGATGCCTCTTGTGTTTACTCTAAAATGACGCTCCAAGGAGTTAAGCAAACTCAGAAGTTCAGATCTCGCCAACATCTGGTTTGTATCAGCAGAAACCAACAGCTTATAGCATTCTGGCTGGATCGCTGCACTGTCTTTCTGCATGTGTGTGTCTTAACTTCTCCTATCATTACCTGAAGGATCACTAGACTGCAAGATGCTCATTTTTCTTCAAAGATATATGCAGAAACCATCATTAGGTGTATTCTTCATTTGCTTAGCCTGCCCCTGGCATTCAGTGCCAGTCGTGTGAGTGGTGCCATCTCCTATGGTCAGTCAATTCACCTAATTTAGAGACCTACCTCTTCCACTAAGAATTTAGCAGACCTTTCACGAATATTGGGTCCTAGTTTCTACTAAATCACCTTGCCTGCATACCCTTCTTCTGAGGATGGGTACCTGATGGAAGAGGGGACCAGGGTGGCACTGCTTTCACATAGCAGTGGTCACAGTGCTCTCAGGCAGTGGAACGCCTTGAATGCTTGGTCCACTCAGCTAGACAAGGACCAAACTTCCCTCTTCATCTCACAGAAGTAACTGAGCTGCAAGGCCGTATTGTATCCCACTTGAGAGTATCTCACCCCACTGTTGAAGGTGAACAGCAGGAACCAGCAGCAAGAGACAATAATATTGAATTTAGCTGATTAGTTACTTGCCTGTGAAGAGAGGAATCATAGAATCATAGGATGTTCAGAGTTGGAAGGGACCTCTAGAGATCATCTAGTCCAACCCCTCTGCCAAAGCAGGATCCCTAGGGCAGCCACACAGGAACACATCCGGGTGGGTTTTGAAAGTCTCCAGAGAAGGAGACTCCACAACCTCTCTGGGCAGCCTGTGCCAGTGCTCTGGCACTCTCACAGTAAAGAAATCTTCTCTCATATTGAGGTGGAACTTCCTATGTTCTGACTTAAACCCATTATTCCTTTTTCTATTACTGAAAAGAGTACCACTGAAAATAGATTGTCCCCTTCTTCTTGACATTTGTATACAAATATCTTCAGATATTTGTATACATTAATAAGGTCCCCTCTTAGCTGTCTCCTTTCAAGGCTAAACAGCCTCAGTTCTCTCAGTCTCTCTTCAGAGGAGAGATGTTCAAGTCCCTTGATCATCCTCTGTTGAACTCTCTCCAGTAGGTCCCTGTCTTGAATTGGGGAGCCCAAAATTGGACACAGTATTCCAGCTGTGGTCTCACCAGGGCAGAGTAGAAGCAGAAGGAGAACCTCCCTAGATCTGCTGGACACACTTTTCTTAATGCACCCCAGGATCCCACTGGCCCTCTTGGCCACAAGGGCACATTGCTACCCCATGGACAACTTACTGTCCACTAGGACTCCAAGGTCTTTCTCCATGGGGCTGCTTCCTAGCAGGACGTCCCCTAATCTGTACTAGTGCCTGGTGTTATTCCTCCCCAGATACAGGACTCTACACTTGTACTTACTGAACTTCCTGAGGTTCACCTTTGCCCAGCTCTCCAGCCTGTCCAGATCTCATTGGATACCAGCACAGCCTTCCCGTGAAGCCAAGGATTAGACCTTACTTCTTGGGATGGGTATGCATTTCCCTTCATTTTGTCACTGGACTAGTTGTGGGTTAAAGAAAATCCAGAACAGACCCTCTTCCTCCAAGATAAGTGCCCTAACCACTAGCTTGCAGTCATGTTCCTTGTTGCCTTTTCCTTGGCTGTCTCCATAGCTCTTGCATGCCCGGCTGCGCTGTGGCTCAGTTTCAAGTGGGAGAACGAGGAATGCTCTCGCCCGTCGTACCCTGTGATCTGGTGGTTAGAGCACTTTTTGGGGAGCGAGTGGGCTTAATCCCTCTTAGGCTGATCAGTCCCTTTTGCTTCCTGCTTTAATCCTTTGATATCCACAGGCAGATAACAACGCTACTTCTGACTGTCTTTAACTCTTCACGCTTCTAGAGATTTGTGCAGTGTTCAGGTACAATGTTCGTGCACTGAAATGGTTCTACAGCAGAGCTCTGTGTGTCTGTCTCTGCAGAGCATGCACCTTTGGACATAAAATTAATAAAGATGGAAATGCTCAAGGAACATTCATGTAGGAAGAACAAACAAACCTGGGTCACATAGTGGAAGGAGGATTGGGTTAGCATTTGTGTAAATCTGCTTGCATCTGCAGGTAAGATGAAAAGAACAGGATACCATCTTGATCAGCAGCAGAATTACACAGACAGCGCTGCTCAGGATATCATCATGAAGTGCTCCAGTCCTTGGAAGTAGCTACCACTGTTTTAGTCCCTCAGGAACCCACAGAAGAAGAATTCTTCCCTGTTTAAAAAGAGGCAGCATGTGCTTTGGAGACCTGTTTCTGTATGCCAGCACCTTCACACAACTATGTATGTGTTGTTTCGGATTTCCACTACATAGGTTACACTTCTTGTTTGAATATTGGGAGGGCTTTTTTTTGCAACTTCTTTGTTTTTCTTACAAGTGACCTGTGAATGTTATGGATTCTTATTTCAATAAAAATGTTTAAATCTGCTATTAAATATTATGATGTGTCATATACTTCTGAAGTTACTGACTGTCTAACTAGTCAGTTAAAAGAACTGCTTATGCACATTCCAAAGGTCTCTTCTGTCTTAGTCTTTATGAAGTTTATACTACATCTTAAGAAACTAAAATCATCTTCCCATGTTACAGTGTGTTTTTCTGTCTTTGCAGAAATATTTAGGGAGTAGTGAGCTGAGGATGTCCTAATTCAGTTGTACATCTTTGTACCCAGGTATCCTCTATAGCTAACAATATTTCAAAGCTGCTTTTAGTTTTTCCCTCCTTCCATTGTGGAGCATTCCTAAGATGCAATGAGCTAGTGGCGGAGAGAGACACATGGATGTGCTTCTATATCTTTCTTCTTTTTTTTTTTTTTAAATTCATCCCTCTATACCTGTTTCTGCTCCTTGTTGCCACATGCATTTCATTTCACTTTTTGTGCTTCTGTTCACAAGAAAATACTCCTGCAATGCAATCCTGTGCTCTTGTATAGCAAAGAAAATGTGACAGGCTTGTTAACTAGTAAACTACTGTATTTTGACTTTTAATATCAAAAAGATATGATTAGTAAAAGCAGAAGAAAAGTTCTCAAAGCTTTTGAGACCTCTTTGGAGAGCCTCAAAATCAGTGATGGAAAGCAGGAAACACACATTTCCTATCATACGTTTTTTCCAGTTTCCAAAACATATATAATTATCGCCAATCTTGTTTAAATTATACTCTGGAAAAAAAATACTTGAATAGTAGAAGATTCCACTGCATTAAGAAAAGCTCATAACTGCATGAGAGGCTGTGTCTAGCTGTCTAGAAATGTGGTTGAAGTCCAAACTGAAGCCACTGAAAGGATTAGAAAACCATGCTGTCCCTGCTAGGCAGAAGGTCAGGGACAGATTTACTGAGGAAACTAGAGGAGGAAAGCAGTGATGAAGTAAGAAGCACTAAGCTAAGACATATAGGGTACTGAAGGCAGATACGCAACCTGATGTTAGGAAGGGCCCATTTCACACCTTTTTGACTTAAGAAAAAATCCATGGGATTATTCCCTTTCCTGTCCTTCAAAATCTTTATAAGAAAGTTGAATGGAAAACCATATCTTTCAAATGTTTCTGATTTTTATTTCTTCACGAAATTTCTTCTTTTGCCATTTCCCCAGCATTCTCTTCTGAAAGAAAAGGAATTTCCCATCACTTCTCTCCCATCATGCAGCGTTAAGAGGTTGAAAAGGCCAGGTGACAGCATTTTTCATTAGTAGGCTTAGATCAGATAGATGACTGGAAATAGTCTTGTTCCGCTTATATTTAACGAAGAAAAAAAAAATAGAAATGACTACTGCAGCTATTTCTATCCGTGTTGGTATATACTCAGTAGAGTATAAGGAGTAAACTGATCTGAAAGACAAATAAGCTTCCTGAGTCTTCACAACAGGTCCCTATAGGACAGCCACATACTCACAGGTAAATAGAAATCTCTCTTTCCTTTCTGGCAGGGAGTCGAAGCAGGGAAGCTCCTGGGAAGGCTCAAAAGCAAGTGCTTGAAAAGGTGTATGTGTGGGTAAACCTGGGTCAGGGAGCGCTACCTGCAAGCTCCTGAATAGCTTCTTGTACTTCTGAGTCTCGGACCCAGAGCCCAAGGCAACGTCTGACTTTAGCGGGGCTTTGATTTTTCAACTTGTTTACATATAAACTGTCTGGGTGAAGGAAAGTACAGAAAGTTGCTGGGGGTGGATGGGAGCTTTTTGTTCTTTCTGGGCAGAAATGAGCAGGCTGAGGAAAGCCTGTGTTAGCTGATTGTCTCCAGTTGTCACTGTGCTCTTATAATTTTCCAGTTTTATGCAGTGTTTGGAGACATGTAATTTATACACTACACAACTTGTACCTTTGACTCCAGGTCTGGCCAGTGGCAGTCAGAGATCATGATGACTTTGATGACATTTGATGACCGTGGATTGTCTTGGTGAAATGACTTGCTTTAAGTGAATCTCCTCATTGCATCTTCACAGCAGGGTCTTTGGGAAAGCAAGCGAGTGGGCAGATAAGCTATATTTTGTGGTATAGCTCTGCTCAGTGCATGTGAGGTGTTTTGGTAGGGTTTTGCCTATGAAAACCAATGCTGTTCCTGCCATGCTGGTGCAGAGAGGCTCAGTCGGATATGTTCAGGTTTTGGTGCAGTACCTCGGATAAACCTCATTGATTTTGAATACTTGCATACTTAAGCCGAGGGTAGGTGTTGGTGCTGGGTTTGATTGGTGCTATAATGAACACTAAATGATTTGCATTCTTTCCCTTTCTCCTTTTTTTAAATCTGTCAATATTTTATTTTTAGAAAGAGCACAAAGGAAGCAATGGTGAGGGGAAAGAGGAAACTACTCCCACTGCTAAAATCTTGTAATGATGAGATGTACTGCCTTTCTTAGATCTCTAGATTAATGATTGATTTACCAGGAAATGCGACGTTATTACAAACATGGGCCTTGATTTAGATTTTATTGCTTGGGAGTTGCCTGGGTGGGGAAGGAAAGCGGGATCCAGCCCTTATTTTTGCTCCTCTTCTCAGCCTTGGGAATGTAAATGTTCAAATAACATTTGTCTCACTCCTTTTGCGTGGTTTGCTCGTCATTGCCATTTGCTGAAGCAGACCAAATGCTGCTTGCACAGTGGAGCCCAGATTGCACACTTACTTTGCCCATCCAGGCAGTAGCTACATTTTAGAAGGAAACCACAGTACAAAAGTGGGATCTCAGGTTCCATGCAGTGTGTGCAAAGAAGTTTCATTTAAAATGTCGGGTTTACCTTGGCAGAGCCACTCTTTAGTAGGGATTAAGGCTGCAAAAACCACTGAATCATACTCTGTGTTTCCATCTGTGTGCCAGGTCACAAACATAAATTGTAATGTTGGCCCTCATCCGTCATCACATAATGCTCTGGCATACTTTTTCATTCCCCGAATATGAGTGGAATGAGAAGGTTACTTGGAAAGTCATCTGTCTGAGAAGCTGTCCTGTTACAATTAGCGGGCAATCTTGAATTTCATCTCTGGAAGATTATGAAGTGAAGAGGGCAGGGAATGGGATATATACGGTAGGTTACCAGAACCTCTGGTAAGCCAATCTGACTATGACCCAAAAGACTGAAGCAAAAAAAAGTTGCGGTAATCAGACAATGCTAGTTTTTAAACAAAAACGTGTAAAGATGACCTCAAACAGCCAAAATTGGATCTAGATATGAGTTTAAATTTCAAGCAATTCTAAACTTCAGGGATATTTAGAGGTGGGAGTTTGGTTTGGCTTGCGTCTGGTACCAAGGAATTGCTTTTCTTTCTAAAGGCTTCTCAGACGCCAGAGTGAATGAAAGGCAGCACTTAGGTGGGAGCAGTAGAATAAGGAAGAATAGCAGACAACTGGACATAATAGCAGAAACCTGGGTTGTAGCTGTAGACTAATCACAGTGTTATCAGTGTTAGCAATGACAGCCTTGCAAGTTGTGTGATGCTATCTTCTTCCTCTGCATCTCTTCACATCTGTGCTACAAGTCAAGGGCTGCTGTCCTTAGCTGTGCCTCTGCCACAACACCTGCAAGTTGTGTGCAATCTGATTTCACCATATTTCTCAGAGACCTGCAACAGCCAACCTAAACCACCCCAGTGCTGTAGTAAGGCAAGAAGGACCTTTTTTCATACCATCTATGTCTCTTTGAAATACATGGAGGACATTATCCTTTCAATAGAAAGACTGTAAAAGAAACTTTGCACATAATTTTTTTTTGTGAGAAGACTGTCCCCTCTCTCTTTTTTTTTTTTTCTCTTTTTTTTGGTCTTCTTTTTTTTTCCACTGGCTGTAGCGTGGGATATTAGATGCTCTAAAAAGAAAATAAATGCTTAAGGCTTCCTTCCTCTGGCACTTCATTAATGCCAAGAAGGAGGCTGGGGAGTGTTGCTTTAATTAGCAGGCTTTTGTTAAAACAAGTGGTTGGAACTACCTGAATGCAGTTTTGCCCAGCAAAAGAAACACAAAAATTACATCCTAGAACAGAACATTGCCTCTAGCAAGAGCAATGCTTATAATATATTTGGCTATACGTGTTGTACTTCACAATTTTATTCCTGACTCCTGCTGGGGAGTGACTTAGGCCTTGAAACATGAGGACTGTGTTTCCTGTACTAACTAATTTAACTGCTTGGTGACTTAGCATCACTGCTTTTTTGCCTCCTCTCTAAACCTATGTGTTGTGTAGTCTTTGATTAGATAGGTTTATTTAGATTTTTTTTTTGTCAGGTTATAAATTAAGATTTTTTTATAGTGCTCCTGATTTTTTCATTGCTTGCTCAGTTCTGCCTGAACTGCTTTCCTCTTGTGTTTGCCGTCAGTCTTTGCTCATATGAGGTAATGCTGAAAATCACAGTGTTTGGGCACTGACAGGGTAGTGGCCCGTGTGAATGTTTTACTTCATCCTGGATAATGCACGCAGAAGTTTGCAGGTGTCCAGTGGTGTGTAGAAAAGCACGATGTGGCTGCGTGAACAGGAGTTTCTTTACCCATCACCACAGTGGGACTCGAGAGCATACGTACAAAGGCATTGCTTCACGTGCTGGGTGTCTCTGTGCAAGGCGCTTCTACAGCGTACTATTCCATGAGAAAATTTTATCCCGAACCCTGGCAGTGCATGCCTGGGTTGCTTCCTGAAGTATGAAGCTTTCTGCTTCCTCTCTGTTTTTATCTTACCATCATTATTGCTGTTTTTGTAATTTAGGTAATGCTGGTTTGTGTTCCCGTGAGCTCTTCCCCAGCATTTCCAGTTTGTTCTGCAGGCACATATTAGGCAGCAAATTACAAAAGAACTGTTTCTAAATGGGGAGCACTTTGAACAAAAGAAGAAAACTGTAATTGTTCCAGTGAGGATTTGAGCAAGCCATCAGAATTAACAGTGCTGCTTTTCCAAATGTGCCACTGTTTTGACTAGCTTATGTGCTTATACAGTCCCCGCCACGGCAGTGACCGTAACTGAATGCCTGTAACCACAGGCAGAAAGCTATTAAAGCCCATCCACATAAAAAAAGCAGCTATTTCAGTTTTCTTCTCATCAAAAGCCTACAGCACCCAAGTGATGCCAGCTAAGTATTTGTTTCTGCGGGATTGCTATCTCTTTCTACCATTCAAAATACTTTCTTTTTGCACAATGTTTTAAACTTGATCTATTAATAATGTTTTTAAAAAGTACGTTCTTTAACACATTCTTTGGGCAGTGCCAAAAACAGCCCTTGAAGCAGAGAAAACAATTCTAATTTTGCTGACCACTTGAGGGAGGTGGTGTGTTGTCTGGAGGGTGGAACTGAAGCCAGTGTTGTTACCAGCTTGCAATAGAAATATTAAAGTTTCAAATCTTTTGCAGGCAAAAGGGAATACCAGACTTCAGCAGTGACTTCTTTTCCTCATGAAGCCATTCCCCGTGCAATCTATGACAATTCATTTGTGACTATGCAGTTTCTGCTTTCTGAAGGGCATGAAGCTTGGAGATCATAGAAAAATTAAGTCACACTAAGTAAATGTCTTTGTTCTCATCAGAAACAAATTAGGAAAAGCAAAAACTAAGGAAGGTTTTTAAAAGCCAGTAGAACAAAATGTGAGATTTCAATAGCTGTGCAACGTGTTTTTCAGAAGGATTTTTACTGACTGGCCTAAACTCAAGTAAAATTACGAATGTAAAAGTTCTTCATTCTCCTCAGTGAATTATGTGCAATACCCAGACATCCGACCTTTTATCATTTCCTCTGTTTTCCCTTCCATCCCATCAATATGTGGCCTAGTGGTGCTGCCAAAGAGCCATCTGAAGGGCTTGGAGGTGAGCCTAGAGTTTTGGAGAAATTAGGAACTGAAACGTTTCAAAACTATTGTCATATGTGGGGTTCAGGCCCACGTTCTCAAATGAAAAAAAAGAAAAAAAAAGCTATGCAAAATGAGCAGCCCAGACCCCTGCGTGAGGCAACACAGAGCTGCTGAGGATGGAGGAACTGCAGAAATCCTGCTCATCCCACACAGCATCACCAACAGGGGATGGCTCCACACCCTCTAAATAAGGTATTGCAAAGTATAGAGTAACAATCACCCTAGAAAATAGAGTGGATAGGGGAGACGTCAAAGCTGACTAAAGCAGAGCAGCAGCAGGTTTTATTTTCTGAGTAGAACAGAAGCTGCAGCCTGTCTTTTCTCCTGTTTATAAGTCCTAGTTTAGCATTTGGCCTGTCCAGAGCAGAATAACACGGCTGACTTAGACTCCGCCAGCAGTGATTTGTAACCCCAGGATCATCTTCCATCCTTGTCTACCTCACCAGTTGTTCCCATCCTGCATCTGAGAAGCCGATTCCTCCTGGCTAAGTGTAGTACTTGGCGTTCTTCCTCGTTGAATACCATCCTGTTTCCTCCATGTAACTTCAGTTTTCAGGATCATTCTGAGCTCTTTGGCATATCTGAAGCTCCACCCTTCCTATTGTCTGCAGATTTTACAAGGACTTTCTGTTTTCCATCACCTAGACTGTTGATGAAAATATGCTCACTGAAGGAGATTTCCCCCAAACTCTGGTTAACAGAGATTGGCTTAAATCTAAAACACATTTAATCGTTCTCCTAAAGCTTTATATCTGCCTACTGCCTAACTCAGGACATTCTGGATTTAATGTAAACTTTTTGATTAGCTGAACTTTCTGAAACTTACAGTATAATCTCTTCAAGGAATGAAGTACTGCAAAAATGGGTAATGATTTTTCCAAATAAGTGCCTCTAACTCTGCATTCTGTTTTCTAATAAGGTAAACTATCCCTTACAGATCATCAGGCTTTCTGCCTAAAATGCTTCAAATTTAGGAATCTGTGCTTAATAGTTTGAGCGCTGTGGAGGGCTTCTGTCTCTTTCTGTTTTTCTGACACATTTACTCTGGCTTCAAATAGAGTTTGAACCCCAAAATAAAAATAACCATGTGAGTTTGCGGATTACTAAGAAACTGAAGTCTGCTGGGAAGTGAGGGCTGCGAGTGACAATTTTGACACAAATAATGCTCAGCTTCTGTATTAATAAGAACATGCTGACGAAGTGTCAGAAACAATATCCTGTAGCTAAATAAATTACAGTAGTCTTTTTTTCCTCACCAACAAAATAGATTATATCCTACACATTCATATCATGCTGACTGCTCAATTTGACAAGGTCTCTGCTATCCTACATTTAGCTGGCAGTATTTTAAGAAGCCATAAAACCTCCCATTTATCACCCTTTTTCACTTTTTTTTCCTGCATCCTTTCTATTTGACTGATACTTTCTTCCATCAGAACTCTCCTACCATGAGCTTGTAGAAACCCCTTCTGAGTATTAACCCAATCAACTATGACTGTTTTGTGTTTCTAAAATGTACTTCTGAAAGAAACTAGGAGTGCTTGTTACTCCCATATGAAGGAGACAGTACTAAGTTCGATTACTTACAATGAAGAAAACCCAACCAACCAACAAAATTTTTGATGAGCTCCATACAGAAATAAAAAGGGAGTTGACAGGACCATTTTAAAGTATGCATATTATATATTGCTTTTTAATCTAGACCAAGACTTACCAAAATGTTAAAAGTAACAGATAAAATGCAGGTAGGCGGCCCGTAAAGGATAACGCACATGCAAGTAATTCCCAATGCACTGTAGCTTTTAGCAAGTTCTGATTTGTCTAATACAACCTTTCTTACTTATTGCCTTCCTTTACTATTGCAGTATTTCCATGTGATCGCTGCCTTCATTGCTGCTGAACTTGTCAGGGATTTCTTGGGATTTGGTTTGTAAAGCTGAAGACCAGATGGTCTGATCTCACCGTCCACTTTGAAAAGACCTACCTTTTGGCATTCCTGGTAGATCTAACGCTCAGAAAACACACCTTTTTTTTTAAGTGAGGAGATGGCTTTCTGTTGCTGAGGCCCTTTGGTATATATTAATAGGGCACTGATGAAAATGTTTAGAATCAATTTTTTAGCTGAATTATTTTTTTTTTTTAACAGTAAAAACGGGCCAACAGCAGAAGGCTGTACCAATGGAGGGTGAAGTGTTCAGGTGGTTTATATCTTAAAAAAACCACCTTAGTCGAAGAATTCTGATGTACATACGGCTAAGAGTGGCTATGTATTTTATTATCCCTTCTTTTGATTAGCTTGCCAGTTTATCATAGAATCATAGAATGGCTTGGGCTGGAAGGGACCTTAGAGATCATTTTAATCCTTCACTGCTGAAGGTTAAAACAAAAGTTGCATTCACATCCACTCAAGCTAGTAGAGGAAGAATAGACATAGAAAAAGACTTCCGCTGCGAGCTTCGGTATGGCGAGATTTGTTACACTGAGTGCAGAAACACAAGCTATTACAATGCACAACACTCTCCTTCCAGGACTGATTGATGACATTTCCATATATAGTTAGGAGTAAGACATTGCTTTTGAAAATAGTATTAAAACTTTCCCTTTTTAGGAGCAAACACCACTTTGGCAACACAACCAGCCCCAAGTACATTAGTTCTTTTGGTCAAAACATTAACAGGGTACTTTGTTAACAAACTGTTCAGGTCATGATGAGGTCAAAGCATGAACTGTAAGACTTTTTATGAGCTAAATGTTTCCAAATAGCACTCCAAGTTGAGAATGCTGAAATTAAAGCTTTTCTCCTGTAAACAGAGTGTTGCTGAGCTGAGCCTATGTTGTTTTTTTCAGTATAAGGTGATGGGACTGTGCAATGACATGTGTCCACCGAGCAAAGACAAATGTTACCGGAAACATCTGGATAGTAGGAATGCTCCAAGGAAAAGATAATAAAGACATATTTGTGTTGCCATTTTCTGTCTCTCTTTCCAGCTTGGCAACTATTTGCCTGTTTTCCAAACTGAAAATTTTGTGCAACAACTTATTGTCTCAACTGAAGACATAAACCTGATATTCTGATCTAGTTATGAAAATAATAACTTTTCCCCTTGGATTTATAATTCTAGAGTCAGGTCTAGATTTGCAAATGCTCATGGACATTCGTTCCCAGTGGGATGGTGGGAACTCACCAGCTGAACAGAAGGCAGGTAGCACTGGCTACCCCATGACATTCCCACAAAGAGAGAGATGTGATTTTGGATACTGTTTTAATGTAGAAATTATTATACTTTACTACTATGTTTCTGGTGAAACATTTTGTACTATGGAGAAGGTAGATCATAATTAAAATTTAGATAGTTTCTAGACAAGTACAAGATAGTTCTTATATAACTAAATCCACTTCTTACTCCTCGTAAGAACGTAAATTAGGAGCAACAGTGCAAGGTATTAATGTGAGATAATTTTGAAAATACAAGACATGGCTGAAAGCACCTGAATTTTGAAAGGAGAGTAACAGAAATTAATGCAGTTCCGTAAGTTCTGCAGACCATGCAATCATGTAATACAGACATTTCCAAAATTGTGCATGGGTCCGTGCAAGTTTCTGCTATCCAAGAACATTCCAGGTTTTGTTTTGCTGTAAGGAAAGACTCAAAACATGGAGAATGCTTATCCAAATGTTTTTAGGCACACTTTTCTGTGGCCTTGAATAAAGTGTGACAATGTTAATGCTGAAATCTCCAGAACTGCTGCTTGCATCCAGAAATGCAATGTTATTATATAAGCGCATCTAATTTGGTTTGTGCACAGGAGAAAAGTGGAAGGAAAACTGTAGAAATAAATTACGCTGAGCTAGAACTGAGCTCTCTCTTCCGCCTGTCAGAACATCAGTGGCTTCACAGTAGAAATTACAACAGGCTACAGCATCATGGTCTTAATAGACAGGATTGTGGTTTTGGAGATTGCCCTGGGTTTTGCCATGGAAGCAATGAAGTTGAAGAGAGCACGTCTTGGCATATGATTTGCACAAGACAATGTTTTGAAGAATATAATACAAAGCTGCAGTGCTGAGAGGAGAGTGGTTTTGGTTTTTTTATTACATACACCTAATGATATAATCTAGAGAGTTCTGTAGAGAGTTTACTGAGTTTTCTGTAGAGTTTACTCTGCATTTAGCCCCTTATGTTAAAAGAATATAATATGGGCAATAGAAAAATACGTTCTAGCGATTCAAAACCAACACCACTGCAAAAATGAGCTGAAAACAAATGTTTTCAATTGTTTATTTCTGATCTCCTGAATTAAAAATGATGTTCAGACTAGTATACAGAACATTAAAGAATAGAAAAAAAACATTAAATGAAGATGGTGTCAAATATAAATCTAAATTTCTTTCTCGTGCTGTTGTAAATATTGTCACAGTGGTTCAATCAACCTGAATTAAGATCTAGCTTTAATAAAAGCATAATTCCATCCTGCTTCTCATTCCTAAGTACTAAATTACGTTTTTTCAACCTGGATCTCATTTAATTTGAAAAAAACATGTCATATCAGCATGCTAATTAAAGAAAAATATTTAAAAAAAAAGCCTAGACAAAAGAGGGCAATCTGAGGAATCACTGACAGAGCTATGCACACCACCATAGGTGAGAAGTTCTTCTTTGGGGTCTCTATTTTTAAATTTTGTCTCTAACTTCAATACATTATTTTGAGAAATTGGAAAAGGCAAAAGGGAAGAACTACATTTGGCATATATACCTAATTGTTGCATGGTGCAGACCTGCAGCTGCAAATTGGTCCAGCTTCTCTCACAGGAGAGAAAGCTGTAGCTGTATATACAGCTTCCATGCTGATAGGATCAGGCTACCCATGGGTGTGTCAGCTGGATGTGTGTGTCACAGACAACGCTCTATGCAAATTCTGAGGAGAATCACAGAATCACAAAACCACAGAATCACAGTATATTAGGTGTTGGAATGGACCTCAGAAGATCATCTAGTCCAACCTCCCTGCCAAAGCAGGATCACCTACAGTAGGTCACACGGGAACATGTCCAGGCAGGTTTTGAATGTCTCCAGAGAAGGAGACTCCACAACCTCCCTGGGCAGCCTGTGCCAGTGCTCCGTCACCCTCACAGTGAAGAAGTTTTTTCTAACATTTTTGTGGAACCTCCTATGTTCCAGCTTGTATCCAGTGCTCCTTGTCCTGTCATTGGACATTACTGAAAAGAGCCTGGCTCCGTCCTCCTGACACTCACCCTTTACATATTTATAAACATTAATAAAGTCACCTCTCTGTCTCCTCCAAGCTGAAGAGACCCAGCTCCTTCAGCCTTTCCTCATAAGGGAGATGTTCCACTCCCTTAATTATCTCTGTGGCTCTGTGCTGGACTCTCTCAAGCAGTTCCCTGTCCCTCTTGAGCTGAGGACTGGGAAAAGCTGTGCTATCTATCTCCCATCACTTAGCACAGTGTGGGAAGTGTGAGCGATTATCAACCTGTGCTAATACGGTGAACAAAAGGGATAAAATTATATGTATGTGACAGACCACTCTTTATACAGTATGAATGCTAAATATGGGGGTCTCAGGGATTCATTTCTGCTTGTCCAGTTCTGGGTGAAAATACTGGTATTGCATTTTGCAGTAGAAGAAACTTCACATCATACCAAGTAGAAAGAAATCATGCTCACAAGTTGAGTTCTGCATATCTGAGTCCAATATTATAACAATAAGTGAAGAGAAATAATGAGATAACATTAGCAATGAGTACTGGTAAAAGATGTATGAACTATATATGCAATGGACTGGAGCAGTTGAGCCAAAAGAAGTTTCTACTACAGCTCAAAAGGTACGTTAAAATGCTGTATTATAATCAAGAATACATGAATCAAAATTAATGAATCATAACAAAATTTTGAAGGTACAGTCAGGTACAAACTAATTAATTATACATGGTTTTAATCCTGTTATCCCAATCACTTCAAAGTAGCTCAGGAAGATGCAGCTGGAGTATTTTCTCTTGCACGTCAGCCACAGAACACACACTTGTCCTGTGTTTAGAGTCTCACCACATCATTTTCACAGTAAGTTGTGTAGGAAAACACATTTTCACTGGAGACTTTTGTAAAACCCGTGATTTTTCTTGAGAATTGATAGACTGACAAAGACTGAAAATGACATCACATTATTTAGTTAATAACAATATTTGATACTCAGCTTCCCAAGAGCTGCAAAGACTTGAGATGAAGAAAACGAAGTGTCCAGAACAGAGTAGACTTCCATAAATGCATACACTAGGACTATGACAGGCTGGGGAACAGAAATCCAGACTTCTTGGATGCTGTGGTTTTCTTCCCGCACACTCAGCAATTGACCTATACACTAAAGTAAAAAAAAAAAAAGAAAAAAAAAAGACAAAACCAAAAAAAAACCCCAAACTATTTCTTTCTTAGTTCTCTAACAGAAGCCACCACCAAACAGACCCAACACTCTGCAGGCCCATGCCGGCTCTGTGCCAGTGCTTGCAAAGGCAGCGTATTTTCTCTTCAAAACCTTTTCCTGCAAGGCACAGACCGTGGCTGTCAGCATCTCTGTCGATGGCGTATCGAATACGAGTTTTCAGCGCATAAGGACTTCATTATGCGCCACAGGCTTCGGTTTTCCTCTCCCTCCACCCTTGCCTTCCTCGGCAGTAGCAGAGGTTCAGACCAAATCTGTCACTGACAGCATCACCTGGACCGGAAAAGCGCAGGCAGGATTTCAACACACTCACTCCCTTGTTGGCCACCCCTCCACACCTGCTTCCCACCAGTGGGATGGGGCTTCATCACCTGTGGTGGGGCCACAGCTCCCTCCTCCAGCTCCACCAAGGTTATGGCTGGTGAGAGTCAAGAGGAAAAAAAATAAAGAAGAGGCACCTTCCTCTGACAAAAGAGCCTCTCACAACCAGCAGATCCTGTTTCAGAGCAGGTGAGAAAAAATAAGAGGAGCTCATTTATCAGCCAGCTCAGCCTGGAGAGATGGAGAATGAAAGAGACCTTTGAAACAACCTTGTGAGGCAGGAAGTAGGGCTTGTGGGAACACTTCTAGCACATCTTGCACCCTCCTCCTCACTGTGACTTTGCTTGGAGTTACCCTGGGGACCCGAAACTAGATGGTCGTTACTTGACTCAGCTTTGGCTGTCAGGGGCAGTGGGCAGGGATGCGATGAGCCCTTGGGAGAAAGGCGCAGCTTGCCCCATGTTGCCTTGCAAGGCTGTACCCCTGATTTCAAGGTCATCTTGCATGTGGAGCTTGGTCTCACATTCTTGCACCTGAGAAGCAGACCACCTGTTTCTGCTCCTATTCTCCACTCCCCATGCATTCGAGTTTCTGTCAGAAGTGAAGCAAGTCCTCCTGACAGAAATATCCAAACCTGTCTCCAAGCAGCAGACTGGAAGGCTGCATTCCTCTATCTGCTGGGATTTTCTTTTACTTTCCATGAGCTAACACTGTAAATCCCACAGCAAGGCATGAATAAACAAAAACTAGGAAGGATTAGGATGAACTATTTAGCGAATCATGACTAACACAGCCCACTCTTGATTCCTCTGAAAGCGTGCCACAAAAGTTCAACAAATATTATTGTGAAATGAACCACAAAGTCTTTACACACTTCAGAAATGGCATCTTCACCCATTTTCCCTGGCAACAAACAATTGGATTTAGTTTCTAGTTGATGGGAAAATCTCTAAATTTAAAACACTTGATAATTGACACAAGACTGGAGTTTTTCAATTCTTTTCCTCCCTCCTACACCCTTCCTGTATGGCAAATATAATTTAGCAGAAGATTCCAAAAGTCAGAGGGTTTTAATCAAGAGGAGAGGCTTCTCGCTTTGCCTTTTGCTAAGAAAACACTCTGCAATGACTCCTGCGAAGTGCGAGATTTAGAAATATTACTTTATTTTAGAATTTATTTTATTATTTATTTATTATTTAGAATTTATTTTATTACTTTATTTTTAGAAATATTACACCCACCTCTTGTGCACATAATTACAGTGGATGTCAGGGCGAATGGAGCATAAATAAGTAGGTGTTTTCTGGTGCACAAAAAAAAGGGGAAAGAAGAAATACTTTCTTGTGTTAATTTGACCCAATGTGTTATAAGCACTTGTGTGCTTATGTCTGCATGATTTTCTTCTTAGACATGGACATAGCTATATTTTTAAGATGCTGGCCAGGAGCAAGTTTGTTTCAAAAAGTAAGTGTCATAGTCACTAGCCCTGGGATAGACTAAAAGACCCCTTTGTAAAAGAGGTCAGAGAAAATGCTGGAAGGGAAGGACAGGCTGAGGTTCTAAAGTTGTTCATTGCAGTATTACTTGTAAATATTTGTTATAACACCATTTAAAAAATAAAATCCCCTAGACAATACACATAAATCCTTATCCATATACATAAATCTGAATAAAGACAGAAGTAAAGAAAGAGCAAGCACACCTGGTGTTGCTGCAAATCTAATTCCTTTTAGCAATACCAGTGCTATAATTCCATTCCCCTGGCAGCTATGGAAACTTTTGAGCTCCATGAAAATCGATCATGGCATTTTAGCATCTTAGAAAACATGTCTGTGAGTGTCATGACCTTTTCCTACTGACAAAACAGGCCTAGGAATTCGGGGCTTGCCCAGATATTGCCTACACAGCAGATACGTATTCTTTTTCATGCATGGGATCAATTCCTTGGCACTAACTAGGATCCACCCACCCCCATTCCTTATTCCTTGACTTAGCATCTCCCCCCAAACCTCCTCACATGCAGTTTCTTCTGTCTGCAAGAACCGGCTTTTGCAGAAGATCATCCTAAAGCACAGGATGGGAAATATTAGAAACAAGTGCTAAGTGTGGTGCAGAATAACAGCTCTGGTTAAACCACCCACTCTCACTGGAGTTTTAACCCCTCCAAACTTCAGAGCCTTACTTTAGACTTGTATTTGCTCTCCATTTGGAGAAAAAATTGTTGTCCATTCTTTCCACAAAAGGTATTCAGTAACTATCTTCAAGCTCCATTTAATCACAGCCCTTTTACTAAACTAAGGAAAGTCATCCCCCATTCACAGCTCAAAAGATCCTGGGGACATTTTTTATTCTGATGACTCTATTTTTAAAGTACAAACACAATGAATGAGTGAAACAGATTACAGTTTATTTATCTCTAAATTTTGCATGCACGTTTGGTGACAGTTTTATATGATTTTAAAGAGTCGTCTTCTCCTGACATCAGTAACCTGCAATTATTTTCAAGTAAAATGAATCTGCTTGACTCTCAATGAATTTGCAGCATCAGAAGATAGCTGTCTTCATAATTTTGCTGTGCTAACATCACTTCTTTCTCTATATGTTTTTTAAGATTACTGTACACATTGATATTCAAGAGCTAGACCAGCACATAGCACTCAGCATGGATCCATACAGCAGCTCAATGGCTTTTTCATTTTTCCTGCTACTCCTTGTGCCTGAAACATGGAGCCAACATTTCTGGAAACCTGTTTGGATGCTCACTAATTACTTTGAAGCTATACATAACATTTGAGTTGTGACTTCCATCCAGCAAAGCAGTTTTGACTCTTCCTTACTAAATCAAATCTTTCCATGTGGGTACTAATTCTAGATTTTATTATAGTTCCCCCTGTATAGAAGGGAGACTTACTGATCTATAGTTCCACAAATCTTCCCTGACAGCTTAAAAATGGTGTCATATTTGTTGCTTTCTGTTCCTCTAGGATTGAGATTGATTTTAAGTGACAGATTACACATAACATTTTCACATTGGTACGTGCATTCCTTTAGAAAGCCCACGTGAACACCATCTGGTCCTTCTGATTTCCTACTTCTCATTTTATAAATTTTATTCAGAAATGTCTTCTGACACTTCAGTTTGAAACAGCCCATCAGATTCAGCCCTCTGTAAAGAAATACTGTGGTGAAAACCTCCCTTACTTAGTAAAGATTTAACTTAGTTTTACTTTAATGGCCTTATCTTTCTGGAAAGCTTCTTTTACAGCTCAGTCTGTTGACTCTACAGACTCTCTGCCATGCTTTTCTTGCTTCTGATGCATTTGAAACCTTGTTCATTTTTTTCCACTCCTGCCTCTTTCACAAGAATTCATGTTTTGAATGCTCCCATGGAACTGTAGGACTTAGGCTAAGTATAAAGTACAAGGTATAATATTTCTACTGAGAAACTGCTAAAATATTGATTTTTCACAAGCAAAAAATCACAAGATTAGTTTTCCTCTTGGCTAACAAAACCAAGGAATTACAGATATCACTTGTTTCATGTTCCACAAATGAAACTGTTCCTTTCCATACGCACTGCACATTACATTAGTGTTGCAATTCATAGATGAACTTTCTCGTTTGGCATTAGATCACATATACACTTAGGCATGCAGGCAGAAAGCTTGAATACACATACACAGCTTTGCCCCTTTCCAAGCGCAAATCGCTCGAGGCTCTTTCGGCATCCATTGCAGTCAGCTCCAGAAACAAGACTTCTAGTTCATGAAGCTGAATTTGTCATGAAAAAATATGTTGGTGACTGTCATGGATGAGTGCTGTTACGAGAAGCTAATCTGACTTGGACAGGAGAGAAAGTGTGTATTAGCTTTTTGGTGAGATGGAAGAAAGAAAACCTACAGCTTATGTTATTCCACTGTGACATCTTCCCCGCTGAATCTGCTTTATCACAGATGTACCTCTAGACCAGGAAGATGAACTGCCTCCTGTTTTATTGGTTCTTCTAACAATGTTACTGGCTGGAGTTCACATTTCCATCTTGCTTTGTAGCCCACAATCAGACCTAGACTTACTGATGAAGGAGATACTCGACAGAAGATTGCCTGGTAAATAGCAATTTAAATATCAATCACTCATTGTAGAATGGCTCCCAGACGATTTGGGGATCAATAACAAATGTGGATAAAAGCACAGATATGGGGCTGCATGTGTGCTTCCTACCTTTCCTCAGATCATAGAATCATAGAATCATAGAATATTAGGGATTGGAAGGGACCTCGAAAGATCATCAAGTCCAATCCCCCTGCCACAGCAGGAATACCTAGACTATGCCACACAGGAACGTGTCCAGGCAGGTCTTGAATGTCTCCAGAGAAGGAGACTCCACAACCTCTCTGGGCAGCCTGTTCCAGGGCTCCGTCACCCTCACTGAGAAGAAGTTTCTTCTCGAGTTTAAGCGAAACCTCTTATGTTCCAGTTTCAGCCCATTACCCCTTGTCCTATCAGTGGTTGTCACCGAGAAGAGCCTGGCTCCATCCTCGTGACACTCACCCTTGATATATTTGTAAACATTAATGAGGTCACCCCTCAGCCTCCTCTTCTCCAAACTAAAGAGCCCCAGCTCCTTCAGTCTTTTCTCATAAGGGAGATGCTCCACTCCCTTCATCATCCTAGTTGCCCTGTGCTGGACTCTCTCCAGCAGTTCCCTGTCTTTCTTGAACTGAGGGGCCCAGAACTGGACACAGTATTCCAGATGGGGTCTCACCAGGGCAGAGTAGAGGGGAAGGAGAACCTCTCTCGACCTACTAACCACCCCCCTTCTAATACACCCCAGGATGCCATTGGCCTTCCTGGCCACAAGGGCACAGTGCTGGCTCATGGTCATCCTGCTGTCCACCAAGACTCCCAGGTCCCTTTCCCCTACACTACTCTCTAAGAAGTCATTCCCCAACTTATACTGGAACCTGGGGTTGTTCCTACCCAGATGCAAGACCCTACATTTACCCTTGTTATATTTCATTAAATTTTTCCCCGCCCAACGCTCCAGCCTGTCCAGGTCTCGCCGGATGGCAGCACAGCCTTCTGGTGTGTCAGCCACTCCTCCCAGCTTGGTGTCATCAGCAAACTTGCTGATAGTACTCTCTAGTCCCTCATCCAAGTCATCGATGAATATATTGAATAATACTGGTCCCAGTACCGACCCTTGAGGCACTCCACTGGATACAGGTCTCCAACCAGAGTTAAACCAGGTGTTGCACCTCTGTGTCCTGCTATAGCAATGTGGCTCTGCCCACAGCAAGTGCTTGTGTTCCTCAGGCACGCTCTTTGCTATGTCAGCTGAGGACGTCTGGATTTGGTCCTTTTTCGTTGCATAACTAAATTGCACTCATAATACACACACATAAAAGAGAAAAGCCTGGTTACCTGAGTTTTTCTGTTATGCCTTCACTGAAAAATAGCTCCTGGATTTAATAAGGGCCAACACGTAAATTACAGAATCTAAATACTCTATCAGTACTACCTCCAGGTACTTCTACGAAGTGAGCTTTCTATGAAACAGGGTTATTAACAGGTTTTGGCACATACCTGATTGTTCTCCTGCTAATATCAAGGACTGATGTGGGTAGATCCAGGAAATGTCAAGTACAATAAGATGTCTCAGCCATAGTGTTTGCATATTTAATTTCAGATTTCCAAAAGCAGCAACGATGCTTTCTTTATGTGTGAGATGCCTACTTCTCACCAATCCCACTCCCTCTGCCCCTGTAATCATTCTCTGTTTTCTTTTCTGCCTCCAAACAACCATAAATGAAAAAAATCCTTTCCTGGTCAACAGAAATCTCTTTTTTTCTACCCTGGCCTTTCATATCTCATTTACCTAATCCAACTCTGAGACAGATGTTTAAATTGGGCTTTCCTCCACAAAATATCTCTAGACAGGAGTTAGAACTCCGAACAAAAATCAAGAGCTAAAGCAAAAGCTTTTATATTATTTTTTTGTTTCTGGAAAAAAATGTTTTTGTATGACAATGGCCAAGCACTGCTGTTGCTTTCCAAGACTTACCAATTTGTGGAAAAAAATAAGTCGAGATTTTTGTTTGTAAAAATTAAGAGTTAGGAAGTTGAAAACAAATGCAAGAGAAGCCAGTTAATACTCAATGAGTTATCTATTATAATCTCCAAACATTTTAGTAGACTCCTTGCTGAAGACAAAGTGAGTCCTAAAAAGCTGTACTGTGTTTTCCCCAAGTTTCTCATTTACCTATGCTGAACAATATAACACAGATATGAATCCTTTTTATCAAAAAGTGAAGGTCTGTTTCAAAAGTCTTTTCAATATTTATATGCATTTATGTTATTTAGATATTGTATAAATAATGATTTAAGGTTTTCTCCTGGCTCATTGATAAAAGTTGTTTATATTACAGGGCCATGAACTCATTTCTGTGCCTGGGGATGGCTTTTGCTATTTCACTGTAGCAAATGAAACAAATTTTGTTGTCTGCTTTTGCATGTTCGCAGGAATTCAGACCTGGGGAAATTTGTTTGTTTTACCTATGGTGCAATGCAGTAATGAAGCTGTAAATCAATTAAAAGTTCACGTTTACGTTTGGAATTCATCTAAGACGAGCAATCTTTTCAAAGTTAATGACAATAATAACTTCATCACTATAGGAAGAAGAGGTTTAGGGGAAGGCAGTCTAGTGATAAGTAGCCACACCAAGCACCTAAGAAGTCCTGGCTGACACTCAGAACCTTCATTTCTAACTTCTGCATTTATTTTAACGGGTAATGAACACACTTCATTCTTCAAAACAAAGTCACCTGACTGGAATTTCCAAGAATGAATTGGATTTTAAAAAAATCACATGTTAACTTTGTCCTACAAATTTCCAGCAACTTTTTAAGGGCATTCTGCAAAGAAGAAACCCACAGTTGTTTACATTGTCAAAGAGATATCAATACATAAATGCTGATCAATTATATAATTGATCCTGGCTTGTATTACAAATTTTGTGACCAGCAGAAGTAGGGAGGTGATTGTCCCCCTGTACTCAGCACTGGTGAGGCTGCACCTTGAATATTGTGTTCAGTTTTGGGCACCTCAGTATAAGAGAGATATCGAGGTGCTGGAGCGAGTGCAGAAAAGGGCAACAAAGCTGGTGAAGGGCCTGGAGAATAGACCTTACGAGGAGCGATTGAGGTTGCTGGGACTGTTCAGTTTGACGAAGAAGAGGCTGAGGGGGGACCTCATCATGCTCTACAGTTACTTGAAAGGACATTGTAGAGAGGTTGGTGCTGGTCTCTTCTCGCAGGTCATTAGGGACAGAACCAGGGGGGAATAGTTTCAAGTTGAAACAGGGCAAGTTTAGGCTGGACATTAGGAAGAAATTCTTCACAGAAAGAGTGGTCGGACACTGGAATAGACTGCCTAGGGAGGTGGTTGAGTCGCCATCCCTGGATGTAAGTGTTGCTTAGATGTGGTGTTGGGGGATATGGTTTAGGGCCGGAATTGTAGTGTAGGGTTAATGGTTGGACTCGATGATTCCAAGGGTCTTTTCCAGCCTGAACTGTTCTATGATTCTATAATACTCTTTTCCTTTTCTATCATTTCAGGTAATTATTGCAGTCTGCCCCTGTGACACACCAGCCCAGCTTTTCCTGAGAGGCCTCTGGACCCTCACGTCCTCTATATTGCTCCCTGCTTTGAAATTTCACTTGAGGGTCTATGATCCAGTGATTAGTGCATTTAACTTAGCCTCCATGTTTAATGCACTGTAGTATCTCAATCAAAATATTCCACAGGACTACATCAAATATCCCACCATGGAAATTATTTTAAACTTATTACCTTTATCAAAAAAACCCACAACCTTATTTAAAAAAGTAGTTTGACACAGACAACACTTGCTTTTTGTCAAATCCAGTATTGGTCACATCATTTTGCTCAAGACTGAAGGTAGCTTACCAGGCCTGCAAATTACTGTCACCTTGTTTACCCTTTTGATTAAGCCCATCAGATGGCACTGTTGCACACAGTCTTGTAAACTCCCTTTCAGCCCATTTGATGAAATTTTTAGTCCCCTAAGAAAACGGTTTTATTGAGTCTTTTTTTTCGCCCCAGATCTATGCCCTCCCACATGAGAAGCAGTCACTGCTTTTTTTTTTTTTTTTCCCTACTGTAGAAAGACTTTCAACAGATAGAGCTATCTAACCTTGAGAATCAGCCATAGGCATTTGAACAGTGGTCCTTGAAAGCAGAAAGAAATACCTGGAGTGGTGTGTGGGTATATTATAGAATGAGTTAAGACAGGACTGGTACACTGTCGATAACAGTGGCGAGGCTGCAGAGCCATGGTGAGAAGGAAAGTAATTCTCCCTTTCTCCACTTCTTCCCCTCTTGCCTGCCATGCCAGGGGCTCTCAGCCATATCTTTCCCACCCGTCAGTCTGTTCTACCCAGCATCCTGGGTCAGAGGAGGGGTCAGGGTCTTGATTCAAGACAAACATGGAGTATTAGATGACAGAAAGGCAGGAAGAAAAAGCAAGGTGCAGTTCAGGAAAAGGCCTGATTTGTTCTACGTGGCTTCCGCACTTCCCTTGTCTGCCTTAAAACCAGCTGGCATCATACATACACTCATTTTTTTTTGTATTTTTAACATCTGCTTTGTTACTCAAGGAAAGAGGCATTAAAAGTTGATTTGAAGGTGCTGTATTAGCCACTGAAGGACCCAAGTACTGCAGTAGAAAAAAAAACCCTTAACAAAATATGAAACTTTAAACAAACCAGACAAGTGAACAGCCATATTTTTGCCTACACTGTTCAAGAGTTTTATCTTATTAGAAATCCAGCAGAAAGTTAGTGAACAGTAAATTTGACCACAGCAGTCCTATTATCTGCTAGCAACATTTGCTTAGGTTACCTGTTCTTGGTTTCTTCACCTCATGAAAGCAGACAGGCTTGAGTTCTAAGTTTCAAAATGTCCTACAAATTGAGTACCTTTCCTAATACAGTATCACATTGTTATGGTTATAATAGAACATTCTCTGTGGCAGATATTCAGCATCAGAAGAAAAAGCCCAATCATGTAAGATCCTAAAATAAAACTGAGGAAATGATGTATGTGTGTGCATGTGTGTGCACTGGGAGGTCATAGATCATCTTTTGCCTGAAAGTTGTATTTTAAAATATCCATTATTTATTAATCTAATCATAAGGTCGGTGATTTACTTCTCTCTCATATTTATTCCTGGGAAAAATGCCATGCTAGTCAGAGAAAACACAAGAAATAACCCATACAGAAATGACTTATCCAGTCATTGAAGGCGCCAATATTCTTTAAGTGAAGACCCCACCTAATTTTGATGATGAATGACACAGAAATTTAAGTCACAAATAAAGGGCCAGACTTTCAACAAGCAGAGTCAGTGTAATTCTATTAATATAAACTGGTAAAGAGCTGATTTGTAGAATATATGACATGCACCCAAAATTGTCTTAATTGAGTGCACTGGGTGAGAGAGCAATATTAGCATGGGTATAGATAAAGTGCAAGTCAAACTACTCCTAGTTCCATTGGCTTTAGTCTGACTTTAACTACCACCTTCAACTATTTGTTTCTGCTGAATCAATTCTAGTTTACACCAGTGTGGCAGGAGAAACAGCCTCTTGCTGTGGCCAGACACTTCAGAAGTGAGCTAAGTGATGGATCACAGAGTGATTCTTATGCAAGAAAACATTTATAACCTATTTGTGAGACATTTGTTTTGTCTGTAGTCTTGAATTTAAATTAATTCCATGCTCCTTTGTGAAACACTCATTGACCAGGAAGAAAAGTTTGAACTTTAAAATAATCCCATAGTTACCCAGTTCTGCACAGGAATTGCATTACTTGTAGCTTGAGGAGAATGACTTGCTGTGGCTAATTCCTTTTTCTTGATCCCTGAGTTTAACAAAGAACTTTTCATGTTGCCACTTTCACAGGCCAGCATGGATGCTCTTTTTTCATGACGCCTGCTTTGAAATAGAACCAGGCTCTAAAAAGTCCCCTTGAAAATGAGAACGTGTCCTGCCACATGCTCCATGGGGAAGAAGGAATGCCAGGACAACTCATGGTGGTTTCGTGTCCTAATCTAAAGGTACGGGCTTTCTGCAACAGGGGACAGAGGAAAAGGCTTTCTTTTTCCATATGTGGTCTACTAGAAAAGGTTGATTATAGTCTCACGGTAAACCTGGATTGCCTTCTTCCCTTCACCCCTCTCCCACCCCTGAATCTCAAGACAGCAAATGCAGCAAATGTCCCACTGCACACGAGTTAATGTTTTAGCAGTCTCACAGATGGGCCCCACAAGGATACCAGTTCTGCATGGGGCAGGCACAATGGAGCCATCTCATAGGGTTCAGATGAGCCCCAGTACCAATCATTTTAAACTGACTGTGACTCAAAGATACAAGATGCTCATTAGAGGTCTTAGTAGCCTAATATCACCAGTAGATTGAACAAAGCTGTTCTAGTCTTTGCCAGCACAAACATTATTAAAAGGGACCATGTCAATAAAAGTTTCCAAGATGAACCCAT
This sequence comes from Trogon surrucura, assembly GCA_020746105.1. Lineage (NCBI taxonomy): Eukaryota > Metazoa > Chordata > Aves > Trogoniformes > Trogonidae > Trogon > Trogon surrucura. The sequence continues at coordinate 60,348,020 of CM036618.1, forward strand.
AGAAAGAGGCACTTATAGACTATTATAAACAATTTGCCCCTTGGTGGTTGCCCGTTATCAGGCGCAGTCAAAGCCTTGATAAGCCTTGCCTCTTTAGGAATCATTAATTTCCTTGGAAATTTAAACAGCTGTCACTTGTGATATTCTTCAGGTGTACATGTGGGAAAGATTAGCTAGTGTTTATAATCCAATCTGTTCATTAAGCGCCTGCTCATGTGGAACCTCCTTCACAGGCTGAGAGTCCGGCTTGCAAATCTCCCACAGATAATTGGAGGCAGCCATGAATTATGCGAATGAGCTGTCGACAACAGGGATTGTGAGGCCTTACTAATATCAGCCGGTCTCAGTACAACATTTAATGATTTCCTGCAAATGGGATTTGGCCTCTCTGGCCACATGTACTTAGTCCTTATGAGCAAGGAGAGCCAGGTTGATGGCTTGTGCTTTCTGCTTGGGCTGCCATCCTTCTGGCTTGCTCTTGCTCTCAGATGTAACATCTTTCTATAATGCAGTGAAATGCCCAATACTAGAACTTGAGCCATGCGAGGTAATTGTCAGTGCCTGGAGGGCACTGAAAGGCCGTGATGGCCCTGACTGGCCTCACCTGGGACATTCACCTGCAATTCCTATGCCCAAGGTCTCCCTATGAGGCCAGGAATAGGCACATGGTCCTGTCCTGAGCTATGCTGTAGTGTGTCTGTCTGCAGCCTTGCCTCACCAATGGACCTTGAACCTACACTGTATTTAGCTTGTAGCCTGGATGGACACCTCAGTCAGGTGTCACAACTTATCTCCAGCTCCATCTTCTTTTGCTCCTGACTGGAGTCCTTGGGCGGACCCTGGCCCTGGTTCATCACTTCTGGTGGGGGCTGTTGATGGTCCTTGCTTCAGCCCCTGGCTTTGCCTGCTGTGCTTAGCCCCTGTGGGATGGTCCCTTGTTGGTGAACACACAGCCTGTGTTGGGGTCACTCTTGGCTGCTGGCTTGTCCTTCATGGAAGAATCTTGTTCTTGCTGCTCCCTGGCTGTAATTCTCTGATAGTTGCAAGCTCTGGTGCCTCATCTGTGCCACTTCACTGGGAGCGCGCTTTCACCGTGTCTCTTGAGTCATATTCTAGTATTGAAGATGCTTCTGAAGCTCCTGGTTTGATGCCTGTGGTGGCAGTTGAGGGGACAGGTGTTGTTGGGTAGCAGCATTTTCCAAATCAGTGCCATGGCTCAAGGAGTCAGGGACTTGCCCAACCATGTCCTTAAGAGCACAGGTACCTCTAAGCACTTACTTATTTCCACCTCTGCTCATTGTGTACTTCCACTCAGGCAGCAAGCTCAGTCACGGCCACAACACTGAGCACGAGCTAAGTGTTCCAGATGGCTCATGGTTTTGCTAAAGTACAGCCTCTCCCACTGAAGCTACTGGGAGTGGAAGCTGTTAAATACCTTGCAGAGGATGCTTAGTGTTAAAACGTAATTTTCTCAGTTTACTTCTTTTTCATAATTCTAAAGAGGTAATGCTCATTTTTTCACTCCCCAACCCTTACCTTTTCTTGAAGTTCTTAACAGTCAGCTTGAACGCAATTCTTTCCATTTTCCTTCTCTTTCACTGCTTATCTTTAAACCATTGCCTTTACAATGAAAAGAGAAACTGTATCTCATTTCAGGGTCCACCCAAGCCTGGTTTAGGCAGACTGCAAGGACTGCTGGGCCTTCAGCCAAGATCATCTAGGCCAGGGTGGAAGGTTTGGGTTTTGAGTGACAGATTTTCAAGGGATGGGTGGAGGTGCATGTCAATACTTCTAAAAGCCATGCTTTTGCTTTGAAGTACTTTTCTAGAAATAAACAGATTCTGCAAATACCACACACTGATTCTGGGATTTGTGCTACTGCCTCACTTCCTTGACTAAGAAAGATTGAGCTTTGATTTTCAGATGGGCTTCATTCTTACTGCAGAAGTCTGCTCTGGCCCATCACATCGACCAGAAGAATAAGTCAGTGCAAACTCTGAAGATGCGCCAAGTATCAGATTAGCTCACCAATGCTCAGTTTGATTGAACTTCTTCTGTGATGTTAATTTATTGTGGTCAACAGGTTTGCTGCTAGAACATGAAACAGTGGACTCTGGGGTATATCCTTCAAGAGCAGCATAGGTTAACTAGGTCACTACATTTGATGATTCAATTCAAATAATGGTTAGAAGTTTTTGTTTCAGAGCAAGGACAGGGTTTGACTGAAGAACAAATGCGTGAATAAGGCAGACTGCATGTTGGAGTACATTAAGAAGAGCATGGCTAATTGATCAAGGGAAATTGTCTTGGTGGACAGCAGGATGACCATGAGCCAGCAGTGTGCCCTTGTGGCCAGGAAGGCCAATGGCATCCTGGGGTCTATTAGAAGGGGGGTGGTTAGTAGGTCGAGAGAGGTTCTCCTTCCCCTCTACTCTGCCCTGGTGAGACCCCATCTGGAATACTGTGTCCAGTTCTGGGCCCCTCAGTTCAAGAAAGACAGGGAACTGCTGGAGAGAGTCCAGCACAGGGCAACTAGGATGATGAAGGGAGTGGAGCATCTCCCTTATGAGAAAAGACTGAAGGAGCTGGGGCTCTTTAGTTTGGAGAAGAGGAGGCTGAGGGGTGACCTCATTAATGTTTACAAATATATCAAGGGTGAGTGTCACGAGGATGGAGCCAGGCTCTTCTCGGTGACAACCACTGATAGGACAAGGGGTAATGGGCTGAAACTGGAACATAAGAGGTTCCGCTTAAACTCGAGAAGAAACTTCTTCTCAGTGAGGGTGACGGAGCCCTGGAACAGGCTGCCCAGAGAGGCTGTGGAGTCTCCTTCTCTGGAGACATTCAAGACCTGCCTGGACACGTTCCTGTGTGGCATAGTCTAGGCATTCCTGCTGTGGCAGGGGGATTGGACTAGATGATCTTTCGAGGTCCCTTCCAATCCCTAACATTCTATGATTCTATGATTCTATGAAATTATAACTACCCTTTACTTGGTGCTTGGGAGGCCACACCCAGGATACCAAGTCTAGTTCTGGCCACAATTTAAGAGGGAGGAATCTGAGAGAGACCAGAGGGGCTACCAAGCTGGTTGGGAGCCCAGAGCCTGTCATATCTGAGGAAAAGCTGAGGGAGTTGGGCTTGTTTCTTCCTGGCAAAGAGAAGCCTAAAAGGTGATCAAATAGCAGTAGAAGCAGCATTACAAAGATGTCAGAACCAAACTTTCATCTTTTGTGGTAAAATATATAAAGAAGGTCAATGGACCCAAAATGTGGCTTGGGAGGACATTAGGAAAAGACTTCCTGACTAGGAGGTAGAGGTGGGGAACTAGGTAGTGTTACGGGAGCCAAACTCTTCTCATTAGTGCCCACTGAAAGGACAAGAGGCAGTGGGTGTAAACTGAAGTACAGGAAACTCCATTTAAACATCGGGAAAAAAAATGGTAAGGTTGATCAAACATTGAACAGGTAGCCCAGAGAGGCTATAGAAACATCCATCCTTGGATATTTAAAAATCTGAGTAGGGAAACTTCTGGACAACCTGCTCTAGCTGACCCTGCTCTGAGCCGGGCAGCTGGAGTAGACGATTATGAGAAGTTATGTCTAATCTCAGCCATCCTTTGATTCCCTGAAGTTTGTCTGTTGTTGCTAGATTGGTCAGAATTTGAAACCTTGTTTTTTTCCTCCTCAAGTATATGATAGATACAGTCCATTTTAGATTATCCAAAAGTGAATTTTCAGGTTGTGCATTAACTATGAAACTCATGCAGAGACATCAAACCTAGCTTAGCTTGAGCCAGATCAGGTCCAGAACAGTCCCTCTGAATTTGTGCGGTGTTATACGTCACTAACTTGGGTCGGCACTACTTGAATGCATTTTCTTGGATATACCCTCAAAGTACAATCTGATAACTTTTAGCAGCTGTATTTTGACACTGTCTGGGTAGCATTAGCTCTCTAATAACCTCAAGGAATTAAGATGCACCATTACTTAAATCCCTTCACTAATATTGAAACAGTACAAGTTTGCAGTTCTTTTAAAAATCAGATTCAATTGGTATCACACCTTAATTTCTCTCCCTACATATATCATATTATGCTCAGTTTTTAAGAACACAATTTATGAAGGAAGTCACTTTTCACAGGAGGATATAAAATGTAATCTACACATATCACTACTGTGGAACTCTTATCTGATTCTTTTCCCAGGTATACCAGTACAGTCACATTTGTACCACAAGCTGCTTCTGCTGAATTTTCCTGTAGTTCAAATATAAAAGAAAAAATCTAAGCAATTTTACCTAGTCTTCAGCAATTCATTTTTTTCTAGCTGATTTCAATTTTAAGGTGCCAACTTGATTTAAAATGTACTACTTTAACATTGCATTAAGCATCTGTTCAGTTTCTGAAGCTGCACATTTGGGGAATTGTTCCTGGTGGGAAGACCTCCAGAGCCTGCAGCTATATAATTATACTGTTCATATAACACAAAACACAGATCTTGAGTATACACATTGATGTCAATATATTTTCACTGCACTAGCTATTGGAAATTACCTGATTTAAAAAAAATATTTAAATTATTATGCAGAGTAGCCAGGAAATAGCATAAGGATGGCCATTGCATTTGCACAGAGCCATTAATGCCAAATATGAACACCTAGGAGGCTGAGCCCTGTTACTCTTTCGAATGTTTGCAAGCGGGTGGTCATCTTTTGCTCTGCCACTAAAACCAGTATCTTGCAGGAAAAGTAGCTGAGATCAAATGGCCTCAGAAACACAGACTACTCATTTTGCCTTTGACAGAAAGGGTTTTAGAAGAAAATATATCTTAAAACTTGTTTACTTTAACAATAGCAAACGATTTATAAGAACAAATTGGGTGAAAGAGGACCCAACTTCTGCTTCTCATACACTGATCACATCACTGCATCCTCACTTAGTGGTGACATCTCCTAACAGTGTGCTGCAGTTACTGATGTCTTCGCTGCTCTGGGAAAAGTCTCCATCCCAGTCAGAACCCAGGGCTACATAAGCCTCTCCTTTTGGTCTTTATTGATGATTTGTTATTAACCTTGTGAACTGAAGGAAGAAAAAGATACTACCTGACCACATTTTTTTTTTTTAATAGGCATTAGTAAGTAGTTCAAAAGGGCACTATACACTGAGGACTTAAGTCAACTCTAATATAATTTCAATGATTCATCTGCATTACACTAACAGATGATGAAAAATGAACATTGTTTCAAAGCCTGCACACACTAGAGGAAAGTGTGTGCAATCACAGCATGCTACATGCCCAGCTTCAGTCTTCATAGACCCAGCTCTCCTTCCCTTCTTCTCACTGGAGGAGCACTTCTGCATAATGCCAAACCATCACAGGGTGTGAGGAACCATATCAGCAGAAACAAGTCCCTGGAAACCTGTGAGCAAGCAAAGAAGAAGGTCTGTGTCCTATCAGCAATGTGACTTGTTGGAGGAGATGCAGCTTCTTCTGGTCCTTTTAATAGAAAGTTCACACAGGAGCTGGGGGCTGACCCATCTTTCCCCTTTTTGGTAAAACACATGCTGACCTCTTCTATCTCACCTGCAGAGTGAAAATCCTCCAGGCCACATTAATCCCGTGCTCTTTTCTGTCCTTTGGCAGGACCTCTAGAGGAAAGGCTGCTGCCAGCAGTGGCCAGGTTTTTGGGAACAGTTGGCCATGCTGTGCTACATGCTGACCTCAGTGCTTCATGTGCGTTGGAAGCAGGCTGTAATGGACTGCAGGTGTAGATGGACATTCTTATGTCTGGATCATGGTAGAGCATAAGTGAAAATATATAGAATCATAGAATAGCCTAGGCTGGAAGGGACCTTAGAGATCATCTAATCCAACCTCCCTGTCACAGGCAGGGATGCCTCTCAACTAGATCAGGCTACTCAAGGCTCTGTCCAACTTGGCCTTGAACACTTCCAGGGAGGGGGCAGCCACAACGTCTCTGGGCAATTTATTCCAATGTCTTGCCACTCTCGTACTGAAGAATTTCTTCCTAAGGTCTAATCTAAATCTATTCTCCTTCAACTTAAACCCATTTCCCCTTGTTCTATCAGTGGACACTCTCTAAAAAGTCCCTCCCCAGCCTTCCTGTAGGTTCCCTTCACAGCTGAGGCCCTACTTTGGATGCACAGGCACTTAGGGAGCTTTAAGGCTGTGAAGAGGCATAATAGAGATGCCCACTAAATTTCAGATGCCTTCATGAAAAGGCACTGCTGGGTAATAGCTTTCTTCATCACTTTTCTTAGACCTAACTTTTATCTACAATGTATTCATCCTGGGTACTCTCAATCCTTCTCAACAAATTGGAAAATCTTTTTTGGTATAACTGAGTTATATTTTGATACATTTCAGCGTAAACATTTTAATGAAGTTTTGGATTTCTGTTTCCAGGATGAAGTTTGAAATTTTGATATATTTTCTTTTCTGTTCCTCCCTTTCCTTGGCAATCCCCTACTAGCATTAGATTAAAGTATTTGCCTTTCTGAATTGTAGCCTAAATGGTTACAGCTGTTGAATCATCCCAGGTTAATCAGGATGAATTATGGTATCTGATATTTGAATAGACTTAGCTCTCTCTTCACTTAGCTTTGTAAATCACTTTGTGTATGTCTATACAACCTTTGACACGAAACCATGCTCATGGCATGCTCCCTGACACAGCTGCCTCCCAGGAGGCTCACAGGCAGCCTGTCTGGGCAAATCAGGTGGTGAGATCAAGGCTGTGGGATGCCACCTGTTGGGATGGTCTCCAAGATCACCTGGAGCCAACCTTGCAGACTGGCTGCCTGTCGGCCACCAGATGGTTCTCCAGGCTGTGCTGGGAGCAGTGAGTTCCAGTGGCAGCAACTAGGGTCACCCAAGAGTCCAGATCACCTGAAACATCCATGTAGAGGAGGCAGGTTCAATGTCAAGCTGGGAAGTCGGGCCATCTGGCAATGGTCAGGCTCAGGCACAGCTGCCAACATCACTTGGGTAGAAATTAAAGGTGAAGGTCTGAGTTTAAAAGCAGCTCCCAAATAAAGAAGGGTAGAAACCTGCTTCTCACAGTTCCTTCCCCACGGGTGTCTGGCTCAAGGCCATGCAGTTGTCTCGAGAGCTAGTCCTAAGACCAAGCAGCCAGGTCCTGGCAAAGAGGCAGGGAGGGAAGAGGCTGCACGCAGGGCCCTGACAAGCAGTGTAGCCTTGCCCTTGGAGACAGCTGAACACAAGCCGTTGTGTCATATGCCTGTCCCATTCTGGAAAGAGGGTTGCCAATGTTTGCATTGCATTTGGAAAATTCAGCACGGCATGCACATACTGAAGTTTCTGACCTTATATCATACTGTCTTTGAAAGCACAGCTGGGGCTGGCCTAAGAGCATGAGGCTTTGTGGGTCACAAATCTGTATAGCACAGACCATACTCAAAGACTAACAGATAAATTTAAAAAAACTTTCAGTATTTGCACATAATGAGTCAGTGATACTTTCTACATGCAGCTGGTTTCCTCTGAGGGTGATTCATAATTCTTACACCCTCAAAACAAGTTCTTTTCTTTCTTACCACAATAACTATGGCAATGATACGGAAGAACTTGCATCTGAGGTAAAGGATAAAAGCACAGGCTATTTGGAGGGCAGTGTTTGGACTCACCATGTAGTATCTGCCATGCAGTTATTTCGTCTACCTTGTTTAAATGTTGAGTTTTGAACTCTGAGGTGCTGGAACTGATGGAACTGAAGGAAACTTGATGGGATCTGGTGTGTGCAGAATGAGCCTCTGTTCCCTTGTTCTGTCCCTTACATTTGGGAAGAGCACCACTGAGCAATACCAGTGATCTCCTTGGGCGCCTTGAGCTGGATGCCTTGAAGGAGTGGTGATACTGTTGGCACACGCTTCTTGGAGTTTTGATTTGCCTCTGCCCCACCCGCATGTTCTACTTTTTTTTCTACTTTTGGCTCTTTGACTCTCTTCCTCTTTGATGTTTCTAATTTTTTGCCAAAATTTTAATTTCATCATCCTTTACTCTGGCTAGGTAGCTGGTATTAGGCATGAACTGAAGTCTGTTTGTAAGGGAAAATCCAGTGAGAACAATGGTCCTAAGCAGATGCCTAGGGAAAAACAAGAGCAGAGCAATAAAATACAAGTATTCCTTGAAGACTCTTAGTTTTATACTATCACTAGCTAAAAGATTTCCTGAATCAGCTGTAGTTTTTATATATATTTAGTAACCTGTAATGATTTTTCTTCCATTAACTGGTCTTCCATTAATATGTGGGTCAAATCCACCTGTGTAAAACATCCACGATTGGCCTTATTGCACAAAGAACCACACTCTCACATTTGTTTACATTAGAATTTACAGTCTTGACTTGATGCCTTCCTGTTTTTTCACTAGAGAAAATAGCGAGCAGCTGATCCCTATTCAGTTCGATGCTGCTTACTAATCTGTAAGCTTTTCATATTTTCCTATGGTGGTCTCTTTTCCAGAATAAGACATGCCTACTTAGTCATTCCCTTTAGCTTTAAATGACTTTTAAATGAGGCACCAATGAAAAAAAAAAAAAAAAATTTTTTTTGGTTCTAAGGTTGTTGCTTATAAGCAATTTATGCTTTCTCTGAATAATTAATCTTTCATGGATGTAGAGCTATTAAAGGTCATCTCCTCGTGCTGACTCTACTTACACAGAAGAGAACACATAGCATTATTGCTTTAGAGGTAATTGTTTATGATACCCTTTGAACTGTCTTGTAAACAGGGGTAATAAGAATCTTCTACCCCTATACCACAAAGACATTCCTATTCTTACAAACTTGGATGCTTCCTGTAATGCAATACAATAATTTCACAGTATAATAGAGCATTCTCTTGTGTCTGGTTTTCAGTTTAATTGAAGCAACATACTAGAAAAACAAAGCATGCCTTAAAGCTCTTGGAAGGTACAACTCGAGCTACAGCAAGCATAAACCCAGTGCCTGCAAATGTTTGCTTGTGTTGTTTCTCTTGCAGCAATAACAATAACCATATAATGTGCATGTGAGCCTTCAAGGAGGCTTGTTCTGAAGGTTTCAGAAATGGTTGTTCATCTTTACCTCCCGTGACTCAAATTTACTGGCCTTGAGCCATCCGTTCTGACTTTTGCTCATCTGTAATTTTAAAGCCCACGCTGTTAAAGATAATCTATTAGGGTGCTCTAAGAGATTTTTTTTTTAACCTCAGTAGGCTAAAGGATCCATTTTGTACAATAAGACTGGATTTTTTGTAAACAGTGTTTCCTTCTATTGGCTTGTGAAGCTCTACTGCTTGTGTCTCTTCTACTACATGACATGTAAATCATCTTGCTGATGCCAGCATCCTAAAAACCAGGTATGTGAAAGAGTTTTGCAAATAATACTTCTTGCCCTTTGACCGTTACAAAACAAAACAAACAAACAAAAAATTCTCCTGTAGCTAAGATGTGATCTGTTTAACTCAACAGGGGGTTTCCAGGACTTGGGTGAATTTTAACCATCCTTTTTGACACAAGTCAAGCTGTGCGAAGCAATGAAATTGTGATTGCTGTGTGGTGAGACGACTGGATAGTGTTACAGTTCCCTCATTAAGAGGTACTGGAGTTAAGCAGGGGGAGTTGAACTTTCCTCCGTAGTAAAACAACAAGTGTGGGAGATGAGGAGAGCAAGCTGGAGTAAGGGAGTTCACCTTATAACAACAAAGACTTAACATGCAGTATATCAAGTCTCCTGAACTTTGTCCTGCTTGGTAGTTTATCAGACACCAAGATGAATAAAATAGCTAAGAATGATTTAAATCTGTTCTGATTTCAATCTTCTGGCCTCATTTTCAGCTTCATTCTTTTTCTGCTCTATCCTTTCATTGCTGTGTGTTCTCCCTCCTCAAGAGATGTTCACAGTTTATACTAGTCTTAGGTTTCAAAATACATAAAGATCCCATTACTAGAATAAAACACAGTGAAGATGGGTGAGATATATGGCAGTTTTGCTAACCTAATGATGATTTCTCCCTTTTTCAGCATTGTAGCCAATTTAGACTGAGAAAGGAACATGACTAAAATTGTCTCTACAAATTCTTTTTGTCAATGCTAACAGTATCTAACTGCTGTTCAAATCCATGACAATATTTCTACGGCTTTTTGCAAACAAAGAATTTTCATAACACCAAGATGTGACTTAACCTTATAATATGAGCTCACACTCTCAGTCAAAATTTACAGAAAGTCTGACTGAAAATTAGAAGAGTGACGTTTCAGTTCATGAAGTTAACATCAGCATATTATGATTGCAGGGGGTTGGTTCCAGAAGAAGAGGACACCACAACAACTCACAAGACCAATGCTCGACTTTGCTGAATTATTTAGAAGCAATCAGTCCCCAAATAGTTTGCCCGGGAAAAAACAAAGTATTGAAGTCTTGATGTTGAGGCAAAATCAAACACTGAGAAACACGCCTGTCGGTTACAGCTGAATGAAATCAAGTCAACGAAGATAATTATACAGTAAGTGAGCAGCAAAAATGGTGAAACTTGGTTTCACAAAGAATTATGTCCCAGGGTCTGTCCTACTGTCCATGGGAATTGCAGCTCCCTCTTGTATCTCCTAGTCTTTCTTTCCCATGTGCTCTGGCTCTTTTATAGCCACACATGCACTGCCTGGCTCTTCTATATACATACATTCATTAGATGGGAAAATCATCTTGGTTGAGCTATAACAATCTTTTATGTAGAGACAGCACCAATTCAACCATTTGTAAGTTGTTTTTTTTCCAGGATAGTAAAGCGCAGAGTGGGATACTCCAGTTTATGCAGAGAAAATGTATGCAAAAGGGAAAAAACCCTGGTTCATTTGCAGTGAGTGTGTTTCTGACAAAGCTTGAAAAAGGCACCATTTTTTCTCCATCCGGACTTTGTGCCTCACTAATAGGGCCTGCAATAGCTGGCAGCTGGCAGCAGTCACCTCTTCTGCCACGGGATCTCGAACAACATGTGGAGACTTCATATCTTCATGTCCAAAATGTGTCACGCAGTTAGAAGTCAGTAGCACAGGGCTGATAAGCAGACTAGGGCACAATCTTAATCACATCTCTTCCAAGAAACCAGAAAAATTTTGCTCAGTGATACTCTTTCAAAGCTTAGAATTGCTGTGTTTCCTAAACAACTTATTCACTTGTGGGTTAGATAGGCTAATGTCTGGGCCAATAGCCAGAGTTTAAAGAGGAAAAAAACAGTTGTGCACTTAATTTTTCCTTCCTAAATTATCTCTTTTTTTTTTGATTTATCTTGGTAAGTGTTTCGTTGAGGCAAATGTATGGTTCTCCGATTACTTAGCCCTGGCATGCAATGCTTCTTAATGTAAATTACTTGGCATAGGGAACTCATGCTTCTCTATAGTGCCTAATGCAATAGGGTATAAAGCTGGCTTCAACTGCTGGATACTGCAACAGCATAAATATTTAAATAAAATGTTACTTTATTTTGTTGTTATCTTTGAAGTTTGGCCCACGTAGATTCTCTCAACAATGTGCATCATCTGTACTGAGGAGGCAAATTAATATGCTCCTCCAACAGAACATGTTCTCCAGTGCCTTGGGTAACATCACCCGATAAATTCATTGCATGCGCTTCCAAAAGTAGTGTGTCACTGGAACCATCTGTGACATAACTTGGAAAAACAGATGCTCCATCGAGTAAATACTTATAACATAAGCCCCAATTCAGCAAGGTACATAAGTGCATGCCTAAATACCCGCAAGAGTAAAGTCAGCTACACTTTTAAGTGTCTTGTTGAATCTGGGTCATGCAGAAGCTGAACACATCAAGCAACTACCCACGTTGAGTTCCCGTAAAAGAAAATTGATTTCCAGAGTGTATTCCCTCTGGCTGTTAACACTGAAGAAGAGTGAGTGATAAAATTTCTGCTGCTTCTTCTGCTTGGATAGAGGCTGTGCATGTTCTTGCTTTCACTGAAATATTTTCTCTCTGGTACTAAAAGTGATTTGTGAATTTTGGGAACTAGACCAGATAATGTGAAAAAAAGATTCAAGTTTTTTGGTATTATTCAGTCCTTGAACCTTTCATAATATCAGAAATAGTCAAATTGGAAGATCCTAATAAACACATTAAATAACGAAGTAGATGAAAATTAGTAACAGGAAAGCCTGGTGGATCTGGTTGAACTTTGTGGCATGTCTGTTCTTTAAGTGGTTTTGCACTCTGTGGACTAGTCCTACTTTTTCTGTGTGAAGGCTACAGCTTCAAGAGTAAGGAAACACTGCTCTGGAGTATAATGATCAGTTAGCCAGTGACTCGTCATTATTTTGATGCATGTTTTGTTGCTATTTTGAAAAATATCAGTGCACTACAGTTGCCTAAGTTATCACTTACAGATGTTTCATGGATGCAATACAACAGACTATCTGTGGATCAACAATTTATCATACATTCAGAGATAAGTGGAAGTTCAGACCACAGCCTTTTAAATTTTTTCAAGGTGACTAAAGTTCTCCCTTAAAGTACATTGAGTGCTATCTTGGGACTTATACTAGCACAATTGTTCTAGGGCATGAACACAGCAAAATCACTGCATTTACTGACATGATTATTCACAGTGTGCTATAAAATAGTCTGATTATGTTAAATTGTTAATCAGAATGCCCTCTGGCTGGAATCTATGATCAAACACTATTGCAGTGTATATGATCAGAAGGAACATCACTTTACTGTTACTAGACACACATACAAAAAATATTTTGACTACTATCCAAGAAGGAGTCAGAATAAATCCTCACAACATTAAGTCTTCCTGACATCAGTACTGACAGAAAACATCAGGCTTTTAAAATTATATATTTTTTCCAACTCAGTTTAGTGTGTTCTGCATTCATACATCCACCTTTAAAAGTGTCTCCAGTTAAACCTGCTGCTAGAATAGATGATACAGCTATTCCAACTTGCTGTATGGAGCTTCGGGCAATTTTGCTATACAGCAGGGTAGACAAATCCACAATTACCAGGAATGTAAAAGCACTATCATCGCTGTTTTATCTGCATTGTGATTGTGCCTCTGAACTGGGGAATCATTATACTGTTCTAGCCAGATACAGTAATATGGCAGACCCTTCTCAAAAATGTTTAATGATCCAGTTAAAACAATGATTTAATCAGTGTGTTGAAAGCAGTGATGATTGTAAAACAAAAACAGGCTTGTATGGTTTTTTATTGTATGCCATTTTTAATATATAAGCCAGACATAAAAAGTTAAGATATATTAATGACTTTTTGGATGGGATGATAGCTTGGTACCTTCAGGGCTTTGATAAGAAAGTGACCTTGTGGATTATGTACAGTTGTAAATGACTGCCTGAGCAAGAGGGTTGAAATTATTTGGACTTCAAAAATTGCAGGAAACATTCCTTTTCCACATTTCTTCAGTGGAAGTTCTGTTGATTGGATCTCCTTGGATATCTCTAGAGTGTCCCAAGCTATAGCCATGCCTTCATACCCATGCCTGTTAACAAAGTCACTCTTCTATCAAAATTTTCAGTGTAGCAGTTTTCTGTGTAGAACACAGTTGATCTATCTCTTCAGACACCTAAGGAACCAGGAGTATTTCCCTACTGACAGCAACGACAGACCTCACTCCTTACCTTCCTGGTCTTAAATCAAACCTGAAAAGCTTAATTTTGTATCTCTTCACTGACTTTCTGGTCCAAGGAGAGCATTGCTCTGAGGAACGTTGTTCCTGTGTTGAGCACTGGTAGCTATTGCCAACTTTGAAAAACAGCAGCTTGGAAAACTGGACTACTGTGAGGCTGAGCAAAGACTTTGATCTCAGCTTGTCAAATAGTGTTCATGTGTCTTATTATGAAACCTGAGCATATTACTTAGTTTCCCATTTTACAGTTATGAAATCTTTTCTTAAGACCATTACTTGAATCTTCCTCTGAGTTGTGAATTAAAAGGTAATGCAAAGGTAAGATCCATTTCACAATTCCCAATGAACGGGAGGGTTTCTGGACATGAAAGGAACTGGCCTCACATTTTTTGGCTGGGGACTCCTTAAACCAGATGGTATAGATTTTGTACCTAAGCTTATTCAGCGTTTACTGCTGGCTGCTATATTAGTCCTGGCAGCTGTTTGGAAACCTCCTATCCCCCTGAAAATTAACACCTGGTTTCAGAAATACTGAACTACAAGTGATGGAAAAACTATCTAGCTTCATATGAGGAAAATTCACGCATTATTAAATGGAAATTTGTTACCCCAGAAGTAACGTCTCTAGTAGAAGAAGCAAAAAAACAAATCTACTGAAAAAAGTAACTTTCTCTCATGGAAAAAAATTCTAAAAAATTAACAAATATAAAGTGTCTGTAAACACATTCAGATAAATAAATATTACTATGCATGGTTTAAATGCTTGAAAACTAAACATGAACTTCAACAGTGTTTTCAGACTTGGGCATCTGTCTCTGCAGTCCCTAAGTAGTATTTTGATGTCTTCAGTCCTGATAACTCTTACATCACTTGTTTGTTATTAAGTAGTGTGCAGGTGTTCAGATTTAGGGTAACAGATTTGTCTTAATGTCTTAGAGTCAGTTATTTTGTCTGCAAAGTGAGAAACACAATTTCTGTATCAACTTTACAGGAGTTTTGTGATGTATAGACACTTGTTTGTGAAGTCTGATAAGTGCTAAAGCCATCAATGTTTGTGTGAGGGGAAAGAAAAACAACTAGATTTCATGAAATGATTGAAGCACCTTCAATTCTGGCTATTTCAGAAGGAGTTAAGAACCATTCTGAGTTTTCTGGGGTGTTTTTTTGTTTGTTTGTTTTGGTTTTGTTTGTTTTTAAATACAAACTTACATCAGAATTAGTTAATTATGTACGTGAGTGTCTAAGGTCTCTTTTTGAAATCTCATTTCTCTGAAATCCGCATATGCTCTGTGCCTGCTGAAGGAGTGCCTCCCACACCTCGAGGCAGCCCTGACAAACAGTCCAGTGCAATGAATGCCAAGCCCATGGAGCTCACCCCTCGGAGACGACAAAGGTTTACATGCCCCTGCCTGTGGCGTGTTCTTGCTGTTATATACTCCAGCATTTTTTTTCAGCTGAACCTACAGCCTGTGGGAATACGAAGTGAGGTAAGATGTTATTGGTGACTTGAGGGTGAGGGGACTTCTCCTTCTTTTCCCTTTTTGCCTCCTGTCTGTGATCAGCTCTGTGCACCTCAGATATCTCTTGATAGAGATCCTGACACTTCAGTATGCACACCTCCAATCTTTTTAGGTGGGTAATAGAGAATTGTTACATTGTCGGCTCTCTACACTACTTTTTCTAAGTGTGTGGGCACCCACATGTCAGGCAGTGACTTAAATTTATAGAACATTACGCAACTTCATTTGAAGCTAATCACTTATTTTTGACTGCTAAGGTATGTCATTCGGTTAAGACCTTGGAGAGCTTCAACGCCATCATTAAATTTACACTGTCTTTAGTTTTCAAAAATTGATGTGGTCAAAATTATGTTTAAATTGTGCTTTCACACTACAAGCTTTTAAATAACCCAGCAAAGAAAGCATGTGCTTTTTTTAATAACTGAAATTGCTCTTCCATCTGTGCAATATATCCACGCACTGATACAGGGGTAAGGGTCTGGCTCTGCATCTGTTCATAGGAGACGACAAACACATTCCTGAGTTGCATTTGGGCACACCGTTTTACCAAAATGTAGTTGAGCTACACATGAAAGCAACAGAGAAGGTGGAGAATGGGACAGTTTTGTAGCACGTATTTGTAAGAACGCCTTTCTGGCACTCTTGTCCTTGCACTCCACTATGAACTATGTTTTCTACTTTGGCTTTGACGTGTGAATGAGTGCTAGTGCTCTGTCCATGTTTTCCTTGCCAAACATTTTACTGATCTCTGGAGTAAGTGGACAACTACTCATGCTGCTGTTAAGAATTCGTTTTTTTTAACATTTTTGTTGTGCTTCATTTGGCAGTCAATGGGAGAAGGCATCTTGTAAAAGACAAGCTGTATTTATTTAACATATTACATACTGAAGATATTGGTTTACAAAGATAATAGATGCTGAGGTTGCAACTAATCCTACAGAATTCAGAAAAGATTCTGATGCTTTTGCAGACTTTGCCTTTATGTGACTAACAAGAAAGATTGGTTCTATTTCAAACATGAGCTTTATTAACAAGAAATGCAACACAGGAATGTGTATTAAACTTTTATCTCACTAACTTCTGAGCATATTGCTTTACAGAACTGTATCACCTCAAAATGTCCACATCTCTCACACACCACATTAGATGTCATGGGCATGTTCTCTCTGCAGTTATATTTGTAGCTTTCATTGTTTGCATCTAAGAGGAAAATGCAAGGAGCACTCTCCAGTCCAATTCCTGGACACAGCCCAGAGGATTCCATGTGGCAGAGTTGTCTCCAATAGTGGGGATTGACTAGATCACCCTGTATTTAGGGAGAAGATAATTTAGCCAAAGGTACCTGAGGTGTAGCATGCCAAGACCTAAGACTGGACCTAAGACGATACCCCCAGGTAGATCTAGCCTACGAGATCAAAAAGCAGAGTCTTATTCTGAATGAACAACCAGATTCTGTTGGTTTGGGTCTACTAAAGGCAATTGACTCACAAATAAATAACCGATGCAAAAAAACCTCCTCTGTATTGATACTATTTCAAAATATTCTCTGTGCTGGGAATCACAAAGAAAAGCAGTAAGGCTCTGAACTGTGATGCCTGTCACTTCTTTATACAAGCATATATATTTCAGGACCATATTTAATGATCCTAGTAGCTAAGGACAAAGATTGTCATCCATACATAGAACTCACAACTGTAAGAATTGTGGCAGAAGACAACTGTTAAATTTATTTTGGAAATAAGAATCAATTTACTTCTTCGTAAAAAAATGTAATAGGCAAAACTATTAAAGTGCAATCCTGGTAATTATTGAAATCACTGAGAGTTTTGAGTTCACAAGGCACACAAATTGGATTAAACTACTCAAAATATAATGTTACAAAGAAACATTTAAAGTCTATGCATTTATGAACATGTGTTCTATGGTATAATTTTGTTTAATATTCAGAGGCCTCTCAGAGGCCCCTAAATTTAATCTTAGACAAACTGGCAAACTTTTGCCTCGCTAAAGAATGCCAAATAAAGCCTAAAAAGGGATTGTTAGGATCAGAATTACTCGTCTCCAGCTGCTTTGTTCTGCACTGGTATTGTAAAGATGTCATAAATTCAGCTTAATTGGAAAGTTAAACTAGTTTTACAGCTGTTTCACTTAGTTGTAGCACTGAAAAACAGCTAGGCTTACCAATGACTACAGGCCTTCAACTCAATGACATGTACACTAGAAACCCTTTGCAAAAGAAATGCATCTAGGCCCAGCTTTCCCCATTCTTGTATATGCTGATTTTTTTTTTTTCTCTTTCTCCTGATGGCTCTCTTCCAGGACACTTTGTACATACGAGTATCACACAGAATCACAGAATGTCAGGGGTTGGAAGGGACCTCGAAAGATCATCTAGTCCAACCCCCCTGCCAGAGCAGGATCATCTAGAGTAGGTCACACAGGAATGCGTCCAGGCAAGATTTGAAAGTCTCCAAAGAAGGAGATTCCACAACCTCCCTGGGATGCCTGTTCCAGTGTAGGGAAAAAGTTTTTTCTAACATTTTTGTGGAACCTCCTATGTTTCAGCTTGTATCCATTGCCCCTTGTCCTGTCATTGGACATCACTGAAAAGAGCCTGGCTCCATCCTCCTGACACTCACCCTTTACATATTTATAAATATAAAGGTCACCACTCTGTCTCCTCCAAGCTAAAGACCCCAGCTCCTTCAGCCTTTCCTCATAAGGGAGATGTTCCACTCCCTTAATCATCCTAGTCGCCCTGTGCTGGACTCTCTCCAGCAGTTCCCTGTCTCTGTTGAGCTGAGGGGCCCAGAACTGGACACAATATTCCAGATGTGGCCTCACCAGGGCTATCACTACATCATCAGGTAAAAGTGGGAAGAATGCTAGAGGTGCAAATACGTCTTTCAAAAGAGCAAATACCTTTAAGCCCATTTGAAAAATATGCTGGGGAAAAAAATATCCCGATGTCAAGCATAAGCATATTTTTATTCCCTCTACAAGGCAGGGCAGCATTCAGTATCATTGTATTACCATTTAAAAAAAGAAACAAACGACCCCCCCCCCAAAAAAAACAAACAAACAAACAAACCTGAAAAAGCGCTCACCTGTAACCTTTCTCAGGAAAGAGCTGCCTTGGAACAGCAAATTTATGTTTCCCTCTGCCTTATTTATTGGCAGCATTGAGGAGTTGGTTTGTACAGAAACCAACAGCAGTTTGAGGCTGTTGACCTGCTCCAAAGGACCTGTTCCATAGTACAGATGGAAGCTGGCACATCACTGGTGATATTAAGGAGCCACAGCCCATACCCAGATGAAGGTCCTTGAAAATCCACAGCAACCTTATTACTATGAAGAATATCACTGTACACTGAAACCCCAAGATTAACCTTTGCTAGAATTCAGGCAAAGTTGCCTAAATACAAAATGCCTGTCTGCAATACTTGGGACAAAGGTGAGAGACCTTAGAGCTGACTTCTGTTTTCCAAGCATGTCAGCTAAGATTGCAGCACGCTCTTTCACAAAAAAAAAACTTGCATTTGTGTTACTATTCACTCTGTGTCTTTACAGGGCTAGTTTTATCATCATTTCATTTATGCTGATGCAAGAAGTGTGATTTCCAGCTTAAAACAGACCTTTTCCCTAGCTTTGTGGTAGTTAAGTTATACTAGGTAAGCTCAGGTAGCCTTGTTGAGTTTAGAAAGCCACTATGGTCCCTCGGCTTATTAAACCAGCTCTACTAGCTACTGGACGTTTCTGTTTTAACAATAGGCTTACACAGCAGTTTTGGGTAGATGGAGAAAACTCGATATGGCTGCTCTTCTCCACAGACAACATGGTTATTCTTACGTTAAGACTTCTACACAGTTTCTTACAGCAGAGAGCAGCATCTTGCCTCTGTGCAAGGCTGCAGCTGCAGCTGCTATCTTTTAGTTTTATTAACCTGAAGCATTACGTCCTCGCTATTTTTGTTGTGTCAAGCACTGTTTGAAGGAAGTGTGTTTGTTCTGCAGGAAGACAAAAAGATTGTATCAGCAATTGTTTATTTACAAAATTGTGGTCAAAGTTACATTTATTTAACCAATAATTACTGGTGTTGTTTTACAAAGAAGTATATACAGTATCTTTCACTCTGTAAACTACCACTTCCATTTAATCACTTTTGAAACTGCACACGTTATCGCCCCAAAAGGCAAAATGATCCAGAGCTAATAAAAGAATTTTTATCTCAATGGATAATTAATGCCTCTTTCTATATACTATATAGCAAGATATTAAAAAAAACCCTACCACCCTTCATTCCTAAGAATAAAATTTGCAGTTAACTAGCCAAAAGGAAAATGATTTAGTAATTCATATATTTCACCACATTCTCCGATGAAGTCATTTTCCTTTGTCCATGCTACAGCAGCCGTTAAAAAAAAGAATCATTTTTTCATTTAGGTACCTTCAGAAAGCTACTGTTTCTGAATACAATCTGAAATTATTTCAAAGGGGTTTATATTTTGCTTGTTATCGCTGTTTAAAAAGGTGTTTGCAAATTTGAAAAAAGCATGACATAGAGTCATATTCAGAAAGATTCTTGTGCATTCAGAAGGAATGCAACCATTTCTGTAATGATGGAAACTAAACAGTAATTCTGTCATTTTCCACAGTATTTATTCTTTAATAATACAAAACCAACATTAAAATTTGAAATCACTTTTTACCCCAGAAAAATATAGTTGAGCTCTGTGCACCTCACTCTTGATAGCTTGTATTAGATCACTAATTTCTTAACATAATTTTGAAGACCAATGATTTTATGTCCGCTTGCTACAGAACATGGATCACTGAAGAACCATGTGTGGTAAACTGTTTAGCATAAATTATATTACTTCATTCTCAAGTGACTGACTGTATGTTCCTTTTGGCAGTTAAAAATACCTCTCCACTTCTGGAAAACTGCACTAAAGAAAACATATTCTGAATTATTAGTATTTTATCTGAACTATTTATCTCCCTTATTGGCTATGATGGTAAAAAACAATAAATAAAAAATTACTGGTTCTCCTTGACTTCATTTTTCTGTAATTCATCAGGGGTATTGGGGTAAATCAGCTGGCAGGCAGGCATCCCACTAGTTATCATGTATTGTTAACTGTATTTATGTTTTTGGCCTGAGATACATGTGATCAGCTGCCTAATTGTCTTTAATGTTAACAAATATGCAGGTACATCGCTTTGTTTTAGCACATTCACAGGTCATATAGGCACTATCTAGCAAGAAGTGGGCATTTTTTACTTAGAGTGACCTCATGATTGTTTCCTCCACAACTTTCTGTGTGGTGTGCCCAAGGTGATCCTGCTCTGGCAGGGGGGTTGGACTAGATGATCTCTAGAGGCCCCTTCCAACCCCAAATATTCTATGATTCTATGATTCTATGACTTAGGAGAGCTGAGGATTTGTGACAATCAGAAACACCAGCAAGAGGCTAATGTTTTGGCTTTTTTTTTCTGTTTGTTTGTTTGTTTTGTTTTGTTTTTCTGCAGGGGTTGATATCTCAAATTGCAATCACGTATTCTCCTCTGCAGCCATGGCCAGAAAAATGGTGGAAAGAGTCACTGACAAACAGGCTATTCTGTAGCACATTACTGAGCATTTCAGAGCTGACATAACCTGAACAAAGTCAGTGACGAGATAGGAAAAATACTGTTGCACCTCAGCCTTCTAGGGTTTTTTTTCCGACTGAAGAAAAAGGCAGTGGGGGGAAAAACACGAGTCCTTGTGAGGGGTGAAAGCTAATATCTTCTAGTGGGGCTAAAAGGTGTCACTACCCTTCACATGAAAATCAAGAAAACCCATTAGGCTCAGGCCTTCTTGGGGTTAACAGCTCTGATCTACTCTTCCTCATAAATATATTTTAAAAGTTGGCAGCTTACTAATATGTATCCATCCATTAATCGTTGAGTTTTCTATGGACGGTCATTACTACTAAACATGTTATGTTAATTAGATCAGTTTTAGGTAAGTAAGTATCCAGGGAACATCATTAAATTTTGCGTTCTCCTTTTTTTCTCTGTCTGTAACACATTTGCATAAAATACATTCTCTGAAATGCAGACAGTCAGTATTTTTCAGAATATTGCCTAGGTTTGTGAAAGTTTCTCAGACAAGGTGGTCTTTTTGGCAGGTCTGCATTACCTGATCAGAGTAGAGGTGCTGGAAGATCCTTTTGGCTTGTATGCAGTTGTGGAAAGCACAACATGTGAGTGGATAACATCGTTCCTTCTGGAATTTGGGGGAAGAAATATGATTTGCATTAAATGAGTTGCCCAGAGAGGTGATGGAATCTCCATCTCTAGAGACATTCCAAACACGCCTGAACACTCCGTGCAACCTGCTCTAGGTGAACCTGCTCTGGCAGGAGGGTTGGACTAGATCATCTCCAGAGGTCCCTTCCAATCCCTAACCACCTGCTCCAGATCTGGGAGCAAATGCAAATAACACAAAAATCTAAAAAAGTAATAACAAAAGTTACATGACTGCAGACAATGTGGGTATCTGAAGTAATTATTTTTCGTGTTATTTATTCATCTTCATGAATTTCATTGAAAACACTTCAACAATTTTCTCTTACAGACTTAAATAAGGTATTGGACATATATATCAATGTGATCCTGCATTAAATTACTACAAAAGCAGTGAAACTGATATACTTGCATTTGACGGCATGTCAAATGAGAAATATCTCTGAAGGTAAGAGTGACTGTTGAGTTGTGATTTATATGCCTTTACTTTTTTATGAATCCCAACAGTTACAACAGGCAGATGGTGTTTGGCCTGTGGAAGTCAAATGACTTCAGGCACGCTCTTCACAGCCTGATATACAGAGACGTGATACACAGAATGTCCTGAAAAACAAAACCGAAGCTTAAATTGTAAACCCTAAGACCAGTAAATAATCTGAATTTCAACTGTAATTTATGGTGTTTTGCTTTTGTTATTTTTTTGAGTTCAACACTGGGCCTGAAAACAGACAGAAATAGGGCTAAATTAAGAAAAAATCAAATAATTTATTCTAGAGACTTTCTTTTCTTCATGAAAAGGTGACCACCAAACAGATCTTTGAGCTCCTAGCCTTTACTATTGCAATTAAATTATTGCCATTATATTAATAGCAGCAGCCACAAGAGACAAGTTTCTTGTTAAAATTGCCATTTCCACCTTCTTTTGCAAGAAAGAGATTTGCTCAAGTTCCACAGAAGAGAGGAAAACACACAATTTGTTCCTTTGTAATCCCTTTTCCTGTATCTCCACAAAAGTATTCAACCATACCTGAATTATCCTATATATAACAGAAAGAATATACAGATGTAACAGGAGACTCAGACTGTGTACTCCAAACAATATGATCAAGCCTATCAACTACATCACAGAAGAGTTTACTTTTGCTGAATTGTTATGCTCTGTTTTAGAGATATCTTTTCATCACTGAAGAAAACATCAAAAGATTTTAGGCTTTGACATTCACATCCACGGCAAGTTTCAGTCTTTCAACCACTGAAACTGGATTAGCACCAGAAAGTATTTAACAGTCTCTACCTGACTAGAGAAGAGAGACCTTTGGCTTCCCAAGAATCTTTACCACGTGATTATTAATTTCAAGTTATTACATATTTAAATTTTAATTCTTCAGTGTTCTTTTGGGTAGACTAAAATTATGAATTGATGAAGAACTGATGAAGAGTCTGGCTGAAGATAATGTCAAAGTCCAGAATCAAAATAATTAAACTAATAGTTACAAAGCACAGGCTGGGAGAGCTGTTTTAGCAAGTTAAGAAGGGCTTATAAAAGTTTCAGTTCTGAAAGGAAATGCTGCTTTTCATTTTAATTTCTAAATATTACCCTTGTTTCAACTTACAGTGTATTAGGGGAATGGACTAAATTAGTCTTTAAATTCATTCCTTTCCTTACAGAAACAGAGAACAAAATGTTTACTGCTTTGCAGTTCAGCAGTGATGGCCCCAAGCTTGGCCTCTTTTTAGTGACTGAAATGTATGGAACTGTTTTCAAGAAACTCACACAACCTGTAAGAAAAAGTGACAAAATAATGCCACTCAAAATTGCCTTCATTCAAAAGCACTGCAAAGATTTTTTGTTTTCTTTCAGATTTGGATGGTTGTGTTTTAATTGCTGAATTTTCCTAGCTCTTATCATCATTACCAGATGATGTGTTTAGTTCTAAAATACAGTTCAGTATTGCTGGAAAACGGAGAAGACGATGTGCTGCAGCTGAGGCCATGAAACACATCCAGTTCACAAAATGAACTAGTGCATGCTTAAAAAATGCAATAGTTAAAAAGTGAAAAATGTAAAATTCTTGAAATGCTATTAGAAAATAAGGTGACTGCCTGCAGAAAATGTATGGAAAACTTCTGTAGCTTTTGAACAGGCAAAACATGAAAATGTATCTGTAAGGCACAGAACTGCCTTTTTCATAAAGCTGCAAGAGCATGACAAAATTCACAATTTCAACTTTTTAAGAATTCATTTAAAATACATTTTGCATTAGTCTTTATTTAAATGGTACTTCATAATAGCATTATATCAGAACATTACAGACTCAAAAAGACAAAAAACAGTCATGTTCAAAATCAGAAACAGAATGTGAGTTTACAGTTTTCATGGTTCACTGTAATCTAATTAATCTATGTGGTAATACAAACCAAATAATTTAGAGTGTTATGATTTTTATGAAATTTAGTCATTTAGTTAACTTACCAATTATTTTTGTCCATTGCAATGCATAATTTACAGCAGTGTTTTCTTGTTCTACAGTATTTGTGTATTAAACTCTTCAAAAATCATACTTAAAGAAATATTTACTGATAAAGACATTAAAATATTTATTCAAGGAGAAATTTTAGCTATTGAAGTTCATGTTTGTTCAGTAAATCAGAACCTCCAATTTAAAATTTTTACATTGGACCTCTAATCAATTGCTTGCAGTAAATAATGTCAGAAATTTTTCAAAACATAAGGAAAAAGGAAATCTGGTAAATAAGTAGATTTGAGACAGCACTTTATTATTTTCTGTGGCTAAAACCAAAAAATAGAAATATAGAAATATGAAACAGAAGTAGAAACTATAAATAGAAAACCATCAAAATCAACAAGTCTAATAGTATTAGACTTACCGCACTTTTATTATTCAGTCACTGACTATATAGCAAGCGCACGACTGAAGATACAGCTACTAGTCTTGAGTCTCAGTATCTGTCATTTTATGCAGATCACTGCACAGTTTCAAGTATGTGTGATGTATTTTAATAGCTCTAGACTTACAGACTTTTGCTACTCATAGTTTGTAAAATGCTTGCCCATACCAGTTTCCCACAGACAGTGCAACATCGCAAGGCCCAATTCTCAACTCAGGTAAGGTCCACTGGAGCTACTGATCTATCCCAGCTGCAGTTTTGAATCTGTTGACATGCTGAATTATTGCTGATCCCAACGCAAGTTTCTATATGTATATTACGAGCATTACAGTATAGGCCCCTATGTAGCTCCCGAGAGGTTTTCAGTTAACTGAAAAAACCAAATGTTTACTTCTAGCAGTGCTGCTGAGATATTAACTGTGATTATTGTTAAACTGCAGAAGAAACCAAACCTACATTTTAGTGTGCTTATCCACTCCCAGAAAAAAATGTTAAGACCCTAATTTCAAGATCTGCGTTGCTGTTGACAATTAATGGCAAGTGACAGCCAAAGCTGAAAGAACGAAGCATGATTTTCAAATATCTGACAGAGTATGAAGAACTGGCAAATCTTAAATTCTCTCCTGCTGTCAGATAGCATACTTCTTTTTGGACTACATTTTGTGCACATTGCAAAATTAACAAGAATACCAAATCATGCAGATTTAAAAACGTACTTAAGTAAAACTGATTCACATCTGTGTGCTGATAATTTTGAATATATTAAGACAATATATTTGTCTTATTGGCTCAACATTTAAATTTGCAAACGTCCCATAGGCCAAAGAAAACAAAAAACTAATAAATATGCTGAAAAACTCCATACCTCAGTATGAAATCCTGACCCCTTCTCCAACTAAGTACACACAGTCCAAATAGACTGAGAATGCCAAGCTACAGGGGCCCCTCTGTGGGGAAACCTGTATTTCAGTCAGCAGCATCCATCAGGCAAAATAGAAGTGTAGGGACAGATGTTAGAGAAGGGATGACACTTTGAAGTGGTGACTGATTTCAAAAGGAGTGTTTCTGTGTAGAATTAAGTCAACGCCGTACCTGTACTAACGCAGTATTTTATCCAGATTTACGTGCAGAACGTAACTATTACTCCAGGCTCATATTAGTGTGGGTTTATGGTGCTAATTAGGCTCCCAGTCCCACGATCCACCCAGACTAGGCCGTTTGGCGTCCCATCTCCCAGCAGGGTCACACAAGGCAACAAGGAGAGAACAAACATCCCGTGCCATACAACTCCCTTGCCTTCTGCAGCAAATAAATTCTATCGCACTTGGGAGATGATTCACAAAACCTCACAGGTCTTGGCCTGAGGTTTGTTCAGGCAGCAGCACCAGCCGCGCCTCTGCCCTGTGCCACGTTCCCTCCGTGCTGGGAAACCTCCGCACGAGGCAGCAGACAGGTCTGAAGGCCAGGTCAGGGCAGTCAGGAAACCGTCACGTCCCCTTGTCGTTGTCGTTGATTAGAAAGGCCTGGGTGAGGGTTTGGGTAACTTTGCTAAGGTCCAGAGCTACAGCAAAGTTTGGGTTAAGGTGACGAGGGACGCGATTTGACGTGCAGCTGCTGGCGCTGGTGAGGGAACGGCAGCGGCAGCAGCTCCCACCCGCGATCCGTTCACGGACACAGGACACCCCGCGCCTCCAGAGCCGCCAACCGGCAGCCGTTCGGGACGCGGCAGCCGCGGCAGCGGCTCTGAGGGAGAGGGCCAGGCCCAGTGGCGGACAGGGGCCGCGGAAAGGCTATGAAAGGAAGGGCAACGCCGCAGGTGGCGGGACAGGCGGCTCTTCCTCTCCCCGCTTATCGCCGCGGCGGCCGGGCCGCTCAGGCGGAGGCGCCGGACGGCTCTCCCGGCACTGACTACGATTTCACGCGGTTGCCGGGGAAACGCGCCGGCGGGCAGCGCGGGGGGGGGGAGGCGGCGGAGGCGGCGGCGGCGGAGCACGATCCCGGTCACCCCCGCGCTCCTCGGAGGCGGCCGGTGGGGAAGTGCGTCACGGCGGGCGCGCGCGCCTGCGCCGGGGCGGCGGATTCGAACGGCGGAGGGCGGTTGGGAGGCGGCCGTTGGGACGGGTGGCGGCGGCCTGAGCGGGAGGACGAGGAGGAGGATGAAACGCACGGCTCCCCGCAGCACTTTGCGGAAAATAATAAAGAAGCACAAGCCTCAGTTACGCCTGGCGGCTAACACCGACCTGCTGGTGAGGAAGGAGGAGAGGAGCGGGCGGCGAGTGCGCGGCCTGGAGTTGGGTGCGGGCCGCTCCGCCCCTCAGCGCCGGCCCCGGCAGCCTCCAGGCTGCTTTCTGCGGGGACGGGCCGGCGGCGGTGCCCGCTGCTAGCAGCCCGTTGCGGTCCCCAGCCGCCCGGGCAGCGCGGTGAGCTCAGGAGCTGGGCCCTTCGGCTCCACGAATACTCCCCGTGGAGCCTGGAGTCGTAGCGTAGCTCCGTGAGCGGGCACGGCGGGCAGCTGCGGCTCTGCTGGTTGCCTGCGAGCAAGCGTCTCTAAATGGGGACATTTAGTCTCTGAGCGTTTTAGCGAGTGAAAGGCATGGACCCGATAGTGCTCTGGAGCGCTTTGGAGTTGCTGGGTGTAATGGGACGTCACGTTACTAATAATGGTGTTTCTGCAGTGACCGACAGGCAGAGGGGAGGCAAAGTGTCTGGGGAGACAGACGATTTGTTAGTCTAATGAAGTATTAATAAGTAATGATTGCAGCTTTCTGCTTTGCTGGTGGCTACTGTGTTGCTGGTTTCTGGCACTGAGTTTGAAGATTCACGGATAGGCTGATGCATAAATGTTGTGTTACTGCGTGTACACGCTGTTCAAAGATTTTGATGTAGATGGACTGAGAAATGGAAGTTTGGATTATGTGGCTGTAGCATGCAGATGTTTGTTATTTGTGCAGAGCAGTTTCAGTATACAGATATCAGTCAACTGATTTGTGATTAATGAGTTGCCAGGCTGTTAAGGCATCTTGAATGTTCATATTTTTGTAGAATGCTATCTAAATAAGCTCTGTCCAAAACTAAAGAATGACAAGTCTTGTTAATAATCAGCTGAAGACGTTGGGATCCTGTTCACAGTTTAAAAATACCCGCTGTAAAGGTGTGGGGATAACAGATGTATCAAACAAGATACAGAAAACTGAGGCTGACAAAGCTGGATTCCTTCAGACCTGGGGGTTGTGGCACAGGGAAGGGTTTGTCTCACCAAGAAGTTACTTGACTACAGCGAGGAAACCTGACCTCAAGAGAGCTTGTGGTAGCTGCCATATTGGAAATAAAATATTTGTGCATAAAAAATACTCTTTGAAGTGACTTAATAGGCTTAACTTGCTTGACTGTCATTCCTCTTGTTTTCAACTGTATGTGATTCACTGAGCATTAATGCATACTGTATACTAATACGGCTCCTGACTTGAATTGTAAATCCATTTTTCATATGTGTGTAAAAGTTGTGTCTTGCAGCATATTGAAGGTTGGTATCTGGATATATGAAGCTAAATATAAATACACAAAAGTTTAAAAAAATACAGTGAGATTAATATGGTAATTACATGAGAAGATTTACATTTCAATGTAATCAGTACCTATTTTTCTAGTTGGTCTAATAAAAATTTATCTTCCTACTTCTTTTGCTGTCTTTGGAGTATTTTATGGACTAAGGACCTGTCCCTTTGCTACTCATGCTCAGACCTACTCAAAGCTTACTCAGTGGAATGCAGTAGTGAGCTAATCCAACTTACAGAATCACTAATCAAATTTTTTTTGTAGTTGTTAGTAACAGTTTGTCTGTGTTCCCATGGTCATGTTAATTTAGCTTCAAGGTAGTGTAGCTGTCTGAAAAGGGGTAAGTGGGACATCCCTCCAAATCTTGGCCATTGGCTCCCATATCTTCTTTGTCATGGCACTAATGTTCAGTGAGGGGCAAAGACAGAAATTGGGAACAGCAGTCTGATCTAGATTAAAATGCAGCTATGCAAATACTCATTCTAAAACATGAGATGTGAATGAATTTTAACGATGTGGTGGAAGCTTACATTGTCTCTTTTGGTGATGTTAGATTAAATAGCCTTTAATGCTAGGTGGCTTGGTGTTTTTATTTCAGCTTTAAGCAGGACTGTCCAGGGGTGGTGAATGGCCATGATCTTCAACTAGGGATGTAGCTACCAGCTCTGTAGCTCTTTATTTCTATGAATAAACAATCAATGCAGCTGAAGTTTTACTTTAGGGAGGGAGGAGTTTAGCCCTACAGTTTAGACAAGTACAAGATCAAGAGTATGTTTTTTAGTATCTCTGTTGTTCCCTATAAACCTTCTAAGAATGACAATATGTCATAATTCAGAAGTTTGTATAGTAGCTGTCTTAACAAGAAGAAACCGTATACGTTTTGAGCAGAATGCTTTTGTCTTCTGCAGGGAAATTTAAGAATTGGCTAGTTCAGTTTCTGGGCTATCTTCCTTTACATTTAAATCTACTGTAGTACTTGGCCAGTCCAGTGAGGGGGTCTGCCTACTTGGCTTATGAGATGATTAGCTTGTTTTCCTAACCTTCAGTGGATTCCTTGATCAAGCGTCTTTTTGAAATTTGAGAATTTTTACAACCTATTTCCTATGTGTTACTATCTTCCTCTGTGCATAGTGTAGCTAACTAATTTCATCAAACTTTCTCAAGAAGCTATTTTTTTTGAAGGAGTGTGATCCTATCTTTGAGGGAAGAGATAGGACTAGTGTTTAAGATTTTTTTTTTAATGCTCTTAGAATGCAATTCTTTACCTTTTTGAAAATAAGAGGTAAAGGTTTTAGTACTGAAGTGCAGATATTCCCTCCCTACACAATGGTCTGAGAAGAAAAACCTGCGAACTTTGTTCTAGCTAGAAATTATAGAAGAAAAGGAGGAACTCAGCTGCTTATTTTATCCTAGAAGGGCAGGTTTGTATTACATTGCAGAAAAAGCTTTATCACATTGAATGACCCTCTTTTTCTTCATTGTTGACATAGAATGATGAATAAGTGTATACAGAAGGCAAAAAATCAGTCTAAAGAATTGTTTAGAAGTTATGGCAGCAAAACTAAATTAGGGAGCTTGTCCCTACAGTTGATTAGTTCTTTTGGAACAGGTATGGGAAAGTTGCTCTGCAAACATTCATGTGAGTTTTTATATGCATTCTTAAAAGTTTACAACCTTTCTTTTATGGGGGAATAAGCATTCTACTGTATAAGGTGGTTTTCACGAGCCTTCCAAAACTGTTTTTAAATTTTATGCACAGGGACAGCAATCTAATGCGTAGTAAAGCAATGCCTAACCAAACGAGGTTAGTTGTCAGTAACTGTCCCATTCATGGTACTCAGTCACTCTGTGTTTTCTTTGCCTTTCTCAATTGCCTTGAATAATCTGGAGTATTTAACGTGTGCTTTATTGTGGAGTGTTCTGATTTTAGTTATGTGACTGTTTAAATCTATAGGAGTTCAGGGGAAGCTTCTCCACATGCAGCAATTCGCTTTGAAAATAGGAAAATAAAGGTACAGTGATTCTGAAAGAAGATGCAGTTTTTAAAGGCAGTTTTAAAATTAACAATTTTGCCTTAGCTATCTCAGCAGGAGGACTCGCAAGTACGGAAGCTTTTGTTCCGCCTCACTCTTCTCCCCCAGGTTGTTTCCAGAAACTAACCTCCATGTTGATAAGTCAAATAATGAGAGTTTTAATTTTGAATGCTATTTTAGTGCCACTGCTTGATTCTGTCAGAGATTATTCCTGTATGAATAGCTAAAGACTTGTTTTAAAATGGCTCTGGTATGTTGCTAAATGAATCTGCAAGAACATCTGCTTTTTGTGTAGTAGATGTTTCCAAACAATGCCTAATATTATGTAAATTTAACTATTGCATGCTGGTTTCATTTACTTTAGGAGATTAAAAAGAAAAACTAAATTGCTTGTCATGAACACTGAAATGCATGTCCTCTAACAGATTCTTTGTGCTGCAAACCCACTGCCAAAGTATTTCCTATAAACTCTAACTTGTAACTTTCTGTGTTAGATCTTTCTAGGCTTCGCCGATCATGTATGGCAGAATAAGTATATCACCTAATTCATATAAATAAATTTTTCATATATTTCAGCAATATTTTTCTGAGCTCTTGATTGAAAAAGTATTTTTTGTACACTTTATATAGGAAATTTAATATTGTTTGAAAGTTTAATTTACAAAAGCTGCAATTACTAATTTCCAGGTTGAACTATTAAAATAGTTCACATAAGGTCTGTTAATGCTAGAGCTTTGTATTATAGGTCCCTTAATACACAGGGGTGCTTTTGGCTGGCAGTTTTTAGTCCACTTGGAGCAGTTCCTTGTCTGCTGAAAGTTTTTCTGCTTCTGCACTAGCAGAGCAGCGTTCCGTATTGAGTGCGGACGGCCCTACCAGTTCTTTTCGTTTAAGAAGATTAAGAAAGTGATGAACTGGGAAGAAAGTGGATGAAACCTCCTGACAGTGGAGAATTACCTGTTCTGGAGAAGTGAATGTCAATGCGCCTTTGCACGGGAACTTGTCTGTCGTCCGTTTGATGATAAGGCAAGGATGAATTTGCTGGTCATTAAAAGTCTGTCTGTTGTGGTCATGAAAGCTGACTATGTTTAATAGTAAGCACGGTGATTCTTTCTTATTCTCTGATATTTATATTTACTTTTTTAATAAAAACCTGCCAATAAAATTCAGATTTGATTTCTGTTAGATCAGTTGTTTATTTGATCGTTTCTGTTATGATTGAATTATAGTAAGTTTAGTATATTTTTAAAAGAGTCTTGCAGTAAGGAATGTCTCAGCAATTTATTAAGACTTGACTGAGTGGTATTTTGTTTTCCTGAGTACACCTTTCAGGAATTTGGAAGCAGACTAGAATGTAAATCCTGTGTCTCAAACAATGAACTTCCAAAAAATCAAGCTGTACTTAAACAGTCTGAGTCCTTCTTGATTTTTTTTTTTTCCTTTCCTCTTTTAAAGGTGCATTTG
Organism: Trogon surrucura; assembly: GCA_020746105.1. NCBI lineage: Eukaryota > Metazoa > Chordata > Aves > Trogoniformes > Trogonidae > Trogon > Trogon surrucura. Next base: position 60,379,477 of record CM036618.1, read on the forward strand.
AGCTTCTTGCTGTTTCTCCATCGACTAGCAGAAGAAGCCAGGACAAATGCTTTTGAGAACAAAAGTAAAATAATTAAACCTGAGCACGTTGTAGCTGCAGCAAAGGTAATAAAGCATTTTTAACATTTTTCTTTTTTGTTTAATGTAAAATATATTATGACAAGTGGGACATAAAAAAGTTTTCTATGTTTGTGTTGCTATGTTTTTATTTATAATCCAAAAACTGCAGAAATATAATGTTCTTTAATCCATCATTGGCATAACTTAACTCACTGTTACCAAGACATCACATTAACTCTTCTAGCCCTATTAAATATAGCCCTACTTTTCTTGAATATTCCATGTTTAAATTCATAATTTCAATATGTGGGTAAGTCTACACAGTAGTCCGCCAACAAGCATCCATGGGCTGAAAGCTCAGGGAACAGAAGCAAATTCTGAATTTGGAGAATCTTTATTTCAGATGGTACTATATCAAGGAAGCGTGCTGTCTTAACTTCAGTAATACAAATGAAGCTTCAGGGAACCAAGAGAGAAAGAGCTCAAAGAGGTTCAAATATCGTTCTTACACCTTCAGTTCTTACCTGCTTAGTCTGAACAATGTTCGAGGTTGATACTGCTTGAACAAACAGGTACTTTGTGTAACTTTGTTTGGCAAGGGAAGAACTAAGGGAGGTTTAAATTGTGGTTTGTACACGATTGGGTGTACACAAAAATTGCTGTATGAGTATCTGTGGAGGTGGAATCCTCTGCATTACAGAGCATGGTAAGTTTTGTGTACATGCAAAATAAGGGTAAAAGGAAGGTGTTATGCAGCTTTCTCTGGCTAGAAAGAATTAGAGTAGTGTAAAAGCATGACAGAAATCCTTTTGTATTCTGTAGCTCATTTTACTCACTAGACTATGTCTACTTTGCCTAGGTTTCATGAAGGAACTTGGTCTCTGATTTTTTGTTATCTATTCATACACCTGCTGCTGCTGGGCAAATTGGGAGAGCAAAACTCAGTGTTATCTGATATTGGGGTCCTATGGTTTCTGTTTATCTTCAGTATTTTTTTTTCCTGTGATAAAATGCTTAGTTTGATACTGTCTATTACTATAGTAACAGAAATATATACAGGATGCGTAGGGTAGCCAAGTGAATGTTACAGTTGGAATCTTACACATTCGTAATTTCTTTTTAACTGCAATCTTAACATTATTTGAACATTTTTGTGCTCCATTTATTTTTCTTTAAGATGAGAAGAAAGGAAAAACTGCCTGTATTTTAATAATGTTAACACTTAAATGGTCCCACTTGGGCTTTGAAGTTCAATTTTTCAACCTAAACTCCAAACCAAAAAATGTCCTTCCAAGGGTCTGAGCACTCTTGATATAGAAAGAAATAAGGCATTGCAAACAAAGATTGAGCATAGTAGCTTTATAATTGCAAATCATTTTTTTTCTTTTTGTCTAGGCCTAACAGGGTAAGAGCTTTAAGGAGTCTGCTGAGGGCTTGAGAGTGCTATTGCCATTTCTCAGCATCCATTTTTAAAATAAGCCTTTTATTTTACAGAATTCTTGGTTATGAATGTTCTTATTTTTAAAAAAATACTTTCTGGTGTAGCGTTTTTCTGTATGTTTTCGCTTTACTTCTAACCTTTCCTCTAGACTTTTTACTCTTGGTGACTACTGTTGGAAATAGATTGTCTGGCTAGGTGAACCTTTTGGTCTGAGTAGACTAGCATTTTGGAACTTTTACTGCTGCCTGGGTTGTAGTGATAGAAGAAATGATAAATATTTTTTTTCTTTTTGCAGGTTATTTTAAAGAAAAGCAGAGGCTAGAAAACAGACCACTGGGATTTCAAAGCATGTTTTTCTGTGTTTTATTACTAATGTGAGATCCTGTGAGCAAGCTTTTGCACTTGTGGAAATGATGTCTATCTCCTGACTCTGAATATCTTACTGTTTAAAAAAAAAAGCCGCAGAAGACTCTTACGGTGTATATTTTAATACACTTCATGCATAACTTTAAACTGTGTGTCACTTGTCATTTTAGACTTGATGTTCCTTATTTCTTCCATAATAATGGAGGAATGCCTATCCCATAGTCACTTTTCAGATATGATATGACATTTATTGTTAGAAGTGTGAAACTTTTAAAGGATGAGAGTAATAAAAATGCAGGTTTCACTAAATCCAATATAGATTATGCAGTTCAAAGCAGATCTACTAGCTAAACAAAATCCTGGATTTGAAAACAATCGCTGTAGAAACTAGTATTTTTAATATGTTGGCTTAAATTTATTTATATATGTCCTCATATTTTTTCAATGACTTTGAAAAGCAAGCTAAAACTTCTGTGTACTGGGGAAAGAATGCATATTTTGTGTTTCTAAATCATGCTCTGAACTGTTAACCTGGCATATTGTCTAACGTGGTATATGAGACGAGCTGGTGGTCTCTAATTCAGTGGGTGTGGACAGATGCATGTTATGGAAAAGATAAGATCTAGCACAGGTGATGTTTTTGAAGTTAGACCCTGTGCAAATAGTGAAGATAAGTTGGTGCCAAGCTACTTTCCCCCCCCCCCCCCCCTTTGAGTGTCATCCTAACCTGTCAGAAGTCTGGAAATGTACATTATGTAAAAATACCTTCGTAAATTAAAATTGTATTCTGTTCCTTAGCTGATATTTCTAAACAATTGCTGAACACTTTGCTTAATAAATATTTTGATGAAGATATAGTTGAATCTCACGGTTTGAGCTGGTAATACAGTTTTGTGGGATATCTGGTAGCTGATCCTTTATATGCACGGTATTCTCAAAATAAAGAATTTTGAAAACATGTACTGAGTAGTCTAATTTTGTTTAACATGTTACTGAGTATATTGTAGAAACTCAGCTAAAAAGAGCTGCGTTTTATAAATATTTTTGTAGTTTGAGGAAACTGGAACAGTGCCAGGACTTCAAATTTCGTATCGTGTCCATGTACTTTTAAAATTCTGTACAACCTGTGAAAAGCTATCCTTTTACAGTATGCAGAAAGGAGGGATGACTCTGCTGCTTAATTCAGAGGGCTTAGTTCAACCTGCTTCTTGCAAGGTTGATTAGATTCCTTATTCTGCATTTTCTTCTCTTACTCCCTTGGAGTCCACAAAGAAAGCTGAGAACGTAGATGTGTAGAGGATATTTGCATTTAATAATCTGAAGTACGTTCTCAGTAATAAGGGAGATCTGACTGTATTTATATTGTTCTTTGTAATTACTGTGATTTAACAATTCTATTGTAGTGCTAGATTTTCCTTTGTTAGTAATGTTTGCTTTTATTTTTTCCCTGAAATATTTTCTTATAGTCTTGTGTATACATACCTTTCCACACTATGCAGTTGTTTGAGTGCTGTAGCTTCTTTTTGAACTTGTTTTGATGTCCATTTTAACTTTTTCTGAGTTTGCCTAGGAGCAAGATCTGCTCTGTGCTTGGTGGAATGTTTTCATTCTCTATGTACTAGATGGATACTCAGCTACCATTGGGGAAGAGAAACGGGCAAGGGTTAAAACCAGCTGCTGTTGTACTTTTAAAAAATATTTTATACAGTGGTTTTGGCCTGTATTCGTGGTTAAGAAGGTACTATTTTTTAGGAGAGGGACTTTTTTTTTTTTAATAAGCTCTGAGAAGTTTGAGTCAGAATGTGTCCTAACATTAGACTGCCAGTACTTCATGAACATCTCATAATAGCTGAAACAGGCAAGTATTGAAGTTTCATTATTAAACTTAAAATAAATTCTTACTGATAATTCATGTGGTTAATGTAGTGTGGTTAAGCATTCAGAAATACATAATGCTATTATGTTTCTCTAGTATCTTCTTGAAGTATCTTCTTGAATATTCACCATAGGGTTCATTATATTCATGCATATACACAGAGTCTCTTTTCTACCCAGTATTCCTTACTGGATTTTTAAGATCAAAACTCCTTACGGCAGTATTGTCTAAATACTCGTGAACACTTTCAATTAATATAACCTTGGAGGATATACTAATAGTCTATTTTCTGTTATTGAATCTGTGTTTAATGACAAAACATCAAAGTGTCTAGTTTTAGAATTTTTTTTTCAACTAGATCTGTGGTAGAAGGTCTAGGGAAGTTGGGTTCTCTTTGAATTCCTGATTTTAGGAGGAAAAAAAAAAGAATTATTGAGAGGAGAGTCATGCCGATACATTAATAAGGTGTCTCTTCAACTGTTTTCATGAAACTTCAAGAAATTTAACATTCAGGAACTGTTGAGGCTATTGACTCACTATTGAATTTCTTCTGGTTTTAAAGGTAAGATTCAAGAGATTTTGGGAAAGAGAGGTGTTTAGGCAATACAGTTGCGACTTTTTCCTCAAGAAAGCAAAACAAAAGGCCTGAAAAATTAAAGGCACACTAAGACATTATCCAGTTTTTTCATTATCTCTCTCTTTGCAGCTTTCCCAGTGTTCTTCTGTTTCACATCCTACCCTACCCTTTTGCTATGACCACCAGTGAAAGGAGGAAAAGTAAAAATGGAGAAACAGAAGAATTTGGCAAAAGTACTTCTGGTGACTCTTGGTTTTTCAACTTTTCATGTAGCTAGTGTTAGTCCCTGGGCCAGTGAGTGGTATCACAAGTGATTAAGGCACTTTTTTGTTCATTGATCACTGGGTGACTGTGAGAGAGGAGAGCATTTTCCCTTTTGGAATGATGCTGCTGCTGCTTTTGTTTTGTCTCGTATATGAGGTGACTGATGGAAGAGGATCTGGTGTTTGTCAGCTTGAATAAGTCTACTTGTGAGGGGTATGCACTGTTCTAGCTCTCATGGTCACATTTTGCTTGCAGCATAAGCAAAGAAGAGAAGATAGTTGTGAAAGCTTTAAAACTAGATTTGTGCATACTTCTGTTTTAATTTGCAGGGCATGTATAAATCACCTGATTTTTAGGTTTGAGACTATTGAAAAAAGTGAGAATGTTAGAAATGGTGTATCTGTGAAGATTAGATCTATGGAGAGATTTAGCTGTTTAAATGCTGATGGAATCAACATTAATATATGAACTTGTGTACTCTATGGGCCCTGCCCCACAAAAATCACTGTTTGATTCAGAAAACTGACACAGGTGCTAGAGAGGACATTTATGCTTCAGAGTTTCACTGTGCTTGTACCTGGAGGAGTGCATCGTTGCTAAAAAAGAATCTTGAGTTGCATAATACAAATAGTAAATATTCTCTGGCTATGGTGATACAGTAAATGAAGAAAATTCAGAAATATGTATACTGTAATAGGAAAATTCTTTTTCTAGCCATAAGGTGGGGATAGAGCAAAAACTGTCTTCCCTGCAGTAGCTTCCCACTAGAGAAAATAGGCTGTTTGTTCCTACTATATACTATAGGTTGCAATGCTTCCAGATATTTTTTGAAGACTACCAAGCCTGCACTGCTGACATATTTAGAGCAATTACTGTTTTAAAAAAATTCTCACAACAAAAACCAGTGTTTTGCAGTTCCATGCTGAGATGATAAAAGTTAGATATGCGAGGCTTTAATGGATCGTGAAGTTTTTTCTTTCTTCAATGCTCAATGTTCAAGCAACGGAGAGTTTTCTTTGTTAGGCTTAAAGTTATTTGTACAACATAGCCTCATTTTTAGAAACTGGTATGTTCCATGAGTGGTTTTATGCAGGAGTTTTTTGACCAGGACATTGCTCATACAGCAACCTTAACTATGAAACATATAGCACGTGTTGGTTGAATTGCTGACTTGGCATTCCATTAGCCTTTTATCAGCTTAGAGCAAGTAATGATGGGTCATTGCAGCTTCTAAAGACATGGGATTTTGAGGTGACTTATGATTATGAGTGTATATTTAGAAGGTGAGACTTATATTCAAATAAAAATGCTGATTATGGTAAAACAAAATTCCTTTTTTCCAAAACTGTAAACTACGTCAGACTGTTTCAAAGCACAGCAGGTAGTTATTTTTCACTTTGATGTACTATGTATATGTATTGGAGGACAGATTCCTTGATATGTTTTAATGGTACTTGCAGCTGCTGTGGTAGCCTACTTGAATATGATAAAAAAGCATAATAACACATTTCTTCCATGTTTCAATTCAAGGGCGAGAAGATGCTGTTAGCATTTTTGATGTGCTAAATACAGTATTGCAACTTCTTGAGCGATTTCATGAAGTCTGCCCACCTGACAGCTCGTGGTTCTGCAGTCGTAGTCAGTTGGAATTCATTCATTTGCTGCTTGGTGAGCAGTGTTGGGGGTATGTCAGTTTCTTTGCAGTCCACATTCATCAAATTCACACAGGCTTTGGTACATAATATTCTCCCGTGGGCTGGATTATTAATGTTATCCTGACCAAACTGCTGAAAGATCTTTTCAGGTCATTTGATACCTCCAAGATCAAGTTTCTTACTGAGAAGGTCACTTTCCTGGGAGAATTATTTCAGTGCATGGAGAACTTGGTAGAGCACGGAAAAACACCTGAACAGCCCTGAAATTACTTCTGGTTTACAAAAGTAATGTAGAAACAGCCTTACTACTGGGTAGTATTGTGATTGCAGCAGTTAAATAAAACCAGGGAATGGCTTACTCTTGACCTCCTGGCATTGGGTCAGGCTCTGCAGAAACAGAGGCTCCTATTTTGTTTCCCGAGTGTGTAGAGAGCGCAGAAAGAGATATATTTTGGCAATTGAACAGATCCCGAATCAAAAATTAAAGGTCAGACACTTCCAAATAAATGTAATAAGGAAAAGGGTTGGGCTAGTTGGAGATTCTAATCCCTTGTATCAGGTTTAAATTGGTCTAATTGCATTTGTGCTAACCTCTGAAATTGACAGCCTAATGTGAATTTTTTAATTTGTTTAACTTCAGCAAGTAAGTACACACACAGATTAGATTATATAACTGAAGTCAGTTTTAATGAGATTTGCGCAAGTTTTATAAATAAAACAGATAAAGGAAAACATTTAAGTAACAAGTAAGCCAGTTTTTTAAAATTCTGTTGCATAGCTGAAATCTTAGTATAAGCAAGCCGCTATTCCTTGCTGTTGGAGGGTACTCACAGGGAAGGGAACATACTGAGGATGGGTTATATTTAAATGTGCTTAAATTCTTTATTCTTTAGTTTGTTTTAACTCTTCAGAGAAAATGATGTGTGTACAACGTGATTTCTAAAATTGGTCAGCTGTTTAAATATTACTGATTTCTGAAGGTTGGTTAGCAATTAAAAATGAGTTAAAGACAGACCCTAATTTAAAAAGAAGAGGGGGGAGTGCTAAGGAAAAGGGGAAAGTATGTGCATGGCATAGTAAATGATTGTCTATCCAACCTTGTTTCTGGAGTTTCACAATTTGTTTTTAACGTTGAAGTTTAATTGTGGCCTCACTCACTTTCAAAATTTAAAGCGCTGGATTTTGGGGGAGGGAGTACAAATTTTCATATAGTCTAAGTAACTGCTCTTCTAAAACCTTTTCTTCAATAAAGTTAATGCTCTGTCTGTTCAGTTTAACTAAAGTTTTCTGGGATGTGGGATATCTTCCTAAACTGTCATCAGAGTTCCACACAGTAATTAATTTTGATGGTACTTTTCCTATTGCCTGTTCTGGAAGATTTTTTCACAAATTCATATGAATAGACCTCGAAAGTTTAGATCAGAAGTGGACAAAAGAAGTTCATCTTGCTTGGTCTAAAATCTTTAAAGGAAACTTTTCCATAATGATTGAAATTTTGCAAAATACATAACAATGTATGTTTTCAATAATTCATCTTGATTTCATTTTTTGTATCGTTTCCTTTTCTGGGTAAAACTGGAGAGTAAGCATAGTGAGGTCTTACTTCAGGGCAGCAACGACAATTAAAAATCCTCTACTCTCAAAAGAGTGGATCAATTATCAATTTTCTTTGAAGACACATTTGTATTCCTTATGTGAATTTGAGCAGTGTGTTCTTTATTGAAATGTTTAAGTGACCGACAATTTGTTTACCTATAGATGTTTGTCATAGATTAGTAGGTGTGTGCGTATATACATATATGAGTGGCTACAGAATTAAGAATAAGAATCCCTCTTCACCACTACTCATGGGTGTTTTGAGGTTCGTTTGTGTGGGGTTTTTTTGGGTGGTGAGGATGGGGGTGAGGTGGTGTTTGTTTTTTAGTGGAAAGACAGGAATGTTACAGAAGATGGTTAACTAGTTGAATAGGCACTGCAGTTGGTACAGGAATCCTTCAGCAACCTGTTGGCTTTGAAATGTATACTGAGTTCAAGAGAATTGAGGCAAAAAGCTTCAAAGGAGCCATCAGCAGCTAGGTGAAATTTTCTTTTCCTTTCTGACGGAAGTTTTTAAAAATGGATAGGAGAGAAGGAACAACTGTCTAAGAACTGTTCCAAATAGAAAAAATAAAAAAACCACCAGTCTAGCCCCATCGCTGGTATTATTAGTTCAGATTTGTACAAATGTCTTGTGGACAAATGATCTGACATCAGTTTGAATCCACTGTCTCAGAAGATACTTGTGCAGAAGAAAGCTTCAGTCTCAAAGTCAAGGCAGAATGCGGCACGTCCCCAGGTCTCAGCTATCAGGGCTCTGCGTTGTGTGCTCTCCTGGGTGTCTGAAGTTAGGATCCGCTTCGGGCAAGTATCCAGGTCTAGAGAAGACGCGCTGTTGTGTCCATAACAAGCTGAGGGAATTCCTCCAGACAGTACCAGAATAGCCTTAGTGTTTTTCTCTATGATTCTATAGCAGGTCTGCCCTGGAGAATTTTTTAGCTTTTTCTAACCTTTCTTGGAGGTTTTTCTGTGCTTTTGTGGACATTAATATAGAATAATTTATTTGCATTAGGTTATCGTGAATTGTGTGCAAAATTCAAATATTAAAAGTTCCCCAGAACATTAGTCTTCAGGGAGAAACCAAGCATGGGAGCTAGTAGCCCCTACACAAAATTTCTGAAATATCATTACTTACTTCTCCCTGTTTGCTTTAATGTCTCTGTATGTATGTAGTATAAACATAAACACGGTGAGGTTGTGAAAGTAGAAGCTAGATGCTTTTTGTTGACTGCAATTTTTGAAGTTAAGTCTCAACAAAGTATGGACTAACTTACTGGTTTTGGGAGGTGTTAATTGTACCATAATTTTGCATCTAAAACTGCAAAGAAATTGTAAATATTGTTGTTTCCACTACCGTGTTTTACACTGAAATGTTCTTATTTGCTCAACAGCTAGCCGGCAGCACAGCTAAAGCCAAGAGTTGGACGAATAGGCAATATTAAAAACACAGGATGAGTGCAAGCACAGCAGTTTTACTTTGGCATATTATTTTCATGAACCTAGCATCTTTTGCAAGGTTTTCCTGGAAATAGAAAGAAAACACCTTCCAGATCATCTTTACTTGGGTAGAGCGGGTGCTTAATTACACGGAGCTTCTCCAAAACAAACGTTCATGTATTGACCTGAATCGTACCTTGGATATGTCTGCTGGGACTTTTTTTTTCCTACTTTTTACTTGCCCACTTTCACTCACAAGGAAAGAGGGTGGTATATTCCTTTCTTTCAAGGAAAATTCTTCTAATGGCTATTTTTTGTGTGTGTGTGTGAAGGCCTTGTATCTCTAAAATAATGTCTTAGAAAGCTGATGATTATTTTTTTACCGCTAACTAATTTAAAATGTTTGTTCTGATGTGTAAAGATCTGCTCTGCACATACTGGATTATAAGTCTATAACTTCTAAGAAATTTAGATATTTTAAGAAGAAATTTTTTTGCTCTTCAGAAACTCTAGATATTTTCTTTTGTATAAAACTCCAGATGAAACTTAGATTACCTGGAACTATGTTTTATTCCCTGAGAAACTCATCAATTTAAAATAGGAGACTACTTTCTGGTTGAGAATGGAGAGGATTTTTGTGAGATTATTTTAAATTTTTGTTCGGGTTTTTCTTTGTTTCGTTTTTGCTTGGGGTTTTCTTTGGTTTTTGCTAACTGCAGGTGTTAACAGATATTTTAAAGGTTTTTTTGCTAAATATTTTATGTCTTATTCAGGCATGAAAATCCAATTATGACTCATCTCTCAGAGAAGTCTTCCAGTTTTCATAACATTCCTAATATTCATAATTTTGAAGACTAAGCAGAGTTCATTCCAGGTATTTTCTGTTCCTCTTTTTCCAACCCAGTATTAAAGGGAAGAGAAGGGAGGATGGTTGCAGTGTTGCAGAACATTTACACTGGAACCTAAGCGATAATACCAACAGTTACCAGGCTTTAAATAGTGAGAAGAGTAGGTGAAGAAAATGCTCGATGTTCCTCATCAAAGTTAGATGGTCCTTTGAGGAAATGATTCTCAATATAAAGCCTTGTTAGCAATGCTGTTGCTTCTGCTTAAAAAATCTGGAAATGCTTCCCCCCCACACCCCTAAGGAAAAAAAAAGTTTTCCCCTCACCTTATTAGCAAAAACGAAGAAAGTATCAGATGCAATGTAAACATGAACAAAGGCAACTTACTCTTCTTTAGTTTGTTATTTATTTATTGAAAAACATTGTTTCATTTTCTTTATATATTTTTTCTCTTTGAGGAATACATATTCTTTTGAGAAAGCTAAATATTAGAAGCTGAGTGTTTAAAGATGTACCACAACTGGGACTTTACAGATTGTAATATCAGTTTGTTAAAAAACTGACATGAAGTTATTGCACAAACAAGTAAAATATTACAGATAGTTAAAGAACATTTGAAATATCGACCTTTTTTTTTTTTCCCTCTTGCAAATGCCATGTAGAATTATGATTGCTAGAAAGCTTATGTATAATATTTTTAGAGCTTTGTAAGTTTAACTCTTGTCTGCATCCCCCTTGAAAAGAAATGTGGACCATGTTTGAGACATAATTTGTGTAACAAAATATCTTTATTTCTGAGTTAATTTAATTTTTACATGCCTCTGTTACAGAGGAAGTGTACTTATAATAAGAGTCATGTGTTTAGAGCAGTCATTTTTGCATTCGACATAAATTATTTTTATGTTGTCACTGTTTGATGTGAAGTCTACATTTTCTATACATAAACTTCCTAGCAGTTACAGTATAGATCTCATTTTACTGTATCAGGACCACTGTGTTACCAATCACAGTATTGGAAATAAATCAGTATCAAATTCTGAGCAAAACTATGACCGTACTTTTAATACAAGATGTACTCACAATTCTTTTTTTTACCTAGGCTTCTTATACTCTCCTTGGAAAACTACAGAAAAATAAATTTCACTCTGTTCTTGTAATTTCCCATTTAAATAGGGTCTAGCACCACATGAAACACTTTTCTAAACTTTAGCAATGTCAGAACGTGAAACAGAGGAGGAGGATATTCTATAGTGTATAGTACATTAAGGGGATTACCTCATCAGCATGAAAGGTCCATAACTAATCTACACCAGAGACATGTGGACCGTTGGAGGAGGACATTCTTGAGGATACAAAGAAACACATCACAACGTTTTCTTTGAGAGTTGTTCAACACGTAAGTCGAGCAGCCAGCATGGGAACATTTCTGAATTGCAATGTCAAATTTGTTCTCCATTTCTAGTGCCTTTTATTTGTATACATAACATACCGCGAATTTCAAGGCTAAGATGGGGTTGATAGAAGACACAATCCAATTCTGCTTCATATGGAAGATTAAACTGGAGGGAAGGTTGTTTCTGGTATTTTCTTTACAATAACAAGCCAGGTTCTCCCTACCTTGTTAACTGTGGAGACCTAATAACAAAAATATTGTAGGAGGTAACTGATTAAGAGAGAAGGAAAAGCTTTTTAGCTTTTTTTTTTTTTTTTGCCTCCAGACTTCCTAAAGCAGTTTGAAAATATACCTCTATCCTAGTTAAATGTATCCTTTCTCCAGTCTTGCTTGAGCTTGTATGAAGCCAGTAGAGAAACTAATTGTGAAGATTAAGGCTCTAGCACTAGGCAATTAAGATGCAGTTCTACCCATCCATCATGTACAGTCCTACAACTGCTGCTGTGATAGACTTCCTGTAATGTACAGCATTTGTATGATCTTAATACATGTTTTTATATGTATAATATTTTTTTTTCTAGTACAATACTTGGTGATAGACTTGAATAATCAACCAAAAACCAATAAGTACAATTTTCAAGATATAAGAAGCTCATGTAAATGAGTCAACCCAAAGTTTTATGAGCCATGCTTGATCTTGTAAATATTTTTAAATCTTTGGGTTTGAAAACCCTGTTGCATTTTTGTATTTAAAGTATTACTAATTATTAGGATGAAAAAAATAATCCAACACTGAGTCTATGGAGACTTGCCAAAAATTGTTTAAATTACCCGTACTAGGTCACAGTAATCTATTATTCAAACATGTACTAGAGTTGTTGGATCAAATACATGACAATATATCCCTTGAGTAAAAGTGCAAAATAACAGAGGAAGGCATCCTAAGGAACTAAAAAAAAAATTTTTGTCCTGTTTTGTATTTTTCAATTTCAGATATCTTTTTCAGTTTCTGTGATAAGAAATTAGATTATGTTACCCTACCTCGTGCCGATTGACAAAATTTTGTAGTATCTCTGAAACTCTTGTCATTAACTGTTGATTTAAATTATATTTCTTTTCAGCAGCAAATGTGTCTTAAATGTTCCCTTGCAGTATTCTAAAACATTTCGGAGCAAAATTCACAAAATTTTCCTTCTTTATGGTGAATTACTAATGAATAATTCAGTTTCCTCAAGCGTATTCACCACTCAGAGTTGTTTTTGACTATTCTTCATGAGTCTTCATTTTTAGCTCCCTTATCAGGTGTCTGTTTTCGCTGATTGCCAGTTGAAAGACAACAGTCTGTAATCAGAGAGGTAGTTTGCAAGTTGTGTTTCTTTGTCCTGATTGAGCATGTGTAATAGTTCTTAGCTGGAAGCTTGCGTAAGGTAGATGTAAACATGTCTTTCAGTCAACAATTCCTGAAGTGTGCTTCAACTTGGGAAAAGCTAAGCTGAAATATATGTATCTTTTTAAAATTCTGAGTTAACACTTGTGGAAAGTGTTTCACAGTAGTTGATTGGTTCTAGCTGCGGAACTATACAAGTGTAATAAATAGTACAGCTCTGCTGATTTTTATTATTTTTTTTTTGGACTGAAATACTATATTTCTACGGGTAGTAGATGAAAGATTTGACCAAGTGCGTTGGGGAAAATCCTGCTCCTTAGGAAAAGTCCAGGCAGAACAAGTGTAATCTCCAGTATAAATGGTTCTAAGAACTGAAACCCTTTGATCTGAAAGGAAACCAAGTACTAAAAACGTGCAGACAATAGCTTCTTTACTACATTAAGCCCTCAGTTATGATTTAGACAGGCAAGTTACTTCTCTGTTTATCCGTTACCTGTTCTGCAGTAGCATCTGCATCTTAGTTCAACTATGGTAAATAAGAGAAATTGTTAGCATTTAAGAGATCAGTATTAAAAAAATGTAGAGTTGTGTATATTGTCTCTAGTAATAAGAGTCATTCTTTTGTCACTGCCTTGAAGCATTAGATTTTCTTCGGGGTTCAGCTGACTGGGCATTGCAGTTGCTGAAGGGAAATTATCAATTGGCTGAGGTTACAACAAGTTCACCTAAAAAAACCCCTCCATGTCCATAATATTTACTTTCTAGGATTCTTAACTTTTTTTTTTTTTTTTCATCCGCAGGTACATTCTGGACAAAATATGTGCCATTTAAACCAGTGTAAATCCAAATTCATACAGCATGATCTGTACTGCTGAAAATGTGAGCAAGATTTTGCTCCATTAGGTTTGACTACTGCATCTTGCTCTGGAGCACTGTCTCCAGACTGCACTTAATTTTTCTGTGATACTCGATGTTAACTAAGAATCTATACTACTGCTAAACTGAAGATTTAGAATACTAGGCTTCCACACTAGCAGATATTTTTTGGCAAGTATGTACCTTTACCGCAAAGTTGTTGCTATTATGGGATTGTTTTAGTCATATGCTGAAACTCATTTTCTAAAATGCACTTTTAATTCTTTCTCTGTTTTGTTTTTATTGTTTGCATAAGAACACCACATGCGAATTCACCACATGATGTGTATGCGCAGTCCAAATATCACAAAGTCAGTTCCAAAGTCCAGACATTTACCAGTCTCCCTCTCATAAAGCATATAATGGCAAAATCCTTATTCCAAATTCAAGTCAACCAGAACTTTGGAGTATCTTCAGAGTAAAATACTTTTCAGAACAGCTGCAGGAATCTTGATATATAACCCACAGTGGGGTGGACATAACCCTCTAATACTGAAAATATACTACATAATTTTCACATGATGACAAGATAAACGTTTTTATAAGAATTTCTTCAAAAGAAGAAGGAGTAAGAAAACAACTAAAAATACATAGGAACACTTTCCTGTTCTTCTAAGCCCACGTCGGGTACAGCCATGATGGCAGCCAACACCTTTTTGGCACAGAGCCCTGCCAGTTGCTTCATCCCAAATTGAGAGACACAAAACTCAACTCCTCTTCTGGAATGTGTCCAACCATTTTGACAGTTTGCTTTTCTGAAAGAGGCTGGAGGAAGGAGAACGTATAATCCTTTTTCTCTTGCTTCCTGCTTGTTAATAAATCGGAAATGGCATAGTCTACAAACATACAGTTGGGTCCCCTCCTTACTTCGCTGGATTCCTCAAAAAACATAAATCATCAGAAACTTAAGTGTTATTAAATATTTTTATACCAATTATTTTGTCCAAGATCACACAGTTCTCTTATGGAAAGGAAAATTAATGCATTTTAAAAGTGTTCACTGAATTTTATGAGAGCATATCATGAGCCATATAAAATAAGCCACTTAAGTTAATGTCAAGAGGAAAAACATTTCTGGAATTTCCTAGGATTTCATGGAGTAAATTTTGCAGCAGCATATGTCCGTGATTTGATAAAGATTTAAGGTTTAGTGTATAACCTTTTCACAGAATCACAGAATGTTAGGGGGTGGAAGGGACCTCGAAAGATCATCTAGTCCAACCCCCCTGCCAGAGCAGGATCACCTACAGTAGGTCACACAGGAACGCCTCCAGGTAGGCTTTGAATGTCTCCGGAGAAGGAGACTCCACAACCTCCCTGGGCAGCCTGTTCCAGTGCTCTGTCACCCTCACTGTGAAAAAGTTTTTTCTAATGTTTATGTGGAACCTCCTGTGTTCCAGCTTGTATCTGTTGCCCCTTGTCCTGTTGTTGGACATTACTGAAAAGAGCCTGGCTCTGTCCTCCTGACACTCACCCTTTACATATTTGTAGACATTAATGAGGTCAACCAGTTTGGTCTCAGTGTGTGTAAGAAGGACAATCTTTAGCTCAATAAGTTTTCAAGAGCAAAATATATAGAGAGCTGTTTCTCCTAAGAAACAGTGCTGAAGAGAACATTAGTTTTAAATCCATAAATATTGTAACAGAAAGCCCAGTTTTTACACATATATATATATATGCTAAAACATATACATATGGATACTCTTCTACATATACACATAAGAAGACGTGTCTGGCCAGCCCATTGAAGGTCAGTCCTGGCAAGATACAACCTCAGATCCCAGTCCGGTATTTTCATTCTCATAGCTGAGAACTGTAAACTTCTGAAGTGAAGGAAGACCAAGAGTGGGATTCAAGTGCAGATTCTGAAGTCGCAAAGGCTCTCTGCTATACACAGCAAAGTGAAAGACTTCTGATCCGTTTCTCTAGTTCACTCAGGTTTTTGTATGTCCCTCCACTAACAAAACCAGCTAAATTCTGGTCATGAGGGACAACCAGATCTGTGTCACCTCATCTCACTTTCCCGAGTCAAAGGTGCTAACATAGGGTGAGGTATGAGTTCCTGTTGCTGTAGTTGCTCTCATCTGTTGAATGGTGTTTCGAGTCTAATTGACCACCAGAATATGGTAGGACAGTTTCAAAACTTTCCTTACCTACCACAGAAACATTAGGCTGGACAGTCTTTGTAGTTCTGCTTTCCTTCCTCACTTTTTCAGGTGAAGAAGCAGAGATTATGTCTTCTCCCCCTCCAGAAATGCTTGATCAGATATACTTGTTTTTTCTAAATTTCAAACTGTGAAGGTTCACCATTTATGAGGGGGAAAGTGCTATTCCATGTTATTATTTAAGGAAATCTGGAATGTGTCCAAGTCAGAACCATTACAAGCTTAGTGGAAAAGATGACTAGCTTTACCATGACTCCCGCACTTCCAACCTTTCATCTCCTGATATGAGTGAATATTTTGAGTGCCACAAAGTTTTACAGTCCTTTGTAGTGAGTAAAATATCTTCATTTTGCCAAAATACGTTACTTTGATATGCTTTTGAACTGAATCATAATTAAAGCAAGATATGGTCTAGAAGAGAGGTGAGTCCCATTGGAATATGTTTATCATCCTTCCTCTGAGGAATATGACTTAATTAGCTAGCTACATGGAAGCACAGTTGGGAAAAATATTCACTAAGAGGAAGCTGTCTTCTGTTCAGTTACATACAGATGAATGTTTTTTTAAGAACCCTCTATTAAGTATAGTTGCATGCATATGTTTCATTATATATCCAGAATATCTGGAGAAGTCTAATGATTCTGTAAAGATGAACTGACTAGAGCATCGTTTCTTAATTTTCTGTGAGACCCCTTTTACCAGTCTGTAATATTGAACATACGAGGTTTCAATCATACATTAAATTTAGTTTGATTATCTGGCATTGTATTTTTTGACCTTTTGGAGAATCCTGCTGTTATATATTTCATATTAACACCTGGCTATCTAAATGTTTGTGTTAAGAAGAATTTAGTCATAATTTTTTTTCACTTTCCAGATACTGTGAGTGCTACAAACATTGTCTGCTGTGAGAAGATAGATGAGGAGCTTGTCCTACATGTATTGAGAGCCTAGGTTAAAAGGCCAGTGCTGTCAAGCCTTAGCTCCTAAAACAGAGAAATGCCTAAGACAGCTTTTGGATATGTTAAGTGGGATTTTCCCAAACACAGCATTTTAAAGATGGGTCTAGACTACATTTGTTTAAGTAACATATGCATGGCATATAGAAAAAAAAATGGTGGAAGGATTGTCTAGACATAGCAAAACATTAATTACAATAGAGTAAGATGTGTTATGAACTTCTTTCATCTTACTGTAAATGTGATGCAATTTACCTTTCTGTTATTGTGACTGATTTACATTCAAACTGTAGCTTGTAGCATGAAGCCAGTTTCAAAACTTTCATGGATTATGTCTTTATTAAAATATTTTCCTACTCTAATTTATTTTGGTAAGTTTGAATCTCTCTTTTAAAAGACCACATAATCCTATATTTCCAAAGAGCAATTTTATTGGGTTAGATTATTCCAAAGCAAAAGGAAGGTTTTTGTGTTGACCTGAATTTTTCTCATTTGATTTCTATTTTATCCTGTGTAGACTAGTGGGTTTGTTGATCCTGAGATTTTCGAGTTTTAACTAACAGTCCATTTGGGGTTGCATAAATATTCTTTTAAAAGCAAATGTTAGAGATGCACTAGATAATTAGATTTTGTTTTACAAAACTTTTTCAATGAAATGAAATTTGAAAATCTTACCCCTTCAGTAAATCTCAATGCCTGAATGTTCTTTCCCTTTCTCTCTCTCTCTTTCCTTTAAGATATGCAAAGGATTGGTAACTGGGTGTTCTTAGCACTGGGGCTAAGCTCTAGATCTTGCTTTAATAAAAAAAATCTCAATTTTAGGACTCTGCTAAAATTCCTTAAAGCTTTTATCAGAGCTGGATCTTGAGATGAATAACAAGTCAGAAGAGATTAGTTTAGCTGATAATCACCTGTAAAAAACTTTCTTTTCATGCTTTACTTAAGCTTATATGTCTGTCTTGACTTCTGGATGCTGGAAAGTACAATAAATAAATAAATATTAATTCTGAATCTACTCTGACTTTCTCAGAATAAAACCCCTTTAGGAAACAGTCTTTAATCATAGGTATTTAAGTGAAGCAAAATATTCCATCATCTACTATTCTCGAAGCTCTATCAAAACTGTGACATGCTATTTAATTTGTTTGGGTTTAAAAACATTAATAAAAATAGTAATGTTTGACCCAATAAAAGAATTTTCTGGTGTTAGACGCTGGCACTTTGTGCACTATCATAAACGTCAAATAGACGGCTCATCGTTCCCAGAGTCTGCTAAACTTGTAGTATGCTGAAACTGCAGAACCTTATATCCAATTTGAGGTTTTCATGGCTCCTGTAACTAAATATATTAGATATAGCAAGAGCAGCTGCATTAAAAGCATTGCTTGAAGCAAGTAGAAAATGCTGTAGTGTCCTTTTCTAAAGAGGTTACATTGGCATTTCTTGTCACTGGGCATACAGATGCAATGGATTATAAAATATAGGGAAAAAACTATTATTATTTTTTTTTTAATTCAGATTATTTTTGTCTATTCAGAATTGTTTTAAATGTATGAATGAGGAACTATGATCAAGTGAAAATTGAAAAAAAATCATTTAACCTTCCCACCTCTGAACACTTCCATAACAAATCAAATGCTGTTTTCTTAAAGGAAGAAGGTCAAGCTATGTCTTTCCGATGCACTTGGCATGTCTGTTTTTTGTTTCGGAAAGAAGGGTTATACACTACTCATTGCCTTTCAAATACAGTGCAAAATCTTTCTGCCAAACAGCTCTAAGAAAATAATCGGGCCACTTGCATGCGGCATTCATTATGGTACATAAATCAGCTCTTTGCAGAAGTATTCAGGTATTTTGCAGTGGGAAAATGGTCAAGGTAATAGTAAAAGTTTGAAAATGCATTTCAGGAATTGCTGGTGTGGGAGCCAGGAAAGAAGGATGAGGGTTATTTTTTGGTTCCAGAGGTACTACTATTAATATAAGAGAAAGAAACTTACAGTAAAAGAAACTAGCACAGTCCTGAGTCTTTCCTAAGGGAGTTTAGAAGATGGAAAGCACAAAAAGAGAAAGTTGGTGTGAGTTAACATCCCTGGATATTTTCAGTCACATAGTACAGACTTTAGTGGGTCTGATAGACATGGTATGAGTCAGCACCAAGATTTCTAGGGGCTTGATTTGGTGAGGGATCTCCAAACATTTCAGTTCTAATTTTCAGTCTATATTTCTGGAATTTGAGGGTACATTTCACAAATACATATTTTTCAGCTAAATATAACTTTTTCAGTCAGGCTGTACAGAATGCAGGATTAGGTCCTGTTTTAAAAAGGGTAAATCTCTTATCTCCTGTTATACTTAGCTGAAAGTAAATCAGAAAAAAATTCAACTTTAACCATTTTAAACCAGATGATCCTTTTCATCTGGAGTAAGTTTATCCTTAGGGGGACTACACAGTACAGTCCTTATAGTAATACCTCATTAAAAACCATGTATTGAATAACCACATTTTCAAAAGAAGCATTTCAACTGATTGCAGAAATACAGATGTCCTTGCAAAGTCAGCGTGCAAGGGAGAATCGTGCAGATTAGCACAGACATAACAATATGAACCTTCTGGGTCAATTTGAGGAAATGGCAAGAGTCATAGTGGCTGGGTGCACACCTATTCGAGGAGACCACATAATCATTTCATCCTGATGATATCATTTCATCAACATGTTAGTATTTAAGCTGCTTTTTCCTCCACATATTTTACTCATCTAGTTATGACTTTCTTTATAAAGTAGAATGATAACCTTTTCCTTCTACAACAGAAAGCAAACTGGTCTAAATAGGATTTAATTTTCTATGCAGTAAAGATCAGCTGATGAATCATTTTTCAATTGAAGAATAAAATGGGGGAAATTCTACACGAGGACTTCCATGGACTTCTAGTGGAGAAAAAAATCATAAACAAAAAGACACTCCACCCCAGTTTTAAAAAAGTGGTATTGTACAGCATTTGAAATAGTCAAGATTTTTATTTGGTCTTGCACTGAAAATTTCAAAGCACCTGGTTACTTCAGTTGAATTACTAACCATCAGGGTGTAGGCATGGCCAAGGAAAAAAAAAAAAAAAGAAAAATCAATTTTTTTTTGTAGCCACATATAATAGTTTGATTATACCAGAGGGCAAAACACCCTCTGTCATCCCACAAATGAGAAAGACTGATAATGTATCTTGGCGGGATAATGCAATGCTATGGAGAGGTGCACTTGTAAAGTGTATTAGCTCTTGTAGGTTTCATGCCTATTTGGGAAGTTCCCTCTTTTTTAATTTATTTTTAATCTGGCCAGTTTCTGATCTGCTGTAGTCTATGTAGTGCAAGGATCAGGAGGACTTGTAGGTTTAGGAAATAAACTGAAGAGCTGCTTCAAGTAGCACGGCTACTGAAACTCATGAATCTACAGTGGCAAAAGCACAATAAATTAATCATAGTGAATTCCTGTGCTATATTTTGTATTGTTTATATCAGTGCATGCGTTATCTTTTGGACTGATAGTTTGAATGTTGCACTGTGCATCATTGTGTAGTAGCTGAAAAGTCTCTAGCCTTCGTAGTACTGCTCACCAAAAGGACAGAGGAAGAAATTGCTATGTTTGAATTGTCTGATTCAGGCAGTGCTAAGAGTTGTCAGCTTTCTGCAAGAGGCTGAGTGCTTTTACAGCGTTCTCTTCTACCCAGTTGTCCAGCTATGGAGAAGAAAGGAGTGAATATGTATACTCTGTGTAAATGAGCTAAACCCCTGTCACAGCATTGTAACCCATGATAAAGAAGCTTCCTGCACTGATAACTCTTTAAACATTTTGTATCAAAAATAGTGAATGTAAATAATTACTGAACTAATTTTTGTGGTGACACAAAAGGTGATGATTCGGTCACACAAGGAGCTCATAAGGTTCTCTGTGCATAGAACCACAGATTCTATAATGACGGATTTTACTACCACCAATTTCTGAGTAACGCTCTGGAGGCAAACAGTCTCACAACTACCAGCAAGCAGAATATGATTAATGGAAATCCAGTAAGTTTGGGAACCAAGCCCCTGAATGGCTTTAGTTAATTTTGTGGTATGTTTATAAGAGTTGTAGTCATGGTGAGACCAAGGAAAGAATTACAGATTGCTTAGAAAAAAAACGTAGGAACTTCTGTGTCTGTGCAGCCTCTGAAAGTAAGGCTCTACCCTTCAGCTTTGGTTAAAAGTAGTATAGGAGCAAGACTGAAACTGAGATATTGTTACTGTAGAAATGTCACTTTGTAAAGAAGGAAAAAAAGTCAGACTAGCTAAATCGTAGATCACCCATATCAAATATTAATTTATACTTGCCTCTAAATTATCCTTGAGATATTCTTATAGCTTCCTCTCAAAGAGTTTGACTCTTAAAGTGATATGTGAAGTCATTTAGTTTTTGTCTTCGCACTCCAAAAATTTTTTCTGCTAACTTTCATTGTTTAAAATAGCTCATAGTCTGCTGAAAGCAGAATTTACGAGTTATTACTGTGTGTGAAATATTTGAGCTGGTAGAATTATTTGCAAGTGTTTAGAACCTACTTCTAAGAGAGTAAATAGGGTTAAGTAATACCCACAGATAAAGAGAACTGTTTTGTAACAAAGTGTTTTACTAAAGAAGGAACTGAACATTATTGACTTACCCATTCTGAAGAATTAAACGAAGTAAAATTAGATGAAATGGCAATAATAGACAGATGAAAGGTATATAGTGGACTTCTGTATAATAGCATTACTGACATCTCTTCAGATATCCAAATTAACATTAACAGTGCAATGTTATAAGCACCTATTTATGAAGATATTAAGCTTTATCTTGGAAAATGAATAGTCATTTTGCTTGAGACTTCTAGCTAGCTATTCATTTAAAATATGTAAATATGGTTAGACACAAAATATGGCCAATTTTTTTTCCATAACAGATGAGGGAGTAAAAGCAGCCGGTGATGTACCTGTTGTCCTCATTTCTGATTGTGTGCAGGAGCTTTCGAAAATACTGCCAGCAACATCCCTTCTGGATGTTGGGAAAGTCTACCTTTTAGTTTCAAAGGAGCAATGGTCCCTCCTTTGTGATTCCAGCCAGTTTAGGTGCTCTGCAAGTTGTTTATGGCTGTAAGAAACAACAACAAACAACCAACCAAAAATGTTTCAAATTTATGACTGTTGTTTTTATGGCCCAGATTTGGAGGGAGAGTTTATGTCAGTAGGGTACCTAGGTGACACAGTGCTTAGTGAGACACCACCTACCTCTTAAATGCATTGCATGTTGTGGAAGTTTCAGTCCCAGGTCAGGTGTCCAGGCTTTTTTGTCATGTTGTAATACAGTTAGGCACCCGAGGAGGTGATCTTGGGAAACAAGCAGTGAGTTTCCTGAGTTGCTAGGAGAAGGATGGAGAGGGCAGAGGTGGGAATCTTGCTCCAGGGAATTTTTATCCTTTCTTGTAGCTGGACATGCAGAAACGTATTTTTCCTGTCTGTGAAAAATGATGAAAACTGTCTTTGTATATTAGTAGCGTGGAACCAGAATTCAATCTCTCTCCCCAAGGAAAGTGTTTCTACAAATGGAACAAATCTGTCAGGACGGATCGAGAAAGATCTGCTCCTTAGTAATCACTACCAAAATGGTTGGGGCTCTGAACCAGGACCAGGCACCTTGGGATCAAGTTTCTGTTCCACTTGAAGCATGGCAGGGACTTCAAGCATGTGGCTCATCTTCACCTATACAGACCAGCAGAAATTCAGATACTCTCTGGATTAAGTAGCAGTTAAGTAGATGAAGAACATGAAAGATGACAAAATGTAGGTTGTGTGTAAGACTCCCATGTATCGTGGAAGATCTGAGCCTAAATACTTAAGCTTCCTCAGTATTTAATCTCCTCCTCAGAAGTCCATTGCAAACTGCAGCTGCCTTTCAAAAACGACATAAACTCTAAATGTTTGCTATCCCAGCAAAAAAACCCATGTAGCCAGGTACTTGATTAACCAAGTGAACCTTCATGTCCATTATTAGCTCCAGTCTGTACTACTATTTTATAATTCAAGAGAACCACTTGTGTTAAAACTATGCAGTAAGCCAAACATTTAATAGAATCATAATCTCCAATCTTTGCTTCAGTCCACTATAGACGAGTCATGTTATTGGAAGGAACAGCACAGTGAGGAATTTTTTCCAGATTATTACAGTACTTTCTTGCTCAGTTTTTCCATACAAATGCTGTATGTATACAGTCATCATCCTCACTTGAGGGTTTTGAGATTTATAGGAAAAACATCATGATAAATTTTGGGTAGAGTCCCAGTTGTATGAACATGCAATGAAGTTCTATGGAGTCTTATTGAAAGACTTTCTCAACAATTACGCTTATAGGTGGCATATTTGTCTCATTTGCTCAAACAGCATTTGCAAGACAAAAAGAGCTGGTATCATTTGTCTCGGAGGTATTTTCAAGCTCAAGAAGGCAGAAAAAAAGTAATTTTGACAAAAGAAAAACCTGGACAAAATGCAGTGCAGCATGTCCAAACCTTCTAGGATCTGTGGAATAGGAAGTCCATACAGATATATGATTCTCTTAGAAATTTATTATACAACATAAACTTGCGGTATTATTTTTCCCCGTTAAAATTTTGTCAGTTCAACAGAGATCTTTTCAAATGTATTTGTTCTCATTAGCTAGTGAGACTATTTCATTGATATACTCCTGCAGAAGACCCTGCATCCTATACCTCTTTATCTTTCTCAGATATATATACATACAATAATCATCTGCACTGACTTATGTGAATCATTTGACACTGTCCCACACAACATGCTTGCCTCTAAATTGAAGAGACATGGATTTGGTGGATGGACCACACAGTGGATAAGGAAATGGCTGGATGGTTGCACTCAAAAGACCCATAGTCAGCAGCTTGATCTTCAAATGGAGACCAGTGACAAGTGGCGTTCCTCGGTGTCAGTACTGGGACCTGTGCTGTTTAACAACTTTGGTGGCAACATAGACAGTGGGATTGAGTGCACCCTCAGCAAGTTTGCCGAAGACACCAAGCTGTGTGGTGTGGTCAATACACTGGAAGGAAGTGATGCCATCCAGAGGGACCTTGACAGACATGAGAGGTGGGCCCATGCAAACCTCATGAAGTTCAAGTGCAAGGTCCTGTACATAGGTTGGGGCAATCCCAAGCACAAGGACAGGCTGGGTGTCAAGTGGATTGAGAGCAGCCCTGCAGAAAAGAACTTGGAGTGCTGGCGGATGAAAAACTGGATATGAGCCAGGAACGTGTGCTCACAGCCCAGAAAGGCAATCTTATCTTAGACTACATCAAAAGAAGAGTGGTCAGCAGGTTGAGGGAAGTGATTCTGACCCTCTAGTCAACTCTTATGAGACCCCACCTGCAGTATAGTGTTCAGCTCTGGGGCCTCCAACACAAGAAGGACATGGATCTGTTGGAGCATGTCCAGAGGAGGGCAACAAAGATGATCAGAGAGCTGCAATGCCTCTTCTGTGAGGACAGACTGAGAGAGTTGGGGTTGTTCAGCCTGCAGAAGAGAAGGCTCCAGGGAGACCTTACTACAGCCTTTCAGTACTTAAAGGGGACCTGTAAGAAAGATGGGGAGAGACTCTTCATTGGGTGTGTAGTGCTAGGACAAAGGGTAACAGTTTCAAGCTGAAAGCAGATTCAGTTAGAAATTAGAAGTTCTTTACTGTGAGGATGGTGAGACACTGAAATGGATTGCCCAGAGGATTTGTGGAAGTTCCGTGCCTGGAAGTGTTCAAGGCCAGGTTGGATGGGGCTTTGGGCAACTTGGTCTAGTAGGAGGTGTCCCTGCCCACGGCAGGGGTGGGGTTTGAACAGATGATCTTTAAGGTCCCTTCCAGCCCAAACCATTCTGTGATTCTATGATTAAGATGGATGACTTTTTCAGTAATATGTTGTCCTTGTTGGTGACATTAGTCTCTAAATTGTTTACCAATTGTCATTTTCACGAACAATAGTAAATTATTTTTTTTTATTATAGTTTCAAAGGTTTCCACTCCCCACTGCTTGATATTGTCCTCATGCCTGTTAGAGGTTTTTAAGTCCTGTGTTACAGAACAACCGTATTAAAATGTTCATGTGACAGTTGGCATAACCAAAAACCAAGAGGGAGTGAATGTGAAAGTGGGGGTTCTTGAAGGGGACCTGCCACCAGCAGACTTATTTCCTATTCCTCCAGCAACAGATTCACTTTAGGAACTTTCCAGCTGCTTGCACTGGCCTGTCTATCAGGAGGTTTATGACAACCTTTTGTTTACTCTTTCAAACTGATAAATTTCACACAATAATTGAACTACCTTTGTTTTTACGGAGTTACATTTTGTGCTGAAACCAGACAAAGCTAAGTCATCAGGAGTTAAATTGTGCTGGCCTTGGGAGGTACACAAAAGAGTAGAGACGTTCTAAAAGTTTTTTTTCTCTGATCTTACCTATACCACTCAATATCCACCTTTAGCCTTAAGAGAATAGTTTAATCTACCTTTCTGTTCAAATGTTGGCTTTGCTGATAAGAGGAGAAATAGTCTCTTCCTTGTCCTTCTCTGGCTGCTCAGTGGCAACATTGCCCATGGTTTTAGACAGCAGCTATTCAAACATTGCAAACACACTTCACAAACAGAAACAAAGTTGAGCTTAGCTATCCTCTTCACGATGCTCAGTTTTGTGCTTTCACAGTGAAAGATTCCGAGACGAAGAGCGGGGAGAAGTAGCACCTCCCAGCTTTTTGTTCAGTTTTTTCATTCTGGTTGAACAAACACAGGCATCTTAGCAGAACTAGACACAGATAAATCACATTTTGCTAGGTAAGGAATCTGCAAACCTGAATTTTTGTGTGTGTCTATACCCAATTTCCATAGTGTTGTATCAGATGATGTCATCCAGCTGTAAAAAAAAATAGCTGCCATTAAAAGTTGTCAGATGTCTGTAAACTGGATGTACCCGGCATTACCTGGGTGTCTTCTGCCAAGAGAAGAGTTTGTTCCCAGGAAACAGATGCCAACAGTTATTAGGGCAGGAAACTAAGTCAAGAATTTTGAAAGATGTTAAAAAGAAAGCAAGGATGTGGGATTGTGCAGAGTGGTCCAGGACACTGTAACTAAGAAGAATAACATTTAAATGTAGCATAGGAAAATTAGGCTGATTTACAGGATTTTTTTTTTGCTCATAATGAAATCCATTAAGCTGTAGAAAGCTTTCCAAGAAAAGTGGTAGAATACCCATCCTTTGGGATGTATAAAAAAGCCTGAACAAATCTCTCTGGACCATAAAATAAGGAAGACTCTGGCGCTGACCTGCAAGATGGAAAAAGTGAAGAAATAGCTTTTTCAATAACTAATTTTCACAAGTCTATGAGAACAAAAACCTAAACAGTCGAAAAACAAGTGAAGCAGAAATATAGTTGTAAGCACAAGAGATTTGTCTGGAAGCACTAATTGGTTGTCAATAAATCAGTTCCCTGGTGAGAAAACTTTAAGTAGTATTTCTACACCACAAAATTGTCCTCAACTGAAAACAAACAGAAGATATTTTTAGCAGTGTATTCATCAACTGAATGCATGTTTTTCTCTTTTGCCCAATAAAATGATGCTGTTTCCTAATGGTAACCAAAGGAAAAGGTGATCTCTAAAAAATTAATGTCACTTTATGAGTAGAAAAATGGACTTTTAGAATACAGATATAAAGATCTTTGTCCTTCTTCATAACAGAAGTGGACAGCCCTCATGAATTTTAGCAGTATTTGGACTACTTAACAATCTAAACATCACTTAACAGTCTAGACATCGTACAGGACAGCCATTGTGTAGAGGAATGAGATCAGAACAAGTCTTAAACTTACTGAAAGCTGCCTCTAGCGATATGGTCTCAGGGTTTTTTTCTCCACAAGAAAAGCTAAATGAAGGAAAATTGGCCTTAGAATACATCATCAAAATAAATACATTGTTAACTTTGTTTATTGGGGGGGGGGGAACTAGTGATGTGGGTGAGATAGGAATATTAGGAAAACTGTGGTCACTGCAAGTGTTTTGGGAATAAAAAGTCCCTTTAATTATTTCTTGACAATGAGATTAAAAGTATAATAACATTTTATTGATTTGGTGTGGAAGGACTTCAGACACTTGGATTTTACACTACTACCACTGTGGTACCTTCTTTTGTTGCTTTCCTGGGATTTGTGTTAAATAGATTGAAACCTCTTCAAAGATTTGGCCCTGAATTTCCCCGGCCAAAGTGAGAAGACCACCAAGACTTTTCTCAAAGCTTTGTGAGGTAGTGTTCCCATCATGCCATTATTCATGAAATATTTTTATTTTTTGTGGTATGTATTGAGACCATTTTGGCCACATTAAGTATATTTCAGTCAAACAAGAAAGTACTCCTGCTGAAGTGAGTGAGTAAATTCTCCCCAAGGTTATATGCGTCTCATTAACCATGATTTCCATTAAAGAAAAAACTAAAAACATAACTCAAGAATTTAAAAAAGAGTCATGCTCTTTGTCATATCAGCGAGCCCGCTATTGAAAATGACTCCTCTCTGTTTTCACATCTCTAGCCTAGTGGGGAATAGAATTTTAAAGCGTTTGAAACTGTTATTTTAATAATATCAAAAGGTTTTAAAACCACTTTTATTATGAGGTAAAGGATATTGACTTTTCTTGTGATTTCTCAGTCCCAGAAATCTACTATTAATTAAAACATTGTGTGCCACTGGCTTTTCTTTCCTTTTCCACTTCCCTCTGCTCTTTACTTTTCAGTTGGCCATGGATTTTATATATTTCAATGTCAAAAATAATAGTTTATTCTCATTCTTGCCATGACATGCAAGTAGCTCTATCTTAAAGGGAAATATGCCTGTTTAAAAATAATTAGAATAGACTAGTTCCAGTTTGAAGGAACCTGCAACAATCATCCCAACCCAGAAGGACAACTGTGTCCTGGGCTGCATCAAAAGAAGTGTGGCCATCAGGTAAAGGGAGGTGATGCTCCCCCTCTGCTCTGGTCTTGTGAGACCCCATCTGGACTGCTGCGTCCAGCTCTGAGGCCCCCAACACAGGAAAGACGGTTGGAGTGGGTTCAGAGGAGGGCCACAAAAATTACCAGAGGGCTGGAACACCTCTTTTGGGAGGACAGGCTGAGTGAGTTGGGGTTGTTCAGCCTGGAGAAGAGAAGGCTTTGGGGAGACCTTATTGCAGCCTTTTGATATTTAAAGGGGATCTACAGGAAAGATGGGGGCAATCTTTTTAGCAAGGCCTGTTGTGATAGGACAAGGGGTAATGGTTTTCAACTAAAAGAGGGTAGATTTAGACTGGATATAAGGAAGAATATTTTACAATGAGGGTGGTGAAACAGTGGAACAGGTTGCCCAGAGAGGTGGCAGAAGCCCCCTCCCTGGAAACATTGAAAGTCAGGCTGAACAGGGCTCTGAGCAACCAGATCTAGTTAAAGATGTTCCTATTCACTGCAGGGAGGTTAGACCAGATGACCTGTAAAGGTCCCTTCCATCCCAAAGCAGCCTGTGATTCTATGATTCCATCTAGTCCAACTGGCAACTGCCTAATCCAGCTGATTATGTCTATCTCTATGGCCAGGTGTTGATCTGAGCTGGCCACATTGTGAAGCAGTTCTCTCTAAACCTTGCGATTCTTGTCCTGAATCATTCTTTGAAAGAGTCTTTCACCTATTTCCACCGTGGGTAGGATCAAAATGGTAATAAAAAAAAAGAAAGACTTGGAGTGATGACAGTGCAGGTAAGGAATAGGAAAGTCTTTTAATACTAAGAATTACGAACTATTAGGTTGCCTTGGGAGGATGTAAAACTCACAAAATCAGCACCTTACAGGGGTAGCTTAGACTACCCATCAGGAAAGCAGAAGTAGTGGCTGATCTTGTCTTAGGACAAGGAACGAGCAAGATGATCTCTCAAGGCCCTTTCTTATTTTTGAATCCCTTCACTGGCTGGAGAGCAATCTGTTGCCTGGGCTAGCTGCCCAAGGCTGGGTGTTGTTAGTGCTCTCTATGCAGGTCTAGCACTTAGGAAATCCTGCTGTTACACTGTGTCATTAAATTTCAAGGATATTTGCTGGATACAAAGCGTGTTTCTCAGTCATGTCTAGAGGGTGATTCACACAGAATGTAGCAACCTCCTGTCTGTCCAAGTTACTCCATTCACCGCCATTTATTTCAGGTAACAGATTTTTTGCCAAAAAAAACGAGCTCTGCTGTAAAGCCTATAGACATTTATGAGGAGATTTATCTCATGGTTTGTTTGTGGCTTTGGTGTGTGGGTTTTTTTTTTCCCCCTAAGCTTTAAGAGAAGCAACTGCAAAAAAAAAAAAAAAACAAACAAAAAAAACTCACCCCAAAACCAAATCCAGTGTATTAAGATTGTAAAGGCAACCTAATCATAGATTCACCAGATGGCCTAGGCTGGAAGAGACCTTAGAGATCATTTAATCCAACCTCCCTTTCATGGGCAGGGACACCTCTCATCTAGATCGGGCAACACATGGGGACCGAACGGGGATCGAACCCGCAACCTTGGTGATAATAAAAAAATGGCATACTGGTATTTTCCTACGGAACTCTAATCCATTATCCTTCTATATCGCTTGTGATAACCTTAACTTCCCTCAGTCTCTAGTCCTGTTTCCGGAAGATAACTGTGAATTCAGTACATGGAGTGGATCTGCTCTGCAAATGAATCAGGCTTGAGCAGTGATTGTCTAAAAGGCCTAAAGTTTGAAGAAGTTTGAAAGGGCTGCCAAAACCAAAATCATTTGCATTATTTAGGTGTTTGTCTGCTTCACTAAAGAATTGGATTCTATTTTTTTGTCAAAGGAATGAGACAGTGGAAATGTCATCTATCCCCAGTCTTTTGCATGTAGTTACCGTATATGCATGACTCATTTTCTCCATGTCTGACTGGATAAGAGTATAAGCTCTGGTTTGCAGAAAAGTTGAGTTATTACATGTGTCATTGAATTCTCTGATCCCTCTGCTTTCATCATTTGAAGAGTTATGCCATGCTTAGTATGTAAAAAAATTTGGCCATGGATGTCTTAATTTCAACACCAAAAACTGATGTCTTGGGTTTTTTTACATCTGTGTCTCTGACTCCGTTGCATGAAAGTAAGCTCTTTTCTAGTAATTTAGCAAGCAGATACAACAGGGGTAAGATAAGCTCATGACAAAGGAGTATAGCCTTTAAAATTCAACGTCTAACACTGAGTTGACCGTTGCAGACAGAGAAGGATAATACTAACTTGTCTTGCTGTAAAAACCACTATCCTCTAGAGGGAACTTTACACAGAAATTCATCTGCCTTTCTGTAAAAAAAAACCCTTATGTTTCTCCTTTAACTTGCTGGAGAATCTTGATCAGTGAGCAGGTGTTTTTGTGAAGTGCAGCGAGAAAGAGAGAGAGACATAAGTGTAGCAGAAGCTAAGTTTGCTGCCATTCCTTTTTGTGCCCCACCTGCAAGATGGGGAAATTGGTTTGGGTGTTTGTTACATCTACTGTGAAAGAAAAGATTTATGCTTAAGGAAATTAAGCAGGTGTTGAGTTGCAGGTCACATGAAAATTATCCTGATCTGACAACTGTCTAGGATTTTCATATTTTTATCCAGCTAGAAAATGTTGCCTAATATTCCTTTGAACTAAACGTACGCAGAGCGCAAGAATTATTTTGTTTGACTACTTCAGTGACTTACAGTATGTTCTTTTAAACCTAACTGATTGACTTGTTCCTGCTAACTGTCCAGAATTAGACTCTAAAATTAAGTTTTTGATCTAGGAAAATAAAAAAGTAGTCTTCAGCAGTATGATGGAGTGCATGGATGCTAAGCAGTTTGCCTGAGAAAGGACATGCCAGCGAAGGAAGCAGAGCCATAGTGTTCTGATGAGCAGTTCCCTGCTGTATCTCCTGGACGAGGTGGTGGTTTTGATGCTTATTACTGAAAGTGCAGAGGATAAGCTCAGTCATCAAAGGTATTTCTCCTTCCAAGGAAAAGACACTTGCTAATTTTAGTTAGTTTATAGTCCTACTGCCTTCTTAGCTAAACTACCCATTTATACTCTCTAGAAATAGAAAGCTTTGGGGTTTTTTTGTGCAAATATATTATTTTAACAAGTTTTTTTTTTTGTGGGCTATTAGTTGGGTAACTACTGTGTCATTATATAAACACACAGACACATGCACACGTATTTGTAAGAGCTTGATTTAAATCCCTGTCTTCTTCTTATACATTCTCTCTGAACAGGACTTTCTGTAACCATGATAGCAATTATGTAAGAGATGGTGGTTATCACCAGCAATGTTACTATCTTTTAGTCTTCAGAAACAGCTTTTTTTTTTTTGCAAATCTTGGCTCCACCAGTGCCAAGAAAGCTGTGTCTTGTCAGATTTCTTGGCTGATTCTCTTCTTGATGTGACCTCTCACTTTGAGATGCGTCAATGACATTGAGTTCTAGTGCAAAGCGTACTATAAAGCTGTGGGATCACCACAATGTGACACCACAGCAGGGCCCTTTTAAACTGAGAAGATTTTCTTAACTGATGAGTTAACAAGATGATAGACTAAAAATACACTGGGACAGATTCAGTTCCATATGCTGGCCTCTCTGTGCCTCAGGAATTCAGTTGTAGCTGGCCAAATAAAAATTTCCCAGCAGAAGGGCGTTTTAGATTGGCACGGCTCTGAATCTTACCAGTCCCAGCCTATACGATAATAATGCCAGAGGCTGGAGGGGATGTGACCGGATTGCTACTGTTCTCCAGACAATTCCAGCTGGCAGTTTGCCACCTTAAGACCTTTGTCATCTGGTGTAGGTTAGACCAGCCTGAGGGCTGCTCTAACGCACGCTGCCTCTGTGGCCAGTGCTGGCAGGGAATCAAAGAGTTGCAACCAGACCTTCCTGATTACTCACTTTCTCTCCTGCACGGATCAGCTCTTGGCCACAGCAACAATTTGCCTTTGTGGGCCCAAGAGTTGCTTTCCAGACAATTGTAGCAACATTCAATATAGCGGGTGCAAAAGTAAGAACCAGAAGAGGAGCTGTGTAAGAAAAAGGTGTTTTCGTCTTGCAAAGAGTATATAGATAAAAAGGCTCTTTTCTACCCCATGGTAAATCCAGGAACTTTTTGAAATTGTTCACGGACAGTAAGACAACAGAGAGTGTAGACTAGGCCAGAAATTAGGGCATTCATGTGAAATAGAGAAACTCAATTTTGCCTCTTTCTAGCCAGAAACAGGAATTACATCTTTTATGTGCCCTGTCAAATCCTTTTTTTATCCATACTTGAAATACTGTTCAACAGGTGAGAATCTTTCATTCTTTCACTAAAAAAATAGTTCAAATTGTGATATTTCTGCTAAAAACTTAGATTTAACTAAAGAAATGTTTCAATGTGTGCATATAAAAATTTTCTTGTCAAAACAATAAAATCTTGACTAGCTCTAATTTGAAGATCTGGATTCTTTTCTAAGGTCCAATTTATCCCATGGTGCCAACCAAATAGATTTTACTTCAGATGTACAAAAGAGTGTACAGTACCTGACTTTTATCTAAGTGGAAGAGATGCTATTTATTCTTCATTATCGTGCACTGAATGCTGAAGCAATCAGGTTTATCATCTGAATCGAGAAGGTACACAATCTACTGCTGTTTACAGAACTGGAAAAAGGTGAGGAACAAACTCCAGAAGCTTCCACTTTTGCTTTAGATAACGATGATATAACTGAGAGGAGAGATTGCTAATCTCAGGTTTTTTCCTTTCTTTCACCGATTCCCTCCATGCAGGGTGACTCAGCTCCTTATTGCCTTCCCTGTCACTGTTCAATGTGTTGGTGGAGACACTTGGTCTTAGTTTGTTTCTGCTTCAGGCATCAAGAACATCTTTTGGTTCCTGGTTCTGTGCAACAAGAACTTGGCCTGTCTAGTCTGGTACTTTTTTATCTGCTTTAAAATCCCGTGGCTCTTTTATTTCTGTGTGTAGCACACATTGTAGAGCATACATAAGCCTTAGAAATGGAGGAGAATAAGAATTTTGCACCCCAGAGTTTATAGTCTCACAGCATAATAAGCACCACAACCTACTTTATAGGGCCAGTAAGTGAGTTAGTGAGTGAAATGAGCTGGAGATTTTCTGCATCCATCAGCAAAGCAACCAGGCACATCCTGAAGAAGAGTTGTGGTAAAAAGGAAACAGCTTTCCTCTGCTGTAGTTTTCCAAAGGAAGATGTTAGGTATTATTCTCCTCCCTGATAGCAGGTAGGAGGACTCCTTGTGCTGTTCAAGACTGAAAAATTAATATTACTTATTCATGCATCAGCTACTTTTGGTTTTATAATACATTTGCCATGTAGCCTAAGGCTCTATACTTCTGAATCCTCAGTGGGAATTGCAATAGTAGACTCACGTGTCCATCAGAAAGCCGGCAAATTTTATTGGGAGTCCTTTTTATCAGATCATGATTCATGTTGAAGTTTAATAATTCTTTTTTTGGACATTTAAAAGCTGAAAAAATAATGAAAGGAAAAGTGCAAAGAGTTATAGATGATAATATCACAAACCAACAATAAATTAGAAATAGATACTTTAAACTAGAATTTTGTTCTATATAGAGCTGTGTAGAAAAACTCATGTGGAGTTAAAAACCAGAACAAATTCTGGTTTCCTGCAGAAATTTTATATAGTGTTTCATGCAGCTGAGAAACATCTGTACAGCTGTTTGTTTCATGAGAGGGAAATTATGCTGTATATGAGGGAAAGTGAGCCTAGAAGCTTTCGTTTGGTCATTTTGAAAACATTTGCTCTTTTAAAACTATAGGGTCAGATCAAGACATTTTAGCTCCATATACCTAGATAAAGTCTTAACTGAAGTCTGAATGACAAAATCCAAATTTTGGATTTTTGCAAACTGAGTATTTAATTGAATTTAATTATCTGCATTTCCAGAACTACTCCAGTCTTGGCCTGCTTAAACCTAACTCACATCTGTGCCTGTTTGGGGAAGAGTTAAAATGACAGCATCTATATTAATAAATTGGACTGTGTTGGGAATGTTCCCGGACATGATAACTCAGTCATCTAACTGTTAAATTGTTAGAAGGATTCCTAGTATGGTTTTGACCTGGACCAGCTAGCACTATCCCAAACAATTGCTGAGTACAGTAAAGATTTCCAGAGGTCAAAGGTCATTCAGAGATCACAGGCAATTTGGCTGCCACCAGCGTGTTTTGGAAGATGAGAATTTAGGAGTATGGATGTAGGCTGCTCCATGCCAGTTGGACTCAGTGACAGAAAACAGTCCCACGCTCATTTGATTTAGTAGTATATACGTAGCCAATGTGCTTTCTATCTGTCTCCCAGAGAGACTTAGTTTAGTAGGTGTTGTTAAGAAAGCTAAACGCTTCCCAAAGTCGGGATCTTTAGAAAATGAAGTTATTGTTGACACTTTATGTCCACAATGTTCTATTTTACCCTCTCCCACAAAACCAGTTCCCATTAGGTTATCCCGGTGTAAAATATGGAGTTGCCTCCTGATTGAGCTCCTAAGGCAATACCAGCCTTCTTTCCCTAAATATTACACCACAGGACAACGCTCAAATCAGCCTTTAGGGAAACAAATCAACATGCATCTTTTTGTTGTTGTTGTTGTTTTTGGAGTAACATCCCAGCACAGAGAATCTGTTCCATCTGAGAGAGACCATAAAGGCACATAGGCAAAAGTCTGACACGTAGCTCAGTGTGTGGTGGGAGGGCCAGTGTTCCAGGTCTTATTTATAACATCATTGTTCTATTCTCGTAATCATTGATAGGTAGGACAGATACTCAGATCTCATTCCCCTAAAATACGTAGGAGTTTGTTTTATCTACAGTAACTTTATGGCTCTGGCTATGAGTTAGACATGAAGTCGTGTCCATCTCTCTTTTGCTGAAGAAAAAGCTTCTTCACGGAAATAAGTAGTAAGGGGAGACAGATATGAGATCAAATGTCCAAAACCTCCTACCCATAACAGGCACCACAGTGTTTTCAGGGTAGAGTTGATCTACTTTGTGTTATTTGCAACGAGGATACTGACTTTTGTAGATCCAATGTCATTTGTGTATAGTTCACATGAGCAATATTTTTCCCATAAGGAGTTCAACACTTGACCCCTGCTTTTACAACTCAATTTAATCAGAGTTGTCTTTGTTTTCCTTATCCATGTTGGTGTCAGGTAGATGCTGAATGTCTGTGTCTGAAGTTGTAATTAAGTTCTGCTACTTAATAAAGATAAGGTGAACATCAGAGATATCTTTTTAAAATTTATTGGTTAAAAATATTTTAAAAATATTTTTCATCCTTTAAAATAGCTTTCAAGGCTTTTAATCTTTTAAATTTTTAAACCTAAATTAGGACTTCACATAACTTAATTTGACCATATTTTCACATGCCATCAAGAATTTGCTATTTGCATGTGCCCTTATTGAACAAATTTGCCCTCAGACTGCACATACTTTTTTGGTTTTGAATGATCCAAAGCACCTGATATGTAGAAAGTTCAAATTGTAAATGCCCACAGCAGTTCAAGTGTATGAGTTAACATAACCAAACCATTGTCCTTAGAGTCTTTTATGGAAAATTTTAATGTTGTTTAAAGGGATGTTGGTTTTCTCCATACAGCTAAAGCCTGGAAAGGATACAGTTTGCATTGGGTGTTACTCTTTCCAGTAGACTTTTAATTCGTACAGCTTGGCTGCAAAATAAAAACACTACCTAATTAGTCTAGAAAAATGAGACTAATTTGAAACTGTGTTTCTTTAAATAAAATTTGCCATGCCAGCTGTACATCATGTCACACTCTTCACAACACGATAGACTAATGTGTGCTATCCATGTCTTGGAGTTTGACCCAGATGAAGCTGGTTGCTTAGCTGCAGCTGCCGGGCCCCAGGGATGGCCCCAGGGATGGGGCAAAGCAGACAATAAACATGCATCTCCAGCTCCTTGGTTGCTTGAATGACTTTGTGTCACTGGATGTTTGGCTGGAGAAGGAAAACAAATTCTGAAATAGTGTCTCCTGGATTTCTTCACCCAGCTCCGACTGCAAATAGTAATAAATTCACTTATTTACTGTATCACTGAGGCCCACTTTAATAAGTGTTTACTCCCTGTTTCCAAGAAAAAAAAAAGTTGTACAAGTGGTTACTATGACAACCACTGGCTCTGAAAAAGCATTTAGCTGTATAACCTTTTGATTCTCATTTTAAGTCATCCTCCCAGATTTTGTTCTAATCTTGATTTAGTTTTGTGTGTTACAACAGTCATAGGCTGGGAGAGGATTCCTCCGAGAGAAATGCTTCAGTTTAAAGAATACAGCTTTGTGCATTTGCAGTTGCAGTCATATTGCAGGTGGTGACAGGTGTGTTACAGTCTCTGGGTACGCAGTTTGTACCTTCCTCTGCTCCAGTGGAATGCAGGGGATGTGACAGTTATAGCTCTTCAGCAGAGTGCATTCCTTTGGATTCCAGCTGTGGGCTATCTTGCAACACTTGGCAAATGTGACCTCACAAGCCTTAGCCCACTAGCCCTGAAACCAAACGAAGTGAGGAAACCTGATGATGGGCAAATATATTGCTGATTTTAAAGGCATACATGGATTCCTTGTTCAGCTCTTGAGCTATGTGTAGGGTTAAGTAGCTCTGATCATGGCTGTGTCCTTACTATGGGTCAGTGGTTGAAGCACTGCTTAGTGACTCAGGCTCCCTCTGTTGTCTGTCCTCTTCCTGGAGATTCCTTGGGTCTATACTCATCAGTGCATGACCTGAACCTCTTTTACTGCTTCGTGGACCTGTTTTACTGCTGATTAGGTCCGAGTCACTGTTGGGCTACTACTTCTGACTGAGAGGCAGATTATTCCTCCAAAGAGGTGCACCACCCTGGCTGCACCCATTTAACCATGCTTTCTTGGATGTCTTTTCTATCCTGAGCTGTCTGTTTTCTTCCAACAGCTAAAGTCTTAGCAGACAACATAAGAGTCTAGAGGAAACCAAATCCCTGGCTCTCCAAAGCAGTTTCTCTGAAATCACTGATACTGCCTAAATCTGTAAGGTATGCTTTAAACATGTTTTGAAAAGGCAGAGAGTTTCCTCTCCTCTATACCCTTTAAAAGACCTCCTGAAAAGTCAAAGAAAGACAAACAGTATTGAGGAAAAAATTGTCACTGCTTTAACCAATACTGTGACCAAAAATGTGACCAAAATTACATCATACTTGGCCAAAATAGAATCATAGAAAGGCCTAGGCTGGAAGGGACCTTAGAGATCATTTAATCCAATCTCCCTGACATGGGCAGGGACACCCATGTGTACATATATGTGTGTATATATATATATAAATACGTATACATATATGTGTATATATATATATAATATAATGAGTATCTATCTACCTAATAATCTATACATTTCATAATTTTAAGGCATGAATAAGGTTCCTGGAGACCAGAACCCTCACCTGCACCTGCTTCATGTTTTATCATGAAACTACTCTCTCCCACATTCCTTGCCCTGTCCAACGCGTGCTGGAGTCCTCCAGCCTGGAGGAGCAGGACACTCCACTCCAGCTGCGTGGGGAGCTTGAGACCCAGCCACGCTTGCTGGTCACAGCTGTGCCAGGTTTCTCAGCCCTGTGCCTTGGAGACTTTCTTAATGAAGTTGCCCAGGCAGTAACAGCTTGATTTAAAATACATGGATAATGAAAGTAAAGCCACTGTGGAAGAAAGTGTCTGGCTGGATTTATGTGTCAGAAGTTAAGTCAGCTATATTCTTGGTTTACGGGGAGGCAGGGGGAGAGGGTGGGGAAAGAAAGCAAGAATACATAGCTTGCCACCTTTGGAAACAATTTGCTCTCCATACTCCCTTGGTCAGCCTGCCAGTGAGGCAGCTAACTCTGCCGAGGGCATTTACACTCTGGCTATATCCAGAGGTGTGTGCTCAACCCGATGCAGATTTCACCCACACCCATTTTTTTAGATAGTTCTCCACACACATACACATATAACACTGAACGGACTTAGTGTTTTCTCTGAGAGTTGTACTTCCCACACACAGGCCATCTACTAGCAACTAGCAGGTGCTTTTTGAGGGCTTAGCAATCAAATTGGGACAGCAGCTTGCTTGCATAGTTCATTTTGGCTTGCATTGCCTCATTTAGGTTAAGTTTGGGGTTGTTTTTTTCAATCCTGCAAACAAGTTTTCATTTGCTAGAAAAAAGCTAATTACCATCAGATGTCTACAATTCCCCCATTGCATCCTAACTGAAATCTTCAATCGTATGTAAATAAATGGACTCTCTTCCCTGATCTTTCCTTTTCTCTCCCTGTGCATGTTGACCAGGCAGCACTCAAGCTGTAACGTTCCAGCACAGCGGCAGTGCCTGGTTGATCTCTTGGGACATGTGCTTCCTACAGAGCACAGGACAGCGTGACAAGGTGAGCAGTGGTGGACGCGGGTGTGTTGATGGGGTGATGTACTTTCTGAGCAGAATTGTTTAGACCTAAAGACCTAAAGTTGCTCTAAAGTACGCTTCAGGCATGCACAACAATTAGCCATAAACATGGATCTTTTTTAGGACTTACCATGTAGATAAGTATACAGGCTGAGTTGGTTAAAAAATTTTCTTGGAAACAGAATATCAGGACAAAGTTAAAATAATTTTCGATGTTTCTTCTTTTTTTTTTTTTCAACAAAATTAATTTGAGGAAGTTAATTGTGATTGCAAGTCCTCAACTTTTCCAATTCATAATCGGCTTCATGTTGCAGGCTGAGGGAATAAGAGTTAGTAGGATTCATCTCAAAGGATACGTCAGGCTTTTGAAGGGACATTAAGTGATTTTTAGCTCTTGGGATAGATGCTACTAATTGAAAGAAAAACAGATTCAGAAAAAGAAAAGAAAAATTCATATCTCCTTGTACCATCATCTCAGTCCTTTCATGCATCAAGTTGGAAAATCCACCAGTACCTTAGTAGTGAGTTGATCATAGAATCGCAGAATGGCCTAGGCTGGAAGGGACCTTAGAGATCATTTAATCCAACCTCCCTGTCATGGGCAGGGATGCCTCTCGAGTTGGTTCAGTTTGTCTCTTTGTAGAAGTAGTTAAAATGACCTAAAAAACCAGACATGACTGTCTTTTGCACTGAAGCAGTTACATGAATTGTATAAAGCTATTTGATGTTAGTGCATTTGCCACTATTGATATAGGCTGAATATGCTCTCATTATATAATAAACAACTAATACCATATGTCCAGACTCTAAAATTGTTTATATGGGGAATTCTGTTTATTTTGTAAATTAGTGTATATTATCAGCATTTATTGCATTTTTAAAGCTAAAGACATAAAATTTTTAAGTGTCCATGCATTCAGTTTAGAAGAAAAGAAATATTGGTATTAAAATACCCTTTCAAAAATATATTTCCTGAAGGAAAATGAATTAAGGATGCTGGAAGATGTTTCAGTTCCTTTCTTGTACTGTAATCTAATCCTGAAGGATGCTCTTTGATTCTCTTCTCTAATACTTTGGGGTTTTCCCTCTTGTTATTTTATTTTACTTATTCCCACAGCCAGCTTCAAATGACCTCAAGAACACAGGGCAGCTAAAAGATTGTTTAAACTTCTTAATACTTTTAATCCTTACTTGTTATAATTTGATTACTGAGACAGATTTTCTCTCTGGGCCTCATATTAAATCACTTTCAAGTTGAAACAAACCAGAAATCCTTTCAACTTAACAGAGCTTGTATTCAAAACGAACTAGTCAGAAGTAGCACAAAGACCGTAGGATGTTGCATCACATGCTTCCTGGATTTTAAATACAAGGAAAGCAAACTTCAATCAATGTTACATGTGAATTTACCTTCACAGAGTATCTATTTTTCAAGAGTAAACATGAGTAAGTATAGTTTTTGAGTGCATGTATATGCATGTGTTTGTATATGTGTCTGTGCACAGGCAGATATAGATTTCTGTGCTATATATATAATTTTGGTGATAGTGTAATCTTTGGGATTGAAAGACCTTCTTTACTGTAGTAAGTCCCTAATAAGCTTTTCATTCATGAAATTTACTCTTTACCTCATCACCTATGACAAAAATTACCTTTTTTTTTCTAGTACAGCTGTTCAGTTAATGTCATAGTATCATTTAAAAGTGGTAATTTTCTAATTTTCTCTGGAAAAAATATGGTAGTACAAGAATACTCAGAAATCAGCAGTAAATAGGAAATTATATAGTGTAACTGTGGCTACTTCACAATGGAAAGCTCATGGTTTTGCAACCAAGTTTCATTCTGAAGCTTTTGTATGAAAATATTTCTAAGAATGTGAGTTTTGCCTCAGCCTTCCTGACTGATCAGGACAATGTGCAAAAATACTTTACCTAGCTTTGTTATGCTCAAAAGCAGTGAGTTTGCAAGGTTCAGGTCAAGAATGAATCTTAATCAAAGTTGCATTCTGCTAAGGAAAGGCCGAGGAAAAGAGGTAACCAGGAAGGGGAAAATTCAATGAAAAATTAAGGGGGCTTATTTGCTGGAGCAATCCCTGGGGAAGGGGAATGTCAGGAGTCGAAATGTCCAGCAATAGCCTGTAATTAATTTTAAGGAGATTAATAAGGTAGTCAGTTAACAATCACCTGAAGATAAACTTTGAGTGCTTCTGTCCCTTGGCGCAGTGTGCCTTGTCTCCCTCTGACCTTTTCCACCACCACCCCTTCCGTCTCCACAGGCTCTGCGTGCAGGGGAGGACCTGCATCCTAGGCTATTGGTGCAGATAAGCACAGAAGTTCAGATTATTGCCTCACGTCTGAAAATCTAGTTTTTCTAGTGAGAACCTTAAGCTCCCAATAAACTGCCTGGAGGCCAAACATCTCCCCCTGGTCCTGAGAGCACCAATACTGAAGGCTCGTGCTGCAGCGATATTCAGGAGGACGATCACTGTAATGTACTGTCCTGGTCATCTCTGACCTCATGCTGCAGCTGGCGTGACTCACTCTGCCTCTGAAGACTGGCTGTAGTGGAGCACTATGTCACGGTAGAGATCTATTTGAGCTAAACTGCTTCCAGAATTGAGGCCGTATTTGCTAGTGATGTCTACAGCTGCAAGAGAAATGCAAATCCCTGCAGCCCTATACTCTCATCTTGGCAGAAGAAAAGCCCTTTCACCTTTAAAATGCATTGCAAGAAACGGGCTCAGATTAAATCACTCGATCCAGAACGACTGAGCTCTCAGAATGATCGAATCCAGACTCAGCTTTTGCTAGTTGGGCCCCTCACTGATATCTGCACATCACTTATAAACACACGTAGATACTCTGTGAAAAACAAGGGAATCTTAGGTCTGTTCATGAGTGTACTGATACACCTTTTAAAGGATTTCCATCCCCACATGAGCTGCATAAAGGCAACAATAACAAGAAAAATCCTTTCTTAAATGCTAGCTATGTATTTCTCATGTTTCTGAAATTTAGAAGAGGTCAAAGAGATCCCTTTGAAAATCTGCAAGCATAAAAATTGTTTCCAGGCTGGAAAATTTTATGCCAAGTTCCTTCTGCAGTCTAAAATTTAGAAAAAAAATGAATTTGTATGAAAGCAATGACCAACTGTTAAATTTAATAGCTTTGGTAGTTGTTTCTGCCATTCATCTGTTGGACTTGAACTAAGAAAACTTAAGGGAATTAATGACTGCAAACTCTACATAACAGACTTAGTAGTTTATGTTTATGGATCCGGTGCTGGAGTTTCTTTAATGGGCAAAGCTACTGTAAAAGTCAGTGAATTTTTGCTAGGTTGAAGAAAGATAACCGGGCTTAAAATGGCTTGTTAAGTGAAAAAAAAAAAAAAAAAAAGCAAATTTCTGAGTATTTAACAGATACCAAAATTTCTTGGGTGTTTTTTCAAACAAGTGTAGCTAATTATTTTACTCTTAAATATGAATGTACTTCCCCTGGTTTTGTGAATCCAGTGCACTTTCACTTGGGTTACTAGAATTTCATTAGAGACTGTTCTTTATCTTCTGCACGTGCCCAAAGAGTGTGCGTGTCAAGCACTTCCATGCAGGAGCCTTCCTTAGTTCTGTCACCCACAGGTATCAGGCCTTCAGCTGGAGGCCTGCTGCCATGTCATGGAGTACCTGAGCCACACCAGGAAGGCGGGGAGCTGTGATCAGCTGGAGGACAGCTGTGTTTG
The DNA here is from genome assembly GCA_020746105.1 of Trogon surrucura. Classification (NCBI taxonomy): domain Eukaryota; kingdom Metazoa; phylum Chordata; class Aves; order Trogoniformes; family Trogonidae; genus Trogon; species Trogon surrucura. Next base: position 60,421,721 of record CM036618.1, read on the forward strand.
TGTGACAGCTCCAGATCATCGGGCATGACAAGTGGGAGCACTGGTCACCCTTCCTACACTCTGAGCTTTGCCAAACCACAAGTGGGCTGCTGGTGCCTGGCTAGTGCCTCACAAGTGCCCTGCACCCAGCTGAGAATGGGAGTTGTCTTTACTCAGAAATAGCTGGGGTCACTATTGTAAGGAGCTCTAACACATGGTATACATACACCTGTAGGTGTCTACAGCCCAACTAATTCCTACTTCTGACCTTTAAATTATCATGACCGCTCTGGTGCTTGGTAACTCTAGTGATCATAAGAACCATCACTGCCTTTGGTAGCATTACTCAAGTTTCTTTACCACCTGAGGGATCTGAGTAGGGGTCCACCCAGAAAGGGGCCTGTAGAAAAAGCAAGTTCTGATGATGCTGCCGTCTTCCTACATACTGGTCTTGCAACTGAATTAAATGCTTAAAAACACATGGTAGGAACCCAGGCTGAGGAATGTCTGTCCCAGCTGCAGCACCTATCATGGTGCTTATTTTCTGACCATGCCTCCTGCATCAAGCTTTGCACAATGTATGCCCTATGTCTGCTGTAATCATTTTTTCCACTCTGGTGGCTCAGAGTTGGTTTTTACTGCACTGAAACCATATGTTGTACACACTGGAGGATATTCTGGGATGTCTAAAGCCTTCTGCTTACAATTTTGTATGGAACAGGCAACTATTTATATTTTCAGTCCCTGGCAGCCAGGTAATATGAGCATAACTATAGAGGTCACTGGAATCAGTTTTTCATGTGGGGGAGAACTCCAGTCTCCTTCCAATTAGTACCTAATTTCATAGATGTTAAACAGTCATTTTATTATGGCTACAAATCTGTGTCTTTCCTCTCCCAAATGTATATCTTAACTAAGCTTTTGAGCTAGTTTCACTGTTTCACTTCTTACTCCCTCACTAACCGTATATGAAAGCATTTTTTTCAATCTTTGAATAGGGATTGTTGTTCTTTCCTCTACTCGTGTCACGTCCCGAGCTTTCAGGATGATGACTTAGGTTTGCTGATTCCCAGGCCAGGATTAAGGTGAATCAACACCAAGGATCCTAACACCATTTTTATTTACCAGTCAACAAAGGACTAACATCGATGTGCTTCATTTGAAAGGAGAGCGCTAGGGAAAGGAAGATCACCACCCTCGGATGTCCCTGGCACACGTAGCAATCTCCTTGTGGCGGGCGAAAAGTGCGCCCAACTCCCCGGGGTGAGCGCCTCTTATCCTGCCCCATCATGTTGTTTACCACCCTTGTGAAATATTACTGGGAATGGATCTGGGAGGTGGTGGGGGCTCCTGAGTGAGGTCACCCCTCCCTCTCCTGGCTTGACTCCATTCTTGCAGCCACAGCTCCAAACCCTGTCTGCCTCCACACCCCCACCAGGGTACGGATGGGGCAGTGGGCTCAGGACAACCCTGCACCAACAGGGCCAGGTGCCAGGCAGGCACTCTGGCCCAAGTAGGCTCAGGAAAGGCCTGTCTGAGACTGAGACATTTGTTTATCAGTCCCTCACCACCTGCTTTGCCCTCCTGCTACTGTTCTAACATCTTTTCTAAAATGTGCACCAGATCTCCATGTGTCACTCTAAAAATGTACAGGTCCTGTGCTGTGCATGGGATAAATTCATTTCCATAATCCCATACTGTCCTGCCATAACAGAACTGGTTCCCTCTTTATACGTACAAGGATTGCATTACCCCTTTTATTATAGCCTGGGTATTAAGTTCAGGCTCAGCTCTCCACCTGCTGATTCATCAGTTCTTTTCAGCCACATGTTCTGAGACACTGTCTTTGCAATTTGTGAGTCTGGCTTAAGGCTGTTGTTTTCAGAAGTTTTTCAGTTATCATTACCAAAATGTACACTTGTTTTTATTTATAACTCCTGAATTTGTTGACTACCACCTGAAATAATATTAGCTCCCCAAAACCTCACTGAGAATAACTTGATGTAATTATGATATACTACTGGCAACTACATTTTGAAATCTCTCATCTACCTTATTCTTAACACATTTCACACATACACTATTGTATTGGTTTTGAGGCATTATTTTCTACAAAACAGGAAGAGTATTTTGTTAAGTTGCTATTGAAAAAAATCGTGAATCCTTTAAGACAGCATTATAAATTAATTGGTGGACACACGTCGGTGGTTTTGTTAAATTATTATTCGTTGGTTCTTTGATAAATTCCTGGTAATCAGAAGTGAAAAAAATCCTTTTAGCTTGTTCAGTCATGTCCACCTACTCATAAGTGCATGCATTATTCTGATATCACAGACTAATGCCTATAAATAATTTATCTCAGAGAATTTCTCTGAAAACAAATCCATATGGTATAAAGAGTAGGATACTGCTGCTAACCTTTGCCCTTTACATGCTTTTTGATAAGATTATGAGCTTTTTAAGATGTACCAGTAACTCAGATATAACTTTTGCTTTCACTGACTTCTACTAACAACTTGTCTTCTAAGTAGACAAACAGAGTTTATGAGCTAGATAAAGTAGCAGTTTTATTTCAAGCATGTGTTTTTATTAGACAGGACTAATAAAATCTTCAATGGATTTTGTGTATACTTGTAGAAATCTGTAAATGCCACCAAAAATTATGAATCAGAAGTGATTAGAGTTAATAGGCTACTCCAAAGGAAACTTGAAACTAGAAGGTCTTTTTACATGTGATTTAAATTATTTTGAAACACTAGTTTCAGAGAGAGAGAACATGTGAAGAAGAGAGGAAAGCAGAGATTTCTGGATGTTCTGTGTGAAGGGGGTGCAGAGGGATGAATAAAGCCAGTAACCTTACAGCAATTCCCGGTATCACCTGTACTAAATCAGTAAAGGACAGGGAATTATCAAAGAATTCCTCTTCCTTCTGATTAACAAAATTTTTTGTTTATTCATATCATTGTTTCTTTTTTTTTCCCCGTTTTTAAAACCAGCCTAGGTCCCCGTCCTAACACTGAATGCTATGCCAGAATCACTTTCCAAGATTTTAACATTGTTCTGCAGAGAATGAGCAATTCCTTGATTGATCAGGAAATTCATGGGTGACTCACTGGTCTTATAGTTCTCGTAAAAATGAAAAAAAGTGTGGAAATCAAAATTTCACTGAGAGAGAGAAAACATATTTTGTGAGCAGCTACGCTCAAAAAGCAAAATACCATGGAGCTGACAGAGATGAAAATATTGGATTGATTGAAACTAAACCAAATATTTACACAAATAAATGCAAACTGAAGGTTGCAGGTTATCATGGCTCTAAGTTGTCCTAGAATTTCAGTATTATCTTCTTTAAGCAGTTATAAAATCAACAGGACAGGTTTTTTTTAAAACCTGGCATGAAAATCTGTCTAGATATAGTGTGGCTGACAGAAAACATGCTGAGCTGGAGTTTGCTTTCAACATTTGTGTGGCTGCCAGAGTACTATACTTAGAGATATTTAGGCCAGAAGGGACATTAGATCATCTAGCCTGACCTTCTGCGTATCACAAGCCATTGCATGTTACCTAACTGCTCCTGTATGGAGTCCATCTAATCTGGCTTCAGCTGCCATCACTGGTTCTTGTTAAACCTTTCCTTACTAGCTTACAAAGAAAGTCTTTGAATGATCTTATTATTCTTAATTTCGTAGTCCTGATTTTTGAGCTATGGGGCTTTTATCATTTTTTTTTTTAAAAAAAGTTTTATTTCTTTATAAATGTCACAAAGTGAATTTTTAATGGCATCAAAACATCGGTACAAACACACTATGGCCCTGAAAAACAACATAAAAAAAAGCTTGTACTTTGTCAGAGCTAGGACTTTTCTAGGCCAGTGTCTTGCTTCTAACTGTGGCTGTAAGCAAATACCCACAAAATATTAAGAACAGGACAAGTGTATTTGGTATTTTTTCCTCAGTATCATCCTGCATTCCTACTAGTTTCAGGCTGGGAGATTTCCCAAGTCTGTTGTGGTTTCCCTCTTTATTCCCAAGAGATCTTTTTTTCTGAGTCCTACCTCAAGTCGCCTTTGAACAGTGAGCTCCATAGATCCCTGTCCTTGTGCTTCAAGATTCATCTTTTCCTGATTTTGAAACTGGCTCCTACTAGCTTCACTCAGTAGAAGAGATGGTGAACTGCAGGTCCTGCTCCACTCACGATTCTGGTGGACCATGGTCATAACACCCCTCTAGTCACCTCTTTTCCAGGCTGCATAGTAGGGTCTGCTCAGCCATCCCCATCATGGGAACCATACCATACCTTTGGCCATCTCTGTCATCCTTCTGTGAACCTTTTCCACTTCTACTGTGTACTTTTTGAAATGACAAATGCAGACGGTGTTCAAGACACAGGCCCACCGTGAGTTTATACAGCTGCGTAGCTGTTTACTCTCTACTCGTTTCGTAATAATTTCTAACTTTCAATTTGCTTTTTTGATTGCTAGGAAGGAGTTGTTTTCATAGAACATAATCCTGTTTTTTTTTTTTCTCCTGAATGGTAACAGTCAACTCGAAGCCCATTATTTTACATATGAGGTTAAGATTATTTTCCCCATATCACTTTACATGTGTATCCATGGATTTATTGTGCTGTTTTATTGCTTATTCAGTCTTACATGATCCTTCTGCATTATCTCAGCCTGACCATACAAATATTTCCATACATGTTTCACTTCCCACATGGTGTGGAGTCACATTGACATGAAGGAAGCAACCCTTGCAAGGAAAGGTAAGCACTTTCAGAGCTGCACATGCATGGCCAACTCAAACTGTGGCTAGAAAAAACATCATGGTTTAAAGAAGTTTCCAGCCAACAATGCAAACACCAAATGTAATTTAACCCAACTTGCTAGTGACAACATAAGCATAGGTAAATTTATTGTGCCTTGAGGTCCACAATGCACAGCGTGTTTGTACTTTATGAAGACATAGTCAGGCTGCTCACAATGCTGAGGGATAGAAGGACAAGAGACCACATGTATAAAATAAAGAGTTGCAAACTGGGTATAGGAAGAAACTTGCTCCCCATTGGGCAGTGGGACATGGTCAAAGCTGCCCAGGAGGGGCTGTGCTGGCTCCATCCAGGGGGTTTCCAGCCCTGAGGTGGGTGGCACAGCCCTGAGCAGCCCCATCTGAACTTGCCCCTGGCCCTGCTGCGGCAGGGCTGGACCAGGGACCTCCCAAGGTCCTGTCCAGCCTGAGCTGTCTTGTGACCCTAGGATATCAATTGTGTACTAGTAAGTGTTATTGGTCGATACCTTCTTTCAGAAGTAAAGTTAAATGCAAGGGTGTTTTTTTCCTTTCTTTTTATAGACAGATATGGAAAGAGGCAGCTACCAGCCATCTTCCATATGGTCTGGACTCAAGGGGTCACTGGCTCAGACTTGGTTTAGAGTGGTGAAGTATCTCTCTGCTAAAGCAGAGGGCCTAGCTTGAGAATAGCACTCCGAGATGTAACTAAATCACTTCTACTTTAAAGTTGCTCTGCATCTCATCCATTTATGTCCCGGGTGGGCAAAGCAGTTTGTTCCTGTCTGTATAGAAATACCCTACATTTAGCTTAATATTTGAAAAAAAGGTAATTTCAAATTAACCCTTGGGATCTTCTGGGAGTTCTTTAATTTTCTCTTCTCAGAAGTGGTCAAACTGGATAAAAATAATCGGTGGACTTCAAACAGATATGTGTTTGCTGAAAGGAAAGGCAGATATTTTTCTTCCAAGCCTAAGAACATATTTTCTCTGTTGTTAGTGAGACATGACTGGGAGTACATGTGCATAGAATGCATGAAAAAATTTCCTTTTCACTCCAAATAGCTTTGAAAATAATATCATATGGAAAATGTAGAAACAGAAGGCCAGTTTGTCTGTGCAGTGTCTCATTTAGCTGCTTTCTCAGACTACTTGGGACAGTCCTAACCTACTTTACATTGATTAGAAAAGACTGAATAATTACCTGTACTACATACTGCTTTCCTCAGTGCAGACCTTTGTATCTTTTGGAAGTTCATTGCCTGCCTTGAGTTATTTGTGTCCCTGGATGCCTCAGCCAGGCACCCCTGATGAAAGGGGAGGGGGAGGCAATGGGTATCTTCTGTACCAAGGAGGAGTCTCGAAGTACAAATCCCTGATTTAAGGTTGAGAAAAAAGAAAAGAAGTAATCAGAAAATTCATTTCTCAGAAAGTTTGTCCCAAGCAACAAGTTATATTTGTCCGTTTAATCCATCACAAGCTTTTTCTCTACAACATACTCCTCAACATGTCACAGAAGAACACTATGAAGGTGATCTTGAACAATTTGAAGAACACTTTGGAGGGCATCTTCCAGCCTCCACTCCTTCCTTCCTACCTACTCTCTCCCTTTTAGTAACAGACTTCTGGGAAAAAGTCTGGTGAAAATACTGATTTCTTCTCTGCATTATATAGTTGTTTTACATAGTAGATTTAAGACCTACTTTGAGATATCTTTCACTGTAGGTAGTCAGTTTTCTTATGCCAGCCACTTGCCTCATGGAAGCACGTTTGCTGTAGTGTGGGAGCTACGCCCCGGGATGGCAAAAGGCTCAGACATGGTTTTGGGTCTTCTCTGATTTGAGTGTCTATTTTATTAATGCCAGTGGTTAAGAGTTTGTTTTGGGAGAGTTGTAGAACTCTCCTTTCTTTTCAGGGATTGCTTTAACTAAGAGATGTACAAATCTCTGTGACAGACTTGGAAAAGCTCTAACTTGCCTGTAAGTTCCAATTCATTTTTGACAAATCCACTTCTGTTGACCAGTTTGAGAAATGTTGGATCTCCTCAAGAGCTGACAAAATGGCAGCTGCATCCACTTCAGCTGAGCTGGTAGGTACCTCAGCTTTTCTGAAAATGAAGGCTGGAGTGGTTCTGTTTGAGAACCACATTTTTAAATCTGTTTTGGAGTCAGTTTCTCCATCAGATAATGGCCTAATACTTGGGTTTTGAACTGTTTTGGAACTGTATCTGGGATGCATCAAGGAGTGTGGCCAGCAGGTCAAGAGAGGTGTTTCTCCCTCTTTACTCTGCTCTTGTGAGACCCCACCTTGAATACTGTGTCCAGTTCTGGTGTCCCCACCATAAGAGGGATGTAGATCTGTTGGAACAAAATCAGAGGAGGGCCACAAAGATGATCCAGGGGCTGGAGCACCTCTGCTATGAAGATAGGCTGAGAGAACTGGGATTGTTCATTCTTGAAAAGAGAAGACTCTGAGGGGACCTTACAACTGCCTTCCAATAACTGAAGGGAACCTACATGAAGGCTGGGGAGGGACTTTTTACAAAAGTATCGACTGATAGGACAAGGGGAAATGGATTTAAGTTAAAAAAAAAACAGATTTAGTTTGGATCTTAGGAAAAAATTCTTCAGCACAAGGTTGGCAAGACTCTGGAATAAATTGCCCAGAGAAGCTGTGGATGCCCCCTCCCTTGAGGTGTTCAAGGCCAGGATGGATGAGGCCTTGATCAACCTGGTCTAGTTGAGAGGTGCCCCTGACCACGGCAGAGAGGTTGGATTAGATTATCTCTAAGGTCCCTTCCAACCTAGGCCATCCTATGATTCTATGAAATCTAATTGCAGTTGTAGAGTGCTTCACAGTCCTCAAAGTGAAGGTGTTACTCAGCAACCCCCCACTTGTCAGGGTCCAGGTTCCTGGTTTGCCAGTGGCTGGTCAGCAGAACAGTTTGAGCATGTTCGTGGGAAACGAGTCACTGTCATGAACTCTTTGGGCTTTCTTGGTGAGGCGGTGAAAAATGGTCATAAACAGGGACACAAAATGAGGCTTGCATGAGACCAGGCCCAGGTGGCTCTGTGATCTCGTGGGACGGACTCTGTGGAGACCTTCCAGTAAAGTGTTTTCCTCTGGGGCTGCAGAAGATGTTGAGGCAGGAGAAGCTCCCTTTACTTAGCACCGACGCGTCAGCAGAAAAGACACCAAACGGAGGTGGACTGAGCAGCAGCACGTCCTGTCCCACTGGTCATGGATCAGAGGCCCCTCCTCTGAGCTGCATCACAGGCAGTGAGGGGGAGAGGACGCTGCAGCCATGCTCAGCCCAAAGGCCTGGCTACTGAGTTAAAGGACTACAGCGAAGGTGGTGGTGGGATGGGCGTTTTGTTTACTAGCTATGTCAATCCTTGCTGTGCTTTTCCAGAACTACGCCATGCTCATTTCCACCTCCAGTTTTTGTAGGAAATTTTATATGTTGATTCACAACTTTCAAATGCAGAAGCATTTACTTGCAAATGTAAATGCACACAGGTGCTCGATTTTACCCAGGTTTGTCTGGGAAGCATACCAATCTTAGGATGTTCCTTGCTTTTAACTGAAATATTTAAAAATTTGAGCCTGACATTTTTCTGCTGGCAGGAGTACAGCTGTAGGAGTAATACTAAATCTATCTGTGTTCTAAATCCTAGAAATATTTGTTGTGGTAAACACAACGAAAATTTTCTGATGATATTTTAGTTCAGACCCCAGTCTAGGAGGCAGTCTGGCCCCATTTCTAATTGTTTCTTATGTACAAACCTAAACAATCTAGTTTGTAGTGTAGCCCAAAATGTAGTACTTCCTTTTCAATTTGGCTGTATCGTCACATCTGCAAAATTATTACATCTTAAGTTGCATAAAATAGCTACATACAAGTCTTTTGGTTCACAAAAACAAAGCTTAGGAAATATTATTGCATATTCTAATTGCACAAAAAATCATTATTACTCACTTGAATAAAGAAGTTACAAGTTACCTAAGCACTGGTTAAATTTGGGTGGTTACTGAATTCTTAAAGAAATTTGCTTTTGAAGTTTATTGTTAAGAATGTTGTCAAGAAAACAGATCTTATGCTTGAACAACAATAAAAATAAGTAAAGTAAATTTTTAATTTGCCTTCTGTGAACTTTACACCAAAAAAGTAGCTACATGTAACCACTCGGAGAAAGAAAACCTACCATGTGGTAATTATAACTCTCAACCTCAATTAAAGTAAACCAGGATGACAAAATCATGCTTTGGAATGGTGAGTATACTCTGTAAAATAAGAATCTCTTCACCATCATCCGATTATGAACAGAGGAAAAAAGGGCTATCAAATGACATGCCCAAGGAAATCCAAGCTGCTTGGAAATAAAGTTTGTGTCAAGAAGAAAGAATTTGGCCATTTCTCTGGAATGGCTGAAAAGGCAGTAGCCTGTGTGCACAACTGATGTGCACGTGAAGGAGTCTAACCAACCTGGAACACATTTAACTGGGTGTGTATGTGCATCTCCGCAGTGTGCACATAATGAATTCAATGTGTCTTGTATCACCTGCAATGAATGCATGACTTTGTGCAGGGTGTGTGCCACTTGCGGCTGTGTTTGCATCTGAGATTCTCGCCTCTGGGAACCTCAAGAACAGAAAGGAAGAAACTTTTTCACCAGTGTTTGTTTTGTTTTGTTTTCTGCAGTGAGAACGTACAAACAAGATAATATTTATTTCTTTAGGGACTGCGTTTTATAGTTAACACTTCAGTGGAACCTTATGTTATAACCTGCTGATGATCACCAACCCACTTTTTTTTTTTACAGGTTGACTCAAATCAGTCTTCTAGGATTTGCCTCTGTGTAGCTGAACCAAACAAGACTCTTATATTAAACTGTTGAGTTATGGAAATCTGCGTACCTGTCATCAGTTAATTTTTTCACCGTTTATTCTCCTAATGAGCATGAGATATGCTGAAGCTGCTTTTCAGTTTTTGTTTAGTTTAGCTTGTGCTTTACACAACTGGGAGCTCTGTAGCTACTTTTTCTAGTTAAATGTTGATACTGAACAATCAAACATACTTTGCAATAGAGAAACAAATGATTTCCATATGCATACAAAATCCCTAAACAAATCCATCAAATATGTTGTCTCAACTATTTTTCTTCCAGCACTGAGAGAATACTGGCACACAGTTAGTATAGAGCATCTGGTTAGCCGAGAATACATCAGCATCTGGTTAGCTGAGAATACATCAATATCTCTGAAGTTTTAAAACATTTTCTTTGAAAAGCAGTCTTTCCCACAAAGTATGAAACTATCTATCTAAAGTATTTGACTGTGATACTGATTTCCCAGACTTTTAGTATACTTGACAGGTAGTTTATGTAGCATTACGTACAGAAGGTAGCAAGCAGTTTCAGTGCTGCCAAAATGGGTGTTTTTGTGATTTGTTCTTTGGAAATTATAATTGCCATATTAAATACTTGTCTTTCATGTCATATATGTATTTTTTATGATCACGGAACTGGAGAAAATGGCATGTCATTTGCCAAGTAGACTATTCTTTTTAAGCGTTCCCATTCTAGTTCTGAAAAGGAGCTCTTGGCTTTGCTAAAGAAGCCAATAGTAAAATTCTAACAGACTTCAGCAGCAGTTGGCCTCTATTTCACCATAGTAATTTAAGAGTGGATTCCAAAGGGGATCTAACTCTAAGTCCAAATTATAGATCCTTAAAATCTCTGCTCAGATGATATCTAAACTCTCTAGGCACCTATGTTACTGTTGCTAAAATTGTCCATCTGATGGTAATATTCTCCAGCTGGCTATTACCTTTGCCTTGAGAGCACTAAGCTGTTTGGTGTCTATTTTAGTGTTCTCCCACCTGTCTTACTGCAGTGCTCAGCCTGGTAGAAACTTCAAGGAACAGATGAAATTTGATAGACCGGGTTGTGTACATTGTGTTAGAGGTCCTTTCCTCACCTGCAGCTCCATTTCTCTTTGTTGCTATTTCTCCACTTTCTAGAGATGCTGTAGCTCTAGCTTAGGGGTCATCTGAGCACTACTTTGTGGGGGATGACTGAAGAGAGGACAGAAAAACAGAGGAAGAGCCTGTGTAAGCATGGTGCTGGAAGGACACTTGACTTTGGTTACCTCTTTTTGGTTACTCTCTTTGCTTTACTGCTTGCCTTTTATTCAGGGAGTTTTAATCTAAGACTATGCATTTTGTCCTTGGAGCAGGGGCAGAAAGTTTTGTCTGATCCTCCCTGGTGAGCACTTACCAGGCTCCAGAATTACACTTAAACCAGCTCCGTCTCTCTTGCCAAATTTATATTTAATTACTCCCTGTAAAGTGAAACAGCTTCCTGTCTCTGAGTACCCAGAAGCTTGGCAGTTAATAGCTCAAGCATTTCTGCAGATGAAGTGCGGGTCCAAAGTGCCTGAGGGATGGGAGAGGGATGAACTCAGCTTAAACGGGCTCGTGGTGCTACTTTTGTGATGCTCGGGGGGTGCCTGGAGGACACCCGTCGCCAGACAGAAGCTCTGGGTTGCTGCAGGGCCCAGAGGGCTTTTCCCCATCACTGCAAGGAGCCGTGTTGCTGCTGCAGCACAAGCAGTGGGCAACACCTGAGGAACGGCAGCCATGTAGTGAAAATGCTGGGGAATTTATGGGGGGAACGTGTTTGTGGAGAAACGACATTGGGGGCTAGGAGGTGTGGGAGAAAATCTTGCTGGAAGCAATGGCTGGGATACCAGTTAATGCTTACCAGACTTTTAATTCTTTTTATTTCCAACCTTGTCGAGATCCCAAGGCACTCAAAAGACAAAGTTTGGAAACTATCCTATAAGCTGGTACCTTTAAAAAGCAAGCAAACAATGAACCCACGATCTAATTATACCAGGAATTTTCCAGACTTTTCAGCTGTTATGTAAAACATTTTGCCTCCCTAATAATAATTATAAACTTCTTAACTTGACTGATTTACTCAGGAACAATAAAGTTTAGTCTAAATTTATATGTTATTCAAAGGAAAGCAGCTCAGGAACTTGCTGTTCAAAGGGAAATTTGTACTGCTGTTTAATACAGAGCTAAAATTAAAAAGAAAGAAAAGAAGTCTGTGTTTTACATTAAACCAAACCTTTTTGATAAGAATGCTGGCCTGGAGCAATTTAAGCCATGAAAAATGAACTCCCTGAGCACTCCTGTCAGAGTCCAGTGATGGAAGGATCGCTGTAAATTCTTAATCTGCCTTTCTTCATGGAAGGACAATATAGTTCTATAGAAAGGAAGGTCAAGGAACTGAACCCCCACAGTAGGTATCCAAAAAAGCAATCAAGCTAAACTAGCAGGGAGTGGATTCCAGCTGAACTCTGTAGTGAGGAGCTTTTCTCTTCCACCACAGGTACCTTATAGAAGGGAAGATTCCTGGGACTAGTGGTTTAATTTCTCTGGCTACCATGCTAATCACATACGTCCCATAATTACTGTCTTTCTTTCTTTTCCCCAGACTGTCATTCTTCTGTCTCTTAGCTTCGTCCAACAGGCAGACAATGTGGACACAAAGGCTGTGCAAGCTGGCGAGGTACCTGATGGAACTCCAAAGCTCCGTGACACACTACCCTGTGCCCTGGTCTCTCTTTCAAATATTTAATTTGCATTCTTTCCCAGCAATAGCCAAATGCTCAGGGGCTGCTTTCCATTTTCACCTCATTAGATTATACGTCTGAACATAAAAATGACTGAGAGCTGTGAACCAAATCAAGCTCCTGCAATGTGTGCTGCAAACATGCCAATCATAGTGATGACACAAGGCGAGGATTTGGCAAAAGTCATGCATGACATTAATGTTAATTGTGTATTTGCAGGTTAGACCAGTGTCAGCTTTACAGCAAACTCATTATCTTATTTATGGAGCAATGATGGATTTCCCAGAAGGCAGAGTAAATAATCCTGCAGTGGACTGTGAAGAGAAGGGGTCCCTGACGAGAGGAAAAAACACAGCACTCGTCAAAGGAAATAGCCAAGGGACAGTCACTTCTTTCCATCCCAGTCAAATGCATGGGTCATGCACCTTCTCTGGCTGTATAATACGCAGGAAAAGGATACAAATTAGACTAAACCCCTAAAGTTAGTAAAGGTCTTCAAGAGGCTTTGGGTAGGTTCAGAGACCCACCGCCTCATGGAAGTGCTTCGCTCACAGGGTGGGGACACAGGGGGTGTTTGCTATGGCTGTGAGTGGGAGTGCTGTCATCACTCTGTGTCCCTCCCCAGAGCTGGACCTCTGGCACAGAGGGCACCCTGCAGTTCCCAGCTGCCCACCTGCCCGGGCAGTTCGCTTTGCACCAGAAGCAAAAGGGACGAGGGCCCATGGATCCTTCCAGGCAGACCATGGCTTGCAAATAAAGACAACGGGGAGGGCTCTGTGCCTTAGAAGAGCGATTCATATAAGTCCGTAGGGACTACTTCTAAATTTAGAGAAATATATTCCAGAGATGGTTTTACATAGTGTGGTGTCCTACATAGGGTCCCCACTGTGAGCACTCCTATATCCTGAGTTTTAAACTGAAGGAGGAAATTGAGGGGTTTATTAATAAGCTGAAGTGTGGGATACTTATACAGTAATTCCTTTTGTGGTCTATTATCTCAAGAACAGGTAAAACAAGTAGGAGACGTTCACAGTGGTATAATCAGGTTAAAAAATGCAGCAAAGGGTTTTTTTCACCTTTCTTTCTGCTGTTCAGTTGGATATTTGGTGTAAATAATACTCAAATATCAACTTTTGTGTGACATAGTATTTGGAGAAGTGCATTTGGTTTCATGAAAGAAAAAATGAAAAAAGGAAAAGAAATACTGTGGTAAGAAGATACACATTGTAATTAGATTTTCTCTGGAGAAAGGGGGACAGCCTGAAATATAAGTGAAGGAACACACCAGCGAAAAACTCACCCTGTGCCTCACCAGCCTGTGCTCTGGGATTTCATAACGACTGTAGTTAAAATGGCAGGAAAGTGTTTCTCTTCATCTTTGAAAAATATGCCTGCAGCCTTCCTGGGAACCCTGATTAGGCAGCTGATTTGAAACTAATCTGTTGTGTGTGTTAACTGTGAAAATATACCTTCAAGCGTTCGGCAGTTTTCTGCCTGGCTAATGAGAGATGTGGCCCTCAATTTGCACAATTTGGATTGCAATTTTCTTGTAGCTCTAGGATATGTATATTTAAGGCTCTGATAAGAAGCAGCTTCTACGCACTTAGGCACAGAGTCCGTTGCTGTTGAAGGTGTGAAAAGATGGGCAGGAGGCAGGGGGAGCTGAGAGAAGGCAGCCCCCACTAGTCCTGTGCAAGTTACTACAAACCTTTTGGTTCGGGGAAGTATTCACCAGAGCACTTCTATTCAGGAGCCTGAGCAGGGTTTTAAGATGTTTGCTCATTTGCAACTGTGATCGGTAGTTTTGTATGTCCCACATTTCTGAATATGAGGCTGCCTCGAGCACTTAAACACATGGAGTTCGCTGGAGCTTACCCACTGTGGCTGTGTCGGTGTGTGGGCTCTGAGCCTGACACATAGCGAGTTAACTCTTTCTTTGTGGGCGAGCTCAGCTGAAGATTTGTCATCCACAAACCTTCCCACTAGCAAACAAGGTGCATTCAGATCCTCTTTGTTACGTTGTTATATATGACAGCTGGATGCAGGGACGTTTGCACTGGGGCCGTGCTCAAGTGGGCACCAGCTAAGAGCTTTCATATACAGAGTGTTGACAGCATAGCTTATAATTAGACTTTTAAATTTTTGCCACTTTCCTACTTTCATATCAGAATTTTCCATGGATATTAGTAAAATTCTCCATAGCTTGCAAGCTTAAAGAGCTTTCTTTTAAGGAAAAGAGCCTGCTCGCCTGGTGAGATTTCTCCAAGCTAAGCTGTACCAGCTCTACTATAAATCTAAACTCTTGCATTTTCTTTTATATTCTTTGGCAAGGGCTCACTCGTATTCCTTGATTCTTAAAGCCAGCTTGATGGAAAGAGCCGAATATGTAAATGGCTCCTTGACTGAAAATCTAGGCCAGGAATTTCAAAGAAAGCATTGTCAAAACTCCTTTAAACTACAAAATCATAACTCGGCTACTTACATATAACAAAACTATCTTCTAGTGTTTTACTTTATCGCTGAGCACTATCGTCTTTAAAGTGACTACTGAGACTGACCAGCTTTATTAATGACCTCATAGCTGATAAATTTTGCAGCAAAGTGTCTTACTGCCTGTGAGGTAACGCTGGAGAAAGAGATAAAGTGTGTCTGTCCTGACTGGCTGTAAGAATTGCACTTTTGTGAGCTTCCTTCTTAATTCTTTCCTTTAAAGAGCAGTATATCCAATTTTTTATTATTTTTTTTTATCTGCACTGTTAAATACAGCTCTCCAGGGCATGTAATAAACAGAATCGTTATAATATATTTACTGTTCTAGTTGAACTGTAAGATGGGCTCCCTCATAAATGTAAGAAGTTTAAAGCAAGTTTTAAACAAGAGGAGGAAATGCTGCTGAAAGGACCGAGGAGACTTGCAAGCCGTGACATAAAAGTCATCTGAATAAGTAAACACAGTCAAAAAAGTACAAAAAAAAATGGCTAGACCTGTGTTAGCATTGGAAATTGAGGATCTTTGGAAGCAGTTCAGTGAAAGCTATCTCCAAAAGAGGTCTTTCCAAGCAGTGTGTTTATGGACGAATGAGTTGTTGGATTGTAAGCCAAATTTTCAATGATTCTGAAACAGCACATAGAAAGGTTTTGGGACAGAGAGTGTGGGGTAAATGAGTCTTCCAGCAATGAAACCTGCAAAACATCACTCTTGCTTCTTTTAGAATGCACAGTAACAGAGACAGAGCCAGACAGCAGCAGGCAGCTGTCGGCTCAAACACTACCTGTCTCTGAGGGGCACAAGAAACTTCACAGCAAAAAGTGCATAAATAACATAGCAGGCAGTCAGGAGTAACTGGCTGTGGAGAAGGCTTCTTCTAACTCATTTAACATTTGACTTATGCACTGGTTGGTATCCTTCTTTTGTAAATGTTTTCTACTACAACTCTGCCTATGCTCATTACCCATTTTAAATATCTCATCTGTTTTTGATTCCAGGAAGAGTCTGGATTTAGCTGTATCTTATGGCTGTACTTGCCTTTATTGGTGTTAAATATTTTGCCTTATAATTTTGTTGGATATCTTTCTTAATTTTTTTTTTCATATGAATGAGTAGTAGGAATATAGTTGGCTACAGCTCTATTAATAAAACTAAATTCAAGCAGGGAATGTATTTTTGCTGGAATGAAAATTGTATTATAAAACTGTCAGATTCACTATAATTTTGTTACAAAAGAAAATTGGACAAAAATGTTCCAGAATCGCAAAAAATCCATCTTGCATTTCATTTTGAAATCTTGTTTCCTTTCAACATTATTTGATTTTGTATTATTATATTTTTAGAGTATCAGATTAAATATTCTGATGCGGCTGGATTAAATTGTATTTTCAGGATGCTCATTTATAAACCACTTGGAAATTTTCAGTTCTTACTGTGATTTAGAACAGCAGTTTTGCAATACTAAACAGGGCATCCTGAAATGGAGAGCTTATCCTCAGCTATAGTGTTACTTAGATTTAAAAAACCCTACTAATATGGACCATTCATTGTTTCCCCTTTGTCCTTGCTTTGAGTCTTAATTTTTTCACTGTGCCATTGAACGGGATTTATCCTATGTGTTTTATAATAATTAACACCCACCTCTGGATTTCTATTATTCTGGTATGAGCTGGCCAGAACTGAATAAATTTATTCCAGATATTAGTGACATATAAGGTTATTCACATCTTCATAACTTTCTGTCACAATTTCTAAACTATCTTTTATTGATTTAATTATATAAGATAATTTGATGTTATAGACCTTCATGAAATAAGCCGTATAGCATGCAGACACATATACACAGCTTTACTCTGTAGTTTTACTCTCCCAGAGAGAGACTAAGATTAATTTCCCTTGGATACATATTCATGGATACCTTAATTTTGATCTTCTTTGGATGTTAACTTTGCGTTTATCACCTCTGACTTTTATGCACATTTTGTTGCCAGGGTGGGAAATTTTTGTTACTCCCAGGGAACAGCAAGACCATCAAAATGTTCTGACTACTGCTTTCTACTCAAGAGAATGGGGTGATCAAGTGTCTGCACTTATACTGCAGTTCCCACTTAACAATTGTCCATCCTCACAGTATTATGTCATTGTGTGCCTTTAGTATTTCTAGCTTCTTTTTTGAGGTTTTTGCCCATGATCCATGTTTTTCAGTGTCATGGATTACTGAGTAGTGTAGTGTGTTATTCCTCCTAAGGAACCGAGGATGCTGCCTCCAAACTCCTCTTAGCTCTGGAAATGGATACTCATTGCAGTTTATCTAACTTAGATCTAGACAGCAGAAGAAGCTGACAAAATACAGGCATTGGTTGTGAAATGCCTCCTTGAAAAGAAGCAAAAATATGAAAAGTTAAGTAATTATATTCAAAGTCCAATTGAGTGCCTTTTTCCATGGCCACCTGTCTCATACTGATACTACATCCCATCCAATAGCCTTTTACTAGCTGCACTTCCCAGGAGGCCACAAAGACAGCCATCAGCTGAAATTGCTGAGTTCTGGAGCAGGGTAGGAGACACTGCCTCTCCCACATGCCATTAACACGGGTCAGAATTATGGAGTGGAGAAAGTGATTGAGTCATCCCAACTCTTCTCTCAAAAGAACCAAAAAGGACAGAGCACTCACATGCCATGGAAAACTCCATCTGAAGATAATCCCTGGCTCAGCCAGAGCAGTAATTTGAATTACTGCTGGGTGACTGTCCCAATAACAAGGTTTTTTACTTAGTACAGGCTCGTAATGGATGTTTGTCTTATTCTTCAGTCTTGTGCACCAGGGAAACCCCCCTAACTCCACACTCTTTAAAGCTAGCACATTCCCATGAGAGATTTCAAGTAGGGTAAATCAAGATTCTAAAATCCCTTACAATGTTACAGAGGTATTTCAGACTTCCTTTAATTACTTGCTTACACAGTAGTTAGTCACTTACTTACCCCACTACACATGACACATCCCACACCTCTGCACCAGACATTGTTTAGTTAGGGCTTCTTGTTGTTTGCTGGCCTCAAGCAAAGAAATTTAAACACATAAAGTGAATCATTCACTTTTACAGCACTTAGGAATTAAATATCATGTTGCAAACAAGTCCTGAAAACTCAGAGCCCTCAAACCCTGAGCTCATTCTCTCCCTAATATGTAGACGTGACAGGGATACTGATGATGCTCAGGTCACTGCCTATCGGCTGATCAGAAATGTCTTTAGCCTCCTAGCACTCCTGTCTGCTTTAATTACTTCATAATCTCGTTGGAAGGATGTAGCACAGGACTGGGTGCAGTAGGGTTCCTAGTCTGTAGCTGAGGCTCAGTGAAACACTCATGCAACCAGCAGCAATATTCAGACAAGGAAGCCAGCAAGCCTGGCTTGACAAGTTCCTTTACAAATCTTCAAAGTCAGTGGGTGCATCATGCTGTAAATGACCAGAATTCTGCTTTTCAGCAAAATTTTTCCCTATGCAGTGTTCACACTTTTATTCCATGGGAGCAGAGCAGTGGCAGTGAGCCAAAGGTGGGCATTTCTGGTGCATTTGGATAGACGCAGAAATCTGCATTCTTCTCCCAGTCTGGCTAGACCAGGCTAGTTTTATTTTGGAAGCCGCAGAGTGGCTTTGCCTTGCTAGTTTAAGATTGGCGATGTGCTAATGTGCGAGTGCGCGTCTTTTGCAGGCAGCGTGTGTTCCACATATGGTCCGGAGAATGCAAAACTGCAGTTAGGAAGCACTGCTGAGCCTGAACTAATAAGCCCTGTCTGGCAGTACAATGCAAATTGTGTAGACAAGGAGGAGCCCAAACCCAGAGCTTTATGAGAAGGCAGGACCGGGAGGCTTAAATGCTGTTGTTTTTTGTTTTCCTATTACTTTCAGAAATGGACTGTGCCACAGTAAACATGGCCACAACTCTGCTGCTAGTTCAGAGTGCTGGCGAAGGGACTTCACATCTGCCTGCAATCGACTGTGTAGACACATCTACATGACTCCTGTACAGAGCTGACTCCTCACTGACTAGCTCCGAATACGCTCCTATAGGCATACCCGAATCAAGGGGATGTAGGCTTTATGGGCATTAGTCTTTCACTGAGGTGTGAAAAATCTTTTAAGGTCCGGTAGCCATATGAGTTCAGTGTAATAGGTTGTAATTGGCCATGTCCTGGCTTGTTTGCACTCTTAATACAACACAGGGTTCATAATTTGACACAGATATATCACATTCTGTCACAATGGTAGTTTGCCAAGATTTATTCTTATAACAAGGAACACAGATTCTTTTAATGTCTGAAGGCTAATGAGGAAGGCTTTTCCAAGTGCAATGTGTTTATACAGAAATGCCAATTTGTATTTCTCTTTTCTTTTTTCTTTTCTTTTCTTTTCTTTTCTTTTCTTTTCTTTTCTTTCTTTTCTTTTCTTTTCTTTTTCTTTTCTTTTCTTTTCTTTTCTTTTCTTTTCTTTTCTTTCTTTTCTTTTCTTTTCTTTTCTTTACTTTTCTTTTCTTTTCTTTTTTCTTTTCTTTGCTTCCTCTCCTCTCCTCTCATCTCCTCTCCTCTCCTCACCTCTCCTCTCCTCCTCCTCTCCTCTCTCTCCTCTCCTCTCCTCTCCTCTCCTCTCCTCTCCTCTCCTCTCCTCTCCTCTCCTCTCCTCTCCTCTCCTCTCCTCTCCTCTCCTCTCCTCTTCCTCTCCTCTCCTCTCCTCTCCTCTCCTCTCCTCTCCTCTCTCTCTCCTCTCCTCCCCTCCCCCTCCCCTCCCCTCCCCTCCCCTCCCCCTCCCCTCCCCTCCCCCTCCCCTCCCCTCCCCTTCCCCTCCCTTCTCCTTTTCCCCATTTTCTCTTGCTTTCCCCCCTCCCCCCCTACTTTGTCTTCTCAGACAATACAGGTACTGCAGAAGGATGTGAGGACAGATTTGCTCCCAGCCCCCACTCTTGAATGTGAGCAATAAAGTAGCTCACTTCCCTGTACTTTCTGTGAATTTTTAACAAATAAATGAAAGCCATACTTGTAGGAACTCATAAACGCTTCTTACATTGTTCTTTGGAAAAGCTGGTAAATCAGTATACAAAATAGACCTCAATGATTTCCCAGTTTATGTTTCCAAAAATAATCTTTCATTCAATATTCCAGAAAATTGACTTTATAGTATGGAATGGTGCCCCTTATTGGAAACAGTGAGTCTGTGACCTTTGTTACTGCACGTCAGGTATTGACAGAGAGACATATGGATTATGGATCTGTTTTCTTCCTTTAAACTCTTTCATACGTTTGCAATATTATTATATGTTTCCTCCCTCAATTTCTACCTTTCTTTCTCAGAAAGTCTTTCCCACCTTTATCTCCCTGCCATTGCTCTTGCTCTTTTAGGCTGGCAGTGTCTTGATTTCCCCATTCTTTCCAAGCATCGCTGGTTTGAGAATCACCATATCCCATGCAGGAGAAAAGGCAACAGTATTTCTGACTTTTATGGGGGTGGCAGAAAATTTCTTTTGGTTAATGAAAAGCAGGGCCTTCTGGTGCCATAATGAAATTATCCAGCTATAGTATATGGATGGTAGTGGGATGGGGAATGATGTGATACTCGGCGTGTGTCTAGACTTGTTCCCTTAATACCAAGTGCTGTTGTACAAAACCTCCTTGTTGAGTAATTGTGCAAGTATTTTATTTAAATACGGGCAGGAAATTTATAGAATAAGTTAAGTGAAGAAACAGACAATATTCCACAAAACACTGGAAACTCATTCAGAGTGTGAATTTCTGAAGGTTGTGTGCTATGATAATGCTAATAATCTGCTTAGACAAAGAACAACACATTGGCATCAAATGATGTTGCTTCACAAGTTGGCATTAGGAAAAAGCAGTTTTGTAATTAGAACTAGACTTTGATTCTAAAGTCCAGTTTCAAAAAATAATTGGGGCATCTGGGAATTTGACTGAGAATTGTTAGGGCCTGTGTTTCTTGGAAATGTACCTGCCTTCCAATCTTTTCTCTTGTCATTATTGGAATGAAGCTGATTTCTAACAGAAACTAATTCAGGGGAACTTCAACAACTTGACTAATGTATCCAAAGATATTTCAGGGTGGGGTAACTAAAAATGGCAGAGAACCACTCAAAGACTAACTGAACTTGTTATGAACGCTGGAAATTTCACAGCCCTGTATTCATTGCTTTGCAGCAACAACAAAACAGCACCATTTCTGCAGCCGTCTTTTAGAACTAAAAAGTTGCCTTTGAAAGAGAGGAATGTGCATGATGGGATGAGAGACAAAAGCTGCTGTGCAAGAATGTCACTTGTGATGAACCTGAGGCTGGTCAACAAATTTTGGAGTTGAATTTGGAGGAAACTAATACATCTAATCTGCATCTGTCTCTTTTGGAAGGTCCTTTCTTACCGAGTTTAACAGAAATGCCCTTTGTGAAGCTGATTGATATTCAACCCTTATCACACTACCCTTTTTCTTATGTGGTTTGGAGCAGGTCCAGATGACACATGGTGTCAGGTATAGACTCACCTGAAGTCTCAGCATGTGAACAGGAGCATGTTTATAGTAAGTATTTTGTATTGAGATAGTGTGGATATCAATAGTGTGTATCAGAAAAAAAAATACTTCTGTATAAAAGAAAAACATTGCAATTCTTCTTGGGAATAATTCGGATGTTGGCATTTTTGGTCAGTGAATGCAGTTTCATGGTCATTTTCACACACCACTGGTGTTTTTGTTCAAAGATTTCTTTGGAGGTGATTTCAACACAAATCGGTGGCTCCCGTGGAAACACCATTGGAGCTGCTGAAGCCCATCGGCTGAGCATGTCTGACTTTGGGCATTAACCTGTTTTGAAAGTCACACCCTGGTGCCAAGGGTCTCAGAGTGGCAAAATGGGATGGGGTCCTGGGCTGGAGTCCACAAAGTCCTTCAGCAAGACAGGCTCAAGGGGTCTCCCAGCTCAGACCCTTCATGACACAGTATTTGCAAGCCTTGCCAAACTGGGCAGGGCAGACATCTGACTCCATGAGAAGTCATCTCTGCGTCTTCAAGCTACACATCCACTTTTAGGGCTGAAAGAATGTAGTTTCTGGTGCTCATCCTCGGAGTGTTTTCCAGCACAGGTTACAAGGCAGTGTTTTGCAGGGTGGCAGTACTGGTGTCTGTGTTAGGTTGTGAAGGTGGCCCCAGGAGTGCTGTGTCCACCAGACCAAACGCTGGGTGCCTGTTATATGGGTCCCCAGTCAGACCGGTACTGTCCCAACATGCTGAAAAACACACCACATTGAGGTCAAGGCCTTTGATCTCCCAAAAAAAAGAGAGTGAACCCTCCTACACACTCCAAATTCCTGCCTGAGCTACCTGGGAGATGAAAATATCGCTGTTACAAGGTGAGGTGGGAGCCCTTTTCTTTCCCCTGCAGTGCAGAGGGTAACTCAGCACAGGTACAAGTCAGGCTTCAAAGCTGTGCCACTGCAATCCAGAGGGAAGTTCAGGTGGAGGTTTTATTCATGTTCAATGTCATGTGGCATGTGTCTGTGTGTGGCAGGGGTCTGTCCCACCACTAGCAAGTATGCTTTCTATCTTGAGAGCACTTGGGACAAAACCTCATATTTTTTCATTCACTTTTTTTTCCAAAGTAAATGATTGCAGGCATTTACCAGAATATCATTAAACACAGAGAGGGAAGCTGAGTTTATTGTGCCCAAATGTTGCACTGGTGTTTACAGGAATTCTGATCTTTAAATTTCTTGCTAAACATAATCTATTTTGTATATGTTATAGTAACCCTGTCTGGGATTTTAAATAAGAACAGGAGACTATAAAATCTAAAATTTCTTTTTTTCAACTCATTAGATCCATTTATAGATTTAAAATATTCTGTATACTCCATTTTCTACTTCAATATACAAAAATTAAAAGCCTCAGAGTTTAACTAGAAACACAGAGCTAAACAGTGTTTTGTTTATTGCCTGTGTTGTATTAACATTGTTGCTTGCCTTTGTAGAGTGATGCTGGGGAAATTATGAATTTCGTTGACAATGTTATCAATTACATACTTTCAAAATAAAGCTTTACATTTTGTTAGCAATGGAGAAAGAAAAACGGGCCAAATTGGCCTCATATAACTTGACTGAATCACTAGCGTCATCAGATTTACGTCAAGGTCGGGCTGGGTCGAGTCTCCTCTCGCAGAGGAGAAAGCTCGAAAACTTTTGGCACTGTATTAGAAGAACCACACAAACATTTAATGCTGCTCTTAGGCAGGATTAGGCAAGGAGCGCAGGGTTCAGTGTGTGCACCAGACAGAAAGGGGACTTTGGAGCGCTCTTCAGGAGGGGTTAGCGCTGCTTGGCGGGCAGGGCAGCCTGAAGCTGTCGCTTCCTCAACAGACCTGAGGTTAAAGAGGGTGTGCAGCAGGTTTTCCTTACCTGACTAGCAGGGCAAAACCAGACTGCCCTTGATTGTAAGATTTACCTCAGAATGAATTATTCTGCGGGGCTGGAAAAGATTGCAAGACCCTCCAGCCCCATACCTAGGCAGCAACAGTGCTTCCTGACTCCCTTAGGGACACCACTGAAAGGACAGACAGCATATGCAATATTTCCACCCTGGTGCTTCTCATGCCCTGGTTTCCAAAGGAGGAAAATGGAGAAACATGGGTTGAAAATATACCCTGGGCTGGTTCACGATTCTGGCAGTTGGGAACAGGGTGGGAAGAGCTGAGGAGGGCACCAAATGCACAACATCTGCTTGGTCTTTCGTGCTCTGTCGTTGTAAAGTCTTCCATAGCCCACTGCAAAGTAATGGTGAGTTCTGACCTCTCTGCTACAAAAAGGTAGTAAGTCCAGACATTAACCTTTCTGGCAGCTGGAAACCTATACCTAATTTCCAGCCTAAATTTCTTAATGGCTGGCTTATACCTCTTTGTTCTTATGCCCAACTCATTGTCTTTAAGCTTAAAAAGCCCTTTCCCTTTTCTGGTATTTATCCTCCAGCTGTATTTACAAAGAGTGACTGTATCCCCTCTCAGGTTTGGATCTACTTGGCTAAATAAGCCACTGTCTTTTAATTTCCTCTTGTAAAATAAACTCTTCATTGCTTGGATCATCCCACTAGCCATTTCTGCACCTGTTCTCTTTCTGTCAACGTGGGTGACCAAACTTGAGGTTTCACAAGGGCCTTGTATTGATGGCTTTCATACTCCTGGGAACACCTTGCTGGATTTGCCATTTTGGTGAGTGCATCCTGTGACAGACAGATATACACAGATTTTTCACTGCTGAAGAAGTAGCCCAAGAGCTTGAGTCTAGATGCTCACAAGCAGCCCTCAAGGTTTTAAACTCCAGATACCTACTGTCAACTTTCAAAAAGTGCAGCTAAATGCCCTATTGTAGACCATGAATGAAAGCAAAGAGCAAATATCTTGTTTATGATATCAAAATTGGTGCTCACCGTATCATGTTAAATCTGGCAGAATTTGTGTATGTGGAGATGTGATTCTTTTCTCTGACCACGGTGTTAGACAAAAACTGAGTTGATGTATTAAATTAAGCAGTAAAGCAATGCAAATCTGTGTGGGATGTAGGTAGTTTTAAAGGATTAAGCGCTTTATAAATAAAGTACATCTGGAAAGTAAAGCTCCTGGTAGCCCAATGAACTCCCTCCCACCTATTGAATTCCTTCTTGGCTGTGCTCGCCCTGCCTCAACCAGCACAAGCCAGCAGCAGGCTCACCTCCCATCGCTTTGTGCTTTTCTCGTCACCATAATCCAAATTTCAGGGATACTTGTCTTGTGCAGTATTTTCAGGACATTTGATATTGTTTAGGATTTGTTTTGCTGAAGGTTTCTCTGTCCATGTGTGTATGTGTGTTTAAAAAAGGACATTTCAGGTCAGCCCAGTGAGTTCTTTAACTACTTCAATCTGTGTCCCAGTGGTAATATTGCTCTTACAAAATTGTTTGTTATTGCTCAAAATTTCAATGTCCTATCATGCAATGATGAGTTTAAAAGCCGAAAAATGTTTTTCAGCTGAACCGAAACATAATCAATTTTTTCTCAAGGTGTTACATCTATTATAGAGCTGACTCACAATAATCCACAATTTGAAGAAGTCTGGAATGCCCTTTTTTTTAATTTATGAGTCCCTTTTGGACTTGTATCTACTTTATAATATACTAGAAAATCAAATTCATGCTAAGTACCATACGTACTATAGAAGAATCTTTGTTGGAATTTGCTTTCCCATCCATATCAAAAACACATATGTTACACAAACATAGAAAAAATGTGTAATATTTCATTATCCCCTCACCATGGCCCCTAGCTTTCTTTGTTTTGTTTGTTTTTTCATCTTCAAGAATGTAATTCGATATAACAAATATTGATAGGTAGTTTCTGTTTGATAAAAAAAAGGTACCCATAAATGAAACCTTCAATATTCAGTCAATTATAGGACATGCTAAAATATTTGTATTTAGAAAGGGGATGTTAGTATCTGCCATTATGCTGATGACCTAGATGGGAGGGAGAACCATGTGTGTTGATGTGAGTGTACGTGTATTTGTCTCTGTGTACAAACATGTACATATATGTGGCTGGAATGGAAGATCCTTCCATTTCCCTGCTGGCTTCCTGTTTAGCCATGGTTGTCACAGACAAGATTGAAATTTCTGCCGCAGGACTAATTTAGGCCTTATTACCAACAGTAATATTACTTGCTGGCATTGAAATTTCCTAAAATTGGTCTGGAAAGAGTAAAAATAAATAAAGATCATATAATAGGGGTGCTGTTACCATGCCAGGAGGAAATTACTTGGCAAAGAAAATATCTGAAATCCTTTGAAAGCTGTTTTGTGTACCAGTTTTAGAGAGATGCTGGCCTGACTTCAGCTGACTAATGGCAGTTCCATGGAGAGATACATCAGTGCCCATTCCTTAGTTATTACCAATAATATATCACTTAGAAATAAACAGAAAGATAAATGACAGGACAGATGTCTAATGAGGCAGAGGTTAAGGAGTGTTAAACTGTGCTGGACACCATCCGACATGCCGGTGTTAAATTATGCTGAATGCCCCGAGCTCCCCTCCCCATAAAAGGTCAATGCTCTGGGTATGTTCCTGGATCTATTTATGAAATCAAAGAATGGCCCACATGCCTATCTCTCTGGGAGGTGAGCAGCTTGCAACATTGTCAACTGCAGCCCCATAATAAACCAAATTTAAACACCACTCAAATCAATCCATCTTCGTCACTTGCTCCATTGCAAGCCCCTCCTCTGTCTTGTTCTCACCAGCCAGCCATGACACGGCACATTGTTCTTCTATAACATCCCTGTAACTACTTTAGAAGCCTGTGGTGTTCTCTACTAAAGTTAGAAACCCTCTCAAAAGGGAGTTTTTTGGGGGGGCCAGGTCACACTTTCTCAGTCTCTCTGCTGTTTCCATGTTGTGGGTGGGATGAGTAGATGGCATTTGCCATATGGTATTTATAAAGAAAATATTTTAATTTTGCATGCCATATTTAATTACAGCAGGATAAGCTAGCTTTATCCTTGATGCCTGAAGAGTTAGATTCCCTATACCTAAAATCTTTCTGAAAGCAAGTCTTACACTGTGCCACTAGAGGAATCCATTCATATTACCTGCAGTGCCATCTCTATTGATGGGAAATGAGATATTTGCTAATTGTAGTTGATGTGAATAGTAGCTGTTTCTGTACTTCCTCCAGCTGGTGCCCCACTCTCAGCTTCTTTTTTTTTGCACTCGATATCTACTTCTTGCTAAATGGAAAGTGGTAGATAACTAGGGTGTATCTTTGGTACTTTTGAGGTTAGACAGCTTTATAATTTTCCCCCCATTCCTGTTTCTTAAGATACACTATAGGACTCACCACTGTGTCTGAGTTACTAGAGGAGGCTTGTGGAAGAAAAGAAGCGGATCCTTGTAAGACCATTTGGGCTTTAGTTCTCCACGTACAGAGCAGGAGTGCAGAGAGTCAATGTGTTCACCTTCTGTCTGCATCCTAACGCAGTCAAGGTGAGAGGAAAAGATCCTGGAGTATCAGGAGCTGGTTTTCACTGCCTTTTCAAGCAACTCATTGAGAAGCTGCAGGTCTCTGAGGTGCAGTCATTTGTTAGCTTGAGCTGTTTCATAAATACTGAACATAAATATGGTGGTTTGTGGGGAGGGCCTTGCCTCTTCAAAGAAATCCTAGACACTGCCTGTTAGAAGATGCTGTGTGTACTCTAGCTGTTGTTCAACAGAGGGGCAAAAAAAAAGGTATGTCTTCCTCTTTCCTGCTCTTCCTCTGGGCTTTTGGTATCGTTTGCCACTGAAACCAGTGTGAATTTTGTACAGAAAGAGTCACGATAGTGGCTCAATGCTCTGTGTGTTTTCTGCCGTCCAACGGGACTATCTCATAAACAGGGTGCAGGCTCCTGACAGCCTCTGGAGTGCTTCCCAGAAGGAAGTGGGAACTTTCCAGATGAACAAAGTAATTTATTACCAGAACAATTCAGAGGGGTGTGACTTAACAACTGTTCTAATTGAAAAATGGGACCAAAGGTACACAACTTGTTAGAACTGCTTGGACTGAAGTTCTGATAATGTACTGTTGCCAATAATGCTGTATTTTTCCCTAGCTTTCTCCTTTATTAGTCACAGAAACATAGGACATCCCTAGGAAGGTAGAGAAGGGTGATGGATGTCTTAGATTCAATCAGATCTAAGAAATGGAGCGTGTCAGAGAACTAGAGGTGTGATTGTCAGTTATCCAATTTAATTAAAAGGCCTCGGAAGCTAATATGAGCATGAACAGATATATCAAGTTTACAAAAAAAAAATTATGAAGAAATTAAATCAGTAAAGACTTCCTGTAGTGAGAGCATAACATTTATATTTATCAGTCAACTGGAGTTTAATGTTGTGCCAGGGGAGATTCAGGTTGGATATTAGGAAGAATTTCTTTACTGATAGGGTTGTCAGGCATCTGGAACAGCCTGCCAGGTGGTAGAGTCATTATCCCTGATGTGTTTAAGAGATGGGTAGATGTTGCCTTGAAGGTCGTTTTAGTGGTGTTGACAGAGCTAGGAAAAGGTTGCACTCAGTGATCTTGAAGGTCTCTTCCAGCCAAACTTTTCTATGATTCGATGATTGATTCTATGATTCTACTGCAATCTCCTGAGGGCATCCACACTAAAGATGAAAATAGGTTGATTCTTCCTTAAAAATGGACCATTAGTCACGATCAATTCTATGCAAATAGGTAGTCTTGGGTTGATGAAGTTAATCCCATAAGACTAAGCACATTATTCTCTTAGTTGCTTGATTATAGAAAAAGGCATTACTCAGCCATGTTAACTGAAGATCTACAAGCCCTAAATAGTCAGCAACCTCTCACTTTCCTTTTACTGCCTTCCCCTTTTTGCTTGTTATTCTTGCTTGTGGTGAAGCAGGTTGCTGTGACTCAGCACGCCTTCAAGTTTTTCAAGGCTAAGGTAAGTAAAATCACCTCAATCCACTTTGGCTCATCTCAGGCACATAAGACACTTAGTTACATTTGTTTCTCTCATTTTGTTCCCACTAAAAAACCACTGCAGATAGTGCATCATTTAAAGTCAGAAGACATGAAGTAGGATTTATATTCTAATGGCAGCAAAAGGGAATCTTGCTGGTGTCAGAGGTCAAATACTTATGTCAGATCACTTTATTCAGCGGCAATAAAAAATCATTCATGCACTATAAGAAGTCCTCTGGGCCTTTATACAGCTGTGGGTGTTATATGTATTCCTCTATATGAGAACAATAATATTTTCCTGTGTTTTGTTCTGCATCGGTTTTACAATTCTGTAACCTTTTTGTGTTTTCAATGAAAAAAGATTAGATGGGGCCAGTTGAGCACTAGCAATTCTAGTTGTTATTCTTAATACTTTAAGTCTTTTCCAAAAAAGTGATTTAGAGGCAGTCACAACAGATTTGAGTGTTGTCCAGGTTTGGGATACAGGTCATAAACATTGACACATATAATGGTATGGTGAACTATTATAATGGTGCCACAGTAGCAGTGGCCTGTAGCTAAAGAGCTGTCAGCAATATAGAGCTGTGTGAAGAAATTTTGAACATGAAGTACATGGTGTGAATTTTGGCTTTCTGCCTGTGTCATCAAACAGCAAAAAAGCACTTTTAAAAGAGTTCAGTTTCTCTGGATGTATTTTTCTCTTCTTTGTTTGTTGCCAAAAGGGAGCTATTATTTCCGTGAAAAATACTTTACCTCTCTCTTTTTTCCTTTCTTTTGAGAAGGAGAGCCAGTGTCATACTATAGCACTGGAGCTGAGGACAGGAGGTTAGAAAATGGTCAACAGTAAAGCGTGCTCTCTGCTTAGAAAGGCAAAACTTTAGCAGTGTATCAATAGGTGCTCTGAGCACTTGTAAATAAGAAAAAGGGTGTCCTGTATTAAAAAGATTGGAAAGAAAATCTTACTAGTATAACTTGCCAATGTGAAAGAAACAATAGACTGGTGTCTCACATGAGATACATTTCAATGCTTAGAAGAGTACAAGATTGGATTTTGGGAAAACTCATCTAGGAGTAATTTCTTGGTAGATATTCAGGTGTGCACTTCACTGTCTAGATTGACACTAGACTGTCCTAGATTGAGGAGCTATTAATTTAATTCAAAAGTACTCAAATGTTTCTGTAGAGCAGTTGAGGGCATGTCTGCACCAGATGACAGGGGTTTTTTTATATGGTCTAAGTTATCAGAAGAACAGAGAATATATTACCTGTGGTAGTCTTTCTGTTAAAGAAGGAAAAATTATGTTTCAGGGTCACTACTTATAAAACTTTCAGCAACCTTTTCAGTTGTTACTGCATGCAGAAGTTATTTGCAGAAGGGATGCAAATAAAGTAGTTGTTTTGGTGCCTGATGGGCCCTACAGTACCTTCCTTAATCAAGGCAAATAAATTGCCTCTAACTCTTGGGAGGTTGGCTCCCTTCTCACTAAAGCAGTAAGTTAGTTGGATCACTGAGTTTTTCCCCTTTCCATGTAATCTTGAAATCTGATCATCTTCTCATAGAAGTAGATGGAAAAATCCTATTGACGGTAAACACTAGAAGTTTTTTCCTGAGGAGAAAGAGTGCCTTCTTGCTTAATTCTTAACTAGCTTCTGTACCCAAAACTATAAATCTTTCAGTCCCAGTTTTCTGACACACTCAAGTGGAAACTGAAAAATATCCTTATTTTAACTTTTATTACATATCGAATTTTGCAAAGATTCCTTTGCCAACACAAATGACTACAGGTTGGGAAGCAAGACTGTGAAATGGTTGAGGTATGGTGATATTCACCTAGTGAGCAGTCCAGCCCTGCTCTGAAATGCATTTCTAATGGCAGAATTCAAATAATATGTAAGGCTGTTCGAAAGAAAGCAGGAAAGAAAAGCAAGAAAGCAAGCAAGGAAGCAAGCAAGCAAACAAGAAAGGAAGAGAAAGAGAGTCTAAGTGAGATTATTCACAGCTCTATTTAGCAGTTTCAGTCCAGATCTACATTTTTGTGACCATTTCAGCTTGCTTGGACTAAAGCTCAATTGTGAGCTGTTTATTCAGATTTAGGAGGGATTTGTCTATCTTTGTTTATTTCTGCATGCATAAAATAATCTATTTTCATTTTCTCTGTGCACAACAATTACTTTGTAGTATCGGGAAGGAGGAATTGTGAGGAAGGACACGATAACAGTATTTTGGGCATCTTCTGTGCTCAGCAAGAGTTCATGTAGACTCTCATTTTGTGATGAGATCAGTTTTAAGATGATCCAGCTGTAAATGATTACCCTGGCCATGCAGGATGAAGAGTCAAAGGTGCTTTGTCCATAGTGTTAAACAAATAAATCACTTTGCTTGTTGAAATAAGCCTGAAGATATTTTGTACAAAGTGGAGCAGTGTTAAAGGAAGCAGGATTAAAACTTCCCATCTGACAGGACTCTACAGGCAGCTGCTCAGGCCACTGGGTGGTTACAGTTATATTCCTGCATAAGTTCAGTTCTCCAATGGATTTTTTTTTTTAGTTGCCTAGGGAGGAAAGGAAAACACAGCAAAATTAAATTTAAGCACAGTTGTTGGTTGAGTTTGGTTTTTTTAATCCTATTTCTATGCTGAACCAAAGGTTGTCTCCAAGGTTCTGTACGTGACTAGACAAGGGGACATATACTCTGTTTCTGGCATGCATGCATTTTGCTGCGCGTGCAGCAAAAAGCTGCTGAGCCTTCATTTCAATAGACCTTAAAACATGAATTTGGGGGTCTATTGTGTGCTTAAAGTCAAACAACTGGCTCAATACATTGCTGAATCGAGGCTGCAGCCTCTGCGAGAGGAGTGATTTTCTATCTATAAAATGAAAAGAGTGTTTACTGGTTGTATTTACAGGTGCAGTGCAGATTAAACTCAGACACCTAAAGAGACATGAAATCTGAGAGAGGCACTGCAGACAGGACAGAATACAATGGAAAACATCTTTTTGTGGTGACTTTTGGCAGTAGTTTCATTACCTGTTTTTACAATGTATTGCTTTTCTTTGTCCAACTCCCATAATAAGGATAAGATACTTGCACCATTAAATCTGGCATCTCTTTGCATAATTGGCAAGGATTTGGAGTGACCACGTGAATCAAGAACAAATGTTTTTACGCCCTGGAGTGAGAAAATACTCAGTGTTGAGTGAAAAGACACTGAATGTTTTCCTTTGGCATTACACATTTACAAATGAGTTACTCTGCCAATTGTTGCATATTATATACAAAAAGAAACAAAATATTTAAAAGGTTGTTAACTTTCATGGTACTGTGCTCCACTTGCAGTTGCACTCCGAGTAGGAGTTGGAAGTGGCAAATGCTAGGGCCTGATTTAGCTTAATGCTATTTCTGCAAAACTGATGACCTAAATGGAAAGTAGAAGAATATATCTTGAGATAGCAGGAGCCAAGGAGACAGTTTCCTCCACTCTCCTTGCTGAAAGATGTCTGTAATAAGATTTTTGGAGATACTCTGAGGATATTCCCTTTCTGGACTGTAAACGCCATTTGCTCCTGATTCACACATTCATTCCAAAATTGGACAAAATGCTCCACCTCCTCTCCAAACCACCACAACTCTGACATGTTATTCCGTGAATAGCTGAACAAGTGAAGCCTATTCTGCTGCGGAAGTGTATCTCCTTCCCTTTACACCACAGTAATCTTTGCTCCCTCTGAAGCCCTTTGTCTTTCCCACCACAATGCCTCATTCTCCCATTGATCTATACTTCATAAATTATTATTCCTAGGCCTTTTCTACATATCCACGTGTCTCCAGCCTCACCATACTTCCAGTCTCCCTTCTCCAACACCCTTTAACCTGGCTTCCTTCTCACCTTCCAAACTGTCTACCTGAACAGTTATACAGAAGCTGCTCCCAGCTGGACTCAGATGTGAACATTTTTCCCTGGTGCAGGGAAAAATGTTCTTTGGCTTCTATGAAGACAGAGAACTATATTGGTTGAGGATTTCTGTCCCCTCACCACGTTTGCTTGAAACGATCTGTTCTATTCCAGTGTTATTTGGGTGGCATGTAGCTAAATGGAAAGTCTGACTGCAGAAATCCCTTTCTCAATGTTGCTAGAATAATAGCAGATTTAAGTGTCTTGGTGTCCTTTTCTGCTGCATGGTGACCTTTAACTCCAGAGTAGATTTGGTTCAAATTACTTTTTCCAAGCATAAGTTTTTGCATTAAGAGTTTTTATATCTCAGCCGCAGAGAGGCAGGGAGAACAGATGCAGACCAAATGCTATGCCAAATTCTTTCATAGGAGTGAAGCAATAGATCCTTGGGTGATTGCATTGCTCGAGCCTATCTCGCACACTGGTTTTCCCACCTGTCCTCCAAAGACTGGTGGCCAGAGCACCAGTTTATCCAGTTTACTTTGATAAACAGTAGTTAGCACTGCTTCCTAATTGCAGGTCTGCTGTTGTAAGTAAAAAAAAATGAGGGTAATAGCACTTTACTAAGGTCCTATTTGAACATATCTATGTAAAATTGGACTGGATGATCTTTTGAGGTCCCTTCCAACACCTAAACATTCTGAGATTCTAACATTTTGTGAAATTTGTATTGTCCTGGAAGATGAATTCTGGTATCCTGAAGTTCACTAGTACTCCCATCTACTCCTCTCTCCCACGTAAAAGTGAGAGGATTTGGCTGATTCAGTCATGGCCTAGTCCCTCAAATAGGTATTCCTACAGCTACGGAAAGCCTGCTTGCTGACTGCAAAGGCTCAGCAATGCTTTTGCCATCTTACACTATGGAAGCATATCTCACCTCTGCCAGACCCAGCCCATGTTTCTTCACAGAATCACAGAATCATAAGTATTGAAAGGGACCTCTGAAGATCATCTAGCTCAACCTCCCTGTCAGAGCAGGGTCACCGAGAGTAGATCACACAGGAACACGTCCAGATAGGTTTTGACAGTCTTCCTTGGCGACATCATGTCCCTTCTTAGAGTTGTCTTGGGGTTGATTCTGTTCTGACGCCATAAGGGAATTGGCACCATCTGTTTAATTTTTATGGTTGGTGGTACTAAGGGAAAGTCAGACCTGTTATAGTAGTATATTGTTTGGCAGCCATTAATTATACAGAAAAAAAACCCCAAAACATCTATGGACAAAGCTTAGTTGCAATCAGTCCTCGACAATGCTGCATGGAAAATGATTCTCTCATGTAAAAAGTTTACATTTTACAACTTTAATTAAAAAAAAGAAAGAAAATCCACTCACATGTGGACAAATCCAAAGATTTCAAAATTTTTGAGAGAGTATCTAGCTTCTCCCATGTTCTCTCTTTTGTCCCTCTAGTCCCTTTTGTATGAATGGACATTGTCTACCATTTCTGAAACCCTTGAGGACGCTGTGGAGTCAGTTTGTTTATTTTTTTGTTCCTTTCTCTATCATTTATGTAGATGTATATTAATACCTACATAGGTGGATTAAACAAGGACTCTACTGGAATAATTATAATAAAGTCTGTTGCCTATCAACATATTAGGCTAAGCCAAAGTGAATATATTTGAGGTCCACTACCTGTAAAATTATTTAAAGATCCAGTGATCCCATGACTACTCACATATGGTGGGATGTGAAATACGACTGAAATCAAGACTTCACTTTCCCTTTGTTATGGTTGTCCTTAAAAGTAATCTTACATGAGATGTTGTCAACAAAGCCTTTGTTTGCTATTCTTACTAGTTTGCTAGATTACTATTCTAGTTTTCTGTTCTTACTTGTTCTGATAAGCTCTTAAAGATCCAACAAATCAAACTCAAAATCTAACACACCCTTCTCCCCAGTTGAAACATTTTGCATAGAGATGAAATGACTCTGCTTATTTAAAATACATTATTAAATGTTTACATTCATGTCCACAGGATGCTGTCGAGGACCACAATATAAATGAATCAAAAATAATTTCATATTATCATGGCTAGGTTTTGCGAACGAAGATATAGGAAGGGCTCTACCCACATTTGCTACAAGCTCACTGATGGCTTAAAAGGCCAGTGTGGGATAGGCAAGTCTGGTTGCAAAAGGCACAGTGGAAACTCTCCTTAGGAGGTATTGGTGAGGCACGGTTCTTTCTGCGTTGTCTTTTCTCCTCGAGACTAATTCTACGTGCGTTCTCAAAGGAGGCAGCAACTTTATCACAGAATCACAGAATGTTAGAGTTTGGAAGTGACCTCAAAGATCATCTAGTCCAACACTTCTGCCAGAGCAGGACCACCTACCCTAGAGCGCACAGGAATGTGTCCAGGCAGGTTTTGAATGTCTCCAGAGAAGGAGACTCCACAACCTCTCTGGGCAGCCTGTTCCAGTACTCTGTCACCCTCACAGGGAAAAAGTTTTTCCTCATATTTTTATGGAACCTCCTGTGTTCCAGCTTCCACCCATTGCCCCTTGTCTTGTCAGTGGACGCCACTGAAAAGAGCCTGGCTCCGTCCTTCTGACACTCCCCCTTGACATATTTATAAAACATTAGTGAGGTCACCCCTCAGCCTCCTCTTCTCCAAGCTAAAGAGACCCAGGTCCTTCAGCCTTTCCTCATAAGGGAGATGCTCACTCCCTTAATCATCTTTGTGGCTCTACGCTGGACTCTCTCAAGCAGCTCCCTGTCCTTCTTGAACTGAGGGGCCCAGAACTGGACACAATATTCCAGATGTGGCCTCACCAGAGCAGAGCAGAGGGGCAGGAGGACCTCTCTTGACCTGCTTGCTACTCCACTTCTAATACACCCCAGGATGCCATTGGCCTTCTTGGCCACAAGAGCACACTGCTGGCTCATGGTCATCCTGCTGTCCACTAGAACCCCCAGGTCCCTTTCCCCTGTGCAACTCTCCAGCAGGGCAGTCCCCAACCTATATTGGCACATGGGGTTATTCTTCCCAAGTGCAAAACTCAACACTTGCCCTTATTGAATTTCATAAGATTTCTCCCCGCCCAGCCCTCCAGCCTGTCCAGGTCTCTCTGAATGGCTGCACAGCCTTCTGGTGTGTCAACCACTCCTCCTAATTTTGTATCATCAGCAAACTTCCTGACAACATTCTCTAATCCCTCGTCCAGGTCATTGATAAATATATTAAACAGCACCGGCCTGAGCACTGACCCTTGAGAGACCCCACTAGACACAGGCATCCAGCCAGACTCTGCCCCATTGACCACAACTCTCTGGCTTCTTCCCTTCAACCAGTTCTCGACCCACCTCACTACTTGGTCGTCCAGACCACACTTCCTCAGTTTACCTATGAGGATGCTGTGGGAGACGGTGTCAAAGGCCTTTCTGATATCCAGATAGAGCACATCCACTGCACGGCCACCATCCATTCACCTGGTTATGTCTTCGTAAAAGGCTATCAGGTTGGTCAAACATGACTTCCCCTTGGCAAAGCCATGCTGACTGATCCTAATAACCTTCTTATCCTTGATACGCCTAGAGACAACGCCAAGGGTAAGATGTTCCATCACCTTTCCAGGGATGGAGGTGAGGCTGACCAGTTTGTAGTTACCCGAGTCATCTTTCCTGCCCTTCTTATAGACTGGAGTTATGGATCATGTGTCTCCACGTCTCCCGATCAGAGGCCCGAGTGGACCACTGATGGTAGTCTATATGGCCAAAACTGAGGTACTGTTTCAGAGAGTCCTTGTATCTCCTCTTTGGGGCTCCTCCGTTGTGGCAGCCAGTGGCGAGTTCACCATAGAGCAAAACCTTAGGGAGACGGTGATCCGCCATCCTGGAGACGTGCCCTGCCCAAGCACAGCTGCGTCCTCAGCAGCATGGCCTCAATACTGGTGACCCCTGCCTGTTGAAGGACAGTAACATTAGTCATGTAGTCAGTCCAGTGGACGTTTAGGATTGTATGGAGGCAGCACTGATGGAAGCGTTCGAGGAGTCGCAGGTGGTGGCGGTAGATGTCCCATGATTCAGACCCATATAAAAGAGTAGACAGTACAATGGCTCTGTAGACACTAATTTTTGTGCTTTTCTTCAGGTGTTTATTGCACCAGACTCTTTTATAGAGTCTTCCAAAAGCTCTTTAGGCCTTTGCTAACCTGTTGTCTATCTCTTTGTCAGTCTTACCATCCAAGGAAATGATGCTTCCTAGATAGTTGAACTACTGGACTGACTTAAGCTCTGATTTGCCTATGGTGATGTGGGGATGATGGAAGACTTTCTGAGGTGTAGGTTGGTAAAGAACTTCTGTCTTCTTCAAGCTGACTTCCAGCCCGAAAAGCTCAGCAGCCTTTCATATACTCTAGGGAAGATAGATCTATCCATGGTTACTACAGTTGATGGTCAGGCTTCAACCTTGGCCTCTGCAAGACCCAGAGCTATGGTGTACTGAAAGGAAAGCCAGAGGTAAGGCTATTTTAGAAAAACTGTATTTTTAATAATATCTTCCTACATCCATTATTGGCCAATATGGTACACAAGATGCTGGACTAAAGTGATTTTTGTTTTGATGCAATACAACCATTTTTCTTATTAAGATAAATATTAGCAGGTAACAAGATAGGCATTTAATCTAGTTTCAAATATTTTTCTGCAATCAGATGTGATTCAAAGCAATTAAATGCCTGTCATGTTTTAGGGATTATAAAATTATTTATTTTCTAGTTAAATCCAACTGATATTGCTGCGGAGTTTTACTTGAGTTTTCTACAGGTGCTAAAGTATTTCTAAGATTCTTGTGAGTTCTGCTGTTATTCTGTAACTGGGAATTTTTCAAAAGCGAAACTTGCTTCACATGCTATAATCATTATACCTCAGAGTGGGCCAAAACTAGAGCTTTATGGAGAAAAAAACCCTCTGGTTTGTGGAGAACTTCAGAACTTTGTTCCAAATTCTAGTGTCAAAATTTTAATTAAAAAACCTGAAAACTAATTTTAACGGCTTGTTTTCATCTTGACTTTTAAAGATGTACCACAACATAAGAAGTCATTTGCAAAAGAAATATCAATACATTTTTTCCTCGAAATATCAAAACAAGTTGCTTTTTTTAAAAAAAAAAACCCCAAACTTCACTACATATTTTTATTTCGATAGAACTTAATTTTCTGACAGCAATCCTGTTCTGTCAAAGCTGACCTGAACCATTGTAAACATAAGCATAAGAAGAGCCAGAAAAACCTGTTCCTAAACTCAGATTTTCAGATACTGATTTGTGAAAATATATACCCCCTTTCAGGCTCTGAACTTGTCCAACCCACTCCCCAGTTTTGATCAATTTACATTACTCCTTCATTTCATATTTTTCCAGACAACATCAATGGCTTTTATCATACCATTGTGAAATTCTATTGCTCTGTATTAAGAACCACTCAAATAGATTCAGACTAATGCCCAATACCACGATCACCTGTACTTCCTACAAAAGCATATTATAAATTCTACTAAGGGTTGTTTGCAATGCAGTCTGGTTTCTGAAGCTTCCAGACAAAAATGCCTCTCCTATTCCTAGCAAGCAGACAAGACATTGCTTGAATTTATTTTATACAAATGCAGTTGAGTTTGTAGAGAGGTGACTTTTTTTCACCCCTGTTTTTTCCTCATATTGTAATTTACACCAATGATTTAAGGAACTATCTGTTTTTCTTGTGTCAATGCTTCTTAGTCCTGTCTAAAAATGTTATTTACACAAAGCTTAAAAAGGAGACAAGCAATTTTCCTTCCAAATGAATGTTCAAGATGAATGGCAGCTATTATGTGATTGACAGCCTAAGTAGATTCTGTATCTTAAAAGCTGTCTTTGGCTGCCATTTGACAATCTTTTGGAGAAGAAAACGCTCGAACACATATAAGCATGGTACTATAGCACAAGGTTTTAAAGGCCAATTGGATAGTTGATGCAATTTCCATTTTATTTGGGAAAGTTTCTATTTCAGTACTTATATCATGTAAGAAATTAGGAATGTATAAACATCTCTTAAAAAAAAGTCTCTAAGTGGTTTACTCAGCAATGAATGTATAAAGCTATTTTTCTGTCATCTAGATACGCCTGCAACCAAGAAGCTCTTGAACTAACTTGCCATTTCTACTACTTGGACTTACATAAGGAAAGTCAATCTGAATTTGCTAAATTGAGGAGAAAACTTCCAATTGGGTTTTGTTAGGTTTTTCGTTTCAGCCATATTTCTTCTAATTCATTCATCTCAAATTCTCTTCTTTTAGGTTCCAATTTGTAAAGTAGGCAAGTATTTTGCAATCGAAGTATTCAGTAGTGTCCTGGTTTGAGAGCCCCAGAACAAAAGGTCTCTGGAGCTCCTATCACTGGTGATAATCACAGGGGAGAAGGAGGGGAGGCTGTGCCTATGGGGAGGAGAGGACGGGTCAGGTGACCAAATGGACCAATCACGGTGTTCCTTCCCGTGGTGCTGAGTATATAAGGGCTCCTAAGAAGCTCCTAGGCTATTTAATCCCTGTTTTGTTGGAAGGGTTGCTATAGACTGTTAATCAATTCTCTCTGTGCTGCTGGTGTTCCTGCCTCCTGTTTTCACACTACAGAGGAGCACTATTTGACAGAACAGGTTGTCTTCCCCCCCATTCCTGAATGGGAGTGGCATGGCTTCTTTTCTGGGTTGGTGTTTTTTTGGTGTTTTGGGTTTGGCGGGGGGGGGGGCGGGGGCGGGGGGGGGGGGGGGGGGCGGGCGGGTGGGTGTTGTGTTTTTGGTGGTGGGTTTTTTTTTTGACTGTCATCATAACTATGGACTTGGGTGCTCCCACCTCATGCTGAGTCCAGTTTGGGTTGTTTTTTTCCTGCTCGGGACCTAGTTATCATCTGGAAGGTGTTGGTTCTGTATTAACATATTCTCTTGTATCTTTGAATGTATTTGTATACTTTATAATAACATCTTCATTTTCAGTGTTGTTGTTAGTATTAATCTTCTTTATTAAACTGGTTCAAGTTTTCTTTTCAAACTCGAGGTTCAAGTCCCCGGTTCCCCTGTTATCCTCCACTG
The DNA here is from genome assembly GCA_020746105.1 of Trogon surrucura. Lineage (NCBI taxonomy): Eukaryota > Metazoa > Chordata > Aves > Trogoniformes > Trogonidae > Trogon > Trogon surrucura. The sequence continues at coordinate 60,461,170 of CM036618.1, forward strand.
GGAGGGTGTAGGAGGGGGATAATTTTCCATATATCAGGAAAGAAATATTGCTTACACAGTGCTTTGCCAAGCAGAAGGTCTTTTGCAAAGTTGTGTGAAGGAGGCAGTTGATCAAATTTTCCATTGTGCATTAACAGCATGTCATCAGGAATGTTAATTTCTTAGTGGTAGGACAGATTCTTGGGCTGAGGAGACATTTTCAAAGGGTAGTCAGTCTGACCTTTTGCACCACAATAGTATTTTTAACACAGAAGTGGTCTAAGGCACGGTACCTACTTAGAGGAATTCACTATGTGTCTCCCTGCCCACTAGTGCCAAGTCAGCTAGCCAAGCCAACTCTTTGCACAGTAGGAAGGGAGAGAGATCTTAAGGGTGGCATCTGTGAAAAAACAGCATTCTGTGTAGTATAATAATCGTCGAGAAACAGAGAATATAGATGAGCTAAAGTTGAAAGAGTGTGCTTTTCTCTACCTTGGATTACATCTCTGAGTTCTCTAAGCCAGCCCTTATAAAAATGCATAATGATGTAGTGGTGCCTACTGTCTTCTCTTGCTGTTCAGGTGGATTGATGAAGCATGTAATGGCCCTAATAAAGAAAAAAAGAGAACAGAAATAAAGACTATGATATAAAAATTAAGAAATTAACCTGAGTTCTAGTAAATCTTGATGAGTTTCTTTACCGTAATGCTTTTGGGGCAGAGTTATCAGCTCTATCTCATGTCTTTACTCAAAGATTGAATAATTGTTCATTAGTATGTAACTTGCTATGAAATAATTTCATAATAGGTGGTATCAAAGGTACCCAACTCAAACGAGTTGGGTACTCTTCTGCCTTTCAGGGAAAATTGATGACTAAAGACAAGTCCTCTAAATCATAACTAACTGCTCTCTTCACTGGGTTTTCAGATGTGAGTGGGTGGAGGTTACATTTAGACTAGACATAAGGAAGAAATTTTTTTACAATGAAGGTGGTCAAACACTGGAATAGGTTATCCAGAGAGGTGGTAGAAGTCCCCTTCCTGGAAACATTCAAGATCAGGTTGTATGGGGTTCTGAGCAACCTGATCTGGTTAAAGATGTCCCTGCTCACTGCAGGGGGGTTGGACTAGATGATCTTCAGGGGTCCCTTCGTTCCCAAAACATCCTATGAATTCAGGGGAAAAATAAGCAGATAAAGAGAGTTACTGTTCTTGCTTGGGGTTTGGGCTTTTTTAATGTTATCCAAGGAGAGGACACCATGTGTGTTTTTCATGAGTCCTAGACGTATCATAAGGACCTATGTGCTTTGGGAATGTCCATGACGAGATATTTGGATGCCATGGGAACTTTACTAATAGCAAATTTAACATCTAAGGGCTTAATATGACATCAGAGAGACAATATGTACAGTGTCTTGTTGTACTGTGATCAACACACAACGTGACAATCAGGAGATTTCAGGCAGTGAGTTGCAACTGTCAATTTAATTTCATTTGCCAAGTTCTGACTTCATGAACTGTCCCCATGTAAGGGAAGGCTGAGCCTTTAGTTATTTGTAAATCCTTCTTATGCCATAGAAGATGGCACATACTGGACAGTACAAATCAGTAACAACCAATAAGCAGTCTTCCACTCAGATATATTTGATATTGGATTCTGGATGTGGTTTTTTATCATCAGCTTTTAAATATTGGGGTTTTTGAGCAAGGTGATCTAGTTATTTAAATGGTTTTTTATGAGCAAGGTGATCTAGTTATCAGATATGCTGGAAACAAAGTGCTCTGCTGCTTGTGTAGGTCTTCTCTGAATTTCTCTGATATGAAGAATGGAGAGGTCCTTGTGCCATTACTTTTTGTTTTAAAAGCAGAATAAACAGTATAAACAGTTCTATGCAGACTTCCAGTAATATCCCTTAATTTCCAAACCTTAATCAATGAATTCAGGAAGATTTCTTCTTTTTTTTTTTTTTTTTTTTTTTTTCTCCTCTGTAATGTCCTTTGTCCCTTGCTTACCAATGTATCTCACTGCTTTTGGGTCAATTCTCCAAAAAAGATTTCAAGTTTGAAACATCTCTGGTAAGAGTATTTTTTACTATCTCTGAAATTTAAGCATCAGGAACCTTGAGATTTTCTTTCATTTTGAATAAAGTATCAAGAGTGAACACATGAACTTGCCAGCATCCCTGAATCAAGTTTATTTTTAATTAAAAATATTGATTTGGGATGGAAAATGAGGAGGAAGGATTTAAAGGAGAGAAACTATTCCTTCTTGAAAAATACTCTTAGAGTGTAAGAAATTGGATGAAATTAAACACATAAGATCAAAATTGCAAGGAGCAGATCTGAGAGATTATGAAATATTTAGAGAAATTCTAATAGAAATCATACTGAAGGGCTGCTGATATTCAGCAGAGGTGAACGAGCCACATTACCCACATTTTGTCTTGAACTATTATTAAGGGGATGTGAGCACTTCATACTTTTCTGGTGGTCTGGATATGAGTAAGGATTAACACAGCAAGACATCATCTTGAAAGCTCAAGTAACAAGAATGTCAGTGTCTGTCCTCTCATTAGTTGCCATTAATAGCAGAATATGAATCTGAACTGGATTATATTTGCAGCTCTCTGGGACTCTACTCAGATTTTTGACAGATTTGATGAACCTTACATGTTGTAATGGTTATGCATGCCATGTGTCAAGGTACGATCATAGAAGAGCTTTCTACTGGTAGCTTCTGTCTGCAGTGCCTTGACCTAAAGGCACAACACTCCAGTGGTCCAAGAACATCCTGCACTAGACTGTTCTGTTGTCTGCTTGATGCATGTGACCCAAGCTTTTCTCCTCTGTTTTCTCTTTTGTTTCTGAAAAGAATTCCCCCTCTTCCCCATTTCATTTGGCAAACCTTGGGAAGATAGAATTTCTCCCTCTACATTTTTGTATACCTTAGAGAGTCTTGGCTTTCTGTGTATTTAAAATTCAAAAATTCTGTACTTCCCCAGCTTTGCATTTGGAAACTCATTTCAGACTTCCTCAGTAAAAAGAACTACTGTAGAGGGTATTTCTGCTTTGGTTATGTCAAGATATTTTAACAGCAGCAAGCCTGTCAAAATATGTTTAAGAACCAATAGCACTTTTGAAGACTAAGTGGGTTTGTTTTTTTTTTCCAAGCCTTTTCTTCTGTGGAGAATGTGGAACATTTTACGCACACAAAGGATACCATTGGAGAGACATAAAATTTTAAAGAATTATTGAATATGAGCACCAGCTTCCCTCTCCTCAGCCATGCCTTGGATCTCTTGTTTATGTTATGCTTCTATCCTTCAAGCATCTGTATGGAAGACTTTCCATGAAGACCTTGGCTTTTTCCAACACAGTCCAAGAAGATGTAAGGGCAAGTAGCAAAAGAGAGCACAGTGTGAAGCAGAATTTTCTTTTAAGTCCATTGCCTGGAGGTGGGTTTATTTTATGTCACCTGTTTTTCTTTTGCCCATCCTCACTCCAAACTCTTATTTCCTGTGGCTCCTGCTGTGTGGGTACACAATCCTACAAAGAAGTCCCAGGAAGCAGAAGGAGCTACTCTTTCCACTCAAGCACAGATATTTGCATGAATGTCGGATCCTGGCCTGCCTATTCAGCCCTAGAAGTACTTGATCTTGCACCCACTGAAGACAATGACAAATGTTGCATAGATTTTAGTGGTTCAGAAAAAGGATTTATTCAGCTTTGCTCTGTGACACCTTCAGCCATCCTAAGCTATGTAAAACCAGATTCATCTTGATCTTGGCTGAGAGAGATGACAGGAAAAAAGATGATTCAGTGGGATATGATCTTTCTTGACTCTTAATCAAAGTGCAGTGTGATATTGCAAGATATATGTTTTGTATGTGTGTGTATCTAAGTATCAGATGTACGTGAAATAAAACACAGATTAAGATGTGTGGCATAAATCATGCATATAACATTTTTACACACTCTCAACCCACATACATACATGCATGATTATTATACAAATGCACATATATTTTTCCTATGTGTATGGTGCTGACTATGTGCTTTTCTGTAATTACTGTCCATGTGCAATCTGCCAAAATGTGATCCTTTAAGACCATGGCTCCTTTGTAAGTGGAAAGCTGCTAGCTGTGGTGTATATAGCTAAGCTCTATTTTGGCAGTGGTCTTCATTTCTACTTCAGAACCCTCCCTCCCACACATACACATTTCCAGTCTGTTTTTTTTTCTGTTTTTTTCATTTTAGTTCGTACCCCAAACTATTTAGTAATATTGCAGTGTTGAGCACAGCAGCTGTTTCATGAGCATCTTATTCAAAGAGAGCACAGTCTCACAAATAAAGAGGAGCAAAGAAGGGAAGCAGACTGTGTGGGTTGCTCATTCTGGAGGATACAGGGAGGAAACTGTAAATAAAAACATTCGTGATGCGCTTAGATGTATAAACTGTCTGGCTTTGTACCAGCCACTTGTTGAACAGTAGGAAGACACCTGTCTACTGCTTCGCATAGATTTGAACGTAAGGTCTGGGAGGATCAAGACCTCTAATGTTGAGTTTTTCTAATGCACATTTAGACCACAGCACAATACTTGTGATTATCAGGCATGTACAATGATTACTTTCGCAGCAGTGTGCAAAGGTACTCATGGACCACTGCTTGGATTCTTCCTGAAGTGTGCCTTTTTTTTTTTTTTCTTGGTAACGTCCCTTATGGGCTATATTTCCTCTCTTTTGTCTCTATCTCTGGAGTTCTTTCAATACTTAGTTCTTTTTTTTTACTGTATTTTCATTTGATTCATTTATGGATCTGATCCAGAGACTGCTAAGCTCACAGTATAGGCTTCAAGAGACTCGGATCATTAATAGGCATTTAAGAAAGGTGTTAAGGGAACTGCTCTGGGGCTTAAAACCCATTAGACGTCCATGAAGCCAGGTATGGTGGTATTTTTTTTTGTCTGCTCTATTCTGATTAATATGCCTTTCACTTCCCAATCTGCTTTATTTCATCAGAAGTTAATTCTGCAGGACATTATAACTCAGTAACAGCATTCATTCTTAATTATTTTGCTTTATCTATGATGTGTGAACAGTCATGAAACATGTGGGTTTGGGGAGATTAATAGCTTTTCCCTTTTTTCTGCCTTCTGTTTCAAAATGTGAGGGAGGAAAGCATGACACTTGCAGGCCCCTGTCAGAGTGTGCTTGGGGTAAGGGAGGCAATGCTGTCATCATCCCTTGCATTAGTGTTAGGAGGTTCTGCCTCAAACAGCTTGAGCACGCAGCGTGGCAATTGCCGAAAAGGCTGCCTTCATGATCCCATTAATCTACCCCCTAAGGGATCCACAGCAATTATAACAGCTAGGGAGGCCCAGATGGAATACCCCATAGATGAGGGGAAGGGGAGAGGCAGCAGACATTTTCAGGACTGTATACGAGCTGTGCTGTAAATGTTCCTCCACCTGCACTTTCAACTGAGAGGGCTTGGTGCTGAGTCTGCAATTGCACTGAGTGGTCCCTTTACATATTGTGTGGGATCTGATAAATTTTTGCAGGATTTTTTCCAGCTGTGCTCTCATCACGTTGATTTAATGGCCCTTAAGAGAAACCATAAAAGTGCTTTCTGGTTAGTGGGCCCCAGCTGTTCCTCATAGTATTGCATAATAGAGCAGGCTGAGTTAACTATAGATTAATGATTATGAAATGTCTTGCTTAACCATATAATTTTTCAAATGTACAAGGCATTGGACAAAATGTGGTTCACTGAGGTAAAAAGATGACTATGCTCGCAAAGGAAAAAGGCTTAAGAGGTGAGGTATATTTTAATCTAACCAAGATAATGTTTTCCACAGACCAGCCATGGCTCTGACCAGTCATTTCGTGATATATGTAAGTCATATGTATGCATGTATGCACATGCATGCTTCCATGCTTCTCTTCATGTGTGTTTTCCCTTAAGGACCGAAGGGTGATGGCTCACTGCTGGAAGCATTTCTCTGTTTTCATCACCAGGCAACAGTGCAAGAAGCCAACATATCATTTGAGAATTATCAGGCTCTCTGATGAGGCTGAGGCATTGCAAGGCTGAGGCTTTGCAAGACTCTATGAAACGGAGGATTCCTACATTGTACTGTCGTATGAGCTGCTGCTCTCCTACCAGCTCTGGAGCAGTTGAGCAACCGGGTAACTGGAGAAGCATTAGGGCCTCATCCTACTCCCACTGAACTTGGTGGTCAAACTCTCTGTTGACTCAAGTGAGGAGGTGGGGTCATGCTCTGCATGGGGGAAATGTGCTCTGTGGGACACTGCTGTACCAAGAAGCTTATTTATAAAGTTTCGTAAGAGCTCAAGGTTCTCTGTGATTGCTATAAAGGGATAACATAAGTAAAAGAAATTATAAAAGTGAGGGTCCAGTGTTGTGCTTTTTGGTAAGTAAGACAAAAATGTATGCACAGGAGAGCTAAAGTACCATTCACGGATTATCAAGGAAAAATCTCTGTGATAATAAGGGACCAGGACAAGATACTGTTTAAAGTAAAATAGTCCTGATGAGACCCTGGATTGTTTCTATTCCTCTGCTTCACCTACTATTACAGCACTTCAATGGTTGTAAAAGTTATATGTGCTTTTCTTAAACTACATGCAAAGTAGAAAACAAAAAATAACATACAGAACGGAATATAAATAAATGTATTTTAAAACAGATTGTGAAAAGCCAATAACAATTTCACTAGCAGGCATAAAACCACAGAAAACCCAAAGCTGCCTCTGGTGCCCTAAAATGCAAGAAAGCCTGAATTTGATGTGCAACATCCTGAAATCAGGTGCAGACTCCTTTTGTGCCCTTTTTCCCCAGAAGTGATGAAGCCTGCAAGAGTTTTTACGGGGTATAGTCCAAGTATCTTATTTTTTCAGGTGATCCTGGACATTTAAAACAATATAAATAATGTAAGACGAGAAACAGTCAGCAATATTAAGCAACCTAAATTAAGAGGAATATTGAAAGCTTAAAGTATGGAATTTTTATGGGTTTTTTTTTCCTTTCAAAATTATTAAAACACAAATGAGAAAACTCCCTTCTAAGTACCTGCAGCTCAGCAAATGAATATCCAAAGTTGGGAAGCTACACCACGGACTCAGTGGCTGTTGTCAATCGTCTGTTTTGATGGTGTGGATCATTTCAAGCAACTAAACCGTGAGGTTTTTCTCTCTTGGATTTGCCAAAGCTGGATGCAACATGTCACTTGGAAGAATATCTTTAAGGCTGGTGCCTGGATCAGGGCATTGAAATGACCACCCTGATTGTTTTAAAAAAGATTTTGAGTATATACCTTAAACCATCTAAGGAAGAAACAGCACCATTGGAAATCTAGCTGCTACTGATTTTTTTATGCATCATTGTCTGAGCTTCTAATTTTAAGCAGAAAGTGTTTTGGGTTTTTTTGAAAATAGGCAAATATTTTTATTTTTATGCTATATCTTTAAAAAGAGCTTTTATAGCTAAGAACTACAGGAGATATAGAAGAATTAAGTATTGTTGTCTTCTCTATTTGTCAGTGTCATCAAAATTTGTACTTCTGCCAGGTGAATTTTGCAGTGCTTAGAGCAGAGACAAGGTGTAAATTTCAAGAGGTATAGCTTGCCAGCTGTTGGATTTTCATGTTAAATTGCTTGAGCCTGAATTAATTTCAGATACGTGCAGAGTAATCTTGGTCTTTTAGGACTGAGCTGGCTGCAAAAGGAAGTACGTGGCCTACACACCTTCCTTATGTTTACCCACAAAGCAGCAGCCTCTTTTATGTGCTTGTGGGAAAAACCAATTGTTTCCTTCCTCTGGAACAGGAAACCACAGTCTGTTCATTCTGGTAGGTCCACTATGACTGAGCATATTCCATCAACAGCCTCTGCTTATGGCAAAGGGAAAAGAGTTTACTCTGGATTTCTTCCTAATGCAATTAAGAAACAATTTAAATTACAGGAGGTACAATGATTAGCACAGAACCACTTGAAACATGGCAAATTTAGAGTCTGAATTTCAATCCCACGTGGATGTTTCAGGGATGAATATGACCCAATGACGCTCTGGGATGGGCTTCTTAACCAGATGCAAATAAGGGCATTCGGGAAATCTGTTTTAGACATCTTTGTGCAGGTGTTATATGAACATAAACAGAAGTGGCGTAGATGTTATAGGTATGGAACGATAACAAAAGTTCGAAATGGAAAGATGGAAGTGGAAGGAGTCTTTTGAATTGTTTGTCCTCTCTCAAACATATAGGACCATATGCAGAAGCATTTCTCTTTCTGTAATCTTAAGTGACCTTTCTCATGTCTGCTTAATTGTGTAGTGTCAACCAGACTTATGAAGAGTTTCTCTTGAGGGACAGTACAAGGGAAGCATTGACTGAAGCAGAAGCTGAGATGAGGCGCAGAACTCTTTTATCTTCCACAGACACAGTAAACAGTGATGATGAGAGCTCATCAGACACTGGTTTTCAGACTTCACCTATTATTTTCTACTTGTGACTCTCAACTTCTTTCCTGTGAGCTTTCAGTCTAAAGTCTTTACTATTTATCTGTTTGAAGTAGCCATTAAAACATCCTAATGATGATATGAATTAGAGTAAAAACAGCAGATTTTCTTGGAAATTAAATACACTTCTTTGTTAAAAACTTACAATGAACGAGTAGAGCTCTGACCAAGAAGGTGAATGACGCTTAGCTGTTGTGTGCAGATTATAAGACAAAATCCTTTGTGAAAAGAATTGCAAATGATTCTTCTGAGATGAGAAATATGAAATAAGATTGAGTAATCAGAAGAAAGGTTGTTTTCTCTGATGTTTGTTACATGATGTTTCTTCAGGTTGATCATTGCATCTGGTTAGGAGATCATGTGCAATGTGAAGTGCATAGTCAAGCGCTCTCTGTTTCTAGAAGAGAAGATATTACAGTGCAACACTGGAGAAACACAACAGTGCGGTGAGGTCCAGAGCAGTGATTAGTGGCTCTAATCTGTTTCACCGGTGCATCATGACAGAACCTAAAAGAAGTCCTTGCAAAGTGGGCTTGTGCAGACTGAGTTAGAACAAGGGCTGTGGAGATTGCATTGTGCTGATATGGTAGGAAACAACAGGCAATTTTATAATGCCAAAAAAGGAGCCCAAGCATTTCAAGAAGGAAATACTTTTTGCAGTAATATGATTGCAGACTATCATTTTGCTCCATAGACACCAAATTATTGCATAAATACTTGTCCTTCTATTTTAATGCTGCACTGCTGCTTTTAAAATTTCATAATAATATATACTGGATCATTCTGAGAGGAGAAGGAATTCACACATGGACCTAGCAGTCTGATTAGGAGACCATACTAACAGGACAATTTAGAGGCAGGCCCAAAGACTGATCTCCTGAAAGGTACCTTTTTAATTAAAACAACTTGGTTATAAATAGGTGTAATATTTTATCTGTAAGGAAGGGTCAAAACTGGAAAAGAGGAAGAAGGTAAGGTTGAAATACTTCACTGGCGGTGTGGACCATGGTATGTCTCAGGAGGACCATTACACCCTGTCTAGAGGAACCTGAAAGATGTATTTAAATCTAGTTGTTGTCCAGATTGTTCATGATGGTCATGTGATATTTTAGGTTGAGGGTTTCAGACTTGCTGAACGCAGCTGTTCGCTTATCTGTTGTGCAGACCCTAAGAACGGAGGAAAACAAGGCCTACACAGTGAGAACCAGCCGAAGGAGGGAGTCTTGTGACGACAGGACGGCCCTGTTTTGGCTAAGGAGCAAGGCCGCATGGAAGACTAACGATGTGAAATCCAAATCATGTTGTAAGTATATCAAGAAACTCTGTTTTGCCTTATAAATATAGTGCTATGAAGTGGGGAAAAAAAAAAAAAACCCCAAACCAACTTAACTCAGTAATACAGTCAAAACCTTTCCACTTTTTTTAGGGTAAAGACATCTAAGTCCATGTCTCTTAGTAATATTATATTTAATTTTTTATATATTTTTTTCAGTATGGGGTGGCCTCAAGCCCGTAGGCAAGAAGATACCTCAGCCTTTCAGTCTGAAACCAAACAATGAGCAGTACAGTACTAGTAATATAGTAGCTGGTACTATATCGAAAACAGTAGTCAGAGGATTTATGGAAGTCATCAGCATGGCCAGACATTACAAATAAAACTGTGTCCTAACAGTGCTAATTAATACTACATTTAGTCTAAACATTGTTGGACTTTGTGACAAATTTAACCTGCCCTTGAGTGAGGAAGAAATAGCTTATTATGAAGATGAGTCATTCTGAGGAAAAGTTTTACTGGTGGTAAAGATCGTCATTACCTGATGATCAATTCATTTAAGATTTACAGAAGTAATCTCTTCTATCGACCTGCCCAAGCTGGATGTCACAAGATTAAATACACATGGGAATGGCAGTAAGGCTATAAATCTTGTTATTAAATAAATTGGGATGAGTCATGAGGTAAAGATTTTGGATGTGAAAGTTTACATATTTTTCAGCTCAGTGTTTGTTCATTTGTTTGCAAACACTTTTACTTCATTAGATATCCACTGTCAGAAGGAAGAGAATGTGTAGTGAGAGTCTTGACCACTTGCACTCTGTCTCTGTTCCAAATTAAGCAGTCTAATGTTAGCTAAATGCTAAAAGGTAAAATAAGTGAAAGCTCTCAATAATTGTCTTATCACTTTTAATTGGTTCCCAGAGACCAAAAGTTCACATTGAGCAGTACGGAAGAAAATACCAGCATCTGTTTTGTTTCAAGAACAGCCAACACCAGTGAAATTAATTGGTATTTGTAGATTTACCCTTGTGCCAGCCTTCAAATGACAGAGGTTTGGAAAATTAATTTCCACCTGAAGAACAGACGGTTCCATTTTTTATCAGTAAAACATATTACTTTTTAGTAAAGAAAACACCATTAAATGAATAGCTGGGCTAAAATCTTTTCAGTAACAAAGAGAATGATATAATCATGAAAGAAGGCAGCTTCATTATAGTGTCAGCATTTAATGACTGAAAAATTTGATATATTGTCAAGCTCCTCCGAACGAATTAAAACCTGCTGAATAGGTGATTTTTTTGTTATTAAAAACGTTATTCCCTTAACATTTTAGGAAGGAGTTTTCCTATATGACCAGCCACAATGTTTTCTTAGATCAAAACCACAATCCTTCAGAGTGTTTAAATTGTTCCATCCCTCTCAGCAATATGCTAACTCGTAAAACAAGATCAAGCATGAACATAAGCAAAATGTACATGCAATGGCACACCTGATTTGCATGTGCAGCTGAGAAATTATATGTCAAATGGCTGGACCTACTGCAAGCACAGCTCTGGCAACAATCTCACTTTTTTAGTCTTCCACAGAATACTTTTATGTTCGGTCTTTTTGAAAACATCACTTAAATCGAACTGTGAAACTCATGAATTACGGGAGGAATGTCCCAAATCGTAATCCTTAGTTGAAATGTAATTTTTTCTGGAGAATTAATTTTATACTTCTACATGTATACCAAAAGAAATAATATAATGGAAATCATGGGGATCCATGGAGCCTTGGTTGTGTCCATCAAAATAAATCATTCCAAACTGAAACTTTGTCCCAATTAACTTAGGTGAAGTTTGATCACATTTCATTAAAAATCCCCAACCAAACCAGTTTCACATGGTTCTAAATATCACTACAATTTTTTTGATAGCTTTAACTTTTTTTTTGTGATTTACTTTGTATAAAATACTTATTTAACCTGTAAAATCAAAAGATAACAGAAGCACAATTTAGTATGGATTTTCTTCTGAACTACTAGTACGACAGTGTAAGGACTCAGAAGCTTCATGAATATATGAGCTAGTGCAGCCAAATGAATTTGCTGAATATGCGTTTTAATAATGTTAACAAAATAACTTCTACTTAAAATTTGGCTAAACATGCTTCCAATGACTTTTTTTTTATTTTGTGTGTGTGTGGAGAAGGCAGTACAAATAATCAAGTACACAACTATTTTTTCAAGTCTTGCAGATAGCAAGCATGATCTCAAAGTGACTTCAGTGATGATTTCTATTAAAAGGTTTCACATTAAAATACTTTGTGTAATGTAAACCAGATTGGCTTGGCTGAAGCACGATTTTCAAGCAGTTTTAGAGAGCTGTTGTTAACAGAAATGATCACTTTGGTAAGCTAATGGCAATTGTATGCAAATTCTGGAGTATGCCACAGACTTACTATTTGTGGTAAAGTTGTGGCAACTTTCTTAACAAGACTGACGGAAAATTGCCAGTAGCAGGAATTGCTGGCAACCTCAAAACTGCAGCTGTGGTTATCCTCTCAGATTACTGAGAAATTATAGCAGCGTTTGTAACATAACTTTAGCTTATTACACTGAGAGAGAAAGTGAGAGAAGGGACACTGAAGAGAATAGTGCAAAGGCAAAGAGAAATAACAGATCTGAGCAGTCCTGGTTCATCTTGGTGGAGACAAAATGGCTGCCATCTCCAAGGCCATCAAGCTTGATAAGAGTAACCAATTTTAAACTACTCGTTTATTATTGCTAGATTGTAACTCAGCTTCCTCAAAAAGGAGCTAGAGTGACTGTTTTGCATTTTGTAAGGATGCAGTTGACGACCACGGTTGAGCTTCCAATGGTGTTAGTAAGTCCTCATCCCCTCTAATATTCTGACCCTTCAGTGATATCTTGGCTCAAGACAGCTAAGTGCAGGGATTTATTGATGTCTAAGGTCTGAGACGGCTGATGACAAACTAGAACAGAAACCTAAAACATTGAGGCATAGATCCAGCCACATATTTGAATAATGCCACTGCAGTCCCAGTAAATTAAGTGTTGAGTGCCTCTGAAGAACTTCACTGGGGTCTTGAAAGGCCCGACTTCAGCAGCAGTTCAGATCCATAGTTTCTCTCCAACCTGGACAGTCCCCTAGATCTCGATTCTCTTTGGGTATTTTCTTGTGCATCATGAATAAGGTTTCATGGATATAAGAGAGTTGACTGAGAGCAGTGAATGTAAATCTAATAGAGCACTGAAGTAATTGGTTTACTGAGGAATGAACGCCAAGTGACTTGGAGAGAGAATGAGAATGAGAGAACCAAGAAAAACAAAAAATTAACAGGGTTTATATTAGATTACACACATGAACTTCATTTTTCTAAAAGTATATATTCAACGTTTAACCCCACCATGTATTTGTATTACAGTTATCTTTGAAGGTGGCATCCCTGAAATTCCTTAGATAAAGATACCAGGGTTGTCTTTATTCAAGTTTTTTAATTGGTATTTTTGATTAAATTTCACCTGTGGCTGAAGCTATCTCATACTGTGACTCCAAAAAAAAACCCAAGTGGCCCATTTTTTTAACATTGGTCTTTCTTCTGTAAGAAAAACTTGCAACTTTACCTGAGTTCAAGAGGGTTGCTTATTCATAGAGGTTATCTAACTAAATTTGGAATTTCTTGGGATGGTTATATGGGAAGCACATAGTTTAGTATATATACAGCATCATTTCCTGTATGTGTACAGGAAGGATGAAGAAGAAAAAAATTAAAGAACAGGTAAAACTGGGTGACATCCAAAGGGGAAGTTCTCTGCTTGAGTGTTGGGAACTGGCGAGAGAAGAACCTGAGAACTCTTGCACTGAAAGACACATGAAAAGGTGATTTCTGCTACCAACTAGTTTGAATAGATGATTAAGTCAACAGATGTATCGGATACAGAGAGAGCTAGTCAAGTGTTGTCAGAAGCTTAATTTACTAATGTTTATGTATCAGGAGTTGAATATTGATCAGAAATGGCTGAATTCACAGCGTCAGCATTTGATTTGCCTAACCACTGTAAAATCAGACACTGATCTTGATGTTTCTTGTCCACATTTATATGCTGTTTCTAGAAATTAATAACTTCTAGAGAGTACTATAAAGTTAGATGCCCACTCGCAGGCTCAAGGTTTTATTAGACTGTTATTTGAGATATGAACTAAAGTGTTTCAAAGAAGTCATGTATCTTTTTGATGAAAGTTCCAGAGAATAAACTGTCCCTAGAGGCAGAGGAACGGAAGAAAATGAGAAAAAAAAATATCCTTAGTGTTTAATTAAAGTTTAAATTCCAAATTGAAAGTTTAGGCTAGATATTGCTTTGCACATTTTTTAGCTTTGGATGACTTTACATAGATCTTTCACTGCTTCTAGAGCTTAGGAAGAGTTCTTCTAGAACAATGTTGCCTTGTCAAATCTCCGTTGAAATTTGTTGTTTGACCTTGTTTCTCAGAGACTTAATGCAATGATATTTCATAGGGCAACACTGAGGAACTAAAAATAGATTTGTGGAAGTACGCAGGATTTGCTAAAACTTACATTTGGTCTATGTGAATTTATACAGTCCGTGACTTAATTTTTCAGGTCAATAGCCAAAATGGAAACTAAGCAAGAGTATGTGGTTTGAAACCTGTATTTTTATTTGTTTTTGCTCTTCTGCTTACTTTATAGCTGAGAAGACTGTGGAGATATTTTTTCTTTGAGTTTGAGTCAGAGCAGGGATGTTAAACCAAGGCTATGTACCTCTTAACCACCAACATACTGGAAATTTGAGAATGCATTGAAGCAAATAAACTTTCATGGGGACAGAAAGGACAAGTGAGAATGACTCTGTTGTTCAAAGGTGAGTGAGTGCCCTCTCCAGGAAGATAGGATGTTCAAAATGCTCCTCATACACATACAGACTGTCCAAACTATGGGCTATATGCCATCATTTTCTTCTCTGACTGGTTTGCTTTGGGGTTTTTTTTGGTTGTTTTTTTTTTTTTAATGGAATATTGTTTAATGAGTTTTTTGACTCTAATCCAGAAAAGCAAAGCACAGCATTTTGAAAATGCTGAAATGAACTGTTTTGAAATTCCTGCATTTCTTTCTTATTAAACAGAAATGCTTCCCCCTCCCCCCACGATTTTAGCTATAATTAACAAATATCTTCAGTTCAAATAGAGTTACCATTCTAAAAATGGTAAAAATTCCCTAAAGGAATAAAAAAACGTTGGGGGCCACACATGAGTC
This sequence comes from Trogon surrucura, assembly GCA_020746105.1. NCBI lineage: Eukaryota > Metazoa > Chordata > Aves > Trogoniformes > Trogonidae > Trogon > Trogon surrucura. Next base: position 60,476,240 of record CM036618.1, read on the forward strand.
CTTCCCCATCTTCCACACAGCCTCACACAAATGGTCCAGCTGTACTGTATGTCTATGCCATACAGCGTGACTGATGCAATACAAGTATGTAGCACATAACTATGACCAGAAGAAGAGAAGACTTTCTTACATCTTTCAGATGTAAGGTGAGATTAGTGGCTTTTTTTGCTCTGCAGACACTCTGGGATGGTCTTTGGGGCTCAATCCATGACCTTTTTAATGTCAGTGAGAATCATAACCTATCTCAAGAGAACTGGAAGCTGTCTTCTGAGCCTGAAACATACCATAATAAAAGCAGGTAAGTGTGACAGGACTTAATGTTCTCTTTGACTTTGAGGGGATTGAAACTACTTCACTTCCCTGTGTGGTGGTCTGTTTGTGAAACAGACAACAGCTTGTAGCATGCCTTGTGCTTGGAATCTTAAGAAGCTTAACAAGTATCTGACTTGCTTTGACAGTCTTGCAAGAAAAACACAGCCAGAGAGGAAGGGTATTGCTCTTGTGACTTTTTCTACTCATTCTGTGAACATAAGAAGGTGTGAGTGTTAGAAGGGTGTTTGCAGAAGCCCACTAAAGGAGGAGCCATCAAATCCTTCTTGTGGAAGGGCTGGGCACTAGTTCTGCCACAGACTCTTGAGGATGGGACTGACGGTGACCCTCAGCTCTTACCCTGGCCCTGCCACTGCTCCAAGGACAAGCTCTTCCAGCCCTTTCTCCTCCTGCAGACATGGTAGCTGCCGCTCCTGAATGCCCACAACTGATTTAGTTGAGCTGGTGGGAGAAAACTGTCTTTTCCAGCGTAAAAGCAAGCATTGTGCTGGTTCCTCTGTGAGAATTCTGGCAGGATGGACAGTGCTAGATCTTAGAGCTGGCACTGGATCTGTGCTGGGTGTATTGTAGCTTACCAGATCAACTCATGTTTGACTAAGTGTTGCTCAAAGCCTCACTGCAGACAGACTTTTTTATTTTCAGAAATTTGTTTAAAAATGTATTTGCTCTTGATTTAAGACTTTGTCTGCCAAGTTTTGCCCAGAAAATATTTTTGCAGCCAAGTTCTAAATCCCTCCAAGTAAGGTTATGCAGTGTAGCAGTGGAGAGAGCCTAAAGCATAATAGCACCAGTTAGCTCCCTGAGAATGCCACCTTTATGATCTGTTATCTTCCTTTGCCAACTTCAGTTTGACATTTCATGAGAGCTGGGCAATTCATTTTAAACTTAGTTTTGGACTTAGTTATCAAAATAGGACAGTAAAGCTCTCAAACATGCTGTATATTCTTGGAAAACACTGTAGAAAGACAAATATTTCACTTGGACTGAAAGGAGACATAAATCTCACACAGAATGCCTGTCAGCAAATTTAGCTAATATGCTAATTATCTGAGGAGCATACTGTTTGGGTATCCTATCTTAAGACCTTAATGTGGAAAAATACGTATCTGTCTTATACTGTGAATGTCATGTTAAGAAGATTCATATACCCACCGAAATACTTGTCTAATCACAGAAATAATTTTGGTATTTATTTATTTATTTTAAAGGGACTAATTTATTATCTGTATCTGTTGGATTGGCCAGAGAGTGTTCAGAAACTGGACTTTGCCTGGGATTAACACAGGGACTGTTAAGTTTTTTTAAATGTATTATTTTAATTGATGACAGCTTGTTAGCAGAGGCAGTATTTATCCAGAGATTACAGCCATTACTAGGGCATGGAGATTCTCCAGTCCGATTTCCACCAGTTATACAAATGCACCCCAAGGGGTGTAATGACTGGTGGTTAATCAGTCCCTACTGGTGTAGCTGGAAGTAAAGACTCCACCAAAGGCCATGGAATAGGCAGCACACGCAGATTAGCTCAAAGGAGATGCTCTCACTCCTCTCCTGGGTACACACAATGTAGCTGCTTGGTTCCAGCCAAACAGCTGCTGTTCTCTTAGTGCTGCAGAACCGGCTGCCTTTCCACCACTGGGAACCCATCTGAGATACATATAAGCAGACGTGACCAACCTTCAGACTGTGTACAAGGGGCCCATGGCAGACCCTGCTGACAGTGTTTCTCTCAGCAGGCCACGAGGAAGGGCAAGCAGCTGGGGAAAGGAGATCAGGGCAATGCAAACTATAAAAGATGCGGGGTTTCTACTCTGTGGTGGTGTCAGTTAAAGAGCTAGTGGTGGAGTTAAAGAGCTAGCTATTCTGTTAGCAGCACATCATATTTTTTAATCACTACATGTTCATTTTATGGCACTTTTTAGGCACTCTGGCTACAAGTTTTAATTTTTTTAAGAAACAGTCAGCACTAAGCATGGAAAGACAACCATGCCACTAGCCTGCCCAGTAGCCCAGAAGCGGAGGCATCTTGTGTTGCAGAAATTCCCAAAAGGTGTCTCGTTTATTGCATCTCTTTCCTTTCAAGGACCAAATGTTGTTTGAAAACTAAATGCCTAGGGTCTGGCTGACACCTTCGTGCACTCCTAACAGGTGGTTATATTTTTGTGTGTGTGATTTCCTTTGATGGAAACAAACCCCTGTATAAAGCTCAGGTTTCTCCCAAAGCACTGAGGAGCTCAGCACTTCGCTTAGTGGGATGGTGTTCGGAGCTCATAAGAAGTGCAAAAGGGAAGGTAATCGAAATGTTGCAGAGGCACAATTCTTCTTTTCAGTGAAGTTTTTAACTCACTGGTGCCAAACAAACGTGGTCAAAGCCTACTCGCTTTATCCTCAGTCAGTATCACTGATTTTGCAGCAATAATTTCTAGACTGAATTGGTTCAAGGTGACGATTCCTACTGCTGGCTTCAACACCACTGTGTTAGCTTCACTTAAGATCATTTTTTCATGAAAATACCGCTTAATGGAAGAAGAACCTGCAAAAAATATCCAGGATATAGGATATCCTGGACTATAGCTATACGGTAATTACTGTACTGGCTGCAGACATTTTGCACAGCTGTGACTTAGTTGTAGACTAGAAGATTCATTGTAATATCCGTTTTAATAACAGGAAAAAAAGATTCATCTGTAGCACAATGGACTTCTAGAGTTATTTTTTCACTGCTCGGGACACATTATAATGAACTATAACAATATTACTATGATTTTTTTTTTCAGAGCTCCATGAAATGTGGAGTATTTGTGCATCTCTTAGAAAGAAATCTCTTATCTGACCAAGTTTATTGATGTTTCTCAACTTAATTAACCTGAGAAATATTCTTGAAGTCAGGTGGATTCTGTCTGAGGATACACAGGATATATTCTAAATTGCTTTTACATTTATAATTCAAATTGGTTTTTTTCAATATTACAATGGCTGTACCTCAGTGTGGAACAGACAAGAGTACATCTGAAAAACATACACCTTTCTGGAGCCACTGCTCTGACTACTTTCATGTTAGATGTCTTTTTAGCTGCAGGGTAAAATACTTTAGTTGTGTCAGGACAATTTCAATATAGAAAGATAATACACCCCAAAAGTGTGGTTTTATGAAGAAAGCAAGATAGGTTTGAAAGTGAGACTTGCAGTCTTATTAGAATATGTCTTAAAATAAATGGAGATCTCCTGCAGGCCTGCTGTATGCATTACACATTTTTCTTCTAAGTAGCCACCACAACTACCAGAGCAGACAGTAGATGTCAAATCCTTTTTTTGCTGCTTTTCTTTCCAGAACAATAACAGTGATGCGGAAACAGCACATGTTTTTTTCTAAAGTTATATTAGACATATCTGATCTTCATATTTGCAGTAATCTGACTTTGGCAGGATTTTGAAAGACGAGTTAGGGAGTATTACATTAGACAGTGGTGCTAAGCAGCCAAACTTATGATATTTTGCAGTTCCAGAAAAGAAAGATCAACACAGCCAAGATCTGAACAGGACAGATATTGTATATTAAAACAGGCTGGAAAACCTAAGAAAGACACATCCAAACGTTGCCCAACTGAGCGACTGCACTGGCAGCTTGCATGGGGCTGAAGGTCTGAATCAGATATGCAGAAAATGGGGAGATTGTAATCCCTTTAATATAGGAAGTGTGCCCTGTGGGGGACTACTTCTCCCAGCATGCAACTGCAGAATGCCATAGATCTCAGCCACCCTCAAGCAGAACAGCTGAAAAGCATGCAAAATTGCTTTGACACAAATAATTGAATATACAAAGTGGAGGCCGTTGCTTCAGATGTTCCTGGAAAATAAATCTCCTGTCTGTGTCCGAAAGAGATGGCAGAGATGTGAAATTACGCTGACAAATATTTTTGTCTAGTTGTACACCATTTATAAAGCTGTTTTGAACTCATCGCTGTTATTTGATTTATGACACTCTGAAAGGGAAATTTATTGCAAAGGTACTGGAATTAGTCAGTTGAGAAAGCAATTTTTATTTTTGGCAGAAAGATCGTCGTAGAAAATAGTATATTCTAAAAACAGAGACAAGTACAGGAAATGGGCAATGGCTACGCTTTAAAACAGAAAATGGGCAATGTTTCTAAAAAAGAAATTAAAAAGTAAAGGATGATGCAACAAATACAAATCGTTTTTACAAATTAAACTAAAATCAGTCAAAATGCAAGAAAGCTTTGAGTTGTGTGTCACCCTTCAGCTGAAATATCTTGCTGATATTGTCTTACAAGTTAACTGCAGGGGCAGACAGTGACTTCATGTAGGTACAGATGTCTCATGAGGTGACGGGCTTCTCCAGATGCCTGTCTGTAAACACACCTTTTCAGGAGAAGAAATTGCAACTTCACTTTGATACTAAAAATAAGTTTCCTGATGGCTGTTTAGCTGTTCTGCATCGAGTAACTGAACGCACATACATATTCCCAGATAAAATCTACAATGAGGTTGAGAGTACATACATAGCAGTGATTTGGCATGAAATCCTTTTATGAGGCTGTTGTGGTATTCCTAAAACAAACATTGTTGGGCCAGAAAATATTATGAATATAAGATTAAAAAAAGCCAGTAGAGAAACATCTGTATTTTCACATGAAAAGCTACCAAACAACCTTACCTCTACCACAGTGTAACCTGATATATTAGGCATATATCAGGCATTTTATTTATTATAATCTGGGGTTAGATCAAAGCAACTTTGTTAAGGATTCTAATTCTCTCCTCCTGGTAATTCTGGAGGATGATATTTATAGTTCTAGGTATCCTCACGTAAAACAGACAAAGTCATGTTGATTTTAACCCACTTCTGTAAACTATGAGTTTATAATGTTTTTTTTTCTTAATTAATTCTTGCAACAACTCTGAAGTACAACATATATATCACCAAAATAAAGAGGCAGTAAATAAAACACAGTGTTTGTTGTGCTCTGGATCTTCTTTTTGTTGGTTTCTTTTTAAATTATGTGTATATCATCACTTTGGACAAAGATGCTGAAGACAGATTTGTAAGAGAAGGTCACCGTGTTTTATTTCTCCTTATTTGAGACACACTGTTTCTCTTTTGACTCTTTCATCAGATATTTATTTGCTTTTTTAGGCTGCTTTGAACAAGAGGGCGATCAGAAGGTTTGACTTCAGGTTGGAGTGCTGCCGACATTTCTGGTGACAGAAACCCTTGGAACCTGTTTTCAAAAGAATGAGGAAAAAGTGTCCCTCTGCTGAAATGGGTGCCCATTCTTCCTCTTCTGAGGAAGAACAAGGACAGCCTTTGTGGCAGGTCCTCAAGCATTGCCACTACAAGCCAGTTCTGACCAGGAGGGAATTTCGCAGCAGCTGTTCAGTGACTCAAGCTGGTTTGGGCAGAGATGCCGTGCTGGGTTTATTTAAACAATCCTTTATGTCTGTTCTGCCCTGTCAGCAAATCACTTGTGGAAATTTTTCAGAAAATTGACTATATGGGCAGGCAAGTTTTGTAAATGTTGAGGGCCATAGACTGAGCCTTTAGTGACCAAACCTTTCCATTTGAGAAAATGAGAGTGACTCTGAGCTACTGACCATTACAAAACTGGTCCCAAGGTGCTGAGCACTTGCCACTCACCTGATGTTCGTGGGTGCTAAGAAGGACTGTAGAAATACAAAAATGGAAAACTGATTTTCAAAATGGCATTTTAAGTTATCTGTTCAATAATTATGCCTTTCTATCTGAATCCAGGAACTCGTCAGCTTTTCTCTATGTGGATATGATGTGACAAAAAACATTGAGCAGCCATGCCAGGCAGAGGAGATGTACTCAAGCCAAGCAGATTCGAGGGCACACATTATAGACAGACACCTCTGCAGGTAGTCCTAGATGTCCTGTGAAGTTGCAGGTAGGTTTCTGCTATAAACCGTTGTTTCAGGCAGCGTGTCTTTCCATCTTTCACTGAGAACAACCCTTGGCAAGGCTTATTTTCTGAGACTCTCTCACTTCGGGTATGCTCTGTATCATCTAAAGCCTTTAAATATTTTTCTAAAATACATACCACAGCTCAAAGAAGGGTTATGAGCTTCATGTAAAATTACCCGGTGAGTTTCTTTAACACTGTCACCCTATAAATAAGATTTTATAATCATCTGAGTATACCAAATCATTATCACACCTAAGCTGGAGACTGCTGAGAGGATTATCTGTAAATTTATGTCACTTAGAGGTAGGTAAATCCCTTGCCGTAATTACTCCCTTAATTTTGGCTAAATTCACCACAGTGTGGGTTCTTAGGGAACTGAATGGTGCCGCACCGAGTGTGGTTTGTATATTGTTCCAGAATAAGGGTGCTTTCTTGAATGGGAGCCATAGTAAAATTACATTAGAGATATTTCACACTGCAAATATAAAATATTTTGATCATGAAAAAAGCCATCAATGAAATATTTTATCATGGTTCAATGAAGAGCCTTCCCTGTGGAATCAAGCTGAGAGTGCAGTCAAGACTGTTCATCCTTCAGGTGCAGAAATGACGGAATGAAACGGATTTTTCTGGAATATCTTCTCTGTTTTAAAAACATGGGGTGAAATTGCAGCAGCATCAAATGCAATGACTACATTCCTTTGCCTTCAGTGATTCAAATTCTAGATCTGCGAAACCTGTCAGATTACAAACAATTTACCTAAGCAGCAAGACAAAGGAAAAATATTCCCCTAAATATTGCTATTATCTACTTGATAAAACATACCCCAGTTGCAGGTAAAGCTCTGGAGTAGGCTATCCTCTTGACAGCACAGAAGGCAAACTTCTCTTTCCACAGCAACCCAGCAGAAGTGTTGCCAATACAACCTTTCCTTCTTATGGAGATAATAGTAGTGAAAGAAAGGTCAGTCGTGGCTATACAATAGTTTAAAATACAGCTTCGTCTCTCTTGACATCTGCATAGACTAAATGAGTTGTTGAAGGATTTGAACAGTTTTACAGAGTATATTAAGTTTCATGACTTGCACACAAAAAAAAAATATTCATTTGGTTACACATTGGAAGTCTAGAGCCAACAATAACTTTGGGATTTATTAAAAGCAGGCCACTGTTTTAATGGGAAAATATTTTTATGCTATGAGCAGTAGTGACTTTTTTACAACTCTTGTAAAAACTCAAAAGAAGAGCAATGAAGATTCTTGGGATGGGTAGATTTTGCTGCTCTTGAGTCAATTAGTAGAATAAAATATTTGTTTTTAAATGGACATAGCACTTGTTTCATTAGCTAGAAGGAAAACTAGAACTATTATTTATTATTTAAATTGTGGAAATCATCCTATAAAAACTAAAGATGAGCAGGTGTTAACTGATACGATGTGACATACTACTTGCAGCTATCTTGAAACTGTCCATTTCTAATAGAACTATCAGCTACCTGGCAAGATTTCGGTAATGCAGCAAATTATTACTAGAGATTATATTTCACTCTGTCTGTCACGCTGCACTAAGCTACCATTGCAGCGTCTCTTTTGGAACTCCGTTTGTCTGGATTTCTCTTGATATACAATAAATTTTCCAACCACACTTAGACAGGAGTTTTGGTATATGGTTTTGTTCAGACAACCTTTTATGTTCCCAATGTGCTTGCGAACAGGTTCCCTTCCATTCTGTTCAGCTAAGTCAGGTGATGGGGACTTGAGGCCACTGTTGAAGCACTCACTGAAAATACACAGGCTATCACAAACAGCTCAACCTAATGCAGTCCAGCCTGGGCTACTCTCTGCTCTCAGTTCCACAGTCATTTTTCAAAACTGCAGAAAAACACAAGGAGAGAAAAGGAGAGGGACCTACGTATTGCCAGGGGATTTGGCTAACTGCCATTTTTACTTTAGCATCTTGTACTTAAAGCATGTTGTCATCTCATTTCTATTCGAACTCAACTATTCACTATTGCAATAAGTTCCTGTTACGATTTAGTTGTTCCATTACTTTGCTTTCTACTGTGTATGAAATTTAGACTGTAATGTGATAAGCTTGTGTTTAGCTTTTGCTGGATCACTGCCATTGCTTTGTTCTCCATCTACACTCTACTGGTAATATGACTGTAGTATTACAGTATTCTAAAATCAGAGAAAGTCACATTGTTAATTTTTTCATATTTATTGGAGAAAAAGATGTGAACTTTGCAGTAGGTTGTATCTGTGATGGGGACACATAATAGAGCAGTGTCTCCTACAGCTTCTTCATGTATGGGTGATGTGGGTGGAAATCCCATACAATTCCCCATTAACTGATGCTGCAAGCATCCCTGAGGTGTTACTCCTTCTTATATGACAACTTATATGGGTATCCTATCTTGTATTAGAGCTTCTGCAGATAAATTTCCTTCTGCTAGATGTGTTTCCATCTTCTTCAGTGTTGAAATAAACTAAATTCCACCACCTTCTCCTCCTTATGTATAAATCTCTGTCTATGCCTACATGAGTAGAAAGTCCTAAATTTTTCCTTTTGTGTGTAAATCTTATGAAGAATCACTTAAACTATGGCAGATATTTAACTCACCTGAATCTGCCAATCTAGATCCATAATCAATAACTCATGGTTAGTACTGACATAAATCCACCTATCACTTGTGGCAAGTTCTTCTCCTAGTTTCAACTTCCATATCGTTTGTCTTTTTGATGTCCTTTGACTTGATTGTAATCATTGTTGCCAACATTTCTTTCATATTCCTGAACTTCTAATGAGACCTACTGCAATACGCACCTGTAACTCCTTCTGTGTATAGTTCTCCAGGATTAACCTTCTACCTCTCCACTAACCTTTAAGTGATAATGACACACGTCTTTATTCCATCTGAAGCAGCCACAAAGCAGTGATAGATGGAAGGGTTGCTGAGAAACTTAGAATTATGTATGTTGCTCCTCAAAGGAGCAATGCTCCTAGCAGTGTGCCTAGGTGGCCAAGAAAGCTGATAGCATCCTGGCTTGTATCAGAAATAACATGGCCAGTAGGACTACAGAGATGATCGTTCCCCTGTATTCATCACTGGTGAGGCTGCACCTTGAATCCTGTGTCCAGCACCTCAGCATCACAGGATGCTGAGGTGCTGGAACATGTCCAAAGAAGGGCAACAAAGTTGTTGAGGGATCTAGAAAATCTCATGAACAGTGGCTGAGGGAACTGGGGTTGTTTAGCCTGGAAAAGAGGAGCCTGAGGGGAGACCCTATTGCTCTGTACAACTACCCAAAAGGAGGTGGTACTGAGGTGGGGGCTGGTCTCCCAAATAACAAGCGACAGGACAAGAGGAAACAACCTCAAGTTGCATCAGGGAAGAATTACATTGGATATTAGGAAAAACTTCTTTGTGGAAATTGTTGTCAAACATTGGAACAGACTTCCCAGGGAACTCACAGAGTCCTCATCCTTGGAGGTATTTAGCAGACGTGTAGATGTGGTGCTTAGTGACGTGGTTTAGTGGTGGAGTTGACATTGCAAGGTTAATGGTTGGACTCAATGATCTTAAAGTTCTTTTCCAACCTAAACATTTCTATGATTCAATGATTTTTAAATCTCCAAAGGGACTTAACTGGGTACATTTACGTCATCAATTTCTGGGCAAATAATAGATCTTTCAAACAATTTACCTCTTTCCGTCCAATCACAAGTTGCTGGCACATAACAAGTATGGTAAGGTTAGATGGGAATTTGCAGCACAAAACCCGTTCTTCCCAATAACTGTTCATGTGTGGTTTTGTACCTTGAGATAAGTGTGGGAGGATGTACAGTGCATGACTGTAAGCAACTGTTGCAAGGCAACTGATCTAAGTCTGGAGCTTCCTTCATAATGAATTGTTTGTGCTCCTGGATCTTAAGATACCACCACTACCTTCTATATGCAAACAGAGGAAAATATTGCATTGTTTCAGATATTAGAAATATTTCTTTAACAGAAAACTTTGTAAAGGATTAACTTGATGTTACAACATTAAAAAATGTTTCCGTATCACCTTAAATCTTTCTCCTTTAGACTTGTACACAGAATTTATTTGTCTGTCTGAGGGGGTGAACTTAAAAGTACCTGGAAAAATGCTTAACTTTTGTACTAGCTATAGACTATTTTAAAATCCCCAAAGAATTGTGTGCATTTCAGCCTACCTGCTCTTTAATACCGAACAGAAGAAGAACCTAAGCATAGTTGCTGGGAGGTGCTCTCTTACTCGCTCAGACTTTATCTCACATCAGGATAAGGTTTTAGAGCTATATTTGGATGTTCACAGTTGCACATAAATACTCCGTGTGTATAGTATTGCCAGGCACACTATTTACATTCTTTTCAGTAGAAGTTAGGAGATTTTGGAACTCCTTACGCATCTGTTTACCCATATACCCTGTGAGAATATGCATTTGAATCAGCATTATGTTATTCGTCTAGGGACACTGTCAATGCACATACCTCTTATCTAATCCTTTTGATGGCATATTAAAATTACAAACTCACCTGATATTCTATTTGCATTAAAATACGCAAATCTGTACAATATATGTGTTTATATAATTCATGTAAAATGTGTTGAATTTTTTTAGGTTGCAAAGTCATGAGTACAAAAATTAGGGAAAATCAGTTGTACTTACATCTTTGCTAATCAGTGTATGGCTCCAGATAATTGTTACAACTTGCTGTTGAAGGCCTGCATATCCTACGCAGAATAAATTAGCTTCTGGATATTATGGAGTTCTCATCACCCCAAACCTCAGACACTGAGATAAGTTAGCAGAATTATTGTATTAGGTTACAAAGAGGGAACCAAGATACTTTTTTTTCCCCCTTGCAATTAAACAGCACTGGGAAAAGTGAAGTTCTTTTAAAACCTTCACTATTTTTAATCTGGTTTCACAAAGACTGAAATACCTTTGTCACAATTTCATTGCTTGATCTAAAGAGGAGATATAACCAAAAGAACTGTACTAGAAACCTGTGAGATAAGTAAATTTACAGTTGGTTTGGTATCTCCCCTGTATTTCTACGTTAATGTATTCGGAGTTCTTAAGTTTAACCTTAACTCTGTATTTTCAGTATTTAGAAAGCTATTTTCCAGATAATTACATCATCTATAGAATTACCTTCCCCCTCCTCCACTCTGTGTTACTGATGTTTGCTTCTACCCATGCATCTTCAAAAAGCAAGTAACTGGGTGTTTCTTGCTTTTTGTTTAAGCATATATATGCTAACATTACCACTTGACCAACGTCAAGACAGAGTTAAGGTAGACTGCAGATGTGAGTAAATATAAAGCAAAGCTATGTGCTTTGGGATCACGACATCTTTTCTATGCTAGTAAAGAACAGCTGCCAGAACCTCCAGGCTGATTCTCAAGGGAGAGGTGTGGAGAAACTTCTGGCTCTTGATTGAGACTTCAGTTCAGTGAAAGTTAAACCATTGAAACCCACAGAGGAACTACTGCCAAACCCACAAAAATTGGACTTTTTGCTGAATAGAGCCCATAGAAAGTAATCTTTCATTGTGAGTTTAGAATGTAAGAGATACTTCATTTCAATTGAGCTCAGAATTGGAGTTACACATGTTGCGTCTTTTATCTGTTTGGAAAAACAAGATCTTGAGTGACAAAAAACCTGTCACCCTGCCTGAGCATTTTAGTTAGAACAGTTTCCTGCAGATAACAAATAAACAGTAAGTTCACCCCATTGCACCTGTATAGTCTCAAGTAAAGTAACATACTCGTCTGTGCCTTTGTAAAAGCCACAAGTGCACAGGAGGTTTTAAAAGAGGAGCTTAGAGAGCTGAATTGTGGTAGAAACTTAGAGCTTACCAAACCGAATAATCTCCAGCAATTCAAGCAAACTTTTTGCTGGGACCTTCTGAAGATAAATACTCATCCATCCAGCTCCCTTCCTGTTTTGTAATGTCTCCCTGTCTAATTTAATAAATGCCTTCTTGCTGTTTCTTGGCATCTTCCAGAACAAGGAATGTAAACTGAAAAGACCGTGGAGACTAGTGTTGGCCCAGAATTCCACAATGAATAATATCAGGAGACATGGAGACGAGTCTTTCAGCCTGTACCTCTTGCCACAGCATCTACAAAGGAAAGTTGCTCAGTGCTGTGTGAAGCAGGCTTTTGTTGTACAATAGTTAAGACACGTGAAATTCAGAAGAAAAATATGTACTGTAACAGGTCAGTTGCTAAGTCTACTAAAGCACATGAGAAAATGTCAAAAATAACAATAGGAAACGTACTGCTGAGAAAAAATAGCACAGCACAACAATATTCATCGATTATTGGCAATATTCTATGACACCTTCAGTCAGGTAGAGCATGTCAGGAAAGGACAGTAGCTTCTGCATAAATATAACTTATTTTTTTATAGTCTATAGCCATCTATCATTGTCTAAATTAACAAAATAGGATTTGTACTGTGACAGTCTTCCAAAATGAGTGCCTTAACTTTTGAAGTCTAAATTGTTTAAATTTAAGATAATTCCTTTTTAAATATTGTATCTCAAAATATACATGCAATTCATCTCTACGAAGTGGTCTTTCTACAGCTCGCTCAAGATTTATTTTCTGTTCATTAATGGAAGAGCCATTGCTGTAGATGCACATAAGAAGGTGTACTGAAAACATTCATTAATTCTGCTTCTGGGTGGCCTTGAAAAACTATGAAGTCTCTTCAGACTCTAATATTTTGGGTCTGTGCAGATTTGCCCTTCAGAAATAGACTGCTGTTGTCTACATGTTCGTACACCCTGTTCTCGGAACTTTGAACTATCACAAAAGAGTATTGTAGTCGTAAAAATTCAATGCTGAATGGCATTCATCTGTAGGTTACAGAGCTCTGTGTAGAAAGGGAGAGCTTTAAGGGAAAAGCAGTACAATGCAATGTGCAAAGAACAGCATGGTTTCTAGCATTGCGACTGGGGATTAGGCTTCCCTGAAAGAGATCAGTTTGGTGTAGGTTTTCACCTATTTGTAAAAGAGAGCAAGGCTACTGTTATTTGCTGTTGAATGACTTCAGATTTATGAAGAAAGACTAATGCATTCTTATTTATTCATATAATTCATTCCTTCGTGGCTTTTTCCAAAATTCTGTCTTTACCCACTTCTTTTAAGGTCACTGCAGGGTTTTGTTTGACATTAGGAGAATATTTTGAGATAGTACAGCCTTCCCTAGATCCAAGTGCTCTTCAGTACTCTTCAAGACTCACAGAAAGTACTCACCAGTACCCCTTATCTTACATGCCCCTTTTCATTCATGTAGTGCAGTGTTACCTCTCCTCTTGACTGTAAAATTCAGGTTAGTGAAGAAATACCCTGCTGCTTCTTCAATAGCCTTGATCATGCAGTGGAAGCTGGACAGTATAACAGTAGAGCAGCAGTGGATTGCCACCATGAACTGCAAGTCCTTTGGGAAATAGATATTTGGATTTTCTGAGGCACCCTGAAATCCCTTATATGACTGAAAAAACATTAAGATAAAGGTAACCGAATTGTTTGATTAAGTGATTTATTACAATTATAATGCTTGAAAAATCAAATACAGAGTGTAGGTTTAGACTAGATATAAGGAAGAAGTTCTTTATCTTGTAGATGGTGAGGCACTGGAACAGGTTTCCCAAGGAGATTGTGGATGCTCCAACCCTGGAAGTGTTCAAGGCCAGGCTGGATGGAGCCTTGAGCAACCTGATCTAATGGGAGATGTCCCTGCTGTGACAGGGGGGTTGGAACTAGATGACCTTTGAGGTCCCTTCCAACCCAAATCATTTTATGATTCTATGATAATCAGTTATAGCTACTAGTGGATCGGGGCCCTGAAGGCATCCAACCGCCATTTACTGATCCTGACCAGCCCCCTCAGGGCTGCCTCCAACCTGCCTACAGCCCAGGACTCCATCTCAGCCCCCCAAGCAGTTGGCCCCTGCCCCAGTGATGCAATCATAGGGCTGGTGTTCTGCTCCCACAGACCTGTCCTGTCCAGTCATGGGACTTGCTGAGCCAGGCTCACCCACAAGCCTGTGTCCTAACCCATCCTCAGCCTGTCCTCAGGGAGGTGTCCAATGTCTGGGGCCAGGGATGGCCCTGCTGCCCTCCAGCTGCTCTGCTCCCTGGTGGGAGGCAGCCTCCAAAGAACTGGTGGTCTTCATGAGACCCTGACAAAGTCAGTTCTAACCCAGGACACCCACTGTGTAACATCTACACAACAAGGTGTCAGGATGCTTATGCAGCCATTTGAGCTGCAAAACAGTCCTGAAGTTGTCAAGGTCCCATAAGCTTGCTCGCAGGACAATCACAGAAAGTTTTGCATTGGAAAGAACCTTTAAGTTCGTCTAGTTTAACATCACTGCAGTGAGCAGGGACATCTTTAACCAGACCAGGCTGCTCAGAAGCCCTATCCTTGAACGTTTCTGGAGATGGGACTTCTACCACCTCTCTGGGCAACTTTCTCCAGTGTTTCACCACCTCATTGTAAAACATTTCTTTCTTATATCTAGTCTAAATATAGCCTCTTTTAGTTTAAAACCATTACCCCTTGTCTATTGCAACAGGCACTGTTAAAAACATTGTTCCCATCTTTCTTATATATCCCCTTTAACTGCTGAAATCGGCAATAAGTTCTCCCAAGAGCCTTCTCTTCTCCAGACTGAGCGCCAATGCTCCCAGCTTTGGGAGTGTCTCACTCCACTGGAGGAATCTATTCAGTTTCAGATGTTCATACAGTGAGTTTTTTGTCATTCACAAGTTCAGCTCTTAGCCAGGCCCTTCATTTTTAACATTTATTTCCCAAGTGACTGCAGCACTTCAACTTTGGAGATAGTGGTGTCCCCTGGGGCATCCGCCGGCCAGGAAGCAAAGACACTCTGAAGCAATCAGGTCAGTTATTTACGTTAGCTGTAAACAATCCATCAAGTTTTTGTGAAAAACATTCCCTCTTGCAGGTAGCTGGGGTGGGATTTGAACACACCAAAAGCCATGTGTCATACAAATACACAAAAGCGTGTGAAAAAGAGCAAGCTATGGTCCATTATCAGCTCCTGGTAAGGACCAGGAATGACAGTAGTTCAGCACCCTTCAGGGTTTCGGGGGATGGAACTAACTCATCCTTAACCACAGTGTTTTTGGTTTGGATGACAGAATGACAGAGGACATAGGCGCTTATAGAAGCTGTTTGCAGTCCTGAACTTTCTGTAACCATGACTATGGAATTGAATCATAAGTCTTTTTTAATCTGTACACATTACTCCACAGATTCTTTTCTTACATTTAGCAGTCTCCACAATGAATTTGTGAGTCAAATGTTGAGCTATTGCACTTCCTGTATTTCATTTTTATCCCTTTCAGTTCACTAAATGATCAGAGATTAGGTTTGCTATCATAAGTATTAATAATCTCTACACAGCTGGAGACCAGCATTTGGTTGGGCAGTACTTAAAAAAATTGTTTTGTCATCTATTCACTGGTGTCTCCTTGTAGAACTACGTAATGGGCCTGTGGTAATCTCTTGTGCAGATACATAACTGCACCAAACCCATGGCTGATAACAGGTCCTCATGATTTCCAGTTCTTTGTCATCTTAAGTGCTTTCCTTGTCATTCAACTCTTTTGGATGTGAACCTTTTTATTCAGCATTCCTAATCCCGAGCTTAATTTTGAGATATCATTTCCCATGCGGCTCATGTTTTACTGTAGTGTGCACACTTTATTTTCTCACATTATTCTTTCTGATGATGTGGAAATGCACCAACCTACTAATCAATTTTTGATTAAATGTTGTGACTTCATGAATTAGATTATATGTTACAGTTGCCTGAGAAAACAATGACCTAGGTCATCCCTTCTAGTCCTACTGTATCCCTATGAGATGGGAATGGATACAGTTCATGTTCAAAGAATAACTGTTGTTATCTAACTTTAGGTGTTCATTTTACATCCAATTTAGCTTTTTCTATACCTGTATGCTGGCCTCTTATTTTTTTTCTGAAAACTCTTCATAAACATAAATAAATAAGCAAGCAATCAGAAAACAAGAACTTTGAAAACAAAACTGAAAGCAACATTTTTCAAGCCATGGTAATTTCCACCAAATTGAGGATTTCAGCAGCACATAAGAATATTTGAACCGCACAGCACAAGGTTACCTCATCTTGGTCTTGACAAACTAGAAGCAGAGATAAGAGACAACTTAGCACATCAGGAAAATATCCAAACCTTCCCAAAGAATGCAAACCAAAGCTTTATGTCCTCCCAGGTCACACTATAATGTACTGCCTATAACCAAAACAAATTATAAAATATTGCTTTGAAAAGTCACTTCAGGAATGAATGACTTAGAGTTTTCAAAAAATTTGTGGTAGCTTCATGCTTCATTACTTTCAAAACAAGTGTTTTAAGCTGTGTGAGTGTTGATAAAACCCCCTGGGTGCAAAGTAATACGACTTATGAATGGCTAGAAGTAGACTTTAGTATCTAGTGATAATACAAGCCAGAAATAGTCTTTTAAGTTTTTGCTTGTTTCTGTTGGACTGCACAAAACACACACAATTACTGTAGAAAAAGTTAATGGTCCATAACAGACTCCTACCTGTTGCACACTGAAACTGAAATAGTATTTAAGGAAGAAAATTAAAAGTTTGTGCTTAAACAAACAGTTGGCTTTATGGACTGATTTGTTTTATGTAAGTGGAGATTGGAGCTGTTCAGGGTACTCTTATATTGGAATAACTTTATCATAAAAAACAGTCAGTAACTTTCATCTAACACTAAATAAGGAACTTTACTGTAACAATAACAGTAGAGCTATTCTCCATCTTGTGTTCTGTTTCAAATTATATCTTTTGTCTAAATCCTTTCCTTACTGCTGCTGCTTACCTTCCTTATACTGGTTATACAAACAGTACAGTTCTGCTTGTGGTTGAGAGATGGATTAAGGAGCAGGTCTGCAGTGAGTTTAAAGATGTATGAGAAGAACACAGCGGTGTATCGTGTGGGTGCCATTTACTGGGATCTAGGTGCTGGGGAAGGTGTAATTCTCTGAACCAACTTCATAAAATACTTCTCCCACACACATACACTTTGCATTTCAGTAAACACAACAAGCAGAGTAGGAAAAGTCCTCTTGCTGTCTTATCTCTGCCTTCTCCTGGAACATACTAATAGCCTAGCATAGGTACACCTACTGCAAAAACACTGGGTAGATTTGATTTTTGTTCCTTCAAAAATGTAGTGTCCACCAGTTATGACTGCCCTCCATTTTTGCTGTACTCTGTCCTGCAAAGCATTTATTCTCCTGGGAGTTTAGCATGTCAAATAACTTTTTACATAGATTAACTTATACCTAAAAGAGGACACAGGTACAACTCAGCAATGTTATGAAGACACTTTTAAAAATATGTACTCTTCATGTACCGAACCCCTTTCAGCATTTGTAAAAAAAAATCTCATCTAATGTAGGATATCCATCATTATTATTCCTATAGCAACGTGGCTGCTATGGCATCTTTTTAAACTTCTCTTGGCTATTTTATTCCAAATACTTTGCCACCATGTCACATGACACGGATGCTTCAAGAAACAGTGTGGTTATAGAATAATGTGACAAGTTAAATTATTCTTTTCTATACCATCACCCACTATCTTGTGAATGGCTCAATATTAGCAGAGATTTGTAGTTGCATATTTTGGTAACGTAGACACTGTTGCAAGTAAGTTTTGACGTTCTTGCTCACTTTGTTATGTGAGCACAAGTACAAAATTTAGGCACTTCAGAACTTCAGTAGTGCTTTTTAGAAGATTGCATCACAGATCTCTATTACTTCCACACACAATAACACTTTAAGAGCATAGCACGTTCATTCATGTTCCTGAAAAAAACCAACTGTTTATGAGCTTCCACACTTAAGCTGAATGAGTTCTTGGTGATAGATTCCACACAGAATAAATAGCAGTTCCAAACCACTGTCTTTGAAGTACATGTGGTTAAATTATTTGTTGTGAGAAAAGTATCTAAAGAACTAAGCCTTTTTTTCTTTCTGTTCACAAAATGTTCATGACCTTAAGTTCGTTTTATGAATGGCTTCATTATTTTTATTCCCTGAGAGATTTGTATGAACAGCTTTCTTTCTACAAGGGCCAATCCTAGTTGTTTTCTGGGCACTATTTGTGGCAAGTGATTTATGTTTGCTGTTGTGATGTATGCTTCATTACACTGCCTATATTGTGCAGAAGTAGCTTTCTTTAAAATATAAACCACCAAAAAGGCAAACAAGAGCTTTTAACATGAATGGCAAATAAAGGTCAAGATATTAGGAAGCTTATCACCTTCTTGCACTCAGCTATCCTGGAATGCAAGCCTAATGAAGTATGGCTACATTGCACAGTGTCATAAGTGCCTTAAATTGAGCAATGCTGCAGGCTTTGCAATCCTAGTTAAACATGAAGCATGAATAGGGAATTGGTTCCTGATGAAAAGCTATATGGGAACTTTGAGTTTCTACGGCAAAACTACTGGGAGAATCACGTGCTGCATGGAAGAGGAAGGATGTTTGTCTGGGCAATTCCTGATCACTTCTTGGATGGTCAATAGGAGACTCCCTTCCCAGCCCTTTCTCTGTTGCTCTGGCTTAATTTTTCCCAGAGCTAATATATAGTGTATGTGGTATATATGATCAACTACAGATCCTGGCAGTACAGATTTGTACATGTAAGCTTGTCTACACATGTCTTTTCCATCCTGTTTATGACTGAATCATCATTTTGACAGCATCATCAAGAAAGAAATGTCCATTAAATATTTTCCTAAGAAGCCTAGTAACTAAACAGCAGTCATGATGTGCTCCTGATTTCCTTTGTTTGTCCTGTACTGAATATGAAACAGTGAATCTAAGGGCTTCTGAAAACCATGGAAGTTTTAGAATTGAACTCTACAAAGGCAGGAAGTCACTTACCATGTATCCAAAGAGGGAAATAGCTCTGTGCCTAAAGCTTAAGTCTGGGAAGCAGGAGATTTGAGGTTTGTTTCCAGTTCATATGAAGGTTTCTTTTTTCATCTCTGGTACCGATCAATCAAACATACACATAAAAGAGAAGCTGCTTGTGCCTAATTCATCTGAAAGCCAATGATTTATTTAGAGTACCATTAAAAGAATCTAGTTTAAAATATATTGACTGAAGTATATAATTTTCAGTGAATACTAGAACTCATTGGTTAGTGTGTTTCCCTAAGGAATACTCTGAATGGAGGAGATTCAAATAATTGAGGGAAAGACCAAATAATGGAATGCTGCCTTTAGAGCTAAGTGGTCTTCACTGACTACATCCAGAGATCAAAAGGATGGAAGGGTCAGGGGAAGTCTAAAACATTTACAAACCCTCTTCTGCATTTAACAGGAATATCTGATGCCCAGCTACAGGTTTATCATAATGATTTTAGTGAATTCAGCATTTATTATAAATTAAACACTGGGATCATAGTTGGAAACATACTGCAAGGCAAATTGCGATAGTTCTGAAATAAAGACATGCAGGTCTGCTTAGCTGCGGTTATTAACTCTCAGCATTGCATCTACAGTTTGCTACATATCAGGAGGTGGTGGAAGAAATTCTGCATAGTCTGCCACCTGGACAACATCTTAGTTCCTAGAACAAATAAAATCATGGGGTGTTTTAGCCCTTGGAAATGTTTACTAGAAGTTTATCAATTTCATGTCAAAAAAAAGATAAAAATAAATGCGTGATTCTTCAAACCAGTTGTGAAATAAGTTAGGCATTGTGTTACTTATGGTGACACAAATCTGAGCAGTTGCTCAGCTGAGACCCAGCTGGGAGCCATCTCCAGATGCTCCAGGCAGCCAGGGAGAGAACTTCATGTAATTTCCATGCTTTTTTTCCTGGGAGCCCGTGGTGTTGGTCTCATCAATATAAGCAGAATAGAGTAGTCCAGTAATCTCTGTTACATGATTGTTTGTATTTGCATAGGTACCAAGATGCACTATTCAAAATTCCCTTTACACAAGCCATTATCCTGAACAGAGCGATAGCATCTAAGCTTTTTCTCTGTGTAATGTCACACCAGCTTTTCCACATAGGTGAAATACTAATCAGGGCTCAGACTCAAAAAGTGAAGTACCACCTTGTGCCTAGAAAGCTCTTCGGGCCTTACTTAAACACAGTGTTAGTGGATCAGCCCCAGAAAACTCAGTTCTTAGCATTAATGAAAGTTTGGGGTATGTTTTAAGAAGCAAGCAAAGAGTTAGGCCCAGGCTTTTTGTCAAAGTGTGGGCCCAAAGATAAATGGTCAAGAAAGCTTGGACTAAAAGTATATTTCCAAGCATGACAACCGCAGTTTTGGAGGAACTGTCTAGTAAAGACAGTGGGGTTGAAACGAAGAAGCAATTTCAAGTAAACTAGGTGGAGTTTGGTAATGATCACATAGGAGATGACACCTGTATAACTGTATATGGGACTTGCCTGGAGCTCCCTTTCAGGCATATATGTCTATTGGTAGGTGAAAACTTTCAGCAGAGCAGTTTTAATGTTGAGGCCAAGTAGGTGTATGTTTATATATATATATATATATATAAATGTCAAGTATTCATCCATTTGATAAGTAGTTCATTTTAGTCCATACAGTTATCTAATCTTCTATTGTTTAATTCTTCTGTTATAAATTGTAACAAGCTTGTGACCAGACATTGCCTTCCAATTTTCATCAACAAGTTCCATTGTGATACTCACTTTCTTGTGGAAAAAATATTTTTGCGGTCATAAATTCAAGTACTACTTAAAGCCATCCCCCACACTTTCCCTGAGGAACTTTGTCAATATTTTTAACTTGGACCATTGTTGTTTTGTTCTTTGATTTTCAGAGTTCCGGGATCCTGGTTTTGTTGAATCAGTTCCCTTTGCTGTTGTTTTTAGCTCTCTACTTACTCTCCAAACCCTTCCTCAGTGGGCTACTTTTGGGGGCAGGTCAGGATCATTTTCATTTATGTTTTCCCTTTCCTGATGACTGTTAGTTACTATTAACAGGGAGTGGATTCTACACCTCTCCTTAAAGGAACAGTGAATCTATTTCGAAGTCCTCAAGATCTTCTCAAGGAGGTGACTGGAGCACCAGCTGTGAAACAGCTGAGGTACGGCTAGTGGGACAGCTTTGCTCTTCTTGACAACAGCTGGAGGACATAAGCGTCCCTCTTCTCTTTTTAGTGTGTCCTTTTTGGTCTTCCATCTTTTCAGGTGTCCCCAATTTCTCTTCCTCTACTCCATAGTACCTTTTGATTTCTTGTAATGTTCTCTTCTAACATTTTACACTACCTAAAATAAATCTTGCCTCTTTCTTTGTGAAGCAAGTGGCTAGAGCTGTTCTTTCTGCCAAGAGGGAATGGTTGAAAGCATAAATGAGCTGTGAATAGTGTGTTTTAATTTCTTTGTGTGGTTTGGAGAAAACGATTGCTGAATTGTTTCATCACATTCTGTAAAGCAGTTTATCAGTGAACAACTGACAATGAAATATGCAGCTTTCCTTAAATAGGAGGCATACTGTCAGGCAACCAGGAAGGGGAGAAATATAATTCCAGTACATTTACCACCTTTCAAATAGTTCTTCAAGGTTCAGACTTGAGCCTTCTTAAATCCTGCAACTTTAAACTGTAAATGTTTTCAGCCTCAGACACAAAGATGGATGTGCATTAGGATCTCTGTGACAGCTCTGCAACCTTTATATATTTATTTCTTACTATTATTTTTAGATTTCTAGCTCCACATCTGACAAATATGAAAGTTACCTTCTAGGCAATTCTTTTAGGAGTGTCTTGTTATCAGCCCTCTAAGCAGATACCACGAGGTTATGAACCTAAGTCTGCAGAGTTTTACCCAAAAGAATGTTTGCTCCTTATTTTCCTTCATTCCCCACCCCCCCCCCCCCCCCCCCCCATCCTTTCTTTCTGGTTCTGGCATTAACTTTCCTGGCTGTTTTACAATGTGTAATTTGCCCCCAGCTCTTTAGTTTTGAGTTCAGGTTGGTGTGAACAGGTGACATTGGCAAAAGGATTGCTGAGAAGTCCTATAAAGGTTATTTCTCTGGGTAAATTGTTAGAGCAAGGCAGCTTCAGAAATGAACTGTGTCTGCTGACTCGTTAGACTGATTAATCATATGGTGGAGTGCATTATGAATCTTCTTCTGTCTAAGGACTCCCCAGCTATGGGTGATAGTGCATTTATTTCAGTCAGTATCTTAGAGCAGAATAATTCACAATGTAGTGCTGTTGATACACAGGATTTGTTATTTTCAAATTAAGAGACTGGAGTCATGGTAGTTCATAGCTGTGTAGGTGAGAGAACTCTACAATATGTAGGTAGGGATAAGAAGAAGGAAAAAAAAGACAACAACAATGTCCACCTCCCTCAAGCTCAACCAATGTAAAATAGAATAAAAAAGAAGGCAATTCTGCTATTCTTACAAGATTGTCACAAATAAGGAAGTAGAAGGACATAACTGAAAGTTGGGGGGGGGCTACAGTGTTTCAACTAATAACAGGGTGTTCTTTTCCAGTATAACTTTACTAAGTGTATTGCCTTTTCAAGGCTTGTTTGCAACATGACAGTTATTCTTCTCTATTACCTTTGATGTTAGTAATGGTGATATTGGCATCACGGCATGTGTGTGCATGTATCAGTTTTAAAAAACACAGATGTCACTTATATAATTGTGTTTGTTTCAAGATCATGTAAGCATTCAATATAAGAAAAGCATTAGAAGGACTATATGGTAATTATACAAAAATATAACTTTTTTTTTCGTTCCAGATTTTCCAGTGGGGGGGGAGTAGATAACAGTAGCCTTTTCTGCATATAGGTAAATCTACGAGGTTACAGAACCTTTCCTATTTTTAAAAGTTTTGGAGGAACAGAAGGAGAGAGGGTACTAAAAGCTTTTACAAGAATATGTTTATTTTTTTAACCTGAAGAATAAACATTCGATTAAAACTACAGAAGTTGAAGCTCAATATTGGAGAAAATAACATCCGATTGCAGCTAGTTGTAGTCATATGGAGTTGAGAAAAAAAAACAACACCCCAAACTGATGGAGCTAACTAGAAAGACATTTTTTGTAACAATCTCTACAAGATTTTTGGAAGAGGATACGTTACAATAGGCTCTAAGCAGCTGGAAGTTTGGAAAAGTCGATATTTTGAGTCCAACAGATACTGGAAGAAGTCCTTAGTAGATACTGCGGGGTACTAAGTAGTTCTGCAAAATTGGGTAGATTCTTCTCTGTAAACTGTAAAGCCTAATTTTAAGCATTCATTTTAGGAAATGACATTAAAATAGATGAAATAAAATGGAACTCTACTGCATTATAATGAATGAAATGAAATGAAATGAAATGAAATGAAATGAAATGAAATGAAACGGAACTTTTTATTCTGCTGTATAAGGACTGGAAATTTTCATGTTATTAAGCTATTACAGAATTAATGGTGAAATATATCTTGTACCAAAACTGGCTAAGAAATTCCAGGGATCCATTCTAGAGCAAGAAATGATTGATATTGCCCATTTCTAAAAAAAAAACCCAAGACACCACAGTTTTCTTGAATTCAGCGAGCTATGCTGACAAACCTTGTTGAGTATCTGGTAAACTGTAGTGCCAGCTCTGAAATCTCTCTCTGACTAATCTACTGGGCTTCATTTTATTTTAATTTGACTCTTCATTTATTTTGTTTTGGTTTTTAATTTCCAATTCTATCTGAGATTTCCTGTACTGTTGAGACCTGAATTTTTAATTTGTTCATGAGAATGCTTTTAAGCAGTACTTACAGAGCAGAAGTAGAGGGTTTCTTCAGATAAGGGAATGTTGTCACACTATGTGCCTTAATGCAAAGTTTCTTGCTGAAGTACTGATTCAGTTGAGTGCCACCTCTACAATTCCTCTTCTGCAATATCTGGCAAATCTGATATTATTGTGAAACATTATCTCTGTCCATTCTGAGAGCAGAGCAGTGCAGGGAAACTTTCCATCTTTCCTTTAGAGAAAATCCAAAAGAAAAATCATGTGAAAATGAAGCATGGGGCAAAATATGGCAGAAAGCCTTTTCTTGTTCAGAGTGGATGTGACGCCAGAAGGCTTATATTGCCGTGACAGATGGGAGATGTTTCATTCATTTACTGTATGCGAGGAGGTATCGTGCTCCTTGAAAGGGCTGCACCTGACAGCAGGGAGGAAAGATTCTGCTTCCCTGGTCCTGGTGGTGACTGTTGGGTTCAGGTGGGAGGACAGCCCTCCCTGGGGACAAACCAACCCAAACCATGCCAGGGGTTGGTGTGCAGGGTAGGGGTGAGGAGCACAGGGGTGGCTGGAGGCCAGCAGCACGAGTGGGAACTGTGTCAGTCCTCAGAGGAGCAGTGTGCAGGGATGCAGCCTTGCCTCAGCCCTGAGGGAAGGAGACTGACTTTGTCTGGGGACACAGAGGGAATGTCTGTAATTTATTGCATCCCAGGAAGCTGCTAAACATTCCTGAGCTGAGAAAAGACTGGGAGAAAGGATGTCCCCCCCTGCAGTGGCACAGTAGGCAAGGGCACAGGGAGAGATTTATTTTCCTTTCATTTTGTCAGTCTCAGATGATTGAAATTTTTGCTGTGCACACAGTGACTTTGTTTCAGTATGTAGTGAAACAAAATCTAGTCTTAGGGTTTAAAAATACCCTTGGTGTGCTTGTTTTGAGGGAAAGGTGTACCTAGCACCACCTCAAAACTTTTGCTGATACAAGATCAAAAAGAGAAATGATGAAGCCATTGCTACAGCAATTTCTTGAGAGAGGGACCCTGACACTCAGCTCCTCTTGAGACACACTAGTTAGAATTTTTAGGAATACCTTAAAAAAAAAAAAAAAGGACCATTTTGCTTAGGTGGGTCTTTTTTTTTCTTTCTTTTTTTTTGTTTGTTTTGTTGTTAAGTTATACTAAAAAATCCTGCCCATACTTTGAGAACCCTTTTAAAGCATCTCTTTAATCCATTTCAGAAGCGGATACATCACCAGAAAGAGCAGGCTCAACCTCTTCTTAAAAACAGACGGTGATAAAGATTTCACAGTATTTCACATGAATTCGTTCCAGGGTTTCACAGTTGTTCCTATTAGAAAGTTTTCTCTGGTTTTGGACTGAAATCCCCATTGCTGTGAGTTTAGTGTATAGTCCCTTATCCTTTCTGAACATGGAGAACAGTGTATTACCTCTCTATTCATAGGTGTTCTACATGTATTTGACTCATCATCATGTTTTCCTTTTCTTCTCCTCTGCAGGATATAACTCCAGTTCCTCCAGTATTGCAGTATCTTAAAAAAACCTCTGATCATTCTTGCTGCTGTTCTCAGAGCTCTCTCTAGTCAATCCACAACCTCCTTTAGTAAGGCTTAATTAAAAATTAAGCTTTGCCAGCAGCGCACAAAGCAGAAGAACCAATGTCTACAGTTTATAGGCATTACCTTCCTTTTTACAGCTCAGTCACATAATTTCTTTTTGTCACAATAGTAAAATACTATTAATTCACTTTTCTTTAATAATATGTGACAAATCTGATACAGATTTATCTCCATAGATAAATACAGAGTAGGTCTTTTATACAATCCACTATAAATTCCTACTTTGTAACTCAGCTGTTTTGTAATTTTTTTCCATCCTGTATTTTTGTGGTTGATTATCTCTACACAGGAGAAGAGCTTGAAAAACAATCCAATAAAAAAAAATTCTTTTTTTTTTTATTTCCCCAGGCAACACAACCCTTGGCAACATCCCTCAGTATATGGCTGAACTTTATTCCTGGTGGGAACCTGGTTGGCAAGAACAAGCTATATTAAGTATGCTATTGCATATTGACCTCTACTTGCTATTCATTGAGTCTTTAGGATTTCAGTAATGGTGGGCTTCTAAGGATAAGTGGGAGTTTGTCCCTTGCTCCCTGATAAACACTATTGCAATAACAGATTGCCAGGAATTTTTCCTCCTGTTGGAGAGCTAATTAGATTCAAGTATTTCAAAACCCGCCTGGACGCGTTCCTGTGTGCTCTACTGTAGGTGATCCTGCTCCGGCAGGGGGTTTGGACTAGATGATCTTTAAGGTCCCTTCCAACCTCTAACATTCTGTGATTCTGTGATTCTGTGATTTTAGGGAAGCTGCAATTTTACTAAAGAACACATATGCAAATGCACAGTGGGAAGTAGGGAATGGTAACAATCTGGAGCTGCTTCTTCAACGCCGTGATTGACGGACTCAACAGGCACATCTGGTAAGTAACTTCATGGCAGGGCCTGCATACGCACACTGTAAAATTGCAAATGTGGTCTGTAGAGGATAAGGGCTCCTTAGATCTGACATTATATTTACCAGGTTCATGCTTTTCTAGCAGGAGAGGCCCTTCACCTTCTACTGTAAACAGAAAGAAATCAGAGGCTCTCTCATGCAGGGCTGTTGGCAGATCACCATGAACTTGTCTCAGCCAGAGCACACTTCGGCGTCATGGTCAGTGAAAGTCTCTGAGCTTCAAAGGTAAGTCCTGTGCTCAAAGAGAGACATTGCGATGACCCAGGACTCCTGGCAGATTTGGTTTCAGTTACTGGAAGATTCTCAAAAAATTCAAAGGCGCTTCAGCTCCCTTCAAACTTCAGCAAGGAGCAGTAGACTTCCTAGACAAAGCGCAAAGTGTAGCACTAGCAGTCCAGCGAGAGTCTGCATCTTGATTTCGCTAGAGCAGATGTTATCTGCAAGCAATTAACATACTTGTCATCACCAGTGAAATAGATACAGAATTCTTCAACCATTTTTTTATACACCCTAAAGAAAAGTGTTTGTGCACAAAGCAAGATTTCCACATTAGTATTAAAATAACATTCAGTGAGGCAAGTGGCATGTGTCACTTTTTCAGTTTCTTCCAGCTCCTTTTTTTTTCAGAGAGTGATGCTGTAACACTTAGACCAGAGCTAGAGAATACATTTCATCACAGACGTGTATCTTTTAACAACAGATTATTTGATGGCTGTGTTTTTTACTTCACTGTTATTATTTTCAAATGCTACTGTTTTGCATAGAGGTGAAGCAGTTACATAACCCACTCTCATGAGTGTGGTAGGTTGACCCTGGCTGGAGGCCAGGTGCCCTCCAAAGTTGCTATATCACTCCGCTCCTCAGCTAGGCAGGGGAGAGAAAATACAGCGAAAGGCTCATGGATTGAGATAAAGGCAAGGAGATCACTCAGCAATTACCATTATAGGCAAAAGAGGCTCAACTTGGAGAAATTTATTTAATTTGCTATGAATCAAATCAGAGAAGGGTAATGAGAAACAAAAGCAAATCTTAAAACTAACTTCCCCTCCCTTCTTCCTGGGCTTAACTTCATTCTCAATTTGCTCTACCTCCTCCCTGCTCAGCAGCACAGAGGGATGAGGAATGGGGGTTGTGGTCAGTTCATCACACCTTGTCTCTCCTGTTCCTTCCTCCTCAGGGGGAGGACTCCTCACACTCTCCTCCTGCTTCCATCGTGGGTTCCCTCCCATGAGAGTTCTCCACTAACTTCTCCAGCGTGAGTCCTTAACATAGGATACAGTTCTTGACAAACTACTCCAGTGTGGGTCCCCTGTGCAGTCACAGGTCCTGCCAGCAAACCTGCTCCAGCGTGGGCATCCCACGGGGTCACGGCCTCCTTCCGGCATCCACCTGCTCTGGCATGGAGTCCAATGCTCAATCAACTTTAAGGCAGTCCGCAGTTCTGCCCACATCCACTGAGGAGGCCAGGGAGTAGACACAGCAGGAGGTGTGAAGGTTTGCTGGTCTTTCCAGGAGCACTTTCTGCAGCTCCTTTGCCTGGAAAATTCAATGGCTTGGAAGTTGGACAAAACCACTACTCCGGCTTAATCTGACCTTCCCATGTAGCCCCAACACTATCAAAACCTTGTCACGCAAATGCAATACAATGACTTTCACCACAACATGACCTCAGTGAACTCTAAAGAATTGCTCTTTGTTTACATGGATATGTGAGGGATCTAGAGACATAACCATGTGTCATCAATACATTCATTTTTTAAACTTTCTGAGTGTGTTTTGAAGCAGTCACATCCCTAATAATTATAATACTTTGTTAAAAGATTTTTTTGAAACATTTTATACTAACCCACATTCCAAAGAACCTTTTAATTAGCTTACATGGAAGATGACATCTAATCCACAAGTCTTCTGTTAGTTGTTCCTCTGTCTAGGGTCTCTGTTTGTAAAGACCTTTCCACCAGAAGTGCTTCACCTTCCAGTAATCTAGTCCTTCTTTTGTGGGATATGGTATATAAAACTTATTTGAAAGTTTTTTGGAAGAGTTAAGTTAGTTAAGGGTTTGAGAAATAAAACATTTGTCTGACCTAGTATTTTCAGAGTCATTTTCTAAATCCTGACAGCATAATGAGATCATTCCCTTTACACTGCTCCCTCTCACTAAGTTCGTTTGAATTGCTACCATCTGAGAGGTGAAATGATTTCACAGGTATGGTGCTGGAGGACGAGGAAAGTGGTCTCAGTTCTTGGAACTGCCATGGAATTCTTGTTTGATCTTGGTCAAATAATTTGATTCTAAGTTAGTCTATCTGTAAGAGAAGCTTGATAGTCACTTATCTCACTAAGATCTTCAGAGATAAAAACTGTCTATTATTACATGTTTATATGCCAGAAGTGATGGAACAACTCTTGGCTGGGGCTTCTATGTGTGACACAGTAATAATTTATTCAGAGAGGTAGAAAACTTGAAGTCCTTCCATATCCCTTATGAAAGGTTATTTAACTGAGCTCCTTAGCTCAGAGTGCTTCTGAATTAAGCAGTGTTAACCTCATTTGCAGAAGGAACTCACTTTTAGAAGGTCAGAAACAGGCAACAAACTGTAGCATCAAGAGCTAGCAAAAGAGATTGAACGTGAAGCCAAGCTGCTCTGATTCCACTTTATTTAATCTGTTTTCCCTAAATATCCTCCAAGCCCAGCTCTGTAGCAGCTTCTGTGTTGATTAGTGACAGAAGTTGAGTAGAAAGCGACTATCATGCCAGAAAGACTCGAGGGCACTGAATCTGGAATGAGCCACATAAATTTAAATCTAGCTAACTTAGCAACATCTTGAAGCAGCCTATGGCAGAGAAGTTTCCTCTAAACAGAGGTTTCTAGCCCACAAGTCCTTGAATATTTTTTGTGAGTAAATGATCCTGTGGCATATGCTCTAATTAAAATCATATTTATGATTTATATTCTGTATTACCCAGCACAATCTCTGGAGCTTGCTTCTTCACCTTCTTCTGTCTTGCCCGCCACGACTTCCTTGTTTACATTCCAGCCGTGCAGACCATCGATGCGGCTGAACCCGTCTAGAATGAACCACATGAACGGGACGAAGAATGCCTAAAAGAATGAAGTTGTTATTCTTCCAGCTGTGTGACATGTTATAGTCCAAAGATGGTCTGGCAAAGGAAGAAATTTGTACAGAATATCTTTAGGTACAAGGACGAAGGGCGTAAACATGGAAGACTAAACGATGACTTCTGAAATTCTAATCACAAATTGTATTTTTCCTTTGACTCTGAGTGACGCTGTGGTCATGACAAGAAGGCCAATTATAAACTGTAAGTCTGACACAGGAGCTCTGCATATCCTTTTGTCTCAACCAGTACTCAAAGTCCACATGGCTTTTGTTTTCTTCAGTTACGTTCAGGTTCAGAATCCTCCACCCTGACTAAAGATGGTAGTATCTGCTCCAATAACATGTAAAGCAGAGCAATAAGAATTATGAGAACCCTGAAAATACTCCTTAACCAAAAAAAAATACCTCAGAAATTCCACCTGTTTTCATTTATTTATGCCTGGAAGTAGTTTGCTCATGCCCCGCTATTATTGGGAGAAGGCAGAGATTTTTAATAGGAAAATGTTTACAACAAGATCAAGTGGTTCAATAGTAACTGAAGTTAGACAACAAGTACCCATTCTTTTCCCGACTTTTACTCTCTACTTTCTATGGCCACATCTGCATGTGAGTTCTTGGGGTTAAATGACTCAAGGCTCTTCCTGGGTGGTAAGAAAATACAAATGCCTAAAGGGGTTTGGAAGTCTTTTGATGAAGTAGTTTGATGGAAAAATACTGATTTACTGAAGCTGAAATCTTTTGCAAAAATGTCTTAGGTTTGGAGAATCGTAACTGAACCATGGATAGGATCTAGCAGAACAAGAACAGCAGTTTCCCTGGATAAGTCTGTTCTGGTAAATTAAGTGTTCTTGGGGCCATTCTCTGGCATTAAAGCCAACTGGCATGGAAGACCTCATGTCCATATTGTCAAGATCTTTTACTCTCCATCTCAGTATAACTCCCTCCAGCTTACCTGTTGGGAATATTAAGTAGGGCATGGTAGTTTCCAAATCATACACTAGAATCGTTTGGGATAGTAACAGCTGTCTCTGGCAAACACATTCCTGGGAGTGTTCAACTATTTTGTGGACAGTCGAGTTTCAATGCCCAGGAACAATTCCTGGCACTATCTAATTCACTGGAGTAGATGTAGTTGTAGTGTGCTGCTGGAGATCCCAAACAACCAGCAGCTTCGTGCTTCCTCACACTACGAACAGACCCATGAACCAGCTGAGTTCCAGAACAAGAGTCCAGCAGCAGCACCTCACTGAGACAGAGAAGATAACTTTGGGTTTGCATCCTCCAGTTGTCATGGTGATGTATTTCGTTTCATGAACACCCTTCACCTCAGTTTCCAAAATGTAAAAAAAAACCCCAAAAAACTCCATGGTCCTAAAGTACTCAGTACCAAAAGTTTCAGAGGCTACCAAAAGTGTCAAATCAAGCCAGAAATTTATCTTGTGAAGCTTGGAGGAAAACAAAGCTTCAGCTGATGTTCAGAAGAGTCTTGTGACCAAAGCTTCTTTGGTTTCTGAGTGTCCAAACATAGACATTTATAAAAAGTAAAGTAATTCTCAGTGTTTTGGGACAATCAAAAACAGAAGGCATTAGTTTTTATAATCTGCGGGACCTGTGTTTTTCCCTTTGGTTTGTGCCACAGTGGCTTCCTACACCTACTGAGTGCAACTAGAATAAATTGAAGACTTAGAAACTCCTAAATGGACTATGCCTTAGACACAGGATAGCATTATAATACGAAAGTCTGAGTGGTTGGCAGTTGAACACAGAAGTCCCAACGGGGCAGGTGCCCTGTAGCCTAA
Organism: Trogon surrucura; assembly: GCA_020746105.1. Taxonomy (NCBI): domain Eukaryota; kingdom Metazoa; phylum Chordata; class Aves; order Trogoniformes; family Trogonidae; genus Trogon; species Trogon surrucura. Next base: position 60,507,828 of record CM036618.1, read on the forward strand.
GAAAAGAGGTTACACTTGATATTTGCAGCTTACATGCTGCAAAATCCCAGCAAGCTACATTTTTTTAAAAATGCTTTTATATGCGACATACTCACCATTGATCACTCTGTCAGAGACTGCAAAAAGATTCTGTTAACTTGTTTAGACTGGTTACCCCATTGCTAAATAGCACTTGCTCTCTAACACAGTCTTTGCAACTCTTGTGGCTAAAATGATAAAACGCTTTTACATAAATATTCTTTAGTTTTCATTTTTCCTCACTATAGAGGAAGGAAAATTGGGCCCAAAAGAATTTAAGGAGATTAAATTTTCATTATCCCAAAATGAGCATAGTAAGCCATTAGGATTATGTCTGGAAAATTACTGATATTAAAACTTCTCTTCAGATTCCATTGGGAGGAGTGCTAAAACATTTATTAATATGGATGATCTCTTTTTAAATTGCTGGTATCCATACCAGCTCCCCTCCCCTCAGAACTGTGTGGGCTGCCTTCTCTGTTATGCAAACTCACATAATACCCCTGTGGCAATGACAGTGGTTGCTTACACAGAAAATTAATACTAGGAAAGTATTTATGCATTTGTACTGTATTGAGTGTGATAAATGTTTTTCCCTCTCTGAAAAACAAAACACTTGTGTTTTCTGCTTTTGTTCTTCATCTCCTCCCAGCTGTTTTGTTTCTCCTAGCTGGAAATGAGAATAACAGCTGACTCTCTGTGGATTGCCAGTGGTCTATGGGGGGGTTGAAGGCCTCTATAATATCTTTGAAGCTCTTTTTTAAAAATAATTCTGTCCCAGTTTATGTGAAAAGCCTTATAATTCTTTCATCAGATCGTAACTGTTGCTGTAAAAGGACTAGACCTACTTTCCATCTTTGTCAATAGTGAGGGTTTCGTGGCTATGTGGCCCAACTGGACATCCATCATTTTATGTTTCCAACTGTGGAGCAAGCCTGACATGAAGGTGATATAATGAACTCCTTCATCCAAAATAACAGACCAAAGGTATCTTTTCAGATTGCAGTAAAAATATAATCATTGCCTGAAACACTTCTGAACATGGATCTCACAGAAAAAAAAATAAAACAACCATAGTACATTATTTAAATAGCCTGTGCATTGTTTGAAATAGTGTGGGACTTTACAACTATGAGAACCCCAAGTTTTTGAGTAGAAACCCGTGGTCTTTAGTACTTCTGAATGTGAAACAAGCACAACCAGAAGGAATAATTGGGTTATGGTTCAGCAAGGTGGACCACTGATGTTTTATCCTACTTAAGGCAAAGTTACAAAAAAACCTGAACAGTGTATCACAGTAAATTAATGACAGTTGCTTGGAAACTATAATAATGCAACATAAAACTCATGAGCTACATTGCCATTTGTCACAGAAGTTAAATCGTCTAGAAAATGTGGAAATTCACAGGTTGTTGGGGTCATAGGAAGAGAGTTATGACCAAGAACTGTGAAATTTCACTGACGTGAGTGAGTAGAGGTTTAATAAAGCCAATTTAAAGAATATAAATTTTCTGGAGCTTAAGAATTCATGAGTTTTTGTTGTTGGTTTTGTTGGGGGGGTGGTCTGACAGAAGTATTTAAAAGGGCCAAGTAAGATGCTGCTTCAAATAACACATTTTTACACTTAGAGATTTGTGTTTCTAGGGTTTTTTATAGCCTTTATAATTTCTCAATAATGGATTTTCATTAGTAGCTTGATTTGGCATGACTGCTAATGTAAGTCACCACAACTTAACTGCATCTGGCTAAATAAACACTGCAACCATTTACAGGGCGGTTATTACACAAATTGTAGGAAGGACCTGGCCCATAATGTAATAAAGTTATTATGAAAATAATATGTCCCTTTTCCTTTCTATTAAAACCAAAAGTGGAAAGATAACTTGATAGATGCCAGCTTGGCCAAGGAATAAACTTTTTTCATTTTATATTAAAAATTGGGTTTTTTTAAATTTTTAGTTCATAATAAAGAACATAGAGAAATATTCTTTATTTCATTACTTGCACCAAAGTCATGTTGGCAAGTGAAAAAATAATAAACTAAAATCACTTCCATTGTTTCCTATTATATAATCAGCTGATCATGCAAAGGACAAGCCTGTACCACTCATTAGTCAGCCTGGCAATTACGGAATTCTGAACCTGAAAGGTGTTGTTCAGTGGAAATGACAGAAGTGTAAGTATTCAGGATTAAAACGAAACCAAACAGCTTATGGACACATTCCAAATTAATAGTGAGGTTGTTGTGACTTTTATTCCAGCATGACATTTCAAAAATGAAGGCTTTGTCTGGACTTCATGAAAAGATTGAATGTTCATGGACATTAGTTGTCACGTGTTAATGTTCTCTGAACATGTGGCGTAGGGCACCATGATTTTGCTATTGGCTAGTAAGGTAGAATTAAAAGTAAGACTTTTCTGAAGTTTCATTTAATTTGCTTGACATATACTTAAATACACTTCTTTTTCCAGACCGGGATATTTAATTGCTGTGCTTCAAATGTAACAACGTCTTTTGCCAAAAGCTTCTAAGGAAACATAGCTACCATAGGATAAACATGGGTCTTCATATGGTTTTCATAGATAATGCAGAGAAGAGGTGAGCAGTGAGGTGACAAAGTTTGCTGGTGATGCTCAGTCATTTAATGTAAGAAAGATGTCTGCAAAAAAAAATTGAGTGATGGAGAAATATACAGCAGCAAAAAATTCAGTCTAGGTAAATATAAAGTGTCATGAATGGAAAAATAACATTGTTTGTAGAATGATAACCTTTGAGTTGATTATTTCCATTCAGGAATGAGATCTTGAGAGAAAGACGAATATCAGTTCAGTGGTCATTCATGGAGAATGAAGCAGGCAGCTTTGTTCCTCCACTGTATGATGAAGTCCGTGGTGTAGCCCCCTCCGAAACACAGTGTGGACCCCTGTTCCTGTACACCAAAGGGGATGTAGGGTACAGACATAAGTAACGTGGGTGCTCAGAAGCACAGAACAATTTCTGAATGAAGAATAATAAAACAGACTTGAACTCTACTGCATAGAAACAAGATGACACAAAGTGGATGGTATTCCAAAATGTTGTTGGGGAGAAGCCTAAGGGCACAGTCAGACATACTTCAAAGACTCTGCTGGAAGTGGTTCAGGGTGAGACAGTCTTCTGGCTGCTGGTTGCTGCCTTCCTGCCCTGAGCTCGGTGCCTCAGCAGCAGCAGTGTCAGCAGCACAAGACAGTCACGAACGATGTTCCTGCAGATAGATTCCTTGAAGCTCATCTAGTCACATCCTCTGTTTCCAAAAGACCATAGGACTTTAACTAATAAACCACTCACACATTTATTTAAGTGATCAGTGTGTTGAAGGGTGAAGTCCCTTTCTCAAGAACATTTGGAAACGAGGCTTCTCCTTTGTTGCATGTGAAAAATTCAAAGTTAATGAATATATTGTGGTGTTCACATGGGAGTAGACAGTCTACCGTGCCACACAGTTTTAATTACTGAAGTTTAGTCCAGGGTATTGAGTCATGTTAATTTTCAACTACAGCTATAAGTATGCTGCATCAGAAAACCCAAGCTAGGCATTCAAGATATAAATATACAGAATATATGATGATTACTAACATAGACCCTGTTACTGTACAAGTCAGCTTGTCAAAAAATTTCCCTTATAAAACGGAACACTAAATAGGTATTTTGGTAAATATTCATCTTCATTTTACCCTCTGTGTGAAAGAAAAAATATGTATTTTTTCTTGCAGTGCAATACAAGGGAATAAATAAGTAACCTACAGAATAGGTGTAATATTTATCTGCATTAATACAAGTGCATGTCTGCATATCTCTGTATATGTGTCCTGATTTGAGCTAAACAGAACCAAATCTGTTCAGTGATTTTACTCAATAATATGTTAACCATAACTATGGAGTGGTTTATTATCTTCCATAATATATCTATAAATGTAAATCTTCAGGATATTCTGTCACATTAATTAGATGGAATGTATCATAAAATTTAGTAGCGCAGACTCATATTCATGGCTTAAACTATTTAAAACCATATGGTTTTCATTTTCATTTGGATGTATATTTTCTTTTTCAGCATAGAGAAAAACAAATCAAAGTAACTTGAAAGATAAATGAAAAAATTCTTCTTTTTTTTGTGTTTCTATTTTAGATTTGAGGCATTATCAGGGCAAAAGTCTGCATTAGGCTCAGCATGTTCTGTTCCAAAAAAAAAAAAAAATGGGCACATTTGTTGCTTAGATCCTAGGGTAAAGGTGTATGATACACATAGTGCCTAACTTCCAAACTAGAGAAATACCAGCTTGCTCTATGCTATCATCACATACCTTTAAGTTTTAATAATGGCTGGAGGAATTCTCATGTGGGTTACATGTAAAATGCTGATACTTCCCTGGGCAGTTTGCACACCCCTCTCCCTAAATCTGATGTCTGTTGTCTGAGACTTCAAGAGGTTTTTTTTCTTTAGAAATCAGGTTGTCTGTGGTGGCCAGCTGTCACGCATCTCTCTGCTTCCCTTACCCCTATCACTAATAAGAGCAGGAAGGATTGTCATCTCAGACGCCTTTTTTGTCTGCAAGGAGCCGGAGTTTTGTGCTAAGATTAAAAAAATATGTCAGAAGGTGTTGAAAATAAAGGAGAACTTAAAGGGCTCAAAAGTTCTGCTTGTCTTTTAAGCTCAAGAACTTTCGGATGTTAAAAGATAAGGGATACATTTTGTCATTCAGAGCACTAGCTTAAAACTTTAACCCTGTTATTAGCACAAATTCTGGAAGGGCTCTCCCATGTGGTACACAACCATCCTCTTTTTTTCCAACTACGGCCAGCAACCCAATCTTTTTCTTTCAGTGATGGCGATGATTGTGTTATTGCACAGCAGCCACGGGGACTCCTTTTCTGGCTTCAAAACCACAAAAGTCCAAATGTTATAAGACATTTAGAGACTTGAGTTGACCGTTTCTTTTGGTTTTTCGCTCTTCTTCACTTCCCATATCTGATCAGGATTCGAAACGGAAGTGTTGAAAGACTATACTTATGTATTATTCATTGAGCACTGACATTGTGCTTGGATTTTAACGACTCAGTGAAATACCACAAAAAAAGACTACTTTTATGGTATTTCAAGCCCAAACAGAAAGAAAAATTACTGGAAGTTTCACAAGAATACCCTGTTTTTGCAGACTTCCAGCCTTCTAGTTTTGAAGATCAAAGATGGTCAGGCAGTCTGGATGAAACCCAAATGAACGTTCAAATATTGGGTCCTTAGCCAAACCAAAGTGAACCTTGGTAGTAAGTTTTGTTCTCTCTTCTGTCCTTCGGTATCGATAATATTCAGGTTAAGCGTGCCTGATTCAGCATGGAGTTTCTATTTGATGCATACATAACGTTTTGGGTCCTCTGTGTATGTTTTTTATAGTTTGCTGACAGGCTTTCATATATCAGTTTTACATGATTTGATGTGAAATCTAATGTCTTAGTGTCATATACAGAGCTATTTCATATTCAGGTGAATGTGAGATGTTCCTACAGCAGATATTAGAAAGAATAATTGTACCATATTATAGGAAAGAGAAGGTCAAGCATGAGCAAGGCTCATGTGTTGTACCTTTTATGTTAGAGTTGGTGTACTACTGCAGACCAATGAAGAGACAAAATTTGAGTTTTGTGTTTTGGGGTCTTTTTTTAAGCTGTCACCCACTTAACGTGGAGAAAGTGTTTGTGGAGAGTTATCAAGTTATTTCAACTCTATTTGTGCTGAAGCTTGTCTCATTAGCTGCACACATATTTTTACTATAAAAATGGTAAAAAATATAAAGTAAATAAATATAAATGTAATTTAAAAATAGGTAAAGTCTTCCTCATGTGAAATGTGACACTGACATTCACATTTCCAGCCTTTTTGAATTTCTCTTCTTGGCTGATTATTTCATGGTAGAATTTTCCATGTTGCTTCTCTTGTGGAACAGTATTTCCATGATCCTTCAGTGCTGTCAAAAATGTCATTCCCATCATTCCTTCAGGGCTGCCGTCACAGGCTTTGACACATAACAAAATTATGGTTAACAGCTTTGAAGACTGTGTTATCTACATGGGTATTGATACAGGCGGGTCACACAGAGAGTAGGACACATGACAGGGTGGGTAGATACACTTCCTATGTCAAAATATTTTGAAACCTGTATCTCCAAAGAGCTCTAGGAAAGCTGCATATTATTGTTCTGCTTTACTGTATGAAAATTTAAAAAATATCACTAGCTAGTCTGGTGTGGCAGCAACAAGTATTTAAACAAAGAGGGAAAGAATCATCCTGTTTAGAGAAAAATGAGGTCTAGGTTCCTGACTTCAGAGACTAACTTCAAGTAAGGAGAAAGGTCTACATTCTTAATACTGTCTGCTTTATGATATTCATGAAAGCAAAGTCAAAGACTTAAAAAGACTTGGACTGTGTTGTTAACAATGCACTGAAAATCTACATCTATAACTCAGCTTTGATGAAGATGAAGTGTGGGCCTAGCTGTATATATATGTCACATACTGTGCAGCAAAAACTTGCTCTTGCATAAAATCAATATTTAGCGGTCAAATTTCCCTTGTTTCCCACTAATAATAGATAGAGTCATATGGTTCAGTTGTAAATCCACCAGCTGGAAGTGATGAGATGAACTGTCCACAGCAATACGAAAGATATACATGCCTGTTCAAAGTCAGCCCATCTGTGGAGATCCGTGGAGAAGGATAGTAGGGAATTTTATATAGACGTACAGTAAAACAGTCTCTCGTGATACCGTAGGAGCTGTGGGGGCCTAATCTTTACATTTGACTATTAAATTAGGAAGGGCAAAGCCTCCACAATACCAATGGTATTAGTCATGTCTGGAGGGGCATCCAATACCAGATGTCACTTTTCTGATCTTTCATGCTCAGCTCTTACAGTTTTTGGCACGTCAGACTTCGCATCTGAATACAATTTAAGTTATAACAATACAATCATCATGTCTAACTATTTTTGCCTTTCTCTCTGCTATTTTGAGAGCTAGCCTATGGTGAGTCTCTGTTATTTAATCTAAAAGCTTTCCTTGTCCCCTGTCCCATGAGATAATGCTGGGGGATGTCAGGGAGTGGTGTTAAGGAGCTGTTGTTTGACAAGTGCTACTGGTTTTAAATTGAATTGCTTGTTTATTGGCTGCACAATTATTCATCTGTTAGCATAGGATAGAAAAAAATAACGTTGACAGTAAAATAGTAGCTTTTGTCGGTAGAAGATACTTGACTTCAGTGAACATCTCACTGTCTGAATGTGAGCGCAGTACTGTACAATGTAACAGCAAAGTTTGTTTATTTATTTAAGAGGCACATAAAAGCTTACCGCGTTCATGACCAGACAAAAGGAAATGTATGTAGGGAATTGTGTGTGGAGAAGCATTGCCTGCTCTTCTGACTTGTTACAAGATAAAGTCATGTCCCTTTATGCAGATTATTCATGTTTATTTATGACATTCTTTGAAAGGAAAGACACTCAAATGCCTCAGGGCTATGGCCCAAAGTAAATAACTTGTCATAATATACCTTGCAAATGATAATGTAAACCACGGGAAACTCAGGGAGGAGATGCACATACATTCCAAAGCTGGGAAGTTATTGAATGTTTAGGCTTAAGGAGCAGATAGTTTTGATAGGGGATATTTGCCTTGTTTCTGTATGTTAGATGAATTACTCTGTGTGAGTGATATCCATTGTACTGTGTTTATTCTTTTCTACTTTTGTTCACCAATCACTATGATGTCTGCTCCTTTCCCAAAGATGTTCTGTATAATAAATACGTTAAAGTCTGACAAGGAATGGATGTTAATGCAGCATCAATGCCCTCTGGGGTTAGTGAGTGCTCTGGTTATTTTTGTGTCTCTGTAAGCTCACAGATCCAGGCATTTATATAGATGAAATCTTGACTCAAGTTCAATGCAGACCATGTTCCACTGGGGGAGCTGGTAGCCTGGGTTTTGGGAGCAACACCAGGAGCCACATCTTTACACTTATTGCATTCAGGCCTATTGCTTTGTATTCAGTGTTTGGCCCAAAAAAAAAAAGGACTTAACAACAGAATGCACATGGCATTAATTCATTCAGTGTTTTGTTATGGATTATGTATAGAAAGAAACACTGGACTTGGGTAGAGGCAAGACTGTTTCGCTGCTACATAAGGTGCTCTACAGTAAGACCATCTCTGAGACTCTTAGGACCTGTTTACCATGCTTTCTTATGCCAGTCTTATAGCTGGATGGCTTGGTTAAAAGCTTGAATCTCGAGCCAGCTGTAGGTAAATCAGTTGTAGTCAATTTGCCTATCTCTGTACTAGTACATTATACAGTGCCAGAATACTGGCACATGATCACTTCTACTGTTAATTTGTCATCCTGTTTTTCAGTCCAGTTTTGGCCCGTGCCAGAAAACTCTTCCAAACAGTTCCCAGACACAGTTCAGGAGTCAGCAGGAATGAGCAAGAGAGTGCTACCAGTAGGAAGTTTGGATGTAAAGCACTTTGCTACAACAGCTGGGAAGAATGTTCCGTAGTCCGTTTTGCTTAGTAGGGCGATGCAATTCTTCAGTGGAGCATTGGGCACTTAATAGCTATTATATAAAACACAGTTGCTGGTTTTTTACCTTTTGAGAGTTTTCAATTAGCTATTGCAAGAAAGGTTCCTCTTCTGAGCCGCAAACTTCAGGAATTAATTTTTGAATTTATTTTCAAATATGTTTAGAGAGTTGTGGGCATTACCTTTTGTTTTCCCTTCAAAAACAAAAGAACCCAAAATTTCTTTGTGCTCCTAAATTGTGTTTTGATTGTTATTTTGACATATAACATATTTTCTGTTTTTCTTATAGAAGGATAGTAGTCCTTTGGGTCTAGATTGGTCCACCTTAGCATTTAGCACCTCTAAAATGCATTTTAGCCTTTCTGATCTCCGGATTAACCCCTCAAATGTGCTCTTCTCTGTCTACAGGGGGAAACCTGTGAAAATTATGCTTCAAATTTAGGTGCTGAAATTTAGGCTGAATCTTAATCTGGTTTTATTGTTGTTGCCTTTCACTGAAACAGTTACATAAAAGGATCTTGAACTTCTTGAACTGGAATTTGTGGGCGTTTCTGCTATACAAGTTGTTAATAATATTTTTCCTGAGGCATTTACCTGAATACTCTGTCATCTTTTTTTTTTTTTATCTTGTCTACTTACATTACAATTTATTAGAGCTGGACTTGGTTATGCAGGGTAACCATCTTGTATAAAGTGTCTAATACACAGAGAGTAGCCTGTTGTTGTCCTCATTCTTCACTTATCACATCCAAACCTCTAGAATAGCATTGTCACTACAAACCAAATGTTGTGATCCTATGTGTAAAATAAGCATCACAATGAAGATTTGCCTAGATTCTTCTTTTTTGAGTATCCCCAGAAATGAAATACGAAATGAAGCTACAGGGTTCTTCAACATAACAATATGGTATGCTTTTTAAAGGAAACAACAATGGCTCATAAAATGACTTGCAGTACAATCATATCAGGAAAACAATGACACACTTGGGTTGGATCTGAGCTTCTACAAGACCCAGAGGAGTCTGTATCTGGCATTTTGATTCAGAGTCCCTTCTGAATGCAGTAAACCAGTAAGATGTAACAGTAAGAAAATATTGCAAGATTGCCCTGAAGTGAACTAATTCCAAACATGCCAGCCTACCTCCACGTTTTTGGGGAGATTTTTTTTGACTGAAACAATATTACCTCCCACAGTCCTGAGAATTAGAAGCCAGGATAGATTTCGTCCAGTGCGCTGTGCGATTCTTTCCACCCCTTCCCTAAAGAGGTAGGATTATGTAACCTAATAAATTGGCTTCATTACAGAGCCACTGACAGACAGGCATATAGGTTGCTGTCAATGGGCATGTGTGCTGAAGGTGAGCATGCTGAGGGGGTGGTGGAAGTGAGCAGTGGATGTGGCATTCAGAAACAATCTGGCTGAAGGAAGTCACGCCTGTTCCATAAAGCAGGGGGAGATAAGGATGTCAACAGCATGGAGGGTGACATCCATCAATCAACTTATTCATTATAGCAAGAATGAGCACCGAGGGTCCTTGGGAGGAAGAAGGAACTAGTGATCCCTCATCTCACAGGTGGCAAGTCAAAAAAGGCTAACCTTTCACATTTCCAGGGGCAGGCAGGATGAAGAATGTGTTTTTAATGAATTACCCATAACCACACACACACAGATCTACACAATATGCTACTTTCATATATATATATCCCCTTCAGGATCAAATAATTAAATTGAAAAGTATCATTATTTATTCTTAAAAAGTATAAAAATGTATCTTACCAGGAAGCAAATTCTTAAGTCTCTGATCGAGTAAATAATTCTCTGTAATAAAATGCAGAGAATTATTTTCTGCATTTCTATATCACTCCAAAGGGTAGAAGAATGGTAGAAAAAAAGAAATATGCCAGAAGGTAACATTGCTAAATGAACACTCATGGCATTAAATCTTGAACTAAGAATTAGATGATTAATTAGATCTCAGGCTTCAGGGACTGAAGCATGAAAGAGTCAGGTCCTTCTGCCCATTCAAATGCATGCCAGAGAAGATTTTGGATTTCCCTCAGAAATGGTACTAACCGCCAGAAGTAGAATGCAGCCTGCAGTTGTAAAATCGAGAAAGTGCACAAAGTGCTTTAAAAAGTGTCCAAAGATAACTAAGAGAATACAACTGACAGAGCAAGAAGCCATTGGAAGGCTTTTAATCATTAGAATCATACCACAAAGGGAAGAACAGGCCTGACATCAGGACCCTCCATGCTGTCAGGTATTTACACCTACAGACATTCAGTTCTAACTAACAGGCTGATAAATACCTGTTACTTCAACTGGAAGTAAGTGCTTCCATAAGAGGAGGAGGGCATGGATGCCCTGAGCTCCCTGCTGAATCTCCCTTTCTCCCACCAATCATAGAATATCAAAGATAGAATGGTGACTTAGATTCTAACCAAATCATAAAATCAGAGAAAGGTCTAAATCTCCATCTATTTATCTTCCTTGATCGTGCAGGGAGCCTTTAGAAAGAACAGAGGTAAAGACATGCTCAGGTGAACTGGAGTGTACTGGTCATAGGGTCCTCCAGTAGAGTTAGCTCTAAACTGGTAAGGTTGATTTTACCTGGAGTGCTGCTCTGTAATGCTTCAGGATTTACAAGAAGATCAAATCTGCAGCCATTTCTCTCACGAAACATTCACTGATGTCAACTTTCTTCTTCACAGGGAAATTGGGATTTGAATGAACTCCCTAATGTCCCAAAGTAGCCAGAAAAAATAAAAAAAGTTTGTAGGATAAGGATGACTTTTTCACTCCCTTCTCAAATGATAGCCATGTTTTGGCAGTTGTAATGAAGCCAACGAGGAAAAACATTACTGAGAAAAAGGTCTCTCTAACAGGGAGCACAGTTTCTTGTGTATCATTATTATTTCGATGTTCACCTCGGAGTGTGCAATAGATTAGTTTCACCTTTCTTCCTCCAAAAGCATCAGCAATCATTCAGGTTAGAATTGAAAAAGAGCTAACGGAGCCTTTATTTTTGTAGATCATTAAAAATGACCTGAGGGACCAATTTTCTACACTTTTGCTCAGTTACCTTCTGATTCCAGTCACTAAGAATGAGATACACATAGTTGTATGGGGAGACAACAAACAAAATTCTCATCTTGCCTATGTTGGTGGGTTCTGTTAAAGTTGAACTGGAATAAATGAGAGGAACATTTGTCTGACATTCTCTTGGCAGCTTTAACTTTAGTACACATGAAAGTAAATTGCTTTCTCAGTGAAAGGTACCTCAGATGAAGTCTGAAGTGACTGAATTAAATTGCTTTACAACCTTATAAAGATCAGGAGGTCAAATTCGAATTTGGTGCAAGCAGTGGTAATGAAGTTGCCCACACACAGGCTGTCTATTCTTTGTCTCAGGTCTTTATCTAAACTCAAGTATATCATTAGTAAGTGGTATGTGCTTTTTATATCAGTGATGTTGAACTATATTTTAATCCAGTAACTGAACCGAAGTGTTAGAAAATGAGCTAGTCATTTGCCAAAAGCTTATACAAGGAATATTATGCCACTGTTGATGAAATGTAAATCTGTGTGATTTAAACAGGCAATAGTTTTGTATTGGTACCTTTCACTGGTAAAGGAGCAACAGGAAAAAATACATCAGCAGGTTTGCCAAAGGAGTAAGAATTCTTTCTCAGGCATGCCATACAGTACAGTCCATATGCAAGGAAATCTGTTTGCACATGGCAGTTTGCAAAGTCTATTTATTTAAGCAACACACTCTGCATACTGAATGCTGTAATATTAGTGTGCTTTGAAATGATGTGTAGACTTGGCTATTTGGACAAATATACTGGTCATGAGTCAGACTTGATGATATATTTCTCTACTTCTTTACAATTTGTCGTACAAAAAGCTCATGAAGTAACATGGTACCAAAGATGGAGAGAAAAGCTTGCAAAAATTTTCAGTTCTTATTTATGTATCTCTGATGATAGAAACACAAAATGTTTCCTCTGTCAGAAAGCTAGGGGTTTTTTTTGCTCCTCCTTAATTTTTTAAGTAAAAAATGAGGAGATTTTAATAGGTGTACTTGAAATCTATTTAGAATCTTTCTGTATGAATTCCCTCATTTCACAGATGAAGGCTGTCATCAAAATCAAACCTATCAGTTTGTGCCAAACACAAAAACACACACACTGGTTTTTTGAAGAGAAAGGAGAGATGAGGAGAGAAGGAGGTGAAGATAGAGAGACAATTGCAAACATTTCCTGCAGACACATGTTTTCTAACCTCCCTCATCCACAGGCCCCCTTCCTTCCCTCAGCAGCATTTGTGAGCTCTAGTTCCTATTGAAAATTGATCCCGTGCGTATCTCGGGCATGTGAACCATGACAAATCCCTACTGAACGTTGTAATCTTTGAGGAGAAGAGTATCTTGCTAGCAACCATAGCAATGCAGACTACTCCCTCACACTAAGAAGTGTAAAAAATGTGCTGGAATGGATCAGAAAGCAGACCAGCACGGTATACCCTTTGCATGGGCACCCTCATGTCTGGCTGTATGGAGTACACTACTCTTTCATGAACTATTTGTTTCCTGGAACAGTATTTTAATCTTGCACTTAAGTGTCATGGTATATTATAGTGAGTTGAATATAGTGGTCTTAACTATTTTTTAACACTATTTTCTAAAAGTCAAATATGAATTATATCTGCCCTGAAAAATTCTCCCAAAGCATAGTAGGAACCATTCCTACTAAATACTACATGCCCAGAATATATAAAAAAAATTTATGAATAACACTGTCCTTTAATTATGTTGGATCAATAGCTTCTCGCAGGCTTCTAACGTCCAGAAAAAACCTTTGCTACTGAAGATATTGTGGATAATAATATGAAGCAGTCATGCAGATACTCTTACTGCTTTAATAATCTCAGTTATGTAGTTCCTGATGCTCCCAGACACTCATCTGGTTTCCTGTTCCATTTTTACCTATCGTGATTCGACCTCAAAATCTCTGAAGCCAGTGCGTAAATCCAATGGCCTCTGAGTTTGTTTCCTAAATCCTGGTTAACATGTTTTAGGAGTTGCATAGGTTGACCTACTGGTAAGGTGTGATACGTGATCTCTCTCCCTCTCTTTCTTATTTATTGAAAGAAATACAGTGAGAGCTCATCTGTGTAACTTGCCAGGCATTCTATGAAATGAGATACTGATGACACACCAAGGAATGTGAAAACACGAAACTGTCTTATTATGAGGTAGAAATCAAACTGAAATTGATCCTGAAAGGAAATAAAATGTCTGAAAGAGTTTGGGATTTTCCTGCTCAGAGAGAATTTGTGCCTAACATACAAGAACAAAATATGACTACTTCAAATTTGCAAGTTTTGAAAAGCTAATGGTGCTTTCTACAGAAACTGTTGAGGGAACAGTATAACTTGCTGGCTTAGCAGTGTTGCTCTAAGCAATTCGTGTTACACATTAGATTTCTGGCAAAAACTGGCTTGTTATCAGTCTCCTGGGAAGTGATAATTTTGCCCATTTCCTTGTTTATCAAGAGATCAAAACTTTTATCTGAATTACTGTCATACATTCTTTAAAATTCAGTCTCTTGTGTTAATTAGTTATGTAATCACATCTAACACTTTTGGAGATGGAATAGAACAAGATTGACTTGGTAGGTGAGAAAAGATCAAAGCAATGCTCTAACAAATTATTATGGTAATTAGTATTAGTCTTGTAGTTTATCTCCAGGAGGGCTTTTAATAGAAGCAGTGAGAGCTTGGGAAAACCTGCATTGGGTAAGCATGCACTTGAAGAAACAAAGCTTGCCAAGCTCACAGGGCAGTCTGGCAGGGGGACTGAAGATGAGTGGCGCAAGGGGAAAGTAAAAGGCATATTGGGTAGAGAAGGGAAGAAGTGATCTGACTGTGTTACACAATTTTCAAAATGCAAGAGACCCACTGCATCTCTGTGTTCTTCATCAGCTCTGAAAAAGCTCTAATAACCCTTAGATTTGTTGAGTCTTAGCCAAAAGGGCAGCTGTTACTGAGATTTCATCAGTCACAGAAGCACAAATGTCAGAGACGGATAGTAGCCCTCCCTCTTACCCTTGCACCCCCTGCATGATTGTAATCTCCCCTACATCTGCTGGCACTTGCTACAATCTAGTTTTAAATGATTCAAGCCATGGGTTATACCTTTTTGCCTTGAGAGGCTATTATGCTGCCAAGTGAGGATGCTTCTCATGGAGGAAGAATTTCTCCTGGAGAAAATTCTCCTGCCTGACACATAGATGGGAGCACTCTCTTTTGGGGAGGTGCAGCATGCACCCTCCTACTTCTGCATTACAGCCCCGCAAACTGGGGAATATGGAGCACGTAGGCGTTGGCATCTGGGCTCTCTGCAAATGCCTTTGCCTTTCACTGCCGTGTACACCCAAAAAAGCCCAGACATGGTTGTGCATGGAGTATGCAGAGACAGGGTAGGAACAGAATTTACATCGCCTCCATCCTAAGCGGTGATGGTCCTTTTAGCCCACAGCGAAGGAAATAATGAAAGACCTGTGTGATCCTTCCATTTGCACCCCAACCTCCTAATGCAATGCTTAATTGTTTCCCAGTCTAATACGTTCCCCATTAGGGCCTCCATGGGGATACTCGTGGGCAGGGGTCTGGTCCTTTTCAGGGCATCGCTTGTTTTATTGCAGGTTCTGTAGATGCCCCCTGAAATGACTCCCTTAGCAGCAGAGCTATTTCTTACGGATCCCAGGGGGCAGGAGGGTGATGCTGTTCACCACTTTGGAAGAATAAGGCTAACGCCGATGACTACGACAACCCTGCGAGGTCTACTAGGACTGGCCCTCTGCCAAGACCCCAATCTGCCCACCCCTGCAGTCTCAGCAGCAGGGCCAGCTGACAGTACCACTGCCTGGCTGCCACCCCCACGGCTTGGCAGGGCTCCTTTGCCAGCCTGGAAACTGCCTCTAGTGAACAGCTCGTTATTAGTGCTCTACTTTTCGCAGCAATTAAGTCAAGAACCACGGCACCTGTTCATCTCAACTCCCTCACGGGAATTAACATGCCGTATGGGAAAGAGATTTGCTCGGGGCGGAGGGGGGGGACTGGGGGGAGCAGGGGGTGAGATCTTCCTTTTGTCCGTTAAAGGCAAATAGCAATGCAGCTGAGATTCTTTGGGGAATAGCAGGATTGATGAATTTACAAGAATTTTGAGGAGAACCGCTTTTACCCTAGGGGTGGAGAAAATGTCCCAGATAATTTGATTTTAAGTAGATGTTCACTTTGTGTTGTTAGTTCTCTCCGTGGCTAAGGAATACTTATGCCTCAGCGAAAACCACTGAAGAGACCCTGACGACACCTCAAATCTGTTTGATAATGAGAATATAACTGCCTCAGTTTGGATGAACAATGTTTTAATCTGTGCTGCTTGTATGTACAAAGGCTCTGAAATGGACCTTGGGTTTGCCTAGGGATTTGCTGCGTGTATCTACTTAAGCAATGAACCTGAAAAATGGCATAATTGTTCATCTTGCAGAGAATTACCTCATTCTGTCTAATCAACCTGACAGGGCAAAACAAGCCAATCTTTTAAAAAGATGTATTTTTCTTCCAGGAAGATGTGGATATTAAGACGGTATGTAGATGCTGTTCGTTCCAATTAAAATCAATATCTGTCCTGATTTGCGACTGTTGTCTCTGTGACAGCGAGGGGGCTAGATAAGGGGACCCATCTGCTCAGCTTTCCCAAAGGGGCTCCAAACAAGTGAATGACCTGCAGTGTTTATTATTAAGTTTTCAAAGGGAAACTTGTTTTGGTCTAATTGAAGGAATAATATGAG
Source organism: Trogon surrucura (assembly GCA_020746105.1). Classification (NCBI taxonomy): domain Eukaryota; kingdom Metazoa; phylum Chordata; class Aves; order Trogoniformes; family Trogonidae; genus Trogon; species Trogon surrucura. The sequence continues at coordinate 60,524,313 of CM036618.1, forward strand.
AGAGGTTATTTCTGGTCAGTTCCCTGCTGTTTTCACTCCAGAGAATATATTCCAGGTGTTAGCTAGGCGATGCTATGATACAGTATTGACTTTCCCTTGTGTTTAGGCATGCTAGTGCCAATGGACCAATAAACTACAGTTATGAATGTAAAGACAAGCCTTTCAGAGGAACTTTTTGCTAACTATTTAGTAAGACAGATGGTTAACGACGGCATTCGTTTTCAAAAGCTCCATTCCCCAGCAGCAATCTAATTTTTTAACCCCCTTGTCCTTCCTTTTCATCTGTTTTATTTCCCTTCTTTTCCCTTGTACTCTTAGCCAAAGATTGGTTCTGAGAGAGTGTCATTTTGTATTAAATCTCATATAGCTAACAGTTTCTTCCCCTTTCTATGACAATAAACTTCATTGGTAAAGTCTGAATAATAGGGGAAAATACAAGATTCGTATGGTATACCTTAGATAATCTTTACTGTATGAGTCTTTAAAATAGCATATGATGTCATCCCTCTACCATGCATGTGTTATATATTGTGTGTATGTGTCTTTAGACAGGCAAAGAGAAAAAGCAAAACATATGCACGACAATGACTCAGCCTAAGTTTGTGAAGTGGACTGGCTACTGACCCAGGCTTTATGTCTTCACCCAGATAAAGTAGTAATATACTCAGGGACGCGATCTCAGGTGACGAATTATTTTATGTTGTACTAAGAGCTGGGAAGAACAAGGGTTTTCAATTTGAAGGCTGGACTGAACAACTGGATAAAGATTTTCAGTTCGGGTGGAAATGAGATAGAAACTCTTAGAAATTTTTGAAAAAAACTAAAAAAACCTCCTTTGAAGTAAATTTGAAATGTTTGGCTTGACATTTTTCTTTTAAATATTATCCTGAATATCTAAAGAAAGCAAAAAAAGCACTGATTTTTCAAATAATGCCTTCTAAATTTTCAAAATTCTTCCTGTATCATTTTCTTTAGGTTTTGTTATATCTTAAATGAACATGATGTGATTTCAAAAACATGTTTGAGTCTTGCATTAGATTCAATGTACTGTCAACATGGGCTGCAAAAAAGAAATGTGAATTCTCTGCATAAGAAATTAATATGAATTTGTCATTAAACTTATGCAAGCAATAGAACAAGCGATTAATTTTGTTAATAATTGAAAATATGCCTTCAAACACATATTTTTAGTCATTCTAAAGCCATTTAAGAATTTGACTCAAATTTTCTGTCCTGTTTTCTTCCAGGGAATACAGACGATTTAGGCATAGAACTGCAGAAGAACTTGCTGTCATCTCCTGTCATCTGCTCTATATCTTCAGTCACGACACTCTCCAAAACCAGACGGAGACCACGCTTCATTCCCTCCTTTATTTGTTTGACTCTGAACTGAGCTACCACCCTCCCTCCAGGAAAGTTCAGAAAGCAGTGGGTTATAGACAACTGAAGAAAGATGTTCTCAATTTCTCCTGGTGATGCTTCTCCTTATAATCACTGAAGCGGTGACTGGAACCCATGTTCAGCCCTTCTGTGGGTAAGGTCATCCTGGGCAAGGGCAGCCACTCATGAGCTATTGGGTGAAACAGAAATGCCACTGTCTCCTCCTTCTCCAGTGGGGTGCTGAATCTTGAGTTTTGTTTCCCTTGCTTTTAACTTCACTTCAAACCAGCTTCCACTCTCCTGCTGCCATTTTTTTTATTCGGGTGCCAAACTGAAAAATTTATTTTTCACACAAGCTAAATACAGCCACTAAATGTAATCTATTAAATTGTTTTAGCTCTTTATTAGGGAGTGGGTCTGAATAAACTGTCCCTTAGCCTTCAAGCAGCTTATTTTCTCGCACCAAGTGAGCTGCACTGCACCAAGAAATCTTAACTAATGAAGAAAAAAAAAATCCCTAATTCTCTGCTGTGCTGGTGTGAGGAGATGGAGAGAAACTGTGATCTGGGGCCAGCCATTGTTTCAGAGCAGAATGCTGAGGTGATTGACAGTTGCAAATTAATGGGAACGATTTTTAGACTGGGCTTGTCACATGAGGGCCCGGCCATCCTGGACATGCTGTCTGTGCATTAACTTTCTAATTCCATCTGGAGTTTAGACAAAGGGGCCTGGATGAATCCTGCTCTCTGTCCATTTGGCTGTCATCGTTTTGATTAACCTGATTCTTCAGCAGGAGCAAAAAGTAGCTGGCTTCGGTCCACGCAGACATCAGGAAAATAGCTGCTGTAATGGCCCGATGATCTCCATACAAGAGATCCTGGGACTAATCTGCTTTTTCTCCTATGTCTAATTAAAATCTTCCTTTCCTGTTTACACTAACAATTTTTACAGTATTTTGGTTAAATAATTCCTTTTGGAGCTGTGGAAACATTGTTTTCTCCAGCACAGGTGTTATGTAAAGAGGGAGAAAATGAGAAAAGGAGAGCAGACAGGAGAGGGCAAAATCAGGGAGGAGAGGAGAGGAGAGGAGAGGAGAGGAGAGGAGAGGAGAGGAGAGGAGAGGAGAGGAGAGGAGAGGAGAGGAGAGGAGAGGAGAGGAGAGGAGAGGAGAGGAGAGGAGAGGAGAGGAGAGGAGAGGAGAGGAGAGGAGAGGAGAGGAGAGGAGAGGAGAGGAGAGGAGAGGAGAGGAGAGGAGAGGAGAGGAAAAAAGACTGTTTTACAGTAGCTCCAAGTAGTCTGGTCAGGCCAAAGAGTTAACTCTAAAACTTAATCCTCCTCAGACTTTTCCTGACTGGAAATATCAGTGGATTCCTCTTGGTAGCTAGATGGAGGTCAGGTGCTGCACACAACTCATGCCCCTGTCAACTTGGTAGAAAAAGAAGCATGAGCAGGCACTTAAGTGTAATGCATGATCTCTTCAAGATCTGTGTGTGGCCTTTAGGTCACTGTATTTTAAAGGCACAGTTGACGTGTGACTCTCCTCTCCAAAGATTTGTCAAGTGTGCTGTTATTGTACAGAATGCAATCCTTCCCTGCTGCTCTTAGTAAGTGACGGCACCTACTCACTGCTTTGGGACTGGGTGATGAATGCACAATCCGCCTTCCAGGGAACAGACATCTGATTTTGGCCCAGGAGATGGGAGAAGCAGGTTATCCTAACTGGTCACTCGACAGTAGAAGAAGCTGATGTCTTCCTATGGGGTCAGCCATGCTGCCTCGCTGCCCCCATGCTTTCAAAGTTCCTTCGGGTCCTGCCTCCCAGCCTCCACAGCTGAGGTAATAACCAAGGCCATCTGGGACATGCTTCTGACCTGCAGCCAGCTGTGATGGCTGTGCTCACGTGCTAAAATGCATCAGCCAGGAAAGAAAGAAAAAGGTAGAGGTGCACCTGAGTGATGCTGATCAGATGTCCCTTCTTTACTTCTTGCTCTCAGTCCAGGGGAGTAAAGTTCTACACCCATGGAGGTAGTTTCTGTGTGTCTTCTCTTCTTTCCTCTTCTTTTCTTTTCTCTCCTCTTCCCATGACTCCTCACTCCTGCTTCAGCCCCGACAGCACTAGATTTTAATGCTGAAGAGCACTGTCATTTACTGATTCTAATTACACAGCAGCAAACTGAAATCCCACTTGTCTGCTTTGGACAACTTGGACTCATTGTGTAGACCATGCAAGTGGGATTTGGCATGGAGCCAGGAAGAAGAGTAAATTAACATGGTCACTTAAGGTCATGATCATAAAAAGCCATAGTTCTTCTGCTGCAGATTTGTGAGGGCTTTAGCTCTTTTGTACAGGTTTCAGTGAAGCAAAAAAATACAACCTATTTTTAGTAGTCAGGCACTGAGTGATACGTTGCAGTGGAAAACTATGGGCAGTTTGCAGTCGAGCTGAACAGTTGATGACTTTGGGATGGCGTCTCAGCCCTAGCTGTCTGTTCTGACAGGGAAACCAGGAATTGAGGAGAGGAGAGGGTCATCGACATTTAATTCTTATTTATCTCTGAATGGAAGAGACACAGGCATGGATGATACATGGGGGTTTTCAACAAACTGCTCTTACAGATAAAATGGTCTTGGGAGAGAACATGAGAGAAAGAGAGAGCAGAGATTAGATTTCTGGTTTCTTTGCAAGTGAAAAACATAAATCCTGTTTCTGGGTGTTTTTTTTTCCCCTTTGTGTGGTATGTTTATTATTCTGTGAAAGGTAAATAGCTGGAAATGTGACCATAAGTATTTTCTTGGACCACCTTTCAAAATCTGTTATTTCCCATTTTTTCCTCTGCATTACTGAGACAAGTATGCTCAGTGAGTGAAGGTACAGTGATACGGTTTTTAAGAGCCAACCCCCTTCTGAGGGTCCTGATTATTTTATAGCCCAGGCTGACGCCCATACAACCACAAGTTCTTCACTAGTGATGGATGGGCTGACTGGGCTGTAGGTAGTGTGGGCATCCCCTCGTTGCAAGGTGGTCATGTTTGGTATGTATATCATAGCTGCCCACCTGAGCATTCATACAAGAATTTCCTCTTGGGACTCAGAGGAGATACAAGGGACATGTTTGGTGATATTCTTAGGTAGACTGCTGTGGCTGGGAGAGAAGAAAAAGACTGCATCAGTTCAAACCACACTGGAAAGAGGTTGGAGGGGAAGGATGTTTGAACCACAAAATGTAGGTCACTGTGAAGCAGAGATGTTTCACCTAGGCATGAACCTGAAACAAGCCACAGCTCAGGACACTCCACACGTGCGAGGGAAGTTCAGTGTCGGATCTCTCTTCCATGGATAGCTTTCACATTTCAGTAATACACTAAACCAAAACTTTGGATCCAAACACCCATTCAGACTTAAAATATTTGAGTTTGGGTCAAGATTGTATTCCAGTTCCCCCCTCAACTCTCCCCCATGCACTTCCACCGTCTGCAAAGTGCCTGCTTCAGAACCCTGCTGATGAATACTCCTGACTTTTGTAAGCCTTCATTTCCACTCCTTGCTGTAGCACACTGGCCCAGACACAATGTTGACATATACTTACGTGAAGTTCACTGAACAATGCCACTTCATAAAAGGCCCATAAAGGTACAATCTTGTGCTCAGAGGAGATTTTATTTATGGAGACACAGAAAGCTGTGTGTGTATGTGTATGCACTCTGTAAAAAGTCCATTACCCAAGGTGTAAGTGAAATGAATCTGACCTCTGTGTCATTAACATGCTGTCTGCAAAGATGCCGCTTCAGAGCATTCCTGACCTCACCCCAAACCCGCAGTGAGAACTGAAAGTGAGAACAGGGTTAGAGGATGATTTTTTTTTAAGTGAATCAAGCAGTGTTTTGTCTGAGGAGAATAAGGATAAAAAAGTAGAAAAAAAGAAAAAGTAACCCAGACGCATGATAAATCTTGGTCTTTTTCCAAGTCTTACTGAAAGCTCTAGCCAAAAAGTAAGAAACAGTATCTGAAATGTTTGTGAGGGAAGGCGGCTGTGCCAGCACTCATCCAGCAACATCTGAGAGAAGAGAGAATTTTATATGTGATTGCCTTAGACTTGTTGTCATTATCAATTAAGCTTAGAAAGCTCATTTGATATGCTCGGCCATCCTCACGCTTGCCAAAAAGGCAAGACTTCTCCGCAGCTGCAGCCCTGAAGATTGCTGAAATATTGTGAGGAAGAGAAAGGGAACAAATGTAGCCAGTGAGGTGATACTGGATGTGCTGTACTTTTCCTTGAGAAAAAGCCGCTTTGGATGGGGGCCCAGAGCTGGCACTTCGTGCACATCGTGAGGCACTTGTCACTTGTCAATCCTCAATGCCTCCTGTGAGTACAATGCAGCCTGGTGATGAACTGATTTTGCTGCATCCTCATCTCTAGCCGAGGGCACACTGCTCTCAGCACTGAAGATACACAAAACAGCCCGGTTGTGAGTGGCTTATGTCTCATTTGCATGCCAAGAGGTTTGAAATACTGGGTAACTGTATCACAGGATGCAGCAGCAGCTTCAAACATGGCTTTTGCTATGCGGCTTTGTCAGGGTGAGCTTTCCTGTGCTTTGAGGTTCGCAGACACCTCTTGTATAACTGCACTATGCACTTGGGATGAGACACAAACCACATGCTCACAAGCATCCCTTTGCTTCAGATTCTCCATCTCCCCTGTTCTTCTGTACTCAGCATGTTCTCTCAGCAAAGATGATTGCAAAGAGTCCAGAGCACTCGCTTCTACCACTTTCAGTTCAGAAAATGTTAAGGGATGCTGCTTTAGTATCCTTTATCAACAAGTAATGTTTGACCTTACTGCTGGATGTAAAAACTATCACCTGTTGCGTAAGAGATATTGAGAGGTGAACTCCTTCCTCAGAAGCTTTCCTAGCACAGCTAATCTTGTTTCAGGCTAATGAAGACTGCGCACTTAAATTAAAAGAGAAGTTAATACAGCTTCTACTATATTCACAAATTCCATCACATAAGGGTTAATTCACACCTTAGGTTACTTGAAACCTCCAGCTTAGTCCCTTGGGTGTCACCTGCATTAGGTCCTAGAACAACCCAGCAAAGATAGTGTGAATACTTCTGTAAGAGTTTAGCTATATGACTGAGTTTTGCGTTGCTAGGTTCTGGATTACTCTCACTCAGATTAAAAAGGGAAGAAAATTCTATTTGAGGGGAAGGTAAATAAAGTTCTTCCCTATATTCCCCTGTAAGTGGGCCCACCAGGACTGGATACAACTGCAGCGGGAGGCACAGTGGGATATGCTCCACTAAGAGAGGTAATTAAAGACATTCTGTAAATCCACCCCAGAATATGCTGAGGGGACTTCTTTTAACACGTTGCTTGGCGAGAGTTATGACTGTGCTGGCAGAGAGATGAGTAGAGCACACACCTGCACTGGGTGGTAGGAGATCCTACCTTCTCTTGCATACCTTATGGTTTGGCACAGTGACAGATCCTGTTCTTGCTGCGTCCCTCAGCGTAAAGGCTATCGGTAACAAAATATTTCTGTGTGGGGAGTTTTCAGGCTCATTTCAGAGCTCACTGGGGACAGAGGGGTGGGCAACATCTACAGGCTTTTTAAAGCAGCTTCATTATGTTTGCACCACTGAAATGAGTAGAGATTTTTGGCCCAGAAGCTCTGGTGCTAAGGAGGTATTCAGGACACTGTGACTCCAACAGCTGTTTCAGAGGGAAGGTGTCCATTGCAGAGCTACCACCAGCAGCTCCCGGCAATCTGTGAGCACCAACCTCTCTTCCCTTGTGCTCCCCACAGAGCTGTGCACTCCATGTGACACCAAGCAGTAGGGTGACATCTTTTCAAGAAATGTCCCTGCAAAGTTCCCCTTCCCAAAAGATGCGGTGAGGGTAATGAAACAGTGTCAGAGACTGAAGCTACAAGAAATCTGGTCTCCGTTCCAGACCTTGCTAAGGAAGTGGTACCCACCTCTCACAAAACCTCTCTCTCATTCTGTTTTCACTTCCCCCCCCTCCCTGTTAATTATAGGCCTTTCTAAGTCCTGTGGGCATAATCAAAAAGCAGAGGCAGGGTCACCCCCTGAATTAATTGATCTTTGAACTTTATTAATGAAAGTCTGATCTTGCATCCATTAAAATGTCTGTTCCACTCATACCCAGCCAGCATTTTCAGATGCTGATCCAGTGGAATAAGTTCAGGTCAGCCTCAGGGTGAGCCTTAGCTGTGAACTCCAGAAACCCTATCCCAGACACACAGGACCTAATGTAAAAAATATGTGATGTGTTATCTGCAGGCAGCCTCCTCTGCTTTTTCCAGGCAACTGAACAGTAAGAGTAGAGGTAAAGTCCATGCAGATAAATGTCAGTCATATTTTATAAACAGATAAACGGATTCAGCAATACAAAAGGTAATGCTCTTGAATGTGAATTTTCAAGCATGGATCTCATCAATAGGATTTGGTGCTTAAACACTTAAGCATTAAATCCCTAGAGAGAATGTCTGCGAAGTGAAAGCAAGCGAAACCATGTAAAAAATGACAATAATAGTAGTCATCATCATCATTATCCAGTCATCTTTCCTTCAGACAGACTGTACAGAATGCTGTCCTTCTGAACATTTCCATAAACAGAAAGGAAAAAAAAAGTTAACAGTTTCACATATACTTTAAATCAGCATAAACCAGCACTGCTACCACTGTTATTCACCTCTAACATCTTGTTCACATCTCTATCCCATCATCTCCCAGTGCTGGCACAAGCATCTACGATGCTGTATAGTGATCCAGATCAGTGACTTTATCTGCGTTAAAACCATGGGTGCCAGAAAGGAAAAAAAAGGTTGGTTTTAGCCATGATCATTTCCTTGAACAATTCATCACACCTTTTAACTGCCTTGTGAACTTTATTAGAGTACTGAGGCTGTCTACGTCAGCGCTGTACCGAGGCTCAGATCAACACAGGGAAGATCAACACAAGGGACACAGAAGCACTGGTTTGGGAATAGGGAGCTCTTTGCATAGTCGTGGTGGTTTGTGTCAATGTTGTGTGTGTGTGCATGGGCAGAAGTTGGTGTCCCCTGTGCCAGGTGCAGCAAAGTGCAAGCTCAGTGTTTGTGGATGCACACAGCCTCATTTTTGCTCTCTCGTTCAGTGCAACTCTCTTTGTGGATTTCCCCTCAGCTGGTTTTGAAAATAGAGGCTAATCTCCCAATCAGAGCAGACATTTGGAAAGATTGAGACTAGTTTGTATTCAGCAAAGCAGCTCAGTACCAAAGCTGAAACCAGAATCCGTGCTGTTGGACTCTGTCCTGTGGTTTAATGACCAGACTAATGATCCTCTTCACATGTGCCTAAAAAAGATCTCGTGCAGATAAACTTGCAGAGCACTTTGGAGGTTAAGGAATTCATCGTTAGAAGTTACCTTCCAGAGCTTTGTTTATAATGAGCTAACCTGCACTGGGAATAGATCAGTTTAAAGATGATCTTATCTAGTGCTGGGAATCAGAACGCATGAGACTTCCTTGGTTTAATTGGTTTGACAGTGCAACGTGTCATTCATGATTTTAGACTTTTGGCACTGTTTTTCTCACTAAGGGAGACTGTGACTACCATAAAATATCCAAAATCCAACATATTTAATTGTGAAGGAAAGAAAGTTTCTCTCTGAGCTGCTAGAGAAGTGTGCATGTGATAAACATCTGTGTGCAAAGAGAATAAGAAATTGAATTAATCTGAGAAAAACCAAGCAGTGCTTGCCTACAGGCAAAATGTCCTACCTGAGTGGCTAGCAAAGGAGGCAAGAGGCCTATAGTTCTGGGTTGTGACCTTCTCTGACACTAATACACCATTAAGTAACCACTTAATTTCAAAATTATGGCTTTTGCATTCCTTTTTCAGCGCCTTTGTTCAGTTTCCAAATATGATAAACATGATTATTTCCTTTAACTCAAGAGATGCAGGTATTAAAGCCTCATCTTTATGATCTCTGCACTTCAGCTTATCTTTCCTTAGGGCTGATGCAGCAGGCACAGTCTTTTTCAACAGACTTCTTTCAGATTTCTGAATGAAAAAAGTAACATCCTCCTTGTACAAGAAATAGATCATAGCACTAAAATTTAGTACTAATGTTACACTGCAAAATGTTTTCCTGTTGTCTTAGATTTTCCTTCTTAATTCTATTCCTTGGCTTTGAAATCTTTGGCATTGATAACGAAACCTCAGGTACACTGATAATCTTGCTTTGGTTTTGAAAGCTTTTATTTCATGCCATGCTTACATTAATGCTAACAACTTCTTTATGAAGTTTAAAAGAAATTACCATGCTTCTCTTAATGGCAGCATGCAATTCGATGGAAGTACGTGATTTGTTTATTTGTATTGCACTTTGGCTTGATAATAGTTAGGCCATTTTTTTAAAACTATGGTTTTTCACAGCCATGTTGACATTTCAAGGGACAGGAGCCATTTTTCACTCTCTCAAATCTCTAAACAGCTAAAGATGAGGATCAGAAACAGCTTGGAACAGAAGCTGAAATAAAACAGCAAGAAACCCAGACTTAAATATCTGAAGAAATGAATCTGTGCTTTTCTAGTTAAAAGAAATGTTCTAGTTCAGAATTTCCCCCAAACCACTAACGCTTAGAATAACATACTTATCCTCTTTTTGTTCTCGCTGTATAATATACTTGTGAGAAGTCTGCTCTGTCTTTGCCATGCTTTTTTCTTTCTCTGAAGAGAGAATGGACTGCAGCAGTAGCAGAGGCTCTGAATGCTGCAGCTACTGTGTCTTGGTTTTTGTTTAAATCATCTGTACTTGTTTATTTCCTTGCAGCTTTCCACTGGGAGAAAGTTACAGTCAGCATGTCCCTCCGTATGCCAATTAGGACCCTCAAGCCCACACTTTCTCTTTTTCCTTGCTTTTTTATTTGAACAGATTTTTCTGCCTGGAAGCTTCCCCATGGGCTTGGGAGGCAGATTAGACTTTTCTCCATGGGATGCATCCAGTTGGCTGCAGGAGATCTGGATCCTATCTTTATTTCTGCTACTAACCTACTTTGGGCAAGCTGCTTCCTTTCTCTGTGCCTTTGTGCCCTTGCTCACCAACTGAGATTAGAAATGGTTCAGGGCAGAGCATGCCTGTAAAAATTACAATGAGTTTGTGCAATACTTTTAGCACAGCGGGGTCTCTCAGTCAGCAATGTTCTTAAACTGTTGCTAAAGGACAAATGAGACTGAGATCCCTACAGCTGCTTTTGATCCACATCTCTCTGTGACTCTTACATCTCATCCTGTATCATCCTTTAACCCCTTTATCATCTCATTTTTTCCTTTCCTTTTGTCCACACCAGCTTATAGAGGATTTTGTATGCTTTCCTTCCCCACAGCACTGAATCCCTCAGAATACCTGAACTAATGTTGACACATTTTCACATTAAATAGCTTCCCTAAAAAATGCAGTGTCACTGTATTGTGAGCCAAAATAAGTACCTGACTATACCAAGACTATAACAGTGAAGGAGGTTAGTTCTTGGCTTTTAAACTTCTTTAACAGAGTGAACTTTATTAACAGAGTCATCTTTTTCCATGGGCTTGAGACTGAAGCTTTGCTTAAGTCAGAATCATGTTCTGTTTGCAGCAGGGAGCACTTCATGGTTGGTTATGGAGCACCCTGAGACCTTAACAGTGGCATTTTCTATGCCCTTTCATGTGAGTAAAGAGGGGTTCACCAAGTGGCAGGTTGAACAAAACCAGTCTCATCACTTCTAACATCATATGAGCCCATCTGTTGACATGGTAGGTAGTTAAAAGTCAGTCTCTGAATCCCTGCAGAAAGTTGTATTGAGGACATCTTCCTTGGACAGAAAGCAAGCTCAGGAAACATTTGGAAAGTACATGAGGCCAGGAGGAAGCAAATGAGGGTCCTACCAATGGATCTGACTAGCAACCTGTTGCCTGTCCTTAGCTCTGCCTGTATCCTGGGGATGTATGCATTTGAAGGAGTACGTGGACAGTAGGTCAAGGCTGGTCATTATCCCCCTCTATTCTGCCCTGCTGAAGCCACCTTTGGAATACTGTGCCCTGTTCTGGGCTCGACAGGTCAAGAGAGATAGGGAACTGATGGAGAGATTCCAATGGAGGGAAATGAAGATGGCTGCAGGACTGGAGCTTTTCTCTTACAAGGAAAGGTTGAGAGATCTGGGGCTGTTTAGCTTGGAGAAGACTGAGAGGACACCTTATCAATGTCTATAAATATCTAAAGGGTGGGTTCAGAGAGGATGGAGCCAGACTCTTTTCAGTAGTGCTCAGTGACAGGACAAGGGGCAATGGACACAAGCTGGAACACAGGAAGTTCCATCTAAATATGAGGAGAAACTTCTTTACTGTGAGGGTGACAGAGCACTGGAACAGGCTGCCCAGGGAGGTCTTGGAGTCTCCTCTCAAAACCAACCTGGATGCAATCCTGTGTAACATGCTCTAGGCAATCCTGCTTTAGCAGTAGGGTTGGACTAGATGATCTCTAGAAGTACCTTCCAGCTTCAATGATTCTGTGATTCTCTGGCCTTTGCACATGGTTTTAGTAGTCAGTTAAATTTTAATCCTGTTTTCACACTGTCATCCACTTTAGGAGCTCTAGGACTGCATTTCCTGGGATAATCAGGTAAACCAACTATAAAATAAAAGCACAAAAATATACTGGGCAGAAGTGATCAAAGGTCTTGATTCAAAATGCTGAAAGTTATTTGTTGATTTCAGTGGACTTTGGATCTGGACCCAGTGTCTATTCTTTGTGTTCCTGCAGACACAGTTAATGCAGTCAATTGTTCTTCATATCTAAAGCTGTTGTGCAAGCAACTCAGGGCCTCCTGACAGACAGCATAAGTAAAAATTAGCACAAGATTATTGGAGGCACCAAATCACGCCATGGACTTGTTGTTTGGATAATAAAGTTCAGAGGTACAGAGGATAATCTCATCAGAGAGACAGGGTGATCAACTCTCAGTTATCATCCCTCTGTATACTTCCTTTTTAGCTAATTAAACCTTAATTCTTCACAGGAAGCAGTTTCTGCAAATTCTGCAATAGCTTGGCTTCATATAATTTAACATATCTCTCTCATTTTTATCTGGAGAAACAGGAAAAGTAAAGTTCCAACATGTAGACCTAAAGCATTGCTTTATCTTTCCATTAGTGTATTAGCTGTTCTCATCTGACACAGTACGTGCTCCATCCCCCAAGAATAAAGATATATATTTTTAAACAACTACTCTAGGATAAAAATGTGGATGATCTTTGAAGCTGGGGAGTTTCACCATACATGCTATTTCCTCTTTTTAGCATGATAGGGAAAGTACTCTGACTCTTTAGATTTTACTTTCACATCATTATTCACTGCCTTCTTTGTTTGAATAACATTATTTCAGTGTTCCCAACTTCAGGCCCTCATAAACCATCATGTTCCTTAAAATACCAATAAAGCTGATGTCTTTTTGTTGTCTGGTGGCCCCGTCTATTGGATTTATATTTTCAACTTTTCTTCACAACCACAAAAGGTAGAAACTATTTCTTCTGAAAGAATGAAACATGACAATTTCCTGTAATCGTATGACTTCTGGAGCTAGGATTTTAAGAAAAAGCAATCTCCCTCCTAATAAAATCACAAGTGTTGGCAATTCTGTTCCTGCCTTTGAAGACTTAATTTTTGTAGAAGAGTTTCTGAGCACAATATCAAAGCATAGCTTACTTTTTTTTCAGAAACTAGATTTGGTTTCATGGTCAGCATTAAAATTTATGGAAGAATCAGTCCCTGCTGCTCACCAATCTCCCGTGAACCCCAGTTCAGTAATAATTTTGCAAATGCTTGTGTTGACACGAATAATCCATTTATAAGAATTCATGAATTCATGTTGGAAATTATGAACTTCCTGCATATGCGAATGTGAAGCAGGAACTTATTTTTATGGGTTTTGTCTTTGTTACTAAATTTTATCTCTGTCTGCTGTGAAATTCCCCACACTAGTGGCACAGAATAACAAATCTAACAACATATGCTGATTTGTATGCTTTGCTCTCATAATTAATTTTCTTCAAAAAAGAAGGTATTTCACCCAAGTGAAAGAAGAGGTTGCCCATCAATGGTATATCTGGTAGCTGTCCCAAACCACTTCCATGGGCTGGCTGGAGACTAATGACAAAAGAGGGATGTTTATGGAGAAAGTTCCTTGCTCAGGATGAGTGGTGCCAGGGTAGGAACTCCCTGGGACACAGCTGCTTCCTCAGAAGATGGGCCCCCAGTGAAAGAATGAATGACAGACAAAAGGATTTGTATTCAGCTTCTGGCTTGTTGGCTTTTAACCTTTCTTGTACTTTGACTTTTAAGAGTTATACTGTATTTAGGAACTGTGCAAAGCCTGAAGGTGAGTATATTATACACCACACCTATGGGGTAAACAAGGAAGGATCTGCTTGGCTTCTGGGAGAGGATTTGTGTTAGCTGTGAGTGTCTGCAAAAAGTCAGTACTGAGCTCCAAAGACCGTCTGTTTGATGGTCATCCCAGATCTTGGGAGTGAGAGCAAGACAGAGATCTGAGCTGCAGTACCTTGAGTTGCCATGAGCTCTTTCAGAGATTTCTGGACGTCATTGAGGTGGGCTTTTCACACAACATGGGAACATATCCAGTCAGCAGGGAAACACAACTAAATCTGGAGTTCAAGGAGACATTTTTAAATTTTTCTTAAACCGGATGTTAGAGGTTTACTACAACATTAACTGAAATTGTGAGTGATCTCCTTGTGACTTCAAAGGGGATATTGACTGAGAAAGAGACAATTTTCACAAAGCAGTTTACTGTTTTACCACAAAAACCCTCAAGAACCACAATGTAAAAGGAAAACTGAATGTCATCTAATGCCTCATTTGACCGTTCTGCATACTTAAAAGTAGGGAATTTCTTTAGATAGTCATTAAGAAGAAACTGATAAACTCTTTTTTATAAAGTATCAATATAATAAAGACACAGACATGGGCTACTAGTTGCTTTATTGCTACTTTACAGTAGCAATACTCAAGTGGCTTGAAAGTTTCACATAAGATACAGGCCTGGTTCAGACAGTTCAAACACCATGCATGACGTAATGGTAAATTGAAGGACGGCATGGGGAACTACAGGTGTGATGACTTCATCTGAGCCTCATCCAAATTGTACAAAAAAAAATCAGGAGGAACATGTACACTAATGGATTGGTTAAACTCATCCATGAAAGTTCAGATTCTTTCTAATAAGAGTTGTATTTCCAAAGTCTACTGCAAAAGGGGTTATTTAGATCATGTTCTGCTACCAGTTGGTCTCCCCTCTGGTCTTTCAACTCTCCATGTGCTTCTCTACTAATAAATTTAATTTACCTTCCTTGAGAGCCCAGTCCTGGAAGATGTCGTGGAAGGATATGACCATGAATCTCATTCAGCCACTGGAAAAAGATTAACTTAATCATAAAACAAGTTTGTTATGAAATGACTTCTCTCTCTTAGTAAGCACAGGTTGTAAACAAAGCTTTGGTTCCATTCTATTACTGAACAGAAAAGAAGTCCCATACTGGTATAAACATTGGTGGAATAAAAATGAAGTCAAGATAATTGTTCTTTCTTAGGAATTGTGAAGGGAAGTAGACAAAACATTACTACGTTATAGGCTAAAAATAAAACTGCTCAAAATGTTCACTTTTTCATGAAAGATCAAAATTAAATATGGTACAAGACAAAACTAGCTTTTATAGGAAATGCTGAAGAAATTATTTTTGTAAAATTTCAGTTTGAAATAATTTGGTATCCTAGTGAAAGAAAAAAAATGTTAACCACATTTTATTGCTTGTGCAGAGGTTACTGTAGGTTATTAATTCTCCTTGATTTTGTTTTGATAATTAGTTATCTCTAAAATAGTTTATGTATTAATAAAAAAGTACTCTTTCTTTTCTGGCAATCTTTGTTTGGAAGGAAAAGACAACTTCTCATAAAAATGTAGGAAGAATATATTTCTGGCCTCAGTCATTAAATTCAGCCTTATTATAGTTTTTATCCTGAAGCTATATTGCTCTGTCACCAGGAAAACCTAAGCACTTGTGTGAGAAATTAAAAATTTACCTCACATTTTCTCACTTTAAATCTAAGGGTAAAAAACTTAATGTTTTGTTTATAACTCATTGATGTCACTGAGTGGCATAAAGACTCAAACTATGCACATTTACCAACAATTTTAACACTTAACCATTTCTGTCTACTATTATGCTGCTATTCAACGTGAGAAAATCAAGATTTGTTTCTGGATACGCATTATATATGCGCATATATCTCCAATCATAAATTTAGTTTAGGATTATCAAACAGCTACCTCATATTCAATCAAATTTAATATATACATTATTTACCAAAAATCTTCACCTTCCCATCCCAGAATTAGATAATTCACGTTGTCTTAGAAAAACAGTTAGTATTTTACTATCTGGGTATAATTATTATTATGGATTCACATGCAATTTGAGATTTTTAAAAGTCTACCCCAGAGAAAGAAAAAAAAAAAATATCTAATATTAGGTCTGCCTAATTTCTAATAACTTTTTAGACTATATATTATTCCAACACTCCTCCCTACTTCTTAATCTAGATCAGGACTGATACAGATAGAACCTAGTATCACTGGAAAGGGCTGCTTGTCTAATGTCTCTGGTATACCTGGAGATAGAAATTGTCATTTAACATGTAAAAGGCCTTTTCCAGCAATCTCCTTCTTTCCTGTTTAAATGTGAAAGGTGGTGTTCCACCAGAAAAACTTCTGACTAGTGTCTAATGCGTCAGGCAGCTCATTGCCCTGAGCAAAACTTCTTCCACTGGCACTGAACAATCTTGCAGTGAGCTCCCGCACAGCCATACATTTGCACACTACAACATACAGTAGAACCTGTCAAAGGAAAGTCATGAGTGAGATTTTCTTTTTTTAAAATCTTTTTTAGATGAGCCTGATCTTTAATCCCATCTCTGTTATAGTGAGTTTGTGAAATGTAGAATAATAAGAGCTCAGAAGTCTTGCTTGCCTGTTAGTTTTATGATTTTGAAATTAACAAGTGCTGTTTTAACAGTGTTCTTTCTCATGACCTTAAACCTTATAATCCATACCCAAAAACCTTTATAAATGAAAAAGACCAAGGTACTAGAAAAGTTGAATGCCATTTCCAGTACATTTAAAGAATGTAAATAGGAAAATAAGAATAAACCAGAAGATTGAGCCTCTTTTTCTCTTGGACTACTGAAAGTTTATTCAGCTGTTTCTGATGTCTTTAAACTAATTTTTCCTTCAACCATCTGTTCTAACATTTTTTCCTTCTATGAAAATAGGCTTCTCCTACATGCTACACTTTAGTGAAATACTTATTTTAACATTGTGTTGATTTCATGCAAAGAGAATGCAGGCTTTACGTGAAGTCAGCATATCAACATATTCCTCCTCGGAATATCACTGTTCAAAGCATTTGGGTTTGTAAGACTGTTTTCTTTACCCCTTCAGAGCTGAAAATATTACTTCTCCACAAGCACCATTTAAGACCCAAGTGTCAATGAACCAGGCAGCTAAATGACAGTTACTTAAACAGCCCATGATTCGAGACAGTTTTAGGAAATTCCTAACACTTTGCGTCCTATTTCTTTGCTGGATACAAAGGGACAGATTGTGCCTGACCTTGGGGGATGCGCGAGAGGCGAGCTGGGAGGAGGGGGAGGCCAAAAGGCACATGGTGCTTTCCCTTTTGCTTTTCCTTCTCTTCCACGCACAGTATTCCTTTGCTGAGCATCTGGGGATGGTCTCTTTTCTTCAGCTGTGAACACAAAGACTGTCTGGGTTCAAGGAACTAAAAGTACTGCAGGTTTTGCCACCAAGTGCAACAGGGCCCTGTTGTATCCTAAGCACAGAGCTGGTAAAAAGATAAGGAGAAAATTTGTTGATGGATCTATCCTGTCATGCTTCCTTCTGATATATCCCGGATATCTCTGCTGTTAGCTCTCCATGAATCATTTCTGGCAGAAGCTTAGGCTGCAGAACTCAGCCTATGGACAATTGCACGATCTGGGTAAAACCCTTTTAACACAAGGAATAAAGAGAAACCAGCTCTGTGGGCTGATGGCAGGAGATTCTGGGGGATGGGGTAGTGCCAGGTTAAGACTTATCTGTCTAATGCAAAGGAAGAACATCTGATATCCTCTACTTATGCCTTGGTTTTGGGGACAATCGGTCAAATCCAAAAGGTATCCTTTACCTGTCTTACTTTTCAGCTATCACATAGTTTCCTATTCATTTTGACACCAGGAAAACCCCAAACGTCCTGGATTTTTTTTCTGTAAGATAGACGGTTTTCTCTCCAGTGCTCAAGTATGGTTTTGGCTAGACACAGAGGTAAAGAAAAAAGATCCTGCCTGCTCTTAGTCACTTGCAGTCAATGCCTTTGGATTCCTCAGAGTTCCATTTTAGTTCACTGATTAGGAGGGCAGGAAAATTTGCAGCAGGTGTTTAACCCTGTGCTTGTAATATTACCTTGATGCAACTTGAGACTTAAAGTCACAGACTGCAGTATTTTCTGCATGTAATACATGCCACTTTTCTGTTGTTCCTTTACTCATTGTAGCTGAATCAGTTTGGTGAAGATAGGACCACCAATATTAAGGATGTAGAAGGTGGTAAAAATTATTTTTTCCCTAGGCTGGAATGTTTGCTCTTGGTTACTCTGGTTTTACTTCAGAAACCAGATGGATTTCTCTTTTCCTATCCAGGTTACTGTTGATAGAAATAATTGTCCTTCACTTATGTTGAAGAACGTGGAAAGCAACCTGCTGCTGCAAAATTTTGTACAATAAGCCAGGCACAACTCAGTTCTCTGTTACGTTGTGTAATCTTCAACTGTGAACACTGCATAAGGGCTAGACTTGAAGTTTATATAAATCTGAGACTGATGTAAAACCTGTAGCATTTATTAAACTTTTGTATTTGCCTAGTAAGCTGCTGCTTTTATGTTCTCTTTGCAGAGTTTGTTGGTTTTTTCTGCCTAGCAGCTTTTCCCATTCGGTTTAAGACCGTGGTTTTCTGGGTGGTATGTAGTGTCAGACAAATGGCAAGTTAAGGGCAGCTCGGCAGAGTAGTATGTATGTAATGAATGTATCATACCCCAAAACAGGAGAACCCCATTTTTCAGCATATTGTATGAGGGCTTCATCCTCCTGCATGCCTGCCTGGGGGAATTGGAAGGATGCTTTGTCCTTTCACACTTGACAGAGAGTGGCTTAGGTCCTCCTGCTTGAGGTAAGATGTTGGTGCCACAGCAGCTGCAATGTCTGCCATGGTGATATCAGACTGAGACACATTTATGGTGCTCCACCTCCATGAGGAGACTGTCAGCTGTGACGTTGCCACCTCATTTCCCATGCTAGGAGATCTGTGGAAATGCAAGGCAAAGCTCAGAGGTGTTTTTCTTTGGGGGAGAGAGGTAATTATTTAAGGAATGATTTTTTTTTTGTGTGTGTGAGCAGGATATTCTGGCAGTTTGACATTAGATTGAAGGAACAGACCTCGTCTCTGGTTCTGCCTGTCAGTGCTGATTTGAGTCTTAAAAAGAATCTCAGTCCTGAGATAATTGAGATTTGTGTTCTTCACTGTTTAAACACAGGTAGTGTGGATTTAACAGTCATAAAGTGGATTGGTTCCTACCAAAGGTGCTTTCTTTTACTATGGGAACACCAAGCAGATAGCATGAAAATAGTCAAGTCTCCCCGATTGGCCATAAACCAGTCCAAAATGCATGCAGAAAAGTCTTTGATGATTTAATGTATGGGAAAGGACTTTAAAGCCTTAGAATTTGCTATGAATTCACTCTGCCTTGAAGGTCCGGTAATGAAAGGGGAATATGCTTTGATTTAAAGACCAGCTTTAAAACATTCAGCTTTGTATTTAGATGCAATTAGGACCACAGCATGCTACCCATCCAGTTTTCCCTGTAATTATTATCTTAAACACAGGACTCTCTGGCCTTTTGTTCAAGTACTGCTGATATGATTTCCAGGATGCTGCAGGTGTGCACCTTCCTCAGCAGCACCTGATAACTACGTATATTTGGTCTGCTACATCACCCTATTTCAAAAACAGCTTTTCTTCTTTCCTATATATTTGGTACTAAGTAATTTTTGGTTTGGTTTCTTTTAAGGAAAATGAAGTCAAACATTTCCAAACCTGGTCACGTACACATAGGAGTCTAAAACTAAATTAGCCTTCTTGTTCCTGCTAATCCACTGAAGTGCCTAAGTGAGGATCTGAATTAAATGCCTTTTTTTTTTTTTTCCTCACAAACTTGATAACATTGGCCTAATTGCTTATCTAAAACAAATAGCTGTAAGATACCAACCCTCCTACCCCATGACATAGCACTCTTATCAGTCTCCCTGAAGTAACACTTCAGTCATCACACTTTTAGCTGAGAGATTAATAACAAATGAGTGTTCTGGAGAAAAAAAAAAAGCAATTGTTCACACTCCAGTTTGGCCTTACTTATGACTTACTTACAACTGTAAGTACAACTCTTGACAACTCTTAAGTGGCTGAAAGCCCAGATAAGTTTTAATCTAAAGCATTATTAATTGGTACCATTCTCTCTAATGTATACAATGAAGAATAACAGTGAATTACAGCTTTGAGCACAGTCATTTCAGGTGGCTGGAGTGCTGGTGTTGCTGAGTGGTGAGACCTGGAAGACTATAGTGAAGCTTCAGGGCAGACCATCAGAAAGAGAGTTGGGAAGGGACAAGCTGAAGGAGAAAAAGGGAGAATGGATATGATGGTGCCAGAGATGATACGTGAAAGACAGACTAACACCTCATTGATTCCAAGGAAAGAGGAGACTGTTGCCACTGAATTTCATATATCTCTTTTTTACACGTTTGGCTCCATGTAGCTCTTATCAAGTCAACCAGATTTAGTCACAGCTGTTTCAATGAAAGTACTTCTTTCATTTATTTTCCACTCACAGAAATAGAGCCTTCTTGGGAATATCTGTATGAAGCTGCCCAGAGCTGTGTAAGGATTCCTGAGCAAGGAGCTTCCAGACAAACCAGCATACCTATCTAGGGCAGCGCAGAGATACTGACTCGGGCCTGGAAGCTGTGCTCCCGTATCAGAACACTGTTGCCACCACTGGGCAATATAGTCTTGCTACCGTTTGTCCACTCCGTTTCCAGATCTCTGCATAGCACATGAAACTTTGCTTTCCTACTACAGTCCTTGAATTGTGTGCCTCTTCTTTCTTACAGCCTTTTCCCAGAAGAGAAAATGGTACCGCCTGGCTTCCCACTGATCAGCAGACACCACGTGTTGTGGGATATGGTTTACAGTTAATAATAATGTGCTGAAATATCAGCATTCATATGACATTGGGCTAGATTCGTATTTTCATAAAGGCTGAGCAATTTATTGATGTTGGTGGAATACTTCAAACAACAAGATCAGATTATGGACCATCCCTCAGTGGTTCTTAAAAAACCGAAGAATTTTCTGTGTTTGCAATACTACATCAGTGTCAGTGAGTGAGCATGAGACCCAGGTCCTATGGTCCAAACAGTCATTTTACTATTCATCTTACCAGTTAAGGAAAATTTTGTGCTTATTGTTCTGCTCTGTAATTTCTATAGCATACATTGTGACTGTATCTTGAAGGATTGATATTCTGGGCTGAGGTAGCCTCCATCCAGCGTGCTATGGGGAAGATGGTTACTCTTCCCAGGAGCTTGGCTGCAACATCCAATCTTGAGACTCCTCTCTTTTCATCTAAGTCCCTTGATGATTTGTTGTTTCATCATAAAGCTCATATTGGTGTCAGGGTCCTGGGCAGAAAAGTGGCTCCAAAGTCTTTAGTCTTTTTCCTGGAATTCTGTCCAATTAAAAATGAATAGACAAAATGATCACCAGATTCTGTTACCAGTTGTGGGATAATTTCCCTTCATAAAACCAAAATGCTTGAAGTTCACAGGGCACTACAACTGTATCTGTTTCGGCTTTTTGGAACTGAGCTCAAGTGTATGAGCCACTCCAAGACTTGCACGTCCAATAGCTTTTAAGGGGGACAGTATAAAGGCTTTCTTAGACCAAAGGATTCCTTGCTTCATTTGTGACTAATATTGGTAGTGCCTGGGAGGATAGTTAGCAGATTCAAGCTTGAGAATTACTGTACTGTTACAAGACAGTACCAGTCAGAGGCTTGTCTCCACATTTTGTGGTAGAGGCTAGCTCTGGTAGAAGTGCCCTTGGCTTCACCATGGGCAAGATGCCCATGACATGGCTTCTGACATGAGCCTGGAGGAGCAGAAGGGATTCTCTGTCCAGGAGGAAGATATTTAACTTTCTCTGAGAATCTGGTTCTTGGCTTTCAGCTACTGAGTCTGCTGAATTATGCACCGCGGTTTTCTAATGCAGACTGCTGTTCCCCCAGGAGTGGAGCAGAGACTACTCATTTAACACAGGACTGAGATTCGGCTGAAAACCTGGATCCCAGAGGAACAAAGCCAGTACTCTATTCAACACGTCACTCAGCCTCTTCCCACACACTATATCGTTACAGCATGAGCGCTGTGGCTGCAGTCTTCAATTTCTCAGTAAAACAAGACCCAACCCTGCCATGTGGTAGAGGAATGTCAATCTATTTTGATGTTAAGAACCAAAAAGTCACGGATGAAAGAGCATGTCAGGATTTACAGTCCTGCTTTTAATTCATCTCAAGGTGCTGATTACTAGTGGCACTAAATCAAGCTCCACTGCCTGTCTGGACAGGGAACACCTGGGAAAGGAAACCTTGATCTGCAGGGTGGCTGGGGCAGGGTGGGAGGACTCACCTGCAGTAACCCTGCAGCCCTGCAGATGGCTGCACCCAAGCTGCTTCTGGGAGGGAGGGTGGGGGAGTTGGTGACACAATTATCAGCAGGCTCTGATCCCATGGTGACACAGATACAGTAATGACCTGATAGCATGATCACTGACCTTTGTTTTAAAAACACAGATACTTTATAAATACAAAGCTGCAGACAGCCTGCAAAAGCTGTCTGCATCCCAGAACAATGCTATTGCACAATAACAATCCCATTTTGTTTAAAGCAAACAAACAAAAAATTCTAACCCAGTTACTCAACAGCTCAGGGGAGCGCCAAATAGTTTTGTAGAAAAAAAAAAAATTAAGCTGAAGTGAAAGGGCCTACCTAGATGTTGCTTACTTCCGTGGTCACTCTGCGGGCCCATTTCTGACATTCTCTACGTCCATGCTGATGTGCTGGTTGCTCAGCAGGATCACACCACTGTAAAAGCAGTGTGAGTCAAAGGAGAGGGAGGCTCTGGGTGACATTTGTATTTCTTGATACCAGCCCTGAGCCTCTTCTGGTGCTCAGCCTGGGAACTGTCTTCAAATGCTGAGACTGTTTGGTAGCAGTTATCCTTGTTCTTCTGTAGTCTGCTGAAATATCGTTCTCTGGAAATCTGTCGTGCAGTTATCAGGTCTGTTGGTTCCCTCCCCAGCCTCAGCCTTCCTGAGCTGCTGCCCTGAGATGTTGCAGAATTGTGTTGTTTGAGTGAGCAACTCAAGGAAACTGAAAACACAGACAGTGTTAGTGTTAAGATGAGATTTTATAGTGCTGGACACAAAATAGAAATGTATTTAATAAACTTTCCTTCATCCTTATGAGTTGGTGCTTTCACCCCCCGAAATCAAAGCAAGGATAGTTATTATCTTTGCTACCTAGAGGAGACTTGAAGCCATAACATTCATTCAGGATATAGATTTTAACGTAATGCTGGGAAGGTGTGGAGCCAGTTCAGACTGGTGGCCCAGTTTGATCCCTTATGGTAAGCATCATGAGGCAGATGCTTCCCAACTGAACCTAAACTGGGGGCATCCAGCATCCAGCTTCATCACAAACTATCAGTATTGCTTCACCGACCAACTTCTGGCAAGCCTTACCTCCTAGCAAACCTGTGAGAATGCATACCAGTAAAATCTTGATATGTGTCTCACTCAGGGAAATTGCTATGGGAGACTTTATATTTGTTTGTATGCTTTCTCACCTTAGCTAGTTTCCCTACAAATTTTGGACCCTCCAAGGCAATATTTTTGCAGAGAACCTTTTGAAAGTGATGATGCATGTAGAGAGAACACCTCACTTTAGAATCAGTTGCTCTTCAACAGCTGAGTCACCAAAGCAGCAGAATTTCAGAGGTTTTCATTCCCTGCTCTGACCTTTCAAGCCAGCCTTTGGATCTTTCAAAGCAGTAAACTGAAAAGGAGACATGAGGGACACATCTGTTCATTCACATAGCCAAATATTTCTGCATTAGAAGATATCGTAAAAGAAGCTATTAAAAAATGGAAGTGATTTTCTTACCAGTGCCCGCTGTGGTAATAGAATTTGCAAGACCTGTATAACTATGTATACAAATAAATCCGGGAAGATATCCATTTGGCTGTCTATCCTGCTTAAATACACCAGCCAATCTCATTTTCTAGGAAAGACAGGATTTTGACTTACTCTTAAAGCACAGCTGAGGTTTTATACATTTTTGATAATTTATATTTTCTTCATCCTTTACCAAGTAAGAATTCTGGTGACAGTTTCTTCCCGGCAGGAACTCTAATCTTATGATGTGTTCTCAAAATGGAAAGGGAAGACATGCCACAAAACGCTGGTAACGTTAAAAAAGAAAAATACTTACTACTAATTCGAGTTATGTTGATATATACAATTTGTAAGAATTTCATAGTCTAAATACACTGAAGAAAAGGCATTTTTGTGGTATTTCTATTGGAAGAAGCTCAACAACAAATAGTGTGGCAATATTTCTATCTGCAATAGTGCAAGGAGGCATTTTTAGTTGGGATAGTAGAAATAACATGACCGAACTCTTTGGCCCAAAAGGCCTTCCTGGCAATCTTTCTACTGAAAAGCAGTAGGTGGGAACATTTTAGTGGAAGATGTGGGAATTTCTCCATAGTCAGTCTTCAGGGGCATAATTTTCACTAAAAATAAATGGGTTAAAACTAATTCTTACAGATTTCTCTGCCAGCCAATTCATTAACCTCAATGCAGGCCACATCTTCCTCTCTCCAAGGAGTGGATTATTTTTAAATGAGGTCTCTATATGCTGGAGTATTTCCCATCAAATGTACTCAAAGCAGATATGAAAACACTTAAGGAGCCACTGTCAACATCACAAAAACTCTTACAAAAATATTCTAGAAACCATCATCAATAGTGTATAAAACCTATACAGAAATATTCAGACCCATTAAAAAATGTTCTCAGTGGCATGTTTGACCTGAACCAGTCTTTCCCAGGACTGTATGTGCAACGGCATTGTGCAATATCATCTTACATGCAACAGAGTGTCAGATATGAGAGTATATAGATCCTCTTCTGAAAACCTGAACCCTAGTGTCTGTCATATCACATCTCAGCCTTTCCACTTAATTAGTTTACCTTGTACCTCCTGTGGAAGAAAAACAACACATTTTTTTCCACCCCCTGCTATGTCCCCTCCTACATTTTTATGTCCTCCTGTCTTTTCTGCATGGTGTTAAAGTTCTTTTATACTCTCTCATGTGTGTAAACAAGCCGTGCTGTCCCTTACAGACACTGAGTTTGCCAAGGGATGATCTCTGAGTTGCCTTCTCCTCTCCAAGCCTTGGCTGTGCAGGACAGCGCTTACAGTGGCTGCAGCCAGCCTTGTTTTGGCAGCCTTCTCCAGAGGGCAGTTGCAAGCAAGGCTCAAGACTCCTTCATAGCTCAAACTACCTTGGGAACTAATTTGACACTGAGACACACTGAAGTAGGATTTGCAATTATGTACATTATCTCCCTCTCTTCTGTTGTAAATAGCACGAACTTTTTCATTTCAATGGATCCTGGAAGAGTAAGTGAGACTGGAAAAAAGACAACTAAGCTGGTCTAAATTCAGTAAAACTCATTGGGTTTACAGGCTAAATAATCTATAGCTGGTGGTGTTCTTTTAGGAATCGATAGCACGTATTTTTATCCAAACAAATGCATTCAAATTGTTATTTGCAAATTTCCAGAGGAATCAGTACTGCTGTTAACTTGTTCAACTCCAGAACAATAATTTCTGCTTTTAGAATTAGATGTCTCACATTTTGCTAGAAGAAGCTCTGTGCATACTTGAGCTCTTTGTTTGAACTTATGTAGCCGGATCCTGCTTTGTATTTTACATTGCTGGATTTCACAATCTTAGAGCTCAAATTGTCTTTGCTGCAGCCCCTTTACAGGCTTGATCTTGAGTGCATTGAGGCTAATAGTGAAGTTTCCATTGACTGAAATGGGCAAAGATCACACAGCCAGAAAGACACGCACACATGGTCCCTCTCTTTTTTCATCTCTGATGCAGTTCCTGTGGACCAAATGAAAATTTTATTTCTTTTTTATCATCATAAACGTCCAAGGTGTAGTTTGGGTAGACTCCGTTCAAGTTTATTTTCCTCAAGTGGTAAGTATAATTTACTGGTGCTTGCACTGAATTCAGTTTTTGCCTGTAAAAAATAGATAAATAATATAGTCTAAGTCTGTTAGCCAGTGAAAGCTTTGGCTGAAGACTAGTGGAGAGTTTACTGCTAGAAACTCCTTGGAAGAAAGGGCTGGAATGAAGAAAATGTAGTCATTTGATCTGAAATAAAAAGCAACAATAAAAAGCTTTTATAGGAAAAAATAGTAAAGCCAGAAAAGAAAATAAAGGGATGTTTAATTATGTATGAGTCAGGTGTTGCATTGGCCTGAGAATCAGAAAACGTGAAGAAGTTTTTGATAAAACATAGGAATTTGCCAGAATCTGCTGGAGGTGTTTGAAAAAGAGAAGTGACAAGGGTGTGATTTGTGTGAGAGTAGATTGGATTTAGCAACATTCTGTACACACTAGAGGGAAGTGTGATGAGATGCAAAGGTCAAAATGGCAGAGGCTGGAGTAGTTGAGGCAAAAGATTACCAAAGCATGTGTGGTGCAGTTGTGATTAAAGTAGAACATTCTAACTTTTCAGATATTTTAGAAATACGGAAAAGCAATAGGTTTCTATACCACTTCATTAAAATTGAGAAATAAGTATGGTATTATTAGAGGATCACTCTTTTCTCTTCACAAGCAACACTCAGACCTTCTAACCTCTTGTTTCCAAATTCCCCTTCCTTTTCTTTAAGAGTCCCTGAAATCTAATTCTAATATCATCACCTTGTTTAGAAATTAAATTCCTTTGTTTTCTTGGACACATGAAAAAGTTCACTTTTGGTTTGACCAAAGGTTTTTCCCCCCACCCCTAACTGCCAATGAACAACCAGAACTAGTCATCCAACCTTCCAGAGAGGTGAAGTGGGAGAGAAAGAGGTAGTGACAGAGTATGTGTGCCCATATACCCCTCCTCCCTGTCAGAAGTCCTGTTTTACACAAGTGGCACAAACAGGTTTCAGCCCCGCACTCTGTGGTTACACATGAAATACATCCGCTGACAGCACTGATTAGGGCAAATTCCCTACCCCAACCGAAAAGCAACTGAGGGATTAAACATGTTAAAGCCAGGTCTTGTAGCAATGTTCAGCGAGGAAAGTCTTTTGTTTGCTCAAGGAGTGAGGGAATACTGACAAGTAACAGAATTGCTCCTTATAAGAATAGGGGATATTTTGAAATTCTTTGAAATCTACAAAACCCAAAGAAACTTTGTGAGCACACCCACTACATCTAGTATTAGTCACAAAATCTGTCTCGGTTCAGTTTATGCTTTCTGCTCCTCAACTTTGCCTTGAAGAATTTTTCTTAGTCT
Organism: Trogon surrucura; assembly: GCA_020746105.1. Lineage (NCBI taxonomy): Eukaryota > Metazoa > Chordata > Aves > Trogoniformes > Trogonidae > Trogon > Trogon surrucura. Next base: position 60,551,578 of record CM036618.1, read on the forward strand.
TGTTCAGTTCAAGCCTGAATTCCAAAGCCAAGGCCCTGTATATAAATGCCTATCTGATGGCATTGCATCACCTGGGTCTGAACAATGTCACTATTGGAGATCTGCTAAGTGATGATGCTGTGGTAAACGTAAACAGTGCTGGAGACTCTCCTGGCACATTGAGCAGAGAAAGCTGAGACACACAATCCACGATCCACGTGACTGGGAGCAGTTGCTTTCCTAGGAGGTGATTAATGCAAACTCTGAGTCACACAGAGCTAATAAGAATGATGAGCCTTTTCTATAACAGTCTTAGAAGACATATTTTTGCACGGAACATTGAGGACTCTTTATTTCCCAGCCAGTCTGAATGTGCCACTCTAACTCCTGTATCGGTAACTAATATTTTTAATCAAAATGTTTCATGACATACAACACTTCAGCCCAAATGTTTTAAAAAGTCTGCATCCTTTCCAAGTACAGAAAATGCCTAATGCTTCTCTTTCTGCTTTGAAATGGCATCTCTCTGACTCAGGGAAGCAAAGAAGAGAGAGGGGAAAACTCTTGGAGGGGGTGTGTGCAGTGACGACTCTTTGTTCAGATGCAGACAGTTTTTCAAGTAACGTTCAAAACCTGGCTCTAAAGTACAAATATGAGGGCATTTAGATTGAATGCCAGAATTTAACCTATGATACCGCTTAGCTTGACCTGTACAAAATGCCAGGGCACTTATTCCTTAACACCTACAGAGCACTGGAACAAGGAAGACATTCAGCTTGAGTCAACTGCAGCGTGCTTGTTCATCTGAAGTGAAGCCAACTGTTAAATGTTATTTGAATATATCTTTCTGTACCTTAATTTTCACTTCAGACTGCAACTGAGTGACCAGTCATGATGAATTGCATGTTCTATGCAGTTCCTACCTATCTGGCCCCCTTCTTTCAACAACTTCTTTGTGAAAAGGCTAGTTTTCTGGAAATTATTCACAAGTCATCTAAAAAATAATTATTGTCCTTTGCCTTGTCCAGAACAATTTCCCTGCAAATGTTTCTTCTTTCTTTATAGATTTATTAGGAAAAAGATATAAATAGAGTAGATAAATAGACACAAGTTTTTCCTTTTCTTGCTATTGTGTGATCTTCTTGCAATCTGGATACCGGGCTAATTTGTCTCAAGGGCATGGAAACACTCTTTTAAGGAATGTAATTCTTTCTCCAATAGTTGATCTAGTTATCAGGCTGGTGAGTTACTGGAAGACTTACTTTAGCCTCTATTGATATACTTCTGTAGCACAGTTGTTCAGAAAATAACATGAAGGCAACATAATGGTTACAGATAACTTCAGCCCATCACTGCAAAACTGACAATTTAGTCGTCAAAGGGACCTGATAAGCTTGTAATGGGATGCCCTGGAGGCATCTGGAGGGATGAGCAATGAAGGACTGAAACTACTCACTTCTCCCAGGCTTCCCTAGATATGTGTTTTGGATAAGACCAAAGTGCTTGTAGACTAGTAGTAAAAGGGTGTTTCCTCTCACTTTTACCCCACTCAGACCATGAAGATTATCTAGAGGTTTTTTCAGGGAAACTGTCTGGTCAACCCTAGGTGGCAGCTGTATCATAGAATCATAGAATCATAGAATGTTAGGGATTGGAAGGGACCTCGAAAGATCATCAAGTCCAATCCCCCTGCCAGAGCAGGAATGCCTAGATTATGCTACACAGGAACGTGTCCAGGCAGGTCTTGAATGTCTCCAGAGAAGGAGAGTCCACAACCTCCCTGGGCAGCCTGTTCCAGTGTTCCGTCACCCTCACTGAGAAGAAGTTTCTTCTCGAGTTTAAGCATGTAGCCATGCAGGAGAGCAAGTGGTTGCCTGGACCAGGGGCTTCCCCTGGGGAAGGCAACAGCTCCCACCAGCCTCCCAGACAGGTCTTGAGCTGGTGGACCTCAGCGTCTCTACACTCTGTGCTTCCTAGAGGATAATGGTGTAAGCCACCCATCATCACTGCAGGAATCTCTCAGCAACTATGCCAGCCTGGGGGTACAGTGTCAGTGTCACAGGAGTGTAAACCTGACGGTCTGTTACTAGACACAGGTAGTGAGCTCTGCAACTTGTGATGTCGATTCTCCCATCATTTTCCAGTTTGGGGCCCAGTAGTACGTACTCCAGTATAAATATTCAGCAATATTTTTTTTTTATATTTCAAATGAATTTTCATCAAAAAAATTTATACAGCCCAAGATGATTAACACTGAGAACAAAACTATGATGTGTTATGTCCCAAGTTAGAAATGACTGACAAAATTTCCTCCAAATTCTTTGGCTAGTTTAACACATTTTTAGTTTAACACATTTCTTCCCTCAAGCATAGACACCAAAAGTCTTGGAGTGTTTTTCTTGAACTCTTATCTTTGTGATATCTTCTTGACAGCTGTGCTCAGTAAACCTAGAAAGCAGTAGAATTACAGTTAGATACTCTCAAGGGTTTTACTCTTATTTTCATTTTGTTTACTAATTCATGACAGTTTCAATAATGTACTGAAAAGAATACCATTGAAATAATGTTGAACACCTGGAAAGAAAAGCATAGCTATTACTTTCATCATTGATTTCATAGAAGTTTTGAAAACAGTTTTCAGGTGATGGTGTAGGCAGTAATGCACCATGCTACTGTTGTATATCACCACATGACATGATATAGCAGTCAGCATTTAGGTTTTTTAACCACGCTGAGAATTCTCCATCACTTTCAGAAATAAATTTCTTCTTGCAGTGAGAATTTGAAGGAAAGAACCATATCCTGAGGAAGCAACCATATCCCGAGGTTTTTCTTTAATATGGAGATATTTTAAGATTCCATATAATATTTTTCTTTCTCAACTATTTTGGAAACAATAAATATCTTTAAGACGTTCCTCTCCATAATCTTAATACAGTGTCCTGTGCACATGTTTGACCAGATAACAGATAAGTAGTAAGAGAGGTCTTTTGCTCAACTCTAACCCTATAAAGCAGCAAGTGTGAGAAATGCTATACTTCACTGGGACTAAATACTGAGATAAAATTATTTAATCTAGTATTTGGGATCAGGATATGATTTTTTTAATAAGTTTTACAGCCATTTTTATTAGGACACATCTAAGATTCTTCAGAGGGCAGTAATTTCTAAAAAACCAGTTTTCCAATTATTGTTTTTCCACAGGAGGCAGACATGCCATTTGGATCTTGGCAGACTCCTTGGCAAGTGCTCAGAAGATAGCTATTTAAAAAATAAAATATTAATAAATGATGAAAATATATACATACACACATAGAAATATTCTATGTTTTATAATATATATGAAGTAGTATAAAGAAATAATTATTAGTTCTATAGAGTGTACCTCTAAAGACGGTTTATTTATGAAACTTACATTAAGCTCCCTTCATTCTAATATAGTTGACATCCATAAATTATAAAAGCGTAGATAATGGTTTTGAGTAGGTTTAACTGGAGAGAAGAACTTTCACATAATTTTCTGCAGCGTCTAGGATGATCTCACGGAGCAGTCTGGGGACTGATTCCAAAATGTTCTCTGCTACTGGCTCTTCAGTCATGCCCCTGGGATGGTCCTGAAATTGCAAGAGTTAACGTGCAGAGAATTAACTTTCCTCATACCTGAAGGCTTTTCCACTGGGAAGTCCCTGCCAACCCCAAGCCCCAGAGCCTTTGGGCAGGGCAGCTCTGGGCTGCACTGCTTGGAGGACAGGAGCGGGCTGCTGACCACCAAGCTCTGGAAATCCCCTCCATGCTTTCCCCATGAAACTGTGGCTCCTGTCAGTGGTTACCTCCAGCAGTGATTTCTTGGTGCTGGTTTGCTCCAAGCTCGCACAGCCTATGTGCCATGGCACGCAAACTGTCCTCCTTTTCCTGTTTCTGGGAGGTTTTTGACGTCTGAAAGCTTCCAGTTTTGTTACTGGAGGGCCCCAGCTGATTTCCTCCTTCACGCATGTTCCTTGTATTGTTCTGTGTCTTGTTTCATGACTGAGTTGTGTTTATTTGAAATCCAGTCTTTTATACCCATTTTCCATGGTTCATTTCTTCCTCTTTCATTTACAGTTACAAAAACTGTTCTTAATAATAATCCCAAAGTCCATCTATTTAAAAGGCATGGGTTTCAAAAGCATTTTTAATATCTCTGAAGCCAAATGTTTTCTCATATCTCATGACTCCAGAGGAACAAGCAAACAGGTATGGATGTATTTAAAAAAGAACTAATCCTAACTAATTTTCTGCCACATGTGGGGGCTGTGCCCCATGATGCTATTTAGAATTGACCTTATGAGTAGTGGGGTAGTGGTGTTTTTTCTTGCAAAGATTTATCTCCGTGTTTGTTCCCAGGGTTTTGTGGAGCTGTCTGTCTAGAATTTCCACATTATAAATGGCTCTTGTTTTGGTAAAGTTTGAATTATTTTCATTAGCTGGTCACCTGGGGCCTGACCAGAGTCAGGCTAAAAACTTCAGACAAGCACTACAGCTTTTGCAATCAGTCTCAGTCTCTCTCTCCTGTCATCCCCAAGGAAATGAAAGGCAGAAACGTTTACACTTCAGGTTAATGTTTTAGAAGTGTTTGAGGCAGGAAGCAAATGGAGTTATTCATAAGTTCCTTGAGGATGTTTTGTTTCAGTCATGAAGGCTGAAGCTTTCCTGAATAAAGGCCAGCCAGCAAGAATTGACCAGGGGCAGGGTCTGCCCTTGGGACATGCTCCAAGACCTGGGACCCAGAGGGGACTCTCCTTTCAGAGTCCTTCTCTCAGTCCATGCCTAGCTTTGGCATGGGCTTTGGGAGGATGAGACTTGTATAAATCTCATACTGAAAATATGGACTGTGACATAGCAAATTTAGGTTAGATTAGGAGAAACTGGAAATAGACACACATAAAAATTATTGTGCAGATGGGAAAGGAAAGAACTGGAAGAGGCCTCTCATTTGCAGTAAGCATGTGACATAAAACTTCTTCCCTTGCAGAAATAAGGATCCTTCTGGAAGGCGCTTTCTTTTGAATATGACACTTGTCAATATGCCTAACTTAAGCCCACAGTTTGCTCAGTGTATTTTGGTATGAGAAATAGAAGCATTTCTTCTTTCTAGGTCTTTAACAGTGTCAGCACTGACTGTGACAACCCTGAGCATAAGTCTGTGGTGGCTATTTGAGGACAGCTGAAAATCTGGAACAGTTAGGCAGTGAAAAGGTATGTGTTGTAGCTTTTGAGCCTCTGAAATTATTTGGGCTAATATTGCACTGTAATTTTTAGAAACATAGGCAAAATATGACATTTATTCCAATGGCTTAGAACAAGTGTTCTTAAAACAACCTTCCACTAATTGTCTACAAGCCAGGTTTGCATTTTAGGAGGAAACATTAAAATATTGATCATATTGACTGGAACAGTGGAACAGGCTGCCCAGAGAGGTTGTGGAGTCTCCTTCTCTGGAGACATTCAAGACCTGCCTGGACACGTTCCTGTGTAGCATAATCTAGGCGTTCCTGCTCTGGCAGGGGGATTGGACTTGATGATCTTTCGAGGTCCCTTCCAATCCCTAACATTCTGTGATTCTGTGATTCTGTGACTGAAGCTTATTTTCCTGGGTATAGAACACCATCACAAATGGGAGGTTAGCATTAAGAAACATGTTTCACTTCTGACTGTACCCACCCACGGTTCAGTGTATCCCTCTCTCTCTTTTTCTCTTATTCCGACTGTGTGTTGGTCTTGTAGATTCTAATTCTGTAAGACATTTTAGTGTTTCTCATGTTAAGTGATGTAATGGTCATCAAAGTAAGGTCAAAACAAAGTTGTGCTTTTTTGTTGTTGTTTTACATGTCTTTTCAGTTATAATGAACTCTCTCAATCTCTACAACAAAACTTCATTAAAATTAGAGTTGAATTAAAATTTCTATAGCTAAACAAATCTCAATTAAAAAAAGCGGCTCATGACTGCTTTCTAACTGCAAATCACGTGTGTGCCAAAGTCATATACGGGAGAGCAAGGGGTACATATTGCATGAGGAGCCCATATGAGGGAGCCCTGCAGCTTTCTCTGAAACAATTTTGTGTCTACTTTCCTTGAAAGAATTTTCTTTTTTACATGTTCACCTTACAATATTTTGTGGGTTGACCTCTGATGTCCAAGTCTGGTTCTGCTTTGTATCATTTGTCTCTTTGTGTATTGCTTTCTGTGTCTGCTTCTTTGCTTTTTTCCTTGCTTCTTTTGGACTAAGGTACCTATAGTATTGTTTTGGTCTTCAGGGCTATGATCCAAGGCAAGGGCAATATGAAGAGCTAAGTGCTTGAAGTGCTATGAAAACATAACCCTCAATGAAACAGTCACACCTTACTTTCATAAAAAACTCTCTAGTATTAAAAATCTCATTAACACATAGGGCTTCTGCTCACAAATTCATGGTTTCAAAGGGAGGAGCTTGCACCTCTGGAAGGCAATTGTTTTTCTTGGTTTGACACATGCTTTCCTCCTGATTTGTTAAACACCTCAGTGCGCTCTCATGGCACCAGTAACGTGATGCTCGTCTTGCACACAGTCACATGTGAACACAAAATCAGTGTTTTCTCAAAATATGTGTCTATCCAAGCCATTCCCGATGAAGGGGATGTTCTTAATATGGCCACAATGGTGTCCACCATTACTATCTTTCCTTTGCTATTGTAATACCTGTAGTCTACACAATGAAAACCCATCTCTATGATCACTTGGTGCATCAGAGATAAATGACAAATTTCCAGATTACTCTCAGGATCTGGATCAGTTTTGTAAAGGAAAGAAGAAAGCTGATTTATCCTGATTTTTAATGATTAGACACATAAAAATTCAATCATCATTTTTAATTTTAAGAATGCTAAAAAATAGATCATATCTTCATGGAAGGTGCTGAGTTGCTCACTTTAATGGAGGATGCTTTTATCTGTGTGGAATCCTTCAGCAAGTATTAGTAGATTTGTAGGTTGGCAAGACAGACCCTCCAGCACCTCCATATTCAGAGATGTACCATGACTCTGATGCCTTGGGTAGGAAGGGGTAGGGCAGAACCCAGTTAAGGATGGTGAAAACATGGGGGCAAGCCTTCACTCTAACTTGTCTCCACTTCAGTCACTTAAATGAAGTCCTGAATGACAGCTGGTATGCAACCTCCTCATCCCTCAGAATACTGAACACATCATCTACTACAATACATGGAACCCATCCAAACTGCTCTAGCACATGGCCCCACCACCCTGCCCAGTTCCGACCTCCCAGTTTGTATGGCAATGTGTGTAGTGGTTGAGCCTGCCCAGCCAGCTGGCTGGGGTGAATCAACAAGCTGGAATTGACAAAACGTTTTTCCTGACATATTTAGAATATTTCACTGGGGAGAAATCTCCTCAGATTCAACATCTGATTCTTCAGACTGCCCTGGGAGATTAAAATAAAGAAGAAGGCAACATTAAGTCATACATATTCTGATTGAAAACAAACACAATGAGTCAGATTCCATCCTCGATTGCAGCCACACTGAAGTCTCTGTGGTTGCACGAGAGTGAGGACAGAGTTTGACCTGATGCCTTGAAACAAAAATAATATAAATGATAGACAAGCACAAACTTAACTGTAAAACTCCAGCATATTTCATCTGAGGAACACTGAGAGAGAAAAAGATCCTATATCAATTGAGACTTAATTCCTCAAAGATGAAGCAGGACAAAAATAATTTTTTTACAAAGAATCTGGTTTGTCTGACAGAATAAGGTGACTTTTTGTCATTTGACAGCCATGAATATTATGTGGCAAATGATTAAATAAACAGATTGCTGCTCAGGCAAGTTGCTTTCTATTTGAAAAGCCAAAGCCACTAGAATAATCTCTATCCACTAAAAGAAAATTGCTTGGTCACGCTGTGACTGCAGAGAAGGCCCTGTTCATCACTGGGATTTGTCTGCAAGACAACTCCTCTGAGGAAGAAACATTCTCCATACCCGCTCAGTGCAGACAGTAGTGGGCTGACTGAAGTGACCTCTGCTGACTTCAGAGGGGGTTTGAGTTGGGGAAATAAGAAAAGATTTTGCGCACACTTTTGTCCCTCCATTCATTCAGCTCTCTTTCCAGAAGCTCTAACAGTAGCTGAATTTTAAGGATCTCATCTTCTGCACCCACAAAGCTGTTTTAGAACTCTTTAGCAGCAATCCAACCCCAGAGAGGCATGTGAATCACATGTGCTGATGCCAAGAGGTAAAAACTACAGAAACAACATGGAAGTTTCCCCATTCTTCTGTCATCTGCAACCTGAGTGGACTCATCCTGACGCTCCCATGCAGTCTCTTACCTATTTACATTCATACCCATCTGTTAGCATGGCACTGCACCCACTCGCCAGACAGTCCATCGTGTTTGCTGGAGCTGATGATAGATCTGAAATGGCAGCCTGCATGACTTTATAAAAGGCTGTAATTTAGTGCATGTCCGCACATACAGTGTCTTCAGAGTTCTGTGTAGTATCATCCTATCTGCTTAATCTCACTGTCCAAAGGTTAGGATTTTTTGTTTTGTTTTGTACTTTCTAAGTGCCTGCTCTGTCATCTGTGCACCACATTGCACCCCATATTCATCAAAGATATTTAGCACTCGACAGGGTAAGTGCTCTAGGACTCTAAGATTTCTATCAAAACCCTAGTCCTTCTTGTATTTACCTTATGCATAAAAAAATATATGTTTCTTTCAGAGCCTGCAAGCTCAGAAAATGCAGCTGATAACTTTTAACTATAAGCCTTATTGCATCCCTACTAGTGGCCTTCAGAATTGTACTTTAATGAAGAGAGAAGTAGATCCAGTCTATAGTAAATGAGAAAAAAATCTCAGCTGCAGTGAAACCCCACTGAAAACTCTCTGTTTACGATGAGAAGAGAATTCAACAGCACTGCTGTAATGGAAAGGAAGTTACACGTTTGGACTTCGAATGTTCCTTGGGTTTCAGACTGACTCTGTGTGCGACTTTAACCTTTGGCACATGTTCATCATCACCAAAATACAGAGTTTCAGAAGGAAAGTGAAACTTTTGCTCTGAACTATTCTAGCTGTGCCATTAGACAGGTTCTGAGACCAGGACCTCACTGTGCACTGAGTGTAGACGTGGTAGGAGGTAGTCCCAGCTGTGAGGTACTTACCATTAAACAGAAGAGAAAAAGGATGGGACACAGATAAAGGTGATGGACTCAGGGTCATGGAGTAGGGCACTGAACACATTTCATGTGCTTTCTTATCCTGTTCCTTATACCGTGGTTACAGATGACAATTTCAACAGGAGCAAAGCTGATCTGAAAGAGTTCACCAGGACGAAGCGAGTTTGCTATAATTTTCAGCTGCATTAGAGTGCTATCCTGAAGTGAGAACTTACAGCTCACATTTTTTCTCATCTGATACTGCCTGTGACAGTCAGCTGCATTCAAAGTGAAATCTTCAAGCTTTGTACTACTGCCCTTTTCCTCACCAGTCACCAGAGAGACGTGTAAACTGCAGAGGAGACCCGTGCCTGTATAGAGCTGCAGCCAAACTCACCATGGCTCTGGGGACCATCAGCAGAGCTCAGACCTTTTCTTTGCCAACCCGTAATGCAGCTAGTGGCACAGAGTCAAAATCTGGGCCAAGGAATGCTACACAAATAAGACACGAACTTTAAACTCTGGGTTTCACACACTGTATGCACACAAGAAATTGGAGAAATGGAGAATAATTCGCAGTGTTTTCATTGTTTCATGAAGCAGGGTGGAGGTGGCTCCAAGACCCTTTACAGAAGCTGTTTTTAGGGGAGTGCTTCTACAATGCCATCTGCTTGGCCAGCCCTCCATAAAAGACCTCACATAAGTAGTTGCTGCTTTTATGGAAGCACCGCACTGAAAAATCTAGTTCAGAGACAGGAAAACAAAAGGTAGTGAAATACAAAGCATGCTGTTAAAGGAACCCTAAATTTCTGTTAAGTAAATGTCCATTTTATATTTTTTTAAAAGAATAAAAAAGTTGTATCACTTCTGAAACAGCTGCTGTGCAGACACATTTCCCATCTTCACACTACAGCAATAGGATTCTCTCACATCTTTCTCATCTTCTTGGCTGGGAAACATGCTCACCATTGGCCCAAGATTTTCTGTAAAAGAAGCATATACATATTCAGTTATTCGTTTACTTTGCTCTCCTTGCAGATGTAGACAGGAACAAGAGCAGTAGAGTTAAGACCAGAGAATCCTGACCGTAAGGATGAATAAAAGGCAGAGAATGGCATTTGTATTTAAATCAAAGCAAATCTAGTAGGTTTGATGTCAGGACAAGCAGAACTACCGCTGTCCCTTTAAAGTACAGGAAATGAGGAGTAATCAGACTTGATCTATATGATTATGATCATGGGTTTTTATTATCCTGAAAGCTGATGAAATCTTTCTGCACCAACAGCACTAAGTGCCAAATTTAGACATAAATAATGGGATAGATAACCTGAGAATCAGCATTAAATAGCCAAATAACGATAATCTGTCAAGTAAATGTCAAAATTACCTTCAGGAGAGGCATGTAGGCTTCTCAAACTGGCTGAAGTCACGTCTCCTCCTCAACATTAGTCCCTCAGAGGCCTCTCAAAACTCTTTGATCCCACTGAGCTGGCTGAAGAGTCCTCACAGCCTGTACAAGCCCTGGGTTTCTCAGTCCTTGAAAGCTGTACTTTAGCTTTGTAGTGAAATTTTATACATCAGTTCTCAAAGCTGACTCGCCCTCCTCAGCAGCAGAGCCCACACAAAAGTGGCTTACAGCCTGGCTGAGCTATTTTTCCCCCAAATACCTGTGTTTTGAGGTGTCCCTCAGAGAAAAAAAAAACCCTAGGATCTCATTCTATGTGCTTTCATCACACTCCAAATTATGAAGAATGTCATCTAAAGGAGTGTAGCAAGTTTATAACTTTGTTTGTTTGTTTGTTTGTTTGTTTGTTTGTTTCTCTGTATAGATCACAGAAGAGCTAGACATAGGAGCCAGGTAACTTGCTCTTTGACAGTAATAGAAATGTCAGTGGCACAGAACAGGCTAGCCTCTTACTGACTTACAACACAACATTACAAACCTCCAGTAAATTCCAAACACAGCGATACCTTCTCGGCAACACTAGAGTTCTCCCCTGATTCGCCCTGGTGTAGAAGACAAAATGCGCCATTTTTTGACAAAATTGCACCCTTGTAATTAGAACTGGTGGTTATACAGACAACAAGCATGAAACCACCAATAGCAGAAGTATTCGTGTGTGCACCAGCAAGCACTTGGTGTGGTACTAGGGCTCCTGTAAAATCCTGGCATACACCAGATGCAGGAGCAGCTGCAAGGATGCCGCAACCTGAAACTGCTCAGCGTGTGTGTGTTTGTGTGTATGTGCATATATCTATACTTATCTGTATCTTATCATGACATGATACATTTTCCTCCAAAGTCCTACAAGTGAAACTCTGCTTTGATCACGAAGGAGAACAGTGACAGCCCATGATTCCAGAACCATCTTCTTTGTTAGATGGGGTGATGCGAGTATCTCCTGTAGGCATGAAAATGCATCTGAGCAAATCATGTCAATGTTAGGGTTAATTAGAATTAGAGTAATGCTCAAAGACGGAAGTTAGACTTTAAAAAAATATATGTTCAGATAGTAAAATATTCTTCACCAAATTTTCCTGTTGAATGCTTGTGCTCATTAACTTAACAGCTTCAGAGGTTACACAACTGTTGCCTGTTGGAACTGAGCTAGATCCAGTTTTTTTATTAAAACTGATTGTAAGAGTGACAAGTCATTGGTATGATATCAAAAGCAATGAATTTTGCTGTCCTACAGATCTAGGTCAGATTTAGCTGGGACACTTAGAGATTTGTTTTCTCTGTAGGGACACCTGTCTTCACAAAAGTTCCAGGAATGAAATCTTCCTCTGAAAAAAAAAGATTCCAAACAATCTTAAAGTGATCATTTCCCACCTGCCTGTTCTGTTTTGTCTTGCCAATACTGATTTCCATCAAAACACATCGGGGGATGAGAAGCTTCTCTAGCCAATGCTCCAGGATTGAAGAAAGCCTGTTTCACTAGCATGGGTACTACCCTGTTGGGTGCAGCTTTTGTCTGCAGTGCCCCTCATTGTCTTGAATGTGGTGAGAAAGACCAACAAGCTTCCTCTTTCCAGTGAGTGGAGACAGCTGTTCATAAAGGGGATCGTATGCTGGGAAGGGAATGAGTTTTTAAGTAATCTGGGCAGTGACAGACTTGAGGGCCCTGCAGCTTGTAAGCAGCATGGTCACTGACTGACCTTGCTTTCTTTGCCTCATTTCACCTGATAAATGAGTGTGGTGGACTGGGAGTTCAGGTCTCCCTGTCCATGGCGGTGCAAATCACTTCAGTGAAGGGATAATTGAGTAAGTGAGAGGATTTGCTCAGGGACCTTTCACATGGTGGAAGTTGCAGAGGGCAACCGCTTCCCCAGTCGGTCTGGGCTCTGAAAGGTAAGTCAAATGAAGATCAATGCAGGCACTGACAGAATGACTAGAAATGAAAGGAGAAAACCCCACAACGAACAGGCAGACCAGCAGCTGAAATCAACTGCGCTCTGGGGGCTGGACGCAGCCCTAGGCACGCCGGCCAAGTGTGTGGTCACACACCATCAGTGTGGTGTGAGCATGTGTGGATGCAGCTCCCATTCCTTTGTCTAGGAAATCGCGGGCAGAAATGCGGTGGCTTGCTGAACCTCCTGTATACACACCGTACAGATGGCCAGCACATGTGTGATATGCGCATCAGGCTTGCTGGGCATATGCAGATATTACTCTGTGCAACGTGCACAGGCAGGCCTGGATGCTTGGCTGCACCAGGAAGCATGAAGGAGTGGAGAAAGAGAGAGCCTGCAACTCTCCTACGTGGCTCTGTAAATTAATGGTGCACTGTAATTATATCCATCCGCTAAGGACCCTAGCCCTGAAGTGTGTGTTTGTCACTTACAAACACTTTTATAAAAGCCCAGTCAGCGGTTAACTACAGATTTCCTCTAGAAACCACTTGAAACTGCATGAAAAGCCTGTGTATGCTGTCACAGTGGAGTGAATCAGAGCGCCCAGTGGGCAAGGTGGACGTGATTGTTCCTGCTTACGCTGCCTGAAGTGAAAACCCAAGGCTGATGCACACACACACACACACCAGGCATGGTCCTTGGCTGTATGGGCATAAGTGGACATTGCCCAAAGGCATCTGCATTGGGCAGCAGGGACACAAAGACTCTGCAGCACCCAGTGACCAGGAGCTGATGAAGTGCTAAGGTTCACACCTATGAGCTACTTGGACAAAAGCCCTCAGGTTCATTTCTCTCCTTTAAAGTTTTGAGCTGCAAGGGGTCCATTTTTTTTTTTTTTGTGGTTTGGGGTATTTTTCCAGGAAAACAAAACAAACCAAAACAAAACAGACCATATTGAACTCTACTGTATTCATTTGGGAAAGCTAATTTCAGTTTTTTAGCAGGGTTAAGGTGATGTAAATCAAGAAAGGAAGTAAATCGAGAAATGCTGGTCAGGATCCTAGCTGAACAGTTCAGGTTTCAGTACAATAATAGACAGTTCAACATGAAACCAAAACAAATGTTAAAGCTTGAAAAATTGCATAAAATCACCATCCAGTCAATTTTTGTTCTGAGCAACTTGGTCTCTAATGAAGTCAATAAGAAATGAAGGTGCTGAACTGTTACTGGATTCAGCCTATGACAGTGCAGGACATATTCAGCACAGACTGAAGGTTATGGCTACTCTTCATGACAGTCATTCATTATATTCATATGTAACTTAAAGACGTGCCAGAAACTTTGGAGACACTAGTCCTTGGAGAAATAGGCTCAGGACCAAATCTTTACATTAATGATAATCCTTTAGCATAAAATATTGTTTGTTTCAGACCATGAGAACACGTGAGTCTCTCCTTGGCTCTCACCTTCTAAAGAAAGAGACGAAATTTAAGTTTCATGAACATTAACACAAGTAATTCAATGCTATAACAATAGTAAGTCTATACTGAAACAGTTATTGAAAATTCATAAGGAAAGAGCAACGTGTCCAGATAAAGATTTTATTAAGAATCGGATTCTGCACACACATTTATGCCAGTAAGTAGCTTTTAATCATTTGAGAGATCCAAAGAAATCAATAGCTCTATTCACAAAACAGAATGGATTTACATGAATAATATTATGTACTTTCAGATGACAAGGAATAATTTTATATTTGTGTTTATCTGTAGTACTAAGGCATACTTGTGGCTTGAAAATTCCTCCAGAGTTATTTGTCTTTTCTCTATATATCACCTTCTTTCTGGAAAACACTGTAATCTCAAATATAAAGTAGTTAAGAGAAGGGTAGCTCAAGACTGGAAAGCAAATTAAGATCTCAGATCTGTCAATAGTTCCAGAGTGGTTCATCTTTAAAATGGCAGGTAAGTGTCATGCCATGTACTAACCATTCTATATGGCAAAACAATTATTTTGCTGGTTTATTAGCGTTGCCTTAAAATGAGTAATTTTCAGTGGCTAAAAAAATAATTAATGTACTTTAGTTAATGGATGAAAATAAAATGAACACGGTGAAACTTTATCAATAATGTGGTTGTCATGCAGCTTTCTGTACCTGTGATATGTGTGAACAAGCTGGACAGCGGGAAGAACATCTGACTGTACGTATCCTGCCTCCAACCCAGTGGTCGTGCTGGTGCTCCTCTCAGCCTGGCTGATGGACAGTCTCGATCCGCGGCTTCGCTGCCCAAGCTGCTGCCCGGTGGATTGCACAGGGCTATTATTCAGGTTAAACTCAGGTTGGGACTGAGTAAAAACAGAGTTCAGTAAAAGAGCTGCCTGCACCTCTTCTGTGAAGCGTGTTGATAAACTTATGTCAGGGCTTCTGCTATAGGTGGGTTAACTGAGTGGCTGCTTCCAGCTCTAGGGTGCAAACCCCTCGGCAGTTTTCTTGCTTGCTTGTCTGTTTGCAGGTTGGGGATGCTGAGCTGTACGTTTCTGGATAAACCATTGAACTGGTACCCCAGGCAGGCTGCCTTCTTGCTGATTCTGTTCAGCTTGAAATCTTTGCTCCCCTCACTGTGCCTCACACCCAAAAATCCTGAGATGTTTCTTGGAAGACTCAACTCTCTTCTTGCATGGGCCTGTTCTTTCACGTGTGGGCAGTTATAATAGTTGCTACCAAATGTTATTTCCAGACTCCCATATTAAGATCACGCTTCTTTCATGTTGATATTTCTGACCATTAGTTTATTTTCCTTTGTGCATTGTGAAAACAGGGGAAAAAAATGTTGGAAAGAAGGTGTTTTCCACAGGTTTGGTTTTTTGTGAGATTTTTTTTTTTTCCTTTCCCATAGATTAAGATGCTGAATTGGTAGCATCTTTCTTGGTAGTCCTTATGGAGAACATGTGTTCACCTTCACCCAAGAAGGAATATTCAGTAGAAACTCATTTGTACAAAAACTAAATAAATAGTTTTAACAGCAATCTTTACTGGTCTTCTGTCTTGCTGTTATCTGTTAGTATGCTCCAGGCATCACAGAACACATGAATATTAAAGAGCAATTGTTAACATTTTGATGTTTTGTCAGCACTTTGTGTCAAAACATCTTTCTACTGGGATACAGCGTGATGACATTGTGTCAAAATAGGATATCATCACCCTGTGCTAAAATGCTGCAATGTGATGACATTTAGATCTACATGATCCAAGAGCTATTTGTACCACAAAATAAAAACTTTCTCAAACTGATGGTGGCACCTGGCTGAAGAGCAAATCTGTGAGGTTATAAGAAAGACAGAAAAGAAGATTTAGCAGATTTCAATAGCCAGTACAAAATTTCGGGAGGCAAGGTTTTTAGCACTGCATACTAGGCATTAACAATACCGATAATTATTTGAAACCCAGGTTAAAATCTCCATTTTCAACAGAATCTTTGTTTGCAAAGATTGTAATTTTTTTTTCTTTTTCCATGGGAGAGTGAAATCATTAGAATCTTTTATTTATTACCTTTCTTTGTACCATCTTACATTCACAGAATGTTAAGGGTTGGAAAGGACCTCCAAAGTTCATCTAGTCCAACACTTCTGCCAGAGCAGGATCACCTACAGCAGGTCACACAGGAACGCGTCCTGGCAGGTTTTGAATGTCTCCAGAGAAGGAGACTCCACAACCTCCCTGGGCAGCCTGTTCCAGTGCTCTGTCACCCTCACAGGGAAAAAGTTTTTCCTAATATTTTTGTGGAACCTCTTATTCTCCAGCTTGCACCCATTGCCCCTTGGCCTGTCATTGGACATCGCTGAGAAGAGCCTGGCTTCATCCTCCTGACATTCACCTTTGACGTATTTATAAACATTAATAAGGTCATCCCTCAGCCTCCTCTTCTCCAAGCTAAAAAGACCCAGCTCCTTCAGCCTTTCCTCATAAGGGAGATGTTTCACTCCCTTCATCATCTTTGTGGCTCTGCACTGGACTCTCTCAAGCAGTTCCCTGTCTCTCTTGAACTGAGGGGCCCAGAACTGGGCACAATATTCCAGATGTGGCCTCACCAGGGCAGAGTAGAGGGGCAGGAGGACCTCTCTCGACTTACTAACCACCCCCCTTCTAATCCACCCCAGGATGCCATTGGCCTTCTTGGCCATGAGGGCACCTTGCTGGCTCATGGTCATCCTGCTGTCCACTAGAACCCCCAAGTCCCAATACCCTCTCCAACAGTCCAGTCTCCAACCTATACCGGTACCTGGGGTTGCTCTTTCCCAGGTGCAAGACTCTACACTTGCCCTTATATTTCAAAAAATTTCTCCCTGCCCAACTCTCCAGCCTGTCTAGGTGTCATTGAATGACAGCACAGCCTTCTGGCGTGTCAGCCACTCCTTCCAGTTTTGCATCATCAGTAAACTTGCTGACAGTGCACTCTGTTCCCTCATCCAGGTCATTGGTGAATATATTGATTAGTAGTGGTCCCAGTACTGACCCCTGAGGCACTCCACTAGATACAGGTCTCCAACTAAACTTTCCATGACTGCATTCCAGTCACGTGAGCTGTCCCACCATGTCTCTGTAATTGCCACCAGATCATTATGTCTTGACTACACACAGATTTCTAACTCCTCCTGTTTGTTGCCTGTGCTGCATACATTCCCCTCAACTAATTGAAACAAACTGGCTTCAATGCCCCAAATTTTTTAAGATAGCTTTGGATAAGAATAGGATATCAAAACCTGGAAACCAAAACTTCTGATTGAAAAAATTGACAAGCTTCAGTTTCCAAAACTGTATTCTGAAGTAAGATGTTATGTACTTCTAGTTGTTTTTCTTAAACAAAACTGAAATATTCTAAGAGGTTTTGTGAAAAAAAACAAACAAAAAGGTTGTAAGAACATTAGAGGCACTGGGAATTTTTTTCATTTCTTTAAAATGTTTGTGTCCAGTTATAATTTAGCAAATATACTTGGGAAGTTCTGACTTAATAAAATAAATAAAGAGAATAAAATAAAGGGAAATAAAGTGATCTAGGTCTACCCTTTCCTCAGGAACTCCGTATTTTCCACTTTTATCTTTCAGAGTACTACTGATCATCCTAGATAATACAGAAACCATGAATTCAGAAAATGAATATGCCATACAGTCTTAAAGACCTCTGTTAGGATCAAGCTTATGTGAGTTTTATATGTCTACAGTTCTACGCATTCTAAAGAAACTTCTCCAAGCATGTACCCGACCAAAGGGACCAGTGTTGCACTTTCATCCCCTAGTAAGGTCAGCAGGAACTGCAGCTGCAGTGCCCCTCTTGGGACTGGGCCCCCTTTTCTTCACACAAAGAATTTTGCTGAAACAACAACAAAGAAGTTTTGAGATCTAGTAATCGACATATGTTGTAACATTTTAACATCATTTTTGTCCATCTATTTTGAAGGCAGCCTAGATGTTCAGCCAATGACGCAGCTGGCCCTTTTTCAACCTGAACAGCATGACCTCTTCAGCTTTACCATTCTTGCAGGCTCTCACAGATTTGGAGGTAATGTACAATCAGGTATGTGAGACCGTATTACATACTGGCAAATTTCTCCCCCTGGAAAATGAAAATATTATAGTTATAGGACATCATAATTATTTTCAATGTGGTTAAATTTAAGGAGTGAATTAATCCCCAGTGTGATTCTATTGATTTGAATAGAGTTATACAGGAACGAATGTGGTCTCAGAGTATTACACCCATAAATACAGTAGGTTACAGAGTTGCTGTTTCTATACATTAAATCCTGATCCTAAATTCTTTTCTCAGTTACACATTTTACTCTGGAGCCACTCTACCAGTGCTAAACGCATTACTAGTAATGAAATACCAGTGCAAAAAAGATAAAAAATCTAGCTCTTTAATTAGAGTTGTGTTCCTAGAAAAGGAGGGTATGTGCCCCACATCCCACACAGTTGCCATCCTTTAATTCCCTGACAAGTACTCAATGGCTGTATCTAGAGAGTGGGGCTTTGTGGCAGTCTGATTGCCAGTCTGGCAGGAGAGAGGCGGGAGAGAATGGACATGTTCATGGTCCAAATTGGGACCTGGGATACACTCCCAGGTCCCACAGTACAGACACAGCCAAACATAAACCCTCACCCTCCCACCTATTTGATAGCACCTTTCAATGGGAGTGCCTTATTTGTCTTTTAATCTTAAGGGAAGTCTGTTATCGGACAGCTTTAGTCTGCACAAGTTATTTTTGTAAGAAGAAGTGTCTGGAAACCTAGGCTGTTCTCTTAAACTCCTGACATCCTAGTTACGGTAGAAATGCAGATGGCTGTTGAGAAGAGACCAGTCCTGCAGTGTAGCTAAACTTTAGCAACTTCCTGCACAAGTCCTGAGTAATGTGAAAGAATTCATCCTCAAGATGGCCACCAACTTTTTTCTTTCATTGAATTATTATATTATTTTCCAAGACAAGTTTCATCAGGACCATTGTTTTATCTTGAAGAATATCTCCCTCTTCAAGCATCGCTGCAGGCAGAAAATGAAACCTCCTGTGAGAAATCACCTGGCAGGTCATTACTGGAAACAGACTATATTGAAGCAGTCTTGAACACATCTCCATGTGAGCAAAAGCTTCTTTGCTGTTGTCTCATTCAGGAACCAACAGGGAAGACTCCAAACCTTGTCTTCATGAGTTGCCACCATGTTTTTCTATCTTCTTTTCTTCCATATCCTTTTCCAGTACCTCTGCAAACTAACCTGCATATTATCAGGTAGAGGTAAAGCTTCAAACAGAAAGTGAGAAAAAGTTGGATAGAATTATTGGTTAGAGTTGATGGCATAAAGAAAGAAAAAAAGAAAGAAGGACAAAGAGAAAAGATGTATATGAGAAAAAGCTCTGTAACAGTATTCCCAGGGGTTTGGGGGTATAGGATGGAGCACATTATCAGGTACCATACAAATGAAAAAAGGTAGATAAACATCTATCTTCTTGTCTCATGGCTCAAATAAAGTTATTAAGAAGCTGATTACTCTCTTGCACTTTTGGGGAGCCTCACATTAGGCAATTTAGGGAACGGGAGTTTTTAGTTTGTTATTTCATATGTTGTATGTTTTCACATCAATAAGTGATGAGTTTCCTCTCCCCTGTGTGTTTGGCCATTGTGGGGGAGAACATAAATTAAGTGCATGCTTGTAGCTGCCGCATCCCATGGTGAAAGTTTGTAAACTAAGCGATATGTCATGTTTTTTTTCTATGCACAGTATTCTTTTTCTGTGAGGGAAGCTGAGCAGCAAAATATGCAGCTTCTCACTTCCCTCTAAGATTTGAAGATCTCTCTTTAAGCATCTGTAAAGCTATGGAAACAGATCATCTACTTATAAGTGGCTTGACAGGAGGCCTGTGAGCTGGATTAGGCAATTCACCCCAAGAAGTTTGCAGAGATCCTCTACTTTGTGTACTGGGGACCTGAATAGAGACTGAAGAAGATGAGAATGACATCATGAAAAACAGATGATATCCAAGATGTCTTGGACATGTCCTTATGAAAGTACTTGCCCTGGCACCTGCCATCATATTCTCAAAGGGAAGCTGAGGCTCTTCTGTGAAGCAGAAGCATTGGTTGTACCAATGTTCAGGCCTGTAGGGATACCCAAAACCAAGCATCTGACACTCAAAACCAAAATACTGTATTCGCATTACCCTCTTTGCAAAGTTAGGCAGTGGTAGAATGAATGACTGTTGTGATTTCACCCAGCAGGCAGCTAATACCAAAAGTTCAGCTCACCAGCTCAGTTCTGTGTCTTCCTTGGCAATATAATGAACTTTGATCCTTGCAGATCCTGGTACTCTTTGTCTATCCTTACACCTCCTTTCTGTCTTATAAATGACAAGCATCAATACAATTTATCAGGGAAGTGTGTTGATAAAAATAAAGTAATTTTGTGGGGGCTTCATCTCTTCTAACCTGAGATATCTGAAGGTGAGGTGCTGCAGCTACATAAATTGTCTAGATTACTAACTTCTCTGGGAGACTTCTGTTGCTGTTCACAGTATGCACAAAGTATGCACATAGCGTGCATGTTTCTGTAGGTGTTTGTGGGTGCCTGCATACACATGAGGAAACCCTGGCACGTAGGTATCTGACCTGTCTGCTGTGGCCCTAACCAAGTCCAGCTGCTCTAGTTTTCTTCTAAAGTTTGGTCAAGTTTCATCCCACAACTGGACAGTAGCACATTTCTCTTAAATTTCTCAGTGGGTTTCTCATCACTACTCATCACTTTCAAGAAAGATGTTGTTAATATGTAACTGTTATTTTTTTTTGGTGGGAAGCACCTGAATTAAATCTTTACTACACTCTTCCATTGATTTTGCTATGACCTGCAATTTGTCAAATCATTTTTTTCCTCTGCTGTAAGCACAAAGCAGCATGAGATCTCCAGAAAGGGCAGATTCCTTCCAGACAGCGTATCTGCTGAGGGGCTTGGAGTTTGGGAAGAGGACATTTCTGTGGCTCTAGTGAACAACAGGTTATACAATTGCTGAAAATTTATATTCCTACTTCTGCCTTTTCTCCAGTATTTGGGGAATATTTTACAAACTGCTAGAAGGGAGGAGGTATTTTTAAATCACATCCATTTTAACACTTTAGAACATTTTAATCCAAGCCACTGACCTTGCCAGAACACTGATCTGAACACTCCAGAGCATTAGCAAAACATATACGCAGGGATGAATTTTGCAGTGTGAGATCATCTATAATACTAAACTTACAACCACCAGACCAAACATGCAAATTCAGACAGACAAATGCATTTTTGTATGTTATATGTATTTTCATACTTTTAAAATAACAACATTGAGAAGATTCCAGCGACTAGACTAGCAGCTGTCTGGATAAATCATCAATGCATAATGCACAGGCTATGTGTTAGGTTGTATCTTCTACCAAAATAACTGGTACTTTAACAACTGAAATATTTTGCTGCTGATTTGGGAGAGAGTAAGAAAGCAGTGACAGAGGGTGCTCATTTGAATAATGCCCTAAATCAGTCCCATATGTTGACCCCATGACCAATCCTTGCTGGCAAAAAAATCAAAACAAATCAGTGGTATTTTTCAAATGACTTCCAAGTAAGAGTCTGCCTTCACCTAGGACAAGGTACACACACACGGAGCACTTTGCACCTGCGTAAATAAGACATTGTCCTTTATTAATAGCAAGGCAAAAAAAACCCTCTGTTTTTATTCATGCATAGAAAAATAATTGTGTATAGAATGAATACATCTTGACTGAAGTATTAGGCATGGTTGTACGGATACCCTTCTATTTTTCTACCTCTAACAAATACAGCATTATATAGGTCTGCAATTTTATTCCATGTATGCTTTGGAGGGAATTGAAAAAGACTGTCATTTAGCCACCACCTTTGCTGAATAATCATCTCCCACCTAAGATGAACTAAAAAAAATTGAAGTTCGATACACAGTGACTGAACAGGAACTGAGCAAGCCTCAAAACTGGTCATTTATTCATAGATGTTTCTATGTGCAAAGATGGTGCCAGTTCAATGCTCCTCAAGCAGCACAGCAAGAACATAGTTTCTCTTTGCCAAGGCCAAGGCAACTTCTGCCAGGGAAAATAAAATGAGGTATGGAGAAAAGACCAGTGTGGTCAAGAACGAGGAATGACTCCTCAGGAGCTGAGCTTGCTGCTTCTGGTACATGTGGAGACCACAGTCGATGGGAACAGAGAATGTGGCTGCTGGTAAAGGCTGCCACCACACACGACTTCTCCCCTTTCAGCAGAAGCTGCTGATCTTCTTCTAAGGCTTTGTCATGGATGAAGTGGACTTGGCTACAGCTTGTTTTTGTCTCCTGAGAGTCCCTAGGCAAATTGAACTTCTGCCTAGAGCTAGATCTACATTTTGAGACATTTCCTTGTAGCTACAATCATGGATTGTACCACGATACAGGACATACAACTAAGGAATGATAAAGGTTGCTCCTGTTATAAGGACATCATATCCGCAGGTAGAAGCAACAGACAAATACAGTATATATCTAGGAAGATTATGAGGGACAGTAAAATGATTGCGGTCGATATATTAACTGTGGACCTTTGTAGTCCACTTGTGCTGCAGACTGCAGGTACACCACAAATGTGAGGTTTTGAGGGAGTTGAGGGAGTACACTGTTTTGTGGAGAGTCTAGCAGTGATGGAGACAGTGGACATGCTTATATTTTTTGCTTATATTAAAGAACAGCTGCAGAAATATGGGTGCTGAGATAGGCCCAAGGGATGGAAAGAGTTGAGTAGTCATCAGTCAAGAAAGAGTTTCTCTAAATGGTAACTGAAAGCAAGAATTAAAATATTGATCCACAGTCTGAAGGAAATTTCCTGCTTCTCTTTGTTTGAAAGGGAGGCCTCCTGAAACTGTAGCTGGCTTAATTTTATCTTTAGGGATTACATCTTTTTGCAGAAAGACCTCTCATGTGTGTCTTTTGCATATCCAGCAGCACTGCCTGGTCACTGGTAATTTTGCCACGGATAAAAAATCTTATCCAAGGTTGTCATTATTCTCTTTCTGAAAAAAAAAAATCAGGTTATAAGAAGAGTATGTATCTGTAGAAATGCAAGTCCGAGTTAGCTACACAGTGAGAGATTGATCAGGCTCTGGTTCCTCTTCAGAAGTGTATGGTTTCTCAGGGGTTAGGATGACTGAAGAGCATAGCCTTTGCTTGAACTAATGAGTGAGATAAACCAAGAGACAGCCTTTCTAAATCAGTAGCTGCCCATACGCTGTATAGTGCTATAAATATTTTATCTTGGAAATGCTTCTTTCCATGTTCTAAACTGTGTCAAATATCTGTTGGGCAGGCCTACCTTCCTCACTGAGTGTAGAAGTGGCCAAGACAAGTTATTTAGACTAGACACACAACTTCCTAAGAATATTTTAATCCCTTCATTGTTTTCTAAAATTGTGTTATATGCGTTCCTCTCTCCATTTGTTTGTATATGTGTCTGTCATTCCTCCTGCCAGTTATTGGTTAACTCCAACCAAATTTGACACAAGGACAGCAGATTCAAACAAAATTACATTTCTTCAAACTTTGTGGAGTCAGTGGCCTGGTAATGGAGGTTAGCCCAGTGTAAGGACTAAACATAAAGCTGCAGTGTGAGGGTAGTAATTATCTACTTGGTTTGGTCTGCCAGTTGGCCAATCGGGACACATGCATTGAGTGGCCAGTCAGCATTGGAACTGAAACAGCTCATACTTCAGCTTCTCTAACCAAAATCTGGTAGACAGAGAGGCATGGGAAAATAGGTAGCATGGAAGAAAACTGCATATATCGCAGAAGTATGAAGTAATAGGTAATCTCAGGTTACAGTGGTGAAAGTGCACGGAAAGACATACCACATAAATCTATACTGCCTCATTAATTGCCCATCACAGAGTAATGTACACAGTATTCATGTGTACATTAGTATTGTGGCACAGAAATAGGTTGTTTTGTAGTCTCTATATAAATATACACTATATATGTATGAGCATTTATACATACAATGCATATATATTCTAAATATGCTATATAATATACACAGTGTGTTATAGCACATACCACACACTATCTAAACTACAATGTAGTAATGCACTACATGTCATATATTGTACTGTATGCTACTCTAATTATCATATATAAATAATGTGGGGAGTCATGATATTGATCTCCATTCTTTCAATAAATTTCATAACCATGTTTCCTAAGATTCAGATTAGTGAAAGATGGGGAGAAGAATGAATGTTTCAAAAATATTTGTCTTTTCTTGCACGTAATGCAGGCAATGGCTGATAGAAAAGTTAAGACAATGTGAGGAAGAGAAGAGAAACATACCTGTCTCAACAACAGATATGGACTGAACATGTTTGCAATGATTTCTAAATCTAGGCAAGAGGATTTCCAGGTGCTTCTATAATTTTGTCCAGCTTTCCTCATATAGAGGACGATGATATTGATGACCTCACTGAGAGCAGAAGCAAGCCAGGACTCAGTGCTCTGGAAAAATACAGCCTATTTGCTCAGGTTTGCAGCGCCAGCATAGCTGCCTCAGGGCTGGGCATGGGATATGCACTTGGCAGCTGCCAAGAGCAGAGGATAAAGTAAAAAGAGGAACATTTATATCTGAAATTCTGCTTCTGGGCATGATAGAATAAATATACATTTGCTTCCCGGTGTTAAAGACTTCCTGCTGGAAAGTCCTACTCTGTGGGATGAGAAATGCTTCCCTGTGGCTATGCTACAGAGGTAACAAGAAGTTCTGTGTACTCAAGTAGCTGTGCTCTCCTAGGTGAAGTGGCTCTTTAACGTTAGCCCTCCGGGTTGCCTCTGCTGCAGCGTGATTCAGATCAGGTCTGGCTGGTTATCAGCTGCTGACCGTGAAGGCAGGGTGGAGAGGATTTGTTAAAGTCTCAGTCTGCTGCCTGTGGCATGTCTATCCAGGAAAGAAGCCAGGAAGCATTTGAAGGAAAGTATTGATTTGGTACTTGCTGGGTGGCCCAGTGTGAGATTTTTCCTGCATCTTATTTCCATTATAATTGGGTTATGTTTTTCACCTTCAGTACAATAATTTTCCAATTTAAGAATTGTCATGAAGATTCTTTTTTAAGCCTTTGCCACTCTCTTCGCCAGGAAGGGAAAACCAAAAGATTTGCTGATGGGGTATTTTTGATGTGTGTCTCATTTTTGAGTTTGCTTAAAATTCATAACTTGGAATGCTGATAAGGTCTACCAGATTTCCCAGGCATCTGTGGAGAAAACGGCAGGTAGTTGGAGGCATTTCTTTGTCCCTTTCTCCTACTTGGATGTGTCTGCGTTGGCTGATTATCTTGGCCAGAGGTTGTATTGTTGAACTACCATGCTGTATGATAAATTAAATGGTACTTTTGGCTATTTGATAAGGTGAGACATTTAATTGGTTTATCTAGTGAATAAATAATAGTTATTTAAAATATGACCAGCCACTTGACTGGTGTGAATTGCCAGTCTGGACCAGCATCCTTTCCTTTTCTGCAGAGGTATATGAATATCTTCATCAGGTGTTTTCCAGCAGCACATTTGGGCTCTGACAGAACTCCTCTCCTACAGTTCTTTTTCCATTTTGTTTCAGTGTCTCTTGGTTGATTACAGTTGCAATGTTTTCTTTCATTGTCTCCTTCCTTCCTTTCTTTCCTGCTTTCTTTTTCTTGCTTTCTTTTTCTTTTTCTTTTTCTTTTTCTTTTTCTTTTTCTTTTTCTTTTTCTTTTTCTTTTCCTTTTTCTTTTCTTTTCACAGAAAAAAAAAAAGTTACACATAGACATTTCACCCATGTTATAAACCTCTGAAGTATATAAATCTGCTTGCTTGGATGTATTTTTTTTGATTGAGTCGTGGTGAGAGGAGTTGAAGTTCACAGCGAAGGTTTCTGGCTTGCTAACCTAACAACCTGTGGCACCCCTCTGATTTTTAAGATTTCAGTAAGATTAATTTTAAGGGTGAACATTTCATGAGCCTCTTTTACTAAAACAAATCACTCCTGTGACTACTTCTATTTTCATTTTGAACAAGAGTCAGTTTTGCTTTTCTTTGAGACTAAAGATATATTATAACTGCACCCATCAACTGACTCTGTTGAAGTCCAACAGAAGATGGAGTTAAAAGCATCTGGTGTTATTCATTACTAAGTAATCTGTGAGCTTGTTTCCATTTCTTCTTCAGTCAGGAGGTCTGACAAAAGCAAATGGTCACAGCCCAGCCACATTGTTTTGCATCACTGAATGTAAAGTGCACTGCACTAGCATCAGGTAAGGTGCCATTGCCGATTTATTTGTACTGTGAAAAGTTAAATTCTGTGAAGCAGTTTAAAAAGTGACATTTATATCACATGAAACAATAGGACTAATTCTATTCAGGGGGACAAGGAACCATTCTGGTCACAACCAGAACCTACTGAGATGTTTGCTGTGAGAAATACCTGGACCTGAGATCAGCTGCTGCAGGGAGGGCTCTGGATATGGCCCAGGCTGTGAGGAAGATGACAGATTCATGCTTGTGGCTTCAAAAGGAACAGGAGTCTTTTATATATGTTATACTTCTCTGCCTCTACACTGACACTGATGGAGCTTCCATGATGCAGTGACTTCCTGAAAGATGACAATGTGGTTCTTTCTCAGACATCAGCCCTTGTTGAGGGACAGAGCACTGTTGTAGCGTCACAGCAGTGCAACTTCTTCAGTGTGTGCCCAGAGCATGTCTTCCTGATCTACAGAAGGATTGCAGTGAATCTGCAGCATTGGTAAAGCCCGGGGCAAAGTTTGCTTTGATTTCAGTAAGGTGGGATACTTGTCCCTAAAATTAAAATCAGAAATATTTAGAATGAGTGAGGAGGCACACCTGTAAGAGTAAACAGCTCTTCTTACAGCCAGCTACACTATCAGCCTCATTGATTTCTCCTTTTTTAATGTAATTTCGTTTGATTAGTAATAAAAAGGTTTCTACCTCAGCAAACAGAGAAGTGAACTGTCAACTCCCACCCAGAAGTGAGTTCCCCAGGGACAGCTCATCTCTCTAGAAAATGTTAACCACCATAGCTTATTAATTCTCTCCCACCATCCTTCTGCTCTCCTCACAGGTCCGTAAGCTCCTCACATACTACAACCTGTGTTAGACACTAGATAATAACACTAACACCTCCAGCTGGCATCTCTTTTTTCTCCACCTGCCTCAGTATCCAAAACATCTGAAAATAGTCATGGCATAAAAATAAACCAAAGGTTCAATATCCATCCCATGAGAAGAAAAAGTAACATTGACAAACAAACACAAACTCTGGCATGCTGCTGTTTTGTGCAGAACATCAGAATAATTAGCAGTTTAATAAAATACATTGCACTTGCCATTACCCTTTTCTAGTCGCTACCATGGCTCAGCAAAACATATGGGAAGATTGATTAGCTGTTTTTTTCGTGATTTCTTTGCATTTTATTTTTTTTTGTTTTGGGTTTATTTAGAGGGTTTGGTATTTGTTGGGGTTTTTTGTTTGTGATTTTTTTTCTTTTCTCAAAAAATCAATAGCACAACTAAATTATATTGGGAAAAAAATGCATTATGATTTTGCTATGGCAATGAAAAGTTCACATCAGGAGGCAAGTTACACAGCACTGGCAGAGCAAGAAATATGTCTTATCTTGTAATTTTGTTGAATGGTTTGGGCCTACTTTTCACTTTGCGTCTTCTGCAGTTTTCCTCAGTTTAGGTTCACTGAGATGGTGCAGGGAGATTTCAGTCCTCCTTAGGAAAAGGGACAGTAAGTGAGATATAACACAAAACTGGTCCCTTAGAAGTCAAGTAAATTGTAACTGTATCCAGTAATTTCCTCTTAATCAACACAGAACATTTAACTTCATATAAATAGAATACTGTGTTTTTCTGCTTCACCTTAGTTACATCCCATCCCATTGAATGGTATCTAGGGTGAAAAGGGAACTGAGATTTTGCAAGGCAATCCCATGGGTGGACAATTTTCACCTACTTTTCTTTCCCAGCATAACAAAAGGCAACAGACATGAGGGTTGCACACACACCCTTATGTTACTGCCCTTGTTCAGCCTATTTGAGAGTGTGCGAAGCTTGTCCACTTTTCCTAACACCTTCTCAGTGCCAGTTCTCATTTTTTCCCATGCTTGACAAAATTAAAGATCCAAAGCCTGCCTACAGAAGGTTTCTGCCCACCACAGGTCAGACGGTCTCCCAGAAGCTGTGCCAGTAGCTTCAGAAGGAGCAGCTGCTAGCTCTTGCCTACAGGCTTTTCCCAAAAAAATAACTTTGGCACTTCCTCTGAGAGCTAATGTTCAGATATTTTCTTTACCATAAAGGTGCTGCCAACCATATTGATAACGTAGACATACCTCTTCTACACTACTTTGCAATATTAGATTTTAAGCTGGTTGACTGAGAATGACATCATAGCCACAGTAGGTGTGGGGTGAGAATGATGCATGACATCAGCGTGCTCTGAGGTGTTGCCAGGCAGAGGCTGTTATGTATGTCTACAAACACCTTCTCTGGCATCACTACTGCTCAAGGAGAGGGATGGGAGGACAGTACAGAGTGTGAGCCCACGGAGACGTCGGCAGCTGTTGAAAGTGAGAAGGCAGACATTAACAGTAATGGCGGATAAGGAATTGGCTGGATTGTTGCATCCTGAGGGTAGTGGACAATGGCTCAATCTCCAGATGGAGGTGGGTGATGAGTGGTATTTCTTCTGATGGTGCCATGGAAAGACAACCTGTTCCAGCAAAGAGTATTCCTCTGCAGCAGGAAAGCAGGAGGCAAAACCATCGGCAGCACAGGGAGAGACAATGAAGAGCCAACAACAGTCCTTCCAACACAGCAAGCACAAAAGGCCTTAGAGTTTTGGGTTTTTTTTAGGGACGCTTTTATACTGAGCACCATGGGAAGGTATACACTGATTTGTCCATTTGGGTCACCTGACCCCTTTTCTCCTCCCAATAGGCACAGCTCACACCCTCCTTGTGGTTTCCACCTGTGCCTGGTAGCCCTAGAAAGCTTTTATCCTGATGTTCTCAAACCAAAACAACAGACATAATTTAAGTAGCAAAATATTGAAGTAGATTCTCTTTGGTGAAATGTCGTTGGCCAATGGAGCGCTGCTAGCGATGGCAAGGATGATTTCTACTTCAGAAACCAAGGTACGCAGAACCTGCTCTAAGCAGTCCTGGGAATAGTGACAATCTTTCATTTTTCATCCTTAGGGCTTTCTTGCTACAAGAAATCTTTGACAGAGCTGAGCAAAGAGACTTGGTATTTGTTAGTCTGAACACTGTCAACAACCTTCACCTTCTTCTACTGCTTTGAGATCTGAAATCTCTGCAAAACAGGTCACCAGTTACCATTTGTAGGTCAAAAAAATCAACACTGTCATTTACTTCAGTCACCAAATGTTTATGTCATATTTTAAAGATTCCCATGAAGGACAAAGGAGGACTGAATTTCTCAATGCAATAAAAGCACAGTCATGTTTCTGTAGAAAACAGCAGTTGTGTGGTCTTCCCTGACTTTTCTGTGTTATCTAATCTACTATATATGTTTTCTGGGAGAAAAAGCAAGAGGGAGGAAGAGGTACACCAGGTGCTAGTAAATGAAGCATGTAAATTCCCAAGACACTAGCTCTCCTTTTTTAATTATATAGAGAAAAAAAGGGCAGTGTTTATGAAAGGGGACGGGTTGATAATAGTGGGGAACAATACTATTACTTTTCCATGGGACCTTTCTAGTACAAGAGGCATGTGTATTTGAACTCATGAATTTTGCTTCATTATTTGTTCCTTTTTTTTTTTTTCATTTAGGCCTTTCAGCAAAGTTATGATCCATGGCAAAGGGTAAGGGTTATACCAAAAAGCCTTCTGTTTAAAAAGAACTAAAACTATGCCCCTATCTCTTGCAAGGGAACACATCAACATTCCCAAAGCAGTTCAGCATTCCCACTGTTGTTGTAAAAGATAAACACTTTTTCCATAGAACAATATAAATGTAGCCTAAGTTGGATATAATTAGTTATCATTTCCACAAGAAATTGTAAAAAAAAACCAACTCTAAAAAACCACTAAAACACAAGGAGAAAAGAAGAAATATTGCTGGAGTCTAAGATGCCAGGAAATGTGTTTCAAAAAATCAGATGTTTTTATAATGCATAGTGTTCTCTGCAAAAAAAATAATCCCCACTGCTCATAAAAATGATGAAATGATACAGTTGCAGAGAGTTTGCACACCCTCTTCCTGCCTACTCATGATTGCATATTTAACCTCAGCATTAAAATATGTGAAAGAGTTAGAGGAATTTTTTCGTTTCGTTGCTGTTCAGGCAAACATGCTGTTTCCAAGATATATTTATATTATAAAGGTTAGTTCCAAGGTCCTCAATATCCACAGCAGGGCTTAGATATTCAGAACAGCAAACCACAGTTTCCACTACCTCAGTGGAAGGCAGTGGGTACTCTATAGTCCTGGAAATCTGTCCAGTCACCGTAAATACCTAATTTAGGTAACTGAGTCTTGGTGCTGAGTCCTCTTGCAGAGCCCGCTTACCAGGTCAAATAAATTGAAAATAAAGCTTGAATCTTCAGTCCTGTATGCAGTTCCTTTTCACCATTTGTAGAATAAAATATATGTCAGAAATTACACCAATGTGCAAAATGAGGCCATAACTTCTATAACAGGAGTGAGACAGACTAGGAGTATCCATCTTCGAATAGAGCAATCTAAAGAGATATATGGTAGAGAAATAAAATGTAATGAACAGTATGGAGAAGATGAACACTTCACTATTTTTCAGAGTCCAAGGACTAACAAGTGTCAGATAAGATAAATTCATAAAGGGAAAAAAATCTATAAAGAATTATTAAGCACAAAGGTGTAGCTTTTTATTTAAGAGGTCTTTAAACTGCACACTGCTGAAAGCTGCGAAATATACTTGGGAAAAGATTATTGTAAGCTTGTTCTGGTTTTCCTTAAGTGTCTGTGACTAGCTACTGCCAGAGATGTGGTAGTGGCCTTCATGGACTTTTGGCTGGAACCAGAGCAGCAACTCTAGTTCTTATAAATGGTTAGGCAATTCAAATAGCAGGGAATAAGACCCATGATGCAAGAGGTCACTTCAGCTCTCTGCAATTCATAGTTGAATAAATAGGCAATCAGTGAGTAGGAGTTGAGAAAGAGGTAAATTAACTTTTTAATTCAGCTCTCTGAGAAAGATACTACAGCATCATATCCACTTCTGATAACCGTAGTTTCAAAAAAAAGTATTAAGAACATGGAGATAACACAAACAAAAGAGCCACTGGAAAAATTGGAATGAGGCTTTGCCAGTAAATATTTGTCTATTTACTTATCAAAAAGAGAAGATGAACAATTTATCAATACCAAGGGGAAAAAAATAGGAAAGAAGGAGAAAAAAAGTCAGTCACTCAAGGGCTCTTTAATCTACTGAGAAAACAAAGAACAGCTGAAAATTAAATGCAGAAAAAAATCAAACTGGAAGTAATGAAGACTGGGAGGACCGGAGACGTTTTTTGGTTGAGCTGGGTTGGGTTTTTTCCCCTCCCAGACTTGAGAATGTTAAACCATTAGAGAAAATTACAAACGAAGTGGTGGATTTTCCATCTCTTAATACCTCCGCATAAACACTATTTTTTCCAGTCAAGCTTGTTATTGGATTTTATACAGGGTCAACAGGTTAAAAACAACACCACACACACAATTATAATATACAGAAAGATAGCCTATTTCTTCTAATTGTCCTGCCTAATGTTGTTATATTGGTGACTATAAAAAATCCCTCCCCCTGTGTACATTTCCCTTAGTGCCTCCCTCCAGTCACACATAGTCCACGTCTCTTCACTTATCCTGAACAGCCAACAAATACTTTTAAACTCCAGATTCTGCTTGATGGGTTTGTGTAATCTTCATAAACGGCTTTCCGTATGCATCTACCCTTACTGATTGTTCCTGGAACTGATGAACTTCGTACAGTCATGATGAACTTTGCAGATTGCACATGGCTGAAATAGGTATCCACCTCTACCAATTATGACACATTCTTCAAATCACTGAGCTGTGTTATTAAAATCAGCTGATATTTTAATCAATGGTCATTCCTGTAAATTTGAACAACATGCAGCAGAGCTAACCTTGTTGAGTCTATGGGGCCTGGGGAGTTAATTGGCTAGATTTTGTGTACCTGCATCTCCTTCAGTGGGGAAACGCAGAACACAGAGCTGCTTGTAATTTCGCTAGCTTCTTCATTAACATCAGTCACAGGAGAAGTCAGAATGCCTATTCTTTTCTTGTTGATATTAATAATTAAACATAACAATCAGCAATGTGATCAGTTAAGGGTGCAGCCCCACTCATCTCTTTGCTACATGGACCTTGGTGTTACATGGAGTAAGTTTAATCATAAGATCATGGTAAAATCTCAAGGTCCTCTTCAAGGCATCTCAAAAGATCATATATTCTACTCTTCTACTACATGTTAGAAACAAACTATACAAACTACATAAATCCTAACAGATATTCCTCTGAAGATCTCAAGTTAAAGTGGCTGTGGAACCTCACCCCACAGCTGTAAAGCTTTGTCATAGGTATTTATCACGGAAGAACTTTTTTCCATTCAGGAAGTAAAGAAAGACTTATTCCTTCCAGGACATTCAAGCTGCTGCTTTCTAGACCCTCTCCCATAGGTCCACATCCTCCTTGGAGCACAACTATAGATCAGACTCCAGCAAAAGCCTTTCAAACCTGAATGGAATTCAAAGATCTACTCAAGTTAATATCCCACAGTGTGACATTAATTTTTTTTTTCAGCAAGCATGTTCAGCTTCCAATTCATCATAACCCTTTCTTTTTTTTTTTCCACAGAATCACAGAATGTTAGAGGTTGGAAGGGACCTCAAAAGATCTTCTAGTGCAGCCCCCCTGCCAGAGCAGGATCACCTACAGCAGAGCGCACAGGAATGTGTCCAGGAGGGTTTTGAAAGTCTCCAGAGAAGGAGATTCCACAACCTCCCTGGGCAGCCTGTTCCAGTGCTCTGTCACCCTCCCAGGGAAAAAGTTTTTTCTAATATTTTTATGGAACCTCCTATATTCCAGCTTGCACCCATTGCCCCTTGTCCTGTCGGTGGACGCCGCTGAAAAGAGCCTGGCTCTGTCCTCCTGACAGTCCTCCTTGACCTATTTATAAACATTAATGAGGTCACCCCTCAACCTCCTCTTCTCCAAGATAAAGAGACCCAGCTCCTTCAGCCTTTCTTCATAAGGGAGATGTTCCACTCCCTTCACCATCTTTGTGGCTCTACGTTGGACTCTCTCAAGCAGCTCCCTGTCCTTCTTGAACTGAGGGGCCCAGAACTGGACAATTAATACTCTTTAACTTGTTGGAAAGAATGAATCACGTTTATCAAGTCTTCTGCCATTGTCAGAAAATGTATTTCTCATTTCTGTCTCATTTAAAAACAAGAACTAAAAGATGTCCTTGATTTTTCACAACCCATAGTGTAACAATGCTGAGCGGAAGTCAAAAATATTTAGACAGCTTTTATGGAATAAGTATAATGGCCTTGGCTGCTAGGATGAGATGTGCTTATAAGGATCTTGCCCCCAAACAGAGAGGAGTTTTATCTATGCACCCACCCTTCTTATTGAACGATTTCCCTCTCCTGAATGGATTCCTGTTCCAAAAACTTTTCCTAAATTCACAGGATTGCCTTAAGGCCTGGGCCAATTTTTGGGGGTGGCTACAGCAGAAAAGTGTGTGCCTTGAGTGCTCACCACCTATTGTGATGAGGGATGGAGAGATGCAAAATTGGACAGAGTTCAGCTGGCACAAACCAGCAACAGAAGGTTTGAAATCAGTGGATGTTTATTGATTTATATCAGCTCTTTAAAAACTGAGGCAAAAGCCCCACTTCTAGCTAGCTGCATTTTGGAGATGCTGTCTCCAACCGGCTCTGCAACTCAGGCTTCTCTCTGTTAAATTCACAGCATAAGGAGGGGCAAGTGAAGTAAAACAGTTAAATGTGAAGCTCATCCCAGTCCAATTCATTTGTAAATATAAATTACATTCTCCTCTGACCTTTTCAGTTCCTGTTGCAGTGTTTTACCAGCATTTTACAACAACTACAGGTGGTGCATGTGATAAAACAATGAATGTATTCTAGATTGCTTAAGAAAATTTGAGGCAGAGAAAATAAGAAATCCAAAAAGACCAGTATTTGAAACATACAGGCCCGCTGGAAGAGCCTGTGCAAGTGACTGAGCTTAGTCATATCACACAATGTCTGATTTCTTACCCAGGTGGCAATGCTGAGGTAAGAAGTTTTTAGGGTTCTCCCCATTCCCACCAGCAATCTGTGCATGCATGGATAAACCCACACCTGAGTGATGACCACAGAGGTGCATCACTTTTTTATTTTCTGTAGTTACTGAGACCCACATTCAGGTCTTGCCAGGATGGGAGACCATAAAAAAGGGCAAGTATCCTTAAAATCCAACTGACTTTTCGAACACAGCAATACCAAGGGCAGGGAAGCCTGGCATAGCTTTTGGAAAATAGCTTTTGAACCCTGCTGTTATTATTGCTACATAACAGACACCGTGTCGAATCGGATGCCTTTGTCCATGTGAAGAAGGAGTTTGCAGTTGTATTTTGTTCCATGATTAATTCCAGTCTGGAAATGGCTCTGACTATTGTGCCCTTGACAAACTGACCTAGATGGGAGGCACCAGAGTGGCTTATATGCATTGAAGTCTATGAGTTGTTTATCTGTGTTTCTAACATTAAAATTATTTCAAACTTGACGTTAGCAGCTCCACAAAAGTACTAGGAATGACGTTCCCACTTGCAAGAGTCAAGCTACACCAGATGTTTTCAGAGTAGTTTAAACTTGGACTTGGAATAGAGACTACCTATCCAATTCTTGCAGTGTCTTCAGCAAAATCTGTCACACTGTAAGGGGAAGCCAAAATACTTCCATCCAGTGCTGTTAAGATATCCATAAAATAAAAAGTTCGTAAGTTCACCTCCATGTAAGTGGAGCATCAGGCTAATGAGATACAGCCATAGTGGCATGCAGCCTTTTCCCTGTGGGATGAAGCAGGTTCTAATCCTCCATCAGGCAGAGATATCTGGAGGAACTGCAGGAGGTCTCCAGGCCACTCCCAAACCCTGAGGTAACGCTGCCTATGTCATTCCTGACAGATGTCCATCTAACTTCCACCTACAGACTGCTGCCGGTAAACCACGCACAGCTTCCCTAGACAAAATATCCCGAGGCTTCTCCCACAGGTCCACTGGAAAATTTTGTCTAAGAGCAATGAAATTCATCAAACTGTGAGCAATCATTTTAAAATGTAGTTGCTTTGGCTTCAGGAGCCTTTTGGCTACAGTGTTGTCCTGTCTCATCTGTCAGGCAAGAAACTAAAGTGACGGATGAGAAATCCAGGTTCCAGTGATTAGCTGTTTGACTCTAGGTACGTAGATTTAACCAGTCAAAACAGGCAAAGAGAAAGAGAAGTGCAACAGTTTGTTTTTTCAGATCCCAAAAATGAAGATGAGAAGACAGTGGGGAAAGAAGAGACATTTAATATTAAACTATTTAATGAAGAGACTCTTCATCTCAGAAAGAGTACAGGGCGGAATATAACCAATCCCCAAACAGGATGGAGGTTGGGAAGAAGGCTTGACGATCTTTTCTTTGCTGACACTTTTTTCTGTATCAAACTGAGTTGTCCATTTAGAAAAAAAAATCAAAAAAAAAAATAAATCAGTGATAAACTATGGCAGAAACTACTCACATTCTTTGTACACAACAAGATCAGTCCCCTGAGCATGGTTCTGGTAAAAATTTCAGCCATTGCCTGACACATTTCCTTACCCTCCATGAATCAAGATTCACATCAATGCCTTCTCAAGGCAGGCAGGTGTGAGGGGATGATCAGTAGCTTGGCCAACAGGTCGTCTTCCGCTTTTTATGCAACCAGCTTGTGATAAGAATACCTCTATTCATCAAATGTGTTCAAGGATGGCTTTTTCTGAGCAGACTTTGGCTTGTGGTCTGCTCACAAGTTAATCACATCTCTCGTTGTGGGTCTTTGCTATTGTTTTCTGTGCTTCTTGACTGACCTACATCACTAAGCAATGCTAATTTTTTTGTTGAAAACTTTTTTGTCCCTCTCACTGAAGCTTTGAACACCACAAGGCGTTCAACCAGTTTGCTATGGCTTTGTCAGGTTTCAACACACAGCTATGTCACTGTGATTTACATGCCAAGAAGCTGAAAAACAGTCCTGTTGGAAAACAACTGGCAGATGTCTGCAAGGTGAAGCAACCAGTCTGTTTTTGTCACTTCATATGGCTGTCCAGCACATCCCAGACTTGCACTTAATGGATACCAGACTCATCTTACACCAAAACCCATCAGTGACTTTGCAAAAACCCTTCCTAAACATGTCAGTTGCAAAGTTCTTGCTTCATCATATCCTGAGTGAGTCCAACGAGCTGAGGGAGACCTCTTTCTTCAGTCCCATGGCTTTGATGGCTGACCTGTACTAGCTCCTGCCCGACGGAGCAGTTTTGGAGCTACCCGTGCCCTTTCTCCTGACTCATGGCCAGAGCTGCTGACAAAGACATGCCTGGTAGCAAGACGTTTCCTGGCAGAAACCAGATAAAAAGATTAAGCCAGCCAGCCCCACCATTGGACGGGATTTCTCCGGGAAGCTGGGGCTGTGCCCCCCCAGCCACTCGTTGTCTGTCCCGGACACCGATTCCCATTGCCAACCACTGCGGCCACTTCCTACCGCTCCACAGCAAACCACCAGCGTCTAAATGGCACGCTCGGCGCCACATCTGTTAGCGTTTAGGCTGAGTGTTGGCTGTCCTTCCTAATAATTCATCTCGAACAGGCTAAAGCAACAAGCGGGCGTCCGTTCTCTCGCTCTCTTTTTTTCCCCATTGTGCCATTCAACAGGCTCCAAAGCTGCTAAAGCCGCAAAAATGTTACAGTGATTATTGGCCAATGTCAAACTTATTTTGGAGTGGTTGTCTTATATTGGGTAGACATATTATTTACCTTTCTTATCTCAGCTTAATAGAGTTAAACAAATCAGCACTTCCTGGAGGGAAGCTTCTAAAACGTGATTGACTGAGTGGTGTCGTTAGGAAAGCACATATGCCTGAGCCCTGATAGCTTCTAATACCTAACCTGCAGTGCCCGGTGTCGTGACATTATATTTCCAGGTTCACACTCAGTTTAACACCATTTGATGTACGAGAACAAAAAATCAGAAATGCAATTACATTTTAATGTACCTTCATACATTTGAGTATTTATAATACGTGAGTTGCTATAGAATATATTGGGGAGACTCAAAAACTCAGAGGCTGAAAGTCGGGGAAAAAAAACTTCTTTTTTTTGTTTTGTAACTCAGATATTTTAAAGTGAGGTTTTCTTACAGTCAGCAAAATCCTAAGTCAGGGACAAGTGCACACTAGAGTAACACAAAAAAGGTAACAATAATAATCAAAATGGTATCTTTTTTCATACTGTGAAGGCGGCAGAAAGCACCATAGAGAGTCTCACAACAGAAGTGTTAAACTTCAGTTTACCCCTCCACAAATCTGTTCCTGAAGAGAGTAGGTTGGAAAAGGCCAGAGATCAAAACTGTATTGACAGAGGGCTTGCCTTATCTGCCTGGGCGCAGGACGCTCACCAGTGTGCTACCCAAAACCCTCATCCTCCACCTCATTTAATTCTTGCACAATCCACAAGGGCTAGGATGGCCCCTTGCCTTAAGAGGCATGTATTGTCTTCTGTCAAGGACCTTTGGCTTTAAAGAAATGAGTAGGAATTAACCCAAGAAACAGTCAAAAGAGGGTCTAAAGTGCAGAGGAATAGCAGCAGTCCTTAGAGACTGATGTCGGCATCCACCCAGCGCATGTGGATACTCGTGGCCTTTTCAAGTCTTGTCAAGGCTGGCTGCCATCCACTCACCTAAGCCTTGGCTCGCTAACAGCCTGATGTTTGGCAGCAACTGCAGATGAAATCTCCCTTGCCCTCCAGTGGCTGCACAGGGGCCGGTGGCTGGCGGCCTCCTGAACTGTAGCAGCTCTGGAGCCAGTGCCGGCTTCCGAGCAGGCAGCTTGGCTCACCTTCCCCTGCCCGAAGCATCCCTCTCTGTGGTAGGCAGCTTCCTGGCTGGCCTGGAGAGGGAAGCTTGTTCAGAACCCTCCATTTCCCCTGCCCTGCCCCAAGGTGGGGTGATAGCCCCCAGGGGCAGGCTGCCCACCCTCCTTGCCTCAAAGCCAAGAGGAGTGCTCCCCAGACCACCAAAGGTGGGGAGCCATGGGCTGCAGGGGCTGGTGAGTGTCCTTGCCTGCTGCTACCCCTCTGCTGAGTTTCTGCTTGTGCATTGCCCTAAGACTCTGGAGGTCTCCATGGTGCCTTTTGAGTATAAAGGGCTTTCCCAGGCTCCCTCTTTGGTTAGCAGCATCCCAGCTTTTTCAATTCTTGTAACCATCACAGAGTCATCTAGCAAAGCAAGCCTTGGAGCCATCTTTGCACCACTGGTATGGTCCATGAGTCTCCCACCTGGAGGTGTCACAAGCTCCACATTGTGGCCTGCACCAAGGGTGGAAGAAGGAATGACGTATATGTCTCTGCACCTCAGGCTTTCTATGGGTAAAATGAACTTTGGTCATTAAGGCAACTAAACTAAATGCAAACTTAGAAACCTTTTCCTTGAAAGACTGTCTTTTTTCTTTTTTTTTTTTTGTTTTGATCAGTGCTGAGCCTAGCGTCTCTAGTGATGTTTTTATTTATTACATGGTAATCTGGCAGGGAATTGGTAGGCCACTTGCAAAAATGATTAATCAAAAATACCAATCTTGTTCTGATTTGCAGCATAACAGAAAACAGCAGCTCAGTCCTGTGCTACTCCCCAGTGAGCTACATCAGTATGTGCCAATGATGGAAAACATGGCCTGCCTGTAAAGCTACAATTAGGGCTAGTTTCCATGGACATAATCAGTCAAATGTAGAAAGAAAAAAAAAGGAAAGAAAAAAAAAGAAGAAAGAAAGAAAATAAAGAGAAGAATATAAAGTAGCCATTATAAAATAACTGAGGACTTCATATGCCAGAACATGAATGACCTTAAGATATATATTTCTCCTGGCAAATTTTTACTTTTTTTTAAAATGCTTTGGGAGACTATCCAAGTTGAAAAGTTCACATTTATACAGGAATAAAAGAAAAATCTGAAGAAGCCTGGAGTTTATAAATAAAAGGCTTGATATATTAATATGCAATTTCCAGATTATTCTACTTAGCTATCTTCTAATTTAGATAGCTGGAGTTGTACTCACAGAAAGTACTATCAAATAAATACAGGAATAAGCAGCTGAGGAAGGCAGAATATTTACAAAGATCCAAAAACTGCTGACACTACATCAAGAGAGGGAACGTTTTGACAGCTTTATACATGCCAG
Source organism: Trogon surrucura (assembly GCA_020746105.1). Classification (NCBI taxonomy): domain Eukaryota; kingdom Metazoa; phylum Chordata; class Aves; order Trogoniformes; family Trogonidae; genus Trogon; species Trogon surrucura. Next base: position 60,591,210 of record CM036618.1, read on the forward strand.
TAATCAAAAGTCGCCTTTTTTAACTACTGAAGTGTCTTCATGCTGTTTCTTATTCACTAGAGAAAAATGAAATAAAATTGCACAATGACAACAAGTTTTGATTCCTAATTTTAGGCATCCCCAAATTTGCAAATTTTGCCATTCTTCTGTCAACAATTCTTGATATATCAGGATTTTTTCTCCTAGGTTTTATGCCAAGGTTTTAGAAGTCTCATGAAAACTTTAAATACCGTCACTCTTCTATATGCATTAATGAGTAAATTGATGTTTTAACATGACAAGAGATATTTCAGTTGCCAATGTTAGTGCTATTTGCAGTCACACACTGCACTAGCAATGCTGTTTCTTAGCCTTCTCCACTACTCATGCCAGCTAAAGTAACTTGAGAACGTGTCCCAATAACTTCTTCCATTTTCAAAGTCTGTATAGGTTTTGCTTGTGAGAGAGTTGTGTTGGTCTTGATATTTTTCTTTTCAAACACTGAACTCCTCTGAGATGCTTCCCACTCTTTGTGTTATGGAGTTACAGTGGCATGTGTCTCCAGTTAAGCAGCTGTAGATTTCTAACCCGTTATAACTGGTACATCTTAAGTGTAATAGTTACTGGGAAGGAAATATGCAATATAAAAATACCCTTAATGATTTAGCTGTACCTTCTGTAATACTACATTATTCTGTGTTAGGGTACAGCAGTACAGAGCCGTGTTTTTACAGGTTGTTATTCTGTCTCCCAGCTCTCTTTATTCAGGTAACTTTCACTGTTTATGAAGAGACAAACTTCGCAAATAGGGATAATCTCATCAGAAACCCTACAAGACAAATATGTACTGGATGGCGCATCCAATAGAGAGTGAAGAGGTAAGGAGATAACCATTAGCATCAGGTACTAGGGTAAGCATTAGCATGCTCTACACCCCCAGTAAGGCACCCAGTAGGACATTGCTGGCCAGGCAGGCATCTGTTGGTTAGAAAGCATCAGCTCCTGGCAGCAGGCTTGTCCTCAGTGTTGTTATCTTCCATCTCACTGTCTTCTGCAAGATTTTATAACTTTTCTTGTCAGTGATTTTCTCCTTGAATCACTTGTTACCTGTGCCTGTCCCAATGATTGTACCTCTGCCTCCAATTTTACCTTTTAATTTGGCTGATTCTAGTCCACTTACTTTCTTGCAACTCTTTCTCATAACATTTTCTCTGAAGTTGGAGCTAAGGTTGCACAGCTGGGCTACATCAAAATTGAGCCTGGGATCACAGGCAGCTGATCTTCTAGAAACAGAATCACAAGTTGAGGGAGGAGGGAGGAAATGTCCTGTTTTGATGGAATTGTATCATACAACTTTCCAAGGTTTTGAGGGGAACTGTGGTTCTAAGCTGGAGAAAATAGTGCCTGCTAAGCTTTGCCAAGCCAAATATCTAGGAGATGGATTTCTGAAATCAGATAAAATTTTCCAGACACGTACACTCAGCTATTTCTCTTTCTGAAAGCAGAATGAATAGATGTTTGCAAATGTTTACTGGGCCACCAAACTACAAACCCAGAAATCGAGGGAAGACAATGCTACTGAATTTTACATTATAATCAATATGTATGCTCTCTTCTGCTTCAAATGAGGAAGAAGCAAGAACAGGTCAGTAGTTAGGTAACTTTGCAGGACCTGCGGAGCTCTATACTCAGCCTCTGGTTCTTCCACAGACCTTTCTGTGTAATTTAAGGTAAGATGTGTAAGCTCCAAACTTGGACACTAAAATGCCTTGAGGATGGGTGTATGATCCTAGTAATACTAATTTATGAATAGAACACTCCAAATTAGTTCATAAATGGTTGCAACATCTGGAGAAAAAAAATATAGAGAGAAAGTTTAAATGTTGCTTAAATGCACTTCTCCAAAGTCTTGCTTGTCCACATTAGTGCTGGATGTCTCTCTTTTTCCTGTGAGAGTCACAACTACCAATCTTCCTCTTAAAGAGAAAAAGGAGAGAAGACCTTTTGCTTATGAATCTACTGGTTGGAGTACAAACCCATAAAGGGGAAACTTGAAGTCTAGGGTCTCCAGAGCTTTCTAAGGTTGAACCCATGACGTTTATACACCATTTTTAATGTGGTACTCACTATTGCTACAGGTGACTCTTCACTGTGACGAGTAAGAGTGTAGAGACTGTTGTCCAGAGAGACAAGTCTGGCTGTGTTGTGTAGTAGAAAAAACATGCAGCTGGCGGAGCAAACTTGATCCCGGTCACTGTGGTCTGGACTTCTGATGCATTTTTCAGTACCTGATCATTTGCTAAAATACAAGAATAGTAGTGAGAGGAGGGATTGTTCTGCGGACTAATGCATAACATGAAATAACGAGTGCCACCACTGCTGGCCATAATTTAAATAAAGGCAAGGAGACAACTGCTTATTGTTAAATGAGCTGATTTTGATACCTCAGTTCAAAAAGAATTGGGTTATTAAATTCATTCTCACATGCTGAAGATGAGTGCCTAGCCTGCTGAATCGAGGACATGTCAGCATTTCCAAATGAATGGTGTAGGCATGTCCCCACCTATTTAATGGCTGTTTGTGAAGGTCTAACTCCCCCTTTCACTATGTGAGGAAGTGTCCAACTCCTTTTAAGATAAAGCCCAAAATATTTGTTAATTATTATTTTTTGAGGATGATATCACTTCAAGAATTAGCCTTGACTTTATTGTCATGGTGTATCATCTGACTTGCACTCCTTCTCTGCAAGTTTTTACAGCAGGCTCTACAATGGCACTTAAATGTGTGCATTGGAAAGCTATTTAAGAATCAAACTATCCTTAGCTTAAATGGGAGCCAGTGGCCATTAGGTGAGTAGCTACTTCAAGGATCTGGCATAGGCAGCAAGTTAGATGTGTTGACATCATATGTAAATTCCCTTGCAGAGCTAACCTTAAATTTATAAAGAGAGAGAGTGGAAGGATTTAGGTTAAGCTATAAACCAGAACAGACATAACGATACGGTCACTGATAACATGTGAAGTGATTTCACCTCAGCACTAATATTTTTAACATTAGTTAATGTCAGAATTTTGAGAACTTATTTTTTTTAACTTTCCTGAACAATAGAGGAATCTTACTGTAGTCTTACACAACACAGAAAAGCAATAAAATATATGCAAGGTACGGGTTTTACTCTACCTGCCTTTCCTAGACTGCATGAGCCTCTTCTGAGAATACCCAGATATAAAATATTGCATTACACTTTATGACTGTTGTTCTACACTTTATGACTGTTACTCTAAATCACATGCAATTAAAGCGGCCACAAATACTAGTGCATTATTAGTCCAAATATTTCCTTCAGAGCCAGCCTGGGGGTTTCAGCAGAGCCCTGTACTCCATAGATGAGGCTGTAGAGCAAGCAGTTGTCACTGAAGTGGTCTGAAAACACACCCTGTTGTCTTTGTCCCCCCCCAAAAAAAAAGAAAATATTGGTGTTCATGTGAGAATGTTTGCATTTAAATGTTTCGTCTTTTTGTGCACTCTATATTAACCACCAGAGAGAAGAAAGAGAGACAGGCAGATGTAAAAAAAGTCTGTGAAACTCGGTGGAACAAGTGGGATAATTTCCAATTCCTTTACTAGGTGTTAGATCAGGCCCAAAGGAATCACTGGCTGAGATCCAGTCTGCCTGCAACAAACTCATACCAAGGTTTCAGGCAGTCAAGCACCACTGCCCACCCAGCGGAGGGAAAACATCTCTGAGGGTCTCCAGGTGAAGACCCTGCCTGCCCCAGCATCCAAACTGAGTACCTGACCACCTTCTGGGTGCTCTTCAAAATGCTGCCTCCTCCCTCATTAGCAGAGTCAGACTATTTCTTTTCTATAATCACCTCATTACACACTGAATTAGATGCCAAAGCAAGGTGAGCTGGCTCTCCCCATGAGTAACTTGCATTAAAATTGCTCTCATCAGTATTACAGTAGCTCTATGTTACCACTGTCAGATTGGACGTCCATGCACAGATCACGCAGGGACTGACATCGAAACCTTGTGGAGTTACAAATACGATTTTCTAGCCATGATCGTAACAGTGCTAGGTCCAGATTGACATTTGTAATTTTAATATAAAAATGTGTAGACAAGTAAACATTAAACATCTGATGAGGATAGAAAGATGAAGGACCAGTATACATAACTCTCAAACTTCTCACCAGCTGATGCTAATTTCCACAACAATTCCTGCATTTCACTGAAACAAAAAGGTGCTCCAGGTTTTCTTACACTGGTACAAGTTCTCATGCTACTCTTACAGACACGCCTTATTTCCTGGCATTTACTGGGAGAAAGTCTCTAAAGAAGCGGATGAAGTACACCTTATAGATAGGATGCTGGCCCTCTCATGAGAGAAATAGGCTACATCTGTACTGGTAGATTAAGTCCAGTAAATATTCCTGGGCATGGTAATTTGATTAACTGTACTCTTAGAAGTGTTAGACTAAGACCTGGCCATGCTTAACCAGTATGACCTTTAGGAAACATTTCTTCAATAAAAGAAAAAAAAAAAGGCATTGAAAGAGGCTGCCCAAGCCCCAAGCAATTGCTAGGGGAAAACCCATGGGACAGGGAACTGGAAGGTAAAGGGGCCCAAGAGAGTTGGTCGGTATTCAAGGACCACTTCTTTCAGGCTCAGGATCAGTGCATCCAACAGGTAGGAAATTAAGAAAGAGATCCAGGAGACCTGCATGGTTAACCAGGGATCTACTGGGCAGACTCAGGTAGAAGGGGAGGGTGTATAAATTGTGGAAGGAAGGGCTGCCCACTTGGGTCGAGTACAGGACGGCTGTCAGAGAATGTAGGGAGGCAATTAGAAAGGCTAAGGCCTCCTTGGAATTAAAACTTGTGAGGAAGGTCAAGGACAAGAGAAAGGGCTGCTTCAAATACATTGCTGACAAAACTAACACTAGAGGCAATGTAAGCCCTCTGGTGAATGAGATGGGTGCCCTGGAGACAGAGTACAGAAAGAAGGCAGAGTTGCTGAATGCCTTCTTTGCCTCTGTCTACACTGTTGGAGACCGTCCTCAGGAGCCTCAGTCCCCTGAGGCCCCAGAGGAAGTCATGATAAAGGAGGAGTTTGCCCTGGTTGAGGAGGACTGGATTAGGGATCAGTTAGGACACCTGAACATCCATAAATCCATGGGTCGTGATGGGATGCATCCACGGGTGCTGAGGGAGCTGGCGGGAGTCATTGCTAGGCCACTCTCCATCATCTTTGGTAAGTCGTGGGCAACAGGTGAGGTGCCTGAAGACTGGAGGAAAGCGAATGTCACTCCACTCTTCAAAAAAGGCAGGAAGAAGGACCCGGGTAACTACAGATCAGTCAGCCTCACCTCCATCCCTGGAAAGGTGATGGAACATCTTACCCTTGGCGTTGTCTCTAGGCGTATCAAGGATAAGAAGGTTATTAGGATCAGTCAGGGTGGCTTTGCCAAGGGGAAGTCATGTTTGACCAACCTGATAGCCTTTTACGAAGACATAACCAGGTGAATGGATGGTGGCCGTGCAGTGGATGTGCTCTATCTGGATATCAGCCAGGCCTTTGACACTGTCTCCCACAGCATTCTCATAGGTAAACTGAGGAAGTGTGGTCTGGATGACCAAGTAGTGAGGTGGGTCACTAATTGGTTGAAGGGAAGAAGCCAGAGAGTTGTGGTCAATGGGGCAGAGTCTGGCTGGATGCCTGTGTCTAGTGGGGTCCCTCAAGGGTCAGTGCTGGGGCTGATGTTTTTCAATATATTCATCAATGACTTGGATGAGGGATTAGAGAGCGCTGTCAGCAAGTTTGCTGATGACACAAAACTGGAAGGAGTGGCTGACACACCAGAAGGCTGTGCTGCCATTCAGAGAGACCTAGACAGGTTGGAGGGCTGGGTGGGGAGAAATCTGAAAAAGTTCAATAAGGGCAAGTGTAGAGTTTTGCACTTAGGAAAGAATAACTCCATGTGCCAGTATAGGCTGGGGACTGACCTGCTGGAGAGCAGTGCAGGAGAAAGGGACCTGGGGGTTCTAGTGGACAGCAGGATGACCATGAGCCAGCAATGTGTCCTCGTGACCAAGAAGGCCAATGGCATCCTGGGGTGTATTAGAAGGGGAGTAGCAAGTAGGTCAAGAGAGGTCCTCCTGCCCCTCTACTTTGCCCTGGTGAGGCCACATCTGGAATATTGTGTCCAGTTCTGGGCCCCTCAGTTCAAGAAGGACAGGGAGCTGCTTGAGAGAGTCCAGCACAGAGCCACAAAGATGATTAAGGGAGTGGAACATCTCCCTTATGAGGAAAGGCTGAAGGAGCTGGGTCTCTTTAGCTTGGAGAAGAGGAGACTGATAGGTGACCTCATAAATGTTTATTGAGGGAGTGTCAGGAGGACAGAGCCAGGCTCTTTTCTGTGACGTCCAATGACAGGACAAGGGGCAATGGGTGCAAGCTGGAGAATAAGAGGTTCCACAAAAACATTAGGAAAAACTTTTCCCCTGTGAGGGTGACAGAGCACTGGCACAGGCTGCCCAGGGAGGTTGTGGAGTCTCCTTTTCTGGAGACATTCAAAACCTGCCAGGACGCGTTCCTGTGTGACCTACTGTAGGTGATCCTGCGCTGGCAGAAGTGTTGGACTAGGTGATCTTTCGAGGTCCCTTCCAATCCCTAATATTCTGTGATTCAGGGTAGTGGCTGAGGCACCATCCCTGGAGGTATTTAAAGTGCTGTAGATGTGCTTCTTGGTGACACAGTTTATTGGTGGACCTGTGATTTCTAGTTTAACAGTTGGACTCAATGATCTTAAAGGCATTTTCCAAAGTGAAAAGTTCTATGATTCTATAACCTAGCAGACTTCTATAACCTTTGCAGACAATACCCACACAGTTCAAGAGTTAGTAGAAGCTGTCACAGGGGAAAACCTCTGAGTTTACAGGGTTTAAGTCAAATCCGGATTGCAGTTGTTTGTTGTTTGTGATAGCAGTTAAACATCAATCAATGAACTTCACCTTCAAGATAGATATCAGTAATATAGCAGATAAATCAGAGTGCTGGGCATTTCTAAAAGATTAATAAACACCTACAAACCTCTCAACACCCTTCCAGGCCTAATCCCAAGAACCTTTAAATTCAGGTGCATGTGCTTGGCCATGAGGGATATCCATGAGTCCACCTGCCTGTGTTGCTCTCCACAACCTGCTGGTGCTGCAGAAGGTCAGGGTGGGTCTCTCGATGCCTGCCTACTCACTGGCTGCTGGATGATCCACAGGGATCCAGCTCTGCCTGGCCTGTTGAAAGTTGGGATGCTTCTTTTACTGCTGCTGTTTTCACATCAAGATCTCTGTCCCTGTTAAAAATTAAGATCCCTCTTTAGTACTTCCTTTCAAGGTTATTCCTTCTATGTTTCAAAAGTCTCTTTGTAATTCCTTTACTGTGATTTATCATCATCTTCCTCTTTAACACGAGTGAGTTTTGGGGCAGCTTTGTGTATTCGATCCACACATGCTGTTTACAGCCACATGCTTATCTTAGCAGGTGGGGTGACCCAGGCCCTTTTCCAAGGGTGGCCTGTCCAGGCACCCCCACAGTGGGCCAGAGATCATTTCAAATGGACAGTTTGGGATGCAGCCATCCTGTTCTGAAGGGCAAAAACAGTTAAAGATGTGGACACAGATTCTCAGAGTGCCAGATAGCTGTCCCAAGCACCTTTAATTTACCAAAGATGACTCTTGTGGGAAATGAGCAAGCAAACTTTGAGCTACAAGATGCAGAGTCAAGATCTTGATCCGGGAGATAACTTTCCTCCAACGCTTAGTGGTTTATAGTTTGGATTTTTGTTTTCTCCAGCATTCCAATAAAAAACAGCTGTAAATTTCAGACCTTAATTCTGAGTTTTGATTCTGATCCTTTGTATGCTCAAATGGGGCACAAAGCCAGTGTTTTGGTTCAACACTATCTCTAAAACATTGCATTAGCTTTATGTCACACGAAATAAAAGGTAAATGTCTTTTGATCTTGGTCTGCAGTCAGATCATTAGAAGTTCCCACTCCAGTCTCTCGAGCCTGCACAGGGTCTCACTGGTTGTGGAGCTGATTGCAAGATCTGGTTGCTTGTTCCAACTTCTTAAATTTCACACTAAAACCTTTCTTAAAGTGATAATATACAGACATTGAAAGTAGAAGGAGCATTTTTTTCTCCCTTGGTCTCTGTCTATTGCAGTCACTTGTCTGAAAAATGACAGAGGACCACTGATTTCAGAGTGAGCAGTGGGGAGCAGGTATTTGTGTAGAAACCTCAGGCTTTTTACTGCTTGTTTTCTCAGCTCTGAAGATATTAAAATGGTGAAAAATGAACCCAAATCTAAAATACTGTTTGTGTCACTGGCCCTGTCCTCAACAGTTTTTCCTTTCAGGTTCCTCAGGGACTTGTCTCTTTTGTTTATGTTTTGGTGTATCATGTGAATAAAACCTCCTAGAGCTGAGCTCACACAAGGTGGAACACAGACCACAGACTCCTAAGGATTTTATCATAATCTCAGAATAATCCCAGCAGATTACATGTTGACCCAGGTAAACAAACAGAGGGAATGCCAGCATCTAAGGTGGAAAACACTTCTCTTCCTAAATGAGCCGTGAGGACCAATCCAAAGAAGAATTTGTGGTGCTCAGGGACTACATGTCAACACATTACAGATTAAAAAACAATGAATATGTCCAATATTTCATTCCTTCACATTCTTTGGTAAGAATAAAAGCTGCTCAGGATAAAAGTCAGACTGTTTTCAAGCTCACAGGAAAATTGGAAAGAAGCCCCCAACATTGTAACTTCGGTGTCAAATTTTGAGAGGAAGGGAAAGCTGAGTGGCAAGGAAAAAAGGAAGACAGCACTGCGAGAAGCCAGAGGCAGAAGGAAGGACCTGGACTAGAGGGAACAGACCGGGACACCTTAAGGGAGTAGATGGGTGGGAGAATGAGTTAAAGACTTCAAATTTTATTCATTCACTGAGACTGAACCAGAGAAACTTGGAAGCTTGGTAGTATATACATGGAAAGATGGTATTCTAGGAGCTGAGATTCTGAGTGGAAATCACATTGGTGGCTGCCTGGCACATTTCATAAACAGTACCTTTAAATGAAAAAAAAAAAAAAAAAGAAGAAGAAAAAGAAAAATCCTGTTGTGTGGAGAAAAAAAGTCCAGTGAGGAGTTAAATGTGGTAGCATCCGTTTGCTGTTTATGCATGCAACTTGCCAGTAGTTGCAACACTACATTCTCTGAAAAGTAAGGAAAAAAAAAAAGAAAAATCCCAGCAGTATTTTTTCTCATAATGTGCAGAGCATGATGTCAGCCTGGCAGAGGAATTTAAAAATAAACAATAACACATATTTTCACCAAACAGAAAAAATGCCACTTGAAAAGGCAGTAAAATACAGGGTGTAATACATTCTATCTCTTACTTTCTTCATGACCAAAGAGGAAGCAGGTAAGTGGTAGGAAAGCAGACATGCAGGACTCAGTGGTACATTTATTTCAACCATATTTTTTTGCTCTGACCTACCTTTGGTGCCAAGAAGCCCTCATAAATGTGTTTCCATGAGAATGGGTAAAATGTGACAGAGAGAACAGCACGGCTGCTTTTCCCTGCTATCTCAACACACTGTACTTCCCCCCCCCATTGACAGAATACACTACTTTTATGTTGTATTTCAACTAAGAGCAGTTTCTGTTTGTTTGAGGGAAAGGATACAGATGATTTTTTTCAGTGCATAGAATGGCATATTTTCAAAATAAAAATGTTCACAAAACTGAAGCTTTGTTGAAATTGTGCTCTTTCCTTTGTGCTTTGCTTGGAGTAGTATTGACTTCAGTAAAACTTCAAGGAAGATATTTTTTTTTCTTATAGGAGTTTGAAGGGGAAGCTTTGAATGATAAATACTTGGCAAATTCAGCAGATGTCTCAGTCAGAATTAATTATTTACATGCCTCCACAGGGTGAGGAAGACACAATGAAATTAAAGTGGTGAACTTCTCTCTGTCTGGCAGGGAATTAGGTCTTATTTGAGGAAGATTTCAGAATCTAGTACTTTTTCTGCATTAACTAGTTTAAGAAAGCACTTGAAATAAATCCCGGTTTCAGATATGTAACCACGTATTAAAAATTAACACTAGGGTGTCAGTGACAGTGAGGCCACATCTGCAATATTGTGTCCAGTTCTGGGCCCCTCAGCTCAAGAAGGACAGGGAACTGCTTGAGAGAGTCCAGCACAGAGCCACAAAGATGATGAAGGGACTGGAACATCACCATTACGAGGAAAGGCTGAAGGAGCTGGGTCTCTTTAGCTTGGAGAAGAGGAGGCTGAGGGGTGACCTCATTAATGTTTATAAATATGTCAAGGGGGAATGTCAGGAGGACAGAGCCAGACTCTTCTCAGCGGCGTCCACCGACATGACAAGGGGCAATGGGTGCAAGCTGGAACATAGAAGGTTCCACAAAAACATTAGAAAAAACTTTTTCCCTGTGAGGTTGCCAGAGCACTGGCACAGGCTGCCCAGGGAGGTTGTGGAGTCTCCTTCTCTGGAGACGTTCAAAACCCACCTGGACACATTCCTGTGCGATCCTAGTGTAGGTGATCCTGCTCTGGCAGTGGGGCTGGACTAGATGATTTTTTGAGGTCCTTTCCAACCCTCATATTCTGTGATTCTGTGATTCTGTGAGAGCTCACTTTCAAAGTGTGGATATGGATCCTAAGACAAACATCTTAACCCAAAGGCCTAATAATGTCAAGTGAACCAGCACTCCTAGGTTAATGGTTGAACTCATTGATCTGAAAGGTCTCTTCCAACCAAAGAGATTCTGTGAAATGAATTACCTGTATTACTTTCTGCTTAAAATTGCTCCTGATTATAAATGGGAGCCATTAGCTCACATGAAGACATCTATCTTACAGGTGTCTAAATCAGGTTAAGTAAATCTCACTCTCTCCCTCTGTCCCTTACTACTTGTTTTTCAGTGTCTTGCATGCCAGGGTGAAAGACATCATTTCTTGTCTCTGCTGAGACGGATTTCACCTGAAAAAGCTACTATGGATGAGATACTGGAAAGTCTTGAGTCTGATTTTGCACATCAAAGACTAACAGATAAACTCTTTTTTTTTTTTTTTTTTTTTTTTTTTTTGTCTAAAAACAGATGTTATGATATAGCTCAGTTTCCAGAGCATTTGATTTTCATTCCAGTATAAGAGGAAAATGTCTTCAGAAACTAGCAAAGGAGCGGCCATCAAATTCTGGCCAGCCCTTTTTTTCACTGTTTTTCACAAAGCTGGATGCTATTTAATGTTCTGAATCTTTTTTTTCTAATGAATTTCAATACTTCCTTAATTCTTGCTGTGAAAATATTTAAGAAGATTTTTACTTCTTTAAACTGAAACTATATATGATTTACTTATCTTAGACATTCCAAAAATTAAGACTATGAGGCTCAGAAGATTCCTTCCACAAGTCAAGTATTTTCTGTTTTTCGTTTTCTTCTCCTCCATCATTTCTGGATAATGCTCCTGAAACATCTGTCTGAGCTATGGTATGGATTTGAGCAGATGAATGTCAGGCTGAAGCACTGTCTGAAACCAAGAATCATGGGACAGACCATATATAACATAAGAAAACACTGCATCATCAAAAGAGGCTGATTAATTTTCCTTCTTCAATGCAGCTGATCACCAGGGAAGCCATGAATTCCAGATTGTCAACTTCGTAACAAAGAAACAGAAGTGAATTGTTAACTCAGAGGAAATCTTGGATGGTTCCAAATTTCAGTGCTGCCTTGACTGGTCACTCATCACTGCCAAATGCTAAATACTCTGAACGCCAGCCATGACCATCAGTAAAAATGTTAGTGCGCTTCATTGCTTCCACCAATGCACATCTCCTTGGGATTATAGAGCATCCTTTATGGATCACCATTTAATCTCAGTGGCTTTCTGCCATGCCAACTGCTCTGAAATGCTCCTAGACCCCTGGCTGGTTTCGCCTCTCTGTATTTGGACAAGCAATGTTAGTAGAGCTCTGAGCAGTGAAGGACATGATGGTAAAAAAGAAATTAAAACAATATCCTCAAATGACTTTCAAGAGTGGTGAAAAAGGAATCTTTTTATCACTTTCATATTTTCTATTGCATCTGCTTCCTGCAGAGAAAACCATCAATGCCAATAACAAGTATGCTAATTACTATTTAGGCCATAGCTTCAAGTCTTTAAGCAATGTAGAATAATTCTTTGGTTCGGTCAGGAAATTTGCTGAGACACATTTCTCCAAACTGCTGCCAAAGGCAATGTCTGTTTTCAATACTTGAAAAATAAACCAGATTTGCACTTTTAAGTGACCACATTTTTACAGCTCTTTTGGGCTCCTATGCAGCATTTGACTTTATCCCACCTCATGCTTTCTCCTTCCAATCATCATGCTCAACTGATCCGCACTCCAGGGCAACACTGAAGATCATAGTCCTGGGAGCAAATTGTGATGCTGTTTTATGAGCTTTGATTTAATGTGGCAGGAGGCAGGACAAAGGGGTGGTGGTGGTGGAGCCATTCACTTTTAATGGCTCAGAGCAAAATCTCAGAAAAGGATAATATATGAAACAAACAAAGAAGGTGAGGAAGAATTCCTCTAACATACAGAAGAAAATACAAAGAACTTTATGCTTCCTATCATGCAGTTACATGCATAATTAAAATATAACACCATCACTTTGGGACTGAACAGACTCATTTCAGTCTAAAGTAAGAATTGCAACAGAATGACATCTAATAAAATTAACTTTCTTTGCAATCCTCTACAGCTGCAATCAGACAGTTAATATCAATAGATTAAACCTATCTCTGCATACTCTTTGCTGTTCTCTCAATTTAGGTAGCAGTCTTTGGTGCAGTCCTAAGGTATGCATATCAGCTGCTCATGCTAGAAAAATGGAGATGAATTCCCCTTTATTTTAAAGTACAGAATGTCAGAAGAAAAGACAAGTTGCATCAAAATACCCCCTTAACATGGAAAATACTGCCTGAGATTTACTCAAGCAAGAAAGACTAGAGTGACACATTTGCTCGGAAGAGAAAAGTTATACTTACCAAAGACTACAAGCCACTTTTGTTCTCTCTGGATTGTTTTGGTGCTTGTTGTCCTGACAGCTTTTCTGTTTTCACTAGTCACATCTGCTGAAATTTGTGAAACAAAATCAGAGTTTAGAGAACACCTTAAGAGCATATATAATCAATTTAAAAATTGACTCAGGAAATCTTACTTATATATCCCATTCAAAGTGGTATTTCAGAATTTTTCCTGAATGTAACCAGTCCTTTCAAGTCTAAACTAAGTACAGGGTGGCTTTATACTACCATTTTCTTCAAAATTTTTCTGTTATTCCCACCAAGGACTCTCTGGAGGTACTAATGGTGAATGCAGGAACATAAGAACTGAAGAAAGGCCATACTGAATCAAGACCAATGGTTCATGCAAACCTATACCTAATCACCAAGAGTAATGGTGGAACATAGTACACCAGAGATGTAGAAATACTTCCCCAGAGTATTCTCATAGCCTTCAGTAATTTGTGGCTTAGGGACTTCCTGAGCCAAAAGTGATGGTTTTGCTTTTCATGACACTGAGTCACTGTGGAACTTCTCTTCCACAGCTTTGTCCCTGACTCCAGGTTAAACTGTTACTATCCATGATATCCTGAAGTAAGGAGTGCTCACCTGTGCCTCCTAGGAAGGAGCATTCCTTAGTATTTGTTTCAAATCCTCCAGTTGGGACCACTGCCAAAGAAATGTCATGAGAAAGGAGCATAAAACAACACAGCATGATGGCTTAAAATGTCATTGGCAGTTATTGGCCTGTTAGAAGTTACTTCTCCAGAGTATCTGGGAATTAGTTTCTTTAGGTCACTTGCTATAGTTGCATCTGCTTGCACATCTAGCATCTGGAAACTGGAGCAAGACAGCAATGTACAAGCTGAAAATATAAATTGTTCATATGAAACACAACTCTCTTGAAAACAGTGTTTTGTAATAAACAGCTTTTTGTTTTCAAATCTTCAAAGTTCAGAAAATAAAGTCGATACTACCATCTTGTTTCATGTTCCCAACAGACTTTCTGATGGTCTCATGTGAATCTATTAACAAGAGCCTTCGCCACCTCAAATCCGAATCTTGTTCTGCTGGACATTGTTAGTACATTCAGTTTTTACATATTTTCTGATTTAAAAAGTTAAATCTCAGTGAAATGTAATATTAGTGACCAAAAATATTTAAATTCCAGGGAAAATAATTTCCTCAGCCCACACTGACTTTCCCACTCTCTCCGATATTTGTGAATCACAAAGGAAGAGTCTATACCTACGGGCTGCCCAAGAAAGCAAAAGCAGTTGACCGTCATCTTGAAGAATTAGCTGGACATTGACCAGTACTTAAAGGACACTACAAGTAGCTGAGAAAGCACTTGTTACATAAATGATAGGGCTTAAATGTTGCTGACATCATGACAGTGTCTTCTGTGGTACGGTCTTCAAGTGTCTTCCTATTCTATGGTGGTCTTAGAGTCGCCATTTGCCTACTTCTCCATTTTTATCTCTGCCTCTACAGATGCAACTTAGTAGTGAGATTTTGGTTCAAACAAATATTTTTAAATAACAAAGCGGCATTACTTGTAAATTTGTCACATAGGTCTTATTTTGAAGCAGGATTATGTTTTATGTTTTATACTTTTTGTCATTAGCATATTTCAAGGCCAAAAAAGATTGTAGGTGAAAAGACGGAAAGCTGTCTTGTAAAGACATTTAATACAGAAGGGTTTATTTCACATGAAAAAACCCCACAATATGCATATACAAATCTCTCTACAGTCAAGGGGAGTTGCATAGACATATCTGAAGACAAAAGAAGACTCCTTCTATTTATCTGAGGTGTTGCCAAGAACAGTTGCAGAGCTGGGAGTTGAAATCAACCACTTCTAAAATGACAGAACAATGAACTGAGAAAATACTAGTTTTCAAAATGTTTATTTTAAAAACATTAATTTTAAAAAATACTGTTCACTGGATTAATTTTCAGATGTTATTGTGTGGAGGTATGCAGAGCTTGAAAGCCAGCTCAGATGCCTTAATACTTGATAATGGCAATTATGTGTTCAATACTTTAAAAATTATATTAATTCAAAATATGCACATACATGATCTAAAGAAAATTAAAACAAGCAGCAGATTACCCTAAAATAGAACATCTGAGTGCTTCTATAAGAATTACTATACAGACAAGATCGAATTGTTCCTTGTCACATAAACTTGATAACAGATGATGATGATGATGATGATGATGATGATTATTATTATTATTATTATTATTATTTGATGCTAACTTTGAAGATTAATTTATTTGCTTGATGATGTCTGCTATTCATTAGAGAATGCTCGTGTTTTGGTCTTCATCATTTGAAAGGAAAAAAAAAAGAAGCTTGCATTTGTATTTTATTGCATGTAATATAGCACTGAATGCTCCAGATCCAATATTTTAATAGCTATTAACATCTAAGGGTCCACACTTTCCATAAAACTGTGAATCCTAGAGACAACTGCCTATGACTTTTTCAGAACCTGAAAGTTTGCATTGTGGAGGAATAGTTGAGGTGAGGTCCTGTCCTTGAAGATTAAGTGGTCGGATGATCACCACTGGAAAACACTGTCCCAAATTATGTTTCCACCTGCAAATCCTTTGCCTGTGTTCACTCCAGTTTCGTTTTCTTAAATAATTTGTCTTGGGTAACCAAGTGAGCCTTCCTGAAATGTCACATACACATACATTTCATACTTCTCAAGTATTTACACTATTTTCCCACACATGCAGCACATAGGACACATAGGACACATAGGACAGCCTAACCTTGCCTTCTCGTACCCAATTCAGTATTTATTTATGCCAATCAGCCCTTATTTAGGACACAAGCAATTGGCGGCATGGAGTGCTGCAGCACCCACGTGCCCGGTCTAAAACACTTTGGTGTACTCTGGATTTTTCAGGGTTAGATTTGCAGCATTTGAAAAACAACCTTTGACAGCCCTAGCTCTTCCAGTACAAAGGGTTGAAGTAACAAGGTCAACCATTTCCTGTGGATAGATTATAGTGCTGGAAGGGTGTTTGGGCCTCCAGCTATCCATTTCACATGACTGCTGCACATGGAGCAGTCAGAACATTTCCAGTCCCTGTCCACCCCATTGAGCCAGAGAAAAGAGTCCCAGGTGGTCTCACTCCAATCTCCCTAAACAGCAGTTCATATGGTGTAACAAAAAACCCACAAGTGTAATTCAACACAGCACGCTGTCTCTGCTCTGGCATGGCCCAGGCCTGATCCAGCATGGAGACTGAATTACTTCCCAGCTTTGCAGAGGGAAAGCTCTCCTATCACTGGCAGGCAGCAGGAGATAGCCTGGCACGTAGCTGCCTCTGCCTTATCTAGTCCAGGGACAGAGAAGGGGCCCCAAATTCCACTGCTGCCCTGTCCTGGCTTATATGTAACAAAAAGACTTGTCACAATTTCCTGGAGACAAAATAAAACTGTGGTCCTGAGCACAACATACTCCTTTCTGAAGTTATAAGCACCTTTCAGCATGAGCAAAACGTGCAGCCTCTGAGCAGCTGGAGGCACCGTGAGGAGCCTCCTGGCCAGTGCTGCCTGCAGCACTCACAAAACAAGTGTGAGTTTGTGAATGCTTTCCTTCTGTAATTTAAACATATTTTATTTCAAAGATGAATACATTGAAATTAAAGTCTATTTAAAGTTAGAAACGCACACCTCCATATACATCGATACTCTAAACTACGTACTTTCTACTCTTCTTTTTTTTCTTAACCTTTTTCTCCAAGTAGTTCCTAATTGGAAATGTACAGAATTGTGCTCACATCTATATATGGAGATCAATATATTTAAGCAAGTTAAAATTGCAAAATGAGATTGACTTTCCCTGCTTAGGCTCAAAGGCAGTTTAGAAATCTGGCATTTTGCATGTTGTTGTGCCGTAGTCCTGCTTAGCATCAAGCCCAGGGAAAGCCACATTGAGTTTGTCTAGGGTTATTCCTCTGCTTAAAGTTACACAGAGCCTGTGAAGCAAGCTCTTAATCTTTGTGGTTTACTTTCTTTTATAAGGTGGAATAACCATGTAATTATATCATAATTACATGGCAGTAAGCAGAAATTAGAGAAAAAAATATTGCTGAATAACTGGACGCAGTTATGCAACTTTACACAGCTACTAGAGTTTGCTAAGATGGTGTGTCAATCTAGGCTCCTGCTTGGTAACCATGTAATTTCACTAAATTGAACTCCCAGATTGGAAGACAGGCTGATCATGTACTTATGTTGTATGATGTGGTAATAATTACCACATTCATCCACTGTATGGAAGGTACTGTGCAATCAGTTTTGTCGACTTACCAGACATGATAATTTGAAATTGCTCACATCATACTGCTGTTCTGTAACTTAAGCCTAGATTCCCTGTGTTTCTCACAGCTTCTGACATCTACTGCACGTTTGGAAAGGAGGAACTGGTTCCTTCTACATAAAAACATAACCTTGCTTTGTATTCTGAATTCAGAAGAGGTTATATCCTCTAGATGTCATTACAAAATTTCACTGCTTCAGCTATGTTTTAGTCCAAGACAGCTGAATAGATTGATAAAATGGACAACATTCCCAAAGTTCGTGTGTCTTCATAAAACCTGAAAAAAAATATTGTGCCCAACATAACAAAGCACAGTAATTTTCTAATTTTAAGAAATTAGAATGGGAAATTAGGAATAGAAACCACAGGACAATGACATGATTGCCACCTCTTACTTGAGGAACCTCTCCTCCTTGGTCATCTAACTCGTGAACTCTGTTCCCTTATCCCTTCTCATTTCATTTCCATCGTGGTTAATGCTACTTCTTACCCTTGCTTGTGAAGCTTGTTTTTCTAGAGCACAGTAGCAACAGAGGTGGTGCCAGAAGGCTGGTCCCGATGGAGGTCCCCTTCACAGACCATGCTGATGGCTGCTGTTTATATTTAGCTTTTCCTGCAGATCTACTTATACATCCCCATACTACAAGCCTCTCGGTGCAACAGGAGAAGTTTGGCACCTTCTGAAGTGTTTAGCTTCATCACATTTGGCATCCTGCAGGCTAGAAACAACAGCCAGAATGCTTTTGCATTTCTTTTGTGACTCTTGTTCCTTAATTTGGTATAAAATCCCATTTAGCATCCTAACTTTTACATAGCTGGCCTGAAATGATGAAGCCCATCTCTGTGATTTATGAGAAGATAGGGCCACAACAGGATTATAACTTCTCAATTTGGGCACCACTTCCACCAATTTGGGGACTTTGCTGACTTTCAACCAGAGAGGAAAGACTTCCAACCATTCTCAAGGCCTAAGCCATTCTGTCTGTGCATGTAGGAATTGTATCTTGTCAAAACCATACCTTCAAGGCTAGCATACAGGTTTTTAAATCACATCATCACTCTCTTTCCTTTTCTTCTGTATTATAAAACTGCTATCGGAGTGATTATCAGCAGTAGAAGAAAGTCTCCCAGAAATCACTGCATTTTCAATTAAGAACATTTCCACAGAAGCTTTACGTATTGAACATATAAAAGCTAAACTACAGCTTTAGATGATTGAAAATTGTCTCATATAGGCAAAACCTAATCTTCTCCCTCTATAACCAAGAGCTTGTTTGGAGTATGAAAGGTTTATAAATTGCAAAGCCAGGGTATTTCAAGGAAAGAGAGGTCATCCTATAGTAAGAACACAAAATGTTAAAGCACTAAAGAGAGATGTAATCCGAGGAACAGTAGGAAAGACATCAATTTTAGAAAGGAGGGAGGTGAATTTAGATGTGAGGAAGAGGTAAGAGGCTGTGGGGGAAAGGATCTAAAACATTTTAGGCATAGGTTTTCCTGGCACACAAGTTTCCAAATTGCTCAATTTCCGTCTTTTCCTCTGGGGCTGCCAAATCTGAAGCAAGACGACCGTAACCCTGTCCTTTCCTGCCGTTTTGGCACTGGAGTAGAGACAGTCCTAGCTACAGCTTGTGAACTGGGAAATCTTGGCTTTCAATGACCTGGAAGGAAAAATAACTTGGATACCCAAAGGGAAGTATGGATGCAGAGGAAATCTGTTCTGTGACTGCTTGATCATTCTAGCTTGGGCTAACAGCAACCTCACACTCTTCATCTGGGCTCCTGAGTTAGTGCTCTCTTTAGAGAACTGAAAACCTCCAAGTTTTACTCCCAACTATGATAATTTTTTTTTTTTCATTTCCATTGGTGAATTTAATTTCCAATCATTTCCATGCCATTAACTTTGCTTCTACTTCTCCATATGTGAAACTTTACTTAGATTAATTCCCTACCTCCTAATTATGTTTCACTGACATTTTTCACATCAACATCTGTCAAAAATCTTTCTTAACTACATGAGGGATTTTTTTTGTAAATAACTGACCTCACACTAATTTTCTATTAATTTTCTCTTTAACACATGACAACATATACTACCCAAAATTTAGGCCTGCATTAATTTAGCTAGTTACTAAAATATATTTTGTTACTGACTTTTCAATAAGCAATTGAAAATTTCTAACAGAGTATTTTTAAAAAAATAAAAAGAATCCATTTCAACTCTTATAACAAGGGAACTCCAAAGTTTCTAGCACATTTTGAAGTGTTTCTTCTGCAAACGCTCTTAACAAAGGTGCAGAGAGATTATGCATCTCTAAATATTTTAAAGGTGCAAAATAATATTTAGAAGTTGAAGCATAGCAGCTACCCATTACTTTTACAATAAATATATACCTTTACTTCATGTATAATCATATAAAATAACTTGCAATTGTGTTAACGTGCTGGCATTCCTTTCTTTTAGCAGGACAAATTAGTATGCATTTATTTAACCTGTCATTACATCATACTGTACATCAGTCACTATGCAATTACAAAGGTAATGGTTACCATGTAATACTGACAAAGCCACTGTTTGGCTCTTGTAATTGGTAGTCAGTAAAATGCATTTTCCACATGATGAATGAAGTAGCCAGCAAAACAGTCAATGCTGCATGAGATTTGCCAGAACAAAGATTAGTTTTGAGGTCCTGTATGAGCTTGAACATACAATAGCATGTCTGTTTCTTGTTTTTTTCAGTTCTACTACAAAACTCTATAGAGTGAGGTCAATAGAGGAGAGGAGTGAAGGGAAAAGGAGCATATTTTGGGGCTGGGAGGAGAGGAAAAAAACTTGAAGGATAAAATTTGCCATGTGTAAAGGTCAGTGCAAGACCTATATCAGCCTTAAATCACTTTATTTTAACTTAGATGCCTTCTCTTTCTGCAGCAGCTCTGATATTGGCTACGGTTCCTTGACGGAGTGAGAGATGCTAGGTCTAAAGTGAGCCATTTAGTATCTGGAGCTGACGCAATGTGCAGTCAGGATATCTTCCCACAGGTACATTTATCTCTCTCCTAGACAGATGAAGACAGGTTACCTTTAACCAGCAGTTTAAACTTGGCTGTCTTCCTCCTGCTACCTCTTACGAATTTGCTCTTGTAAACAGATAAACCCTCTTGGAATCAGTTCCTTTAAGCATTTGCGAGGGCCATATTCGTACCTTTTGCACATACGGGTTGATTCATTGGGAAAATATTGTCACGCTGTAAAATCTATTGAAGAATCAGGTGTAGGAAAAGATTTGATCTTTTGTCTTGAATTACATTAACTTAATGGGAAAAAGTTATCAACATTGCAGTCACTTACATGTTTTGAATGTAGTCTGTGTCAAATTTTAGAAGTATTTTGGAACCTGATTGCTAATATAAAGTAGGTGTTTCTATCCTACATGTCTGGATGAGTCTTCTTTTTTGGTTTTCACTTAAAGCCCACAGGAGTGAGGTACTTTGTAAAGTAACTTCTGCTACTCTGTGGTCCTTTGAGCCCAGCACATATATCACCTGGTGTGCGTTGGACACCTTCATCGGGGTTCGTCTCAGCTGCCCAACAGAGCAGCTTCTCCAGAGGATCAGGATATTGAAGGCTATAAAGTAGCTGGAAGCATCGAAGCTGGCAAGCTAACAAGAGTGCTTTCTGCTCCTGTGCTGCAGTGCAGTAAAAGGCTTCACATTCACCTCAAAGAGAAAAAAAAAATGAGAAATGTATCACAGAGCTGCCTGCCAGCATCATCTACTTCTCGTGGAGACACACCATGAGCCATATAGGCTATTTTTCTAATCCTCAGACTTTCTATAGTATAAAACAGATGACCAGTTCTAGTCGTGAAAGGACCAGACAGACAGAGCTCAACTTTCCCCTTGCAGCAGGTTAAACCTCCAGTGGCTCTGTCAAACTGCAACCTGAGCTCTGTCTTTCGAGGCCTTGGCCACCCATAGCAGTAGCCCAATTAGGACAAAAAATAAGCAGCTAGGAAAAGAGAAACAGTTTTCGTATTTCCCCCCCCTAACAGGGCCTGTAGAAGTGTATTTCTTCCAGACAACTTGTGGGTCCCTCTGGAATCTCAAGAACCAGCTCAGATTAATATAAAATAACCACAAATTTGCTCATGAGGGCCTGACTTTGGTGTGACTAGGATATTACCTGGCGCATTATTCTTAAATGTATAAACTAGATTTTATATTTGAACTAAGAGCTATTTTGTCACATACTACTTTCAGAATCCTCTTGTCTGGGTTTTCTCTGAGTTCCCTAAATCCATCAAAGTACAACTGATTTAACATAAAAACCAACAACGTTTCTAGTCTCATCTAGTTTAGTACTGAGTCTGTGACAGATGTCAAAGGTAGCTGATGAAAGACAACTTACAAGAAACAACTGCTTACAGACAAAAATTTTCTCTCAGTTTTTCTGATAACCAATGACCTGAGGAAATGCAGCCATTCAGTCACCTCTTGCTTTACATCCAAGGTTTAATATACAGAGTTCTGGATTTCTAGGAAAAAATAAATCTCAGAGAAATGACTTGTCTATGCAGCCACCGTATGTTGTGTATTTAGTTTTTCAAAATATCTGAAAGAAACTGTGGTACAAAGTATAAAGAAACGGAAGAAAAGGGATTTTCTAATAAACATGTGACAGCTTCCCAAAGTAAAAGGTATAGTTTCATGGGGCATTTTAGAACAAGAGCAGTAAAAATATTGAAAATGTGTTACAGACTAATATTGCATTAGCAAGGGGATGGCCCTTATATGCTAATTCAGCTCTTCTGACTGTAATTTATCTTACCCTACAAATTCTTTTTACTGGACTTTACTTCCATCCCTCACATTTGCAGAAAAACAAATGATACAAATAGCTTTGGGGGCACAGGAATCTTGGAAGATTAAAAATTAGTGTTTGAATTTCGTCTAGAACTAGTCCATGAGGATAGTTTTTTAATACACATTCAGTGACATTTCAGTATTCTACATTAAGAAGATATACTTAAATAAATAGTCTGTTTTCTGTGTCTTTTAATGGCACCAAACCTAAACTGTAAGCTATTGGCAGTACCTCTTCTGAGCTATTTGCCTGAATTATTTCTGCAGTAAATCTCTAGAAATGTCCAGTTAAACAGTAAGAGTCATAAATATCTCATGGAAGCCATAAAATACAGCAGAATTTTGGAAGTCATGATTTTAATGGATAAAACTGTGCTATAAAAGGAGGACCTCTGGGACTAAGGCTAAAGTAAAATTTATCTAAGAGAGCTGTGATACTAATCCATCTGCAAGCGATAAATTATCTTATGTCCCAGGTGTGACATATTATCCAAAGGGTGCCCAGTGATTAAGGACACAAAGGTATAGATATGGCTGAGATCCAAGAAAGCCCCAAGCAATTAGTGATGACTGGAAATTGTCAACAATTGCTCCGAATGGTTAATAGTTTCCTCTGCTCTCAGGTTTGCCAAGGCACACACTCCGGAGTGGCTATGGTTGGTTTCCAAAGTGTGCATGGTACGCAGTGGCAGGGGCTGGCTGGGGACACACACGGCTCTGGGCAGGATGCTTACAGTCTTTTCAACACGGTACTAACATAGCCCTCCCCAGCTCCTGCTGAAGTCAGAGGGCAAGGCCAACAATTAGAAAGGAAAAAAAAAAAAAAAAAAGAAACTAGGAATGCTTTTTTTTAAGTACATAAATAAAAATACTTTGGTATGGTCAGAAACAGAAGGGAAAAACAGCTTAAAAAAGGTCCTTTCTATTCTAAAGGAAACAAAAATAATTCTTGGAAATGCTGAGTTGTGTTGTGGTATCATTATAAAGCAGGTCTGAAAAGTCTTTCAAAGAGGCCAGAATAGTCCCCATAAATTAACAACAGTAAAACGTTTAGCCAGCAGGCAGAGTGTGCAGGACTAGATACCCAAATCGGTCCATATCGGTACAGAAACTGATTATGTTTCAAACAGTGAAAATGGTGAGCTGTTAACGGCAGCAAGTGTGTTTACATAACTTGGTATCACCGGAGAAATCAGAGACCAACTCCCTGGATTCCCTTATTTGCAAGGAGGATGAACAGGATCCAGATGAATCGCTCCCCAAGCGAGACCCTGAGCCCATATGCTGGAGGAGCCGCATTGCTCCCAAAACATGCTGCCACTCCACCAGACAGCTCAGGTGAAAGCTTCATCTGGCTGATAAAACACTCGTTTCTGGAAGAGGCCGGCTGGATTATCAGCATTATTTAGGGACTGAAGTAGGAGAGGAAGAGCAGAGCCATTTCAGGTTGTACTCACCAGCTGAGAGCATCTGGTATAAAGAAGAATGACACGCACTCAGTGGATTAGATGAAGCCTGTGCGTTTAAAATCTTCACACCCAAATACACACTGCTGCACACAGCCAGGTCACACAGCAGCCCTTTGAATGCCTGCTTGTGCACCAGGGCCAACGTGAGCCCGCTGGCATGGTGCCAAGTGAAAGCAGCCTCGGTGCTCATCCCTGCCTTCCCCTGCTGCTATCACCCAGTTCTCCACATAGCCTACAGCCCGCAGGCATGAGAGCTGCAGTACTGCCCATGGGCATTGGTCCTTGTAGAGCATATCACAGAGAGGACTGTCTAAAACTAGTCCTCATCACTTATATTCCCAAAACACCATCTAACAAAGATCCCTAAGAATTATTTCTGGAACCCATGACAAGGGAAAGCTTCAAGGGCAGCTCACAGGCAAGACATAACATATGATAGGACAAGAAGAAGTGGCCTCGAGTTGCACCAAGAGGGATTTAAATTGGATATTATGAAAAATTTCGTCACCCAAAAGGTTGCCAAGGTTTGGAACAAGCTATCCAGGGAATTGCTGGAGTCACCATACCTGGAGGTATTTAAAAGGTGTGTAGATGTGGTGCTTAGGGACATGGTTTAGTGGTGGACTTGGCATTGCTAGGGTAACAGTTGGACTCAATCTTAAAGGTCTGTTTCAACCTAACCTATTCTAAGATTCTCTATTATGAACATTCTCAGTTATGAAAGAGATAACACCTCCTCACTATATGATTGCATTGGGCTAGATGGAGAGCTGACTCCCAAACAGAACGCAGAGTGCCGGTTTCAGCCCCCATGACAAGGTATTTCCCACCCTTGCTAGAGGTCTCGGGATACCCAACAGAGCCAGGATAACAGCATCACAATGAAAATCACAGCTGACATTTGGAAGCTCCCCTCAAACTTCCTGTTGTATCTCACAGTCTGACTTCCACTTGCCCAAATCTCTGGGCCTCTTCATACCCTGCCATAGCCAGGTACAAACATGCTGACAGCCCATTCAGTGCCTTAACTACTAACAATCTGTCTGCTGTTATTCACCATATCCTTCTCTGTGTTTCCACTTTTCAACTGAAATAATTTAGTCCCTGTTTACACAGCAGTATGCTATGTGTCTGACTGGAAGGATTTGGGGCTGGTTATCTGCCTTGCTGTAGCTTCCCAAGGCCCCTGCTAATATTAGGGTTCTCATTTCCATAAAATCACATACAAGAGCTGTACTTGTTTCCCAAAAAAAAATTCTACCTATTGCATTGTTCTGCTCTTATACAAACAAAAATGCCATCTATCTAAAGACCTCCTGGTAATTCTCACAAAGTGTACCTAACTAAATCTACTCTGTCCTCCTGGGCTTTGACATCCTTGTTGCCACTGATTTCCAGTAACTTAATGTGGATTAGTTCACCCCTAGAAAAATTACCATTGTTTGAAAAGATGCCCTTATTAAACACTAATCAATATAAGGCTGTTTCTGCAGTTGTTTTCCATTGAACGCTCTCTTCTTCCCCAATTAGTCTTGCTCGCTCCTTGCAACAAACTCAGAATTTTGATTAAAGGCTTCATTATCTTCCAACCCATCATGGAGACAAAACCACAGCAGAAACTTCTTTCCTATCCACTGAGAGTAATCTACTAGACTTCGGGCTTCCTCCTGGGTATGCTGGAGGGAACCTGCTGTATGCCCCGAGGGGCTTTGGTGACATAGAGAATGCCAGATATCATGCAGAAATATGGAGAGACAGAGGAGGAACTGTTTTGAGGGAGAACAGGATCAATGGCTACAGCCCTTCTCCACATCGCAAAGCAATTCACTGAGTTTTAGTCAGACTTTGCTTTTGCCACTTTGCTGAGTATGGACAACTTCTCTCACCTTTGAGCATCAGGGTAAAGAGGAGTCTGATTGGATTACTTTTGATGTGTATTTTAAATGATGTTTTTTACAAGCCATGAGAAAATCAACTTCAATGAAAACTAAATGATCAAGCCCCAGTAATTTCACCCTTCTATCACCTTAATAGAACTACTCTTAGAAGTGAGACAGGCTGTGGTGGGGAGAAGGACAGAGGACGAAGAGAAGGCAGGCACTCTGTGTCCTGTTGGAGCACACTGGGTTGCTACTTACATCCTGCTACAGTTCAGTTTACGAAATGCAAACGGAGTCTTCAGAGGTCCATCTGATCCCAGTTTATCAGTCAGTGTACCCTCCTATGGCAAGTTGCTGAGACGCAATGAAAACAGGTGTTGGGAGGGGTCACGCTACTGCAGAGCAACCCTTTGGTGCTGCTAATGATCTGCCCACTGTGTAGCAGCATCCACCGAGGCGAGGACGGGTGAGGCAAACAGCTGAAACACCTGTGGGAGACCTACATGCAACCATCATTGCTAATCAGTGCCTTTGACCAGACAGAGACCTTTCACACCTTGTCTCCACTTGGGGTAGCTGCGAATGTTGTTTCTTCATGTTTTGATACAGAGCTACAGGGTTGCCAAAATAAAACTTAGCAGGCTGAGTATCAGATCTCGCTGACAGGAGCAAGAAAGATGGGTTATAAGATTGTTAAAGAGATTTCTTTGAAGTGCTTGCATTGCAACTGAGTTTTGCTGGATATTTCAGCTTGCATATACCCCATGGTTAAAAAAGTTGAACATAATGTTTCATTTATTTCACTCCAGAAAGTGAAAAGCTATGTGTAAACCTGAACAAATGATTTTTTGGCAAATAAATAATATATCTACTTTGTAACACAACTATGAACTGAAATGCTTGCCTGAGTCAAAAAGATGAAGATGTAGGCGTTTCCAAAGTCTAAATGTTTTGCTTCAGTGACTGTAAGACAAGAGAGTTTAATTTGTCATTTCAGAATAACAATTTTATTTTTACATTGGGCTACGATTTTAAGTAAAAGAGGTAAGAGTTCACTTGCCTGAAAACAAAATATTATATTTTGGGTTCCCACAAAATAATTTCATTGCGTTCTTTAGGGTCTGACTGGCTTTGGCCAGCGGCAGTAAATCCTTGCTGTGACTCAAAATGCGGGGAACTGAAATTACCTTCCCCAGATCCTGGTTCGCCCAGAGACCTGAACAGGGACTTCTGTGTGTCTCCGCCGTTTTCTGCTTGCCTGACTAGGCTGAGAGCTCCCTGAGGACAGGCACTGTTGTCAGACACCTACTTGTGCAGCTCCTGGCATTGGGGGGTTTTGTTTACATAGGTGCTGCTGGAGTGGGAGCACTTTAATAAATGTCTCCTCTCCCATATAAACGTTATTGTAACTGCTGAGCACTGTAGAAAGTCCCACACCTGTCCTCTCCCAAGACCTCGTGAAAGAGAAAGGAACACAAACCAGCTGCAACTGGAAACCGCAAAAGGTTTGATCAGAGTTCATCTGTGAGGTAGCAATACCAACCGTGCTATTATAACCAACATTTGAACCTACATTCGTAAACAGAGCTGACATTTGTTCCCAGGAGAAGCTGCTGATATGTCATGCACACATGAGCCGTATGGGTGTTTCCTCTGATTCTTACACGCTGGTTACAAAAGGCAAGTAGCAAATCCAGACTGATACCACCTCCCTGCTTCTGTCATGTAGACATAACAGGTGGCTGGTGTGGTTAGGTATGTAATGTTTGGATGTCTTCAGCCCTCCAGAATTAGCCATGAGGCTTCACTAGAAGACTCTCTGAGCTGTAATATAAAAATAAAATGTCAGACATATGCGACACAAAAAAGGAAACAAAAGAAAAGCTGTAGTTGCAAATGTAACATGAGCTTACTGAGGTGCAGGTTGCCACAGACATCACTGCTGTAGCTTTTAATGTGCTTTGAAATAGAAACCATTAACATCTCATGTATAGCAATCTTATATATACAGTAATTTACAACCTTACCCCAGAGTCCATTACATAAATCATTAAAGTATTTTACTACTTTTTGGAGGCAGTGGAAGAAAGAATGTGATGCTTCTGCTCTCTGTCACAGTTGCCTTTTCTACCACAGTCCCCACGAACACCATGTGACAGAATAGGACATAAATGAGGCAGAGGAATCTAGCCTAAGCAGCTTTCACTCTTTGGTTGGGTTTTTTTTTTTTCTTTTCCCAGCCTGTAGCCATTCTTCTCCTCCCAAAGTGCAAGCACTGGCAACGAGGTCACTAAGCAGGGCACAAGAAGTTGAGGGGGCCCTTTCTCCTTGCAACTGCCTTTAGTATTTCTGTAAGCTGGAAAATGTGCAGTTACAGGGCTGTATTTCAGCGCAGAAAGAGAAGATTTGATCACTGTAGTCTCCTCTGCAGGTTTTGACAAAAGAATGGAACTGAACAATTTTCTCAAGGAGATCCGAAAATGTTCCAACTCTGGTCCAAACTCAGAAACTCACAACTAAGGGATAGACATAAATCTGGTCCAGATGTTGTGTGATGGTTGGGAGGAATGTATGTGCAATCCCTGGAAGAACTCTTCTGAAACCACAAATCCTACTCAAATCCCATCTAGATAAGGTCTCCAGACCATGGAGCATGTCTTTTATTTGAGTGCAAAATCCCAGGCAGACTTATTAAAAACCATGGAAAGAAATAATCAGCTGTAGGCTCTGCCACACCTATCTATTGAAGCCCGAGATTGGAATTTTTGTCAGAGAAAGTCAGGCTAGTGATTAATATTTCATGGTCTACATGTTGAAAAACAGTGAAATGAGGACATTTCGGTGGCTTAGCAAGGGACAGATGTCAGAAGAAAGAGGTGAGGTACTGTTCTTCCATGTTTTTCTTGTGTCAGACCTAAGGAACCCTCCTCACAAGGTGGCGCAACATGATGAGGTCCTACTGCAAAAACTCATTGAGTTTTCAGATTAGAATTGACTTTTATTTTGCCTTATGATGATGTAATCAGTATAGTCACATAGCCACACAGAGAGGTACACTATGGCACACAGTGAATTTAACATTCACATAGGTAAGCGGTGCACCAGACTGCAACAGATTGCATTAACTGTGCTCATCTGACAACTCTGATTGAGGCATAAGTCAAAAATATATTCTGACTCTTCACAGATGAATTATTTCTGTAATCTGTTACACTCCATGTAACGATGTAAGTCTGGAGAAGCAAGAATTTCTGAATTTAAAGACTTAAAAAGAAGACTGCAGGGCAAAAAAGTAAAGTTGTCACGTGTAATGAAGATAAAGTACCTTTGCAATAAATTTAATTATGCAATAAAGTGCCAGTGTGGTGTGCAAGGAATTTGCTCAAGATTTCCAAAGTAGGCTTTCATTCATTTTATTTTGCATTCTTGAGCACCAGTAGTCAGACTTCTGAGAGAATAAAGTAAGTATGTTACCTCCCTTATTTGTCTTTTTAAAATGTGCCAGAGACATTGTGTGTACCTTGATTAGTAAAAATTCTTCGATTTAAGAATGAAGAAGGCAAGAGTAATTCATGTAAAGGTAATTATTTATTTGGTTTCTGCATAACATACTCAAATATAATATCTCAATTTCTCTGGATAAAATTATCAGTGGTTTATGTCACGGTTTATGCATTTTTCCACAAACACATTGTCCCGCATTTTTTGCACTGTGATTCAGTGATACAGATGTGGATCTCAGAGATCTATCTGCATGACAAACATGATTGGAAACTCAGTGATAATTCGTCCAGTTTTTGCGTATTTAGTCAGCTGCTAGGAATAGAGGACTTAAGAAATATCCATGCAGTTTTTACATAAACAAGTTCATAACTGAAATGGGTGTGATTTTCCCTATTCATGTGATTTTTAACCACAAGACAACTATAGGCTTGTATACATATTTGGGTACAATGACCCACATTTTATGCTGATATATCCTGGCAGTGCCTCACTGACTTCAATAGAGCTCAAATTAACTTGAAAACCCAGAAAATTCAGCCAAATTTTCCTTAGGAGCATTTCTAAAGGTGAAAGTAGTCTCAGCATTTTCCTTGAACACAGTCCCACATGCTGCAGCCCCATCTGTTGCCTGTCATGTTGGTCATTCCAGAAGGTAATCAGGTGGTCTACGGGCATCCCACATTTTGTTCTGCGTTTGCCCTGTACACTGGTGGTGTTCTGCTGCACAATCTTGTGGCTTGCTATATACGGATTTGGGCTTGGCTTGTACTCACTGTGGTCTAAAGTCATGTTGGAAGGATAAGAACCAAAGTCTCAAGTAAGAGGATGGTTTAGAGCCCTGTGGAGGTTTTCTTATGGAAGGGGAAAAACCCTCCCACACAATCGTCTCTAAAGAAGGGATTACCTGTTTTCATTTACCACTGAAACAAACCCAAGCATCTCTGAGATGATTTTGTGGCTAGTGCAGAGCTGGTATTGTGTGAAATGCTGTAAATTACAGCTGAATCCTCTTCTCAGCAATGCCCATGTAAGGCTGAAATGATTACTTTTTGCTGAAGGAGTAATCTAGTTTTGCACATTATAACTGAGGGCAAAATTTGTCCTGCTGGTTGAATGTCTTTGCCCCAACGAAGAGATGAAACATAGTCAAAGCAGCAAATGAGTTCTCAGAGGTGTAATAATTTATATTGGTTAAAACCAATGCACATCTGGGACAGGTTTCTCCTGAGCCCATATAAAAAGGAATTATTCCTCTACACTTTTAGTTTGGTTGCATGCAGTAAATATTCTTCCCTTGAGGCATCCTGCAGATTGTTTTCAGAAGGGAGCTGCATCTAGAACTAGCATCAGAGTAGGATTTTGGCAATGTTATGCTTCCTGCAGAGCACAACTCACAGCATAAGGATTATTCAGCTTTCCGTATCCAGCCTCTGAAACACATTGACAAAGATCTGTGAACCATGGATGTCTGCACAGCTTGAGAGAAGTGGCTTTTTGTAGAGTCATAGACTGAGCTCTTGGATGACTGTGCATTGACACCTCAAAAAGAGTCTGCAGACAGTAATATCATGGTTCCAGTCTTCCCTCATCACTAAAAACTGATAGTGGATCATAAAACCCAGGAGTTATAACTTCCATAGTGGAAGATAATTCAGGTATTGTGGAATCTAGAGATTGGAGTTGGTGGGTTATATTTTCAAGAGTCCATAAAAATAACTAAAGGCTTACCTATACATTATATATATAAAAAAAATATAATAAAAATCTCTATTCCTTTGTGTTAAGCTTTTCGTGTTCCAAATTGCATATACCTCTCTCTCTACAGCTGACAACACACAGAAGTTTTTAGACAAATTTAATAGTTGTTTTGCGTCCCTGTCTCTTGCCCAAAGGTGGACTTCATCCTTGTGTAGATGAGGAGCCCAGCACTATATTGCTGTGCAGACATGCTTGCTACATAAACACCATATTTACTGGAAACCATGTATGTTTTAAGTTTCATAAAAGGACTGCTAAGGTCAGAGATAAAACTCACATACCATGCTGTTTGCAAAATGTCTCAGGGTGGCTAGAAATGTGCTGGAACAGCCATATTATACCCTTTGGAGCCACAAAACTTTGCTTCTATGAAGTTAGTCCTGCTTGGAAAAAGAACTTGCACTGACCATTTTGTTGTAAATTACACCTATTTTCCAGCATCAACCTCTTTCTTTGGTTTTCCCTTGACACCTTTGATATTTTCACAGGCCATGACCTGTTTGTATATCTCATGTAGAGGACTAGTTTTATTACACATGTTAAAATGGCATCATACTGACTCAGAAGCTTTGACACGTGCTCTGAAATCAGTCTTTGCCACATATTGCTTTACCTTCTCTTTTTCAGCATGCATGTTCTACAGCATACCATTGTATGTGCCAGGGACAATCCTGTGACTGCACGGCACGATGCACAGTGACAGGCCAAAGATGATCCTGGGTGCGGTATGACAGCTGTGCTGAAATCCTACCATTTTCCTAGAGCATCCTTTCAAAAACCTTCACTGCCTCACCAAAAGTCTGCTGGGAATCTTTTCAGGGTTTTGCATCAGGACTCTCTGGTCTGGTTGTGAATTAAAGATGTTTGGGTGAATGTGAAGTGTACTTTAAAAAAAATCAAAGCTGCACAAAAGAACACCAATATCTACTAGACAACAGGCAGGATGAGTGAACTAACTGAATTTTAAGGAGCTACAATGAAAGACAACTATTTTCATATGCTTGTTTCAAGGTATGAAACTGTATTTCCATACTAGGTTCAAAGAAGAAAAAAATCACATGTCTGAATCCAAACATTTATAAATCAGAAACATCTCTTTTCAAAATTCTCTGACAGAAAATTGGTAAAATTCTGCCTGTATGGGTTTTTGTATATAACAAAATACAGTAAGATGAAAAGTTGTCTTAGGAACAGAGACAAGCTCCATGAAATCTCTGCAGAAATATGTCTCTTTGCTTAGAAATCCATGGGATAGTTTACTTCTGAGCTTTTGTCTATTTCTTTTTATCCTGCTTGGCTTTAGCACATACTCCCAGGTGCTCAGAGAGTGTTACCATATTGCTTTTGCACTGGTTTTTTGCACCATGAACAAAAGGGAAGGTAGCATCAATGAATCCAGAACACATTTTACGCAGAAAATTCCTCTCTTTCCCTGTCATGGTGTGAGAATTTTGAGGGCCCTTGAATGACTTTAATGGAGTTGGTGTGAAGGCAGAAGCAGTGTTTATATATAGCAGCTTAGAGCAGAGAGGGAAAGCAACATGTGTGCACCGGAGGGACAAGGACAGGGCTACCCAGAAACATCATAAATTAACATAGTGTGATGACATATGAAAAAAAGGGACCTTGTTAACGAACCAAATTGTTATTGCAATGAACGTTTATTTTTAGAGTTACAGGAGGTACATTTTAGTGGCTATTAGTAAAAAAAAAAGGGGGGGGAGAATTTCGTTCAACTTTCAACCAAATGCTTCTGCTCTGCAATGCAGGGAAACAAGGAGAGCATTGGATTTCACAGATAGCACCACAGACAGCTATTAAGACCTAATCCAGTGTCACATTTCTGCCCAGAACTGGCTAACTACCAGCCCAATTTGCTGGCTTCTCTCTCCCTGTGTTTCTTCATTGTTTCAAGCCATAGAGAGTCTTATCCTAATAATGGGTCAACCCTCAGCCAAATGTGTTCAATTGAAGGCCACCATGGGAGAATGGCAGGATATTGTCTTTCCAACAGCAAGTGAATTTCAGGCAGCTTAAGGCGGTATCCATTTCACTATAATGCTGGTTTATGTTACAGCCCTTTTCAAACTTCTAATTGCCCTGTACTGCTGACATTTATAGACATCCCTGACTTTAAATGAAAACACAACACTGAGGTCAGGAGGAGGTTCTGGGACAGCAGAGATCCCAGGTGAGGCCAAGAGAGGAAATTACTTCAAAATTTCCAAATGCCAAACGTGTTGGGATAGGGGGAGGAGAAAAAAGAGAAGAATAAAACTTAGAGGAGAGGGAAATCCTACTCACAACCCCAAAGGTATGGGTGCTTAATAGCTACGCTTACTTACCTGCACATTTGAATCTTGGAGCAAAGCAAGTCCTCTCTCTCCACAGTTTTTCCTCCCTAGGTATAAATAAATGTTTTAAAATATTTATTCATCTGGATGTGTGACTATTTCAGCCCAGCTCTTCAACTGTGTTACATTGGTGAAGCTCCAGGTGAAGTCAGTGACTTTATGCCAGCTGGGAACCTGGTCTCATGGAGTGAAAAAGTGTTCTGCCTGTTACAGAGGACAAAACTAATGGATTTTCTTTCTTCTGTCCAGACATCCTTATCTGAAGGAAACTGGTTTAGCAGTGGTTGATAATAGGAGACATCATTACATAGGCTGGCCCTTGATTTCCACAACCTGTCAGCCACAGTGTGAGGTGAAATCTTTGTTAAAGGGCCAAAGAGAAAACCAAAGACATAGCTGTCATTCATGCAGGGATCTGTTAGAGCAGTAGACTTCGCTCACTTCACAATACCCCTGTGGTATAAACGGTTCCATTATTCCAAGGAAAAAATATTTCACATGGACAAAAGTGGAGGAATGATACCATGTTTTTGTGGAGTGTTATTTGTTCCCTTGTGTCTACAACTGTTCTTGCACATATTCAGGGGGGCTGAAGCTGCTCTGTTCACCTCAGATGCTTGGCACTCCTGAGGCTGAGCCAGGCATGGCAGGGCAAGGTGGCAGAAAGCAAGGGCTGTGCTGAGGAATGCATGTTCTTCTTTCAGTCTACTCAAAAGATCCCTATACCTTCAAGGTATCATCCCAACCTATGCAAAGGAAACTTGCATCAATGAGAAATGGGGAAGAAACTCTGCAGAGCTATGACCTCAGTACCCCATCAAAAAGCTACAGCTTCTTAATGGGGCACAGAAGCAGCACACTATACCAGGAAAGCTCACAGATCTGTGGAGGACATGCAAGGGTAGAAGACATGGCAGATGGAGGGACCCCTTGGTTCTCTATGATGAGTGCTACAGCTCCTCAAGCATCCTTAACAGGTCATCATTTTGTTCCTGTTGAAGTATTTCCTATTGCACCAATAGGGATGATCTCTTCCTGCTACTGAGTGAAGAGAAATTCAAGGGAAAAAAGAATAGGGAATGGACTGTAGAGATTACGACATTGCTTAATGGCACTAAGTGATGGTACTCTGGGAATTTGTTCTTTCTTTGTCTTTGATTTAACAAACACAGACAGGCAAGGGATAAAACTGTAATTCACAGTTAGATTGAAAGGAGAGGTTATGCCAGGCTGGATGGGGCTTTGAGCAACCTGATCTTGTGAAAGGTGTCCCTGTCCACAGCAGAGAGGTTGGAACAAGACGATCTTTAAGGTCTGTTCCAACCCAAAACTTTCTGTGACTCTAAGATTCTATGACTGGGATGTGAAAAACTCCTATGGGGTTTGATCTACTGCTTGGTGCTGTGCTCTATTCTTTCTCTTGAGTCATTATTGCCTTTAAAAACTATGAGATTGTGATGGAGGATACAGGATAGTGGACTAGAACATGGACAATAAAGGCAGATTACTGTTCTAGAGCTGGAGAAAAGATAATTGTGTATCAATTATGTTAAAAATATGCTAAGTGGCAATGTAGACGGAGGAAAAATGGGCAAAATATAACCTGTGTTTAAAATACATTGTTAAATGTATGTTTAAAATTTTCAAGTACATAATACGTTTTACTTTAAATACCTCGAACTAATATAATATCCTACATTTCTGTGATTGCAGATTGACAATACTAATGAATATTTATAATGTTTTTAAATAGCATTAAAAAAAATCTTCTGAACATAGTCAGCTGTGGGTTGATTTTGAAGTCCTGTGTTTTATCCTGCCCATAGATACACTTCTACGGCTTTCGTAGTGTCTTGCAAATTATCTAGTAGACATGCACCAGCTATTACGCAAGATATTCATTAGCTGCACAGCGACAGAGTACTTCAGGATAGTTATTTAGGTTGTCAATGATGATAATGATTCAAATGCTCCTCCAGTGACTTTCTGTGGGAGACAAGTGAAAAAAGCTTTTTGAAAATCCTATGACAAATGTCTTAATGGGTTTGATTCAGTTGCTCATACACGGATACTTAGTGTCACTCCAGATAACTTACAGTATCTGAGAGAGGGTATCTGTTGCTCAGGACTAATAGATATAAATAAGACCTTCAAGAGAATCATACATTTCTGGACCAACAGCTTGAATATCTTTATGATAAAGGGTGGGGGACAGGGGGCATACATAAGTTTAGGATCCCTGGGTGTCTGACAATGC
The DNA here is from genome assembly GCA_020746105.1 of Trogon surrucura. NCBI lineage: Eukaryota > Metazoa > Chordata > Aves > Trogoniformes > Trogonidae > Trogon > Trogon surrucura. Next base: position 60,626,768 of record CM036618.1, read on the forward strand.
TTAAACCTCTGAACTCTCCTGATCATAGCATAAATTTAAAATTATCAACCCAAAGGCAATTACTGATAAAGAAATGAGGCTTTCGTTGTGCAGGGAGAGATTTGCTTACTTTTCTTCCAAGTGGAAGAGAAGGATGGGTGCCACATAGCCAGCCAGTAACATTCAGAGAAAATCCAGTTACTTTAGAGGAGAGGTGTTAATCTGCCATACATAAGGAAAGGGCTTGGCAAAATTCCTGCTTCTGGCATTTTTACAATTATATGGAATCATAGAATTCAATATCACTCAACCTGTTGTAAGGACAGGTAATGAGAATAAACTCAGATTCCTTTGTGTTTGTCTCAATTTTGAAAATACATTTAAAATTTTAAATAATATCCTATTAATATAGTGAAAATTAAGACCTTGGTGAAGTTTAGGACCATATAAAGCAGATCTGGACCCAAAGTAGCTGTTTCTCCCTATGTCTGTATGTGTTCTATCTCCAGGCATCAGCAGAAGATACTGAAGTTCCTCTTTATAGAGAGGACAGTGAAGTCCCGTGGGACTGGTGTGGTACTTCGCAAGCTTGGACATTGGTGAGAAAGTGACTACTGAGGAGCATGCACAAGACAGTCCTTCTTATGCATTAAGAGGAGTGTGTCCAGCAGATAAAAAGAGGTGATTCTCCCGCTTTACTCTGCTCTTGTGAGATCCCACCTCAAATACTGCGTCCAGTTCTGGTGTCCCCACCATAAGAGGGACATAGATCTGCAGTAGCGAGTCCAGAGGAGGGCCACAAAGATGATCCTCTACTGTGAGGACAGGCTGAGGGAGCTGGTGTACAGCCTTGGAAAGAGAAGAGTCAGAGGGAACCTTATAACTGCCTTCCAATACCTCAAGGGAACCTACAGGAAGGCTGGAGAGGGACATTTTACAAGTGTCCAGCGGCAGGACAAGGGAAAATGAACTTAAATTGAAGGAGAATAGGTTTAGATTGGCCCTTAGGAAGAAATTCTTCATACAAGGGTGGCAAGACTCTGGAATAAATTGTCCAGAGATGCTGTGGATGCCCCCTCCTTTGAGGTGTTCAGGGCCAGGTTGGATGAGGCCTTGACTAACCTGATCTAGTTGAGAGGTGCCCCTGACCATGACAGGGAGGTTGGATCAGATGATCTCTAAGGTCCCTTCCAGCCTAGGCCATTCTATGGTTCTCTGATTCTTCACTCCTGCAAAAGGTTGCCATACTTCTGCTCTTCACAAAGCTGACATTTGTCTTTCAGCATCCGGCTCTTGTGTCAGGGTTAGTCAAGCAATGTTCTTGCCATGTTAAGCTTTTTGCTTTTTGTGGCTTTTCTACCGATACTTTGGAAGGTCTGAACCACAGTAATCTTGTCCAGCTTCACTTTCTGCCTGATCCCTCCTTGTTCCACACTGCATGGGAAATTCCAGAGCTGGAGAGAGGGAAAGGAGAGAGATACCTCTTACAAGTGTTTTTGTATAATATCCCATTTTTGACTTTTTTTTTTTTTCCCAGAGTGATGATAAGTCACGTTATTTATAGATCCAGTGACTGCAAACCAACTCACCTGGTTTGGGGTGTTTGGGTTATTTTTTTTATTTTTTTTTGCAAGCTGATATTTCTGTTAATAATTCTTTGACTCAAATTTATTTCTGGAGTATAAATTACATTTTCTATTTCCTCTCTCTCCTCTTGATTTCTGCCAAGTGACAATACTGTCTCAGGAGGAAAAATCTCACTCTCCTAATGAGATGTGTCAGTTCCCATAAGCCCTCATAGACTTTTATTTGATGCTTTTGTTCCTTTCTGATTCTAGCTGTTCATGACAAAAAAGAGGTGTCTTCAAAACAATGTTTAACATAAAGGTATTTATGAATGGGAAATCTATTTCTAATACAACTCCTTGTTCTTACACTATCATTTCTGAGGAGAAGCTCTGACCTATGTTACCACTGTTTTCAGTTTTCAGCTTGTTAAAGGGAGTATTCGGTATGCAGCACAATGTTCAGCCAACATTTCATTACATTTTGGGATACAATTACTCATGCAGAGGGGTTTTTTTGTAACTTGGTGTAAGTTTCCTTTTCCTGGGAAGGTTTTAGTTTAATTCACTTCAGCATGCAATCTCCTACAAGTACTTAGTGATATTTTTTAAATCATGGCAAAGCTACAACATAAATATTTTTTTTAACAAATCTGGAAAAGAACCAAATCTAGATGAAACGCATCTCCAAGATTTTTGAGTACAAGAAACATTAAAGGACATCTAATTAGACCTACAGTAATAACATCACTATCCTTGTTATGGGACATATATATATATATAAAGGCTTGTGATCTGCTGAGTTAGGAAGTTAGCAAGCTGGAGGGTCTACCACAATTTCTGAGCACCCAATCAGCTGTACCACATATTACACACACCACGGAAATTATAACCTACTCTATAGTTTTTGTGTAATCAATTTGGAATGACCAGATTTGCTCTCAAAACAAGACTTCCAGGATGCAAAAACCACAGATCTGAAAAAAACCACAACTCCCTATGTGCAAACTATCACATATTTATATAGTACAGTGAATCTAAAGAATTTAAAACAAGATGCAGAAAATCTGAAATGCCAGCAAACTAGTTGTGCTCTTTGCCTATGACCACAGAAAATTGCTCTGGATGTCCTACAGCCTGTAACTTTTAAAAAAACTTTAATGAGTACATAGGAATTGCCATCTATAAATCCAGGCCTATAGCCTCACCAAATCCTAATATGGCATCTCTTCTGCTTGCTGTTGCTTGGCTCCTGAATTCCATCACAATCTTTCCATAATAAACTTCCTCACTTTCCAAAATGTTGATCTGTGCTTGTGAATTTTAAGTAACATCTGTTCTTAAGAATTTAGATTACTTTGATCAGCACTGATGTAAATTTTTGGTTGTGTTTTTTGTTGTCTCTTTTTTTCTTCTTTTTCCACTACATCTATTTCCCTTTTTAGCAATACTGAGTTTGGACGCTTTTAATAATCTTGGCAAAAGCTAGGAAATTGAGTAGCATAAATAAGTATGTCTGATCAATTTGGAATAGTCCATGACTGCCATGTACTGAAGGAGGCATTATGGACCAGTTCTGTTCAAAGGTACAAGGCAACATCTTACCTTGTAAAAGCCTCATCTATTTTGTCACATTTCTGTTGCCTTATCCTGTGTGTGAAGTTAGTTAAAAAAAGAACACCAGAAGGTAAATTTATCCCAGACATTGCAGAGTCTGAATTTGACTTATATTCTGGACTAAATCTTTTTCTGTTTAATACTCTTTCCTTCTGATGTTTAATAGGGAATATTACTCTTTTTTTTTTTCACATAAAACAAAGGATTTTTATTGATTATTTTCTCCATAAATTGACTCCTTTCTTTTCCTTTATTTTTGCTTGAAGAGTCTAGATCTGAAGTCACAAGCCTAAAGCTCAAAAGACCAGGACCTAACTCCCAGACTCTTAAATATCCCACTTGTGTAGCCTAGGGAAAATCCCTCTGTTTTCATAGTCATGGGCAGAGACAGGGTGAGAATGGGAAATGTTGCCCTTCTCTCTTGCACTGTCCTTCTCCTGGCATTAGGTGAGCTGAACCCATCTGGCTTCTTTACTTTAAAGATGTCACCACTGCTGCTGCCTCAAGGGATAGGTGAATGTACCTTTGCAGCACCTCTGAGTGTGCTTTGAAAATTGCAAATAAGGTCTAAGTTAGCAGCACTGAGCAGGCTCTGAGACAAACTAAGAGAGCTCATATGGAAGCTCATGTCATCCCAGCAAGAGATGTGGCAACAAGCTAGGGTGGGCTTGTAATAAATTGACAGGGCAGAGAACAGATAAACTACTCTGGCTGGTTAAGTAAGAGTACGTCTGCCCATATCCATGGTTCTTCAAGCATGAATAGGAATTATGTCCTTTTCCCCTCTGATACACATTAAGGATAGAAACACTGATGCCTGTGATGGTTCTATACTGCAGGAATAGGGACAATGGTCGCTTCTGAAGAGGTGTCTTTCTTCACAGGAACTCGTCCCCACATTTTTGAGGCTAAATTTTCAGTATTTTAGATTCAACCAATTCACACCATACTAATAGTACCCTCATTTTCAGGCCACTTTATGCTGTCAGAAATATTACAATCTTCTTAAGGCCAGGAAACTTCAGTCATTTGACTATAAATATCTACCCAGTAGATATTAGTCCGTAAGCTGCCCACTCTTGCTTCCTTTTACAGCCATTTGGGAGAAAAAAAAAATGTTTACAATGGATTTTTTTAGGACACACTTTAAAGTTGCCCTAATCCCTTTTGTAAGGAGGGATGAGAGTGCTGTCTTTATTTTATTATTCGAATCTTACCCACAGAAGCTGATGGGGTGAGGTTCTTTGAGGGGTAATGCTTTTAAGACAGAAGTAGGGGAAGTCCTGATCTGAATTGAGTGGCTGCACAGCCATGTGGCCACAAACGTCTCATGTAATACAGGAGCGCATATTGTCCAGGTTGATGGTTCAGGGAAAAAAAGCTTTTGCCTCTCACCTCTGTGATAAATCCAAGCTTGCAAGTTATACCTGCTGTAGCAGAAGAAAACAAAAGAGAAACAAAAGACAGGGAGCAATAAGTGATTAGAGAAATAGCCAAATAGCCTGAATCAACTTGCAACACGGAGGTGTCTGTTTTGAGGCATAATAACACAGTATTTGTAGATCTTTTCTGGGCTCCAGGAAGATGTGCTTTCTTCTGTGGTGCTCAATGAAACAGATCTGGATGCTCTGAACCCCTTCTGTTATCACTAAAGTATTTAAACACCTAATCCCTTATCTTCATCATGCTGTGAATCAGAATGACTGAGTGAATGTTCTGAAGATTTAAGTCATTATTCTGGAGTTATTAAAAAATATTTGCAGTTAGAACCAATAAGGAGACAGATTTACCACTTTTTAGAACAATATTATGTGATGGGGATAGGGGAAAAAGATTTCATTTAGTGTTTTATTCGTACTGGACCAAATAATGGTTAAGCTCAAATCATCCCTTCCTCTGTCCTGCAGCTATTTAGAGAAATCAACACTTTTTCTGAACACTAAGGGGAGGTTCTGATGGTTCACTGTTCTCAGACAAAACCAATTGCCCAAGGCTGAGGATCCAATGGTCCTGTCCTTTGGGCAGAGCTGTCAAGAATGAAGAGAATTTGCAGAACACTTCTTTGTTTTGCTGAAAGTATCTCAAGTCCATTACATTTGCAAGAAAACAAATGCACACATTACACAGAGAGGATTCTGCCACCAGGAAACCCTTGATGGGATGTATTCACAGTAAAGAACAAAGCATAAAGATAAACAAGCCCCTGACAAAGAAAAGTATTTAAACATTTTGAAGTATGTGTTTAGAGTAAAACATTTCCATAATCACTTTGCTGAAGTGTATCCAAACTATAAAACTAACCTACTAAATTATCTAAAACTGAAACTAGACAATGCAGTCTTGATTTTCTTAAATGTCCTATTATATCAACCACATGGCTCAATACAGCATAAAACCTCGGTCAAATAAGAACAGTTGCAGTTAACAGGCAGTTTCAACCTACAGAAATTATCAAGCTCAGAAAACAGCACATACATGTACAAACTCATCTAAACATACGCAGTCTAAATGTGTTTGTGCTACTTCTTACACTGCTGCAAAGCATAAGGAAATGACACAGTCAAGTAACCCACCACAGCATATCTCTCTATCAAACAGAATGTGACACATATAAAAACTGCAGTGTAGCTTCACACAGCTTAAGTGGTAAATTTCCTGGGAGGGTTAGTGGTGACCTAAGGAACTCCTAAAGTTTCTCTTGCACTAGTGAATGGTATTTCCCAGGGTAACAGCCACTCCACTGACCGACTCCTTTGCTCCCACCAGATCTGCATCCAGCAGTGTCATGTCTTCTCTATGTCCACACAACTCCTTTTACCATATAATAATGTATGAATAACACTATGGTATGGTTTTCAGTCTACAAGGGCAAATATTTTAAGGAGATGGTCCTCATGTAACCCATAAACTCTGAAGTTTTCCTACCATAAGCAGAAATCTGAACTGCCACACCTCAGTTATACCTTATGTAAACTGCCCTTCTATAGAAATATATGTGGAAAGATGTGAAGGCAACGCATGCCACTTTCCCTGTGCCTAGAAACAGCTGTGTTTTCAGTTATGCCCCCTGACTTGCTGTCCTGGTAGTGGTCCTCTGTCTCTCCACTGTCAGAAGAAGAAATTAACAAGTGTCTGCTCAGAACTTAAGCAACATTGTTGAGGATGTGAAATTAGGTGAGACAATTTCAGGTTTCTGTGGTGATCTGCCATGGTCTGTCTCCACTTGAATTTCTACATGCAGCTTCAGTAACGAGCCATTTTAATAACCGAGACTGTGCTTGCCCTACTCGAGATTACACACTGCTACATACCTATGTGTTCATGATGATCATTGCTGCAAATGAGCCTAGCAGGTAGTCTTACATGGCACTTCATGATCATTTACCTTGGCCACATATCCTAAGGGGTGTTCCTAGCTTTCACACTGACACAGTAGCTAATTATAAAAGCAAACTGTAAGCCTATCTGTTTGCCCTTGGCTGTTGCCAAGTAATGTTTGGTTTGGCGTGAGACAATAGTATCAAGATGCTTGAACCAAGGTTGATGTATAATAAGAGAATGATGTTGGAAAGAAACGATTGCAATACGTAACTTTCCTTATAAGGAAATGAATCAGAAAACTATACACAGTCTTAATATTTCAAAAGCTCTTTCCCACTAGCAATAGCCTGTATGTTAGAGGACAAATTTCACTTCATGTATTAAAATTACAACTGTAATTTCAATTTCTTTGATATTTATCCCAAATAAAGAAATAAGCAATTCTCTTTATAGGCTTACAAAAAACCCAATAATATCTTGAGGGCTAGACACCCAGCTCTGAAAGATCAGATGAATCTTTTTTTTTTAATGAAAGGGAAGAAAAAGAAGGTAATGTACTTATAAACCAGGTAAGTTTTGCACCCATGATTCCAGAACTGTCTGGTTACTTCATGTATGACTTTGATCCATCCAATGTATAAGGATGTGCATAATTTTATATATTCTGACCTTCATGCAGCCAGTGACAAAGAAGATGCAGCTAATGCATAGCCAATTGCAAATTCACATCCTAATCGATATCAGAGAACAGCAAAGATCATCCTTTTCACCTTCGTATGTCTTTTCAAGCTGTGATAATCTGACTAAAATTAACATACTTTCTAAGGCATTGGAAAGCAAACAAATATTAAGTCTTGCTCAGAACACGTATTAATTTGTTGTCTTCAGGATTTCTGGGGAAAACCTGAATCCACCAATTCCAAAATTGCTGAAACTTTTTCCTAGTTTATTTTTATGACATAGAATCATAGAATCATACAACAATTTCAGTTGGAAGTGACCGTCAAGATCATCAAGCCCAATCTTTGCCCTAGCCCTATCAACACCACTAAACCATGTCCCGCAGCACAACATCTACCCCTCTCTTAAACACTTCCAGGGATGGTGACTCAACACCTCCCTAGGCAGGCTGTTTCAACACCTGGCAACCCTCTCAGTAAAGAAATTCTTCCTAATATCCAACCTGAACCTCCCCTGGTGCAACTTAAGGCCATTTCCCCTTGTCCTGTCACTCACCACTAGGAAGAACAGACCAATCCCCACCTCGCTACAACCTTGACCAAAACTGGACACAGTACTCAAGGTGAGGCTTCACCAAAGCCCAGTACAGGGGCATGATCACCTCCCTGCTCCTGCTGGCAACACCATTCCTGAGCCAGGCCAGGATGCCGTTGGCCTTCTTGGCCACCTGGGCACACTGCTGGCTCATGTTCAGCCATTAACACCCCCAGGTCCCTCTCTGCCTGGCAGCTCTCCAGCCACTCCTCCCCAGGCCTGTAGCACTGCTGGGGGTTCTTGCGGTCGAAGTGCAGGACCCGGCATTTGGCCTTATTGAAACTCATGGGACTGGCTTTGGCCCAGCGATTCAGCCTGTCTAGATCCCTCTGTAGAGCCTCCCTACCCTCAAGCAGATCGTCACTTCCACTCAGCTTGGTGTCATCTGCAAACTTACTAAGGGTGCATTCTATCCACTCGTCCAAATCATTGATGCAAATGTTAAGCAGGACTGGGCCCAGTACTGACCCTTGGGAGACACCACTCGTGACTGACTGCCAACTGGATTTAACTCCATTGACTATGACTCTTTGAACTCAGCCGTCTAACCATTTTTTTACTCAGCAAGCAATATGTATTATCATAGAATCACAGAATGGCCTAAACTGGAAGGGACCTTAGAGATCATTTTAATCCAACCTCCCTGTCATGGGCAGGAACGCCTCTCAACTAGATCAGGCAACACATGAGGACCGGACAGAAATCGAACCTGTGACCTTCGGTGTTTCAGCACCACGCTCAACCAAGTGAGCTAAACCGGCCCTCATTATGTTTGTTTTTATATACTTAACTAAAAAGTTTTTAAATCAAGTTACTTAGAAGCATATGGGAGAGTTGAGCTGGCATTCCTGTTAATACTACTGCAGTATTGACAAGTTCTTAACATTCAATCTTTTGCTTTTTAATTCTACTTTTCAAACCCAGGCATAGATTGGAATAGTCTGTTGTTCCTGTTTGAACTAAAACAGCCATACACAAACTTCCTAAATTTCCATTCAGTTGATAATATCATATTCTTTCAGATGCCTTAAGAATTGAGAATAATTGTTATTTGCCTTGCTCAGCGGTCAAAGGAAGTCTGTGTGGCTTCTACTCAGGTGACTGAAACATACAGGAGAAAAAATTTGCCCCTGTTAGATACTCATGTACCTTTAATGTTAGGCAATGCAAGTGGGTCTGGTTTGATGAAAGAGTGGTGCCAATACCAAGGTACTGAGTGTCAATTTGTCCTTAACAGAGATGCATAGCGGTTTTGAAAAAAAAGCAGATATTTTCTTCATTCACCCAGTTCATAAATGTTCCAGCTATTCATGGTTTGCACTTTCCACCAACCTTTTGGAGATATTTTTGTTCCTCATGATTCTTCAGCTCTTTCTCTGGATGCCTCTGCCTGCAAAGAAAGATAGGGTTGGCTTCTGATTTACCAGCTAAGTCCCTGATGAGAATATAAATACTTTTTCTGTTGTGGGTGAAGAAGGAGTGCTTGCAGTGGCTTGACCTGCCCTGACAGCTCTCTGTGTTTAGTAACTTGTCTGAAACATTTAGTTTGGGATGTCAGTCATTTATCTCAATCAGTGTTGAAATTTTTAATAGGAGACTACTGGATAATATTTTTTTGTTAGAACTGTTCTACATTTACATAACAAGCAACAAAACATTTAAAATTCATATAGAAAAAAATCTGAAGCAGAAAGAATGATGTATTTCAGTATTTTAGTAATATTATGTATTATTTGGCCTCATTTAATCACATTTTTAATTGCAATTAAAATCTTCACTGCATCCAGAAGAAAAAATACGTTCATGTCCACCATGTTGTGTACAAAGACACAATAGCAGGTTCAAGTGACAGTACAGTCTATTTCTGGATGGCAGATGCTCAGTAGTGTAATCATTATTCATTGGCTGCAGAGATTTTCAGGCAGGCTGCCAAACAGCCCATGTGCCTCTGCTTATTGCCACATTTCTTAAAGGTAGGCTTTTTAATTGTAAAAGAGAGAGATCACGCGTGATTTGCTTTGCAGCTCTTGATAAGCAGTTTTTAATATTAAATGCTATGCTATTTTTTCACATGCAGTAAACTTTGGAGAATGTGATCTGCTTCTCCAACAATCACACACTGAACTGTAAAGGCAACTGTTGATAAGAAGAGGGGAAAACTGGGAAATGATTTATACTGGGATGCAGTTTTGGCCCTTAGATAAGTGCATGCAAAATATAATGCACATACTCACCACAAAGAGCAAGTGATATATTCACTAAAGCAGTCTTTCTCCGACAAAAACTGCTCTTACCAGGTACTTTTCATCTCTATCTGGACCTGTATCTTCATCTATACTTTGTACAATATGACAGTGGATAAAACACAGATCTACAGATGAGTCTAATTCCAGGATTTGACGGGCATGACAAACATATGGTTTGCATCTTCTAGAGCCTTTCTAAGATTTTACAGATATCCGGATCACCAGATCCTTAGGTCTTGATCTGTAGACATAAGATGTAGCCCTATAGGGATTTTGTCTTAGAAAAACTAGAATATGGTGAAAAGATGAATAGGTTTCTTCACTGCAAACTTGAAAGGCCAAATTTTCACATTTGCATTTCTAGAACCCATAAATATATTGCTAGCTTTTAGGTTATTTCAGGTGTGCAAGATTTGATTTCAGCACCTCCAAGTGAAAATGTCACCCAGTTATATAGATGTCTTAATACGTACCTAGTTGGGCTTCCTCTCACTTTGTGTGTGTGTCAGCAGTGTAAAGGTGTACACCCGAGCTGGTCAACTAAGCTCTTCTTTCAGACAGAGGAAGAGGCTGCTGTAAGGTACTTCTCACCTTTTCCTGAAAGAGATTTCTGCAGTAGATCTGTTAATCACACAATGAAGAGAAGCTGGGTAACTAGCCCCCATGTAGACACCTGCATTTTAGATGTTTTCAATCCTGATCATCAAAGTCAGCAGACAGAGGCACTGTGCACTCAGAGATTCACAACCCTCGTTTGGATCAAAAGGTCCACAGACAGTTCTGACAATATTGCTTCAGGTAATCTGCTGCTTTAGCTACTTTAATAACTGTAGGTACCTGGCACTTTGACCTACTTTCCTTAAATATGCTAGTGCACCTGCTCAACTCTCTTCACAAGATCTCCTGTGAAGCTCTGTTAGATTACTGCTTTCCAGAAACTTCCCGTGATATGAATAAAGATGTTCTGACTGTCATTCTCATTCCCTCTCTGACATCACCTCCCCATTTAGGAAAGCTAGCTCAGTGAAGACACTGGTTTAAATTATGTAGATCAAATCTGCTAAACTCTCAAACAATATTTTATGAGTAGGTGTTGTCTTCCTCCTGCTTGGAGAACACCATGTTGGATTTCCTCTTCCTTTTTCGCCCTGATTGTTAAGGTTACAGTACGCCTTAGCAGAGATTTTTTTAGACCATATAAAAAATTAGGTGTAAAGCCTACAAAAGATGGAGAAGCTCCATTGTAGGGTGTGATGCCGAACTGCCACAGGACAAATTAAAGTCATAGTGGCCAAAGCTGAGCTCCTGCTGAAGTGAGGGAGCAGAAGCTCTTTCTCATCCTTCTAGGAGCATGAGAGGTTATTTGGGCTGACAAGGTGTGGAAGGGAGAAAGAAGATGGACCCATTGGACAGGAAAATCAGAAGCTCCAAACTGCTGGCACTGGTCCTCACATCTCCATCTGAATAAGGAGTCTGAGTTTTTTAGGAAGGAAGGAAAGGAACATCTTAGAACAAAGGAATCTGTGAAATGCTCTCAGATACCAAAGAAGTCACAGAATCACAGAATCACAGAATGTTAGGGATTGGAAGGGACCTCAAAAGATCATCGAGTCCAATCCCCTTGCCAGAGCAGGAACGCCTAGATAATGCTACATAGGAATGTGTTCAGGCAGGTCTTAAATGTCCTTAGTCCTTGTGGAATTATTTTTTTTTTTTTTTAAAGAGGTTAGAGTCTGGTCTGAATGATTAAGCAGCTTTTTCCATCTCTAATTTTTATGACTTCATACTTTTGTGTTGAAATCCAGACTCCACTGAAACTGATGATGAAACTCCCACTGAATTCCAGGAGCCAAACTTTTATCTGCAGTGTCTAAGGAGAACTTTTGCTAATTTTAAAAGTCCTAAGTGTTATTTGAGGAATTTCCAGCTGCCATAAATCTATTGTTGTCTTCCTAGTACTGCAAGCACAGTTTCATTTGAAAAGTTTTGTGCAAATATAAGTATCTGTGTAAGCATAAGGCTCCCTTTCTGCTTCTCATTGTCTTTAACGAGATATTTTCACTGATCAGTCTGTCTAAAAGTTCCATCTAAACATGAGGAGGAATTTCTCTACTTTGAAGATGGCAGAGCACTGGAACAGGCTGCCCTGAGAGGTGGTGGACTCTCCGTCTCTGAAGACATCCAAAACTTGCTTGGACACATTCCTCTGTGACCTGCTCTAGGTGAACTTGTTCTGACAGGGCGTTGGGACTAGATGATCTTCAAAGGTGCCTTCCAACCCCTGACATTCTGTGATTGTGTGATTCTCTCTCCATGCTAGGCTCACCCCTCAGCATCACTGCTGTACAGGTGTCCTTCTGGGTGTGGTTTCTTTCCCTGACTGATAAAAAGTCCCAACATGTCCCATGTACCTGCTGTTCTTTTGTTTTGGAGAATTAATGAAGGGAATGCAACATATCATTTCCCTTTAGCTGCAGTGATTTAACTTTTCATTTTAGCAATTAAATATTCATGAACATGGTAAGAAGGAACCAGAGTGCATCCTCATGGTTTAGTGCCTCTCCCTTGATGATAATAACCTTTATATCAAATGATTGGAAAGCTTTTTCTTTTGTTTTCCATTTTATATAAATTACCATTATTGACTGGGGTATTTTAGACATCAAAACCTCCTAAAAAACCTTTAGATAATAATTGAATTTAACAACCATAAAACAAAACAGATACCTGTTGATACTGAGGTAGAAGAAACAGTGCTGTGCAAAACCAAAATCTTGTACAGCCTTCCATCTGTGTTTCCCAAGATACATAACTGTAGTACTACATTTTTTGACACTTCTCAACTTATTTCTGGATCTCTTTTCCTTAAGCTTTTAATATGAGACTTATAAATTGATCGAAATGATACATACACACCAACCTTCCACGTTATAAAATAATTAAACTAAAATGCATTAGATTATCACCATATTAATTAGTAATATGTCGTTCTGTCTAATTAACTTATATCAGTTTGAATGTGTTGCAAGTCTGGCCAAACAAGTAAAAATTCCCTGCACTGGGGAAATTCCTTGGCATCAGCTCTATCCATATTCTAAGAATAAGCAATTAGAAGCTTGTGTTCAAAACAACAAAGAAAATAATTCATGAAAGCAAAGAGCTCTTCTCTACAAATGCTTACAGACTGAGTATTCTAAAAGAGGATCTTTGAGATGTTAACAGTAAAATAACAGGAGACAGAAGAAATATTTTTGACCAGATTAATCAGCAATAAAGCAACGGAAATAGCTTCTTGCGTGTAACAGAAAAACAGAAGTGACAAGGAAGTTTTTACCATATAACAGGCTGGTTTCTAGAAAGAAAGAAGAGCTGAAGAATGATAGTTTATGTAAATAAGTCAAGAAAATAGAGACTAATAAATTAAATAGCAATAACACAAAGTATAAATAAATCCCATGTTTATATTTGGATGCTGAAAAAAGTACTGACACTTGAATGAAAGACTAAGAGTTTTTCCATTAACATCAGTGCTACAATACCTTAGAAGATTGTCTAGAAAATAATACAAAAAATGCAGCAAAGCCTGCCCATACTTACTGGAATCATATTTACTGTAGAGATCTAGGGTCATACTACCAAAAAGAATTAAAGCTGCTATGGCGGGTTTTGTAGTCAAACAGTAGAGAGTAAGTTGGAAATGTACAGTGTATTTGTCAGCTAGACTGTGGCTTTCTGAATACTTCCAAACTATAGACATGGAAAAAAAGCTACCAGGAAATAAGTTCTCAGTATACTTCCCAAATGAAACAGACAAAATATGGAAAGATGTTATGAAAGGCTTAGATTTACTTCTTCTATAAATCAGTGTTCGGACTCCATACCCATGAGAAGCCCCAAAGAATATACAGTTTACAAGCTAATATGCCATCTTCATATGCAATGAGTTATGGCACGGGTAAGTTTTTCAAACCTCTGTACAGGAATGTGTGCGGTGATGGAGTCAGGGTTGGAGTCAAGACGGAGTCTAGGAGAGTACTTGGCTTCCTTTCCAGTGAGATTGTCCCTTCCTTGTGATCCTCTGCCTTGTTCATTACAAATTTGTCCTATTCTGCAACAAAGGAGCCAGGAACCGCAGTGGATAAAAACTGTGTTCTTACCATATGATTCTGCTCCAATCTGAGCATATGTGTAAGAGCCTGCTTAACCTCTTGATCTGGTCTAGCAAAAAGAGAAGGAAAGGAAACGGGGAAAATGAGGCAAGGAAATGAAATGAAATTAAACAAAAAATGAAATTAAATAGAAAAGGAAAAATCAAAACTCTAGTTAGAATTCCTAGTTTCTTCTTTAATAAGCATCTTATGGAAGAAAGCAGTCACATCTGTGAGATTTTTGGGGTTTTTTCTAAATTTCTTTTTCTAATTGGAATAACTGCAGTAGCTTGGTTTATAGTGTGGACCCACAATCAACTTTCCCTGGCCTATGTCACAAAGACATATACTGCAGTGCAGGGTGATTGAGTGCAGTGAGGGCAATGAGTGTGGGGAAGGGAAGTACGGAGTATGCATACACTGCCTTTGCCATCAAAGTTGTTCATTAAACTGTCCTGAGGAAATATTATATTCTAACTGCACATTTCAGAGATCCTTAGAAATTGTCTGAAGAAGTTGTTGATTGTGTCGTTATTTTCAGTTCCATTCTCTTGGGGATTGCCAGAGCTACAAGTAAGACCACATAAAACCTTTTGGAAAACAGAATCACCTATTCTATGTTACTCCCATTCTTGCTGTTATGATTAAAGCTGAGGGTGGAAAAAAAAAAAAAAAGTATTTCTGAATTATTAGAAGTGTAGAAGTTCTGTTATTAGCCTTAATTTTGAATTGCAAAAAATGTGTTTTTCAATTTCCTGTGAAATATAATTTTTTTAAATTGTGGTATTTATTTTTTCAGCATGGCAAAATGACATATCAGAAGTGCAAGAGTTTTTGAAATCTTTACTAGAACTTGGGTTTAGGCAACACATGACAAATCCCAGTGGCATCTGTGATTTGTGTAAACCTAGCAAATCCATTGTGCCATACACAAAAAATAGATACTTCATCAGCTTTAGTGATACTTCCTATAAGAGCAGAAGCCACTTCCTTGATTAAAGGAAGGATGAATACTGAGCTCAGTTCTCAGATATATTAACACAAATCTGGAATTATTCCAGTTAAAGTTAATCAAATTACTTTAGTTTCCAAAGAAGTTGCACCATAATGTTATTGATATCGTCATTCAATTTTCACTCATGTGGAGCATAACAATACTGTCCACAATCTCCAAGTCCTTTCTAAAAAAAACTATTCACACAAATCTATACACAAGTGAGGCTTGCATTTAATTATTTTGCTCTCTGAATTGTGAAGATTTCCTGCATTGTATCATGGTCATGCTTTGCATACCAAGAGATGTAAGTAATGGCCACTAAAGTATCCTGTCATTAAAAAAAAAAAAACAACCCACAGAATTACAAAACCGTCATGACATTTGACAGGATTACCATTTGCAAGAACAGAATTACACAAATGCAGGAAGCTGAAAGAAGAGCAGTTTCTTTATTTCTTCATATTAACTTCATTAGATATTAATCCTCATACGGTGTTTCCAACACAGGAAATTATGTGGAGGAGACTGTCAAAAGTGTTTTCTGTCTGCTCTTAATTGGCTTCTGTGGATGCCCATGAATTTAGACTTACACTTTAATAGCAGGCTTTGTTGAACATTAAGCATGTTTGAAAATTGCTTCTGCAAGTTACTAGTGACTGGGAAAAATGTTTTCCTCAGGCTGAGCCCTTCTCTGGTTAAGTATTGTCTCAAAATAGATCCCACAGTGGGACAAATGTGTTTGTTGCTTAGATATGGTCTGCCAGATTTTCATGTGGAATATTTCAAGCCGAGGAGGGAGAATGACCTGTACCGTGCAAGTTCCTCATGGGCGTTTAACACCCACAGTTTGAAACTCTAGCTCTGTTTATTTTCTCAAATAAAAACCAAGTGCATGTCTCTGGGTCCTAGGTTTGGACCAGACCTCCCTGCCAGTGAGGCCTGGCAGGAATGATTGAATAAGCAACCGCTTTGGGTCGTGCTCAACTAAGCCTGGGTTACTGGCTGGAGAGAGCAGCCAGAACTTGCAGTTGCTCCTGGGCTGGCTGACAACTGAAGCCTGTTGTTGCTAGCCCTTCCCCTGACCTTCAGCTCGGCTTTTGGCTACTGACTTTGTTTTGGTCCCTGGATCCAGATCTTCATCCTAAGCACTGACTCGGACCATGTGTGTCTTATTGCTTAAACAAAGGTCATGTGATAGGTTTTTTCAAGTGTGGAGAGTAAATCTTAAGAGTCTCATGTCTTCACAGAGCGTTTCAGAATATGCCAGCCCTGGTGAATTTAATTCAGGTGCTCCCTGGCGTCTGGATTAGCTGAGTGTGGATGTGAGCAGCTACAGCAGAAACCCATCCTCTTGTTACTGCATCCAGATGTGCACACCTCTCATACGAGGTGCTAGGGTTCAAGGACATATGCTGTGGCTCACAACACTGTATGAAGTGGCACTACTCTGCATTGTATTCATTACGTGTTAGGAGAGACCCTGTTCCTTTCCACATGCCTATGCTGAAGTGCTCACAGCCCACCAACTCAGCAACATTTCCTTCCTATTTGTTATGCTTCATATTTCTGTCTAGGATTTTTATTCTAACAGATGACAAGACACAGACTCTACAGACCTGTTTTAGCTGTTGACATTAATCCAGATTTCATTTTGTAGCCCCAGAGCATATTTCATGGCATTAGGTGTACAGTAGAGCAAGCTGGTATCCATGGAAGGCAGCTTGGCTTCGTTAAGAAGATCACACAGATTACAAGTAGATACAGCAGGTTTTAATAAGTAAAGAATTTCCTTGTGCTGATTGTCAATATTGGAAAGAGTGCCAGGACTGTATCACCGTGCTTTCTGGGGTAACCTTCAAGAAGTTGCATAAGGGGCATGCTCCAACCCAGATAAGTGCACACAGATCAGAAGGATCCTTTCAAACTAGAAATGGATTGTTGTTAGACATTGCCCTATAACCTGGCCTTTAAATGGCCAAAGATTTGTGGTTTACAACAGTCTAACACTGTCAGTTTCAGAGATTGTAATGAAAGGTGAGGTATTGGTACTGTTGAAGACTTCTAAAATTCATGAAATCATCAAACAAATCAAATATCAGGGCTTCCATTTAGTTTGTTGAGCTGGATGTTGTGAGGGAAGAGAAAGAGACATTGCAGTGTCTCTTTTACAGTGCTAACACATTTTGAGGCTGAGGTAGCACTGGAAGAGCTGAACTTGAGTCAAGTGGGACCTTTGTAGGAGTATATCTTCCTGTGTTTGTGGACATCTTTTAAGCTTTGGTGACAGAGTACATTGAAGAGGGAGGAAATTTGTGTGTTACACAAAAGTGCTAGAAGTTCATTCTCCAACATACTGCCTTGAAATTTCTGCTACAAAGGATATTGCCCTGCACCACTGTACAGGCAGGGGTTGAAATTTTGGCTGATATGGACAACGTGCTAAGTGAAGTTGAAGAAGCCCAGTTTATTGCAAGCTGCTGTGGGATCTGTGCACTTTGCAAGTGCTTGGGACTTAAAATTATCTCAGGTCAGCCAGTAGATAGAAGTTACACACTGAGCTTCCAACTCAAATTTCCTCTGAAAACTCAATGAGGTAAAATAACTCCACAGGATCAATATACCTATGCTTGTGCATACTGCAATTTCACTTGTAAGAGTTGCTGGATTTCTATCATTAATGCCTGCATTGTGCTCCATTTGGTACTGTAAACCACTTGTTACACATTTGAAAATGTGATTTCTCTATTTAGAGGCCGATCTGAGTAATATTTGCTAGGGACTAAAAGTGAACAAGAAGAAAATGGAAGTCCTGGCCTTCAACTAAAGCTTTATGTGAACCAGTCGGGCTTACAGACACCAAGAATGTCAGGTGCAACAGATTTGCAGGCACACACTGGGGCAACTCCAAGTGCAAGATAGTGCAGACACATTATTAGGAACAGGTCTGAGAAAGTTTTGGATGAAGTCCAAATCACTGAAATGACTGATTCATTTCGGAGTTGGCCAAGAAGCGGCGTTACGCTTTCATTTCCAACAGAAGGGCACCTATCATTAGATATGTTCTATCTGACACATCCCTTCTTACCAACTTCACTGTTGCGGCAATTTAATCACTGGTTACTTTTACTACCAATGTAAGCTGTTATGTGAGGTTTGTGTGTAGATAGGATGATTCGTTTCGTATGTCCAAAATATGTTTGCTGCAGGCTGGGTTTGCTGCTAAGTAGATAAACCACATCTGAAGCACTAATGCTCTCATAAACTGACTTGCGCTTTCTGATCATTTCTTTTAAACACAGCTTCTACTCAGCATCAAAAAACATTAGCACTTTTCAGAGAAACCAGATGCCTCAGCTTTGACACATGATTTAGCACCCCAATCATTACACAACACATGGTTTCAAAGTGTCTGTTGCAACTTTAAACATGTGTGATGCTACTTGAACTACACTGTCTTTTTCACAAACTGCCCTGGGGAGTTTATTGAACGTATTTTCAGTGAGGTTTCCTGGCACTTTAAGTATAGTTTTCTGAAATAGCAGGGAACTCTGAAGCACTATGTGAAGCGAAATAAAGCAGCGTGGACTAAGCAGGTGTAACTTCCATGGCCTCTGCTCAGAAGTGTTATGAATTCACAAGCGGTTTGAGTTATTCCAAGTGAGTTTTGATCTGTCTTATCCGATTTTGGCATTTGGACAGATTCTAAAAACAAGTATAGCACAAATGCCATGACTGCTGGAAAGAACAAGAAGTTGTTTCCTGCCACTTTCATTTCCTCTGTGGGTATTCTGAGCCATTTACAGGAGGCCAACTCCTAGCAGAGACAGATCATGCACTTCCGAGGTAGCACTTGCTTATATCAGTTTGGAGTTTTTCATGGTCAAGGGAGTGGGTGAGAAAGTTTAGCTTGCACTGGAATGCTCTCTTTGATCCAGCTCACCACAGGCCCACATAAATGCTAGTAACAGCACTAGGGAAGGCTGTGGGTGTGAAAGCCTGAGCCCACAGGACAGGATGAGACCACCGCTTTCAGCAGCAGATTAGATTTATACCAGATTCAAGTGACCCTGGAGGTACAGTGTGAGTAATACCCATTTCTCACAGACACTGAAAAACAAAATCAGCTCAGGTTGTGCTTATTAGTGAATCAACTCCTTTCTTACAACTTCAGAAACATAAAGCTGTGCTGCCTGCCAGCAATAGAGCATAGCAAAACACAGATCAGAAACTCCAGCCTGGCAGAGAATTAAGGAACTGAAGCTCTCTGCTCTCCCCCAAGTAATCAATCCCTGACTGTAGAGCAATGGGAAGACAAGGTAGGATATTAAGGCTGGTGTGAGCAGAGCTTCTTTGTTGATGGACAGGTGCTGTCAAGTATTTTTTCTTGCCAGCAGGTTTCTGTGCTGGCTATCTTGACTACTCATCCCTCCCAGTGACAGGTTTTGTGGCTTCACAAGCACTGTGTAACAGCTCCTGTGCTGCAGGCAGCTGAGACAACAGCCTTGCATCCCTGCTTCAGCTGAGGTGTCACACACCTACCCCACGTCAATGGCCTGGCTGGGGCTATCTGAAAGCCAGCTGTGTGCTGCACAGCTGTGAATTGGGGTTTTCCAGCAAAATCTGTGTTCTGTGTAGTCCCCTAATCATGTCAATCTTGCTCACAGACAAAAGAAATGATGAGGCTTCTGCAAAAAAAACTTTTCCTGGGAGTGTGTTCAGTTCCCACCAACCTCAGTAACAAAGCCTTTTCTAAATAAGAGGCAGAATTTAGTCCTACCTGTGCTGATTTGGGCAGGTACTATTTCCAGGGCTGTTTCAAATTAAATGAGGTACTTGCCAAAATATTAACCCCTTTCAGTTAGTGATTGCTCCCTTGTGTGCCCTTGTTTGAGAAAGAGTATGTTATTAAGGAAAGAGCCCACTACATTGCCTTAACCAGCTGAAAGGGAAATATGGTGCCCCACTCAAGGGCTAGCTCCAGTAACTCAGGTTTTCCTACAGACACTAAGAAAAACTGACCATGAAACTGAAAGTCATACCTATTCTAAAACATAGCTTAGTGGGATGAGCAAATCACTTCTTCAGACCCACTGTTACCAATCTATAGAACGATGAAGAAAACCCTCTCCCCTGAAGAACAAAAACAAATCCCACTTCATGAGTGAAAGGATGTAAAAGTCATTGTCAGTGGTGTTTTGCTAGAGTGAGAGTTCTGTATTGTGAACTCTTGGCTGGAACACATATGCTGGCTTTTTTGGAGGCTTAAAAGATCTGGTTTAAAATCACACAAGAATCAAAAGTTGCAGAAAGCTGCACAATTATTTAAATCCAAAATTCGCAAATATAGAAAAGAGAATTGTTGGTTTACATACACAAACATAATCTCAACTGATTTTACCTTATCTTTGGCAAGTCATATAGACTAGGGATCTACCACTGTAAAACACTGACAAACAATTCATTTTGTGTCATAATAGTAAAGGCTACTGATCAAGATAAGCTCTGGCACTTTTGAAAGGGTGCCTGACCCTTAGAAACACTCCTTGACACTCTGAATCTTGTTATCCCACTCACAGTATTTTATTCTCTTCTGCTATTTGTCATTCAGACACATGTCACTATCACCAATATGCATACAAGTTGACCTGGCATTTTTGTTTCTCATGCAGAAGAGCTGTTTCACCGTAGTGATGTAACTCACAGTGATATAAGATGGTATGAGGTTTGTAAAACAGCAATTGAATCAATGAAATCGTGCTCTGGTTAAAGCAGAAAGCAAAGCATATGTGAAATAAATTTTAAGCCAGGAGAAAGAAAATCCAGTGCTGTCATCACCCTAGTACTCTATCACCTGTACAGAAACAGTGCACGTGCACTGGGCATGCTTGACACCCACCTCCTAAAATCGTGTGCATGCTGACCAGTCCTACCACGCTATCGTAAAGCAGAATTTATGCATGCTACGGCAACTGTGGCAAGAGTAAAAACCGTCCTCATCCAACACGCTTTCATAGAACCTTCACAGAAAACAAAGGCTCCAGAAATTTTTGAATTGGTTTTCTGAGCCAGCAAGAAGCCTTCATTCATGAGGGATGTGTTCTTTGATATAAATAGCTTTATATCTCTGGAGTCTTCTTCTCACCTTCATAGCCACTTCTGTGCTGTTGGGAGCTGTTTGTTCTGTGAGAAATCCGGCATCTGGGCAGTGGGTTTTAATTATGGGAGAATTACCACGTAATAGAGGAGTAGCTATTTTTATTATGCTTTGATGTCAGTTTTTTTTCACAAGGGTTGTCACAGGATGATTGTGAGGCTGAAATTTTCCCCAGCTAATGTAAAAACCCTGACTGAGTGAGGCAGAGGGCCAGCGGAGTGAGCAGTACTGTGACACTGTGACACTGTGCCACTGCCTGCAACTGGAGCCAGCTCCTGCTCCTCCACTCCCTTCCAAGATGCTGTTCTGCTCGGCCATGGGTCCTCTATGGTAACACCAGAGCCCTCCCAGCTGATCCAGATATAAATGTTTCACCTGGATACAATGTGGACATGCAACCATTCTTGCAACATGTGAATCAGAGCACATTATTTAAAATTTGTTAATTTTATTCTTCCAAGGTAGCAATGACAGGACAGACAATTCCTGAGCCACATAACCCCAAACAACGGAAAGATAAACCAGTGCAATCTATTCAACAAATTGGTACTAGCAAAATGAGTTTACTCACTACCAAGGTTGATCAATATTTTGTATCATGTTTTTGTAGTACCTCTTGATCAGGTAGGAAATGCTCATTAGATTAAGTTTCTAGATTGGTGAACCCTAGCCTCAAACAAAGTACTGCAGTGCCCAGGCCATAATAAAACCTCTGGGTCCCAGTGTGCCAGGAGTACAGAGCAGAGAACTTCATCTTGCCACTGTATGGAACCAGAATAAACTTATCAGGGTTTAATAGCCTGGACAACATTGGAAATTGGCTTGAGTGGCCTTGGAAGCAGCATAGCTGACATACATTTTGAAGCCTGACTTAATAAATCCTGCTGAATTGGAATTAGTGATGTATGGGTCTACTCTGTGGTTTCTGCACCCATGGCATGGCTGACTAATAGTCTAGATAAACCATTCATAGCTAAAGACTGTCAAGGCCAAAAGTATGCAGTTAAAATATCTGCTATCTCTATCTTCCTGTTCATCAGTTTCTTGATATTTCCTCTCCCCTCCCTAGTCTCCTGCATTTCTGTTGCAGGCACATGCAACACACAGTGCAATGTCTTTGGCATGCTGGAGAAAGAGGCTGAGTGTAAAAGACAACCAAGCAATAAGTTTCCTCTCCAGCCACACGTCTTCCCTAAGAAAAAGGAAAGGATTACTTTGGTAACATGCTGTATTGGCTCTGTCTACACTTTTCTGGGAGGCAAGATCAAAACTACAGACCAGCTTCTGCTTGCAAACTTCTAGCTGAGCATCCACAGCCTCCATGTTAGAGCAGTGCTGAAAAGCAAAAGCTTACTAAATAAAAATTTGGATTTTGTCTAATGAAAGGGAATACAAGAAGAGAAAGGAACCAAATCCCTCTGCATCCTACAGCAAGCATTGTTTACAGTCCCCCATTGATTTCACACTGGCAACGAGGGCTGTTTTCTCTACAGTTCTGCCCTGGGAATGACAACTTCCAGCCAGACCATATGTCCTCACATGACCTCAGAGCACAGTCTCACTGCTACATGGCGCCATGCAGCACGATGCAAAGAGATGAACAACATGCAAAAAGGTGAACACCAGAAACAAGGTAACGAGCACAGTGCAGCACTGCTCAGCTTCTCCCAGGACGGCTGATTTTCTTGGGTCCCATGCCATACCGATGTGGTGAGGCTGCTTCTGTTCCTGGAGCAACCTCATCCAGTGCCAGCCCAGACATCTGGCACCGAATCTCATTGCATTGACTTGTATTAACTCTGAAATTTAGGAATGGTAATTACCAGTCCACATTTCTAATTCCCTTTACTACTTACGTGTCCACTAAAAACTGGGGAGGGTTAACCATAGGCTCCCATGGAAGGGCTGAAGTTGGACTCATGTATCTGAACTTAAAGTCTGATGTACTCAGTGAAAATTCTTGTCTATTAATGTCTCTTGTATTTCTTCCTCATCATTTCTCTCTTCTCCCATCATGTGCCAGTCAAATCTTCTTATATAGTCACAAAACTGCTAGGAAGAGGCACTAATGTCATTTGTTCAGAGAGTTTGCAAGGCTGACTGTTTGGTCTGCTTCTAGACACAGACTAACCAGCAACCAACGCGGTCACTGCAAAGCTGTACCAGCCTGGTCTGTCTTAGCAGGTCCTGTTTCTTATCTCCAGCATTTTAACAGCACACATTCATTTTACCAAGGGACATTCCTTTCTTCACAACACCCGCTGAAAATGTGTCTGTGCCCAGTGGGATACTCAGCACTGTTATGCCACAAATCACGTCGCTAGGGGTTTTTTTGCAGCAGTAAAGGCCTGAAAGGTGAAGAAACATATTTATATCATCACCTGTGTGAGCATCTCGCTGGTTTACTGTCTCCCTGAGAAACCAAGTGACCACACAACAAGTACAGATGAAGTAAGAGTCTTGAGATGGACTCTATCACTAAAGCTTTCCTTCTCCTGGTGGTAACATGACTCATGTGTCCTTGAACCTGATGGAAAACAAGCTGTGAAAACCTCTGAGAGATTCTGAAGTAGTGGCAGCATTTTGCAGCGTTGAATGCCAGCACAGCAAACTCATCTCAGTAAACTGTTCCAACTTCACAATATTTCAGCTACACACTACTAGGAAGCATCTAACATTAAGTTATACATTACCAGGAGCAGTCTTTTCATTCCTTTGCTGCAAAGGCAAAAACAGGTAACTTGTGTGTGATTTATAGGGAAAAGTCTAACTAGATGAGTGCAACACATACCCTGTGCCAACAGCAGTAAATCCAAGCCCTCTGTGCTCTCAAGGGAATGTTTCATGTAGTAGCCTGAAAAATATGTGCAATGTCTTTGAAAATCCTGCGGTTGAGGGTCAGTAGAAAATTTCTCACCACCATCCTATGTGGCTACCTGCTGTGCCTATGACAGCACCAGCAACTGCAAACACTGCCTGGTATCAGGCCTTGTATCAGACTGCCCAAATCACTTTCACATATAGTCAGAAGGTTAAAATTTTTATGAAGTCTGTCTTGTGAGGGGGGAAAAAAAAAAAAAAGAGACATTGTTATATCTAGCCTACTTTAATTGCAGCATTTGAAAGTGTTTTTCCAGGACTTTGGAAATAAAATGAATTCTTTTCCAGTAGGGTCCTGAGAATGCAGGGCCAATGAGCAGGCAACGTGACTGGAGCAGGCAGTGAAACGTACTCAGGAAGAAGAGGAATTCAACTGCCTGTCATCATTCGTAAGTTGTTTGACTTTTATTTATGGAAATGGATCCATCCCTGAATAGGAAAGGAGTTCATCCTCTGTCATCTAAATAACGTCCACAAAGAGCAGAGGGAACACGTGTGAGGTGAATGACTTTCCCAAAGTCAGGCTGTGCGATAACAGAAGAGCTAAAGGGAGAGCAGATCCCCATGGTGCAACGCTGAGCGTCCATTGTCACGTTGAGTACATATGTGCCTCCACCACCTCCAGCAGCTGGGCTGCAGCAGAGTAGGTCATCCTCAGGGTGGGGAGGCATCACAGGACAGGTGATCCTAAAGATGAGGAGACATGACAGGTCATCCTCAGGATAGGGAGGCAGCAGTGCAGTTGCCTCTCACCCTCCCTAAAGGAAAGGTCTGGCCCTGCGGGTTCAGAGGCTGTTGCCTTCACTTCTGCTCCAACAGTGAGGGTTTATTTCTCCCTCTGCTCAGAACAGACTGTTCCAGGTACAGACCCCTGGGAAAATAAAATAGACATCAACCTTTCAAGTAATGGTGTTTGCCCCTGCCTGAAGCAATATAACCATCACGGTAGAGGGAAAGGAAAAATTAAACCACTCTCAGAAATCTGGGAGGTGGCAGGTGTTAGCCTCTTTAATAGGAGTAATAAAAATAATGACTTCTATTAATATAAGGTATCCGATTTCCAGTGTTGAACAAGAAAAGTGCAATACCTGCCATTTTAAATTACTCTGTCATGTTTTCATTCCTTCCTTTCCCCCGGGATTTCAAAAATCTTGACAAAATGTGTGTGCACTCTTCAAATATTTCCTGAGGCCAGTGAGGTCCATATGTTCTTAGGAACGAGTTTTTCACTCTGTGGATCATTTCTGATGGCATTTAGATTTTCTGATTGGTATATAATGGCAGCACAGAGTTAGAAGATGACAGGGATTTCCCACTGCAAACATAATGCAGTATTTTATATAGTTTAATGGCAGCACAAAAGTAATAGAGCATGTTACAAAGATTAAGCTGAACAATTCAGTGTTTGCCTTTTGTTTACAGCCATGGCTCCTAAATTAGAGTGTCATTGTCAAGGTAAGAATGATATTTTATTTAAACTGCTGCTGAACATATGGTGTTATTTATGTCTCAGACATCCACGGCAGAAAGAATTTTCTAAGTCTAATTTATGCTGTTAGCAAGTAGCCAGCAAAAAGATGAGATCCTACTGTTTTTACTAGCTAACAGAGGGCTGGTTTAGATTAAAACAACTAAGGGATGTATTTTTTGTTGAAAGAAAAAAAATCTACACAGTTTGTATAGAAACCATGACTAATGTAAGCATAGATCTGCATCCTTCCTCTGCTGTCAGATCTTGCCCATGACTCCATCTCTGGTTCTCCTCAGCTACCCATTGTGCATCATATCCCGTGACCTTCTCCCTGTCACTACTTTTTGATGAAAGTATTATTTCAACAGGTTGAAAAGGGTTATGTGTGACAAGAGGTGGACATGTTTGTATTCCTCTGTGCATATGCTGAGAATCATTTGCACTTTTGCATATATGGAAGATGAAACCGAGCTAAAGTAGAATTTTAGGTCAACTTTAGTCCTAAGCAGTGGCAAACGGTGTAGGAAGTTTTGTGAGTTGGTGTGCTCTGGGGAATTTGATTTTCTTTTTAGAAAAAAAAACAGGAAATGAGAGAGTACTTTAGAAAAAAACTTATTTTTTATAAACAATTTAAATAAATTTCAGTTCTGAGTCCCCTCTCCCTTCCCCACCTTCATACAGTCAAAGAAGGACTTGAGCCCGCACATTTCACCTTAATGCATTCCTTAACTCAGCTTTGTAGTTGATCTTTAGAGCTACAAAATCTCACTTCATTCAAAGCTCACTGCACCTAATCATTTCCACCAGAAAACAGATTTATTTTGTTTAAATGTTAGTGCTTGTTCATATTAGAGAGCTGCATATGGATCTGCAGTACATCAGACAAGCTAAAGAAAAGACTGATACAAAGTTGTGATACTAATCGCTCAAAGGGAGATGCTAAGGGTGAAAACAGGTGGAAATGGACATAAGAATTTTACTTTTCAGCCAGAACTTATGAGGTTTGTTTAATTAACATTTTTTTAATTTTAATTATATACAAAACTTACATATTAGCATATACTGAAAAAAAAGAAAAGTTTTCATTTACATTCTCCACCATGTCACATGAAAGGTATGTGGCTGTGAGAGGCACGTACCCTAGCTAAGCACTTGCTTGTTTCAGAGCCCCATTAAGGACTTTTTGCTTAAGACAATCTGCAAGGTAACCAACAATAGGTAGTTTATTGAAGTGACAGATACAAGATTCGGAGGTGCGGTTGATAAATTCACTCTCTGCAATAGGGCTAATATATGATAATAATGCTAGCAAAATACTATCCCGGGTATTACACACCAAAAGGTGGAAGCTGAATTCTTATCAAGAAGGTGTCCGTGTCTTGGGTGAAGGAGAAGGAGCACAGCCCATCGACTGCCTCTTCCTCTTCTGGGTTCTTCTCCCTCCAATGACACGTACACTCTACGCTCCTTATATACTACCTTTCCTCCGCCCCGGGGTGCCATTCAGCATTATTTGAGTGAAGAGTGGGTGACTATAGTCACGTGGGGATATTAAGGTAAAAATTTCCGCTCTGGGCCCTGTGGCCTTCAGGATTTTGTTTTGAAGCAGCTTATCTATTTGCAGGGTGATGTTCACACCATTAGTCTCCGTGTGGCCTTGCTCTTTAGCTAAAACAGGGCCGTCCTGGTATCACAAGACTCCCTGCTTCAGCTGGTTCTCACTGTGTAGGCCTTGTTTTTCTCCGTTCTCAGGGTCTGCACAACAGATAAGCAAACACCTGCATTCAGCAAGTCTGAAACCCTCAGGCTAAAATAGCACTCTCCATACTATTCATTTGCATTATTACCATGGCCACCCCTTGTAGCAGGTACAGGTGTCATGCCAAGGGTTCTCCAAAAAGTGCCATGACAGCACAGCCCGGTGGGCTGAGGAAGAGGGACAGGCAGGCGAGGCAGCGAGACAGAGCTCCCTAAGTTAGCCTTGCCACAAAAGGTATCCATTAAACCGCACCACCAGTGTGCACATAACAGAGCAAGGGCTGGATTTGGTGCTGCCCCCGTGCTCCCAACTCCCCAGCTATGGCCCTAACTTCTAGAGCAAGGACTTCCAGCCCTTTTCCACTTGCAGGCTCACTGGCAGCCACTCCTTGCCCATGCATGGCCCCAACATGGGTGCACAGAAGGGCCAGGCCACCTTCACCCTCAGCCAGCACAGAGAACGATCAGTGGGGACCAGCCAAAATGACCAGCAGGACAAGGCCACTCAAGGTTTATAAAGTATGTTTTGTCAAGAAAGCCTGTCCATAAAAAAAAACCAGGCATAGCGTTTCTACTGGTTGTTTAAAAGAAAACGCATGTGTTGTTGCCACTTATTTCAGCTGATCTTTGCAAAGTGTTTAAGTTTCATGTTCAAAGACATTACGCACATGCTTATATCCAATTCAGCACCGTTATTAAGAATTTTCAACAGGATATGAGAAAAGTCAATAAATCCGAAAAGCAGCCGTTTGACAAGTCATATGACTTGCAGTAAGGACATCCAATAATAACACTAAAAGGGGCTGTGGTGCTTTCAAAGGCAGTGTATGGTAACACCAGATTGCATCAGTAGGTAATGCTGTTACTCCGACACCCACATGGGCCATCACACTTATCTCTTTTCTCACAGCATCTAGAGATAAGGAGACTTTATTTCTCAAATTACACTGTTGAACAAAATGACTCTGAGCTAAATTCTCCAGTCCATTTCTTAGCAGGCTTTCAGTTCCATCAGAGGTGGTTTTGCTCAGGTACCAGAACCAGAAGACAGACCTGACATCCCACTGGTACTGAGAGTTAACCCAGACCCCTCCCTCCTGCTGCTTTTTTATATTATTTTTTTTCTGTTTGTTCCCCTATCCTTGTAACTCTTCTTTGAGATCTTCTAAAAGGGTCTTTTTATTTCTTTAGAAATAAAGATGTTCAAAATTGTAACACACAAGGTTTGTTTTTTAGGTCATTTATCCTCAAATTCTGTGTGTACAGAGCAAGCGTGATACTCAGATATGTATGTGCCGGTGCATGAAGCAGATGTACGGTTGCAGATGGGCAGAGGGAGTCTCTAAACCAGTATTTCATACGCTGTGCTCTGTGTGAAATATTCAAATCTCATCAGAATCTGCAGTTTTATTTATGCCAACACCAGTGTCTTTTAAAATACTTGATTATTTTAAACTCTAGCGTATGATTATATTTTTTGATCTCTTTTAGACCGATGCAAACCCCAAATAACTTCACTGAATGAGACACTGATGTCCAATCTGAGATAAGTCAGAACTGTCTGCAACAAACCTCCTCAGCTCTGGAGATGAATAATGGTTTAATTCTGTCATGAGATGATGATTCCTCTATCTGTTTCCCTTGCTTTGAAGAGTGGGGAAAAATCCGGGGCTTTGTTCTGACAGCAAAGGCGTGATGGTGCCAAAGCTGTTTGCAAACAGCCCCTGACTTCCAGCCCACAAAACCTGAGCTATTCCTGTCCTAAACTTCTCCTCAGCAGATTCTGCCAATCATGACACATTGTGTGAAATTTCTGGTGAATTTGTGATGTGGAGAAAAGTCCACTAGGGACTAATTTGAAACCATCAGATGCAATTTTCCTTTATTACCCTAAGGCAAGATTTAAACTAGTTTCCAGGGGTGAGAGGTTACTCCATTAACCCAGGGCTCTTGCCCCGGCAGGCTGCCACCTAGACAGTCTGGAGCATCGTTAAGTGGATGTCTTTCTCCTGTTTCCTCAGTCTTTCCTGGGGTTTTCATGTTATTCTTAGTCTTAGTCCTTAGATGGAAGCCTCTTTTCACAGTCAGACCAATCTCTACCAAAGCCTTTTCTGTAGCCTTGTTTTTTTGCAAGAGGAAAACCAAGATTTAGATTCAGTAACTCCTCAGATCTGGTTAACCCTGTGTTATCTGGACTGGAGTGTGGGGGCTGAGGAGGGCAGGGACCCCAGGTGAATCTCAGATAATACAGAAAAGCCAGAGATGAGTGGGGACCTGTGGAGCCAGCACCAACTCTGGTCCTCCCGAGTAGTGCCAGCTATCCCAAACTGGACCAGCCTCTGCACACTCCATGAGTCAATGGGCACCCGGGAGGATACGAGAGCTTTTCCACCAGATCAGGCCTTAGCTGAGCATTTGCCTTGTTGTGACCTTGTGCCTGAGACATGATATGCCCTGGCATCCTGGGTCCACACAAAACTCCCCAAGCAGGCTCCCAGAGCAGCAGCCCAGGCCCAGAGTGCTTCCTAACTTGGGGTTCATCCTCAACCAAAGCAGATACTTTGCTTCTGGATCCCAGTAGGTGCTGGAAGTGATATAGCCTTAATCTCATGATATTATCTCCGAGTTACAAAACTCTAGCACAGTGTTTGTTCTTGTCTCCCTTTAATCATGTCACAGTTGCCCTGCTATCCACACAAACTGCACATCACTAGCAAATAACTGTGCAGACGTTAATGCTGACCAACACCAGGCAAGATTGCAGAATGATGCCTAATACCCATTTTATACTCATTCAGGACCCAGTTCCACCAAAGTCCACCAGAAAAAGCCAATGCCACAAGTAAGAATGGCACCTGCAACAGAGCTCAGATTGTACGTGCTTTTTCTTCTATTTTTTTTCATTATTCCTTCAACTTCAAGAAAGTTGAGTTCAGTTTAGATCCATGTCCTTGTGCTTCTTCCTTTCACACAGGCAGTGACTGCCAGGGGACATGTTGCTTATGTGAGATTTTGCAAAGGACAGAACAAGAGCCTCCTCAGCGTTTTTTCAGTGATGAGTCAGAAAAGTAAGGACAAAAAATGAGAACTTTCCTCTTAAAGCCTGGGGATGAAACAGGCTCTTCTTAGATTGCTGTGTGTAAGTGGTTTAAGTAAACCCAGATTTCTGGTGCAGCAGAGGTATAACCACCCTAAATCTGCAAATATTGCAGTGTTTGTCTTTGGCAATAATTTGGAAAAGACACTGCAGAGGCAGGAACAAGAATCCCCAGGAGGGCAGATGCAACATAATCTGCCTCAGTGCAACATTCTCCATGGCTTTAATAGCTGGCATAAATCCTGAATGGTGAGGTAGTTCTGCCTCTTTTAAGCTGCCTTTTTAGTTGTCAAGAAGAGTAGTTAAGTGAATTAAAATGAGCTAGTCTTAAGAAATGAAATGAAAATATTTATATAGGGACTTGGATGGGTTTGACTTCATGTCTTAACTAAATTAGGTGAAGTCAAAATGTTGGGGACTGATGATTGTTGCAAAATAATCTGGATGAAGAGTGGTTATAAATTTAAAATTAATTAGCTATCCTTAAATAGGTTTATATATGCATGGACATTCTTGTCCTGAGGCAGACAACTGGAAAGACTCTGCAGGCTGGATCACCTGAGGGTACAAATCTGGGCCACAGTACTTCTGATCACAGTATTGCATTTCTATCATTAACTAGCATCTCATGGGGTTAATGCTACTTATTTCTCTTTGAGAACTGCCCAACATCCCCAGTTTTTGCCACATGCCTTCTGCTTTTTTGTTCCTCCAAGGTCCTGTGGGAGACAGGCCCCATTGCCATGTAAGAGTGTTTGTAACACACTCGTCCAGGAAGAAGAAGACAGGCTTGGAGGCATCTGCTTTCAAGATCAACAATTGCTTTGGAAGAAAAAAAAAAAAACACCAAACCCAAACAGGAAAAGTCATTTAAACCAAATTACTGGCACTACTATTTTCACCTCTCCACAACCTAGCCATGACTTACAGAGCATCCTGAGTTAAGAGTTCATAATTCCAGCTGAACTTAATGGGAGTATTTGCACAAGAATTATGTTGCAATAGCTAATAGGCTTGAGTGTGGGCAAGTCTGTTTTGCTGTGTCTGTACCGATTTTTGTCCAAAGAACGATTCCATTGCTGCAGCCACCAATAGGTAGAAACAATTGTGACACTGTTGTGACTCACTACTGTTAATTCAAAAACCATATCGCCTAATCATGGCCCAGGGCAGACTGGAGTGTTTGCAATCCATGCTGGTGGCTGCTGCTGGCTTGTCCACACCAGATCTCCCATAATCAGTACCACAACAGAAGTTCTGCTGGTGGGCAACTTGCAAGGAAAATGTCATTTTTGTCAGGACCTCTCTGTTTCCACTTCCTTCATGGACACAATAACAGTAGTTGTATTTCTCAAGGTTACTGTGAAGACTCATGAGTAGATACTTATAGTTCTTTGAAGTTCTTTGAAGGTGAAAAGTGTTAGATATTCTATTTAGTTATAAAATCATAGATGAGACAGCAGCCAAACCTCTAATTTACATAAAATGTTCTTTTATAATGTTGTAATGATGCTGAGTAGGGGCAATCAATCATTGTACACAAGCAATGACACCAGGAGATGTATTTCCTCTTCACAAACTTTGGAAAACCTGATCCATCTGACTTTAAAATTAAAAGAAAAATAAGGAAAACAGAGGAAGAAAGAGGGAGACAGAGAAGGAAAATATGTTCCTTGAGCCAATGTGAGGTGCAGGACAATGTTTCATATTAACCCCAGCTTCCTTTTCATCCAGCAGATTTCTTTGAAAAACACAGACACAATTCATCCACTGGTCCTACAGCCTGTGTTGTTCCTCAGGGATTCTCAATGTTATGGTTAGAAAGAGCTAAAGGAAAAGTATTACTGAGGAATTTAACTAGATTTTTCAATCTAGCAACTTTGTAAGAAAATGAGATGTACTGAAGCTAAAGTTTCTCACAGAAATTTTTCAAAAAAATTTATACAATCAGGAAAATTTGGAGAATTTCCAGCCAGGATCAGACAGAAACCATTGGATTGTGTCGTCTTGGGTTCAGCTGGATTGGGCTGGGTAGGGTAGGACAGCTCCTGATGATAGGGAGAGCTGGAAATCAAACCCCTGTCCCTTCTGGCTTCAAACCGTAACACCAAGCTGGCTCTCCTCCGCCATAACCAGTGATTTCTGATCAGTTAGTTCTTTTTTTCCCAAATAATCTAGGACTTTTCTGGCAGTGAGACTGTCACAGAGGAAAGAAGATCCTCCAACTTGCAGTGACAGGGGTGCTCAGCAGCTGTGCAGAGATCTGGTCACCCATCCCTGGTTCCAGTCAGACAGGCAGTGAGATCAACCTGATCAACATGCTACTCTGGAGCTCAAATCTGGGAAGAGCATTGGTGGTAAGGTGTAGATGATGTGCTGGAAAATCCTCTGTCCAAATGATGGACACTGTTAGGTAAGGTGTTCAATTCAATTTCTTGCTGCAGGGACCATAGTAAACATAATGACAAAGAGGGACATGAGAATGGTTTTTGTGCAGAACAGACAAGTGCCCCCATCACTCCAGGAGGCACAGGCAGAAGAGGGGAAGGGAACAGTGCTTTCCAGGTGTTTCTTCAAAATGCCTCAAACCTGTGTGAAACAAAGCCAACAAGAATAATTTTGGAAATCAAAAATAGCAGTGGGTTAGGATTTAATTTCTAGTACTCAAACAGTTGCCTTACCTTTCTTCTGCACATTCATTTGTCTACACACAATAGTGCAGAAGGGAATTTATTTCATCTAACTTCAGGCATTTACATATTTTAGGACTCATTCTTTTAGACATCTATCACAAGACAAATAAACCAGTCAGTTATAAAATACCCATGTCTTTCTATTGGATACAAAAGCAGTCTAGATGTCAAGTTCATATGGAGATATGTGGTCAAATCAGTTCTAACCTCCCCCAAAGTCCTTCCCGTTTGCCCCATGAAGAAATACCGATTCACTCACAGCACAAGGCTCGGCACAAGTAGGGCTCTGCTTGCAGAGTCGTATCAGATTGTGTTCGTTGATGAGAGAAACCAGGTTGAAATTCTACTGCTAGCTCTGGCCTCCCACTCATTATCTCTTTTGGATGTTTAGATCTCAGAGAATTTGTGGAGTTTCTGGGTTTCCAGATACCAGATAGTCTTTTCTTCATGGCAGTGGGTGTAATTCCTTCAATGATTGTGGAGGAATCTCCAGAAGGGAACGTCATGAGCATTGCTCACTGCGCAAGGGAATAAGTTGAATTCATGGTTTTCTGACAAATGCTAGTTTTCTGCTGTTGTCATAAAGCCAGGAGACATTTAGCAGCTGTAACAGTGGAAGATAAATAAAGCCAGAAAATTTCCAGCTTACTGCTACGCTGGATACATACCTACACAAAGTGAGGTTAAAGAGAGGTAGCTTTGCTCCAGGAGAGACTGTCACCCAGAATAAATTTGAAGTGGCACAGCCCTTCCTCCCCTCCCGCGTAGATACAGGTTTAATTCTTAAAAACAGAGTCCAGTGACCACTGCAAATCAAGGATAGTTGCATCTTCAAACCACAAATCAGTGTTAAAAGCGGACTCACTTTTTAAAATAAAATATGTCCAGAGTCTTCATCCAAAGTACTAGTGTGTAATTAATGGGAAGTTGTATCTGGTTCAGTTACAACTCTAATACGAAGCAATCATATAATAGACTTAGTATCTGATACTAAAATCCTACTAAATGCTATAGGAAATGATTTCCATTTCTTTGGGATGTGAAACTCTTTCAGGTGTTTTTTCTGCTTTTGTTTCCTAGGGGTCTGTTTCCTTCAAAGCTAAAATGGGTGTTTGCTTGTTTCAAGGGCTATTTATTGCTGTGACAGTGACACATCACTCCAAGTAATGCCTCTTAAGTACTATTAGCACGTATCTGATCTGAAAACGTACAAACACATTCAAACAAAAATGCTGTATTAATAGATAGGCCTAAAATAAATAAACAGGAAACAAACAGAGTTTTTTAAAAGAAGGAACTGCAGCTGAAATACTTTAAAGATAAATAAACTTTTAGATTTGACTCCCTCTAGAGTATTTTTAAGGAAAAGCTTGACACAGGACATTCCTTTTTTTTTGTTGCAGAAACTCTCTCGTGGCAGTCCCACTGAAATGTATTTCTCTCCAAATGCACAAACCTCTCAGTGCCCAGCAGCCTCTCCTCAGGAGAGTTCTCTGCCTGGTGCCAGTCACAGCCAGGCCCCCATGGGGCTCAGACTGGAGTGCCTCAGTGCCTTGCCCAGACCAGAAAACAAGGGAAGATTTTCCTTTTTTTAACGTGAGGTGAAAGAGCTCATGCTACGTAATATCACGTAATAGCACGTGCCTAGGTTTTCCAGAAAAGGGGAGGCATTCTGCCCATCTCCATCAACTAAAGGTGGTAGGAGGGTTTTCAGTTGGTCTGCAGTGCTAAGTCAGAATAGAGTGCACCCATGTCTGTAGGGACACGTTGTAGCACAGGACCATCATTCGTTTTGACCCTTGGGGATTCAAAAAAAACTCAACGCAGTGTTACATGTGGAGCAGATCCCAAATGTTTTTTGTTCTTTTTTTTCCTAAAGGAGAATCAGTTACCTGTTTCAAAATGAGCAGTGCCAGTGTCATCCCCAAGGTCTTCACAACCCTTTCAGTTAAACTCCCTCAGTCCCTTTGTGCATGACACAACAAGAAACATCAATGTCCAGTCAGGCTTTGTACCCACCAACTGTCCCACTATCACTCACTCAAGGAGGCCACAAGGAATTACAAGGAGTCCTGAGATACTGAACAGAAGAAAAGGTATCACAGAAAAAAAACCCCTGTATTTTCAAGAAAAAGCCCAGTGGAAACAAGATGCAGAGTCTTCCAAAGCATTTATGTCTATATTTCTAATGAAAAAGAAACATAACATCAAGTACATTCTGTAAGTTTCGTGTGTAATAATGAAGAGGGAATAAATGACATCCACATTTTTTCTTCTCTCTTTGCCAGGTAGTGAGATGGAGGAAACTTGGAAAAAAAATAAATGTGTAAATGTACTGTAGCTGCCTGGATCTGAAAATAGAGAAACTGTATTTTTTACTAACTAGCTCCATCACTTCCCAGCATGTGACGGATTCTCAGTTACTAATTTTATAAAACCACAAAAGAAAGGGAGGAGGGGTACCAAAAAAAAAACAAAACAAAAAACCCCAAACCTAGCATCTTTTTAGCTGCAGAAATGTGTTGATAAATTCAATCTGACTATAACATATGTACTGCATTGCAGTCCCTCCAGGAATAAATTTGAATCACTATGCCATAGACTTTAAAGGGTCAACATGACATATTGCATCATATCCCCCTACACAAAAAGGAATTCACTAGCAAACATCACTTCCAAAATTGCTCCTTTATTCCCCTTTCACATTATAGTTTCTTATGAAATATTTTAGTGGATGACTTTGGTGCTTTGCCACATTTTTCTCAATCTATTTATAAATGTTGGTTGGAAAGAAAGTAAACATTACAGGACAAACACTTTATAAAAATTTGCTATTTTCATATAATACTTGAGCTGGAATTGGTTTTGCTTAAAAAAAAATAATAAACCTGGAGTGCTGTGTGGAATTGCATAAAACCTCCCATGCTTGCTAAAATACAAAAAGGAAAAAAATGAAAAACATAAACCAAATTCTTTATATCTCATCTGAGAACACAGAAATTGCATCCCTTTGAAAAGAAAAGAAAAGAAAAGAAAAGAAAAGAAAAGAAAAGAAAAGAAAAGAAAAGAAAAGAAAAGAAAAGAAAAGAAAAGAAAAGAAAAGAAAAGAAAAGAAAAGAAAAGAAAAGAAAAGAAAAGAAAAGAAAAGAAAAGAAAAAAGAAAAAGGCCTGTTAGGTAGACTCCATCCTGTACCGTATGTAGCTGGTAACAGCCTTCAGGGTAATCAATCACTGTTGTTTGATTATAAGTCAAATTGCCGAACATGCCACAAGAAGAGCGACAGCAACGATGAGTGTGTGATTTCCCCCGCTCCCCGCAATAATGGATTAAACAAATGTTTCACACCTGAAGGCTCTGGCTGCATTTGGAGAAGCACAACTGGTTTCTCAGAGGCAGAAAAGCGCTGACTGACTTGCATGCTGCTGCAGCGATGGCTGCTAATGCACCCTTCCCACCCAAAACCCCAGTGACTTGCTGCTTGTTTATTTAAATGACACTGTTGTTTGAAATGATGGGGGCTTCTTATCCTTTTGAGTCATGCATTCTCTGTCTGGGATCCTCTGTTTAGGCACTTTTAGCACCTCATTAATTACTAACTGCAACAAAGTCCTGCTGTTTTGCAACTCTATTGCCTTTGTTAAGAAATCTCAATCCTGTGTTAGAATGTGAAAGGGGACTGTTATCTACCATATGCCCTGCTTGACTCCATATTACAAAATTAGCTTTCCGATTCCTGAAATACATATACATGTGCTCTTTATATCCATACCCCACGGTTAAACAGCCTGGATTCTGTTAAATAGCCTGCCAGTAACAATGGTAGAAGCTACTGTTGCAGATGAAAAACATTCAACTCCACATGTTATAAATAAATGTTTTATCTAGGAAGACACAATTTCTTAACAACGAGCATTAAGTCCCGCTACAAAATGCTACTCTAGATGCCTTTCTATGGATCTGTGAGTATGAAAACACTCTCAAGCAGAGCTAACTATTAAAGATGAGTGGTTACCAGATTAAGCAGTTGGAGACTTTATTTTGCTTATAGATGGCAGGTTGGTGGGACAGTATCATGTAAGGAGGCATGAAATTCCTTCTTACAATGTCCTGAATGTTATTCCTCTGTATAACTTTGCAGGAACATTGAAACAGGTTGGTGCAAGAAGTTTGATCCAAACAGGGACTTTGATGGCTGTGATCATCTTCAGCAGCAGCTTGGCCTGAAAGCACCTAATTAAATTCACAACATTGAGCATCCTTGCTCAGGGTGAAAGCTCCTCGAAGTTCAGCCCCTGCAGAGACCCAGAGCCAGCCCACACAGGACTTGAGCATGAGCAGCTTGTGGGCGAAAGCAGCAGAGCGAATGAGCAGCAGAGCGAAATTCACTGAGGAGCTAGACCTAGGCACTACTGGAACCAGACCCCTCTCAGCAAACAGTGTGCAGTAGCCTCTTTAAAAACAGCGACAGAAGAAAAGAAGTGGTAATGGTAAGTGGTTAGGATATATGCAGCCAGGAGATCCCAGTTTGTGCTCATAAATTTCTGTTTAATGTGAAATGTGCAAGCAATCTTTAAAAAAAAAAAAAAGAGAGATGGAAAGTAAGACTTCCCTTTATGTGCATTAAAATTGCTTCCTTCTTACGGTCTTACACCAAGAATCTGTTCTCTTTTGCTACATGTTAGCAGCAGATGCAGTAAGCAGCCTGTGGAGTGACCCTAATTGAAGAATACTCTAACTGGGAGCCCTAGGGTGTGTAGGGTATTTGAACCCCGATTCACGCTCACACAGAAGGTACATGTGGAGCACGGTTCCACGTGCTGGCCAAATTTTATTGCCATTGGGCTACTATACTAAAGGGTACTCTGTTGAAAGAAAGGATCTGACTTTGTCCACTGATGGAGTAGACTGGATGGACAGACATTCAGCTGGGCAGAAAACCCCAGCTGGGGTGGTGCTTTCCTTACTAGCACCTCCTGCTGGCTCTCAGTTCAGAATTAATGTTGGTTCTGATAGGAGTACAGAGAGGTGTACCTAGTCCCACCGTTTATTTGAGGATCTAACTGTTGAATGTTGGATGTCACTTGCAAAATCATATGTCTATAGGGTAACATTTGTTACTATTGAGCTGAAGATGCTTCCGTATTTCATTAAATCTTGTCTTTCAAGTTGTAGCTCTCTGATGTCTAGTTTGTAACTTGTTCAATGTAGTAGATGTTGATGGTAGCTCACCAGAAGCTCCGCATTACTGAATCATTGTCATTCCACTACCAGCCATCAGCCCCATATGAAAATGAACTAAGTCCAAAATTAAAAAATCAGTGTGATTCTTCAAAGTCACGAATAGCAGTCAGAAATAGGCTGGAAATTACACAGAAATGATAAGGCTATGACTGAGGAAATGGTGTCTCTCCAGACAAGTGCAAGGTTGCAGTTGCGCAGTTCTGATGATGTCAGTGCAACACATGCGTCTGCTACAAACTCTTTGGGCATAGGGAGTGGCATCAGCTTGTGCTTAAAAGTTCTTCTCATGAGTACTGTAACTCTGGCGCACCAGAAGCAAACAGAGAACGTGCTTCTTCAGGATTACCATTTTGCAGTTTATCAGGACCTTCAATTTACACTTTGAAATAAACAAGAGCATTTGAATACAGAAGCATTTCTTGATTGCTCAGTGTTATCTGCATAATCACAAAATCAACAGAATCACAGAATGTCAGGGGTTGGAAGGGACCTCGAAAGATCACCTAGTCCAACCCCCCTGATGCGTTCATATATTACTGAGATGTCTTATAGAATAAATTTTGGTCACACATTTAGCAATGCTTAGTGAAGGACCATTTCTTGTAACATTTTAAATACCATGATAGTTGTTGTCACCTCATAAAGTTCTAATTAAGTTCCACAAGCATGGCTGTTGGAACTTTTCCTCCTGCACCAACCCTGATATTTTTTGGAGTGGCAGTGCTATAATGTCTCACTATATTTATGAGCATGGGATCCAAGACCTGTTTTGTGTGGCTCAGACAGACTCCTGTTAGCACAGGGCAGGATACCACATGTTCGGATACCCTGTGCCTCATGTTGTGACAGTGACTGCCCAGTCCCTCATCTATACCTGCTACCAGTCCTGTTAATACCTCTTATGCCTTCAGGTCACTGGAGCTGAACTGCTTCAGGATTTCCTGGCAATGAGACGGGGCTGTTGAGGACAGCTGGAACTGCAGTACATGAACTCCATCCATACTGGGCACCTTCTTCATGTCTGCCTGTTCCTGTATATGCACACTAGACAGCATGCCCATCACCCACACTGGAGTGTAAACACACACATTAAGAAACAGGCTTCGTCTCCACTCCCTGCTTTTCCAAAGGACCCTACATTTGTAATTTCACCTTCAGTAGTAAGATTGCTTCAGCGACCCCTTTGAGATATTTCTTGTCCTTACTGTTTTATGTGTCAGGCTTTTCATTCCCATTTCCTCATGATGAACCAGATCAGGGAAATGAATCTACTGGAAATAAACCTTTTTTTTTCTTTTTTTTTTTTTCTTCCCCCAGGATTTAATTTTTTCAGCCTGAAATTTCCCTAATCCAACGTGTGACTGCTAATTGCTTGGACCAGCACAGCCCAGGAAGTGGGAATGAGGAAGTCGCTTGGGCAAGTGTGGGATCTACTTAGGCTGATATTACCACCAAAGGAATTCACAGGAAACAGTGCCAAAGTGAGAAAAGAGCTCCTAACTTAGCTGTTGTGAATCTCCCTCCTAAATACTCAAATCATAGAGATGTCAATGCCTGTACAAACAAATGTGTCAGAGTCCTGTGAAGTTTTTGTTATTGGTTCCTCACATCCTTCAACTTTACCCAGTTACAGTTCCACATTATGGGCAGACACCACAGAAGAAACTGATGCATGAGTTCAAACCAGTGCACTTATTCTGGTATTACCTTCTGGGCAGTTAACGTTCATTTAGACCAAAAGCACTTTTTTTTTTTTTTTCAGCTTAGTTTATATTACAAAAGCATCTATGTTAATGGCTTCTGTTCTAGGTTGAGTATACAAATACTCAAATATGCAAAACACACAGATATGTCTTCCATGGCAATGCTGAGATTTTTTTTCTTGTAGGTATAGTTGCTTCAGGCACAGATTCTGCAGACATAGAACAAAAAGTTGGTCTGCATCCCAAAGGTTTTACAATCTGATCTCAAGTCCAAGAGACCAACTGATAGATGAATACCAGGAAACAATGACTTAGCACAGTTTGATTATCCTCATGTTGCCTCCTAAAACTTCCTCTGTGCCAAAAAGTTCTCCTTCTGAGGCCTTGCTGTTTGACTTTCTTAACTGAACTGCATCTGGAAGGTTTGTGCTGCAGAATTTGCCCATGTGTTTTTCCCACAAAAATGTTTTGTGTTTTTTGGGTTTTTTTTAACTGTGTACAATAAAACAATACTTCAGCTCTCTTCCAGTGTGATCCAGAAGACCAGATCCAAACCTCTCTCTGACTGATGAAGGGTCAAGCTGACAGCAAAAGGCTTTGGACCTGGCCCAGGCAGAGGGATAGTCCAGACCGACATGCTAATTGAGGGCCTGATCCTGCAGACTTTGATTACACTGGGATTTTATTACAATGACAGAATTGCACAAGTTGGAGATGGGAAAAATCAATTAGGTCATCTAGTCTGTTCGTTGCCAATGTGGGATTGTTCCCTTCTGCACATATTGTTAATGTCCTGTCATGACATCTTTTAAATATCTGAAGCATATTGCTAAAGATATCAGGAGGACTGGAACTTAGGAACCAGTTTATTTTTTATGAAGTACACATATTGTCATAGGTTCAACTTCTTGTTAGTAAAGCATTTCCCATCTCTCACTTCTTTTCGTTTATTTAGACTATGCAGTTGTAATCTTCTCTTTGTGATATTAGCAGCTTTTGAGAATGTTCGTGATGTTACAGAAGATTAACCTCCTAAATTGAATACAGCTAAAGAACAAATGGGCTATGTTAGGAAACACAAAGAAATGTAGCAACTGTCAGATTGGGAAATATGGAAAAGAATAGTAATGCAGACACATGCACAAACTTACAGATATATATGTGTGTGGTTTGGGCAATTTCTTACGTATTTGTGCTGCTTTGCATGCCTTGCCCATTCTTGTGCTTGCCTCTTCGTTTGTATAGGAAAAGAAAAATCTGGGGCAAAGACTGTCATGATTTGGTGTCCTGTGCAGTGCCAAGAATACTGCTGGTGTTTAACAAATACTAGAATTGTCAAATTGTGCAACCTTTACCCAGGATGCTTGCTCAAGTCCTCTCACCCTTTTTCCTTCAGCAGACATTACTGACCCAGGTCTGTGGAGATGCTACCATGGATGCCTCCTTGGTGGTGAAGTCTGACCTATGCCATCTACATCCTGAGAAGCATCTGAAAAACGAGGATCTGGTATTGGACAGAATATGCTTAATTTTCAATTTACGTATCAGAAGTAATCCAAGGCCTTTATTTCTTTACTGTGTTTCCCAAGTTGAAAAGGCAAATTAGTGACCCTTTTGTTCACTTACACAAACTATTTCCAGTCTAGAGAAGAATGACAAAGGGTTAGCATTCAGCTGTCCTGTTCACATGGCTAGTTTTTATGACTAGAGTGCCATTTTAAGCAAGCACAATATCAGCTATTAATTGAATATTAGTATTTTATTTTGCATATAATCTGAGCATCCTGAGGCCACCTTCTTTTTCTTCCAATTTATTAGCTATTTGGAAAACTGATATTAACATTTTCTAGCTGTGGAGAGTTGCACGGAGAAACTGCTGTGCAGGAATTGCAATAGTGAAACCACCACACACTATTCCTTTTTGACTAAAGGATTATTTAAAATACAACACAAACAAAATAAAAAACAATATCCATCTGATTTTACAGTTTTCTGCCACAGGTTTTAATGCAGTTCCATAAAAAGGAGGGCTCAGACATCTTTGACTTTCCAACAACAACGCAGACCATCAGCCATTCTCTCACTACCCACACTTTAATAAACCCCAAAACAGAGAGGCGCTCAAAACCACCCCGGGAGCTGTTTCTGATTCATCAGTTTCAGTTGCAAGGAAATATTACATCCAGCTCCCTCGACCATATGCATCGCTTCTGGCTCCTCATGTTCCTGGGCCTGGCGAGAGGAGACTTTTTTGGAAGCCCGATCCCCCCCAGTGCCGGGAGTCCACCCACCAGCCACGGGTCGGCATGCAGCTGTGCAGCCCCGCGCAGCCCAGCTCGGCCGCTGGCTCTGCCTCCCCAGGGCTGATGTCAGCCTGAACTTTGCCACCGATATCTCATCGGGATGAGCGACATAAACAGAGAATTGCATGCCAGAGTTTTGCTCTGGAACAAGCTCCTTCCACACATTTCAGCAATATAATTCTTCTCCTTTTATCACAGAACAGCAGTAACTGCTTATGGGTTCAGTTCGTTATTGTTGTTGGGTGTTTTTTTTCCCCTACTAACGGAGCTGGTTGGGGGAGTAACCTGGCTCTCCGGCGTCCTCTTGCTCTGCCTCTTTTCAGATCCCATATCAAGTCAAGACGCAGCTTTTGTTTTCTCCCTGGCCTATCCCTCTGCCCCTCTTCCACAGCAAATAAGCGACCTCTCTCCCGTCGCTGGTCACTCATGCATACCCTGCCCTTCTGCTTGGCTCTTGGTCAGCATATACCCCACAAGTCAGTTTTTCCAAGGCTCTTGGGCAACCTGTGCGGTCCCTGGGACTGTCTCCCAACACATCTGTCCCACACGTCCCTGCTGTAGAAGGGACACATGGAAGGCAAGCGCCTGGAGAAGCAGTGAGCAGTTTCTCAGCCATGCTTTGTCAGGGCAAGGAGAGGGAGTGCGCTCCCCATTTGTTTAATGTTTTCCTTATGTTTCTTGCAGAGCATTTATTTTTTTGACATGCTCGCTCTGCCCACTGGTGCTAATGCAGCCTGAGTGAACTGGCTGGCTGGCTGCAGGTTGGCTCACACGCGTGTCCCATCCTTTCTCTGCAGCCTTGTTTATTTATGCCACTTGCCTGGCTCACTCAGAAGTTTCCACAGACGCACTAGCACAGGAGAAGTCTCAATCTCCGACAAAACAAAACACCGAGGCGAATGTGCTTTCTTCGTGTCAGCGTAGCCCCTCGGCTTGTCTGCCGAATGGCTTTTATTTTATGCCTCTCTGGCAATCCCACCCCATCCGGCTCAAGTATCCTGGATTAGAAAGACTTTCCCCAGAGTCCTTTTCAAAGGGAGCCTCCCACAGACCTTTAAATCCCCCACATTTTATGGTACAGATATTTAACAGCTCTGAGAGGGGCAGCGGGGGGGGGGGAGAGACTGAGGAAAACAGTTACAAATAGAGTGGCTGCTCCTCACACCACTGAGGTTCCTGATGAGATCAGCGCCGTTTTATCCGGCTTTCTCTCTCATCCCAGCGATAGCCACCGAGATAAGAAACTAAGCAAGAAAGGGTTCAGTGAAGTCGCCCTTTTCCCTCTGTATCAGCCTCACCTCCCCCCTTTCTAGTCCTCAAAAAGAAACCCGTGGCGGAGAAAGGTAACGCGATACTCTTCTGTCAAACCGGCGGCCGTGCCTCGTCTAGGTGCCCCTGAGCAGCGCCTTTGCTGCCCGGGGCTCTGGTGAGGGTCCTGGAGCCGAAGACCGGACTCCGGGCACTCCAGGGCTCCGCTGGTGACCTCCGGCCGTTGGGGTGGCCCCGGGCCCGGTCCCGGCGGGACGTGCGGCTTTGCCCTGCCCTGTCCCACCGGAGAAGTTACCCCGGAACATCCCCATTCCGGGGGGGGGGAGTCAACAACGAAGAAAATCCCGAGGAGAGGGAGAGGCTGGAGACCCCTCACCCCCCCTCCAATCTCCGCATCTCCATTTTGAGCAGGGACCCGGGGGCCAGATTCAGGAGAGTGCTGCGCTGTGTACCCCCCCCTCCGCGGGGAAGGGACCAAGCACGCCGCCCCGTCCCCGCGACAAGCTGCGGGGGGCTCCTCCCCGCGGGGTGGCTAGGGGGGACCCCGGGAAGGTCTGCAGAGGAGGGGAGGCGAGCGGACACCTCCGGGCGGGGGCTGCCGGAGAGCCTGCGGAACCCTGCTGTCCGCCCTGGCCCTGGTCCCGACCCGCCC
Source organism: Trogon surrucura (assembly GCA_020746105.1). NCBI lineage: Eukaryota > Metazoa > Chordata > Aves > Trogoniformes > Trogonidae > Trogon > Trogon surrucura. The sequence goes on from CM036618.1 coordinate 60,671,138, forward strand.
CGCCCCGCCGCGGGGGGGCAGCGCAGCCGCGGAGCCGGCGCGGAGCGGTGCCCCCCCCCCCCCCCCCCCCCGCCCGGCCCCGCCGCCGGAGGATGCTCGGGCTCTGATGCCCCCGAGGGAGGAGGGGGTGCTCGACCGGGCGCGGGAAGCCTCCCCCACGCCGTGCCGGAGCCCCGGGTCTCGCCTCCTCCCGCCCCGCCCCGGGGCCTCTCCCCCGGGGCCCCGCTCCCGGAGCAGCTCCCGCATGAAGCCCGGGGGCTCCTGGTCGGCGGGCGGGCGGGCGGGAGAGCCGGGGCGGGGGGGGCCCGGCCCACCTGAGCCCGGCGGCTGGCGGTGCCCGCGGCGCAGTGTGCGGCTTTTCCGAAGCAGCGGCGGCGGCGGGGCTGGGTCCTCCTCCTGCCCCCCCGCCGCTCCCGCCCTCGCACACTCCTCTCCCACCGCCATCCATCCATCCGTCCTGTCGGCACCTCGCCCGCCCGGCGCACACACGGGCGCTCGCAGCCTCACGCACCCCGGCACCCCCACAACATGCTGCCGGCCACCGGCCCGGCATGGACCCCGGCGGCGGCTGCTCGGCTCCTCTGCGCTGCTGACTCCCCTCTGAGGTTTGCGGCAGGTAGCGGGGCGGACGGTCGGAAAGTGCAATAGGAAAAGCGGAGAGGAAGGAAAAAAAAATAAAAAAGGAAGGAAAAAAAAGGAGAAAAAAAAAAAAAACCAACCCAGGCAAAAGCCATCAAGCCGGCCAAGCCCAGCTTTGGATCTCAGTGCAGGTATTTCTGCTGCTGCGTTCATCCCTTGCTGCCTGCCACCCCGGTTTATTATTTTTTTTAAAGGGAAGGAAAAAAAAAAGAACGAAAAGAAGAAGTCGAACTCTCAACGGGTTACTATGCAATTGCGACTGATTTCTTGGTTTTTTATCACTTTGAACTTTATGGAATACATTGGCAGCCAGCACGCCTCCAGGGTACGGCGACAGGGGAGAAGTAAGTGCGAAGAGATTTATACTTTGATAACTTCTGCTTCCTCGCGTTGTGCTGTTCACCTGTCCAGGGGGTTCTCGTGCCCCCGGTGCCTGCGCGAGTGCGTTGGGAAGCAAGTCCCGCGCCGGCGGCGCGGCCGAGCGGATCTGCGGGCAGCGTCATTGAGTTGGAGGGATGAAGGCGATTTTTGATCTCTTTCTGCTTTTCTCTCTCACCTCACCGGGATGAGCAGAGCTGGCTCCGGGAAGACCTGCGTCTGCTCCTTTATATTTAAATGTCTGGTGAAGGGGAACGTCCTTTCTTAGCTCCTTGCACTTCCTAAAGGAAAAGGGCGATGACACGACAGGTAACTTTTTGCCGTGATGCCCAAAGTGTCTTTCTCCACCCCGGTTATCATTTAGCGACTGGAGAGGGATGGAGAGAGAAGCTCCCACCCCGAGAACCAAAAGTACAGATTACCGCTATAGGTTAAGCCTGGCGCTCAGCGACGAGCAATTTGGGGGTGGGGTATCGCGGCGCTACCCGGCCCGCTGGCTTCCAGCTTCCACTCGCCACTAGTCACTTCGGTGACACTGTCCGGGAAGCCCTTGCGTCATCCGTCGGCACTGCCCCGGGGCTATGGCCCCTGACTTTTTATGTAGGGTTGGGTGTTTTTTTAAAATCTCATGGGATGAAGCGAGTTCGTCCCTTCTGACTTAGCCAGTCCCTGATCAATGCCTCCTGGGTCCGGGGTGGCAGCTGGACGGAGCCGGGAGGGCCGAGGAGAGAGGAGCAGTACCTGGGGGTGCTGTCAGCAGCTCCTTGCGCGCTGCACTCCGGCGAAGGCGATGTGGGAGACCAGAGCAGAGGAGATCCCCCCCGGCATGGGGGCAGGAGGAAAATCGAGGCCTAAGCAAGCCGCCCCGTCGGGAAGGCGCTGTCCGGGTCGCCGAGCGCTGCGACCGGCGGGCGGGCTCTGGCTCCGGGGGAGCCGGCAGCACCGGGCAGCTCCGAGGACCCTGGTCCGCCGTGGCCTTTCCCCCGCTCCCGGCAGGGCCGCCGGGCAGAGCCCCGCCGGGGCACCGCAAGGAGCCGCCGCCGGCGGCGGGATGAGGCAGCGGGGGGGCACCCGAACGTGCCCCAGATCGCGCCTCACCACCCCGCCTGCATCGGACCCGTTGCCGTTTCTGGAGGGGGAGGCGTTTACTGCACATCTACCGCGGAGGGGTTGCTCGTGCCTGTCCGCTCTCCCTGACAGCTGCAGATACCGAGGAAACGTCATAAAACACGGCAGCCTGCATTTAATCGGCTAGAAGTAGCTGAGTTACTTCCTCAGGGAGGGGACGGGGGGGTTACTATTACTTTTTTTTTTTTTTTTCACTCAACCCTCGCTCCCTTCCCCGGCTTGGCATGGCTAGCCCTTGAAAGCCTCCTTTGTACGATTTGCCTCCTGCACACAAGGTCTGATTCACCTAAAGTGCCCCTAAAGCGGAGCCGAGGACGAGGGAGACCGGGGCTGCAGCCCTCCCATCCCCACGGCCACGCAGGGAGGGAACACTGAGGGCTAAGTAAAACATGTCAGGGCATCCGATTTATTATCCTTGGCAAGGGAGGGCTCCGCAGCCTCCATCGCTTCCCACCCACTCCTTTAACCCCTGGCAGCCGCGCACCCACAAGCGGCCGCTTGCCCACCCCGTCGGACACGGGTGGAGGGGTTCAGGACCGGGTCGGAGGCACAGTCGCCGTAGCGGGGACAAGTTGCTCTCCCCCTTCCCTTGGAGCGAGGGTCGAGGCCACCCCCAGCCGTCCTTGCTTCGGCGCCTGGTGCGCGTCTCGCCGGGGCAGAGCCGGGCCGGCGGCGACCTCTGCTGTCCTGTGGCGCGGCGGGCAGCCCGAGGCGGCAGGTGCTCGGATCCGCTCGGCACCGGCCCCTGCCCTCTTCCTGGGGCCACTCTTTTTGGGGAGGGAAAGCAGGTCTCCTTCTTGTTTCCCCCGCCGGTCCCTGCTGGGCTCAGGGGAGCAGCGGTTTCCCGAGACTGTCGCGTTTGCATGAGGTGGGCTCTTCGATTTAGCACCGTCCCAACCAGGTCTTTCTTAGGGCCTCTGTTTTAGCAGCGTAATTTTCGGGAAGTAAAGGCAGAAGTGTTGACTGCAAATAATCAGCTGGTTGGTACAACGCAGGGCAGGTACTGAGTACTCACTCAAAGTTTTCTGGTTAAAATTCAAGAGTTAGTTAAGTTAAATCCACAGCAGAACAAGTCGCTGAAAAAATCATGGCTAGAAAGAGTCAGAATGGAAATTTTGGCAGTCAAGACAAATAACTGTCATAATACCTCGCCTGGACATGGTGTACATTGTCCACTGGTCAAGGTCTTCATATTGGACTGGTTGTAAAACATGCTTGAGTATACTAGTGGTTATTTGTTGTGAAGAAAAAGTAGAGCATGAGTGTTTATGAAAATTATTATAAAAGAGATTATGGTCACTGCTCGCACTGATAATTTTGGCTTTAAAAATCTGTGAACCTCTATTAACGAACACTGGAACTTGAAAAAAATGACAGTGTATGTTTAAAAAGACACCTGTCAAATCCATCTACTACATGGAAAACTTTCTCTGGCTTTCTGTTTCTTTTACCCAGATAGCCCTTTTTAAGCATAAATCCTAAACCCATTGCTAGGGAGGTGGTTTTGAATTTTCATTTAACCTATGTATTTTCAAATACACCACAAACTATTTTTAAATACCATACAAACTAACTGCCCTCAAGCAGTCAGTGAGCCTATGTTTCTTCATTTTGTTTAATATATGAGTCCTCCATTCTGCGTATTATGTTACAGACTCCTACATTTTAAGATAAAGGAATAACGAAGCCTGAACTGACTAATTCAGAATATGCTGGGCCAGACTCTCAGCTGGTATACGTTGCGGTTTCTTTGATAATTTACCCCATCAAAAGGACATGGTCCTGAAGCATTACTTTTTTTGTACCTATTGCAAAAATGATCTTAACTAGGAAAAAAGTCTGTTCTGCAGTCCCCAAACTCCTACTGAAGTTTCTAGTGTGAGCATCCTAAATCTCACGATCAGTAGTAAACGCGTAGTTGACTGTGCAGAGGCAAAAACTCCTCTGAAGTCCGCTACAGAGTCCAGAGGATTGGGTCCATAATTAGACATAGCAGACGAGATCAATAAAAGTTCAAAAGCAAATGTATCATTAGCAAAGAAATTTGTTTTTACTCTGATAAGAGCAATTAAGATTAACAAACTAAGTTGTTTGTTCGGCTCTTACAAGAGACATGAATATGCAGCCGAGTTTAGACTAGCATACCAATAAATAAGTTCTATGTATCTGGCAGTGATTACAGTTTGCTTATGAAAAAGGTAGTATTAATAGTTTCAAAATATTTTGGTTCTGCAGGCTACTGCTACCCCTCAAAACTCAGTACTGACAGTTGTGCACCTTTCTCCTTGACCTTTTAACTGACGGAAATCAAGTATTACTTGCTACGGGTCTGTGAATGACCGGCAGACCATTCACCATGACCCCGTGGACTGCCAGTGAGCCGCAGACTAAATCTGGAAATCGCTAAAATAAGCAAAGTGATAGAAAAATCTACATTTGTGTCACAACTCGTACATCTGGGAGTAAAACTATCAGCGTGACTTAGTGGAACGGCAGTTCCGATGTAGAGCTACCATGATGTACGTTACCCGTAGCCCATCAGTATCTGATGTTGGCAGCTGCCTCCTGATTTTTGCTGTAACAGCACGTTCGGGGTACCCAGCGTTTGGTCCTTCCTTGGGTTGCTCCTCCATCGGTTCCTCTGTTGATGCAGGACTGCAGGTCTTCCAGCATCTGCTTCTGGTCACGGTCAGGAGTGGAGGGCTCCACTCTGCAAATGCTCTGCCTCTCCAGCTTCGTTTGCGTGCAACTACTTACGAATTCAAACTTAAGCAGATGTGTAACAGCCCGTTTAAAAACATAACTGTCTAAAATAAAACAAAGCAGGAAGGAACTGACAAAACACAAACTGGTAAAATTATATCATCGGGTTTTTTATATCCTCATGGAGGGTGTCAACAAGAAAAGAGGGATTACATTATTAGTTATAATAACACTGCATTTTGGAAGCAATTCTTTTAATAGTTCACCATCTATATAACTGATATCTACATGTATGTTTGGGGCTGGCATGGTACAGATGGTAATACTACGTGTTCTGTGTATAACATAGGTGTTGTTATTGCTTTTTTGAAAAAGAAATAATTTAATATCAAAGTGCAATATTTTAAAGCAGAAGTTAGCCAAGCAAGCACCCATCAAGTAAACCGAATCTGTCCTTAGGTGGGATTAAATTATTCAGTGTTACTTCTCTTTCAAATCATTCGTATGCCACTGATAATTTCTTTTTCTTTCTGTGATGTTTTCGTATTAGTATTGTCAGGGTGACAAGTGCATCTTTTTTACGATGAAGCTATAGTTCTCACTTTGGATGAGATCCTGTTTGTTTTGAAATAAACTAAAAATCCTATTGCAGTCATTAGAAACAAAAGCAGATGGAGATCTATTTAATTATATTTTTTATAAACTGTGAACATATTTCATTGTAGCGATACCTTAAATAATTAAATATTAGAAAATCATTACCCATATCCGAAAGCACTAGAAGTATTATAGGGATAGGTGCTTGTGTTGTTTATTTTTTCTTTTGTAACTCTATGTTCATGTGGATCTGTGCTTGAAGTATACCAACTGCACGTGGAATGATACTTGTTATTATCCCAAGAGACTAAAGGATGTTACAGACTGATTCCCGTTTCATACCTGACATCTAAATGGGTGACAATTTCAAGTTTTGTTTCTTTCAGCTGCTGAAGACATTTCCTATAGTACATAAAATTCATATTAAACTGCAAATACATATATTACCACAGCTTCTCAAAGACATTGATGTAGGATGGTATATCGACAAGCATATAAAAAGTCCTATTTCTCCTTGTGGACAGAATAAAATATTGCCATTATTAATGAGATGGTTTTCAAGCCTGAACCTGTCTCCTTTGCTTTCAGTGGAGAAAGTCCTATGGACTTCGCTGGAGCTGGAGCTGGAGCAGGCTTTTTTTTTCTGCAGAACCTCAGGAAACGTTCTGAGTTTGGAAGAATTCCTATGCTAGACTACTTGCAGAATTGCATGATCCAAATATGCATGAGACCTATATAGGAAAAGACAATGTTCTTTAGCTTTCAAAACTGTGATATATAGCCTGCTTGGGAGTCAATCTCTTTCTTAAGCATATGAAAAGAATATTTTTTTTACTACTTTCATATATTAAGCCAAGTGAAGTAAATATAAAGTTAACTCTTGAGATTAATTTCTTCTTTAAAGCTTTGTTATTAACGTATCAAGCCTTTGCAAATCCCTGGTCTGCTGATTCTTCTTGCTGTAAATTTTTAAGTAAAGATAATGGAACTTATGCCTAATAAAATCTGAGTTAGGACTTGAAAATCAGACTTGCTCATTATCTCTTGCTTAGTATGTTCATTTTGCTTTCAGTTTAATAAAGCCGGTGTACTGGCTTGACCACTGCTGTTTATCGCTAACATTAATGAGGTGTCTACTATTTCATATTCAATCATTTATACACAGTGACTATCAAGAAAACTCATCCATTAAAACTATGGAGATTCTTAAGAAGATTTTTCCCCAACAGTGGATTGTTCCTTTTGCTCTTGAAATTAAATTAAGAGTTGCGAAAGCCTGGTGGAACAGATATAAAAACTAATAAAAAATAATATTTTTTGTCTCCTTTCTAATTTTGGAGTCTGAACTGCCACAAATCACTTTGCCAATTTTTTACCAAAATAATTCGGAACAAAGCAATCTTATCAGATGACAAAAGGCAGCTGAAACCATGTACGCTTTTATACAAAAGTCCGTCTGTCTACTGTTACCACAAACATTGTTGCAGATAAAAATATTCAGAGAATATTTATTCATGCAAAACATGTTATGGATCTCAAAAAAAGAGAAAAAAAAGAGAGAAGCTGCAAGTTTTTTATAAATAATTGAATAAGTGAGTTTCTGGCGATGGCAGAACAATTACTTATTAGATTCTTTGTCGTAATGAAATCCAACGGATTTTATTAATGATTCCTTTAACCCTATTTTTGGTGTTAGCAGTGAGCAGTGCAATGAGCTTAAAAAGAAGGCGCAATTGCCCTATGGTTATACGATAGCTGACTACTAAACACTTTCATCTTTCAATTTCTAGATTATGAGCCATAGACTACGCATTTAAAAATGCCAGTGTTATTTACTCATGTGATTAAAAATAGCACCCACTGAAGCCAAAGGGCCACAAAACTTATCCCCCTCTAGTGCTGCTAGGCAAGAACTCAGCCTCAGGGACCAAACTGAACTGGGGGAGACATGAACACTGAGCTCCCACCTGCTCCGAGTGTTGCACCAATACTGCAGCTCCACACAACAGAGTAATTAGGGGGCAGAACTTAAAGGAATGCATATGGCGATACTTTTAAATGAAAGTAAAAACCCAAACCACAAGTCTACACCAAGTTCTGGTAGCGTGTTGCTATGAACTTTCCTCCTTTCAAGCTTCTCATTGTGTTTCGGTTTTACGTCCTGACATGTTTCACGCTTAAACTTGAAAGGTCCTAGATGCGATTTCAGATGTTTGATATTTCCTGCAGGGTAAAGCAGATTTTGGGGTACTGTAAAATAAAACAGGAGCTCACTGATGGGTGTTGGAATAGCAACACTGTGTGATGCCTGAGGCTTCCTGTAAAGTGCGAGGGCAGACACAACAAGGCTCAGATCCCAGAAGGGCACTTAGGTGCCCGAGGTCTGTCTGGGGCAGGATTTAAACACCTGAGTCCCTCACCTTCAAAGCCCTACTTCATTGCCACCTCACCCTTGATGCACAGGCATTTCTCAGATGTTTAGTTGTTTAAGGTGGACCTTAATACTCCCTACAACTACCTGAAGGGAGGTTGCAGTCAGGTGAGGGTCGAGCTCTTCTCCCGGCCAACTCGTGACAGGACGAGAGGGCACGACCTGAGTCAGGGACGGTTTAGGTTGGACCTCAGGAAGCACTTCCTCACGGAGGGGGTGCTCAGGCATTGGAATGCACTGCCCAGGGAAGTGGTGGAGTCACCATCCCTGGAGGTGTTTAAGGAGAGGTTGGATGTGGCACTTAGCGCCCTGGACTAGCTGATGTGGTAGTGTCGTGACGTAGACTGGACTTGATGGTCTCAGAGGTCTTTTCCAGCCTCAATAATTCTGTGATTCTGTGATTCTAACTCGAGACTTCATCTTACTGTCATTGAGCATCCACCTGGCATGGGACACTTCTGAGATCACGCCTCTTCTTCAGAGACTTTGAGATTTTCTCTTAAAGAAGGCAATAAATACATCATAACAAGTAATTAAAATAACAATAGAAAGTTCTTCCACATGGAGCACAGGAATCTACAGGCATTTGCTTACTGAATATAGCCACACACATCCCTGCTCCTGTACCCAGGCCCCCTGGGCCCTTTCCTCCTCTGCAAACTAAAATTGGTGCAAGCAAATAACCTAAGATTATTAGGTTACCCAAGATTATTAGATTACGTGCAAATCCAGGTGACAAAAAGTCAGTCTATTAGAGCAGATCAACACAGGCTAGAGTCATGCTAGATAGAAGAATTAATTTAGCTGCTAAGGTTTTGGATACAATAAGAGCAGCAAGGCTGTTGCTCTCTTCTTGGCATGTTTCAAAAGAAAAGAATATATGAGAATATATTGGTTTGCAGCACTGGGTAGCAGTGCCAGGGCACTGAACCTCCTGGACAGTCAGGAATTGAGACAGTTTCTGACCCAGCATTCCCCTGTGACAAGGTTGAGAATCTCCTGTTCAGCATGCCCAGTTTCATCAGTCTCTTTTGGAGACATCCAACTATTTCCACCTACCGAAGGGCAACTTCGATACCCTGCTTAGGGCTGCCAATTGTACTTTAAAAGAGGTGTTGATGGAGGGCATTGATACACAAAGTAGGGATGTTCGTAATAGCACCAAGTCATTCATCCCAATTCTCTCCAATTAACTCACCACATGCCTGGCTTCTCTGGTGATAGCATTTTGGTGGGAAGTTGCACCAGAGGTAGGTCTTGAGCCATTTTTCCTCATCTCCCCTACAAAGTGAGGTTCTCTTTCAAGGTGAAGGAAGAGGAGAAGGCTCTTGTGTGAACCAGAAACGTAGGAGCAACCAGCTGGTGGAACAAGATTTCCATTGCATTTCTCGACTAACATTTACAAACATCCACATGAACCAGAGCTACTAAAACCTGACACTTTAATGTGTTTACAAAGTTTATGTATGTTATCAGCACATGTAATACTCCCAACAGGATTTATTACAGGTTTCTTTAGCAACAACATTTTTTATTCATAACAGCTCAACTGGTCAGAGAGAGGAAAACAGCCAGTTTCTTCAGAGCGTGCCTCCCACGCACACTTGTCCAGTGTTATTGCGTTGCTTATTCATGAAGATTACAAACACCAGTGCCGGCAAGTGTTTCATAACCTTGTTTCCTTTTCCTAGAATGTTCATAATTAATTTCACTTTTTTTCTATGCCACTGAATAAGGAGTCACTGGTTTTGTTTTACTTTATGTTATGCTGCTGAGTGAAGAATTACCCCTCAAAATTGAACTGTGTGGGACCAAAATATATTTCTCTGACATGGGAGTCAGAAGATGTTAGGTGCATGTATTTAGCAAATACAAAGAAATGGCTGAGGATTCCAGAAAATTTTAGTATAACACAGAATTGAAAATAATTAACTGAGACCTCCTTGTGCTGGACGTGATGTCCACAGATGTCATAAAATCTAATAGAGAACATCTTGAAGGCAGGAAAGGTAAATAATTTGCACAATTTAGTATTTTGCAGAAAAACCCCGCTTCTGTTTTGCAGTCCAAAACGAAGTCTTACATTTGTCTTTTGTGTTTATGTTTTGTAAGAGTTGAGCAATTAACAAGTTTCAGAATAGTGGGTGTATTAAAAGTGAAAGTAGAATTCTGTATGTGAGCGTAGAATTTCTAACTTGTGCTGTGTCCTGGAGAAGCATTTTTGAGCCCCAGACTTTAGAAATGAAACAACTTAAACGTACTATTTAAGCTGCCGATTGAGAGGAAGCTTCAGGGTGTAAGGATTGAGTTGTGAGTCAATGTCAGCAAGAGGACATCCATGTGGCTGCTTATGTCATATGTTATTTTCTAAGAAAAGACCAAAGTAATTTTAAGGAAAAATTAAATATAAAACCAAGTTCTTCTGGGCAGATGTGGACAAAAAATATTTCTCTTTCTCTGTTGACATTATTTATTTCTTCTAATAACCTACAAAATCAGTATAATTTGAGAATGCTTATTCTCTTCTATCACTGGTTACCATGTTCTTTCACCTGAGTAATTCACTGAGATGCTAACCATGCTCCAAACCCCCAGATTCTTTCAAAGGTATGTCTTAGAACAACTAAGCTGCTCCATTGCTAACTCTGAGTTCAGTGTATTTCAGGAAATAATGTAACAAATATTGACATGTATTACAGTTGCGTGGTGTCTTAGAGGTCAAAGTGGGCTTGATCACTCCATGGACATGAAAATTATGGAGGAGGTTTCAAAAAGGTTTTGTTTCACAATTTGTCTATGTATTGTGGCTGGATGGTCTGGTGAACACAAGTCCTCCCAAACTTTATGGAGATTAGAAGCATTGGGTGGGGAGCAATTGGACCAAGGGGTCTCATTCCTATTTGCCAGGGTATGACCGGCCACAAAGGAAACTGTAAACTGTAGCCTTTAAATTTGAGGACAGGCAGCTATTCACCTCCTTCTGAAACCACATAATTTCCCAGCTACCCAGTGATCGGAGAAGTTAATTTCTTCCTCAGTATAAATCACACCTGAGTCCAGACAAAAGAGATTAATCAAAAGAGTAGTCTTCTCTTGCATTTCCGTGCTTCACTATGTAAAAAAGGAGGTTTCTGACCATAGCTACTGCTAAAAGACCACTGAACATTGTGAAAGTCAATCCATAATCTTTCCTAAAGCCCTGCATAATTTATTGAAATATAAGGTATTAATCAATGCAACTTACTGTTGCAGCCTTCCACGCTGGTTCCATGAGTGACTGTGGTTAATGCTGTGTGCACCAAAAAGGGCAGACCTTGGACACATCTTGTCCAAAAGAGACCAGCCACAGAAATTGCAGTAATGCATATAAGAGAGCTTATACAGAAGAAGAATCTTCCATATCATACTGAATGACTCCTATGTAAGTCTTCTCTTGATTACGTACTTCATCCCCTGGAGCCCACTAAGCCTACAACTTTAGTCCTAGAGTTGGAAAAACTCTTTTACACAGTCAATGCCCAGGATTTGCTAAAAAGACTTTTTCCAGCATAAGCACATAAAACACTTGGCAAAGGTGCCAGAAAACCATAAGCTTACCAAAAAGTGAAGATTGCTGTTTAAAACTAATCACAAAATATTGACAAAATTCATAACTTTGATGGAAAATACAATTTTATTTTTTCTGTCCAGCGTAGAGCCACAAAGATGGTGAAGGGAGTGGAGCATCTCCCTTATGAGGAAAGGCTGAAGGAGCTGGGTCTCTTTAGCTTGGAGAAGAGGAGGCTGAGGGGTGACCTCATCAATGTTTATAAATATGTCAAGGGGGAATGTCAGGAGGATGGAGCCAGGCTCTTTTCAGCGGCGTCCACTGACAGGACAAGGGGCAATGGGTGGAAGCTGGAACACAGGAGGTTCCAGAAAAATATGAGGAAAAACTTTTTCACTGTGAGGGTGACTGAGCACTGGAACAGGCTGCCTAGGGAGGTTGTGGAATCTCCATCTCTTGAGACATTCAAAACCCGCCTGGACGCGTTCCTGTGCGCTCTAGTGTAGGTGATCCTGCTCTGGCAGGGGGGTTGGACTAGATGATCTTTGAGGTCCCTTCCAACCTTTAACATTCTGTGATTCTGTGATTCTGTGAAATGCAAAAATACAAAAAACAACCCCATAAATAATAAATAAGATTAATATAAGTGCTCAAACATTTAGTCATCTCTCCCTTTTCCCTTACACATTCCTATCTATAGCTGTACATGGACACTTACATGCATACACAAAAAATAACACAGAGAGAAGCAAGAATTAAAGGTCTTGATTTGTTCTTAATGTGTCTGCACTTTAGAATTGTCTTAAAATTTAGGTAAAAAGGATACTGATAAGCCCAGAGAGAAGAAGTTTTGTTTCAAGCAACATAAAGCACTTTGGTTTGTCTGAAAACTCCATCTTTTCTCCCACTGTCCATTTAGTTACTGAAAACAAAATCATTACTTTTATAGAGGTTAAACCAAACATGATATAAAAAAATAAAAGTAAACTGCCCAGGAAGTGTAGTGGACCTTTTTCTCTTTCTGGTGAGCCCAGCATGCTCAGAACTATACCAGAAAGTTATATAGATCCTTCCCTTTTTGGTTTTGTACAGATAAAATCTTTCTGACTTTTCATGTGATGTGTATCACTAGGTTGGAACTTTTCCTCAGCCACTGAGAAGGAAAACAGTGCTCCCCTTGGGCAGGGGCAATGTTCTCCTTGGGTAGAGGAAGTTAGCGGTGACAGAGAAGAGTCTTTCCTTGCCTCATGACAACCCAGCCATGTTACTGCTGATGTTCCTGGGGATGTGTGTGTACCTGCACCTGTGCATGTGCTGAGAGAACAGTAAGGAGAGTTAAAAATCCCTCCCAGCGAGCAGAAATGGCACAATCATAAGGTACATGCCAAACTAACATGAGGCTTTCAATTAGGGCCTCGGCATTGTTTGTAATGAGAGTTGGTTTAGGCAGAATGAACATCTCATAAAGGTTAAGGGATTGATTCTGCTTCTAGTCACAACTTGTATCAAGAAGCAAATAATTCACAGAGCTTTGCCAGCATAAAAGTTGCATGTGCTCAGAATCCAGCCTAAATGTTTACATAAGCTATCAAAAAAACATGACGGTGGGGGATTTTTGTTCTCATTCACCAAGAAAAGGAGCAGAAATGCAATCTGTGCTTCTCTTTGCGAGGTGCTAGTAAAGTGAGTGAGGGTATTCTACCATCTTTTGTCAGAACAGCTGCAATTCTCCACTTAAAAGCGTGGGAGGGATATTTTTACTGCTTTCCCCGTGCTGTACTTACTAACCCTGCCCAGTGCTGTGTGCTCACAAGCTTTCTCCTACTTCGCTGTTTGCGTACAGTTGTCAAACTTCCCTCTTCCCTCTCATCCTACAGGAATTGAACTCAGGCACTATTTCTCAAAGTCATGACTAAAGTAGTTTACAGAGTGGGAACATACACCAAACCAGACTAGCTAAATAACTGAGCACACAGATAGACTCAAAATACTGCATTTTCTGAAGTGGCAAGTGGTAGAGGAACCCTAGATCAGCTCCATCAGCCTGCCTGATTTAATATAAGTATGGTTCATGTCCTCCTCACTCTCCATAACATGCCTGGATCCAACTCAAGCCTACTGGAAATAAGAACTACCTGGTGAATGTAGTGAACCAGAGCAGACACACCATAATCCATATGCAACTATGTTATGTGTGTATATGATAATATTCCCTTTGTCAAATGAATGTCTAAAGAATTTTTTTCACATCATCCTATCAATTCCTCTTCTTCCTTAGTGTCGCCCCAAAGGAACACTCCCTCAGTGTTCCCTCTGCCTCGGTACTCTGTTCGTACCTATAAGCAAGTTTTCTCCTTGGCGTACTTTTCCCTTTTGATGCCAAGCCACAAATTATTGCAGCTTATGGTTCTGAGTCCACGGTTTTGAGGAGGCATGGTGGAAAGAGAACTGATGCTCTTGAGCTGCAGTCTCATGACTTGATCATAGCAACAGTTTTTTTGGTGAGAGAAAAGAAGAAGTGAACAGCTTCTTTGATTTACACAGACAGATTGTAAACACAAGCATTTTTTTGCACATACAAAAAGATGTGAATCTATGGCGCCTTTGTCAGACATGGCCTGGTAGAAGTAAAGAAGGAACTGGAAAAGTTTGCGTACTCTATAAAGTAGCCCTGAGGTCTATTGAATATGAGAATATGAAGGTTGGAGTTTGGAAAGTGGTGAACTATTCTGAACGTGTTAGTTGACATCAAATGTGTCTGTGGTTGGTTGTCCAAGCACAGATAGCAAAATATTCAACCAGTTTGTCTACTGCAACAATGCGGGACCCTTCAGGGACCAGCAGAAAAGGTTTGCTGTTTGCAAGAATACTGGGGGAGAGGGGAAGAAAGTCCCCTCTACAATGCTTTGCATTTCCTCACAACTTTGCCAGGGTGTTCTGCAATGTTCTCACAAAATCCTCCTCTGCAGCTGCAGTGATGCAGTGTCACAGAAGGGATGGGCAGCCGCGTTCATCAGCCGAACTGCAACACGCAGCACTGCTTGCTCCACTCTGCAAGGAATTCTCAGCTTTTGTAACGCCTAATGATCCTGACTTTCCCTATGCTAAGCCCTTTCTCCGACACATTTAATTCCTCAAAGCTCTGCACATCTCTATTCTCTCTTGTGACAGCAGTTGAATAATGTCTGCAAATGGAAATATCTACTCCTCCTCTTGGCTTGCTGTGGAGCCATAACCCCCTCCCCCAATATATTCAGTCTAAGTGGATTTACAGAGTTAGTCTGACAGTTTCTGAAATAGAAAACCTCTGGTTAACAGCAGAGCCCAAGCAGTGCTCTCTCTATCGGCAGGCCAGTTGCTCTTGCTTCTCTTTAAGATGGACTCCCTCCGATGACGTGGGGATGGAGGAGATACCACACCCTGTCCACCCGTTGGCCTCTTGCTGAGGCAGCTCTTATGACTGCCAGTTCTTCCTGAAGTTTTTACAATGTGTACAGTTTCAGACAAACATCAGATGAAAGCAATTTGAGTCTAAACCAAGCACAGCCAGGTTTGCATTGGTGATTTATTGGCAAAAGTCATCAGCTCCTATTACCTATTCCTTGAGCCATCCAGTTCTTTGGCTTCCAGCCATTTCTAGGGCCTGATTCTGTTCCTGTCGAAGTTAATGGGAGGTTTTGTCACTGATTTCAATAGGAGGCCTTTAACTTTCCAGCTTTCTGTCTAT
Organism: Trogon surrucura; assembly: GCA_020746105.1. Taxonomy (NCBI): domain Eukaryota; kingdom Metazoa; phylum Chordata; class Aves; order Trogoniformes; family Trogonidae; genus Trogon; species Trogon surrucura. The sequence continues at coordinate 60,686,288 of CM036618.1, forward strand.
AGAGGCTTGAAGTGCTTCCAGGTTTCCATCATAGTCTGCGGTTACCCTCTTTAAGTCAATTGGACATTAACAGATTGTCTGGGTCCACACCTTTGAATATGGGAAAGCTCTAGATCTGATTCAGCTCTCACTCACAAACCAGCTCTATACCTCAGCGGAGTTCCTCTTGATTTATACTGGTGGGAGAGCGAGGTCCATCGTTACTTATGCCTGGGTCACTGCCAGCAGAACACGGAGAGAATTCAAGTCACTTGTTATCCCCTTCCCCGCACCTCTCAATCACAGAATATATGTACGTATATATATGTGGATATATTAGAATCATCTGGACTCTTTTAAGTTATTCACCATCGAAACTAACTTCAAATTCAAGTTTTAAAGTTGAAATAACAAAGAAAGAAAAAAGAGCCAGAAGGGAGCCAGCTGCAAGGGTACTCACAATTTTCATCAGTCTATGGGACACTCCTAATAACATATTTTACTACTTTGTAGTGAACTTTCTTTGCTTCTGCCATAAATATATTCCCTATGCTGTAAATGAATAGCTTGCAAGCTCAGTAAAGTTAATATAGAGGAATAAATCTTAACTACCTAATGTCAGGTCAGAAATATAAATCTTATCTAATATGCCAGGTCAGAAGGAAAGAATACTTTTAGCTGAAAATAGCAAATACTTTCCAGTGCAGAGTAGGAACGTATTTTTCTCTTTAATAAAATATGCTGCCTCTAATAAGATGAGTTGAACAGTCTCCTTTTAGAATCTCCAAAAGGAAAATAAACACATAGAGCAGAGTTAATTTATAAAATGCTCCAAAGTTTATCTTGGCAGAACAGTTTTAGGCAGCGAGATTTTTCTCCCTCTCGCACATGCATTCATACACATACACATTCACATACGCACACGCACGCTTTTCAGAATTAGGACAGACCCTTACAATAGCAAATACTACTTCTATATCTGGATAAATTCACAGATCCTTATTCAGGCAAAGCTCTCATTTTCAAATCAATGGATTTTTTTCCAAAGCAAGACAACAATCCTCGAAGCCTTTTTGTGTAAGTACAGACCTGCTGTGTCACACTGGGAGATAGCGAGTCACACAAATGCCTCCTGTCTCAGGTCCCCCTCCCTTGTGCTGGCACTTCTGCCAGCTGTAAAGCAGTGATACAGTCCCCTCCTCCTGCCTGCCCCGGGCCCCAATGTCGGGCACAGCTGGATATCCTGGTGGGTCATCTGCCAGCCAGTCGCTCCTGGCACAGTGTTCACTCCCAGGAGCTACAGGCTCCCACTGCTGCCCATCCTCTTGTTCCTCCTCCACACATATCCTGTACATCAGAGCCAAGGCAGCTTCAGGGGCTGTGGAGATGAAGCCCAACAAAGGTTTTCTTTCAGCCTCACAGGCTTAACTTTATGGTTGTTTTATTGTCCGTATGCCTGCACTCAGCCCGGGCTGGGGAGCCACAACAGTGGGGGAATACTGCAGGCTCCAGATCTAACAGCCAAGAGACTGTCCAAGTGCAGGGTGCAATCCAACCGGCAGCAAACAGCACCCTGCCCTGTGCTGACACCCCCAACAAGTTCAGAGCTTCTCCAACTCTTGCAGCAGCCATTGGCCTTTCAGACAGTTTATTTACTCCAAGGTCTGCAAAGCAGTCATTTCCCTCAAGATAAGTAAGAATAGAAGCAGTTTTATGTGGCTGAAGCACAACTCAAGGCTGGTGCATACAGAATTCTCTGGACCATCCTTGCTCAGTGCCGCCAAGTCACAGAACACAGACTCTGACTTACTAAGACCCCACAGAAGAATGCAACAAGTGTATTCGTCATCTTCCCTTCCCTTCCCTTCCCTTCCCTTCCCTTCCCTTCCCTTCCCTTCCCTTCCCTTCCCTTCCCTTCCCTTCCCTTCCCTTCCCTTCCCTTCCCTTCCCTTCCCTTCCCTTCCCTTCCCTTCCCTTCCCTTCCTTTCCCTTCCTTTCCCTTCCCTTCCTTTCCCCTCTTCTGGGAAGTTGCCAGTAACTTCCACCATTTGGTCTGACAACTGTTCTACTGTAAATATTTAGAAGAATCCATTAGAGATTAAACAAAGTGTAAGTAACTGCCCCTAAGTGATAGCTCTTATTAATGTTTGCAGCAACAGGCGCTTTACAAATGCATATGAAAGTCCTACCTCTAGGCTGCTTGTAGGAAAGGGCAAGATAGAAGGCAGCAACCAGAACACAGTGTAATTTGAGAGTCATTTTGTTATCATTATAAATAATCAGTGCAGAGACAGCATTCTGTAATGTGTGCACCATGCTTGCAAATCTTCTAGACAGCAATGAGCAGAGTGTGCTATCCTGACCAATGTATTTTAAATGATCTGTATCAGGCTGCAAAAGTACTCAGAGCCTCAGCTTGGATATATTCACCTTTCTCTGATCTGCCCCAAAAATACATAGAACCCCCTCCCCAAACAAACAAAAAACTCCAAGCTCCCTCCCAACCCAAAACGTATCAAGAATCATCATGTGTTATGGAGGAAAAGACAAGCACTGCTCTGGTGGAATTTTTATTGTGGCAACTTTTATTGCATTCTAAAATTATCCTGACTGTATTATACAGTGCCTTAAATGTTCACTGTGCAGTGTGATATTAGTGGCAGAGAAGGATGAACGCTATCACTGTGCTGGGACTGATGATGAGACACTTAAAAAGTAATGCTGACAGAAGTCACTTTCCAGTGGACTCAATTTTGAGGATAAAAAAGACTGCATTTACAACAGACTGAGATGAATGAAGATATATAAATGCATCTACAAGCCAGCCAACTTCTTTGCTGAAAAAACACCTGATACTCTAGAACACAGAGAACAGCAGATATATGCCCATGCATGTGCATATCACAGCAGAATTTTCTATCCTAACAAAGGCTGGTGATACCATGTTTTTTTTTTCATTTTGATTACATTATTAATTGCCAGTTTTCATTGAGTAGAGTGTGAGGCTTCCAACTCAGAATGGGTAAAAAAATGGATCACAAGACTTGACTCTAGTGTCCACCTTGCATTGGTTAGGTCCTGCAAGCAAAAAGGTCTGAGGCTTATCCAAGGCATTCTTGTTGCTTTCATTAGGGTGATAAGGTCTGGTACTCAGAAATAATGCATGAAAGGCAGACTTTGTAGCATCGTATCTATAATTTTTGAAGATGACATCCTCTGTATCTTTTCCTGTCCCCTACTTTAGAGAAAATATCTGGAGAGTCTCTAAGAGTTACCTGTGTTCATCCTTTCATTTCAGTTTCATAGCCATATCTGACTTTTCTAATTTAGAATCACCATTTTGTGGTGAGCTTAGATCTTTACTGAGAAAATAAATATAAGTGAGCTGAGCAATTGGGAGAGTTGGGTATGTGCCGCTGAGCAGGAACATGCTGACTTTATAAGGGAATGTACTGATGGGGTGAGGGGTAATACTTTCAAACTGGAAGAAGGTAGATTAGATATAGACAAGGTTAGTTACAAGCAAGAAATTCTTCACTGTAAGGGTGGAAACACTGAAAGAGGTTGCCCAGAAAAGCTGTGGATGCCCCCTTCTTAGGAATATTGAAGGCCAGGTTGGATGGGGCTTTGAGCAACCTGGTGTAGGGGCAGGTGTTCCTGACCATGGCAGGGGATTTGGAATGAGATGATCTTTAAGGTCCATTCCACCCCAAAACATTCTGTGATTCCATGATTTGTTGAGTACTCCCATCACTGATCATTGTGGCTTATGGAGTTGCTGTGTTTAATGTGAGAGCAGGGAAGAAAGATGAAACTTGTTATGGTAAAGTTTGGTGCTGCGGGATTCGCAGCAAAAGAAAAGGGGGAGATGCAATGTTTGTGGTCATCTGAAGCATGCCTTAGCAAGCTGAATGGAAAGGGACGTGACAAAAGAAGTTATTAACAGCCTCCTCACTAGTTCAGATACTGGGCAGGTGTCAAGAGTGGAGGGTGATGCATGCTCCAACTTCCCCTCTGTGTTGTCAACTAGTACCAGTACAAACTAAGTTACTATCCGTTCCCAAGCATGAGATGGACTCAGAGTGTAGGCAGTGACAGGTCTGACTCCAGCGAGTGCGGTGCATTTTTCAAAGTGCTGTTGTGGCAGGGTCAGCTCTAACATTTGGCTGAAGTCAGTAGCCATCTGACAAGAAATGACTGCTACAGGCTGGGTCTGGCCTTGCACCACAAAATGTTCATGCCCAAAAGTAAGAGACAGAAAGACACGAAGTCTTCTTTAGGCCCTGGTCTTTCCGAACTTGTTTATAGGCTTCCAGCTGACAATACTATTCTATCTCCAGAGCCAGTAGCCAGCAGGAGGAGAGGGAGCCATCCTGAGCTTCTTGACAGTGGCAATACAAGGGAGAAGTTCTTTACTCTGAGGATGTCAGAGCACTGGGACAGGCTGACCAGGGAGGTCATGGAGTCTCCGTCTCCGGAGACTTTCAAAACCTGCCTGGATGCAATCCTGTATAACGTGCTCTAGGCAATCCTGGTCTGGCAGAGGAGTTGGACTAGATGATCTCTAGAGGTCCCTTCCAACCTTAGTGGTTCTGTGATTCTGTGATTCTGTGATGATGATAAATATCAGGTAGGACGGCAGGTCACTTATATTCTCTGCCTCCATGTGTGCTTACATGGGAGCTTCAGGAAGTCAGAAGAGATGCTCATGCTTTAGAAAAGCTATAGAGGGGTAGGCTAGATGGCCTTTTCAGGGAAAAGGAACATTAGTAAAGAGTTTTTCTATGCTAGTGGATTTGCATAGCTGAGAGCAAATGCAGTTGTTCTGCACAAAACTCCCCTAAGTGACTGTATTAACCTTAAAATAATAACAGTAAGAAGCAGCAGTAAGAACATACCTTTCAAAACCTGTACAAATATCAGTTAATTTTTCATATTAATCCTCTTGACAGATTTGCAAGAGGGCATTGCCATAATTTTTCAAAAGATGAAAAGGAGGTAGATAAGTTCTCTTCTAAGACTAGCAGTCATCTTATTTTAAGACTCACCGACCACTTACTTGCAAATCTTGCTGAAATCCAGGTGGTCAGATCTCTTACCTCAAGGAACAAATCTTCCACTGGATAATTTGGCAGGGCTCCATTGATTTTTTACAGGACAGTGACATTTGACCCAAATAAATAAATTGACCATCCCCCTTGACTGCAGGCATTGAAAGCACAAATACCCACAACGGACCTAGTCACTGAAAGTAAAATGGCAACTCCCAGACCACCTCATTCTTAGGCAAAAACTTAAGATAGTTCAGATGGAGTGAGCCCTAGAAGTGTTTATTTGCCTCCAACGACTACAAAAGCTGGTGTCCCAATCCCAGAGGATCTCCCCCTCTCCATCCATAGAAGACTTAAGCCTGACAAGACACATATTGACTCTTGTGGAGCCTGGACATCTGGATAAATCGCGATGTCCAAATCTTCAGTGTCTTCAACAAGAGGCAATGTATCTCATCATGGGTCCCTAACTGCAGGCACTTTAATTTTTAAAATTGTGTAAAAATATTTTAGAGCTGCTAAAATGTATTTGAAAGGGAATTGAACCTCCAGAGTTCACAATACCTACTGTGGAGCCACGCTTGAATGTTCAAGGGCAGCAGATACTTTAACTATATGCCATTACAGGGCGATTGCAGGGATATTATTTCCCCTTAAGTTTGTGATGCTGTGGGCCATTCACACTTATCTTACAATGCAATGATCACAATGAAAAAATTTCTCAAAATCTGCTACGCCACTGCCGTACAGACAGTTACGACATAAGCACATGCAATTTGAGTGCAAAATTGCTCATTGAAAATAGGAGTGCTTTACAGCCACCTAGCCCAGATGTGAATGCATACCCCAGGGTCAGTTGGAGGGGGGATCCAGCCCTACGCTTCCAGAGCAGGAGCCACAGTGCAATGGGGGTGAAGGAAAAATGTAAGAAAAGAGTCTATAATAATAAGGGTAATTTTATTTCTTTCGCTCACAGACATATTGTCCGAGGAAATATACTGTTTAAGGTAATAGTGTCTCAAAGTTTTATATAAGACAGCACCTTAAAGACTCTTCCCAGATGCTAGTTTGAAGAAAAAAAAGTAGAACGTATGCTGTAGTTCAGAAAAGACAGTAACAGTGAATAACTTGGCTTGTTATTCCTTCTGCTTTTTGAAAGAGGAGAAATATTCCATCACTTCAATCCATTTTTTTTTCATGAAGCAACATTCCATTTTTACATCCTCTTTAAATTACTGATTGATTAGCACTTTCTTACTTTCCTCTGATATAAAGAATAAACAAACTGAGGAAGAGATCATATTGCTGAAGAATTTTAGATACATGTTTAGGTTTTAAAAAATGAAAAAGTACTGTTAGTTTTCTTTTACTTTGCCAGTAATTTCATATGAATGTTAAACTGCATGAAACAAGTGGCTACAACACAGCAAGAGAAAATTATGTGAAATCAAAAGGATACTTTCCTGAGATTCTCCCCTTTTCTGTCCTGCACAAATATATCATGGTAAAATCAACAAGTCTCCTACCATCTGTTTGCTTACACTGATGCCTCATCCAGCAGATATGCTACATTGAAACCTTATGAGACATAAAAATCCAATTTTGTTCATAAGGCAACAATGTGGAGTTTGTTTTAAGGAAACTGAAGTTTATTTTATTTCTGAAAACTCCTGTGAAGCAAGTAGTTCTCAAGTCACAAAGAAAATATTGAATCATCACCCTATATTAAAAATATGGCATTTTTATTTGCTTTTATCCACAATTATTTCATTTTCTTTTCTATGTCATCAGAATCAGATTGATGAGCACAATACAACTCACTGTGAGTAAGAAAACGATGATATTGCTCATGCTATCTTAAGACAAAATGTTAACAAACAGCTAGCTCACCAGCGTGTGCAGCCCCTAGCCAGGGGTGTAGCAGCAAGGGATGTCTGATGGTGCCAAGTGAAAACTGTAGGACCCACTCAATGGTTGCTTTGTCAGGCACAATAATTTATGGCTAAACTACAGAACTCTTTTAGAAAGATGTCTGACCTCTTATTCGAAGTGTGCATGCCACTGAGATTATACTGACTCCCTGAGACTGTTGCAATGATTTAACTACCAAGGCTTTCTGAAATTTGTCTTGGATAATACAGTCGAGACTCTTCGATGTCCATTTCCAGCCATTGATGCTTTTACCTTTAGTTCCAGTAGCAGATAACTTAATATCATCAGATATTTTAGGGAAAACGCTTAATTACAGACTGACTTTTTTTCCATCTAGAGAAAGAGGTGCTGTTGTACAGTGCACCTCAGGCAAGGCCAGTTTTGGAAAAGACACTCCACTAATCTAGATGCAGTTTTTCCAGGCTTTTTTACCTCTAAGTACAGGCATGACCAAGATTTTAGTGTATCTGATCTCGGCGCTGCTCTATTCCAGTGTAGCTTTTTTGGTGTTAAACTTTCATGGAGCTGTTCTTTGTTTATAAAAAGTCATAACAGAAGAACTGGAGCAGAGTCTAGCATAGTGCTCTTCCTACACTGTGATGAAGCAACTGTGTTCCTGATGGAAGTGAAGACCATGAGGACACCTCAGTTTCACTTTCCCTTACCACTGTGCCCTTCTGGGCCAGCAGCAGCTCTCAGGCATTATGTAACATCAAGATACTTCAAAGCTAAGAGGAAGAAAACAGCAGTGAGGGAATGCACTGACTCTTCCAAATCCCTAGTACTGGACTATTGATTCAAGCTGGGCATTGGTATGGCTACACCTCCCCCTTGCAATAGAAAGAGGAATAAGGCCAAGAGCAATCATGCTGTGGCGAGAGCCACGGCTTCAGCCCTAGAAGTTTCCCAAATGTCTCAGTTCAGACTGGTTATAGCAGCTGTCTAAGAGGCAGTACGCTCCACTCCTTCTCCAAACACGTGTTGTTAAAAGAGCTGCTGCAGACACCGAAGAGAAAGGTAATATGACCCCTAAAGCTTTTACTTAGGTCCTGGAGCTGCACCTTACTCGATTGCTATGAAGTGTCTTGAGGACCACAGGGTGAAAGGTCCTACAGAACTCCATGTGCATTTTGAGTCTTATTGTTACCACTGCTGTTGCTATTTGATTATATCATGTTCTCAGGGGTTTCTAAGGATGGCTGAAATCACAATAGTGTTTGAAATAACTGTATTTCTTCCTTTTCTTTTCACATGTTCATCGAAAACTTTGTAACCATTTTACCCAATCGTTTGGCCTCCTTTTCACTTGGCTTCCCTTTGAACACCTCTTTCTAATTTTCTGTGAGAACACCTTTGTTGTACTGGCTTTTTTCCATATGGAGTGTTATGTATGATGTTGGTATGGAAAGTATTACATAGTAAACAGCAGATTTAAGCTGAAAAAGATACTTTAGAGATTAATGAACGTGCTTTGATTTTCTCCTTTTATAGAACACAGTGTGATTCTCACTGAAATCAAAGCAATCTGTTTTCTTTCTTATCAGGATATAGTTTAGTAGCTCCCCATAAAATTATTTAATAATCTCAAGGTTGAAAATATTTATATTAAAAAAGCAATGAAATTATCATCTGTATTGGGTCTCCTGCCGAGAAACAAAGAAATAGGGCTGCTAACTCTAAGCACTATAGGAATCTTACTCCCAGATACAATGGCAGTGATTTAAAATCCATGAGCATTAATTTTATGAAGCTAATAAATTAAAGTAGTATACTAGAAGCCTTTTATAAGCCTCTTGAATTCACATAGCTATGCTTTTCTCTGTAGAATTAGGGAAATGAATTAATTTTTTTAATCTTCTGAAAAAAAAGAGAAAAGAATAATGCTTTTGCTCTCTGGAACACCATGAAAGCAGAGTCATTATGTTGAAACTATTTGATATTTTATTTTCTTTACGACAAAATCACCTAAAATATTGAAAAGTTAAAAACTGAAAAACCATTTAAACTTTGAATTAGTTAACAGCTGAGAAGTTCAAAGCATTATTTTCAAAGTCGGTGTGTTAAGAGCTCAGCTTTTGCCTACTTCAGGAAGATATGTGTCTGCTCCAAACACAAGAGCCTCTATTCAAGAATGTGTCCTTAATTTTAATCAGGTATTTAAGTCTAATTGAAGTCATGGGGTCTGTAACACATGTGTGAAGGTAACCATATGCTGATGTGCTTTTTTGAATGGGGAGGAATTTAAGCATGGGCTTGCATGGTAATTGTTCAGGATTTTTTTTCTGAGTTGGGTCTGGGTATGTAAAGAGTAGCATACAAGGGATCGACAAACATTGGTTAGCACAAACTTAATGCTCGGTATAGAGGAGAAAAAGGGCCTTTTATTTCCCTGAAATTTCTGACCTTTTTTGTTATTTTTCTTCTCCCTGTTGCTCTTTGCTCACCAACCACAGCCCTCGTTTGCTGTGGACAATTCCCAAGGGGAACATTCCTTGCTGGAGTAACTTACCCAGCTCTTTTCCTTAATTTACAGCGAGTACAGCACCCCTTGCAGAAAGCATAGCAGACCCTTTGGCTGTAAGCCAGTGCTAATAGCATGTTTTCCAATAATCTAATCTCTTCAGTCACAGAGCAGAAATCAGAAAGTTAAAAGAACTGGCTTTCCAACTTGTCTCAGTCTGCCTTTGAAATCTGTGCACGGAAAGGTTGTGCGAGTGACTGCAATAAATTGCTACCACACTTGTACCTGTGACTCAGTAGCTGTGTTCGTAACAATCTGATGTATACGAGAGAATCCCGTATAAAGGAAGGTTTAATGTGGTGTCTGGAACAGAATCGCACATGAAGGCTTGCTTGTGCAAAGAAGCCAGGAATTTCAGCCAAAGCTGAGGACGTATTGTAAACATCCATGAATTAAACACCTCGACACTCCTAAGAGATAGGTATCATGTCTCCTTTGCAGATGAAGAAATTGAAGCCCATGGATGACAAGGCCAAAACTTTTAAGTTTGGCTTTAGAAGTGAAGAAACAATTCTTTGATTTGACTCCTAAATAAATAGCTGCATTTTTAGACCTCTATCTGCATCTTCCACAGGCACTCTGAAAATCAGGTTCTACATGTAAGAATGAGGCAGATTAGTTACCTCATTGGAGGCCCTTAGTCTGAAAATGTGGATGCTATTACTTTTAATTTTCCAGTGCTAGAAGGAGACCATAAGCAGGCAACTTCATCAATCTTCAAATCTAACTTACTCCAAAAGCACATAACATAGTGGTGCTGCTAGAGGAGTTTCAAATATAGGGAAAGACGAAGAAACTAGATGCTGAAAGTTCACCTGTTGTTTTTATTTTCTTCCATGCTGTTTGTTTCTATCTGTACGGGACTCTGTATATGCTTGCTTTGGGGTGGAGAACTGATACCATTGCAATAACTGTTCCTCATTTCTAATATTATGCAGACTGCTGTTGTCCTACAGATTACAGATTAATAACTGAACCCTAGGATCACTCTACTCCAGAACCAAATTCACTCTATGCACAATTTTGTTTGCTGTCACTGGAGGCATGTGCTTATGGGGAACTGCTACCTCTGATAGCAAATTGCTTGACTTGCTTCATGCAACCCATGAGGTCAAGGAGTCGGTTAAGAAGGATGTTTTCATACCAGGGCACAGTTCAATCTTTCCTTTCACTTATTCCACTTTGGCATCCGCTCGTGTCATTTTTTATCACAATTTTTGCTGCAGCAGCCCGGCATTTGGAGTGGTGATGTTGCGGTCATCTCATATCCGAGCCCTGTCTCATGGCAGCCCAACGCGGTGCCGCAAGCCACTAGCCACCAGTCAAGCTGCCAAATATTCATCGTATTGGATGCTTTAAAAATAACTGCTGTGATTTCATGTTTTTCTAATATCTAGGGGATGTTTGGTTTTCACCGAAGCCTAACTAATTGTTGATATAACTTATATTAGACAGCTCTATTTGCAGTAACTCGTTCTATTTCTATCATTTATTCCGCATCAACTTAATTTAATGATTTTACAGTGTGACAAAACAGAACTGAACAGTCCTCTCTTCCTCATTACTGTAGTTATTAGAAAAATGTTCTTCAACAGAGCACTGTTGCAACGTGCCAAGGATATTTTGCAAGCTGGCTAAGGCATTCGACACCTGAAAAAGCAGCTCTCTCAGGCCATGAAACAACAAATGGATCATTTTGTTGTGCAGCAAGTTGGGGAGGAAGAGGTGTATCCCAAATTTTACTTGCACATGTAGCATAAAGTTAAATATGTATGTAAAGTTAAATATGTGTAAGATTAAATTTAGGCTGTGATCCAGTCTAAATTATGTGACTCTTACCATTGTTATTGCCGAAATACTTTAGCAAAAGTACGTTTTTAAGACCACTTGTTCAATTGTGCATAAAAAGCATCAGATATCACTTTGGATGTGCATTAGTAATATTAAATAATGTATCAGACAAATAAAAAACAGTAATCCCTGAAAGTTATAATTTATATATTAACCATTAATCTTTCCAGGTGATTTTTGTTTTCAGTTTAGGTTAAACTAGTGTCAAAGACACATAAGGCTTTTTTTTTAATACTATAAAATGCTTAATAATGCTCAAAACACTAACCCTAAATTTCCTAGGTATTTAATCATTTGGTTTATACATAATTATGTAACTATATTTGTTTGGGTTTTTTTACCTAGTTTTGTCAATAGGTGGCCTCAGTTTATTTATTTTTTTATTTTTGAATTTCCTTTTTCTTTAAAGTTTCAATTCTATATTTTACCTTTCCTTATCATCATTGCATTGTTACTATTATTATTTCAAATAAAAGCCACTCAGAGAATCACTGACAGAACAAAATTCCATTAGAACACACCACTCTTTAAAAATAAAAATATTTAGTAAAAAGCTTTGACATAATTTTGACTATTTTTCCCAAATAACTGAAACCATGTATCCCCAGTAAAGTGAAACAGATTAACTTTTAATGTTTTATGGAATATTTAATATTTTTTTTCATTCTATAGCAAGTTTGCCTGATTCCCACTTTTGAAAATCCTTGTGAAATAGAATTCTGGTCATCTCCCAAAGGTGTGATCCTTGAGGGAACACATCAGAGCAGAGCAAGACATTCATAGAGATCTTTAATCAACTATGTTGTTTCCTGGTTGCTGGGCATCCTCTCCAGGGCATCCTCAAGAGGCTGGAGCAACCTGGCAGCTTTCAGCCTTAGGTTGCAAGGGAGATGGTGGCTCCTCTTAGCATGAAGAGCAGGGGTGAAGGCGGGTGCAGGGGACCTGGTGCCATCCTGCATTGATCCATGGGGGGGTGTCTTCTATGGTGCAGATGGCAGCAAGGAGACAACAAGGGCATTTTGACCTCTGCCTGGCCCTCTTCATGCCACTAACACACACAATAAGATTGCTATGGACAAACTAGGTTTAGAGAGAGAACCGTGATTGATCGCTGCCTGTCATTTACCTGTGTGGCTGCACGGAGCTCGTCTGGTCTGTGCAAGCACTGGTTACAACAGTCAGTATCAACCCCTGCACAGTCTGAAGGTTCTATTTTTGAATGCAGACTGTCCATGAGCTTTCAATTAATCTAACTATCTGGAAAGTTTGGTGTGTCAGCGTTATACTGTTAATTGGTTTTGGGATAAAGAATATACTCTTACAGATATTACATTAAAAGTAAACGAGCAAACAAACAAGCAGTTTTAATTAATTTTAATTCGTTTTCTCTTGCAATCACCTTAGCTGATTAGCATGCAAATCCTCAGAGAAGTGGTGGTACATCACCACGTAAGAAATGAACTGTATCCCTGCTTAAGCACAAAATGGATGATAACCTTGATTTCATCACCAGCACCCCAATAATTTAGCTCAATACTTCCCGGCATGGTTTTAGTTCAACTCTAAACCGCCTGCTGTGTATCACTGCAGTGACGTTAGCTGTATTACGGTTTGGGGGAAGTGAATGATGCTTGGTGTGAGCGTTGAATTTCTTTCATGTGGGTCAGAGTGTGAGGCAGCAAAGGCGGTTGGGAAGGGAAGGCTCAGACTTCAAAGGGAGGGCAGCACGCAGAAGGGGTGATGAAACAAGCTCTAACTACGTGCCATTCATAGTTACTTCACAAGAAGAGCCAAGCGCACGGAGCTGTTGAACTGAGTCAGTTCCTTAGGAATCAGATGCCTACTTAAATCTTACCCACCTTATCACTAAATCCCAATCAAAATAGGCCATCCAATCACACTGCCCTCTAAAAATCAGATAACCGTACTCCGAACCATGGACTACCCTAATGCCAGTTAACAAATTAGTGAAATCCTCACCCTCTTCTCTTCACGGCAGTTTTACAGTTGACTTTGGTGGGCCAAGACTTCTGTCAGCGAGTCTGAGCTGACTGGTGATGAAGTCTCTTGTCTGTTTTCCATCAGAATTGAATTTGGTTTCATATCACACTGCTCATGCTTTGCAGTCAAAAACCTTTCACTTTTTTAAAATTATTTTTTTAGATTGGCATGGTTCCCAGTGGCATGAGGGAAAGGTAAAAATAGCTCGGTCATCATTTGCTGAATGCTGATAGCATATGCATGGCTGCATGGCACCACAGAAGAGAAACACTGGCTAGAGCTGCTATTTTAATCATTGATTTAAGCTTGGAATTTTGGACAATATTTTGTGTCATTGACAAATGGATGACCCGGTCAGCCTAGAGAATTTACCCTTTCTCCTCTACAAAAATTTGAGATCAGAGTTCCCCTTTGTTACAAACTGTAGAAAACAATTTTTAGAGATCTTTCAGCACTGTGATACTCCTTAGTATCTACACTATGGGTTCAAATCTTGACATGAGACTTGAATTTTAAGAGAACGGTTCCACTTCAATGTTTGCAGGCATCAGTCCAGAACAGTTCCACTACAAACAACATACTTCAGGGTTTTTAGTTAGCTTCAGTATGGTATGAATTTAATCGTTACACAGAAAAAATAATTTCATTCAGCACAAACTTTTGATCAGTTTCACTTAGGAAAATATACAAAATTGGGAGGATATTAACTAATTGACCAAAGGCACATTTCAGCAACGCCAAGGCAGTGGGCTGGCTTGCTGTCTGGCTTATTAATTTTTTAACGCTTTAAACATGGTAGTAGAAAATCATAGCTTTGACACGGAATTACAGGCTTTTGCCGTCTAAACCCTTCTCCCTAGTCCCCAGCATGGAAAGTAAAATCTGTTACATCCTGCTGTTCTTTCTGTGGTTTCTGAAACAAAACTTTGGGAGAAAAAACTCTGGTCTCAAAAGACCCTGTGGGAAATGAGAAACTTGCAAATGCTACTGTAGTTGTGTAATGTTGACAGTATGAGCTGAGTGATCCTTATACAGCTTGGAAGTACATGAGCATCTGTGTAATACGCAACAATAAAAGCCTCCAGTATGTTAAAGGAACAAAACAGGAGAAGCAGACGGGGTGAGGACAGGCTCTGCTGCCACCAGGCCAATCTGAGCACCAGCAAGCTTAGTTAGAAACATATAAATGACAGATGGAATGGTAGCATCCCACAGAATATCATGCAGAAATCTGCGTATTTCAAAGCATGAGCACGTGCAATATACAGGTGTGGTTTTTTACTTGATAGAAGTATGCATCTCCTGTAGAGAAGAGACTGGGGAGTTGCGGGAGGCACAGTGACAGTGACAACTTTCTTTTTAGAGTTCTGTGGGCATACGAATAGTGTAAAGTGAACTGGGGGTCTTCATAACAGCATCTTGTAGGATTAGAATACTAAAATACTGTCTAAATATATGTTCATCAAATACAACTTCTTTCCAAAACTCATACTTCCTTTTCCCATCTCAGCACAGATGCTTTATTTGCAAGTAGCTGAGTCTGACAAGTGTCTTGACACGATGGTTACACAATTTTTAGGTTACTACTCTTTATAGATCCCATACTTTCTCTTCTGTAACAGGTTTTCCTATCTAGACAGTAAGGAGGTGGTAATGAAATTCAGTTTTTCATTTTTAGAGAAGATTCATAATGAACAGTCTTGAAAGCTGAGTATTTGGAAACAACTACAGCTTACTCTAAAAGTAAGATCCGTAGTTGCTTACAGTACTTAGAACTTGAAGTGAGAAGGTTTTGTATGACCTGGTCCTAGCTTTACCATCACTACCAGGGTTCTTTCTGGCAACTTGCCTCAGGGATTCTCTTTGGTTCCTATACTGGTTAAACTTCCTGGATCCCTGAATTTCGGTGGTGCTCCATAGTACGTGGGAAAAAAAGTCAATTTCCCTTCTCTCTCCATGAAAAGAATTTTTCAGTTTATTTACAAAACTCTCTGGAATGAGAAGGAGCCATTTGTGGTTGCTGTGGCTGATTTCTGTTGTGCTGAAGATGCTAAGAGACTGCATAAAACTCTGCACCCCTGGTGAGATTTTTCAGCCTGTTGATGCTCTTTCTAACCAAGTTCAGGGAAAATGTGTTCTGGCAGCCAGTATACTTTTTTCAGGATCACTTAGCTAGATGTGTTTAATGATGAAGCATCCCCCAGAGATCTTGGCCATTTGGGCTGCGGGCCTCCTTGCTTTTAGACACTAGTGCAAAATGGTTACAGATAGTCCCCAAGACTGTGGGACAGTCCCATACCCATGTTTGTGTTGTTGTTTAGAACTGTTGACACTTGGTCAATAAAACAGGTTAGTTTCTTTTCCCTCAGAGAAGTGTCTCTTGAGGAGGAAAACATTCTATCAAACCAGGCATATGTCTGCAGAAATTTTTTTTCAGTCTTTTTCTTCAGATCTTTCTGATTCAAAACACAGGACACTCGAGGATCTTCTTTGTTATGTTTTATACCATAGAAGGCAGAAAAGTTCTGAATTAAAACTGAAGTCAGGCAAATCTCTGGAGGAGTTCATATCCTCTTAGAAAGAAATCTCAAAGTGAAGCACAAATCACAAAGAGAAATAGAAGACTTTAAGCCTTTAACAGTCGACTTTTAGATTGATTTTTCCTCTTCACTCCTGCTGCAGCTGCTTCTCCTTTCAAGGCCTCCTCAGATTCCTGTAGATCCAGAAGAGGCTGGATGAAGAGTCCGCATTCCTCAGCTATCACCACTGATTCACTTGCATCACAGAGAATGTACGGCCAATCCAATGCAGCAATTGCCTGTACGGGGCTTTTTTTCCTGTGCCCAGCTGCTGCCTCATCATGACACACCAAGTCCCTTGCCTCCCTGCGGGTGATTTAAGGCCAAGAGATCAAGCAGAGCTTGAGATCAGGTTTCATCTTGATCTAGGCTGGCAATCTATTTAGCAGGGACAAAACAAATGTATCAAACCCATGTCTACTTGCTCTCCCAGTGCTGCCCTACCACTCCTGGGCTTTCTTCTTGCTCTGCACTCCATGTTGCCTAAACATCAGTTCAGTATTTTTGCCCCACCATTGTCCACGCAGAGAAACACTGTCCAAGAAAGAGTCTGAGGAAACACACTGTGGTTTGCAAACTGAATTCCTTAATGACTTTCTCATTATAAGAGCTCCCTGCCAAATGCTGTTTTTGTTTGCCTAAAGGACAGGCCGCATGATTAAGAGTTGCTGTGCTTTACATGAAGTATTGTTTTCAGGCCGCAGCCACAGGCATCTGCTTCTCTCCAGGCGCGCGCAAGAGAAATGAACACTGGAGAATGCACGGGGCTGATCAAACGGTAGAACCTGTGGAATATTCCATCCCAAATCCCCCCTACCACAAGGGCTAGTGTCTGTGCAGGTGTCATGCTGGTTAAAGCCGAGGCAGGACCTGGGTCTCATGGCAAGGGGCAACCCAACCAGGC
Organism: Trogon surrucura; assembly: GCA_020746105.1. Lineage (NCBI taxonomy): Eukaryota > Metazoa > Chordata > Aves > Trogoniformes > Trogonidae > Trogon > Trogon surrucura. Next base: position 60,703,106 of record CM036618.1, read on the forward strand.
AGGGTGAATTCTAGAGCAGCTCTGCTGTGAAAATTTTTCCTGTGAGAACACACAGGCCCAAGAAACCAGGAGTAGCAGAAACTCTCTAGTAGGGATAGATTTCATGTGTCTAGGACATCCATTTCAAGAGTAAGCCTCTAAATGTACATCTTGTTGCGAAAGATAGGTGATGAGACAGTGTACCTCAGCTGCAGCAAATGGGTAAAAAATATTCTTCTACCTAGAGTATTTTCTTTTTTTCTTTTTTTCTAATACCATAAATTTTACCCTATATATGAATCAAAACTGATAGAAAAAAATTCATTGCAAATGTTTTATAATTTATTTGCTGAATGCCTTCAAAATCTCCCATCCTCTCGTCACTGAAAGTTCAGATACAAATTCAGCTCTTTGTCCCGAACTTCCTATTTTCAACAGAGAGACCACAACTCATTGTTTCCAGAGTAGGGCTTTGGAAAATATTCTGAGAAAGGAAAATCCCCAGTGATTTCATTTGCTAATGAGGTTTAAAACTAATATCTGGACAAATAACTTGCACAAAAAAGGGGCTCCAAGACAAAAAAGGCTCAGAGTGCGGCAAGGGAAGAGGATAGTCCAAGAGAATAGTCCCCTGAGGCCCCAGAGGAAGTCAAGATAAAGGAGGAGTTTGCCCTGGTTGAGGAAGACTGGGTTAAGAATCAGTCTGAATGCTTAAACATTCATAAATCCATGGGCCCTGATGGGATGCACCCACGGGTGCTGAGTGAGTTGGCAGGAGTCATTACTAGGCCACTCTCCATCATCTTTGGTAAGTTGTGGGCAACAGGTGAGGTGCCTGAAGACTGGAGGAGAGCGAATGTCACTCCACTCTTCAGAAAAGGCAGGAAGAAGGACTCGGGTAACTACAGACCGATCAGCCTCATCTCCATCCCTGGAAAGGTGATGGAACATCTTACCCTTGGCATTGTCTCTAGGCATATCAAGGATAAGAAGGTTATTAGGATCAGTCAGCACGGCTTTGCCAAGGGGAAGTCATGTTTGACCAACCTGATAGCCGTTTACGAAGACATAACCAGGTGAATGGATGGTGGCCATGCAGTGGACATGGTCTATCTGGATTTCAGTAAAGCATTTGACACTGTCTCCCACAGCATCCTCATAGGTAAACTGAGGAAGTGTGGTCTGGATGACCAAGTAGTGAGGTGAGTCACTAATTGGTTGAAGGGAAGAAGCCAGAGAGTTGTGGTCAATGGGGCAGAGTCCGGCTGGATGCCTGTGTCTAGTGGGGTCCCTCAGGGGTCAGTTCTGGGGCTGGTGCTTTTCAATATATTCATCAATGACTTGGATGAGGGATTAGAGAGCACTGTCAGCGAGTTTGCTGATGACACAAAACTGGGAGGAGTGGCTGACACACCAGAAGGCTGTGCTGCCATTCAGAGAGACCTGGACAGGCTGGAGGGCTGGGCAGGGAGAAATCTTACGTGGTTCAATAAGGGCAAGTGTAGAGTTTTGCACTTGGGAAAGAATAACCCCATGTGCCAATATAGGTTGGGGACTGACCTGCTGGAGAGCAGTGTAGGAGAAAGGGACCTGGGGGTTCTAGTGGACAGCAGGATGACCATGAGCCAGCAGTGTGCCCTCGTGGCCAAGAAGGCCAATGGCATCCTGGGGTGTATTAGAAGGGGAGTAGCAAGTAGGTCAAGAGAGGTCCTCCTGCCCCTCTACTCTGCCGTGGTGAGGCCACATCTGGAATATTGTGTCCAGTTCTGGGCCCCTCAGTTGAAGAAGGACAGGGAACTGCTTGAGAGAGTCCAGCGCAGAGCCACAAAGATGATGAAGGGAGTGGAACATCTCCCTTACGAGAAAAGGCTGAAGGAGCTGGGACTCTTTAGCTTGGAGAAGAGGAGGCTGAGGGGTGACCTCATTCATGTTTATAAATATGTCAAGAGGGAGTGTCAGGAGGACAGAGCCAGGCTCTTTTCGGTGATGTCCAATGACAGGACAAGGGGAAATGGGTTCAAGTTGGAACATAGAAGGTTCCATAAAAATATCAGGAAAAACTTTTTCCCCGTGAGGGTGACAGAGCACTGGCACAGGCTGCCCAGGGAGGTTGTGGAGTCTCCTTCTTTGGAGACATTCAAAACCCACCTGGACGGGTTCCTATGCACTCTGCTGTAGGTGTTCCTGCTCTGGTAGAGGGGTTGGACTAGATGATCTTTTGAGGTCCCTTCCAACCTCTAACATTCTGTGATTCTGTGATTAACTTAGTATCTTCTCTGATCGCCAGTATTTAGGATTCATACAAATGAAAATGGAGAGTTGGATTTTAGATTTAAAGTCAGTCATGAGCTTGCACTTCTTAAAGTGGATACGCGTTACTTACCAATTCCTGCTGTTGACCTAAGTACAGAAATTTGAAGCAATGCTTAACACCAAGTGTACCATGACTGGGTTTCACTAGATGAGATTTATGTTCCCAGCTCATTGCAGCACATCACTTAAACTCTGAACTCACAGTGTCTGATTTGGGGGGAGGAAAAGGGATAAAAATTGTCTTGCTTCCTCATGGTTATGGTGAGTGCTGAATTGCTCAAGATCTGCAGCCACTAACACCTTGCTGCAATGAGAGAGGAATAGGAGGGCCAGTTCTGTACCCCGCAACAGTAAGTTCCCTCCCTGTGGCAGAAAGATGTTTCAGAGACTGAGTTTGCCCCTTTTCCTTCTGGAATCCCTTTGAACCCACTTGGCCTCCACAGGAGAGGTGAGACCGGCCCCTACCTTGCAGGGATCCATCAAACGCCTGGGTCTGAGTAGGAGAGGGAGGAGGCTGAGAGGTAGTGAGAACAAGATCTTCAGCTGGAGCTTGGAGATGTCTTATTTCAACCATGCTCATTTTCTAGACAAAAATATTTTTCTACCTCTCTTTATTTTCCCCCAGGCTCAATTACAAAGCCCAGTGCTGTGCTTTCAAACAGTACCAATTTCTGGAGCACTCAGCTGTCCCTGCTTTACTTCTTGCCAGAGCCAGAATAAGGGTCTACCTAGCATTCAGAGCAAGTATAATGAGAAACAGCTTCATTATACAGATACAGCATTCTAGGAAATGGCAGGCACAATAGGAGATAATAAAAAAAAAAGGATCCCTTTAACAACTTCTAAGAGAAAAAATTTCTTTCTTAATGTAAAATATCAATTGCAACTTTTCAATGAGACTTTTGCTTTATGCATTTCCAGGAACAGGAGCTTGTTGTGCTTCACACGCTGAGTTATAACACGGCACAAAATTTACCTTTAAATGGAGCTTGACTTATCTTACCTTATTTCTTGCACCATTAACAATAACAATAAAATTCTCCATATGAAACTACAGGCTTTTTTTTTTTTTTTGGCATGTTATATGTATGAGATGTATATGAGATGCATGAAAGGAGGCAGAAATTATGAAAATGGCTAGGAGTACATTTTATTTTATGCTTAATACTTCTGGAGTTAAAGGGAAGATAGAAATTGGCCACGTAATGGATCTTAGCTATAGAGAATTATCATCTTTCGGTAATGAAGTATCACTTGTCTCAAGGGCTCACATACACAGCTTGACCTTAGAGCAGTTGCACATAATGATTTCTCTGTCAAGAGAATATATTCATAACAACATGTCACAGGCACTCACACATAATATGTTTCCCATTAAAATCAACCATCCATATTTTATATAGCAGCTTTGATGACAAATATTTTGTACTTTAGATGCTTTTTCTTCCCTCTGTCGGCCTTAATGAAGGGAAGTCATGGATAGTTTTTAAATAATGTCGGCTTCATAGAACACATTACTATGTCTGTCTCTGAAACTAGTTTCACACAAGAGCCACAATACAGGGGAGAGAGAGAGGACATTTTCATTTATATAATGTTAAAAAGAAAGCAGATTTTTCAGACTCTTAATTCCAAAATCAATACACTCTTTTGGAATCTTCTCTGAAAAAAAAATGCTATACTTATTTAGCATGTTTAATTCTGAGAGTCTGGTGAAAGCAAGTCAGATAACTTAATTGGAGTTGCAGCTTCTCACTATGCAGAATGCCATTTATTCTTACAGTAGTGGTATGTCCTGATGGTAAAAACACTTTCTTCCAGGTGATCCTACAAAGTGAGTGCCTTGAGGGGCACAGAGAGTTGGATCCTTATGTTATCCTTGAAAATGTTTGTCTGCAGCAGGGCCAAAGATCCTTCTTCTCCTACATGTTCAGTCCCACTGAGAGTAATAACCCTCATCCCATTAATGAAAGAGTAAAAGTTCAATTGAACTCCCTTTGAGGTTTCTCAGATTGCAGGACTGGTCATTGAAACATCAGAGTACAGAGGATTGCTTTTCTCATACATGGGCCATGTGTCTTCTGCCAAAATTCTAGGTGAACAAAGTACAGAGGTGTTTCTGAACTTCCCTGCCACCAGGCAAACTCCCCTGAGCTAGCAGAGTGGTGGCTTTCAACCTGTAAGCCATGGGTTCTGATCCTCTAAGGCATCCACAGAAGGGAGCTGACAAAAGCAAGTTCATTGTGTATGCAAGACCTTTAGCAGTGTCTGCAGATAAAAATAAAACCAAAACACTAAAACAGGCAAAAAATATATGGCACGTGCATATTCCTAAAATTATCATTGGCTTGAGGAGATTGCAGAACAGGAAGACAATAATATTTACAAATAGGTTTTACAAGTGTAAATGAGGAGTGAATTTCTCTTGCTTATGAAATATAATCAGATGTCTCAGGTTGAGAGATGAAAGTTTACACTTAGAAAAATGCCTGGGTTTTTCCTACTAGTCAAGGACAAAAAGGAGGGGACACAAGTTCTGGACCTGTTTGATGCGTAATTATTTTTTCCGATCCAACCCCTATTTAAGAATGCAACCAAGAAGGAACTAAAAATAAGTAACAACTTCTGAAGTACAGGAAGATGCAAAACTTTGCTCTCTACCACTGAGAAGTATATAGGCCGATTAATGTCTGCTGAAAAGATAGTCTGTAATAGCATCCTCTTTTCTGCTACCCCTAAGCTCCTAAAGAGGAACTGAACAGTCTTAAGCAGCAAGTGTAATAAGTTTTCCTCTCCTTGTCTGAAGAATTAGAACAATTCAACTGAAAAGCAAATATAATCCTACCTATGCTCCACGCTGGGACTGGAGCAGGGTAAATGCCACAGTTAAGCCTGAACATCAGGTTGTAATTGTTAGAGATTAAAAACATGCCAGAGAGAACATTCCAGGGAAAGGAGGAGGGTGAGAAGGATGGGTCTCCCATGTCTTTTTATTAAGGCAAATTAGCATCAGGATCTACAAGGGCATATTCCTGCACAGCAGAACTCAATCAAATGGCATTTAGTCAATGAAGGAAATTAGACACTAGGTTGATTTTTAATCATCCAGCTAGGAAAAGCAGAGATAAGTGAACATGTATTTATCTGCTGAGGCAAATGCCCATAAGGCAGAAACACCACTGAAAATAAATAAAAGAAAAATAACTCTAGTATGCTGCTGTTTCACAAAACCTATTTCAAATGTGGCGGTTAGCCACTTCTGCAAGATGTGAGCACATCAGCTGAGCTTCTCATTTTTATGCGGATTAAATAATCGTTGAAATGAAAAGTCAAGTCATAAAAGACACAAGAAAAAATGAAGCAATCTTTAAGAGCTGTCAGAGAGATGGATGGTCCACCCTTCCAGCTACAGAGGAACCATTATTTCATGGTCTTGTCTAATACCTTGTTCTCTTACCACTTTTTTTTTAATGCTTGTCTTCTCAGTGCATCCTAACGTGAGCCAGGGTTGCCAAGGAGGGTGTGCTACATGTTCTGACTACAACGGATGCCTGTCATGTAAGCCCAGGCTCTTTTTTGTTCTGGAGAGGATTGGCATGAAACAGATCGGAGTATGTCTTTCCTCGTGTCCAAGTGGATACTATGGGACACGGTATCCCGACATTAATAAGTGTGCAAGTAAGTGCTGGGGAAAGGGGAAGCCCATGGATTTGTTTGTTCTCTCTTGAATGCTGTGTTCCCTTAGGAGTCAAGCCAACGGAGAAGCAGACGGACAGGCCATGCCTTTTCTTGTTCAGTTCTTTCACAGTAGTGCAGTAAATACTAACCCAAGCAAGAAGTTAAGGTGAAAGATCACAAAACGGCCCAAAGCTCAGGGATCCCAGCTCTGCATGAATGACCTGCCTAGGATTCAGGTGATGGTCTCCTTCTCTACAACTCCATGCGAAAGGGAAGTGCTGATGGGTGCCAGGCATTGCCCTTTGGAAGCATGAGGCAGCAGTGGCAGCTCCGAAGAGCAGGGGCCGAGGGATGCTGAATCTCAGTGGCTGGAGCCGCTTAACCCACTGCCCTTACCCACTTGACCCTTGCAACAAGGAGAAGAAGATGGCAGGTGGCATTCTCTGGAGATGTGGTTTGCCCTGGTCTCTTTGTACCTTGTCTCACACTCAGTGCTATCCTCTCAATGCCTGTAGCAGATGGCCAGGTTCCAGCCTCATTCAGGGAAAGTTAACAATTCATGTTTCCTCTGGGCTGGGAGAGAGAGAACCCAACTCTATTCTTTACCACTCAGGAAACATTTTGACCCCACTGTGTATTTTGAACCATAAACGAACTGGAAAAGATTGCAATGTCCTCCCCACTCCTCTTTTTGTTGTTGAATTCACTGTTTTTAATCCCACAGGTGATAAAAAAACAGAGTGACGGCCAAGCAACTCTCCCACTTTTCACCTGGTAATAAAAGTTATTTAATGAACAGACCCCAGAGTAAAGTCTTACAGAGTAACTTGAAACTGTAAAGTATCTGCTAAATTTTTAATAGTGTGTGGTCTTGCATATCAGACATGAGCTGTGCCATGCACAAGTTTTTATGTATTTCTTTTAAAAATGTCTGAGAACTGGGAAATATACCCCTAATGCCAATTTGGGGAGTCATATAAAGAATACATGAATTGATGACAGGACATCTGATTGAACATCAGGGAGACATTTACAAGAAGAAAAACACACTGATGCAAAAATCTTAAGCAGATTCTAAATTCTGGCATATTTTTATTTCTCCTGGATGAATAGAGATAGATAGCATGGAACTGGCTCTTCACCTGTGCCCTGTGGGGTTAATCAGTACCTGTGCTGTGTCAGCCTAGGGCAGAAGCAGTATATTGTTATTCTGATGTGCTGTGCTCTGTCTTCTGTTTGCATAGGTCTGCAAGAAGACAAGCAGTGTGAGGCTGTTCAGCATCAGGCCATCCTTATTAAATCCTCACTCATGTCAAGGTCACCTATAGCTGGCTGCCCTCACTGTGTGTACAGGCCACAAAGAAGATCTAAATATAATTTGCTTCCTTTGAAGATTGTTTAACATTGGTAGAATTGTGTGATTTTGGTATACGCAAGAGAGCCCACAGCCTTTTGTGGCAAAGAGCAACAACGCTGTTTACTGTTTGCATTTCAGAATGTAAAGCTGATTGTGATACCTGCTTCACCAGAAACTTCTGCACAAAGTGTAAAAGTGGGTTTTACTTATTCAGTGGAAAGTGCCTTGAAAAGTGCCCTGATGGGCTGGAAGCCAACAATCACACGATGGAGTGCACTAGCATCGGTAAGTCTGGTCACCCTGTGCCCTGCCTGGTTTTCTCACATGGGATGGGGGATCTAAGGAGGGCATGAGTTGTGAGATTAGTTACATTATAAGGGAAGTGCAACTTAAAATGGAAATGTTCTGCATCACAAGATGTATTCCCCAGCACAACAAAATCAAGGTAGTTCCCAAGCCCGCCTTTTAACAAGAGGCACAAGCTTGGCTGTGCCCCACAAACACAGTAAGGGCAATTTTGCCTCAGGAAACAAGGCCTGTTTGGTCTTCTCTGAGGTAGAATGACATCCATCTCCTGCTTGCTCTGTTACAGTGTTATGCAGCATCACTGAGGTCAAAGGTTAAAAAATCTTAAGCCAAACCCTACCTGTAGTTGATATATTAAAATGCTAATTGCTTTGCTTTAGCTCCCTTGTACTGTCTGAGTCTTCACAGCATGCGTGTGTCAACATTTTGAAGGTTGCCTTCACAAAGGTGAAGGCTAGGAACTAAAACATTAAAGAAAAAACCCACAAAAAGCCAAAACAGTATATGTGCATAATCACCTGACTCCAGAAACTGAGGACTAAAATAAAACAGCAAACAGTGTGGCACTGCCACTGAAGGAATGAGATTGGCGACACCGGTTCTGTGACTCACTGGCTGCGGAGAAGAGACCTGCTTTTGCATCTCTCCAGTCTCTGACTCACAAGTTCCAACTATTCATGCTGGGGCAATTTTGGAGGTCACCACACCTAACTGCTCTATCCTTCTGCCACCTCTCTGGCTGAAAGCAGAAGGAGTGATACATTTGCCTCCACGCTGCTGCAGTTGACGTCCCCTCCCATGGGCATGCCGAAGCTGCGGCAAGGTTCAGCTTATTTTAGTACGTTGGCTGTGAATTGTGGTGGCTGAGGGCTGTGAACTGTGGTGGAAGCGGTAACCTCTTCAGCCACCAGCAACCAGGGAGCACTTAGCCAGAGTCTGGCCATGATGGAAAACTCCTCCCCCACAGTATCATGCACATAGCTCTGCCTGGCATCACGTGTTTTAGATGGGAAGTAGCGCAGGATTAAAACCAATGCACAGTAGTTTGGCATTTTCCTTCTCAAATACGTATCAGTTCCAATGGTAATGACACTTTTTGCCATTTTATTTTCAACTAAAGACTTAAATCTTTGAAAGAAATTTGAGGGATCGTTTTTGTTTCTTGGTGGCTGTTTCCAAGTGCTGTAGACTTAGCTGCTTTAAGAATGAGTCAGTCTCAACTAGGAAAAGCCATTTAAAGCTACGGAGGAAAAACAGAACCTTTTTGTGCACGTGAAAGCCAATTATTTTAACAGAGAGCACCAGTGTAATATGAAAAAACAAAATGACCCACATGACAATTCACCAGAGGAAGGCTTAGAGATTGCCTGATGTCAGTTATATTTTTAGGTTCTGAAAAATTTGGAAGTAAATTCTGGAGCTGGAAAAATGTTGACTTACAAATTCCTCCTTATAGAGGGGCTGGAAATCTTTCCATCTTGAGAGGTGGTTTATAGTCTTGAGCACGCATGTCACCATAAAGTAAATACAAATGTTTATTGTCCTTTATCCAGAGAAGGATACTGAGGAGATGGCACCAAAGGATAGTTAGAAAGAGTATGTTGTTAAGCTTCCAAGGTTACTCCAATTTTTGTCTACGCTGTTTGGACAAGCATCCAGCTGCAGACCTTTTGAGTTCCCAGTAGTACGGGATATGCATTCAGATGACTGTGATTCGTGATTTAGAAACTGTGACCTCCACTTTTCTGAAAAGCTTGCACGCCCTGACCCAAATTCTCCTCTCCTTTGCCTGCTTACAGCTTGAACATGCTACAGATGATGGCTCTTTCACTATTTAAGCTGAATACCAAGCAGCAGATCACCAAAGATACTTGATTCTTAATGTAATGCCTTTTGATATCAGTTGGTCCTTTATAACTCCATTGATTTCCAAATTCAATACCTCTGAGACAGCTGCAGCAGCTTGACCCAATGACTTCACTTTCCTTTCGCATAGGCATGACCAAAGTTTAATTCCACTGAAGCTACACGGATTTATACTTCCACAAAACCAAAGCAACCTCAAAACAAGCCCTAGTAGCTGATTTAATTGAGACCAATTGTGTTGTTGTTGCTCCGTTTCAGGAATGGAATTACACAACACTGAGTACAAAATAGTAATCGACATAATTGTTTGACATTATTTTGTGCAGTGTATCCTCAGCAGCCCAATTTCTGTCAATTCACTGCTGCAAATCTGGATTAATTACATTAATTTTCACCATCTTTTGGCTGATGCAGAATAAAATTAATGTACCATATGCATTGTGTATTCAAAAAGATATTGGCCAGGCTCAGCTTGTCCTATGTTTGTTGCAGTGCACTGTGAAGCTAGTGAGTGGAGTCCATGGAGCCCTTGCACAAAGAAAGGAAAAACATGTGGTTTCAAAAGAGGAAATGAAGTAAGGGTCAGAGAGATCGTACAGCATCCGTCAGCAAAGGGCAATCCTTGCCCAGCTACAAGCGAGAGCAGAAAATGTATTGTACAAAGAAAGAGATGTCAGAAGGAAGGAAAAGGTACCATGTTATCATCATCATCCTAATAATATGAGATCGATATTGCGCTTGTTTAATAACTCACATCTGAATTCCCAGGCCTCAGCAGCAGGCTTCACCAAAGCTGCCAGCAATGTGATGTTCTTTGGGCTGGAGAGAGATGTGCCCTTGCCTGGAGTAAATAAAGTCCTAACGCTGCTCAAAAAATGCTCTTTGTGTGATCTAGAGAGGACAGGGTGGGCTGACTGGGGGCACATTGTCTCTTGGTTCTGCTGAAAAGCTGCCAAGACGAGGGGTTGCATGTGGAGCTCAGAGCAAAAAGATCCAATGTAAAATGTGTCATGGCGGGAGTTGTTTGTTGGGTATCAGGCTTCACCATGGGATTTCTCCAAATCAATTCCTATTTCATGCTTCCCTACAGGTAAGACCATAACTTTTGCAATTGCAGTGCTGTGGCCTCTCTCCCACTCTGAACATCTTCTGCTAGCTCTGGCTGAACAACCTGGCCTGATCCTGCCATCTGCATCTGGCTCATGGAGTCCCAGCGTGGGAGAAAGGCCACAACACTGCATGGCAGCCAAGGGAAACTCCACTTGATTTCACCCAAGAGTAAGCAAGAACGTCAGCAGAACTGCCCCTCCAGGCGAGCCAGCCTCTTGGACTTATTCACCCGGTGAATGTCAACTCAAATGTTAAGAATGGAAGATGCTTAACAAGTCTATGAAATGATAGTTTATACAAATTCCACCCAGTAGAGATTGCTGCTCCATTGTTCCCTTTTCTCCCCTTTTTGCAGCAAGGAAGTTACCTGCTCTGTACCTGGTGCAGTTACTATGGTTGTCACACGAGTGTCAATGGGATATTTCCTTTTTTCCACCCCTTGCATTTTCCCCATCTTTCTCATTTCCCCATCCCTTCTGTTTCCCTCTTTCCACACAACTCAAAAGTAAGGATGGGTGGAGCAGCTGCTCCCTGTGTCACCATCTGCGAGCCAGTGTGAGCTTCTGGTACCAAGTAGTAACTTACTGTTTCATTGTTAAATGATCATTAGGGCTGCTGCAGATTACCTACAGAAACGTTAAACGGGTTTGGAGTTTGTAATCCTTTGGAAGGTTGGCTTTTTCCCTAGGGATATACCTCATGAGAAAAGAACTAACATTAGAAGGAAGATTTTATGAACCAGATAGCTACAAGTGCCTTTCCCTCACCCAAGAGCTGGCTAAATCTGCTGATTTATGGGAAGTTATGGGGTAGGTGTCACCTCCTCCTCCTTGTGTCAGGCAGTGCCCTGAAGAGGTAAAGAGGTGCATCTGACTCAGAGGAACAGCCAACACAAGCTAATTATGGATTCCATGACGCTTAGAATCTATGACCAAAACGTCTGTGCTTCTTCTGCTCTTGCACAGTGATATAACTTGAAACATAGCCTTTCATTAGCCCACTCTAGCTGGGGGAAGAGTCCTTTTTTTCTACCAAATCTAATTTTGCCAGAGAAGAAAATATAGGACTGAACTGTAATTTTGGAACTGTGGTCTTTTGAGGTGATAATGACGTTGCATATTTGCTCACGGCAATTTGGCAACCTCTTCAGATTTCTCTTTGAGAAATGTCTTCTGTTCCTGTGTAGTAAGTACTTGAGAAGAAATAACTCACGTATTTTACTGTCAATTCTTCTTTTATGGGACCTGAGCCAAACCATACTTGAAAAATACTGCACACCACAAGAATCCATTCACAGTCATGAATCCTCTTCTTTCTTTTTTTTTTTTCTGCAATGTGCACAAAAGTGGGTTTTCTCCTTCCTTTTGAGCAAGTCACAGACTATGTTCTAGCCTTTTTTACACTCCATAGACTATTCCTTTGAAACTAATGCAGGCAGAGGGAACCTATGTTCCAGTCCTACTCATTCACTCCCATACTCCTCAGTATCCACAAAAGTCTGTCTCATTCACTTGCGTACACCTTCACAGGTAGATTTTTTTTTTTTTTTTTAAAAAAAGACAGTTCTTAGAAAACACACATGAAACATTAGGTTAAGTATCTTTAAGGGATGGATTATGGTGACAAGACAGGAAAACTAGAATTAAGCTAAAAGGTTTTCCTTCTGTCCCTACTGGAATGGGGAAATGAAGATTTCCAACTTAATCTCCAGGCAACTTATCTTCCCTACTGCCACTGTCACTTACTACACAGAGAGAAGCTCCCATTCCGTTTTGAACAACAGAATAATTGCAGGAGAAACCAAGCCAGGCTCAAGCTAGCTGCATCCAGTCAGCGAGTGCAGAAGGAGGTAACAACAGAAAACATTTTGGGAAAGGGAAGGGAAAGTAAATACATTTGTATTTACTGTTAGGAAATTTTGTATTGTATGACTTCCCATTGCCTCTCAGGCATTGCTTTGGAGTTTAGCTTTCATGGCATTGCCTTCTGAAATCTAGCAGCAGAACCAGCAGTTACCAGCAGCGCTGCTAATCTTTTCTCCGTGGCTGTGAAGAGAAAGTCAGCTCAGTCAGCCTCTGCCATTTCCATGTTGAATAGATGTCTGTGGCCAAGGGAGTTAGGGCAAAGACCACATGATGACGGGGTATGCTCGTCATAGATGCCTCAACGACTTTGCTCAAGAAGCTGAGGTCAGAGACAGGATGTTAGTCAAGTCACTGATATCGCACAGAGGCAAGGACATGTTTCTGGAACAGCTACACAAAACAAGATAAAATGGATAAAGAGGGTTCTTTTGTTTGTTTGTTTCCATCTGCTGGTGTTTCATTAAAGCTGGTGAGATCTCTTGCAACTCTATATTTTCCCTCACTGGCTATAAAATGAAGTTTTACTGGGAGAAGTATTTTCAGAATGAATGCAAACAAATGGAAACAATAAAGTTACAAATAGCCCACCTAGCCTAAAATGTTCTTTTCCCCTCATTTTAGCACTAAATTAGTCGATCCCAGTGTTTTCTGACATGTTAATTCCCATGTGTTTCACATACAGATTCCTTTTATAATTCAGTCCCATCCAAACCTCACTGCAATTTATTTCATAATTCTCTTCTTTTAATCCCATAGTGGTGAGTTCTCTTTAGTCTGCACAACTATGTGATTTTAAGTTCCATCGTCTCCTTATTACTCTTCCTTTCTTTCCCTCACATATTTTGCTTTGTTCCTCCAGTGTTCCTCCACTTACTTTTACCTTCCCACACCTAACATCTTCTTGCCTCCTACCTTTCACTGACAGACATACATTGAGAGTTACATGTTTCCTGTAGCCATATCCATTAATGGCAAATGACAAGTAGTTGTACTGGAAAAGCATAATTTGCAGAGCTCTTCAAACAGTGCAAATTATCCATCGATATTATTTCTTTCCTTAATAAATGTGCTGTGGTCAAAAACAGCAGTCTGCAAATCTGTGAGGCTGACTTTTGCTGGCCAAAGGGCGAATATCAGAATTCCGTGCAAAAGTATTTATGGAGAAGGAACTGCATGTTTTCATGCATGAGTAATTCTGCCAAGAGGAGAACATTCGCCATATGACTTTTTGTTGAGTCCCCCCCAGAGATCAGACAGTTTTAAGTGCTTTCAATGTTCTGATCAGTTTGAAGAGACTGAAAACACTGAAAAAGAGATTAGGTGTGTAGTTATGAACAAGGAAGACATCTTAGAAAGCTGGGTATTACGCAAACCAAGGGATAGGCTACATTGGTTATGCAGTAGTATTGTTGTAAACAAAGAAATAATACATTTCAATTATTGCTTGTTCATATATTGATCTGTTTGCATGCTGGTGGAATTTAGATGGAGGTCCACAGGAGAGAACCAATGTTAACTGCATCCAGTTCTGCTCAAAAACAGACCAAAGAAAGTTCCTGTTCCTGACAAATTCAAAGCATTAGACATGAAGACATGGTGGGATGAATGTAGAACATTATATTTCTTTTTCACTCTAGAATGTAGAAATTGTCACCTTGTAGAGTCTGACAGTAGGATACTGTTATGGAAGGAAAATGGGTTAATTTTAGTCAAAATTCACAAGTGTGTAATGTGCTGGAGGCAAAGTAAAGGTCAGTTAATGGTTTCTGCTCTAAGGAGGATATAGATATTATACTGTGATTTTTTTTTTTTATGGTACAGGAAGGATAAGAGAGAAAGCAGTGTCTTTGAGATGAGGAGCTGAATTCTGGGTGCAGACTGGTGAACAGAAGGAAACAAAGAGAACAGCATTTGTTGTTGAGCAGTTTTAATGGGGAAGTGTATATATTTTGGGGAAATAAAGTAAAATAAATGCTTCTGTTCTGCACTGAATACATGTGAATATAAAAACCTAGGTTTGATCTGAACAGCTTAGAGAACCGAAACTCATGTCATGTCTGTCATTTCTTTGAACTAACTCCTCTACCCCTTATTGCTATATGTCACTCAGCTAAAAATCCCAAGCTATTAATCAAGAATTTACTTTAGCTGAAAACAACGTAACTTAGTACTAATAAACTTAAAATATTAGGCAATAAACTAGTTTCATTCACTTAAACTCAGTGAGTTAATCACTCTAATGTACATGTTCTGATGCTGTATGGATCCATGTAACAACAGAACACAGAAGGCTCAGGAGTCTAAAGTAAGTTATCCCTTTCACAAAGGAGAGTTTCTGCAGCTGATCTCCAGTTGAAGTGCACTAATTTAATTAATGATCAGTTAAGCTGTCTGAGGCAAAACAAAGAAAGAAAAAGAGAGCCCTTATTAAAATAAAAATGCGTAAGCTGCATTACATTTTAAAATGTATGTGGAAGAACAGTTGTGAAGAAAGTCATATGAAATTGGTGGGAGTTTCACTTTTTTGTACATGTTTTAAATAGCACATAAAATCAGAGTTTCATGATCTTCACAACGGATAGAAACTCCTTTGTGGCCAGCCACTTAAGATTTGCATAACTATGTGCTATATCAATGATCAATGTCTTTCTTCATGTGGTAATATCCACTTTCTCCAAAAAATTCTGGACTACCTCCAGAATCATAGAATCATGGAATCAAAGAATCATAGAATCATAGAATGTTAGGGGTTGGAAGGGACCTCTGGAGATCATCTAGTCCAACCCTCCTCCCAGAGCTGGATCCCCTAGGGTAGCCACACAGGAACGCATCCAGGCGAGTTTTGAAAGTCTCCACAGAAGGAGACTCCACAACCTCTCTGGGCAGCCTGTGCCAGTGCTCTGTCACCTTCACAGCAAAGAACTTTCTCCTCATGTTCAGGTGGAACTTCCTATGTTCTAGCTTATACCCATTATTCCCTGTCCTATTACTGGGCACCACCAAAAAGCGAGTGGCCCCTTCCTCTTGACACCCACCCCTCAGATATTTATACACATTAATAAGATCCTTTCTCAGCCTTCTCAAGACTAAATAGCCTCAGTTCTCTCAGTCTTTCTTCATAGGAGAGATGTTCAAGTCCCTTGATCATCCTCGTAGCTCTCCGTTGGAGTCTCTCCAGTAGGTCCCCGTCTCTCTTGAATTGGGGAGCTCAAAACTGGACACAGTATTCCAGTTGTGGTCTCACCAGGTCAGAGCAGAGGGGAAAGAGAACCTCCCTAGACCTGCTGGACACACTTTTCTTAAGGCACCCCAGGATCCCATTGGCCCTCTTGGCCACAAGGGCACATTGCTGTCCCATGGACAACTTACTGTCCCCTAGGACTCCAAGGTCTTTCTCCATGGGGCTGCTTTCCAGCAGGATGAGCCCTAATCTGTACTAGTGCCTGGCATTACTCCTCCCCAGATGCAGGACTCTACACTTGTTCTTGTCGAACTTCACAAGGTTCCCCTTCGCCCAGCTCTCTAGTCTGTCTGAATCTCATTGGAGAAGAGTTACTTGTGCATTTTGTTGAGCTCTATTGTCACACTAGACAATCTGAATTTGACGTGGGTATGATTTTCACATAGAGAGTTTTGCTGTCTGAGAATTCAGACAAGGAATGACAATCTGGGACTCCACTGAGACTCCACGGGCTTGGCAACATCATGATGGGATTCACTGCACTTTAGCTGGACAGCTAAAAACCAACTGTTTTTCTCAAAGCAAGGGTCATGTTAATGGAGAGGGTGAATCCATGACAAGATGGATCCATGTAAGACAGATTTGAAGAAGGGCAAAATAATTTGCCTCCTGTGAGTGCCTATTTCTTTATGACAATGGTTAAGGACAGCCTAGTATGAGTGATCTGGACTATTACCCACTATTTTTTTTTAAATTAAAGGGCACATATTCTCCGTCTGCACAGTAATGACTTACCAAGTTCTTCAGTACGAGGGTGGTGAGATTCTGAAACAGATTGCCCAGAGAAGTTGTGGATGCTCCCTCCTTGGAGGTGTTCAAGGCCAGGTTGGATAAGGCCTTGAGCAACCTGGTCTAGTTGAGAGTTGTCCCTGCCCATGGCAGGGAGAATGGATTAAATGATCTGTAAGGTTCCTTCCAACCTATACCATTCTATGATTTTATGAACATTGCAAAATCTAAATGAAGGTTCACCCAAGCTGACTCTGTAAGAAAGATGAGTGTTTCACGGGATCCACGAGTCAGCCACAGGAAAACAAAAAGTAGAGTTGAAAAATACTTATTCCCAATACTTATTTCATTTAGCATTGGCAAAATCAGGGTTAGAGCAGTGTTTTTCTGTATTTGTTAATAAACATCTAGTAACGGGTGCACATTT
Source organism: Trogon surrucura (assembly GCA_020746105.1). Lineage (NCBI taxonomy): Eukaryota > Metazoa > Chordata > Aves > Trogoniformes > Trogonidae > Trogon > Trogon surrucura. Next base: position 60,719,977 of record CM036618.1, read on the forward strand.
GCTTATTCAAAGGTGAATTGTCCTTTACAGAACAACCTATGAATAGTCTCCCCTATACAGTACACAAACCAAAGACAAAAGTCTCTTCCCAGGGCAATGGAGGCCCACACTAGTCCAATAATTCCTCAGTGTACTATTTTAAAACATTTTTTTCTGGGTTTTTTTTTTTTTATATATAAATTGAGGGAAATTCTGGATATTTTTGGTCCTGAGGATTTTTACTTAATCACATTTAATTCCTAAACATTGTTACGTGGGAAAGTACGATATTCCAGTCACAGCTCATCCCAAAAGTCACATCCTCTCCCTCATGTGTAGCTCAGTGATATTTAAAACAAGAAGGCTGTGCACAGTTCGCTCGTATAACTGTGAGAGATGGGGTGTCCTGTGTGAAGGTCACTAGTGTGGTTATGGTTAATGACCTTACTCCACGGCAGGTCACAGGACTTCTGAAGCCTCAAAATGAACACAAAGCTAATTACTGCATCGCTGTGTTTACATACTGCATACGCCAATGGGTCGTAACTCCGGCCTTTGCGAGCCTGAGTTACTATAATTGAGGAATCTGTCTTGTGAAGAGTTTGGTTGTTTATTTTCTGTTTGTTGCTGCCAAGAGGACCTCTCATTTCCTTTCCTTGCAGGGGTTTTGACTCTTTAACTTTAACACATTTCCAGCCTCCAAGAGTAGGGCTGTTGAGACTGGGAATCTGCTAGTTGCAACACAAAGCGAAACGGTGTCCTGGGGATACCTTGAAGAAGGCAGGGCATGGACAGCACAGGGCTGACCACTGACATGGGACGGCAGACAGGGGAGTGACCTAGAAAAGCAATCTGGGAGAGAAGACTTAAGAGGGGGAATATAGGGCCCGTATGAGTCGGAGTGATTTGTGAATCCAAAACAGCTAATAGTAGAGGATGTGCTGGCTCTATAACTCAAGGGCCAAAGAGGCTGGAAAAAGCCATTTTTAAACTTTAATCATAGCACTTAAAAATTTCAACCACAGGTTGTTTGGAAAGTCTTATTAAGTTACCACCTGAAAACTGAGACCTTAAAATCTGAACTAACTAATAGTAATATTGCATTTTGCTGCTAGTATGTATATGGAGAGGGACTTTTTACAACGGCATGCAGTGATAGGACAAAAGGGGATGGCTTTAAACTGAAAGAGCATAGAGTTAGATTAGATGTAAGGAAGAAGTTTTTCCCTATGTGTGAACAATAAATTCTTATCATACCTCCCAGTCCTGATAGACACATATCAACCGTGCAAGCAAGTAATACATACATGCTGTATGCTGCTGCACATACCGTACCATACACGTGTTCACACGCTGTGTACATGTGTACCATGCCAAGATTGTTATTCTCTGAACAACGTGCATCTTGATGAACAGTCAGGCTGAAAATGGCCATGGCTATACACCAGCTTGTTAGGCTGTTGGGTATCAAAATTGATTTTAGCAGCTCAGGGTGCTGGGCTGATGCTGTCTCTGTGCTCTTCTGCTGCCAGCTCCTCTCTCACCACCCTCCATCTCCTCACTGCACTGAGGAGACTGGAAGCAGAGGGGAGGTCACTCGGCTGCTTTGAGGTCCTCTGGAGTGTGCTATAAAAAATGTGCTGGACATGCTGCTGGTAAACTGCATCAACATCGTATTAACTGGAATGGTGTCAAAGTTGAGGAAGAAGCATGTGGTCAAGTGCTCCTGCAAGGGAAATGAATCAGAAGAAAGCTGATTGTACTCTTCTATTAAAATGTGAATGATGTGAGAGCTGCTCTCCTCAGATCACTACACCAAATAAGGGATAGAAATCAGCTCTTTTTCTAATTTTCCCTTCTGGTGCCTCCTTGTCCTCCAGAACTGGATGGCTGAATATCTTTTAGATGCCTGAACTCTGCCAGAAAAATAGGAGGGAATACAAATCTCTCACAAACTGCTCTTTTTCCCACTTCCAAAGTGCCTTTTGGGTATTCATTCAGCACCAAATTTCCATCACCTGCTTAATATCTTCCCTCTTGAATAAAAATGTTTGGGATTGAGAGGAGTGGCTCCAGCTTCTGAAGGTGAAATCTGCAGCTATATCTATACTTATAAAGAAAAGCAGGCCAAGGTCTGCTTCTTGGCCACAAGGCCAAGGGCCACCTTCTGGCTTGCATCCAAACCAGCTGGGGCAATTTTCTCCATAGCAGATTTGACTGGGGAAGAGGGATGGCTGCTGCAGGTCAAACAGAGTCATAAAACAAACTACCAGTTACGTTGTGCAGACACTCAGGAGTCTGCCTGGTCTCTGATCTTCTTCCCTGGTACAGCTGTACTGTACTTATCCATGGCACTTTCACCTTCAGCGACTTCACATTGTTGAGTTTCAGGGAGAGGCAAACAGGAAACTGGCTACTCTCCCCTCTCAATGCAGGGCAGAGACCATGTGCAAAAGAGCAGAGTATGGTCCTCTCTTATTCCACATCACTTCCTTGCTCTGTCTGTACATCCTCCTGTACCCATCTTTCTCTCCGCACCCCTTCTCACAGACGATGTTTCCAAACTCCTTGCTCTAACTTCTAGTGCTCTAAAGAGCTCTTTCTGAGGGACACGTTTGTCCCATTTGTCATGATCCTCTTCAAGTCTGAGTACCACAGCAGGATATCTTTGCAACTTCTTTCTCTTAACTCTCCAGAGGACCACAGCAAGCTGTTTTCTCACCTTTGGGCAAAATTGCCACAAAGTAGAGGCGAAGGAAACAGCTGCTAACAGCAAGGCCCACCCTGCCCTCACTACCTGAAAATCTAAACCCCTCACTATTTTGGACTGTGTCCTGGAAAGAAGAACAAATGCAAGAGAGAAGTTTGCTAGCACATCTATCAAATTTAGTCCAAGAATGCAAAACATTTGGGGTATGTGAGCTCTAGAGTAAATCAGGCACTGGATGTTTCAAGTCTAATGGTGACACACGCAGCACTGTTTAATCAGCTAAATCCTGGGCTGTGGAACACTTCCATGTATAGCAATGCTGTTATAACACTGCCAGCCATGGACAGCAATGGCACTCGTTCACTATTATATTAGATCAGGCCCTTCTTTTAAAGAGCCTGATCCAAGACCCACTGAAAGTCTACTAACTTCAGAGTACTTTGGATCTGGCCATAAAGAAGGGATTTTCAGCATTCCTTTGCAACAAAGTGAAAACAAAGGAATACTTTTTTGGCTGCTGTTTCTCCTCGTCTTACTGGATATTTGCCTGTTCTTCCCCACCCAAGCAGCTCTGTTTGCTTTTCCCCACCCAGGTCTCTGCATCTCCAGTCTCATTGTCTCTTCTCAGATCACTGTTTCTGCCAGTTCTGACACCTGATGCAGCATTTGGTCTGCTTGTGTTGCCACTTCCCAGCTCTCTTCCAGCCTCATAACTTTGAAAAAGAAAATACTTGCTGCCATAACTTTCTTGTATAAAGGTCCAAAGGAGCTGTAGAGTGTTCCCAATAAGACGATAACATCCAGTGATCGTAAAGATCAGGAGAGAGGTTGTGGGAATCTCTGTCATGGAAGATCTTCATGTGGGTTAGACAAACATCCATCGGAGACAGTCTGAGTATAGTAGTTCAGCTTCACAGACTAACAAGGGACTAGATAATGCTTTGATACGCATTTCTAAAACTGCTACAAAATTTCCACAAATTTTTTTATTGCCTGTTGCCTTCTGCAAGGCTTCCACAGAGAGGCAGTGTACTGCACACTTACAGAGCACAAATCTAAGTATCTCTGTCCACTGACATCAATATAAGGCCTCCTGCTGTCTTTACCAAGCTCAGACTTTTATTTGGGTCTGAGTCAAAGAACTGAGACCAACTTTCCTTTCATTTTGTCCAGTTGAGTCATTTGCATTGCTGAGATATCTGTTCATGTTTGTCTTTGCATTCATCAGCCTTGAATCATCATTATAGGAAGAGTATAGGGCTGGATTTTGTTACAGAAAATCTCAGTGAAGTTGTTACACTAATTCACCAGAGATAGAAGCTAGCACCTCTCTGCCAATGAAGCTATGAATATTTTAAGAGCAGATGAAGAGGTGGGCTATGAGGGGCAATTTGCTGTACGCTTAGACCTAAAAAAAATGCACTAATTATAAAGACTGATGCGAATAAATATTTTTCAGTATTTTTTGTTGAAGCAATTTTGCAGTGACATGAAATAAAAGGGCAGAAAACCAACCACATTTATCATTTAGAGATGTGGTGGCCACGTAAAATTCAGATAAAGCTTTTCCTGAATTTTCTGCATTTAGTTTTTTGAAATCCAAAATGGTAGCAAAAGAATTAACCAGTGGTCTGTGAGTGAAACATGTACAGGTGATATTAAGGCTAGAATTCAACGATTAACTGTGGGGATTTTTCTATTGTTTTTTGTTTACGAGTAAAATAACCCAGTAATGAAATTTCTTAATTCTAATCTAATCCTCCCCAATATCTACAGCAAACAGTAGCCCCAGTATAAAGATTTACAGCTACAGTTATGCTTCTGCTTTGTTCTCAAGCATGTATTTACTTCTGTCCATTTGCTTTCTGAAATTCTCTCTCTCATTTGTCATCTGAAGAACTCCATTTAAAAGAAAAACAGGCTTCAGACATGAAACACAGCTACATTCCTGAAACATGAGATGAACAACCTTTAATTCGTGCAACCTTTTATTTACAGTAATGTTTAATGGATGGGCCAGTTTCATTATGGACAATGCCTCTCCCTGTCATTGGCCTGCAGAAAGCTCTAAAACTTAAGCATTTAAAGGAACACTGTTTGAGGTTCTATATTCCCTCCTTCCCTCCCCCACTCCCCATCACCCCTTGTTCTAAGTGCATAATCTAAACGCTGTACTCTGCAAACTGCACTTATTGTTGGCTTCGAGCTTCGAAGGACCCTTCTGAACACTTTTTATACAAACCCTAACAAGGTCAGAGTTGGAAAAATCTCAGCTGGTGGACTTGGATCCCATGAGCTAGTGACCATTTATAATTAATATTGATGAATGGCAGACGACAGATGTTTATTGCTTAAGTAGAAATGCGCATTGCTAAACCAGAGGGATTTAGTTTAAATTCAGAGGAACTGACTTTATTTCTTGTACTGATGTGGGTGGTAGGAGGGAATGCCAGTGAGTGATCCAGCCCCTGCTACCTCTAAGCATGAGCAAGGAAGCGATACTTTGTAAAGAAGGATCCTGAGGTCTCTGTTTGATTAAAGCATGATGTTGCATCCTTCAAAACATTAATTGAAGGAGGACTCTCTGTCCACTTCAGTGGCTCTGATATGCAGCAGTAGTGGTTTTTATCTACAGATCCCAAAGCACTTACCAAAATTAAGAAACTTTTATCTCCACTTTATAGTTATGGAACCTGAGGAAACCATGCGGAAACTGTATTATAAAGAAAAAAAAAGGTTTCTCTTTGAGACGAATGATCACAGTCCCAGTCACAGCATGTTTTATGTTGCTGGATTTTTTTCCACAGAGGGCTTAAATCAAACTAAAGTTATGATAGATAAATATCTTAAGTTTAAATGTAGATGTGGATACGGAAAAGTCTCTGTGAATCCCTCTGAATATCATAGGCTTAAGGTTGATGGAACTTCTGTTTTCTAACTGAAAGCAACTCACTCTTTCAGAGCAAATAAAATAAATTCCTGGACACAGAAACATCTTGAGTAACACTTTCAAAAGCACATGAACATTTTTAAGTAACTTACAGTTTCTGACTGAGGTTGGAGTAGAGGTCTATTTGCTGTGGGTTGTTTGGACAAAGCATTCTTCTTCTTTTAGTATGTTACTAGAGTATGTGTGCACCATTTGCTGTTTTCTTGTCCCTGAGACTTCTATACTTCTGTATGGCAGTCTATAAAGTGTTTCTGAACATACCATACCAGATCCTTGCAAAATATTATTGGTTTTAGTCACTGCAAGGTTGGTCTCAGATGTCATAGAAGAGTGCCTAAGAAGTTGCCAGCAAAAACAGGTGACACTCAGATCTTTAGGAATAGTGAGTAGTTTGTCCTTATGACTAATGCAGAAATTCTTGGAGCAGGCAGGAAAGTGATTAGCTATTCAGTTTTAAAGAGAAGCACGAATATATAAGTTGACTTGCATACAGTGGCCTTCTTCATCAGGAGGCAGGAGGCACCAGGCCCCACAGGCCCAGTTTTCAGAGGCTAGAGAAGATCTTGATTTCTTGCAATACATTGTAGTATAGAAAAACACCACTTGCTGAACTTTTGCTTTGGGTTCCCTAGAATCTTTTTGCAGCTCTACAATTCGGCTCCTACATCCAGCCCCATCATACGGGCTGCGCACACCTCACAGGCACACGTGGAAGAGAAAAGCCTAGGATTGCTGCCAATTTACTGGCATTGCTGTGGCACTCCTAAGACACTAAACTAGCATGAAACAGAAAAATAAAAAAAACCCAATACCTACAGAAAATTTTGCTGAACCGCCATTGTATACTGTTGGTAAGAACTGTGCTAGAGCGGACAGGGTAGATCTCCTAGTGAGGTGGCAAAGAGTTACAGACTTTCCTTAGCACTTGGTGACACCCCATGAAAGGCTGCTTTCTCATCTCTGTGGGGGCTTCATCTCTAACATTTGGGCCATGAGACCTCGTTTGTATCCGATCTAAATGGCTTGGTGGTCAGTTTATAAAGTATACTAAGTGGACCCCAGTGATGCACTATCACATGGCATACTCATTCTTCACATTCCACTTCAAGCTACTCATAAAGCTGGCTGCTCACTTCAGTGTGTAAAGCCTGCGTTACTACAAACAGCTCTAATAGCATAGTTCATTCCCAGAGGGATTTAAAAAGAATAAACTTATCACATTCTTGGAAAAAAAAATGAAATAAAAAAAAGACAAGACAGCCTGGATAAAATTTACATGGATAATTTTTGTGATTCATTTTAAACTGAAGACTTACGGGCAATGTTAAAATATCAGCATTCAAGATTTGTTTGCATATGTCCTCCATGACCCCTTCTTAGAAATCTTTTTTTAAAATATTTTATAGGGCTGAATTTTCCAAAGGAATGGAAAACACCAGATTATCAAAGTCGTCACATTTTTCAGAAATTTGCCAATTTCAGGGAAGACCGAGTGGAAAGTAGGCAGGTTTTGAAACAACTTTGCCTTTCTGTCAAGTTTCTGCCTAGTATCCTGCCAGCTTGTCCGCTGGGTCGGCCTTTGGCAACCCACCTGGCAGAATGACAAGGGCTGGAGAGCCTGAAAACCTGAGATCCCTCTGACAGCGTCTTGGTCACCTGAGTTCCCTGAGCTTCCAAGGGTGAAGATCTGAATCACTCTGACGTAAAAATTTCTTGAGTGTCTTTCAAAGGGAGCCCAAGATTCCTGGTGATCCCAACCTTCTTCTTCACAAGCTGCTCTCTATCTGGTGAACTGCCAGGTGTCATCTCAGTAGAGATGAAACTCGTCAGAAACATATGGAAAAGCCCAGAGTGAAAAGTCCTGTTACTCTTTTTGAAAGGGGACCTTTGGAGCCCCTGATCTCTAAGAAATTTAGAAAACTAACATGTCATTTTAGTCAGAGTGAAAAAGTATTTAGAAATATCTCAATTATCTAGAGAGGAGCAGATCAATGTTTTGGCCAGCTGAAATAGTACACACACATTGGAGACATGAAAGAGAAAGAAACAGTCATTTTTCAACACCTTGTTTTGAAAAGTACCCTTGAAAGCAAATTCTCCCTTCACTTACCCAAAGCCCAACCTTGGTGACCTCTGTGTGTTTGAGGAAGCACAACAGGGCAGAATCGGGCCTCCGGTGAATTTAAGTAATAACACCCTGGCTCTGGGCTGATGGTTTTGCTGAGTGGATCCGTCAGGGGCTGCCTTCACCCTGGGTGTTAGCCACTGCCAACCAGTTCACCCATCCGTCAGGTCGGCCTGGCTTTACCTGCAGGATGCACAGGGGCTCCCATTTACCTGTCAGCACAGGTGTCGCCCCGGGCAGGAACACAAACAAACCGCCCTTAGGGTGGAGGGGACAAGTGAACCATGCAGAGTGGGGACAGAGGTGCATCCTGTTGACTCTTCATCTTCCTTTACCTTCCTGGCACATCAGGAAACTTAAGGAGATGTAAGGAGGGGGCTCCACAGGGAGCATGTAGGTGCACCTATACCAGCAAATGAAGTGGTGGAAGATGCCCATGTTCCCCGGCCCTGGCATCTAGTGCCAGGGCACGAACTGCTGGCCTGGCCCAAGTGTTGGAGCCAGCACTCGCAAATCCCCTCCAGGATCCATACTCAGTCAACAGTACAGCCCAACTCCAAGCCGTGGTCACTTAGGGAAAAAGGCATTCTTATGGATGCATCCAAACATTGGGGTCATATAAGTATCTTCCGAATTGGCAGGTTACATTAGTGCAGTCGGTTTAAGCAAAGCCAAGCAAAACATCTTTTCTCTTTTATCCCTCCCTTCAGAGCACTCTCAGTACAAATTTGAGTACTAAAGGAATATGTTTCTTTGGATATTTTCTCATTTTTACTATTGTATTAGAAAGAGTTCAAATGTCTGCTGAAGCACTAGCATCTGTCTCTTATCATGTATAACTTTTCTTGATTATTTCTAGAGAGGCAGACTAAACATGTAGCTCTGACATAATGCAGCATCACATTTTTATTTCTGATTTTCTCAAAAGCCTGCACCAGCTGAACTAAGTCTCTATAAAGGACTATATTTATGACCTCAATCCAAGCTAATAGGAGGGTTTGGGTTATTGGTGCCTAAAAGGAAAACAAACTATTATAGATTTCTGCCAATATCCTGACACTCTAACAACAGGGTAAGGGACTTTGGTACCAGTCACTACTATGGCAAATCTTTCAACTGGCATCTGATTCTGATAGTCTTAAGAGAGGCTTATAAGGTGGATTTGGACACTCATTTACCTTTCTGCCACTTTTAGGAGAACTGTAAAAATCAAATCCCATTCAAAAGCCACCATTAAAAATCTCAAAGCAAGCTCGATGAGAAAACACCACCTTCCTAAATACCAGCATGGCGTGTGCCACTTCCCATCCTAAGCAAAGCAGAATGGTTTTCTGCTCCGCTAAATAGTCATTACTTTCTTGTCTTTGGAAGCTGTATTCAGAGTCTATAAGCTGTGGGTTCTTATAAGATGAAAATTGTTAGGTAATTATAAAATTGCTGTTGTTAGTACAACATTAGTTCTGATTGAAACAAGACTGCTAACAAATTCCCTCAGTCCCAACAGACAAGTGAAAAGAAAATGAATCCCCACAGGCTCCAGTTTGAAGAGACAGCAGTAAATATCTCCACCAACAGTAAACAGAACTCATTACAGAAATCGGCTTCCTCTGGCCACTTCTTTGACTGGAGGATATTCTTGCGTTTTCAGGCACTGGCAATGTCTTTTCTACGGCACAGGAAAGGCAGATCCAACCCGTTTCTATTGTAAAGAAGTCATCACAAGAGAGTTAAGCCAGGGACTTTCCACAAACCTTGCTTATGACCTCATGAGTGTAGCAGTGTCATTTCCCAAGCAGCCCACAGAAGAAATTATTCCTTCCTATTTTCTATAGACCTAATGCCATAAAATTTTCTCTTTCTCTGCTGCAGCGGCAAAGCCTGACATCTCCAGTCTTGGCATAGCTGATCTGCTCAGCCTCCTCTCTTTCCTCTCTGCCTGTTTGATGTAAATGGCTGTTGCACAGGTCTGATCTGTTCTGCTATTTAGACACAACTTTCTCATACCCTGTAACATGCTCGCCTTGGTGCTGTCCTCTGCTTGCAAGGACAGGCAAGCACACATAACATAAATATGAACATTTTTCAAGTGATTCTAATCTGGTAGTCTGGATCCTGTTTTCAGAGGCAAATGAAGCTCAAGGATCCTAAATCTCATTGAAAGATTTCTGTAGGTCTCAGGCTCCAACATCACCTAGAGTCTACATCTAGGAAGGTATTTCTATTTTCAAGAGGAGTTAGGGCATGTAAGTACAAGTAAGTCACTAAGTACCCTAATGCAGTTTCTCAACTGTAAGGGCTGATATAATTTGAGGTTTTTTGGGTTATCTAAGATCACCACATAGGACTGTGGATATGACACGTGTCTTCAGACTTGTACGCTCTGGACTGGTATGTGGAAACCAGGTGGGGTGTCCTCATGCATCTCATCAGCAGGAGAACCTATGTCTGTCCAAATTAATTGCTCCTTGAATGTCTTTGGACCTTAGCTCCTTTAAAATTTTTACCCATACTCATTTCAGCAGTTTGTGTATCTTCAAGAGTAAGGAAGGCCGGGAAATGCACTGAGCCACGTAGCACTTAGGTAATCCTGAAGTTGTTGACCCTTGCTACTCTAGTCACTTGAAAATCTAACAACTACAAAATAGGGTCTCTTATCTAGGAAAACAATGGTTGCTACTCAGAAGGTTATGCTGTTTAAACTTCAGAAAGACATACCAGATGAATCAGCTGCTGGTAGCTTGTCAGTGAAGGGAGAACGCCCTTTGCATCACTGGGTAGTTGAGGCTTTGGAAGTTGTTATCCTGGCAAGGAGTGTGAGTACATGCTACGGCCTGTGTTCCAGAAAAAAAGTGTGTCACTTTTCTTGAAAACGAGAGTGATCTACTCATACACATAATTTGACATGGCTGTACTGTAGACAGAGCTGTAGTAAGTGGTTTTAGGGCCTAGGGCTCCTCTTACTGGTATCTTCACTCAACACATGTCATGCTGTGGTTTCTCAGATCATGTCATGAGGACAGGGTGACAGACTTTTAGTCTAAGAGGACTAAAAAAAGTTTTAGAGAAGGGTGTGGCTAGGTGGGAAGGTGACACTTAATCTCCAAGTTTTGTCCCTGTACCTCGAGGTGTGTGGAGGTATTTGGGCACTGTTACCAGTGCACCAGTGCTGCTATTTCTGCAGTAGCCAGGAAAATGCTGAGAGGTCAGCTGAGGCTGTGAGGGGTGTAGAGGAACACTGTGTCACGTTACAGCTGTGGCTTGTGGTGTTTTATTATAGCTCTTCAGCTTATTACAGTGTAGTGGGGAGGATTTTGTGGTCCATGGTGACACGCACAGTGGAAGTACCAGGACCCTTCCAGACAGAGGCCTGTTTCGCTGGTGCCTGCAACCCCAACAGGTGCAGTTCAATGACTCCACTTGCCCTTTCCACTCTCCCAGGCTAAATTTCTACATGGGTGAAACCTCTCAAAAAGAAATAAAATCATCCTAAATGCCTGATGCCAGTTTTCCATTCCTTTGGGATTTTGATGAGAGCTACGCTGTGACACCCACCCCTCATCAAAGTGAAGAAGTTTGCACAATCTGATTTTATGCCTTCCTATGGTGGTTTGGGGTTTTGGTGACCACAGAAGGCAGAAGTGAACAAACAGGCTGCTCTGAGTTCCCTGTAGTAACTACAGTTGAATATAATAGGGTGGGACTAAGTGACAATGCCTGAAGTAGATGAAATCTGTAGCCTGTAGTAGTTAATCCACATCAGCTGTGATTTTTTCAGTAACTAACTCTCTCTCACATGGAGCTCTTAAATACCAAGTTCTCCCAAGAAGTGGTAAGGCATTCCCTACCTACAAGAAGATTCACCGGATAGTGCCTACAAAACAATTCTTCCAGTACAAAGCTTCAGATCTGGAATAAAAGCTATTTTAATGCCAAATATTTACTTCAGAGAACTATTAGAATCACATGAATCTAAATGTTCGTGAGCAAAACATTCTTTCAGAAAATGTTTTACTACCTCCTAGCTAGAAAGATTCATCCTCTTTTTTTTTTTTAATTTTGAAAGGTTTTATTGAATATGTAAGAAGACACAAACATTAGCAGAATTAGTGCATCACTGTAAAAGAATTCTTTAACCCACTGGGAAAGGACTCCTGTGTTGTGGCACTAACGCACCGTGGTTTTCTATGCCCCCTTTCCCAGAATGCTAAAATAAGTCCACTGTGTGTGCAGTATAAATCACAGACATAGCAGATACAATGGGAAACTGGGAACCAGACAGGAAACGCTCACTGCTAACTGCTGGAAAAAAAAAATAAATTAAAAAATGAATAACTGGAGGGGAAAGAGAAGGAAGCTCCAGACACCCCCGCCTGGGCGGCACCGGCACGGGCCTTTGCCGCTCCCCAGAGGAGACCTGCGTTATAGCCGCGTGAGAAACGGGGAGATACAGAAATATATATATGTATAAAGTGTTAAAGATTCAAACACAGAAGGATTTTCTCATTTTTTTTCACAAGGGAAATGGAAATTTCAGGAGAGTGTTTCTTTTTTATATATAGTTTTTATATTGTTGCATCATTTGCTTCCTTGATGAGCTTCCAGTTTTAATGCTGTCCTTGCCTTTTCCTCTTTGCCAAATATGAAGTAATTCAGAGATCAACTTGTAATGGCCCATGCCATTTTTTGCACTTTTCATTTCACAGGTAGCCAAATGCCCAAATTTCTAATGAATTTCCACAGCTTCTCGTGTCCAGCCCAATGTGCTGTAATGAAGTGGGCTTCAGCGAGTGGTAGGAAGAAGAAAAAAATATTCAGGAATAAAGCTCTGGGAAGAAGAGAGCAGCGATATGAGCAGGGGAGAGATCCATGCAAGTGTTTGGCACTAGCTGCTCCCTGAGGCTAGCAGATAACTGCAGGTAGAATCTTCCCTTCCCAAGGACTGACAGGAAGTAACTTTATTATTATTATCATTGTTACACAGAAAATCCCACTAAAACAGTGGTGAAAGTAGCTAAACAACCAGTCTGCACAAAGATGACCCTTCTATGCCTTATAGCATTACCAGAACAGCACAGGTCTAGAGGGCAGGTCTTTTCACAAATGGCATGGAGATGATGGCATTAAATTATGTATAGAATTGCACAGAGGACTCCAAACTAGTTATCCTCAGAGTAGAAGAGAGTTAGGACTAAGTGTTAAGCACCTTCAGAGATCAGTTTTGGTTGTCCCTTATAATGGACACTAGTCTGATAAAAACAGAAAACAGTAAAGCCATGCCTAGATTAAGTCTCTAGCTAGAGAGAGATAGTGTATTCTTAGTACATTCACACACATAGATACAAATGCACACATCTTGATCCGTGCCTGAAAGAGAAACCATTGCATGTCACTCCAGCATAAAAGAATTGTGTCTAAGAAGTCACAGCTGAAGGATTTTGGCTAATCACCAAGTGAACAATGTCAAACACTGAACGTCTGGACAGTTTCCATTCAAATAACTTCTCATCTTGGGCCAACTGTGTTTACAAACCACTGGAATGAAATTCCATACTGTCATTTATCCATTAGTAAGAGACAGCATTACAGCTGGGTAACAATCTTACTTCTGCATGGAGTTCTCCCAGGGATGGCAGCTCTCCCTGAGCCTCGCATGGTCATTCTGCAGGTCTCGCCTGCTCACTTCTGTGCATCTTAGATTGCATTGCCAAATTCAGAGGGGGATTCTGCAGGTATGTGGCTGTATATTGGGGTAATCTCTGAACTAGTTACCTAAAACTTGAAATGGCTTTTTGCATTTAAAGCTTTACTGAATATTTCAGATACAACAGATGAGAAAGGCAGATTACTTGACTTAACATGTGTACCTAAGCCTTCTCTTGCTCTCTGATCTCAGGCAGTGATGGTAAGGAATAGATAACCTGTAAAATAAACCCATAGAGCTACACAAGAAAAGGATACAGCATATCCTCACATTTTAGCCTTACTCCTTGTTTTCTACTTTCTCTTCACCTCCTCTGAATCTCTCCCCCTTTATGTGACCTACACTCCCTCGGATGGTCATCCATTCTCAGAACAAAGCCACTGCCCCTGCACCTAACTCCCCCACTGTGGCCTATTCGCACAGATCCATCGAGGCACCAAACCCTCCCAGCTTGGGTTTTGAGTCTGGAAGGGGCACAGCTCCCTGCATTCAGCACCTTCAAGAGCAAGAGCTATTGCCAGATTTGTGTAAGCCCCCCAATATTGGTGTAGGAAAGCCTGGATTATTTCTGTTGATATTTATAAGCAAGAAGTACTTTTGCGATAACAAAGAGGGATAGATTATACAGTTTATAGATTATATAGTATATAGATTATATAGTTTGGTGAAGAGTTGGACACTAGTCCTAGTGTTCAGTTTCTAATGGAATGTGCTAATCCAGGGCAGGTTTTACAGGCAATGTCAAAGAGAGGGAATCAGAAATTGCAACACCCTGAGCAAATCTTCTAATGTGCCATCATTTTTATTTCAGGGAAAAAAAATAGGGAGGAGAAAAGAAAAAAGTCCAACAAAGACGAAAGCAAGGAGACAAGACAGGAAAGCAAAGGGCGAGCAGCCCGAAGACAAAACCGAGAACAGAGGGAAAACAACAACAAAACGCAGCCGAAGAAAAGAAAAGCCCCAAATAAAGAACAGAACCTGGCACCCGTCGACACTGCACATTAACAGCCCTCCATGATTGTTTAAGTCTTATGATGCTGCTATCTCTACCAGATCGCCCTGACAGGTGCTCCAACCGTTCAGGCCGCAAATGGACAATGCTACCAGTTATTACTAAACTTTAAACAACATTCCAAATACTTCCTATATTCTCCAAGCAACCATAGTTTATTAAAGAGATTGACATGAGCCAAGAAAAAAATAAATCTAAAAATGGGATACTTTAAAACTGTTATATTATATGCTTCCATGCATCTGTAAAAGGCAATTAAGAAATTGTGTATATATTAATAATAGGGTATAAAATATAGCAATATAATAATGAATGACATTCAGATGAACAATGTTCTTTTTCTTTGTAAAATATTTTTCAAGTTATTGTTTAAGTATGAGGCAAGAGATATGTCTAAAGCAAAGACGCAAACCGTATCCCTTCATATATTGTACATAAATATTAAGAGAAGGAGGAAAACATTTCTGAAGAGCCAGTAGGAACCCAATGTTTTATAACCTGTGGTGGAGCAGGACGGATTGCCCTGTGATTCCCTGGTCCAGACACAGGTGAAAAACACCAGAGGAAACCTGATAGATCTTCACAAGCTGAGTGAAAAGAAGCAGAAGCATCTGCCGCTTCGAAAACTGCATCCGTGAGGCAGAAGGCAATGGAGCTGAGCTTGAATAATGCTCTTATTTGTGGGGCAACACAATGTTTTCTGGTCTAAACAGTGGTACCGTGTGTGCTGTTTTATGCTTTTTATACCTACGTGTAACTTAAGTCTACATTTCAAATCTTCTGGTGAATGACAAATCGTATTTGTAGGAGACAACGTTGAGTTAATAAAAACCAGAAAAGTAGATCCTGTAAGTATGTGTTTTTCACAGTGGTGGTGCTGCCTTTCTTGTTGGAAGGGGGAATCATTTCACAGCTTCACAGAGAGAAAAGGACGCAACTTACACCTACATTGTGCATCTAGTCCAAGAGAATCCACAACAATCAAACTATTGATAGACAGAATTTACTTACATTCTTGTTCCAGCTCTTCTCTTTAACACAGCAGAGGTGAAAATTTCCTCTGCCCAGGGGACAGGCCAAACCCCTTGGTAGCATCCTCCCTATATTAGTGGCTAGAGTGACCCATGAGTGAAGGACAGGCTATGCTATACACTTGCCTCTCCACTCAGAAAGGAATTTACCCCTTACAGAAATACATTGAGGAATCAACAAGCTTCACAGCATGTATTTCATTGCCATGCTTTCCCCAAGGGCGGCTGTCACAACCTGCCCACTGCAGTGCATGGACTAGAAAATGTGGCAGGTGAGCCTTCCAAGTGAGTTCAAATCCCTAGCCACTATTTCTGTTTCTCACAGAGACTTTGACTTTAAAAGAGACTCTGAACAACACCAAAACCTGTCTCTCAGGCTGAAGAAACCTGAGGGTAACTTCAGTTACTTTTGGATGAATATCCTAATCATCTAGACTGTGATACGGTATAGTTTCCTACATTTTGCTTCGTACGAGTTCTGTCTCTTAACTATATGCACATAGGTCCAGTAGTCTAATAACACGGGTGTTTAAGGCTCCCACAGCTTGCACCCAACTTTCAGGAGAATCTAGTCAAAACTTTCTGTAATCAGCCTCTGATTATTCTGTGTTTTTTGCTGGTGAGGAGATCTAAATTTTAGAGAGATGAGCATCACATGCACGTAACACTCATCACATACAACGAAGTCTGAATGGTTGCGAGAAAAAAGCAGGGTGTGCTGAACGTCTGTGAGAGGCACCTAACAGCAGGAAACTGGAGTTGGGGTGTCTATTTGTGGGGTCCCTGCTTTATCGCAAAACTTTACTACATCTTCCTCCAGAGTGAGCTGGTCTCAGTCTCCTACTTACTGATCCTGGCAACATCTTTCTCCACCAACATCTTCCCACCTTCCTGGCAGCAGCAACTGAGAAGCTGGTCTCCGAGAAGCGCAGGGCCCAGGACCTGTGCTCAGCTCTGGGTGGTGCTGAAGGGAGGTAGCGAAAGGAAAGGAGAAATCCTGCTGCTGCCAGACTCAGAGGTTGGCACCAAAAGATGAGGTGTGAGCAGCAGTTCTGGGCTGAGCAGGGTTGGTGTCACAACAGAAAGCAGCACTCAGTGCTTCAAACCTTCTCCTGCAACTGCAGTCACCCCATCTCTCTGGGGTGCTTGTGGGCAGACAGGGATGTTCAGCTGCTCAGGAAGGATTTACTGCTCAACTTACTTCCTCCAGGGACATATTGGCCAGATGAAGTATCCCTATTAGATTCAGCAAACTAGGCTACCAGTTGGACCATGTGGATAACTGAACCCAGGAGAGCTTTGTCTACAACTCTTAGAACTAACCAGCAGGACTGTGTCTTTTCCATGTCTTTAATTAAGTATAAGGGAGTTTCAGATGGAAGACAGCTCTTGAAAAAGAGCAGAAGCAAGAAACATAAAAATGAATAAGATTGTCCAGAGGGGAATTAAAAAGACAAAAATACAAAACAAGGAGCTAAACCCATAATGTCCCTGATTTCAGATATTCTCCCCTACAATGCCTGAAGGAATCAAAGGAATGCCATTTATCTTGCAAAGATAGACAGAAGACTAGAAAAGCAGTACCAAGTTCAAGAGCTACAGATTGAAGAGGGAAAAAAGAAGGTGAAAGGAAAAGAAGAGAATTTAGGATATAGATGTGAGATTTGTTATACATTGTTACATAAACCTTTATTACAAAATCTACAATGCCTTTTCCTGCCTACACAAAGTGGCAGTGACAAGAGAGATGGTTTGTTTTTCCAGGAGCAAATTTGGGAATACTATGATCTCTCAGCAAGGGATAAAAATGTAAAAGGAATCCAGCTTGTGGCAGTAATAATTCATAGCAATAGTACCTGAAAACTATGATACAATTTTTCCTGGAAATGATCAAGGAAGCTGCCATCATGCTGTTCCCTCCCACACAGGATAATGTTTGGTAATATTTCCTGTAGCCATGGTGAAGCACTAAAAAGTACATTCAGCTCATCTGGGCAACTAAAATATTCTCTAACTCTGGCACTGAATGCAGAATACCCCAATGGTAGGTGAACTACTCCATCGGGACTTTCAAGAAACTGAAGGAGAATATGGGCCTTTGTAGGTCAAACAGATACTGTGACGACACTTTTCACCCACACAGTAATAACTGTGTAAAATTGGGAGTCAATGACCTTACATGCGAGTAAGAGCTAATGGTGACTCATCTGACCTTACTGGAGAAGATCTAAGTACTGCAAGTAGCTGTGACTAAATTTGTGTGAACTTTCTTTCCTGACAATTGCTTCCCAGTTACAAAATACTTCAAAAACTTGAGTCAATATTAAGTAATTTCCAGAGGAGGATTATGAACAGAGTAGGATTATGAACAGCTTTTCTTAAAATGGGAGCTAAATTGAATGGCTGTTAATCACCAGCCAGATTTGTAGTATGTTAGTTATTAAAGAACTGTTCTGGAATAAAATACCAAAAATCAGTTACAGTCATTAGATATACACAAATTAGGTGCTATTTCTGACAGTTAGGCTGCTCAGGGAATTATAATCGGTAACAAAGAGGTAAAAAAATGCATAAAAGCAACTCTTATGGCCCAAGCTTCAGATCTGTCTGACCAAGCTGTAGTTTGTTCTCTTACAAGCTCCAAGCTGTAGCTTCTTATTTCTGTGTTAGTGAAGATTTGAATAAGGGAATCCAGTGTTAAGGTCTCATAAAGAGCTCAAGCTCTGAACTGCTGAAGCCTTCATTGAGATTGTCCCAGCAGTTTCATTCTGATCCACCAGAGCAGATTTGTCAGCCTGACCAATGCACTGAATAAATGACAGGTTTTATTGTACCTTGAAGGAAAGTGGGAGCAGAAGGACCCATGAGTAGAATGGGACCATCAGCAGTCACTCCCCACAACGAAAGTGTTGGGTCATGCCCTCTACCGACTGCCTCTGGATACTTGTGGTTGATACTCTGACGGGTAGTCAGCACATGAATATTGCTATTAATTCAGAAGTATTCCTCTACAGCCCTCATGACTCATTGTCATTTATTTTTTGTTTCTGTGGTTTCAGATTCTGAAACTTATTGAAGTCTTAACTTTATGATGCAGCATGAATGTACCATGACTCTTGTACTTAATTGCTATGCATCATCATTTTCAGAGACATCACTGGATTTCATTCACATGGTTCACATGAGGTTGCAAGAATTCATATGAAAAAATCTGCACAGCACAATGTAACAGCAGATCATGGGAGCCGCTCTTTGCAGTGACATTCTGCAAGCGTGAGCTGAAGCTGCAGATTCAGTTTCTTAAATCCAATAGTGAGGGCCTGGGCCATACTGTCACATTTTCAGGCTCAGATCTGCTACTTCATTGCCATTACTTAGCACAAAGCTTACATGGTAAAGACCTTGCACTCTTATGTGGCAAGCATGCTCTGCAGTCACACATCCTCAAATAATTCTCTTGTATGTCCTCTTAACAGAGGATTAGGTTTTTCCTACTATTTTGTAATAAACTGGCATGATTTAAAGCGAAGTTAAGTCAGCATGTTTGTTCACCATTACCCATCTATCCCTTATATCTTCATCTCCTAACCTAGCTGTGATATTCCTAGTGGATTTAGGTCTGATCTTTCAGATCTGGAATGCTAATTGCATTGGCCTTTGAGAAACAAGAGTATTCATTGATTCGTATGGACAAAATTTTCTGGTTTTTCATGAGTAGATGAAATTTTTGTTGATGTTGTTCTCCAGAGCACTTCAGCATACTGGTAATGTCCATATCAATCCCTCATATACAAGACGGTCATTCAATTTCTTAAAAATCAACCCCCTGCACTCCTGAAGAAGGCTGGTTGGAAGTGCATCTTGCCTGACGAACATCTGTTGAACATCTTTTTAGATATAAAACTGTCTGAGAATGATCATGCATATATTGGCAAGAAAATGGACCTTTAAGCATCTTTGAAAGTTACTATCTGGTGCTACTTTTTAGAATTACTAGAATACTACTAGGAGTAGTATTCCCTAGGAGCAGTCTTAAGATGTATTTCAGTGTCTTGTGGCTCTGCTGCCATCTTAACCTTACGTTGTCCAATCTGGGCTGTTCGTGGAAAGGTTAATAACAGGTACAGTACTCCTCAGTGCAGACATATATCTACACTTACATTGTGCATATACATAAATTACTCTTTTGTTTAGCTCACATAGATGCTGTAGATGGATTTGGTTTGGGGTCATTAACCATTGTCCTTTCTGACTGGCTTTTCTTCAGTTAAGTACACATATCTTCTGAATTTCCTGTCTCCACTTGAACTTCTGAAGCTCTCATCATTGTGGTCACACATTGAAGGAAAGAGTGGTCTCAGATTCACTTCTGTTCTTGCTTCTTCCTCCTGTCCTCTCCATTTTCCATGTAAGTCTCCTTTCCTCCCCCTTTCCTCTTTACAACCTCCATTCCTCTCTTTCTAATGCATCTTGGATATTCTCCCTGACAACTCTAACTGCTACCTAAGTGGCAAACAGAGTGCATTTGACTTTTGAGTCTCTTCTTTTTCTTTCCCTTCACACCTCTTCTTTTTTTTTATCTTACTTCAGGTTCTTCTTAAGAAGTCTACAAAGTAAAGCAAAACTAAACTGTCTTACCAGACTTGCTTGCAATCACAGAGCCTCAGCCTGGGGTAAGGAGGGTGGGATAAGCAGTCTCTTCTGGATAAAATTACTAACACAATTCTCTCTATAATCAGTATCATGTAGGCAGAAGAAGTTTTGCAGGTACCACAAAAATAGAATGCAATATAACAGGAACAGGAGGGAAAAGAGTTGTCAGCTGGTCCACCACCTTTAAAAGGGTGATGTGAACAAAATTAAAGTCACAACACCAACTTCTTTTTTTCTTGTATGAAGGAAATAAAGTGCTAGGATAAATGATCCCAGAATGAAACCAATATTTTGATCTTGATGTGCCTATAGGCAGAAAGCAGAGATGAGACAAGTTAATGCAGAAATGGGAACAGAGGGATGTATGGCTGCAGAAAAGCAAGAAGATGAAAAACATACTGTCACTATCATTTAGTTTATGCATGAAATAATCTCTACTCATTCATTTTCTACTCCAGTGAACCTATAGATAAACAGGTTAATAAAGCTCTACAGATGTTCATACAGCCATTATCTGGAAGGAGCCAGTACAGCAACAAACACCTTGCACTAATGAAACAGGTATTTTCTCAGAGCATGAGATAAAGCAACTGCTCTTCTGATTCTGGTTGGGATTTTTTTTTGTGACCGAAAACAAGAAGGCAGTTCTCTTTTCTACTTTATGCTATAGCACAAAATACCTGGTTGCACAAATGGTTTGCACTTGTTTTGGTTTGGCCTGGCCAGATTTCAGCGGCGGGGGGGGAGCTGCAGGGTGGCTTCTGTAAGAAGCTGCTAGAAGCTCCCCAAGATTGATAGAGCCAATGCCAGCCGGCTACAAAGAGGGACCCACTGCTGGCCAAGGCTGAGCCTATCAGTAAGGTGATAGCAGAGGAACGCCTCTGTGAAAAACTTATTTAAGAACGGGAAAAAGAACTGTGCCACAACAGCTGGCACAGAGATGGAGGAGTGAGAGTCTGTGCAGACACCAAGGTCAGTGAAGAAGGAGGTGGGGGGAGGATGAGCTCCAGGCGCCGGAGCAGAAGGAATCCCCTGGGTCTGTGGTGAAGACCATGGTGAAGCGGGTTGTCCCCCTGCAGCCCATGGGCGAGGTGCAGAGGTCCACCGTGAGGATCACCGCGTAGATGTCCACCGAGGACTCCATGCTGTGTGGGTGGATGCCTGAAAGGGGACTGTAGCCCGTGGGAAGCCCGTGTCAGAGCAAGTCGCTTCCGGAGCCTGTAGCCCGTGGAAGAGAGGAATGCCCACGCTGGAGCAGGTTGGCCGGTGGGACTTTTGGGACGCTGCGGGTGGCTCACGCTGGAGCAGTTTCCCCTGAAGGACTGCGCCTCAGACTCACGAGGGGTGGGCTGCCCCTCGTGAGGTGTCTCCCGTTGGGCAGTTTGTGATGAATTGCCCTTCGTGGGACGACTCACGCGGAGAAGAGAGCGTGAAGCTTGTCTCCCGTGAGAGGGACCCCACGGTGGCCCTGGGGAAGAGTGAAGAGTCCTCCCCCGGAGTGAAGAAGCGGTGGAACCAACGTCGGATGAACTGACCTCAGCCCCCATTCCCTGTCCCCCTGCGCCGCTCGGGGGGAGGAGGTGGAGAAACCGGGATTGATGTTAAGCCCGGGAAGAAGGGAGGGATGGGGGGAAGGTGTTCTGTTTAAGATTTGTTTGCTCTTTCTTACTTCTCACTACTCCTCTCTGATTAGTTCTTTTAATAAATGTACCTAATTTCCCCAAAACTGAGTCTGTTTTGCCCGGGACGGTAAATGAGGGTGATCTCCCTGTCCTTATCTCAAACCCTGAGCCCTTGGAGATATTTTCTCCCCCTGTTCAGTAGTGAAGGGGGGAGTGAGTGAGCGGCTGTGTGGGTACCTGGCGGCCGGCCAGGGTCAACCCACGACAGTACTGTATAAATATACATCAGTCCATAAAATAGGCTTCTATGAAAAAAAGAAAATGCAGCTAAAATTTCTTAGGTAAGTCAACATAACCTGTTCAAGAGTATGTTCCTTTTTTATAAGAAATGACATATTATTTTATTTTGCTTTCATAAGTGATGGTAGAAACTTTGAGAAACACCTTACAGCAAAAATATAATTCAAAAACCCACAGTGAGTAAATTATAATGAAATATATCGTATACCTACTCTAATAATTCTGTTCTCTGAGAAGAGGATTTACAGTTTCAGATAGCAGGAGGAGACTAAAAATGGG
The DNA here is from genome assembly GCA_020746105.1 of Trogon surrucura. Lineage (NCBI taxonomy): Eukaryota > Metazoa > Chordata > Aves > Trogoniformes > Trogonidae > Trogon > Trogon surrucura. Next base: position 60,742,339 of record CM036618.1, read on the forward strand.
TAAATTATCTCCATATGACACTGACAGACATCAGTGTATCACTACTAGTTACTAAAAAAGTAATGTCCAAAATTACAAATAAACCCAAAGTTATCTTTTTACCACCTCTTTCTCCCCACTGTTAATCCTCAAGTACTGGATAGAAGACCATCTGGGTTTGAAAGCTGGAGACTGAATAGCTGGGCAAGGAGCTGTCACTCACTCTGGTTTTAAATCAGGAGATTTCTTGAACAGTGGCTGAAGTGCACAATCTTGTCACTTTTGGTGACGATGCCTGCATGTCAGATGCTTACGTGTTGCCGTCACACTACTCATAAACAGTATCTGAGATATTACTGCTCTTCCAGTGTTTCCCTTCCTTTGAAGGGTGACTTTGACTATTCTCAGAGTGTGTTGAGCTTCTGTTTTTTCCAGATTCTAGCTACTTTCCGAAACACATTTCTACCCACCAGCCCCTACCTTCTGCTCAGTAGATGGGCCATATGTAGGATAACTAACCCAGTTCTGCTGAGAATGAGATCACGTAGTTTAGACGTCCCACGTACATGTATATGCGCATTGGGGTCAGGGGTGGAAGGACTGATGGAGACTGGATTTTGAGTCAAACCCCTCTAAGAGAGGGAGAAGCTTAGATGAGCCACCATTATGGCTTTAAACACCTTGAAAGCCTGGGAGGAAGCATTCACATGTTAGTCTCTTGTAGTCATCCCTGAAATGAATCCCGAGAGCACAGTCCAACCTCTTGGGCTACAGATTTGGCCCATTTCTACATGTTTGCAGTATATTGCCTTATTTCTATATCATTCTCATCACCACAGATGCTCAGCTTTCTTCCTAGTGGGATTTGTAATAAATGAACAGTCTTCCTGAATATTAAGTTGTTTGTTACTGTTAATGAATAGTAAGGCTTGAGCCACTCACTATTCTGCATCCTGACAGATCCTCTTTGGAGTATCTTTTGGTGATAGCCCTCCAGTTCATCGTAAGTACAAGTACATATTCTACTCTTTATGAGTCCTTTTACCTTACCAGCATTATCTGAGTTCCAGTACTGCATTAAATGATGTAATTATCATATCTCATCTGTGGTTTCTTTTCCCATCGTTTTTCCTATGACCCTACATTTGTTGTGCCTAATGCGTTACAGAAGCCTAGACATATGGTGTTTGCTGCTTAGACGGAAGGAGAAAAGGGAATCAAGTATTCTCATAATAGTGGAAATCTTGCTCAAGAGATCAATTTCTTGTTTTAGTTTGTTTTGCTTTTTTATACAAGGGAGAAATGTCAGCATAAGACAATTTCCTAAGCACATACACCCTGAGACTTACATTTTCAAAATTAATCCCAAGGGAAAGAAAAGAACGATAATTAAAAGTGAGTATTTGAAAGTCAGCTGGGCACCTTAAGCTGAGATTCTGGAATACCATTAGGGGGCCATCTCAAATAAGATCTTAAGAATGAAGCTTTTAGAAAGACTTAGAAGTTTTATTCAGCCAAGACACACTTGGTCAGGGATAAGTAAGAATTCTTTGCAATTTTCTCATGGGTCCTGCAGAATCCTAGGAGCAATTTCATACATTAGGAAATGCAGGTCCGCTGCACTTTAGTGACTGTCAGTGGGTGGTTAAAAAGCACAATGCCCACATTGTACCTAAGCTGTAATTAAAGAGGTATCAACTATTTTTCAATATAAGAAGCTTTGTCTTCTGACTACAAGAATAAATAAGTCATCGTTCAGGAATGCTGGATAGTCATCATTTCAGGTCTATAAATCATAGTGTGTTTTGTAACCAGCTTCTACCGAAATGTTACTTCATAAAAAATCACATTAGCACCACCATGCATTGTATTACTTATTACAACAAGTGGGAGCTGCAGAAGCATCCTCATCACCCTTCAGCTATCTCCTCCTGGGGGAGAGAAATAACTGCCATGTTTTGAAAGACAGTTGACAGCATCATAAGGAATGCCAATACTAATTTGAAAAGTGGACATTCTTAACTTGCTATAAGGCAACAGGCAATACAAAGCATCTAGATAAATCGGGTTATTTAGAGGATGCATTGACACCACCACATATTTTCTTAAAAAGCTTTTAATGTGATTTTTTTAATACACTGACACAGATCTGTAGTCAATGTGTCTTCGCACATAATTTTTAGTGTGAACAATAACAGTGACTTCTAATTCCATATAAAACTGTCAGCACAAACACGTGTTCCCTTGCAAGAGCTCTGCCAGAGCTGGTCTTACGTTCGCACAGTCTCTTTGCTCAGCTAAGCACAAGAATGTGTCTCTCGGAAGGCTGCAGCCAAAGGTAAAAAGGTTCCCGTGGGCTTCTGTGAAGAAGCAAGATGAAATTCAAAGCGGAGAATGCAGAGCACTATATCAAGGCAAGAATATACAAAGTCACGGAGTATTAAGAAAAGGACCCCTAGGCAGCAGTGGTAATTCAAAACCGAATGCAAACAGTGCCATGATATCACAAAACACACGCTCGTGCTATCGCACTGGCCATCTGGCAGCTAGCTGTCCCAGCAACTTTTCAGTTTGTTGGCCAGTTTCACTCTGATTTAGAAAAAAAAAAAAAAGATCCAAGCATATTAAGTTTGTAAAAGGTAGGTATTTGACAGACAGGTCCTGCACTGCCAGTCAGCAGGAAAAGACTTCCAGACGTCTCTGTGAGGGTGCTGTGGGGAGCATGTATTAGAGCTGGGGTCACAGGGGGAAAAAGTGAAGGGCTGGGACACAAAGACACCAATCCAAAGGAAAAGTGGCTTCCTCAATTTTGCTGCTTATTAGTTGGAGATTAAAATAGCTTACTTGAGAATTAATTGTGGGATTGTTTAGAATTACGATGGATCGCAATTTGTTTTGTCTCATCAGTGACACTGTTTAGCATGAGTAGCCAGATTTACTGAAGCCTTAGGCCCAGACTGTGGACTTTTACCTGAGTACCGATTAGCTTAGGCTGGAGAAAGGCCCCAAAATCAATGCTAATTGAGAAAGACAAGATCAACAGAAACTGCATCTTTGAGATATAGAATGCACACCTCGAATGAGAGAAATGATCCGATGAGGAACAAGACCCCAGACCCAAATATTATTCTTGGATGGAACTATCATGTGAGAGCAGGTGAATTTGGATTGTAAGGGTATAATTGTCCAGAGATTCCTATGATCCCTCTCAGAAAGTTCCAGCTGGAGCTGAAATAAACCAACTCTGTGGCAGAGCCTAGGGTCTGAACTTTTCTTTACAGTTTGGGCCTAAGACTGGATCCAGCTGCACCTAGACGCCTCTCCATGAGGAAGTTTAGAAAGCAAGGGGGTCTAGTCTGAACCTCACGACTCCGCAGGAGGGTCTTCAGGGACTCTTCTATTGCATCAAGTGACTTATTTTACCTTCCAAAGTTAAAATTTTTAGTTCAGCTTTATGATTCTGGGGGGAAGAAGGGTGCAGCTTACAAATTCTTAAATCCATGGTAGGACGGTACTATTTCCATACAGAAGATGTACCACGGATCAGCGGTACCTGTTAGCCCCTGGGGCTGTGGCTTTACATTGCACCTGAAGGATGCTGCTTGGAAGAACAGAGCCCCCTCTAACGTAACACACACGCCATCCCCCACGTTCAGCAGCAGTAAGGCAGGCTCTAGAAGACACCATTAACAATCAAGGCAGCTGAACTGTACATACCTTGTGTGACACATGCTGTCTAGCTCAGGGAAAGCTTCTCCAGAGTGGACTTGAGCACATAAGGCAGCTGAGCACTGCACATCACTCCAGCCAGCATGAGTGTGAGGGAAGAGACAAGAGCACATTCGCACACAGCCCCACTGGCTCCCCTGGGCACCCACCTCTGTGTGAAATCCCCCCTCCAGTGCTGCTCAGCGAAGGAGCTGATGGCGTATGGCAGCGACTGCCCACCCCAGTAGTCCCTCTTTAGTAGACAGATCTTGAGAACTGTTGATTCTGCCATCTTAAGATATACATATCTATCTTATATCAAGAACTAATGCAGACCAGGGACTGTCGTGGATTTCTTTAAAGCCTTGAAACTAGATTAGAAATCCAACTCCCTCCCCTCCTTCCTTTCTGCCTTCTTTCCTTTCCAGTCACATACAGCATTTTGCAATATTGAGATAGTCCCCTCTGCAGAGTGTAGCCCGAAAACAAGGTCCACACAGAGATCCTCAGAAAGCAGAGCAAAAAGCTATTTAATGTCATCAGAATTAAAAAGCAAATTTTGGGACTGAATCCCCAGCTGGATGCGTTCACTGGGCAGCTTGGGTTCACAGCTGAGTGTCCCAGTTTGGAGAAGAGCAGTATTCCTACTGGTGACTGTCCTAGTTTAGGTCATGCACACTAAAGCAATTAGGATCACATGGCCAGGAAGTAAAGGAACACCTACCCATAAAAAAGACCTGTTTCAAGATCTCTTAGACACGTGGGTGGCCTCAGCACCTGAGCAGCAGTGCTACGTATGCTCACCGGCAAGACACAGGTGTGCAGGGCAGTAAGTGGTATGGCTGGAGAACTGCTCCAGGCACAAGTTAGGACCAGATTTGAGGGAGGCAGTGGTTAAAGGAACTACTTCAAAGGCACCGCAGGAGGCAAAAAAGAGCCTATTTACTAGTTTCAAGGCTGTGTTGTTCACAATGGGCCACGAGGGCTTATAGATGTTGGCAATGCAGAGTGTTAGTCTGAGGTAGTGGAGCCAAGGGATGGATGTGTTTATGCGCTTGAGCAATCACTGACTTTTCACAGCACTCTGAAAAGATTACAACTTCTCTAGCACAACAGACTTCCCAGTAATACACCCTCTGCCAAAAGACATTTCCTTATATCAGACCTGAAGCATATGAATCACAGGAGAGAGACAATGTCCCAGACCAATACTTATCAGCTCTTTCACTGGAGGAAGTATCAAGTTAAAATGAGGCTACGTGAATGGGATAGAAAATTTGATGATGATAATATGCCAGTAAAACGTATTTTCCCTGGAATTTCTTTAGTATTTGCTCTGGGTCATGTTATTCCCTCTCAGTTTCTATTACAAAGCCAAAAATCACTAGTCATCTTGCTTTCATTTTGATCCTACCCATGCAGAGTATTCCAGACTTTTTGCTCAATCAGTTTCAGCCTTAAACCTGGAGACAGGATGTAAACCATGCTAACATTGCTCTATATATTTCCTGACTTACTGCAGTTTTGTATTTCAAAATTTGAAGTTGCTTTTGCATCATCAGCCATCTTACACAATGTAGTGAATTACTTAGCATTTTGACTCATTTATATTCTTTTGAGGGACTTACTAACTTTTACCATTTTTCACTGTGTCCAGATGATCTGAATGTCTTCTTTTTAAATTAAATGATGCATTAATAACACACATGAAACATGAGATTTATGAAGATCTTGACCTCAACATCTGATGATAATAAGGATGTGGACAAATACATACATACACACACACACACACGTATATATTCTCAATTGTAATTTAGAGGTCCTGCTTTGCGACAGAAATTTTGAAAGACCACCTTCATCTTTTTTTTTACTGTTTTCCATGACTCCATTTAGACACAACAATCAAGAATTCCAGTCACATCCAAGGGGAAGTGAAATGCAATACTGAAGAAGGGCATGAGAAGTGATTTCAGCCTACTTTTATTAGCTCCAAAAAAACCACCACTGTTCACCAGTCAGAGGGCTCTTATATAGCTTTCTGGTTTCTGGTAACTAACAAAGCCTATGTTACCTGCCCAGGGCATTTGAAGTACACCCCAGCTAAACTTTGTCTTTCCTAGCAAGGTCCTTCTTGGCAGGTGGGTAATGAGAGAAGCATTACAGTGACTCAGCTGGCCCATGGGGTGATGCCTCCATAACCAACAGAGAATCAGGCAAAGCAGTCCTTATGTGGGAAAAAATCTGAACCACTGATTCAGGGGTTGCTAATTGGGGATCTGAGACTCCGAGGGGCCTACCACTATCATTTTCTTCATTCTTGTGTTGTGGACTCATAATAATAGTTTAATTATGGTTTTAATTTTGGAAATACAGATTATTGTTCTTCAATGCACAGGCCAGACAGATAATGATTTCTTTGTTGTAAGTCTGGCAGAACACAATGCTTCTTGTTTATAACAGCAATGGGATAATTGATTTGCATGCAGGAGGTAGTTTGTTCCACTGGATACCCTTTAGCCTTTACTTCTCTATTGTTCAGAAATAACACAGTATATTACAATTATATTACAATAAGTCCTCAATTACTGGGTAAACCCATTTAATCAAACAAGAGTACGGCTCATACATAGCTGCAATTACCTGTAAGGTTATAGGTACTGGCAGTTAACAATATTGTCTTTCACTGCATTATGAGAAATGGCATCTCCTAATTTAAATATGTTCAATTATCAGCAAGACTTCCATTGTTAAGGAATATTATGGTAATTATTCTATTATAGCATTATTCCATCTTACTACTCACATATGGACAGTGAAAAAATAAAAAATTTAGTGTCCCTTGTATACATTGCTCAGTCCTCTCACTGCCATCATGCATCAGAATTTTTTATATATAGCTCATTCAATATGTAAAAGATCACAAGTGTAAGTTCATCCAATGAAATTCTTCAGCATCTGCAGTTAGGGCAAAAAAGCAGTGCTGATAGTCTTGACCAGTGCAGTAGCTACCAGCCCCACTAACAACAGCCTCTCTTCTGCTCACAGCTGCTCTGAAGACCTTTGGCTTCTACCAGCACACATGTACTTGGTCACCGGTAAGCATAAATCCCAGCAAGAAAGAATAGTCTCAGGAGCAGAGATCGGTGACTTACTGGGGCACAACCCATAGTCCATCAGGGAAAGGTTCAGTTTGAGATGAGCATGCTTAATTTTCAGCATCGCCATGGAGGTGTCTGCACAGGTTAGATGTCTGAATTCTTGTTATTATCAACAGAGCACTGATGAATACTGCCAGTGGAACCTGGATGGTGATTCACTTTTCCAAAGGCAGGTGCCTAGGGCCATTTTACATCCCCTATCATATCCCATCTGACTTCCAAACAGCACTTCCGAAAGGGCACAGGTCTCCTGTAAGACCATATCTGCAATGATGCATGGTTCTCATCTACCCTCTGAAACAGCATTAGATGTCACAGCAACTGTTTCCCACCTTTGCTGTCTACTTCAGGGTAAACTGAATTGATCCAGGGGCTCTTCCAACTGTACTGCCCAGGAGTTCAGTGCAGCTGCCTGAACACCCCATGGAGCGCCGTCCGAAATGGCCTGAGACAGCCTGCCTGGAGCCCAGCTACCACTACAGAGCGACACGGGTATCCCAAAGGCCCTGTGTCAGGTGTATCAGCCTCAAGTGAGTGTCTCAGAAACCCTACAGCTTCTCAAGAGGCACAAGACATGAGCACCTGAATCCTACCAACATCTCCATACACTTAAATGGGTGGCATATTTATAGACAGCTACAGGCTGTTAAGACTCATATTGAATCTCACACAGCATGACCTAGCTTTGATCTATTTCCTTCTGGTTTAAGAGTTAATACGAAGACAGTTATGGGCACTCAGTATCAGCTCTTAAGTGGTCATAACTGGAGTGTGTGTCTAGCCTAAATCAAGTCAACAATTTTAAATGAGTTTAAAATATGAGTCCTCCTTTCTCTACCTTTCTCAGTCTACTATCACCCCAGGTGCCTCTCCAATACGAGCTTTCCTCTTTTCCAGAGAGATCTTGACTGCTATGACATCTTAGCTGGGTAACCATGTAAAGAATGTTCATTTATAAATTCTTTCTCTGTGCAAGGCTGTGAGCTCTCACACCTTTATTTTAGCTACAAGAGCTTTCTACTCCATTGACGGAGATAATCTTAATGAAAAAAAATGCCACGGAATCTGGGCTCCTAGAGAAGATTCAGAAGCACTTCAGCAAATCAGAGAGGAATGACAGATACCACGTACCTCACTGAAGAATGAAACTGCAGAATGAGTAATCATATTGCCATTAAACTTTTCAGCAGAAATATCCAGCTTCTGCACTTATCCAGAAACCCCAAACTGTCCACATCTGTCCAGATATCCCAAGTCCCGAATACTCCTCTGCAGAGCTACTCTTCCTGCAGAGTTCTGTAGTTTGTTCCTCCTGAAGCCATTTTACAGCAAACTAGACGCTGAAGTGGGAGTAAGGAGGTATGATTAGATAACGCAAAGAATTTCTCCATCAATCTAATTAGTCGACATCACATCAAGCTGAACCAAAACTACCAGTGCTAATTTTGCCTGAACCTACAGAGATTATCTACTTTTGCTGGGCCTGAGCACCACAGAAATTTTGTCACAGAACACAAAACATGAAACATGCACAACTGTATATGTGAGGATACATACAGTTGCACACCAGTGAATTTAATCCATGATCAGTGGAATAACACAGCTGCAGCATCTGTTCAAAATAAATAATGGGGGCAGCTTTGAGTACCCAGGTAAACAGATGCCATAAATTCAGCCCTCATAAAAATCCAGGAATTTATACTGGGGATGGATGCAACCTAATAATCTTGCCATTCACATGCTCTGTAGTTTAAAGGTTGCTAAACTCCATGGAATGGCACTGAGCTATACTGGCTGTGAGTTTGTCCCTGTGGCATTACCCAACACACAGTTAAAGTCAGCGGTGCTGAATGGTGACACAAAATTGACATGCAAAATGAGATTTTCAGAGCTCATTTCAAAGTTATTGGAAATCGTGTAGCCATTTCCTTTATCTGGATTTAAAGCAGCTTATCACAACTCCCTTCGAGAGAGGTCAACAACAGTGGAAGAAGTGATCATCATATGTTTGAATAAATTAACTGAAATCAGTGAAACTAATTCTAGAGTAAAGTGCTATACAGAAAGAACAAGGGGTAGAACTGAGTCCACAGTACATCCCGCTCAAAATTAGGAACAGTGATGAACTGAGACTCCTCATCTTTTTCTATTATGAACCCCTCATGGGTTTTACCAGCACTGCTGGAAGTCAAGAAGCAAGAACATCTTATTCTATTGCTCTTTCTCCCAGCTTTCAATGCTCCACATAATTAGAACACTTCTAAAAATGCAGCTAGTGATAACTTAGAATAAAATAACAAATTGCCTAATACATTTACCTTAGCCCTTTAAAAAGAACATATTCTTGCAAACTAATGATGCATTAATATATCAGAAACTTTTCAGGATTATTAAAACAGACCTAAACCACAAACAAACTCCAACCTAACACTACAGATGTACAAAGAGACCTAATTCACACACACAAAAAAAGAAGCCCTGGAATAGCACTCTACCTTACTTAAATTCCAGCAAGACCAGCAATTATTAACCAATGCACACAAAGGCTAAGGCTCTCCAGCATAGCAACATCGTAACTCAAGAAATTAATTTCATTTTGAGAGCCTATCAACCAAACTAAAAAAAAAAAAAAATGCAGTAAAGAAAACACAAGCAGATATAAACTCAAGCATACTTAATAAGACAATAAACGGAAATTAATCGCAGTTTGGAAACAACTGCTTTCCTCAGAGGGTCCCCCAATGACACTTCGGAACCTGGAAAGGATTATGGTGGCAGCAGAATACTACCGCTTTGTACTTTTCATCTTCAAAAGATTGTAACTACTGAACCTTCACAAGACTCATGTGCAACAGGCAGGTATTACAATGCATCTCGCAGGTAGATAAGTTGACTTAATGACTTGGTAAAGCTTATACTAGAGTAGAGACTAGAAAGCTGTACTTCCTGAATTTGGGGTCCCAAAGGTACCGTAATCCTTTTGTAGGCTTTCCTCCCCTGCCTTCCACTTTCTTTTGCTCACTCTCTTCCTTCAGGGCCAGAGAGGGAACATAGTGTTCCTACAGCTAATTTTTTGTCATCCTATGAAACTCACAGAACTGATGTACACTCTGTCAGAAAAATTAGGACTACCAGAGCTAACAAGATGGGCAGGAAATATTAAGGCCTTACATGTACAGCAGTGTCCTGGTTTGAGAGCACCAGGATAGAAGTCCTCTGGAGCTGCCTGGACCCTATAGCAATCACGGTGGGAGAGGAGGGGCAGCTGTGCCTACGGGGAGGAATGGATGGGTGAGATGACATAAATGGACCAATCACAGTGTTCTTTCCCATGTGCTCAGTATATAAGGGCCCCTAAGAAGAGCCCTGGGGCTTTTAATGTCTGCTGTGTTGGGAGGATTGTTGTGAAATGTTTGTTAGAGGTTTGTCATCTCTCTATGTGCTGCTGGTGTTTCTACCTCCTGTTTTCACACTGCAGAGGAGCACTGTTGAGAGGTTGTCTTCCCCCACTTCTCTGAGTGGGAGTGGCACAGCTTCTTTTCTGAGTTTTTCTGGATTGTCCTTGGGACTGTGGATGTGGGTGTTCCTGTTTGCTGCTGAGTCTGTTTTGGGACTTTTCTGCTTAGTACTTACTTGTCATCTGGAGGGTATGAATTTTGTATTAATGTATTCTCTTGTATCTTTGAATATATTTGTGTACTTGTATAATATCTGTATTTCACTGTTATTGTTAGTATTATTTTTCTTTTTCATTAAACTGATTCAAGATTTTTCAAACCTCAGAATCTCTCTTCCTCGTTCCTCTGTTATGATCCCTTGGGAGGGTGGTAGGGGGATCACAGAGAGTGTCTGTTGAAGTTTAGTGGCCAGGCCAGCCTTAAACTTTGACCAACGGGAAAGGGCATTACACTCCAGGCTACAGCAAATGCATCCCTTCTCTTGAGACTACAAGTCATTTATCTTCTGCTGGAGCACCCCTTCCCGATAAATGGTGCTAGCAGGGCAGCCTGCTCATGCCATTTCTAAACTATCTTGTCAGCAAATTCAACAAGGATGTAGGTTTGCCCCTCTCTCCCCCTCAGAGAAGATTTACACAAGGGTTAATTGCACTCCCATTTTTTCAAACCCTTCATTGTTCCCTTCTGTAGGAGAAGGCACAAAATGCTTCATATATGCCCCGGGCCAATTCAAGCAGATTGCAAGGCAGCAGGCAGCTAAACACACAGATATTCACTTGGGCAGTCTATCCTGCTGGATCCAATGAAACTACTTGCAAAATTAAGTATTGGCTTGAGGGCTGTGTGGGTAATCAGAATTATTAACTTTTGACTTTATTCCTTGTAACATTCAAATAGTTGTTTTGCAGGCTATGCTGAATATCCCTTTATCAATGCTTATGGATGCTATTTCCCTTCACTGAATTTGTTAATTAAACTCTTAAGATATAACAGGCAGTGCAGCATTACTGATTAATTCATGCCTTAAATTCTCAATGAACCCCAGTCACCTCAGAGTTCATGCTACTAAGAAACACACTTTTCTGTGCTGTGCTGTCATACTGGGTGAGGATATTTTACAAAACAGATTCAGAGGTGACGGTCATTAAAATTGCAATTATGATAATTTAAGCATTGATTGACATTAATTTCTCTCTAAGATTTTGTCATAACAACCCTGTCTTTTCCTTCTTTTTGGAGAAAAGTCTGGTGAAGCCATAGAAAGAAACTCCTTCTCACAGACATTTATTTAGTCAACACTATTGGCATTTAAAAAATCAAATAATGTTCAGAAGTATTTCTCCATGGCAGTACAACTTCACTGGTGTAGCTGAAAAGTGCATTCCTAGTTTGACCTAATCTTGCATTCTCTGTAACAACAGTCATCACAGGCATCTCACTGGGAGATGTGAGTGTACAGAGAAAGAGACTAGACATCAAATGGGAACATGTACCCCAGTTATTTTTTTTTTACATCATGCTCCTGTTCCTCACTCAAGAAAAAAAGAGATGCTGCCACACTACACAGCTACCTGTTGTAGCCAAGATGAGCACTTCTTTGGGGTGGCATAGCTACTTACTCTCACTTTTCCGTACCACAGCTCTATACATCTTCAGATGTCCCACCATGAAGATTGTAATGAAGGATGGAGTTGTCTGTCTGTTTTCTCATTCATCACCTTGGTGCAATGCTGGGGGGCTACACATCACCCAGCATAGCTCCCTTCCTTGCTCCCTTCCCACCCAAGATCTGCTTCATCCCACTCTTTCTCTCCGCTGCTGGGGTAGAAAGGATGCACCACCTGAAAGGACTACCCTGCTGAATTCCAGGGAGAAGACCAAGGGAAGCAGGATTAGGCTGTGCAGAACAGAGCCCTGCACACCGACTCCTCCTCCATAATGTTTCAGGCTACTGTGGAAACTGGTGACACTGTGAGACACTATTGTGAAAGCTTCAGATGACACTGCCCACCATAATGAAGGAGTCTCTCACCCAGAAAGCCACAGACTCTAAGTAAGCCTAGGAGAGACCAAAGGGAATGCAAAAGCACAAACCACCAAACAGCAAAGCAGTGTCTGAAAAATGGCCACCGTTTTTTTTTTTTGTTGGCTCCTGCTCAGAACAGGAAAAATAACATTGTACTGTGGAACTGTGTCCATCAGTCTTGCTCATGTCACCTTTTTCATGTTTTCATGAAAGTAAAGCCTACAGAATGGAGTCATCCAGAGACATCTTGATTTCGAATTGAAAACTTTCAAACTAAAATGTCATTGTCATAATTGGAAAGTGGAAATAGCTGCATTTATGCTATGGAACTGTTCACTCAAACGGAACATCATAAAATGCTCTTGGTTCTTTTATAAAATAATAGCAAAAAACATCTCACTTGTTAAAATACTGGAGTGCTTGTTAGCTGGTATTTTATCTGTTAGAAGACTTGCATGTCCTAAGGTTGCAGTGCTACCAAGTCCTAACAAGAGCTCAGGCGAGGAAGCTTTCTTGAGTCATGTCAGCCTTTTAATGGATTCAGTAATAGAATTTTTCTCAGATGCTAAAATTCACATTGATTTCTGAGAAAAAAAAAAAAATTATGGAGTTTGTTTTGGCTCTTTTATTCCATTATTTTCTGTCGCGGGTTAAGGCTGGGCCGGCCACTAACGCGGACAGACGCTCTCTAACACCCTCTTCCCCCCGCCCCAAACGGGAAGAGAAAAGGGAATGAGGCAGAGAGACTTACAAATTAGAGAAGGAAAAAAACTAGAACAGCTTTAATATGAAATGAAAATAATAGAAAATAGTAGTAAAAAGATAAAAGTAAAGAACTATATACAACTATAGATAGTAGCCCGATATCAAACCCGACTCCCTCCCCCGATATCAATCCCCACTGGTGCTGCAGAGCAGGAGGCACTGGGGAAACCCCAGGCTCAGCGGCGGCGGGAGCTGGATACAGGGAGCTGGATTCGGGAACTCAGGATCCGGATCAAAATCAGGAGGTCAGATGGAGTCCTCTCTGGACACCGGCCATTGCAGAAAAGAAGGGCGAAAAGGGCGAACAAAAGGGCAAAAAAGGGACGAAACTCTCGTGATCACTCAATTTATACTAAATATGACGTATATGGGATGGAATACTCTCGTTGGTCACCTGTCCTGTCTGTTACCCCCTGGAGGTGCCACCTTTTACTTCCTTGTGCCCCCCTCTTACTACCCAGCACCCCTAGCATGGCACACAAGAGCCAGCAGTGGCCTTGGTCACTACAGGAATAAGTATCAGCAAGAGCCTTTCTACATACCAGTCCCAGGCAGTGACTGTAAACATCAGGTGTTATCACTGCCAGTAGCACACACTGTCTGCAGAAACATGCTGCTGACTTCAGAACGTGCAGCCTTTTAGAAGACACTAAACTGAAAAGTAAAAATCACTAAACAGGACTGGGTTTTTAGCTAAACCCAGGACATTTTCTTAACTTCTTTTCCTGTCTATTTTTTTTCCTAATTGCTATAGGAGATGCTGTTTTGTGTTATTGTAGCATTCAAAAATATCACCTGCAAAAATAATACTGTGCCCTCTAAGGTAAAAGTAGCTGCTTGCATGGCAGCTATATGGGACTTCATATAGGCTTAACTAAAATTATAAGCCTAAATTTCCATTTGTTCTGCCTCTGTAAGGACTTTTACATCTATTGAGAACTCACCATCAGGTAGCTGAGACAATCTGATACATGCAGTTTGAAGGCTTTGCTAACTTTACAGTAAAGTGTGGGTGTTTTCAAGTGTTTCAATGCAGAGTCCCTCTTTTTAAAATATAAACCTGAGTTTGAGGCCTCACTAGTGTGCAGCTTCCCAGGAGACATGAGCACAGAGCCACCCTGAAAGTTTTGCCACTGACTGCAATAGGACCAGGATTTTGGTAGAACAAGAAGCAGTTTTAGTTGTGAGGAATATCTCCGGGGACATTTCCCCTGTAAGCTCGGGGTCTGCTCAGAGAAATAGCTGTATCGAGAGAGACAGCAGTACCATTTATTTTTTAAGAGCTCAACTTCCCTACAGCTACCATATACCATCTAGTGATACAAAAGGAAATTGCAATTTCTAATTCATTATTCTTTAAATGAAAGATGAAGATGGCAACAACATCTTTTTGATATTGTTTTCCTTCCACTAAAATAAAAGGCAGTTATGAGTGCACTACCTCCTCTCTGCCATTAACAGTTCTTCCATCTATCAAGAATCTCGTGACTCCAGCTGGTTTTCAAGATTTCATTTCTGAAGATGTATGATTAGGCAACAATTTTGGCTTCAATAAAATGAAAATAAAGTCTGCCTTTATAGCTACAGACATATATCTTATATGTAGTTATAGTCATTTTAAGTCCTACAGATGTAAAACTCAGGGCCAAATTTAAAAGAAATCCAAAATCTAGCCTTGTAGTTTTTGTAAACTTCATGTCTTTGAAGACCGAAATTATTATTTTTGTAAATATAACATTAATATTTCCTATTGACAGGGAGGAAGTCAAAGAGAAAGAGATTATAGTGGTCTTGAGACTAAGGCACAAGATTTGCTGTTGGAAAAACAGGCTTTAATCCTGGAAACTCTGCCTGGAAAACTAAAATATTTAAACACACTGTACTGTAAGGCAGTAATTGTTTTGTGGTGGTTTTTTCTCCTGCTTGTCTGCATCACCATATGGATAATTCAATTCAACTGCAACATTCCCTGTGATATTATTCTGACAGCTGGGATAATGGAAAGAGTCAATGTTTACTTATTGGCAGAAGAAAATTCTACCTTGCCTGCCAACTGGGGCAATAAAATAAATTTGTTTTGTATGCTGTGTGGAATTTTTTACTGCCACTAAATGAAAGCGAAACAATCAAGATCTCTCCTTGGGAGTTCACAGACAGAATGCATACGGATCCAGTGAAAGTAACAGATTGACAGAACTGAGAAAGAGAACTTGCCCTCAGCTCCTCTTCCTCCACTTCTACTCCCCAGCATCATTCAACTTTCTGTTTCTAAAGCAAAATGGGATTGTTTTCATAATTGGCCAGCACAATCCTTCCAAAGGTGTCAAATAACTGCATTTTTTGGCAGAGGTTGCTATGTATCTATATTGTGTAAGCAAAATACAGATATTATATGAGGTAGAGCAGTTGTATTTTTATGCACCATTCCAGGCCTAAACTACCACTTTCTTCTGCATCTACAAATAATGTTCAGAAATCAGTTTAGCTGCAGTGCTGAAGGACTGTAAGTGTAGGTTGCTGTGACAGACACGAACTGAAGCGCAACAGTTTCCAGCCAGACAAAATGAAGAACAACATGTAAACCCAAGACAAGGTTTTGGACTTCCATCGACCGACTTACCTTTTGTACGTCACCAGAACACCTGCAATTGCATTTCAAAGGAGTTGAAGGGAATCTCATTTTGTCTCACTACCACCGTCTTGGGCACTGCTCTCACACCCCTTGCCTGGCTGTAGAGGGCCAGGGCTGCTGGGTGCCAGGGCCAGAGAATGAGGGAGGCAGCCTGGTGTTGGCTGCACACTGCCAGAGGAGTCCTCGGCTAGTCCAAACGGCCGCCAGGCTGCTCTGCACTGCTAACTTGATTAAAACACCTGCAGTGCAAGGGACAAGCTTGTGTCATGGACTATATATAGGGTGGTGAAATACTGGAGCAGGTTGCCCAGGGAGGTGGTGGAGGCTCCGTCCCTGGAGGCATTTGAGGTCAGGCTTGTTGGGGCTCTGAGCAACCTGATCTAGTTAAATATGTCCCTGCTCACTGCAGGCGGGCTGGAGTAGATGACTTTTAAAGGTCCCTTCCAACTCAACATATTCTATGATTTTAAAATGGAAGGTAACTGGAAAATTTGTGTATCTTAATCTTCAACGATGGTAAAAAATTTGTCACTGTAATGAAAACGGTACTGTAAGACAGGGATCCTGCATTCTATGACAGCTTAGAGGAAAGGAACATGGTGGTAAGCAACAGGGGTTCATTGAATAAATGTGTCACTGAAAATCAGATTTGTGTTCAGTATTTTTATGCTTTGGAACTCAACCCTCAGCCCCTCTGCTGGCTGTCAGCACGGAGGAGCCAAGGGTGCACTTCCACTAGCGGGGTACATGGCTGACTCTGTACCTTCTCTGTTCAGTACTGAGGGTTTCTTGAAGGTGCAGGAGTATGGAAAGGGCAGGATGTCACACATCACGCGCTCCTTTACTGCCAGCGTAACCTGCAGCAATTCTGAGGGCCTCTAACTCCCCAAACTGCTTTGATATAAACTGGATCAAAACCACAGCAGAAGGAAACTTGTTTTCTTCCCTCTCTCCTTAACTGTGCCATGTGCAGCAAGGATTGAGCTCTTGGTGAATATAAGACACTGCCATATGTGCAAAGGTTTATATAATATCCCATGCATTTGAAGAAGTGGAAAAAATGCTTTATAAATAGAAAAACTGAAATATGTGTTAATACTTCTCCATTGTCAAAGCATCAGCACTATATTAGGGAAGAAATTTTTTCGGAATTTAGAAATTTATTTAGGAAGAAATTCTTCAGTTTAGGAAGAAATTCTTCAGTACGAGGGTGGCAAGACTTTGGAATAAATTGCTCAGAGATGTTGTGGCTGCCCCCTCCCTGGAGGTGTTCAAGGCCAGGTTGGACAGAGCCTTGAGCAGCCTGATCTAGTTGAGAGACGTCCCTGCCCATGACAGGGAGGTTGGTCCCTTCCAACCTAGGCCATTCTATGATTCTATGATATTAATGGCGCGACTACAGACACTTAGGGGAAGTGGTGCCTTTTAAGGATTGGTCTGGGGAATCTTTACTTTTCAATCCACTGTAATCATTAATAATTTAGTGGCAATCAGACATAAATTCTAGATTGATTATATTGTAGAGGACAGTAAAAATAAATAAGGAAGAAACACAGGAGAGTACAGAACTGTGAACCAAGCAGAGATAGAAAAGAGAAATGAGGTGGTTTCAATTACAGGAGACAGGTATAAACTGTTTGCTTATAATAAACATAAAGGAAGCTGTTATTGGAATAGGTCGGATATGTTCACGCCAGAACCAGAACATAAAAAAAAGACATATAATATGTATTTTGACTGAAATAAGAGCTGGTAATAAGGATTGGTAATAGTGTAGGTAACATTTAGAAGGTGTAATCTTACTAGAACTTAAGCAGATAATTTCTGATCCACTTATTCCAATCTATTCAACTAGATACCTTTGTGCTCCTTATTTCTTTAGTCCGGTAAGACGCAACGCATTTAATTCTCTGGTTAATAGCTTTGGCTTTATCTGATATTCCCTTTAACTGCCATGCTCACTCCATAACTCCAGTGTAAAACAAGATCTTGCATTCACTTCGGAATTTTCTCAGTCGATCCATAGTTGCAGTGAACAGTCACAAACCTATCCAAACAGAATCTTGGACTTTTTTTTTTTTTTTCACTAAGTACAGATTTCCAAGCTGCCACCTCTCTCAGGAAGCTGCACACATTGAGAATAGCTTTGCTTGAACTCTTTAGATCGCTTAAGAACCCAGGTCTGCTTTCCTTTTTTAGGTCAGATTCTAACCAAAACCGACAGGAATTTGGCCTCAATAGCTTCCACAGGATCAAGGTCTGGTTCAGCAAAGGATTAAGCCTATGGTTGCTAAATGCACACTGCCAGCAAGGGACCTTTCCTTTTCCCTAATCTCTGGTCTTTGACTCAGCCTCACACAGACCTCTTTAAACCGTAGTATAGGTTGCCACGTAAACATTTGTCCTTGGGTGCAATCATGTCACATTTGTTAAAACTAGTACTCATTATGGGTAGGCTCTTCTAGACTTTCAGAAAAACTTGGTGGTTTAACCAAATGCATTTGTATTAGTATACCTGATTACATTTAGAATTTAGTATTCTTAGATTTTTTTATTTTTATGATCTGAGGCTTGTAATTTCCAGCTATTAAAATACTAAAAAGAGTGGTGAACACTACCTCAAGGACTATCAAGCTAGACAATTTGCACCTTTAGTCATACTGAAACATTTAGTTTTCCATTTATGTGCAATGAGTCCCTGGACACACAGCCCCTCTTCCCCCCATCTAAATGAACATCATTCAGGCTTAAGTGATATGTGGATTTTAGCTTCCCATCCTGTTTTACGCAAGAATTAATGCAGCAGACTTTTCAGTTGTTTCTGACAACAGCAGGCATCACAAGCCTCCACCCTGCACATCTCAAAGTGAGCAGCTCAGCTTTGGGACAGTCTGGCCCCATGAGTTATGCCTGGGTCATGACCAGGTGTCTCCACCTGGGGGAGACTGCAAGAGCATCCAGAAACTAAAACCCAAACATGGCTGGACAGTGCACAGCGGCACAAGCCACTGGCCTCATTAAGCCGGAGCAGTGACTTTGCCTGACTGCTAAGCCATTGAAATTTCCAGGCAAATGAGATGCAGATTGTGCTCCTGGAAAGACCAGCAAACCTTCACGGCTCCTGCTGTATCTACTCCCTGGTCTCGTCAGTGGACACAGGCAGAACCGTGGTCTGCCTTGAAGTTAATTGAGCATTGGACCCCACGCCAGAGCAGGTGGATGCCTCAAGGAGACTGTGACCCCACTGGAAACCCACGCTGGAGCAGGCTCCTGGCAGGACCTATGGAGGGAAGAGCCCACGCTGGAGCAGGTTTGCTGGCAGGACCTGTGAGCCCGCGGCAGACCCACGCTGGAGAGGTTCACGAAGAACTGTAGCCCGTGGGAAGGACTCACTTGGAGAAGTTGGTGGAGGAGTGTCTCCTGTGAGAGGGACCCCACGCTGGAGCAGGGGAAGGCTGTGAGGAGCCCTCTCCCTGAGGAGGAAGGAGCAGGAGAGACCAGGTGTGAACTGCCCACAGCCGCCTTTCCCCGTCCCCCTCTGCCGCCGAGGTGGACAGAGAGAAACCGGGAACAAGGCGTAAGCCTGGGAAGAAGGGAGGGGTGGGGGGAAGGTGTTTAAAGATTTGGTTTTATTTCTCATTGTCCTATTGATTTGATTGATAACAAACAAATTTCCCCAAGGAGAGTCTGTTTTGCCTGTCACGGTGACGGTCAAGTGACCTCACCCTGTCCTCATCTCGACCCACGAGCCTTTCGCTGTGTTTTCTCTCCCCTGTCCAGCCGAGGACAGGAGTGACGGAACAGCTCGGGCAGGCACGGCCTCCAGCCAGGCCCAGACCACCACAAGGGGGCCTCTACCTGGGCAGGGGCCACGGGAACGTCGGTCCAGGGCGGCCTCTCCCACCTCCCGCCGCGCTCAGCGGGTCACCCGACCCCCCCCGCGGGCCGACACCGCCCCTCTCCCCGTTAGACCAGCTGCACGCGTTGAGGGCGCAGGCGCCGCCGCCATTGGCGGCGTCACGCAGTGGCGTCACGCACGCGCACGCGAAGCCCTCCCCTCTCCGCGAGCAGCCCACCCCCACCCTTCCCTCCTCCCCTCGCCCCGCCCACCCCCGGCGTCACGGTGGCGCGTTCGGCTGCCCCCCACCCCCCACGTCCCGCGCGTGACGTCGGCGCGTCCCGCTGTCCCGGCGGCGGGGCCGGAGGAAGCGGCAGGTGACGGCGGTGGCGGCGGGCTGAGCGGCGCGACCCGGCCGGCCCGGCGGGTGAGTGCCCGACTCAGTCCCTGGGGCGGGGCGGGGGGGTGAGGAGGAACAGGCCGCCGCCAACGGTTTCTCCGGCGGCGCCCCTCTTCCGCGGCCGCCCAGGACCGCCGCTTCCCCCCCCCCCTCCTCCGCCGCCGCCAGCGCTGCCCGCGGCGAACAGCACGGCGGGCGAGCCGGAGCGGGTGCCGAGGCCTCCCCGCGCACCTGAACAAAAGGGCCGGTGCGCGGCGCGGTGCAGGCCTGCCGCGAGCCCTGCCCGGTATTGTTTTGGCCTGGGGGGTTGGTATCGGTCCCCGCCGCCCCGCCCGCGGTGTCACGTGATGGGCGTGGGGGCCGCGGCGGCGGCGCAGGGCGCTGTGGGCCGCCCCCCCTGCCCGGCCGAGTGGCCTGACCCGGACCCGGCCTTGCCCCCGGCCGGCCGCAAGCCTGGGGCGGTCGGGAGGTGGCTCCGTTCTGCCCGCGCCCCGCCGGCGGCGGAGAACCTGCCGCTCCTTCCTGTAGGCCCCCGCCAGGCCCCCTCTGCCGGGCCGGGGCCCAGCTGCTGCCGGCTCTCGCCTCCCAGGGAGGCGGCGTGGCGCTCTCGGCGTTACGGATGAGGTGCGTGCTGTGTGCCGGGTCGGGGCTCCCCGTCTGCAGGTTTCGTTTTGTTCGGTAGCAAAATAAGCCAAGAGCGTTAGCTGTAGCGTCGTCACGCGTGGCAGGATCCCCGCACCGAGCGACCGCAGCGCTTTAATTCTCGCTCGAAATCGTTCTGCGCTGCGTGTTGCCCCTCGCCGTGCAAAATGCCATTGCTGTGGCTGCCTTGCTGAAACCGGCGACGTGAACCTAGAATGAAAGTGGTGCAGGCAGTCGTGCAGTCGCACACTACAAAGCACTTGAGAAGAGGTAACTGGTGTTTTTGATGGAAGTGCTTTTGTTTCTTTGTGCTTGATGGCCTCGGCTCAAGTGTTTGGGTTTGCGTCCCTTCAGACTGTTAAAATGGGATATGAAAATCGGTCTGGCTTTTGGTGCAGTGCATATTGCCACCACTGAAAAAATTTTGCAAATATTTGGGAACTGCTTCATGCAGGCGGAGAAAAGCAGAATGGTGAAAGAGTTAAAACCAAATGAAAGTGTGGGATTTTACATCATAATGTAACGTTTCTCTGATGTGAACTAGAAATACTGTAGGTTTTGTTCCTGGTGGTGTAGTATGCAATTATACATTGGATAATGAAGGTTAGAGAGCAGAGTTTCAATATGTTTTGCTTTTTTTCAGATTTGCAATGCTAAAAATACGGCTCTGCTACTTTGTTACCTGCTGCCTCTGGACAGTGAGCTACTTAAAAATAGCTCCTAAAGCATCTCTAAAAATGCACTACCAAAAACTACAGTTTGTAATAGTATTGAAGACACAGTGAAATCTGAATGTGGATTTGGTTATTTTGAGTTGCTTTACAGTCTTGTGTGGTTAATACTGTACTTTCCAAGTGAATCAAAGTACCAGTTGTTTAAATTGCTATAATGCAGCATCTATATTGAGTGAAAGAAAAAGTTCTGTTCTTTCCTTCAAAATATACTGTATCAATTTAGATGTTATTGAATTGTCATTTATTTAGAGAACGAGAACTGCAGTATTTCTGAAGGCTATTGAATAGTGGGCCCCTAGAATTGGTGGGGGAAAAATCTTTTTGTTGAAATAGACTTTTTTTTTAATTATTATTTCTTGTCTGTACGTGTTAAGTTTATATATATAAACAGATATTCCTGTACTTGCTTTTTTTCTGAAGTGTTGTTAACTTCAGATGAGCCAGCTTCTGCTTCGTTTCCCAAACAATATAATTCTGAGTGAGAAACTAATCTTTTCTTCTGTTAAATAAATGGAAAAGAGAATATATTCTCAAGTAGTGCTCCAGCTGTAGCATAGAAGAACTTCATTTTGAGTAAGTGTGTAGCAATTCAATACTGAAATGGTTGACTTTTCTGCACTTGATTATTCTGTGGTTCAGTTTCAAATGTACATATAAGGGTTGTTGTTTTTAATCAGTGTGTAATAAAAAAGGATAAGGAATGGCAGGCACCGTGAAGCCTCATCCCGATCAGCGATTCCTGAAGATATTCTAAGTTTAAGAAACAGATGCAGAAAAGTAGTTAAGAACAGGAAACAGCGAGGTTATATGTCTGTTGTGCTATCTGATGCACAGGGACAGTTTGAAAAATACCTGATAGTTTCAGTACCTTGAGCTGATACTGATTTGACAGTAGCAGACTGTCAGATAGGAGAGCGATTTTTTTTTTTATTATTATTATTTTTTTTTTATTTAAAAAATTAGCCACCTTCTTTCTTCCCACACTCTTCGGCTTGTTGGTGACTTGTAGGCAAGGGTAAAATTTTGGGGTTCTATTCCACCTCGCAATAATGGAGTTACAAGGTAGAAAAATCTGAATATTTAATTAAAGAAATCATTTCGAAATGATGCTGTAGCTGCTGAGTTTTCAACCTGTGAAGAGGGGGAAACTGAATTTGTGATAGCTATTTTAGAATAATCTCTACAGAGTTGCAGAATTTGTGAGACCATCTGCCGTTTGAGGTGGGACTCAATAGTCTTTGGCTGGTTTGGTTAGAAGCTGGTGTTAGTTGAATTTACCAACAGTTCATTTGTTTTTAAAAAGATAAGCTTTTACTTACAGAGAAGATTTATTAAGACTGTACGTAACGCTTCATTGACAGTTCGGACCTGGCTTCCTATATATTTAAATTTTGGGGATTTTAGTTCTTTTTAAGTGCTGTTATTTCCAGTGAAATAGAAAGCTGGAAAAAAATGTGTTGGGTCTGATAGTTCACTGGGGATCCAGTGGGCACAGCTGACTGAACTAAGAAGAAATTTCATTCTATCTTGATCTAATAAAAGCTTGAAATTTTTCTTAAGGAGAACTTGAAATAATTTTTGGGCCATCTGTCTGGTAGGAAGTCCACCAGTTCAACATCTTCAAGTTGTGTGGAAGAAGCAGACCTGACTTCTCTCAGCGAGCATCCTGAGAGATTTTTAAGAGGCAAAGGGGAGCAGTTCAATCCTGGCTGAGCCTCAGTGTGGGAGGGGGTGTTGCCCAATTTAAATTCTTGCTCCTGATCGTTGGGATTGTCCCTCATCTGTTGCATCTTGAGTGAAAATTTCAAGACTGGTGTGTGATAGGATGCATGGATTTGGCAAGTGTGCAGAAGGAAGGGATACTTGCAGCTTGCTGCAGATAGCGTAGCTTTTCCTACTACGTGCTTTTCTAGCATAGAAAATTAATTGCCAAGTATAGAACACAGCTCTTACCTACTTGACTTTAAAGGAGGAGTCATCATCAAGAAAAGGGGGGGTGTGTGTAACCACAAGTGTCTTTTATCCTGTTTATTAAAATTTTCAAGTCTGGCTTATTAAATAAATAACAATGTCATGAAATGTAGAGGTTATCTGAAGTCAGTTTGTGAACTAGTTCTTCTTAAGAGCTGTGCAGCAATTAGAAAGTTGCCTTACCATAATCCTGTAATTATGCCCTAAGTGGATTCTTCTAGGTATAATTACATACCTTGAATATGTGCATGCATTTTTATTTCCTAAGAAATCTGCCAGGACTGACCCAACTTTTTTTTTCCCATCTACACATAACATTTGGTTTTACGATGTGCTACCTCTAATAGTGGATTGCAAGAGGTAGTGGGTTGTGAGAGGTGGTAGATAAAAGGCTTCAAGTGATACCTACAGAAGTAACAGAAAGCCAGCTCCTAAAATGAAGGACTGAACACCACACCCACAGCATCAAGCTTGTTGCAACTGTCTCTTTGATCATAGCAAACATAGTGTCTTGTCTGAGTGGATTAGTGGAGCCAAAATTTTAATGCGATTGCAGCTCTTGGTTGCAGATTGATGTGTGAAGAAAGGGGAAGCTGCTAGAATGATGAGGGCAGAAAAGGTGTGGATAGGCTTGTTGATTTTTTGCATTTTTCCTTCGGAGCTCTCTAAAAATAGCTGCACAGAATGTTACATGAAGCTGAGCTATAAAGAAAATAACATCATTGAGTAATGCTTCTTATACTGAAGTCATCTGAACATTTCACTCTGATGTTATTAATGGTAGATGTTTGATCATGTCATGAAGAACTATAGCACAGAATATAATACTAAATGCTGCATGTTCTTTCAGGGACTTATCATTCCTGGACTTTGCTCAACTCTGTACGTGTCTGATCTGCACTATATTTATACTGAAATGATTCTTTTCTTGAGCAAATTGAAATATAAGATGTGACATTCTCTGGCCTGCTTCATATCATTCTTATATGTAACATTCTGCAGCAACTTGAAATTGTAGCTCAAAATGCCTAAGAATCATCTTGAAAGCTACAGCCTAGAAAGAAGATACAACTCTATGGCTCATCAGTCTCTTTACAGAGGATTCCCAAATACTTTCTGTAACTAAGGGTGGCTCTCTCTTAGGTCAAGACCTTCCCAGTTAGGTTGTGAGAACATGACAGTGAAATACTGATGGTCTCCCTGTTCTCCCTGAGTTTGCAGATACCTGCTTCCCTACTGTAGAGTTAGATACTTACTGGTTTCCAGTGATTATCATGTATTTGTGAAATGACTGAGCTCAGACTCTGGTTGGTGTCTTATGCAAAATGTGTTATGACTGACATTATCAGCTAGCCTGGAGGCTGAGATGCATTCTTGTCCTCTTTTTCAGAGTTTGTGCTTGCATTTATTCCGTGAATGAACCTTCGAGGCCTTCACTACTTTATAAAGAAATAAAGGAAGATTCAGATTAATCTTTTTTTTTGTTATTTACCTTGTTAAGTATCAAATCTAGGTCATCGTTTGTTTATAAGCTATTATGAGGACTTACATATCTGGATTTATAAAGAGAAAAGTGCTGAATGGTTCTGTGGTCCATTCATTAAATGAATGCATGTGATCTTTGAAAAAGAGGATGAGGATGCAAGGCCCTGAGCTGCTTGAAATACGGAGAGGATCTAGGGGGAAACCAGCTATTTGCATGCACTGTTTTCTCCTCAAGCATCTGCTAATAGCTCCTGCTAAGAGACAAGTTACAAGCCTAGATAGTCACTTGGAACAGCATGATATGGAGAGTTTTATAAACAGGTTTAGGAAGGCATTGTGACTTTTTAAACTCTCTGAATCTAAGGAGTCATTTATCAGAGGTTAAATTTGCATAAATGTAACATGTTCCTATCTTTGGTCTTGTTTCTCCTTTTATGTACATGGTCCCTTTATGGAAATGAGCCATTAACTTCTTACAGCTAAAGATAATTGCCCTTTATAATACTTTAGAAAAAGATAGTTTGTTGAAGTCAGACATCAAAATAATTCACATCAAAACTGTGGGCCAAAATTGATTTGTGTGAAAAATAAAACAGAAGTCTGATACCTTTACTGAAAATAGCCTGCACCAGGTAAATGAAAGCATATTAATTTCTTTTCTGTAACCAGAACAGTGGCGTTGTATTTTGCTTCCTGGTAGCTCTGTACAATGTTATAATGGTGTTATTATTTGCTTCCCATCAGTTTGCAGAGAAGCTGAAACACTGTAGCATACGATTGGGCAGGACAAGTAAGGAATGAGCCAGCCCCTGGAAAGAGGACCTGCCATCCCACCTGGAGACATCTGAAGAAGGACATTTTAGCCTTGTGGCATGCTTCAGTAGAAATTATTCAGAAAAAGTAAGCTGTTGATTTGTTAATGGAATTACATGTGTCAGCTCCTTGACAGGCTGCTCAGTTGCAGTTAGAATTTGACCTGGAGTTTCAAAATTACTCCATTCTGAGGTGGTTTTGTGCGAATTTACTTTTTCTTCAAGTAGAGTACTAGAAGGCCCAGGGTCTTTTCATATAGTTTTTATATATTATCACTCTAGGATGTGCACCTTGAGCTTACAGATTAAATATATGTTTTAATTTAAATAAAAATATTAAAAAAAACCACAAAACATCATAAACACAAAAGGATAATAGAAAGGTGGGATCTGGCAGGATTGTGGACTAGCTCCTTTTCATTTGGCTTTAAGCTGTGTTTATGTTAAAACGCAGTGCTCAGATGCTTATTGTTCCCTTATTTATACCTGAATTGAGGATCTAAATACTTAAAATAAAATTCTTTTTAGAACTTGTCCTTGAGTTTGATTAATTTTTAGCCTCACTATTCAATAATGTAGTTTTCCCTGTTGCCAGAAGTGACTCAAGGGAACCCAGCCCTTCAAAAAAACAGAGCTTTACTGTTTGATAACATTTCTAATATGAAGCTTGTTCTGATTAAAGCTTGTTATATAATATTACTCTTAATTTCAGGAAAAATATTCTATGGTGAGATTTGTTTAGTTCTTAATACCATGAATTTGCAACGAAAGTGTTTCCACTGCAGAATAGTGGTTCTAAATGTTTTTCCTTACTCCTGAAAGATTACCTCTTCAGTAAAAATATGCATGTACTTCCTCGTACCAGCTTATAAACAAACCCTATGACCTAGATTTGATACTTAAAAAGTGAGACAGCATCCATTTAATTGATATGAATCTTCAAGTGCGTAATTGTCCTGCATTCTGAGCACATGCAACTGCAGTTGTGCTTATCTTTTAAGAGTTTTATATTGCTGGATAGCACTTGCTTAGAGATGGGGTTTACTCCTCCAGCTGTATTCATTTCACACATATTTTCCTCTTAGTCATTAAAAATCACATAGGAATTTCAAGATAAGGCATTTACTCCTTTCTTTTCATGTCCTGCGTTATTGTCTTCATCTAGTAAGGAATCAAGGAACCCTCAAATTAATGGGTAACTCATTGAGCACAGTTCAAATGTTAGCATTTTTGTGCTTTCAGTGAGCAGGTGAGAACCTTCACGCTGCTTTTATAAAATCATAGAATTGTTTAGGTTGGAAAAGACCTTTGAGGTCATAGAGTCCAATAGTTAACCTAGCACTGCCAAGTCCACCACTAAACCATAGCCCTAAGCAGCGCATCTATGCATCTTTTAAATACCTCCAGGGGTGGTGACTCCACCACTTCCCTGGGCAGTCTGTTCCAATGCTTAACAAGCCTTTCTGTGAAGAATTTTTTCCTAATGTCCACTCTGAATCT
Organism: Trogon surrucura; assembly: GCA_020746105.1. Classification (NCBI taxonomy): domain Eukaryota; kingdom Metazoa; phylum Chordata; class Aves; order Trogoniformes; family Trogonidae; genus Trogon; species Trogon surrucura. The sequence continues at coordinate 60,769,450 of CM036618.1, forward strand.
CTGCTGGTAACCTGAGGCCATTTTCTCTTGTCCTGTCGCTTTTTACTTGGGAGAAGAGACCAACACCCACCTCGCTACAACCTCCTTTCAGGTAGTTGTAGAGAGCAGTTGAGATCTCCCCTCAGCCTCCCCTCTAAGCCAAATAATCTCAGTTCCCTCAGCTGCTTCTCATAAGGCATGTTCTCTAGACCCCTCACCAGCTTCGTTGCCCTTCTCTGGACATGCTCCAGCACCGAAATGTCTTACTTGTAGTGAAGGACCCAAAACTAAACACAGGATTCGAGATGCAGCCTCACCAGTGCTGAATACAGGGGGATGACTGCTGCCCTACTCCTGCTGGCCACATGATTTCTGATATGGGCCTTCTTGGCCACCTGGGCACACTGCTGGCTCATGTTCAGCCAGCTGTCAACCAGCACCCCCAGGTCCTTTTCCACCAGACAGCTTTCCAGCCACTCTTGCCCAAGGCTGTAGCGCTGCCTGGGGTTGCTGTGACCCAAGTGCAGGACTCGGCACTTGGCCTTGTTGCACTTCATACAGTTTTCCTAGGCACATCAAGCCAGCCTGTCCAGATCCCTCCACAGAGCCTTCCTAACCTCGAGCAGCCCAGCTGCTCAGCTTTGTGTCATCTGCAAACTTACTCAATCCCCTGGCCTGTATCATTGATAAAGATATTAAAGAGAACTGGCCCCAAAACTGAGCACTGAGGAGCACCCCTTGTGACCGGCCACCAACTGGATTTAACTCCATTCACCACCACTCTTTTGGACCTGGCCATCCAGCTAGTTGTTTTTTGTGGGATGTTTTGTTTTGTTTTTTTTTTTTTTAACTCAGCAAAGAATACACCCATCTGAGTCATGAGCAGCTTGTTTCTCCAGGAGAATGCTGTGGCAAACAGTGTGAAAGTCCAGGTAGACAACATCCCCAGCCTTTCCCTCACTCACCAAGCAGGTCACCTTGTCATAGGAGATCAGGTTAGTCAAGCAGGACCTGTCTTCCATAAACCCATGTTGGCTGGGCCTGATCACCTGGTTGTCCTGTATGTGCTGCGTGATGGCACTCAAGACGACCTGCTTCATAATCTGCCCCGGAATTGAGGTCAGACTGACAGGCCTGTAACTCCCTCGATTGTCCTTCTGGCCCTTCTTGTCAATGACTGTCATAGTTGCTAATCTCTGGTCCACTGGGACTTCCCTGGTTAGCCAGAACTGCTTATCAGCGATGGAAAGTGGCTTAGTGAGCACTTCTGCCAGCTTCCTTAGCACCCTTGGGTGGATCCCATCCATAGACTTCTGTGTGTCTGAGTGGAGCAGCAGGTTGTCAACCATTTTCCCTTGGGCTCAGGGGGCTGTGGATCCAGAGACCAGCTGGTCTTACTATTAAAGATTGAGACAAAGGTGGCATTAGGTACCTCAGCCTTTTCCTCATCCTTTGTCAATGTTTCTCCTTGCATCCAATAAAGAATGGAGGTTCTTCTTAGCCTTCCCTTTTGTTGTTAATGTATTTATAGAAGTACTTTTTATTGTCTTTTATGGCAGTAGCCTGATTAAGTTCTAACTGGCCTGTGGCCCTTCTAATTTTCACCCTGCATAACCTCACAACATCTTTGTAGTCCTCTTGAGTTGTCTGCCCCTTCCTCTGAAGATCATAAATTCTTCTTTCTTTCCTGAGTTCCAGCCAAAGCTCTCTGTTCAGCTAGGCCAGTGGTCTTCCCCACTGTCTTTTTTTTTCTTTTTTTTTTTTTTTTGGCACGTGGGGATGGCCTGCTCCTGTGCCATGAAGATTTCCTCCTTGAAGAATGTCCAGCATTCCTGGACTCCTTTATGCTTCCGGACTGTCTCCCATGGGACTCCGTCAACCAGTATCATGAGCAGGCCAAAGTCTGCCCTCTCACAGTTCAAGGTAGCAGTTCCACTGAACCCTCTCCTCCTCCAAGAACCGAAAACTCTGTCATTTTGTGATCACTATGCCCAAGGCAGCCTCCAACCGTCACATCAGCCATGTTGACAAAGAGCAGGTCCAGCAGGGTACCCTCCATAGCTGGCTCACTCACCAGCTGTATGAGGAATTTCTTCTCCACACATTCCAGGAACCTCCTGGATAGTTCCCTCTCTGCTGTGCTGTATTTCCAGCAGCTGTCTGGTGAGGTGAAGTCCTCCATGAGAACAAGGGCTGGTGACTGAGACTTCTCCCAGCTGCCTCTTTGTCCTGGTTGAGTGTTCTATAACAGACTCCTACCACGATATCAGCCTTGTTGTCCTTTCCCTCGATTCTTACCCATAAGCACCCAATCCCATCATCACATCATTAAGCTCTAGACAGTCAGAACAGTCCCTAATCTACAGGGGGTAACATCCACTGCCTCTGCTTCCTTGCCTGTCCCTTCTGAAGATTTTATAGCCATCCCACGCAGCACTCCAGTTTTGCGAGTCATCCCACCACATTTTCGTCATGGCAACTATGTCATAGTTTTCCTGCTGCACAGTGGCTTCCAGCTCCTCCTGTTTGTTGCTCGTGCTGCCTGGGCATTTAGTTTACTAATAAGCTGGCTCAGGGTATCAGAATTTGATTTGTCTTAATTACGATATGCAAATTGTGTAAAAGTTACTTATCTACAGATTGGTTCAGTCTTTCCTTTGACTCTGAAAAGAATAACTTTATACAGCATATTTAGGGAGAAGCAGCTTTTTATAAGTAGCGTGGAAGTAAAAATCTCTGCTGCTCTGCGCTGTAGGATCATTCTGGGAGCACTTTAAAACTCAGTTTCTTTACCTCAGCCATGGTTAGCACAAATTAATCAATATATGGATTTCTCTCAGCTCTTCTGTTGTGAGATGCCGGTTGGGTTGTATTCGTGGGCATTCTGAAATCCCAACAGCTTCACCTCTGTTTCTAAGTGTCTTCGTTATAAGACCCTAGTTTTCGTGTAAAATTTTGTAGCAAAATACAACCTCAAAAATGTGAGGCTCCCAGAAAGAAACTTTCTCGCAACATTGTTAGCGTGGATCTTGCAGACAGAACTGTACTGTACAGTAAAAAGACAGTTACCGGGTGGTAGATGATGCTGCGTCTGTATCTGGAATGCTGATTTAAGAACTAGGATGCATTTTTGTCTTTAATCTCCGAGGAAGAAATTGAGATAGGAAGCTGAAACATAGGTGCATGCAATTATGTGCTACTTCAGGAAAAGATATCTGAGCTGCAGAGCTTTTAAAAGAATGATTTGATTTAAAAATGGATTAAAGAGGAATTGGTCTTTTGAGAGGAAACTGTAGTGATAGAAGGGAACAGAGAGCATACAGAAATACATTTTAAGTAAACAGCACTTAATACATTATCGTAAAATAAATACAGCTACTGAAGCATATTTTTTTTAATCCCAGCATGTATTCATAAGATGCTTACAGCAGTGGAGGCCTTTACAGCCTCCAAGAGAAAATGCCTAGGCATTCTCTTGAGGTAATACGTTTTGCTAGAAATGTGTATGAACACTGGAACAGGTTGTCCAGGGAGGTTGTGTTATCTCGATCCTTGCAGGTTTCAGAAGAACTCAGCTAGACAAAGCCATGGCTGATATAATGTAGTACTGGTGGTAGTAGCATGGGGAGAAGGAAGCTGGACCTCATGACCTCTAAAGGTCCCTTTTGGCCCACATAGAATCATTAAGATTGGAAAAGGCCTCTAAGACAATCAACTGCAACCGTCAACCCAACACCACTATGACCACTAAACCATGTCCCAAAGTGCCATGTCTACATGTTTTTCTGAACAATTCAGAGATGGTGACTCCATCAGTTTCCTGGGCAGCCTGTTCCAATGCTTCACCGTTTCTTCAGTAAAGAAATTTTTCCTGATATGTAATCTAAACCTTCCTTGGCACAACTTGAGCCCATTTCCTCTTGTTCTACCCCCACCAATCAAATGCTTGTGATTGTTTTACAAGTAGCTAGAAATAGTTTGTGCAAAACTAAGGCAGTTTCACTGAAAGGCTGTTTAGCTGATTATCAGCCTCAGAGTTCCTTGGGGATTTAAATGATAAAGGCACCTTTTTAGGCCCCATCCCCCAACGCTCCTCCTTCTCCCTCATTAGATAGCTAGTGTTTGGTTTTGATTGCTAATATATAAGAACATAAAAGGAAAATTACCATGAAACAGACTGTGAAAGATTGCCATGGTAAAAATGTAGTTGAGAAGGTATTTGCATATTTAGGCTAGAATTTTTCAGCTACTGAAAGCCTACACAATGCTGAAGTGACACAGTTTTGAATTCAGTGCTCTCTTACAGTTGGTTACAAAATTGCCTTTAATTAAAGAAATAAGATATGTTCAGGGAAGGTAGAGGCAACAACTTTGCAAACCAATCAAATCACGGTTATGTGTCTTCCTTGATACACTGCTCCTTCTGCTGGGCTGCACCAATTTCTTTTGAGATGCACTCAGCTGTATCAGGGAGTTCACTGTATGTTTAGGAAAAAGGAATCCAGGTTATTGCTTGAAAAAGTCACCTCAGTTTTCAAATCTGGTTCTTTCTGCAGCCTCGTGGTTGTTCTGAACCTGGCTTGAGGAATGGTACTGGAATATTTCAACCAGGCACTGCTGCCAGGCATATTTTCTACTGTGGAAAACTAGTCTGAGGTACTGTTCAGGCAGTCCTTCAGTCAAAGGGATGATCACCAATACTGTGAAGGGAGATTAAGTTCAATGCTTGCAGCTAGATCACCTCTTGAGGAAGGAACCACAGCTTCTTGAAATTTCCTGAGGAGGCTCCAAAGTAGCTGGCTGACAGGAGGTTCACTAATCAACACTACTTCAGAGAAAGAACAGAGAAAATTCCAAAATATGCTAACTTGGCTGAAAATGAAACAGATGAAGATAAGTGATAAGCAAAAGAATTCTCCCAGTATGTAATTTAGTCTGTTAGCTCAGGAAACAGAATGTTAACCTGTCAGTTTCTTTGAGTTGAGCTTCACAACACCTTACCTTAACTTAAGGTAAGCATCTTACTCTGTGGATGCTGAGGTCAAAGATGACATAAGGTGCCAGTTTAGGTTGACCCAATAAACTGATTTAAATTTATCTTTGATCCTCTGCAGGATGGCTGGCTGTGGCGAAATAGATCATTCGATCAACATGCTTCCCACAAATAGGAAGACAAATGAGTCATGTGCTAATGCAGCACCTTCCCTGACAGTCCCCGAATGTGCTATCTGTCTGCAAACATGTGTCCATCCTGTAAGTCTGCCTTGTAAACATGTTTTCTGCTATCTGTGTGTGAAGGGAGCTTCTTGGCTTGGGAAACGATGTGCACTCTGCCGGCAGGAGATTCCAGAGGATTTTCTTGACAAGCCAACTTTGTTGTCACCAGAAGAACTCAAAGCGGCAAGCAGAGGCAATGGAGAATACGCCTGGTACTATGAAGGTAGAAATGGTTGGTGGCAGTACGATGAACGTACCAGCAGAGAGCTGGAAGATGCCTTTTCCAAGGGTAAAAAGAGCACTGAAATGCTAATTGCTGGGTTTTTATACGTAGCAGATCTGGAAAATATGGTTCAGTATAGGAGAAACGAGCATGGACGCCGCAGAAAAATAAAGCGGGACATAATAGATATACCAAAGAAGGGCGTGGCTGGGCTGAGGTTGGACTGTGACACTAACACTGTCAACCTGGCAAGAGAGAGCTCTGCGGACGGTGCGGACAGCACGGCGACCCCGGGGGCTGCGGCGTTGCAGCCTCTGGCCTCCATTTCTCCTCGGCCTCTGCCATCACTAGATGGTCAACTGCTGAGTCCTTCAACGCCATCACCCGACGCGAGCAATTCTCTAGAGAACTCTTTCGCCCACTTAGAAATAAATGGAGACAGTATGGCTGAAAGGAGTCATAGAGGAGAGGGAGAAGAAGACCACGAATCGTCATCTTCCAGCAGGGTGCCAGCCCCTGACACCTCTATTGAGGAGACCGAGTCGGATGCGAGCAGTGATAGCGAGGATGTGTCTGCCCACCTCCAGCAACGCCTGCCCTCTGTCCAGCAGAGACACTTGAGTGCAAATACAAGCCAGTCGGGAGCAGATAGGCCGGTGGCAGGGGGCGGAGGGGTAAGCACAAGTGTAAGATCTAGGCGGCCAGATGGACAGTGCACAGTCACTGAAGTTTAAATCTAGAGCCATGTGATGCAAAAGTCCTGTACCTGTAAATTTTCTGTCCACATTGGCATTGCACTCAAACCTGGCAGTGTTTGGTGGGAGGGTGGGATGATGGGGAGAAACGGATTTGGCCCGTTTAACTTAAGTCTCTTAACATGTCTCGGCTGGAAGACTCTTAACTGTAGGAAACTGGGTTGTCCCATTAATGGTTTGAAAGCTGCTTAGCAATGCCCAGTTTTCTTGAAAATGTCTTGTGTTTCTTTTGTAGCATTTTTCCCCTTGGAGATACTCGATCCCTTTTTGGCCAATGTATATCTACTGTACAACTTGAATTGTCTTCATTATCTGACTGTTGCATTAAGTGTCTTACTACTTTCTGCATGGATTGATGTATGAAAAGAACACTAAAGCAATGTGGGAGCAGGCAAGATGTTGGGTGCAAGCAGGATGCTTAATTTAATGTGAGAAAATAGATGTGAGTTTGGAGTTAAAATGTGTTTTTACTAGACAAGAGCAATCATTTACCTTCCCTCAGTGGAAATGTAAAAATGCTGTTAACTTTTGTTGCAAATTCTTACCTATACACTCTTCACGGCATTTTCACTGGCTTCGCCATCTAGTTCTTGTAGCTTTGTTTTTGAAGTCTTTCTTGATCTGTCTTGTTTTTGTTACGGAATTTATAATTTAATAAAACTACATTTTATCAGTAACAATCTCAGATATGTCTCCAGTTTAATCGAGCTTCACTGGAGGAACTTCAAAGAAAACTATCGTAAAGTAGCTTCCCATGTTTGCCAAAAGGGAGGACTGACTCCGAGGGGTAAGTTCTTGCATTCCTGACTGCCCCTCTCTGAAACAGAACACTGGAGGACTATGTCTTTCTACAGAAAAACCATGTGCGGGCTTAATAAAGCTGATTAAACTTCAGTGCTTAGTACATATATCCCTGAATAGGAAGGGATGGTCCCTGATACATAGGTACCGCACATCTTCAGAGAAAAGTTGCTGTAGGCAAACAGCCATTTGAATGGAATTAAATGGCAAATTTTAAAAAATGGTAGGTTTAAGCTTCTAAAATGTTCTTGTAATGATGGCTGACATGTCTAATCTGGGGCAAAGCTGTGCCAGCCCTCCAGCTTGTTTCCTCTGCCCACAGGTGATATCAGAGGTCAGTGAACAAAGGAAAATGTGAGGAAACGAGGATGGAGCAAGGAAGATTTCTTTCTTTCTCAGCTAGCAACAGATGCTCTTGAGCACAAGATTTTTACTGTCATCTTCCAGTTCTGTAAGGAAGTAGGCCAGTAACATGGACTTCAGAAGGAAACAGGATGGGATGTTTTTCCTTCTATTTGTTCCTTGCCAGCTCTTATTTCTCCATTTTGAAACAGCACACAATGGCTCTCATCAAAGTACAACTTTGTGCTGCAAAAACTTCCAGCAAGAACACTTCTACTATGGGCCCACATTTTACTTCAGGGAGGGCATCTACTGTCGCAGAAAACAAGAAGCAAATACAAGAATTTGACTTGCTATGTACTGAATTTCAGGATTTTCAGCTGAAACAGCCTCCAGATAATTTTATCGGTGATTATCCTTGGGGGTTATTGACTGAAGTAGAGAGGCAGACCTGTTCATCTGCTTTTGACTCCTGCTGGCTGACTGCAGCTGTGAAGTACCAGCTGAGTACTAACATGAGAGCTTAATGGCCAAACCTAAGAGGGGCAAATGCACTCACCAGATCAAACTAGGAAAAGTTAGTAACCGGTAATTCCCATCTTGTATTTAAACCATTACTTTCAGGACGAGATGTGTCATCTGTCAACATCAGCTAAGCCACAGACATGCTGCATTTTGTGGTCTTCTCTAAGTCCATGCTTTAAGTGATTTTCAGCTTGTACAGCATAGCTAGAGAAATGCACAGTGGAACAGAATGGAACAGGGAAAGGAAATTAAAATACTATAAAATCTATGGCATCTCTTAATTTCTGGCAGAACAGATAACCACAGATAGAGGAATCCTATGTCATGGCAAAAAAAAAATAAATCACATAGTGAACCAAGCATTCAGCAAGAACACCTAGCTTACCTAGATTGCCCATCGGGCAAGTATATTTCTGTCAGAAGCAAATATGATAAAAGTATCTATACTGCTAAAAGTGATCTCCACTAAGTACTTGGCCATCCTACTACACAGAGGCAAGGGAACAAGACACAGATTTCACAATGTAATAGGAAACCCAGTTTGCTGAGGAGGGACCTGACAAACTAGACCCCAGGAAATAAAAGAGCTGGCACACAATTTAATTGGGAGACTGGGAGTATCTGTTTTAAGGTTTCTTAATTTATTTTGTGCATTTAGTGCTTGTTTAGGTTTAGGCGATTTCTGAAGGGGAACAAAAACTGAGATGACGCTTGCAGTCTCTAATAATTACTAGAAAATATAAATGCTTATCAGCTGCTGGTTACAGATATTTGTTGATTTAAGGCGATAAACAGTATTCTATTAAATAAAACATTTGGGTTTGCAATTGGTAAAATGGGATTTCATTTCATCTCACTCAGTCTGGAGCTCTCGTGGCAATTTAGTTCAGCTGGGTTTCATATGAAGGGCTGTACTTGCTTTTAAAACAAAAAGGAAACCAGAAAATGCGGTATTAGGCTGCTCACAGAACTCCTTGGGCAAAACAAACACCTGTAATTATCTTCAGAACCCCCTGGACCTGCGTTTGGTATATTTGTGATTCCAACAAAATGAGTTTCCGTAACCTTTTCTGAAAGTGTCTTAGTACTGGTTAATTATTTGTCCTGTTCTTAGAAGCAAATGTTGGTGTTTGATACAAATCAGAGAGGATGGCTTGGGAAATGCATTTGCTGAAATGAGATTGTCTACAAATCGAAATGGAAAGAGGTTCCCAACAGGTGGACGTAGCGAGTTTCACTTACTGGCAGCACAGGTCTAGTTCAAAATGTGCAAGTAAAACAGATTCTGCTTTTCTGCTACAATTTCCTCCCTTTCAAATTTATATCACCCAGTGCACAGAATATACTAATGAGCCTTACAGCCTGGCACCTGAAAAAATAATGATTCAAGGGTCTTGCTCTGGTTCTAAGCAATTTTCACACCCATTTTAAAACATAATCACAGTATTAGTGATGGCAAATTTATTCTTGTTACTTAGCAGCTAAGACATAACCAGTTGCCCTTTAAAGCACATTTTTTTTGACTCATGACAACGTGATGTGTTATTGTTTCAAAAAATTGGGTATGGACTGGAATATGCTCTGAAGGTTCAGTGATATTAGCGGTCTAGAATGCCTCACAACTCTTGAGGAACTTCGTGAAAAGCAAAATAGCTTTGTGACTAAACAGTCAAGAACTGCCTGACTATTAAAACACCCGGACATCAGCAGTAATGGGTATCAAGTCCTTTTAGAGCACAGGAAAGAATGTAGCTGCACAGGAGACGAGCAACTGAGCTACTGGATAAAAAGAGGCAGGATGGGGAGTGAGACACAAAGCAGAACACTACTCGCCCCACATTCCCATTCCTGTTTCTTCTCTAACCTGCAAGTAAAGCTTGAACTTTATTTTTGGGGAAGAGAGATTTGAAATCTTCAAGTGTGAAGACAAACAGGCAGGATCAAGAGGGCAGAGTAAGTTCCTTATCCTCCCTGAGGTGCCGACTCAAAACACATCCCTTTCTTCAGCATTTCTTTTGGTTGCTTCAGGCTATACACACTCCCGGCTGTGACAACCTTATAGTAAAACATCCCCAGCAGGGCATGGCATCTGCTCGAAAGCTGCAGAATCTTAACAGGCAATTGAGGCCTAATTCCCACTATTGATCTGTCCCAAGATCCTCAAACATATGTACAGTTACCTCGCTGTCTAAAAGTCAGGAACCCTGCCACACTGGAAATCATAACAGGGATTTCCATCCAAGGAATCACCTCCTTTTCCTGAGAGAGCTTATTCTATGTATCTAGAGCTAGTGACGCCTGGTTAGAGAGAGAATGTGTGTCAGTGCCACACAGCCCAAAGTTTCCTCCTTAACACGCTCCCCTGAGCTCAGATCTCAGGCCCAGCTGGATTTAGAGACAAGTGCATCCCAACCAGCGGTACAGGAAACCCTCAGTCATTAATATGTCTGCACGGTTTTGCTTTCACAGATGTGCCATTTTAAGAATGACCTGCCAAAGCAGGGACTCGGTGCCAGTTTCTAATTTTTAATGGGAAAATCCTCCCCACTGAGTTATTCTTTTCACAATCATGGGAAAGAAGGAGAGACCAAGTTCCAAATCTTGTGGTCAGCCCAAATATGCCACCTCCAGTAAAAAGACTCTTAAGTGAGACGTAGACAGATCCACACACAAGTCTTTCCAGAAGGCTGAAGTATTCAGACCACCCAGTCAGTCAAGGACACCCCATCTGGAGGCCTGATACATCATGGCCTTCCGAGATTTCAGCTAGATTCTAGCACCAGCTCAGCAGCTTTGCACGTGCTCAGCAGCACAGGTCTAGGCTATGGGAATGTGCAGATGTGTATGTAGGTAGTTGTTTTTTCAAGCAGTTAGAAGACACCTAAATGCATTTAAACACCTGAATTAGTGTCAGTGAATGAGGACTATAAGCTCCTCAGTGAGCTTCTCCTGTAAAAATCACCATTAAAACTGAAGCATCCTTGGATGCTTTCTCAGAAATTATGTAAAGAACTGACTGAAGATGAAAAAATAAAAACTATCATCTCACCGGTTACCATCCCTTCAAGGCTGCTTAAAGACACTGGTCTCATGTTGAGTAACTCATATTTTGCCGCTTTAGATGCACCTGTTCTGCAAAAAAGCAAACCTCACATCTTTCAAGCAATTAATTTCCATACAAGTTAGAAAACCAAAATTACCTCTGAAGAAAATAATCTTCAGCCTTATTCCAAAAGAATTATACTTCTATTCTCAGCACAGTATTTACCTTTACATACTGATTTCACTAACTCCATTCAGTGGGTGATTAGGACAGTAAAGAGTCTGCCAGGGATTTCTCTGTGGTTGCACACCAAATATGTCTGCCTGACGTGAACAACAGGAATGTTAATGCCAGTTAAAATGATTCACTTTAATGCCTGCTATAGTGAAAGCTTTGTTTTCAAAAAGGTCAAGAACGTTTCTTACGCAGGGACTGTCATTTATGTTTTGGTCTTCTAACCAATGCCTGCAAATTGGCAGGCCCACCCCATAGAGTTCCAAAAATGTCCTTCTCTGTCCTTAGGGCAGCTTCCAGTGGTAGCTCTCGTCCTGCTGTCACCACTTTTTTCACAGCCCGAATCACATCACTTGGACTCTCTGTGTACTGACTCAGCCAGGCTCGGGCTTCTTCTAATGCTTCGGTTTCATCTGAAGATGACAATGTCTCCTCTGAGAGCCCAAGGTGCAAAGCTCTCTCGGGGTCCACCCGGGTGGCCCCGCTGAGCAGCCGGAGGGCAGCACTGCCACCGATGATCCGCACCAGCCGGGCAGCTCCTCCCCAGCCTGGCACCAGCCCCATATGCTTGTGGACAAATCGAATTTCACTCCCAGGCGTCATCAACCTGTCAATGAAGAACAAACATCCAGAGGTCAATCTGTGCACGGACTTCTGTTTTCAGCTTGCCGGCACTCAATTTTCTCTTTTCCCCTCCCCTCTGCTTCCAGAGGTTGATACGACTTGACAGCAAGCTGATTAGAGCCAGTGCTGGAGTATCTTAATTCCTACATCTCCCGGTGCCTTAGTTGCAGCTTTTGGCTCTTCTCAAAATCAGATACGTAGGCTGCCACAAGTAAAGATGCACAGCACCCACGCTGATACCTGTAGTCATTTCTAAAAGGTATTTGAAAACAGAATTGCAGATGGAGGACATGTTACACTTATTCACATCACCAACGCTGCCTTGCTAATTCATCCCTAAACCAACAGTGTTTGGGGTAAAACCCAAGCCAACTAATGCACAAAATGCGTTTCTCAAGAGGAAGGATTGTGGTCTTAGTACTGATCTGCACTGGGGGGGTTCTGACAGCACCCTGGTGCTTGATTATAGCACAGTTGGTGGGTTGGTTTTTTTCTCCCGTACTTTAACGGGTCCACGTGAGCTTGATTTCTAACTGCTCATTACAGCAAGGGACATCAGGATGGATGCTCAACTTAAGGCTCCAACACATAATAGAATTGCCTTCTATTTATGCTTACAGCTCCCCTCCAGATAGTAGAGTCACACTCCTCTTTTCAAAGATTTCACATCTTAGCTTCTTTTCTACAGTCTGTCACCTCCCTTATTTAACAACTCACCCTAGGGCTGATTAAGCTATGTCCCTGGAGGAGATCTGCTGCAGCGGATTGTACTGTCTCCACATAGTGTTCATACTGACACATATTAAGTTAGTGGAAAAAGCCTCTAGAATTAGAAACATACAGAAAAGATGTACAGAAACAGACTAGTACTTGCTCTTCCTTAAGATGATGATCTGCAGTGTGGCCACTTGCTGCTATTTATTATAAGACAAGGGATGCAAATTACACTTGTGAAGTGATTAGCTTCTACTTCAAGTGCTAATTGGCTTTCTGAAGATAAATCCACACACAAATCTATTTCCTAACAATGCCATTTTCCATGATGAAAATACCAAGGTGAACAGCCTTAAAAGAGGAAAGAAAAGGGAAACCTTTAAAAACGCAACTACTTCTAGGAACTCACAGTTCCCAAATCTGCTTAGTTACCGTTAGTTCTAAGTTTGCTTGGTTGCTTTTTTCTTAACCAGAGCGCCATCAGCATTCACACCCTACTATAAAGCACCGGGGCTGAAGAGCTTACGCTTTATCCCAGACCGAACACAAAGCACAAAGGCAACAGCTGACACGCCAGATTGCCTGAAAGCCTTTTTGTAGAGACAGTGGAGGAAGGTTGTGCGACAAAAGGAAGAGAGCAGAGTATAGCAGGGGAGAGAGGGCTTTCAGCTAACATTAGCAAGCGCTTCCCAAACCCGGCCAATCCCAAGGAGCTCAGGTCTCTCCTCGCCAAAAGGAAGACTCTGCAAGTATTTAGAAACTGCTTTACTGGCTCAGCCCGCTTTGCAATTTGCTGATGCCCAGTGTCCCACCGGGCAAGCAATAATGAAAACATTGTTAAGGGTTTAGTTCTAGCTGTGCTGTGCAGTGCGAAGCATTAAAAAAGAAGCAGCCATACACAGCTAAGCATCTGATGCTAGAAAATCTTTAGGCAGCCTCACAAGGCAGCCGCTGCAGACCAGTAAGACAACGCTGCGTTTGTACATTCAGTCTGTGGTTGTCCTGGGCACACAGGTTCAGGCCTCAAGGACGGGCATTGCAGTGACCGTCCCGAGGGCAATGTACGAACTCGTCCGGGAAGCTCCGTCAATGCACTCTCAAGTTCAAGAGGAAGTCAAATTTTGCACTAGAAGCACAGCCGATCCATCAGTGCCCATGAAAAAAAAGCTGAAAACATTTTGTGTGTGGGAAGGGCTCTGTTACCCTGCACAGTCTTCACCTCCCTCTGACAAAATGGAACCAAACATGATTAAAGGAAAACAAATGACTGACAGCTAAATCTACAGAGACTGTGAGGCTGCAACTTCCAGGATCTTGCTGGGATGCAGCTCTCCCTACAATGCTCCACTGAACAAGCTCCATAGAAAGCACTGGTGGTCACTGAAAGATGTAAAGGTAGTCTTGGACTGCCTTCAGGCTTAAGAAACTTATCTATGTTTTTTTTTTCAGGTTTTTCAGATACAAATCCTCCCCTGAAGTCACATAATTTCTTACAGAAACCACCCACCCCAGTCTCTGCTAGGTATACCACTCACCTCCAGGCCCCATGCCCATGGGAACCCGAGCTCAGATCCAAAGAGGCAGCAGATGCTGCCACCAAGCCAGTCTGAGATCAGCCTCTGAACATCACCAGCTGCAGCCTTGCACATATATTTCCCTTTCTATTTTACAAAAGGAATTGAGTCTACCTTCCCAGACATGACAGATCTGATCTCTCATTAGATGAATTTATGTACGACAAGTACATCAAACATTTCTAAACGTGAAGAGTGAGACACCAAAAAGCTGAAAAAAAACAAGTACCATTCTGTACCATTCTGAGACAGAATAGTAGATGAATACAAAATGAACCCTGATTTGACTCAGTATGCCTGTTCTTGTCTTACAGGTCAAGGGAGTTAAAATCTGGGTCTCCTGTATCCCAGAGGAAGGTCATACTGCTAGGCTCTTAGGCACATGCCTTCCCTGCCCTAAAAAAAAAAAAAACAACTGTCACATGACAATACTGAAAAAATATTTATTAAATGTAATTAATGTACAAAGTAACTGAAGACCTTAAAAGCAGAGAAACACCTTTTAGAAATGTGAAACTTAAACTGGAAATAAGGGGCTGAGGTAATGTAAGCACCAAAGTGCAGGTGAAACCTTCTTTTAGAATGTTACAAGCACTGCAACAGCCACCATAGATCACATCCAATTTTGGGTTAGTCATCTAAAGCAAACAAGCTACAGCTAATGTTCCTGCTGTACATTTTAAAATGTTCTCAGACCCACTGAATATTACAAACTGTCCACCTTTGACTGGAGGATTCCTTCACTCCATGACATCTCATTGTGCCCACAAACTACTGACTGTCACATCACATCACAGGCAATGCACATGATAAGAAAACCTTGTTTGCCATTAACAACGCAACCTCACAGATACCATCCTGAAACATGTCCACTTGCTTCCTCAAAGGTGGCACTTGCTGTGAGCCATCCTTTGCTCAAGTATTCCCAGCTACTTGAAGCTAGAACAGATGCAATGAAAGCTGCAAACACTATCAAAAATGTATTTTCTCAGTTTTTCGTATCTTCTTTTTGTAACACTCTTGTTACTGAACAGTTCCAACAGATATAATCAGTCCCTTCATGTTAGGATTTGTGCTGGCCCTTACTGCACCATTTCCTGGCTTTCAGGGTTTGAATTTTACGCGGCATTCTGACAAGGCAAAAGTGTAGCAGACAGATGCGTCACTGTTTGCCTTAAACATTTCTTGTCATTTTACAAACCCTCATCTTGGTCAAAAACAAGACCAGTTTCTGGTCCTGTTTGGCAAACTGGTAAGTGCCAAATCGAATGTGTAGAGGGAATCTGATAAACAGATGCCTCAGACAGCCCTGGCGCCGAATATGTGCATGAGATCAGGTAATCCTGCGGAGGCAGGACGGCCTTGTCTTGTAGCATATCTCCCAAGGAGATAAGACAATCACACATGGTAATGAGGATTATCGAAAACAGTGAAGTGCCTTGATCCCCTTCCTGACGTACTGCAGAAAAGTATGTATAAATAAGGGACATTAGACACAAGAAGTAGGTTGAAGCAAGAGACAGAAGAAAGCAGACAGAAGAAGAGAAGAAACATGTAGACTGAGACGAAGACACCAAGAAGAAAAGTGCAGGAGGAGAAGAAGAAAAGATGACGGCATCCTTGGACCCTCGCCGGCGGGACCAATGCAGGAACCCGGACCGGTGATCTCCATCTCTCTTTCTTCCCCTCTCTCCGCCCCCCTTCCTCACTAAATAATTTAAGGGCTATCATACTGCTTGCTTAGCTTAGACTTAGCTTCTGTCTTGTAATCAGAAGTATAATACTGCCTGTTAGTTGTTATATGTCCTTTTTCCTTGTTATCATTAAGTAACACGCAGCTTGCTGCAGTTTGTTGTGTAGCAAGTCTTTTCCTAGTTATCATTACGTCATAGTATATTGCCTGCCCTAATGTGTCTTGTAACTGAAGCCAATTATCATGAGTCCAATCTATACATTGTGACAAATTAATAAATGGTTGTGTATGGGCCTTGAGACTTGTCTCACCATTGTCCACTCCGTTGGGGTATTATGAATCTAAGTCACTTGTCCCCCGCTCTTGGGCAGGACGTGACAAAGGGCACTAATAAACTTTTCTAGGGAGGGACAATACCATTCAGTATTTTACGCATTTTAAAAGCTCCTACCATTATGCTTCTGAAAAGCATTTTTTTCTGATGGGAAAAAAAAAAAAAAAAAGATGCCCTCAAACATTAAACGTGTTGTCAGCAACCTGGATTTTGTTCTCTGTTTGACTCCCAGTGTCACGTAAGGACATGGCTCCTGACTTCCAGTCCTCTCCTTTTAGCTGGCCCGAGACCAGCACACCATGGAGAGAGGCAGCCAGCATCACGCAGGGCTGCAGCACCTGGTTCTCAGCTATGGTTACACCAAAAGAAGGCAGCTAGAACTGCAGGAGGCGGCTTCTGTCTTCCCCCACAAATACTTTGGCCTCCTGCTCTCAAACCAGCAAAGAAACAAAAAATAAATAATAAGCAAAGCTTATGGTTTGGCCCACAGGAAGTTCCCTCGCCAAATCTGCTAACTCCTGTGAACTTTTTGTAATCACTACCTATGAGGGGACTGAACCAACACAAAGAAGGAAAATTCTCCAAAAAAAAAGGTCTAAGGCCTTAGGATACAATTAGAAGACATCCATATTTTTAACATGCTGTAGAGTAAGAGTTATGGAAACAGAAATAACAACAAATTTTCAAATACAACTAAGCATTTTTGCAAAACATAGATAAAAGACGTCCAGACACGTGAAAAACAATGGTAGTAAGGACTGCAAGAATACAGGATCGATATAACATCCAAACCATACCCACAACTAATTTAAGCACAGGAAAAAGAGAGACATTAAAGAAAAAGAAAACCACCAGGAAAACAGTATCATCAAGAAGCTATCAAGAGCCAAACATTTGTTTTAATCAGCAAACAGAAGAACAAAGCTGATGTCATACACACAGTTTCCAACTGTGTATGTTTTTCTAATACACTCATCATTATGATATCAGCTTAATTAACTCCTGTCAAATTAAGTAACAGCCATGCTATGCTGACATGTGGCCTTTTAAAAATACATATTGTTGGGGAGTGCAGGTTCAAGAATTTGTTAGAGGTCACATGTGACATTACCCATTGGTAGTTGGATGTGAAAGCATTTCCATAAAAGAAAGACATCACCTTGAATCTTTCATTGGAGGCAAAAGCCATAGGCATATAGAGTTCAGTACCACTACAGGATCTGAATAGCTGGCATCTCCTGTACCGTCCATCATAGCACAAGAAAATTAAGGTCCACCTGTGCATCAGGAGACGAAAGCTCGGGAAAGGGTCTTCATAGAGCACTTCCTACAGTCACAAAAGGGCTGAGCAAAGCTATGGTCAGTGGCTGCAGCACATGCTGGGTGCAGCTGCCCTGCCGAAAAACTTATACTGACGATCTCCCCTGATGCTTTCAGTCCCTTTGCTGCAAATGCAGCCAGCCTTTTCGGGAGCTTCAATTCCTTGGCTCAGACAGTGGTGCTAAGGGATATCGCCCCAGGGAAGTAGCCGCCCTGCAAGCTGGGCCATAAGGGGCAATTAATTGGGACTCCAGGTGCTGTTAGCCTGGAGCTCAGACAAGGGCACGCACCAGTTGTACAAGTGCGACGCAAGGACAAGCAGTGAAGCCCTCCTGCACCAGCACGCTGGCTTCAACAGTAGCACATATTGTGGCTTGGAAACCTTCAGGGCTTGTTGCCTTCTCCCCATTTTCTTTAGCATGGCAGGTGGCCCTGCAAATTGTAACATGTATCTAGTTTCAATCCACCGCTGATACCTGCGCTCCAAATCTTAAGAGTCAGAAAGATACATCAGATTATCACGCACCTTCCCATTTAATATATCTAAAAATTTATCTTCTGCACGATGCACAGACAGATGTTAATGCATGCGTAAGAAATTGCAGAATTTCCTTAACATTAAAGACACACATTTGTGAGGCCTCTTATGTGAATGCTCCTTGGCAATTTGCTGCAAAACTCATCTCTACCTTCTCCAGAATCCGGTAACAACTGAAGTAATTCCTGATTATAGCCTTGAGAACAAGACATGAAGACAAACCACACTAACTTGACATCTTCACAAAGCCACAGAAAGGCTGAAATTAAGAGTACTGTCTGCATCTCCTAGCCTCTGAGTGTACGGAGTTAAGGCTGCAATTTGTGCCTGCAGAGACATAACCTGGAAACCTAAATACTGATAGTCAATTATATGACAACAATGTATTCTAATAGTGACAACTTTTCCTGTGTAAGTATTTAGTCTCTCGAAATATTCTTAGGACCGTAAACCTTATTAGAAAGGTGAGGCCACATCTGGAATGTTGTGTCCAGTTCTGGGCCCCTCAGTTCAAGAAGGACAGGGAGCTGCTTGAGAGAGTCCAGCGCAGAGCCACAAAGATGGTGAAGGGAGTGGAGCATCTCCCTTATGAGGAAAGGCTGAAGGAGCTGGGTCTCTTTAGCTTGGAGAAGAGGAGGCTGAGGGGTGACCTCATTCATGTTTATAAATATGTCAAGGGGGAATGTCAGGAGGATGGAGCCAGGCTCTTTTCAGCGGCGTCCACTGACAAGACAAGGGGCAATGGGTGGAAGCTGGAACACAGGAGGTTCCAGAAAAATACGAGGAAAAACTTTTTTACTGTGAGGGTGATGGAGCACTGGAACAGGCTGCCCAGGGAGGTTGTGGAATCTCCTTCTCTTGAGACATTCAAAACCCGCCTGGACGCGTTCCTGTGCGCTCTGCTGTAGGTGATCCTGCTCTGGCGGGGGGGTTGGACTAGATGATCTTTAAGGTCCCTTCCAACCTCTAACATTCTGTGATTCTGTGATTCTGTAATTAATTCATCTCTGCCTATCCACTGCAGTGTCTCGTCAGTCTCTTTATCACTACGCCATCAAATAATTACCTAGATACTTTGTAAAGGGATTATCTAGACAAAACAGCTAGACCTTTCTGGAATTCAACTATCTTGCCACACCCCCTATCACCAACCTCCTCCCCCAAATTCTCTGAAAATATTAACAAGTGGACTCATCCTGAGAAGAAATAGTCATGATTTCCCTTAACTTTCAATCTCACTTGATTACTTGGATAGGGTTTAAAAGATGAAAAAGCCCCAATGACATATTTAATCAATAACTCCTTACTAATTATATCTAGCAGATTTTTGAACTGTAGCAGCGCAGTGAATATCAGCCAGCCATGGCTGTTGCACACTTTCCCAGCACAGCTTGCTGGTAGTAATTCCCCCTGCTCCTCTCCCGTTTCTTCTCTTGTATAGAGATTCTCACGTTTCTGCCCTATGCAGAGAAAGGGTAACACCATTAGATGTTACAGAAATTGCTGCCTCAAAGCTGTGGTGACAAAAAAATGATACTTCCAAAGTGAAAAGACTGTAAAACTGCTAAAACTAAAGATCGTCCTACATGCTTTTGGTGATACTCTGTGCAGACTGGCATCATAAAAACAACCTCCCAAATCTTTGCTCTTTCAAAAAATCCTTTAGTCGCAGATACTCATTTGACAAACGCTAAATGCCAACCGCTAAAGAATGTCAAAACGAAGACAAAATGTTTAAGAAAGTTTGGGGAAACTATGTCCCTTGTGACTACCTTAGTTATAACTGCACAAAACTGCTCCTTCAATCCCAAATTTCAACAGGGTAACAGAAGAGTGCACACATGAATGATCTTTCCTGTTTATGAGCTTTAATCTGTAACATTTGCTACTGGAACGCAATGGAAGGAAATAGGTCCAGCTACTATTTTAATGAGCCCATCAGAAAGTCACCCCTCTCAAATCCTTTCCGTGATAAAAACAAACAAACAAACAAACCCATGAAACAACATACCTTCGTTACTTGTGGCTTACACAAATCAAAATGATACCAAGAATCAAAATTTAAAAAAATCTGGGAGGCTACATAGTAGCCTCCCAAGCACAGAGTGTTCTAGGCACACTCTAAAACTCAGTGTCAAAGGAGTAGGCTTGATGCTATCATAGGAGATCTCACCAACATTAGAGCTCACTTTTCTCACAGCTCTTCTCAGACTGCCTTACAGATTCTATGGAATTTTATTTATAGTTACTGGCTGACTTTGTAACACTCTTAGTATATCCATTTTCCCCCCACTCACAACAAAAGCTAAGAATCAAGCTTTACATAAAGTAGCCTAGGAAAATATCTCAAGTTTCCCTCGCACGTGTTGCCTTTACCACCCACCTTTGCTGCCCTCCAGTCAGATTTTCCAATGCATTTTACGGAACCCTAAGGACCAGGGTCAAATCAGATCGGAAAAAGAGCCTCCTAATTACAGATGTATTTTCTTGGGCAAAAATTAATATTCTTCTGGGTTGACTGGGAAACCCCCAGGGCACTTTCCAGAGGGGAGCAGATGGATGTAAACAATGAGAGATGCACTCTTCAAAGAAAACCTTAAAATAACCATTTATAATGTGACTCTATCATGTTTTCTCCCATCACCCAGAGTCACATGGAATGCAGAAGAAAGAATGACGAAGTCATATTTTCATGTAAAAACACAAAACATTTGGCTGATGCTAAAAATCCGAAAATTGGAGTTCTGGCTCAAAAAAAAGGGAAGATGCAGTAAGAAGAGAGGGGCTGGAGGCAGAGATGGAACAGAGGGACATCAGAGCAAAAACTGCTAAACAGGCATGAAGTGGTTTAGGAGGAAGATGGTCTCCAAGAATAAACAGGAGCCTAATGTGCGGATAACCCCACCATCTATTGCCCAAACATTGGGACATTCAGTAGAAGAAGAGTCTACAACACCAAGAGAGTCAGCTCAAAGAGGCTGCAATATTACCTATTTCAAAGGCAGCCACTCCAGGGAAGAAGCACAAAAATCATACTGTTACTAGAAAAAGTTCCTTGGGATAACAGGAGTTAAATTATAATAGGCAGATACAGAAATCTGCATGCCCCAAAAAACAGCATCTCATTAATAGCAAAGTCTGCACTAAGAAAAATTATGAAAAGGCTTATCAGCAGCAAAAAGGAGCGCAGTAAAGCAGCAAAAGCACACACTCTGTGATCTGGCAACCCCCAGACTAAAGCTGGTCCAGATGTGACTGCCTGAGAATGACCAGAGAAGTGGGAAAAGGTTTATTTCCTAAGCACTTCCCTGATCAAAGGGGAGTAGCTAAAAGAGGGCCAGAAAGACTGCTAATTCGGGAGAGGGATTATGGAAGGGAAGAAACACAGGGAAAGAAACTGCTGCTACCCTCCAAGAGGAGCAGGGCAGCCTCAAACAAGACAAGGTAGGTAGGGCTCTCCCAAAGTCTCCTGTCATTCTGGCTGCCAACCACACAGACGGCTCTTCCAATTTCATTCCAGAGCAGAATCTCCCAAAGGTCAGCTAAAGACAGAAGTTCACCCAGCAGACTTGGACTAGGGGTTTTAAATCTAATTTTTTATCTCAGGCTTGACACTTTCTCACCCATGGCTTCACAGAAGCTGGAGAGAGAAAAGCGTGCTATAAAAAGCTACATTTCTTCTAACAGGCATAAATGAAGCTGAATATTGGAAATTACAGACAGAGTTTTTCTGTAATGGGAATGAAAAATTGAATGAGATGATAGATCACAAGGCAAGAAATAGCAGCCCAAAAAAGCGTAACTGATTAAACTCCACGAGCAGCATTAAAGGAAGTAAGATGAGACTTTTTTTTTTCCTTGTCATTTTTCAATAAATGGACAGAAAAAAAAATTATTTGGCCAAACCATTAAAGCAAATGTGTCCAGTTTCCCACGCTGATACTTCTTAAGGCCCACATGTGATCTCACAGGGGGTTCTACCCCTGCCATGGTGGGCTGAGGGTGCTGGGGGGTGGGCAGCACCACCCAGGGGGGCTGTGGAGGTGAGGAGGAAAGGGCTGTCCAGGGGGCTTGTGCAGCCCCACCACCGCCACACACCATTCCCTCATCCCCACTCTCATGCCTGAGCACTGAATAGAGCTGGGGAGACCCAGAAAACAGCAGAAAAAATAAGTTAAAAGGCCTTTTCCAAAGGTTGGACTAGATCATCCTTGAGGTCCTTTCCAACCTGGCATTCTATCATCCTTAGTGGAGAAAACAGACTTTTTGCAATTATACAGTCAGCAATGACAACTCCCCCATCCATGGGTGCTGCCTTGGATCTGCCTGACAACACTCGCAGGGTGCACGTGGCAAGGAAGCAGCGCGGCTTTACAAAGGCTCATGAAAGCACAGAAGGATCATACCCCAATTTAGGAGCACATACAACAGAGAAAATGAAATAGATAGTTACGCTGGGGAGGCTGTAATTCCCCTGAAGCGTGCAGTATAAGCTCTGAAATGGCACGAAACACCAGAGCCATAAAGCGGGACTGAAGCCCCACTATTCAAAATGTAGTGCCTGGATCCTCCTTCCTCCCCACAGCTGTACGACAGCAATCATAGAATCATAGAATCACAGAACGGCCTAGGCTGGAAGGGACCTCAGAGATCATTTAATCCAACCTCCCTGTCATGGGCAGGGATGCCTCTCAACTAGATCAGGCAACACATGAGGACCACTGGGGTACTGGTCCATTTCTCCTCCCCAGTTAACAACCAATGTCTTACTAAGACTCCCCCTCCCCTTAAAATTCCCAGGTAGGACTTTATTTTTATTACCCTGGTGTCAATAGGTCCCAGGCAGACTGCAACCTCGATCAGCATACATTTATTTTCAGAGTAGTTTTCACCTTGATACAGCCCTCAGGTCTCACCCAGGAAGCAGGTTTCATCTGTTCAGGCTGCCAAAGTCTCAACACACCAGTGAGTGAATGCCAGAATAATGCTCACATAAAAATTACTCATGCTGGGAATCTAAAATGTTACATGAGTCTTTCCTTCCAGAAAAGGAACTACAGTAATTTGGATTTCATTCAAGCAAACACTTTCAACAACAGATATGCCTTTTAGACTAAAGCAAAAATTTCCATTAGAAAAGATCCAGTGATATTTTAGCAGATTCTTTGATGAAAAAAGCTAACTTGGAGGTAAAGGTTTAATTTTCAGTTAAACCTGAATGTTGGTATGCACCTAGAAATCAAAAAAAGTACACTGGAGCTTATTTTCAAATTGAAAATATTGTATTTTTTTAATTATGTGCACACTTTGATGCAGCATATACCCCTGTCTTTATAACCTTGTTTTCCAAAATCTTTATTTCCATTAACTTTGTTTATGAAGATCAAAAAAACCCCCAAACAGAACAGAAGTCTCCTGTACCCAATTCAAGAGTGTCTCAAAGTGGGAACATTTCAGTCTTTGCTCAGCTCTGCTGCTGATACAGAAAAGGGAGGAGGAGCTCCCCAACACACCAGCTCAGAGCTTGGTGTCTAAAATGTCAGGAAGGCAAAGATCACCTCACTTGTCTCAACTCAGCCGACTGGAAAGGAACAGCGTTTCTTGACACGAGCCCTAGGAGATGCAAGGTTCGAGTTGCTCCGATACTTGATGATGGATTTGATACATCCTATTCCTCCAACCCACAATATTAAAGGATTTAAAATATGTTGTAACATCACATTAACAACCCTTTGCAAGACCCAGGGTGACACAACACACTTTGAAATTCAGTTGTCTCTGCGTGCAGTGCTACTGATGCTGCATTTGCACATCCTACACAACAATTTCTGACTAAAGCAAAGAGAGATCATACACTTATTCAAGATCACTGGTGATTAAATTATCATAGAATGGCCTAGGCTGGAAGGGACCTCAGAGATCGTCTAATCCAACCTCCCTGTCATGGGCAGGGACGCCTCTCAACTAGATCAGGCTACTCAAGGCTCTGTCCAACTTGGCCTTGAACACCTCCAGGGAGGGGGCAGCCACAACATCTCTGGGTAATTTATTCCAAAGTCTTGCCACCCTCATACTGAAGAATTTCTTCCTGAGATCTAATCTAAATCTATTCTCCTTCAATTTAAACCCATTTCCCCTTGTCCTATCAGTGGACGCACTTGTAAAAAGTCCCTCCTCAGCCTTCCTGTAGGTTCCCTTCAGGTATTGGAAGGCAGCTATTAGGTCCCCCTGAAGTCTTCTCTTTTCAAGACCAAACAATCCCAGCTCCCGCAGCCTGTCCTCGTAGCAGAGGTGCTCCAGCCCATTACAATGATATACTGCCATTGTGTCAGGATATCAGGTCAATAATCTCAAACAAAAAAATGCTGAAGGCTGTGGGTTTCTTTTACATGATCATAGTGGCGATGACCAAAGACATATGATTTCAGAGCATTTTTTTCTTTTTGGAGTGGGGAAAAGCACAATGACATATCCCCAAAAAAGGTACAAATAGGATACAGAATTTAACATTAAAATTCTACATTAAAACAGTAATGCAACTTCTTGAGCTCTTTACTACAGCACATTAGTTATATTGTCTGGGAAGTAAAGACAGGTTCAGATCACTGACTAATGGTACGTTCGGACCAGCTGGACAAGAAACAGGCACATTTTCAGCAAACTATAACAGATCCTATATAAATATGCCTAAGAGTGTGACCAATTCTCTTATCACCAAAAGTATAATTTCCTCTGGTATCTATCTACAATCTTTCTCTCTCTTTCACACACAAATTCAGATTAATTGAAATCATTGCTTTTTCCTCAGTCTATATATTTGCATATGAATGGTGGAGCTGGCAGAGGTCACTGCTAGGCCACTCTCCATCATCTTCGGTAAGTTGTGGGCAACAGAAGAGGTGCTTGAGGACTGCAGGAGAGCAAATGTCACTCCAGTCTTCAAAAAAAGCAGGAAGGAGGACCTGGGTAACTACAGACCGGTCAGCCTCACCTCCATCCCTGGAATGGTGATGGAGCAACTTATCCTCAGAGCTGTCTCTAGGCATATCAAAGATAAGAGGGTCATTAGGAGCAGTCAGCATGGCTTTGCCAAGGGGAAGTCATGTTTGATCAACCTGATAGTCTTTTATGAAGACATAACCGGGTGGATGGATGGTGGCCGTGCAGTGGATGTGGTTTATCTGAATCTCAGTAAAGCATCTGACACTGTCCCCCACAGCATCCTCATAGGTAAACTGGGGAAGTGCAGTCTGGATGACTGAGTAATGAGGTGGGTTGTAAACTGGTTGAAGGGAACAAGTCAGAGAGTTGTGGTCAATGGGGCAGAATCTAGTTGGAGGCCTGTGTCTAGTGGGGTCCCTCAGGGGTCAGTGCCAGGGCCAGTGCTGTTCAATGTATTCATCAATGATCTGGACGAGGGATTAGAGAGCACTGTCAGCAAGTTTGCTGATGACACAAAACTGGGAGGAGTGGCTGACACACCAGAAGGCTGTGCTGCCATTCAGAGAGACCTGGACAGGCTGGAGGGCTGGGCAGGGAGAAATTTTATGAAATTCAACAAGAGTAAGTGTGGAGTTTTGCACCTGGGAAAGAACAACCCCATGTGCTGGTATAGGTTGGGGACTGACCTGTTGGAGAGCAGCGCAGGGGAAAGGGACCTGGGAGTTCTGGTGGACAGCAGGATGACCATGAGCCAGCAATGTGCCCTTGTGGCCAAGAAGGCCAACGGCATCCTGGGGTGGATTAGATAGGGTGTGGCTAGTAGGTCGAGAGAGGTCCTCCTGCCCCTCTACTCTGCCCTGGTGAGGCCACATCTGGAATATTGTGTCCAGTTCTGGGCCCCTCAGCTCAAGAGAGACAGGGAACTGCTTGAGAGAGTCCAGCGCAGAGCCACAAAGATGGTGAAGGGAGTGGAGCATCTCCCTTATGAGGAAAGGCTGAAGGAGCTGGGTCTCTTTAGCTTGGAGAAGAGGAAGCTGAGGGATGACCTCATTCATGTTTATAAATATGTCAAGAAGGAGTGTCAGGAGGACAGAGACAGACTCTTCTCAGTGATGTCCATTGATAGGACAAGGAGCAATGGGTACAAGCTGGAACACAGGAGGTTCCACAAAAACATCAGGAAAAACTTTTTTACTGTGAGGGTGACCAATCACTGGCACAGGCTGCCCAGGGAGGTTGTGGAGTCTCCTTCTCTGGAGACTTTCAAAACTCGTCTGGACACGTTCCTGTGTGACCTACTGTGGCAGGGGGGTTGGACTAGATGAACTTTGGAGGTCCCTTCCAACCCCCAACATCCTGTGATAAACACAAGAAACAGAACAGGAAGGTAACACCTAGTAACAGACCACAATATGGTATAAGTTCTTACAACAGATTAAGCGCAGTAGGAATTTACTAACGTAAGAACTTGTAACTTGATTTACTATCACTATGACTGCTGACTTACAGCAGTAGCAACTCATTTCTTACTAACTACAAAATCCAGGAAGAAGTAGGAAGCTGAAGCCAGAAACATTTACAGGTTCACTCTGCAATCTTGTTTCACACAATTTTGGATAAGCCCGGAAGGAAGAAGAACACAGAGGTCCAGCCTGCAGGGCTCCAAATCTTCACTAAGACATTGGGTTGCTTTGGATTAAAGGGGAAAAAGAAACAGGGGGGTGAAGGGGAAGACTGGAAGCTGCAATTGTGAAGGAAATCTTTACAATTAAAGTAGGTTGAGATCCACACAACTCCTGCTCTACCCTTGCAAAAAAAACCCAGGCAAATTGAGTCATTTGGAGAACTTTTGGTCATTTCGATGAACATCAGCTCTGACAGGGATGACTAACCTTCAGGTATCTACAATGCTAACCAACTACATTGCATGGAGCGATAAAAAGAGTTCTTCTTTCCATAGTCCTCCAACAGCACACAACAAGCGTGAAAAATGAGAGAGATAGCAGGGACACTGGAAAACACTCTCTGGAAGATGAGCTGCTGCAAAGCTGGGCAGTTGAAAGCTGTGCCTATCTAACAGCTCCCTAGAGTCAAAAGGGAAAGACCTTTTGTGTTCCCATCCTCTCCTGTTGCTGGTCATCTCCTAAAAGCCGTGCTCCTCCTTTCTTTACCTTGGCTCTAGTCAATTCTCTCTCTCTTTACAAACCACTTTAACTCACTGTAAGACCAGGAAATATCTAGGTTTTCCGTTGCTTTTCAGTGAGATAATTGACTGATA
Source organism: Trogon surrucura (assembly GCA_020746105.1). Taxonomy (NCBI): domain Eukaryota; kingdom Metazoa; phylum Chordata; class Aves; order Trogoniformes; family Trogonidae; genus Trogon; species Trogon surrucura. Next base: position 60,796,586 of record CM036618.1, read on the forward strand.
CAGGCATCTTCACTAGTGGTCAGGAAACCAGAGGTGAGCAGTCAGTTGGAAAGGGGCAGGAGAGACTCTCTCCTTCCACACCAAGGTGAGCTGGTCCAGCCAGCCAGCCACAACAAAATCCCACCTCAGAGTCAGCCGTCTGGAAGACATAAAGACCTTCTCAGACTTCATATTAATCACCTTGTGGAGCTATCTGATTACATGTATATTCTGAAAACATTTTGGTAGTGAAGATACGCAACGGAGAGTCAAATATCTGCAGGCAATGGACAATGGACAATTTCAGTGCATTTGTAGCCTTCCTAAACTAGTTCTCCCCGAATGTTTTCCTACAGCGTACTGACAGCCCAGCGTCTAAGCAAGAATCGGCAGGGGTCCAGCTCGGCATTCCCTAAAATCTGTCTTATCTACATTTTTCATTATCTCAGCTATCTCTGTTCGTTATTACCATGCAGCAGAGAATAAGCTGCAGACAGGATTGTTTAACAGAAAGGACGTAAGACTGCCTGGTAGAAGTGGTCTAAAACGTAGACACTTGCTGATAACAAAAATCTCATTCACTCAGGATAAGATGGTTTGGCTTCCCAAAATTAAAAAAACACAAACACAAACAACAAAACTGGAATGAAGTAAACCCCTACAAAAAGATAACCTCCAAAAGAAAACGTCAACTCAAACTCATGCTTTGCTGCTGTTAGTTACATTTCCAGTAAAAGGAAACAGTGGTAAATTTGAACTGTGGGCTATATAAAAAAATCCTCTGCCTGGAAGACTGTAAACACATGAAATTCAAACCCAAATGAAAATTGGTAATAAATAAAAAATCAAACTGGTAATAAATAAAAACCCAATACCAGTCCATAAATACAAACTCAAAAATACATTGTCAAGCTCATTTTGAGCAGTGCTGTGATTACTTCACCAGTTATCAAGTGTGCCAGGTCAAAAATAAGAACAGTCTTCTTACAGGCAGGCAACATGAAACTTCTAAAACCATAGTTAATAACTCTGAAAATTCATCAGAAAATTGTACTAACAAACCTCCCAGGGCTCTAAAAATGTGAAGTGATGTATGACTGCAATGGAATTCTAAAATTGCCAACTGATTTGAAGGAGGTTTTACATGCACATATATATGCACACACATGTATCACAGAGAAAAATTTTATATAGTTAAAAAAAAAAAAGTGATCTACAACATATAGGAAACACCTGAAGCCGTGAAAACTTATTCTCAGATTTGGCTACTGATTCTCTCCTGATGATGTGCAGCAACATTACGGAGTCACAACTAATGAAAGTGCTTTATCAGCCTGGCCTTTGCAACAACTCATAAATATATGAACCCCACCGCATCACATTCATATCCTGTTCTGCCCAGCGAAAAGAGCTACTATGTGCTGCGGAACCTGTACTTAGAACAGCACCATCTCGTGTACATAAAAGCTCCTCCTGATAAAACTAAAAGCCAAAATCCTTGCATACAGTGAAGTATTTCCAAAGAAGCTAGTGTGTTGTGCTCTGATGTTCATGAAACCCATTCTTGGAAAAGCTTACTGTAGAATACTAATGTCTTTCAGCTATTTTTCCTCCCTTCCTCTTTTTTTAAAGGAGTAACAATGGAAAAGTTGTCACAGTGGGTCGACATCTATGTGGTTGTATTACCTTCTGCTCCTTTCATTTTGTATAAAACACATTCAAGACACTAAACACATGCTTGTAAAAGTAAATAAACACAAGCCATCACAAGAACACACACAACAAAAGCTATTCAGCAACAATGCATTTCACTATACCTCACAAGGCGTTTTATGGAACATGCCTAACACTTTGATGTGTAATACTAAGCACACTGACATATTTCAAGCAAATATGGAAAATTTCCAGTCAAGATACAGCAAGGTCAATTTGAGAAATGTAGTATTATTAGCGTAAGATTCTTCCCTTGTTAAAATTTTGATTCTGCCATTCCTACAGATACAGGGCAGAAGTCTGCTCAGAAAGCAAATACCTCTTTAAACCAATGGTGTTTTTTACAAAGTAGGATACTGTCCAGCACTAACAAGAGGAATGAAACTGGCCCTTTGCGATTGAATTGTGCAACGTCTGTTTCAGAAGGACTGGGGTACAATCGGAGTCCATTTGCCAAATGATGTAGGACCAAATTTTCAAAGTCGTAGATGTGTCTAAGAGACCTACACAGACATCACCTCAGTGAGATTTTTTTCAAAGGCACCAATGTGAAATAGAAGACAAGACAGCTCAGAACTCAGGCTACTGGCTAGTAGAGCACTGCACCTACTGCAGTCAGAAATTATTGTGATCTACTAATCGCACACACAGACACACCACCAAATTGCCTCGGCCCCGTATCTAACTGTTAAGATTATTGCCCAAAAACCCACTGCAGTTCTTGCCCAACAACCCACTGCAGTTCTTGCCCAAATTCCTTAATCAACCCTCCCAAATCAGTTCTCCTAAACTTCATGCATTCTGCAAGTATGAGATACATTTCAACTTTCTGCGTACAGGGAACTCAGAACAGGTACTTAATTTCAATTATTTGTAAAATTGCAGTACCGAATTCAACATCAGTGTCTTTTCGTGCACTTCACTGAAATGACTGTAATGTCATGCAGAACTCATAAGCCATCTTCACAGGCTCAGAGAGAAGATTCAACTGCGGTACACTGAAAAAACCCTGGGTTTCTTGAAACTGTAGTGGAAGTCTCAGCTCTCCAAACAAGTTTCATATCTGCACAGTTTTACATTACTCAGTTTTAGAGAAATAATTACAGTGTCAGAAGCCTTATCTTTCCAATTTTCATATTTGAAAAGTTTTAATTACTTTGCACTGATCTGGACAACGATTTATTTTTTTGTCACAATCACATTTAGGATCTTTATAAGGATCTTGTTCTTACTGAGAGTCATACTGTAACAACCCATAAAGCAGCTACGACTGACGATGATGTTTTGAGAAGACCTCTTCCTCCAGATCAAAGGTGGAGTGACCTAAGATGCTTTCACTTTTCATCACTGCCCTTATTATGTCAGCAATAAATGTGCCAGAGTTCATGCAAGTCCTCCCGAATCCAATTTTAAATGACCTATCTTAAAACAGAGTAAGAGACAATTAACCACAAGAACTACCACAAGAAGAATGCATACGTAACATCTTAAAACACCACAGCTACTTTAAAATTGGATTTGTCCACACCTCTGCTTTAGTAGAATTATGCATCACACAGCCAGAGCACGTTTTAGGGAAGGTAAATAAGCCAATTTAGGTCAAGTGCATTGCTTCAACAGTACCAGTACTGTTGGTGTAGTACAAACTGGCAGAGATAAAAAATTTTAGGCCAATACTAAGCAGTTTGGTAGTTTACACAGTAACTGAAAACCAGAAGTGGATGTGAAAATCTAGAATTAAAAGCAGCCACACCTCACTCATTTTGTTCTTAAAAAATAAAACAAAATGTTCAAACAGTTCATTCAAGGAAGAAAACAAACCCCTCTGATTTCTGTTCTCAGGTTCATCTTTTGGCATCTAACAACTCCAGACAGAATACCTGTTCCACTAATATCTACTCACAGTCATCAGAAAAAAAACAAATTTTGTCCCCTGATATTAAAACTGGCCAATTCAGGAGCAACAGCAGCACAGAGAATGTTTCTCTCTCTTGTTGTTGCTATTAATTAAGTCCCACTTGCTGCTCCTGAATTGCTGTTATTTAGTCTCACTGGATGGGTGTGTTAGAAAGTAATGGATCAACAGCTGTAGTTATTATGAAAATTATGGCAGCACATCAGAGGAACTGCAGCTGCTCAATTCATGCAAACAAGAGCTACTCGACAATGACTGTAATTACACAGTATGTCAAACAACATAGCTGGAGTTGAGAGTACACATTTGAAAAAGCCCAAAGATTTCCATTTCATTACGCTCACTTTCCTTAAACTCCTACTTAGGGATAACAGGATTTGCTTTCTGTCAACGGACTCACGGGTACAGAAAGGTCTACAAAGTCTCCCGGGTGCATTCTCCTGTCGGTGCCCCACTGCTGTCAAACACAGCACCTCTCTGCATGGTTACTGGCCATCTGTAACACAGCCAGCACTCAAAGGCCACAGTCAGAGCTGGGCTTCCAGTTCAGCAGGTGCTGTGTAGACAGGAAGAAAGAGCTGGCCACATCTGGCTTCAAAGCCAAGGGGGACGGCCTCCAAGTGGCTTACACAATGCGGAAACCATCACCTCTATCCATAGCCTGATACCTGGAAAAGCACTGTTAATATTCTAGTTTACTTTGCTTAGTATTATCTTTAACGTCACTATGTGCAGGTTGCTTTGGACAATTCTTTCCCCACTTAAGGCCCTCTTAAAATGCATGTATTTTCTTCTTAGAGAAAAAGATCACTAGAAGCTCCTCGTTTTCACAGAGGCTGCACACAGTGCTTATCCTATTACACCTGTAGGTTGTTTGCACAGTGGCAACTAAATAAAGTGACATTTTATTATTTTAGTTTCTTCCAGTTCCTGTTCTACATTCAGTCTCTTTAATTAAAGCCCTCTGGGGGTTTTTGCTAATTATTTCATGCTGGTAAATCCCTGTACCTGCATGGGAAAAAGCAGGGATAGAACCTCATTTGCTTCCCTCTGCACCTCGAACTCTTGTTTCAAAAACTGTAAAGCACAAAGTTATGCTACAAATAATAAACCCAGAACATGAAATACCAGAGTAATGGAGAGTTTCATTTATTTATTCTTACTTATGACAGCCATCTAGAGTGACATAAGGGGATATGTGATTTTGCAGTCCTCCCACCTCTCACTGAGGGGTGAGAAGTTGGACCCCCTTAGTGTATAACACAGTTGGTTACTAAAGCTCCTTACTGCTCTTGTTTTACACAGTGATTCAAATTGTATAACCTGTCAGCAAATAATTTTTCCTCTGTACTGTCAGGAAACCCAAACTCTTCGTTCCTGTGAAGTCTCCTGACAAAGCCCAGTTCCAAATGCCTTGGAATTCAGTGACATGACTCCCGGTACCTCATTTCACAGGCACAGTCATGACATCATTGACCTAACATGACAGCTACTCAAATTGTTGATCTTACCTGAAATCACATGCCGTGATAAGTTCTGCTCCTCCTCCAAAAGCTTTTCCTTGGACTAGTGCAACACTGATCAAAGGCAATCTGCACAAGAGAGTTTTGTAAGCAAAATTCATGCTTTTAGTCTTTTAGAAATGACAAAAGAATTCAAGCAAAGCATCCCCTGTAGTAAAAGTTAAAAAAAACCAAAACCGTTCCAACTCATTCAAATAACTGCATTTTTGCAGGTAAGGCACACAATACCAATTCCACCTACGCCAAAAATGGTTATTGCATAATTGATATGGAAGCACAAAATGAAATAGCAAGACAGATAGAGCAAATGGAATCAAAGTAGAAATGATCAGGTACCATGTTATGAGAAGCACCTCCTATAGGCTCTCTGCAAGAGGGACTGACAGGACAGTGACATAAGACTTGACCCTAAGCCAGTACTACTGGAGAAAGCTGTAGAACTGAAGGGCTGGGTTATGTAAAAATAATGAAATTTAGCATGACACCTTCAGCAGCTTCTTCAGAGTGCTACCAAACATCAACAAATTTTACTTTATTTATAGGATAAAACCATCCTTCGAGAATAGCAACAATCTGTTAGCTTTGATGATGCTGTATTTAATCATGCTCAAGGTATTTAATCATACTCAAGGTATCTAATCATGCCCAAGGTATTTAATCATGCTCAAGGTAACTCAAAGGACAGAGGGATGGAAGAGTATGTGGGGAGAACCACTTTACCCATCGCCACTGTGAAATGAACACAAACGAACAGTGCATCGCTTAAGGTAAGCCCAGTTCCTTAAAAAATGAAGACAACTAGTCAGCCCTAGAATTTTTATGCTGATACAGCTGTTTCGCCTCTTAATACAAAGAGACATTTAACTCATTGAGCAGTTTTCAGACCACATTCAGAAGTCAGCTTCCCAGTCACGACCACGTTTGGTTTTAATTCTGCTTCAACATAAGCATCAACAATTTCTTACGGGCTAAGTTCACTCCCCAGCAGCAGCACGTGTCATATGACGCGTGACACAAGTGAACCCACTGGCAGAAGGTCACCTCATTCTTCCTGTGGTCTACAGGGAACCAGAAGATACGGGTTCCAAGTCCCTGCACCCACACTCTGATCCATTTGAGGCACCTCCTTCAGTCACCCTCAGCTCCTTCTGAGAGACACGGATCCCATCTACAAGAGATGTTCCCAGACAGTGGTTCAGTGCTCCCGCTGAGCCACAGCTTCAGCACACTCTAAGCCAAGACACCTGAGGTGAGGGTTTAATTTTCATACATCTTTCTCCTCTTTGCTTTGCCCCATCAATTTTGATTATATGGAGATCAACTTATGCAAATGGATTCCAACTCCATTCCTGAGGATTCCTTACACTACTACTATTGCTACTTATATTCCAGTCTCCTGGGCAGCTTTACAGAATAACGTTAACTCATAATACTTTCTCATATAGATTATTTGAAAAAAAACAACAGTATTTATCTTCAAAGACTTCTGAGCAGAAAGAAGACAGACTCTGCCACACATGGATTTAATAGAAATGTGATTTCTTAAGGAAAAAATGTTTCTCAAAAGTACCAGATGGTAGAACTAAACGCATTCCTCCTAAGAAGTGGGAAGATTAAATAAATATATTAAATAAATGTTACCTGCGTAGGCTGCATAAGCTGGCCCTGCTTGTTTTTTAAGAGCTACCGATTTCCACTGAGTTATAGAAGTTGGCTTCAGAAACTTTAAAGGCTTAGGTTTCCTTAACTATAGGTATCTTTAGCTATAGGCCCTCCACATACAAGGCTATAAGTTTTTTTTCTGTTTCAATCTCTGAAAAGTCTAATAGTTGCTAATGTTGAGGCCTAATTCAATTTCATAAATACCTACTTCGTTAATGTGCAAATACAAAGTCTAGGATTCAAAATTACATACTTAAAACTATGTGCTTAACTTTAAACATCTTGTTAAAGAGTTAGCCAAAACATATTCCAATCCTTGTAATTACTTCATAAAGAAGGGCAAATAAAATATATTACCTCATAAGTCTGGTTAAGGTGTTTTGCATAAACATGCACATATTCATCCCGTCCTACAAAGGATAGGAAATGAAAAAATGTTGAGTGATTCTAATGTGAAGCAATTAAACACACAGATGGAGTAGACCAGAGTATTCATTACACTTACGCTAGCTGAGTTTTTTTCTTTGGTTAATCCTGCCTGAATTTCAGCCCAACCCCATTAGAAAATCTAGTATAAATCAAGTAAAAAAAAAAAAAAATCAGAACTCAATAAATTTATATGAATTTCAGTTATAATTAAACCACCGTTAAAGTAACTGCAACACTGAACTTCGATGATGTGAAATTTTACATCCTTTCTTCTTAACTTCCTCTTTTCACTCCCAGTTTAAAACTCAGCTGAATTTTAAAAGTCTGCATATGACCACAGAATGCTGCATACTTTTTACTGTTCCAAATTCATAAAGTTTTAGACAAGATACAATTCACCAACTTCATATTTTATTGTTTGGGCAAAAAGCATTTCAGCCAAAAAAAATCCCAACAAAACTCAAAAAACAACAAAAAGAAGAATCTTTTTTTCTCTGCCCCTTTAGTTTGTTTGTTTGTTTATCAGCTTGGAAACAATAGTGAATAGGGCACAGTTGTTCCTTTCTCTTCTCGTACAAGAACTAGGAGGTTCCAAATAAAATCTGTTGATGTTAGATTCAAAACAAATATTTTTTCCTACAATACACAGTTAAACTGTGAAACATTTTGCAGCAGGGTACTGCAACCTCTGAAAGAATATCTGAATTCAAGAACAACTAGATAAACTCACAGCAGAAAAATCAATAAAAGATTATTAAATACAAAGTAACACCTCTAGCTGTAGAAGTCTTACAAATTGTTTGGGACTAAGAGAATATTTTGAAGGTCAATATATCTATCTGCCTTCCCTATTCTTATATTCTTTCTCAGACATTTAATACTAACTAGGAACTCAACAAATGACTGGACTAAAGCATCTAGTATGACCATGTTCATATACATACTGAGCTGCACACATTGAACTACATGTGGCATTTAATCCAGATTTGAAAGACACAAATGTTTAGAAGTAAAAAACCAGTATGTGATAATTTCAGCATGTCCTAAATATCCCCAAAAAAACACCCCAAAACCCCCCTAAACAAATGGTAGGAAGAAAAAGAACAAACATTTGGCATTTATTTCTAAAGCACAGTTTTACTGGGGTTGGCAAGAATCTGCCTTAATTAAAAGCTTCTGACTCATACCTCAGGGAAAAAGGAAAAAAAAGATATGCAGTAAGTCTTCAGCACATCTTGGAACAGGACCTTGAGAAAACCGGAGGTCAACTTCAGCTAATTTATTGTCCATTCATTCATGCAAGACCTACTCTATCTACCACCAGCCAGCACTACAGCATTTGAGCACAGGTCCCTGGCACAGATAAGCCATCACAACAGTCGCTACATATCGTTACATTAAAGGCCTGCTTGAAAATTTCAGCACGTGTTGATTTACAAAGAGGCCTTTTAGTTACCACTGTAGTTACATCCATTGAGACCAGCAGCAATATTTCCATTCCAAATTAAAGAACAATCAGATCCTCCATGAGAGCTGTCTTAACAGCCAAGTTTAAAACCCACAAAAATGTACAAGGTGCCAGTTCTGAGACACGGACTTGCACAATTCTCATATTAAAACCACCAGGATGAACCTGCAAAAAAGCTCTTCAGAGAAAATAATTTTTCACTTAATCACAACAGAGTCCTAGCATTCAAATAGGCCATCTCAGTTCATACCAAAATCCAAAATGGTAATTAAAGATTAATGCCAGAAAAGACCAGCTTCATAAATGCAGTTATGGCTGAGCAGACAAAAAAAGGAAAAGGCCTCCATATTCTCAGGTGATAAAGAGATTACTGTGTATCACACGGACAATGTCTGCACAGAAAACACTCTGAAAAAAAAAAAAAATCACAATTACTTGAGTCCTGGCCAACACGCTCTTCAAACCTTCGTGATAAGAAAAATAAAGCTACTGGTCAGAGTATTTTATCTCAATAAGAGAGGTGTTCACTGGAGCCTAGTGCAATAATTACATTTTCAGCTCTAATACTGTGCTTGGAGTAAGAAGAAATCTAACAAGCAGAAAGTGAGGTAAAATACAGTACGCAGTACCTATGGAAGAAATGAATTAATAGTTGGTGGTGTGGCCAGGGGAGGCAGGGAAGAAGAAAGTCACCTTCACAAAGTAGAATACTCTGCCACTCGTTTTGCTTCAAGAGCTTAGACTCCTCTTTCACATGACAGAAAGAAAAATCTTTTTTTCTTCTTAAATTCCACTATTAATTTGCCCTCTGTAATTTGGTCACGTAATGCTACCACTCACCAAAGAGCAGCTTAGAAACAACTGAACGTGGGAGAAGGAGGAAGGAGAAGCCACTGAGGAGCATGAAAATCCTTTAGCATTCTTGACCATTACTCTGGCTTTCCTGCACTACAGGAAAAGGCAAACTGTATGACAGACTATGAAAAACACAATCTTTCCTCAATCAACCGGTTGAATAACGTCATCTACCTGGACTTGTGCAAGGTCTTCGACACTGTTCCACACAACATCCTGGTCTCCAAGCTGGAAAGACACGGATTTGATGGATGGACCACTCAGTGGATAAGGAACTGGCTGGAAGATCACACTCAAAGAGTTGTGGTCAATGGCTCAGTGCCCAAGTGGAGACCAGTGACAAGTGGTGTCCCTCAGGGATCAGTACTGGGACCGGTGCTATTTAATATCTTGGTTGGTGACATGGACAGTGGCATTGAGTGAACCCTCAGCAAGTTTGCCAATGACACAAAGTTGTGTAGTGTGATCGACGTGTTGGAGGGAAGGGATGCCATCCAGAGCGACCTTGCTGGAGAGGTGGGCCCAGGCCAATCTCATGAAGTTTAACAAGGCCAAGTGTAAGGTCCTGCACCTGAGTTGAGGCAATCCCAGGCACAGATACAGGCTGGGCAATGAGTGGATTGAGAGCAGTCCTGGGGAGAAGGATTTGGGTGTGTTGGTGGATGATAAGATCGACATGAGCCAACAGTGCGTGCCTGTGGCCCAGAAAGCCAACCCCATCCTGGGATGCACCAGGAGATGTGTGACCAGCACAGTCAAGGGAGGTGACTCTGCCCTTGCGAGACCCCACCTGGAATACTGCGTCCATCTCTGGAATCCCCAACACAGGAAAGACATGGAGCTGCTGGAGCAAGTCCAGAGGAAGGCTATGAAGACGGTCAGAGGGCTGGAACACCTCTCCTGTGGAGACGGACTGAAAGAGTTAGGCTTGTTCAGCCTGGAAAAGAGAAGGCTCTGGCAAGACCTTATAGCGGCCTCCCAGTACCTGGGGGGCCTACAAGAGGGCTGAGGAGGGACTATTTACAAGGGCCTGTAGTGATAGGACAAGGGTAATGAGTGGAAGCTGGAAGAGCGTAGGTTTAGACTAGATATAATGAAGAAGTTCTTTACCCTGGGGGTGGTGAGGCACTGGAACAGGCTGTGGAGGTTGTGGATGCTCCATCCCCAGGAATGTTCAAGGCCAGGCTGGATGGAGCCTTGAGCAACCTGATCCAGTGGGAGGTGTCCCTGCCATGGCAGGAGGATTGGAACTAGATGATCCTTGAGGTCCCTTCCAACCCAAATCATTCTATGATTCTATTAAAAGTGTTTTCTGGAATTACTAAAAGGTACAGGCTAAAGCAGCCTTGCAAAAAGAACCCCGAAACACAACAAAGCAAATAAAGTAAAAGTATACCAGTTCATGCATGAAGCTATTCACTTCTCTTTTTTGACTTAGGGATGCCTGTGGAACAGAAAATGTAACCTAATGCTCTTTTAACCTGAAACTGGACAAAACTTACTCATCTACAGTGACACACAGAAATGAATTCTGCAAGACTAAAGAACAGCAAATGCTATTCCTTGTTCTATTGAAGCTTTATTAAATAAAGACTATGAAATCCCACCAAACAGATGGCTTAGAAGCTGGATAAAGAAGCTCTCATTTCAGGAGAAGTAGTTTGAACTCTCGCAAAGAAATAGAAAACAACCATGTCTAACTATTCTTGGAGCATTTCTGGTGACTTCTAGATTACCTTTCAGTACTAGCATGAAATTCAGAATTTTTGCAGAGAAATTCCAACAAAGTTATAATTAATACCTACGCATTTCATTCTACTCAGTGTATCTCTTATGAACTCTAATCCTTGTGAGAGCCCTCTCTGCCACTGCAGTGGCTCCAAGTAATTTGTATAAAAGTATAGATAGAATATTAAATGCCAGAGAGAGTATGGAAGCAGAATCCTGAGAATTACTGAATGCAGAATTCTGAAGGAAAAGCCTAGACTGCAGATAAGAAAAGAATTGGCTCATGATTGGTTTCAGCTCCTTTTCTGTTGCTATAATGCTAAAATAAGCTGAAAATTTGATATTTTAAAAAAGCAATTATATTTTTTTTAAAAAAATGTCACAGACACATCTATATTTTTCAGAATGACCAGTGCTTAAAAAGTATCCAAGTGAAAACTCCACCAAAAAATATCTACAAACCATCTTCATATTAAGAAAAGCATGCTTCTCATGGTATTCCACAAAGGAAACAAAGCCCACCCACACCTTTAGAATATTGGACCACACTATTTATTTTATCAGGCCAGAAATATTTAAGCCATTGTGTTTTTTATGACAGCTAGTTTCACCAACAACAAGAAGTCATCACTAAAGACAAATATAGATTAATCAGTTTTGGGGTTAGAGTTCTTACAGAAATATTCAATAAAATCTTTAATTTGTGGGGTTAAATCTTGAAACCTGACCTGGCCACAAATAAACAACACGGATGCCAGTTACCACAATTGAAAACCAAGATGTAAGAGAAGCACAGAAAGGCCCCCCTTTCTCTGCAGTTGACAAAGTCCTATTTCACCCATCGCCAAGAACCACATATTAACCCACAAAAAGAACTGCAGCGCATGTGAAGTTGTCAAGACGGGTGGCACAGTGGGAAAAACTGCCATCGAACTCTGATCTATGACCCACCTGACTGGTCTACAGCACCAGAATGGTGTCTGTCCCTCCATTTAATGGAGATCCGAGCACAGTTTGACAAAACTGAAACCCTTCTGTCATAGCAGCTACACTCCTTAAATTTGGGGTTAACTTTAGAATATAGGAGAAATGATTACTTGTATCTGCTTCTAAAGATCAAACTACTGAAATACAGTTTATTTGATGTGCAAATTCACCATATAATGCTCTGAGAAACCAAAACGACACTTCCGTTAAGAAGAGGCTTAAAAGAATATGCAATGTAAGAATTCAGTTATGAATCAACTATAACAGCACTTAAGCCATGGCCTAAGGGGGGTACCAGCAGTTTTTTCAACCATTAAAAGCTCTGTTCTGTCACTTGCATGTAAAATTGCAGAAGCATAGTGCAACACCTCTGTCTGAAAAGGATCTCAGAATATCAGAAAGCTCATATTTTCCTACAAAAGCTTAATTTGTATCACTACTTGCCTGGGACTTGGACATTGCTTTGACAGCATTCAAATCAGACCCTGAGCAAAAGGTATTTCCAGCACCATAGATGATAAGGCCTTTGCCATCCTTCCAGTTTTCCAGTTCGGTTACCCTCTCCTCGAGTTCTAGCATCATAGTACCTGTCACAAGAGGGGAGAAGTAAAATTTTTAACAGGAAATTATTATCACCATTATATGTTACATTTTTCACCACCAAAACCAAATCATAGAATCATAGAATCACAGAATGGCCTAGGCTGGAAGGGACCTTAGATATCATTTAATCCAACCTCCCTGTCATGGGCAGGGACACGTCTCAACTAGATCAGGCAACACATGGGGACCGAACGGTAAATGATGGGCTTAAAAACACAAAGAAAAGCATCAACTTAAATCCTGCACACAAGTACTGACACATATTTCTTCCTTAAGGATGCACTTCCAGAAATTCCAAAGGATTATTCTGTGTGAAGGATACCTGTATTACGCTCAGCGAAAAAAAAGGAAAAAAAAAGTGCAAAGAGGCAAGCATACAAGTACAAACTCTACCTACTTATTCTTGTTTGCAATTACATACATCCAGGACACATGAACTTCTGTATATCCATCCAGATCTGTCCATCTAGTCATTTTGATGTTACAGCCACTTCACCCTCCCCAAAGAACTGGCAGAGTACAGAAAAGAATCATGTGCAAGGTGGCCTCAGGATTCAACCAATCAATGTTAGTAAACATTCCTAAAATAATAAAGGGCTACAGAGAAAACTATGTTGGAGGCCAAAGACATTTACAAGTATCCACCCAAAAGAAAATAAGGATAGATTTGAAAATAAGAGCAATGTGTCTTTTACCTTTTAAATGGAGAAAAAAAAAATCTCTGTAAAACATCTTTTATTCCTTTCTAGAAAGGCTTTCTTTACAAAGTATATCCTAGGCCCCAAACATATGGGAAACTCCCCTTTCTAGAGCTCATCCTAGACTGCATCTTCGACACCAACTGAGCTTACCCAGCATGAACTTAAAGCTCTTCTCTGAACGTCTATGACTCTCAGTTATTTTCCTAAGAGAAAACATTTACAGAAATTAATTTCAGAAAGCAGGTCACATAAAGGCTGATAGCCTTCTCAGCTTTACCCTCCTTTGACAAGAATTTAGATGGACAGGCCTATGTCCTTCAGATAGAAACGTGCTTTAGATTAATATCCTCAAGGGCTCTTTCCTTTTCTGCCAAGAGTGCCAGGTTTTTGACCCTGCGCCTGTGTGCATAGAAGTCATCTTGTTATGAAATTGCCTGTTAGAAGCTATCCTCGTGTAGGAAGTTTTGTTGGGTTTTTTTCCCTTCTTGCTTGTTTTCCTCACAGTTCCCAGCACCAGGTCAAGAGTGAATGCTCAGTCAAGCTCTTTCACCTTCGGTTTGGTCTCAGTCACTGGAAGAGCACATTCTGACAATGCTTCTGAGAAGGGCAATAATTAAGTGGACATTACATATTATATACCAGAATGACATTGGGTTCTTTTTCTTCTGCACTGTCAGGTCCAGACTATGATCCACTAACAAATTCCAGCACTTTTACCAGTTCCCTTCCCTTCTGTGTTTATAATTTTGTCATGCTTTTTTTTCTGTTACATGTTACATTTGCTCTCATTGAATTTCACCTTGCCAATCTTGAGCTCTCTGTAGCAGTTAATCATGATCACTATGAATTCTACTCTTTTGCTCCAAATAACAATCTTCGTGCAAGTTCTCTCAATTTGGGGTGATCTGACAATTTCAGCAGTTCACCTTCTATTTCATCATTCAAGCCACAAATGAAAATACGAAGCAGAACCAGCCCTAGAAATTTTTGCTAATATCCAATCTAAACTTCTTCTGGTGCAACTTGAGGCCATTTCCTCTTGTGCTATCACTTCTTACTTGGGAGAAGAAACCAAAACCCACCTCACTACAACCTCCTTTCAGGCAGCTGTAGAGAGCAATAAGGTCTTCCCTCAGCCTCCTTTTCTTCAGAATAAACAACCCCAGTTCTCTCAGACACTCCTAATATGACTTGTTCTCCAGACCCCTCACCAGCTTCATTGCCCTTCTCTGGACCCACTCCAGCACTTTGACGTCCTTCTTTCACTGCAGTGCCCAAAACTGAACACAGTACTCACGCTGTGGCCTCACCAGCGTTGGGCACAATCACCTCCCTACCCTTGCTGGCCACACCATTCCTGATCGAGGCCAGGATGCCGTTGGCCTTCTTGTCCCCCTGGGCACACTGCTGGCTCCTGTTCAGCCGCTGTCCATCAACACCCCCAGGTCCCTCTCTGCCTGGCAGCTCTCCAGCCACTCCTCCCCAAGGCTGTAGCGCTGCCAGGGGTTGTTGTGGCCAAAGTGCAGGACCTGGTACTTGGTCTTATTGAACAACTGGCCTCAGCGCATTGATCCAGATCTCTCAGGTTGCACCAAGGGAGGTTTAGATTGGATATTAGGAAAAACTTCACTGGAAGAGTGATGAGGCATTGGAACAGGTTGCCCAGGGATGTGGTGGAGTCCCCATCCCTGGAGGTATTCAAAAAACACATAGATGTGGCACTTTGGGACATGGCTTAGTGGTCATGGAGGTGTGGGGTTGACCACTGGACTTGATCGCAGAGGCCTTTTCCAGCCTTAATAATTCTATTCTAGATGAGATTTCTGTGGGTCAAAAAATGCTTTCCCAGCCTAACAGTGCACTCAACAATAACTTTTCTGCAAATGCTGCTGCTGTTTAAGTAGGTGTGCATCAACCCTAAGGATTTCACTTTTTGCATATTTGCCAATTCTTCTCAGAAGAAATGTATTCAGGCTGGCATCCAAGTGCTGCCAGAGTCAAGCACAAGGACTGTTTATGGTTCTTTTAACAGTCAAAGCAGTGAGGTACTGAAGAGCCTTTCCACAGAGCATTACAAGCCAGAAATCTAGTTAACTGCAAAACAGAGTTTACAAAAAGGAACCATATGAGCCAGTTATATGCAACAGTAGGGGACAAGAGAAATTGACCAGAGCCTGTCCCATCCTGCTGGGAGAGTATCTCTTCCATTACTGACAACACTGAACTATAATTTTACCAACAGATACAGTCCACGATGTTTGATATAATGATGAAGACACAATATTACAGCAAATCTTCATTCTGCCAGTCTTGGTCCTTCAGTATTTGATACCAGTTAAGTTCATGCTCTTCACAGAGCTATGTCTACTTGGACTAATTTGTTTACATCTTAATTATAATCTGAGAATAAATGTTTTAAAGTCAATTCTAGAAAATAAAAATATTATCATTATTATCTAATTCCTGCAGGCTGGCTCCCTTCTCTTTTAGATTACGTTCAACTTTAGTTCAGCAAGACGTTGGGCTGCTGAAATTGGTTCCACCAGGCTTAAACTGACATTATTAGTATTTGTTTCCAAAGAGACCATTTCAAACAGGTGGTTATCAGATTCCAATTAAGGAAAGAAAAAAGGCATAACAACCTCCACATTGCCCATTAGCAATTTGCCAACAATTTTGTTCTGCTTTTGGTTGCCTGAGTAGCTCAAGCTTAGAATAAACATAATTCCTTTGAGATAAAAAGCTGCTGTGTAAAGCAAATGCCTGGTAAATAGGATTTCTCTCAACAGTTTAATGATGTTTTGCAGCTTTCTCAAGGAAGCGTGTATGTATACATAAATTCACATCTGCCACTACTCAGAAGCTCTGAGACAGAGAATCAACAAAATTTATTTGAGGGGGGCTTATTTACAAGCTCTGGCTGATGAAGTCAAGCAGGTCCTGTTGGGGCAATTTAGTGGCATCATCCCCCTTTTCATACTTCTCCTGAAGAGTATTACTTGACACACAACAAAAAGAAAAACATCAAGTACTTGCTAGTTCTTCAGCAACTACAGTTTACAGAGAGTAATCTTAAAATGAAATGAAAATCAGTATAAATTAATATACCATACCATCCACCACCGCAGCCAAGGGGTCAGGGGGATTCTGCTTCTACTTTCCCTCCCATAACAACAAAAGCCTCTAGTAGAGCTGCACAGTAGAAAGAAGCAGTAATCTCTTGAACTGCCATACTAAGGCTTTGCAGAGGAAATTTTTGTGGTTATTACCTTAGCAAAATGGAGTACTGCTCTCTACAGGGCTTTACAAACTACTGTAAACCAGAACTGCCTGATCCCATAGCTCACTGGCTATATGCTAATCACGGTTTGCAACAAAGAAATATTAATTTCCTCATAGGTTTTTGTAACTCCTCTTTGCTACTAGAGCATCTAATTCACATACACTAATAATTCATTTTCACCGCAGTCCTATTAGGTAAAAAAAGATTGTTTTCCAGATCACTAACTGAGCAAGAGAAAAAATATCTGCTAATCTTGGGCGCTCAACTTGAGATGTGTGATATGATTTCAGTACATTAACATTATATAGCACTTTCTATAGTCAAATCACAGCAACCAGAGGCCTAAATAGCAGCTGCAATTGCTCAGCACTTCAACAAATCCGTTTGGAGCCCCTTTTGCCAGGCACCTAAAACACAGAGAACATAGTTGTAAGTTCCTATGAAAGTTTAGTTTAAGCAATTTGACTTGTGTTACATCTGATCTCCATAGCAGACTGGGTTTTATTTGTCCTTTCTCCTTTTGCCATTACATCTCATTTTTCATGTCCCTTTCAACTTGCACAACAAATAAGCTAAGAGCACACAGTCTACAACCTGCACCTTGCACAGCTCTATTTGGTGACAAAAATAAAAACCAATCTGTAGAAAAAGAGGAAACAACAATGTAATTATGATTGTATAATAACATGTATGCTGACAGGGAGGCATTCAGAAGGACAATCCCCATGCTAACATCTTTTAGCTACGATTTCTCAAGTTAGGTAATAATTTTTTACATAAGCTTTTAAAAGGAAACAAAAAGGAAGTTGCAGACACAGCTAGGTGCATTGTCACTAATCCTGTTGCTCTATTAGAAACTAACAGTCATTAGTGGAAGGACCAGATTGACACTCCTCATGTAAACAGCCCTATGCTTTGCTAGTGGGTTGCAAATGCTATTTGCTGACAGCGAAGGAATAGTGAGAACTGGGCAGGAAAACAGAACAGCAAAAAAGAAATGAACAAGATGACACAAATGTATTCATTTCAAAACATTAAGAGATAAAGGTATTATTACAGTAAAGGCTTATGACAGCTCCAGTTCAGGCAGATACAGACCCTGAACTTGTGTCACTTATGTCTGAAGAGAACAGGATAGATTGGAATATTCTAGACAGTTAAGGAGAGACAGTACATATATCTATCTTGGAGATCAAAAGCCTCTCATAATACAAGATTAATAAAATAGGGCACTTGGCTTTGCTAGCTAAGTATTGTCCGTTGTGTAAAAGCCCTTTAAGCAGATCCCTGATCTACAAAAGTTGAAAATACCCAACTCATCTAAGCTTAAATTAACCAGTCATTGACATTTAAGACATCAGGCAAATGAAGAGGAAAATTGAAGCCAGGTTGGGTGACTGGAAAAGACAAAATTACAGAACCTTAAGTTAGAGGCAAGGCTTTAGGTAACGAACGAAGAAGCAACCCCACCCTTTCTACACTACCTAAGAAACAAATATGGCATCCTCTCATCCCCATAAAATACCCTACATGCTTCCAGAAGCAACAAAATGAAAGGAGATACAAGACCACAGTAGCAAAAACGTGCTGATTAAAAAAAAAAAAGGGGGGTGGGAGAGGCACATTCTGTCAGGAGAATTACTTATATTCTTATGACATTTATGGCAAAGCTACTATGCAGGACAGTGGGCATTTGCTGCACATCTGAACAAAACTTAAACATCTATTATTTTAACTAAGGAATGGTAAGGCACAGCTTTTTATTTTGTTTAGGCAAAATGCTAAAATGGGTAACTGAAGGAGAAAAAAACAATCAACCAACCAACAAACCAGCAATCCCATTGACTAATTAATACCTGTAAAGGCATTCATTAGCTTTGGGTTATTCAAAGTAAGTATTCCAATGCCACTGTCTTCTTTGGATAGGTTGATGGATCCACCAGAAAACTGCTGAAGTTTCTTCTTTATCAATTCTTCCTCATAGCCATGAGCACCATTATACAGTGACACCCTTCGTTGCTGTAGTATCCTTTCCTTTGTAGTCTGAAGTAAGTTCCTGTACAGAGAAACAGCCATTTCTGGAAATAAACAGAGGAGGGGGAAAAAAATCAGGAAATTTCATTTGCAATCTACCTCAGTCTTCTGACAGAGAGGGAGGCAGGCCAGCAGAAACTGATACAAGGGTGATACAGTCATGAAAGTCTACAGAAATCACTGCAGACTGTATTTGCAAAATTTTTAGTTTGAATCTACTCCCACAAAGTTAAGTTTTATGAAGCAATTTTAGTAGTTAGGCCAGAAATTAGCATCTCCATTGCAATCTCCATTTCAATGGATACAGCTGTTCAGAAGACATAACAGATGCTCATTTTTTTTGAGAACTGGGAAAAGATGACCTTTTGTTTCTTAATCATATTTGGCAGAAACAAGAGTCTTCCAAAACTGGCAAGAAGCTCCTGGCATGTTTTTCTAAGGTGAACCCAAAACACGAACGTATTCACTGAGACAGAAGTCGGTGACAGCCATATTTTATGTTGTGTTCAGGGCATCTTACACTTTGCAACTCAAAATTGTTAAGGCATTTGTTATATACACATGAACAAGTAAACACATATTAAAACACCCACACACAATCAGCTTATAAGGAAAGCAGTGAACAACCCTGCCAGGTGAAAACTTATCTTGTCCCTGCACGTACCATCCTACACAACTGGAACATGCTTCTGCTGGGGCAGGTATAATCCTCATCGAAACAGAGGAGGAGTCTGCACAGCAGCCACATTACAGGATGCAGAGGAGCGTGCACCAGGAAATTTTGAAGAGCAACCTGTGCCAGCAGACTCATACCTGTCCTGCCACATTGCATCTGCCAACACAGCACTATCTCACAAGTTTAACACAGAGAAACCAGGAAGGCCTACATGAATCTATACGCCCTCCATCTGTGCCCATTCTAACACTGGCTACAACACTTCAGCCACCACTTTTCAGAGCTTTTAAAATCACTTCTCTTGGTAAAATTTTATTTAAGAGTGACAACAGGTTTCTGAAGCTCACTTCTCAGCTGAATGATTCTCAGAAGAGAAATAGCCTTCCATTTTCTCTAACACCTCAGTCATCATTCCCCAACACATATTCATGAAATAAAACTTTTCATCCAGCTACTAATTTTTGCTCAGGCAAGAGCAAACACCAAAACAAGGATATTTCAGGCTCTCCTTGCAAAGTGTAGCTTGAACAATTAGGTCCCAATTTTTAATAAATACAAAGCCTCACAAATCCTCAGAAGGAGGCAGACTAGACTTAACTCTCTGGGAAGCCACAATGACTGGCTTGAAAGCAAAAAAAAAAAAAAGGAAAAAGGAAGACTGTTCTGTTAATCTAACTCCCTGCCAAATTATACTTGTTTGATCACTTTCATACTACCTAGATTTCTTATGTCAAAAAATGTACAGAGCAAAACAGACTAAAGATATGGAAATTTTATTCCACTGAAAAAAGAGTCTGTCATTTTCGACTGTGTGGTTACATGCATTAACAGCTCTTTAATATTATCACTATGGTAATAAAGAGCATCAGCAAGAGTGGGATTAGAAAACAAATTGGACATCACTGTCTGCTGATCGTGACTCATGATTAATGACTCATGCAAGGTATTATCACTGAATTATTTTTCTTTATAACCATCTCTTACAGTACCGGTCAGTACTCAGTATTTATTTTAATAAAACCAAGATTATTTTAACAGGTCAGTCTGAGAAAGCTAATCACCCAGGAAAGGCACGATATTTAAGATACAGCTCTCCTAAACTAAAGGGATTTCTGCCGATCTTTGACAAACAACATTCAAAATTTCAACCAGTATGAAGCACTCACAATTCACAATTGCTGTGACTTAGATTGATTCTTTTATACTGTAAGGGAAAGCAATGCAAGAGAGAGATGTTGCACTAAACTGTACAATATGGTAGGACAAGTCAAGAGGTATTTATTACACTCAAATTTTCAGATTTTCAGTTCAACATAATTAATCCTATTTAGATACTTACAGAAAGGAAGTCTCAATCTAATTATAAGAAGTCTGGCATGCCAAGCCCATTAACACAGACCCATTAGCGCAGTCAGTTTATGCACAGTTTTGACAGTGAAAAAAATCTGACAGGATAGGAAAAACGAACACTGAGGGCAATTAGCATCTTCCAAATATTTTAAGTGCTACAGCTTTACATATCACTGGTGACAACTAAGAGATAAGCCTACAGCATGGACATCAGTAGCTGTTCATTCCACAGTTACTGTACCTCTTGCATAAACCAACAATTTAAATTCCATTTGGCACTCAAGTGATCTTATAACACCCTTGCCTGTGGGCTAGCAGACTGCAGGCTAAGGTGAACACGTCTGGAATGCCAACACTTCAGCAGCAAAGGAATGACACACATTATGCAAGACCAATATATGTATCTACACACACCTGCATCAGATACATGTATTTTTGTGTATGCATATGTATCAGAGGCCTTCTGGTAAATGCCTAGTTAAAATTCAGCTCTCACAATGTTATGAAAAAAATAATAATAGGGATAATACTAGCATCAATATTCCATAACTGAGTAGATTCTCTGGGAAACCAGTAAGCCCCAACTCTGGAACAAATATATTTGCCCTTGTAAATCACCACTACTCGGAACCCCACTTTTTCTCTTAAAACACCCTGTATCAAAGAGCAAACTCCAACAACGTTGCCAGTTGTAACTGCCGGGGAGCATAAATATAGCTGGGTAAGGGATGTAGGTAGCAACTTTCCTGATGGGTAGAATTAAGACAAACCAGAGAATCAGGCACTGGGAGCCAAGCATTTGAGGTACGTGCACAAACAAGAAAGGCTGCACTACAGAGCAGCTACACAAAAATAATCAGGAAGCTAAAATAAACCAAGAGGGAAAATCTTAACTCAAAGACAGCACCTGAATTATTGACACAAGTCACAGAAAAAGAAAATGGTGAGAAAAAAATGCAGGGATGCGTTTTCAATACATCTGGGGAAACAAGCGTGCCCTTCCACACGGGGCAGGAAATGACAGGTGGGATGTGCAGACACAGACTTGCAACTCACCTGCAAAAAAAACATCAGCTGAATTTCTGGTTTTGCACAAAGGTACCCTCAGATCAAGTTTAGCGGAAATAAAGGGAATCAACATACAAAATTCACAGAAGAAATCTCAAGAAAGATAAAATACTCAAACGGCATAACAAAAATAACAATTAGAACTTTTGTGACACTGCCAGAGGTATTAAGGACAGCTGACAGGTCAAGAAGTGCAGAAGAACCTGGCTTGATGAAGAACTCCAGCAGCTAATATTTCAGTGAAAAGGGTAGAAGTGTGAAGACAAGGCATGGAAAAAAGGACAGAAGGTGTGAACTGAAGATGACAATGAGACAATTTGCAGTCCAATCCTGTGTGTGTGTCTTACCAGTCACTGCAGGAGACACTCATCTGCACTAGAAAGCACTGACCATGACTGTCAGATGCTCCACCAGGTTCGTGCAGTGACTGACCAGTGAATGGAAAGCAAAGGGTGACCCAATACTGAGGACTGGCACAACTGACCCTATGTGAAAGGAGACGAAAAAGTAGAGTGCAAGAGAAATATAACCAACGCATGAAAACAGTTCGTGTTCGCACACACACAAAAGAATAGGTTGAAAATGAGTAAAAATCATTAACATCAAATGACTGGAGCCTGAGACAGTGGGCTGGTGGGTGACTGGCATGGATAAAATAAATCCCAGCCTTGGACAGAGACAAGGAATTCAGAAACAGAAGATCAAAGAGGAGCAGCCTGGATGCAAATTAAGGCAAGAGCATCATTCTCATGGTGAAGAGAGGTCACTGGACCTTACCTTTAGACAAAAGAAAGGCACAGGAGGCAGGTCTCGCAAGGTTCCTGCCCAGCAGTGGCTGAACAGGCCACTCTTGCCAGCTCCTTGTCACCACCCCCGACTGAATGTTACAGAGCTCTTCATCTCCCTCATCCACTTAAACACCTTTCTTTTCTCCTTCAGTGATGCGTGGGTTAGGTTAACTTTAAACACCCTACCTGACAGATTCTTCCCACCATAATAATTACCAGCTGAAGCAAGTTGAGGGCAGTCGCCTCTCCAGCTTGCTTTCATTCAGCTGCAAGCAAGCAGCAAGCTGATTTTAAGCATGCTAAGGGATCAGCAGCAGAAAACCTACCAACACAACGTAACTTCCAAATACAGAAACCAAACAGCGCCTGGGAAATTCTGCCTCTCCAAGAAGGAAAATGCACCTCCTCTATGTTTCCTCTACACAAAGCAGGGACTCCTACATCAAGTTCAACACAAGCTGCCTCAAGCTCCTGTGGCTCTCAAATTTGCTGAACTGTTTAAATTTTTAGTATGTTGTCTCTGGTACCTGCACTGCAGACAAATTAGGTGGGATCAATAGTCCCTCCAGTTCAGTGTGAAGATGCTTAAAGACCTTTGTGGCTTCTCTAAAAATGGGCTTTAGAAGTAGCTGGTACTATAAAGGGCAGTGTTTTAGCCTCTGTACTACTGTTGAGAAAAGGACCAAAAGTTTTGACCTCTCTAGTTTCTAGGTGTCAGTATTAGAAATGTTTACCTGCCCAGAAGCTGAGGGAACAAGATGTCCAAACTGAAATGGGTTCAAATCATGCACATGTGATATAAAAATAAATTGCAGAAAGAAACACTTTCAATAGCATCAGTAAACCCCCTTCATCTGTGGTTCCTGTTTCAAGCTGGCTTATCTTTTACACTTCTTTTCTGCTGCTATCTCTTTTTTCACCCTTGTTTCTCCATTGCTTATGAGCACCTCAGTTCTAGGGATAGCAAGCTATACGTTTTCCAAATTATTTGTTGTTTGGTTTTGTATTTTTTAATGGTCCCTGCAGGCTAAGGTTTAGATGTGAATTGTCTCTCTGTTCCTAACCAATTACATTCTCTTTTAATCACATTTTAATTATTATGAAAACCTAGTAAACAAATCACACAGAAACATATCTGAGTCTAGTGAAAAATAATGGCATTCAAGGACAAAAAACAGCTGACAAAAGAAGTCCTTCCATACATACACTACACTACCCATAAGAATTTTATTTTCGTCACATGGCGACTACGAGATCTTGAGTTTCACTGCAGCGGGTGTGAGCAAGAATCTGTTATCTTCTGCAAAAAAACCCCACACAGCCCCTTTATTTCATAATGCTTTGATCTGAGGGGGTTTTCTTTGCCTCAGTCATCAAAAGACCTTCTGTAACAGTGACAGAAACCACTTTTAAGTTCACATAGAGCTCAGTGCCTGCCAGGTGTATTTTAGACACCTTTCAAATATAGTTTAGACACTGTTAAAACAGATGCACTACTTCAGAAGAACAGAAAAAAACCCACAACCAACTCACCATTTGCTTTCTAGCCACCAAACCCTAAACCATAAAAAGCATTAACCGCAAATATTGATGCTTTCCCAAGGGTTAAACTGCCTTGAAAAACTGTAAAAAGTTTTGTAGTCGGGCAACATTCTAAGTTCCACTTAGTATAATGTTTTTTACTGCTGCTTTCCTCACCACCACCAGTAAATGCATCCTGATGCCAGACCAAGCCAGGCAGCACAACTTCGGTTCTCAGGGCCCTACCTCCCGCTCCCCTGTGACGCTCAGTCTGACCGAGGCAAGCTTTGCCCGCACGGCCTGGGGTTATTTTTGGAGGGCAGGGAGGGTTATATTTATTTTAAGCCAACCCTCAAGAAAGGGAACTGCGCCAAGCAAGGCGTAAGGGGGCTCTTCTGAAAATAAGGCCTGAGGTCTCCGGGCTGAGGAAGCGACAGGAGCCCGCAGCGCCTAACTTTGTCCTGCAGAAACACCACTGGCCCCTCCAGCACCGGCCGAACCTCCGCCTCACGCACCCAGCGGCCGCCGAGAAGGCCCGGGCCCCCTCCTCCGCCCGACGCTGTGTCGTCGTCCCCCCCACTTCGCCACCGCAAGCCCCAGGGCTCCGCAGAGACCCCAGGCCCGCGGAGTCCCACTGCCGGGCACTAACCTGGCCCCGCCACTCCCCTGCCCCTCGCCGGCTGGGCGGTGCTGCGGGAAAAGCGGCCCCACCGGCAACCGCCGCCGCGCCGGGCCGGGCCGGGCCTAGCTGAAGCCACCGGGTCGGGCCCGCAGCTGCCCTGCCGTGGGGAGCAGCGGATGCCGGGGCAGCCCCCGGAGTGAAGCAAAGGTTATTAAAGAGAATTATGGACCCCCTGCGAGATCGAGGCAGGCTTGAGGCCGGCAGCCGGGCAGCCTGCGCCACGGCAGGGAAGTGGTGTCCTACGCTTCGTGCCCTCATCCACTAAAGGTGACCCCAGGCACCGAAAACTCTGCCTCAGTTTAAGCTGTTTCGCCGCAGAAGCGGCTTGTCAGCTCCAAGGTGACCTCAGGCACTGAAAATTCTGCCTAAATTTAAGGAGTTTTTGCTGCAGAAGGTGCTTGTTAACTCCAAGTTTGTTGTAAGAGCAGGTCATTATTATTTGTGTTTCCTGTTCGAGTTGCCTGCATGGCTAAAATACAATCCTAGTGTTTCTATCCAAGCCAGCGTAATTAAAACCATAATTTCTCCACTGTGGCAGAACTATGTCTCACCTTAAGTCGCTCAGGTTAGGATGCACACCTCTGCCAGGAGGATTCAGCCAGGAGCGAAGCAGCTGCTCACGGGCCTCCTGCCCTGCTTGCTCTCCCCTGAGTGCTGGGCCAGCTGCAAACCACCCTGGTATCAAGAGGGAGTAATCCTTCAACTGTTATTTTGTGTAAACTTAAAGCTGGCCCAAAATGGCACCATCTCACACAGCTTCTGCCCTCTCTGCCGTTCTCCTGGTTTGCTTTGGAAGAACAGGTGCTGCCACACCAGGAGCTACATCAAGGGAAATAAACGCTCGTTTCAATGCAGATCGCTTTGTGTGTTCAAAGCAATATGCAAATACGAGACAGTCTTTATTACTATGCCATTGTTAATATACATAAGATGACTCAGTTTTAAGTATTTACAGCATGGCTCAAAGATGTAACTGTAAATGAGTCTTCTCCACCTTTATTAAAGCTGCTTTTCAACCCAGCTGTCAACACAAATGTCCTGAAGTTGGTCTAGTTGATTAAATATTATGAATAAACATGTAGAGGATTTCAATTAATCACACATTTGGAAAAACAAAATCCTTGCACTTTGAACAGCTATTTTCAATTTTGTATTGTTAAGAGATACCTGTGAGAATATAAAATACTCTCATGACAGGTGGCAGCATCTTTATGCAACAAAAGGATTAATTCCCTTATTACAACGCTCCACATATAAACAGAAATACTGAAACAGGCAGGCTTGCTTCTTGTTTTTTCCTCTTGGTTCACAGAGGAGAGATTTTCCCAGTAGGATTCCATCCTGTCTTTCTTTCTGGAAAATCTCAGTACCGAGTTAGAAATGTGTGAGTGAAGCAGCTCTCACCAGATCCTGTTCCAAGGCCTCGTCCCCTTCTGAAGCAGAGCAATTCCCAGACACGTCCCAGCTAGGTCTGAAGCAGGGGAGAGCGATGGTGGTTGGTTTTCTAGGTAACATATTGCCACCTAGCAGCACTTAGTGAAAGTAGCACAAACCTGACCTCCAGTTCTATAAACAAGTTTGCCTCACTTTTAGTTTTATTGTGTTGTATCACATGCAACAGGATAATTAGAATAGGATGTACTCAGTGCAGAATGAGGCTTGTAGGAAAATGAACAAATGAATGGGAAAACAGACACTTTGGAAACAGACACAGGCTGTAACCCCCAGCAGGATGGTGACACTAGTCCCTCCATGTTTGATTGTGCAATAAGAAGAAAGGAAAAAAGAAAAAGAAAAGAATGCACAGTGCTGAAAAGTTTCTTATTATTCATGCAAATAATCCCACTGATTTCAATCATTTCTCCCTGCATTGTAAAGAAGTGCTGCCCTAGGAGAGTCAGGTCACACCTGAATTATTTGGCATGTTCCCCATTCCCTATCACTGACCCAGAAACTGGCGACTGTGTACTGGCTAAAAGAGCAACGCTTCACTCTTGGATTCAAGGCTACCAGACTGAAATATTGAATTCCAATAGACACAGAGTTTCCCCATGCTATTTTTACAAATTCCTTTCAGAGCTATGGAACAAACCAATAACAGATCCAGGCTTACATCTCAGGAATTATTTGATACTAACCAATCCATAACCCCCCAGTCAGTTCATAAAGGGTCCCTTAACTGTAATTTTTAGGAGACAAATATCACCAACTCTGTATGGAAATGTTAACAGATTAAAGGATGGCCTAATGCATACTCTAAATATTAGATCCACAAAAAACACATGGATACCTGCATTCTATTTCTAAAATTCTGAAATATTTTTAAAATTTAGATTTCTGGATCCGAAATCATGATATCCTGTTTTTTCTCAGAGCCTGACCTTGGAAGCTTCCAAATCCACTTGGTGCCTGACAGCTGTGATTTATGAGAAAAGACAATTTATATCAGGCTAGCTAACAAGACTACCACCCCAGCTGTCTCCTGTCCCCACTTCAGATATCTGAAATACCCCTAAGTTGCCACAGCTTTCTAAACACAGGCCTGTATGCCAAGTTAAATTTGCTTTGATTTTATTAGGCATGGGCTGACTGGGAGCAGGGCAGTCACCGTGCATACCTAAGGACTACAACCTTATCAGGCACTCCTGTGTCAGCCCATCTGCCTCAAGAACCCAAACCAGCTGCACACAAGACGAGTTACTTCCAACACAAGATTCAGTCACTGGAGATATCTGCAAACAGCTCAGCTCTTCCCATGTAGCTCCATACCCATCCTACCAGGATGTGTTGATTTTATGATCTCTGCCCATGTCATTTAAGGGTCGCACCCTGCAGGCCTGGTGAGAACCAGCAGAGCTGAGGCCAGGCTCCATGAAGACATAGCTGGAAGAAGAGGCAAAGAAACACCTGTCTCTGTAGCAGGGCATGGGAAGTGTCACCTAGCCAGGCTGAATGCCACCTTATGCCCAAGAAAACCAGCTCGTTTCCCTGAGGAAGGTGCTCTGCTCATCAGGCTGCAGTGTATTCCTGGGAAGCTGACAGAAAGGAGCCCAGACCTCCTATGCTGAAAGGTGTTTCACTTGGTACGGCACAGTGAAATATTCATCAGGTCAGAGAGCAGGAGATAGGTTTGGCATGGCCACAGGTTGGCATTTGCTCACGCTCTCAATAACCCAGCAAATATTGATGTGTTTAAACGTTAAAAGCTGCTTAAATTATGGCATGCTGTCTAGAGTCATTTGAACAGGTAGGGTAAACCATGTTCCTGCTCTGCAAAGTCCTCAGTCTGGTTACAGCTCACCAATGGAAGAGTGGGCTCAGACCACTCTTTTGACGGGGCAGCTGTCACCAGGTCAGACTAACTGTACTGAAAAATTCCACCCTTTGAAGATCTGGCTGTGTTTCCTCCCTCCTCCTTAGTTCTCTGTAACCACTCTGTTCTGTAAAACTTTCAGAGGAAAAGAAAAGAACCACACATTGTGCCTTTTCCTCCAAGAGCATTTGAATCACACAGAAGTAGGCCAGGTGATAATTGCACAGCACATTGCAGTGCTGCTTAAATGTCAGCTGTTAATTAAAGCCTTTCCTGAAAATGGGCCATTAATTAGGGCAAATGCAGCCGTTCTGTATGGGTTCTAACTAGGCAGTGAGTAAAAGCATCATTTCAACATCAGCATTTGAATTGTTTGTTTTGATTTCTCTGAGATGTGTTTACTATTGAAAAAAAAAAAATCTGAAAAAAATTATAACTCCCTGAACTTATTGTTCTTTCTTTGGGAGAGAGTTTAAAGTAAATATTCTGGCACAAGAATATTCACGCACGCACAGATTGCAATAGGGAACATTTTGGTATTAGGTCCAGATGTCTCTAGCAATTGTATAACCTTGGTAGGATATTAAAATTCAGCTCTGACCTGTGAAAACAGCCTGTTGTGACACTTGACTCACGTCTTTCTGTTCTTAAGAAAATGGCACTATCTGCATGAGTAATGTTACACAGACACCAAAATGCTCACTAAATCAGGGCCAGAAAGCAAGGTATGTCTTTGTAGCTTTTCTAAACCACAGTGATTTTTTAGGGAGAATCACGATATTGATAAAGGATCTAGGTGGTCCAGACTAAAGAAATATATGTGAGCCTGGAAGCTTTACCATCCTGCTTTTTGTCTCCTTGGCCCGGATTCAGGAAGGCAATTAAACCCCTAAAATGGCAGGAGACCAGTGGGTGCGGGCAGTTCCCAGGGGGCCAGGAGCTGGTGGGCGAGTGTGTCCTGCAGCCCAGGGGGGCCTGACCCAGTGCCTACCAGGCCCCCCAGCCTCACTCCGACCTTTGCTGAGCACAGAAATGCTAAATTGACCTCAGTGTTGTTTAATATGTGGTTCCAGTTTCCCTTTTCACATGTAGAGATAAGTGGTTCTGGGTGAAATGGGAAATGCTGTGATGCAGTATGGGGATCGTTGACGAATTAGCAGAACTGGAATACTTTTAGTACCTTTTTTTTTCTTTTAAGGTAGCATTATTCCCTGCTTTCATTTGTCTTCTGATTGTTTCTCTTCATCTTTTCTGGTCACTGTTTTTTTGGGGTTTTTTTTTTTGCTCATCATTATGTTTCTAGTTCACACTTTACAGAGAAAGATAATTAAGTGGTGGCAGGAGCTGCCGAGCATTCCTCTTTAAAAACAGGGCTGGTACGTGTTATGTAAGTGTATCATGTCCACAGCTGAAATATTTCAAAAGATGGATAATGAGCTTCTCAGCTGGGTCAGGGCAGAGCAGCCCACTGAATCCTATGACCCCAGTTTCTCCGAGGCTACTGGAATTTACATGGGAAAGCTGATCAGCTTAGAGCTTATCTTGTAGTAGACCACATTAAATAGAAACATCAAGCATGTAAAAATACTTGATGGTAAAAGAGGTAATTAATAAAAAGAAACTTCTGACTGTCACCAAAGATTTCATGATATTAAATTTAGATATTTTAACAGTATTAAAGAACTGCTAATGGCTGTCATCATGTCTCCGAAGTAGTTAATTTAGGAATAACTTCATTTATACCTACATGTGAGTATTTTTTAATATTGTAAAATGCTGAGTTTGTATATATTTTTTTGTTTGTCATAGAAATAAATCTTGAATAGCTACTGTTCTTAAAGCCTTTCAAGACTAACCAGACCTTGTACTTTTCCTCCAAAGAGAGCATAATCCTGTACAGGTCTAGTGTTCTAACCCATCACTCTCTTTTACAGTTCTGTAATTTACTGCTTTTATGGGTTCATTTGAAGCTAAAACCACATGCAGAGAGATTTGGAAGCAAAATAAACCTCCTGAGATTCCTGTTGTGTTACTTATGCTTCCTGTGCTGACCCATTTCCCCCCGTCAACAGATGACAACTGGACAAACAACATACAAAATCTCAATTAACTGTTTTGGGTTTGGTTTTGGTTTGGTTTAAAATAAATAATTTAAGCCTGAAAAAATACTTAACACAAATAACACTGGGATATGATTATCTGTGAGTTAGCTTATCATTCTTGCTATGCTTTCACTAGCAGTGCAGTCAAATCTTGTTTTACTTAAGTTGATCTCAATAGGTGCATGTTGCCGACTGGCCTAAAGTAATAGGAATGAAGAAGCCCTGGACTGTCGAAGGCAACCAGGGGACGGCAGGCTGGAGCTAGCCTGAGCGCCAGTTTGTGTGTTCTGTGTCCCTGAGGCAGGACTGCTCCTGCTTGCATTGATTGTGCGTAATCTGGTTGTACGTTCAGACAGATTTACTTCAACATGCTGCTGTGGAGTACATCTGAAAATATGACCAGCCTACCTCGACAAGAAATAGCATAAAGTAGCATAAAATAGCATAAAGAAATTAAAAGACCACTTCATCTGTTTAATCATCTCTCTTTATTGCCTTTCAGATACATGTGAATAAAATAGGGTTTAAAATATTAACAAAAAGCTTGAATCTTCACAGAATGTTTTTCTGTCTTTCTGGTGCTTAAACAACACGTACTTCCCAGTAGTATCCCAGCAAAACAAATTCTACAAGCTTTTAGCTACTGAATCGAGTGAATAAATCATGCTTAATAATTTATTTAATGCAGACAAATTTGTTTTCCTATTCCTATAAAGATGGTGATGAGGTACCATGTCATCATTTCCAAAGGTGTTTAGGATTTGTGTCGATTTTCCCTCCACACTTGTTAGCCAGGCATTACTGGGAGGCTGGGCCAGCCAGCTCAGAGAGTAGCTGGTCCACATGGTGCGATGCTGGGCATAGACCTCGGTGCAGCTTCACAGGAAGGCAGGGTTGCTTTGTGAGCTGGCGGCGAGGGATGCTCTGCCTGTGGGGTTGAACTAACATCTCTGCTGAGAGCGAGCAAATATTCTCGGGTGATGAAGACAGCAGGCACTGGCAAGGGGAGACTTCCACCTGTCCATTTACCTCCCCTACCCCTTCTGCAGAGTGATAGATGGATGGCTAGAAAGACATTCTTTATAGAGTGTTTTGCAACACTAAGTATTAGTATTATTATTCATTAGATGTTGTCACACATCTGTGGCCATATATATTTTAGCAGCCTCTAATCTGGCGTGCCATGCAGTATTTTGTCTGGTGTTTCTTCATCCAAGCAGGAAGAAATGGGTATAGAGCATAATCAAATGTCGACAAAAAAAACAACCTGCAAGCAAAAATAAAATAAATGAATCTTTATACTCTACACAAAGATATGGCATGGGAAATTAGCCTCATCTCAAGCCCTAGGTGGTTAAAACCCTGCCTGGGACCTGGCACCCAACCTGCCTGCAACTGTTCAGGAGCTTCAGAGCAGCTGTTGTGCTCTAAATGTCACTGAGGGAGCATGGGATATGCAGAAAGAAAAGTGAACCAGGAAATATGTCAGGAACCAGTGCATGAGACAGGCTCTGTCTGTCATGTGCTGGTTCACACAGAAAGGGCAGAGACCCCCATAAGGAACATGAGCACTCCCATGTATTTATGCTGCTCCCGCAGCACTTCAGTCTCTGTTCTTCTTTGGCGTATTACAGCCGTTGATCAAACAGCTACAACATGACATCCTTACAGAGTTGAAGAGCGGCCAAAATGCTGCCTTAAACGCATATGATACAAGTCTTTTGCGGGGAGGGTGGAAAAAATGTTTCACCCAAAATGCAGTGGTAGCTGGTGGATCCCATCTCCCAGTGGGCTCCAGTGCAGCTGACTGGTGGCACCTGGTTCCTGCTGCAGTCTGGACTCACTCAGAAATGGGAGGTGAACCACTGCTTCTCACAAAGGTTTCTTAGAAGAGATAATGGCTTCTTCCATGGTGTTTAAAAATAAAGTAAGTCTCAATAATAATGTAGTATGTTACAATGACACAATGTAATCAAGACATATATCTCAGCTGTCATAACAGCTTTTTCAACAGAATAAATATAAGATTTCCTGCTTGCTCTGTTCCCCAGCGTGCTAGTGTCTTTTTGACATGTCATCCACATTGCACTGTGCTCTGAGCTCCCTCCCTGGATCCAGTCAGTCTGATACGTGCTGCTGCATGTACCTTACAGCAGTTCACATCAGGGGAACCTCCACTTTTTCCTACAATCAGATGTGCCAGATACTAGTGCTGTTTCTGGTAAATATAGCTTTCCTCTGACACCAAACTTACACATGTATGGCCTGTGCTAAATCATAGGACTGCACACACGCTTGTCACCTGCAAACAGAATGAGCTCAGACAAGAAATTTATTGTTGTAACATGATCATCTGCCTGAGATATTCAGGCTCTCTGACACAGATTCCCAGGTTTTATAGCTCATGTGATATGGGTAGCTTCAGGATTTCAGCTGCCTTGCCTGACTCTCCCAGGAACACAGTGGAAGTATGGGAGCCTACAACTCAGGAGCACGGAATTGTCATCTCCTCATAGTAATAACATTTATTCTTTCCAAGGGTGCTCCTCCACTGTTCTTGCCTTATAAAGTCAAGACAGGAAGGAACAAAGGGAAAGGCATTAATAAGAATGGCAAGTTTATACAGTGAAGACAGAAGGGAAGTGTCAGGAGAGCAACACAAAAGAACAGGAGGCGACGAAGACGGGTGAGTTGGTGTGCACAGAGAACTTAACGTGGCCTCATCAAGAAAGGAGACAAATCCATTTGCAAAGATGGTATTGGTTGGTCAATGCTTTTGACATGAAGCAGAAGGATCCTTTGCTGTGGTCATGCTTTTTGAGCTTTGTAGCTGCAGGGCTTGTGCTGATAGGTAAACATTTTCTGTGTTGTACGTCAATGCACAGGTGTCATCCTGGCTGGGGTGGCTCTGTAACACAGATCACAAACCATTTACTGATGCTTGTGTTTGAAAACCAAGACAAATTTCTGTAGCATGTAACGTTTCATAGTGACCTGGCTGAAGAAGAAACACTGAAGCAATTTGTGTAATAGATCTAGATAGATAGATAGATAGATAGATAGATAGATAGATAGATAGATAGATAGATAGATGGAGGGGGGTGTGTGTGTATACAAATGATACTGCTTCCGTTTGACTTCTCCATGCTTTTTGAAATAATGGTGTGTTTTAATAATCTTGAAGTATCTACTCTACATAGCCTTGCCTTTGCATAAAGCAAGAATGATAGTTTTGGCAGCAGGATGATCCTAGTCTGACACCTCTCTTTTGAGTTAAGGGTGGATGCTGAGAGCAGACACAGAATTATTGTCCAAGCACATTCTTCAAGCTCAGGTTCAGGGACTGCACTGAGTGTGATTCACAGCAATGTGCATCATGCTGCCTGGACTTAGATTCAGCCTACGTTTGCCCCAGCACAGGGGTGGAATTTCCCAGTCACTTCCCAGCAAGAGTAGCTGCAGCTGTGGCAGACCAAAGGAGAGCTTGGAGGCCAGAAGCAGAGGCTACAAGTGCTGGTGCTCCTACCAGCTCCTACCCTGCTGCTTCCTGGGACAACCTGGGACTTGGGTCTCGGACAATCACTGGGTTTGTTTTACAACAAATAACAGAGGAGATACTGAGTGTCTCAGCATTTTTTCCAGATCAAACAATGTTATTAATCATTAATAGTAGTTATATAGCACTCCTGAAGGAACGAAATGATACTTTAACAAAACAAAATCAAAATATAGTTTTCCTACAATAATAAGCTAACCCAAATTTTGTGACCCTCATGCCCACACCAGCAAGAGGTACAAGCTTCTACACGACCCTTCGTACAAGTGAGTACCAGGTGAGCAATCTTTCATATTTTCAAGTGAGAAAACAGACATGTTTTTTTAGATACAAGGGTGGAGTGTGGAATCAGCCATGGGAATGAGTGCCAAGGGAAGTAGTGAGGGTTCTAGCCCTTGGTGTGCATTTGACTCAAATGTCTTCCAATCAAATGCCCAAACAATTATGCTTAATGTAGGAATAAATGGGGGAAATGCAGTGCTCTGTTTGTTCAGGCTGTTAGACGAGATGGTTTCCAGTCTGTCCTGGCCTCAGAGTTTGTAAATCAGTGTCCAGTACCAAGTGCCACCTCGACTACACTGTTACAGAAGGCCTAACACTCCCTGGAGTTAAAATCAAGCATTTAAAAAATTTCAGTGTAGGCAGGAAACGTATGATGATACAACCTAAAATCCAGTCAATGGTGTCCCAAACTACAAAATGTGTATGTCTACAGCTGTGGCAGCCAGAGCGGGAACTGCCAGCTGCTTCTGTGTAATCCAATAATCCAGTATCACACCACCCAGCTGGCCTGTCTCCATTCCTGCCCTCAAAGGCACGCAGCAGCAGTTACATCACTGTAATTATGAAATGGCTAGCACTCATCAGATGCAGATGTGTGCCCCTCTCTCTGTGCTATAATCCAACACGTGCTCCATGAAATGTATTTTCATCTGTCTTGGAGGAGACTGTTTCCCACTCCTATTGTGGGAAGGAATCAGATGCCTGCTGGCCATGAGCTGCTTTTCCAAGGTCCTATATAGAAGGTGGCCAGCTCTGATCAATAGCACATGGAAAATGGTGCTATATAACCCTGCCAAAGTTGGCTTTTATTAGTGAGTTGCAAAATGACCATGGTTTGAGCAGCTGGTTCCACCACCCTAGACTGAACTCAGTTGCTCATAGTACCTAACTGATCCGACCAGAGAAGGTGACCAAATTGCCAATATTCTAGCATTTTGTGCAGAGCACATATATCTATAATTTTAAGCTGAGATTTTCCAAGCAACCACGTCAGGACCAGATCCCAGTCCCTCTCTGTCTACATCTGTATTCAGTTAACGACCTGAGGCTTCCACTAACACACAGCAGCTACAAGGCACATTTCAGGATTGTGGCCGCTGCATATCTGTGGTGCCACAAGACAACTACTGAAGACTGATGGATCTGACCAACACAGTAATGAAATATTCGGGAACCTGTGTGGGAACAAATGAGAAAGTGTAAAAACAGTTGACTGTGGGCAGTGTTTTGTGGGAGAACTGAGGAAAAAATATCCTGTGGTGGCAAAGACTGATGATATTTTGAAATTGCTCATCCTGAAGTTCAGTTATTGCTCTGCAGATCTATGCCAGGGAATGATCTATTCTCCTCCATACAGTTACCAGGGAAATTAAATAGGAGGTTGCTACTATTTCAAGACTCAGAATGAAAAATAAAAGTGCTGATTTGCTGCAGCAAAGTGAATTTACAGGAAGTGTCTGGGCCTGGCTGTTGGAACAGACTGAAAAGTGCACATGGGTTTTTATTTTTCATGTCAAAAGCAGACCTAGGCTCTGATGTTCCAAGCAGAAAAAAATGTAATGGAAATGTGTGCCCCTCACTTTGCCTGCAGTATGGAGTGAAAGAAGTTAAATGTGCAGATGCTCTTCAACAAGGCCCAGGTCTGCCTTAGTTAAAGGTGTTGCAAAGACTTTAATGGGAAGAGTGCTTTTCTGCTGTTAAATTACCACTCTGCCTCATTTGTAACTCCTGGCAGTTACTCTGACAACTACACACCGGTACAAGAAAGTCTCTAGGACAGGCTGAATGCTGCTCACAGGGCCCAAAGATATGCTGATGCTGAAGTAAGAACCAGAGCTTCAAACAGGAATTACTGCCATGTGACCCAAGAGCGTTCCCTCCCCGTTTCAGGAAGTCTGGTTTCTTTTTAATCACAAACCTAAAATGCCCAAGTGTATATTGCTGCAGGGATCTGGCATTAAACAACGAAGATAACTGTTTGCTATACAGATGTTTGCTATATAGATTTATTACTCCAAGTCACTACAGCAAGAGCAGTGGCAAGCAAAACCCTCCCCTAAGTTATATTTTGACAACTTCATAATATTAATGACATAGTATTACACCTTGAAATTCCCCTGCAGTTCCACTGAAGCTTCCTCTGTGCTCTGCAATAGCACATGAAAAATGCATCCTCTGCCATTGCTGCTCAGAGTCAGAGGAATGAGTTATCTCCTATGAGGAGCGGTATCTTCATTGCATTGACAACGTATCAAATGCCAGAAGTTCTGTGAGCTCCAGACCGTCTATTTAAATGACCAGGGGAACAGGATAAAGAAGAACGGGTTGTTTATCAGATACTGATGAGGAGTGACACTTCTCTCCATGGACATGCTACCTTGGCTGGCTCCTGTAATCACTGGGGCTGCGTGGAGTTAAGTGGTGTCACTGAAAGAACATGAGCCTCCTGAAATGAGCCTCCTGAAAATGGAATAGCCACTTGCAGAGCCCAACACTGTCCTGTCACCACAGGGCAGCCAATGTCACCATCACACCTTGAGGTGCAGCACTGCTGTACCCTGAACTCATGTCAAAAGTGACATCTTCAGACCTCTGCTTTCCTTCTCTGTCTCCCTGCCTTTAGCTACAAATGGAACACAATGGTTTGTGTTTGTCAGCTTTGCAAAATATTTACTGTAAACATCATAAATTGTGATTTTTGCTAGAAATGCCACAAGGGGGAATAATTGTGTTATTTACAAAGCAGCGTTCCTTAAAAACATTTGGTTTGTTCAATCAAATTAAGACTGAGATTGCTCTACCAACCCTTCGTTGGGTGAGGCAGAGAGGGAAAGAGGAGAAAGCACGGGGTCAAACAAATCCCTAAGACCCGAGGAAAACTCAGTTGAAATCTTCAAATAACTCTGGTTTTGTATCCAAGTGGGACGAACTGAAGTTTTGCGTTATACTGGTGGGGAAAAAAAAAAAAGTCTGGCCCATGCGAAATCAATCCCTTTCAAAAGCAGGCATAGTTTGCCCCTCAGGCAAACTGCTTTTGCTTAAAATTTCCATTAATTTGTTCTACAAAAGATTATAAGGGTTCAGTTTAACAGATTGCCTGGCTCTACAACCAACAGTACTTTCTCTGGTTTTAATAATAAATCACTGAAAACAGCCTCAATAAGGTTGACAGAGGGAGGCCATGGCAGCACAGCCAGATAAATGTCTGTAGTCTCACTGGGTACGAATCTCACTTTAGAAAGGTTTTTTTTTATCCTTCCTAATCGCTGTAACAGCACCTAAGCGCCTTGGTGGAAAATAAAAAACGTAACCACAGGTTTCAGGTTCATTTCAAGGCAGCAGCGCTTGCTTTGCAAGCAGAGCGGTGTGTTGTGCTTGCGCTGTGCTCCAAAGCACATCTGTTTGATGGTGTGGTGCTGGGTTTCTGCAGAAAAGAAGCAGAGGCCAAAACAACTTTCTGCATCACATCAGCACATCAGCTTTACAACCTGCGAGCCATAAATGCTAGAAATGTATGTATGCATATAGGAGCATCGTTATGCTCACGGATTGACATAATGAAGACACGCTTGCGTGATGTCGTTTGAATGTTCTTAGATAGCTGAGCAGCTCAATGAGACAGTGTAGTGAAATACGGAGTGCAAGTTACTTTAAAATAATCTTGGATGTTCCCAGACTTTTGCCTGAGTGGTTTGACTATGAGAAGAGAAAGAAGAGAGGCACTGAATTAGCATTCCTGGGAAATGAATAAACTGTTGCAGCCGGATCAGGAAGGCAGACGTAACGTTTACTCTCCTCAGGAAGCAACGAAAGCTGAATTCATACTGCAAAACATAACGAGGGGTGC
Organism: Trogon surrucura; assembly: GCA_020746105.1. Taxonomy (NCBI): domain Eukaryota; kingdom Metazoa; phylum Chordata; class Aves; order Trogoniformes; family Trogonidae; genus Trogon; species Trogon surrucura. The sequence goes on from CM036618.1 coordinate 60,834,651, forward strand.
TTGTCATAAGTTAAAAATCAATGAACTCCAGCTGTTCCTATGGTCCTGGAAGATTAATTTTAAATGAAGAAATATTTCTTGCAGGAGCATTCCAGAAAACAGACTTTGCCCTCAGTGACAGTGTGGAAAGTCAAATTGGATGAGAGACAGCTTTCCAAGCTGGTAGAGAGGCTCTCTGATGAGCCCTTAAAATAAAAAAAATTAACAAGCCAAATGAGGATTTTAGCCCAATATTATTAGAAAATAAGCAGAATGAGACTTGCCTCTTCTTCTGAGCAGAGGTTCAGTGTCTATTTCGCAAGCTACCTCCTGGGTCACCAAGAAGCACCTTTTGTTACCAGTCCTTCACTCTAAAGCGTGCAGAAGGCAAACTAAATCCTGGCACAAACCAGGCTAGCCTTAGGGTGGCTATCTAGTGAAACATTGACTCATCTAACCAAGGAAGTGTCTCACTAACCAGAACAGATGGCTCATATGAGATTTTGGTGTCTCAGTCTTCCGGTCTGGATCTGCTTCTTCTTTATCATTAAAGAAAGTCTTCTGGTTAAGTGTCTTGCCTCCACGCAGGGATTAAAGATGCTTTAAGTCTCCTTTAAATAAAAGGAGTTGCCTCAATGGTGGAAGGCATGTTAAGGATCTGGATCTCCAGCTCTGCTGTTTATTCCATATGAACATGGCAGTAAACTTGCATGATGGTGAGGTGAGAAAATTAAATGCAAAATGTGCAGCCAGGCAATAAATCTGACAGAACCTTCTTTACTGTTGGAAAAATGTCACACATACAGCCTGTTTGAGTGGAAAAGAAATGATTTCGTAGTTTCTGGAGTTCCTAATTCCTGTTTATGTTACTGTTTCCCAGGAAAAAAAAAAAAAAAATAATCAAAATTCTAGTGGCATTTTTAAGTCAGAGTTGTAGCCAACCAGCCATCAAAAGCGATCGTGTCACTCCTGAGAGCAAGCACAGCAAGAAGCAGTGTCAGGGGGAATGGCTTCTGTGTCCTGTTTGCAAGCTCTGATAATGCCAGCACATGGGTGAATTTAGCCAAGAAACACACTGGAAGAAACCCACCGGTACTACAGGCAAATAAAGATCAAATTCACAGAGTGATTTTGTTGCTAGCAATTATTCACACACTGAGTAAATAACTGTGTCAACAGGAAAGAAGACATGGGAAGGTACAGTTAAATCTTGGCTTCACATTTTTCTTTTAAGAAATGTAAAACCAGAATAATTTCTTAAGGAAAGTGGGAATATTCTTGAAATTTCCTGAAATATTTCTGAGATTTCCTTCTATCCAGCATTTATTCAAACAAGTTGGAGCTGTGACTTCCTGGGAAGTAGTCTCATAACTACTTAAAATGCAATGTTTCACAAGTTTTATCACCTTCTAGTGGTGGGACAACCAAAGGATTACATGGTCTCACCTACAGTGCTGAATTTAGGTACTGCATTATCTGTATTAAATGGTAAGTTTAAGTTAAGTGTGTTGATTGGCATGGTAAAGCTGTTAAAATAAAGGAGATTTTTTTTTTCTCAGTTTCCTCAGGCTGCACCTTTCTTGTAAAGCTAATCTTTGCTACCAGCTGCAGTAATAAGCAAGTATTTGTCCACAAACACATTTCTTCGATGTAATAGATTTGGACTTAGTGATCCTGCTTTGGAATATGTTACTATAATGAGTATTCTCCAGCACTCCAGTGCAAAGAGAAATGTGACAACATGTCTCAAAACTGGTTGTTAGCGAGGAATCATTGTTGAAAGAGGAAGTGTCTGGGAAGATTCTGCAGATCCCATCTTGAGTCTAGCAATAGTCCATGAAGTGGATCAAGAAATGAATGTAAAATCCCTGATGCTAGAACTTGTGGCTGGGACAAGTGAAGGAAATAAATAAGATCAGACTAAGACTGTTAACCATAATGATCATTTGGTAAACTGGAACTATTCAGTCAAAATTGCTTCGTCACAAACCTGCGAAGTTTCATGTTAAGGAAGAAGAGATACAAGCCAGGCTAGCAGACTGAAAGGCACCGTCCTAGGAAAAAAAGAAGCAAAAAAAGTTATCTAAGGAATTCAATCATGAAAAAAAACCATGACGTGGTTACATGGTGACATTTCATGAGGAAATACAGAGGATTTAAAGTATCTCTAATTGTATAGACATGGTGTTATGAAAACAGTGGCCGGAGAATGAAGCCCAACTAATTAATGTGAGAAATCAGACATGTGCCTATAACCTGCCTTTGTTTATATATGTGCGTGTATACGTCTATAAATCCAGCCATCCAGAACATGCTGAACGGTGTGATAGATTCTCCATTGCCATTGTTGTTAGTTTCTTTCCAGAAGCCCAAAATAAACACATTACTTTTGGGTCAGAAATTAATTACTGCACTCAGTACAGGAATAGCTGGATGAAGATTCCACTTACACTGTTGTTTCCCAGGAAGCCAGATTTCATTTAATCACTGCAGCAACAAACTAGCACCATTAGCAGGAGTATTACACATAATTATTCAAACAGCCAGTCCCAGACAAAATATTCAATCAGGAGAAATGCTCATGTTTTGCATTGATGTTCCAAAATTATTTTTGTTGTAACATAATTCTATGATTCTATGATTCTATGATAATGATTCAGGAGATTGTGGCCACATGTTCAAAGACCTTTCATAGAATCATAGAATGTTAGGGATTGGTTCCTCTGTGCCCAACAAGGAATTACCTCACAGATCTGCCATCCTCTTTCATCCATACTGATTCAATAAAAGAAAGTTACATGTTAAAAGCAGATCCCCAATGCATTTTGTAGCATCTAAACAGGTTTCCCATTTAGATGACCAAGGAGCAGAGACATGTAGAGAAAGAACAAAGATAAAAATCAAATGAAATAGTTTATAAACTATGTCATCCTCGGTATGTTACTAAAAACTTCTGCCAGGCTCCTTCATGCCTATTACCTTCATGATTTGCAATAGCAACAATAAGCTTTAAGAATAGAAATCTATTATACCTACTTAAGGGCCTTGCACTTTGATATTGGTTTTTAACTTGTGTGTTTCAGAGGCAAAATAACATGTCCTAGGACAGTGTGTTGAAATGTTTTTTGACTTGTTGACTCTTAATTATACTTTTATTAAGCATCTAGTCTGCCACTGAATTTAAACCTGGTGACAATAGGCTTGCCTTCCTCAGTGCCCTCTCACAGAACTTTTTGATGTAATCTAAAAACTCTAGGTAACACCAAGCCAGTATGAGCATGTTGAGTAGTCAGGGCTTAACTTTTATATTCACAGTATATAATGCCAAGCACAGTGCAGTAGGAGCTCCTGAAACTGCTTGTGCCTATTGAAGTTTGTTAGCTCAATGGCATTCAGTAGAGCTCTTCTCCAACTACCATACCAAATTTCAAGTGGTAAATACTTGGTGGTACCTATTTGCAGCAATGTGTGTAGGAGGCTAGGACAGCTGCTGACAGGTGATGCTCTCCCTCAGTGGGGCACACAGAGATGATGGACCCAAGAAGGCTGAAATGTATGTGCTAGGAAAATCCCAGATGCAGAAAGAGACCAGAGTCCTTCTTCATGTAGGCAACGCAATTGCAAGTGCAGCAGTTGGTGCCATCTAGAAATCCAGGCCATTATGTACTGCAGTAACTGCAAGTGTCTTCAGATATTGCCTTAGCACTGTTTTAGATTCAGCAGTAGGGGTCTGGTTTGATGGGAGTACCCCGCATATGACGTACATGTTTGAAAGAAGACTTTAGCAAGGCAGAAAATTAATGAGCGAGAAAGACCCTGGGTTGAAGCTGGATTTCAGAGGCAGACAGAAAAACTCAGCAGCCAGGAGATAGCAAAACTCAGAGCCTGCTTCTGCATGCCCTGGCTTTCCTGGCTGCTGACTGCAATAGAAATCCTAGCGAGGAAACTAATCCAGCTGTTAAAGGCAGAAAGAAACAATTGGGTTGTGATGAAGCACAGATATGTAGTAAAGCTGTCAAACTTCACTTGAACTATTCCACCTTCATTGGGTTCCACTTATTTGTATATTTTACTCTCCAGAACACACAAGTTCACTATCATTTTACAAAATTCACACATGAGGGGACCTCTCTCCTTTGAGGTAATTTTCTTTAGACTGTAAATGTCAGCTGCTAGTTGTAAGTATTATTATTTATACAGTGTTGTCAAGGAGTGAGGGGGAAACAATGCAGGCAGCTCACTTCTGTCTTGTTAGCTCTTAGGAAAGGTCATCAGAGTCCTTCAAAAAGGAGATACTGTCATGGCCGAACAGTCTTCCAAAATCTGCTCTGCAGAAACAGCGCAAAAAAGCTCATGCTTTAAAGCCAGCCAAGGTAGCACTAAAGGGCTTTTTATTTTTCTCCTTTGTCAAAAAGCTCCATTAGTGGCTATTTGTAGTAGTAGTGGCCAAAGAATGGACAGAGCTCATGCTAGTAATTGCGTCCAGCTGCATTTTTTTTTTTGCTTTGGGGATTAACATTTTTAGCCTTCATAGCAAATTTCATCCTCTGATGAACATCCCCACATATCCCTGTTTCATCCTCCCTGAGCTGCAGGTACGTTGAGCTGCTCTCCACCCAATGACCTGGATGGGAGCAGAGGAAGGCCCTTCTACCTATGCACAGTTTCTCATCAAGCTGTACAGCTCACAGCTCTAACACTGAGGGTAGATTTTGTCCTTGAAAAACTTGGCAAAGGAATATGAGATGTATGGCAGGGAAAACTAAGATTCAAGGAAGATTTTAACACTTAGCTGTAGATAGACCAAAAATTTTATAAGTGCAAAAAAAAGGACATCTCTTTACAAAGGCTTGGCTTTGTAAATACCAAGAGGTGCCTAAAATACCAAGGTGCCTAATTCCCAATGAAATCAATAGCAATCAAATGGCCAGATGTCCTGCCTGATACATCGAAGAAGCAGAAAGAAACTACTTTAACTCCTCTCTATCAGAATTGCTGATGCAATTCTGAGAAAATCTCCCCCAAGGAGACAAGATTAAAGGAGAGACAAATTCTGGATGAACACTATGAACAACTTTTTCCTATCCAAAGGTGCTCTCCCAAGAATGTCCCAGCACAGAAATGCCCTAGAAGAGTTTCAAGCATGTTGGGTTTCAGACTATTAAATGCATCTTTTTTTTTTTGCTTCACCAGTTAAAAAAATTCAGAAACCCCTCACGTTTGCCTAAAGATATCTCACAGAGAAGAGAGACGCCTTTACTTTTGCTGCTACATAATACTTCAAGAAAACAAAAATGAGCAGGACTTTATGAATTCTGCCCACATCAATATTTACTGTTCTGGCTCCTCCTTCGCCAGATCCACATTGTTAAAAAAGGGGATCTTTCCCCAGCAGGATGTGGGTGAAACCATATAGGAAAAGTGAGTCCCTCCCTCCTGCTCCCGATTATCTAATCCAAGGGCAATGCTGAGCTGGACTGCATGATTGCAGAGCGTTACTGATCTCAGCATGGCTACCATGTCTATTTTTATTTTATTGGTGCACTCAGCTGTTCTTTTTCCTCTTGACCCACGCTGTGCTGCCATCTCAGCTTCTGAGCCCTGCTTACAAAATTCACAGAGAAAGCACTGAAACGGAGAAGCATTAAAATGAAAAGTAGTTTCATGTGCATTTAAGCCTGTTGTTACCATGGGGCCAAGTCCTTTAAGAGAACACTGTGGTGTACTTAAATTGGAGACTGAGGAGCTTGTTTTCACTGCTGTTTCTGATTCTGCCGTAGGAGTTCCTCAGGAGCAGACGCACGTGAAGACAAAAGCCCACTGCCAGAACACATTTTGGATGAGGTTATCAAGGCTTGAAAAACATGCTGTTCGTTTACCCATGAGACTGTTTTCCCTTTGACACCAAGTCTGTCTTTGCTAGCAGATACTGAAAGCTTACTGGGAAGAACTGACAGAAGTTGTGCTCATGAGGTAGAGGGAAACACTGATTCTTTGGTTCCTCCAACCCTTTGCCCTCGGCCATGCCCCCTCTGGACACTTGCCTGTGGGAAGTGGAGACTGCTCAGCGTGGCTTCTCAGCTTCTGCTCCCATTTATGTCCATCTTCACCTACCCACCTGTAAAATGGGAAAAGGAGTGTTCACCCATCTCATATGCTGCCTCTTTTTAAGTCAGTGATGACAAAGAAGTGCTTTGGATGAAGGGTTTGTCAAAATATCAAGCCTCATACTTTCCCCTCACCATGCCTATTTTGACCACTTATCCACAAAGAATTTTATCTGGAGTTTATTACTGCTCTGCTTTTACTTATTCCCTAGAGATTTACATTCCCTCCACCCTCCTTTTATTCCCTCATTCTCTCTTTTAATTATCTTGTGCTCTTACTCTCCAATAACAGCCTGTTATTACAGTCAGTCTCTCTCAGGACTGTGGTTTCGTGATAATTAGTACCAGACCTGAGCGCTACCTATGTAACAGGGCAAATGAGATCAAACGATCACATTCCTGCCAAATTAACCCAAACTTGTAGCAGCAGTTTCTGGCAGCCTGAAACTTTCGCATTAGCTGTGAGAGAACAGGAGGTACCTGATGTGGTGTGAAGTTAAAACTCTGATACAAAGCCAACTGATAAAGCTAAACTTGCCAATAATCTTCGAGCAAGGGAGGTGGTGGAGTTCACTGGTGTCAGATTGGCTTCAGAGGGCTGGGAAGGTTTTGATACTAGGAGCTCTAACTTTCCTAGTCTTAAAGATCTTGTCTTACCAAAACTGTAGCCTTAGGCATGTAAACATACCAGCTCCTTCACCTCCTCTCCTTGCCTCTTACCACTGGTGAGCTGTGACCCTTCCCACATCCCTGCCTGGCTTTGCTTGGTGCAGGGCTGAGAACAGGGGTGAAGAAAAGCAATGCAGGGCAGAGGGTGATGAAAAGGCTTTCACTGATGGTGTAACATCCGAATTTTTATTTAGCAGTAGCTCCCTCTCTAAATCAGAAATAAAGGATCGGTGCATTGAATACAATAATGCCGATCAAAGCATGTACCGTCCTGGTCTGTGGAGGAAGGTGTGGGCATGAAAATTTTTGCCCAGCCTGGGGCACTGCTCTTGCTATTTTTCATTACTGGGTCGTGGTGCTCATGCAAAGGCGCAGGCTCAGGGCCCAGGCAAGGGCCCAGACCCTGGGCTGTGTGTGCTGTCGAGGATGAGGCTGGCCGAGCAGGCATCCCAGAGCTACTGGTGCTGTGCTAAACTGTGGTGCCCTGTTGGCCACCATGCATTGTCCTTAAGTCCACGTGGAGATCCCATGCGAACAAAGGTCAAACTCTCAACTCCTCCTTATTGCCCCTTTGGAAAGTCTGACATTGGGAAGTCTGTTATTCCCCTGCATAAAAAAGCAGTTTGTCTTCAACAGGCTGAGGGAACTGGGATTGTTCAGACTGGAGAAGAGACTTCAGAGGGACCTTATAACTGCCTTCCATTACCAGAAAGGAACCTATAGGAAGGCCGGAGAGGAAGTTTTTTAAAAAGTGTCCACTGATAGGGCAAGGGGAAATGGATTTAAGTTAAAGGAAAACGGATTTAGATTGGATCTTAAGAAAAAATTCTTCAGTGATGAGAGTCTGGAATAGATTGTCCAGAGAAGCTGTGGATGCCCCATCCCTTGAGGTGTCCAGGGCCAGGGTGGATAAAGCTTTGAGTAACTTGGTCTAGTAGAGAGGCATCCCTGCCTGTGACAGGGAGGCTGGATTAGATGATCTCTAAGGTCCCTTCTAATCTAGGCCATCCTATGATTCTATGATTCGATGATTCTATGATTCTATGAAGGCAGCATAGCTTGTGGGTTAATATTGTTAATCAAATACTGCAGAAGGAGAGTTCATACACACTGCCATTTTGTAAGTTCTGAAAACCTAAAAGGAAAACTAAAATTACACAACCACACAGCTCAGATTTATCGTAAAGATGGACTTTAGAATTATAAACTGATACAATTTAGGGCAAAGAGTTGTTACCAAGAGAACAATTTTCATATAGATTAATTCAGTAGGCAGTTTTGTGGGTTTATGTAAGAAGTGAAATTAATTTGTTCAAGATGCACACAAATAAAATAAGGCTTCCAATCACTTTTTGACAATAGGGAACAATATGTGTGTTGCAAGCTGCTCTGACCAGGACTGAGTTAAATTTTAAGTTATTCTCATCTGTTTCAGATATCCTGATACATTTATCAGAGTGGAAATGCTGGAGAGCAAAATTTCATGATAAACCAAGAGAATAAGCCACCAGCTTATTTAGCCACCTCTATGCGTTCTGTCCCCTTCTCCCTGATCTGTACAATTTTTTTGCAAAGGAACCAAAAGCCAGAAAAAATGTGGGTTGCCTTGGTAGAGGAACTGCAGTGTATGGGTGTGTGTGTGCTTGCACATAGAATGTCCTGGGTAGACAAATTCTTTTATGTCCCTCAGGCTCTGCTTGTGCTCTGGCAGCACTGATGGCTTAAATGCAATAAACAAGTCTGAAACAAAGGTCTTGTCTAAAGCTTCTGCAGGATCATGTTCAGGCTTTCTACAGCAGGGGCCCTTCTGGCAACCATCTTCTGCAGAGACCAAACCAGTGTGGGCAGGAATTCTCTGGAGCAGGAAAGGGAAAACCAATTTTCTATGGCAGTGGCAGGTAAGGCAAGAAGGAAGGGTTTTAAATGAAGTGCAATGTGAAATATTCTGTTTAGCCTTTGGAGAAAACTCTCCCATCATCAGGAGGGTCAAGACATGGGAAGGGAGCTCCCTGAGGCAGTTGAAGTCTGGCCGATCTTGCCTTGATACCTGAGATTTCCTGAAGCTGCTTCCACCCCTATCTCTCATCATTTTATGAGCTATTCCAGAGAGCAAATACCTTTTCCTGGGATTGAACTAGCCCGACCAGTGAAGTTGTCCTCTGTTTTGGGCCTTGCATCATACAAATACAACTTTTCGTTTATTAAACCTCAGATCATCTGGGAATTTTGCAGGCTATTCCATGTTGTAATAATTTTAGTGTCGTTTGCTTACATGCAGAAATGTCTAACTCACTGGGAATTCCTGCCTTAGCAGGAATTATTGGTCTTATATCAGCCAAAAAGCAAAAGTCCATAGACAGTACAGCTAATGTCCATGTCATCTATATATGGCTATACAGCTAAAATAGCAAAAAGAAAAAGAAAAAAAAAAGAGAGAGACAATGACAGCGCTGTAGCACATTTAGCACACTCTGGCAAAGCCACAAGCATGTAAACTTACTGAAGAGAAACTAAGATAGCCCAGTGCTTTCCAATTTTCTTTGTTTTCAGAGCATCAGGCATTTACCAGAGGAGACTTTTTTTTTTCTCACTTTCCTTAGGTTGCTTTTCCTTCTACGAACCCCTCAAGAATCAGTCCATGCACACAGTTGACCACTGATACTGCTATGAGAGACAGCTAGTTCAGACTACATTTCTGAGCCAATTGGAAATGCCAGGATGCAGAAAGAAATGGACTGGCAGTTTCCATTGCAATTTACTACTCAGTTAAAAATAATAAATATAATAATAATTATAAGGAGCAATTTGTTACCATAGAGCACATAGCAGGGAAGCAGGGAGCAGGTTTGTATTGTCCATACCGTGCCAGTGTGGTGGTCTTGAGGTACTGAAGTGGAACCAGTAAACCAGAAAGCTACATTTTACCTGATTTTTAAAAGTTTGGTGCATCCAGAAAAGTTCCTGATATGAACAGGAATTTTATGTGTCTTCTTCTCTGAAAAACAAGGCACTAACAAGTGTATACATGAATGAAGTATCAGGAAATGGACTGTGGCAAGAAATAGACCGCCTATATGCAAGTTTATTTACAGGCTGTTTCAGTCAATACAATTCTTTTTCCAATGAGATGCTCGAGCCCAGACCATTTCCAGAGAACACTTAGGTCAGTAATAAAAGGCCTATGAAATCAGATGAAGGTCTCAGGAGGCTTGTTTTAAGACATTATAACCTTGACAGTTATGAGGTAAACAAAGCTGTTTTCACATCTGTAAGCAGATATTTTGAAGAGCCAAATATGCTGAAAATTTGTACTCTTAGTGCCAGGTATTCATACTACTTTTTCTTGTTAATTGAGTTCATCAAATGCATGCTCTGTTTTCATCTTGTTAAGTGATTATCATTACATCCTCATGGAACAAATGCTATTTCTTCCAGAGGGATTTCCAAAAGAGCATTCTGCTCAGGCATATCTGATTTTTATGGAATTTTACCTTACTGCTGTCTTTTAATGCAGTTGCTCCCACTGGCAAATACCTCCCCACGCAGCGCCGCACTATCCCTCTGGTAGGTTTGCAGTTCCCTCTGTGCACACTGACATACATACCTCTTTGAACATGACCTTAAAATGTGGCTCTTTAATGTCACAAGCAGTAAACAAGATACTCGAAATGCAGAGGAGTGTTTAACCCTATATTTGCTAATGCTTTTTAAAGCTTTCAATGCACTTCAGTGCAGAGAAATTGCTGAGGAGGAGAGCTCCAGCATGTGGTGTCAGTCTGTGCCATCTGCCAGACTCGTTCAGCAGCAGCCTCTGGGGTGCACACAGCAGCTTTTGTTAGGGATGCGCATCTCCCTGGGTGCTGGGAGAAAGGCACTGGTGCAGCGCCAGGGTGGCGGGTTGCTTTCCATGCAGTCTGTGGTACCAGACGGGGAAGGGTTTTTCCACCCTGTGATCAGCCACCCTCGCTCTCTGCCCTTGGTACACATATCAGGGTAGACACGCTTGCGATGATGAGATGGGGGCACAGGTTGCAGGGTATGGCTGGGAGCACTGGCTAGTGTCAGTGGTAGAGCTCCTGCTGCCTGCCCAGCTAACCAGCCTCTGCACAGCCAGTTGTGGCTACAGCCTCTAGCCACCAGCCTTCTGCCCTTCAACTGGGAGCCTCTGCAGCCAGAGGCTGCAGGAATGAGCCTTTTAAAAAATCCACAGGCAATGCCATGTGCACGTCTTTGTGTGCAGCTTTTTCTTTCCCCACTCTTGGGAATGGGATAAGATGCAAACCGAATAGCCAAAATTCAAATGCTCAGGGTTGCGGTGTGTACTAAAAATTAAAAGCAGCATCATGCTATCAGGTAAACATGTGTGAAGCTCGTGACAGCAAGGCTTCTAATGGAAAGACTTCCCTCCAGTCCCACCCTTGCTCTCACAGCACTGCTTGCGTGCAATTAATGTCTCTGCTCCGAGAATTTGGCAGTACCAGAGGACACGGAGAGTTGGCTGCTTTCGGGGCTGAATTATCTTGCTTTTGTTTGGTCTTTGAAGCAGAAGGAGCCAAGTCAGCAGGAACTGGCTGGAAACCAGCCACTTCCCAGCCAGCTGGTGCCCGGCAGGTATATGGGGTCCCCCCAAGCAGAGGGGGGGAAGCATCTCTCACCTGCCAGAAGAGGGTCTTCTCTTGGCTCAAGCTCCTGCTCTGGGAGCACAGTCCATCCGGCAGCACCACAATGCTGGGCTGGCTAAAACCACTGGTGAAACCACTTTGGCTCCCCACCTGCTACCACATGAAGCATGGCATAGGCACGTACCCTACAGCATCCAAGCACTAGTCCTTCCAGCAGCAGGCAGTGCTGCAAACATAGATTGGTTGATTCCTTACTACACTACAGTCTTTTTCCTCCCCAGTGACAGTTAACAAACAAAAATACTAGAATGATCCTTTAAAAATACTTCTGCTGTAAGAGCATGTGGTTGTAATTATTATCTTTACGGACAAGTCTTTCATTTTTCTCTCTTCTGTGTTATGGGAAACCTGCCAGTTTTCAAGTATCCTGAACCACTACTATTGAAAGAAAATTTCCAAAACCCAGAATTCGTTTAACACAGACTCCCAAGCCTGTCCTGAGAGTCACCCCCAAAACTGGGCTGGCTGGAACAAGTCTGAATGAACTGAAGTTTCTAAAACTCCTGGACACTTCCTTGCTTCTTCACTTTCATTCTTTATTTCTCTCCATTACATGAACCTCTTGCATGTTTTCTCGCCTTCTTCTCCTGATTCTTCTTACCCCAAGTCCAGCCTTCCTTTGCCTTCTCCCCATTACCTTTTCTCTGCTCCATCTCTCTTTCTCCCACAGCTTTCCTATCAGTCCTCATGCTGTTCCCAATGCTGGTCTGTTCCCTGTGTCCCTCGGTCCCCCCTAGGCAGTTTCTCAACATCTGATTTACCCAGGACTATGAAAACATCCTTTCTCCTTGCTTTCCATCTTCTGTCCTCCTTTTCATGGATTCCTGTGTCACCATCTTTTCCCCTTCCTTACCCTGTTCCCCAGCTCTCCTTCTTTCCGCTCAGCCTCCCTCCAGCATCCTTTTCTATTCCGATTTATCTTGCCCGAGGGGTTTCCTGGCAGGTCTCCCTCTCCCACTCCCCACTACCTCCATCCACCACCACCAAGCCCTGTCTTGTGCCTCCTCCGGTTGCTGCCAGAGCTGGGGTCCCCATCCAGCAATGCTCCATCACTTCCCCCTGCATTAGCTCATGCTTGGGTGGGGCTGGCACTGTTGTGGCATGGGATTTACATGGGGCCACAGGGTCCAGACGGCTTCCTGGGGCGCTGCCACCGTTCTGGAGAAAGCACTGCTGGCTGGAGGCATTGGCACTGGCTTTCCACCTCTGTGCTGTCCTGGGGAACCTCTGCCGGAGCCAACAGGCACAAAGCAACGCAGGATTCAGCCCTACTGCGAGAGGTTTGTTTATAATGAAAACAGTTCTGCTGGATTAGGGGAAGCGGCCTCTTCCAAAAAACACATCAGATTTCAATATTAGAGGGGGAGAAGTGGCCAAAGTAACGTGGCCCACGAAATACCTTTGAACTTTTGAGTTTTGGCATGACGGCAGCCAGCATGGTGTTACAGACACCAAACCAGTCCCGCTTGCATGGCTAAAATCACTCCTGCTGCTACTGCTAAGGGTAGCCGCAGAGTCCTGGCTCCCACCAGAGAATTTTGGAGTGCAGTATAGATGCTAATTAATGAATATGAACGACGTGGTTTAGTGGAAGCTGTCCTTGACAGTGGCAGGGGGTTTGGAACTAGATGAGCTTTGAGGTCCCTTCCAACCCAAACCATTCTGTGATTCTGTGGTAATTATCAGAACATTGAGGGCACATAAATATTTTCATTATTCTCACAAGTAATTCTGATCAGGCATAGTATGAATTCATAGTAAGAATTCTGATCAGGCGTAGTATGTATTTCCAGTGCCGCTCACCACCTTCATCCTCACATCCTTTTGGTACAAGAAAGATAGTCTAGCAACTTGACATGAGGCTTGGTAATCCAGAAGAGTGGGACACTGAACAGTCGCTGGAACACTCAGAAAACTAAAATGCAGTATTTTTGATTTACAGATTTGAAGATTTTTTTAATTCTTTTTTAAGCTTGAACACTGACAAAATCAGAAAATGCAATTGTCTGTATTTAGGATATTTCTGTGTTCAAGAACTGGACCTTTTTTTAGGGAAAATCTGTTCTATTACAATGAAGTCTTGCCACCTTTGGTGAAATCACAGTGTCCCATACCTGCCATATGCGTACACGTGTGCACACAGAGTCAGAGTACTCCTCCTAGATAAGGCACTCCACACACCTCATAATGTTAATTCCTAGTCTTTGCAGAGCCAGAACTGATAATTAATTCATAGATTTATGAAGAAAGTAGAAAAAAAATGAAAATAAATGGAAAAATATTTGAAAAGTAAATGATTATACTTCTAAATTTCCAATATGGTTTTATTTCTGGACATAATTTTTTATAAAAAAAATATCGGCTCAAAGTTGATTTTAGCTTCAGGGAAGTTCTGTGGCCTCTGAATGCCCATTATTGGCAATCTCAAGTCTGTCCACATATTGACATTTCAAGTCTGTACAGAGTGTTTTGCTGCAGTTCAAAACACCTCCCAGAAACTGAGTGACCAGTCTGGGTCAAGCCACTAGCAAATGAATGAGTGTACAGGGAGAGGCGTATGCAGGGCTGCATGTGGAATTAGGGAAAGGTGCAACTGGAAACAACATTTTCCTGATAGACAACAATATGACGTAAAGAAACAAAGTATAGTGTAAAGAGGAAATAATTGGATCAGGCATGAACAAATGAAAGAGAGAACCAGAATATAAAAGCTGAAGAGTAGAAAAAAAATACACAAATAAAAGTGCTAACCTCAGTGCTGCCCAGTGCAGACAGGAGGTACTTGCAGGACTAAGCCTTGTGTAGAACACGAATGAGTTTATTGGGTTAGAGTGAATTGCTGCCTCATATATGAGAGGGAGAGAGGGCTGTGCAGGGCTGTTGCCCCTCGCACTGTAGGGTACTAATGCAGAGAAGAGACATCAGGTAATCAACCTCTTGAAGATCTATCTTCAAGAGTGCACAAGTCCTGACAGTTTTGTCTGTCCTAAAACAAGACTACGTGAGAGACATTGGCTGCAAACCAGAGGTGTGGTGTGCACTTCTGGCTCAATGGGAGCAGCCACCAGCTGCCGTTGGCAAAATCTCATGAAAACAAGAGGAGCAACCAGTGAAGGCTGCACAGCACATTGTGGTGCTGAAGTTTGCTGAGTCACAAGCCTGAGATGAGCATGTGAGCTAAAGACAGATGTGTGGGTTGGCAGCAAAAAGGAAAGAGAAAGCACTATGGGTCTTCCTGGTAGGCAACGTAAACTGAGCTTCATGGGCACAGAGCTCACTGGTGTGGCAGGCTAAAGGGTGCTGAGCATGGGACATCAAGGCTTTGTGCTTTGTGGGTTAAATATATTCACAGCAAAGTACACATGATTCATGTAATTGATTATTCCTCCCAATGGAAATGGTCCTGAATATCAATTGACTGCTCCAGCTGGACAAGACATCTCCTATTTCAACACCTCCTTGCATGCTGGCCACCAAGAGATAGAAAGCCAAGAAAGCAACTCCACTGCATTTTTAAATTTCTATTGTTTCACTCGATACTGACTACAAAGCACTAGTAGGATCAAAGGCTAGACTTTAGCTTGCCTCTCACTTTTTTTGCTGTTCACAAAACAGGTCATGAAAAGCACTGTTTTAGCCCAAAAGGTGACTGTCATCTCCTGGGGCTGTTGTCCCAAAGGGAAGGCTATGATGGTTTACCTGCAGACTGCCACTGTCACTGCTCTTACCCCTGTGTTTCCACTCTCTTCTGGTAGTTGTCAAAGGCTGTGCAAAAGGCATGTCAGTACTCCAACCTGCTAAGGAAGAATTAATTTCCTTTTGATGGGTTAATATGCTGAGGATTTAAGACATGGAACCTCTCAGCATGGGGTTCCACGCACCCCAGTCATTACAGCAAGGCAGCAGGACACAGCTGGGAAAGGAGGGGGTGAAGGGAAAAAGGGAGAGAAGCCAGCTCAGCCAGCAACTGGGCTCTCAAGTGATCTAAATTCATCTAAGTACCTAGGGGGATAAAATTCTTTATGGTTAAAGCTTATTTCTATTTTAGTATAGAAAGACAGTCCAGATAAACAAACAGTCTCCTTGAAACAAACCCTTGAATACTCCTCCAAGTCTGACCTGCGTGACCCAGTTTGGGGTTTCATGTCCAATTACACAGATCTGATTTCACACTGTCATCAAAAGGGACAAGACTGGCCCTGCTGCACATGTCCAAAGCGTCCCTTGCGCTGTCACCGGCAGAAGTGGGGACTCATGGTGTACTGAGTCAGGGAGCATCTCAAACTGAACATGAGTATTTATTTTTCCTCTGGGTTGGTTTTCAGCTGGACCTCTCCCCAGATCAGTGCTGGGAATGTGCTGCTGGGAGCAAAGTCCCCTTCAGCAGCAGAGCATGCTGCCGTCTGAGTAAGCAGCACCATGTGACACCGATGGCATTGCAGGGAGGTGCTGGCACCACCCGTCTTGGACCACGTGTGCCTGAGCTGAGCATGTGCATATGTGTGCGTGACCACGTCCATGTGTATGTCCTTTCTCATAGACATAACAGAGCTGTCTTCACAGGCATGGAAACTGGTACACACATGATTTTTGTCCTGACTTGGCAAAGCTTCTCCATCTTGCTGCCATTAGTGCATTTTTTCCTTTCAGTGGTCCAGCCCTGGAGACCACCCTGAGTTCTTCATGGGATATTTTTGGCAGCTACAAGGGTTTGCATGCCAGTTGGATTATATTTTATATATCAGCAGCCGTGCCTGGAACAGCGCCTGATCTTTTGGCTTCCTTTCATGGTGACCTTCTCTTTCATTCAACTGCTACATGCTCTGAAGTCTGTCAGTCTGTCAGGTGCCAGGGAAGCAGCAGCAGGGCAGAAATCCTCCAAGGATGTATTTGCCCTTTCCACATGAGTTCAGGCACTACGGGGAGGTTCATGAGATGCAGCTTATGAACAATTCATCTCTTGTTGGACAATGTTCTCTGTGTCAAGCAGCGGGCCAGCAGGAGCCTCTGGGTTTGACAGCTTTGGCTTGTCTGAGTTAACAGCCTTGCACTCAAACCAGCTCTGGCCCATAAAAAACAATGAGAGCTCTTGTCATCCCTTTGAGATGATTTTGGCTAGTGACTCTGTGAAAGTTTGTGTGTTTGTACAGATCCTGCCCTTTTTGTACAGCAATTTGGGTGCATTCTCTAGCACACTCTTATGCTGCTATGGGTCGCTTCTTGACACGCTATACTTAAATATAGTCCTTAAGATCAAATTCATATCCCACACCACATAGACCAACTGATAGTGCCTACCTTTTCACAAACCAGAAAATACTGTTAACATTGAACCACTCCCTGCAGGCACAATAGATGCTAGTCTTTCATCTGGATCTGCAACTGCTCAACATAACCTCATGGACCACATGTAGCAAGGAGTGGGGACCCACATGGTCTCCTTGGGAGCCATAGGAATCTGATGTGAGAAAATCAAGGAGGCTTTGCTCCCTCTCACACTTTGCCCTGTGCAGTGGGACCGAGATGCATTCTTTCCTCTGGACATACATTTTGCTTTCACCCTGGAGACACCTTAACAGCTCCTGATGGGCCATGGTCACTGAAGGCATGGGATGAAAGCTCCTGCAGGGAGGAGTAAGGAGCACTGCTCCATGGTACTGGCCACAGGTGTCTCTGAGGCCACAGGGAACTTAGAGCGTGACAAGCACATCACTGAGGAACGTGGCTGCTTTTGGCACATTTTGCATGATGCAGAAAGTGTGAAAGACCTTGAAGTAGATGTAAATTCTGCAGCAACTTGATTGATGCTTTTACTGCCTATTTTGCTCTAAATGACAGCCAGGCCCAAAATACCCAAGTTAATGTATCACAGCAATAGAATTCCATGTGTCATATCATGAAGGACAAATGAATGATCTAGTCCTGCAAAAATATTTAGTCCCTTCAGAAGACTCTCAAACAGCCCTCAGTGACTATTTATAACAGGTGTACATTGCTCTGTATTGCTCTGAGATTCGGGGTCTGCTGTAGCAGAAGGATGCACAATCTGGAGCAAACTGCATTTGCTCATGGCTTAGTGAACAAGAGAGTTTATTGTAGGTCTTCTTCCACTGCTGTTTGCTACTCACGTATAATACTATTCACTTTCTCTGCCAGAAATATACACAATTACTACTAACAATCAGAATAAATTACACTTCTAGAGTAATTTTCACTGAAATAGAGTCTCATCCAGGGTAAATCACTCCAGCTTAACTCTGTGTAGTTGTGCTAGGAAGCAAGTAGGGACAAAATAAAGACTATATTGGAGTACAGGAACTTGAAAGAATTGTCACAAGTGTTTCCAGTAACATGCGTCTTTTCTTCTTTTTCAGCTGAATGCTTCCTTTGCTATCATCTTTTCCATCCTTTGGCTTCAGTTCTGTTAACTGCTTGGGCACAGGTTTAACTTCAAGCAGTTAATCATGTGCTTATGTGCTTTGCTCAGTTGGAAGCCTGATTATTACCTACCTGCTTCACATCCTGAAGGAGGGCTCTATATGATAATAAGCATCTGTTATCTTCACCTTTGGGATTCCGTGAGGTTCCTCCAGACATTAGACCAAATGGACTTTTTCAAGAGCATTACAGTTGCTATTTCCCCTGGGAATGCATCATGCTGTCATAGCGTCAGTCTTGGCCTATGTACACCTTGTCTTGGGCAGCTGGGTATACAGTGACCATCTCAATGGCCTACAAAGTGCTGAAGACAGCCTGGTACCTGTAGCCGAGCCATAGCTCCTGTGTGCCATTCAACATTCAGCTCAAGGTTTCCAGCAATGTGTGTTGATGCCTTGAATGAGCCATCAAGGTTTTGAGATGGTAACTTTCTGTGTCTCTTGCAGAAAGCAGAGTGTAAATCAGAGGCTTCGTGTGATGCTGCACTGTTGTCAACCTGCAGCAACAGCTCTGAAGACAGCAGTCTCAAAGCTGAACCCTCCATAGCATTCAAAGCAAGGGGTAAGAAGAATATTTTGTTGGCACATTAGTTTCTCTCTAGCTGCGAATGCCTAAAGGTTAGCCTAAAGGTTCTTTTCTGCTTATGTGTCTGTTAATACGTACCTCATTCAGTTGGGTGTAGCTCAAAGTGAAATGAGCCTGGCAGAGCACAAGCCTTGCATTCCACTGCAAGCCTCCTTAAGAAAGGCTCTCCTGGGACTGCAGGTTCACGGAGAGAGTGGAGGAAAAGCTGCAGAGCTGGACATTGAGGCACTTTTGAAGGGAGAAAATATTTAAATAGTGCCATCTGTCCTGTAAATGGTTTTGGTGGTGTAAACATACATACAATATCTTTAATGTGTAGCACACCCTATACAGAGAAAGCTAACATCCCTTGCTAAATCACACTCCTTTTTGCCTGGATTTCACTCTGCTTGGGTAGATTCTTACAGAAATGCTAAATGCTAAGTTCTCTGACTGACTTTAGTCCCTGTCATTTTTGACAGGCCTGATTTAGCATGCTAACTCGAATGCGTGTTTAATGCTTTGTTCACGATTGTGCAATGAGGATGGAAAAGCTGTAACGACTGTTCCATGATGCAGACACTATAAATAGAGTGTATGGAAAAGGATGCTATCTAACACATTATGTTCTAATCAATAACAACAAGCTGACTCCAATTATATTTTATTGTCTCTGAGAAAAGTATTTACATTGCAGAACTGCTGTGACTCACAGCAGTGGTTTAGTTAGGAGTCAGATTCAATTAGGAGTATTTCAGACTAATGGCTATTCTTTTCTCCACTCAGGCACTGTACTATTCACTGCTCTTGCTGCAGTTAACATGTCATCCCCTCACTGAACTCGCACTAGCGCGTACGGCTGTCTTCACAAGAGCGCTCTCTAAGGTCTTATGAACCAAAAGGTTCATATCCCAGCTGGATGCAAACCCCAACAAACATACAAATCCTTTGTATGGGGAAGTCCAGAGATCCCAAGTGCATATGACCCTTCAAGTTTTTGTGGTTTTTTTTTAACCTAAGTAAACAAGAGAGAAGATAAGTAAAAGGAAGAGAGAGGAAGATGACAGGTCAAAGTGGTTTGCTCAAAGTTGCACAGTGGATATGTGAAAAAGGAAAAAAGCCCCATGTTGCTTGATCCCTGCACTGTTAGGTCTGACTGAAGTCCTCAGGTACCACATTTTATTTTCACAGTTTTCTGAGCTCTGTTGCATTACCTTGTACCTCTGGCAGGCTAGCAGCTGGTACACAGAGGATTACTGATGATGCCCAGGTCTTCGGTGGCACGTGGCAATTAACCAACGATTTAGTCATGTGGCAGTGATCTCATATGCCCATATGAGCTTGAGGAAAACCTTCACAGAACATGATCAGCTTGCAGTCTTCAAACACTCAGAACATGAGAAAATAAAATCCAAATACTGTGTTCTAACACATAATGAGAACTGGACCTGGAAGAAGCACATACTTTCAGCTTTCAGCCATTTTCCCTCTTCAGAAATTATGACAAACACTGAGAAAAGTGCATGTTTTATCTTTCTTTCCTAGCAGATTTAAAAGCTTAGCTAATGCTTTAAGAAAAACCCAGCACCCTTCAATTATGTACTGAAATATGGTAAGTACAATGGTAATTATTATAATATCATATATCTATTTCCCGTAGCAGCATTTATATCCCTGGTTTCTCCAGAGCATGTAGTGCTTTCTGACAGCTAGTGAGGATGACTTCTTGGGAAATAGAAAGCAGGGAGGCAGAACGCATTTGTTGTTCCAGGAGAGCATTCACATTTACGCGGAGATCACCTACTCCAACTAGTAGTATAAAGTTCATTTTGTCTCCCTAAAATGGCAAAATTTAAGACACTGCTTCTGCTTTCTTCAACTGCCAGGCAAAGAGAGAAACATAGAGAGAAATACTGAGAGGCAGAGAGAGAAATAGGTAACAGACAAGACCAAAAGATAAGGTAGCTTCAGAGATTAAACCAAACAGATTCATTTGTCTCTTGGACACAGTTACCCTCCAGTGAGAGGAAACTCACTGCTGTCGGTGAGTTCCAAACGTCAGAAGCCAGGACGTGAAAATATCCATTAGTGTATTATTGGCAGGCTGGATCCCAAAATAGTTTTGCCTTTGAGAAAGATGAGGTTGGCTTGCCACTTGATCTGTATGTCTTGACTGTTGAGATTATGGACTGTGGCTGTGTCCTGGGTTGTTGTCTGGAGCCTGATTTCCAGAGAAATTGTGCATTACTGGGTTGTACTTGCCAAAAGTTTATTTTCCCTCTTTGTAAAGTCTTGGTAGTACTCGAGGACCCAAAGCAAACACAGGTATAAAGTTACTAGGCATGTCCAATGGTTATTCTGAATGTGAATAATGTGAATAAAATGTGAATACACATTTAGCAAATCACTGCTTGCTCAGTGCTTTAGGGATCTAACACAGCACATATGCACTAGGTGTGACAAACTATCATGGTCAGTTGGTGACATCCTCTTCCTCCTCCACTGCTTGCAACACTATCTGGTTTCACAGGCAGTACTGAAGCCCATAGGGACAAAATGACCACAGCAACAGAAATAGCATCACCAGGGTATACACGTAAACAGACAATGTTAGGAGGGGGTCACACCTGATACTTTTAATATCAGACAAGAGTTTGTCCCTCTTGCTATGACATAGTCATTAAGAAATGAGCCATTTCTGATTCTAGTGAGCTTATGAGTTCACGTGGAAGAAGATAGATCTCATTTTGCAATAAAATACCTTTTAATATTTGTCTGCAGTTATAAGAAATGCAGAGTGTAGGATGCCTCTTAGTGTGTTAAACTATACTAGAGTATTTGGAAATGCAGTAGTTACACTTTGTTTATAGCATTTTCAGTGGTAGTTTCTATCTGATCTCTACAGCAGGAACATTCAGCACAAGGATAAACAATTTTACTTTGTTTTCATCTCATCTATTTAATGCTGTTATATTGTTTGTGCCTACAAGTTCTGATAGATGTATGTTTGTACGTGTCCTATATAATGTGGTGCAAATCTCCCCTGGTTCCTCCAAAAAAAGTACTCAGATTTGTGTTTCTCACATTAAAATACACCTCTTTAAGTATTATATAGTTTTAAAAACAATTGTCCAGCATACGATTACTCTCTTATTTTGTCTGCCCTATTTTAATGGACATCTTTTTCTGAACCATAGCTTGCCAGAACTCTAAATACTCTCTGGAAATCTAAGAGAATTGTTCAATTACTGAAACAAAATTATCCACTTAAACACTTCTTTAATGAAGCCAGGGATCAGAAGTACTAAACAAGATCAAGGTCTAAACAACAGGATTCCATGAACTGCATTTTCATGCTTTAATTATCATCTTCTTTAAAGGGAGAGAGGATTGTATTTTACCAAACAAGAAAACTAGCGACTTTAGCAAGCTGTATCAACAAAGTTTCAGAGAGGGGCTAACCTACAGTGTACCTGTGCAGGCTGAACTTGTCCCCCTGCTTTTGGCTTGAACTTAGGCTTCTTTCAACCATCACTTCCCGCAGGCCAAGTGGCTCTTCTAGGAAGAGCTAATGAGATCATTCCTAGGCAGGCTCCATGATCGACTCCTTCCCACCTGTGGTCTGCCCCTACCAGAGCTAATGGGGCCACAGGATGTTTTGCAGAGCAGGGAGATGTGCTAGGGAAGCTGCCGTAGTGCAGGGCTCACATCGGGGAGCACCATCTGGCTTTTCCTGGAGCCACATCCCAAGGAGCTCCCACTGGCAAGCGGTCTCAGCAGCGTGAGCTCGGTCCCATGGTTAGTCGGTGAACTTATGAGCAGGACTAACTTTACATATATATTTCAAGTGCAGCTTTCAACTAGATTTTTATATATATAGTTTTACTGTTTTTCTGACCCTGAGGAACTTCTAGTATTTCTACTAGTCATTGGCAAAACTCCCATGGACTTCAAGGCAAGTTAAATTTGGCTACAGAAAGAGACATGTTATTTAGTTTCTGTGATGGTTTTTGGTCTCTCATCAGCATTTGCTGCCCACTGCTATACAAAACAAAATGACAGCTTTCTAAAAGGAAAGATTATTCTTTTGTACGTGTTTTCTAACCACATGAGTAACACATAAACATGGTCATTTCACTGCAAATGAATGCCTGGAGCTTCTTGGAGATCATCTTTCAGAGGCACCAAATGAACCTGCGGGGCTAACTAACTGTGACCCAGGTGCTAATTCCATAACTAAACTGTGTTGAAGTGACTCAGAGACAATCGCAAGTTGTTATTTGGTGGCTTAGCATCTCTCATATCTGTGCGTGCTCCAGCTCCACGTTGTTGTGTGGATGTGCCCCAAGGCATCTATAATCCATGTTAGGAACCAACTTGATGTTGGTATAGAGAAACACAAAAAACCCTCTGCCCAGTTTGCAGCAGTGGTGAAAAGAGGTGGTGTACAAAATGAAAGGGGCAGACAACAGTATGAAATATGCTCTGTGTCATTTGATAATCCAGGGAGTTTCTTATCCAAAACACATTGTTTACTTCTGCCTACTTTGAGAGGACAGAATGGCATTTGAGGCCATTTCAAAGTACAGTTACAGGCAAGGCAAAATACCCCTTAAAGGATGCTTGAAAAATTTGGGACTGGATAAAAAAGTTTGAATGAAAAGAAACAAAGCTAAAAGCACACAAAATGACCCAGACAACGAAATTTAATGAGGAAGTTTCATTCATTCTCTCTCTCATAAGAGCAGGAGGAGGAATGAAAGAAAAGCAGGTTAAAAATGTACATTTGTACCACATGCACAGCTAACTTATGCTGTCATTAAAGCAAACACCTCTTAATACAGAAATGCAAATTATATATGCTTACAGCTTAAACCAATTTCCAAAGTTGCAACAGCACAAGTAAGCAGGACCCAAATCCCAGTCTTGGTGGGGACGTAGCTATAATGGTGGATGTGAGAGGTGTGGCTTCAGTTTCCTTCTCTACCCTGTAATCCCGGTTTGGCCAGGGAGAGAGGAAAGACAATAGCTGGCTGAAATTTGGTTTGGAAACCTTACTCCCACGAAAAGTTTCTGGAATTACACAGTTCAATGCCTTTAAAACACGGGTGTCTCTGTGCCTCTGCTCTCCAGCTACAAAGTGGGAGCAATGGCATCACACTCCATCCAAAAAATATGAAAAGGCCAATCCATCAATAGGTACAGAGATATATTCCTGTGAGCAAGAATAGGAGGAATGTTATCTTCAGAAAAAAATTAATACAGGTCTCTACTTCCGGATTTTTTTGTTGTTTGGGTGTTGTTTTCTTTTTTCTGTCCTTCCCCCAAAGTACATGATACTGCTGACCTCTACCAAGGACTAGCTGGGCTTGTACTGCACCAGCAGTCCTACTCCTGGAGGAGGTTACTCTAATGCCAGAAAGTCAGGAGGGCAGAAGCCGTGCTTGATGAGTCTTGACTACAACTCAGCACTCATCTCCTCTTCCTGTTTTCTTTAAACTTCAGAAACTGAATCCATATCCATACTTTTTCTCCAGCATGAACCTCCAATAACAAAGTTCAAAGCATCAGAAAGGGTAGCAAAAGTGACCCCAGAGTGAATCTAGGAACCAACTTGTCCCCAGTGTGTTGATCCTTTACTTCCATATGGTGAAACAGATCTGAAACTACAAGTCCCAGAATGCAAGGCCACATCTCCATCAAAATGGGCTACTTGTTGCCTAGCAATTAAAAATCTTGGTAACAAAATATCTATACCTAGGATTACATGAGCAAACAGTACCTGATTTGGTATTGCTGCCCTGTTTAAACTGTGTTTGAGGCATTTGATATAGCAAAATTCAGAAGCCAGCAGGTTCAGATCATAAAAAAAGCTACTAGAGTCACACTAGAGAAGAAAAAAAAAGGATGCAGCATTTTTTAACTGCATTCTGCAGTGTATACTGGTATATAAATCACAGAGCAAATATCAGAAGATGCAGTTTGGCATTACGTCCAGCCATGCTTGAATAATCAGGTCAGTCTTATTTGTTGCTGTTCCAATCTCTCCTACAAATACTAGCTTCCTTGTTTTATTCTGCTTCATGCAGGCCCCACAACCATCTGCGATTTGGCAGCTTCTACTGAGTTGGAAAATGTCAGCAGGAGAGGGGAGGGGTGATTAAAGAGAAGAGACAGAAACTTTTCCAGCCATCAGCTTGCCTGCCTTTTCAGCGTGCTTTGTGTGAGCTCTGCTGGCAATACCTACAATTTCTTTCTTTCATTAGAACATCTGATTGTGCTAACTGTGGCTGCCCACCACTTGATTAAAGACGTGTTTTTAACTGGGAAGAGTGTAATTAAATGTGAGAGTTGTATGGATCCAAGGCCTTAATCATGGGCAGGAGAATAAAGCACTGCAGTTTGGAACCTGCTGCATGGAATCTGTTAAATCATACTGACAGTTACAGACCAGTCTGGTTTTGAATACAATATGCCTTATCTAGTAACTTCAGCAATATTTTAATAACTATCCACTACCTCGATAATTAGAAGTTCTATTGATGACAGTCTCCAAGAGTGTCAGCTGGTATTTGGGATACCCACATTTTCTCCCAGAACTAGGACTAACACTCAGCAAATTTTGCCAAAGTGCAGTTGGGAGGTATTTATTAATCAAAGGAAAGAATTCTCTTTGCATCTGTTCAGGCCCTTATTTCATGGCTCCTTTCCTTCGTATTCTCACTAATTCAGTGATAGGAAATGTTGATCTTAAACATGTAAGACATGATCCAAGA
Source organism: Trogon surrucura (assembly GCA_020746105.1). Taxonomy (NCBI): domain Eukaryota; kingdom Metazoa; phylum Chordata; class Aves; order Trogoniformes; family Trogonidae; genus Trogon; species Trogon surrucura. Next base: position 60,859,866 of record CM036618.1, read on the forward strand.
CAGAAAAGACTTCTAATGATTCAGTGGATTTGGGGGTTATTACTATTCCTTCTGCACTGAAAGGGAGTTCCTGTTGTCTCCCTGCTATGTCTGCAGAGTGACTAACATAATCCAAATAGATCAGTCAGCCAAAAAAAGTATTATTATTGCTATTATTTTGAACAAGGGGATCGAAAGCCGAGGCCCACAGAACCACTCAAGTGCCTTGCTCACTCCTGTTGATACAAGTAAGCACTAGGTCCCTAGTTGAGAATCTCATCCAGTGGTTTGAGCTAAGATCATTTAAGGTGTGTCCTGGTACACAGATCTCCAAAGTCCCAGTCCCAAGATCCATCTTCCTACTGTTTCTGTTCTTTGGATTAAGCCCTTATGGATGAATGAAAACTAACAATAAACATGGAGTTGTTGGACCAGATATATACGTACAAGGATGAACCTCTGTAGAACATACACTCATTATGAAAAAAGACTTTATGAAGACAGATTTACAGAATTACCCAATTACATAAATACTTATTTGCTACACAGTTTGCTGGCTAGAATAAGCTTGACAGAATTATCAAATTGCTTGAAATAGTGTCCAAATGTCTAAGAAATTCTTTCCTTGCTAATCTAGGAAGGTAACTGTTGACTATACCCAATCAGTAAGTTCCTCACTGTGAACTGAGTCTTAAGCAGAACAAATGGTACCTGCGCAATCTATGATGAGATATAGCTCTAAATTATTTATTAGGTTGTTATTTCACATTGGGGGGGAGGGGGAAGAGAGAGAGGTCTAAGAATCTGAGGTCCCACATGGAGAAGCAGGATGCAAAGCTCAGAGAACAGGTCTGCCTTCTTGCCTTTTCAGCACTCTAGCCAGAGACCTGCCACTTACCCTTGGGTAGCCTGGTACAGCTCACTAGGGACTGATTTCTACCTCAGATTTGGCTGTTCTGCCTTTGGCTATAACAAATCAATGTGACACCAGATTTCTCGCAGGGTGTGTACAGGAACACTTTACACGTTGTTTTCTGAATCGGATTTGACCAACTCTGCTAGGGCACTGGTGACAGAAAGCCTTCTGTACCACAACAAGGGCATATTTAATGGCACAGCAACATCTTTGGACCGAAGCACCACTCTGGGCAGGGAAAGGCTGCCTTGGTTGAGGTGAGCTTTCAGAGCAAGCTCAGCCATGCTGGCTTGGTAGCAGGTGCCCCCTCCCACCAGCTGCCTCGCTTCCCTCCATGGGAGGCACCCACCTTCCCAGGAAGAGCTGCTGGAATGAATCCTACAAGTCCCTCACCCACTTCAATGCAAAATCAGTTAGGTTTTCCCTTCCCCAGCATCAGGTGAGCCAACATCGATCTGAGCATTTGGTTTTCAAAGTGGTGGAGGTTTCAGTCTTTCCCTCTTGAAAGGGCAATAAAAAGAGCATGGCACATCTTGCATTGTCACAGCTGTTTCTGCTCTCGTCTTTGGCCTCACATACTTGCTCCCACTTGCCCCTAGAAAGTCAAGAGTTTCCTGCTATTTCTTTTTCTGCTTCATCTTCCTTCACTTCAAAAATAGGAATGTTAATGCTTGCTCCACAGGGCTGTGGAAGACACAGCTAGAAGATAAACATGTACCAGTGCAGTGCTTTAAGATTTAACATCTCCTGTCTAACATGCTGTCCCACTGTTAGCTGCCTGTGGCGAGAAGAGTGGTCTTCCCAACCCTCTAATTTATGACTTAGCTGGATCACAGTCATTTATTCTACTTCCAGATGAAGTCTAATGATCTAAAATTCTTCCTGTGTGGTATTATTAAAGAATTTTGCAGATCAAGACCTGTCTGAAATGATAGAGACGGACAAAAGCCCTCTCGATTTAAGCGAAAGCTAAAATCTGTGTCTGTAATGAAACCCCAATTCTCTGTGTCTCTGCCAAAGAAATAAGAAATTCAAGAATGTCATTTCCTTATTCCTGACCTGCTGCAGCTGGCCTTTTCTCTAATACTCAGTTAGTCAGCAGTGAGCAATATTGTAATGAAAAACAGTTTTAGTTAACAGTCACCAGTGTGTACACAGAGAATTTCAGAAAGAGTAGAATTGAGGCTGCTGGGTGTTTTACTGAGTTTGGGAAAAGAAACGCTGTAAGATTTATCTTTAGCAATCCCAAACTTGCTATAGGTGGCAAGAATTCCTTTCTTTCTTCCTGCCTCTCCTGGTCAGTAGCAAGAGCAAGGAGTTGTAGAACAAAGATGATGACTAGTGACATCAGTAACCACTCATTGCACAAGAGCAGATCTCACTTCAGCCCTGCCAGTTGTTTCTCTTCCAGGAAAGTCAGTACAAACCTGGGAACCCAGCTATGAATACAGTGAAGTCCCTCTAATGCTTCTCTGCACACGAGGAAGAGACCACTCCTTCTCCACATCCATCTATAGCAAAGAGTCATCAATGCCGAAGCCTATGAGGCCGGTATCTGCCTCCTGGTTTTAGCAGAGATGTCCCAGGTGTGGCTTGAGCTTGGACTTTTTCCTGTAGGTTTTTTGGGTGGTTTTGTTCTTGTTCTTTCTCCTGTGGATGTTTGGGCTCATGGCTTTTACACAGTTGGTTTCAGAGGCTAGAGTGGAGATCACCAGTGTGAAATACTAGCAGGAAATTTCGAGCTGCATAAGGTTCTTTGATATTAATTATAGTCTTTGAACGCTTATAATACTCATACATGCGTGTAAAATTTGGAGTTTCTCCCTGCAGTCATTCAAAATTCAATCTCTGTGGGAGGTATCAGGACTGGCAGATTAATCTGAGATTTGCTTTTTGGCTTTTAGGGAGATTCAAGCAGCAGTTAGACTAAAGCCAAGGTCTGACCTTGAAGACTTGGTTCCTCTCCAACCTTTGATAAATTCCAGTCAGATACAGTTTACATTGGACCCCTGTGTGTCAATGAGTGAATTACATCAAATCATGCTGATTTTGGGAAATCTTCAATCTTATTCAAAGTCCTTTCTCTGCAGCTTGTTTTTCTCCAAATCACAGGAAAATGTAGGTATGGAAAACCATGAACACACTCAAACTGGCCCTGTAAAGATAGCTGCAAACCTATAAAGTTTGAACAGAATAGCATAAGAAAGGATTAGGTCTGCTTTAGCTGAAATGAGTGATAGATTACTTGGTTCAGCTCGCTACCCTAAAATGTCTCAACATCTCCTTTCATTGGGATTTTGGTTAGGATCCCACGTCCGGTGTAACACCACTGTTTGTTGCAGTTTAGCTAAAACAGATTGCAACTGCATGCAGGCCCTGCCATTGCTGTTTCCATAACAGTGGAATGACAGCACAAAAGCAAGAAAGAAGCAGTGAAAAAAATGATCAGTGTGTATATATATATATACACGTGATGTGTACATATCTGTGTGTGTATAGACATGAAAGGAAATCGCACTGTGAATTGGTGAGCTTTGTTTTTCTCAAACATTGCAGATCACAGAGATGGTGCTTCCACCATTATATCAGCCTAGTTCTCCCAGACATATTTCATTGTATTCCTCCTTTGAAACACAGCAGTCTAGACCAAACAATATATGGGCTGGCACTGAACGGCATCCTAGGAAAACCACCATCTCTAACACCTAACTACTCATAGGAGGCTGTACAAGCAGCATACTGCTGCTTAAATCACCACACCACTGTTATCTTCATTTCTGAATGTTGCAAATTACTTTCATCATCCACTTTCCACTCACTACAACAGAAACAAGTTGGTTTAATTCCCAGAGCCAAGCTTAAAGAGGCAGTTCAGTTCTGAAAGCCTTGGTGGGCTGACTGGAGATCACTTTGGCTGGATATTTTTAAACAGTTTTAAATTCTTCTTGGCCCTTTGTACATCTTCTTCAGTTTTTGGCTAACTTCCAACAGAGAATGAGGAACTCTTCACTTTCTGTCCAAAGTGCTGTGAAATTTTGCTGTAAAATGAATTAAAATTGCAGAAACTCATCCAAGAATTGTTTGAGAGGGAGACAGACTCCTGCACAGAAGAGGCAAAAGCTTTTTCCACACAATAGCAAAAAAATCCCATAAAATTATTCAGCCCGAAACTGGCTGCTTTAGTGCTTGTTGCAGATAGACTACAAAAGTCATCTTTCTCTGGCTTCTCAGAGATGATCTGTGGAAATGTCACGTGTTTTGCAGGTCTGGAGGCCCGCAGAAGAGAAGCTGGAAAGTGAAGAGAAGCTTGCAAACAGTTGTTTTTGCCAAGCCTATTTCTCTTCTCCTTGAGTGGTTGAATCTTTACCTCCTCATGGAAGGAGAAGAAGGGAAGGAGTGAAACCACAGAGAGGCGAAATGAAAGGTCAGTTTCTCCGCACGGACAACACTGTTTTATCTTAAGCTGTCGGAGTCTCATACTCATGTACAGGGTGAGGAGTACCAGTCATTTTGCAGTGCCTAAGCTAGAGGATTCTTCTGACTAGCTCTATTTCCACTTTTTTTTTTTTCCCCCCATGCAGTCCAAGAGGCAAAATCAGTATCAGAGCTGTAAGGTAGGCTTACAATATTTGGAAGAAAAAGATGACACGCATAAGCACATTTTTTCACTAAAAGGATTTGATTGCATTTGCTTATATGAAAATGGGCTTTCAGAAACTGCTGGATCCCATTAAGTAGCATGCCATTTTTAATGTAAAGCATTTCAGTACCATTCTTTGGGAGGAGTTTACACACAATATCAGCCATCATTTTTTCTGTATATACTATTGTATCTGTCTGTCGTACTCAAATACATAATAAATGGTGTCTTACAGCAAAAAAAAACCAAGCTGCATGTGTGGGACATCCTGGAGGAAAAGTTCCTAAGATATGTCATATATACATATACACACATACAGATTAGATGTGACAGTGTACAAGCCAGCTTGTGAATATCTTACCTCCTTTGGCAGACGAGTAGACATCTTGGTTTCAGAAGAACTCCCTGTGTAACTTCTTACCAGCAATAGGTTGAGTAGTTCAAATCCCTTCAGGTGAATTTGGTAAAAAAAAAAAAAAATCCCAAACAACCAAAACAATCAGAATATCTTTGAGGAAATCTGAAAGATGCTGCAAAGAAACAAGTAGACCATATGTACATATATATAGCTATCTGTGGTGCATTTCCATCAATAATACCTTAAGCAGATCTACATCATATATGGAAGCAGAATAGCTGAAGTGCTGCAGATATCTCGTCATGCAGAAGTAAAACTCAGTATGATTTTCTGTGTCACCATGCCAGTTGGCAGTGTCATGTTTGCAGAGTTCACATATGAGTGCAATTTTCTTTAATGAAAGGCCTTTTCTACTGTGAATATGATTTAGAAATTCTTCTAGCTTCAGTAAACTACTTCAGGGCAATCTGAAGGGCACTGGTAAAAGACTATGCAGGCACATCTGCTTTCCCTCAAAAGTAGTAAGGAATTTAACACTACATGAAATAGATCTAATCCAAATTCAGGAGATGCTCCGTTCCAGGACAGGTACTACTGTTCCTTTGTTCCCCAGCTGTCCCTAGAGAAGGGCATCCCTCTGCAAAAGGGCTTAAGACTGTTTTGTCACAGTGTGGTAAAAAATACCCATCCCTCCAGGGAAGACCATCAGATTGTTTTTTTGTCCCACTGTGGTAAAAAACATCTTGTAATGAAGACTGAAGTTGCTTGTTCTCTAGTCACACTGCCTGGCACGACCGGGAGAACTGAGGTACAGTCTGGCTCTTGTTGCTTTCAAGCACAAGGTTGGTTCACATTTATCCTCATTTCGGCAGCATGACATTGTGTCCTTCTGCAGTGCTGGGAATCCACTGTGGGTGGAAGACACAATATGTTGTCCATTCCATAATGTTCATGCTGTGAGCACCATCATGCACCTCCTGGTAAAACTGGCTGCTGCCACAGAAAGGATTAACAACTGAAACTTAAGCATTCTTCAGTAAGAGCCACACCATCAAATATGGAAAGAGGACAGACCGGTGTTAATCTGGCATTACTAACATCAGCCTTTCAGTTCCTCTTGCTATTATGGGCACACAGACGAGGTAAAGCGTACACACAAAGATGCTGATTGAAAAAAGACATTACCGGGAGTTTCAGGTGATATGAAGTAGGCAGCACAGAGAGGTCTTCCACTAGAAGCAAAGAACCAGCCACAACATTTACTGTAAGTGTTGCACACTTCTCTTTGATTCTTCCAGTTTCTTTCTGATTTTTATCTGCCCACTTTGATTTTGATTGTGTTGAGGGTTTGACCTCTCCTATCCCATGGAAATTCTCATACAATTCTTTTAGAGTAACAAAGTTAGCAAGTCACCCTTAGGTATAAGCTCCCGTAGCCACATAGCAACTGGATCAGCTGGACTCGTCTCTGCTGATGCAAGTACTTTGCAAAACAGAAGAGGTGCAAGGCAGAGGGGTAGAAGCAAATCTCAAAAGCAGATTAATCGTCTTGTCAAAAAAACCAAGAACACAAGTTTTGTATAAGGGCACTAACAATTGATGAAGAAAGTACATTTTCAGTGATGCAAAACAGTAGATCAAGACCTAATGTATCCATGAATGGCAATATTAATATCAGAACTTTTTAGAACAAGCTGTCAAAAAAATGTTTTGACTATGGTATAAAGTCCTGTGGTAAGGAATATACATATAGATCAATGGCAATAAATAATATAAAAATATACATCCACTGGGAATCAAAGAGGGGTGGAAAGGCCGGAGGCAACAAGGGGCTTTGATTTAGTGCATTTAGAGTGAATATATGCTGCCTTCTAGTTTAAAGAACATATACACGACCAAAGACACCATTACAGATTGGTCGGACAGAGACTATCAGCAATATAATGGCTAGAATTGTATCTCACAGATCGCAAAGCCAAAGAAATTCTTTGCATAGCAGCACTGTGAGAATAGCATAAGTCCTTGCATGCTAGGAAATTTAAGCTTAGTCCAGAAATAACAAAGCTCTGAGGAAAATGGTCTGCCTGCTGGGTTGCTGTAGATCTGTGCTAAAATGCTGTTGAAGCTCTTTGGATACAAAATCCCTATTTACAGAAACAATTTTTAAAACAGACAACTGGAAAAATAAATTGGTGCTCTGAACACTCTAGAAAATCATATTACACTGATTGCCAATCCTTTGCTGTATATAACAGCTACCTCACTTACAGTGTATGTAAGTGAAAGATAATTGTGTTGTTGCTGGAGAACAAGCCAATTTTATCCTTTCAGTAACACTGCAAAGACACATAAGAAATCTACAAGTAAGACTGAAAAGATCAAACATTTAGTGGAAATGTACTCTGAGTTTGAGGAATGATACTCAGAGGTTTTAGAGGAAATTTTACCTCTCTATTCCTTCTGTCTCTAGCAGAGGCTCTGAGTGAGGCCAGTTTTCCAGCTTTCAGGTGGGCTGTTGCATATGTAATTAAGGTCTAACTAATTCTTCTCCACATGCTTCTGTGCCGCCACACTCCTCCCTAAAATGGTATCAGGGAAAGATTATGTCTCCATCTACGAGAGCGAAGGAGAATGTTGCTGTCAGCTAAGTACCAGCCGATTCCTAGTAACATGCCCATTTCAAAGGGTAGCTGACTCTGGTGCACAGGCAGGTTTGCATTTATTTCAGTACTAAAGCCCATAAACATGCAGCAAGGAGAGTCTTAGGCTTGTTCAAAAGGCTTGTAAGAAGAATCTATTTCTCCAGTAATGCTTTAGACAGCATATGGAGGAAAAATATTAAAAACCTCTTTTAAAAGCAAGCTTATAAGAATCACTTCCATTGGCAACACTAGGCTTAAAAGAGGTTAAGTAAATCCCTTGTAGTTCTTGCATGATGTGTGTGTGTGTATAGCGAGTCTCTTGCTTCAGAATTTTCAAGGTAACTATTTCCTTGTCAGAGGTAACGTGGGGGAACCTGAAAGTCCAACAGATCTCTTCCCGCTGTAGCAAATAAGTACAATAACACCATTACTATGGTTCAGTAATCATGATTCTGGGAACTAAAAAATTCACCACAGTGCACTAGTCCTGTAACGGTTGCAGTTGAACAGAATATTTCAACAGTGTGAGTGTCAATTTTTTAAAACTCGTATGTCCAACTAGCCACAGGCAGATCAAAATCACCAGTTTTGGTACTTCTGGGCATCAGAACCAATGTCTGTAACTAGACGGACACAGAAAATCTTGACAAAATGGACTTGTCCTTGACCTATTAGTTTATTTCAAAAGCCTTCTGTTCATGAAACGTACATACATCAGGGAATGTCGTACATATTTCATCCTTTCTTTGTTGTTCGACAATGTGATATATGTCAGAGGCGATCAAAGAAACTGAAGGGAACTAAAGAAACACCTTTACTGACTGATCAAGGGAAATGTATTCATAGTTATATACTTCAAACAGAAGTGCACCACCATTTTTCAGAAAACCGCTTAACTTTACCATGAAGCCAATTTAAAGAAGTTTTACTGCAGCCAACACTGACTGAAATTAAGAACTGTATTTCTTTACAATTCTCTTGTATTACCCCTTCTTTAGCCTTTGGTATTTAAAGATGCTCAGCTCCTTAGGCATTTAAAAGGTCAATTTGCAAGGCATTTGGGCTTGCTAATTTCCACAGTTAGCTAGATTTTTATAAGTCATGTTCCAAATTCAGTATGAATCATCTCTATAATCTTTCTAGTTCTAAGGAATTTAATGGAATGCAATGTCTAAATTAGGGCAAACAAGCAAATTTATAGCACTCTGGATTTTTCACTTGAGCACGCAGATTTTTGTCTCTATCTAAACTGTGTAGATTTTCTTCAAGATTTTCTGTCCTTGCATCTTTTCGGGTAATAACTTTGCAATAGTGCCTGTGTAAACTTTGAAGAATCGTTCATCTGTTTGAAGCCTTCATATATTGTTGTGGGATTTTCCCATCACTTGCACCTAGGAAGGACCAGAAGTCTAGATTGAGCAAATTACTCTGAGTGTGGTTTTGCCATGCAGGCAGCCACGATGGCATGATAAGGTGTGATTTATGGCTCTAATGCCTGCTCATTCCAAGGCTGGCATGCCTAAACAGTTACTGATACTCTCACATAGGCTGTATTGCTCAGAACACATGGCCTCCCGTTTTCTTTCTCATTGTGCAAAGGAAAGAAAGTTGTGCAGAGGAAAGAAAAATAAGGCCCTAAAAGGAAGGAAAAAGGTGTGGATTCTCAGCACGAATGGAGTAGTACAATAGATCACTATCAAATTAAGCACAATTTTCCCTATACTGCCACATACACAATTCACTAGGACAAAAGCCTACACTCTCTCTGAAATCCTTTTTACATTTGCATAAGATGTGCACATTAATGGTTCCTGGGATGACTTTTGAAATTCTTTTGAACACACTATGCTTCTCCAGGAGAAGAAGAAAAGTTGCAAGACACGATGAAACTGATGTTGAAGAAGTGCCTCTTTACTCCGTTTAACCTAGACATGCTGTTTAAAGGTAACATTTGTCCCCATTACCGCACTGTGCATCCAGCAACAGCCTAGAGAAGGGTGCAAAAATTCCAGACTGAAGGACACCGTCTTTCTGAAAGTTCAGCAAGAGTCTGGGTAGCATCCATGTTTCTTTCACACTGTGGGAAGGAACAAGCCAGGCTCTGTGCATGTCATTCAGATGGCCCATAATACCAAATCAAGTGATGGCAAAAACGTACTTCCAACGCCACGCGTGTCTTCGGGCACCATTGTGATTGTACCTCAATGCAGCTTGTTGCCAGAGCACAAGTAAACTTCATAACTGACCGCCACGAGTCAGTCCACGAGCAGTAAATTAGCAAGTGGCTCAGGCACTCTAGTCTAGGAGAAGAGTAAAAAAGGAGTGTGGCTGCAGCACTGGGAACAACAGTCCTTGTTCTCCCACCTTTAGTAAAAGTAAACAAGTCCATTGTTATCTGACTTTGCCAAGCCTCAAAGTACAATGCTAGAAAGAAAAATAAGTTTTACAGAATAGAGCGTATACAACCCTTTTCTTCCCTTCACAAATTGTATGTTACACTAGTTGAAACTACCGAAGTGTTTACAGTATGCTATATATATAATGGCACATTTAAGCTTTTTAAAGGGATTGGAACATTTCAGGAATGTCTCTGGTGCTGAAAAAGGCTAATGTATTACAAATAATATATTTTAATTCCGAAAAAAATATGTTTGGGATTTTTGACCTAGCATAGTAAAGGTTAGAAAACCGAATGAGGATGCCATGAAGCATGACTGATGAATCAGTCGAGCTCGTCTGCTTCAGATACATATTGTGCAAGGCATTATCGCTGCAATCAGTCACAAAAATGCATATTTAGTTTTTGTACATTAAATACTACACCTGTGAACCTATGTAAAAGATATACAAAATATAAATGTCATCAGGACTGTATATTTCAAACTCTTTAAAATAAACACAAAGTATATATTTATATGTAGTCATATAGGTTGTAATTTCAATGTCAACACTAGCACAGTTTGTCTCTTCTAAATACAGACCTGTATACTTCCTAGCCCAACACATGCACCTACGAACACATGATCATGCATACAGCTTCACATTCTGCTGCTTGCAGAAGAGTCAGAATATACAGCACTATACATTGTTTCAACTCAAAATTGATCAACAAATCAAGGAAGATGCCTCGTGAACTATTACAAAAAAAAAATAAAATAGAGAAAACCAGGGGTATAGCTATTTCATCTCAATAAAAACACTGAAGACCATGGTGATGATGACCTAAGATTCAAAATGCTCTGTCCGGCATGTGGTAGGAGGCCACTCTTGGACAAGATACAACAGTGTAGAACTGGTTGCTATAACACATACCGAACACAGTTATCATGAGGCGTAGAGCTTTCACAACACCATCCAACCCAGCTCTGGGTTCAGACTACCGAGGTCTCTGACCGAAAGGAGACAGAGCAGTTGTAGGCTGTTCTTCTCACAGCAGGCGGTGCCGACGGTGACCTGGATGCCCATCTGGAAGGTAAACGTCGATTTGCTGGCCGAGCGGGCCGGGAGAAACCCTTCGAACTTGAACATTTCGCTGGCACAGAGATCTAGAACACAAAGGCAATTCCTTGCTTTAACAAGTTACGGCTTTTGTGGAATGCAGCAAGAATGTAGGAAGACATTTGGGGTGACCTCAGAACAGGTGGTCTGAAGCTATTAAAAGGAGCACAGCAATGCACAGAATGCAAAAGAACAGCTATTTCTATGTATAGGGATTCTCACATTGGTTGAGTTTTAAATATATGGAGACAAGTGTCAGACACAAGGAAAGGTATAAAATGTTAATGCAAGCCAAAACTGACATTCACTTCTCATTTCATTTTTGGAAGTTCTTTTGTCAATGAACGCTGAATAGTGTTCTAACCTTAGAACTCAGAATACCATCGTACATTACTGGAGTATGGTTTATGTACTTTTCAGGTATTTTTTGATAGATTCTATTTCAGTAGTCACATCTTGTGAAGAACTTTCGTTTCCATTAGTGCAAAATGAAGCTGTTCACACTTGGTAACTAAGTCAGAATGCTTATACATTAATGCAGTGTCATGTCTACATGCAGAGCCTTGTATGCACAGGAAACCCAAAAGATTTTTATCATAGCTACAGTGATGTCAATTGGAAATGATGAAAATAAACCAAATGCCTCATGCCATGTGTAGTTTTTTACATCTTTGTAATGTGAATGCTGCTCGACCTAAAATGGTAACTCCTAATCAGCCAATATTCTACACTAAGTTTGTACAGATAGAAATGACAACATAAAGGGTGAGTCTATGGAGAAAAAAATGCAATTGGCTTAGTGAAGTTATTCTGGCCTTACACTGATGTAAACTCAGTAATTTCTAGTCATTATTTCTTCCCTACATTTTCATTGATGAAATTTTGTTTTCCTATCAAAACTTCACTGGATGAGAAAGAAATCTGAACCTTCATGCTTTTTTCTTTCCGTGCTGTAGCAAAGACGTGTCTGCTATGCAAGTTGTTGCATCACTGCAAGGCTGTCAGAAAGACATGCAGAAGAAAATCTGCATGGCCGGATTCTCAGCTGTTTAAATCCACATGGCTCCACTGATGTCTGTGAATTTGTGACAGTTTAAAGCATACCAGCTGACAGTCGGAACCCACTTAAGTTTCTCAGCTCCAAATGCATTTCCCTTTTCTTTTCTGAGATGCTAAGGGGCATATCTCTTTGTGTTCATTGGCTAAGGATCTCTTCAGGAAAAACGACTTTTCTTTCTTTGGGGCCTTTTGCAGAACCTGCAACTTACAGTGTATTTTCAAAAACATCTGTTTCTCTTCTCGTTAAGAAAGAACGTTGGCAAAGGCAATACTTCTTCACTTGTGCAAATAAAATTCAGTCAAATATAAATTAATCAGTCATGTGATACACTTCTGTTTCTGTAAGCCTATACTTAAATATGTAGGAGAAGGCTTGAACTGAGACATAAATAAGAAGAGGTCAGTTTATTACTGGAAACTTTGTGGAGCTACAATACCCCTTTTCACAGCCAGTTCCAAGGAAATCCTGAATTAAGCAGCACCCCGGATGCTGAAGAATGCTATGTAAGCCCTCTATGTAAGGCCTCTGGGATTTTGGCATGGCCAAGTGTGCCTAAGACTTTTGGGGATGCTTATGAAATAACTCATTGGATAAAGGAAAGAGGGGGAGAGTTAAAACCTGATTGCAGTCCTCACTTGCATAACTGCACTGCAGTTAAAATCCAGCTTTATACAACTGCGGCAGAAATCAGAGTCTGGCACACGTCTTCACAGGTCATTCTAACTTACACGCTTCTGTCCTTCCACAATTCTATTATCTTCAGAGGAAACACTCCCAATTCATCCAGATCATGGCCTAAAGTATCTATTTTCACAGTATCCATTTTTACAAAATCACATTAGACTGCCTTATTTTAGAAGCTGAAGCTTGGTATGAAACTGAATTATTTTGTTCTTGCCATTCTTATGAACCTTACCTCTGGTAACTTCTGCCTGTCTTTTCCTTGCTTGGGTTGCTGCCCAATATGCCTGCCTGAATTCCTCAGAAATTCTTGCTTTCCTTGCTCAGTCTGGAGCATTTCTAAATACTGACTCAATGTCTCACAACTTCCATCAGTGAATTCAGAATTTGCTTGTATCCCCTTATCTTTGCAGCATTTCACATTACACGGAGAACTCACTGTTGATTTTTCATAGTTTTTCAAAAGCTTTTCAACAACACCATAGTTTGACCTTGAGTCAGCTGAACGTGGGCGACCGGATAAATTACTTGGTCTCCAGTCATGCTCATGAAGCATGTGCCTATAACCACTAGTATTTGGAAGTCCATTTATTTGCTTTTGTTGCCCTGTTGTTCTGACAGCTTTGCTGGGGTTGCTAGTTTCTTGCTCCTTTGCTGCAGAGAATTTGGGATTTGAAACACAAGATGCATTTACAGCTTCTGTCGTGGTAATAGCACAGTCACCCAGTGGACTGCTGGGTTTGTGATCTTCTGACGCTGTTCGAGGCACCTGGTTTTCTTGCAAAGCAGTGTTACATTTATCTGTGTGAAATACAGTCCGATTAAACTCATCGATCTTTGCTGCTAAAGTTTCATTTCTTTGGGTCTTTCCCAAAGTATACCTAGAGTCTTCCAAAAGATCATTGTGCAGAGTAGCAGGGGCGTAAAAGTCACTACTGTAATAAGGGCTGCTGTGACACTTGGGATTTTGGTTTTGGTGCATCTTGTTGCTTTGAGCCATATTTCCATCTGAACAACTCTTTTGGGCCAACAGTAGAGAAGGTTCACTTTTATTGTCTTTTCCAAGTTTGCCCACATCATAGGCCCATGTATTGTGGCAGAAACTCGTTGGTACATTGCACTCATTTTTGGTTGCAGGTATTGCAGCAGTTACTACCATAGGACCTTTCACAGCCTGTCCTTCACTTGCATAGGCTGCTGCAGTTCCATACTGGTTTATAGCTGAAGGATTCATCAGTTTCCTTCCACTCCTACAGTCCTGAGCCCTGCAATTGTTTTTGATGCCTGGATCTCTTACTGGTGCTTCAGAAAGCTGTACAACTGCAGAAAGTGAGTTTGTTAGGTGTCGAGAGGTGCTCCGTGGAGGAACTGGTGGGGCTTCTTTCTTTTGCCAAGTTCTGAAGTCTGTTCCTCTGTCACCAGGAAGAACACCATAAGACACGTCCTTCAAAGCCTTGGTGGAGCTCATCAGATTCTTCCTATTATTATGTTCCTCTGTTTCAAAAGCAACTGAAGTCTGTGATTCATTGCCGGACACATGGTTCATCTCTGGCAGAATAACTGTGTTTTGGGTTTCCTCAAATTCCCCCAGGAAAGGAAGTGACTTCATTCTGGAAATAAAAAGGAGAGGTGCTTCAGGAATGAGCAACAAGGGTCTCCCCCAGGGGACCTCAGCATGGATTCATTCTCCCCATGAGCAAGTGTTTTAACATTGGCTGCTTAAAAAGATTTGGGAACAGTTCTGCTGCAGCTGATAACGCCCAGCATATTTGAAACAAACATGAAAAAACACTGAAGAGCTCAACAAAGGGAAACTTGTATTCCTTTCCCTTGGCACTAAAATTCTTTTTCTGAGTCTTTGTAGATGATCTTGTGATATCTAATGACTGCAGTGAGAGTCTACCTGACTATCAACTGAATGAAGAAAGCTTTAGGACATAGTGCATCCCTCGTGTAGGTTTCCTAACATTACATATGATATTACAAATGTGTCTTTTGAGATCTGTCAAAAAATCACCTTTCCCAACCAGGATCTAGAAATTATGTATCAGCTATGAATCTATTTGCTTTACAGATACAAACACTAACCTGGCTACAATAATAAATTAGTGGCAGACATCCAACTGATTGCTTGGGAGAGTGTAAGATGTGCTTATGCTCTTTGGGAGCATCTGGGAAGGGTTCACCACGATGCACGCTTCCATGGGGTCTGAAACACAGGGGCATTCATGGGTGCTGAAACATAGCCTGTCTCAATCTCTTTCCCGGTTTTCACCCTGTCTCACAGGTTCAGTCTTACCTTCTGAGAATTTCTGCACAACTCAAGATGAAGACTGGTGTTTAGCTTGATAGAGCAGACCATGAACATTGAATTTTTAAACAGATGGTGAAATACTTTTCTGGGTCTGGCTTACCATCTTTCCATTAGTACAAATGTATGCTTGTTCTTCATTCTTTTGCCTTCTTTGCACTCTTGGATTTTCAATCCTTGACACAGCCCCCACTTAAGGCTAGACCTGGGCTTAATGTAAGAAACCTCCCAACCTAACAAGCCCATACAGTGTTGTACAGAGCTGCATGGAAATGGAATGAGGGCAGACAGAAATATCTGTTCACTTTCCCAATCCTCTATATAGCCAGTAGAAACAAATACAAGTCCATCCTGTATAAATACTAATTTAATTTTGTAGGTTCTATAGAAAAACTCTATTTTGCAAGTAAAATGTGCCCTTGTATCATAATTCAGTAAATTTAATTTGAACATTTTATGCTGAGCACTGAAGCACTGTGAGGATAGGAACTGCCCAACTCCTTATAAATTTAACATCAAACCCCCATTATTCATTGTCTTCCTCTAATATAGAGAGTCCAAATATGTTTTTACCTTCTGTGGTTTGACTTCTTTCGAATTTCTTCTTGATAGCTGCATAATTCTTCACTGACTCTGGCAAGTTCTTTAAGAGCCTTTATAAATATAAAAATAGTCCTTTAATATAAGCCTTTTAAATGGTATCTCTAGAATTATTTTGAAACTTGTCGTGATCTGCATTTAGGACTCAAAACAGAGGAAAGTAGCACAAGGAAAGATACAAAAATGCCCCCAGGTTATGAATATAGGTAAAGAGCATGCTGTTAGCACAATTAAAGAGTGAGAAGACACTCATCAGTAGCAGACTGAGGGAGAAGTAGAGATAATGCCTCACTGGGAAGCTAAAATCAGGTAGATCAGTTCTTTAGGTTAACCTGGCAGGACAAAGCCCTCAGTATTTTCCTCACCCCTTTAACTGAAACGTGCTCATTCTTTACTTACTACATTGAGATCACCAATATAATTCTTGGCATTTTTCTTGGAAGTTTTGATGCTGAGGCTGTCTTCAGGTTCGTCACAGTTCTCAAAGTCCAGATTGTCCATTAACAGAGTATTGCTTCTGCTCTTGGCTCTAGTTTCTTTACATTTGTGCCCTGTTTTACTGAGCAAACTCCCTTTTTCCATCCTGTCTTTTGCCACATTGTGTTGATAGTTCAGCTCCACTGCGTCACTCTCTTCCGAAGTAGGGGAATGCATGGACAGCTGCAGCATCTTGCTCTGAATGGCCTTATTATCATGGACGTTCATATTGCTCTCCCTTCTAAGTTTTACCTCCTGGTAAAGCTGAAAAAAACAAGAGAACCTTCTATGAGGTCATGGGAATGTAATGAACAATATTTATGGCTAAGGAACATCTTCTGTTTTGAACAATGCTTCACTCAGTAGCACCAAGTAGAATGATTTTACACACGTGTTAGTGGCAAAGTGTTGAGTCACACGGTGTGATAGTTTACAGACCGTTATTGTCACAGGTTGAGGAAAGGGCTGTCACCACTCTCAAACTCTTTGTCATGATTTTAACATATGGCTTCCACCCATAGGATGGGACTGGAAGAGATCTCACGAGAGCCTTGAGACAGAAGCCATACGATTGTCTTCCAAGCTCTATCAGCGCAGTGTGTGGTGGACACAGCCCTGATCTGATGGATGGGGAACATGAGGGAATGTGAGGGAAGGAGAGGGCTCTGGCTATGCTACAGCCTATTAAAGTATGTTAGTTTAAGAAGTGGAAGTGAATTCTCATCACATACAGTGCTATCTGCACTAAAGCAGATTCTCCTAGGTCTCAGGAAAGTGGAATTCTTCCCTGTGACCGGAGAGATAAATTTGTACTGCAGAATGGTATTATTTGGCAATGTGCTGTCACCCTCTTATCTTCTTCCATGCTTTCTGCTGAGATCCAGTGGCTTCATCAGTAAATGAAAAGGTGCTAATTCCTGTCATCCAGCACACTCAAACTAGGGAACTGTGATAAATTATAAATTAGGAAAAACAGCAACATCATAAAAACCTTTTCTGCTTACAGTATCATTTCTAGTGCCAAGAATCCCACAGCTCTTTATAAACATCCATTCTTAACTTGCTTTTATGAAGAAAGCTCAGAGCAGGCTCCTCTGAACAGCCATCTGGCTGCTCTCTCGCAGTGCACAAGACCATCACAACAGATTTTAGAAGGACAGTGAAAAAGAATAACAACATGAAGCCCACATTGCCATTTCACGGGTAGTGCTGTGGATTAGAAGTATTCTCGTATTCAGAGACTTTACACTTGACACCATTCTGGGCTTTCAGATTTCACTCCCAAAGCGCAGCAACTCACGGAACCTGAGGGCTGAACTTTGCTGTTTCTAAGAAATCAGGGCCTCCTATGGACTCAGAATAGCAGCAAAAAGAAAGGATACCACCTCATAACTCAAATATACCATCTCCTAGACCACATAAGTCTTCCCGGAGCAATCCAGGAATTAAGTTAGGTTTTCATGGGCTAGAGAAAATTACCAAATAAAAATACAAGCTGATAATACAAGTTTTATTGAGGAAACCCCTCTACAGATGGTAGCATTTAATAGATATCTTCCATTTTCTCCAGACATGTGACTTTTGGCAAAGAAATGTCAGGCAACTGAAATCAGGGGCAGCTACAGATACAGCTAAAGAGGGGAACTTAGGGTGCCAATAACTTTGAGGTCTCATTTCAGTTTTGTCTGGTCCTGCAGTACCCAGTGATTTGCTTCATTCTCTTCCCTTCAACCTCATTCCACTCTTTATCTCTTTTTCTGTCTCTGTCACACTTTCCTAATTTACATGCAAATAAAGAACATGCAAAAAACATGGCCTTCTCTGCCACTGTCAGGACTACTAGTAGCCAGAATTACCATCACTCTAAAACGGCTCATATAACTAACAAACTGAATATCAGCTACAGACACAGATCACATTACTAATTTACTAAGCACTCTCATCTTGGTGGGGAAATTAGGTAAAACTGCACAGAACTGTCCTAACACAAAAGACAAGATGTAGCAAAGATTATCATGTGACAATCTGCAAGAACTGCAGGTAAAATATAAGAGAGCTGAGGTTAGGGAATTACCCTGCACTCTGGTTTAATGGGCAGTGTATGGCTGCAGTTCATTTGGCTCTGATAATTTTCCTTCTCATACTTTCATGTGAGCAATCTCTGCCATACATTCCTGTGTTGCTCAGCCAGAGCACAGTGTTGGCAGAGAGCAAGCAAAACTGCTCCACATGTATATTACAGTGAAAAATGTGGAAAGCTCAGTGGTGAAAAAATTTGCTTCTATATGTTGCCAAGGCAGATTCAATTTATGGATTAGGGAGTGCCATGAGATTCTGTTGCAGGGACACTTTGGGGATAGAGGAATAATAAATAATTACCTTAACTATTTCTGGAAGGAGATGCATTAGAAATGGCAGAGAGTGAGTGTTTACTAGTATGTGATAACACAAGTGGTGTCAGAACTTCCATGCTATTTACTGTAGCTGTTTTCTCTACTGAAAGCTGTCCATAAATGGAGCAGGTTCTAGCCAGAATGATTCTATATCATGGAGTGTTTAACGTGTGACATTATTTTTGATATTACCATTTATCCCAGCAGACCAGTGCCATCTAACTCCTTTTTCCCAGTGAATTATGATACCTAATTTCTTTGTTACAAATATCCATTTTCCTAAACCCCAGATACGTAGTTGTTCAGGATGTACTTGAAAAAAGCATGTATAATATCAGCAGCATGGCTCATGCCCAGCAGAACTGGCAGCAGCATATACAGCCAACAATATAGCAAACTTCACACAAAGTGACATTTAACCTACTGCTTCATATGAATGACTATTAAATAAGCAATTGCAAATACTGCTTAACCCCAGGCTTTGCATCATACCATTGGCTAACAGAAACTGCCAGTGATAGACAAGAAGTAAGACATAATTCAGAAAAAAAAAAATTTGAAGTGAGCCGCAGTCACTTCACTCCAAATGAAAATGTTAGTGTTCAGAGTTTTGTTTAAAAGTACCTCTTCTATTTTCTTCTGCATGACCTTCCATTGACATTCCCATTCTTTCCTTTCGTTGTCAAATCTTTCCAGCAGTTCCATTTTCTCTTTATTCCAGCTTCTCTCAGTATTCTCCAGTTGTTTACGCAGGTCCATGGTTACAGTCTGTGTAACAGCAAGAAGATAGCTCTGCTTTTTCTCTTTCTTCCCCGAAGGGTTCCTGGAAGTTTATGAGAATAAGTCTCACTTGTGTTTGATTCTAGCTTTCAGGAAAAAAAAAAACCAACAACTAAGGAACCCCCCAAAATAATCAATTGAAATGTGCTTGCAGCACACAGCATCACACAACTGTGTGATATATGTCTGGAGTGTGACTGGAATATGCATTACAGGACACAAACCCAAGGGCAAAGAGGCCCAGTCTGGAAAGGAAAGGAGGGACACGCATCCGGCATTATACAATTCAGGAACGTCCGCCAGAGCGGGCTCTGTATCATGGCCACTTTGCATCTTTGCCATTACTCTTCACTATAAACCCGTTTTCAATGAAATTCGAGGCTGCATGATATTGAGTGGCACTTCAGGATCTTGGGATCCTGCAATGCCTGTCCTTGAGGGTAAAAGCTATTTTTACGTTTGTTCAAAAGACAACTGCAAGTGTAAAGGTATCAGGTTTGCTCATGCACTGCTTTCACACATGCATGTAGCACGACAAAGACCGACTTTCGGCAGCTGAAGACTGTAAGCTTGACACTTGTAGAAAATTCTCATGGCTATATCCTTTAGAATACATGAAGGAAAACAGGACAGGAAAGCTAATAACAGTTATCATACATACATAGACGGAAGAAAGCATCATTCTACTATATAAAGGACTACAGGTCACTGTAAAGGGTTCTGTATTTTGTATTTACAAATCTACTTCTAGAAATGTTAGTTCCAGGATCAGCATAGGGAAAACTGGAAACTGTTCTCCAATAGCACTAACTCAAATTTGGCTTAAAACTTTGCTTAGAATATTTAACTAATTTGTGCTTCAGTTTCTCCTTCCCCTTCAGAAGTCTTCGGTCTCTTAGTATCTATGAATGAAAAATTATTACTCAATCCACTAAATATGTATATATTAAGAGAAGTATTCTGGATTTGTTCATCTGACTTTGGAGCAAAACAGTTACAGATTTAATGGGCCTGATGTTGCCCTTGCTTTCTTAGGCTTTACAGGCAAAACTCCACTACCATGAGCACATTCACTATGCCAGCAAGGCTGAAATAACATTCATTCTGTTACAAAGGCTCCTGTGGTATAATGGCTGGTACATACACATTGATACCTTCATTTGTTAACTTTGGCTCTCAGAGCCAGCTGTTGTGTGACTTAGGTGGACCTGGAACCTAGTTCTAGTCACCAAATGCCTCTGCATTTCTTTGGTCCCCTGTCAGAAACCAAGCACATGGGCATGAATTATCAGTGAGTTAACTAGGGGTTAGCCCAGGTTAGCAACCTGGAATTTGTTCATTTCCTTGACCGATGGTCAGCGATTGTCAACTCACAGGAGCTGCCTGTTTTATTGCACACATTTTCTTTGATATAGTGAAAATTCATTTTTGAGCTCCATGAAAAGTTCTTCCCCTTCCTGTACTTTATTGAGCAAGTCCTGTTGATTCAGCCTTGGCTACTGTTTAATTATTGCTTACCAGTGTCTGCGTTATTTCAGCTGACTGGGAAGCTGATACCAAACTTCGAGTTAGCTTCTTTCATCAACAACTAAGCAGAAGAGCTCAGCTGAGGCCCTTTGGGTTACTCAGCTCTTTGGATCATAGGAATTCCTGTGACAGGACTCTTTATGTTACTCTGAACTGACAGTCATCCTGGGCCTGATCCTCAGGGTTTGCAAAACAGTTTAGCCCAAGCAATTTTGGACAGAGGACTTAGAGAACAAGTTGACTACTTTTCACACATCCCTGTGAGCCCGTTTCACAACAGTGTAACCATGTCACTATGTAACATGGTATCGGAGCTTACACTTTCAAACTCTGACTCACATCTGCCTTGGAGCTCTGAAGTGGCAATCTGTCTATCTAAAAGCTATCTACAAACATTTCAGAACTTTCCTCTTCCACCTGCCTAAAAACATACAGAGAGGCTTTATAAAAACATAAATCTCCTTGAAAATAAGAACTGCTGACAGACAGAACAGCATTCTCACCACAAAGGAAGTCAAGCACTGATTTGCTCACAGCTGCTTAGGGAAGGCAGCCAGGCTACAGAGACTGCACCTCTGCAGGACAACGTTTCAACTTCCTGCCAGAATTCAGTGTTGACCAAAAACAACTTACAAAAAAATTCCACTGCACTCAAGACCTGTTGCAATCTTTGCTAATGAACTTTAAAACTATTTTAATAGTTTCTCACTTTGCTAACTCAAAGGTTACAATTTTCAGTACAGTCATTTCGGGGGGAGGGTTTTTTTTTTTTTTGGCTACATTTATGTCTTTAAAACCTTTCAAGATATCTTGGGGAAATAAATAAAAGTCAACTCTCTGCTCCACTAGAATCTTTCAAATACATGTCAAAAAGAAATTAAAAAAACCCCATATAAATACTTTAAAGTCACGAACAAGACAAGTAGGCATAATTTCTCTACAATGTGCACAAATGGTGATTTTGCTAGGGCACTGCTAGTAATAATGACCATGCTTCAATCAGTAGCACATTACTAGAAATACTACATATCTTTTTTTTTTTTTTTTTTTACACTTAGAATATTTATAATATCTACTCCTTTCAAGCATGCATATAGCATTTAAAAAGCCTCTGGTGGATTTTTAGTGCTAGGAACTACTCTTGCCATGTTTGCGTTCACCTTAACAATTTCCAAGTTGTTTCCTATGGGACTGTGTTTATAAAAAGAGATTGGAGACCACCAAAATGAAATCAAGTCTTGGAAGAAGTTAGTTAAAGAAGTTACAGAGAGTCGCTTGTAGCTCTAAGATCCACAAAAAGCTTGTATTGCTTCTTACACTTCTCTGATTTCCTCTTGACATAAATTCTGAGACGAAAAGTCATGTTTATTGATATTAGCAGCTGGATGACTGTACAGTTTTGCTGCTATTGTACAGTCGACAAATTCCTTAGAGAGCTTTAACTTTTATTTCTACAACTCTTTCCCTTCCTTCTTTTTTCTTGGTGTTTAGTTTTGAGGTTGTTTGGGGGTTTTTTTTGAGGTAGAGGAAGTTGCTTGTTTTTCATCACTAACAACAAAATCTCATTTGTAGTCCTGGTAGTATATCCTCTGTCTGTATAGTGCACCGAGATGTCCCCATGGGTATTTTGCTTCGCTTAAGAAACCCAAAGGGATGTAAAATGTCACATTTTAATTTGCTGAGTGGATCAGAACAGTAGCTGTGCTCTTGCAGTATTGGCATTTTATGCATGTCCTAGACAAGGTCAGAAACTCATTACAGCAATCAAATTCGAGCAAATAATCAATTTTGTCTATATCAGCTGCATTTTTCCTTAATTTTTCCGTTAGCCCTCCCTCCTCTCAAGCAAAAAATGTTTTATGCAACTATTTGATGTTAATGTTATTATTTCCAAATGTCTTACTCCTGCCCTTTATATCCACATATTTAAAATGCAAAATAGGTTGCAACCAACCTCTATCAACTTCTGAAAATAATCTGCTGTGACATCAGATGAGATATTATTTTTCAACAGAGATTAATTAGATTGGATGTGCCCAACCATTCAGATACACAAACTTTCCCTTCATTTTACAGGGAAAAAATAGCTATTGACTTATATTTCCAACAAACTGCTGCATTTTGGATGACTAGAGAAAGTGTAAATTTATGTTTTTATTCAATTATGTAAGTTTGCCCTGTGTCACAGTATTGTGACAGAGTAAAAGAGAGACTGGAAAGAAAAAAGAGGTAAATGGGAGAGTGAAAGAAAAATAGTGAAAGAGTGAATGAAAGAGTGAAAGAGAATAAGAAAGAGTGAAAAAGAGAGAGAGGGAGAAAGAGAGAAAGTAAAGAAAGATGAGAGAGAAAGGAGGGAGAGAGAGAAAAAAGAAAGGAGACTCGAGTGCTCACAATGCTACCTGTCATCTCTGTGCAGTCGATGTATCTGTGTCTGCTCTTAAGACACTGACTGAACTAATAAAGAATCTTTCTCTAAGAATGGAGACCACAGATAACATACACGAACACCGCATTACATATAAATAACATTAGAGAGATGTTTAAATAACCGCTTGCACATTAGCAATTTGCTCTCTTTTTTAACCTTAACTGTTCAAGAATACTGATTTAAAATAAACTGTAACTATACCTTTCATGGAATAAGAAATCCTCTGGAAGTTTTTCAGTCCATTTCTAAGCAGCAGTGAAAGCAGTGAAATGCATAGCTAGCTGGGATCCAGTTCTGTGAATCTTGATCTTTAAAAGAAATAAGAGAGCAAGACGCAACCTTTCAGCTGGAGCAGCATTTGCAACGCTCTTTGAATAACTCCACAACTTTTGCAAACTGAAAAACAGTTCCGTTCAGCATCATCCCAGCAGCTGGCTTCCACGTGACGTCAGTGCATGGAGGATGGTTTTAAAGCCATCTCTTCCAACCCCCAGCTCTGTAACTTTATATCTCCTCATATTTTGTGTAAACAACTCCAAGTCCAGGACATTTTTAGGTTTTATAGTGCAGTCCAGTCTTTAGAGTTTGCCAAAGCAGCTAGTGTTAATATTACAGCTATGACAATAGGCAATTTTAGGTTTCCTTTATAAGTGTCCGTGTTGTAAAAGAAGATTCTTTGCTGCCATCCAGACCCAGTTTTCAGGATTGTGTTTTTTAGTATGATCATTTTGAGATTTACAAACTGCTTTGTAAAGGGAGTTTGTTTAAAGCAGCAGTTTTGTTGGTTAACAGCTATCTTAACTAAAAGCAAACCACACCTCCCCAAAGTCTTTTTCTGTATTCTAAAAATGCTCTCATTTATGAAGTCCAGAATTACTGCGTACTGTGTAATCCTACTGTCTTGCATTCTGAGAATGGTGATACTGGTTTCTTCGGGATATAACCAAATACTCCTGCTACTTTATAACTTTTCAGGACCAAATTCTCCAGTCTGTTAAGATGCTTTGTGTCTCAGCAAACCAAAGAGCTTGAAATTGGATGGAGAATCTCCCTTGCTGAGCGAAACTGATCCCTGACACAAGGCAAGTAAGGGAGGTCCAGCACCACCTCAGCCTGGATCTAAGCTACTGGGAGTGCCCACAGCAAGTGTCGTCATGGTGTGGGGCAAGGCAGCTTATGTGATAAAAATGATCCCGCAAGTGCAAGCCCATGGCAGACTCTGAAGCCAGCGTAGCAAAATTTAGCTGCTCCCCTGCTGAGCTGAAGGCACAAGGAGCTCAGCTCACTCCTTGCGTCTCTGGCCACCACGGTAACTCTCCTCTTGCACTGTGTGTTAAATTGCTTTCATTTGGCACGGCTGTGAGAGACCCCCAGTCAGAAACTTCACCCACATACCACTGCCCTGCCAGCTACTTGTGCTTGGGTGTGTCCACGGACAGGGACTGAGACCACCCATAGTTAGAAAACTCACATTTCAGGGAACATTTTTCTCCACGTGAACCTGACAAGGGCCACAAAGCACGTGACACATGCAGCACAAAACTCTGGACAAATTCTGCTGTCAGATGGGTGTCTTTGAATGAACTAAGGAGGAGTGAATATAGTTTTGTGGGCAGAGCAGCTGACAACAAGAGAATCAGTGAGATGAAGGAAACAATGAGGATTCACACATCTTTTCTTAGTCAGCACTCTTCTCTTTAGAACAATAAAGTTTCATCTGGGATAAAATCCATGCACAGCATAAAGATTTTAGCTCTGGGTACATTTTATAGCAAATACCAAAGCAGGTTTCAGAGAAAACACATTTTTTCTCCTTATATGGTCTAGCTGTAAGTCTCAGTGGATACATTTTACTGGGGTGCTTATTCTGAGCCCATGTAACACAAATAATGAGACTTGGGCTATTTGTGAAAATTTCAAAATGATCTAAAAGTTGAACATAGATACCCAAGTATTCACAATTGAAAGTTCCTGAAGAAAAACCTCAACCTCTAAATACTGAGGATGTAAAAATTCCTTGTTCATAAAGGAACTGTGTTACTTTCTTCTGAGAGGTTACTTCCCAACACACCAGCTGACATGGCTGGGATTGAAGCCCGAGCAGAACTGAGCCCACAGCTGGAGGTTGAGTGCCACAGCGCTGCCTCCTCCCCAAAGCCAGCACAGCTGCACCAATGCAAATGAAGACAGACTCTGACAACATATTTTTTTACTTTTATGCATCAGCATAAGCTATTATTCCTGTATCTTTAATATTGCCCCTTGTCTTTGTTATGTGGACTGTTTGAAGTAAAACACAGTAAAATTAAAGAAAACAATTGACTAAATCCCAGGCTTGAGTTTTAACCCAGTCAAAATCCTACATTTCTGTCAGCGTAAGGAATTAGAAATGTGTGAGGCTGAGGGGCCAGTAGGCAGCAAAAGCTGGACCTCCCTCATATGTCAAAGGGCCAGGTCAAACTCATGCTAATATGGGAAAGGAATGGAGAAGTTGGGACAAAGAAAGCATGAAACAGGCTCCAAAAACCTGGGCTCATTTCTCCAGACACCCTTAAGTGTAACACTAGTGACTTTTGCTTTTGAGGGAACTAAGTGTGTTGGCTTTGCCTGGACAGATTTCAGTGGCGGGGGGCTGTAGGGGTGGCTTCTGCAAAAAGCTGCTAGAAATTTCCCCTAAGTCTGATAGAGCCAATGCCAGCCAGCTCCAAAGAGGGACCTGTCACTGGCCGAGGCTGAGCCTGTCAGTAGTGATAGGAGAGGAAGGCCTCTGTGAAAACGTATTTAAGAAATGGGGAAAAAAGAACTGCACCACACAACAACTGGCAGAGAAACAGACGAGTGAGAATATGTGAAGACACGAAGGTCAGTCAAGAAGGGGGGTGGAGGATGTGCTCCAGGCGCCGGAGTAGAGATTCTCCTGGGTCGTGGTTAAGATCATGGTGAAGCAGGCTGTCCCTCTGCAGCCCATGGAGGTGACGAGGGTGTAGATGCCCACCTGTGGCCTGTGGAGGACCCCACACTGGAGCAGGTGGATGCCTGAAGGGGGCTGTGACCTCAAGGGAAGCCTGCACTGGAGCAGGTTGCTGCCAGAGCCTGTAGCCCATGGAGAGAGAGAAGCTCATGCTGGAGCAGGCTGGCTGACAGGACTTTTGTGATGCCACGGAGGACCCGCACTGCAGCAGTTTCCCCACAAAGAACTGCACCCCATGGAGAGGACTTGTGGTGGGGCAGAACTGTCTCTAATGGGAGGACTCACGTTGGAGAATGTGCGTGAAAACCATCACTTGTGAGAGGGACTCCATAACAGTCCAGGGGAAGAGTGAGGAGTCCTCCCCTGGAGGAAGAAGGAGCAGTGGAGACATCGGACGAACTGACCCCAACCGCCATTCCTTGTGCCCCTGCGCCACTCAGGGGGATAAGGTGGATAAGTTGTTAAGCCCAGGATGTTAAGCCCAGGAAGAAGGGAGGGGTGGGGGGAAGATGTTATTTTTAAAACCTGCTTTTATTTCCCATTACTCATCTCTGATTTTGATTGTTAAATGAATTTAACTAATTTCCCCAAAATCAAGTCTGTTTCGCCCAGGACGGTAGTTGCAGGGGATCTCCCTTGTCCTTATCTCAAACCATGGGCCCTTCATTATATCTTCTCCTGTCTAGCTGAGAAGGAGGAGTAATAGAGCAGCTGCGGTGGGTACCTGGCCACCAGCCTGGGTCAAACAACTACACTAGCTTACCCAAGGGAGACTGTCCCTCCCTTAACAGCAGCAGGCAAAGCCACAAATGTGGTTTTCCAGCCTCTGGAACATGCAAAGTAAGCAGGAAGGCTATTGTAGGTTTATTACATCCGGCACACCGCTCCCACAGGCAAAGTTCATACCTAGTATCAGGCCTGCTTGTGTTAGAGTCAGCATCTCAACAAAAAAAGGTGCAAGGGCATTTTGAACAAGTCCTCTGCGAAATTTCTCTTCACCATGCAAGACCAAAGACACAGGACCATGAGTTTCACAATGGGCTGTAAGCTGATTATATATTCATGGTAGTGTGTATTCTGGTTAATAGTCTGTGCTCAAGATCACTTTAGGGAATCTTCAGTTCTGCTGTACTGGCATGGTTATGGCACAGCCATTTTGCTATGTCCATATGTATTTTGTAGGAAGAAGGTAAAATAGGACTGCTGCCACTGTAATCAATCCAACCACAGCATCAGTTTCCTGAATGATGTACACCTTGATAACCCTGAAAAGTACACCTCAGGAGTCGATATATAAATCGGGAAACCAGCAGAAGGGAACACAATTTCTGTCCATTCTTACTATTATGCACTGTAATATATATATAACTTAGTGGAGAAATAGAGCCAACAAAGTGTTATGTCATGTCACTTCTCCAAGGTTACATTGGAAATCGGTGGCAGATACTTTAGATGTTTACTTTAAATAGAGCCACTGTAATTTTCCCCATAGGCAACCGTATGTGTAATGGCAAAAGTTGGGTTTGAATATCACTTCCCCTGGCATTAAATCAGAGACAGAAATGTAAGCCAATGGGAATTACGTCCCTGATACTGATGCCTTTAGAAGTCTCCTACTCACCTATCAAATTCTGGGGTGATTAAGGGGAAGGGCATGTAATATCCTAAAGCTCTGTTTGTTTGCGTAAACAACTCCCAAAGTTCATCTACAGTTTATCTCTTTTTATAACACATTTAGACAGCCATGTTTTTTGGCAATTTTCAATTTTCCAACTGCCAGGCATATTTCTGCACTATAACACCTGCTCTCTTCCAGTTTTGACTCTGAAGAACTGGTGACATGTGTCAGCAGACACTTGTTCTGTCTCTACCTGGAGCTTCAGGCATGGATATTTTTGGTTGAAAAAAGTACCCTGATCCTGGAGAAGATGATCATTCTAGTATCATGGAAATTTTTCACTAGCAGTAAAGAAAGTATTTGTAAAGGTATTTTGTCAGGACATTTGGAGACGACTTCAAATAGGAAACAAATTTAATCAAATTTATATCGTTGCATTAAAGGAAAAATATGCATCTATTTTCTAAATTTATTGGAGCTACTGATTTACACCAGTATAAAAATGCCAGAATTGGATCCACAGATGCAAGGTCTCATCTTTCTGAAAGAACAGGGAATAAATGCCCTGGGGACACAGGAAAAAAAGTTTAGTCTTTCAGAGAAATGTAAAACTTAAGGAAATCTTGGGATTCAAATACAACAATATTTTTTCCAGAATATTAATATTTCACCAAAGTATTCTAAAAGAGGAACTGTGAATCTGCTGTTGGTTTAAGTGAGATTTGAACTGATAGACAACCTGGAGGTGTTCAAAAACCAGTGCAGACATGGCACTTTGGGACGTGGTTTAGTTGTCATGGTGGTGTTGGGTTGACAGTTGGACTTGATGATCTCAGAAGTCTTTTCCAATCTTAATTATTCTATATCCAGGTTGTTGCCACATAAAAGCAAAATCTTATATTCTTCTTACTACTGGTCTTCAGAATTAGGTGCTACAACATACAGAATCTTGATAATCAGTGGTGTTGTCTGGCTCTGCCCTGCCTGACTCGCACACACTTCTGCTAGGGGATGTGGATGTGTTCATCTGCATTTACTCACTCACTGCTGAGGCAGACTTTACCCACCAGGCCAGTAACTGAGCGGGGAGAATCTGCTTCTTCTCTTGGCAAGTATAATTATTGCATTTCCTTGTCACACTGAGTTATTCGATTTAGCAAGAAACAGAACACTTATTTCTTTGGCTAGGTGTTATCTTTTGGCGATTGACAGATGTCCATACTGATTTTATTAACTTTCTCAGTGGCTTTTAAAACAGTGAAAAATGGAGAGCTGTGAACTTCTCTGCAATACCTGGTGTGAAATAGATAAGCAGCTCCAATCACTCCCTTCAGGCTGGATGCAGAAGGACATGAAAAACATATCTCATTTCTCATTGAGATTTCTCTGTACTGAGGTTTGCAGGGGTCCTCATGGTTCCCCTTGCTCATCACAGATTCGAAGACCGTGGGGAGCTTCTAAAATGATTTTGTACGCTTCAGTATACTTTCATTTCAGATTTTCAAAAATTGCCTGTGCAATGGCTCCCTAAATGTCCCAAAAGGTCTCAGCTTTGATTTGCTTTGTTGATGCCTGACAGAATTAGGATGGGGAAAGCTCCAGTCATATGCAAGTCAAACCACTGTGAGAAATCAATGGAGTTACAAGTCCTGTGCAGAGGTTATTGCCACTTTTTGTCTCATGAGGTTCAGCCTCACCTTTTCTGATTTCTGAGAAAGCAGCGAATCTTTCCCAATTACTTCCAAGATGTATTCAAAGTATGAATTCAGTGTATTAAAATTCCCTACTACTTTACAATAGTACTGTTACTCAGTGTAAATCAAACTGTCTACTCATCTTTATTACATACAAGGCTGAGAAAGGTATAAGTAAGTGTGAGTTAAAACCTGAACAGATCAGATTTAAGTGTGATTTTTTCTTTTTTACAGGGTTGAGTCAGTAACATTTAAGAAAACCCAGATGATCTTTTCTTCCCCTAAGGGAGATACAAAACCAGAAGAAACTAAAAAAGTCAGTCTCATGCTAAGATTTGAAATGACAAGTTTAAGTCTCAAATTATTATACTTTTAATGTCCAAACTGCAAATCCATTGAAGAAAAAAAAATATTTCTCAATCAGTTGCTGAAAAATTTCTTACAGAAGTTGCTGAGAGAAAAGAAGCAAAAGGGTCTTTTCCTAGTGATTTGAGAATAGTCTTTACAGTTACGGAAATTCACTGTGACAGGGTGATATGCTTGACCATATCTTATCATAATAGTTTCTAATATGTGTAACTTAACTTTTAGGTAATGGAGGATAAATTAGGGCAGCTTAGAAACTCCTCAAAAATACCTTGGGCCTGACTCTCTCTTTAATCAGGACACCAGGCAAAGCTACGTATTAATCTCACATACATTGGTTATCATTTGCTTTAGACATATCTTGCTAACTACAAAATAAATAATGATGACAACATCCTCTGGAAGGAATAAGTATTTGGCTTAAATCAAGGTTAAGTAATTTAAGTGTTCAAGGTTACTACACCTGCAGAGTGTGCTGGACAAACAAAAGCTTCATTTAATACTGAATATCATGAGCTTACTATTTTTTTCTTGCTCATAAAATAAATTTTATTGCCTAATCTCTGATTCCCTTTTAGGGCTTTTCCTCAGAACGGTGTCCCTCTACTAGTTCAGATAGCAGAGCACAGCCCAGGCACAGAGATGAACTGTTCTCACTGGAGAACAGGTTAAGCGAACAGAGTGCTAACATGATAAATTTCATTAACACACTTACTTGTAAATGGTCACCTTTGGAGAATTGACATTTGTGGCACTCAGTCGTTTCATCACAGGCTGAATGAAACAGAAAACTGAGCTCCACTGGACATTTCAGATGAGGTTTTCATAGTGGGAGATCTACTGTTTGTAGGAACTGCCTATGTTCAGTGTGATAGAAATACCATGAGTTGCCTGCACTCTCAGCACAGCCTCTCACGGACAAGACAGGAATATTCAGTGACTGTTGGTGCACATCTATGTACTCAAGCTTTCCTCACCTACGGCCGCGCGCTTCCAATGGCCGGGTTAGACAAGGGTCACTCAGCAAACCATGTTCATTCAAAATGCATTCTGAAACCCGGAGGGAGAACCCAGAGTGCTGGCAGCTGCAGACTGGAAGATGTTATCTGATAAACTAGGTTGTTGGGAAGAGATATTTGACATTAGACAAGGTGATTAGCATCATTCTCTTCAAGTCAGACTGTAGCGTGGTCATTTTTCTAGAGCACAGAGAATGAAGCCAGCCTACACCTCTCAGAAGACTCCTCGCTGACTCTGATACCTGCTCCTCATGCATCTCAATCTCAGGGGCTCCAGCTCCTTGCCACATTTCAGATAAAGCGCTCTATACACCAATCATTCTGACTTTGTCCCCTCTCTGGTGTCTAATCCACATAATAAAGTGCTTGAAAAACATTATCATCACAATCATGCAAAATGTATACAGGCTGTGATATACAATTACAGAATATACATCGAATGAAGCTTTCATACGTGGCTAGAATACAAATTCTTTTTCTGGGAGTGGGAAGAGGAAAGGAACAGTCTCCTCACACCCACTCTGCATATTTCCGGTTTGTTTCTGATTCATGCAAATTAATGAATATTAAATTGGGTCCACTCAGGAAACTTTTATTCAAAAACAGTAAAACCAAATGAAGTGAAAAATATTGTTTTCTGATTGCTTACCTGGAACACCGCGGTGAGCAGTTTCCTATTCAACTGGGTGACTTTTGGTATGTTTTTTGCAGGTTTTTTTGGGGTTGTTTTGGTTTTGGCAAACAAGTAGTCTTCAGTGTTTTTACAGCAGTGGCTATTACAGAAACTATGTCTCTTGCACTTCTTATCTTGGAGGGTGGACAAAATAAACAAACTGAAAATAATACTACAATGAACAGTAAATGATGAATGGCTTACAGTACAAAAAACAGTGTAAAAAGGAAGACAAGCTTAAATATTGTTGTGTATGAAAGGGATGAAAATAATACAAGGATGAGAATAAGTAAAATGATAGGCTGGAACATCTGGGAAAGTAAATACAAAGACAAAGAGAACAGTCGATTAATGGAATAGCAAGTCCAAAGTTTCAACAAAATAGTGAATCAGACAAGGCTTGTGGAGGGACCAAGTGCCCATTTCCCATTGGCTTCAGTAGGAGTTCTGCATGGTCAAGCCCTGAAATGTCCAATTTAACTATTGCTGTTATTTGTCTAGAGAAAATACTAATCAGTTTGATTTAAAGTTGTATAAGTCCATGCAGTGTGCTGCCATTAAGCTAATGGGAGCTCTACAAGCTCAGCACTATTGCTAGATCAGAAAGTGAGCATGCTAAATGCCATTTCTGTTTGATTTCATGCAATACATGTATAGTAATTGATTAGCTTTAAACTCACTGCGTCTGTGACTTTCTGATACAAGGAAACAAAAGACTAATTAGTCAGCATAGGAAAAAGAAATCATAGCTTTCAGCTTTACCTGGCAACTACTTTGGCTGTAAACTAGCAGGAAAACACAAAATAAACTAACACAGCAAGAAACTTACTAAAATATTGGATAATACCATGAGCAATAACAAGATTTGCCAACTATAAGATTGCATGATAAGATAAAGGTAAATAATTTTCATTTTTCAGGGCATAAGACCTTGAGTCATCAAGGAATTTACTCCCCAAAACCTCTCTGGAACAATTCTGCATGAAATGAACTACAGAAAAGATGCTTGTCACTGCTGCCTGTAAGCAGTGACCCATAGGCCTTCATGAAGATGCAATCAGTTACAGCAATTCCAATATTCATATTACCATATGGCTCTGTGACTCTGTATAGCATGGTTTATTTTTCTCTGTGGTTTGTCATATTCTCTATAATTTTGGAAATTTAAGGCTTACTCCCATTTAAAATTAGTAAGATTTTCTTTTTATTCATTTAACAGGAACTCAACCTGAGATTGAAAAACAAGTCATGTTCGTTTATGTGCCAAAAATGCCGCCTGCACTGCCTTTACTCGCGATGAAGGCACAACTCTGGCAAATGCAGTTGCAAAGCCAGAAAGGAGCAAGATCTTCCACCTCCTACAGCATAATTCTTTTAATTTCCAGGAGACCAGACTTACTCATTGTTCATATACAGCCCCATTGGTAGAAAAGAGATTTCATATGGCCAAACGAGGATTTAAAATAATTTAAGAAATAGAGATTTTTGTCCACGGTCTAGAATAAAGAATTTTCATGTGCCATACATCAAATCTGAGGCTTAATTCACTTTGCAGAGCCTTTTTACCTGTAGGCCGTAATAAGTAAAAGTCTACCTGACTCACTGACAAAGGTTCATCTGCACTTCGATCATCCGAAGACTTTGGAACTTCAAGTCTGTCGATGAAAGCCTGGAGCTCTTTCCTGAAGGCCTTCATCTGTGCATTGATCCGGTAAAGGAGCTCATGCTCGCGTATTCTGCTGCCATCGTCTTCCTCATCCATCAGTCCAAAGAGGTCCCCGTTAGCTACATAAATTCTCGCCTCCGTTATGATGGTGCTCGTGTCAGAAATTAAGCGATCTATTGTCTTGCCCAGCCGCTCAGCCTCAGAGCGAATGTCCTTCATCTGCTGCCTGTCGGTGAAGCTTTTCTGCCACCCAGACGGTGTCGGATAAAAAGACCTCGTGGGTGTCAGGCACCGGATGTTGCGGACCTCTTCGGAGTCGCTTTCCCCGCCGATGGGGCCTTCCCTTTTGCGGTGGGGGGGGCGGGAATCGTCATCACTCTCTTTTTTTCCTGCGTCGCTTTCCGCATCGCTGTCCCTGGGACTGCCGCGGATGCCGAGGTGAGAGGCCAAGTCATAGCGTTGCATGTTGGACATTAAGACTCTGTTCTCATACTGGAGCTGCATGACTTTGCCGCTCAGCTCATTGATCTGCATTCGTGCAGCTTTCAGCTCCTCCTGTAATGCTTCTGTCTTGGCATTATCATGGTGCCTAGAGCTCTCATGGGCCCCTGACTTATACTTGTATTTGTTCAGCTCAGCTGTGATGCGCTTGTTTTGTTCTTCCAAATCAGCTAAATTTCGTCTCAGCAATTCTGTTTCATCTTCTACTAGCTGCAAATGCTGCCGTAATTCTGACAGGGATTCACTCTGCTCTCCCAAGAGCGGGTTAGTGGTCCCTGAAAAATCATCTCCTCTTAAATCATCAAGCTCTGCTTTCAGTCCTCTGTTTTCTACTTCTAGTTCTACTATTTTCCTCCCAAGAATGTTAGCTTCCTCCTCCACAAGTCTCAATCTAAGCTTGAGTTCAGCTTCTCTTGTGGTAGGTGGCCCACCTGCTTCACCTTTTGGCAAGGGACTGTCCAAATCTCCGTAAAACGATCTGTATTTTTGCAGCTCATGTTCAAATCTGTCTTTCTCTTTATCAATCTTAGCCATTTTCTTCCTCATTAAGGCTGCTTCTTCTTTGACAAACTGTAGCTGGCATTTCAGGTCTTCATTATCCTCCTTCAAAAAAAGAAAAAGCAGTATCTGAAGAAACTTGATCTAAAACAGGAGACCTCCAGTGGATGGTCTTAAATTACAAGATTAACAATCACAGGTATATAGTTTTAGACACTAAAAGGCAGAATCATAGAATCATAGAATGTTAGGGGTTGGAAAGGACCTCGAAAGATCATCTAGTCCAATCCCCCTGCCAGAGCAGGATCCCCTAGGGCAGGTCACAAAGGAACACGTCCAGGCGGGTTTTGAAAGTCTCCAGAGAAGGAGACTCCACAACCTCTCTGGGCATCCTGTGCCAGTGCTCTGTCACCCTCACAGTAAAGAAATTTCCCCTCATGTTGAGGTGGAACTTTCTATGTTCTAACTTAAACCCATTATTTCTTGTTCTATTGCTGAGCAGCACTGAGAAGAGATTGTCCCCTTCCTCTTGACACCCACCCCTCCGATATTTGTATACATTAATAAGATCCCTTATACGTTAACAAGATTTTACTGCCCTCATTTATTCATTGATCAAAAAATTAAAGAGAGGGACATAAATACTTAAATTTAAGAGGGGAAAAGACTATTTTACTTTTGACTGAAGTTTGTGGTCCCCAAAAAATACATTGGGGAAGCTTATAAAAAATCATATTTTCTAGGCATGCAGTACTGTAACAGACTTTACAGTGCTCAAAAATCCTGAAGTCGGCACACAAAGGGCCTATACCTTGTTTCACTGGTGCTCCCATTTAGTTATTTTGCCTAAAATACAGAGTTTGTGAAAGCTGGTGGGTTCTGGTGCAGCACCAGTGGTTTGTTTAGGTGTTCCTTGACATAGTGTTGTCTGACTGCAGATCTGGGGTAAGAGCTCTCTGTTTCACAGTGTACAGAAAAACAATGAGAAAAGCAAACAAGCAAACAAAGCACAAATCTACAAATCACGTAAGTCGTTTCCATAGTGTTCCTGAAGCCTCCACATGAGAATCCAGGCTACTGTTATTACAACATACCTCTGTCGGCGTCTGCTGTGACTTTTTTTCTGATTTTGGTAGGTCTTTGCTCCCTCTTCTTTTCAGAGATTGCTGCAACAACACCACAATGAGATGCACTGAATATTTCACTAAAACGTCTACAGTTCAGTCACTATTTTAAAATATAGCAAGTCAAATGCAACTATGAAAGAATCAATTTCTTGTAATCCTTGAGATACCAAATACAGAGGGGAGATACAACTGCCTAAAAATGACACAGCAATGTTATAAAAGTAAAGTACTGCTTTAATCAGCCTGTTACCTTTTTTGTTCAACACATTTTAAGACTAGTGCATAATTAATTTTTAACACTGTCAAGAGAGGTAAGAAAGCAAGTACCCCAAGGGGTAACTTACACATGGAAAAGCTGAGGCAAGCAGCGAGCCCAGCTTGCCCAATTTATATTAGCCCTAATGAGGCCATGGCACTTAAGGCTGCATCTAGCCAGCCCTGCAGCCTTAGCCTTAGCCTTTGTGGTAGGGAAGTTACATGAGACATTGTTTCTGAGATCCTGAAGTTGACCTGAGCGTACATCTTCTCTGCGTCCTGCTGAAAGGCTTCAAGCTTGCAGTGTGTTATGGTCACACCTCTGTAGGTGTACACTGTAGACGAACTCTGTACAGACACACTCACATATCGATCTGGTCAAGAGGTTTGTTCTGTTTTCAGAATATATTCAAGTAAATACAAGTTAAAACTGCTTGGACTAGAAAGTCCTAGTGAGAAACAAAGCATATTAGCTTAAGAACAGTACCATGCAAAACACGTGTATGTACCACTACACGAGCAAGCTTCTTTGGTGTCTTCCCATCTGCTGTGTAACCAAAGAAACTCCTGCTTTCAGAGCAGGGTGCACTGGGATCAAAGCCTGCTAGCATATCCAGCAAAAATCTCCTAATTGCTGACAGTAGAAAGTTCGTTGGTGGGCAAGCGGCAGCAATGGAAAGCGACTGCAACCATCCCACTGTCAACGCTCAGTACAGATCATCAAGAAAACAGCAGGAGAGAGGAAAGCAAATGAGAAAATATGTTGCTACATAAAATCCCACTTGCAGCTGTTCCAAATTATTATGTTCCCCAGGTAAAACGTAGGCCTCGAGGCAGGGTAGTGACACAACCAACACCGTCTCCCTCTGAGATGATTCTCTGGTAGAAGGATCCTTTGTGCAGCTGAGAAACATGCATTTCCCTGCAGCAGCCAGGAGAGAATCCAGCTATGTCTAAAAGCTATCCAGTTCCACACAGTGGGAATTAAAATATGTTCATAAACCCCAAGGAACAGAGTAGAGTGGGTGAGTATGCTGTACATAACAACCCTGTGCACTATTCGCCTGCTGGTACCAATTGTTCTCTTTCTTCTGTAGATCATGCCCATAACAAACACTAAGCTTTTGGACTGCTCACTCCAAAGGAAAAGTCAATACCACAGAAATGACTCACGTATAAATCTGAGTAACCACAAAAGATGATTTCTCATGAGGCTTTTTGCTCAAATTTACTATAGAGTTATGCAGGAATTAAAAAAAAACGACCTCAGATTCAGAATGAGAACTAAAATTCACAGATGAGACTACCAAGGACTAGAATTAAATTTTTTATGTATCTTGCAGAAACATTGAATGCTCTCAGTAGACAAAACAATAAAACAAATCAAAGATATGATAGCTAGATAGCTGGATTTTGTGATTCTATAGCTGTGAATCAAAGGCTTCTAAAGGAATCCAGAAAATACACAAAATATAGTTAACTTACTTTTCCCCTTCAAATATAAAGCCAGCAACTTTGGGGTCCAGTCTAAAACCAAAATGATTCTTCTCCAGGGTCACCCACCAGGGGTTTTTTATTGCAGAAATGGTAAATGCATGTGGATGTTTTTTTGCTGCTTTTCTTTTTGAATTAGCAAACTTGTAAAGAGTTAAACTTTCAGAGGAGCAGCTTCCTCCTCTGTACTACTATTAATTATAGCACTATCTATTATCACTTTGAAAAAATCCTTTCAAAATCAGTTAGCACTGAAAACTTCTCCTTGCTCCAGATTCTTGCCAGTACCACCCACTGATAAAATAACTATGGCACAGTTAAACTGTATTTCTGCTTGACTACCTAAATCCCTACTATTCACCCTGCCAAGCTCAGCATCTCTGCAGATATAATGAGGTTCTGAAATGCTGAGCTGCAAATTCTCGTGCACCTTACAACTCTTCAGAAGGTAAGAGATATATGAAAAAGTTTCTCATGACCAAAAAAAAGGGGAAAAAAAGAGAAACCAGAGAGAGCAAAAAACCACTTTTTGTGGTTTTCTAGGCTTGACAACAAAGTAAAATAAAACAAAAAATGTTTTACTCCTTTCTTGATATATCTTTTGAGTTCCTTTTGGTGGTCAGGATGGCAACATTTTAACTGCAATAGTTGTGGCTATGTAATGATGAGGCATTACTTTCTATTCTGCTCGAATTACAACAAACCATCCACAGAGCTTGTATTATTCACCAATGAAATTATGGTGTTTAGCAACAAAATTTTATAGCAGTAAGTAATGAAGAACATGCACAACTCAATTAGCAGGATGTTGTGGGTAAGTGGATTAGGACCAGCTGGAATTGGTATGACCTCTTTTCTTGCGAAAAACACCATGAGACAATTTCTGATCACTAGAGGTTAATATCTCACTTGCGCATCTCAGCTGAGAGATGACATCTGCAAAATCACAGTGCCCCATAACACCATGTTAGAGCACTGAAGCAATACCCACACTGAACAAAGAATGCCACGTATCAAGCCGTGTATCCTGCTATAAATAATACATTTTTGAGAGCTTTCTCACAGGTACATTTCACAATTTACAGTGGCTACTCTTTGTGTCATTTCTTTCAACCCTCACAATTTTCCGCTCTTCAAATCCAGTTTTCAACATTAAACAGTTTATTCCTCTTAACGAAAAGAAATTCATCAAAGCAAAATGAAGAAGGGAAAAAAGTTCAAATAAACATATGGCAAACCCCAAAACAGCAAACCCAACTCCTGCAAGTGCATCTTCATATTATCCCTGCAACTGGACACTATTAAAACTGCCTGCATTTTGCTTATTTTGACATACTAACGAATGTTAAGACAGTGATTCAGCCACCTTCATGTACAAAACTTATTTGTTCAAAAATTTTCATCTTAGATGACCTTTTAGCATAATTCACTAATATTTGATCCCTGTCCCATGTCACAGTATACCACCAAGTATACTGTAGTGCCACTAAAAGCCACCTCTGCTGATTTCTCAACTGTAGCAAAAAAATCTGCCCCTCATATTCTAGAACTGGTTTTGAGAGCTTGTTGTGAATGATAATTTGGGGACTCAGATAATTTTTCTTCCATGTAATTAAAAAAAAAAAATCAACTAACTCTAATGATTACAAATTTAAAAATGACAAAGGTACAGTAAGAAATATAAAAATGTTTTTGTCTTATCTGTAATGCTTACCAGAGAGCATTATGGTTTTAATAACATTGAACTAAGCTACCCAGATGCAGGAGAAAAGAATAAGCAAAAAATATACACAATATTGTTTCTACAATGAGGAGTTTGCTAAACTGCTCAAGTACTAATGCAATATTTCAACAGCACTGGGGATAATAAGACCAGCACCTGGGGCATGTATCACTATATTGTATAATCTCTGCCTACCTCTGAAAGACAGAGAGGTAAGACTGGGTTTGACCTGACTATTCTAGCATCCACTGTAGCCAGCACACGGGGGGCTGCATGTGTGTTCTGGCAACGCTGAGAAGTCTTCACAGCCTAGATTTGACCACAGCTATTGTTTGTATTATATGCACACTGGATCACACGCAACGGGCAGTTCTGTTGTGATGTTCAGCAGCCTCACTTCTCCAATGACCTTCACTGGAGTTTATCCAATGTCTTGCTGGAGATGCTAAGCACTTTGCAAGACCAGATGGTACAATCCTTCTCTTGCCAGCCCTAAACGGCAAAGCAAATGTGCAGTCCTAACATCGCCTGTGATGCTCAGTGCTTCTCAGGTGTAAAAAGACCTGAAATCTGCTCTGAGAATAGCACAATGCAGAAATAATAGCATCACACTCCAATGAGTAGGAAAGCTGCAAAATTAACTCAAATTCTCACCACCTGACCTTAAGCTACAGTAAATGTCTCAGCAATTAATCAAGAAGGCCTAAGCAAAATGTACCAAGATTTTTCAAGAGACTTCGGTTTGATTATTTCAAGCCTGATCTGGGGGTGGATGATCTAAAAATGAATGTAGGCAACCACCAGAGGAATTCCTGACACGCACAGAGATTTATGGGTGCACAGAGCCCTCCTAACAGCCCTTATCCCTCCTCACAGAGCAGGCTAAGGCAGAGGGTGCGCAGCTTCTTGCATCTCCACAGCTGCAACTGAACCTTCTCATCTGTACACAACTCCACTGTACAGGGTTATGGTTAGCTGCCTCCCAGCTGCTGTGACAGGTCTGCAGAGCCTTCAAAAATCAGAGCAGGCTTGAAAAGTAGCTGAATATTGAACAACTTTTGGGCTGCACAAACTTGCCTCTGTCTGGCGCAGAGTGACTATGACCAAGGAAATGGCAATTTGCCCTAAAACTCTCCCTGCATTTTCCCTTCACGGTTGGGTAGCACATGGAGCTGGATTAAAACAGATGCAAACCAGATTTTTTTTAGTTTACTGCCACTGACTCTAATTCAATGTATTAGAATATGTAGTAAAAACTAAATGGACACTATCAATGCTGACAAATTGAAAATGCATATTTTCCTCCAAAAAAAAAGTCTTTGTTTTTAAAATGTCTCCCTCATTATGCAACACAATCAGTGCAGTTTGCCAGCAACAAACTCTAGAGGCTGCCTTTGTCTGTCCTTGGCACCCGTACATAGAATGATACAAGCCTTTACTCCTTCCACGCCCCTTTGAGTGCAGGAAGAGTCCTGCATATTTCAGTATTCTACTCGCTTGCAAAATTAAGGCAGGAAAGAAAAAGTAGAGAATAAGTGAAATGCAGTGAAGCACAGCACCCGTCTATCAAAGAAACACTAAGCATATCCCTACTATCTCTAGTATGCTCTCTTCATATTAAAACTGGTGTACTAAAAAACACTGCTGAGGAACAATACAAAATGAAAGCAATCTTTACTACTTCACCTTGGGGAGAAAAATAGTTCTTATGTAGTCTTTCAAATGTCTTCATACTGCAGAAGAGAAAAGAGGAGCTGCCCTCCAATATTTGTATTAGTTTATTTGCATTTGTTTAGGAGGTATTTCAGTTATTTTTGTATTGTTTACCATCATACATTTGCCAATTAAATTAGAAAAAAAAAAGGAGAGAAAAGATACATAACATTTCTACTTTACACAGAGAAACCCTTTGCATTTTGAACCAAAACTCTATTGCTAGAGTTAATAATGATAACTCTGTGGCATAACCAGGTGACAGCATTATTTGCAATGCATAAAAAAAAGCAACACATTTACATTTCCATTACATTAGCTTCCTTCTTTTTCTATTTTAAAAAAAAACCTGAGCAGTAGAAGATAAAAGCTGCCTTTTCAAAGCTACTCATATGACGTGGCCAAATAGCTGGCCAAGGTCTGATACTTTGCTTTCTGTGACTGCACACTCCCTGATCCACCAGGGTATCATAAAACAGCGGCAGCGGCTTCTCTGAAGAGGAGGAGGTCTCCTGCCATTTGAACCTTTCAAAAGATGGAAGAGCTATACATGCTTAGCTCCCCAGCACTATCCAGCTAGGCCTCATTATGGATGGAGAGATCAGAGGCAGCTTATACTCAGCTCCCTAATCCTGAAATGCAAAAGCAAATCTCAGAACACTATGCAAGCTTTGGAGAGAAAGTGCTGGAATAAGGTATTTTGTTGCAAAGTGATGCTAGTTAAACCTATTTCCTAGGGCTTCTTGAGTTGCTGGTTTTAATGTCAGCTCAGCTGTTTGTCTTTTCTGGGTGAAGACAGTAATTTTTTTGTCAGGGTTTGCACAATGTTGAGTACAATGCACTGTCCCAGTCTTTATCTGGGACTGTGAGCATCACAGAGAGTATGTCAACATAGTTCAAAACACCACCACATATCAATAGCAGTAATGACAGTCAAAGACATGGATATGACAATTATGAATTAAATATCTATGAGATTTTGCAAAATCTGAAGAGCTTTCTTTCTCACACCTATTATGACATGAAGAGTTTTTTAGTCTTCTTAGAAGAATATCTCTTGGAAGAATATTCCAAAGAAATTTCATGAGAATGGGAAAGTGCAAGCAACTACATTAGGTTCATTGCCTTGGTTACGAAAATGCACATATATAAACCAAAGTGTAGTTACCACATCCCAACAAAAAAGCTTAGTCTGAAAAGGAAAAGTAATGAGAAGGAAAATAGTGATTCTGCACACAATGTGCACTTCTACACTGCTTGGTGGAAATACATACAGAAGCCAGTTCTGCAAAGTCGTGGGCTGATCACACAAGTACCTTTGTGTTCAAGCTCATTCCATACTGAAGAGCTGTATGAAATGCACAGATGTTCTTACAGTTCCTCACCTGGACTCACAGGGCATCAAGAACACGCACACCTGTGTAGGTTTATAGGCACATATCTGAGAAAGGAGCTTTGCGGCTCATTCTATGAGACTGTGCATCTCAGACAATACCTTCAGTTACAGGGACGCCTTACCAAAAAAAAAAATGTATTTCAGAATTCATTTGGCGGGATGCAAACATTAAAGATCAATTCAGGTAGGAAAAATTCTGAAATCTGCACATGGTCTAGAAACCTGAGCAGTGAGCAGAAGCTTTTCTGTTAATAGGGAAAGAAATCTGTCTCTCACATGTCAGCAGTTACCACTCTTTCCTCTGACTATAAGGAGCAGTCTTCTGTTAGTCTTTGTCTCTTCTTTTGTCTGTGTTTACAAAACTAGCCATTTGTAAATTGCAGGAAAAGTATTTGCCATAATACATCATATGGAGAAGCTTCCAAGGTGTTTGGAAACTTAAGTTACTGAAAATGGAGGAACAGACTGTGCAATGCTCTGAAGTTATGCCAGCGTGATCCTAAGTTTTGTTGAGCAGCTCATGTAAAGAAGGTGCTCTGAAAAAATAAACGATGGAAGGTAGAAGCTAAAATGGAAGGGAGGCATTTTAGCAGTTCGGGCATCCCACAACTACCTTTCTCATCCTGGTATCAGTCCGCTCTCACCCTGTGCTTTTCCTGGTATTTTGACCATGCAAAGATGGAGATGAGAGGAAGGAGAATATTGCCGTGCCAAGAACAGTGCCTGTAAGTCTCAGAAGACCTGTGGCTGACCCCTAAGACTCATCCTCCTAAATGACGACTCCTCCCCTTAAATTAAGCTTGCTCAGGTTCCTAAGGGAAATGCTT
The DNA here is from genome assembly GCA_020746105.1 of Trogon surrucura. Taxonomy (NCBI): domain Eukaryota; kingdom Metazoa; phylum Chordata; class Aves; order Trogoniformes; family Trogonidae; genus Trogon; species Trogon surrucura. Next base: position 60,902,697 of record CM036618.1, read on the forward strand.
ATTCCCAGGCAGGGAATGGACTGTGGCTCTTAGGCTCACTTAAAAACTGCATGTAGAGGTTAACTTAAGACTGTTGAAAGTTCCCTTTGCTAGAAATATGAAAACATCATTCTGAAATTATGTTTGACAGTCTTCAGCTTATTATAAATATTTGATCACTGGGATGCATTTTTAACTAGCTATCATGAACAAACATCCGACTCATCAGCATTTATCATAAATGTCACTGAACCAGCAAATCACCTGCAAATTAATGTCACAGCAGTCCTAACAGGGTTACGCAAGAATCAATTCTTGGTCCTACGCTAATTAACATCTTTTGCCACTGCCGGAAAAAAACATAAAATAACACTGGATAAAGACTGTAAATAGAGCAAAGGTTGGAGAAATGTTAAGTTCTGAAAAGGACAGTCACTGATACAAACCTTGATGTGTTCAAACAATATCTTTTTCAATAAGACTAAATAGGAAGATACACATGTAAGAACAAGGAGTGAAAGCTATGCTAAGACAACAGGAAAACAGCCTAGAGAATAGAATAGATCTCTTGAAAAGCCACATCTCTGAAAAAGACTACAGGGTCATAGAGGATAATCAGCTGAAATAATGTCCAAGTGTAATTTTGTGACCAAAAGGCTTAAATCATTTGTAGAATGCAGATGTTAAAACTGAGGTTCACTGTGTAATAACTAGAAAGGGACTTGCCTCTCCACAGAGTCAAACCACCCTCAGACAAGTGGAATGAATCACTTCCAAGTAGCGCCCACCTTCCTCCTTTTAGGGAGGCCAAATTCCTAACTTAGGTTAAATGCTTGATTTTTAGACGTCTAAGTTATATTAACCCTAAGAATGCAGACTTAAAAAAAAGAAGAACAAAAAAAAAAAACCCTCAAATAAAATATCTGGGGTTATTTTATGACCCATGTCATTCAGGAGGCCAGATTGGTTGATCACATTATACAGTTCTGGACTTAAAAATTCTGAATGCATGAAACCTGACAAAGGATTGGAAACTCAGCAACAATGTTCTTACATGCACACTACAAGGAAAACAAACCTTTGAGTGTATCTACATGTACCATCAAGACAATGTTCCAGTGCAAAACTCTTTCTGGGGCACTTTTACTTGTGCTTCTGATTAATCATTTAATCAAAGATCTAAACTGCCAGCATCGGTAAAAATTAAAATAATTCAGCGAAGACTATAATACAAAACACTCTGAGTAATTAGGCCAGTTGGATGTTATCATCAGCCATGCTTCTACAGGGATGTAGAAACCTCTCATTACACACAACACTGAAGGAAACAGATGCATGGTAAATACCTTCTAAGTACAAGAACTCATTTGTGACCTAACCAAAGAGCTCAGTTATTATCCTAACCTAGAATCATTGCTATGATAGCCAAAGTCAGTTAACACAATCATACAATTAGGATCAGACAAAGCAAAATAAAATTGATACCCACAGGTCTCATTCTACTCATCTCGATGTATGCTGTTGTTAATGCTAGTAATGGGGAAAATTTGTCCAAACATCTCAGCAGAACCAAACACTTCTGCAAAGCACACCTGCACACCTAAAAGGTTAATCCCTCTACTTCAAAATAATGCCCTCTACTTCAAAATAAGAAATGCAGAGCTTGGAACTCAACTATGGAGCATTATCAAAATCTGAATCTGCCTGAATGCCAGGGGGTTGCATTTCTTGATATTACAAACATTGCTGTAAGCGAAAAATAAACCTCCAGGTTGTAGTGAACAAAGATCAAAAGCCTGGTGTTCTTGTTCCTGGCCAGTATTGATTCCACACAATTCAGAAGAGCAGCCGGGCTGATCCCAGAGCTCAACACACCTATAGCTGGGTGTTCTCCCTGTCAAGAGACCCATCTCTAACATGCGATGACATGTAATATAGAATACGTCTATAGATGTGTGCAAATGAGAGGGCCTAAAAGAAGGCAGCTCAAAGCACTCCTTTCTCCTCTCCAAAGTGTAGTACCTGCTCCTGTCCAGCCCAGCCACAGAAGCCATCTGTTGGGCAGTATTCCTCACCACTGTACCACGTATACTTTCTTTGCTGTACTTCGTTCTTTGTACATCACTCCACTTACTGGATGTGAGCCATCTGCCTGACGGAAGGTTTAGCACTTTGCACATCTGTACTGTGACAGGAGAAGGTTCTTCTTTCTCACACTGGCAGCTGAGTTCAGCCAAAACACAGGACAGCATGTACCTCCATGGAGCTACTTTCTGCTTACTCTCCAAAAACTGGGACAAACTACGTAGGGCTGGGAGGCTCTGCCAAAGAGCCATCAGGAACGGAGGCACCTGAAACAGGCACTGGGAAATTCTATGTGCAGAATAACTAATAAATCTACTAGGCTACATAGTGCCCAGGCCTTTTAACTGTAGACTTGCTAGCTGTGCCAGAGAACGTAAACACGGAAAATAGTTTCATGTGGGGTTGCTGAAGAGTTCAGTTTAAGACTATGGGAAAGACAGCCCTGAAGCCAGCAGTGAGCACACACAATAAACAAAAATACAGCTGTGGTAATTTTCTTTTCAATCTGAAACAAGTTCAGCTTTGACCTGTATCAGCACATTGCAAGTGATGTTTTTCCAGGTGTTTCTTGAAGGGATTTGTGCAGTTAGGCAGTGGACTGAACACAGTGGTATACGGGGCAAAAATCATGTATTACTATTATTCATCAAAGTCCTGATGAGACTTCCAGTAAGATTATGACATTTTGTGTGTATTGATTCTATATGAAAGCATATATCTGGACCTCTGGTTCAGCAGTTTGAAAATGTTTCTGTTCGGTCTCCATAAATCCTTCCAGGCAATAGAAAGCAATTTTGCAAAGTCATCTGGTTTTCCTGTAAATCTAGAGAAATTTGGCCTACCACTATACTCCCCTTCATGATCTTCTAGAAGTACAAAGAGGTTGAATTTGGCCTCTCTGTCATACAATTTCTTTCTTTGAGAAACTAATCAAACCATATACAACAACTTACAAAAAATTCTGAAGACCTGCCAAAAATGACAAAATGGTCATAAATAAAGTTATAGTTGCAATTTAAAAAGCATAATGTATTATTTAAAAATGTAACAGAACAACAGCAAAAGAATCAGTGTGGATCATGTACCATCTATGACCGTAACTATAGATGCAGCCGTGAAAGGCAGCATGACAGCTATCGAAAGGACAGCTAAATCACGGAGTTCATTTTCACACTTGGACTTTTAAGATACTTGGTAATTTTTCCTTTCATTTGATCAATCAAGTTGGTACCTCTAAGCTTAAATTATGAATTTGAACACTTGAATGTCCATTTGAATAAATAAATAGTGAAACTGGGAGTGCAAAGATAAAAACTTGTATTCTGTGATTGAGGACCATTATAGAGGCCTATAAAAAATTATGTTTTTCTCCTAGAAAACCCGTAAACTTCTCGGGCTTACAAACAGCACAATGCCAAAAAAAAAAAAATATTAGGAGATGACTAAATAAACCAAGCAACACTAGGCTCCCAAACTTCCCTCTGTTTTTTGATGTGGTATGGTACTTTGAAGACCTTACTGAAGTCATCAGCAACATCACCTACTTAAGTAAGGAAATACAAAAGGGCTTCTTTTTCCTTTAGATCTCAAGCAAGTCATACCCTAAGGACTTTGTAACAACAGAGATACATCTTTTCCAGCCTGCCCCACTGTGAGTTCGTGCTCACAAACCATTTTCTCTGGTAACCAGTTGCCATGCACCACCTCAGCCACTGTTACCGCACTGCGCATTACTCCCACAGACAAGTGGTCATGCCAGCTGTGTCGGCTTTGTCACAGCTTCTGATTACCCCTTGCCTGCAGTGCTCAGCAGTAGGAATTCACATGGCAGCACCAGACTGGACTTGCTGTTCTGTGTGTCATTTGCCATCTCGTCTGGCTCCATACCAAGCCAGAGACCCTTTGCCCTGTTTTCACACTAGTAAACGAAATGGTCAGGGAGTGTTCTCAGGTCCTGATGCCAACTGGCGCTCCACAACTCAGTCTCTTTTCAACTAAAATGACAAGTCTAAACTTCCCTACAGCTTTCTCCCAAACAAGGAATGCATGACTGCACCCAAACTGTCAATCAGGAATGAGCTCTGCCCCAGGCTAGAGCCCAAATCATGCCCAAGGACTGAAGCAGTGGTAGCCAATCCAGGCCAAAACCATCTGAGGGATGTGCTAGCATCACTTGTCAGTGTGTGGGCCCTTCCTTAGCTTGATTTACTTTACAAACCTAGTTGTTGACTAACACAAGCAAATATGTAGCAAAGAATAACTTTGAGAAGCATGACCCATGCAAAAAAAAATGGTCACAGGTACTGACTTGAGACTAGGATGCAGGGACTCATGTCCTTTCTCTAATGTAGAGTTTCTATGTGTTTGGAAGCTCAGCTCTTATTGTGTGCCTCTGTTCTGGTTTGTTTGGGTTTTTTTTAGATGGTCATTCCTGGTTTTATTTTTATTTTTTACATAGAGCTTACTGCAAAGTGACTGATTTTACCTGAAGACTGTAAGTATTATCCATAATAACAAATTTACAAGAGAACTTGGAAATCTAAGACTGCTCATACTCATCAAAGGAAGGAAGGAAAACAAGGTAATACTCTGCCACAAGGAAGGGACTCCCATGCCCCCATCAAACCAGAGAGGCAGCGTGATGTTTACAGATTCAATTGATCAAGCTTAATTTCATTTTGCGATGGTTAAACTCTTTTGTCTTTTAAACATGTTCCAGATACACTCTTTTTTGACTACAGTTGCCACTCTTTCATTATTAATTTCCCACTAACAAGCCATCCTGGCACTCCTTTTACACATCCTTGCAAATTTTAAGACAATTCAACAGGAATCCACAAAGCAAGACACCAGCTTCAATGACTGCCTGAAAAAAATCCCCTTTAGGCATCTTTACTCACAAAACCTCTTCACAGTGAGATACTTAGGAGGCTTTATTCTTCTGAAATCATTCACTATTTATTATATACGTTTTGGAGTTATATTATTATTGACTATCAGGCTGTTTATGTTCGGTTTTGATAAACCCCCTTGAAGCAAAGGGCTCATGTGAATTGCTGATGGTTGATACATAATTAAAATCTAATTTTATAAGGTTTAAGTGTACATTGCTTCTCAGATACATGTAATTTTTTTCCTGTTTATTACCAGAGATTTTCAGAGAATTACTACAGCAGATTTTGTAACAAATTGATTGCTTTCTGCATTATGATTTTTTTCACATATTCAAAGAACTAAACTGAAGTAAACTCTGCTTATCCGGCTCACTGTGAAATCTGTGGAACTGATCGCAGTGTGCTCCCAGCAGAGATGTCAGAATCACACCCTCACAGACGATGAATAGCATCCCCGCTGAGTACTGTTTTTAAAGGAACAAAATCTTTGGGCAAGTTACCAAAGGTAACAGTATTTCACACAAGCAAGTCTGACAGAAGTAACCAGGGGGTCTGCATCTACAGGGATGTGGCACTTAAAGAATCACTGAGCCACACTAGCAGGCAGAGCACTTTTTGCTTTTTCCTGAGTTTACTCAGGCAGAGACTTGTTTCTCATTTCTCTTTTAGAAAAGTCTCCTCATTATCCTGTTGTTCTTTGCACCAAAGAAAATTGAATTTTTCATGAGGCAACATACTGCGATTCCAGGTCATGGAAACCCTCTGCTTAAAGGTACTTTTAGTAGAAGTGTTGCTGATAGACTTGGTATTTGGGTCCTCCAAAAGATCTAGGAAGGAACCAGGCTTGTGAGAGACCTATTAAATCCTCCCCTGCTGCCATCTGCTGCCAGGAGCACGTAAATTACTATAGCTCTTCAAAGTGTACTACTTAACGGCACTGATCCTACAAAGCTGATCAGCTACACAGCAGATGTACTAGCATCACATCTCTCCCCCCTGTCCCTAATCCATGATCAGCTGTTTGAAACGAGGTTCAAACTTCGAAGAGAAATGAAAACGTGAGGTGCAATTAGGAAACACCTGGGGGACAGCAGGATGGAGGAGACTCAAACTTTCCCTTTCAAAGCAGCACAGCCAAGTATCCATCTCCAGCAACTTGTATGCACGCAGCATGGGCAACAGAAACTAGAAATCTTGAAAAACTACAGAGCTATGACCTCACTGGAATCACAGAGACATGACAGGATAGTTTACATGCCTGAAGTGCAGCCATGGTTTGATAAAAACTCTAAAAGTGAGGAAGAAGGGTTGTGCTCTACACAAAGGAGCAGTTCAATTGCCATGTAATGGTGATGGTCCATCTGTGACCTATGGGCAAGAATCAGACAGAGGACAGAGAAGCATGTCCATACCCTAATGATGGGTGGCATCATTGGTGTATCTTCTACAGATCATCTGATGAATAAGAGGATATAGATTGACTGTTTTTCAGACAATGGTCACATGATTTCTGCAATAGATTGAAAGCAATTTTTGCCACAGATCATAAACAAGCCAATGGGAATCACTCTGATGGATCTCCTACAAAGAAGAAAACATTGGTCAGGGGTTCAATGGCCAATGGTGGCACTGGCAGCCCCAACTGTGAGAAGATGAAGTTTAAGGTCCTGAGAGAAGGGACCAAGACAAACAATGGACAAGGAAGTTTTGATTCTGAAGGCATCTAAAAATATAATCCCGCTGTTGGATATGGATATGCATATGGATATGGATATAGTTGGAAATGCTGCAAGCCACCACCCATTTCCAGTTTCTTACAACCTCACCACATTTTTGATGCTGCAGATTTTCCATGTCAAGTATCTGTCCCAAAATAAGCTATCGAAATTGCTAATATTTTGAAATTTTCAGAAAAATTACTCAGCTCTTTCCAAGAAGAGAAGATCCCGGCTTGTTCATATTAAATTATTCTAGCAACTGTTCTTTTGAGAAGTTCCAGAATGCCCGTGCTGCAGAACAGTTTTATGTCTGTGTACAGACTGGCTAACTGTAACCTTTCAGAAATTTTCCATTCCTATATATTACCAGGTAATTATTTCTTGGGAGTTTACCAGTCTAAATTGCTGAAAATTCTGTATTTACACACTACCACATCCTCTGACACCCCCAGCTATCAATCTGCACATTTTCTTCAGCTGACAGATTACGTTCCAGCTCCAGGCCAGAAGGCAAAGCCTAACTGGTTTGGCATTCTTTTCATCTCCACGTGTGTCTTCATAAAGCTGAGGCTGGGAATTAGAACCAGAAACCTCTTCTCCAGTGCTCACAGTGATATAGTTACTGTTTTCTATCACAGTGAGTGATCCTCCACTGCTCCCAGTCCAGATGCAAAAGAGAAGAGCTAAGGCTTGGAAACAAGGAAAAGAACAGAACAAATCGAGGAAGCTGACAGTTTCATATGAGGGGGTGGAAGAATCCAAGGCAAAAGGACAAATTTCACAGAAGAGAGAAGCTGTAACTAAGAAATGGCGATAATATACTTGGAGTAGAATAAGAGGAAAATGAACTAGAAAAGACTTGAAGTCCGAACAGGAGACAGGACATTCATGAAGAGTTGGAAGGATGAAGGGAGGGAGGGAATGGGCAGCAGAAAGGTAGAACTGGGACTTAGGAGCCAGAAGTCAGCAAAACAGCCAGAACTACAAGACATCAAAAAAAAAAAAAAAAAACCACCTCCAAAAAACCCAGACAGAATCAAGACTGAGACACCAAGACAGAACTTGGAGAATCTAAGGTTTTGTGAGTTACTGGAGAAAGACTGGAAATAAGTGGTGCTGGTTAAATGGCATAAGGGGCTTAGAGAACGAATGGGAAATGAGAAAGGAGAGACACTGGATTTTTATCAGAGCGACACAGAGGGCAAGATGGTATTAGTGATCAAGGGAACTGGGGTGGGACTGACCCTTATCAATTCTTTTCACTGCTCTCCAGTTTTTAGTTGGGGAATGTGTCGGATTTGTTGGTTGTTGGTTTGGGTTTTTTTACAGCAGCTTTTATTGTGAAATTTTCAGCCACCCTCCTGATTGCTGTGCAGCCTGAGCACTAAAGAGATGTGTGGAGAGCTAAGCTGTACATAAGCAGGGCAGGCAAAGGCTGCAAGGGTAAGCAGAAAAGTTTATTTACTTTCCTGTAGTCTCACAGCAGGTTAGTGTCAAAATCCAGAACAGAATTCAGATTCCTCCTCCCAGTTCCCCAGATCCTGATGCCTTCTTCCAGTTCCATGCAGCATACAAAACAGGAGGACTGACAAGACAGGAACCACTCCAGCAAAACACTGACCCGTGTAGGGAGGCATAAACTCCTCTGCCTGCAGTCTCAACTGAAGGGACAAAAGACATTTCTGGGTCACATTGCCGTGGTTATTGCAAGCTAATAACCTATGCTTAGAAGAAGAACACTGTAGCTTGACATCACCCTAGTGTGGCCATAAGAACTGATCTGCCCTGCATCTGTCCAGCTTGGAGCACTAGCAGAGAAATCTCTCTCTATCCAGAAAGACATAAGTCTCTGAAAAACACGGTGCAACCATGTATCTGCATTGCAATGAGGATTTGTAAAGCCCAGGGTCCAGTACATCTATCATATTTCACAGTATCACAGAATCACAGAATCGTTCAGGTTGGAAAAGCCCCTTGTGATCATCGAGTCCAACCATTAATCCTCCTCTACAAAGCTCACCCCTAAACCATCTCCCCCAACACCACATCTAAACAACCTTTAAACACCTCCAGGGATGGGGACTCCACCACCTCCCTAGGCAGCTTATTCCAATGTCTGACTACCCTATTTCATTTGTCTTACAACAGACCATCAAAAGCATGGCTAACTGGACATTTCTTGCATAGCTATAGCAAATGTATGACTTCTGAGTTCATACTATGATCATGAAAAGCTCTACAAGTTTGCTAGGCTTTAATAAACGGGTACCAACAAATTAACATGAATTAATTAATAAACAACCCATTAACCATTTTTATACATCTAAAAAAAATTATATCTAGCCACAGCTGTTTTCTCTTTCTTCTAGGAAACAATTTCTCTATTTTGTTTTCAGCTTCTCAAAAAGCATTACAATTACTAATAACAAATAATCAGGAGGAAATCAGCAGCAGTTGCTACAAATAAATTTTCAAGAACTGACAATGCAGATTCAAAAACTTGTGTTTCTGTGTGGATGTATGTAGGAGTAATGTTAAATGAAATAGCTGCAGGTTGGGGGACTGAAAGTAGAAGTAACTGATAGAAAATATATACTTTGCTGGAACACATCCAAATCCTGGATGCTTGCAAGCTTCTGCTGCCATCTACGACAACTTCTATTTGTCATGGACTATATCGTAATTATTTTTCTTCAAAAGCTGCAAACCAAGAAAGCAATCAGCAACTTTCTCTCTATATTTGTGGAAGAATGCATTCACAAGTCTGTATTCACCCAAATGTTTACTGGAGAACTCTAGACTTGTTTCGACACTAACACAGCTGCCAGCATTTACCTTTGATACGTTTCCAGTCAAGTATGCCTGTTTCCTAAAACAATATAGAAGCTACACAGAGAAAGCTTCCACTTTGTTCCTGCTCTAGAGACTACCTAATAAAAAATTATGCTTCTGCCTCTGACAATTTCTATTGAGTCTTTTAAGCATTCTCTGCTCCCTCTCACTGTTCATTATAAAAGGAGGACAAATTTCCCATGGCAATTATACATAAATAGATTTTAAGAAGAATGGAAAGGTTTGTGGTTTTGCACCACATTTGATGACATATAAGTACAAAAATCAGTCATTACATACTCTGAGCACTGTTATTATGCTGTGAAATAAAAATTCTTCTTTGTCTTTGGAGATTAACTCTCCCACTAATTCTAAGCTCAATAAAGGGAAGATCGCAATCCAGACAAGAGGTCTTGACTCTGCATTTCTACTTATGCAGAGTAGAATTTCCTTAAGCGTGAACTTCCATTGGTTATAATGGCTGTACTGAAATCATGAAGGGTTGAAACCATAAAGCTAGAGGAAATAACGCATAAGCAAACAGAAAACTAATAGTATGACTATGACTATTACATTTAAGATGCACCAAACCTATGGCTGCCAGAGAAGAAAAGGTATTTGTCACAGAAAAATTCTAATACACTGCAGACTGCTCTGAGTTGTTTTCATGACTGCTTCATGTTAACAGTTTCATAGCCTCTTCACAGATTCTAAATTTCAAATCTGTAAGAATTAGGATTCTTCACCAGCATCCTTCCATTGGTCCTTCAAGTCATGACATGCCTGCAAAGTGCATAAAAATTTGGCTTTGCTTCAAACTTGTTTTTCTCTGAGTTGCACCTCCTCAACAATCGTCCTTCCTCACCTATGCTGCACAGAAAGTCTTAGCCTGAAAAAGTCTTAGCCTTATCCCACCAAAACAGACTCAGCAGCCTGTTTGAAATACATGAGTGAAAACTCCTGCCTAATTATGATGACACATATAATGATGGCATGGCAGCTCTCTCCAACTCAGCATCAGGATGTATTTCTGACTCTTTGCCCACTCTACCTCTACTCTGGTGCAAAGTCCTACTGCATTTTCCTATTCTGGATCAGTGCCCTATTCTGTGGCAGGAGGAATCACCCACCTGTTTCGGCTTCATGAAAAAAGTATTGTGTAGAAGAGCCCCTAACTTAAACATGACACTCTTTTCTCTTCTGAAGTCTCCAGTATCCTTCCATTGATACCATCAGCAAAGACAGAAAGGGACATACAGTTAAGCCAAGGAAAGAAGTGAAGAGCAGTATGAGAGCAACAGAACCATAGTTCAGTGTAGTGGGCCAAAAGGAAGAATTTGGATAAGGAGAAAGCAACTGCTAATGACAAAGGAGCCTATTTATTGGTTAATTTCCAGCAGGCAGACAATGCCCAAAGAACATAAGCTATTAAATTGCCACTACCCTTCATTGTAATCTGAAGACACGTAAGAAGCAAGGCAAAAGGAGCTTACAGCTGTAAAACTTATCAGACGGCAAGAGGAAAAGAACCAGAAATGGGAATCTACAAGAAAGTACAGTCTGAAAGGACAAGAAAAGCTTGTAGTAAAGCCAAGATTAAAAACAAGTTGTAAGGATAATTACAGAAAGATCATGCTGTCATAATGAAGATGGTCCCAGAAACTGATTTGTATTTGATGGGGAACCCAGCCTGAAAACAGAAGGAGAAAGTCTCAGGCAGAGGAAAAGGAAGCTGAAAATAGCTTAGATTTCATGCCCTTTTCAAATCCACAGTTATCTGGAAAACAGCTGAAGGTGGAAAAAAACACCTGTTTATCCTCTACTAACATGTTTGAAATTCAGCTCCTACGAAGAAAACATACGAATATTTTTAATACTACATCACTTAAAGTAAGCACTTGCGGTTCCTAAAAATACTGTACTTATCATACAACTGAAAATTTCCTGCCTTTCTTAACAAGTGAAATACATCTCTTTTGCTTCATACAAGATCAAAGCAGACATTGGCATTACTACAAGGGAATATTACTAAATGTAAAAATCAGTGGCATTCACTGAATTTTACACACTTAACTGGAAAACTCTCTCTAAAATCTGTTCTGAGAAGTCATTCTTAGTCAACAGTTTTTCTTTCTACTGCATGCTTTGTTATCTCTGTCGGCCAGGCTATTACTGCTGTAATACAATTTTATGCTTACTTAACGGCACAGTATCTTGCATCTATATGATGGTAAATGGACTAATTCTGAAGATGAATTAGATATAATGTAAAACTGTGTTTAGACTGAAAGGCCAGGTAGAGTTTCTCACTTCCCAGTACTCCAAAGAGTATGACTGAACAAGGTGGGGAGGTGACTAGATCTCCTGTGTCAGTGTGCCTGCTAACCCCTAAGAGTAGTTAGCAAGGGAAAAATATTGGTCTTTGCAGAAACACATGCTGAATATCATTTGCGAAGGTAGATGCTTCTGACTCCCTTCAACACTCTTCCTGCATGTATCTGATCACAATATCCCAAAGCCTACAAACTCTGTTGCCCTCAGTTCCACATTTCCCTCCTTGTGTAGGAAGAACAAAGCTATAGTTTGGTTTCTGTTTCACATAGGAAATACCAAATATTTTAGTTTGTTCTTAGCTTCCCAACTGCCAAACTGTGCTTCAGCACTCTTTGCAACTTTCAGCTTTTCCCTGCCATAGTTTGTGCCCCCAAAACAAGTTACAGGAAGAAAACCAGTTCAGCAATAAGAATTTAAGAACTTCAAATACTTTGTGTTGAAGTAAATAGCAACACTAACCTCTTTCATTTTTTCCAGTTCATTCTGTAGTGCCTGTTTGGCAATTTCAACTTCTATAAGCTGCTGTCTTAATTTTTCATTTTCATCTTCTGTTATAGTACGTTTTTCTTCCACGTTTTCCAACTCATGATGAAGTCTCACCGATACATCTTTTGCAACCTAAATGTAATGGCATTTCGGAAGAAAGATTAAAAAATATGGTGCATTATTCCTATCGACTTCATTGGAAATCACATTAGACAATAAATCCCAACTCCTTTTTAGGTTCTATTATGCCAAGGGTGAAACAGGACCTTCATTAGTCCAAGACAGCGCAGCATCTGTTTTCTCTCAACCATTGCTAGCTCATGTTTTTCAATGCACTAAAGCATATGTTCTTTGAATACTTAACATGTAGAAACAGCTAAAAGCAAGGACCACCATCTCAGGGCCTTCCCTACCTGTGTCTTGTATAGGACTACAAACATAGATATCTTTATTTCGACTCCACTAGTTCCTCTCTCCTTTATGGGCAGTTAATCAAAATATCTGGCATTTACTACAATTGGTTCATTTAAAGAGTAAAATATAAAGAAATAACATTTTTGCTGACCTTGTGTTCATGTAAATGATGTCCAATATTTCAAATTAAAATTAACACAGAGGTTTTTGGTTGGTTTTTTTTAAAGCATTTTCACAGGAAGAGAGTTAAAAGGCACATGTCAAGATTTAATTCCTCTTCTTCATGTAAAGTAATGAGAATTTTGCCATTCAAGCCCATTGCATTGTAAAACCACCAGAAACTATAATCATGAACCAAAAATATTTAAGTATACACTAATCACTGTTATGATGGTGATTTAGACACATAGTTTGAAAAGCTTAATTTCCTGCTTTTTTTAGAACATTGGAAAGTATAATTAATCCTTCTTAGCATTAGCTAGGGAAGCTCAGAGAGCTATCCTTTCTGGCTTTCACTAGAACAATCTTTGTGTTTGTATGTCAAAGAACTCTCTTTGACACCCAAAAATTCTAAAGAAAAAAAAATATAATTGTAAGTAAGCAGTCTAGAAGAATCCGATCTACCCAAAACCAGCAGCAGCTAGTGACTCAGCCTTCCCTGACAAGAAACCCAGTGTGTGTGAATTACAGATACAACACTGCAGTGTAGCACCAGATCATTCAATAACCTCCCCCACTGCACACACACTCAAGACACATAATGCCTAACAGAAAGAGCGAGTGGAGGGGAATTTCAATTATAACCATACTCCAAAGAGACTGCAGAATGAGCTGAGAATCACACCACAGGGCTAGATCTTGATGTCTTTTCCTACACTCGGTATAAAACAGCTCATCTGGATGTCCAACTAAAGTAAATGGAAAATCATGGGGGACATTTTTAATAGCATCCTATCAGAATCCGTCTTCAGCCCATAGATACAGTCTGGATCAGTACATACAACCAAATAAACTCATTACTGCTAATGATTTTTTGACACAAAATTTCGTGGAGTAGTAATTCATGCAGGAAAATCCTACAAAGCATTCTAGATCACATGGGAAATGAGACTCACTTATTCAAGATGCATTTTAATACAGCTAAATGCAAGACAATCACTGATGGATTAAGTCCCTTAATACATTACCCATGCAAAATGAATGACATTATTTTGGATAGAAATTCCTCAGAAGAGGACTTCGGAACACTACACAGAACTGCACATGAGGTACAATTACAGTAAACAGCACCTGGAATTCAATTAGGAAGAAATTCAGAGTTAGAATTTCCATTCCAAAGCAGAATTTCTATTCCAAAGCAGAACACATTCACAACCTGTGGGAAAGCTTTTCAAAAAACACTATTTCTTTCCAAGGAGTCAGTCGTATGGCTATTGGAAAAGACATAGGAGAAATCCTAGTTAAAGTGAGGCCTTTGTTCAGCTCAACCTAAAGCTTTAGATGCTGTCTCCTATACTGCAGGCAAACACTTCACCAGAGGCGCCCTCACCATATCCCTCCCATGGCCTGTGCATGTATGACTTGCTAATACAAAGTAACATTGAGCCAACAAAGAAATCAACTCTCCAAGCTGGAATCACAATATTGACTTGGGACATAAAGGCTGATGTTCAAGTTCTGCCTGCAAAGGTGCGTGTCTCAACTATTCACCTAAGCATCCTTGTGAGTGTGCAAAATATCCCTTGTTTTGCCCAAAAATTCCCCTGACAAAGAGGCTGTTTCACTTCTGAATGAGAAGACTCTATGTTGTCAAGAGCCACATGGACAGCTGTACTTATAGAACTATCACAGCCACATCAGCAAACATGGGTTTTGAATATGTATAGAAAAGCAATATAAAATAGAAATAGAGAGAGGGGTATCAGCATTTTAGATGTCATCAGTGAGAAACTTACTGGAATGTGTCTTGGACTGGTTTCTACATTGAATGATGACAAACCAGAAATTTTTCAGAAAAGATGATCTAAGTCTGTAAACCAGGTCTGGGAATAACAGCCTCAGAATCCACTATATTTATCAGAAAGAAGTTTAAAAATTACCTTTGAGCCTGATCATGTATTAAATTAGCATTTTCAACTGCAGTCTACAGAATCCAACAAGCCACAGGTAGCTAGAGTCCTAGGCAGACTGTGGTCAACGAGCTCACTTTTGCTATACAGAGGTCTGTACTTCCATGAGAAATGGAGGGAGACCAGTCAACTGAAAAAAGTTTAGGGGTCCTGATTCAGTAGGAGCCTTAACAAAGTCTAGTGGAAAGAAGCAGAAATTAAACAACTTCCAACTGGAGCAGGAAAGTGGGGTTTTTTTTCTGTAATTGAGCCAATCTAGAATGAAGATGATGGCTATTTTACCAATGGCAACCTTTACACATGGACTGAAACTTTTCCACAGCAATGGGCTGGTTCATGCAAATGTTGTGGACAAAACACAGTTGATTATACGTTGAAATTTGATGGGTTGTGTCTATGATTTCCGGTGGACGTGGAAAATCCTGGCTTCGCTGAACCTAACAGCAGTTTTTCCACTGGCACCAACAGAGTCAGGATTTTGTGTTGTGACTCTGCAAGTATTCAATCTGCTGGTCCTCTGAAATCTTTACCAAGTGTACCATAATACCCTCAAAGTCAATGGGACTATTTGATGAGTTTAGTTTAATTTTGCAGTGGTGGGGTATGTTTTGCGTTCATCGTCATAAAAGATCCAAAACCTCTAGATGCTGTACTGGAGTCACTTCATGCACGCTCACTTTACAAAAAATGATTGGACTAAAGCTGAAAATAGCCCACCTACACACTGAAGGGCTTCTCTTACCAAGGTAATCTTGACCATTGCTATCCTATAAGCTGCACTGGGCACAGCGTACAACAGAACAGATGGAAATGCCTGAGTCATGAGGACTGAGAGCACGGTTGTGTCTCCTTCTGGGGTGCTCTCTGCCTTTGACACTTGTTTACATCCATACCTTAAGGTCCTGCTCCATGCTGCGCAAGAGCTCGCCGTCGATCTCGCCAGTCTGGGCGTAGCGGAGCCTCTTGCGCTCAGCCTTGCGCAGCCGGTACTGGAGGATCCGGCAGTTCTTGTTGGCTCGCTCCAGTTCATGGCGCATTTCTTGGAGCTGACAAGCATCCTCCTCGAAGAAACTGTCCCTCATCTCATCCATCTCTGTCCTCAGTTCATCTATCTCGTTCTGGCACCAGGGCGACAAGGGGACAGGGATGCAACAGGTAGGTCAAAACCACAAATGTCAGCACGCATAGGGGAAGGCGGCCAAAATGGAGCTCCTCCCCGCAGAGACACCAGCTAAATGCAACCCAGCTCATTAAAAGCACCGCAACGAAGCAGGGAAGTGCCACTGCCAGCACATCCCACGACAGGGCCATCTTAACTCAGCCTCCAGCGCCAGTGCCGGGGCAGAAGGCAGCCGAGGAGACCCCTCCCGGTGCGGGGGTGGGGAGCCCGCCTGGCCCCGGTTCCCTCACTACCCCCGCCACCTCCCCGTTCCCCCCGCTGCTGCCACCTCACCTTGAGGCTCTCGTTCTCCTCTCGCAGCTTCTCCATCTCTTCCTGCATCTCCTCCTGCAGCTGCGGGCTCAGGGCGCCCTCGGGGGTGCCGCTCCTGTCGCCGCTGCCGCCCGCCTCGCCCTGCCGCAGCCCCTCCGCCCCGGCGGCCGCCATGGCAGAAGGCGAGGAGGCGGAGGCGGCCGGGGAAGGCTCGGCCGGGGCGGCGGCCGCGGAGGCGGAGGAGGCGGAGGAAGCGCTGCCGCTGCTGCTGTGGTTGCTGCCCTTGGTTTGCATCTGGGCGGCCGCCGCCAGCCCCTTCCTGAGGTGGAACTGGATGAGCTCACTTTGCAGGCATCCCTCCTTCCAGTACCCGCCGCCGCCCGCCGCTCCGCGGCCCTTCCCCGCTCCCGAGGAAGATGGAGGCGCCGGGGCCGCCTCCCCCGCGCCCTTCAGCGGAGACCGCCCCGCTTTCCCCCGCCACTGCTTGGGCGGCGGCGGTGGCGGCGGCTGCGGCGCCGCCGCCCCCTCCCTCTCGCCGCCGCCTCCTGCAGGGGGCGCCTCCTCGGCGGCCCGTGGAGCGGCGGGATCGGGGACGCGGGGCGGCGGCGGTGGCTCCTCGGCGGCGGCGGCTTTCCCTCCGGCGGCGGGAGGCGGTTCAGCACCGGCGCCGGAATGGACAGCTCCCGGCGGCCCCGCGCCTCGCGGCGGCTTCTCAGCGGCGGCGCGCCCGCGGGCGGCGCGCGGGGCCTGGCCTGGCGGTGGCCGCGCGTAGACGGCCTTGGCGGCGGCGGGCGGGCCGCGAGAGGCGGCGGCGGCGGCAGCGGGGGCGTTGGGCGTTGGGCGCGGGGGGTTGTCGCGGGCCCTGGCCGGGGAGGAGGCTCGCGGCTGCTTCCTGCCGCTGCTGCCCTCGGGATGAAGGCGAGGCTCGGCGGCGCCCCCTGCGGGCGGCTGGCTCATGGCGGCGGCTATCTCGGGGAGACGTCCATCACCGGCGGCGTCCTCCGCCGACACCGCCGCCCTGAGAGCTGGGGGAGGAGAAGCGGAGAAGACGGTCGGGGTGGGGTCGGGGAGGACAGTCCGGGGTGGCGGAGGCTGCGGGGAGACGGGCTCCCTGGTCCCTCAGCGCCCGTCTGCTCCCGAGCCCTGCCCCTCGTCCCGCCGGCACCTGTCGGCAGAGCGGCAGCCGGGGAGAAGCCCCCGGGCAGTAGCCGGCCGAGGCCGAAGCCCCGCGTCAGTCCGAAGCGGATTTCGGGAGGGAGTCCCCACCGCACGGCTGAGGCTGTGAGCAGTTCCCACTCTGCTTGCGTCTGGGGGCGACTTCCCCCCCGTTCCCCTCACCGAACCTTTCCCCCGCGGGCTGCCCCAGCGCGGTTAAATTTCCATCCAGGGACAGCCCTCCCTCCCGCTCGTCCTGACTGCCGAGCCGAGCACGGTCTGGGGTCGCTGCTGCACCTGCCTGCCTCCCTAGAGGCCTCTTCCAGGTGTCAGTCACAGCCGAGTGGAGAAAGGCTGCCGCACAAAGGGCTGCACACGTGGAAGCAGCAAGATTTCCCTTCGGCTTTGACAGGGGCTTTTCCAGGACAAGGTTATGCTTCTGAAACTCGGGGACTGTAGGCCATAAAGGAAAGGGGCCCTTCAATCAGCTTCTAAACCCAGGTTAGTCCCAGTTTCTTTTCCAGAGGCATTGTCAGTACTTAGGACTGATTCAGGTTTGTTGCCGGTTATGCTGACATAGGGCCGAGACACAATCACTCCAGCAGATCTTCAAAACAGAGGAAACAAGGAACACACCCTCTCCCTGCACAAGATATGATGTGCTGAAGGGTTCTCACATGGAAATTTTCCCCCACAGTGACAAAACTGGAGTTTTCATGGCCACAACAGATCATTAAACAGGGCTTTTAAAAGCCATATCGTGCTGTTAATGTTTCTTGATATATTCTGAAAATAATGGCTATGATCCACAAACTGTTTTCACATAGCCTTTATTCAACTGTCCTTAAAGGGAAAACGTGGGCAAAAATAGAAATGGCAGCATTCCTAACACAATATAATGATTCCGTCCTAGAACATGGCTTAACCATTCCTTACTAGAACGGGGAATAAAGAAAGAAACACAACTGAGTAAAGTCAATGTATATATTATGCCTTAGCCTGACAATTGGTTTACTCCCCAGAACATACTAGACAGTAAGACTGTGTTTGCTCTCCTCTTACAGGCAGGAACACAGGGTTTCCTCTCAAATGCACTGTCATTACCACCCTGATTTTAACCAATATTCTGAAATGTAATGCTCAAAACAACACAATTTGGCAGAAACTTCCCAGGCACTAACTAGTAGAAAGGCAGCATGTGAGTTCAAATGTATCAAAATTTGAGCTTGTATCACAACACTTTATAAAAGATTTGCTTTGCATCTCTATTAACCATGACCAACAGAATTCCCACACTACTGTTGTCCAGCGCTATGCAGGTACAAAACGTCACTCTGGAAATCCAAACATAAAGAAACTGCAAGAAAGCGAGGACTCTGCTTAGATCCTGTATCTTATCTTACTCATTACTCTGTCTTTTATCTAGTGTTCAAAATCAAACTAAATAATAATAATCGAGCCCCTACACTAAACCTGCATCTTTTCCGGAAGTTTCACGGCAGCAAAGTCATCAGGCTCAGCCGCGATCTGCCAGGAACACAATCCGCACCGTGCATGCCCCTGATTCCAGGATCGTTAACGGCCTACAGTTGAGTTGGCTTATTTAATCTTTTTTTTTCTTTTTAATTTATCTACCACAACGGAAGCCCCATTTGAGCCCAAGTCCGACATCTCCGTCCTCACAAAACTCCGCCATACAACCTCCTCCCCAGAGGCAAACCCACGTGGCGCCAGGACGTGGCGTCTCCGCAGGTTTTCCTGCTGGGAACAGCTGTCCGAGGGGGGAAAAAATGCGTAAATAAACGGCAACAACAAAAGGGATGAAGTCCGATGGCTGCACCCGCCGGGGGCTTCAGGCTTCCCACGGGCACCGACCCCTCCTTGCCCTCGCCGGGTGCCTCTCCCTCTCCGAGATCCCAATTCTCAAACACTGCTTAAGGTTTGGGAGGGCTTCTGCCTTTTGTCCAGGTTTTAAAGGCGCAGGAGGATTTTCGCTGGTTCCCCCTTTTATACCTGGCGGGTTTGTCGCATCTGAATCCTGACTAACGTTCCTCTTCTGAAGAAGAAAAAAAGGAAAAAAAATATGGCTTGGATCTAAAGCAGCCGCGTTACTCACCACCACTTTGTCTGCTGCCGGACTGGCGAAATGCATGCACGGAGAGACGGGCACCCGCACACGAGGTACCCGGCGCTGCCAGAGCCTCTCAGGAAAATGAAGCAATATTCATGAGCTGACCTCACTGGGCCTGGGAGACGGAAAGCGGTGGGAGGGGGGGGGAGGGAGGGAGAAAAGCAGCGAAGGGAAGAGAGAAGAAAAGATTAAACGGCAAGAACCCCGCCCAGGCCTGAAGGCTGAGTTGCGTCCCCTTATCTATCCGCACATGGTGGAATAGGATTACAGCGGGGGAAGGAGCGAGCTGCGCGCAAGGATGCATCCGCTTTCCCTTTCCAACGCATCCTGGCAGTCGATTCTGATCAATTATTTAGTGGCCCCTTCAGGGGAGCCTACTCTGGCCAGGCAGGGATGCCGAGCGCCTTCTTGGAGCAGCAGCAGCAGGACGGTGACAGGATTTTCCTTTGTTCGCTGCCTGGGTCCTGACTGCGCCCCTGTGAGAGCAGCCCGCCGCGGCTGGGAAGGGTAGGAACAAAGGCAACCCCCTCTGCGCTGCTGAAGATCATCTTCTGGTGTTATTTTTTTTGTGTGAATACAGGGACTAACGGGCCTCTGACCGTTTACTCGTTTCGTGGGCAAATGCCAGAGGTGGTCATCTGTTCCCCCTGTTTATATTGTCACGAGGTGAATTCACCTTTACTCTTGAAGCATCTTAGAGGTGCTTTTAATACTTCGAGCTTGAAGTGTCAAAAATTGCTTCCCAATTACAGACAAAGCAAAGCAGAGAGAAGGTTTTCTTTCCCTTCCCCTGCCCTCCGCGGAGGGAGTGCCTCCATCTGATGGCTCTGCGCGGGAGTGTCCTGGACCCACCTCTGTCTGTGTGGTTGCGGGAACATCCGGCAAGAGCAGGCTCGGGGGGAAGCGGGGCTGGGGTCCTTCTGCAGCAGCTGGTAGGCCCGGATGAGGTCCTGGGCTCTGCTTCAGCCCCCGAAGTTGCTTCTTCTGTGGGACGAGCGAGGGGGGGACAGCCCGGCGTTTTGCTCCAGCCGGGGTAAGACTGGGCTTCCCAGCTAGAAATTCCTCCCGAGGGATAATTGAGGGTTTCGTGCCCGTCAGTATACCAGCGTATGTATACATGCACACATTTATAAATACACCTGTGTGCAAAATGTATGTACACAAATACACTGTATGTACATGTAAATGTGTGTTCACACACATGTGAACACATATATAAAATATACATGTATATATATATATATGCATGGTTTTATATACTGTCTGTGCATATATATGTAACTGTGAGATCTCATGAAGCCCTTGGGGGAGGGCAAGCTCTAGGGAGACCAGCTGCCTCCTTTCCATCTGCTTCTGCCCCATAGTTCTCTCCACTTATGATATGACAAGCAGTACCCAACACATCTGAAACTGCATATCCAACACAAGGAATGGTACTCCCTGCCATGTAGGTGCATGTCCTTCAGCCTTGAGCTCAGGGACTGCGTGAACTATATATATAGACATGATGAGTTGAGGACAGTGAGAAAATAGGAAGTGGAACATTAATGCTGAAGAAGAAACACTCTGGGATGATGAAAAGCTACTTTTAAAATTCATGGTATTTACTGATTAGTTAGGCCTTTAAAACTCATAAATATTGATTGCAGCCGTACCAAGTAAACAGAATAATTGGTTGAAAACCTGAGGAATGAAAATACAAAATTTATCTGCACTTGAAGCTGAGAAATTTTCCTGTGAAAGTGGTGGATATATTCTGCTGGATGACCACCTAGGCTGCTTGTCTCAGTGAATATACAGAATAGCAATGATGAGGTCATTGCAATAACATAACATTTCATCTACACAATAACCTCCAGAAGCTCTAGTACAGCAGTCCCTGCCTTTAAGTGCTAGACAGCAATCAGCACAGAGGGGTGCACAGAGGGGTGACCAGGGTCTGAAGTGGTTCTATTCAAGGAGTGCCTAGGTGTGGTGGGAGTCTTCATGCAGGAAATGGAGTGACTAAGGAGAAATATGATGCAGGTCCCTACAACCTTTAGTAAGGAAGGTAAACAAGGGTGAAAAGTTCACTGCTACTCTCAATCTCTTCCCCTATAAGTAGTAAAAAGATGCAAATGTGAATGGAAGAAATAAGCAAGTGAAGGATTATAAAAATAAAACCAACAGAAAAGAAAACAGTCCGTGTGTGTGTTCAGCTCCTTGCCACAGGGTGTTGTGAGTAGACGGGTCTAAATGGCTTTAAAGAGTGATTGAATGAAGCCATGGAAGAAAAATCTGTTGAAGACAACAAGGCAAAACATGTAGCTCAAAAGAACTCTCCACTGACTGGGTTTTTTTTGATCTGGGAAATTGTCTGGGAGAGATACCAGCATGTGTTTTTGTCTTCTCTTTTAGCATACTCTGTTAACATACAACTCATCACTCAGATACCTATCAGTAAGGTAGAAGATCTTTGATCTGGCATTTTATGAAAATTCTTATGCTACTAGTATCACCCTCTAGTTTTGCTTCTCTCTCTTCCAAACTTCTTCTAATTTTCTTAATTTCTTTTTCATTCTTCCTTCTTAGATTTCTTGTCATGCAGAGTACTGCTAACCTGCTGCACCCCAGTAGAGCATACCTATGATTTTTTCAGTATTTTTTTGGCTTCAGTAGCTAAAAGCATTTTGTCTCAAATTGGAGCTGTGAATATCTTGTTTTCTAGTCTCCGTTATTGCCTGCTCATGTACAGACATATTTTTTCATTCAACCTACAGTTGCATTTACTTGCATGAAGCTTTGCAAGAGATGAAAGGCCACTAGACTGAAAGAGGAGGAGAGGACAAGAGTGAAAATTTTTGACAGCAAGAACAATGAGCCATTGGAATAATCTCTCCAGAGAAGTGTTGTATTCCCCAACATTGGGCATTTCTATGATTCAGCTGGACAGGGTCTGGGTCATCTTGTCTAGACTGTGCTTTTGCTTTTGGTCTTTGAGGTCCCTTCCAATCTGGTATTCTATTCTATTCTATTCTATTCTACTCTATTCTATTCTACAAAGACTTTCTCCTCTAGGCAGAGTTTCAGTTAAAGTCACATAGGTTTCTTTTTCTAAGCGAAGATGAGAATCCCTTTACATAACACCCTAAAACTATGGCCGAATCATGACCTCCTAGCTTTCAGCAGAGAATACTTCAATAATTGATTTCAGAAGTGAGTTGGAGAGGACACTTTTCCAGGAGGATGCCTGGGTGGCATGCACTTGCTGTACTTCGGCCACATTGCTTACTCACCTCCTCTGCCCTTTTGGGAATATGCTGGGTCATGCTGGGGCAGAATAAGGAGCTGCTGGAGCATGCTGTGCTAGTTCATAGCACTGGCCTTGCCCCAGCTGGCACAGGCTGCAGTTTATCTCCCTGCCCAAGGAGATGTGTTGAACACAACTAATTACAGGCCAGAGCCCTTTTTCTCTATCCATGGGAAATTGAAAATTTAAGATTTTAACTCACTGATTTCTAATATGTTAGCTAAATGGCCTTGATATTTTATTGTACCAAGCAGTAATTTGAGAACAAGCAAGGAATACTTTATAATTGTGTTCCTTTCTTGTTTACTTGGAAATGGAAGAGCTTTCTAGATGACGAAGCTACAGCACTGGTTGACATGGGAAAAGCGACTGATGTCGTTTACCTGGACTTGTGCAAGGCGTTTGACACTGTCACACATGACATCCTTGTCGCTAAGTTGGAGAAACATGGACTTGACAGATGTACAGATAAAGAACTGGCTAGAGGGTCGCATTCAGAGTTGTGGTCAACGGCTCAATGTCCACACGGAGACCAGTGACAAGTGGAGCTCCTCGGGTGTCTGCTCTGGGTCCAGTGCTGTTCAACATCTTTGCCAGCGACATGGACGACAGCACTGAGTGCACCCTCAGCAAGTTTGCCGATGACACCAAGCTGTGTGGTGTGGTGGACTCACCTGAGGGAAGAGATGCCATCCAAGGGGACCGTGATGGGCTTGAGAAATGGGCCAGTGCAAACTGCATGAGCTTCAACAAGTCAAAACGCAAGGTCCTGTTCCTGGGTCAGGCCAATCCAGGCACAAATACAAACTGGGCTCAGAGTGAGTTGAGCGTAGACCTGAAGAGTAGGACTGGGATGCTGATAGACAAGAAGCTCAACATGACCCTGTAGTGTGGTCATGCAACCCAGGCGGCCAGCCATGTCCTGAGATGCATCAAGAGAAGTGTTGCCAGCAGATCAAGAGAGGTGATTCTCCCCCTTTACTCTGCTCTTGTGAGACCCCACCTTGAATACTGCATCCAGTTCTGGTGTTCCTACCATAAGAGGGACATAGGTGTCTTCTAGCGAGTCCAGAGGAGGGCCACAAAGATGATGGAGAGCACCTTTGCTATAAGGATAGGCTGAGGGAGCTGGGATTGTTCAGTCTTGAAAAGAGAAGACTTCGAGGGGACCTAATAGCTGCCTTCCAATACGTGAAGGGATCCTACAGGAAGGCTAGGGAGGGACTTTTTACAAGAGCGTCCACTGATAGGAAAAGGGGAAGTGGGTTTAAGTTGAAGAGGAATAGATTTAGATTAGATCTTAGGAAGAAATTCTTCAGTACAAGTGTGGTAAGACTCTGGAATAAATTGTCCAGAGACGTTGTGGCTGCCCCCTCCCTAGAGGTGTTCAAGGCCAGGTTGGATGAGTAATCTGGTCTAGTTGCGAGGTGTCCCTGCTCATGACAGGGAGGTTGGGTTAGAGGATCTCTAAGGTCCCTTCCAACCTAGGCCATTCTATGATTCTATGATGCTATGTACTACATAGCAGAATTGGACACCACCAGATCATGATATTTCAAAGAGAAGAAATTTTAATGTTAAAAGAGAAATAACACTTGGTTGAAAAAGCAAAGCTGTGAAACTAATAACATTTTAAGTTCATACAACTCATCAAATAGAAACGTGCTAACAGCACCAAATAGTTTATTGAAACAGTCATGTTCTGGCACATACATTTGACCAGATCATTATATAAAATCATGGTGGTTCTTGTTGTGATATCTCTCTCATTTTTCCTCCTCTTCCTTGTCTTTAATAGCTGCTCTTCAGCCAGAAGCAGCTCTAGCATGGCACATTGAGGTTGAATCTTCTGTTAATCCACATCCTTATATTCACAGACCCCACCAAGAGGGTGGGGTGCCTGATCAAGGGGGCAGCAATACCATCTACATCCTCCCTGTCAATTCATACCCAAGGGAGAAGTAGGTCATGCTGCTTTTCACTGCTGTGTGAAGGAAGCTGCTTCAGCCTTCATATAAGGGATCTCCCCATATAAGGGATCTCATATACAGTTTGGGAAGTCTGTATATCATGCACTGTGTCATACCTCTCCTGGTTTAACACTTGCGTTCCTACACCTGGTTCCAAAACCAGACTGGTTTCTGAGCCTCACAGAACGTGAGAAGGCACAAACAATTAAAAGTGTAGTAAAAATTAGGGGAATCTTTGGCTCTGTTAAAGGAGACTAAAACTAGGAGAAAATTGGTATGTTGCTTATTAGAAAAAAATTCTTATGAAATAGGCTTGGTTCTATTTTTGCAATTAAACATTTCATTCAGCCTTGCTTGCTTGCTGCTTCACTCTGCTTTTAATTCCTACAGCAATTAACTGTACCTATTGTTCAGAAATGACAGAACTGAACATATCCTGAAACAGACCAGTGTTGCTCAGTGATTTCTAATGAAAAGACAACATACAACAGTTTCTTTCTGTGGTTTCTGGGCTTGCTATACCTTATATTACTAGAATGATTTAAAAAATACTAATAATTATAATTGGATCCTAAGACATTGTTTATGCTGACGAAAGTCTCTCTGTATTGATAAGTTTGCTGTCATTCTACATTTTCATATTCAGAGGAAAGGATTATACCAAATTTGCATGAATCTTATCATGCATGCATATATCTGTATAGTCTGTATATTGCATTAGTATCTAAAGCTCGTTGATAACTTAATGAAGCTAGTGGGAAAGGAATAGTACAGAAAATATTATAGCTAAGATCACGGTATTTCTCTAGATTAATCAGTCTCATTGCATTTTGTATAACATGCTCACAGGCTGCTGAAAAAAAAACAATATTCCTGTTTAGGCGCTAACACAGTATGAATACATTTAAACAGACATTTCCACAGAGAGATTTCAACTATAAAGTACAATAATTGCAGGTAACCTCAGCGCTCTTCTCTAGCATTAAATGGATGGTCTGAAAAGAAGTTAGTCAGAAATACGTTTCCCTGCTTCCTCCCACAAAGGAGGCTGTGCCGTGACCTGTGCATTACATTGAGCAGTGTAATATGAAGGTTTTGTTGCTCATCTTGATCTTCAAAGTCCTCAGCATGACTTGTTCAAGTAGGTTGCAAAGCTTCTTACCCTGTTGTGCTCCACCACAGCTTAGAGTGACGACAGCGGTTCTAGCATCCTAGAGGGTTTACAGACCCTGTGCCTAAAACCGGCTTGGGAGAAGCAGGGCCACCCCCATCTCATACACCTGGAGACTAACAAGGCAAAGTCCTCTGTAGGTGATTTTTCTTCATTAATCTGTTACAGCCCAGCAGTCAACCATTACATCAGTCTGACAAGTGTAAAATGAAGCTGCACAACTGAAGAGCCCATTTTCCTTTGACTGGTGGAGGACTTAAAAAGAGACTTAAAAAAGACTTAAAAAAGACTTTAAAGACTTAAAAAGCCCTTTAAAAGACAGGGGCTGAAGTGAGGAAACAGGTGATGAAACAGTCTGTGTTTAGTTAGTTAAGAGGCTTGAGGACTTTAGAGTGGTTTTTTTTTAATTTATCTATTGCTCATTTAGTGTTAATTTAGTTTTTATTTCCTCCCTGTTAATTTGGGATACTTATTTTGATAACTTCTGGATGTGTATAATTGTTTAGGCTAGAACTGCACCTTGCTACTCTGACTTTCACATTGCTTCACATCACCATATGCATCAGCTTCCAGATACAAAATTCGACACAGATTTTCCAAGATCTGGTGTCAGACAACTAGTTGCCTTTTGACCTGTGGCATCTTCTGAATTACTCTCTGCCTTATTGGCATCTTCTTAATGACAATCCATCTTTTTATTTTGTCTTTAGTCTCTCTGGTAATTATTCACTATACTTGTATTTCAATATCAGTGGATTTTGATACAAATCTAAGTTATTTTTGAGCTTAATACCACTTTCAGAGGTAAATCTTGGGCTAGGAACTTATGAAAATGTTGGCAAATTTATTTCTGTTCTTCATTCTCCTAAAAACCTGTGAGAGCTCAACATAAGTAATTTTGGAAATAAGTTTTTTCATTCTTATGTCTCAATGGATTTTGGTTATGAGGAGTTGACGTTTTATTTGTTAGGTTACACTTGCAAAACCTAGGGGAAAAAAACACCGTACTTAGGCAAGCTGAAAATTAATAAATCAATAGTGAATCAGCTCCTTTGTTCACCAATTTGTTGGGCTTTCTATCATGACCATTATGCAGTTATCTACATCCTGGATCATATCCAAGCTTCTTACATAATGCCCTATTGCTTTTGGAGAAACTAGAGGACTTCTGGCACACATCAAAATAGCAAAATCAGAATATCAGGTTTTCTGTCTTGTACATATGCATGGAAAAAGCTCTGTAGATATATCAAGAAGCACATATAACAGGTTCATTGCAAGGCTTTTGTTTCAGGGACCACATATTTGAAGAGCATTTGTGAAAATTATTTGCCTGAAATATCCTTCCTTGGGTATGTCAATACTGCTTTCCACAGTTTTGAAGGGTAGGCAGTGTCTGTCGGCGGTTACTGTACCTATAACAGTTTCTGTGCTCTCTCCGGGCTGCAGGAGAGCAGCTCAGTGTGTGAATGAGGCCAGAGTCCCCGTTTCTATGGTGACCTCACCCCATCAAGCAGTCCCTCTTAATGGCATCGAGCTAGTTGAGGGTGGGAGAGAGAGGAGGTGGGGGCTAGGAAGGAGCATTTCTGAGAAGGAGCCTGGGAAATCACAGTTGGTATGTTATGTTTGTAACATCTATGGTAGCCCTGGAGGATTGTAGAATGGAAATAGGAGAGATTTAATTCTTGCAGCTCAAGCTCCAGGAGGATGCTAGGCTCCTCCACCCTAACACGCTCCTGCATACTTTGCCTCTCACAGAAGCACAGCAGAGACAAGGTGCTGATAGCCTGATCTTGTTTGGACTCCCTAGTGGAGTAACATGATTCAGCACAGCACATCTACTCTGGTGTAATTCTGTTATGAGCCATATAATAACCAGGCTTTGTGGAATAAGGGCAGGGCGGGTGAGTCTAGTGACAAGGCTCTGGGTCACGTTGACATAGCAAAACCTAAACCGTGGACAGCTGATGCTGCTGCTCACGGGGAATCAGGACTTTGCAGCACAGATCTGAGATGGCCCTTTATTGATCTGAGGAGCTAGAGACCATGATTAAAAGGTACCCTTAAGCTTAAGGTAATGTCTTTGGGTTGACAAGGGTGCTGCTGAGCGAATGGTTCTCTCTCCCCCTCCTCTGAGCCCGAGTGTGGGGTTAACTAGGTATCTATCCCAGCAAAGTCAGCAATAAATCCAAGTGTTTCTGTTTGGCCTAACTAATCAGTTATTAATTAAATACATATACAGGAGAGGATGCCTTACAGGTTTCATCATTACTGAGGGAGAAAGTCCAAGGAAGGCACATAAACCCACGCTTGCACAAAAAAAGCTCTGATTGCCTCTTTCTAAACTCACCTTCTTTTCCCATGCTTCAGGTTGTTTTCTAACTGTGGAAGAGGTATGTGTAGGAAGCAACAAAACCTCATATTACAGGGTTATCCCTTAAAATCTGGGACTAAGCTTTGGGTCCACCAAAGTCAATGACAAATCTGGTTGGCATTGAAATGACCAGCCCCAAATGATAGGACTCCTTGGCCATTTTACTCAGTGTCTCTAAGCTGGCACATAATTGTTCACAGTGATTTGAGTGCTGACAGGTTTAATTTAGAAGCTTTACTAAAAAAATTGCTATAAAGTAGATATATCTTTTTAAATCACTGTTTATTTCTGCCATGATTAGAAAAAAACAATGTTCTGTTCATTTGAGATGCTTCATGTAACCTGAGAAATTTTTGGAATCGTAATAATGAGTTGTAATACCAATTCCCATAAAGACACTTGGAATGGACTTCATTAAAAAAATACAGTTGCTTTTCCTGTCTTTACATGTAACAAATTTGTGTATTACAGAAAAATATAGGCAACCCCCCCCTCACTTAATGCTCTGAAGTAGATGTTCCCAATTTTATAATGAAGATTTTCTTTCAAGAGCAAGCACTGTAGTTACTGGAAATGTGTCTCTGTGCTGAGCTGGGGTTGCCAAGGTTCAGGAGCAGAACAGTGCAGTCTGATCTCCTGTTTGACACTGGCCATCTACTACATGACTTTCAGTGTCACGGTCTTCTAAAGTCATGATAATATTGCTGTCATCTCTTCCCCTCCTACCCTTCATATCTAATCCTGGAATGAGCTATGAAGAACAGATTAACTCAGGGAAGTTATGTCCCGTCTCTCAGAGAGGATTAAATTCTTCCTTTTTTTTTTTGTGGGGGGGGGGGGGGCGGGGAGGGAAGGAAAAAAGAAGTATTTTTACCAACTTTTCATTTGTATATACTTTCCCTTAACTCGTAATAAATAAGAAAGCCTGAGTCAAAGCACGATTTCATTTACTATACTTTCAATAGCTTTAAATGCTGAAAACTCCAGTGCTAAAAACTTCCCTGCCATTAAAGACCACAAAAAGACAAAGGTTAAAGATATTTTGAGCCCAAAATCTTGGTCTTTCAGGACGAGTAAGTGGCTTCTTCAGCAGCTACTGTGGTGATGTTCTCTCTTGTTTCAGGATGTCTTGTGAGCCATTGGGAGTTTGAGTGCTGCAGTATGAATTTTATGTGATTATGTTTGGGTTTATAGCCTTTCAGCTTAATGTGAGAATTTTGTAACTGTAATAAAGAAGTTAGATTAGATTACACATTGGGTACTGTCTGAATAATGCAACAGAGGCTTGTACCCCCAAAAAATGTTGTGCTCCTGCAAAGATGAGAAACTGAGGAGCTGTGAAAGAGTCTCATTTTATGACTTTCCAGAGTAAAGAATATACTTTCCAGCATCTTTTTTGTCATACTGGAAAAAATCAAATAGTTTCCCCATATGCATGGAGGAGGATGTTGATCTCTCCATAAAGCAAATGGGGACATACAGAGGAAACTGTAAGATAAGTGTTTGATGTGTACTGCTGTTGAAGTAATACTGACAAAACAAAAAAAGATGGGCTTGAGTGCAGGGAAGCCTGATTTCCTGTCACAGGAGATTGGAGATGCATGTGGGGAGCAAATACAAAATTTCAGTTGTGTACTAAAATATTTCTGATGAGGGCATGAGCCTAAAACACAGCAGATAGAAAAATCTTGCCGAGAATGAAGACAGTTAAGTCAGAACTTCTCTAGTTTGCTTGAAAGAAGTAGCAGCTTCTGTTCCCTGGTTACACTCTCGCAATCATACTCAATTGACAGGGACCGGAGTTGCTCTCAGGCACCAGAGGAGCATTATATAACCTTCTGCTCTAGTTCTTATGATGTTAAATTCAAGTATGCAAAACCCTTCCCTTCCCTTCCCTTCCCTTCCCTTCCCTTCCCTTCCCTTCCCTTCCCTTCCCTTCCCTTCCCTTCCCTTCCCTTCCCTTCCCTTCCCTTCCCTTCCCTTCCCTTCCCTTCCCTTCCCTTCCCTTCCCTTCCCTTCCCTTCCCTTCCCTTCCCTTCCCTTCCCTTCCCTTCCTTCCCTTCCCTTCCCTTCCCTTCCCTTCCCCTCCCCCTCCCCCTCCCCTCCCCCTCCCCTCCCCCTCCCGTAGCTGCAAGAACAGTGTTTAAATATAGCCAGAAATGGCCTCTTAGAAGAGACGGGTAAGTTGCATAAAAGTGGAATTGCTGTACTTCTTTTGCCCCTGCATTCATTTCAGAGTGTGTTCAATAATGTATTTTTTTTTTCTCAGGCACTACAAATACTTGTTGCATTTTGCCTCTTTCTTGATTTTAGATCAGAATTAAGTGAACACTATGATTACTAGGTCTCGAATTAGTGAAATGCCACAAGACTTTTATCATTTGTGAGAGACAGGAACAAGTGTTTTCCCACATATAAAGCAACAGAAAAATGCAGGTAGGTATTTTGTTGTCTTAACAGCTAGGCAGCAGAAATACCTTCTGTCATTTCACTGTAAAATATCAGTGGTATTAGTGAATGTTTTTTATTAACACTGTACTGCATAGTATTAATGTATTTGGTAGGGTTTCTTTTTTTATACAGCACAGAAGGCTTAAGACATCTGTGAGATGACATCATTATCTAGGAATGAAGGATACACGGCTGTTATTTAGCACCATCCCTCTTTTCTTTGCCACGTCAAAAACTAAGCACAATCACCCAATTTCCCCCTGTATCTTGGTGGGCAAACCTTACAAAGCAAGACCAGAGCAGTGATGGTGAGCAAAGCCCAGCACAGCTCTACACTGCTCTGTTTGTGTCCCCCTCAGTTTTTGGGGGATTTTAGGATGTGAATCCTTCCCAAATCTCCCTCTGTTCCAGACTGGGGTAGAATCAGTATGGGAAGCAGGAGATGCTACAGAGATGCTGTCTCTCATCTTTGTCATGGAGGGTCAACACTGAACAGGAGCAGACTCCTCCCTAGCTCTCCTTTGCGAATGGGGAGCAGGAACAGAGACACAGGGTGGGCCACTCTAGGAATGGCATGTGACAAACAGGGTGTCGTGGTGGTGCTAACCTTGAGGCGTTATCTGGTGTCAGTTAAGAGCATGCAATGGCTAAACTGTGTCAAGCAAAATGAACATAATCCAAGGGCATTAGTACATTACCTCCTTAAGCAAATGAGCAGATTGACTAAATATATTTACGTATGAATGAACAGGTAATTTTATCCACTAAGACCTCTAATACTCAGTCTGTGGTTTATACAACTTCACTCAGTTACATTCCTGAAAATTAGGAATTTATTATGCGTCCATCTAGTGGATAGAGTTTGCCTCTGAGTAATGGCTTGTAAAGTACAGAAAACTTTACAGAAGCATGAGACTGCTTTTTACCACTGCAAAAATACGACCAAAAAGAAGAAAAGCAATTAGATTTAGCCAGACAACTCACCTTTTGAAGTGTTTTGCAGGTCTTGGTGAAGAATAAAGCTACATCTTGTAATCAGTACCAAAGTTTTGGCAAAGCTTCAAACTAATTCCTCAAGCAAGTTTAAACCGTAACTCAAGCCCTTGTGCTCTCATCAGTTATCCTTTCAATTAATCTGATTCAAGCCATTCAGATAATTGCAACCTCCACCGGTGATGTGAAATGAGCACGTCTGTGACGGCAGAGTTATTTCCATGACTGCCTGGTGAGCCCGCTAGTGCACAGGCAGTGTCCCCTGACCAGGGGGGTTCTGGAAACTTTAGAGATCAATACCTTCCTGAGGCAAGAGCGGCTGCTAGTCCACTACCCAGACTGCAAACTGGAGATTTTCCCCTTCAGTATTTCTGAAAATGATGAAAAATCATGAATATGTGGACAGAGACTTGTCTGTATCTATAAATACATCCATCCTGAGACTGTGTTTGAATAGTGATGCAGAGATGCAAAATGTATAAAAGACATCATACCTGCAAGGCTTAGAGAATTATTTCTTAGAGGAAAAATAGAAGTCAGAATGACCCCAAAGACTTTTTTGTGAGTCACAGCCTTTTCCTGTACACTACCACATTACCTGGCAACACAGGTTTCATCTGGATCAAAACCAAGCGGACTTAGTCCAAGTATGGCACATGTTGTTTATGTCAATTTAAGGCATTATCCCGACTACAGGAAAAGAGCTGGTACTTTATCCAGTATAAAAACTGTAAAGTAACTTTTTTGCCAGCTTTCGAAGACACCTTTGCTGTTAAAGGTTTGTTTAAAACTATTCTGTGGTATATTGCCACAATATTTTTGGTCTGGCACAAGGCGGCTTAAAATCCCTCTCATTACCTCCATCTGTCAGCAATTGCTGACTGGGAGAGGAATGTAGATTTTTTTATTTAAGTATTAAGATTTGGCATATGCGCATATTTGCCAGTGTATTAGAACTACGGTCTTTTCAGTCTTCTGATTTCTTTTATTTTTTTTTTCAGTTACATGTGAAAGTAATAGAGAGATTGAAAAGTTATATAGCATCATCTAGTGGTCATATACAAATTTACAGGAGCCTGCAGTTTCATGATCCTCACTCATTCAGATTACCTGTCAGCAGCGTTGGCTCCAAAGGAAAATGTGAGGTAAATTCCTTGTTTCCAGATGTCAGCCTGTGGACTCTAAGAAAAATAAAAATAAAAACAGACCATTGGATTAGAAGTTGTGTTGTGTCCAAGCTGTTAGCATTCATAATTGTGGAACATGAATATCAAATATCTTATTGCAAGGATTTTCTCAGATGAGGTTAAGCCACAGAATTTTCGTGTGCAATTCTAGTGTAAGGATGGTAAAAGCTGAGGTTCAGAGCCTGATGTACTCACTTAGACTTGACAAAATAAGTTATATTACTTTACTTTTTAATTACTTGTTCGAAGACGGAGAATCAGAACAGGAATCCAAACCCTCTGGCTCCAAGGCTGAGCTTTTTTAATTAGATTAATTAGGCGAAAATTCAACAGAAATCCATGAGGAAGTCACAGACTTGGGACCTGCCTTCTGTAAAGCTTGGCTGTTTATGTTCACCATTCTGGCAGGGTTTTATCTTCTATTTGCTTCTTAACAGCTTAAGATTTTAGTATTTTAGGATTCGTTGTGCTTAGCTGTGTACTGCATTAGTCTGTGTAAATTAACCTGTAGCAAGGTCTATGCTAAGGAAAAAAAACCCACCAAATATCCCTGGTCTTTCATTTAAATCTAGGCTATAATGTAAGTCTTTCTTATACCTGTGTCAATGACACTCCTAATCATCTCTAACAGGTCTCATTATAGCAAAGGCAACCTTTATTCCTAGGGAGCACAGCAGCTCCCTTCACCATCCAAACAGCAGAAAATTATTCAGATCATACCTCTCAACTTCTTCTTCTGCATGGTTTCCCGTGGTTTGCCATCTTCTGTGAGTAAGCACTGGGTTGGGGCTCCCCATGAAGACCGCGGAGCTTCACCCAAGCGATGATGCAGAAAGGGAGAAGGTGAAGGCAGGTTGTGTTGGTGGCAACAGGACAGAGAGCTGGATGGGAGGCTGCGGGAGATATACTTTTTTTTTTCAGCAAAGGCTGTTCTTATCTTCCTGATGAGAATGAAAGATGACAAGTAAATATGACCTGAGCTGAGTAAGTGCAATGTTCATCTGAGAAAATGGGTCTTCATAGTAGGCCAGGAATATTTGGGAAGCTGGACAGTTTTTCTAGTGAAATCACTGATTCCCCAGAGGTTCTTATTTGATAGGAATTCCTAGGAACTAAAATGTCTTCCTTTCAAGTGCATTTAAAAGAAAACACGTGTTTCTCCTGCATCGCTTTGATAACCCAAAGCCTAATATTTTTTTGGTGACACAGAGAAATAATGGACTAGAAAGCTGTATCCTACAACAGTTGCCCAGTGGAGCGCTGCAGGGTTTTCCTTATGGTGTCAAGTTTGGGGACATTTGTGGCACTTAGTTGTATTTATGTTTGCTGCATGATATCAACAAATAGCTGTCAGCTACAGGAAATATATTTCACGTGACTCTTTACGCAATGAACACTTGTAATATGGAATTGATACTGGTGTGTATGAAGTTATGTCACATGAGAAATCTTAGAAATAGAGTCCTTGGGAGCATCCAGATATTGGAGTTTGGGGTGTGATCTAAAAAGAAATAAAAGTGAAGTGAAACAAAAGCATGGAAAAAAAAGGGACAATGGAAATATTTACCATGTTTTTCAGAAAATTTTTGGGGGTTAAAAAAATGTTTTTCATTGTCTCTCAATCTGTGATGTGCCATCCCTCCACATCCTATCATTAGGTGTCTTTTAAAAAAAATGCCAGATTCGCTGTGCAAGTATCTGTCAATATGCAGCCATTTCTTTTAATATCTGTCCATGCATATGTTTGTTCCTTACATACCTCTCGTAGGTCTATAATACCATAATAAAGTTTCAGAAATTACTGATATGGTGTAGGAAGGATATGTTAAATATACATCTTAATTTAATCTAATAGGTTTGGGCTTAATTTTTAGTTTCATACTTCTCTAAACGAAACTGAAATGAATTTTTGTTGAAAATCACCCTTATTTCCTCTGTTACTGGGAATGAAAGAGCAGAACCAAATTACTCTGTTGTATACCAACACAGAATATCAATTAGAAACAACAAGAGTGTTATTCTTTCTCATGACAAAAGCAAATTAGGCAGTAAATAAAAGGATGATTTATACCTCCTATATTTTATTTTACATTTCCTTCCATTTGTCTTGTACTAAAATTTGTTAAAAAAGTTAATTTATTTCTATGAGGAACATTTTTCCTGGCTGTCCTTTCTTACAAGGAAGATTCTCCCCTCCCCCTCCCTTTTATTCTTTCAGTCTAAGGAAAATGGCTGCAGCTGGAGAAACAGGGATCACAGCCTGAAAATATTTTTTGGAATCTCTAAGTTTCAAGATGCGAAAATATCTCCTGATTTAAATTTCTGAATTAATTGTTTACTCCTTCCAAATGGCAAAAAAGCTGTTTTGGTCCAAGTTTCTAACTGATGCTGTCATTTTACATATTAAACATCAGTTAATCTGGGTGCTAGCATCTAGCTATAGATTTACTGCTTTGGATGTTTCTGCCTTTCTTTTAATGAATCTTTGCCATTATGCTGATTTTCTTCCAATTAGTTATTCCCACTTATTCTCATTTTCTTCTAATTAAAATGCCATGCTAAAAATATAAATGAAGATTCAGTTAATTTGTCTTATAAATGGATGCATAATTAAAGAAAGAATGAAAAAAAGCCAGCTCACAATGTGATTCTGGTAATTTTTTTCTGCAGTTTGCTCTTTCCCTAGTGATATACAAACAAACAGCCAAAAGATTTCCCTTAATTTATAAGTAGACTTAGGGCTGTATTTGAGTAA
Source organism: Trogon surrucura (assembly GCA_020746105.1). Classification (NCBI taxonomy): domain Eukaryota; kingdom Metazoa; phylum Chordata; class Aves; order Trogoniformes; family Trogonidae; genus Trogon; species Trogon surrucura. Next base: position 60,938,476 of record CM036618.1, read on the forward strand.
CCATCTCTGAGACCAAATAGACATAATATATTAAAAGGTTACTATCACCTTCTTACACTAGACTGATACTCTCAGAAACATATCTATATATTTTGGTTTCACCAAATTTTAAATGTGTTTCAGTGAGTGGTTTTTTGTTTGGGGCTTGTTTGAGGTTGGTTTTTTTTTTTGTGGTCTGCCTCAAAGGAATGAATTCCTTCACATTATAAAAGTAAGGCTGATGTCTTTTATGATAAGTGTTGTTGAAAAGGTAATGATGAAGACCATATATCTGTAGGTCCTGAGTACTACAGATATGTATGGTTGTGGTAACATCTGAACTAATCTGTAAGGTAAATACACTTCCGTAATAACATTATGTACATAAAAAGCAGATATTAATTTAAAATTTCCTGTATCAGGTCTGGTGAAGGGGAGTTTGTTTGTCTGGTTATATATATATAATCTCTTAACACAGTTCTTGCAAGCACGCCTGCTCGGGAAATTTGAGTATTGTCTGTATTTCGCCTCTGGAGCACTCTGATCTGCAGCTGAGGTTACTCCTTCCGGTGAGGTAAGATCAGCAGGTAACATGGGATGGCTTTTGCAGAAGGGAGAATAGGATTAACAGATAATAGATAACACAAGGAGGAGAAATGTTAGGTCTAAGGATGAATGGAGAAGCCAGAACACGAGGACGCAGCACCTCCTGCTGGGCCCGCCACACAGGCTGTGTAACTTCCCCTTGGATGCTCTTACCACGGAGTGTGTCACTGTATTAGTGGTAAAGTCCACTCATGTGGCCATGGGCTTTGGCTGGTGAGCTTTACTCACAACCACAAGTAAGAAAAGTGAAGTACCAATTTAAAATCTTTTTTACAACCCTGTCACAGGTTTTTTGCTGGAGGACACTGGAGCCAGAGATATCCTCCCCAGAGGAGGATCTGTCTTGTCCAGACCTATATCCCATCTAAAAGAAAAATCATTCTTCTTCCCCTTAGGACATTTGCTCTAAAAAAAAAAAAAAAAGTAGGTGAAGCCTTCCTTTCAATGATGTTTTACCTGACTGAAGGATAGTGACATCCCCATGTTACCCGAAGGTTTTCTCACCTCTATAGCTCTGTGCCACTTCTGAGTTTGTTCCAGTGAAGGTACTGATGCCTTTTCCTCACTGGTTTGTCAGTTTCTTCCTCAGTGAGTCCCATCAGGACTAAGGAACTTCATATTTTTAATAGTTTGGAGACTTAAATATGGGCTGCCGTTTTTTCTTGTAGTCACCTCAAATAATCCAATTGATACTTATCAGCTTTCTACAGTTCTCCTGAAGCAAACGCTACAGCCTAGCTGAAAAATGCAGTGTTCTTTCTTGAAACTTGACAACAATTACATATGAGACCTAAATTTACCATCTAACACTATCTTTTGTGTCTTTTCCATGACTGGCTTCTGTTACAGTGTCTAAGAACACAGTCACACTATGAAACTGGTACAGTACTTATTAAGACTCAAGACTGACACCGACACCTCTCAAGTCCAACTGACATCACATGAATCCTCCCCTCACTGCCCTCAGGGCAGGAAACCAACAGGACAGGATTCCAGCTGAAAAATAACTTCTTAAAGGACTGCTGTTGTCCTTAAAGTCTTACAAAAACTTCAGCAACTTATTTGCCCACACAATTAAGAGGGAAAATGGCGTAAAAACTGTAAAATAAATTAAAATATTTTAAGATTTTTTTTTTAATTTGAAAAATATTAAAGAATATCTTTTGTATTAAAAATATATTCTCGACTCTTTAAAAGTTAACGGGATTGTTGAAGTCCTTTTGTTACTATAAGGCAAAAGGCTCAAACTTGAAAAAATGAAAGAATCCAGCAGAATCTATCTAGTAAGGCATATTCTTGGTTTATGTTATTTACCATTTAGTAGATTAAAAAAATCCTTTTTTTCTTAAACAAATAGTGCAAAAAAGTATGTAAGGCAATTATTATGTCACTAATTGATCTTAATTCTTTATTGTGTTTTGAGAAGGTATGTTTTTGCATCCAGACTAGTAATTCTTATCTGTGTGCCTGCCCAGACCAGTTTAATAGGGTCTGCCTTTCTAAATGGCAGAGGAGTTTTTCAGGCACAATAAAGTGCCACAGAAACATAGAAACAGTCTACATGTAATTACTACATGTAATCTGCCACGAGAATGTAAAATGTGAAAAATGAAGATGTTTATTTGCATCTCTTTATCTTAGACACCTAAAGTGAAGTCTCTCATGTCATACGAATGACTGATACCTCTCACTGGAAGAACTCAAATTCTCATCCTTGACTATAGAAAGGTAAAGAGAGTTTAGACTCCCAAACTGGATGCTTCTTTCAGTGATGAAAAAAATAGTGATCCCTACCATTACTCACGCTTTCTTATTCCCAACTAAAATTTCTGTCTTAGTTCAATTATGAGCTTTATGCCTTTTATTTCACAGGATCACAAGTTTTCTCCATATACCTCGTGCCCTAGCCAATGCCTTTCAGCATCCTTATTTTTCAAATGAGCCTTACTGCCCGTTACCTCAATTACAGCCTAATATATATATGTACACACATGAACCCCCGCACTACATAGTTCATGTGTCATGGGTTGACCCTGGCTGGCCGCCAGGTACCCACACAGCCGCTCACTCACTCCCCCTTCACTGCTGAACAGGGGGAGAAAATATTTCCAAGGGTTCCGGGTTTGAGATAAGGACAGGGAGATCACTCTCATTTACCGTCCTGGGCAAAACAGACTCAGTTTTGGGGAAATTAGGTACATTTATTAAAATAACTAATCAGAGAGGAGTAGTGAGAAGTAAGAAAGAGCAAACAAATCTTAAACAGAACACCTTCCCCCCATCCCTCCCTTCTTCCCGGGCTTAACATCAATCCCAGTTTCTCCACCTCCTCCCCCCGAGCGGCGCAAGGGGACAGGGAATGGGGGCTGCGGTCAGTTCATCTGATGTTGGTCCCACCGCTTCTTCACTCTGGGGGAGGACTCTTCACTCTTCCCCAGGGCCATTGTGGGGTCCCTCTCACGGGAGACAAGCTTCACGCTCCCTTCTCCACGTGAGTCGTCCCACGAAGGGCAATTCATCACAAACTGCCCAATGCGAGACACCTCACGAGGGGCAGCCCACCCCTCGTGAGTCTGAGGCGCAGTCCTTTGGGGAAACTGCTCCAGCATGAGCCACCCACAACATCCCAAAAGTCCCACCGGCCAACCTGCTCCAGCGTGGGCATTCCCTCTTCCACGGGTTATAGGTTCCGGCAGCAACTTGCTCTGATGCGGGCTGCCCACGGGCTACAGCCCCCTTCAGGCATCCACCCACAAGGCGTGGAATCCTCGGTGGACATCAACGCAGTGATCCTCACGGTGGACTTCTGGACCTCGCCCATGGGCTGCAGGGGGACAACCCGCTTCACTATGGTCTTCACCACGGACCCGGGGGACTCTCTCTGCTCCGGCGCCTGGAGCTCATCCTCCCCCCCCTCCTTCTTCACTGACCTTGGTGTCTTCACAGATTCTCACTCCTCCATCTCTGTGCCAGCTGTTAGTGGAGCAGTTCTTTTTCCTGTTCTTAAATATGTTTTTCACAGAGGCGTTCCTCTGCTATCACCTTACTGATAGGCTCAGCCTTGGCCAGCGGTGGGTCCCTCTTTGGAGCCGGCTGGCATTGGCTCTGTCAAACTTGGGGAGCTTCTAGCAGCTTCTTGCAGAAGCCACCCTGCAGCTCCCCCCCCGCCGCCAAAATCCAGCCAGGCCAAACCAAAACATCGTGGCATTTATTCTCAGGATTATTTGACAGAATATCTTCTTTCAAGAAAATAAAGAGTACCTTTGAACACATTGCTGAAATTATTATACAAAATAGGTAAACCCAATATTTATTTCATTTAATCTAAAAGTATTTTCAATGTCTAAAGCTAAACTTGTAATTTCAAATCCCTCTACAGTTAGTCAAGAGCAATACATCTCTCACTGGTGTATTTTAAATGAGTTATATTCTGAACAAACCTGATTCTCTGCATTGGCTGTTGAGTGAATCTACATAGCTAGGTTAATGTTTAAGTGTCCATGGTTAGGTTAGATAAATCCCATCCATAGAAACTTGATGAAAGAACAACTTGATTATTTGAAACCTTTGTGAAGCAGCATGATTAGGAAGTGTTCTCAGATTTGTGCTAATCTCTGTTGAACATTGATTGTTTTTAAAAAGCCTTTGAGTTTCTGTCTCAGTAGTGGACGCAAAGCTAAGAAGTGACCATTGAAAAATTATGCTATTTAGTAGAAAGACTCCTTAATAAATAGAGAAGATGGAAAAATTTGGGATCGAACTGACATATTTCTTTTACATACTCTCAAAAGTTTGCAGCCAATTTTGTCTTGCTCTCACTCAGGGTTTAAGGTACCTTAGGCAAACAAAGTCCAACCAAAACTCACAAAACTACTTCAAAGAAAATGAACATTTGCATTTTTTCTCACATAAAAGAAAGGCTACAGAAATAGCAAATAATGCCTTTGTTTGCTTAGTGCTCTTTTATAACCATTGGTTATCTGAGAAAAAGCAGCTGAAGGTGATAAATTCCTAGAAGTAGGCGAGGTGAAGGTAGCTGGACGATTTTTTGCTGGAGTGTAACTTGGAGTAGCAAGTAGGTCAAGAGAGGTCCTCCTGCCCCTCTACTCTGCCCTGGTGAGGCCACATCTGGAATATTGTGTCCAGTTCTGGGCCCCTCAGTTCAAGAAGGACAGGGAGCTGCTTGAGAGAGTCCAGCGCAGAGCCACAAAGATGGTGAAGGGAGTGGAGCATCTCCCTTATGAGGAAAGGCTGAAGGAGCTGGATCTCTTTAGCTTGGAGAAGAGGAGGCTGAGGGGTGACCTCATCAATGTTTATAAATATGTCAAGGGGGAATGTCAGGAGGATGGAGCCAGGCTCTTTTCAGCGGCGTCCACTGACAGGACAAGGGGCAATGGGTGGAAGCTGGAACAGAGGAGGTTCCAGAAAAATATGAGGAAAAACTTTTTTACTGTAAGGGTGACTGAGCACTGGAACAGGCTGCCCAGGGAGGTTGTGGAATCTCCTTCTCTTGAGACATTCAAAACCCTCCTGGACGCGTTCCTGTGCGCTCTAGTGTAGGTGGTCCTGCTCTGGCAGGGGGGTTGGACTAGATGATCTTTAAGGTCCCTTCCAACCTCTAACATTCTGTGATTCTGTGATTCTGTGAACTTAAGTCAGATACCGATTTTATCAGTGTAGGGAATGCTTTTTTTATTCCCCTTGAAGCCTACAAGATCATGGAGGTTTAGTAGGAGATTTTAGGTCTTTCTAATGGCTGTTTCCAAAAAAAGACAAGCAAACATGAAGAAGACAGCTAGCCAGGTGCTGCATGGCCTGCAGCCAGGCTGATTTGGCCTCTCTCAATGCTCTTATGACCTGAAGGCTGCAGGTGGTTATCCCAAGGCCAAAAACCAAAGGTGCCAATGGCAGCACCTGACATATGTCACTGCCGCTCCTTGGCTGGCACTTGGTGCCCTCCTCAGAGCTCTTCAGCTCTAACCTAACCTGGGGTGAGCTCTGTGGCATTGCCATCCCTTTTTTACCCAAAGGAACTAGGCAGGGAAAGGGGAGGTGATAGTAAGAAACGCGGGAGAAAAATCTTTATAATGGGGCTCTGTAAAACCAGTACTGTAGCAACTCAGCTCTTTTGGAGGGTAGATATATGTTGCAGGCAGCGCAGATTTGGACATTTTGTGGTCAGATTGATTCCTCTTAAATATCTGCTGCTGCTCCCCAGATCCCACAGGGAGGACAGAGCATTCATTACGCACAGTTTGCTAATCTGGCAAGTCCCTGTCAGGGTCACTGGAATGAGGTACGGGAATTAGAAACCTGTGCTTCTGAGTCACTCTTTTTTGCCCAGCCCTCACCTGTCAGGATAAAAGCCCTGCAGCCACAAACACCTGGGTCACAAAATTACACAATGCGACTCAACGTTGACATACATGCTCTTCTCATTGTAGCTCTTACCCTGAGTCCAGTGACTGCCTCAGCACAAAGTGAAGAGAATGCCGCCGGAGAAGATGTCTATCCCCCTTTGTGGGACCTCGCCCCTGAAAACTTGCTGGATTTCCAAATTAAGAACAGCAAAATTGTCATCAATGCTTGGAACTATCTGGAACGACTGGGAGTCTATAAGAACTTGCTAAACTCTTCAGTCAAGTATTTTACCACCTTTGGAGCTCAAAATTTTGGCAATATTCTCTGGGGATTACCATTGCAGCATGGGTGGCAATTTCGTACAGGTATGAATTATGTCCTTAAGCTGCTGAAACCGCAAAATGTTTGCCAGACTCACTTTGGGTTATGCATTCCAAGGTTTCTGCCTTGTGAGCCTAGTATAACCTCAGACAGTGTGAATTTTGACGTAGTGAGCTAAGCTGCCAATTTGAAAAATAAATCCTGAATGAAGAAGGGAACACCCTTGCCTTGTTGAGCAATAGCTATTAACTTCCTAATAGGAAAAGGTGCTGCTACACATAGGACTGGTCAGAATCCAGAAGATCTGTGGTTTAGATGGGTAATATTTCAGTTAGCTGAGATTTTTTTAAAAGATATTCCCAGTTGCTGCATTTTATAGTAGGTAGATTTCAGGGCACTCCTCTCTGTTAAACTCTTGAATTGTTAACTATTAAGCTTTTATTGTTTGCTAATGTTGTGATCTTCTGTTTGTGAGATTTATTTATCTATAGATTTTATTTATCTATCTTAGTATAGATAGTTGAAAGTCTACCTCTCCTTCTGAGAATTTGTTTCCATTTGCCCTTTTTGATCAGCTTAGGAGTGGCCTCATTATATTCTAAACCTGCTTTTTACAGAAATGAAAGTTTGTTCTGTTTGTTGATTTGTTGTTGCTGTTTTTTGGCTTTGTTTTGTTTTCAGAATTATGTCCAAATCTTTATGACTTATCCCCCAAAAGCTGGGTGTTACCTGAGGCAGTCATTTGTGCTTGCTTCTTGGCCATGCCATGGAAGCAGACACAGAAACACCTGTGGAAGGTCCCTTGAGGCTAAGGCTGCACTGTCTTATCCAGGGCTTTATCAAAGAACCCATTCTCCCACATGTGTCTTCACATGGAACAGGCAGTGAAGCTTTCAATTCAAAGCCAGAGTTGACTTGCCTAGTTCTAGCAACCAGGAAAGGTGGGAAGAAGGGAATAAGAGTCAATGATACTTTCAAGAACTTGTGCCTGGTGGTAACCATGCATAAGCAAAGGCATGTGTCTGCATCTTATTCTCTTTATTGATTGCAATCTGGGTTTCATGAGGTGGTTGTTTGGCTGAAGCTGTATATTTGGAAGAAGACAGAGGTGCTGCAGCTGTTTGTGAAAGAAGGCTGCCAGCATTTTGTCACACCTAATGGACAATTAATTGCTAAGTCAAAATGAGAAAAAGGAGGCAAAGTAAGCAAAATCCAAGCAGGCAAATGGCTGGCAAACATACAGCAGCAAGAAGAATTTGGTTGGAGTTTGGCTTTTTTCTCTTTCCTTTCTTTATATATGGAAAAAGAAAGGAAGAAGAACAGCAGGTCAAGGGAGGTGATTCTGCCTCTCTACTTCACCCCGGTGAGACCTCACCTGCAGTACTGTGTTCGGCTCTGGAGCCCTCAGCAAGGGAAAGACATGGACCTGTTGGAGCAGGTCCAGAGGAGACCCACAAAAATGATGAGAGGGCTGGAACACCTCTCCTATGAGGTGCTGGGGAGCCTGAAGAAAAGAAAGCTCTGAGGAGACCTCATCATGTCCTTTCAATACTCGAAGGGGGCCTATAAGAAAGATAGGGACAATCTTTTTAGCAGGGCCTATTGTGATAGGACAAGAGGTAATGGTTTTAAACTAAGAGAATAGATTTAGACTGGATATGAGGAAGAAATTTTTTACAGTGAAGGTGGTGAAACACTGGGCCAGGCTGCCCAGAGAGGTGGTGGAAGCCTCATCCCTGGAAACATTCACAGTCAGGTTGGATGGTGGTCTGAGCACCCTGATCTAGTTAAAGATGTCCCTGCTCACTGCAAGGGGGTTGGACTAGATGGCCTTAAAATGTCCATTCCAACCTAAGACATTCTATGATTTTATGAAGAGGATGGTTGTTGCTGCAGAAGAGTTGACCCCATGTGTGACAGAGGCAAAGATGACTAGAAGCAGAACCTGCACTTGAGTGATGACCTCCTAGAAAGGATCTAGTTATGTAGTGTGGCCTCATCCACAAAGTGAAGACATGCCTGGCTGCAGTGATATTTTCCAAATAGAGATGAGGGACTCAGTTAGTGAGAGAAAGATTTTCACCTGGTTGCACTGACAGATAAAGAGCTATTGTCACCTGCCAAAGTGTCAGAGGACTGGCCCTTAGACAAGGAGAAATATTTTTAAAATTACATTATCAGAAGTTTAAAAGAATTGTAGAAGGAGAAATAACACATGGCTGCAAAGAGTTTTACAGTAAAAAAATGTGAGAAGCTGAAGGATAAATGGATAGGGGAGAAAGACATTATTTTTGTACATATAGTAGTGAGTAGTGGCTAAATACAATCCAGATAGCCAGCTGGGCTAGATTAGTGACGAATGACTGAAGTGTTTGTATATCTACATAATAAGCTTGGGTGAATAAAAGCAGGATTTGAGTTCATGGTGCAAGACAGCAGATCCCTGAAAATACTACAAACATTATTGAATTAATAATTCTGTCTGGTCTGGAAAGTTATGTTGCTGAGAAAATGTTCATATGGATATGGTCCTATACAAAGAGCAAGTAAGGCTGCTACTTACTAAGCATGGTACAAAGATTTGCAATAATCTACTCATGGACATAAAATGAAATTGCTAATTTGCCTAAATTTACAGTAGAGACAATGATACTGGGACAGCACAGCTGAGAGGAATGAGATCGTGAAAAGAGAAATTGCTATGTGGGAGACAGAGCTGAATAGAGAGTGCTACCTACACACACTGAGGAAACTGAATATTTTCTACCCCCACTTGGAAAAATTGACATATAGAAGTACAAGTCCAGGAGCTAGAGCTTTAAGAAAGACTCAGGTGGTATTAGCATGTCCAAAGAATAGGGAAGATTCTACCTATGTTTACAAAGAAGAAAAATGGGCTAAGGACACAGAAATATTTATTTCTCTTATGTCAGCAGCAGATGAATAAGTATAGAGAAAAGAATATTTAAAGACAGGGAGCTAGACAGGAAAAGGGATAAAATGCAGCTCATGAATCAAAGGCAGGTTGTGTCAGACCAACTTGATATCTTGTTGATATCTTGTTGGATATGCTCAGAGTTCTTAAATTATCATTCCTGAGAACAATTGCATTTAGCTTTTTCATTAACAACCATGCCACAAAAAATAGCAGGAAATCTTGCTGATGAGGTTGCACAAAAAAAAAGCAGAGAAATCTTGCTGATGAGGTTGCACATATCCTGTGTGATAATGGCATACATGGGGAGGCATGGGAGGCACTGTCAATGTAGAGAAGGTTTGAGACACCTTGACTGAAATAAAAATCATGTTAATCAGAGAGGACAAGCCTCGAGTGTAGACCTGGAAGTGAGATTAATTCTTCCAGCTCCCAGTACTTTGTACATATTTTATAATTATCACTGATACTGCCCAGGACTCGTCAATTTCCCAAAATCGGTAGGCTAAAAGTTCTTGGTAAATCTCACAATTCTTCTGCAACATTCTGTTTTCTTTTTCTTCTTTTCCTTTATCCTTCCTATTCATTCCTACTGCACACCAGTGAACTACTGCTGCCTGTTTCTGAGTAGGAACTTGGGGAGGGGACAGGGAATCTGTCTTGAAATATTAAAAAATGACATTTTTTTCATTAAAAAAAAAAAAGTTGAACTGCATTGCTTACAACTCCAAGTTCATGCTCTCAGTCCTCTGATGGTGGAAGATACAGGCTTGAGCAGACAGCATTCCCCAAAGCACAAGCTCAGTCCAGTCAGCTAGCGAGGATAATTAGGATGATCTGTATGCACATGATTCACAATCATCTTCTGCTCGAGTAAAAAGTATCAGAAAACTTGGTTTGGTTTTTAAAGAATGTAATGAGGTCTTGTTCTAATCTGACAGAAATGACAGTGTCATTATTCAGCTGACTCGTCAGGGAGTAAGTGCTCTGCAGGGCAGAGTTTGGGAGCTTCTGGAATAGCTCAGGTCATTGGAGTTGACCATGGCAATTTCATGTTATATACTTAAAGCAGGCTTCCTGACTCACTACATGGCTAATTACCACATAATGTACACGTACGTTATGCTTTCAGGAATTAGGCTGTTTCTGCATGTCATGTGCTTAAAGTCAAATATACCTTGCATGCTGTCATGAATAATTGTGAAATGTCTTGCACGTTTGCTACAGCACAAATGCTTGAAAAACCTGCTAATCAGGTACAGGAACACTGGCATGCGTAGCTTCACAGTAAGGCCATGTTTGTATGCATCATTAAACTGGAAGTGATTCTGTATCACACAACCCAATTAGGTGAGACAATTACTAGCACATTTAATTTGTTCTATTCTGCTCGTTAAGCAGCTCTCCTACATAGGCAGCCCTGCATCTATTGGAAATGATGCATCAGCTATGCATGTGTTTATGCCCGTATGTGCATGTATATTTATATCTCCATTAAAATATCACTGTGATGTCCTGCTTTCAGACAGTTCCATAAATTCTCGGAGCACATTTACAGTGGGAAATAAATCGAACTGTAAGACACAAACAAATTACTATGCACTGCGTGAAGTACTGACTGAGAAATTCAACTACTCTAAGAACAGCAGTTTATGAAGCAAAACAACAGCAATTGTTCTGCTTTTCTGAGCAAAATTCTACATACTCTAGTCCTATACATTTTGTTCATCTCAGTGGGATTTCTTGTGTGAAAAAGATTGAGAAGTATTTGGCATATTATTTCATTTGATTCAGGCAGATTAGCAGACCCTTCCAGCGTGACTTCCTGTGGCCATGAAGATGGAGACCTCCTGTGCATCTCTGTACGAAGCTGGTGGTCCTGTAAGTACATGCTATTGCACAGTTCTTCTCCAAAATATGGTTAGTGTCCTAGAAGGCAATTCAGAATCTTTCTTCCCCTTAGACTTCTATGTTACAAAGTAATTTGAGTGCTACATAATTTCCCATCAAAAAAATTGCAACGAGAACCCAAGTGTGAGTAAATGGAAACTAATTTACTTTGATAACTTATTCAAGGAAGGAAAAAAATGCACATTTGTAGCCTTAAAAATGTTTACACTGCAAAAATGCATGTAAAAATTTGTGGGAAACATCAGGACAGGTATCTATATTTGTAGGCATCTATAGAAATTACAGTTTTCAATTACTCCTGAGCAGATTTGTTCAGTTTATACACTAGTGCTTCAAACTTAATCTTACTGTGAGAATATCAAGCAGGAATCTTTGTGGTTCTTGAATCACCCTCGGTATGACAAATCTGACAGGACTTTCCTGCCTTCAGTTGCACCTCCATAACTTTGCCATGGTCAGTAGTCTACAGAGAATGAGATAAAGGGCAACTTTGTACCCATGATATCCAAATAACTTCATTATTTTTGTTACATTGACATTTATCCATCAGGCTTTCAAGTTTTCAGCTCAGACTTAGTTTCTATTCATATTGGCTTTGGAGTTCTAGCAAGTTAAAGTTAATTTTCTTTTTACTGTTCCAGTAAGTAGCAATAAACTGAAGACAGTGACAGGGAGAGAGAGAAGTATAAAGATCCAAATTTCTAGTGTCAGTACGCCTGACCTTTTCAGTGTTTCCCTCAATATCTCTAAAAATACACATCCAGATACATCAGTCTTCCCCAAAATGGAAACATACAGAATTCCTGGATACTTTTGATAATTCAATCCATTCATATGTTGCCCTGTTATACTGGAGGGATCAAGTTAATTCATGGTTTCTCTTAGCCTGAGAGACACAAGAATTTTTTCATAAAAATGTACATCATAGGTTCTGCACAGGAGAATGGGTCTAACTGTTATACCTAAGAAAATATGCTTTGCAGGAAGCAGTGTCCTCTCAGTGACAGTGGTACCAAATTTGGAACCACCTTTGCTCTAGGCAGTGCAGAGAAGAGGCCAAGTGACAAAGTCTTCTGAAGGACCAACTGTGGGCTAACTCAGCTGTATGTGCTGTTGGCATCACTCCTGGTATATGCGGCAGAGCACTTTATCTTCATGTGGGACTTAAGAGTAAGTCCACTGCCAGGATCATGGGAGAAGTAATAATGTGTGAGACAGGATACTGTAACCAGATTCTCATATAGAAAGGAAAAAAAAATATACAAATTGTGGCTAAGAGCTTTGCAAAAAAAGAAAAGGAAGAAATCTGGAATGCCACATGCAACTTAAGGGTATACACTTGTTGCACAGGATAGCCTGATGAATAACACTTGGAGCATCAATAGAAAAAGCACTGATGTTGCAATGCTCAAGAACAGGTGTAGTCTACTTCTGGTATTTTTACAGCCAGTGTCTCTGTGGAAACAGGTTCCTCAAACAACAATGCATACCTAGATTTTCACAGAGTTCATCTTACAAAACTGTTGTCTTCTAAACCCATGAAAAAAAAAGTCTTTAAATGTTCTCATTCGATTAATCATTTTTTTTTAATTCATTTGCTTAGACAAATTGAATAACATATCCCAATCAATTTGAATAAAATACTCTAAACAATGTTTGTGTTTCTATTTTTCAAAAGCTGAATGAACACATTTAAAAAAAAAATAAATCCATTTTTCTCTGGTCTGAGTCAAAGCCAATATTTTTAGAGACTTTTTTTTCCCTGAAACTGGAACTCTGACTCTTAGAAAGTTTATCTTCTATTTCTAGAATTTTAGAGTTCCCTCTTTTCACTCAAGAGAGAGAACAGTTTGTCTCCAGGATCTTCACCAAAAGTTACTAAAATTTATTTCTACAAAGAGAACACAATTAAGAGGATAATTTAAAATCCTCCTTTCAAATGAGGAATATAAATAGTGCTACAGGCATTCTCACTGGAGATGTGGTTCAGCACAAGTGAGAACTGAACCCAAATTTCCTACATGTTGGATCTGTATACTCCAACTTATGGATCAGACCAAAGGAGTCCATCAGCCTAAAATGCATCTGAACAAACTGAAGAAATTTCTACAAAATTTTCAATGAGAAAAATCTTTTCTAAAAGCAAAATTATAATTTCCCAGTAAAATATCACTAGTATTTGCCTTTTCCTTTCTTATATGCCTAAGATGCACGGATTTTTTAAATTAAAATAATATTCACAGAGTATTACTTAGTCTTTCTGTACTAATATCTGAAAGACTTTTGATGTCTTGTCCATGACAAGTTACAAATATCTATTTTTTTTTTCAGTTTGTCCTTTCCTGAAAAATATAGCACACTGTCAGCTCATGCAAGGCTAATAAAGGACAATAATATTACAAATAATATTACAAATCTTTTCTGAGGCAATACAGATATCATCATTAGTGCATTTCAGTACATATGTCCCACTGCTGAACTCAGTTCTATCAGTAGCAATTTGAAATGGTTGCATTTGATATGGTAGAGGATTAATTTTTCTACGTGGCTACTTTTAATTTGGTTATGGTTAACACCTCCTCATTTTTAATTATTGCTACAGGTATGAACTACTACCTGGCTGTCATACCCTTTCTGGGGGCAGTGGAGGCTGGCCTCTTTGGGCAGCTGCAATATGAAATAGAAATACTGCCACCAGAGGAGCAAAGTGCTGATTTCTGCTACAGTGTTGCCGACTGCCGATCTCGCATTCCTGGGCTCATGGATGACTGGAAGGCCTATTTTGAAGTAAATTATTCTACACTTTTTTTTAATATATATTTTGTAGGAAATGGTACCAGAATATCACCTTTAGAAACTATTATTACTGCTAAATATTACTAAATATTGTATTAATATTACTAAAATTCAGAGAGCTTGGTTTGCTATCAATAATAGTTTGATATAAAAGTAGCAAGCAGGAAAAGTGAAAAGCATAACATAAAGTGAATCAGAAATAAGAAGGTCAGGATTTTTACAGATTATGGATTTTTTTCTGCCCTTTCAGATAATTCTGTATTTTGGAGTCTATCCCCAAAGACTGTTCTGTTAACAGCTATATTTGTATTCTTCTTATGCTGCTTATCTTAGCAATGCAAAGTAAGCATGTGAGATAGAACATTACCCTTGAGAAATGGCCCTGGACTGGTTTTATAGGGTTCATTTATTCGTTTGAACATCTAGAAAGCTGAAAGTGCTGAATCTTCATTCAGAAGGACACTTACTTATGCAAGCAGATATTCTCTTTCCATCTCATTCAGCTGTTCCTTAATCCCAAAGATGACAATAATTCTTACTTCACAAATTCAATAACTATTTTTATAGATATTCTATATTCAACATTTTTGTTGACAGTCAAATAACTGATAATGATCAGAAAATTTAAACCATAAGTCCTTCTTGGGAACTGTGAGTGAAGGTAGAGGTTTTAGGAGCAAGACTGGATTTGTTTTCTTGAGATATTTTTCCTAAGCAGAATGTTTCAGAAGTTATTATAAAAGATCTGCTTCTCAAATAGCCATAATTATAAGCATTAAGGATCATTTTCTTGTTTGCTGAAAATCTTCAGAGAGGTGTGGCCAAAAGAGTGTAAACAGGTTTTTAAGGAATCCAGTATTTCAGCACAGAAGTTTCCATAGCATGAAAGTCCACTGAATTATTATGACATGAAAGTCCACTGAATTATTATGACAGATACAAAAGTCCACTGAATTATTAAGACAGAATGCCTAGGTTATGTGGGCAAAACCCTTGCTCTGCTGGAATTAAAGAACAGCAACTCCCATTAACTTCAGTGGGGATATGTATTCACTTTATAAATCTGTGTTAATCATCTTTCTGTCCCTGTGTCAGACATGATAGTTACTCACAAAGCAGCACATTCTAACTACTCAAAAGCAATTTCCCTTAGCTTGCAGATTTACTATTTTGAGAGGTATGTACATAAGTTTTTTTTAAAAAATCATTGAGTTTAACCCTCCCCTCCCTGTTTCTCTGCCTTTTTTCTTACCTATTGCTGCAGTATCTGTTATCTACAGAACACAAAGCTATGAACACTGTGACATTCTCCTCCTTTGAACTGGACTATGCCCTCGGTCTCATGTGGAGGGCTCACGTTGCCTCCATTGCTTATGCGCTGCCCAAGTTCCAGGACAGGTATGGGGACAATAATGGTGGCCAGAGGGGATCTTCCCACTCACATGCTTCTTTGGGTGGGTAGTATCCCCAAAAAGTCTGCAAGGACTTTCTTACTTTGGACCTCTACTCTTTAGCCTCTGCTCTTCCTTCCACTCTTGGAACATGGGGTGACCAGTGAGAGATGGCTGCCCAGGGCGCAATGGGTAGGTAGGCTGTGGTCTTAAAAGAAGATGCTGATTCCTCTCTAGGAGCTGGTTTATCCTGGGCAGAGGCAGTGTTGACAGGAGAAAATAGATGTAAATTGCTGAAGCAGGCTTCAGGTCACTGTGACACTGAGACCGCTGAACAAAACACATTTGGGATAAATGATCAACTAACGTGTTATATGAGGTATTTCAATTATATGTTCCATTTTAATTTTATCTCTTTCAGATTAAAACATCTCTCTGATACAGAAGCGAATTTTGGTGAAGACTGGGCTAATGGTGTAGATTTCATTGCAGCCACACACTTCCATACAGATTTGCCAACCACAAACAACTTCCAGACTTTCCTGCCCCAGAGGATGCTCGTTGAAGGGGACATCCTTCCATGCATTAGTGACTTCAGTCCACAGCAAAACAGAGTCCTGCTTTCACTGAGAGCTCTTCACAAAACAAATAGATTAACAGGTATGAGGCTGACCTACAAATGCCTGTGGTACAGGGATATTTAATGTCTTGTTCTCTCTTTCTGTATCTTTCTCCACATGAACAGGGTGATATTTTATGTAAAATAGTAGAAACACTTCCTAGAGACTAACAGTAAAACAGTACAGCTAAAAATACAACCATCAGTAAACAACACGCCAGAGAGCAAATACGGTGACGGGATGCAGACAATATGCTGTGGGGATTTCACATGAGGCAAATACATTGTTTGTTGGTGCAGATACTCTTACTTTTTTTCTCTCCACTTTTCACAAAAAACCACTTAAAACACAGACACTAGTTTATATTTCACCAGATAAATCTGAAAGCATTAAAGCTGTAGACGCAGTTGTTAGATCGGTTGAGGTCATTACAAAAGCATGGGCAATTGATCATAAACAACAGCTTGTGTGCTCACAAGTGTTCTGGGTATGAGATTTTGTTTCGAGTTAGGGTTTTTTTTTGGTCTCAGTCGTTGGTCTAGCAGCAATATCATCTCACCCAGCAAAGCCGTATCCTTAGATAAAGCTGGCTTCAGCATGTTCACTAAAATAAGTTGTGCATCTCCATCCAGTGGTAAGACATAGAATTACATTCTTCCGAGGCTTCACTGTAGGAATTGCTACACTGGATATTTTTGTTTGTCTGCCAAGTTTTTTTTCATGAAGAAAAGCTATTATGAATCTTTAAATGAAAAGACAATACAAAAATACACTGAAAAACTAGTATCCAGAGCTACGACATTTGTTCTGTGTCACAAAGGAGCATCCTCACATCATGGAGTGCTTCCCTCACACCTTCCACATAGCATTATTCCTCAAAATCTGAATAAGGATCTTAACAGCTCCATCCCATGCCTGGTGGTCTATGCAGGGTTTCTTGACCTACCCCCCGGAGGGGGTGGAGACACATCAAGGAAGGCAGGATGGGCAGGACAGCAGGGGAGTAGAGCACCAGGGCTGAACCGGAGGGAGAAAGGAGAAGAGGCATGGGTGCTGAAGACAGTAGAGGGAGAAAACAGAGGGAAGAAAAACTTTCATGTAGGTGCAGCCGTAATGAGGTCTGTAGCTGAAATCCTTTGCTTTGCAGAAGGGAGATTTCCCTGACTCTGCGTTACATGCCGTAGCTAAGTCAACCTTGTGACTGATTTGCAGATCAGAAAAGGAGTTCTAGACTAAATTCAACATGAGTCTGGATCCACAAACCTCAGTGGGGACCTGAAATGCTAGATCTTATTAGTACAAAAGTCAGATGACAAAATGTAACATACTGGTTTCCTACAATTGGATTCATCAAACTTTTAAATACATCCTGTGAGATGCTGTTGTGGTTTAACCCCTGCTGGCAGCTAAGCACCACACAGCAGTTTGTTCACTCCTTCACCCTCTCAGTGGGATGGGAAGGAGAATCAGAAAAAAAGTAAAATTCATGGGTTGAGATAAGAACAGTTTAGTAACTAAAATAAGATAAAATAGTATACTATTATTATTGATAATATTAATGAAAATGAATATAGCAAAAAAAAAAAAAAAAGAGAAATAACAGCCAAGAAAATACAAGTGATGCACAACTGAATTTCTCATCACTCGCTGATCAATGCCCGAGTAATGATCCACCCCTCCTAGCTAAATCCACACAGTTCATACACTGAGCATGATGTCCTGTGGAACAGAATATCCCTTTGGCTAGTTCAGGTCAGCTGTCCTGGCCATGCTCCCTTCCAGTTTTTTGTGCTCCATCTTGCTGGTAGAGCAGAGGACACTGAAAAATCCTTAACTTAGGATAAGCACTACCTAGGAACAACTAAAACATGAGTGTGTTTTCAACACTATTCTCATACTAAATCTAAGACACAGCACTGCACCAGAAACTAGAAAGAAAATTAACTCTATCCCTGCTGAAACCAGGACAGATGTGAAGTCCTCTTCTGGTGCTGTAAACTTCAACAACAGATAGCAGGTGACAGTACCTCTTAAGATAGGTCCCTGTTCAAACCAGAGTGAGATTTGATTTCTTGATTCAGAATCTGATTACTCTTTATCTTTCTCTAGCTGCCTCTGCCAGTCCAGACAATCACAGAATCACAGAATTATTGAGGCTGGAAAGGACCTCTGAGATCATCAGGTCCAGCCTATGACCCAACACCACCACATTGGCCAGACCAGGGCACTAAGTGCCACATCCAGTCTCTCTTTAAACACCTGCAGGGACAGTGACTTCACCAGTTCCCTGGGCAGTGCATCCCAATGCTGGTCCAACAGGGACCTGTATGGAAAGAATGTTGTGCTACCTCTAAACCTTCTTGACTTTACTTTTATGCCCTAGCCCTCACTGATATCCAAAGGTAGAACAGCAGATGCCTGTTCTTCAAGACCTTTCCTGCTGTCCTCAGCTTTCCTGCAGCCTCCTGAAGCTCTTTCAGGCAAGAGGATCATTTGCTGCCTTCTCCTCATCTCCCCAGTACGATACTGTGCAAATTCAGTTCTTCATTGTTGCCACTTTTATACAAAGGCATGTTTTGCAGGGGAATAGACTCCTCTTTGTCTTCCAGCAGCCTTTTTTTTTACCCTCAGATTTCTTCTGTGGACCCTTTAATCACCACAGAATTCAGCACTGAGAGGAGTGGAAAGCAGGCAATGACTTCTGCAAACTGTTGCTACTGTTGGACTGCTTGGGCACACTTATTGCTTGGCTGAAAATATTAGGATCATTTACTTCTTTAGCTTGAGGCCTTAGCTGGCAGAAAGTGAAATTTTTCATTGCTTTAGAGTAAAAACAAAGACATGCGTGATTATAACTACAAGGCTATTGCTTTATAAGCCGAGAAGCTAGGTGCAGTTGCAGACCAAGAGTTTAAAAAGGCATCTTCAATCATTTTGACTTGCAACACCGGTGACAAGGGAACAAGCCTGGTTGTCTGTCAGTACAAAGGATTCTGAGCTGAATGAATGGCTTGTGTCTCCCTGCATATTTGTAGGCAATTATTTCCCCATCGGCATGCTCCAGCTTTGTCTACATTTCACTGTCCGTAGGAGAGCAGTGGGTGTTTTGTTGCCAGACGTGCTCTTTGTCCCTTGTGCGCCGTGAGCTGCGTGTGCTCCATGTTAATTTGACAATGTCATGTTGTGTTTCTCTCCAAGGGGGATTGCTGCTGAAGCTCTGGCAAAAGGCTATGTCTACTGAAGCAGGAAGAAAAAGAGGTCGAAAACTGATTGAAAACTTGGTTTCGAGCCAGAAGTTTGATCCAGCGGGAACGCATAATGATTTTGAAAGGAGAGGATTTGACAGCATGCAGTTTCCTGAGAAGAAGCAGTCCCAAGATTGATTGATTTAATCTTCTAGCAGATATGTGTCTGTTAATCCGGTTTTGGTAATTTCTTACAGCAGGATTTCCTGAGTAGCCATGTGTGTATCTCTCTCATGTTGAATCTGTATTTTAATCCTTAATTTTCCAAATTAACTCATTTGTTTAACTCATTTCCTTATAAATAAAATGCCTCACAGAAAATCATTCTTTATTACTTTTTTTTGACTTTATAAATAATGTATCATTATTGGAGACAAATTAAATATAGGCAAATTATATTTTGTTTCAGACTGTTTTTTTCCCCCTATATACAAGGATGCCAGTAGATATGTAATAACTCAGGTCCTTGATGGTCTAACAGATGATTATCTGAAACTTTTCTTTGAAGTTCTGATCTAAAACCAGACCAGCTACAATCAAATTTGAAGCTTTCAGGCTTATCAGATTAAATACTTGAATACAGATGTATTCCCTCAGTATGTGGAGCCAGTCCTGAGAAGTTCTGAAGCAAATGAGCTTATTCTGTAGCAGCTCTTACATGGCCAGCAGAGATTTATGGTATTTGATTCATCTCACTTACCTCAAAAAACACATTGATCTATCTATGAATTTATGTGATTACATAGTCTGTATAGCCACAGGTTGTTTTTCCATTCCATCATATCTAACCCTTCTCGTTGCAGCATGCCTTGTGATAGATTTGATTACTTAGGAAGAAATGCATCCTCGCTGTCTACACTCCCAGCACCTAGCACACTAAGACCCTAGTGCCGATCCCAGTCTTCTGCGTGATAACATATATTGGAGATTCCAACTGGACACAAGAGGAAAATTTTTCACAATGAGAACTAATCAGCCACTGGAATAATCTCCCCAGGGAAGTGGTGGATTCCCCTACATTGGACATTTCTAAGATTCAGCTGGGCGGAGTCCTGGGCCACCTTACCTAGGCCATGCTTTCGCTGAGACAGATTTTGGACCAGATGATCCTTGAGGTCCCTTCCAACTTAGTATTCTGTGATTCTATATTGGGAATTAATTTTAACAATTTGACTCAGAGGTTGTGGGGAAGTGGGATAGAGGTTCTGTAGGCAGAACGAGGTTTCAAGTTTCTTAGAAAATCTCATGACTTGGATCCTGCATCCTTATGAAAACTTTCCCTAGAGAGCAGGCATGGCTGGAGCTCCCTTTCCATGGTGGAGAACAGGGGATGGCCACTGTCTGCTGCATCCGATTAATTTAGAGCCTACACTACAGCATAGCTGAAAATAACACAAGTCTTAGAATCTTAAGTTAAAATAAAGCAAAGTAGGTTTGCTTTGCCACCTTTTTAAGTCTGCCCCACACATGCAATTGCACCTAGCATCTCAATTGGTAACTCTGCCCCATACTTCTTGCTCAGAAGGAAAAAGGCACGTACCACTCTCTTTTCTGCTGGAGCACACCATTTCACTCTGTTGTGCTCACATACCTCATTTCATTTGTAGCCATTGTGATGATAGCCTTCCTGACATGTACAACAGCTGAAGGTTTTCCACACACATTAGGGGTGAGATTGGGGCTTCTCTGCCAGCACTAGAGTAGCTAAAAGAAGCTCACTCTGGTCTTTCCAGCATGGACTCTCAGTTAGGTACCTTCCGAGGCTGCCCTTAAGAGTCCACCCTCCAGCTGTGGCTGTCGCAGGGTGTCCCCATGCCTGCAGGCACCGTGTGAGGGAGAAGGTTAGCCACCTGAAAAGCGATGCTACCACGTACACCCAGCAATGCTTCCGATAGGAAATGGCCAGTCCCTGTGTGCCCTCTGGGCACAAACCCTCAGTGTCTCTTTGTGCTGCTAGTACAGCTCCAGAAAGTGGGAGAAACATCAGCTCCTTTAGAGTCTCCACATCTCCTGAACTATTGGCTGGATACAGAGTAAAAAGGAAAAAAAAAAATTGTGTCTTTCCATGCCACTCTCCTAGTTTGATGAGTCCTTTCTCCCCAAACTTTCTCAATATTTGCACGGCAAATTAAGAAATAATTATTGAGACGTCGAGCAGTTAAACACTGTTCTGTCCTTTAATGTCCGGAGACAAAGGTTTTAATTATTCATTGTCATTTTATGGATAAATTCTTAATGTACCATCATTAGCTAACAATTTTCAAAGGAAATACATTAATGAGGTCTAAGAAAATGTGAGAGTTTTTACCTTAATTAGCTGGTTCATAGATCAGAGTAATTAGATTCCAACAGACTTTAGGTATAATCTAAAAGTAATTACCACAGACGCCAGCTGTTAAAATATGAAGTTAATTGTCACCCAGGAAAGTTTGGAAAAAAAATTGAACCTTCTCTGTGGTTAGCTTAGATTTAACCCAAGGTGCACTTTGAGAAAACAAAAGAGCCATTAGTACAAATAGGAAAAACAAACTTACAAATTGTGAACTGTTGCACTTGAAGGAATAGTTGTAACCCATTTTTTAAAGCACGTCTCCTTATCTGAATCTATTATAACATTAGGAAATACTTCAGTATTTTGAAAAAGAAACATTGGTCTCAGTACAGCATCAGGCATTTATGTACTTCAGACAGTTTGTCATAATCCAGCATGCCAACTAGCCAGTCAAAGGCTTTAGAAACTGGCCAGCAATTGCGCTTTGGAGGTTGATGCAGGCATAAAAGCTTAAACGAAACACAGGATGGTAGATTTGTACAAGTATAGCAGATCCAGATATTTTGTAACGGAAAAAATCCATGCTAGTAAGAAAACACACAGGTATGGGAAATCAAGCAGAGTAAAAAGTATGAAGAGATGATAGCACAGGTGTGGTAGGATGTCTCTGGAGAAGGATAAGGGAGCACTCGAGGAGTGTCCTTGCTAGTTAGAGCCAGCAAAAAGGGACAACTACAAAAGCAGGGGTTTGTCCAGCAACAAGGACTCACAAAGCAGACAAGATTTTCTTACTCAGTCTGAGGTATTCAGCCCTGCTCTCACGCCTTTTACAGGTGGAATCTTTTTACTGAGGACTGCTTGGCATTAAGCAGGGCCAATTTGTGTTTGACAGAGGTGCTGTTAGAGGAAAACATAAACACGACTGGCTGCAGCTCCAGAAAGCCAGGAAGTTAAACTTTGGTACCCACTTGCAAACAGTGAGCCTAAGAAGATTGAAACAAACAGTATTTGGGAGGGAAGGAGGAAAAGATAGAAATGGATACAGAATAACAAAAGATCTTAGGAGAATAAAAATCCACCAGGAAAGAGTCTGACCTTCCTCAGAGCTTGGGCAATAGTGCCGAACCCCACTCTGCTGAACCCTCCCACAGCTCTGCAGGGCTAATGGGGAACCATCACCTTCCTCCCCTGAGTCTACTCTACTCATGCCCAAGGGCATTTTAATCAGGTCGGCTTCTTATTCCTGTAAGATGAGAAGTTTTCAGTACCTTTCCTAGAGGAAAGTACCTTTCTAAGGAATGGTCATAAGTGAGAATCTTGTCCTGGTCTATATGTTTGCAACTGAAACCACAGCCACTGCAAAATGGGCCAGTGTTTTACTAAGCATTCTCCTAAACTGTCACATAACAGATACATGAAAATGCTGATCTCTTAATCGATCTCCCTTATTGTTCCATAAGTGAAACGGCACGGTTCCCTTCTTCCAAGAAAAGTACCTGTTTTCAAGATCAGGCTTGATGAGGCTTTGAGCAACGCGATCTGGTTAAAGACATTCCTGCTCACTGCATGGGGGGTTGGACTAGATGACCTTTAAAGGTCCCTTCTGACCCAACACATTCTAGGATTCTAGGATTCACAGAACCATAAGCAGGAATCAGCAGTTAACTCTTTAGCTTTCTTAGGTGTCGGTGCATATAGCTTAAGGGGCCTATGTGCAAAGAAGCTGTTAGCAAAAATACAGAAAAACATGGCTTTTTGTGAAGCAGGAATTGCATTCTTGGATATTCCCTTCCCTATAATCCCTAATCTGTGCAGAATTACTTGGGATCTCTTCCTTTCCAGTCTATGCTCTCCAATGCATAATAAAGTACTTTTTGATACACCTGCCTGTTATGGAAGGAGAGCAAAGATGTTCTTGCCCGGGGCAGCCCTCAATCTGGAGTCTAGAAGATTCTGTCGGGAAGCAGAAGATGTAGATTTGGACCCTCCCAAACAGAAAACAAAACTAAACCTAGTATAAGTACTTTAGCTGTTGGTGCTCTATAAAAGGATCCACATTTCCTGAAACAAACTGCTCATCTATGTTTTCAGACTGGGACATGCTACCTGCTTTTCCTTGGCAGGGTGTTGTGAGCTGTGGACCTCTAGTTAGCACTACTGAAGGCAGTGAAATTCAAAATTATATGCTCTTTTTACAACATTTCCCTCACCTTAACCTCAGTGGCTCCAGGAGGAGCATGTTGTCTTTTTCTCATCATATGTTATGCCTTCATTTAGAAAATGCAAAGAGGTGGCCCCAGAAAAAGGTCTGAACTTCAGTTTAATTTCTGAAGAAAAATCCTGACTTGATATCACCTCTCCCACCGGCATTTCATTTTTGCAGCAATGCTAGACATCAGAGCCCTTGCTTCGACGCTCTATTAAAGTCTGGAGTGTTTATAACCCATATTCACAGAGGCATTTGGGCTCCTAACACCGGATAGGATATTTTTCTTGTAATTTAAGAATCTGAATATGATCGGAGATTGGAATGTATATTCATTTTTGATCTAATCTCCTGTGCTACAGATGAGATAAAATGGGCCACAAGGTGTCTTAAGAACAATTTCTGTGATGTGAAGCACAGTAGTGCCCCAGGCAGGGGCTGGTAAGGATCTCTAGAAGAGCTCAGGGGCTGCAGACTTGCCAGACTGCACCGTCCGGAAAGAGCTGTTCCAGCTGGGAAGCACAGGCAGTCATTCAAAATGAGATTCAGAGGACAAGGAGTGGAGACAGAACTCCATAAAGTTTTGTTACAAGGCATTTATAGCTGCTTAATATGACTCAATTTAGGTAACATGTTTATCTAGAAAAAACACAATAATTTTTTAATGGTTTTAAATTGATTCATGCCTAACCAAACTCTCCAGAGCAGAAAATGCAGCAATGAAATAAAATCCTTAATGTCTCTTACTTCCTTCTGCAAAGCATGTGTAGCAGTGGGAAAGAGTTGCATGAACTGCTTGTGCATATATTTGCAGGAAAAGAGTGCGACAGGTATAGCGGGACAGAGAGCAGCAGTATAAACCAGCTTTGCATAGCGGAGAAAAGCATCAATTTAGAAAGAAAGGTTGCTTCTACCTCTCCTTTCATGCAACGTTAGGCCCCCAAACCCTAACAGATGTGATCATTGAACCTAAGGGGAACAGGCGGCCGGAATAAGGTGGAAAAAGAAGAGTCTTTTTGCTGACGAGTACCCCATGGGACAATCACCTGAGCCATGCTCTGACCTTTCCTCTGTGTCCAGGGGGATTATGAAGGAGCTGGTGTATTTGCAAGAAAGAAAAATTGTAACTCCTGAGGCTGCCCTAGGAAGAGCTAAGAAAACCACTCTGCTTCCGTAGGCTGGCCTGAACCACTAGCTTCCAGTGCTGCTACTCCCAGAGCTGCAGGGACAAGGTCACAGAGCACATGGGCATAAGGCACTTGTATGTATAGTCATTTTCTAAATTCTAATGGGATCAGGCCCTCAAGACACCATGCAGGCATTTCCGCATACTATCAACACACAGGAGAAATTTAGTCACACAAGAATATAAAAATGGCCAGACTGTGCTGTCCATGCCAGTACCACTGCTCTGTTAGTGGCTGGCAGTGGTGGCCAAGGGCAAGAGCAGCAGCAGCAGAAACACAAAGGCAAAAGCAGAGGCAAAGGCAAGGGCAGAGGCAAAGGCAAGGGCAGAGGCAGAGGCAGAGGCAGGATGACCCCTCCTCCCACCTAGCCTGCCAATGGCTGACAGTCTGCACTTAGATCGGATCCGCATGGCTTGTCAGTCCCAGAGAAAGAGTCTTAAAAGGCTACAAAATACAAATACCCATGAAAACAGACAGAGGAAGCTCATCAAAGAGATGTATTTTTGCAAAGCACAAGAACACTCCCAGCACACCAGCACATTTAAAAAAAAAAAAAGGGGGAAGGAGGAAAATAATAAAAAACCCACAAAAACCTGCCACTAATGTCTGAAGTGGAAGTGAGACAAATCTTTCTCATTGGAGACCGAGTTTTAATATGGTGTCAAGGAGTTGAAAGTTAACATGGTACAGGCACATCAAAGTGAAAAAAAATGTTAGGAAAACACTTGGGCAGCCTTAGGAGAGGTAGGAAGCGTATTGTACATGTTAGGTGGAGAGATAGAAAGAATAAACACAGCTTCTTGTTGGGAAGTGTAGTAGATAAGCATTTGTTTGACACATTGTATTTAAACAAAAGAGCTTTTGGCATTTAAAGAAGAGTGCAGGGAGAAGATTCTTCTTATCTTCCCAGGCACAAAGGCTGGGTATATAAAAAACGTGCATGTTGATCATCCAAACAGAAAATGCCATCTCACTAAGGGCTTATGCACACATGGAGTGCTGCAGCAGCAGCTGCTCCTGAGCAGGCCTTCAGTCAGAACACGCTGGAAATACTTCTTAGCGTTAAAAGAGATAAGCCTTTAAGCTAACAAGTCTGTTTGAAAGCTTATGCCAATCTTTTGCAAAGCAAATATCTTATTATTTAAATAAACTTGTATTCTCTTCAGGCATAGCAGTCGTGGTCTGTGTTCAGCTGAAAATGGCTTTCTCCTCTCTAATGCGGTCTTTTAAGCATTAATGTCTGGGAATGATAACCAGGTCCCTCAAGAGTCATGATGACATTATTGCTTTGTCAAACATGTATTAGCAAACTACAAAATCACTGTGGTCATCTGTGTGACATAAGGGAATCACAATACTTATTAAGTCTTAAGTCTTGAACGATGAACATGAGCCTTTTACTAGGATCTTACTTCATGCCTCCTCCTTCCCTCCAGTGTTACCCAGCACGATTGGATGTCCTTTCCTCACACCATAGCACCACAACCTCTCTTCCATGCCAGGAACTGAAAGTAAGTGTCACTGTCCCTCTGCATCTTGTAAACCAAACAGCCAGGCTTGTTCTCCTTTCTGTGATAGAATAAAATGTTGGCTCATGTGCCTGAGGAAAAGATACTGGAAACATCTCTGATACTAATGTATTTACAAGGTCTATAAAATCTGCCACCTTTATGCAGATGAATAAAACTCATTGAGCTCAGTGAGGCTGAACATAGAAGACAGGATTGTTGTGTGTGACAAGGGTGGCAGAACCAGACTCCTTATGTGACAGGATCTATGCAAAGAAGAGAAATTGCTTCTTTGGAAGCATTTTAAAAAGAAGAAGTTGCAAGAAAAAAAGGTGAATAAGTCTTAGTTTTGTTCAAAGACTAGTTCGCAAATGCTTTTATAGAACGTCTGAAAGGTTAGGCTTGTTGGGAAAGTAACTGGATCCCACCCTAGATCACATCCATCCTAACACCTAGAGCAACTGACGAGTACCTTGTTTTTTCTAGGGTCTCTCAGCCTCTCCTCATATGTCAGATACACCAAATCCTCAAACATCTTCATGGCCCTGTGTTGGACTCGTTCCAGTATGCCCATATCCTTCCTGTATCCAGGAGCCCAGAACTGGACACAGTAGTCCAGATGAGGCTTCCCCAGTTCTGAGCAGAGGGACAGAGTCAGTGCTCTCGACCTGCTGGCACTGCTCTGCCAATAGAAGCCAGGCAGCTGTTGGCTTTCCTTTCCTCCTTTCTAGCTGCAGAAGTCAGGCTGCTGGTACCTTAGTGAAGGAGAGCTGTGGTTCTGAGTATCACACCTTTTAGACATCCAACAGAGGACAACATCACATTCAGTACAAAAAGAAAAAAAGTCAGGAAAATCCACAACAAATTCCTTTTATTTGAATACCAGACTGCATTTGCTGGCATAACAGAAAAATGGATTGTTCTGAGCTACTAGAAAGACAAATACAGATTTTTGTGAAAAATGGTTAAAACATATCTCAAATACCCACAAATGATGTGTCAGCCAGTTACAAGTTTATACACACCTGCAAGCATCCGTATTAACTACTGATATGCAAAACACTGTATGATACATATGCATGGAATCAAAGCACTCTGAGTGATATTCTTAATATTAAATTGTAACTGATTTTAATGAGGATGAACATTTATCTTGAATAAATTAACATGAGACAATATTGAGAAACTCTAAATTAATTTGCGTTAGTGAAAATTAATCATACAGTAGAATCTTAATAGGCAATTCTGAAGGTACTGTACTGTCTACTTGAAAAGAATTTTTCTTTAAGGTATATTAAGGAATTCTTGTGAGCATTGGGTTTTTAACTCCTTGTTAGGACTAAATATATGGTGGGTGTAAGCTTTCTAAATGTGTTCCCTTTCTCCACTCTGCTGTTCGGGATTTCTGGATATGCCACAAGCTACTGTTGAGTCTAGAAACTTTTGGCACATCAACTGTGTATTTACACATCAGTTCTCAATAATTTTCCCTGAGAGTTGAAGCACTGCCAGAGGGGTATGCACTTGCCCCAGATCTAACACTTCTACACACGCAGCATTTGCTATGCGTGCACTGCCCTCTTCTTAATCTTACATGCCATAAATGATGGGTATCAGACTCACTCTGCCAGAATATAAGGATTAGGTTCTGTGCCACCCAAAGATGTGAAGCTCGATCTACCTGTACATCTCATGTGATTGCACGCAGTGATTGCAGACAGGAATACGGCAGAAATAACAATGTCAGCACTGATTACGTGCTCACTGCCAGGCCCACTGGGATGCTCATCTCTGTAAGCAGAGGCAGTCCCTGCTGCTGCTTGGCACACACAGGCTAGGGGCAAGGCACAAAGGGAGGCCCCTTTTCTGGGACGAGGAGGTCCTTTAATCTCTCAGATGCCGTGCGAACCATTTTGTCTCAAAAAGAGAGAAGAGATTGTTCTGCTCATGCCGTGCTCTCTCTCAGTGGAGCAGTGTTGGTCACTCATGTATGATGCAGACAGGCACCTGGGGCTGCTTCTTCCCCCAGACACTTGTGTGGCAATACCAGGTACCAGCAAGGTGTAGGTGAAACTCTTCAGCACCACTTTTCCCCGACCTGTTAAAAGAGGGCAGCCTGTGCCCTGTTCTCAGCTGGGAGGGCTGGCATGAACACTACTCATCTCCAGCTTCTGCCCTTCCTTCCTGGCAGTGTTTTCAACAAACTGCTGAACATAATGGCAAAATCAACAGCTATAGCAGGATTCTAGACAATTTAAGCTGTACAAGGGGTTATGGAGACGGCAATTAATGAACTGAATTAACTAAATTAACTAATTTAGTCACTCCCAGTCCTTCTGAGCAGCTCTTCCTTCTGGCAGGAGTGGCATTGCTTTACAGGGTGAATTAGTTGTGGCACAACAGTACTATTTGTGCAATAAAGCATTGCTTATTGTCTGAAAGAGTGGTAGAATCTGACAGATTGCAATTTTGAGCCTTAACCTAAAACATGTGACTAGCTAAAGAAATGAATGCTCACCTTAGACAGCCCTTCATTGCCCTCTCTACCCTTCCCTCCTCCAAAAACCAGAGGCAACAACTATACAGCTGCTTCAGCAAGGAATGTTCTTTTTGCATATGCCCTACAGTGGTTCAGAAAATCAACTGGTATTTCAGGTGCAATAAGAATGAAGGATTGGACTTGGCATCATTATCTGAATTCATGAATAAATATGTACAGAATAAATTTGTTCCCTCAAAGGGTCGTGAGACACTATCTGGTTTGACTTCTTATTTAGGACGAGTAAGCAGTTTAGTTTCTCAAGGGATTATTACAGTTAAATTACAGCCTCATGCTCTTCATGAGACAAGAAGGACACTTTCATGAGCAGCTTTTTCTTACAGTTACAGTTGATCTTAATATGTGAAGGACACAGCTTCCTAATTGTCTCTCCGGTTAATCTCAGAATTATTTTGCTTCAGATGTCTCTGAAAACAAACAAAACAAAGTGACAGGATGGAACAGGAAACCTTTACATTTGGATTTAAAAATTACACAGGTGAATGAGCTCTTGAGTCAAGTTAATGGCTGCAAGTGAGGGTTCGTCTGTGCTGTAAAATGGTTTGTCAGTATGATTATACCAGCAATTCGAAGACTACAGCAAAAATGAAACTAATACATGGCTCTCACACAGCTGTGCCAGCAACTTTGTCTAAGTTCATGGAACTCAAACTGGTATTTTTGTCTTTTACTAGTATGGTTTATGCAGTTTAGGGAAATGTTTGACCTATACAGGATGAAAGAACTCATTTAATCAGTGTAAGCTGTGTCTCCAGCAAAAAAATTCCCAGTGTTTCCTCAGTATGGCTACGCCCATGATGCCTGTGCTGTGTTGCAGGGCTGGCAGACATGGGAGAAGAGATATCCCCTTCTCGGAGAGAGGCTTCCAGTGACTGTGGGGTAACAGAGATGCAGGCCTGGAGGTAAGTTAATTAATAACTTAATACTTGATAACAATATGCCAGCATGCTAGGACTTCACTGTTGGGCTCTGTTCCCAGCCCTGCCACACTACAAAAACACGTTTTTATCTGCCCTCTATGGGAATGGCAAGTCTTGTGCACGCAGGATGAACATCTATATAATCATGGTAGTCTGATATTCTTCCCTACCCTTAGGGCTTCTGAACCTACAACTGCTTTGAGACAGTTTGCTTGAAGTCCCGCCTGTCTTAAAACTGAGAACTGAAATGCAGCTCTTGGAGCAGCACACTATTTATTTGCTCCCTCTTGACTCTTCCCTCCTTCCTTCTGTAACCACCATTGATTTCACCGTGGGAGAAAACCTTCAGTTTGCACATTAGGGAAAAGTGAAAACACCAGGCAGTAGAAAAATTACCTAGCAATGAAAATTAGCAAAGTAGGTGATACCCTCAAATCTGCATTGAAAACTACTTAAGAGGAGGCGGATTTTTAAAAGTGCTGAGAACATGCAACTCCAGTCATGGATTTGGGCTCCTCACTTCAATATCCCGGAGGATATAAAGTTTGCCTCAGACTTTCAGCCAGAGGCAAGGGGAGCTATGAAATAAACAGCTAGTTTAGAGAGTCAGTGTTATGAAAGCTCCAGACAAATGTCTTAGAAAAACAGTATAAAAAGATTAATGAAGATATGGTGGGGCCAGAAAGGTTGGTTTTCCATTTGCGGTACTGTATCTAGGTTTCAGTTATGCAGGAAACTACGTCTCAGCACAACAGAAGTTAAAAAAAGGAAAAGTTGCACCTCCATCTGTTTCATACAATTACTTAAAAAAAAAAATCAGTACAGACTAAAAATAAGGAAAAAACACTTTGTCCAAACAAAATCTTCTCAGTTGATGAGTTCATGACAAGAAAACAGCTGTGTAGTTTTTTCATTCCCTGCTGCATTTCTCTCTCTTTTCTACTTTTCATTTTTTTTGGCTTGTATTTGAGAAATACCCAGGCTCAGTCAGCTGAGACCATTCCTTTTCCACCTCAAGTCCAGAAAGCAACATCCTGAAACGGCTTAACAACAGTACTTGTTTTCAGCTCTCCAAGTGGCTGGGCCATGTTGTTTCTGTCTTTTTCCAGCCGCGAGGTTCCAAGCAGCTATCAGCACTGGAGACAGAAGCTGCCTTCTCCAGTTTTGCTGTTGTTTTTTTGTTGGTTTTGCTACTTCTGCATGCCTCTCTCCCACTTTTGTTTGCAGGAGCATGGGATGAGACACCGTAGCAGCACCAGAGCTATTCCAGTTCATTGCAATGAACCTTCTCTCTCCCCATTTTTCTCACACCCGAGAGAAAACACTGTTGACGTCTTTAATGCCTTCCAAAAGATTGTCAAACTGAGCTCTTTCCTCATTAAAAATATCCCCCCAAAGAGCTCAAAGGAAAGAAGCTTGTGTTGTTAAAAAGAAGGCCACACATTTTAAATGCTTTCAGTTTTTTTCCTACTTTCTCTTGAATCTTTAATGAAAGGTTAAAATATGTTAATAGTGGTTGTTGCTATAGCAAGCTCAGGCATCTGTAGTCATGTCCCTGGTTTAATTGCTTGTTGTTCTGGAGTGATGAGGTCATGTTAACATCATTGATCCTCTGGGCACATTTATTCTATCAAAATTAACATAGCAATGACCCGAGGCAAATCTCAGTTCTTTTTTTCTCCCTCCTTTTTAGGATGAGGACTGGCTCTTACTAACATCATCCTGGCATGCTTTGACCCCAGTCATGTAAAGACTTTTGGGGCACTAGTGAAACTCTGCAAATAATAAGTACTGATTTTCTCAAAGTACACCTGACTGTTGAGATTTAGTTCTATATTTCATTAAAACATCATTTTTCACCAAATTACTCTATTTAAAAGTTAGAGAGCAGTGTAGGGGAAAGGGACCCGGGGGTCCTGGTGGACAGCAGGATGACCATGAGCCAGCACTGTGCCCTTGTGGCCAGGAAGGCCAATGGCATCCTGGGGTGTATTAGAAGGGGAGTAGCAAGTAGGTCAAGAGAGGTCCTCCTGCCCCTCTACTCTGCCCTGGTGAGATCACGTCTGGAATATTGTGTCCAGTTCTGGGCCCCTCAGCTCAAGAAGGACAGGGAACTGCTTGAGAGAGTCCAGCGCAGAGCAACTAAGATGATTAAGGGAGTGGAGCATCTCCCTTATGAGGAAAGACTGAGGGAGCTGGGTCTCTTTAGTTTGGAGAAGAGGAGACTAAGGGGACACCTTATAAGTGTTTATGAATATATAAAGGGGGAGTGTCACGAGGATGGAGCCAGGCTCTTCTGGGTGGCAAACGATAGGACAAGGGGGAATGGAATCAGTTCCACTTAAATTTAAGAAGAAATTTCTTTTCAGTGAGGGTTACAAAGCACTGGAACAGGCTGCCCAGGGAGGTTGTGGAGTCTCCGTCTCTGGAGACATTCAAAACCCACCTGGACACCTTCCTGTGTAACATCATCAGGGTGTTCCTGCTCTGGCAGGGGGATTGGACTAGATGATCTTTTGAGGTCCCTTCCAATCCCTAGCATACTGTGATACTGTAATTTAGATCAACAGATTTAATTTTGATAGATCACATATTCCAAATAATTGAAAGTGGATAGTCATAACATAGATGTTCGGAGGAAGGGAGGGACCATGGGTGGGAAATGATTGAATGATGAATTCTTGAAGTAGAACTAACATGATCAGATATTAGACGTCTGGCACAGATGCAAGAGACAACACATTTTATTTTTGTGCATGATTTGCTTTAAGTAAGTATAAAAAATGTAATTTGGTTATTTTTAATAGCTCCTTCAACTAGCTGTGTAGCATGCATGCTCAAAAGCCTTTTTTTAAAGTTCCATCAATCATTTTACCTGGCTAAATATTTTATAGGGCTTTTGCCCATATTAACAGTTAATTTCATGTGCCCACATTAAAGGCTAATTTCATATGCCCACATCAAATCCCTATTTCTCAAAATGCTCACAAGTGCAAGCGCAGAAGCTTGACAGAAATTTTAAGTGCTAGACAAAAGCCATAACAGGATTTCTGATGGCTAGGGGGAGACCAGCAGGCTGGAGGAGCTACGTGCTCCTTGGCTAATGATTTTAGAGGGTGGATACTTCTGTCATCCACCAAGGATGATAATTTATGGGACTGCTTCATAATCCAAGACAGACAGTCATCACCCTCAAGGCCGCAAAGGTCCTTTCTTTCATGTTTTTACTAGAGCCCTCAAAGAAGACAACTAATAAAGTGAAACCTTACATCTATTGATAGGGAGTTTAAAGGGCAGGTAGATAAAGCCTTAAAGGAGCTGATACCATGACAGCAAGTAGAATAATTAGAGGCCGATCCTCTAGACTGGCATTGCTTCTTGAAACTGTGCTTTGCCCTTAATGCTTGCAGTCAAAAGGACTATTTAGTCAAAAGACAGTTTCATTCTCTCTGTATCGACTTCTTTATGTGATAGAGCAAGTCCCCATCCTGAAGAAATAATGCATTATATAAGATGTCCTGTTTTGTTTCATTTTTCAGTCTTTCCTGTAACATTGGAGTTTCTGTGGTGGTGAGCAGGGAAAGAGATGGCCACATGGATACCACGTGCTGCCCTGGGTGTCATGTTTCTGAGTGGTTTTGAGCATTTCAGGTTAAAATAACAGATAAGTTCAGATACAGTACACTGCTTAAACAGAACAGAAGCACTGTATTTGAAATAAAATACTAGATCATAATAAAGTATTTTTTTAATCTCTGAAACAAAACATTTCAAGTTTTGCTGGGTTTTCAGGGGTTTCTCTTAGCAAGAGAAGCAATTCAGCTGAATCAAGTGAAGTTCACGGAAGGTTAAGCTATGAGTGAAAAGAGCTTGGACTACACAGTTTCTCTTAGATCTGGGAAAAAAACCCTCTAATCTGTGTTTAGCTGGAAATGATGCTTGAAGCCTTTTTGAAGCAAAGGGCCTCTTCACGAGCACTTTACATCTCTGCAGACTGCCAGAGCAAAAACCTGGAGGATTTAGTGAAAACAGATAATTCCAGAAAGCTTTTTACAAACCTTAGTCATGCACAACAAGGCATCCACTTCTCAAAAAAAGGAAAAGGGTTGCATTTAGAGTACTATAATTTGTCGGAGAAAACTGACACAAACTGGAAAAAATAGAGTGGCTTTCAGATTCAAAGCCTTTCTCTGAGTTCCTGTGTGTTTTTTTTAAGGATGACTGTTGGTCTAATTAAAGTTTTGTCTCTATCTGTAAACGTGGTCTTGCCTGTGCACTTCTACCACTGGAACGATGATAGGTGGTGCTTTGACAAAGGTGACATTGTAAAGAGGAACAGGGGTTCACAAGCTCAGAAGATCTCGTCCTGCATTATCCACTGAATATTCAGGGCAACAGTGGCAGTTCCCAGGGGAAATCCTCCCGTGTTTGAGGGAGTGAAGATTACCAGCTGGTCTGAAAAATGACTCTGCGTGCACTTGTTTGCATCCATAAGAGATTGTGGGTCACACTCACCTTCTTCCTTCAGGAGGTTCATGCTTGTTCCCAATGCTGGTGTCTTGAAATACTTTTCTTATGTTTTCAATTATGTTTTCATCCACATATTCATAGTCGTGCTCCTCTTCCTCTTCATTTTCTACCTCACACTTTCCAAGTGCTGTGTTTGTCAGACCTGAGCAATTAGCAAAAAATAAGTGTAAGGAAACGGAAGACTCTGCCCTTGCCCAGGAAAAAAAAAAAAAAGTGTAATTCATACAGGCAAACACAAAAGCAAAAAACAAGGAAAGCAATGTTCTCCTCATTTTTCTGCTTCTCATAGAAATCTTAAGTGACTTGCGTAAGTTCCTGAACAATATCTGTGGCAGATCAAGCATCAAGCCCAGCTGAGCCTTGCTCTTAGGAATTCTTATATCAGTTTTTGGATAAACTACTTGAATCTCAAAGTCTGTGACAAAAGAGGGTAATCTGTTGTCCACTCCCTGCTAGCTGGCCACAAACAACTCAAAGGTGTATAAAAATGGCTAAAAAGTGTTGTCACTGACAACGTAAAAGCTGGCAGATAAAATTGTCTGACCGTATCAAGAGAAGAGCATTCCTCTTGCCATGTGCAGCACCTACCATCCCTATTGTGGATGTACTCCTGTTCTATCATTTCCCTTGTCTGAAGAGATGAGCCTGTGGAGCTAAGAAACTGTGGTGTTACTTGCAACTCCCCCAAGTTTCCTCTCATTCAGAAAGGCAATATAACAAACAGAGATGTGGGTTTGACAGTGTCTTGAAGTTAAAACAAGAGGTTTTGAAGTGCATTTTTCATGCCCACCTAGACTAGCCTGAGGTAATACCGAGGACAAACTTTCCAAAATGTAGTGGCCTTTTCCCACAAGGGTGGAGACCCTCACAGGAAGCCTCTTTGGTGCTTTAATGCTGGATCAGGCTCTGCTCTGAATCTTAGCACAGCAACAGGTTCACCTTACAGCTCGCGCTGATGAGCTACAGGCTGCTGCCAGAAGGCCCCATGGTCTCCTTCCCTGCCTGCGTGGTTCTATTATTTCCCTAGAGTTAGTGGTAGCTCTGCAAGATGTATGGGACCACTGGTGACAGGGAGCAGGACCCCACAAGGATCAGTCACCCGGTGCTCCATGTCCCTCCTGCAGAGATACCACATCCCTTGGTCCATTCCGTGGTGGTCCAGAAGGGGCTGAGGCAACATCACAGAAATTCTCCTGCCAGCAACATCTCGCCTCTGGGGTTTATCAATAAGCCTTACGTTTAATGGGGCTCAGAGGATATTGTGTTTATAAAACAAAAATTTTCACCTGAAACAGTAAAACAGTGTGAAACACTGCTTTTGGTACAGCTGTTCCTGGTTGTTTGATGAGCTACAACATAACCTGAAACAACTTCCATATGTGTACAAGGTCACAGAGCTTATATGCCCTCCCAGCAAGACCATGCTTGTCAGACACATCCTTCTTTAAGGAAAAAGAATCCTCCCAAACTTTCTCTTGTGACTACCATGTGCCCCTTCACCAAGAAAATAGCTGTATATTCTCGTGGTGGTCTTCAAACCCCACTTGTGTTCCTCCTGAGACTCTCCAAGGCTGAAGTGTCTCTCCCTGAAAAACTGGGTAGGACTCATTGCTTTCAGAAATTGTGATCATCTCCTGTACAGACTTTTTAAGGCCAGAAGGAACCACTAAGTTAATCAAGCAGTTGTCTGGCCACACCAGCACAGAGTTCATCATAAACTAATTTAGCTACAAGTCCCCCTGCTACTTTTTAGGAAAGAGTAAATTTAAAAAGTATTTCCAAATCTAGGCATTAAAAGGAAAAAACCCAACCAAACCAACACAACCCCCAAACCTATGATGATAAATGTAGTGAAGATCTCACACATATGGCCACTATT
Source organism: Trogon surrucura (assembly GCA_020746105.1). NCBI lineage: Eukaryota > Metazoa > Chordata > Aves > Trogoniformes > Trogonidae > Trogon > Trogon surrucura. The sequence continues at coordinate 60,974,703 of CM036618.1, forward strand.
TTGTTAATAAGTATTTCCAAATTTGTAATCCATTTGCAAGTTGGCTGTGTTTGATATTGGTAAAAGTAAACTAATGAATAAAACAGGCAGTGAAAGAATAAGTTAATCCCTGTGATTCAGCAAGGGAAATATTGTTTGTGCACTTAGACTTGCTAACACCGATATAAAGTACAGATTGCTCATGGATGGCATAGCCTGATTTTCTTCTTTCCCAAACACAGGCAAACAAAATGATATGCTCCTAAGCAAGGCAGTTCAAGGAGAAAGGAAATTAATGTCATCAGGCCAGACTAAATCACAGCTGTCCCCAGTCCCAAACCTGTGTAGGATGCCTTCTGAAATGTATAAATTTACACTTCAATAAAGCATTAAGCAATGAATGGGACAAGCTGAACGATCTCAGGGGGATTCTGAACAGTGAAATCAATGCAATTTGCTTCCCTGTTTGAAAAAAAATCTATTAGCCTCAACATCGAATTACTGAATCAGATATGCCATCTCAGCCTGCTAAGAAAACAAAGCTTATGTCATCATGCTGTCTATCCATCCATCTGCCAATCTGTTCAGTCCTTTAATATTTTTTTTTTTTTGCCAATTTCAGAATTGAAAAGGAGGCATAAGTCTTAACGTGGTTACAAAAGCAAGAGTTGAATTAGTTCCTCTATGGAAAGAAAAGCATGCAGAACACAGCTGTTATACACTCCATTTGGCAGGAGACAGCAGGATAAATCAGCGTGTGCATATTGGTTGGCTACTCAACACACACATAGCTCCAGACCTGCTCTTTTTCATTTGATAGGAGTGCCATAAGGAGAGTTTTGGTTATTATCAAGGAAGAGGGAGAAGAGCAGTAGGGGACAACAGACCTGAATACTTATTAAACCAAATTTCATTAATTCTGCTCTTCCTGGAACAATTTGTATAATTACATTTGCCTTTATAGTGGAAGGGTAGTGCTCTGCAGACTAAAAATTTCCATCTATCTCACTTGTATCCTTGAATGAGTAGGATTGGGGTGGTTTTTTTTTTCCTTTGAATATACTTGCTGTTGTTTCACAAATTTCAAGGTCACAAGAACTTGTCATAACTCTCCATCTGCCCTGCTTCAAAATGCAGGCAACAGAACTAATCGAATCCACCAGGACTCTTGCTTGAATAAAACTAGTGCTAGAAACGCCAACTCACGTACATACAAGGCTGCACACCTAAATGTCCCTGGCCATGACCATAACGCAGTTTTACAGCTGTGGTAAATATCTCAGTTCAGGACTTATGCTCCACAAATTAACATTCAATCACACGATAACATTCATGTTTGTTTATGCCTAACTGCAAAACAATACTTGTGAATTACTATGTGCGATAATATTGTGAACTAAACATGGTAAACCCACTTCCTTATTTCTGCACATTGCTTAAGTGAAAATGCGCAGAACTGAAGGCATACGTGTAAGCCAAAGTGTTTTTATGAAGGGTAGCATTGTATTTGCTGCGGCTTGGTCCCGATGTTCCTCAATGCTAATGAGAACTGATTCCTTCGGCAGTGCTACTGAAAGCTATTCAGTGATAGCAGAAATAAAGCCCATAAAACTAACAGACTGTTCCTTAACCTGGTATCCATCAACTACTCCTTCACATGGTGATGTAGGGTATCTTCAGAAACTGTTAAGTGCCACAATCATTTTATACGCACTGCATCATTATAATTCATGCATGAGTAATGTTTATTTCCCTTTGGAATCTACTAACTCATAGATTGGAAATGTTTAATCTTAATTTATTTTTTTTTTAAAAAGTAGATTTCCTGAAAGAGATATCTGTTGACTTCTTTCACTGTCCTATTATTTTTTAAAATTTTCTTCTTTGTCCCTTCATTTCTCACCAGTTTTATTGTATTCGTAAACACACTAATTTCCACAGTTGCACTACTGCCTCTTTTTTTATATCAACAGCTTTTGCAGGAGAGAAACGGTTGCCACAAATTTTAAGCAATTGCATATTTTGGGTCTCATAGTACCTTTCTGCAAGAGGGTAAGGAGAAGGCACTATCACACCTCTCCTCAGCCTCCCAGAGCTGGGGGAGCAGAGCGAAGTCCCCTTCAGTTACCTGACATATAACACTGCGATACCTCCTCCTTGCAACCACTTCTATGAGCTCCTGCCTGGAACCTCTGTGTATTACTGTAATTAAAATCAGTCATATCTAATAAACGAGGGAAGGATTAAGAGCCTATGTTTGTTTTCCCCTTTTGTACAACAAATTAGAGTTTTTGGTTAAGAGGAAAGCTGACAGAAAATGTTTAAATATAGTTTACTAAATTGTACTTGCCATCCTATGAAATGATGTGATCTCCATGAAGTAATTTCCTTTTTTAAAATATTTATCTCAGAAGATGTGTCAGCCAGGAATAAGTTTTGTGTTCACAGCTCAAAAATCAGGAAAAAGAGTCTATTTTGTTTTTTCTTGTTAAGATGAATGCAAGACCATAGAAGCCAAAGGATCTAATAACAGTTTTGCCCTAATCAAAGACCAAGCTGAACCTGGAGAGAATTGTCATAGATGCATAATTCAGAATGCTGATATGAAATTCCTGTGACACCACCAAAGAAATAACAGCTTTTTTCAAAATAATTCAGAATTCTGGTTTGTTTTATTTATTTTAATATTATGCTTACTTAATTTTAATAATTGGGGTAGAGCACACCCCCATAACCAAATGTATTGCCCTCACTGATGGGACAGCAAGCTGCAGCACAGAGGCAGGAATTTCTTAACCGTTGTCCAGTGCAAAATTTAGTAGATGTTATATGTTCAGCCTAAATTGCAATTGGGAGGCCCATTCCTATTTTTCTTTCTCTAACCCGCTGGTCTCCTATATCAAGTGCCTAAAGTCAGAACATATAAATATCTTTCCTAAAATGTCCTGACATCAATAAACAAAATCAGCATAAATGCTTTTTTTATTACAGACTGTAGCAATTCCAGAAACCTAAGCCATGAGCAAGAAGATAGGCAATGTTTTAGAAACCCCACTTAGAATAAATTTCAAGGTTAAAGAAAAACCGATACAGCAGATTTCTGATGAGAGTTAATATACTGCAGATATTACTACTATTTCTAATGAAATCAAACTTAATCAAATATAAGATATCTTTAGTGGTCAATTCAGGTTTAATTGCAACAGATGAAAAAGTTTCAATTTCTTAGAAACAAGTTAATAAATCCTATCTCTGTTAACACAAACTCTGTAAGGAAAGGCAGTAGAGGCTTTAAAACTGAAGGAAAAAACATGTTGCTTTTCTTTTCGGAAACACCTGACCTTTGGTAAGAGGTTGTAATTGTCTCTGTAACCGAGCTTCTTTTTTTTTTTTTTTCTTGAGAGCACAGATTCAACACCCTTATTAGGAATTTGAAACGGGTTTGTGCTTTGGAGAGTGGCTTAACATTCACCAGTAGAAGTTTAAAGATTAGTCAGTGAATGGTGCATTTCCTCCCACTCAAAACCCGCAGGAGTGTGTCTGTGTTATTAGTCTTGACATATTTTCTAATCCATTATCTTGTGAATTAGCAGAGCAGAGTATATTCCCTGGAACAGGCAAGCTTGCTGCACGCAACAGTGGACTCATGGGGCCCCCTTGGCTGGCCAGGAAGAACTGCTACATCATCTAATCCAATCTCCTGCATAATTCTGCGGTTATCTTTGAATTAAGTCAGATAATTTTGGGCCATACTAACACAAATCTTTCAGAAAAACCTTCAGCTTTGAAGAGGGTATGTCATCATCCAATCCATCACTGCTCTCTGGTACAGATTAAAGCTCAAACTCACAATATATTCAAATTTAGACAAAGTTTATACAAAGATATACTCCATGGCAATTAAACAAGAAGCAGTTTCCTAGCCTTGCGACAGCAGAGACATTATGACACTACCTCTTGATTTTCTATGTGTATTAAACAGAGGTACTAAGAGTTTCTTTGAAACCTTCAGAAACATTTTTCTTTATCTGATCTTCTGTGAGTAGTCTAAATTAATACAGTATATAGCACGAACTTCAAATTAACCAGCTGCAGCTTTCGTGAGGAATGAGGCAGGAGACATATGATCAATGAGCTTTTAAATCAGAAACACAACTAAGAACTAGGCTAGCCGAGAGGAGTTAGTGCTGTGAATCTTTGCAGGAGCAGAGGCAAGCAAGCCTTCATCAGCCTGAACACCATTTTTCCACTTAATATTCTTGGCCATACACATAGGACTACCTGCAAAGCACAGGTCTCTAGCCATAAACTCAGAGAAATAGGTAGGAAAAAGTGAGTTTAAAAGAAACGTGTCTACTGAAAGCAGGAAGAATTACCTCAATAATCTACCATTATGATTGATGAGTGAGTCTCAACCAGTAGAAAAGAAAACTCTGTTTTCACATGAGTGATACCACAACAAAGGTTAGGATCTTAATGGAGTGAAGACCAAAGGAAGCAGAGCAAGAACAGCTAAGAGAAGACTTGAAAACTTGAAAAAGTCCCTAGAAATGGCTTTCTTCTCAATTAGGGTGTTTCAGAATTAAAAACAGAAGAACTGCCTAAGAAAAATAGACGTGCTAGAAAGTGAAAAATAGCAAATAAAATTAAGGTGCTGAAAAAAGTTCATCAAGGACATATAAATAAGGATTAATGGGGTAGAGAAAAGCCTAGTGCTACTGGTTCAAAATGAGTAAAGAGAGAGAAGGCAGGCACACTCCAGCCAGGGCAGATGAGACAGTCAGCAACATTACCTTATTTCACTGCGGTGAGGAACCATGTTCAGTTGAAGGTCCAAATCAAGACCAGTTACAGAAAGTCCAAGTCTGTTTTCTAGTGCCCAGAACCACAAACTGAATGAGCTAGCAAACAGCATGAAGGAGAAAGCAAAAACTTTGCTGGTAGCGTGGCTAGCAGAGGCAGCCCTCTGCCTATGGACAGGTGAAGAGCCTGCTAAGAGCTTCTGGGTCAGGATTTAGTGGACAGACCAACATGGGTGATATTGTGGGTGTCTGCTACAGGCACAGTGATTCATTGATGGCATGGATTGTGGGACAGTGTCCCCTCGGTAAGTTTGCAGAATGTCATAAACCGAAAGGAATGGCTGAGATGCTTGTGCTGCCATCCAGAGGGACCCGGACAGGCTGCAGAGAGGAATCTCATGAAGTTCATGAAGGAGAAGGCAAGGTCCTTCACCTGGGGAAGAATAACCCTATGCACCAGTATGGGCTGAGGCTGCCTAACTGGGCAGCACCTTTGCAGAGAAAAACCTGGTAGTCCTGGCAGACAGGCTGACCATGAGCCAGCAATGTGTCCTTGTGTCAAGTCCAGCGACCTCCTGGGCTGCATTAGCCAAGGTGGTTACAACAGAGACCCTTCCCCCTTTGCTCAGCAATGGTGAGAGCACACCTGGAGTGCTGGGTACAGATCTGTGCTCCCCAGTACCAGAGGCACGTGGACATTCTGGAGTGAGTCCAGCAAAGGGCCATGAAGGTGCTCAAAGGACTGGAGCATCTAAAATAGAAAGGGAGGCTGAACAGGCTGGGACTGTTCATCCTGGTGGAGAGAACACTCAGGAAGGATCTCATCACTGGATATAAACACCTGATGGGAAGAGGAGAAGAAAGTGGAACTAGACTCTTCTCAGTGGTGCTCAATCATAAAAGAAACAAGTAGTAACAAATACTCCTACAGTAGGAAAATGGTTCCAATACAGAGAATGGCACGACTAGGTGACCTGTCAGTCCTCTAACTGAGCTAAAGCCTTAATGACGGTAGCTCCAAACTTCTTTTCTCAGGCAAGGGATCTCAGTTAAGAAACCACTGCACAGTTGCTGTAAGAGGCACAGGAAGCGACTGTATGGCTCCACTTCTCACTGCATGAACTGAGCAGCTTCATTCAGAAAGATTCTTGAATCTTGCCTGTAAAACCATTATATAGCTTTATCCTGTGTGGCTTTCCCTGTCTGTGAGGTGTCTAAGCCCATCGAGTGAAGCACCTACACAAGCATTGACTTCTGTGCTTGCGAATAAGCCAGTCTTCAGCATAAACTTTGAGCCTGGCTTACTTCAGTAAGGATGCTTTTGTCGTGTTTTTTTCAGGTGAATCTCTCTTGCTTCCCATGCCTGCCTCACCCCACAAAGACTAACCCACGCAAGTAATCCAACTGTAGCATGGACAGTGGTTTTCAAAGTCTAGGCTCAGTGATTTGCAGGCAGTTCCCTTGGCACAAAAGAGCACATTGATCCATCTTGGTAGTAATTTTTTACCGGAGTTTGAACAGAGGATACTGTTCTTTGCAGCTGACAATATGGAAACTTCACCATTTACCCCTAAAAAAAAATCTAATCAAATCATCAAGCAGTAGCAAAATGGAGCCTACAGGGTGATTTTTCAAAGCCACGAAATAAAAAATAAAAAAATGAGATTACATTTCAAAGTGGCCAGTTACCAAAATACTTTTCAAAAATCAATTCTCAAATAATAAACAGGAGTAGTGAATACATGCCAGAGTGATTCTTCCTTCACTATAATAGTTATTTATGTTGCATTTGGAAGTTTCAGTATACGTAGTTTCAAACAGGCAGTCCTTTTTAAGAGTCTCACACATTGAATGACAAGACAATGAAGAGAAACTTTATGGGGAGTTCTTACATTGATGTTAATTATCAGTTAGCAAATGCCATGAGGATGAGTATTTGTGCTTTAGTGCTCCAAATGTTCCAATGTTGTAATTAAAATGATGTGTTCATATTTCAGATATAACCTGTGACTGACAGACTAACGAAATAAATTGATTTACGTTAACTGCAAAGTCTTTTGGATTTGTCCTCTTACAATCTAGCTTCTCAATTTCAGTATGTTTCATTGCTGAAAAAAAGGAAAAACTTCAAAGATAAGTAGAAAAGCAAACAATTATCAGTCAATTAATCTGCACAATTTTTTTTTCTTCAAAATACAAAAACATGAGTTGATGACATGTTCATATTTTTAACATAAATTGCTGGCTCATCTTTAAAACCTGTTGGTATCAGGTTTTTTTTTGTAACAGATGATGTGTAAGCATGATCCTAAAGCAAAAGTGCATCTTTTCCACATGTCTGTTCCTAAAAACTACTCAATATGCATGCTGCAGTGCCAAATAGAGTTTAATACCATGCTGCTGTTGAGAGCTTGGATGAATTTGCCTTACGGCATTTATGCAGGAAGAGCAGAAATGTTCACTTTTCATCTCTTTAGACTAAGTCACAGATTCCAAGTGAAAACACACAAGATAATCCTGTATTGTAAATTATTTACTAGGGCTGGGGTTAAGCTTTTTTATATTAATAACTCAAACCATAACACTTAACTGACCTTTAATAACACTGGTTTCCACTACTGTAGCTTTCCCAGTCATGTCGTTTTTATTCTCACGCTGCACCAAATCATTTTGACAACTAACTTGTAATTCCGAAACATCAGCATCTTGATCTGAGCACAATTTCTTGGTGATGTCTACACAGAAGTTCTGAAATTACATAGAAGAGCACATAGACTTTACATGTAAGTTGTTACTCCAGATTGGATACTTTCACAGATGTGACATGTAGGAGCGACAGTCTTTGGGTTACTTCCGTGAATTTTAACCTCAAATCTTTGTTGAAGTTGTCAACCATGTTTACCATAATGCTTGTCTTTGAGGCAGGTAGATTACAAAAATAACATGACCAGAAGGCACTCTAGGTAAGGAAATTACCTTTAAAACATATCTCCAGTCTTTTTTTTGGGGGGGGTAGGCGAGGTATATGAAGTCATGCAAACGCAAGGAGGGAGATTTATGTATCCTTTGAGGTTGATAAAGATTTCTTTCTGATTAACTACTTTTGTTGTATCAATCATTCATTTAATGAGTTCTGTTACATATTATACCACACATTAACATTAAATCTGACATTTCAACTACATTTATCCAGTAGCATTCATAGCATAGTGAGCATAGTTAGTTGATACAAACAGACAATTATGAAGTAATTAATTGTTGTGTTATTACAATACAGAAAATAAGTTATATGGCTGCAGTTCTTGCACCCCTTGAAATTCAGGCTTTATAGTTACATTTTCGTAATTCTGGTGTGTTTTTTAAATTCTGAAGTATTTATGTCATAAATACTTTCAGTTAAACAAATATGCATTTTTCATGTGTAAATGAAAGTCAATTCAAAGTGTGAAAAACTGTATTTTCAGTGATGCTGTAAGTAGCCACAGTGTAGACACAGTCCAGTTGCAATCATTATTCCAGAGTGTATAGATTTAAAAAACTATTAAGTATAGATTTCCCACCCAAAATCGAAGATAGATTTTCCTCAGCAATGGCAAAGCCCATCCTACTCAGAAAGTTGGTAAAGTGTTGGTAAAACTGACAGTAGCTACACAGTAATAGTCTCTGATCTTTTCAGAATCAACCCACAATTTGTGAAAGCATAATATGAGCCCACATTTTATGATAATCTGGTCCTTTTGAAAAAAAGTATCAGCTAGAAATAAGAAAATCCCTGGTAATTGAAATAACAAATTTGAGGAACTGTATTAAGAAGAACAGATGATGGTGAAATCTGTAAAACATATGAACAATTTTCCTCAGTAGATGAGTCACAATATGGTCATAAGTCAAAGACCCTCATTCTTCAATTAAAGAATTCTACAGTAGTTTTCTCCATTTTCTAAAATAAACACTGCAAGCTCCATCTGCAGGGTTTGACTGAGGTACAATATTCAATGCATGTTTGTGCAGCGCAGGGTGTACAATCCTGGTTGGTGTTCTCCTTGATTGCAAAAGAGCCTCTGAGGTCAAGCAGAGCTTTAAGCAGTGATGTAATTCACAAAAAAAAAAAAAAAAAAAGAAATCTCAGGGATTCGTACAGAAAGAAATACACCTGACAAATATTTTGCAAAGAGGACAGATTTGTCAGAAGTTGTTCTTCACAGTAGAGAATTAAAATAACCCAATGGAAGAGGCACTGTTCAAACTAGGACCATACTCAACTGGTGTGTTGTGGAGCAGCTTCACTGAGGTTACAGGACCTCTGTCTTTGTTTTACCAGCACGATGTGGCCTTTCTCTCAGTCATCTGTACCACAACATGCCCATATGCACCCCCTGCTTGTCGCCAGCCCGGCCCAGCAATATGAATATGCACTTTGTAAGTAGTTATCCAGAAATGTCTGTCTTCTGTTCAAGGAAATACATGCTTAAATAATCATTTTTCAAAGTGCTCACAAGCATGGCTACAATCACAGCCTATCCTCAGTATCAGTCATACCTGTTTATGACAAATGAAAGGTCTTGGGAAGGGCAAGGAAACATTGTTATTCATAGGCAGATTATTCTTGTCTTCAAGTTGCTGGGAATACTTAACATACAGAAACCTTTCACTGAAAAGTCAGCTTTCAGGTAATGAGGAAACCTTAATTTAAAAACAGACATAAAAAATGTCTTTTTTTTTTAAAAAGTAATGATGAGTTATTTTCTAGTCAGGTACTTATTTACCATATTAATCCTGGCAATATAATTAATGAGTATATTGAGATTATTTATTTTACATTGTCTTGACTAACTTAACTAATCAATACAGAATGATCCCCTCATTAAGAAGAATGTAGCTGAAATTCATGCTAATCTTATCAGTCATCAGCAAAACCACACACTGTGATACAATGGTTACCTGGGGCACCCTGCAAACAAATTAAAATATGCAGAACCCAAACATTTGAAACCAAACAGGATTACAGAAACTGAGCTCTCACTTCACTGTATACTGAAATCTGATATCACTTCAACATTATTCTTAGCACTAGAGATAACAATTATACTAGAAACCAACAGAGATAAGATGCTTTCTAAAACTATAAGGAGTGAAATCTTACAGTTGTCTTTCACATAGAAATTTAGAAATTTTGTGACCAGCAGAAGTAGGGACCTGATTGTCCCCCTGTACTCAGCACTGGTGAGGCCGCACCTTGAGTATTCTGTTCAGTTTTGGGCACCTCAGTATAGGAGAGATATCGAGGTGTTGGAGCGAGTGCAGAAAAGGGCAGCAAAGCTGATGAAGGGCCTGGAGAATAGATCTTATGAGGAGCGATTGAGGGACCTGGGACTGTTCAGTTTGATGAAGAAGAGGCTGAGGGAGGACCTCATCATTCTCTACAGTTACTTGAAAGGACATTGTAGAGAGGTTGGTGCTGGTCTCTTCTCACAGGTAATTAGGGACAGAACCAGGGGGAATGGGTTCAAGTTGCAACATGGCGAGTTTAGACTGGACATTAGGAAGAAATTCTTCACAGAAAGAGTGGTCAGACACTGGAATAGGCTGCCTAGGGAGGTGGTTGAGTTGCCATCCCTGGATGTGTTTAAGTGTCACTTAGATGTGGTGTTGGGTGATATGGTTTAGGGGTGAACTTGTAGTGCAGGGTTAATGGTTGGACTCGATGATCCCAAGGGTCTTTTCCAACCTGAATTGTTCTATGATCCTATGATTCTATGATTCTGTGAATACCGGTCAGGCTTAATAGCACAGAGTTTCCATCTATGTGGAGTCATTGTTACACTAATTTAAAGAAGACAGGATTCAGCCAGGGTTCTCGGGACTGTTACTGCCAGAAGAAACACTAAATCAGCTAAAAGCTCATGATCTGAACTACAGTCATTTGTTATAGCTGACTACTCATGAGGAAAATCCAAATCTCAGCATTTGGAAAATCCAACCAACAGCTACAGATGCATGAACTAAACATTTTACCCCAATGGCTAAGCATTACGCTTGCACCTCTAGGTTCACTCATTGTCCAGAAACAACTCAGAAGACAAAGCCCAAAGCCATAAAGGCAAGGTGGCCCAGGTTCATGTAGTCCCTCTCAGGAAATAGGAGGTGTTATATCAAACAGGATACAGAAAGTGTGAGAGATAGGGCAAGAGCTAAAGGGGTGGAGATGCATCACTTTAGTAAGAACAGAAGTTTCAGCATTCTGCAGGAGTTGTGAGTGCAGAGTTTATGGAGGATGCACAAACCGAAAACACCCCAGTAGCAAACCGAGTTTCAGAGTGAGCTGTTTGAATTCATTTCCCTTGATTACCCGAAATGTTTAATGCACTGCATTTGTGTGCATGTATGCTTGAGCTGTCTGCTGCAAGCAAGGCTTTCTTCTGCTTGTTCGCTCCAGGAACAGTGAAATCTGACAGCAGTTCTCATTCTTCCGAATGGCAATTCCCAAACAGTAATGCTTTGCCTATCTACAGCCCCAGTTACATAAAACCAGTTCCAAATACGCCAATTTCCCTTGCAGTTTAAGTGTATTCTAGCGTCCCTTCCACACAGCTCTGAGGTATGTATTCTTCTGACTTCAAAAATACGGGCTATTGACAGCTGTCTCCCTGTGAATATTTGTAATTACTCTGTCTATTCTTTTTTTGAGCTCTTTTACATTTTTGTTATCAATGTCGTATGGCAATGAGTTCCAGAGTTTATTCCTGCATTGTGTAAAATTTCCATTGGGTTTTTTTACTGCCCTACCTCATAGTTTCATACTACTGCTGTAATGCCTCTCTATTCAATTTTCCTATTCAGGTTTTTACACTTTTACCTGAGTCACCTCTTCTTCAGGCTGAAGAGTTGCCAGTCTGTTTAATCTTTCCTCTTACAGGAGCAAAATTGTAATCCTTGATGCACCAGCTCCTGAAATTCCAACTTCTTTGAAACTCAAAACTACTGAAGACAATCCATATACAGTACATATTTCAGGCAGTAGTATTTGGTCACAACTACTCGGTAACCCAAGAAAATAGCATCGAAGTTCTTAAAAGTCCAAAAACCAACTTTGGAGGTGCCCAGCAAAACTAGTGTAATCTCTGGGATAGAAGATCAGAGAGAAGATCTTAAATCAAGCAGAGGAACAAAAAGCTGTTAAACCTGTTCCCCCACCCCAAAAAATAATTCATGTGTTCATAATACATGCTATTGTTTTGTCTGCTTTCCTTCTTCTTTTTTTTTCTCAAAAGCCTCAACAGCATCTAGAACATTAAGAGTAAAGAAAGGAGAAACATTTGTTTAAAGTACAGAAAGATGTGGGAGTATATATGAAATGAGCAACTGTCATGTCCCTGAAAATGCTGTGAGAGATGTAGTGACATAAACCTATCCGACAAAACTATGCTTTTCCAGACAGAAAGTCAAGCTGTTATATGATTACAAATGACTCTAGTGAAGAGGAGTGCCCATCTGCTGGAGTACTCAGTGATGGACATGGCACTACACCTTTAGAGTACATTTATTATGAATGACCCATGCTAGTAGATACAGATCACAAACCTTTTATTGCAATCTTTAAAGACAGCTTGGAGTGGCACTCTTTGCTGCCTTCAAAAACTCAGACCAAAGCTCTAGATAGATGTCTTTGCTTTGGTATATACTGCATAGGTGTCTTTATGTGCAAAATGCTTAATTGCTGCATACACCTTTCCACCAGGAGAAAAAAAAGAGGTGTATGTAGAATGGAAGTGTGATGAATGATATTGCAGTCCAAACACATTTCACTGTTTCCAGAAAAAAAAGGCAATTTATCAACACAAGATACAAATTAAGATTCTTTAAGAGTCACAGAGCACAGTGTTCACAGGGAAGCTCAAACCAGGTTGAGCTTTCAATTAGCTTTCAATATTTTGGAGAGTATTTTGGGGAAATCGTGAAAGAGAGGTAGAGAGAGAGTGTCAGTCTAAGTGAGACAGAGTATTCATAGTTGCTGATTTATAGAGAAGACTTTGTAAGTTTCAGAGCAACCTACCTATATAATTTTGTTTCAACCTTCATTATATCTGCATGATAAACTGCAAGGACAGTTTGGGACTGCAGTGAATCACAGGTTTTGATTCCCATATTGTATCTATAAATAAAGTTAAGCTCTATCACAGTCAGAGCCTCAGACCATCCTGAAACACAGATCTGAATAATTTTCTGGTTTGCAAGAGTGTAAACTGAAGTAACTGCATTCTGGGGCAACTACTCTGGTCAGATTTACATCAATCAATTTGGTCAAAATAAAATTTCACCCACTGTATGCCTAGAAGTAGGAATTGGTACTTCCACTTAACAGATGGGAAAGACAAATTTAAATAATGGGAATGCACACATGGAAACTGCTGACACCTCTCAGGAAATTTGTATTATTATGGCAGAGAGTTAGGACTGATTTATTCCACTTGAAGGGAAAAAAAGTACCTTTAGATTATTACTCATTTATATCCCAAAGTGGGCTTCTTGCATGATCTATGGGCAATCCAACTTACCTCGCACATCAAGGTAATTTTTGCAAGGGCACGGCATGCTCATAATTAAGAGTACTGACAAGGGTCTATAATTTTGTAGTAAAGAATTTTAACAGTCTTCCCCATCACACTGATTCCAGTACATGATTGTAGGCCTTCATTTTCCACAGTCCATTGGAGTGGGGAAGAGGAGAAGAACTAGTTAGAAGATGCTTCAGAAAGGCCATGGGCAATAGAGGATCCTCATTTAGCCTCATTAACACCCAGGACAGGAGCACTTTGGAGAATTATTTGCCTGCAGAACTCATAAGGTACTCTAAACTATCGGTGAACTATTTTTGCTGAAGAAGGGGTCAAGGTTATATCATTTCAAAGACAGGAATGAAATTGCATCAGTTTGTGAGTCCTTCTCTGCCTAAAAGGGACATGAAACATCTGATCAAATTAAGATTTTTTTGATCAGGGTTCAAATTCTTAACAGATTTCTTCCTCACAAGGTACTTTCTTTGCATGCCTAGACTACTACAATAAATTTGACTTCCATTGTCAGCAGTCTGGGTTAAAAAGTGAGAGGGTATGTAATAAAGTTAGATTGTAGGCAGATGCCACTATAGGCTCATTCTTAGGGTTCAACCAATGTGTTAAAGAAGTAATATTTTTCCTAATGTTGGAGACAGAATTAATTAAACCTTGTTTAAAGCCCAGATAGGAATATATGGATTAAAAAAAAAACACAAAGAAACAAATCCGAAAGTCATGATCTATTTACACTCATTTCTACAAAATAAAACCAAATAGCTTATTGACCCAAAAGTTCTTAGAGACATTAACAACACAGGGAACCTTCTGCGTTTTGCCCGACACGCAGATTACGGGAACGAATATTCCCCTGACATAATGTCTGAAAAAAAAAAAAAAAGAAAGAAGAAGAAGAAAACAGTGAAGGAAATGGTATTTCGGTGGGAACCGATCAAGCCGGTCCGTCTGATTGAGGGGAGTCTGGGATTTGGGGTTGGGGGGCAGCAGGTGGGTTCGGGGCGGGGGCGGTGATGCGCTCCACTCGCCGCTAGGTGACGCTGTTTCCCGCCCGATCCCGCCGCACGGGGCCGGAGCTGCAGCGCGTCCGGCCGGCAGAGATTTCAATCTCCTGGTCCAGCTTCCCCCTTTCCCCCTCTGCCGGCCTTTGAGACCGGTTTCGCAGTTTTATCCTGGGCTAGGGCAGGAAAAGAACGTTGTCGATCAGATATGGTGATTTCTCGTTGCGGTGATGTGTGGTGAAAAGTCGAAATCTGACGATCGCACACAGGCTTAATAATATTGCAAGAGGTAGCAGACGGAGCGGCACAAAAAAGGGATCCAGCTGACAGAATGACCTTTAAAGAAGGGCTGTTGTATGTGCACGGTACGCTGTACAAGGACATTTTATGAGGGCTTTAGTGAGGTAATTAAATACTGCCATTCCTCACTGACAGTTCCCACAGTTCAAGTAAATTTTCTACAGTTGAGACAAAATAAGACACATTATGTTATCAATAAAAACACGTTAAGAGTGTACTACTACTACATTCTAGGGAAATTCTGTGCTTGCTCTAGAAATTCAGAGCCCCAAGCTTTTTGTTCTTAATCCAATGACTTTCATGTACTCATTCACTGCTCGTGGTACTCATTTAATCATTTATTGTTGAATGAGATCTTTTTCTTTTCCAAAATCTGTCCCAGAATAGTATAGAGTAAGTCTCAAGAGACTTTAAAATGAAGGTTTCTTATCAAAGGGTCTTTTATGTCAATGAATAACTAGAGCTGTCAGCCTCTTTTCCCAGACATCTTTCTCCTGCTCTGTGTGTGTACAAGCAAAAGAGAACAGAAAATGATGTTGGGCACCTTTGAGTGGCCCAGAAAAAAACCAGTGCTGTATTAGCCTGCACACAATCACCAGACTTACACCTTCAGCTATTAGTGTTACAAATCAAAAAGTATATTTAAAATTCTTCTTAGCAGTAGTTCAAATGCAAAATAGAGAACTGCGTACTAATGCCCTCCCAGCTCCATCTCTTCCCTCTCTTCTCCCTGCTACATACATGAAAGGGGGAGCATGTGATCCCCAGAGCCTTACAGCAGACAGCAGTTTTTTCATCTTTAGTGTAATGTATATGGTTAACATTACATTTATTTTTGCAGATATGGCTTCAACTTAAGGCTTGTTTTTATCTGTGTACTTAAACAGCACTTTCTTTGTTCAACACACTGTGCAGTGAAAGATAAGTATTCTTTTCTGTGTTTTACACGCTGGCAAACTGAAATGTGCTTAGCTTCAAAAAGCAGGTAGGAACCAGTGAGGTCCCTTCAGCTGCCACCTTTCCTTTCGGCTACAGAAATTAGTCCTGGGCTGTCTCAGATTGGGCAAGCAAATGCTGTTAGTAGGCACCCGTGAAAATCCTGGTTTCCATGGCACTCACAGCATGTGAAGGCAACTGTGAAAGGGAGTGAGAAGAGAACCCTGTTGTTTGATGGAAAGTCCGATGCCTTAACCCCAAGGCAGGCTTTGCTCTTCTCCTGGACTACTCACTCACTAAGCACTGCAGTTCTTGTGAGGAAAAAAGTGTACATCTGAAGACGTCGGTTATTGAGATCTGCTTCTGTATTACAAATACATTTCACCTCAGCAAATGGAAGTGCTTGTTTGCTCAAAGGCTATGAAATGTTGTGTTTTCTGAGATCACCACTTAAGCAGAAGATGTGAATTCTTCTCATTTATCTTAATGGGACATTAACTGGAAATTTAATTACAAGGGAGAGCTAATTATCTGTGCGTTTGCCAAACTGCAGATGGAATCTACTCAACAGAACAAAATCTAAATGCCGAAGCCGACGTGAACATAACTGCATTACTGTGGGGAAAATTTGAATTGAAACCGAATGAAAAGAATGAAATTTCCTGACACAAAACCTCAGACAAGGCACCCCTCGCTGCACTCTTCCCCAGTTGTCTCTCCCTCAGTCCTCAGATCTCTACCCCTAAAAAAATGGAATAACAGCCACACTGGTTAGGGTCAAAATGCATCTCACTTAATACCTTTTCTTCACTGTTGCCTAAAGCAGATGCCGAGGAAGAATAAGGACAGAGTAAGGCAGTCTGGTACTTCTGAACACACTCTCAGTCTCTTACTATTTGCAGTTCAGGGAATTTCCTGAGTTTGACGTGGTTTGTCTATTAGTAACCCTCAAAGGGTGTCTCTTCCAAGTATTTGTCCAGTCTTCCCTTGAACTCCTGATCCACTTCCAGCTTTGTTCTGACTCCCCTTGGCCTGAACGTATCCTGCCCCATTTCCTCTAATTGTGGCCCTGCAGAGAGCAGGGAGGGGCAAAAGAGGGGGGTCCAAGATTTTGAAAATAAATTGTTTTCCAGTTCTTGCTGCTGTGCTGCCCTTCCTAGCATGAGTCTGCAAGTCCAGCTGCAGAGCTCACGCTGTGCTTCCTCTTACTGCATGACAGAAAACGCTGCGCGTGGCAGACAGCAGCCTCAGGAAAGCAGCAGGACACCGTGTTGGTAGGAATTAAATACTTCAGACCAGATTCAGATCTCAGAAACTGAGTGTAAATCTGGAGTCACTCCCTGCAGTTTGGAAGCATTATTCTGGATTTACTCAGTCATGACCGAATTCAGCATCAGGCTTCTTGTTTTTCAAAATCATCTGGTTTCCAGGCCACAGCGGGGAATATAATAGCAGGAGCAAAAGAAAAAATGAGTTGTTTTATTAGCAAATGCATTCCTATTCTAACACGGATTTCTGCAAACGTTTGGATCTTTTCGAGAAATTTGCCTTCTCACACACATATATACACAAATGTATACAGAAGTATGAATATATAAATATTTCAGCTTGCCCACTAGAAGCTAGTTTGTCTTGGCAGAAAGAAACTATTCTGCCCCATTTTTCACTTCCCTCTTTTTTCTTTACTCTCTCACATAATTTTGATGCTTTAACACTGAATTCATTCACAGCTGTGTTAAACTGCACACCGATGGCTGGCAAACCTGGCCAAGTCACTGGGGTTTCAGTTTGTTGTCAATACTGAAAACTGTCCAGGGCAGGAGCTGAATTCTTCCTCATCAGAAAGAAGGATCACATCCTGGAACTTCTGGCAAACTGGGAAGTGTCAATCTTCCAGAAACGACTCACTTCTAATTACAAGTACTTATCAAAACTATTGAAAGGGGACTTTTAGGTCTGTTTCTGTGTGTTGGCATTTTAGATTTTGAATTCTTTCACTTTAGTTCAGGGAACAAAAAGTAAGGGGAGAAGAAGCTTGGAAGGGCATTTGCTTTGCAGTATCAAAATGGAACTATTTAATACAATGTACCCACTTTCACACACCCCCCCCACCCCCCCCACCCCCCCCCAACCAAACCACCCTACCTCCTGTGCTCTGGATCTGGCTGGAGCTACGGGAGGTCTGAGTGCTCTCCCCAGGTTATGACCATGGCAAATGGCAGGCCCTGGTCACCAGACCACTTCTGAGCCAGGCTGTAGATTCAAAACCTGAGCTGCTTCAATACCAAGCTGTGAGGATGAGAATTAAAAGTCCTCCTCTGCCCATAGCTGTTTTCTAGCACTTTTTTTATGCCTACTCTGTTTCTAGGTTCTCTCCAGAGAGCTGGGTTTGGAGGACAGGTCTGGTGCTTCAGCGGTCTTCAGAGTTCTGCCTCTGTGCCATTTACAAAGCTTTTTAAGCCCACTCAAAAAAAAAAGACAGATGACAAGAGAGGAGCTGTACAAATCCCAACCTGTTCTTTCTTTGATCAGTGTTAAAAATTGGCTTCTTAGAAAAATGACTGGAGAGCCATCCTAGTAAGGAGCATAGAAAAGAGTGATGGTCATACTTTGCTTGTATGCTAAAAAATGTCTAATAGTAGAAGGTTCGTATTCAGTTGTTTTATACTGTATTGCAAAAGTCAGGGCCTGTAACGCACATGTTCATATTAATGCTTAATGGATTATCTCATAGGGCACAGACAGATGTGCCATACCATAGGTTTCTTCCAGCACAGCACAACTGTGCTTTGCCTCCTCTATCTTCTTACTAGTGGTTGCACAACAAATACTTGTTTTCTTCCCTTCTGGTGACAATCAGTTCTGTTACTCCTAAAGCAACTGTTCTGGAGACAGCAGTTACTCAGTTTCAATGTACTCTGTATATTTTGGATACTATTAAAAAGATGAGCATAATAATGTACCCACCATCTGTACTGCAGAACTTTAATTTAAGTTATAGCTAAAGTAAAATACAGGTAGACTGAAATTGTCCCAGTATTGTCTCTTAGAATTATACTGGCTTTTCACACTGAAACTTGAGATAAATCAGATGAGAAAAGATTAAGCACAATCTAAATCTAGAATTGTTTCACAACTACAGAACACACTAAACAATGGAAATAAAGGTATATGGAAGACAAGAAAGAAGTTAGTTAGGAAAGAGAAGTTGTTCCTTTTACACAAATCCTCAAAGTTATGTCAAATGAGAAACAAATCACATAATATTTTTATGAACGTGAGTGCTCTTGTGTGAAACAAACACACATACTATTCCATGTTCAGAACTGAATGTTTCAGAAAGGGAATGGGAAACAGATCTCCAAAATGTTCACCACCACCTCCTCCTCCTCCACCCTCCATCCCTTGTTAATGCTACATATTTGTATTGTATGATCAGTAAACAGCACACTTAACAAAGAAACAGCACGGAATCTTCTCAGATAATGCCACACTCCCTTTCCCAGCCGGTGGTGAAAAGCAAAGGCTGTGTTCACTGTGAGGGACTGCCAACATGGGATCTCAGAGCAAACAAGATCTCTTCAGCAGATCTGTAAGGACACACACCAGTAGCTCAGGTAGACTGGCTAAAGCGGTGTGATGCAGTGTCATTTTTTTAGCCTGTTACTCCAAGCCATTGTATTATTGGTATTGAAGAGGATCAAGGATCTATGGTTTAAGCTCTTAGGGGAGCTTGTGGAAGCATCTGATTATAAACGTTGGGTAATGTCACCTTGGACCTTCATGACTACTACTGTACCTCAGTGCAAACTCTCTCTGCAGGAGTTTGGAAAGGAACAGTAATAGCACAGTATTTCGCAAGAAGCTAGCAAACCCTCAGAGGAGGTTTGAGCTGTAGCCGGTATTCAGCCTGGATCACCTGATTTTTCAAGACTACCTGGCTGAGGATAGCATACCTAGTGATGAATCATGAGAGGATATCTCTCAATGGTCTGTTGAAAAACTTCTCTTCATTGCTCTGATCTTTTGGATGTATCATACAGGGCAGGCAAGTACCTCCAGTTGAGACAAAAGGCCTGAGTGAATCACACAGCGATTATAAGGTCTGGTTTTGTTGGTTTGTTAACGTTCTTACACAATCCTTGGGGAACATCAGTCTTCAAGCTTACAGGAGGGTCCAGAATATCTCTTTCCTTCTCAGGCACTGGGGCAATCAATTGGTTATATTCTCAGTGTATGGCATTATCAGGATCCACGTTGGCTCCTGGTGAGCTCCCCTGACATTGATGATGAAGATGACAAAATTGTGTTCAGATCAAAGAGGTTGCAGAAAACTGATTGCCATTGCCTGTTTTACATGCACAGACATGTTCTCAGTCACCAGTCTTGAGGAGACGGTTTCTTTGTTGCCCACCCACCAGTGACAACATTCTTACCACAGCTATGGTAGATGTGAACAGTCCACTAAGTAAATATTGATGCTTTGCAAGTATAGTTAAGAGAATCATATTTTTATAGGACCCAACACCTGCAGTTGTTTTTTTATTGGACACACAGAGGTCTGTGATAAAATCTTTCAAGGTATTTAAATATGGTAGTAATTTTTAGGCCTTTAAAAGGCAGGTTTCATTCTCAGTAAAACAGCATGTTTGACAAACAGGTCTTCTTTCACTGTTTCGCTCTCTCTGTTATAGGACAATTTCTTTATTAGAGAATAATACTTCAGCTATAATAATGGTTGGCTTGCTTGGGTTAAAAGTAGGAGAATTTCATAAATTTCACTGAAGGGTTTTTTTTTTTTTCACATCTGTTCATTGAATGTAGTAGCGCAAAAAGAGAGCATGAAATTTGAACCATGTTAAATATGCATTTGTCTTAGAAACTGATGATACCCTGATAGAACCTGTTAGTTCCACCATTCTGTAAAAGACACTAATGATTATGCAGCCCTGAAAGTGGATGTTCCTTCTTTCCAGTTAACATTCACCTTCAGAATTTGTCCAACGTAATTAAATATTGTCTGAAGTTTGTTTATAGTCTCAATGTACAAGACCAGGCCTTCTACACTAAAACTACTAGTTTAATATTTTTCTGCAAGACCCTATGTGCAAAAGACATTCTAAATGATGGGTCTGCATTCCCTAACCAAAATAATGAAGCAAAGAACTTCCACACTACATTTGCAAGGCCTAAGAAGACATCCATATTGGTAGGTATTTAAGCACCATTACAGCTAACGAATGTATTAAACAGCCGTTGGTAAGGATAGTCCTGCTGTGTCCCATACCCAGGCACAGACACAACTGTTCTGAGCTGTCAGGGCAACCACATACATCTTCAGAGGGCTTTGCCGCAATGACAACAGATAAACACCAGAAAGAAGATCTTTTGAGCAAATAAATAATTGCTTGGTGGACAATGTTACAAACTCTTGAAAATAAAGCACTTTTCGGTTTGCTCTGAGGACAAGAGCTGTGTAACTCCTATGGGTCCCATAGGACTGCTTTGGTTTCCTCAGCCTACTGAATTGCCTTGGCAATTAAAAAAGTTTTGTTTCTGTGATATAAAATTCTATTGCATTCAATCTTTGAATTCAGCCTGATTTTCATTTACTTTTCAGTTCAGCAGCCAGCCTTTAAAAATACCATGCTGCCCTTCTCCTGAGGTTTCATGCTCAACATTCAGATGGTTGGCTGTGGCTTTGTTTTCCGCTGTGAACACTTTCTTCTCAGGAGATGGAAACTGAGATGACCCCAAGCAAGATGGCAGAAAGTTTTTAGAAGAGTTTATTATGACACTGCCAGTCTTGAGAGGTAACATTTGTGGTCCTATTACCTGCACAAGACAACTTTCTCACTCTTACCAAAAGCAAATTGTTCAAACGTGACATTTGTGAAATTATTAGTAAGGTAGATCAGGACTGCTGTAGATCATGCAAGCAAGAAGGCAAGGGGCAATTTTTCTGATCTGAAAAAAAATGGCCAACCTGAAATGACCTTGATGAATTTGCAGAAGGATGAGGCGGTTGGTGCTTGTTTCAAGACGGTTGAAAAATGGCTTGCTGGGAGTTTAATGAAAGCAACACAAATTCACAAAAGCATTTGGCTACTGTCATCTTCTTGACCCAGTGAGAAACAGATTCATGCAAGAAAAATATCTAATCATCTGGAGTAAATTAGTCTATTAAAATTGGTGTGCATCCTCATGTGAGTACAGCTATACACATGCATAAGTGCTTACAGAAACAGAGCCTTAGAGGCTTTGACCCTGCCAACACATTCACACATACTTAAGTTTACTACGGTGAACAATTCCATTTGGCAAGCAGACAATTTCACCGTGGTATTGTACAAGTCTAACAGTTGGCAAGATCAGGACCTTGGACTCAATGTTTTCTACAGCAAAACATATTTTTGGCACAAAACAAATGATATAATGTGGCCAAATAATCTATCAGTTACACAAATCCTCTAAGTTGTAAACCAAAAAGTCTTCAGGAAAAGAACTACATTTTTCCACAGATGAAGTCAGTGTGTAACATATTGTGGGTGCTACCAAAATTCAAATAATAAATAGATAAAATGACTAGGCATCATTTATTTGCTTGCTTCTTTGTGGATTTATGAGGAGACTAACAAGAATAAAAGAAGCAAATACAGCTTGTTACCATTAATTCTGTGGTTTGATAGTCTTTTACTTACTTAGAATCATAGAATCATAGAATGGCCTAGGCTGGAAGGGACTTTAGAGGTGTAGAAAACTTCAAAAGGAACAAATCCTTCTATGTTTTCTGGGTGTCCGGTGACATTTCAAATCTTATACAAATAATACAGTTCTCGGGTTAGTCTCACCCTCTGACACTTATTTCAACCTTATGGATAACTAATAAGATCAACAGCAGGCAACACTGCATGTGACAATGGCTCTTAGGAGAAAATTCTGTAATCTACCTGGAGCTGAACAAAAATCTCTCATTAATTTCACGCAGATCATCAGAGAGCATCGGTGAGGTAGCAACAGTTTGTGGATGACATGAGCCTGCTTGCCAGCAGAAGCCTGCCCTTCAGCACTACCCATTTCCTAAGGCATACAGTCCCAAATTCTGCTATTCTTGATTGAAATCACGGAAACGAAATGCCATGAATTAAAAAGCTGTGTCATAGGCAACATGAGGATACCTCCTTCCGAGCCACAATTTATCGTGTCAGCAACTTCTGACTCCTTGTAGCCCAGATGGCCACCTCTGTGACCAGCATGTTAGCGACAGGGACACGTACATCCCTGTGACAGTAACTGGCTCCCTTGAGAGGCCCCATTTTACATTGGCACAGCAAAAAGAAGCTTCAATGTAAGCGAGAGCTACACCTAGGAAGGAGTAAGGAGCCACACGTGCAGTGTGGAGCTCTTTGAAGGCAGTGAGCTTCACCATGCTCTGGTTTTAGCAACCCTTAGCAGGAGGTGGTGTGTGTGGTTTTGTGACACAAAAGTTTCACTTGAAGTCTGGGGGGGTTGGGTGAACGAAGGCATTTGGGAAGAAATTGGGTGAAAGGTTTACACATAACTTTGAAAGCTTCAGAAAGTATTTAGTGAACTGCCTGGTTTTTAGTCCAAAGTAGGATTTCACTGGAATTTTCCAGTAAAAATTCTAAACTCTTGACTTTTGATTCATTGTACGTACGTTTGAGATTTTTTTTAAAAAAAGCAGAAAGAAAAGATCTTGTATTTTACATTCATTTATTTCAATATTTTTAGTTGTCTACCAGTTTTGCAGATTAATTTTGCAAATGTTCCATAAACATTTTCTAATGTCTTAGAAAATATTAGTAAGACTGCAGATACAAAGCTTCCTTTGGGTTTTTTTGTGGGATTTTTTTCAGAAAAAATGATTTTCAGGATTCATGTAGAGGAAGAAGCAGAAAGCTATAAAATACTCTGCTGATAAAAGTAGTATTACTGATAGAAATTTCTAGGTTTAAATAGTCCTCATCACATTTCTCTTACAAACTTAAGAATATTCTTTACAGCAATTTCATAATGTAGCTATCTAAAACTTCTATATTAAGCCCTGGATTCAAACAGGTATTCATTTTTTGTGACTTTACAGGTACAATTGGTACATTGCTCCTGGCAGACTGGCAAGATAGCACACAGGAATTATCTCATTTAACTGTAGATCAATGCCATGACTGCAACTATAAAATTGTAGGCAAATTGTACATTATTATCAATCACTTTTAGCTCTGCAGTGGCACAGAAGTGAGGACAGATACAGTAATAGGCTCTCTGCTGAACACATTTCATTAATACACTCTGTTTTCTTCCAGAGTCTTGCACATCTCTTGTTCCTGGTGTCTACTTTTGTCTTGCTATTGATAAAATTAGGGAAATCTACCCAGGTTCAAGTAAATACATCAGCATCAGTGAGGCTTTTCTTCTTAAAGAAGAAAAGTTATTTATTAGTTATTTATTATTTGTTAGAAATGTGTCATATGGACATTTAATAAAATTAACCAATATCCCTCTGCTTTCACTTGGTAATTATTAGGTCACAGCCCTAAGTGGAAGACAAAGCAAAATCAAATATCCATAGTGGATTTCCCTACACCAGTGTAGGAAGGTGTTTCTTTACTAAACATGGTAGAGTTACAGAAGTGTAAAATCAAGAGACTGGTCAAGTCCCAATATCGTTCCTCAACAACTGCTCAGATTTTAGCAGGTAACACACAGAAGCAGGAGTGGAGTCATACGCTTCGTCACTGCTGCTCATTATCAATGTCTGCAAAGTCATTTAAAGATTTAAGGTAGTAGTACAGGAAAGAAGACTTCACCGTTTGTTAGAATAACCTTTTTATCCATCTCAAATATTTCCTTTTAAAATTACCCTTTTAAAAACATTTCTTTCGTTACTGACCAAAATCCTTCATTTCAGGTAGTCCTCTGGCGTCAGCTGTCTTGTGGTCATGGTGGAATTTAGTGTTCTGGGCCAGGGAATCAGTTGTAACACACGTTGTCACAAAAGGGTCTCTTGAACATTTTACTCCGGAGGAGAACTGAGTACAGTAGTCACTTGCTCCCGGATTTCTTATTATCTCCCTATATTTCGACATTCTACCATAAGGAGAAGAAGAGGTGGGGCTTCCAGGAAAGTAAGGTGACAAATACATTCCTGCTCTCAGGGCAAAAGTGGACACCATCAAGAAAGAGCTGTCTGGTGATGATCTCCAACTAATTCAGAATCATTTTGCAAAAATAATGCCTAATAGTATTTCACAAAGCTGTTCTAGCACAGAACTTCTCGTGAGGCTTTGATGTAGATGTATAGGCACATATTACACCCTTGTGACAAGTGCATCTTTCCCAGGACAGCTTTAATTCAAGCTAAACAGCAAACTGCTGACTTAAAGAACACTATGGTTGTTGTGAGTGCAGTTTATAGGCTGGTGGTTTGACAAATTTTGTATCTGGGATCCCAATCTATTTTGCTCCCCAAATTCCTGTCCAGAGATTTAGTTCAGGACAAAAGAGGTCTGCTAGCCAGGAAACCTAGCCACTAACCTGCCGAGTAACTGCAGGCAAGTCATCTGCTGTCTATTCCCTCTGCCATGTGTTCTCCATCTATTTAGAGCACAAGGATGTCCAGTGGGACTGTCACTCCCTGTATGTTTCTGCAGAGCTCAGAGACCCCAAAGCCCCCCCTTCACATGGGCCTGTAGGTGATACAATAGCAGTAAACAGTAATTCAAAGGAACTTTACTATTGCACCATTTCCTAGTGGAATTAATTTCATCCAAATATCCCGCTCTTATTTTCCAGTGATTCGCCAAGGCAAGTCCCCAGGTGTGAGAAGCCCTCCAGCTGCCTAGAAACTGAAGCTACAGACAGCTGCAATAGTAATAAATACCTCCTCAGGATCCCTGTAGCTAGGAGTAGTCTTTTCTTCTCATTTCTTTTCGTATTATTCTTACACAGTCCTCCTGTACAGCCAATACTAACATGAAAAATGTGGAGGAAAGAATAATCAAAGTTGCTTTAGTTCATTTGCCTTGACAAAATAGACACATGTACACACAAGTGTTTATACATTTATAAAATATACATATTTTGAATACAGAATGCTGGAAGCCTTCTAAATCAGAGATCTGAGGTCAGAAATCCTCCACTAAGTTATGGTTGAAAGTTCCAAGAGGAGTTGATTTAAATACTGTCTGCCAATAA
The DNA here is from genome assembly GCA_020746105.1 of Trogon surrucura. Lineage (NCBI taxonomy): Eukaryota > Metazoa > Chordata > Aves > Trogoniformes > Trogonidae > Trogon > Trogon surrucura. The sequence goes on from CM036618.1 coordinate 61,000,506, forward strand.
AAAAAAACAACCTAACCTGGTCTAATTTATGTACATATTGTTGAAAGAATCCTGTCTCCAGCAACCAACTTGTCTATCATTAAAAAAATTGTGTCCTTGCAGAAGTGAATTTAACCGAACACCAAAACAATAAAAACTCTGCGAAAACATAAAACTACTTCCTCAAGACAAAGAGTTGCCTTTTGTGAGGATTCTGGTCACCATGACAATAATTACCAACCTGCTCATGGTGTTATCTGAGAGACCACGGGAACCTGACTTACACAAAACAGAAAGAAGAACAGAGTGCGCTGTATTCCACTGGATTGTAAGGCATTGATGAATATCAAGATTAAATGACAGATACAGAATCAAATACTAGTAAGGAATGAGATCAGTTCGTAGCTTCCCCCACTGCTTGTAATGTCTTTACAGGTCACATAAGACTTCCATTTCAGTTATATCAACTATAACACCAGCCTTAACCTTACAGTGGGTTTTTTTTTCTGAAGACTCTCTTTTTTTTTTCAGACGGCAAGGATCATTTCTTCTTCAACTGTTTGCAAACAAGGCAGCTCTCTCTCACATTTAGCTCTCTCTCACATTTAGTAAGCTGCCTTTCTTACTTCAAATTAGGTTTGTCAAAAGGTAAGGCTAATGTGCAAGAATGGCAGTATCAAAGCTGAACCAGGTCTACCCAGAAGCATGCCTCAGGTACCACTAAGGCAAATACTTCAGCAATTAATGCCGAGAAGAAAATTGGTTGCCAAAAACAGAACACAGACTTTATGGAATTACTAACATGAGACCTGAAAAGTAGAAACACATTAGCTGGCTTAAATGTATGGTTCCTCTGAAATTAAATGCCCTGTTAACAGTTACATGTCCAGTGCGCAGGTGAGATTGTTGTCAAATCCATCACTATTCAATCAAAAACCCTAGGGTGAAATTCTGTCCTGTGCAACAAAAAATTTGGAGCTAAGAGGGAGTTTTGAAGGCTTAAAACACTCTTCTTATCATCCAGCTTTTAGCTGCCCCAGGAGCCATTGCTGATACCAATCAGTTTTATGCCCTACTATCTTGTTTTTTACCAATGCCCTTCAGAACAGACGGAACACTGCAATGAAGTACATGAGCTACTGTCCAAGGATGTATTAATTTCAGTCAGATGTAGTGAAGAAAGCATGCTCAGCAGAGGAGGGATGGGAAACAGGAGAAAGAACAAAATTAAGGAAGTGAAGAGGAGCTGTTCAAATTAACTCATTGCATCTGTCTCAAGTCATGCAAAAAGATATAATTTCACCCAAGAGCAAGCCTTCCAAATGGCAATTTATTTTCTGGAAATAATTTAATGACACACCACTACTTGAGTGCCTGGTACTTTACATACAAATAAAAATGGCAAGTCCTTACACTTCAGTGTTGTCATCTAAATTAGACTTCTGAGACCAAGTCCTCTGCGGGTATAAATTAGCATAGCTTCACTGATGCTAGAGGAATTATTTATGCACTAGAAGGGGAACTAGTATGTTGAAAAGACATTTTTTTGACTGTAAAACACCAATTCAGTCCTGATTGTTTTTATTTAAATTATTAATCCTCTGGGCATCTCCAGTGACTCAATGATTTTACAACACTTGTAGATCTGGAGAATCCATATACAGATTCATAAAGTGACAGGAACAGGCCTTTCAGCTCTCAAGAAGAGGAAACACAGGGATGAGCCATGTAGAACAAGGGAATTCTATAACTAAGCCTTCTAAGCTGCTTATGTAAAACTCCTGCAATTTTGGCTTTGAAGCCCACAAATGCCATCAGGCAAAGAGGTCATAAAAATTAGATATGCACACATTTAAAGCAAAAAAAATTCCTTGACTATTAGCATCAGAGTCAGTGTATTTTCTGAGCTTTCAGGTCCCTTTGTGGAGAACCTAAATCTTTCTGAAGAGAAGTGACAAGCAGTAGAGTAGACCTTAGCACACTCCTCCAGCCGATGGTATGTGCTGTTGGTATCCACACGTGGGATGTTATCTCCTGCCTGAATGCATATCAGTCACAAAACAATGGCAAAAAATTAGTTTTTGCTATAATGTAATTTTAATCTCGTCCAAAAAAAAAAAAAGTAAATAAAGTTAAAGTGGTACAAATTGCATCCAGAAGGAATCATGCCTCTAAATTCTTAGAGAAGAGCATCCGAGACGTTATCCATAAACTCAACAACGTGGGTGCATTCAGCACTGCCTTGGAGTCAAAGCATTTGTACTTTATAGCACCCAGTTATGATCCTTTCAAGCAGAGAGATTACAACTGGCCTATTCATCTCTCAGTGACACATTGATGGTCCTTCAAAGGTGATACAAATTTTCTTTTTTCTTTTTTTTTTTTTTCTTCTCAGGAGACATTAGGTAATGGCACTTTCACCTGCTGACATGCTTCCAGATAGTTCACTTGCTGTTGGAAGGAAAAGAGCTGTGCTCCTATATTCTCACTGTTAATTCCCTTTATTCAAAAATATTGCTGAAGCCTTCTTTCCTCTCAAATAATATATCCAAATAGGGCCCAAAGAAAGCGAAAATAAAAAGCAGAAATATGTGATGTTAAAAATATACATTTACTAATTTAAAAAGTTTTGCTGTTATAGGAGACTAGGTAGTGCTTTGAATAGAGAAAATTTCTATTGAATACACTTTAGGAACTTTTTAATCATCAGTCATGTTCTGCAAGTTGAATGACAGTGATGTTTTTTCCAGACTGATCAATTTATTAAATGGGGATTTTATATCACTTCGTTTATTGTAAAATGTAGGACACAGGCTAAGTTGCTAAAAAACTTTTTACAGTTGAGTATTGCATTTATTATACAATTAGGGAGAAGTGAATCAAACTCTAACATGAAAAAGTGTGCTTTTTCTGGGTTTGGTTTCTTTCTCCACAAAAGTGTTGCCTGAAACAGAAGAAATGGCATCTTTCCTTAACTGAACAAGCTTTTAGAGGTAATGCCATGATAGGTGCACAAAAATGCTCTTAGTGGTTGTGTATCAGTAGATAATCCTTTCAGATTTGAAAAAAAAAAAAAGTCTTGTCCAATGTTATCTCAGCCTATAAGTTGTGACCATTTCAGGTAAATTAAAAGGAAAACTGAATGTACTAGGCTTTAGGAGAGCGTTCCCAGTAGGGTTTGTTTTGTAAATCATAATTTTCAATAAATTAAATTGATTCACATGCATCTTCTAGACGAAAGAGAAATGTTAGTGAAATAAAGATCAGAAAGTAACATGTAAGAGAAATAAATTTTTTTTTTTCACCTATTAATGAAAATAAAAGCCTTGTGTGATTAGTAGCTGGGGACACATTTATTAAATACTGAAGAAAAAAAGAATTTCAGTACAAAATTATTCTGTGGATAATTTCTTTTATCTGCCACTGAAAATAATTTAGGACAGAAGTTTGATACAGTGAGATGCTTGTAATAAGGATGAATAAAAAGCATCGATAATATACAAAAAGAAAAGGAAAGCTCAAAAACGTTACACTTCTGTCATGCTACATTTGGCAGTATCCAGTGAGGAAGGAGAGGGAGATGACCTATTCAAATGTACAACCCTATATGTGTGGGGTAGAATTTTAGCAAATGGTTACACTTTATGTAACAATGAGGAACAGAAAACCACAACACACGGATACCTGAACTGGAAGCTGAACAGGCACATTGATATTTATAACGTGTCAGTATAGAGGAATCAAAATTTATGCCAGGAGTGCAAGCCATACACATTACTTTCAATGTAAATGGATTTTTCAGATGTAAATTCATGTATATTTTTTTCTTTGGTCCAGAGCAAAGATATTAAAAACTTGTTGGAAATGTTCTTTCTGATTGAGCTGGTATTTTACATCTTCACCAACAGCGAAGATGGAGCCTTCAAAAATTCCCGTTATTCATCTTGTTGTAAAAAAAGCATGGCACATGCTATAGGCTTAGACTGTCAAAATAAACACTTCTCATCTCTTCTGATTTATTGTTTCTGTGCATGTTTACAGAGAACAAAGGACACTCTTCAAAAAATTTAAAGACTTAACAGATTCAACCACTAAGCAAACACAACCTAAATATGAGTTTGAATTAAAAAATTCACAGCTGTCACTTCTGAGTGGTCAGTGTTTCTTACACCTTTGAAACATGCACAGATCTTCTTACCTGTGCCCTTACTTCCTGTTATGAATAGTGCTAAAAAAAAGTGAAGTGGTCGATGAAAACAAGTATCTGTTAGACATCTTGCAATACAGTGGGCCCTTCCACCACTGATGTTGCAAGAGGAATGCAGGACTAGCTTACATTTGAATTCTTACTTTATCTTTCCCCAGAGATAAGCAATATTTAGTTTTATTTAAGAAAAACAAATGAGAAACACAATTTTTTTTCCAACCCTACTAAGTAATTCCACTAAATGCTTATACATTTTCGTTGAACAACTTCTCACTTCATTAGAAGTGAAATGTGCGCAACAGGAAAGCATGGATGCTCAAACCTTTATTTTGAGGATCTACTTGTAAATTAAATTATGTTTATGCATGATTCTGTGCAAGAATGAACTGCATCCTTAATATGCATATGGCCAAACTTCCAGACCTCATGAGACTCTTGAACAAGTCTGAGAGACTAAGAAAAAGGGCACATATCTGGGAGATGCAAGACGCTAAAGAAGTTCGTAGGCTGGGGATGAGAACAGTCGTCCAAGAGCGTGAATTTTCCTCTACAGATGGGTGTGTTGTGAGTTCCTGGATGATATTAAGTATGCCTAAGCTTCTTTATTCCCTGCTGAAACACTTTGTTCTGAACCAGGGTTGCACCTCACCCCTCACACCTCGTACCCTCACAACTCTGCATTGCCCAAGTCAACACAGTCATGGCATCAGGGCTTTGCTTGAGGTGCTGACAGGCCTCGTGCATACCAGCAGCCATAATGTTGTGACCCTTTCCCTATGCAAATACAATTTCCACAGCTCTATTGTGAAAAAGAGATGCCTGTCATTCAGTTTGGGTTAATGCCATGGGCAGAGTTCAGCTTCAGATCAAGGCACAAAAATGTACTTAACTACACATACCCATTTACATGCCCCACATGTCCTTGCTCTGACTACAGTCAGGAAACCTCATCAATACAGTTAAAAAGTGATTCAGCTAACTACAAAGTGTCTTCTTGGCTCTCTAGGCGCCACTGACAGTAGAGGTCAACAACAGAGGAGCTTAGAGACGTAGCACGCACATAGCAACCCAAGCAAAGATACTTTTCCCTGGAACTGGGCTGTCCCAGCCTGTCAGTCACTGCAGCACGCTGGCCCAGCTCTGAAGAAACATGTATGTCGTCTTCCTCTCCCAAAACAAGTTTTCCAAGTTTGCACTTCTTGGAAGAAGTTTCAATTCCATTAATGCAAATGGAACTGTATTTCCTTAAACCGAGTCTGAGTGTATCCTGGGAAGTCCCTCTATGCAAGCACAGAAAGCTCGAGATAGAACATAGCGGTCAAAATCTAGTCACAGCTGAGCAGCTAGATGAGCAGTAGAGCAGTAGAAAGAACTCTTGTAGTACAGGTTTCAGAAAGGAAGCCATTTGGCACTGCCTATCAGCTAGAAAAACCAAATGCTCTGACAGGTATTTTCATATCGGCGTGAAGGTTTCTTTGTGGTTACATCTGAGCAACACTGCATGTAGAGAGAAACCCAAGCATGACATTTTGGTTAGGGCTGCATGCAATGCATAAGCACGTAAAACATTTGTAAAGGATTTTTTAAATCAACAAATTACTGTTGCAGACTGTCATGTTTCTACAACTGTGATGTACCTGCAATCAGGGTGAAAAATTGCATTTACAGTTGGAAATTGTAAGTACATTGGAAAATGTAAATACAAATTACATTGCACATTTGTACATTTGAAAATGCATTTACATTTGAAAAACTTATGAAAAACATGATGCAGTGCTTGGCAATATGTTTTTTGAAATAAACTGGAAGTTCCCATTAAAGTGAAATTGCTAACATAGTGGTTTATGCTATTAGGTATCAAATCTCTTTTTGTAATTACATAAGATATCACAAACAACAAATAAAGAAAATGCATTTAGGTGCTCAGGAAAAACAAATTACTTTAATCTAAAGTCCATAGAAATTTTAGAGTCGTATATTATTGTTGTTGTTATTTCTGAAAGCTGCAATGATTTAGTACTCTAAACATATAGCCACAAATTGAAAACATGGATTAAAATGTCTACTGCTTGACCTTCTCCCAGATATCCCATGAATATAAATTTTAGGCATTCAACAGCTGCCGATCAAGTTATATACTCTGAAAAACATTGTTTGAAATATACATAGTTCCGTGGTAAATTTTATGGGTTTTTTTATGTTAATAGACACTTTACAAACCATTGCATAACCTCCACAAATTTACCCTACATGAGTGGTTGTAGAGGCATATGACATCTTCTGACCTATGATCAGACAATCTTTTCACTTTAACAATACAGGATAGCCCCTTTGATATCAACTTTTCACCTGAAACAAATCTTGACTTTTATTTATTTGTTCCAGGATGATAAATCAGTCTGCTATGCATGCATGAAACTTTAAAAATTAATGCATGGTAAAAAAACCAAAGTAAGCACTTTCTACTTTCCATCAGAATCTTACTCCTGTTCACATTCGTGGCACTTTCACTCTTCACCTTGTCCTTATTTCTCTCAGGCACTGCAATCTCAGTGAAGACTAAGTTGTCTTCGCTCAGCACAAAGCAAAGTAAAAGATAGTGCTGAACTGCGTTGACTGAAGACAACTAATAGAAGAAAACATATTGTCTCAGTACAGCTACTAAATTCTGGTAAGGGTTGTTGTCTAGTCTCCTTTCCGTGCCTTATCTGGTTGAACCACTAAGGGAGAAAAGATTGCTTCCTCTCTTCTTTCCAGGGTGTATATCTGCCGTAGGATCAAGCACGCAAACAGTAAGCCCTTAAACTCATGCAAAGTATTTCATGAAGTTAAACTTGCACAAGCCTTGCAAGATACAGTTCATATGTACTCCGAAAAAATAGATATCTCATATATCATTGCACATGAAGCTCCACGAATAGCATATTAATTCACAAAATACCAGATATTCCTAAATTTTGGCTGAGTTTTGAGCGAAAACTGAGAACTAAATCATTAAATTAATTTTACTATCTCTTTTTCAGACACAAAGCCTACTAGACATAAACACCATTATTGAATGTTTAGTTTATCACAAAATCATTTAGCTCTGCATCAGAATACCACTACTTCTTGCCACTTGGTTTCTTAGGGAGACCTTTCTCAACAAGTATATTGAGGAAGACTGACTTTTTTGCAGTTAGGACTATTTGCCTTCTAGCCCCACTGCACTTGTAGATCATGTAATGACTGAAAAGCTCTTGGGACATAATCACAAAGCGTTCACTGGCATCACTCAAATGGCTCTGATATCCCAGCGCACTGGTGGTCCTATACTCTGTGCTTTGAAGAAGGGCTGGGGACTGCTTGAAGCAGACATAAATTTGTTTTCCTGTCTGTTAATCAGTTAGGTATATGCATGCCCAAAATGAGAGCTAGAAAAGGACTTGCCATACTCCTTATACCATCTGCAACAGCTTTCCATTGGCTACTTCGCTTCTCTTTATTTTCTGCTACAGCAGACTGGTGATTTTTGACAGCTCCTCTTTTCCTCAAAGCAAGTTGCATCAAAGATTACCTCTTCAGATCCCACTACAATTTCTTGTTGCGAGTGCTCACTGTTCATATCTATAAATCACAAGTTTCTTTCCTAGTTCATAACCATTTTCTGATCTGTACGTAGGCTTGATGTTACCAGATTATTTGCTACTTGTCCTGCAAGGCAGTGGAAACAACTTGGTGTCTCTTTGTTTGCTGGCATTATACTGCTCATTAGAAAACTACTTTAAGTTGCCACTTACTGTAACCACATCGGTTTACCAGTGAACAAGAACACCTTCTGGGAATTATCATTTCAGCTGCTCTAAAAAAGTGCTTTCTGTAAACCCTTTATTTTTTCAGTTGAGTCTAACTTACCCTGTGGCTTCTGTGTCCTTAATAAACTGTGCCTGCATGGAAATGCACCACCTGCCTTGGTTACACCCAGGGAATTGGGGTTTCCGATTTATAGATTTTGCCAGCAGAGTCTCTTCTAAATGACAGTTATTTCTGATGCTTTTCCGAGTGCTTTCAGTCTCAGTCTGAATATTCATCTACCTTTATAACTTTCTCAGCTTCTTGTCCTTTCTCTGGCCTTGTTTCTATAGTGTGCAGTAAGTTAGAGTAGGAATTTAAGGTTCCTTACCATTAACTCTCTTTGCAAACATGCCTACAGCATACTGAATTGCCTTGGTTTGAAGCAAGTTAATTCTCTCTCTGTGCCACACAGAATATTAAATAATTTCTGCATGTGGAGTGACCACAAATGAGGCCATGCAGAAAGCCAAATTAATTGTACATTTACAGTCTAGCACACTTCTTTGTGCAGACAAGACATCTATTTCAGTTAATTCTTCACAACTAGGCCATAGTGATGATATATCAGTATCCTTGAGAAAAAGTTTCATTTACTTTTCCTGTTTTCACTTTCACTGTCATGACTCTAGAGCTCGTGTCTAGTCAGTGAGAGAATCTTATTATAGCAACGTCCAAATGTGACACACAGCAAGAATTAAAGTGTTATCCAACTTGTACGTGCATAAGCAGGCTCCCTGGAAACAGAATTCAGACTGATATTTTCATTTCAAATCTATATTTTCCTCCACCTAAGCAGTCAATGGAACATCTTCCTTTCTAAGCAAGATCCAATTATAATGAGAGCTTGGATTGACAGGAAACATTATTATAACTGAATGAGCTGTCAAATCCATGATTAATAAGGTTTTTCATTTAGGTTCAACAATAGCAGCATCAGACCACTGGCATATTATTATTCAATAACTCATAACATTCATAAGAAGGTTTACTTTCTATTTTGGAGGGTAGAGGGAGATGTCTTACATTCAGATGTTCATATGGGGCAAAAGTAGGTTCAATATTTCATGAGAGGATTTTATCTCTGTGTTTTCTAAAGATGCAAACTAATGAAAAGCCTTATGCAAAATCTGAGTCTGCTGTTTAAGGATTTACTTTCTGTTTTACTCCTAGCTCCCATACTTTTGCATCCACATTCTTATTGCTTGAACCATGAGAACAGAGAGTGAATGTCAGTTGGCGTAGGAGGTTTGTAGCCTGGATGTCCACACCACCAGATGCTGACTGTGTGGAGTATACGTAGGAGACAAACCAAGACATCTACAGTCCATCTCTTTTCAGCGAGGGGCAATGCAGCACATAAACAACAGCAGTTCTGTCATGTTAATCACTGTATATGTGTGCATTTTAAAATCATGGTGTGTAGTTCAAGTAGAGCAGATTTTTTTCTGCGGTACACTACTTTCCATTTTTATATGAAAGACAAGGAAGGTAGAATAGTTATGAGTTAGGGCGTTCACAAAAGAAGAAGAACATATTTAAAAAGAAAAAACCTCACCCCCAAAAGCACCTTTTTATAGCAAAGATGCAATTCCCTCTCTACTACATAAATTCTGCTTTCCCATTCCATTTCACAGTTTGATGTAAGATAAACAGATACACCATTTTTCTTTTAACTAGTTCTCAATTTCATCTTCCTAGCCTACCTCCTTAATTCACTCTTCCATCTGAATGGTGGTGCTGCTCCATCACTGCAAATAGTATAAATGATTTGACTGTAAGAGCTGTGTGCTACGGTTGACTTCAAAAAATGACCTTTTAGTCCAGCATTCATTTATACATCACCAGGTACATCCCACTACTTTTTATCCAAGTATGATCTATCAATATAAAAATATATATAACTCCATACCGTAGTGGTCTCATTTTGTTCCCTTACTGCACGCTTGTACAAACTATCCTTTACCGTGCAACTTTCATTTTAATGTTATCATCTGTCAAAGTCCAACAGGCTGAGAAAATGTATAGAGACACTGGATATAGCACAGTAAATGTAGAAGTCAAGCACAAAGGCTGACATCTACTATAATAAACTGTGAGGTGGTTAACAAAAGACCAAACTTACAAAGATGTTAGTAAACCTCAAAGGTCAACATCCTGCAATGTTAAATGGGACAAGTTCACACCTCTCTTCTTTGTTGTTTCCTCCTCTTTCAGATATCAACACTTAAGTCACCTGCATTTTTGCACGTCTTTTGTAAATTAACTTTCAGTTGAAAACTTTTAAGCAAGGTTAAAACATACTAGTGTCCAGGAATTTCATTGTTATTATTTTTACGTTGTTACTGTTGTTTCTATTGTGGTAGCCAATGCACAAAATCCTGCACACATCCAAAAATGATAGTTGTGTCTATAAATATCCAAGATGGGAAGTGAGCATTGTGTCCCATTTTGTAGACAGAAGAGACAGCTACATGAACAAGTTGCCACAAAGTAAATGAGCGTGGATTTACAGCTCATTAACTACTCCATGGCAACTGTCTGTGTGGTTATTGCTCCAGAGCAAATGTGAGGTAGCTCTGACCCTTACTGAAAGTGAGGCAATGTATCTTCCATTTACCTGAGATTTAAGCATCCATATAAAGAAACTAATGAGCTGTAAATCCACACTCTTTCTTCACACACAGTAGCTTCTTCATCTATCTTGAGGCAATGATATTTATGTGATTTGTCTGGTACCACTGAAGCAGCATGTGACAGAAGTGGGAATGTAAACCAGACTTACTGAGTTCCTGCAAATCCCACTCCTTGCATAGCCAGACTTTTCCTGAAGAGCTGCTGTTCAACTGCTTGGTGCATCTCCCTTCAAAGGAGAGCAATTCACAAACAAACTCAGCCACTGTTTCCGTCATTAGTACTGTGGAGCATGCGTACACCACTTTGGCAAAATAGATGAATTGGTAAAAGTAGCTACTAGATACAACTTCTTCATTTCACACATAAAATATTATTTACTTTTTCAAAGACTTTTTAATTTCAAGTTAAAAGAAAGTGATGTTTTGGGAATAGCTTTATCCTGGTTTATTTATCAGATTTTAACTGTAGCTAATCTAGAGTCCAAATTAGTGCAGAGCCTAAGCAATCTTTAGCTACTGTGTTGTCCATCAGGGCAGTTCATAGCATACCACAAGCTAGCAAGGGGGCTTCTTCCTTCTCTTTTTTTTTTTCTCTCCAGTGGCTCCTATCAAGTGATAATATACTAAGACTCCATAACACTAATTCAAGTGTGACTATTGAGTCAACTCACTACTCACAGTCACTGCGAGCCTGGGATCGTTACTCTGACTTTTCAGTGGTAACACAGAGATCACAACAGAGTAGAATACCCTGTTCCTCCTCAAACTCCTTGTTACCTTCTACTAAAAAAAAAAAAAAAGAGGAAAAGAAACCCATGGTAGGAAAATATGAACCACAGCATCACAACATATTGCCTTTAATATATTTGCCATAAAAACTGTTCCATGTTTTGAAGTGGAACAAGAACATAATGATGTTAAATACTTTGACAGAGTTCCATGCAAATTATACACTTCTATCCAAAAAGAAGGGAAAGTAATTCTCTTAGTACACACACTAAATGCATTGATTTTCAGCTTTTAAATTCTCCCTTACGTAATAATTGATAAATTTAACCATTCTATTATTACCATGCTTTTTATATCATGTCTATGGACTAACACATTCCAAAAGCAGAGAGGGAAAGTCCAGGACTCAGACTGTCTTTACAAATTTTGATGGCTTTGATGAGTCTTTCCACAGCACATTCTCTTTCCAGGTAATCACTCAAGTCCTCACTGCAAGGACTCTCTGGGAAATGTGAGTCATGCGTACAGGTCCTTTGGGATTTGACTTTGCTGTCACACTGACAGTAACTTCCTCATTTCACTTCATGGGGCAATATTTCAAAGCATAATCCCAACCTTCTGGAATGCTTTCAGTTCTGGGATGCCCAGCTTTGACAGTAATGCAAAAGCTTGAATTTCATGAAAGCAGGCATTAACGTAAATGGAAAATGTCAGTGCTTTCTTTCACTTGACCACATAGAACACTCTAGTGACTCTGATGAGCAGCCTTCTTTTTTGTTTTTCTTTTTTTTTTGGCAGAGGTTGCATCAACACTTGTGGATTAATCATAGAATCATAGAATTTTCAGGGTTGGAAGGGACCTTAAAGGTCATCTAGTTCCAACACCCCTGCCATGGACAGGGACATCTCCCACTAGGCCAGGTTACCCAGAGTCCCATCCAGCCTGACCTTAAAAAGTTCCAGGGATGGGGCTTCCACCACCTCTTTGGGCAACCTGTTCCAGTGTCTCACCACCCTCATGGGGAGAACTTCTTTACGTCCAATCCAAATCGATCCATCTCTAGTTTTAATCCATTCCCTCTAGTCCTATCACTGCCTGACATCCTAAAAAGCCCTTCAGCAGCTTTCTTGTAGGCTCCTTTGAGATACTGGAAGGCCCCAATAAGGTCTTCTCAGAGACTTCTTTTCTGCAGACTGCACAACCCCAACTCTCAGTTTGTCTTCATAGGAGAGGTGCTCCAGCCCTCTGATCATTCTTGTGGCCCTTCCTTGTAAATATCTCTGAGCTCAGTTTCAAGCTGAGCCAACTAGCTCTTTCCCAAACAGTTCCTGAGTGAGATCTGGGGGTTTAGAGCCCCCCGAGACCCACTCTCAGTATGCAGTTTGCAAGTAGCCTCAAAGAGACCAAAAGAATTACCAGCAGATACATCAGCCACCTCATGCCAGTTGACTTTCAGAGCCCACAAGAGTCCCTGAAAGTGTTAAAGCAGGGATGGAGTCAGAGAGCCTGGCAGCTGCCTGGGGTTTCAGCCTCAGCAGCAGGAGTCTGGGAAGCTCCAGACAGATCACGGAGCAGGGTTACAGGGACTGTGTTTCCTGCTGGAAATTCGTTGTGGTGTAGGTTATTTCTGGCCAATTTAAATTGGAGACCTCTTTGGTGACTTCCACACAGACCAAAATACAGGCCATAATAGGTAGCACTTCAATTCACAACTGTAATTTTCCAAATCTCTTGCCATGAGAAAAAGGGCAAATGATAGAGTGCAGCCTGGAGAACAGCCTTGTGGAAAATCAGGCTGCCTGGAACCCCAGCTGAGAAAGAAACATTTTAGATGCCCCACTAAATTATATTTTCAGAGATTTATTCTGCTGCAGTGCTGCTTCTTAGAAATTTTGATTTACTTTTTCATTTTTTTGTCCTTCTTCATAATTATACATAATTATGTGATTTTTTATTGTGTTACATGGTTTGTTATATACTTTCTGCAAGAGAGAGAAAAATGTGTCAGCCAATTCTCCCCTTACTGACATCAACGACTTTTGGCTCGCACACTCCATGCAGGATTTTCCTTCTTCCTGTCAGGAGTTCCATGTTTTCATGTGGTCTAATTTTCTATTTCTTCTGGGCATACTTTTTATTTTGATACTTCTTTTCTCTTTGTTCTCCAGGTAATTCATTTTTAGCTCTAAATTAAGCAATTTGCTTTTTAACCAGTTGACATTTTCATAAGTCAGCATATCCAAATGTTCATCTGTACCTTCCTTAATTTCATGTACTGTATCAGCATTTCCTGTAGCAGTAATGGCTTTCTGCAATGACACTTATGCCTCAGATTGCCCTGCTAGTTTTTCAGGCAATTATCTGCTGCTTTTCCTTCTGGCAGGCACATTGCTATCTTCCCCACTGTATTTTGGATTTGAGAGTAACATCAATCCACAGTAAGTCCCTACGACAGGCTTGATGATTCTCGATGGAAATGTCAAGCCTTTAGTATTGTTTAAAAGAGAAAAAGGTCTTAATGACAGATGTCTACACTGAGAATATCAGGAAAACTATAGTCATTTATTAGTTGGGGCTTTAGGGTTTCTTGCTCCTCTGACTCCTGGTTCATACAGAGTCCATAATGTACCCAGCAGTCCTGGTACAGCATTGCTTGCTTTATTTTGCAGAAAAACACAGGATGTGAGGTGGGATGGTGTACATGCAGGCTTCAGCCCAGCATGGTACCAGGGTGCGTGTAGGATTCCCAGAAAAATGGTCACGGGCTCCCAGATATGGACATAACTATAAGGATCTGTGCAACAGAGCACTGATACAAAGTCCTCCAGCTCAGACTGTCCAGCCTACAAGAGAATTAAACGGCTTGAAACTTGTCAGCAACTACAGCCTGCTTCAGTTTTGCTCCTAAAAACCTATCTGAAGACTGATGCTCTGCTAAGGTTCAGAACAGATGCTACTGGAGAAGGAGATGAAAATCCTTGCATAGTTTGGGATGTCGCTGCAGCTCCTCTGTGACAATTCTTGTGGCCTTGGTGTCAGCTCACAGCATGAGAGAAGAGCAAATGAGGAAGGTGTGCTGGAACACGGAAGAAGGAAAGACACACCTGCCTGAAATCGACAGAGAGGACTGGAGAACTAAGGTCATATAAGTTGGGGCTGGTGGCACATGACAAGTGTAGTGCTGGGAGACCCGAGGCAAGGCGGGTCTGGGGGAAATTAGGCACACATGGCACAGGACGGATGTTAGGAGGAGACAGACCCTGTGGCATGGTGTGGATGTGGTATTCAAGAAGAGCTAGAAGCTGCAGCACAGGGAGTTGGAGGGATTGGGGTCTTGACTCATGGGGTGAGGCAGCGGTGGGGATGGGGTTTTGAAAGACTTCAAAAACTTGGCCACAGTGACAACGCGGGGTGCTTATTGACCTGTAAGGGCTGTGCTTCCAGTCTTCCCATGCTATTTACTGGGGAAAGTAACAGGGAGAAACAGGGATAAGGGGAAGGAGAAGGAAAGAACAGTGAGACTCTAGGGAGAGGGAAAACTTTTTGGTGGGGGCAGAGAAAAAGAGAGGAAGAGACAGCACACCTCCAGCCTCAGCAGCCACAATGCTGCACTTATCAGAGAGAAACCCTCCTTATTACACTTGCATACGCATGGTTTTGCATCTGCTAATGAACCACAGTTTCCTCCCTCATTTCAAGTTTCAAAAGGCTATTAATTCCTGAAGTCTGCTCTTACCTATTTCTCCCTGGCTGTCCTGCATGCATCTTCTAATATGTATTTATTTAGGAAGGTTAGTTACTTGCTACGCAGCAGAAATATTCATATTAAATCTGCTCTATAAAGGCCTCTGGAAGCAGAAAAGAAATATTGAGGAGGAAGGAAAGAAGACGCTGCAGGAAAACTAATTTGCTGAAAAACGCAGCTTATGTCTTATCAATTTAATTTCAGATAAGTCTTCATTTCGCTGTGAAGACAGATGCGATAAATATGTTAATAGCAGATTTCGATAGTTGAGTTTGTAGAACTGCAAAGCCAGATGGAAATGATAATTTTCCTTTCATTTTAATTTTGAAATAAAAAGCAAGAAAGCAAGAAAGTTCCTGATATCGTAATGCTGTAATGACTTTTTGAAGGATAATGGACCTCAGCATAGAGTGACGATTAACTATCATGTCCTGATACTATTTTATTAAATTCTGATTCCTCTATCTGGAATTCTCTCCAGAGCTGAGCAGATTACTGCCTGGGACTGACTTTTCCAGTTCCACATTCATAAGGGTATTTAGCAGCAATCTTAACTTAAAACTGGTGAGTGTTTTACTGATTCTACTATTGCTCAGGCTAGCTACATGCGTAAGCAGACCACTTAGTATTGGATGGAGCTAACTTCTCTTACTGTTTATCAGAAGCCAGATAATAACCTTTTTCATTCTTTAATCAGTGCATTTACTGCCCTTGGAATATCAGGAGTATTCCCCAGTATTGATACAGATTTAGCAATGTTTAGCATGGGCCCTTCTTTGATTGTTTCCATTTAAAACGTTGAGGGACATACATTAACACCTTCTTAAATCTTTAGGATATTTACCACTTTAACTGATGGGCAAAAAGAAAGCTAAAAAACTTTTGCTGCTTGAATGTCCTTGAAGAGGAGAAAGCAGTAGGTAGCCTGTAAAAAGCATAATGAAATTTCAGGAAAAGACTTTCAAGCTTCTTTTGTTCAAGGTCCCACCTGAAACCTTACTCTGGAGTTAGTAAGTGAAAAATTAGTGTTATATTCACCATGGTAGTTCTAACTGTGGAAACAACAGGCGCATTTGGCTTGTTCTTTTTAAATGAATTTTAATTTCAAGAAGATGAGCTCCTGACTGGATCCTCTCATGGGAACTTCTCTCCAGGAACAACTTGGCAAGAGGATGAGGTCCTCCATTCACAAATCAGCAGCATTCTAGGATTTTATTAGGTCATTCTCACTAAGCTCACAAATCAGAAACCAAATGTCTTAAGCTATTTAATTCAACATGGCAGTTAGAACCCCCTGAGGACTTTATTCCAGTGATTCCAGTGAAGAAAATGTGAATTTCTTGTGAATGACTGCTTGTATCTAACATTAGACAAAGAGTACAATCATTATTTTGTCATCACTGTCCTCCATTGGCGGTATTTGTGGGTAGAGGTGATATTGGTTATTAGATAGATATCTGCTATCTGATATTGATGTTAGATTTGTATTTGCAAACTGAAAAATCAAATCAATTTCATCATATGAAATGTTATTTTGTTTCATCTGCGTGTATTTTCTTGGGGCTTGTCCTTGTTTATTCAATTAGCAAACAATATAAAATTGCAGAGGTTTCTTACCCACACAAAAAGATCAAAAGTCTACACCATACTGTGGAGGAGAGAGGAGAGATTCCCCAGGCTCTGGAAGTGAAAGCTGTGTCAGCAGGAGCCAAGCCAACTTAATTAGCCCTGTGAAGAGACTGGGCAGAGTGCTTGGTTAAAGCAGCTCTATTATGTTTGAGAATTCATCTGTTGTCTCTGGACTTTGCTGAACTGTGCAAACATACATGTCTCTGCAGCATTGCACCTTGCACACTAGTGGAGGCAGTTCTTACATTTATTGGAGATTCCAGTCCATGCTGACTGCTAATCTCATACAATTCACAGAATCACAGAATCACAGAATGTTAAAGGTTGGAAGGGACCTCAAAGATCATCTAGTCCAACCCCCCCTGCCAGAGCAGGATCACCTACACTAGAGCGCACAGGAACGCGTCCAGGCGGGTTTTGAATGTCTCAAGAGATGGAGATTCCACAACCTCCCTAGGCAGCCTGTTCCAGTGCTCAGTCACCCTCACAGTGAAAAAGTTTTTCCTCATATTTTTATGGAACCTCCTGTGTTCCAGCTTCCACCCATTGCCCCTTGTCCTGTCAGTGGACGCCGCTGAAAAGAGCCTGGCTCCATCCTCCTGACATTCCCCCTTGACATATTTATAAACATTGATGAGGTCACCCCTCAGCCTCCTCTTCTCCAAGCTAAAGAGATCCAGCTCCTTCAGCCTTTCCTCATAAGGGAGATGCTCCACTCCCTTCACCATCTTTGTGGCTCTACGCTGGACTCTCTCAAGCAGCTCCCTGTCCTTCTTGAACTGAGGGGCCCAGAACTGGACACAATATTCCAGATGCGGCCTCACCAGGGCAGAGTAGAGGGGCAGGAGGACCTCTCTTGACCTACTTGCTACTCCCCTTCTAATACACCCCAGGATGCCATTGGCCTTCTTGGCCACGAGGGCACACTGTTGGCTCATGGTCATCCTGCTGTCCACTAGAACCCCCAGGTCCCTTTCCCCAGCACTGCTCTCCAGCAGGGCAGTCCCCAACCTATATTGGCACATGGGGTTATTTTTTCCCAAGTGCAAAACTCTACACTTGCCCTTATTAAACTTCATCAGATTTCTCCCCGCCCAGCCCTCCAGCCTGTCCAGGTCTCTCTGAATGGCCGCACAGCCTTCTGGTGTGTCAACCACTCCCCCCAACTTCGTATCATCAGCAAACTTGCTGACAACATTCTCTAATCCCTCATCCAGATCATTGATGAATATATTAAACAGCACCGGCCCAAGCACTGACCCCTGAGGGACCCCACTAGACACAGGCATCCAGCCAGACTCGGCCCCATTGACCACAACCCTCTGGCTTCTTCCCTTCAACCAGTTCTCGACCCACCTCACTACTTGGTCATCCAGACCACACTTCCTCAGTTTACCTATGAGGATGCTGTGGGAGACGGTGTCAAAGGCCTTGCTGATGTCCAGGTAGACCACGTCCACTGCATGGCCACCATCCATCCACCTGGTTATGTCTTCGTAAAAGGCTATCAGGTTGGTCAAACATGACTTCCCCTTGGCAAAGCCATGCTGACTGCCCCTAATAACCTTCTTATCCTTGATATGCCTAGAGACAGTGTCAAGGATAAGATGTTCCATCACCTTTCCAGGGATGGAGGTGAGGCTGACCGGTCTGTAGTTACTCGGGTCATCCTTCCTGCCCTTCTTATAGACTGGAGTGACATTCGCTTTCCTCCAGTCTTCAGGCACCTCACCTGTTACCCACGACTTACCAAAGATGATGGAGAGTGGCCTAGCAATGACTCCCGCCAGCTCCCTCAGCACCCGTGGGTGCATCCCATCAGGGCCCATGGATTTATGAATGTCCAAGTGTTCAAACTGATCCTTAACCCACTCCTCATCAATCAGGGCAGACTCCTCCTTTGTCATGACTTCCTCTGGGGCCTTAGGGGACTGAGGCTCCTGAGGACGGTCTCCAACAGTGTAGACAGAGGCAAAGAAGGCATTCAGCAACTCTGCCTTCTTTCTGTCCTCTGTCTCCAGGGCACCCACCTCATTCAACAATTCAATGACTAACATGACCAATCATTTACAGTGAAACATATATAGTCCTGCTCCTGGCCCTAGTGTTCCCTTACCAAGGTCAGAAAACAGCAGGCAGAGACAGCTGGAGCCTCTGTGCCCTCACAGCCTTGCTGTGAGCTAAGACACAATCAAAGCACAGACTGTAGCTAGGGGTGACCCACCCTTGCAGAGCATCCTCAGGTATTGGCATAAACCAGACGGATCTTAGTCCTCTGTGGACTCGTGCAGCAGCAGCAGCATTTAATTCTGGAGCAATAAGCCAAGCAGAGCTTCCCAGCTGGTGGGAAAGGAAGCCATCCTCCACCCTCCAGCAAGCAGCCGGAGCTCCCTAAGCACCAGGCAGGGAGCTGCCTGCAGGAGGAGCACAGCAAGTCAGGCAGCACTAAAGCTTGTTCCAGGCTGCCACCTTGTCAGGCTAAGCTCGGCTCATTAGAACATTCGACTGTTATTTATGCAAATAAGTCTATGCAGAGTCACAAAATATGCAAAGAGGGCCATTTATCAGTTTGGCACCATTTCCAGGTTTCTGAACCCTCAGACGCCCCTGACACATGCAGAAGAAAGTGCAGTCTTCCCTGTCGCTGCCACTGGCAGAGAAGCCAAGGCAGAGCCTATCTGCTACCACCCATGTCCGCTCAGAGGATTTGTGGTGCTCAGGATAGAAAAGATAGTGCATTCTGTGCAACTTTAAACCTATGAAGTTACAGCTCAGGATGTTTAATCTTATGCTTGTTTCACCTTTCCAGGGAAGGAGATTTATGAATCTGCATAACTCTAAACATTCTGGCTGAAGTTTATTATTTATTTATAACAAATATGTGACCAAAAAAAATTACTTCTGTAACTGTCTGTTTAAATGTGCTTTTTTTGTCTGGACAGCTGCAGCTTAAGTTTGGTCTCACTCATGAACGTGCGAAGAACCTCAACTCTTCCTGCTGTTACTGCTCTCTCTTCTCTTCAGCAAAATATTATCTTCTGCACAAATCTACTCTAGAGTCAACATCTGCCTGTTGTCATCCACATACATCCATCAGTAACTTCAGGAGGTCTTAGTCTTCTTCACATAGGTAGGGGTCTACCAGAAACACAATTTCAGGGAATTCTTCCCTAGTTCTGTACCCCAGGCCAGAACCAGACTAACAGCTTGCCTGTGAGCTCCAAGGACCAGTTTCTTGCATATCCTCCCGAGCCTAACAGGATGGCTTATTTAAGCCTCTACAAGGTTCACTGTACAAATTAGCAGGAAAGAAGTTTTTGTAATACGAGTAAAGACGGAATAAAATAACACAGCTTTTTGCTATACTACGCTTTTCTGAGACCCTCCTTATCCATCCACTTCTCCTGCGGTCTGCTGTGACCATCTCCCAGGACCTATGTGTAGCTGTGAACCTGCAGGTGGTATTAGAACTGACACTGAGAGAAGGAACACCTCCAACAGTCAAGAAGGGGTACTCAAAAAGATTCCCCTTCCAGGAGGGCTACAACTGGACCTTGACTGGATAGCAACACAATAAATAATTATCCCCAACCCAGGAAAAATATAATTCTATGAGTTGTATTGTGTGTAAAGTGCTGCACAATCTCAATGTAGAGACCTGAAAGTATTTCCAAAGTTTTTCCTTCATTCCCTGTAGGAAATTTGTATTTGCACATGACAGCAACTGCAACTTCAGTACTTCCCGGACAGTCTCTCTCACTAAAGTCCATCAACATACCTTTATTTGAGTCTTTCAATATATGCAAAAAAAATTGTGGTGGGGTGACCGGTGACCCCCTAGCAGCTTATTACCCACCCAGGTGCTCATTCACTCTCCCCTGCCATCAGGATGATGATCTCATCAGCAGAGAGAATAGTAAAAACAAAAGCAAGAAAATTGTGTTAAGGTAAAGACAGTTTAATAAATGAAAAGGCAGTCACTCACCACCTCCCACAAGCACATTGATGTCCAGTCAG
Source organism: Trogon surrucura (assembly GCA_020746105.1). Classification (NCBI taxonomy): domain Eukaryota; kingdom Metazoa; phylum Chordata; class Aves; order Trogoniformes; family Trogonidae; genus Trogon; species Trogon surrucura. Next base: position 61,021,280 of record CM036618.1, read on the forward strand.
TCCCTAAGCTATGGCTGCCTTCCCAGACCCACCACCCATCAGTTTTTATTGCTGTGGATGGAATTATATGTAATGGAACATCCTTCTGGTCAACTGGGGTCAGCTGTCCCATCTGTGGCCCCTACCAATCTTTCTCTTGCAAGTGGAGGCAGCCTGGGAAACTGTGCAATAGCCAAAACATTGGCCTTTTATCAAAGCTGTTTTAGTTACAAATGCAAACCACGATGTCTTACAGGCTGCTGTGGAGAAAGTTAACTACATCTCAGTCAGACCCAACACCAAAATTAATGAACAAATACATTGCCTTATGTTAACCATGAAGAAAATGGTCCTAATAGGGACACTTCTTAACATCAAGTGCTATTCTAAAACGGCTGCCCTTTTTATTCCAAATCTATTTGCCACTTGGGTAAGTGCAGAACTATGCAGTTAAAAACGTCTATACAACCTGACTTTCTGTGAATTCTGCCATTTCCAGCTGAGCAGAGTTATCTTTACATCATGAAAACATACGCTTCTCTTAATAAAGATTTGAATACAGCCACTTCAAAACTCTCCCTTCACTTTGCATTGGTGCAGTAAAGGATTATCCATGAAAAATTATATGGCCAAGCTTTCCGCTGTGAGTCGTCATGGTTCTATTGTTTTTCATGGATCAGTTAACACGGACTGGAGGTTTTAGCCATTGTTGTCAGTAATGGCTAATTTGCCTGTTACAGGGAACTGAGAGCCATCTGTGTACATGCCATCAGGATACACCAGTGAAACAGAGACTTTAAACCGATAGAACATGACCTATGAATGTAAGAGATTCAAAGGGGTGATACCTTACCTTTGGAGCCTGTAGTACATCAGACACACCTTGCTTGGGTACTGCAAAAACAGGTTTTGGCGCAAGTGTCATTGGCTTTTTGGGAGGCCTGGGTGGTGGATGAAGGGTTTGATTTTCGTATCTTCGCACCATATAGTATTGCTCTTCACTGATCTCTTCCACTGTTGTCTTAGTTACAGGTGGCACAGCTGTCTGGACATCTTTGTTGAGCAAATGGACTGACATGTTTAAGTGATACACAGGAATCTCCCAGCTCTCCAACGGATTACTGGTACTACTGATCAGCAAGTAAGAGTCTGTGATTTCTTCTTCAAACTGCAGACCAGGCACAGCAGCCAGGACATCTTCCTCAATGGAGAGGTCCCTCACAGCCACTTTGACGTTAAAAGGCAAAGGAAATTCTTTGCAGATCTCGGAAAGTTGGTACTGTTTCTTGTCATGAATCACTTCCACAAAACCACCTTCCATGTACATAGGGAGGAGCACTTTCTTGTATGTATCACTTAGTATTTGTTCACAAGCTAAAACGTCTATGTGTTTCTTCCTTCCCTCATAAAGAACTTCACTGGTTTGGCATTCTTGAACTAGAAATTGATCTCCAACCGAAACAGAAAAAAGCTCTTTATGAGGGGAATCAAAGGCTTTTGTTGCTACTACATGAAGCTGCTCCTTTTCACTTCTTGCTATCTCTAAGTCATAGGCAGTTGGAAACTCTCGAGGTCTTCTCTTGAACTTACCTTTGTAGCTCATAGGGATTAAAAAATATCTTTTGGGGGGGTCACTTCTGATCTCAGAGGCTAGGACTCTTGTTGCCTGGTACTTTTTGTAAATGACAATCTCTTTCCCTGCATACAATAAGTTATAAGGTTTTTGCCTTCCTGAAGGCCCTTCCATTATCTCAGCAACCATAGGAAATTCCTTGCTTGTTCTCTCAAATACGTCTTCCAAAGACAGTGGCTGAAGGAAAGAGTTAATATCATAACAGTCTGTTATATCCTTGACCTCAACATCTAGATCTGAGAGGATATGAACTATGTCCTTTCGAACTGAAAAGAAAAAGAAATACATTGATTTTTGGTTTCAAACTGGCATTGAAACAAAATCTACGTGTCCTGTTGACCACATACTAAAAGCACCTTTCCTGACGTATGCACCTCCATATGCTAACTTGCACAATTAATAGGGCTGGTCAAAGTCTAATTATTTTAATTTGAGATATATAACTATCAGATATACAGGAGAAGAGAAACAAGAGGAGAAGAGAACAAGGCGTGCAAATGAACAAAAGTTTAAGAAAAAGGAATGGGAAAAAAATCTAGTTTCTTTTCTTTCTCACAGAATCTGCAAGTTTAATCAGCTGTTTATCTTTTTCTTGAGTACAAAATGCATTTCTACTCTTCTATTTCATAGTAACTTATGGTTTCTCCAAAGAAATGGGTGGGAGAACATTTTTAGTAAATAAATGACATTTGAAACCACTAACACATGTTGTTGCTGTGGCCAGTCTGGGAGAAATAAAATATTTTTATATCTATAAGAATAATTAAAACATCTACAATTATTAGAATAAAATATCACTTTTTAAAAAAGGACAAAGCCTTTGTGTAGCAAAGTCTAAGCTTATTGCTAATGAATGAAGAAATTTCTACTATAGTGGTCCTCTGTGGAACTCTTGCATCTTTTTCTTCGGCATCTGGTTTTATTCACTATCAGAACTGAGTCATTGCATTTAACAGTCTGACAGGGAACAACAACTCTTTTATCACAACTGAACTTGTAAAATTTCAGATGCAAAACTTCCAAGCACAAAGCTGAGTAGGCAATTATGGCTTGTTTAAGAATTTGGCTCCAGATCAGTGACACCACAGATCACTGACCAGGGCAGTAAAATTTAACAACCAAATAATATTTAATGACTCTCTTCAGTAAAGTCTCATTCTGCGTAGACCTGTACACAAGGATAGTATATCCTGTATTCACACTTCCTTGTAGCAGGACATATCAACATTTTGTACTTTAAAGTCAGTATTGGATGTATTCTATATGACAGAATTTTATGACTGTGATTCAGGATCTGTTTGTTCCAACTCTACTTTTGTCACACTGACAACTTCAGGTGACAAACATCCAAAGCACCGCAAGGGAAAGTCAATGAACAAGAAATGACTAGTGAAAATGAAAGCTTTCTACAAGCATTTGGGGGAGTTCCATACCCATAATTTGGTCATTATTAAGAATGAGAAGCTTAGAGGATTCTTGCCCACAGTCTGTGAAAATGTAGTTTGCTATCCCTCTTATCAGGAATCTTTTTTTATTGAATTGTGGATAGTATTTCTCCTACTTTATCTTGTGTCTTTTTATAGTTTCTCCAAAATGGTGAAAATCCATTTTTCATGGTCCATAAGAAAGTAGTTAATTGTGTACCATGAAACCTACTTTTCAAGTTTGTATTAAATAGTTATTTAGGTCATATTTAATGCTTCTTAAATGTTGAGCACACTATGAAACATAAATGGGCATGAAATAAAATCAACAAATACAACTCTCACTGGAATATGTGATTGGAAGACAAATAAATACCAAACATATCTGAATCTTCAGAAAGCTTTTTAGAAACATTAAATTCTTATTGATTCTACACAAGTATCTAAGAGGGTATAGAAATACACCTAAATTAATCCGGCTTCAGGAGATAGGTTAGATTCATGAAGTTAGCTAGAGTTGTAGAAAATGAAGTATTTTATCTCATGAAGATACACTTTCCAAACTCACACATTAAATCACATAGTAAGCACAGCTGAATGTCTCAATGATAAGCATTGAACTACTATAGTATATTACACTAACAGTCTCTGCCCATTTTTATTTCTCTTTTATCCATTTACTTTCACCATTCGTCAGAGGAAACTCAATTGTGAAAAGATTTCCTGCTTAATATCCTCATGAATTATGTATTTCTGTTAGGATTTCAGCTTTATAGAGCACACAGATTTGCTTCTGGTAAACACAACAGGTAGCCAAACTTTCCCAAAACCTAAGCTCCTGTCCTGAAATCTTTAATAGGATGGCTGCGTCAACAAGTGGAATTGCAGCAAGTTTCCATCTGTTGCCTGGGCTGTCCTCACGCAAGGTCAAACATTTTAGCTTAAGCTGGTTTTTTTGCTTAGGTAGTTATTTCAGTTCAGAGAGGGTACGCTGTGCACACACGCACGGGTCATTACTGCAGCTCAGTTAATCACGTCACCATAACACAGGAGAATTTCACTGTGTGCTTATACCCTTGCGTAGTTCATCAAAAGGTTTAAAGTGAGTCACAGATATAGACACTGGTAAAAACAGAACCTATCAGTTTCTATATTTTGGTGGAACTCGGACAGTGTGCTATGGAGAAAATAATTATTTTCTTTTAAAAACAAAAACTTGTAACACAAATTACTGCTTTTAAGGATAATGATTTTCTAATATCTTCCTGTTTTCTCAAACCTAGAGGTTTCAGAAATTGTCCATATGTCTTTTCTGTTTATATTCTATTGATATTTGTTTCTGCAATAGAGTAAAATAATATGGTTTTGCTTTCTACAGCATCCTCATTCTGAAAAATAAATGGTAGTCGAGTGTGTTACAACACATATTCTTTGTCTGCCTCCTAGCCATAGCCAGAAATGATCAAGTGGCTTCTTCATGGCTGAAGTCTGAGACACAGAGAAAAAAATCTGAGAACTGAACAGAATTCCTAAGCTCCATTTTTTCACTATGCAATATATTTTCTTTGCAAAAATGATTTAATTGTAGTGATCAATAAAATGCCAACAGAAAGAAATGCAAGATAACTATCTGAGTTAACAGCAGACAAAAGAATAAAAAAGGCAATATTGTTTTTATCTTTCTTTACTTTCAAAATACCATCAGCGGAAAACATGGGTCAGAAATTATTAACCGTACTGAACCTTTCCTACCTATTTTAAGCAAATTTTGTTTATTTAAGGGCACTTTGCTATACCGAGACGAACAGAACATTAACTTTGATTTCTACTTACATTTCATTACTGCCTGTACTTCATAGACAGGTGTGAGAATCAAGCAACCATCAAAATTCTCAGGAAGTGGATTAGAGGAGTCCCACGTATGTAAAGTATTAGAAAGTTTGACAATCCGGTTTCTGCTCTTAGGGATTTTCCATTCTGCAATCTCTTTAAGGGTGTATATCTGGTCATCCTCACACTCGTAGAATTTTCCTTCTTGTGAAAGAGGCAAAGTAAAGGAATGAGACTGGTTATTTCTGATCACACCACAGTTCACAGACATCATTCCATTGATCTCTTCCACTGAGTTGAAGGTGATCTGCTCCCCATGTTTGATAGTGAAGTTTGCCAATTTTATGTCCTCAGTGCTGTAGAAACATGGATGGCCAAACCTTGTTGGCCCAATAGAGACTTTTCTTGTAATTTCTTCGATGCTGACATACGGAGTTTTATCTGCCAGCACCTTATAAAGACCTAGGAATGGAAAACTTGCATTATAAGAAGGAAATATATAAAGAAGACCATGACAGATTTTAGACTGTGAATGCAATAAAAAGGGGGAGAAAAGCACATTAAAAAATTTATAGCTGATAGTTTGGTTGCTAGAAATGTGACTTTATAAAGATAATATCAATTATACGTTACAAATCACAGGAGGCTGGAATCAGCCCTTTCTGCTCTGCAGGTAGTTTCTGTTACCCAACATTTTTATATCCACGGTAAAAAGAGAAAAAAAAAAAGGTGGTGTTTTCCTTGTGGGTTTTTTTTTGCTACAAGAAAAAGAAAAATGATCTTAAACTCTCATCTGTCTTTTCAGGAAATCAACCTCTAAGAAAAAAAAAAAAGCAGACATAGTATGAGGAAGACCATCACTGGTGTGATCAGTGAAATGCAAGATGAAGTTTCTGTCTAAACATTGTACTACACGTTCTTACACACATAGACTGGGGTTTCCTCGACTGAGTATGTTTAAAGACACATCACAAATGCAAAAGTAGCACCTACAGATAAGAATGAACAAAGGAAATCGATTTTAGCATATTTGATAGCCCAGACCACCAGATGGATCAATGCAAAGTTTGGGTGTGGAAGCACTATGGCCATCATAATGGAACTAAAGTACTGAAGTGCTGCAAGGCAGAAGCTGCATTTGCGCTTCTCTGTCGTCTGGGGACATCATTATTTCATATTAATCGTGCCCCTTGCAGCTGTCTCATTAAGAGTCCACATCGCAAGAAAAATATGCACATTTCTGGATTTGCATGAGTGTTTTTACAGATGTAGATGAAGTGGACAGTTTAAAGGACTAAACAGTAGGGTTTAGTTGAACAATGTGATTCAGCTCTCTTCTTCCCCAGCCATGGCAGTGTGGATGCTGCCTCATGGAATTAAACTGCAGCTTCCAGGGACAGGCATTGACTAAGGCTCTCTTCCACATGAATATAACCAAACATAGAGGTTATTCCTAGGCCGTGTTCACAAGCCAAGGGACCCACACAAACTAACTGGTAGCTACAGCTACAGTGACAAAGCAGACAAGCTGTCTGGGAGATGCAATGCCTTTTCTCCTTCCTTCCTTCAAAGCCTATTAGCAAAAACTTTATGGCCCCAGCTGCTCCACAATTTTGCCTCCCCTTGTCTACACACAGGGCACACTATCTTTTTGGTGAAGGAATACTCCCACTCTGACAGTTATGGAGCATGGGATGGGAACTCAAAGGTTACTGCTTGTCACCACTAGAGACTCATTGCAGCTCCATGTCTCATGGGTAGTTTCTGCCGTGTCTACAAAGATTTAACCATCTAGAAAGGTTTAAATGTCCCAACCAACTGTCTGCCAGTTGTCTAGTGTGGGAACTGGGTCCACACTAGCTATTTCTTTCTTTTTATGGGAATCAGAATGTGGGAAGAGGGCAGTATCCACCTCAGCAGATACTTGGAATGCTACTGTAACACAGCTCCCTTTGAGTGTTGGGAAGTCACTCACTCCTTTCTTTAGGCCTTTTCTGATACTGGGATTGTTTAATAAATTGGATCATGGGATTCCTTCATTCAAAATCAATCTTCAGATTGCTTATTTTCTCACACATGTTTTCTCATATTGAGTTTCCCCCAATGACCACAATTGACACACCTGAAGGGCCTGCATAGAAACAAGGGCTCCCTAAGATTGTATTGTTTCGAAAAGGATATATCAAACCATTCCCTCCATCACAACAGCGATTTTATTTTTTTCTGCCACAGAATTGCTGTGATTCTTGTTTCACTGTAACAAAAGCCACTACCTGCACTTCACAGCTTTAGCACCCTTCTTGTTAAGGGAGATGTTATTAAGATACTCTCTCTTGAGTAGCTTTTAACTAAATTTATTACCAGATTGGGCATGTTTGGTTCTAGATGTCTCATGAGACCACTAGGATCTGTGGCAACTACCAGCTCAGAGCTTGTCAGCAGCCCAAGCCATAATAGCCTATTTGATCTACTGCAGAGATTATCACTACTTGAGCATAGGTAATTGCAATTCTATGTGCACACAGGTATGACAGTACCCTTCTCCTGTGTGAAATTAGTGCCCTTCTGCAAATACACCCTTTACATACATGTCCTCACTGCACCACCAGGAAAAGCCTTCAGGCCTTTTTCTGGGCTGCAAGGAAGCCATGTCCATGAATGTAACTGCACAAGCAAAAAGTGCAACTTCAACCCCCCCTTTTTTTTTTTCTCACTGGTATTTTTAATGTTTCTTATAGCTGCTTTTAACACAATTATTAACAAGCAAGTTAGCTACCCCCGTTCAAACCACTACTATAGTTGTCAGTGCAGATCAAGACAAAATGGTTTATCAGCATTTAGAAAATATCACAGTGACAAGGCACCAATAACAAACTGAAATTGTGGAAAGGACAGCATCCACCAAACAGCATTCCAGTGTCATGCTTTGCAAACGTACGATGGGCATCATCTCCTGGCAGTGCTGGGAGGAAGCAAATAGGAATATTCTCCATTAAAAAATGTATGCAAAGTACATAGGATGTATCCCAAAGGCAATAACTGTGTTTACCCATCTGTGATACACGAGTACATATATTGCCCCTAGAAAACCTTCAAAATTGTATTAAAAAGCTTCCATAAACCAAGTTAAAAAAACATTGCCAGCTGAAAATACTTGGCAGTGTACAGGTATGAGAAACATTTTCCTCCTCTATGAGTTTGAGAGTAGACTCAGGCTGTGTTAATTTTCCTGGGACTATGGAGCCATGTGGAAGCCAGCTATTTCAGTAACAAACTGATTGACATTCTGGGCTGGAAAGTAGGTTTCATAAGAAACATAATTGCCAGATCTCATACAAAACTAAAGAATTGACTATCCCCTTGGGGCCAGGTAGACTGACTTTGTTAGGATTGGGAGTGGCAAAATCTTCACCTTCCGTTCTGCTGGTTTTCTTAGTTTTGGTAACAGAATGCTTGCTTGTGCAACTAAGGAGCCATGTGGCCTTGCATTTTAAGCTTCTGTATGGATGAGGCCCATGAAGCAGAGGCACCTAATAGTCACCTGTCAATGCTTACGAGTATGTAAAGTTCCATATGTTTCTCTCTCTACAGAAAAGAGGTGAATATATAAAAATTCATTTTGGTACAATGAGTGAATTGCCACTGTCATTCTTATCTAAGCGTCAAAATCTGCCATTTTATCTTCTCATAAATGCTCTCCTTGCTATTATATATATTAAAAAAAAAAAAAAAACAGAACAAAATAAGACCAAAACCTAAAATTAAACAAAACCTCACGACAAAACCCAAACACCATTATCTGAAACCATTCAGAACCCTCTTGAAATCATTATGAATCAAGTTACAAAACCAAACCAATCTTCTAAACTTAAGACAGCAAGGAAATCTACAGAGTAGGAGACATATGGTAAGTTTGAGATACTAAAGTCTGGACATTTTGAGGTTAAACAAAAATACTTTTATGCTCTTTCATAGATTGTAAAATGACTTATCAAATTCACTTAGATTTTCCTAAGAGAGCTTGGTGGACTACTGGGGACAGATGGAAATAGCAAACCTGGAAAAAAGTCCAGCTGGTTTATCAGGAGCTGGCATTACTGATCCTACATATCTACTTTCTACACGTAATCTGGTCTACAACCAAAGTGCACTAATGCCCAATAGTTTAGGGGAAATTACAGACAGATACAAGAATAACTACATATACACAATACCTACAGGAATATATAACAGTTGTTATACTCCATGACGACCCTGCACCTGTTGGCATTTCACTAGGTGAAGTGTCCGCTTAGTCATAGGATGATAATTAGCAAGCCCCAAACCCAATCAGCCCATGATTTTCAAAAACAGTTTTAGGCATTGATATACACATTGGTTGAGAGAGAGAATTTGGGAGTTTTTTCATGGCTATGAGAGAAAAAATATAACCCAATAATCAGCCATTTAGTCCTGTGAGAAAGCATGTTTTAATAGAAAGAGGTTTTTACCACCTTCTTACAGAACAGTGTATGCAGCTGTCTTTTAATAGTTATAGAGTAATAAAGTGTACTTCCCTGTAGCTCTATAGACTTCCTATCTTCAGTCCTAATTAGAGTCCTGAAGGAAAGGAGAATCCTTTTTATTCTCTCTTTTTCTTCTTTTTCCCACAGAAAACTGAGAAAAACAGTAGTTAGGCTCACCTAGTAGAGCAGTAAATAGCCTTGAAGTTAAAAAAAAACCCCAATAACAGAAAGACCTTTTGTCTTAGACTTGTTTCTGTTCTCCAGGTAATGCAGAACACTGGGAAGAGCTCATTTACCAAATTCTCTGGAGCTGGTTTGATTGTTATTTCTCTTTTCCCTTACCTCCACCACCCACTCTGCTATCTACTCTGCTCCAGCACCCTCCTTTCCCCATCCTGCCCTGAAGGCCATCTCTCCTATCTCTCCATCATCTTCTGGTGCCTTCTGGTGCCTAATCCCTGTTCTTCCACACGTGTCGTGTAGCCACAGACAAGTCTCCTGTCTTGTGGCTCACAGAGCCTGAGACCTGAAAGGGATGGTTGTGCTCAGTTATGTCTCTGTCAGACCACGGAGGAATGAGCAGCAGCAACTGCCAGGGATCTCCTGAGAACAGGGACAGCCCAACAATAATTCTGCAGAAGAAGGAATACAGCAGAAAAAAAATGACACACAGTCTAGGTGTTGTGCAAATTACCTGTCTCTGCTAAGTTGTTACTAGTGAAAACTGTAGTTCAAAATGCTGTTAGATGTAGCCATTAAAGTGTCTCAAGTAACAGAAGACCTTTCTTGTACCCAGTGTACAAGCAGAGAAAGAACAGCCTGGCTCTGTGAGGCATGAAAAAAGAACAAATTAGAATGAGGATAAAATGAAATAACGCAGATAGTGAACTTGCGGTTGCAGCGGTTTCTCTAATGCGAGGGGCAGATTAGGCCTTTATCAAAGATCTGATTTGCCAGAGTAGAAAAAAGAAATTCTGTAGACTGCAAATATGTTCAGAAAGACAAAGAGTAAGGCTTGTTTAGAGCAAATGAACCCAGTTCTTCACTCACACAGACACTACCCTTAGAGTAACCTAAATAGAAACGTTGCTTATTTATGCTGGCATTCACATCCTGTCAAAGGGTACAGGAGCCCATCACATGCAAATGATAACTCACGACAGAGGCAATGGAAAATAACATCAGAGCAAAACATTTCTTTGCATCAACACTGGCAAGAGAGCACTGTATGTACGATGTAAATACAGTGCCAGACTTCTAGCGACCTGCAGATGTTTTTATTTTGATTAAGTCAATGGCACTGTGAAAAAGATCATCTGCAACACAGCTTTGTTCTGGAGAAAGGGGCAAGCCAGACACTCTCTAATAGAGTGTTTTTTTCAGAGCTTAGCACGTGTATGTAACAAAGTGGAAATGAAGAAGGTAAAGAAAAAGCAGAGACTACATTTTGACTTTGTAAAACAGAATCATCTTTCAGCTAAGAACTAGAGAAATGACAAATTTACATCTTGCTGAAAAGCTCTTAAGTTCATAAGAGTACATATACAGAGGGGAACAAGAGAGTGGTGCTCTCTGGCTATTAACAAGTATCATTATACACCTCTTCAGAGATACTGTTCAGAAATACCCATCATGTGGAAGATAATTATGATAAATTTCAGCAAAATGAACTCTGAATTTACTCCTCCAGTGAAACAACTTAGTTTTCTAGAACACTGGTTGGGAGAGCTCCTAAGTATGCAGGCAAATCGTAGTGATTAGACAGAATTTGAAAATGGGCTCAGTAGGGCAACAAGATCCAAATGCGAAGTTGTAAAATTGATCACTTGAATGCAAGTAAATACAGATTCACTAGGTTCAGGCATTGAAATCACAAGTCATTCTGTTCTAAAAAACAGGAGATTCAACCTTAATAAATGTAGTATTAATTTGATCACTCAGTCGTTTTGGATATTTTAGGATTAAAATGTTCAAATCCATCTGCAAATCAAAATTTAGAATATGAACTCCTACATGAATATATATTTTAGACATAGAAGACTTTTTAATAATAGTAAAAAAACTTGGACTTCAAGAAAAGTACCAAGTATCTTGAGAGTTCACATTACAGCAGAACTTCAATATCTCTAGATAGCCACAGATAATTAAAATATCTTTGATCACTACATCTGGGCCCTAGCAGTGCTTGAAAATGGCATTCCAAAAAAAGTCTTTTAATGAATGGTCATACAAATGGTTCTGATTCACTAAGTAAGAAAAACATGAAAGTAAATTGAGGACCTACTGGGGAAAAGAAGATGATATATTGGACTATTTCAGAGGGAGATGTGTGTTTTGAAGACGGAAAATGAAGGCATGGCAGAAGATATTTCACTGCGGAGTTTAAATTGCATTCCCATGAATTTTCACATTTTACTGGGTTTAAGAAGTGTGTGTTGTCTACCTCTGCAGAAAAAGCACTTACCAGTTTGGGCACTGGTATAAGCAAAACCGTATATATGCATGTGCACATATTCTCACATGCTCAGCAATACTTTAGAAGAATGTCAATATGATTACCAAGTCAAGCACTCAAACACCTTAAAACTCTCAAGTTTCACCCATGCAGCACCAATCTAACTTCTCGTGTGTTTGCAGCACAATACAGTGTTAATTAAATGCTTGTATTCTTTCTTATTTTTTTTTTTTCCTCCCTTCAGTCTCATTCAGTGTATTAGCTAGACTGCTGGCCAAAGCGAGTTCTGGACATGACCTCAGGCTCTTGAGGGTTGAAGCATCCTGTGTGTGCTCAGTCCCAGTGTTTCCTACCTGCAGTTGTCCTGTAACTTCTCCCCCAGACCTACACAGGCTTCCTCCTACATCCCACTGGCCTTGTCCTGCTGTTTTCCAGCTGTTTGTCTCCACTCCCCACTCATCATCTCAACCTGAGGATCTCCCACTAGCTCTGCTGCCTGCAAGACTCCCAGCATAGGAAATTCCCTACGTACGTACTTCTGTGTGGGTGCACTGATCTTCTCATATCTTCTGCCTTTCACAGAGGTCCAATCTTTTTCTATCAGTTTCCTAAACCTAGTTTGCCTCCTCCACATCCCACACATGGATACTCATAGTCCATGCCTTCTCCCTCTGTGCTCCAATCACTTTTCTATTTAAGACAGCTCAGCCCTAATGGTAGAGGAATTGAGATGAGAGCAGAACTGAAAAATTAATAAATATGACATGTGATGAACTAGATATCCTGGGACATTACTTAGCCAGATCTCCGTAACAAGGCTGCATGAACAGAAGAAGACGTGTTTTAAAATAGAAGACAGTACCCCACATGCCAAATTTCAAGTACATCCTCTAAAATATGGATATTTTGGGACTTCTATACAAAACAGTTCAAGTGGTTTTAAAGCAGAAAAACACATCCATTTTCCTCTAATCCTGTTTGGAGGCATGGAACAGCCACTTTGGCCACTGGAATGAAAACAAATCATTAAAATAAACCCAAAGCATAACAAAATATTCAAAACACTTTATATCCAAAATAATAAAACAAAAATATAACAATAGTAAATAAATTATACCCTGAGCACACAGCAAGGGAGTTTCCAGTTCAAACAAAGTTTGGCAAAGTTACAAGTAAATGAAGATTTTTGTAATAATTCTTACACTGAGTGATCTCAAGCATAGAAACTATTACTATCAAACATTGTAACACTAATAATTTCTATCCAGGTTTGAGAAACAACTGTAAGACTTAAAATTTAAAAATCAGTTGATTGTGTCTTGCACCATCTGATAAAATTATATTTTTGACAACTGAATTGTAACCTCAAACAATTATCAATCAAGACAGCAAATCAATAAAATGAAGAAAAAAAGTGATTACTCAGGCTTATAATTCCTCAAAACATGTATTCATGAGATACTATACCAGGAAAATTTAGTGGTAATTCCACTTTGGCTGAAAACTGGCTGACTTCATTATTCTCACAGAATCTTGCTATGAGCTTATTAATTTTGAAGCCAATAACTTTAATGACTTCTCCTGTGGACAGGGAGCATTCATTTCCAAACATTTCATAGATGGAGCCTGAAAAGAAACACAGAAGTAAAAAAAAAACATTATTCAGCCTTTTCTCACTTTGTCAGGTGTCTTTACTTTTTGGAATGAAAGCAAAAATACTTAAAATAAGTTACATGAAATAATATTTATCCCACAACAACTAATCTAATTTTCATTTTCTTGCTTAGTGTCACTAGAAAATCCATTTTGTGACTTCAGTGATCTCTAGATCAGCTCTATGTGTACACTGTTCTTAGAGGTGTGTAAGGAGAACATGATCTGAAGAATCTGCATTTCCAAGTTATTAGCCCAAAATGGAATGAGGTAGAGCATAGGATCATGGGCAGGAAAGGTACCTCTGCACAGCACAAGGCATAGGATATACCATAGGAAACAACGGAGTGCAGTGGAAGACAAAAAAATAATAGACTACTAGAAGGTGTCCAGGGAGACATCAGGAGACACCAGAGTGCAACCAGCATTTGAGCTTTCTGCAGTAAACAGAAAACCTAAGGAAAGTACAAGAAATTGGAAGACTGGTAAATTAACACTGGTAATCCTTGCCGCCCGCTGAAATGAGCCTACTGGTTCTGACCTGGCAGCAAAAAAAAATTCCTTTTTTATCTGCAGTGCTCAGAATTTTGAGAGAAAGGAACAAGGCAATCCAACCAAGCGTTTCAGAGCTTTCTCAGCAAAACCTGAAACTACAGTTTGCCCTGCCAAAACCAACCCTCCCTCCTTCATTCTAGCTGTGGTCAATCTGTACTGTTTCAGAAGTGGAGGCAGAGGGAGAAGAATAAAGAAAAAGCAAAACAAAAACCAAGTTATGCAGAAGGAGCAAAATTCTTTCTGGTCACTGCAGGATATTAGCAGACGCTTTGAAATACAGGGTCAATTAACTATGTAAAAAAGAACCACGGCAAACACTGTGTTCCATTTGTAGATAGAACTGCACTGAACACGGAACATTAGAAATGTTGACTTTAATGCTAACTCCTGTTCTTCTGATGCTCTTCCAAGAACTTACTAAGCTCTGTTCTGAAGTGATGTGGAAGTAACCTTTCTGGAATCCCACCTCAGAATTTCATTTCCCTCATGGTGAGAAACCTTATTCTCATTTCTACTCTCAATGCATTGGGGAGTGTATGCATTTGCTCTGCTTCTAACATTGCTCTGCTACTTAAAATACTTTTTTTTCTCATTCCCATTTCTCCTTTTACCAAAGAGTTTGCAAGGTTAATTTTGCCCTTCTTTTTTTTTTTTTTTTTTTTTTGATAAAAATCTAGAAGAAACAAGTTCTCTTTATCTCTTCCAAGAAGACAGATTTTCCTTCCTACAATCCCTCTAATAGCCCTTTCTTGCATTTTGTGCAGTTTAAAGTATTTTCTTTTTATTTTTTTGCCTTTTAACCTAGGTGACCAAAATGGTCTCAGGCAATGAGAGATTTAAAACTTGAGCTCTGGCTATGTAGTAGCAATCAATAATTGAGATGGCCTGTACTGAAATATTGCCATTGCCTGCAGAACTCACTTCAACAGAAAGTAACATTCTTTATTCCACAGCTCTCCTTTCAGTTCAGAAGGTTGCTCTTTTTTCTTTTTTTTCTTTTGCCAGATATCATATCAGAAATGCAACTACTAGCCGGGTGATTTTCCTAATGTTCACTCGAGATCAATTCCAGTCATGACCATAGTCTAAGCTAATAAGCACGTCTTACTGAGTCTGGGATTTATTTACCAACTCTGCTGCAGCGCTTGCAGGTGACAAGCACTTGGTTACCACCTCGGCCTCACTGGGACACCAACCTGAACAAAAGTTGCTCTGGTTTTAGACTAAACCCAAAGCCTCAGTAGAGCACCACAGATCAACAGGTTTGTATCAGGACAGGAGGATGAACGAGAGTAACACTGAGCAAATGGTTGTGTTTACTCTTTTGTGAAGACACGTCCAGGCAAACCTGGCTGTTGCTTGTGCAGTGCTCTCACAACTGAGATACGCACCAGCAAATCCCCAGCTACTCCCCTGAAGATGACAGGTACTGATGTACATTTTTTACCTCATGTAGAATAATCTAGGTTAAAAAAAAATACAATTTAAAAATCATGTTTCAGATGCTGGATGTGACAACATTGCCTGGTTTCCCTTGCTGAGAATTTTACACAGGAAGAAGGGAACTGGTGTGCTTGGGCTCTAAAGTCCCCCAGCAGGCTACTGCCTTTCTGTGGCACACCAGGACGATGATGATCACAGACATATTCTGGATTGTAGTGCCACACAAACGTCAAGCAGAGTCAGGTGAGAGAACACCATTTATACATTTGTTCAACCAGTCTGGTACTAAGCAGAAGACCAAGAGGGCTGCTGCCCTTTAACTAAAAAAGAACAATCTGGTTTTCTTATTGTGCATATATGGGGCATAGCTGCTTGCTCTCCCTTTAGTTCCTGAGCAATTCGATATTGACTAACTCATATGTGTCCACTGGATATTGCTACAGATCCCATCAGTAGGCTGGCTGTGAGTCTAATAAGTGCATGAGGAATTATCATTGCTTTCATTGCTTTAGCTGAGCTCCATAGGTTATTTTATGACAGTCAGAAAAGTGTATGTGCAATACTTATTTCATATTAGAGTGCGAGGGAGAGAAAGATTGAGCAGGCATCAAGAGGGTAATATTCCTTCTGTGCTGAACCACCTCACTCCTCACATCAGACACAGTAGAGATCATAAGCAACCATGATATTGTTAGATACAGGAAATCCCAGAGGACCCAATGTGATGTGTTCTGCATTATAGAAACATGGAAAGATGAGCAAAGAATTCCAATATTCTCACCTCTGAACAAATATTTGCAAAAACCTACTCAAAATGAGAGTTCATGTCTTCTTGAGACTTTTTTCTTCCTTGCAAATTTAGAACCAGCTTCTCCAAATTACCTGACTTATAAATATACCCCTAGAATCCATTTAACATAGGAAAGTAACCACACTGACTAATTAATAGGCTTTGGGCATACTTGCTTTCATCTCTGCTCGTCAGCCCAATGCAGCCAGGTCCCACTGTGCACCCGTGAGCAGGCAGTGCTGCTCCATATCAACACGAGGTTCAGTGGTGGCCTCGCTGGCTGTGGCTTATTTCCAAATAACACGGCAGCTGGAGGAGACCAAATCAAGCAATGGTCCTGAGGGGAAGAACGGAGCACTTAACATACTGAACCTCTCAAAAAAATTGATGCGATTGAAGAAGATCTACCTACTACTTCAGTCCATACCCGCAGCAGAGTGGTGCCACCAAGAAATAGAGATGAGTCAGGGGAGGGGTCTGTTTCTGGCATGGCTGGTTCTGAAGGACTTAAAACTTTTGTCAGGTTTGCTTTGCCTCAGGAACAATAGCTTAACTACAAATGGTTCTACAGAGAGTTTGAGAAGTCCTGTCCTCCATAACAAAATAAAAAGCATAAACGGCGCTTGCTAAAAAGTGAGAACATTGATCAGTTAGTGACAGGTCCATGAGAAGAGATTAGCTCTGCCAAACACTCAAACCCAGGTGACTGGATGACACAATATTCAGCCTTTGAAGAAGCAATCAAAATTCACAAACCGTGAGAAATGCAGATAGCAACCTACACAGGGTATACAGTGGCCTGGAACTCTAGAGGTGACAGAGAATCTAGACCACTACAAGAAAAGGGTAAAGTACACAGGAAAAGAAAACCCATACTCTTAAAAGAGAGAAGGTACCTGAGGCAGACAACCATGTGGAGTTCAAGTTGGAGCCTACAAAAAGCATTACATGGAGCTGCAGGCTCTGTATGAAACATCAAGGGCCATGATAATGCATTCAGAAAAAAGACGGATTATAAATGCCAGACTGCAAGCCACAAAAGAGTGTGCGCAGAATAGACATGCGAGGCTCTCACAGCACCTTAACTCTCAGGGTCTTTCATCAGAACAAATCATAACATTGCTGTGGAAAACAAATGGATCAGTCATCTAAAAGCGTCAGTTTCAGGAAAAAGGGAGATGAAAATTAAAACTTAAAAAAACCCACATGGTTTTAATTTTTATTTATTTAAAAAAAAAAAAGAAAAAATAAAATCAAGGGAGCTGATTGTTTTACCATCAGAGAAATAAACTACTACATGAGTACATAACCCCCTGGCAAAGACAATGCTTTGTAATAATACCAAACATATACCTTCTTGAACTAAAAAAGGAAGAAAAAAAAAAGATAATTTTTTTGGCATCCACAGGAAAGGAAAAGGTATTAAGCAGCTAGGAAGGAAGTCTTTTAAAGGAAAGCTTTTAGTAGACCAGAAGCAGAGAGCGCAGAAGAATCCCAGGACTCAACTGTCATAGGTGAGCGGTAACTTTCATGCCTAAAGAGATATTTTGCTGAATAAATTTTGATGGATAAATTGTTCATATAACCACTGAGTAAGGAAGACGTGCCACCACAACTTCAATCCAGTTGAGGAAGCTAGAGACCAACCTTCAGCAGCTTTCCAGTAGTAAAGCTTATATAATATATGAGTGGATAGACAGCTAGATAGATGTGTATACATGTACATAGATATCTACCTAGATGATCACTTTCATGGGCAACCCATAGGACTTTAATTATCTCCTCCTATATCAGATTTATTTGAAATAGACCAAGAGGTTGAAAGATTATAAGGATGAGATGTTGGGAGGAGGATGGCTAACTGACCAAGACCACGATTGCAGAAGTCTCATTTTTAACGATACCAGAATTAAAAAAAATCATTAAAAAAAGAAACTGCCAGCCATACAAGTACAGATTCATTTTGGGGGTTGCAATTGCACATACAGTATTGATTATAATTACATATTTGTCTGCAGCTAGATTGCCTTAGTCCTGATTTTAGCCCCTGCTTGGAGATTTGCCTGGAATAGTACAATGAAGATTACATTCAGACAAGAAAAATGTTACCTGTGTAATTTGTCATCTAGGCATTTGCAGCAAATATTTGTGCTCATAAAAGGCAGGGAGGGAAACTGCATGGTTTTCAAAAGGGACAATAAAAATTCTTTTTCCATTAAAAGCCACGATAATTAGTCTTGAAAAATTGCGAAAATACACATTGCTGTGTGGCAATGTGACCCTGAACGATTTTGCTTCAGTTGCATGATGTGGATCCACATATACAATACATTGAAAAATAAAAATAAAACTGAAATAGACCTTTTAGTACATTTATTGGTTGTTGCACAACAGTAACTGTGTTTTTCCTACTCAAGCTGCAAAGAAATTGTAGGACATTGAAAATGTAAATCAAGTAACCTTAAGGACTGAATCTTTTTGATTTGAGAAATATGTATGCAATATAACTAAAAAAAAAACAAAAACATTTTAGCAGAACCCAGAATAAAGAAGTTTATTTACAGTGATCAAGCAATGCCCCTTAAGGTTGTAATTAAAGAGCTTGTTGCCTTTGAAACCACTTTTTCTGGATTATTACTTTGTTCAATAAAAAACAGGTTTATATGCTCTCATAAGCCCATCTCTAGTTTGACAATCCATATTAGGAACTGCTGTGATCACATCAAAGAAACCATGACAATTGCTTCAATACATTTTTCCTCCATCTTTCCTAAAATGCTAAGCAGCCACACCATGGTCCTCCTTAACACAAGCCCTTTATTTGATTTATTTCTCATTATAGGTACAAGAAAAGTCTTTTTGTAATAAAAACAACAATATAAAATATAAATACAGCGAATGCATGAAATGGAGTATGTCATTCTTCATGTCAGGGCATATGACTACCACCGAGACAAATATTTTGTAATACAAGGTAGAACAGCAAACAGCTCAGTAATATTTCTCTCTTTCTTCCCAGCAGCTTAGAGCCCCATTCAGTGACTGCTCTGGGAGGGAACACTTCACTGATGCTGATAGGAGGTATGACTCAAAATCAGGTCCATGACTAAACAGCAATAATACATCACTCCTGTGTAACTCCCTTTTGCCTCATGCCCCGGGGCAGTTCAGCAAGGAGGGCTGGGGAGAGAATGCAAATGAGACAAAAGGCTGCACTAAGGTGGCACAGAGGACCATTCATCAGGGCTGGAGCTCAGGCCCAAGCTGGCTGACTCCCAGTCTAACCGTCTGTCTGCTACAGGGTGCTGCTAAGCACATCCAAATAGCCCCCATTCTTTTTTTTTTTCTTTAATTTTTCTTTTCCTTTTCTTTTTTTTTTTTTTTTTAAACAAAGACCAAGCTTTTCTCCTAACACAACCAAACCAGCTTGCAGGCCAAACACTCGGCATTGACTCCCCAGCCCCATGAGTTCAAATCCTTGAAGGGAAAAAAATTCTCCCTTTCATCTCTCGGTAGCACCCACTGAATTCATTGCGGCTGGCAGGCTGAGCGGTCTTTGAAAGAAGATCCGAAGAACCAGGAACCTGGCTGCTTTGCAGGGAGATGAAAGATCTCCCGACATGCCCTGAAAGAGTAGAACTTTGTCCTGACGTCCCTTTCCTCATGCTCCTGTCTCCGTTATTATGTTGTCATCAGTTGCCCATATGGGTGCTGTCTTCCCAGATCAGAGTCGACTCTGTTTCAGGGGCTGGTGAAATGGTTCTGCTTTCACATAAAGGCACGATCCCCTGGTGCAGCCATTCAGCCAGAATTACAATAGCCTGCTCTCCCTTACGACATAGCTCATCTGAAATCACGGTTTTATTAAGGCTGCTGCAGGCTCCCAAAGTAATATGAAGGGCATAATGTATCTATAATTAGTGTCAGTAAAAAATATATCATTCTTTATGGGCATTATTTGGGGGTTAGCCAATTGGTCAGGATTTATGCTCTTTGGCAAGGAGAGGGATCTATTTTAAAGTTGCGGGGAGGAGAGTTTTGCTTAATAACTTTAATCATATTACACTCTGATTAAGCAGTAGAGAAAAGCAACCAATTTCAGGTGGTGAGAAGTTAGGTGTCTTTTCTTTCAGGTAAAATACCTGCTAAGCACCCAAGATGCTAATCAACATGTCGATTTTCCCCCAATAAACTCAAATAAACAACTTGTGGGGAAGATGCAAAGAGGCTGAAAGTCATATACAGAGAGGCAGGCAAAGAAGTAAGCATGCCCCACCTTCTCTTTCCAACCTCAGGCGCTGTGAGAGTGGCTGCAAATAGTATAAACCACTTGTTTGGCTTTTATCCACCCTTTCCTTCCTACCCCAAGAAGGTGCAGCCATCAAAAGCTCACTCCACGACCACAGGGTGCTCCAGAGCCCCAGGGGTAGCAATGGTTACAAAAGCAACATGAATTTGTGTACAAGATCCTCCACCAAGTGACAGAACAACTTACTGGGCTTTGTAACAGCTCTTCTGTCTTTAATATGTCCCAAGCAACAAAAATCTGAGGACTTGGTCAGTCTGCAACAAAAATCCTCCAAGGAGTTCAGCCATTGAATTGCCACAGAGGTAATTTCCCTTCAAAAGAGAAAGGAAAGAATAAATCTTATCTTTATCATACCTAATTATGCTACAGAGGGTCTGCTTTCTGCCAGCACAAAACCATCAAAAAACAAAAAGCTGTAAGATTTATCTTTTGCTATATAAAGTCAAACTTTAAATGTCAAGTGCTTTAAGCCATTTCAATCATAATGGAATTTTTTAAAAAATTACTTCTGCAGTTTCTGATTTATTCCTTTCCTGATAGGTTTATGGCTCTTTTTTTCTTTTTATTTTTTTTAATACTTTCTTCTGATTCTCGTCTATCCAGAGGGCTCATGCTCTGCATGCGACGGCAGAGCGTTGTGCGTGCAGCACCCACTAGAAAGGAAAGAGCAAGTTAAACCACAGCTCCAAGTGCAACATCTTTGACCTTTTGTTTGGGTTTACCCACACAAGTCAGGATTACTGCAGCAGTGAAGAGAATGCCAAACACTGCTTCTGAACAGCATTAGTCACAGTTTTAGCTGTTTGTGATTTAATTTTACTCTTTTTCTTTACAGTGTTGATTGCTTTCACTTAAGGTATAAAGTGTATGCTTAAAAAATCTATGCTTTGTTGGACTGGATTTAAGAAGGATGCCCAAATTAAGTTGCAGGATTAAGCCAGAGTGTTGAGCACTTCACATGTCAAGTCCAGAACTGGAAACACGTTTAAATATCTTCCCCTTCTGAGATCCCAATTGCCTTTTGTGCCGTTACTGTGTCCTATGGAGCTAACCAGAAACAAGGAACCTGGATTAATGCTGTCTTCCCTCACACATAGATCACCAGTTACTGAAGTAAAAACCACTCAACAAAAGCCTTCTAACTCAGCAATGGAGTATTGTCATGAGCTTGTGTATTGTGAGAAGTTTATCCCAGGATCTTTCCTCCCCTGTCAGTTGCTATAGTTGTCCACTTATCTGCCCAGAGCCTGAGTTTGTGAAAATTGTCTTGATGTTTTTATAGGATGGCAGGTCCATGTGTAGGGAAACAGGGCTCCTGCTGCTTCAGAACTCCTTCACCTTTTGTTCCTGGACGCCCAAGTGCAACAACAGCCAGGAGCACTCTCCACTGCAGGGAACCAGCACGTTGAGGGCAGCTAAAACAAGCCAAGGCAGGAGGTTGACCCCTGTGTTGAGACAAACCAGGCAAATTGGGCTTTCTACCCCCCTCCTATGCCACCCAAAGAGAGGTCCAAAGCTGAATATCACGGAAGGAAACGGCTTCGCCCTCAGCGCCAGCTACCCAGGGTCTGATTTTTCTCACTGTGTCTGAATGAGTCATCCCATTGAGGGCAGCAGTATGAATAAAATGAGCACTATTTGACCCGTAAAAGTCAGGTTTTGTTCTCATATTGCATTCACTGAAGGGCACTTTTCTTCTTGTTCAGAATAAGATACGGTTTTGAAGCAGCCTGAACAAGTGCAGGAGAGTTTCAGTGGTATATATTAATAAAGAAGATTTACCAACATGCTCTGACTATTGACCACAAAAAAAAATCCAGACTATCTGTTACCCCTGCTGTACCTAGGGCTTTTGATCCTAACTGCTAAATTGAGAGTAAGGAAAACAACTATGTTCAAGGGGAAAAAAACCCTTCCATTTTTACAGACAGATTTGGCTTCTATCACTGTAAAAAATAAAAGACAAATTAGCAAGTGCAAACAATGTACTGCACATTTCTGTCACTTCATGTGCAATTTTCCCTTTCACATCCACTCAGCTGAGGCTCCACCCAGTAAACACGCAGGTCATTTTTATTGATCTTACAGACATAAGAAATACAACCTTAATTATTTTCATCAAAGCTGTCCATACTTTAGCCTCTCTTTAAAGCACCTTCTCGCTTTTTCTGAGGAAAAGTGCCTCTATTAATCCTGAAGAGACAGTTTGCTTGTTTTATTCATATGTATTACAGACACCATATCCTAGATTTCATCGACTCACTGTCTTTTCATACTGACAAGAGAGCACGATTTGTTCCCTCTAGGTTGGCTTAAAACCAGTAAAACAAGTTATTCCATCCTACATGATCATTTTCTAACTATTAGTATTGAGAGTGATTTCTAGTCTAAATTAGGTCTTGGGGCATCTGAGACTAGAAATACAAGAATTCTTCTTCTATTCAGTTTTCTCAGCTGCACTTTCTGGGTTAACAGAACTTTTTCTAAGCGGTTCCAGCACTCTGGCCAGCCCAAATCATCACTCCCCTGAAAGGCTCTCAGAAGCAAATGCTAGAAAGATGCTGTCTCCCAGTAACAGAAACAGAAAAGGGTGAAACTGAAGCTGTAGAGAAGATGGGCATGCAAGCCCGCAAAGGAGACCCAAGAGGAACTGTGAGCCTAAGCGTGTTCCTGTTCTTTATGATTCACAAAAAATTTTGAAGTGGAGCTATTCACACTCCCCAAAGAAGCAAATACCAAAGGGTGGGTTGGTTGGGTTTTTTTGCATTGCTCCTCATGCAGCTGTTAGACAGCATCAAACCGCTGCCCAGAGAGGCGATACCCAACTGGCAATGCTGAGCATTAACTCCTTTAGGTCTGGAAGGGTATTCACCAAGGACATGTATGTGACCCTACTGTTGTCTTTTTCCACCTGGAACTAGGGGATCTTTAAGGTCTCTTCCAACCTAAACCATTCTTTGAATCTGTGATTTATGACATGCTGCTTTATGGCACTCCAAGCCTGCAGAGGTGGAAGCTACTGGCTTAGAGCTCCCTTCTCCCCAGAGAAAGAGCACAGAGCATAAAATTTCCTGACTTGTTTTACTGGTCCGTCATAAAGAGGAGAACTCCTGGCACTGTGATTTACACGACACAAGTGCTGCTTTTGAACAGCAGAACCACAGAGAGGAGCTACCAACTCCCCCTGTACTCTGGCAAGTCCCAATCCTTGGGGGTCCTAATCCCACCATTGATGCGTGCATTTAGCTTTAGGGGAATTTAAAAAAGGCAACGTGGGATTTCTATTTAGGCACAGCACAAATGAGAAGGCTGTGGTTAGGAAGCACAGCTAGCAGCAAGAAACACCAACAGAATAGGTGTCTTGAGGAGTTGTGCATTTTTCACAATTAAAGTTTGACACTTTTTACTGTCCCGCCACTGGTTAAATTAAGCCTGTAGAATGTTAAATTCAATTATCCATAAAATAATTATGTCAGTATTAAAACAGACATAATTTTTGCAACATAAAGATGAAAGCCCATACTTGCACGCTATCTGTAAAAATCTGCAGTCATACAGGACTTGGCTCACTAAGCATCAATATTTACTAAAATGTTCAAAGAAAAATATTTAATCAATCAAACCAGTTTCCAATGGAGTTTCAGTAGCTTAATTTTTTAATAACATGTTTTAATGAGCTATTAAATTGTCATGTACTTCAGTCTGCACTGTAGTTCCTTTCTAAATCAGTGCTGATTACCAAGATATTTGTATCTGGCAAACTTGCTCTCATTTTGTAATCAGCCTTCCTATTCCCTTCAGAGGTTCGGCAGTCCAGTTTCTGTAGCAATCGTCTTATCACTGCAGAGTCCAAGACAATCGCCCTGAGAGGCATCCCTGGAATTTGCAGAACCAACCTCTCCTTTCACCTGTGTTTCTGAGATGACAATAATTGTTTCTGAGATGACATTCTAGAGATGACAATAATTTTTTTTACTTTTCTGTGGTCCTTTGAGTGTGATGAATGAAAAGCACTTAGAAGGACAAACCCCCCATTTTCCTGACTCTGCATGGTGTCGGACAGTGGTAGGCAGCGGCTGCAGGTTGGGGCTCTGACTGTGCAGCCACAACTGCTGGAGGGAGGGGGGAGCAGGAACATGGGAGTATGAAAAAGCTCCTCAAACCTGGGCTATCCTGCCTGAGGCAAAGGCAAGGCTTCAACCAATCCCAAAGTCCAGCTATAGCCTGAAAAACACTGACAGTATCCCAGGAAAACCCTTTCCCCTGCTTCAAGCTAGGAACAGAGAGGTGAACAGGAACAGAGCTTCCTTAGAAAGGTGTCTAGGCCATAATATTCACAGCCAACAACAAAAGTTCAATTGCCCATAGTTTCTCTAGCTGAAGGTATTCTGAATGGAAACAGGGTGCATAAAGTCCTGTTCATTTTCAGTTTGGGGAGCTACAGCTAAATAAACCACAATTCCATTAACAGCAGTAGGAATATAACTTTTTATAGGCCATTAGAGAGACCGGCAGTGGAATGGGTACACACAACCCATGTTTCCAACTTACTCTCACCCAGAGCTGCAACAGACAGACTCGGGTCTAAAAAAGAGGGACCTAGTTTACATTTGGTACTACATGAGAATGAAGGTACAATGGAATCTTTTAGAACTTTTTCCTTGCTCAAGGACAAACAAATTCTCACTCTTTCCCCTGAGCTTGACTTTGCATCTTCTAAGAAAAATACCTTACAACACGGAAAAAATACATCCATCCTTACAAAGACTTAGAGCATTGTGATTTCCTTATGCTCCCAGAGGTACTGAAACTCTGTCCAGAGCAATCAGGCTAATTTGCAAGTCACAGAGTTACTTCTAAAATCATCTAGACCTAAGTGCAGTGTGTGCAAAATATTGCTTCCACATAAAGTTAATGAAAAGTTTCACCCTCACAGCACACAATGCACCACAAAAGACCAGTGAATGAATTAAGCTACATCGTCTCCTTACCAACTGGATAGCTACAGTCTTCATCTGCTGCCCCAGCTTTGATGTGACAACTCTAATGGATTTAGTAGATCATTATTTATTCCAGTAGTCATTCTATGTACCTAGCTAGTCTGACATTAAGAAACTTTGCACTTTTTTTCTTGAGAGGGAAATATGCACAGAATGTACCCAAGTAAAAATTCTTGCTGTTTAAAATTCTTACAGAAGGAATTTATTCATCCCTCGTGATTGATCAGCTTCAAACAATCCCAAGTCATGCTTTAAAATAAATCTTCTCTCTTACTATCTTCATGCTGCCCTGAGAATGGTTAAAGATTCCTATCAAATCCAACTCCATAAAACTGCTAATCCAAGTAGGACTCAGCTACCCAGGCTGATTTTGTAACCAGCTGGGAGCTACTACAATCAGTGCAGGAATGGGCTGATTTGGTCCTTCAACTGCAGCAATAAACTCATGTTCCCTGTCAATAGACCTGCAATTACCCACAATGTGATTGCAGTGTTCTGCATGCGGTAAAAGAAATCAAAAGTGTTCCTGGGTGGGGGAGGGGGATCTACCTGAGGAAGAGTTAAAGACCGGTCATCTTAATGGTGATTCAAAGTGCACAAAGTGTTCCACTCTCCTGTTTGGCAGCATAACAGGAGTTACTTCAGACTCTCTCTGAAGCACTTACTTCAGAAAGTGCACATAAATCATAACGCAATCACAGAACACAGAATCACCTCTCCTGCCAGGTATGGAGGGAAGTGAAATGTCCAGGAGAGACCTGGTATGGACAGACTGCTCAGGGAGGGAGGGATAAGAAGAGAGAGAACATGGTCTGAGAAGATCTTTTGTAGCCCTAGAACCTGCACACCTCTAGACACAGTGTCTTGAGGATCTCATGCTTCAACTGAAGCAAGGAAGAAGAAGAGAGAGGAACCAACACAAGTCTGATAGTGGATATGGGATTTTCTAGGTACCTGCAAGTAGTCTGGGGTCATGTTAACTATAAGGGGAAGGAGCCAAGTAGCACATCTATATCAGCCTTGCTCATTGTGTAAGCAAGAAACACCTGTATGTATGTTAGTGCTGCATACGTGCTGATGGAAACACGCATGGTGCAGCTGGGAGGAAGCCACCAGGAGTAAAGGACAGGAAGAGGAGGTGCTGCTGAAGACTAAAGAACCATCAGAGCAGCACAAAGTCTCTTGTGTTTTAGTGCAAACATTGTGGGCCACTGTAGCACATACCACCCATTCCCAAGGCTGTGCAGGCTTTTTTATTGTAGGCAGTCATCAGCTAATAGTCTTTTTCTCTCACATGTTAGGACGTTGTTGCAGAATGGTCTGTGGGCTAAGTCTCCACTCTTTTTTCCTCCTTGTGTGGAGGGGTTTACAGAGTAAATGGAAGAACATGTTGAAATACCCTGATTCCAAAAATATAGTGATATGAGCTTTATCATCCACTGTCAGCAGAATGCAGACTGCAGAGACTCAGGAACTTGCTCACAGCTGGGTTAATGTAATTTTAATACAGCTTTTTGTGTATATAAATATCTCACAATAGTTTGTGTACACATATACATATATACATACAACTTATATTTATGCTAGGTCTGCTTCCTGAGGGTGCAGAAAGAGACAAATATGGTGGCTACTTCAACTTAAGGAGGTAATCTTCCCATTTGTAGTTTAAATTCTATGCTTCATCACTTAGGTAGTAGCCTCCTTATCAAGAACGTAGGCCATTTTAAACAAGTTCTTGAGCCATTTTAAAAAGTAAAACTTGAACAGGTCACATGTCAAAGGTCAGAAAAAGCATATTTTCAAAAGCTTCTGGTAATTTAGGCCAAATTAGTTTCCCAAAATGCCTTTTTGTGTGTTACTCCTATTCATATGTCCTAGGTAATATCCAGAGCATCCAGGGTGGACAATCATGAGAACACAGACAGTATGTCATCACAATATGTCACGGACAGTATGTCACCATCACAGTTTAAGTATGCCCTTTCCCATTTTCCTTCCACCCCAAGAGGCTGTTCTCACAGAGGGAAGAATTGCCCACTCTGGCACAGCTGCTGATTACAGCTCAGTGGCCGCACCTAATGGTGGCCGCCTCCTCTCTCCACCTACTGTGGAGCAGCATGGGAATTTTTAGATTAACATGAAGACAGATATTGTAGATCCTGAAGCAGATCCTGAAGATGAAGAAGGCTTCATCTTACTTCATTAAGTCCTCTCTGGCCTATTTAGTGTGATCCCAAGTTTTCCCTTGCAGTGGTAGGGAGGTAACTTTCTTTTCCTAGACTGATACATTAGCTTGATACGGTGATTTCATTGTCATTAAACGCAGTCCACGTCCTGACCAAGTGCAGAACATTTCTCTTCAGTGCAAGCCTCTTTACCATCCTTCCATTGTGTTTTGTGCACAAGCAGAGCCCAGCACTAAAAACACCATTAAAAGGTCTGCAGCAGGAAAACCCAGCATAGTATTACCCCTGTGATGCTCCTGACTGGCTCATATCCATCCCTTTGTTTTGTTGCACCGCCTTAAGCACCACCAAATGCCCCTGAAATGCAGGACAGAACTTCAGAAAAACCTTATGGTTCCTCACAGTCACTTTCCATATTCACTAGTTTATTTCTGAGACAGAGAGCACCTCTCCATGCCAACTCCAGAAGAGCAGAGCTCATGTTAATCAATAAGCCTCTGGGAGGTGGTTCACAATTGCTGGATTGATGGCTGTGTGTGAGCGCAAAGCAGATTCTTGACTTGTTCCAGTACTCTTTCCAGGATACAATGAGGACTAACTGCAGCTTCTCCCTCACTGCCCATGAGAAGAACAAATGCACACTGTACCAAAGACATTACCAAAGCCATTTATCACTGTCAAAGGGAAAATTGCGGCTAGTGGGATACTTCTGGGATACAACTCTCTGAGCATTCTCCCTCTGCCTCCCCCACACCCCAGACCCAAGGGGGCCCTGATGACAAAGACAGACTTGCAAAGCCCTGCCAGAAGCACTCAATGCTCACCTTGGAAATAGAATCCTTCCTGGATTTGGAGGACTCTGGGAAGAGCTCTGGGGTCCAGAGAATGAATGAACTTTTCCAGGGTAGATGCCATGGTCCACAGCAAGGCAGCATGTGGGTTTGGTATGTAAAGACCACCGAAAAGCTTTCAAGCCGGTAACATTTGCAGCCTGATGCATACTGCACCCGGGAGAGCTGTGGGGCCTTGCAGCAGCAAGGAGGAGTGGCATGGGGAGGTACTTCTGCTGCCTCTCCTCTGTGGCTTCTTCCTCTTATAGCTGCAGCTGGAGTGAGGTGAGCTCAGAGATTCTGATCTGTTGGCCCCACCACCAGACTGGAGTGCCCATACACACCAAGGGTCCATGCCAGGCTGGGAGAGGTGAGGGGTGTGCTGTGGGTACTGGACTTCGGGGAGGGCAGGGGGCTCTACCACAAAACTCCATCTCGTTGGTCACCGTTATTGATCCTGTGAAAAGAAGATACTGAACTTCGTGTCTGACTAAAGTGGGCAAAAATCATGTATAGGTGGGGTTTGGTGGTTATTTTCTTCGATTTCTTGGAGTGTGAGAAAAAATTGGTGTTTGTTCTCCTCAAAATCACAAACAACCTTTGAAGAAAATAAATGAAACTATTTTGTTCTGACACTTCCTGCTGACTTAAATATTGTAGTTGGATTTAAGACAAACAAATAGAACACAAATGATTCTGTTATGTAAATGGACATCAAAATACAATGTTATGCAAAATCACCAAGATGATTTAACGTCATCAGTGACTCGTGGCCCTTTGAATTTGAGATGCTGCAACTGGGGACAAGTCTTAAGAGGCTACTGCCAAGTACCATGTGAGTATCAGACTGCATTGGGGGCAAACCTGTAGTGGTGGTCCTGCCTCTGCTCCTCTGAGCCTGATCAAGTGCTGTTATTGCAGGAGCACTCCTCTGAAGAGGATGACCACATAGCAAGTAAGTGTCAGACTCAGATCACCAGGAAAACTGAAGTGACTGTGATTTAGTGTTCTCTTACACCACTCTCCTGTTTCCCTGAGGTGTCAGGGAAGGTAGGAAGCATGATGTGGCAAAGTGGTGAGTTTATTTTCAAAAAGCTTGGTAGCTGTATTTCATCTATATGTAATAATTTGCAGGGGACAATAAAAGCTTCTTCACATATTAAAAACCAAAATGCTTATAGTGGGTGCCCAGGCCTTTGACATGTTAGGTTAATTGTGGGGCTTGAAGAGTTGGTTAACTTGGTCTTAACAAATGTTGCTCCAGAGAGTGTGAAATAGGTTTTATAAGCAGGGAGCCTGCAGGTGCAGAGCTCACTGTTGCCGGTTGCTAAGGCTGCAGGTGCTGCAGGGAAGATGAATAACAGGACTTTGGGTCTAAGAGTGACAGGTATTAGTCAAAGCAAAACTAGGGAACATGCACAACCAACCACACATCAACTATTTTAACACAAAAGATTCCTCATTTTCTCCTCCCAATTACACACTTGAAATTAAGCAAATATAATTGATCTGGGAGCGAGCTGGGGAAATCACACAGATTCAGTGGTAATCAAAAGACCTATATTGTAAAAAGCCAGTTCTTACAGGGCAAAAAGCGCTGAAATGTGTGAGTGGTTTCAGCTGTTTCAGTGGGATATCTTTATATGTTTAAAAATTATATGTGCAACTCTAGCGAGTCAAAGCCAATTTTTTCGAGGTACTGGCTCCCAAGGTTGTGAGGTATTGTGTCAGTGTCAGCAGCTGGGCTTTACCTATCCACATTGTTTTGGCCTATGGATAAAGAGCCCCTAAGGCCATTTCTATTTTTCCTGAATTCATTTGTATTTGGCTCTTCACTTTGATAAGATTGCCAGGAAAAACATCACAAAAAAGATTTAACGTGGACTGCAAACGCACATAAAAATTAATAACTGGTTTCAAAATCACTTGAATCCAACAAAGCAAATGTACAAACAGGCATGAATTTTACACAAGAAAAATCAGAACAAAATCTGGTTTATGTTGCTGAATCCAGCAGCCCAACACCATGGAGGAGATGGCTGCAGCTTCATGCTTCCAGAGCCAACGAGAGCATGTGTTCCTAACAGGCACGGATGTGTACACACATGTGTACAACACCTATGCACACAGATACACTGCCAGCTACACAAATAAACCTAGGCAGAAACCACAGCACTCACACAAGCATCAATGGCCTCATCCTATTACCCTCTCCGGCTGATCCAGATGAAGGTCTGTTAGTGGGAAATACATACATATGTATATATGCAGTGCGGATCCATCTGGCAGCTGGGCTTAGGCACAGTATGTGGCCTCTGATCCTGCTGGCACTGGGGCATGTGAGCACTCCTTGAAGCCCAGATCTTCATGCCAATGGCTGGTACAGACCCTCCCCCAAAACACATTAGCACCTGAACATCCACACACGCCAGCTTCCAAGCCACTTGTCCTGCTGACATCCACGTGGCCTTGTGACCTATAGTGCTGCTCCAGCTGCTGGCACTTAGACCTCCATGCAGACGTACGCACAAAGGAAAATAATTAGAAATGGAGCTGAATAAGAAGTTGAGACAGGCTGTGCTGATGTCATGCAGGTCACAGCCAGACAAGTGTGTGAACCAGCAGCCTGTTTCTGTGTGACCAGTTCCTTTTATCCCCTTGTTCCTCCCCAAACCACTTTGTTCCATCCCTTCCCCTGCCTTAGGTTCCCCTCCTAAACATCCCACAGTAAGTCTTGTACTTGGCTACTGCCCTGCATCTCACAGTGAGTCCTGTAGCCCCCCTCAGTAAGTAAGGTATCACAGTATCACAGTATGCTAGGGATTGGAAGGGACCTCAAAAGATCATCTAGTCCAATCCCCCTGCCAGAGCAGGAATGCCTAGACTATGCCACAGAGGAACGTGTCCAGGCGGGTTTTGAATGTCTCCAGAGAAGAAGGCTCCACAACCTCCCTGGGCAGCCTGTGCCAGTGTTCTGTCACCCTCACTGAGAAGAAGTTTCTTCTCAAATTTAAGTGGAACCTCTTGTGTTCCAGCTTGATTTCATTACCCCTTGTCCTATCATTGTTTGCCACTGATAAGAGCCTGGCTCCATCCTCGTGACACTCACCCTTTATATATTTATAAACACTAATAAGGTCACCCCTCAGTCTCCTTTTCTCCAAACTAAAGAGCCTCAGCTCCCTCAGCCTTTCCTCATAAGGGAGATGCTCCACTCCCTTAATCATCTTAGTTGCTCTGCGCTGAACTCTCTCCAGCAGTTCCCTGTCCTTCTTGAACTGAGGGGCCCAGAACTGGACACAATATTCCAGATGGGGTTTCACCAGGGCAGAGTAGAGGGGCAGGAGGACCTCTCTTGACCTACTAACCACCCCCCTTCTAATACACCCCAGGATGCCATTGGCCTTCCTGGCCACGAGGGCACAGTGCTGGCTCATGGTCATCCAGAGGTACTCTGGAGACCCTCTCCTCTCAACTGATGTGCCGAGTGTCCCGCCCAGCTCAAGGGGTGATCACCCTTCTGTGATCCCCTGGAGGGGAAGCTCTGGATAGAGCCCCATTTCTGTGATGGGTTACTGGGACACCCTGCTGGTGCTGTGCTTCAGTGCTTCAAGCTGTTATTGGGCTGATGGGTCTCCTGCAATGTGCCTGGAAATACCCTGGGCAGGGTACCTCTGGGGTTCCCCCACCTGCCGTAGTTCCTCTGTGGTCCTCTGCACGTGCAGAGACCAGCTTTTGATCCCACAGTCTGACAAAATCAGTTGTCTTAAGTACAATGAAGGAATTTTATATGCACTTGTCTGAAATTGCAATTCAGATTTAAGAGTCAGGTAGACATAGTGCTTAAGGGTATGGCTTAGTCGAGGACTTGTCAGTGTTATGTTAATGACTGGACTCGTGATCTTAAAGGTCTTTTGCTTCCTAGGCAATTCTGTGATCTTGTGAAATCAGGAAATCTACCTACTGCTCACATGTTATCAGAGGAGCCCTCATCTCCTCTAGCACCTAGACTGGTAAATGAAAACTACTGATCTGTTCTCCAAAATGCTTTATAGGGGCTTTTTTCAGTTTGATGTGCAATTCCATCGATGTGCAGTGCCAAGTACAGAGAAAAATAATTTGCCATCTCCAAACCATCCTTGATCCTGGA
Organism: Trogon surrucura; assembly: GCA_020746105.1. Taxonomy (NCBI): domain Eukaryota; kingdom Metazoa; phylum Chordata; class Aves; order Trogoniformes; family Trogonidae; genus Trogon; species Trogon surrucura. The sequence goes on from CM036618.1 coordinate 61,054,022, forward strand.
ATGGAAGATTATCATTCCACCATCACTGCTAGTAATGAGGTTCCATTTTGGGAGGGCTAACCTATTGGAGATTAAATCCTCTGGAGGATCCTGACTTGGAAAAATTCTTTTTGCTTCAACTAAGTTTCAATATTGAAGACTAAGATAAGCTGCTGTAAAATGTGTTATACTGTACTGAGAGGAGGCCATATCTGAGCCCTTTCTTCCCACACTGAAAGAACAGAGATCACAAACCTCTCCTTACTTCACTTCCATTTCTGAGTTATTGCGTTCTTCACAAAGTGATTTTCAGGACCTCCATGTTACCTATGTCCTGCAGACATCTGCAGATATCATTGGGTTTGGCCACTCTTCTACCACCAACAACGTGGTGAAGGTCAAACCGGGCATGAGAAACTGCAAGAGCCAAAGTGTCTGTGAGTCCTCATGCAGCCACAGAGTTGGCAGCTCCGAATGCTCTGGAAGATGCTCGCAAACAGGTCCCACCTCTCTCTGTGTAGGAAAGTCCCTGCTTACTGCCACAGGGGGGTGGCCAGGAACCCGCTGTAGGGGAACATGCCTGAAAAGTACTGGCTAGCTAACTCAGAAAAGTGGACAAATGGGTAAACCATAGAATTTTCAAAACTATTTCTGAGAACAGTTTTTCTACTATGCTCATGAATGCTTTTTTTTTTTTTTTTCCTTTACTTATTGGTTTTCAGGAGGTAAATACAGTGTTTCAAGCTTCCAAACAAAATCACTTCTGAGCTTGTGAAAATTTGTGGTTTTTTTTTTAAGCTCAGACTCTTCTCCAGATAAATGCAGTCACTGTTAGAGCTGGTTGAAGGGAGTCTTTAAAATGATCCTGTAAATATGAAACCAGGCATTTTGTCTATGGGAAGATATGCCCCATTTATTTAGCTTACGAACACAAGAGAATTTATTTGATATCTGAGTCGGCAGAACTATAATTCCAAAGAGGAGGATGCTTTAGTGAAACAGAGGACAGCCAAGTCCTGGGAGGCAGATGTGAGTGAGGTTTATATTGAATGTCTATGCTATCCTTTGAATCAAACTCAAGATACTGCAGGAAGTTCAATACACTTGCATATTTTTTCCAGTGTAAGGTGGAAACTCCACCTGTCATTAAAATTAAAGTCAGACTAATCTGTAGGGAATCCTTCCTGACATAGGTGCATTGAGCTGTGAAATAGTTTCCCAAGGGAACAAGTGGACACCTAGGATGTTTAGGCCTTGAATATACATAGACTATAGGACACCATCAAGAAAGATTCGGATCAAGAAAGGGAAGAAGGTCATCTGTTCCTATAGGTGATCAGCTGTAGTGTCATCCTTCATTTATAGGAATATACTGGCTCAATACTGTCAGGTTAACAGTATTTTACTGATACTGCTTCAAAAGTAAACTCAGCAAAAAAAGAAGCCAGGGAGACTTCAGGAGCTGGGATCTTCCTCTTCCAGTCAGCACCAGTTCTGGCAGCATCACTTAGATTTTGTACAACCCACCCAAGAAGCACCTGACACTCAACTGACAACCACACCTGTTCGACAGCCCTTGTGATTTAAACTGATGATCTCAGCAGCTTGAATAAGCTGTCCCCATCATGAGGGAAAATAACCCCCTGAAATGGCGCCCCTGGCTTTGTCTCAGAGAGATAGGGATCGAATTACCTAAAGACTAATTGAAACACCAGTATACATTGTTTTGATACGAATTACAACATGATGGATGAATTTTTGCATACGAGATTTTTCTACTGCTTCTCTATGTATAAGTTAATGGGATCAGTTGCATAGTAAAGCCAAAATAACCACCACTTAAACACTGAAATAATTCCTTTCAAAGAAAACCAGCTTTGTTAGCCTAACTTTTACGGAACTTATCCTCCAGCATCTGCAACAATTGCTTCTAACTTCACCTAAAAATATAAAGCACTCATTGCACAGTGTTATTTCAATGGCCCCAAAAAGATGTGTGGTGTGGGGTTTTTTTTAACATTCCTATTTCCACAAGCAGCCTCTGCTCATACTCCCCCTAGGATGAGTCAGTTTGGGTAGAGGACTTTTCAATCTTGCAGACAAAGGCATAGCAAGATCCTGCTGAAATTTAAAATAAGGAGTCATGTTATAAAGCAAGGATGATTACCCACAGAAATCTGTACTATTTCACCATCAGCTGAAAGCTACAGATAAAGATAAAATCTGCCCTTCTAAAGATATTATCTTGCTCTGCTTCAAGTTTTTGGACTTGCTACAAAAATGATTGCATTGAAAATCCTAGCACTTTGACAAAGCAGGCGGTCGCCCCAATGAATTGTGATGGCTCCTGGCTTTAAATTCTTGGAACATTTTCATGTCCGGTGATTGTATTGTGAACTTCCCTTTATGTTTTCGGGAGCTACACTTTGGGTTCTTTGACGTTTCCTTACAGCTTGGCAGAGAGATCTTGGACATGCTCTTCCTATGAAATTTAAATGGCTTAGCAGGTGTGAACAAAAGGCTGTTAGTAAAAGTTGCTGAGCCCAGAGGGTTGTTTGCCAGTGTTTGACTCCAGTGAACAGTCTATTGAAGAACTAGAATCCTCAGCGCTTTTAAAAGAACTGAAGGACATGTACATGCGACACGTTACAAAAAATAGTACGTTTTTGGCTGAATGTTTTTATGGACTGAACAATGATACCCTGTGGGTATTTTCTACATTTTATTGAGCAAATCTGTACCCACTTGAGTTAGAAAGGTCTTTCCATTGATTTTAATATGAGTTAGAGCAGATTCTTAATAAGGAAGAGTTATGGCTTTCAGCTAGTTGTGGCTTCCTATAGAAACACCTTGCTGATAAAGGCATTTTAAGTTAACAGTCTTGTAAAGAATATTGACATGCATTTTTCCAAAGTTTCTTCAACAAAGAGTAATTGCATTGCATACATCAGTAAAACTGTAGGAAATATATCTCCAGAACTCTTTCTCCAACTGTTGCTAAGTGTGATTAGCATCATGGTCTCAATAAATACATCTGAAGTTTCAGCACTGTGTGTGAACTGGATGCTCAAACCCTTGAAAGGTTCAAGTGTTGCATAGGCAGGCAGCTCCACTGATGTTTTTTTAACCACAGAAAGGACGTGATCTGAGATTTCTAACCTCTGTAGCAATATGAACTCAAAATCTCAAGGTAAAAATTCCCTCATCTATTGACAGGTATTAATTAATGCTACCTGTCTTTGTAAATATGTTAAGATGATTGATTCTTAAGTCTTTATAAAATATTCTGAAGATAAAGTAGAATGCAATTGTTTAATACAGCAGGAGTTTTGGGCCTTTCCAATACAAAGAGGAACCTGTCAAAATGGGTGTTTATACAAAATGGGCCACACAGGTGACACAGAATGTGAACTCAGTATTGCCATGGGAATATTAATATCTCTGTACATGGCATGATGCCCTAAAATCTATCTAGGCACTTGACTGATCCTCACCGTTTCAATAGCTAGGCAAATATTAAGCATTTTTGGTCTCTCTCAGTTTGAGGCATCACTCTGCAGAAGTAGTCCCAAAGCAGAGAACTTACAAGTCATCCAAGGCTACATGGAAAATTTACAGCAGAGCAATGGCTTGTGTCCAGATCTCCAGAGCCCAACCTGAGCGCTGTCACCACAGAACTAGTTTTCAACTTGTCTGAAACAAAAAACAAACCAAAACCCCAAAACAAAACAACAAGGAAAAGAAAAAAAAAAAAAGTTAAATGCAACCACCTCTGCAGATTTCGTTAAATATCAGGTTTCTGTGGGTGGTTGTTTTTTGGAAGGGAAAGAGAAAGAAGGGGAGGGACCTAAAAATAAAATAATAAAAAAAAGACATCCCACAGTTTTAGGGAGACATACAGGTCCATTAAAGATTTACATTATGAAGAAAAATTACTTGAGATATCTGCAAATTACAAAAAGTGTTTTGAAATATATTTGGCATATCTTCAATGAATTTTTGACAGCTGGAGACATGTTGGAGAAATTTTTTGAATTAATTTAAATATCACTCCCCTTTTGTGATTTCTTGAGTGGGGTGTGCTGTAATTTATTTTTAAAGAGGCAACGTAGGTTTTTAGATGCTGTTAAAAGAATCCAAAATAATTTTTTGCACCCTGTCACTGTTCAAAGAAAAGGACACTGAATTAATTTAAATATATTTGTGAAAGATTGATTCCCCCCATGGAATTCAGACATTTACTTTCACTAATTATTTCTGAAGTTTCACCTATTAACTGACAATTTTCTACAGAAGGGAAGCAAAACAGTTTGACTTCTCCTGACAGCAAAGAGCTTTAACAAAACTAGAATGAAAACTGGCATCTCGCACTCCTTACCTCCCTAATGTCTACATTACCAGAAGGAAGAGCACTAATAATCCCTTTTCATGTGAGCATTAGAATCTGGATTTCAGTCTAAGCAGACAGGAAAAGAAATCAACAAAACATTTATTTTAATAATGGTTACCTTGAATTTTTTGTAATCCTTAATATTTATCTTAAATGACAGACTTGTTTTCTGACTTTCAAATTAGTGATAAAATGGTGGCACTGAATATGTTTGTCCATTTTTATTAGAACTGAAATATCAGCTGTCATTTAAAAATACGTACAAAACCAAGCATTTCTCTTTCTAATTTTTTTTTAAACTATGAATGGAAACCTTTCTAAAAAGGTACACAGAAAGATACAGCCTGTGAAGCACACAATTTTATTGGCCTGATTTTGGAAACAGCTTCAAAAATTTTGGGAACAAACTTAACTGCAATTACTTCCACTCTGTGTATGACATTGAGTCTAAAAGCAAATTGTTTCTGCAGCAAAGCTGGATGCTCATCAGAGAATAAAGGCTTCATATAAAAATGCCAATGTATCAGTTAATTTGATTCTGATTTCTTACTTTTTTCAAAGCTTTGGTATTATCCTGCTGCAAGGCATTTTCCTTATCATTATTATTTTGCCATATGAAAGCTTAGATGCATTTGCTGTTGAAGTGATCTACATCTATGGCCTCATTCCAGGTGTCCCTTGCTCTTTCTTAAGCAAAAGCAGTATAAAGATTTCAGTAATTGGGAGACCTTTTTCTTGAAGTCTTTTATTCTGGTAATGCACGGAGAACTGAACATAGATGAAGGGATTTGAAAAAGCCTAAGAAATCTGTGGGAAAACGAAGATCTGAAATAAAGAAAGGCCTAAGGGTCATTTTATGGGAAGAGGCAGCCAGACTCTCAGGTTGGCACCTACCGGAGTTTCAGTCCGCAGGAGAAGAGGGCTCTGAGAGAGTTCTCAGTCTGCTCTCGCAACTCTTCAACTCTAGGGATGGTGAGGATGGAGGCCAGGCACCATCTCCATTTTGTCACAGGCACAGATACAACCCATGTTCTATTCCATCGTTCGTGTTGAATGGTTGTTTTTCTTTTACTTATCAGTCATAAAGTTATTTGGTTTCAGAAAAGGTCTCAGTGAAATTGAACAGAGATTTGGCTTCAAATTAATGCAGTATCTGGTATATTTGGCCATAAAAATGTTTGGGAGCAGTGTAAGCAACATACATTTGCTTCACATCAAGAAAAGATGAACACTCTCCTCCTTTCCAACCCTATTTCTCCTTTTCCAAGAGCAGAGTGTTGCCTCTTCCACTGTGCCTGGTACCATTGACACAAACAAGTTGGTCATCAAAACCACTCTAATGTCCTCTGTGGCGGCACATGTCCCACCCTCTACCTCACATACAACACAAACACAGGACTTGCAACGGCTGCTGGCCAACATTTTTTTTCCAATCCTACACAGCCTTCACCATCTTTGTGGTAGCCTACAACAAAGAGGGAGATCATTAACAGCATGCAGCACACTTCTAACTGTGAGAAACTATGTCATTAGACGCTCATTTGGGAAGAGGAAAAGTGCTGAGAAAAATGGATTTCCTTAGTGAATTGGTCAATAAGCCTGTCTTCCCAGCTGTAGAGGAGGAAAGAGCACTGCAGGCTCTTCTCCTGAATGACCTATAGAAACAATGGAAAAAATAAAAAGTCTTGAAAAATCTATAGGTAGCATTTATTTAAAATTTTCTAGTGTGTATTTCAGTCATTTCCTATTAAAAATACTCAAGTCAGAATCTTTACCATGTGTTTTCTTACCTATTTTGACTGCTTTTCCAAAGCTAAATAAATCTCATTACTGCTCGTGTAGAGTGGTAACTTACTGAGCTGCATATACTGCATTCATTCCTTCTTGTAGGCAGCTGTCCAATATGGAACATATGCTACGATCCAGCCAAGGCTCTTTCACCTTCTCCTCCTCCACAAACTCCATCTAAATTACCTCAGATTTCCAACAGTCTGTAAGGAAACATCCTGGGGCTCCAACTTTGGAGTTTAAGTCTCTCTGCCAGCCTTTCATCTTGTTTTCAGTTTGCTGCCTCTACATCTATTTGACATCCAAGAGCATTTGTGACCCTTGGGCATCTCCTTCAATGTGTTCCTAGCACATGTTCTCCTGGGTGAAGCATACAGCGCAGCAGTTGGACCCTTCTCCTTCCTCCTCCTCACCATACTGTGAGAGACCTCAAGCCAGGGGGTGCTGAGAGCCTGCAGGGCACTGCAGCATCCTGGACCTTCTGGTGCTGAGTACGTAGGGAGATCTAACAAACAGCCAGCAAGAATAGACAGATAGGTTTTGAGAAATGAAAGTCTACAGCTCCCTTCACATCTCTCCGAGGAACATGTTTATAAGCGTTCTCATAGAATTATGTCAAAAATTAATTCAAACAGACTCCCCATGGCTAGAGGATGAAATCTAAAGGCTGCAAAGCCATCAAACAAAAGTCCATCTTACAAACAACATATTTTGCTCATTTCTTTTTCTGCAGTCTGCTCTCTGCTCACCTACAAAACACAGCACGCATGTAGACAAGCTTGCCAAGGAAGATTTAATGCATCATATAAGAAAACGTATTTGAAAAGGGGGAAAACAGCATCCAGTCCACTCAAACTCTTCATAGAAGATAGAATAAAATAAAATAAACCAAGGAGAGTTATAGCACAAAAACAGCTCAAAGATTTAAAAAAATGCTGAAGAAAATAATTGCTGTTTTAACACACAGCTGAGGAAGCTATACAGCTTCCTAAAACTAGAAGGTAACCAGAGCCCCTTGTTTATTCAAGCCTGCCCTATGACAGGCACTCACTACAGTGCTGCTACCCGGGATTGTCCTCTCTCCGTGCTTGGACAGAAGTAAAAAGAACGATTGATTCGAGTTGCTTGTAACCTGGGGTGCCTCACCTCATTTTGCTCAGTTATGGTCTTTCCAGAACATTGTATTTCTGAATTCTGTCACCAGGACATGTGTTTTAATTCACTACCTTAGCTAAGAGGCAAGAGCACACCTCCACACCCCACCACAGTAATGTTACTGAAAGCTGGGTGTAGGAAAATTGATTTTTGCCACACTCTCTTTACTAGTTAATGTTTAAGTCTCATTTCAATATCACTTCACTGCAACACATTTCAAGAACGGCTATGACAGAATATCAGTTACACCACACATGCCAGAGTACGCATGTCCAGATATTCCCGTTTCCCTTACTGTAATGCCTAGGATCTTCAGTTGAGATAACCAGCCCCCCCCCCCCCCCCATATTGTTGAGTTAATCTTTCTCTTCAAATCAAACGCACCTAAACACATCACTAACGCTAACCAAACCCCTTCCTGTGCTGTTTTCACATTGCTTTTAGAGCCCACAAACCTTTACAGCATTGGGAGGGAGAAGGCTTTTTCACCTCCTCTCCACCCCAAAGAAGCATGGGAACAAAAGAGCAGTTGCAGCTGTTTCCCTTTGTAACTAAGCTATTGTCACCCTGCTTAACACACTCAGCAGGCTTCAAATGACCAACAGCCAGAAGCTTGTTTCCAGAGATGCAGGCTGGTCCTGGCTCAGGTGAGATCAGAGGGTGGGATGTTTTGGTCCAGCCGTTTTGTGTAAGTTCGAAACTACTCCTTGAAATCTTTTCTGCTAGGAAGTCCAAATGCTTTATGGAAACAGTATGATGTCTCATTCCTGCCTGCTTAGTCTCAGTCTTTTCTAAGATGCAGAAGATAAAGAGAAGGAAAAAGAAAATCAGTGAACACGTGAATTAACCAAAAAACAAGCCAAAACACAAAATCTGAGCAACCTACACTGTATTTTGGAAAGCGTAGTACACAACGGCCATTGTTTGGATTCCACTCATGTTCAAAGACCACTGGAAGAAGAGGGAAAACTGTCATGTTTTATTCTCTTTTTTTCCCCAAGGCCATCTGGACTGTAACCACAGATAACAATTTGCAGGAACGAGAGGGCGAGGGCCCCTCCCAAGTTTTGTAATTTTCCCCAAATGCTAAATGGCGTAGGAATCTGAAGCTATTTCATCTACCAAGCGGGCTTACATTTTCTGCTCAGTTTTCAAAATCTTCCTTTTCAGTGTTTCCCCTGAGGCCATAGTTAAGCAGCTGCCTCTCACCGTGCACTCACAAAATGCTTCACCTCTCACCCCTCCAGCCTCTATTGTTGCTTTTCTCCATATACATTTTCTTCCTCTAAGACAGGAAAACCAAAACCAAACTATAACTATGTCAAAAAACAAGCATCAGAAAGAAGCCTGCAAAATAGCACTTGGCTCTTGATTAACAGTGGAGTAGGGGCTGAGATCACGCCTGTGAAATTACACCCAAGATATAAATTACTGGCACATTTACTTTATTTCTCATTTGTTGCTTGTCATCAAAACTAAGGTAAAGACCATCTGAATTATCATGTGCAGCACTGCAGCAGTGTTGTTCTCGTTTTCTTGATCAGCAATGACAAATATGGTATCACAAAAACTGCACCTTGTGGGCTTCAAGGCAGCTAACTGCCTCAATCCAAAATTCAAGTGGAGTTCATAGGTCATAAAATAAGGCACATGAACTGATCCTCAGGACTCTTGCCCGTTCTAAGCCTGTTTTGGGGGGATTATTATTTTATAAATCTTTCACGATATTTAACCATATCTCTTCTCTACTGAAGGAGCTCACATAAACTGCCCATTTCTTTCCTTGATGCTGTCTGTTGCTCAGCATCTTTCGTCCTCAAGTGGCCTAAACCATCTGTTTAACCTTACTTGATCACAAGCACTCAATATTTGAAACTTTCTCACTGACCAGGGCATTCAGGAATTTTATTTCCTTCCTCATATTTCATAACTGCAATCTCTTTTTTTGGGAAGTCCCCATCTCGTTCAGGTTTTTTATTCTCTCCATCCTGCCTATTCTTATATCCAAAGCCAGAGCTTTCTACGTTGTTGTCCAAAGAGCCAGTGGATAGGTTTCCTATCTTAATGCTGGTCCCAGTCAGTTCACTGACTATTTTATTCTCTTTCTCCTGCATAAAGTTTATAACTCCCCCACCCTATGCAAAACCAAAAAGCCTATTCCTTGGGCCTCTGCCCATTGCAGTTCGCCCCTGAATGCATCCATCATACTTGTACTTGCTACCTTTAATTCACATACCAACAGTTTACTTTTAAGGACAGAGACTGCTGCAGGCTGAGAGTCTGACTACTTAAAGGATTATCATTTTAGAAAGGGTCCTGTTAAGCAAGGCTATTATTTGAAGCAAACAAGTGCCTGAAAAGAAGGCACACTGAAGTAGAAACAAAGCCTTCACTTCTTCCTTGTTTGTTTTTTTTTTTAAAAAGAAATTTTTAAAAGCCTTTGCCACAGACAAAACCACATAGCTATTTTCTCACAGCTGTAATTACAGCTCACTGTCACAGTAGCTGAACCTGCTCATCTTGCTGCAGAAGAAATATTAGAAGAACCTATGGTATGCCTAGTGCTTTTGTGCTCCATTTTTATCCTCATCCCCGAAGATGTCTGACCTGTGAGAACTGCTGCTCAAATGCTGCTGTATTTCTTAATGCAAGGTAAGCTGGGAACCGTGATCATTTCAGAAGATGAAACTGAGCAGCAATCTAGTTACACAGTTTAAACTGCATCAGCTGAAGCTTCAATGGTATGATTTTGTGCAACAGAAAAGGTTGCAGCAGTGTCACAGCTTCCTTAGTCTATGATTTCTATACAACTTAAAATGTAGGCATACACCCTCTCAGCAGGTGGTTTCAAGCATTTTCAGTAACGGAGGCAATTTTATGTTGCTAATCTGTATCATCAGCAAGATTCATAACAACTTCACCCTGAAACTATGGGAAAAGGCTACAGCACCAGGTTCTGTGCTGAAAATAACTCGGACTGTGGGTCCAAACGGCTAATTTATTGTGCCCTTTCATGGGTAGAGTAAGTAGATCAGAAAGACTAATAAAACATGACTAGTGAGACTTAATGGCCTTAACCACAAATGAACTGAGATTTCACCTGCTGGGACTTAAGCAAAACAAAAGTACTTCAAAACTTCCTGAAATTTATCATAGTCTGGCTTTACGGCTGCTACAAAACCCAGCTCACTCTGGTTACCTCAAGAAACTCCAAAGACACTATAATATCTGGTTTCATGTTTACTATTGGCATACAAAAAGACAGGAACTTCCTTCAGAATTTCAGGCCTGGGTAAAATTCTGCGTCATTTCAGTTACTATTCTACAAAAGATTAGACACTAAAAGAAAGAAGTTTTCCACCGTGAAATGGAAAGACCTCACACTGTTTTGCACCTGGCAGGAAAATACACGCATATTATCACAATCTGGAGGTCCTGTATTTTGCCAGATACAATTTTTGTGCTCGTTACCAAAAAGCTCCAGGGTATTCCAAAGTTTGCAGAAAGATCATGTTTTGGTTTTATGTCCAGAAGCGAGGGTTTATTGCTGTTTTTTTGTAACATTGACTTCATTTTTTTCTGCTTATTTAGTGGAGATCTGAAAAATCTCTGAACATATGGGGATTTCAAGCGGGGTTTTTTTGATGTAATTTGTGAAGTCAGGACTATTTTCTGATCCAGATGGAAGCTAGAAGGGGTAACAAAAGACTACTGAAATCAAGCTTGTTTATCTCAACAAGGCACAAAAATATCTGTTCTTTGTTGGCCAAGACACAGTTAATAAACATTATTATTAGGCAAGCATCCTGTTGTGCTTGTCATCATACATGTCAATCTCTACATAAATTAGGACTCTAAACCCAGCAGCAGGGAAAGATTTACTTTCTGAGAAATGTAGGCCAAAATAACATTTATGCCTGTCAACCACCACCACAATCTCACATCATTCTTTTACTCAGGCTTAAAGAAAAAAGGATCTAGCAAGCTTAAAATAATTTAGAAACACTCCTATATTTTCAGCATCTCAAAATTTTCCTCAAACAGAGCCTGTAGTTAAAAAAATAATGACAAGGTTTCTACTGCATAAAATTGAAGAGAAATTTATCGGACTAAACCTCTGCATATTCTGAAAGTCTCATCCCCAGTATATACCATCTGTTCTTGGCAGATTATTCAACGGCAGAAGGTAAAGACATAAGTGAATATTCACAGATACCCTTGACTCTTCTGGATCTGCAGAGGTTACAAGACCTTTGGCTGTTTAACAAAGGACGAGCACTAGCAATAAACAGCCACAAAGGTTCCTTTGTGAGATTAGGATCACTTACCTCAATTCAGACCTCTACATGACACAGGAAAGTACAGCAGAAAATGAGTTGCTTTTCTTTTCAGTACAGAGCAGGGTACTATAAAAGCAGCTTTTACATCTATTTCAAGATCTCGGGGTTTCTTCTGACACAGCAGCAGGATGAAACTTTAAAGAGGCCCTTTATACAACCATTTGTCAGTCCAGGTGGCCTGGCTAGGCAATGATTCCGCAAGATTTTTTCTCAGGCTGCCCCTTCCTTGTACTTCAACATTTCAATTCACTTTGGAGGCTCAGTGACACAGCACTTGCCTACTGTTCCTTCCCCAGTTTGCTTTTTTAGACCTTTGACTTTGGAAACTGTTAACCCATTTGAAAGAGCACGCTCCTGCAGTAGCTTTTGCTTTCATGTTTCTCTATAGAATGTTGTGTTTCTTAATGTAGTACCTTTGGCATAGCGTGGACATACCATAAACTACATAATTCTATTATCTGAGTGACTTCCTGAATGAAATAAATCCCAGTAACTGATTGCATATACTGATGATACTAAGCTTCAAGTTTCAAACTCATGGCTGTGACTGTTTTCCAGGAAGGCAAACTCTTTCAAAGCTGAGGTTTCCTGATGGCAGCACTTCCTCAGGAAGGAGGAAATGTAAATTCTCAGATCTCATCTACCCGCTGGGGTCTGGCCTCTCAGGATGTAGATGAAAGTTCAAAAATTCGGTGTCTTCACATCTCCTTTTGCTGGATCTGCATCACTATGAACAGAGAAGGCAGACTCAGAGGGCTTAAAAAAAAAAAAAGAAAAAGAGAAGCCCCTCTCCACAGAGGGTGCTGTGGTTTAGTAGCTCGTTTTGGCAAACGTCAACCTCCACAACAGTTAGAAGCATAGAATGCATTTGGTTGGGAGAAGCCTCTAAAGGTCATCTAGTCCAACCTGCCTGCAGTGAGCAGACACATCTTACCTAGATCAGATTGCTCAGAGCCCCATCAAGCCTGACCTTGAATGCCTCCAGGGATTTGGCCTGGGCAACCTGTTCCAGTGTTTCACTACCCTCATTGCAAAAAACTTTCAAGGGTTCAAGGTGCTCAAGGCCTGATAGGGTCCTTCAGTGTTGGATCATAAGACTTTTTTATTTAGGGAATATCAGTTAGTGTGAACACATCCCTAAGTTATCCCTTTGGTTACTGTTCTATAGAAAATGCAGCAAAGCCATCACAGTGACACTCACAACTCCTCTCACTAGCAACTATGGAGACTAGGACACCCAAGTCATTACTTACCAGTTTTCGAGCAAAGAATACCTTTTTGCACTGAGCAATCATGTTTTTGGGAACTTACACGCTCCTTTGGTTCCTTTTGTTATGTGACATCAGACCAGTTTCAACTTCATTTGAAATTTGAATTATCCTCTACGGACGAAGTCTTTCATGCCTCTTCTTTGTATGTTGACTTGATGTCTATCTGCTGTCACTGTATTTACCGCTTGTGTTGGTCCAGTCTTCGTTTTATGCTGAGGAAAGCAGAGACTGTGTACCTTGCAGTCTGTAGCTACCGGACTGCATCTGAGCTAATATTTCAGCAAGGGTGGTAGGAGAAAGATTCTGAGACAGTCTTGAAACTTATGGACTGCTCTGGGGCAGGAGCTGCCAATACATTGTGATACTGGGTGCTGGCGGCTTTTCACTGCCTCAGAAAGTAAAATAATTCCTTCTTCAAGTGCCCAAGGTCGAGATTACTTCTCTCCCTCCACTGAACACTTCCTTTATGAGAAATATCTGTTCTCCCTCTGGGGCAGGTTTTCATAGTCACCCCACTTCTCTTTCTGTCTCGCATAGGTGTAAGAAAAGGATACTGGAGTAGCATCTATCCAGGGGAACAGAGCTCGTGCTCCCAGAAAACAAAGCTGGTAGTTGCTGCCACTGGGTGCGATAAGAAGAGCTGCCACAATGAAAACAAACTGTCTCTTCCTGACTTTATCCTAAAAAGTTGATTCTAATGTTGTCTTTTGCCTAAGAGATCCCCAAGATACACCATTACTCGAGTACGATTTCTGATCCGTTTCTCACACACCATATTCCGTCTGCAGACCTTTCCCTGGCCTTGAAAGGAAGGAACTTCCCACAAGTTTTTCACTCACGAGCTGTTACAAAAACTCATTAGGTCACCAGTCAGCTACAGACACAGCGATTAAGTGATGCTCAGAGCACTTGAACAACACAGGCACAGTTCCCATTTGCAGAATGACCACTGGCAGCTGCAATACTTTCCACCTGAGGGAGATGGTCCCATGGAGGACTCCTGTGCAGGCTCAGTGTGTTGCAATGACAGGATTTATACTGGAATTTGCACCAGTCATGCTAACGCACAGGGGAAAATGGACACAAAGCTCTTACCAAGGATTATGAACTACTGATGGGAATGGACTCTACCATCCCCAGCATAGCAGCTCTCTCTGAAAACAACCGTTCCAGAGCACTGGCACAGGCTGCCCAGGGAGGTTGTGGAGTCTCCTTCTCTGGAGACATTCAAAACCCGCCTGGACGCGTTCCTGTGCAATCTGCTGTAGGTGATCCTGCTCTGGCAGGGGGTTGGACTAGATGATCTTTGAGGTCCCTTCCAACCTCTAACACTCTGTGACTCTGTAATGGTAATGCTACATTTTTGATCAGGAATGATAAAACCCAAAACCTGAACATAAAACCCGAACATAAAAATCCCTCTGGTCAGTATGGAATGTGGCTTTTGCACTCCACAACCCTAGGAGGTAATCATCTCATCTGCAGACAGTTCATCTGGACTTCTACACTGATCTTCTCGACACCCTTTATGGACAACAGAGGAAGGTTCTTCCAAAGTCCAATTCATTTAGTCCCGACACGAGCCTAAGAGGCAGGATGTATCAGTCTGTGGAAATGTTTTGTCTCCCAGTTGGTGACCAGACAGATACCTTTAGACGATACAGCCAGCATTCTGACTTCCAAAATCAGCTTCAGCCATGGTCTCACAGAGGAAGCTGTGAATGTTGCAATTGCATTGCATGCAGTTTATAATCCCCTTTCCAACGTGGCAAAAGAAAAAAAAAAAGTTTTTAGTATTACAAATCCAGACCCAGTGAATGTCTTCAAACCTGATTTGTTTACCTTGCTGTTCATAGGTAGGAACTAATAATGGGTGACAAAGGAAAAAGATGGTTTTTTCAGATCTGTAAGAGGTGAAGCTATGCAATACAGATGGAAGCACTGAAAAAAATCCGAGAAGTAGAATTTGTTTAAATATTTCTCTGCCATTTATAGCATAAAGAAAGAAACTTAGGGCATAGAGATGACACGGAGTCTTCTCAAATACTCCCCAAAACAGGTGGAAAATGGTATAATTTTCTTCTGAGATTTTCCTTATCCAAATACATTGGTCTTCTAGACAAGAATGACTCCTTAACAAGGACAGTAAGCGAGAGGGTATCAAAATAGGAAATAATCTAAAATAATCTTTAAATAAAAGTTTAATTCACTCTTAGTTTACAGACTATTTAAAAGCACCTTATCATTTTACTGTCAGTTCTAAAAAAGACCAACAAGAAACGGGAATGATTTTAGCTGGCAAAATATAGGAAACCTCATGAACAAATGGATACAAGCTAAGTGAAAGCACAGTAATATTTTGTACACCGCAGCTATAATCAGAATCTGGCATTGGTTTATTCAAATTTTGCTTTCTTGGAAGCAAAGCTTACATGTTTGTAAACATCAAAATAAACATTGCTTAATTTTACAATGTGCTAAACAAATATTTTTTTTACCCTGAAGGACATATGCAGAGCCATCTCTTTCTCTGGCAGTTCTCCTGTTGACCTGTGTTTCAGTATTTTTTTAAACAATTGGTTCCCTTACAATTTTAATGGTGCTTAAAAATTTCTTCCCATGTTGTGCAAGTCATAAGCAAGGCCATTTTGATGTGTGCCCTTCCTTATATAGTTTTTTTTGATGGGTACTTAACTAATGCAACTGTGAAAAACTATACATTTTCAGGAAAATGTGATTTTGGTCCTGTAGTTAAAGACCTTCTATAACTGAGTTGTTTACATGGATTTGAATCACAAGCATGTACACAACAAAACCACTATACCAATATTTCTTGGTCTATGCATAAAAAGTATGTCTTCTACTTACACTAAAACATACAAAAAATAAACTACAAAAATTGTTTACACTTGATTTCAGCAAAAAAAAGCTTTCTTCAAGAAAAATGATTCTTTTTTCAGCCATCAAAAAAGGAATGCAAGTAAACAATAAATACATGTGCTTTCTCCATATAGACATATTTACACTTGAGTCTTTGGCTTATGTTTAAGTTTCTTTATAAAGATCTTTTATGTGATCCAGCCATCATTGCACATTAAAACAAAATAAGCCAGGTTTTTTTTTACTATATATAATATATATATGCAACACTTGAAACGTATAAAGAATGAACCTTACTATCAATCTGCACTGTTATTGTACTTCAACAATGTATCAAAAGAAAAAAAAAACAGAAAAATTAATACCATATAGGAAATATTGATACATGCAACAGATGGTCGCTCTACTGTAATTGAGTGACGGCTGCATATACAAACACTGAAAAGTCCTAATTTGCGCAAATCTCTTCTGACTCTGGTTTTCATTAAATAGTATTTATGTGGCACTAAATGTTGATACTGTATACAAGCATAGAAACAGATTGAGTTCTTTTATTAAGATACACAACTTCATAAGAAAAATACTTTGCATTTAAAATTTAAAATCCCTCCCACCCCCCTCTTCCCCTAAAATCTTTCTTCACAGGATCAAGAACTGTTGTCAAAACAGCTTATTGAGATTCATGTATTTGGTGAACTTTGTCACATCCATTCCGACTAAGAGGATTCCAGGTACTCCAGTGCAACATCATAGCAGAAGCGATATTGTTCCTTTAAGGGGAAAGAGGGAAAAAAAAAAAAGACAAGAAGTCAAATTAAGATTCTAAAGTCTGAGCAGCAATATCTACAAACAAGAATAGTCTTTGCTAACTACTATGCAATTTTAACTTCAGGCCTGAAATATTTTGGCTTTCTCTTTTTTTTTTTTTTTTCATTTTCCTTTTTTTCTACTACACAAGTATGTTACCAGTTCTGATTTAAAAACTCACCCAAACCAACGAACCGGAAAAAAAACCCTAACAAAAAACCTGACCATGAAATGCAATGATTTGCTTGTCTGAATTTTTTCAGCTTCTGAACTGGTTTATCAAACATGAAAAGCTCTTCTATCAGTCAGAGCGTTCTTGCAGTGAGAGCACCTCGACTCTCACGTACTGTTCAAGTCAGCTGATACTGAGCAGTTAACCGGCAGCCAGCCGGGGGATAAGGGCTTGGGGTACAGAGCTGCCACACAAAACCGCTCGGGGCCCACAGCCCATTCGCACAGTCATGTCAATGTAACCTCCAAGCGATCAGATGCACATTTAAAAGAGAAGTTAAAGCTCAAAATTTCATTATGGTTAGTATTTCTCCTTAGCAAAGCTGCTGTTCAAAGCTGATGTGGAGAGGGAGAAAGAAGGCGAGAGGAGAGGGCAAGAAGAAGAAGCAAACCAGGGAAATTAATTCAGTCTCTATTGTCCTTGCGACCTAACAAAACAAATCTGCTTTTGTGATTTATTTTTCTTTGTGAAGGAAGCCAGCGTGATCCATTAGCAGGAAGTGGTGGGGATATCTTAAAGGCTTTATTGCGCTGCTCATTTTTGTTATCTGATGAGGTTGCTGAATGTAGGGCACATGACAGTGTTAGTTTTCCTGGTTTGTTTTCTAACTAACGACTCAACAGCTGTTGCTGTTGAAGAGTTCTGAATAAAACACCCATACAACAGAAACACGTAACTACGGAAATTCAGTAACTGCCGATTAACGCTACAATGGAATTCAGGACTATTTTGAAATGAAATGTAAGTTAACAGACCATTTATCAGAAACATACACAATCTACCTCGGCCTCCCTTTACAGTGACACAAGTAATTTTCCATGTGATCTGACCTGTTTTCTTCACAGCAGTGAACTGAAATCCAGGCAGCAATTCAATATATTGTGTCTCAGACATCTATGGCACAGCAAACTAAAAAGTATTTGTGGCAAAACCAGCAATAACTAGCCCAATGCCACTGCTGCTACAGGATGTTCTCTCTATTAACATTTTAACCACCTTCTTAATTTATGTGGTGGCAAGGGGTGGAAGTGCTGCACAATAATTAAGCAAATCTAGCCACAGAAGCTACTCAATACTAAGCAAACTCTGACACCTGGGAAAAAAAAGGGCAATATGGGAAAAGGCAGCTACAGCCATTTTGCTCAGTGTGCAAGTTCACAAGGTCAGAAGCAATTTTCACTATGCATAAACTGCAAAACGTTTTTAATTTCAGTTGGCATCCCTGAGTTTTATGCTGTAGGCAGCCATCTGGCTGAGAAGTGACAATAGCAGCCTAAGAGTCAAATGGCAGAAACTCCCAAACACTGCCCCAACTGCTTTTATGTTCACCTACAGGATGGAAAAATTCCACCTGGGAGAATTTTTATAAGGACTTTCCACAATGTTCACTTTTTGTGACTGAAGTGATCACACAGATGGATATGCACTCACACTGTACACATAAAGATCGACCAGAAGAGTAAAGATTATTCCCAGTTCTGGTAACGTACATACAAGTACTTAGTCTTGTGGTTTTGTTAATTCAGGCTCATAATGTTTATATTATGGGCTCATAATGTTTATATACAAGCTACCAAGCTAGTAAAGGATTTGAAGTATGTGTTGTATGAGGTACGGCTGAAGGATCTGGGGCTGTTCAGCCTGGAGAAGAGGAGACTGAGGGGAGACCTTATTGCTCTCTACAACTGCCTGAAAGTAGGTTGTAGAGAGGTGGGGGTTGATCTGTTCCCCCGTGGGGCGAGTGGTAAGACAAGGGGAAATGGCCTGCAGTTGTACCAGGGGAGGTTCAGGTTGGATATTAAGAAGAATTTCTTTACTGAAAGGGTTGTCAGGCATTGGAACAGGCTGCCCAGGGAGGTGGTTGAGTCACCATCCCTGGAGGTTTTTAAGAGACGGGTGGATGTTGCCTTTAAGGACATGGTTTAGTGGTGTTCAAAGGGGTAGGCAAAGGTTGGACTCAATGATCTTGATGGTCCCTTCCAGATGAAAATATTCTATGATTCTATTAGTTTATTGTTTATATTGTTTATTATTTAGGTTGACAGTTGGACTCGAAGATCTAAAGGGTCTTCTCCAACCTAAATGATTCTATGATTCTGAATCTTAATTTCCAACATACTAGATCCAAGTACTAAAGTTCTGAAGCATCATTTTGACTACTACAAATCTGAGTAACAAACATTACCATTACTCAATACAGCTTCCAAAGCAGCAGTTGCTATTACGCGAAATATTCACATCTCCAGCTACTAATCTGGACTTTACAGCTTATTCCCATCAATGCCTTGCTCTGTAAAATTTCAAGATGGTTTGCGTGCGCACAACACCTGCAACTTCTCTTTAAACAGATCAGGTTATTTTGGGAGATTAAAGTGCATTCTGTTAGCTCAGAATGTTTTCTGTGAAAAGCACTGTACCACTACAAGAAAAGCAGTGTAAATGCTTAGCCTGCACCTCATGACGTTGATTTGTGTGTACACTCAATAAATTTCCACCACAGGATGTAACATTTCCCAACCTTACACTCATGTCAAGAATCAGACCAACTTCTGCTTAGTCTGTTCTGCGAGGGGAGCCCAAGACCCAAAAACCACATCCCTTTCTTTTTGTGGTCCAACATAGGTTTGCTGTTTCCTGGTGGGCACAGGACTGAGAATGCAGCTCACACAACAAGACAGCCTCTTGCTCCCTGGTTGTTTGCAGTAATCCTGATGGGCTGGTACTTACCGGAGTTTCTACCATGTTGGGCTTGCTGTTCCGTAAAGTCTTCACAGCGTGGAAAACGTCCACCACGTTCTGCCTTTTGACCATCTCAACCACAATGCCAATGGCACAGAACATCCCACTCCGGCCACCGCCATTTCTGTAGGCAAAGAAAAGAGCTGGTTAAGTGTCACCACTGCGTGAGAGGGCATCCAAAACACATTTCTGCTCTTTCACTCTTGAAGCGTGAGTGATTCTTGAGTCCAACAGGGAGATCAGGGTTTAGCCTTCTCCTTGCAAACTCCTATGGGTTTGGTCTCAGACATTGTCGTTTCTGACCTTCCTCTCAATTACTTATTTTGAATTCTGCCCTTACAGCCCACCATGCTGCCCTGCTATTCTACAGCCTGATTTATATAGGCATTAGAAATAAAAAAAGTTCAATGACAAGTACAAAATTAGAAATCAAAACCCAAGTCCAATCGTAAAGTACAGCATTTTCCACTTAGTTCTAGAAAGAGACTCACTTAAATTATCCTATGACATGAGGATTATCTAGCCAGAGTAATGCCAAGGCATCATTGATTTGATATCTTGTTGACCTTTGGGGATATTTCTGAACAATTTTAACACTCATTTCAAAGAAATTAAGGTAGGTACTTCTTCTTAAGTTTAAATTAGCCAGAAGGTTCTGCAGATAATAAGGAGGGGTGGGCAGAAAGGGGCCCCAAGTTAATTCTGAACACTGAAAGAGAAGCCTCTCTTTAAAAGGAGCAATGCATAATTCAATTTTTAAGTTCTAAACTTTGTATTTAAACATGGTAGGAAAGAGACTGGTCATTCTCTGCTTAGGGAGAAAGAGATGATGCCTTTTCAAAACCCCGAAACCAGCTCCTATTTAAATATCAGGCTCATGTAACCCTCAAAACACAGTAGGTCTTTTGGAGAAAATGTCAACACATGATACACAAGAGATAGACAAAAAATAATCATTTGGAACTGAGCATAAAAACTTCCTCACTGAAACCATACAGAAGAAATTGATCTGTACAGAAGTAGACAACAGACATCATGTCCAAAATGCACATTCCCATGGTGCTTGACACAGACAAGTCTGAAAGTTGACCAAAACTCAACCTATAGTACGAGTGGTACTTTTTTTTTTTTTTAAGAGAAAAAAGGCCATGTGCAAAAGAATGTAGCTGTAAGAATACTGCTTGAACTTAAAACACGAAATAATTTATAAGCATTTATTTGCATTTATAAGTATTGAAATTTGACTTTCTCCCAATTACTCACAGGCAATGGATGATGGTCCGACCCTCCCCTTCTTCACATTCCTCTTGCCATTTTTCAACCTGGAGAATTAACTTCAAGAAGGACCTCTTGGAAGCTGGTACATCTCTGTGAGAAGCCCATCCCAAATACTGGAACTGCTGCACCATCAGATAGCCCTCTTGCGGCTGAGGGAAACCAGAGAGCTTTGGGTCAATACGGCACCTTTACATCTTGGTTTAGAAAATCTAAACAGAAAACTAACACAAAACCTCAGTATTTATACTATGGATGGATTCCATAGGTATATACACTGCGTGGCAGACTCTTCATTAATTCATTCACCTGAGCTCAAGGAAGACGTCCAAAAAGAAAAAATGGGAACTATATTGAATACAACACCAAATGTATCGATCTACAGTTTATCAGTCACTAATGAAATCTACCCTGACTTCTTCTGAATGGACAAATTCCCTTGATTCCGTGTCAATGGTTTTCACCCTTAACATTAATAATAAATTAAAAACATCACTGTTAAATACTTAGACCTACAGAAATGAAGACACCTACCTTCCCATGTATGAACTGACTCCATTATAAAAAAGCAACACAAATATAACTATTTTCCTTAAAGTTTTCCCTTTTAATCAGACTATGCTAATGAAGAGAGCCTGGCTGCCAGTCTCTGAGCCCTCTATGTGCTAGATGCTACACAGTGAGAGCTTTGAATAGACTTGGACTGTCACAAGAAGTGTCTTAATAATTGAAAGAACAAATAGTCTATTCAGTTTCTTGGAGCTGAAGAAGATGAAAAGGAGTGGGAATGTGGATTTTAGAAAAAGAAGAACATAGCAGAGAGGTATTTAGAAGTGAAGGCGAAAAGGCATGGAAGACAGAGGCAGAGGAGTAGAAAATCAAAACATTATAAAAAGAAATGGAAAAAGTGAAAATAAGTGAACTGAAAACAGAGAGGAAGTCTCAAAATACAACAAAAAAAGCTCTATAGCGTAATATTTGCCAGTGTGCCTACACCTTAACTTCCTGTAGTTTCCAAACAAGGTATGAAGATCTGAAAATGTTTTTCTTAGCTCTGAATATAAACAAAATAGACGTTTGGTTAAAACACTGGCCACAGGTAAACTGATCTCTACTCTTCAAAAAATTAAAATGTGGCCAAAATAAAACAAACAAAAAAATCTTTGTATACACAGTAATCAGTTTTCCCCACAGCTGTTTTTCAACATTAATGAAAATTAAACGTATACTCAAAATAGCAATCAGTGGCGTGTAAGTTCAGTACTGGATGAAAGATACAAAGTAGTAATGGTAAAACAGAGATTGCTGGTTAGCTGTACATAAAATGGTGGCACAATCATCTGTAAGTCTACGTGCAGGCAACATAAAGAAATGATTGGTAGAGGAGATACTGTGCGGCAAGCAGGGTTTGAGAAGATGTTGCGATAGTGCGAAACACGATGGGACAGCAAAAAGACAAGATGGTGCGAGGTGTGAAAGAGCCAACAAGTGCGCGAGACTGACACTGCTACTGAAGTCGAGAAAAAGATGACAAATGTAGGTCAAGGCACGGTGGTGCAGAAGCCTCCAGAGGCAGATGAGCTTTCAGAGTTTTTCACACCCCACTTTGCAGGGTACCACAATCCTCCTTTTATACTGTGGTTCTCACATCTTAGGCTGAGAAGGTGCTGGCTGCATAACCAGCCTCAGTGCTCATGTTTCTGATTCACCACAGAAAACATCTTATGTAAGCTATGAATTAGATATCTGTCACTACATGTTTGTCACAGGGTTATTTCTTTCATTGTACATCAAAGAAACAGAATACTTCTCATACATCTTGTACTCATCAGGGAGACCACCCCAGAACAACAGTCATTCACCATACTGCTCTCTCTGCTTAGTGGGTAGCTACAGAGAAGTACTAGAAATTAGTATTAGCTAGCAATGCGTGACTGTTTTCTGGTTATAAGGTCTTAAGAACATGTATTTTAGTAGTCAAAATAAAAAACCACAAGAGTCTCGAGAGTGTTAAAAATGACACATTTTTCCATTGCATATTGTTACAATAACACTTACTCTCGTTAGATTGCATATCCTGAAAATTCGGTTTATGACGTCGCAGTCCATTGAACAAGACATGCACTCCACTTGGATGGGACCGTACCGCAGAATCCCTTCCTCAGGCCAGTACTGCGGGCAGCCCTGCGCCAGAGCAAAACAGGCACAATCCAATGGTAAGTTACAGCTTGAGCGTTGCCTTATTCACACTGCAGACGTCTCACTTACCCTTTTACCGAGCAACTAGCGCTAATATCCGTAAAGCACAGAACAACTTTAAAGTCACCGCGCTTCTCTGCCTTTTTATCGTGTAGTGGATCCACAGTGATTAAGCATGTGATGGTACGTGGAAAACTCAATCCTCAAACTAACCTGTGCCAAGTCGACTTCATTTAACATCACAAGAGAAGTACAGCCGTAGTCATACACTAATCTCCAGAAATCTTTCACAGTGTTCGGTAAAGGATGTTGCGTGACAATAAAAGCTGCTGGCTGCCTGTAGCTCTGCAAAGGCAAACAATTTTATTAGCACCAGTATAGGAAGTACTTGAAAACTTGCCTCAAACAACGCAACAGAAAAAAATATATAAATAGAAGAAAGCTGTGACATCGACTACACCAGATTTCACCAAAGCTGACGTTAAAAATACATTATTGTCTCGAGAAAGAACAAAGAGATCACTGTGCTCAGGTCTGTCTTTTGCTGTGTTACAGGCCAAGCCCTGTTTCATTTCAGACACTGAAGACACTCTTCAGGGCTCTGCTGAGCCGAGGCTTGGGCAAGCCCACTCCAGGCACCATGTCCAAGAGACCAAGCAGGAAACCTTCTCTCTGTGCTGCAGAGTGGTGCAGAGCTCTCAGAAGGTTGCCCCATCCACAGTACATTACATGTGAGTTCTGTGACTGAACCAGGGACTAAGTTCAACTCAAATTCTGTTTCGGTGTGGCAGCCACAGGACCTCCCCTGGAACTGACCCTCAGGATTACTGGGGCTCATTTCCAGCAGAAAAGCAGAGGTTAAACAGCAAAAATATTCTTTCCTGTCACAACAGCAGATTCCATTTTTTGTATTCCGCATGATACGCAACTGCAAATAGGGATTTCCAGTCTTGCATAGGTCAGCTGAGATGCAAGTAATAGAAAAGGGGCTAATTCCCTGCAGTATGTATTACCAGCAGCAAGCAGAAAAGGATAGATAAGAAGTTTTTTGCAGACAATTTGAAACTACGCACAGAAGAGTTCGGAAGTGAAGGAATACAGATATGAACCGGTAAGGAAGTGCCAACAGGTCAATCTGAGAAACAGAGTAAGATGGTGAATATTCTTGTAGGTGGATTGGATTGTAAGTCACCAGTTTGAAGATGAAATGCTGGGACAGCTGTATGCAGCAAAGGGATCCTCATGTTTAGCACCAGTGCTTGTACCAAAACCAGTTTGGCTTGTTTTTTACTGAAAAAGTATAATAAATTAACCTAGGAGGAAGACCTGGTAGGGTAGCTAAACCACTTTTGGTATGGAAGGTTGCTTGTTTGAAGGCTTACGTGAGAGATCTTCACGTGCAATGTATCGACATACCCTTGAAGAGCATGATGTGAGGCCCAGAAGGAAAAATACAATTCTTTTCACCCTTCCACTTGCTGTAAATTGTGAAGATAACTAATTACTGTCTTTAGCACCAGTACTCATTTGATAACAGAATAAGGAGGTTGATAACCTTTTTTTACCTACACTTGCTATCTTTTTCTAAAGCAAGAAGGATATTGGGGTAGTAGTGGCTTGTGCCCTACATCCTAGATCTGCCGAGGAAGCAAAGAGGAACAATCAATATCAACCATTCCCTTGCATTTTTAAGAAATAAAAAATGTACTAGCTGATGCCTTCCTAGTCCTCTTCCCCATAATTTCTGGTCTTTCCCAAGATGAGAGAACATATTGAGTCTGAGAAGATCAGGTTTTCACTGCCTGGCAGTGGGGTTCCCCTCTCTGAATAATTCAGTCTTAAAAAAAAACAACAAAGGGAAAGAAAATGCTTTTATTATCCAAAGTTTTATTCCTATACTTATAGCCTTTTTATACACCTTTATTGCAATATATTACAGTTTTTCAGATGCTTTTTTTCTTTCATTATTACCATTTCTGTCTTTCCTTACTAGTCTCTGATTGCTTATACATTCATAGGTTGCTTGGTTCCTTGTCCCTGCCTGCTGCACACTTACACACTCAGGAGTCCTCCTGTCCCCAGCTGTTCAGTCTGTGTTGTCCTCCTTTCTCCCAAAACCACTCCTCTATGCAGCTGTGTTGGTAGGTCCATGGTACATCAATTTTATCCAGGTGCTTAATGTGATTTTTAACTGCAATTCTAAACAATTTTGGTTGCTACCAAAATTCTGCTTGCTGTTTTAATTCATCCATTCAGCCCCTAATAGATTGGTCTCACACATGCTGCTCTATTTTTCTGGCACAATAGCTAATTGCAAGATTACTGAATTTTGCTAGCAGTTCAAATGTTGCCTGTACTAGTTGACAGAACTCCAGGACAAATATGCCACTCAGTTCTGATGATTTCTGCTATTTGCTGTTTTATTTCAGTATCTCTTCTAGATACTACAGCTTCTTTTTTTTTTTTTTAGGTTGGAAAAGACTTCTAGGATCATCAAGTCCAGCCATCAACCCAACACCACCATGACCATTAAACCATGTCCCAAACTGCCATGTCTACACATATTTTGAACACTTACAGGGACGGTGACTCCACCACTTCCCTGGGCAGCCCGTTCCAATGCCTCACCACTCTTTCGGTAAAGAAATTTTTCCTAGTATCTAACCTAAACCTCACCTGGCACAATTTGAGCACATTTTCTCTCATCCTACTGCTTGTTACTTGGGAGAAGAGACTGACACCTACCCTACTACAATCTCCTTTCAGGTAGTTGAAGAGAGCAATAAGGTCTCCCTTCAGCCTCTCCTTCTCCAGACTAAACAATCCCAGTTCCCCCAGCTGCTCCTCATAAGATCTGTTCTTGAGACCCCTCACCAGCTTCATTGCCCTTCTCTGGACCCACTCCAGCACCTTGATGTCTTCCTTATACTGTGGCACCTAAAACATAGAACTCAATTACATACCTGGAAATCGGCCACTTATTTAAGCATTTACTTTGAAAGTGGCTTTAGGGGCCTAACTTTCAAAATGGTAATGGCAGGCACAGGTGGGTATCTGACAATGCATGTGATAAACTGCCTTATCAGTGAGACACCTATAAAGAGGTTCACCTCCATATTTCTGTTTTCAAGCTGCAACTTTAAAGAGCTGCAACTCAAAACATGAAGGACAAAGCCCCCAACCCTATCCCCAAACATCTCAAAGAAACATTTTTTTTCCTTCTTTCCTCTGTCTAATCAGCCTCAATATATAGAGACATTTTTAGAAAATAGTGATAGTACACTCATGCTCAGGTAGGTAATTTTTACTTCCCAAAAATCAGCAGATTTTCGAGATCCTGTTGAGATTTGGAGGGCTGGAGACTAGAGTATTATATAACACTGTTGAAAAGGGGAGATTTCCAGCGGGTCCCACAAAGGTGCGAAACACTGAAGATAACAAACCTTCTGAACAAGCAACACAAGCTGGTGGGGTTTCTTACCCACTCCCCCATCCTGCTTCACTAGGACTGTTTTACTGGGCATTACAGTAGAAAAGTCATCCTTTCTTAAGCCAGCAAGTGCTCGCTCTCACATTACACAGCTTTTCATGGCACACTACGCAGACAAAGAAGACAGTCTCTTACGTCCATAAGAGCAGCATTGATGTAGTTGCTGCTCTCCCCATCAATAGTAATTAAGAAAGGCAGACATCTGTCAGGTGGTAGCATATCCATGAAGCGGTTCTTGTCATGGTTCCTTGGCAAGCAGGCTATGCTGCAGTCCTCCGCTTGCAGGCGAGGGGTCACAGAATTCAGGGTCTAAGGGAGAGGGAACATTTCTTTTAGTATGCTGAACTAACAGGCAACGGACTCAAGATTCCTCCAGTTTTAATTTAAAATATTGCAATATGGGAAAATGTGAGGCATTAGCAAGAAGGCATTGGCAAGAAGACATTAGTAAATAACTGCTCCTTGCTGTTTGATGGACGTGCTGGGGATTTCCAAAGGGTGTTAAGCTACAGGTGAAAAAGGAGCTCCATGTACACTGACCAGATTCCGCATGACACCGACCCCTTCGAGAGGAATAAAACAAAGAGAATCCTTTGGAGCGCTAAAGCACTATGCCTTAGCTGTGCAAATGCAAGGCAAAACTCTCTGTGGTTCCTAGTCAGTGCTCTTTATTTCAGACAGATATTTACTGAAATTTTATTCAAAGGTGGATATTCCATATTTAAATCAGCTTTGCACAGCACATAAACATGGGGGCTTTATTGTGTAGCCTGAAAGGAAGGGACCAAATGCTATAAACATGATATGAAAACTCTTTCCCTTTAAAATAGATTAAATGTATCTAGAGGTAAAAAAAAATTGTTGTCATGTGAAGAGTTAGTAGGAACTGTGAATACCTGAAACTCATCTTTGAGATGCGAAGAGTTTGTCTGAGAGTCTATTCTAATCATATCAAAATAAGCAGCTTTGAATTCACAGACAGGAATGGCAGTTTCTCCACACAGGCAGGCTTCTAGAATGGCATCATGAATAAAGATGTACTGCTCCTACCAAATTAGACAAAGAAACAAAAATTACAGCCATTTAAAAAAACAGATCTCCTGCATACTGTGAAACTCATTCACAGTAGTGTCCATCAATACATTGAAAACCGCTTTAGTGCAAACACAATTTTGTCCTAACTGGGATGCAGTTGACAAGGATATTTTCTTCAGAACCAATTTCAATTCAGTAAAACTTAACAGAACAGGCAGAGCAATTTATTTAAGAAGAGGTTTTCAGGTTTATCGTGGTGTTTCTGGGTTTTTGCATATATGCCAGTGACTTGTTGGCTTTATTCATTTTATTTTTTAAAAAATAGCTTTCAGTCTTTTAATACTAGCAGAAAGAGTATATTGCTTCAAGCACTACTAATGTGATTAGCAATTATTTGGCGCGCTCGTTACACATGTACAAGCTACTAAACCAATTGCCTGACAGTCAGATGCGGGTCAGTAATAAATTCAAGCGTACCCCAACAGAACCAGCATTTTTCCCCATTTTGTTTTCTTTTTCTGATTTGCCTTGAGATATCCTGCGTCCTAGACAACTGCATTGTTATTTCAGTCAGGCCTCCTGTCAATTTTTACACAGCGCCTATTACACTTACTCACCCCGAGAGTAATAGATGTAAATCGTGTCTATACAGCAAGGTGCAAGCACCGTGCCAGCATCACCCAGCTATTGTGGATATTGATGAGGTTATTAACAGCACAAACTTTAACACGTGCCTGTAACAAGAGCACGTGTCCAGTGATGCTTCAAAGCATCAGCTGCTTTGAAGGTGAATTGCCATACCTCTGTCTGTACCATGTTGATGCGACGGGACCGTAAGGCTTTGACACAGTTGTAGATATCCACAACACCTTCTCTTTCTGCCATATCTAACATGATATCGATCACAATGTAACATCCTGTCCGTCCAGCACCAGCACTAAAAACAATCAGTAAATACTGTCAGGAATAGCCCACTGAAAACACCCACAAACTTTATAAATCCATTACTGAGAGCATTTTTATAAAGTCATTCAGTTCTTTCATCACAACTACTGTTCAGTTTTTCTTCTCTCCTCTTCATAAAGTCCTTTACATCTTTTGATGAGACCAAACCAACCTTTTTCCATCAGATTTGACATGCTAAGTAACAGAACAACAAAAAAAAAGTTTCTTCCTTCTATCACCCAGATGAATAAAGTAAAAAAAGAGAAGTTAGTTAAAGTGAAATCTGGAGGATGATTAAACTCATGCACTTCAAAATATGACAGATACTGTTTTTATTTAAGAAGACTAAGGATGACTTTCAAGTGATACATTACAATAAGAAATTCAAGTGTATGTTTTACCAGCCAAGCTCTACGCTGGTTCAGGCAGAACATTCAGCAGTATCCAGAAGAATCTCTCTTGATTTATTTTGGTTTTATATAAAGCTACAGACAGCTTTTGCACAGTGATTCTGCCCCTCTACTCTGCTCTGGCTGGACCTCACCTG
Organism: Trogon surrucura; assembly: GCA_020746105.1. Lineage (NCBI taxonomy): Eukaryota > Metazoa > Chordata > Aves > Trogoniformes > Trogonidae > Trogon > Trogon surrucura. The sequence continues at coordinate 61,083,094 of CM036618.1, forward strand.
GAGTAACGTGGAGTCTGGAGTCCCCAACACAAGAGTGATGTGGACTTCTTGGAGCAGGTCCAGAGGAGGGCCACAAAAATGATGAGAGGGTTGGAGCACCTCCCCTCTGAGGACAGGCTGAGAGAGCTGGGGCTGTTCAGCCCAGAGAAGAGAAGGCTCTGGGGAGACCTTATAGCAGCATTCCACTATCTGAAGGGGGCCTGCAGGAAAGCTGGGGAGGAACTGCTTACAAGGGCATGTAGCGACAGGACGTGGGGCAGTGGTTTTAAATTAGAGCAGGGTGGGTTTAGATGAGACATCAGGAAGAAGTTCTTTTCTATGAGGGTGGTGAGACACCGGATCAGGTTGCCCAGAGAGGTGGTGGAGGCTCCGTCCCTGAAGGCATGCAAGATCAGGCTGGATGCAGCTCTGAGCAACCTGATCTAGTCAAAGATGTCCCTGTCCACTGCAGAGGGTTTGGTCTAGATGACCTTTAAAGGTCCCTTCCAATCCAATGCATTCTATGATTCTATAATTTTTAAAATCTGTAAACGCTGAGTAACTTTAGTTACAGGATGTAATTAAACATTTGATGGTGCTCAAAGAAAATTCTATTTGTGAAAGAATGTGTCCCAACAGCACAAGCCTTGCAAAACTTGCACAGGAAAAGCATCATTCTGTATTTGTTGCCATTAACCTCATTCCATCTTCCTTCATCTACCTGTTTATTTTGACTTAAATTAATAATCCATTCAGACATTCTATTCAACACCAAGCTATCGAAACAGCTGTACCTACATTTATTCTCAAATACTATCACAAAATTGTTGTAGGCTATGTAAAATGATAGCCTGAAGTATTGTATGATTTAGCTGGTGCAGCCTATGCAGGAAAAAGAAAATTTCTGGCTATTCTATTTAGGAAAAACATTCTAGGGTCTGGTTATTTCCAAACATTGCTGTAGACTGCCAAATCCTACTGCGGTGTGTATTAGGCAATTCAAAAAGGGAACAATAAAAACAAAACACTTCAAAATGATGGATGCTTCACAAGAGACTGCTGCAAATAATCACATACACAGTTGTGGAAGAAAATCAGTCTACCTCTTCTGTACACACCTGCAATGGACAACAATGGGCCCCGCACTAGGAGGGTTCGATAATTTGACTCTCCGTATGAAGGAAAGCAGGCCTGTGGCATTGTAAGGAACTCCATGATCTGGCCAGCCAGTGAAATGAAACTGTTTAACTTCACGGATTTCATTGTAGCCCCTCTATAAAAGGGAAAAAAAAAAGTTAAGAAAATCAAAGTATTTCATAGACTAGATATTCTTTGACTCACATAATGATAACACACACTGATAGTAACTACATGCTGTTTTCATCGTTTCACCAATTCACCAATTATTTGAAGCAAAGAACATACGAAGCTTGAAGATGTCATTTTTTTTCCACTTTGAAGTTTGTAATTTTTATTTTTGCCTCAGAGTATGCTAATTTTGCCTCATTAGATTTTTTTTTTAATAGGCTTAGATTCAATTCACATCGATTTTTTTAAGTTTTTCTGATTAAGGCAATGGTCTGCTACGTTTACAGGCATGATTTAGGGCAAGACCACAACCGGATCACATATATTGCCTTCACAGAATTCGTTCTTTGATTAAGTGAGGTTGACTCAGCAGCACTCTGGGCAGAGTGAAAGGAGATGAATGACAGTCGTGACTCATAAGCCAGTACTTGAGCTCGGCTCAGAAGTGGGGCTACAGAGAAAAGGTGACTGTCACAGAGGGGAGGGAATCAATCAACATTTCTGGGCAAATTCAAAATCCCAGAGTGAGATGTGTGTTTGGGTAGCGGTGATGCAACGTGTTTTTCCCATGGTGAGGTAAGGCTCCCTACACTGTGGACCTACTAAACAGAGGAAACTGGTATTGTACAGGAATACGTGCAAGCACAGCCTCCATACTCCTTGCTGCCAGGGAAACAACAGCATCTTGCTGAGTCCTTTCAAAATGTGCTCACCCTTCCCAGAGTGAAGGTCCTGACGACGTACTCCGCAAGGGGCTCCACCTCTACACAAGTCACTTTGAAGTCCCCATAAACTTCTGTGTCGTCAGGCCAGTACTTGTAACACTTGACCTAAATACAAAATGGGAACACATTTTACATCACATGAACATAAGGGTATATTACTGCATGTACTGCATTACACCACATTTATTTCCAAGATGACCATGCACTCACACGGCTTGTCATAGCCAATGGCTGTTCTGTCTAGTTGAGCTACAAGGAGTTTCCACTGTTTTACACAGCTGTACTTAGATGGCAGATTCACTTCTAAATGAGCATTTATATTTTTTTTTTAGTGCTGAGCTATGGAATACATTTACACTTCTGTTGGACTGGGATGCATTTCATAAAAGTAATCAAACTGTTGCGAGTAATCCCAGATACTTTATATGACTCCCTGAGGGATGTGTTACTGCTAAACTGTAAATAATTTGCCGACTTCTAGCCACTGATATAGAAGCACATTTGCCACTAGTTCACTTACTCTGCTCATTTGAGTGACAATATACAAATCTATTTTGCTGAAATATGAATTTTGGATTCAGACAATTTTTCACTACTCATGAAAGCAACATAGCATCAGTCTTCCTTTGGTTATTACACAATGCTTTGGTTTTACACAATCCTGTAACTGTAACAATGCCTGGACTCTTCCCTTTCCCCTCCTCTCAGGATGCAGGGCTGTCCTTCACAGGACTCTTCTACATTCTGCTGATAGCGCGTCCTGTCAGCAGGTTTTTCTTTAGGCTTGCAGCATTAAAAGAAAAACAACCGAAAAACTTACTCTCCCAACTTCCACTAAATTTGTCACCATCACAACACAAGCTGATTGCTCTTGCCATATCATTCTCCAAAAGTCATACACAGTCTCATGAACTGGACCTGTAAGGAAAAAAATACAGGTAATATTCTGCAGAAAAAAAAAAAAATCAAAGCGAATGCTAAAAATAAAATCCGGTGCTTTTCAGACCCAATACACACGAACACACTTGCTCTAAGATGAAAGCTTTGTGAAACCACATCATCATACCATCATGCCAGTTTCTAGACTGCATTGTTATTTCTAATCAAAGCTGAATCTTCTCAGTTTAACTGAATTACCACTTGAAAGAAATTAATAGCAGGTGTTTCATGCAGTGAAACACCAGGAGTTGCTTGAGAACTACAAGGACACAGCGATGTATGACTCCATCTACAGTTACACTTCTAGGTTTGTTTTACATTTGTTAAATATAATGTGTTGAGTGTGAGTTTCTTCAGATGTTCACTGAGGAGATCACAGACTAGAATCATAGAATCATAGAATGGCCTAGGCTGGAAGGGACCTTAGAGATCATTTAATCCAACGCCCCTGTCATGGGAGGTTGGATTAAATGCCCACGCCGGAGTGAAGTATAGAATCATAGAATCATAGAACAGTTCAGGTTGGAAAAGACCCTTGGGATCATCAAGTCCAACCATTAACCCTACACTACAACCGTTAACCCTACACTACAAGTTCACCCCTAAACCATATCACCCAACACCACATCTAAGTGACACTTAAGCACATCCAGGGATGGCGACTCAACCACCTCCCTAGGTAGTCTGTTCCAGTGTCTGACCACTCTTTCCATGAAGAATTTCTTCCTAATGTCCAGTCTAAACTTGTCCTGTTGCAACTTGAACCCATTCATAGAATCAGTCAGGAGGGCTGGTGGTGCAGATCCCGAGCACTTATCGTCTAGCTCCCGGCAAAGGGTGCAAGCAGGAGCAGGTGCTCAGCCAGAAACTTCCCACTGAAGGGTATTTAAACTAACTTAACTACTTTTCTGTGAAGCAAATGAGGAACGTTTGGTTAAGCTTTGCCTCCTGCTCTGCTACAGAGACAAGACATGTTCAGTTGAGAGACTGAGGCTTTTACCCTGTTACAGTCATCTTGGAACAGCTCCCTGACCACAGTCCAGCAGTAGTACAAATATTACTGTAAATAACACACATCTGAAGACTCAGCCATACTCCTTCATATGCTAGACTGAACGCTGCATACAAAAGCCACCATAAATGTGTGTTCTTTACACACTGTTACGTGCCATGATTTACACAGTAAAACACAAATAAAATTCAAATGTATACTTAACTGCCATAGAGAGATCTATTTAGACAGCACTTACACAAGAATTAAAAAAGTGGACAGAAATTGGAGCTTCCTGCTTTAAAACAAGCCTTTAGGTTGTCTTCCTGTGTGCAACTATGATCAACGGAGGGCACAAATTACGGGATATTTCCAGCCAGCTGTCTGATTATACTCACAGATCAAATGATGACACATCTAAATCTAATTATTTTTACTTTAATTCATAACCTCTGATATTCCAGTGCAATCTTAGACTAATCTATTTGGTTTTCCTCATTGAGAGGAGTTTTATGAGAAATACAAAAATGAATGATTTCCACAGAAATTCAAATTTTTCCTCTAATCTCCCTTTTTATTAGCAGGTTGTTATATGATAAAGATTTGTCTCACTTCTTCCTACAAAGAGGCTTTGTCCTTTGCTGGCCTTACTTTACCCAGATTTTCTGAAATAACATTTAATTTATCAGTTCTATCTTCACCATCTGTATCCTGGACTAAATCCTAGACAGTAAGATAATACATTAGAAATGTATTATTCTACAGTTCTAGTAAAATAATACATGAGGAAAGAAAAATGCCTCAAGGCAGGTTAAAACTGTTCTCTTCTGTGTCCACATGCCTCTTTTCTCTATTCATCTTCATAATTGGAAACCGTGGTAGTAGCTTCTAACTATCAGCTGAATTTATCACCGAAAGACTTGTTCAATAGCTAATTAACATGATAACTTAGCACAATTTTTGCATTTATTCACATTCCACCTGAACGTGCCATGTTAATTTCCCTTAACAGGAGAAGACAACTCACAATATTGAAAATGTTTTAATTTAATCTACTTCCATTTTATCAAAATACCGCTGGACACTACAGAGAACACTGGTTTGGTTTGATTCATGATGGCAGATTCTTACCTTGGGTTGCAATGTAGTGACTTGGTCTCTGATATCCCTAAAACAGCAATATAAGTTAGTTTAAGTACCATATTACTAGCAGAGAGGGGAAAACAAAAGCTTAAGGATACTACAGAATTCTTATCTCTAGACAGTGTTTTCAGAACAAACCAATATTTAAGAGCAGCATGAAGTTCAAAACCTAAAAAAACGTTAATACTGAAGAGGTTCAAATGACAACAGATAAAATGGAAATAAGAACATCTGACTTGAACAGACATTGTAGTGTACTGGGAAGGAGTACTCTGGAAGGGTCCCTTGGGCCTAAAAGTCTATTGATATTTCCTCTCAGCCAAATACATTTGGGGTGTTTATTTGAAATTTAGTAAAAAACCACCTTTGCCACCAGATTATCTCAGTAGTTGATCTTTGTTCCCAATGTATCCAATACGACAAAAAGACACAGCTTTTGTCTTCTTCTAAATAGAGAATTATTGTAAGGCACAAAGAGGTTGGTACCTGAGCCTTAACTAACAGGGAGAGAGCTGGACACTGTGGTGTATGCACAGAATCAAGGTCCTACTGCATTGGAATCTTCAGCAAAATATTTTTTGCTGCCCAAAACGTGCATCACTTACACTTGACGTGATGCACACAAGTATATACACATACATCCTGCATATATATATATATGTATATATGGATAGATAGATAGACAGATAGATAGATGGATAACCCTACACGACTAAGCCTTTCCAGTTAGCTGGGTCTATGCCAATGTTAGTGCTACTGTACATGTATGGCACTAATTGTCTGCATACAAACTGCAGGACAAAGAGCCGCTGCTCTTGAGGAAGTAATTCAGAATATATTTTGACCAGTGCCGGCAACATTAGCTAAAACAGGAAGGACACTTTAGTATAGCCAGTGAGAAGACAATCCAGAATTTCACAAGACAGAAATGTTGAAGTGATCATTATTTTCTAGGTTACAGTTTTATTAGGCCACTTGAATCAAGTATTGCATTACAGGAAAGCATGAGTCCTTGGATTCCTGGTATTTGCAAGATACTACTAAAGTGAAGGATTTCAATGCACCAGACTGCTTCATTTTCCTGTCTAGAGTGAAAGAGCTTCCTCTGAGGCTTCTGAAAAGAATTCTAAGTATCTTGCTCTTGTGTGCAGATTTTGGCTGAGATAGAGCTAATTTTCTTTGCAGTAGCTACCTACTATCAGGCCGTTTTGGATTTGTGCTGGAAACAGTGCTGGTAACTCAGGGATGCTTCTGTTGTTGCTGAGCAGTTCTCACACAGAGCCAAGGCCTTTGCTGCTCCTCACCCCACCCCACCAGTGAGGAGGCTGAGGGTGCACAAGGGGTTGGGAAGGGACACAGTGGGGACAGCTGACCCAAACTGGCCAAAGGGATATCCCTTTGGATGCACCCCTATGGTGTAATGCTCAGCATATAAAGCTGGTGGAAGAAAAAAAAAGGGGGGGGTGTGTTTGGAGTGATGGTGTTTGTCTTCCCAAGTCACTGCTACATCTGATGGAGCCCTGCTCTCCTGCAGACGGCTGAACACCTGCCTGCCTGGGGGACTGGCGAATGAATTTCTTGGTTAGCTTTACTTGCGTGCACAGCTTTTGCTTCACCTGTTAAACTGTCTTTATCTCACTCCATAAGTTTTCTCCCTTTCACCCTTCTGTTTCTCTCCCCCATCCTGCTGCAGGGGCGAGTGAGCGGCTGGGTGGGGCAGAGTTGCAGCTGGGGTAAAACCAAGACACCTTGGCTTGACAAGGGACCAAGACTGCATCAAATGACTAAAATCTTTCTCCTGGAGTCCTTAACATCCAGCCTCAGCTTCAAATTATGAAAGTGAATCCTGTGCTACATTGTTTTACACTCAGTAATGCTTTCCAGAAGCAGGTAAAAGTGTCAGTTTAAAATTGCAAAGTGCCAGTTTTAACTTGCAGCTTTCCAGTCTGGCTATAATGAAATTCAATTTAGTCCTAAATAAGAGAAACAACATCCTCAAGGAACTAGAATGATTACAAATCTGGGAGAGTTTTACTGTTTAAGGCCCCAGGCAAAATATCATGGGCCTAACACTTCACAGAGATTGTCATGTTAAAATATCAAAATAAAAAGGCAGCAATATACCCAGAGCTAAATCTTTATATCCTGGAAAGTCAACAGGGTCTTAAATAATTTATCAACTAAGAGTGGACAGGAAAAATCAGTATGGTGCAATTATACAGAAAAGTAACCAAAGCCATGTATTTTAAAAATGTTTTTACTAGCTATTCCAGTGTCTTCTGAATTACTTTTGAATTACTCTGAATACAACAACTTGTTTATTCCTAAAGCATTAATTAGATAAAAGTTATATTTTGTTAATCAAAACATCTGGCAGATTTTTTTCAAATTTCTTGTTTGTTTCAGGTTTTTAAAAATTTATAATTAAACTTGGATTCTAAACAGAGTATGGTATTTCAAACTTTAGGGGTTTTCTACAGAAGTAAGGAAATTTTTTTATATATATATATGTATATGTATATGTTTGTGTATATACTTTGAAATACCTGAATTACCACCTTAAGACAAATGTGAGATAAATTTTGTCTAAATCATTGCTAAAAACAAACAAAGAAACAAACAAAAAAAATCCCACAAAAGGCTATGGTCCTCTCCTTTTAGCCAAACATATATTACGACTACTTCACAGGTACATTTTCAGACAACTACATTACAGCGTACTATCCAGCTTCTCACATACAAACGGGAAGGGGAAAAGAAAAGCTAGTGGCCAAAATCATCATAAAAAAAGGGAACAGCAAATTCTCTTCAACATACAGGTTCACTGAGTTATCTCACAACATCTAATAATACTCAGAGGTATGTTAAAAGGCAAAATTATCATTTCAAAACAGATACAAAAAATAGTCACACAAAAGGAAAACTTTTAAAGGAACAGATGAGATAAATTAGATGAGGCATGCATAGTTATCGACTGATAAAAATAGAAGAGGAAAGTAATTAATAACAATATCTATATTAAATAATTATAATAGGATGCTGTTATTCACATATAGTGGTACTTACATCCCTGTACAGCCAAATCTACAGCCCAAACCAAAGTCAGATGTGAAAGAAAGCACAACAATGTCAGTGAGTACTAGGACGTAGAACAAGGAAAGTGTACATTTTGTTCTTAATAAAAGAAAGTTTCAGTAATTTTTAAGGCATAAACATGCAGTAGTTTCACATAGAGAAGCTGGGAAATTGAGAGGGAGAAAGCGGTGCAATCCACTCACATCTATGTAGTTGGCATTAATGTAATCTGAAGATGGATCATCTTCAACAGGTTGCAAAATCACCCTGGAGTGGTCATCTGTAAAAACCAAGTGGTTATGGTGCCTTTTTGAAGTGTGATTTTTAAGTAAGATATTACGGTAAGTCATCTAGAAAACCAAAATCAGCTGGTATAATCTCCTCACAATTTACAACCCCTAAACAGTAACTGTTTACAGAGAATTACAGAGAAATGTTTTGTCTGAGGTCTCCAATTACTTCAACATTTCCTAAACTTCATTAAGTGTAGCTGAAAGGTATCACACACTGTTACACGTGGCTAAAAAGACACAAAGAAACCAGGTTACTCGCTCAGAGTCTCTTTCAACATCATCTCCACTGATGGTAATCTAGAAAACCAAAATCCTGATTGCTGTTTCCTTACTTCCGACCCCAGCCTGCTTAAGTTCATATCAAGCATAAATAAAAAATAAATAAGGAAGTCACAATATAAGGGGTTAGCAATGCACTTGGGATTCAATGAAGAGGTAACTCTACCCATTCAGGAACTTCTCTGGTAGCTTCATTCCTGCATGTTCAATTGCATTTGTAAAACAAAAAAAAAAGAGTCACATTAACAGAATTAACATCCAAATGACTGCTAGCTCTTGCTGCTATATGCTTACCATAGCTTGCACAACAGAGATGCAAATGCAGAATTCAACCTGAGTTACAAAAGGAAGAAAGTTGAACTGTGAAGGACAAAAAAAAAAAAAACAAAACAGCTGGAAAAGGCACTGTCCTCCTTCTCCACTTGGGGTATTAAGCAGCTATGTCACCGGAGACTTGTAAGAAAGAAAGGATGTGGCACGAGTAACACACGACTATGGCTACTGCTCAAACCAAGCACACAAATACTCACATGCTATAATGTTTCCATAGCGGTTCTTTGTTCTGTTTTGATCCTTCTTAGCGACATCCCAAGAAGCTGACTGCCCCTCAAAGAAACTCTATAAATAAAAATGTTCCGAAAGAAAACATTCTGACCATTAATTTATCTCCAAAAGTAACAGTTTAAAAGAACTGCCCTACCATAAAGTAAGCCCAGGTTTGCTCGTCTGCTCTGGTCACGCAGGTGACACCATGGTTCAGGACTATGTCTAGAGAAGAAGGGAGGCTCCCTCCCTTGGTCAACGGGTAAGTCACTGAGGGACTCCACAGGGATTTGAAGCCCTGGAATCGCTGGAAGGCTAAACTTGCTAGGACATCCTTCCCGTGGAGGAACAACAGTAAGTTGAGAAAGCACAGGGAGACAGATCACCCTTCTTACAGGACACCATAATACACAGCCTGTTCACTACAGCATTACAGGGCTTTCTTCACATTGCTTAGTAAAATGGCTTTTCTTCCTACAGAGCCATCAGGAAGCCTCCTTGTTCATGGTGATTTTTCTCATATCCCTCCCTCTTACCATTAGCAAAATTATTCTACATTTTTGACCTCTTGTTAAGAGTTTGATCGCTCAGTAGCGATAGAAGCAGTTTTTATTCCTCCTCAGCTTTTTCTTCATTGCCCATAGGTATTTTACAGCTGTTGCAGGTCTACGCTATTCTTTCTTTCCAGATGTTCTCTTATCCTGCTCTGTGTAAGTTGCCTCGAAAAAGTACACAGTAGCCACAGAAACAAAACTTTAATGCACTCTCAGGAGATCAAGCCAGGGAAGAGATGTCATGCAGGGTAACAGAAGAAGCAGCAAGTAGAAAACCACCTGATGTGGTATCAGGGACCACCCTCCCCCCCAGCAGTGGTTGGCACTGGCCCTGAAGTTAGGCAGAGCATAACGAAGCATATTTAAGTAAAAGAGAGGAAAGGAGAATAATATTCTTTTAAAAACCACACATTTATTTATTCCAGTTCTTATGTTACAGTAGAGACAGCTGCAGAAAGGAGAGAAGGTTGAAAACTGAGTCAGAAGAGATTACTCACAGAAAACTCATTTTAAACCTAGCTTTATAGTGAACGAACTTGGCAGTACCATTACCATTTTTACTTTGTCTCCTGCCTGATATTCTAATCCCAAAGAATCACAACAGATTCAGAGATCAGAAGCTAAATGAACCTGTACTCATCTTCTATCTCCAGTGCTGGGAATGTTTTTCAACTTTAAAGTTGTAAGTAGACACGCTCAGGCAGGTCTAATTAGAACTTCAAGACATTGCTACTCTTGGCACGTCTTTACTGCTTCTCAGCTGGAGTTTAGTCCCAGTATTGCCCTACTGAGATGTTATAATAAATCAGAGTGCTTCCAGTCAGTGCTTCTTGCAAAACCAGCCAGGTTAAATCTTTACTTTAACCTAATCCCAGACACCTGCACTGAAGATGGCTCAGAAAACTCACAAAACTAATTACAGCATTTCAGCTAAAAAGCAGCAACAAAAGGGTGGCAGCTTCTTACAATATGTTGAAAAGATTCAGTAGGGCATGTCTTCTTACACCCTAAGGAACACACACAGTTTTTTTTCCAGGCACTTGTAAAGGCTCAAACCATTCGACTCCATTCACTATTTTACTTCTGGGTTACATGTAGAGGAATCTTATGCCTGCTCATCTTTATCTGTTTTTCACTTAAACCTATGGCATTTACTTGCAGCCTTCTGCAATGCAGCGCAACCAAAAGGCTGCTCTTTGAAAGAGATTTTTCCTAGCAAAACCCCACCTCTGAAGATCTCACCTCATACTCCTCTTTAAATCCATAGCTGTCAGAGGTCTTCATTAGGTTAATATGCTGCAGGAGATCAGCCACCCTGATGGCAGGGTGCAGCTGCCCAGTCTGGTACGGGGATTCTGTGCCTTCGCAGAGGTAACGAGGGACATCCAGAAGCCGGCTGGACTCTGCTGTCGCACTGTGATTTTCATCTGTATTTACAAGAAATCAATGCATTACTCGTGGAGAAATAACACCTACTGCTATACATATCAACATCTGTTTTCAACCTCTTCCTTCAGAAACATGTCTAAATTCTGAGAACACAAAGCACTTACTCTCCAGCACATAAATACTGTGAAGTACATAAAGGAATTTAACTGCAAACACACAGAAAAGTTTGCAATCCTTCATCTCGCAATAAAGATGTCTGAAGGGCATTTTATTTGAAGCTACAAAACTTTATGACATTAATGTACTTGGGAACTCCAGCCTCTATCACCCAAAGTAACTTTTTTAATGGCTAATATGCATCAACAGCAATACTACACCTTAAACAATAAATTAGAATAACTCCGTAGTGGTATCAGCACATCATTTCTCTAAAGCCAACAAACACTAAATTGAGATCCTAGTAAAAAAAGAGAAGCAATTATGTTACTCTTTCAGAACATCACCTCCATTTGGGAAGACAAATCAGCACTTCAGAGTGGTCATTTTAACTCAGGTCTTTTAGTAGAGAAATGAAACTGTTGAGTGTGCTGATTTCAGCTGCAGCTTTTGCTCTGTATAAACAAAGAAGTCTCTTCTAATACTCTGTGCTACACCAATCCTCTTATCAAAACCAAATGTCAGAGCTGCATGAAGTGATTACATTTTGTCAATCCCTTCTGTGAAATAGTTTGGTCGGGATTTTTGTTTGTTTGTTTGTTTGTTTTTAATTTGCAATCAGCAGTTCAAATGCTTTTACAGAGGGAAAAAAAAAAAATCTAATTGAAACCTTTCTGGAAAGTAGCTACTGAAAGAAGTGCGTAGCTGACCCCTCCAACACTTCTTTGAAATCAGTTCACCATTTTCTTTGCAAAGGATCCCGATTAGGAAGTAAAACACACTAGGAAATAAATGGACACTCCAAGGGTTGGATTTTCTACAATTCCGTCAAAATGCAAACCTCGTTAATGCATTATGAAACGAGATCTCCTATTAAGAAACCCAATTCTTTGAACTGTCACACAAGTTGCTAAATTCAGTACATTTATGTCTCCCTAAACTGCCTAATAATGTGACATGCAGCAGTCACTTTTTATTGTAGCATTATCCATACTAAATCATACACATTTCAAACCACCTCAGGATTTGCAGTTCTCCCCATTTCTCGCAGCATACTTACCAGTAATAGGCACTTTAACCCATTGAAGCAGTAAAAAACGAGTGAACAGAAGAAATTTATTTCAGGACTATATTGGAAAATGACTCGAAGAAAATGACATTAAAAGTTGTTAAAGCTTCACAATAGGCAACAATGAAAGACATTTTAAAAAAAGGCCACATTATTATGCCATCAATGTAATGATAGGGACTTGAGAAAAGCAAAACTGTCACGCTAACTTACTGCTAATGTACACAGAATGGGGAGTATCATTAATTACCTATAAATCAAAATAAATAAACCTAGTACAGCTATGAAGTAACAAGAACTTCATGTAAAATAACATGTTCAGTAATTCAGAGCCCATAAAATTTTGCTCGTCTCTAAATAAAACAGAACAAAACTGTTTTGTGACGTTGGACCAAGCAAGGGTTACATGGAGATGGAGTAAGTCAAATGATCTAGTTCCAAAGGAACAAGCTTATGGGTGCCCCAATCCCTTATACATGGTGTGCCCAAAAGTTTGGCTACCTCTCTACACTATCTCAGCCCATGCAATGAAAAAATACTCCAACTAGCATTGCTTTGCTTTTATATCAGGAGACTATCGTGTCCAAACACTATTAACAATAGATGGAAATGCAGACAGGAACCATTAAAATATTCTTTAATTAATCCCTTGTCCTTGCTGTTCACAGTTTGCCACGTCTGTGTCTGCCACAATGCAGTGGCAACACATTGACCTTTGAAATATGTTCATAGCCTAAATAAGCTATTAAGAATAGCTTGACAAGTATCACCATATAGTATCTATGCAGCTTTTAAGTGTCTGAGAAAGTTAAAATATACAAGACCCTAGAAGAATTTCAGGAAAAGACTAATTTTCTTTAAGTTCATTGATATAATTTTGGAAAGTATTCAGAAGTACTGAGTCCTTTGCTCTTTCAGGCAGTGGTGCTACTTCACCGCTCCTCATAAATTTCTTAAACCACCTGGCTCGGTTTCCTTGGGCCCAAAGTAGAAGGCTCCAGGATCTAACTGCTCTAATGGTTATAAACTTTGTAAGGCACTACTGTACTCAAAAGAATGGCATCTGCAGTATTACCAAAAGGAAATGGGCAGAATATGACTTGATAAATCTCCCACATGGTGACTAAACTCAGCTTGACAAAGACCAAAGACTACTCCAACAGCAATTTGCTGTCAGTCTCAGAAGACACTTTACATAAAAATCTGCCAAGACTCGCCCTGGGTATATTTTCTATCAGTATTTTAACCCACGACTTGTATAATGGGATAGAAAACACCCTGACAGTATGGGCAGAGGGCACTGAGTGGTGAGGCAACCACTTCACAAGTACAAGATCAGACTGCAAATTTATCTTGGAGACAATGCAAAAATCAACAAGGTGAATTAAACAGTGAATACAACAGGCTGTGTGTAGGAAAGGGAAATCAAATACATAACTCTCAAAAGGAGTAACGGACCGGGTAATGATAACTGGGATTTCAGCAGGTCACTCAATGTGAGTCAGCAACACGAGTGCAATAAAAACGACAAAATACATTTCAGGTGGCAGGACCACTACAAACAGGGCATAGGGGTACCTATCCCACTCAGTCCAGCACTGAGACTTCTTCTAGGAACTGCACCTGATTTGGGGCACCACAAATTAAAACACTGACCTACTATGAGCTGGAAAGTCTTCAGAGGAAAAGAATTACAACAAGTTTAGAAAACATTAGCTATTAAGATGACAAGTGAAAGACCCGGGCTGAACACAACTGTGAGAGAGACAATTGAGCTTTTCAGTTAGCAAAAGACTTTTAAAAGAGCAGGAATGTGGCAGCAGTCTGTATTTTCTACGCATCTTTCAAAAGGAAATGGCTCAAGCCACAGCAATGAAGATTTAGTCTAGACTAGTCTAGTTAGGAAACACCAGGAGTGAGCATTAATAATGCTCCGTAGTAACATCCAGTTAGTAACTATATACTCAGAAAATTGAGCTTTGAGCTCCTATTAATACTAATACTAAAATACGGATCTGTGTTTTATTTTTATTCAGGAGGAGCGAAGCACTGGAACATGCCACTGCAAGAGCAGAATTCTCCTCATGACAAATTTCTAAAACATAATAGACAGTCAATTGCTGGAAAGAGTCTATAGTATGTGTATAATGTCCCATTTCAAAACAGAGGAGGGATTAAATTGCCTCCAGGTCCCTTTAAGCTTTACTTCCAGAAATCTGATATTCAACTTCAGTTTATGTTCATATCCGCTTCCTGATATTCATCTTTTATCCTAAAATAACCTTAGCAACTGACTCAAACTCAATATTGCATATTGTGTTTATCGAACGAAGAACTTGGGTACAAATTATAATTTTATCTTTCAATTTAAAAAACAACAACTCTAAAAAATACGTTCAGTGTTAGATGTGACATAGAAATAAGCAGCTTGGCCACTCTGTACATCTTTTGTTCTTTTAAAGTAAGTGCAAAGTTGAAAAATTTATTAGTTAAGGTCAACTGAAATATGTAATTAATATAGATATACAGGAATATTTGTACAGAATGTGTAAAGTTGTTTCTTCTTACATATTACAGAAGTTTTTCTCTTAATTCCTGTCAAGCTTCAGGTGCCAAACAATGCTAATATGGATCGTGTGAATTTTATTTTTATGTATCTTTTAATGGGGTTCTGGTTTCACATGTCAGTTCATTGGAACTCAATTTGAATATTCTAGGGAGAAAAGTTTTAGTATTTCTTATTCATCTATTTCCTCATTTATTCTCATTAGCTCTGACTAGGAATAACTTCTTAATGAGAACATAAAATAATTTTTATTCTAAAAGCAGTGTCAGTTTAATTTTGATTTGATAAACTGAGTGTAGAGTTATTTTCTGACAACAGCATAGCTATCTTTTACATAAAACAAGCTGTTTCAACATTCAACCATGCAAGGAGATGAAACTCATGCAGGAATGGATAATGAAGGACTAAGGTCCTCACCTAACACAGCTGTCGGCACAAGTGGATCATTGGGCACTGCAGGAAAACAAAGCTCATGAAGAAATACATTACCCTCAGTTTGTGTATTTTTAAGAATAAAAACAATATACTTCAGAGTATAACCAAGTGATAACTAAATACCATTTATTTTGTTACAGCTGAAAACCAGAAAGAATACAAAGTTCCCGAAAGCATCCTGAATAAAAGAGCAATGAAAGCCAGTGATTTTGGACTTCAGAAATGTAATGATAAAGGCAAAGAGATTCTTACTGAAATGAAATAAAGAAGACATTACATGCAATTTAGTTTTTGAAAGGGCTCCTCCTTCACTATTGTTCTTTTGCTTCACAATAAAGGTTCACTTTCATAGAATCAACTTTCCTTTTAAACCTATTCTCTCATGTAATACTTGAATAGCTCATCTCAAAATAAAACGGTCTTCCTGGTAATTTTCAAAAAAATACATACATATTTACAGTTAATAGCACTTTTTATGTGCACTGCCAAAGATATTGCTCTTAATGGGTCTAGGAAAACCACGGATACAGAGACGTAGATGTTTGAATAAAACTCACAGAATTTTATCATTTGTTAACACAACTAGAACCATAGAGAAACAAATGTGCTGCTCTGGACAGAAACAGCAGAATCCAGAATTTGGTTTTGCTCCTTCTGGAACAAAAATTCAAAATATCAACAGCTCTATGACAAAACTGAGCTCCAGTTCTCAAGCTATATGCCTAAAAGTTTGTTGCAGAGCAGGAAACCTTGGAAGATTCTTTGCCTCAGCACAGACGATGGTCAGGAGAACTGAATCCTCCAACACAAAAAAAAATCACATACGTAGGATGCTGGAAAATAGCGATGCCACACTTCTTTGCTAACCAACCTGTTCAGCTGTGGTGGCTGTGGCTTACAGGTTCTTGGCATCGTGTGAGTCCATCTGGAAGGTTGCCCAAGCAACTGGCAGCCCTGGCTCACTAATCGGTTTCTGGTGGATACTTTGCCTGGGATCCACCATAACTTAGTCCAAATGGAACTGTCCTCACAAACCTGCCTCCACAAATTCCAATGCCAATAAGACATCAAACTTTGGAGAATTTTCAAAGAGTTCCAGCCAAAACTGTGTAGAAAAACCCACAGGCTGATACTAAACTCTCATTTATAATTTGTTAGGAGACATGCAAAATGTTACTAGTCTACAGTTTGGCAAGCTTCAATAAACTGAGCAATAAACTCTCCTCCAAAATCTATTTCCCTTACAACAATCAGGAAAGAGCTTAAGAGCCTTAAGGGATGCATTTTGCTCAAGTACATTAAGTGGTATGAGAGGCAAGAGAAGGGAGATGGAGTGCCATTCCCAAAAGATGGAAATTCAGAAGCTACTCAGGCTGTTCAGATCTGTTTAAAGCCAAGCCACAAGTCCACGTGGCCATGAGAAGGTCAGGCTTCTGCCAGCTCCATGGCAGAACCGTGTCTCTGATAACTTCCACACTAGTTTTGAGGTATTCAGAGTCGACTGGTGGATCATCTTGCTTTTGTGCAAGGCACAGTGCGAATGCTGTTAGGCAGGAGTGCTGGACAATGGTAGCTATAATCCCAACACTTAACAGTCAGAAACCTAAACTGCCAAACTTTGTCAAAACCAGACAGCTGGCAAGCCTATCGAGCAAATCTGCAGATATATTAATGAGCTTTTTCCTAAACTTCGGAAACAGCAATGGAAATTGACAGTTTCCTTCTGTTACAACGTCCTTACAGCCAAAAGAAATAAATTAATTTGGACCTCATATTATTATTCATTACAGACGTGGTGTTACGCAGTGTTATTTAGCATGTTGGTATCAAATACGCTCAATTTCAGATTACAGTTGAGATACTCTAGAAGAGCAATATTTTCCCTAAAACAAGTACCAACGCATACTGAAAGTACATGTAAATATTGTAAAAATGTTGTGAAAGTACATGTAAATATATACTGGCCACGTACTAATAAGGATAACATACGAACATCCTTACTCAACCTTTGAGTTTACCGGTGTTCACAAAAAGCCTCACAATAATTTTCTTTAGAAAGTAGAACTGTTTTCCATGTTTCTGTATTCACCTGCAGTCCAGAGTATCTATCACTGTCATACTTACATCTGGGGCTGAAGTTATGAGAGTCCATAAATGTGATTGAAAGGGGATCCTCTGCATGCAGGGTGCTCTGGTCAGCGTAACTCCTGTCCATCGCATTCACCATGTGTGTCATCTCCTGGCGGGTGGTCCCCATGGCATCCTTGCGTTTCTTTGCAAGTTTGCTGCCCAGCCAAAAAAAAAAACCCAAGGCACCTTAATATTTGATGAACATCAATGTCTACAGTAATCGTTATCTATAATCACGAGTGACTGAAAAGTTTGGCTGATTTCCTGTGTACAACTTTTCCAGAGTGAAACTGATAAAACTATGCATCCTGCTATGAGTCACAATTGTGCGTTTTCTGTACACACACAGAAATGCTGTAATGGAATTGCTAAACTTCTGTACCCTGGTAATATTTTTTTTCCTGTGGAGTAATTACACTAACACAAACAAATTAGAGAATATAATTACATTTTAACTGAAATGATAAATAAGAAGCATCTGTGCATGCAGTTTTATCAACCATCTCCATTTAAATTTGTCTTATGATTTTATAAACGGATAATTCATTCCCCCTGCTTGCCTTGTTAGGAAGAAATCCTTTAACCTTCTAAATTACTTTGTTAGTCAAAAAACACTACGAAGTAACAAAAGAAACATAATTATTCAATACACATTCAAATTACCTTTTAAGCTAAAAGTTGTTCTTCCCATTCAGTACACAAGTCACAACATGATACCACACTTTGTTCCCGACACCAAACTTTGGTTCTTTAAAAAACAAACAACCCCTCTTCCTCACCACTCTATTCTTTCATGCAGTTTGGCAACACATTAAATTTTGACATTAACAGTCTTACACTCCGAATGTATCACAGTCAAACAGCAAGTAAACAGACAATTAACAGTTGAAGCCCTAAAAGTGCATACTTTAGAAATATCTCTCAACTCTTTCCTTCTGATGAAGAACTGGAAGTGATTCTCCCTGTCTTCAGAAGTCAGATGGAAGTAGATAAAATATTGTAATTATAGCTTGAAGTCTACTATTCTTAAAGCATATACCTCAAGTAGGGGGAAGTGTGCAGAACAGCATGAAGTGCACCTTGGTTCTGCAGGAACCTGTGACATATGTCAGACTGTTCTGAAATCTCCCCATTTTCACCTGAAGCAGTGACTGCAATGTATTACATAGCCAACCTGCTTATTTGGATAAATGTGATACCACGTGGGAGAGACACTATCATCACTGAAAATACCGGGTTTTTGAAAATGTATGGTTAAAACATAGTTTAGCTTCATAAGCTTTTTCTGCATAAAATATCATCAAATATCCTGTTAACTGTTTAGACAGTGCTTATTTTACATTTATCTAACCAAAAAGACTGCTTGCTCTTCCTCTCTGATAACTTGCAGTATTCTGTGTCAAATCCGTGACAAAAAGAATATTAGTGTAAATAATCCATCCATTTATTTGTTGAGTCCTGGGAACATCCACCAGAAAAGATCTACACCACTCTCCAGCAAAGGAAGCATTTCATCTCTTTGCATATTTAAGAAAATGCTAGGACTGTTTCTTAAGTTAAGAGTCTTGGTGAACAACAAGGGGTCACAAAGAAAGGTATAGATGTATAAAGCACTCATTAAAATAAGGAAAGATTCTTTCACTGATCAGACTCATCTCCCTGTTTTCTCCCCCCCCTCACCCCCATTCCATTCTTTTTCCCATTTACAGACAGACTAATTGGAACATTTTTATTTGATAACCTCCTCGCTATAAAAATCTCAAAGTTGGTTTCTAAAGTTAACATTTTTTCATCAAACCCCTGCAGTGTACATTGGGGGGTTCTCTGTGTATTAGTTGTTCAGTAAAAACTAAAAAAAAAAAGTGAGAGGGACAGGCTGTCCCCCCTAAAATGCTTTATTTTCTTGATTTACTTCACACATTCCTATTTATCGAAAAAAAAGTTGGTTTAAATGATACTCTCTGGTCAAACAAATGAAAACCATCAGAACTTCCCGAAGTGAAACTGCTTGAGCTTTGTAACTCGTTCTGAATGCTATCAAAGCTTTCACGAAACTGGCATTTCTAGTTCAGACTGTTTTTTTAAGTTTCAAAGCCTTCAGACAGTCTCTATACACTGAAGATCGCCTTTTTCCTAACGCCACCTCTGAAATGGAACAAAAAGACTATTACATCTCATCTCTCGACTATATTAAGCTCTTCTTTGAAGCATCACTGTGTAACAAAACTTGCTAGCTACGCTAAATAAATCAACAGCTATTAAGGCTTTCAAGTTATTAGCTTATTACAGTAGCTACTTTCTATTTCTTATGCTCTGCTTCAGCTCCTAAAAAGGCCCATTGTGTTGCAGCACCGCAGCCCAAAGCTGCTGGGAAATGGGAGGACAGCTTTATTGTTCAGCAGCTCCTGGCTCCCTCCGGGTTTGACGATTTCTTTTTCCTCTCCTTTCCTTTCCTTCTTTTTTTTTTCTCCCCCCCCTTCCTTCACTTGGCTAAAGGCACGCAATCTATACTTCATGATAGTTAAGCAAATCGTTAGGTTAAAGTACTTCAGGCTGACAGAAAGTGTAAATGATTCTCATTATCTGCTAAAGGATGCAGTTGGGTGAACCTGCACAGGTGGGTGTTACAGTGGGAGCTGGAGGGGAAAAGTGCTCCATCATAGGATGAAACTGCATGGTTAATTATCTCGAGCTGAAGCAATTGTTATTTAACAAGGAAATTATAATTTGTCACAATAAAGTGGAGAATGGCAGTTAGCTCAGCCAGCATAGTTTTTTTTTTTATTATTTTTTATTTTTAAATTCGTTTGAAGAAGTTAACTATCTGCTTAAAAATGTGGATGAGCATCACTGTCAGACACGCCCGGTTCATCAAAGCATTTGAGAGCACTCTTAGATCTCCTCTGAAGTCAAGGGCTTTATGCATGTATTTAAAATTAAGAACGTGTGTAACTGCTTTGCTCAATCACAGCCAAAACTGCTGCAGCACTCACAGAAACTCGTTTGGTCAACGTGTACAAAAAAAATGAAGCAAACTTTACGCAAACCAATCCCATCAAGTAAGATCTGCGCTTTAAAATAAGTATGCAAAGCACCTCACAAGCAATAGGCGCCGACCTCTTCCCAAAAAATATTTCTGTAAAAAGAAATACCTGCAGAGGCAGATGTGTTGCTCTGCTGTTGGGAGGGCAGAGAACTGTTTATGAGGGTCTGGCATCTGCCTATGATCTGTATAGGAAAAGCGGTGCACAGGATCAATCCTGCTAACTGATACACTAAGAAAGAAGTTTGTGATTTCCAAGCAGAGTCTCTAGCTAGGAAATGGGCAGAGATTTTTTCCCCTCAGTGTGATGTGTCGCTGTGATTCATAATGCAAATTAAATTATGATTACAATAAAGTAAAATGATAGTTATGAGAAAAACTGTAGCAAAAAGCAAAAGTCTCAATATACAGTTAGAAATACAATATCCCTTTAAAAAAAAACCAAACAACAGGGTAAGAATAACAGGAACAATGGTACATGCCTTTTTTCAAGCCTGAGAATAAAGGTAACTATTAATAAAACTTTAGGAAAATTGTAGAGACTTTCTTTTTTTAAAAAGGGATACTGCATCTTTAAAACATGTAAAATAGTAAGTCACCCGTATTCTACTTACAGATAGTAGGAGTAAGAATAGTAGCTCCTCCTGGCAAGCAAATCACAGACAGTGGAAAAAGAGAAGCAATGGTGAATGAGAAGCGTGACTCTGTCACATTCAATAAAGCAGAGAAATGTGCGTTTAAAAAAAAATTGAAAAATTCATGTTTCTTTGGTTAGCATTTCAACTTGCTCATGCACAAACTAGCCTTACTTTGCCATGCAATTAAAAAAAATACACTAGCATATAAAAATGATTTGTTTTTCAGAAGGATCACTTGAGAAAATTACATGCTGAGATTTTATCTATTGCCAAAAAATTTGAAAATTAAATGGATCGTGTATTTTCAACATGCAGTTCAGCATAATATAATGATTACCACCTAGATGTCATGACAAATGAACAGCTGTGTACAAATCTTGTGCAGTAAATATGCTTTTTACTTTTCAATTACAAAAACCAAAGATTGCCTTAAATAAATACATTTAATCAGAAAACAAATTACATGTCATTCATTTTAACATCTTTATCAGTACACAGATGTATAGGCATATGTTTGTATGTGTACTATATGTAGCTATATGAGTACACACATTTTAAAGAATGCAAGAATGCACGGTTATAAGAGATATGTGTGTACTGACATATATACCACACAGTTCCTGAATGCAAACATATGTTTTCTATTTTAAAATCTTACAATTGGAAATGCTGATGTAGACATGCTAAGCATTAAAAACATGGAAGGTAAACAAATGGAAGGAAATGAAGGACATTTGGAAATAGTCCAACAATGACTTTGAAAATAAAAAAAGGCATTGCTTATTAAAGATGCAGTATCCCTTTTCTTAGTGGGTTTGATAACTCCAGTAAAACTCTGTAAGAGCTGTTAAGAGCTTCATTCGGGAAGACTTCAAACCAATTTGTACAAAATGGTCGGGCAAAGCCTAGAACATCTCAAGCTTGTGAACAAAACTGCTTAGTACTCCATTTTTCAATAAAACGTAATGCTGCATTTAATCGGGTTGAGATAGCGATGGCTGTGCGTAAGACTTAATAAACCAATGAAAATGCAGAAACCATTGCTTTATTGACTTTCTGTGTAATAAGCCGTGGTCAATTCGGGTACCAAAAGGGATACTACATAATGGATCACTGAATATGCACACTACAGAGGATGACTCAGACGGATCGGTTCTCAGACCCACCACAACTAAGTGAAGTGTGCAGTCCTACGTGTGAATGTGTCAGGGGTTTTACAGCCCTTCCTGGCTTCACTGTGTGGACTGCCCTCACTCACTAGATGGACTGAATTAACTCAGGTATACAAAGGCTTTCTACGCTTTTTGTAAGAGACCTTGACTAAAGCTGGTATTCAAAAAAAAAAAAAAAAAAAAAGGAAGAAAGCGCCCACTTTCCCTAAGCACTGAGGAGGGAATGGCACACCTCTAACATACGCGGTAGACTACCAATTAAACTACCATGATGAAAAATTGCCAAACATTAAAGATTCATTAAACAGGTTAATTTCTCAGCTATTTTGAATACAAAATAGTACAGGAGTTTAGAAATGTTATGTGCTTTAGAATGATGATCGAGTATCATTCCTAAGAGGATACTGACTTCACAGGTGCAGAAAAGGGAAGGGGGGGAAAGGGGGAAATTTTAAAGTATCATTTCACAGACACGATTAACTTACTTTTACCAAACAATTCAACAGGGAAATTACGAGTCTAAAAGGACTCTGAAGGCAAGAGGTAAAACGGACAGGAAAAATGAACACACTAAATTTAAAGCATATATTTTGGGTTACCTGTAGAACTAGTCAATCCCCTCTGGAAGCGACTGACAATATACAGTGGTAGACAGTCTCTCTCTCTCACACACATACATGCAAACACACAGAGTCTTCTCTTATACATAAGTGGACTGCAGCCCACACTGAGAAGGTAATACTCCCCAGCACATGCCTTCCAATAAAGCTATAAAATAGAGATTTCTTCCTGAAAGCTGAAAAACAACTTGTTTTGTTTTTCAGAAGTTGTGCAAATAAAATTGGCTGTATGCCTTCTTTGCATATGATGAGTTGGACCTTTTGCATGTGTTAATTCTCAACCACAGAGGTAAACGACAGAGAAAAGTAAAAGCACTTTTGGGAAAAAAATCACATGTAGCTAACTAACACAGAACACTATGAGCATACCTAATGTTTCTAATGCAGACGTTTCTTCTCCAAGTTATATATCTCCAGGGATAATTGTAAAGAGGCAATAAATTAAAAAAAACTCTAATGCAAACCAGTAATTATAACATACAGAATGATCTCAGGCACAATTTACATTTTTTTTCCTTAATCTTTAAAAATATTAGCAAGCCGCATTTCAGAGGAACATTTGCAATCACAAACACACTTTTCATTAAGACTTCTGCAAAAGGCAAGTGAGCGCAACACACACCCCACTGGAAGACAAAGGTCTCGTTCTACCTGAGAGAAATCAGCTTGTGCCCTGCAAAAGGGACCTGTCAGGGAGGGGCTGCACAGATAGAGAGGAATTGGTTTCAGTGCTACAGCTACAGATTTACAGAGCCACGTTACGAACTTTTATGCCCGGTTAAAAGAGTTGCAACTACTGAGAACTCGAGACTTTTAAAAACTGACCGAGGAGAAATAGGGTAGCACCATTTACTATAGGTAGGAGCATTCGGATGCAGAGTTGGCATTGTACGATGCCAGAAGATGGCGATATTGCTTACTGTCTAAGAAAGCACTGAAAAAAAAATTTAAAAATCATTCAAATTAATACACTTTTAAACAATTTCATGCACTAAGGACTCGCTAGATAGTTTTACAGTGATGTGGTATAACTTTTAAGAAACAACTCCAGGTTTACAAGAGCATAAATGGAGGTATAAAATTACATCATATTGCAAGTTGGATAACATACAGATACAAATAACTCATTAGAGCTGCATATAGAAAATCAAATTCATTAGGTGATTACAACATGAAAAGTGCAGTAAGTTATTCTTTTTTTTATTTCTTTTAAAAAAAAGGCTCCATGAATTTCAATTGCACCCATTTTAATATTCTGTACATTCCTCTAACTGTAACTTAAAACTGCTTGGAAATAAATAACTATGATAAAATGTATAGCTATTGGATCCCAAATAAAAATAAATTATCTCCTTAAATCCATCATAAGAACAACAGCAAAAACAACAGGAAACACAAAGAACTCATCCAAATACTGGTGTGAGCTAGTGGTCCTTTTCTTTAAGGACTTTCAAAAAAATCCACATTTAGTTATTGTTTCACACGGAGAATAAAAGAGGGATCAACATAGATAATTTTCTTACCTTTTTTTGACGATCAATATGACAACAAGGAGAAGTAGGATGAATACCAGAATTCCAGCACTTATTCCTGCTATTTTCACCACTCGATCTGTTTGTTTAGCTGGATCTGGAATCACCTCAGGTTCTTCTGTTGCTGCTGCTAAATGAATCCAAAAAGAAGTTGCTTAAATGTGTAAGCACTAAAGACAAGAAAATAACCATTGGTGATAATTCCTAAATGCATGTACAGTAGCCAGAATATAAATACATGCGTCATGTTTATACATCTACATGTATACACATAGAAACACTATATATTTCAATCTATATGCCATACATTTGCAAATCACGTATATGACTAAATATGTGTTTATACAGGTGCACACACATATATATATATATAAAACTTCATATATACAGAAATGTATATGCATCTGGATTTCCAAACAAGTTATTGTATTGTAAAGCACAGATAATCTATCAACTAAATCACCAATGTTATTTTTTCAGATATTAGATATGGGATATTTAACACTGACTAGTGAGATTACGTTAACTCACAAACAGTAAATTAAACTCCCTTTTCCAAGATGCAGCTAGGACCCTAAGCTCTAGCTCTCCTCGTCTTCACTCAATTTCAGTTCACCTTTGTATACTAACTCATCTTATAGCATCTGGCCTGAGATGTACATTCTACTGGGAACTCAGATTCTACAAATTAGGTCATCCATAAAGCCAAGTCTAAAGTCAGCAGTAATTTTATTTCTGTTTAAAGGCCCTGGAAAAAAAAAAAAAAAGATAAAATCACTGTTCTACACAGAGATGAAACCACTCCGTAACACAGCTGAGTGGGCTGAGGCCACGGGTTACAGCAGAGAGGAAAAGAGAACATAACTGAAAGCACCAGCCATTCAGCCTGCACCTCTTTGCATCACAGCCTGGTGTACAAAGGATCAGGAAGACGGGGTTTATCAGCCAGACAAAAAATACAAACAGGATTCAGCCAGGGGTAAAACCCCATGAGGTGTTTACTTGTAAAATAGGAAATGGCTCTTCAGTCCTTTAGTTCTTACTTTCTAAGGCTGTGGCTTATCACTTTGCCTTTCCCCTGCTCACAGGCATGGATGCGCACTTGCTTGCTCTCTCTCTGGCCCTTCTTCTCTCACCCTGCACCTGGCATGAGGCAGATGCCACTCAACATCTCCTCTCTCAGAGCAGCTGCACACGGAGTAGCTACAAGCTGTTGGTATCATCACGCCTATGTCATTACACAGAAAATGTTCTCTACTCTGAAACTAGGATGCTTTTCAACAGACCACCAAAATGAGCCGAATGAAAGACAAGGTGAAGTCACACCAGAGAAAGACTTAACAATTCCTGGAAAATCTGCTCCACAGGCCTTTTAGAAAGCTGGTGTGATCAGCACCAGGGATAATTGGTATCTGATACTTTTTGGTTTTAAATATGTTACTCCAACCATTTCTATTTGAGTTCCATGTGCAGGAACGTGTATTATTATTTGAAGGAAGGACCATGCTGTTGTTTAAAACCACTCTTTAGTGCTTGTTTCTGTGACCTCCATCTCAGCAGTATCTAAACCACTTACTAACAACTTACCCTCAGAACAACCTTCTGAGTTAGGGACGTGTTGTGCTCTCTTCCAGACACCCATGCAAGAGCCAGGCAGACAGTGAGAGATCTGGCAGCGCTTTAATCATAAAACTTAATCATCATCATAAGACTTCATCATCATAATCATCTCTTTCCCCTACAGCTTGAACTCTGCTGAGAAATACTAAATGATTCCTCCTTGCGTAAATACATGCCTGCACACACACTCGCATACATAACCTGCGTCGACTGAATACTTATGTGTGTTGTTGAGGTGCCTAGGGGTAAGAGACAGGATCAGGTAAGTGATGTGTGCATGCGTAGCTGCGTACATGCAACACATACACACAAGCTAGAATTAATGCCAGGTATACATATGATGCTGTCTAACAGAGGAAACGAGGGGGATGACTTTTGAGGTGGAACTGGAAGAAGAAGGTTTTTGAGATTCTCAATGCCTAAAAAGAATCAGCTCCCAGTCTACTATTAGCTGGGCTGGATGTGACAAATACGAATGAACATTTGATAAGCAGTAGAGCCAAAAGGCCAATCAGTAGAGTCAAAAGACCGATCAAGACTAAAATATAAATGGCTTTATATGCCAACGGGAAAAAAATGCACTTTTGCTGCATGGGGTACTGAGAAACAGCAAGGACATGGGAAGGGTAGAGAAGGGAACATGCAGGAGTGGAATAGTTGCTGTGTCTAGAATTGCCATGAGTACAACGTGAGTACAGCCGGAAAGCTCTGACCTAGTAAAGGTAAAAACTATCCAAGCTGCAAAATAACTGAGGCTTGAGCAAGAGATTTAGTTGTGCAGATGGGAGATTTAACGCCAGGTCTTTGAAAGATTTCAAAATGCAAATCGCAAAGACTGGATGTGACCTGAAGAGGCACTTCAAAATGCTCTAAGATAACATTCAAAGGTACGGGCTTTGAGCCTTGATCAGGATGGTGGTATTTTCACAGGAGTATCAGCAGGAGATGAGAGTGTAGAGGGGAAAGAATGAGACCTGTTTCAGGACCCTTATTGCTTGATAGAGCAAGCTGCCATATAGGCGCTTCCCAGAATCATCTTGAAAACTATTGCTTGGCCACTCACAATATTATTTCAATCAGAAAAGTTACCTTAGAGAAACAACCATGCACTTCTCAGAAAAACTGAAGGAAAGGTTACTGAGGGAGTTAACTTACTCGCCCAACTTAGACACTGGTGTTTTATTAGGTATTCTATAAGAAAAGATTGAATTTGGATCATCAGTAACTGTTCAAAATGCAGCTCTCTGTCAAAGTTTTTAGAACAGCTGAAAGCCAGGAGGATATCAACTGCTCGTCCACTTATTCTGGTTTCCTTACACTAAGGGGTTTGAGGTAAGAGAGAGTAACTCATTCAATCAACTTTAAGCTGCTTATGAGATAAAGCTGGTGCCTGCTAGAAATGTACCACAGAGTCCTAAATTAGTGGAGAAATATTATACTGAATAGTCATAGACTAAGTAAGTGTAGAGCCAGTGGTGGAACCTCCTATATCCAAAATGCTAAAATCTATGGGCAAAACACTATCCCTATGGGCAAAATGCTATCCCTCTCCCCAGTCTAAACAAAAAAATTGCTTTTGACGTAAATGAAGCCAAGATTAGTATATGTATCTTTCCAGTATGCATTTTCAAGACTAAAGAATACACTTGGGGACTATATGAAAGCAATTATAGATATTAATCACACTGTAATATATTATTTATGCGTATGTGCATTGTATGCAATAGTTTATTATTTTGAGGAAGACATTCAATGTAGCATAGACTCATGAATTTTAAAGTATTTTAATTTCAAAACATGTTACTTGTATTCTGATTTTGATAGTTCAAAGTGTACTGTAAAAACCATGTATGAGCTTACACATACATAACCAAAGGACAAAACCACAGAATCCTTGTGCCTGTGCACTGAACTAACTGTATAAGTCTGTGTCTTCTGGCTGCTGATTGTGCAAGGACTACAGCACCAAGAGAAACTGTTACTCTGAGAACTTGCTCTCTCTGTCCTCTAGACTACAAGACTGTTAAGATTTTTCTTTCTCTGAAATGGGTCTTCTACAGGCTGAACTGCTGGTTTTCCCAAACAAAGCAACTCAACTAACTGAAGCTTCACTAAGGGCAAATCTTGCCTAAGCAACCTAGTGCTCTGCTATGACGGAGTGGCTGACTATACCAGCAGACAAGGGAAGAGCTACTGATGCCATCTGTCTTGACTTCTGTAAGCTTCTGACACTGTCCCCCACAACACCCTTCTCTCCAAATTGTAGAGAGACAGTAGTTAAAAATTTATTTATTTTGATAGTTGGAGTTAATCACTGTATATTTCTAAACGAGGCAGAAATGCTCTGAAATGATTTAATACATCACTTTGAAAAAGAACCTTGCGTGGTAACAGAATGATGATCACACAAAAGTGGACTCTATTGGCTCTTAATTCCTTCGGTCAGCCTTACTCTGAAAGAGCTTCAATTAAGTGTGACTTTTTACAATATCCTTACATATTACTACGTTTCACGGTCTGACTCTGTAAGTCTAACAAGAGGCAATCCTACAGCTTTCAACCAGTGCAAAGTCATCTTGCACAAAATTTGCAAGAAGAGTTTCTGATCCGAAACAGAGAGTTAACTACATTTTCTCCCCTATAAAAATAGCTGCCTATGCAGAAGATTTATGAGCTAGGTTTGGCGAACACTGGAATTAGCAGTTTATCCACTCTCCTTTCTTCTGAACTAACACACAGTAACAACAATCATATTCCACAGTCCCATTCACAAAATTCATAAACCAACTTGATCCAGTGATTCTGGCTCTGCACTTTGTCAATAATAGTCACCATATAAGAAGTAACTTCCTTGTCTTCATAGATACTTAAGGACAATATTCAATCAGTTGACTTCTATGATCAATAGCATACTAGAAGGGGGTAGCTCGTAGGTCGAGAGAGGTTCTCACCCCTACTCTGCCCTGGTGAGGCCACATCTGGAACACTGTGTCCAGTTCTGGGCCCCTCAGCTCAAGAAAGACAGGGAACTGCTTGAGAGAGTCCAGCGCAGAGCCACAAAGATGATGAAGGGAGTGGAACATCTCCGGTATGAGGAAAGGCTGAAGGAGCTGGGTCTCTCTCCTTCCTTGAAGAAAAGGAAACTGAGGAGTGACCTCATTCATGTTTATAAATGTGTAAAGGGTGAATGTCAGGAGGATGAAGCCAGGCTCTTCTCAGTGACGTCCAATGACAGGACAAGGGGCAATGGATACAAGCTGGAGCATAGGAGGTTTCATAAAAACATTAAGAAAAACTTTTTCCCTGTGAGGGTGACAGAGCACTGGAACAGGCTGCCCAGGGAGGTTGTGGAGTCTCCTTCTCTGGAGACATTCAAAACCCGTCTGGATGCGTTCCTGTGTGACCTACTCTAGGGGATCCTGCTTTGGCGGGGAGGTTGGACTAGATGATCCTCCAACCTCTAAGATTCTGTGTGAAGTTCAACTGTGAACAACACTAAATTAGACTAGGACTGCTAACACTCTCAGGGACAGTAAAATTCTAAAGAGTTGGTGAAGTAGAGTCCGTTTTACTCTCACAATTTCCTAATTTTTTTTGTCTTTTTCATCAAATGCACCTAAAAATCTAACATCCACTTCTAAAATTGAATGTGTGTATAATATTCATACATAATCCTTAAAATATATTGTGGCATAAGGAATCCACAGTCATGGCACATATTGCTTTCCTGTCTTCTCATTCCTTCTGTGGTTCAGAATTTACACACAGCCTTGCAAAATTGTCAGAGAATTTATGAGACTCAGCACAAAATCTATTCATCTATACCTTCCTAAGGAGACGGTGTTGGAATCAAGATAATGATATTCTACTCGCTCATCCAAACAAAATTATTCAAGCAGAAAATTCTGGTAGGATTTCTCAGGGCTGCTTGTATGGCACCACTTAGAGAACAGGCAGCCCTCTAAAAGACAGCTTTTAAATCTGAGGTTTTGAACAAGATTTTATATGTAACCTCCTCACTATACCATTTGACTCTCTTAACATTCACAGCATTTTATGCTGGGGTTCCTTTGTGTGAGTGAGGGAAAAAACTCTGTTTTATGCATTATTAAAACTGCTGTTTTATTACACTGTATTTTCTTTGAATGCTAATTTCTGTTTATTGCAGATCTTTGAATTCTCACAAACTGGTGTTATTGCTGCATAGCTTGATATTCAAAATAGCTCTGCTTGAGATAATCTGTTCTGCACCTTTGTTATGAGGCATTCAAAAACTTTTAATTAAAACCAGGAACGACGTCTGAATGAGTTCAACAAGGTAACATCAGGATAACATCAAATGAAACTGGAGTTCCAGCAAGCTCTGGAGATATGTCAGTCTACCACCTGAGAAAAGGGCTCTTTGAGAAACTAAGCAACATTCTATGATGAATATTTTCTTTTAGACTGGCCTGCCCTGTGTTTTAATTATCTGCCCAAAAAGACCGTTCCGTCTCCATCAGGTTTGTTTTGTTACTGCTTTTGCTAGAATGATAATCATTGTGCAATTAAGAAAATTTTTAGAAGTCTGAAAGTTAATTAATAAATTCAAGTTCAGAGAGAGAAGATCTGTAACCTCTTTTAGATTAATTACATTAGGAAAAAAAAAAAGAAGTAAAAAAGACTCAGCTGATTCTCTTTGATAAAAACGCTTTTGCAGGGATGGGAGAGACGGACAACTTGTTCCACCAAACTATGCACACGATTCATGAAATCTTACAAATTTACTCATGTGAGTCGGTCTGGTACGCCACCGGCCTCTCTTTAAGATTTTTCTTTTTCAGGTTGAAAGCTAGAGATACGTTTAATGGAAAAGGAATCCCCACAATTCTCCCTCCTCTATGTCTTCCAAAGAGCTTTTCTCTTGAAGTACAGCTTCTAGGAGATGAAGGATTGCCAGAAATTCACTAGGGCTTGGGAGGACATCTAAGCTGTTGCTTCCAGGACTCTAAATTACAGCTTTTTAGGGTACCACTATTAAAAAGAAAAAATTGTATTTGATTATGAAGCAAAAACGTGATTCCCTGAGCTGTGCTTTGAAGTGTCAGGTTCATCCCTGTCACCATGGTAACCAGGGTCCATGGCTGCCCCAAGGAAAAGAGTTTAACAGGCTGTGCTGGTGAAAAGCGGGATGCCTGGCACCACCAGTCTCTTCTCCACACGCATCCTAAGAGTTGAGGGTAGTGAGGTGATGCTTAGACAAAACCTGTTGTCTCACTTGGTATTGCAACATACTGTGCTCAGCTTTTGTCCTCACATGCATCCCTTGCTGAGGGAAGGAAGAAGGCATCACAGATGCTACCAGCTATGCCTAACAGGAGGGTTCCTCAAAGCCCCAAAGCATTGTGGTATTTAAGTTAAGCCCTTGTACAAAAACAATTAGATACCACTGTTCTCTACGTAAAAGGTCATTGCTGCAAAAATGGATGGAGACGCTGTTTCATGGCCCCCTACGGCTCCTTCTGAAAGAGCTTTTTGATCACTCTCAAAGGATGGCTTACGTGCAAAAATGAAATAAATACAGCTTCAGGCTAACCTCTAGTCAGATCTGGGATGGTATAAGATGCCATAGAAGTCCCACATGTGCATACAAATATGGTACCAGGTAAACAGGCGAGCAGCTACTTACAATGCAGAAAAATATCCTGAGCTTATGCTACTGGATGCTTTTTAAATTACAAACATGCAGCTTATAAATATTTATATGCATTTTAATTAATTAAACAAACTAGCACAACATAACTCGCCATACAATAATAACTGGAATGTACTGGAAATTCCAGTATATCATATACATTTATACAGAAATGACTGGTTCCTGGCTGGTATTTTTAATCCCTGACAAGTGTAGATACACATTGTTTTGATAAGTCTTACACATTAGAAAAAAATCAATTCCATCTTTACTACTCTTCAGGACTTTGAGATAAGTCTGCTGACTGCTACTACTTTTGTAGGAAACTACAAGGAAAACAGAATCAGGTGAACCAAAAGTCTGCTGCTATTAGGGACTGAAATTAAAATTACAATTACTGAGAACTTAGTCTTGCAATGTTCCACTGAGAAGCAATTTAAATTTACAATGACTATTCTGAAAACAGTAATGTCCATGAATTTATAACCAATTACGAAAGAGTTGACCTTAAAGGATTCAGAAGTATCAAGTGAAGAAAGTGCTGAATATGTTTGCCTCATGAGCCGTGAAACTTTGCACATATGCAGACGAAGAGAGCCAAAACAGGAACAATGCTGAGGAGACAATGTTCCAGCAACACATTGCCCTGACATCTACAGGTCACATTGAAAGAGCAGATCAGCGCCTTCAACGCATTTCTACTACACCTGCTACAAAGATGTGCTACTTGTGCCTGTACTTGGCAGGCACAGAATCACAGAATTGTTGAGGAAAAGACCTCTGAGATCATCAAGTCCAGCCTATGACCCAACACCACCACATCGGCCAGACCAGGGCACTAAGTGCCACATCCAGCCTCTCCTTAAACACCTCCAGGGACGGTGACTCCACCCCTTCCCTGGGCAGTGCATCCCAATGCCTGAGCACTCTCTCCATGAGGAAGTGCTTCCTGAGATCCAACCTAAACCTTCCCTGATGCAGTTTCAGGTCGTGCCCTCTCGTCCTGTCACAAGTTGCCCGGGAGCAGAGCTCGACCACCACCTGACTACAGCCTCCCTTCAGGGAGTTGCAGAGAGTGATAAGGTCCCCCGAGTCTCCTTCAGGCTAAACAACCCCACTTTGCTGTCTTCCAAAGTTTAGCAAGGATAAGACCTGGTTACAGGAAATGAAGATGTGGAGTGCATCTTATTATCTACAGGTTGTAAGCTTTTGATCTGCAAGTTCTTATGCTCACGTAAGAATCAGCTGTTCATGCAGCGATAACTAAGCTAGCTTTAAGTGAGTTGGCTCAGTGATGCAACCATGCCCCCAGAACACAAAAAGCTCTGGGTGCATGCAGCTGGCAACTACGACAAGGTATTTTACTCAGGGGTGTAACCGGAAGTTACACTGTCAGATTCTAGCTTAGTTGTTTTAATCAGGACAGGACATAAGAAAAAAGTGTGGGCTAAGGTTTCTGAAATGGCACCTCTCAAACCAAAGAGCAAACTCTGAGGTCAGAGAAACACAGCCCTTCCCTGTCGTGCAGTAGCGCTGCCCAAGAGAGGGGAGATTC
The DNA here is from genome assembly GCA_020746105.1 of Trogon surrucura. NCBI lineage: Eukaryota > Metazoa > Chordata > Aves > Trogoniformes > Trogonidae > Trogon > Trogon surrucura. Next base: position 61,116,522 of record CM036618.1, read on the forward strand.
CTCCTGGCTGCAGCCCACGACGAATCCAGGTGGCAGAGCTCTGCTGGAACCATCAACTCTCTGGAACCATCAACTCCTAAACGTACAGAACAAATGATGTTGTTGGGTTTACACAGTGGAAACACATCTCACAGATTTGATGCCTAAAAATCCATCACGCAACCTTATTTTCTTCCCTCCCCATCTGTCCTGCCCTACCTTCAAAACAAACGAGAACGAATTTGAAAGGAATCAGAATACCATATTTTGGGGGTTTGGCACTGTGTTTTTTCAATCTCTGAAGTTCTGCCTCATGTCATCATTTCAAAAATTGTCACCAAAAGTGCAGGCTTACCCTGAAAAAATCCTAATCTCTGCAAGAATTCAGGTTTTAGAAAGCTACATGATCTCCTAAAATACAAATTATGAACAATATGAAGTGCTTGTTTCAAAATACCAGGTCTAATCTCGTTACAGCTGCATGTTTGAAATGTTGGAAATATTAAGAGAATACCTAATGTGATCTTCTTTTATTGTGAGACCTGGTCAATTTCCTGTGTCTTGGAAGAAAATCAGTTTTCAGAGTAAGACTTTCTGGAGCCACTTGATGTGCTTCTTTCAGTAGCTAGCATGGAAGCAGAGATCTAAAGATTCAAACCAAATCTTTTCATTGTGTACGTACTACCAGACCTTGAAAACTGTCACAGAAATACACAACATGCATGCTGTAAAATATCAGACTGAAACAATGAAATGTAAACCACTATTTCTCCCTGATTTCCTAGAAAGTGGTATTGGTCAAGAATGGACCCATAACACTCCGATCCACCTGATCTACCTCTTGTAGCAGTTTTTCCTGAGAACATATAAAGGCAGACATTCTATTGATAATTAGATCATTTATGAAGTTAGGTTTTGTTTTTTTTTTGGTTTGGGTTTTTTTTTGGGGGGGGAGGGAAGGAAGAAAAGTGTTAGTGTTTGGCCACATCACAAGTTAATCAACTTCCAAGTTGATTAGTACAAACAAACAGTCTGCTTTAAAGCACGTGTGTTTTTAAAAACAAATACTCACTTGATGTCGGTTATAAAACATCAACTATGTAAAACACTCCATTAAGAAATTATCCAGACTTGACAATGACTCCTATAGAGCTCAGAATTAAACCTTAAAAGAAAATTCCTACAAAACCAAGGTTTGATAAGAAATATACAAAATACCTCATGTTTATGTGCCTTTCCACCAGGTTACATTTAAGAAGTTTAGTAGAGAAAGTACATTATAAGGATCATTATCATTTATATATGCATACAATGTGGTTTATGAGGAAAAATATTACTCTCAAATGTCTGAAGTTCCTTTTTGCCATATTTATTGAAAAAAAATCTATGAATAACTTCTGCTAATTTAAGCAACTATAAAATTGTAAGCGAGAATTTACTGGTAGTGTAGGAGTCACAGAGTTATTGCAGACTTGTGCAATTACACTGAAGGAAGCAAGGACATCTTAACTTTCCTCCACCACAAAACTACAAACTCTTAAGCCAGACTATACACACACTAATCCAAAATACAGAAATTCCCAGGATGAAACATCATCTTAGATCAAATGCAATGCTAATAACATTGAGGATAGAGTCAAAAGACAAAAGGAATGAAGAGGAACAGAAATAATGTTTCTTTCATCCTTTCAAAAAACCCCAACCCACACTGATAAAAGCTTATACAGCACTAAAACTAGTCTTTAACAGCATCCATCATCCTTAGTATCCCAGATCCTCACTGTTATGACTGCCAGCCTTCAGTATTTTGTTTCCTATAACATTTGGTACTTTTTAAAAAAAAGTGAAAGAGTAAATATTAGTACCCTGAATTAATCAAAGATGTTGTCTTTTGCATGAATTCTATTCTTCCACCCAGAATTTTTTTTTGCAACTTCTTCAGTTATACAATACTTTCCTGTCATGATTCAGTGTCTACAGGAGTCCACTGGGTGAGCTGGGAAACAACACAGGATGCGCTGGCGTGCAGCGTCCATGGCAGAGAATACTCCTTCCCTTAAAATCTTTCCATCTGAAGAACATTCACTCTCAGAAAGTTATGTGGGTCAAAACATTCAAGATTCCTGAACTGCTTAGTACTAATAGGTGTCCAAGGAGCTGGAGGTTGAGAGCACAAGGGAAAGGCAAACACCCTCTTCGAAACCAACGGGGTATGACCCAGCTGCACATCACAGAGGGCTGCAAGTACTGTCTCAGCCATTACCCTAATGATGCAGTTGCTCCCAAATCTGCTTATCCAAATACATCTGAAAGGTCTTATGCCACCACTTTAAGCTAGGCCACCTGATTTTGCACCGAAACATCAAAGCAGCAGCGCTTATCCACACAAGTCTACCAGCTGTGATGGGAGGGCAACAGCCTTCAGCCGGCTGAGAGCTTTGACATCTCCCGCTACACCAACCATTTGCAACACAAATATGTTACCTAAGCCTTAAACCCTGCGTAAGAAGTCACACGGCTGTTTATAGGGTTGTTTACTGCCTCTGACATCTAGAAACACAGCCGTAATGGCACTGCAGCAACACGCATCTCATGCGATGACAACCGTGTGAAAAAAAAGCCACACCGATGTTCGCAGCTCGACTGCCATCAACTACCGAGTTCACATCAGGACTTAGAATGACATTGGTAGCCTTTCATGGTGTGTCATTGCCTCTCTTTCTACATAGCCCTGCAAGGCAAAGAAACTTTCAAGCAGGAGGAAAAGGTGGCAGTCCTGCAGAACACAGGACAAAACACGCCTTGCAAGAAAGAAGACTGTTAATATGTATTGCCCCTTTCTGAATCTTTGGCTTTACTTTTGCACATTTTTTTCTCTTCACACAGAATTCTTGTTGCCTTCAAACCCTAAACTCTAATCAATCTCTCTCTCCTGAAAGAAATAAGAGACTTTTTGTCATTTCCATGATTCAAGTAAATATGACGCAAAACTGTGATGATGGAACTGGATGCAATAGAGTCTCCATGATTAAAGTTAGATGAACTTTTTATATCTGGTATTACACTGGTTCATAAAAAGTAAAGAGGAAGCAGTTTTTAATTGCACAAAGCTTACTCTTTTGCCCGACAGAAGGCAGTCAGACCGTAGGGGAAGTAGTGCTGCATCATGCAGCGTGCAGAACTAAAAGGTATCATCTGTTGGAAAGTGGATTTGTGGCCCCCTCGGCTGCATGTTTTGTGGGTAGTGGAGCATTTAGTTGTTTTTATCCAGAGGATGAAATTAGCTGCTTTGTATTGGATATGCCTTGGGCTGTTGCTTTTTCAGCTAGTATCTCCAGAAAAATACAACTGTATCGAAGGAAAAAAAAAATAAAAATCTAGAAATAACTTCAGATTCACATGGAAGTAAAAATAAATGAAGCCAACTATAACATGCAAATATTGCATTATGATTTATGTAATGGTTGCTGGCAAAGAAGATTACTGTACTGGTATTTATGTTCTAAATCTGGTTTTAGGGTTTTCAGCCGGTTGTGATCTGATTAAAATGTGACTGATTTGGAGGAGAAAATCACCTTTAACTGAAGGAGTGCCAAGTACTCTTTGCAGATGAGGTGGCAAAAATATCTATACCAAAGCACTGAGCTCTGTCTAACCATGAGCAAAACCAAATTTCCATTTTAAAATAATAAGAAAAATTGAATTAAACAAGGACTGACATGAAAACAATACACTAATGTTCACAGACACACGCTAAGACACACACGGATGTATCTTATTTAAATTGTCCTGTTGGCAAAATGTGACTTGTGATCAGAAACACACAGGCCACTCCACAGTGTGAGCTCCCATTTATAAGCCTGACCATTCACAGTGAAAATAACCTTTCATCTCTTAAAGGAAGTGGAAAATGGCTTTACTCGGTACTGACTTGGTATGATTTTAACAAATGACTCACTCCAGCTTCTTCTTCCTTAAAACCTAGGCCATGTTGTCTATCAGACAAAATTTTCAATCTTGGGTAGATGAAGTCACCTTGGCATATTCAGACAGCACCAACACAGGAGATGACTTTCGCACAGCCTGAGCACCTCTCATACATCAGAGGTACTGTCATATTTGAAAAGAAATGTACACCTGGGAAAACACATTAGCCAATCAATGCCACCACAATATCTCCAGATAAGACCTCCTCTTGCCCGACTCTGGTGCAATAACAAGACAAAGTAGGTAGTATATAAAAACATAGTGCAATCCTGTACAGTCATGTCTGCTACTTCCAAAATATCCCAAAAGTAAAATTAAATACAAAACTGTTTGTATACCTCAAGCATTTAAGACATAAAAAGTTGAGAATAATAATGTATTTCTAAACCAAACAGTAAGCAACATTAAACTTCACAAAAAAAACCCTATAAAAGCATTTTTTTGATGTCTAGAGCACTTTAGAAGGTAAATATTTATCTAACAGGTTTTTTCAGCAGGACAAAATGATGAAAAGGAAAAGCAAGAAATAAAAACGTAGTTTGATCTAAAATCACTCCTAACACTAATGTGTTTTCAATGTATAATAAATACAAATCTTAGAAATTCTGTAGTATTGAAGGTCAATTGTCTTTGTCATCTTACTGATCATTTACGGGTAAATACACCTACCATTACCCCACTGAGAAAGGGTTCTTCACCTTTGTAGGCCCAGCTGTTTTACTCAGTGTAACTGGTAAAAATAAATGTTCAATTGTGAGCTCCCAGTCTTGCACCAAGGCTGGTGTATTTTCACTCAGCTACACCTGGTATCTTCTGTGGAAAATAATTCCACCTTCTTTCACCTACTAAGACAAGCACAACACCCTGTACTTGGGATGGCAAAACTACAGTACAGCCTGGGGGTAAAAAGCAGCTTTGCAGAAAACAAGGAAGAAGAGAATTGATCTTGTTGCTATCTTCAGCTGCCTCACGGGTGGATGGATGTAGAGAAGGCACAGCCAGACTCTGCTTGGAGAGATGCACAGCATGAAGACTAGAGGCAACAAACACAACTTGCAACGAGGGAAATCCCAAAGCACAGGAAGGAAAAAAAAAGTAATTCACAATGAGGGTGGTTCAAAACTCAGCTTGACAAGGCCCAAAGCAACCTAATTTAACTTCCAATTTAGATCCAATTAAGCTGCACCTGCTCTAAGTAAGGTTTGGCCAGACGACCTCCAGAGGCCCCTTCCAACCTGAATTATTCCAAGATTTGTCCTTCACACATGAAGACCCCAACTGAGACTCTGTTCATCTCATTGCTCTAAGCAGTCATTATTGCCTTGTTTTCATAAATAAATAAATGCGTGAAGCAGTATTCTCTGAAATGCAGGGAAATGCAGTTTTAACTTTGTATTTCTTCCAGTTTCAGTATTTCACTTAGATTTACATTTGAGGCTTTTTTCTAAGGCTGTTGCAAATTAAAGTAAAAAAAACCCTCTAAGATTCAGTCAGTGCTAACTCCTAGGCACTTTTTAAAGTTGTCTGTAGCTTTAAGCACCTGTTCCTGAGAATTTAACAGTAAAAGCTCATGCTCTGCTTTACTAAAAGATTCTCAGTGGTCACTGATTGCCTGTAAAGATGAAGACTGCACTTCAGGTTCCGCCTCTCAACTCAGCAGAGGAGACATTAGATGAGTTAGACTTTGCTTACCAGAAAAGCATCTGGATCAGCTGAAGTTTCATTAACTGAGAAAGGGAATAGAAAGCACCCTTTCAAGCTGCTATTAATATGGCTACATACTGGGTAAGAGAACTTACTGCCTATAGCATGTGATTGCTTTTTTTCTGTGAAACAGTCTCCTCAGTCATTTCTGGACCTCTCCCCTGGGCTGGAGAAACCCTGCCATAAGAATGAGTGTGGAGATAAAAGAGGGGTGATTCACAGTTTAGCAGCAGAAAGACAGATTGTGGAGCCACCCTAGGTCTGACAGGAGAATGAAAATACAGAGATGTGGCAAGGGAAATGAGAAATGAAACAAAAAAGAGTCTGGAAAACAGATATTCAGAACAAGGAAAACTTGATTAAAAAAAAAAAAAAGACTATTAGGAAAACCACAAAAGAAAAAGACAGCAGAAAGGAAAGAAAGCATAAAATACAAAAAAGAAGAAAGGGTAATGGCTGATACAGAAAACATTAAAAATTCTTTAGTGATAAAAATCAATTATTTTTGAGGAAGTCAATGATTTTTGGGTTGAAAATATCAATTGAAATTGGACTTGAACTGTATTCCTTTGCTACGTGAATCTGAGTCATACATGCCAATCAAAAGAGGAGCGAATCCAAACTTGGATCTCTTGGCAAAATAGATTGTTTTTTGCCTTCCTTCCAAAGACAGAATCCCAGAGCTGTTACAAACATTACCCTGTGCACTCTAGAAAGCCCATCCTCTGTGCTGGTTGGCATCCAGATGCTACTACACATACTGCCACCACACAAGAACTATCAGGTAGCTCTGCATAAATTGTCTGCCTTTCTGCAAGATTTTTTTTAAGAACAAGAATGTAAATAGTGTTACAAATCATAACTGAAACGCACTGTCAGATCTGCATGGAGCAATCTACAGATCAACCTCCTTCTGATATAAATTACCCCAGGTCACTTCTACTAAATCTTCAATGTTAGTCGTAGCAAAAATGTTCCTTTCTGTTTCTCACTGTGTAGGTAAAACCCAACCGATCAATATCATGAGAGGTCATGTTACCTTGTATTTAACAGAAAAATATCAATGCAGACTTCGTCATTTAACCTTCCTTTGCCCCCCAAATCAAACAACTCCTTCATTAAACTACTGCGCTGCTTTTACCCGTGATACTTCTTATAAGGTTTTTAAGCCTGCATACTTTATTCTAAGCATAAAGAAATTATTTCTCAGAGTACTTTTTACTGACCAAATGACTGAAATCAGATTAAGCCTAAATATACGCAAAGTAAGGACCAAATTACAGAGTCCATTTACTCTTTGTATTTTTTTGTTATTATTTTTGTAAACAGAGATATTATTTAAAAAGTGTGAACAGGTTTTTAAACTAAAAATGTTCCAGTTTGTTTCAAATATTCGCTACATTCAGCTACTCTCTTGAGACTGGGGAAATAAAACAATTCCATACGCATCTGAGAACAGACTTTCAGTTGAAATCAGCTGGGCTATGCCAGGATGGACAAATGGAGGAGTGGTTCCACCACTCTTCATACAAACTACTAAAAGGAAAAGCTTTATTTCAAGTTTTTTCGTCTTCTGCTTCATCAAATGTAGTGAATAGAGATGACAATTTAAGGACTTTCGGTTTACATAAAAGCAATATCTACTGCAAGATTTTTCGACAATTTGTTAGATCTATTGGCTCTAAGCTCCTAGCAGAATCATACACAGAAAAATCTTATTTTCCTTCATTTACAGTAAAATGTATTTATGCCCACTAACCAAAAATACTTTATTAAACATTCAGAGATATTGTAGATATTTATTAAATCAGCTCCATCAGCAGGAGATATTTTTTATATAGTATCAATTTTCTATCCGTTTATTGAGCACTTATAAATCCTTTTTCAACAAACAGTAAAATACATGAAATGTTTTACTGCATAGCAATACAGTAACTAAATTTCATTCTCACTTAGCCCATTGACTTAACATTTACTTAGCGAATGTGAATTCAAAACAAGTTTCACTGCATTGAACCATCTTATACGGATCTTGACTTTTGGCAAGGGTAGAAGGTATCATTAATATTTAAGAAACTTTAATTACAGTTGCTGATTGAAAACCCAGTGACAGCAACAGCCAGATTAACCCCACCTTTTTTTTTTTTTTTTTTTTGGAAGAAGCCAAATATTCCTCATTCTGTAGCCCTAAAAGAATTAGCTTTTTATATTGGCAGGTGGGCAGCGACTCTAAGAGACTCCTGCTCCGTGTTTTACAAAAATCTTTCGCACGTGTTTGCCCCATCAAATACTAGGTCTAGTAACAAAATATTTCAGCTTGGATTTCATTCCTGTCTTTAACACTGGATGAGGAAAGATTATAGCTGAGATTAGGGCAAGTTAGGTTCAGAGCTGGGTTATCCCTTTTCAGTCTGGGCTCCTTGTGCACAGGGTCTCTTCAGCCACAATGAAATAAACTGGAACAGTTTGGAAATCACTTCTAAGCTTAAAACAAGCCTTTGCACCTTGGCTAATATCTTAAAGATGTCAAGAAGGATTTGGGCAAAAAAGTAAGGGAGTAGTAAAAAGAAGCGTTTGAGGGAGGATGAACCCAAGGAATTTGGGGGAAATGGAAATGTAAAGCAATATGACTAGCTCTGTGAGTTACATTTTTTGTCTTTTTCCCTACAAAGGCTCTGTTCTTAAACTGCAGTTAGTTTCAGAAACCTGTCAGGGAAAAATAAACAGCCCATCCCCCTGTGTTCATTGGTATTTTATTTCAAATTTAGAGCTAACAAAGGTTTTCATTAATTTGAAATTTCAGAACACCAAATTTGAACCATCACTGTAGGCATACGTAGTGGAAGAAATGCTGTCCAAACTTTCCCTAGTCTCCTCGGAAAGACAGCATGCTGAAAAGCATGACCACATAATGTAAAACATTCTTAGGTAATGTACTTACTGAGTCTGGCTAGAATGGTGTAAACTTTCCTCACTACGGTTCATAGGGTGTTGGTTTGGATTTGTGACCAAAACTGTGTTGATAACACAAAGATGCGTCAGCTGTTGCTGAGCAGCGCTTGCACAGAATCAAGGCTTTCTTTTGTTTTTCGTGCTGCCTCCCAGCGAGTTAGCTGGAATTGGGCAACAGGTTGGGCAGGGGCACAACCACAACAGCTGACCCAGCTGACCAAAGGGATGGATACTCTTTACCACGTGATGTTGTGCTCAGCAATGAAATCTGGGAGTTTCACTCTTCCAAAATAACCATAGCTTGAGGCTGGCTGGGCATTGGACTGTCTGTGGGAGGTGGGGACTAACTGCCTTTATATCACTTTAAAAAATAAATAAATCTTTCCTTCACTTATTAAACCATCTTTATCTCAGCTCACATGTCTTCTCACTTTCACTCTTTTGACTCTCTTCCCCATTCTGCTGGTGGGTAGAGGACTAAGCAGCTGGGTGGGTGCTTAATTGCTGGCCAGAGTCAACTTCCCCACTCTCCAGAGAGTATACAGAAAGGGAAAAAAAGATGGACAATGAAAGCTGTTTGAAATCTTAAAGAACAAAAAAACCTCAAATTGATCTTACACCATTGGCAATTTACATTCAGGTTGCTAATTTAAACCCAAAACAGTTACTTCTCCAACTAACAAAACATATTTAATGCTGCTCTATTTGGTTAATTACTACACTGTAATTTGCATGCCATCTCTACTTCTGGCTGAACCTTTAAAAGTGTTTTCAAGTATTAACTTGAGACAGAGTATTCCTATTTAAGAGCTGAAAAAGCTGAAATGGAAAATAAACAAGCCTGAGGGTAACAAGGATCTCACACTGGAGCTTTATAAAGCAGATAATGGTTTGGCATAACACTTTACAGAGTTTTTCCCCCTCCTCTCTCCATTGCCTTTACACCAAGGTAAAATAAGCTCATATCAGCAACCTAAAAAAAAAAAAAAAAAAAAAAAAAGGCAACCTGCACTTACGGGCACTTCCTTACACTTTCGTTTTGCTATACCTACCCTTTTTCTCTTTTTTTCTTTTCCTGCCTCAATTTTTTACACAAGATTTCACATGGTTTAAGATTAAATTATTTGAATGACAGAACTGAAAGGTAAAGCACTCCAAGTTTACCACTGCATTTCCCCCCCCCCCCATAGCAAAAGAGGATGAATGAAAAGAGAATAAATGACACAGTAGTCCTTTCATACCCCCTTCTTCTTCCAAGAGCATTCTTTTTTATTCCCCTCACTTTCAATTCAACCCATTCACAAAGGATTAGTATAACACATCTTTTTATGCTTGTAAGGGTTACAGCTGTAATCACTTCACCTCATCACTTTACTTAGAAATCCTGTCTCCAGAGGAGTAATTCGATTACTCAGGACAATCCAACTTTTGCCTAACCAAATAGTAACTCATTATAATGCTGTGCCAGTGCATCAGTTTACTATGAGTGGATGGGAAAATAAAACCTAGCAATATGAATAGTTGGTGTGAAAGGAAGAAAGCAATTGTTGCCTAACAAAAGGCTACCAACAAAAGATAGGATAACTAGCAGAAATTCGTAGTCCCACGGGAAGGGTAGCCTCCAAACTAGTAATGACCTGTAGGCTTTTAAAAGTCTTGGGTTTCAAATGGGCACGGAAAGTCTATAAATTGAGGAGAGCATCTATAAATTGAGCATCTATAAATTGAGGAGAGCATCTGCACTGCCCAGGGAAGTGGTGGAGTCACCATCCCTGGAGGTGTTTAAGGAGAGGCTGGATGAGGCACTTAGTGCCCTGGTCTGGCCAATGTGGTGGTGTTGGGTCATAGGCTGGACTCCATGATCTCAGAGGTCTTTTCCAGCCTCAATAATTCTGTGATTCTGTGATTCCTTTCTTCCGACTAGTCTTTAGCACGTACAGGGCAAGTGTGTCTAAATATCTATGACACAGACTGAGGAATCAACACCACCTACTATTGGTGGAAAATACCTGTATGTGCACACATCCTGGTCTTTATAATGGCTTCTTGTGCTCTCTGCTTCTGAGATTTGAAAATGTACACGAAACAATCTGACTGCATACTGCTTTGGAGTAAAACTAGTACCACCCTTAGCAACTGACAGTGGATAAGGATAAAAGAAAAAAGAAATGAGGACAACTGGCATCTCCAAATGACTTCCAGTTGTCCATATGCCCACAAGCATAAATCTAAGAAAAGCTCACGCTGACTGAGGGACAGAAGGGCAGCACTTGGGGCAGAAGCACAGATGCCAGGTTCATGCCTTCGATTTAGAAGTAGAACATTTTATTTTATTTTACATTATTTCTGTAGAGTGATTTAAGATGCCCAGAAATAATGGGATAAGTTCTCAAAGGCAACATTTGTTATGCCAAAGGTTTAGGAGCATTAAGATCCAGCTGACAAATCTTTATCTGTTAGACTGGCTTAGGTCTGTTTTCAGCTTTCAGAGCCCATAACTATCATCTTGATTTTTATTTTTACAGATTCCTAAGGATTTCAGCACAACATATGGGTGGCATTAAGGGCATTAAGGATTTATAAATTCACAAATCATTATAAAAACACACAAAGTCTGAAATATATTTGGGGTTAAAGACAATACATCTACTATTGTGGTCAAATTAAACATTGATGTGTTTGTGTTAAGAAGAACAAGAGAAAACACTCTGCTTACAGTAGCTGTATGAAGAAAACAGTCCAGAATTCACAAAGTAGTTCACTGCATTTCTTTAGTCTGATTTCTTTTTAATCCAGAATTTCCTTTTTTCTTAAAGTTGCTGCACTTTTACATTCTTCTAGGCACTTAACCTTTATTGTGATTTGTGTGTACTTTACAGTGACTGGAAATCAATAATAATTCTGATACTAAGTCCTTCTTGTCTTGAAAAACTTAAAATATCCCTAAGACAGCATCTTTCTTCAATACTACTCATGAGAATTTACTAATAATCACATTGTTAGATGTGAGTGGAAAATCTGAGTACATGGAATAAAACTCAGACTTTAAAATGAAAGTCCTCCGAGCATAGCAAAAGCAGTTGGTTATTGTTATTTTCCAAGCTACTGTTCAACATATACACAGTTGCAATAACTATGCTCACGCTACACAGGCAAAGTGTCTGTATTTTTTCCCTTTACTCCATAGGTAAACCCCAGAGGACAGCAATTCTCCAATCAAAAATCTCATGCTCTAATTCTAATAAGATGTCCAGTTCCAAGAGAGAAATCTACAGCTACACAGAGGAATGGGGCAAGATCCAGCATCCGGCCTTGAATCCACAACATATCTCAAGAAATGCAGTAAATCGTTTAGGTACATGAACATACATACTCTTTTGCCTCCCACCACTTGTTGATTTGCCATTACTTGTTTGCTGAGAATGAACTTACAATACTAATTTTTATGTGAGCATGCTATTAAAGAAGTGAGCTATTCTGTTTGCAGAGAAGCAGCACTGGTACACTGTGCAGAGAGCAGAGGCACGGCCAAGGAAAGGCAATGCTTGTGGAAACAAGACCTTTGTCTTTAAAACAGAACTCCACAGAAAAGTTGAAATACCTCATATTAAACTAGACAGTAATAATAACAAAATGGAAGACAGAGTGGAAAGGCATGAAAGCACACATTCATATTTCACATGCCCTACCCCAAACCAGAAACAAGTCCTCCAAGTTGTTTAGCCAATTTAAAAATAGACTGTGGGACTGTAAATATTACAAGCTAGCCATCATGCTTACAGATAAAGGAAGTATTTTTTAGTGTTCATTGTGATTATATCTTTCTTCACTCTGCTGTAAAACATCTATTTATATATTCAATCACAGAATCACAGAGTGTTAGAGGCTGGAAGGGACCTGAAAGATCATCTAGTCCAACCCCCCTGCCAGAGCAGGATCACCTACAGTAGAGCGCACAGGAACGCGTTCAGGCGGGTTTTGAATGTCTCCAGAGAAGGAGATTCCACAACCTCTCTGGGCAGCCTGTGCCAGTGCTCTGTCACCCCCACTGTGAAAAAGTTTTTTTTCTAATATTTACATGGAACTTCCTATGTTCCAGCTTGCACCCGTTGCCTCTTGTCCTGTCAATGGACGCCGCTCAAAACAGCCTGGCTCTGTCCTCCTGACACTTCCCCTTGACATATTTATAAACATTAATGAGGTCACCCCTCAGCCTCCTCTTCTCCAAGCTGAGGAGACTCAGCTCCTTCAGCCTTTCCTCATAAGGGAGATGTTCCACTCCCAATCAGGAGACAAAGACCACAGAGTTCTCAAAATTACTACTACACAAACACCAGCAGGATAGGGAAATGGCTGAGAGTATCCATTTTCATAAAAAAATAATTAAAACACAGTGGCCAGTTTCCAAGCTGGCAGAAGAAATGTTCATTATATCTATACTTAGCTTCCAGTTAAAGGCTGTTTCATTTATGTTTCTGTCTCAGATATTTATACCAGAGTATAAATTGGTTCTAACTACCTTAAGCATGCTCAAACAGGGAATAGCTACATCTCTGAGAAGGAAGAGAGAAAGATAAAAGACTTACAGTCAGCTTAGACTGCATGATTATTTTTCCCCTTTAGCCTAAGAAATGTTAAGACAATTTGTTGCAAATCTTGCATTTCTTATTATGTTGTGGCCAGCCATGGCACTGACAAAATTCGGCTTGATGAAATACTTCTGTATTGGGTAGGGCACAGGGAGCCTCCATACACAGCTGTGTATGTGTGTGTATGAGCGTGCCATACAGTTGCTGTGTTTACTTTGAAGAGAGGTTGAGAAGGAGCACAAACATGGAAGGAGTAATATTTTAAGAAATTTTATCACTTGATAAAAAGCAGCTGTCATTTGGTTTTATAGCTTTGAAAATCTAGTCAAGTGTCTTGTTCGGCATATGGACACATTCTACTTTTTCCAAATCTCAGAATGAGTAATAACAGCAATTGGAGCTCTGCTGTTCTGGCAGCACGACCCCACCTCAGCAGTGACAGTGGCCACATCCCACAGGTTTCTGACAGGTTTATTGTGTGGACCCAGCGATGCACAATGTGCTGCACATCTGCAAACAGCTTATCTCCTCTAGGGGCTGGCTGGTGGCAGGCGAGGCAGTACATGCTTGCTGTAGGCTCAGGCAGCTGCAGTACCCAGGTGGCTGTTCCTCTTCTCCTCCAAGCAACAGACATTAGTTCATACAAAAGTCCCTAAAAAGTTCATTAAGAAGGTTCAGGTCCAACAGCCAGGCCAGCAGTCAGCCATTAAATCTAGAAGTGCCATGTCCTCAGACTACACGGACACAATGCTGCTCCGCTATCTCTGAAGAACAAGGGCTGTGCTGAGCTTTTCTAATCCCAAACACAAGATGACTCAGGAGGCCTGCCATGAACAACTGAACAGCCCTTCCTGCAGCTGACCTCCTGCAAGTCAATCCATTCGCACTCTCACTCATCCAAAGGCTGCAGCACGGTGTGCCTACGATCACGATACAGCACCATCTATCCAAGTGCTACAGACCTCCTCTTCCAGCAAACCAAACTGTTTAAATAATTGCTTCCATTCATCCAAAGCAGTTCCTAGAACAGGTTACTCAAAAAAACAAAGTATAAAATACTTTCGCCTTCCAAAAAAATTTGGAAAAGCACTTTCAGCTGGTTCTGTTCCATGGGAATAAAATTTCACCATGTAAATTTCACCACTACTGCTCACAAAGGGACACCCAGGATGTTACGATTTCCGTTGCTCAATGCTCTGCAAGTACAAATGGATTTCACCTTCTGAGTGTGAGAAAATTCTCCAGTTTGAAGTCAATCTATACTAGTAAAGCTAAGTAACATCATGCTTTAGTGCTTATGCCAAGTAAGCGATACCTTTTTATACAAAGGCAACCAGATTAACAGCTTTCGTATTTCAACAAGCATATAATGAGATTCCGTTTGTCATCTCTCAGTCCGTAAACTGCCAGCTACTTATGTAGAGTGAGGGTTTCTAAATTCGTTCAAAAGCAAAATAAGAACTTGGTAGATTTACAAACAGGTAGTGACTGCTGCAAATAGCCGCTAGTCTTTCCCATCTTAGTGTGCAGCATGATCTACACTGAAATACATCAGTGGTTGGTAACACCAATGGCACACTCCACATTCAAATTACTGATCAAAAATCCAATCTAGCTCTGATGTTTAATATCTATTCATTGGGGACTTGTAACATATATTCCTCAATAAGCAGAATACCCTTCTTTTCTGATATCTACAGTGGAATTTTCTGTAAATGTGTGAGTAGAAAATGAAATGTATTATTACGTACAGCAACTGTCATCTTTGATCACACATGAGATATAAAGGTCAGAGGCTCCTTCTAGAAGTTTCACTGAGCAGATGAAATACCCAGTGCCCATGCTGAACAGTCCGGTATTTTAAAAACCTCTACATCAGGGTAAGGAATGGTAACCCTTTCCATTGGGTGTACAAAAGGAAGTGTTATGGAAGATGAAGACACAGATGTAAATCCCTGTACAAAGCATTACAGCTTGGGGAATTCAAGCAGAATGGGAACTAGCTGACAACTCTTCTAAATTTTGGAATAATACCAGATACTAAGCCCTTCAGGATCAAATCTTTATGAACTACCAGAATTGAGTAACTGTAAAGAACTATGAGAAAATCTGTTTACATCTGCAGAAGACAACAATGGAATGTTGAATTACCCATTTTTATAACATTTGTTACAAAATTCTAGGGAATGCAGCACCATCATTTCAAAACAGTAATGATAATTCAGCGAAATCTGAGAAATTAGAAACAGATCAAGGATTAAATTGATTAAATTGAAATTTGTTTGACTATACATTTTCTATTGCAAGGGGTCAACAAAACAAGTACACAATTCAGATAATCTAGGTGGTGTTAGTGTACATAAAAATTAAGGTTCACATTAAAAAACATCCACACTTGTGCAAATCAAGTGCCTTCTACACGTTGAGGCAATTTGAACGCCAATTACAGAAACTGTAGAATTCTACCTCCTCTCATATGGAAAAAGAATCCTCCTTTCACCTCTGTTAACAACACAGATATGATAGGTAGGAGTCAGTTTTGAAGGGTATAGGAGTTCAGGTAGGCTGGACACTTTTTAAGAAGGAAGTTTTAAAAGCACAGGAGCAGGTCACTCCCATGTGCTGTAAAACAAGCCAGCGGCATAGAATATCAGCCTGACTAAACAGACACATTTGGCTGAAAATCAAGGGAAAAAGGAGAGTTTATGGCCTCTGGAAGAAGGGGCAGGCCACTCACAATGACTACAGGATAATGTTAAGTTACGCAGGGAGATAATTAGAAGGTCCAAAGCCCAGCTAGAAATTAATCTGGCTTTCAAAGTAAAGGACAGCAATATAAATATATAAATATATTTTAAATATATTAATATACTCTATAAATATATTAATAACAAAAGGAAGACCAAGGAGAGCCTCCATCGTCTGCTAGACCCAGGAGGAAATATAGTGACAAAGGATGGGGATAAGGCTGAGGTGCTTAATGCCTTCCTTGCCTCAGTCTTTAATAATAGAAACACTTCTAGTAAGGGAAGCCAGCCCCCCAAGACAAGAGATGAGGGCCAGGAGCAAAATGTCCCTCCCACAATCGAAGAGGAGATGGTCAGGGACCTGCTGTTCCACGTCGATGTGCACAAACCTATGGGGCCAGATGGGGTACATGCTCGAGTGCTGAGAGAACTGGCAGGGGTTTTCACCAAACCACTGTCCATCATTTATCAGCAGTCCTAGCTGACTGGGGAGGTCCCAGCTGACTGGAAGTCTGCCAATATAACACCCATCTATAAGAAGTGACGGAAAGTCGATCCCGGAAACTACATTCCTGTCAGCTTGACTTCAGCTTCAGGAAAGCTGATGGAGCAGATCATCCTGTGTTCCATGATGTAGCACATGCAGGTGACCAGGCCCAGTCAGCATGGGTTTGTGAAGGGCAGGTCCTGTTTAACAAACCTGATCTCCTTCTGTGACAGGGTGACCCCCTTGCTGGATGAAGGAAAGGCTGTGGATGTTGTCTGCCTTGACTTTAGTGAGGCATTTGACACTGTTGCCCACAGCATTCTCCTAGAGAAACTGACTGCTCTTGGCTTGCATGGGCATATGCTTTGCTGGGTGAAAAACTGGTTGAATGGCTGAGTCCAAAGAGTCATGGTCAATGGAGTTAAATCCAGTTGGTGGCTGGTCACGAGTGGTGTCCCCCAGGGCTCAGTACTGGGGCTGCTCCTGTTTAACATTTTTATCAATGATTTGGACGAGGGGATGGAGTGCACCCTCAGTAAGTTTGCAGATGACACCAAGGTGAGTGGAAGTGTCATCGTTCTGCTTGAGGGTAGGGAGGCTCTACAGAGGATCTAGACAGGCTGGATCACTGGGCCAAGGCCAACATCATGAAATTCAATAAGGGCAAGTGCCAGGTCCTGCACTTTGGCCACAACAACCCCCAGCAGCACTACAGGCTTGGGGAGGAGTGGCTGGAGAGCTGCCAGGCAGAGAGGGACCTGGGGGTGCTGATGGACAGCGGCCAAACATGAGCCAGCAGTGTGCCCAGGTGGCCAAGAAGGCCAATGGCATCCTGGCCTGTGTCAGGAATGGTGTTGCCAGCAGGAGCAGGGAGGTGTGATCATGCCCCTGTACTGGGCTTTGGTGAGGCCTCATCTCGAGTACTGTGTACAGTTTTGGGCCCCTCATGACATGAGGGACACTGAGGTGCTGGAGAGGATACAGAGGTAGGCTGTCAAGCTGGTAAAGGATTTGGAACATGTGTCGTATGAGGAATGGCTGAGGCATCTGAGGTTGTTTAGCCTGGAGAGGAGGAGACCGAGAGGAGACATTATTGCTCTCTACAACTACCTGAAAGGAGGTTGTAGCAAGGCAGGGGTTAGTCTGTTCTCCCTAGCGGTGAGTGACAGGACAAGGGGAAATGGCCTTAAGTCGTGCCAGAGGAGGTTCAGGTTGGATATGAGGAAGAATTTCTTTACTGAAAGGGTTGTCAGGCATTGGAACAGGCTGCCCAGGGAGGTGGTTGACTCACCACCCCTGGAGGTGTTTAATAGACGGGTGGATGTTGCCTTGAAGGACATGGTTTAGTGTTTTTGAAAGGGCTAGGAAAAGGTTGGACTTGATGATCTTGAAGATCTCTTCCAGTCAAAACTGTTCTATGATTCAGTGTTCTATGACTCTTTCAACAGTTCCAGCAAACAGTCAACACTTTGGTTTTCCTGTAACTATCTAACAGTCCCAACAATAAGATGTACAATCAGGAAATGTTTGAATAAGCGTATCTTCATATCATAGAATGCTTTGGGTTGGAAGGGACTTTTAACAGTCATCTAGTCCACCCTGTAATGAGCAGAGACATCTCTAAGAAATCCTTCCAGGAATGGGACTTCTACCACCTGTCTGGGCAACCTGTTCCAGTGTTCACAAAAAAAAGATTTACATCTTCTGTAAGCAGCCCTTTGAAATTGCAAAGTCAGAAATACAGTAGCTTCAGGGATGGAAAAAGCATGATTATGATGCGTATTTCCCATCAGTACATAAGGACTTGGTCTTATTGTCCCAGAAAGAGGCCCATTTTCATGATGCTGTGAAGCATACAGATATATTCTGTTTCTCTACCATATTCACTTCTATCAAACAGCACCATTCTTATGTTATTTGCATGTTATGATGGTGTAAGTACCTATCCTTTGCCAGAGCAGAAAATCTTCAGCTGTAATTTCCCACACCGTGAAACTGATGACTCGTAACTGAGGATTTGCCTTAAACTTGCCCATTAACCACATCATTACGCTACTTCTGAGCTTTTATCTGAATTTCAACTGCTCTGGGCAATCTGTTGTCCAACATGAGAACTACGTCTGGCATAACTGGACATCCTGTAATCTTGCTTCAGTGCTGACAGCGTGACGTCCGTTTAGGAGTGCAGCAACTTAGGAGAGTAACATCCTGCTGTTTTACGGCAGCAAGGGCATGAAAGCAGTGCATTGGAAATGGTTTGGATACACGATGCGGAGACCATAAACAGTCCAAGTTTTGTAGCCATACAAAAAGTGGTAGAAACTAATGCATAATAGATGTTTACCAGATGTCTCCTATTTTAGACATGCTGCTTTAACGTCCTAAATACTATCTTGGCTTTTGCTATTCCCTGAATGACTTTCCTATTAACTGTGTTTTTTTGAAAAACAGTATGCTGCTGAAGTAGCACTGCTCTTCTCACAAATTTCAGTAGTGTATTGTTAGCACAGACTACTGCCTCAGGATATTTTCCAACACAGCAAGGTTAGAGCTGGACCTCTTTTTCCTCTATGCTAATGGCCTGGCCAAACCACTTGGCAGAGGGGCTGAAACAGTCAATAATATGTAGCCTGCTTACATACGTGTGAATAACCAATACTCAGTCATCAGCAAAGAGCAAGTAACACGAGTCAGCAGATATGGGACCTCTGACCGAATGTTCAGGCTAAATATTCTGGCACCTATATGGTATTGACTGTGGTTACCTTTCCTGTTGACGCAACAAAGCAAATGTTAATTGGAAGTGGCAAAGGATGCAATTTGTTTCGTGACCTCTTTTTGACAGTAAAGGGTTCTGGAAGTTCATCCCGATCAAGAACCTTCATCACCACTTCACTGTGAAGCATGAAGAATATTTACAGTCCCTTCCAGACTGCTGAATTTTCACAGAAGCCTCCACACACTTTTGAAGTCGACAGCACTGAATACCACACCCAGGGGCATAATTCTGTTACCTATGTTTTGAATTTACCTGTCTACAAAAATCGCTTTAACCGTGTCTGTAATTGCTTCTTGCTCTGACAGACAGATGTGCGATAACCACACAATTTCTAGGAAAATTGTCCCATGCTGAGGTCCAACTGCAGACCTTCTAGTCAGGATCTTTCCAGAAATAGTGTGGTTAGCACACAACTCCCCATGAGAGCAGAAAGCAGTGTGTGCTATTGAACTTCAGAGCCATCATCTCCTTACACAGCTGGCAAAGCATCAATTTCTGTGGTTGAGTTATTTGGTGGCAGTGCAAATCAACCATACTGACTTGCTCTGCAACACATTTGACAGTGTTTAGGAAGTGCTACTACTCTTGGCAATGCTGCTCCTTGTTTCTACATGACTGGCTGTAGAACTTCACTTAGCACTCTGTCAGAAATGACACGCAAATAGTTCAGTAAACCCCTGTGATGTTCATGACGAGGTAGAACTTCTTTTCATTTAAATAAAGGGGTTAACTTACATACAGAGAAACACAGTGATGCTGATTTTAGGGTCATAAATGTTTTTCATAAAAATCAATAAGCACATTTGTGATTTAGATGTTGCTGGAATTCTTCTATAGTCTTTGGGCATCATTCTTTCCTGAGATAAAGTCCTGCTTGTTCTTCCTGTCCAGGTGAGCAGCTTTTTCACTGCTCTAAAATATTTTATCTATTATTCAAAAATGCTTTGTTGTTAGGTAGCTCTTAATACAAAGATAGATAATTGCAAAGATTATCACCTCTGTGCTAAGGTGTTGTGTATTGATGTAATATTTTACATTTGTTTCTTGTAGTTGGACTGAAGCAGCTTTGACCTTGAGGTTCAATTTCTTCTACCAGTTTTAAACAACACATTGAGACCTTTCAGCTGCACCTAAAGATGGTGAAGACTACCTTCCCTTGCCTTTCACTGCTACTCCAGCATGTACTATCATTTCTATTCTGTTTTCAGAACTGCTTGTGCAGTTGTTCTAACCTAGGAAACATTTAAAGTTATTTTCACTATGTTAAGTTTGTTTAGTTTGGCAAATCTGAGTGAGACCAGTCGTTTGTAACAGATAGCAATGAGCTGCTGACAGGCACTTTTTCCACCAGCTCTGTGACCACCAGCCATACGTGCTCTCTAAGAATTTGATTCTCTAACTGTGTTGGCTTATGTCATCTACCGACATCAACTCATTAACAACCATATCATCAATCTGCCACAGAAATTATTTTTACTTCACCAGTGCTAAACTGTGGTGTAGGAAGAAGCTGCTACTATTTCAACACTGAATGCATCCACAATGTCCTCTGTAAAGACAGCACATCAGAACTAGGGGACAGTGATCACCAGCTAGGGCTCAGAGCATCCCATCATCACGGGAGTGTCATCTGAATTTTTGTTATCACTTCCAAAACAATACGGGACTTTCCAATAAATGTGGGTATACTAAAATCTCCCAATCTAACGCACCATTTCACGGAACTAGTTTCAAGCACACCTGATTTTTGACCTCATCAATTCGAACTGTAGTTTCCGTTGTGACACTAACAATGGTGAATAAGGTACCTGTATGTAGGGATATCTCTAGCATCAATAATTGATTGCTCTATTGGGTAGAGAATTCAACTTACATGTCAGTGGTGTGTACAGCAAAACCTACTTTGAGCTGTCAGTGTTGACATGCTCGCTAATGTGGAGAAAGTATCATTCTGGCTGAAGACTACTAATTGGATGTAAACACAGTAATTCCAAGACACTCCTTTTCTCCTCCTTTGAAAAGGTGAAACAGCACTCAATGGGGCCATTCTAAATCTCCACTGCGGCACAGACAAGCAAAACTCCTGTCGCTCCTGGGCCAAACGTGCACGTGAAATTCCTGTGACAGATTTCTTAGAGGCAGCAATGTCTGTCTGTTCCACCTCACACACTCGTCAACCCCAGGCATTGCAAGGAGCCATTTTGTCCAATGGTACAGTTAATTACAATATAAAATGAAAGTGGACACAGGCTGTCTGTGTGAAAAGGGGCTAATGAGCCCAGACCTGTCAGGTGACGGTAGAGTTTACCTTCTCTAAAAACATGAAGTGACATAAAGTGAGATAAAGAAGGTAAAGACATAAGAAAAGGCAAGTAAGAAATGATGAAAGAACAGAAAAATAGGAGAGCTAAAAGAAACAACCAAACCCTCTGCACTATTAGCAAATAGTCGTTTTAAATGGTCATTTAAATTGCATACCTATTACAAGTAGAATCAAGGATTTTCTATTGCAGTTAGAAGTCTAATGGGTTTCTGCCTTTATGTCTTGATATCCTATCACAATGAATGCAAAAGTATTCAATGTCCACAATCTGATTAATGAAATAATATTCATAATAGCTGAAGAGACCTAAAAAAACAGGTACCTGCTAAAAGAGCATATATGCTAAGATGTTGATTCTTCACTTGGACAGGGAATGTATCAACATTCATTCTCCAATATTTAAATATAAACTCGAATCCTCTACCTGAATTCTTATTTCTGAGGAAACTTTTAAGGTGCCTAAGATTTCAATCTGCTTATGGCACCCGCACAAATTAATTTGTTAAGTATCTAGGCCAAAAGAAATCCCAAAACATTTCAAAATCAATGAAAGCTAATATTTATTATATCTTTGGAGTAAAAATTGCTTCATTCTAATGGTTGATTTTATAAAAGTACTGAAAGGTATAACTAATGTTTCCTCTTAAAAAACTTAATGATTTAAAAGGAAGGTAGCTTTCAAAAACAAATTAAATTTAATAAAAGTTTTTGCTTGCAATACTTATTCACTAAGCAATGTATTTAAAAATAAAATTTGCTAGTAAAGCTATTAAATTTATTAATTTCATTTACCAGACTTACTCCTCCACGAAACTTTTCTGATCAAAAGCAGTCAAGTATTATTTCAAAACACAGTGATAAATTCTTGGAAAAGGTGCCAGAAACTAGAAAATACTTCCTATCATAATTATTCTCAAATACAGTTAATGATTCAGATGCAGCAATGTCATAAGGATAAAAAAAAACTTTAGGTCATTTATAGTTTTTTATTTTTACCCTCAGAAAGAATCCTTATTTCTTGAAATGTTCTCTTTGGTGCCTTATAATAAAGAACAGGAACCATTATCCGAAAATTGTTGTCTCATGCATACCAATCAGGTAGCTTCACCTAATAAATGCTGCTGTTACATTAAAGTCCTTTTACTCAAACCAAATTTTGGTAACTGAATCCTATGGTATTGTTACTCTCTGCATATATATATGAAAATACCCATATTATAGGTTTTGTGTCCAGAAATCTGGAGATGTGTCTTAGTTTACTGCTTCTTTTATAACCATCATCAAGTATTCCATCAAAGGATCATTCAATTTCTTATTTACAACCAAAGGTATCACTTATCAGAACTGGCAGATGTGGTTGCTTGGTGAGCTACTGCAATTTCACATGCGAAAGAGGAAAATATGCCATGCTAGCATTCAGTTTCCATCTTTGGAAAGCTCAGCAAGGTAGTTAAAATTTCCTCTTTGTGAGATAAAAGACATTATGCAAAGACCACTGAAGTTTAAGCATATTAATAGCTTTTTTTCCTACGAATGAGTGAAAAGAAGGATGTGACTTAGGCAACATCTGCATTCTTCTCTAAATTTATATTGCCACTTAGGTCTCCAGTGCTTATTATCGTGGTGCAGCTGAAAGTCATTGTGGGAGCATTGATCCAAACATAAAAACAACAGTGAGAGAAGCTTTGTTCCATATACATTTAGCATCTGACATCTTTCCTTGTTTGCACATTAATCAGTAACAGACATATTTGAGCATCCTGCTACAGGAGGTGATGTGACTTTCACAAATTTCCCTAAGAGCAGAAACATCATCAGGAACAATTTCAAGGAAATAATTATGGTCTAGACAGATTTATGACTTCTAAAGACCTAATCCAAAGCACATTAATGTCAGTGGAAGGACTCCCATTGACATCAAAGGCCTTTGGATCAATCCCCAACTGCTGTGGGAATGAATTCAGAGCAATAACGATGGTCGACTAAATGCACACTTGCAGCTGAAATGTTACCACCCAGACCTTTTTATTCCTCAAATCAGATTAAAAAGTCATTTTCTGCTATTTCACAATTACTTCCAGATGCGCACCATCTCAAATGGCATTTTCATCCATCTGTATGAACCAAACGTGAATAGAGATAGAGAATGTCTGCACTGCCTGGACTAATAATACAAACGAAAACCACAAGGGAAAATAATTTTGGAGGTGAAGAAGTTCATGTTTTAAATGCAGAGTGAGGAACCTTGGACTTCATTTATTCTTTTCAGCTACTTTGGGATAGAGCTGCCAGGCTCATCATTTCTTTATTTATTGCCGTGGTAGATTTCTTCTAATTAAATTTTCAATATTTTTCTCTAGTCCTCTAATCAAAACAAAAAAATACAGGTAAATTAGTGGTAGTCTCAAACTTGGCAGTCTAAAGACTGTCAGAAATGTCAACTTCATATACTCTTCACTTATAAACACCTCTGCTGTCCCTTCTGTCCTGTTAAATGTCTATTTACATGCTAAATAATTTGAAGCATCACTCTTCTCCGACCATGTTAATCCGGTTTCATTCCCTTAGCAGTCGATAACATTTTAGACTGTAAAATGAAACATTAAGTGAAAAACTCAACTCCAAGATGTGATTGATTGGTCATCAGTTGTTACTCTGAAGTGCATGTTATGGGAATCACGAATCTTTTAGTCACCCCTCTAGCAATACTTCGGTTGGGCGAGTTCATTTAGGATGTACTCATTGTGCTATGAGCGTGTTATGGACTGGCTGAACTCTGCCTTACCAAATGAGTTTTAGGAAGTTTGAGAACTTTCTTTAGGAAATTATATGTAAAAATGCAACACTTTTTTTTTTTTTGGTAAACTAATATGTGTTTCCTGGCATAATTCCATCCTTCTGTTCTTAATGAATATCAGAACTAATATCTCAGTCTCTGTTCCTTTCTCTGCACTTCAGAAAACAAGTTTTTTTTCTCCTCCTTCAGTTACTATGTGTGAGAAACCAGAAAAATAACAAGGCAGAGAACAATTAACTGGTGGGGTTTTTTTGTTGTTTCTCTTTTTTTTTTTAAAAAAAAATAATTATTTTTTTTAGAAATTGATGCTGATCACTTGCTGTTAAGAGGATCCAAATGGGAAGAGAATTCAGGCTCACAGAGGAAGGCAGTACTGGCTACAAGTACCCAAGGAATTAAAACAGTCACAGAGTATACATTTTCCAGGCTAGAGATGTAATGGAAATGGTGCTTTACGTGTGTCCTACCCCCACCTGCATTACAGGGAGTTATTTTTAACCTGGTTTCCTCAAGGATCAGAGATTATATGAACAGACTGTGCAACTTTCATACCCTCTTGCCACATCCAATAACTTGGGACTCTCTTGGCCAGTTCAGTCCAATTTGCAGAAGGGCAAAAGTCACAAAGTCATTAAACTCTTACAAGCTTTGTAGAAATAGGTGTCCAGATAAAAGGGGAATCCTATTATTATGTTAAATCAGGGGCATCAAAGAATCACTCTTGCATTCATCCTCCAGCTGTAAGAACACAGGAACTGCTCAGGAGACTACTTTTTAATCTGGTGCTGTTCCAGTATTTTCTTCCATTAAAAATTAACTTGGTGTATTTTAATACAGCAGACACTAGTAATTCCCTCAGCTTGCTCTACAAACATTTTTTCATGAAGCACCAAAGAGTAGCAACATACTTTAGCCATGGTTTGGCACCACCTTTCAGGTGAGTTCATGCTTCAGAACACATTGTTATCAGAAGTACGTGAGAACATTTCACCTGGAATACGTGGACTGAAAAGGTATAAGTGCTTCAATTTAAATTTGCTGACTTTCATTAGCTTGACACCAGTAAACAAACTATTCCATCAATTCTCAAAGGTAGAAGGCAACCCATGGGAATGATACTTGAAAAACTTCTTATGCATCAAAAAACATGTAAATTATATTAATAGGCAACTTCCCAGGCAAACAAAAAATTAGTCAGGGAAATAATACATCTAAGAAAGTTAAATTATCAAGATTATGATTTCAAGGATGTGAACTTCTCCAGCACCAAACCATGATATTACTACCATATTTTTTCTACCTTTACATCTTATCAGTGTGAATCTACACAGTAGGTAACATCAGACACTTGAATGACATGAAAATGAGAAGGTACCTTTGCTGGTAATGCTGGACTTCACTACCAGGGAAGTTTTGTCTTGCCTTTACAACCCACCTTTAATGTTGTTGTTCCCTGTCACCCCATTCCACCTCAGCTCTTCATGATTTTTAATGTCCTTTCAATATGTTCAAGACAAAATTCAGTTTGGCTAGCTGTAAACTGCTTCAAGTCACAGGAGATGACATAGACGTATACGTTACTTTTGTAACTGAACTCATAGTTTAGACGATTTGCTGAATTTTAAAAGGCTACATTAGATTTACTGGGATGCATTAGGTGAGCTGAGTAAACTTAAAAACCACAAAAAAATCAACATAACCAGATGAACGTATACATAAACTAATATATTAAGTATATTTTTCTTCAAGTACAACAAATCATGGAATTATTTTTTGTAACAAAAACATGGGAAAAAAATCACTATCAGCTTTTTAAAAATTATTTAGAATACCAGTTTAACTCGCTTGAGAGTTATGAATGTATGTGACTCTGAAGCACTGATGTCCTACTAAATGTATTCCTTCAGAGCAAGTGAGAGCATTTGCTTCTAATGTTGCTACCCCCAACATTTCACATCTATTACTTCAAATAAAATCAGAGAAAACATGTTTGTTATGTTGTTTTTTTTTTTTATTCCACACTCAAGGCATATAGTACTGGCATATCAGGCAATGCAGCTACTTCAGGAAAACTTGTCTTTAGCCAGAGTGGCAAAGGCAGGATTTATGGCACGATGGTAAGAAACCTGCTACTCCATTCACTGTTCCTTCAGATTACAGCCAGCTGGGTGAATGTGCCTGTAACAGCAGAGGAAGGCACGCAAGCAGCCACCAACATGACTATTACTCCCTTGAACACTGCCTTGAGATTGGTGGACTGCGTATGGTCAGGTAGAAAATAATTTCCACAGCATTCAGGTGAATTCCTTCCTCATTTTGTTGTTATTGTCCAGAAAATTTATGATGAGAGAGACCACTGCTTTCCCCTTCCTCAGTCTTGCAATATTTTAGGTTATTTCTGAGCCTTTCAAGACTTTCCCTTGACTCAAATCCTAGCAATACATGTTTGCGGTACATAGTTGAGAGGCATCCCTGCCCATGACAGGGAGGTTGGATTAAAATGATCTCCAAGGCTCCTTCTAGCCTAGGCCATTCTGTGATATATGTTTGTTTATGCAAATATATTTTAATTCCAACATTTAATTTTGCCAGGTAAACAGAAGAAAGATAATGCTGATGTGCTTTTCACGGAAGACCTAGTTCACATTTAAATTTCCTGTTTTTATTAGCTTACTTCACCTGATGAAAATATTAACATGTCTTGAGAAGTACAAGCATTTGGTTGCTACCACCTCATTAGGGGCACCAGCTTTCAACTGGAACAAGTTTTAAATTGAAAGAAGCAATTGAAAAAAACGGTTCTGATGTGCCACCACAGTATTTTAAATGCCTGCTTGCACATGTCTAAAGTTGTTTTTATGCTGAGTATCAATATGCAATTAGAAAGAGACAACATAAGTAGTGCTGGGTCTCTGCAGAGTACTCTTTCAGCATTTGTAAGCTCCTTTCTTGTTTTTGCTGCCGGAGTCTATCACACAACTCTCACGGTGGCTCAATCAAGCAAGCAAAATGAATGGCTATAAATACAGTCAAAGCAAGAGATAACAATAAGCAGAACAACTAAGTTCTCATTTGAAGATGAAACAGCATTTCTGAGTGAGTAGTATGTGATTAACCCACTGTATGTGGGGTCAATGTGATTTATTCTCACAGCTATGCAGCCACTCTTAGCTGTGGGTTTCACTTTCTATCAAAGACATAAGCCTTCCTCAAATCAACCCTCCCTTGTGTCTAGCTAACACTCAGAGCTCTTACTTAGGAAAATTAACTATCATGTCCTTCATTTAAATTATTTCCACCCCTGCTTGGAAATAATTGTTAGTATAACAGACAGTTTAAACAAGTGCACTTTCTAGTCTCCAGTCCATCTATCTGCTGCCTGTAATGCTCCAGCGGCCTAAAAGCAGACTTGAAAACCACAGACGAGGGGGAAAAAAGAAGTGCTTATTTTGTCTAATTTCTGCATATTGCTAGAACAGTACTCTCTTGGCCCAACATCAAAGAATAAAAAGCAGTAGCCCATTAGATTTTTAAGACAATCAAGTGGTTTGAAATAGAGGGATAGCACTGGCTTTGGTTCAAACATTTAATAGAAATGGCACAATTCATTCAAAAAGCTACTTTGCATGGAGGGACGAACCTCTTACCTTTTGTAGCTATTCGAACACACTGAGTTTTAGTTTCCTGTTGAGGAAGGGAAAGTAAAAAGAACAGTCAGATCAGGTTACTTTTTCTTGTCCTCCTTGCTCCATTAATTCACGCTAGATCTGCTAATCAGCTGGGGCAACCCAGCAAGGTGGCTCAGGACTCCGGGCTCAGCAACAGAGGAGGCTGGGTAATTTTGCTTTTCCAAAAGCTGGACAAAACCCAAACCATCAGTCTGTATCACCAGGGAAACAACAGGGAGAAAAGGTGCAGGACAGCCCCAAATGTAGCAAAATTTCAGATTATTCAAATCCTACGGCAATCATGCACCCTCTCTCTGTATTCCCATGGCAGTGGAAGAAAAGGGGAGAACTGGTGCTTCTATTTATGTGGGTGTTGACCTCCAACAGTGCCGTGTAGTGAAGAAGATATATTTGCTCAGCACTGTCTCCAAACTTACGTCTTGCTCTATGTGACAGTCCTGAACAGCATCACCTGAAACACATCAGTAATGCTCTCCCTCATGCTTCTTAGCGTGGAATGAGCACAGAAGCAGCCCACGTATCCCTTCACATATAACACAGTTAATCTACAACCTACATAATCTGCCCAGGAAAGACAGTGATTTGACAGTGATGTGCTTCACAAATTGCACAGGCAAAGACAATTTGTATGTATTTTACTTCCCTCCCCACCCTCCTTCAGAAATTTGGTCAGCAATTGAAACAACCAAACACACAAATGACTTGGTTATGCACAGTTTGGACAACTTGAACAGATGACGGTCAGCCATACATGAGTTTTCTGACCTTGTTGTAAAATGAGCAGTCATTTTAAAGGCAAACATACTGAAATAGCATAAGGTTGCGTGAGAGGATGCAGCTGCTGCTGTATTAGATCCCTCTAAACAATATTAGCATGTAATTAGAAAATATAATAATGACAGTTTCATTCTATAAAATATGCTCCCTCTAGTCCTGCACCTCCCAGCACTCCATCCCCGAATGCATCCTCTCTGAGATCTCTCCCCTCCAGAAGATTCCCAGCAAGAGGTAAAGTACATTGATGCTGTTTTACAAACACAGCTTGTAAAGAATGACCAAAGCATCAAGTTGAGGCTTTCCATAAGTATTCCATAAAGATGATTTTTCAACCTAAATGAAAGCCTCACAAAGTTTACTGATATAATCTTACTTAATTAGCATTCTCCTCAGCTACAGGGTTTACTTGTCCACTTTTGTTCAAAATGTTTGCGAGGATCACAGAGTAACCCTCATCCCAACCCCACCGTGTATTTCAAAGCATACTTTGGTTTCCCTTGACCTTGATTCCGCGACCCCACTAGTTTGTAGTAAAGCACCTGTTTAAGTATTCTGCAGCTCAGACATTATCTTACAACCATCAGATCTCTGTCCCAGCTGAATTCAGTGCAATCCCCCTCAAATCTCCCCCCAAATCCCTTTAGGAACAGAAATCTGATCCAAAGTTTTAAATCATACAAGAAAAAAATCATGTTAGGATTAAAACTCTCTCACAAACTGAAATCAAGTTGAAGTAAAAAATACCGTGTTCCTTCCTCATCTTCTACTTATCTGTCAAAATGTAAAAGCCAAAATAAAAATCTATTTCTGTATTTAATATTTTTATTTTACTTTTCCCTCCCATTTATTTCTTGGGGAATGAAACAAATTTCCTTACAATTCAGCCTGCTGGAAGCCAACAAAAGTAAAGGGAACTATTTGTAGCAAATGAGGGAAATATGGATGAATGTCTAGCAGTGACCTTCTTTTTTGCTTTGTTGGCTTCACACATGTCTACAGACAAGAACTAAACTGAGGGAATGGTCTCTTCCATCAGAAAAAGCATCCAGTCTCAAGCAGCTCCAGTAGTTTCATTAGCTTTTGCTTTGAGCTTATTTTGACTTGATGCATATACAGGTTTCATAACCATAGGTAGAAGGTGAGATTTTCTTCAAAAGGCTCCAAGGCAAGGCTGCCTGTTAGCCAGGATTTCTTTAGTCACCACAGAGAACCAAACGTAAAGAAGGGTAAACACAGCTTCTGCTCCTTTCTGATGCCTCAGAGGCTATCAACCTAGCTGTCCTTTCTAGTTTCTCTCTGACCTGCCTGGACACTTAGTATGGAGACTTCTATAGAGATATTACTGCAATTTCCTTCAGTATTCTGGACTATAAACCAAAATTTTTCTAAGTATCTGAAGCTTTGGTATCTAACACGTTTTCCCTCCTTACTGATCATTTTCCCCTCCCTCATTTTTCATTTATTAGAGTAAAAAGCATTCAAGAGCAACAGCATGAGGCTTGCACAGTCACAGTTGCTCTTCCCACCTGGAACCTCCCTCCCTCCCTGACACTTTTCCCCCTTCCATACACATATAGACCCAGCAGCAGTACTCAGCAACAGAATTAAAAATGAAACACCAAGGAGGTAATGAAGGTGACTGGCAGACATAGTTGTAGTATAGCACAACAGTGGAGCAAGCCTGAAGTACACCTTTTCGGAAAGGCTCTCGTAAACATGCTGTGGGCCCGAGGTTACTTTTGCTTTTTATTTGATGTTCAGTGCGAGAGTC
The DNA here is from genome assembly GCA_020746105.1 of Trogon surrucura. Taxonomy (NCBI): domain Eukaryota; kingdom Metazoa; phylum Chordata; class Aves; order Trogoniformes; family Trogonidae; genus Trogon; species Trogon surrucura. The sequence goes on from CM036618.1 coordinate 61,147,103, forward strand.
TCAAAAAATTTGTAATGTTTTATTAGCTGGCTGAGCAGGCCACATTCTGTTTATTCTGCAGTAATGTAATCTTCTGAAATGTGCAAGTGCTGAGAACTGAGGAAAGGACTGTGGATGCTATTTACCGAGGAGGCAGAGTCACAACACTGAAATTACATTGCTCAGTGATTACTACGAGATGTATTAAACTCTCAACAAGAAGCAGTTACCGTGATACAAGGGCGGTGTGAAATGCGAATGGCACGCTGTCACAGCACTGAAGAGATTACAGCCGTGTCACTGCCAACGCCTAACTACATCCAAGTCTGGCAGTCCTAATCATCCCCATGGGCATGTCTTTGACTTCTTCCAGCAGAAAGGTGAGGTTGGCACTTACCTTCTCAACGCTGCTCATGGCCTGGAAATAGATGTTGTAGCCTTTCCGCGGAGCCAGAGGTGGGTTCCAGAAACCCTGGTAAGTCCTGTTGTCGCCCACAGTAAAGGGAGCTGGCTCCGGCAGGTTTCCTGGGGGCAGCTCAGCAGCAAAGTAATATGGTGACCCTCCGCTAAGAGCGGTCTGATAGGTGACGGGGATTTGGTAGCACTCCATGGCACCCGTTTCTCGCTTTGTTCGGTGTGGGTGCAGCTCCTCAACAACAATCTGGTAGGCACTAGTAACAGAAAGAAAAACTAGTATAACCTTAAGGTCACCTGCTAGGGTCAAATCGCTACTTTCATGAAAATATTAACCCAATCGCTTTCAGTAAACTTCAAAAGAAAAAAGAGATAAGGACAAGAAAGTAGAGGCATGGGTGCAGAGAAGAAACAAAGGCTTGAAAAAGAGCAAAGGCATCTAATTCAGCCATTGGAAAGAAGCAGCATCCATTTTGTTTTCTAGGAAAACCAATAATACAAATCTAAACACAACTCCCTAGTAATGATTTTATTTTTTAGGTTTTTTTCTTTTGAAGAAACAGGAACGAATCTCACTTGAAACTACAACTTTTGGCTCCTCTGTCACATCTCAAGTTAGCATTTTTCTTTGAAACAATATTAAAGAAAGCTGAGCTTCAAGGCCCAACATAATGACTGCCTCCAGGCTGTGCTTGAAGCACCAATTTGCAGTTGTCATATCATTAGAGACAGAATGCGCTGACAGGCTTCTCCACCTCTTGACCTTCCTGTGGCTTCTATCTTGGCTTAGAGCTATGCAGATCTAAAGTACAAATGACATGCTGCAATACAAGCACAGATGGACAGAAATCTGTCCATTCCACCAAAATAGACTGCTTCATTCCTCTACAGTCGTCAATGATAAAACATTACATGTTGCTGAAGCAGATGGCATTAGGCCTATTAAAATACTATCTCAATCTTCCAATACCTCTCTTGAAATGGTCCATGGCTTGGTCACTTTTCAAAATCACCTACTCAAAATAGAACAGGTAATTATAATTCTTCCTTCTCCTTCAGGGGAACTACGGAACTGCAGGATGTTACCAACTCATTATCAGCTTCCTATGCTCTCCAGAAATACGAAACTTACATACTGAGAGCAGGAGGCAATTATTCAGTATATCAGAAAAAAAGAAAAGAAAAAAGAGGCTTTTGGGTTTTAAGAACAATATGTATGCATATGCACATATAGACACATGTGTACACATGCACACAATTTCTCATTTATACACAAATACATCTGAGGATCTTAGGAAAGATTACTAAGAAAATACCCCTAATCATGTAGACAAGATTTGACACTACTCAATGAAACTGGCAGAATTGCCTGTCTTGGTTTTGTTTTAAAGCTTTCTGAACAGAAAAAAAGTAAAACTGAACAGAGTCCTTGAAGCATCACTGCGTGGCTGCAGGGACCCCAAAAGGCAAAGGAAAAGACAATTCTCCATCTTTCAGAACTTATGGGGCAGCATTAAATTATTTTGTTAATTTTCACTGCCCAGAAAACCCAGTAACTGTAGTGGCAAGAGATGAAGTATGATACTGGGGAATGGAAGAAAGGAGAAAAGAAAAAATAAGAGATTACTCTCACATCTTTCTTCAGCTGAAAGAAAGGGTTTGTATCCCACTTTCCTAGCACCTAAAAAAGTTAAGGAGGAAAGCCTCTTCCATTTCAAAGCATCCAAGAGGAATAAAGTCATGTCATTTTTTGAAATTCCAAATAATAATAAGAATGTAAACAACAAAATGATGGGATCAAGCAACAAAATCGAGGGATCTGTTTCTCATAAACTGCTTGTGAACTGAGCTTGGTTATAAATTACTTTCAGTGGTAAATTCTAGGCGCTAACCATGTCCAGTTAGTGCGGTCTGCATCAACAAATCACTTCCACAAGGCCACTGCACTATAAGAATCTTTCTTTACTCTCCGAAATTAACGTACTAGCAAAAAAACCCTAAAGGCATCGATACTTTACAAACTTGATGTAAAGTATTAAAAATAATTTTTGCTTATAATGTCGCAAGGGCAAAAATGACCAGCAGCATTCCCTCCCTCCCTGGCCTGGCCCTGGCCTCAGGCAGGGTTAAACGTGCCGCTCCCGAGCCGGGCAGCCGACCAGCCGGAGAGCCTTGGCAACACAGACAGCTCATCCCTGGTCCCTCCACTCTGCAGCCTCCTCTCATGGAGCTGCCAAAGGACTGGGATTGACGACAATTCTCCTCTCCCAAGTGTCACGAAAGCGGAAAACTTGTCATCTGCGACACTCTGCCAGCTTTGGTGGAGGAAGCCGGCGTGTAGACAGTGACAGTGACGAACCTCTCATGGAGCAGCCCAGTTCCTCACACAGCTCAGATGCTGAGATCCACCACAGTTGCCAAATTACCTCCCCACCCACCTTCTATTTTCCTTTCCCTTCCCCCATTTTATATAACATATGAGAAAAACACAGAATTGCAGGATATTAGGGGTTGGAAGGGACCTCAAAGACCACCTAGTCCAACTCCCCTGCCAGAGCAGGATCACCTACAGTAGGTCACACAGGAACGGATCCGGAAGGGTTCTGAATGTCTCCAGAGAAGGAGACTCCACAACCTCCCTGGGCAGCCTGTGCCAGTGCTCTGTCACCCTCACAGAGAAAATTTTTTATCTAATATTTCTGTGGAACCTTCTATGTTCCAGCTTGTATCCACTGTCCCTTGTCCTGTCACTGGACATCACTGAGAAGAGCCTGGCACCGTCCTCCTGACATTCACCCTTGACATATTTATAAACATTAATGAGGTCACCCCTCAGCCTCCTCTCCTCCAAGCTAAAGAGACCCAGCTCCTTCAGCCTTTCCTCATAAGGGAGATGTTCCACTCCCTTCATCATCTTTGTGGCTCTAAAATATATATATTATTTTAGGCATATCTGCTTTTTAAGGGTCAGGTCTCTTTGGAGACCAAAACAAACCCAAAATCAAAGATGAAGGCCATGAGCATTAAATAAGTATTAGGAAAGTCTCTGTTAATAGCATTCTTTAAAAACACACAGGAATTTCTGAATGTGATATTAAAGGTGTGGTTAAATTTTAAACATGAAATCACAATAAAATGTGAAAGTTCTTAGAAATTTTCAAATAAGGTAATTTACATAAAATCTGCTTCAAAAATAATGCTTTTTGGGTCCCTACTAAAATGAAAAAAGAATAAAAAGAATAAAAAGAAAAGCTACTAAATGTTGAAAATAAGAAATAAATATACATATTGTAGCCATCTGCATTTATACAATTATTTTCAGTTATAGTATTCTTTTAGAGAAGGAATAGTAAACGACAGAAAGTCTGTAAGTCTCCAAAAAGGCTTCATTTATTCTTTTTTTTTTTTTTTTTAATACCCACCAAGTATTTTTTTTTAAATAAATGATGTGCTTATCCTATTTGCAAAGGGATCTGGCAGTATTTTTCATGCAACATTATAAGCTAACAAGACAGAGGAATACAGTCATTTACCTCTGAGCCCTTTGTGATACCATCTGTTTAAACCTATTTACTAAACACTATAGTTGCTCCAAAGCAACACTGTTACTCCATGTACACGTAACAGTTTTCAGCAAGGACACCCTGCCGTAACATGTGAGGAAAGAATCTCAAGTTTGTAACTTGAAAAGTGGGGTGTTCACTGGCTGTAAACGTGGATCAATATCAGACTCTAAGTAAAATTTAAAAAGCTATGTATTCTGCTTATCCTTGCATTCTTATGTATTGTTAATCCTAGCCTCAATTATCTTATGTTTTCTACACATTTTTTTGTGTAATGTTGGAAATTCAATTATTGAGAGAGCTTTTTTGTGACCGGAGCTGAGGGAATTCCTATAACAGATGTCAGTCAACAGTCTTCCCATGTAGCAAAGAGGTATAAAGAAGGGAAATAAAGAGAGTGGAAAATCTACATGACAATATTCCTTCTCCTCAATGACTAAAATAAATTCTGAGCTATTCTGAAGAGTGATAAAAATTTCAGAACCTGCTACGTAAGTCGTTGGGATCATAAAGGCCAAACAGCCGCCCGAGACAGCCTGGTGAGTGGAGAATATATTGAAGATATAACAGGTGAAGAGTTCCACAGTTGAGATTTTGCATGAAGAAACGATTGTTCACGTAATTTTTTTTTTCTTAAGAAAACCTGCATTGTACCTCCTACTGACCAAGATGATAATGAACAGCTGAAAGAGGCCCCTGCCAACAGATCTGCCTTTTCACCCCTCCTTGAAAATTCAGGTTCCTAAAGAGGTACAGAAATGGTGAACATGTTCATACTTCATCCCTTTTGTGACTGGGCTTTAATACCAGCTAGACATCTCCTTCTGCACGGTTGGTGGAGACACAGCGTCCTCTCCTTTCACAGGTGCCAGACTGACTGACAGCCAAAGTTACAATCCCAGCTCTTGAAATTCTGACTGATAACTTTTAGCTGCTTCCTGCCATGGCCCACTTAATTAGTTTTGTTGCAAAATGAAAAATAAACTGTTTCCATGTATGGAGATACAAAAAAAAAAAAATTACCAATCAAACAAAATAAATTTCAGCATTAAAAGGTGTCTATGCTGATTCTCATACATTTTTTTTTGTAATCCTCATCTGCAGTAGGATTTGAAAACAAAAGATTGTTTTGCTGGTGCTCAGTGAGGGTCCTTTGGAAAAACTACAGTGACAAATCATGCCTTCAAATGAATCACTGAAGCACCACTGATGCTACTGACTGAGAACTCATCCACAAGATTGATGGTGAAATGGTACATGCTTCACAGTGAGCCTGAGACATCCAGCCCTGTCTTCCTCTGCGTTTCTAGTTTGTAATTTGGCTTAAAACTTCAGGAGGCCATAAAGAATGCTAGCGATTACACGATAACACTTGACAGGGAAGATATGATTAGAGTCATGTTTAAACTGTGACGACTATGGCATATAGTGTCTTAAACAAATGATTGACAGCCGCACATAGATTTCACTTGAGATAAGGAACATCTGTTTCCTGGGGGGCTGTGCTGATGGAGTGGCTGAGGTACAACAAAATCTGATCATAGTATAATTCTGTTTGTAAAAGCAAAAGTATCAGACTAAGCCTTTTTTTCCTTTTTGATTTTTTTTTTCCTTTTTAAAACATGGACCTACTGCTCTTAAATGAACTTTTGACCATCTACGGCTCCAGGATTAAAAGACTCGGTGCAAACAAACTTTTTCAAAATGTGAACTGTATTCTTCAGTTTCACGCTAAAGAACAGCACTTGAGTCTCTTCTATTCAATCACAGCTGCAGGCACGGAGATGCATTTTTTCCCACCTGCCTAGTAACACTCATTATGGCAGCAAGCCAGCTTGCAGTACTGGAAACACAACTGCAGTGTGGACGGAGTGAAGCTTCACTAAAACGCATCAAAGTTTAGCAAAAGGCATTGAATCAGCTCAGAATTTCAGTGTGCTACATTTATATCCCCGATTAAGAAGTTGCTGAAAAATACCTGACAGCACTATGCATCATATCAGGAATGGGAACAAGACCACGTCTTCTGCATTCCCCTACAGAATGCTCCTCATTAAACACCTGGTTTGTTTTAAGCATAAGGCCCAGCTGTCTGGTTACGATGAAAGACTTATCTCCTTGGCCTCTTGATATTAGAAATTTAATGTAAACTCTGAGGTTTTAGAAATTGATTAGGGTGGAAAGGGAAGATGGGAGACAGAAAGTCAGACATATGCTTTTTTGAGATCATACTCAACAGCTATTAATACTCTATCAAACTATCCTTACCAAACTATCTATTAACACTTAGTACATAGATCCTTTTTGCTACCTTCATAGGCCACTGTAACAAACTCATGCCACAGAGTGGAGGATGCTGTGAGGAAGACTGAGAGGATGAATGTGAGGTGGTGTGTGGCAGAGTTACTCATCTGCCTGTATAGTGCAGAGAAATCAGAGCTCTCTGGAGCTCGGTACAAGTAACCTCCTAGCCACAGACCGTCATGTTACCAGTTCATGAAAGAAACCCCTCAGGAGAGAAACTCAGGATGTGAGACTGACCCCCACTCAGGGTGAATGGTGTGACTGAAGGTAGGAGCCTGCTGCTGCCAGCACAGATGTGCCACAGACCAGCTGCTGTAGAAGAAGCACCACCCAGTGGACACAGGCATGTGTCCAGAAGAAGCACAACCCAGTGGATGCAGGCACAGTCTGAGCAAGCCTAGACATCAGCCTCCTCAGGGGCCCAGGCACAAGACTAAGAGAATCTGGCAGGCACTAGATGAGAGGGAGATATCGTATTTCTCAAACAGGGACAGCTTTGGATATGGCCAGCAGTAGGACACCTGGAAGGCTTTGAAGGCACCTGCAAACATATAGAGAGAGTTTAAGCACCTGGATAACTTGGAAGCATTTTCAGATCTGGTTTCTAATGTATCAATTGAACAAAATTCCTATTTGAAGAATCAAAAATCCTGTTCTGAATGTAGTCCTGTACATTTTATCATCCGTCACATCCAAACAAATCCTAGGTTTGCTCTAGGGCAATCTTTCAGAACATAATGATGTACAGGATTACAGTTTTATTTATGAATATAACACATCAATATCTCATATAAAGAGGATGAATCTGGATTATCGTTTATGACAGAATATAACTAAATAACTTGATCATATCAATCATAAGGGTGACCATATGATAACCAGATTAAAATGCTCATAAGTACGTGACTCATCCCCACAACGCCCTTGTAAACCACACATTCTTCTTAATGGAAACAGACTTAAGAAACAGTTAATTTTCCTCTACTTTTAGGACTCGGGCACATTACTCAATATCAGCTGAGCTGTGGTAACCGACTTAATGTAACACGAAATGAAATGCATTAGCCTGTATTTCTCTAAAATGTCACAAAGGTAAGATCATGAAAAGGTTCTGATACTCAGTACCTAATTAACCCCCAATTAGTCAGCCCTGTCCCTGAATATTGCTGATGCAGCCACATCAGTAAAACACAAATGGAATTAAATAATATCACATTTTTTTTGCACTAATAAGCAGAAGTAAAGAGCAGGATGTGGATTAATCTTTGCAAACAGTATTAAATTACCTCTCACTAGAGAGCAGAAGGGGAAAGACCCCTCAAAGTTAACATAAATGAAACATTTTAATATGGTTCTGGGACATGACAAATAAGATTTAATAGCTTGCTCTATGATTTCTAGTAAGAAGCACTCTGAGAGGAAAAAGGTCAAATAGTTTGTATCCACCACTATTATTCTCCCATCTCCTCTGAGCTTCCAATTTTTCAATCACACATACATGCTATAGAATAGTTGACTTGAAGCACTGGAGAGGAAGTGTTACTTTCAAATCCACTTTCTGACAAACACCTTGCAACCTCATATTTCAGAGACACTATGAGAAAGTAAAATGAAATGATAATGTATAGGAGGTGGTCCCGGGGACCTTAAATCAAACAGGACAGACAGCTAAATGATTCAGGTCATGACTATCTCTTAGAAAAAAAAAGTAAGATTTTCTTCTTTTTAGATACAGACCTATTAGCAAGCTCAATCTAGCTAAAGAAAACCACAATAGTTTTGTCAAATGAGTATCACTTGGAAATGAACAGCTCTGTGAAGTGTGAGACAGCATATAATTAACTAATCTTTTCTTGATTTGTTTTAAAATTTAGATTTTATTTTTTTTTTACCTGATAGGTGCACCTTTGGCCTGTGCCGGTCTCAAGAGTACAGTTATTGTAGTAGCAGTTTCATTGAGAGATGCATCGACTCCTTCATAGTCCGGTAAAGTGGGAGCTGATTAATGTTGAGTGGGAAGGAAAAGAATGAGAAACAAATCAGTGAAAACATTTTGCATTTTCCTGAGAATGTGGCTGTTCAGAATATAGTACAAAGCCACAATGTTCATCAGCTATATGAGTCATCTTTCATGATTTTCCAGTCAGGCACATTCTTTTGCTAAAACACGAATGGGACTTCACCCACAATTGATAACCCCATCTGTAACTGCTCCCCCTCAAATCACGATACCTATCCAGGTAAACAGTTTTATTCAAGAAGGATAGAAAAAGAGGGAGCAGGTGACTGCCAAGAAACCCTAAGACTATAAAATTCCATTTTGGCCTCGCTTTTTCTACCTTACAAACAACTGTATTAACCATCTTGAAGACTTGACCTCTTCCACCTTCTTTTTTCCTCCCTCAGCAATTTAAGAACCTTTCACTCTTACATGTCACGGGAGACCACGCCAATACCAACCAGAGTGCAGGGAAACTGGGCTTGGATAGACACACATCTATGGACTAGAACTGAATGGGGATGTCTATTTCCACACTCATTTCTCCCTAACAACGGATGGCCAAACTGCTCAGTTTCTGAACCACCGTACTTTTCAGCCCAGGGAATTAATGAAAAAAACCAAAATTCAAAACTAGAACCAGTTCAGGAACTGATCCACTGAAGAACTGGCTGTCAAGCCTTCTATGGCAGCAATATTTGTCGCAGGTTGGATGGCTGATCTTGGTGGTTATTTCAACCATCCAATTTTAATCTGCTGCCACAAACCCGTTACAGTCCTCACCAGTAATAATGCTGCTGACTTCAGCTCTAGTGCAAGGAAAGAAATAGGATTTTCTGTGATTCAGAACATAATAGATTTCTATTAATTGCTAATCTTTAATAAGCTTGAAAACCAGCTGCATGTTTGTTTTTTTTTTTAATATATGGCTGTTTCTTTATAACATTTTTAATGATGCCTGCATGTTTCAAAATGAACTTTCACCAAAAGGATGTTTCCTAGGAGGATGTCAATCATTTAAGTCATAATAATTCTACTATAATATATCAATAGATACAAGAGCACTGAAAGATTAAAAGCCTTGCTTCATTAGTCACAGATTGTAGATGAACACAAAAAATCCTCTTATTTCATAAAATGTTATTGGATAGAAATAATGTTCATTGAATGTGAATTTGCAAATTACATGGTTTACATCACATTCACTAAGATCACAGCAACCACTTGTGAGATTGGTTAAACGGAATAATTTCACTCTTTATTAAAATAAAGCTAGCATTTCCTGAAATACATGTGTTTTGTAAAAAGTATCAGTTATGAAAAGGGAAAAGCATAAAGCAAGATTAAAAAAAAGAACAAGAGGCTGAAATAAAGGTACAAAGGGTGTCACAGCCTGCCTTCAAGCTTTCCTAGTAGTAACCATATTTTGCTTACTAACAGACCCATACTGTGTCTAGGAAGTGTGGTAGACTGGATTCTGGACAAAATTCTCAAAATTTCTGGGTGGAAAAAGAGGGTGTATCTGAAGGATCCTGAACACATTGTAGTCCTAAATAATCCTAACATATCGCGGTACTTATTTCTCAGAATACTGAAGTGTCTGGGGGACAGATGTGCTAGCAAGATATTACATAGTTAGACCTTTCTTTTTTCCCCTCCTACAAAGAGGTTAGAAGACAAGTGTGCAAGTACTACACCACCATTACCCCTGAAAATGTATGAAATGTAACTTGTTGTGAAGAAACACAAAGACCTTAAAACAACCTGAGTAAAATATTAGATTTCAAAACAACCTAAGAGCTAGATAAATAGAACAAAACATATCATTTAAGGTTTTTTTGGTGTGTGTGGTTTGGTTTGTTTTTTTTTTTAAGGACCTGTGGTATGAGGAATGCTAGTGCTTATGGGCTGGGATGGAATTCAACAAATTGTTCCAGTTAACTACAACAACTACAGCATTTCACTTGCTACACAATTCAAGGAGCTCTGCCTTGAATTTTGTCACATTTTGATTTATGTGCATGTTTTTTCTGGAACAGAGTGAGGAGACTATGTGACCAGTTTCCCATAGAAATGGTAGTTCATTCCAATACATTATTAACTTCATTTTACAGGACAATAAAAGTTACATTATGGTAGCTAGTAAGGAAAGTACCCTGCATTGTGCTGTTTACATTTCTAAAGGAGTGACTTCTTTGATCTCTGCCAAGTTCTGAAGTCACCATGTTGTAAAATCAAGTCTCTCTAGATATAGCACCGACTTATCTTCTGCTATCAACTGGACAAGCTTACTACCCTATTTTCTAAAACTAATACTGAAATTTAAGAAAACAAAACCACTAAAGCATTCCATTTGATGTTACTTTCCTCTAGTTTGCAGTGCGTTATTAAGATGAATAGCGTCAATCTTGGTGCATTGCAGGAAGCGAATAAGGGCACCAGGAATCTGACAGAAGAAATTCACATTTCCCCTCAACGACCCCAATTCTGTTATAGCCGTGTGATGCTAAGTGGTGTCACCTTGAGTAAGCCAGTTCATATCCTGCATCTGACTTTACTAATCTGCAAAACAAATACAGTACTTAGTGACCTATGGAGTGTTGTAAGGCTTAATTAGTTAAGGTTTACACAGCACTTCAAAATTTTTAGATGAAAGTATAAAATTACACAAAATCAGTTATCAACTACAGGTGTGCAATTTCCACCTCATGTAAGGATTTTTCCGGGAACTTATGCTGCTGTTTGGTAAATATGCTCAAAACCATTTTCAATAATAGTTTCAAAACACGATAGGATTTTTTTGGATTTTCTTTCCCACGTCATGATTCTTCAAGTCTTACAAAAAAACCCACCACCCAAAATTCCATCCCTCTTCCCCTTTATTTTTTCCCCCTTTTTGTTGTTTTTTGTTTTTACCTGAGATATTGGTTGTTACATTGATTGTGGTTGCTGGTCCAAATCCTTTGACAGTGCTTGCACGTATAAAGAACTGGTAAGTAGTACCAGGATGCAAATGTGAGAAGACGTGGTGCGTGCTGTTCCACAGCTTTGACACGGTTTGTGGAGGTCCTGCAACCGGAACTGCAGGATCAAATGACCGTATACTGCTATAGCTGACCTGTGAAAACAATTGGGTTTGCAACAGTTGTTAGAGAGTTTAGCACAAGCGCATTAGGTTAGCTTGGCTGGAAAGGAAACAAAAGACACATGTTCATCTAGCTATCCAGTTATCTTGGGGATACCATGAGGACTTGATGTGTATTATTGTAGGGTCTGCTTCACTTGAAAGGCTATGCAGATGCCCTTCATGTCTTTTTCTTTGTGATTTTTGTTGACATATTGAAAATTTCACTGTAGCATTTAGGCTGGGACACCCCCACCATCTTCCCCATCTCCAACAAAACCCTTTAATTTTTGCTTCCTGTAATGCTTTTCTTTCTCCTCTTCCAGTAATTATATTTAAAAGCTGTCCAAACCAAGTTAATATATTTAGAGCCAGCAATGATATCTTAAGGTGCTGGTTTTGACTAGGACAGAGACAGAGAAAAGGATAATGTTACTCATGGCAGCTCACATGGTGCAGCAGTGTGCCCACATGGCCAGAAAGGCCACTGGCATCCTGGCTTGTATTAGGAACAGTGTGGCCAGCACAACCAGGGATGTAATTCTGCCCCTGTACTCAGCACTGTGTGCAGTTCTGGGCCCCTCACTTCAAGAAAGATATTGAGGTGCTGGAGTGAGTCTGGAGGAGAGCAATGAGGTTGTAGTCAAGTGGGAGTTGGGCTCTTCTCCCAGGCAACTCGTGACAGGACGAGAGGGCAGAGCCTGAAACTGCATCAGGGGAGGTTTAGGTTGGATCTCAGGAAGCATTTCCTCACCGAGAGGGTGCTCAGGCATTGGGATGCACTGCCCAGGGAAGTGGTGGAGTCACCGTCCCTGGAGGTGTTTAAGGAGAGGCTGGATGTGGCACTTAGTGCCCTTGTCTGGCCCATGTGGTGGTGTTGGGACACAGGGTAGAGCTGATGATCTCAGAGGTCTTTTCCAGCCTCAATAATTCTATGATTTGGTGAGATTCTGTGCTTTGGATTTGTGATTAAAACAGAAAAGCTTGCACTTTTGCCCTTCCAATTCTCCTTCCATCCCACTGTGGGGATGGGCAAGCAGCTGTGTGGGGCTGAGCTGCTCACCAGGGTTAACACACACTATTTAAAGAACTTTGTTAGCATTAAATAGATAAACATATTTAAGGGCTTTTGTTTGGTTAGTTGGCTTGTCTTCCTCCTATAATTCACTAGTACAAAAAACTATATCCTCTATTCCTTCAAAATAGGAGTTCTGGACAGGATGGTGTTTGTTCGTGTTTCCTGCCAGCCTCCCGGGGAGGTCACCAGAAGGCTTATATATTACATACACTTTAAATAGAATATATATGGAGGTCTCCTTGAAGGGTGGTATCTAGAGATCGGACAAAAGCTAAAAAAAACACTGCTCCAAATTTAATAACCATCTTACTTTTCATGTAACCTTCTCTTCCAGCAAAGATGATTTCACAGATCATGGCTGTCATGGCTGTGGTAGGGTGTATAGTAATGACACAAGATTTTTCAAACTAGCACCTGACACGTGGCTTGTAATCTCATTATACCAACATGCCAAAGCCACTTGACAGCGAACAGCGTATGCACCATAAGTACGATTTTTTGAACATCTAATCACTACACAAAATCCTGTTTTCTGTAAATAAAGGCAGTATATAACTGAGTAGCTGCCTACAGAGCATAAACACCCACCATCAGCCACCACTCTTGCCACACTTTTCTAGCCCTATCCTATGCTTGTTAGCTGTCTAATGATTACCTCATACTGAGTAATGATGCCATTTGGATCCACAGGTTCCTTCCAGTTGAGGAAGATCTTATCTTCAAAAGGAGTTCCCTTCACGGACTTGGCAGGTATAGGGCCTGGCACTACAAACAAAACAGAACTATTAAAAATAGGAAATTCAAGAGACGGAAAAAAATAAAGAGATGACAGAACATCCTATTAAAGCTAAAAGTGAGCACAGGTCTGTCTTTATTAATATTCATTTGCATGCAAAAGGCACCAGCAGAGTATGAAAAAGCACTTCAAAGTGTATTTTGTCATTTGCAGTGCAGAGAGAGCATGAAGTTGAAACATTATCCCCACATATGGTTTTCAAAACTTCATGCAAAGTCAAATTGTCTTGTAGTATAGCCAGGGGAAACAGTTCAAGCTAGATTATGACTTCAGGGAACATCACTGAACTCTGTAATAAGCGTATCTTAGGACAAGGACTACACGGTTTTAAAATCCTTTAAAAAGAAAAATCAAAGGCAACGAAGAGCCCGTTATACAGTATCTTCCAAATGAGAGAAATGCTTACAGAATAGTTTTCAGGGACCCCTTCTTATGATTCGTTGTTTTAAAAGAAATCCTCATTTAAAGAGGGGGTTGGGCACGAGGCAAGCAGCCCTGCTCAGCTGTCACTTCTTTCAGCCACTGATGTGCTTGTGCTGCAGAAGGATCAAAACCGCTTACTTCAAATCTTTCCAATAAGAGACATTTTTAAAGCTTTGAACTGAACTGCACTAAGACGACCCAACTTTCTTATTTTAAACAGAAGCCAATATCCCTGGTGTAATAACAATTCTGAAGTGTCACCTCAGGTCTCTTTGCCTGAGTGATTCACAGTACCTGGTAATCCCATCAACACCAGGCAAGAGCACTTAGTTATCTCCCCTTTCAGCTTACAAGACATTTTTGCTACACATACAGTTCCTTTTTAACTGCAGCAGCTCACCTAGGTTTGAACACATACGTGCTGAAAAAAAAAAAGGTGATTCTGCAAGAGAGTGCCTGAAGAAACCCTGACCCCAAAGAAACATCCTCCTCACTAAAAAAGCCAAAGATGCCCAAATCTGCAGACTTTCAAGCTAAAATATTGCTTCTATTTAATATATTGACATGTATTTCCCTCCCCTTCTAAATCAGCCTGTTTTCTTCAATGCAACTCAGCGAGCCTTATGCATGACACTTCTTGGGTATTACTTACAAAAGTAGACTGAGGTTTTACAAAGTGTAAAAATAAATTAAATCCCGCTGAATTAAAGGAAGTGCCAGGAACTGTTCTAGTAGCACCAAGGAGTGAGTGGTCTGACCCAATAGTGGGAGTTATTTCAGTCTACACAGAAGCTATAAATGATGATCTGACCCTCGATACAAACAATATAATTTGGCATGTTAAAAATAAATTAACAGTCAAAAAAACTCAAAAGTAAATGGATGAGAGCTTCAGAGAAACTGTTCATCCATCTGTCAAACAAAGACTTAGGAAAAGTTAACTAAAATTCTACACTGCTGCTTTGCTTCAATCTCCTGACACAGACTGGGCAGTAGTTGAAGGCTGACATGCCATGACAGCCCCTGTGTGCTCTTCATGGTATTGAGAGACTTGCTGTAGCCATTGCTTTGTTTTTCCTGAGAAAGTTCTACTGGTTTTCTTCTCTACATCTTAAATGAGGTATAAATATACCCTCATGTACACATTTTCCCTGGAAGATGCATGCACATGTTTTTGTGTGCGTGCACACATGTACCTTTGTGTTTGGGAGAGAGCACAGGAATACACAGAGGCATGTACACAGAATATAAAATTTGACATTAATGCATGCTAGAACATACCAGGCAGAAAGAAAACAGACGTAATGGCTCAAAACCCTTGCAAAATACTTATTGTGTGGTGCTTTTAAAGAACATGTTTAATATTCAGTTGAAACTGGGTGCAGGGCTCTACGTTTGAGGGCTGCATAAAACCTTCTACATTTTCTGTTTAAACCCCCAAGTGGGAGAAGCCTCTCAGCTCATCACATCACATGACTGTGCTTTCTTCTCCTGCAACATAAAATTTGTTGCAGCAGCATCAATGTTAAACTGACTGGAACTGCAGATCCCAGTTCGTGTCATGCATCAATTCCCACTGGCATGGGAAGGGCACAAAACCAGAAGCCAGCACAGCAATGAGCAGCTTGCTGGGAATATCTCAGTAAAAATAAGGTCAAAAAGTAAAAGAGAACTAGTGTCTAGAGAAAGAGAATTATAAGTCCCACAAACCTCATCCACCCCCACAAATTCACCAGAAATGAAGCTTGGAATCAGCTTAAATTATTTGAGAACTCAACTGGAATTGAAACAAAGAAACAAATAAAAGTTCAAATGCCTAGAAGAGGAATATAAATTATCTTTAGTTTAAAGGACACATTTTGACGGGTCGGAAGTTGTTTTTTTCTTCAATTTTTCAGTTCAACTACGTTGAAAACATCTTTTGATTACAGAGTTTTAAAAAACAGGCAAAGAGAAGTAAGGAAAAAGAAACATAGGAGCAAAGGAAACTGCTTAAAGAACAGAGTATTTGTGAACAGGTCCATGGATTCATAAGTCAAGTTAGTCAAAATAATGCCTAAATGTCCTCAATTGTGTTTTTATGTCTTTGTTTTCAGGCTAGCATTAGTTACAAACAGAAATTTAAAAAAGGCTGAAATTAGTAAAAAAAACCCTCCATAAAACAAAAAAAACCCACCAATAAAAACAACAGCAAGGTAACCCATTGGTGACAATATGAAGGCTCAACCTGCATCTCTCCATGTAAGGCAGTCATTATTGCCTATTCCCTACAACTCCAAGCAGGACTCTAAGGACTTAAGAAATACCTTAAACTTCACCTTTCCAAAGCAGTGTTAAGAGCCTTCCCTTTTATAGGATATTAGCAAGTATACTGCTGAAAAACAGGCAGGTAAACACCATCCTTGTGCCGATAAAAGGTTTTCTTCAGGCTCGTGTGTGCATCTCCAGAAGCCCCATCGCTCATCACAGCACCTCTTCGTTGCCTTCTCAACTCCCATTCTTCTTCCTGTGCGAGCTCTCGCTCTGCGCCTTGGACTAATGTACAGTCTATACTAAATCAAAACACTCAAGACTACTACAAGTGCATAATAATGTGAAGTATGTTACTTAAGATTCCCTATGAATGGCCATGTATTTGAATAATTCAAAAAATATAAGTAGCTGTTAGAGGAGGTGGACTCAGATCTTCCGGCCTCCGCACTCTCTCTTTAAAAAGATTCTGGTCCCATTGATTTTCTTTCTATCTGCTGACCTTGTGAAGGATGACCCCACCATCTCTCAGTTGACAACAGCAAACGCTTTCTCCTTCACATGCATTATTCTATGCTAAACTTCCAACAAGTCAAGGTTTACACTTATCCGAAGAAGTAAAATCCCTTAGGTAGGTTTAACTGCACGGTTTTCAGAAGAGATTTTGAACTTAAGCAAAAAAAAGTATCAGTTTTCCTTTAAAAGAATATACAAACCTAAAATGCATGTGTATAGAAAAGTAACATAAAACAAATTCAAAGTGATTTTCAGCAAGATATTATAGTGGAAACACCACAAGCTCTTCTTTCACAATTTACATGCATCTCCAGAGCCCTTTTAATGAACCTATATATTCATACAGTGAATAGCTGCTAATCTTTTCTTCTATATACATGTCGGATGGTAGACTTTTATAAATACTACGCATAATAAAAGTACAAACCATCAATCTGACATCAGACCAATTCATTTTAAAGCAATATATTTGCACTGAATTATGTCACAGTCACAAATAAATTGTTATTCGCAGTGTCACCTAAACCTTGTTCTACACTAACTTAATGGGAAATTTATATTACAATGCATTACTTCTAGAAGAACAACATATTAACTGACACCGACCACAATAAAAATGAATTTATATTGCTTCAGTTTTCCTGCTACAAAATACTAAAAGTGCATGTAAACAGAGTATTTTTATCATTATTATACTCTGTGAAAGGTGTGCAGAGTAGTACTATGCTATATGGTAAACGCTATGTGCAGATATATGCATAGTTATACTGGGAAAAATTCCTCTGTGGTACTCAAAAAGCAAAGCGTATCAGTAGCAAATTTAGAACCTTTCTCTGAAGGCAGATGCTCATTTTCGGGAGATTGTGACAGTGAAGCCCCTCTACATTCTAAAAGTTACAAACAATTAAAATGGCCCACCTTTCCATTGGCTTTTTTTGAGGTATATACCATTTTAAGTATGCTTTGTTACAACCTGAGACTAAGACTTAAATCAAAGCAAATTTTACATAATTAAAAGAAAAAAAAAAACCAAACAACTAATCAGAACTGCCATCACTAGTCTTTACCATGTGAGTATTTACACCAAAGGTGGCTACAAAAACAACTTCTGTGGAAATCAGTCAAGCTGCAGCATTCGCAGCCCAGAACACAGTGCCACTGAGAGCTGTTGAAAAGAAAACTTTGTGCAAACAGTCTCCTTTGGCACATGTGCTCTTTGGCTAATGATCGCTCCCCAGGCAAAAGTCCACAGCTCTGCACAGGTCTGTGTCACCCACCTGTGGCAATGGCAGTACTGCACGGGCACTGACCTCCTCATACCTCCAACAGGTCCCCATACCTTCCGGCCTATATAAAATTAGTAACATAACAAACATAAATGCTTACGGAATCACAGAATTGTTGAGGCTGGAAAAGACCTCTGAGATCATTGGGTCCAGCCTATGACCCAACACCACCACATTGGCCAGACCACAGCACTAAGTGCCACATCCAGCCTCCCCTTAAACACCTCCAGGGACGGTGACTCCGCCCCTTCCCTGGGCAGGGCATCCCAGTGCCTGAGCACCCCCTTCGTGAGGAAGTGTTTCCTGAGATCGAACCTAAACCTCCCCTGACACAGTCAATTTATCAAGCAAGCTGACAGAGGCTAGCCAGTCTCAGCAGTGGCAGCTGCAGATATGAGATCTGGACTTGCTGAATTTGGGGGGACACACATCTACCACAGTATCTTGCTTAAAGCTCTTCTACATGAAATACCGAAGTACTCTTAATTTCTGGGATTTGGAAACTTTTCTCCACGTCAGGGTGAAATAACATCACACACTCACGTACCTTTTTAAAAACACACAAATCAATACTAGGAGAGTGCTGTCAGCCTGCACCGGCTTGGGAATAACTGGAACTCATGGGCCCAGGTGTCAACCCTCATTCCACTGCAAACTGCTGAAAAAGCTGCTAATTCTGGCCTATTTGCCGGCATCATTATGTCAAACACTTCATTTCAATGAAGAATCTCATATGCAATATCACGTTTTCAGCTATAAAGCTTCTAACACAGGTATCTAAAGGAAACGAAAGCAGGAAGTTATTTCAGCCAGGGTAAATAATTCTGTGTTTCAGGGCCAATTTTTCCTGGGCTATTAATATAAAACCTAGCTTGTATTTCTAGTCTCTGCAATACCTTAAAACAGCTTACTTCATTTCTCATTTGTTAAGTGTAAGCTTAGAAAATGAATCTCTGCTACTAATTTCAATATTTTTCTTACTTTCTCACAGAGCAACACGTGTTCACATCACTTTCTGCAACCACTTTTTCTTTCTCTCGATGATAGGCCAATAGCAAATCTTACCTAGCATCTGAAAAAAAGAACTGGAGCTATTTTCGCAAGCTGAAGTACAAACAGGTTGTCCCAGGCCCCTTTTACCAAAGGCAGTAGGTCAGTTATAATCAGTTTCAGTTCACTGCTCCCAAAGACATAAAACTTTTTCCCTCATTTGGTTATACTGACACTAAACTTTGCCTCTGCTCATGACACATAGGTCACCAGTCTCCCTTTTTGGTCAAGGGCTCAGGTCAAGACCTTTAGCAGTGGCATTTATGGACAACTTCACATTTCAACTTTTATCTCTTAGTCATGGGTTTCTCCTTATTAAGTGCAATCATTTGCAATTTTTTCCCAATAGGATTAGTACACTGGCTTCACTGGACATCCATGCACATGTCACTCATCTACATTTTCTGAGACAGTTGGCCATTTCAAGCAATCTTTGCAGCCCTCCTTTTCCACATCAGACATACTGCCTGAGCACTTCTCTGCATTAACTTTACTCCCAGGTGGGCTACTTTTGTTACTTTTACAATGCTACTAGAGTTTTATATCTGTGTTTTCCCAAAGCTCCTTGAAGTATTGCTTGCTTGTTTGTTTCCTTTGACTGAAGTGTATTTTCTATCTCCTCCTTCCCCCCTCTGCCAATATTTTCCTGAGGTGCCAGAACAACTTGAAAAAGCACAAAGGAAAAGTGCTTCTCATATCAAATAGTGGATGGAGAAATATACATATGTATTTCTCTTTGTAAAGACAACTTACAGCCCTATTATCAAACACAGAAGAATACTAAATGTTAACAATTTTAAAAAAAACGTCCCTCAAAGTTGGTGGGAGGTATTTCCTCTTCACACATTCAGAAAGCACACTAGATATTTAACCTTTTTAATTTTTTTGGCCGCTAATTATAACATTTCTCCCCTCCTCTGCTGTTTCCCAGAGTGGTGAGCCTGCTGGAGTTTTCCCAGGAGCATGAGTAATGCTTGGACAGTTGGTGTCCTAACCCTGCGTCACAGCTCTAGATATGTGTGCACAGAGCTGAATGAGCCATACTCTCTGAAAGATCAGGGGGCCTCGTTTGTGCCCAATGAGCGTGTCCTTTGGCTCAGAGCAAAGCTTCAGTATACTTTAAGTCCCAAAATGGGTACTTATCCTATTCCAAGTGATCTTTTTCAATTAGTTGTTTGCCTGCTGCTAGCTGACACACTCCCTTACTAGTTATAAAACCATCGAATACTTTGAGCTTCACGATTTCCCTTCTCTGTAGCCGTTCTCTCAGAGCTAATATCACTACTCCTGTTAATCCACTGCTTTTTGTGTCTGTTTCCAATTAAAAATCAAGGAAGCATTTATCTGCTTTAATCCCATTCACCATCCGCTGCTCTTAAAAGGGTCCCTCTGAGTTCGCAGCACCCTTGTGAACAGGCAGCTCTGAGAACGCGTGCACGCTGCTGATTCATGCCAAGCGATAAATTCACTGCTCGTTCTTGTATTTTGTTTGAAATGCTGATCATCTCTGCCCAGCATGTATGCATCCCTAGACTGTGTGAGCCTTCCTCCTTCTCCTTTATCAAATCCTTCAAACACTGTGCATCTGCTATACAAGCAGGGGAAGCAGCGAGTCCCTGTTGCGGCACAGATAATGCCGAGTGTCAGGGAATTCAGAAGACCTTTCTCCCAAATCTTAGTGACGGTTTAGTAGCTCCTTAAAGTGAAAGATGGTATTTCACCTGTAAAACACTGACCAGTTTCTTTGTTTTCATCTTCTTCTTGCACAACTTGTTTAACAGTGTATTACTCAAGGGCTTAATTTTTATGTGGAATACAGTTCTTTGCAAATCACTATAATATAAAGATTAATTCCATCTACTCAAATTAGATAGAAATATTTAAACCCACCAAGTATTCAGATCTAATTTTGGTAAGAAAGGAGGCTATTTTCAGACTGATACTCCCAGGTTTGCTTTCTTGTAGATACTGAATTACAAGCTATTAAAACCTTCATTTGTCAGTCATGGCTCCAAAGGTCTGAAGCACAGCTTCCGAATCGTACCCTATTCTTCTACTAATTGTTTCCTGAGTTAATTTTCCTCCTGGTACCATATACTGTTCAGTTATCATTCGCCACCCTGGGAGGTCTGGCCCAGTTATGCAGCGTTATATAAATGTGAACCTTTTTGAAAAGCAACCAAAGATCCTCGCGGTCTCATGCCAGAGCTCTGCAAAAGTCTGAGATCCTCTGCATTTAGGGAATCCCAGAAGTTCAAATATGTGTAAAGCTCCTAGCAGAAGTGAGGTGGTGAAATGACAGAAGAGGTGAGCTGAAGGGAAAGATTAAAGCAAAACAACAGGAGGAGAGGAAAGGGACAGAGAGCTGGAAGCTTGGGGAAGATGGACAAAGCAACAGAAAATGGGGCAAAATGGTAAATACAGAGAGACAATAACATGTGGGGTTAGACACCTTTAACACCACGTCTACAAAGTTTTGCTTGATTAGCAGATCTTTGTAAGAAAAAAAGGCATTGGAAAGAATGCTGCACTACAGAAAAGCTAACAAAAAGTTAATTATCTCTTCTTGTCATCCGGAGTTTAAAAAGTTTCTATTTATGAAAAATACACAAGTGCGTAGTTTCAGATAAGCATGTAATCAGTGACTATTTCTAATTAATATATTTGCAAAACTGTTGGAAAAAACTCTGATCCCTCTGTTTACCTCCTCATAAATAAATGACTGATAATGCCCCCACCATGTAATTACCATCATGCTCATTCTACAAACCCTCCAAAAATCATCGTTACAATGAGGTTACTTCTGAACACATGTGTGAAATATGTGGGACACAGACTCGTGTCTTTCTGCAGCTTTCATCTTCTTAGTCTGAGTCCCATTTTAGGCTGCAAACTACTATTAAAACACTTTCAGACAGATACTTGATGACTTTGACATGGGGCTAAACTACACGCATTTACTAACTTCAGGACTCAGTTTACTATCAGTATGAGAGCTCAAGGAGGGACAAAGGTGTGAACACAGCTTTGATCCTCCGAGATGGCTGAAAGGCCTCCATACTGCACACATTGCTTGCATGCTCTGTAATTTGAAATACATGACAAAATGGACATAAATGTTGAAGTAAACCAGTAACGCTCAGTTATAAAGCTGCATTTCATTTCCAACAGTCTCACTGAGCAGAACTCACAAGAGGCAATTTTCAGGTCACAAGCACTATTACCACCAGTGTGTCTAGGTACCTTCTAAACTCTATTAATCCTGTCTTGAAAACAACATCTGCCTGAAGTAGTTTACCTTAGCAACTTCTGTTCAGTGGGTGAGGCTTCTTCTACAGTATGGTACCTCTGACACCAAAGCTGAGCCTGAACAAGTTTATGGATAGCACACCGGTCTGCTAGCTTGAGCCAAAAACGTGCCTTGTGTGCATCATTTTCCATGAATAATCCACAATAAACCCAGAAGACAAAATAAACATACTTTACTCCACTATTGACAAGCACCACTGTAGTGACCAGCGCCCATCTCTGCACATCTAACTAGATAAAGGCTATCAGAAACCATAAACTTTCTTGAAAACTCAGTTAAAAAGATACTTGTTTTCTTTGGACGTAACAATATTACTATTACTTTTCTTTGTTTTTTTTTGTCAAGGAAAATAGCAACCACAAATATCTATAATATAAACAGATATGGATTATACTTACAACCAACTTTATAGTAAAGTAATGCTAAGTTTTGAATTGCACTGAAATATTCCAATTCTGTACTTGTCAATAAATCTTCCTGTGATGCACCTCTGTCTCTATAGCTCTCTACAGCTCCTCATATTTGACCTATTTCATACACTGTTTTCTATTCTTTATTGCAACAGTAAACATATTACTCCTCCATTTCTTGTAAAATTGAAAATATATGGCAAAAAAGTGCTATCAGATTCTAAACTTGACTGCTGTCCATGTATAAAGCTACACACTCTCCTCCATTTTATAGGCAAACACACTACCTTTTTCATTTTTATCTTCCTATGTATCTACAATCTTACGTTAGTCCAAGTCCTTTTTTTGTTATTGAGGGCAGATTCTATTTTCATTTTGTCGTTGTTTAATGAAATCTAAATATAAGAAAAAGAAACTAAAATGGTTCTTTATTACCACATTTTAAATATCGTTAAAATAAAAATTGATTTTTTTCCCTACTCTCTTTTAAACCAAAATTCATAGCCTAACCGCTGAATATCACCATTAACACCTATATCTATTCTTTATCTCTTCACAGCTAAGGTAAATTCAACTGTCATGTCAATGAAACTTTATCAAAAGCATTTTAAAGAGGAATCATAGAATATCTCAAGTGGGAAGGGAACTATGAAGTTCCCTGAGTTTAAGTCCCAAATTATTAGAATAACACTTTAGTCTGATGGGTGGCTTTCAAACAGTTAACAGATACCACATACTGTAACCTGCAACTTTAATTATCGATCAAGTATATTTGCAGTAGAGGTTTTAAATCTTGAAGAGTCTTTAAGGATGGAACTCAATATTTAAATATAAATTTACAGAATTAAATTAATTTTCAAATACTACACCTAATACCGTGAAGAAGCCTTCATGTAACTCCACCACATGTTTCTTGTCATCTGTGTTAGAAGATTTGTGGAATGACTGGGAAGCCACCCTCCTCCTTCTTGCAAGAGAAAGATTGAGTTTGACTTGCATTACATGGACAATTTGGGCTATATATGCAGGGTGACAGCTATAATACTTTTAAAGCTATTTTAGGGCTAATTAATACATTAATAGAAGAGAACGTCCATTCTTCAGGCCCCATATGGTAACACACAAAGTCATTTCCTTCCACCTGTCTAGACTGGACTTGGATGTAATTTCTGTAACAGCACTTATGCCTACCGTCTTCATCTGTCTGGATAATGGTCTCCTCGCTCTCCTTCCTTCCTTCTGGGTTGGTTAAGATCATTTTGAGGCTGACATTCGTGTAGGGAGGCAGGTGATCCACAACGTGCTGGGGAGCTTTGGGGTCCATGTCCAAGCAGTCTGCCTTGCTCTCGTTGTGTCCGCAGAAGTAGTGGTAGCATATAGTGACGTTAAAAGTGTGGCAACGAGTGATGTTATAACCCAGAGATTCCCAATCCACAGCGATGTGTCTGGCCTGTATCTCCGCAATCTTCAGTGTTTTTGGTGTTCTCATAGGTTCTAGAAAACAGAATACAATGAAGAAAAACATAGTTAAGGTTCTTCATACCTGCACTGAACTGTAACTGGTAGATGATGCCTCCAGGAATGTGAAAGCAAAGGAGATACCCGACAGACTTATTACCAGAGGAGGTATCATCCTTTGTACAAGCATCCTGAAGGAAAAAACTGTCAGACTCTGTTTTTTTTACTTCATTCTTCTTCAGCCTCTCTTTGAAGGTTTCAATCAGTGATTATGACTTTGTAACAGTAAGAAAAAGAATTGTTAATTAACAGTGCAACAATTCAAAGAAACTGAGAATACAGGCAGCAGATGCAAGAAGAGTGACCAAAAGGCAACACAGCTGTCACTGCTGGCTTCCCTTCTTGATTTCCTCCTTTACTTTTTTTTTTTTTACCTGTGTAAATTAGGTAATACATCATAGTGGTAAAGAGTCAACATTCACTACACTACAATTTATCATGTCACCAAGCAATGTTGTACACTAATTATACTAATTACCTTACTAAGCTAGCAGTTACAAAAAGGACATAGATATTAATTAATGTTTATTATTGTAGTAATGAAGTTATTCATTTGAGCAAAAAAACCTCTCATAACTAGTACCAAAAAGGCATTCGGATATTCCCATTGTGTCCCACTTCTTTTGGATCCTGCAAACTTTGCCTGGACATTGCTCTGAGCTTGTAATCTCTGACCTGTTACCCAAGCTCAGCTGCTCTCCATACACGCGTTTCTACCAGCAGAGTACACGATGCTCCCCGAGCTGTCATCAATCTTTCATTGTCTCTCTAGTGCATTCATTCCTCATGCAAGACTAACTTTTATCGTTGAACTTAATTAAAATGATTACACAATGAAAATCATGACCATGACTATATATACTAGAGTTTCACTGGAAATATACCAAGGGGATCTTTATACCCTGCTAATACAACCTTTTTCAACACAGAAAATAAAGCCTGCTGTAGGTCCAGCTTCAGCCTCATGTCCTTGCTGCTGTAAGGTCAAAACAGTCCAGACGATTCAAGGAAGTGAAATACAGGATTTCTCTTTCTGAGCGTAACAGTTCTTTGTAACTTGCACGTATGCAACAAGAGTCCCAACCAGGCTAACAACCAGCCAAAAGCACAGATGGTACACTGAAATACAGAAATGTGAATCAGTGTAATCTATTCAGCATGTAGTTTGCCAGACAAACTGCAAACATTTAGTTTCAAACATCAAAATAACTGAATTCTAAATATAACATAAAGGTATTCCTAGTAACATGATGAGTGTTAAGGATTAAAAATTGTTTCCACGTTCTATCCTTCCCTTTCTGGATTTTGAACAAGTGTGTTCCCTTTGCCCTTAAGTACTGATATATATATATATATATATAAAAAAAAATACAAACGAGTAAGTAGACTTCCTGGGCAGTAGCTTTCTGAACATATTGTATTCTGTGACAATAGAGATCTGAAGCTGAAAGATAGCATTGAAAAGGTCCTTGAGAGATAAGAGACTTAAAAAGAAGGAGGGGAAAAAAAGGTTTTTATAGAGTAAACAATGGCTGATGCTCTAGCAAGTACAGACAGGTGTGAGTCAGTCATTTTAAAAAAAAAAAAGTAGCAACACAGTGGATCTATTGAAAGAGCTGGTAAGAGTCTTCAAAGAATTGGTATTTCCTGCAAATGCTTAGAAAAACCGCAAGCACACTCACATGTCACAGAGGAAGAAAATTGCTAAGAGAGAAAAAAATAAATATATTATCATCCTTTTTCTCATATGAATGACAGTGAAAAATCTAGTTATACATACTTTGATTTAGAGTTTGACGACCAAAAGAGTAAACATATCCTTCATCAATGAAATTTTGTATTATAGGCTTATTTTTCCTTCAAAACGGGAATGATTCTTCTCATTTTAATAATTTCCTTTTTATCCACTAATCCAGGTTGTGTCTTCAACCACCCACACCAGAGACAGAATTCAAACCTGCATTTAAAATTTATTGCACCCTCTAAAATAAACACAAAGAAGTAGATATTGCCTGGCCATGAAAGCTGAAACTATCTATGTTTGAAGCCAACTAATCAGTAGCAGAAAGTGCACTACATTTTCATCTTGTTTCTTTCATGACAAGACTTAAACTGTGTTCACACTATAGCACTTCCAAAAGAGAAGAAAAAAAAAAAAAAAGCTTTGTTAATCTTAAAGAAAAATTATTTTACAATGCTATGCAAATTTTACAAATGTGTCACAGTATCAGAGGAGATACTGAAAAGCATTCTTTATTCACCTGTCAAAAAGGAAAGAATGAAAGACAGATTGTGATCTCGCTTTCTCACAACTATTCCCTTCTTTGGCAGAAATTAAACAACTTCTGCAATATTGAGATGGTAATTAAAGTCTGCAGAGTCTCTCAACAGCTTTGGTAAAGTCTGCCAACTGTCCCACTGCTCCTAAAATGATGCTTTAAAAACACAATTTTACTCTCGCCTCTGGGCAACATTCGTCTCAGGGATCTCGAGAGGTAAAGACCAATTGTTTTAAACTACCACACCACAAAACCTCCATCTGTAACACCTCAGTAGAAAGCAATCTTCGAATAATTATTTTTCTCAGATAAAACACTATTGAATTTTTGAGTAGGCTTCCCAAAGATCAACATCTCATTAAGACTAACTTTTTTTCTTGATAGGAGCAAAAAGAAGCGTTCATCTGCCATTTTTCCCTTTCTCCATAACACTTTGGGGTTTGCATTTTGCCAACACATTTCATTAACCCTACTGGGATTTAATTTCAATTTATGCATTCTCTTCTGATCTCTGGATACTTTTTCAGCTCTACTAATCCCAGTAAAATCAATTTGCAGCTTCTCTTCCCCACTGTTGTTTTCTCACCCTTCTTCTTTCAGTCCTATCTGGAACTTTTCTCCAAAATACACATTCATTCCCATGACTTCTCACTTCTTGTTGTATTACTCATGTCAAATCTGCACCCTGTGCCAAAGAGGGAAAAAAGACGACTCTCTCAAAATCTCTGTTTATTTCTTAACCTATCAGCTTGAGTTTCAATAATAATGATATGAAGCACTTAATATTTTTCCAACATTAACCTACCTCTGTGAGACAGGTAAATCATACTAATCCTTTTCTCCAAGAATAAAGAGACACAAAAAGTTTCATAGCTTTGTTCAAAGCTACAGTGTGATTTATGTCCAGAGCCAGAAGAGTACTGAATGGTACCTAGATTCCAGGTCACCAGCGTTCCAGTCACCAGACAGCACCGGTAAGCAGCAGCAAAGGAGAGAGATCACTTTCAGTGTATTTTCTTATGCTTCCACAGAAATGCTAACTCCAATCTCCAAGTCTAGTTCTTTTTTTTTCAAAAGAGGTTCGGCAGATTTTCTGAGAACAAACTTGAAAAAGCATAACAGTGCCTAGACCCTAAACTGAATATCTGAGCATAAGGACAAGTTATCTGAAAACCAATAGTTTGGTTCATTCTTTTCAAAAAGTTTCTTGTTTGAGAGCTTGAAATTTGAGTGAAAGAGCATATTTTTTGCATTAAATCTTGTATTTAAAAATATTTTTTTGGGGGAGGGCTTATTCATAATTATCCTTTAAGCCTTTCTCTCCAGCAGAAAATCAATGTAAGACTGGAAGAAGCTCCTTGTGGTGACAGCAGAAAGTACTCAGGGCTTCTGCTGTTGCAGGAAATTCAATATCCTGTGACTGTATCAGGCTCCTAGACATGAATCTCCTGACTGGCAGAGTCACATCCTCCAACAGAAATACGTCAACAAGGCATATGGTGGCGATGGCAGGGCTGACCTTCAGATCCTCCTGAGCCCCTCTGCTGATGGCAGGCTCCCTTCTGCCAGACCCTTCCTGCCCATGGCGCTGCCACTACGACCTCTGCCCCATTCCCACCGTTGCTTACGTCCAGTTCTCTCTCTGCCCTTTGCTCTCAGTACCTGGAAATACTCAGGTCCATTGCCTTCCTCCTCCTCACCCTCCCTTTATCTCTTGGCAAACGAATACTACCAAGTGCTCGCTGACTCAGATCCCTCATCTGATCTGATTGTTTCTACTCTCACTGAACCAATTAAAGCCAGAGGCAATGGGAGAATATCAAACGAAAAGAAAAACACAATAAAAGAGATCTCTATCCTTACATGGATTACTAAGTCCTCATTCCTTATCCAGAAACTGCATTAAGTAAAAGAATTACATGTGCGTGGCATTCACTCGCAACAATTTATGGATCAAGAAGATTTAACCCAACTTTATAGGATAAAATAAAGAACAGCTTTAGTAATTCTCCAAAGATTAATAATCCAGGTATAGATGGCAAAAGAGACAGAACCTGTTGACCCCATACCACCTCTCAACTGAAGGATGATTTAATAAGACGCTGTAGATAATAGATAAAATGAAATTCAATTTCTTTGGTGCTTGATAAGCAACACATGATACGACAGGTCAATATTGGAGCCTCTTTGAAGAGATTATCTTCACTTACACAGAGATGGCAGAGAAAACAAAAGCCTTTACAGTTTTAGAAACAGAAAGGTGAAAGCACGCATTTCCTCCAAACTTACTCTTATGATAATAGATATTACCCGCTGCCAATCAGAGACAAAGAGATGTCCTAAAGTTCTGACAGAAATCCCATTAAAGGAGGCTACTAAAGCATGGCAAGTCCTTTGCTTTTGCTGCCTTTCCTCAGAAATCCTAAACCTTGAGTACAAGACACAGATTTATTTCCACCTATCTGGCAGGGGCAGGCCAGCAGACACAACACATATTTGTTCACATGAAATGGAAAACAATCAGACAAATTTTAAGGCACAGATATTTCAGATAAAGACAGTGCTTCTCGAACAGCAGTCTATAATACTGTCTATGTATACAATTCTTTAATTGGCGTTGGCTTTTGGATCCTTCCCCTGTCCCCCTTGAACTCTGGAATGGCATTACACTGTGGAGCTGACTTCACATTTCTGCTGTAACCACACTGACCGAAATTCATAGCAAGTTCAAGAGTGACCCAGGTCACCAGCATTAGTGACACAGGAGGCGAAAACTAACTGGACTTGGAGAATGAGATAACGCATAAATTTACATAAGGTTTGAGGGAACTGCAGAGAGATGTGGGGCTTATATTAAGTAAAAACTCTGACATGCAAAAGCAAATGTGTGACAATTATTACAGAAGTAGAGTAAATTTGGTTTAAGATAGTAACTCTGTAATTTACAACAGAGTATTTCTCACAGAATTTCCTCTAATTATCTCGGATGTATGTTTTAAAACAAAAATGACACAGAAAAAGAAGTCTTAATTTTTCACTAATATTCTCAGTCTGGAATTCCCCAGATTTTTCTTCTACAAAAACATGAGCCTCTCTGTCCTGTGGCTTCTCCTGACCTTTCCAGGATAGGTCTCTTCTTGGCGTGTGGGAAATAAAAGAGGATTATTCTACACTGTCACTGTGGCTCCTGCTGCTTCCTCAGTTCATGCAAGGTCTTAAAAAAGTAAAATGTTCCCACAACTGAAAAAAAATAAAGTAAAAAAAAATGATACAGTCCTGCTGCTATAAAAAAAAATCTTCTAAAAAAAGATTGCTGATAAGGGCATGGAAGAATTGTATTAGTGAGCAACACTGAAAGAAGCACAACCTAAACCAGAATAGCTGTTAAATGTGCAAAGAGGTTGTTCATTTCAGTCGCATTACTCTCGGTTATCACTTTCGTTATTAGTGAACAATGAATCATGAAGAAAGGTTTTATATAGATACTAATTTCCCTCACATCATAAACTTGGTCGAGATTGCTGCATATGGAAGTTGAAAAGGACTGGGCTAGAGAAATGTATTTCCTCAGACAATCCAAGTCTGAGCAAGAACCACTTGCATCAACCACGATCACATCGGCACTTCTGTAAGGGATGTGCTGGCTGTCAAAGGAGCATTCTCTAACTAACTTATGAACAAAGATAACAAAAATCCCTCAGTGAGGCTGAGCTGTCCTCGAACAGCCATGATGAAACCCCCGTGTTTCAAGGACTATTAACCTACAAATCCAAAAGAATTTATTTCAGATTAACTCCCAATAACTCCATTATTTAACAATATGATGATAATACAGGAAGATCCATCTAATTCAGACACCCCAAGAATGCCACGCATTTCAGTGTTACTTCCTTTAACAAGTGTGCCTTTACGACAGAATAAATCTTGTAAACTCTATTCAAGTTTCTTGTCCACAACTCCAGCAGTTTTTTTGACCATTTCTAAGTGGAGTTAAAGGCCAGCTTAGAGTTAAGGCAAAACTCAATTAACAGCGCTGGCCTCAATCCTTTAACAACTACTTAATGACAGTTCATGAACTACTGATCTTCAGTCAGCAACTCCTTCCTATCTACTTATGAGTATTCCAAGCCAAACCCACACAACATTGTACTACCACCTGGATCAATATAGTCTTTTCATATGTTATTCCAGATATTCCAGTGTTGGGAGTATCTGCATGCCCTAATACTCAGAACACAGAGAAACTAGGGCACGTTAAGCATTAAGAAATGGTGAACATCAAAGAAAGAGAAATCAAATGAAGTTGACAGAAGTCATATAATTTGAAGTAATTTCAGCAGTCTGACAGAAAATGAAAAATTAACAGGTACGTACGTATTCCTAAAATAAAAATCAAAGGGATTACTGGGCATCTCCTTTCTCAGATGTGTAACACATACAGAATCCAAAACAAATATGGATGCAAACACAAAAAGAAACCACTTTGTGTGTATTTGTAAGTCCTTCTATTTGTCATGTGAAATATGGACAGAGAATAAATGAAACAATGGCATTTATACTGTACTAGCACTACACATTTATTTTGTTGCAAACAAAGGTTATAATGCAATTGCATAAAAATCTATGAGCTTTTTCTCTTTTCACTTCATTTAGTGACTGACTTATTAAGCCAGTTTACAAATTTCTTATTGACCACATACCACAGGGAGCTGAACAAAACATAGGAATTATTACATAGATAATCAGCTGTACCACACTAGTTTCAGTAGCAATGAGGGAATATTCAATATATTTTAGGACATATCTTTCTGGATGCAAAATATAGCTGTCTCTGCTTCAGAGGCATATAAAGAGATTAACAGAATTGCACTACTAAAAATTATTTGCCCATTCCCTCTTGATAGTATGTTTACTCTACTGCCTCCGTGCATGATTAACAGTTTGTGCATCCTCAGCATGTAATCAATAGCTGTGGAGTCTTGTATTAGCTTTAGAGATTAGACATCCCTTGATAATAAATGCCATTGATTTCTTCAGTTTAGCTTAGCTGCAGAAATCCACTTTTCCTTTTCTTTTTACTTTTTTTTTTCTTTTCCCTCCTCTGAGTTTAAATTAAAAGGAGATATATAGACTAGGAGGAGAGAGGAAAAGCTGGCATGACCTCTTTAAGCTCATGTTCTGCAGATGAACAAAACCTACCTGGTGGTGTAAAACATGAATCACCATGTCAACAAGCATCAGACTGCAAGAGTAAACACAGGGGAAGCCTGACATTACAAAATTCCTAGGAAACCTGTCCAGGATGGTAATGGTGAAGTTCAATTGTGTGAAATCAGTTACAAAACTAGAAGTGATGTGGAAAAAAAAATTAACCTTTGACTTAAATATTATTGGCAAAGATATATTAAATCAGAATGGAAGACTCATCTTCTACAACAATAACAATTATAAAGGATATATTTAAAAGTATATGCAATAGGTATTTACACACACACACACACACTTTTTTACCCACCTTAGCAGTGAACTTAACCATTTGATATTAAGAAAGCATTTACAAACGTTTAGTTAAATATAAATTACCAGTTTGCTTAGATGATACATTTTCCATTTCTCTCCAATGCACATTCATAAATATATTTTTATGGTTTTGTTTACAAACAATATATTTGGGATCTTAGGATGTTATGAGTGTTAAGCAAACTGCCTCGGTTAGCGAGAACAAGCAAAACAAGAGTTTTCTATGGATATTTTTAAAGCTTCGGTTCCTTTCTCCTGTACATTAAAATTTCAGTCCTCCCAAGTTAGACAGCACAAATATCACCATATGAAATGAAGTGACCAAATGAGGAACACAGTCTACAATGAATAAATAGTAAGCACAGAAGAGGGACTCAGACTGTGAATAAAGTTAGTGCCACATTCTCCTCCGATGATGATGAACTGGAAAATTCAAGCAGTAATCACGATACTCACCTAAAACTTTTACATATATCTGTGTGTCTACACACGTGCCAGGTTTGTACAGTAAAACTCAGTAGTAACTGTATGCTGCACTGCGCTCTGGCCCTTTCCCTTTCACAAATGCAAAATGTGTCAGTATATATATCATCCTATGTATATATCATATTGCAATATATATCTCTCATATAATGTATATGATAAACCTTGGCTGAAACAAAAATCCATGAAGTGGCTTAAACCAAGAAATGACACTGTATCGTATGATAAATCTGTTGTCTGTCTCTTGTCCAGTTAACGAAACAATTTGGCATTTATCTTTTTTTTTTTTTTTTTTACATCAAACGTCCAAACTTGGGATTTCTGTTGTATAGAAAAGCTTTCTTTAAACACTTGGAAATTTACACAGTAAATTGGCTTCATTTCCTTCTGTGATTCATATAAATCTAAAAACATAAATTGAAAATAAAGGAAGACTTGTTTTCTTCATAAATGCAATCAAAATTTAGCCTGTTTAGTCTTGAAAAGAGAAGGCTGAGAGATCTTATTAATGCATATAAATACCTGACGAGTGGAGGTAAAGAGGAAAGTGTCAGCCTCTTCTCAGTGGTGCCCAATAATAGGACAAGGAATAATAGGTGTAGGCTAGAACACAGGAAGTTCCACCTCAACACAAGGAGAAACTTCTTTACTGTGAGGGTGACGGAGCACTGGCACAGGCTGCCCAGAGAGGTTGTGGAGTCTCCTTCTCTGGAGACTTTCAAATCTCGTCTGGACACGTTCCTGTGTGGTTGCCCTAGGGGATCCTGCTCTGGCAGGGGGGTTGGACTAGATGATGCCTAGAGGTCCCTTCCAACTCCCACCATTCTGTGATTCTGTGATAAGTGGGCAAAAAAGAGGTCACCTGACAATAAAATCTTACAGAAAATCAGAAACCATTTTCAACGGTGTTTAGAACTCTTAAAATACTGGTAAGCTGGCAAACAGGCAAATTCTTTTTTAATTTAGATACATGATTACCATGAATTTTTACCACTTTTGATGAAACGGTTTTACTTAAGTCATTCAAACACCTGCGAAAACCTGGCTAAATACAGCTACAAAACTTCTCCATCTCTTTTTGTAATGACCAAGGCCAAGGAACTATCAAAAGGTAATATCTGCCCTGTGGAAGAAATCAATCTTCCCCATGCTTCCAGCACACTAAGTTGCTCTTTCTTTAGAAATATCTTATATGACAAAAAACTTCCTGTGCATTTTAGGCAACATGATTTCTAGGAACTGTCCCTTGATGTAACCGTGACCAAAAAAAAAAATGTATTCTTGAGTAAACAGGCACAGCACTGCTTACAATTTGCTAGTGGAACAGTAATAATATATCCATTAGAAAATACAACCAAAGTTGTTAATTTTCAGCTTCCTCTGAACACTTCTTGTTTATTCCATGATCTCAAGACACAAAAACGCTCCTGAAAAATGATCCCAGAGTATTTTCAGTCAATAGTAAAACTGAATGAGTGATAAAACAAAAAGGTGAAAAACGCAGCAGCTTACTGGAAGCAGCATAATTATAATAATAAAAATTAGATGCTGCCGATAACTTATACACCTTTTTAAAAAAGTTTTTATAAAGTGATTAATGAATGAGCAATTGATCTTGCTTTATACAGAACAGATGGTGTTGCTAAATGCGACCCCAACAAATCTACTTTTTGTTCACTTGCAGGAGGAGCCACCAGTCTTTACTATGTGTTTTCTCATTCGAGATATCCATCTAGAGATCCGTCTAGTTCAAGCTGTCAATCATATTCAGTCATTTTACCACTTTCTGACTTTCAAAAAGATATTGTACTAGCACAGTTGTCTTGGCTTCACTGTTTCTGCAGAGCAACTGCCGACGTGCTACTCCAACCAGCACTACTGCAACAGTCACCCAAGAGAGTGTCAATCACGTCTGCTGAGTAAGTGGAGCATTAAATTATTTTTTTATGCCTATGTTGTACATGCTGAATCACTGTCATTGTACAATCACAACAGAATACAAAAAAGGAAAGGCAGCCAATTAGTCAAGTCAAGGCCACACAGGCGAAAGCAGTATTAATTTGGAAGTGCAGGCTAATTGCTGGACACCAGCATTATGTCACTTAAACCAAATTTATTGCTGAGTGTAATAAATGCTTAAGAATAAAAAGAACAATAATCCCTTCCTCCCAACTTATTACTGAAGGGCTTTAAAATTCTTCTGAGTGTGTGTTAAGTAATTTTAGAGCTAGTTTCTC
This sequence comes from Trogon surrucura, assembly GCA_020746105.1. Classification (NCBI taxonomy): domain Eukaryota; kingdom Metazoa; phylum Chordata; class Aves; order Trogoniformes; family Trogonidae; genus Trogon; species Trogon surrucura. The sequence goes on from CM036618.1 coordinate 61,181,642, forward strand.
TCTTCTGTAATTTTTTTTTTTTTTTAATTTTACACATAACCGTTAACATTTTGGAGACTGGCATAATAAACACACATGCAACCTACTACCATCCTCGCTTGTCATCATAGTCAATCCACTAGCTCATAATCTTTATTGATGATCAGGGTAATTTGCAGTATTAAGTATCTTCTGTAGAATGTCTAGAAGTATAAAATTCCTCAGAATTGAAGATTTTTATGACTGGTAATCAAGTTCCTTTTTTACTTACATTCCAAATATAACTGATTTTTGACAGCTTTTGCATTCCCTTTTGAGCTCATTCTATCCAGATTCATACCCTTTCATATCAGCTAGATATTTTAGCCTTTATCTCGCACTGGACATGTTCTCCATAACCATCTTTTCCCTTTCTCCTTGATTTGAACCTTGAAGTTATGGCAGCTCTTCCCTTCTCAATCTCACCTGATACTTTAGTATTTATGTAAAACTATATTATTATTAATTTGAGCTGTAACAGACACATGTGCCAACAGGCAGAAAACAACAACCAAAAAACCCAAGCACATGTTTACCTTTTCCAGTAGCCCTTCACTAGTTGTTTTGACTTGGATATCTGGAAGGTAGTTTGAGTCATGGCATCATAGTACAACTCAGCTTTGGAAGGGACCTCTGGAGGTCATACAACACAGCTTCCTGATAAAGCAGTTATACGAGGTTGCTCAGGAACCTGTTCAGACTATTTCTGGATAGCTCCAAGGAAGGATATTCTACATTCTCTCAGGACAATGAGCATGGAAGATATATAAGAAATACAAGTGTAACTTCAAGGCTTGAGCTGATATTGAATCATTTGCTGTTTGGAACAGGACAGAAGAGCTAGAATTCCACAATTCCTTAAAAAAAAAACACCCTCAATTTTTTGAACCTTGCTTCACAGCATCTGGCACTGGTCTCCACTGAATGGCAAGACTGCAAACAATTCACTTAAATTTCACCTTTCTTCATCTCAGTTGACATACAACCTTGCAGTTTGCAAAACATCAGAAGCATTATCTCCTATAAAAAATATTAGCTGCAGTATTTGAGGGAAATGTACAAAAAGTGTTGAACAGAGGAATTCAGCTCTCCTCTTTGCGAACTACCGGATGCTAAAGAACAGAATTGATCCATCTACTGTCTCTACTCTGCACATTTTCCAGCAATATTTAGAGATACTTGGTAAGGGGCAGATATCTGAACAAAATGGTTTGGGGTTGTTCTGTTTAATTACCCTTAGGTTACTATACATACCTAGTAGAAATTTGTTGCTAGGTGTTTTGTTTGGTTTAAAGGAATTCAGCTGGATTTCACTTGTACCGGACTTTATGATCCAAGAGCAGAACTCGAACATCACAAGTGTGCAGAGACGCACCTAAATATACTGCCTTTGCTTCTTAAAGGCTAGCAGTTTAAGTCTGAAGGTATATGGCATGGAAGCTGGGGTTTTGACATCTAGGCAAAATCACGCATATTTTGTAAGAAACTGGCTAATAGCCTTACTCTTTTGTGATTTTTACTGGCGTTGCAATAACCAGTATGATTAATGGAATTTATGCTTTCAGTTTCCATTCAAACTGCTATAGTACCATGGCAGCGCAGTGCTCTTTTCAGCATTACAACAAAATGAGAGATCTGTATTAACCCGTTTTGAGTGAAGGCTTTATACAGCAATTGAAGAGGCTGATAGAATGTGTGATTTTCACTGCCAAGCATTTAAAGCAAGCCAGTTACTGAGAAGGTGAACTAGGTTATTTAATAATGAAGGTCTATCATCAAGTATTTCTGCTAGGGCTGCAGAATTGGCTTATCTAAGTGACACATAGTGTGCAGAAAAGGGGGCATATACTCTGAAAAGAGAGAGCATAGGCTTTAATTCAAGCATAACTCCTGAATGGTTTCAGAGAAAAAGTCATCACAGCTATAGAAATTCCTAAGCAAATCATGTAATCCAGGCTGTACTTGCAGTTTGGCTCCCAAGGAATGTGTCCGTCAAGAAACACGTCCAGTAGGCATTCATTCCAAAAGGACAAGAGACTGCTTGTCTTCTTTTGGACACAAATGTTACTGCCTAATTAAAGCAGGGTATAGAAAATGAAGTTTCCTTCAGCTGCTCAGGAGTTTGGTGTGGTTTTTTTTTTAAGCAACCCTCCATTTAAATTCAGTTGGGTTTTTTTTTTACACACAAAAGTCCTCATGGAAATTTATTTGAAATGTCTGGTTGGTTTCTTTTTTGTTGCTGGCTCTGAAATCTCATTCTTGTCTAGCTATCTTGATTGGGCCATGACTGAGTGGCGTGCTAGGAAAACTGCTCTCTCTCAGAAAGGATCCAAAATACTTCAAGTTGGTTTTAACTATTTTTATCATGATTAATAGATTCTACATCAATTCATATTTATCTAAATATAAAATATTGGAAGAGGAAGTTATTATTCATAGACTTGTAAGAAATTAATTTAAATCAGTCACAAATGAAATAGCTTTGTCTTTTAACAGAACTGGTTGAAAACAGTTTGATGCAATTTAAAAGTCCGATTATCTCAATCAGCATTTGGCACTTGAGAAGAACACACAATAAAGCGAAAAGATACCAGATTATACCAACACCAAAATGATACTGACTCCTTGCAAAGGTAAGTGAAGTTGTGAAATTTGCATCACCCTCATCTCCGCTTGAGTATGAAAATGCAACAACTTTCATTTCCTTAACATTCCTTGAAAAAAAATCAGAAGATGAGAAAACATTTTAAAGATACTGTTATGAAGCAAAAACAAATGATGGAGCTGTAGCTATGATTACAATTATAACTACACTTTAGTACTGCACAGATGATAATATCCTAGCATTATGAGGCTCGCGCTACTGCTTGAGTTCAATTTCCTTCAGATAATGTATTTGGATTCCATAACATGCCTCTTTGGTGAAACCAATAACTGAATCCAGTGGTAATTCCTCAGGGAGTTATAATTTATGGCAATTGTCTGTTCCCACTACTTTTCTCAGTAATTTTTTCCAATGATTAATGGCCTCATTGTTAAAAGATAAATAAGGGTGCCTTACTTCTAATTTGAATGAGCCTGACCTCAGCATGCAGTCATTTGGGGTTCTTACATTTTTCCTCCTCTAGAGAAAAGAAGCCTTTTATACCTGATATTATTCTTCCCTTATATACATATCGTATATTCACCTCCCACCTTCTCTCTCACAGATTTAAATGACCGAGATTCTTTAAGTCACCTACTGTAAGACTACATCTTAAGCCATGACTCCTTTTGTGACACTTGTCTCCATTCTTCCTAAATTTTCATCAGTGCGTTGAAAGCATGGACACCAGATGTGCACGCAGCATATTGGTCTAACCTACAAATTTGCATCTTTTCTCCTAGCTATTACTCTGCTTTTATCATAGAAATACTAAAAGAACTATTGCTGAATGATGATCTACATCCTCTGAAATTATTTTTGTATTTCTGTACTACTTATTCCAAATACATCCACATACAAATTTGATTACATTTGCATGTGGATAGTAAGCCCAACAATCTATACTACCTACCTCTACTTAAAAAAGTTGGAGGAGGAAAAAAAAAGGAAAAAAAACAAGTCCTAAATTAAAATCTCAAAGCAAGTACAAAACTCTGATGAGTGTAATGTCATAAACTGATACAGTAAGCTATCTCACCTTTGCAGATTCTCACTTCATAGCTCAAAATACATTTTTGATAGCAGTCTTCAATCAAAAGATTAAAGGTAAACACCACAGGCTAAAGTGAAGGGCAAAACCCCTTATCTGCAAACATCTTTACTAATTTATTTTGCACATCACCCAGAATGAAGAATATGTATACACACATTTGTCTGAATTAAAACATGACAATTATGTCACATTGCCAACTGCAGATAAAAATAAAACAAAACCAGAAAAGAATACCAATGTAGTGTGAAAGGAGGTTATGCCATCTCCCTATATAACCAACATACAAAAAAAGAAGTCATGCTTGACTGCAAAATACAATCATACATTTTTTTTCTTAAAGACTAGTGTCTCACTGAAAGTCACTGAAGCTTCCCCAAGGACAACTTGAATTAGAGTCAGAGGCCAAATGTAAAGACACCTCTCTGAAACCTAATCCTCTTGCCCATTTAAAATGCTCCTGCAGCTTCTGGTCAGGAAAACATACCCCGGGGACTGCACTAGCAGTTTTGCTTGTTTTTCCTTAGTGTTTTCAAACCCAAGTAATTCAAGTATCTGAACAAGTGTCAACAGAACTAAAATAAAAGCAGATGGGTTCAGTTAATCTCCTTTTGCCACTCCGTATCAGATTTTTTCCCTTCCAAAGTACTATCTTCTGACATTATCAACATAACAGTGTGTAAAGGATAAAAATGCATTAGACATTTAAGTGTTACTTCTGTGGGTTTATACGAAAGGGGTTTCTTAGTTGCTTCCTTTTCCACCATCCTTCTGAGATACTCCTGTTCAGGCATGGATCTAGGAATACGAATGAGCCCCGTGTCTTGTAAGACTTAGGCTGAGCCTGAGAGTATAACACATCTGTTGACACCACTAGCCCACAAGAACCAGCCTAATTTGTACAGAAATTAGCTCCACCTAAAAATTTAAGGACTAAGTAAGTAGAGCTAGTCAAGAATTTGTATGTCACCTGGATAAAACCAAAAAAAGTCTGAATTCAGAAAATAATTTTCCTAGAGTCTTTGTCCATTGCAGAACAAGAACCACTCAAGTTCTTTCTGGACAGGTTCAACAGCTCGATGGGGTCTCCAGCAGACTCCTGCAGCCACTGTCTCTTTGCTTTCTCCTTATATATTCCTCTTCCTCCTGCCCCACCTGTCTCTCTTAATCCTTATATTCCAAAAGTGTCCCATCTTAAAGGCTGAAGTGTGTTGTATTGTCCTACCACAACTGGAAAAAATATATCCCCGCTCTTCATTTGATCTTACAATGTTGTCAGCAGCACCAAATATAGATCGAGCAATTCAGCATTTGTGTCCCACAGAGAGGCAAGACTCTAAGGTAATTTGCATTTTATTACTTGCAAACGAGATACAGAACTGAGGCACTCACTGTGGAAATAAAAATGCCACAAAATGTGTTCATAGTCTTCATAGCAATCAGAAAGGCATTTTAAAAATCATGACTAATACACTTCAGATTCACTACCTTCTTTTCATCAGTGCCAGGACCTCTCCTACCACCTCTGTGCTTCCTGGGTTTCAACCTGAATGAAGCATCTCTGAAGAGCTCATGTCTTGTATGAACAAAACAAGTCAGGACGCAAAACCATCCAAAATTACGACTGGAACAGTCTCCCATTCCCCCTCTGCCCATCTCCCTTCCACATCAAAAGGACATATGCTAAGAGAGAGGATACATCTCGGGTCCAGAGAGTCTCAGGCCTAAGCTGCACAGAGGAGTGGATTGCCTCCTCATCCATTTTCCTTTAGTCTTGCAACTGAATCTTATGTAATTCTATGAAACAAGCTGATAAATTGATTTTTTTTTTCCAAGACCTTAGATGCTGAATTAACTAAGTCTTAAATAAACCAGAATTCCAGCAGAGGAAATTTCACAGTCTGAATTGAATTAACATAGTCAAAAACTTCCCCAAATTTTCACCCTGTTCTACTTTACGCTCGGAGCCAAAATCTTTAATAATGACATGCTACAAGCTTTCCAAACACTGAAGGAAAATCCTAAGAGTTACGGTTTTGGTTAATCCATAACACAATATATAAGCACTTTGATTTATTCTTTGTAGTTTATTTCCCCCCACCTTTGAACTTTATTTGTTGACATACTGATAAACAACTAACCTTTAAAATGCAGCTTTTATAATTCCTCTGTAGATAACCAGTACACTGAACATTTATTATTAAATAAGTTAATTGTCACATTTCAGAATCAACTACTTGCCATACGAAGGTGATGCATATATCTTCATCTGTAACCTTCACCTGTTTAACAGTTCTGTCTCATGTCATGGTTACCAAATGTTCTAGGAAGCCTCCTCCAACACACTAGTGTATTTATCACTAGCAATATCAACTCTGAGTTTAGTGTACAAATATTGTGCAGTTAAGTTTCCTTGCTGGGTGTGCTACACACAGGGTAACTCAGTAAATAAGGAAAATACCAGAATTACTGCTTTCTCCCCCTCATCCCAAATATACAGAACAAAAAACCTTGCAAAAAGAATGTTTTGATGATAAGAAAAATCTTATTTTTCACAAATGCAAGCAGATTAGTTTTCTAATAGCAACAATGCACCTCAGACACAGTAATCCATAACTGTTACAGAAAATTCATTAACTCCCTGCAATAGTGCTAGAATTAATAAATCACTGTTAAAGCCCTGATATTGTGTTTCTAAAACTGGTTATATTTGGCTAGCCAATTCTGTCTATGAATACCAGCCCCACAAAAAACGAACAAGTAAAAGGCTAAATGTTATTTCCTATTGCAAAGAATCTCTACCCAAATTATTAAAAAATAATTATTAAAAAATGCTTCCTAACCCTGAAAGTGGGTTCAGCAGGCCACTCAATGCCAGAGCAGTAGGCAACAGTTGTCCCTTAGCACTGAATTACACAGCAGTCCAAGTTGCTTAAGCTAAGCATTAACTGGATAGTTCTACTATGTACCCACTGCATAATGAACCAGCTGCCCTCAACAGTTTATTATCACTTCAGAAAATAAATGAATAAATTAAAAAAGCTATCAAAATATTTTATTCTATACTCTCTTAACAGGAAAAAAAAAACAGGAAAAAGTTTACTTCTCTTTTATTCTGGACTTTAGAATGCACATAGCATATTTTGTTTTAAAATAATTTCTTCAATTTTTCCTTTTAATACCTATTGCCATATACTTTCAGGCTTTTAGCACATAACATACGATTCTTTCCCCTCCCTCAATGATCAAGCCTGCAGCATTATTTTATTTTTGCTTATATAGCACTTCCCTAGGAAAATAGAAAACGATCAACATTTCTGTTTGCCTTTAATGCACAACTGGTAACTCAAGCAGCATTTGTCGAAACTGTCCCAAGAAGACGCAATTCTGTATGCTCAGGACGGCCTTTCAGTTTGAAAGTACGTAACATTATAAAAATGCTTCAATACAGAACAGTTTTTTTCTGAAATTGTGTATTTCCATGCTCCTTAGTCAGAATAAAAATTTTTAAAAAATAAAATTCTGAAGGTTATGAAAGAAATAAATCAAGATATAATCAGCTCACATGTTCAGAGATTTGAAAACTGTCAAAAATACATAATCAGAGATGGAGGAGATGAAGCATCTGCTGTGGTGATAGAGGGACTCAAAATGATTGAGTGAGCAAGAGCAACAAACCCACTAAGTGAAAAAAAATAAACCTCTTGCATTCCTTTCACATAGCATTTGTTTTGCATTTGATATTTACTTCCCAGCTACTCCACGTGAACTAGTATTAAATAAAAGCCTTCACATTTGATATGCCATGCAGCTGCTACAATTACTCTCTGATAATCTTGACAGCTACTGCTGACCTTTTGCCATTTGCTGCAATTTTGCATAACAAGAATAATGCATGTGACATTTTTACTACAGGAAAACTTAGGAAAGAGATAAACATTTTATCGATCGGGAAGGTTTCTTTACACTCTAGGTCTCGAGATTCGAGCACCCACCGAGATGGTCACGACAATGGCTGTGCCACCCATACCACGCCACAGCTCGAGGGTTGCCTAACCACCACCCACACCCTCCCAGGATTAGAAGTATCACAGCAGGCTTCTACATCACACAAATGTATGTAACCTGTGCTTGAGTTTACATCAGAGGGAAGTTCCCAGGCTCGTTTCCTTTCCTCCTTCAACACCTTTTCTGCTCCCTCCCCCCTAACACGCATCTTCTGGCACTTTCAGGAGAACCACTGTTGTGCCTCCTGACAAAAACGGCTGAAAACCACGGCGTCAACACAAGAAGAAAACACTGCGCATAAATATAGGCCTTTCAGTGTGGAGATATTAAGCACGCTCTTGTAAGCTAGTGTTTAAGCTGCCTAAATTGTTTAATAAATAGCAGTCAATGCTAAACAGAAATAAAGAAGGCCTTAATCAGAATCATGCAATGCTGAAATGATAATACTGAAATAAATCTTATGTTTTGCTAGTTCTAGGTAGCAAATATGAAGGTGAAAATTCAGGATCAGCCTTTGCTTTTGATTATATTGCTTATCTCCTTCATCTGTAGAAATAGTAAAATTTTATTAACTTTCTATTTATCTGACAATGAAAAGTATTTAATTTTCCACAGATTCTTTCAATTCTTTTCGTTTAAGGCAAGTGTTAGAGGTAAGGTATAAACCAAAGAATCTTCAAAAAATACAATTGCTTCTGTACATGTACTGTATATGCAACTTGTCATCTTTGGCAAACTTTATTATGTAAAGCTCACACTGAATTAACACTTTTTGGTTCTATATCAAAAAATCAGTTAAAAAATGAGCAGAAACTTACAACCTACTTAGCCATTTCTGCTCTTCTGGCCACAAGTCATCGCAATCTGTACTAGAATCCAATCCAAATTACATGCAATTTACTCTTCTACATATGAAAAAAAAAGTAATTTTGAAAAAAATCAGAGGAGCTCTTCCTACCAGCTGTCTCTTCCTCCCTGAACGCCTGCCTGTTTGGACTTTGCATCTCTCAAAACGTCAAAGTGAATTTGAAACCCATTGTAATGCTCGGTGGCTTTTTCCAGAAATCAGATTATCTAACACCTGCTTATCTTTTTCCCTCATTTTCTTATGTTTGGTATCAGACTGAGGAGCTGAATTTAGCTTTCCAATATCACATTCAAAAGAAGAGCTGTCAACCTCCTTGTAAGTTCACAACCACAAGTCACTTTGCAGAGTACCTCCAGTGTTTGGAGACACCTCGTTCCACGATAAAGGGCAGTTAACACCTGTAAAGTAATTATATCTACCAAATGTTGTTGGCCTGAAATATGAATATATAATTGTTACTGCCATCTGTTAATTATACTAGTTGAATCACTTATTTAATCATATACATTTACTTGACATCTACAAACTTTTTTAATAGCGTTCACAAATGCTATCCTGGCACTCAGGCAGAACTAAGTCACGGCTTGTGTGTCCCACAAGGAAAAGATGCAGTTACAGATGAGGCCAGATTTTGCAGCAGCTTGACAAGAAGAGAAGGCAGTTAGAGCTGAGCATTTCCCCAGCTTGTCCACGTCGCCAACAGCTGTGGGGACCAGCAGGGAGTTTGCCAGCAGCGGTGGGGGCACTGCTTGTCAGCAGCAAGAACGTCTGGAGTGAAGATCCCTGGGAGAAGTGAGGAAGCTGGCGGGTTGGGATGTGGAGAGACTGAGAGTACAACCCGGCTTACTAAGAAAGCCATCCAAGTGTTCCTCAGGTTAACGAGTGCTGCTTCTGAACATCTAAACGTAAGGAATCCATGCAAAACGTTGGTCCACAATGTACAAGCAATAACACAGCTTTGGCACTGAGCTCACTCCATCCTCTCTAGTCCTTCTAAAGCAAGTACCGGTGTAGTCCAGCTGAGGCTGCTTTAAAACATGGCAGAACTGTAGGCAAAATTCAGTTTTGTTGTTCTCTAAGGATTAGAGGAGATACACTTTCACTGCCCTTGCTGTAGTGGTAAAGAGGACCTTTGGAAGCAATCTGATGAGAACACCTCTCTTACACTGCAGAGCTAGTCCCCCTTAGCCCTCCTAGAACTTACTGACTTGACACATGCATCCTCCGGCCCAAACAAGCTCCACTTTGCCTCCCTCTCCTCCCAATGGCACTAAAAGCATGAGCAAGGTGGGAGAAAGGAAAAACAGATCATGACCGTCTCTCTCTGCTCTCAGTCTAGGAGGGAGAAAGGACAAGAGGTGGAGGTAAGACAAGGTTCCCCTCATTAAAGCAAGTCAGGCTCTCAGCCTTGGATAGCGGCTGAAGCAGAGGTGGGATAGAAGAGAGTAAATCCACAACCACACCAGGTTTTCAGACATTTTACACAGCTTCCTACTCTGCCTGCAGCCACCTTGTCGCTAACAAACTGTCCAGCTACAGTTTGTCAAGGAAAAGCGAAACAAGGAAAACAAAACAACTTAATGGAACAGGTAGCACAATTTTCCTGGAAATTGTTTTAATATCAGGCATAGGAGAAAATGGTGCAGTACTTACAGATTTTGGAGATGAGCAGCCTATATTACTCTGAAACTTTTGCTGCAAATTTCAGTGTCTCTAAGATTACTTCTCTGAGCTTCTGTTGCAAGAGCGGAGCCATTACAATGAAAAGCACAGCAAGAAAAGGTGCCCCCAAGTTAAAAAAATAACCCACAACCTCTAAGGCAAGTCTTAAGGTTTGCACATTTAAATAATTATTATAACAGGTAATATTTTCACATATATGGATGTATCCTCACTTCTTTCTATCTTGGAGAAAAAGCCCCCAACTTCATTTAAGGAAATTTTAACTTCTTCAAAGAAACCTTTGTATATCACTAAAACTAACAGTAGGTAGAAAATACACATAAAAATTCATGCAAACATGAGGGCAGCTGACATCTCACAGAAATCAATTCATAACCTGGTACAATAAAGTGAGCCCGGTCTTATCTCTCCATCTTCACAGTTGGTTATATTCCAAACTGTTCAAAACTGTTGACCTTTCCTAAGGCTGCCTAAAAATTTCCTCTGCTGCTTGAACATTAATCCTGAAATCACAGTTGAACTCTGCTGGTGATCAAGTTCAAGCAGCTGGGATAACCTTTCCATCCCCGTGTGGTGGTGGTGGGACAGCAGCTGCACGGGCACAGGTGATACAACATGGTTGGCCCCAGAAGCCTGGGAAACTCATGGTCAGCTCTACCCTACAAGACAGCAGCTCTGCCTAACAGGGAAATAATGGTGGGTTTGATCTGACAAATGCAAATACAGATAACAGAAAATCATCAGCACCCTTATGCTGGACAAAAGTTGAGGTGATCTTGTAACATAAAAGTAGTGTTTTTTTCCTAACAATTCAATCAAAATCACAAAGAAACAAAGTCAGAGAACTCTACAAACTCTAATTTACAACTGCTCCATGCATCCTCTGGTCGATGAATAATATCTATTCAATCTAGAAGGAAACTGCAGTAAATTATTTTATTGTCCATAATACCCAGAAATGGGCTGCAAAACCCAGAACCTTGCTTAGATCAGGACTATAAGTGCTTTTTTTTTTTTTTTTTTTTTTTTTTTTGCTTGGAAAGGCAAAAGGTTTGTGGTGTCTCCTTCATTTCTAGTAGAGATCCTGTACTGCCCAAGCTTCCCCGTGTGTCCTGGGAAGCAACTGCAATACACCATCTCACTTGCCAGGCAGAAAAGCAACACATAGGGCTGGAGCACCAGTTGAAAGTCAGATCCATCCTCCTTCTTCCACTAGGAAGAAAGGGACTAGAAAAGGTAAGGTGAGGTTCTCGGGGCTCCTTGGGGGTTGGAAGCCATGGGGAATCCCCAGGCAGTGCCTCAAAGCTTGAGCTCTTAAGTATGCAGGTCCTATATTTCTGTGCACACCATAGAGACGTTAGATACATTCAAAAATTTTAGATATGCAAATGATGTCTCTGTAGGAGTTAGGAGAAAATTAAGTACACTTTATTTGAATCAGTCATGATTAACTCAAATGTTGCAACTAATAAAGAGGTCAGCAAGTAACTTAAAAAATGCTGAAATGATGCCTTTGTGCAAAACAAAGACCTGGACGATAATTGTCTCTCCCCATCGCTCGGAGGTTCCTTATGCAAAGACAACTTGCTAAAACATCAAGCTTTCTCTAGAGAAATGAGAAATAAATTGAAGTCACACACTGTGACTTTTTCAGCAACAACTTAAAAAATTATGAGGATTTCATCGGGTATCACAAATATATCACCAAGAGCTATGGGCTCAAGATCTAAAATCTGAGCTATGCCTGTATCGATTTTACCATTTATTTTGATACTAGTTTTCCCTTTTTCTCAAGCGAGTGTCACTTTAAAAGTATGCGGATGGTATTTGGTGAGGACAAGCACTGCTGGGCACTCTGCCAAAGACTATGAATGCTCAGAGGCAGCTGAGAAAGAGAAAACGGCAGCGGTCTGAACACTGATTCAAAAGGAGAAAAAAGAAAACTAGCCTGAAACTAGAGAATCGGGGAGAACACTGGCGAAAATCAGTGTGGCATGGACAGAGCCAAAGGATCCATTTAAATACACTTCCGGCACACACAAGTAGCTCAAGTGAAAGCAGACAAATTTTCATTACCAACCACCGTTGGAATTTTTTGTATTGTTAAAGACAATAAAACTGTAAATGAATTCAGGAAAAGTTATTGAGCTTAGAATTGAACTACATTCTCTGCTTAGACATCTTGGTAATTAATAGCTAAATTTGATGCTAAACTGCTTATTGCCTATTATTTTCTTCCATATGCCAAAGCAGATAACTATGCATTATTTTCACATTTGCAAGTCACGCAGGCACATAACTAACCACATCTATGGTGTATTAAACACGCTACAGCAAAATCATTAATTTTTTATGTTAAGAACTTCTTTTCCCCCAGCATATGCCTTCCTCACCCCTTGCACAGGCCATACCTCTCTCCCAGCTGGCAAGCTGTGCACAGTCCAAGGGCTGTTTTGAAGACAGAGCCACTCATTCTCAGCACAGGTTTGTATACCCTGAAGTTTGCTTGATTTTTTTTTTTTTTTTTTTAGGTGTACCTCTGGGTCTAATAAATCCTGTCATAGCCATAAAGCTACCTCCCTGTATCATTGGTCATCACATACACACAGTGTTACTATTTCTAAATATTTTGCAGGGTAAAGTTCCCATCGACTCCATTGAGAAAAATGAACAGTTCTGTATGTTGCTCCCCAGAACCCTGGTGCAGATGCCCAGATTAAATTCAATCAATGGCCACTTGTGAAACATCTGGATTTATAAGATCTATGTAGAATAACTCTGAAATTTCCAGAGAACCCAGGTTTTTGAGAGCAGAGCTAAAACTCTTTCATCAAAAAGAGATTATTTCTCTTCCTGAAGTATTTTGGCCTTATTTGCCAACGAGTCTCAACTTTCTGCAAATCCAGTAAGGGTCTTAATGCCAAGAGACCCCTTTATTAAATAAATGATTCTTTACGAGACGCCCCAGAGCACAATCATCCTCTTCACTGAATGAGCTAAAGATTACTGCTAATGAGACAATTGCACATTATCTTGGAGCATACCCTGAAGAGGAACGAGAAAGAGATTGCATTGGCAATCAAAACCTGGCATTTCATAACGAAGGCTTGACTTTGACACCCGCGTACAACTTCTCTACCTTCACAGAACAGTTTATGCTGTTATGTAGATATCCACCAGAATAGTCAATAGCTTTTGAGCTTTAAAGTCCGCAACAGAGACACACGCAGCTTTGAGGCAATTGGGCAGCAGGGGGGACAGACCACCTAGTGCAGATATATGGAATATCGGTTTGGAGGGATGACATACTTTGTTGTCAGTTTTGCAGTTTTATGCTGGCAGTTTAAGGATAGTCACACGCAGCAATCTTGGACTACATTCCAGGCTCACTTCTCAGTTTTCTCTAAATCTGATCCTTTCTTATCTATCCTCTAGGCTGCCCACGACCCACATCTAATTTTCCCCTGACTTCACTCCTCTTGCCAGTATTTCTTCTCCCACACAGACTCTTTATTTTGACTCCAGGCTTCTCATCACAGTGCTCACTTTCCAGTCTGCCCTACTGGCAGAATCACACAACAGCTGAGGTCAGAAGGCACCTCTGGAGATTGGCTAGTCCAACCTCTTTGGCTAAAGTGAGTTGTCCTGGTTTCAGCAGTGATATAGTTAATTTTCTTTCTAGTAGCTGGTACAGTGCTGTGCTTGGACTTAGCATGAGAATAATGTTGATAACACACTGATGTTTCAGTTGTTGCTAAGTAGCACTTATCCTAACTTAAGGATTTTTCAGTTTCCCATGCTCTGGCAGTGAGCAGGAGCACAAGAAGCTGGGAGGGAGCACGGCCAGGACAGCTGACCTGAACTAGCCAAAGGGATATTCCATACCATAGGATGTCATGTTTAGTATATGAACTGGGGGTAACTGGTCAGGAAAAGCAGATCGCTGCTTGGGCATCAGTCAGCGGGTGGTGAGAAACTGCATTGTACATCGCTTGTCTTTTCTTGTGTTTTATTAATTTTTTTTTCTATGTTCCTTTTCATTATAATTATTACAATAATATTCCACTATTATTATATTTTTTTTTATTTCAGTTATTAAACTGTTCTTATCTCAACCCATGAGTATTTTTTTTTTTTTTTTTTTTTCAGTTCACCTCCCCGGTCCACTGGAGGAGCGAGCAGCTGCATCATGCTTAGCAGCTGGCTGGGGTTAAACCATGACATGGGGTCAATCAGAGCAGGCTACTAAGGGCACTGTCCAGTCAAGTGTTGAACAGGTCCATGGATGGTGACTCCAGAGCACCTCTGGACAACCTTATCCAGTGTTCAATCACCTTCACAGCGAAGTTTCTTCTTCTATATTTCCTTTCTTGCACTTTGTCCCCACTGCATCAATGCATACACTGAAAAGAGCCTGGGTCTATCTTCTTTATTCCTCTCATCCAGTATTTATATCCACAGATACACAGATCTACCTGAACCTTCTCTTCTCCAGACTAACCAGTGTCAGCTCTCTCAGCCTCTCATGGCAGATATTTCAGCCCCCATGGCACAAGCCATCTCACGATCTTCTGCTCTCTGTTCCCACCTTTGCTGTGTTCCCCAGCTCCACGAGCTTTTTTCTCTCAGCAGACCCTGCTCCCCTTGGCTCTTTCTCAGCTCTTTCCAGCCCCCACCCTTGGCTGGTCTGCACTGCTGACTTACAGATCCTATTCAACCTACGCTCTGTTGAACTGACCTTCAGTCTCTGTTCTCTCCCTCATACAGACTTTCTGCCATTTTTTTTCTCATTTTGCAGATTCATCTCTTTTTCCCTTTTTAACTCCCTCCCCACAATGCCAGGAAACTACCAGACTATGAAGAGCACAGAGGGACACACGTGTGTCCTGCTCTGTTCCAGTGTCTAAATGGAAACTGCTTTTAACAATCCCAAATGTCAGCCATGAAGATCCGTTCAGCCTCTTACAGTACTGGTCAGCGACGTGTTAATGCAGACAGAATCTATGGGGAATTAGACTTTGAGTTCTTAACAAGTCTCTGCTGAGATGTGATATTTCAAAGGCTTACAACTCTGACAGGATTCTCTCAGGAATAGAAAAAGCCACTCCCTTGACACAAATTCCTTGTGAAGAGTCAAGTCCTTGCTTGAAAGCTTGGGGACATCATACTGTGTTTGTATTTTTGATGCAGACAAAACGCATTCTTTAGTCTTTGGTTTCATATCTCTCACAAATCTTTTGGCTGATTTTTTTCCCATGCAAAAAACAATTAAAACTCTAAACACCTGTCACTGAAAATTTCAAGCCAATTTTATATGCAACTGAGAACAAGGCAAGCAATAAACTTTTGTGTAACTAATGGGAAGTAGCAGCCAGCTTGGTAAACAGGGCCAATCCCACAGAACAATTCCTGCACTCTTTTACTCTTGTCTTGTTAAAGAAATGGTTTCCATCTATAAAATTGTGTTTCTCAAGTTCAGTCAAGACCTATAGATTTCTCAAGCACAGATAGTACCAGATATAGTCCTAGACGGAATTTCATTATCTTTACGAAAAGCTAGGAACGTTACGAAAAGTCTGTACACTCTTTTAGGATCTCTTACATATTTTTTGCCTATCTTTCTTTTAGTCTATGTTTTCTGATGTAAGACAGTTGAGTGTATTAATCATGTTCACACTCTGAAAAAGAAAAAAAATCCACCATCCAAGTATTTCTTTATATCTTTTTGTGTGTAAGAGTTTACTTAATGTCATCAGATAACACCAATTCCAGACAAGTGTCTTGTCCATCCCGAATATACAGTTTGACATCAGCTGCACTGTAACAGGTTGCAAGGATTCAGCACTTTTTAAATGCAGTGCTTCACACAGTAAGTTTCTTAAGTATATTTAGGAGGACAGGAACCTTTTTCATCTGTCTGTTTTTCAACAGGATCCATTTCTAACGGACATCACAGCTCCGAATGCTGCTTTTTGAGTATAGTTTGATCAGTGGAAAGATACTTTCCAATATCACCATTTAAAAAAACCCTGCAGAATGAATTATCTCACAGTTTACTTTTTTAATTTATTGTGAGGAAAAACTGCAAGAACCAAGAGAAAGAAATAAATTTAGAAGTGTGAGAATATACACCTAAGAAATAACCAGGTGGTTATTAATATTTGCCTTCTTATATAATCTTACAGGTTCATAAATCAGTGTTATTCATGGAACTGCAGGTGAAAGCAGTTTTTAAGAGATGTTGCAAAAAG
The DNA here is from genome assembly GCA_020746105.1 of Trogon surrucura. NCBI lineage: Eukaryota > Metazoa > Chordata > Aves > Trogoniformes > Trogonidae > Trogon > Trogon surrucura. Next base: position 61,198,165 of record CM036618.1, read on the forward strand.
TTCCAGTTTTCAGCTTCTTTCAAACTTGCATAACTAAATTCACTTATACTTTTCACTGAAAAGTACCTCAGAAGAGTCTGATTCATTTGAGTTACATTTTAGGGGATTCAGTCCTAAAATTAACAAGACAGCAGGGGTAACGCATCACAAAATATACTGTTCTCATTGGACAAATATAGCTATAGCATAGCTTCAAATTCCTAAGAAAGTTTGTAGCATATTCTGGAAGAGCCAGGATATCTTGCAATAATGGGAACTTTCATGTCAGTCATCCCCCATTTAATCTTTGCTTAGAGGTAAGGACAGATTGCTACTCTGCATGGATAAATTAAGAAATACAGCGATGAGTAAGACCTCCTCCTCTTTGGAGAAAGTCCATGTTCCTTTAAAGTAGAAAGCTACAATGGATGCTACGCAAAAGATCAAGTAATCACAGCAGCCTTCGTATAATTAAAAGCAGTTCTAACTCTGGCATTCTTTCAAGCACTGGAAGACAAGCGAGTGTCTGTAATTATGGCAGTTTTCCAAATCTAAGATGTGCCTGACGGGAATAACTCCTTGCCTTGGTAACTAAACATGAACTGCTAATGGCGAGGGTATGAGAGGAAACCTGACCTAATGGAGATCAATAGGAAACTTTGGCAGATGAGGTATGCGTGGTGCTCTGCCTGTGTAGAGAACGGAGAGTCATTTAGATGCACATAAGCAATTAATTAGGCATCCCTGTTGAAATTCACTGGTTTTCTCCTGAAAGCTTCTCTCAACACTGACCTCTGTAATAGATAACAGTACTCCTATCTCATTGAAGCTATAGCTGAAGAGCTTCCAGTTATTCAGGGACTAAAAAGAAATAAGAAAAAATGAATTTGACAGGAAGCACAATGTCATCCCTTAGGTACCAAAGCACAGTTTTACGATAAAAACCACGATATAGCGTACATATAAGCAATATACATGCAAGTAACTGAATTTTGTAAAAAGGAGACAATTTCCTTCCTCTTTTCTTAGAAACAAAGCATAGTTAACCATTTAAACACAAAGACTATATTTCTACCACTTGATTATGTCAAATTACTGGTAACTAATACTGCGAATTTTCATAATAGGATTCAGAAGCTGTAAGTGGTGTTATTAGCTGCTCTTTTTCACTCGGATCTTTCCCCAAAGTAGACAATTACCCTGTGTAGCTCGTACACAAAACATTTAAATAAATTACTCGATTATGCATGTGAATCCTTTCTGTAAAGGTAAAAATAGGGCTTTTCTTCACTCAAAAATGATAAAGCACTTCTGTTGTTATAATTTACTATGGTAGTTTAAGAGAATGCAAAAAAAAAAAGAAACCAACAAAACTCCACAACAGAAACTGTGCACAGTTAAAAGATGATTTTACAGAAGTCTTAAATTACATTTTCCAGAGGTATTTTTTCCTAACGGACTTGAAAACTAAGGAAAAATAAATCATGACTGCATGATTTTGTATAGGGATAAGGAAGGGCAGAGGGGAATGCTGGCTAATATATAAGTTCATCCATTCGTTAAACTCTAGGTTTTCCTAAAAGTTAATATCTTACACCAAACAGACCTAAGTTTTAACATGGATTGATTTTCAGTGTCATAGCATGACGAATGAAGAAGAAACAAGTCTATAACGAGATAGAGTCAACACAATAAGAGTGCAGAGAGAGATGCCTGAAAAACTTTTTGCTGATGTTTACAGTGCAAGTATAACGAGTCTAGGTTGATATATACAAATAATATTTGCAATTATTCTGACCAGAGAAGTCTTTCTACTTAATTACCTCAATGTTCTTGAGGAAAAAAAGCGCAGATTTTGTTAAGAGCGTAATTTAATTTTTTACCTTTCACTTTTAGCCTTATTGCTAAAATAACAAAGACATGAGAAACAGGAATATTAAACAAAGGTCCATAAGAAAGAAGATGGCGAGATTTGACCCTCTCCCTTGGTCTGCTGTTTAAAAGGGAAGTGTAGCATGTGACATTTGAAGCGCCTGTGGAGCTTTCCCTGCTGACAGAAAACATCAACAACCTATATAGCCCTACTACATTTTCAGCAAGCAAAATGCTGCCTTCAAAGGTCTTCTTACAAAATGACACAAATACAGTTCTTTTTGATTAAAATGTGACCTACAGAAAAAGAGAAACAGTGTTCCCTTTATTATGTTTATTCTCAATTTCTACTCACCAGGAAGGAAAAAACTTTCAATATAAAACTGAGTCATCACAAGGCTGACTACAAAACCTAGGTAACTGCTGAGCTCCTAAAGAAAGTTAATGCTATATTGTTCAACAAATTCCCACAGATGTTCATACCAGCATCTCTGCCACAGCAGCCCCTAGCAGCTACCAAGGGATACTAAAATGAGTCCCTTTTATTAAAATATTCACCATTCCTCAGGGAAAAAGGTGTGTTGCCTCTTCAGGGATAAACATGAGTGCATTGGGAAAAGCAGAAATCAGACTCATCCTTAACTTCCAAAGCATATGTACAGTGTTGTACCTGCTACCTGTCTACCCTGCTACCTGCTGTATAGGACAACCTACGATCAGGACTTTTGAATGCTGTGGCTGTGCAAGTGACACATATTGCCACGTGGCATTGGCTAATCCAATTTAGTTTTACTGATTTTAAGTTCACTCTCTCAAAAGTTCTGCGTTCCCAAAAAGGCTGCTTACAATTTTACTTGAAGTCCACCAGTATTTCAGATTCCCTTTCAGGCTAGAAGAGAAGCTCTGAGACATCTTATCTGCAGCCTGTGCTGCACCCAATTTATTTCATCAATAGGCATGGAACTCGTTCTTCAAATTCTATAGATCTGTTACTAGAAGGTGCAAGTCACAGGGGCCCAGAAATTAAGGGCACAAAAAGGGGAGTGACATTGAAAATGTCGGAATACCAACAGAGCCGGTTTAGCTCAGTGGGTTGAGCGTGGTGCTTGAAACACCAAAGGTCACGGGTTCGATTCCCGTTCGGTTCTCACGTGTTGCCTGACCTAGTCGAGAGGTGATGTCCCTACCCACAACAGGGAGGTTGGATTAAAATGATCTCTAAGGTCCCTTCCAGACCAGGCCATTCTATGATTCTATATCGCCTTCTTAGTAACGTATGTCATGGAAAGCAACTGGTAGCCAGCAGCCAAGAGGAGTAGAAGGGAAAAGAAAGTATCAACAAAAACACACGATGACTGTGGACAGCTGGGAAGGTTTCAATACTGCCACTTGATTTATTTAAACTTTGGAGAGTATTTCTTTAAAAACTTGTGTCAACGCAGAGTGCAGAGCTATAAACACCTCCTATAACCTGTTTTTCTTTCAGGCATGCTACGGCTCTGTCTAATCAGGATAAACAATTCACTCTAATGAAACTTAAATGTATTAGTGACAGCTGAACATGTTTTGCATTATATAGCTAGGAAAATTACATATCTCTCCCATATAGAAATTAACTTCACTAACCCCATGAACAATAATTACAATCAACTAACACGAGAACACAACATGACAAAATGCACCCTTCAATTTACCTCCCCAACAAAATTACGCTGTACAGAAGGGAAGGTATTCCATCACTTAACTCGGTACCGGTGCATCGACAGGCCAACAAAGTCCCTTCACTTAACTGCAGACTCCTTCATACCATTAGCCACTTAAGATGAAACAGATGTCATACACATAGTCTCTTTTAGGCATTAATATGAAGGCAATCCAACTGAATTCTATAGTGTGATTTTGCATCTTTTTATGTTCTGAAATGTAAAAGAGAAACCGAGACCAAGATAGCTATTGTTTGTAGCTCAAATAGAATGGTATGGGTTTCAAATGTGAAGAAAAAACCTAATAAAAGCCAATCCCACCTTTGAACACATCTATGGGATTAGTATTAAAACAATAATATACACAACATTTCAAGAAGTTTAGAAAGGCACCATCAAAAGAGTTAAGTCTTCATTAATACTGCTTGCTCTCATCATGATCAAAAATAAAGAGAACGTTACTGCTCATCATACACAATTGTATCTGTCTGTAAATCAAGTTAAAACACTGAAAGAGACATTGTTGGAGCACCAAGATGAAAAAGAAGGAAAACAGGAAATTGACATGAAAGCCCCAAATCATCTCCATAGTAATCAAAGTCTAGGGTCAGGAAACAAAGGCAACGTGTCTATGTAAGAAAGAATTGATAATCATAGTCAAGAAATGTTTTCTTTCTTCCACCTTTCCTGCAAGTACAGGTAAGGAAATAATTGTATGAATTCCATTAATTCCAATAAAAAGAATAATTTAGCTACCCTTCATGATAAATTGTTTAGATTATAGTCAGATCTGTATTTAGTACAGCTTTATATGTGTTAAGGAATAAATACAGAGTATATAAAACTAAAAGCACACTTCAAAATAATGGATATGCTATTTAAGAAACCTGGAAATACAAAGCCATCAATTTTACAGTGTCAAAACATATTGGACAGAATATCTGAAGACAAAATAACTTCCAGTTAAACAAAAAAGCAATTATATATTTCTATATTTCATTGATATATTACAATTTGCTATGAAAGAACTCGATAATAACTATGCACGTTTCATCTCTTATGGTCTAGCTTCTCCCTGTTACTTTCTGTACATCATTTTATAGTTGACTCCTAAGAGTTGATAAAAGTGCCTTTTTTGACCAGATGGAAAAAAATGCAAAATCAAAATAAGGCACTAAAGAAAATTTTTTATTTCAACACTATCTTCCTTTACATAAGCTAAAATTTTTGTAGGAAGAAAGGCATCCTCTATTCCATAGGGGGAGTATTAGATTGCTTCAATAGTAAAAGTGTGGCGAGACACTGGAACAGGTTGCCCAGAGAAGTTGTGGTTTCCCCATCCCTGGGAGTGTTCAGCTCCAGGTTGCATGAGGCTTTGAGCAGCCTGGTCTAGTGGGAAGGGCATGGAACTGGATGATCTTTAAGGTCCCATACAACTCAAGCCACTCAGTGACTCTATACTCACAGAAAGGATGATCCAAATAGGCGGCAGTGTTTGACTGATACACAGGGAGGATCAGCGTTACAGCAAACCATGCCTGCAGCTCATTTATTAGATTGTACATGTTGAAGAAGAGTAAAAAAATGTTTTGTACCAGACTTACCTCCCCCTTGCTTAGCACACGCAGACTGTAGTGGGAAGCCCCTTCATAAGGACTAGGAAACCAATCAGACATACTAGTCTGTCTCTTTCTTGAAACAGCTAATTTATCAGGAAAGGTACTTCACTACGGGCTGTACAAAGCTAGAATATACACAATCTCTAAGATGTTTTAATGATGATTAGCCTGAGTGGATTACAGTTAAAAAAAGTAATGCATTTATAAATTTAATTTTATTTTATTTTAAAATTTGATGTTACCGTGACTTTAGGTGTGCCTCATAATGAATGTGCAGAAAATTGTACTTACAATAAGAAATTCCAATGATGTTCAGCAACTTCTTAAACACCTACCTGACTTGGAAGCCAAGTGCGAGTTAACATTTGTCTTGCAGGATAAAACGGCAAATGATTTTCATGAACATTATTTGTACACTGGGGCCTGCACTTTGATGCTGTCTAAAACTAAAAAGTACCAATTGCTCTTGTTCTTCCTGATGTCTTTATCTTAGCCAACACATCTCAGACATTCTTGTAAGAGTAAAGGGGGGGGGGGAGGGGGGGACACAGAAAAATATAATAGAAGTCGCTGCTGATCAGAATGAAATCAGAAACCCTTCATTCAAAATCAACAACAACCTGCAAGCTTGATATCCTCCAGCTATCACACCAAGAGGAGGGTGCAAGAGTAGCTCTGTGCAGAAACTCAAGAAGCAGCAAATTCATTCATTTTCAGTTTTAAAATTCAAATTGAGCTGCCTGCAGAGAAGCTGATAAGCTCTCTAGTAGAGTATAAAGTTTACACAGACCTTAAGATCTAGCACAGGTGGATTATGTGTAATGAAGTAAAAGGAATAAATACCATCTAGGGTGAATGAATCCATCGCAACTCTTACCCATGCAAGCAAAACAAAGCACAAAATGCAGCCAGAGTTATGAATATAAATATCTCAAAGAGTATATCATACAGTTACAAGAATATGCCTCAGAGTTCTGAGTAAAATGGAGTTCTACAGCAAACATTGTATTTTTAGAAGAACATAAAGCAGAAGGTGAGGAGTCTTCTTCAACTCTTGGGTTGACAAAGAGCGACCCAAAGCAGGAAAAAAATTTTTAAAAGGAGGTATAAATTGAGGAGCATAAATGGTCACAATTCTCAATATTTATTTTAGGGGAAAAAAACCCAACCAACAACCAAAACCCTAAACATGAGAACGAGGCAGACATCCTGCCTTGTCCTAGGAAAGATCTGTTAGCCAATCAGCCGTAACACTAAGCACTCGTATAACTTCAACACAGTCACTCTTCCTTGTTTCACACTAGTGGATTTCTTCAGAATGTGCTTACATTCACACTTTATACATGACGTAGTTGAGAAATTAAATAAAAATGTGGTCTTTTTGTTTGATTGTTAATTATAGCAATCAACAAAGAACATTAATATTCACTCTACAGAGCTGCCAGGCTGCACACATGATAACATGACAATGTCCTAAACTTCTTTGCACCATGAAAATATGAATGTTGAACCAGAGCTTAGATCTGAAAAAGACTGAACATCCCAGGTGTATGTATCCTACTACACGTGTATATACGAAAATTTTTTAACCTCGACAAAGAGCTCTTTCAGCATTTGTATTTCCAGGTATTTATTTTCAGTAACAGATTACAGAATGACAATAAAATAATAGGTAATGCCCACAGTAAAAACTGCAAAAGTTCTGAGAGGATTCTAATTTATCATGTAACATCAACAATATATTACAGGCTGTAACCAGCACTGTCAAAGCCAAATCCAAGAATGTCTCACACAACATTTTTTAAGACAAAAAATTGTTTTAATGATGGATTTGTCCCAATAAACACCAGTTTTTGTTCATTTGTTGTAGCATGACAAGAAGACTAAATGTTAAGAAATACAAGTTTTTCTAATATTAAAATAATGCTATGCTTTGCAATTATTTACTGCTATTGTTTTCATCTGATCACCATTGGAGTGAAATGTACTACAGCAAACTGCTAACACATGAAAGTGTAATGGAGTCAAGGAATGAATACGCATACCCACCCTCTTCTTCCATAAAACTGGTGGGAATTCATAAAAAAACCCTCTGAAATTACACCATGTAGTGAAGCTGCTTTGTCTGCTGAACACTGATTAGACTGCAAGAGTTTTGGGGGCTGGCAACAAAGGCAGAGTAATTACAACTCTACGGAGATGGTCCATTCTAATTTGTCAGTAGGACTGGGTTGGTGTTTTATGAAGATGCACCTCCCTGTGCATCTCCCTTCTTCATTTCACCCTGCCTTTCTCCCAATGGCAGCTTGTCCTCTCTAGTCCTTTAACCAGCGCCAGCCCAGCCTACCCTCACCATCCACACGTCAACCATGGCTGCCCCCTCTAACCCAGCATCACTGGGGCCTCAGGGATATAAAACAGGACTGGAAGGAGAAACCTGAGGCTTATCCCAGACAATGAAATTGCTGCTGTTGAAGGTGGAATGGAACCAGGAAAGCTCCTGGGTCTGGAGAAAGGTGCCCTGATGGCCCCACTTTGGCTGCAGAAGCCCCATCTCAGTGCTTGTTGGTCTGCACCACTTCTCATAGGACACCTTCTCCAAACTAACAAAAGACTCCATCCCGCTCAGGACTACTTGAATAAATGCTTGTTTATAGCAACTCATACACACATTCAAGGTTGTCACACACTATCTTTCATGTAACACCTCCAATCTCCGACAGGGCTACAGCTGTGAGACAGGTAATAGCATTATCCAAGTTCCTGGGTGTTTTATCCCACTGGCTTTGGTCCAGTTCGTCCTGAAGAAGTATAAGGCTCCTTATTCCTTAACTAAAACCTTTTCTGGCCACAATGTCTTCAAAAAATAAGACAACCATTAAGGTAAGGTGGCTAAGCCAACACTGTTTCATGTTCCCTTGTATTTTGATCTCTACCTCTCTCAGTCCCTTGTTTCAGTCTTAGCTTCTAAATTATTTACAGCAAGGACTAGCTTTCCTTCTCCCCCTCTTACTAGTACTGGGTACAGCAGAGAGGAGCTCTGCTATTTCAGAGACAAACTGACGATTTTCTGCAACATAAAAAAAAAGATAAATTTTAAATCTCCTAACACTGGAAGCAAATTAGTTAAAAAGAAGAAAAAAAGTATAATTAGTTGGAATAAACATTAGCGAATGTTGTTCACTATGATAATTGACAGAATATTAGTAAATATTCTGAAGTATTTTTATACTCTTAAACTACTTCAAAACCAGGAATATATTTCAGGAAAAAATTATACAGTAAGTGAGCCGGAGTGTAAATTAGCATTGGCTGTAATTCTGTTCCATTAATTTTCTTATTTTGGGCTCACTAAATATGAGCAAATTCTCTAGTCCTTCTCTACTGCTGCATTTGCAAATGTGTAATGGGGCAATGACAAGTTGTAGAATTAATACTTTAATATTCTTTCTTGAGCAGTGAAACTAACTTCACATCTTGTTTGCAAAATCTATATGCAATGTGCAACTGCTTCAAACATAAACATTTCTCAGTAAAAATGAACAAACTGAAAACCATCCATCAGATGGGCAAAATAGAAACAGTCTCCCTGTTTTGCTGTAATTAGCAAATCATTTACTTTAGCTCAGTACCATTGTTATCTTTTGAAATATGGCTTCTATGTTCCTTCAGTGTAAGCTGAATTTTAACTCTCACATACAAACGAGCAAACACGCCAGAAGTTCACTGAAAGAGTAGATTTGGCTTTCAGATTCTCAGCTCTGAAGCAATTCTGTGTTAGCTTATATTCAAAATTTTCTTTGCCATCATCAATTGCCATTTTCTCTCTTCAAATTAGACATATCTTGGTAGAAAGCTATCGGTGAAACTTAAAAATCCTTGTTCTAACAGTAAAGACACTACATTAAGAACAGTTGATTCTAAAATGGTCAAGTGTCAACTATACCTATATATCTATATATCTATATATAGATCTCTCTCTCTATATATACACATATATAAAAATAAACACCAAACTAACATAATAATAAACACCAAGATTCCTGTGCTGGAAAGCAAAATGTTGGTGTGTATGACAGAAAAGATACTTTCAAGATCCGGCATTGTGGATGGAAGATTAATATTGCAAAATTTGGTTCAGGACCTCAAGTTACCTTAGTTGTTTTCATACAAAGCATTAATAATAAAAGTTAATTTTAATTTGAAAGCTCAGATATCCATGCCACAGTAAAACATAAAAAGCTGCTTGGCTACATCCTATTTTTATGCTGGCAGCACAGAGCTCAGTGCAGGTAGGAATCTTCTGAGCTGGCCCAGGTACCTAGGTAGGTTTTTCAGCTTTTGCACAGCTCTCTGCTCCTTTAGCAATACTCCTACCAGTACCTAAGGTGGCTAGTTTAAAACCTCCCCAGGTTTACACAAGTTTCAACAAGATTACATATTTCTGCCAGGCGGATGTAACCTGAATAGGAAGTTGGAGAGAAATCCCTGAAGGGACAGCAATCATACTTAAGTATGTATATTACTTAATCATACTTAAGTAAAATATTCATTTTAGCATGTTATAGTTTCCTCTAATACGAAGGTTAAGAACTCCTCTCTACTTCATAGAATCACAGAATGGCCTAGGCTTAAAGGGACCTTAGAGAACATTTAACCCAACCTTCCTGTCACAGGCAGGGATGCCTCTCAACTAGATCACTTAACAGTCAATACTTCTAAGCATTCCCAAATCTTCAGGCTTTCTGAAGTTACCCTGAAATACAGTGTCATCAGTAGGAGCACATACTATGTTATGCCTTGAATCCAGACTTATCCTTTCTCTTCTCTTCCAGTGAGGTCAGTGTTCTAATATTTTTTAATTTTTTTTTGCACAGGATTTTGGCTTAGCTCAGCTCTAGTCATGGTGAATCCAGCTCTGTAGCTCAATCAGCAAGTGCATCTCTCCTCTTCGGCAAAGCAAATTACTTGCAGGAGCCTGCATTCTGCAAAGGGGCACAGAGGTTGTGCTGACAACCGGGCAGCGTTCCTCCTTGATTTCTGAGGACAGAGATCCATCATGCCCTGTCCTTGCACAACAACTCTGGGATTCTACTTTCACATCTTTCATGGGGCCAGGATATCCAAAATACTACTCAAAGACGTAAGCTCTGCTTGACACCCATTGCCTGCATATGCAATACTCTAAAAGAAAGTTCATTGTTCCTAAAGTGACCTCTGTCTTTATTTCTGCTTTCCCTTAAGAGTATGGGCCAGAAGATATTGATAAAATAACTTATAATGTTAACATGAGAACTAAATGACACAGAACTAGGAGAGGGACTGGCGCTGGTTGTGATGACAAGGCACAACACAGGTATTTCAGAGACTAATGAGATCATAAATCTGTGTTGGCCAACAGCAACATACCGTGGGAGATTTAGCCGAAGTTGGGCTGCATGGTGGTCTGGTCTGCCATGCAGAACTAGCTGAGGTTAGTTATGCACAGCCATATATAAAACTGTTACTTAGCATATATGAAAGAAAAAGAATACTTGACATCATGAAGCAATTTAGTGGCTCCCCAGATGTTAAAGTAGAAGCACAAAGGTTACAGTGGAAGTGGTGCATTTTGTTAGGGATAACGGGGGGGGAAAAAAGGGAGAGCCTACTCTGTCTCCTATCTTTTTGTAGTTATCATCGCAAAAAACATCAACACTTCTGAGCAAGGACTATGCCTGATTCCTCCCTGTGGACCTGTTTGCAACTACACAGTCCAAAGCATGACCATAAACTGTATTCCAAAACACCAAAAAATGCAGGAGAGAAGATGGGCTTGGATTACAGATCTCTGATTAAGATGAAGAAAATTCTCAGCAATCAACCAACAAAATAGATTAAAACGCCTAAACATTCATTAAGTTGTGTATTTCTTTCCCTATTTTCATTCTTTTTGCTCTTTAAGCAGACAAATCAGGACACTCAACATAAAACATAACGTTCAAATCCTTTGTATAATGTCTTTTTCTGTGCCTAGTGGTATCTGAATTTACCCACATGTCACACTCAGTAACAACTGTATATATTAAAAAAGTTGTTTAGGTTTTATGTCCAGAAAATTATAATTCTATCCTTTATGGATCATCCAACCTCCGTAACAAAAATTTCATTCTGTTTTCAAACTCTACTGGACCAGAAACCACCAAGTCTGCTGAATCTTAAGCCTGATCTGCAGGACTGTTAAACTAAAACATGTAATCCAAGCCAGGCATGACTCCAGCATAGGAAGCTTAGCCTACCCTTGGGTCTCGTTTCCCCTGTTTCCCCTCTCGCTTGCCACAACAGGAGCAGCTTGCTCATTCTCCTGACTCCCACTTTGCAGACTCATTAGCCTATTAACCAGCTGGATCTGATAAGCGGGCTCCAAAAACCACAAAAAAACAAGGGCACTTTGAAGCAGGGAGGCATGTCCTGCCATGCCCCTGGCAGTAGCCCCGCAGCAGGGCTTCTCCCAATATCCACTGGAAAGGACAAGCAGTGCTGTGCAAAGAATGCTGGAGGGGAGTTTCCCTCCCAGCCCCACTCCCTGCCGAAGTCTGACATCCGAGTTTACCTGGGCTATGTCAACCAATTTAGGAATAACAGCTCAAAAGATATTTTAAAGCAACCATGAGCCATGCGATTTGGGGCAGAGGGGAAAGAAGCAGTAAGCACACTCAAGTTGTTCATTTCTGACAAGCTGGGCATAATGGAGTTTTGTTTCTCAACTTTCATACTTTTATAACTGTATTTTACCCTTTGAGGGTTGAAAGAAAATATTGAAATACCATGAAAATGAAACGAATACCATGAAAATGTTGGCAAATCCAGAGAAGACCACCCATCTCCTCCTTTTCCCATGAAAACCTCAGCACAGATGTTCTGTCCTCTGGTAGGAGCAGCACGGGAGGAAAGCCAAGGGAAAAATCCTGTGGGTTCCTCCTGACACCCGGGGGTAGACTGCATGTGCTCTTTCCTGTCTCCAAAAAGTAACGACTGTTAGCACAGCTTAAGAAAATAGCGTTAACAACATCTAGATCTCATGGAAGATGCTACTGATTAGTCACCACTTTAGGTAACTTCTGCCACCATTTCATGTGCAAAGTCAAACTGTGATAAAACTTTTCAGTTTGGCACTTAAGGATGGCCCAGGACCAGAACAAGAAGTCAGTACCGCAGCATGAAAAACAGATCAGGAACTAATAGATACTATTAGTATCTACCTTTTCTCCTTTCGCTTTGTTACACGGGTCTGTATTTTCTTCTTTATCCAGGCTGTCATTCAGACAACCCTGACAAAATTCTAAACGAAGGTTTACCCTTTCAGAATCCATCTCTCTGTCCATAAAATACTCCCTTCAACATGTCTTGCAACATCTTCAGTCTCTTTGGTCTTAACCTTGCACACAAACAGTTCAGCTGAATTTATGTAATTCTGCTGGGACTATTCAAATGAATAGTTGCAGACTTTTTTATTTGCAGGGCTGGGATGTAACGATAATGTCACCTGAATTTTTAGAATGATCAGAGCCAACGCTAAAGAAATTCTGACAAATGTGCCAAAAACATGTTTCAAAAGCAGTTCAGACACTTGGGGCCTTCAGTGTCGCTAAGGTTCTTTTTCAGCTATCCTACGGCTTTTGAATTAAATTCTATACTTTTGTTTTATATGACAAAGACCACATCAAAATTGTCTGCACTATGAAAAACAGGATCAGTCAGTTGAAGGCTGATATATTCAATAACAAACAACACAAAGGAGATATCCTTGTAGCCTGTACCACATTCAAACAGGGGCTTTAGAATGACTTTTTTTGCAATACTTGTCTGAAGGTTGTCAAAAACACAGCCTGCTCAAGCTAACTGTTCATAATTAAGAAACATGAAGGAAAATAGCCTGTGGAACATATCAGCTAGCCTAGTTTCTCTAACATGAGCAGATATTCAAACCACACTGTTGGTAGTCTTCAAAGTAACATTTAAAAGCCAAATAAATGACTATGAAACTACTAAATCCTATTCAAAATCCTACTAAAGGCATTTTGACTGAAGTTATTTTCAGGTTTTGGGGCTTGGGGTTTTTTGGGTGGATTTTGTTTTGGGTGGGTTTTGGTTTTTTTTTTAAAACAGAAACTGTTTACGTATTCCACCTTTATGTCACAGCTTTTCAAACTCTTCTCAAAAAATTCAGCAGAGAAGGGCTTATGCTTTTTTGCATCTCTACAATTCTGACTGCTCAGCCAGAGGGGGAGCAAGAAGCAAGGAATTGCAGATGGTAAGATAACAGAGTATGTTGGAAATGAAGAGTCACAGAAATATTTGTAATTAAGTTTTTTCAGGGATTGTAAGTGTTTGAAACAGCTGACAATGTGACAGGGAAAAATCTACCATTAGAATCAAACTAAAAAAAAAATAAATAAAAAAGCTTGGTAATTTTTACAAGGGCAAACTGAAGAGACTGAAAGTAGCCCATACTCACATTTCAAGAAAATCCAAAGACTTAATAAGGATGAAGAACATAATATAATTTTGAAAGACCATTTCTTTCCAGGATCAGGTTGCACATATTGTAAACCACCCAACAGGACATAATTAAGCAATAAGACATGCCAGGCATTAGTTTCCAAGGAGTCAGAAAACAGTACATATTTCAGTAAAAAAATCCCAAACCAAAAACCCCGCGGTTTACTTTTAACTTATCACAGTTCGTACAGCTCTCCTACCACTACACTCGGCATGCACAATATATATTCGCTTTGCTGTAGAGTTACATGAAGCTATGTCCAATCATATCTTATAAATCCTTAATTACCTCTTGTGTATAAAACAAGGCCACTTCTGAAAATGGTCCAAAATGCAGAATCTTCTCTGCTGAGATTCCTGTAATCTTTATATTAAGTGTTATGGGTGATAAAAGTAAACCTTAGCATTCACTAAACATGTACTGACGCATTTTTATGGTTGAGAAATCCTCTGTCCCATCCCGTAATCATTTTGTGATTCTCTTAGCAGCAGACGGCCAGCCGACCACAACACACAGGAAAAAACACCACAGTGTTTTCTCCATGGGTTCCAACAGAAAGAATGAAAACAACAGCAAGACATTTTCTTCTTAAAATATGCTTGGTGCTATGCCTGGGAGTTTCATTCGTTACAAGTGAGCAGCAATTGTTCATTATAATTCAACCAATTTATATTCTACTGTCAAGTTATTACTCTGTATATTGCAATTTAGATTTAAGCTTCTCTAGCTCTGGCATGTTCCTGAAGAAAAGTATCTTCTAAGCAGATCAAGATCAAGCAGCAGCAATATTGCAATAACAACAGTTGAACATGTGTTCTTAAATAAGATCAAACTCCTCTCAGAATGAAGGCCCCCTGAATAACAGAAAACAAAAAGTAGTTTTCTATACTGCAAAATACAGTTTCACTGGTCATTTTGGCAAATAATCGCTCTGCAGGAACATACTGAAATGTTCATCATTCATGTCAACTCTGAAGTCCTGGCTCACCTGAAAAATGCACCATCTGTGTAATAAGCACCACTTCTGGTATACTAAGAAGAGTTTTTTAAAAATGACTTGTGCTGTATAGAACAACTTGTAATAGCTAGTTTTGTGAAAATTGCAAGTAAACACCTATAACTATTTTTGCAACCTTCCTTCACCTCTTCCCTGCCCAACAACTCCCTCTGACCACCAGCAAGGCTGTTTTACTTCCAGGAAGTGTTTTGTAGAAGTAATTCAGATTCTGGAACTCAAGTTGCTCCTAAAACAGAAAAATAATTGGCAATATTGAACATTTCCTACTTCCTATTCCCACGGGAGTTTGTAAATGTCTGTTCCTGTTCCGACCCTCCATGCTTGGAGTGAGATGCTGCACGGGCCTCTGATCCAATCCAGGTCTACAGAGATCTTGACTGCAACATGTGGGCACCCACCACAGTTCCTGCATTTCAGAACTCATCCCCACAGAGATGCTGATATAACTGTGTTAATGTTGTGGTGAGAACTCAGTCAAGGAACAAATCTGGCTTTCAAAAACCAGTAAGCAAAGACCTACACTCTTATACTTTAAACAGTATTGACACCAAGCATTTTTGCTGTGAAACTCTGCCACCAGGCTGCCTCCTGCACATCTGTCCTTCAATTAACTTTTGCTCAGATGTATGTGATTACTGAACACGGGAATAAATTTTTATGCTTTTCAATTTACGAGCTTCCAAAACAAAATTTTTGAAGCCAGCATATGCGTGGAACACTCAAATCCCTCAACAATCCAACACAGTATCTGCACAACCTGGGAGACCTTCACTTTTATATCTCTCTCCAAAAGCAGCAATCTGCAGAGGTTGGATTTCAACACAGTTCAGACAAGAGTATCAAAGTGTTCTTTGCTCTATTGCTCCTGGAGCAGGTGATGGGCTCCTTAAAACACAGTAGCCACAACCAAAAGAAGAACAACCTGTAGCTGAAAATCTAAGTTTTTATCTGCTCACTAGAAAAACCTAATTATTGACTTATAGCTCACCATTGACTTTGTCTATTCTACAGTAGAAAAACACAGCTTCATTTTGGTCTCAGGACAGAGCAAATAGCTACGAGAAAAAGCATCAGTTCTCTTGGGCAGAAATTTGCAAAAATATCACAAGGGTCTGAAGGCCCTAGTCTTACCTCCTGCCTGGCTGCCCTCCCACTGCTTCAGCCCTCATCCCCTCACCAATCCTCTGACAGAATTTACCTACATTTACAGACTGGTTTCCAGGCTTAAAAAAAGCTTCACAACCATCGTCTAATGGGAATAATGGCTTGCAATTATAAAAGATGTCTCAAAAAAACCTCATGCCAGCATGCTTCATGGACTAGATATTAGAGAATTACTGCAGCACTCAATTATGTTACCACCAGCATAACTGATATTGCACAATATGGGCTGAACAGTCTCTAGAAATAAACAATACTCTGATGATGTTGCCAGTCAAAATGGTATTTAAATCACTGGCTGGACCCTAAATTCTGAGCCTGAGAAATGCGTCCTCCTGAAAAACACAATGCCGTCAAAATTTTGTAGACCTGTCAATAAATGCTTGGATCACTGTGTCAGAAAATAATCATTTAAGATGCAACCACAATGTATGGTAAACTAGTTATTCTGCTGATTTCTTCATCAGTTTGCACCCAATATAGAGTGTGCATCACTTGGTTTTAAGTCCAATCTCCTTCAGCAGGGGCAGAACTCCAGCAAAATATAGCGATGAATGCTGCAAAATACTGTGCTGACAACTATGCTGCAATTGGTCCAGGTACACGTTACTAGCACAATGCAGCTTTACAGAACTTCATCCATATGCCAAGAAACTCATCAAACAGGCGGTCTTCCCCCTCCTTTCTCCGAGGAGGAGGGACGGGTGTTGGCAGACCTCAAGGCAGCTCCACTCGGACGAGCGTGCGCAGCCGCGAGCGACTGACCTGCCTTTGATCCCGGCTCACGCGCAGGCCAAGTTGCTTTTTATCTCCTCCTTGCTGAAAGTCAGAGGTTTCTGGAGCAACTACCAGGGGAGAGGACACCTAATAGACCATTCAAACAATATCTCCACCTAAGGAATCTGTTGGAAAGAGATAAGCTAAAAACTTCGGAAAGATCAGTTAAGGGGACAGCGTATGCATATTTAGAAATTACAAAGCCACTTTTAAAAATCATGGCTGTTAGCCAGGAATGCAGCACAAGTTCTTCTTCGCTCAGCTCAACATCAGGAGCCTTCCAAATAATAAGACACGTACCCAGCACACTGTGCTACTTCCTAATAAATGCCCCAGTTTCATAAGGGAACCTCAAAATCAAAAATGTAAAGCTAGACAAAATCCCACCCCCCAGTGTGGGTTACAGAAACTTCAGTTTTGCAAAAAAAAAAATAGGGTGCCTGCTAGCTATAAAGTTCTTTTAATAGTGGCATTCTAGTCTTATGGATGTAAAAGTGGCATCTTGCTGCTGCTACATCAAAAACCTTGTTCATACATATATAAAACATACAGTATTATGTATGTTCATGGCAGGACTAGGAAAAGAAAGTGCATTCGATGTCTGGCTGATGCACATGTTTTTGAGCAAGTGAAATTAATTTCCTCCTTTTTTTTTTTTCCCCTCAAAAGCAATAATGTAGCCACTGACCTTCAAGTGCCCTTTTTTTTTTTTCCCCAAAAAGTGAAAGTTTTCACACACATATCCTTCGGTCAAAAGCAATCAAACTGGTGAGGATTTTTTTTTTTTTTTAAAAAAAAAGGGAAAAGGCAGAGGAGAACTCTGAATCTCCCTATCCGGCCAGGCGAGGCTGCAATCCCCCAAGTACACATTGTAGATTGTGATCTCTGGATGAAAGATAACATCCACTTGCCAAGTTCAATTATAAATCTGTGCTTTTATGTTAGAAACTTGCTCTAAGCTCAATTTCTGCTACATTTAGCCTTTATGTATCTTCACCAAGTAAGGAAAGAGGCAGGAAATATATACTTGAGATTATGAAACAAAAGCAGCAGATTTCTACACTGTACTGTCTCTGACCTTGCAAGTTCCCCATGTATTTCTTATTCCTCAGGGTAGACATATAGCGTAGGGTTCTGAAACACAATACATTCAATTTTGGAAAGAAGAAGTGTAATCAAAATAGCGCTTTCTCGAGGCTTAATAACAACAGTTTACAAAAGGGTTATGTTCCAGTCCTCCTCATTTTTAGAACTATACAAGGAAAAAAAAATATCAAAAAATATTGAGGGAGCCTCAGTATTCTGTATAGTATCCCCGTCTTCCTACACAACAGAAAGATTAGTCACTGTCACAAAATTCTCTTTCAAATACTGGTTGTGCCTCCACCCGTGAGTCATTCACATTAACTTTTCAGGACAGAAGGTAGTTTTCCATTATCTCTCTTTATTTACACAGAGCATCTCTCGTGGGCAGAGCAAATTAGGTTCTCTTCTCTTATGACCCTTTATTCACAGCAATTCCCTGGCTGGATAGCAAGAGAGCTAAACAATGACAAAAAGAACAGGGAGGGAAAGAGACTTTGCAAACAGCACAAGACAGGCACGGCCTAGGAATGAAGCTGCTTCCCAAAGGGGCTGTCGGGGAACCGGCACTTGCTCAGGAACAGGTGCTGCCAAAAAGTCACCACCCAAATTTCTTTACTACTAATATGCCGGTGAAGGCAGCTGCGCAGAACTTCTCTCTCTCTTTAGAAGTTAGTTCCAACACACATCTCATGAGGCTGTCTCTCCGAGAGCAACTCCCCACAACATACAGATGACCCCAGAAATTCCTGACTGTGGACAGAGCGCGAGGAAATGATCAGCAACTATTTGAGATAAATCACAGGTGCGGCTACCTCTTTCTAAAATTGATTCAGCTAGATGCGCACCTTTGTGGTATTCAGCTCCAGACTTCACTTTTCTGCACTTTTTTTTTTTTATTCACTTTTTCTGCAAGGGTTTTTGGATTAGATTATCCAAAGAATCCCTGGGAGTCTTGCAGGGAGGAGACAGTGGACAGGGAAGACTCTATGAAAAGTTTTGCACAGTGAGGCTGCTCATTCCGAAACACAAAGCAGGCTAACCTTCAGGTATTGCTGCTCTTCGTTTCGTTTGCTAGCCTTTGTATGAGGCAGCACCAATGTGTGTATAAGCTCTTGTTTCCCTCTCCTATTTTGGCAGTTATCTATCGGTGCTCCAAAGATAGGTCGGAGAAATGTTTCAGAACATCTTCACAACCACAGTTCTGGTCTACCACTACATTTACAGGTTAACACCACCGTCCTTGCCATTTCTGGGGATTGGCAGTAAGAGCCTGCATGCCTGCCTTTCTCAAGAACATAATAACCTCAGGTTTTCTCTAGCACTCACCATCAGACCTTTAATCTCCACAAGTTTTGGTCTGCTCACAGTACTGTACTTTATTTGACGTACTTGCTCCTTTATCTGGGGTTAATTGCAAGTTTTCTAATAGTTTACCTGTATAAACTGGCCATGGTCTGTGGTTTCTAGTCAAAGTTCTTTTCCACACTATAACATCCCTCTCCACCATGAAAAAGAAAAAAGTAGATGGTGAAGTACAGTCAAATTCTCCAAGCTTTTACCTTCCCCCTGAGCTCTCTTCTGGAGATGCAGCACATCTTATGTGAGTGCTACATACTTCACATTTCTGAAACACTTTTTTTTTTCTCCATAACTCCCCAGCCTCTTTGTGACTGTTTTCTACTACTCTTTACTGCAGTTATAGAACAAAGTGCTTGAAACCTCTCTTAGTTGTCCCCATTTCCATTAGCTTTCACCTGGGCTGGACTTCCAATACCTGAATTCTTCTATTCCTAATGTTGACTTTCCCCATTCTATTCAGAAATTGCTTAGAATCAAGAAATTTGAGAGGAATAGGCATCACTTAATACTGAAGTTTAACTGAAGTCCTACCTAACTTAAGACATTATATAACATGACTAGTTCTAGCCAGTTATCTTAAAAGACAAACATTAAAAATCATTAATATTTCTGATGAATCAAATGCTGACTAGCACTCAAATGCACTAGCAAAGTAGTTAATAATGTGTTAAAAGCCATAAATTAATGCAGACGTATTCTTTCTTTTCACCTTTTCTTGCTTTTGAATCGGTTGACAAATGAAGAAAGCAAGAATTTCTGAAAGATCTTTCATTTCCATGGCAATAGATTGAGAGATCAATCACAGGATTTTTAATTCCCAGCTAAATTTATACAGTTGAAGAGACTATGGTACTCAAACAAACCAAACCAAATCAAACAAAAAAATCCCAAATAATAATAACAACTTTAAAAATTCCTCAAGCCTCCTTATTCAGAACAACAGGATAAAAACCAAAGAATGGCATAATCTAATCAACTTGTGATTTTCCTTTTCTGTGCACATTAATAGTAGGGCATGATAAAAGTCTTCTTCTGAAGGCTGACAATTGGTATGATAGATTTTTAAAACACCCAGTTTGTACATAAATGCAAGCAAAACATTTTTTTTTCCCAGTTCTCTCACCTTACTTCTCTCTTATGTCTATTAGAAAACTATAGCAGAAAGCAATTTAAAACACTATTGTATTTTAATATTTATTTAAAATTATACAGTGTCTTCATCGCTTACTGGTGTCTGTTATAATTATTTAGCTTAGTACCAGCCATTAAAAAAAGTGGATCCAGTGCAAACTGAATGAAATGAGACACAATGTTTGCTTGGTAAATAGTGTTCCTTTTTCTATCTTCTTCCTTTTTTTGCTTGTTTTTGTGTTCACCATCATATCGTTCTTCAACACTAAAGTGTTTGTCTAAGCATGAAACAATACAGGCTCATGAGCTTGGCATTACAATTCTCATTAATGCATTTCTTCCCATACAACAGACAGACTTTCCCAAACATTTCTAACTTCACCTAACAAATAATTTAAAAAGTAACATACTAGAAAGAACTTTCAAAAACGCCTTTAGAACCTCTCAAAAAGCAGCTAATAAAGTGGTGCGTACTATTTAAAAATACTGACCTTTATTTCCAATATGATCCAGAAATAATTTTTTTAAGATATTGGTGACTAGGCAGAAATAGATTTGAGATTTATGACAAATTTTCTTTCTGATGACTACCACTTTGAAAATAAGCTTTCACTGGTCTTGGTTCACATAAATTTTTTTTAGCAGCAGTTAAAATACTTGTACTTAAAAATATGGTTTTTATCTAGCAAGCAGCATCCCTTCACAACAATTTAAAGTTCTAAGACTTCAAATAAAATGATACAACCAAAAAGACTATAAATCATAGTCATTGTCCAGATGGTCTTCAGATCTCTGCAGAGAAAAGCTGCATATTGTTAAGACCAAAATTCCTTCTGGTCTGAGTCCCTTATCTCACTTGCCAGGCTATCCATACCAGAGTAATAAAACATCCTCAGAGGTGTGTCAGATGATGAGGCCAATTAATTATCAGCCAGAAAACTATACTAGGTCTATATGGAAGCATCAACTTCATAATACCAGTTAAACATCGGTTTTGTGGTCAGAGACCACTGATGGAGCATCTCCACTGAGTTAGCCCGCTCTGCAAGGGCAATAATGTTTGTAAGTATGGAGCTATGAGGAAAATGAACTACAAGCTAACATTTTAAATGCCTACACTGAACCCTTCAGTCTATATGCCCCCTTCCCCCAGGTGCACAACCTCTGGTGCTGAAAAAACGTCTTAGTTTTAGAACGTCCCAAATTTCCCCTCCTGTTCCCCCAGGGTCTTCTTTTTCACATCACACTCAAAATCCAGGTTCAGGTAGGTACAAGCGGTCCCCTGAAGTACACGGTAAAAGCAGAAGCAAACACGGTAGGATTTTTGCAGGCAATCTCAAGAGTTCAGTGCTAAATCACAACTTCCTAGCCACAAAACAGAGGGGCTGGAGAGGGACCGACTAAATGGGAGTAAAACTCACGGGGCTCATGGCAAAATTACCCAGGCACTAGTGAAATGACGAATTTGATGGGAAGCGGGCAGACTTGTGAAGCACTTTTTCAGGATTTTTGTGAAAGGCAATAGGTGATTTCCCCCTTTCAAAGGGAAAACACTTATTCACATAAACATCCCCTTTTGATAAACATAGGGCTTTTGATAGCAAGTGAAATCTTCCATCAGAAACATAGAGAGGCTCAGTCCTGAATCAGAAGAGAAAAGTGTTCATCTTCCTCCACTGTGTTTTCAGGTCCCCTGAAAATTACCAGTGGCAGTGAACTATTCCCTGGCTGTGAAATACAGGGGAAGAAAACAAGGTAGTGAGATGTAAAATGAAGCAATTCTCTGTATGACTCCAAGGAATGCTCAACATACAGAGCTGTGAGGTATTTTCAGTTCAAAAGCCCCTCCAAAATAGAAAGAAAAAATAATAAAATAATTGAGGGGAACAAAAAAGAAAAAAAAAAGAAAAATTAGTTTCAGTAAAACTGAGGCAAAACTTCTCTGGATGTCTCACAATATAATTGTTGCCAGGTAGTTTTTATCCTTTTAAAAATTTAGCTTAGCTCAATTTCAAAACAAAACATTGTGTCAAAAACAAAGAAGTGAAGCCACTTCATTTTGAAACTACTGAAATGAAATATTTAGGCTCCCAATATTTCTTCTCAGCTGAAACTACTGGATGAATTGCATCAAAACAAGAAAACAGCTTTGATCAATACAGCATTGTGTCTTTCAGTTAATACACTATTTGCATAAACAATTTCATCAAGCATTACTATGGGTACAACTGAGACCACAGAAATAAGTCAATCTGCCTACTGGGTAATCTGCTGTGGGATGCAAACTACTCACTGCTTAAATTCAAGGACAAAAGATGGAGTAGCCAAAGAGAAAATGACATTCCCACTGGTCCCCCATCGCCTTCCCCCCAGCCAGTGATGCGGTACTGCCACTGGTGTTATCTGGTTGAAACAATGGGACAGAGAGTTTTTACACGGAAAATATTTGGAAAGTATCTGCTTTTCTTTCCCAGAGAAAGACAGAGCCACAGTCATCACATACACTTGGAAGGTCCTGCTATTGAAGACTACCCAGACCAGCCATGAGGATCAGGACTAGCAGGGGATCGCAGGTTAGGAAGGGTTGAAAAGGCACAAAGTTACCAAAGGCACAATTCCCTGGAAGCATAACTGAGCCTAAAACCGCATCACCACACTCCTGCTCCGAGGCCAGTTTCACATTTATTCCCATTAACCCCAAGTAACCAGGTGAACTCCAGAACGGCAGCAGGGTTGGTTGTGAGTTGTGTCGCCTGGGATGAGTTTCTGCAGCCAGCCAGGCACACCTGAATGGAACAAATTCCAGGATGGAATGACCTGACCCTCACCCACAAGGAGCAGATGCCCATTTGGGATGGAAGTCAATGCGTCACTTGGAAGCAGACAAACAAGCCAAGCCTGTGTAACTGGCCCCGGCACCGAGGAGCGGAGCATCATGGTGCTCGGCACCCAAGTCCCGGAAACAAAGCGAAGGCGTTTTGAAGCAATTGGTTTCTGGCACGAAATTTCTACAGAATAACGAATGGCAGTTGGCTTCATAATTAACAGTTTCAGGGGCCTTCTAGAATATGAATCAGAAGGAAACAAAATTTGAATAATGCATTAGTGAGAGTTCATGTTCTAGTAGCCCTATGTGGATTGTCAGTGTGCATTCCAGTAGCTCGTTATGATTTATCTTCATCAGCCATGGGCTGAAATTACCAGACTCCAATTACTTTGCTTCCCGTGTTCAAGACAAAAAAAATAAAAAAAAAAAATGTCAGGCCTACCACAGGAGATGGTTTAAAATGCCTGAGGTAAAGAAAGTAATCTACTGTTCTCTGACATTTGCTGCCTGAAAGTCATTCACATTAACAACCATTCAAACTTGTTTAGTTCAAACCAATTGCTTCTATTTTCCTCTTGTCAGTAACATTAGCTTCAATTCAAATTTAACTCTTCAAAAATTTCGAAATGTAAAATGAAATTCAGTGAGCCTTGACAGGGACGTGTAAGGGTCTTGACAGAACATACTGCTACTGAATTTATCTTCTTCAATCTGTTAATTTTGAAATTTCTATTTTCAAGGGAAAAAAACTGATGATCTCCACTTCTTTTACTGTCTCAGTGAAGGTAAGAGATTTATGCTGATGTTTACCAGACTCACATTTTAATATTATTCCTAACACAACAAGAGCTACAGAGGCAGAAAAACAGATGTGCTCAATTTAAGCTAACAAATTAAGCAATTATTTACGAGCAGAACTTGAGGTTTAGTTACAGAGCAAAATACATTTAATAACTTAATATGCCATCACTATGAACGCTTAGACTTGTATAACAGGTCATTAACTTCTAAATACTTTGGGCTTATAAGGTTAACATCTACAGTGAGCAGGGAAGTAGGTTACATGGTTAAACAACAGTAGCTGTCACAGGCTGCTCAGACAGACACCGAGGAGACTGGCTTTCATCAAGACTCTTTCATCATAAAATACCCACTAGTAAAATGCTGTTATAGTTTCTCTTGCAGTTAAATAGAACAGACAAAAAAAACCCCTAGACACCCACCCAGTCTCACTTTTTTTTTTTTGGTAGAACGTATTTAAGAATAAAACACCCAGTAAGTCGTACTAATTATGTGAATTTCAAATACGCTCCAAAAGATGACTTTTCATATATATCGGGGAGGGGGAAACTGCAAGAACAGAGAGGAAAAACTAATTCTTATTTTCCTTCATATTTCTGAAATCAGACAGGAAAGAAAACACATACAAGCCTGTGCTCACTGTGATAAATTCAACCACATTTAAGCAAATTAGTACTGTTATTGTCCTTTATGGTACAGCATAATTCAGCACAAGAAAAAGCCAAATCATCTCCTACATGCTACAGAAATGAAAACACTAAAGCTCAGTATTACACAGTTAATTGCTTCTAAGCTCTGTACATTCATTATTTGAAAACTAGTAGTAAAAAAAATTACAGACAATAATTAACTTTGAACAGTTTGGGGGGCAATAGCTGGTTTACAGGCTTCATCAGATGGGTTGATATGAGCCTGATGCCTACAGCTTAGATCAGATCCTGTTACATAAACATGACATTTCTTTACCCAGCCAAATAATTTTCTGTTTTTCGCAGTGTATGTAAAGACACCAGCTCCCTTGGGAAGACTCTGCTGTTACTTTAAGACAGGAGACTCAGCATCACCGTAACACGCAGAACACATCAAAACCCCAACGCAGTAGTTAACGGTTACAAAAGAACTTGACCTACTGCCTTATATTAACATTAATATCACTAGTTTTACTGGTGGATTCATCATGAAGCTGGGAACTAGAAACTTGACTTATAATTCCAGTTTCAGCGTTTGTGCCAATTGGCCTATGCCACTCTCTCTAGGCAGTTTCACCACAGATGATTTTAAAATATTCACATTTCATGATCTAGGTGGAATACACTTTTGCAGACACATGTCCAAGGAAAGAAGAGAGAAATATTCAAAACCTGGGTACTGCTTTGCAAGTATTAGCACTCCAGCAGTCAGTTAATTACTGCCTGTCAGCCAGCAACTCTCTCTCTCAAAATCTCCACCAGTACAATGACCAGATTTCATTTTCCTAAGTGAAAAAGTCAAGCAGTTCCGATTAAAATGCCAATAAGGGGGGACTGCAGCTCATGGGCATGGCTGGCTTTGCATGTGAGTAGGCAAAGAGGCCTCGTGATCTTTTCTACTCTCCCTGTTGAAGGGAAGGCTGGGGAAGGCAAGGTGGTACCATCCAAGAGACAGGCAATGGTAAGAAGGCGAATGACTAACGTCTCAAGGCATCTATATGTAAAGCAAAGTTTGCAGTCAACATACAGCAAGAAAATAAGGTAAAAACTATTAGAAGCAAGTTAAGTGACGCAATGCTTTTAAGAAGAGAACTCACGGCTGCTCAGGAAAATATTCTGAGATAAAAATGCACACAGGAACACAATGGGATTTTCAGAAGTCTTAAGACACGTAATTCTGATTATGTCCATACAACTGATGTACCTCCACACTCCTGAAAAATAACACTCTGGAGGGCCCCTGGACTGATTTCATTTTCTTGCTTTTCTGAGTTAGGCTGTCTAAAGCACTCATGTGGCAAATCCCACGTTACTTTCTGCATTACAGAACTCGGGGACCATTTTATGTGGCATAGATCATGCTGCTGTCGTAAAGCTTTGCAAGCACTCTAGTTCTTTGGGATTGGAAATGAAGAAAACGAAAATAAAATCTTTTTGATTAATGAGCTCAAAATATTAGAAAATTTAAGTTCTCAGACACACAATACATTGGTAAAATAATATAGTACGGTATTGCAGATTTTTCACTCTTTCTGGGCATCAAATATTATTGTTATTTTCCACTAGTAATAACTCCGAAGTTGATTATTCCGACTAATTTATTTTTATGACACTTGACAATTTATTTTTTTTCCGCTTCTGACAAAAGGGAATAAGACCAATTTAATTTTTGCTATTTTCACTTTTCAATAGAATGAGCAAACTTTGTCCTTCAAAAGGTAAGCTCCTTATGCAAGAAATGACTGCACTCATTTATTACCTATATCTCATTTGCAGTAATTCAATCTGTTCTCTCAATCAATCTGCATGTTAGTTTCTTGAGATAACTGAACTGCAATGTTATTCTATGCCCTTGTTTCAGTTAGTATTTTCTGTGGAAATTGCACTGCAGCAACGGGAACTTTAGGAAAACAAACTAGTTTATGATTTTCTTTCAACTGCCTAAACCAAGTTATTTAGAAAGGCAATAAATGGCTTTTTGGAACTTAACAAGTTGATACGAAGATTTTACAATTGTAAGCAGCAGAGTCAATGTTTTTTCAGAAGCATGCTTAAGCACAACAAGTCTTTACTCCATATATACGGAAACAACACAGACATTACATTCATACTATTACAGAGTATCTTCTTCCTAACAGGAAATGTAGGATAATACCTCCCAAGAATAATCCTGAACGTGCAGTCTCTATGTTTCAAGAAGACATGCAATTTCCTAAGCATTTCCTGACCCAAGGTTTTCATGTTGAAACCTGAACTGCCAAACATTGTTGAATATTAATACTAAATCATAAACATCAGCTGAACAATCTACCCAAGGAATGCAATATTATCGAAATACTCAGTTTTCTAGTGCGTCCAAATATTATGAGATGGTATTTCCAAATAAAATTTCAGACCAAATGGTTTATATCCGATGGCACAGTAATGCACTGAGGTCATTCCAATCAGCCAGAGCTTTGGTTAAACAAAGAATTCTGTGACCATTGCAGAGCATAAAGTGTCTGACAGCTTTATGTCAGATTTTAAGCCAAGCATGCAGTTTTATTCTATTGATATTTAAAGGATAAAAATCAGAAAAATAATGTTACTGAGAGCTCAGGAAGCTGTGCCTTCGGAAGCCTCTTCTCTTTATTTTCAACAGGTACTGAACAAATCCTTCAAAATTCAACTAAATAATAAACCAAAACAGTCAGTGACTTACTTTATTTTGAATGCGGTAATTTCCTTGTTTCTTTTGCATCAGAAGTTTATTAACAAGAAAGGGCTGGCCTCCCAACTTCTTCCATTAATTTGTTTCTTTTGTCTTGTAAGTAGCAGAGAAAACCCATACAAACCCAAGAAAAGTACAACCACAAAATTACTTGCATTGTTAAGGCAGCCTGAGAAAGGTATTACAGAGAAGAGTGAATACAAGTTGAATAGAAACTGATGCTGATAGGACAGAACTATAAACTTCCTTGAATTTACACGTAGTTCACATCCATAGAAGTATTTCAATTTCCAGGTTCAGTATCAGATACTTAACTGGAAATTGAAATCCTGATACAACAGAAAGGTGGAAAGTGAATACCTGAGGGTTGGACAGTTGATGAGAAAAACATGAGAAGTGGCAATGCACAACCAATTCACTGCCATTGGTGCTAGGGAAAAATGGCTGAAGGGAAGAAAATTAAGTACAACAGCCTTGAATCCTCTGCCTTGTTTTATATTTTCAAATGAAAAACAAACAAACAAACCCACAACCTCCCTAAAAAAACCCATCCACTCACTCATCATGAAAAACTTAACTTTTATCTTCCAAAAAAGGGACAAAGTACTGAGAGTTTGGCATAAGACCTTACCAAAGACATACTTCCATAACTCCCTTCTAAAACTGCAAGCTAAATCTGAGAAGTGAATAACTCTACTCTTAAAAAAAAAAAAAAAAAAAAAAAAAAGGGAAAGCATATGAAAGCATGCAATGTTGAGAAAGAGGAAAAGGCTGTGCGGTAACGTAAGTGCTTGAGAAGAATACAGGGTGAAACAAAGTGCAGATGACTTTATCTTAGGTTCCTTCACTTTGGACCAGAAAAAGTTAAGTAATGCTTCAAATGTGGGATACTCTCAACACTGTAATTAAAATTACAAAACGAAGGAAAAAAAAATCTATATAGAATTACTTTTACTTAATAGTAAAATATATAATGTTAAATTACTTTATTGTCAATTATATCAGCATACTTGGTAGAGTGCTTTTCAACTTCAACACTAACTGCAAGAATGCAAAAAATACAGCCTTATGGGCTGTCATAAGAAATAGCTCAAAGTTAGTACTTTACTTAATTATACAAAAAATGTAATACAAAATCGATTTCTTGTGTGTTGTATTAGTGCCTTGCTTATTACAAGATACTTCTGTATTGCCTTTGTCAACATAAATTAGACTTGCACAATTTTTCCTAGTAACACTGTTAAATTACATTTGAAGTAATGCAAAATTGGTATTGTGCTTATGTGCTTTGCAAGTATAATGCTAAACTGATGAAGTAACCTTCTAAGTGCCATTAAACCACTGTATTTCCTTCTTACTTTATAATGAAACCCTAAACCCCAAAGTTGTTCTTAAAATATGTCTTCAATAATCTGCACCAAGAGCAAGTGAGTTCTCAATTCGAAATAAAAAATTAAAAAAGAGTATGTCTATAAAAACTTTAAAACTTGCAGCAACTCT
Organism: Trogon surrucura; assembly: GCA_020746105.1. Lineage (NCBI taxonomy): Eukaryota > Metazoa > Chordata > Aves > Trogoniformes > Trogonidae > Trogon > Trogon surrucura. The sequence continues at coordinate 61,226,939 of CM036618.1, forward strand.
TTCTTCATTAAAAATCAAACAGTAGAGAGAATGCTACCAGCAATTAGTTTTCAGCACGGCTTGCATTATCATTTCAAGGTCAGGTTTTGCTGGTCATGCCTCAGTGGGAGCTTGGTTTTGAGGAGATCACTAAACACTGCTCACAAGGGAGACGTCATTAAACATGTACTTGGAAAACTGAAATTACTTGCAGTGGCAACAACTGAAAATCTTTGCCAGCCTGCCTCGATCCATTTACCCTCCAGACAGAAGCAGGTGCCTTTCAGGAAGCATTCACGAGCTACCTGATAGAACACCGATGGGATACCTGAGCCCACTCTTAATAAAAGTTTCACCTTGTGACCATAGATCCAAAGACCGGCTTACGCCCAACGGTGCCAGATGGGAACACAAAACCAGTGACCAATACTTCTGGGAAAGATTAAAAGCAGAACACCTAAAAGGCAAATTAGGTACCAAGGGGGATGGGGGAGGAGAAAGGGCAGACGCTCTTGGCCTCAGCAGAGATCAGCAGCAATCCTGACACACAGGATTACTACAACACATGTATAGTGCAAGGAAATCTGATCTCTTCAATACCAGCGACTGAGACACTCAGTTCACAAAAGTATAATTTTCTATCCCTATCAACTCTTTCAGGTTTTCTCCAAAGTCCTTTCTATAAACTTTAGAACTTTAAAAAAAAAAATAGTAAGATCCTTTCCTCTCCATTTTTATTTGGAAAAACAAAGCTCTAATTCTACTTCTTGGATACTTATATATTGTTTTCCAAACTGCACTTATTTATAATCCATATGACACTTTTCTTTTGTTTCATTCCTAATGTAATTCACTGACAGAATTGTTAATCTTAAGTAGTTCTTTCTCTCACCACAATGCAGGAGTTTCTAAATAGTAAGATGAATTCAGGTTGCTGCAGACATCCAGGTAGCTGGTGTAAATTATGAACTCCTCTCCTATAACTGATCGAGACTAAGACATGACTATGATGCAGAGATGACAATTTGGAAAAGTGCACTGAGAATAAGTGGCCACTTCTTTGCAAATGATACCTGGCAGGAACACACAGTTTTGTCTATTTTTTCAAGTTCATAAAACACCACAGGTATCGATTTTTCCCCTTCAAATCTATTGCAATACACTGGGGAGAGAAAACAGTTCTAACAATCTGACTAGTTATTAAAGATATTATAACAATGTACAGAAAAATGTTTCAGTAAGCCAAAACCAATTTTTTTCTTTTTACAAAGCTATCAGAATATTTTTGTTGAAAATGATATTTCAACATATCTATGTGTTTGTGTGCATATACAGGGTTTTCAATCTCAAAACAAAGGTTTCTCTATTTCTTTCAAATATTTTTTGCAGAAAACACTGCCAGCAACACCTATGAATGGTGACGGACATTCGCGAGCAATTGCTGGAAGCAATCAGAGACTGCAAGATTTCAATTCAACACTGAAGTCCAAACAATGCTAGATCTTTTCCTGTCCTTGAACACGGCAGAGAATATTGGTCTGTTTTCTTTCCTTTTTTTGTTTCTTTTTTTTTCCTTCCTTTTTTGTCTTTTTTTTTTTAAAGCTGCTAGGCAAGAATGACTGATTTTGAAACATCTACTTCGCCATGACTCCCTTCAGGAACAGTTCATGTTGGTTCTTCCCTCTATGCCTCGGACAATATCCATAAAAATGGCAGATGAGAAAACATACTACCTCTCATTGCCACACGGTGTTTCTTGACCCCAGCTTTCAAGGATGAGCTGCCCATTGTCTTCTCCTGCCACTCGGTTACCCAGTGCACGTCAGGTGTTCAACACCACAAGAGCAGCAAGGATTTGCAACGGACAGTTCGAATCTCATGTCCTGCAGTGCCTTGATTTCTTCCCCAGCTTTCCAACACAGTAGATCTTAGCTGCTAAATCTGGGTCCCACCAACTTCATCTCCTCTGGGCCTTTCAGCACATACAAGTCTGTACCCTATGTATCTTCCTCTGAAGGACCTGTTAAGCTAGGAATTGCCTCCTCGTGTTAGTGGTCTCAGTGAGGAAGAAACAGAATCCACGACCTTGCCAAACCACATGAGATGAACTACATGGCCTAGAAGCAGCTGGGAGAGGACAGCTTTGGTGGCTGTATGATTGGTGAAGTCCATCAATTAGTACATTCCTAAGAACACCTAAGACAGCAGTGTGCATTTTAGCGCTCCCCTCCTCTTTTTATTTTAAATAGGAAATGCTGTCCTTTTCTACAAGGACTTTAGTTGATGCTGACATAGTAGAGGATGGAGAGGAAGGGTTTTGGTGAGCAACTGCTGGCCTCACCACTTCTGAGATTTGCTCTGTCAGTGTGTAACTGTCAAGGGCGCAGAAGAATCCTTCAGACAAAACAGAAGGCCTGAGGGCCAGCAGCTACAGAGGATGCAGTCTGTTAACTCTTAGTGCTCACACACAGCAGTATCATCAACATAAATCCAGAGCTTACTCCTGCCACAAAGAAATTAATTTACAGATTCTCCAAGCACACCACAAAAACAGCAACAAAAAATGTAGGGACCAAATATAGGGATCAAAGGGAAGAAGTCACATGGAAACAGACTTGGTCAAGTCTGGCTTTGCATACAAGATCTCAATAAGATCAGGAAAGAGACGTCAACGACAACAATTTCTGTAGCCTTTTCAGAGTCAGAGGGCTACTTGTTCTAATGTGATTTAACTCAAGAAACAAAGGTGAAGCTTGCTGCACAGAAAGTTGTTACACATGCTTTAACTTAGCTAGCTAGATTAGTCAGAGTAATGCTTTAAAATGTGCAAACCCAAGCAATTTAAGTGTCTGCATGTTTTATGTATTTTTAAGGCAAATAATTCTCTTTTAAATGTCAAAACACATTTTTTATTAATTTTCTTTTTCTCTAACTGTCAGCAGAGACTTTCAAGTGATAGAATTTGAGGGATATTCTTATCTGTTGTTGTTTATAGCAAATTATATACACAAAAGCTACATTACAGTAAGAGAGCGAAAGAAAGTATTCAAAAGTTGTATCACTTTTGAGATATCAGTAACAAGCTTAATTCAATTTCCTTATGCATATGCATTCTGATATTATGTTTAAACACATGATTTTCCTTAAAGCAACATGGAAAAATCTATACATAAAAATACAATGTCAACTAATGTAGGTGGCACCGGCAGGAAAAAAGCAATAAATACAAGTGTGTATGTACTTTTTCTGTATTCCTTGTAGACAGCTTTGAAGTAATCAAACTAGATCATAAAGGGCGTATCAGACAAAAAGTGCAGCAGCATCATTGTCTTTACTGTATGAACCCTCCGAAGCACATACTCAGTATTCAGCACAAAAAGTTTTTGTAAGCTATTGATGTTTGTTGCAATATTAGCTTCACAGCCTACCATTTGATTGAGCACATGTTAAGGTATTTTATCGGTTTTCTGTACAGATGCAGGCACACTACAGAAAAAGTGTCCTCAATTTGCTCTGCAAATTAAAAAAATTCAGTTATCCTAGCTTTTTAACAAATTGATCCTATAGCTGCAACTAAGGAAACTTACACTACAGTTTTAAAATGAAAAGAACAAACACAAGCATACTAAATAGATATTAGGTTATTAAAAAAATATGCAAAAGAGTCTCGTTTTTTTTTTTTTTTTAAAGTTGTCTTGTATCTCATTCATATTAACTACTTAAAATTTTCAAATCCTTCAAACACCACAGGTTAAGAAAAAGCAGCAAGTTCCAGGATGGCACTGACTATTACTGCGGGACATTTTTTATTTTCCTCATTTCTATAGATTCTAACTTAATTTCTCCTTACATATACAGAAATCTAACAGTTGCAACTGTAATATCTGTTAGTTCAGAATTAAAACAAGCTTACTCTAAAATGTATTTCATCAATATGCAGAACATCATAATTACAGTGAATATTATTATTCAAATTGGCAGGACTTGACCAATACAGAAGATGTAGAGACTCTCTATCAGCTATTGCAAAAATAGAGAATCCCATTGAGAATCAAAACAAACAAACAAAAAGCATGAATTTCTGCCATAAAAGCCAGTGCACACGCACACACTGATGGGTAGGCAGTGGAGATTGAACGATTGCCTCTCTCTGGGGCTCTTATGGGAATTAGTCCTCAGCTACAGGCTACTTGGTTCAGACTGGAGAACAGACTCCGAGAGATGAGCCAGTTTGAAGAAGGGCTTGAGGTTTCACAGGTTTCCTGACTGACAGTAACTTACAGGCTACCAGAAACAAAGCCTCTCTTTTCTAGCATACTCTAGGCACCTGCGTGGTCAGCTTCAAAGGAAACTGGATAACTATTTCCCCATTCCAGTCAGTATACAAAGCCCATTCACTATATATTAGCTGAGCTCCAGCAGAGAAACAACCTGACAAGTCAGAAGCTGGAGTAATATGTGTCAAAGAGATTGAATTCCACTTTCATATTGGTACAGAAGAAGACAGTGCATGATTACTGCTTCGAGCATGTGGTTGGTTAGGGGATAATGCTAGCACCTTAACGCTGAGAAGTAATGGAAATTGTCTGTCTTGTTCTCATTCTTTCTCAGACAGTCACTTGTGATATGTCTTGTTACATTGCCAGGTCATTTCTCTCTTCAGGCTCCTTAAATATCACCTGTCCAAATTGACAATACATCTCTCCAACTATGACATTATGCTTTGTCCTTTGCTAAATAGCCAGACACTCACTTTACCAAGGATGAAAAGTCACACTTTACTTACAGAAATTAAAACATTACAGGCTGGCCACTACGTTAGAGCTCTGCTTCCCAACACCGCCCATCCGCAAGGACACCCAGCCCCCCAGCATCAAGGCATCTTCCTCTGCAGCAGCCCAGGCTTGAGTCCTCCTTTACGTCCTTACTCCTCACAAAGGAGACTACTCATGACACTGCTAGATTCCAAAGAGTTGGATTCAACTAATTAAATTTCAAATAAGAAAAAAGTGCATATGCAAAGACCTCCACGTTCTTTTAAATGCCATCACATCCTATGAAAGGAATTTCTGTTACAGAAGTTGCACTGCTTTGAGTACCCCATTTTCTCTCACCGGCAATTATTCTGTGCAGAAAACTCAGTAGACACTGCTCCAAAAACCAGACCTTCAGCACCAGAAACAAAAACTTCTTCACAAGCTGTCAAGTAACCCCCACTACAAGCCCATACGAGTCGGAGTAAGGAATAGGGTGAAACACAGAAAGAAGGATGGTAAGAGTAACAGGAGGAAACTTAACATCAGAATTTTGCAATCTAGGCTTGAAAACCTGCACTGTAAAGACCAAAAGTTTTTTGTAGTAGTTGTTCTTTATTACAATTGCTGAGCATTGGTTTCCTGGACCGAGTTACCGTGTGGACAGGGAGAAGGAAGTATACCCATCACACCTGAGATCCTTCCACTGAACTACCTGTGCAGGATGGCTGCTCTTTGTAGGCTGGAAAAAACACACATGGGCACATGTGTGTCCACTAAGTGAATATGTAAAGTGTATAAGAGACTAGTTTTGGGAGAATGAAGTATAGAACAGAAGTATCTGACATTTTCTACTTTATGTCTGTCCATAAGGCAGACTTTCAGAGTGTGCTGGAAGAGCAGAATCTGTTCCCTGTGGGGCACAGCAGCCCTGCAGAAGCCTCGCCCTTTGGAACCCAAACCATATCTATTCCCTAGAGATCTTTAAGTAACGTAGAGCCATCACAGAAATCATTGTATGGACTCAGAATTCCCACCTGAGATTTGTAAATTCTTTCTTAAACACAGAGACAGTAAGCTGATATGTGAAGGCAATGTTGAAGAATGGCAGCACTTTTGTTTGTGCTGTGGGAACCAGATCAAATTAACAGAGGGGAAAAACCCTTACGTTTGTGAACTTACTTTATTTAAAGCATAGGGCAACTAGTAAATTCAGCACTAAATAATTCACATCATGGTTATATATGTTTATTGATTTCTATACAATATTAGTGTTGTATGTATTTTTCTCTCATTGTATAAAGTACGGGTATACAATCTGAGTACGTCCATCTGTAAAGTGACAATGAAAAATGTCTACCATCTTAATTTGTCTTTCAAATATGCATTCACCACCTTCTCCAATTACTTCTAGGCAAAATAAATCATATCGAGGAAACTTTTTACTTTTTTCTTTTCTGTATAGGTTCTTTTACAATATTCATCACCATGATGAATATATATCTGCAAACCTCCTACAAGCACATTACCCAGTGCGAATAATGCTACAACATACTACTTATTTCCTCAACCATTGTTTAGACAGAAGTATTTGTATTTTTGCTTCTGGCTTCTACACGGTGTTTCACAGCTGAATGGACTACTTGTGTGTGTGTGTTGGGAAGGGCATGTTTGTGTTCCAAAACACCCAAAAGCCTGAGCAAAAGAAAACTTGGTAATGGCAGCCCAAGAACTCTCGGAGGTGAAGTGGTGCCCACATACGCAAAAAAGGAACATGCTCAACTAGCAAGATCCTTAATTATGGCCATTCAGAGGATAACAGGCAAGTGCTAAGACAGCCCCTAAAAAACTAAGTTCAGGAATAAATTGATCTCCACTCATTTCTATACATAATCACTGCCGCATTCTTCTCACACTCCTCACCCTTCGCTGCATTAAGTGAGCACCAAGAGTAGATTCTATGTGGACATAGAGAAATGTTGGTCACACTAGGAGCTGAAAGCAGAGTTGTTGCACTTATTTGTTTTCAAGGGGGGGTCCATCCACAGGACCACAAAAATTACATCAGTAAAAAAAAAATCTGTCACTGAGTAAAAATTTCTTCTCTAAGATACGATCTTTGTTGTATGAAATTCTAACTACATACTATTTATCTGTGGAAAGCATTCAATAAAACTAAGATCTTGTTGCAGTAACAGATGGGTTTGCTCTGAAAAAAATAATAATAAAAAAAAATCACATGAGGTAAAGGAACATGAGAGAAATTTCTGGGAAAACATGTATATTAACCCTGCCTTCCAAATTGCACGAGACAAGAAGTGAACTGATTTGTCAAAGGTGACAAAGCAGCCACAAACAGAAAGCAGGCTTCTTGAACTGCAGTTCAGCAATGTCTTCAAAGGTCATTACTTTAAGGAAATATGGTGCAACTGAGCTAGTTCACTTATTTGCAAACACCTAAGCTGCTACAAGTTCCAAACTGTGAATGCAGCACATCATATTCCCAGTGGGTTCCAGTGCTCTGACATTTCAGCCTAATTGGTAGAGTTCACTTTGCAGACAAAAGAAGGTACATTGTCAAGTCTGTTTTTACCAGTCCCTCATACTGAATTTAATTCTCTAAAATACAGGTAGTAGATTGCAAAACGTGTGCTTATGGTACTGATAGTATCTGAAATGTTTCATTATCTGAATGATTATTAAATGTATTGCCATTTCCTAGAATAATGACATAGCTTTAAGCAATTAATGACCTGGAAAACAAAATGTACAAAATAAAATAGTTTTAAAAGGTAATGTGAAATGAAAAATACTAGTATACAAATGAAATGGTAGGCTGTTCATGTAGTGGGGTTGGAGATGTGAAACAAGGAAAATTCATTTCAACCACATGAGAAATCATTGCCTGAATCATGCCTGCATCTCTAAAAACAGTATAAATTCAGGTCACGTCACACTTCAACAATAAGATTTCACTCTGAATTTTAAGTTTCTGACAGAATTCTTTGATTTTGGTTTCCTAACCAACCTCTCGTACAACACCGTGCCTTTAATTCTATGGAACAGGATGGTGCACAGATTTGGGGAGGGGTTGGAGAGATGGGGATAAAGGGCTTGAGTCAGAAGGAAACTGATTTGATAAGCAATTTTAAATACGCACCTTCAAAAGCTTTAAAACATTCTCCAATGCTAAAAGAAAGAAAGGGTGAGAAGTTTTGGTCCAGTGCCCAAGTGACAGACTTAATGGTCAGAGATCTTCACGCCAGCCCATGCCTAGGGCCTCAGCCCCTCCTTTTCTCGCTCTTTGATTTTATTATATCGCAGCTGGCGTGCCTGAAACATAGATTAGATCACTCAATTCAAACCACTGTAAATTAGTAACCCAATTTTGGAGCTGGTTTTTGCTATCACTTTCATAATCTTTTGAAATTTTCCAGCTTTATTGTAGTTACACTTCCTTTACAAATTACATGGAGCTGTTCCTGATAGGACCCAAATAAAAATGTTTATTCAATTAATTCATAAAAACGGTTTTAGATATATCAGCCAGTTCTTCTCCATCTGAGTTGATTTTATTCTGGTTTCTTAATCAAAATGTTTTATATCAAATTAAATACATTAGAGAAGAACAATATTGTCTTTATTAACCAAATCTGTAATCTAATTTTAAAAAATCAAGTTATTCTGACAAGATCAGTATTCCATAAACCCGTTGACTCTCTCTAATTATATTACTTTCTTAATTCTTCATTAATCAACCCTTGTATTGGCTGTTCCATTACTCTGTTCAGAATTAAAGTCAAGATGACAAGCTTTTAATTAATTGGGTGATCCTGATCCTTCATGTCAGTATTTTCAATGTTTCTTTTCAATCCATCTGTAACTTTCCAGGACTGCTCCATATTTTTTTCCTTTTTTTTTTTTTTTTTTTGGTTAAAGAGCAAACCACGTAACATCAAGAGTCTTGGCAAGCCATTTTAGGGTTCCAGACCTAGTGATCAGCTGAGGTGTAACTTGACATCAGATGTTGCTTAATATGCTTCTCAACTTGCCATAAATGGAGGCTGTTTCATTTTCTTACCATACAAAAGCATCACCTGGTCCCTCCGCCCTCAGCACCAGCCAGAGGACTTACTGAGCAACAGAATGAAGAAAGTGAAATTCACTCAGTTCTGCCTCACACAGCGTAGGTTCAAATTAGGAGGAAAGAAATATGCTGCTGACTTTTAAAATGAAACAAAGTTGAAAAAATAAGAAAAGCAAACAATAATTAAATGAAAAACAAAGATTCATCTAGCAGAATACAGCCCAAGGAATCAATGCCAATAAGAACCAGGGCTTTTGGGAAGCCTGCCCTAACCCTGGAAGGATGTTAATCTGAACTTTATCCAGATCTCACACCAGCACAAACAACATGATTTTTCTCCATAGTGGTTTTGGAGAAGGAAGACATGGGGGAGAGAGAAAAAGTAATGAAATCATTTGGGAATTCTTATGAACATCCCTTCCCCCAGCACACTGCTGGTACTGCTTTCCTCTTCCACCCTTCCATATCAGCACTCCTGCTACTCACAGTCCTCCCCATCTACTCCATGCTGCTCTGCCGATAGTGCCAAAATACCAGCAGAAATTAGTGTGCTTCCAAAACCATACGTTTAAGTGCTGCAATGACCAGAGCAACTTTCAAAACCTTATTAAAATTTTCTCTGCTTAATTTTAGAGTGATAAAAATAACGTACAATAAAAGCCAGTCCTATAAAAGTTTGGTTTATTTAGCTATTTATCAATTCTCAAACATCATAAAAGTAATATTGCAGTCCTAAACAAGGAGACCTTAAGTATGAAAGCAAACTAAGCATCGAGCCCAGTAATGAATCATACTAAAAATTATTTCTTTCTGTTGAAATTAAAAACACAAGTCACAGTTGAAATAAAAAAATCGCCAGTCTTCTGAAAGGGTAAGATTATCTCAACCTGCATTCATGTTCTTCAGAATCAGAGACCAAAAATCTTCAAATATACGTCCCCAAACTCTGGGGAAGCTATAATCAGGCTCTGAGTTATCTGGCCTGGGTGCCCCCATAGCTTTTTCAAGTGCTGCAATATGAATTATTGCCCACGTCCATTCTTTTACAGCTGGAATGGGCACCGTGGATTAATGTACTGCAATACATTTTCTTGCCACAGACAGTGCTCCTCGCAAAAGTGTGATCTATTGACTAGTTACATGCACTTCAGATAAATCACGACGGTCTCGGTGCTGTGCCATGCTCTGCTCTGGGGAAAGCTGCCGAACAAGCCAAGGCGAGACAGGAGACGGAGGAAGTGCTTGCGAGATGGGTAAGCTCTGGGTGGGGTTGGCAGTTGCCCCTTTCCTCCCCCAGCCTCCAGCACACAGCTGAAGTGGTACCCAGACCTAGTGTCCTTTGCCAGAAAGAGAGCCACTAGCTTCATCTGAAGGACTTCCCTCAGCTTGGTGGGCTTTGCACTGAAGCCTGCACTGACCAGCACGTTCGGTGCCAATGATGACAACCACGTCTTGCTTATCGGTAGCTTGACCTGCCCTGTCTGCTGGTAGAGACTTCAGAAGGAACACAAAGGAAGAGGCCACTGCACACAACAGAGGCTTTGAAAAGCAAGTGGCCACACTAGAGAAACCCACCCTACTAGGTCTGCTTCCCTAACCCTAAGCAAAGAGCATCAGTGCGATATACTGCTGATTATGACACCATACAATGAAGAACTAGATGTGAACAAAGCTTATCCCCAAAATGAATCATGAGACAATTCAGGTAACCCATGCCTCACTGTGCAACATGGCACTCGCAATACCACAGCAAAAAGATTTCCGGTTAGTGCAGAGGGAGCTTGCAGCTGCAAATACCAAAAATAATGATACTAAGCAAGGCTGAATATAGCAAACAAAAAAGCTGAAAACTAATTTAGGTGAGGTCAGTGTCTGAACTTGCAGTTTACTGCCAATTCAACTGAGTCATCAGCATCGCACTCCTTTGAAAAAGAGGATACCATGCTTAATTTACACAATCTGACAAGAACTTGGCTAGGCAGTCTGCCTGGTCTCCTGCTAGGTAACTCAGCTGCGTGACAGTCCTTTCTTATGGATATAAGCATCATTAGGATTCTATATGTGGTACGGGTATCTGAAGAGTGGCAAGCAGCGCAATAAGCATTGTATGGTCGCCTGTGCCAGCTGATGGTCCGGATCAAATAGCTCTTTGACAGGATGCTCTCTCAATAACAACTCTGGTATTCAATCCTAACGAGAATATGATGAAGTTCCTTAGCCAGACTTATTCCATTGTTCAAATACCTTTTTTTTTTTCCATTTGTTTCTCATATTATAGCCAACTGGTAAACCTATATGGAACAAAGGACTGGTGCATTTAGTATCTGATAGCAAGATCTTAAATGTTTCCAATTACTACCTGGCCAAAAGCCCAGAAACAGTCACAAGCTACAAACACATTTGTAAAAACAGCAACTTATAAATATTGGTGTAACGTGGGCCCTTCTGCAATGACAAATGCAAGATAATTTTTAAAAGTATCACATTCATTTAGTTTCAAGTTATTAATCTTTAGTTCATTCTAAAAAAGTGTTGAACTTGCAAACAACACCACCATGAACAATAAAACCATATAATTTAAGCAGTCAAAAAGTATTTAAGCTTGTCTTGAAGACATATTGTAAGTCTCTAACAGTATCAACTCTGAGAGAAAAAAGGTAAAGATTCTGTCTGAAACATTAAGATAACTATTTTGCTGTAACAATAAGATATCTTGCCTGATGATTTGAAAAAAATATTGAAAATTGCACATTTAACTGTACTTTCATTAGCTTTCAAAGATGTGGAGAATAATTTAAGATGCACTAATGCAAGAGACACAAGTAAAAAAGCACAGCTTATCCATTCAGTGCCGTGTTTTCCAGAACCCTCCTGTGGTGTTGACTGGACCCAATTTTACAAGCCTGTTGCCTCACATACCAAGATCCTAAATTCTCATGTACAGCACACAGCAACAGTTATAAATCCAGCTCCCCACCTTGAACCTTCCACCTCCACTCTGCAAATGTAAAAGGCAAACACTACAGACCAAAGTAGCACTGCACACACCCCACATCAGCACAAGCAGATTCCATACCACACCCTCCCTTTCATCCCCTCATGTTAAAAATCAATTACAATTTTTAAGTAACTAGAACAACATACTAGTTCTCCAGATGGCCACGCAGGGTCTTTTTCTCAATGGTAACATCACCGGTGACCCTCTGTTAAAAATCTTAAGAAAATGAACCAAATCCTTAAGCTTGCTTTTGTTTTTCAATGTTTCCCCATGTTTTGATAATTTTTTAGTTTTATTTTTTCTTTGCTAGAGGTGAATTCTCTGCATTCTCAAATTCAATAAATGCACAAATTGTAAAAAAATATTCTGTGCATGAAAAAGGCAGGCAGAGAGCAGCCCAGTTCCCAAGCCTTCAACTACAGATGATCATATGCCAGCACTGCACCACTGAACCAGCACCTCTGCCCTTGTGCCTTGAGGCTGGTGGTTACTTATAGCTAGGTCTCTCTGATGGGTAATGATTCTGAGCAACAGAATAAGAATAATAGTAATAGCAATAATAATAATAATAATACAAAAATCTGTTTCATTCTCAGCTCCGATAAAGCTTCCCCTCCCCTTACTCATTTTATTATCAAAACCACATAATACAGGAAACAGTTTACTAAAAGCAAGTAATTTGGAAAAAATTGAAAATACCCAGGACTCTTTCTCCAACTGCTCTACAATTCTTCATGTTCTGCTGAAAATCACAGCCTTACACTGAACTTCACCAAAGTAGGAGCGAGCAATTCCACTGTGTACATATATTAAGCTCTGGACAGGCTGAACTATTGACCTCCTTTGCCACTAAAATATCGGTTAATCATAAAACTGAGCTGTGAGCTGTTACTCAGAAGCAGCAGCCAATGTAAGAGAATAACTTCTAACTTACAGTTGATAAAGCTGGCTAAGTGGACAATTTTAGATTGCCACATATTTTCTACAGCCCTCCCTTCCGAAAGGAAAGGCAATCACAACTCAGAGGATATGCTCAGGACAACACACCCCAATGCCACAAGAAAAAAGCCTTAAGGATTACTTCTGATTAAAGTGCTAGCCTCTGCCTCTCGCTTTGGTTTTAAAATGCTTGAAAAGTGAATCATTTGGCAACACCACCAGCAAGAGGTGTAGTCATACTGAAATAAAGCCCAAGTGCGCTGTGAGGATGGATGGGGAGGAAGGAGCCTTCAGCATCAGCAGCTTGAAATTATTTGTGCCCAACCACATGCAGCCAAGAGCACAATGCCACGCTCAGCACCAGCTTCAGCTGCGCTTAGAAATGGAAATACAACGCACACACCTGGCTGTTAAGGAGGATAACGTCAGAAAATAATGTTTTGCTTCACGTGTTTTAAGTCTTACTTCAGCTATTTAAAAACACTCAGCGGTTTCACATATTTGACTGCTCAGCACTACCTTTAACTGTGGACTGATAAAACAATGTGCAAGTTTTCTAGCAAAATGCTGTCACTCAGCTTCAGTGCAGGACAGATTACCTGGGAAATGCCGGGTGGACAAACGGGCTGTCTTAGGACTTTTAACTAGTGGAAGAATTATTTCTTCATTAGAAAACAATTTTGTCTAGCAGTAGCAGAAACATTTACTAAACGAGTCACTAGAAACAGGCTTTGCTATGAAGAAGATGTAAAATTATCTAAACACCTAATAATAATACATAAAATACAACTTAAAAGTACACATCTGATACTGAGATAAGTACAATCATCGCTCAGATCCTTCAGAAGCAGGACACATCTCCAGCAAAGCACAGGCCAACTGATCAATAATATGTTATTAAGAAAAGTCATTATATTATAAATACTGAATGAATTATGGAAAAAATAATTTTCAATCTTTATTTGAAAGCAATGCTAATATTTGCTTAGATATTAAGTAAACTGAAAGCAGAATACTAACCTATTCTTATTGATGTGTCAGTGAGTTTGCTTTTGCTGCTACTTGGAATATAAATATTAAAAAGTCATCAGATCAACATTTGCTAATATGTGCTTTTTAATCCGTAGAGAGCAGTCAAACTTCATGCTGAAAATTCATTTACTTCCCACCACTCCATTTGACACTGAGCAGTTAATCAATTATACCTTGTTTCAGAATTTGAACTAATAAGTACAAAACTTAAAGACAAAATTGACAAAGAACATCGACAGAAAAGAGAGTATCTGTCTGAAAAATAAGTGATCTTGTCAGAAACAAGAATTAGGAATAATTGAAGAATCTCCAGAAAGAAGATATTGCTGCAGAGGTGTCATCTAACATAGCACAGTAAATCACCTGCCAGTCACTCGTACAATACCAGCAGCAGCAGAGACTGCAGGGTGAGCTATTCCATTATTAGCTTTACCTTTTCTTATAAACGTTCTCTTTGTCAGAGACTAATTTTTATGCATTTTTTTTTAAAAAAGAATATTCATAATGATTTGGGCTTGCAGTTATCTTACAGAAGCCTTGGGAGAACACTGCAGAAAGGGAAGTCTGTCTTCATTTTCCAGACAGGGGAGGAGGTAACAGGGCAACCTGCCACTCAACCCGGTGCTGTCCCTGACTCATCCCTGATGCTGGGCACAGCACTTCAGCTTCCACAAACCCAAGGGCTGACTCACCTTCTTCTCATTGAAACTGGTTAATAGTAACATTTATTCTCCTGTGCTTTCATGGAATAGGAACCACCAGTCTTACTGCAAGGTAAAGAGCTCAAAATTCTATTATTCTTAAAAAAATACTGTCACAGAAGTTCAGGTTTCTCTTTTCAAGTGTTTTTTTTTGATCTGGTTCATTTCATAGTGGATTAAATTGAGATGAAAATTTGTCTCAAGTCTGACAAGATTTTGGTGCCTTAGATGTATGAGTTAAGTGAAAACCAAATTAAAAAAAAAAAAAATCACACCCACAGTAACATTGTTTCCCCTAACTAGCTTATAAAATTAGGTCACATAAAACATGACACCCTTTCTATTCCTTTTCTAATAAAAAGTTTTCATCTGTCACAAGCCCAGTAAATGAAATAATATTTTTTCAAGCACTGGAGAAAAGAACCTGAGCATTTGAGATCTGTTAGTCTCAGCTCAGCTTCTTTAAAATGGAAGCTCTATTTTCAAATTTCCTACATTTTCAGAAGAATGCCTAAACCAATTCAGGAGGATAAATCAATGTTTTGACCTTAGTCAGATCTTAACAGCTGTTATCTTAACCGATGGGCATGCAGATCTTTATACTTCACAGGAAAGACAGACTAAATTATAAATAAGATCATTAATTCAAAAAAAAAATGCCTTCAGTTTAGTTTTGCTCCAGCTGTGGTGCCTCAGCTTCTGAAAGTGCTATGTCCAGTTTCAAAAAATACCTTCTTCTTTAAGTAAACAAAATGAGTGGCATTCCATGCTTAGTTGCCAACTTCTGAAAGAACGCTTCATGTACATTTCTGTTTTATATATGCACACATATACACGACATGGAAATCTGCAAATGCAGCTCTTAGTATTTTAATGTGGTTTTGAATAGATGGTTATCAGTACTCTTTGCTAAATCTAATATACTGAAAACTTTAAAATACTGTCAGGCCCTAAAAACTATAACATTAGGGGAAAAAAACCCAACCAAACCACAATTTAATTTCAGCTTATTTTCCTCCCAGTCTCATGTTCAAAAGCATGTTTTTTTTTCCTCTGCGACTTTGAGACACAGGTATTATCTTTCTTTTTATGAAAGCTGAGATTAAAATAACTCTAAGTAGCTTTAGAAGGGACGCACATAACACAAGTTGGCAGTGATTAATCTTCTTGATGCTGGCCACAAAGGGGCACTCTAAAAAACCGAAGTAGATTGCAGGATTCAGCAGCACATGATTTTGGTGGTAGTGGTCAAAAATGGAGAAAACACTATTACCATTTTCTATTGTATTTTAGGAGTTAGAGATTTTAGTAGCTGTATTTTATTCTTGAGGATTCTGGTAGGCCATGCATATCTCCTCAGAAAAGGAAAAATTACATAGAAATAGAATATATTTTTTGTAAAATTCTTTCTTAAATAGATTTTTTTTCCCTCACTCAAGTTTCTTTATGTGCAAGATTATTTAACATGTAAGTGAAAAATATGAAGGCGAAAAAACAGGTGGCTTGTCCTTTCTGGAAATGATCATGGAATCACAGAATTGTCGAGGCTGAAAAAGACCTGTGAGAGCATCAAGTCTAGCCTATGACCCAACACCACCACATTGGCCAGACCAGGGCACTAAGTGCAGTTTTAGGCTGTGCCCTCTCATCCTGTCACGAGTTCTCTGGAAGAAGAGTTCGACCACCACCTGACTACAACCTCCCTTTGGGTAGTTGTAGAGAGTGATGTTACCCCCCGAGTCTCCTCTTCTCCAGGCTAAACACCCCCAGCTCCCCCAGCTTCTAGGACTTTCCCTCTATTCCCTTCCCCAGCCTCGTTGCTCTAATGCTGAGGTAGCTCTCCTTCCTTGCATGAGAAGTGTTTTCTTAGCTTTCTAGCATCCCACCTCCCAACCCACTCTCCTGGGGTTAGCAAACAGCAGCCTGGAGAACAACCAGGCAAAGCAGGGGACACAGTAAATCCTTATTGGCCCAGAAACTTGGGGATCCCATGGGTGCCAAGAGAACCCTTCAGTTCTGCCACAAGTTAATTAGAGCCAACAAGCCTACCAACCAATTAAACCATTAAATAAACAGTTCTGTTTATTTGTTCATCTTTCCAAATACCAGCACTCACCTGCACATTTGGTCCTGGTGATGAGCGGTGGCCCTGGCTGTCCAGTTCCACCTTCTCCCGGTCTGGTGAGCAGGACTCGAATTTCATACTCGGTGTCAGGGTCCAAGTGCCAGAGCTTGTAGGTTGGTGCATTGACAGCGTGGGTTTCAGTCCAGGTGCCAGACGTCATTCGGTACTCCACTTCTTTCAGGATGATGGGTCCATCCCCAATGATGGAGTTGGCATTCAGCTGAATGAGCAAGTACGTCGGCCCAACGCCCAGCAGCTGCGGGGGTGCTATTGGCCGGGGAGGCTCTGTAGGGGAGATAAAGGAAAAGCCAGGGATGAAACAAAAGCTGGAAAACTCATTAAGAGGGCTCTTTCAACAGAAAGTTGTCAGGTTTTGGACAGCAAAGATTTGACAACTCAAAAGCAAAATTGAACTGACATCATTGAAGAAGAGACGAGGAGAATTTCAGCTGATGGAAGTGAGTGGCGCACCACTGGCCCATGCCCAATGCTATTCTTTCCAGTTAAAAATCTCAGCTAGGAACCAAAAAATCCTACCTGATTTACATATAGTTACTTCTTAATATTTATTTCTGAAAACAATCTGGGTTCATACTCATTTATAAAATTTACTATGGCAATAACTTGAGATTTCCAGAAACATAACTGATTTTCTTTTGACAGAAGCCACATACATACTTTCCTTAAAGTAACAGTTGCAGTAGCTGATACACAGCTCTGCATAGAATATTCTTAAAAGCAAGTATCACTGTAATTCATTTGAAACCCACCCGATGCAGTTAGGGTAAAAGCTGTAGATGCCCACTACAGACATTCAGAATGCTCAGAACTGATCAGAACTGCCAGAAGAAAGACAAAATAAAGATGTATAGCAAAGATATAAAATATCTTACTCTTCAGATAACTTACTACAGATTTAGAAACTCAAACAATAGGTTGTACATAGCTTTTTGTCTTCCTCGGTTCTCATCAGCTTCTGCCTCCCTAAATATTTCAACGCAGCCACAAAATGAAAAGGTAACGACAGACCAAACAGGGAGGTGAGGTCCCCTTTACCCTGAGAAACATTTTACGCAGAAAAGCAGTACTTGGCCTCGGCGTAATTATTTTAAGAAACAAATCACAAGTAATATGCACTGTTCTAATAAAACGAATCCACTGATAAACATGGAAGGTTCATTTTCATTCCAGATGGCTCGTATTTCAACTAATTTGTTTCAGTTAATTAGGCAACAATGCTAAATTCAATGCACACAGGGGTTTCACATAGCAGCAATGCAGAACTAACAACATGGCAACTATGAGCAGGTAGAGGGGATCTCATGGCCAGCGTATTAAAAATAACATTTAATGCCAGACCATAAGATTTCCCTAAAGAGGAGGCTCTTCTCATCACCACCATCCCTACCCTTTCACACAGGAGAAGAGGCAGAAGCATTGCACATATTTTGTCTCCTGGGAATGACCCCACCAGTGTCACTGACAGAGCCCGTGGAGGGGACCAGTGATGGAGGACTTGCAGAGGACTTCCAGACCTCCTGACATCCCACTCTTTCCGTGAGGTGAAGTTTGGCTAATGACTCCCTGGTTCTCTATATACAGCAGTGAAGTTTCCCCTCCAGATACCGCAGCTCCCAACAACAGCATATTTACCAGCTCTATAAGGAACCAAGTTTCCCACTTTCTGGTACAAAAGGATTTCTTGCAGACTTTTTTCTAAATTAGCTGCATCTCAAGCCGTTCAGTTTGGAGAAGTGGGAACCTGTGAACATGCTGAAAGTGGAGCTAATTTTGCCCTCCTAGAATGAAAAGGTGAATGCTCCAATGTGTTTCCATTTCTGCTTTGGTATATACAAAACTCCAGAAAGTATCTCAATTAATTATTAACATGCTTTACCTCGTTTTGGCAAGAAATGGGCATATGAACTAATTTAGGTCCCTACCTGCATCAAAGCTCAGAAACGCAGCTGGGCTTAATGAGGGCAGCTTATTTGCTGCGAAACTAACACATTAAATGTCAAACTAATGAATTCTAAGGTCAGCATACATTATGGCAGAAAACATAAATGCTGATGAGCATGATGCACTACCAGCTCCAAGTTACAGACCTCTAAAACATAAGGCTACGTTTAGAGGTATACACTTTGATTAAGAGCATGATCATCACAAATAAAATCTCACATTAATGAGACTAATATACCATCGCATATTAATTTTTTATGTTAAGAGTAAAAGCGTATTCTTATATTAGCATATGCATTTTGTTTTTAAGCTCTTGAGGACAAGGAGACTTATTTATAAAGTCTCTCCCAGTTCCAATAAATTATGCATGGATTTTAATCAGTTAGCAAATGAACAAGTAATTGTTCCACAGCATTATTAATATTCTTCATAATACAATATACTATCAGAACCAGAGGTGAGGTGCAACGAGAAATCCCAAAAGTACACCAAGTATCAGCTGAAGCATGCAATCCCAATATACCAGGATAAACTTTTCTGATGTTACCCAATTAACTTCCTATTAATTATTCTCATTCGTTATTCTATAATCAGATCCATCAAATACTCTCCAATTATAATGTGAAATCACATGCAGTAACCTGAAACTTTTACGGTTTAAAAATTGCCACTGGTAACTAAAGGACAGAACAAAGCCATTACTAATGTTTTGGTTGCCATTCCTATAGCAACAATACTCCTCACTCAGTGGGTTTTTAAACACAATTCACATCCTTCAAGGAAGTAATGTTGCTGTATTTTCACTTTAGCAATCTGGGTCCACCTGGTAGCAAATAATACAGTTTCAGAGTTTGTCAAAAATGAAAAAAACTGTTATGCGGAGTATTAAAAAAAAACCCTAAACTAACAAACAAACAAAAGAGATACGCATGAAAGGCAACCCCAAAGATAATCTCACTCATGACCTCCTACCACAGCCTCCCTTCTGCCTCCAGACAGCCACCGCTCACATGCATTTCGTGCCTTTCGGTTACCCACACCCACAGTCAGGTCAGGCACCTCAGTGACCTCTCTCTGTCCCTCCACTGCTGTGCTTGATGCAATCAAACCAGGGAACCCTTTATTTCTGCCAAAAACCACCCCACCCCCCTCAACTATTACGAGCAGATGTGGCTAAGGCACACAGTATTCATAGCAAGCAATCTGAACACAGTTCTTTTCTCAGCCATGGACTCTCTGTGAACAGCCATAAAGGTTCTAAACAACATGTCACGAAAATAAAATTCAACCCATGGATGGTTTATTAACTAATCAGTAGAATCACAATTTCAGTAGGTAGTTAACACACAATAAACAATTTGAATGAAAACCCTACATGGCGAGTTTCACTTGTTTCTTTGCTAAGCACAAAATCTTCCAGCATAACTATTTTAGTTACTGACTCATTTTCTGACTATATTTTTTAGCCACTGCATAAAGGTGTTAAATCTGATGAAACCCCTTACAGTACGCATGGCCATTAACATCTCTGAAAGACCATATAAAAAGACCACTTATAAATCTGCAAGACATTGAAGAAACGAAAGTATTTTCATGCATAGCATTTTGCAGCATTTGGTCAGTTCTCATTCTGACATAAAATGCCCACAGCTAAGCTAATCAAAAATTAAGACTGACATTTCATCAGTACAAAGTTTCCATTCTGCTGAGCTACTAGCAGTACACTAGGCTCACATCAGTATGTGTATGACATTGTATATTAAACATACTGTGATATTTAGGCACCATTGACTAGAATAAGCACGCAACATGAACTCCAGCCTATGAGACTTCCTACAGTTAAGTAGTTGTGTCATGTTCTTGATATTAAACACTGTATGCAAATAATTATGTATTCAGAGATGGGAAAAACAACCAGAAAAGGTCACTAGTGTTATTAGTACAGGAATTAGTATGCATTAAACTTCCTATATTCACAAGTAACATAGGTGTACTCTGTTGCTTAATACTATTGACCCAACCTGGGTGACAAAAGCCCTATGACACTGCCCTCCATGACCATATACCTCCTAAATTTAAAATAAAGAAAGAGACTTTCATTAGTATCTTAGTGGTAATCACACACTGCTAGTGAACAGTTCAAAGCAGTTCCACTTTGGAGGAAAAGCTGATATGGGATGCAAGTTAGATAAGATTGTATTTATTTACATGAAGTCATGTTTTGCTGAACATACCATGTGCCAGTCACGGGAGACTGTTGCCTTGCTCACAGCAGAAGAGTTTGGGGAATTAAGTAGGAGAGGGCTGGTCATCACACAGCCTGAACACATAAGACAGGGGCATGTCTTCATTCCTGCCACTCTCCATCCCACCCCTGCCTCATACAGAGCCTCCACACACTAACATTCTGCATCGATAGCTCACAAGCTCCTCTTGTTCACGTGTGCAAGTGCGCGTTGGCTCTGGTGACGGCACGCTCAGCCTCCTCCATCAAACACACGAAGCTCTACAGTTGGTATGTTGACAGGCATCAAAGCTTTAACCCAATACATATAATGGGTAATCACGAAAAGCTTAATTTGTACAAGTATAACACAGGATTCATTTATTAAAAGAAGCCCAACATCAGCCTTACCCCTCCTGAAATGAAAACTGGTATGTCTTAACTATTCCATGAACTGTCAAAAAAGCAGGTAAATCAAAAGAACACAATTTTCTTTTGAGATTTTTCGTAATTCAGAGGAACAAACAAGTCTCCATAAATACATCTAATACTGTATGTTCTGAGGAGGTACAGTGGAAAAACCTCCATAAATAAGACTGACTCAGCTTCCACCTAGATCAAACTCATTTCCTCTAAAAGAGAAATTTCTTGCAAAGCTGTTTAAGTATGTCTGCACATTTCTTGCAAGTACTTTGGGTTTCTATTTGAGGTTCAATGCCTGACCCACATTGGCCATGTTTAGGTAGAGCACAACCTCTGCCATAGGCAGCGGTCATAGGGAGTGCAGTCTGAGTGGAAGTGGGAGTGCAGACCAAGCGAAAATCCCTGTTTTCCAGGAGCTGGACCTGTGCAAAAATGTGCTGGTTGCCTCTGCACTGGGCTCCAGATTGCACACTGAGATGTTGTGGCCAAGCTGCATCAGAATACCCAGGGCAAGAAGCCAGAAGAGTGTGGGGAAGCAGGCTGCCAGTCCCATGCAACAGAGTACTCTGCCTGTACTGGAAGATTAGATATGGGTTTAGGGATTCATACATTTTAAAAAATATTGAAAAACTGAAGAACCAGGATCGCCTGTTTAAAAGTTGGAGAAAACGTACGAGATATAGCAAAAAGAATTATGGCAGCCAAGCACTATCAGGGATACAAAATTCTCAGTCTTAAAAGCTGGTTAAGCCAATGGAAAAAAGAGAATTTACAGGAAGTGACTGAAAGGTCACTATTCAAAATAGTATTAAGACACAAATTCAACAGTAAGAACAGTAACTGAAGAACTATAACTGATAATACTGGAGGAAATTCTGCATTCTCTATCCAAGCATTTTCAGTCAAGTCTGGATGCCTTATTAATTAAACATTGGAAGGGAAAAAATAGAAGACAATAACAATATGCAAGGCTCCGAAGAAGCTCAACTGAAAGAAATTATGTGGTCATGAAGGTGGTCACAAAATGAACTATGAGAAAGTTGAGGATAAAAATAAACCATGGAGACTTTTAGCACAAATAATGGGAACCTTTTATTTTCAGAAAAATCATTTCACATGTGGAATATGAACTACAAATATTTTCATTCAGTTCTCCAAAATTGTTAGGAAGTACTGCTCTGCTAGGAAAAAATAAATAAATCAGAATTTAAGACAAAAAAAAGTTTAATTTGGACTTGTGCCTGTCTGAAAGGACACCTGGCTGTCTTCTATGCTGACAGCACCCTGACAAGACCTGTTGCCCTCACTTCCACCAAAAGCTGCATTAACACAAACAGGGGACTTTGCCAAGTAAGGGGGGAAGCATTACAGAAAGGAGTACATGCCTGATGAGAAATTGCTTTACTCAGTTAAAAAAGCAGGTTAATGCAGGGGATTGAGGGGTCCCAAGCTGAAAGCACAGATCTGACAAAACAACAAGGAAGGACTGGTTGAAGCAGTGAAGGTTGAGGGCAACCTTGGCTGCAGCGACCATGAGATGGTGGAGTTCAGGATCCTGTGCGGTAAAAACAGAATAGCAAGCAGGATCGCAACTCTGGACTTCAGAAGGGCCAACTTTGGCCTCTTCAAGCAATTACTGGGGGATACCCCGTGGGACAGGGAGCTGAAAGGTAAAGGGGCCCAAGACAGTTGGTTGGCATTCAAAGACCACTTCTTTGAAGCTCAGGATCAGTGCATCCCATCAGGTAGGAAATCAAGAAAGAGATCCAGGAGACCTGCTTGGTTAACCAGGGATCTGCTGGGCAGACTCAGGTGGAAGGGGAGGGTGTTTAAATTGTGGAAGGAAGGGCTGACCACTTGGGTGGAGTACAGGGCAGCTGTCAGGGAGTGCAGGGAGGCAATCAGAAAAGCTAAGGCCTCCTTGGAGTTAAAACTTGCAAGGGAGGTCAAAGACAACAGAAAGGGCTTCTTCAAATACATTGCTGACAAAACTAACACTAGAGGCAATGTAGGCCCTCTGTTGAATGAGGTGGGTGCCCTGGAGACAGAGGACAGAAAGAAGGCAGAGTTGCTGAATGCCTTCTTTGCCTCTGTCTACACTGTTGGAGACCGTCCTCAGGAGCCTCAGTCCCCTAAGGCCCCAGAGGAAGTCATGGCAAAGGAGGAGTCTGCCCTGATTGATGAGGAGTGGGTTAAGGATCAGTTTGAACACTTGGACATTCATAAATCCATGGGCCCTGATGGGATGCACCCACGGGTGCTGAGGGAGCTGGCGGGAGTCATTGCTAGGCCACTCTCCATCATCTTTGGTAAGTCGTGGGTAACAGGTGAGGTGCCTGAAGACTGGAGGAAAGCGAATGTCACTCCAGTCTATAAGAAGGGCAGGAAGGATGACCCGAGTAACTACAGACCGGTCAGCCTCACCTCCATCCCTGGAAAGGTGATGGAACATCTTATCCTTGACACTGTCTCTAGGCATATCAAGGATAAGAAGGTTATTAGGGGCAGTCAGCATGGCTTTGCCAAGGGGAAGTCATGTTTGACCAACCTGATAGCCTTTTACGAAGACATAACCAGGTGGATGGATGGTGGCCATGCAGTGGACGTGGTCTACCTGGACATCAGCAAGGCCTTTGACACCGTCTCCCACAGCATCCTCATAGGTAAACTGAGGAAGTGTGGTCTGGATGACCAAGTAGTGAGGTGGGTCGAGAACTGGTTGAAGGGAAGAAGCCAGAGGGTTGTGGTCAATGGGGCCGAGTCTGGCTGGATGCCTGTGTCTAGTGGGGTCCCTCAGGGGTCAGTGCTTGGGCCGGTGCTGTTTAATATATTCATCAATGATCTGGATGAGGGATTAGAGAATGTTGTCAGCAAGTTTGCTGATGATACGAAGTTGGGGGGAGTGGTTGACACACCAGAAGGCTGTGCGGCCATTCAGAGAGACCTGGACAGGCTGGAGGGCTGGGCGGGGAGAAATCTGATGAAGTTTAATAAGGGCAAGTGTAGAGTTTTGCACTTGGGAAAAAATAACCCCATGTGCCAATATAGGTTGGGGACTGCCCTGCTGGAGAGCAGTGCAGGGGAAAGGGACCTGGGGGTTCTAGTGGACAGCAGGATGACCATGAGCCAACAGTGTGCCCTCGTGGCCAAGAAGGCCAATGGCATCCTGGGGTGTATTAGAAGGGGAGTAGCAAGTAGGTCAAGAGAGGTCCTCCTGCCCCTCTACTCTGCCCTGGTGAGGCCGCATCTGGAATATTGTGTCCAGTTCTGGGCCCCTCAGTTCAAGAAGGACAGGGAGCTGCTTGAGAGAGTCCAGCGTAGAGCCACAAAGATGGTGAAGGGAGTGGAGCATCTCCCTTATGAGGAAAGGCTGAAGGAGCTGGATCTCTTTAGCTTGGAGAAGAGGAGGCTGAGGGGTGACCTCATCAATGTTTATAAATATGTCAAGGGGGAATGTCAGGAGGATGGAGCCAGGCTCTTTTCAGCGGCGTCCACTGACAGGACAAGGGGCAATGGGTGGAAGCTGGAACACAGGAGGTTCCAGAAAAATATGAGGAAAAACTTTTTCACTGTGAGGGTGACTGAGCACTGGAACAGGCTGCCTAGGGAGGTTGTGGAATCTCCATCTCTTGAGACATTCAAAACCCGCCTGGACGCGTTCCTGTGCGCTCTAGTGTAGGTGATCCTGCTCTGGCAGGGGGGTTGGACTAGATGATCTTTGAGGTCCCTTCCAACCTTTAACATTCTGTGATTCTGTGATTCTGTATCATGAACCCTAGAGGCACAGAAAGCCTCTGCAGTTTATTTTTAAATTTCCAACAAGATCTCAAGTTTTCACTTTCTCTGCATGACAGACTACACATGGAGCTCAGTCTGTCACCCTGTACATGTCATCTCTAGTGAGTAGTTAGGTCCTTAATGGTTTTGTTGTATAACACACAGAGGACAAATAAAAACCCCAACAGCCTATACATCAAAGAGATTGCCCAACACACGGAAGACAGTTCATTAATGGGAGTTGAGTACTCTACTGGGCTTCTGAAAAGAAAGAGGGGGAAAAAAAGCAGGAGGGAAAAAAAAAAGCTATCACTCTTTTAACTTACATTTTATTTTTCTGCATTATGAAGAACACGGTTTTAGACATAGGTTGCTCTAAGACCTAACTACTAGCCAAGACTTCACATGGGAAGTCCAATAAACAAAAGGTTACATCAGGACAATCCTAACTAACCAATTCTAACTAACCAAAGATGCAGACATACATGCATCCTTAGGCAGAGAAATGCTGTTGTTACAGGCTTAGGTCATGGGATTCTTTCCTGCACACCATAGAGTGGTACTTGATTTTCTGACCTGGGCAGCCCACCCTGTTCTTGTGATAAAGGAGAGTACGTATAAGCTTAGTCTCAGCTAGTCATGCTATGCATCAGCTACAGAAATTACTCCTGCCAAAAAGATGTGACACATTTGAAAACTGTGAGAATTAAGGTGCAGGTGCACAAACAAGTCTTCAACCGCTGTAGGGCCACCTACGGAAAAGGGAGGGACCAGAGTGAGAAGCAGGTGCCACAACAGCCTTTTTCATTCCTAGCTGGCTCTTAACCTCATTTTTCCTACAGGATTAAATTTTTGTCTACCACCCTCCTACCCCCTCAGTTAGGTAGATTGTACCCACATCACACCACCACCTGGGCACACGCCATCACTGCCCAACCCATATTTGGACCCGGGTCTCACCTGGCAAGATAACCAGGCATGGTGGGAGTCAAAACCAGGCTTCAGCAGGATGAGCTCAACTGTGGCAGCGCATGTTACACAGGCTGCAGGAGGGGACACTTGTTTAAACCAGGTGCAACTTTCAAAATAACACACAGAAACCTCAGAGGTTTTAGAATCGCCTGCTCTACTCCAAGACCAAATGCTGGTTATAGATTCATACAATAAAAACTCCACCAGCTGCAAGCCCTTTAGAGTTCTCATAAGCCTTGGCCATTCTTCAGGTTTAATTAATATTTCCCTAAGCCATTCCTTGACTTCTCTATTTGTTCATAAACTCATTCACCATTTTCGCAAGAAATTTTGTTTGTTTGTTTTCCCCAATGGGCAAAAGCTTCTCTCTGCTCATCAGATTTAACTCATTTTAACAGCTGCTTTGTTTTTCTACATTATTTCTTTCTGATAGGGAAGCTTCTATTGTTCCTACCTTTGTCTTCTGCAGAGAACATGGAGGAAGCACTTATTATGGGTTCCGGCTGCTCACGCATGTTAACAGAAGCTCCCCTCAAAAGCATAGTGAAGAGAAGGTAGCAAAGAAGTTTTCGGCAAATAAGTGACTTTAACATGTTACACCATGTAATTATTTTATGTAGAAAATGATGTAGAAATCACCTTTTTTTTTTTTACAGCAAAGTATTCCAAATAGCCACAAGCCTCCCTTTATATTTTTTTCAGAAAAACAATCAAAAGCTAATTCTGAGTTATCTCAACTACTGTCCTGTGACCACAAGTGATGGGGCAGTATGGAGAAACTTGAATGGCCTGTGATCTAGTATTCTGTCACAAAGCTTTTTCTCCATCTCTTCTCTTTCTTTTCAATGACGGTTATATGTAGACTGTGACTACAGAAACATTCTCTCTGGAACTTTAAAATACGATTTATCACAACTGTTCAGTATCTGGAACTAGTTGTTAGTTCTGAGGTTGAGACATAATACCTACAAAATGTTACATTTTAATTAAGAGAATTAGTTATCTGGAACAAAAGAACTGTCTAAGAAATAGCTTAGTGACCAGGTCGTACCAGGTGATTTATCCAACTCACTTCAGAGTCTGCAAGACTATTTTCATTATCTTTTATTACTTGGAATGAAAAAAAAAAGGAAGAATCTACTTTAAACAAACACTGAAAATAAATATCTGTAGCACAGTAAGATTCAGGTTATTACCTAGAGATTCAATTTCTGGAGAAAAATCAGCAACAAACAAATGACAAACTGAACAGTGAGTTCACGATGCTGGCTTAGACAGGAGACTAACATATTTTGGGTCTGCAAAAGGGGATACTACGTCTCAAACTCACCTCAAACTAATGATTTACCTTTGAGCATCTGCCTAATATATCAAGTTTGTGTGCTAAGTACAACAAAGTCTGGAAGCTCATGCAGCTAAAACGTATTTAATTTAAGTGACGTGGCTGTTACTGACCACCTTAAAGTGCTGAAGTAAGAATTATTTCAACAGTGAAAACTGCTAACTTCTGCATAGTGATTTTATGTCCTATGCATCACTGTGGCATTTTATTCACCTTGATTTGAAACACCACTGCATTCATTTTATTATCTTCCCTTAAATAAAAGGAGCAGTGTGCATCTTTAGCATTGTCAGCAGAAACCATAAACAAGGTTAATCTCATGCCCAGCAGAAACTGTAAACTATAACCAAGGTTAAGCTCATGTCCAGTTCACATGTAAGAAAATCCCCAAAATCTCTTTCTAAAAATTGGAGCATGCCATCCCCCTACAAAATTTATGAACAGAGCACATGCCTAATTATTCAATGACAGCAGGGCATGCTACTGTGGGAATCAATTAGAAGAGTGTGACATATTTTATCAAAAAGATTGCACTGTGTTAAAGACATTCATTCAGTACACTCCTACAGGAAAAATGAATACATGTAAAAATGAGGCACCTGTAATGAGAAGACATTCAAAACCGAAAAAAAAAAAATAAAATTAAAAATCACTCAGTAGAAATGAATCAGCTGTAGAAATGTCTCAGGCAAGGGGTTGATCACAATGACTTCATTATCTACATGTATCAGTGATTCCTTTCAGATCTCAACACTGAGATATTTTTTGGAAAAAAAATAGTTTTTCTGTTTCATTGTCAGCAACCAGCAGGTTAGGAACAAAACTGAATGCCTTCTTCAAAAATTGGTACATCTCAAGAAAGAACTACTCTCAACTCTACAAGGCTTGGCAATTCTCAAAAAAAATATTTGACAATGTTGCATTCTACATGCACATCCACATGCAGAGAGGTAAAAAGTGTCTGAAGAAGGACTAAATATTATTTTAGGGACTCCAAGATTTTATTTTACATAGTTATGTAATGAGAACATAATTTTTTTTTCTTCCTGCTTCTCAGGTACTTGGATTTATTTAACTTAGTTCTAATTTCAAGTTTGAGTTGGCCCAATGAACTGATATTGCAAAGATTTCTTCACTGTTGTTCTATCTGTTGATGCTATATAGTCACTTGCACATTCACTTTATTGCCTAAACTAAGCACAGAAACTTGTTCTTGGACAAATGTTAGTGACATATTTAATAATCAGATTCAAATACTTCAGACAGCCTGGAGCATTTCAGCAGAACTCAGTGACAAAAAAATAAGAAAAAAACTATCACAGATTTATGCCTTACTAGCTCTACATCTCTATAGAACTTGAAATCTAAAACACCTCACTCAGCCAGCACTCCCCATGTTCAATGAAAGCTGCCTACCCCACCTGCACGAGGCTATTGATAACAACTTGGAATTACCTACACACAGCCCCCACATGTATTTTTTAGGTAAGATGGAGCTTACTTCAACTGATGACATGACAGTGCCACCTGCAAAATCTGTCCTTTCCCATCAGTGACTGACCCTACTGCCAGGGTGGTTGCCTGTCCTGGAAGACTCCTCTGTATCTCCCTTTGAATGTCACACTGTATCTGGCCAGCACTCATCCAAATTTTTATCATCATCTTTCCTGCATGCCTTTTAAATGAGAGAGAAAAATGTTTCACATGGTATTAGGACAATATTACGGCCAAACAGAATTCAAAATTGTATCACACTCTTCAAGTGCAATTAGTTGCACACGTTGTTGGATTAGAAGAGTACTGAAGTATAAAGTACCTGCATCTGAGAGGAAGAACTGGCATGGTTTTGGTTTCACAGAATCACAGAATTGTTGAGGCTGGAAAAGACCTGTGAGAGCATCAGCCTATGACCCAACACCACCACATCGGCCAGACCATAGCACTAAGTGTCACATCCAGCCTCACCTCCAGGGACAGTGACGCCACCACTTCCCTGGCCAGGGCATCCCAATGCCTGATCAATGACCCTCTTCGTGAGGAAATGTTTCCTGAGATCCAACCTAAATCTTCCCTGATGTGGTTCCAGGCCATGGCCTCTCGTCCTGTCACTAGCTGCCTGGGAGAAGAGCTCGACCCCCACCTGACTACAACCTCCCTTCAGGCAGTTGTAGAGAGAGTGATAAGGTCCCCCCTGAGTCTCCTCTTCTCCAGGCTAAACACCCCCAGCTCCCTCAGCCTCTCCTCACAGGACTTTCCCTCCAGTCCCTTCCCCAGCCTCGTTGCTCTCCTCTGGACCCGCTCCAGCCCCTCAATGTCTTTCTTGCAGTGAGGGGCCCAGACCTGCACACAGCACTCGAGGTGAGGCCTCACCAGTGCTGACCACAGGGGTAGAATTACATCCCTGCTCCTGCTGGCCACAGTGTTCCTGACACAGGCCAGGATGCCATTGGCCTTCCGGGCCACCTGGGCACACTGCTGGCTCGTGTTCAACCGGTTGTCAGCCAGCACTCCCAGGTCCCTCTCTGCTGGGCTGCTCTCCAGCCACTCCTCCCCCAGTCGGCAGCGCAGCAGGGGGTTATTGTGGCCAAAGTGTAGGACCCTGCACTTGGTCTTATTGAACTTCACACCATCGGCCTCGGCCCATCGACCCAGCCTGTCCAGATCCCTCTGCAGTGCCTTGCTACCCTCCGGCAGATCGACACTCCTCCCCAGCTTGGTGCCATCTGCAAATTTACTAAGGGTAGACTCAATCTCCTCATCCAGGTCATCAATAAAGATGTTGAATAGGAATGGGCCTATTAACAGTAAGTACAGAAACTCCAAGAATGTAGGAGGTGAGTCATGGACATATCACCTTCCCAGCCCTCCCCATCCTCTGTAACATAGCTGCTCCCCTGGCATCTGAGGTACCATTAGCATTCCCAGAACTGCTCACTGCCAGGTACTACCTGTGCAGGTTTTTCAGTAGGACAGCAAGGAGCCTCCAAGATGTTTGCACACCTGCAGGGCTATGTGCCAAATCACTTGCCTGAGGCTGTTCCCGCCCCACTACCTTGCACTGTTCTCCCTCAACTTCACCTGCCAAGCAGCACCCTGGGGCCCACCTATGCGGTCCCAAACCCTCCTCCTGTGTCTGCGTCTTTCCATATCTGGCTACTTGATCCGTCAAATGAAGGAAGCTATCTACTTTAAAGACTGATTTTAATGTAAGCGTTAACCAAAACCATGAACCTTGATGCACAGAGGTGGGAGAAGGAAGCAAGAACAGCTCACACACCATATTTTTGAGGCAAGACCCCTAAAAACGCACAGAGGACAGAGAAGAACTTAAAACCTTTCCCTTCAAACTGGCAGGACATCCAGGAATACCTGCAGAATAGGATAAATAATGTCTCCCTTCTCCAAAGTTCTTCCTCAGGTATCTCTTTTCATTGAAGTTAAAAGCTTTCTGTCAGCACTTCAATACTATAATCATAGGAAAAATGGATACAATTTAGTATATGGGTTACACATTAATGATTATCTAGAGATTTTGTGTGTGCTCAGAGTACAAGTCTATGGGGAAAAATGACAGAATCCATCACACTTCTCAGCAAATTTATTTTTGAGGGACTGTTTTCTTGCTCAGATCCCTCTATTTCTATTCATAACCTTTTCCAAGACACATTTAGATGTTCCCACCAGCAATGTCTTCACATTTCTTATTACAGCATGCCCAAATATTTCTTGCCAAAAATGCCAGAAGGCAACCCACTAGAATGACAGAGAAGCGGGCTAATTTTAGGAGGCACTAAGATGCTTTCCTCGATCTGCGCAATGAACCAAGAGAAACCAAAATGAAAAGCCACTTGGTTAATTTCTACACCATGGTTTTACATCACAGATGTGAATTACACATCATCTAACACCTATCTGAAAAGATAACCTAGCTCCTCCACTTTCCATCATCATTGCTGCTTGCAGTGCTCCTCATCCACTCTATATCTTAGGCAGTTTAGGTCTAGAACTGCTCTAAGCACACGGTGTACATGGAGCTTTCCTGGATCGCTGAAGCAGCTTCCAATGGCTTCAAAAGAGAAGAGCCAGTGGCAGCACAGAAACAGGACCACAAGTTCAGGTGCTTGAAAGGAAGGAAAAGGAAAACAGGAAAGCAAGGGCAAAGTCATTTTTAGCAAGTGCTGGCCATTACATCTGTTTAGCTTTACCACAAAAGTCTCCTTCAGAAAGGGGCAGGGGGGGATAGGGGTAGCCAAAGGGAACCAATACTCTTGCCACAGCACCTAGACAGATGGTAAGAAATACCTATGAAATGAATGGAATAAATAACAAAGCAGCTGCCCACCTTCTTGTTGCCAAATGAATTTTGACTGTGATGAAAAGCCTGGAAAAGCTTTCTTGAAAAACAAACCAGAACAAAAATCCTCACCACTTCTCCTGCATGCTAATAAGAAAATTATTATGATACACACTTCTTGAAAGGAATAAACAGAATACAATTATTTACTAAGAGTTCTGATAATGCTGTGCTGTGAACTAGAAATGGAAGAGTGAAGTTGATGAGAAAATTCTTATGCAGTCAACCGTAAGGGTTGACCATTTCATTTATACAATGAGAACAGTTTCACTCCTGAGAGGCCAAGTCGGTTTAAGTGCTTTTTTTTATTAGCTGGTGCAACAAAAATGACAACTGGTGCACTGAATCACGAATTCACTACAGGATACAAAAGTGTAGACAGCTTAAAAATGAGTATGCACATCAGATGATTTGGATTACAAAAGTATATTCTGAGGAATAGTTCCTAGAATCTTTTTATGAGTTGATAATATCCTATTACCTTTGTTTTGTTGCAACAAAGATTTGAAGTATCAACATGACATATGATTGGACGGGGCTCTCAGCAACCCAGACTAGTTGAAGATGTCCCTACTCACTGCAGGGGCATTGGACTAGATGATCTTTAAAGGTCTTTTCCAACCCAAACCATTCTACGATTCTATGACCAAAAAAAAATTACCAGTTACTCTGGAATAGCAACTCCCCAAGAGTCTAAATTTTGCATCTTATTTCTACTGACACAAACATTTTCTCTTCTGTAGTAACATGTATGTGACTAGTGTGACTGCTTAAGACTGGGAAAAATCTGACTAGGAAGTCACTGATTGCCTTTCTGGTCTCATGAGAAACAGACCCACTCAATCATAACCTAACCGGACAATCAATAAAAGCCAGAATTGCACCTTAAGCCAAGGGTTGCATACGGTGTCTATACCTCTCCTCTGAGAGGCAGAAACTCTTGCACTTGAGTTTGTAGAAATGTTCCCTCAGAACAAGTGGACAACATGATGGTAGACCACTGGGGGAAGCCTGGCTCTGAATTCCAGTCTGCACTTTCACTGGGTGAGAGGATGGGGTAACACTGCTGTTAAATACTGTGCTCATCACCTAAAGAGTACCATTCTGAACAGCCCTCCAAGATCTGCCTCCTTATGTTGAGGCATCTGCTTATTTATGACCAGGTTTCAGTTAAGCGCAACATCGGTGACTGAAGTCATGGAACACTCCCACTATAAGAAACAGCTGAGTAGAGTAGTGATCTTCATGTTGTAAAAGAGGTGCTCTAAGGCTTATATTGTGACAGAGCCCTACAAAAAACACACACCAGAGAGATGTTAGGATTCAATTAATCTTCACCTTTTCCAATACAGCAAATACAAGTCATGAAGTGAAACTAGCAGAAGGTAGGCTCAAAGCTGAAGATTAAAGGAAGGGGGTCTTCATGCCAAAAAAGGTAACAGTCTTGCTGCCAAATGGTGCTGTGGGCAAACTAAGGTTACTCCTCACTAATCAGACACCACCAGGCTCAGCACTATTGTTGAAAGGAATCAGATGCTGAGAGGGTATCAGGGGAAATGCCACGTATGCTTCCTCAGCTCTTTTTCCTCCCAAGAAGTCCTCCTCTGGCCACTGCTTAAGAATCCTGGTTGTCCTGGTTTGTGCTAATACAAAACCAATCCTTAAAGTCCAGCCCTAACCCCTGACACTAACTTAGCTGAATCCTCAGCTTGAACAGTTGTGATTGCCCCTTATTGTGCTTTTGTATTCTCTTAAAATCTATTTAAATTCAGGAATTTTGATATTGAATGGCTAAACTGAAGACAGGCAAGAGAAATGATAATTTTTATACACTGCACTAATTCAGGCAACTGAGTTGATTTCCAATCCATCACAGTTTTAATATCTGAAATAAAATATACTTCTATAACAGTCAAGAAAAAAGAAAAAGGTCATTCATTTTTGCTACCTTATTTTAATTATTCTATCTTATTATTTTTTGATGAACAAACCTGGGAACATACAGCTTCTTATTCCACTACTGCAAGTTTTAATTCTTGAATATGATGCTAATAAACATTTCCTCAGCTGAGCTAACACACTGAAAGTTCAGTAACTAGCCTTGTGTATTCATGTAAGAAAGGCAAACAAAATCAACAACGCTACAAAAATAATGAGGAAAGAAGAAATTACTAGTGCAGAAATTACCATGACAGTACAGCTTTCCTCTCCAAACACAAGATCCATCGCTAATAATATAGTTTATAATAACATACACCATTACAGAGATTACTATCTTCAAAGATTACACAAGTAAACTATGTTATTTATTAAATTCAGATTGCCTGTGCATAAAAGAATTTGTCTAAGTCTGTACTTGCTGCCTCTGCATGCTAAACCAAGCTGCTGAAAGCACAGTACAACAGTACTTGTAGACAAAAATGAATCAGATGTCACTGTATTACCAATTAAACAAAAAGGAACAGTACCTTAAAGATGCCCTTACATTTCACATAAGCATTGGTATGAAAAGCAAGGGGGAAATACATTGCATCGTTTTATCATCAAGCTCTGTTGGCCCCTGTACACAAAGCTAGTAGCACTTTTTCAGGAATTTTAAATACTGCTTTTCATGAAGACAAAGAAAGCCATGACTCCTCCTGCCAGGCCCCAATGTCCTGCCTCAAACTTTTGATATGTGAGTATTCTTTGAAGGATTTTTGTTTGTTTGTTTGTTTTTAAACAACTGCAAGTATGAGGAAACCTCTCTCTTGCTACCTTTCTGATAAAAGCTATGTCAGGAAAGAAAAGTAGTTCTGTCAACTCATTTCAGAAGACTACTGAAGCTGCCCCACTGAACTCTATTCAGGTTTCTACCTCTGAACCCAAATAATTATCTTGTCTACTTTCAAAAAAGCATCTGATTAGCATTCACCCTCTCTCCCAATCTGTAATGGGAAAGGCAAGCTGGGAAGGCCAATGGCATCCTGGGGTGTATTAGAAGAGGGGTGGTTAGTAGGTCGAGAGAGGTTCTCCTTCCCCTCTACTCTGCCCTGGTGAGACCCCATCTGGAATACTGTGTCCAGTTCTGGGCCCCTCAGTTCAAGAAAGACAGGGAAGTGCTGGAGAGAGTCCAGCACAGGGCAACTAGGATGATTAAGGGAGTGGAGCATCTCCCTTATGAGGAAAGACTGAGGGAGCTGGGGCTCTTTAGTTTGGAGAAGAGGAGGCTGAGGGGTGACCTCATTAATGTTTACAAATATATCAAGGGTGAGTGTCACGAGGATGGAGCCAGGCTCTTCTTGGTGACAACCAATGATAGGACAAGGGGTAA
The DNA here is from genome assembly GCA_020746105.1 of Trogon surrucura. Classification (NCBI taxonomy): domain Eukaryota; kingdom Metazoa; phylum Chordata; class Aves; order Trogoniformes; family Trogonidae; genus Trogon; species Trogon surrucura. Next base: position 61,261,921 of record CM036618.1, read on the forward strand.
TGGGCTGAAACTGGAACATAAGAGGTTCCGCTTAAACTCGAGAAGAAACTTCTTCTCAGTGAGGGTGACGGAACACTGGAACAGGCTGCCCAGAGAGGTTGTGGAGTCTCCTTCTCTGGAGACATTCAAGACCTGCCCGGACACGTTCCTGTGTAGCATAATCTAGGTATTCCTGCTCTGGCAGGGGGATTGGACTTGATGATCTTTCGAGGTCCCTTCCAATCCCTAACATTCTATGATTCTATGATTCTTACAGAAATATTCAGCATAGATGCACATCACTTTTTTCCAGGCATAACAAACCACAACACAGCATTTTGACGTTTAAAAAAAATTAAAAAAAAAAATCCCCTTGACGTTCCTCTTTTTAGTTAAAATAGCTTTTCCTTCCAAAACTCAAGTGAGTTTTACTTTAAGAAGTTAAATGATTTGGTCACTGAACTGAGAAGTCAGTGATCAGCTAGATGTGTATCTCTAAGCTCTCCCCACCGACACACTGGCACAGACTCTTCTCCTGACTTCTGAGGCACATTCTTTGGGTGCAAATCCTTCTGCTTAATACCCAGATCCAGGCAGTGAAAATTCAGGGGCTAGGCGATCCTTCACACAAAGCCAATTCTGGCTTTTTCTCCAGTCCTCAAATAATCCCTTTCTCAGGGCCACACAAGTGCAGGAAATCTATTTTATAGTTAACTTTCGTTACAGCCAAGAATATAGAGGTACCACAAACCAATCCCATATATTTTACACCTTCCTAAGTGCAGAGGCTTAGAAATTGAAAACAGAATAACTCCACATAAAAAAATAAATAAATCTTCCTTCTCATTGGGAACGAAATGGACGAGACAGGCTCAGGCTTGGGGTTTTTTTTGTGTCTGTGGGAGGAGAGGGTTGAGGGATGTGTGGAGAAAAAAAAAAAAAAAAAAAATCAATAAAAGTTCAAAGAGTTAAGATGAAAAAAAAGTTTTAGTTATTTCATCGAAATTCAACAAATAGTTGCAATAAAAACCATTTACATTAACATTTACCAAAACAACGTGTTTTGAATTTCCAGCCTAACTAGGCTGAAATGTGAGCCACAAGATAACAACACGGGGCATTCAGAGCGTAATTCAGTATTGTGTGTATAAAGAAATGGCTTAACTCAATCTCTCAGCATAAGAATGTTTCATTCCTCTTGTCTGACTAAACCGGAACAAGCAGTTGGGGAAAGATTTCCTATTTCCCAGAACAGCCCCTTAACCTACAGGTTGAGGGATTCTCAGAGGAGTCTCTACATCCCTCCTTTGAAGCTGAACAGTTTTCTGCAACATTAAGTCATATGCTTACCTTGAAGGTTAGGGAAAAACACATGGGTTTTACTCATTGCTCAAATTAGCGCAGTAAGATTTTTATCTCTGCTGGCAATATTTTTTGAATAGATGCATTCACCTTATCTTGTTTTGCTTAAGACAATAAAGAATTAAGAAATAAAATGACAAAGTCAAAGCTGCTAAATGCAAAGGAGTGCACTTGAGGTGGGGGGAATCCCTTATAGAGTCTAAATCAGTATAACTAGAGAGGAATAATGTCTCTGTGGGAACTTTCATGACCGTATCAACTCAGACAAAAAGCCAGATATCAGCAATTACTAGGAACAGAAGACAAAAGAAAGCACAGTATCTTGTGCTACTCTGTAAACTCATAATGATCACTCATCTACATAAAAGATACAGATTTGATCTTCTTATCTCTTGCTGGATGGGGTAGAAGATAAGACACAGAAAAGGCCAAAACGAAGTCATCAAAGATCTAGGACAACTTCCATGTGTGGAAAAAAGTCTGGACTACCCAACATGAAAGAATGATTTTGAAGGAATACATGCCAGATGTTTAAGAAATGACAAGTATCATGAAGAAAGATAAGTATGGAATGACTTTTGCTATTTCTTGCAGAGAAAAAAAGATGATAAATAATTTTTTTTTAAAAAAAAAAGAATATCCTGCAGATTTAGAGGGAAGTACTTTCTTCTCTAACTAAAGTTAACTGTGGAAATTCATGGCTGAAAGATGATAGGCAAAACCATAAGTTTAAAAATTACTTGACAAATTCATAGAACGTTCATAAAGGATATTACACACAAATATCACAGAATCAGAGTGTTAGGGGTTGGAAGGGACTTCAAAAGTTCATTTAGTCCAAACCTCTGCCAGAGCAGGATCACCTACAGAAGGTCACACAGGAACGCGTCCAGGCAGGTTTTGAATGTCTCCAGAGAAGGAGACTCCACAACCTCCCTGGGCAGCCTTTGCCAGTGCTCTGTCAGTGAAAAAGTTTTTCCTAACGTTTTTGTGGAACCTCTTACATTCCAGCTTGTATCCATTGCCCCTTGTCCTGTCATTGGACATCACTGAAAAGAACCTGGTTCCGTCCTCCTGACACTCACCCTTGACATGTTTATGAACATTAATGAGGTCATCCCTCACCATCTTTGTGGCTCTACACTGGACTCTCTCAAGCAGCTCCCTGTCCTTGAACTGAGGGGCCCAGAACTGGATACAATATTCCAGATGTGGCCTCACCAGGGCAGAGTAGAGGGGCAGGAGGACCTCTCTCGACCTACTTGCTACTCCCCTTCTAATGTACCCCAGGATGCCATTGGCCTTCTTGGCCACAAGGGCACATTGCTGGCTCTTGGTCATCCTGCTGCCCACTAGAACCCCCAGGTCCCTTACCCCTATGTTTTTCTTTCCCAGATGCAAGACTTTACACTTACCCTTGTTACATCTCATAAATTTTCTCTCTGCCCAACTCTCCAGGTCTCTCTGAATGGCAGCACAGCCTTCTGGTGTGTCAGCCACTCCTCTCAGTTTTGTGTTTTCAGCGAACCTGCTGACAGCGCTCTCTCTTCCCTCATCTAGGTCGTTGATGAATATATTGAAAAGCACTGGTCCCAGCACCGACCTCTGAGGGACTCCACTAGATACAAGCCTCCAGCTAGACTCTGACCCATTGACCACAGCTCTCTGACTTCTTCCCTTCAACCAGTTTACAATCCACTACCCAATCATCCAGATCATACTTCCTCAGTTTATCTATGAAGATGCTGTGGGAGACGGTGTCAAATGCTTTACTGAAATCCAGATAAACCATGTCCACTGCACTGCCATCATCTATCCACCTGGTTATATCTTCATGAAAGGTTATCAGGCCAGTCAAACATGATTTCCCCTTGGAAAAACCATGGTGACTGCTTCTAATGACCCTCTTATCCTTGATATGCCTAGACACAGCACCAAGGACAATTTGTTCCATTACCTTTCCAGGGATGGAGGTGAGGCTGATCTGTCTGTAGTTACATGGGTCCCCCTTCTTGCTCTTTTTGAAGACTGGAGTGACATTCGCTTTCCTCCAGTCTTCAGGCACCTCTCCTGCTCCCCACAACTTACCAAAGATGATGGAGAATAGCCTAGCAATGACTTCTGTCAGCTCCCTCACCACCCGTGGGAGCATCGCATCAGGGCCCATGGATCTGTGGATGTTCAGATAGCCTAACTGATCTCTAGCCCAGTCTTCCTGAACCAAAGCAAACTCCTCATTTAACCTGACTTTCTCTGGGGCCTCAGGGCTCTGGGGCTCCTGAGGACAGTCTCCAGCAGTATAGAGAGAGACAAAGAAGGCATCCAGTAATTCTGCCTTCTCTGTACCCTCTGTCAGAAGGGTACCCACCTCATTCAGGAGTGGGTCTACATTGCCTCTAGTGTTAGTTTTATCTGGAATGTATTTGAAGAAGCTCTTTCTGTTGACCTTGACCTCTCTTGCAATGTTTAATTCCAAGGAGGTATTAGCTTTCCTAGTTGCCTCCTTACATCCTCTGTCCACAGTCTTACATTCCACCCAAGTGGTCAGCCCCTCCTTCCATGATCTATAGACTCTCTTCCTCCACTTGAGTCTGCCCAGTAGATCCCTGGTTAACCATGCAGGTCTCCCGGCTCTCTTGATTTTCTACCTGTTGGGATGCACTGATCTTGAGCTTGGAAGAAGTGGTCCTTGAATATTAACCAACTATCTTGGGTCCCTTTATCTTCTAGTACCCTGTCCCATGGGGTTTCCCCTAGCAATTGCTTGAAGAGGTCAAAGCTGGCCCTGCTGAAGTCCAGAGTTGTGATCCTGCTTGGTATTCTGTTCCTGCCACACAAGATCCTGAACTTCACCATCTCATGGTCACTGCAGCCAAGATTGCCCTCAACCTTCACCACTTCAATCAGACCTTCCTTGTTGGTGAGTGTAAGATCCAGTACCACTCCACTCCTGGTTGGCTCATCCACCATTTGCATCAAGAAGGAACCTCTTGGACAGTGAATGGTCGGCTCCGTAGGCTTTCCAGCAAATATCTGGGCAGTTAAAATCCCCCATGTTGATATGGTCTATAGCTTGAAAAAATTTAGTTGCAGATTGCTAAATGCTATGATGATATATGAAGGGAGTATGTCACTGAGCGCCTCTAGCATTCTTACATCTTCCCCATAGCGAACACCTTTAAGTAGATTTTCAGCCCGGTATCAGTGTGGTTTTGTGGGTGTTTTTTTGTTTTTTGGGTTTTTTTTGTTTGTTTTTTTTAAAATTGCTATCATATTCTCCACAGAAACAAACAAACAACAAAAAGCAGCAGTCAAGTTACTTATTGAATGTTGGACAAAGAAATAAACACAGGCTTCAATCCATTCTAGGTGAGTGCCCTCTGCATAAAACCATAAATGCTCCAACTCACCTTTTCTTTCAGGGTGTATGGCCACATTTCCTTCACATTTTATTATAAAAGATCAAGTTTCTTTTTTTTTTGATGCTTGAAAAGAAAGCTCTGGATTTTAAAATAAAAACTACTTTGCAGAGCTAAAGCAGCATAAAATAACCAACTGAAAAAAGAGATTAATTTTCCGTTAATCTAAATTGCTGAATGGTTAATATAATACAGACATAGTAAGAAGAGTATAATGATGTTGTACCTCCACGAAGGCATCCCACATACATAACATCTTATGCAAAAAATTCTCCCATCTCACCAGCCCTTTACTGTGTATGAGAAAATAAATAGCAAAGGTAAACAAATTAAATCGCTTGTTTGAACTCCTTTAACTCTTTCTATCACTGCAGGCCAATTCATGAGTATTACTGGGGCTTACAATTGTTAAATGTCTTAAAAGAAAATAAAATTACCACTTGTCTATACAGTCTCTCCCGCTAAGGCAAAATGTTTTGCCCTGCTGTCTCCCTTTGTTTCACAGTCAGTATAAACAGCAACCCCACTGGTAAGTATTCTAACCCTGTGGTGTTTATACTTTCCTTGGCCTGAATTATTTATCATTTCTTTCTCAATAACACATAAAAGAAAAAATGGGTAATGGAAGGGGGCCAGTAATGTTGCTGAAGCTCAAAGTACTCTTTGAAAAAACACTAAAGTGACCCAGATATTTTACCTTTGGTATGTTGTCTAATTTTTCCCAAGTTATTTAATACAGTGTTTCTGTTCGTGCCATTTACACCTAATATTAACTAACTCTAAAACCCCCCCAAAACCAACAAAACAAAACCCATCTGTAATTCCACCTAAACATCTTCAGTGGCAATCTCCTAATACAGGTTCATAATCCTTTCATCTTCAGAACACTACTTTTGCCTGTGTATTGCCTTCTCTCATCTTCATCTTCTGAATTATGAACAACCTAACAGTGCTCTCTTTTTGCCTCTCTCTTTTTAAACGTCTTCTTGAGCAAGTTGAATTTCTTCTAATATCACAACCAGTCACTTTATCTTCAGCAGAAGAATATCTTTAATTTAGACTCAAAAAATCATTTAACAAGAGTGTGTATTTCCCTGCTTGATTCTTTTTAAGGGTTCATTGAGGGTGAAAATTTCAAATACACTTCATAGCAATGCAGCAATGTGTGCATAGTTGATTATCTTATTACTTATTGACTAGTACCGGTACAAGAACTACACAGATCTTTTCCATGATTTAATTACACCTACACAAATCATACTAGCCTTTAGGACACCATGGAAAAGCCACTCCAAGTGTTATTGTATTTATGTATTCAAATGCCCTGATCACCATTTTCAACTTGAATTTAATTGGACAATTAGTTTAAGAGAGGCATTTCACACTCCTTAAGATTTCTTTTCTTTTTTTCTTTTTTCTTTTTTGGTGGTAATTTCCTCCTCTTCCATACCATGTCAAGCTGTTTTTTTTCTTCTTAACAATCCAAAGATGAGGTTTACTGTGGGTATTTCTATTCAGGGCTACTACACTAAGGCCCATCACTCTGGTATCTGGTTACGTTCTCTACTATGACAAGATAATGTGGGCTTGAGGGAACATATTAGTACCTCCTGTCAGCCTCCTTCTGTTATATCAACTCCTCTAAGGAGGCTGCTACAGATAAAAACCGAACACGACAATGGTGTTTATGTTGGGAACCATTCCACACCACATTCCCCTGTGGGCACAAAGATTTTTGCAGTGTAATGCAATCCACTTGAAAAGCAGAGTGAGGATATGGTTTCACATTATAGCTAAGCCAGTCTAAACTGAACACGCCATGGAGAGTGAACTACCACCTCTGCTCTGGTCTTTCCATCTTTTCCAGATCAGTGATCTGCTGTTAAAGAACTATGCTGACATAAAACTACCCACTTCTTTCTATCATGCCTGTTTTTTGTAAGTTTAGGTCCCCAGTCAGGTCACAGCAGAGAGGGACAGGTACAGCTCTGGTGAAAAAGAATGAGGAATAGAATGTTACTGGGAGTGGGAAAAAAGAAGTAGGACCATGCATTTTGATGCATCTGCTCTAACATCACACACTGGCACACACATACAACCCTTGCCTACGCCTGCATGTATGTTTCAGGAAGGGTACAACAAATAAATAAATAGATAATCCGTGTATGAACCTGTTCAAGAGAAAGAGGATCAGGTAAAAACAGAATATGCAAAAAAAAAAAAAAATCCTTCACAAATTAGGAAGTTTCATTAGTTATGGCAGTATGGAGATGCCCATTTCAGAAACCGAGTTGAAACAAGACCCAAGAGCAACTGACAGGCTTCAGCTCCTTACTGAGCGCAAGTCCTTCTGGAAGGCCTCCTCTACATCCCAGTGTTGTGAGTCACAACAGGATTCTTGCCATCAAAGGATTGCTTCAATGATTCTCTCTCAATTGATTAAAATTCCAGAATCCTGTGAAAGTTTTAATACACCACAGGAATCCCATGAGGTGATAAATCCCAGCAAATTTCAGTAAGGAAACCTCAGGTGCCAAACCCCTGAAAGTCAGCAGAGTTGAAGTGCAGGAAGTACAAGGACACTGAACTAACACCCGCAGGAGACAGACTGTAAGTACCTGGTCCATTAATTTCTGTTAATTGCCTGAGAGCTCAGCTTAGTTTCATTTGCCTCCGCTTGGCATCTGCTTAGTCAGTTGGCCAGAAGGATGTCTTCTTGCTGAAATACAGTTCGTCTTAATTACCAGAAGTCCTAATGGTGCAAACATCTTAGGCGACAGTCTCCTTAATAACATGACAGTGTCCACGTACCATGTACAGTGGGGCAGGTACTTCCCCCCCCCACCTTCTTTTCAATCTAAGCAAAGCAGCTGTACAAAATGTTTGGCTTCAAAGCAAAAACATTCTCCTCCTTCCATTACAATTTTTTAACAAATTCTTTGTTCTATACTGGAAGCACTGATATATCATTACATTCGTATTTTGGAATTTGGTTTGTTTTCACATAGAGCAACAAAATTTGGTCAAAACCAAAACATGAATCAAATCACTGTTATCTGTCTGCAACTCCAGAAAGATGCTTGCTGAACTTCTTGAAACAGCCACTTGGCTTGGCCTGAATAAAAAGCCAACCCGTGCCCCCTCAATCAATTCTTCAACATTTTATGTTAAGCAAATAGACTAAAGCTGCTCCTGGAACAACTGGAAGTAAAACAGAAGAATCACTTTGTTTCTCATTGTGAAAATGTCACTGATAATAAGAGTAATTTGGAGGGAGAAGAAGTGTCACTGGGGCACAATTCTTTCTGTTGCAAAGTCCACATACTTAGAGGTCAAGTCTTGGAGGAGTTCCCAGGAAAAATAAAACTCATGAAATATTTCTTTAGGCAGCCATGTTGAATGAAAAATGCAAAAGGAAGGTCAGAGAGATTCCTGAAACAGCATTAAGAAATAGCTGAAGTTAAAGAACTTCAGCAATAATAAGAAAAAATGAAAAGATGGAAGCAGATTTTCATATAAAACAAAGAGATATCTCAGGAAAGACAAGATGTCTGTAAGTCTAAACTCAAAATATATCTTAAACATGTCTGCAGTCAGCCAGGAAGCTGGCACAGTTCAACCTTCTTCTTGAAGTGTCCAATTATACTGCCTTTACAAAACCTTTTTGAAAAGGAGTTACTCTTTCTAATAAAATAGACTTTGTAACCACTTTTCAACTACCTTATTGTCATTTATGGGGTCATTCAATCTGACAGCATTGTCTCTGCTCCACTGATAAAAGTAGCAACCGCAGGTAGGGGTAAAAAACATGACAAAGCCAAATCATACTGCAGGAAGTCCAACAGAGGGACTATTGGTGCAAAACTGAAAAATCAGAGAGAAGGCAGTAGCAAAAGTGAGGATTGCACCATGCCACACTTGTGAGAACTAGCAGAAAAGGGTATTAATGGTAGTCTGTGAGCCCTTGCTGGAGGACAGCCAACGCAGAGTCAAGAGGCATGAAAAAGCTGGTGAAACAAGTCCCTCCCCAGCTGAACTGGAGAAGAGGGGTCTATCCTCTAGATGGTGCATTAATGTAATGCCAACCAAAAAAATCGGTTGCAGAGCTGACTTGGTGGTACTTTCTTGGATGGGAACACAGGCCAGATGGCCTCGTTTGAGAAGATAACAAGTGGGACTTTGCGGGCAGCAGTCAACGAGCTGATGGAGTTGTCACAGGAGTAAGGTTGAAGTCCTTCGCTTTAAGTAATAGCCTAGGCTGCTCCTGGAATAACAGGAAGAGAAGTATCTTTGCAGAAATACTAAGAGTAAGTTCACAGCAAGGTTTTTTTCCCCACAGCTGGCTACTTTACCATTTGCTCCATTCTTGGAGCATATGCCATGTTCCATCTGAGTAAAAGCAAAATGGAGAAAAACTTCACAGACGAGGAGACTGGCCTGTCTGCTATCAAAATGCCAAGCTCCATTGATTTCACCCAAGCTGCTTTGACTTGTTCAAGAGCCGATGACGAGTTGTTGCTTCAGTCATTATTACACTTAGAAAATTTGCGCTGGCTGCCCTCACTCCTTTGTCTTCAGACTCTGGAGAGAGCAGAATTTGGCTTGAGGGCATGAGAGGGTAACCTGCAGAGATGCTGCTTTTCTTCTCCCTATATCCTAACTCATGCCTTTCCCCTTGCTCCAGGGCAGGGGCAGACTAGACTAGAAAGAGGCAAAAAAACCACAAAAATACAAGATGTTTCTGGCTGGCTTTCAAGAGGGAAACTCTATACTGTAAGATGCCCCAAGCCTTCAACTACAGGAACATGAAAGATCTCCTCTTCAGTTCACAAAGTGACCAAGTGCTACGCTACATACATCTAAGGGAAGAACTGTGCGACATCCCCACATATTAAAAAAAGGAAAAAAACAAACCACCCTGCAGCTCTACCCTGGAAGTATCTGGTTGCCAACAAGAAGCAGTGCTTCATACATGGCCAGACAGCTACTCCTCTCTATATCCAATAAAGAGAAGGGGAAAATATTCCCATGGCTGGTCATGCAACGCATAGATCACAAGCTTGATCACACTGAGTATATCTTGTATTCTCTAGGTCATGCAAGTCATCCAGTCCAAGAGAAGTAGAAAGTCAAAGAATAAATCATTAGTCAAGGCATTTCCAACTGCTGTCAACATATTTCAAAGTCAGAGTGAAGTTCAAAGCAAGTATTAAAAATCATGAGACTACAATTTCAATTTTTAAGCCAAAGAAAAGCATTTGGTTTACTCGTACTGCCTTCAAAAGCACTAGCCTTTACTCAAAAAAAAAAGAATAAAAAATGAATAAAACATTCATGGTTACAGAACTTATGCCTGCCAATTTCAAATAAAGCTTAAATTCCATTAAGTTATAATCTATTTGGGGAAAAAACATAAACAAAAGCTCTAGACCGAGCAAAGTATTTAAACTATTATTTACTTATTCAAAATACGTAATTCACATAATTCTTAATAAGACATTAATAATAATATTATTAATACTTATTATTAATAATATCATTAATAATACTAGAACTCCTCATTGGATGTCGGCCCTATTTTATAAGCCCTGAATCAACACCATGTCTAAGCCTTTCAGATTACATTGGTTAAGAACATATTTTGTACTTAAATCCTCCTTTCTTAGAGGATAAAGGTAATGCATGTAAGTTGACTGTTGAGAGATTTTTTCCTTACCACCCCTATTCATCTTTTTATTAGGCTGTAGGGTTTCTAATATAAGTCAATTCTATGCAATTTTTGATTCCTAAGAAGGCACTTTCACTTTTTTCTAACACTGTTCACTGATGTTTGTCTCTGTCTAGTCCACAAATTCATGAGTGGAAATTTCCCCTTTCATTCAGTACTAAAGAAGCCAGAAAGTGAAAAATTTCTCTTATTACCATATATAAACATCAGCTGGGATGGCAAACTCACAGTGTTCGGCAGCACAAGGTATGCCACAAGTTTTAAAAGTTAAATGGCTAAGAAAAAGGAACACAAAATAGCTACACAAAATATTACAGATGAGGTCCTGGAAACAAAGCATTTTAAAAAATTAAAAATAATAAAAAAAAAATCACATAAAGTTTGAGGAAGAGCTGAAAATTCAAGCTTCAGTCCCAAAACAACAGTGCCATTTTTCCTCTTGAAGGAGGTAGGGCACAAACTCTGTCATTAGCAACATGCACGTACCTGGGGAACAGGGAACAGAAACACATTCATTTCCCTTATAGCACTCCCTAAAACTTTTCCAAGACATGCCTGCTTGCTGCTCCATATCAGTCTCAATGACAAGCTCTCTAGCAAACCAGCACATCCAAACTCAATAGTGCATCTCAGCAGGAAGAAATCTTCCTTTCTGCACATAGCTATGTCTACCTCTTCTCCAGAAGAGGCAGATATGTTTCTCACCATTTTCTACATAATTCTGCAAATATACTATCTTCCAGCAGTTAACACTGCAGGATAATTCTGCAATACAAATTATTAAAGAGACAAGTATTTAAAACTCTTTAGGAAAGAAAAAAAAAAAAAAACACAAAAAAACCAAACCACAACTTCCATCCAAACTATTCTGAGTAAACTTTTTATAATCTCTTTAAAATTATCCTCAAACAACTCCCCAGCCAAGATGATTAAAGGTCACTAGTACATTGCTAAGCATATTTTTATGAGATAAATTCCATTATAATTGCAACAACTATTCCAGCCACAATTTAGACATAGAATCCAATTATCCATTTCATTTTCATTTACACCTCATGGGCTAGATCATTTATCATGTTTCATGATAATGATCAGAAGGCACACGGAAAGTGATTTCTGGAGGTAACAAATTACCTACCATATTAGCATAGCTTACAAGATCCTGTCAACAAGTACTATGCATAAATATGAGGTAATTAAATTTACAATGTGCGGGAGTGTTTGATACGCTACTTGTTTTTCTAGCAGCTGTCAAAAAATTTGGGTTACTAAATTCAACGTACCAGTTTAGTTGCATAAGTGCAGTAATTCAGCTCTTCATAACACATCAGGAATCATTATGCCACTCGAACACCAGCAGGTAAGCAGCCTGCAGTGGGCTCAAGATCTGGAGATGAATCTCTCATCATCTGGTATTATTGCTTCTTGCCACCGAACCATCCATCATGTCTCCAGGACAGCTTGGAATGATAGTATTGGACCCTCACATTACTGCTCCTTGAACTCTGCCTCATCCATCTTTGCATCATTCCCCATTTGCAGCTAAGTATCATCTCCTTGCTGCAAAACTGAGTGTGAACCTGTAATACCTTTAACCTGCAGTGCCACTCGAACAGTAATTGATTTCTTTTTATTGCAGAGACGGCGCTCAGTAAGGCTATGTATGGTTGCTGAAGCCAGGAGACAGTCAGGACAGGACTACAATACAAGCATCTTAAGCCTTTAGGAATATGACCCATTTTCAAGGAAATACTGCTGCATTTCCATAGCTAGCTATTTAATAACACATCTATATTATCAATACATAAAATTGGTATAGAAATATACATACACAGTTTGTGTTCCTTCAGTACATCTGCAATTTAACAGCAAGACTCACTCAAATGCAGCTGAAAAATAATGTCAGAGGTGGCTTCACTTTGCATTTTTGTGAAGTGATTCAGTATTAGAACACTGTTAGATTTTTAAACACACACTAAAGCACACAGGTGCACCCGCATTCAGAAAGGAACTTAGATTAACTCTACATTGATCATGGCAAGACTTCACTAGCATGATGACTTGTGTACCATAAACCACCCAAGACTAAGTGTTTTAATTCAGCTTCATCTGAATGCTGTTATAAAAGTTTAATAAATCAAAATGATCAAAATGCCCCCAGTGGCAGGTTGGGATTCAGTTTCCAATTCAAATTCCCTTTAATATATGGCTTCTCTGACATCCTGCATTTTCTGCCATCTATGTTGAATTCCAAATGCACTGCTTTTCATCATTACCATGCATCTACTCATCGGCACATTTTTTAACAATGCTGCACAATACACAGAGATGTCAAACCTGCAGGGGTTTTCCCCTCCCCCAAACTGTAAAATGATGGCAGGTAAGGGAACTTTGTCTACCCTTAAGTAAATATTTTCTTAACCTTCCCGTTAACGTCAATGGTATTTAAACTGAGACAGACCATCCTGAGCTGCAGCATTCAAATGAAACATTTGATTTAAATAAATGTAGAGACAGATCAGATACTGGGAGAAAAATTATCCAAGTGAAATACAGCACTGATGTGGTGGGTCAGCCTGGAGATACCTCTAATTAAGACAAGAAAAATCACATTACTGCAAATTATCTTCATGTCATCGTACTTAGATAAAACACAGATATAAGAAACAAACCCCCATGTTTTCTCCCCGAAGAGACATCTGCCAAGAGCTTTTTCCTCGTCTCTTTCTCTCCTTTCCACTGCTTCCTATTAAGTCTAAAGGCAAACAGGGATCCCACTATTCAGAGTGATTACATTTTAATTTCCCAAATGCTTTATTTGCTGCTTGGATTCATGCTTTCCCAATAAGGAGGCACATGAGAAAATGACAGAGGTCTAGCACAACACCTAAAGGATGAGACCACGCTCATGCAGTCAATCATTAATGCCACATCTGTGGTATCGCTGGCAACGCAATTCTGAACCAGGCTGAGTAAAAACACATCGTATCTTGACTTTCCTGTATTAGGCAGAGCAGGTGATACTCAGCTTATCCTGCCTGTAAGGGGGCTGATAATACCTGGTGTGCCACAGAGGCAGAAGACCCTAGAGGAACATTACCTAAAGCCAGCACTAAGTCTGCTGGAAAAGAGCCAACTCCTCTGCAACTATGAACCACCTGGCCAAGTTCATCCCAGGTCACTACTTCCCATTATAGGCTTCCACCAATTTTGACTGACCCTACAGCTGTATTTATTTACTGTCAAACCACCCGGAGGGCCTTTTTCCTTGCCCTACTCCTTGCTACAGGATCCTAGCCCTTGGACCAGCTCTGGTGAGCTAATTGCACTCCCCGGTAAGGCAGAGATGTCCCAGCCAGGCTGAGAGCAAGCAGCTTGATGGCCGCTTTATTTGTTGAACTGGCCCATGGAAGCAACAGTCCTAGAATGTATGCACATGGTCGAAGATGACCATCAGAAAACAAGTCAGGCCTGCTGTATGTTCTTTCCTGGACATAAGAGTGTCACAACTAATAATTAGGAAAGACACAGTGAAAACTATTTTTAGATCTAAAAGTGATCAGGTGCCTAGAAATCTATCAGCATCAGATATATAAAAACAATGCTCATAAATAAATAAAAATAGCCATATAAACATTGGTCTGGCTGATTATCAGTATCCCCAGCCTTCCTCCTCCTCCTCTTTTTTTCCTTTGTCCCACCAGTTTCCACCCAGTGAAAGGGAGTTGTCATCGTGGTTTCCACTCAGAAGTAACTGAAGGAGAGAGGACTTCCACACCACGTGCTCTCATACAAGTGGGATGAAGCCTTGCAGAAAGCACAACAGGAACTGCTGCCTGTTTGGACTAACGAACCAAAGTATCACACAGCATCAGCATCCACCACAGCTGTCAGGAAAAAGCGTACAGCAGGCAATGAAAACCATAAATAGACAATGTCCCTTGCACCAAAACAGTTAATTAGTTAACAGCGAATCTTGTTTGGTTCCTGCACATTTTCTTTATTTTTAATAGGTGATTTTAAAGTTAACTATCATCCTTATATATTCAGCAGTTATGCAAAGCTATATAGAGGTTATAAATCAATGTTTTGACACGAGATTATGTTATCCATTCCTACCTGTGAGTGATAACAGGATTGAGAATGATTGCTTAGGAGAGGATCTAAAAAAACAAACCACCTCATATCAGCTTGATCACCATGCATGGTCACTTCTTGCTTGTTGTAGCCATTAATTCTGTATTTTGTTAGTATCTGACAAACTCTTTTGACAGGCTCTGTGGCTTCACGTGTAGAGCAAACTGCATGTTTTCAAGAAGAAACAAGACGAGCAGTATCCTCTCTCTGCCTCTGTACTTTGCCCCTCTGCTCTCCACTTACACATGCTCCTGAATGAGAAACTGAGGCACAATACTAATGCCTAAGATGAGAGGTTATTGCCTGAACCACAGACGCCTGGGAAGGTAAAATCCTATGCCAGCAAGAGACAACTCTGCTACTCTCTGATATTCTGCTCCAAATATCAAGTACCAAGTGCCCAGGCACAGGCAGGACATGGGGCTACAGGTCTTTGGCTTTTACTCTGATCCAGATCAGTTCCCTAAAGGTCAGGAAAAACAGTAAGAAGATGTATATTAGCGCTGGAATAGGCTGGCTTTTGCCTTATGAGAATATTAATTTAGGCTATATCAAGCAGTACAAAACTCATGTCTTATGAGATAAAAGCAAAACACATGCTTTACCTTACATGTTTCAGATCCTTCTGAAGAACAAATCACAGAACTACAATAAAGCAAAAGTTCACATCAAAAAGCCTTCAAGAGGATTGTAAGGAGTCAGAAACACTCTCCACCCAAACTAAGCCAACACTGTAATGAAGCAATTGTGTAAGCAGAGTTCACCACACCAAACAGAAGACTAATCTTTGTCAAGAATATAGTACCACACACACTTTAAAAAGTCATATATATATGAAAAAAATTCAAAATTAGAGCATCTTTTTCCTCCACTGAAAAAAGTAAGTTAACAACCCAGTCCAATGGGAGGTATCCCTGCCCATGGCAGAGGAGTCGGAACTAGATGATCTTTAAGGTCCCTTCCAACTAAAACCATTCTATGATCAAACTAACTGCTACCAAGCATTGCAAGATTTCATGTTTAATATGTTCATTAACAATCTGGATGATGGGTCAGAGAGTACCCTCAGCAAGTTTGCTGATGACACTAAACTGAGAGGAGTGGCTGGCAATGCCAGATAGTCGTGCTGTCCTCTAGAAGCATCTCAACAGTCTGGAGAAAGGAGTTGACAAGAGCCTCAAACTCCAGCAAGTGTAAATGCAAAGTCCTGCACCTGGGAAGGAGCAACTACAGGCACCAACATATGCTGGGGGCCACCCATCTGGAAAGCAACCTGGCAATGAACCTGTGGTCCTGGTGGACACCAAGTCGAACACGAGCCAGTAATGAGCCTCTGTGGCAAAGGAAAAAAACCAACAAAAAAAAGCTAATTGTATCCTAGGCTTCATTAGACAAAGTATTGTCAGCGGGTTAAGGGAGGTGATCCTCCCACCTAGCACTGCCGAGGCCACACCTCAAGTGCTGAGTTCCTCAGTATGAGAGAGACAGGGGCACACTGGAGGTCCAGAGAAGGGCCATCCAAAGATGATGAAAGGACTGGAGCATCTCTCCTCTAAGGAACGGCTGAGAAAGCTGAGAGTGGTCAGCTTGAAGAAGCCTCAGGGGTGATCTCACCAGTGTGTATAAATACCTGAAGGGAGGGTGCAAAAAGGACAGAGCTAGGCTCTTTTGAGCAGTGCCCAGTGACAGGAACAGAGGCACAAACTGAAATGTGGAAGAACTGTCTGAAAACGAAGAAATGCTTTTACACTGTGAGGGTGACCGAGCACTGTCACAGGCTGAGCAGGGAAGTTGTGGAGTTTCCATCCTTGGAGATACACAGAAGCCATCTGGATACAATCCCAGGCAATCCGCCCTAGGCGTTTCTGCTTGAGCAGGAAGGTTTGACCAGATGACCTCCAGAGGTCTCTTCCAACCTCAGCCACTCTCTGACTCTGTCATTTCAAATGTAACCTTCCACAGCCAAGATAGTTCAACATAGAACACTAGAACTGAAACTATTCCAAACACTCTGCATTTTTATTACTTCCTGCAAATCAAAGTCTCTTTGGCTTCTTTTAAATATCCAGTCAAAAGTATTTTCTCCTACTTCTCCAGGAAAAGCAACTTTATTGTGTCTTTTAAAGAAAATTAGCAATGCATCTATTAATTACATAAACCAGTGATAAATGTCGCCTTAGTAAAGGAGGCAAGCAGAGTTACTTGTACAAAAGAGTTGCCTGAGAAGAAATAAAGGCTGTTACTCTTTCTAGTATGGTAGATGTATGAAGGACTTGGAACTGCTATTTGGATCAATTTATTAATTATGAACATAAAGACTTCCTGAGAAATTTTCCTATATTGTTGTTTTATTCTTCTTATGTAAAGGAGGCAGAATTTTACTTCAGGGTGACAGTCCATCTTTACTGGCTGTAAGAAACAGGCGACTGAAAATAGGAAGATTCCTGTGTTAAATCTGCTTAAAGAGGATAAGAACTTAATATGTTAGAGAAATTAAAACCAGAGCATGCCACGAAAAGATCAAGTTAATTGGATCCTGGACTCTCTGAAGGATCCTTACATCTAAACATACACCGAAAATATAACTTGTCTTTTGTTAGCAAGGTTTTAAAAAGCTTCACAAAATCATGTCATTATTTTTCCCACTGCTGCAAAATCATTAAAGACATTGTCTTTTGCTTTTCCTACAGGGATACAACCATGAGAAAATTAGGCTTCAACTAATAGAAAAACTTGTAATATAATGCAGTTTTAAAGATGGGCTGAGGGTCCAAAAGAGTAACAGTATTCACATCTGTACTCCAGGAATGCATCTTATAAAGCAAGTATAGCAGCCACATGGGTCTTCCACCTCCAACTGAAATGTTTGCATACTCCTATAGAAGCCTAGCAATGATTCAAAGGGGCACTTAGCCAAGATAACTATATAAAGCCCACAGATTTCATCAACTTGGACTTTGGAATTTCTCTCCCCTGTTTACCCTCTGCTCTGAAATTCAGGGAATCTAAAGAAACACACACTCAAGGACCCAGCTCAAGACTCTTCAAAGATACAGTCCAGAGCTGTATGATCTATCACCAATGTCTCCTGTAAACTGAAATTCAGTGATATGATCAGGGGTGCAAAAAAATAAAAACTACTATTCATCAGAGAACTTAATACGGGAGGACAGAGAGATGAGTCATTTTACAAATTGGTACAAAAAGAGAGCCTATTTCCAAGCACAGAGTATATATTCAGTGTACCTGATGCTTTTACTTCTGTCTGCCACCTAATGCTCTTCTTGGCCTATTTTTTAGTCAGCTATTATATTAAACAAATAAATCAGGTAGCAAAATTGAGGACACACATCTGGAGCAAGTCCAGAGATTTCACTTTTCTTCCAGACAAAACAAGTACTACTGAAATTTGGAAAGTGAATTTTGGTCCACAACTTCCTCAAAGGAAAAAAGTTCTGAGTTTTCTTGTAATGGAAAAAAATAAAGCTCTGTCATGGTTTAACCAAAACCAGGACATGCTCCTACGAGAAGTACTTACCAGAGGCAAACTCCATCTTCACAGTGTTCTGGCATCACCAGAGACCAGGAAAACTGCTGCTTTTCTTATATAAATCCCTAAAGGGTTTTCAGACAAGAAAGGCAGAAATATCACCGCCAGACTTACTTACATACATAACAAGAGCTACTCCTGATGGCAAATTAAGTCCAGTGAAGGAAACAAAAGAACAGTGTCCCCACAAACCTTGACAAAACTTGAACCTAAAGATTTAGAGAAGAGACTGTCGCTGTCAAAGCCAATACAAGAAAGAAAAGAGCCCCTTTCATATGAATAAACTCATACAAACAGCTGAGTTTACCAGAACTTGTGACTCCTGGAAGAACAGTCAGAAGACAGTAGAGGAGAACTACCTTTCTTTTATTTTCTGTTGCTAACATGGATTTACGAGGGTCACAGAGACCAATTCCATATTGGAACTATAAATCAAGGCATATACCTCCCCTTGCTTTGGCTCCACCACAGAAGACATATTTGGGTTGGATGAAAAAATGTTAAAATAAAACCTCTACATTCACTTAGTAAAAATATAAAGAACATTATAATTTATGGTTCAAATAAACCTTAGAAACTTACCAGTAGAACCAGACATACGGTTGAGCTACTCACAGATTATCAACAAACTTTACAGTTGATTCATACAACCTGAGCACTTTTTCCCCATTATTTTTCTATCCTGTCTCTAACCTACATTTTCTTCCAACTAATCTAAGTAAGATCCACTACATAAAATAAAACACATGCACTTCCTGCTGATTTTGTAGTATTCAACAGTTTTGTACAATTAGTCTGCTAACAACACGTAGCTACTTTAAAGGACCACTGTAGTTCCAGGTACAGCGCAGCTAAAGAAAATGGTGATTTTATTCATGGTCTCTGCAGGGTTGCTTGAGTGCAAGATGTTCCAAACAGGGACAAACTCAATTTGGATTATTTTACAGTTTCGCCAACAAATCACAGAAGAATTCAACATCAGCTTCACCTCCTTTTGACAGTCACTTTTAACATGCCAGGTCAACCAAGAAATTGATCACAACTGCTGTGATGAAAACTACCTCATTTCTTGATGCACAAGACCACTTTTCTGATAAATATTGCCAGCTTCAGACAAATATTCCAGTTATTTTTTAAGAGCTCTGAACAATGACACAGTACAAGAACCGATTATAGGGCAAAGATCTTTACCGACTGAAGGTCAGTACATTTGGTACTGTAACCTGTAAAGTCTACACAATCGTATGTAACACGTGTACGTATGAGACAGTGAACAGGGGATGTGTTTGGGCACCTAATTTCCACATTTCTGTGTTAAGTGGCAAAAGGATCAGAAAGCCTGAGAGCATGATACACTTGTTTTCAAAAGCGAGTAAGAAACAAGGGGAAAGACAGAATTTGTCAGGGTCTTCTTGTTCACTCTCACGTATCACAGCTAGTCTTCCTTCCAGCGTCTCCCTCGAGCTCCAGTGCAGACAGCCCTGGACATCTCAAGATTACCTTCCCAGAAATTGCGAGCTTACTGGCCACCAAGGGAAAAATTAATAAATAGACAAATAATCAGATGGATCTATTCATAAGGGTAAGTCAACTAACAGTAAAGACAGCATCAAGCTTCCCGTAAAAGGGAGGAGAAAGGGAGAGCTCCTTCTACATGGATCCAAGAACGACAGCAACGCCATAGAAACCGTGTGAAAAAATCAATACAATGCAGCCACTCGAACTGGGAGCTGAAGACCAGTTCTATGCAAAGGTAAGACGTGAAATCATTGACTGGAATTACTTTTTGGTTAAATGTCATAACTGAAATACAAATCCTGTCCTAGTCTGATTTTCCCTCAAAAAAAATAAGCAGTGTAATTGAGTTATCCCTTTCAAAGTCTTTAAACACATACCATCCCTCCTAGGTAACGACATTTGTATTAAAACTTAGAATTCCACTGAAAGTAATTCTTCTGTTAAAGCTCATAACGAAATAATGACGTTTCAGTGCGATGCACATTATATAACAAGAAATTTTCATTACTAAGACTAACTTGTGAACTGCCGATCAGAAAAGTATCAGATGCCTCTACATCTGTACCACATATCTGTAGAGACATGGAATACATAAGGATCTCAGCCACGAACCTAAACACCCAGGTTTTGAGTTACTTGGCAACAACTTCTGTTCCTCATCCCTCGGCTCTTTAATAACCAGTGCTGTCAATAAAGTTTGGCTTCTACAAACCGAAGAACCTTATCATTACTCAAAATGATCTTGAAGCAACACTAAAGCCATGACAAAGTAAATTGCCTTTCATCTTTTTTTTTCCCCCTCCTCTGGCTGTGAGAACACACAGATCAATACTCTTCAGCATGAGAATTCTGCAGTGAAATTTTCATTTGTTACAAACAGCAACAAAAGGGCCCCAAGCATGCCCTGTCACTTCCAGTTTAGAAGGAAACGCACTAATAAACTCTTCCCCCTGGGTCATCTTTGACAATGGGCAATACTATGCCAGCTCTTATTAAAGGCAATTCGTATCAGTGGCCCAAAAATTTCCTTTAAAATTATCATCTTTTGTACCCATGTAGCAGGATGTCAGCTTTAAAGTGCCAGTGAGATATAGGACCTGTCATTATGGTTAATTTTCAGTGCAGTTTTAACACCGGGGCAGCTGATCCCTAAGGGTACGCTTTTTTGGCTAACAAGATTTATTTAGTGGTTATCCAGACAAACAAGAAAATATATTACTGTATATTGCTTTTCAAATATAACAGCAAGCAATAAATCCTACTATAAAACATAAATTTTTGTTCTCTACCATGATGCCAAACAGATGAAAATGTTTACAGAGGATTAATCTTTTTCTTTTTTTTTTTCTATATGTTTGTGTATAAAGAGTTAAAATTTTTGGGCTTCCAACCCAAAAAGCACACAAAAAGTAACATTATCCTTAAAATATAACACCTGTATAGCTGTTATAATATATATATATATGTATGTGTGTGTGTGTGTATATATATATATATAGAGAGAGAGAGAGAGAGATAGATATCAAGTTTACGTTTCATGCCATAAAGATGGTATTCTCCATCAAATGACCTAAGCTTCTGTGCAGGAAAATGTGCTGTACTGAAAAAGAAAGTACTATGAAGTTTGATATTGTTACCTCATTTTTTGAGAGAAATAGTGTTTTAAACACCATTTTATTGCTCTATTATACTAGAAAAAAAAATGGAAAACTTCGTTTATTGGATAAATACATCGATTTGCCCTGCTTTTCTAACAACAAACCAAAAAGCTGGTTTTCATGCTGTAACAGGACTAATTTTTTTTTTTTTATTAGGATGAAGACCCTCTTGCACTTTGCTAGACAAAAGCTATATCTAACAGAATAAATAAAAAATTTTAAAAAAAGCTGTTAACATTGTCTAAATCCTTCTATGGTCAAGCAAAGCCCATTTTTATTGATGCTATATAGAAGGCATAAAACTAGTTGACCTCAATCAACTGGTCTCCCGGGGAAATGACCTCTGCCAGCAAATGCCAGATACCATGTATCAGATTAGAGCATTTCCTATGCTACTTTTATTTCTACAAGCTGAGGATGGACTTACTTTCCCTGTGCCGGCTCCAGAGGCAGTGTCTGACTCCCAGACGCCGACCGACTGAAGAGCCCGTTGCTGGACCGACAAGTGAAGCAAGAGCCCCTCGTGCGCCTGACCCCTGCGCTTTACCCGACCAAAACAGCAGCAGCACCGTGGACAGATTCCATAAACCTCTTCTGTTTCTCCCATTTAATAAACATTAAGTCTCGTCACAACTAAGAGCACAATGGGCAGTTTTGCAGGTGACGCAGTCAGGTAAGGAGAGGCTCAGTAGTTTTTCCCACGCCAAACAGCAAGTGACTTTTGGAAGTGAAAACCAAATTCCTATATTCAACCATATCCTTTGCCAGTCAAGATTACGTGCTTCCAGAATGCAAAATGCTCAAATAGAAAAAACAAAGTCACCCCGACATTGCCACACACAAGCTATGGTTGCACCCCAGCAGCCTTCTGAATGAATCGTAACCAAAAAAAGAATTTCAGGTGGAAAAAGCATATTGTTTTTGGTTTTTTTTCTCCTACTTTAGAGGTTGGAAATCATCACAGAAGATCTCCACAATGCTCTCAGTCCTTGGATTGGTGAAACTTTACAACTGTTTTTATATACCTATCTCCCAGGTAACAGAACAATGTATTATTTGCTGTACTACTAGTCTGCTCAAGGTAACAGATTTTAAAAGGGAACGTTAACTAAGTACAGTGGAATCTCTCTTACCTGTAAAAGTATTTATGAAAAATTAAGCCGTTTTCTCCTTAAGTTCAACAAATAAATAGCATCTACAGAAAAGCATACAGGCATGTTACACACATTGCAGGATTGGGGTTTTTACACAGATGCATTCTATGGGAAGCAATTGTATGAAGTTTTGCAAACCAGTCTTTCATTTTACGATAATTTCAGAAGTTTCACAGGGCTATCTTTGGATGATCATTACAGATCAAGGCATGTAGGCTAAATAAAAGGTGTTAAGTATAAATCACTGGTATTAAGAACATCTAAATGAATAAAATGAAAGCAATTAAAACTTTACCTCGAACAATGAGTTGAGCAAAATTTGACACTCCAGAACCTCGCTCCGACTGAGTTACACAGCGGTATAAATCCTGGTCCGTTTTTGTCACCTCTTGCAACTTAAAGGTAGCAGCAAATCTTCTGTGATTGATATTCTTAGTCTGAGCAACTGGAATATCTTCCCCATTTCTCCTCTGAAAATAAGAGTAACCAAGCCAGAGTTATCTCATAAGAATATGAAAGACATTTATCATGATCATCATACAAAGAATATATTAAAAAGAAGAACCCAAATGCATTCAGCTTCCATGGCAGAATTGCTCAGCGCTGCGGTCCAATGAAGAGACAAGCAGTACTCAAAAACATTCCAGGATCAAGTTTGAGGGTGAAAAGTACCATCAGGTTTTCACACTGCCACAAAACATGACCACAACATACTCAGCTGCCGCTGCTTCATAGCTGGAGCCATCCTAGGACAGCCCAGCAGTAGCAGTTGTACTCCTAAGAAAATTAATTCAACTTTCAATAAAATTATAATACATATACTGTTTGTATTGTAGGAAATATTTAAACACACCCGGCATTGAAGGTTTTCACAGGTTTTAAACAGCTCTTTTTTCAGTAACCAGCTACCTTTTATCTGTCCAAATTCAATACATTCTAATATTGTACCTTTGTTATACTAAGCACCACCCAGTTGTAATTAAAAGGAGAAGGAAGGAAGCCTCTAAAAGAGGAGATGTATATCTCATTTAAAGGAAGGAACTTAAAGACTTCTGAAAAAAGTAACAAAATTACAGCTATCACAAGTCACTGAAAAATTTAATCTGTCTGGAGCTGTGTGGCAGCATGAGAGGTCAGTAAGATAGAAAAAGTTTGAGCTCTGTTGTGACTCTTTTTCCGTATTACCATTCACACTAAATGTTCAATTTCAATTTTATTTGGAAAAAAGATCCTCCGTCTAAAGTTAGCATTACGAAGACTCTGGAAACACGAACCAGGTGAACAAACGATGTCACTGCTCTCTCCCATGCATTAACCACATGCTATTCCCCGACCAGGATAATGTTTCTGAGCACTCAGCTTTGTTCAGTCCCCAGAAAGACATCAGCATTTCCTTGTAGCTGCTCGACGTGTAGCAAAACGTGACCTCCATGGGCATTTTTAGCTCTAATCAACCCCTGGAATGAGAAACTTCATTGAGGTCTTAAACTCTGAGCTTTCTGTCTAACACAAGATGCCTTAATGCCAAGATACAGAATTTAATAAGCTGAAAGCCTGTGGCAAAATACGAAGGGGAGAAAAAGGAGACGAATTAAGGTTGCATGTGTGTATCAGCCGGCACCCTGTCACAGGCAGGAGTACTTCGTAACACACATTCCATTTTACAACTACAATTCATGATCTTAGCATGGGTTAGTCATTCTCTAAACAGCTTTGCAATAGACTAGCCAGGGGTTCAGCACTGCTTCCAACTCAGTGAAACAAGTATTCACTTTAACTATTAATATGTTTAAACAGATTAATTTTATCTTCTGCCATCTTTCTTGCAGCAGTCAAAGCACCCATCGCATGCTCTACTGCAAGCCTTGGGTGGAAACATTCATTTATACCAACCTGGCAGATTTCAGTCACTGGCTTTCCACTACAAAGACCACACCATCACCTTTATCAACAGCAGGTTTATTGGTGTGACTATTCCAGACAGCACAGTGAGATGCAAGGAGTGAAACCAGACTGCCAAAAGATGGAACATGAGCCACTTCCAAAACGTTACTCTCACTGCTTCTCCCTAAAACCGTCACCATCCTGAAACCACAAAAAGCCAGCTTATCTCATGGATGCTGTCTGACAGGGTGTTCACAAGGCAAAAGCAAGGCAAGTTTGGCACTGGGAAACCTGGACACACAGCAGCGCAGTCGAGTCGCCCTGTGGCAGGCACCGGCTCCCTCCTCAGCTCTGCCTCCTCTAGGAAGAATTAAGGAAGTTTGCTGATGCCTGCAAAGACTCCTACAAATGACAGACCTTATTGAACTGCAGGGATCAATGAAATTATTAAATTTCAATATCACACAAGTGAGGAGTGATGTTAAAGGTTTTATTTCCGTGCTGCTTAAGCTACAGTAAAATTATTTTGTGGGAGGTGCACCTCTCCCTCTGGTTAGCTGCCTTCTCCCGATAGCAAAAGCTAAATCCAAAAGCAGGATTTTCAAGCTACTTTTTTTCCCATCCTCAGTTTCGACCAAAGGCTTGGACTCTTTGGAATGATAACTTAATATACAACTTGGATCTAGTGCCTTGAAGTAACCAATACATAAACATCGTGGTACTTTCCTCCTCTTGTGCTTGTCCGTGCCCTTCTGCAGTGTCAGCTCTCATTGCCACACAACATCACAGCCTGAAATGGGAAGCCAAGCACTCCCACTAAACAACAACTTGCCATATAATTGTTAAAATGACCCAGGAGCACATAATAAACAGAAGGTGAATTTTAAAAACTTATATGATAGTAGACTTTACATGTAACCCATGTAACGCAGTCATCCTTGCTCTGCTATGAAGGGAAAAATAAATATTAGAGTCTTCTAAAATGGACTCCCTTGAATAAGTCCAGTGCTTTAAATCTAAATGCCAAGCACTCAGTTTACAGCAGAAAAGCACATCCAAGCTTGCTGTGTAAAACAATTTATCCTCTGAAGCTCAGAACTTGCTTACTTAAGCTGGTCTGCATGCTTCATGAGAAACAAAGTGAATTGGTCTCTTATTTAAAACACAATACTAATGCACTTTCACAGCAATTAATCAAAATTAAATTTAACAAGCTTTACAGTTCCACTCCAACAACAAAACCTAGGGTTTTCTATTTACTTCAGTGATTTCCTACCACTTTATCTCACAAGGCTTAGACTAGTTGCTCAAATTTCTCTGTATTAAGACTTTTTCCTTGGGAATCCAACTGCACAATTACATCTTCAAAGTCTATTTTCATGTACAGCTTATCCATTAAAATACTTGGCCATCATTAAAATAAAAAGTTCAAACAGAAGAGAATTCTCACTTAAAAATGAACGTTAAAGAAAATACGCTGTATTCATTTCAGCGTGTATCCCTTACACCGGCAAGCCATTAGCCAGTCAGAGTTCAGATGCACTGCCACGATCTCTTAATTAAATTCTTCTTTTTAATGTCAGGGCATTACTACTGATTTTAAAGGAGAGGAAAGAAAGGCAGCAGTGCTCTTTGCTTATTAGAGGGTTCCTGGTACATACTGTTTCAATTTATGTCCTGCTCACACTGAACAGAGCTTGAAAATGCTGCTCAATTAGGTTTTAAAAACTCAATTTAAAATTAATGTGGAGTTATACTAATACGTAATGGCTGTACCCTGTGCAATCCTTGGTTCCTCCGGTCCCTTGCTGTCTGATTTGATAACACTGAATTGCTCATTTAGGAGAGGTCACCACCTGGCAGTTCTCCTCTCCTTTTGAGAAAATAACTCTGGGCTTCACGAAGAACTACGCTCTCTAAACACTCGATTAAAAGAAACATAAGCATGTGGAAAAACCTCCTTAATTCTGACATTTCAGGCATTTAAAATTACGGCATTAAATAATTCTCTATGAGATCAAGGTTATTTTTAATCTGATATGAACACGATTTTTTTTAATTTTATTTTTTCCAAGGATTATCTATATTTTAAAGTCAACAGCAAAGCCTGCACAGTTTAAAAAAAAAATCATGGATACATGAACAACTAGCCTTAAATTTCTCTTTTCTGTCTCACGAAAAAAATCAAGCATTCGATAAAAATGAAATGAAATTTGAGCAGATTTTCCAGGACCTGAATGGAACCAGAGGCATCTAAGCCCAGCATCTTATTTAATTGGTAGAATTTAGGTGCACTTCTAATTTTCCAATATAAATTTAAAACTTATCTGCCATTTCTCTCTGTTCAGGTTGGAAACTGCTGGGTTTCGCTTTTTTGTTTAAACAGCAATAAGATACCACAACTTTCTGCGGTGATGTACCTTCGAAATGTTACTGAACTTTTTTTTTTTTTTTTTTTCTTCCAATACCCGTGATTTTTATCAGCCTGGACAGCTCAACATTACACATTCACTTCCCTTTCTTAGTGTAAACACCTTAAAATAAGTCCACTCCACTGCTAATAATTACAGTCAACTCTGGTTGCCTTCTCAGGCTCTCGGCTGGGCGCCGGGATGCCTCCAGAGATCTGGAGATGTCAACACTTCTGCAGCAGTGACACACGCGTTACTGTGGCAGCAGAGCCACTTCAGCCGGCCCCCACTCGCTCCCTCCTCACCTTCAATGCTGTGCTCATACAAAAAATTGACCTGGGTTTAAAAAAAAAAAAAAAAAACAACCACAAAAACACTACACTTTCCTGGAAAAATGTATTCCCTCCCCGTAATACCATCATCACGAAACGGATTAGCTCATGATGGGATTCGCTGCGGAGGAGAGGGCAGGAGCCGTGCGGGGAGCAGGGCACAAGCCAAGAGTTTGTCTAAGCACTCAGTCCCCGAAGGTGCAATCAAAACTTCAGCAGAAGGGCTGGAAGGACATCCCCGGCAGCTCGGGGAATTACACCTCTGCTGCCCCGAGAAAAAGGAAATTCGTAAATAACCGTGCTCCAAAACATTCCTGTGTTTACTCGATGTGTAAAGGGAGAAATGTCATTTTTTTGCAAGAGGGAAAAGGGTTGAATGCAGATAGTCTTGAATGCTAGCAATAACGTGCAATCTCTGCCAAAAGATGTTTTCGAAAAATAAAACAATGTGAGTGGAATAAATAACACAAATAGCTATACTTTTAATTTTACTTACATGTAGCTGTCTGGTACTTCTCAGCACACACAGTATCTGCTTTTACAGCATTTAAGACACAATTTCCACATGGCAAAAAAAAAAATCTATCTTTCTAAACCAATTTCTTTATTATGATTTTTACTTTATTTTATTCTTGTCTCAATATATTCTTGTAACTTTAAAACTCGTTAAACCTACTAAAGAACATATTAAAGCATGACATCTATTTATCATAAGAAATGATAAATGATACTTACTTATTTTTCCCACCTACAAAAGAGGAAATGACTGAACAAGTGGGATTTTATTTTCCAGTCAATTTTATCTACAAATACTTGATGTCAGCCTAAGAAATGATTTTTTTCAAGCGGACCATGAACTGGAACTATAGCTTAAATAATACACCTAGATAGTCTTATCTTCTTCTTAGTATACAAGAGGCAATTTTTTCTGTTTTATCATTTGACAGAAAGCACACAGTTAAACTTTTTTTCTTAGTAAGAAATTAATAAAAGTTGCTTTAACTTGCTGGTCTCCCCGTATGGGAAACCAGGTTAAGATTCTACTTTCCAGGGAACTATGCATCCATTTATCAGGAGGAAAAGCAATATAGCTTTTCCCATGCAAACCCATACTGAAGATCTTGAGTACATGTGACAAGCCAAGGTTTAACCTGCATACTGCACTGCAGTACAAAAAAAAATCCGTGATTACTTTAAATGTCTTGATTACATGCACTGCTGTTACTCAAACTTTTCCACTTTGAAGCAGCTCATTTTCTCTCGTGCTGCACTGAACTCCCTCTTGAAGAAAGCAAGGGTTCTCATGAAATAATCTAATTGAGAGCCATCTGGCCCTTCGAAGGTGGCAATCTTAATTTATTTTATTATAATAAAAGCCATCGGAAGCAAAATGGCAAAATTCATACTACAACATCCCTGACCACTCCACTACACAAATAAAAACAACACCTGCTTTCTCTGGACATTTTTAAGTCTCTTATTTTGAACCTAATCTAACACATGCCACAAAAGAAAATAAATCTATATTTGAAAAAAAATAAAGAAGCTTTTCAGAAAGCTATAGTTCTTGAATGCATAATTCACAGAAATACGCATTCTAGACACAGTGATTAAAGATCTATATCGCCTCGAGCAGTTCATGCAGAACTACAGTACTCAGCCT
Organism: Trogon surrucura; assembly: GCA_020746105.1. Classification (NCBI taxonomy): domain Eukaryota; kingdom Metazoa; phylum Chordata; class Aves; order Trogoniformes; family Trogonidae; genus Trogon; species Trogon surrucura. The sequence continues at coordinate 61,290,716 of CM036618.1, forward strand.
GGAGCTCAGGAAAAAAAAAATCTACTTAGTTAGAAGAAGACAACGAAGGAAAAAAGTTGCAAAAAACAACCAAAAATCCAAACAAACCACAAAACAAAACACACCAAAACAACCACTACTGAAGACCAACTCCAGTTCTCAACAGACAATTTCACCCTTTCTAAAGCAGCCAAGTATACCAGCTGCTCTTATTCTTCTCTAATTCATTAAGTCCTGCAGCTATTTGAGGAAACTAGGGCCTGGATTATTAGGCTGCCCACCGCACATCACACCGCCGAGGAGGGGACAACCTCAGCGTAGGTGTTAAGAGGGAAGACTCACAGGAATCAACAGTCAAGGAATTTATAAAAGCGTTTGTTTTTATAACCAGTATCTTAATTTCGGGTGTCTCATTTATATGGATTTTATGGGCTGGCTGAGGAAACACTATCAGGACTACACAGAGTGACCAAACCTCCACGACAGCTGGTCTAGCTGTAAACCACAAAAGGAGAAGGGGTTGCCCAGCGTTTTGGGTGGTCCCTGAGCTGTCCCCGACCCCGGCGCCACCGTGGGCATGGGCAGCAGCACAGCCCTTGTGCCCCACCCTGTGCCTGGTGCTCCAGCCCCCACGGGAGGCAGGAAGACCTACAGGGATGACAACCCCAAAGGCTGCTGTGTAAAGTAAATGGCTGGTAGCTACGCAGGCTGGAGGGCTTAGTTAACTGGGGCAGAATTAAATTAAAACCAGGAGGATTACAGTTTTTCATGTTGCTGAAACCTAAGATGACCGGGCACCTAGGGAGAACTGCCATGTTTATCCAAGAAGCTGATAAATTGAGGAGGGAGAGAGGGAGAACGGTTCATTCAGGGTTAAATGACATAGACAGCATCAAAGATGAATACAAAGTGGAAGGATAGAAGAAAAAAAAAGCAAACCCCTGAAACAAACAAGTTAGAAAGACAATCTCAAATCTGAGGTTACGGATACAGGATTTTTCATTGGTGAATATTCTTTATAACCATGTCAGATTCAGCAGTATGTGATACAGAATAAACTACAAGTCAAGTCATTTACAAGGAGCTTGATATATAACTTCAAGGCAGCTCTTCATATATCTTTGAAAAAATGTTTGGAAAAACAGAACGTCTACCACAGATCATAAATATGATGGGGTTGAAGTGCTAGTAAAATAGACAAGTCATTGCAAAAAAAAAGAAGCCCTCGCCTCGACCCATCCCTACTCTAATGCTCAATTTCAAAAATATTATTTCTGTAAGTAAAAGCAATCAACAACAAGACAAATGAAGGAACTGAAGCTTCTGTGCAAGCCTCAAGTGCAACTGAAAAAGAACTTATACACTGCTTGGCCGTTGTCAGTAATCAAGGTAAAGGCAAGATCATGTTGACTTGAGCAGCATCTTACTGGCTGAGGAAGGAATGTTTGGGACAAACAGCCCAATGTGCGGTACTAACTAGTACTTGTTTTGGGCAGATGACACTGCTGATCCAAAAAGTCTGCTGTCTCCTCAAAAGCTTTTCAGAGGTTCACCTACCACTCCTGGCACATGGGGAGAAAAACAAACTGGAGCCTTTGTTCCTTTCTCCTCCCTCCCACAGCCTCCACTCACCACCAGGACTTCGACTCCTCCTTAGGACAAAAGCCAGGCCTGACTGACTTACTTTAGTTGAACACCAAAAGGCATCAAACTTGGCAGTTGTCCAAAACCCAAAAGGGGACCAAAAATCTCCACCACAGTTCCACATCCAAAACACCGTGGGTGGTAACAAAGTACCTTCTCTGGCCTTCCTTTAGTCCTCACAAAAGAAAAAAACAGTTTCCCTAACATTCAGACTGTGCTCAGCTCCCCTTAACTTTCAGAGGTTATAAAATTTGTACAAACCAACAAGAAACATTCTCCAAATTTAATGAAAATGATGAAAAAGCAGGTGCACTGTAACGGGAAATATTTTATCGTCTAACTAACAAAATAGTATTTTAACCAGGTAATTAGCTGTATCAAATGCAATGCGATCTTAAAAGGCAAAGTTAGAAAACTAGGAAAAATTCAAAGTAGCGAAAATATGCAAGTTACGTAAAACAAAGGTAAATTGGACGTGACTCTCCTGGTAGAGATAGATTTTCCTCTGAGACCACGAGCGAGCCTCCCAGCACTTCACTGCAGCTAAATGGTTTACCCCAAAGGCCCACAGCCCATACTCAAACCCTCCGGCTGAATGCTGATCCATGCCTTCACCTTCTGGGTACAGTGGCAAAAAAGGAATTGTGTGGCACAGCTGCTTTCCGCTGAGAGGAAACACCATCCTTCCAAAAACCAAAACAAAGCAGAAAATGTTGTGTCCCTCAACCCCATGCCAGAGGCACAGGTTCTCATACAGAGTCTCCAGTCTAAATTCCTGAAACACTGTATTGGTCCTGCAGATGCATCATCCCAGGATACCATCTGCATGTACCTGGTCCAAAGACTTTTTAAAGAGCACGCGCACGCTGTATCTAGCAAATAAACGAATGCCAAATATCAAATCGCATTCTGTGGCAACCAGCACCAACTCCCAAGATACTGGTAAACAGGGCATTAAGGGTTATGGCAGTTTCCTCTAGAAACAGAGCAGGATACGGTCAATTGTTTGAGCCCGAACAGACAACCATGCAGATGCTCGTTCATCCTCCAGTAACAATAGGTACCACTGGGAGGTCAGCCCGACTCCACTGTTTTCGCAGCAATTTGCATTTTATTTTCCATAGTGCTTTTTAATTTCACTTTTTTTCAATTATCCCTCTCAGGCAATCGCTTTAATTATCCGCTATTCCACGAGGAACGACACTCTCCGCCGGCAGAGAGAGGGAGGCTCGCATCAGCCCGCATTAGCGCTGACGAGCCTCTCCACAGGCGAGAGCGGGGCTGCCGTGCCAGCCTTGGCAGCCCGAGCGAGGCAGGGGGTTAGCCAAGCACCCACAGCTACTGCCGACGGATTGGCCCGCTCGCCGCCGCTCCGATGGCAATCCGCGGCAGGATTACCCGGCGCCCATTAAACTTTTAAATGCGTGCGGCACCCCTCTTTGAATTTCAGATTCGCCAGAGCGAACGGCATTGCCGCGCGCCGTGGCAAAACGCATCCGAGTGCAAAGCCAGAACAAGCCGCTTTCCCTAATCCAATGCTATGTTAATGCAAAGCTCAGCAATGATGGATGGACTCATTAGTGCCGCAGTTATCGCCATCTGAGCCAGGTGCCAAGACATATGGTTTAACAGATGTTCCAGCAAAAAGCTCTATTCTCCGCACTGTGCGAGTGTCCAGTTAAACCGGACATCGATAAGACTCTGGAAATCACATCGGGCTTCTGGGAGCCAGAATTGTTCTCAGCTCAGGAAGCTGTTAAACACAGCCCGATTATGCAAAAAACCCGATTGCTCTGATATCCCAGGACACCCAATTAGAGCCACAGAACAAATGCTGGACAATACGTAAACTGCTTTCTGAATCTCTGTGTACCCAAATGTTATTTATTCTATTCAGTTGATTCTATGCCTTAGTAAAGAAACGAAGCTTAAAACCACAGAAGCTTCCTCCACACAGAAATCTCCAAATCAAATGGGCAAAAAGACCCTTCCCATCCCTGCATTTTAATGTTTAGAATGCCCTGTGTGCACTGTTCTTTCAAATATTTAATACTTAACACACATATCCATTCCCAGCACAGGATTAACGTGCAGAAGTGACTTGTTCACAAAGTTATTTATTGACGTAACTCCACTGGAATGCACAGTATTTCTCAGGGGAAAAAAAAAACAGAATAAAAAGGGGGCCCTATCTATGCTAATTCCACAAATCAACGTGTGCAAAGCAGCAAGGTGTATCAAACGATAATAAACGAAAGATTCCCTATTCTTGAAGTCTTTTCAAAGAAACACAATTCATAGGCTTTAGAAAAAGAAAATCCGCAGAGGTAGGCAACACTTGATCTGTTATAATGTCTACACATGCTATATTCAATCTTTTAATATCACACACACACTTATTTTCACCTTCTACAGGACAGAATTCTTCAGCAAGAACTTCTGCTAACTCCTGAAGCTTATTAAGGCAGAACACACCAAATCATAACAGGTGGAAAAGCTGGCTTATCACCTCAGGTTTGGGGACTCCTATCACAGAACCTAACTGCTTCAGGGTGTAGAGTGGCCGAACTACAGTGTTTGGTGTTGTGCATATAACAGTGGAAATTTTAAGAGGAGGAAAAAAATATTGAGGGGGAAAAACCCCTCAGCATTACATTCAAAAGAGGATGGCAGACAAGAAAAAGATAATATACAGCAAGACTGAATCTATTTCAAAAACAACATCAATGCTAACTTAAAACAAAAACTACAGACTAAAACTCTTTCAGAATTCACTAACAATTACAGGGTATAAGGAGAATCCTTCAGCTCACAACCACAATAGATTCACATTCTGTGAACAGAATCACATTCTGTGATTCTGTGTAATAGATTAGCTTTAAAAGTTGAAGAACAAAAAAATTTGAAAGCTGCATTTCTGTCCTGCTCCCACACCTACTATTCACACTGTCACAAAAGGTGTGTTTCAGATCATCTTGTTCAACCAGTTAAATCTCTTTATCCGTGCAAATATTTGTTTCCTATTAATGCAGGTGCAACTTTCAAAGGCTTCTGTTATCTTTACTGCTTATCTTTCAATGCCATAGCTCTGGTTGTCCCAGACCTTGGTCCAGTGGGGCTGCAAAACGCAAAGGTGGGAGGGAAGGGCTATGAAAAGCGAGAAGAGACCAGATAAAATCTAAAACCAAACAAACAAGAGCAGAATCTGCAGCAATGAAAGTCGAAAGTTTAATTCAATGTTAATTCCTATTTGTCCGAAATGTTTACAGAGTTACATTTATAGAAAATTAAGTTGGTGAAGGCTGTCATTACAACACCAAACACACAGGAAACAGTATACTGAAATGCTGTGCCTATTTTTATCCATTTTTATTCTCAGACACACAAAGGTATGTGCATTTAATTATATATACACTGAGAAAAAAACACAAGCACAGAAATGTGCACACACATAGATCATCCGGTATATGATCAGGGATTTTTCCCAATCACACAAAAAAAATAATAAAGATTATACTGACACTACAAGAAGACACGGTGTCTAGATCCACTTCAGTTCGCATTGTTATAATCTTTCCCTCTTCCCTGCTTTTAGTCAAGTATCCTAATCTTTTTCCACCTTCTGGCACTATTTATATAGGTAATTCAGACATGATTCAAGCTAAAAAAATTTTTAAAACAAACAAACAAACAAAACCCCCACAACACATAAATAAATAAATAAATACAAATAAACCAAAAAGCAACAACAATACAAATAGTCCTCCTTAACCTGAACAAGAACAAAAATCTAATTTGGGTCGAAATCTTTTTCCAGCCAGATCACTTTCCTGAACCAACTTAGTGGCAAGCTGCAAAAGCTCCAGTGCCAGTGCAGAGAGGGATGAGGTGGACAAAGCCGAGACCACGGTAGCTCAGACTGAGCCTGGCCGAAGCAGCTGTGGGGCTGCATGGCTCTGAACACAGAGCAGGATGGCTGCGATTTTTAATTTTCTCCTGCTGCAGAATTTACTTTAGTCTTTCTCTGAAACAGGGGGCTCAGAGAACCAGAAAGCCCTGATAGAGTCTGTAACAAAATCTGTGCCTGCTCATCTCTATTACTTCAATACAAGTAAATGAGGTCTTAGATCACTTCAGATACAAAAAGCCATAGTGACCCAGATTGCACCTTGGATCTTTCTTTATTAAAGAATGTGTTTTAATAGCAAATTGTTCACTTCTTTCCTTCTCTCTTTCCCAAGGAAATGTCTTTTCTCTTTCAATAAGGACATAACCAAAAGCTACTTTCTCTACTGCAATGTACTTGGAAAGTGTCTTCTTCCCCAACCCATCCCCCTTCATTTTTCATTTTTAGACTTTTTTTTTTTTGTCAATGGCCTTTCTTGTTATGAGAAAAATACATTCCTGGAATGTTTCAGCTTAGGGCTCTCGAAAACAATTACTTAGGCATTTGATGTGATCTGCCGGTTCTTCCTTCCTGGGTATTCGGGCTTTACGAATCTCCAGTTTGGTCAGAGGTTAAAGTGAACCTTTTCCAAGTCACGCTCTGGAGCCTCACAAGGCCCATATGGGTTTTAGGGAAAAGGAGTAAATTCCCTATTGGCTGCGCACAACAGCAGTAACTCACTGTGTTACCTAAGGAAGAGAGTTCAGAGAGGGGAAGTAGGATGGAGGTGTGGAAAAATGAGGTAGGAAGAAAAATATGGGACACCTTTAAATTGGTGAAAATCTGGCACTGTTTAAGGGAAAACAAAAAGGGGAACAGAAAGTCATGTATATAATTTTGTAGCAAGGTATCTTCAAGAATATCAAGGCACTTCATAAGCACAAGCAAGCAGAGTTATAACCTCAGAGGTACCTTGTCTTTCACACTGTGATAAATTACTACATCTGTGACACACACACACACACATGAAAACCTGCAAGACCACCCACAAAGTATATGGAAGGACAAAACATATGTTTTCTGAGCTGTTCTGGCTGCTAAGCGGGCTTCTCAGGGGAGTGAAAGTTAGAAAGGATAATCCGTCAGAGCTCTCTGGCTCCGAGGAGTGAAGGAGGGAAGATGTCCAGCTGGCTGTCTCCATCGGGCCTTTCCGACCCGCAATCAGCTGAAGGTGGTGCTTCACGGGATTGCCAGCACATTCCTACTGCTGCAGTCCTGCCTTTGATACAGCAAAACCCAGCTCAATTTCACTACGTGTGCTTTGCATGCTCTACTTGGCAAGCCTGAAATCCAACTCCTCTTCCTCAATAAATGCATTATATGTTGGCTCGATTTAAACTCCTGCTGCTCAAAGACACAGAGTACAAACTACTCCTACTGCTATGAGATCTTTTCACTAAATACAATGCATTTACTGCTAGATTAGTGTTCCTCATTTAATGTTGCAGCATTAATACATTGCATGTCCAGTAATCATAGAATCATAGAATGGCCTGGTCTGGAAGGGACCTTAGAGATCATTTTAATCCAACCTCCCTGTTGCGGGCAGGGACGCCACCTCTCGACTAGGTCACGCAACACATGAGAACCGAACAGGAATCGAACCCGCGACCATCGGTGTTTCAAACACCACGCTCAACCCACTGAGCTACACTTTACATACCAGATTTTCCCTAATCTTATTCCATCTATCAAAACAAATCTTTAATTTTTTAAGTTTATCACACACCTGTGCACAATTGTTACCTAAGGTTTGTCAGCTCCACTTTCTATTAAAAGAAAAATCAAACAGATTGAAGTAACTGATTATAACTGATATAGAAGTACAATGCTTGCCAAAAAACAGATATTTTAAAGTTCTGATTATAGTTCAAAGTACAATGTTTTCCAGAATATATATGCTTTACTGATGTGAAAATATACAGAAATACACATCAAAAAAAATAAAAGTCATATTTAGGAATCACTCTAATGGAGTGCTTAAGGTTTACATATACACTAAAGCATACACATAATGGTATACATATAACTAAAGTGGTAAAATTTAATACTTTAAGGAGCAACTGTGAAACTGTGTCATCTTTCTACTTAACAGGTGGTCTGAGTAACCCCACTCCCACACGACAAAATGAAATGCTTGGTTTTGGTGGTGATAGTGGTGTTACTTTTTTTTTTCTTGTTTTTTTAAGTGGGAAGGCTATTTTCTGGTTTTAGTTATCTCTTAGATTCTAACATACATAGTAATCACAATTACACACAGATAAAAGCTGAAGTCCCTTCTATTATGGTGACAGAGAAAAAGAACATACAACAGTCCTTTTATGTTGTCTCATCAAATATGCTGCTGAGTAAAACCAGTATGTACATAATAAGTACAGCCACATCCCTCCAGCCACCTGCTTGGACAAAGAATTAGTTGCAATTTATACGATGAAATAATCCTCAGAATTTACGACAGCTGTGTTACATCTGTGTTTTACTAGATCCCAAATGCCAATTATCTGCATTTATTGATAATAAATGCAGATATAGAGGAGCCGATCTACCAGGAGAGAAGGCCCACAATGCCTTAGAGACATTCCCTCCTCCACTGTTCATGCCAGTTGTTCTAATTTTTAATCCAAGCTTTTTTAACATTACAAAATTGATCACAAGTTTCTCCACTGAACAGAGATTAAATTGCATTTACGCTAAAGATTTTACATGCAGAAGAAAAATAGGCTTTGGAATTTAAATATTTCACCTCCAGAAAGCAGCTTGTCCTCTAGCCAAATAGACTTGCATGAGTTGGTCTTACCTGGAGCCATAACTTGTTATTCACAGCATCTCTCCCCGTAGCAATGCACTGAAATGTAGCATTCTGCCCTGCGTTGACCTCTACATCCCCCAGCCTCAAGAAATGCGGAGATTTATCTGCAGAGGGGGAAAACAAAAATTACAAATAATGCTTACTGCTAAAAAAGGTGCCAGTAACATTACTTCACGTCTCCCTGAAGATGCATATTATAACAACCTTTGGCTAAAGAACAGAAACAGAAGACAGAAAATTATTTGTTTCATCTCTGTTTGAGAAGAAAGAATGCTTTCAGTCTTTTCCCTTCTCCCCCAGTGACTCAACTAACTTTATGTTATACATGAGCTATAATAAAGTCTTTGAAAAATCAAAGCCAAGAGAGGGACATCAAATGCCAAAATGTCAGCAGCACTTTAAAAAAATTATCCCAAAGACTTTCGATTGTATGAAATCCATCACACTGAGAAAAATCCAATTAGTAGGATACTGTTTAGGCAAATAGCGAGATGCTATTCAGATTATTTGCAATGCAACTTGGAGCTCCGTTGTTTTACTAAATGAAATCATTTGTGCCATTGAATATAGCATTTCAGGAGGTGACAAATCTATTTCCCACACTGACAAAGCCCCCAGGAAAGCTCACTGGCATAACCGCTTGAGAGATTTATTAGACGTAAGAAAGCCGACAGACACATTTGAGGAATGGGTATGTTACACAGCTCTTGCCCATCCCTTTTTCAAGAACTACTAAAGAAAACAGTGGTTTAATTGATACATTTTGATCTTACTAAAAACAGTATTAAAAAATAAAATCACATACAAGAAAGAACAGCAAATTGGAACAAACAGGACTTAAGCACTGATAACATAAAAGAGCTTATTGGAAAACTGTATCATGGTGATAGTCTGTCATCATGGCTGTATCCAAGTGCCTTTTGTTTTGGCACTTAAAATTACAAATGTTAAAAAAAAACTAAACAGAAAGAAAGTCAGGTACTGAATCTGAGCAGAGTTTTGCCAAGTACAGACGTGAGATAGCTGGGCTGGATGAAATTCAAGAGGTAATTCACCCAAATACCCTGTAAGCTTGGTAGCCCCCACCAAGAGCTAGAGTCTTAACACATCTTGGGTAGAAGAAAACAAGATGTGAGCCTGCCATTGAAAATTCATTATTTGGTATCATTTTGCAAATTTAGGAGAGAGGGTCGTTATTGATCTGAAATTGGTCATTTCAGAAAGAAATTAATTATCATCCATGAGGTACATTACAATGAAATTACATTTTAGAAACAGGATGTCTATGAGAACAAAATTGTCTATGAGAACCAAATTACCCAAAAAAGTGCTAACAAGTGACAAAAATGCACAGTAACAATTTCTTCCTCAGGACATTTTATTTGTAGAACATTCTCATTATTGCAACTTGTGTTTGCATGCATGTAATTCTTCCCCAGGATTAAGCAGGGAAAGGCAAACATAAATGCCTGATGTCTGTCCACAAAAACAAAACAACAAAAATCAGTCCTTCGGTAGTTCAGTAGCCAGAAGCTTTTTTTAAAAAGCTTTTGTTGTGTTGCTTAAAAAAAAAAAAAAAAAAAGTATAATGGCATGAAATCTGCTAAGCCTCCCACATGTATCTGCTCATTCAATTTTCTTTAATCAGTGAGTATACATTAACATTAAAATCCATTTTGATTATGCACACCAACTATGGCAGGACAAAAAAAAAAAAAAACACTGAAGAATTTCTGGTTTTGTATTTCTGCACACTTTAGCTCTGGCAGACAAAGATTCTACCCAGGTAAATCACTATTGCAACACTACACTTTCCCCTGGAAGCTGCAACAAAAATACTATTGAAAGAACAAAGAACATCAGTGATCAAGTGATGAAAACTCAGCAGTCTACAGCAATATCAAATATGTCCTGAAAAGGCAGAGAAAAATGCAGCTCTTAATCATTACTTACCACACGGGTAACTCAGAACCTGGATGTCATCAATGGCAATGTAGCCATTTCTCCCATCTGAGACTTCAGCTTCAAATATTACCTGTCAAAATGAAAGAAAAAATGTTTACAACACTCATTTCTACAGAATTCCCACAGTGGCAAGTGTGTAGATACAAGACACATTGCCTTTTTCATTTAGTTGAAGTTCCTCCAAGGTTTGACGACTGCATGGAATATTTATTACTTAAATGTATTGCGGTTCCATATCCATTCATATACATGACCTGCTTTGGATTTGCTGCCTATGGCACACCAGAAAAGCATGTATATTACCTCAATTAACAACATAGTGCTTTCACTCAACTAAACGTATAGGCATGATTCAATTCTGAAAAACACCATTACTTTCAGACAGGTTCAACACCACAGCGCACAACCGATCAACCGATTTGAACATAATTTATATTTTTGGCAGAGGTCACGGCACAGTCCAGAGTCTCCTGTAACCTTCTGCAGCGTAATTGCACAGGAAAATACGCAGCGGCACAGAAACAGTGCAGCACTCCCCAGTGGCCATGAAAGGAACAGTTGTAGCACGAGATTTATGCAGTAATCACTAACTTCATCCATTCTTGCAAGGCAATGCAGAAATTGCTGTGCATGAGGGAAAATAAGAGGTTGTCTTCCAATCCAACTTGTTGTCACACCGCAGCTGGGCAGTAACAACAAAGAATTGCTCTTCAACTGCTCCAGAGCTCTGAGCTGTGTTTTGCTACAGATGTAGCAAAACAACACCAACTGACCAGAATGAATCTATTGTCAAAATTTTATGCTTCCTTCTATGGACCAAAAAGAAAAGAAAGAAGTAGAAAATGGTGAAAGTAAAAGGAAAATAATTGAAAGGGGGGGAAAAAAAAAAAAAAGAAGCACAAACAGCTAAAGTAAAAAGAAGGTATGAATGAGGAAAGCACACCAGTAAACACTGACGCAAGTGATACGACAAAAACCTGCAGTCATGATTGCCCAAAGTATTTGTTGGGGTCTTCTGTGCAGGACAGACTTATAGCAAGTCAGCTGCTCCATACATAATCTCATAAAGTAGTTTACATCTCTCATTCTTGAAGACAATCTAAGGGAGCAGCAAAGGCAATGGATTAACAACCCAACATACCCTGCAACTGAGTAGGAGAACGTTACCACCATCAAGATACTTTGGTATTCCTGCTGGAGGATCCGCAAGGCACAGTGCGAGGCAATGACCACCACACTCTTCAGTCTCCAGGGGGTCCTGGGAGCAAGCAGCTCCCAACTACATTCGGAGCTCCTTTTGGACCTTTCTTCACAAAATCTACCCTCTTCAGCAAGATACCTGGCATTTATGCAGCTTGGATCCGCTCTTCATCCTCACCCTCATGTGCCAGAAATGAAGTACAATTTATCTCCCCACCAAAGCAGGCAGGAACCCGAGGTGGCCTGCTTGTAGTCAGAACTAAACCCAAAAGGTCAAATCAGGAAAAATAATGAAAACTTCCACTAGAAGGTGAATATAGGCATGTTCATGACGTGGTTGGCAGTGTTCCCCAACTTATGCTGACTGCAGAAAGAGGAAGCCTGTGGGGCACGTATACTTTGTCAGTATCAGGCTACAATCCCTTTTCCAACTTCTCCAGAAATTTTTTTACTTCTTTATTTACACTCACTAAAGTTGCAGAAATAACTCTTTCTCTGCCACGTCCTCTTGCCTTGGCCAGCAACAGCTTGATGGTAATGCTGGGGCTCCTAATTTCACTCCCTTGCCCAGTGACCTCTCTTACTAGAACATTATTTGACAGTGTCCATTGGCTCCTCAGTCATCATCCAAGATCTGGCACTTGCCCCCAGTAAGGAACATCAACATTTGTATCCTGTTTGTTTTGGGTTTTTTTTGTTAAATCTTTTTATTATTATTATTTTTAAATGGCTATATGGTATGGAAGACAAACTACTCAGTAAGAAACAAATACTGTATTTAAAGCCATTCAGACAGACTAATTTCTTGGTATCACTGTCCTGGGTTTAGCTAAAAACCCAGTCCTGTTTAGTGATTTTTACTTTCCAGTTTAGTGGACATCACAATACAGTTCTATTACATAGACAAACAAGTCTTTTGTTCCTCAAAGTGCAGTTAACAAGTTCGAGCATCAAAGCTAAACACTGGACTAAATTTACACCTAGCTCTAATGTGTATTGTTATTCATTTATCTGGAAGTAACTTAGATCTAGCTGCCAGGGAAGCTTGGCCTCACGTATACATGTCCTTCCCCTTTCTACACTGAGGCAGAAAGGAGAAAGTTATTTTTCTTGGGACAGGGCTGGGAATTAATATACTTGGGTTTTTTTCTACCTCTTCCAGAATAATTTAATTAATCCATGCCCTCCAAGAAGAGAAGTTCACAGGAAAGAGTAAGACTAAGAGATCAAAAAAACAATACAACAACAACAACAACAAAATTAAAATGCAAGAAGCTTACAAAATGTTACAGGGTAAAATCACAGAATCATAGAATGTTGGAGGTTGGAAGGGACCTCAAAAGATCATCTAGTCCAGCCCCCCCGCCAGAGCAGGATCACCGAATGTTTATGTGATAAGTAAAAGAAAAAATAAAGTGATTAAAGAGATGGGTATTAACTAAGATTTCATAGACAGTGCTAAATTATTTTTATTTACATTCACAATTAGTAAAAATAGAGCTATGAAACATTCATAACTATAGACATGATATAGCAAAGGTGAAGCTCATTTAAAAAATTGTCACCAGATTTTAATTTGACAACATCTGTTCACAATTAAAGTGGAAAATGGAAAAAGGGAATTGTATATATAGGTGAAAGTAGCAATTTGAAATGCTGACAAATCAGACCAAAACCTGAGGTAGTTTTTTTTCCTCACATATGCACACGCTACTTGAGAAAAAACCAGACTGTTGAGCCATTCCTTTCATGAGAGGAGGTTTATTCTAATAAGACATCAGTGCTTTGGGAGTGAATCCTGCAGTTAGTCTGAACTGCTGTTCAGTTTACAGTCCTAGAAAAAAATGACTTAAACACTTTCATTTTAGCTGGAAAATAATTCAAATTATCACTCTAGTCATAAAACATTAGTTGCCTCTGCAACTATAAATGTCCTTCCGCTTATTACAATTTAACTGCGTGCTCATCCAGTGCGCTTCTGTGAGATGGTCTGTTCCTTTAATAGAAAGGAGAGACAGTTTTGGGGGGATGAATCAGGCTTGAGCAGAGCAGGGCTGTGGAGACAGCTTTCCTGTCTCCTTTGTACCCACGCCACTGCAGTGAATTAGAATGGGAAATGCTGAATAGCTCTGGTAGTTCAAATGCTACTCAAGGGAGTTAGATTTGATCCCCAAATTTTCTACAGAAAGCCAAGTTACTTACTTCTCCAAATAAAATGGCATGTCCTTGTTTATGAAGTGCCTGCATTCACATGTAAGTGAAGACAGTGTCAGAACTCCCTGATTTGGACACCCTCACACATATTTATAGAATCATAAAATCATAGAATGGCCTAGGCTGGAATGGACCTTAGAGGTTATCTAATCCAACCTCGCTGTCACGGGCAGGGATGCCTCTCAACTAGATCATGCTATATTCTTTGAAGATAACAAGAGTAGAGCTAGCACACAATGATCAAGATGCGGGTGAGTTTACAATTTTTACAACAGTATAATATCATTATCTAATTCATACTGAACCATTCTTAACACTACATTTGCTTTTTCTGACCATCACTGGGCTCTAAGCTTACATTTTTATGACTATCACAATCTTGCTGCAGAGTGCCAACGGCAAGCTCCAAGTTCATCATTCTGTGTGTGAAATTTGGATGTTATGTACTATGCATTATTTTATATCTCATTATCTATACTAAAATGTGCCTGAACATTTTATTGCCCAATCACCCATAGCTAGTGATAACGTGATGGTCCTTTTACAGGTCCTCACAATCACGTGTTGTCCTGGCATTTCCAAAGTAGCTTTTATCTACAAACTTTTTTGTATATACACCGTCTTCTGGTCCCTTATCAACATTTTGAAAGGCAAAAATATCTGTAGGATTCCTTGGTGCTTACTGGGCATATTCACAATTTATTCCCACTTTCTCTTTTTCCTCTTAAACAACTATTTAGCTATGAAAGTACCTTTCTTCTCATAGAACAGCAGCTTAGCTTCACTACAAGCTTTTGTAGAGGGATAGGGTCAAAAGTCTTTCAGAAATCTAGGCGGTCTTGGCCTGTATCAATCAGATCACTCTTATTTATACACTTGTTGACCTCTCAAAAGGCTCGAAGGTTGAAAATTAAGTGTATGACAAGCAACAAAAAGCAAAAAGAGAGAAAAAATATCTAGTAGCTTTGCGTCAGGCACTACAAAATAGGGCACACTTTGGTTTTGCCTCTGTCATGGTTTAACACCAGCCGGCGACTCAGGACCATGCAGCCGCTTGCTCATTCCTCTGCACTCTCAGTGGGATGGAGAGGAGAATTGTAAAACTTGTGGGTTCAGATAAGAACAGTTTAATAAATAAAAGAAAACAATACAGTACTAATACTAATCATTATAATGGAAAGGAATATAACAACAAAAACAAAAAGAGGGAGAAATGAAACCCAAGCAAAGACAAGTGCTGCACAGTGCAATTGCTCACCACTCGCTGACCGAGCAGCGAGTCGCCCCCAGGTTCAAGCACCGAGCCTGAGTTCCAGGATACGGAATATCCCTTTGGCTAGTTCAGGTCACCTGTCCTGGCCATGCTCCCTCGCAGCTTCTTGTGCATCTGCTCACAGGCAAAGCACGGGAAACTCGAAAAAATCTTTAGGATAAGGCTACTAGGCAACAACTAAAACATCAGTGTGTTACGACACTGTTCTCACACTAAATCCAAGACACAGCACTGGATCAGCTACTAGGGAAGAAAATTAACTCTGTCCAAGATGAAACCAGGACAGCATCCCAGTTCTAAAATGCAAATGATGACAATCATTCTTCACCTGATACTACTCCAGAAATAAATGTTTGTGAACAACTTCAATATTCAACAGTATTTGATTGCAATAGGAAAAGTAGTAATTACAGCAGAAACTGCAGAGTTTAATGCCTAAGAAATACTTCAACCTTCACATTGCGACACAGCTCTAACATCGCATCCTGCAATCACAGTGAAGACTAAGCTTGTGCTTGCGGGAATATACAAAATATACATCCTAAGGAATGGCCTCATTGAATTTTTAACTCTTGCCAGGATCCAGAAATTTAGGCATCCTCATTACCAGCTTATTTGAGGTACTCTTCAGAATATGCACTCCCAAAGCATACCTAGTCAATTAAGTACAAAAAACAATCACGAAAGACGAAGAACAACTCTGTAGCCCAAAGCCTACTCTTAGAACATAATTCTCCTTAGGTTTTGTAAAAGCTGTTTTCTTGTAAACTGTACACCACTGTCACCAAGCAAGTTATTTCCAGTGCAGTTTGAGATCTTCCTCCACTTGACTACTTTTGACTACTCACGGTACTAAGAGAGAGATCTCCCACAGTTTTGACAGAAGTCCTGTCAGGCCATCATGTATTATGAAGTAAACATCCATACGTCAATTAGATAAGAGTTTTAAAAGGTTTAGTTACAACAGGAGTGTTTCATTGACTACTTTTAACTGCTAGGGTCTAATACACATCATCAAAGAACTGAAAAGCAATTTGAGATGAAAACTGAAAAAAAACAAAGTCAGATCTTGTAATTTTCACAGAGCATTCAACTTGCAACACATTTTTGTTCAGCTACAGGAGGGCTTCTAATAGCTTAACCATCTGAAATCAAACTTGTAAATAGATCAGTTCCAAGGCTTGGTGGAAAGGTGTATTAGAGAAGACATCATGTCTGTGATAAACTGCAGTACATGCTGGAAACTTTGCACCCTTTCCACACTGTTCCAATATGCATATTCCCGATGGTGTGCATTTTTATCTGCTTTTGGCACCTTCCATGTTTCTATTCAACTTGTGAATAAAACAGATGAAGAATAAATTACTTGGAACCAAAGAAGCAGTGGAGTTATATTATCCTCACCAGATATAAAGCCTTACAGTCTTTCATAAGAATATAAAAAGAAAAGAAAAACATTTTAAATTATTTATTTTCTTTCTGCTTCCTACATATCTCCTTCACTGACTCATTTTAACTTTTGCAAAAGGACAGTAAGGTGCCTCCAGATATACTTGAGCTTAGTGCTTATACCAGAACTGGTTAAGATTAAACAGTACATAAGAGTAAGTTTGTTTTGTAGTGAAATAATTTTCTGGAGATAAAAAGCCATGAACAGCAAGTTCATATATAAAATACAGAAGATAAAGAATAAGACAAAAATACGTAACATAAAACACTAATGAATTCTATTCACTGACAAGCTTCCAGTTCTCTCCAATGTTTTTGCAGTTTTAACTGCATATTAAAATACTAAAGATATGGGTTTAATTACCAAGAAACTAAATATTAGTATAAACATGAAAATAATATAATGTTACAAAAGAAATACTTAATGGAAGCTAGCTGAAAGAAAGGGACAGCTAAACGATTTTTTACCTAACATAAAAATTTTGTTGACATAATAAAAAGCATCTCCCATGTGAAAGTTACAGATAATTTTACTGAACTAATTTAGAAATCATGAAAACATAATTACTTCCATTTGAATGCTTAAGTGATGCTGTAAGGCAGTCTTTGCTACTGACAGGGCCCAGGAGAGTTTCCAGCAGAGCAAATCAAACATTTGGGTGAAAACCTTGGGATATCAACTCTGCCAAGTCATCTAACACCCCATTCACTTCTTTTTTTGCCCAACAGCACATCTCCAGAGACTGAAACCAAAGGAGTCAAAGCTATCTTCTTGCTAGCATCCCTACCAGCAGAGCTGGTCACCTCACAGATTCTTCCACCCTCTCAGATTTATCCACAGGAAACCTTCACACACACAGCCCTCTCCATCCCCAATTTCGTATTTGGGGTCCACTCAATACAGAGAAGTCTCTAACTCCCAAGACTCATCTCAGTTCACGGTCTCTGCCAAGAAACTGCACAGAAAACACGCCTGCCAAGGGTCCCAGGATTTTTTAGTTGTAAATGAGCTAGCATCACTACTCAATCCAAGGCACAAAAAACCCCAAACATACATTAAAAAAAAAGAGAAATAAGGGGGGAGGGGGAGGGAAGGGGGGGGGGGGGGGAAGAAGAGAGGAAGAAAAAAAAAAGAAGGGGAGGAGGGGAACTTCACTCCTAAAACTGTGTCTTTACATCTAACCAAAAACTGCTGGTGAGTTGGAAGTGAGCTGCACAATTTAAACATGAGAATTGATAACAATATTTTACCTCCACAAACAACATACATGTTGCAGGAAAACACATATCGAACATGTAGCATAATAAACCTTTGAAATGGCCTGTATAACACAGTTATGTGATGCAGGGGAAGCTAGAGACTAGACTTAGTCTGGTCTAACTCCTACATTAGGAACACCAGGAAAAACCTCGCATTCCTCCACTTATCTGTGCTTACATCTCTTAAGTTGCGTATGCCAAATGTTTCTAGGCTCATGCCTAGAAAATGGATGGAGCAGCACACACTGAAGAGTTACAGCTGCTCTTGCTTTGGAGAAGTAGTAGTTTGTCATCTGGGAACACTTACAGTCTTACAAAAATTCACCCTGCTCTTGACTGACTGAAGAAGTTGAAGAAAAAACATCCTTACACAGTCTATAAACACAAGATTTTCAATAAACCAAGACATTTATTTAACGGTGAAAGTTCTTAAATGATTGTGATTTTAAACACCACCACTGCATGCAAAGGGTGGACTTTTAACCACAAGAAACAAAAACCTTGACAGGATTGTAAATCACGGAATTTAAAGGCTAAAAATGGGACAGCAGCAGTTAGAGACAAGCTAAGAATCCATATGAAATATTTAATATTTCCTTTATGTTTGTGATAGACCAAAACTTGAAGAAAATAATTTCTGGTTGGACAGAAGCAGTCCTTTGGAACATGTGTGGCTACTAGAAAACGCAACAGTGCCAAGTCCTGCATAATTGCACCATACTTTTCTAAACCTAGAGCAGAGGTCAGTCCTTATCGACTTTTAGTGACCTTTGGGAATTCCCTTCCACATAGGGACTTTTTTTTAAAAACAAACAAAAAACCAAACCAAACCAAAACCCAAAAAACCCAACAAAAAAAAACAAAATTGTGCTCCATGTCAAACCTTATATATTCCCACTCAAATGATTGATACATTTGAACCCACTCAGAAATCATAACTATAATCCCTTGAGGGAATATCTGCAAGAATACTATAAAGATAAATAAAATTCCCAGTTCCTCAACCACAGGATCTGTTCCATATTCAATTTAAAACAACAAAACAAAAAACACACATTCAAAACAAACAAAAAAAAACCAAAAAAAATCAAAAAAGGCAACTTCATAGAATTTCTCTATGATGAACTGCAAAAATGAAATCAAGAAGACAGAAATCAAAAGATAAAATTCACAGGTTCATGCTGCATCTTACATATTGCTTTCTAGAACAAATCTCCCCAGACCATATCTGTGAAAAATTATCTAAAATTGTTTCATTTCAGAACAGCAACTGAAACAATTTGAAGCACCTATGCAGAAAGCCAAATCCATGTCCATGCATTCACTTGCTCCAGACAAAGATACCGTTAAAAACCACTTTTTAATTCCAGCAATCACTAGGACAAGGTGCTCACAGGTACCTAACTGCCTTTCCTCTCCCTTATCTTTCCCACTCCTCCATAATAAAACTTACATAACATCTCCCTCTGCCATTTTCTCCAAAAGTGTTCATACTCAGTCTGCTTAAAGAACAGCAGAAATCAGTGGCCAAAGACATTCAGTTGTCCTAAATTACAAGAGTTGTTAACATCAGAAAGGAAGCAAACACCAACAAAAAGACAAAACTGAGCAGTATCTCCTCTTGGTCACCACCAACAGGAATTACATCAATACACTAACTCAGGAAAGTTAAGACAAAAGGTGTTCTAATACAAGCAGAGGGTAGTTTAACAGATATTTAATACTGCCTTAAGGAAAAAAAAAAAGAACTATCCCGCTCAAGTCAACGAACAGGTTATGTCAAATAGTCCTGTGGAGATATTCACAGTATCAACACCTGCCTACACTAA
This sequence comes from Trogon surrucura, assembly GCA_020746105.1. Lineage (NCBI taxonomy): Eukaryota > Metazoa > Chordata > Aves > Trogoniformes > Trogonidae > Trogon > Trogon surrucura. The sequence goes on from CM036618.1 coordinate 61,310,284, forward strand.
TACTGAAATTAGCACTGTTTATGTAGGAAATTACTTTGACACACTCTCTCCAAAATGCACTTCAAGATTCAATAGCAATAGTTCTATCCACAAATTCTGCATATCATTTTATTTTATCCTCTGTATTTTTGCATTAATCCCATCATGTGGTGTTGGACAAACACAAAAGTTGACAGCCATCTGTACAAGTTGCTTATGTCTAAAGACACAGGAGGTATGACGTCAAACATCTCCTTGCTCTCAGTCTCGTCTTGCACAACATCCACTAAGTTGAACTGAATCTGGCAAGGAATGTCAAAAGCAGCAAGGATTTCTGCAAGCGAGTAGCAAAACCAAAGAGTAAGGAAAATGTTGGCCTGTTGCTGAATGTGACAAAAGGCCCTGGTGACACAGAACATGCAAAAGACTGAGGTACTGATTATCTTTGTCACTCAGTCTTTGCTAGTAAGATTGACCTTCTGAAATCCAAGTATCCAGAGAACAAGAGGAAAGTCTGGAAAAAGGAAGATGTGCCTGAGGACCATCATATGCTGGTGGTCACCCAGCTTGGCAGAAAAGGACCTGGATGTCCTGGTGGACACCGAGTTGACCATGAGCCAGCAATGTGTCCCTGAGGCAAAGGCAGCTACTGATACCCTTGGCTGCATAAGACAAAGTGTTGCCAGTGGGTTGAGGAAGGTGGTCCTTCCTCTCTATTCAGCGCTGGTGGAGACAATGCCTGGAGTGCTGGGTCCAGTTCTGGGCTCCTCAGTACAAAAGAGACAAGAATGTACCGGAGAGAGTCCAGCAAAGGGCCACAATGATGAAGCAAATGGAACATCCCTTACATGACTAAACACTGCGACTGGTGAGCCTGGAGAACAGAAGGTTCCCAGGGGAATCTCACCAATGTGTATAGATACCTGAAGAAAGGGTGGAGAGAGAACGGAACCAGGCCCTTTTCAGTGGTGCTCAGTGTCAGGATCAGAGACAATGGACACAAACCGAAACACAGGAGGTTCCCTATGAACATCAGGAAACACTTTTTTACCATGAGAGTGACCACGCACTTGCACAGGTTGTCCAGAAGTCATCTGGACTCAGTCCTGAGCAACTGACTTTAGGTGGCTGTGCTTGAGCCAGAGGCTTGCACCAGATAACCCTCAGAGGTGCTTTCCAAGCTCAACCATTTTGTGATTTTTGTGAAACTGTTCACCTCCAAAATAATTTGATTTCACTGATATGAAATAGAAGGATGAAGATTCAGTTTTAACTATATTTCTTTCAGATATCCACTGTAGTGGATATTTTAGAAAGTATGCATTGAAAATTTTCATGTATCTGACTTATAATTATTAATACTTGCTAAATGTATTCTGCCAGAATGCAAGCTCCTGACTAACACCTGTTTGTTTAGGATAATTCCTCCCTATGGATCATTTGTGGGATGATGTGAGTACTATTTGTTTAAGTCACCTGGATCACCTAACTCAGAAAGGTTTCCTATCGCTTCCCACCAAAACCTACTAAAAACATAATATAATCTATCAACAAAGATTGGGTTTGAGCTGTGAAAGATTCCCCAACAACTACTTATAGCCACGATAAGTGTTATACAGAATGAACCCAAACTAAACAGTTGAAGTCCACTCTATGCTTGTAGAGGGAGCTCGGAGAGACTTGGTTGACAAATGTTGGCATCTGAATAGCCATAATAAGAAAGATATTTAAAACTCAAAGACCAAAGACTATTGTGTTAATTCTCATTTGTTTCCATATGAGAATACATGCCTAAAGGATTACGCTGCCCTGGATTATGGAGCTGATTTATATAGTAACTCCTAAATTATGCTCTTTTTGTTACTTTCTTGCTTGTTTTTTTGCATCTCAAAGCTCTTCTACATTTTTACTTAATGAAACAGCAGTTTAAAAGAGCAGTCCTTACTGCCTTTACTGTGTTAACTGTTTATCATTAACTCCAAAAGACACAAGAAACCCCAATAAATGTGTGTGTATATATATATAAATATTGATAGATAGATATAGATGATATAGATATGAAGGATAATCATAGTACCATAATTTACAGGTAGAACAACGGCATGGAGAAGGCAGCACATGCAAGTTCCATAAAAGTACATTACAGCAAAGAAATGAAGTATAAAATGGGCTTTTTTTGTCACTCTGAAGCAACAGAATGAAAGCTAAATTCTGTTAACCACGGCTACATTAATTCGTGGCTCCACAGAAGTTTTGCACAAATCAGTTTGACAGGCAACACCTTTACATTAGCATAAGTACCATAATTCCCACATAGGATAGAAGAACAACTCCAAGCCACGCCCAATAACTGGTTCGACTCCTTTTTCTGTTCCTACCACAACTGAAAGAAAGAAATTGCTCATGGTTGGCAAAATGATGGTGAAGCCTCTCAAATTCACATTTGGGATCGAAAAAGCGAAAGAACAAGGTGGTTCTCAAGAGCATGATGCATTGAAAATATGAGAACCAGAAGAGCAAGCTTAAACCAATTCGTGCCCCTATCTGCATAAACTAATATCCCTTTTTTAAAAAAATCATAATACATGTCCATAGATACGCAATGGTATCCACAGGTTATTCTCTTTAAATTTAAGATGGGTTTGTAATGTAAAAAAAACCCAAACAACACCTAAACAAAAATAAACCCCACCCAAAACAACAGAAAAAAAAACCCCACCAAACAGAAAAAGAGAATCACTAGCAGCTGAATCTTCCAAAGTATATTAACCGACATCCTCGTTAGTGTCATGTCTAGGGTGTACACTTGGGACCAAGTTTCAGCGATTTTACATTCAATGAGACTACTTAGTGAGACTACAAAAAGAAAGACTTTGAAAAGGCCTCTAGATATACCAGATATGTCAGACCTCCAGATACTCAGACTCTATTTCAACAAGTCTCTCCGAAAATTATCTTCCTACTTCTGAAAACATTAGACCAGTAACACTGAAACCATTTAAACTGTCACTATTACTTGGTTACATGTAGTATCACATGTCTCCCTTAATGAAACCAGACAAGTCAGATTAATTTCCTAATTTCCTAGTTAAAGCAGAAACTTGCTTTTATGATTGTGACAGTGAAATATTTCTTTTTTTCCAATGTACTTCTACATCAGAAACGAGTAGTAAAGAAGATGAATCACCAAAAGTAATGGCTGTGGAATCTCTCTGTGATATCGATAAGATAAACAACAGTCAGGAATGATATAGATCTAGTTTACCCCACTAGAGGCCAAGGCCAGTATGTTATAATAACTCAGAAGGGACTTCTCAGATACATTTTTTCTAGGATATTTTTAGAGCTTTCAGGCATTACAACATTAATTAAAAAAATAATTAAATACAGAGTCTTTGTGTGGATTTTTTTTCCCATTTATTTGAGCAGAAAGCTAAAGCTATTCACCTCTTTTGCAGGGAGAAGTACAGAAGAGCTAGATGCTCTTAAGGAGCTGAGCAAATGAAACTGGATCAGAGCGAAGAAGACAAGTTACTGACAAGTCAAGTCAGGCACATCACAGGAAGATAAAAATCAACAAGACAGAGACTTAGGGGTAAAGAGACTTCTCTGTCCCCCTTATAAAACCTCTACCTTGAATATACCTACTAAAATCTCATTAGTCCTTTTCCCTTTTACTTTCCCTCTGTTGATCAGTCTGCAAAAACATCTGCTACATCCACTGGCCTTTGAGCAAACAAACTAAAACAAAAAGTCAAACAAAGGAACGATGAATCCTAAATTCAAGAGAAAGGGGACTCTGTTCTGAAACAAATCCACGTTCATTTTTCAGGTGCTGAAAATTAATACTGAGAAGACATATTTTTGTTTCTCCTATAGTGGGTACTGTGCATAAATCTATCATTATCTATCTTATCACAGAATAAGGAAGGCAAAAATACTCACTACCAGAATAGATATTGTCTCTTGAAGGAATGAAATAACCGAGAATCATTCATACTCACATCCTTTGAACTTTTTCAGAATAAGGATCAACTTTTCTTTTTTTTTTCAATCATTCAGAAAAATAGCCATGAAGCACCAAGCAATTACTACTCTTGAAACAGCTTATGCTTTATACCTAACAGAACAAACCTTCTACCACAGCTTCTTTTGAGACATATATTTTTCATGTTCCTGAAAAATCATTTTCTAACAGATGGATTATCAAATGGCAGAAAAAGACTGCATAGGTGAATACCAACCTTTCACCTCATAAAATTACAATTTTATCTACAGTAAGGAGATAAGGGAGAATGACGCCCTTACTAGTAATCTTCTGAAGATAAACTTCAATCCCAAAACAAATGCATTTTACAATCTCTGCTCTCAAGGTTCACCATTCATTATTGTAAGCCATTGTACATTATTAAGGAATGTGCCACTGGCAATTACAGGAGAGTCAAAACCTATATTCAAGCTGCCCTTCTATCCAAGAGGGAGACAGGGGCACTGTCCCACCAGTGGATCCAGTTCTATCTGTATCCCAGCATGCTCCACTGTGTTCAACACAGGGTGCTTTTCACTCGCATGACATTTTATAAGATGACAAACGCAATCCTTAAGCGAGAGTAAATTAGGGATTGTGACTGAAACAGCGATTGCCCCCTCACCAGATTCAGGCTTCTGCAGTCACAGGCAATTATTATGCCATTGAGTTCACAAAGGTTTGCAGATCATCTCTTACACTTACCACAGGCCACAAAACATTCCCAACCTTACAACACAACTTTAACAACCACAAACAAATCCCAGGCTCCACCACAAGAGATACTGAAGGCAGCATCAGGGTCTCTGCAAAAAACTCTCTACTGTTTTCTACTGGAAAATCCTTGTAAATTTAGATTAGCAGAGATCTATGCCACACATATACGTATGCAAAAAAAATACATATTTTCACAAATGCAAAGATGAGCTACAAAAATTACCCCAAATTCATTTTTGTGTGAAAAACTACAGGCCTTCATCTGTTTGCAGAATTTCTTCTGGATGCCAAGTCTCACAAAGTTCTAAACTACTGCAAAGTTCCACACTATATACATACACAAGGCACCTGATTATTGCATACTAAAATATTTCTGTGCTTAGCAATTGATATATAGATGTATGCATGCATGTGCTTACATGTCCCTATATATGCTTTGAATTTGAACAATGGTGCGTATTGATCACACACAACAAACAAACAAATTGTCCTAGCAAACATTAACTATGTTTAACCAAAGAATGTTGATAAACTGTCAGCATGTCAGATGCCATTTGTAGTTAACAAGAGTTTCAGATATTCTCTTTATATTCAGCAACACAGCATTTGGAGCAAGTAATTTGGACTGCATAAAAGTCTTTTGCCAAGGTGTCAAAATCAAGCTTTCTCTAATTGCTCAACTGATCCACATCAGTTACGGCAGACCCGGTTCTTCTCCATCTAACTCTAGGCTCTCCTCCCCACACTTCCTCACAGCTTTGGAGTCATGGCTATTGACTGCGTGTTTTTACACCCGCACCTGACCTACAGCACCAAGCAGGCTCTTCCACTCCACAAAAGAGCAAAATCACCTCAACTGAAAGGTGCATTGCACAATATTCTACTGAAATAAATGTGGAGATCCTAAAATAAGAATACAAAATTGAAGAATAAACAAAGAATAAAATAAGAATAGACATTCTTTTTCCATTTGAATATAAACTTGTGTAACAGCATAAGCCTCCTGGAGTATCTAAGTGGGAAGAAATTCCTTGCCTCTAAGCACAAGCTGTGAGATGGAGCACATTACTAGCAGAGCACCGTCCATGCAACACACACAACCTGGACAGCTGCAGCACAACTTGATTCTTTTAACATCCCTTCCATTCCCCACTTCTGATGAACCACACTGAAATGGCGACGAATCCCAGAAATAAGTGCAGAAAGTATTAGTTCTTTGTCGGTACACACCAACTGAAAAACCATTTGCTACCTTCTCTGAGGAAAAAGTGGCAAACCAGTCAAAGTGCAGAGCTCCACCAGAGATGCGCTCCATCTGTTGGAGCACATTGCTAAGAACAGCCAATAGAATAAGCACAGCATTGTTTTAGCACTGACACCCTCAGGTACTAAAATAGTTAAAAAATTAAACTAGTTTTGAAATAGAAAACTCAAATGGTGGGGAAACCTGGTGTAGCAAGTAAGCTTCTTCTACCTCAGGCAGCTGATTGAAGGGCCAACGCATGAATAAAATAAATGGGACAATGAGACTGGAAACACAAGCATCTAGGCATCAAAACGCAACAAGGACACCAAAGTAAGATGCAGATAGCACTAATCCCAAACTCCAGCTGATTACCCTGTCACGTCTGGTGTCATGTAAATGGGCATCACCAAATAGGGAGGGAGAAAAAATACACACAGTGCCCCCAGAACACCTTACAGGTAGTCCAAGCTTTCACTTCTCATCCAAAACATCCGTCAATACAACAGCCGGTACTTAAGGAATTTCAGGAAGAAAACTGCAACAGATTTCATCAGTTATTATTATTGTTCGTGTCCTTCAGATTCTCTTCTAACCTGTCTCTAATCAGTTTGGCAACTGGAGTGCTGTGCTGCCTTTTGCTGTAGTTTCTCTAATGCTTCCTCAACTGATAATACTCTTCCAAGTTACTCTGCCCATTTCCATTTCACCCACAGCTGTCAACCGACACTCTCCCACACACATTTTACACTGTATATAAGAAAGGCAAATGCTACTTGATATTCACTTGATATGAAGAGGATAAAACTTAGCAGAATGATCTGAAAAAACAATCTGATAAACAGGATTTCCCTTTGCCTTGTAGTACTTCAGCCACGCGTTTCACACCCTCTGCTCTTGCAGCCCAGATACACCAACCTCCTTACTCAAATCCCAGCCTGACGTTTTGAGGCTTCCCCATTACCTCCCCCAGTTTCTTGGATTCTAGGTCTTCCAAACAGATCTTATCTGCCAGAGGTGTTTATACAGCACCAGCAATTCTGTTCTCTCAGAAATGTGTCAGCCTCTTCTGCAGAAATCACCATTCTGCTACAAAACAGGGCTTGAGATACAGCAGTTGTAGAAGGTTGATCAAGTTTCTGTTATTGGAAGCCAGATATCTGAACACACACACTCACATGTAAAAAATGTGCTGTCTCCTGCACTCTAGTTTTTCCTCAACTATCCTGACCTGAAATGCCAACCATGATATTTTGTATTTAATTACTCAAGTAAGTTACAATTTTGCTAAGAACAAATAATATGAAAAGTAACCAAATACTTACATTAAATAAGAAGCACTTAGGAGATTTTTTTTTTAAAAAAAAAAGGTGTGATTAGATCTTTTGTCTCATGGTGGTGTAATGCTCAAGAGATGTCCAGTCAGTCATGTGTCAGCTAAAGCTGCAAGACTTTATTACTTCTGAAAAGCAATCTGGTACTGTAAACCTGCACAGCAGATTTAGCTCATTGCCCAGGTTTACTTTAGACCTCAACTCCTGACATTTGAACACAGTAGCTCTACCCAGATTTAATTCTTTTTAAACAAAAACCACACAAAACCTATCCTTTTTAATTTATTTCATAACATTTGCTAAAATTACTTTTGCACACCTTGCTGATAGAACCAAAAATATGACTGAATAACTTTTACGGCCAGCTCCTTTACAGACGGTAAAGAGAAAATGTTTCATTAACTAAGACTAACACTTCAAAATATTACAAAATATTCAAAGATCACGTTTACATTATCAACATTAGCTGATACCTATAACTCCGTGATATTAGAGAGGATAGTCTCCTCCATAACCTGAATAGGAAATAACCAGTGTACCTTGGCAAAAGCCGACTTTCATTGTGATCACGGCAAACAGTGATAGGACAGGCTATTCAAAGCGTATCTACTCCTCTCCCTTACAGCAATTACTGTTTAATAATGGCAAACATGACATACTGAGTAATAGTCAGTTTGTCCTTTGGCACAGCCAGCTATCTTTGGTTTAAGTTTAGCCAATCCTGTGCATAAAAACAAAGTCAAACATCACAGGCCTGATGATACAACTGATGAATACGTGAAAATAAAAACCAAAAGAAAAAAAATAAAACACAACAACTGTATGACCAACCTCTGTGTTGTAAACCAGTCTTTGGATGTGAAAAAAATTCAAGGTACTTGTAGAACAATAAATTCAACAGATGTCAGAATATCTAGGCAACTCACCATTCATCTAGTGCCTGAAGGGTATGCAGAACAATCCCAACAGTCATGACTTCTTTTCCTCCTTCTTCTTTATCTTTTACTTCCTTACTATAAGTTGTTGAAAGCCTCAATTCTAAAACCCAGGATGTGCTTCTGAGAAACATGCTTTCATGGTAAGCTTAGCAATTTACAATGTGCGTGTCCAGCTCTTAACACACAGGTGCATGCATGTGCACAAGACTTTTTTTTTCTTACTCTTACTGTCTTATTGCCACTATGTCTGGCAACATAAAAGATTTCAAGACACTGTGAGAGACCTTCAAGAAAGATTTCCACATTTGTTCTAAAAACTTCACCCACACATTATATTAAGGTCTACAGGAGAAAAAAAGAGCATACCACTCTCACCACAGTTAACCTTCTAAATATAAGGAAATATTATCAGGTAGCATACAAAATTTAAGTACAATTTATTCATAGTGCGACATTTTAAAAACATCTTCAATCTACAAAACTCCTTATATCTTGTACCCAAACAAAACTTTTGATGCTCACTAGAAGGTAAGAGTGAGCTACACCACTAATACCCAAAAGTCATTTAGAAGTCTTTAAGGTACACCTCTGCAAACTGCAAAAACCCAGGTATTTACCCGTGTCTCTCACTATGTCTCAAATATCATCCTGCTGCTCTTATGAGTTCAAGAAATACGAGAATAGAAAGGCTAGACATACACTGAAAGACTATTTTTGATCATTATGGAAGAAATTAACCTTAATCAAGTACAAAAACCAGACAACTGGTGATCTAGAATAGTACTTGACTGTAATGGAAATATATAAGAAATGTAAAAAAAGCCGCTTTATAATTACCAAGCATTTTAATTAAAAAGGGGTAAATCCACAAGCGTCAGTAAAGGGTATGCTCCTTACACTGATACCGCGTGATTATCTCCACGCAGCTTTACTTCAACAGACCACTGTGCCTCTGTGTGGCTAAGTTACTAGTGTCTCACATTTTTACCATTTTTCAGAGCTCTAACAGAAACCTTTACACAAACTAGCACACAAAATCCAAGCTCATTCATTTTGAAGGTATTTTTTGAGGTGCTTCCTCCAGTGTATCCTCAAATAAACAATCGTAGCATGATTGGGGTTGGAAGGGACCTCAAAGATCATCTAGTTCCAATCCCTCTGCCATGGCAGGGACATCTACCACTGGATCAGGTTGCTCAGGGCTCCATCCAGCCTGGCCTTGAACACTCCCAGGGTTGGAGCATCCACAACCTCCACAACCTATCCCAGTGCCTCACCACCCTCAGGGTAAAGAACTTCTTTCTACCTAGTCTAAACCTACACTTTTCCAGCTTCTATCCATTACCCTTGTCCTATCACTACAGGTCCTTGGAAAAAGTCCCTCCCCAGCTTTCCTGCAGGTGCCCTCAGGTACTGGAAGAACATATGTTCTTAAATATCCATACACCAATACCTGTAAATATTTACTATGTAGTCTTAGTTGCTGATTTTTGTTTAGTTTGAAATCCTTCTCACACTCAGTGAAGAGTGGAGGAGATAAATGATAAACCAGAAAAAATTTCAGGGTTTGGGTTTTTTTGAGGTGTAGGTGTTGGGGTTTTTTCCATTTTCTAGCAGTGCTTTTACTGAAGAAAAAAAAAATGAGAGGACTAGATAAAAACTGTCAGAGCAGCAACAGTTCTTAAAAAAATTGATGAAATGTGAAATCAAGCTCACAGCAGTTAGCTGAAATCAAGTTTCCTAGTGCACATGGCCTGAGGAAAGTGAAAATAAAGAAGAAATGGAATCCTATAGAGATTTTGATGTCATCTCTAAAAACTTAACAATGAAGAGTGTATTCCAACACTTACGTGTGAGCAAGACTATTACTCATATGTGAGGTAAGAGTAGCTATGCAAGCACATGCTATGCTTTACACAGCATGTAAATGTTCCGAAAAATACCATTTTAATAGCCCTGTTCACAAAAAGAGCTACCCCCACAGATCAATACAAATAATTTTACACCTCAACTAAACTAAGTAACAACTACAATACTAATAGACAGATTTACAATGTTCTTTTAAAATTTAAACAAGATTTAATACACTCAAAATTGAACATTTCTTATACTGAATTTGCACAGTCATTAATTTGTTACATCTTAGCTGCCTCTTTGAATAGTAAGATCAAAAAGTGGGGAAAAAAAACCACTTAGGCCATAGTTTTGGCAATAAAATGAAGTCAGGTCACTCGACATTTTGTTATCACTGACAAAACAAAGGGTAGTGTTCCTTTTTAGAGTGGCTAAACCAGCTGTAGTAAGTCAGTTAATGCGAAAGACATTCCATCAAAAAAAAAAAGCACGCATTATATTCAAGATAATGTCTTTGTATATAAGATTGCTCAGTTCAAATGAAGACAAAGTACACAAAGAGAGATGTAGAATCACAAAATCACTTAGGTTGGAAAAAACCTTTAAGATCATAGAGTCCAACTGTTAACATAGCACTGCGAAGTGCCTAATACTTGGCTTTCCTGAGCCCAGCGGTCCAGCCTGTCCAGATCCCTCTGCAGAGTCTTCCTAACCTCAAGCAGATCAGCACTCCCACCCAGCTTGGTGTCATCTGCAAACTTACTGAGGGTGCACATGATCCTCTTGTCCAGATCACTGATAAAGATATTAAACAGAACTGATCCCAATTCTGAGCCCTGGGGAACACCCATTGTGACCCACCACCAACTAGATTTAACTCCATTCACCACCACTCTTGGGGCTCAGCCTTCCAGCCAGTTTTTCACCCAGCAAAGAGTATACACACGCAAGCAATGAGTAGCCAGTTTCTCCAGTAGAATGCTATGGGAGATGTAGGGCCAGTTTAGCTCACTTGGTTGAGCGTGGTGCTAAAACACCAAAGGTCGTGGGTTCAATTCCTGTTCGGTCCTCAATGTGTCGCATGATCTAATTGAAAGGTGTCCCTGCCCATGACAGGGAGGTTGGATTAAATGATCTCTAAGGTCCCTTCCAGCCTAGGCCATTCTATGATTCTAGAGTGTCAAAGGCTTTACTAACGTCTAGGTAGACAAATATATAGATTTATATTTTTAAAAAGAAAATATTACTTCCCAAAATCTTTTTCTTTTTTTTTTTTTCTTCCCCCCTAAAGCTTCCCTGACCATCTCCTCACTCCTTCTCTTTCTTCCTCTTTCTTCAAATGGTAAAGCATCTTTCAGTATTCTCTGAAAATATCTTCAAGGATAGTAATTTAATACCTTCCATATAAAGTGTTCCACTTCATTCATGAAAAGCCATGAGACTTCTCTCCAAGGTTACTGATATATTTTTCAAACATATATATGAAAGCTTCTTACATATACAATATATTCATTTGTAAGACAGTACAGTAAAAATAAAGCCAGAAGCTGAAAGTGTCCCACAGCTGGCAGCAAAAGTCTGGAATAAAAACTTAAAGCCAAAATAAATCAATATTCTGAAGTCACACGCTTAACTGAAAATATTTAGCTTAATGTCCTTTTAAGTCACTGAGGCTGGAGCCTGTGTATAAAACTTAAGCATCTTTGCTGAAAAAGCACCTTAAATCCTACTTAACCATATTTTCTCCTTGGGAGGCGGTCAAGTCCTGTAACTCCTCATTTGTGGTTGTCCTTACCAGCAAAGCACATGCTTTGTCTGGTCTAACCAGTAAGACCAATCCATCGTAAAGTCTCTTTTCAAAAACACGTGTTGCTAAACACTCCACTGAAATAAAAAGTCCTCAGTGTTTACTGGGCAAATTTCTAAATGACTGAGCAATCAATTCACTAAGTGACTTTAGCAAATCCAGCAATTACATACATCTCCAAGAACAAAGCCCTTAATCCACTTCTAAAAGGCAAAATAAAACATAAGCAAAAAAAAAAGCCACGTGCCCGCAGTATGTCTGAACAGCAGGCTGCCATTTCTTGGCAATCTCACTGTGCTGTTAATAAAACTGTCTTGCTATGGATAACAAACTTGTACAACTACAGCAAAGATTCAAAGGACATGACACAATTTTTTCCCTTCTCCTGCATGACCCATTGAGCATCAGCGGCTGACACAACACGAGGACGACCACGTTCTCCACTTCTTTCTCAGTGTTACACACTCACTTATCCAAAACCTCAATTTACAGTTAAATCGTATGACCCTTTGCCCTTGTCCTGGATATATTTGCAATCATGACTGGTTTGTTATCTAGTCCTAACTTTCTGAACTGCATGTCTCTGCAGTCACCATTTCAAAAACAAGCGTTACCCTACAAGCAAGGAAATACATTTTCTTAGACTGGATCTAGCACATTTTGCCAACTTGAGACAAATTAACTGAACTTTACTGTGACACTGCCTAATACCAATTTTTTAAAACTTTCTTATGTACATGTTAAAAAAAAAAAAAATCGCGATAAAGACAAAGTGGTCAGATGGTATTACTAGAGCAGAAGAATGCAAGTGTTGAATTTCTCCCATTAAAAATGAAAAATCGCTAGAGGTATTAGGTTAGGTACTACTAGGAGTAAAATTATGCAGTCCGAAAAGATTTACAAAGCTTCACAATAATTGCTACAAAGGTATTAATAAAAAAACCTAGAGAGGATGAAAAATGGAAAGCAATCATGATGATGTGAAGCCTTTCAAAAGTAAAGCCCAACTAAAAATCTTTAAAGAAGTTCACGCTTGATGCATCACATCACATATATTACCAGAAGCACATCATTATTCTTGAAAATAAAGAGTATTTTTATCATAAAAGAATTCACAATTCCTGTATCTAAGAGAGCAATTATTTTATCTGGTAACATTTACCTGTAAGTGATGCAGTTTTTACAGTGCTATAAATATACATATGTATATTAATGACCACATTATCAGTGTAGTGACTGAAGCCTGTTGAGTTTTTGGTTTTACTCTTGCTTTTAAACCCCAGAACTGTATTCTTTAAAAAATAGCTCATAATCTGTCTGGAGTACCACCTACTCAGAATTATTCCTTCTTACCTAAGAAGGTCCAATGCGTTCACTTCAGAACATACTGCAAGCAAACAAACAAGTGTTTATTTTACTGGCATCGTCTTGTTTGTTTCAGTCGTTACTGAGCAATATCAAGCTGCTCGCATTTCCGTAATGTTGCTTTTGATTCACTGTCATTTACATTAAATATTTTCCCTTTGTAAATAAGCTGCTTGCTGCTCTAACAACATGCCTGCTACGAATCAATAAAATATAAATCTATTTTATACAAATCAAAGAGCCATCACACGTCGACGACTGCGAAGCACACTGCCTAGGATTTTCATTTTCAGCCCACCCACGAAGATCACACACAGCTTACACTCTGCCACCTCATGCGGTGCTCAATTCAAACATATTTGTTGTAAACCACTGCTTTTTAGGAGTCAGCTAGTGCTTTGCAACCATTTTTCAGCTTTTACATTCTATAAAAAAGAGTGATTTTTTTTGCCTTCATTATTTCCCTCATGACTGTCTATTTTTCAATCCATCATTCAAGTGAGGAACTTGTTCATTCCTTCTTCCTTGAAAACTGCCTTGAAAGCTCCGAGTCCTCCCCCTGCAGAGAACAGCAGCTGATTTTGTCCAGAGGTTGAGAGCTGGTTCTTGCTTTTACAGGGCAACTGTGCTTGGGAAATATATCCGAGAGCGATGTACTGCATCCATACAATCAGGACGGTGTGCAAAGTCCAGACTGAGAAATTAATAAATCTAAATATACAGATGCTGGCATGAATGTAAAACAAGTCTAGAATTGAATCATTCTGATTCTAGCACAGTCTCATAAAGAAATGAATGGGACTATTTCTGTATGTAATCATTTCATAAAGATTTCCTTCACTGTTTTCACTCATGCAATCCTATATAATTATCCCCTTTCCAGGTGACCGAAAATCAAGCCGCCACACTTTTCTACAGCAAACAGTCATCCTTGGGCGACTCTAGTAGCAGCGCATGAGACTCCATACATTAAATGCTGGGACAATAATAAGGACTTAACATTTCACCTACAAGTTTAGTCCATGAAAGGACACAAGAGTGACAACATTCTCTTCTAAAAGCTTCCAAACCCAAGACCTTACATAAATAAGAATGGCCTGCAAGAACACAGTACTTCCAAGATTACCATTTTGTATGTCACTGTCTCCTCCCATAAAAAATAACTCTGGTAGACAGAGGCGCTGTCAGTACACTTGTTTCTATAAATTCATAAAATAACTTAAGCTGGAAGAGACCTCTGGAGATCATCTAGTCCAGCCACCTGCTCAAAGCAAGTCAACTTCAAAGTTAAGGCTACAAGCAAGATGTTTATGCAACCAAGGTTTGGGAGCTCCAGGCTACTTGCTCCTGAGCTTAACTACTCATTTTTCCCTACATCCAGTCAGAAACTGCTGCCTCTTATCCTTTTACTGTGCATCTCTCAGAGAATATAGCTCCATCTTCTCTTTAACATCCTTAAGGCAGTAGATTCAAGGTAAACATCAGAAAAATTAGGTACCTGTATATATTTGGCTTGCCGATCGCTTTTCCACACACTTCTAGAAAGCATGCTACATATCTATATGCTTATCCACATACTTTGTGAAAGCCAGTCACAGAAAAAGGAGAAGAGTGCCAGAAACCAATTCCACCCACAAGAACAAAGAAATCTGTCATCCAGAGATTTCTGGTTATTACGAGGAGATATCCCGAGCTCTATTATTTTTTTTAATAACGCACCCTTTTAAGCAGAAGTTCAGTGGTTTCTATCTTCTAGCTAATGAGATGTGTGTTTCCTTAGCCAGAAAAAGCTGCCAACAAGGTGACAGTGGGAAAAGTTGATGATATCTATACATTTTTCTCCTGTGATGTTAAATGATGCAAACTTCTATTTTATTGCATCTGATATTTGAAGAACCCTTTAGATTAGAAATTATTCCGAAGTATTTCAAAGTTCACAGAATCATAGATTGTTTAGGGTTGGAACAGACCTCTAGAGATCATCTAGTCCAACCCCCCTGCCAGAGCAGGATCCCCTAGGGCAGCCACACAGGAACACGTCCAGGCAGGTTTTGAAAGTCTCCAGAGAAGGAGACTCCACAACCTCTCTGGGCAGCCTGTGCCAGGGCTTTGCCACTCTCACAGTGAAAAAGTTTTTCCTAATGTTTTTGTGGATGGTGAATAGGTTGAGAGTAGACAACTTTGACTTTTCATCTACATGGCTTAAAACCAAAAAAGTACACTAAATTATTTGCATTTGTACCACTTGAATACCTATAGTACTGGTTTCTCTTGTCTCTTAACCACTCATTTGCTAAATTAATTTGTGAATATATTGAACAGTATGGTTTCCAGAATGTATCTTTTCAAAACTCCAGTATCAGCTTTTCTCTCACCTTCCCAATCTATGACCACAAATTTTACTCCTAATCAAAATTTCCTATTTTATAGACAACTGATCTGTAAATTGTCTTTTTGACACTTTTCACAAGCAAATTCAAGCCTTGGCAAAGAACTGTTGGCCAAAACTTTTCATATCAAATCTCCAAAAATGTCAGCTGAATCATTCTTATACATTTCCTCACACGATTCTTTTCTAGGAACTCAAGTACCTCTGAGGAATAACTGATTTCCATAAAGTGCATGAAAACTTAGGCATACTTCATTTTTGTATACTTAATTCATTTCTTAGCTATTCATACTGGCTTTCATGAGGATGGAGTTAATCTTCTTTACAGCAGATCATATGGTGCCATGTTCTGGATTTGCAACTAAAGCAGTGTTGATAACACAGGGAAGTTACAGCTGTTGCCTGGGGGTGGGCAAGAGGTTTGCAGGGAGCAGGACCAGGACAGCTGACCCCAGCTGACCAAAGGGACCTCCCATATCATATGACATTGTGCTCAGCAACAAAAGCTGGGGAAAAGAAGTGTGGGGAGCGTGCGAGATGGTTTTATTTTTATTTCGGTCATTAATGTTTTGGGCCTGGTGGGTTCTACATTGTCACTCCCCTTTTTTATTACTTTCATTAGGTCATGGCTTGCACAGTTTCAAAGATGTGCTCTTCCTTGCAATAGTCACCTTCACTCTGTTTTGCTGTAGAAAGGTCTCACTCCTGGGAGATGATGCCTATGGCATGCAACAGGATCATTCCTATGGCATAGCTATAATCATAATTTGAATTTTCCTCTGCTAGACAGAGGTTTCTCTTTGGTAGGTTTCCTAATTACTTGCTTCAAAGAACAACTGTTCATAAAAGTGAAACCTTACTCTTCACACTGCAACTTAATATTTATGCTACCAACCAGTATTACTGGCTTAGTATATATCATTAACAGTAACCACCCTGGTCAAGTCAGAAGTACAGTCCAAGGATAATACTTCTCTCAGTCAGGTCCACAGTGCCTTTCACTTTTTGATGGGGTTTCTCTGAAAAATCAGAACTTTTGTATTTTTATGGAGCTGACCCAACTTATTAAGAGCCTGATGCCCTGTGAAAAAACTAGTGCAGAACCCCTGCACCCAGTTACACTCCTTCAGCAAGTTATTCACTGAGGAGCAAAAAATTCTTCCAATATCTCCATGAGACAGACAGAATTTTACTGGACTATTTCTTGAAGAGTTTGATTTTTTTCCTCTTCTGCATATATTACCCTTTATTAAAACTTTACTAAAAGAAATAAAAAGTAGAAGTGAACCTACAGATTCAGCGGAATAGAAGATTCTGAGCTTGTCAGAAGACATAGGGGAAAAAAAAACAACACACACTCTCATGTAAAGTCACACTAATTAAAAAAAATCCCCAATTAAGTGTACTTTCCCTTCATTTTAACAAAAAAAAAATATCCCTAATTAAGTGTACTTTATCTTCATTTTAACAAAACCCTTAGCAACCGAACATTGTAAGACTTGGTTGCTATGACAAAGATTATGGTAATTAATAAGGTTGGAAGTGAAATAAAAACTGCTATGCACTGGAGAAAGTATCATAACAGGCCACGACAATAAAAGGTCATTAGATACTGTAGCTAAAAATAATTAACTTCTCTGACAGGTCCCAAGGGAAGCTGCATTTCAGTTGTACTCTCCAACATTCCTTGAATCACCAGCGAAGCTTAAACTAAACTATAGACTTGACATCTCATCTACCACAACCAAGACAAAACATCTGTCTAGTGCAAAAACTCCGGTTTTCAATCCTTCAAGTATTCTTCAAAGAATAGGAATGCAATTTCCCCGTATTTAACAAATTGGCTTCATCAGTGGGAGCTGTCTCTCTTTACATTCTAATATGAAAAACACACTTAAAGCTGTCTTTCAAAAACTTACAGAAGAAGTTGTTAATTACAGCTTATTCCATATCAGCTTTCCCATCTTTACTAGATGGTAAGGACTACTTCCAAATGCTGTTAAAGGTTTTCAGAAATAATTTGAATAACTAAATAACTTTTTTAAATAACCATCTTCAGATAGTAGCGGTTAATTAGGGTAGTTACTAGAGGGTAATGATAATTTGAGCATAAAAGTGAAGACTATGTTTAGAAATATGTAGCAAACATTATTTTTTCAGACTAATATACATCATTTGGTATCTGTTTGACCCAGCAGATTTAAAATTTTTTTTTTTTTTAGCATAACCAGTCAATGCACTGTGAAGTCCATTTACACAGTAAGACTTTTAAAGTGACCGCTCTAAGATAACCACTGACTGACGCTGATTGATTAAAGGCACCTCTGTGACACAGTGCACGTAATACATGGTTTTGATTTTTTTTTTCTTCAAAGTTAACATGGAATGCTCAGGTTTTAGTATATAATCCTATGAAATCACATTTTATTTTCTTCCAGAACCCAAAGAACAGATCCCTACTTGTTCCAAACACACTGTAAATAAATACAAAAAAAAAAAATATAGATGGTACTCACAGGGTTATTTTTAGATCCTTCTTATAGCTGAGTTTTAGCAAGTGTTTGTATTGCAACAATTTGTAATTTTCAGTTTTTGATCATGTTAAGAACCTCTCCTGATTTACATATAGGTAAAAGCATGTGCTTTTATTAAATTGTAATATACAAACTTCAAAGAGGAAGCTATGTGAATAGCTCTGGCAACATTTTAACAAGCAACTGACACTATTAGCACTTTCCCATCAGCAAGGGCAGGTTTCCCTCCTATCTCACTGCCCCTGCCTGCACAGTCCACAACCTGCCTTCTGCCGCATCAAAGCTCGTCAGATCCTTCCAGAAGGCAAAGCAACTCTGCTCTACTGACTTTTATTGCAGGGTTAGGTTTTTCTGCCAGGTTAACAGATTAAACCATCTGGCTGGTCCAATAAGTTGCGAAGTGAGCAGAGTGTGAGCAGCAGCCCCGCACAGCCACAAATAGGGGACAGAACCTCATGGGGCTTCAGGGAAGGCAAAAAGCACCCCCTCCTCTCCTCCATCCCTGCTTTCTTTCAGTGCTCATGCAATACAGGTCTACACGTGAAGGAAAATACTAGGTTAAATAGATTAGAATTGCTCAATAATTAGAATCAAATGGACTAGAAAAGTTTACCTTTTCAGGGCAATAGCAAAACCGAAATCAATGAGGAAGCAGCTTTATATTTTCCCGCGACCAGGCAGTATTTCCCCTGCTAAACACCTGGAGGCTATCCAGGGCCAATGAGACTCTGGCTAAACCATGCTGGGGATGCTGAGGAGGGAAACACACTCATAAAATCACAGGAAACTGCAGGCAGGCTTGACCATCTCATTTTACAACCATGCCTGGAGGGTGTTCCCACTCCTTCAGTTAGTAATTTCCTTGTCTCCAGTTCAAACTGCGGTTCCTGGAATTTCCACATGTCAGCCTTCTGACAACTCTAATCTCCTTGTACTGCTCTCCTATGGATGCTACCTACAAGGTTTCCTGCTCTTTCATTGAGGAAAGTGGGTGAATGAAGTCTTCCAATGGAAAAGAACAGAAGGGGAGGAAGGGGAAAGACAGAAGGAAAGACAAAGACAGAAAAAAGAGTTACTTCTCCGAAGATGTGCTGCTGTATCACAGGCAAGAAACTGAGCAGAGAATTGCAGAATTGCCTAGATTAGAAGAGACCTTTAAGATCATTGAGTCCAGTCATTAACACTGACAAGTCCTCAACTAAACCATATCCCTAAGCACTATGTCTACCCAACTCTTAAATACCTCCAGGGATGGTAACTCCACCACTGTCCTGAGCAACCTGTTCCAATGCCTGATAACCCTTTCAGTAAAGAAATTCTTCCTAATATCCAATCTAAACTTCCCTTGGCACAACTTGAGGCCATTTCCTTTTTTTCTTACCACTTGTTACTTGGTTCAAGAGACCAATCTCCACCTTGCTACAACCTCCTTTCAGATAGTTGTAGACAGCGAGGTCTCCCCTCAGCCTTCTTTACTTCAGGCAGAAAAAGCAAACAAATTCCCCATGAAATAGAAAAATAGAAACTAGGTGGAAGCCACAGGGCTCCCAAATTCACCTCTTGAAAGTTAGCCCTATGGAACTTTCCTAAGAGTAACTACAGCTCACACCAACTGAACAAGATAGCAACAAACATCAGAAATATTTATCCTTTCAAATTACTGTCACCCCCAATCCCTCCCAAATATTTCTTACTGAAAAGAAGGAAGCACTTACACTTTCAAATGAACAATGGATTTCGGTATACTTCAAAAACAACAACAAAAAAAATCTCCAGTTCTTTGGTGGGATAGATTTTTTTTAAAAATGTATATATACATTAAAAAAAAAAAAAAGTAAGCAAACTTCCAAAACTGTAGAGTATATTTCATTCAATTACTGCAAGGTACAGAAAAATGACCCTCTGTGTAGAGTAAATAAGAAGCAGGTGTATTGCTCAATATGTTTCACAGAAGGAAGGTGTTCCCCCATATTCTTACAAAAATAATTAGGGGTTCAAGATTCTGTAACTCCCTCAAAAATGTTTGAAAATCACTGTTCCATACAGTAACTTAAGTATTTTAAGATCTTTATAACATCAGTAGAATTAAGTCCTTCTCTATTCACATGGACAAAAAAAAAAATAGAATGACAGTCAGGATTTGAAGTGATTTTGTCTTACAAGTATCTACGTTGTGCTTAAATCGATGACAAGGAGTTGCTATGATGTTTTTCTCAGAACTGTTATTTAAATTTTTCCAACTCTGCAAAGGCATGAGAACATTAAAACCCTTTTGTTGGAAGCAGAGTGTTTGAAAGCTCATTGGCAGAGCAGTTACATCGACTTTTCAAGAACACATGATGGTTCTCTCTCCGGTTTCCCCAAATAGAGGAGGAGGGAAGAATGCAGAAAGAGGGAGAAGCACACACAATATGTTTTTACTTCCATCTGCCAGCTGTTAACAGTTTCAGCTACTTGCATAAATATGCATTTATACTCATCAGGAAAGATTACAGTCTTGTCTACATCTAGTTACTCAGTACAGCTGTTCATGAACAAGCCCAAGGTGTAGGCATTCTTACAAAATCAGCAGTTAAGAGTGCACAGAACTATGACACTTGGGAAGGAGAAAACCCAAATAAAGAACTATTCAATAGCAGGTGCTTAAAAATAACTAAGGTTAAAACAACCCACATGATTAATTACAATCAGGTCTAGTTACGTGCTCACCACTATTGTTACAATGGAGAATGTGCCAGAACAGTCTGGTTCTTCAGGTATCAGGGGAAGAAAAAGAAATAACCTGTCTAACACATGTATCTTGATGCAGAATCTTTTTACCGTTGTGTTTCATATTAATTTAGAAAGTTGGATTAAACCACATCTCTATCAAAAGGGTTTTTTATCCTGAGCAAAGTAATTGCTTTTTCACTGTAGTTCAGCTGTGTCTTTGGCAGACAAACTGTAAAACCTTTACAGCTTTGATGAGCTCAGTTTAGCACCACTGTCACCACGGATCCTTCCTGCCTTGGCCTCTTGAATAAGCGAAAATAAGCTGAACTAAGATGACATGATAGTACACTACCTACAACTACACACTGGGAGTAATGATCTTTTATTTCTGGTGGAAGTGATTTTACGATGAAACATGGCAATTGCAGCCTTGTGAGAATTTTTCAGTTTTCTCCTGAAATTGCCATTCGGCAAGAACAACAAAACCCACAAACACACTGGGCACTGCTGAGGTAGACTCATTCCAAGCGGAAGCAAGTCAATAATGGACCCGACTTGCAAAGTCACCTTCTCCTGAAAGCAGCTCAGAAATGCCGTATCTGGATCACAAGGCTAATTATGTTTAACACATGCATGTTCAAAAGGCACGCAGGAATGTCAGACTACATAGAGGGTTTAAGTATATCTCTGGTGAGAGTGAATTAAGTTTGTCTCAAATGTTCATAATTGGGGAAAACACAGTAGTAGATTAACATAAACAAGAAATAAAATGGGGTTTTAATTCTTGCCTTATAAATAACCACTGAAGACACAAAAAAAAAATGTTAAGCCTCAGTGCTGCTAACTTACGTGACATATGGTAGTATTAGCTTTGTTCTACAGGCTCATTTCATACAGCAGCTGAACATACAAAATACACTCACCGTGTTATTTTCAAGTAAAATATCTCATTAATTCTCATTGTTTACATGTGTGAAAATGAATGCTAAGCTAACACTGTTGTCTATCAAGAAACTTCAGCATGCAGGTTGCATTAATATTATGAACGATCCCTTTATTCTCCAGCTGTCCATTGTGCTTACCACATCTGTATTTGAGCTCTCAGAAAGACTAAAACACAGAAAGCACGGATTGTGCCTCCGTATCCACTGTGACTCTAAGCAAACTGGAAGCGGTGACTCCGTTACAAATTGGAATGCGAGGCTGAAACAGGTGAGCACGGTGGACTTGGGGGACTTTTTCAACTTGCAGTTCCACCGTAGGACTGCAGTTATCGGACAGCATTCTGGCTGGATTTTGTCACTTTATAGAATGCTGCTCGCTTAAGAGGCTTCATCCTCTCCTCTGTGTAACACTGACAACCTAAGAGCTGCTCCAGTGACAAATGCAGATACTGAATCTGTGTTACCAAGCACTCCTAATAGGCTGATTTCATGATGGATACATGCCTGCAAGACATGACAAAGATTAATGGTGTACGAAATATCTAAATTGGCTATCAAGGACCAGTTCTTTAAAACTGTTTACATTTCACTTCAGGAAATGCACTTTGTGGGATGCTGCAGTTAACCAGAAGAGACAGACAAACCCACGTTCAAGCTGAGCTGTTGTTACTTCTTTCCGGGACCATTGTTTACCTTGGTCTGCACCAGCCACAGCACATTGGCTCAGTATCAATCATCCTTAGAAAAGACATCTTAAAACCAGCACAATACCGACAGCTCATTTACAGGAAAGAAAACAAGTCTGAAAGAACAAATTACTCCTTCGAGAAAAATAGGAAAGATTCATTTGTAAAATTAAAATAGTGAATGCTGCAATATGGGTGATGAATTTGCAAATTAGGTAGATGATGACTAGAAAGACAAAGTACAAGAAAGTTGTCAGAAGTTTGTATTTCCTGTAATTTGGCAGAAGAGGTGTCTCATGCTGCCTACAAAGCTACCGCCAAGCATGGTGGAAGAGAAGAGAGAACACAGCAACTCACGATCGCAGGATGGAGGGCAGGCAGGTATGTTTCATTTTAATTGGCTTGGGAAAGAAAACCTGAAAAGGAAACTCAACTACCATCTTTAAAGTTGTCTTTAATTACTGCCACCTGCATGGCAATAAGAGTAAGTAAACAGGAAATAATATCCCCTCTGCTATGTGGGATCTTGCATTCAATGGCAGCCACTTGATAAGTCTTCCTAATACTAAGAAAATCAAAGCTTAAGTACGTTAGCCAGCAGAAAGAAACAACAATACGTGAAAGCATATTAAAGCCCACTAATACCCACACCTGGATTTACTAATAAAACCCACAGATCCTAGCTTGATTTTAAATACGGTGTATGAAAATTCTCCCTGGAGAAAGTTAGAACAGTATGAGTCCCTTCCTGAAAGATTTTACACCAAACCATCTAGACTAGAGATTCATTTAGCACTCTTTCTTCATGATTTCTCTGAAAATATTGTACACAGAAAAATCTACAGTATTTTCTTTCCTGAATACTTGGTATATTTCTGTAGGCAACCTGTACCAGTTTTGCAACCCAATTTTATTCCTATACTCTACACAGACAACTTCACTTTGTAGCTGTATTAGAGCAGAGATAAAATGGGTCCTACAGCTAAATTATATCTTAAGTATCATCACTGTGTAACTAAAGGAGGAAACACCTGTAAAAACCTCAACACTAAATAACAGTGGTAAAAATTACTTACCAGTTTGAATCACAATATTTATATGAAACAAAAGAACTTTAGGAAGTAATTAAGTTCTGCTATAAGGCTATTTGTACACCATGAAAATTTACTGCATTTAAAATCACGGTAATTGAACTAATAATTGAACTAATAAAATGCAGTCCCATTTTATCTTAAACACAAACTGTGTCCTTCTCTTTAATAAACTAAACTGATTTTAAATTATGTGAGTGTTACCAATGGAAAAAACAATGAAATTAGCTTCTATGTTTCTTAAGTTTTCTTGGATCATGTTTCAGATGTTCTGATTTAGCTTCATCTAGCACTTTCGGAGAAGTGCTAGGGAAAAAAAAGAATAATTTCAGCTTAGGGCTTTTACACAGGCAAGTTCCATTTGCAGCTGCACACCTCTCCTACGTTTCTTCGAAGGCATGAAGTATCTGGCCCGATTCTCATTTCAGAATAAATTGACTCTACCTAACAATACTTAAATTATGAAATTTCCCAATTTTTATGGTTTGAAATTGACCTAGTTTTCCATTTTTATGAAAACTGTGCTTTAATTTTTGTTACTATTTTAAAAAACATTAATCACAAATCCATATTTTTGGCAAAAAAATTCACTAAGCCTGTTGACTACACTTAAGGAGGCAGATCCTACTCTCATTTTGACATATATTTTCTGAAAGCAAATATCTAATAATTAACAATTTCTGTGAAAAGTACATTCTCCCTAGCAATAGTAGTGCATTCCCTTCTTGTCACCATCAGGGCTTCAGAGGCAACTTAAGTGGTCATTATATAATGCCTCTAGAAAGATGTGTTGTCTATTATTGATATTCCAGCTCCAGGAAGTTGCAGCTGAAGTGACAACTTTCCATCTCCTGGAGCTGGACTGCTGCAGCAGCTCATGCTCTGATGATGCTCACATTTTCAGCCTCTTCCCTGCAGTTCATTCCTTCTGTGTCCACCTGCAGATTTCCAAGAAAAAGGCCCTACAGCATTTTGCATTTGTTACAGGTTCATTTTTTTTGCTAGTTGTTTACGGCAGGACTCAATAATCTTAAAGGTCTTTTCCAACCTAAACGATTCTATAAT
This sequence comes from Trogon surrucura, assembly GCA_020746105.1. Lineage (NCBI taxonomy): Eukaryota > Metazoa > Chordata > Aves > Trogoniformes > Trogonidae > Trogon > Trogon surrucura. The sequence continues at coordinate 61,334,969 of CM036618.1, forward strand.
TCTCTGAGTTCAGAAAATTCCCAGTCCTGAACAAAGGCTGGAAACCTGCCTAAAGCAAAGTCAAGTCTCCAAGCAGTGCTGGCACAAGCTCAGAAAACAATCTCCCAGATCTTAAATGGAAATACAGCCTTTTGTTTCCCCACAAATCAATAGGTCTCGCTTGCCGAGCTCAGTGTCAAGTTCGAAGTCCCAGGCAGTTCTGCTGCAGCTCTCGCTCAGCAAGCGCAGGTCTCGGCATCAAAGGCAGCGCCGCGCTGACCTGTGGGCTAAATAAAAAGTGCCAGAACCTCCCAGCCCCAAATCGCTCCCTTGCCCACGGCTACATAACCCTGCCCACTGTCCACACCCACACAGGGAAGGGTCACACTCCTCAGTGACCCTGCACAGCTCGCCAGCCTAGCACACAAAGATTTGATTTTAGCCATGCGCTTTGCTTAGGTTTTGTTTTGTGGGGCTTGTAGGTTTTTTTAGGTTTTCATTATTATTTTTTTTTAAATTGATTATTTTTTTTTCCACTAACATAGCAAGAACCTGCATAGGGAGGAAACCAAAGAGCACCAAGGGGAAGAGGTATCATCTGTAAAATGACACAATTAAATCATTTTTCCTGTGCTGTGCTTTGCCTCATCCCGGCCCAACCCAAAGTATTTTTTCCTCAAACTTCCCAAGAAAGATTGTTGTGAAAGTATATGGATTTAGAATGTTACCTAAATCTGGCCAATTTGGGTGGTTTCCGCAGAGTTTGCACTGGAAGTGTTCCATGGCAGGGAAACTGCTCTGCAGGCTCAGCCATGCACAGCACTTGCAGAACCGGTTTTTACTCTGCACTAGACTTACTGTAGCAAAATTGCCATGGATGGTAAAAAAAGGACAAGCTAGTTTTCAATTAACAATCTAATTAAACTGGAGAATAAAATTACTTACCTTTGTTATGACTTTACTTTTGAGCAAAATTATAACCCTCTATGTGGTAATTGAGAGTATCTGTACCTGGATGACACCGGCGTTTTCACATTCAGGGAAAAAGAAACTAAGCTTATTGCCTGTACTACTGATCCTGCCACTCCTTTCTGAGAATAAGCAAGACATGCAAAGTCAAACTCTCTAATTTTAGAAGCAGAAACATGGAGACATCAGTATTTCAGCAGATCTGACTACAGTCAACAGGGTCTGCAACATGCACATATTTCAGTATTGTCTTACCACACATAACATCCTTGACTAAAAGGGGCGGAAAAAAAAAAGGAGAATAAAAAAAAAAAAGAAAAAGTAAATTTCTGGAAAATGAAAGCTCTTTTAGAATTTTTTAAAAGAAAAAAAAAACAACAAATCCTTTTCTAATTTTGGGGGAAGTCAGTTCTTGTATATTGAAGTTTTGAAAAGCTGAAGCCAAAGAAAATGCATGTGTCTAGTTTAACTGTTTTGTTGTGACAAAATACCCACTTAACACATTTTTCTGTTTCAATGCACTATGCAATATTTATCTAACACGTGTAAACAAATAATATATTAAAATGCATGTCATGTTCCATTTCGCTAGAATTCCTGAATTGAGACAAATAAAACAAACTACTCACATTGCATTTGAAAAATATTGGTTATACTGCATGTTACACTTTGGACAAATTGGTACTAAATCAACACTTGAGCAATGTAATTCAGACAGAATTCAGTGCTACCAAGTTATGTACATCTGATGTTCCAGCTCTTTATGGAATATCAGACAGCTACTGTTAAACTGCATTCCCTTTCATTGTTCAAAAATACATGGTGTAAAGATCTCATAATTATATGTCCAGGGTGAAAGATGATGCTTTACTTTACAGTTCATTTCATCCCTATAAAAACAAATGGTTGTTTGCCATTTCTGATTAAAATAGAAACATCCCAACCAAGCAAATTCCAGTTTTGTTCCATGATTTGGTCTCCTGTCAAGACCTATGACAGAAAATATTCTTTTGTAACCTGAAGATTTGACTCAATGCATTGCAAGCTGCTTGATGTTTTAACCTGCATCAACAAAACATATCACCACATTGATAACTTATCACAGTTTCCAGTACATTACGAAACAGTTTAATACTTCAGTTTATATAGGAGACAAATTTGTTCAACGTGGTAGGCTACCTCATTTTTAAGATTTGCATTAAAAAGCAATGGAAACACAATAACGGGAACTTGTCGTCCCCTTGACTTATCACTACGGAAAAAGGGAAGTTGTTTTGTTTTGTTGCTGGTATTATTATTCCTTACTACTAATTAGTGGTTTACTTATTTTGAAGAAACGTGATGCTCTTTGGGTTTGTGTGTTCTCTACACGTACAAGCACAGGTTAAAGGGCAGCACACATTCACTCTGCCAAAGAAGACCCAAATATCACATTGGAGGCAGGGAAGGGACCTCTGCCAGTGCTGCCAGTGCAGAGGAAAGACCGACACCAGCCTCCAGTACACACTTTCCAAAGGTAGCAGCTGTGAAACCTGGAAAAGAGGGGGTGGCAGAGGGAGAGCCAGCATCAGAGTCCTTTTGGTTGTAGCCATGGGTGCAGCAGGAGAAGGAATTAAGGACCACAACGCTGCCACCCTCCCTGTCCTCCTGAAGCCAAGCTTGAGAAGAAGGAAGGACCTCATACCTCCTTGGTTTCCTCTCCAGACCATGTAGTGGCTGTGGTGTAATGGACCAGAACTAGAGAAGCACCAAAAAGCTCAATTCATCAAAGCTCTGCATGGCAATTCAAGCACGTCGCTGGCCGAAATTGATTTTTTTTTGTTTTTTTTTTTAACTACAAAACCTCTGAGAGTGAACCAATCAGCACTGCAGACGCACAAAGGTGCACTTGTATTAAATACAAAAGGTAAAAAAAAAAAGGGGGGGGGGAAGACATACTTGCACAGGCTGCAACTGTCTGTGAAGGCATTGTTTGTGAAGGCTAGGAAGTTCACAGTAACCACGTAAGCACGGTAGAGAGGATGGGGGTGAGAAATACGGGTTTACTTGCACATGAGTGCGAGCACGCGCATCTGCCTTTAACTTCACATGTCTCCACTCCTGCCTTCAAGTCCACAAAGTTAGTGGACTTCAGTTTTCGTGAGGGTGTGGTGGGGTTTTTATGCATTTTCAGATGAATGACAGTTCTGAATTTAATCAGTCAACCACAAATACTGAAATTAATCAGGTCCAATCAAGTCAACTAATGATCAAACTTACCAAATTCACACAACATAAGCATAGCGTATGCTCAGAAGGCAGCAATCAGTTGCCACACATACACTAGATATAAAGTATTTTGCTGCTGAAGTTCAACAGCTGGAAGATATGGTAGCTTTACTCATTCATTTCTCCCTCTTTGGTCTTACAACTCAAGACCACCACTGCTCAAAGGCCACCACAAATTCCTCTTCCAGAACTTCAAAAGTGCACTGGAAAGGCTTTAAAGTCTTATTATAAAATCATGCAAATTGAACAAATATGCTTTTCTTGCTTGCAAATTATTTCATTCCATAAATAGCAGCAACCTGCTATTACCCCCAGGTGAGAGATATATGTCTCCTATATTTGAGGAATAAAAAACCTGCAACACTGAAATTTCAGTCACTGCATGCAGCTTAATAATAAAATAAGAAAAATAATTATTTCATATGTTTGGGGGGAGGGAGAGAAGAATTGACAAGTTATTCTCTTCTATAAACAGTTACTGAAGAATGCACAATCTGTGAGATAAATTCATTGCCTGGCAAGCATAGCAAAGACTACATTTTGCTGTAATTGTCAGATTTGTTATCCAAGCCAAGAAGCTGATCACTCAAGACTGCAAAAAAATAAATAAATATAAACATAGAAAAATAAAAATAAAATTATAAAAATTCTAAAGGTAACAACTCATATGGGAAACAACAAGGCCCGTACCACCACTCTTCAGAAAGACAACGATTACAGCTGAAGTGGGACAGCAAAGTGACACCACCTGGGAAATGTTCCACTGCTCTGCCTTGCAAAACAGAGGACAAGCTACAGGTTGAGCTCCTGTTTGCTGTCGCTTGTTTGAGGTGCAGCGAGACACATGATAATCCCAGTGTGTGCATCAACAAGACCTCAGCAAGCAACTGGAAACCCTAAAGCCAAAAAGGCTTTCCAGCTACAAGTGAACAGAAAGGTGAAAAGGTCTCACAGGCCACGTGCAAAAGACTCCAGAAGACCTCGAGGCCACACACACACACTAACCAAAAAATCCCCAACCAACAAACCACCAAAACACCTGGCGCACAGGATTGCACAGGGTTTCCTGTAGATAACCAAGGTACTTTGCTGAAGTAGTGCACTCCGGCAAGTTTTATGCCAATTTCTTCAATCTTCTGGGAGCTGCACTTACAGCATTCAAAGAAAATAGAGAAGGAGCTCCACAACTGTCTAAGAATAAGAGAGGGAGCTCTCAAAGAAGAAAATAACATGTCTGCAAAGACTACAATGCAACAGCTCCTGGCTGTGAGCCCAGAACACTATCTGTCTGACTGTGCCATCGCCTTGCATCCCACAGGGCAATTACTAGTTTACAAACTTCCCATCACTACTTTAGAGCCAGAATTTTTTTTCTGTTCAGATAGTGTTTCAGACTATCCAGAAGCAGGGTATAATGTACTTCATTCTGGCAGGAGGGGGCAAGGAGAGTGAGGGTATCTTTAAAATACTTCATATCTTTTGGGCAGAGGAAAAATCAACAGTACTGGTTTGTTTGTTGGCTTATTTGTTTAAATACACGGATGGTGCATGGATCCTAGTGCAAAATAAGTGATACATTTCTTCCCTCATTTTTGAATTCTAAATATTTTTTCCTTCGGAGCAACCACCTCAGTTGGTTTTTCAATGTCACCTCAGAAAAAGTCTAAACTAAAGAAGTATATACAAGTTAGAGAGAATTATGAAGATATGAGGCATTTATTTCCCTATGAGGAGATTATATCACCAGTCAACACGGAATTCCTACTACACACTACTCTGGATGAAGAAAACCTTTCGACTTTACTTCCAGCCTCAGGCATGTTCAACATTAAGCATTAGAAAAAGAGAAAATATTTAAAAACAACATCAAAACAACCAAAACATCGTAGCACGGTGTGCACAACTCAAGGGAAAAAAAAAACAAAACCAAATCTTCTAAAGCATTTTATCTTGCCCTAAATAATAAAAGGCAGGAAAGGACAAAAATAAAGTGGCTGCATAATCCTCAGTATTATTTTTCTTCCAGTATCAGCATTACTGGGGGAGGAAGCAGGGAGTTGGGGAAAATCCAGACATCTAGAAGAATACAGTGCTTCCCAGCACAAATTACTTAACAGTACATCTTATGGGTGATGAATTGATGAGTTCAGACTTTTAAGTCAAAGTTCCTAACTCTTCGAGGACGATAAATTTAGAGCCTGATTGGTTTCCAATTTCTGAATTGCAGAGACTTTAGTGAACATTTTGATAATGATTCAGTGCCACACTATTACACTTTTTTTTATTTACTTTCAGTTAGGGGTAGCCTGAAAACCCCAGGAGAGCACAATTCATTACTTAGTCTTTTCAGAACCTGTATAATGGAATAAAGTACTATGAATTTCTGCTTTCCTTTAACCAACTACTTCAAGCATATATCACAGATTTCTGCCATAACTCTCTTTCATTCATCTCACTTTTCATGTGAATAAAAACGTATTTTAAGAACAGCCAAGTGGAAGAGCTGCCAGCTCCTTGATAGCATGATATTCACAATTTTTCTTAGAAAGGGACGGGATCTTGCAGAAGCTGATAAAAATATGACAAAATCTGAGCTTCTTATATAACAAGTAATTATGCTTTCCAACCATAGACATAAATTCTAAAAAAAGAAATATCTTGACAAAAGGAACCATCCAGATCGTCTTTATTTACACACCGTGGTTTAAGTCAATCTTGTGTTTTTCAAAAACTCAATCATGCGCTCCGAGGTGGCTGATTAACAATAGTGTCTTTTCCACTTGACTGCCTGACAGTGCCTGCTGTATGACACGGAGGGGAATGTTGAAGGCTTCTCCTAATCTTAGTAATCAAGGTTAATACAAAATTCGCATACCACATTGCTGATGAGTGGAATGTTTCCTGGAAGAGCGCTCAGGTTAAAGTCACATATATTTCATCGAAAATTAAGCACTGGCTAAATATATTACACATTTACCTCACAGTAAGTCTTCACGAGTTCACAGCCAGTCAGTTTTCCACCTGAGACTTTTAGGTAATTAAAGATAATTTATAACATGGACTCATACAGCACATTAACCTCCAAATCTTTCCTTGCCTTTGGAAATGCCAAGCATCTACTAAACTTTCACAACCTTGCCCTGAAGATATCCACTACCTTGCAGGGAATCATGAAAAAAGTCAAAATGCTCATCAGTTTCATTGACACTTCGTTATTCAATGGAAAGAGAGCTGAATGTCTTGTATGTTTAGCCATACAGTTTGTATGTTTAGCCATACAGTTTGTATGTTTAGCCACACAGTTCCTTACAGTTCCTTACAATACTCCCGTGCATGACTATTCTACCCCAGTTTTAAGTTCAGATCATACGTTTAGCAAAGGAAACACAGAGCATGGCAGAATAAAAGAAAGCTACTCACAGACTGTAACACAACAAAGTAAAGCAGTAGAAAAGATAGTGTTGGAAAATTCAAAAAAAGGAAAAGGGAAGGAAAAGCATGTTAGTTTCTGCAGAGCCACGTTACTACTAGAATTTCCCTATACAAACACTTTGGCTTCAAAATTCTGCAAATTAATTTTTTTCATTAGCACAAGAATAGAGATAGAATAACGTAAGTGACTGCTCAGACACCACAGCCCCTCAGCCTGTAAAAAAGAAAAAAGGCATACAAAAGCATTTCTTCTACTCCCCTGTTGGAATGAAGTTCTTGGTGTTTTATAGAGGCAGAGCCGTCTCTGCTTGCAATGGGGAAGTACAGCTCTGGTCACTGATTTAGACAAAGCTGACAGATTTTACCTGATTAACAATAATCTCTGCTATTTTTAATTGTATTTTTTAAATTTAATTTATGATATTTGCCCTTTTTTAATGTAGCAAACCTCAAAACAAATTAGGTATCTCCAAAATAGGCTAATAAATATTAACTTTACCAAGCTAGGAAAGCTATTACATTATAGCTCCACATGACAATTTAAAAGTCCTTAAGAAAAAAAAATAAAGACAGAAAGAGAGAGAGAAATGGAAACGAGGGAAAGGGGGAGACACAACACAACAGGCAGGGGAAGCACTCTGTGCTCTATGCACTCTGTGCACTATGATTTTCCAGTTTGAAAACTGGAATGAGACAGTATTTGTAGAGGTCCTTTGAGAGCTGTAAGTGCTTTGTGATCTACAGGACTAAATTATTAAAGTGTGGCCGGTAATCACTCTGCTGGAACTCAATCTTTCTTTGTCCTCACCAAACAGATAAACATCTCGGAATAAACGAGACAGAAATGTGACAGATATGCTTGCACACTTTCATGTTTATCCTAACAGTTAAAAAAGATGGTGTTTTGTTTGTATTAACAAGTCTAGGAGAAGCAACAAGAAAGCTCATTATAAAAAGACATTTCTCTGAGAAACTCTTCAATAAGCTGTATAAAGAAAAAGTTTTTTTAAGTACTGTCTAGCAAGTAACAGTCAGGAGAACACTTAGAGGTTTATAAAGCATTTTGACAAGAAAGCAACATCATTCCTATTTGGAGATATTTCCAAAGGGGCCAATTTTCAAACACTAGTGATAGCAGTAAGCAGTGAGGCAGTTAAAAGTGCTATTAACTGATACAACCTATGGAGGAAAGAAGGAAGAGAAAAGAAAGAAACAGAAGTATAAGACATTTCATTGCGTATTAATGAAATATGAACAAAACAGTTAATGGGCAGTCACCATAAATTCTTAAAAGCCACAAAATATTCTTTCAAAGGAGTACTTACAAATGATACACGTATACAAGTAGTATTTCTCTGACTTACACTACCTACCAAACACAAGCTGTTCCAAGTTTAAGAAAAACAGCTGTCTCAGTTTACTAAATATTAACTTAGCTTTCTTTAACTATCAATCTAGCCAACCTTTTACTACCACATTTTACTAAACAATTTTTGTATCTCTTAGAATTAAATTTTAGCCACTCATCAAAACAAAAGTTCTAATTCATACTTTATTTCTGAGAATCCTTAAAAATTGGAAGGATTAATTTGTAAATTCCAATTTTAAAATGTCTAAAAATATCTGTTATCCCAAGTAGGGATAGATAGGGAGTAGGGCTAGTAGTGGCAAATGAAGTTAGTTGTCATTTCTACAGACAGAACAAAACAATATAACCAGACGGTTTAGGTAAACACAGAATATGAAAGTCTGCCTAGGAATACAGAAACAAATTAAGCACACATCCACTCAGCAGGGGAAGGAGGTGTCATATGAGAGAGAGGAAAAAGAAGACAAAAAAAAAAGAGAAAAATAATACCAAATCACACCTCTGCTCTTTACATAAAACTTAACCATGATTTAATACTTCAGATCAAAGGTCTACATCTTTTTTTAGCAGCAGTCATAAGGAAAGGTAAGAACACGGCGAGATCACACATTGCTTCTCTGTGCCCTCCAAAACATCTTGTGCTGCTCCAGCTACTGCTAGTTCATGGGACTTACTGGACTTGTTCATCCAATTACTGTTTTCTAAAAGTTTTCTGTCAGAAACTTGTCCAGCATCTCCTTACGCCTTCATACGCCTCTAGCATCCACAGCAGGTACTTCTACCGATGACTTTCACAGATCTACAGCGTCTACATCTCCACTTGCTTCTTTTCATTCTAGTTCCCCCACCAGACCAAAAAGGCCCCTAATTATTGCGCTGCAAGAGAATTTCCCTTCGTGCCAGCATTGGTTTTGCAGAACTCTGTGATACAGTCTTGAAGTGTATCTTTTCCAGGCCAGAGAAACTTACGCCTATTTGAACACTTGCTCTCACGTTTGGCCACAGACCTCCCCTCTGGTGCTGAACTCTTGCTTACACTGAAATTTCCACGAAATGACTTTCACTGTCTCACAACTCAACATCCAAGACCTACACAGCAAGATTTAACATTACCTACAAGATTTAACACTACCTGGTTGGCTGCTTATCCATTTCTTAAAATTTCTAAATATAACACTTTCTATATTATATTCATATTTATTTAGTCAAACTTACACCAGTTCCAAATTTTATTCATCCAGTATGTCTTTTAATATTATTTTTAAGTCATTTCCTGTATTCCAATGCATCTTAAAATCCTGTGAAAATACCAGTGCTACGGAATGCTTCCTTTATTTAAAGAGCTTTTTTGGAATTTCTTGATGCGACATCGTGTGTCAAGGTTAGAGACAGCATACAATTAAGGACACCTGTCTTACAAATAGGGAGTTTGGGAGGGTGGATTTCTTTTTAAGTTGGCCTATAACCCAGTTCTACAGAGCTCACACAGGTTGTAACTACTTCTGTACTTCCTGCTAGCACCTCACTTGTTGCTTTCTTAGTTTTATCAACTGACTAAATAAAATCTAACGCCCTGCTTTCCCAAACTTTCCCATGCAGCTTGTTTAATTTCACATCTCCAAGTTTAGAATAGAGATTTGATATTCAAAAAGGCATCAAATGCTCATATTTCTTAAGAAATCTGTTTTCTACCTTCCATCACACATGGCCCAACTGAACACACCATTAATGAATCTTCCCTCAGTCTACATCCTCCTGTTATACTCCTATTACAGATTCAAGACCTTTACAGAACAAAAGGAAAGTAACTTTTCAAGGTCTTGGAGTAATTTAAACTTTTATAAATCCTATAAATCAGAAATTTCAAGATAAAGATCAGATTCATTATCCAAAAGGATGTGACCCTGTGGGAGCAAAACAAATTTCCAGGGGGACACACAAAAAAATCGGAACCAAGGGACTTTTGGGAGACTGTTCAAAAACTAACAAATAAACCCCCCCCAAAAAACAAAATGGATGACATAGGTACACAGGAAAGTGGAAAATGACAGTGACAGAAGAAGAAAGGAAGAGATTGTCCTCATCAGCTGGATAATTCCTGCTGCGCAAAGCAGGAGAGAATTTGGGGAAATTAACAGAAGCATTAGACAAAACAACATATCCAGACAGGAATAAACAACTCAACTAATAATAATGATTTACAGTAGTGACCAACATAGAGAACAGTGAAACAAAACTCCCAGACAGTAACAAAGTATAAACAACAAAAATCCAAAAATATTTTCCCTTTGAAGCAAACTTGAGGCAGGTCAAAGGTGGCATATTTCCAATGGGCTGATAAAAAAAGATTCCAGAACTAACAAGGATCAAAATTAAATTATATCTTTGATCTCAAGGGATTCTCTAATCAAACTCTTTTCCTCGACAGTTCATCCACATGTTAAACAAGCAGAATAGAAGACACAGATGCCTTGCTAGCAGGAGAGCGAAGACAGATCCCATCGTTACGGAACTGCCAAAACTCCCTAAGTGCAAAATACAACTGAAGAACTACAGGCCCCATGCTTGTGGAAACCCACAGGAATGGTCTTAACATGGGATTAACATTAGCATTTCATGTCATATACATGAACACTAGGAAGCTAAATCATTGAAAACGAAAGAAACCCACCAAATATACACACAACCCCAAAACCAAACAAACCATGACTAACAGGAACACAGCAAGGCACTGTTTTGGTTCTTGAGCTCAAAGTTCCTGAACCATAAACAGGCTCAAAATTGAAATTATATTCTGGGGGAGGTGTGACCAAGAGTTTGTCCTGTCCGTGAACTCTTCTGCAAGCTTCCACTGTTATCTGCCATCAGGGAGACAGGATACGAAGCTACACAAAAATTCAATTTGATCCAGTAAAGCTGTTGCAATAAACCGTACTATGCTTTGTCAGAAAAGAAATAATACTTGGAAAATAATCACTTAAAATAATATGGTTAAAGACAGGCAAGTAAATGGATTTTTTTTTTAATTAATAATAATCCCGTAAGTAAAAGAAGTATTAAATCCATGCAAGAATATACAAACTGTATCTATACTGTGCACTAGAGTGACACGCAAAAACACTGCTACGTTTTGAACAGGAAGCAATAAAGCTTCACAGAGCACAGCAGACAACAGAAATGCTGTTTAGAAGCCAATTATTTAGTACTATTAACACAGCCATCCTGCTAACTTCCAAGTCAACATACAAGACATCCCTTGTAAAATGACCTGTGTTATTCAGTCTCTACTCATCTCTACTGTCTTCCCTTACTTAAAAGTGAAGGAAAAGGCAATGAAGTTGACCTGATTAACAAAGTACATGCAAACAGTTGTGCTCCACGGTGATCTTTAGCGGTGACCTTGCTTGTACAGGCAGGGATCCAATTCCCAGTTCAGTAAAGAACCACTTCCATCTCATTATAAAAAACAGCGTCTATTTCCCTCAGTGCCAGCTAAACTCTTGACCAAGAGGCAGATGAAAGTGTCAAAATGACAAGCTAGAGCTCTACAGTGAAGAACTTCTATGAAAAAAATCAAAAAAGATTTCCATGCTGAAGAGTAACAACTCAAACCAACACTAAAAAAACAAACAACAACAAAAAAACCCAAACCAACACACTAACTATGAAGAGCAGTCTTGACTGTGTGACCTCAAAGGACCACTTAAAGCCACAAAAATACCAATCGTGTTTGTGCAGACAAGCAGGTGTGCACCGACAGCACGCAGGTTTCACCTCCTGTTGATAAAAACGATTGTGCAGGTCGTACACAAATCACAACAGGTTGCATTAACAGTTCTCCAATTCTACTCCGGATTTATTTTTAATTTAAAAAATGAACTGTGTTCCACATGATTTCAATATTCTGCTGGATGAGCAAGCAAGAGAAAGAACGAATTTAAGCACAGTCTATAGAGAGATAATGTGAAGGCTATAACGTAAGTGAAAAATGGCCATGTTGCTACAGATAAGGCCCCAACCACCAATCTCGTTGTCAAGCCTGGCTATCTGTCAGCAGAAACCTGATTTACTGCATATAATACTGCTATACTTGATTACTACTATAGTGTTATAAAAGGCTCCTGGTTTTTCAAGCTCAACAAAAGCTTCTTTCTAGCAACATAAAAGGGTTAATAAAACACCTCCTCAGAAGCCAAGCTTTATGAAACCAGATTTCAGAACTTTAAATCACATTTCACCCAGTTTCAATGTCACTGATAGATTAAATTCCTTTAAAAATAAAGATATTAAAAAGAGGGAAAGAAAAAATCCAAATAAAACCATAAAATGATAGTAAATTACTTCGGCGGTATCACCTTATAAGTAAGGCTGCTTGCACTAATGCTTGGTTTTTATGAAGATTATTTTGATGGTAAGCAATTGCAAAAAACTTTCAAAAAGGCACTTGAAGAAACATTTCTACAACACCACTAGTGTTGATATTTGATAACTAGTCCAGACATCCAACCTGTTTGCAAGAGCACTAATGACCTGAAGCATCCTTAGACAGGGGCCTGTAGGCACTACATAAAACGATGACATAACACCTCACGGTGTAACAACTCAGATGAGTGTATCTAATCCAACTCTTCCCCCTCCTACACGCCAGGACAAAAATGCCTGTGTATGAGCTTCATCCTTCACATCAAATACCCACTGAGCAAAACAGCTGTAGGTACTTTCTCAGGTTAATCAAACAAATCAAATAACAGCATCTAGTAATAACAAGACGATTTTTCTCTCTAAACAACAGCCCTACGCTGCAGGTGGTTTTGTCCCATAGCAAGCAAACAGGAGAAAAACACGTCCTGAGCAGCTGCTCATTAGGTGAGCACCATTCTGCCTGCGCAGCAAATGAAGCAAATGTCATGTGGAAAAAAACCCAGTTTGCTGTCGTGTAATTAGCCACGGTAACACAGGCATATCCAAACGAGGAGGGAAGACAGGTACAAATTACAGTTGCGCAGGCAATTTATTGCTAAGAGTTTATAATTTTTGATGTTCCTGGACTTTAACCTTACCATTTTTGTTAATGAGGCCTGTTTCCATTTTATTTTTTTCCTATTACACAATAACAGATAACTTTGAACAATCACCTCCAACAAAAAACACCCAACCCCAAATAATTATTTGTTCTGATGGAACACTTTACTTAAGGACAAACAAACACAAACTGTATAGGATCTCACTGTAAATGTTATAAAGCAGCGAGAATTTATTGCAAGCTTACCTGATACTCGTTGGGCCAGAAGGTGCTGACAGCCAACTCCGCTCGAAGCCAGTCTTTGCCAGTGGAACCAGTGACATTCCAAATGGGATTAGCCAGCGGCCCTTTGTTCACCCTAACCAGGATGTTCAAAGTGCCTGGGTTTGCTCCATTCTTGCTGTACAAAAGGTAGCTGAAATCTATGCAATGAGTATCGTTTTCTTTCATTGTTGGAAGCTGGAGTCGAGTCTTTTCGCCGGGGTCATGGTCTGAGGAAATCACTATCATGTATGATCCTAAAGACGAGGAGAGTGGGGGGGAAAAAAAACAAAACAGTAGTCAGGAAAAAGATAAACGCTAAGAAATGGAGTGTTTGCTGTGAAAAAGGATGGAATGCATAGGCCTTCATACCCCAAAATTTCAAAATTCAAGTAGCAAGAAACCCAGTAAACTATAAAATGCCTAGAAACATCACGGAGGCCGTATCTACCAAAGACATCGCTTATCTCTGAGGACCTATCTAGATGTTTCCACCCACAAATTTTTTTCTCTTCTGTTTTAGGATCAGGTAATTGGAGACAGGATCACAGGCAGACTGAATAAAAATGATGAGAAGAGCAAAGGATTATCATTATTCTGAGGTCACCGAGGCCAAAACTCTCTCAAATTGCTCCACAGGTTTCATGAAAATGAAAAATACGGAATAATGACCACATTCCTCAATGCAGCTTTATGACAACTTTTTCTCCCCAGAAAAGGCTTTAGATACCTTAGCAATAGAAATAGCTCACTTAAGACACCAAGTCACATTTGTCCTGAAAAGGTGGGTTTACTGCTCCATTTGCCAGCAGATTTGAGGGGATAACAGAAATTTTCTACAGCTGAGAGAGAGTCCATCTTGTAAATTTATTTTACAAATACACAGAAGACAGAGCAGGCTGAGCCTGCCTAGCTACAAAGGCAGAAAGTGGAAATCCAATGTCTAAACAGGTTATACAGGACACCATGCTGCCCTAGAGCAGCCCTAGTGCTTCAAGGACGACAACTCCACACCAGGTACTATCTAGGGAATGAATCCTGCAGAACAAAGCGTCTGAGACACAGCATGACAGACAAAAGGTCACAACCAAATGACAAAATCCAACTGTACAATCTGAATCCTCGGTGCAGCAAAGTTTCCTAACATGAACTTACTTATCCAACTGCTTAATGATTCCAGAAGCTTCCTGTTGACATATATTCCTTCTACTTTCAATCCTAAAGAGCACCATAATAAAGAGCCCTTCCTCCTGAAGGAGGTTCAGGTCTCACCTCAAACACTGCGTGCAGTTCTGAGCCCCTCACTTCAAGGAAGACATTGAGGTGCTGGAGCAGAGGAGAGCAACGAGGCTGGGGAAGGGACTAGAGGGAAAGTCCTGTGAGGAGAGGCTGAGGGAGCTGGGGGTGTTCAGCCTGGAGTAGACTTGGGGGGACCTCATCACTCTCTACAACTGCCTGAAGGGAGGTTGTAGTCAGGTGGGGGTCGGGCTCTTCTCCCGGGCAACTCGTGACAGGATGAGAGGGCATGGCCTGAAACTTCGTCAGGGGAGGTTTAGGTTGGATCTCAGGAAGCACTTCCTCATGGAGAGAGTGCTCAGGCATTGGGATGCACTGCCCAGGGAAGGGGTGGAGTCACCGTCCCTGGAGGTGTTTAAGAAGAGGCTGGATGTGGCACTTAGTGCCATGGTCTGGCCGATGTGGTGGTGTTGGGACATAGGCTGGACTTGATGATCTCAGAGGTCTATTTCAGCCTCAATAATTCTGCGATTCTGCGAAATCTATCACAAATACAGTTCAAAAATTAAGGTTAACACACAAAAAAAAAATCACAGAATTGAGAGCATTTGCCCAAATGAGTAGTCTCACAAAAATCCTGAGAGTATGTAGATAAATGAGCATCTAGTGGTGACAAATCTTCTCTGAAGTATATATTTATATAAATTATTACCATTCTGTACATCAAGTTTTGTCCTTTGAGTTTTAGGCAAGAAGAATCTGTTGTGTCCTAAATGGCTGTATTAATCATTCTCAACAATTGTTGTTGCTCAGGAGAGCTGAAAATTTGTGTATATGGATTAAATAATTTGGGCGACATGCTAATTTATTAGCCTTTAATAATTGCCAAAAAAAAGTTATAAAAAATGAGAAAGCAATACTATAGAATGAAAGCAGCTCTTACTGAAGTACAATGCTAAAATTTTCAATACAAATCTTAAATAAAAGAGGTGCTAAAGAAAATTCTACTGTAATGTAACATAAGTCACTAGTTCATATTTAGAATTAGATGCAGAATCTGTTATTTAGTTTTTGTTAGAGAATTTGGCAAAGTATTAGTTTCTGATCATCTCTTCATTACTAATACCTGTTAATAAAGACACAGAGGAATCATATTATACTCTTCAGGTTTGCTGCAACTAGAATTCTTTAATGTTTATGTTCTAGAACCAATTGACAATTGCACAAGAGCCGAAGAAGTGTTTGTAAGGTGCACCCATGGGTGTGCAGTTCCTATGCCACTTGACTTCAGAATAAATTTAGTAATCTGTTTGTAATCTCTATCAAAATAGGTATGCTTTTATAAGCACCTGATTATTCATGACTGACACATTGCAAAAAAAGAAAATTTTCAAAATTTTGTTAATAAATACTATGCATGTGGCAGGTGGAGGTTGTATGTCAGCATTTTGTTGTTTTCTTTCTATGCAAGAGCTAGAAAACTGAAAAAGGTCAGGGAAGCATTACAAAGACTGCTTTCCCCACTGTTAGCATTGAGTCTCCATAGCCATCTAAGCTGCCTCTTAGCCTTTGATACATTTATCTTGCAAATATTTTAAAGCAATACTCAAAAAGCAACTGATTTGTTCCTACACAAAATAAACATTTATTTTTAACATTTCTAAAGCTAAGATTAGGAATTAACTTCTTATGAAGGGAATCTGTGGGGGAAGGAAAAGAATATAAGAACTGACCTTTGTAGAATTATTGAAACATTTGTTTCAAGTTATCTCAAGATAAAACCATTCGGAAAAAAAGAAAATCATAATCAAATTTTAACAGATAAACGAGAAGTATTTCAAGGTCTTGCTTCTATAGCAAATTAATCTGCTATAGTCTTTGGAAGCTCCAATATACACGTCTCTGCATATCAATACATTTTATAGTACTCTACTTTTTCAACCTCATTTGTCATCATTTAAAAATACTTAGCAGAAAATGTGCATATATCTATCTACATGTGTTAGTCCTACAGCATTTCATTAAATGCTCCAGACAGCATTCACAAACCATTTATCTCAAAGCCAGAGCATCTGTTCAGCATCTCGCAAACTGCTTCCCCTCGCCCCCTTCTTTAAACTTAAGAGGCTATATCCCGTGAATGTACACAATCTCACTTCTTCCTCAGCCGTCTATCTGCTCCAAGAAAATCAGAAGCCAATGCCAAAGTAAACTATACATTGAATTTATATCCTTGAAAAACACAGAACATAGGATCTATTCTTTATTTGTAAAGAAATACAGTGGGATTGAAAAAGTTGGGATTTTTTTCACATTTATACATGCTTGTAATATTCTAAGTCAAAATTTGAAAATCTTAAACAGAACATAAGCCCCAGATACTCCCTCTACTGTTTCTGCAGTTTCTTCATAAACCATTACTACCTTTAACACTGAAAACTGTGTTTCGTAGCACTGTGCATAGAATGATCATAGAATGATTTGGATTGGAAGGGACCTCAAGAATCATCTAGTTCTAACCTCCTGCCATGGCAGGGACACCTCCCACACTCCCTCTTTGAGTGTGATCTTCCAGCCAGTTTCTTATCCACTGAGTGGTCCATCCATCAAGTACATGTCTTTCCAACTTGGAGACCAGGATGTCATGCAGGACAGTGTCAAAGGCCTTGCACAAGTGCAGGTAGATGACATCAGTTGCTCTTCCCTTGTCAGCTGATTCTGTTACTCCATCGTTAAGGGCCACCAGATTTGTCAGGCAGGATTTTCCCTTGGTGAAGCCATGTTCGTTGTCACCAATCACCTCCACATTTTCCACGTGCTATAGCAGGGCCTTCAGAAGGATCTCCTTCATGATCTTGCCAGTTACAGAGGTGAGACTGACAGGCCTGTAGTTGCCTGCGTCTTCTTTTTTTCCTTTTTGGCAATGATGTTTGGTGGTGACGTCTCTCCTTTTCCAGTCAGTGGGCACTTTACAAGACTGCCATGACCTCTCAAATACAATGGAAAGTAGCCTAGCAACTTCATCTGCCAGTTCTCTCAGGACTCAGGGATGGATCTCATAGGGTCCCATGGACTTGTACACCTTCAGGTTCTTTAAATGGTCTTGAAGCTGATCTTCACTTACAGTGGGAGGATTTTCCTTCTCCCAGCCCCCACCTTTGGCTTCTACAACTTGGGCAGTGTGGCTAGAGCCCTTGCCAGTGAAGACTGAAGCAAAGTCACTGAGAACTTTTGCCTTCTCCATATCCTCCATGACCAGCTCTCTTGTTTCCTTCTGGAGAGTGCCCACATCTTCTCTAGCCATACTTTTATCACTGACATGTCTATAAACATTTTTCTTGTTACCCTTGATGTCCCTGACTAGATTTAATTCTATCTGGTCTTTAGCTTTTCTAACCTGATTCCTGACTGCTCGAACAACTTCCTTATATTCTTCTCATTCTGCCTGTCCTTTCTTCCACTTTCTATAAATTCTCTTTGTATCTGTCGGTGTGTCCAGGAGCTTCTTGTTCATCCACACAGGCCTCCGGACATTCTTGCCTGCCTTCCTCTTTTTTGGAATGCATTGCTCCTGGGCACAGAGGATGTGGTCTTTGAATATGGACCAGCTTTCTTGTGCCCCTCCCCTCTTCAGGGCTTCATCCCATGACGCTCCACTAAGCAGATCACTGAAGAAATCAAAGTCTACTCTCTTGAAGACCAGGGTGGTGAGCTTGCTGCACATTCTCCTTGTTGCCCTGAGAATTATGAATTCTAACACTTCATGGTCACTGCAGCCAAGGTACAAGTTTCTGTGCAATTCATTAAAACAAATGAAGCCACGTAAACATGAGTAACAAAAATTATATTAAAAGGATAGTGTTCAAAAAAAAGATTTGTAAGTAGATGTACGGCAAAGTTTTAGATAGCATAGCACTGATAAGACCAGTCTGTAAAATTTTTGTATTTGAAAGGTATTGGTTTATGCTGTAAAGTAGCACCCACTGGAAGAAGGAACAAAGTGGGGATACATCTCTATAAAAATAAGTACTCAAAGTATTAGCAACAAATATCCTTTCAAGTATCAAAACAAATGTATGTAGTTCATAAATATTATTAAGCATGAAGCAAAAGGATTAAGTAAAAACAGTGCCATAAAGTTTTACTTTATTTTGTAAAAAATCAATTAGATAGAGAGGATGAGAACTCGGTTGATTTAGGATAGAAAGTAATTTATAATACCGTACAAATAAGCATCAAAATATATGGGTATTAAAACCAAGACTTTCAAAGATAATATAAGCACAGATACTCATGCACAGAGATCCCAGGTGGTCAGGCAAACATCTGATCTGTTTACATGTACAGCTAGTGCAACAACCAGCATTTTTATTTATGTACAAACGATAAATCATAGACATAACTGCATGAGAGGAGGGGGCGGAGAGAATTCAAACAAAGGAAATAAGTCTGTAATACCCTTATTCTTACCAAGACAGGATGACAAAACAGTCAAGAGACCACTTCACAGACCAAACCAACAACTTGGATTATTATTATTGGTCACATTGGCAAGACACAAAATCAAGAGGTGGTATGCAAACATCAGCAAACTTATATAAGTAATGGGAAACAATTATGCAGATACTTAATGTTGAAACAGAGAGAAATAATGAGGTGACAGGCAACCCGCAAGCTAGACAGTAAGATATTGGATTTGGCAGAAATGCAAAGTATAAAGGAGAGAAATGCGTACAATTTTATTACTCTCCAAGAGTAACTAAATATTTGAGGTTTTCAATGAGACTATAAAGCAAATGTTGGAGCTAACTATCAACAACAGTGCTCCAGACTGGAGCAGGGGAACAGGATGAGGCAGAAGGAGCAGTAGAGACCAAATGCGATGGGCTGACCCCAGCCCCCAGTCCTCATCCGCCTGTGCTGGGAGGATAACGGAAATGAAGTCACTTCTTCCCTGTGTTGAGTCTGTTTTGCTCATGACATTAACTACTGAATTACCAAAGAAATTATCTCCCTGCCTCTGTCTCAAACCATGAACTTTTCCACCTTATTTTCTCCCCTTGTGCTCTTGAGGAAGGGAGTAGAAAAGCAGTGAGATGGGGGTTGGCCATGACCACCCCATCACAGTTGCCAAAATGGTAAGAGTAGCAGTTAGAGAGCGTTTCCCAACTGCAGTTAGGTACTGCATATGCTAGCTGTTTTGTTGAATCCCAGTGGAGGAAACAGGCTCTGTGATCTTCTCCATCCTTATTGGCCTACAAGATGAAGCACAAGCAGATGTAACACACAATATACACCCATTTCCCTTGCAGACAAGAAAGAACAAAGCAAAAAAAAAAAAAAAAACGCAAAAAAAACCCACAAGCAACTGACTTGTGCTCTGTCTCCATTAGGATTTTACAAGAAAGTCAATGCAAGTGAGTTGCCTTATTAAAGCCCGAAAGGGGGGAGGGGGTGGGAATAAAATAAATTGTAAAATTTATCTGTATTTCAGGCAATGAAGAAAGAGAAATGCAACATCAAAAACTGAAAGTAATTTTTTCTTCTTACAGGACTTAAAGGATAAATTTCTTCTCTGTATGGTATTGTAAGAAATCAGAAGTGAAAAGTATCCAGATTCATCATTTACACATGGACGAAAAGCCACTGCTCTTAACTGTTCTTTTCAATGCCTATTTTTCATCATGTCCAAGGAGTCTTTAATTACTCTGGCAGTAGGACAGTTAAAGATGCATCACAACTCATCAATAACAGTTTTCTTGAAACATGTGGTGTGACACTGATGTTGCTTCACCCTCTCTTCAGTAATTCCCAAAACAGTCTTCCCCATCCTTGCAAGTTTACAATCTTCAAAATTCATAAATCACATTCTCTCTCCCCCAACATACTTGTGTTAATTTTTTCCTCCTCATACATAGTTTATACCTCTTCAAATCAAACTCCACCCTCCCATTTTCGCTTTTCTTTGCTGAAGTGCCTTCTACTTATTTGCCAGTTAAAAGCTCTTCATATTACTCCCAATGTAAAATGTCAATCCAGCTCTCTCTTGCACAGAATAGAAACATCAGAGTAAGAAACCGCTAAATGGCACTGCCTTCTAAGCCTTCACCCAGCTAATGCCATTAATTCAACTTCAGGATATGACTTTCGGGAAGATTTTGATGCCTATTTAGCACTTATTCATGAATTCACTAAAAGACTTCTACATTGATAAGGACTAAGAAACATCACACTTTTCCTTAGCCATATTGTTGCACATATCTGTATACTCCTCACAGTTTTCACTATGTTTTGCTTATTTTGATAAGCATTGAATTTGATGTCTTAGCTTAGTGGCAAGGACACATCACTTCACAATAAATGAATTCCTTAACTAATTGGTTGTGAAAAGCCTTAGTTATTACTCAGTACTGAAAAGCAAAATTTTTGTCATTTAGCAGTTCCTTGCAGGTAAAAAATCATGCTAAGATTTAAACAACAGAAAAAGAAAAAAGAAATCCTTGAATAAAATATGCCTGCTGTGATGTACCAACATGGCAGATCAGTTTCCCGATCAAATTATTTTCTCTCATGTCCTTGCTCCCTGAAAAGCGGGCTTTATTTAAAGTGTGAAGCTTATAATTTTCAGCAGCAGGTTGGTCTTTGACTCCTGCAAATCCTTCTTCCCCCAAGCAAGCACCAGCCATCAAACCATCTCTATTTTGAGGGCACGCTGTGGTAACTTCTGTGTGTGAGTGTGCTCCTTCAGTTACTAGGATATGATTATCAGAGAAAGATAGAATGGTTTGGGTTGGAAGAGACCTTCAAGGTCATCTTAGTTCCACCTCCTCACCATGGGCAGGGACACCTTCCTCACTCAGTCTGGCCTTGAACAATTCCAGGGATGAGGCATCCACAGATTCTCTGAGCAACCTGTTCCAACGTCTCACCAGCCTCACAGAAAAGAATTTATTCCCAATATTTCATCTAAATCTACTCTCAGATTGAAAACATTATCCCTTATCCTACCACTACACTGCCTGACAAACAGTCTCTCTCCATCTTTCCTGTAGGCCCCCTTCAGGTACTAGAAGGCAGCAGCCTTCCAGTCTCCCCAGAGCCTTCTCTTTTCCAGGCTGAACAAGCCCAACTCTCATAGTCTGTCCTCACACACTGCCACATTAGTACAGAAAAGAAACAATATTAAAGAAATTATGAAGAAAAACTAGAAACGACATTAAGTTTTCTGATTTTAATGCCCTGCACTATCAGTTCCGTTTCATGCCTCAAGGAGCGTGCCTAGAACTAAATGTAAAGACACTATAATTCCACTTAAGATACATTACTTGATACATACACATAATATGCATTATCCTTATATCCTGATTTGCCTGTCAGTCAGCTGCTTTCATCTAAAAAAAACAATCAAATGTAATGTTATATCTATAACAACCCGAGTTCCTCAGAATTTCTTTAAATGGCTTCAATTCAGAGGTACTTTTCCACACATTTCACTTGTTTGCAGTATTACTCCATACACATGACTAAAATTGTGAAGACTTGTTTCAATTTCTTCACAGATTGTCAAAATGAAAGGGAAAAAAAAGTCTGGATGACCAGTTTCAACTTCACTGCATAGCTCACTACCAATACACCACAACTCAAATGTAAGTCGAGACTCTGAAATTACTACAAGACTAAAAATAACAACAACAAAAAACAACACAGAGGAAACGCCTCTGGAGAATGCAACCCACTGTATTATTATTTTTTTTTTATTTCCAATAGAGAATAAGAATTATTAAAATAACCAACCCCAAACAGGCAATTAAGCTACATCATGTAAATAAAGGCAGAGTACCCATTCAAAGAGAAACTCAGCCTAATGGGCTGCAATAGCTCATCAGTTTTGCGCATACACAGCAATTTCATATGATGAGAAGAGGTGTCCTGCCCTCCAGCCTGGACCTGATGATGCCAAAAGCAACACTCTACAGCAAGGTCACGTATCTGGAATTCCCCCATTTTCCACACCCACAGAGGTTAAGCAACAGTGAGACAGCTTGAAAAGGCAGCACAGAATAAGACCAAGCCAGGCAAGGTAAATTAAAGCAGCACCAGGTCAACCACAGACACCACAATTATTATCACAGTCACCACAACACTTCACTAGTACTCACACCTATGATACTACTGGCATGATACTATTATCAGTCATGACTCATCAATTCCATAACAAGAAAGAAAAAAACAAAGGAAAAAACCACTCATTTTTAAGAGGTATGCCAGTATTTGGAGCAAAGTTTATGAAGAAGTTTTGACTGAAAACCATGCCTCAGGCTATAAAGAGCTACAAAAGTTCTGTTCCCCTTATCAACATTTTACACATGAATAAACATGAAAAATATATCCTTTTGAAGTGTTTGAATTAGCAGTTTTCTCATACATAACACCAGCTTCCTGTGGATTTGTTTGTACTGATGCAAAGAAAGAAAACATGATGAGATACCAGTTTCTGAGGTATGATAATTTAAGTCTTTTCACTGTGGTGTTTCTTGTGATGGATCTTTAGCAAACACAGGCCTAAAGCACTCCAAAATCTTAGACAGAAAAATGTCAGAAACTGAAATTTGTAATGCAAGCTTGCAGCAGCTGTACAAAAGAGCATTTATCTTACGACGTGCTCCTCTGAACAGTCTCTTCCAGCAAAGCATTCAGAAAATGACATTTGATATGGTGCATCAGGCACGCTTACGAAAGGACACTGCTACTTGAACAGTAAGCTGCATTTAAGTAACTGAAAGGTACACGGAATAGTTTCTTATTTATTTGGGAATTAAGCAAGGCACTTGGTCATGAATTTGTAACATCAGTGTCTGTGAATGGATGGCTAAGATGAAAGCAACAACAGCTCTGAAATTCCCTTGTAAACCCATAAATATTCCATGGATGGTGGAACAGCAACTACAGAATGCTACTCAGTCACCCAAGGGCTGATGTGACTGCCCAAGAAGCAGCACACATTGGTCAGCATTCTGCCTGGAGAAAAAAAAAAAAAAAAGTATTTTCTAAGCAAAACTTCCCAAGAAACTTCCAATAGTATCAACTCCAGCATGACACTATCCAACTGGGATATCGAGTAACTGGGTACCATTCCCGCCTGCACAGCCTAAAGCCAGTAAGATGTTTCAGTGAGCAGCTGCTGCCAGAGCGGCAGGTGACACTGCCTAACCACACGGCATTCTGCACCTCCTGGGGAAAACTCAGTCCCATGAAGACACAGACACCTAACAAACACTTGCAACAACTTCACTGTATGAAATACAGGTGCAGAAAAGAGTTGAAATCGGTTCCGCTTCACCATCGCTGTAAACTGCTCTGATCTCACTTGGCTGAATAATGCATAAGCAGAGGTGCCTCCCTGCACATAAGTTCTGTTAAACCCATTTTTGTGGCAGACCTTCCAGGATGAAAGATCAGTGTTGGCCATTCTCTGACCACCCACAGGGCTATGACAACACAGCATCATCACCAGTACAATACCCAAACAGAACCGTCAAGCCAAGGAGTACTTAAATTTTTCAAAGACTGATTAAGTAGACATGCTTTGCTTTACCGAGAAGGTTACAAGCAGACAGAGATCAAATTATCCAGTTCTCTGTTGAGTAGTATTTATTTGGAAAAGAAATTAAAACAAAATTTGAAAATATGAAACATATTTTAAGACAGAGTTTTACAGAAAATGTGAGCACTGAGCATTTTCACAAGTCTTTGGTGCACTGTGCACTTGCTGGAACACACAGAAATGAGTTTAAGAAAAATTCAGAAGTGTCAGCCAAGACGACCCAAAAGATCACTGCTGCTGAAACACACGGGGCTTCTTCTCCCACCACACAAATATGTCCCATGTCATCCTCCATCTATGCATATCAGACTCCTGCATGTGCCAAACCAACACCCAAATTCATCAAAGAAACGATCCAGGTCTCACGTACACTTCTTGAGAGAGGCAAGGGGACAGCAAAGTTTGGTTTTGTCCCAGGTGAGGGAAATGAACTGACTCCTGGACTGGCCCAACAAGCACCAGAGCCAGGTCAAGATACAAGAGGAAGCCAAAGCTGTAACACATACATAGATAAGGTGTTTGTTGTTTTTTTTTTTTTCCCAGGGGAAAAAAGAAAATAAATAGTTAAAAGCAATTTCTTTCGAGTAGCCAAAAAGTCTTTCTCTAAAGACAGCTCAAAAAATAGCTTTGGTATTGTTTTCTCTTTGTTACCAACTGAAAAAAAAAAAATCTGCAAACTCCTTAAGGTGTTTTTTTTTCCCTCCTCCTAAGTGGCATTTAGATTTTAACTGAATGGGAAAAAAATATTTTTTGAGGAAGCATTCACATCCAGAGTGTCTTTAACATACTAATCATTCTTCCAAAAGCAACAGGGTTTAAAGTGGATTGAAAAGATACTTATTCCTATCAATTTAAGATGAAACTGAAAACAGAAATTAAGGTGGTCATTCTCTGAGTATGTGACAGCAGAAAATAAGAACTAACAATCTGCTGAGAATACCACTCCCAAGGATCGCCAACAGTTAAATAAAGGCTCTAAAGTTGTAATCATTACCATACATGACAGCAGACTATAATTGTTATTATAGACATTTCAGAAGAACAAATTATATGCCCTGGATTACTTGGAAGTAGTCTTAGAAGCATGGGAGGTTTATAAAATAGTTTCATTAGAACTTTTTTTTTCCTTTTTCTTTTTTTTTTTTTCGTTTTTGGTAACTGGAAGAATATTCTTTCCTCTATTTGGACCACTTTTTCTTAACACCAAAAAATAACTATTCCTGATGTGAAAATAACTTTCCTCAGAACACTGCTTTATGCAACAGTGACCTAAAGAATTGTCTTTTATTTCCGGATTTTATTCCTTTTTCAGGTGTAGAGCCTACACTTAAGGAGCTGTATATCCCTTGAATAAATGCACCACATGAATTAATAACCAGCTACTGACAACAGTTACCACTGGTAAGAGTTTTGAAAAACAATACAGAAATTTTAAATTGTGGTACCCGTACATTCAAAAGACAGCTCTAACACCAAATTGTTACCTCCACTTCAAAATATCACCTGCCCTGCACCTCTGAACTTCATACCTTACTTTGGTCGCAATTCACACTTCAGCCGAGAACAACCAGGAGTAATGTCTTTATCAATACAACTGCAGTACTATTTAGTAAACTTAGGTACTTGCTTAAGGGAAAAAAAAAAAAAAAAAAAAAAAAGGATAGAAACCTTGAAGTTGATTATTTCCATAGTTTTCAATCTGTGTTCAGACCACCAACTACACACAATTACGTGCAAGTGTAAAATAAAATCTTAAGCAATTTAACAAGTGTGGTACCTTAACACTGAATGCCCCGTAAAGCCCTGAATTTCACACAGGTGAAAAGGATAAAAAAAGGAACATCTACAGACAGCTACTTCTGAAATTTCTTCTGATTTTCCAGTCTGACTGTGATGTTGATCTTCCAAGCACACAAGCAGCCCTATAATCCATCTCTGTGATAGCCATAATAAATAACACACCACCACCTAAAGAGAACAGTCAAAATCCACAGATCCTACATATTCAAAAAATGTACTGAGAAATCTTATCCAAGAATATACATTAAAAACTTAAATTCAAAAATTCAGAATTCCTTTCCCTCCTAGATGCTGAAGCTCTCAGTTAAAACAGAAACAAGGGTTTTATAGTATGTGACAACTCTTGCCATGCTTCACCTCTTGCTAACAGCCCACCATTCCACAAGTGCCAAATACTATTCTCTCCCAAATACTTTAAATGATTAATACATTACGTGCAGAGTAATGGTTATAACCCGTACTTAGTTCAATGCTTGCTGCATCGCCATCAGGCATGATGGAGGCTAAGACGACTGAGAGGTCATCATATTTTCCACCTGAATTAGCTGTTTACAAAAAAAATAATAATAATAGCTAAACAAATAAATAAAGCTTTCCCTATAAACCCTTGCCTCTCAAAATATATTAGCAGCTCAATTGGTTTTATACTCCAGTACACACCATCTTTCTTCTAAAGGGAAATACTTTTGAGATGGATGGAAACAACCCTGTCTATTCTAAAAATCACTCATGGTAGAATAGTAGCTTTTTTTTTTACTGTTTTGAAAGAAATAATTGGTCTGAGTGTTCTGCAATGGAAAGAATAGCAAGGAGAAAGACTGCATATAAACTAGGGCTATTGTTTTCGGGAAAACTTGAAGTTCAGAGCTATTAATGGGGTTTAGTGGTTTTTCTTGTTCTTTGAGGGATTTTTGTTTTATTCTCAGAAAACAGCTCGGTTTATGAAGATCAGCATTTTTCCTATTGACACTACACTTTCCAATTCATAAAAATTCGAAACAACTCTTTTGGTTGCAAATGCCTAGTATATACATGCTAATGCTATTTAAACCAGGGGAAGGTTATGGAGCAGACTGCCTTGAGTACACAGGAACAGGTGATCAGGCCCAGTCAGCTTGGGTTCATGAGGGGCAGGTCCTGCTTGATCAACCTGATCTGCTTCTATGACAAGGTGACGTGCTTAGTGGGAAAAGCTGTAGAGCTGGACTTCAGTAAGGCCTTTGACACTGTTTGCCAAAGCATGCAGCCGGTTGAACATGAGCCAGCAGTGTGCCCAAGTGGCCAACGGCATCCTGGCCTGGCTCAGGAATGGTGTTGCCAGCAGGAGCAGGGAGGTGATCATGCCCCTGTGCTGGGCTTTGGTGAGGCCTCATCTTGAGTATTGTGTCCAGTCTTGGGCCCCTCATGACAAGAGGGACACTGAGGTGCTGGAGAGGGTACAGTACAGAGGCGGGCTACCAAGCTGGTAAAGGATTTGGAGCATGTGTCGTATGAGGAACGGTTGAGGAATCTGGGGCTGTTCAGCCTGGAGGAGACTGAGGGGAGACCTTATCGCTCTCTCTACAACTACCTGAAAGGAAGTTGTACCAAGGTGGGGTCAGTATCTTCTCCCCAGTGGCGAGCGACAGGACAGGAGGAAATGGCCTCAGGTTGTGCCAGGGGAAGTTTAGCTTGGATATTAGGAAAAATATCTTCATGGAAAGGGTTGTTAAGCATTGGAACAGGCTGCCCAAGGAAGTGGTTGAGTCACTATTCCTGGAAGTATTTAAAGGATGTGTAGATATACTGCTTGAGAGCCATGGTTTAGTGGTAGACCTGGCAGCGTTAGATTAACAGTTGGACTCGATCTTAAAAGTCTTCTCCAACCTAGACAATTCTATGATTCTAAATCCTTCTTTATTTCAAATAGTGAAGTTCACAATGCCAAAATACACTAAGCACATTCATCAACCCTGTAAAACGTTCCTCTACCTGCACGAGGTTACGCAAATGCTTGACATCAACTAATGTGATTAACAGAGTTCTAAAAACTGCAAAGCTGAGAAACCTACCAAAAGATGTACAGTGTGTCCAATGAGAACCTAGTCTCAGTTTCAGACAACTTGTGTACTTTTAACACTAATATTCATTAGTCACAATATTGTACTTAATTATCAGGATTACAAATTGAACCCATGTTCCAAATGTAATTTCATGCAAATTTCTTCTGTGATTGAGCTAGTTCACATTTTGGCTTCTCCAATGACACAGTACAGATACCGGAGTACCAAGTCATCCAAGGAGCTATTTAATTTTCCTTTCTTTTTTTTTAAACTACAATTAAGCTTTTAAAGAAAGTTTATTGCACTTGCGCTTCCTACGGGAATGTATAATTTAACCTGAACTAAGAGTATAATTTCAGTCTCTAAAACTCTTCTTTCAAAAATAGAATTTGCTGAAATCATAAAGGAAATCTGAGGTTGTTGACAACCAACAATCACAATACTGCCTTCAAATGTTCTGAAAGTCCAAATAAGACACTGAGTCAAATGTCAAGAAGCAAGTCAGAAAGTGAAGAAAAATTAATCATATAGTATTGTCTTCAAACACCAAACACTTTTAAAAGTTGTATGCTTTCATAAAGGGAATATCAAACAAATTTAGAAAAGAAGTCCAACTGTTAATTATATCAAATTTTCTTAAAACATGGGTTTTTTTTAAAAAAAGATAAAATATTTATTTCCTCTTTTGCTTTACCTATCAATCCTTCTGTCACTGATCAAGGACTAACCAGAATCTACCCGATACAAAATGGAAATCCACAACAAACATGGAAAGAAAAAGGAATTTAGACTCCTTCCAACAAAAACACATAAATAAAGGGAATAAAACCTGTACATTGTTAGCTGACAGGTTCTTTTCTGACATGCAGAAGACACGACTTCTCCTGACACTTATGTACATAAGAGACATGTCAACAGGGAAAAACTATGACAGTAGATAGCAGAACACTTACGACTCTGGTAAGACACAATTATCAAGCACTCAGTTCCAGAATTCAAAGTTTTAGCTAATCACAAGCTGAATCTTTCTTACTGCAATTTAAGATTATTGCTTAACCTATCAGTAGACAACATGAAGACGAGGTTACTACCTTCTCCTCACCAACTTTTTACTTTTTTAAAAACTTCCATTTCCTTTTTTCTCTCCTGTAGAAAAGACCATCCTAATTTCTTCAGTCTTTCCAGAAAGTATATGCTACTATCTAGTCCTCTGTCATTTCTGCTGCTTTCCAAGAATAGGAATTCTCCTTCCACACTCCAAACTAAATACAAGTACCTACTCTTCTAACTGCACTAAGAAAAAAAAAAAAATAATATTTTATATACTTTTATTCAGAATATCCTACACAAAGCAATCACAGTATCTGCCTTTTTAACAAATGCTGAACAATGTGGACTCATATTTAATTAGTAATTCACAACAACCAGAAAAACCATTTGTGCTATCTTCTACTTCATCTTGCACTCATGCTGCTTCCACCCAAGTGTAGTTGCAAGCCTGCACAGTTTCACCAAATCAGTTATCTTTCACTGTTCAATTCTTCTTCATTAGCACTACCCCAAACCATCATAATTATTTTGAACACTGTAGTAGCCTCAAACAGGTTCGCTCACAGGCTTGGTAACCTGGATATCCTGAGCAACTTCAAAGGATGCTTGTTGTTCCATCATTCATGGCACTAATGAAAATGCTAAGAATGACTGGACGCTATCAGTATTTTCTTCCCTAAGCTTAATAGAGTAAGTGGCATAAGTGAAGACGTGTGGGGGATCTACTGCTTCACATTCTTCTAATAAACTAGTAAATTTGCACTTCACTAAATACCATGGAACGCCTTTCTCCATGCTCCCCAGCGTGTGTTCCTTTGCTCACAACCACACAAAATACACAGTGGTGTTGAGAGGTGGCTAAGGAGCTGATGATCATGAGCTCTGCTGGACAGAAGACACGTTGTTTCAATGCCTTCCCCCTAAGCTGCTCAGGTCAGCAGCAGGAGCAGCTACTCCCCGGCACATGGGGATCAGCAAGGATGCCCATCCTTGGGGCACTCATGGGCAACTCCATCCAGGCCAGCCAGGCAGCCCATGAGTCCTGTGCGTCACCCTCCCAGCTCTAAGACACAACCTTCCTCACGCCCCTCCTGGTGCTTTCTCAGTTCAAAATGCTGGGGGTAGGAAATCATGGAGGAGGGGCCTGCTCTTCAAGAGCTTCTGTAGCACAATGCCAAGGCCATCGATGCCCACTTCAGGCCAGCCTTTTGGAAGGAGAAGTCATGCAGAAATGCTGGCAGACTACGTAAGGCATGAAGTGGAGGAGCGCAGCATGCAGACTCTGCTGGCCAAGGCAGTGCCCAGGACTGCACCTCAAGGACTTGGGGGTCAGGTACCACCAGGCCAGCACAGAGAGCTGCACAGCCAGGAGCCGTGAGCGAACAAGGAGGTCAGTTGGCAGCATAGACACACCAGGTTTTCTTTAGGAGCATCTTACTCAACTACAGGCAACAGTATGAAAGTGAAGAAACCTACAGCTCTGGAAAATGCTTGCTCCTATTAAAGCAAAGTTTACTCTAACACAGCTTTTTCCGTGTTGAGCGTCAATCCACCAAGCAAAAATTAGAGACTAACAACAGAAATTACTCTACACATATTCCCATGATTTCCCTTATATAAGAATCAAATCTTTGGGTTTGGGGTTTTTTTGGTTGCCCAGTTTGGAAAAAGCTGCTAGTAACCGAGTACACGGCTCAAGACAGAAAATAGGGAGTGGAAAAGGACTCCAGTGACAATAAATGCAAACAGCCATTGTGACTCTACACATGTGCAATCTCAATTTTCCCCCATTCCCTTCTCCAATGTTCTCATTATTAAAGGCAACAGAAATAAATAAATAAGCAAGCCCAGAGATTTAGGGTCCCAGAGCAGCAATTAGGTTGTAGAGTTTGGGTTGGTATAACTGCTTTGTCTGAATAAAAAGCAAACAAAAAAATCCAACTTAAATAACTTCAGAGCCAAAAATAATTTTTCAAGTCTGTACAGTTAATAAAACACACTAATTTCTCTCAATGTCAGGTACTAATTACCAAATTATCTCTAAATCTACTAAGAAACTTATTGAAATAACACTAATACATTGAGAGATGCAAGATATATTTTGAAAGCAAGTACTTTTTTTCTTTAATATAATCAAGCATTTTTGTAATATGTCATATAGCAATGGCGAGGCGAGGCTTACAGCAACCGTACGGCTCAGTCATTTAGCATAACAGGAATTAAGGCAGTGCAGGTGGCTATGGAAGTACTCAACGATGTTTAATTTTAATAAAACAGTCTGAACAATGTGTGATAAAATCAGCATATAAATTGATGCATATTGCTAGAATTATCAAGAGAAATGCCTTGCTCTTGCAAGGCTCAATAGTTCCACACAAAAGGCACCTTCAGAGATTGTGGGTGTACAGGAATATAGGAGGGTGAAGCCAATAGAAGCAAAAGAAAGCATATATCGAACGCACGTCATGCATCTATGTAATACCAGACACCTGTAGTCTACCTAAAACAATAACTCCAAAATCTGTCCTTAATTTTACCTTTCCTTTCTGCCAGATTTTATTCACTTCTGTGTGTCTCATAGCAACCAATCAATTGTCATAGTTTATTTTTGGAATTTATATTCACAGAATATATTATCTTTTTGGCAAATTAGCATTTGCTTGAGAATGCTAACGTTTTCATATTACATGATTGCAAATGAAGCAACAGTTTCCATGAAAAAAAGGAGTCATAATGCTAACTAAACCATGATACTTGAGTTCAAAATCACAGATAGGCATAACTTTTGGAAAGGAGAACTACCAACAGACCATAATTTTTAATATCTGCCACAGTTTCTCCTTTACTTCAAAGGTCAGCAAGCACATTTGCTACTCCGAGTGATCAGTGCCTTACTGTCTTTATAAGGTACAATTACTTGGACAGCTATTTATCATCTCTAACAATTAAAAAAATTGCTCCCATCTTCAAAGAAGCAAAAGGTTATAAGGTTTCACCTCCAGTCAAAGCCTTAAAAATTTGATTACTTACTCCAGACTATTAGGGGCATCACGTTGGTATGATAAGAGGATTCCATACTGATAAATCACATTACTATTGAAAGTGCCATACTGCCAGAGAGACTTACTTTCAGCAGCACACTGTAAAATTTCCATTCGTGTAATAATGAGTCATATAACAACACTCTTACTCTTTCATTTTGAACTGAACACACACGCACCTGCAGCACCCAAAATAATGAAAAGCTCTGGAGAAATCTTACGAAACCTCCAAACACCTACTGTCCCACCAGATTCAACTGAAACCATCTTCACATTCCACGAATCATTTTGAGAGTTGTGTAATTAAGCTGAGGAAGGAACAAGACAATAACATACATACCTATGCACAATTACATAGGCTGTCACTTCAATATTGCTCTGAATTACTTTTGAGAGTTAGACAACGTAATAGACAAATTTAATACTACACAATTTCCTGTCATGTTTATTAATTTCTATTCAGGACCATTCATCACTATGAGTAGGTAAAAAATTCTTCAGCATGTTTAACCCCTATTCTGCTAGCTGCTTCACACTCCTATGGCAAGAACCTTATTGTCCAGACCAAAACAAAGAGAGAGAAAAAATTTTTTTAAAAAATGAACATCAAAGAGCAAAGAAGCTAACATACAAATATAGCTCTCATCATCCTGAAACTCTTCATAAAAAAAATGACATCAAATATGCTTGTGGAAAAACATATCAGAAAATCAGATGGTACATCAGAGATGAAAATTAATATAAATATGTGAAAGCATTGCTAGACACAAAAAAAACCCTCACACTTTGTCAGAAAGGCAAACATCTGGCTGCAGATAAGCTATCAGAGTTCTACAGGACCAGCCCTAATATACATCATAATACAAAAAGCAGTAATATTCTGCAAGACTTGTTGCAATACAACCCTGGGAGACATCTCAAAGTAGCAGAGAACGAGAGAATAATAACCAAAGAAGGGACATCAAAGTAAAGGAGAGTAACGGCTGAAATACAGTTGTAAAACGTGAAATGTTAGGAATTTAAAGACTTCGGATGTATGACTCTAACAGCTGAAAAGACAGAGAAGCAGGAGAAGAGGGGTTCAAGAGAGATATAGTTATAGTTCAAGTAGGGCTAAGCTGTGTACAATCCCACCAAGTACAGCTACACATTATGGGTGGTGGCAAGACGATGCTACATGATCCTGAAGTCCTATTAAAATAGAGCTCTAAGTACATTAAACACATTGGCACACATTTGGTGAGGATTTTTTTCCCAAAACAACATGTCCTTGGAACCTTATTTGAAGAGTTCCAGGATACGTTTTTCTTAGACACAGTTCTTTCCCACTTTAGAAAGCAAAAACCTTCCACGTTTAGGCTACTAGTTCCTGAACAGGACTGCTGTTGTGGCAAATATCTGGCAATATAATCCTTTGGTAGATAGCATCAGTTTAGTGACTTCAATATGCTTAAGACCAGTATCTACATCACAAAAAAAACTATTACTTTAATTTCAGTAGAGACGTCATTAAGCGAATAAACAATAAAACCAAAATACTTAAGGGTTTTTGTTTCACGTTAGAAGACACAAAAGCAACACATAAAGACTAGATTGGGAACAACTCTTCCAGTCCTTATCTGTGAACAGCTAGATAATTAGGCCTCCAGACTATGAAAAACTCCAAATATTTCATGAACAGTGAAAATAACCTTAAAAAAAAAAACCAACCACAACAAACAAGCTTTTTTCAGGGCTCTTCTTGACCTTCCCAAAGGAAGGACTGAATGAAGAAGAGCGCACATATTAAGATCGATGTAGGTTTTCTGAAGGTCTCTATCTTTCCGAGTCCTTGCAGAAAGGCTGCAGAAGTAATCATTAAAGGGATGATAAGCTTGCTTTGCAGCATCTAATTTAGAGATTTTATTTTTTATTATTTTTTCTTCTCACTAAATTGTTTCTAGTAGTCCTATGAGTCTGATCTGCTTCTTCAGATACAGATAAGCAAAACCTGTAACATTCCTGTGGATTTTTCTGAGGCACATGTGCAAGTGAAAAAAAAAAAAATTACTTATTCCACTTCTAGCTTCAATTCAGGAAGAAAAAAACCCACCCAATTTCCTATCTTGCATATTAACTGAAGTTACGTATTTCTTTAAAGGGCTTAGTTATAGAGAACATATAAATGGAAGGTATGGATATCTTACAAAGGAGAAGGGGAAATATAAAATTTTTTACATGGTTGAAATAAAATCACAAGGACTCCCAGTTTGCCTCTCTAGTGTCCTATATTTCACACAAAAATTCAGAGTGCAGAGGGGCAGAAGAAAAAAAAAAATGGCCTACTAAGTAGAACAGGCTACAACAGAGGGCAAAGAATAGGAGTTAAATGATCGAAGAGAAACTGTCACTGCATTTAGAAATAATTCTGAGTATTAGGTGGTTGAATAATAAATCTGAGATTTTGGAAAAGACTGTCCACTCTTTTAGGTGCGAAGGGAAAACAACACAAGGAAGAGCCTTTTCTCACATGCTTGATGTAGCTGTGATGTGCAGTATTAAATAAATGTTACAAAGCAAACTGGCATGCTACGGTATGGTAATTTTCCTTTAAAATGTGTATTTTTAAAATTCTTGACATAAGATACTATAATAAATCAGATTTTGAAGAACTGTCTGTTTTCTGGGCTTGAGGGCTGTGGGTGTAAGGGGAATGAGGCGGGGTTGTTTGTTGAAAGTTCTTCAAATAAAATACGTCTTACACCCACCCATATTCACAAGAAATCCCCATATATAGCTTTGGATGAGGGTAGGGGGTGATGAAACCTCATTTTTCATTCCTCCAACATCAACCAGTCATACTGAAACACTACTAACCCTTTAAAATATCATTCACCTTCTATGGAGAAAGAAAATCTCAGCAACCCTGAGTCCAGCACTAACAGTGAAATACACAAGAACTGCAGTTGGGAGAAGAAGACAGCCCAGGCCAGCAAATACAGTTCTGGCACCCTTAATTCTGTTTGTCACCAGACCTTTGTCTGTTAAGTGACCTCTCTCACTAATTTGTAGATTCCCTTTTTGTGAGGTGGAGATAAAATCTCTTCCATCACTGCAAAGTATCAGTTTTATTTTCCATCTTCTCCCTGCTCTCCAACACGTACATTTTGATGCCATTTTTGCCACGTAACCTCAGAAATGTGGCAAAACATGATTCAACTTGCACAGCTCCTTTCTGGTTCATACAAATTGCACCAGATCTCTTACAAAACGATTTTGTCCACGCACACTGCTTCCCTAATACAGCCTGCTCAATACACAGTGCTTTGCTTGGGAAGGCAATATGGCACTGAACTGGGACCTATGTATTAACCTTAAATAAATCAAATTAATAATATCTCTGAAAAAAATTCATTTTGGAGGAAAGCAAGAAAATATTAGCCTGTATCCATCCCAACCACACAGGGCAAAAAGACTACTCGCATGAAACTTTAAGCTGTTTTTCCCTCCCTGCTGAATTTCAACTCTCTCTTAAAAATATCTAAGAATTCGCCCTCTTAAGAATATCTAAGAAATTGCACCTCCCTGGAAAGCAGAGGCAGAATGACACCAACAAGGGCTGGCAATAATGCACTGAAAGCAACTTGTATTTCATGACACTCCCCGTTGATCAAGTCTATAAAAACTTTGAATCTAACAGAAGAACCAATTACAACTTGATTTTATGAGTGGATAAAGTCTTTTTGCAAAACCAGCAAAACTAAGAACCTGTGAAATTACCACTTGTGAGAAAACTCAATTCTTATCCAGCACAAATACCCTCCAGACTACTACAAATGATACTGAATGCAAAGAGCCATGTATTTTTTTACTTCTTCATGCAATTTAGTGCTTCCAGTTGACCAATCAATATGTTTTAATAAGTTAGGAAACCAGACAAATCCTTCAAAACATGCATGAACACATCTAAAAGAAAAGAGCTGCTTGAGCTCATATGTTACTGAGCAGACTTACTAGAGAACCATCTCCAGTGAGCTAGCGCTCAGCTTGGTAGTTCTACACTTAAGATACTTTCTAATAGTTTCCCACGTTTTAAGCAGGCATCCTCTCTCGTTTGCGCAACTCAGCTTAAAAATACTTACTTAGAAAAATGAATTATATGAGAACTGAGTGGATATGCTCTTTCTGCACCTAGAAACTACAGTCTAAATCTAGGAAGAAACTGAGTAATGGGAAGAACGTGTATTGAAACAAAGAGACAAAAAGTTCTTTAGGAACATCGCATAACTTAGAAAAGACACTACGTTTTTGAAGGCTTAAAGGGAGATGCCCAAGATATATATAAATGAGCCAACTACACTGTGCACAGCTTCCTAGAACCTGGCTAGCAGACTCCTCTCCTTGATAGCATTAGTAGTGCTGAGATTGAAGATCTCTCTGACATTCCTAACTTCAGGACCTGTCTGTCGCTGCCTAAATTTTCAACAAGATGCAGAAGAATCTCATGAAGAGAAAAACAGTATCCAGATTTTTCCCCCCCTAAACTCCTTATAAGACTATCAAATCAAAGCTTCCGTGTAGCAGAAATGGATGCAAAAACATGGTTGTCCATTTCCAGCCAGACAGCCTGTCAACACTTTTGAGGGTTTTTTAAATAGAATATTTTTGTCTGAATCAAAATTCACACCTTAAATGAATGAAAAACAAAGCTGAATGTTGCTTTCCTGCTTTCCAGTGCAGAAAGAGGAAGGAAAGGCAAAAAGAGAATGCTTTTAAATGCACTTTAAAAATTAATTTTGTTTCAATTACATCTTGTTGCCATAAAAATATACTTTAATTAGTTCTAGACAAAACCCAGTACTCTTGCCTATATAAAGATGCTAATCAGCAATTCACACTTTTGTGATTACTCAACAAGATTTCCACTAATTTGAAGATACCACAAACTATGCAACTTACCACTCGGAAAATAAATGAAAGTGCATTTCCTAACATGAATGCAGCCTCAGTTACCTTCTGAGCTTGTACTTCAAAAATCGCCAATCCAAGATGCTGCAGCTGTTATGCAAATTAACAACCACTAAATCCAAAAAGGCTCCACACCTTTTCAGAAAGTGTTATCTGAACAACAGTCCTGCCATAATCCAGGTTTCCTCTAAAAGCCTCAGCCAGGCTTTTCAGCAACATTGTGACTACAAGCTAGTTCCCAGTACACCTCTTCCAGTTGTCACTAAGCCGTAAGGCATGACACCGAGAATATTCAGGTCCAGAAACAACCATAGTTTTAATAGTAATTTTCATGCCTATTGTTGGGGAAAAAAAGCAGAAGTTGCAGGAAGGTACCTAGAGGGGCAGCCTCACAAGCAACTTTAAAGGTATTTTTAATATCATTTGATCCACCTATGGAACCATTTGTGGATCTCCTGGTAAGATCAAAATACTAATTATCATGCTATTGCCTCTGCTTCCCAAAAGTACTTTAGAACCAGCTACTTTGTCTCCAAGTCATGCCAGGATACAGTTGGAGAATGCAGCAGGCAGGAGCTTCTGCAAGTATCTCTCACATTCTTTCATGAAACATTAAAAGAACATAATAATTGTGACACTGGTTGTTTGGGAGTTTTAAGGAACAGTACTAGAAGAGGAATAATCTTTTCTCACATTCACTCTTTCAGCAAGCAGATAAGGAACTTCACAAGCCACACTTTACAACTAAACTCTTGTGCTGGGAGTCCTATCATTCATTAATTCATCCAGCACTTGTTTGAATCCAGCTATGCCTTCATCTGCTAAAAAAAAAAAAAAGAATAAAACATTATATGCAAATACACATTTCATCCTTCATTATGATGTGCTGCTTGTTTTCAGTGTCTCACTCTCCTGCTGGTGTTCATATATATTGTTTGGTTCATGGTTGTATGTAAGTAATGACTCTACACTACCTGACGTTTTTCAAAAATCACTGCATCTGAATAAAGGTAGGACAAGAGCCAAGACTCTTTATCCCTTTTCCATTCTTTACTCTGCTTATCTTTTTAAGTGTGTTATATCCTTTCAGACAATACTCAGTACAGTCCTGATCATGTGAAAGCACCATTCATTTATATAACTACTTTGATAAAGAACATACCATCAAACTGAGCCTACCACCTCACCACATTCACCTTAACCACATAATACATAATAACAGAAAATCTGTGAAAACAAATGCTATGGAAAAAGGTTTACAGACTACTGTAAATAGATCTGTAATAACAATATATATGCCAGTTTATGTCTGGAAAAGTAATTCTGCTAAAACTGAGTTGGACTGGAAGATGACGCCACCCACGCAAGCATTGGTCATAGATATATTGACATGCATAGAATTAAATTGCCTAGGGCACAGGAGTGCCAGCAATTTCAAGGTTCTCTCCCTTCTATCCAGCAAAAGAAGTTAGAAGACTGTCTCTTATTGCATCAGCTATGCATTGGGCAAAGTCCACATGGAGCACAAGACTGCAATTTTCTTGTAGCCTACAAATGCTTTCCATTTTCTTACTCAATAACATTCGCAGTAACACAGTATTTTACTATTCTTCAGGCATCTGTTACAGTGAAAAAAAGACTTATTCCACAGTTTGGATAACTAAGATCATTGTGCCTCACACACCTTAATATTTTGTCATCCAGCCACTCAATGTGGCAATTCTCTGGAATAAGCTTCAGGTTTAATCATCCTAAATAACTTTATTTTACATAGCAATTTTTTATTCCCAGAATCCACACCATTTCACAAAACATTTCTGTTGTGGAACACAGTCACAGGACACGCTTTGGAAATCCTACCGATAACTTTTCCCACTGCGAAGACGGGTTCTTTTTTCCTACTTCCCACTCTAACCCTTTTCAAGGGCTACCACCAGACTTGTCACCTTGCAGTGTCAGCAATGCTCAGGATGACAGCTGATACACACATCGGAGTCTTTTCAGATGGATGGAACATAATTTACTGCTGCCAGTGACTCCTCTGCAATGGACAGTAGCTGCTATGAGGACTTGCCACAGCCATAGATGTTCTTGCACAGAAAAGTTCCTCTACTGTCTATACATGGTTCAGAGAACGCATTCAGCTTCTCTGTAATAAAGTCACCTGGAATGTTCTTTTTAATCATTCAGTATCTGCTTTCCCCAATAATCCCCTCCAAGCTCTTAGTTTCAGACATCTCACAAAAAAATCGGGGCTTTAATTAAACTCTAAGCTTTTAGCAAGTTTCTACTAAAAAAAAAAAAAATCTGCGTCGGACAGATGCATTGCAACATTGCATTTAATGTTCCAGGGTTTGTACTCTTCCCTGTTTTCCTCATTGGTACATAATTCACACTCCTAATACATTTGATAAAAAAATAAGACCTTCAGCACCACCAATAACCTCATTCTCCAATTATGGCCAACAAAGCTTCAATTCACAATTCAAGCCCTCTACCAGGCTGTCAGCTTTCTTCCCAGCTTAATTCTCTGCTTCTGAAATTAACAGAAAACCTGACATCATCATTGTATGCACACACATACCTATGATATATCAAACACCACACTTGGCAACAGCAATTCTCTTCATCTTATTGTAAATAGAAAGACAGGAGAGTAAATAGTTTTCACCACATTTTGCTAACACTTATGAATCTGATTTCAAGAGTATTAAGCAATTGCCTGTCCTTGCCATTGCAGGACTATAAATCCAACAGTTCTGTAACATTAGTAATGACTTTCACAAATTATAGAACATCATCCAGTCTTCAACACTACAAGAAGTTTATGAACAACTTTATGGAACAATTTAAGGTCCACTTATTTTTTCAATCAGCTTACACAAACACTCCTTTGCACACATGTGGAAAACTAAACTGAAGACACACAGCACCGAGGTGTCCAAGCTGGAAGACAAATTAAGT
The DNA here is from genome assembly GCA_020746105.1 of Trogon surrucura. Taxonomy (NCBI): domain Eukaryota; kingdom Metazoa; phylum Chordata; class Aves; order Trogoniformes; family Trogonidae; genus Trogon; species Trogon surrucura. Next base: position 61,374,954 of record CM036618.1, read on the forward strand.
AGACCCAAGTTGCTTCTTTCTTAGTCAAGAAAAACTTGTACGCCAGTGAGCAAGGCAGCACTGCAAGTGTCACAAAGGCATCTGATTAAGCTGGGATGACAGTTTCACAATTTTTGAGATGGAGTGAATGACACTTTTCCTTAAATACCCAGTGCCTTGTCACATCTTCTGGAAGAAATTTAGAAGGCTGTACCTAAGCATGTATTTGGAGCGGTTTATTTTCATTGGGTGATCTTCAACATCTTCACACTCTCTTCAAATAACTGAAGATACATCCTGCTTCAGCCCACTTGCCTTTTTTTTTTTAATAAAAAAATAATGAATCAAGTTCTGGATTACAGCAACTATCTTCCCATATTTCTCATCCCTCTTGCACAGATGATGCAGGAAGTTCTCTCTATTACAACAGTAAAAAAAAAAACAAAACCAAACCTGTTTTCCTCAAATAAACCAGAAGACTAAAATGAGAAAAGCCTCAAGCAAACTACGCATATGACACATTACGACCACTCTAAGGTGGCTTCTAAGTACAAGCCACTTATTCTTATTATTATATGACCAAACTTAGTAACGTTTATATCAAATCTTTGAAGAGTGCTATGGTACAGCAAGTGCTTATGAGACAAGAAAGAGTCATAGAATCATAGAATTGTTTAGGTTAGAAAAACCCTTTAAGTCCAAACTAAAACTGCTAAATCCACCACTAAACCACGTCCCTTAGCATCACATTTACACATCTTTAATACACCTCCAGGAATTGTGATTGAGGCACTTCCCTGGGCAGCCCATTCCAACGCTTAACAACCCTTTCCAGGAAGAATTTTTCCTTTCTATCCAATCTAAAACTCCCCTTGAAGCCATTTGCTCTTGTCCTATTGCTTGTTACTTGGGAGAAGAGGCCAACCCCCACCTCCTTACAGGTAGCTGTAGAGAGCAATAATGTCTCCTCTGAGCCTCTTCTTCTCCAAACAGAACAACCTCAGTTCCCACAGCTGCTCCTCACGAGACTTGTGCTCTAGACCCTTCACCAGCTTCATTGTTCTTCTATGCACGTGCAAATCCTGCTGTGAAAAAGGCTCATGCTTAAAATTTTTCTTCACTCTTGGAATAACTGCAACCCACTCTACTACATTTAATTTCTTATATCATCTATTACATAGACTTTCTGAAAAACTTGTCTTGAAGAGGCAGCAGGAACAAAACACATTTACTCTCTCTTTTGGGACAATTAGGGCAAATAACTACAGTATGCATTCTAATTGTTATTTCTGCATGTTTTCAAAGGGTTTCCTAGAAATTGTCCCAGAGAGTAAACAGCACTATTATCTGGATTTTAAAAAGTTAGAAAAATCCATGATTTACGTCTAAGCTAACAAATAGTGTCAGGATATATATCTTTCTACCTGTTTTGCAGGTTTAAGCAAGAAACAGTACTTTGGTATCAAAACCACGCATAATTTTCCTACATTTTAGGTTTTGGATTTATTCCATGAAGTTTTATTTGGTTGTTCACTGTAGTTCTACCGAGGTGAAACTATCTTTGCTTTACATAATCATTGACAGAGTGTTTCAAACACTGAGTATTTTAGAAAACATTTCAAGATATTTTTTTTTTAAATATTGAAGAAAAACACATAACAAATGCAATCTATTTAGGATTGGCAGCATTGTTATTATGTAATTACGGGTCTAAAATGTTAGTTGCCATAACAACTTGGTACAGTTCTACATCCATTATAAATCCTTTGCTCTCTTTATATGTATGCTTATTTTTAACCCTCACTTCCTCCTGATGCATTTTTTGCTAGGCAACCTCATTAGCTAAACTCCTACTGTGTCAGATTGGCAGATACAAGTGCAGGCATTACCACAGTCAAACAAACATATTATCTTCACACAAGTGGCCAGATGTGCCATATATCTTATAAATGTGGGTTTGCACCTCCTTTAATTATGTTCTCATCTCTTGGATCACAAGAAATCTCCTATTTCTCTAACCCTTAATAAAGTGCTTGGAGACTTGAAATTACTATATTGTGCCAGTTAACGCCACAATGCACTGCAATTTATGTCTGCTCTTAATACAATATGGCAAGTCATAAACCTCAAAAACAATAAAATAAAATTATGCCTACCTTCTGCTATTTTACAAACTTGTACTATATCTCAGGATAGATTAAGTGTTTGAAAATTATTTATTTTACAGCTATATTTAAATTTCAAAAAAACCTAAATATTTAAGAGAATTTGAACAAACCTACTCTTCCCTCCTCTCTCTCTCTCTCTCTCTCATAAATCTCTAATATTGACACGCATGCTACTTATTTGTAGAATTTTCATTATAATGAAATGCCATAACAATAATAAAACTGTTGCCCCAGGAAACTGTATATAAATTAACACCGTCAACATGAGAAATCCATCAGAAAAATTGTGCTAAAGTTGTGATTATTAAAAAAAAAAAACTGGCATAAAACGAAAATGTTTTGTCTGAGTTACGTTTATTGTGATCAATAGTGCCTGCATCAGATAGGAAAAATAACACAGGAATGACAGTAGCTGTGCAACACCTGGGAATGTTTTTTTCCAATGATCTTCTAGTTTTGTTCTTAACAGAAATCTAGACAAAACCAATTATGCTTCTATATATACACAGATCACAACAATAAAAGAGATGGACAATTCTTTCAGAGCTGTAAAGCTCCTTTGTCTTGCTATTCATAAGCAGTAAATCTTATTTTAAAATAAGTATTCCACAGTTACAGAAAATAAGAAATCCAGATTCAAAGATTTCACAGAGTAAGAAAAGGTTCAAATTGGAAGGGATCTCTGGAGGTCATCTGGACTAGAACTCTCACCCAAGCAGGGCCACCTAGAGACAGGTTCCCAGGACTGTGCGTTCAGATAGCTCCTCGATACCTCCAAAGATGGAAAGGTCACAACCTCCCTGGGCAACCTATACCAGTGCTCAAGCACCCTCACAGCAAAAAAGTGTCTCCCAGTGTTCACAGAGAACCTCCCGTGTTTCAGTTTGTGCCCATTTCCTCTGCTTCTGCCACTGGGCACGATTGGAAAGAGACTGTCCCAGTCTTCTGTACACTCTCCTTGCAAGTATCTACCTATGCTGATAAGATTCCCCAATTTCCTAGCTCACTGATATACAAGACTGAATGTGGAACTAGGATTGTCTAGTCTGGAGAAGAGGAAGCTGAGAGGAGACCTCATTACTCTCTACAACTACCTGAAATGAGGTTGTAGTGAGGTGGGTGTGGGTCTCTTCTCCCAAGTTACTAATGATAGGACAAGAGGAAATGGACTCAAGTTGCACCAGGGACTGGAGATTAGGAAAAATGTCCTTACTGAAAGAGTAGTGAAGCACTGGAACAGGCTGCCCAGGGAAGTGGTCACTATCTCATGCAGACTTCGGGACATGATTTAGTGGTCACAGTAGTGCTGGTTTGATGGTTGGACTTGATGATCTTAGAGGTCTTTTCCAGTCTTAATGATTCTATGACCTGGCCAAATTTAGAGAAAAGTACCATAGTGCTAGTATTAGGCGTGGAGTCTACCAGATGAAAGAAGGTCCACAACCAAAAAATGAAGCACTATGTAAGAACCGTATATTTAAGCAGGCCATCAAAAGAAAGCATTTGGTTAGAGAAATTCTTTTAAAAGCATCTGAATCCAGTACAGCCATCTAATTACTTTCACTGGTGATCTAGTCTTTTATTTGATTCAGATGTAGAAGGTTAGCTGTGATCTTACAAAGCTCAAAGCATCAGGAGACTTGAGCTTCATCACAGCAACTTTACTAGAACAAAGTCCAAGCTGGAAAATCAGTCAGTGCCTTTGTTCTCTCTCATTACGATAGGGCCAAAAAATTCCAAATCAAACACGTCACCTAAATTTGGCCAAATACAATGGCAATATTAACTCTCTTTATGCTCTGTCTCATAAGGCAATAGAAGTAATTCTTTATATGTTAAGTCAGTTTTCTGTAAATAAAAACAATCCTGCAAAGTCTTGGTCATTTTATATACTCCCTATCTACATTGTGTTTCAACATGCCCACCTACTGACAGAGAGTTTCATCCTCCGGACTTCTTTTCAGAAGAATTAATTTGGTGAATAATTCCTTAATTTATATTTCAAAGGTCAATTAAGAATTCTGCAAATGGCTGGCATCTCATCAAATTGAGAGAAGATTAAAACTTGAGTCATTAATTTTTTTTTCATAAGCAGTGCAAATATGTATGAAAAATGCTTGCTTGTTCTTTTGCCTCAGGCTTCCTCAGTGCATCACTTACTCTCGCTTAGCACACAGGAAGGTACTTGGGGGAGGGAAAGACATGAAGGGAATTGTAGAATCCTTAAAAACTTGTGCATATCTACTAATGTAAAGAAACAATCCCGTAGTAAAGCACTCAAGTCGTATTTCTGCAGCTTTAGATGCACTTTTATTGTGTGACATTGTGCCTATGTACATAGGGGTAGGTGGAAGCACTTCAGGAGACTGGGAGAGGGAGGGGAAAGAGTCAGAGGAAAAATGGGAAGGGATGGCTAGGAAATGGCAGAGTATAAAAATCAACGTTTTTCATCATTTATGTGATAAAACAACTAGAGATAGTTACCATTTTAATTAACATGGAAGGTCAAAGACAAACATCATTATATGTAATTTTTCTTCCTATTATAAATTTCAATCAAGTACAGAGGCATTAGAGAAGCATGCAAATTACTGTAGGTTTTTTTAAATACTAAAATTAACTTGCTTATTTAATGCAAAAAATACTCACTATCCTATCAACTCCAAACATGGAAAGAATTAGTACACCTATTTCAAGTGCAGATCTTTGATCAAAGTTTGTTTTTTCAAGATCTATAGCATTTTAGATCTTGCAGAAAACTAATACCTGATGACATTACAGAACGAGGACTTTGTTGTGGTAAATGATGAATTAAAAGCAACTTTTGGTTAATGTTTAGGAGAAAACATTCCCTAATATTCTTGGAAATCATCTAATGACAGACTGGTACAGGAGCTGGATTTAGTAACGGAACATACAGAAGTGTAGCAGTCCACATTAAGATATACTTTTATTTTAGATTAGATCATGCCTTTATTTCTCAAACTTTATTTTAAAATATAAACTTTTAAACAAAATTAAAAAATATTTATGAAACCTGTCAAACAATTTAAAAACTCAGTCCATCAGCTTCAAATCTTATAATCTCGTCAGTAAAATTCCTTGACTACTACTTTCAGTTTTATATTAACTCTGGATTTTCTTTTTATACATAACTGACCAATCCCAATTAGAGATAGGCAAAAGAGAAGTAAATCACTGAACAGTTTTTAGTCCCACATTTACGGTTTATATTGGGAAGAAGAGATGGAAGCACATAAATCTTATTTTCAGCTGATACTTAGTCTGCTGTTCCTTTAAGTCAATTTTCTTCACTGTAACTCCCACATAAGCCCAAAAGACTTCAGTACACTTCTAACAAGTGGTGCTGAATCTTGGAGTGGAGACAAACAGATCACAGGGACGTAGCACCCTCCACAACCCCAACAAAGCTTTTATACTACTAATTTAGGGATAGATGTTCTTGTATTTATTCATTTTCAACAAGACTAACACAGTGACCACAAAAAAGAAAAATAATTTCTGAAGACTATACAATCTCTTCTGCAAACATGCTGCAGTATCCTGAGCCATTATCTACAGGATTGTGGGTAGGTAAATGTGAAAAACCCTTACGCAATTCCTTAAAGACTTCATAATTTTCTAGGTTATTCCTAAAGTATCACACATTTTCTTTCCACAAGATTTTGGCTTGCATCATCTTGTTTTGTTTTCTTTCCCTTCAACAAACAAAGCATTTTCTTCATTATTTTTACACCTAATTCATCGTTTTCTCCATTTTACTAAACTTTCTAAGTAAGAACTCAGCACACATGAATAAAATATAGAACAATGGACCCTACGCCATATTTGAAGACCATTAAGATTTGGGATAAACTTCATTCATCTGTTAAATTCAGTACCTATTCGTTATGGCAACCATACATCACATTAACATCACTTTTCAGTGCTTTTCAAATGTTGCTGTAGTGATGTTAGATTCTATACGAGTGATATCACAGTTTACTTGGGGAACAAACATAAATGCTATCATAATTAGGATTTCAGTTAAGGATCATAGAATCATAGAACAATTCAGGTTGGAAAACACCCTTGGGATCACCGAGACCAACCATTAACCCTGCACTACAAGTTCACCCCTAAGCCACATCACCCAACACCACATCTAAGTGACACTTAAACACATCCAGGGATGGCGACTCCCTAGGCAGTCTGTTCCAGTGTCTGACCACTCTTTCCATGAAGAATTTCCTCCTAACGTCCAGCCTAAACCTACCCTGTCACAACTTGAAACCCTTCCCCCTGCTTCTGTCCCTAATGACCTGTGAGAAGAGACCAGCACCAACCTCTCTACAATGTCCTTTCAAGTGATTGTAGAGCATGATGAGGTCCCCCCTCAGCCTCCTCTTCCTTAAACTGAGCAGTCCCAGCTCCCTCAATCACTCCTCGTAAGGTCTATTCTCCAGGCCCTTCACCAGCTTTGTTGCCCTTTTCTGCACTCGCTCCAACACCTCAATATCTCTCCTATACTGAGGTGCCCAAAACTGAACAGAATACTCAAGGTGCGGCCTCACCAGTGCTGAGTACAGGGGGACAATCACCTCCCTACTTCTGCTGGTCACAAAGAGATCAAAGAGATAGAGCAGAAGGGATGCAAGAGACAAACATTTAAATGCAAATACCTTTGTTAACAGGAAACTTGTTAAGAGAAGCTATCAGAGGACATGGAAGATAACTGTTCATCTATTTAAGTCAGATATATCTGAAAGTTTCTCACAGCAGGAAAGTCAGCTAAAGTCTCCAAGCAATCCAGTAACAGTCAGCACATGACTCAAAACAGAGCAGAAAAGATTTTTCCCAGTTGCCTTCTCAGAAGTCAATACAAAACACTTAGCAAAGATCTGTATGATTACTGCTTCCCTCCTCTTCCTAACGCTATCACCATTTGTTGCTCACATTAAGGGCAAAACACAGAATGCTGTACTGCGACACAACATTGCTCATGGAAAAATTACAACCCTCACTAACCCCGAACTGCAATTTTCCCTTGCTTTCTTGTAACCCATTAGCTGACACCAGGAAGCCTACCTGAGGGATCCGGTCAAATCCCTGACTTAACAAAGGCCTGCTCACCAAAATACACGCCTGCCACAGCTGCCAGGACAGCAAAGAATATAATCCTTTTGCTGCCCTATCTTAAAAAAGGTCGAAATTGCAAAATATTACTGCTCTGAAAAAGACTCTCTCTGTACGTGAAGCTCCAGAACCAAGAAGCTAGCAGTACTGCTCGAGCAGCTTTCTAGAGTTCTGTGAGCAGTTTCATGTGGTGTTTCTTTATTAAGATCTTACCAAAGCATACCTTAAATATACAGTTATTCTACAAATAATATATATAACAACATGCAAACATTGCAAGTCCCTCGAGGAGGGACATATGTCTCTCCAGCACGGCTCCACTGGACCACGGAGAAAGAGAGGCTGAAGCAACATATGGTTTCAAGATATAGAAAGTTTCAAGAGTGACCAGAGCCATCGCATCAGGTCCACACTCCACACTGGGAACCTGCTTGCTGGTGCACATAACTGAGCAGGTGGGGTCATCCCCAGAGATCTCAAAGACGAATGAGGCTCAGAGCAAAAGGAGCCCATTTCAGTGAAGCAAGGAAAGAACACGGAAGGGCTGGCTGGTTTTAGGAGATGGGAAGGTCAGGTTGGCAGAGTGGAGGAGTACTGGGCTGATGAGGGATGACCCCGGCCTCGGGACATGATGCCAAGTTCTTGGCCACATCACAGTTTCCCAACTTACAAATCTGAAAGTTTTGGATGTTCCTAGTAGAGAACTTAAAACGCTGCCACACTCTGAATATACACATAAAATAATCTTTTTACCAAGTAACTTCCTGGAAACTGAGTAAATTACATTTTCCCCAAGACAGACACGGACAGGCCTATCTGCCTTCAGGGTTTTGCATTCCAGTTCACTGCACGTTTTGCATCTTCACAGCACACATCCATGCAATCGCTTCTTCACTTAAGACTGATCAGACTGTTCTGTTTTCAGATTACACATGTGGAAACTAATACATACATAAACAAGCTACGAACCCAGGATTTGAAATAGGTCAATTAGAGTCACTGGAAACTAAAAAGTGACAAAAAAAAGCAAAAAGAAAAATCTAAAACCCAATTGTTTTAATGTTAACTTCCCTCACCAGGGAAACATGTTTAAAACAAGGCTGAGGAGAATGTGCATCTCTTCTGCTTACAATCACTAGATACTATGACACGTTCGTTGGCTGGGTTACATAGCTATCACCAATTAAACCTTTTCCTCACGCAGACACTTTCCAGCCATCCTCACAAGAGCTGAAATTTCTTTCAGGCCAACTCAAGAGACAATCATTCCTCAATCTCATGGAGAAGCACTTTCTGAATCCTTAACCTCACACACTGCTCCGTTCTCTGTTCTTTCCCAGTTGTCAGCATCTGATTTTGAAACGAATAATATTGCAAGGGCAAATGCTCACTGCAGACAATTGCATCTGCTCACCAACAATTTATACTCCAACTGTACTTAGATCTGTACAGGGCTGTGAGACTGCCTGAGAACCTCAAGATCTTTTGAGTCATAGCCATAGACCCATAAACACATTTAGTCATAAATGGCTGACTGAACACAAGTACCAAAACAAAGAATACTGTGAATAAAGCACTACCTTAACACAATAAACAACAATAAAGCCCCTCCTCCCCCTCAAAAATGCAACTTGTTCTACCACCTTTAAGCTTCATTCATCCCATGATACTGCTTCTGCTGGCAGCATCAGACCAACTGCCTCTCAATTTTATTTTATTTTCAGTGGCACCAAAAGTTTTGCTTCATTTCTGGTATTCAAAACAATTCTATCTCATACAGTGACATCACCACATCAACAAACTCACATTCAGATTTAAGAAAGAAATGTACAAAAACTTGGAATAATCTACAGCCTTCAAAAACAAAAAAAAAAATCTAGGTTATCTTAAAAAAAAAAAAAATAATACTGCCATGGCTTGGAAAAGTCTTGAATCAAGGGTTCAATTCAAAGGGTCCTGCATATAATTATACTGTCCAACAGATTTAGCATGTATTTATTTTTCAGCAGTTACCATTTGATATCCCAATTACCAATGGGAGAAGGAAGCATGTTGCTACCAGAGGAAGGAGTATTGCACACCCTGCCTATTCCTGAGCAGAACTCTCAACTCGCTCGTATGTGTACTACTGTTGACTAGTATCAATATGTGGCAGGAAGAAACCCACAGCATTTTCCTTCTATTTAGTTCAATTCACTTGTCTACTTTTTCCTGTTTAATTTTCATAGTCTTAATTTTCTAATCATTGATTTATATGCATTCTTAATCAGCTTCCTCATACACTTGTTTTTGTGGAGTCAGAGTGGTTCAGGCCAGAATGGATCTTTGGAGTTCATTCTAGTCCAACCATCTCCTCGGTTCAGGCTAAACTACAGGCCTTGGAGGTCTTTAACACCTTCAAGGATGAAGACCTCACATCCTTTCTATGCACTCGCTCCCGATATTTGACCAGTCTGGTGGTAGAAAATATTTCCTAATATCTAAATCAGAATTTCCCATATTCCAGCATGTATCCACTGTCCCTCATTCCATCACCACGAGATAAGCAAGATAATCCTTATCTTCCAATGAGGCAGTTCTAGAAAGAAACAAGGTCTCCCCTAAGCCTGGTCCAGGCTGAACAGGCCCAGCTCTATACTTCTAAGGTGACCTGTGCTCCAGTTCCTGGTCACCTTGGTAGTCCTTTGCTGGAGTCACCAGTCCAGTATGTCCATGCTTCTCTTGTACTGGGGAGTCCACAGCCATACACAGCACTCCAGATGCATGTGACCAGTGCTGAGGAGGGTGGAAGGATCACCTGCTGCCAAGAAGTTGTTAGCCACCCTTTGCTGCAAAGATGCATTGCTGGCTCACAGTCCACCAGGACTCTCAGGTTCCGCTTTCCGGCCAGCTGAGACCAAAAAGCTGCTCCTTCCCAAGGCCAGGAGTTTCCACTTCCCTTTGTTAAACTTCATGAAGTTCCTGTCAGCCCATTTCCACCACCTGTTGTTTGTGCCCATGACCCTCCAAGCACAGTCCTGCCATCCAGCATACTGAAGACATTAAACAGATCACCAGCAGGACTTTGCACCCCTGATCACAACCCTGAGACTGAGAACCCAGCCAGTTTTCTACTCATCATCTACTTGCAGAGCCCATATCCCATCAGTTCAGTGATAAGTAAACTGTAAGAAATTGTGTCAAAGGCCAAGCTAAAGCCAAGGATACAACACGTACTACCTTTTCCTTGTATGTCATCTCACAGAAAGCAGGGAGGCTGATCAGGTATGCTTTGCCCTTTTCAAACCCACGTTGGCTGCTCCCATCAACCCCTTTCTTGTCCTTCATGTGTTTGAAAACTGTTTCTATAATGATCTGTTCCATCATCTTTCCCGGGAAAGCCTGCAGAACAGCTTGTATTTCCCTGTATCCCTTTTTGTCATTCACCCTGAAGATGGGTGTGATACTGCTTTTTTCCAGTCCTGAGAAGCCTTCCCCAAGTGCCATGGCCTTTCAAAGATAATAAAGAGTAGTCTCACAATGACATCAGCCAGTCCTTGGATGCATTCCAGGTGATCCCACAGACCTGTGCATATCCAAGCGGTTAAGTGATCCCTAACTCTGTCCTCATCTCCTGCAGGTACAGTCTCACTCCCACAGACTCTGTCAGGTTGAGTGATAAGCCTTGCCTATGAAAAACTAATGCAAAGTAGGCATGAAGTAAATCCACTTTCCCCCTGTCACTAGGTCACCAACCTAGCAACTGAGCAATGGGCCGACATTCTCCTTGGTCTCCCTCTTGCTGTCAACCTCCCTTGCTAGCTTTAATTCCAGATAAGCTTTGGCTTTCCTGACTCCATCCCTACATAAGGAGGCAATATCTCCACATCCTCCAAAGCTGCCTGTCTCTGCTTCTGTCTCTAAGCACTCCCTTTTTGTGTTCAGGCTCAGTCAGGTTTACCATGTTCATCCATGATGGCTTCCTACACACTTGCCTAACTCTCTGCACAAGGCAACAACAGTTTACCCCTGTGCTCCAAGAAGCTGTCCTTGATCAACCAGCTTCCCCGGGCCCCTTTGCGCTTCAGGGCAACTCCCAATGGGATCCAGCCAAGCAAGTCCCTGAACAGGTCAAAATCTGCACTGCAGAAATCCAAGGCTGTAATTCTGCGCTTTGTCTTGGTGATTCCTCTCAGGATGTGAAACTCGAGTCTCATGGTATTTTCAGTCAAGGCTGCCCTCAACCATTCTCCAACAGTTCTTCCTTGTTCGTGAAGGCAGCGTATCCCAGGAGTCTGAGATTGTGAGGCTTTCACCAGCTGCATAACGAGGGCTTCATCTATCTCCCACTCTTAACAAGCTGTGGCAGACACCACAATATCACCTGTGCTGATTTATCCTCTGATCCTTACCCATGAGCTATCTACTGTTTCGTAGCTTTGCTTCTTTCACCCTCCTTTCTGCTTGACCATTATATGAATATAACTATATAAATATAAATTATATATGTAAATTAGACTGTGTATATTATGAGTAACACTACTTGTACACAAACAAGTAAATTTTCATGGCAATTTTAAAGAGGTTTTTTCTTTTCATAAGAGATAAGCTGATCAGATTGCAAAATTTATTTAGTCTAGAGGAAATCATACGATTTTCTTTTATGTCTCAAAGTTCTTCATACACTTTTCCCCATGATTGCTTTACACCATAGTACACAGACCTTTTTACTGAGCAGACTATATTTGGTTGAATGCAGCAGTTTTCTTTGTGCTTCATCACTTTTTAATTGGTCATAACCTCATCTTCCTTTTACACTTAATGAAGTCCATTGGAGAATGTTTTGCAAGAATATGCTATCAACACACTCAGAGAGTCTGGACTATATACCTGATTGAAACTTCCAAAGAAGCTACTTACATGGTTCTCCACGTTTGGAGAGGGCGCTTACACACAAATGCCTGACTCACAGCTGTCTGACTCATAAGATGAACTGACTCATCTCTTGGTTTCACACAAGGTCCAATACAAGGCCATTGGCAGGATCATGCAATGAAAAAGTTGGAGCTGATGGCAGAAATTAGATATATATAATCTCAAAACTCAAAACACAAGCTGTTGTTTACAGCTTCCAGGTGGCATGACCTACTAAATCCCAGCCTGCCTCTCCTCTCATTGTTATGCCTCTCCTTCCTTCATTCCCTTGTGTTGCTGGCTCTGATTCTTGTCAGACTTTTCCACAAGTCAATTCGATTCACTAAGCCAGCTGAATCCAGAAAAACAACCACATTTTCTCTGGGATAATGAGTTATGTCACCTCTCAGTAAGTTCTGATGAGTACAGCTAAGCTAGGGAAGCTAGCTGAAGCATGAAGGCAAAAGGGAGGAGGAGTAAAGAGGAGCAGAATAATTCCTTTACTCAACAGTAAGGTACTAGACTGGGTCACTTCCACCTGTGAAGCTGCAGCCTAATTGGAAACTTATACTGGCTTAACATACCTGCAACTGCAGTCTAATTAGAAAGTAGATCTGTTACTGTTAGTCAAAAGGAAAGTGATAAGAGACGATCTACAAAACCTGGAGCCAAAGCAACCTGCTCCCAAAGTCACTGTAACCAACAGCACAGGAAGCCACCTCTACAGCCTGCACAAGAGGCATTCACTGCTGGCACTGCAGATGTCACTTCGCTGCACTTTATTTCTTTTAAGAAAGCCCGCAAGTTCAGAGATCTCACAGCAATCCATAAGCTTGGCAGAAACACACAGTGGGAGAAGGTGATGGAAGGTAAAGGCTGGGTTAGCAGATACCAGCTACATGAAAGAGGGAAAACTAATGACAGCAGTTTCTTCTGTTTGAATGCCACAGGCTTGACGATCCCTCATTCATGGGAGTTAGTTAAGAGAAACCAAATGCACACAAGAAATGCTTCATTCATACTGTTTGTTGACTTTCTCTAAAACAGCACAGTATGTCTGATTCATGTTTATACATGGCTAGGTTTTCTTCCTCAAGGGAGTTAAAAATGGTTTGATCCAAAAGAGTAAATAGCAGTTATATCCTGATAGCTGCTATTTAAAAAGACAAAAGAAGGGAAGGAAGTTTTTATTTAGGGGTTTTGTGTGTGTTGTTTTTTTAAAAAAAACTGCAAAACACTGAAGCATTGACAAAGTACTCACAAATCCCTTAGTAATCACCATTTTGGTGCACACATGGTTCCACAATATACTAGATGCATGAACACGAGTCTTTCCAATGCTGTGCAACAGAAACATCCCCCAGTCAGTAAGAGCTGCCCTAGTGCAGCATATTAACAGCAGGTGGAGAGTTGGGCCATCTCTTCTACCTCAGGAACACAGGGTTAGGTGGAGTATCTCTGGATAGTCCAGCACTGTATGTTGTAAATGTACCTTGCATGTATTTTTTTGTGAAGCTGTAATTAAACCATAGAATAGACTGAGAGCTTTAAAAGCTACTTCCTTTGAAACAAAGTAAGAGCTAAATGCATCTTCCCTTCATGAAAACACAAGAGTGAACAAAAAAAAAAAAAAAGGAATTAGTAGTCTGGAGTATTTCTTAATGATACGTCCCAGGAAAAGTCCCGATATCGGGTAGGTGTCTTATCAGACAGTGAGAAAAGTATACTGGCATTTCCATAGCTGTCTGTTAGGATATTTGTCTTCTGTATGCTTTTCCACTGATATATGGACTCTTCTACAAGCAATCTTCTTCAAGACCTACCAGGAACCTCCGCGGAAGTGTATCACTGTGCCTATCCTGCTGTTGTGGATGGGAGGGGGGAGTGAAACTTAGCTTTCAAGCTCAGTGGTGACAGCTTTCTCCATGCAGGCCAGGTTCATCACCTTCTGGAGAAGGTAGGCTCATACACGACTCAGACATATACTGTATCACAATCACACCTGGCCCATCTCACCTCAGCTCACACTATGAGAAATAGTAAAATGAACACTCTGCATCCACCCAAACGATGTATTTCTAGCACAACTCCTCAAGCAAAGCACATGCGTCATAAACTGCAGGACATGAGGGGACACTTTGGGAGAGAAGCACAGCTGCAATAGCATTAAAAAACTGTCCCACTTGGGAAGCTCTAAACTTGAGGCAACATGTTCACTACCTAAATATCCAAAGTTCCAGCACCTAGACCCAGGCTTCTTTCTGGAATAAATTCGATGGGCTTGCTCCAGTTACAGGCCCTGAAGAAACCAGCACGTGTGCTATGTCGATAACGGAAAGGGCTCAAGGGACATGAGAGGGGCTTGTAGGGACGTGAGAATAAACCACACTGACACTGCAAGTCGATAAGCTAAAGAGGGGGGATGGGAAGAGGTGTGTATCCTTTCCCAAATCCCACACAGCCTGCCCTGTAAAACACCCACAACCTCCTCTCAGACAGAGGCAAGTGTTGGCCCTCCCTAAGACATGTACTCTCACTCGCACCTCATCAGGAAAGGATAAGTCTGGGGTTTCAAACACCTCCAGGAAAACTCAACTTATTGTTACGTATTATAGAACACAGACATTACCTTCACCAGAGGACTATGTAACTTTTGATAACTCGGCCATCTGAGCCTGTGATGTGGCTGAAAGTTCTGGTCAATGGCTTCTTGGAGACAAGACTCATTTAATAGGGAGGAGCATACAATGGGGAAAGAAAAGAAAAACAAATCAGCTTTTTTTCTCCCTTCTCCAAATTAGACTCTATGTAAAATGGAAATTAAAATTTAAAAATGGAGGATCTAATTCAAGTTTTGTTGTTTGTTAATTTTACCTACACTTTAAATCTAGTTTAAATCCACCCACCTTTGGACAGAAGCAACACATTTTGGAATGAAAAAAAAATGCACTGCATTTTGGAAATAATATTTTTTTAGTGGGTCATGTTCCTCACAGATTTAATTTCGGAATAATATTCTAAAATCTACACTGAAACATATTTAAAGGAGGTTATGCTTTCAAGCCCAGTAGGAAATGGGAAGAAAGGAAAAGAGCTACGGATGTTGCTGTATCTGTGGTAGCAACATTATACATGCTAATGATTAAGTAAAATTCAGAAACAAACATAAACATCACATGAGGCAAAGCAACACAACTGAATCTGTTCCCATACCTGACATAAACCTGCTCCTTCTCTAACATATCCACATAAGCAACTGCCTCTTCACAGCCCACATACTTGCAAATGAGGTTTGTGTGACCCCCAATACGACAGATTGACCTTTTCAACAGATCTCTATATAGAAAGGTGGGAAATAGAATAAAATAATCCCAACAAGGACAGAAAGGGGAAGAGAAAAAAAAATAGAGATTAAACAAGACTTACTGCTCATAATTAACTTGATAACAGCAATTTGAACAAGCATCTGTATGAGTAATAATAGAAATTCCCACATTAACAATCCGTTTCCTGAATGCAGTTTTTTCAGTAGTTTACCACAACCCAAGAAAAAAGTTTGAATCCTCTCAGTTGACTCAAAATCTCTTCTGTAATATAATATATAGTTTTATTAGTACCGCAACTTTAGTCACTAGTAACAAACATCAACAACTGCTGCATCAGCATGGACTTGAAGCAAAAGTACAAGAAGAACATAAATTACATACTGAAAAGCAAAAGGATTACAGTTCAGAAATCAGTATTTAAGCCGACAAGAACATTTCAGGTACTGTACCTGAAAAATTGTGGAGGAAAGCATCATTTCCCTTTGTTTCCTTGCTATTATGTGGCTTAATGAATTTCACCTCATCTTACTTTTAGGGTTTTTTACAGGCATTGCTTTTTCTCTTATTGGGGCTGTCATTTCTCAGGTTATAGACACATAGGTAACCGAGGTATTAAGCTTCTGGTTGCATAACAGGTCCTGTATTAAAATTGGGATTGGGAATGTCCTTACTCCACAGTGAATTCAAAGTATCTCACTTCCTCTATTAAGAGGCTTTGTCTCTGATGTGACAAAAGCAAAAAGTTAGCATGGAAAAGGAGAGATAGTCTCTCAGATCGTGAGGCACCCAAGAACAAAGGGTTACCACAGCACCTCGACCACAGAAACAAATAGTATTTCTGAAGCATACCACTTCAGAAATAATAATCTGCATTAGCAACCACTGTACATTGCTCGTTCTATTACAAGGGGTTTTTTTCCATCTTGTCTGAACATCATTCTTTTTCTAACGCCAGGGTGGCTTTCCTTCATTTCCTCCCACAAACAGTTCCCAGGCCATGTTTTTATTTTTTCCCTTCTATGTAGTAAAATTATTTTACTTTTTTCCCCCTACTAACCTGGCTTCTTCAACATCTCCTACAGGACAGCCTGTAGTTATGCTGTTGTTTAAATCTGGCATTCATTGGACTGCTAAAAATTGCACACGTAGGAGTGGAAAGCAGAGCAGTAAGGTTTCCAGTCAGGGCAACCTACAGAAATGTCAAAAGCTAAAGAACAGGAGCAGCCAGAGACAGGCAGAAGAAAGGGAAAAGGAGGGGAGGGAGGAGGCCACCTACACTTACAGCAAACCGAAGTGGCGATGTAAACATAAAATAACTCCACATACAATAACTGTCCACTTTATCTTTTCCACGAAGGGTTCCAGCCAAAGGGTGCCAAACAGAGGATACAAAGTCACCAGATGTGCTGACCCCATACCGTGCTCCGTAGTCAGGAGCACACGAGCTGTGCCCATGCCTGAGCCAAAAGAAGCCCCGTGAGCAGCAGCACTACATTAGCTGAGGTCTGGCCCTCTGCTATGCTCTGAGATGGTCAGAAAATCTGAAGGTAAGGTAAACTACTGTTAACTTCAGGAGAAAAATCAAAATTTTATATATATATATATATATATATATGTCTTTTTATATATGTACACACACATAAGCAGGCCGAGAGTGAAAATGATGGTAGGACAATGGCACAACAGGCAGACACAGCACTCAGAAGCAGGGCTGGCATGCTCCTCTCCATCCAGGGAAGCAGTGAGGAATCAGGCAAGCCCTACTCCTCAGCTGTGCTTCAGGCTTCCAGCTTTGCACACTCTGAACGCTAAATGCTCCAATCTGGAACACCTTCCATGCTACCAAGGTGCTATTCAAACCTTGTTTTGCATTGTAGAAATTATACAATTCAATCTGCCGAAATATGAAGAAAGAGCTGCAAAAACATATATCATTCCAACAACACTGTATATGTTATTAAATAATGATCTGGTTTAAAAGAATATAAATGAAGCCTTTAAGTAGGCCTTTTTCTACATGTGTATTATTCCCCATTAAAGAAAAATACATAAAAGGGCCACTGGCAATTGTTTTTTTAACCACTGTAGAAAATGCCAATTCTCTGATCGCGTAGACACCACTGGTTTAGCACTCTAAAAGGCTAGCACGGCACCATTTTGCTTTGTGTTCACCTTTGCAATGCTACCAAAATAGCAGCTTCACGTAACGCCTCTTACTGACATTCACAGTTCCCCAGGCAGTAGCTAACTTCATATAAGCAATATAACATTTCCACTTGCAGCTCAGGCCCCTGACTAACAACGTTGAATCACAAGAATCATTAAGGTTGGAAAAGACCTCTAAGATCATCAAGTCCAACCATCAACTCAACATTACCATGACCACTAAACTATGTCCTGAAGTGCCACATCTACACATTTTTTGAACACCTACAGGGATGGCAACTCCACCACTTCCCTGGGCATCCTGTTCCAATGCCTCATCCCTCTTTCAGTAAAGAAATTTTTCCTAATATCTAATCTAAACCTTCCCTGGGGCAACTTGAGGCCATTTCCTCTTGTCCTGTCATTAGTAACTCGGGAGAAGAGACCCACACGCACCTCACTACAACCTCCCTTCTGGTAGTGGCAGAGAGCAATGAGGTCTCCTCTCAGCCTCCTTTTCTTCAGACTAAACAATCCCAGCTCCCTTAGCTGCTCCTCATAAGAAATGTTCTCTAGATCCCTCATCAGCTTCTCTGGAAGAGTTGACAAGAACCAGTCATCTTTCCCTCCACTCTCGACAGTGCTGCAGTGCTGGCCAACACCATGTCAACATCCCGTGGTACAGATAACTGGTGCCAGAAAGCTTCACCAAACCATAGAAGGCTGCGTCACAAGCAACAAGATAATTACAGATGCTCTGATAGTACCAGTATGGCAAAGGTAGATTTGCCCAAAAAAATTAACCTACTATTTTGGAACTCTATCTATGGTAAACAGATTGTTCACCTTGTTTTAATTTATTACTTTGGATTCAGAGTAGTTAATATGCTTCAGATAGTGAAATAGGAAAAAAAAAGATGAAGAAAGAGAAGGAACAGTTTCTCCAAAAGCATTTTATACAGGTCCATTAGAGTTTGGTTATGCTATACCCAAAATAACAATGTGACAGATTTTCTAAAACATAATTGATATCAGTAAAACATACTCATCTGACACAGAGAATCCAGTAAAAAGATGAGCAATTCAAGAAAAAATGAGCTTTTAGGAAATCCATATTGCATGGAAGAGGCGTGGATGAAAAAAAAAAGAGTATTACAATTTTTAAAAAGGAAGAAAGCGCAACCAGCCAAACACCACTCTACATAAACAGGTATAGTACCTGCACTTGAAGGTGAAATACATTTTGTGTAAATACAGCAAGTAATCTGTCTTTCACCATCCAAATGAAATAGAATAAATCCATTTGTCAATGAATGAATAACCAACATGTAGGTGTTACTCATATGTGAAAATCACCTCTATTACTACAAAAACCTTACTTTTACTAATGCCATGTCTAAATTTTGTTTAAAAAATGGTTTATCTAAATGTACAAAAGCAGTGCTGCACTGCGTATCACCCACAAAAGCCTTCCCTGTGCCCCTCTTCACTTTACACCAAGTGAAGTGTGCTTGAGAACAACAGGGAATCCTTGGAATTAGTCAATAGATTGATTACTGCACTGTACTGAGCAAGCCAAATAGGATTAGTATGTTTACAGGTGTTCTTTTGGTAAACATTAATTGCACTGCACTAACAAGGTAGGCTTCTTTCTGTTAAAGATGCTCTTAACAAATAATACAGACAACAAGCCAACCACAAGGGTTACTGAATTAAAAAAAAAAAGCAATAAATGTTTTTTCTGATCAAGAAAGTACTTCGAATAGATTCAGCTCTGTAGTATATTGACAAGTTAAAGAGGAAACTAGTATCAATCAACATTTAGAGACAAGAAGTATATTAAGACTGAAGCATCTAAGAAAGAAAAAAAAATTCTCAGTCACCTTAAACATATCTACTCCATCACATAAAGAAGTGTAAAAGGAGGGGAGAAAACCAGAATTTCTTAGCAGCTAAACGCAGATTCAAGCTTCTGTAATTTATTTCATAATGTAATGACCCAGATAAGCTTTCAATGATCAAACTTTAAAACCACTACCTTCCTCAATTGCATTTGCCAATCCATGGACTAGTCAATAAATTCCCTTGTGCACAGTTTCTCTGATCTATTACCTCTCTACGGGCAATGTGAGCCATACAGCTGCAAAACCTTGAAAAGTCAGTTCTCAACTGCTCAGTGGACTGGCAAACTTTGTTGGTCTGTCTCTTAAAATCAGGAAAGCATTCTGTCTGAACTTCACTCTTTTGTAGTTCAAAACTGGTGCATCACGTGTGGAGCAGTGTCACTGGGGAAGAGCTCAGTAATCCAGATGTGGTGGGGGTTCTCCGACTGCTTGCCAAGCTGCCACCCCTCAAACCCCTGAAGAAATACCCAGCCGTCAGCAGCCACTGCTTGCTGGTTAACTTTTGTCTGACTGTAGCAATACACATCCACATAATTTAAATTTGTTCACAGGTTGGTGGTTTCATTTCTACAGGAGAAAAAAACAGGTTTAAGTGGAGTAAAAGGTCAAAAGTCTCATCTATATGACCTCTACATTACAGCTTTCCTTTCTGAGCCGTATTCATGAGATCTGTATTAAAACACAAATTTCATGACCTTCTGGCTCCTCTCTCTCATTTACAGACTTCATAAACACTTACGTTGGCCCTATGCTGAAATTTGTTTTGGGTCACGCAGGTGACGCAAAAACTATTTCCCTTCCATACAAGGTAGGGGATAGCGCACAACTGACCTTCCAATGCTATTTGTAGAAGAAATTAAAGTTGCAGACAATCTAAGGGTATAACTTTGTTATTTCTTTCAGGCAACCCAGAGGTTTATACAATCCTTGTGCCTATCCACACCAATGGCTCCCGTGGTCCGCATCAGCTACACCAGCCTAGCAATTCTTTCTACAGCTGCACTATGAGCTGGGTTAACAAACTGAGCCATGCTGCATTTTTCCCACCCTCTCTGGGATATTATTTTCAATGCACACCAGTTCACATCAGAGCAACTGGAGGCAGCCAGCAATACAAGAATGCCCCTGAGAATGATGTGACATGGGAATGAGCAGCCAGAGACATTCTGCCTAAAACCCATCTAAAAGAAATGACCATGAAAGTGCAGTCTAAGATTACTTGTCAACACGTTTCCTCCCACATCCACTACCTTACACCGTGT
The DNA here is from genome assembly GCA_020746105.1 of Trogon surrucura. Classification (NCBI taxonomy): domain Eukaryota; kingdom Metazoa; phylum Chordata; class Aves; order Trogoniformes; family Trogonidae; genus Trogon; species Trogon surrucura. The sequence continues at coordinate 61,395,767 of CM036618.1, forward strand.
ATGTTCTCCATTCTGAAATAACTGTGCAGTCTTCCACTAGGGACCCCAAAACATCAGCACAAACCAGAATATGTTATGTTCTGCTTTCCAGGACTGTTTCATTTCTTTTCCTCTTTTTCAGAGTAGAGAATTTAGCTTTATTCTTTGAAAGGGGAAACATGTAAGGTCATACCTAATTTCTGCAAAGTAAAAAAATAATTTCTGCAACACTCTTCATTGTAAAAAAATAAAGTTCGTATTTGTGAAACACACTTTAATACTGAGGAACATCTTCAGAGATTTAAACTGTTCTTCTTTAGTCACACTAGATGACAAGTACAGCTAAGGACTTTTCCCACTACTGTTAATTTATTTTCCTCAGGTTTCTAGAAAACCAATTAAAAAAAACTAGCATACATGCAGTCCAGGCACATTATCCATCTGAGAGATCAGAAACAAGATGTCCATCTCAGCATGTCACTATTGTCCACTATAATTTAGACATTCTTCAAATTGCATTTGTATCCAGGAGGGTAACAACCCTTACATTAAAAAAGCTCTTCATTAAGTGGCTCCCTGTCACACAGCCCATTACAGGCTCTCATGCCCTGACCCTGCACAGCCTCAGAATAATGGTGCTTTTAACAGGCAAACCAAATAGGGTAAATAAACTATCTCCTGAATCTACGGGTAAAACCATCAGTAAATGTATTATTAATACAGATAAAATCATCCCTTTGCACATCCCCAGTGATATAAGAAAGCACTATTTACTTTGTCTACTGCAAAATGAAGTTATCCACACACAATGAATAGTCCTCTAAAATAACTGTGGAAAAAAAAATCCATAGATGAAATTCAATTTCATCTTAATAGCATTCTCTAATTTCAATCTTGTATAATGTAACATATAAAAATCATACACCTAAAAACATAATGCATGCTCTAAAGGGTTTCCTTCAACATACAGGAGATGTCTTTCTCCAGAGGTACAAAGACCATCAGGCAAATACTTTGACTTCATTTTTGTCACCACGTCAAAAAAAATATAACCCTTGCCTGCCACAAAATGCAAATCCACAATTGTGCAACCATTCCTACATAAGGAACAACTCAATAGTCTTGACCCATTCAACCCAGAACAATGTCAGGAGAAGGGTATTTTATTCAAAAGGTATTTTTAAAAACTGAATGGGATGGAGAGGGAGATTAGGAATCAGATTTGCTCTCTTCCTGTACAAGAGGTCAACGTGTATCAAACAGAAGTCAAGCGCAAGTTCAAAACAAGTAGGAAGTGCCGCATCTTCCCGTGATTTGTGACAAAAGCCAGCACTCTGTTACAGGACAGACATAGCAGATACGAGAAGGTTTCAAGGAGTCCCCACACAGTAAGACAAAGCTGACAGGGCAAAACCATGAATTCATTGAGAACATGACAAATAAAGACTGTTTCCAGTTGAGGAAATTCCTAAATGCCAAACAGCGGGAAACTGGGGCAGCGTTCGCGGCATAATCATCACTCACTTGTCCTGCCTCTGCATTCTTCCCTAGGCAACTGCTAATGGCTGCTCTCAAAACCAGCAGACCTGTAGCTTGATCTAGCACAGTTGCTTTTGTATGCTCTTAGAAACCTAATGCTGGGTATCCGGTGTTTTCCAAGGTTTTAATAAGTAATCCAAAGGTTTTACCATGTAAGCTGCAGTTCAAACAATTTACAAGTTGGTAAAGCTGTGCACAAGCACCTGTTCTAAGTGTTCATTTTATTTCTAAATTGATCATTATGCACTGCATTTATTTTTCCCATAACAGAAGATAAGTGGGTTTTTGCCTCTGCTCATAATTTGAGGAATACAATGTAGGTCAGTATAAAAAAAAAATTGAAGTTACATTAATTACTCAGAGGTAATTACACTTGCCTTACCAGTAGTGTTTGCTATTGCTATACCTGCAAAATGCTTTCCATTAGGACAAGTTTTCATATTTTCATAGCACTCCAAAGCATATGCCATTAGGTCTGAAATGCCCCATGTTTTATCCTTCTCCAAAGCACAACACTGAGTTAAATCCCTTCACTGAATCAAAAGTAAACTATGAAGTCAATTTTTCCCTCTTCCTATTTTTCCTGTCCTTTTCTCTCTCTCTTTTTTTTTTTAAAAAAAAATAAGACTTTCTGAAGCTACTGAACACTAAAAATTGACATTTGAAAATTGAGTATAATTCTTTATGACTACAATGGTTCTGGGTGAGCCTGGTGAAGTTAAGAGTCCTGGAAGTCACATAATTAGAGTATTATCTTTTTAATATACTGGTAAAACAGTGCTTCTGAGACGAAGCTGTACTGGAATATGTATTTCTCTCACTAAGACCAAGGCCAGGACATTGTATTGGATTCCAGAGAGATGCAAAAGTCAAAGGCTCCAAACACAACAAAGGGAGAGCACGTCAACACGTGCAATAAGGAGCTTGGCACCTAGCTGAAGTATTCTAGAGCCTGAAACAAAGAGATGGAGAGAAAACAGTTCCTACCTCTTCTCTCGTTCTCTGACTGAGCAGGAAAATGTGGGCTGACTCTAGTCCCTACAAGATCCCCAGCTTCTACAGATTAAAAACCCCAACATTGCTCAAAGTGAAAACAGCTGTCGTTCAGTTTTACCTATATCTTCATTGCCACATTTTATTCTTCTTGGATAACTTCTTCATGAGCAGTGGGCTGTTTTGTCACCTACAGTTTCAACAGTAATCAGGCAGGGTCGCCGACATTAAAAAACTGCAGGGCAGATGATTGCACAGTTATTTCCCTTCTGCTTTTGCCTGAACCTCTTCCTGCAGACCCACCAAAGGAATTCAGTGCTTGGTTTAGAACTGTAGATTTAATGTAAAATTTCAAACACAAAAGACCTGAAGCATTTAGGTACAGCATAGATCTTCAGAATATGAAGACTGTGAACTTGAGATAAGACTGCTCACTTTTAGTCTGGATCTCAATTACTAAACATTAAACTTTTAAACAGTGGACCAAGAAGTAAGAATTCTATCAAGAAGAAAAAAAAATACATAACCAGAGCTTCTACTGTATCTGTTTTGGACTATCTCCAAAACATTCCTTTATTCCGCTAAATTTTATTGACTAGCCACAATTTCACATACAGACATGAAAAAGGAACTTCCTCCACTCAGATGAAAAGGGTCTGTAGCGGAACTGAACAGGAATCAGGTACAAAAGTCAGAGTGCACCGTATCACTGAATTCTGCAAACTGCCTAAGGATGACAGGTATGTTATTTGGGAGGTGCAAAAAGAAGCTATCTTGTCATTTAGATTCATTCAAAATACAGTTCTCAAACTGCCATCTTCCTATACAAGGTATGCCTGACGTTTGAGAATACCATTTCTATTTTTTTCTTCTTTTTACAAAATGGTACTTGCATTGCAGTTAAGACACCTCTAACCATTTTAATAAACCCTGTAGACTTGAAAAGTGCAAACTAAAAAGTAACTAATTTCAGCCTTCCTATGGGAGATATTATTTGGGATTTGTTAATACGAGACCATCATGAATACTGAGGCTTCAGGGTTTAAATTTACTCTTCCATTTGCAAACTTGAAGCACCAAGCAGTCCATTAAACAAAGTGTGGATCCTCTTTAATTAATCTCTTTTGTAAGCTATGGGGCATGGTCAAAGCTGGTCATATCAGCAACTCTAAAGCAGGGGGAATCCAGCTACTTTGCAGTTAAGAAGTAAAATTACACTAACCACCATTAATAATGCACAACAATATATAAAAAGCAGGGGAAGGAATGGTGCAGAGGTTAGGTTATTTCTGTGTGGCAACATTTCCCACTTCTCCACACGCAGCTCACTTCACAAAACCTTTTAGATACAAATAAAATAGCCATGACCTTTTTTCCTTCTCTGCATGATTAATTACTTAATGTATTATTAATTGAAAAATGTAGCTGAATTTCAAATGCTTTCATTTTCTCAGCATATCATGTGGTCTGGGAAGCGCCGATTAAGCTGTTCATCAAAGGTGAGCAGGCAAGGTCATGTAGGCTGTACCTCTTCAGTTATTCATTACCTGTCCTAAATAGTAATTAACAACAGCAATATTTCCATAAATCAAAGCTTTTCTGATTACCTTCAGATGATGAGCGTTGGGGGGAGGAAAGGAATCAGTGTATGGGTTTTTGCATGTATCCTTTTATTCACCATTTCCTCTAAAGCATACCTGAATAATTCCATCGATACACCAGATGTTGTTTAAAACAGAATTTCACTGCAAGTCAACAGGAATTCCACATAGAATAAAGAAAAAGTTACAGCTTCCTTTCTCCCTTCCCTATGCCCCCCAACTTTAAAGGGGAATTTTACCTAAGAAGGTTTCTCAGCTATCATGATTGTTTATATTTATTATTTTTGTTTCTTTTTATTAGCTCCATTATCAAGATTAAAGTGGAGATCACAGAGTATGATCACACTCAGTGAGGTTCCAAGTTTCTTAATAAACTTATCCCTTCAGTATCTGTAGGCTTTCTCACCTTGAGGCATCTCAGGCGGCAAATAGTGGGGCTCTTGAGCACTGACGTGTACCCAGTCGAAGTCATCATACAAGTCTTGGTGGTAGTCACACGGTCCAGGTCCATCATCAAATGTACATCCCCCTAGGGAAGAAACTTGTTATTACTTTACTTAAAAGCAGATCCCTTTTCCAAGAGTCAAGCAGAGGTGTTCCACATGGGCACACCACAACCACAGAGCCCACGCAGCCTGTGGCACAGTTCACAGGCTCATCCACGCGCAAGCAACTCATTCCCTCAGTGCTCCTCTCGCTTTTTTAAAACAGCTTTTTTAAAACATCTCTGCTTCTCACAACCAATTTCCTCCAAGAGCACTATCTGCCAGACCACACGATCACAGGCTGAATTACTCAACCCAAACGAGTTGGGGGGTTGGACAACATGATCTTTCAAGGTCTCTTCCAACCCCTAGCATTCTGTGTTTCTGTGAAAACTGACTCAATGTCTGCATGACAAAAAGTAACATATTACCTAAACCAAGGAGGAAACAAAAAAATAAAAGACTAGGCTTAAAAACTAAAAGCGTAACTCAACAGCTCTGATGCACTGAAAGCATAAGGAGCCCAAACACTAACAATAAGGATAAATACTGTGCCCAAAACACAGTCAGACAAAATAACTAAAATTACTTATAAATTAAATAATTGCTACAGAATAGATTGGATAACATTGCTTTATTAAATCAATTTAGCATCACAGAACACAAATTAAAGTCGCTTTCTCAGGGTCACACAAACAATGAATATGAAAACCTTGTGAGGAGAAGTGTCAGGCAGAAAGAAGAAAGGGAGGAATGTAAAAGATGAGGGGAAAAAAATAAACAACCCACAAAATTCCTGCATAACGCAGTAATGTCTGCCCTGTTTCATTCAGTAAGGCATTCTTCACTCAAGGCAATTAGGTAGGCTGGGAAAAAATAGAGAAGAAAACAGGATGATCAGGGAAAGAAATGAAGGTTTGAGAAAGAAACAAAGGAATCAAAAGAGCCTGGTCAAAGAAAAAGTAGAGCATCACAGATGTGAAATACAGATGTCACACACAAAACTCTGCAGCATCAGTTATCTCCACTCATGGCACACAGTCCTCAAATTTGCTACTCCTGTTCAAAAGCAAAAGGGAAGACCAGGAGAGAGTGAAGGAAAACACAGTGCATTCATCTTTACCTGGGCAGTATTTTTTAATCCAGAAGTTATGTAAGAACTCAAGAATTAGATTATAAATCTTGGAAATCAGGAAAGGTATTTTTTGCATCCTCTTCTCCCTGTCCTCAGTAGTTAGGGCACACTAATTCAACTAACAACTATCACTACAACAAAAATTTCCCTTGTTAAGAAGACACCTCTGGAATAATAGGAACATTTATGTTGACTTCACTGTCTCACTTTCTTAATACAAAATATGGGATGAGTACTGCCAGTCCCAAGAACAAACGGAAAACTCCCTATTATGATAAATTCTAGTGTCACCCTCATATGAGTCACCTCCACTACATCAACAGCAAACACCCTCCCATGCCCGCCAGGCTCTCACCAGCCCACACTACACCCTGGAGGAGAACAGGCTGGAGGTGGTAAAGAAGAGACTGAGGACCAAGAAGAACTACAGCCTGTGTTCATTTCTGCCCTCTGCACAAGACATACTCAGCCTGCAACTAGGACAGGCCAGAGAATAAGGAATGGAGGAATGGGCATGCATGTCGTTAAATTGAGGATAAAAATATTTTTTCCTACCCAAAATGGAGTATTCAAATGTCATATAACAGACAGGGAGTTTGTAAAAACAGTGTTTATATTTGGGGAAGGGGAAGTCCATCTTACTAAATTTCATTAGCAAATCTAGACTGTGTCCCAAACTGAGATTATGTTTCATCTTCAATTAGAGACAACTCAAGTAATTCCCACAATTCAGCAAAACTATGTCATTCTGAATAAATATCAAAAAAAAAAAAAAAAAAAACAACCCAAGGCTTAGCTAATTCTACTTCACCAAAAAGCATTGCCAGACACTCATTCTCGGGCACTCCCAGAATCACTTGTTCACCAGTGGTTTGGCTGGCAAGGACAACACCATGGAAGAAAGAAAACTCTACACTGTAGGCAAAATTTCTGCTAAATCCTCGTAGGATAAAACCTCATATTCAGCTCCATGTTAGCAAAACCTTCTCAGATGTTACTCTGTGACAACATAAGCACAGCAAAAACAACAACAATGAAAAAGCCCAAACATTTCATACTCCATAATAAGTTGGTTACTACATCAGTGTCACTGTCAGAGACTGCAAGGCACAAGAAAAGAAATATGTGAGAGTCAAAGAAACATTTATGCCTTACAAGTCCCAACTCCAAAGCCCTATTACCACTGAGAGACTTTTCTAATTAACATCTATCACGATAAAGCCAGAAAGGCTTAGAACATAAATCTTGGGGTTTGATTTAACTTACAATACACTGCTATGATCACTCTACAGCAAAAATGTACATTTCTGTTGACATTTAACTGATAAATGAATTGCAGTTTCCCTTAAAGGAAAGTTATCACTGTCTGCTGTCCCACCACCAAAATGACATATGGCTTTGAAGTACATGCCTGCAGGGCACCCATTACCCTTTTTAATGGTTTAAGTGCCCTTAGTACATAAATTTAAGCTACCAATGCATCTTGTAGACTCATTTGGAAGATGAATGTCCCTAACTGCTCATCTTTGTGCCCACTATTAATTTTAGTTATTAGGGTTCTGATTAGGAATAACAACATGCCTGTTAATACACAGCAAGCAATTCAAATCTCGTTTTGCATAGCACATCATAGCTGCATCCACACAACCACCATGGAATGGTTCGAGTCAGAAGGTACCTTAAAGACCCATCTGGTTCCAACCCCACCGCCACGGCCAGGGACATCTCCCACTAGACCAGGTTGCTCAAAGCCCCAGCCAACCTGGCCTTGAACCACTTCCAGGGTTGGAGCCTCCACAACATCTCTGAGCAACCTCTTCCAGTGTCTCATCACCCTCAGAGTAAAGACTTTCTTATTAACATCTAACCTAAATTTACCCTGCTCTAGTTTAAAACCATTGCCATTCATCCTATTGCTACACGCCCTTGTAAGCAGTCCCTCCCCAGCTTTCCTGTAGGCCCCCTCAGGTACTGGAAGGCCACTGTAAGGTCTTCCTGAAGCCTCCTCTTCTCCAGGCTGAACAAGCCCAACTCTCTCAGCCTGTCCTCATAGGAGAGGTGCTCCAGCCCTTTGATTATCTTAGTGGCCCTCCTCTGGACCCTGTTCAAGAGATCCATGTCCTTTTTGTGTTGGGGGCTCCAGAGCTGTCCATTTATTGCATACACATGAAAAAAGTTTTTCAGGACAGATTATCAACCCACTACAAAATCCACCCTGTAGCAACTGCTTAAGCCAATGGTTTCCTCTGATGGAGCACACCACCTCCTCTTAGCAACATATTGTGACATTTCAAGACAAGTAAAAGCTAAAGCCAATGCTATAGTGATTTATCCTGTATAACATGATGACAGACTAAGCATTTAAACCGCCTGCAGACTACTTCCTATGACTTAAAACATGAGCAAATTTGGATCTCACCTTCTCTGTTTTAACAGTCAACTAACTGCCCATGTGTTATTTTGGTAACTGGGTTCTAAGAGACAAACCTAGTATAACATACTGTGTGGAGAACACAGGAAGAAGAGATAGTGGGTGAAACCTGCAGTGATATATTTTGTTCCCAGATATTTGTTCAAAACTATAAACATTTTCAGTCAGTCTTTAACCACTCAAACATAAAACCACATCTGACAGAAGTACACCCTAAATCAGGATTTGTTAGCACCCTAACTCAGCTACCGGGCCACTCTGCACAGCAATGCAACAGCACTGATCAGGGAAGAAAGTAGATTGGCTTGATGAATGTTTAGTACCTTCCAATGAGGTTCAGCAGCTGAACTCCAATATACATTCATATTTGTTGCCAATATTTTGACAACAGTCTGCTAATATCCTACAAATTACAAGCTAAAAATCTCCAAGTCAGTCATTTGTAACTTTCCAAAAAACTCAAGCAAAAGGTACTTTGCCACCAGCCACTGTCCTACTACGTATCACCACCATGTTCCTTTAGCTACAGCTGATGAATAACCTGCAATTTACCTCCAATGCTACCCTGCCACCAAAATCTGCACATACCACCCAACACACACACACACACACACACACATACTGTGTCATAAACAGTGATTTGTGCACCTCTGCTTAATCTCCTGGCTGGAAGGATACAGCACTGGCATTCCAATGTTCTTGGACCTTGCAGTACCTAAATCCCCATCTACCTTAGATTTCTAATACCATGCTACAGAAGAAGGTGGCAGCAGCAGTGATCAGATACCAGACTCGCTTGTCCTCAAGAGCCTGATGTGGGCTCGGGGCCCGGCTTACAAGGCAACCAGCATCTCTTGCCTTCCAGTGACGCTGCCACCCAGGACATGATGCAGAAAGGCTGGACGGGGACAAGCAGCACGCTCTCTTGGGGGACAGCACTGAGCAGAGCTGTGGACTTGTCACACCTGTGGTGGCAGCAGCCGCCTCAACAATCAATTTAACAAAAAGAACAGTCATAATATAGTTCATCAGAAACAAACACTATTAACGGATTGAATTGTAAGACACGAAGACAGAAGGAATTCTAAGTCTGGATGGCTATTTTTTCACTCTGCTAACTGTATTTTTGGTCAATCCGATGTATTCAGTTGCTGAAGTAGTATTTGGGAAACACGTTCCACAAAAAGCAAGCAAAGCAAGAATTCACAGTTTCCATTATCTTTTCCCATAAACTTCACTATGTTATTAGCTTCAGCTTAAACACACCTAGAACTCTTCACACATTCCTCTTCAACACCCTTCTAAAAGACAAGTTATAAATCATACTAGCCTCAAAAATTCCCTGACTGCATGTCACTTTTGCCTATAAAAGATAAAGGATCTTAAATATTCATTATAAAAAGATATGAATATCCGACAATGAACTCTCAGAAATTAAAGCTCCACTAAATAACAAGGTTATTAAAATTAATCTAAATTTAATCTTAAAATTAATTTTTAAATCTCAAATATTAGCATAAATTTAATAGAGACCATATAGTAAAGTTTTACACATCACCTGCTGTGGTGGGTTTACCCCTTGGCTAGGGAAAGGTGCCTACCAAAGCTGCTCTATCACAACCCTCCTCAGCTGGAGAGGGGAGAGAAAATAAAACAAAAAGTTCATGGCTTGAGATAAGAACAGGGAGATCACTCAACAATTATCATCACGGGCAAAAGAGACTCAACTTGGGGAAACTAATTTATTACCAATCAATTCAGAGTAGGACAATAAGAAATAAAACCAAATGTTAAAAACACCTTCCTCTCACCCCTCCTTTCTTCCTGGGCTTAACTTTACTCTCGATTTTCTCTACCTCCTCCTTCCCAGTGGCACAGGGGGATGGGGAATCGGGGTTGTGGTCAGTTCACACCTTGTCTCTCCTGCTCCTTCCTCCTCAGGGGAAGGACTCCCCATGCTCACCACCACAACTCAGAGGAATCTCTGCTCTGGCACCTGGAGCACCTCTTCTCTCTCCTTCTTCGCACTGACCTTGGTGTCTGCAGAGTTGTTTCTCTCACATATTCTCACTCCTCTCTTCAGCTGAAGTTGTCACTTGTCTTTTTTTTCCCCCCATTGTTAAACACATTATCCCAGAGGCACCACCACCATCGCTGATGGGCTCGGCCTTGCCCAGCAGTGGGTCCGTCTTGGAGCCGGCTGGCATTGGCTCTGTCAGACATAAGGGAAGCTTCTAGCGGCATCTTTCAGAAGCCACCCCTGTCACCCTCCCCCCCTCCACTACCAAACACTTGCCATGCAAACCAAATACATCTATAAAAAGCCATTTAAAGATGCCGGAAATTAAAGACAAATTACACTTTTTTAAATGTTGTCATATTTCCTCAGCAGCCACACTCAGTGCTGACAGTGCTCTGTGATTTAGATTTATCCTACCTCCTTTCATACCAACCCAGGAAATAAAAGAGCTGAATGGATTTTTCCTCACCAGGTTAAAATATAAATAATCTTAAGACCAAGAGAAGCATATATCATGAACTCCCACTGACAAATGGATGTCAACTACAACTTTATGGTGAATTCCTCGCTCATCAGCTCAGGACAGCAAACTGATTCAGATTTTGAACTAATGATCTTTATCTAATAATTTCAGCATCCTCATGACAGTTCTTAGAGTTCATGTCACTCTTACCATTTAGAATAGAAACAGTGAGTTGCATACCAATAATACATGAAAATTAACATACTCATAACATTTATTGTGAATGGCATTATAGGGATACTATATTGGAGACCTAACTTCTAAGTAAAAGACACTATTCCCACATACAAAATAAAATTTCTATATGTCAGTTTTCATATTTAATTAGACCTTAACAACTACAATGCCCTTTAAAACACATTCAGAAAACCAATATTAAAAAAAACTCCCACATTCATAAACCTACTAAATTGCGTTAAATACCTGTTGACAGAACTACATTGAGGAAGAATACCATACATTTACCAGCCATGCTTTATACCATCTTTACCAAGTGGTATTCACTTTTCTAAATCCAACAAAGAATATATTTCTATGTCTTATGTCACACTTTCTACAGAATGAAAAATAACGAAAAAATAGTATTACAAATTGTATGCAACAACAGCAACAAGACACTTATTTTTAAGTCTCCTATAATAGTAACATCTCTCCACTAGAACTCCCAAGTACATTCTTACCAAAATCTGGCACCAACTTTCAGAAACTAGTAAGAGAAAGCAATGGAAGAAAACTGCATCTTCTGGATTTGGGGCAGGGGTAGGGAGAAAGGAAACTGGTGTACCTGATTCTGGAATGAACTGATTTTAGAAAGGTTATATATAGAAGGATGGTCAAAAGAACACAACTTTACAGTTTATTTCTGAGATCTGTTCTTCCATCCAGCTACTACTGGTTTTATGTAAAATGCAACATCTTAAATGTCACTCTGCTCAACTATTAAGGAACTAGTTACAAGTTTAGAATTCATCCACTAAGAACAAGCAGAGCATCAACACAGAAGAAAAAATAAAAATTCTAGCATGAGAGAAGAGTTGTAGTACAGGCACACAGCAAACTTTGATCATCACAACTTTTCCCTCATACAGGGCTCAGTTACCAACGGTTTCTTTGGGACTCCTATGTGCAAAGGTATCACACCAGGAACAAAACACTTTTCTCATCCATTCTCAAATGACTAGGTGGAACAGTTTGCTCCTTTTCTTCAACAGTATGCTTTTATTTTTCTCCAACATCTGTTGTAAAAGCTTAATGACTAGTTTTAAATCTATCAAGGTAGATAGCTCCACGGTACAAACCCAGTGCAATTATGTTTATCTGGAATGTCGGGTAAAAGTCCTGTGAAAATTTAATTTTTCTCCTCACACTGATTGGTGAATTCAAAGCTTGAAGAGTATAAAAGGTCTCTCGTCAGTCATATATCCAGGAACAGGTTCTGCTTTTCAAATCGCCCACCTACCACATTAATTTACCTGTTTCCATCACAGCATGCTGCAAAGCACAGGATGTTTTCATCTTCCAAAGGCACTATGTTATTTCTGTTATGAGCATTTTAAAACACATTGATTGCAGAGCATTCAGACACCTATTAAGAATATACTATGAATCGCCGTTAATGCCATTTAAGAATAAATTTTAATGACATGTTAAAACACTTATTGTCAGTATTACCTACTGAAATGTAACTCTGAAATAATCTTAATTAACCTATGGTTAATTAAGAAGGTCAGAGGCACTATTTAATTTCTTTTAGAGTAACCATGAAAACAGCAGCACTTAAAGATTCTCCTTCACTACAGGGGGAAGTCATACCACTGCAAAGATAAATAGTATTTAGCATCTTATTTTGTAGTACTAGAATTCATTACACAATACAACTGATTACTTGGCTTATTTTGCTCTTAACTGTAATTTCAATAACCTACAAACACCTTTTAAAAATTTTCTAGCCTTTTTCCCACTATCAGTATGTTTTAATCGTTCTCTTAACTTATTAACTTGAATATGCAACTCCAAGTCTCACCCAAAAGCACCAATGGAGCGCAAACACCTACAGGTTAATAGGAAATATATCCAATTATTCCTAAATTACATTATTTTCATTATAGGGCTTTTCTTGGTACTGTTAGAATAGTCAGATAATCTAAATATCCCTACAAATGTAAACTTTTCAGAAAAGAAGTGGAAAAAGTACTCCTAAATCACTGCATGCTAAATCACCTTGGCATTAAAAACAAATCCCACCCTGCAAGAGCCATAAAGTAGTACCATAACCAGTATAAGGAAAAAAAAAAAAAAAAAAGGCTAAACAGGTGATAATCAGGTCCGATCTATCCAGGTTTTTTTTAATTTTGTATCTGTCTTCCATGTTTCTTATTAATGAAAACATAGCTTATTTTAAAAAGAAAAGAGGAGAACTTGAAAAAATATTACTTACAAGTTGCCAAGAATGCAGGAAGCTTCATGAAAACGTCCTTTCATGTAATCTTCAGGGAAAGATCTCACTATTAATCTCAGCATTTATTCTAACTCCAAATTTTGGGAGAGCATGAAGTTTCACAACCAGATATGGTCTACCAGGCCACATTATTTATCAGATTTTTTTTTCTACGAAACTAGGCTTCTTTCCTCTACACCAGACCTGGGAAAGGCTTCTTTGTCTCTGATTTCAGAAAGCTTCATACTGACAGGCAACAGGAAATGTCTTCATGCTTTACCAGCAGTGTACGGGATGGAAGAAGGAAAGAGATGAAGGGGGAGGAAGATCAGTTTCCATTACACTATCTGTCCTTCTTTTTCCAAACTAATCAAAATCTAAGCAAAAGTAGGTTTAAATTTCCTCCTCCATGGAAAGGGAGGTTTTCTGTTCTTTGCTGGTGGGGGGAGTTATAACAGGTAGTTGTGAAGAGTCACAGCTGCTTAATGTCTTTTTCGTGTTTGCTTCATCCCTCCTTGGCACAGGCAAGGCAAGGGAGAACAAACAGCCTGGCATATGCAGATCACTTCATAGAACTGAAGCTATCAAAACATCTTCCATTTCAGTTCGCAAGGTATTTCTGAAACCATGAAGAGATTCAACAGTTTCGTGACATTACTGACAGGCCTTGACTAATACACGGGTGTCGACATCCACAAAACACCAAAGCAATTTCATATTTCAGCTTGTAGGCTACAAGCTTTCGTATTCCTCTGGTGCACTGAGCAGACTTCTGACCAGTTGCACTGGTGACCAAGAGTTATACCAGTTGAATAAAAATAACTAGGGAGGTGAGGGGTGGAATTACATACCTGAGATTAATAAATATTTTCATGACTATACCAATCGTAATTAAAATATCAGCAAGCAAATTCTATGACTTTAAGGACACGACTGAGAGCTCCAAAATGAAATTAATCACTTTGATTATTTATGGATATGTGGACTTACAACACTACTTCTCAAAAGAGTACCTTTTTCCAAGACACTGTTAGAGCTTATTTATAGAAAATCTTACGCAGATATCACAGTCTGGCATTTCTCCTAAATGTTCTCACAATACATTGTTAAAAGTTAATGGGTAAGAATGCGATTAAACTCAGTAGGAGTGCTGAATGAAGACAGCCCTATAACCATTACATCAAATCACAGATTCTTCTACAGATACAGAGTGCTAGGTTGTTTTGTAACCTACTCTCCAAGGCAAAAAGAAAAGAAAAGGGGGGAAAAAAAAAAAAATAAAGCAGTTAAACAAGGACTTGGAAGAAAAAAAAGTTTATAGCTAAACTTTTATCTCTACTGATCACGTCAGCAATTCAACTGCAAAAGCAGGCCTAACAACCACACCAGCCACCCTATCACAACCTTGACAGTTTAACCATGAAACAAGGTGATAGGAAAAAACCAGCTAATTTAAAGTTCGTTCTAAAAACCATCTCTTCTGATATCAGGTATCCAAATTTTGTTCGACAGACAAAAGCAAGAGTTTCCAGCTCTACGGTAGCAGCAACCATTCAAAAATAAAACAGAGTCTCACTTGAGGACAACAAACAAGATACCACAGCACAGAAAAGAGTGAGTAAATTATACAGGCTAAACTAGAAAAACAGCTTAAGGAACAGGGAGGCAAACTGCTCAAAAGGAATATAGCTGACACAAAAGTTGAGGACTTCCCAAAAGGGATGAGAGCGTAAAGACTGTGCATAGATTTTTAAATGCAAAAAGAAAGACTAAATTAAATGCAGGGAAATGGATAAAGCTCTGATGTTAAAAATGACAGAACCTGTTACAAAGGGTCATTTCTGAAGCCACAGAAGGAGGAGAGATGATTCAAGAGTTTGGTGACAGTATAAATCCAAAGTCACAGGAAGATGACAAGAACCCCTCAGAAGAGATCTTTCAAGAAATGACATCAAGGTACATGAAAAATTAAGCTAGCGGTAAATCACAGAACTCAGGCACATAAATGAGAGCGGTAACGTGCAATATTGAGATCAAAAATATAACTTCACACACACAGGCAGAGCTTAACAAAAAAACAAATTCTCCCATATCAGAACTGCAGTTACTGCTTTAGTTTCACATTTTATAGTAAGAAAACATTCATAAGTATTGTAATACCTGGCATATCTTTAAATGTAATCCAGCAGCATTCTCATGAAAGGAAAGAACAAAAGAAGAACAATATAAACGTGATTTGAAAACTCAGTGGAAGTTTTTATACCCATAGGTATACCCATAGCTCCCCAATTTATAAAAGGACTTGCTGATACACAGACCAATAAATAGCAGATTTCAGAAGTACTGGCTGCCAATCTACAGAATCGGAGAATAGCTGAGTTTGGCAGGGACCTCCGGAAATCATCTGGTCCAACCTCTCTGCTCAAGCAGGGCCACCTACAGATGGTTCCCTAGGACCAAGTCTGGTTTTTTAGTATCTCCAAGGATGGAACTCCACAGCCTCCCCGGGCAACCTGTGTCAGTGCCCAGTCATCCACATAGGAGAGAAAGAAAAAAAAAAAAAAGTCTTTCCTGATGTTCAGAGGGAATCCCCTTTGTGGGAGACACTATTGAAAGCCTTCCTAATATCTAGGCAGATGATATTTGCCATTGTCCTTCATGTGTATGGAAATGATTTCAAGTATGACATGCTCCATCATCTTCCCAGGCTCAAGGTCAGACTGAGCAGCCTGTCCTTCCCTGGGTTTTCCTTCCTGCCTAATCTTCTATTAAAATATTGTCTCCTCTTAAACTTTTCTCAGTAATACTTCATATTTCCTCTGCATTCCTTCATAAGTTTTAGCACCTTCTATTCAATCACACAGACAAGTATAACACATTCCTCTGCAATATCATGCTTAAACACGAACTATAAAGCACCAGAGAAAAGCTGATATAAAACAGAACTACATGAAACCCTTTCATACTAAACAAGCTGAGTAGCAAAAACACAGACATAGAGATTTATATTCTTTCCAGTAGGTCGTTTGCACTTGCAAGGCTAAAGAGAAAATGTAAGTCTTTCATTAAACATACCCTATGGAATCAAATGAACATCAAACAGATGTTTTATTTCACATGCTACTCTTTGTATTGTTATTTCATTCCTCAGCAAAGCAATCTTTATCAGACTATTTCATAGACTATCAGGCAAATATTTTCAGTAGATTTCATTAAAAAACAGTCATCTGACAGCAAAGCTATTTAATACACTCAGAGTACACATACCTAAAAGGAAGATGCTAACAACTTAGTTTTTGCCTTTACATCTTCTGAGTAAATCACTGCCTACTGTTGAACTGCTTTAACATATAAATTGTGTGTGTAAGCATAGAATGTGTCTCTTTTCTCATCACATTAGTCCTCAACAAGACCTCTGATGAACAAACAACACAAGTCACTACATCACTTTTGACAAAGCTATGCCACCAAGCTCAGCTTTATTTGTGCAATAAAAAAAAAAACCCTCTCCAGACAAATTGCCATAGGCATGTAAAGCTCTAGCAATAAATCACTATTTTAGGTAGAAGTATTCATAATTAGAAGTGTATTTCTACTATAATTTAACAAAGAAAATGTTATTTTGCGAGTCCCTGGGGAACTGAACTCAAGGACTTGAAACTTGTATTTTGGTTGCAGATCTGCACTTTAGACTCAATAGAAGTAACTATTACAAGAATACCTAGTTGCAGTATAGTATTATTCAAGCAGATTCAAGTTGTATTTAATCCCTCCACCTCTTAAATGGAGAAATACTCTCAATGGCGTGGCTTTGGGAAACATCGTAATAGATAAGCCCTATGGTTAGATGAATCCTTCTTTAAACTGTGCGATAAAGTTGTAGCATTTTGGAGTCAGTCATCTGTCCATGTCATGAAGGCATAGTGTCCAAAGCACAGCGAGGAGAACAGACAAGCAGGATTCCTACAATCTTACAAGTTCAGTGGAAATGTATCCCTTTTACATTGCACAGCATTCAAGTACATGAAAAAAATGGCTGAAAAACTGTGCAGATATCTATCACTCAGTCTTAAGATTAAGGCTGAATTAGATCTTCTCATTAAAGCATCAGCTTGATGGTAAATAGCAGTTAAAAGGTAATTCAAAAGTTAGAAGTTATAAGGAAAGAAATTTAGAAAAGAATACCGAACATTTCTTTGCAATGTTATAAGCCACATCCAGACATTACATGTGGTTCTGGTTTCCTGAGGATTACAGCAGAAATTAAAAGGTTTGGAGAACATCCGATAAAGGTGATCACAGGATGCTTAAGGTACCAGACATGGCGTAAAAGACTAGGAATTTTCAGCCAGAGATGACACAGGAAGCAAGACAGGTGCATCATTAGTCACATGTAAAGAAGAATAGAGCTCAACCACTTTTTTGGTGTGTGAAAACACCACAGGACTTCATGGGGCATAAGGATCAAATCAAACACCACAGCGTTAAGTTGTGGAACTCCTTGCCACAGGGTGCTACAGATACTGTTGGGTGGGAGGAGAAGATGTGGACAGAATCACTGGTAATAGCTGAGAAACACTAATTGAGCATCTTTGCCTCATAAGACCACACGCCACTAAGAATATTTTGGTGTACTAAGAATATTTTTTCTGCACTATAACTTAAAGCTAAAAGCTAAAAAATGGATCTGCGCTATCAAGTTATCATTATAAAGTTAAAATACGGAATATAATGCAGACCAGTACAGTCAGAATAAAATACTTCATAAAGATCAAAAGCCAAGGAAAGCATAAAAAGGTTTAATACAATATAAAAATCAATATTTAATATCCAACACATAATGTGGATGCAATGAATAAAGCAACAAGCATAATAAAATTTTGCTGATTTTAAATTGAAACACTTTACCATCAGAGGAATACACGTAATTTGCAATAAAATAACAGCCTCAAGGAGTGACCAAAAGCTCCCTTCCCCCACCACCGCTTTTTGCCATATCACAGTCCACACTGCAAAAGTATGAGATGGTGGAAAACAGAAATGTTTTGTTCACACCACCCATACCAGTAGGTCAGTCACAATTGCTTAAGGAACAAGAAGTGACAGATAAAGACTACTGAAAACTACCAGTTTAAGTTCAAATTCACATCACTCACTGGCACGGTGAGGCTGTGCCCTCTTTTGGTCCCTATTTGTGAGAATTTGTATACACTTCAAAAGGATGAAGTCAGTCTCCAGGTCTTTTTGTCTGCATCTCATCTCTGGGTATCCCCACCTACAAACACACCTGTGAACATTTTCTCTGCGAAGTAGACTCCATCGCACCACTGATCTAAAGTGGTCTCCTCCTATGTAAGCTGAAGCTCACCCTGCCTTTCTCACAACATCTGGCTATCATGAGCAGCGCAACAGTTAAAACAACCCTTTTACTCTTTCACCCCAATCTTGATCTCAGGTCAGCACCTCTTTTCTCAAGTATTATAGACACCATCATCCATCATTCATATCTGTATTCAAGTCTCTTCACATCCTTCACTCCAGCAATGTCTGATTTTTGAAGGGTAACAAAAAGGCTTCTCCAAGACACTTTTTCTCTGTAACTCTCTTCCAGCTTTTATCTCCCCTTAACCCCATCACTTCAGCATCTCCTCTCTGCCCTTGACAAATGCATCTTCTCCCACTCTTATCTATTCACAGTACTGCTGAAAAGACTCTCTTTACAGCCCATCACTTTGGCTGCCTTCCACTTTCACTTCCTCTCTCCATTTTCACAGAACAAACTTATTTTTGTAACCATTCACTGTTTATGCCCACTTAGAGAAAGCCAGCCAATTCAACTCAACAGAACCTGTAGCAGCAACTAGCAGAAACCTATTCCTTTATTGCTGGATTTGCTTTGCTTTAGTTTAGCTGCTTAAAACAACCCAGAGGGTTAAGACTGGAGGGGACTGAGGGGTCAAAGAAGCATCAAACAAAAAGGAGATGGCAGGAGGCCACCGCTAGAATAAGGAATAAGGGAGACGTGTGCAGAGAAAGACGAGAAAGCACAGCGTGTTGAGCATGGACAGGCAAACCATTTGGTTGGCTAGGCTTCCTGCTTTCATCTGCCCATAGGCTTTCAATGAAGAAAAAAAATAATATTAAAAAAATCAAAACCACACACCATCCTGCTCATGTAAGTTGCCCAACATCTACTCGGAGTCAGAATGGCCAACCTGGCAAAGGCACAGGTGTTATAGGTAGCTAACCAAAGTGCAACTGCTGTTTATAAAGAGATTTTAACTCTAAGCTGCCCTGATACCATCTCTGGGGTTGAGTAGGAAGAAGTGCTAATGCATCCCAAAACTCCAATCCAAACTGAGAGGCCAATAGCATTATCCTGCAGGGTTGCACTGCTTGCATCTCCTACCAGCTACAGAGCAAGGGGAACTGAAAAAGACCAACTTTGCCAGCACATTTTTCACTAGCCGAAGTAGAGAGAGACGCATTGTCAGCACCTTCTCATACAAGACAACTCCTTGTAATGTTTACATGCATTTAATGCCTACACATCAGATTTCAGAGAACATAAAACTCAACAGTGATCAGTCTGTCCTTGTGACGGAAAGTGGGGTCTTCTGTCTAGCAGTGACTGTAGCGCCCATGCACCATTACACTCCTTGTCTTTTAGTCCAAATTAGTTTCACCTAGAATTAACTTGGCAGACAGAGCATTACGCATGCAAGCTCTGAGAGACAGCCTTCGTTTTTTTGTGATCCAGGCAGGGATATATGCTGCAAGGGAGCAGGGAAAGCCAGCCATATCAACGCAATTTTGATCCCATCAGTTCAACTTCTTGTTTGTCCATAGTCCTCTCAGAAGTGAACAATCACCTCCTGGTGACAGAAATAATCAAATCAGGCTAGAGATCAGTTATCTTTTATAGAACTAAAACACCACTCAGAATTTGCTGCAAGGTACTTAATCCATGTCATGGACTAGCCAGCAAGACTGAGCTAGTTTTTACCTCTGACTTTTCTCTGAAGGTCTGTTTGACACTCCATTTTTCAAACTTGTAGTAGAAAACACTGATGACTGGTGCCATATTGTTCTGTTTAGAAGGTATACGAAGACAGTCTCCTAACTTACCTACCCAGAATAATTCCTAAGTGATCTGTTTCTACTGTGCAATACCTTTGTACGCAGCCACCGTTTTCAGTGTCTATGGAACAGCTCAGCCAAACAGACCTTAGGAGTCGGTATGAGTACTAGTGCTCCACATTCTCACAGCTCTGACTAATGTTACCTTTTGATTCACACAGTACAGTTATCGATGCTGATGACATCTGCCTGGGTACCTAATCTTAATATTTTTCTAAACCTGAGGGAACCAGGAATTGCAAACTGGCAGTTACATCAGACTCTTACTGCACTTGGCGTATTTTCCATCTCTAGTAATGCTTTTGTAGCTCAGTAGCAAGGCACTTCCAAAAAAAGAGCTCTACCAAAACAATTCACATCTGTTCTCTCTCAGCATCACTCTCAGTAGGTCTCTGATTTACCGCAGCCATCTGATAAAATTGGATGCAACGCCCTCCCCCCAAGCCCAAAACTCTCACTAATAGTCTCAACAGCAGCAATATTTGATCGACCCAGGGACTACTCATTCTCTGGACATCTGCTCTCAAGTGCTATTACTCCACAGGCTGAATATCACGCACCACTCTGGGCCCACCTACCCTACATGCAGTTAGCTGTCACGCAACTCCACACTACTACGAGTGTCATTTCAAACTACAGATGGCATCTCTACCCCAGCTGCCACTGCTGAGTCACGCCGCTCTGCCATTTGCTCACTTTGAATACACGGTTGCTAAAATAGCCTCAAAGATTGAAAGCTCATCTAACTTATTGTACCCAGATCTGTTTTGGTACTAAACCTCACATTTTACTTACTGTCAGCTTTGTCAGTTGTTGTCAGAAGC
The DNA here is from genome assembly GCA_020746105.1 of Trogon surrucura. Classification (NCBI taxonomy): domain Eukaryota; kingdom Metazoa; phylum Chordata; class Aves; order Trogoniformes; family Trogonidae; genus Trogon; species Trogon surrucura. Next base: position 61,416,874 of record CM036618.1, read on the forward strand.
TTCTTCACTAGAAGAAGATAAGATATCAACTCAGCAACCAGCTTTTTCTCTGCCTCACCGCTTCGGGACACTCCCAAATCCCCTGGGTGCGGGCCAGAGAGGCCCTTGGTGCCAGGAGGGAGGGCAGGACCCAGCTGGGTTCCAGCTGAGCAGAGGGACCAGTATATTTGCAGAGGACAGGCTTCAACCCTGGGCAGTCATGGGCTAATGCAAGAAATTTCATTTCCAAACTGCTGTGGCTTGGGTTTTATACATACATCAACAACATAACAAAATGCAGTAGTAATGAAATCTGAAACTCAATTACCGGAAATATTTTGCTACCGTCTCTCCTAATCCATCTACTTTAACCCACTCAATACTATTATATTCAATTTGCAAACTAGACAAACAGAAAATCCCAAAGAGGAAAAGTGCTGCAAATAAGAAGTATTAATTTGTTAGTTAACAGAGAACACAAAATGAAGGAGACTGACTGCCATAAGATATTTTAATTCCTTCAACACTGATGGAAAAAGGCACGCATGCCCCACTCCATCACCACACTTCGTAAAGAAATCATTAGGTAAGTGCTCTCAAATACTATGCAAGACAAGCAACTATCTACCGCATTTTAGTATTTTTAATATTATTAATTGCATAACTATAAAAAACAGCGAGAGCCTTCACTGACTGTGAATCAAACAGCAAATAATAACGACTAAGAATCAGGATTCCACTTAATCCTCAAAACTCCTTTGCCCCAGTAAGAATAGCACTACCGTGATACAGGGAGTTTTATGAAAACCAACTTTCAACAGGTTGATAACACGAGGCAGTTCCTCACATCTCACCTCATCATCTTTACATCTGTCCATTGTACAGAGGAAATATAAAATGATGTACTAACTACACCACCAAAACCAATCACAGATTTTAGAAAAACTGAAAGACAATTAGAAACATTTAAGATGGCAGAAGACAAGAGTAAGAACTAAGGACATTTATCCTTAAGCCAAATAGCTTTTAGTATCAATGCTACTCTGATGATGGTTCAAGATTTCATGTGTTCTTGCCCTCAGGAACATGCAGACATCTTAATCCTCTGATATAGTCATTTCTTTCTTTGCCACTTTTAGGTCTAGCAAACCAGAAATTCACAAGTTCCATTTCAGAAAGTAAGCAGAGGAGGATCTAATTTGAGTTGGTTTAAATTATACCACCATAAATGAATTTAGATTATGTTTATTCAATCAACATTTTTAGGTCACCTTTAAACCTCCTGCTACCAATTCATATGCTAAACTAATTGCTTCAGGTTCATCTTTCTTTCCTCCGAAGAGGAAATTCACATTTGTTGCTATAGACCTTGAAGAGTAGAAGGAGGACAAACTTTTTTTGGTTCTTCCAGAAGTCTCAACATAGTGTAGAGTTTGCACTATTTCCAGAAAAAAAAAAAAGCTAGGAGCATTAGATCAGACAAGATGAATATAAAAAATCTAATGAGGATAAAAATCTATTAAAGATTCTGTCATTTAAGAATTGCAAATGACACCATCATCATCAAAGCCCACACAGCAACCAGTGAGAAATAAATCATTCCAGCTGGCCAGTGACTATGAAAACCCCCAAAACTGCCACCTCACTGACATCCAAAACTCGCCAGTGAATTATCACGCAGCAGTTAATGGTCTGAGGTAACCACAGGAACACCTCTGGTTTAGACCTTTTACCCGCTGACATTTCACAGTGTTATTTCATCATGAAAATTAAATGCTCTTACATGTCTAGGAGATGCAAACACTGGTGCTCTAATCTGTAAGCAACTAGCTGACGGAAAAGAAAGCAGTTGGAATTTGGGACAAATATACTGCTTGGCCTATGGGTGGGAGCGCTGAACATTGCTGCTGATGTAAAGGGTTCAAGAAGCAGAAAGTGTCAGTTCAAGCAGAATAAGAAGCCAACGAGCAGCACTGGAGTGACACAGTTCTGCCTCAGGACAGAGCCGTGCCACAGAGTCCTCTCATCAGCTGTGCCTGAAATATGTAAAAGCAACATGAAGTCAGCTTTAGCTGTTACTCGGCATTAAACACAGTAAGAATACGTAAGTGCAGACTGATGCTAAATTTACAAGAACTTTTTAACACTTTTTTTTTTTTTTCTGAAGGCAAGATTATGCATACAGGGGCTATTTACACACATTAATGCTTCTAAGGCAGAAGCCTTCAACTCGGGCTATTAAAAATAGAAGGGAATGGGTAGGAAGGGAGGTGCTCCTCTATCAGCAGTATCTTTACTTTAAATGGATAGGATAAAAGGCAAAAAGGAGAATAAAGAATAAGTACTGAAATGTGAAAGAGAAGGATAGAAGTGAATAAGCACTAATGTTATACTTTTTTTTCCCCAGGAAAAAACAAACCAAAAAACTTGACAGTGAATTCTTTTTATATAAGCCATCAATACAGATCAAAGCAAATGAATACTTGGGAAAAATCGATAAAGAATATTCCTCAGCAGAATTACTGTTGCTAATTACTTCATGACAAATTATCACAATAAAATGTCAAACTTCCAATTTAGAGAGCAAGTCTTAAGTCATTTAGTGCCTAGAGATACCAATTACAAAAGTAATAAAATAGCTTAGGTTAAGCCAACTCATTTATACAAAGAAGTCTTCAAGTACTGTTCTGAAAAAAAAAAAAAATCCCAAAAAAACCCCACAAAACATCACCTTTATATACCCTCCTAATATAAACAGGGATCACACAGCTGTAAAATTTCTGCATTTTTTTTTGTTAGCCAAATATATATTAGAAAAAATAAAAATGCTTGAAAATACCCTTATAAAATAGAATAGCCCGGGGGCAGTGGCAATAAGACACTTTTTGTAGCCCTGACAAATGCCACTGCTCAGCATTTCACTCCCATTACTCTGTTACCTAGAGGGCTGGTGATCAGAAGCAGTTACTGCTTGGGCGCGATATGGCATTACCCTCTTATTTGGGCTTTACTGTAAAAGGCTTAGAAATTTTCATCTATCCTATCTGAAGTACTCTGATCCAATTCTTCCTACTACTTTTTATTTTCATGAGAATCAAGTAAAAAGTAGAACAGTTCCAGCTTTTCTTAGGTACTACCTGTACCACAGTTGTCTGTCTTCAATAACACATCATCGTGCTTAAATAAAAATTATTCTTACAGGTTCATTTGTTTTCAAACTCTCGAGAGAGATTGGTAGGCTGTATTTGCTTTCTGAGGAAGCTATAAGATAGAGTGAATTAACAATTCCTAAATGATCAGAATTTTGTCTCACAGTTCATCTCCAAGGCCACGATGTATCATGAGGTTTGCTGCCTTTAACTACTGCAACAGCTTCTTGCTGGGCCACTGCTGTTACTAATCAGTATTTCTGGAGTGTCAAAACATTAAATCTCCAGTGATAATAGTCACTGCCATGCTTTTGGCTCTGCATCAGTCATTTATTACAGCTTCACAACTCACTAGCTGAGAAAAAAGCAACAGATAGTCAGCTTTATATTGACAGACAAACAGGATCAATCTTTTATTATTTATATTTTTATGGAACTATGAAAGGTTTACTTATATATTCTAGATGTTTAGGATGCTCAGATATCATGCCAAGTACAAAATCTTCCCGAAACAAAGTGAGAATATGAAGCCTCCACTGCATACTGGAGGATCAATACAGTCACCTTCTTCACCACTCACTGTCCTGGTTACTAAGTCTAAGCAACTGACTGGTCCTTAAAGGACTCAAACCCAACTTACTGTGCACTTAGCACTTCCTTCTTGCTTACTAAGCAGAGAGAGGAAAGCAAAAATTTGGAAGGGACGTGAGCATGAGGGAGTAACCATTACTTTCTATACTGAAGTTCCACAATCTCTCCTCCATAATACCCGAGGTGACAGTGGATCAAAGAGCTTGGAGAGCTCTTACAGATTTCTCCAATTCTACTTTTTCCGGTGATTGTCTTATTTGTCTATATGTCAATATGTCTATATGTCTATATGTCAATATGTCTATATGTCAATTCTCCTTCTGTAATTTATTAATTAAATAGCAGCAAATATATGCAAAAATACAAATGGAGAATACCTGAGGTTTATTCTGTCTCATAAGCATAACTTGGGTACCCACAACAGCGATTTCTCATTCTAGATGATATTAGCAGCTGGCACTATTTGTTGATTCAAAAGTTAGTATAGAAGTGAAAATACATCGACCTACTGTCAGCAAACAGCAACGAGCAAGAAAGAGTTCTCATGCATGAGAGACAAACCAGATCTGAGCTACACAATGATTTTAAGACCTTTTGTGAACTAGAAAAAAGTGTTTACAGATATTTCTCTCTTCCCTCCAGAAGATATTTTTGTGGTTTGTCTTGTGACAAAAAGCAAATTCATTCTCTCAGCAACTCCAAGTTAGTCCTTTTCCAACGTTTAGAGTTTTAAGTATAATGAGGGGTTTTTGGTGTTGCTGGGGAATAGGCATGGTGTAGTGTTCTACAAATGTGCCAGAAAAAAAATAGAATTCTGAATCTAAAAACTAAAAGCAACAAGGATAAAAGTGTCCAGTAGAAGAAATGTAGCTAAAAGTCATTACTTTTTTTTTTCTCTTTGACGGTCAGTGTTTAAGTAATGAGACAAACTGAACAGCTTAGCCATTTTGTTTTCTGAGGCTAGGACTTGGCTAATGGAGAAAAAAAACACTGAGCCTAATTACATCCTTTAATAATGAAAATGCATATGCAGACAAATGTTTGTCACTACTACCTGAAGACCATCTAATCTCACATCGATGTGCAAACCCCACTAATTACTGCAATCTAGTCTTTTGAAGAAGCAAAGCCAAGTCCAGGAAGAAGCAGCGAAATCCTTCTCTAACGAGCATAAAAGATTTCTTTTTCTAATATGAAAAACTGTCTTCTTGTCCTCAAGTAAGTGTTCCAGTTACTGCGCCCTAAGTAACACATACAAAATTAATCCTCACTTCTCCAGAAGTAGGTGGGCTCCTCATTAACTACTTATTAGAAAGATGAAACCGCCACCATCACTTCAGCCACGTGCCCACAGCCCTAACGCGTCTCCCTGCAGGCTCTCCTCCAGCTTCTGATGTCTGGTACAACCACAGAACACCAGGTTATGGAAAGCAGTGATTTGTCAGGCTCGCTAAAGGCAGTCGGCGACTCCGCACGAGGCAAAGAAGGACTCGCTCTGCCCTGGCTCCACAGCAGATGCGAGTTCGCCCTGACAGGGCTCTGAGCTGCTGGAAAGCTTTGTCACTGTGTTAAAACAGCGGGCCAGCCCGAACTGAACAGCCCTGTTTGGAAAGAAATCGGATTAGTCAGGTCTGAGCGCTGCGCTAGGTCAGCCCAGCTCCTGCATGAGAGCTAATGTGATGCTTCTCAAGGTCGGAGCGTGCTCTGCCGTGTCCACTGCAAAAACACTCGACAGGCAGACCCAGTATTAGTCATCTCCGTGGAAAAAACTGCAGCGCGGAGCTGTCGCCACGTCTGGAAAATGGCCATAACAGTTTATACTATGAATTAAAGTAGGGGGAAAAAAAACGTTCAGTTGAGATGCAATACATTAAACTCTCCTATCAAAACTGAAGATCATTTTAAGTGCTTAAGATGAAACTGTAAACCCCGTAACCAATGATAGTTTTATATCATCCAGAAACATTGCTAGTCGTGGTGACTTTTTGGGTTTTGCTTTTTGTGGAGAAGGAATTGAGAAAAAGCCTCAAACACCACAACGCTTCCTTGCCATGAGGACCTAATGGTAAGTATCCTTCCCTGTCAGCAAGAGACCCAAACTTAAAGCATTCTGCTCAAAGTCATAAAACATTCTGACCCAGGTTGTCACTTCAGAAAAAAATTAGTCTCACCAGAGCAAAAGGCCAACATAACACAGAAAAATGGCCAGATTTACATTAGCAGTAATGACAGCAGAGAGAAGTGAATCCTGACCTCCCAATACAGCGTATGGTGCTATCAGTTAAATACAAGACTTATGAACAAATCTTTTGTCAGAACAGTTCTGCAGGTCTGACCTAAATTTATACACAATTCAAGGCAACTCCAACTAAATTTAGGAGCAGATAAATGCATCAAATAGACATTTTATACATTTGTTTCCTGAATTACCTCTCTCAAATTTTTGCTCGCACATACAAATCATTTTGACCTTTAAGAAGGTGAACTTGACAACAATAGACTGTGCTGTAACAAGAAGAAATAAATGCAAAGTGGTTTGAAATCTAGAGTTGCTTATGAACAGCACTAAGTAGAACAAGAAATTCCTACTGCACTTGAAGAGCATTAAGCAGTGTATTAACACTGCAATGTGGGGGCACTTTACTGAGTTATTTCAACAGAAAACAGGTCAAACAAACCTGTGCTATTTGAAGAAAAGAGAACGTGATCTACACTACTGCTCCGACCAGTTTTAAAACTGGTTATAAAATTCTCAATGCATACAATCCCAAAGGCAAAACAATCCATCTTAAATGCCCTAGGAAGAAATTAAACAGTGATGTGCAAGCTGCTGCTTCTGCTGGCATCGGCCAGAGATCCGCAACTTTCCATGTCATGGAAATACAGAGACAAAATATTCTAATGAACAAATAAACAAACAAAAAAGAACACATCAGAAAAGTTAACATGCAACAGATTTAAGCATAGAGAAATAAAACTGTACTTAAGCACCTTAAAAAACACTTGGATTTAAAAAGTAAACGTAACTTCTAGGCTTCAAAACACACATTCTTAGAAGGGGAGAAAGAGGGGAAAGGCAGGTCAGGATATGATTGATAGCTCTTTGCATGGAAGAATTCAATTAGAAGATTAATAATGCACTGCTGACAACAGAAAACTTGAAGTATACAATTTCTGGACTTCATCATGTTTTTTAAAAATGGTATTTCCATGCTTCTTCCAATATTTCTTAAATAACATGTCTAGAACTAAGAAACATTTATTAAAGAGCATCTAAGAAACTCTTAGATGAAAGTTATTAAAGCCGAGCCTGCACAGCTGACAGTCTCCTGTCCAACATCCTGTCACTATACGTCTCACAGCAGATTGTTTCACAGCAAAGACCACTTTTACAGCATCTAATCAAATTTCAGAAAGCTGAAGTACTTCGACTGCCAAGACAGTTGAAGGACATAAGGAAAAAAAAAAAACCACAGAAAAACACACACCAAAAAACAAAACCCACAAAACACACAGAGAAAAAATTTTTAAGTTCATTTAAGTTTTTGCTCTATATCAAAACATTTCATTAGTGCATCAAGGTCCACTACATCTCCATCTTCACAGTTATGCAACTAAACCTTTCCAAACACAATCACATACCCTTCCACCAGTTCAGAACCCTTCCTTGCCATTTCCACCTCTGAGAAAACCTAGCTTACTTCACGAAAGTGAAGCATGAGAAAGATCCAGATAAAGTAATGAAAAAGACTACAAAAGGTAGCCTTCATACAGAGGTTAAATGACATTGTTAAACGATGATCACCTTTGCGCGGCAAGTCTCTATGTTATAGCCGTGCACACTTTGGGATTTTTACATCTGGGATAGCGCTGTTGGTACACGAGACAACCTTATCTCACACAAACTACTTAGAAAAGCAGCTGGAGAAGACAGGGTGAAATCATCACACAACAGCATCATCTGTAATAAAAGTGTGAAATATGAGGAGCATTCTTTGCAGGAGAAGTCATCAGCCATGCAAAGTAGCTCAGAAATGGAAATGCCCACCTGGAACTGCAACAGATTTGTAATACAGCTCTGGCAAACTCTGCTTCCTCCTGCCATCATTCTTTCTATTCATATCAAAAGTCAATCTCCTTCCGCAAAATTCTTCTTGAATAAACGTCCTTACTTCACAAATATACAAATGTTTTTCAACTTTACAGTCATGTTTCACTTTACGTGAATGACATTTTTCATGTCTGTGAAGTTCAAAAGTTCAACTTAATAGGTCTCTAAATGACTAAGTACCTTTTACAGTAGTTTCAACTCTTCAGTGCAGATGTGATTGTTTCATATACACAGACTCTTGATTTTGGAACTACAAGAAGCCAGTGAACCAATAACTGATTTCTCACTGCAACAACGTCGTTTCTCTTTGACACTTTTTGGGGGTGTGTAGCAACAGGCATCATCTTTTTAATAATTAACATTACATGCATTTTTTTTTCCTTTCAATTAGCCTATCAAAGCCACTGAAAGCAGTTATCACCTTCATTAAAGGATACAAAGATGTAACTTCTTCATAATGTTAGGAGATTGTTCCAACTCCCCTGTCATGGGCAGGGACACTTCCCGCATAGATTAGGTTTATCAGAGCCCCATTCAACCTGACATTGAACACTTCCAGGCATGGGGCTTCCACAGCTGCTTTGGGCAACCTGTTCCAGTGTCTCACCACCCTCACAGAAAAGAATTTCTTCCTAATACCTAATATAAATCTACCATCTTTCAGTTTAAAGCCATTACACCTTGTTCTATCACCCCCTGACAAAAAGTCCCTTCCCTTCATTCCTGAAGGCCCCCCTTTAAGTACTGGAAGGCTGCTATAAGGTCTCTGTGGAACCTTCTCTTCTCCAGGCTGAACAGCTGCAAGTCTCACAGCTGTCCCCATTGGGGAGGTGCTCCAGCACTCTATGAGATACCAGATGCTGTCTCCAGTGCTATTGGTAGATACTCCTGCTCTAAAAGAAAATCCTTAGAATACACAAAATCACTGAAACATCTACCTTGAGGTCTTCCTTAAAAACAAAGGCCAGGGATTGTTGATAGATGTGTCTAGTCTACCTACAGCTGGGCCATGGTAGGTATCGTCATTTTAGAGAACAGACTCACGAAAACATACAGAAGATTCAAATGGTTTGATGACTGCTTGTGAAACACTAGCATGCTTACTTCTTCTAAATTCAAAGGCTTACCTAAAAAAGTGAAACCTAAAACCGTAATTTTAGTAATAAACCTGAGAAAATTATGAAGGTCATTTTCTCCTTCCTAGCAGCAGAGGACAGCAAGGGTTCAAGGAGACAGGTTGCCTGGAGGGCTAAAAATGCACTCCCTATCTACCATTAACATTTTTGCAAAGCCTGCACTCTTATCAGCACCTCTTGATATTGGCTGTCTCCAAGGCCTCAGAATCACTGGCTGGGAGCTATGTTGAAAGAGTCATGTTGTGTCAGCTCTGTGATAAACCGGCCAAAGGGAGAGGGTCACACACTCAGCACAGCCTGGATTGCAACCTAGGAATCATTAAGAAGCTATTCAGCATTTCTAGAGTGATCCACATGAGATGGAAAGAAAATGGATGTTTTTTGAAAGCTCGGATTACACTGCCTTACTGCACTATAGTCCATCCAGTCTTGCGCTACAGCTGGAGATCTTCTTTCAAGTCTACTTGACCTGGAATTGTTGGGGTTTTTTTGGTAACTCCTAGTAATGAATCGTAACAGTCTTAGCAATGACAAAGAAAAGACAGAAGGCAAGTGCTGAGCAACTTAACGTGCAACTCCCTACACAAACCCCACATCTCTTCAGCCACCTGTGTGGCCACTGGCTCACCAGTGAGGACTCGGGTGAAAACAAGGCTTTAACAGCAGCCAGTATTTTCACCAGCGAGTGTATTACATACTGAGTACTTTATTACTGAATGATTTCAACTTAAAACAGATTTTTCTTTGATCCAGTTCAGCACTCTGGGATCTTCCAGCTAGACACCTGACCCAGAAGACTAACGAGGCAAATAGGCTCACTGCAGGCAGCGCATACCCAATAACTCCCCACTGCCCAAACCCTGGGATATGCCAAGAGCACTCAGAAAAGACAACAGCTCTGCAAAGTTGACAGTGGCACAGGTTACTTAAGTAACACGTGCCTTTTTGTTATTACTGCTGTTTACAAGTCACACTACTAAGCTTCATATTGAATTTCAAGTTCTTCAATGAGCTTCCAATTTCCTGGTCCCAGTTCCTACAAGATGAGTTTTCAGCCTGGTCTCTAGAATGTACCCCAAGGATTTAGGAGGAGAACAGCACTCCAGACAACAGCCTTGATCATGTCTTATTGCTATTGGTTCTAGCATGCATCTTTTGATTGATTGCAATAAAATAGCCTAAACAACTATTCTGTACCTTGAACACTGATATAAATGCAATGCATTATTGCAAAGTTGTGTATCTTGTTTGACTTTAGGGTAAGATTTTCACATTAATGCAGCATAAAAACAATTAAGGTCAGAGCCTTAAACACACACACACGTGTGTACATATATATATATATATATGAAAGTACATTTATATGTACCTATTTGACAGATATCTATTGATACATACACACATTCACACATTTCCAACTCACATTTTTCTATAACAGAATGTTAAGAGCTATGGAACAGGACAAAACAAGTCACTACTCACTCAACAAAAAAACCATCTCCAATGAGCATCAAAAAGAACAGTTACCATTACAACAACAACATCGAGTTCATTGATAAAATGTTTACAACTGGTATCTATACATATCACAGAGGTGTGCCTGAAATCCAGAAGACAGATTCCCAGGGTCTCTCTGGCTGAGGCGGTTCAGTGGAAGAGAGTTCAAGATCCAACACACACATTCAGTCATTGATTCACTAGTGCATTTGCAAGGCACTCGGTTTTAGTAATTAGGGTGGGAAGTCCACTAATACACCATCCATTAAAAGAGATGTGTAAGCCTAATGGCTAATTGGGGAAAAAAAAATGGATTTGTTGTAGAAGGCATTCAAATTCAAGTGAGCATCAACAGGAAAAATACTCAACACGTTACATAGCCAAGGTACATTCTATCATACACAGTTCAATATATAATCATTTTGGCTTACGTTTCTCTCTCAAACACATGCCTACCGAAAAAAACACATTTCAAACCCAAGAGCTGCAGTAACACCAGATAAAGCTATTTTGCAAAGCTCAATATCGTCTTTAAATATTTAGGACAAGTTTTATAAAACACTGTAAGAGATCACAAGATTCCTTTGCGGGTATTTGAAATAGGCAGCCAACGTTTCAAACGCTCTTACCAAAAAAGTGCTCAAAAGCACTCTATACAGATGCTCAGTATTCATTATGCATTTTTATGTCTTTACGCGTGCTGTATTATAGATGAGAATTGGCACGAACAAACTCAGTCAAGACAAAGCCAATAAACATTAACACCGTTTCCCATGTTACGAGTGATTATACATCAATACCGCTGTACTACTGTGATTCAGGATGCAATAGATAAGTGAGGATTTGCAGTGCTGCACAGCTCCAGGCAGCACAGCTCCCTCAAGCCCTCGTCCCTTTCTCCTTTGGGCCCAAAAAGAGGGCACAGGCTGGGGATGCTCGCTGCCCACCTCTCTGGAAAACGCACTAAAGCAAAGCACAGCCACCACACGTCGGGTTACAGTGGTCGCGATTGTCATGGGATGGCCCTGAGGGTAACAGGAAGGTAGATGGGTGGGTAGGAACCAAGAGGGTTCCTCATGACCCACTCACAAAACTCCCAAATAACCAGTGGTGTATGTCTTCAGTCCAGTTCCTGCTGCCTCCTCACCCAGCAGGGTTGGCAGCAACTCGGCAGCGTATTTGGCATTGGGACTGTGGAATATTCTAACTCGAAAGGCACCACCGTGACCGCACACCACCATTTTACGCTCTCGTATAAGCCTGGTGGAAGCCAACTGACCACATCATCTGCTTCTGTGGTTGAATAATCAACATTCAACATGTAAATTTTACTCTGAAGAGTAATGCAGAAAAACAAAGGTGCATTTAAGCCAGCCAGACTTCAAACAAACTAAATGTGATTGGATAAAAATTGATTCAAAGCCTACTTCATATGCCCTTAAAAGCATGGAAACCTTCCCAACAATTTCTGTCCATAACCAGGTTCTCACAGACCAGGCTGCCTCTTTGCAGCAGACTAGCAAAGATTGATGAAAGACCCCACTCAGTGCAAAACTAACAAGGAAATCATTAGGGGGAAAAAAAAAAAAAAAAGGAAAATAATTAAGCAAGAGAAGAAAGTGTTACTCAGAAAAATAAAAAAAAAAAGACTTAATAACAATTGTTGCCTTGCTTACTGAAGAATGCTTCACAATTCTCAACTACAAAAAAAAAAAAAGAAGTTTTAACCAGGAGGGGAAGGAAAAGCAAGTCCCATGACAGGCCTCTGCTGCTAAAAGCAAAGAGGAACTAGAGGTATGCCAAGAAAATCATCCTAACTTCACTAGCAAAAGATACAAAATCAAGTAATCTTTGACATGGCAGACTACCTTTTCTAGTTAAACAGCTGTGTCCACATGACTGTGAAACAGAGAGTCCTATCTTTACTACCCAGGATGAAATTAAGATATTTATTATTAACTCCAAATCAGACTCGGCCAGCGCTATGTATCTGCTTTCCATATCTCAGTGAGGAGATCATGGAACAGCAAACAAAGCGAGCTAGTTAAAATCTGTCATACTCACATTAAGTGTAATAAGCAGTAACAGATTTCTCAAGGGCTTTATACAAGCCTTTCCTAAGCCCGAAATATGAATTAAACGTTCATACATTTGTTCATCTTTCATCTGTATGCGATTAACATTCATTAAAGCACCTACATATTCAAATCGGAGAAGAAAGTCTTTTAAGTCATGTGCACACACATGCAAGAGCATTGTATCCCTCCCAATCTAAACAAGATGACGACTCCTTGGAGTGTTTTTTCATTACATATGTGTATATTTTTAATACATATACATAAAAAATAACAATACATTAAATACTAAGTTAGGTGGTTTAATAACACAACATGTTTTGTTTTATAAATGACACAAAAGGGCAGTATTAGAAGTTGCTACTCTGACAATAGTGTAGGAGTAAACAAAGGAAAGAGGAAATTTGAGAAAGTAGTATGGGACAGAAAAAAAATATTACAAGTCTGGAGGCGACGGGAGGAAATGCAGGGGAAAAGTGTAAAGTACTAAAAAGACTACCTTTGCCATAAGGGACCAAATGAAGCCATGAATTCCCAGTGTGGTCAAAGGGAGGGAGAAAGGCGAAACAAGAACACAGAGGCTTTTAGACTGCATGAAATCAGGACTGTTATTTGGTCCAAGTCTACTTTAAAATGTTCAATTATAAAAGAAAAAAAAAACAACAACACACAAACACATTCACATTAATATGGATATTATAACTCACACTCTAAGCCCAGATAAGGCATCCTTATCTTTGGATGGCAACAGTACTGATAATAGTATTAATTTACACTGATACCAGTATAAAACCATACCAACAGCGTACACATGAACTTTGACATTTTTAGAGAAGATTATAAGCCACTCAAAATTATTTTAAAAGCTCATTATAGCTTCAGGTCTATTAGAAAATACTGCAAGCATACAGGATATGCTACAGAAGCGGCACAGATATTTTTCACTATTCTAGTAAACTCAAATATTAAGCTAGCAAGCATCAGAATTATCTTACATGTTGCTTTTTTATATATCTGAATATATATTTTTTAAGCCAAAAATCAGCTGGAAGGAACAGAAACTGGCAAAATACAATAGGCAATTGTTCTTGAGAGAACATTAAGTATCAGAACAGAAAATTATTTTTTTCTTTACTAATAAATTGAAATAGCATATTTCTTCATTTAGAGAATCACCTTTGTCTTGAAAGTGCCCTCTTTTTTTATACAGTAAGTCCTTAAACTTAGGGGAGGATGTAGCCCTGAAACAAAGATAAACAGCATTTGAAATCTAAGCCTCTTGGCTCTTAAGAAAACCATTTCACTGTGTGATGAGCCACTCCTTCTCCCATAGCAGGTATTCAACTCCACCACTTGTCTTGTACATGAACATCATCTAGGGTGGCGTTTCACTTCACTGTCCCTTGCTGATGAGCCTGAAGCTCTACTGAGGGCAAGCACCAATACACACTGGCCACCCGCAATTTTTAAGACGCTGTGGTGGAGGAGACACCCGGGTGCCACATCAAGGCTGCAAGCACTGCGGCTCTGTCAGCAAAAAAAAATTTGCAGAACTGCTGGCACAGCTGCAAAGCCTCGAGTATCTCGCCAGGTGACCACACCAGGCTTGATCTGAGCAGGGGAACCCACATGCAATTCCTGACTACCTAGAAAAATAAACTAAAGCCACAGGGCTTCAACAGTCTCTGCTGCTGCTGCAGTACCAATTTGCAACCTGGACTTCCCAAAAGCCCTCTAGATCCCTCCCTGGCAGGTAGGCAGCTGTGGGTGCACAACGTCCCCCTGTCCCTGGCCTCTCCTTGGCCATTCCCTGCAGCATCCATAGGCTGTACCCTCTCCTTCACAAAGAACTGCCACTCCACACAAAGTGACGGAGAAAAGAAAACATGCACCAGTTGGAATTTTATCTACGGTAATTAATCCTACAGAGTCCAAATTCCAAGTTACTGAACATATGTAGAACACTCTACATAGCTGCACTGAGAAGAAAGGCTCATAACTCATAACCACGTTGCACCATATAGGTCACATGTAGGCTGCCAAATTCAAGCACTGAGAAGGCTTTAATACAGACCAGAAATAGCAGAATGCTGGCATGACTGGGATAGATAATAAATTGGCAGCCCATCTATTTAAATACAATTAAATTTCAATTTAAATTAAATTACAAGGTTTGGTATTAGCCACATCCCATGCACCAAAGTTATTCCTTCCCTCCATCAACTATAATACTTGGCTAAACTTGTAAATAACCAAATGCAAACCATGAGTAAGAAATCCAGTAATATCTTCAAGAAAGGTTTGTTTTACTTAACAAACAGGAATCTATTCTACATTCAGATGGTAACAGAATCGTATAAAACTACTGGAAAATTTTCCAAGTGACCTCCAATAACTAGGTTTACAAATCCCATCTTCCACAGTCACTATTACATTAAGTCTTACTTCAGGTATACTTAACAGGAAGTCTGCATGATGTAAATGCTTTCTAAACAGTGTTCTGTAAAAGCTGTCTTTGGCCAGGCAGAGTGGGTCAAACTATATGAAAAGCATCAACAGGACTGGTAGAGGGAGAGCAGAGGTTTCACAGTCTTCACTTGGCTCAGTTAAGAACTAATCTCTCACTCAGTTTTTTCACCCAGTTAGAAAGGACTCTCTATTCAGGAAATGCTACTCCATCGTAAATGAAGGGGTTGACCACATGCTCACTTTTAATTATATCGTGCTAACCCAAAGTTTGTGAGAGCACACAGTCCTAAATGTAGACCCACTCTACTCCCACCATCAGTGCACTGTACGCAAACCATGATCGGCCCTGAACAGACCCTTCTCCGTATCCTATATACTGGTACTCCATGGGCATCCACCCTGCTGGTCCTTTCTTTAGGCTTTCCATTTCAAAAAAGCACAAAACAAAACTGTGGGGGGGAGGCGGGGGACAGGCATGAAGACATTTAACCACATCTTCATAACAATTATCTTCCCATTGCAACAAGACAAACTGTTCCAGGAGCTCCTGGCCAATCACTGGTGACTGAGCTGAACAGACAGTAATTCAGAATACACATGAAGACATCCAAAGTGAATTGGATAAATGTCAAGGAATAATAAGAAAACTGGAAGTGCCATGATTTTGTCACAACAAAATAGGCTGTGTTTTGGCAGTGCCTGAAGAGAGCCCCAGGATGGTAGGGGTCATCCCAGTGCCAGAACGCATGCCACTTGGAGCAGGAACATCTGATGCAGCATAGCCCCTCCAAGCGAGGCAGACAGACAGGAGAACATGGAAGAAGCCCTTGACCAGCAAGTAGGTTTCCTCAGTCAAGGAAGATGCTCCCTATTACCACAGGAAGTATGCAGGATCTCAGACAGAATACAAGTCCTCCATCATTGCTATTAATGTGAAGAATTCTGCAAAACGGTTTCCAGATAAGAGTTCTTGTAAACTTTTGTGACATGAGCGTCTGCCTCGCCTTTGTCCTCTTTCCACTTACCTCCCAGCGATGCTATTCAAAATTTGGGACAGGAAGGCAATATAATTAAAATTTACCTTCTGATAGCAAAATATGCAAAGGTGTTATCTCTGGTTGGAGAGAGCCACATAATTTTAAACTCGAGGTTTCTCAGTGTATTGGGTTTGCCTGGCCAGATTTCAGTGGCAGGGGGGCTGCAGGGGTTGCTTCTGTAAGAAGTTGTTAGAAGTTTTCCCTAAGTCTGACAGGGCCAATGCCAGCTGGCTCCAAAGACAGACCTGCGACTGGCCAAGGCTGAGCCTGTCAGTACTGATAGGAGAGGAAGGCCTCTGTGAAAACATTATTTAAGAAATGGGGAAAAAAGAACTGCACCACACAACA
Organism: Trogon surrucura; assembly: GCA_020746105.1. NCBI lineage: Eukaryota > Metazoa > Chordata > Aves > Trogoniformes > Trogonidae > Trogon > Trogon surrucura. The sequence continues at coordinate 61,433,266 of CM036618.1, forward strand.
ACTGGCAGAGAGACAGAGGAGTGAGCATATGTGAAGACACCAAAGGGCAGTGAAGCGTCAGGGAGGAGGATGTGCTCCAGGCTCTAGAGCAGAGATTCCCCTGGGTCATGGTGAAGACCATGGTGAGGCAGGCTGTCCCCCTGCAGCCCATGGAGGTGACAAGAGTGTAGATGTCCACCTGCAGCCTGTGGAGGACCCGAGCGAGTGGATGCCTGAAGGGGGCTGTAGTCCCGTTGGGAAGCCCACACCGGAGCAGGCTGGCTGGCAGGGCTTTTGTGATGCCGCAGGGGACTCATGCTGGAGCAGTTTCCCCTGAAGGACTGCACCCCATGGAGAGCCTCACATGGGGGCAGTTTGTGAAGTCCTGTCCTTGTGAGAGGACTCAAAGTGGAGAAAGGTGTGTGAAGATCATCTCCTGTGAGAGGGACCCCACAATGGCCCAGGGGAAGAGTGAGGAGTCCTCCCCCAGAGAAAGAAGAAGCGGTGGAGACAACTTTGGATGAACTGACTGCAGCCTCTATTCCCTGTCCCTCTGTGCAGCTCTGGGGGAGGAGATGGATAAACTGGGATTGATGTTAAGCCCAGTAAGGATGGGGGGGAAGGTGTTATTTTATTTAAGATGTTTTATTTCTCATTACTCTTCTCTGGTTTGTTCTTTAATAAATTTAACTTATTTCCCAATTTAACTCATTTTCCTGTTTTGCCCCAGGACAGTAGGTGCGGGTGATCTCCCTGTCCTTATCTCAAACCATGGGCCCTTGGTTATATTTTCTTCCCCTGTCTGCAGAGAAGCAGGGATGTCAGAGCAGCTGTGTGGGCATCGGGCCACGGTCAAACCACTACATTCAGAAATATTTTGACCAAATGCAGATTGTTGGCGGTGGGGGAACAAGCATGTCCAACTGCACACCCTGCAACACTTGTCACCTTCACGTCAAGATTCCCAGGCCTTAAGATAAAAGTAGTAAGACACTGGTTTTTAAGCATCTCCAGGAATAGAATGCTCATCTAAGCTGCTTGACTAGCAACATATACATGTAGCAGACATGCCTGACTAGCTTTCAGTAACCAAGATAAAAGGCCTGGTTAGACCAAAGGTTGTTTAACCCAAAGCAGTCCTACCCCATCTGCACGTACACACAGCCCTGTTCAGTTGCTGTCCTCCTTCTGAGTAATATTAATATCTCTTCCCTACAGCTTCACTAGTCCAAAAGCAGGCTATCCAGTTCCTGACAAGAAATCCAGTAGAAGGAAGGCTGGGGGAAAAGGCTAACCCACTGCCACCAGCCATAGGAAAGATGAAACTCGTGCTGCAAACCATTTTCCCTCAGTCGCTGTCAAAAAATCAACTTCCTAGGTTTCCCCTGTTTCCTTTGACTTCTCTAAAAATAAGCAAACATACTGACTCGCAGATATCCCTGGAGAAGGTGGTGACTAGAAAGCCCAGATGACTGTTTCTTCCCCGCAGGGAAACAAAATCAGCACGCTAGCATTAATGATACCGGGCACTGCGAGGGGGCACTGAGAAAACTACCCTACATCAGCAAGTATATAATCCCTTTTTCCCTCAATAATTCAAATTTAAAACAAGGCTGAGTGTTGGACAACTCACTGAAATTAGTCACTTAATGAAGTCACTGTACAGAACTAGTAAAAACGCAAACGCTGCTTCCTCCTTGTATGCGTACACATATTGGCTTAGTAAGCCCTCGTTCGAAAGAGTGCTCAAAATTCTGCCAGAAAATACTTAGAAGTGAACTTTCAGCATGCTTGCTATTAATTTAAATTGTCATGAAATGCCATCTAAAAGGACTTGAAGAAGAAAAATCCTGAAGACTTAAGAACAGTTTCATTTCCATGTTCCCCACAGAGAGGCAGAGGAGGAAGAATCACCAGTAAAATAGTCTCACCACTTATTTTAACAACCACTAATGTAAGTCAAGCCTGCACTGACGTGCTTAGACAATTTTAGGCTCTTCACAACAGAAGGAAGCTTTTTGTGTAAAAGAATTTTGAATGAACTAACTACGTACAGATAATTAAAAACTTTCTTATTTGTTGAGCTGAATTAAATACCAGTTTTCATTGCTGTATCTCTTTCCACCTCCTTCACTGTCTCTCTTCCCTGTTAATAAGAGGAACCAACAGATGGAAAAGAAGTTTTAAAAATAATTCTTCTACGTACTCCGAAAAAAAGCAAAACCATTTGGTTTTGCAAGATAGAAGATGATATAAAAAGAAAATGAAAAATGCAAACAGCATTCAAAATGTGAACATATGCAATGTTGTGCTTTTAAGCCACTCTTACAGAAATCTGCCTCCAGCCAAAAAAAGCAAGAGCATCACTGTAAACTACAGCCACTCAAACTAAGATTACTATACTTTACCCACCCATCAAGCTGCTCCTATCCGAGATATTTGGAAAATGGAATGCATCATTCCAAACACAAATCTGAAATACATTAAAACTGTACAGATGCTTCTACAGCTTTAAAGTGGCCTTAGCTCAAGCATTAAACACTTGTCTAAATTAAGTTCAAAGAAGCCTTTTAGTACCAAGTGAGTACATGCAAGGTGAAAGAACTTTATTGTTTGCTCAGCCTGAAGCCAACAGACATAAATTGAACGACAAATTTTCCTTTGTCAAGCCCTGAGAATGTTTTAAAATTTCCATAAATATGCACATCTACCTTCAAGACACTAATGAAATCACTATCAAAGGCCCTAAGGAAATTCTGACATTGTGCCAGTGACTAAGGATGACTGGAAGCCCAGTACTCCATCTGCAAAGGCACCAGGGACATAGAGAGGAACAGGAAGAGTTGATGCAGGACAAACGTTTGCTTTTCTGTGCCAGAAAGGTAGGCAACACTTTGACTGCTTGCTAGGCCAGACCATTTTCTTCTACCTTCTGCTGGTAAAGCCAATGCTATATACCCATCTTTCATTTTTTCTCATTCCCAGCCCAAACTTTCTTGTAATCCCTTTCAGATTGGGTCTAAAGCTCTGATCTCTGTAAACATCACCTCGTAGCTTTTCTTTTTCATCCTTTTCACTCTCTATTCCAGCCACCCTGCCATACGCATCACCCTTTTTTCATTTGTGTCTCAAAAAATCTTGTTGACCCAGTTGTCCATATTTCTGGGGACTGACCAAAATATATCATCCTTATTCCTTTCCCTCAAGACACAAAAAGGTACATACACCATCTCATACAGTCTACCTGCCATGCCATAGGTTGTTTTTAATTTATGAAATTCAGTGTATCAACACTTCGAAACCTAATTAGAACGAGGGGTTGGGATATACCAGTGTCCCGTGCCATGCAATCATTCACACCAACCCACTCCCTCAGCTGCACTGATCAACATCATCCACAAAGCAATGGGCAAAGAAGGAAGAGTTCAAGAGTCCCATGAACAGCTGCCTCCCGACTGCTTTCAGTGCATACAGAGATAAAAAAACACATTATCATCACCACCATTTTAATTGGAATGTTTATAAACTAAGAATAGGAATTCTTTACCCCACAGTTGGATCAACATGTATGTTTTAAACAGGTCAGATGCACTGAAAGGATGAAAGACTAGCATCAACATATATGGCCTAGCCTTCTGGGTTTTTTCCCTCTGGACTTAAACTGACTACATGGGAGGGAGTGTTGGACATAAGGAACATTTGATTTAGAAAACATTAATTGGGTCTAAAACAAAATCCACTTTTAAATGTATCACAAGTTTTAAAACCAGGGCAATTCAAATAGCTCCACCCTTTTGGACGTCAGAGATTTTGTCAGACAGAAGCCCAAGATCACAGAAAGGTAGTATTTTATCATAGAATGATTTGGGTTGGAAAGGATCTCAAGGATCATCTAGTTCCAACCCCCCCTGCCATGGCAGGGACACCTCCCACTAGGCCAGGTTGCTCAAGGCTCCATCCAGCCTGGCCTTGAACACCTCCAGGGATGGAGCATCCACAACCTCCACAACCTGTTCCAGTGCCTCACCACCCTCAGGGTAAAGAACTTCTTCCTTATATCTAGTCTAAACCTACGCTCTTCCAGTTTCCACCCGTTACCCCCCCCCCCATCCTATCACTACAGGCCCGTGGAAAAAGTCCCTTCCCCAGCCTTCTTGTAGGCCCCCTCAGGTACTGGGAGGCCGCTATAAGGTCTCCCTTGAGCCTTCTCTTCTCCAGGCTGAACAAGCCTAACTCTCTCAGCCACATTCTTCCAAGACCTCTTTCACCCTATCCCAGTCTTCTGGAACATGAAGAGAGTGAACTGCTGCAGGTGCCCAGACATGAGAACAGCAAGTAGCAGTGACAGCCCATTCAAAATGAGAGCTGCAGCATTGCTTCAGATAAAAGTTAAATGGAGTAGTCCTAGATTAACACAACACTGTCCCTCTTATCCTGCTGAAATGTGACAATCCTAGAACTTTACAAGCACAGTATATTGTATGTGTCAAAGCTGACTACTCAAAACTCCTAAAATATTTTGCCAGGGGAGGACAGAAAGAGTGTTCAGCCTATCCAGTACGTAATCATGACAAAGCTTTACTGTTTTTCCTTTGAGATACACCTTTAAGAGTAAGGAAAAACACAAGGTATAGGCCACAAAAGATCAGCATCTGCTTTAATTCTGAGTTTAAATACAAGAAAAGTTTATTATCAACCAATCTTAAATTCCTTACAGGTGCTTTAAACAATCTCTTATATAGTTATGTCCCCGTCTATTGGGAAATTTCTGACAAGGTGGTTAAACTCGGTGCATTACTAGAGAAAGGACATTTATAAACTAAAACCTCCTAAACATTTTCTGCTGTCCATATGCTGATGTAAGGATTCTATATAATAGTGGTAAAAGCATGTCCACAGCTGCCAGCTGCAGTAGGTGACCTCTAACTTTTTGGGGCCACTGTGGCCTCCAAACACAGCTTTGTTAACTTACGCAAAGCTGCACAGGGACACAGCAATTTTCGTGAACTAAGCCAAGCATTATACGACAGTCATTTAACACAATTTAAATCACTTCCTCTACAGGCAAATACATTTAACTAGAAAGTTGCTATTGTGGCTGTAATTTTGTCCTCCTGTTAAGGGTGGTGGCAAGGAAGACTCAATAAGTAGAGAAACCAGGCAACAGTAAATACATCAAAACAGTAATTAAATGGAAACATTTCTTCCAAACCAGCTTGCACGCATACTTAAGAGCAAGCAAGAGCTACTAAAAAGGAAATACATTGTCTTCAACTACGGCCTAATATAGGGCTTCAATTAGTGTGCTGCCAGTGCAGCATTACCGCAGCCAGCAGCCTTCCTTCCCACCCCCTGAAAATAATCTCTTTAAATAAAGATAAAAAGACATCAAACAAAAGTGACTCTGGAACTGTCCTTCAGTATCTCTAAATTCATATTACATGGTATTATTTGTGAAGTATTTGTCTTTTTCAAAAGGCAGACAGGGTATTTGTTTCCCAAATGCCGACAGTTGGATTCACAGTTGTGCCTCGGCAAAGATCACGGCACGACAAGACGCAAAACATCAATTTCAGGACAGTGCTTCAACCTTGAAAGTTTGCTTGAATTTTTTTTCAATCTGTTAAAGCAGACATCTGGCTCTTTTACTGAATTAACAAAAAAAAAAAAAAAGAGGCAACAGTTATACAATGTTTAAATCAAGAGATTCAATTAAGTTCAGATATGTTTGAAAGATGCGTTTAATCAATAAATTATTAGTCAAGGATTAATTCTAATCTCTGAAGCCTATGCATTTTGCCTCTCAATGAGTTCATTAACACATACAACAGCTATTCAGCCTTCTTCAAAAAAGGAGTGGTGCAGAAAACATCATAATTCTAAGAAAAAAAGTAAGAGTGCTGTACAGTTTTTGCAGAGGACCTACTCTGGTCCACAAAGTATTTATCATCTGCAACAAGAGAAGAAGCCAAGTCAGATACCAAGTTATGCCCCATCAGATGGAAGTTAAAATCACATTTCAAAAAAAGGTATTTATATATGTTTGATATGGAACCACGCAGAAACATCCGTTACTAAAAAAAATAAATAAATATTTACTGTCATATAGTTCTAGTTTTCTAGGAAAATAAAGTCTTCATATTCCTTCATAAAACATGACTCTCATTTACTTTAAAGTAAAGTAACCCTTTTTGATAAGTCGATAACACATGCTTCATCAGTCATAAATTCTTCTGAAGAGTTGTGTTACACACCAAAAAGCTATTTTTTCTGCCGTCCTATTTCTTCCTATCTTGCATACCCCTCCAAGATTCAGCTCCAGATTTTGTAACTGCTGCTAAGAATTATTTCACAGAAGAGGAAAAAATTAATTCAAACTTGTGCCTACTATCCCTCTGTTTCACGAGGAGTCATGAAAGCTTATCTGGAGAGTGTTAAGATATAAGGAAAGGCAGTTTCTACTGAATTGGAGAATCTGTTCAGTTCCAGAGAAATGTAACAGAAACTAGAGTTTTTGCTAGTGCTTCCTCAAGATTTGCTTTAGTAGAAAGACACTAATACGCAAACATTGACTTCTCTGGCAAATAAACAGAGAATTAGGGAGACTATTTGGGACCAAAAATACTTATTAATAAAAGACATTTTAATTCTTCATAGGGAATTCAACCACACAAACAGGTTCCTTTTTTACCATATATCCATTATCTATCCATAAGCCTCTAGTCCTCTTCAAGCAAGAAGAGTATGTCACCGAGTATTTTCCTGTAGGTCTAAATATTGGAGAACTCTCACTCAATATTATTTGTTGTTTTCAAATGCTATGTTGTTTCTTTTTATCTAGAAGGGATTCAAAGTCAGACTTTTCAATTAAAGCATATTTTTATTCATAAAAATCTTCATTTGAAACAATTACACACACTAAGGCAGTAGAAAATAAAATTCAGTAGCTGAAACAGGGTCACAAAAAATTTAACCTAATATATATCCGGAAAAAAAAAAAAATGCACTCTGAATTTGTCCTGTAGTTTGAGAACTGCAAGTTCAGCAATAAGAGTAGTGTTTGCAATACTGAGATCAAGCAAGGTGGGGGACAGATTCCCTCCCTGAAACTCACTGAAGTGTGTGTAATGGCAATACACCTGCTGGGAAAACTCCTCCTAGGACATCAGGATTGGCAGGAAGACCTTTCAACACCTCTGCTTTTCATCCTTCTCAATGCCAGAAAAGAAGATGCAATAAATGTATCTTCAAATATTCCAACAGACTTTTTACAAATAAGAATGAACATAAGCATTATTTTTATCCTCTATTCTCATCAAAGGGGAAAGGTAGAAAGAAATGTACACCCTCCCATCTGATTTTATTCTTACATAATTGTTTTTATAGATACACTGTGTAAAGCATGCATGTATATTTTAAATGTATATACTCACACACGTATTTATACACACACAAACACTTTTGTTAAGCCAAAAGAGGAGCTGACTTGGAATGATATTTAACCTGAAGCCAACCATCCCTCTGTCTCATTAAAACTAGGTACCCAAATGTCAGCTACAGTGTCACAGCCTTTTCCTAAAGTAGGAATTCAGTGAACTTGCAAAAATATCCATAACACATTATTACATACAATGTTTCCTGAACACAAACTACTTATAGGGAAGAGAAACTGCATTCTTACTCTTTTCCCCTTGCTCGATCTATTGAATCCTCAGCCCTCCCTGAAGGAGTAATAGCGTCAGTCTAGACGAGCAGTAGATGTTCAAATCCTCTCCCGTGACCCTCGAGCACTCTAACCTGTCGCGCCTGCCCAAGAACGAGGTGTTCAGAGGATACCAAGGCCAAGGCAAGAAAAGCCGGCAGCTGGCACCGGGGTTAGCGAGGGGCTGCAGTTCGACCTGAAGGCTGCCACTGGGATCCCACAGCCCCTCTGCCTGTTTGGGAACACTCGGGATAGGATCACATTTTCCTAAGTAAGCAGCGCTCAGAGCCTGCATCCACTCATCCGTGTGCATTTCTCATGGCTGCGAGAGGAAACGGGATCATGAAGGTTCCGTAACACTGGTAATCACCCAAAAGAAGCAACGAAGAACACACGTGCCGAACACCTGATCGATGCTCATGATGTAGGGTCAAAAACCTACCATGACTTCAAGAAAATCGCTTTTAGTGCCATGTTTCCTCAGCTCCTTTTAATGCACAGGCTGTCTAACCTTTTTCTAAAAAAGCTTCTTCCCACCTGCCCTCACCCCCGCAACAAAAAAAAAAAAATAAATCAACACTATAAACTGTTGTCCTAATGATGTTCTCATTTACATATAAATATTGATTAGGAAGTCTTTTAGAATCACAGAATGTTAGGGGTTGGAAAGGACCTCGAAAGATCATCCAGTCCAACTCCCCTTTATTATTTCCATTCCCTGCCCTTCTGATTGTTTCCACGCAAGGAAACATGCAGGTACATTCTTCAGAGAGGGGAGTTTATAAAACACTTTGTGGACTACCTTCTGCTGTCATTTAGATTACAAACTGAGGTGGGGGAATCCACAAAATAACTCCACACCAAACAGTGGACATTCCTGAAGCATTGTTTTAAACTTTAACACAGACCACCACTAAAACACAGCTCTCCCCACCCACCTCCTCTCTCAGGAAAAAGCATGCAAAAAGAAGACTTGTGAAGAAATCAAGCTTAAATTTAGATTGGAGGGTTGTTTGGGTTTATTTTGGTAAAAAAGAAAAAAAAAAAAACACACAGCACATTGAGAGACTTTATATACTCTCAAGTGGATAAAGAAGGGCATAGACTCCTGCGAGTAAACAGCAGAAACTAAATCCTCTGAAGACAGGCAGGAGCTACCACCACACAGCAGAAAGCAGCCTCTATCAGCAAAGGCAAATAAAACCAATGTACCAAACCTAACTGCTTCCTGGGACAATGAACAGAAAAATATTTAGGAAAAAAAATCTGCAAAGCAATTGCTTTTGCCACGTTTTCCACTCAACGGTACTATGTCTTTTATAAAATATATCTGAGAAATCATTTTTAATCAAACCATCCAAAAATCAGAATTACGAACTCATTGACTGATCAGATTCAGGGTCAAAACGTGAGTAACGGGGCTTGAAAAGCAAGCTTTTCACAAGGAAGCCAAAGTGAGAAACAAACCAAAACTGAACCTTGATCCAGTTGTAGATGTGTTTTCTCCAAGCACAACATTTTTTCTTCTCTTCCTGTTGCTATTCCTTCATTTTACCAGTGTTTTCACTTAGATGATGTTTTCTTTTTCAAACAATGCAAGTTCAATTTAATCTCATTTACGGGTTGTAACTTTTATTTAGAATTGCTTCTGTCCTTTTTTAAAAATCCCAACTAAAATATGTTAACAGAGAGCCAGAAACAGAAATGAAAAGAGTTAACAGAGATGAAACGTGAAAGAGTTCAAAACATGTGGGGTCAGTCAAGAACAGACCCCCTACAGACCCTTGCCACCTTCCAGCAGCCTCCCAGCATGCGTGGTGGGAAGAAAGAAAAGGGAGATTTCTTTGCCCATCGCTCCAAAGAGATACAATCACCGTTAGCCAAGAAAAGAGATTATTTTTTATTTCTTCACTCTTCCAGGTGAGCTTAGTAAGAAGTACTGAGAAATAATCCAACAAAATATTTTTCCCTTACGAGCTACTCAATAAACAAAAATATTAAGAAGAAAAGACTGCACTTGGAAAGGAACTATAATACCCATCCACTTCATACATTTGTATGAACACATTGTAAGCCCTGCCAATTTAAAAGACTCTTCTTCCACCACCCACAACTTCCTCTTATCTTATCAGAAAAATAGCTCTTCACCGCTGTAGGCTAATTACACCATCTGTTTAGCCCCAGTACAGTAACACTAAGATATGGCACATTAATTCCTTAACTTTCCCACATGGAACTGCCTTGTGTTGCCCTCATACTCGCAAAGACACTGGCTGGGCAGAAGGAAGGCGGGGGGGGGGGGGGAGGGAAAAAAAAAAAAAAAAAAATCAGCCTTGCATTATTTGTATTCCCTCTTCCTGCACCACAGCTCTGCTGCCAGGCTTCACAGGGATTTAAGCAATCTGACAATTTCTCTCTACCTCACCTCCATACAATAGTGCCAGTTGTCAGGATCAGCAATGAAAAACATCAATCACGGGCGCACACACAAAGGAGGAGGCTGAGTCTATGCAAGTTCGCAGCGCTGTCGTATCAAGTGAGCTGCCTCACTCCTCAGCGGTCAGAGATCCCTGAATCTCAAGTTAGAGCCTTCCTCGGGCAACAGGAGATACACAGGCTTGCGTTAAAAAGAAGGATATCTCCAGCTTTTGGAAAATAGGATGCCCACCGCACCCCTTCCACCTCTCCGAAGCAAATGTGTCCTGGTGCAGGCTTGAACACATCACACAAACTGCTGGCTGTCCCCAGCTGGGAGACATGACCCAGTACGTACCACATATGCTGGTGTGCTGGGAGGGGTCTTCCAAAGATCCCTAAACCCTTTCCTTTTTCTGCCTTACCCCAACCCCTCCCCATTCTCTCCCCTCCAACTCCTTTAAATAAGCCAGAAGGTTTAATTACTTTGCCACTTTCAATTCCTTATTTCAGCTGGTCCCAACTAAAAGTAAACCAGTAACTCTGGTGTGTGAACCACTGCAGGCCCAGGCAGACAGTGCAGGAGTTTGTCCAAGCCCTGCACTATCTTGCTCAATGTCAACAGCGCGGGTTCAAGAGTTTGGCCCTTTCCACTGGAGACCATCGCTCCCCACCCCCTCCCAGATCCAGCAGGCAATAAGGTTATTTAACCTCTCTCTCTCAAATAAAATTGCACAGGAAAACGTTGGCCCAGCTGATTCAGTGGACTGAAGACTGAGCACATGAAGAGGGGAGGCAGAGGACATGAGAGGGCAGTCATCTCTGCAAGGCAGCAGGTACAAGCAGCTACATGCAGCAGCCTCTTGAGCCGGCAAAGCTTCATCAAGAAGCAGACACTTCAACTTTCAAGTTGCAAGAACGCAGACACTTGTCTGCGTCCTTGCAGCTTGGAAGAATTTTCTTCTACAGCTCTAGAAGTTAGAAAAATTCTGTTAAGAAGTTAGAAAACTGTACCTAACTTTGAATGCATCTGGGATTCTTCTTATTTCCCTCCCCTCTTAGAAACATTTCTGCATTTGTAATGCAGTCATATAAAAGCCCTATTACAAGGACATGTTCCAGTTTGGAAAAGTTTTCATGAGAAAACAAGTACTTGCTACTTGATGACCAGTAAGATTACACCAAGGGTGAAAGGAAAAATCCTGAAGTCATTTAACATATCAGCCATATAGTTTTATTAACAGTTATTTATAGATTCCTGTTTCTGCTATATGTCACAGGCTTAGGGTTTATTTGTGTTGGTTTTGTTGGGGTTGTTTTACAAAGATTGCTGAAGAGGATATTTACATTCGTCTACAGAACAGCAAGGGCACAGGTCACAGGGAACAAACTGGGACACAGAGAAGGGGAAAAAAGCAAAGGTGAATCGAGCCCAGTTATGGTCAATATCTCTGCCCTCGGGTCCCATCAAAAGCAAACAACAGGAACTATGGATAGGATAGGGACAACAGGGACAAAAATAAAACAATTATATGTGTTCTGTACTAAAATACTACCATCTTTGCTTATCATTTCAAATTTAGAAATGAAGTACACAGCTATTCTTAACAGTGCATCCAGAAATTAAAAATGTTTTCATCTTTACATTTCTCTTTAGCAACAAAAACTACTCAAAATCAAAAGGAAAAAAAAAAAGAGAAAAAAGTGGCAAGTTAGTTCAATTAGGTAATTGCAAGTAGAGAAATGGTAAACACTTGGCCAAAGCCATCCAAATCTCACCCCACTGTTCAGCCGTGCTTTACACAAACCTTGCCCACACAGGACAAAAACTCCAGCACAGCCACAGCTCAGTGAAACCTCTGGACGAGCAGGGTGGCTCAGATTCAGGGACTTCCAGACAGTAAGGTCAGGGATACACTGCGCAAGACACACTTCATGTGGCACTGTACTTGCTTCTGTTCTCTGAGGCACTTTCCTATCACGGAGATAAAAATGTAGAGCCAAGCATTCGGTGCTCTGACAGCCGGATCTGCCCTTCCAGCTAATGGAAAAGTACCAAGCATCAACACCAGCCTGTAGAGAGGAGGATCGCACAGAATGACGGCTGTCATTTAGTGTGTTCCCTTCACACTCACGGTCAACAGCAAGGCCAGGCTAAGTCACTAGGTAACTTTATTAACCAGGTAATCCATTAACTTAAATTGTAAGACAGAAAGTACATAATATGTATTTTTCAATTCTAAAGAGGTGTTCGGTAGACTGTTTTCCTTTTCAAAGCCGCTTTGATATCACAAGCGTGAAAATTTTGCTGGATTATCCCCAGCCCAAAGACAATGTTTCAAAATCAAGTGCATTTCAAAAGAAATTCTAATAACCAGCCTACCATCTACACTTACCTCAACTTTTAACACATCTTTATGCTGAACACATGAGCATAAACAAAATATTTATGTTTTACTAGTAAAAGAACAGTTGTCTTAGCTTAAGGGGCAACAACATGCCTTTCCCATATGTACCACCTATTTGCTCACAGAACAGCCCACACACAACTCCTGTACCCCAATACATACCTGGCATAAACCAGATATCCCCATACTGGTAGCTGTAGAAGGAAAAAAAAAAAAGTGCACCCACCCAAACAGAAAGCACAAAAACTCAAACATACAATTCTTCCCCTTTTCTCTCTGAGAACATGTCATTCAAATATAAGTGAACCAAGGCAGTTTTGTTGTCGCATAAACTGTAGCTCATTAAAGCACAAACAAAAGTAGCTTTAGTTTTACATGAAGAAAGGGATTTATGGCTTGATGAGAAACAAATTGCCAAAAACCCCACTGCAAACTCGCAACCTAATTAAACGCCTTCTGTTACACATAGCATGAAAACTACCACCACTGCTTTTTATGCCTGTAAAACCACTCTTCCTTCTAACTGTTATTTACCTCCTGTTGACCAAATGCAGAAAACTGCTGGCATGCACCCTCCAGGATTTCCATAAGCTCCTACAGACCCAGCACAGCTCTGTGTTCTGCCACTCCTGTGTTAGCTTGCACAGAAATATATCTAAATCCCCAAACAGAGAGGGTTTGTTTCTGGGTGGCACACATCTTTGACATTAAAAAAGCATTGCAAATAACTTAATTGCCTTGTTACATCGAGTGTAATACATACCATCAAAGGTTAACGACACAGACCATTTCCCTCACCCTAAAGCTCACTAGAGAAGCCAAACTTCGGAAAGTTGACTCCCTTGGAACATTTGGCAGTCACAGTCAGATTAAAGCAAGCACACACGGAATGCCAAGCACCTCTTCAGTATTTTATTATCTCCCCAGCACGTACCGCTATTGTATCACATACAACACTTATTCTTGCACTTTTCAGTCTTCAAAGAAAGTACCCACTAACTTCTGAAATTGTGTAAAACAAAACTCTAACCTCTTAGAAACATACAAAAGTTTCAACTGGACGTGAACACTGTAGAGTATCAAAGTCTCTCAGTGAACCAGAAAATGGAAAATAAGACGAATATACTCAGCAGTCAAAGCAGTATAAGTTTTGACTATTTTCAAGATCCTACACATGAAGTAAAATTGTGGCTATGTTCACTCAGTATCTGTCTGCTAGCACGTCACAGAGTCTCTCAGGAAGACTCCTTTCGAACAAGATATAATAATTAACTGCAGGGTTCAAGGCAAAATGCAGGAGAGCACTTTCCAAATTTCCAAAATCCTTAGCAGAATTCGAACACCTATTTTACAATGCATATTCAATTATGTTTTCACATGTGGAAAACAACAGTCAGTTTAGCTACCAGCCAGAAGATTTGGTCAAGAGTCAACTCAGAGAAGGCAGGAGACACTGGCCTAATGTGGGCATCATAAAATTAATTGGGGACCACTACAGAAAAGGGAGGATAACATCAGTAAAAACATCCCATTTGTTGTTCTCCAATCTTAAGTTTCTATGTAGAAAAAAGAGCTTTCTGAATTTCTCCTACTTGCAGCAGTACCGTAACTACCAAGTATTGAGAGACCTTCTGAAGAAAACAAAGGTGGCACGCTTTTTTAAATTTTTTCTTTTCTTTTTTTTTTTTTTTTTTAAACAGTCAAATGTACGCACCCTGACAAAACCCATTTAGTAACCTGATGAGACTCAATCTAACCTAGTAAGAGCTCAGAAAGGTGCCCAGAAAAGGTTGCCGTTAACTACTCGGAAAATTTTAACTGTCAGCAGAGGGGGAACAACAAAACAAAAATCATTATAGCTAAGCACAGCATAGACTCTTCCAAGAAGCAAACAGTAAAAAATCATCTTCCAGTAATCTGGTGGAAAAATAACACAAGTGTGACAAACATGTGAATTAACACTCTGAAAGCAAATCCTCACATGAAATACTGTCCACATACAAGACTGTTTTAAATTAACTTCTGAGAAGTCTGAATATATACCACAGATGTAGCTACATCAAGACTTTCTAACACCAAATTTTTCATACACATTATAGGTTGCTCATGAGACTTTTTTTTTTCCAAGCCACACACCATCCCCTTCTGCTATCATCACTACACTTATTTCTTCACATTTCACATTTTCTTATATACGAGGAAGTAAAGCTCCTGTAGAGTTAGTTTATCCAACAACATTGATCAGATAAAGGAGAGGTAATAGGCATCTAGAAATAACCTATGATAATGATCATTTGAATTCTTTTTCCATTGTGTTTTGCAAATCAATCTCGTACTCTAAAAAAAACACACTACGTCTGAATATATTGGATATAGGAGGAGAGCTGTAAATCTTTCTGTGGACACCTATAACTATCACAAACTCACACTCTTTTTTTCTCCTCGTATTTTCATCCCAAAGAACTTTAAAGATACTTGCAGATCTCCTTCCCAAACTGTTCCACTGGTAGATCGCAAAGGCAATGCCATTTTTCATTTGATCATGGAAGTGTTCCAGCATTTTAAACCCTGTTTTCAAGTAACAGCAGAAGCAATCGGGGCTACTGCTACTACGCCCTATGCAGAATCAGGCAGAGGAGTACAGTCCCAGACTTTCCCCTCATCTCTTGCTGCTGCTGCTCAGTAGCTCCTCTTCAGCTTTGTGCTACAAGGAAGAAAACAGCTCCCAGTGATTTTATTCCCATTTCTTTGACTATCCATTAAATCCTGTTTCAACATGACTTAAGCACCAGGTTCTTCCCACATGTACGGCAGCATACACCAGCTCCGCAGTTGCTACAGTCACTGGCACGCTTGAAGTTCATGCCTGACCTTATCCTGTGACAACCTGTTCAAATACCTACACCTTTAGCTACGCAGGGAAGTTGGAAACAAAGTGCTGCTAAGGAGGAGGAAGATTTAAAAAGGAAAAAAAAAAAAAACAAAACACCCCACCTTCATTTACTATTCATTTTCTTTTTAGTTGAGGCAAGTACAACATAATCCAAGTTGTTCTGATGCACGAGTTACCAAAAATATGCAGAATGCAGAGCTTAGCAGACACTGCCCTCTCCCACCACAGTGCCTCTAAGCCCTTCAGACACCAAAAAATAGATAGAAAGGCTTATTTTTTTTTTATTATTCAAGCCTACCTAATTAGAAGAAACAGTGTTGACTTGCACTTCTCTGATGCCTAAATACTAAAACCCAGTCAGGGCAACCAGCACTTTCCAAAACAGAAATCACCACAGACCTTTAAACAGATTAGACACAACCCAACTCACCTGTGCTCAGTAATTGCTAGAACAGTCACACACCAAATGCAGCATCAAGGCACAATCATCTTATCCCATTTTAACCTTTTTTTTTTTTTTTAATAAGCATGTAAACTTCCATAATTTCCATCTGAATCAGTCCTTTCCCCCTCCAAAATGACATCACAATGAATGCTGTATCTGGTACTACTTTCACAGTTTATGAGGTCTAATCACCTAATAATATCCTTTTGGTCATAGCATTACTTCAGCTGTAACAGAATATTTTAAAATTTGAAAAACTGAGCCTAAATTTATCCACAAAGTCTCAAAATGACTTTTGGCCCAGTAAGATCTTCTGTGTATTAAATCATCTCAATTAAAAAAGAATAAAATCAATGCTCTTAGAAGTTGTTTTTAAATACTTGGGCCTAGACTCTGGTCTCACCAATTTTGGTTCATTGGTGGTATCCTGTGATACCAGTGCAGCTCCTGAACTTAAGAAATTACTTTTTAATAGCTCCATTAAACACATTTCAAAATACAAAATAATTTTGTGATGCCTGAGGGAATTAAAAAAAAAAGTAAGGGAAATTACGCTGTCTGTGAGTTAACACTAGCTCCTTTTCACTCAAACTATCTCTGCAGAAGACCATTTCATAACTGCATTCTGCTTCTGACTTTTTGACAGCACATGATCATTAATTGCTTCCTCCTCCTAGGGAAAAACTAGAGGAAAACTACAAATTTTTAATAGTTCATGGTAGGAGGTATATGAGAATCCTAACATGTATTTGAACAACACTGATCCAATCTATGACAAAAGCTTATAATGAAGTTGGACATCGCATTATACATTAGAATCCAAACGGTTTTGTTTACGCAAGCAGCATTTGTAATTATAATTTAATATTCCCAGTTGTGAGAGTGACAGCGAGATCCATTTATTTATTCCTTAAAAACCAAAACAATAGAGGAACTCTAAGACAAAAGCTCCATGTGTGACTGTGCTAATACGACTTCTGGGGAAGAGACTACTTGCAAAACCAAGAGGACGATTCAGCCTTTCTTTGTGTATTTGTTCTTTCATTCTTCTACAACTGAACATAAGTTTGAATTAACCAGCCCAGCATTTTGCATTATCTCATTTCCACACAATACGTTAGCACCTTTTGGACTACTGAACCAGAGCCACATTGCCAGTTGTGAGCTCAAAATTAAAAGCCCAACAGCCCATTACCTGTATCACAGAAATAAAGCTTTCATGAAAACTCACTGTAATCAAATTTCAAAGGAATTCACAACAGTTTTGTCTAGTTGCTTTTCTCTAATGAAAATAGGTCTCAAATTTATACAGAGTAGCTCTCTACACCCTGGTCTGGGATACGTTGTTACTGAAAAACTAGTTTCTGAAGAGTCTGGCAATATCCACAGCAAGAGGGCCTGTATCTTCTTATTTATCTATAGTAGTTAGGAGAATTAAGTGTCCCAAACCTCTTGCAGCGGTTATTACAGAGAAGCTGTAAAGTACAGGCAAGAATTAGTAGCCTCATTAACAATCAGTCAATTTTACTTGGCAATCCCACAGGAGCAATTAATTGGCTGTCAAGCTAAGCATCGCACACCCATTTTCCTTTGAAAATGTGGCAAAAGTGAAATAACTGCCATCTACACAAAAAGGAGGTTCAGCCTCCAACAGTGTTTTCCCACACTATTTGTCTTATTCCTCAAACAGTTCCCCTACTTCACTGAAGTCACCAAACTGAAATGCAATCAAATTTAGATAATATTTTGTGTGTTCACAGACCACAAATAAAGCTATTAAATACCCTACATCTACCACTTCTTATTCCCAGTTTGCAATACTCACTCATCCTGCACACAAAATGCCCTAATGGAAACAATACAGGTTAAACTTAACAATGACTAAGCATCTGAACAATTAAACTGCCCATTTTATCGGAAAAAATGCCGTTATCATCTTTTTTAGTTTCTGACTGAGATCACTGCTTAAATCCTTCTTAATCTGAGATGTGATGAAAATATCAGCATTGACGACTACCCTTCACACTCTTACAACTTGGCATTTAAACCACCGATAATAGCATCTTTCCCTCTAGGAGGTCTGCAACCAAACTGTCAAGTACCTCCTATTTCAGCAAATCTTTCTAACCAAGCAAATACAAAACTCTCAATTAGGTGATGTGCCAGCATATTCTCTACTGCATTAATTGCCGAATTTGAATAAAGGGAAAACAACACTGAGAAACATTCAAGCCTGTCGAGATCTGTACTAAAGCTTCACTTCTCTATACAAGATCTACGCTTCAGTTCTGGTGAAGCCAACAAGCACCAACAGGTACTGTCCCCGCAAAGGTGGTCCTGTCCTCAGACACGCATCCTTCCTGGCATCAGAGAAATGATACAAGCAGGACAGAAGTCAAAACCCTCCCCTTCTGGCAGCAACACACAGTGCGTGCAAGTAACAAGTTTTTACTATGCAGTAAGAACAGAAAACATCCTTCAGGCTCCTTCTTCACCAGTACCACCGTGTCCACAGTAAATTTCCTACTCTCATACAGCTTCCTATGTTGGGTTTGTTGTTGTTATAAAAAAGAAGAGATCCGCTTACAAACAATATAAATCTTTCCTTTTGTAGCCCTGCAGGCTCCTTCATGCTCTTCATTAAGGGAAAACACAAGTGCTGTACAGACAAGTACAGGACAGTAAAAATCATCCAGAATATAATCACTGGGAGCAGGCATCTCCAGGAAGAGACAGTGACGAAGGCGGCCTGACTTCAGCGTATCTGTCTCTACATACGCTACAGCTTGATTCAGGACTGCCCATCTTCTCTTCATTACTTGTCTGACTGTTAATAAATCACTTAAAAATCTCATTTACTAATCTGTACCACAAGAACAACAAAAAAAGAGCAAGTGTTCCCTATGCAAGAGTTTCATTTTTCTTAAAAAAAAAAAAAAAAAGACAGGTTTTTTTTTTTTCTAAAATCTGTATTTCACAGGTTTATTGCAAGAGTAGCCAGGTAAAACCAGAGAATTTGAGAGCTGGAAGGTGGAACTAACAGCTAGAGATTGTATTCACCCAACTGTGATAAGCAGCAGCCAGACTAGTCTCCCTGACTCTCTTTCTTAATCCACCATGAGAATGAGTGGACTTGAGCCTAGCTGAGGACTCCACTAGAAGCAAATATTAATTTCTTACAGCAAATATTACATCTGTGTGGAAGGGTGGCAACACTTCCTAATGCAAAAGACTTTTCAACCTTTCCCTGAAAGACTACCTTTGGTCACGGCTGTTTTACAAATGTAATCGGACAACTTCCTTGCTCAGATAAGCCACATATCAAAAGGCTCAACTGCACGGGTGACAGAACGTGTGAAGTTTCCTAACTCTCGCTAAACGATCAGCTCAGCAGCAGCAATGATTTATTAAAGACTCCGTGAATTTTAAAAATGCATTTTTAAAGCATCCGTAAGAAAGACAAGTCCATTACCGGCATACTGAAAGATGCTCCTAAACTTTTGGCTTGAACATAGAAAGTGAATATTATTCACTAATCAACAAGCTAACAAAAAACTAAGAAATATAAAGAGAAAACTCAGTATTCAAGAGGGCAATCAACAAGAGTTTTTCATTAATGCTTTCTCTGTTTTATAACAGGCACATGGAGCATGGACACAGTATACACAATTACATTTTTGACCCATATTTAGTATTTTGTAGTTAGAGGGAGATAAATATATCTACATACTCGGGTAATTGTCACAGATATTTAAATTCTATATGAAATTATTCTGCTAGTTTTAAAGGGTTGAGTTATACAATGCTGGAGAAAGAAATCTGGTTCTAGGCTTATTTAAAATGTTCTAAGCACTCTCTCTTAAAATAGAGGAGAGTCAAAGCTAGAAGCACATTGCATAAAACATATCGTTACACCAGTGCTATGAATAACTGGTAGGAAATGCTTTACTCTGTTAGCATTTCAAACAGTCAGTGGGACTAGCTGTATAGAGTGCAAGAGAAGGAAAAAGAACCACAGTTTGATGAGAAAAAGAAAAAAAAATATATCAGCTAGCTAACTGCCATGTTAGCCCTTAGATATTAATAGAATAGCCATTAGGATAGCTTAATAGTTCGCTATTCCTCAGCTATTCCTTGATTAACATAATTAAATAAAATTCAGAGTGAGCAATTAAAAACCTCAACCAAGTTCAAAGCTGACTGGAATATAAAACTTCAACTTGAATCTGAAAGTGTATTTCTTTCCAAACGTCTTCCCCCTTCTACCTCCACTTCTTTCCAGGTGAAGAATGTGCACTGCTTCATCGCTGGCAGAACGCTCTCTGCAAATCTGCATACAATGACTAATTTTTCATATTAACATAATGGCTAGCACACCAATTGGGAGGGGAAGTCTTTGTTCTGAATGGAGCTATCAAGGAAACATTTTCCTACCTTAGCATCTACAAAACTGAGGATGGTAAAGATACACAGTCTACAGTGATAAAAGTAACTATTGAAGTGTGTCAATTGATATAGGACTTCAGGGGTTTTAATTTCTTTTAAGGAAACAGATTATCTGTTCAGAGATGCAATTTAAATCATCAGTTTAAAGCTGAGCCTTAATCTATAGGTACCAATTTGCTGCAGTCTGTTCCAATGTTTCCAACACAAACATGTTTGACTGATACATTCAAGGTATGACAAATAAAAAATGACAAATTAAAATGACAAATTAAAAGAATGACTACATGAATACAGAATACAAAGCTATTTCTCAAGACAAGATTTTTCAAGGTTGCATGAACTTTCTGTGAGTGGTCCAATACGACTCTAAAAATCAGTATCTAGAGGTATATTAGATTTCAACTCTTGAATAATGCATCTAATAAAAAAATTGTTCAGAGGAAGTGACTTAATCAGGCCACAGCAGGTTTTTTGTTTTGGTTTGTTTTATACTGGTATCAAACTATGATACCAGTTATACAAAAATATTTCTTCTCTCTCTCTTTTCTTTTTTTTTTTTTTTTTTTTTTTTTTACTCATGAGCCCTCTCCCCTCTTTTTGTTTTACCTTGAAAGTACAGCATGACAGAACAGTTACATTTGTAACTTAATCACCTGTTTCACATCTCAGGTAACACAACAAGCAATCTTTGCGTATCATGATGCAGCATGCAAATAATAAATTGATCACATAAGACTAACATTAGTGCACCATAAGGATAAAAAGTAGTATTTGGTCTATCAATTCTTCCACCCATTATTCCCATTTCACTTGTTTTTTTAAAAGATGGTTAAAAACCATAATTGGAAGAGACTCCTATCAAGTACAAAACTAACTGGGATCTGGACTATCCAGAAAGAGCCTTTCAATTGCAGGGTACATTTGGCTGACTATATTTCCATATACTCTAGGCAGACAAAAAGCAATCGCCTCCTATAATTCACAATCAAATGTTTGCTACTGTACATCATGTTTTGCTGTCCTGTGCAGTCCATGACATTCTTATTTACTGAAATCGACTCTTTTCCATTAATCTGTAGACAGAAGAGTATCTCCTAAGCATTACATTTGTCAATTACATGCGATTCTTGCTCCTAGTTCATAAAATTTTAGGCTCACCATGTTTTAAAAACTAAGTAGAACACTTGCCCTTTTCTAAAAGAGCAGTTAGACCAACATAAATCTTTTGATATGTCCATGGTCTGAGGCATAACTGATAACAATAAAGTTATACTCTTTTCAGCCATTTCATTATATCACTTCTTCTATCAGGTGACAAAACCAAACACTGCTGACAATCCTTAAAGATTGTCTTTGGAATCTGTATAGTCTCCCTGGGATTAAGATTTAAAAAAATTTGCTTCATTTCCTATTACAATCAACTGGTTTATATAATAGATCAAAGTACAAATAACAGGATGTCAATTTTATGTTGCTTGGCTACTAAGCACTGTATTTTTTAATATTTGCATGGTGACTAGCAGAGGAATTTCAAGAATTCATTCTTATGCTGAGGCATGCTCTCAGCCACCATTGAAACAGGACTGGTAATCCAGTCTGTTTACATGTTCTGCTACAAGCAACCAGCATTTGAAGAAAATTCTTCTACATGGACTATGGTAAACTTTCTCAAAAGGCAGCTACCATCTCCATCCTAATTCCATTAATTTTTTCTCCTTTTAAAGAGAACCAACTAGACAGGGTGTTCCACCGATGCAGACACTATCCCAACCACCGAACAATGAAACATGACCAACCACAGGCATTCACATGACTGTAAACTTAAATATATGTTTTGTGTATATTGGGTAAATAAAGCAGTAGGTAACCCGTAAGTAACCAATGCTTCAACTTACAAACTCACCGTAGTGTCAATAGTACTTTTGTAGAGATGTTGAAAACGTTTTCTCAGAAATAGTGAACTACTTTGTGGGGTTTTTTTCCCCCCCTGAAAGAGCAGTTGAAGTGCCAGACACGTGGACACCCTGCCATCAGATGCACTAATGGTCACTCTAAGACTGCACCGCACTGTCCCGCTTTGGGCCTTTCTCCTCAGAGGTGCCAAGTTATGTCTCCTCTGACTGACACCAGACACCACCGCAAACATCTGCTTCTCATTGTTTTGACACAGCTGAATCCCTACAGTTAAGGAGATCTGTAACCACACTTCACTTAAATATAACTCTGAACGATGACCCTCTGGGGCTGACATGGCCTTCTCCCTAGTTGCAGGCACCACAGGAAAACAGTGCTCTACAACTACCGCAACCTTCGTTTTCTAGAAGATAGGATGCAGGTCTACAGGGCCTCCACAACTGCTTCCAGGTACAACTTTGTCCCATTTAATTTCTGGTCTCATTAAAAACCTACACTACACATTTTCAGCAGCCCTGAAGACAGCACTGATAACCATGAGTGGACCAGCACAAGCCCAGCAAACCCTGAGTGAAATCTTCCCCCCAGGGGTTAAAGCCTTTCAGTGCTCCCCTTCTCAGTCACTTGCTCTGCTGCTGAGCTTTGAAACATGCAAACTTGTGAATCCACAACCACATACTTTCTCCAGGTTTACAGGAAACAAAAACTTTCTCATTTCCAGTTTTCAGACTGAGACTCACCTCACTGTAACAAGAAGAGACTATGGCAATTCAGTTCACAGGAAGCAAAAGGTATGCCCTACGACAAAAAAAAAACAAACACCCAAGCAACAAAAAAACCACACCCATACACATACAAAGAACAACCCACTGTTAGTCATCTCATGCCAAAAAATGAAGTCATTGAATACACAAAGGTAACTCGTGTTCTTTCTTTACTCCTCCCCCCTCATACTATCAAAACACTTCTGAGAAGACTCCAAATCAGAATAAACAAAAACCTGCTAAATATTTTGCCCCTTGCAATTTATTCAGGATGTCTTCAGGGCAAAGCTACCTAGATATCGGTGCACAGCCAATACACATCAAAGACTCCAAACTGCATGGCATGGGAATATGGTGACTATTGCTAAGCTAGGCCATCTTCAGTTTAAGCACTTTTTCTCCACTATCTGACCCCAGAAGGACTGTTAATAACATGTTAAAGAAACACACACACACAGAGCTTAAAGGGCATTACTCTTCATCGAACAGTTCAACCTCTTCATTTGCCTTTGAAAGGATTCTGTAGAGGCAGCTACTCCTGATGGTAACTACCTCCTTTGATTAACTTGCTATGAAAGCCTCTATCAGTAAGATATCTTTTTATCTCCTATCTTCTGACAAACTTGGAAAATCCTTTTACAGTGGACTCTACCCTCAAGGTCTGAGTTTAAGCTGCACCCTCATCATTAACTGTATCGTAATTGCTCTTAGCCAAAACCTGTTTTTCTCCTAGCACCAGAACTCCACTAGACAATGCTGACAAGGCATTTGTGGACTGAAACACCCTGGAAGGCTCACTCCAACAGTGTAATGCTTTACAGGTATTACCGCACAGACACGATCAGCTCAGAACACTTCACGAGTGCATGTAGTGTCTCCCTACAGGCACATCAGAGGTCACAGGAATGGTCCTTCGAAGTCCCAACTTGCCCTTACTAGAAAGCAGCTCTGTGTCTCAATACCACACATTTGTTCTGTTTATACCCTAGGACCTCTTGCATGCACCAAATGAAATCCACTCCTGATATAACCCTTTCGAATGTCACTCACTACTAGCATCAAAGGGAAAAAAAAGTTTCACAAATTGCTCATTTCAATGACAGCATCCATCACTGAAATCAACTAATGTCTATGACATGATGCTTTTTCCCTCTCATTTCCACACCAGCAGTTTTTAGAAATTTTCCAGTAATGTCTCAAATACATTTGCTTCCTTTTTGTTAGCAGTCACTGATAATAGCCCTCAGCTAAAAACTTATTTTACTGGTAAAATTTCTCTATGGGCAGTTTTGCCTTCATGGTCTTTGCTTCAAACCCCTAAGTTTCATCCAGCCTAGAAGCACTCAGGTCACCACCTCTGACCCACCAAGCTGTTTACAGTGGCATTTTCAGTAATTTCACTCAATTCTTAAAGAAATTACAGTCAGTCAGAGACAGTATTCAGCCTCGTTCTTTTTTTTAAAAAAAATAATAATAATAATTTCCGCGCTCGCAATTTTGCATACCTCCCTGTAAAGAAAGCTTGTTTTCTTGTCAACATGTTATGAATGTCCCTTATCAATTGGCAAATTAAGTTCCAATTTAAACTAAACTAACATGTCTCACAATATTCTTCAAAGCCTTGCCACTGGGCATTTGTCCCTTCCAGTTTCATTCTCAGCTAGTTCCAAGACATATGCCAACAACTACAGGGTTTCCTGCTCCTATCATCTCCTAATTTATCATTACACCTTGTATGGTTTTCAAAAGGACACTATCTACTTACTTCAAAGTAGCTGATGGTCCTTGTGAAATCATAAAGATTTGTACATAGAACTGCTAAGAAGTTTGGTAATTATAAATTAAAAAAATAAAGCTGCTAGGTGATTATTCTACTTTCTAGAACAAGTGTAAAGGTGGGGGAAGAAGTAACCAACTTACGGCATTTTTTTCCTTTGCCCCAAGAGTGACTGCAGCTCAAGATAACCATGCAATATTCTTAATACCTCCCTGAGCTTTCTTTTCCTTTACTCCTTTTGACAAAATAGATTCCACATGAGCAAACCTCCTGGAGATAAATTCTAGAGATAAGCAGCAAGTTCCCTAAGAGGCCTGTCAACCCCGTGGTACCATACAAAGTATGGAAGTATTAATCACAGAATCACAGCAAGTTTTCAGGATGATAACTCACTCTTCCCTATAGTATGGAAAACAAATAACAAAAGAATAGTCAAGAAAATAAACTACATGACTTAACATTCACCATACCTAGCATACTTCAATTTCTGTCCCGTCCTACCTCAGGTTTCCCCTGTAACACAGGAGGCAGGCAGCAGTACAAATGCAGTAGCACTTCTGCTTTAAAAATGTTCTAAAAGGTTTGCAAGTTTACTAAGAGGAGTATGAAATCAATTATGGAAGTGCAACACAGGAAAAGTTGTACAAGATTGTATAAAACATTTGTGCACGGAACTATGGAAATGTTACTCTTGAAATGTTAGTCTTTCAACAAATTTAAATACTGAAAACAAACCTAAATCCCTTCCACTCGCAAGGAAGTTTCTCGGTGTATTTAGCACGTCAGAAAACACACAAATTCAGCTGCAGCAGAGCATTCCACAGCTGCCGGTACAAAGGACACACAGTGAGTGTTAAGCATTAAACCAACACAAACAGCAAATCGATTTTCCAGAAGAGCCTTTTAGAGCATTTCAGAACTTCAAAATGGAGGGAAAGAGGCAACAAAGGGAAACTGTGAAAACAGAACTCCTTTGCTCTTCTGTAGGTAAGTGACTCAACACTAGGTACAGATGTCAAAGAAAACACATCACAATTGTTAAATAATAATGAGTTACGTTACTTGTGACTTTCAATAGGAAACTATTTCCGAATTCCAGGAGTCAGACACACCGCTCAAAATGTACAACTAATGCCTCTGTGCAAGTTAGCACTGAAGTTACTGATTGTATACGCTGTTTCTTGAAGGGATTGCACATTACATTTGGTATGCCAAACTTTTCAAAAATCAGCGTGTGTCATTCCAATATCCCAGAATTGAGATAATTAAGAAATATCTGGACAGCCAGAGGGGATCCCCTTGCAATTCGCCCACCAAAAGGACGAGGAGGTTGGCTCCAGCCTCCCCCATGCCTCAGGGGGAGCAGGCGCAATCCTGAGGCACAGGCCCTTGCACAGGCTGTGGGTGACTCACTACACAGGCAAGAGCAGTCCTACACCACGAATCTCTTCCCTAGTGCTCACCCCCACACCAGCAGCAGCACCCAAAAATTCAAATTTAACAGCAGGACAGCATGATGCTCTCTCGTACCACGTGCACTTCGATAGGGAGCCTTTGCCACTAGACAGACACACCTTAAATTTACTGACAGAGGGATGTCAACCTCAGCTGATAAAACTGTAGGCAAGATCAGCCTTGCCAAGCATGCTGTGGGCTTGGGGAAGACAGGGTGTAAGAACTATTGCTCGTACAGCACAAATTAGTTGCACAGGTTTGTAAATTGGTCAAATAAAATTTATGGGTTTATGACAACATACAAGTGGGAGGGGAGGAGGCATTTCACAGCTACATTTCCACATGCGAATTCCAACTGTTTCAGCAACCTAAGCTCTTCAATAGAGCTAAAAGGCTTTCCTTAATTTTTAACATTTCTCCAGCTTCGTGCCTTGAACTCATGAAACCTTTGGCAAAAGAGGATGGCTGGTAAAAAGAATCATAGAATGTTAGGGGCTGGAAGGGACTTCTAGAGATCATCTAGTCCAACCCCCCTTGCCAGAGAAGGATCCCCTAGGGCAGGTCACACAGGAACGCGTCCAGGCAGGTTTTCAAAGTCTCCAGAGAGGGAGACTCCACAACCTCTCTGGGCAGCCTGTTCCAGTGCTCCGTCACCCTCACAGTAAAGAAATATTTCCTTATGTTGAGGTGGAACTTCCTATGTTCTAACTTAAACCCATTATTCCTTGTTCTATTACTGGGCACCACTGAGAAGAGATTGTCCCATTCCTCTTGACACCCACCCCTCAGATATTTGTATCTGTTAATAAGGTCCCCTCTCAGCCATCTCCTTTCAAGGCTAAACAGCCCCAGTTCCCTCAGTCAAAGAAAACCAAGAGATTGCGATTTTGCAGGTGACAAGGAATTTAGAAAAGTTCACAAAACCTTGAGTAAACCAGTAGTTGCCTACACCATACTCTGGTTTTAAAAGAATCAGCTTATTACAATTCAGACACGCGTGTCGCTAATAACACGTTCACCCCTCTCCTCCCCAGTTTGGGCCAGTAAATTCACAAAACAAACAGGAACCCCTTTCGCGTCTAGACTGCTTTAAACAGCGATTCTCAGGAACACGTCAGCGAACGAACACCGGCCGTCAGAAAACGACCCGTGGAACAAGCAGCCGATGAGAAGAAATTTGGGGAGGGTGGGAGAAGAGCGAGGGGCCGGAGGAGCGGCAGCGCCCGGCGCCGCTTCCCGGGCTCCGTCCGTGTTCTCTACCGCCACCTGCGGGCACCGCGGGGCCCGGCACCGCTCCGGCCGCGCTTCCCGGCGGAGGAGGAAGAGGAGGAGGGTAAAGGGGGCCGGGACATTGCGGGCGGTCTTGAGAAAAACAAAGAAAAAAAAAACCCAAACCAACACAACAGCTCAATAGCAAGGAAAACAAAGGCAAAGCAAACAAAAAACCAAGCCACTGAAACAACAACTAAAGACACAAAAACCCACACCGACATTTGAGGAAGTGTTTGAACTTTACAAGTTGGGGTTTTTTAAAGCTTCTTTTGCTCCCCCTCCACAAAAGACGAAAAAAAGGGGGAAAAAAAAAAAAAAAGCTCGATCGAGGCAGAAGGGGAAGGTATCATGCTGAGGATATACAGAAATTAAAAGTCTGAAGTCCGAGAGGCTCAAGTCAAACTGACACCCAACAGCCTGGTGAAAAGACAAAGCGTAAGACCACAAGCATCTCCCCGAGACTGTATGAGTTTTTACTGAAATGGGAAACAATTAAACCAGCTTCATCTGTGTCAGAAAAAGAAACCAACAAGTACCTACAAAATTCCTGTTCCTTGGCAAGCCTAACCTTTGCAAGCTGGGGATCACTCACCTGGACGTTTACGCACCTGCTGATTCTTCTGACAACCTCTACAGTTTTCCATCAACTTCATGGCTACAGGAGCTCATCTGGCAGAAAGTTTAAACAGGCAACATCTCCCCTTATCCACCATTCACATAGGTCTCAGCCAGTTGGAAAAAGACAAACTGGAAACCCCTGAAATCCCTTCAGGCCCACGCACAAATGCCTAGAGAAGAAAAAGGTACTTTTGTGCAATGTGCAGAGAACCAAAGCATTCACCTTGAGTCTTTCCTCAAGGCTTCTTCTCCAATGCTTTCTAATCATATTACCTCCTTGCACTTGGTCACTTATTCTGCAAATAAGCTTGACACAGCTTCAAAGAAAACTGCTGCATATATGAAGCGTGAAATTCCAAGAGAAATGAAAGTTCAGAGTCAGAAAATTAATACATTAAATTGTACGTGCCATGTAAAAAAAAAAAACCTCAAGAATGTAATTTTTCTGATACATTTCTTGTGGTTGTACCTAACTGTACTTAAGATTACCACCCAAAATGTTGTCAACAAAAATAAGATAGAATTTACATGTGCAAGACTTGTGAAATCACACTTATTTAAACATCTCGCAAAGCATATTTATTTTGTGGTTAAATTTCAAGTTAATGTTGC
Organism: Trogon surrucura; assembly: GCA_020746105.1. Taxonomy (NCBI): domain Eukaryota; kingdom Metazoa; phylum Chordata; class Aves; order Trogoniformes; family Trogonidae; genus Trogon; species Trogon surrucura. The sequence continues at coordinate 61,461,966 of CM036618.1, forward strand.
ATTTATAATTAAGCACATACAGTAACACAGAACTTTTTTTCCTAAAATAAAAAACACAGTACTCTTGCCAAGCAACAAAAAAAAACACAAAAAAACCCCGAGCCACCACATTTTTGGAATTTATAAATGTGGCTTACAAGCATGTGAAATCATCAGATGTTTTCTACTATCTCTAATGTAGGCTGCTTATAGAAGCAGATCTTATAACAATATCACTTGTAAAATAAAATGTGACCATTTGTTTGTTAGAACAATTTACATCCACTTGCGTGACACCACACTATGAATAACTCAACTCTACATTCCTGTCCAAACAAATCTAATCTCTTCCTTACAACACGCACTCCAGAGCCTTCGAGTTGATTTTACCCAAGAGTATTTCTGGGCTATCTTTGGAATGCCTGAGGGGGGGTGAGGGACCAGGAGGGAGTGCAAGAATCACCAGCAAGTAATAAGTGAATATAGACGGAAATTAAACCTTACTTTGGGTGTTTACCAAATTAAAACGATGCCATTCCTTATAAATCACTGCTTGGCCAACACTGACCTTCACTAAAATATTTATAAAGTTAATGCTGTCCTATAGATTCAACCTGTACAAAAAATGGCACTTTTGCCTCCTCTACTAACTCATGTTATTCCAGTCATACGTGCTTGGACATTGGATCATATATTATGGGCTTACAGCCTGCTCTATGTCCAGCTTTCCTATTTCCCATAAAAAATTGCTACTTAGAATGGGTAGGCAGAGATTTTCTACTAACGTTTTGTAAAAAAACAAAAACAAAAACCACCAAACACTTAAAATCTGAAACTAAAATCCAGGAACATCATCTTTTAGTACAGAGGCAGATTATGTCTTTTTAACTTCTCACATTCTTTTACCTCCTCAATTTAAGCTACTGCTCCAGTTTGCCTTGCATCTCAGATCATAAGGTTTTTAGAGAAGGGAAATGAGATTCATGTTTCGTGCAGAAAAGAGCCATTCATGTTCACAGCTCTACAGAAACAACAAACCACATGCATACAAATTCCCTCAAAAATTGCTTTGCTAGAAACATTCAAAATTTTAAACAAGTTACAAGTTTAAAACTGTGCCAAAACTTAGTAGTAACATAGTTTAGGTTCACTCTTTGCCTTTGCTGTCACCACAGCTCGAAGCAGAAGTTCTCAGACTTTGTACTATTGCTCAGAAGTTATGAAACTTGGTAACTTGAAAACTTTAGTCCATTATCTGCAGGAACAGAAGTCAAACAGCTAAGTCAAAAGACAGAAAAATCAAGAGAAACATAGAGGGCATGTTCTCAAAAGGTTTCTTCCACAGATAAAGTGTAGCAGTCAGTGAAGAGGAAGATTACTTCTTCACTGCTCTCAGCAGTTTCCCCACTGCAGACCCAAAAGAGACTGCCTGTGATGAAACACAGTACCAGCCCACTATTCAGAACTAGGCATTTTGAAGTGACTGGTTTTTTAAAGAGATAAATCACCATTCCTTTAAATTCCAAAGTTTGTTTGTAACTGCAGCTTGTAAGCACCTGTGATTTTGTGGATTTTATTACCTCCAACACAGACACTTGGCATTTGTAATGTGTAAGATTACAAAATGCATTTCTGTAACAAAAAGCGTGATCAACTTTACTTCCTTTTTTCTGTTGTGCATTCTGTGCAGACATTGTCTGACAGAAGGTATTAAATACCACAAACCTTACTTAAAAACAGGGAAAATACCAAATTTCATAGCTTTCATGAAGCATTCAGCTATTATATTGATGGCCACAGGTCATTATAATATAAATTTATTTGTAATTTCAGTAAATCCTACTGGTCTTGTCCTCCTTCTACAACTTGAACAAAGGGACCTATGTAGATTTAATAACCAACAAAAATTAATTAAACAGGAGGGGTGAGAAAATGCAGACATCTATCACTAGATCTCCCAGAAGCATTAAGGCAATGCTTTACTTAGTAGTAGCAAACAACATTGTAAAACTTGTCTCTTATAAGATCTAGAACTAGTTTTGACCCTTCAACAAGATTCAAGATGAGGACAGTCTAAAATTTTGACCTCTAAAAGTATTAGTTAGGAACATCATATTTAAAAAATCTGCTCTATCTACCCATATCCAGATCTCACCTTCTTCACAGCCCCTTTTCAACCATTGCTGCCAGAGATCTCATTTTTTTTTAAAGAGTCTGATTGCTAGAAGAATTAATGTTCCAGTTAACAACAAATTAACTGACTCTGAGTCAGTCTTCAGCACATAATGTAAGGACTACACAGCAACCAAGTGGTGTATCTTTAAACATTTATGGGCAAAACCTTATTTAACATCACATGAATGTACTATGGCCAATGTGGAATAGACCGTCACAAACTTAACTAACACCTCTGATACCTGTCACGGTGCTCCCTGTCCCTCCTAGAAAGACAGCCAAAATCCAGACTGTACTGACAAGCATAGCAACCTCTCTAAGCTACATTTATCTCTTTCCAGCCAACCCCTTTATTTTCCACAACTGCAAACTGGAAATGAATGACTCAACCATGAGAATAAGCCAACACCAGATATTCTAGTTTGCCAGCACAATACAGAACGATAATATGAAATCTTCGCACTGTTTGTTCTAGATATAGTCAACACTACTTACATAAAAAGTGAAAAAAGAGTTTCAAATTTGTAATTTCAACTCCACTTTCCCTGTCTGCAATGAGATTACTGGGAAGTTTCTGTACAAGAATTTATTTTTTTTTCCTAAATGCCCTTGAAACACAAAATCTGACTCAAAGCTTAGGCATAGTAACATATAACACTCAAATTTAGGTAACTAGGAACAAAAAATAGATTAAAAAATAATGTTTTCTAGGAGCAGTAGTCTGTCAAAATCAGATACTTGTGTATTTACATTCCCAAGATCAGAACTGAGTGACAAGTTATTTCCTGACTAATTTTCTACAAAGTTAAAGGCCACAGTGGCCACTGTCTTTTTTTTAAAAAAAAATAATTAAATCAAAGAAACAATAACCAGAACCCCACAGCTCTAGTAAATGCAAATGTGGAAACACATTAATGGGCAATACCACTGCTAGTAACACGAAGAGGCTGTATAGAGCATTCCCTAACCACATATTCCTCTTAATAGGACTATAAAGATTACTTTAATTAGTATCACTTGTCCGCTTCAAGCCCCTTCAAAAAAACAGACTGTCACAGATTGAAAAAAACCCGAGAGTTAGAGATGGTCACACTTTCTGTACTGTGCAGTTAATAAGCTCTGGGGTTTTTGATCGTGTAACGCTATCCCTCCTTGACGACTCCAAGAAAAAAATACAAATCTGTTCAAAGTATTATAGTTACAACTTGGTTTGCATCTACATCAAAACCTACACGGAACCCACAAAATAAAACCGTGATTAGAAGAGGCAGGCTGTATCTCCACACAACATCGTCAGGACCAACAGTTCAGAAAAAAGAGCCTTGAAATCACAATAGAAAGAATACATCTGAAGACAATAACTGTCAATCATTTTTATCTTTTCTGCCATGTAATAATACTATACTTGTAATTGCAGCAGTAGCATAATAATTGGGATGTTTTATCCAGAATAGGTAACATGTTCAGTCTTTTCTGAAAAAGAAGGCACTAACCTACAACGGCAAACTACAGATGTGCTTTTACAAAAAATACTCTCTGGTTTCAAATTCCTGAAGAGAAATCACTGTAGAAAACATTTATATGGGAGTAATGCAATCCACACAGATTTCAAAGTTACCTTGAATTTAAAAAAGGAAATTGTTCTACTGCAACTATTTCATTAGTCTGCCCTTTTCAAGTCTTTCAGCATGAAATTAGTAACACCAGTAACAGACTGCCTCCCTATTTGCCTAACATTAAAGGAGGGCTACTTAGGAAAAAAAAATTGCAATAGGAAAAAATGCATCCAACATGCTGGCATACTAACTATAGCGTGCTCATGTTTATAAAAAGGTTTCCACATGCTATCCAAAGGAAGTTACAAACAATCTGACTACTAAATGCTTTATAATAGAGGAAGCATACATTTTAGGTTGAGTCCAGGAAGGGACATAAATTTAATTACACTTCTGACCTGTTACAACTTCAAATCACAGGAGAAAAATAACATGGCAACTACAAGCATGAAAAGCCCTTTAAGGTAACATTGTAGCCTTTCTTAGCAGTTGAAAACAGTTACTAATTAAAGTGTCAAAGAGGCCACAGAAGATATAACACAGGAGCTCGGGGATGTTTTAATAGAAGACGCTTAAAGAGGATACTGGCATTTGAGTTCGTCAAGTCAGCATATGGCTGAGTATGGGAGCGCACAGTGTATTGGTGTTGTACCGGGAACTGGTGGCAACAAGCATGGCACAGCATTTCAGGATGAAATAAATGGCAGCCTGTCCACAGAAGCAAACGGAGGATTCTGGATGATTTTCAACCTTTTAGCTTCAGCTGTTCCTGGGAAGCCCAGGGACAAGGACTGGGCACTTCAGCCCCTGCTGACCAACAGCAGGTAGACAACCCAAGCTAAAGCAATCTGCACAGCCTTAACTATGAAGCCCTAAAAAGTTAACCAGGTATGTTTGACGGGGAAAAAATGGAAAAGGTTGCCAGCAAAGAGAAGGACAGATGAAGGGACATAATTTAACGTAGCCACACAGACTTTGGTCTTCACACAGGTACTCACATCTGCCTGAGCCATGAAGCCAGGGATCTGGAGCTCACCAACATTGGAGCTCGACCCCACGCTTCCAGGATCACCACTGGTCTCGCTGCCTCCCTGCGGCACAGCGCCGCTCCTGGCCCTCCCTTCCACCTGCACGGCACCTCGGGGCATAGTTTCTTGCTGGATTATCAGGCTGGACTGGCAAACCAGGAAGAGGCAGGTTCATGTCAAGGAAAGAAGAAAAGAGAGGTACCAGGGAAGCGTCAATTCAGGTCAGCTGGCGAGGAACAGACTCCTCATCTTACCTCACTGAAAACCAGGAAAAGAAAATCTGCTTGCCATCTTAAAAATTGTAATAACACATTTGGGTGAAGCTATTAAGTTATAGACAACAGCCAAAATATACTCAAACATGAGGAGAAGTAAGAAGTGCCCTTAACTTCCATATTCCTTTCATAGAAACAAGTAGGCTTGCAGAAGCAATTACCATAATCACCTAACTTTCCAGAGCACTAGAACCTATATGTAAAGTTCAGCCCAAACTCTATCCCATGACAGCCTAAAGCTACCATGAGTAATGCTGCCTTCCACAGCTGTCTTCCGCCAGTCTCTTCCCACTTCTTTCCAGTGTCTTTGCAGGCAAGCTGGTTATCATCCTCAAAGCAGGCTGAGCAGGAAAGTCACAAAAAACACTGTGGCAAGAGACAGGCAAAAGCACAAATAAATCCCTGGTCCCAGGGTAACCCCGTACATGCTGGAACTTCTGTTTCAGAGGAACTGCAAGACCCTCAAGCACCTGCCTCCAGATGTTGGAAAGAGCATCAGCCAGGCTAAAAGTGACCCTGCAGTCAGTACCCGAAAAAGCACTACAAAACTGGCACCAAACTATACATGAGGCCAGGCAAATCTATAGCCACATGATGGAGTCCACTTTGCAGCTGATTAGCCCAGAAAAAAACAAAAACATAGCCTCTGAATAAAACTGTTTCAACTTATCAGCATGAAAACTAACCCTTTCAGTTTACTCACAGTTTCTCTCTTGGTTTCCCTTCTGTTTGCATTAGCAAAAGCAATTGGAATGAGTGCTCGAGAATTAGAAAAGAAAGTGGCAGGGGGGTAATAATAATCAAATATGCAGAAGAAAAAAAATATATAGGGATACATACATACATTTTACTGATGACCTTAAATTTGTCCTTGTCGCATGTAAAAAGAATAGAGTTAGTCATGTTTAATTCACAAATTTGCTACAGAAAGAGGCAGGTATAGCTCTCAGTGAAAACAGGTATAACAACCTTTCAGCATTACTTCAGCAATGCTTGAAAGATTTCTTGTTTAATTAAGGTGTTCCTAGAAACACGAAGAGGGAAATAAACTTCCAATCTTCCTGAACACAAGCAGATTTGAGTTTTTATCTAACCCTACCAAATGCTTTACAAAATTGTCTCTCCCTGCATAAGAAGCTTGCATCAACCTAGCCTGAAAACAAAAATATTCACACTTCTCATTTTTTCCCCCCTTCATTCAAGCTAGAAGTATGTAATATCCATAACACATATGGCTCCGCAGTGAACTGTGATTTCAACGCACTTACTTGACAACGAAGAAAGCCCCAAGGCCCATATTTGTAAGAATAAAGCAGATCATACTAATCTGGCTCTAGGAATTTAAAGACTGGTATCATATTGCAAGTGGCTACCCACTTGAACATAATTTCTCCTCAGGTTTTTCTTTCTACTTGAATTGCCAGCAGCGTTAATCAACTCACTCAAGCAGCACATATTACCACTACAGAATTCAAGGAAAGCTCTAGATCCTACATAGAATGTTCTCCAATATACAAAACCACAGAGAATTTAAATTTAATTGGTTTTGACATCATTCTAAACAAACCAGTTTCCACTAGCGAGTTGGAAGTCTAGACACGATATTCGAAATTATTTTAGAAATGCAGTCTTGAAGGCTTGTTTCATTCAAAATAGTAAGCCAAAAAATCAGACAGATTTTCTTGGGAATGAGGAGTTTTAACTGGAAACCACAAAGTTTATACTAATTGCACTGGGCAGTCCTGAAATAGTCTCAGGACAGGGTTGCTTAACTTTTCTAAGCACAGTCAGTTTAGAGAAGAATAAGCAAGAAACATCCTTTACAGTTGAACAATTTTGCCAGAAATTCCAGGGAACTGCAAAAGCTTCAAGTATGTTCAACAAGATATAGCACTGCCAGTATTTGAAAATTAAATTTAAAGGTCTAGGCCAACAAATAATGCCTTTTTTTTTTAATTTTTTTAATCCCTCTCTTACTGTATCCAATCAGAATTTTACCCATGCCTAACCTCATTCTTCCTTTAAATTGGGGAGAAGGGGGGAGGAAAAATAAATAAATAAAAAAAAATCAGCCACTCTGCTAAATGCCATCTCCTTGCTTGCTGCTTGCATTGTTTGTTGGCTTGTCCTTCTTCCTTTATTTTCATTAATATTGTGGGTTTCTTATTTAAAAAAACATTTCAATTATCATTACTCTTGGATTTTCAAATGACAAGTAGTCATAAGGAATGATGTACTGTACAAAAAAAAAAAAAAAAGCTAAAACATATCTGGGTCAACTGTGCTACCATTTCAGTGAGAGATGTTACCAGCAACCAGTGAGAGAGACAGGTGGTTTTTTCATATATAAGCCAGCTGAAGCTCTTGATCTTTCTTGAGGCAGAACTTGAAGGCAAGTATTTTATGATTATCTGCATATTTGCCTTCAGAGTATATTTTTACGACAACAGGTTGCCAGTCCTGTGTAGTTTTCCAGAGTCTGCATCAAAATTCCTCACCAGACTGAAAATGCAGCGTGCAAGTGAGGAATAGAGAGTCACAAAGCACAACACATAATATATACACAGGACACAAACATGGAGCAAAACCCTACAATCCCAGTGGTCTCAAAAACTACGGTTACGTAACCCTAAGCCGGATGCATTTTAAGCAAGGGGCTATTCGTAAATGGTATATGGTAAATAAAATATTAATTAATAACATTGAGTGATCTTTACATGTAGCCAGCATCCCATGACAGAAGGCATCTTGTCCATAGAAATTGCTTAAGAATTCCGTGCCTGCTAAGCAAAAGAGAACTCTTAATCTGCTCTTTTAATCTTCTAGTTAAGCACAAAGCAATACAACAGCCAGTCAGAATTACTTTACTTGGATATTAAAACTTTACACTGAATCTATACTAAATTGCCTATTCCCTACAAAGTTTTGTATTGTTCTTGTACAAAACGGGCTGAAGCTTTGGCTGCTCTAGGAACAGCTCATGGCTTTGGTACAAGGATAGGATTTCAGGATCACAGAACAGTTAAAACCTGAATGCTTCTGCTAAAGAAAAAAAAGAAGCAGCATGAAATAATTGGCAGTCTTAGCTACGATACCATTTAGAAATGGGTAATGAGCTTCTATCTGAACTAGTGAATTAAGTCACCAGGCAGCTGGACCAAGATGTCACTACCTTAAGACATATTCAATGTATGGTTGAAAACACAATAAAGGGATTTCCTTTTTAAAAACAATAATTAAAAATTAAAAATACAGATAAACTTTATACTTCTGGAACAGAAAATGCTTCTGTTTCAAATTCTAACTTTTAAAAAAAGGCACTGACTTTATCATAAATTAAAACCAATATAAACAGGTAAACTACTTTCCCCAAATACCAATTCTTCTGAATACATTAGCTCAAAAAGTTTTGACAATATGAATAAGCTTTTTTTTTTCCTGCATATTAGTATACATCACATCAAATGCATCACACACAAAGGTGCTATTCTGTGGGATGTTTGGTTTTGAGGGTTTGAGAGATGGAGCATGTTTTCCTTGGTAAGCAGCAGCTTGTTTTTTAACCATGAGAAGGTTGCCTATAATAACTTCAGAGCACAGAGCTTCAAGGAGACTTAAACTAATCCCTTTCAGAATCTGCCGACACAGCGCGCTCGCTGCCACTCCAACTCCCGCTGGATTTGGTTAAAGCGGCTGAAGGAGTTAATTCCCCCCCTGCACTGAACAAATGCCCACAAAAACTGGGAAAGGGAGCTCAGAGGTCAGGTCAGCTGTAAACATCACTCTCCCTCTCCCAGCTGCCACGAAGGAGTGGACACACGATCTACCTTTTGGTTTCAAGCTCTGTTGGGGGTTACTGGAGCAGACAGTTGAGGATAACAACTCCTTAAAATTGCCCCCAAACAGATCACCAGATTCCGTGGGGAACTTCAGCCATTTGAAGTATTTCTCAGGAGTCTCACTGCACAAACACTCTTGCTGATATACCTTAATGCCACACCTCTGGTTAAGTTACTGTCGTTTCATTGGGGACACCTCTGTGTACATATTTCCTTACTTATATCCTGAAAAGCAGCCTCGTCCTGAAAGCCACCCGATCTACACCTCTGAACATGAATAAGCAAAATGTATCAACCGAGTTCATTCTTCTGAGGTGACCTAGCTGGAGAACATGAAAAAAAATGTACCTCCTTGATACACCGAGGAAGAAGGCTCAACAAGGCCTTCAGAGGCATCTCGGTAGAGAAGGATAAAACAGGGGCTTAACATTTAAAAAAATGTGACTTGAGGTCCTGTCCATCAGAGAGGAAGGTCTAGATCATAAATACTCTTCCACCAATATTAAATAAGGTATACGTGCCCTAGGATGACATACTGAAACTTAGTTTGAATTAACTCTGAAGTCATTTATTGCACTTCGAAAAACTTGTGTAGCCTCTTTTTCCAGAATTAGTATACTTTAATCCAATTTGCCCTAATCCATTCCTAAGGTGAATTATACCAAACTGAATTTTAATATGTCATTTTAATACTGAATGAAAGCAACCCACACAAAAGTTATGATGATTTAAGTAAACTGTTTTAAATTTTTTTAATTTGAATGTGACCTTGTTGTCACATATGGACAAGTCACTTTTACCCATGCTTTGACAAAAGGTCATATGAAGTAGCGAATGAACATGGAATAACATTATCTATGGACTCTCTTGTGCCAGACAGAAACCTTCACATAAGGCGTCCTCCTCCCTGCTGGAAAGGCAGCTTCTCACTTGGACACCTCCTTAAACAGTCAAGGGTTAAACAGGCATGATCTCAATAAGTGTTACTGAATACAGCTGAAAGATGCCTTTTTTGTGGAATGGTGGAAATCATACGGAAGAACTTGCAGACATCCTCTTCCTAGTAGAGCTATGCTTACTAAAGAGCAGAAGCAAGAAGTTCAATTGGAAACCCTAGCTGCCTTCATTCTTGACTTGAACGGTAGCTTAGGTTTGTGAATGAGCCTGCATTAAGAACCATAAATCTTGCTAAAATCCCAGCTTTAGAGAAGGAGGGGGGAAAAAAAAAGGAAAGAAATGCAGGTATTTCTGCAATTCCGTTCCTCATCTGCAACAAAAACTTTTGAAGGTTCTTTGATACTGGGCTAGCTGGGAATGAGTCACCTAAAAATAAAATTAATTAAAAACAAGTCCCATTTGACTCTTTACAAAAGCAGCAAAGGTTATGAACAAGTCCCTGTGGAGCAGAGACCAACCAGTCATTCTGCCAGGCTGGAGCATTTTCAGTCTGCATCGGCCTGTTCCCACACCCCATGAAATTGCAGGCTACAGTTCTACTAGAATCAAAAGAAGTGTTGCTTGCAAGACACCTCTGGAGGCCATCTAGGCCAAATACCCCCTTCAAAGCAGAACTATCACCAACACTGTAAGAGGAGCCCTGGGTCTGTCTAGCTGAGACTTGGAAGCCTCCACAGACAGGGATTCCCTGGGGCAGTCTGTTCTGCTCCGCCACCCTCCTCCACATGAGCCACGTTTCACAGCACCCAAGCGGAGCCTCCCAAGCTGCAATTACACCTTTCAGAGCTGACATCCACATGACTTCTAGCAAAAGCAACGCTGTGCACCTGAAAGTTCTGCAGCTAAAAACCAGGGGGCTGGGAGTCATTTGAAATTCCCCCACCCCCACCCCTCAGATTTCCCCCAGAGTGCAACCAAGTATCTCTCATCTAGAATTGTACTTAAAGGTCACTAGTTTGATATATTGATATTTCCCTGGCTTCTTCAGTGAAAACATGTACTAGGATAACTTCAGGGAGGGGGGAAAAAAAAAAAAAAAAAAAGCAATTAATCTTGAGAACTTGGAATTGGAATTAAAAATATATATATTTCAACAGATCTCTCTTTCTAACCTGATTCATCCACAATATGAACAATAACACTAATATTTTGAGTAAGCGCTGACTGAAAGTCAATTTCTGCAGGCATTTAAGGAAAAGTGTTAAAGGAATGCATTCATTCTAATAAATTAGAATAAAGTTTAAGGTAAACCGAGCATAATCAGACACCTTCAGTGTTTTAAACACTGAAGTGTTAAATACAAAAATATATTGCAGAGTCTTCTAACACACAAACAGACTACGGAAAGTTTGCACTTCACTTCTCTCCAAGGGAGATTTAACTTCTGAAACTCTATATTTTCCAGAGCTGCTGAAATGAGAGGTAGAAAGAACTGTTTGATATGTCAATAATAACATCGATCCTCCATTGCTTAAGCAGAAACCTGATCTGCTTATTACTTACACTGTTCAAGAAAGAGAATTAAATATAAAAAGAGGAAACTTGCTAAGATTTCCTTTGCAACATTAATAAAGTGTTCAATAGTAGTTTTGTTGCTAAGCCTGCTGAGGTAAAACGTTCAAATGGCCTTGGAAGAATTTATTTGACAACAGAGCATTAGTCTCTGGAGGAGAGTCAAAGCTATTTACTATGCAAGTGCTATAAGACCATCATCGCCTTGGTATGGAGAATGCATGTTTATCCTCTTTCTAAATCAGATTTTCGTTATTCTGTGTGATATTAATCTTCATGGGGGTGGACACTTCTGTGAAGGTGCAATGGTTCATCTCCCAGTTCTGGTCAATTCGTGTTTTAATCTCGTTTACAGATTAGTTTTAACACATAGAGAGATATTAATCTCTATAGGGGCAGACATCTCAGCTGGCCTTAGCGCACAGCTGCCCCTCTTCTGGTCAATTTTTATTTTAATTATAATTTCCTGTGATTTATATTCCTCTTTCAGGTTTAATATATTCTACTTCGTTCCTCTCAACACCTCTCTTCTCCTCTCTCCCTCCTCTGCTTTCACAGGAAAACTACTGGTTTAGTCCCTTTCACCAACCATTACCTTCAAAATCATCGTAGGTGTTACTGGTGTTATGCCAGGTGGAGGTGTTATTGGTGTTACTGTAAATAGGTGTTACTGCTATCAACACTACTTTCAAACATACCGATAACGCTTGCCTTATGAAGGACTAGTTTTCTCAGCAGGGCTTAATTTTGTGCAGCCTTGCTTCATACAAAATTCTGCTTGCCTGTTTCAGGATGGGATAAACCCACAGCCAGGCAACAAACTAGAATGTAAGTCGGAACGTAAGTATAGTGCCTTATCTTAGACCTGGTTGACATCAAGTCTCTGGGCACACAGTCCTCCTCCTGCGAAATGAGAGGTGTCGTACAAACAGACTTCACAGAAACATCATGAAGCTAAACATCAGGTCTCCGTTATTAGTATCATAAGGAGCAACAGAATCTCAGAGGAGGAAAAGAGAACCAAAGATCTTTAGTCTGAATGATTATTTGGCCTCAAACATTTTGAGACAGTATCTTTGCTCCTCCCACTGAATATAGAGCATTGCACAAATACAGTATTTAATTTCATTATCTCAACAAGCTTTCAGTTTTCCCTGCAAAGTTTGCTTCTCAGGCTTGAAAACATAATCACTTTTTCACTGCCAAATTAACATAAACTCATCATCCCCATCCCCCATTTCATCACCACTTGAAAAACGTACTACTCAAATAGTTAAATCCAAAACATGGAGAAGCATGTTTGTCAAAAGGGCAAGAGACATTATTTAAAAAAAAACACAAAAAAAACCACTGCTATTTTAGAGAATGTTTCTATTAATTTTTTTTTGTTCTGCTGATTTCTATATACTCTCTTCCAAGGAATGTTTCTAATTGTCTACCTAATTTATTTATTTTTTTTAAATACTCTGTATCCATGTTAGGAATTTGGTTCAAAACAGCAGGAAAAAGTGAATGCCCTGATTACTTCCATTTACCAAGCATTAGTTTGTTTCTCAGCACAGTTCTCATTCCCGTGAGCGACACCACCACATTCAAAGAGCAAACCAGAAGCTCCACATCTGAAGCTCTCCAACACTTCACAGGGAAGCTTGGTTTGGAGTAATAGGCTATACACAGTGAGATCTCTAGCAACACAACACTTGATTTTCGCTTTGGAAATCACCAAGCTTGTAGCACAGACATTTGGCCCACAAGAAAAAGACTATTTAATCTGCAGCAACCCTGCCTGGCTACGCCACAAGCAATGGTTCCGAGACCCTCACTTTCTGCAACGCTTCAGTTCAGTGGCCAGCATCTATTGCACCAAATTGCCAATACAGACACAATCACAGCCTTCCTAAGACACAGCATAATAAAATCGTCCTGGCAGTTACTACTGTCACAAATAAAACTGCCAAGATCCTTCTAACTTCTTGCTGTAGCAGCTCATAAAAGTTCAAGAGCAAAAAGGCAGTGCAGCTAAGTGTGTAGACACACCCACCCAAACATAATCTTGTTTGTCTTTGGAAATTTTTTTTAAAATGTTTCTATTCACTGACATTCAAGTTAAAAGCTTACATTAAAAAAGGAAGCCTTCCTACTTAACCAGGTGAGTGGATTTTCCTAGTCTTTCATTCAAAAGTTCTTGGAAAGTAAACTCAGTTACACTTCAGAACATTTATCCAAGCCTTTACTTCATTTAATTTTACTGTGTATTCGTGTTTTCATACGCTGTCCTTATGGCTGGATGGCTGCTAGGCTACTATCCTTCCACAATCCATTAGCCAGTTTTCAAACACTGATCACAGACCCTCATTAAGAATATCTTCTTTTCCCATGCACTTCACCTCTTGCTATTACAGCATTTCATCATGCCAGAATCTGTGAACTGTGTCTGAGAACAAACTGCTCGGTCTTGGGTAAACTGATCAATCATATATGAAAGAAACCAAAAATACCCCAAGGAATCTAGAAGTATTTATATATTTTACCATGCATAAACACATTCCTCAAACAGCCACTGGGTCCATTTATGAGCTATACATCAATTACTGAGCATTTACATAGAAGATACAATCACTGGTAGTTTATCTTATACACTGCCCAGGGCAAATCCTCTTAATTATATGTTATTTAGACAGAAATTTTCAGTATGTGCAACTCTAATGTTCTTAACGTTGTTACACTTTCTCTGCTTTTTCCCCCTCCCACACAATGAGAGAAACTCTGATGTCTGATCCCCATCCCTATCTTTTATCTTTTTTTAAATTCAGTTCTTAACTTGAAAAATGTAAAGAAATAGCAACTTCTCTTGGCCCAGACATAGCCAAAATAGTCTTCTACATAAGAAGGCCCTATTTTGCTTAAACACTCTGGACATGTACTGTCTTCTCTTTCTTAATTCTTACACAAAAAAAAAGGTACATTTAATCAGATGCTTGGTTACTACAGGTGGGATAAAAAAAAGCAGGTGAGAGCGAATGTAAAAGAAGGGCAGGAAGGACACCCAAGACACAGTCATCTCAAATGCAGAATTTTTCACAAAAGGATTAGGAAGCAAACAGAAGCCAGCTTTACCTGGATTCCTCCTTGATGAGGCCTTTTTAATACATTAAACTGTAGGATAAAGACACCATGATTTGGGAGTTTAAAAAAACCTGACACCGATAAAAAAAAAAACCTGAGCAGAAAGCACAGAAGAATCTGGAGAATTATAAGAAAAGTTACCAAAAACCCCTGACTTGAGGCTGGAAGCCTGGAAAACAAGGTCTTAAGGGAGAAGGTATTCACCCCACAGCAGAGCACGTGGGTTTGTTTCTCTGTCCTGTTGAATCCGACAGTACAGTCAACACACAGCATGAGTGGAGTAGTTGGAATTCTACTCATCACTGCCCACACACCTGCAACTGTCAGCGTAACAAGATGATGATAAAACATAAGTTATTCCTAAAGCACCAAAAGCTAAAAAGCAGCAACAAGCATGGGCTTAACTTCTTTTGATTCTCAGTTCACCTTCTGCATCTTACAGAGATTAACAGCATCCTCCTTATTGATGGCACACTACTGAAGAAACTCATCAACTTCAAGATTTTTTGCAATGGATTTACAGAGCCTTCTGCCACTTTTTAATGTTACACTTTCTTCTTAAAACCCTTTGTTACACTTGCATGGTGGCTGCAAGGCTGCCACCATCTTGGGGTTCAGTCCTCAAGCACAAAGCAGTGACTGATGTAATGTGGAGGAACACAGAAGATGATTTGGGATCATTATGGCTTAAGAGCTTTTTTATTATTATTATAGATTTTTTTGTCACAAAATTGTGATCTCAGGACTCAATTTTTTCCTCCAAACATAAAGCTGCTTTTCCTTTGAAAGAAGACCCCTAAAGATGATTATATGGATTTTGATTATATGGATTTTGATACCATAAGAAAAGTAATACCTTCATGTCTCCCCTATATTTCATAAATCACAGTAAGATTGTATTATCAAACAATTAAAAAATTAAAATTGTTTTCCCCATCTTCAGAGTAGTATTCAGGGCAAGAAATTCTCCAAAACTACTTTCTGCTACCGTTTTGTTACAAGCATTAAGCATTCAGTGCCCAAAGAACAGCATTTAGTAAGAACAAAGTAAGTATCTATGAGGTAACCAACATTAGCACTGTGGCATACCTCCAAAGTGAATAAAATTCTTATTTTATTTAAGCGATAAATAAATATTTATCAATTTCTTTCATTTGTTCCTGCGTCCTCTAGGTAGTATCTAATATATGAACTTACTAAATTTGAGCATTTTCTTTGGCATTTGCTTCAGTTCCTTGTTACTCAACATTTTTTTTTAAGTTTAGGCTCATGATGCAAACGCACCAAAGTGCAGGGTTTTTGTTAGGTTTGGGGTTTAATCATGCATTCACTTCCACTAAACAGATTTTTTTTTTCCTAACACTCTTAATTTCAACATCACAGAATAACTCTGACCTACAGATCACTTAAAGTTGCTTTCAGGTGACATGTGAAGAATAGGTGTTCTACGAGATGGATGGCCAAGATTCTTTCACCAAAATACAAACTATCTAATACTTGTTTTCATTCCCATTTCCACGCTTAAGCAAACAGAGGGAGATGTTTATAGTTAGCATCTGGATACTATCATTACGCAGAGCCATCCAACAGATTATTTCAGTATTCCTAGGGTCTGCAAATGCCATTATTAATCACAAATGCTACTCTTTCAGGTTCACAGTTTCATCATGCAGCCCATAAAGCCAAGACCAAAGATTTTCAAATACATGGTTTCTGTCAAATTCAAAGTAATGTACATGTTTCTCCTCTTCTGAATGCTCATAAAGAACATCTGTGCAGTCTCTCTAAACGAGAGCATAATCTTGCCTTCCCCAAATGTTGGTCACTTAATGCAACTCCTTGTTCAACAGTCGACAGAAACACCAATAAATCACCAGAACTGCACATTTGGACTATAAACTCAAAGAAATGCAGATAAGCAAGCCAGAGGGAACAACCACCACCCCCCGAAAAAGCTGTTTAGTATATCTACTTCAACGTGTTTAAAAGAACCTATAAACTGAGCCTGGTAGTTAACTGCTGCTGAGCAGACACAGGATACACAGACGCGAGAGGAACTCGCTCACCCCTAGAAAAGACTGCAGACCTGGAAGCACTTCATGCCTTCGACATGACTCAGAAGGAGCTGTTAACCTACCCTGTAGTATTTAACCAAATCAGGATACAGGGATTTCAAAGGAAAGGGAAGGAAAAAGAAAAAAAAAAAAAAAAAAAAAAAGGACGGGGAGGGGGGAGGGAGGGAAGTACTGAAATTAACACACTACCTAAGAATGCAGCACCTTCCCCCTTAAGCAAGATTAATCAAAGAGTTAAACTAAGTTTATCAAAGAAAAAAAGCACACCAGCTTAGCTATTAATAGCATTCAAACCCAGTAACTATTAATAGAATTGGTTTACAAATATTAAAAGTTAATAGTTAAAAAAAAAAAAAGTAATTTGACCAACAACTTTTCACTGCCAGGTTTCAGCCGCCTCAGACAAGGAAAAAAAAAGTATAAATCAGCTTGTCCTTCTATGGCATTACACCCATTTAGTCTGGAAACTATATTCCCTTTCATTACAACACTTTGTGTCAACAAAGATTCAGAAATCCATATCATTACACACTAAAGGTTGAGTTCTCACCTGGAAACAGCCTGTCCTTATTTTACACTTACATATGTATGTACATTATAGTTTTAGGTATATACATAGCAAGACGAAGAAGCTTTTTCTTGAGGGTGCGGTTGTTAGTACTTTGTCATACTATCTGAAAGAAAAGGTAGTGAGAAAGAGGAAGGCCAACCATGCAGAGATTCAAAAATGTAAGAAGATTAACATACATAGACCTTTTACACTGAGCTGAAGAGCTGGGAAACCTGTGGAATTAGTTTGCAATTTCTAGTGTTTTCACAAGTTGGGTCAGGATGGATTAAAAAACTGCAAGAAGAATATTTATTTGGCTTTTCTGAATTGAATAAGACTGAAGAGACCATTTTATTACATTTCTGTTGCGAAAAAGAGAAAAGCCTCTTTCACTGAAAGTTTTCTAGCCTGAAAAAGCAAACACTGAATGCACCAAACAATGTTGTCATGTGAAGAAATGCAGCTAACCAGTTAACCAAAGGAGCATATAAAAAAATCCTGAAAAGTCTAATGATATTTGTACTCATTAACCATTTTTGAGTGAGGAATTTCATATACCTTGCCTCCCTTCAATTATGGCATGGAATCCATATACCAAAATGGAGGGGAGAGGAGAGGAATAATAGTGGGGAAAATGCCAATCCACTTTTTTCTGGGACAGAGGAAGGGATTCTGGGATGATTCGGTGGTTCCGAGTTTAGTTTGGGGATTTTTATTTAATTAATTTTTATTTTATTTTTAAACTAATGCCATTAGCTCTTCTGTAAAAATCTATAACAAAAAGCACCGAGAAGTTTTGGTGCACTGACTACTTAAAACAAGTTTTCAGCATACTAATTTGAGAGGTACCTAAAGAAACGCCTTCTACAGATATAAAGAGCATTTCTTGAGAGGAATCACAACTTGAGCAAAAAACAAAACTGTCTTTGGTATTTTCAGATTAGGAGGTCTTCACAAATTGTCCCTTTAAAGTATTTTCAGAATAGTGACAGCAGTCAGCACTGAGAACTTATCTGTGCTGAATGAAATCGTGAACTCCACCAGATTTCTTCAGTGCTCTCATGGTTGCGAGGTACTTTCACATTTAAAGAGAACAGGCAAACAAAATAACACCAGGAGAATGAAGACAACTCACTCACTATTCTGATCTTATTCCAGCCTAATACGACACAGAGATGATACAGATATAATGAAGTGATAAAATATCAAATCAGGGAATTTTTCTAATTAAGAGCTATGCGGCAAGCCTCCACCAGGTCTTATAATTTCAATTTTTCACCGCAGCAAAGAAGACAAAAGCAGTTCAAAATTTCGGAGCTTTTTTCTTCATTAGTTAAATCATTTAAAAAGCAACAGGTATCCTAAATCACACTACAGGATTCAAAAGGAAACACAACATGTATTTGGAAGCAATAAGAACAACAGAAAAGTTTTAGTTCAAGAAGTCAACTATCCAGTCAAAATTTTCATTCTGAGCTGTTTTGAATTGATTTGAACTACAGCCACAACTGTTCTTCATAATATTTTTCTCCTCTGGTTAATATTCATCAGTCATTTTTACTGTTACAGAACAAGTGTTTACACACACAAGAAAGCATACAACTCCACCTCAGAATAAATTGAGCAACCAGTGTATAATAATTAGAATGAACATACCATAATTTAATTGCAGCAGAATTTGGTTTCAAAGTATACATCAGTGTCTCATCAGTCAGTAGAATTAAGTTTATGACGTGGTAGTTGAGAAATGGCTTCTTTCACTACCCAATTAATAAATATAATCACATGTTTTTAGTAAATGGTAGCATAAATAAGTGACTTTCTCACAAATCAAAGGGTCCAATCTTTCACACACTGGCTAATAAAAATAACCTTATATTACCCACAATACTGAGCAAAGAATTTAATCTTTTCATAGCACCAATCCTCAAGAAATTAAGTCTCTCAAATCTTTTAGCAAGGTATATACTTTGTGCATTATTGTAAATATCAGCCAATACCATACACATACGATCCTCTTAAAAAGAACAAAGGCCTGACAAGCTCACACACAGCACCTTCTAACTTAAAACAAGTTTTCACATGTTCAAGTTAATTCATGCCAATAGAAAATACTGACCTCCACTCCCCCCCAACTATTAGACCAAAGAATCTCTTTTAGACCTCATCCACCTTCTAGACCTCATCCACGGTTTTTTTTGTTTATTTGCTTGCACACCTACCATTGAGCAATTTGAGGAAGGGACAAGAGGGAAAGTCCTATGAGGAGAGGCTGAGGGAGCTGGGGGTGTTCAGCCTGGAGGAGACTTGGGGGGACCTTATCACTCTCTACAACTGCCTGAAGGGAGGTTGTAGTCAGGTGGGGGTTGGGCTCTTCTCCCAGGCAACTCGTGACAGGACGACAGGACGAGAGGGCACAGCCTGAAACTGCATCAGGGGAGGTTTAGGTTGGCTCACAGAGAGGGTGCTCAGGCATTGGGATGCACTGCCCAGGGAAGGGGTGGAGTCACCGTCCCTGGAGGTGTTTAAGGAGAGGCTGGATGTGGCACTTAGTGCCCTGGTCTGGCCAATGTGGTGGTGTTGGGTCACAGACCGGACTTGATGATCTCAGAGGTCTTTTCCAGCCTCAACAATCCTGTGATTCTGTGAAAAACAACAATCAATCGCATTAGCAAATATAGCTATGCCAGCAAGAAATGCAATCCCAAGTTTTAAACCTATGGAAAAGTAAGCTTACTTTGCTTGAGAAAGGAGTTCAAAGTTATCAATATAAGGTTGCTGCTGTAACATTCGCTGTGATTTTTGGGACTGGCCAGCAATTCTCCCTCTATAAGGAGACTCAGATGTTTTTAACCAGAGATTAGTGTATCATTTATATGTCACATTATTACTCTATAGCGGGTCTTGCTGCTATATGCTTATTCTTACCCTAGAATACAGTTACATATTACAGATGTTTTAAGAAATACATTGGCTTAAATTCCTGATCATCCGCCCAGTGCTTTAAGGACACGTTGTCCCTGTCGAGCCTCAATTCAGCAGCCTCAATTCTACAACCACTTTATCTATCAACAGCAGAAATGATTTTGATTAACAACTTCACAGAACTCTTCATCTGTAGTCCTTCAAACAAAACAAATTGCAGCACTGTGCCATTAGTTCATTATGTCATACTCTGTAACATATTAGATTCTGTTTAATATTTTTAGACTGATTTAAATAAAACAGCGCACGGGCTGTCAAGGCAAAGATTTGGCCATGACAGCAACCCCAAAACAGATATGGTTAGATCCACAAATAAATGGTTCCTAGCTGAAATACACATAGAAATTTGTTAATAAAAACTCCAGCTTTTATGAAAAAGGAAACTCCAAAACTTTTGTTTCTAATTGACCGATCAATATTTCACTTTCACCTTTCAACACACAAATGCAGCTTATTTATAGAGAAATACATCAGACATTAAGTCAACTAAAAGGAGCTCCTTAAGTATGTAAACATTATTTACAATGGATAATTTTAAAATTATTAACACAACAGCTCAACATCCAGAAGGAAAAAAACAGATTTAAAATGGTTTCACATGCACCAACGTCAGCTTTTCAAGTCTGAGGGTATATGTGCATGTACTTACAAAAAAAAAAAACCTTAAAACAGCTATTCTTTTGTCATGTTCAGTGTTTCGGGAGCTGTGGCAGCACGTATCTTCTTTGCTACTTTGTATAAATACAGCATCTAGTTGACTCAATTGCTAATAACTTTTTGTTCAGGAAAAAGAAATAATTGTGTTTGTTAGCTTCTAATATTTATAAAACTTCTACAAAATGCGAACATGACTTGCAACTATGTAGCTTCCTGGTAAGAGTAAACTAAGTGACTTTAAACTACATGGTGAGCATGCACTACAGGTGACTTCAAACCGGGTAGTTTGCATAGTTTTAAACTGTACATAGTTTTAAACTACATAGTCAAGGCTTACCAGGAAGCACCACAAGTTAATGGGCTTGCTGACCTACAAAATAAGGTGTAGCATGAACGTATGCTCTGCCAGGCGCTACAAAATTCTCACTGTCGTCACCAACCACTCCTCAGCTGGCTCGCCCTCGCCTTTGGAAACGCCAGCCATTGCTCATTTTCTACCCCCATCCACGTCTCACGGACAATCCTATTTAAACACCCCACTGGATGGGAAAAGACAGATAACGGGAAAAAGGTGAAAGTGGAGAACCCAGGTTTCATAAGATCATAGATTGTGTTGGGTTGGAAGGGACCTTTAGAGGTCATCTAGTTCAATCCCCCTGCAGTGAGCAGGGACATCCTTAACTAGATCAGATTGCTCAGAGCCCCATCAAGCCTCACCTTGAAGGACTCCAGCGACGGGTCTCCACCACATCCCCAGGAAACCTGTTCCAGTATTTCTCCACCCTCATAGTAAAGAGCTTTTTTCTAACATCTCAATCAAAATCTACCCTACTCGAGCCAAAAACCATTGCCCCTTATCCTGTCACTATATGCTGTTGTAAGCAGTCCCTCCCCAGCTGTCCTATAGCCCTCTTCAGGTACTGGAAGGCTGCTTATAAGGTGTCCCTGCAGCCTTCTCTTCTCCAGGCTGAACGACCCCAACTGTCTCAGCCTATCCTCCTAGGAGAGGTGCTCCAGCCCTTTGATCATTTTTGTGGCTTCCTCTGGACCCACTCCAGCAAGTCCATGCCCTTCTTATGCTGAGGGTTCCAGAGCTGGATGCAGAACTCCAGGTGAGATCTCACCAGAGCAGAGGAGCAGAATAACCTTTCTCAATCTGCTGGCCACGCTTCTTTTAATGCAGCCCAGGATGTAATTGGCCTTCTGGGCTGAGGGTGTGCATTGTTGGCTCATGTCCAGTTTTTTGTACACCAATACTCTCAAGTTCTTTTCTACAGAGCTGCTCTATAGCACATCATCCCCCAGGCTGTACTGATAATGCAGATTTCCCCAACTCAGGTGCAGCAGCATCTTGCACTTGGCCTTGCTGAACTTCATGAGGTTCACTTCTCCAGCTTTGTCCAGGTCCCTCTGGAGGACATCGCATCCCTCTGGCATGTTGACCGCACCACTCAGCTTGGTATCATCTGCAACCCTGCTGAGGGTGCACTCAATTCCACTATGTCATTGATGAAAATATTAAACAGCACCAGTCCTGACATGGACCCCTGAGGGACACCACTTGACACCTGTCCCCATGTGGACATCGAGCCATTGACCCCAACCTCTGGATGTGACCATCCAAGCAATTCCTTATCCATACAATATCCATCAAATCTGTATCTCTCCTACTTGGAGAGAAGGATATTGTGGGGGACTGTACCAAAGGCCTTGCAGAAGTCCAGACAGATGACAACCATCATTCTTCCCTTGTCCACTGATGCAGTCACTCCATTGTAGAAAGCCACTAGCTTGGTTAGGCAGGACTTGCCCTTGGTAAAGTCACATTGGCTGTCTCAAATCACCTCCCTGTCCTCCATGTGCCTTAGCAGAGCCTCTAGGAAGATCCGTTAGTCGATCTTCCCAGGCACAGAGGTGAGGCAGACAGCTTGGTAGTTCCCAGGGCCTCCTTTCTCCCGTTTTTAAAAACGTGTGCAATGTTGCTCTTTTTCAGTCCCCAGGGACCTCACCTGACTGCCACAACTTTTCAAATATCATGGAGAGTGGCTTGACAACTACATCAGCCAGTTCCCTCAGGACTCTGGGATGCATCTCATCAGATCCCATAGACTTGCATATGTTCAGGTTCCTCAGGTGGTCACAAAGCTTGTCGCCAAGCAGGAGGGACTTTGCCCCCATAGTCCCCATCTTGTCCTTCAACTCAGGACCCTATCTCTAATCCTTTAAACCGGTTCTTGCTGCACCCTAAACCAGGTGTCACAACATGCTCTAATTCTAGCCTGGTATCCAGGTGTCACCTCCTTCAAGCCCCTCTACTACTTGCCATCACACCTGCTGCTCTCTAAGTGCCAATAGTCCACTTCTTGCTTGTACATTTACACAACAAGTGTTTTAGCTGCCTAGTAAAACGAAAGAACATATTTAAGTCCAGTTTACTCACAGATGCATGTCGACGAAAGAGACACTAACCAGCCAGAATGCAGCCTCAACCACCTTCACCCCATGTAAGTCCTCCAGCTCCAGAGGGAACACCAGGACTCTCTCCCCCTCACTCTCTGTACCCTCCTGCCTCCTCTTCTTCAGGTGAACAAAATGCTGCGCTGTGATTACCGCTTGTTGTCAAATCGTGCCATCTCACCAGCAGCCCTCATCCTCCCATGCATCAAATGTGTGTGGCCCCGCACCTGCAAGTCAGACAAACTCACCGATCAAAAGCAAACTAATACAAAGCCCCATTTTTCTTCCAAGCTGATTCACATAAAACAAAATGAACGAACTCACAGGCCACATGTTGGCCAGACCTAGCAAAGGCAAAGACCTGAAAGCCATTCAAGTGACGGAAATGAGCCCCTCTGTGGCACTAGTAACTTAAATTAGCTTAATGACATCAGCATATTGTAACTGAAACTCCAAATCTGAGTGCACACTTCTGGGAGCAGCACTACAAAGGTATCTTTCCATGGCAATAATAAACTATGACAGATGGGATCCCATCAGCACATGAAAACACAAGGTGTGTCCTCTCTGACTCAGTTATCAGGACTATAGTAGTTTTGGAAGCTTCCTATTACACATCCAACAGGATCTGTGTTACAAAAGGAAGAGAAGCGACTTCACCGAAACAGATGCTAATGTAAAACAAAGCTGACTCGTGAGAGGTGAGATGGCCTGAAGGTCTTCCAGTTGAAGAGGTCATACAAAGCCGTCATAAAGACTCCAGAGCAATAAGCAACTATGCCAGTGTTGCAGATCTCCGCACGTTAATCCATATACTGCCAATCTTTATGTGTAAGAGGATAAATTCCTTTTAACTCGCTTTTAAAGAGCATTTCAGAAAGGAGACAATCACAGTGATAAGCATTAAACAGGTTAACTCTCCCAGACATTCAACATGAGGTCACAGGTCCTTCAAGAGCCTCGCTTAAAAGTTCTCCCCCTCCCAAAAAGGTTAGTTAAGGATTCTCACCTTTCTAAGAGTCCTGCTGTCCCCTGACACAGCCACCTTGCAGACCATCATTTAACCCCAAGATCTCAGTAATGAAACTGATAGTTCCATAAAAGCGTCAGCTCACAACCAGGAGAGAAACAAATAGTCAAAAAAGCAAAGTAAATGCCAGGAACAATCACACTATGGATAAGGAACAGAACAGAAATCATTATTAAGCACCATATAAATCCATCAGGCAGCTGTCTCTTGGATACCCTGAGCAATGTAGAACTGTAAAAGAGGGAGAAGGCTGATAAAGGATGAAAAGAAGATATGGAATGGTACCTTCATAGCTAGTGGCTACAACCGGACTTTCCTAACTAGAAAATGAATAGCTGAGAGAAGCTGAAAAAAATCCTGTATGTCATGATGAAGGTAAACTAGGGGAAATTATTATCTATTTCTTAATAAAAGAGCTAGGAGCTATTAAATACAACCAGAAATTTCAAAAAACAAAGGACCATAGCTTTTTCCACACAACATATAGATTCCTTACCGAAGTGAAGCAAACACCAAAAGCAATATAGACTGAAGGTGTTATTAGGCACAATCACAGTTACAAGAATCCACTTACAACATTAAATACCAACACATTGTCTCTATGGACAGACAGTACTCAGAGGAAGTCACTCACCTTGCCAAAATTTCTCTCCCCTGAGTATCCACTGTCAGAGGCTGGACACTGAGCTAGGGTGGACCTCTGCCCTGATCCTGTGCAGATTTCTTATCTCTCCCTGTGCTTTTTTTTTTATATATATTTTTAATTATCTTAATTAAATCTCAAGTAAGGGCAAGATATCTACCTGTTTTAAGATGTGTAATACTGTATCTGAAAATACAGATAGACAAGTGAATTTTGAACCAACAGTGCCACGGAAGGAGCTGAACATAGGAAAGAAAGGAAAACATTTGGGACGGAGAGGGTGAAAGTGAGAAAACAACTTCACTTATAATTCCACTCATCTTCCATATAATTTGTCAATACATTTTAACAGCTTGGTAGGAAAAAAAAAGCTACCGAGAAGTATCTTATACATACACGCCTACCTGCACAAGTGTCTCTTGTGTACTGCATGCAAATCCTAGCACATTCGAGAATAAAATATGACTGAAGCAACTTTTGCTGTTCTGACAGCAAAGGGCCAATTTGAGTTTAATTACTTACAAGTATTTTAAAACATTTTCAGAAAGCCCTTAATTTCTTCTGCTACGTGATTACAAATTAAAAAAGTAGACATACTTACTACGACTTTTGTATATTTCTCTAACCATATTTATTACAAAATCTTTATATAAAAAAATAACAACTTCCAATTTATAATACCAAATTTCTGAGACAGATTCTTTCCCAAAGAGAGACTATAGCTATTTCATCAGCAGAGGAAAAAACAAAGACTAATCCAGAAATATTTACTCTCACCCTTTCATCTGTGACACCATAACTAGTTTGCATGAGAAAGTCTGAGCAATAACCAGGCTAATAAAGGACTTGAACTTGTAAAACATACAGTCCTCCTTTTCATGCTTAACTATCCTTATGGTCTAAAATACCATGCTTAAATAACTTCAGGTAAGCTGCTGCAGTTCTGGAATTTTTATGCTCGCATCTTTCCTTTAGTAATAAAAAAACCACACGCTTGCACAGACAGCATCGGAGGCAGCACAATACATATTCCTATCAGCTAGCTGACAAGCCAGCTGCATTCTTCAAAAAATTTTTGAAATATTTCCTTCTTTTTTCAAAATTTGAAAACATGCAAATTACTAAAAATAATATTTTAAAAAAAAAAGTTTAAAGTGACTGAGTTGTGAAAACAAGCTGAACTTGTTCTTTATCGAACTGTAGGAGTTGCAGATGAAAGGAGGTGCTATATAAGGAATAGCTAGACTTCAACAGAGAACACGCTGCCAAAACATTTTGGCCTAGATTCTGACAGGCACGCACCCAAGTTGAAGGGTCATGGAAAGCAGCGGTGTAAAGAAACAATCTACAGAGACCAGAAAACATAACACTGTGGATTATAGCTGGCTTGAGGGGACAGAGAGAAGCTGCTTGGGTTTTTTTTTCCTTTTTTTTTTTTCATTTGAGATCTATGGGGAAAGACAAAATATGCAGTGTTTCAACTATGCGCAAAGGGGGTGGAGATGATATACAAGCATGATTTTTAAGCCAGCAACAAATTACAAGATGTATCTTGTTCCTTTTCCTAACTTGCTGCTGCTGCTCCTCCTCTTGCCTTCTCATTTGCTTTCATGGAATATGTTATGAGGAAGAACAGATAACAGCCATCGTGCACATGCTCTTGAAGGCCAACTTCCAAGTAATTCATACTCCATAATTTGATTAGCCCCTTAATAAACATATCAAAATTTTTATGAAGAATTCTGCATCTGGATGACATTCACACACAGGAGTAGTACAAAGCATCATAAAAAGGAAATAAAAATCAAATTACAATACGAGAGAGATTTGTGAGAGGTTCTGACTGAATTAACAGCTTCATTAATGGCAAAGAAAAATGAACAGTGTTAAATTCTTACAACTCAGACAATGAGAAAAATAATGAAAAGGAACCTGAAAATGAGTTAGATTCAGTTTAACATGGAAAAGTACAGGCTGTTATGCTAAGGTGAGGAGGGGAAAGGCAGTCAAAAGAAGATGCTTGAAAAGCAGTACTCCTGTTGAACAGGAGATGACTTTGAAGAAAACACATGCTCAGGTGTGCAGCAGACACAGAAACATCTCATTGTAAGCTACAGAGGCCCTCACTGGAACAGACACATGAACCCAAATCTTTATGTCCTGCATCTTCATCCGCTAATGCCAGAACAAAGATATCTCATCAACAGTTACACAAAGCCACACAGGGACTGGTTTAAAACAAGGACTGAAGACAAGGACAGAGAAAGTTTGTGGTAGCTATCAAGTTCAGAGCCTTAAAACTGAGATTAACCGTGAGTAAGCATTCAGTAGGGCATAAGCTCTCCATGTGGATATTGAGTGTGCTTAATAAGAGTACAAGCACCATACCTTAAACTGAGTAGACTGAAACCACCAGCTACTAACAAATCTATTTCTCCAAATCATCAAGAAAGTCTGAGTAAGTCTCCAATTAAAAAGCCTCTGACTAGTGCAACACATGAGTATTTTGGATGCTTGGCAATAGAAACTAAAGTCTCTAGCTGCTGAAATATTATGGGGGAAAAAAAAAAAGAAACAAAAATAATCTCACGTTTCCTAGATACAGTTGTTCAACTCCTTGACAAGCTTCACCTACTCTGGTCAGAAGGATATTGAACATTCTCCTCTGCTTACCTAACACATACCCCACAGTACCAACCTGGCTTCTCGTATTTGCAATTCCAAAAAGGGCTGCACGTCACTTTTTCAGCATAAAATATGACAGACTGTACAAGTTATCAGAACTTCCTACTCTTCTTACGGCAGTGAAGAAGCTCATAAAAAAATCCTTACGTAAGAGTTACCTTTGGTGTTAACATCAGCCTGATGAGTTACAGTAAATCAAAAATCACTGGTCTGATTTCAGTATGGTTTTGAATTAAAAGATGCTACGCTTGGGCATATTTTATTTTAGTGATTCCTACACCACACCAGCTGCCCGTATGGTACACTTGTCCCTTCCCCTGGTAAAAGGCTTGTAGGTGCTTACGTAATCTTACAATTCTGATACGCAGACATTAAATTACACACACCACAGTCAGTCACATCGGAGGGTTGCAATCTGTTCAGACCAGCATAATTTCTCTTACCCCCTCGGCACACTTCTTATTCAATGACACATCTCAAATGTCTCGATTAAAAACTAATTCATAGAAGGATCAGGGGGGGAAAGAAAAGCCTCCTAACTACACACCAGTCCTTATGAAAATTGTGCTCATGAGTGTAGATACTTTCAGCGATGGCAGTTTTCAAACCAGTATCCTATGATAAAGGCTTCTCCAACTGATGCACGCGGCGCAACCGCAAATACTATTTAAAAACTAAAAAAATAAAAAAAATAATAAAAAAAAGGCCTGAAGTGTACCTCAGAAAGTCCTTCGCGCAACACTTTACACCGCAAAAAAAAAAAAAAAAAAAAAAAAAAAAACAAGAACAACATGTTCACGCTACAGCTTCACCCTAAGGACGCTTCACGAACTAGAGCGGAGGCTTCGGGGTCCGGCACAGCCCGGGAGGTGCCGCCCCGCTGCCGGCCCCTGCTCTGCCCGCCCGCAGCCACCGCCAGCCCCAGCCCCGGCCCCGGGCTCTGCCCCGAGGCTCCCCCGGGACCAACAACTCACCGCCGCACCGGCCGCCGCTCCCACCGCCCGGCCCCGCGGGCTTTTATTCTGCAAAACCCCGTGGGGTGGAGCGGGGGAGGAGGAGGAGGAAGGGGGCGAGAAATTCGCGGCTTTCGAACAAAACAGACGCGGGCTCCGCATGCTGCCTTCCTTCCTCTTTCTCGCCCACCAAATTTTTTTTTTCTTTTCTTACAATCATTATTAATGGGGGGGGGACGGGACACACACAAACACACACACACAACGGGACGGGACTCCAGCAGCCGGCGGCAATCCGGGCCGTGCTTCCCCGCCCCACACCGGGGAGCTGGGGAAGCGGCCGGGGCGCCCCGAGGGCCGGGCCGAGAAACGCCGGGAAAAGTTTGAGCGGGGGGAAGGGGCGGCGGCAGCGGTAGCTCCGGCCCCGCCGCCAGCACCGACGCCACCTGGGAGGTTGGCTGGCGGGGAAGAGGAGGAGGAAGGAGAGTTTGCGAGGCAGCCGAAGCCCGCGCCCTGCCCGCCCCTGCGATCCCCGTGGCCGGCAGTCTGCGGGCGTGTGTGGGGCGCCCTCCCCACCGCACCCCACGGAACGGAGGCGGGGGCGAGATACACACACACACACACAGAGCCCCTCCTGGAGCCCCACCGCCGCTCCTCGGGGGCGAGAGCAGGATCCCGGCGCGGTGCCACCTGCGACCGCCACCCCCCCCCCCCCACTGACCCTCTCCCTTTCCCCGTCGGGCAGCCCGTGCGCGTCGCGCCACCCGCCCTCCCTCCCTCCCTCACCTGGGCGCCGAGCGACAACTCACCTGCGGAGAGCTGGGCCCGGGCCGCCCCGAGCAGGGCGGGAGAGCGGCCGGCCAGCAGGGCGAGCGCCGCCAGGAGCGGCAGCGAGGCGGCCGCACCCGTCCCCCTGCCCATGCCGACTTGCGGAGAAGTTTCCCAAAGAGGCCGGGGCTGCCCCGGCCCGCGGCGGCGGGCGGAGCTCGCCTCTCCCGCCCCGCCGCCTCGCCAGGAGACACCCCCCCCGTCCGCACCGAGGGGCGCCCGCTGGCCCCAGGGCCGCCCGCTGGGGCAGCCGTCTGCGGCGCGACGAGCGCAGCGGCGGCACCACCGGCTGCTCTCGTACTCCGGAGTTACTTTGCTGCTCGGCGAGCAGGGAGGGAGGGAGGAGCCGAGCGCTCACGTCCAACCCCCGCTCCCCGGCACTTGGCAGGGGGAATGTGGGACTCCGGCCCGCAGCCCGGAGCGGGCGGAGCGGAGCGGCGCCCGGCAGCGCCTCCTGCTGCAGGCGCGGGGGCCAGCACCGCCTCGGCACGGAGCGGAGCGGCGGTCCTCGGCTCGGCGATGCCCGGCTCGGCTCCGCGATGCCCGGCTCCGATCGGATCGGCACGGCACAGCACAGCTCGGCCCGGCACGGCTCAGCTCGGGTCTTCTCTCCCTCCGGCACAGCTCAGCCCAGCGCGGCTGTTCTCGCCCCAGCGCAGCACAGCCCGGCCCCGGAGCCGCTACCGGAGGCTCCGCCAGACCCCCCGCTCTGCGACCCCTGCCTCTCCCAGGGGGGGGAACCTGCCGCTTCTGGGGGAGAAAGGAGGGCAAAAGAGGGGCGGGGTGGGGAGAAGGCACCGGCTGAGCTGGCAGGGTGGGAGGAGGTCGGGGTCGGGGGTGCCGGGCGCTGCTTGACGGGGGAACGTCCAGCCGCGCCGGGTGGGATTTGCTGCTTTTTCTGCGTTTAGACCGGCGGTACAGGTGGGGTTGGAGAGCGCTGCGATATCGTCGTGCATCAAGCAGCCTGGCTGTGTCTCCCAGTCGGGGTTCGTGGTTTTGTTTGGGTTTTTTGTCTTGGGTTTGTTTTTTTTTTTTGGTTTTTCTTCCTCCTTTGCTTCCCTCTCTTTGGCAACACTTGTCCAGCTCGTAATGCCGGTAAAGTCTCATTGACCGGAATTGAAACTGTGGTAAACGGTATTGCCATTATCGCTATCGTTTCCACATGTGATAAATAACCGACCTTTCAGATCTTGCAGCTGTACAGCTCCGACACCTGCGGGTTGTGAAGCAGGATCTTCCCATCAGATCCAGACTCCAGGTATGCCATGTCATAAAGGCCTCATTCTGCCTCTGCAAGCACTGCAGGTCCGTATGCTTCCAGAACTTAAGTACCTAAAAAGCATTTGGCATAACAGATCAGGGCAGCCGCGCTGGAATTTCTTTAAATAAGGGTAATTTCCTCCAAATTTTTAAAGCTATTTTTTATCTTTTTTTTTTTTTTTTTTGCATGGCTACTTGTAATCAGAGATGTTGTATAGTGATTACAACAGAACCTGAAACCCCTGGAAACTCACGGGTTTCATTGCAAACTCGAAATTCAATCCAGGTTCATTAAAGGTTTGCTGTGATTCGAAATCCTTTCCAGCCAGTGTCTTGCAATTGATAGGTTTGCCTCTAAAGCCAGCAAACTCTCATGCTTTCACAGAAAAAAAAAAAAAAAAAAAAGAAAGAAAAAGAAAAAAAAAAGAAACGTAACAGTTTGCTTTGTTCAACAAAGTGTGCATCACTCCACCCCACACCCCCCAAAAAAATATAAACCAACACTAAAATAGCTTTACACCTGGAAATTCCTGTACTTCACTTGGGTGGAATGGCTGAAAACCAACCTGCATGCTTACTGTGAGCTATAAAATGATGTGCTTCAGTGAGCACTGGCTCTTTGTTTGAACTTCAGGAAGGACAGGAGCTGTGTGAGGCAGTTCTCCCAACACGTGGTGTTTCAGGAAGATCGGATCACATACTGGATCCAAGTAAACATGGGAAATTCTTCCGAGCAAGGTGAAGGAAAGTAGCGTGCTGGCCTGAAGTGTTAGACTACATACCAATCCATCTCGCTATGGGGATGGGGGAGTACAGGTATATCTGATGCTGCCCTTCATGCTGGGAACTGTAAGAGTCAGCACTGTAAAAATAGATTCAAGCCAGATAACTCATGAATGGTTTGGGAGGACAAGGAGAGAGGAGAACTAATGCCTGTTTCCCTTTAACCTCCATGGCAGTCTCGCAGGTATCTCCAGCGGCCAGCCCTGCAGATTGCCACATCTGGAAAGTGAGAGAGGTTGTCAGGTGATGGTGGGTCTGCAGCACCGGGTCACTGCTCCATTTTGCTGCTGTGAGGTGGTGGGTCCCACTGATCTACATCGCCTGTGCTTTGTCCAGATAGTTTCCGTGTTTTCCAGTGAGAGTCTCCTGAGATGTCATCCTTTTCTGTTGCTCACATTCCTATTAAAAAGCAACAAAGAGGATTTTGATTGCTATTCTTTCCTTGACTGGAGAGTTTGAGCTTGAGAGGTATGGCAAGAGGCATACATGACCCCACTTTTCCTTCAGGTATGTCTGTAAAACTATTATGTGTAGTTCACTCTATGTGTCCTTCTACTGTACTTGGCATCCTGACAAACACTTAAGCTTACACATCAGGTTTGAGATATTTTTTGAGTTATGTGACAAGAATGGATTTATTTTTCTTCCAGCTTTTACATTGTTAAAGGTCTAAATGTTTTGCAGTCTTTTGCATTTTCAATTAAGATCAAAGCATATTTATATTACCTCTTGCACATCTTTTAAAAGCTGTCTGAGCTAACAACTTGTATGCTAAATGTAAGCCAAATATAACAGTAGAAAGACAGAGAGACCCCATAGTGACATCTTTGCCTCCAGCCTGAGGGGTATTTGGAACTTAAGGTACAGTCTTTATCCTGATAATTACAACCTCTAAATAAATTGTCAAATAAATCTTTGTCAAATTCAAGAAAGTTTGGTTTGGAAATTCTATTTACTAGACGCCTCTACCCTCTTTGCACTCATTAGTAAAACTTTCCCATTATGCTTTTGGGTGTTGCTAAGCCCTTCACAACATATTTTTTAACATAGTCTATCATTTAATGTTGTTCATAAGACTGACAGATGTCTAGCATGCTATATAATCTCAAAGTAAATATCTTAAATTAGCAATATTCCAATGTTACATGACAAAATTCATCCCTAACACAGTATTTTCCCACGGTATTTGACTAGTATACAAAATATAGTTATGTTACAATAAAATACGTATTCCTGACCAGCAAAAATATTTCCTTCTCTTTTTTTCAGTAACTTCTAACCATAGAGCACAAGGGCTTATTGAGAGATTTAAATGAAAATTTTCCGGCCAAAAGATGAGACAATCAAGGATTCTCATTATTCCACTGCTCCCACCCAACTTCACACCCCTCTGCACTTTTGCTTCCTTTATGAAAATCTGCCCGCTTATTTTATGAGCTTTAGCAAGATCCAAGACCTTGAAGATCTTTCTCTTAAAGGTGGGAAATTCTTGAGAAAATTGAGAATGCATTGACTCAAGTTTTCTTGTTTTTATCTAAAAATGTCCACAGCAGGGTCTTCGTTGTATCTTGCCTTCTGAAAAAAAAAAAAAATCTCGGTAAAATGTACTGCAAACTTCAATTAAATGTATTCATTTAATGCTTAGTGCTCACAGAGGTTTTTCTAGAGCCTACTAATTCCACAGAGAACCAGAGGCCAATGCTCTTGTACCAAACCATGAACACTGGACTAGAGAGAAGGAGACAATGCTGAGAGTCTTACTGATGATGCCTTTGAACAGTCTGCACCCATACAGCTGCCTTTTGGATGCAAATGTGGGACAGGCAGAGGATCTGAAAAGGATGGGGAGTCACTGCTCAGGGACTAGAGTAACAGCTTCCAGAGAAGAGCACCCCACATTCACCCAGTTGCTTGTTGCACATGGTGGGAGCAGGGCATGCAATGGGGAAACTGCTTTGTGACTGTCAGGGCCCCAGGGACACCTCTGCAGCTCTTGTTCATATTCTTCAGCCCCCCCATCATTAGAGTTAGAGAAAGATTTGTGTGGTTAGAGAGCTGTGTGGTGTTTCCCATCCCGAGCCTCGCGTTCTCACTTGACCACCACTCTCAGCAATACTCACCTTGCAGGCTAGAGCTTTCCGTTCTTTACCCAGAGACAGGATATTACTTTGGTTTGCTTGTCATTTCTTCAGTTTTGATAAAATAGCCTGTGATTTTTAACGAAGAGCATATTCCCTATTATTGACCAGATCCTGTCTTATTTTTTCTTTGAGCAGACAAAATAGTTGACAACTGAAATATAGTATGGGAATAGCCTTTCAAGAAGGAGTGAGGCATGGCCTTGTTCTGAAATAAATTGCTTTACTGAATTCCATCCCTTCACCATGACATTGTACCGTACATTCCTTATATCAGGATCCAGCCCAGAAAGAAATTGGCATCTGATGTTGTCTAAATATCAAAGAAGATGCTCTGTAAAAGTCTCCATTTTAATAGAATCTTGTTCTTTAAGACTTTATTTGGCTAAAGCAAGGGACATCCAGAGCTGGTCTTTGGGAGGCAGCTAGTAGGTGAAACATAGAATATCAGCGATTATGAACGCAGAACTGTTTCAACAAACAAGATTCAACAAATCTTGCAACACATTTTCTGTGTATATGGCTTTAAGGAAATATATCTTTCCGTATTATCCAAAAGATTTTTACTAGTCATCTTCTACCCACATGCCATTTGTCACAGCTTCATGCTCACATTCCTCCTTAGAAACATAGGAAGAAACATTTTGTGTGCTGTTAGGGAAGATACCAACAAGTTTTCAGAAGTTTTTGAGGACTTGCAGAAGTATATTACATTTCTGTACTGATTAGCCAACTCTTTTTAGATTATTTTACCTATACATGCTGCTTGCAGTGGTTTGAAAGCATATAGAACTTTAAAGTCTACAACACTGAAGCTGAGCTTGAACTCAGCTGAAGGTATTCATTCAGGCTTTGGAACAGCTCCAAAAGGGCACTAAATACACCCTTCAAAGACTCCTGAGAAATCGGAAGAAAAATAGGCAGATGGCCTTAAGGTATGTGTTGCCACTGAAGTAGAGCAGACAAAGAGATCCAACAACAGAGAATGGTTGAGTTGGATGAGGTCTTGCACATGTTAATCTGATGCAGTGAAAATGAGAAACTGATAGAAAAATGAATGTAAATGGATAATATATAGATGTGCAATCTAGAAAGATAATTTTGCAGTGGCTTTTGGGGCTAAATAGTTGGCTGTGATCAGTAGGATAAATCACAGAGTATTGCTTCTGTTCACTTATTAGGTAAACTCGCATATATTTGAGGTTTAATTGAGTAAACATGCACATTTAAAATTCAGTGAGTAGAATGTTTGTAAAAAGCTAATGGATGAAAGAAACAAGCTGAAAGTAAAATCAATGTGATCCAAAATCACATTGCAGTATTGCAGTTTTCATCCAGCTTTTACCCAGTCTTAGCATGTTGTGATTGGCACCAGCAACATGGCGTTATTTTGTACATAAAACAAAACACAGAGCTGGGTAATTTCCTTCTGAGAACCTTTAAAGAGCACGCAGTTTGTGAACACCGTCAAGTGATAAGCCTAGAAACACTTAAACACCTCTTTCCTTGGCTTTTTCTTCCCAAGGTTTAAGTGATTTGGAGGTCGCAGAGGAGATGTCTTATACAAAACAGACATCAGAAATGCATTTGTAAATGTCAAACCCTGGCCCCATCACCACCAACAAAAAAAATTGACTACTTCATTTGAATGGTGTGATTCATCTAGGGAGAGTAATGACATGCAAGTTGTCCATAGCCTCAAGACCTCTCACAGTGCTGTTATGTCCAGTTGTGCTACACCCAGTGATCAGTTTATTAAGGGGCCTTAGAGGCAAATTAATTATTTAGAAGTACAATAAATTGAGAATTCGATCCTCCTTTCTTTGATGGAAGTAACACTCTTGCCATTACCATTAGATCCTCAACACCAGACACTGCTCAATTCCTATCTGAAAGAAGACCTGTTTGAAAACCTTGAAGTAAATAGAGCTTATAAATCAAAAATTGCTTTTAAGTAACACAGAACTCTGTAGTGTTTAGCAGGTCTGCTGGGATTGGTAGTGTCTTTGTCTTATCCAGGCATAAATGTCCAATATAGATTACTGTAAAATCTGTTACCGAAATTAAAGAAAGCTAGGCTTGGCTTCAAGGAAAGCAATTACTCTCCCTGCAATAATTGTTGATGTTACAGTGGTGTATTCAAAACTTTTACGAGAACAAAATTCTTACATGTTTCCACCTCTTGTTGTTAATTGGAAATTGATACATATGAGGGTAGCAGAGGAGTCTGCCTGAATTTAAAATGATCTAAAGAAAACAACCCTGAGCATAAACAAACATGAGTAAGTGACAATATGAAAAACATTACCCATTCCTCCAGCACATTTATCCATTAAAAAAGAATATATTCAGGTTCTTGCTGTTAACCAAGAGATAGCTATGATTTGAATAAGAAAGAGGCTCAAGAAGCCCAGTATATGATTCAACCTTACCTTTACAAATTTTAATGATAGCCAGGAATGAAAACTGGAATCTGCAATCAATCAGTCCATACTCAAGGGAACAAGGATATGATTAAAGGCATTTCAAATCCGGCTCTATACCCACATGTATTTTTGCAGTCTCACTGGCGACCAACTGAAAGCAAAACTGAGACGCAGGTATGTGCGCTTCATACTTGTGGCTACGCTGCCGATCAGTGACAGCCCACCTAAAAAGGAAAGGTCACATCTGGCAGAGGCTTTCTGGCATTGCCTACAACAGGGTGGGGAAAGACGCTAAAAAAAAAATAGCCCTCTCTTCTTCAGCTTACCATGTAAATTTGTTGGCTGGGGTAGAGATATATGACCTCTCAAAGAATGAGGAAAAACTATTGGATTATTTCTTCATATAAAACCGAGGAATTTTTAATACTCTGAATATACTTTTGCAGAAACAATTGCTAAAAATTCATGGCTGCCATCTTGTCTATAGTTTTAGGCAGATTCCGTCCCCAAGGGAAATTAATCAAGCTGCATTAATACACACTCAGCAGACTCACAAGTTATAACTGATGTCTGGTATAGTGATTGCTCGTGTCATTCCACGAAAGCTTTCTCTATAAGAAGAGTCTTTCATAAGACGCTACTAAACTTCTCCTCCTAAGTGGAAAGTCTCATCAGATAAATCTTACAAACTCATAAAGACTTTGTCTCTGGGGTCTGACAGCTGCTTTCTGGTTGCTCTTAGAATATTGCAGCCTCAGTTCTGTGTACTTTAACTCCAAAATTTCAGTGTGACTTTTAGGTATTTACAATAAAGCCCTAAGTTTCTGCTTTTATGTTCCTTTATTTCAGAGCTAAAGCATTCTCTTCAATTCCCAGATTTTAAAATAAGCTCCCAAAATGGAAAAGGCTACCTACTCCAAGAATAGATGTGTATATTTCTTATCCAAAGTGGGTTAACTTCTGCTGGAAGAGTTTATCAGCAGCTGAATTACCATACTCTTGTCTTTGCTAGATGGCAAGTGACTCACTCTGATTGACTGTATGTCAGGATGTTGGAGCCATGTGTATAGTTTTTCTATTCTTTTTTCCTTTTTTTTAGTTCTAAATTTAAAACTTGCATTTCTTAAGTTATGTACTACCTGGAATATTTCCTCTTTCTCTAGAATAAGTTTATAGGAACAAATCAGAAAAGCTGGAGAAAACAGTATTATAAACGACAATGTTATCTGAGATAGGATACTGTGAGACATTTAATAATAATTTTATTAGAGCCTGGAGAGTGTTGAAATGTTAAAACTCTGTAGAACAGAATTAGTGGAGTTTACCTGGGACCTTGTTATAGAATCATAGAATGAACCATAGAATGTTAGGGATTGGAAGGGACCTCGAAAGATCATCAAGTCCAATCCCCCTGCCAGAGCAGGAATACCTAGATTATGCTACACAGGAACGTGTCCAGGCAGGTCTTGAATGTCTCCAGAGAAGGAGACTCCACAGCCTCTCTGGGCAGCCTGTTCCAGGGCTCCGTCACCCTCACTGAGAAGAAGTTTCTTCTCGAGTTTAAGCGGAACCTCTTATGTTCCAGTTTCAGCCCATTACCCCTTGTCCTATCATTGGTTTTCCTGAAAATAAGGTTCACATAGACATTTATGTGAAAATAATATTTTGCCTGGCCTGATTGTCCACTATAGTTTTAAAAATATGTCTTCACTTCATTCTGAAATTCTTTTCATTTTAATGCAGGTCCGATGAAAATGTCTTTACATTCTATGTAGAACAATCTGGCGGCTTTTCTAATGTACTTGGCTGCTGAGGTTTTTTTTTGTCTGTACTGGGGTGATTATTATCAGGGCTATCGCTTCTTCAGCTGAGCTGTATTACTGTCTGTTTTATCTCAACAGTGCCAGACTAGGGGACAGAAGAACACTTCAAGGATACCTATGGCAAATGCAACGCCAACCTTCACCAGCTGTGAAAAACATATAGTATACTACATTACCATCATTTTGCATGCTGTAAATAAACCCACATCCTTTGTTTTGCCTAACTCCTTCCAGATGCCGCTCCCCTCAAATAAATCACAGTCTTCAGATTCTCAGCAATGTTTGCTTGCGGATTGAAATGTATTTATGGTTCTTCCTTTAGCTTACAATAAGATAGTTCCTCCAGGTCCAATGACTAGTTGATACATCTTCATGTTACACTCTGCACTATCCCATCCTGTTCTTGAACTCCCATCTCTTCTGGGTAGGGGCATTTTGGATACAAACATCCTTGTAGTACAGATAGCAGTAGTAGTGCTGATATAGTTGCCAAGTGATGTTTCTTTCTAAAGGACTGGCCATTTTTCACCTCGAGCTTGGATTCAGGTAGCTTATCATCTTCCTAAGTCAAAACTGCACCAGGAGACCTGAGGCAATCTGTGGAATCTCAGCTTGCTTTTCTCCACATTTCAGTCTATTCATCTCCCTTCTTGTCTGCTCATCCTCTGGAGAAGAAAAGCAGGGTTCTTTTCTAGGCTCAGACATCTCAAGGAGGTGTTTAGCAATGAATCTGGTCTGAAAAAAGTGTATCATAATGGACCTGATCTTGAGGCTTTCTAAGTCAGCAAGATTTTGACCTCCAGGAAATTCCAAAATACTCTTTAGTTTCTATTCGCAATAATTTGGCACATTTGTCTGATTTTTGGTGTCCCAATGAGAGGCAGTGGCTAGTTGTGTACTCCTTTTACAGTGCCCGTCTGAGTGCCAGCACTGAATGACTGCTGACTACGTGGCACCACTATAATGATGGCACTAGCAATAGCACCCCTAAAACAACTATATTGTTATACCACTTTCCCAGAGGAAATAATAATCAACGATGAAGCAACAGAAGAAAACTATCGATATGAATGATGTTAGTCTTGAAGAAAATCACTAGTTTATTTTGCAGGAGGAAAAAGAGAAAAATTATCAGAAATCCTGCAGTTCCTACAGATGAAGGGTTAAGATTCCCATGAAGTCTGTCTAACTACAGGTTTTATTTGAGCAAAATATAGATTCAAAGAGAACCTGTCCTTGCACAGCTGAAATGCCCTTTCTCCTGTTTCCTTTCCCACTGGAGTAATTAGCTATGGTAGCAGTTCAAAAGTGGTTGCCTGGCATTTATGATTAGAATTGTTAATTCCAAATCACTAAATATTTCATTTAATAAGGAGTATAGTGTGCTTAAAACTTTACTTCTGCACACATTTTTACATTTGAGGTTACAAGTAACATTTACAAATTATTGTACCTGAGGGATTAGAGACTATACGCTCCCCCCATTACTCATGTGAGTATATGCTCACATGATGCATTTTACAGCACTTCAGGTCTAGTTATTTGGTTGTTTTCTTTATGTAATCAATGAGAGCCCTGTACAGCAACAGTGGCTCTTGACGTGGTACTGTGAACAGTCCCACTGAAATCAGGGCCTCATTCATCGTGCCTGATGGTAATGGCTTGCTAGATTGCACCAGATCTCATAACTACTCCCCAATTCTTTCTGAGGGTGTTTTCAAACCATTTGGAGGATAAAAATATGTATTAAAATACCCCGACTAGTAAGAATACAAACGACACATAAAAATTGACAAGATTTCGAGATTTAGCTTTTAAGGACACAGGAAGGGATCACTTGTCTTTTTCCATGTAACATGGTCAGTAATAGTGTCATTCAATAACATCCTCTGCTAAGGAACCACACTTGTGCTCAACTAAATTAAAGGTCTGAAAAGACATTAAGTCTTTATTTTTGAAGAGTCTAAGCCTTTAATCAACACTTTGACTCAAAATGGATTTCAATGACTAATCAACTTAATTTTGAAAATGTGTCAGGCTTTAAGTTCCAAAAATTGTTCTTGACAATATCTCTCTAAATTAGTCCTTGCTTTTGCCTACACTGATGATTGTTTTATCTACATACTATAGATCTCAGAGGGAGTTTTCAGTAATAAAATGATTAAAAATATATTGTTAGCAAGCACTTAAGTTAAAATTATTTTTACTGCAATTTTTTAACCATCAACTGTCAGAGATTTGAGTCATGCTTGATTTACAGTGAAATCTGCATTTATAACACCTTGAGAAGACAAGTTATTCTATTGGCTTATGCTAACAAAGAGTACTCCAACAAGTCCTTGGGATCACAAAGTGGAAGCCTACCTACCCAGTCACAAATTATAAGCAGTCTCATTACTTTATTTCAGGTTAGCACATGAAGGGGTTTTTATAACCATGGTTGCTACAAGGCAGGTAGAGTGCCTAGCAGCATGCGTGGATTCCAGAGAGGTTTGTGATCTTCTCATCCCGCTGTGTTCAAAGTTTTAAGGATTGTCTTGAAGTGAATGTTTGATGGATACCATACAGTGCTCTTCCATCCGGCACTGTGAGTCATAGCATTGTGTATTGTACCAGTTTATTCAGCTTCCACAGACCAGCATATCCCACACAGAGACCTAAGTGCTTCTTTTTCCTTTCTCTAGGGACAAACTTTCTGATTCTATTTTATATTCTTTATCCACAGCTTGTGAAGTGGAATAGAGTTCCAAATGTGGAGATGGTGACTTGACTCTGTGCTTTTTTTCTTTCTTTTTTTTTCACATGGAGAAATAAGCCTTGATTAATGATGAGTTTCTGTTCACAGTGTTCTTTCTTTTAAAAGGCAAAACCTGTTCTCTCTGTGTGTGAAAGATGACAGATTGACAGCCCTGGGAGACTGAAAGCCCTCTGTTTATCCCCAGTGCAGATACAGCGCCACTAGTAAAAATGCAACTTTCAGTGAGCTACCCTGCCAATGCATTTCGGCCCTGATCTACATGGTCAGAGAAACGTTCAGGACACTACAGGCTATTTTAGTGATCCAGGCTGTGCAGTCCTTTGTCTTTGCCAAAGCTACCCACCACTGTGATGGCAACTTTTGTGACGTGGATGTCTGAGAACATCGACTTTCATCAAGCGGTCATCACATGGTGACTTTCATTTAAGACTGGTCTCGTCTGAATTTGAACTGTGTTTCATACATAAAGGCTTTAATGTCTTGTTCCCAATCACCAGAGCCTTCCAGCTTCTCTGAGTGTCCCTTGTTTGAAAGGAAAAGAAAGAGGTTATATTTTGCATTTGTTTGACTGAGGAAAGGGATCTTAGCTGATGATACATGGGGCTGGTCACATTTGTTTCAGTGCTTTGGCGCCTCTTTGAAACTGATGGGTATATGCCCAGAGTTTTTTGCAGCGTTTCTTGCGTGGCTATAAAATTCAGTGAGTTCAGAGGGAATAGCTGAGGGAGCAACCTGGGTATGTGATGAAGACTAACACAGTGAATGAGTGGTTATTTGCACACTGATTATTGCAGGAGATTTTCACAGATGTAGATTAGGAGGATTATAGATTGTAAAACGCTTGAGTACCATTTTGGGAAGTGGTACACTGGAGATGTAAATGAGGAGATATTGCTAATGATCAGTTTCTTCTCACATTCCTATTTCAAGGAAGCCAAAATTAAACCGGCATTCTGGTGTGGGGATAGGAAAAGGAGCGTGTTGTCTGGATGTATGGCTGTCTCTGGACAGCAGGAGTTGGTGTGAGAGAGGATGAGATCAAGGCAGGGAATAATCTTGTGATCAAAAAGAGGTAGAAGGCAGGAAAAAACATGCAGAGGAAAGGTGACCAGAGAAGCTCCTTGGGATCTCCATGTCCTATGCCCAACATTTAGTACTCAGAAAGTGAGTTTATGCAACTGTAGTGATAGGTTGGGGATACGCTCAGGCAGTCCACATGAAATACGCTTTCTCCCCTCCCCATCCTGAAAATAAGGTTCTGTAGAGGCCTGATACAAGGAATTCAGCAGTTGCAGAAATTACTAAGGGGACATTTGGTCTTTGTGAACATGCGGTGAAGTGCTACCTTGCACTACTACGGTGGCAGTGTATGATTAATTCTGCAATTAATAGCTCATGTTTCTCCCTTGTGTACTCAGATACCGAGCTGTCTGAAACCTGATTCAAGAGATCTTGCTGCAGCTGCAGTGTTCTTGGTACAACTCCCCTGTGCTTTTATAACACTGTAACTAATATTTCAATGCTATTCTATTCCCAAAGTCTCCAAATCTTATGTCGTCCATTTTATTTTATTTTTTTTTCTTATCTTCTAAAAAGAACATTTGCTGCAAGGATGTGAATATTCTCTCCATGTCCATGAAAGTCTACCTAATGTTGAGCTCTGTTATTTCTGTATTTCCACACTGAATTCTAGAGCATGACATCAATTCCCTCTGTCCTCTGAGACAAACAGGGAACTCATACCATGAAAGACTGAAAGAGTTTGGGCCACTGAAAGTAATTTACAAAATCTTTCCATCCAGCTCTAGCATCTGCAAAAGCTCAAACATTTCACATATACGTCTGATGGAGATTTCTGATGCTGCTTTCATGTGCTGTAGCATTTTGAGATCATTAAGGTGCTTTCTGGGAGCACATTTAGTTACTCACACACAGTACAAATTCAGGATAGCTGGGGGTATTTTTGTAAGTTTGCTGAGGGTTTAGCTCATTGGATACAGCTTCTGTAACAGCTCCCTGAAAAATATGCAAGGCTGTGAGTTTGCACTCCTACCAGAGTTTTTTTTTCCTCCTTGAGTGGTCAGTACAAATATCTTCATGCCTCGTCTATGAACATCACATCCTATCAAGAAAATCTCCTTTTTCAGTAACGGAGAAAAATATTTGCTCTGTTTGCAATTTCATGTGCTATCATGTGATAACAAGACTGTTATTTGGAAAAACTCTGTTGATTTTCATTCTTATAATTACAGTGCTTACTTAGTTGTCTGTTGAAATGTTCTTTGGTCCCCAAGGCCATTTTTATACATAAGCCAAACTCAGTAACAACTATCTTTTATGTCTTATTTGAATTGCTATTAGCATATGAAGGTTTTTTTTTTGCTATTTGTAAACTTTTCTATCAGTTCAGTTAAAATTTGAAACATAAATTTAGTTCAGCTAGCATCATCTGAAGTGCATGTACTTCATTTTTACATTAATTTTGTCAGATATACATCCCCCATACCATATGGTATGATACTCTCAAAGAGAAGCTAAATCTTTTCTGCACAGTAATTGTTTTCATTTCTATTAAAAGAGAAAGGCACAAATAATAGGTACAGTGAAGGCATGCAATCTTTGGCGTGTCACTACATCCCTGATGTCTATTAAAAGCCCACCTAAACTTGCAATTCCCTTGACAGAGCACGTAGGAAGGCCTTTCTCCATCTGCTGTTTTTGCTGATGAGATGCCAAATGTCTTTACAGATACTCTCATAGAAAAGGAAGGAAATGCAATTACAGGAATCATGCTCTTAAAAGCACCATTTGAGAGAAAAAAAAAGTGAAGTGATTTTGTATTTTCTAGATCACCTTAGAGAATGATTACAAATTTTGTTCATTTATGATAGAAAAGACTGATAACTGATTTTTATATATTGGTGTGTATAAAAGATGATGTTTGAAGCATTCATCATTCTCTGATAATCCATCTGTCTGCTCCCATTTAAATTTACAGTTAAGCACAAAATAAGAAAATAGCTTTTATCAAGTTTAAACAAATCTAGTAGAACTAAATGAATCTGATTATTTTAATGAGAGGACCAGTGATTGAAATGCTGTGAAATCTTAAAATCACCCCAAATATTTGTCTTAAAATCACCCCAAATATTTGTCTTAACCTCATCTAGAACAGCTCTATACAGTGCCATTGTATTGTTAGATGTGTGCAGGCAGATGTGCTTTCAAAACAACAGCAAATTGTTACTGAAGACACACTACTTCTTTGGCCCGTTTGTAATGCACCAGAATAGAATTAAAGCCTTTCCTTAGATACCAAAATGGTAGTTATACCTCTTTTTTAGTAACACATCTAGACCGGAATGTCTAGAGCCAATCAGCTGACAACTTTTGACATTTTTTTTTTTTACACAGAAGCATGACAAAGAGGATTCAAGGCATTTTAGACAGGTGTTTCTTTCATATTCACAACCATTTGCCTAAATTGAAGTACAATCTTAAAAGCATCAGGTTGCTGAAAGACTGTCTGTGAAAATAAAATTGTCTTTGTGAACCTTAGGTGATACATTTTCTGTGTTCTCAAATATAGGTGTAAATTGAAACAGAGCAAAACTAGCAAGAGCAAACAGGAAAAGAATTAAAACACTATGTCTTTGTTGTTTCATTTCCTCTACTACAGAGTGCAATCAATACTTTACAACAGGGTTAATATGTTCTCTTCAAACATGCTATTATTCTTTCAAAATAGCACAATAACTTTATTAGTTATGCTGTCTGCGGTCTTTCCAGTGTGACAGGATTGTGTGGGTGTTCAGATTGAAAGTAATTTTCTTGGTGCCCTCTGTTGGAGTATTATCCCTGAGTGCTAACAATAGCAGTGAGCACCACACAGCTGCACGGAATTGGAGTGGTGGAAGTTCTAATGCTAATTAGTATAATTAACACAAACAAAAAAATGTCCCACACTGAGAGACTTACTGTTTCTACTTAGTAGTTATCGAATATTCAGCTTCCACATCTGCCGGTCCTTTACTAGTCAAGTGAGGTTGTAGTAGTTGATTTATTATGCTTTTCCAGCTTCAGTGACATTCAGGTGCACTAAAAGGTATTTTAAAATATCACCTAGAGACTGATCTGGTAGCTACTTGTTTCTATTCCTTCTTGTACCTTCCTTTTGGAAAGCATCTGTTTTGTAAATAAATAAATGTGAGTAAGCATTGGCCCTGTTTGATACAGCAGTGTCCCCTGCTTTTGGTTTCAAATAAATTCTGTGTTCACAAGGCAAGAATAAAGATTGCCTCCTTTGCAAGAGAATCAAGATTGAGCAGGTTTAGAAACAATCCGTGTGACCAACTACACCATTGTATCGAACTCCTCTATCAAATGGTTGAAGGCCAGACTTTGGGACAGGAGGAAGAACGCCAATTGAACTTACTGTCTGAGGAGAATTGAGCATCTTAATGACTCACTTTCAGAATTGGCTTTGATCTCATGGCC
This sequence comes from Trogon surrucura, assembly GCA_020746105.1. Lineage (NCBI taxonomy): Eukaryota > Metazoa > Chordata > Aves > Trogoniformes > Trogonidae > Trogon > Trogon surrucura. Next base: position 61,506,961 of record CM036618.1, read on the forward strand.
CCACAGATTATCATTCCAGGTAACTTTGTCAATGTCCTAATTCTGGGTAAATTTTTATGTTTTATTTTTTTTTTAAGCTTGTTCAGGTCTTGGCATTTAAACCACCTGCACGTCACTATTTCTGTTTAAAATCTAGAGTGCCAGTGTCCTGGCAGAGCAGTTTTCCATTTGCCTTTGATCATGCATAACACCTTGCTTACAGTGAGAAGTACCTTAGCTAAAAGTAGCTGCATTCACGTAATAAAGTGCTACTCAGCGTTACTTTGCCATGGATGCAAAGGGTTACTCAGCAGCATTCAGTACTTCTGAACACAAGTGTTACCTATAGGGCTGGTGCCAATGGACAAAATACATCAGAAGTCATAATCTGAGTTGACACAGAAAGGATAGATGTGTTGGCTGGTGTTTATGAAAATGGAAGAATTGAAGAAAATGTTATCTTTTGCAATTAGGTCGGTGTTGGGCATTCCGGACTGCCTCACCTGCCAAAGTCAGAAGTGGTCATATCTGCACAAAGTGATAATTTTTCTATCCCTTTTCTTGTCAAGATTGAGTCAATCATCATGTGACAGACCACCCGTGTGTAAAAAGATACATGTCTGGTGGGAGCTGATATGGAACCTGCAGATGGGCTTACTGGTTCTGAAAAGCAAGTAATTTTCCATTAATACTTCCTGTAGAGGATAAGGCCCTGATACCTTTCAGATGAGCTGTAATTAGGCCATTATTTGAGGTCTCAGATACTGCAGCTGATAACTGTGCAAGTTATAGTCTTTTTCTAAATTGCCCTTTCATCTTTCAGTCTGGCTTCATGTCTGGATATAGCACTGAATGAATCACTCATATTAATTAATAGTCAACATATCAGCTGTATGAGTTGTTTATAATTTCTTCTCCCTATGTCGGTCTCACCTCAGATTATCCATTATTAATAGTAAACTGTTTTATAGAAGCACCCACTTACAGTTAGGTACTGTGCAAATATGTATAAAAACACAAACCCACAAAGCACAGAACTAAAGAAAGATAGAATTAATGAGCTTATTACTCCAGTCTGAATCTCTGTAACAGCATCTAATTCTCAGTACAGGAATTTTGTTTCTGCAATTTACTTCTTCCTTAGAGGTTTCTCATTCTTTGTATATGGTCCAAAGAACATGTGTTTCCCCAACTATTTTTAAATGAAACAAGTATAACATTTGTAGTAGCCCTTTTTATGTAAAAGAATGTAACTTTGGCATTTATAACTTGGATTGATATGTCACAAATGTATATTGCTCAGTTATAACATCCTGAAACATTCAGTTGAGGTCCCATTGTTCATCTGTACTTCCTTCCAATGTTTCTTGCATGATCACCTACCCTGAAGTAACTAGCGAGAATCAGCTGATGGGAGTAATTAGTCCTTGATATGGGTCTCATAGAAAATGAGATATTCCCAAAGAGCTACAGAGAAATGAGTCAGATGTACAGAAAGAAAGAATTAAGCATACAGAGGGATTAAAAGTCCATAAGTATCAGTGGATTAATAAATATATGTTATCATACACACATTTGCTTACTAGGAGCTGTAAGGGACTTAGGAGAGCAAGACAGGTGTTTGAAAGAGTCTTCTGAAGGATGTGAACAGATAGGACACCATAAAAAAAACCTGTGAGCTGGAAGAAAAGAAACAAGCTTACCAGATTTTGCCAGAAGAAAACAAAAAAGCTTAGCAGGTTTTCCAGAGGGTTGAAAGAAAATGAAATGGCAGTGAACAGCAAAAGTTGGGGAGGCTGAGGGAAGATGAGGGCAGAGTGATGGGCTTTTGCCTTTATTTTCTGCTGTGGAGCTGGACATCCAGTAAGGCCTGAGGGCCTGGGAGCAAGGAAGAGAGGAATGAGACAACTCTCAAGGGGAGAGGTCTGGTGAATTTTATCTGGGAGGCCAAAGACTGAAAAGATCTGCAGTGACAGACTACTTCAGGAGTGGAAGAGGACACAGGGACAGCATGGATGCGCTATAGCTGAGGTGTACACTGTAGTGATGGGGGAGAACTGAATGGAGAATTGCCTTTCTGAAACATTAACAAAATGTTTGTTAAGACAGTATTTTGTTTATGGCTAATTGCAAGGCAAGTTCTGACTAAGTCCCATCAGAAACCTGGCTCTGTGTGTCAAGTGTTTGCACTGCCTTAACAGACAGAAACATCCTGCCTGTATAGACTTCTGTTTGTTTCCCCTCAAAGTGGCGACATCCTTGGTCCAGAGAAGATAAAAATATTAGAGAAGATAAAAATATAAGTGTTAAAATGTGTCTAATTACACTGCCTTTACACCTGCAGTTAGCCTGATGGAGGTCATACAGTTAAAAAATCCAACAGACAAACACAAAACAATCTTGTGTTTACTTGGGGTTTTATTCTCCTTAAGTGATGGCTTGCGTGGACCTCTGTCAGGACATAGCTAACTGGAGCAGAAATATATCACCACTACTCACTATCTGCTACTGAACACTAACAGAAGATAACTGTGCATTCTCTACTTCACCGCTGTACAAAGTCGTCCAGGTAAGACTTATCTAGTAGTCACCTGAAGCAGATGGATTTTGCAGGGAAGCAGATGAGCCGTGTCCCCTTGATCCACACCACCAACTCTGCAGAATGCCAGGAGGGGTTGTAAAATATTTAATTAATTTGAAAGTGAGTGTATATTCGTGTCTTACATGGGAGTTGCGGTGGTGGAATACTTTCTGGTTTGCTTCTCTTTCAGTCTTACAATAGCCAGTAAGAAATAAATTTAGTCAGTAGCAGTAAAGAGAGAAAAATGAAAATGTAGCCAGTGTACCATATGTTGATTTGCAGCTAGAATGCAAACCCTGCTTTCAATAACATCTGTGTGAAACAGATCTGCTATCCAGCTGCCATCACAGTTTTCTCCTTGGAAAAAGGAAAATATGTTTCTATATCTGAGTTCATTTGAGGTATGCACTCCAGAGGGGCCAGTTCTAGCATTATGTTTTCTGAAAACCTTGTGCCAATCACCAGTAAGACTTCAGATGTACTAGTAAATCTTGTTATATAGAATGCTACTGTACTAAATACTTAGTATGTGCTTTCTGTGAAACAAATTTAATTTTGACCCCTTAGGTTTAGACACTATATACATAAGCTCCTGACATTGCTGTCTTCACTGAATATTTACTGTTGCATGAAACCGATCAGTGAATTCTGTGACTTAATGGAAGAGAATATTTAAGTAAGTAAATTAACTGACAAAGATTGTGAAGTCATGAACTTTCTGCAACTGAGGCTTTTATGCCGAGGATTACTGTATTATAAGGAGTAGTTGTAGAATTACTTTAGAAGTGGATGTCAGGGTTCTGCAGTTGAGCTGGTCACAGCATTTCAATTATTATTTTTTTTTACTTTTGAAATATGCTGTTTCACAAATGTGCCATTTCAACACAGTGTTTGAGAGGCTTCCCCACCATCATTAGCACAAGCACCCATCATGGAGGAGCTCTAGGGTGAGTTTTCTTTTCTGATGACTCAGAGCAAAGGATTTCACATATTTGAATTTCACATGTTCAGAGACCTAGAGATTTCTGAAAAATTAAGACATTAAACTTGTAGGAGAGAAGTCAACTGTCTGATGTTAATATTATAGCAAATGGACACATACCTGCTTTCTGAGTCAAAATGTACTTAGTAAGACCAAAAATCGCACCATTCACATGAAGATGTTTAGAAAGTGTTTTTACCCTGTAGGACTAGAATCATATTTTTAAGACACAGTCATTGCATTCAACTAACTCCATAAACTAAGTATTAGGAAAGTCAGGCGTACATCCATATTTCCTCTTTCTAAAACACAGCGAAATAGGCAGTAATAGAGCTACTGCATCTTCATCCTCCTCCAGGTACAAACATCCTTTTTTTCTGCCTATTGCCTGTGATCCTTACTGCGTGCATTCACAACACGCATGTTTCTGTATCTTTCTTTGTATGCTGTTTTTTAGGACCGCTCAAAACAAATCAAACAAGGGAAAACCAACCTCAAACCTAGAAAATTATTTGTTTTTAAGCTAAACTCACCTCATGCCACAGGTACTATTCGGGTATCTGTTTATTTTAAATGGAGCTATGCAAGGCATATTATTTGTTTAGTAACTGCAGGTCAAATGAAATTGTATTAGTGTGGCTTATGGGGTGCATTAGTAGCATTACAGCATCTCAGAGCCTTGTCCTGAGTTAGAGCCATGTGGCATTTCATGCTGCAACCCCAGTGCAGGAGAATACAACCCCTCCTTCAGGGATGAAATGGTCTAGGACAATGGACACCTAACACTTACAGACAGGTCTGGAGGTAAAAGGAAATAATGTCTCAGGGACTGAACATCAGTTGCCCAGCTGGTTTTGAGGATACCTTCATATAAAACAAATATTGGAACTGCTTATCTGCTTTGAGCTCTGGTGTTCACATTCTCTGAAGATGAAAAATAGCTTGGAAGCAGATCTACCTGTGGTTACAAGTTCTTGATTGCACTTAAATTCCTTTGAAGACCAGAAGTATTTACAAATACTTCTTCCTTTCCTAATGTGAAAGGGAGCTCTTCACTTATGCTGCTATTCCATATTTTGCACTTCCAGATGCTTTAGCTCTCAATTTGCATAGCATTTCTAATTTATTTTTTAAATTATTTTTCCATATAGGAATACTTTCTGATTGCCAAAGGGCTGAAGTTGTAGAGCAAAGCAGTACGGCATATTATTTTATTGCTGCTTCTGCTGGCATTTGCAATGAGAAGCCAACAAAAGGCTGGGTGAGGTCTGTGGTGCCCCTGTCCCCTTTATGGCACTGCTGAACCTATAAGGGAACCCCTGGGATGACTGTGTGCTACACAGGAACGTGCTGTCCACACTTCTCTGCAGGCTCAGCACACCCCCAAATGTGTAACCACACCTGGCCCCAAGCTCAGCTCGTGTAAATCAGTGCTGCCCGTCCAGCAGACTGTAAGTACTTGCTGTAAATGGATGCTGTGTGTTGTATATCTGTGTTAGTGTAAAACCACATTCCTGCAATGCTGGGGCTGAGAACTTAAATCTATAAAACTCAGGCAAGTAAAATTAAAGTTGCAATCACTTGTTCCCCTTGACGTACAAAACACGGTACTTCATTACATGCTTATTTTTAGTGCATGTACAATGCAACATGAGGGACTTAATGTTGCCATGGGAACCATAACTTTGAATGTCTGACTTTTTATGCACTCATTTTTATTTTTTTTCCATACCATGTTTTATTAAAAAAAAAGTACTGAAAGATCACGGAAAAATAAAAATGCTGGACAGAACTCCATTCAGTGGTACACTGGTATGATTAGCATCAGGAGGAGAAAAACAAACCTAAAATAATGTCCATCCTAAATAGTAAACAAAATTATAATTGGCCAAGCATGATGAGTTTGAATACAACTAAATGGATCTGTCAACAGGATCCCATAACACTGCATATTTATGTCTCGGATCTTATGTATCTGCCCCAAATTTTATTGAACTAGCACCTGAGCATGATCATTTTTCTGCCAATTTGTTGCAATGGAAAAACAAATAGCTATCAAAAAGAACAGAAAAATGGATCTGTACTTCTGCATGGAGATTCAACCCTAGCTGGTGAACATGGCAAAAGGCTAATTTTTGTATGTATGTTATTTTTTTTTAAATTACTTTTTTCTCTCTCAAAACATGTTTATCCTGAGACAGTTCTTTCTGTCTTTATTGCACAATCTACACTGTAGCCTGTGAAGAGAGTGTTGTGACCACTGTACCATTTTGTAACTCTAGAAAGATAAAGACACAGCAGTAGATACGTTAACAGATGCTTTTAAAATTATTGTTGCTCATTAAGGAGGAAATTCTTCTTTCAGCTACATATTCAGACTGCCTGAAAAATGGAGATTTCACTACTATCCTCTGGGCTCCAGGGAAAAAGCATCCGAGACTTATAACGTGTGTCTGACTTGTCCAAAGGAAGGGGCTAGTACTGATGGAGAAGATTCATTCCTGTGCCTTTGATTTCCATCCAACTATAATCCCTGCCTGACATAACGCAGTCTGCATGAATTTTACACCTCATACAGTTAAGAACAACGTGAGGGAAGTCTGATGTGTTATCTCAGAAGATGTTATTTACAAACACTGGGCAAACATGCAGTGACCTTGCCTGTACCTCTAATGTTTTGGCTGGTTTCCAAGAGTTTCTGAAACACAGTGAATAACTATTCACAGTGAATAAGCTATTTTACAGACTATCAGAAACATGCTAGTTGATCCCAACATAGTACATGGGTATAACTGACAGGTCACAGAAAAACAGTGTTTTATTACTTCTGTGCTTTATTGGATGAAGACGACACCAAGGAACATCCCTGGTGGAGACAAACATAACCTTTAATACAAAAGGATACAAAAAACTTAGATATGCCTAGAAGTAACTGGCAAATGTACATGTTCTGTTTTCAAAGCTCCAAGGTGATTTGTAACATCTTTCTGGACAACGGTGTACTAGTATCAAAATATTATCTGGCTGAATATGCAGACATTTCATGCCTGTACCAGACACTCCTCTGAAGAGCTTACATCACTTGCAATGTCTCCTGGAGCCTGAATTCCTTTAGCGGCATCACAGATCTATTTTGGCAAGTATATGTACATCGAGTACATAAAAAAATACACAAATAATATCCAGAACTGTGCTTATCTATTTCATACATTTTCTCCATGAATGGATTTCTATGTGAACAAAAACAGCAGTGCTGTTTTTATCTGGTATTAGATTACTGAGGTAATCTACTGTAATCATTCAAGATACCCATGAACCTTGACCACATTTGCTGTCTAAGACCCTTTCTTCTCCATGAAGGCTGTGCAGCAGCATCTAATCATGGCTAGCCATACGGTCATGTTGTTTCTCTCTGAAGAACATCCATCTTAAGACTGTACTTAAACAAGCCCAGGCAAGATTTTAAATTCCCTCTTCCAAGCACCCGCTAGTGATTGATCTTTTCTGAAACTGTTGCCTTTCTCTTGGACAGCGTAACACTTAAGGCTTCGCTGGAAGCTACCTTTAATGAGAAACAGAACAAGAATCATTTGCAGGTATTTTTTAATAAGTCAATTGGTAAATCTATCTTTGGGAAAACTGTACAAGTTCCAGTCTCCCAGTTCAGTATATGCTGTTTATGTTTTTATTAGCTTTACTGTAGCAATATCCAAGGAATTGATTACTAATTGTCATGGGTGCTCTCCAAGAGTGGGAAATCGTGGGTAACATGTCTGGTGCTGGAGGGCATGTCCTTCTTAGACTGCTGCCCTGAATGCTGGTCTCTGTCAGTGGTGTCACCAGTTTCCTTTATCCTTGCACACATCAAAATAATGTGAAGAAATCACATGGCCCCTTTTAAAATCTGACTACAAGCACCTGACCACTCAGGCTAGTTTCTGGTGATTAAAAAAAATGGCTGTACATTGGGGATTATTAGAGAGCTCAGAGCATTTTAAAGAGATACAACTGTTTTTCTATGCACTGTGATCCTTCTCCCTTACATTCATAACCCGAGGCCCATCCTCTGCTACGCTGTGGAGCACAAGAGAAAGTCGAACAAAATGCCTCTTTGTGCTCTCTCCCTGCAGTCCTGGCTCTGCCCTCTGTTCCAGGCTCATGTTTGTACACAAAAGCACACACATCATTCATAGTGGCAGAAGCAAATCTGGGTGAGCCGGGTCCCTTGCGGATGTGGAGCCAGAGGGCATGATCGAGCACGCAGTAGTTGTTGACTGATGGCCGGTTCCTTCGCACAACACAAATCTGAAGACATTCTTTCTACTTAGATAGTTTAACTTATTGTTAAAAGAAGATGGCTTGGGTTTTGTTTGAGTAATGTGACTGCTTGAGGGGGCACGCACAAAAGTTTTTGTGTCTGGACTGAGATGCATAATATTAGTGTGATCATGACGTCCTCTTATTAGTAAGACAACTTGTCCTTTTTTGTCAGCGAATTGCAAAGATCTGTCAAGACCCAATTTAATCTACTCCCTGTAATAGGATTTGTCTGTAGCTTGAGGAAACAGAAGCTTGTAATGCATAGGGTTATTAAGAGCAGGATGTAAGCTATTTGAGACTCTTTAATAAAATATAATATCAGTATATTCAATGAATACGGAAAGAGGGATCTAAATATTTCTCATTACAACCTTCAAATATCTTGGGAGAGCAGAATGATGCCAATTAAAACAAGGGGGAAAAAAAAGGAATAGCTCTCTGAATTCTAGTCTTCCTCAAAGTTAAATATTGATGTAAGCTAGAGTTCAATTCAAGAATCTCATTGCCCCTGCCGTAACCATTAAACTAAATCCCTGCCCCATTCCAAGACAAGGTTAATGTATTTAGGGAATCTTGCGAACAACAGCTTTAGATGCTTTCATGTACCTCCATGCGTAGCCCTTTTGCAAACAAGGCAGATTTAAACAAGGAAAGATACAGCTGCCAGGAGGTACAAAGTATCCTGCCCACTGAATCGCCTCACTTCCTGTGTAACAGGCTTTGAGGCAGCTGAAAGTATGTGCAGTCCCAAACCTCACTCACCTCCTCCTTCAGTGCCTTGACAGGAAACACAAAAATCGAAAGCTTTAATTGCCTCTTTTTAGAGGAGGTTTTGATGTCCAGAGCAAGCAATCAACACAAAGTGATTGAATTTTTTTTTGTGCATAGAGCCATTAGGAACAGGAGTCTGTTTTATATGCTCCTGAGTGTTAAGGTGCACTGTGGTAGGAAACAGACTGCTTTAACATAATATTTCTGATCCTCTTCCACAAACACAGAGCCATTACATGTACAGTCACACCCCAGTTACTGGAGATTCCTGGAACTGGAGTAACTTAACCTACGACTGGCATCTTTTAGTCAATAACATCTTTGCAGCCCCTGTAATACATCAAATTCACTGTCTGCTTTGTGGATTAATATGACCTTCTCTGTGTTGTATCTAGACACATACCTAGATTGTCAGTCACTGCCAAACTGTCACTAAATCTGTTGAACTGAAGTCACAAATAAGCAACCTGGGACACTTATACTCACTTGAGGTACTCTACAAGTGCTCCCAGATTGTGGTCTTCTGAAAATACTGTAGGGCAAAAACTATGTTTTGGAAAAAAACATCCTGGTTCCCCTAACTGGTTGCCTCTCAATACAAAGTCCAGATTCAGATCTCTGAATGTCTGACTCATTGGCTGTGCCTGAGAAGCAGTTTTCAGTCTGTGGAAAGAAAGAAGGGGGGGTTGAAAGGGGCGAATTTCACTTTCTGTTTGTTGGGTTTGAGGGGGAGATTTATGGTACCTGCAGAGTTTTACAGGAAAGGCAAAAGTACAGGAATAACTATGGTAAGATTTTAGGCTTTAATCGAACAAGAATTACTTGAGGTTTGCTATTGCGAAATGAATACTGGTTTTGGACAATGATAAAAGAATGCAATGACACAAAAGGGGATTTTTGCCTAAGGAATTATCCATAGTTTCATGACTAAGAATTTGTTACTAATTAACCTGAGCTAATCTGGAAAACAAGGAAGTTGAGCTCCCTCTGTAAAGTTATTTGCTAAAGGAAATAGCCCTGGATATTGTCTGAGATAGGCAGAAGGGATAAGGAATAGATGTTGTTTTCCCATTAATTATATTTGAGACAAAATCATATGGTGACATTATGAGAGAAATTTAGGCCAGTCTGACTAAAACATGTTCCACTGAGGCTTTGCCCGGGCCAGGAGGAGTGTAGTGGGCCTTCAAGGAGCCCAGGTCTCCCAAAAGGGTTTGTGAACTGGTTTGTGGAGAGACAGCAGATGGTTCTTCTTCTGGCCTCACCCATCCTCTGCCAGGAAGTTTATTCACATTGGTAACTGTTGCAGTGCTGAGACTCCTCTTGAGGTTATGTGGGACCTTACCAAAGAACAGCACATCTCTATCTTATTCCTTCCCTGAAGTGTCTCAGGTTACTCCTCTGAATCCTTACTTCTAAAGCAGATATTACCTATTTTTTATTAGAGAATGTGGAACATAAAACATCTTTTTTTATTGTTACTCTGGTTTGGATCCCAAAGGTTTTGCTTATGATGAGCAACATGACATCCAAAACATGTCATAACTTCCTGAAGGAATTCAAAGACTGTAATTTTCAGTGACTTCTAACACAGCAGAGCATTCAACAGACTGAGAGCCCTGCTCACGGAGGAGCTTGAAGAGCACAGTGCTGAGCAGTGCCTGCAATCAAGGTTATGTGCCTATAACCCAGGGAAAGCAGCCGCTCTAAGAAAGGAAATCTCAAAGAGAGAAATAGGATTCATTCTTTCCTCTTTTTCCAGGGCTGAGCATTTTTTTCCCAGCCGCAAATCCTTCTCAATGGCAAGGATCTAGGAACCAAACCCTTGCCTTTCCAAGTCAGAGAAAGCTGAGATGTGCCATTTCCCCCTTCACTGCTTCCATAGCCGATGGTAGTGATGAAAGTATTCACTGGGGGCACCATGCGGGATACAGCTCAGTCCTTTGCCTGAGCTAAAGTAGGGATTTTAAGGTTGTTTCAGTTTCTCAGATAAGTGTATTAACCACAGGCTATAGGGCAATCCAAGGTGCATCTGGAAGCTTCCCAGGCTCAGAGGTCTGTGGGTGTTCTATCAGACTGGCTGCACTCCACGTTCTCTAACCCAGCACATTTCCACATCTGTGCACAAAAGAGAATCTTCAGAAAAGAGAGCTGGAGAGACCAACTTTAGAAACCACTATAGCCTGGTGAAAAATATGCTTAGTGACAAATTAAAGAAACCAACAGCCAAGCAATAATGGAAGATTTCCGTGCAGTTTAGGTGTGTTGGCTTACTGTGTGTGAGGGAAGGAGTTAGCAGTGGGAAATAGCTTCTCCCATTACTGCCAGGGGTGCGGTATATTCTGGTGTTGCCAAGTGCAGTTGTAGCTGCCAGTTCCCCATGCAGATCAAGATTGTACCCAGTTCTGTGCCTACCTTCTAGGTAAATGCTCTAATGGCACTAATGATGTAATTAGAAGGATTGCTTCTGCCTCTTCTTTGCCTTTTGCTTGCGTTAGACACAATTCCAGAAAACCAACATGACCAGGCTTTGTAAAAGCCATAATTAAGGGCAGGGAACACCTAACTTTCAAATTCTACTGAGTTTTGTGGAAAACAAAGAATTTTGCCAAAGACTTTATGTGGATAGGATGAGAGAGTGTTCGTGATCCTAACGCTTAAAAGCTGAACTAAGTGGGTCCCTTGGGCATCCTTAGGTGAACTGAAGTGGCACCCTTGGGTCTTAATCATTAGATTACAAGAGAGATGAGGGTCTAAAACATGGACATAAAAACAGATAAAAAAGCAGATTTTTTTTTTCAAAGGCAAAATCTCCCTAATTAATTATTTTTCCACTCAAAATTGGAAGCGTATCTCACCCCAGAAACAGTCAAATTGTTGAAAAAATATTGGTAATGAGTTCCAGTGGTGTGAAAAAAAACCAAGGACTTACAAGAGAAGGCATGAACAAGGTGGCAATGAAGTTCTGCAAGTGAAGCTATTTCAGGTTGTAAACTATTTTAATAAAGCATGCAAGAGAGAACCTGCTTCCAATAGAATGGTGGAAAGTCAATGCTAAGATTACTGTGTCTTACTAGAGCTAGAGGCTGCTAAAAGATTTTGGGAATTTGGGGCAGGATCTTCTGCTCACCAAACCCTCGTATAATCTCAACAGTAGGATTGCAGAGTGGTTCAGAGTACAATCCTCTATGTTTCAAGCAAAGTTCATAAGCAAGAAGCCTGCAAAATCAGTATTCTTAACTTCAGGAGGTTAGACCTTCTGTTGTCTGTCTTTCAAAGGTTTCAGGACTAGATGAGAGTCTGTGGTCCATGTAACTGCAATGGAAATAACGTTCCATACTTATTTTTTTAATCTTATTCGCAACAGCAGGTAAAATAGACAATCTTCAAGCACATGTACACAGGATAGGCACTCTGTTAGTGAGATATCACAGACCATGCATCAGATGCAGTGGCAACAGTTATAACAATATTGAACAAAGTGCAGTGAAATTAACCCACAGGAAAAAAAAAAAAAAAAAAGATCCTTCATTGCAATCTATTATCTTGTTCAGTAATCTATCAAAGGAAGGAGCACTTACACCATTTGAAAGTACACTGGCCATTTTTCTTCCTATATGGGATCAATATATAAAAAAATAGCTACCTTACAGTTAGAAAATGGGTTTTAGACAACAGAGCTGAAGCTTGAAAGTTGGGTTGTTGATACAGCAAGTGTCAAGATTCCTTTAACCCACAGATACACTAAAAATTGCACAGATCTGGAGAAAATATTAAGAGGAGAGAAAATCTCTATAAAAGTGAATTTTTTCTCTTCTATTGGATCCCTTTGGCAACAGAGCTTCACTTTGTGAGTGGTGCTTGTGGCTGGGTAAGGAGCTGTTTCCTGCAGGATTTCTTCTTGAAAGGCTGAACTTTCCCTGTGGGAAATTTTTGTACAGGCAGTAAATGCTTTGCAGACCATTGTACACTAGCTTGCCATATTCTTCCCTCTTCCTAACTAACTGAGATAAAAAGGTATCTGTGGTATTTTGACAAAAGCTCTTGCAACCCTTTTTCTCCCTCTACAGCAAATGTTAGGAATTTTTTCACCTTTACACCTTCACTTATGATGTGGTGCTCCATTATGTTTTCAGTAAAAGTGTATACACAACAGGCAGTCTCAGGTGAAACCTACTGTCTGAACCTTGAAATGAAGGGGTGGGGAGAAGGAAAAAGAACATGGGAATACATGTTTGGCTCAGAAAACCTGATCCTTTATGAAAATAAAACAGAAATTATGAACGCATTGAGAAGACTGACAAAAAACAGTTCTTTGGACTTGGCCACAAACAAACTTTAAAATACTGTAAAATTAATTTTTTAATATAAACAATATATGTAATTCTATACGTTAGATATATACATACCCAGTGGTGAAAAATGCACATTCAGATATGAAAGCCAGTCTCTTTAATTTTAATAGATCAGACTTGGAAGCTCTTACACCTCCTCTGAGGGAGAGTCAAGCTAAGAAGCCCGTGATACCCTTGGTAGAATCAGAGTCCATGGTGCAGGATCCAGGCTCAGCATCCTGTAGTGGGGCAGCAGCCTCCCCACCATGCACCCTCCCCTCTGAGCTTGCCTTCCAACCCCGTGCTTGTCAAGCAGTAGTCAGAGATCAACAATTGTGCACAAAACCCCAAATGTTTGTTGCATGTGCAGGTATTTCGAGACATAGCATGGAAAATTTCCCCTTATTTTGCACTAATTAAAACTCTTGCTTAGCAAGTGCTTGTTTGCAATCCTGACATTTCTTTGCTTTTCATTAATGCAAAATAGTAAGAACCAAGCTTGTGCGCTTTTGACACGTTTCATGTAGGAAGTCAGAGCACTTTGCAAATATTAATTAATCTAACACCCCATTTATTGATCAGAAGCCCTTAAATGGTCTCAAGTTACAAATGGTGCTGTACTGTCAATGCAGCTTGTGTTGGTGATCTCAGCCAGTGCACTTGGGATTAATCATTCTGTTCCAAACAGGTCATGCCACATTATTTGTTCTAATATATGTTTGACAGAGATGACATAACTTAATATTATTAATTATTTTAAGTGGCTTCAGACTTCCTATGTAGAAGAAGCTTCCTTGCAGATTATTGTTGGTTTTATCTTTTTAATAATGAAATTACATTAAGAAATTGAGGGTACGAATTATTTCTCATATATAAATTGTATTTTAACATGTGAGAAAGAAGTTGTATAAATTTCTGACGAGTTACTGTAGAATTAAGCACATCAGACTTTTTCCCAGATTAGTCTCAAAGCAGTGAGGTTAACAGCCTAATCCAATAGTCACTGCTTTTGATGATATCCTTTTATACTGGCTTCAGTCAGATCAGGATGGGATCTGGTGCGGTATATCCTCTTTTCAGCAAACCAGTTGTTAACACGTACTTAAACTGTGTTGCTTTAGAGCGCATCTGAAGAGAGATTACCTTGAGAGTATGCCTAAAGTTCAATATGTGCTCAAGTACTTTGGTGAACTTTAGCAGTTCAGTTTAGAATTTAAAAGATTTTGACAGAAATCCAGGAATTACAAGGATTTGGTCAAGAAATTAGCTGTGTTTGAGAGATGGCCCTTTCATGTAACAAGCACAAGTCAATAAAAAATAAAACACTGATTTTTTTTTAGAATGTGGCACCAAGAGGAGGAAAATCGTTTGTGATGGTCAAAGAATAATCCTTAATCTAGAGCATAAAACAAGGCTTTCAGTCTCCTTTTGCACAGAGGTATCTGAATAAGGTATGGAGGTGTTACGGATAGTGAAAAAGACACAAACAGGAAAGCTGAAGCTGAAAATCTTGTTTCAATAAAATTACTGTGCAGACTGCCTCCTAGTCTTGAAGGTGAAAAGTGGCCTTTCTGTCTTTTTGTCAGACTTGGAAATGTCATGGAATTCTGTACTTCTGCTCTGTAGCATCCATGCTCCGTGCCACGGAGAGTGAGCCAGGACTCCAGCACAGAGGCTGCTTTGAGGCACCCCATTGCGTAGGTATGCTCTGGCGGGCTCGAAGTCTCTCACAAAATGCCAAATCACCGATTCAGAAAGGAGGAAATTCCCCCCAGATCCTCAACCGCAGGGCAATCCCAGACTGCAGGACTGGGGGGCCCTTCGCGTAGTGCCCTGCTTTGATCAGCTCCACGTGCAGGGGACCTACAGCCATCCTTGCTGCAGTGTCCAGGCTCTGTAGCCTAGTCAGAGAACTTCCCTGAGTGGTGGGAGATGTCGGTCTGAAAGCTCTAACTGAGGAAGTGTTGAATCAAATGTGTCTGTTTCCTGAGACAATGAGTTATTTAAAAAACATGTAAGTGCTTCTTCTTGTGGAAGTTTTGAGACTGTGAGTCCTGGTTAAATCCTGAACATGAGAGAGGTGGGTATTTCAGATACTTCTTAGAATCACAGAATGGCCTAGGCCAGAAGGGACCTTAAAGATCATTTTAATCCAACCTCCCTGCCATGGGCAGGGACGCCTCTCAACTAGATCAGGCAACACATGAGGACCTAACAGGAATTGAACCCGCGACCTTTGGTGCTTCAGCACCACGTTCAACCGAGTGAGCTAAACCAGCCCTCAAGAACTCAGTGGTTTTTAATGCACAGGTAATTCCATGTTCAGTGTATGACATTTCCTGATAATCATTTGGGATATTTAATGTAGACTTTCGGGAGTGCAATCCTGGGTACGTATTTGTTGCTTGCAGATGCTTAAATAATTTTTTAGATCTAAGTGCCCAAATTAGCTTGCTTAACATGGCAAGTCAAGTTCAACTTCATATTCCAAAAGTTTAAGAGAAAAAGGTCAACAAAACTGACTGTTAGAATAAGTGGAAGAAAAAGTAGAAAACTGCCTATTGGGTAGTTGGGCAGTAGAAAAATAATTCTTTCCTGAAGGAACTGAAACCATTTTATAAAAGTGCTCTGATGTGTCTTCGAAATTCTATTTCACATAGAGATAGCAATCTTGATTCTCAGCTGGTATAACCTGTCAGGGATACACTGAAGCCAATTTCCTCCAGCTTCTGATGTTGTCCAGAGTTATCATCTACTACTGTCCTTACTATTATCATCCACTATCACCTATACTGGCATCAGGACGAAATGTACATGTCGACGTATAACTCTGTGTTTGCCAAAGACACAGAACTGTGCTAACATAGAAGAGAAAAATAGCTGCTACAGAATAAAATGAATACTGATGGATGAAGAATCCTGTATACATGATAATGCACTGGTTACTTCTCAGTTTCTATTTTTATTTATTTATTTAAGAGGTGTTTTCTTCAGACTGGCTGATAGCTATATTAGCTTCATTTATAGACTTTTTCCAATGCAATACAAAAGGATGTTCCCTCCTAGTGAAGGCAGATGTTGTAGCAACATACCTGCTGTACTGCTCCGGATGCATGCAGGGAGGATAAAATGCATGATGCAGCCAGGCAAATGGTGGTTAAGTGTGATCATTGCGCTGTTCTTTGGCAACAAAAAATGCTATGCTTTTCCTCCTTCACAAATCTGAAAGTTTGCAGCCGGTCAGGCATAATGCCAATGTGGACAAGTCATGTGGACAAGTGATCGAAGTTTATTTTGCAACATTTTGTCAACAGTCTTGTAGAGCCTCATGTGTCTCAAAGAGATTTGTATGGTGTCTTCCTCTTGTAGAACATTGTGTGTGTGTGTGTGTGCGCGCGCATGCCTATTCTCCTGAGGGAGTTTAAAAGACTTCTACATGTGGATGTTAATCCAATGATGCCAGTCTGCAAGAACGCAGGTCTGGAGATGTGGAGTGCGATGGCACTGTCCACATGACTTCTGCCCGAGGGGAGAGATTCCAGTAATTTTCGCTGCTGTTATGGGAAATGCTATATGTAATTCCAGTTTTGACAGGTTTTTCTGTAATTGGTACTTGGCTTTTGGGCACACCTTTTGCTGGAACAACACACTGCCCCTCAGGCTGTGGAGCTGACAGTCTGCAACAGTGCTGCTTCCTCTGCTTCCGCTCGGCATGGCAACCAGGTGGGAAACCAACCTGGTTAAAAAAAAATAGAATCTCACTCCAGCATGAAAGGTCCGTATTTTTTTTTTTTCAGTTGGAATCAGCACAGGAATCTTCAAACAGCTGTAGAAATGCTTGTGGCAGCATAGTGATGGGAGAGTCACGGGACTGGGAGCAAGTGGTTGGGGAGGAAGAGGTGGCAGCTTCTTGAGGTGACTCAGCCCATGCAGACTTGCCCCCTGTAGTGTAAGGGGATGTGCTTGCACCACCATTGCTCTGACTGAGCTTTGTGCTCAACTGAGCAGATTTAAATAACTGTGTAAGGCACGGGACAAAGGAGAATTTAACCTTTTCTGGTGACCATAAGCTGTGAAATACACCAGTGCCACTGGCATACTGGAGCTGCTGGTGTTTTAAAATGGCTGTTTCACGACTGCATGAGCAAGCAGGCAGTTTGAGATAATTTTTGAAAGACGTATAAGCAGACAAACTCCAGAATTTGAAAGGAATTTGCCTCAAATAGATCTGACCTGAAGATGGGTAGAAATCTGAGCTGTACCTGTCAACTGTAGTTCAGCTTTAGCTCCACAGGTACCTGCAGTCCTGCTCATTCTGGCATTAAATAATCACATTTCCTACACCTGTGATACAAGAGCAAGATGTGTATAAGTAGTTCTTTAGTGTGATCTGACTCTTTAAAACAAAAGTTATAACTAGGAAAGGATTACTTGGCGCTGAAAGTTTGATTCTTAAAATCACCTCTTTTCAAAAATTCTGACATCAGAATATGATTAACTGTGCTATTCCTGTCGTACCTTATTTCAGGAAGTCCACAGCAGTGCCATGGAAGAAGGAGAGTATTATTTGACATAGCATGCAAATTTAATTTTAAGATGTGTGTTGACAGCCTATGTTACTTGTTCTGTCATAATAAAGCAAAATTATTAAGTTTGGAAAACCTCAAATACTCTTTTTACTTGATCTTTAGAGCTGCTGAAAATACATTTACAGTCAGAAATCCACCTTCTTTGCTTGTGCTGAGATAGTAGAGACTTACCAGCCTTCTAGTTCTGTCCTAGTGTATCCACGGCTACCAGGTGGATATTTTGTCTGTTTGTTAACATATGGTTAGACCTTGAAGTCCACAGAAGCTATCTATTGCAGCACAATTCTCCCTACCGTCAAAACATATTTTTTTTTTTCTGAATAGGACTGATTAAACGTGTCAGAAATTAGATCTGTATTTGTTTAGTGCCAACAGTGTATTCAGTACTGTCAAGTACGTAATTGTTTCTATCTTGGGCATTTAAAATGGTTTATATACTCTAGCGTCTACTGACAAATCACTCTATATTTTTTGATGAAAGACTTTCAGATTTTCAGTAGAGTCATAGTAATAATCATAATTTAGGGATGGGATTTGAAAACCTTTTTGAAGAGGTGATAATTTTTTTTCCTTTTTTTTTTTTTTATCTTGTCCTACAGTGAAACTACATGTGGAATTTCCTTTTTCTAATTGAGGAATTAAATTATTGCAAAGACAAGGAAGTGCAACCTGAAATTCAGGACCTACTGAATAACAAAAAAACTCCCTATGGAAATGGGGCTCAGAACTTAAATTATAAACCTATGCATTCATTTCCTATGAAGTTCACTTATTGAAGGATATAAGACACTGTGCTGCTAAGGATTTAAATAAAATAATACACTAGAAAAATAAGATCCTTGATGCAGTGAAGAAGTATATGACCTCCTCACCACCTTTTAGGTAGTGAGGAGGTTCATCAGCACAGCTCTGAGGCAGCCCCGGGGCAGATTTCCTTGGCTTCTGAGACATAGGTTGTGGTCTCCAGAACTGCAGAGGTTGACAAGATCTGCCACCTTGTCTGGTGCCCCTCCCCTTTCCGTTAGTGACACCTATATCTCAGGGCTTCACTCCACCAAGCTCTGCCTCTCAGGGGATGGAGCTGGGAGGCCAGAAGGGCAGATGCAGTGAAGAACTGAGTACCTCACCCTCAGGATGCAAAAAAGACAGAAGCAGATCCACTTTGGACCCAACTTATGAGTTGGCCCTACTTTGAGCAGAAGATTAGACAAGATGACATGCACAAGCCCCTTCCAAACTAGGTTGTGTAAGACTTTGTATTTTTATGAAAAAAAACCCCAACTTCTTTGCAGCATGATTAATTTGAAAAGCATGAGCAATTTTTCATGTAGCATCTATTTATAGTCATATAGTCTATTTATAGTCATATTTATAGTCAACATTTAAAATAATTTCCAGAACATTTCTACTGCTCAGTTCTTCAGCCTTGGATTAATGGCAAATATTTCTCCTTTGGCTTTGATTCTGAAAACCTTCTTATTGTACTGATGTATGGAAAACAGCTCATGATGTCTGAGTAAAATGGAATGTATATGTCCTTAAACAAGACCATGGTGCTTCTAAGTAAGTCACCCGTGTAATTTTAGAGCCACATTTTCTGAAATGCCATTAGCACAATATATGTAACCAATAAAGACTGAAGTGCAAAAATTTATGAATTAATTGTTTCAAGCAACCACTAGGACTAACATTAAATAGGTGATTCCCCGATAGCAGAGATACAGCAAATACCCGGTAACAAATATATAGTGGTAACAAGCGCATGACAAATAATCAAAGAAGTTAAATTGTTTGCAAAATAACAGTATATTTAATGAACCAATCAAGTCCAAAGCCAAAAAGAATTTGTTCAGTTTGTCCTTTGAATTGTAGTTTAATAATAGAGACAAAAACGACTGAGCAGGGGAAATAAACCTCTCAGTCAAATTGTGATACCTTTACTTTCAAAAAAGCAGTTTATTTCAAAAACAGTTCTATTCATTTGGTATTACAGACAGAAGAGTATCACAGTTAAGTTTTGAGGTTGTAAGTGAAGACCCGAGGCAAGGTTAGTTTTAGTATCACATTTTTTTCAATTGATAAGTCAGAAATAGCCTTCTCTCAAAAGAAACATTGAGGAGAGCAGGATGTTAAGTTTTATTGTGTATCCTGTTTTTTAGTCAGCTCCGTACTGCTTTTGAAAACTTTCAGAGTCTTCTGCAGGCTTTGTGTGAGCAGAAAATAGTCACAGACAGATATTCTTTTGCTTGCTGAAAATTAGTATCAAGTACTTCTACAATACAGTCTAGACAGGAAATTGCCTTGTCCTTCAGCAGAAAATTGATAAGGTAATTCATTACATCAGTCATCTAAGACACTCCATCCTTTGACAATTTGTTTTCTGTGGCTCTGATAAAGGTAAGATCTATAGGTCTTCTTTTCTAAGTACATGAATCATCTTAGGCTGGACATTTCACACACATTTTCTTAGGACAGCAATTCTTCTCTAGGGCTAAGTAAACTGAAAGAAAACATTAAACTTACCTGATGTTTATCTGTAGGGTGCTCAGGATACAGGACAGAATAAGCCTCCTACAAAGAACTTTTGGTACTTCTATTCCTCTTCAGCTCCCAATCTATGGGTTTTGTTCATGTCTGAAATGTTTGCACTCCCCCAAGAGAATACTTTTGGTACAACCTGAATCTCCCTGAGGTATTTTCTTTTCATTGTTATCTATCGGTTTTCATTTAAGTGTGTAGATCACAGCATTTACTTTTAACTCTGTAGATCGACTCAGAAAAATCTTGCTCACATGACACATTCTTCTTCTGATGCATTGGTGTTTGCGTGTTAATCACGATTATCTGACTTTTAGCATCCACAGTCAGCATGTGACATAGGTGAACCTAAAAATGTGCCCCAGGGATTCCAGCCAACAGAAAAAAATAAGTCAGAGAGTAAAGAAATGCAGCAGTTTACACCAAATTATGACCAGGGAGAATTCAGAGGGCAGGAAAGCAGGAACAGAATAATAAATGAGCTGAATGTGAGTATATGACGTGGTAAAAAGGAAAGAAATTAATAAATCAGTCTTTAAAAAGAAGTGAAGAAAAGAAAGGCAATAACACTTAAAAATTATTTTTAGAAAAAAACGATTCACAAAGGGGTTTTGTCCTTTTTTTCCCCTGAAACATGAAGTTTTATGGTTTCGATTTGGACGGAAAACGATTTTTTGAATGCTGAAAATTCTAAAGAGGTAAAGTATCCTTGAAAGAACTGACGCCACATCCAAGCAAGCAAAAGAGAAGAGAATGAATGTGAAAAGTGGCAAATTAAGCATAATGACACCACTCACAGGCCAACAATAAAAGTTTTAGGGACTATTTGTTAAAGGCTTAAAAACTAACAGCAAAGTTTCCCCCAAAGCCACCGGGAGCGAAGGAGCCTCCCTTGGAGTCATTAAGGCCAATTGACATATCAATGAGAGGCCAGGTTACCGCAGACAAGACCAAAGGGATTCTTGCATGTTTCCTCATTCTGGAAGATCTAAGTGATTCACTCTCCAGAAGTCATCTTTACGAGGAGGACGTATCAAGAGATCTGTCTTAAACTGAATGTCTGTGGAGGAGGTTATAGAACAAATTTACAAAATGAGCAGTAGTAAACTGCCAGGACCATATGGTATTTACCCAGGAGATCTAAAGGAAATTGAAGATGAAATAGCCGAACTGTTCTCTTCCTGAAAACTGTCTCTGTATTAAAGATATGGAAGGTCGTGACTATGACAATAAATTTTTACAAGCATCTCAGCTAGGGGTTCTGGGATTGCAGACCAGTTATTTCGATTTCCACACAATGCGGAAAAAATAATCCTAATTTACATGCAGAGTGATAAACTCTGTACTAGCTGCTTCCACACAGGAAAGACAAAAAAAACCTCTTGGATACCTAGCACATAATTCTCTGAAAATGTCACTTTTGTGTTCATCAAGTCAAAGAGCAACTAGAAAAGTAAGAGAAGTTTTAGGTGTTCCACTTGTTCTTCAGCATATGAGCCCCTTTGCAAAACATACGCCAAACCTTTTTCTTTCTTTTTATTTTTTTATTTGTTCTGATAAATATATTGCATCTATTTCCAAGCTACTTACTTTGCTATGTCCTTGGGTCACCACAGCAAGAACAATACTACCAATATAAGAGCAAGAAATTATGACTGAAGGAATAGAGAGCAAAACACCATGTCGAGCTATATCCACTTTTAAACGCTGTGTTATGTTTCTGGTCTTCCCTCTGATCTCTTGTCCCCAGAAGGGACAGGGCAGACCTAGAAAAGGTTCAAGGAAGGACAATAACAGTGATCAGAGAGATGAAATGGCTTCCATAAGGGGAACAACTAAATTATCTAGGACTGTTCAGCCAGGGAGAGACCATTTAATTTTGTACAGCTATCATGGCCTGGATGAGGTGAACAGTCAATGACTTTTTTCCTACAAAAGCTAATCAGAGCTCAAATGCTATTTTGGAGGAGCAGGTTCAAAATGAACAAAATTAGTTATACTGTGGAACTCTTTCTCACAGGATATTTTGATATTAGAGTAATATATAAAGTTATTTAGCTAGGAAAGTTAATGGAGAAAAAATCCAGCAGTTACTATATGCATAAAAATAATACCTCTCATTCAGGAATTTGCTGAACTACTAACCTTTGGAGTTTGAAAAAAGTGTTGTGGGGAAGTATTGGCATAGTCCAACTTCGTTTTCATGCTGTTACTGAGATATCTGTTATTTGCCACTGTCAAAGAAGTGTTGCAGTTTCTGGATGGACTTTTGCTCTTATACAGTAAGCTATACTTATAGGCCCTCATTTGCAAATAGATAACCCATACAAGGTTTTAAGTGATATCAAGATTAATTTCTGAAGTCCTTTATGCCCTAGTATGTGGGCATAGTCTGTCAGAACCTTCTGTTTCTCAGACATAAATGTGGCTAGATTTTAGGCATAAAGCGAATGGCATGGCTGCCACTAATATTTGGCCTCTCAAGAATGCAAACTATTTCATCGTATCTTGAGGAAAGGGAAAAAAGTGTTTGTCTGAAATACTAAATTATTGTTTTGTATTAATTGCACACAACATTGTGCCTCTGAAGTGATATGTAAAATTCAGTCAATCATCTTGAAGAGAAGATAGAGAAAAAAAAAAATTCCAAAATGTCCATAAGTAAAATCTGTGCCCAAGAATCATTCAAGCATTGATGAAAAATAAAAAGAAATAAAAAATTTCAAGTCTTTCCTGTAGTTTGATATATTTTTTTTCAACACACAACAAAATTATGTCTCCTTTAAGGCTTAGTATCTGTAGATGTTACACAGTTATGAATTCCAACAGAAAAGGGATTTATCAGTGCATATCTGTTTACAAATTAGAGCTGGAATTTTAAATTAGGAAGAGGTCATCATGTGTCTTAAGTATGGCCATTTTCCGTGCAGAGTTTCTGATGAGGGTAGCAGGAATAAAATATTTCTTCACAGTTTGCACTTTGCTGATGAGTATTTGACATTGATGCCAACCCTTGCTTTTTAAGGGTAGAAATGAATGCAAACTGCTACCTTCTGCTTGTTGCTTAAGACCTTACAGGAATTAGTGGCACACTTTTTGGCTTCTAGAATCAACATCCAACAAACAAAAAACCTTACATGAATGGAAAGTTAGCTAGCAACTCTAAACTGCTGTGAATCAAATGACTGGAGTCTGATCTCACTTTTTCTCCTTGGAGACAATCCGTATAAAAAAGAGTTGCATGGACCAGTAGGTAGGGTCCTATACATGCAGTTTAAAAATATATCATGAATGGAATATTTAGGCAGGAAACAAAGACAAGATTTCTTTCTCCAACCTTGGGTAAATCATAGAATCATAGAATGGTCTAGGCTGGAAGGGGCCTTAGAGATCATTTAATCCAACCTCTCAACTAGATCATGTAACACATGAGGACTGAACGGGAATTGAACCCGCGACCTTTGTAGTTTCAGCACCACCCTCAACCGAGTGAGCTAAACCGGCCCTCAAAACACTTATCTGTTTCTCTTTTTCTCTTGTTTTTTTGCCAGGTTTATGTTCATGCCAGCAGATGTACATTGCCAGCAATGTAACTCCCTCTCTGCACTTCAGAAATTCCTGATAACTGTCAGAACACGGGGGCTCTAAATTAATGTAACGATTGATATCGGTCTGGCTGGACCGAGCCATGCCCAGCCATGAGATAATAGAGAATTACAACTTTGTAGAGCATTGTAACATCAGAATTGGAAAGTTTGGAATCTTTCATTGTGGTTTGGGCACAACCCATGGCAATAAACGTCAGTGTGATAATGGGGAGAAAATTTTCATTTTTTGTTTGCTGGACATCATGTTTCCTGACTCTCAGAATTGACAAGCAGGTAGCCTTTGATTTTGAGACTGGGCTGGGTCCTTCCAGGCAGTTGAGAGTTCTGCTGGATTCAGTCAATTTCCAGAAGAGCCTCCTGAATCGAATTTGTGTCTTCTCTCTAATCACAGCCTGCACTCATGAGACTTACTAAAGAGAAAGAAAACAATAGCAACATCAGCTCTGTTTTGCTGGGAAAAATCACCTCTGTGAAGCAAGGGGTGAAGCTAGCAAAGCGAAATTCAGTGCACATTATTTATTTTCTTGCCAATTAATATCTGTGTAGCCCAAGAGAACTTAATTTCACAGCGATATTAGTTTGACTCATTTCATGACAACTGATTTTTCAAGTTGCTTTTAAAAGATGAAAAATTCTATGAAAGGTGCACAGCTCTGGCAACAAGCTAATAGGGAACAGCCTGCTACAGCCCAAAGTATATGAGCCCTCACATGCCAATCTAAGAGTCATTCCCTGTCGGTATGATTGGATTATTTCATTGGATTATTTCCCAGATGGGCATTAATGTGTTTGTAGGGCACATTCAGTTAAAGGGTCAATGTTTATTAAAGCTACAGATATTGCATTTGCTCCGAGCATGTAATTAAAACAGCAGGTTGCTCTCTGTTTTGCCTTTCATACAGTTGACTGTATCATAAAAGAGCTCTGGATGTTTTTGTCAAGAGCTTTAAAGTAGAATATATTGTAGGCTCCCTATACGAAATGAAATAGTTTTCTTCCATAAAGCTAAGATTTTCAAAGATTATGATTTATACTCTAGGCAGGGAAATTCCATATTCCCTCAAAGACCTCTGCCTTGGTTTATGGATTTGTTGTACCTTTTCCCCTCCAGAGTAGCCTGCTTCTGGTATTTAATTTTGGGGGAAATCTTCAGTGAAATAAATTCCTAATTAGATAATACTGTACATAGCCATTCTTGTGTAAAATCAAGATTATGACCATATTATGACTTTACCATACTCTTTAATGTGACAAATATTAGTAATATGCATTGTCTTACAATTGTCCATCCCTAAAATATCAATGGTGTCTATTTCCAGGAAGATAAAAAATTATTTTTTCTTACCTATACTGTCTTATCTGATTCTGTTCTGCACTTTATATTATATATTCTAAGATGATTTCAATTCAATGGTGAATGAACTTCCAGCTCTTATATATAATGTATTATGTATTATTGGGTATTGGAAATTAACTATTGAGATCAATCTTTTATCAGTAGTCTTAATAACAAAAAGCAAGAAAATACAGTAGTACCAGGTATTTAAATATGTTCATTGTTCCAATACACCATTTCTACAATAAAAAGTCAGTATTCAAAGGCTTTGTTTCCCTTATTCTGTCTTTAAAAGAAAGTCTCAGAGTCATATCCCCAGGTTCAGCCAAGAAGAAATCTGCAGGCCTGAAAAATGAAGGTAAAAAGACTTGTTGGTTTTCAAAGTAACCTTTTGACCATATGTCATTAAGAGGCTAGATCTCTTCTAAGAGCCTCTTCCAATTGTACTGGCTTAGCACTATTCCAGAAGCTTACCATGTTCAATCACCCTAAAAGAATCCTAATCAGGCCTTAGGCTAAAATGTTGCTTTGACAGAAAGCTGGACAGCAACTAAGATGTTGCATTTGCTTCAGCTGATGGCCTTGTCAAATAACCACATTTCCAACTTCTGGAGTTAAAATAGGAGCATAGGACTTCTTCAGAACCTGTAATCCAACCCTTCCCTCTTTGAGATCTTTGGCCTTAACAGCTCTCAAAACTCCTGCCATTCGTGTCCTTTCATCCTGTTTGGTGCTGCTCCAGGGCTCTGAAAGTACTGTACTCCTGATGTCATTGATGCATTACAAACAGGCCTGGAGTACTCCGTATGGCTATGTTATGGCAAGATTGATAATAACACCTCCATGATGTTGATTTTGTTTTTCGTTCGGGTGACTAACAGAGACTGAGAGCATAAGAAGGCATGACACTTAACTGATTTGAATTGGTATTTTAGGGTCTGATCACCTCACACATTTCATGTACACAGCCACTGTGAAATGTAAACTCTCAAGCTCAGATTTGGTTTACCAAACCAGATACATTTTATTTGGTAGTAACTTGTCTTGTTTTCTACGACTTCTCTTCCTAGAAGATTAAGGTTGGGCCCACAATAGCAAGATGTGTGACTGATATGATTAGAAAGATGATAGGAACTTTTTACTTTTTTTTTTTTTTTAATTTTAATCCACATGACCACCTCTATTAACGAGCCTATGAGTTTAGTTACCTGAAAGAGAGCTGCCCATTCAATATTTCCCTTGCCTTGGCTGCTACACCAGGTTAAGCACAGCCTGTGAAGATTCAGGGAAGTTGTTACTCTCCTGCAAGCTGCTGAAAACACACAGAGGAGAGTTGCTTGTGATGTGCAAGTGAGAAGGGCAGGGACTAACAGCACAAGCACAGAATGTGGGGATACCCAGGAGAAACAGTGAGGAGACGTCTCACTGGGCCCTAACTGATGGAAAAGTCTTTTTCTGGGGAGCAAGGGGAGACAGTGGCATTTGTTGTAACCCAGTAAGTCCCTGATTTGCAGGACTGAGGGTGAGACTGAAGGAAGGGGTCTGCCCAGTAGTGATATCTGAAGCAGAGGAGAAATTTGTCTATAAATCATCTGTTTCTGATCTACTTCAGCCGAGAATCATAGAATGCGTATGCTTCTTTAAGTTCCTGTGCTCCAATAAGAGAGCTTTCAGAAACCAGTGCTCCAGGAGTTCTGGGACTATTCATAAAAAAGGTTGACCCACCTTTAAAATTTGACCCATTTCAAATTCCCATCACATCATTCTTAATAAAACTTTCTCTTGAAGTGTAATTAGCAAGTCTGTACCAATGAGATTAGTGTTGTCTAATAAAACTGATAACTTAATGCCTGCTCTGTGTTCCCATCTGATGCCTCAGCTGGCAAGACATTCCTCCTGTAGCCATCACTCCCAGGATTAGTTAACAGCTGATTAAATCTCAGGAAAGCCCTTGTATCCTATGGATTGGGTGCTAGCCATGCTCCCCGCAAGCAGGTGTGGGGGCAGATATTTTCTGCTGATGGCGGGTTATGCCTTTGCAGATTGTCATGAGTAGTAGCACCAGAGAGGCAAGCCACAGATGGCAACAGGGGGATGCAGCTGTCTGCACGAGGCTTAGTATCCCTGAAGCAGCTGCGCTGGGAATTTGGTAGATGTAGCATGGCTTATGTGTGCTGAGTGCTCTCCTTTAATCCTTCTGCCTTCACCTTATTTTTGCTCATTACACTATTATTACAAATTATGATCATTGCTAAAGCACTAGCAATATGGTAACCTGTTGACACAGCCCTTTGTCCTGTGTTCTCTGGATTCCTGGCCTAAGGTAGAATACACTGCAGACTTTGCTAATTATTATTTTTATTGTCTTTTTTTTGTGTTATCGCTTTGCTTTTCGACTTTGGGGAGAAATAAGTTTATGGATGTCAAGAGTCTTGTGTAGGAAGAGAAAATAGCATTTTAAATGGCAGACAATGACACAAGAACAGGATGCAAGACTTAATTATTGAACTCAGCCCCTTTTGAATCTATCCCCAGAAGATGAACTGGTGGAATACTTAAATTTCAGCTATTATTTAAATTGCGTTCAATTTTACACAGAGTGAAATTGAGATTAACATCATACCTTTCAATTTCTTTTCCACCATGTTCTGTTTTTCTTCCTCTGCTTTGTTTCTCCAGTAACTTCTAAGTTCTTTCCTCCAGATCCTTATTCTATCCTGTTTGCAATTGCATTTATTTATTTGATTAGTTATTAATAAATCCTTTATCCCTTCTCATTCTGTTTTATCATTAGGCTTTAGCATTGAAACAGAAAATGTACAGTAAAACTCCTCTTGATGTTGGAGTAAATCTTTTTCTCTGAAGCATCCATGCAGAATTTGGATTAATGCTCATGTTACACCCAAAGGCAGCCTGATCTCCTGCTGATGTATTATTACACACTCTCGGAAGAGGACTGGATCTTGCTCCTACACATTCCTGATTCTGGGGCAACTGATGGGCTAATTAGGTCCCTATTACTATGTGAAGTAGCTCAGAAGGATACTTTAATTTGTATCATGGTACAAACTGCCATTTTATGTGTTGTGTCACCCGAGGACCAGCAGAGGTACACTACAGTGACATCTTTGTCATTTTTTCCCAACTCCTGACTGCCTGGAGTTTGCTAGCAGGCACCTAAGTGGACATCAACATTTCCAGGCTGGGAATTCCACAGGGATATTAGCTTTGGTTCTGGTTTAAGGTGCAAAAAGACCCTCTGTGGTGGTCATTGTAAGACAGCTTTTCCCACTTTAAGATCTTGTTGCACAGGCTGTGGGGCTGCAAAGCAATAAATGTCTAGAAGCATTCCATGTCTCTGAATCAATGCCGTAGGAGAGGTGAGGAAGAGGAAGAGATAAGGATGCACAGAGAAACAGAATTTGCTTAAAAAATTATTTATTTAACATTTTTCAAATTCCTTTGGGAAACATAAAACATAGAGATAGTTCCAGAGAAATGAGAAGGATTTTATTTTAAATGTTTTGAATTAATGAGAGGTTTGGAGAAGTGAAAGAAATAAAAACTGTTCACACACAGAATACACCAACTTGCATCAACTAGAGAAGCTTGAATTACTGCTTGCACAAAGCCACAGAAAATGTTTACAGGCGATGTTATTCTTATATCAGATGATTTCCCCCATCTTGCCTTCCCCTCTTCTCCTTCTGAGATTTTTCTTCTCTATGATCTTTCTTTCCCTTTTTACTTGCTCTCAACTCTTCACTTTTTGCTAGCTCCCAGTTTTCATCTTCCAGTCCCTCACCACACTTTTTCTCCCTCTCTTCCCTTTTGCCTTTTGTGTTGCATTTGCTTTCTCTTTAATTTCTCTCCCATGTGCCTTTTTTTCTTTCATATCACTTGCTGCGTCCCTCTAAATATAATTATTTAGCTACTTCATTTCCTTGAATCTCTTTATATTTCTGTCTTAAAAGACGAGAAAAGTTAAATAGGAAAGGCAGCTTTCAATTAAATATTTATGCTGCATAATGGGCTGCTTGCTGTGTTATGTACCTTCATGCAATCCTGGCACAAACTGTCAGAGGAGATAAAATGAAGGATGAAGGAGAGAAAAAAGAACTGTAGACTGTCAAGGTCACCATGAAAGCATGGTGTAGTGAAGAGTATTAACCTAGAACTTCCTTGGGTTTCCCTTCTGGGTTTATCTGTGCTTTGATTATTGGTTTTGAAACTGTGAAATGAAGATCTGGGAATTTCCTTCTCTCAGAGAGGCAGTCTGAAGACAAATATGCTGAAGTTTGAGGGGTGACCACATAAAAAAGTAATGACACCATAGAAGAATGAAAAATAGCCAACTTCAGAGTTACAATAGCTTGACAAATACTTAAGTAGCGGACAAAAATACTTAAGTGGTTTTCAAAACTGTGTTTTTTCAAATTCATTACCAGCTACTACAAAACACAATAAATTTTCCAACATTTTATTTCCCATGAGAGCTCTTGGGACAACTGAATCTCAGTACACTCTCAAAATATTTTTTCAGATATATTTTCTATTCGGTTCAATATTGGAAGAGAAGTATTTTCTACGACCAATATGTCATCCATATAATTAATCATAATGCAGAAGAACTGGATAAATGATTTCTAGAAATCATCTATCAGTTTTTAAAATGTTGTAGTTCTTAAGAGAAATACTGGAAATTGAAACTTGATTTAATGAAGCATTTGCAGGACATCTTCCATTTTTGTACGACTGCATTTTCAGAGTAACCAGTTAATGCAAAGTGAATTTTGTACACGTAGTTCAGAATTCACTTCACAAAATAAAAAGGCAGTGAATAATCAAGGATGAAGAGATAATGAAACTGTTAGCCTCAAGAACTTCTTTTGATAGCTCTTCTGACACCTCTCTAACATTTTAGTAACATGGACAGCGAAAACATTTATCTCACTGCTGGAAAAAGAGAAAAGATTTGATTATGTGGAAAAGAACCTCTGGTCATGAAGTGACTAAGTTTTGGTGTAAACATAAATTAAGCACTGTTAATGGACTATAGATGTTAAAGCCTTGATCCACTGAAGTCAACAATTATACTCCCACTGAGTCAGTGGGAGTAAGGTTTTCACTCTAACTTTAGATTTAAGCTTCTGAAAGCCTTCATAAATAAACACTTGAAGTTCCTCAGTTTACCTGCAAGAGATACATCAGTTGAGCCTATATTTTAATTTTACAGTAGTTTGATTGATTTAAAATCTGCATAACTACTGCCAAAACAAGGAATTCAGGGTTTGGTCTTGACACTGCAATCCTTATAAAACGGGAGAAGCATTTTGGGCAATGCCTGTGATATTCTTCCTGAAAGGAAATAGGTTCCTTTACTCATACTTTTGCTGGCTCAAAAAAATACAGCAGGAATTTGAAAATATTTTATTTCAGCACACAATTTGTTCCTCAGCATTTTCTTCATGTTCACTACTGTTTGTTGTTTACTTTCAGAACTGATTTTGACAGAGCACCTCCATGTTGCAACAAATAATCCAGGAATGGTCAAAATAATAGATTATTATTTAGTCAGTCTTTAACTTTTTTAGCTTCAGTGATTCTAATGATTGGTAGTATAAATTTAGTGACAAAAATTCCCAACAGTCATTATGCATTAGCTGGTTTGTAACTGATAGTAATATCACCTTTCTAGATTCTCTGAATACATTCTATAGATAGTATTTTACTGTCCACTATAGACAATTGCAAATATTTTATGTACATTATTAACAGAACTTTGTCATTGGAAAGTATTCAGAAATAAGTCTAAATCTAAAACCACGCAATTGTGTGTTTTAGGAGATCAAATCCAATGAGTCAGCCTTATATAAAAAATATTTAATTTTTTCTTTATCATGTGCTGAGCACCACATCCAGGCTGAGACTCCAGGTTGTGAAGAGTATCTCTGCCTTTCTGAGTCAGAAGGTTCATTTAGTCTTGACCCCACAAGATAGTTTCTCAGGAAGATGTCTGGCCTTGGCTTTAAAGGGAAGCTGCCATAGCTTTTGTGTCCCACAACAATGGCATACTTCAAAATTGCTGAGTGCTGGCCACAAGAAAAGAATCTTGAACCATGTTTTTTCTCTTTATCTAGTGGCTTCTGCTAAGTTACTTATCAAGGCCTTGCACTTGGATGACTTTCCTTTCGCTTTTGTGTTTAGAGTTGTGTTTACTTGTTAATCGAAGCCCTTGCTATTCCCTGAGGTTAACTGAGATTATGTAAATGATTAAATAAGGACAATAATTGTATATGTCTTATAAAACATCAATCATCTCCCCTTGTAGGAAAGAGCTTGCCATAAGTGAGAGAGCATGATTGTGTGGGGGAGGAAATAACCACCTTCGGCTTGAAAGGAATAGACATTGGCTTCTTGAAAAGGCTGAGAGGAGGAAGTCTAACTAAAGACAGTTTCGAATCACACTGATGAGCCAAGGAATTCGTAAAACTAAGTGCTCCTGAAGTGTTTATCCTGTTTCCAAGCTTTCCTCAAGAGTTAATGCACTGAGGCAATTCCAAGAATTTCTGTAGAGACAAAATACATTAAATAAAAGTAGGAGATGGGGGAGAATGGTGGATGGTTTCTGGAGACTTTTTCAGTAAAGCAGATGAAAGAATTTTTAAACAATTCTTTGGACAACCTTCCTTTGTCCTTAGAGATTTATATAGGATAAATAGGGCAAATACTGCTCCTGCATATTTGTTTATCTGCGAACCTTCTCCACAAGAAAAGTAGATTTCATTGACATCATGCAAGTAATAATATCCTTCTGACTGTGTCATAGGGGTAATGACAAGCTTTCAAGTACTTCAATGAGTAATGTATTTTTGACTTTCTACAAAAAGAAAAAAAAGACTCCTTAAAAATACATACCTCCTATTTGTCACAGCACAAATCTCAGCATCAATAAATTAAACTCTTGTGGATTTGAGTACAGAATTTGACCAAAGAAGTAACAGAAGTTCTAAGACATGAGTTATTTTCTCAGTTTTCTTAATAATCTTGAAATTACACAATTAATTTGTTTAAAAAAACCTTCTCATTCCTACACCACACACAACAAGCTTACATTAAGAGACAGAGAAAGGAATAGAGTGACATGCAAGGCTTATCAGAACTCCTCTCTTAAGCTTAATTACAAGTTTTTTTGTCATTCGGCAAATTAGCCTTGAGAGGTCACTGTTGCTCACACAGGACAGAAGCACTAATACAAAGATACTATGTAGAAAAATAGTTTAGTTAAGCGGTTACTACTTGGCTTTTTTTGCTCTATAATCTGGTCTGATATTGACATGCAAAGACTTTCATATGATGCAGTAGAAAGTTGTGTGAAATTGTTCATAATGAAAAGGTAAATTTTCTTCATTCTGATCATTACTTTAATTACCTAACATAACAGAGATTTAGTACAATGAAATTATATGTATTCATTAGAGCGCTCTGATTAGATTCCTTCTTGTCACGATGTTTTATTGCTGATGTGAAATACATTGCCACATTGATCTTTTTATTAAGCCAACCTCTTTTAAAGCTAAAGATCCATCAAGTCATAGAGGAAGTTAACTGTGTGGTTGTTTATTGAACTTGATTTACTTCATTAAGGTTTTAATATCATCGGATAAAATACAAAGATCAAAGAAATTTCCTGCCTAAGAGGGAAAGTGAACTGCACAGTAACTTTTTCATGCTACCAGTGTGAATTCTTGTAACCCAACCAATAGAATAACTGCATTGCAGAGGCATGAATCTTAGGAATTAGACTTGCAGAAATGCTGCAGTCATCGGCTACAGCTTCTTTCAGAACAAATTCCCTTTTCCATGACTGTGAGCTGTGAAAATGCCCATTTTACTCTGATTGCTTTCCCGTCTGAACTCATGATAAAAGCAGGCTTTCAAAGCTGCTCTAAACTGTGTTTTCTTTTTGCCTACTCATTTTAAAAACAAGTAATAGAACTTGTCTTCGACAAAAAATGAAATTCATTGTTTTGTTCTTTCACATGTTGAATCACGATTCTGCCAATACTGTGAAATTGTATTATTTTATTTGTTTGCAATGACAGCTCTCTCAAACTCTACCATATCCTGTAAGCTAGATTTGGTAGCTTTGAGACTGAAGAGTACCTAACCCTGTGAAAAATTCTGGTTAAACTGGTGGAATCATTTGCAGCATCTATTTTAAGATGTGCATGTCATGTATGAACAAAACTATATAGGATTAGTTTAAAATTATTTTCATGCTAAACCGTCTCCAACAACTTCTTTCATCCCAACATCTTAAATAGCGGTAATTTTGTAATTTTTGGCTAGAAATGTTTTTCTTCCTCAATTTTCTTAGAGCCACGTACTTTTAAAGGGTTTTAAAGCCCTGATCCTGAAAATATTTAAGCATATGCTTAATTTTACCTAGTGACAAAGTTGCTTATATATTGACTAACAGGGTAAAAGCATTTAAAAGGTTTTGGCCCTATTTGGCTTTCAGGAAATCTGTCTATACTCCTCCAAATACTTCAAGCAGTCCTTTTATTGAACAAATTACACCTGCAAGGCTACAAAGGAAACCTAAAATGAAAACAGAGATATCTGCACATTTCTCTAAGAAGGATAGTTTTTTCCATTTAAGTTTTAAATGGAAGAGAGAAGGAAGAAGAAAAGTCATAGCAGCACCTGTTACACTGCCTGTTAAACCCATCAACAGGGCAAAATGCGGTATGAACATGGCCATCAGCAGAGTTAACAGGAGAAATGAGCATCTTACACCCAGAGCAAATAGTGGAGATCTGTAATGGGAACAGTCGCCTCTAGAAAAACAAGCGTACACAATTTCTGTGGCTGCAAAGAAGGGCAAAGGGTAAGAAAGAAGAGCCTTGGTTAAAAGACACAAATTCACTAGGGTTTGAAGAAATGATGGTAAGTTGTCAGTAATAACTTCCTTCGTCTCTTCACCCCAGGTCAAGAATGCAGTCAGTGAAAAGGTTGTTTTCAAGACACAAGCAAAAAAGTGAGTCCAATTCAGCATACATCTAAATTCCCTTGGGTTTTTCATGTTACCTTCAAGTGTGGGAAGGAATATTTGTGAAGTGTAACTGAAAATGATCACCCCTACAGAGACCAAGAAGTCCTCAAACTCAATGGAGAGCCTAAATTTTGCCCAGGACCACTGATGTATTTGTGTGAGACAGTAAGTCATCACTATGAGGATGATAATGAAATGGACCAAGGAGCAAAGCTGGCTGAGTTTGGAAACAAATTTGAGAGTCTTGATAAATACACAAGGCAGCAGTGTAACAAACGCAATCACAGACCAAGTTTTCTCCGTCACTGGTACATATGGAAAACTATGTGACAGCAAGTTCCCACTAACAATCAGATACAAAATACATGTCATGATCAGTTCCATCACTTGGGTCACATTGACAACTATGCCACCTAGTTTGGGAGACAGATTTTTGCAGCAAGCATTTGCAATGTCTTCATATGTGTCCCTCACTCTTATGAGCTGCCCATCTTCATTTTCTTCATACAGGCAAGCGACTAGAATTTTGCCCGTGTAACAGCATAATGCTGCAGCCAAGATAATAAGAAACAGGCCACTGTATCCACTGTGGAGAAGAGCATACGGCAATCCTAGGACAAATATTCCCTGAAGAGGAAAAAGAGAAAGAAAAGATAGCACAAAATCCCTGAGGCAAAATGTTTACTAGAAGCCACACTCCCAAACCCGCCCTCCACTGAACATTACTTTCACCTAACTGCAGGGTGGAAGTACTGTTACATTCAGCTAAGTAAGTAACAATCATGAGAAATGTGTTTATTTATGATAAATGAAACTGCTGGCAAAAGTAACTGCTTCTATTGACACACATTTAATGATAAGCTAGGAAAAGGATAGTGTGGCCAAATGATAGAGTCAGGTTTCTAGTCAATATTTAACGCTGACGTGATTAGAAGCACATTTTAGAAGGATCATAGGCAGTTATTCAGTCAACATGCATATTAATGAAACAGGTTCAATATCATAAAATTAAGCAACTGTAGCATCATCTGTACACTTCATTCGAATTAAAAATAGCACAGTAGATAGATCCAGTAACGACAATTCCTTTCAGTCTAAAAATTGTTAACAGACCTCTGGACAGAAAATGGCATTAAAGTGGCGTCAGACTTTGCTTGTGTTTCCTCTGTGGCTTCTCTGTGCCTCGCTCAGCCTTTGCTCTTTTTAAGCCTACTGCTAAAGTGATTCTTTTCACAGTTGAGATTTTAGACGATGCAAACTTATTTAGATGTTTAAAAATACATGTAAAACATATAGACGTACTTTTCCCTAAGCAGCTTCTGAAAGGAACAGAATTATTCTTGTTTTACCCAGTAAAAAAAAAAAAAAAAGTAGCATTTTAGTTTCACAGAACACTGTGTGTATTTCTTTGTTGTTTTCCCTCTTTCTTCTGTATATTTAGGACAAACGACACTTTAATGTGGTTTAATTTCCATCAGCACAAACCCAACCAAACCCTTGAACAATAGTTATTCATAAAAAGAGCCAATTTAGGAAACATGCTTCTGTGACATTTCTCCGTGTATTGCACAAAGCTGAAATGAAGCAATGCACACTAGTCAGACTGGTCAGGCATTTTTGTTCTTGATGACTGAGGAAAGGTTGGGAGTAAACAAAATACAGTTAACTAGTTCTACAGAAATTTTTATTTCAGTATTTCTTACAGCACCTACGACGTGATGAAATATGAGCATTTGTGCTCATGTTTGCTATTCTGGCCTGACAGAAGGACTTGAGTTGGATCAAACCCATCTAAACTCTATTTCTGACCGAACCTCAGCAACCCCATCTGCGCTGCAAAACCCATGAATCCCTGACAGAAACGGGCCTCCTCGAAGAAGGGGCAACCCACTCTTCTCCCACTTTCTGAGTGGGTAGTGCCGCTGACTGCTTTCCGGAGCCAAGGCAGAATAGGTGAGCTTAATGGTCTAAAGCTTAATTTCAGTCTTTTCCATCCACAGCTGTGGACATGAGGCCCCACGGGGGACAAGTGTTTCGGGCACACTTCTGCCTTTGGTGTTTTCTATCTAATACTTTAGGGTTCCTACTCAGGAGTCAGTTTCTGTGATGGCAGTCTAGGAGCACAGCTCTGCTGGAGCTCATCGGGAAGGTGGGTGCCTGTCTCAGCTTTGTAAGGTTTACAGCTAGCACCCCACTTCTAAGTGGTACAAGTATTTCCAGGCCGGATCCATTAGGAGGGCTTCAAAGGGAGGCAATTTTTCAAACACTAATCATTGAGGGGCTGGTTAGCTCAGTTGGTTGAGCGTGGTGCTGATAACACCAAGGTCCCGGGTTCAATTCCTGTTGGGTTCCCACGCTTTGCCTGATCTAGTTGAGAGGCGGTATCCCTGCCCATGACAGGGAGGTTGGATTAAATGATCTCTAAGGTTCCTTCCAGCCTAGGCCATTCTACGATCAACGTAGAAAAAGCAATCTCCTTATCTTCCAGCCACAAAATAGAAATCCTTTCTGGGCAGATTGTGGGATGAGCATCTACTGAAAAAGAAAGATTGGAAGTCCTTAAATTAGAGCAGTGTTTTTTTTCCCTAAGTCAATGAGAGCCCATCATATGAACAGGCAGCTTTCAGCTGAATTAGAGCTGGAAGAATCATATTTTAAAGGTCTATGCCTTTATATGCTGAAACAGAAGTATCTCACTTACTACTACTGATACAATAATAAAATGATTGACTAGATATCCTTTTTGGCTGTTTTCAATTAATTTATTTACAGCAATGTTTTTTTTTAATAAGTCACAGGTGCCATTTCATCTAGGGGCCGGGACTTTCATCTACATGGCTTGTGGTGCTTCAGTCACCCAAATCTCTCCACTCCAAAGGTCTAGCTCCACTCTAACATGGGTCTCATGAGCCAACTAGCTTGCAGAGTAATTAGCATTTCTTCTGTACATGAACTTCACAGAAGTGTTAAGAATTCTACTACTTCTGCCATCCAACAGTTTACTTTCTTAAAAAGACTAGCTATCTGGCTACACCCAGACTGCAGAGAGTACACGTCACAGTAGCTTTTGATATCATGCCATTTTTAATCGTTGTTTTCACTGACTGGCAAGTTAGGTAATTGCCTAAAGAACAAAATGTGATTTCTTTCCTATTAAAACAATCGTTGGAGAACATTTACATAACAGATTGAATTTAAAAGCACCACACATGAATCTAGTCTATGAAGAAAATCAGGAAGATAAAAGCCAAAGTGTCATCTTCCGTATTAACATAAGAACAACGATGTTTTCTCAGTTCCTTGCAGTTTGTAGCAAGCTTATCTCATTTGTTCCATACTCACAGCATTATTATTTTGCCCCTTAGCCAGCAGCTGGGAGTTCAAACTGTATCTGCTGATTCAAAGGGTCACTGTATAATTAAACCACAGGTAAGTGTCAGCACAGGCCTTGACTGCACAATGGCTTCTCCCCTGTTAAATTTAGTCTATTAACGTTTATATGACCAGCGTCAATCTAAACGAGAGCATAAGTCTTGCAGAGACGTTATCACATTAGACAGCCATTTACAGCCCTCCCCACAGGTGTCTGCTTTTCCATGCTTAATTGTTAGTTTAATCAGAGCATAACACAATTCTAACCTCTAACATCTCCATGCTCTTTATGTAATATAATTTTATTTGATACCTAACACAGACCACAGGATGATAGTCTTTTTGGGTTGATTTTTTATTATTATTATTCTGAATTCAGACCTTATTACACAAACCAATTTTTGCACTATATATATTCCTTCTTAATATTATATATCAGTGATTGCCAATTTCAAAGTTTAGAGTTTAGAATTTCTAAACTGAACCTTTCTACAGAAAATGTAAGCTTTCCTTTCAGCTGATGTCCTTGACATCTTTTTCCCCGAGTTTGTAACCTTCAGTTTCAGGTTTTTTTGAGGGCCGGTTTAGCTCACTCGGTTAGAGCGTGGTGCTGAAATGCCAAAGGCTGCGGGTTTGACTTCCGTTTAGTCCTCATGTGTTGCCTGATCTAGTTGAGAGGCGTCCCTGCCCATGACAGGGAGGTTGGATTAAAATGATCTCTAAGGTCCCTTCCAGCCTAGGCCATTCTATGATTCTATGGTTACCAACAGTAGAAATCAAACATTGTGGACATAACCGATTTTGCAGCTCTTTGGATACAGAACACTTTTAGTAGGGAGAAATGGAAGAACTACAAACATGCCAATACAGTAAGCATATATGTGGTGATATAAGAGTGATTTTCCTGTCAATGTGTCATGTATCAGCACGTTGTCAAATTCTACAAAATGGCCAAAAATGTTTATGATGGCCATGAGAACTTAAAGAATGAAAGACCCTTTGTCAGACTTTGTCAAACTCATTTTGGAATCTTCTGTTCTTACCTTTCCAAAACCAACACTTTCTGTTAGGAGCATTTCCTGCATGTCACCAAGTTTAAATAGTTTAGTTTCAAAGAAAAAAGATATCTTTAATAAGCACTTATTTGCTGTCAATATGATACAAGAGTACGGGCATGGAGCTGTGTTCTCCAGTTTAAAGATGCTCAGCAACCTTAGAGCATTGCTTAAAGAGACTTATCTGTGGAAAATTCCTCCTCCTTAAAGAAAACCTTTTGTGGATCTTGCTGAAGGTGGAAGCTTTAGTGCTTCTCTCACGAGGAGTGAGCGCACAGAGAATTTGGACAGAGCATGTCAACATTTCATTGATTCTTTGCTAGTGGGACACAGGTAATTCTGATATCATTTGTCAATGTGTATTTGGTCCGGCTTAACTCTGGCACTCGCTCTTATTGAGTCTTCTGGTCCTGTGTCCTCAAGTCCAAATAACAGCACAGACAGCCTTAGCTGTGAGGCATCAGTTAAAAATGAGCAGCAAAAGGAACAGTATCTTAAATTGTCTCTCAGCTTTTAGTTTTAGAGTTCTGTCTGGGAAATGTTCTTGCTGGAGTGGTTTTATTTCCAACCATTCTGGTGCAAAGTCAGATAAGTTAGATCTAAACATGTTGTTTCAAGGTGACCTGTTTACAAAACAGAATAGCGTGGGGAGGGGAAAAGTACTCACGCAGCTGGTACAGGGGAGATGGAGCTTTTGAAACAGTCTTCTATCACAGCTCAGCTTGAGTGGTTATTTGCCATCACTCCACCCAATCTATATAGGGAGAAGCCCCAAGCTTTCCCAGTGGGCTGCATCTTCCCTTGTCTCCCAAGACATTTTCACCCTAGACTGAAGATGAAAGTGGTCTTTTCATTGTCAATGAGTGAATACATGTGCCTAGATGGAGCTCTTGGTCAAAGACTCATGGTAGACTTAGCCATAGGCAGCTGAGCCTAGAAAGAAGGAAAGACTGAGGGCTGATCTGGTCAGCAGCCTTAGAAGAAATGTCAAGGACAAGAGCAGAAAGAGCATATAAGGAAAAGTCAGCCTCAGGTAGAATCTATCTATTAGCCTTGTGAGAATACCCACAAGTGGAGGCAACCATGTATGACAGCTACTACGATAAATTAGCAAGTCAGCAACACCACAAAACAAGCAGATCAGGATTTCCAAATTACATCTGCACATTAGAATGTTTTTTTGCATTTTTCAATAGTTTGAATGCAATATTTGAACTACATGGAAGCATCTCCCACACTATCAATGTTGGCTGCTTGTTTTAAAAATACTAGGTATCAGAGTTAGTGCAGAATGCAAAAGTATGGCTTCTGCTACCATTCACCTATTTGACACTACTTCAACTCAGCACAAGCACCTCCACAAGGAATAAAATGCGTTTAGAAAAATGCATAAATGTGCACCCTGAGAAAATGGAAAAATTCCTTAGTGTTCAGTTTTTAGACTTTTTAGTCCAGGTAAAATGTTTCATTTCATAGGCTGTTTTAACCTGAAATATGACATTTTGAAAAACAAGGTAGATGGAAAGGTAATTAAAAAGTAAAGAAGACCAAATCATGGTAAGATTTGAGACACGCCAAAAGACAATGAAAAAAGATGGAGTAAAAAAAATGCTAAAAGCAGAGAGAAAAAAAGATTTCATCACAAGACTTAATCAGATGGAAAAATAAATTAGGAAGTTAAGAATCTAACTGAAAATTATTCATTTAGTACAGCTCTTCTATATGCAGACTACATGCTACTATGACAGACTGCTGAATTAGCTCTGATTGCCTTTTTCACCATCTGTAGTTACTCCACTGGAACAGTTCATTTAAGCCTTACTATTTTCCAAACTATGTATTTGCATGAACATGGATTAGGCATACAGGAAAGCCTTCTTCATTGATCTTCTTGGAAAAGTAGGGACATAAATTAAAGAAACCTGGTCTTCAGTACACTTTCACAAAATATTTAATCATATTGTTTAGCATTTGTTATCATTTAAAATACACCATTTCCCTGAACTGACATAAGCCTGTGCTGCTGTGGTACTTGCATGAAGATACAACTTTATTAGAAATAAATTAAAAAATATAGCACAACCCTTCACCTCATGCCATGATAACAGAGCTACGTGCCTGCTGACCTCCATGGTCTTTTTGCCTTCTCAGCCACTGCTGTGATCAATGGTGATTTTGTATCTTCTTCCACATCACTGGATGAAGTTACTACATCGAATAATACTGGACCAGATGCCAATTATTCTACTAGATAACCTCTTAACCCTACTAGAAACTCAATTTTTTGGCAATAGATCCACACTGACAGTTGCTTATTTGGGATGTGTCACTTAGGCGGTTGTTAGCCCATTTAAGATATGTTCTGTAATTGCACTAATTCTTAAATCAGAATGTCATTTATTAATGTGTCGAAATTCCTTTTAAAAGCATAAATACAGTATTTATTTTCACAGCCTGTATTACAATCTTATCAAAGAATAATATCAAATGTATTTAATAAGGGCTGTAAAGACTCTTTCTCCAAAGCTATAATGATTGACATTAATTATATTCCTAGCTTTTTGTTCTGTATCAATTAAAACCTGTATTAACAATTACTTTCTTTTTCTCAGAACTGTTGCCAGGTTTCACTAGTCAGGATTTCACTGGCTTTTTAAATATTGGAATGATATCCACAGTCTTTTGAAAATTCCACATGTAATAGCTATTGAATAAGAGCATTCTCAGGTCAGATGTATCTCTGGTTACGCCTCTCAAGTGCAAACTTGCCGGGCTTATCAAATATTCTGCTTCTCAAAATATTAACAAGATACATTTCAACATCCATTTCAAGTAGTAATTGTCGTTATCCAATAATTAATTGTGTAAGACTAAGTTTGGAAGAAATAGGCACAATGATTTATAATTCATATCTATCTTAGGATAGGTCACTGTGCCTCTGGTGTTCACCTTCACTAGTGATGACAAACAGATTTTGGGTTTACCTTCTATAGTTTTCTAGAATGGATGTAGTTTCGGATCCTTTGCCTCATAATTTTGTCTCACACCTCATAAATATTAGGCAAAAATCCCTGAATTTCACCATATTGTTGCTTTCCTTATCCACGTTTTATAGATACTGTCTTCTACTTCACCCACTTAACAGTCACCTACAGGTTAGTTTTTCTACCTTTCCATTTGAATGAAATCACATATATGGAGGCTCTGTAACAGTTAATGTATACCTTCCCTTTTAACCTTGTTCTGCTCTTCCTCCTGGTGCTTTTAGACAAGCATACACAGTCACATATATAGACATATCCTTCCATCATACTTAATTTATACTACAATTATTATTTCTGTTTCAAATTTTTTACAATAAATCTAACTTTTTTTCCCTTCTATTTTTTAAAAACTATTTTCTTATTGTCCTATTCCCTAAGATGCACTTTTCCAAGTGTCTTTGTGTTCCTATATCTCTTTGCTACACTTCATAATTTATAATTTGCAATGATTCTCTCAACCCACCTTTCTCCCTTTTGGCATTCTATTTTTAATTTTAATTGATACATTCACTTCACACCTAAAGTAGGAGGGGTTTTAACATACAGATGTACTGTTTCTTAGTTAGAAGACCTGGCTTCCGGACATTTAATAAGTTCTTGTT
Organism: Trogon surrucura; assembly: GCA_020746105.1. Lineage (NCBI taxonomy): Eukaryota > Metazoa > Chordata > Aves > Trogoniformes > Trogonidae > Trogon > Trogon surrucura. Next base: position 61,549,130 of record CM036618.1, read on the forward strand.
AAAAACTTTCAAATTACTTTCACAATTGTCTGCCTGTATTTCTTCTTCCTATTAAATTATCTTTCATAATTTTTTCTCTGTTTCTAAAATTTACTCTTCTGAAGTACCAAATATATATATATATTACTTGTCCTCTGTTTTCTCTTAATGAATGTAATTAGATCCACTGATCTGTTCATCTTTATTCAATGTAATGAGGCTCAAACCAGAATCACCTTATGCTAGGTTCAAAACCTTTTGTGTTAGGTAATTATCATCTATACTTGTCAGAAACTTTACTGGTGTTTTACTACATACTACATACAAACTCCAGCTCAGGTCTTTAAAAGTGAAGTTACCAAGAAAAATAGCTCTAACACAGATAATAATTTCTCCAACATAGAGTGCCATCTTCACTTCTTTTACCTACTCTTCTTTTGTAAACGTGCTTTATCAGACTATTTTTAAATTCCAGTTGCATAAATCATGCCATCATTTATTTGCAGTATCAGTTATATCCTACTTCTTCTCAGCAGTAAGAAATGTGCAGTTCCCTAGCTGGCTGCCCGGACTCCTGGCACTGCTCTACAGACACCGGGAAAAAATTGTCTGCTTTCCCACTTGCTTCACAGTTTGTTCACAGCTCAACGGAGGTTGAATTCAAAAATACTACAAGCTGTTCTGTGGAAAACTTCAAATATTGTCCATCGCCTGCATGACCTTAACAGCAGATCCATCTCCTTTAATGTCAGTGAAAAATCTTCCGTTAACTTCAGGGATGGTTGAACTAGACCCCAGCAGTCTTGTTTTTCCTGACTTCTCTTATTCTTTCTCTCTGACAACGACAACGTGTTTTAGCTTCAGGGAGGCAAGTGGTTAAGGTGTTTATTCTGTGATTAATGCCTGCAATCACCTTTTATACTGAGAGAAACTTTGGAAGTGTTGTTCTGTCGGGTCCCATAAGCAGATGATAAGGCAGATAGACCGCTTAGGAGACGCTGAAGGAAGATAAGCAAGTAAGGAAGTTGCACGGCCTGCACTGCTAAATGTATATGTCCATTTGACTGACAGAAGACACTGTTTTTGTTCTCCTTTTAGTGGCCAGATTAGTTTTAAGAATCTCCTAAAGATTAGGAAAGGGAACAGAGGAAAGAAAATGTCTCAACAAAAGAGGAAATGCTGCTATCGAGTGTGACAGCTGATCCCATTGGCTCTGCTATTGATTTAAATACTTGTTCTAAAATTGAAGTAATATGCTTGATGTTTAATTCTGCATGGTTTGATGGAAAATGTTAGTTTGCATAAATTCAGAGCTGTCTGCAAGAATGCACTCAATCATACAAAGTAAATGTCCCAACAAATTACCTTTTAAGGAAACATATTATTTTGCTTGGTCCCAAAGGAGAAAGCAGGCTTTGATAAGAGTTTTATTTAGTGCTATGTAGCAGAGAGGAAAAAGAGATGAAAAAAAGTAAGGCAGTCAAAACTAAAGCAAACGTTATTTTGAAAGTTAGTAGTGCAGATCAACATAGACTCACTGGCTGCTTACCTATTTCTCCCCTTATAGCTCATTAAAGATTGTTAAGTTTTCACCTGAAGGCAGACAAACAACTCAAAGCATCCAGTACAGCAACATGCGAGTGAATATCCATGAAAATGTGGTCCGAAGAGCTTGACTGGACGTTTGTGAGACTAGAAGCAAAGGAAAGCAGTGGGGAGCCAAATAACCTTGCTTGAGTGTGCAGTGACATAACAAAAGGAAGAGCTAAAGTGCCTAAAAAGTTCAAACTCAGGCTGGGAAAAAGCATTTGGCTTGTTAGGACTTTTTTTCTTGAATGCTGCCTATATGGGACAAGACACAGTTCTTGTTACTTCTAACAAGTAAGGTTGAAGAGGAAATGTAAAAAAACCAAACCCTCTACTACAAAGAACTCTGCACTGGAATAAAGCTTATCCTCAGGCGAAAAGGAAGCCATGTTACATCTTCTGAAAGCTGGGTTAATATTTTCTGAAAACTGTCATAGGATTTGTCATGGCCGCACACAAGAACAAAAGGTGACTGAATCGTCCCCTGGTGATTATTATCCTGTTCTTTCCTCAGCACAGATCCAACCCCCAATTTTAGGTGGACTTTTACTCAGCTGTAATGACTCCCAGAGCTCAACATATAAAGACAAAATTTATCTTAGAGCACTCCCTGGAGAGAATACAGTTAGTAGGCTGGATGAAAGACTTAAGTAGTGGTATATTATTATTTTTGGTCTCTAGGAATCAGTAAACTGATACAAAGTATCATCATATATTCTTCTGGAATATGTGAGAAAAGATGTTGTCTTACAATTAGGCTGGGTATAGACAACAACCCTCTACTGATTTTCCTCTCTTAACCTCAGTTAAACTTCAGTGGCACCCCCACAGGCTTCTACCTTTAGGATAAAAGAAGCAGTAAACGATTTCACTGTGGAGATTTTGTCATGCACATATACAAATAAAGTTGAGGTTGCAAATGAATTCGGTAACAGAGGTGTCTCTCTCCTACAATGACATAAAAGATCCCATTGTTCTTAAAATTCTAATTTTAAGTAGATTAGACAAACATTCTCAAATGCATGTAATTAATAATAAAGAGAAAAATAAAAGGTCAGAAAAGAAATGTGACTGAGTTTTCTGGCATTCTCTGAATGCTTAGAATACACGTTATTTAAGTTCATTTAAAAACAAAATCTAAATATATTCACATATATTTCACAATATGCATTGTGAAACCAGGCGTATGGCATATAAAATGCGTGCAGAAGATGTCTTAAGACGTCTGGATGTAAAATACTTGGAGTATGACTACTTGAGGAGGTATTTCTTGTTCTGTTTGTACAGACTGTGATACAGTGGTTCTCGACCTCTACTGACCCATGAGCAAAAGTACTGGAGTCATACTTTTTCTCTGTGTTTTTTTAATTTTATTTTTATTTTCCTCCTTTTTAAAAATTTATTTTCTTGGTCTGAAGCCACACTAGAAACACTTGGAGAGAGGATGCTGTCTGGAAACAATGGCTGAGGATCTCTGGGTGAACAAACCAGGGACCTTGATTACTCTTAACTTTTGACAATGACTTCAGGTTTATTCTTAACTTTCAGATAAAAATACTGTCCGCATGCAGAGAGATAAGAACACTTCTTTTGTTATTAAAACAAATTTAGTTAAGTAACTGATGGAAAAGTTTGTATATTTTTTTAAAAAATACTTTAATTTCTTTTTCTTAACCTGAGTCATTTTGACAGTGCAGGGAAAACTTCTCAGCTCTATTGGATCTCTCCTTTGTTCATACTTCAGTGTTAAGAACTGCAGTGATTTCATATGTGAGAATTCTATTTTAAGACTGCATATAGTTTTTATTCCTTTCTCCTAAATAACTTCCACTTCTCACATTCAAATTCTTAGGCAAAATCCCAATTTATTCACATGAAATTAATGGATTTTAGGTGAAAACTCAGTGACTACTACTTAAATTACTAAAGTGACTACTTTTATTACTCTCTTTGGAAATTATCATTTCTTAGATCTATGAATTGGATTAATTTCACCAAAATTTGGTCTAAACCAGTCATTTAATGAATGAGTACACACAGTAGTAGAAAAGACATACATGGTAAATCTACCATATGAGATAGAAACAAGGGGTATGAGAATATGGTGGGTGAGAGGCTGGGAGGAAAAATGACTGAATATGAGTAATATCTAACTATAGGCATAAGACAGGAGCAAGCAGAAGGCTAGAGGGAAAGTATGCATTATGCAGCTGATTATCCTTTTTGATTATGACAGGAAATCTTCAAGGGTGGAATGGCAGATCCTCACAATATCTCACTATTTAGGCTATAGCAAAGAGTCTCTGAAACCCCATCCAAGCAGCAGAGAAAAGCCTACAGTTTTGTGCAGTTATTTTATTTTTAATTTGAGATGCCAACAATAAAAAGTACAAGAAGAGCTCTGAGAGCAGGCAGCATCCCAGCAAAACTGAAAAAATGTCAGCAGATAAGTAAAAGCAACAAGAGAAGGAGTGGAGAGCTCATTTTAAACTCCAGATCCCAATTAAAGCTTAGAAGAAGATTTTTAAGTCTCTTAATGGAGGGTGGCTGGACAGATGTCACTTGGAGTTGCAGAAATCATGCAGACAAGAAGACAAGAGAACAGATTCAAAATGTAGACAGAATAGACCTCAGTGTCAACTTCTTAATATGATACAAACAGTAAAACAAGGGAATTAACAGTCACTATAAAAGGAAAAAAATAACTTCTTATGAATAACTTCCTTATAAAAGGGAAATAACATATCCCGCATCATATAATCCTTATATCCATATTTAAATTTCCTCAAGTCTCAGTAGAACTATTCATGATTTCTGAAATACTCAGATTTAGTTTGAAGCAATCAGACTAGAATGAGTTTTAAAACTGAAATAACCCCTCTACTCAACAGCAAGGAACTAGCCTGAATCAACTGAGCAATTAAAAAACCTATAATGAATGGAAATATCCACACACAGTAAAGGCAAAAGCTGTAGCTACCATTGCTATTGATAACATAAAATAACCAAAAATACTTGCTCTAAGGACCTGCAAAAAATTATCCAGTGGTGCTGCTACTTGGGTCAGTTCAAGAAATGGACTGAGAGAAATTGAAATGAAGAGTAGAGCATGCGTGCATGAGTTGAAGTGAATGTTTCCTCACTTTGACTCATATGTTTACATTTATGAGAAGTAAATATTAAATCTGATTTTTTTTGTTAGCTATTTAGTGAACACAATATTGTACATATGGCAAAACTAGTGCCACTGGCCAAGAATACAGAGAAACATTGCCTTCCAAGAAACATGGTGTGTGTGGGGAGAAGAGGGAGAATAGATGTAAATAGAAGTCAATTTCTTTTATTTAGCTTTAGGGGCAAAACATTTTATACCGCTTACTGTGCGAAAACTAGGTTACAATATATCATCTTCAGTACTGTGTGTAATCAGTGTTTAGGGCTTTTTATTTTCTCAAACAGCTCCATTTGCTCATTCAGATGAGTTTGTGCCATTTCGGTGAGTCTCCTGCTGTCAGGAATTATACAGGTTGAAGTAAACCATAGATTGACCATCTACGGCTTGTGTGGAATAAGCTTTACCGTTCGGAAAGCCTGCTATAGAAACATCGCTATTTTTGATTCTAGCAATACATTAAATAATTTCAATATCCTTTACTTTCAGCATTAAATTCACGTACACACCTGCAGATGTTGAGCTTGTCAACATTTATTCCTTCATGAACCCTAGGGATCACTCTTTCTTTTTATAAAAATATAAGCTCCTTTCTGAAAATTTACTAATACAAGTGAAGAAAGTTTACAAAAACCAGGAAAGGAATGCCATGTGATAAAATATTTGACTTGCTGCTGTCTACCACTATCTTCTTGCTGTCTTGGGAGGAATGTTGTCTTGGGAGGAGTTATATGTCTAAATAGTTTATTAAAACAAATTCGCTGAGGTTACACACCTCAGGAGTTTAAGAAAGAGGACAAAAAGAACATTTTTAAGAAGAATATTCTCCATCAGCAATAGCTGCTCAGTGGCATGTGCTATAGAGAGGCACAAGTGTACAAATTATCTCAGCCACAGAAGGCTGGTAAATAATTATAATAGGTAATTTGGGCTTTGTTTTGAAAGGTAACTGTCAAACATAATATCACAACAATAAAGTAACAAGATATAACAGATATAGAAATGCAAAGTTGCCTAATGATAGTGGTTTTAAATACCATGTGACCTGCCATGAATTAGAAAGGGAAAAATTATACCATCTGTTTTCATTCAGCTTGTTAAAAATGCTCTCAGGGATTGATGAGACCAAAAAGCATGGCAGATTAATTTGATTTTAGTGTAGCGGGAAAGTACATCAGCTATTCCCTTCACCTGAGGGAGCCAGAGATCCTTATTCTGCAACAAGTCATGGTGCATTGGTTCTCCTCTAGATGAAAGTGAACACTGCTTTCAAGCAGCAGACCATTACTTGATCCTGTTTGGTAACATTTACTAGTTCAAAGGGTATAATTTTCATAATGCTATTATCTGTTTATATTTGATCTCATGGTTCAGTCATTGTCTCTCTTGGCCATCTGGATTTTTAAGATGGAATGCCCATTTTAATGGGTGAATATTCTAAAGGTACTATTATCACATTCATCTGCTGATTTATCTTGTGCTCAGCCCCTACAATGGGTCTCAAAAGCAAGGAGAAAACATTCTGCATGGAAAAAAACAGAGAGGAAACTGAATCACGTGTCAAGCTGATTTATCTTGGACCACATTTAAACAATCATTATTTTGTAAAGAGTTTCTGTAAAATAGACAACATTTTGGGACTTACTTTCAAAATTGCTTTCGTTAGTGGAGCACCTGCAAGTCCTTGACTGGAATCCCATTGTGCAGGGCACAGGACAAACAAAGCACAAAAAGATGGTCTCTTCTCCAAACAATTTAAAATCTAGGGGTAAGACAACAGGAAACAAATAAAGGCAGACAGGGGAGTCAAGGTAACCATGAGTCAATACTGGAAACCAGGAGTCAAGAGAGTACATGGTCGTTACAACGTAGCTTATAACTTAACTGTGAAATTTTCAGCAAAAGAGCATTTCTAAGAGGATCAGAGGAATGCAAATAAACATCTTCACACAAGTTCATAGGAATGCTTGTTGAAATGTTTAATAAACTGACAACGGTAATTGTAACTGGAAGAACAGAGATGTGAGTCAATAGATGCAGAAAGACAAATCGTAGATTGCTAAAGAAAAGATGAGTAGCTACGTTGGATTTGATGGTTGAAGAGGTGCTTGCAAGAGTTGGTATACACATGGGGTACGGAACTGCATCGGCTTTCCAGGTGGGTGTGCATGGGATGAATTTGGCAAGGCCAGGGAAGAGTGTGCTACTGTGACCCAGATGGGGAATTATCAGCTTTAGCCTTGTAGATTGATGAATCAGACCGTGTATTAGTGAGGTTTCACAATCAAAATAAGCAGAAGCTGTACATAGCCTCAGTGTGAAGACTTAGGAAGAGGCCTGACTGAGAGCTGATGCCAGATGATAGGCTTGCATGGCATCAAGGACAAAGACAGTGACCACTGGTGAAGGAAGGTTGGTGTGGGCAGATGCTAAATGGAAGACAGGAGCTCTCTTTAGCTGCTTCTACTGACTGCTGAACAGACAGGTCAATATTTTATGTGGGCAGGAGAGGGATCTGGATTAGACATGAACTCGAACCAGCCCAGGAAAACACACTGCCACCGTCACACACTACCACAGGTGGTGAAGGATGCGGTGCCTATCAGCAGCGTCTCTAGAAGCCCTGATTTATTTATTTCACTCTCTCTTTGTTATATTCCATTTCATTACAATTATTATTATAAATATTATCACGACATTTAAAAAATTTCAATTATTAAACTGTCGTTATCTCAACCCATGAGTTTCACTTGCTTTCATCTCTCCTCCTCATCCCATTGCTGGGAAGCAGCTGGGGTTAAACCACACCACAGCACTAAGGGTGCACGTTAGCAAGCTGAACTTGGCCATGCCAAAACCACTTGCAAATTGCAATTAACGCAAAGGCTATTGGTGGCCACAAAGCATTGCCCTAAGGAGAAGAGTTGAGGTGCTCTCTCCTAGATCCAGGGAACCCCACACCAGGGCCTTGGTGTCTGTTCCCTGCTCGGACTCCATCAGACTGATGGGCAGCTCCCTCTCGGGGTGGGGACGAGGAGAAGGGCAGGAGGAAGCAAATGTGAGGGCCCCTGGCACAAGGCCATATTCACCTTTGCCTGCAAAATCTTTGTTAGTAGCCATCACTGGCAGATGAGTTCGAAAAGTGGTTGAAAATCAACAACCATGCGCTCAGCGCGTTTCGCCTTCTCCATCCCCAAACACGCACCGTGTAGCGACAGAACTGTTATTTTACACTGAAACACAGCAGCTGGGATGAGCACCGGCAAGACCAACGTGCCCTACGACTTGTACCGGGTGCGGGTGCCCAGGCGCTGCTGGGGGGGCTACGGGGAGGGTCCCTGTGAGGAGAGGCTGGGGCTTGCCACGTGCTGGGCACCCGGCTCCGACCGACCCCCGCAGGGCACGGCTGGGACTCTCAGGCAAGATGGAGGCACCTTGGGGAGAGCCAGGGTACGGAAGGGCAGAAAATGCCACAGAGATGGAGGAGGGGAGTCTGGAGGGAAATAATGAAGCTGAGCGTGGCAAAGACAGAAGGAAGGGTGCTACTTTAACGTTTGTCTTTTTTGCTTCCCGGTACCACAGTAATTAACCTTCTATGTATTATAGAATCATAGAATGCGTTAGGTTGGAACGGACCTTTCAAGGTCATCTAGCCCAACCCCCCTGCAGTGAGCAGGGACATCTTTAACTAGATTAGTTTGCTCAGAGCCCAATAAGGTTAATCTTCCCCAAGTCATATCTGTTTTGCACACCGTTTTGTGACTGGTAAGTGAGCTCCCGGTCCATATCTCAACCCATGTGCTTTCCGGCTCCTGTTCTATTTGCTTCCCCCAGCCCAGCACGGGTGGGTGGGGCCGTGGTTGACTCAGCGATCTTAAAGGTCTTTTCCAATGTATGACAGCCAAGGCTCACCCATCACCCTGCTGTATGCTTATTTGTGAGTTCATTTATTCCTTGACACGCACAAAGTTTCAGCTCCCAACTGCTTCCTAGAGGAGGACTGTAGCCTCACACCTGTAAAGTAACTGTTCTAAAATATTAAAAGTAGTAGACTTTCCAGATGAAACAATCTTCAAACTTACACAACAAGTGAATAAACAACAAGTTTCCACTTACAAGAAGCAGGCTCTTGCAAATTCCACAAGACTTTCCCGACCAGAATGTGTCAAACTGGACATCAACCCCGGAGTGAGTATAATACGCATTGCATTGACTTAGCTACTGTTTTTGAGAATAACCTGCAAGATAATGCAGTGGCTTTGAAATTTAGACACTGAAATATACGGATTTCAGAAATCATAGCAAAGAAGAGTTTCAGCTAAAGTTGTTGGAAATGATAGATAATTGACATTGCTAAAAATCAAGTGTCAAATAAATACTTTCTTGAAATGTGAGGTTATAATTTGAGGTTCTGAATGGAATTATTCAGATTTCTTTAAGCACAGCAGTGCTTCTGGCTACTGTTATCAAGTGGATCTAATATTAGACAGCTATGTCACTAAAGCTCAGGTAAAAATCAGTTAAAGATATAAAATAAAGGTATTGCTTAAGAATAAATATCATAAAATATATCTATCTTACACCCAGTGCAACTGAGATGTTTAGACTTAAGGCTGAGGTTGCATGTTAAATTCTATGTTTGTGTTGAGTATTATACTTTAGAATTTCTCCCTCACACCTCATGTGAGGTAACTATGTCGTATGATAATTAGTTTAAAAATATTGACATCATAAATTATAGACTATTGTACCTCAGTCGTACAAACTGTCAAACTATTGAGGCTATTAGAGTTATTTATGAAGGAAACAGAGAGAGATAACTCCTGTTACTCTCTTGCAAGTCATTTATTAGGAAATTGACCCATGGTGTGGGCAAGCATAATTTAAGGACTGTTTTATCTTCTAGATTTTTAATATGTCATTCTAGCACCTAGAAGGCTGCAAGAATTGCAATACTTGGATCCGGTACTCATATAACCCTTGTACTTGTTTCTGGGATGCTTCAAGAAGTAGTAAGGTGTTTTCTGCAACTGTCCATATGTTGAGTACTGTCTATATGTCCAGGGAATAATTTGTGGAGTAGTTATGTTATATCACAGCTCCCACGTGCTGGCAAATCTGACACAGAGGGCTATGGAAAACTGATTTGCCACTCCTAACATTTCCATAACAGTTACAGTAGAATATGCTGCTGTAAATCCCTTCAATGCTCCCTCCATCTGTTCATTGCCCAGATGATGTGACAAACAACATAAAATGCAAAAACTATAGAACAGCAACTTAAATCCCATGAGAACAACTCAAATATTTCTTCATGGAGCAAGAAACAATTTTAGATGAGCCGCCTCTCTATGTTTAGGAGCTCCGGCTTCATAACATTTTTAGTGTTTGCAGCTGACCAAGGGAAAAGTAGACTGAAATAGTGTATTCTCTAACGAGATTTATGGGAATGGCAGTTAGTTAACTCAAAATCAGTCCACTGCACTGTGCTTACGTATCAAATAAAGAGATTTCTGTGAAGTAGATATAATTTCATTGTTGCAGGATAACACAATTTTCAATAAAAAGCTTTTGAGATAGAAAGGAGGCTTGGGAATGGAGAGAATATATATCCTGTACACAGCCTACTCTGTGCTGTATGAACATGTGCACAAAACTAAAGAAATTCACTGCAGGATCTGAGCTGAAATACAAGATTATAGGAGGTAGTGACGTAAGTCCAGAATCTTTTTTTTTCCTCAAGAGAAAATCCAAAGAGAAAACTAGGCACAAACATTAGTTACAGGTTCTTCTTCCCTCAAATACATCTTTGCATAATGGTGATGTTCTATCATAGCAAAAACAGGTCTCAATTTAGATGGTTCTCACCAGGGTCTAGGCTTTTTTGGGGTCTCCTGTTGTGGCTATATGGGTTTGTGGTTGCAAACCTATGAAAAATAAATTTGGCCAGTACTGCAGGTGCATTTCAGCTAAAATCATAATAACTGGCAATTTTATGTGCACCACAACAGTCCTACAGTCTTGGAATTTTACTCTGTGCTGTCATTTTTTGACTAGCTCCACTTGGAAACTTGAATTACTTACTGGTCCTAGGTTAGATACCGGCATCAAGCATCTCCCTCTAATTCTCAGTACCACCTCTTGATATGAAATGGAGAAGTTTGATTCCGTCAGACATCTATAATTTAACTCAGAGTATGACTTTAGTTTCAATGTATAATTCAAGGCAGTTACTGCTCTGGGCACCAGAAAAGATTGACCCTTGTTCTCAAGTCTGGAAAATAAATACTTAAGACCAAGTACTGCAGTTAAGCTCTAAGTGGTTATTTAATTATATGTGACTAAATTATTTAACATTGAGGATCAGAAGATTTGTATTGTGGTACGTCTAATGACCTGATGGCAAAAACATTTAGCTTTCTAAGCACACAAGCATGTACATATTTATATTTAGACAATGCTTAAATACCATGTCACTAAAGCTTAATGGGAGGGTGTTTAGACACCTTTCAAAGATGTTTGCCTTTATATCTTCAGGTGCATGACTGCTAATTCCGTTTCTCAGTGTCACTGAGTATTTTGCACTAAAGCCTTTGGGAGTTGTTGACACTCAGTAAGCACTCTAAAGATTCAGTCTCTATTAGGGAGATGAAGACAGGTAACTTAGATGAAAAACATAATAGAAAAATAAATATTAACTATGAGATGTTCTCAAGTGAATCTTTTAGAGTTACATAGAAAAGAAGGAGCCAAACTGGAACCCAGCATGGAAATGCATCTATAATGGCACACTGTGAAGGTCGTACAGGTATACACTTTAATTTTTAAAAATTATCATCAAGGTGCTGAGGTGTCTATTTCTAAAATTTGTAATATATAAAATATAAATACAAAGAACCTAATTATGACCACTATTGTAATAATTATTATTTGTATTGACACAATTTTAAATAATCATTGTTAATAATAATTGAATTATTGTTATTCCTCGAAGCACTTGCCATAGACAAGCAGCCCAACGGAACAAGAAAATTGCCATAGGTATTTCTAATCTTTCTAGAGCCTAATCTCTGCAAAAGACAGGAGACAAAAGATGGCTACACCAGGCATCAGATGCATCGAATCAAACAGCACAATCAGTATGCTTTGATACATCATGTTTTACCAAATGTCCAAAGAAGAATTGTGCATTTATATTAGGCTGTATTTTAAGGATCATACAAGCATCATAATATTGAAAGCACTTTGGAGCTGCCTGGTAAACTGGCTGACTTTTTTCACTATCAAACTTGTTTATGCCTCTGAAACCTAAATGGAGATAGACTCACAATCGTGTAAATCACAGTCAGGTTGAGACGAACATTATTTCACTTCTTCCCTTTCTCTCTCTTGGCTTTTCTCCATTCTTTGTTGTCTTCTACCTCTTCGTGCTATTATAGAGTGAGTGCCTTTTTCTTTAACTGTCAATTTGTCTTTCTTGAACAAACATTCTCCATACCATTTGCAACAATCCTCCTACATGTGGTTGGTAAATAAACAGACTGTATTGTCCTTTGGTTCTGCTGTGAAATACTGTTAGAATTTAGCTGCCTTCCTCCTTGTGACTGTTGCTTTGCTACTCTATCCAGCTCTACGTAAAAGTCAGTACAAAATTTTGTGGCCTTTTGCTGCTATATAAAAATGCAACTTGCATCACTCTGCCAGATGATACTGTTCATTTTCCCTTTTGAATTAACTCAGCTTTATGGTCTCTGTCCTCACCTAGATTAACTGGATACAGGTTTTCATTTGCCTGTGCAGTGCTGGAATATGAAGCATGTTTCCCTGGAAATTTTAAATGTCTGACACAATAATCTACACATACAGTATCATCACCAAACATGAACATTTTCTCTGTTGACGTTAAAAACAAAATAAGAAATATTTGCATTTAAAACACTGTAAGAAAACCCTTGTATTTAGTTTCAGAGATTGAACATTACATTCCTGTAATAAATCAGGATTTTGAAATAATTTCACTTTTATACTAATTGCAGTCACTGGAATAAGTGCTTAGAACACTTCAGAACTCTGCTGAAGTGTTTACTTCTAATTGCCATGCAAAACACCTCTGCCTTTTCCTCTGGGTAGGGCAAAAACAACTGTCATTTTAACACAGATTGTCTGCAGCAGTCAAGAATGTTTGGATTGTTTTAATCATTCTGCTCACTGACTTTCTCTTCAAAGCTATTCATAGAAATGTCTTCAAACTGTTGTTTTTTACTGACAGATGCTCGTTCAGTATTCTCTGCTCCCCTCCTGCTTTTCCCTTCCCTTTCTCTGCTCTCTATCCTTTTTCTAAATCAAATGCTAAGGTACTGGGAAATAGGAAAAATACACACATGTGTACATGGATTCACAATTTCACAATGTGTCGTTAGGACACTTCAGTTGTACTCTTAAAAAACTGCAGCTCCCAGGCTTTGCCATCCTCACTCTGCCTTAGGAAAGCTCAATATGGCTGTAACCAGCTGATGTTTTAATGCTGATTTCTGAAATATTTGGCCAAATGAGATCCAATAGCAGTATGCAATGCTCAGTATGCTGAGGGTTTTGACTAAGACCATAGCTACTGATCCAATTGGATAATTTAGCTTAAACTTCTCCTGTTTATAAGTAGGCAACTCTACGCCTGGTAGTGTTTTTAGATTGTGTTATCAGTCTGTTTATTAACTAGGAGGTATAATACTAATAATTAATAGTAATTGTATACATAAGAACATTTGGGAATTTGTAGGCACTTTGATGTATTTGCAGAGGCATTATTACTTCTGTTTTTCAGAAGGGAAAACAACAGGTGAGAGAGAACATGACATACCAAAAGGTCATATGGTAAATATTGACAAAATTGACTTCCAGAATGAAATCTTGGCTTCAGTGAAATCAAAGGCAAAACTCAAACAGACAACACTGGGTTCTCATCCCAGACTCCTGTCCTGACTAGATGCTGCTGAGGGAGACTGAAGATAAAATGTGTTACTAGAATGTAGCTGGGGTATTTTAGGACTTCACGCTTTTATTCACAGCTGAGCACTTTCTGAGTGTGATATGCTACTGTGCCCTAGATGTTATTGCATTGGCTCTCATGTGGCGGTGCTCATGTCTGAAAATACAGTGGGGTTAGAAGTATGTCCTTTTTCTCCACCTTTGTGGAGCTGAGGAATGAGTTGGACACATAAAAAATATTTATCAGCATAATCACAGGCTTGTGTGACACTGGAAAAATCATTATTCTATAACTAAAGTGCCATAAAATGTGTTTAAGCAACAGTTACTGGAACTAGATGTGTCTGTGGATACTGCCTTCTTCTTACTATGTTAGAAAGTTAGTGGTAATGAGAGAATTATGTAAGGAAGTGAATCATAAAAAGTGAGAAAAAGAATCTGAAACATTTAATGCTAAATTTAAGGATTCAGAAAGATACTCAAACTCCACACAGAATGGTGGGACCAAATGCTTTCAGGCTTTTCAGTGTGACTATTTTCCTTAACATTGACAAGTATTATTACACTTCTTGTGCATCATGTGCCTATTTATATCTAGTTTAACTTACATGTCAGTAAATTTATGTCTGATGTCAGTCGGGCTCTTACTATCCTCTTTTTATTAGATATTTTCCTCACAATTCTATCAAACATCTCTGTCACTGAATTCTAATATGCTTATCATACTTATGCTTCTAAAACAGGTGCAGTCACCACCTTTTGATCTTCACCTGTTTTTTTAAACTTTAGCTAACATTTCTATTTCTTTTCCCCTTTGGAACTTCATTTTTTTTCAGGGTGCTAAACTTATCCAGAAAGGTTGAAACATGATGGTAATAAATTCATAGAAACCTCTTGGAGTACTGCAAAATGCTGGTACGGTTAAGTAAAATACAGCAGGCTAACTGATGACCAGGTTTATCAAATAATAATTGTAATGAGTCAGGAAGTAAACGGTTACCTGAATGGCATTTGTTACGTTCCATCCTGCTTCCCAGGTGGTGATCAGTTTGACCTGGGCGTGTGGTAGAGGAGCTGGGGACTCATATTCTGGATCCTGCTGGCAAACATCAAGCTCAAAGCTCAGGGGTCCACCTGGTTCCTCTGTCTCCTCACTGTGAGCTCTGTTCAGTTCATCTCTTCTAGCAAAATTCACAAGCTCTTCGTCAGTGTCTAGACAGCTGTCCCATCTCACCATTCCCAAAAAGAGAGATGGTGTTTCTCTAAAGCAGTTGAAAAGAGATGAAACAGTTTGCTTCAGGTGAGCCATCCTGAGTACTGAGTATTAAAGTAAAATCTTTCCTTACGTGTCTATTTTTTTCAGCAGTTGTATGTTGTTAATCTTTTGTTAAGTTAGCCTTGATATAGTAGCTATGATCAATGAAGTCTGTTGTCCTTAGTTCATTTATTTGTGCCAGCTGCAAATGCTAGCTAAAGAAATATCTGCAGGGTCTTCAACGTACTGCCCAGAGTAGTCCGCAGTGAGATTTAGTAGTCTGAAAGCTGCAATTTACAATTCAAATCCTTTTTCCTCTTACCTATGGTATCTATGTAGATCAGTCATTCATGAAGCATCTACAGGTGGCTGCAAGAATCTCTTCCTGGAAATTATGCATGTTTCTAATACAAATAAATGGTTCTGCCAGAAGGAAAAAAAAATGCTTCATTAAAAACTAGGGTTGATGGACTGACTGCTAAGTAAATGCATGTAAACAAGTTCACTTTTCCAGATGTGAGATTTTGCTGCTTTGTTTCAGTGTCTACAGAGGTCAGTAGAACTTTAAAAATGTTCTTAAAAAAGCTCAAAGTTTTAAAGAAAACTCAAACCCACCCAACAAGTAGCATGTTTGTAACTAAATCTAATTCACAGTTGCTGGTGACAGTTACGGGAACGAAAACGAGCTGTGACTATATGTTTACTGTATGGATGTAAATGGTGATACATTATGGTTATTCACACTGCAAAATCCTAAAAATAATATTGACAAAAGTATCCTCTTCCTTCATTTCGTAGCCTAAGGAATTTGTGAAAGAAAGGTAAAAAGAGAGAGTTGTTTTTCACAACTGTGGGATTATTTATGCTCATTTTCTTTTGTGGTTTCTCATGCCTGCCTTACAAGCCTCTTCCCTCTTTATATTTTTACCAAGAGTACTGGGGTTTAACAGGTATATTATTACATAAAAAAATTAATAACTGCTACTGCTGATCACACTGAAAAAGAAGTATCTGCCGATTAAGAGTCTGAACAGGACCTTGTGGATTCAATTACCTTGCTTGCACTATCACGTCCTTCCTGTTAGCTGAAATTCCAGGAATTCTCAGAACAAATTTTGTATCATCAGAATCACAGAATGCGTTGGGTTGGAAGGGGTCCTTAGAGGTCATCTAGTTCAAACCCCTGCAGTGAGCAGGGACATCTTTAACTAGATCAGGTTGCTCAGAGTCCCATCAGGTCAGAACTTGATCGCGTTCAGGGATGGAGCTTCCACCACTTCCCTGGGAAACGTGTTCCAGTGTTTCACCACTCTCATTGTAAAGAATATTTTCCTAACATCTAATCTAACATCCTAACATCCCTGCTCTACCTTAAAACCACTGCCCCTCGTCCTGTTGCTACACGCCCTTGTAAACACTCCCTTCTCAGCTTTCCTGTAGCTACATTCAGGTACTGGGAGGCTGCTATAAAGTCTCCTCGGAGCCTTCTCTTCTCTGGGCTGAACAAATCCAACTGTCTCAGCCTCTCAGGTGAGGTGCTCTAGCCCTTTGATTATTTTTGTGGCCCTCCTCTGGACCCACTCCAGCAAGTCCACATGACTCTTGTGCTGAGGGTTCCAGAGATGGACACAGTACTCCAGGTGAGGTCTCACCAGAGCAGAGTTGAAGTTCAGAATCACTTCTCTTGATCTGCTGGCCATGCTTTCCTTGATGAAGATATTAATATTAATATTAATAAACAGCACCAGTCCTGACACGGACCCCTGAGGGACACCACTTAACACTTGTCCCCATTTGGACATCGAGCCATTGACCCAACCTCTGGATGTGACCATCCAAGCAATTCTTTATCCACTCAACACCCACCAAATCTCTATCTCTCCTACTTGGAGAGAAGGATATTGTGGGGGACTGTACCAAAGGCCTTGCAGAAGTCCAGACAGATGACAACCATCATTCTTCCCTTGTCCACTGATGCAGTCACTCCATTGTAGAAAGCCACTAGCTTGGCTAGGTAGGACTTGCCCTTGGTAAAGTCACATCGGCTGTCTCAAATCACCTCCCTGTCCTCCACATGCCTTAGCAGAGCCTCTAGGAAGATCCGTTACTCGATCTTCCCAGGCACAGAGGTGAGGCAGACAGCTTGGTAGCTCCCAGGGTCCTCCTTTCCATCCTTTTAAAAAATCGGTGCATTTATATACAAAAATATTTATATTAGATATAGTTTATTGATGATATATTTATTATAGTATATATAATATTAATTTATATTTATTTATAGTATATTATTATATTTATTTATATTATAAGTACAATTTATTATATAATATTTGTTATATATAACGCTTGATATATATATTTCTGAAAGAGAATTCTGAACTTTGGGATAACTTTTTTGACAGATATATATGAACTGCAGTCTCACCAGTAACTCTCAGGTCTTACCTGTTTCCAAAATGAAATACCCTTCATGCAGGCCTTGTGTTTTTTTTTTCTTTCGTATGTGTTCAGGATTAAATAAACATGGAGACAACCTTCACTATTCTGTCTTTCATGATCAGACACTGAAATTCCTCGTTCTTATCACATAACTAATATTCTGAAGCTCTCCACAGTTTACCCATCTGTTCTTAAAAATAGAAATAGTTCAGAAATACTGCCAGTACGGTGTTATGTTCAAGCCTCATCACTGACATCTGTATGTGTCATATTCATGGGCTTATTGCTGGATGCTCTAGACTATTTCTTTTACGCATTGTGAGATCTGCTATGTTGACCTGAGCTGAACAAGTGGCTCTTACTTTTCAAAATATCCATTTACTGGTATTTCTGAAGACTGAAGTGAATGTCACTAGCCATCTGACAAACACATAATGATCTCTTGGAGTGACCTGGAATGTGCTTGAAAAAATACAGCTATGCTTTTTACAGCGAATTTTGACCTCAGATTAGTCCTTCTCTCATCTAAACCATTCAAACAGAAAGCTTCAGCATATTTCTGATGGGAACTGCTCGATGACAGGTGTATATATTGTTCATATTAAGTAAACCCGGTAACAACATCTATAGGGTAAAAATAATAACATAAAAGGTTGATTTTCCTAATATATACAAAATCATCTGAGATATACAAATGGAACCATGGGAAGTGGTAAATATTAGTATGTAATTTCTATCTATTCTTAAGCATTATTTCTGTAGACATTTACATTTCTGGATAGAAACATTTTGTTGTCATTGACTTCACCTCATGTGAAAGGTGTAACCTCATGGGACATATGATTAGCATTTAAGAATCTATTTTTTATTAATTAAATACAATTCCTGAGGAACTGAATTACATAAAATGCAGAAGTTGTTCATTTGCAAATGATGCATTACGTAGGAAATTGCATGGTTTATCCGGTGTTTGTAGAATTTTTTTTTGTGTCTGAAGGAATTGATTGAGACAACAATCAGTGCCTCTTTGTGGGATTTTTTGTTTGTTTTTGTTTGGTTTTTTTCCTAAATTTATTTTTTTAAGTTTGTTTGCTTTTCCTTGTAAAGTAGTCAGATTTTCACACAGCTATCTTAATCAACCGACATGTAACCAAGCTCAGGAACAGAGATACCTCTGGATATAGAACCATTTCATTTGTCTGTACATGGTTAGAGAGGACTTGTCTGGTTTTATCCAAGGCCCTCTGACAGTGGTGAAAAGAATCCCATTTTCAGATCTCTTATCTGTCAGACACATCACATCTGGAAGTCAGAGAAAATAAACAGTAGTTAAAAATGTCCTTTCACAGTTACACGAAAGAACTTCAAAAATAAAATCTATTTTAAAAAGTAACTTTTAGTTGGTTTAAAATCACTGCTTCCCTACTGACTAGCAGATGCAAATGCAAGGAAGTTTGTATGTTTCCAGAAATATCTGAATTTTAATAAAATATTTATGTTATACCTCCCAAGTTTGCTATATCATTGGGACTATTTGTTTCAATGAAATATCATTATTAATCTCTAACATAGAGCATAGAACAGGACAACACAGATTATAATTGTACAATCTTTATTATTATTTATTTATAACACCGCTTAGAGATCCTATCAGCCACCTTTGGATTAAGTGTTTTAAAATCAAATAGTAGAAGACAGCGTCTTTATGAAAGGTTTACAGTCTAACAAGAGAAGACAGACAGAGACTTGGCAATCTGGGATTCTATCCTTCTTCGTCTACTGGGCATGGATTTTTCATTCTATATATTATCTGCAGCTTTGATTCTTGCAATCAATAGGACGAATTATGCTCTTACTTCGCTGTATTTCTATTGGCTGTTTCACTGACATAAATAACAAGCAAAGGAAGATATATCAAATCTAGTTTTATTGTTGCATTAAAAACTGCCATCTAAATGACTGCAGCAAATTTCACAATTATGCTACTTCCAGGCCACAAGAAATAAACAGTGAAGGCAAGAAATGAGAACTAGACTCAGTTAAAGAGTAGTCTAGTTCTTCACTTTTCTCATGCACTGCTTCTGCTAGACATTCTTTTTACAGATGTTGTTTATCCACACAAGCCAATATTATAAGTTTAATTAAACCCTATGTCTTGTCTTAGGAAAAACTTCCTGATTTATGGTAGACCTGTAAGTATGGTTATCTTTGTCCTTGTCACCTACTCACCTATTTCTATTTCAGTACCTCAACCGAGATTAAAATTTTCTCCTTGTAAAGCAGCAAACTGTCACTGTGATTCATAAGCTTGAAAGGGCTGAATTTCAGGAATAGGAAGAGTGGGTGGATGGCTTGGAAAAAACATCCTTCTTGGTCAGTAGGATTTCATAGTGCAGCTGCTTATGCTCGAGGGAATTAGGTCTTCAGAGCTGTCACTCGCTTTGGCCATGTTTCTTCAAAATCTATTTGACTGTAGGATCATTCTGTTTATACCCTTCGAGCATGGTGTTTCAGAAAAACAATGTAAACGCAGATCGACCAAATAGTTTGTCAATCCTGTATACTTTCGTCTTACATAGCGGTGTATTTATAGATCGTTTCTATATAATGGTTAATCCTATCTCTTTCATCTCACTTTCACTGTGGAACATGGGGTTGGTTCAAGTACTGGGGTAGTAGCATGTGAGGGTGTTTAGCATACTCTTCCACAAAGTAGAAGATCTCTCCCCACAAAAAAAGTTATCTTAAGTACTCACCATTCTTAGTGATGAGACTAGCTGGGGCAAATACAGCACTTCTAGGTATGTAAGACATTTTATGTAGAATAAATGTCTGCTTAAATGATATGTATTGCTATTACTTCACATAATGGAATCAGTTTACAACTGAAGCGCTTTTTCAGTCTTTTTATGTCAATGTACTAGGCCTCTGTGTAAACCTGAGTCCAGAAGAGTCAGGCAAAGATAGATCTGTGGTGTATTCTCACAGAACCTTGAGGTTTGACGGAGCGGGCACACTGTTGAGTGCCCACGTTACATACACAGTTTAGGTATATCTTGGCTATCCCACTCTCCAGCAAAAGTTTGACAGAGTCCCTTTTGGTAAAGAAGCTCTTTTTTAGGGGGTAATAGTCTAGCTTTCAGTACTAGCTCAATGACTTTAAACTGAAATAGAGATGACAGTGCAGAATGAAAAAAATACTTGATACAAAACAGTGTTTAGTTTGACAGGTATATCCAGAGAAAATAGCACAGACCATCCATCTACACTTTGCCCTGTGTGTGTTAATGGTGACTGAGAGGAGTCATTTTTTTTTTAGTGAAACAAGGATTTCAGTGATGGTACTGTGGATCCCTAATATAAACTTCTGGAATATTTTTTCACACTTGTAAACTGATGTTTCTTATGAATGTCCAGGTTTCTTACCAAAATTCATCTTCTCTAGGTGTTTCTGCCAATTAAACAGACACAGAGAAGGCATAGCACGCGATGAAAGTTAATGAGTAGTTGATTGTATGCTCGTAGAAAGATTTTTTTGCATCCACTTACATTTATTTGTAAGGTTTTCTGTATTGTTGCTTGTTCTGTGCATATGACTCTGACAACTCTTTAAATAGTTATTCAAATTTTAGAAGTGCATGAAAGATAAGGTCCCTCCCAAAAGAAGATAAGCTATGATCCAGACAGAAGAGAATTAACGTGATACTAATTTAAAACAAAAAAGAAAGAATAGTGGTGAATGCTGAACAGATCAGTACTGGAAATTTTCTTGAAAGAACTGGTCAGAATTTATGGAGGACTGTTCTTGTCAGAGAAGGAGCTATTCAAAGCCTAAGGGACATGAAAGGAATTAAGCTGATAGTGGAGGGATAAAAAAAACAGTAGGAAAGAGGATTGTAAGGAACATACATGTGCCTAGTGTAAGTAAGAGAAAATAAGAATAGGCATAGAGACAGAAAGGAAACTGGAAGGATTAGGTGTTCAACAGCAGGATGTCATAGTATGAAGAACATTTCTTATTTACATGGAATATTTCCTAAGTCATGCCACTGAAATCACCCTGTGTAACCAGAAGGTTGAATCCTTTCCTGAGTTTCTCAAAGTGTTATATGCTAAAATTATTTCAGTTTCTTGTAATAGAGGGAAAAGGAATCAGTTCTGGCAATTTTCACAGTTAAGGATATTCTGCTGGAAAAAGAAATGTAATTTGTTAGGATCAGAAAGAATGACAAGAAGAAAGACGGAAAGGTAATTCATTAGGAGTGGCCATTTAAACATATTCCAGAGATGACTCTCAAGGAATATAGGGTCTCCAAATCAAGCTCACAAGAAATACGAATGCCAGAAGTAGGCATTGACCTTAATTCAGACCATTCATACCGTATAGAGTTTTCTTTTTCCCCGTAGACTAGTTCATTGAAGAGAAATCACCATTATCAAAGGATGAGTTACTGTTATGAAGCCAAGATGACTCATGATCTCAAGAAGAGACAAGGTAATCTTGTAGCTAATGGAGAAATATGTTTTCTTTCTGACTACAATACCAAGCTTTGTGAGGTGCCCCATGATTTTCACCCAGGTTAAGGCAGATGGAATTCCTCTGAGCAGCAGAGAAATTTTCTGAGCTACCCAGTCAGGCCAATTTCATATACACAGTTCAATAAAATAGGTGCTTCTAGAGAATCATCATAGAATCACAGAACAGTTTGGATCAGAAGGGACCTTAAAGATCATCTAGTTCCAGCCCCCCTGCCATGGGCAGGGACACCTTCCACTAGACCAGGCTGCTCAAAGCCCCATCCAGCCTGGCCTTGAACACTTCCAGGGAAGGGGCAGCCACACCATCCCTGGGCAGCCTGTTTCAGTTTCTCACCACCATACCCTTGTCTGTAATATATATTTACCTTCTTTCAGTTTAAAGCCATTACCCCGTGTCCTGTCATGACTTGTCTCAGCCTAAAGCTGGGACCTGAAGAAGGTCAGGTACCATTGGTCAGTGCCATAAAACTGACCGTATTCCCCCTTCGTACATAAGGGAAATCTGGGATCACTAGCTTAGAGTTACATATTTATCTGTACTGTAGTCTGTGAAGGCAGGTGGAGTGGATCCCATACTATGAATTTCCTGAATAGTCCTCTCAATTTGTGAATAACTGCTGGTGCAATATAGCCCATCTGAGTGCTCTCACCAGATACTGATTAAATTCAGCATTCAAATTCATCAACATATTTGGCATTTTTGCTGGTAATCTGTGCTTTTATTCAGACATGTAAATATATGCAAATGAAAATAGCCCTATTGCTAAATATTGTAGTAGACAAAGATTCACTTCTTTTGTAAAGAAATAAGGACAAGATTTTAAACCTAATTTGTTTGGAAGTAGTTTGCCTTCATTGATTTAGAAAGTTAGATGCTTACATGTCCTGTGGATAGAAGGATTTTGATGATTCTGTGTTCAAAGTGTGGTCTTTATGTTGTGCACTCTTCTTGTATGAGGTTTCAGAGTGAGCATGAGGATTGAAAAGAGATTCTGAATAACTGTCCCTTATGTGGAGGCCACCCCTTGAGCACAGGTGAAAATATGTGATTATGTAGTAATTGAGTATCGTAATGATGCATAAAGGAGCTAAATTAATATTACAATTCTAAATCATAAACAGCATTTACAGCTCTTTAGCATTGCCTTTTCAGGCTTACTTTGTAAACGGTTCTTCCATTTTGTAGAAGTACAGTTGTTTCATAGAACTGGAAAAGGATCTCAGGTTGTGGGGAATATGCAAGTGTCTGTCATACAGCTCATGCAGAATTTGTATCTATGCAGTGATTCAATGGCATGATCCTTTTACTGGACTGATAAAATATTCATCATGACAAATTTCTTCTTAAACTTCAGCCACAATGGTAGAAGGCATGTTAACTCACTTTTGTTCTTGTTCTGCTGAATTTAAATGACAGTTTTACAAAAATAAATATTATTTATTTTCTAATTTTAGATGGTAAAAGAAGTATCAAGGCCAACATATTGCCCTTTAATCCAGCAACTCATACTTCAATAGTACATGTAAATAAACAGTCTGTTATGTCTGATAAAAATCAGTGATATAGATAAGTGGACAGTGGACAGATACATCCTCCTCATTTTTCTTTTGAAATTAACTGTGGAGAGGAAAAGATCAAGAGTTTACTAACTGGGAAATATAACATCTAGATGAAGTAATTTGCCACTTATGGTGAGGGACAGGAAGGAGATAAAGCACATCTATGGGTAGAAGGTGAAGTTGGTGCCTAGGACTCAGTTTGTGGAGAAAAAAAAATTATGATAATGAAGACCAACAGACATAAGTGATTCCTTATGTAGCACATAAAATTATTTCTACTTCTTTAGAAATAACTGAGACGTACAATACGAAAACCATGCTAGATATTTTTGTACATATGTTCCACAGTATAATAGGTTTTTTACTTTGCCTTCAGGGAAGAAAATGTGTCTCCATCAGAGCTGCAATTTTCTGTGTTTATTTGTAGTCCCAGAGGCTCAACTGTATTGCCTCATCAGCAAGTTCTGCTCCCTCAGTTTTCATCTATAACCTCTGTATTCAAGAATTCATTCTTTAGAGGAAGAATTTCTTCACTTATTATATGTCTTCATTATAGGCACTGCCTTCAAGGAATACTATACAGTAAGATAAAGGTGTAATTTATATGCATGGCATTATTGTCATCTGTCTATGCATTTCATTTTGTGTTATCAGTGGAAACTTACTTTTAGGAGCAGTTGCAGTTAACAGAGAAGATAAATTAGTGTTTTGATGCTTACAGTCATTTGGAAACAAAATATATTACTCTCATTCTTGGTGAGATATATTTTACACTTTGAAAGATGATTAGCTGAAACGTTAGTCTAGTCCTGTGACTTTCCTCACAGTCTCTTATGTTTAATTTTTTGATACACAGTTCAAATATGTAGATAGTCTCACAACACAGACATCCATCATTGTAAATATATATGAAAAAGAAAGAACTGCAAAACATATCATTGTCCTTTGCTTTCACAGGAAAACAAATGCTCTGAGGTGCTAAGATTGGTTGTATTTTCCAACAGAGATTAAATATTAGCACTCCTCCAGATTAGAATAAATAGTAAGCAGTAATTAAATCAAAATAATAGAAAATTTTACAGGTGGTTAAATCAGAATAAGCAGAGAAAACAAATGGTGCAGGAAAACAGCTGAATAGACCTCTGTTGTTCCTTACCATAAAACTGCTGTGCTCTGCTTTCTGAGGTTAGAAATGTATTAAGCTTCATAGGTGGTTTATCTCTTCTGTATTTTTCAGCAATGATATTTCTTCAAAAACTCACTTAAAAAACCAAATGTATTTTATTTCTTTTTATCCAATCTTTTCATTTTTTAATGATTTTTTTTTAAAAAAACCACTGCCCCTGCAGGAAGTGACAGTGTCCAATGCCAAGAAGAATTTCTGATTAAATATAACTACCAAATGTGCGGGACCATTCAAGTCTCGGCACTTGTAGAGTTACCGTATGAAATCTTCAAAATATTTTAAGGTTTTGTCGAGTAATGGTCAGAGCTCGTGACAAATGCAATATTTTATTCATACTACTAATCATAGAATAATTTAGGTTGGAAGGGACTTCAAGAAGTCTCCAGTCCAAACTCCTGCTCAAAGTCAGGTCAGCTCTAAGATCAAACAAGGTTGTTCAGGGCTCTTTCCAGTTAAAGCTAAACAACTCCACAAAGATGGAGACTACACAACCTGTCAGGGCAATCTGATCCCCTGCTGGATTGTCTTCATGGGAGGAAAGCTCCTCTTTACAGCCAATCTAAACCTCTCTTGTTTCATTTTATGCCTGTTGTCTCACATAACGCAGTGAAGAGCCTGGCTTCGTCTTCCTGATGATCTCTCCTGGGAATGCGAAGGCTGCTGCTGGGCTCCCCTTTTCTCCAGAACCTCTGGAGACTTCCCTTTTCCAGGCTGAACAAGCCCTGCTCCCTCAGCCACTCGCTCACATTTGGTTTCCTGCCCACCAGGACCCTCAAGCCACCCCTGCAGAGCTGCTTCTCCATCAGTCCCAGCCTTCCTGATCTTGGAAATCTAATTTTCTGTGAAAACAAGTACAGCTCTCTGACTGCTTCTTCTCTTGTGCAGTTGAATGATTCGGGCCTTTGTCTCTGCAGGATGCCTGTGAAGATCCTGTCAATCTTTTTCACATCCTCTGAGATCGCACAATCTGCGCACCTTCTCCTGTTGGCAGGCAGCACAGGTCCTCAGTCAGAGCACACCCCCCACAGGCAAGGAAGCCATCATCTCCTGCCCCAACCCAGCGAGAGGCACCAGGCCCTTCCTGGAGCCCCAGACCTGGATGGCAGCAGGTGCCTTCCAGAGCTTTGAGTCAAGGCCTCTGCTCTCCCACGAGTCGCTTCAGCAGATGTTAGGGACTGTGCCTTGTGGCGCATGCCCAGGTTGACTGAGCAGACCCATGCTGTTTTAAGGAGCAGCTCCCTTCCACGCACTCTTCTGCATGAACTACTGCATCTATTAGCCTCTGCTTGCTGCACTGTAGGTGTGGTAATTATACAGATCTCTTGCTAGCTCTCGCTCAGTGGGTGTTTGACACTTCATAATCAGGAGTCAGTTGCAAACAAAAAGTCTAAACACCCTTTGAGCAGGAAAGACTAGCAGACATTTTTATAAACTCAGTCAGCTAGAAGCAAAAGCCTCTAGGACCTACACTTTTCCAGCAGCAATAGGCACCCCGAAATTCTTAGACAAATTCCAGGAAGTCCTCCAGCCGTGCCAGGTGATAAAAGAAATTGCTGTGCAAATTGTTGTGTCTGGTGGGTGCCTCTGGTTGCTGCACTCTGGGCAGAGGAGGTGAAGTTTAAATAAATTAATGTTACTTGTACAGCTCTATAATGCCTTTTTTTGGAGTAAGTTTTCTGCTTTATACTCTACAGCAGCATAGAATATAAGGCATCCAGATAGGTAAATAACTTTACCTGTCACGAAACTTATTTAAGGTAATTATCGCAAAGGGGTTTTGCATCTTCTACATGAGAAGAATGCCTGGACATTCTGCTTTTCTTAGCACTGTTACAAAAGTTGTCCAGAAGACAATATTGAGAAACTCCGCTCCCACATTAAACGAAGATGGTTACTTTTAAGCAGACCATTATTAATTGTTTTCAGAACCATTTCAGAAGAATGATTCATGCATAAAAATGCATTTAGTCAAGGATTTCAAGTTTCAGCAACTCTGCTTAAAAAAGCTTTATAATTTTCTTCTTGAAGAAAGATCTTTAATTACATTGGAGCAATAGAGTGGGATTTATGCATATATTCTAATTATGTACTAGTAAAACTGAAAAGCTCTTCGTTAAAACCATGTGGAGAAAAATCAGACACATGCCAGCACTTCATTACTGAGAACTTAAGAGGAATTGTGTGATGGCTTATTATCAGTATTACATAAATAGAAGGGCACTCTACATACTGCATATGTCGACATAGTCTTTTAGATTAAAAAATAGGCTGATTTTGAGAAAAACGAAGAGGATGCAAATTAACTTGGTTAATTCAACCAAAGCATTTAATTCTACATAGTGCTATTAGCACCTTACTACCTGTTTAGTAGAGTAAGCATAATAACAAACATGTTCTTTCTAAGTTAAATCTGTATATATATATATCCACGTACAAACACATATGGAGAATATAAGATGAAAGATCAAGGTTCATTCACCAACAACCTAATTATATCTAAGTGATCATTAAATAATACAGTTAGCTCATATAATCATTCATTCTTTTAGCATGAGCAGAATATGTGACATGCTTTCTGTTTAAACATAAGCCTTCATGATGAACAGTTTTCTCATGTTGTAAACAAGAACAGCTGGTGCACAGGCTGTGTTACAACACACTGCAGTAACAATACAATGGACTTATTGTTACTTCTAAGATTGTGTATAAAGAAGTTATTCATATTTCATACACAGAATCACTGAGCGCTTCTTCCCAAATTGCAGACCCTCGTGAACAATTCCCTTTGAGTCACAAGGACATGATTCTTTACCTCTTAGGGGCAGCCCATAAGATGGTAAAATAATTAAGACTCATGAGGGGGTTGGGTATGTACAACATTCAGCAATTGACTCCAAATTCATAGAAGGGAACGAAATAAACTGAATCAGTGCAGAGTGGAGGGGATAGCAATAAAAGATACAAATGAGAACAGAAATAACAATGTGTCCTTGTAGCAAGTCCCTCTGCTGAAAGTCACATTTAGTCAACTGCTGCAGTTCTTTCTTTGTTATCAAGATCCTTTATATTATACACCTACCCATAAAAAAGAGTATTGCTGTATATTCTAAGTGAACCAGCTCATTAAATGTAAAGAGAATTGACGTAGTAGTTTGATTATGGGGAAGATTTCTTATGGCTTAGTGGGTAAAATACCTAGCTCTTTATTTGTTAGGCAAAAAGAGCATCCTAAATTATGCATTGCACACATACTACTGCATGATTAAAAGCATAAATAATTTCCTAATATTTGTAATATCTCACTTCTACCTCTACCAATAAGTGTATTCAATGAGAGATATTACTGAATTTTTTTGGGGTAAGTTCAAAGTAGGACACATACGAACAGGATACTTCCACTATCATCTGTTCTAGTCTTCTCTTATTATGCACAAATTTCTCATGTAATTATGGGTCCTGTCAGTTCACTTTTGCAGCCTATTGAGGTTGTTCTGAATGGCAGTGCGACCCTCTGGTCTATCAGTCACTCCTTCCAGTTTGGTGTCATCAGCAAACTTTCTGAGGGTATTCTCTGTCCCATCATGGAGTTTATTAATAAAGATGTTAAAAAGTACCAGACACAGCATTGACCCCTGAGGTACACTGTTAGTTTCTGGCCATCAGCTAAACTTCATTCTAGTGAACACCACAAGCTGGGCCCAGCCATTCAGTCAATTTCTAATCCACCTCACTGTCTGCCCGTCCAGCCCGTACATCAACAACCAATCTATGAGAATCTTATGGGAGACTTACTGAAGTCCAGGCAGATAATATCCACCACCTTTGCAGGGACTGAGGTGAAGCTGATTTGCCTGTAGCTCGCTGGTTCCTCCTTGCCCTTCTTCAAGATAGAAGTTTGCTTTCCTTCAGTCTTCAGATATTTTTGCAGTGTCCAGGATTGATCAAAGATTATCAAGAGTGGCTTTTCAATACTTAAAGGGGGCCCATAGGAAAGTTGGGGACAACTTTTTAGAAGGGCAAGTTCCACTAGAACAAGGGGTAATGGTTTTAAACTAAAAGAGAGTAGATTCAGACTATGTATAAGGAAGATTTTTTTATACAATGAGGGTGGTGAAACACTGGCACAGGTTGCACAGAGAGATGGTAGAAGCCACATCCCTGGAAACATTCAAGGCTGAGTTGGATGCAGATCTGAGCAACCTGATCTAGTTAAAGATGTCCCTGTTCATTGCAGGGCGGTTGGACTAGATGACCTTTAAAGGTTTCTTCTGACCCAAAGCATTCTATGATTCTATGATATCAGACAAGACTCTCAGCACTCGTGAGTATTCCTTGACTTGATTCTCTGCCACCAATGACAGACCTCCATCCCTTCCCATTCATCTCTGAGACCTGGGATTCCTGAAGTCTAGCCTTGCTAGTAAAGTCTGAAGCAAAGAAGGCATTCATTGCTTTAGCCTTTTCCATGTCCTGTAACCAGGTGAAATCTGTGTTAACCAAGTCCTCTGTCTTGTTGAGCAATAAGCCCATATTTTTCCTAGTCTTCCTTTTGTCTCCTGAGAAGAAGAGGTTATTTTCTGTATCAGTTCAATCATGCAATTTGCAAAAAGGGACAGCAACCCAAGAGGCAGCAGTGGTGCCTCGCTGTCTCTTGAGGGCCTTCTGATGTAAAAAGAATATTTGCCTCTTTGAAAGCCCAGTTTGAAGCTGGTGGTGTTTGTGGCATTTGTCCATAATGGGTACTGTACTGAAATTTCACTGTTATTTCTAGCTTACATTTATTCTTACTTAACTTATACCCATTTATAGGAAAAAGAATTGGCTCTGTGCTTTTGCCCTAACACACATTTTCTTAGAGAGTAGTCATATGGCCTTTAAAATTCTTTTTTTTTTTTCCTGAAAGAAACCAGTGTCTTTTAGTCATTTCCCATAGATTCATCTAATAATATTTTGTCTTATTTAATTTTGAATTAATTTTCCTTGAATGTGAGTAATCAGAATTGTACACATTACCTCACATGCGATCTCTCAAAGCTTGAACAGTGCTATGAGTCTTGCCTTCTTTCGTGGGAAACATTTGAGACCTAGAAGAGCGCATTTATCTTTTTCATTATACCATCATATTTGCAATTCACAGATATCTTGTGATTGACTGATATGTACTAGTCTCACCATTTCAGCTGTAGTCTGCAACTGACCCTTTCACTGCAGACATTTTTGTTATCCCTATGTGCATAACACTGTGTTTCATACTCCTCAAGTTCCAACTCATTTCTATTAACCCTGTATTCGAGATCATGCTCTTTTTTCCACTGTAAGATACACAATGTCTTCCTTAGTATATTTTTGTTGCTCTGATGATTTTAATTTTCAGTTTTTGTATGTATTCTTGGTTTACAGATAATCATTCCAGTAGCTATATAGATGTTATATGCACAACAATATATTTCATTTATATTACCCATATAACAGCTCTTTAATGTTATATACTTTTATCTGTCTATATTGCAAAATTAGTATTTCAACAGCAAGCGTGAGAGACTTTATTTGCTTTTGAAGACATTGATTACTTTGGAAATTGCACCTGCTTTAGAGCAAGGAACTGATGGCTTCATGAAAAATCATAGCCAGAACTTTTTAGCTTCTCCTTGTTTGGAAACAAAAAAATCCTAAAGTTCAAGCATATATTCTAGAAAGAACCTCAACTGTTATTACCATAGTTATAGAAAGACAAAATTTGTGTTGTACATCTCCCACAGACAAAGCGTTTGCTGAAAGAGATAGGTAAAGTCAAACAAGAAGTGTTGCATGCTAAGAAAGAGTGAGGGGAAGGGAGGGGAGGGGAGGGGAGGGAAAAGGACTGATTAGCATCCATTGCTCTCCACAAGCCTTGGATATTATCATCACTTTTCCCAACCAGAGACTGTTAGCTGCAACCAAGAGGATAAAGGATTGAAAAGCAATATTGAGCTTCAAACAATGCTCCATGTAAATCAGAAGAATAGGAAAAAAATACCTACTAATATAGTCAGACATATGGCTGATGTCTCTGGCAGATATTCTCAATTTCTCAGATTTTTAATAAGAAGAGACTTCTCATTATTAATTTATAATAAAAGGAAGGTTTCCTTGGCATATGCAGAAAATCTATAATGGAAGGTTGTTAAAGCAAATTGGTGTTGATTTAAGGTAATATAATCACAGCATAGTATAAGTATTATTATCGGTACCGTGGATTTTCATAAGCTACTGAATGGAGTAAGTCATGAGTGCTGAAATGCAATGTGAATAACCCAACCCTCTTCTCCTAGACAGACACCAGGAAAATACTCACCTTTACTAAGAACAGTTATGTTGGTATAGGTCATAGAGTGTCTGCTCTAGAGTAAAATCTGGCCTTCTGAGGTGTATTTGTAAAGCAAACATGTCCACTCTCTAACAACTTCTGTGTATTCTACTCTCCCTATTCACCTCTCAGCAAGTTCTGTTCACCTGTAAAGCTCATTGTGAATAGACATGGCTAAAAGTCTTTTTCTAAAGGAGGCTAAAGGTTAGAAATAAGAAGTGTCCAGAGACACTTCTAACTTCACACACAGTTACATGTATTTTATCTTGGCACAAAGGTAAAGTTCATTGCATCTTGACACAGAGCTAAAGTTCAGTTACTTATTTCATTAAATCTAATGATTTGGTAGTAGCACTTAAACATATTTTAAATTCTATCATTGTAAGCAGAAAGATTGGAAATTTTTGTTTTAAAGGAAGGCTGAATATTTGCTTTACGGCACTACTTCTAACGCAAGGCAGTGCTGTATCATGGTAAGCAAATCCTAGAACAATTTAGTCCATTTAACACACAGAAACAATATGAAAGTTAGTGAAAAATTAATGTTTTCATATATAACTGCTTTGTGATTGCTTATTCTTGTCCCACTGAGATTACCTTATTTCATATAATAAGACATTTTTCTTTTTCCTGACAAAATGAGTATGAGATGCCTCTACACAGGCTAATGTAGGGCTACTTTTCTGTCCCAGAGAGGAAATATTTCACTGCTGATTCTTGCTTGAAATACCAGGCTACAAGCATAGTCTGGTCTGGTAGATACCTAACATCATCCTTCATGAAAAGATGAAGCTTCTGTTTAGACATGGAGGATGTTTCTGGTCATTTTTCACAGTCCTCAATGGAGCTGTCTTCTGCCTCAGCAACATGTACTTCAACATTTCCCTTTTTTTTTTGTCAAGCAGATGAGGAAGAGATCATCCTTCCCCTTGCTCCACTCATCACGTTTATTTCTATGCACGCTGTGTAAGAGTGACAAGAAGGCCATCCCAGAAAGCACCCAGAAGAAAATATAGCAAAGCAAGAAACCAGGTTTCTCAGGCCTTCAGTCACTAATTCACTACCAAAGACAGGCTGTCATTTGACAGCCAGAATCATTCTTCTTTCCAGTATTGTTGCTCTGCCAATACCCATTATGGACAAAAGCCACCAGCCTCAAACTGGGCTTTCAAGCAGGCAATTATTCTTTTTCCATCAGGAGGCTCCCAAGAGATAGTGAGGCGCCACTTCTTGCAAATCGCATGATTAAACTGATAAAGAAAATAACTTGTTCTTCTCAGAAGACAAGTTTTAGCAGAGGATGGGATTCTTACACTAGCAACTAGTCTGTGCTTATGTAGAGAGGTGCTAGAAAACGAAACACTACTTGGAGAGAGAAAGGGGACACAAGCCTGTTCTTCACACACCGATGTTTCAAAGCCCATCTCTTTGTCTGTCCCTTCTCCTTGTAGTCCCTACAGCAGGAGACAAGTCTTTCATGGCTTTCTGCTAAGTGATGGAAATCTGCACATTCTAGCAGTTTTTAGCCTAAAAGTAGAGACTTCAGAGAAGATGATGTAAGAGTAAAAGGTGGAGTAATATGTCCTGACTCTAGGCTCTAGGTTCAGGATAGTAGCAGGGGAGCAAGGGAAGACTGGGAAACATGTAGGAAGCATCCCAAAGACAGATTTTTGCACTTCTGCATATGTGGGCAGCCACCCACTATGCCTTATGCTAGGCACTGAGTAGAATGACATTTTTCATTCAACTCTCACAGGACCCAGGCTTCTCTAAAAAGACTGGGCATGCACATATGGATGGGCATGCACAACAGCAGGATGCTACATAAGGATGTGAGAGGGACTTTGGACTTGGTGCTGTCAAACTTATTTTACAAGTGAGAGTAAACCAGAAAGTTGTTATTTAGGATACAACAAGCGTTCTTTTCCTACTCTATCCAGCCCAGTCAATTTGCTGCCTGTTACATGAAGAAAAAAAGAAAAATAGTGTCCTCAGGAAGAGGGACGGATAAAGGATAGTTCTCAGAGAGATGGTGGAGTCTCCATCTTTGGAGACATTCAAAACCCACCTGGACGCCACCCTGTGCAACCTGCCCTAGGTAATCCTGCTCTAGCAGGGGGGTTGGACTAGATGATCTCCAGACGTCCTTTCCAACTCCTGACATTCTGTGATTCTGTGATAGGAGGAGAGATATGAAAAAGATGGAAGCAGCAGGACTCCAGAGTAAGTTACAGGAAGTGGAATTACTGTAAGTACAGATGACATTATGAATAATATTTTCCTCATGGAACCAGATCCACAAGGCTATTAATACAGCATCAAGTGGGCAAAGGTCTGGCAAACATTCATTCCTACTGGAACTATATGAGTGAGAAAGATTCCTCATTTGTTTTCTGTAGGTTGTAAAGGACACCTGTCAACAAATCAATATCTCATGTAACCAAGGTGGACCTTAACACTTAAATATTCAGCAATGGCAAATAAGTATCAGTGCTGACAATGAAGGTAAGAACTGTCATGCAATGAATATCGATACAGTAGGCTGTCTGCTTGGCATTTCAAAAATCTTGGACATGATAAACATGACTGACATGTCTAATGCTGATGGGATATGACTTAGAGACCCTACAGTATAGTGAGCAATTGTCTCTTCTTTCAGTGACTTATACTAGTTGTGGATTCTCTTCCATGGATGTTTGAAGGAATGTGTATCTGCCTAAAGCCGAGAACAGCTGGGCATGTTTCCCATTTGAACATGATAATGTTGTCTTAGGTTTCAAACGGGAAACCAGAAATAACCAGACCTAGTGTTAAGTCCTGGAAGAAGGACTTGAGTGCATGAAAATTATTAGCTTACCATAGATCACCCCAAAATTTGGAAGGTGAAATGGTACTATCAGTAAACATTAATGCTTGAGTTCCTCTCAACCAGGACTGTGAAGTTACACCAGGTATGATATTCAGAGATACCCTAGAAATGTAAAGTATGGATATGAGTGAAGCTGTGAGTTCCCAAAAATATTCTTGTTAGGACAGCCACTGGAACGGATCCAAGAGAACACTGTAAATGTAGATATGGATCTCTGTGTTGCATCTGTTCAAGTGCCACAATCTAGTTATGAAATACACCAGCTTTCTGATAAGAACTGTTGGGGAGCATCAATAGCAGGCTGTGCCACAATGGAAGGTGAGCTAGGAGCTCGCTATGACATGAACTGAGATGAAATGCATCCAGAAAATGAAGGAACTCATATTGCTGGAAAACACAGCTGAGGCTAAAAGAAGACTAACACCTGGTAGCAGAGAAGATGAAGCAGTTTTTGCTCAGACCAGGACTGCAACACATTTCCTAAATAAACCACTATAGCTCAAATGATATATTGAAAATTATATAATTCCATGCTTAATATGCTAACTAGAATTAAGAAAAGAGCACTTAAAAGTTTGGAACTACTAGGCTGGAACTTGAATGATTACATATTAAGTATATTAATTTTTCTTCATGAGCAATGAATCTTGAAAACCACAGTGGTTTGTCAAAATAATTAAATTGCATTTGCTTTTCAGATATAAATGCCTACATATCTTGCCAAAGCAATCCTTGCTTGCTACTCATAAGCCTAAACTTTTATAACTGTGCTTTCTAAAACACACTTTTCCTTTTTCATTTATGAGGTAATGCAAAAAAAAAAATCCTTGTTTTACTCATACTGATTATAACCTTCAATGTTGTTTACACTAATCCTACTAAGAGAATTAGCTTTTTCTGAATCAGGTTCACAGGTAACACAGAAATAAAGCAAAGCCAAATTTCTTTTATCTTTGACAGTGCTAATTTCACTCTGATTTGCCCTTTTTTTTGGGTTTGTTTATGATTTAAGTCTTTTAGGCCAAGGAACCACATCCATTCCAGCAGGACATAATGTCAGGAGAGCACTGTGATTCAAGGACTACCTCACAGTCCCCTGCACTTCAATAATATGGGCCTTCCATATTAAAATGGGTGGAAAGAGGTTGTAATTTACTCCTAATCCCTATTCCTAATCCCTAATTTGGGGATACAATCTTACAGAATCATGGAATCGTTTAGATTGAAAAAGATCCTTAAGATCACCGAGTCCAACCATTAACCTAGTAATGCCAAGTCTACCACTAAACTACGTTACTAAGCCACATCTATGCATCTTTTAAACACCTCCAGAGATGGTGACTCAACCACTTCCCTGGGCAGTCTGTTCCAATGCTTAAGAACCTTTTCCATGAAGAAATTCTTCCTAATATCCTATTTAAAGTTCCCCTGGTGCAACTTGAGGCCACTTCCTCTTGTCCTATCACTTGTTACCTGGTTAAACAGACAGAGCCCCACGTTGCTGCAACCTCCTTTCAGGTAGTTGTAGAGTGAGAAAGTCTCCCCTCAGCCTTTTCTTCAGACTAAACAACACCAGTTCCCTCAGCTGCTTCTCATAAGACTTGCTCTTCAGACCCTTCACCAGCTTTGCTGGCCTTCTCTGGACATGCTCCAGCACCTCAATATCCTTCTTGTAGTGAGGGGCCTGAAACTGAACACAGTAATCAAGATGCAGCCTCACCAGTACTGAGTAGAGGGTCATGATCACCTCCCTACTCCTGCTGGCCACACTATTCCTGACACAGGCCAGGATGCCGCTCACCTTCTTGGCCACCTGGACGTACTGCTGGCTCATGTTCAGCCAGCTGTCTGCCAAGATCCCCAGGTCCTTTTCTGCCAGGCAGCGATCCAGCCACTTACATTGTGCGTGTCTAAGTGGAGCAGCAGATCGCTAACCATTTCGCCTTTGATTATGGGGACTTCATTCTGCTCCCCATCTCTGTCTTCCAGCTAAGGGAGCTGGGAACCCGGAGAAAGGCTTGTCTTAATATTAATGCCTGACGCAAAGAAGGCATTAAGTACCTCAGCCCTTCCGTCATCCTTTGTCACTATGTTTCCTCCTGCATCCAGTAAAGGATGGAGATTTTCCTTAGTGCTCTTTTCGTTGCTAATTTATTTATAGAAACATTTTTATTGTCTTTCACAGCAGTAGCCACATTAAGTTCTAGTTTGACTTTATGACTTTCTGATTTTCTCATTGCATAACCTTATGCAACCTTGTAATCCTCTCGAGTTGCCTGCCCCTCATAGCCTCTCTTATTTCTCATGAATTCCAGCCAAAGCTGGCTTCCTGGGATGTTCTTCGAGAACCATAATGGGCTGAGCCTACCCAGGTCACTTTTTCTACTGTATACAGAGTTTGAATCCTTATGCCTGCTATCCTATCAGCATTAGGGAGCAGATGACGGAAGTTGCTCTGAAAGGAGAGGCAAACCTGAACTGGAGGACAACACCATGGCAGGGAGCGCAGTGGCTTTACTGACAAGAACCAAGTACCTGAACAAAGAAAGCAGATCAGGTCCAGTGACTGTAGCCATGGCTAGACACAATCTAGTGATTACCGAACAAGTCTGCAGTGTTGAGACAAATCTGGAACCAAGCCAGAGAGGCAAGTCTGCAACTCAGGGTCAGAATCAGAAAGGTATGCACAACTGTACCTGCAACATAACTCAGTCACAGAACCAGGAGGACAGCCTGAGCTGAAGCCCTAGTCCAAGGAGAAGTGGGTAAAGGCTCCCCAAGGAGGCTTCTCATAGCTCTCCTCAAGTTCTTCACCATATCAAGAGTTGGCCCTGAGTCCAGGCATACAGATTCTCATGGTAGGGTAGAATGCATGCTGATAGTTCCTAGCTGTCTTGGTTATTAACAGATTTAGTTAATTTTGGAGCATGAATCCATTTTATGTTAACCTGGAGATTAGGAAGATGAACTGACTTGACATTAATGGATGTGACTTTCATTAAAAAATAGTATTTGACTTACAGGAAGTGGGTGCATAAGTATCGTAGAATCACAGAATGGTTTGGGTTGGCAGGGACTTTAAAAGATCATCTGGCTCCAATCCCCCTGCCATGGGCAGGGACATGTCCCACTAGATCAGGTTGCTCAAGGCTCCATCCAGCCTGGCCTTGAACACTTCCAGGGAGCGGCATCCACAACTTCTCTGCGAAACTTGTTCCAGTGACTCATCACCCTCACAGAAAAAAATGTCTTATTGATATCAAATTCTAAATCTGGTCCCAGTTTGAAACCATTATCCTTTGTCCTGTCATAGAATCATAGAATCACAGAATCATAGAATGGTTAAGGTTGGAAGCGACGCTGAAGATCATCTAGTTCTAACCCTCTTGCTGTGGGCAGGGACACCTCTCTCCCACTAGCCCAGGTTGCTCAAAGCCCCATCCAACCTAGCCCTGAACACTTCCACGGATGGGGCATCTACGACTCCCTTGGGCAACCGGTTCCAGTGCTTCACGACTCTCATGGTGAAGAATTTTTTCCTCATATCTAATCTAAATCTACCCTCTTTCAGTTTCAGGTCATTGCCCCTTGTTCTGTCACTACTGGCCTTTGTAAAAAGCCCTTCTCCAGATTTCCTGTAGGCCCCTTTCATGTACTAGAAGGCTGCTATTAGGTCACCCTGGAGCCTTTTCTTCTCCAAGCTGAATAACCCCAGCTCCCTCAGCCTGTCCTCATAGCAGAGGTTTTCCAGCCCTCTAATCATCTCCATGACCCTCTCTGGACCCACTCCAACAGATCCATGTCCTTTTCGTACTGTGGGTTCCAGAACTGGATGCAGTACTCCAGGTGGGACCTCACTGGAGCAGAGTAGAGGGAAGAATTACCTCCCTCAACCTGCTGGTCACACTCCTTTTGATGCAGCCCAAGACAGTTTGTTTTTTGGGCTGCAAGTGCATACTGCTGGCTTGTGTTAAGCCTCTCACCAACTAACATAGGTTGGGCTGCTCCCAATCTGCTCTCTGCCCAGCCTGTATTTGTACTTGGGATTGCGTTGACCCAGATGCAGGACCTTACACTCGACTTTGTTGAACTTCATGAGGTTGGCCTGGGCCCACCTCTCAAGTCTATCAAGGCCCCTTTGGATGGCACCCCTTCCCTCCACCATGTCAGACCCTCCACAGAGTTTGGTGTCATTGGCAAACTTGCTGAGGGTGCACACTATCCCACTGTCTGTGTTGCCAACAACGATGTTAAAAAACAATAGTCCCAGTAGCAGTCCCAGTCCCTTGCAGGACACCACTTGTCACTGATCTCCACTTGGACACTGAGCTGTTGATTGCAACTCTTTGAGTGTGATCATCTAGCTAATTCCTTATCCATCAAGTGGTCCATCCATCAAACCCATATCCTTCCAGTTTAGAAACCAAGATGTAGTATGGGACAGTGTCAAATGCTTTGTACAAGTCCAGGTAGATGACATCAGTTGCACTTTGCTTATCCACTGATGCCATAATACCATCGTAGAAGGCCACTGAGTTTGTCAGACATGATTTGCCTTTGGTGAAGCCCTGTTGGCTGCCACCAATCACCTCCTCTATAACCATGTGCCCTAGCAGCTTTTCCAGGAGGATCTGCTCCATTATCTTGCCAGGCACAGAGGTGAGACTGATGGGCCTATATCTCCCAGGATCTTCCTTTTTCCCCTTTTTGAAGATGGAGGTTATGTTTCCTCTTTTCCAGTCAGTGGGAACCTCTCCAGATTGCCACGACTTCTCGAATATGATGGGAAATGGCTCAGTGACTTCATCTGCCAGTTCTTTCAGGACCTGTGGACGGATCTTGTCAGGTCCCATGGACTTGTGCAACTTCAGGTTCTTTAGATGGTTCCAAACCCGGTCTTCACTCACAATGAGGGGGTTCTTCAGTATCCTCATCTCTGCCTAGCCTCTCTGTAGCTCGGGCAGTGTGGCTGGAGCCCCTGCCAGTGAAGACTGAGGCAAAAAAGTCATTAAGCACCTCAGCCTTTTCAATATCCTACGTGACTAGCTCCCCTCTTTCCTTCCGGAGTGGTCCCACGTTCTCCCTAGTCTTCCTTTTGTCACTGACATATCTAGAGAAGCCTTTCTTACTGTCCTTGACATCCCTAGCCAGATTTAATTCCAACAGGGCTTTAGCTTTCCTAACCTGATCCCTGGCTACTTGATGAACTCTGTAATCCTCCCAGGTTGCCTGTCCTCTCTTCCATGCCCTACAGGCCAGTTTTTTGCATTTGAGAGTATTCAGGGGCTCCTTGTTCATCTATGCAGGCCACCTAGTGTTTTTACTAGCCTTCCTCTTTGTTGGAATGCATACCTCTTGGGCTCGAAGGAGGTGATCCTTGAATATTAATCAGCTTTCCTTGACCCCTCTTCCCTCCAGGACTTCATCCCATGGAATTCCACTGAGCAACTATCACTGGTTTTAGTATCACTACAAACTCTGATAAAATGTCCCTCTCCTTCTTTCCTGTAGCTCCTCTTTAACTACTAGAAGGCCACTATAAGGTCTCTCCAGAGTCTTCTCTTTTCCAGGCTGAACAGTCCCAGCACTCTCAACCTGTCCTCATAGAAAATTAAAACCATATATAGCAACTGTTAGATGCATATTTATCTGTACGCTTCTAATATTGTTATTTTAGTGTTATATTTAATCATATTAAAGCATAATGCATGGCTTTAATAAAAATTTCATATGTATTTTAAGATTTTATTGAGTCTAATATTGCAAACACAGCAGTTTATTTCAAATATCTCATTATCCGTTTGCAAAAAACAAGTCTCTTATAAATGCACTAATTGGGTAAAAAGATGTAAAATACACATTTGAAAGCCAATTATAAAGGCAGTGGTTTGTAATACATTAACTATAACCTGCCAAGGAAAAGTATTCTTCCCTATCTCATTCAATTTATGAGAATCTCCCTATTTTCTTACAAGGTTTAAGCAACTACAAGCACGCAACACAAATGTTACACAAATTACAGACAGAAATATTTGGATTAGTTCAGCCTCCTGCCTGATGCAGCCCTTCTGCCAACGTTATATCAGGTCAGCCATGGCTCTGTCTGACTTTTCACAGTCCTTGAGTTTCTCCAGCTCCCTCTGAACTGAAGCTCTACCAGCTGTTGTGCTGGACACTTCAACTGTTCTGATGAATGAATTAAGCATTATGTTTCCTAGTTACAACTCCTTGGTTATTTTGCTACTGGATGCCATTTGGATGTCAAGCCATTAATTATGACATTTTGAGCCTGGCAGTCCAGATGATTCTCAGCCCATCTAACAGTTGATTCATCCAGCTCATATGTCTTCAGGTTCACAGCGAGAAACCTGTAGGAGATAATGTCAAAAGTTTTATTAAAGTATATTACAGCCACAAATGTCAACAAATGCAAGCAAAGAGAAGTAAAACGTGCCTGCATTTGTGCATATAGTCGCATTTCATTGTGCTGCTCTGGTAGGTATCAAGCCATTCTTTACTACTTATAAACAACAACAACAAAAAGATAGTGCCTAAAATTGAAACAAATCCATGAGTAAATAAACTCTCTACAAGCCAACTGTACACAGCAAATAAATCAAATAATGCTCTCCCAGCATCTTTGGGATAATAACCCGAAAAGACAACAAAATCCCACATCTGATAGAAAATAAACTCTTTTGTCTGGATTAAGCTCAAAACACATTTCTTCTCCTTTTTTTTCTCACTTCTTTCACGAAGAAGAAGTAGATTTTGAAGTAAGCTCTACAAGTCTACAACCTTGGACTGAGGAGGAGAAACAGAATGAAGAGTTTTCATTTTTCTGAACATCCAGTCACCAACCTCATGTAAAAATCCACAGGAATGTATATTGTTTATCTTAGTTAAACTGCCAAGCTAAAGCTTGATGAGAAACGATCTGTAAGACAGTCAGTTCATTGTCTATAAAGACAGAACAAGATCACCTGCTTCATTAACAGAATTACTTTCAATGTGCCTGTTTCTTCCTGTGTTTTATTGGTTCTGTGCAGAAGCAGTATTATTTTGGATGTCTAGACCAGGTAGGATACACTTTTGTACTGTGTGCACAGTTCTGCAGGATAACAGATGGGCAGGAATACCAGTAATGAACGCATTTATAGTTCGTAACCATAGACTAATTTTATTTGACTAAAATAATTATCTATCCAAGGGTGGTACAGTGTACCTATCAATAGAGATTGGGTAATTGGTTATTTATTTAAATTAAAGATGCTTGTTTACTCTGGTTATTTTAAATTTTATTTCAAAAATACTATAATCTTCTAAAATAAATAATTTACTGATGGCACCAAGTCACAATTTCTCTTTGAGAATGTACATACGCATTAGAAATGTTCCATAATTTTATATTTTAAACTGCTAAAAGGAAAGTATTCTATCAGTACAGAAATTAACCCTTCACTCCTATGAAGACAGACTGAGAGAGTTGGGGTTGTTCACCCTACAGAAAAGAAGGCTCCAAGAAGACCTTATTGTAGCCTTCCAGCATCTCAAAGGGGTCTACAAGAAAGCTGGTGAGGGGCTTTTTAGGATGTTGGGTAGTGATAGGACTAGGGGGAACAGATTAAAGCTAGAGATGGATCGGTTCAGATTGGACATTAGGAAGAAGTTCTTCCCCTGAGGGTGGTGAGACACGGGCACAGGTTTCCCAGAGAGGTGGTGGAAGCCCCATCCCTGGAAGTGAGTAAAAAAAATCTACTCTGCAACTCCTTCTAAAATCCCAGTTTTAAGGTTGGGATTTTAGAAGCCTCCATTTCCCTTTCCCTTTCCCTTTCCCTTTCCCTTTCCCTTTCCCTTTCCCTTTCCCTTTCCCTTTCCCTTTCCCTTTCCCTTTCCCTTTCCCTTTCCCCTTTTGATAATTTGTTTTCTAGTTAAAAGGTTCTCTATTCTAAGCCAAAATCATCATCAGCTACAATTACACTATGACAGAGAGTTCTATAAACCTTAATCCAGAAAAATGCCAAACGTTTCTCCTCAGCACATCAAACCACAGTACAGACAGCTCAGTATTATGTAATCATGTAACTTTAACCATGTAACCGATTTCACTGATTCTGACGCTTCGTACTAATTTCAGTTATCTCTGTGAATGCCCAGGCAATGAAAGACATTTCTCTAAATACTCTACTCGACTAACGCCCATTTTGATTCCTTGAAGTCAGTGGGAGGAGTCTGTAGGGGTATCCTCCTTAGGGCCATGATATTACCCAGTTAATGAATTCTGGTTTTGTTAAATGTAATTCGTAAGACTACCAAAAAAAAAAGTAAGATCAATTACCTTGATAAAATTCTGATCTTCACCATTAACCATCGGTGCGGAAGTGACATGCACCTCAGTGGTAAAGATTTGTACCTGGAACCCTTCAAAACAACGACATATTCAGTTATTTTGCATGTGTTTCTCTTTGCACTGCTGCTTCCATTCAACTTTGTTTTAAACCCAGGTAGTACTTAGTGTGATAACCACTCATGTACCAGGCTATCAACATGCTCCTCAAAGCTTCATCAATTTTCATAACACATTTTTCTTTCATAAATGAAGTCATTGAGAGTCTCAGAGCAGAAAAATAAACTTTGTTTAGAAATGTAGTGAAGGGAGTGAAGAAAATGTAATAAAACTTAAGCTGAAGAGCTAAAATTTAGATTTTTACCAGATAAAGTAATATGACCTTCAAATCTACAGGAGACCATCAGGAACAATTCACATCTTAACTGACAATGACCTAATGTCTCCAATGTACTTGTAAGTACATCTCATTTACTATCTTTGTGAAGTAATGTTTTCTGCATGTTTTGATTTTTTCCTCTAATTTTGCTGCCCTACTATTTCTGGAAAACAATTTCTTGAAGATAAAATCTTTACATTATAAAAGAGGGAAATTTTATGCCTGTATATACATACATACGTAATTATAATAGGTATCTTGTATTATACATGAAATATATATAATACAATATATATAATACTACATATAATACAATATATGCCTGGTAATAATCCAGTGAACTAATCCTGGCTTTGCTAGTCTTTGGCTGTGATGTCACTGCAAAGAGGAATATCACCTAAGCAACCCTATAATGCTAAAAAGCTTATAGATGAAATGTGTAGAAGGAAACAGATGGGGCAGTATCTGGAAATTTTATTTGTCAGATATCGTCCATCTGTTTCTCTCCCTGTCTGCACGTATTGCATTAATATCCATTTTTAGGAAGACAAGTCAATATAATTCTACAGAATTTGTTTAATCATTATTATTATTATTATTATTATTATTATTATTATATTTATTTAATTTAAAAGAATCATTAGTGGCTGGCAGTGAAACATAAAACCCACAATGATGATTCATCTAAACAATCTTCATCTCCATTCCATGAGAAGCAAAGTTATACTTCAGGGCAAAATTAGTAAATGTTAACTCTTCTTATTAATCGGTTCTAACATTTTTGGCAGTTTCTCACAAGCAACAGAATGTCTAAATAAATGAATGATAGAGACTATTTTTAATTGTGTTCTAAAGCTGAAAGGATTATGTGTCATTTCACAGTAAGTTCTAGGTTTTTTGTAACGAGTACCTATTAAAATCAGTAAATATTTTTTTGGCAGCTATTTGATTCTCTGAAAGTAGAGCCACAAAATGCTTTGCAACAGGTGTATTATTTATGGAGAATATATAAAGACTTTGATTGTAAAAATTAATTATGGGCTTTGCAACTCTATTTGCTTTCTGCTTCACATCCTTAGCTAAATATCAGCTAATATAACATTGCTGCTACTGCTCTCCAAATTGTTTCTCAGAGGACCAAAATTAAAACAAAAGCCACTTAAAATAGCAACACAGAAAGTAAAGTGGCTTAAAAGGAAGTTAATAGAAGTCAAGATGGGAAAATGGTGGTGCTTACATACGACCGACAGAATCTGGTATGAGGTAAGAACGTGACTGCTATCTGTTACTTACGCCTAAGTACCAATAGCGAGATATTAATAGATGAGCATTTAGCCTTGTAAGAGTTAATAAAAAATAATGGCAGTGGGAGGGTTGGGTGCATGAGATTCACAGTCTGGCTAATTACAGGGGGAGGACTTGAAACAGAATGAGCTCCATTCTGGAATGAGCTCCATCTTGATGCCATTTGTAGGCCATCAAAGTGCA
Source organism: Trogon surrucura (assembly GCA_020746105.1). Lineage (NCBI taxonomy): Eukaryota > Metazoa > Chordata > Aves > Trogoniformes > Trogonidae > Trogon > Trogon surrucura. The sequence goes on from CM036618.1 coordinate 61,593,261, forward strand.
ACAGCTCTACTTTTGATTCTAGCCTCTTCAGGATGCAGTGACTGCTATTGTTGCTGTCCTCCTCTTCACAGCCCTTCTATCAAATTATCATATTTACTCTCTATTGCTTAGGCCCAGGTCTATCCTATTCTCCTCTTGTTCTTCTTTTTTTTTTTTTTCCTTTCTTCCCACCTTTAATTTTACATGATTACTTCCTGACCTATGGCTGTCTGCCTCTGTTAGCATAACAGCCTTTAAACTGACAATACTCAGCAACTCTGTCAATGGGGGCTCTCACAAGAGCGACTTTCTACCAGTGTTAGGTTCTTTCTTTTTTTTCAAGTGTGCTTTGTCTACTCTGATCCTGAATTCTACTCTGTGCTTTGATATTGATTCCTAGTCACATATTTATTTATGCCTTGTCTTTCTTTGCTCTTTTGCCAGCCCCTTCCCAATTACCTGTTTTGGATGAACGCAACCCTGGCACAAGGACATCTCTGGTTCATATAATCATAGAATCATTTGTGTTGGAAAAGGCCTTTAAGATCATTGAGTCCAACCTCTAACTTAGGAATGCCAGGTCCACCACTAAACCACGGCCCTAAGCACCAAATCTACACATCTTTTAAATACCTCCAGGGATGGTATTTAATGCCTGCTTCCCTGGACAGTTCGTGCCAATGCTTATGAACTCCTTCTATGAAGACTTTTTTTCCTAATATCCAATCTAAATCCCCCTTGGCACCATTTGAAGCCATTTCCTCTTGTCAGATTCCTCCTGACTTGGGTCCAACTCATAGAGCATATCTCACCTTGACCCTAAAATGGGTTAATTCTTTGATTGTTGTGATTCACACAATTCTAAGTGTTCATCCTAAGTGGTGTGTCTGATTCTTCTCTCTTTTAAACTTCTTTTTCGTGTTTATTTGCTTTATCCTTTGATTATAGACCTCTGCATCCACAAAGTACTGAAGTTCATAGCTCTGGCGTACAGGTACAGAGATGCTAGTGTTGGTTCTGACTGATGATTAGGTACCTGGGTATGACAACAGCACAGCTGAACTGAAAGAAAGCCAAGTTCTTACACCCCACATTAAAGATCATACAGGCTCAACAGCAGGAAAAGCTGATTTGAAGAAAAGGTCAGGTAAATAACATACGCTGGGTTTAATACTGGTGTAATATTGATTTCTGGGGAAGCAGGGACCCCTACAACTAATCCGCTGTTGATCTTAATTCACAAGTCATGGAGATATTTGCAGACATCAAAAAAAGAGGAAAACATACTGGGACAGGCACTGAAAAAGTACTAGATTTTGTTTTTGAGACTAACAGGGCTAACAGCAACCTGAGAAGCTGCAAAGGCAAGAAAGGCTGGTACATAAAACCCCCAGCACTGACAAGAGTGAATTTGACTTACCTTTGGATATAAATGAAAAGGTTAAGATTGTTTTGAACATAAAGAACGATAACCCATTTCAGACCCAGTAAGTGATGAATCCATATCTGAGCCTACTACCTCAGATCTGAGGACACCTTCTTTACATAAAGCAGCAGAGGATATTGTCTTCAGCTCTCACTTTCAGTTTCTACAAGCTGTTTCTGGAGTATTACCTCAAACTCATTTGCAGTGCTTGCAGGTCTTAGAGCCCTGGGAAGGATTTCTCCAGCTGGGGGAGCATGCAACTCATGCTGGTATGGCTTTTACGCAGCAGCTGCTACTACAGTAATTCAAAAAATAAATGTGTCTTTAGAATCAAACCGGTGTAGATGTAGTCAAATTCCTAGCTCTAAAACTGGTGCTGAATTCTCCAGGCTACAGGTATATACTTGAGTTGAAGTGTTTTTACTTCATTTGTTGTACTTAACAATTCACTAGCTTACTCCTCTTGCATATATACACAACTCCCACAGTTAAATTTTTTGCCTCAAGGGAATTGAAAAGGGAGAAGCAGCCAGGAGACAACAGCGACCATTACTGATTGCATGGAAACACTTTATGGACTAAACAGTGAAAGTGAGAAAACTGTGGAGAGTATCATAAACTGCCTTCATCATAAACATCGTCTCCCTCTCTATCCTGCACAGCTGACTGTCCTCCCACAATGAAGCAAACAGTTGACAAGACAAAAACCATCAAGATGAACCTTGAACTTGGGTTTTCCAGTAAGAAGTGCAGAAGGCCACTACATCATCTCTTGGCAAGAGGACCCGAGTATTTTCCATTGACTTAGGAGTGACAAATCGCTGAGCCGCACAAGAGCGTTATTGTTGCTGCCCTGTACTGGGGAGAAGCAGCTTCTGGAAGGGCCACGGAAACAATGGGGGTCCGATAAGAGGAGCCCCCACAGAAAAACCCAGGCTTTTGGAGGCTGAAGCCTTAGAAGTGAGGAGTCACTGTGAAGGGAAATGACAAGTCTGTTCCGGGCTGGCAGGGATAGAGACAGACAGGCTGCACTGCCCGGTGTAACAGCCTGTTACACGCAAAGTGAATTCAAGTTCCTTGAGTTTGGGTTTGGAGTCACAGTCAAATTTACCAGCAGAACATGCTGTGGTTTGAGAGTTAAAACGGGCAATGTACCAACTCAGGGCTTGCGCATGCCTGTCCCTGGCCTCACCCAGTGCTGGCTTCAGTAAATGAAGGTGTGTTCGCATGCGTACGTACCGGAGCGCTAATGTCGGGAAATACATGGACTCGCTCAATCACTGCGTGAAATACAAATAATGTGCAGCTTGAGGTGCGGTGTCAGGACGTCTGTGAGGATGCAAGTGTCACCATCCAAGTCAGAGCCAGGCTGCCAGCGAGATCTTGGGTTTTGTGCAGACACCTGGTCGCTTCAGCCCAGTCACTGTCCATTCCGTGCTTTTTCAGCATGCCTGCACTCGGGCTGGAAACCTTGCTGTTCACTTCCATTATCAAAATCGGTTTTGATTGACTTTTTAGAAGTTTTTTGTTGGTTTTTTTTTTTTTTTGAAAAGCACTGCAATAGATTCTCATTAGCATTTTATTTTAAAGCGACATTAATTCTTCCTTTATGCGGCAGTATGGATTTTTTCCTGTCACACATGGCCAGCGCTCACATACTACTCCCAGACACAGCAGGAAAAACTCATTCGGCTTATTTGCAGTCCTCGTTTTTTTTCCCAAATGCCTGCCCGCATATATTTTTTTTCCCCGCAGCACAGGTACTTCTACCTCTCTCAGGTAACGGGGGGAGCCCTTCTGTTTCGAACCGTTACAGCCAATTCCCGGGGAGGCCCCGCGCGCTGCTCCCTCGCTCCCAGGAGCCTGACCGCCTGCACGCGCGGTGCGCGGGCCGGCAGCGGCCGTTAGGAGGGCACGTGCCGCCCTCCTCGCGCGACGGGCGCCGAGAGGCCGCCGTTTGGTCTCCCCGGCGCTACCTGTCCCTTCCCGAAACGCCGGCCTCGGTAAGCGCCGCGGGGCGCTTCTGTCCCCTCCTGCCGCCGTCGCTCCCGGCTTAACTCGCCCGCTGGGGGCCCACCGGCCCCGCTCGCTCGCTCGCGCGCCTCAGCTGCCCTCCGAGACGCGGCCCGGCACGGCTGGGCGGAGAGCGGCGGGGCGGGAGGGGGGGCAGGGGTGTGTCCTGCTCCCTGGCCGGGGCACCGGGGTCTTCTCTGCTCTCTCGGGCGGCGGCGGTTCACTCGCCTGGCTGTCCTGGGGCGGGAAGAGCTAGCACCTCGGCTGCCCAGGAGCCATGGCGCGAGAAAGTTTGCTGCTCCTCTTGCTCCTGGCGGCGCTCGGCAGCCGAGGCCAGCCGCCGCCGCAGCCGCCGCCGCAGCAAAGAGGTACAGGGGAGCGGGGAGCCCGTGCCTCACTCGCCCCAGCCGGGGGCGCGGAGGCCGTAGAGAGGGAGACGACCTTGCCACCGCCTCGGGTTGTGACGGGAGGGTCGCGAGGGGACAGGGACCGAGAGTGACAAGTAACCCTCTTCGAGGGGACTCGGTAGGGCAGCGCTGCCGGGGCATCGTCACTGGAACATCGGCCGAGCCAGGAGGGCTCCTGTGGCGCCGGGAGCGCAGCAGCCCTCGGTCGGGGCCGCGGGCTCCCACGCTGCCGAGCGGTGGCCGCCCCGCCCTGGGGTTGCTCCTCCTGGCTCCGCGGGAACCGGCGCTGCTGCTGGGGAACCGGCGGGGTCGGTAACGGGGAGCTGGTGTGTGCCCCCCGCTTCCTTACGCTCTGCCTCCCGATCGCTCTTTCCCGTTAGCTCCCGCACACACACGCTTTTATTGGAGAGGCAGAGTCACAGTTCAGAGCGTGTGAGAAGAGCTGCGTTGTGACTGAATGCAGAGGGGCAAATCATGATTATAACTTCAGGACGACGGGACGACATGCCGTGGTCCCCGAGGGCCGGTCACATAGTCTTAAATCTGTTGGCAGCCCTTTCCCCGTGTTGTGCCCGTCTGTTGGCATCTCTGTGATCGGTGGAAGCTTGGTAGGCTGTGTTGAAACAAATGCGGGCTTATTGGGCTGCTTTCACTTAAGATGACAATTTGATGCACTTAACCAATAACAGAGCTTTTCTCGGTGTTAAAAAGTAACCACGTCAGGTGTGGGGGCAGAATCAACAGTATACTGCACGACAAGTCAATTTCTTACACATAAAATCATCTTCCATTATGGGGTGTTTAGGTGTGTTGACACTAAAGGTTTTTTTGTTTGTTTGCTTTTCCAGTTAGTCTTATGTGGAAAGATAAAAAGGCCAATGTACAGATATGGGAGAAATAAACTTGTATCAGCTCTCATAGGAAATCCTTAAAATCATTTTTCAGCTCACAGTATTCCTTCTACTGCATGCATTTGCTGCTCTTTACATTTTTAGCCTTGCTAAAAAGAATTCAGTAAGGAGATACCATGGGTGTGTTAAAATAAGACTAATTAAAGCCACTGGAATAACAGCTTCTATTTGACCTTGATGGCATGCTGTAAGCTGAACACTTTGAATTAAGAATTTTTAGAGTTTAGGGTTTACTTTGGAAAACATGATGCACTGTCATTTCATGAAAAAGTGTCTCAAGCAGCCGACCCCTTAATACTAATTTTACTGTGTGAGGATAAACGACAGTTCATCAAGTATCTGTGTATATACGAACTCATCCAGAATTAGACTGTGTTTAGATGATGACTTATTGGTAAACATTGAATACTGAGATTTTAAAAGTAGAGCATTTAAGATATAGTACATATGTATTTTCTGCTTGCTTTTTTTTTTCCTTCCTCCCTCTGCCAGCTAACTCATTTTTCATTTAGAAAAATACTGATTTGTCATTTCTTTTAATATTCTCTCTCTCTCACTCATGTGCACACACACGCACATGCAGAGGCACTTTTGGAGAATGTCCTTTATGCAATATATTCGTTTTTCTAATCTCTGCAGTGAGGGGATGTGATTGTTATTTTCCTTTTAAATTAGAAGTGGGTGTCTTGACTGTTCATCTGCTGCATCACTGGTATTATGTTATAACTGAGTTCTGGTAATTCAATGAGGAGCATTAAGACTTTTAATTAAATGTTAATAATGTGATGATGGGACCTTCTAAACCTCACAGTTGAATGCAAATGCTGGCCTGCCAAATTTTTAAGCCATTTACTGTCTTCTAAATTTCTTTCTAAGATCTGTTACAGCTGCTAGGAGGTGCTAGCACTATATAGATCACTGTGTTGCCCAGGCAAAGAGGTAATGAACTCCTCTCTAAAGCAAAAAGTTTGAAAAGTTTGACTTCACTGAAGGCCTGGGGGATTCTAGTGTGTACAATAATGTTACTAGACCCATGACTTACACCTTTAATCTTACAACTTGTTTTTCTACTCAGTAGTTATTTGGTAATAATATTTTCGGTCCAACACTACTAAGTATTGCTCTCTAATCGTTAGCACCAGTCAGATGTCTGCAGAGAAAATTATGTAACAGAGCTGTAATGCTTTGAAAAGCAGTATTTGAGACATCACCATGAATTCCCATGTTGTTTTGTAGAACAGAACAGTTGAAGAACATCTTGCACCTCAAAGATGAGAACAGTCTGTAGTTGTTTTTTGTTTTTTTTTTTTTAAAGTTGGTAGAAGATTTACTGTGGTCAGAAGCCTGGAGTATTTTTTTTTTCAGCTACACATGTTATTTGTTCTTCTGTTGTTTGAATGCTAAGTAGTCATGTAGAATTGCTCATAAAATGGAAGACTCAGAAACAGAAAGGCATGTGCATTTTATAACAGAGTTTATTAAAGGTATGCAAAACTTTCAGTTAAGGCAAACTTGCTGAAATGCTATATAATGTTCCTTTTGAATCTTGAACCTTAATTCATCCTCTTTCTTGTGGAATGTGAGAGGAACAAAATAGTAGTAGTTTAGAAAGGAGTTAAAAAAATGCTTAGATCTTGAAGAATTCATCCTTTTATTAAAAGGTCTATGTATCATGGGAGAGAACTGAAGCTGTGTATGTGTGAAAGGTAAGAATAGTAGGGACAGGGCTAAGGAACATGCACTGCACAGTAACTTGATCTATGGTGTCAGCTGCTGGTATCAGTGGGGATAAAGGGATAAATCATGGAGTGCAGGTGTTTCGTAGCATCTCAGATCGGAAGTGTGAGCTGACTCCAAGAGGTGACATATATAGGATACTTATAAGGTCAGAGTGAAATTTCTCACTCAGAATGAGGGATGAATGCTAGCCTGGTGTTAGAATATGACTGATGCCAGTCTGTTAGGCAATGGATGGTGGCAGGTTGGTCAATATTTTTAAGTCTGTCTGTAGGTGTGGGTTTCTTAAACTAGTTTTCAGAGTTTAGTTCAAAACTGTTCTCTCTCTGTTAGCTTATGGAAATGAGGAGTTACAAGATTCTTTCACACATAAATACATGTGTTTATAGGGACCTCTTTGGAGTAAGGTCAGTTTTTAAAAATGACCTTTACCCTGGGCTCAGCTATAATCTTGATATATAAAGCATTTCCATCAGGGTTGATTGCACTTAGTGATTCAAAACATTCTGCTGACTTTATTTGGAGAATGGTGCTTGTAAATGGTTTAGTTGGTATTGGAAAGAATAATGTGGATGAATTTGCATTCTACTTTCCTGAGAGAACAAGGTTTAGGTGATTGCTCTGTTTACCAGCTTGTTCTCACATAAATAAATTTTGAAGCTGTTGTCCAATATCAACCAAATTTGAAAGCAATATACAAATACTTAGGATAATAACTGAAAATCAATGACTATTTGCGAGAAAGTCACAAAGTACTTTCTCTTCTGTGAGAGGAAAGGTAAAATTTAGCCACTATCTAATCTAGTCTGGCTAGGAAACATATGCAGGGCTCTGGATTCAAGAATGTGAAGGAGAGTATGTTCATTTTGGAGGGTAGGCATCTTACAATGTGTAAAATTCTGTGTATATTTTTTTTAAAGAGTAATTATTTAATGCAATTTCAAGATTTTGTGACAGGTAACAAGTCTGGTTCACTGAAGGTGTATTGCAGTATAATACATTCTGTGTGTAGCCTTTTTACATTCATTCATGCTACTAAATGTTTTTGCAGATAATCTTCTGGCGATCTGGAAATTAGATCTGGAAACCAATATTGATCGGTTCTAGAAACTCTCTTAGGAGTATTTAGTGCTGCCTAATCAATAGGAATTAACCAGCCCCAACAATTTTGGTAGATACTGCTCTCAAGAATAAGTTGTGATTGCTTGTAACATTTTACTTCAAAGTTGTCATCCATATTATTTTCTTATACTTTAATAACTGGTTGAGAAAGTGAAAGGAGAGTGTTAATATGTGTTTCAGGTTTAGAATGTGAGAAAGGAAAACAGAGTAATTGAGGGCCAACCTTAAGTATTAGAAATAGATAGAGTTGCCCACACTGACTGGAGATGTGAATTTGTGTGTTTTCTGTGTACATGCTTTAACTTAAAATAACCACAGCCAAATTGTATGAGGTAGGTCTTGTACAAGGGTGCATGAATTTCTCCAAGCAACAAATAAAAATGTAAGATACACCTTATGTTTAACCCCCTTCTTATTAATTTTTCCTCCTGTATGTTTTTTTTACAGGAATCTTTCTTACTAGCCTTGAAATGCTTAAGTCAGAACAGTGGTTCTTTAACCTGTTCCAAAAATCTGCTTTGAAATAATAGAGCGAACAATCATTTTTAATTAATTCAGGCTGGAGGAAGGAATCCACCCACACATGTTCTAATTTCTTATCCAACTACTTGGACTGACAGTTTTTGGAATAAGAGGCAGCATGAATCCCTAGTGCAGGGTTACTTTTTTTCTTTTTTTTTTTTTCCTCTGAAAGCCAGACTCTTTATATTTGTAGGTCAGGAGTGGTGATAGGATACAAGTACTGGCAAATGTGAACCAGTGTGTGTACCTTATTGTCTTCTTTTCTTTCCCAACTTTTTTCTTGAATAATAAGCCCTTCATTATTGGATATTTTTCTCCTGAATGAGAGTTCTCTCTGGAATACCTCTAACTCATGTCACACACTAACAACTCTGGCTACACTAACAATGATACAGACCAAATCTTGTTTACAAATGTGAAATATAGACAAATATATTATGTTTGCTAAACTTTATATTAACTCCATACATGTCTTTGAAAGAGGAAAGGGAATTCCTTGATGTTTGCTGTTAAACCTAGTTCATGATCTGACTCCTGCTGGTGACTACATGTTATTTGTTCTCATGTACCAGCAGCTGTAGTTGATGGCCTATTTCTAGTTCCTGCTTTTCCACAGTTTTGATGCTCTCAGTCTGGAAATGTAGATAAGAGAGGTGCTGAAGAAAATGGCAGTGACTTTGGACCACTGTTGTGCAATGGATAAAGTAAAGATTAGATGTTCTGACCTTTTTTTTCCCCCCCCCAGATTTACTTTTATTAGAAAAATTGTACGAATTCCAGAAAAAAGTAGTTCAATCTGTGTCGTTTTTGTTCTGAGAAATAAGAAAGATCTCTCAGGATTCTTGCAAAACTCAAAACAAATAGCTGTTACTACCATCAATTTTTTTCAGCAGTTCAGTCTCCATTAGTTACACCTTAGCATCACAAAGATTTTCCTAGGTCTCTACTCTCAGCCGGATTCCTCTAGCAGACATTATCTTTGAATCAGACCTTGTAATAACATTAGACTGTAAAGCAGCTGTAGCATTATTATGCCAGGGAACTCTTGTGAAACCTCAGGAACATTCCTGCAGAGTGGATTATCCAAATACCATTACGCCTTGTTCTGTCCCAACTGACATGTGTATCTGCTGTTGTCATAATTCATGGATTTAATTTGTAATGAAAAAAAACAAACAAAAAAGTGAACAAAATAGGATTAAATATTTATAGAAGTATACAATTTTATTAAAATGGAAAATGATTATATCTTTTTCTTCAGTCTGCCCCAATGAGTGGAGGCAGTCTTTGAGCTCAATTAGAAAGAATCAGAAGAAAGGAAAAAAAGATGTTTGGAAAATTCCTTTAAACATACTGTGTATTTCCCACTGCTAAGGGACAATGGAGCAGAGCTGGGGGTTGACAATAGAGAACTTTGAGGTGCAAGAAAAAGAAGTCTGAAGCACTGTTTTTCTGCACACTTTTAGCAAGAGCTGGGGGTTGACAATAGGGAAATTTGAGGTGCAAGAAAAAGAAGTCTGAAGCGCTGTTTTTCTGCACACTTTTAGCGAGAGTTGATTTAGGATTTAATTTGTTTTTGTCCATATAGCAGCTCTCAGAACCCTGAGAGTTTTAGGTGCCATGTTCACTGAGGATACCTTTAGGCTTTGATGGAAGATGCTGAATATGGCAATATATTCCTCTGTTGATACTTGCTGCTCAACAACCTATAACCCTGTTCCACAGAAATATCTGGAAATTCATTATATATTTAATTTCCTGGTGTATATCCTGCACTGAGAATGAAGAACTACCGCTATACATTTGTTGCTGAATTACTTTTAGGCTGGGACAATGAGTAAGTACGTTGTTTGCACATTACGATGTTTCTAAATATGTATGATAAAATACTATATTACAGTGGTAACTATTTTGTGCATTTTCTAAACCCATCTCCAATGGTAGTGAGTATGACTAGTCTGGATTCCTGTGAAATCCAGAGAGCTCTACAAATATATTTTAAAGAATGCAAAGTAAAATAAATATAACATTCAGGGCTTTTGAATTAGTTATTGAAACCACCAGGAACAGCACACGTATTTTTGTGCAAATCCCAGAGCTGGTGATGTGTGGTTGCACATCTGATTTAGTTGTGGGAATTATGCATGCATTTTTTTTGTAGCGGCAACACAAAGGTGATTGCACAGCATCAGAAATACACTTCATGTGCTTAACCTTGAGCCATCATTGACAATACTGAATTTGTTAATATTACCTGGAAAAATAAGTTATTTCATCCTTGTGGATAATTGTTTAGTCACCCTTTGTGACAATTGTAGAAAAACCGCAATTGTGAATATGAGAATTTATAACATGACATAAAAGAGAGTGTTTCTCATTGAATTTTGATTTTTGTATAATTGGAGAATATTTTTTATTAATCATTCATTTTTAAAGAGGAACAAGCCCTCATGGAAAAAGTTTTTCTTCACCATGGGGAAAAACCCCACACAGTTAATTGAAAAATATATTTGTAATATGCACACTGAATTCTTAAGCACAGTGCCTTTCTACAGCTGGGCATAGCCTTCTAAATTAGTTCCATTGTATTAAGATTGTGTGTTGTGTGGGTTTAGGGTCTGTGTAAGTGTGCTTCTCCATTCCAGTCACTTTTTGGTATGCTTATATAGTAAATATGGCAAATATTTTCTAAATTCAGAGTAGGTGGGAAGCTTTTACGTACATACCCTATAATCATTGATTATGCATGCAGCTTCAGTTTCCTCTCCCAGCTGCAGCTTTGACATAGAGAATAAGGCAGTCATTTGCCAGCAAAATTAATAGTTAAATGCCTATATCAACTTCATAGCTTGTTAACTAGAGGGGAAAATGCACTTAGCCTGCTTGCCGTATTGGCAGGAGTTATTTAAAGGTGACTTTGAAGCTCATAGTTTAATTAGGGAAAGAACTTCTGTGGCATAGAAAAGTGATGGAAAAAACAACAGTAATAATCATCATCATAATCATCATCAAGAGCCTGAGTCAGTTCTTGGGGAAATCAGACACTGTTCCCACAGAATGAAGTGGAATTCAGGTTGTTACATGGAGTTATTTGTCTATACATTGAAGATATACCTTATCCTTTGGTCCATCTTGTTGCTCTCATTCTTTCACTTCTGGCTGTCCTTCTTAGATAATGCCTAAAGAGATAATTGGATGCAGCTGTGTTATAATGTATTGGTTCCTCATGATACTAACACATTTATGGCTTTTTGTACGCTGCTTTGTTTCTCCATACAATATCTATTTGTCCCAAAATATCTATTTAAAACTTCTGTGATTCAGTGGCAATAGGTTCGTATGTGACTCTTCATTTTGCTGGTCTGCTTTTTGCCTTCACCTGTTGTCTTTCTTCTTGATTAAATCCTAGAGTATAATTCAAAATAGTAAAATAACATGTATGCCACTAGTAAGAGAGAGATCAGTGCTTTGTTTAGTAGGTTACTTTGGACAGAGAGTAAACAGTATGTATAGTTCTTTGCAGTGTTTCTACTTTTCTCATAATGTATAGAAAAATCTGTTTTTTATTGTCATAATTTGTGTTTTTTAATTTAAACACATGGCTTACCGATACGTATATAATTTGACAGAAGTCATGTTAAATACATTGCCTGAGGAGCATAAGGCACTTTTTAATCAGAAGATTTTGGGAGAGAAGGCTATTTATGTCTGTCTATAAGAATGAAAATAAAAATAGTTAATTATTATCTGAGATGACAGGTAATAAATAAAACTTTTTTTGCTTCAGGAATTAATCTTTTCTGGTATTAAGCCTTGTCTTTGTATTTCAAGCTCTTCAGGATTAAAATAGAAGTGCCATATATACAGAAGGTGATATGGTACTGCATCACGTGTATAAAGTAGTTCAAGAGAAAAATTGTGGTGATGTGCAAACTAATGAAAGATATACAGTAATTTCTGATTGTGTTTAGAGGACACAGACAGCTAATGCCCACAGGGCTTTGCTCTAAACAGCAGATACCGAAGGATAGAATCACTGATTTATTAAGTTAACTTTGGGCATAGGATTTGTTACTGGCATGGAAATGTTTGTGGGATCAGTTTAGATATAGATTGGTTAAGGCTGATGAGTGGTATCAGCTTAGTAGCTCTAGGGGAGATAGGTATTTGAATCTGAGATTTATGGAAGGATGTAAAGAACTTGGTGTGAAAGTGCTGATAAAGTGATGGCATATAACAAGTTGTTGAACAGGTTGTATGAATGGCCATGTTCAAGAGGAAGTGGAAGCTGGCAAATACGATGCTAATATTTAAAAAGACGTCACCCCGTGAACTGGTAACTATAGTTTCAGAACTGAACGCGGTTGGAGACATAATAAAGAATAGAATTAGTAAATACATGGATGAATGTGTTGTGCTGGTGTGAGTCAGAGTGGCTTTTGTGTATATGGATAAGCCTTCAAAGAATTTGTATTAGACGTATTAATAAGGGCTATTATAGTAGACTTGGGTTTTCTTAAGGACATTTGAGAATATGTCTGAGCATCCTAAACTACAGTATCATACAAAAAAAGGGAAGAACTCAATTTGTGAAAGAATTCACAAAGCATTTGACAAGGTATATATCTGGGTGGGACGAAATTAGTCTTGAATTGATAGATATGAACATTAATTATATTGGAAGCTATTCAGTATTTTGCTGTAATACTGGTAGTGGTCTGCAGAGTCTCTTTGCTTCAGTTAACATGAAAAAACACAATGTTCAGTTAAGCAGGGTGTAGCCAGTTTTGTATTATTAAAGATCCAGTAAGTAGCAAGTGCTGCTATGAGTCCTCAGGAATTCCTACAGGCGATCATTATTCACACTTTTCATGTGAATCTCTCCATCTCTGTGAAAAATGGGATAATTTATAGGCAGTCTGCTTCAAAAATGGTGACATTTCTTGCAGCTTGAATGTAGACTCTGCTTTTAATCTTCTACTTCACTTGTGTGCACTTGCAAAACAAACTCGTTGCACATTTCTGCTGCAAGAAGTTCTCATTGTCTCGTTTTTCCTTCATTTTAGTTGTAAATATTTCCATAAGAAGACTTATGCCTGGAAACATGAGGAATCACAGCACAGAAAATCCCAGTGCATGGGCAGTTTTAGTAAGTTAGGAAAAGTAAGGCTTAAACACTTTTGGTGTAAGTTGTTGCCCTAGGTTGTTGGTAAATGCAAAGCGAAAACAGCCCCTACTATAACATGCATAATGTGGACCTTAACTACTACCTCTTTTCCTCTGTTATTATCAGTCTTTGCTTATGTTTATATGCTGCTGTTATTATAACAGAGAGTTTTCTTCCCAGTAACTGTTATGTGGGCCATCGCTTTTGTGCAAAAGAATCTGAGTGGCTGGGTAGTGTGTGACTAACATTACTTGACAGACCCCAGGGTCAAATGTGACTGGAGAAACATTTATAGTGCTCAGGTGCATGACTTCAAACATGGTGTGTGAAGGGCACCGTTTTGTCCCATTGAATAGAGTTGTTTCTAGGAATTAGAAGGAGTTTTGGCTACATGGTATGAAAATAAATATTTCCAAGTAATTGAAAATCCATTGATGAATTAATCTATTAGTTGATCTAAGTACTTCTGTAATGTAACATTTAGTTTCAAAGTGTGTCAACATTTTAAGACAGTCTAGAATGAGATGAAATTACTCTGCTCAATCTGTTTCATAAACTTGATTAATTATTAGATTTAATCATAAAAAGCCATTATATTCTGCACAGCAGACATTTAAATCACTTCTGGAATTAGTTTAAAAATGTGGCATCTGTCTACAGTATGACAGTTCCGGTACAGTAATTTTCTAGAATTGAAACATAACTCCTGTATTCTGTGCTAAACCAAATCCACACAGAGTCCAAGGAAATAATTTTCTTTCAGTTGAAATATCTACGTAGAATACCTAATATGGTGCGATGTGTATTCAGTTAAGTGTGAAAGTTAGGTTTGTTTGAACTTGCAATGAAATTCTTACTGACTTCCTCATGGCAAGAATTTAATTCCCAGTCCTTATAAAGGAAGCATACAACCCACAGCATAACATTTTGTTCTGTCTTAATGTTCTGTTGAACATATGTGTGTAAGCAGTTCTACAATGACTGGAGGAACAAGAGGAGCCAGAGAGTCCCAGAGCTGTCAGGATGAATAGTTAAGCGTTAGCTATAGTTGAAAACTAGGAAGTGAGTTGCTGCAGAGAGCTATTAAAACACATCTAGTGTTGTTTCCTATTTAAATGAGACTTTGTTTCTATTTTTATCAGCTCCCTTGACTTTATAGAAATACCTAAACAGTGAACAGAACCGGTTAGCTTTTAAGGTAAACTATCTGCAGAAGTGGCATGCAAGGAGAAGTTCTTTGAAACAGTATATACAGAACCATAGTAATCTTTTCTGTTAGGAATTAAACTTTTCTGTGTCCACGTTGAGATGTTTTCACTGTATCAGCTGGGCTGAGGAAACAGCTGTTCCAAATCTGTGAGGATCAAAATATTCATTGGCATGTCATCAGATGGCACTTCTAGAATTCCATTCTTCTGTTTCACGGTCGTTAATTATTCCTAGACATGAACTCAGGAGTGTATGTATGTTTTATTAAAAACTTGACCCGTGCTAATTTCAAATATGTATTTAATTCTTTATGTACAAACAATTCTTGTAATTTTTACTAGTACAAAATAAAACTTCAACGATGGCTTCAGCCTTTATTAGATAAAGTTTCTTAAGAAGAAAGCTCAAGGTTTTAGAGGCTTATTCTAAAAGAATTTAGAATAATTGTTATTAGCCAATCTTACTGTATCTGGCATCTTATTTTAGATTTTATGGTGTATTTAATGTGTAAGAGTGTATTCAGGCTTATTTGACCTAAAGAGATTTTAGGATATGGTGCTTCTCATCCATAGTTTCTACTCGGAAATTTAATTAGCATGGAAGATAAGGAGTCTGTTGTTCTAAACAAATTACTTCTTTTTTTAATAAAATCAGCAAACACACACAAGCTGTTTTCTTCCTGTATATCTTTGCAGCTTTGTTCTAAAACAAACTCTGAAATTTTAACCTATTTTAACTCTAATTATTGTTAGTGGATGATAGTGGATCATAATAAAATCTTCTTCCATGTTATTACCACAATTTTTGTCCCCACTGTGCTGTACTGTGTGACGAAGGGCTTTGGTTTCATCACAATGTATGTCTCTCTACATAAGATACAACATATATAGAATTACTGCATATTATTAAGAAGCATTAAAATTCTAGTTGAATTAATTATCTAGGACTTTCAGATTCTGAGAATGTTTTTGAGTGAATCTGTGTTTTTAATATTGAACTATGAATATAGGCCTGAGATTCAGGCCATGTAGTTTAAAGCAGACAGATTTGCTGCTATAGATGGCCTAGCTGTGGCAATGCAGACTGATTTAATATAAGGAGAAACAAATAAGGACATTGTAGCTATTCTGATGCGCTTTGCTTTTTTAAATGATGTTTTAAAGAACATTCTAGAGTAGAGGCAGGTCATATTTCCCATTCCTCTAAGAAGCCTTTTGTGTTCCTATATTATTATTATTCCATCCCCTTTCTCTATGCAATGCCTCTGCATAACTTCCATTAAGTTACTTGTATCTGTCTAGGATAGATGTGTACTTGGAAGGTGAGCTAAGCTGTTCTCTCCACATTCATAAGTGAAGCATGTACACTCCTATTTAGGTAAGTGCATTGTGCTTTTGATATAGTGGATGTGTAATTGAACACTGTACTAATTTTATTACTCTATTAACATTATTAAATCTGGTAGCTTCATGACTTCTGCCCACAGAAGGACTTATCCTTGGATCTGACAATTTACTTGGTACAAGAGCTCAATGGAAAAGATGAGATGCATACACCTTGAATAGTTTGTTCGTGGTTCAGTCTGCAGCTGGATAAAAAAAGACTCAAGGGGATTATTTCAGTAGGCTCAAAAAGAGATGTGGTGTTTCTCTTGGAAATATGCTGTTGTCTGAGAAGAACATCTGTTGGTGTGTCAGCTTCTGCCTTCCTCAGAAAGTGACATATGTTTTATGTTTTGTTTTGGTTTGTTTTTTTTTCCCCACAAAGTATGAGGCACTCTTGTCCAGAATGTACTTTTGAAAAATAGTAACATTTCTGAAGACAGGTGCTCTCTGGTACTGAATGGTCTGTTGTTGCATTAATTCATTTGTAATGTGTGATGTGAGATTGTTTTCTTTAAAACCTGTAATTGCTCTGCTTGAATCATACTGACCCAAACAGAAAGAGGCTGGGGTCAGATTTTCTTCTCAGATACGAATATTCTGGCACAATGTTCCAGGAAACTCTTCTGTCTGGTACATTTTAAGCAATGCATCAGACAGAATGCATCATGTACATGTATGTATATTTCAAATATATCGTGTTATTGCAATCATTGTGAATATGGATGATTAGCCACCCACATGTATCAGTTGACTAGAAAAGTAGCACCATAGCAAGTATGTGCTTTTAAGATTTGATATTTGTATTAAGGCAATCCTCAGTCCTGTGGAGAGGATGGTGAAATAGGTCATGGAAAGTGCCATGTAAATAGTCAAAGATACTGTCCTTAAGACTGCTACACTTTCAATGTTCTTATACTACAAATACTTACATATTCAGTAAGTGGTTTTTGAGAAATACCCTGTTATTGTTATTAGCAGAATGTTTTGTGTTTCCATAATCAGACCCTAGAAGCACAAGTAATGCATGAAGCATGTAGAAGTTTAGTGGTCTTTTAAATCAGGTCGCAGTACATTTTTTGTATGTCTTTGTTATCAAACTCTTGTAACTTGATATTTGAACAACATAAACAGGAAGTTATAAAGTTAAATAAAGGCTGAAAAATATTGTCCTGGATTTGCATCTGGGTTTTGTTGCCAGTCTTAAGATGCTGCCCGGAGAAACAGCATGCAGCATGGGAAATCTGATAATGCTGTGAATCTTTCAACCTTATACATTCTAATCTGAGTGTGGTTTCCTGTAGTATTGCTGATATGCCAGATAAAACAAGCTTGGATCCAAAATCAACCTCTGTTATAAATGGATGCTCTCTGTTATCTACATTTGTCCTGTGATCTGTGATTAACTGTTCCCTATCACAAACAAAAAAAACATTGTTGTATTGAGTTTTGTGTGTAGACTCACTTCCAGATGATAAGCAATTGCTGTTTACATGACTGTTTAGTTCAAGTGCAGTTAAGTGTTATTTTATGCTACAATTAAGTGTAGAAATACTCGTATTCAAAGCAGCAGCTTCAGGGTAACTAACTGCTTTCATGTTTCTTAAATGGCAGTAAAACTTTTCACCATGCTGATGAAATTACTCTAATTTGGCTTCCTCAGAGTAAGCATCTTTTTAGTCATTTAGTTGAAATGATGTACAATAGATTACTTGTCTGTGGAATTAAACTCTAACAGCAAAATTTGGTGTGAACAAATAAAATTATGCATTTTGCTATCTCCGGGTGCTGAATAGAATTTGTGTAGAAAGATACAAAGATCTGGTCCCTTCTCTTTTTATTTTTTTCTCCCTGGGCAGACTTCCATAAGAAGTTTAGATGTGAATTCCAAAATCAACATTTTGGTATTACACTGAAAGAGCTTTGGTGTCTTCTTGCTCTAAAATATGTAGAGTTACACAATAGCCCCCCATTTCAGTTAAGGATTTTCGCATTTGTCAAGAATAAAAAAATTTTTGAGAGGAATGCTGCTCTCTGTTATGCTACAAGTGTCTTAACATTGTATTTCTCTTAACAACTCAATAAGGCTTCTCAGAAGCATAACCAAAAAAGAAAGGTACCATAGACACCCAAGCCATTGAGACATAAATTTCTGGGGGGAAGTATCTCTAGCAGTTAACATTAGGAATGTAGCTTGATTAGGCAGATATTCTTTCTATCAATCATTAATGTGGTGGTTTAGTTTGATGCAGCACTTCAGCGTACAACTCTGAGCTGCTCTGATTTGTCTTCTGAAGGAGACTTGCTCTTATCTAAAGAGAGGGATTAATTGTCCACAATTTAGCTACTTTAGTTTCTTGTCTGATACCCTGATACTGATAGAAAATAGCGCAGATGGTGAAGAAAGAACTGATACAAGTGAAGAGTGAATTATATAATTAGTAAGTGAGACCAATGCAGTATAGATAGAAGGGCAAAGAAAGAATAGGAATGACAAAAATATTGGTGAAGTTACAATATACCCCTCATGCAGGACTAGACTAGGCTAGGCTCCATGGCTGAAGAATCATGCTTCCTTTTGTTCTCTGGACCAAATTAATATTCAAGAATTTACGGGAGAGCAAGCTGAGTAAGAAAAGTAAAAATACCTACTCCTTCCCTTTTCTCCTCAGCTTATTTGGGATTTGGGCCAATGTCCTAGGACATATGAAAACATGGATTTAAATCCCTTTGGACAAGTATTGATACATTCCCTGTACTTAAGCTATTCAGTGTGTTTCAGCAATGTATTTCTGAAGCCTTATTAGATGTGGGGAAGTAATGAAATTCACAGATGATGTACCACTTGGTGGAGGTGGCAGCAACTTAGCTCTTGGAAAGTGAGCAATACTTTGGTATTGCTAAGACTGCAGTTGATTTAACCAGAACTGAAACAACCCAGAAGCTGAGACCTGTTCTTTTAAACTAAAATCTTGCTTTTTTTCTTTAGTGCTGTCATTTTTGAGTACTACAGGATGGCCATATATTGCCTATATCTTGTTACAAGTACTGCAGGAAAACAAAAATTTATATGACATGTGAAGAGATGTAACTATAGTTTTCTGTGGTAAAACTGATAATAGAAATCAAATACTAGTGTCTTCCATAACCACTTTATTACAAAGCTATATTCAGTGAGTGTTAGAGAGACGTGGTTTTAATTTGCTTTATAGCTCAGCTTTTCTGTAAAGAAGTTGCATCAGTAAAATATTACAGCTGTAGTTAAGGTTCAGTGATATTAATTAAAGACTACTGTTATGAAAGGAGGGGAAATGTATTTCTAGCTCTCATTTTGAATTGCTTGTAGCATGAATTCAGGAAATAGGTATGATTGTGATTTTTTTTTTTGTAAACCCAAGGGGAGGTAAGAGCAAGAAACCCTTGTTCTTCTCATAGTGAAACAGTGTCAAAATGATAGTTTTCATCCTGTAATAATTTAATCTCTTTTCATCTAGATAATGCAGACAATTCTGCATGTACATAAAGAAACTGAGGTCTGTAAAATATTCCATGTGCTATAGAATTTGCAGTGTCAGGGGGAAGAGAATGAGAACATGGCAGCTTTCATGTAGTGAGAACCACGTGTCTACAAATTTAGGATGGCAGAAAAAGAAGACTTTCAAACATTGCTGTGGAAAGTGTGTTGATTATTGTTTTCCCATTACCTTAATTTATTTTTTTCTGAGAAATAAATTAGCCCAAGAAATCAGTCACACCTGGAACTTGACTTCTCTATTTATAAGGCAAAAATAGTACCTAATGCCAAGTGATGACATCTTAAAATTCATTGAGATTTTTTTGCATTATTTTTACTAGACCAGCCTTAAGGCATCCTAATTTGAAAGAACTGGGATATGAACCAAATCTACTAGAACACACATCACTAGCAGACAACTTTTCATGCCTCTTCCTCTATTTTTTCCCCCTCCTTTCCCAGTGGGATCTTCCCTTAGTGCTTTTTGAGGGGCAGAGAGCGTGTTTAAGATCTAATAGGTTCCTTGGAAAGGCTGTGATTTTTAACAAGAAGGAAGTTGCCTTGTGTGTCATGAAGCTTTCTGGGGAAAAGTGGGAAAGGATTCAGTTCTTTTCTCAAAACTCTAAGGACATAGGATATGATGAGAGGTTTTGGAAACCTAATTTTATGTTGTAATATGGAAAAGTTGTGTAGCATGACAAAACCTGAGTCTCATGACCAAAGGAGCAGCTGTGGTCTCTGTTACCTTCAGAGAGTAGGTGTGGTTCATGCTTACTACCTCAGTAGATTTGTGTACTTTTATTTGAAGGAAACTTGGCTGTCTTGTCATGCTGAACTTTAATAAACAAACTATAATGTAGCTGTTTTCCTTTGAGATTTTCTTGTACTTTCTATCTGAAGCTGGGCCAGCAGAAGAGTCTTTGCCTCAAGAGCATCAGACATGACAAACAACTGTTATTGGGAAGTCCACTTATCCTTACGAATGTATGAATTGCAATTACATATGACCTGGAGGTCACTGACCACTGTGAAGAGGTTTTAGGTACATGTGGCCAGTGGGCTAGCACAACTTAATGTCTTTTCAGCATTCTTAAATTTTTGGCATGTAGAAATTTGAGAAAGGGCTGGAAGAGTCAATTACGGAACCTTCCCTTAAACTCTGTGCAGCATGTGGAAAAAACATAAAGTGACCTGGTGAGCAGAGAGGATTCTATCAACATTTAAAGTAATCTCATTAAGATCAGATGAACTCAGATACTTTTTAAAAGCCTTGTGTTAGAATTAAATCCTCTTTAATTGGGTGAAAGAGCCGCAGTAAAGGTTATTTTAAAAAAAAAAATCTAAATCGTAGTGGGCATAATGAGTAATTGTGGACCCTTGATTTACTATTTGCAGTCCGAAGAATTTCGATGCTGTTTCAAGATTTTGGAGGTCCACTGAATTTCTGGATCCAACCTTCTGATGTGATCTATTTCCTTGAATGAGGGAAGGCCTAACTTACTTACATATAAATTTAATTAGGCTTAGAATTTTGAAGCAGGTATCGTTTTCTTCTCCAGAGAAGACAGGCTTAGATGCAACAGGAATGGTCTTGGAGTCCTCCAAGCACTGCTCCACTAAGGCTCTTTTGACATTTGGCGTGAAGGAAATAACAGGTGAAGATAGCCTGTGTGTCAGGGTGTTGTTCTTGTGTTGAAAGTCACAAACTCAATCGGATCCTTTGGCTTGTGCTTTGATTTCCACAAAACTATATAGAGTTTTGGCCCTGCAACTTATTATACTAAAACATGAAAAGCAAATGCTGCTTACATCTTTTTATATTGCTATAATTTTTTTGTCTCTTCTTTTTCCATGGTGCTCTTCTCCCTTCTACTATCTGAAATTAACTTGAAATTAAGTCCTATACTGCATATTCACAGATAATGTATGGGAAACCCTAATGTTACTTTAAGCCTAGACTGTTTACTAGGCCAGATGTTTCATTCCTTGGAAACAGAGAGACAGTAGAAGGAGCTACGATGTTATACTGACTTGCCTGCAGATTAGGTGGTAAATTAAGGAAGATTTGTCCAGATGATGCCTTAAGGCAAATCCCTGTAACTATGGGCCTGTTTTCAAGCTTTCTGTTTTGCTGAACTCTCTCAGATACAGGCCACGGCATTTTGTCAAGATACTGTCATGCAAGTTTAAGAGATCTTTGAATGGTGGCATCAACACAGAGTGAGAAGGAGAAAGTAAATTACATAGCTCTGAATAATTTTCCATGTAGCTTCCAATTCTGAGCATCTTTTGGTCACATGGCTCAGACAGTTTAGTCACCTGTGCTACCAAGCCCCTCAAAGTTAAAAAATGGACTATAGATTTGGAGATAAGTACTTTCCTCCTTCTCCAAGATCAGCATTCCTCCTCCTCCTATTTACAAGGACAAAGCTTACTTCTCTCATCATCTCTTTGACTTAATGTCACCCCCGCCCTTCCTCTTCCCCTTCCCCTTCTCCTTCCTCTTCCTCCTTTTCCCACCCCTCACTATTTCTTTCCCCCTCCCTCTTCCCCCTGCCTTTCTTTTTCTTATTTCTGTTTCTGCTTCTCTCTGTCTCTCTCCCCCTCCTTCTCATTGCATTGAAGCTTGCCAGCCAAGAGCAGATCCTTTGTTATGTAACAATCTAAATAAAATAGTGATTGATCAGGGCTTAGTAAAACTATAAAATTTTACTGCTCAGTCTTAAGTGAAAACACGACCAAAATAAATACTGCTAACAGGAATATTTAATCTTCTACTCTTAACACCCCATATTCTTAATGTGTAATTGGTCCTGTTCAGGTCAAACAGGGAACTTGCTATAAGGTATCCTAGAGCCTACAGATTTATGTCTTAGAAGAAACTGGGATGAAGTTGGATTAGATGATCTCTAAGATCCCTTCCAGTCTATGCCATTCTATGATTCTATGATTCTATGTTACTGATAGTGGAAATTTTGAAAACTTGAATTATGATTCAATTAATTATTCCATATCTATTTAAATGAATGTCCTTTGTAGCCTGGAAGCCTCTCATTTCCAACCCCAAAGCAGCTTGGTCTCAGTTAGTCTTTGGTATTGTAGTGCATCAGTCTCATAGTGAGCAATATGAGGTTTATAGGAAGGGATGAGATTATTTATTAGACTAAGACTAACTAGGGAAAAATGAATGACCTTTTTGGGTGCACAGGTCTTCCTTTTGATACTAAAAGAAGGTATCGTAATAACACCTTTCTTAGGAAGACACAAGAAAAAAAGTTTTACGTTTCTGCAGCTTGTAACTGTAAAAATAGTTTGAAACCTCAATAAATACTTAGAAGTAACATTTGTGATCTGCTAATAGCCACCTTCCCTTTGGCACAGACCTCCATTCAGGAAAACATGAGAAATGACTGGCAGGTTGGGGAGGTGAGGCTTATAGGGGTCGCAAGATCTTTGAAGAGACGTATAGGTGTAGTTTGGGTAAAAATTTTAGGAACATCAACTTATAAAACTTCTTAAATGCTTGTGAATAATGACACGGGTCTATTATGGACAGAAGTTACCTTTAGTGCATGCTGTAAATCTGTCTAGGCATTTAAGAAGTGAATATGTGTAGTTATTTTCCCTCTGGGTGCTGTTGCTCTATATGCTATCCAGGATATCCCATATATTTTGTCTGTGTCTAAAGTACTCTCAAAAGCTCTTTTTTAAATATAAGACAGTGAACTCTATATTCCTGATAGGATTAAAAAGCAAGATAAGTGTTTGTCTGTGACCTCTGCAAAGACATATATATTCATGAACTAAAAAATATTCAGGCTTTAAAACTCATGTAGTAATTGAGGGTAAAATGGCTCGTCTTTGTCAGGAAGAATGTTTTGCTACCTGTGATGTTAGATAAACTGCCTTTTTGGGAGCATGGAATGACTGCAATTACAGTCAATAATGTATTGAACATTATAGCTAAACTACACCGAAGTTAGGTTGTGGTTGACAAAGTCAACAAGTCAATAGAGTGCAGATAACTCTTTCTTCCTCTCCTATATTTGAGTAGTGGTTAAGTGCAGACATGCTGTGCAAGTACGGATAAAGTGTGTCTCTCTGCAGGTAAGCACAGTGGTACTCCTATATGAAAGATGCCGAGGCTGTAGTTCTGATGTATGGCAGCTCTGGCTTAAGCTAGGCATGTTCGTTTGTAATGTGATGCATACACAAGGAGTCTTCCTGGCAGTGGATTCAGTGTTGAGTATATCGTGTTAAAAGTTTTTATGCTTTATGCAAATGCATTATTTTTAAGTAAATGCAAATACACACATCAATAGAAATTTATACAGTTGTGTAATTATCTACATATAGTCTGAACTAATTTAGTATAATCTATCTGTTAAGCACTAGTAAAGGAATAGTGGGAATGTTTTGTACATTAAACAAGCAAAATTGAAATAGAAAATGTATTAGTTGGAGTTTAATCTATTTCTTTAGCTACTTTTGTGTCAAGCAGTCAGACAATTACTGCTAGTTTATGTTAAGTAATAGTGACAGAATATTCTAAAGATTGACAGTTGCTTGCCAGTATTGTATAGAGTGCGAAGGTGCGGAGAAAAAAAGCCCTAGCAGTGAAAAGGCTGAAATCCAAGACCTTTGATTTTGTACTTGTCTTGTTATAAAGAGCATTGAGAGACTACAGTAATCAATACCTAGCACCCAGGTAAATATCCCAAAGCAGGTAAGCTTAAAATATACATTTTGCAGTTCTATTTATGGTGCAGTTTGGAATGCTGATTGGTTTGACTGGCAACTGGGAGCTTGCAGACCACTGCCATGAGTATCAAAACAGTAGTATCAAACGGTAGTATCAAAACAGCAATTAACTATCTAAATCCCATTTAAACATCCCAGAATCATTTAGTGAAATTAAGTTGGAGGAAATTTTATTTCAACATATGGGTCTTCCTTAGTATACTAGAACATTTTTATCTAGACAAGAAAATGAGATCTGACCTACTAAATACTATGTGCGTGTTGGAAGGAAAATGGAGTCAGGAGAAGGGATGTAGCATTCAGTCATGAGGGAAACCTAAAACAGAAATGTTGTGTGGCTTGTCTCACTGTTAACTCTTTACTGAATAAATGAGCAAGTAAGACCATTGTGCTCAAAATTTTGTGAACTACTAGAGAAGGAAGACTTGGATTTATTTTAGCGCCTGAGACAGAAGATGATGATAGGCACAGAGCTGAAAAGCAGTTGTTCTGAGAAGTAGGAACAGGATGAGTGGAAGGACTTGAGCAACCTGACATGTCTTGGTTCACAAACATTTACATTCCTTTTCTGCCAGTCTGCAATATTTTGTAAGTACTTAGAAATTGCTTTGAAGATACTTTGAACAGCACACAGTTTTCACAGATAGCTCTGTCCTTATCTTTTCTTCCTGATTTTTAAAATATATATATATTTTACGTTTTGATTTTAATAACTTTAATCAAAACGGTTGTAATTTTAAGATTTGTGACTTGAGTAATTTTTTTTTCTTAAAATCCTGTTGTCTTACATTATGTACTCCACACTTGGGAACAATATTGTTATTTTCTAGTACTCTTATTTTGCTATGATGTATTACACTTACTGTCTATGTGTGAAGTTCACTGCTACTGAAATTCTCGAAGCTACAGTGTGTATGTTCAGTGCTACACAGTGTCTTTGGAGTAAGGATTATAATCAGAAGTATATGTGTATTTTGAGGTCCTGATCAATTTATCAGGGCCAGTAGTCCGTGTTACCATCTATCTGCCATCTGATCTGTAATTTCATGCCCTTTATATTAAAATAAGATCGATTTAGTTTCTTACTTTCAGCTGTTACGAGTAATACAAATTTTCTGTATTCCATCTACAAGAATTTCATGGTGTCACTTCTTTTTGATGAATTTTTAATTATAGTGGTGTATTTGCTGTTGGAAGGAAAAGGTTTCTTACAGCCCTTCGGTGTTACACAAGGTAGGTTTGACCAATGTCATTTTCCTGCGGCAACTGCAGAGTTTGTCACATATCTTGTAGATCATGTAACATGCTTGAATGTGCAAGTGGAAGGATTGAAACTTTGCAGAAAAAAAGCTGAATCTTTTTACTAAAGGATGTATGTAGTATCTGTACTTCGCTTTCCTTACTATCTCACTTTACTTTGACTCTAAACATCACAATCATACACATGCTAGAGGACTGATTCTTTTTAAATCAGATTTTTCATTCTATATTCACCAACCCCATAGGAACTGCTGTGTATTATGGGATATATGTGTGGGATTGTGCCATAGCTATGTAGATGAGATATCGTAAGCTGTGGTTCTGCTTATCCAGTATAACTTAAAGGCACAAGTGAAATATTGAACGCATCACATCGTACTGTAATGTCTGTGAGTGCACATCTTCTCATTCAAATGCCACCTGTGAAAAAACATTTCATTTACTGTTTGGAAGCTTTTTCTAATGATTTGTGCATGGCCTTGCTGTGAAAAAGTTTTCAGGTTTTAAGTGTCCTGAAATGCTAATTGTTTTTCTCTGAGCAATTATTGAGTGATCTGCTGATGTTTAGAAATGTTACATGGGTAAAATCATTATTACATAGGTGATGAAATATTTAAGGGAAGAAATAGAAGATTATGAAAGAGTGAAAAACAAAGTAATTCTAAATTTTCATCATCGAGTACTGCATATATTGCATCCTTGAGCAAGCTGGCTGGCAGACCTAGTTTCAATATTTATAGTTCATTCAAGCTACCACATTGTGCTCAGTATATTTGAAAAAACCTCAAAGCTTTAGGTAACTAGGACACATTCGGGCTACATGTTCACCAAATCATAGAATCATAGAATCATAGAATGTTAGGGATTGGATACTTGAAGCATTTTAATACTATCAGGAATAAAACTAGTTTAGGTTTAAATTAGGTTAAAGCATAATGCCTGGTAGTGACTTCCCTTAAAGACGCATAAAGGAGTGTAGTCGTTCTCCTTGCTCTGGTACAATTAGAATAATCTTTCTCATCAGAAACTTGAAGGTTGACTTCTTTGCAGTACAGGTGAAAAACGTGAGAGTATTGGTACTTTGCGTGTGTTAAGCTTACAGCTCAGCTGTCAAATGGGGTCTTTCATTTGGTCACAAGAATGCCTACTTGTGAATCCTGAACAGACCATGAAGGTATTCAGTATCTGCTGTATAACACAGTGTATGTTTATTATATTGCAAAAGACAGAGGAAGAAAAATTAATCTTATATTATAAAATAACTATTTTCTGTGAAAGACATCAAGCAATTACAAAAATGCTGACAAACTATTGGCAAAGCTGGTGAAGCATACAAAGTTAATTGCTCAAGTACTGCAAGTAGATTGGAAAGATTTGTGTACTAACTTATGCCTTTAGCCTTTACTAAAGATTATTATAATTTACAGTATTTTGGTCTGCTATTGAAAAGGAGGAATCAATTTCTGAGCAGTAGAAAATGCATAAATGAAGAACGTCTTATTATCAGATTCCATCCAATCATTTGGATGAGAGAGAAATAGTACTTAAGAATCGATGTACTGAAGAAAGAAAGTGGAACCAATACTGGTTGAGTTTTATTCAAGTATATTAAGGAACATTATATGGACAAAAAAAAAATCTCAATTTTGTCCAAATTTAGCTGTAATAATTTGTGTTTCTTGCCAAATCTTTTAATATATATTTTTCATGCAACATTCTAGTGCGATCCATAGTAATGTCAATATTAAGAGTTTTAATGTGCCTTTCAATAGCCCTTATGCAAGGTTTTGGTCTGCTGAACTGGAAAACAAAACTATCTCTAGTTATCTAAAGAACACAACTTGGAAGAGCATATTCCGTTATGTTCTTCTGTCATGACCTAATCATCATCTCACTGTTAGGTTCAAGACATGAATTTTTATTTACATTCAGTATTTAGCCTCTGACTTACAGAATGTTAAAGGAGCTTATACTATGTCAGATAATTTGAAACTGTCTTTTTGTTAAACAACTCTACAGAGCAGCTCTCAAATGATAATGATCGTCAGTCAATACTGTTCTTTCACTGTTATAGATGAATTTCTTAGGCTTTATCTAAAACATCACAATTGCATTTTAAAAGTGTTACGGAATTACCATCTTTAGATGTGAGCTGTAAGTAAGAGAGGGTATGAAGCCTAAAAAGACCATGAAAAGTGGACAGTACTGATTAAGCAACCTAGACAAAATGTCTGAAGTTGTTAGTTCTTGGCAATCAAAAAATGTTATAAGGAAGGTATGTGGGAAGAAAGGAGGGGGTGAATAAAAGAAACAAATAAATTAAAGCTAAAAATGTGAGGAATACATTTGTTTTAATTTCAGTAAAATATAAAAAATTAATTATATAAAACAGAAATTCTATGAGGTTTTTTAGGAAGACAAACCAAGAGCACGTACCTAAAGGGTAATAAGAGGACTCTTTGTAATTCTTTGTAAAGTCAGAAAAATAAAGGGATAATGAATGTACTATTCAGTCAAGAAAGCGCTAAAATGCTTTCCCTAGAAAACAGAAATTAATCCATGGAGTTGTACAGTAGACATCAGTACTCTGGTACAGAAATTACCTTCTTACACTTTCAAGTTGGCTACTCAGTTTGCAGCTAATGGCAACCATTCTACTTATAAGGAAGCTATGTGCCATATCTTATTGAATTTAATTTTTAATAATATGAATGATTAATTTTGAATAATTAATGATTCATTGGAATAAATAAATCAGTTAGACACTAAGTGGCATAAAATATCCTTTTGCAATAAAAGGAGACAATGGATTTTCACTTATCTTACTATATATATGTCATACCAGTTACTGTCTATTTTTCATAATCAGTTTGAACAAATAGGCCAACATAAAAAGAATTATGTTCTCACAAAACTTGTCATCTTGACAGGATGCAAAGATCCTGCAGGATCCCAAGCTATTTTATCATGTTCCAAACTCTTTGGAGAGCTTCATATATTTTATAATCAATCTTCGATAGGCTGGTCATTTTACACAGCAATGATTCGTTTTTGTTTTTGTTTTTTTTTTGTTTAGTTCCAGAACTTTTTATATGCTTACACAGACTTGCATCACGGATTAATTTAGCTTGTTACATGGTAGTGTGGATTTTATTTTATATGGTTGCACTGACTGATACCAGGAAGGGATGAGGAGTAACAGAAGTATTGTTAGTTTTTGTGTCAATGGAGAAGATACATGTAAGTGAAACTGCTAATACTCGGTAATTCAGCAGCATACACTTGGAAGAGCCTTGACAGCTGCTTTGAGAATAACTGCAAATCTAAGCTTTTGTCATCTGTTTTTCTCACTCCTCATCTATCCAATGGTTATCTGAAGTACATGAAAAGTAGTCAAATTTCTCTTAAGTGTAACCCATAAAGAAAATAAAATTTGAATTTGTAGATGAAAGATACAAGTTGGAGTTGTGGGCTGCTTTATGTTAACATAATTTTATTTAACGTCCTCACCACCTTCTGGTGGCACCACCCTGTTAGTGGGAAATCATAAGTCTGTTTTAGAAGACTGTCATGGCTTTGGGCTCAAAGAGATTCCTTTAATAAAGGAAAATTATAGTGTTATGGCTGGTCCAAAACAGAAATATAAACCAAAAAAATAAGGGTTTTGGAAAGGGCTGTTAGAATTTGGAAGGAGTTTCACAGGACTTCCAGAGGAAAAGGGAGTTGGAACCTTGTTTGGAACTTGGAACTAGAAGGCAGAAGAAGGAAGCAACGTGACAGCCTGTGAGGCAGTCTTATCAAGGGAAGTTTTTGTATTTCTTTTGTGTTGGAACTTGGTGAGTTTTTCTGAGGTTCACATGCTATTCTTGAACTGGGTGTTAGTTTTGATTACTATTGTGTGCTTCATGCAGAGAACAATGCTTTAAAAGAAAAACAAACAGAAATGCCGTAACTGAGAAATGAGATAGTCCAAGTGCCATGTATCAGTATTTGAATTCTCTTTTATTGCAGAGAAATTGTACATGACAGCCTTCTTAAAGAGGCATTTTGCATTCGGATGGCTTTCTTGTAATTGCATCTGACTGGGTTAGTGAATTAGGCTCATGAGGTATGCAATAATGATCTGTAGCAGAACTGCATTTCTCTGGCAACTACATTAAAAATGGGTCTTGTGCAGCATGAATGCATGTCACTGTCAAGTTTCAAAGCTGCGCTGATTTAAGTTAGTTTTGGCAGAGTAAAGAAAACTCCCTTTTCTTTTTAAATCTAGGTAATAATTTTTCCTTAGGTCTTGATTCTCATCATTGTCACATTGAGCTCTTCAGATCTTTATTGCGTATGAAAAATGTGGACACACAAAATTGTCACTACCAAGCAACGACAACAGAAAATAATTTCCAAATATGACAGTCTTTTTTATCCCGTGGGAGCTTTTAAAAAGGTATTCTAAATTCATTACCAATTTTAGATCGCTGGTCAATTTCTTTTTGAGAGCACTACAATTAATATAGTTATCCAGGTTTTTCTGTCTTTGGGAGCTGCTGTAATGCTGGGGCACCTGAGTTTGGAGAGGCAGAGGCCGGGATCCTGTGAAGCCACAATCAGGATGGCAGCAATGGGGATGGCTCCTGAAGGGTGGATGAATGTGTATATAAATATATGTGCAGGTGTGCAGACACACGCTGGCATACGCCAGTTCACAGTTCTAGGGTTCTTTCCCAATTACTGTTCAGACATGAGCAACTGTGCTTCTACATTCACATGGGTCAGTTCAAAAGCATGAATGGGGATGTTTGCAGTGACTTGCCAATCATTTGGGGCAATGCTGTACCGATGGTTGGATGTATTATGCTGTTTAGTATGGTTATTCCTGCATTAGCTATGCCAGGCAGGGAATGATTCTTTCCTGTTTATAAAATGGATTCAGAGAGTTTTCCTTGTGGCATCATTAGCTTGAAGTAAAATGTTAATATTGTTCTTGAGGAATTACCCACAAAAATCTGTAGTTTGAATTAAGAGGTGCTTTAAGCTCGAGCAAGTCAGCTGCCTGCAAGTTATCAGTTGAAGTTCCAGTTCTTCTTACTCTGTTTAATAATGCAGTGAAAATACATCTAGAAGCCTGAATAAGCTCACAATCATCGATTGCTAATGAAATCAGTTTATTCGTAAATGGCAGCCTCTTGTTCAAGCTTAGCCTAGCTACTAGTTGTGGGCCTTAAGGCTTTAAAGTGCTCAAATGGGGATAGGTGTGGCTGGTACTTTATAGTATCTAATATTCCTGGGTGCCTTCAAGATCCTGTGAAAGGATACATGATTAAATTAGGCCTCTAAGAACCCTAATCAGCTTGTGGGGTACTTCTGGCATGAAAGGTTGAGATACACAACAGCTAATACAGGGGAATGCTGAAGCAAGGTGAGACTTCAGTCACCACCATTGCAGAATTGTCTACTAAGACATACCTTTGGATATATACCACATCCAATGGCAGCTCCTTCTACACTCTGTCTGGGGAAGAAGGAGTTCTAGACTTTCACATCCTGATGACATTCAGTATATTGCTCCCTTTTTGGGTTTCCTACCTGTGTAGGCTAAGGCTGTGGGAAGGGGAGTTTTCCATCCTTCTTAATTCTTGATAGAAGAAGGCTCACTGGGGAGAGCAAATCCCCAGACTTCTTCATGCCTTTATCATCTTTGGGAAGTGCTTTCATAACAGGGTGCTGCTCTCTTCTTGTAGTCATTTTGTATGCCTTGATGGACACTGTAGTTTTAGTTTTCTCATCTTATCTAGGAGCCATTTTCCCGTAGAAGAAAAAAAAAGATAATTCTTTCCTTCTCTGGCTTGTGAGAGCTTCTGGAAGAAATGTAGGTGTGAAAAATTTATAGGTGCCTAATTTTACTAATTCAAAACAGAAATGAAGCTGGTAAAGATGACTGCTATTCAGCCTAAGTTGCAGTTAGGGTTTTCTGGACCTTGTGCAGACTTTCACATGTTAGGCATATGGAGTTCAGTTCCCTGGTTTATTGTTATTTCGTTGAATCATGGGCTAGTAGTTTGATCTGTTTTTCATATGCGTGTCAGTTTTTTTCCCCAAAGATTTTCTGCTGTAAGTGCCATTACCATATATCCCTTAACATTTTGTAACCATTTTGATTTTAAAAAGTGCACCTATTAAACATATTCATCTAAGTTTCTCATTACATCTATTTTAGTTATACTCACTTTTCGGAGTATCCATCAAACTAGGTGATTTTTATGCCATTACTCATTACTTCTGTAGGGCAGAGTTCCTTTATTTACACCGCTTCAGATTCTTAATGGTCACTCAGATTTTATGCACTTCAGTTTTAGCTGTGTAGAAGCCCTAAGAAAGTAGTGGGAGTCTCTTAAAACCTCAGTAACTCAGAAGTTCATAAGGTTTCTTATCCATGCAAATCTTCCTTATGTTTCCCTTCTTCTTTTTAAGACAATGTATTTACAAAATTACTCTAAGTGGGCTGTTACGTTACACTATGCCATTTCTTCAGACTTACTGCCTAATTTTGTATTGCATTTGCTTCTCTGTAAGGATAGTTTATGCACAAAGTCCTGTTGTTACCACTCCATCTGGATTTAAAAACTTGTCCCACTGACCAATATAGTAACGTATTCTGATTACTCAAGAACACAGAAACGGTGTTAAGGAAAAAGCATATTTGAACCAGCGGCATATTGACAGTAATGAGCATAGAAGACATCAAAGGCTTAATTTGGAAAGAAAACCTGTGTTTTGGAGTGACACTTTATCTTCATTGTCACTGTGAAGAATTGCTGTCATTTTCGCCGTTAGAAAATAAAGGCATTGATGAACATTAAAATAATACCAGCACTTAATGTAATATACAGTTAAGTGATGTGAAGACATGAAAATTAGTTTGTGATTGTGCACACTTAAATTACATTTTGGGGCTATTGTGTATTGCATATCTTAGGAAAAAAAATGTAAATGATGTGCTAATCCTTTCCGTCGAGGAGAATAAAGCAATTTAGGGGCTTTGTGGATACTTCATGTAATGCTTCTATGCAAATCTAGCAGGAGTCCACAGGATTGAACTTGCTGGGGATATCATAGAATCAAAGAATGTTTTGGGATGGAAGGGACCTTTAAAGGTCATCCAGTCCAACATCACTGCAGTGAGCAGGGCCATCTTTAACTAGATCAGGTTGCTCAGAGCCCTGTCCAACATGACCTTGAATGGTTCCAGGGATGGGGCTTCTACCACCTCTCTGGGAAACCTGATCCAGTGTTTCATCAACCTCAATGTAAAATAATTCAGTCTGCATCTACACTCTTTTAGTTTAAAACCATTACCCTTTGTCCTATTCTTTCTTATAAGTCCCCTTTCTTATAGGTCCCCTTTAAGTAGTGAAAGGCAGCAATAAGGTCTCTCTGGAGCCTTCTCTTCTGCAGGCTGAACAAGCCCAACTCTCTCAGCCTTTCTTCATAGGAGAGATGTTCTGGTCATTCAGTAATTTTTGTGGCCCTCCTCTGGACCGACTCCAACAGAGTGCTTTTTTTCAATTAAGTTGCCGATGGTTTATTTAGGTTTTTATTTTGCATTGGATAAATTGCATTTGATAAAGTGAGACTTTTGTAGAAACTAGACATGTCAGATATCAAACTCTGGAGAAGACAATGAATTTCTGTTAAATACTGAGGAAAATTGAATATTGGATCTTCGCTTTTTCTTCATGTTGATTCTTTCCACTCTGATGGCCCAGTAACTGTTGTGAGTCAGTCTGTTGGCCTCTAGGCAAGTGTCATGAATTCTCAGATAGGCAGAATAGCTTGAAGCTGTACAAGTTTTTAGGTGTTAGTTGGATTTGACCTTGTCAGTAATGTGTCGTTGCATCCTAGGTATGGTCTGGAATTTTAAGGTGTTTTCTGATCCAAAGAATTCATAAAAGTGCAAGATGTTCTCCCCTGTTTATCTTTCTTGGGAACATTTGGCTGTTACTGGTCTTGCCTTCTATGTTTTCACACCGCTGCCTGTAAAAAGCAGTAGATTAACCAAAGCATTGGAAGTACTGCTTCATTCCTTTCTTGCAGGTCCGCACAGTGCAGCTTGGCACATAATCTGGAGCGTAAGGGGTGGTCTCGTAGTTGCATCTGCAGATGCATTAGGTGACCCTCGTGGCTTTTTTTTTTCTACATGTATCAAACTGTTCACAGAATCACAAAATCACGGAGTTGTTGAGGCTGGAAAAGACCTCTGAGATCGTCAAGTCCAGCCTATGACCCAACACCACCACATCGGGCAGACCATGACACTAAGTGCCACATCCAGCCTCTCCTTAAACACCTCCAGGGACGGTGACTCCACCACTTCCCTGGGCAGTGCATCCCAATGCCTGAGCACCCTTTCCGTGAGAAAGTGCTTCCTGAGATCCAACCTAAACCTCCTCTGATGCAGTTTCAGGCCATGCCCTCTCGTCCTGTCACAAGTTGCCCGGCAGAAGATATATATGTCAGACATTGGTCGGGCCAGTCCTAGGCACAAATACAAACTGGGCACAGAATGGGTTGACAGTAGCCCTGAAGAGAAGGATTTGGGGATGTGGATTGATGAGACTCAGCATGAGCCAGCAGTGCACTCATGCAGCCCAGAAGGCCAACCATATCCTGGGATGTATCAAGAGAAGCGTAGCCAGCAGATCAAGAGAGGTGATTCTCCACCTTTACTCTGCTCTTGTGAGACCCCACCTTGAATACTGCGTCCAGTTCTGGTGTCACCACCATAAGAGGGACATAAATCTGTTGGAGTGTGTTCAGAGGAGGGCCACAAAGATGATCCAGGGGCTGGAGCACCTCTGCTACGAGGACAGGCTGCGGGAGCTGGGATTGTTCAGTCTTGAAAAGAGAAGACTTCGGGGGGACCTAATAGCTGCCTTCCAATACCTGAAGGGATCCTTACAGGAAGGCTGGGGAGGGTCTTTTTACAAGAGCGTCGACTGATAGGACAAGGGGAAATGGGTTTAAGTTGAAGGAGAATAGATTTAGATTAGATCTTAGGAAGAAATTCTTCAGTACGAGGGTGGCAAGACTTTGGAATAAATTGCCCAGTGATATTGTGGCTGCCCCCTCCCTGGAGGTGTTCAAGGCCAATTTGGACAGAGCCTTGAGTAGCCTGATCTAGTTGCGAGGCGTCCCTGCCCATGACAGGGAGGTTGGATTAGATGATCTCTAAGGTCCCTTCCAACCTAGGCCATTCTATGATTCTATGATAACCAGGTGGATGGGTGGTGGCCATGCAGTGGATGTGGTCTATCTGGATGTCAGCAAGGCATTTGACACCGTCTCCCACAGCATCCTCATTGGTAAACTGAGGAAGTGTGGTCTGGATGACCAAGTAGTGAGGTGGATCTCTAATTGGTTGAAGGGAAGAAGTCAGAGAGTTGTGGTCAATGGGGCAGAGTCTGGCTGGATGCCTGTGTCTAGTGGAGTCCCTCAGGGGTCAGTGCTGGGGCCAGTGTTGTTCAATATATTCATCAGTAGCCTGGACGAGGGATTAGAGAGCACTGTCAGCAAGTTTGCTGACGTCATGAAACTGAGAGGAGTGGCTGGCACACCAGAAGGCTGTGCTGCCATTCAGAGAGACCTGGACAGGCTGGAGGGCTGGGTGGGGAGAAATCTTATGAAATTCAACAAGGGCAAGTGTAGAGTTTTGCGTCTGGGAAAGAGCAACGCCATGTGCCGGTATAGGTTGGGGACTGACCTGTTGGAGAGCAGTGCAGGGGAAAGGGACCTGGGGGTCCTGGTGGACAGCAGGATGACCATGAGCCAGCAATGTGCCCTCGTGGCCAAGAAGGCCAATGGCATCCTGGGGTGTATTAGAAGGGGAGTAGCAAGTAGGTCGAGAGAGGTCCTCCTGTCCCTCTGCTCTGCCCTGGTGAGGCCGCATCTGGAATATTGTGTCCAATTCTGGGCCCCTCAGTTCAAGAAGGACAGGGAACTGCTTGAGAGAGTCCAGCGCAGAGCCACAAAGATGGTTAAGGGAGTGGAACATCTCCCTTATGAGTAAAGGCTGAAGGAGCTGGGTCTCTTTAGCTTGGAGGAGGCTGAGGGGTGACCTCATAAATGTTTATAAATATGTCAAGGGGGAATGTCAGGAGGACGGAGCCAGGCTCTTCTCAGTGACATCTAATGACAGGACATGAGGCAATGGATACAAGCTGGAACATAGGAGCTTCCATAAAAATATTAAG
The DNA here is from genome assembly GCA_020746105.1 of Trogon surrucura. Taxonomy (NCBI): domain Eukaryota; kingdom Metazoa; phylum Chordata; class Aves; order Trogoniformes; family Trogonidae; genus Trogon; species Trogon surrucura. Next base: position 61,628,915 of record CM036618.1, read on the forward strand.
ATAAACTTTTTCCCTATGAGGGTGACAGAGCACTGGCACAGGCTGCCCAGAGAGGTTGTGGAGTCTCCTTCTCTGGAGACATTCAGATCTCATCTGGCCATGTTCCTGTGCGATCTACTGTAGGTGATCCTGCTTTGGGAGGGGAGCTGGACTAGATGATCTTTTGAGGTCCCTTCCAACCCCTGACATTCTATGATGCTGTGACCCTTCACCAGGTTCATTGCCCTTTTCTGGACCTGCTCCAGCACCTCAATGTCTTTCTTCTAGTGAGAGGCCCAAAACTGAACACAGGATTCGAAGTGTGGCTTCAGCAGTGCTGAGTGCAGGGGGACAATCCATTCCCTAGTCCTGCTGGCTCTGTTATTTCTACCTCACTTGAACTTGTATAACTTGTCCAAAAATGAATTTGAATAAATGAAAAAGTGAGATTGAAAAATACAGCAGCTTCTGTAGAGTTAGAAGAGAATACTGAAGTAGAACATAGAAAGATCTCTGTGTCTACTTTACTGCATCATGCATGTCATAGAAGACCGCAGATATCCTCCTGGTAACTATCTATCTGCCTTACTGAACATAAACAAGGGAATTCAGAAAAAAAAATCTATTAAATTCTGTCTTACAGAAAAAAATAAAAAACACACAACATGCTATTGTTATACAATACATATCCCACTGAGTTAATCTAACTCAAGTTTCTATTTGCATAAATACACTTGCATTTCACGAGCAATTTTCCTGTATATCAGAAAAAGAACAGAGATGTCAGAATAATAAATAATTCATAGTAAATTGCTAAACAACAGCTGAATGACAGATTCACCATCTTTCAGCTGCAATACAAATAACTAGTATTTATATAAAAGCTCTAAGTTTGAGTCAATTCAACTTAAGCTCCTGCTTACAAGAACTTCCTTTGGCACAATAGGATTATTTTGCAACAGGACGAGCAGCAGGTCAAATCCCATAAAAGCATACTCATAATGCATCTTCTCAACAGAGACACTAGCTTAGTTCATTTTCCTTCAGCCCCTATTATTCACCAACCATGATCATCTTTCTTACTGGAATTTTGTGTTGTACAAATTTCATGAGAAGCAAATGTAGCTCATTTTAAATTATTTTGACAGTTGTCTTGAAAATAGCAAAAAGACTTTGGAGACTTTTTCTAAAGATCTCAGGTTTTTCTAAAGATAGCGCTTTCAAATTCATACATGCTTGACTTACTTAGAAAAACAAACCCTAAATTCATATCAGAATTTCATGAATAAAAACTGTCTGGCTGATTTTTTTCTCACTTGAAATCTATTCAGCACAGGGTTTTTTTAGGAATATTGAAAAAACTTTGCAGAATTGAAAATTCCTTACAAATTCTGTTCTGAGGGTATGAATTATTACAAAGTCATCTTGAAAATGTTTTCGCCTAAAAATATGAATGGACAGTGAGATTGTTTCTGTAAGTAAATGAAGAACATATCTAATACAGGGTGAAAAACAGTTAAGAAGATTAAAGAATCCCATAAAGATGGACTAAGAAATTATTTTTTAAATTGCAGCAAAAATCTCCTCTCAGAATTATTTCTTGGTTCTTCCTCAGATGTAATATATTTTCCATTATCTGCTGTATACAATGCCAAAATTAGGTGATGGACTAATGCAGAGTCCTAGACTTTAAGGCACAGGGAACCCATTTTTATGCAATCTGGTCACGTGCAGTGTCTAGGCATAGGTTGTCACAAAGAGATGCCTGTATCACATTTCCTAGTTGAGCCAGGAAAATGTTTCCAAGAAAGACATACAGTCATGATTAGTCTTCTGCCTTGCCCCAATTTATTTCAGAGTTAGCATCTGGACAGATTTGGGGCAAACTTTTCTTTTATATAATTATATTTGGTCTGCTGAACTAATCCTTATCTAAAAAAAATCTCCTTTGACATTGATTCTTTTACTTCAAAATGCTGTATTTAAAGTAATTAGCCTATGATAGAAGGGTGATTTTTTTATGTTAAAGAACATCAGGAAAAAAAATATCAGTGCCTAGGAAAAAAGGAAAAGTATTAAATATTCGCATGTTTAGCCAAAAACCTTCTTAACGTGTCATTACTACTATTAAGACAACAATTTTTGCCAAAAGTGTCCTAATGCCAATGCAGTGACAGCTCCCTGCTCCTCGTTCAATTTTTCACTCAGTTCAGAGTCATTGTTGCTCCTGTAGCCACTGGTCTGCACTATAGACAGTCGGCTACACACAACACCAAAATCCTTAGCTGAATAACAACTTTGTCAGGATTCTGTTCTGTGAATGGGTATAGCTAGTATGTATGTATCTAAGTTTTATAACATTTATTCGTAAATGGATACCCACTTCAACTGACGTTAAGTTACTATGCAATCTATACTGTGCTGAAAAACTCCATTTGATTTTGTTTATTTTAGTGGTTGCTTAACCAATCTTTATGGCATCTATAATATTTACTAGCAACAAATTCAGTTTTCCTTGCAGAGATGTTAAACAGCCTCAGGACAAGAAAAGATCTTCTGGACCCGATTATAACTCAATTACCTGATTTTTCTATGTATCGTTTTGAATTATTATTAAATCTGTGCAACACTGGTCTTTGCAGAGTACTAATTTTGATTAGGTTAAATTGATCAAAGTAAGGTAAATCATTTAGAGCACTAAATATCTCAGCTTTGTTAAAATATATAACCTAACAAACATTTTATTCCAGTTGTTTCATAAAACTGTTTTCCAGCATTGGATTTCTTGTTAGCTATTTTCTTTTTAAATAGTCTCAACAGTATCATGAATTTTACAATCAAGTTATCAGTCCTCTCCAGGATTTTTCTTTGGATTACAGTAATACTAATCTGCCTACCGCCATCTGAAACATCTTACTTGCACTTTTCAAATGCTTCTGCCCTTTTTTTAAGACTCAAGTTTGGCTAGTATTGCAGTGTTCTTAAAACCACTTCATCAATAGCCATCTCTAAATAATAAAGGATCTGCACCATTCCAATGTTTTTGTGGATCTTTTTCTTTCTTAAAGAATTCTTATTGTCTTTATCCACAATACCAAAAGATTATTTTAGCTTTCCGATATCTACACATAAATGTTAATTCATACTAGTTATCTTTTTCCTTTTATTTATCATGGATCCTTTTCTTTATATTGCAATTTTCCTTTCTTTTAACCAGGCTTTTAAAATACATGAAAATGATCTTTTCTGTTTGAAGAACCATACTTTTAAAGTATCTCATGAGACTTATTTTAAGTAATACTCAGCCATTCACATTGCATGGTATTTTTTTACATTTTCTTCCCATATGATTTCACAAGGGTAGAATCTGAATACATCAGAGCTATTTATTTTGCACTTCTGGGACTGGTAGTGAGAAATGTGGGGATTTTTTTCTGTTAAAAATCATGATTGTGTATTGTATACTTGTAAAATAGCACTAGACAAATCAGAAAAGGTGAAGCTTTTTTTAAACAGTTACTAAGACAATTGGGATATGACTCTAACATCACTAGTTTGAGGGCAATCACAGATGACTTCATGAAAATATGGGTTTCAGATTTTGTTTTGACTGGATTCTGAATCCAGGAAAAAATAAACATATAATAGGAGAATGTAGGACAGAAGCAACACCGTTTTTGGAGAGGAGAATCGGAGAAGAGAAAACAAGATAGAGACAGATATTCTGAAGTCTCAGTTACTGAATGTCATCCCTCACATTGCTTAACTCAGTCTCTTCATCTTCCTCATGACCTTACTTACCAGGTGAAAAGCTGGTGAAGGGTCTTGAGAACAAGCTTTATGAGGTGCAGCTGAGGGAGCTGACGTTGTTTAGCCTGGAGAAAACAAGGCTGAGGGGCGACCTTTTCACTCTCTACAGCTGCCAGAAAGGAGGTTGTAGAGAGTTGGGAGTTGGTCTCTTTTCCCAAGTAGCAAATGATAGGAGAAGAGGAAATAGCTTCAAGTTGCACCAGAGGAGGTTGAGATTGGATGTTAAAAAAAAAAAAGTCTTCACAGAAGGAGTTGTTAAGCGTCGGAATAGGCTGCCTAGAGAAGTGGTGATGTCACCGTCTCAAGAGGTATTAAATAATGTGTAGATGTGGTGCTTAGGGACATGGTTTAGTAGTGGACATTGCTGGATTAGCAGTTGGACTGGATAATCTTAAAGGTCTTTTCCAAACAACAACAAAAAAATCTATGATTCTATATGCTGCTTAATTAAAATACTTGCAAAACTACCTATGGCTCTGGGGTGAGGGTATTCATTTGGTGTGAGAATGAGTGGCACTACCTTCTCTCCCAAATGTGCTCTGGAGAACTGCCCATCCATTTGGTTAGGATATGAGGAAATGGCTTAAAGCTGCATCAAGGGAAGTTCAGACTGGGTGTTAGGAAAGTGTTCTTCAATGAGAGGGTGGTCAAGCAATGGAACAAGCTCCCTGGGGAAACGGTCGTTGTCTCAGGCCTGTTAGTGTTCAAGAAGTGTTTGGACAACACTCTTAGATACATGGTTTAGCTTTTAGGTTTCCCCATGTGGAGTCAGGGGTTGGATTTGATGATCCTCATGTGTTCCTTCAAACTCAGGAATTTCTATGATTCTCTAATTTGCTTCTGAATCAGAGTATTTTTAACCTTTTCATTGGACTCTTCCCAACCTATTTTCTTTTCAGTTGTTTCCTGTCGTCACACACATCATACTGAAATTATATGTGACCTCTCTCCCTCCTTTATTCTCACTGTGCCTAGTTAATTCATGCAGAATTGTATTGTTTTTGATTCAATAATTTGGATGCTGACTGTTTCTTATATAAGAGCTGGAAGAGAACTGTAAATCACATAATTATTTAAACTTTCTCCTCTGTCTGGCTCGGAGTTCTTCAGTTGTTTCTTTGTAAAGCCAGAATTTTACCAGATTTCATAAGACACAACTAAAGGAGTGATAATCACGTGTGCATCTGGTAATATTACAGAAATCATCTCTTCCCCAGTGACTCCTGAAATCCTAAGACAATGCATAGATAGCATAAAGAACAAAATTAGAAGTTTATATGTGCATGAAATTGGATTTTTATTTGCAATGTGAAGTTTGGAAAGCATTACAAAAGTGCAGAACCTCGTGTTTTACTGGAGTCACTGAAATTGTATGTCATAAATGATTACATTAAATAAGCAAAAGTAAATATGAATCTTGGATCAGGCTAATCTGGTCAAGGCTGGCTATGAGTTTCTCAAGTATTTTAGTAGTACTCAGGTTGAGTTTTCATGTACAGTATGACACATGACAGTTGTATAATCACTCTATAGTCTTTATTTTAGTCTCCATTTTTGTCAGGATAGCTTTCTTCCACCAACACCCCCCCGCCCCCCTCCACCCCGCTAGTGTAGAATGTAACACTGCAAACTGGAGAATTTGGAAGTTTGACACTTTAGAATTAAGATCTTCAGAAAAAGGCTGTGTCTTAACCTCCTTCATCTGTTTGCAATATAATCTTTAGCTTCTTGGTCACATCCTGTTTGTTTTTTATTACAGAGTGTTACGAAAGAGTAAGGTTTTCCAGTCTTCTTTTAATCCTCAGATGTGGTCTTTTGTCTTACTGCTTTCCATTTGTATCCAGTCTTAAACACAAAATGACCAATTTCCTTCTTAATGTTTTTGTGTTCTTTTGTAAATATTTTCTTTAATTGTATTTAATACTTAAATAGTTCTGAAGCATAAAGCAATTAAAGCAAGTGAGAATTCCCGATGAAGTCGGGCAAAGAAAGGTATTACCTCTGTTTTCTAGCCAGTAAATGGTGTTACAAAGAGGTCGTGAGCAAAAATTTCCCATTCAGTCTTAATGCCCACATGAGACACTTGGAGCACAATCTTTTCTCCAAATACAGGAAACCAGAGGTGGAATCTTCAGAAAGTTTTGCTGCCAGAGTGTGACCACTCTCTGTTCTCCTTGTTAAAACATGCACAAATAAAGAACAGTATATGTGAACAAGGAGATATCTAATTATCTTTTTAATAGAGCATCAGAGACATCTCCTTAATAGCAGGTCTGATCTGAAGTAGCAAGTTATTATAGCTGTGCTTTGGGAATGTTGTAATTCACACTAACCAAACTTGGTTTTGGTATCCAGAGAATTGTTCCGACTTGCAGGAATTTTGACAGAAATTTTAATCCAAAGCATAAAAAACATAGTCTCATTTGGTTTACTTAAGATTTTAGTTTGTGGAATAGTGTCACTTTGTTGACTTCTTATTGGTGTGTGTTTACTGTTGTCCTGTTATAGGTTTTTTTTTTTTTTTAAGATTTTCTCAAATCATAGTCCTAACTGAATAGGTAATGTAAAAAGGTTATTTTAAAATTCTCTTTTTTTTTTGTAGTACCCTTACATGCACATGAAGATTCCTTTTGGTCTGAACAGAACATCGTGAGTTCTACTTGGCATTATCTGGGCTTTCAATAATTTCTCTTGCCCTGTGAGACCTCTATCATTTACAAAGTATAGTGTCAACACTAAACTGTTGCTCAGGTTTCATCTTGGACAATCTTTTACAGTCTTTCAAGCTTTTACTGCTGTTTCTAACCTCCACCTACTGATAAAAGTTCTAATACGAATTATTGAGACCTAAAAGCTGGACACACTGTACCTTTGATTAGATACCACGGAACAATAATCACCTTTTTTGTGACTACATCGCGTGGGGACTGAGATCTGAGGTCCATTGTAGCTCCTGTATGATTTCTACAGACTGCTAGTCAGTAATTGCTCCTGTTCCTGTGTTTGGGCAGCTGATTATTCCTGGTGTACGTTTTGAAACTCACTGGATTTCGAGCTCTGCTTTCCAGACTTCTCTAAGCTGCTAGAGAACTTCTAATCCTTTTCTTTCAAGACTGTGTCACTGTAATAAGCATACTCTTTCTTCTGTTTGCATAATTAATAAATATATTAAATAGTATTGAATATGGAACAGAATACGCAAAGTATAGCTTTTAGTATCCCTAATTTTCCATGATGAATACTGGTAATCAGTCTGCAAGTTTCATGCTGCAAATTTTAGTTGGTAATCTGACCTAGATTTTTCTTTCTCTGTGTAAAAGTAAAGAAAATATAATTTATCATTTAAAAAGTGATTGGTGTTTCACTTAATTTCTTATTTTTCCTGTGATGTAATTGGCAGGCGTGGCATAAAAACAATTTTTTCTTTTTTTTTTGCAATAATACTTTCACTATGGGTCTCTGTAGGATAGACTAATGGGATAGCTACCACACAGCTCTTTTTCTGCTGTGTGAAAGACTTCCCTTTGCGTAAGTTACATCTCTGTATAAGCTTTGTATTAGCTCCGCTCTGTCTTTAAAGAAAATTAAGTCTTAGAGCTAGCTCTTCCTTCCTATTCAACCTCTCTAAATGTATTGTAGAATGAGAAGAGTCTTCTGGCTGTTTTGTCATCTGTTGAGATGGAAACAAGTCTGGAACAAGAGTGCCATGAGTTCACATTGTTCGCAGTTGTTCATTGTTTAAAGAATTTGCATAAGAGAATATGACAATCTTAAAATAAATAAAAAAAAAATTACAAAATGAATAGTGGAGTTCCTATTAGGTTAGAAAAAACGCATTCCTTGAGGGAATAAGGTTGTGGTTATTGTTCTGTCCTTGCTTGTATCACAGCAAATCAGAATCTAATTCTGGTCAGATTCTGTGTATTATAGTAGATTCACCTTATTGTAACAGTTTTACTAGTGCTGTTTTGGAGATGTGTGTTCTTTTCTATAGAAGCAGAATAGTTGGCAAAATGCACCGGGTATGCATGAATGGAAAACTGGGCAGTGGAAAGTAGGAAAATACACTTTTTTCTTAGAATGATGATTAGCTGGCTCTCTTATTTCTTTCTGATTTAGCTTTGAAGGATAGTAATAGAGCTCTTGGAAACACCAAGTTAGACTTAATTTAACAATCAATAAAGCCAGATAAGACACTTGCCATGACACTAACTGAATATTTAGTTAGCAGAAACAATCAACATTTTCAAAAAATGAGCAATTGGTCTGGTCAGTTTGTTATAGAAGCTAGCCACATATAAAGTAGTTTGAGACTTTTTTTTTGTGCCATCATGATTTTTCTCTATGATTAATTTTTTTGCAGCTCCTTTTACAGCTTTTTTACAGCTTCTAAATTTCATATACCTTCCTTTTCCCTCATGGTTTTTATGGTCACCCTTTATTAGAAGACAGTCAGTTACTGTCCTAAGGGGAGAAAGAATAAAAAAAAGTCTTAAGTCCGTTCAGTGTAGAAAAAGTAAGAGAATATGTGCCGGTATGGAAAATGGAAGAAGGCTTCCCCAAAATCTGTAGGGGTATTTGGCTGTTGAGACATTGCAGAGATTATTTATAATTCTGCATATGAGAAACTGAGAACCTTAAAGCTTGATGACAGACAAGAAGATTCTTTTCCTGAGAAAAATGTAATGCTTGCAAAGATGAAGCATGACTAAAAAAAGAATGCTGTTCTAACCTCCTTGTATTTTGATAGCCTGCACTAAGTTCAGCAGGGGTTCATCCAGTTAGCATGGAAATAGTTTGGAAAAGTAAGTATTTGCAAAAATTATTCAATGCTACTGACAATTTAAGATGTTCTTCCCTAGCAAGCATAAAAGAAAACATTCTTTACAAATGTAATTTGTGATCCCTAATTTGTGATTCTTATGCTAGGTGATATTGTCAACATGCTTTATTTGATCAGGTGATTAGCAGCTTTCTTTTTATTTATTTGCTGAACTTGGAGGTCTGTTCTCCTAGTAACATTTTAAAAAAACCCACATTGGGGCAAGAAGCTTCTCTTCAAATTGATATAGCTATACTGCAGTTCAAGTGATGCCAAAGAATTAGATTCAATGTAAAAACAAGACTTAGCATTTCTTTAATTAGCCCTAAATAATAACAGCTGTTTTATTGGGCCAGAATAATTGAGACTTATTTTTTTAAATTGTATTTTTACTAGCTAGTTTGGATTTATCCAAGTGAACAAAACTGTAAAAATACTTCTTAAAAAGCAGATGTCAAAGACCAGTGGTCACCATCCAATCCTGTCATCACATTTCTTACTTTGTCTGTCCTTACAAATGACCCTCAAAATTGATGCCTTTATTCATAGATGCAGTTTGAGGCCCAGCACGAAATGCTAAGGGAACTGCTCTGGAACTGTTTATTTCTGTGTCGTAACGGCTTTTTTGTTTGATGCTGCCTGCACTACCTTACAACTAGAGAAGATGGCCAATGTTTTTCCATTTTCAAGTTCAGTGGATCAGATTTTATATAATGACTTAGATGCTCCCCTAGCCTGCTTACATTTCACGTGTGTGCCACTTCGCTTCTCTTTGTGCTCTAAAACCCTTCAGTCTTGGCATTAGAAACAGGTCACACAACTAAGATCCAGAAGTTGGGCATTCTTGCTTTACTTTGCAGATACTTCAGTGTCACCTCAATGTGCACTTCCAGGAACTGCCTCAAGCCAAAACGCAATGGTGATTGCCATTTTATTTTACACAGAGCACCTTACACAAAGGCTTTTCTGGAGTGAAAGCCTTCAGCTGCTCTTGCCAAGTGTATGAAGAAGTATCTTATTAGGTTGTGAGGAAAGAAAAAACTGTGATCGTAGCTCAGTAGGATATGATGATAAAGGCTGTCCACTGGAAAGGGGAAGAGTAATGCTCAATTAAGACTTGTATGTATTTTACATGATTGAGGCATAGCATAAAATACTAAAAATGTCTTTGCAGCGTGGACTGAAAGACAGGCTTCTCTTCTCCGACATAAGTGTCACAGTTGCTTTAGAAAGAGTAATCCCCTGATCCTTTTTTGAAGGTGAAATTCTGAGTAGAGTTTTGGGAGACAGCTGGAAACTGAATTACAAGTGAAGAAGTGCGTTCTCTGACTGTATGAGCGAAAGCTTGTTCTGTCCTTCCTCCCAGAGATATGGTTTATCACCTATTTGATTTCTATTTTGCCTAGTTACACATTAGTTAATGACTTTTCAGATCCTGTTCCAATTACAGCAATATTGTGATTTAGGTCACATAGCAGAGTGGTGGATGTGGTCTACCTTGACTTCAGTAAAGCATTTGACACAGTCTCCCACAGCATCCTTGCTGCTAAACTGAGGAAGTGTGGTCTAGACTCTCGGGTAGTGAGGTGGACTGCGAACTGGCTAAGGGGAAGAAGCCAAAGAGTTGTGGTCAATGGGGCGGAGTCTGGTTGGAGGCCTGTATCCAGTGGAGTGCCTCAAGGGTCGGTACTGGGACCAGTATTATTCAATATATTCATCGATGACTTGGATGAGGGACTAGAGAGTACTATCAGCAAGTTTGCTGATGACACCAAGCTGGGAGGAGTGGCTGACACACCAGAAGGCTGTGCTGCCATTCAGCGAGACCTGGACAGGCTGGAGTGTTGGGCGAGGAAAAATTTAATGAAATATAACAAGGGTAAATGTAGGGTCTTGCATCTGGGTAGGAACAACCCCAGGTTCCAGTATAAGTTGGGGAATGACTTCTTAGAGAGCAGTGTAGGGGAAAGGGACCTGGGAGTCTTGGTTGGGGAGCAGGATGGCCATGAGCCAGCACTGTGCTCTTGTGGCCAGGAAGGCCAATGGCATCCTGGGGTGTATTAGAAGGGGGGTGGTTAGTAGGTCGAGAGAGGTTCTCCTTCCCCTCTACTCTGCCCTGGTGAGACCCCATCTGGAATACTGTGTCCAGTTCTGGGCCCCTCAGTTCAAGAAAGACAGGGAACTGCTGGAGAGAGTCCAGCACAGGGCAACTAGGATGATTAAGGGAGTGGAGCATCTCCCTTATGAGAAAAGGCTGAGGGAACTGGGGCTCTTTAGTTTGGAGAAGAGGAGGCTGAGGGGTGACCTCATTAATGTTTACAAATATATCAAGGGTGAGTGTCACGAGGATGGAGCCAGGCTCTTCTCGGTGACAACCACTGATAGGACAAGGGGTAATGGGCTGAAACTGGAACATAAGAGGTTCCGCTTAAACTCGAGAAGAAACTTCTTCTCAGTGAGGGTGACGGAGCCCTGGAACAGGCTGCCCAGGGAGGTTGTGGAGTCTCCTTCTCTGGAGACATTCAAGACCTGCCTGGACACGTTCCTGTGTAGCATAATCTAGGCATTCCTGCTCTGGCAGGGGGATTGGACTCGATGATCTTTCGAGGTCCCTTCTAATCCCTAACATTCTATGATTCTATGATTCTATGATATCATCATCGTATCCAAGTGCACATTTCATTTTAAACATAGGCCTAATTCCATTGCCTTCATAGAACTGAAGCAAGCATTAAATGTTCTTTGGATTTAAAGCCTTGAAAATGCTTCCTATACACTGTTGATAAACTACAGAAGTAAAAAAACTCACTGTGGAAGTGCAGTAAGCCAGATATAAATACATTGACATAAGTTGTGCTGCATCAGGAATTCATTTGGTTTGCAAGCTCACTAGCAACCACAGTCATGGGTTTGTGTTTTTGTTTTTATACTTCTTAATACTCTTTGTAGAAGATAGTTAAATGAGACAGTACTGAAATATCTTCAGGCTGTACCTGAGCCAGTGTCTAGCCATGTTCCTTCCTGTGCATAGGCTTCTTCCTCTCATTCAGTTCCAGAAACAAAACACATAAGGAAGATTCTGATTTCTAATTTTTGATTCCAGGTGAACTGATTAATGCAGGCAAATGCTGGTCCTGTGAATACTGTTCCTGTCCCCTGTTACCTCTTTTTCGATAGTAAATTTTATCTGGGACCCTGTTGTTTAGTGTTGAATTAGTAATTTTTAATTGTTTATTAAAAAAGAAAAGAAAAAGACATTAAAGGATAAAACTGACACTCTGCAGTGGAATTTGTTCCCTCTAAGTCCCTCTAAGTCAAACTAGGTGGTTTTTTTCCACTTCTCATATCCACAGTTGCTTTTTTTCAAGACAGAATTCTACAGTGACCAGTTACACACAACTGTGTTTCTATATGCAATAAAACGGGCTTATACTATGCTATTGCAGTTTTACACTAGGATTTCATATAGTGTATAAGAGGTAAGCACATAAATTCATACAATGTTTCTTGTGATTTCCTTCCATATCCTCAAAGTTAGCTTAAACCTGGCAGTTGCCTCTCTTTTAAAAATCACCTTCAAGTATCAGTTGCTTTATTATCTGTTTTATCATTCTCATAATACATTGTATTACTTGAAATAAGAAGTTGTCTGTACAGGAAACAGTTTATCTAATTAAAGGTACATTTTTAAACATACTTTGTTAAGGTACTTTATGTATAGCATTACTATATAGGCTATATATACTTTATATAGCTTTTAGTAGTTTATTTTCATTTAGTTTCTTTCCAGAAGGTTTCTTAATACATTTACTTAAGGCTACTTAATACATTTAAGGTCGCAGGAGTTATAAAAGCTCTGTAGTGTGAATGAGATGTAGACCCGTTATGCCCGATACATGTACCAGAAGCAATAGTGATTAAATTTCTGCGATAAGTTTTCAGTCTCTAGAATATTTGGGAAGTCAAAAGCTAGCCCTGAGACTCAGTCATAGATTTCTGCATGTTTCTTTTAGGTTTGTGGCTGCATAAATAAATAAAAATGTGCCATTAATTATGTATCAATGTTTCCTCATTTACACTTCTAAAAAATATAAGGCGGTACTGTTACCCAGATAAGTTTTCGTTTCATTTTTGACAGAAACTGTACAAAGAAGAACTATCAGAAATCCCTGATAGCATCCTCTTAGCCTTTGTAGGATTAACCTATTGTCTTGCCCAGTTCCTGCATTTTCTTTCTTAGGCATTGATTGATTCTGAAGTTTTCAGTAGTTACTTAGAATCTGAGACCATCATCTCCATTTGTTTGTTGGCAAATTCCAGTGACGGGAAGTTAGTGTTTCATTTAGTTTTCAGCAGTGAGTTTCAGCCAAAGCCCACTGAGAAACAGGGATGTTTTCATTAGCTATTATGGGCTTGGTATAGCTCTGTGTTGTTGAAACAACTAAATAACTGTTTAATGTTTAGATAACCAATGAGCTCAGCTGTTGGCGTCAGTGTTTGTAGATTATAAGACAACTCAGTACAACTGCACTACTGCTGATAACTGAGGTAGTTTAAGCAGGGCCAGCTCTGTGGCCTTGTGTCATGCAGGCATACTGTAAATTACCTTACACTTTGTTTTTGTTTTCCTTGATTCAAATTCAAGAATAGAGGTGCTGTTCCCTTACTGCTTAGGAAATCATTAGTTAAGGCCATGAGCCCTACTGATATATGCAAAGTGTTTTGTGACTTTGAGCATGTAAATTGTATGAAGGGCAAGCTATTCATCCTCACAATTTCTTTTGGCCTTGGAGTATTTATAGAGGCTCCCTGTGGAGCTGCACTGTCAAGCATCCCCCAGCTGGGAAACAGCTTATGAAAGGTTCTCCGAGGAGTATGTATACACACTGAAAACTCATCAATAATCATAAGCAGTCCTACAAGCAAGATTATTCCTGTGGCCTTTCTTTGTCTGAATAAAAATCTTTGGGTTTGTTTCTTTAATTGTGGCGTCTCCTTCTTCAGAGTATTTTTTTGTTAATGCACAAGTTTGGTTTCAAAAGAGACTAAATGTCATAGAGCTTGCTGTTTTAATGGCTAACAAAATTCTTGGCTCAAAATAGGCATTCAGGGTCAGTCCTTTGCCGGATACTCAGCTGTTTGCAAGCACTGTGGTACAGAATCTAAAAACACCTGGGCGTGTGGAGAACAGAGGCATCAGTAGGAAATGTGGAAGCCTGAAATGTGAAAATGATGGAGGGAAAAGGTTTCATGCACAGAGTAAGTAATGGGGGTAGAAAAAAATGCAGCATTATTATGTAAAGCTGTACACAGTATCTCTCTATGTGTATGGATTGCCAAAAGCAACAAGAGCTGACTACAGGCAGAAAGGCAGATGTAGATGAAAGCCAGCATGATGAAATGGAAGACAAGGAAGAGGGATTTGGAACAAGCAGGCAGGCTGCACAGGTCAGAGGGTGTCCAAGTGTCCCTGCCTGTACGGGTCCCATTCCAGTTCTTTGGGGTAGGATATTTTGTTGGTTCTTTGACGATGCTGGTGAAGGTAAAAACACCATGTTTGTCCCAGGGTCTTTGAATAGGACAATTGTTCTAGAGAGTCAGAGCTGTGTATCCTGACTGGATGATGATTTTTATTCAATATGCAGCATTCACTTAGTGACCAATTAATGATAAATGTTTACCCTTCTGACTGTGTTCCATATCCATTAAAAGGCTTTTAATCATAGCCAGAGATTCATAGTTTAAAACGTAAATCTGTGAAACCTTTCATTGGCATTTTATTGAGCTATAGATTTTTCAGAAACATGAGTACCTGATGAAGATTTTCTGTCCCCAAATCAGAGTTCATCAGTGTTTGCATTTGAGAGCTGATCTGGATTGTGTTCTGAGTGCCTATCTTGATCTTTCCCACTGGCAGATTTTTTTTTTTTTGTATTATAGAGTCTATAAACTGGATTCCTTTCAGGTTGTTCTAAACCAAAGGTGTGATCTGGTGCATGGGATCTGACTGGAGTTACTGCAAACAAAATTTAAAACACTTGTTACTTCCCAAAAATGCGTACAGCGATACCAGGTCCCCTGCCCGGGTGTTCCACTGTTCAGGTCTGTTTCTACTCAGCTCTACTTCTGTCTCGTATGGTTACAGCCAGTCAGCTTGTTGTTGAGACTGCTACATAGATACTTCAGAATCAGCAGCCTTTGCCACATTAGAGCTGACATTCAAACACAGAAAAAAGAGCAAATACTGATACAAACAGAGGTGAAACTTTCAGGTGAAGTATTGGTAGTGCTACTAATGCGAGTCTGCAGACTTGTGTGGCTCAAACTACAGCTTAAAAATTGCTCTTTGGGGTTTGGGGCACTGTACAAGTGAAATTATTAGCACAATTTCCTGAGTTATATTTTACTGAATTAGATTCATATGAAGAAATACAGGAATATCAAAAAGACTGGAGGAGTCCAATTTATCTTTCCCTCTGTCACAGATAGTTGACTTTATGAAAATGGTCAAGAAAGTGAGCAGAAGCTAAAAAAAGAAGGAAAATTATTTCATCATGTTATTTATGTATTTTTTTCAGAAAGAATAATGTATTCATTAATACTAATGGACCTGGAGCGTGTGCTAATTCTTTACTTAAGTTATCTGAAATACCATCTGCTCCTGTCAGTTTTTTGGATACTTTCCACAATCTGAGGAGCCTGAGGATAGACCAATCTATCCATTTCAAATAGTAACTTCAAATTTTTTGCACTTCTCCTTTATTAGTCTGGGTCTTGATAAGTCATTTGAAGTATGGCACTGCTAAAATGAGATGATGCTTGTTTTGCAGAAGTCAGACTAGGGATGATTTTGAAGCTGCTTCTTAAAGGATAAGAGATTCCACTCCTCAAATAAGTGCTGCAGATGTAAGGTCCTGAACATGACCCTACTACAAATGCTTGAGTTTTGCAAGTTTTGTGTTTAGGGAGTGTCCTTGGTTTGCTGGGTAGGTTTTTTTTTTTTTGCTAGTGGAGAATTTTATTCAGTATCTGTCACTGGTGATGTATTTAGGAAGAGTAGAACTTGCTGATAATAACATACCACTTTACAGCATTTGAGCTCTCAGAAAAACACAGGAAAAGTAGTGAAACTTGTGGAAGTAATTCTAGCAGCTTGGTTAGGATAGCCTATCCAAGCTGCAGAGTGGGGAAACAGATTCCTCTAGAATGGGTTCCTGGTGTTCACCTTCCATCTTGAGATTTTATCATCTTGAAAAACTCTCCTGTCTCTAACACATACAGACACGACCTGACACAACACAGTAGACCTGAGATGTCTACTGTCGTGTCTGAGAGTTCTGTGTTGCAGTAAGATAAGAAGAGCCTTGCCATTTTCGTGCTAAGTTTACATTGAATTTGGAGCTTTTGCGTTCTTCTGACTTTCCCAGCTGAATTAATATTATGAGTGTTCTCACCATTTTCACCAACCATGTATAGTCATGAGCACCTCTTCATGTACTCAGTTGCAAGTGAAGTTGATGTGCAGGCAAGCGAGATCCTTTTGCTTCTTATACAGCTGTACCATAAGAAGAAAGCTGCAGGGTGTTCTGAAGGGTTCTTCTGTAGGATCTTCATGTAAGGTGAAATGAAATAATAACATCTGCAGATTACCAGGGGGGATGAGTATTAAAGCAACCACTAAGATGATCCGTCTTCATAGTCAGAGGTCTCATGAGAGGCGAACTTTTTCAAAGAACACAGTAACTCTCTTCTCGGAAGAGGAAGTTACATTAGAGGGTTATATTCCAGCTAGCTTCACACACAGCATCTGGGCTCTCTGGAGGGTGGCAAAACACATAAGAAGTATTATGGTTTGCTCTGTTACTGGTCATGAACAGCCACACGTTCTGTTCTGATGCAGCTATTCTGTTGCAGCCACGGTGGCAGTAGTGATGCAAGAGAAAACTAGTTTTATTTTTCTTCAGTTGTTATTGTTAAACCTCTTGTAATGATGTCCGGAGTTGTGCAATATGTGAGCCGCTGCCTTTATGCTGCCATTCTGTCTCACTGCAGAATCATCAATATCATATCGCAGGATTCAGAGCCTGCCTGTGGCAAGTGTGCTTAGAGGTGAAATACTCTAACAAAGCTTCAAACATAGATTTTAAGCTACAAAACCGTATGTTTAGAAGCAGTTCTCTCTGTCTCTGGAGTAGGCAAATTATTCCTGCTCTTTGTGCTTCAAAACTTTTCTCTGAGCTGTAGATATTTGCAATAAGTCTTCCCCCCCTCCCCCAACTTTTTAATTGCCTTCTGCACTTCTGGCTTTTGACTCTCTGCCTGTAGTTTCTTTAGTCCAAGACAGTTTTTCCGTTTCCTGGTACAAACCTTAGAATATCACAAAGAAGCAAAATAACAAAAAGGTAGAGCAACCTAGGTCTTCTTCTGGATAATACTTTGTAATTTTCTTGAGAAAAATGTAAGCCTTAGAAGAAACTACAAACTCTAGTAATTATCACCAGTCTACTTGCACATATTATAATTTGTAAAACAGTTATTTCAAAGATCTAATATGATTTTACTTTCTATATTCCTGTTGTGTTTGGTTTTGTTTTTTTTTAAATAACTATACACAGTCGTACTCCATTTTCCAGGAGGAAGTGACAGAGAACAGTAACAGAGTAATTCATTTTGCTACTCTGTATCGTAATGAATTAGTTTAGAAAAAATGAGGAAAATGATTTCAAACAGTTATAGCAAATGTTTGTCTGGAAATTCTTTTGCAGATAGTGTCTTAATAACCCTCATACTGTGCTGAATGCTTCTGTGCCTTCTTTCAGAAGCCCGCAAACTGAAGGAGCTATGTTACACCGGAACACCTGCATGGTGGGTGAGGTTCTGCAATCAAATGTTTCTTAACATTGCTTTCCTGATAGGACCTTATCTCATGGGACAGTGGGTTGTATTACATGAAACGTAGGAAGCATATGTTTGTTGAACTCTTCAATGTATCTGGTAAAGGCATTACACATGTAGGGAAAAAAATAAGCTTCTTTATACACTGTGCCAAAAATGAGAGAAATAATCGGATTTCACATAAACAGTGTTACGGCCATCTGCAGTATCACTCTCTGGTTGTTGCACATGTACTTTGTTTTAGACAGTGGCTTCGCTCTTCCTGTTTTAGAAAAAACATTTTCCTTGCATCCTCAGTTATCTCTGAGGATGTTAAATCAAGTTTCCATACACCTGCCAGACCACAGAGTTTCTGTTTTGGGGGTTGTAGGAAGCAAATGTGAAAGAGGAATCCAGTCTTAAAGTATTTGGGAGGATTTTTTTTTTAATTAACATGAATATAATATTAGTGAAAGATTTTAAACTGATGACTCTGGTAATTGATTGCTACTAACTGGATCTGATCCAAAGGCTGTCATTGGTTTAAAGGAGCTTTGGGATTAGTTTTTATAACACCCATTCAGGTCATCCACTCCACTGATCTTCTGATCTCACTTTCTGCTTTTTCGTTGCAGTGATTATTAAAACAAATACATATGGCATTTTTTTGGCGCATTTTACTCATGTTTTCCAAAGAGATTTGGCAACGCTATGAGAGTTAAAATTCGGATAAGAATTTAAATTCCGTGGTGAGAAGAGAAAAAAAATACAAAGTATTGAAGGATGGATGAGATAGCCAAGTTCTTGTGTCAACAGGATTGAATTCTTAAGTGATGGGTAATTGCTATGGCTGAACTAACCACCGAGCTACTTGCCAGATTGCACGCTGCAGGCATCTTGAACAAATACTGGATCCTTGACTGGTTTTGTCCACTGGTTCTAAAAAGAACTGGGATCTGAAAGCTGTGGCTAGAATCACTTGTTACTTCTTTGAATTCAAAAAACATGGTCTATTTCAATTATTAAATTATTGCTGGTAAGGAATGTGCATAAATCCTTGTGCCGAAAAATAGGTTAGCCTAAGATCAAAGCAGAAATTATTAGGATAATGTGTATCTGAACTTGAGAAATTGTGTTCATATCTGTCAACTCTTCAGTTTTCTTGTGCATTTTCGTATGTGTTCAGTAGTCTGCAAGGGCAGTGTTGAGTTCCTATAAATGAATCATAAAGACTAAGGTCTGCTTAATTTTTAAAAATTTGTTGGCTTTGTTTGCACTTTCTTTCATGTTCTCTTGAACAGCTGATGTTTTATTTTCGTCATGCATAACAATGGAAAAGCTGAACATGTGTGTTGTTGATACAGTTTTTGGTTTCCTAGTGAGAAGCCGTGCTGCTGTGACACAGGGAATGAAATGCATGTTGTAGATAGCTGTGGACTGGGTTTTGTGAAGGGCACATTTTGTCCTGAAAGCGGAAAGAAAGAAAGTGTGGGTGGGCCTGGCACAGCTGTTGTCTCATTTTGGATTCCTAGTGCCTATTTGTAATCAAAGAAGAAAATCCTGCTTTTTATTCTGGATGGTTAATGTCCTTCAGTCCCAGCATGAAATCCTAAGTTTGTTTTCATATCCTTTCTGAAAAGAAAATAATTTTTTGTTAGTTTTCTGTACTATTCACTATTCTAATTTAGAGTATTTGGTACTGGTGCACATCATGCATTTTCAGTTTGATTAGGAACAGTGTAAACTATTGCAGGGAAGCTAGAAACTGCATGTTTGTAGAGGTTACTCTCTCACTCTGGGTAAAATATTTTGTATTTTCCAAAGCTATACCATGTTCTTCTGATGCTCTTCTTAGTAAGATTTTAAATAATTGTCCTCTAGCAAGATTTAATGAAAACCACTTATTTTAGTTTCTTGATTCTAACTAAGAAAAAATCTCTTGTTAAATTCAAAGCACTTTTTTGAATTGTTATTGGTTTTGTAGGCTCTATATACTACTGAACAAGACAGAGAATTTTCTT
Source organism: Trogon surrucura (assembly GCA_020746105.1). Taxonomy (NCBI): domain Eukaryota; kingdom Metazoa; phylum Chordata; class Aves; order Trogoniformes; family Trogonidae; genus Trogon; species Trogon surrucura. The sequence goes on from CM036618.1 coordinate 61,648,421, forward strand.
TTATCACATTTGTTTAGTTAAATATTAGATTAGTGCAATTCTTATTTATGTATTAGAACTCGTCTTCCTGTTCAACAAATTAAGGCTAGAGCAGTGCAAAGAACTTTTGAATATTGAAGGTAATTTTGAATTCAGTAAGTAATGCTGTGACCCAATTCTAGCTTCTATAATTACTAGAAGTAAGAGTCATATTTGGATACTCATGGCTGCTCACTGAATAAACAATTGAAGGCACATTTGAACTATGGCCCTGTAATAGGCCTTATGTTTAATGCAGAAAGAGGCTAAATCATTAGAGGCAGTCTAGGAGACAAATATAAATTGTTTTCTTTAACATGAGCCTCACAAAGTGCAAAAGCACTGAAAAGGGGAAGGAAATCTTAGTTCAGTTTAGTTTTTATGTATTTAAGTGTCGCTTAGATGTGGTGTTGGAGGATATGGTTTAGGGGCGAACTTGTAGTGTAGGGTTAATGGTTGGACTCAGTGATCCCAAGGGTTTTTTCCAACCTGAACTGTTCTATGATTCTATGATAATGTTTGCCTCTAGAAAGAAAATGGAGAGCTGCGGCTCCAATTAGCATTTTGCATGTTAGACCAAGCCAAAATGAACAAAATCCTCTACATCTGTACCAGAAGGCAACTGTGGTTTAATGGGGATGGGAGCACCTCTTTTTGTTTCATTTTTCATGCCTATGATGCAAGAATATACACAAAATGGAAATTCTAGTCACACTGCCTTGGTTTTGGTGACCCTATTTCTGCCATTCTTACAGAAGGGAAGAAAAGGGAAGGTCTGTTACATGAATCAGCTTCAAAGCGGAGGAGTGCTAGATGCTGCTCTACGCTAAGAAATCTGCAAACATACTCGAATCTCTAATTTCGTCACCTAGCGACATCATTTCTACGTTTCCCTGTTGTCTATGGGATTTCGCTCTTTCTTTTGTTCCATAGACCTGTGGGGCTTAGGTCCTGGTAATGGTGCTTTTGGGATCGCCTGTTAAATCAGTGAAGAATCATTTTCAGCAACACTCTCTCCTTTCTTACTTACTCAGCAGAAGAGATTGCTTCATGGACTGAACATGGTTTTATTTCTTGTAACTGTTTTCATTTTATAGTGTTCATCCAAAGGGAACCCGTTCTGACATGAGAGCATTCTTTCAGCTCTTGGGAAGTAAGTGTTATGTAGTTAAAGAGGAAATTCTGTGAGGAAAGACCTGAACAGGGTTGTTTTTTTTTTTTTTATTTGGTGTCAATTAAAATGAAACAGACTGTGAGGTAGGGGCAAAATGTTTTAACCTCAAGCTATTCGATTTCATTTCCAAATTACACTGTAGTTTAATCCCAAGAACCAGTCACTCACTGCAGACAGCCATGTTTTAGATAGGTTTTCTGTTGTGCTCCAGTTTTCTGCAGGGCTAGCTGGGGGTGTGCATGTTACTGTTAAAGAGCATAAATTGCTTTCCTGAACTTTGGAAATCACTTTAGTACAGTTTGAAGCACTACAGGATTTTAAATGTAAAAGTATTAATATTTCACTGTTATTGAGGAACTGTCTCACTTGCTCGTCTGTGTAGCAGATCCTACAAATTAATTACTTGGTAGTTCTGAGATACCTGTTTTTATTAGGCATTCAAAGACAGAATATCACATTTTATTCTTTTGAAGTAAATCACAGAGTGCTACCCTGTAAGTATCTTACTGCTCATTCCTACCCCACAACCCCCATTTGTTCATAACCTATTTCATCCCTTTTTGATTTATGTCTATTACATGTGTATGGCCATGAATACAAAATGTATTGCTATGAATGGAAATAGGTCAGTTGCTTGTGCAGATTTTGGAAAAGAAAAATAAATTCATACCTTTTGAGAATCTCATCTGAAGAACTCAGATATAAAATATAGATCAACCAAAACTGACAGTAGTGCTACCACATGGAATGCCTAGAATGGCTCTGCAGCTTATGTAGTTTCATTGTCAGAACCAAATCCTTTGTCATGGAATTATCTTTTAAAGACATCTGGGATGGTGAGCAGATAATGCTCATTCTTTTGCATTTAAGTATATTACACATACTCAATATTCGTATTTATGGGTATTCTGAGGCTATGTGGATGTTACTTCCCTTATTGTTTCATAACGTTTTGCTCTCATTACTGATTCTAAAAAAGCTTCCCAATAATTTCTTTGTATGCTATTAGTAAGTAAATTTCTGGTTGAAGCTGTGTAATTCGTGAAGTGATATTCTGGTGTAACTCTAGTATCAAACTACAGTAAAACCTAACAACTACATGAAAATAAAGTTACAAATTCAAACTGCAGGGCTTGGCTGAGAAACATCATTAGGTACTTCCTGGCATAGAATGAAATAGTCTTGAATTCTTAAAAATACACTAGATATAAGCAGTGGCAGAATCCTTCTTGGGTTGTAATCAAACAGCTCAAATTCATTAACCTCTGTGTTCAGGGCTCTAAGTGCTGTATCATTTAAATTGTGCCAGGGGAGGTTCAGGTTAGATATTAGGAAGAAAAGGTTGTCAGCCATTGGAACGGGTTGCCCAGGGAGGTGGTTGAGTCACCATCCCTGGAGGTATTTAAGAGACGGGTGGATGTTGCGTTGGGGGGCATCATTTAGTAGGTTGATAGGGCTGGGACAAAGACTGGACTTGATCTTCTAGGTCTCTTCCAGCTGATATGATTCTATGATTTGCAGGTACAGAGATTGCAGTTCCTGAGAAATAAGGCTGAGAACTGTGTTGCTTTGATCTGTCACAGATGACTGCAATGATTAAGATTTTGGATAATATTAAATAGCATTTTGAGATACTCTGTTTTTGAAAAAGCCTTTCTCTAAAGAGGCAGATGATGAGAGGAAAGTCAAATTCATCTTTAGCACAGGAGTCTGTTCAATGTTAGATTTCTGTCCAATAGTATTTAAAGGTTTCTGACATTTGGAGGTCATTCCCAAGAGACACGTATACTGTACCATCTGTAACTGATTTTTACATCAGTAATCTGGCAAGATAAAGTTAAGTGGTATTCAGAGTATATGCTCAAAATGCAACTCAGCTGCATATCTGGAAACACGTAATACTTTGAAAACAGCATCTCATAGCATAGAATGGAGTTCTAAATTTTCAGAGTCTCTTGAAATGATAAAGTGAGGCTGAGGTACTAAAAAAAACATAATTCCTTCTGTTATTTAGACTTAGGCAACTGATGCTCCTGTTTGTTATACTTCTGTAGGCTGGTTGAGTAATTTTTCCCCAGTAGGTTTTATTCTACCAGACATAGTGAATGATGCTAAAGTTCCCAGAGTGATTTATAGTCTGAGAGGAATGGAAACTGTATTTTTGTAAATGGATCCTCTGGTGGGTTTTTCTTTTGTTTGTTTGGTTGGTTTTTCTGGTATTGTATTAATGCAAAAGGTGGAATTCACCTTGTGGATTGACACCCAGGATAAGATGTGTTAGTGTCTGTGTAAACTTGCTGGAACTACCGAGCCTTCAAAGAATCCTTGCTCCCCTCAGGAGACAGACTGAAAAATTACCTTTCCAGGAGCTGGGTGACTAAGCCTCTGCTGTGATATTTCCACAGTAGTTATTTAGTTTGGAGAAACCATGCTGGTGTGAAACTAGTTCCCTGATGTCTCCATTACTGCATATGTTGTTCTTGAAGCAGTTTTGCTAAACTTGAAGCTCTTCCCTACATTTGTTCCAACTCCAATAAGATCTGAATCAATGGGCGGACATCACGGTTGCAAGGTTCTCATCTAACATGGATGTGCTAACAGAAAGCTCTTAAATTGTTGAGGGCTTCCGCAGTATACTGAAGCAGATGTGTGTGCCACTCATACATTTCAGGGTTGCAACTCTCAACTTTTGCAACTCCTGCTTATTCTTCCTTCTTTCACTCTTCAGGCAGGAAAATCCTTTCCTTCTTGGGAATCCTATCATACCTTCTGCTGTCATGCTGAAGTTTGATCCCATTATTTCTCTTCTGGTCTTGATTACTGTGACTTTAGCCTCTTAAAAATTGGGTGAAGTGCAAACCGAGGCCTCGCGGAAGTGAGTACTGATAAATCTATGCCGTTTCTCTAGTTGCAGAATAATCAGAATATTAGGATGTTTCTAAACTTTTGAATGCCATTGTGTAAGAAAGCCCTATCAAACAATGCTGCATAAAATTCAAGGTCAGGAAGAGAACTGTGTGGAGTGTTGCACAGCAGGCATATATCAAGTAGGAAGAGTTTTAAGAGATCTTTAGATAGCAACACACTCTTGAACTTGTTACTTATTTGAAATGACACATAGTGGTTATTGTGTGAGAATATGGAAGGTTTCTGGAGCTTTATGGTGCTGCTCTGTGGTCTCTAGCCTTATATCTCACAGGAAGCCACTGTGAGGGCACATTGTAAGAAATACTTTTGGCCTACTGTCCGTCCTGGCAGGCCCCCGGCTTTACACAAGCATTATTTGATTCCGGCTAGGTAAGCATACGTATGCTTTTCTGAATGTGTCTTTCAGTTAGGAATTTTGCTGATGAAATTAGGGTATTTAGGTGCCGCTGTGGAGAAGTTAACATGTAATTCTGTTTTAACTGTGAGATCTGTTTTTTTTTTTTCCTATGGTACTGTGAGATGTGGAATATATCTTGATCATAGTCACTAGCTCCATCAAAACCTGTTTGCTCAGTAAAAGTGATGGAATGAGCCATGCTTAAGGCACACATGATGTTGCAGCTCTTCTAGGCTTTATAATGACCTACTATGGGGCCCTTTTGCCATCTTAAATGCAACAGTTTATCATATGGTGATGTGGAAATGGCACTGCATACAAAAACATTTGTCCCTGCCCTGCAAAACAAGAATGAAACAGAGATTCAGGTAGTTTCCATCTAATTTCAGGGCAACTACTGGCAGAGATATCAGCCAGTAATGATAATTCCCTTCTCATAGATCAGGAACCTACGGAGAGCAAAGACCTAGGTGACTTTGATATTGCACTGTTTTGCAGTGTGAGCTCTTCAGCCTTTGAAGAGGTGAGTTGGGCAGCACACAGCATGCTATTGCTCAAAAATAGAAGGAACAGGAGCAGGAAACAGGTTTTTGCATGGGTGGCTTTATAAAGATAATGGTGACAATGGCGATTCACCAACATAGGCAATAACATGTTAATACCATCCGTGTAAGGCAGGAGAGCCATGTAGCCCCTATGCGGGCCTGCAGTTGTGTAACAAATGTTGGATCTGAAATATTCAGTTGGACACATCCTTTAAACGTGAATACTTTTCATTTTAACATCCTGTGGGAATATTCTGGTGGAGAAGAATCTGTATGTTTTGGGACATACTGATGTGAAGAAGCTGATAAGGTTGGCAGTTGACAGTGTGTCCTGCTGCTTCTTTGAAAGTTGGAATGGAAGCTCCCTTTTGGTACCCGTCTGAGGAAGGGGCCTGGTGGAAATGCTACAGAATGGTAATAGACCTTTCAGAGATGACTTAATTGAAGAGAAGGGTTCATCATTTCCAGATGCTTAGCTGAACTCTGAGGCCATGAGAACAAGGATACTTGTATTTAAAATAATCCAACATTTCCTAAAATACACAGATTTCTCTTCCTCTCAGCAGGGCATCACCAGGCTCCTGATTTACTCCCAGAATTATTTCAGGAAATATTGTTTAACATACTATATATGTTATGAAAGGCAAACAAATGGGGAAAAATACTGGCATCTGTGAAGGCAGTGGGAAGTTGATTTCAAAGGAGTCAGAGTTCATTGGGGCTGCATTGCTAAGGTAAGCAGGGAGGTGAGTTTCCAACTTAGAATATTTTTTTGTAATGGGTTTATCTAAATTTGATAGTTGAGAAGTTGCAGTGATTGTAAAAGGTGCTGCCCATCACTCAGAGTGGTATTTCTGTTAGCATAAATAACTGCAGGTGCAATTGCAGACATTCCCTCCCTATTGCTTTTGAAATAGTTTTTCCCCTTCCTTTCTTCTATGCTTCTGTAGTGGCTCAGATTCCCATGGTGCTGCCAGATCTGTTTGGAAATTGACTCACAACCATTTAATGATTTGAATTTTTTTGGTTTAAAATAGTAGATTTGAATTATTTTTACTTGCTTTAAAAAAATAATCATGGGTGCATACTCTTTGTTCTTTTTTTTTCTTTACAAACAGAAGAAATATATTTAAGCCTTTCTCTGAAATTGAGATACTTGACCACCCTTAAAAATTAAATTTTTAGACATATCTCCTAAATGTTGCAAGCTTCTAAATACAGTCTTCAGAGTATATCAGCTTTATCTGTGGATTTGATGTAAATATTTGATGTTAATGTTTTTCATAATAGAAATTCTGACATTTCTTCTTCTGTGTAACTCTTAGAAGAATCATAGAAAAAACATGCTATGTTAGCATAGACATTTAATTCAAATATTAAATGAGATAATGTATAGTTAGGCTATTAGGCTTATCTTGACAACCTCCGTGTTTGTTAGTATGAAAGAACTTCCCTTGATTCAAAACCAAACAAAGTGAGTAACAACCTTCCTTCTCTCAACATCCCAACAATTCATAATTCTTTAGAGATCTTTAAATAAAGTTTTATCTATGGCTTCTTACTCTGAAAAGGTATGTGCTTACCATACGTTGGAAAAGTATCATTGCCAACAAATCTAATAGTACTGAAGGTTGAATGTATGCATAGTATTTGTAATTTTTATTGTATTTCAAATTGTAAACACAATGTCTGTCAGAAGCAAACGAGAATAACTGGAAGTATTGATACCCTTTTCTGGGGATGAACCATATTTCTTGACTGAGGACAGAAGTTACCGAGTGTGTTTGTGCTATTGAAACTAGGTTTAGGTGGACAAAAACCAAGCAATCTGAAATAAATATCATTCTTGAATTTCTGGTTTTGAGACATATAGTGTAAGACTGTAGAGCTCACTACAGAGTGTAAAAACTTCAAATTCTAATATTTCACAAAATGATTTAGTCTTCAGAAAAAAAGGTTACTGTACTGGGGAAAATATATTTTGTCTAAGAGCTGTTTGTAGTTTGAATATGTAAATTGAGGAGAGATGATAAAGTTAAATTCTGGGTGTGTCCTAGTACTGCAAAATATGTCTGACACATTTTCTTGTTCTGTCATTGCACTTTATGTAAGAGCAGTGCTGCCAGTGAATTGTAGTTTATTAATTCATTTAATAACTTTCTTCATTCACTTAAATACTGTTCTGAACTATTACCCCTTAATAATGACAACATCACCCCAAACTTACAGAATGTTACCACTGATTTAGAAGAACTAAGTTCAAAGATTAATTGCTTATAGAAATTAACATTTTATAGTGTCGTTGAACTTGTGTGGCTTACTACAGAATGCAGAAATCACATCATCAAATGCTTGTGCTAAAATATACTCTAGAAAATTTAATAGAATGTAGATAAATCTAGTCTGGTAAAAGGAGAGCTAAAATACATCTAAGTAAATTCTTTTCTGGTTAAAAATCTTTTATTTGTCCTTTTAATTTTTTATGTACAAAGAGTTATCCTACTGTGGCAGGGGCGATCCTGCTTTCTCAGGGCGGTTGGACTAGGCAATCTTTCAAGGTCCCTTCCAACCCCTGACATCCTGTGGTTCTGTGAAAATTAGCAGCTCCTTCTAACAAGACAGCGTTCTGAAGGGCGTATGCGTGTATGAAACTTTTTTTTTTTCCCCTGAAAATAAGGGATTACTTCAGCATTAGAAGTTAGAAATTGTTTTATGACATTTGCATTGAGGGGTTTATAAGTGGCATGAATGATGTTGATACTGGCAACTCTGGCAGCTATCAGGAATGGATGACTCAACTGAGAGGACAGACTTGTGTCGTCTTTCTAGGGCCGGTGTGTATCTGCAATGGAAGAAATTGGCACTTGGAAAGAGCACTGTGCTCTCTGGGCTCTTTCCCGAGAGCTTGACAGGCACAAAACCACGGATGCCTTGGTACAGCTTGCCATGGAAATATTGGTGGAATCTGAGAAAGCAATTCTGCTGCCATTAGTAGCTATTCTTTACTTCCCATCTGCTGCAAACAGAAGCATGAAATGAAGGACATGACATGGGATTTTTGCTTTTCCTCTAAAGTAAGAAGTACTCATAGCATCTGTGATGTGCTTTGCATATCTAACGTGTAACTGCACAGACAGGAGAAGTTATAAATGTCCGTTACAGAGTTTTGTGTAACACAGTCAGTTTATATATACAAATCTGTAGTTTTGTCTTTGAATATCAGTCAAGGCTATTACTTCAGCAGTATGGAAACCACTTCTTTCTCTTCTTTGAACATGAACAAGTAAGATTGGCAGTGAAATTGACTGAGATAATTAGTTGACTGTTGGGGTTTTTTTGTCATCTAGAGGATAGGATGGTGGAATTTAAGTGTGATGTATTACAGTATGTGGGTTTTAGTCACCTCTTAGCAGACAGTGACAACATTATCAGGTCTCATGGAAAATTCCAAAGCTACTTACAACACATTTTCTAGGAACTTTTGTCAGGAATCTGAACTTTTTTAGAAGAGAAAAGAAAAATGTGTGTCAAGCAAGAATATGCGAGATGGTTGATGATTGAAATTAAAGTTGAGTATGATTGCCTACTTAGTTTTCTCATTTCTTGCACTATGTAAGGAGCATCTGTGTCACTTGAAATGTTCATATTTATCTTGCTGGCAAATCATCTGCTATGGAGAAGTAGTTAAGGTCTGTTGCTGCTGTGATCAGAAATAAGTGGAGATGCTTAGACACCTGTCCACCTGCATTATCAATGTTGTTTTGCTTATTTATGACAAATGATTTTGAAGATAGAAGACAAAGTGGTTGATTTTCTTCAAAACGTCTACAGAAGCGATCCCATGCACTGCTAGTTTATTAATTAAATACCTTTCATATAATCTATTCATTGCTGCATATCCCTGTATTACTGTGATAGAGCTGTCTTTCTAGATTGCATGCCTAGTCTGTGCCACATATGTTCATCAGGTGCTACACCTTCTCTCCTCTGAAAGCTTAGAAACTCTACAGATCTAGTTGCCATTCCTATATTCAGGAGACATGAGAAGGAGGACCTGGGTCACAGGCTACTGAGTCTCACCTTCATCCCTGTGAAGGTGCTACATAAACCATTTCCTTTACTGGAAACAATTTCCAAATATATAAAGACAAGAAGGTGATCAAGAGTGGTCAGCATGGATCTGTGAAAGAGAAATCATGCTTATCTGACCTGACAGCTCTACAGTCATATGGCTGGCTCAGCAGATGCGGGAAGAGCAGTTGATACTGTTTATCTTGACTTCAGTGAGGGTTTTTTCGATGTCTCTCCAAACATTCTCTTTTACAAACTGATGAAATACAGACTGTTCAAGTAGATAGCATGGTAGACAGAAAACAAGTTGAACTGCTGGACTCAAAGGACAGCTGTAGGCAAGTCACTGGTGAAGGATGAGTACTGGGCCCAATGCTGTTCAACCTCTTAGCTAATGACCTGGATGATGGGGCAGAGTGCACCCGCAACAGGTTTGCAGACAATACAAAATTAGACAGGGGAATTGGATTAGACGATCTCTAAGGCCTCTTCCAACCTAAGCCATTCTGTGATTCTGTGATAAATCTGATGGTTGTGCAGCCATTCAGAGGGAAAGGCTAACCTTGACTAGGCTGGAGAAATGAGCTGATGAAAACCTCATGAAGTTCAACAGAGAGAATTGCAAATATGCCACCAAAGTGCCCCTCTGAGAAAGAAGGCCAAACAGTATCCTGGGCTCTGTTAGTAAAAGCATGGCCAACAGGTCAAAAGAAGTGATCCTTCTCCTCTACTCAGCAGTGGTGAGACCGTGCCTGGAGTACTGTGTCCAGTTCTGGGTTCCCCAGTACAAGAGAGGTATGGATGTACTGAAGTGAATCCAGACAATTAATAGCTTGAAGCGTCTAAAATAAAAGGAGAGTCAGAGAGGGCTGTGATTGTTTAGCCTTGAGAAGGGCATGTTCCAGGAGCATTTTATCAATGTGTATAAAATACCTGATAGGAGGTAGTGAAGAAGACAGACTATTCTCAGTGTTGCCTAGGAAAAGGACAAAAATCCATGTACAGCACAGGAAATCCCTCTAAACATAGAAAACCCTTTTTTACTGTGAGGGTGATCAAGCACTGGAAGCGGTTGCCCAGAGAGCTTTTGGATGCTCAACTTGACATGACCTGAAGAAACCTGTTGTAGTTGACCCTGCTTTGTGTAGGGGGAGTGGACTAGGCAATATTGAGAGGTGCCTTCCAACTGTAATGATTCAGTCATTCTGTGACTGATTTACCTTTAGCTGAATTTTTGCCTGTTCGAATCTTGAGCAAATATTTCTCAAGCAAATATGCAGGGTTTTTTTTAAAGCTTGATAAATTCTTGGTAATTAGTTGTTTCATGACAATTCTCAAATTCTTGCTCAAAAATTACTTATTTTGAGCTGCTTTCTTGTCATCCTGTTTGTTTTCATGTATCACACAGGGTCACACAGAATCACAGAATGTTAGAATTTGGAAGGGACCTCTGAAGATCACCTAGTCCAACCCTCTGGCCAAAGCAGGATCCCCTAGGGCAGCCACACAGGAATGTGTCCAGGCGGGTTTTGAAAGTCTCCAGAGAAGGAGACTCCACAACCTCTCTGGGCAGCCTGTGCCAGTGCTCTGTCACCCTCCCAGTAAAGAAGCACAGAACTGGACACAGTAGTCCAGGTGAGGCCTCACCAGGGCAGAGTAGAGAGGGAAGAGAACTTCCCTCGACTTACTAGCCACACTCGTTTTAGTACAGCCTAGGATGCCATTGGCCTTGGCCATGAGGACACATGCATGGCTCATGGTTGGGCCTGTTGTCCACCAGGACTCCCAGGCTCTTTTCCCCAGAGTTGCTTTCCAGCAGGTCAGCCCCCAGCCTATACTGATACATGGGGTTATTCCTCCCCAGGTGCAGGACCCCACACTTGCCCATGTTGAATTTCACAAGGTTTCTCTCAGCTCAGCTGTCCGTCCTGTCCACGTTACACTGGATGGCAGTGCAGCCTTCTGGCATGTCAGCCACTCCTCCCAGTTTTGTATCAGCAAACTTGCTGAGGGTACACTCTCTCCTTTCTTCCAAGACATTGATGAATATATTGACTAGTGCTGAACCCAGTACTGATCATCTCCCTTCCCAGCCATTGAACTAACTAATCCCTGCAGTAAGTGTTCCATAAGTTCTGGATCACTGTATCCTATTGTTTATTATTTTGTAGTCATGGATGTTGACTGTAATACTTCCCATTCCAAATAGCAAATTCTTTCCTACGTGCACTTTTTGATTGAGGAGCATATTATATATTTAATTTCATAGACATGAAAGAGATTCCATTCCATTACGATATAATGCCAGTTTGTATGTAGAAGTGCTACTTTACCTTGCAACTTCAGGTACACTGTCCACCTAGTCTCAGAATTTTTTCTAACTGAATTGCACTTGGCTAATCTTCTAGAAATTCATTTACTTATGGAAGTAATTTAATATTTAAATTAAATATTCAAGCAACATTGGATATATAGACTGCTTGGTTGTGTTACAGTGTCAACAACTGTGATTTTGTTAGCTTTAGCCGTGCACTTGTACTTGAATAATGTGTGAGTGGTCAGTACAATTACTGTTAAATCACCAAAGGAGGATATTCTCCTATAATTATTTTGTTAGTATTTTTCTCATCTAACTGTGGCAAATTAGACATCTCCATAGTACTAATTTGGCCTGCTTATATTAGCTACTTAGCATGTATCATTGAGGAGCATAACTTAATTCTGCCTATTGACAGAGCTCAAGCAAAAAATACGTGGTGTTTGTATAGAGAGAAGTCTTTGTCTTCTTCCATATAAATGTAGTTTTAAAAGTTCATTTATGCACAAAACAAAGAATGGAAATTTGAAAACCATGTCCTTTTACATCACTCTCCATCTGGAGACAGGTTATTTTAATTAGATTTACTTGGACACAGTTCACTTGAGAAATGGCTGTTTACCTATTATAATTGTGCTAGAGCTGAGAAATATTAAAATATACTTTGCTTTTTGAATGTTTGAGGAAGTCACTTTTACGTTCCTTTTTAAGTTGCACAACTGTTCTTGTGTGATGGAAAGTATTGGTAGCTTGCACATTTTTCTGTAGGGTATATGCAAAATTACCTTAATTGATGAATAGTAAAATCAGAACAATTGTAAGGTAAATTTACACTTGATTAGGGTGTTCTTAATTCAAGATTCTAAGGAGAATCTTCTACACATAGGAAAATGAGCAGAAAAATGCAAAAAACCCCCAATTGTTAATAGTTAACTTTAACAGTTAAATGAAGAAAGAAAGTTGTAATACACTACTGGGATTAACAAGTGAAGCTCCCTCAGAGGTGCAGATGGTTTGAATGTGGCAAAAGATGAAGTTCTTGCAGATGAGCAGTCAGGTCTGCTGCATCTGTCAAGAAAGTGGACAGCGACAGAAGGTCGATTGTATCAGTTGGAGAGGTTGGTTTCTAGTCTCCTTGGACTATGCCTTTCATCAACATAATCCTAGAGCTTTAAGGAAAAAGATGTGAAAATTTGTGTGGGTTGTTAGTTTGTTTATATTTACATATTTATAGTGGTGTCTTGACTGACTGGTTTCTGGGTCTCCACAGAACACAAGCCTGACAAGCTGAACAATAAAGTCTGGTTGCTAACAAGGTTGAAGGCCTTTGAGAGAGTGCTTAGCTGGAAGGAGTGAAGATATAACAAGGCTGTCTAAATCCCCTTAATGACTCTGACCATGTAACTTACTGCAAATTAAAATTACAAATGTTGATCACACCATGAAAATACTTAGGATTTTAGAAAAGATTTTCTATTAATCATAGTATTTTATTGTCAAATATATAACAGTTATTATTTTAGTGTGTTTTATCTGCATGATCATAACACGAGTTAAGTAAATGGAAAGTTGCCTACTTCTGCTTTCAGTTTCAGGAGAATATGTAACTTTAAGCAATCATTTTTTTTTTCTTTATTCTCTAATGGAAATTATGCATGCCAGTCACCATAACAAGGTTGGACTCTATTTATCCACATAAGCTGAAACATGGGTTCCTTCTTAAGTACTTTTTCTTGATAATGCTACTGCTTGAGCTCCAAAGAGAGACTCTAAACAAAGAAATCCTTGAGCAATGTTGCTCTTACAGTCAAAGTTCTGTACCCCTCATGCGTTAATTTGGACCAATAGTAAAATTAAGGTCTAGGGTCTTCATGCTTTTTTTTGGGTTTGATTTGTTTACTGTTTCATAACTAAGCGATTGCTAAGCGGTCATCTACTTACACAATACCGCATCCTCTCAGACTAGTTTTGGCTGATTCTGTACTTAGCTTTCACCATGCTGTAAAATGGTTGCTACGTAGAATCGTAGAATCATAGAACAGTTTTGGTTGAAAGAGACCTTCAAGATCATTGAGTCCAACTTTGTCCTAGCCCTATCAACACCACTAAGCCACATCCCACAGCACAACATCCACCCATCTCTTAAGCACCTCCAGGGACGGTGACTCAACCACCTCCTTGGGCAGCCTGTTCCAATGCCTGACAACCCTCTCAGTAAAGAAATTCTTCCTAATATCCAACCTGAACCTCCCCTAGTGCAACTTAAGGCCATTTCCCCTTGTCCTGTCACTCACCACGGGGGAGAACAGACCAACCCCTGCCTCGCTACAAACTCCTTTCATGTAGTTGTAAAGAGCGATAAGGTCTCCCTTCGGTCTCATCCTCTCCAGGAGGAGCCCCAGATCCCTCAGCCATTCCTCATATGACATATGCTCCAAATGTTTACCAGCTTGGCAGCCCGCCTCTGTACCCTCTCCAGCACCAAAATGTCCCTCTTGTCGTGAGGGGCCCAAAACTGATGAAGTTTAATTATGTCTTGCATTGTTAGATATTTAATAGTGTGAACAATGGTTTTGCTAGATGCAGAATCATTACTTACACAGTCTCTCATTTCTCAGTGTCCATCATTGCAGCTTAAGAAAAGCTTTGAAGCACAAAGAGTTAACTTAGGAAACAATAATTTGGACGTTAAGTTAAAACCCATTTGTAGCAGGCTTCAGATTGCAAGTGAACATCTAGAACTTAATAAATTAACTCAAGACACCATTTACAAGAATGTTGTGTATGTTCTGTGTGCATCTCACTGCCTATCAATTGCATTCAGCGTTCAGAGGCAGACCTTTGCTGTAGCTTCCCTACAAATCTCATGAAATATGTAGCTGTAGCAACTGTAATTATGGTAGGATGCACTTTCTTGGTTATACAGTAAGATCTGGTCTCTCATCAAAGTTTCTGCAGGATATTGAAAGTTATCTTAAAAATGCTCCAGTTATTCTGCCTGCTTGATTGTAACAGTGAAGAAGACAAAATAGATTCCACTTTATGGCACTGTATTTCAATGTTATTCACCAGCACCTGTTGGCTGACAGCTGTTCAGGATTATTACAGATTTGTTAATCATGAACAAAATAGCAACAACAGTAAATATGATTTAAACTACCTACTGAGGAATTTTGTCTTAAATATGTCTTTTCGTAGCTGCATAATTTATAATGTTAAATTAGAAACAGTACACAGAAAAATCAGAATTCACAAAGGCCAACAAACAGAAGAAACGTTTTTTTGAACTTCAGTTCTCAGCCCACATGAGATGAAGAGATATTGCTTTGTGTACTTCCTTACCATATGTATGCCTTGGATACATAAGGATTTTATTAATTTTATTGATTAATCAGATAATTTCTCTATTAGAGTTATTCTTTGTGATGAAATTTCAGAGATTTTTCAGAAACTTGGAGAGTAACTAAGGACCATATCTATCTTTTCTGTCTTGAATATGAGTGTTATTGCTAGGAGGTCACAAATTAAGTCAAAATTCATGGTTCTGTTGAAGTCTTTGTATGTTTGCAGGAACTGAGAAAGAAATTATGTTGAGCAAGAGCTTGTTATGCCACATTGTTTAAAGGAACAAAACTAAACCCTGCTGGCTGGAGGAAACCTCCAAAGACCGATCTCATGCTGTGCTTTTTGGAGAAGCTAAGTGAAATGTGCATAAACTGTAGAAGCAGCCCCAAATCTTGTTCCTCAAGATAAAATTGTACTACTTGTTCTTTTTTATTAACTTTGTTTGGTAGGAGGGTGATGTTTGGTACGAGTGTAGGTTTAGAAGTGCCTATTTAGTTTTCTGTGAGACCACATATGTTCTTGCTTATTTTATGTCCTTCTTGAATAGCTATTGTTCTGCCACTTAATTGTTGTCTTATTAGCGAAGTCTACAAATCCTAAGGCATAAATAGTCTCTTCCTTAAGGATAACTTTAACTAGCTACATTCATCATTTTGATGACACACTACTCACTAAATCTCTGTTCCTTAAAGGTTTTCACCCTTGACACTTGCCTGTAGGAATGTCTGAAAAGACCTCACATGTGGAAAATAAATTTTGAATTTTTTATATTTTAGTTGCCTTCCATTCCCATGCCCCTTTACCTCCAAAGAAATTTTATCCTTTGACGCCCATGACTTAACTAGCTTTTATACGGTTAGTCTTTATCTCGTAGTCATTCTATGTAGAAATGAGCAGGAGTTCTTTTGTGCTATGTCCAGTTCACCATTCAGGCTCTTAGAGCATTTTGCTTTACTGCCTTGAAGCAAGCAAAAAATCACTAGGAATCAGGATAATATTCTTCACCATTTAGACCTCCAGTTCTAACTGAATTCCTGTTTAGGTGGTTGGATATTATCAAGATTACCAGAAAACTGGGGAAGCTAGAGATGGAGGTATTCACGTAAGAGGGGTCTGCAGAGCATATACTCGTTCTGTTTTCAACCAGCAACTCTGTGTGAAGCTGAATGCATCTTAATTTTAGGGCTGGTCTTTTCTTTCCGTGTTTGTTTTGCTATGGTTTTTTGTGTGTGTGTTTTTTGTTTTGTTTTGTTTTGTTTTTAAAATCCTTCATAGCGTAAATTCTGAGGGCTATAGTCAGAGGAAGGAGCTGCTTAGCTGGTAGTGCCAGCCACCCACCTGAGGTAAATAACATGCCATTCCTGGTGCCAGAAGTGTCCATCTGTAAACTGTAAGGCTTCCGACATGGATGAGTTTCTGAAAAGCCTGTGCTTAAGCATAGATGAGAGCGTGCCAGTGCTGCACCTGTGGACAGGCAGTTGAACTGTTGTCCTGGTGCAACTGTGCCTGAGGATAGCCAAATTGAATTTAGTAGTTTCTCAAGTTTCAGGTTTAAACCATCTAGAGATATGGTGGTCTCACTTTTTGACAGAAACGTGCTGAGTGATCAACAGTGGGTCTGTGACTATGTGTGTTTGTGATAAACAGAGAGGGAATAGATGGGGAAGACCTGCCCATTTCTCTGGCCTTCCAACAAGAGTTTGTCTCCATCTCTTTTGTGTGGTTGTTACAGATTATGTGGTCATATCACGGGTTAGATGACTGGCCTTATCAGATACTAGTTTTTTCTTCCCTCAGGTGCACATGTAATTCCAACTTACTGTGCAGCCAAGTAAATTCTACAGTTGACAAAAATATGGTAAAAATATGTGGATGTGGGCAGAAGAGGAATCTGGTGTTTTCAGTGGCAGGACATGCTCAAGATCGATTTAAGACAGCTGGGAAACTGTGTACTAACTTGACTAGAAACATGAAGCATGCAAAATAAAAGATCGCTAAGAAAAAAGGCTGCCACTTTTCTTTTCCTGAGTTAAGTAAAATGTAACCAATCTTGAAGTAAAGCCAAACATTTTCTTTTTGATGGATATAGCTGCATAATGAGGGAGAATCGTGGAAACCAGAGAATAAAACAGTAATCCTAACCTAAAATCTTGCCGAGCAAGGAAATACATTAGTGAAACAAAATATTTTGAAAAATCACTTCAGTTAGTAAGTAATTTCTCATGAATAGTCATAAGCCAATCTGAGAAGAAACAGAAAGAAGAGTTTGCCCTCTTATTCTCTATTCTTTCTGATAACAATAGAAGAACATCTAATTAAGATATAGACCAATGATTTCTTAAAAAAAAGGGAAAAAAAGGATTTTAATTCTGAATATATGATCTAGATAAAGAAAGGTATGAATTGACAATTTCTGATGCAATTAAACATTGGTTTTATATCATATTTATGAAATATATACCATTTAAAATATGCCATAAGCTAAAAGATTGTAGGTGAATCTGGAAGAGTTTTTTCCTTGGTTTTGTTGTGAGGGTTTTTTAAAATTTTTTTAAAATCTAATTCTTTTCAAATACTTCCTCTTTATGTTCTTTATTTTGCTTTTATCTCTCCCAGTTATTAATCATAGCAGTATTGTTGGGAAGGGACTGCTGGAATCTAACCTTCTGAGATTCAAATCTATAATATGACCTTCACATAATTAGTTTATTACAATAGAATATTAGTAGAATATTCTAGTTTTAGCTATGACTTTGTGTAGCCAAGTCTTAAAATCAGCTGTCGTGATTTAATCCCAGCCAGTAACTCAGCCCCACACAGCAACTCGCTCACTGCCCCTTGCAGTGGGGTAGGGCAGAGAAGCAGAAGAGTAAAAATGAGAAAACTCATGAATTGAGCTAATGACAGTTTAATGTGTAAAGCAGAAGCCATGCACACAAGCAAAGCAAACCAAGGAATTTGTTCACCACTCCCCATGGGCAGGTGGGAGTTCAGCGATCTCCAGGAGAGCAGGGCTCCATCACGCATGGCTGTCACCTGAGAAGAGAAATGTCCCCCCTGTCCTTCTTCTTCCCCCAGGTTTATACGCTGAGCATGACACCATATGGTGCAGGATATCCCTTTGGTCAGTTGGGGTCAGCTGTCCCCACTGTGTCCCCTTCCCAATTCCTCGTGCACCCCGAGCCTGCTTGCTGGTGGAGTGAGGTGAGGAGCAGAAAAGGCCTTGGCTCTGTGTGAGAACTGCTCAGCAGTAAGGAAAATATGCCTGAATTATCAACACTGTTTCCAGCACAAGTCCAAAACAGCCCCATACTGAGAAGAAAATTAACTCTATCCCGTCCAGCACAGCGGCCTCAGACAGAGATTTCACAACCTCTCTAGAAACCCGTTCCTGTGCTGTACTACTATGAAAAGCAATTTTTCTTGGTTTTCAGTTTGAGCACCTTAAGTTGAAATCTTGGCTGCTGCCCCTTCTTATGTTCTTGTGACTGAGCATATTCACAACTCCTTGTTTACCTCAGACTCATGTTTTCCTGATGTTTTCTGCTAAAGGCTTCCTTCTTTTTTCTTATTCAAGGGAGGATCCGGCTTTTTCAGCTTTAATGCAGATGTCTGTCTTTCACATCCTTCAAATTGTAAGGAGTTCACATTTGATTCAAATAAATACCACATGCTGATAAACTCTCATCTTAGGCTCAGTTCGAATATGGAGTGTTTACCAGGTACACTGGTCTGTACTAACAACCCTATTTTCAAATTCATGCTATAATTTATAATTAAAGGCATTTTAATATATCTATATTAGCTACTGGCTATATAGCTATGTAAGTCAACTGTATTTTTATATAACTAATTCATACTGTAGATACTATTTTTTTCTTTCCATTAACGAGCACAACATAGTATTCTAATCATGTATGGATGAAACTTTCGAAATTCTCAATTAGCTTGTTTCAAGTTCTTTCTGAGGTGCTGCTGTGTAGGTTCTGAAACCATTTACATCACAGTTGTTTTTCGGTACGATTCTGAAACTCATTATTTAATATCACTCTAATATATCATCCACATTCTGGCATTGTTTTGGATTTTATTTCTATTCTTTACATGTCCAAATACATGAAATAAAGTAGCATCAGAGAATGTCTTTAGGTACAAGGTGGTGGGATTTACCACTTCACTGAGAAAAAATGACCTCATTAGGAAGGAAAAATTACTTCTTTAGTCAGATAACAACCCAGGATTTCTTTGCATGAGCTGCACAAATGCTTATGTCAGCAAAATACACGGAGCCATTTGAGTCTAAATAAAGACCGGGAAGTCAGCACAGCAGTGATGACTTTAACCAGGGTCATTACAAGCAGGTTCACTAATTGTGCTCTCAGTGTGTATATTGCAGAAACAGAGGAAACTTCTTGCAGAAATAAACTGTAGCAAGAATGAGGATAGTAGTTAGACTAGGCAATTCTGATTAAATGAAGAAACTAATATATGTGTCAGACTTTGTGTGACTTCATCTGACTTCTGGTAGCTGGTACCAGAAGATTTTTGACACTAAGATACAAAGAATTCAGATCGTGCCTTGGAATTGTACCTATTTTAAACAAGGCCCAGTTAACATATAGCACCTGACTTCTGACCCATAGCACCTAAATTTTGACCCATTCTTCCAACTTAAACATACTCTCCATCAGAGTCTATAGAAATGAAAAATTGCCAAAATGCATTATTTTCTCCACATCTGTTTTAGATGAATTCTGTTTCAATTTCATGTCCTTCAGCTTCCTGGAGCATATGTATACAATTTGGATTCCATATGGTACTCATGCTTAAAGTGTTTTAACTGAGAGTGTTTACATATTTTAACGTAGCTCTTCACAGAGATCGTTGTTTCTCTGTCATGTAAGAGATGTTTAGGAATGGACACTAGCACCTGCACATTCTAAATGGATTTAGGTTGGAAAACAGAATTAAATACAAATCTAATGCACAATATTGCTCCTTAACTGTGGTGAGTAACCTTGGAGTGTTGTGTTCTGTTGGTCTATCAGTATTTTGCTTCTTTTATCTGATACTTGAAGTTACAAAGTTTATTTGAATGACTATTGTAAGTAGCTGATGCTTCCCCAGCATACGCAGAGCATAAGTTATGTCAAAATACATTGTGGAACTACGTATGTAGATTTAACTTGGTTCTGTGCTGGGTGGTGGAAAGAGACATTATGTCCCTGGGAAAGGGACCTGGGAGTCTTGGTGGACAGCAGGATGACCATGAGCCAGCACTGTGCCCTTGTGGCCAGGAAGGCCAATGGCATCCTGGGGTGTATTAGAAGGGGGGTGGTTAGTAGGTCGAGAGAGGTTCTCCTTCCCCTCTACTCTGCCCTGGTGAGACCCCATCTGGAATACTGTGTCCCGTTTTGGGCCCCTCAGTTCAAGAAAGACAGGGAAGTGCTGGAGAGAGTCCAGCACAGGGCAACTAGGATGATGAAGGGAGTGGAGCATCTCCCTTATGAGAAAAGACTGAGGGAGCTGGGGCTCTTTAGTTTGGAGAAGAGGAGGCTGAGGGGTGACCTCATTAATGTTTACAAATATATCAAGGGTGAGTGTCACGAGGATGGAGCCAGGCTCTTCTCGGTGACAACCACTGATAGGACAAGGGGTAATGGGTTGAAACTGGAACATAAGAGGTTCCGCTTAAACTCGAGAAGAAACTTCTTCTCAGTGAGGGTGACGGAGCCCTGGAACAGGCTGCCCAGGGAGGTTGTGGAGTCTCCTTCTCTGGAGACATTCAAGACCTGCCTGGACATGTTCCTGTGTAGCATAATCTAGGCGTTCCTGCTCTGGCAGGGGGATTGGACTTGATGATCTTTCGAGGTCCCTTCCAATCCCTAACATTCTATGATTCTATGATTCTATGATACTTAACAGAGAAGAGGTGTGAAAGATTGCAGAACTATGCAAAGGCCTCCTATTTGTCTTCTTGCTGTCTTAATTTAGCACAGTTTTTACTGTCATTTTCTAGTCATTTTTTCCACCTTCAGCACCATGATATCTAAGTGTCTATTAAATATTAACTTCTGGTGTGGGAATCCCCGCAAAGGGAATTCAAGAGAGTTGTAAAATACTTAAAAACCAATCTGTAGATCTCAAAATTCTTTTACAAATATCTTTTTCTTCAGTGATAATGCTGGGGACACAAAGAGAGGATTTCCTATGCCTCAAACAAAAATAAAGCACCTTGTTAGATTTCAATCATTAGGTTTAAAAGAATGCTTCAGGAGAAGTGTCTTGGAGTGGTCTAACCTCATTTACTTATGTGTACATGTATATGTGTGCTTGCTTTTTCCTTACAAATTATGTAGTGTGTTTCCAGAATAAAAGGTGCCCTTTGACCTCCCTATACCCTCTGTAAAAAAAGGGACATTTTTTCTCTGTTCATTAGAAGTACTAAAAGATACCTTTAGATATTGTCACATCAGAAAAAAAAATAACATATGTAAATATATTTAATATTTTTTTTGCTTCTAGAATTTTTTTCCAACTGAATTTCCATAATTTTTTATAAAGCAGGGCAGGTATTATCTCCATTTTACAGGTGTGGAAGAAGAGGTTTAATGTGGGTCATGCAATAACCCAGTGCTAGGGCTGAAGCAGAACTTTGATATTCTGCCTTCCAGACATTAATGTGATTGATTCATATGTATATACTCCATGGCAGAGGAATTTTTTAAAAGCTGATTCCATTTCTTTTAACTTAAACCACACAAAAGAGACAGAAACTGAGGGAAGCAAATCCCGTTCTTTATAGAACACCAAATGAAAGAGTTCTATGGGTTCTGTTTTGGTTTTATTTACAAGCACGGTGCTCCAGTGGAAAAAAAAATGCTATGGTTTTAAAAGCAGGCTAATAGTAAAAATGGAAATGAAAAAAATAGTAACATGGAAATTGGGTAAGAAAACTGTATGTAGTTTTGCCAACTCTTTGTGTTATCTGCATAATGTATATGTGAGTTACTCCAGTTAAAACCCATGGATCTTCTTAACTTACAAGAATATCCCTCAGATTCCCTACCCTCAAAGCCTCATTCCCTAGGAATTGGCAATTCAAAGGTTTATCTTACAGATTTTTTTTATATACTCTGCATCTCTTTGTAATTGCATATTTCCATTTTCATAAATTGGAAGGAAACTTACAACAATTTCCTTTCTCTTTCTACGTGTAAGGGCTTCGGTAGATAGATGTTTAATTTTACACTTTTATGTCTGTGTTATTTCAGTGTCTTGTCTGTGGGAAGGCCTTCTGGTCATTGGGATGTATTGTTTTTTACAACCGAGAAGGCTGAGAGCGTAGTCTGTAGTATTAAAAAAAACAAAAGAGAGAATGAAATTGCGGTGTTGAGAGGAATTCCCGTATTGCTATATAGTCTGTTAAAAACTGAACAGAAGCTTAGGGAGATGGTTCTTGAGACCTAGATGGCAGAGGAAATTGTCCTTCAGACACACAGTTCCAGTTTTACTTCCTGCTCTATTGCAGAGTGGTTATGTCATAACAGACTGCCCTTGGCCACCACTAGGAACCTCAGTAGGAATGGCAGCTGTGGGGAGTGGGGAAGAGGGCTTCTCTGGCCAGGACTTGAGCCTCAGGTGCGCAAAATAGGATGTAGGGACAGTCAGGGATAGATTATAATCCGTGTTTAAGGCTTAAACCATACTGCTAGGAACTACTTGTAAGGTTGTCGACTTCTTCAGTAAGATTGGTTTAGATGTTACTTTATCCATAGTCTCATCAATTTAACAATAATCTAAAATCAGAACCTTAAAGGTAATCTGTGAGGCTATGTAGTGTAGATAATATCATGAATGTGTGCATGTAACATGCGAACTTCAATATCCTTCCTTGTGCACTTCAAGGAGAATGTAAATAGAAATAATATGAGCAAACTTTCTGTGCTTTTGTCTTACAAGCAAGGAATCTTTTGTCTGAGAATAATTGCCTTGGGTTCTTTCTTGTTGGTTTTGTTTTTGTTCTCTGTTGGTTTGATTTTGGTTTTAAAGATGTGCCTTTCAGTTGTTTTTTATTACAGATTTTGTTACCTGGGAGTTACTACAGGATTGGCTCTGGTGTAGTGAGCTTTGAGAGAAGTCAGACATGAACAACATGTACCTATAGCCTTCATGACAGCAGTTTTTGCATGAAACAGTGCGACTTGAACATACCTGCTTGCTGCCTGCAGTATCCAGATCTTTCCTTAAGACTAATAATGTCAGTGTCAAAATAATAGTCTCCATTCAGGAGAGGGCACTTCCAGCAAGAGCACTTGTCTTAGTCCTGTCTTGCCATATGAAGTTGGAAGCATTCACAAAATCACCAAATGAGCACATTTGGGGAGACATGGAGTATGTGATCCAGGGCAGTGTGAAAGTTACAGTCTTTTGAAAGTGAGGACAAATACTATTTCATAGAACATAGAATTATTAAGGTTGGAAAAGACCTCTAGGATCATCTGGTCCAACCATCAACTGCATACTACCACGACCACTAAACTATATCCTGAAATGCCATGTCTAGACATTTTTTAACACCTCTATGGATGAGGACTCCACCACTTCACTGGGCAGCCTGTTCCAGAGCCTCACTGTTCTTACAGTAAAGAAATTTTTCCTAATATCTAGTCTAAACCTCCTCTGGTGCAACTTGAGGCCATTTCCTCTTGTCCTATCACTTGTTACTTGGGAGAAAAGACTGACCCCCACCTCACTACGACCTCCTTTCAGGTAGTTGTAGAGAGCAATGAGTTCTCCTCTCAGCTTCATGGAATAATTACAATGTATATTACTTCTCTTGCAATTAAAAGCAAATATTTTTATGACTATTTAGTGCTCCCTTTCGCCCACACCTGAAAAAGCAGAACCAATGTACTGGCATAATGGCATGTTATCACCTTGTGTTTGAACAAGTGCATTTCTGTTTGCATGACATCACAGGACATGGCCAACTTTTATGCTTGAGTGGAAATCCAGCAAGGGGAAACAGGAGAGGAATGAGAAAGGGATTAATGCTAAACATTTAAGCAGTCTATGTAAAAGCTCGCAGGAGTGCCTGAGGAGGTGGAGCAGTGCTTTTAGCATTGGCTTTTTAATACCAAATCTCCCAGAAATGAGAGATTCTGGTTCATCTAGGACCATCTTGGGAGTTTTGTCACTCTGCAGGAGCTACGCTATTTATCTTGCAGATTACTCTTTTAGGTTTCTTTCAGGTGAGAACATAAGAACTCAAGTCTAGTCTGTATATAGAGATTTTAATCCCTTGTGGCACAGTAAGAGATTGCTTGCTCTCTCTTCTGCTTGCTTGAGATCAACTGTGTGATAAAAATAGTAAGTGGAATCCAATTAAAATAGGGAAGAAGGCTTAAAACACAGAGTTTTCTACTTTCTCTTCTTTTAGTCTAAGATGATGAAATATTAATATATTACATGTTTTAGTCAAGCCTCGGAGCAAGATGGATCAAGTATGTGTATTCCACAGAAATCACCAGAAAATGAAATTCTGCTACATGGCAGCAAGGGTACTTTTCTTTGATCTCAGCTGCATTGACAGTACAATTGAACCTTTACTTAAGAAAGGATAAAGCCCAGCAATATCATTTTACAGAGAAAAACTACTACCCTAGAAAACCTGTCCACAAACCCACATGCAATATGTCACTCAAATGTTGAATATATGACAGGTGGGCATGCAGGTGAGCAGAAATCTGTGAGGAATATTTGTGAGTAATTCTAACTTGAGTTGAGGAGTTGGCTGAAGATGACCCAAGGGGTTCTTTTATAATATGAAGAATTAATTGAAATGTGCATTTCTGTTATCTTTCCAATAGCTTCTCTGTTTCTAATGAAAGAAAATTTCCAGTTACAGGATATTAAACTGATCTCCACTGTCTTATGAATTTAATAATTGTCTAGCATATGAGCTTTAATTTTCTTCAACAAGTGGATAAAACCTCATTAATAAGGACACTTCCAGGCAGGGCTGTAATATTTACAGGGTAGAAAATATGGTGCTGCTCCCTACTGTGATACAAAGTCCCCATGGTTCCTCCTGGTGTGCTGAGAGCTGCCAGATAACTGTAATAAATTTCAAGTGGTTTTACCTTGGTCTTAGTCTAGGAACAGCTGAATGCACTGCAAAGATGCCAGATTAACTGTTGATATATATGGAGCAGAAAAACAGTTATATTCTATGTTAGTTAAAACTGAGTAGAATTGTCTGCAGCCCTAAACATACCAAAAAGACACTAGGCAGATTTAACGATTGATATTTCAGTTTTACAGAGTTAAGATATAGACCACATTAGATTGGCTGCTTGTACCCAGCTTTTATCAGGTTCCATATTTAATACAAATATAGGAAGCATTTAAGTGTAGATTAAGATATGTATATATTTGCAGTATTAGTTCTCTCCTTTAAAAACACCTTCTAATAGTTCTATCATTGTGAAAAAGGTCCCATATTGAAATGGTTTTCAAACATGAATCTTTCAGAGGGAATTAACTTGTACATTCTTTTCCAAATTTTCTCTCAGTTCCTTTGTACAACACTTCAAAGAAAGCAAAGACTAATTAATAATTACATTTAGTGTTACATTGCATGAAGATTCAAAGATGGTATTTGTATTATTAGGTTATCCTAGAAAAAGGTAGAGACTTGGTACTGATTGCTAACTTCAGTCTGGGGATTTATGTTAGCAATGTCAAAGAAGTTCTCTTAGAATTAGGTATGGAAATCTAAGAAAAGGACATGCTATACTGGTGCATAGCAAAAGCAGAGATACAACTCTGCACCTTACTTCAAAATAGTAGTTTTGAAGGAACTAATTGGAGAAATAACTAGAGAAGGATGGATGTTTCTTTCTCTAGTAGAATATACGAGCAAAATTTTAAAATTAAAACTTTCAGGTGAAGAGTTGTGGCTTCAGGCATTTTGTTCATTGCTGATTCTACGGTGGCCATTGCACAGTTGGAAGTCTTTTCCACAGAACATTAGCCTGAAGAAAATTCTCAGTCTATCCCACTGTCCCCGCAGAAATTATACGAGGTCTACCTTGCAATTTTGCTCTTTGACATTGGAATGATGGCTTCCGTCCTTCATAGAAGGAAACTTTTTTTTTTTCCCCTGAGTGTAAAAAGATTACAGTCTTTATATTCTTAGTAAACAGAGATTATTATGTGTTCCCTCCCAAGTTTATTGGGTGAAACTTCCCCTCATCTTTCCTCATTTTAGGTACAGTCTTTAACTTGTTTCTTAGGAGTTTTCTTTGTTACCCTACTTTTGCCTCTTATTGCTAAATAGGCTTACTGTTAATCTGTTTTCAGCCCCTGAGATCCCTCTGTGTTCTACTGCTACCACTTCACCTGTTGCCTTTTTACCGTGTGCCTTATGCGAGGAATACAGTGCATCTCCAGGTGTTCCTCCCCTGCCTCCGTCTTGTGTTCTCGCTTTCCTGCTTCCCTGCATCAAGTGTTGTGGGTCTCAAAAGCAAACAACAAGACTGATGTTCTCTTCATCACGCTTTCCTCTGTATCACACCAAACTTCTAAGTGTGGTACATCTGATGAGTGTTCTTTTATCCTTTTCCCCTGTAAAAGGGTCTCTCTCTGTCTTTTCTTCCTTGCAGGAACTTCCTGGTTTTAACCCTTCTTCCTTGTCAAAGTCTGTGTCTTTTCTTGTTCTCTTTATTCTTAAAAAGAGCTCCTCCTGCCTCACCATCTGCCCCATCTCATGTATTGAAATCCCCTCAATTCTGCATAAAAGGAGTGCTGAACTTCATTGCTGCCTATCTGCAAAATTACATTTCCTGTCTATTTTAGGTCTCGGTACCTATTCTAAATTCCTCCCTTCTTCAAGTTTTTCATTGATCGAGAAATAATTTTCTTCAGTTCTGTGTCTCTTAGGAACTAGACTCCATGGAATGAATACTCAGGCGTATCACTGTTACCTGGAAGGTATTGATAAGGTGCCTTTTTCAGCCAGCTCTGTTGAGTGTGGATTTATACAGGCACATACGGTTAAACCTGTCACTCTTCTAACACATTTAGCTCTGACTTTTTGTGCCCCTCCTTCCATTCCTTTTTATCAGGCCAGTAAATGATTCAGAGAACACTAAAGATTTGGAATGATTTTTAAATATTATGGCAAATTATCATAGTCATAGTATCATAGAAACATCAAGGTTGGAAAGGACATTAAGATCATCAAATCCAACCTACAGCCACCTAACACTAAACCATCTCCTCAGGTGCCACATCCAGCTGTTTTTTAAACACATCCAGGGATGGTGACTCCACCACCTCCGTCGGCAACCCATTCCAATGCTTCACCACCCTTTTGGTGAGGAAGTTTTTCCTCATAAAAACAGGTACACCTGTAAATATTACCATCTTGGTAAGTCTACAAAGATCTTACATTTCAAATTTTTGTATGGATGCTGATCAGCAATGTCTTGTCAGTACTGTTGCGAAAAGTCTCATTGTGTAATGTGCAACTCGGCTTTTGTGGACAGTTCTAGTAGAATTAAAGAGTATAGAAGTTAACGGCTCCATAAACTGAGCAGTCTGTCATCTAGAATGACTGAAAGCAACTTCTGTTAATCAGCAAATGATACATATAAAAGGCTGTCACTATGCACAAGTGTGGGGGACCTGAAAACTTTTTTGTTTGGCATTTTTCTAACTTTCAGAACAGTGAGGCCAGCCAAAGGAAAACCCAAGAGATGGATATTTGTTTCAGATTTCTGAAAAACAAACTCTTTGTTCTCCGTTTGAGAGTCCATTGCTAAAAACCTTTAATCATGGAAATAAATGTCATACTAGTGACAGTCGTACCACTGAAGCTCATTAAAATCCTATTGGAGGACCTGAAGGATTCCTTTCCTTGATGTGTCATCCCATGCATTTTTAAAGCAACATGCAAGGATTCATCTGTATGCAGTTCTGACTGATTTTAATGGAGTGTAAAGATGTGACATCTGTGACAGCTCTGAGTCCACTTTTATAAAGAAGAAAAGGAGAGTTTCCACTAATACAGATAGGCACAGCTTTACTAGAGAAGTATTAAGAGATACTGATATAATTTAATTTTCATGAATGATAAAATAAATATGTGTAGGGATGTTCAAGCTGGCTCATATCCTAAGCCAGATGTCTTTGGCAGTTACAAGCAGAAACTGTATACCAGGTTACACATTTTGTCTCTAATTCTAACCCACGGTGCGTTGTCACTGGTTTGCTGACAGCCATCTGCTCAGACCTCATTTATCTTCCCATTCAGTCACAGTTTGAGCTAGAGGACAAAATACATGTAAGGGAGGGAAATTATTGGGACCTGTTTCTCATGGAGAAAATGAATATTGTTAAATATTGTTTAAATATTTTTTCTTACAAATACATATTAAAAAGATACTGAAATCATGCACATGTTCTATTGTCTTCATGAAACAGAAATATTTTTAGACATACTACTGTGACTACAGATGCAGAGGCACTTGTATTATATTTGTATATCTGTATATAATATATATGATTTATAAATATATAGATGCACTATTACAGCACTTGTGTGTATTTAATAGTCCTTTTGTAGTAAAGTCTGTGGTGAATAATTGTAACATACAACCACATAAAACAACTATTTCAATGTAGCAGAACAATATAATAATAATATTAATATATTACAATATATAAACAATAAAGAATAATATTAATGCAAAATGTTCAAAATATTATGGTGCTATGAAGCTGAAGAGTTTCTTGACTCAGTGCATAGGAAGCAACAATCTGTGTTACTACACAAAAATATAATTTAATTTTGTAGTTTATTAAGCTGCTTTCCCCTCATCTCCCTGCCAATTATTCCCTCTCCCCCCAGTTATTCAGCTCATTTATGCTTGAGAACACTGACTGTATGGAAATGGAATAGAGGTAACCTGTTCTGTTCTATGGAAAGTTGAGAGTGAGTTGTGAAATCCAGTGACAGGACAGGAGGTAATGGGCATAAATCACTCTACAGGAAATTCTATTTAAACATAAGAAAACACTTTTTTACTGTGAGGGTAGTGAAACAGTGGAATAAGTTGCCCTGAGAGGATGTGGAGCCTGCATTCTTAAAGGTGCTGAAAATTTATGTGCACAGTCCTGGGCAACCCTCTCTAGTGACCCTACTTGAGCAGGGGTTTGGGCTAGATAAAAGGTCTCTTCACCTTCAGTGATTTTTTTGATTCTCTGGATGTGATGTTAGGAAAGCATAAAATTCCTAATCTGTAATCTCACATTTTACCAGAGTATGGTAAAACTTTTAGTATCCTTATTATTGTGTGTTTTTAAAGCGTTACAGCAGAATGGCAAAAATAAATCAACTCAAAGAATGGATTGAACTTAATGTTTATTCAAGCTCATCAGTTGAGAGAAGCATATTTTAAACCATTTTCATCTGAATCCTTGGGGCAAAAGTAAGTGCATGGAATCTTTTACATATAGTAAGATCAGTTTTTCTATTTGCTCTTTGGTTTCATAATGTCACGCTTAGTTTGGATTTTTTTGTCAGTGATGATGATGAATAAATGGATGGCTTTTATTAGCCTCCATAATATGTCTTTTGTTGTCTTGTAAAAGAACACAGCAAGCATCTCAATTTTCCGTTTACGTTGACGGTGTTGGAGACTCAAAGGCACAGTAACTAATTCTGATTCTGCAGTGTGGTTTCAATGGACATTCATTCTGAAGTTATTGCAAAAGTAGTAATGTGCTACTTATCCTTTAGTATTGAAGACAATGTATAGCAGGTTTTTTTCTGCAAAGAACAGTAGCTTTGTCAAGACCAAAGTTAGCTGTAAATTGCACCTGGAGACTCCAATTTCCCAAGGCTCTGTTCTGCCTTTAAGAAATTCTGATTTCATTGTCTTTCATTTTTATTCAGCGTCATTTTTTTTTTTTTCCTTCAGTGAGACAGAACTAGGATAGACAAATTGTACAGGTCTCTTCCTCTCTTTGTGACTGAGGGAAGTGCATGAGTGAGGGGAACCAAACCTACAGTGTCTTCTGAATATGGAGGAGCTGGTATTCAGATCTGGGAACTGAACAAAGTGGGTGTTTTTAGCTATATCATGCAATTTGGGAAAGTTGTAAATTAATGTTTGCTATCTAAGAGCAGAGGGTACAGGATTCGTGAGAATTCTTGTTTGCAGTAGATCAATGTTGTCGTCCAGAGGTCCTTTTTCTTGTTAGGCCTGCTTGGCTGACCAGGACCATACTACTGCATTTCAAAAGTTTTAATGAAGATCATGTGGCTAATAAATACAAGGAAATAACTGTAAAGAGTGCTGCTTTATTCTTCTTGCATAGTGCACTCTTTCTACAGCTAAGCTATTTGTACAACTAGAATTTTGCACATTAAAGTTTGTGCCAGAATTCAGACATACATTTGAAAATCAGTGGGTGCCTGAGTCAGACTGGGCATGTAAATATATTTGAAAATGAGGTGTCTGTTAAATCTTTGTGCTTTGGATTTTTGATTGATTCAGTGGGAGTCCTGCCGTGGATGTCGAGATGGGATTTCATCTTTACCTCTATTTTTCCTGTTCTGCTTTGCAGACAACCTTCTGTGACAGCTCTAGGAAAAAGGAAATTCATTACAAAACTAGGAGAATGCTTATATATTTTATACAATATAATATTGAGGTGAACCAATAGCAATTTTTTTTCACTCAGACTGAATCTGGAAAACTGATTGCGTTTTGCTGTTAAAATAAGCAAAGGCCCTACAGATTTGGATTGCTGTAAGCTGTGGAGAGGGAAGGTGATATAACTAGATAATCAATATAACCTTTTTGAGATGCATCTTCTATTTTGTATGGATTAGAGTTAGCTTTGCTATCAGACTTCCTCAGCTAGGGTTTTGTACCATGTCTTTTGTGACATGGTACATGTCACAAATATGCAGGAGGACGTATATAACATTACTCAGTATGAAGAGAGGGAATTACCTGAAAGTAAAAGCAAGCCACGTCTACCACCAAACATCAAAAACTGCATTTCCACTTCCTTTGACAGGAAAAAAAAGTATGACTACAAACAGTACTGTAATGCACAATGGGTTAAGGCAACTAACATAAATGGTGACTGAAACATTTGTTTTCCAATTTTATTTTCCTCTGGACAAATGGACTTAGTGTCATTTTCTTTTCAGTCTGCATGCTCTGTTGTGTCCGGACAGCTATTTCTTCAAAATGGGTTTGTTTTCCAGTTGTGTAAAACTCTTCATCTACATCGTGGATAGAGTGCATTAAGTTATTCCCTGTGGTGCACAGCTGGAAGCTATTCTGTGCTGCAACATTTTGTTTTGTTTTGTCCCAGTTTTTTCTCCCCACTGTGTTCCCGCAGCCTCGCATAGCTCTGCACTGGAGCAGACAAGTCTCTCTTTTTCCAGTGACACTTCTTAGAACATCTGAAATTGACATATTCTCTTTTGTCTTTTTAGTACAAATTCAGGGGCAAACAGCTCTGCCTGACTGCATGAACATTTCAAAGTACTCGATAGAGTAGGAAGATTGGCTTGAAAAGTTAGACATATTTAGGCAGGCTGATTTATTTGCTTCTTTGAAGAGACTAGGGATATTTTGAGAAGATTGAAGGAAATATACAGTGCCAAATATTGGTCTGTTTAGAAGGGAAAAGAGGAATATGCAGGTCTTAACAGAGCTTTCTTTGAAGGAGAAAAACATTTTCTCAGTTCTAATGCTTTAATAAGACACAAATCCCAGAGTTGGTAAACCAGCATCTGTCTTCTATCTTGGGTGTATTTTAAAAATGCTATTAAAAAACAATTTATTTTTTAAGTTAACAACATTTTGCTTATGTGTGCAGGTACTGCAATTATTTATATTAATTCTACTCTCAGTAAAATGGGGTGCTGATCTTAATCCCTGTGTAATCACAACCTAGGCATTAAATAATACTGAATGCAAAATTTCCTGTACCGAACATTATCTTTCAAGAGGAGAGGTTGCAGGGCCTTCTAATCTGTATCTTTGCAGTGGTCTTTCTCCTTCCAATTTTATTCTTTCTTTTCCAGTCTCCCCCACTCAGACGGTTCTTTCCTTCATCTCCATGCAAAGACCTCTGCTACTGCCGTCCGTCTCCTACTACTAATTGATGGTTCCTTGTTTCTAACTCGAGGTGGGCGCTGCATCCTGTGTGCAGCAGCAGAAGCCTGACAGAGGTTATAATGTTGGCCTTGGTTCCTCACTTGTGATTCCTGCTTCCATTGTAGTACCGGAGTGTCTTTTAGTGAAGTGTTACCAACCAGTTGCTCTGTAGATGCAGGATGCTGAGATGTTTGAAATAGTATTTGCAGGTCTTCATGGGTTATGTGAAGGGAAGAAAAATGTGTCAGAACTGGTAAATGGTAGGAAGACTAAAGTACAAGGTGATTATTTTGTTTACATTTGTATCTGTTTTCATTACTCCTCCTTTGCTGTAGCGGCTTCTTGGTATATTTTAAAAGTAGGTTACCCCAGTGACTATGCCGGCTTCATAATGAACCTGTAATCACCATTTGGCAGCTGGAGATACAGTTAATATCTTTGATTTCCCACTAGAATCCCTCCATCCTCTCTCAGCTAGGGAAATCAGCTAGGTCTTGCAGTGTGCTCTGAAGGTCAATCAAATAGCGCTATTTGGGAGGAGAGTGATGGTGAGAATGAGATTAAATTCAACAGCTGACAGGCTTTATGAAAATGTCTTGTACCTGCTACTTGTGTAGCTCATGTGCTTCTGCTGATCTCAACTATTGCAATAAAGCATGTGGAAAATCTGTCAGTTTGGCAGAGAAGTAGGCAATAGGGCATGACAAAATAGGGCAGAGTGCCAGACATCAGATTGGTGGGTTTTATTCCACTGGTACTCATTGAGCCTGTATGAGCTAGAGTTTGGCGAGGAAATGTGAAAAGTACATACACGGAAGCATGTGAAGCTGGGCTGCTATTTTCCTTTATGCAATGAGATTAGGAATGCATAAGAAAATGGATTAGGTAATACTGCTTTGCAGAAAACTGCCAGGAATCACCACTTTCAGAGGACGTTCTGCAGTTTCACATGGTCAGGGGCAGTCTGAGGAGCTTCAGGAAGGATTGCAGAGCCCTGGGAACAGCGGTAAGGTACTCTGGAGCACAGGTAGTTCTCCTAGTCAGAGGGAAGGGGTTTGAAAGGGCTACAGGAATCTGACAAATCAACGATTGGTTACGGGACTGATGCCATAGGCAGGGGTTCGGCTACTCAGACTATGGGACTCAGTTTGAGAAACCTGATGGGGGTTTCTCTGTTAGAGAAGGGAGAGAGTATCTTCAGCCATGGGTTTGCCAAGATGGTGAAGAGGGGTTTAGACTAAAATTGCAGTGGGAAAGGAACCTCAGTCCATCCCCCTCCTGCTAGTTTAGTGCCAGTGCCAGCAAGAGATACCCGAAGCCTGGAAAGAAATCACAGGTCAGCAGGAGAGCACCTGAAGAGCCAACAAAGGAATTCCAGCCAGTAAATTACCTTTATTGAGGGCCCAAATTAAATGCCTCCATGCAAATACACATAGCATGGGGAATAAATGAGGAGTTAGAGACGTGCATGCCTGCAAGGCTGTGATCTTATTGGCATCGTGGAGTTGTGGTGAGGTGACTCTTATGACTGGGTGTTGGAATGAAAGGATACTCTTTAGGAAGGACAGGCAGAGGAGACAAGGAGGGGCTGTTGCAGAATCCAAAGCACAGACAAAGGCTGGGCAATGAGTGCATTGAGAGCAGCCCTGCAGAGAGGTGTTGGTGGACGAAAAACCACCTATGAGCCAGCAATGTGTGCTAACAGCCGAGAAAGGCAATCGCATCCTGGGGTGCATCAAGTGTGGCCAGCAGGTTGAGGGAGGTGATTCTCTCCCTCCACTCCACTCTTGTGAGACCCCACCTGGATGTTCCCTCGCTGGAACTATTCAGGGCCGGATTGGATGGGGCTTTGAGCAACCTACTCTAGTGAAAACTGTCCCTGCCCATGGCAAGGGTGTTGGTGCCAGATAATGTTTAAGGTTCCTTCTAACCCAAACCATTTTATGGTTCAATGGTTTTATAAAGTAGCTATTAATGAGATTTCTATGGATGCAAAGTAATGATAAGAAGTAGGGTAGAAGACAATGGCTAGGGGAAAAAATGAATATTGGCAAAAATATTATGGTTTCATTAGCAATGCCACACAAAATTAAGGTTACAGTTTCTGTTTCATTTTGCGTTGACCTTGATTTTGGGCTATAGGTGCCACCAGCCTTAGTAAGAAACCACCACAGGTGAGAGCCAGTATGGAGGAAAAAGGTGAAAGAAGAGAGAGAGTACAGTGACACTCCCCAGGATAAAACCCTGCAACAGCCAATGATTCAGGAATATTCTGAACTGACAATTGAACACTAAGCCCTTCATATGTATTAAATTGTTCAATTTAATTGGTTTTTAGTCCAATCTTGCTTTTTAAAAATATATTTTATTATAGAATTCACATATTCTAGAATTTAATTTCTGTCATACTGAAAGACAGTTCTATTTATAAACAGACAAATCCATTCAGTGAAGAAAACTTCTGTGTGATAAGTTGACCCAGCACCCTCAGTTCATGGTAGAAGGGTAACTAAACTTACCATGTTTGCTTACAGATGATCATTTACTAAACTCATTTATGTTTCTATATGCAGTTATGTCATTTTATAAATCTCAAAATAATTTATTTTCCCAATAGAAGACTCATAGCCTATTAATGTCCACATTCAGAAGCTGATCCACGGCTCTGGTCTCATCACACTTTTCTTTACCATTTTTACTTCTATCATATTCTTTTGGAGATGAATATCATACCGTGTTTGAGCTGTCATTGTGGATGGATTTATGAGATAATGTAATGACATTTTGATTCTATTCCTTGAGCTAATATTTTCATTGAAATATCCATAATAACTCTTTCAGGGGTCATAACAGCTAGTGCAGAGCCTGTCGTATTTCCCCCCTGTGTATTAATTTCCATTCCTTGATTTCATCTGCCATTTTATTGTTGCCATACTGTAAAATTTTTCTACCACTCTATGTGGTCTGTCATTATTTTGATTATCCTGAATAATTTCTGTCATCAATAAACACCTTGTTTCTTACCATCTTTACTAAGTTACTTATGTAACTCTTGAACAAAATAAGATTCAGTAAAGATGACTGTTGTTTTCCAGGGTTATTTCTCATTTTCTTTGTTATTCTGGTTATGGCATGAGAAGTCATTCCCTCATGTCATGATAGCTTAGTTCTTTTAATGGTCTTTGCAGAATCTTGTCAAAAGCTTGCTGTTAATTTAAATATGTTGAATCCAGTGAATCACTTACACCTGTATGTTTGCCAGCATCTACAAAGAACTTTAATATTGTAAGGGATGAGTTGTGAGGCCTCTGAAAAAAAACAATCCCAAGTATCCACTATTTTTTCTCTTTAAGACAGATACTCAGATCTGCTTTGATCCAGGAACCATTAAAAAAACTATGTAATTTAACATAATTTAATGTAATTTAATGTAATTAGCCATTTGGTACCACAACCTACTTAACTACAACAGTGGCAGTGTAAAACTTGAGTTCATCGGAGTTTGTAGGCAAAAATCAGCTATTCCTGCTGTTTTGCTCCTTTTAATTTTTGCTATTTTTTTTTCTAAATCCTTTTCTGTTGCCAGAATGTGCTAAACTACATTAGTACTGTAAAGAGTTGAGCAGCTTTCTTGATTACCCTTGCATTGTACACCACTTTAAAGAATGTGATTAGTTTCTGTGTTACTTTCTTCATGGCTTAATCTCCTGTAGATACTAAACATTGTCTATCGGGCTTCAATGCTCTAAAAGCTCCGTGGTATACGTTCCATGTTTAGAAAACATAGTGGAAAGCAGAAAGATGACTAGGCCCGTCATAGGTGAGAATCTGAGACTGAATTTTTCTCTTTATGCAACAGAAGTCTGTTGAAAACCAGAAATTGAACCCAGAATTGAAAACCAGTAATTGTCTAAATACGAGTCAATCTTTTCTGCCTATTACCTTCATGCAATAGCTAGAATTTTTAGTATTTCTACAGGTAGAAGAAATGAATGCTAATCCATTTTTTTGCCTGTGAGACAAAGGAAGGAAAAGATTGATGTAGTTGGCAGCTGAAGGGAGAACAATTTCTCTGCTTGCACTTGAGCTACACAAAATAGAGATAATGTGTTTCTGACTTGGGAGCGTTTTACATAGCCTTTCCACTGGAGCAGATGATTACTAAAGATATTTGGCAATACAGAAAAAGCTATCTGTAATTATAGCAGATGATAGTTTTTGAATTATTTCATAGCAAGCTGCCCATAGAATTCAAGGTGGGATGATAACTCAATAAACTTTAGGATTTAGTGAGAAATTGAATCTTAAGGTGTACAAAACCAGTACACCAATTTTTAAGTATTTCTCCTGTATGATTGCCATTATAAAAAAAGTAAGGCAAAATTCTCTAACAAAATGAATACTAGTGTCTTGAGCTCTCTTGCATTTTTTATTGGAAATTTATGATTGGATAGATGGGAGTTTTAGAAAGGCTAAACTGTATATGCTAGCATCATGAGCATTCACATTTTTATTTCATATTCAAAGGACTCAACTAAAGGTTTAAAGACAATGCTTTCATCCTCTGTATTCTTAGAATCTCAGGCCTACGTTGTGAAAGTATTATATACATTAATTGCTGGAAACCGGTATGAATAGCATTGCTTCCTCCATTCACTTGTACATCAAAAGTTCTTTAAAAGCAAAGCTGCACAAAGCGGCATCACAGAGTCACAGAATATCTCAAGTTGGGAGGGACCCCTAAGGACCATTGAGTCCAACGTCCTGCTCCTCGCAAACCAGAATTATTCAGGAAGAGTTCAAATATGTAGTCGTTAATTGTGATTTTTAACTTGTTAAAATTCCAGGGCTGGAGAGTTAATCAATACCAAAGGTGAAGTGCTGGGTGTGGTGTGGGAGCACTTTGTGCTTCTCTTGCTCTGCCTGCCAGGTCCTCCCCTGTGAGCCTGCAGGGAGCGCGGTGCAATGCATCTCTCCCAGGCACTGGATCGTGACATGGCTTTTTCAGTGAAACACCCGGTACTGATGTTGGTGCCTGTATTTGTACTGGTTATGGGCAAGGCTGTGTGGTAGTTTTGCCCTGGGCTGCACTGTACATAACTGTGAGAGAATTTCAGCTATGAGAGAACTTATGAGAGGATTTCACCTGAGAGTGAAATTCTGTTCTAATTGATGAGTTCTTTAAATACCCTTCATTTGCTTATGTCTCATACATTTCAAATTTGAATTAAAGCTTAAAACAATGGTATGGTTTGTATATAGACATATAATATATATTTTTATAGTTGTGTGAATCTGGAGGCTTTTTGGCTTCTCTTTTTCAGCTGTTGCACTATTATTTGAAGGATTTATTCTCCTGATGCCATGTACTGCAACTCCTTGCATGTAGGATCATTCTGTCCTTTTTACAAGGTTCACTTTTGAGGGAGTAAAATACTTAACTCCAAACCAAATGCCAACCTCTTTGTTAAGACTAAATGATTACTGGCTTTTACAGTATTAACCTTGTACAGCCTAAAAAGAGAATAATGAGGCTGTAAGTCAACATAGGAAGTTCCACAGCTGTTAATTCACCTACTCTGCTAATGCTCACAAAGATTTTTTATGACGTGCCCTCATTGTAAAAGGCAGTAAATATCACTAGATTCGTAGAAAAAAAAATACAAGAACAACTACATAGATTTAAAAATGTGATTTAAATGAGCTGTAATCTATAGAGATGAAGCAAGCTAGACAATCAATAAAATCTCAACTTTTGATTAACTAGACAATTTGCACAGGCTAGTAACTAATGGACTGCCTTGCTCAAGCAGTGTATGTAACGTGGTTTTAAAGTCAGTGTGAGAGTTACTATCATGTAGTGTCAGACGATGGCTGTACCATGGCCACCAAAGCTTGGTAATTAAATGTTATACGGGTTAATTGCGGAGACAAGCAGGAGACTGGAGTTAAAGGACTGAAAGAAATCAGTTGAACGATGATGTCCGTCTGTGGAGGAGGAAAAGGAAAGTATAATTGTAGCTTTATCAGCATACGGTAATTGCGGATTCAGTGTTGTTTAAAGCCTTATTTTAAGGTTATAATAATAAGGTTATAATGAAAAGCAGAAGAGTGGGTTTGGAGCCAGTTGGAATTGTTGTCAAATAAATCTGAAGAGGTTCCCTATCCATACCTCGGATTTTTTTGTTATTGTTTTGGTTTAACCTGCAGCCATGGCAAATTACACTTCTGAGGATACAAAAATGGCTGATGCAATGTGAGGGGCTAATGTATAAATTCAGCATATCTTATCACTTTGTCTCCATGGCTCAATTTTGTCACAGCTCAAAGGTTTTGATCAGTGTTTAGTGGGAAGGATAGTAACCCACCTTAGTAATTGTTCTTCATATGGTTTATAATCTTTATAGCTTACTGCCACATAGACTTTGGTTCAGCAGAGCACTCAGACATGTGCTTAAGTGCTGTGCTGAATGAGAATTCTAATACAACACTCTGCATGTGCGCCTGAAAAAAGTAAAAACAGTACTGCCATAAAAGATAAAATGTTGTATCTTTATCCTCTTCTTGAGAAAAGGGAAAGCACACATGGCAAATGCTATTCGTGTTGCTGCATGAATTACTCAGCTGCTCTGATGACAAGGGTGACTATGAGATCCTAAGCAAAAGAGTAATATAGTGTAATAAAAGTGATGCAGTCTTTGAAGAGAAAAGCTTTCCCATGGAGGTGGTAAGCAGAAGAGAAGAATAAGAAAGAGTTTTCGTGGGTAATTTGCAAAAATCTTTCAATGTCCAGTTGGGTAGGAACACAAGGTTTGGTTATGAAAAGAATAATGCTTTTTATGTTTCCGTACATTAGTTTCTCCTCTGGCATCCTGCTGTTGTTCAAGATGTAACCAGAGGGTACCAATTTG
This sequence comes from Trogon surrucura, assembly GCA_020746105.1. Classification (NCBI taxonomy): domain Eukaryota; kingdom Metazoa; phylum Chordata; class Aves; order Trogoniformes; family Trogonidae; genus Trogon; species Trogon surrucura. The sequence continues at coordinate 61,687,319 of CM036618.1, forward strand.
ACTTTTAGAAGGGAATGAGGAAGAAACAACCAGTACAATGGCTTTATTCTGGTGTCTAAATTCTGGATTTAAAACAGAAGTTGTTGGTGTTTTTCTGTGCTTCATTGCTCCCATAGTTGTTGAAGACCTTTGCTTTAATACCATAACAGATATTGTGTTCATTTATGAACGTCCTGTTAAATTCACCTTGCTTTTGTCTCTGTTGTTTTTGTTTATGATTGTATTTTATTTTGTTCACACAGGGTTGTTTCCTGCCGTGCTGAACCTGGCTACTAATGCTCTCATCACAACCAATGCTACCTGTGGAGAAAAGGGTCGGGAAATGTACTGCAAACTTGTTGAACATGTACCTGGACAGCCTGCAAGGAACCCTCAGTGCCGTATTTGTGATCAAAGGAGCAGGGTTCCACATCGTACGTGTACTGCTTTCATTTTATTCCTTTAAAAAGACTTTTTTTTTCCAGAGGTTGTAGATACTCTGCAAACAAAACTGAGGTCATTGGCCTGATTACTATGAAATGTCTGTCTCTTCTTTTTAAATTAGGCTGCCTGTCTCTTTCATTGGTATTTCAAAATCTGTATCTGTTATGCTTACTCCTCAAACTGAACTTTCTAATTCAGATACTTAAAGTGGAGGACGTAAATTCAGCTTTAGGAAAATTAAGTATCTACAGCTGTTGATGATTTCTTCTGATATATACTGACCATGAATGAAAAACAGATGGCTTTTACCTGCATACCTACATGTGGAATTTTAACATTTTAGCCAATCTTAAGTGCATTTGGTTTGCATGGCAAGGTTTTGGTAGCGGGCGGGCTACAGAGGTGGCTTCTGTCAGAAGCTGCTGGAAGGTGGTTTCCCTATGTCCGATGGAGCCAGTGCCAGCCAGCTCTAAGGTGGACCGTCTGCTGGCCAAGGCCAAGCCCATCAGCAACAGTGGTAGCACCTCTGAAATAACATATTTAAGAAGAGCAGGGAAAAACCCCAAAGAGTTGAAGAGAGGAATGAGAATATCTGAAACAACTCTACAGATACAAAGATGAGTGAAGAAAGACGGGGAGGATGGAGGGTGCTGGAGGGTGCTCCAGATGCCAGAGCAGAGATTCCCCTGCAGCCCATGGTGAAGACCATGGTGAGGCAGGCTGTCCTCCTGCGGCCTGTGGAGGTCGACGGTGGAGCGAATGTCCACCTGCAGCCTGTGGAGGCTGGAGCAGGTGGATACCTGAAGGCGGCTCTGACCCCATAGGGAGCCCATGGAGCAGGGTCCTGACAGGACCTGTGGCCCCATGGAGACAGGAACTGATGCTGGAGCTGGTTTCCTGAAAGGACTTGTGGCCATGCAGGGCACATGTACTGGAGCAGTTTGTTCCTGTGGGACTGCGCCCTGTGGAAGGGACCTATGCTGGGGCAGTTCATGAAGAACTGCAGCCCGTGGGAAGGACTCACGTTGGAGAAGTTCGTGGAGGACTGTCTCCTGTGGGTAATTGCTGAGTGATTTCTCCTTGACTTTATCTTGACCCACAAGACTTTCTTTATATTTTCTCTCCCCTGTTCAGTAGAGGAGGGGAGAGATAGACTGACTTTAGTGGGCACTTGGCATCCAGCCATGGTCAACCCACCACACTAAACAACGTCTGAAATGTCATTGTAATGCCAAGTTCAGTTTTATTTTATTGTGCTCTGGGATATTTTTCTTTTTTGTTTGATTTTAATTCATTTTCACTGAACCAGCAAAAATAAGATAATGGAGCACTGCTTCATTTAATTGCTTCGTTTTTCATATTAAGATTGATCTTTGCTAACACTGCTTTCTTAAAAAGTGCCCAGAAGCAAAATCAGTTTTCAAGAAAAAAATTGTTATCATCTGCTTCAGAGATGTATATTTCTAATACTTGGGAAGATTAGAACTAAGAAAATCTCTTAGTCAAGTCATACAAGTTTAATTTCATGTGACCTTGCAGTAAAAGACACGAATAGCATTAATGTTGTTAAATTTTTGTGGGTATATTGACAGTGTAGATGGTAGAGAGTGTAGAGACACTTAAGACAACTTTTAATGGAATAGATAAAATATTGGAAGAAGCACGACCACAGAGGCATGAAGGCAATTTCTCTTTTTTTCCCAATTGTTTCCTCTAAATCCTAGCTCAGATATATTTATACCTCATGACAAAGCACACTTAAGCACGTGCTTAAAGAAAAAAGACATTTAATCTGTCTGCAAGTTCTAGACAAGAAGAACTGTCTCTGTCTGCAGCTCTCCAGACAGAAGCTTCATAGAATCATAGAATCATAGAATGTTAGGGATTGGAAGGGACCTCGAAAGATCATCAAGTCCAATCCCCCTGCCAGAGCAGGAACGCCTAGATTATGCTACACAGGAACATGTCCAGGCAGGTCTTGAATGTCTCCAGAGAAGGAGACTCCACAACCTCTCTGGGCAGCCTGTTCCAGGGCTCCGTCACCCTCACTGAGAAGAAGTTTCTTCTCGAGTTTAAGCGGAACCTCTTATGTTCCAGTTTCAGCCCATTACCCCTTGTCCTATCAGTGGTTGTCACCGAGAAGAGCCTGGCTCCATCCTCGTGACACTCACCCTTGATATATTTGTAAACATTAATGAGGTCACCCCTCAGCCTCCTCTTCTCCAAACTAAAGAGCCCCAGCTCCCTCAGTCTTTTCTCATAGGGGAGATGCTCCACTCCCTTAATCATCCTAGTTGCCCTGTGCTGGACTCTCTCAAGCAGCTCCCTGTCTTTCTTGAACTGAGGGGCCCAGAACTGGACACAATATTCCAGATGGGGTCTCACCAGGGCAGAGTAGAGGGGAAGGAGAACCTCTCTCGACCTACTAACCACCCCTCTTCTAATACACCCCAGGATGCCATTGGCCTTCCTGGCCACAAGGGCACAGTGCTGGCTCATGGTCATCCTGCTGTCCACCAAGACTCCCAGGTCCCTTTCCCCTACACTACTCTCTAATAAGTCATTCCCCAACTTATACTGGAGCCTGGGGTTGTTCCTACCCAGATGCAAGACTCTACATTTACCCTTGTTATATTTCATTAAATTTTTCCCCGCCCAACTCTCCAGCCTGTCCAGGTCTCGCTGGATGGCAGCACAGCCTTCTGGTGTGTCAGCCACTCCTCCCAGCTTGGTGTCATCAGCAAACTTGCTGATAGTACTCTCTAGTCCCTCATCCAAGTCATCGATGAATATATTGAATAATATTGGTCCCAGTACCGACCCTTGAGGGACTCCACTGGATACAGGCCTCCAACCAGACTCCACCCCATTGACCACAACTCTTTGGCTTCTTCCCCTTAGCCAGTTCACAAGCTTGTTTAAGTTCTCTTTAGAACTTCCTTCCAGGGCCACCCTTCCTTACTTGATTATTCTCAAAAGACTTTTCCTGATAGGTAATCTGGATTTTCCTTGCAGAAATTCATGTTACTTTTTTCTAACTTCAATCAATACCAGGAATGGATTATTCCCTTTTTGCCTTACAAAAGTATTTTAATTAATGGAGGGTTGATGGTATTGCTCTCTCTGGTTTCTGCACTAGACTATTTTTTTTTTTCATTCTCATAGGCTGCATTTTCTAGAACTCTTAGCTGTGAAAATTGCAGTTCTTTGAATTCTCTCTAGAGGTTTTCATCTTTATTAAAATTCACCTGAGCTCTTACCAACACTGAATAGAGATGCAGATTTGCTTCAGAATGAACAGAATATATTTTTGTTTACATGTTTTACTTAGATATTTCCCCTTCTTATGGTGTGATGCCACTCAGAGATAGAAAACCAGTTGTCCTTTATAATCCCCAGATGCTTTTCTGCTAAATGGCAACCTGTCCATTTGATCCCCATCTTGTATTTCCAAAGCTAGTTGTAATTGCCCCAGTATAGACTACTTCATTTGTCTGAACACAGTTGCAGCTTGTTTTTTTTTTCCTAAGACGGTTTTCCAAGTTGTGACGTCTCCTTTACATGTAGTAGATGCCACCTTCTGAGGAAAGGTCATTCAATTTTGTAGCCATATAAGCATTTAAATAAGGAGTATTTCACTCAGAATAGATTTCAGGATGTTTTGGAATCATTCCAACTGGCAGAAACACTGTGCAATAGATTCTTTCACTTCTTTATAGATGGACATTTAGAGATGCATGCATATCATACAAGTTTTTTTTCTACGTCAGGATTGTTTAATTCAAATATCATACCTAAACCAGAGCTGGATTGCTTTGTTCCTGTGGCCTGCCTATGAAATCAGATAGTATACACTAATGTACATGTATATACAAAGATGCACATATGTATATGTATTAATCCCATCTGAACTATTTATATCTGTGTTCACCCTCACTCTCACCCTCTTAAAATCTGCCCTGCTTCTTATTGTCTGGACTTTTGTTGCCAACCACATCTCATTTTAAGGTTTTAAAATGTTCATTTGGCAGAAGGAAGTGCCTTATTTAAACAAAGATGGCTCATTAATAGGAGAACCATGTAATGTAACCAGACTTTAAATGATCCCCCTGGAATGTGCGAGTCTGGAGTATCTCCCCTTAATTACTGTCATAGGAAATGAACACAAATTCCGTGGTTAATCACATGCGAGCCCAAATTAAAGAGCACAGTTTGATGGGCTCACTGTTTAAATTCTCCCCCTTGCCATCCATCAGGGAGATTGGTCCTTGAAATGCACTTACAATCCAGTCCTTTTTACAAATACAATATTATTTTCCCTTACCTTTTAAGTAGCAAAACATGCCAGCAATTAATCAGTCTTTTCAAATTAATTATGATTAAACTTTCATAGTGGTGATTACTGTTAATTGCTGATTCATCTCCCAACACTCCTTCTCAAGATTTAACTTTGTATCAATTTCATCTGAAGAGACATATCAAAATTTCCAATTAGACAGCTTCTGTCACAGTCACTGAGGAGCTCTGAGTTTGATTTACAGGTGACTATTGCTAGGACTCATTTAAAGCCAAGCTTTGTGAAAACGATCAGAGCTGTAGGAACTGACATGTGAAGCACAGGTGTGTTTTGCTGTTCTCTTCAATGTAAAGATAAAGCTGCTAATAGCATCACCTATCTCATCAGTGTTCTAATTTGCAAATGTTCGTACCCACTAATGCCACTAAATAATCTGATATTTAAATGAAATTTTTGACTTTTTCAATTTGAGGGCTTATGTCTTCCCTCAGTCCCGCAAAGCACTTCACTTGTAGCTTTAGATACATTCAGACGTGCCGGCTTTCCTTAATGAGCTGGGACTCCTGTTCTCCACAGGCGGGTAATGTAGCAAAAACCACAATGACTGTGAATCTAGCTGGTTAATTTAAGTAGTAATTAAGATAACATGAAAATTAATCAGTTAATGAATTAATCATTTGCAATTCTGGAAGTAGCTAGCAATGAAGCATATTCCAGTTTTATATCAAGAAAACCTATCGGTTTAGAAAGCCATCCTTAATGAGAGGGGTGGGATTTCTCCTATCTTGTTATGTTCTTGGAGACAGAACTTGCATAGAAGAAACCTACTGTATTTGAATTTCCTTTGGGTTATTTTCCCCATAACGTACAGGCTTGCTGTGGGCAATTAGGGACTTTAGAACATAAATCCTTGTACCTATTAAAAATGAGATTATGTTATTCTCCATTTTGTAGAGGAGAGAAACACGAATTAACCACAAAAAGTAACCTGGAAATGTTGAGTGCATTTTTTTCTCGGTCTAAATAACATTAAAATACTATATAAGCAAACTTCAGTAATTTAGAAGATCTTAAAATCTAGGAAGAATCAATTCTGTAAATAAATTTTTATCCCATTTTTTTTGGATTCCTTTGGGATACTGCAGCAGAGTAAATGTAGAAAAGAAAAGTAAAATATCTTGAACTTTGATATGGATTATAACCAAGCAAACCTTCTTTATATGCATGTGAGTCAGACAATTTTCCAGCTGAGAAATATATTCTGTAATGATTTCTGAATAATTTCTGAAATTATTTCCCTGTGTGCTTAGAAATATCCCAGAAATGCAAGTACCAGTATTATTTTAATCTCTGCTTTCCTTGCACAACTGTATCTCACATTCCTGAGTTGTTGTTTCTGTTGCAACATTTAAAGATTTTACAGTACTTGAAACTTTGGAAGACTGCAGGAAGTACTCACTTGATTTAGATGCCTACTTTTTCTGTGGAATCAGGAAAGCCTTCCAGTGCTTTTCTGTTGTTCAGTATGACCTTGTGATCCTAACCAAAATTAAATAACTAACTTGAGATGAGTATTTCAGTAATAATAAGCATGACTGTGCCCCAAGAGTAAAAGAAAAATTTAATTTCCTGGGTTTTATTTTAAAGTGCTGCCTCATTAGTTCTGTAACTGTATTGCATCTATATTTTAGATATAAAAACATTTGAATGTCCTAATTGTTTTCAAGTGTGTTTATGTATTTCTGCTGTTCTAACAGAACGACATCCAATAACAAATGCAATTGATGGCAAGAACACTTGGTGGCAAAGCCCTAGTATCCAGAATGGAATTGAATATCATTATGTGACCATTACATTGGACCTCCAACAGGTAAACTTCTGTTTCTTTGTTTCTGCATAGGCTTTCTTTCTCACACAAGAGATCACCTGTATTACTTTATTCTGTGCTGTATGTTGCTTTTATATTATGAAGATACACTCAGTTTATCCTGTAACTTTCTGTTCATAGAATCATACAACATTTTCAGCTGGAAAAGACCTTCAAAATCACGGAGTCCAACCTTTTCCTAGCCCTACCAACCCCACTAAACCATGTCCCGCAGCACAACATCCACCTGTCTCTTAAACACCTCCAGGGATGGTGACTCAACCACCTCTCTGGGCAGCCTGTTCCAATGCCTGGCAACCCTCTCAGTAAAGAAATTGCTCCTAATATCCAACCTGAACCTCCCTTGGTGCAACTTAAGGCCATTTCCCCTTGTCCTGTCACTCACCACTAGGGAGAAAGGACCAACCCTCACCTCACTGCAACCTCCTTTCAAGTAGTTATAGAGAGCAATAAGGTCTCCCCTCAGTCTCCTGTAAATACTAAAAATACTTAAATACACTAAAAATAGTTCAGCTGTGATAGGGATACATGTACATGTGATAGGTTATTTTGAGGAACAGCCTGGGTAAAGGGATGAGTTTGACTAATGAGACCCTTAGATAAATTTCCTCTTACTATCGGAATCTTGCTTCACAGATGTAGTTACACAGAGTGCAATTGTTCGGTGCTTATGAAAATGCTACATATATTCCAGGTATGTAAGCACGAGGATTTCAGGGCAGGTGGAAAATAATTGTATTTTTACTATGCCAAGATACATAGAAAACAATTATCTGGCACCAAATTTATCATGTTATTAAATTTGACAGTTTTGGTATTCAATTAAGTAGTTAATAAATTACTACCACACCCATCTGACACCCCTCTCTCCCTACCATCACAATCTTCTCTGGTCTGTGATTTCACCCTTCTAGTGAAGAAATTTTTCCTAATATCCAATCTGAATCTCCCCTGAAGCAACTTAGACCATTTCCTCTTGTCCTGTTGCTTGTTACTTAGGAGAAGAAACCTTGCTACAACCTCCTGTCAGTGAGTTGTACAGAGTGGTAAGGTCTCCCCTCAGCAGAAAATAACTGAAAGACAGAGCATTGAGATATCTGTGTGATTCCATCCATACTTCTTAGTCTGGAACTCAGAACATCCGTAAAGTTGTTCTTTATTTCTTGTAAAAATGTTATGATGGTAAAAATTCCTGTAAGTAACTTGTATCTGTGACACTGAATTACTTGAAGGGCAGTAGTCTTTATACCTGGAAAAACCTTTGAATCCTGGAAGAATTACTAGCATTCTGGCTTTGGAACCCTTATTGTTATGGGCAGAAACAATCCTACGTTTGTGTCTTTGGACTTACATGCTAAAGTATTCAGTATACATTTCTTTTTCAATCAGCAGAGAATAACTCTTTTACAGAAGTTTGAGTTTAAGGTACTGTGCATTAAAAAGTTCTGAATTTTTAAAAACGTGTTTAAAATTTTCAGAGTTATTAACTTGTTTGTCATTACAGCAAAAGATTGTGCCTGGTGTTGGCTGTGACCTGTTAATATGCGAGTAGCGCTCAGGCATTAGAATTAAATTACCATCCTTGTTTTTCATCACCCTAGTGATCTTACTTGTGTAGTTGTTTAGGTCAGATCTGCTAAACTTGACACTTATAAGTTCTGGGTTTTTCTTCTGCTACGTCAGCATCTAGATTGTCCTAAGAAATAAGCAAATCTGTGCCCTTCTGAAAGTTTCGACTTTTCTAATATACTAGAACTAATACACTAGCAGTACTTAGGCAGTGACTATATTGAAGAAAAAGTATGGGTTATTGTAATGTATTTAAAAGGCTTCTTTGTGTGCCAGTTGACAGCAGTCTGAGAATTCTGCACTGTGTGTTGTGTGGATTTGGGTGTTTTTTTGTTATTTTTTTTAAGTGAAACAAGGCTCAAGTGTAAGCCCGTTTCTTTCCCATGTTCTGTTGCCTATCGTTCAAAGAAAGCTTGGCGGTCCTTATGCAGTATTAAAGCTGATACCTTCTCCTAAGCCCATTCAGTTGTACCGGCTGGAAAAGGAGCAGTGTTGAGGTTTCCATGGATGTCAGAGAGGTGGGATAAGACGCCGTGTCACTAATGTTGTCTGACACACTCTTTATGATCTGAGTAACCCATGTAGTTAGGAATGCACGCTGTTTGCTCACCACCTTACATGAACAGAACAGCAGTTTTGTTCCCTGAGGTGTAGTAAAAGATCTGTTGCAATCTGCATGACTTTCAGACTGCTCGGTAAGAAATAAGAGTTGTTTGGATTTTGAGAAGTATTAGAAGGTTTTATTTGCTTATTCAGGTATTTTGTAGGCAGCGTATTGTAGACCTGATTAAAGTGGTTGGCAAAATATGAAATTTCTCTTCCAGCTAGTGTCATGAGTGGTAGACTCTGTGAATGATGAAGGTTGCCAGATATCTTTTATACTTCTCTGAAAAGAAACACTGTTCTTTACATTTGGCTTATAGGAAATTCGGTAATTGCTATGTTTATGTTGGTAAATGCTCGCTGTGAGTATAAAAATGCTCAACTTCTTTTTTGTGAGATAGAAAGAACAAATCACAAATCCGCAAGTAATGGCCTGAAAATGGCAGGAATGCATTAGTTTGTGTATAACTATGATAGTACATGGAATGCTTTTAGCCATTCTAATTTCATTAAAAAATCAGGAAAATGATTACTGTTTCTTTATTTATATGATGCTTGGCCTTTTGGGGCAGCTGCATAGTTTTTTTTTTTACTGTGCAATGTAGCCATAGAAGAATGTTGTGTATTAGTTAGCAATAACTAATAAACTGAAGAAATAGAATGTATTTAAAATTGGAAGGTGCCAAAATATTATCGGTCATGTTGGGAAAAATGCAGTATTTATTTTTCTTTTCTCTCAACAGTTGAGGTTTGCCATAACAGTTATAAAGAGCTTTTATCTTTAATGGAGGCTAGGGTTCTAATTCATTAGAAAGTACATTTAAAATTTATATCCCATCCTTTCTAAAAATATGAGTTGAAAACTAGAACAATTTGGTTCTGGACATCATTGTTAATTTCTTCTTAACTCTTCACTTTTCTAGATTTTTCTAGTTTTAGCCATTTTGACAATCACCATCTTATCTACTTCACAAGAATATTATGGAACACTATTCATAGCTGTATGTGTGAAATTATTTTTTACAGTTCTTTTTATGCAGTAAATGCATAGGAGGTCAAAACATGAATGTAGATCTATTTGGGAGTTGCTTATGCAAATTTAAATGGAAGGTAGAATGAGAGATGGATCTACCCTGTTAACGAGATTGAAACTGCAGACCTGAGTTTGGCAGGCCTGGTTCGTCAGTGTGCTTGGTTGAAATACACCTGCTCTTCAGGAAGTACGGAGAAGGGAGCTGGCAGAACAGAAATGATTAAACTTCTGGGGAAAACATATTCCTTGTATTCAGGCTTTCCCAAATCCATGGTTTAATTTCACAGTGATGTGAAAGATTAGTAGGCTATCTTTGAAGAAAATTGGCAAAAACACAGGAAAATCAGTTGACAGTTTGAGGTGAGCTGGTCAGCCCATCTGTTTCTGATTCCTACACACATCAGGACACTTTTATTAACAAATTCCCTGCTGCTGTGGGGAACAAGGACATTGGCGATACTCTTGATATTACTAAGATACTTGTGCCAGGAGCATGTTTATGTGGAGTTTGATTTTTTTACTACACATTTTACATTTTTTTAAATAGTGGTGAAATATTTTATGTTACTTGTGGATGTGTGGTAATTTGGTGGATCCAGCATTAATGTGCTGGCAGAAAATTTTGAAATTAATAAGTATATCTTAATTGCCTGAGACTGTGGAAGATCAGTTCAGTGTCCAAATAATCCTATCCAGGCATATATTTCTGAAGAAAGTGGTTCACACTCCTCAGAGCCTCATAAGATCTCAATTGCAGTTCATCAGTTTTAAGTCCCCGAAGCTCTGCTAATTCACCGTGTCTTTTCAGCCTTTCTCCTGCCCTTCTTCTGTAGGAAGGGAGGAATGAGTCTAAAAAATTGTGTTCTGACTCCATGTAGAAATCACTGCAGTCTTCCATCTCCTGAAGTGTATTTCAGTACTTTTTAGAATGCAAGTTTTTTATATTCATGGGCTTTGCTATTTGAATGGCACATACATACTTAGGGAAGTGGCATTTCTGAAACTGTAGAGAGAATTGAATAACTAGAAGTAGGAGAAGGATGCTTGACTTGCTCAGAAGCCTTTAGAAAAACATTTACAAAATGCAGACAGCAATATTCTGCTAATGCAGGCAAAATTGAGATATAATTTGAATGGAGAATTTTGATCTGGTTTTGAGTGATTTCTTTGTTATTTGGTTCACTTTAATACCTGTGAACAGAAATACACACAGACATATGTATGCGCACAGTCACAAATGTGTATCACATATCCCTAATAAAGGTAATGCTGGGGAGAGAAAAATAATTACAAAACTGAGTAATTGCTTTTGCTTTCTCTACACAAGACTGTACAACTAAGTGGCTCTGTGGCAAAAGACAGACATGTGAGAACTAAGAAACTGTGACGAGATGAATGGGAGAGATTCAGGCTGGGACAGGAAAATAACAGGATAGGACTCAGACTAGTGTTATAAAAGCTCAGTGTGGTAGTCTGTGGGAAGAACTTAAAAGTGAGGGAGGAAAACTATCACTGAAGGGAAATAGAAGGTGTATGTGCACAGCTGCCACTAAATTGAAAAAAGAAAGATCATTAGGGAAGGAGAGTCCAATGGAAAGTACACCTTCACTCTTTGGTATTATAGGTGGGACATCTGTAAACATCAGAAATAGCATATAATAAATTTGTGACAGTAGCATTTCACAGCTGAGTTACAGATAGCAAATGCAGAGTATGGACCGTACTTCATTGTTTTGTTACTGTCCTTTATAGTTCTTGCTTTTTTAAATTACCTTTCTTATTTCAAAGCTTGAATTTTGGGTTGCACTATGTGTTTATATATTTGCTGCTATGCTGAGCACTACTTTCCCTAATGTGAAATGTTACCTATAATTTGAACATTTGCATAAAATTTGAAACCAACTGAGGAAAAATTCTGAATATTGATACTTCAATTTTGCCTGCATTGGCAAAGAGTGTGTCACAGCAGGAGAGTCTGGGGACAGACTTGTTAGAGGACTTGGGTTTATTTGGTGCTGAGGACTCAGCTCACTTCTCTGGAACGAGCTCTATTCTGAACCATGGGCGGGATGTCCATTAGCAACCAGAGTGAAATATAAAGTTAAAAAGATAATAAGATATTGCTTCTTTTAGTACAGATTTATAGGGTTTTTTTATTTTAACTGATAACAGTTGATGAAGAGTGGCTAAGGCATCTGAATATGTTGAGCATCACTAGGACATATGTGGGTTTCATGTTGTATCTTCTGTGCTCTGGAATATCAAATACATTTTCCAGTGGAAAAAAATACAGCTAGCTTTCTGTTGAATAACTTCTGATATCAAATAGCAGAATAACTAAAAAAGAGAAGGTTAACAACACTGTTTAGTCTTGGGATACAAGAACCACATTAGTAAAATTCCGTGCCAGTAGGTCTTTGTATATTGAATTTATATATATGTCTAAACAATTTGCTTAGATTTTCAGCTAATATTTTCTTTTTCTCCTTGACTAACGATTATGTGCTTCAAATGTCTGAGACACTTTCAAAACAGCTTCTGTAGAGTCAAAGCTTCTCTTCGTTCCTAAAGTGATTTAACAGAAACCAAAATTAATCCAAATAGAATTTTCACCAATGAATGCCAGTCTCTTTTGTCCATCTTCAAAGAAGTTTGTCTCAAGAGAGAAATGTGAACGGAAGCAAAGTCTGTTCAGAGCGTTGCGTTGCGTTGCCACGATTGCTGTTCCCCTCCGGCGCATCCCCCTCCCCAAACGGGCTGAGGGCAGACATTGCTCTCTCCCTCGTTCTGGCACTAGCACTTGCGCCGTCATGCAGTGAACCAGATCTGTACCTTGATACTGAAAACTCTGCCTTGTCTTGTTTTTTTGGGGGGGTTAGGTTTCTGCCAGATCAGTTTTCTAATTTGGCTCACTGTGTGAGGTTTTAATGCCAGCATGGGGGAGGGGGCAGGAACATAGTTCTGGAGGTGGTGGGGAAAACAGTTCCACCCCTCTCTGGAGCAGCTGGCGCGCTGCGTTAGCTTCAACTGGTTGTAAAACTTTGAAGTATTAAAAAACTGATATACTAACTGCAGTCCACCCCTGCAACACAGAGCTGTCATCCTGAATATTTGATTTTAGTATTTTTTGCGCACGAATCATTCTACTTTGAAGTCATGTAAACATTTGAGAATTCAAAGCATTAATTGTCTCTCTCTCAAAAAAAAATAAAATTCCTGAGTCCAGTTCTCTGGCTCAGTTATACCTAAATGGTAATGAACTGTTAACATGACAGCCTGAAAAAGATGCAACTAAAACCCTGAAAATAAAACTGTGGAACTACTGAAAAAAAGAATGAGATTTATTAAAGTCCCCAGCCAATTTTTACATATGTAATTGGATATTACTTAAATTACTGATTGGTTTTTAGTTTCTTTTTTTGTTGCCTTCATAGCCTTGAATCTGAACATTTTAGTTATTTGCTTCATTTCTTCAGTTTCACAAGATGGTAATGCAATTATCAGGGAGATAATAATAATGTAGGAAGAAACAAAGTATACTTTGTCCTTCTTATATCTTTTTAACCAAATTAAAGCTATTGAATTTGAAGTAAGATTATAATGAAATTATTTGAAAAAGAGAGAAAAAACAGGAAACAAGCAGCAGGTAAATATATCAGTAAGAATTTATAGCAAACATACCTAGAAAACATAATTATTAGTAACTGTGAAAACAAACAGAACTCTAGTAAATATTTTGATGTCACGGTGAACATTTATAAGAACAACCTGGTTTATAGACTACTAGCAAGTATACTTTATATTATGTAGCTTTCCACTTGGCTTTCTTTTCGTTGGGAGGAGAGAAAAGATGCACACTGGTAACAGATGTCATGCAGGGCTCAGTTCTTGTCTCGGAGTAAAGTTTTCCACATTAATACCACTCAGACAAAAGCCTGAAGAAAAATAAATGACCTTTTTCCTTAGCCAAGGGTTGAGAGTGCACATCTGTGCCAACCATAACTCCAGTAGAGCCTGCTCCATTAAGCTTTTCGATGTTCTAACAAACAAGTGTGAGTGAAGTTACTCAAGTTGACTTTCCCGCCGTATTAAAAAGAAAGTTTTTCATGAGTGGTGCAATAATACATGGAGAGAGTACTCTTCAATGCATTCCGAAATGCTGCAAACCCATTACTGTCCCGAGAGATCAGTTGTAATACTCACGATATAAAGTGCTGCTGGCTAGGTTGAGAAATTGTATTAATACCGAATCTTCGTAGGATTATGTCTAATTATTTTTTTTTTTTTGCTCTCCACTAAATTATACCAAAAATTTATTGCTTTGTAGTTAGACAGACTTCTAAGCAGCAAATCCTTTCAGCTTCAGTTCATAATACACACTGACAAAGATTAAAAAAAGTTCTGAGAACTTACAGTTTTTCTTTCTGAGGTTACATAGCTTGCATTTTCCCAACTTGACTACAATAAATATACATACCACTTTTTCTTTCTGATTTCGGCTTTCACCAAGAAGGGTAATTACCCTTCCATCCTCGGGTAAATAGTTTCAGAATACAGGTCCTCAGTACTCTATTGTGACATGACACATACGTTTTGACATAAATATGGGTTTTTCTTCTAATTCTGTACTGATGGCAATTCTGGTTCTAAAGAAAGTCACAGAGCTTGGAAGAATGGTGGTGTGACAATGGAGTCACAAGACTCTCAGTCTTGAACAGATTTTGCTCTCCTTAATGAAGAAATTGAATAATTTATGATGACTAAAATGCTGAATTTTAAGTTAGCGGGACGTAAAAGTGATCAGGTACCAGTATACAGCACAATGTAAAATGCTGCTACTCTTTTAGTACTGTGGACAGTAGGTCAGAGCTTGGTCGAGAGCACTGAATCTGAAATGCCAAGAGTTCTTTCTCATCTGTGTAGTGGTCTTGATTTGTTGGTGGATCTAAAACCACTCTAGGAAGAAGTACTAATGGTAGTAAATAAATGTTTAAGTGAGCCTTTAGCAACTGAAAGAATGAAAGTGTACGTATATATGTATGCATATTCCTTTCATCAAATCTATTGATAACAAAATTATTCTCTCTCTCTGTGCTCAATGAAGTCTGTGTGCAGCAGGTCACGTGCTCTGTGGAAGCACTTAAGAGACTCTCGTATCTGTGATGTAGTTTAGACAGTAAAAAGAGTTATTAATGTAGCTCTTGTTGTTTGGTTTGAACTAATGTGGACTAAGTGACTGAAAAAACTTAGCGAAGTGTAAGTATGAGATTTCTCCAGCTACAAAACATGGAGAAACAGACTTGGTCTGTTCTTGCACTGAACATAAAACTTCATGGTGAAGATAAACGTTTCACTTGCTTGTGAGTCCCAATGTGTTATATCTCCTAATGATTCGTAAGCAAATTCTGATTGTAAAAGGGGACTATGAGATGGAAACACAAAATTACTAATCTCAGAATGCACTTTTTGTATTGCATATATTCTCTGCTAAAGGAGTTCACAAGATAATTTAAAAACCCGTAAGAACTAAAAGCGAAAATGAAAACTGAACATGCATACACTTCTTTTTGTCTGGAAATGGGCTTTAGAATCTCACTTCTTTTCCATTTGCTTGTTTCCTTCTGTGTGGTTTTGAAATTTCTAAAGTTTAATGAGATGAGACTGCTTAGAAACACTACCAGAATATATTTTTAAGCCTTTTTAAACACTATCATGTTTATCTAAAGAAATGAAGCATGGTGTAAATGAAGAGAAAGTGAAGAAAAGGAAGAAAGAAGCAAGAGACTGAAAAGATTATTGGAAAGAAGTGTCTTTTTTTATTATTTGAAAGCTTAAGTTACTTTATTTGTGTTTTGTTTATTCAAGTTGTTCACATTGCACAGTATTTCCAGACTGAGGTGGAGACAATATTGTGTCATGTTCAGAGAATGGCTATAAATTAGTACATACCTATTTCATGCTTGAATCAAAGATCTTAACCTCAGTTTACAATCAAAACCAAGTCAAAATTCCAGGTCCTCAAGATGATGCCCCTCATCATACAATATATGTCCTTTTCCAGAGAACTCAAGGTAAAATCTTGCGAAGGTTTCAGCAGGGAACTGTTAAAGGTTTAAATCTTGATAATGCAGAAGATGCTTTATGCTAGCAGTACAACAGTTTCAGATGTTTGTTTGTATCCCTCTCCACAAAGCAGGTAACAGATAAGCATCACCTCGCTAAATAAGTACTATTTATTTATATACTTATTAGCACTCTGCAGAAAAGATTTTTAATTTCAGATTGGTAAAATTAGTGCAGCATGAGTTTGCTCTTTGTTTTACAAAAAGCAAATCTAAATATTTTCAACAGGATACATCCCATGGTCCTGAAAGAATTGGCTGATGTAGTTGATAAGCCACTCTCCATCATACCTGAAAAGCTATGGCAGTCAGGCAAAGTTCCCAGTGACTTGAGAAAAGAGAATATCACACCTAGTTTTAAAAAGGGTGATAAAAAGGACCCTGAGAACTACTGAGCATTCAGCCTCTAGTGCAGGATGTCCTTTATTTGGATGTCTTGATGTGGATGAGTGGGACTAGATCTTTAAAGGTCCCTTCCAAACCAAACCATCCTATGATTCTCTAAGAAAACTAAGCATTCTCTAGGAAAAGCAGATTCTTATGCGCTATTCCTGTATCTGACTAAATAGTTTTATCTATGTTAAAATTAATATTGTCATTAGGGAATTAAAATGTAAAGACTTGGTATGAGTCTGTAATAGGTGAGGAGATTGAGAATTGTTTTTAAATGTTTAGGTTTCAAGGTTTGTGCACTGTTGAACTTCTAAGTGAAGCCATTAAAAGTGGCTGTGATAGTACTTGTTGAGCTAGAGGAACATACAGGTCACTCTGAAATGCAGCTGTTGAGAAGACAGTGCACGGCAACTTTACAGAATGAAATGAGAACACTTTACCCCGGGTACACTCAACACTGTTGGACCTAGATTGGGCATCAGTTCTTGGATAAAGCAAAAAAACCCAACAGACTTCTTTGTGTTTTAGTACCAAAATAGAAGAAACACCTCTTCTGTCCTTCTGTCCTGTTGTTTAGGTTTGAAAAAGGAAGGTCTGAATATTGCCATTTCCATCAATTTTGCCTTCCCCAAAATTCTCTCTCTCCATGGAAAGAAGGGATTAGCCTTAGGAAATAAAGGGGAAGCAAATTGCTTTCTGCTATTATTTGAAAGTGCTGTAAAAAGAAATTACTAACTTTAGCCCTCAGGTCTGGTGTACACTGGGCCAGTGATGAGCAGCAAAAATGTTTAACAGAGAGCAGCTATTCTTTTTGAGACGTTCACAAACAAATGGGCAGTGGTTAATGGAGAAAACCAACAGAGAAAATTACAAAGAACGAAGCTGACGTTGCCAGAAACTTTACAGGTAGTGACTCACTCCATCTGGCTTAATGTGTCTTAGATATTCAACTGCTGGACAATGTGAGAGCTTTACAGATTGACACTTTATAAAGTGCACTGTTTTAACAGACTTGGCTTTTAATTTTTTTTTTCTTTACTGACACAAGTTATAATTATCTGCTACTTAAAACATGGGAAAAAGTTGAGAGGTGTTAATAAAGGATCTATTTTTCTTGAAGAAGATATTCTTGAAGGAACCTGAGCCTCTCTAGCAGTTATCTACAGGGGAGGAAGAAAGGTGGGATTGTTCTAAGTTGAGGTAGTTTAAATTGTGCGTTTTGTTTTGTTTTTAAAATGCGTGTTCTGTAGATATTAACTGAATAGTTAATTGTACATAGTGTATTTTATATGCATGAGTATATTTTATATACATGAGTATATTTTTGCCTATTTTGAAAAAGTGGAAGATTTCTAAGTGAAACTTGGCTTGATTTGAAGACAAACACCTTAGTGCTTCTCAAGGTTTGCTATGGTAAAATATTTCTTAGTTTTTCCCGTCAAGTGCTATGAACATCTTATTTTCCATGACACTCCTAGCTACATTTTTTTTCTGGTACAGATGATGCCCTGTTAGCTAGTAACCAGAACTGTTTGCAACATTGTGGAAAAAACCCACTATGTTGGAATCAAGCATGTGCATCTTTCAGCCCAAATTCCCCATCTGGTAGCAGCATTTCAGTTGGAAGCATCTCAGATGAGCAGGAGAGACACTGTCATTAGAAGGCAAATGCAGCATGGCAGGGAGCTGTTCAGCTCTCTAAACTGGTATTAGCTGAATCCTGTTAAGCATCTCTTTTTTTTTTTTTTTTTCCCCCTAAGCCAACATTTTCAATTACAGAATTTCTAACTGTGAGCAGATTGTTTGAAACCATGGCCACCGTCTCTGAGGTCAGGGATAGAAAAAGGGATGTGCTAGATGGTCATTTGAGGAATCTGGAGAGCTACTCCATTTCTAATTAGGCTTTTTCTCTGAATTGGATGTGAGACCGAGAAGGTTACTTGTTCTTAAATAGCCAATTCTTTGAAAATTATTGCATCACACTGTCTTACTCTTTCATAAATGAGAGACACAAACAACAATCCATAGTAGCATATGTGAATTGAAATGTGACTGACCACATAGAATCATTAAGGAGTTGATATTAACCTTTAAGAACGAGAGGAACTGTTTCTCAAACTCACAAAACCTCTGCTTTAGCTCATTAGCAGAAGTACTTGGATTTGGTCAGTTTCGTGTCAGGGCAAGCTATTCCAAAGTGAAAAATAGTGTGAATACTATTCTTAAGATGCATGATGACCTGCCCATATAACAGTTTTTTTGTACGTGAGTGTAAAGACAGAAGCTGATCATCGAGAAACACTGTTTTGTATTGAGAATTTATTTACATCAGCAACTCCTGATTGTTGGTCATGCTAGGTACTAGAAGTTGCTTAAATGTGGTAGCCTGATGGTTGCAAGGCTGCTGTGGCTCAGTCTATGTGTCCAGACTATAATAAGGCAGAGCTGATATTTCTGAGAAACACACACACACATACACACCTGCACAGGGGAACATGAAGAGACCGCTGTGACCTGTGGGCACCCACATGAACATGAGCACGGCACAGGCTGCCTCACCCTGTTCTTCCTGTCCAGCTGATTAGGATTAAAGTCTGCTGGGGGCATGTGTGTGCATGCGTGTGTGGATGCATACACAGCATGCAACACTTCAGTAGCCTTAGATAATCTACCCACAAGCTGGCCTTCATCTCACTGGTGTCCCCAGTTGCTGGCACCCTAACAGGAGAGCCTTGGAGATTTGCAGCCCTTCGCTAATTGCTGGTACTGAGACCTTTTCTGCTTGGCTGGCTAGTTGAACTTTAAGTTAACTCTTGTTCACACGTACCACTTAAAAGAGGGAGCACACCTAAATGGAATATACTAAGGATTTAATGGGAAAATAGGACAGACTTCAGTGAGGTCAGGACAAACATGCTGACTGGCTAGCTATTTACACTCAACCGGTTCCTTTTATCTCCTTTTTTCTCTGCCTTACACTTGTTCCTCCCTGATCCACTTTGATCCTTCTCTTTCCCTTCTTTTATTCCCTCCCCGAAATGTTCCACAGTAATACTCATCCATTTACACAATCCTCTTAACACATCCCATAATAAATTTTACACAGTCCAAAAATGTTCTTTCCCCTGCTTCTCTTAATGAGTTTTTCCCCCCTGCAGACAATAACCCCGTTATCCTGCAGGATGTTCTTAGAGAGCTTGCTCAGTTTACTCACTTGGATGGATTTTGCATTGGGACCGGGGATGTCTGCAGTGCTTTGCTGCCCCTAAAAGCACTTTTAAGTGACTGGTTAAATAAACTTATGGGGTGTTTAAGGCCACAAGTTTTAGCAGTATTTATGCCAGCCTGTAAGGAAACAAACCCTTGCCAAAATTCTATACTCTCCGCAATAAAAGAATACCATGGTTACTTGGCCACTGAACTGGAATAATAATCACCGTAAAATAATTATGATAAATAAGTATATACACAGTTTAGACCAGATAGCTGATAGAAGCCTGCATTAAAGTTATTACATGGTTCTGTTGAGAAAATGTGGAATTGCGTGGTACTCTAGTTTTTCTTCTGATGATATTCTGACTTACATGAACAGTTTATAACTGAAGGATTTATTTTTTAAATAGAAGCGCAGATGGGAGTCAGGCACAATGAGATTTCCTGCTTCAGTAGCTAACCCTATGTAGATTAATGATTCACTTCAGCTCTATCTGAATAATATTAGTGTAGCAAATTATCCTGTATAGTAGGATGCACTTTTCTATGCCTTATGAGGCATTCATAAGAAGATACAGTGCTGTAACTTGTGGAACTGTTCCTCACAATATGTGCTTCACACATCTCACTGCTGAGAAAATTACCAGCGAAAATGAGACCTAAGACTCATTTTGTTTCTCATCTTGAGGATTATGTTGTCTATAAATTTGGGAAAGGCTTAAAGGACTATTTAGACTATTTCCCTCCCACTCTCGTAATTACACCATGGTCACATGAGCAGAGCAAGTAGAAAAAAAGCTCCAGCTGCACTTTGGCAGCTGTGTTAATAGTCTATTACGTGCTACTAGGCAGCTTCGTATTGCTCTGTTTTCACATTTGTGTCAGCAAACTTTGGTCTCCAGGTTACATTCTATTGGACTTGTACAAAACCAGATGTACTCAAAGATTATACAATTATTACATCATTTGACATATGTCAGCTTATTGATGCTATTTGAAAAGTAAACCAGACGTGCTCCGTTAAATAGCCTCTGGGAACAGAAGCCCGGTGTTACAATTTACTAGGGAGCTTGGCTCCAGAAGGCTGGGCAGGCTTACTCTTTTTGATTGTGGAAACAAATACAACAAAACTCAGTGATACGTTGGAATTTACAGGTATTGGTATTCCCATGCTTCAAAGCTGTAACTGGTTGTAATTATAGTGACCAGAACACTAATTCCTAAGCAACTTCACCATAAAAGAAGGGTTACTCTTGTACCTATAGAAAGACAGTTTTCCAGTTGGTTGGAAGCTGCCATTAATTTTAGCCTGTTTTTTTCTGCAGTAGTTGTTGTTGCCAACTTTTTATAAAAGCTCATTAAAGCATGGAATTACACTAAGTTTGTTTGTGTCATAGCACTGTGATGAGCTGGTAGTGACTAGTGTAGCTCTCTAAGCTGGGATAACGGTCTCCCTGATTCATGCTAAAGCTCTACAAGCCGAGTTGTCCCCCAAAGAGAAAATATTTCTAAAAAGCATGGATTAGCCTCTGTACCGTCTTCAGCCCAGCCTTAGCGAGAAAGAAAAGGGAAAATGTGTGTTTTTGATGCATGTGCTTGCTCATTTTCCTTTGACTGCAATTAACATTAACAGCCTTCCAACATTTAAAAATTCTGGGGTTCAAGCTCTGTTTCTCTGCCTGGGAAATAGTTTTGTTTTATAATAAAGAGTATTTCAGATCCACTCCTGAATAGACCTGTGAAGGAGAAAAGAGAATGTTTCACCTGTTGGTGGGTTGCAGATAGCTCGGTGCTGTTGCAGAAAGCACTACGGGAACTTGCAGAGGCCAGGGCAGTACTAGTAGACTGAATCAAGGCAAAAGCTGCAATTGAGTAGTAGTTAAAAACAACCATTCATGTGTACTCTTTTTTTTTTTTTTTTTACATTAAGAAGCTTTGTTCATTGTCAGATTTAAAATAAGAGAAATAATGTCACCCCAGTGTGACCTGCAATAAGCTGTTTCCTCTCCACTGTGGGTTTTTTTATATAAGATTTTGTTGCAATTTCATTACAAAGTATGCTAAAAATAATCAAAGCCAAAGGTATATAATAAATTGCAGTCAAACTGTATGCTATCCCAGAAAGTGAGAAATGAAACTTCAAACAAATCTTGAGCAGAATGTACAGGGAATGTTATTGTAATAGGGCTCTAATCTGAAAAGTAACTGCAGAAAGTTTTGCTCTCCCACACAACCTAGAGTTTCAAAGCAAGCAAACAAAAAAAAAGACTTCCTGTTGATTACTCCTCTTGGTTGCACAGAGCCAACGCATCCAAGATGTTTACAGAGGTAAATGTTTTTTTGGCTAAAGGCAGTATTTAACAATGAATCTTTTGTGAAGTTTCAGATTTTAGGATTTCCACAAAGGAAACTATATGAAACCTAAGATGATGCATTTATTGTCAACTATGCCCTAAACCACAGATCTGCCACAGCAGAAGCCCTAGCAATGTGTTATCCATTCAACATATAAGGGTCTTGTTAGGAAAAATTGGTATGAATCACTTACTTAGATTTTTTTTTTAAAAAAGTATTTAGGAGTACTCTAGGATAAAATCTCTGTTTTGAGCAGCTGGAGCTGAAAGAGTTGAGATGGTTTGACTAGATCGTGCTAGTGTAAAGGCAATTTATATTTTACATTAGATTCCTTACTCATGCAAAGAACAATCTAAAAAGTAACTCTTGATAAACTAGTTCCTTAAAATATATCTTCCTTAGGAAGTAATAAATAATTAAACACTCCAGCTGTTTTCTTTGATTACAAAGAGTTTAACTGGGGGGGGAGGGAACAATTTGGAGAGGTGTATTAATCATAGAATCATAGAATGGCCTAGGCTGGAAGGGACCTTATTATGTTTTTCTCTGTTTATTGTAAACAGCATTGGTGGCAATGATCCAGTATAGTTATTTGTGGCCACAATCGAATATATCTATGAATGAGTTTAAGAGAGGAAAGGACATTTGTAAATCAGGGGACGAGTGATTGCATGATTTCTTTTGAAACATGGAATGCCACATAGATTTCTCCTTGTCTCTGGAGATTTTCTTTTATGCTATTGAAGGAAAATACTGATAACACACATGTTTTTCAGGTTGCAATAAGTACAGACTCGCCCACTTCTTAATCCCACTGAAAAACATTGGTTGTTAGTGATTTGACTTCCTGACTGAAGCTACTGTGAATCTTACATGCTCTCAGCTTCTACACAGAAGGCAGTAATAATAATTGATGCTGAACATTTTCTTTGCTCTATCATCAAATGTAGTGTTGTGTTTGCAGTAATCTGCCACTTAACATGATTTCTATTCTATAATAATACAGGTGGTTATAAAAAAAATTTGGAGTCTTCTTACTGTTTCTGTCTTTGACTATTATAGGATCCTGTTTCCCCAGCATTTCTGCTTCTTAAAAGTATTAACTTGCTGTATGTTCTGCTTTTCTGATAGAAATAGCTGTTTCCTTTCCTTAGCTTCAGTTCTACTTCTATGGCGTCTAGATGTTACTAGTTTAAAAAAAAATAGCAAACGAACAAAACCAAAACTGCTTCACTAACATATGTCATTCTACGGTTGTAAATGTATTGTTTGTGGTTTGCATTCCAGCAAGCCTGTAAACAGAAGTTAACCTTGATAAATCAATTGAATAGGCAGGTGAAATGGACCATAATGAGCATTGATTACATGCTTACATTCTGTTTATAGTGATCCTTGATGTTTCTCTGTCCCATAAAGCTTATTTGTGGCCACAGTGCCAAGTCATGACTGAAACAAGAGTGTTCTATACAATGATTTCAGCGTGGTGTGATTACCTTTCAATAGCTTAAACCTATGTTTTTTCTTAACAGTGAAAAAGCTGTAACAGAGTTTGGCAACTCATGAACATTGCAGAAAGTGTATATCTATAAATACACATACAGAAGCAAACCCACTTCTACCAATTGAAGATACTTAAAAACAAATTTTGTAAACATTTGGCTGAAACATCAGCTTAGTAATTACCTGTTAAGTTATGTGGAATTTTAAGTGCTTTTTAATTCTGTTTTCAAAGTCTCTGTTGGCCTAATACAACTAATCTTTTATTCAGAAATGGTAATGGAGAAATTTTTTTTTTGTAGTTCAAGAGTTTCAATGGAATCAGGGGTCATATTGCATTTTTAGGGGGAAAAAATCAAATTATCATATTTACCGTATTTATCATGTTCTTAGTTTGGCAGCTGTTAAGAAGTCAGAATGAATATATAATTATATGTTTACAAGTATTTAACAATTCATGTATTCCTCAGATTTTCCAGATTGCATATGTTATTGTGAAAGCAGCTAACTCACCTCGACCTGGGAATTGGATATTAGAGCGCTCGCTGGATGGTGTAGACTATCAACCGTGGCAGTATTACGCTATCACAGACAGTGAGTGCCTGACACGCTACAACATTCATCCCCGTCCTGGAACTCCATCCTATATAAAAGATGATGAAGTCATATGCACTTCTTATTATTCAAAAATTCATCCTCTGGAGAACGGAGAGGTAAGATCTGATGTTGTTCCGTGAACCGTAACCTAGCAGAAAAAAACCTCCACCTTTGCTTAATTGGCAAATATCTACCTTGAGTAGACAAAGTGTTTTGGTATGCTTGAAAAATGGGGAGGTAGTCTAATTGCAATTTAAAACCCCCCTCATCTTATGTGGTTCTGTATTAATGCATACAAGAAACTCTCTGGTAAGCATATTCTACAAAGCAAACAAAGAGGTAGAAGAGTCATTAGGCAGAAGTAGGCACTAGTACTTCCAGACAACTTGAACAGCTTGAAATATGTTCCTGTGTCACTTGGGAGCAAAGGTGAGAACACCGGGAAAAATCATGGACTCAGTGAAGTTGTTAAAAGACTTTTCATTAGGTCGCATTTTCTGTCCCTGTGCGTAAGCTAGGATGTTAAATGGTAATGTTTTTACTCAGGGTTTAATTTATTGCATTTAAGAGCTTGTAACTGACCCTTTGCCCTTGCATATACCTGATCATTCTTCTCCTGTCAGAGACCTCTGCTATTTCATCGTGAGTCCAGGCACATGAATCATGGACCAGTCATTTGTTTTAACTGAGGACATAAAAAAGATGTGGTGAGAATGAGGATCTGTAGTTGAAAGAACAAGGCAAATGTAACAACGGTAGCTGAAAATACAGTGTTTTCACCCACTTAAAGAGAGGGAAAGCCATATATACCAACTTCCAACAGCTGTGTATTTTTTTTTTACAGATTTTTTTACAGATTTTTTTACTTGCTTTGCACACAACTTGATAATTCAAGGAAATGATGTGACTTGAATGAGCATTACCTCTGAAAATATTTATTTATTTATTTATAGATTCTTTGATGTCTAATAACGGTCTGTGAAATCTTAACCTCAATATTTATCCTTCTGTTAAGTTTTTCTGTTCCAGTTTTAAATGACTTACCTCCATATAAAGAGGTACAAACTTACTCTCTTTTGTTCTTCTACATGCAAAGCAATGTTCACATACAAAATTAATACTATTACTTTTGAGTACTGGATGTAGGTATGTGTAGTTTATTCACATTCACAGGAAATTTTCAATACCAGCTGCAAAAATAGAAAACTACAGCTTTCACTGTAAATAACCTGCTGATACACTTTACAAAGATGTAAGGTTGGATCTAAAGGAGTCTTTTGAGTTATAGTAAATCAGTTACACGTCTAGGAGGAATCATCACAAATACTTTGTTGTTGTATCATTTGTTGTTGTATCATTTGAGTGGGTATTTGTTCTTGTAAAATGTAGCAGAAGGAGATAAGGAAAGGAGACCTGGATGAGGGGGTAGAATGAACCCTCAGCAAGTTCGCTGATGATTCAAAACTAGGAGGGGTGGCTGATACACAGACAGGCTGTGCTGCCATCCAGTGAGTTCTGGACAGACTGGAGAGCTGGGCAAAGGGGAACTTCATGAAGTTCAATAACAACAAGCATAGAGTCCTGCATCTGGGGAGGAATAACACCAGGCACCAGTACAGATTAGGGTTGTCTTGCTGGAAAGCAGCCCCGTGGAAAAAGACCTTGGAGTCCTAGTGGACAGTAAGTTTTCCATGGGACAACAATGTGCCCTTGTGGCCAAGAGGGCAAATGGGATTCTGGGGTGCCTTAAGAAAAGTGTGTCCAGCAGGTCTAGGGAGGTTCTCCTTCTCCCTCTGCTCTGCCCTGGTGAGACCACACCTGGAATACTGTGTCCAGTTTTGGGCTCCCCAATTCAAGAGAGACAGGGACCTACTGGAGAGAGTCTAACGGAGAGATATGAGGATGACCAAGGGACTCGAACATCTCTCCTATGAAGAGAGACTGAGAGAACTGGAGCTGTTCAGCCTCAAAATGAGATGGCTGAGAGGGCTCCTTATGAACGTATATAAATATCTGAGGGGTGGGTGTCAAGGGGAAGGGAACAGTCTCTTTTCCATGGTGCCCAGTAATAGAACGAGGAATAATGGGTTTAAGTTAGAACATAGGAAGTTCCACCTCAACATGAGGAAAAACTTCTTTACTGTGAGGGTGACAGAGCACTGGCACAGGCTGCCCAGGGAGGTTGTGGAGTCTCCTTCTCTGGAGACTTTCAAAACCCGCCTGGACGCGTTCCTTTGTGGCTGCCCTAGGGGATCCTGCTCTGGCAGAGGGGTTGGACTAGATGATCTCTAGAGGTCCCTTCCAACCCTGAACATTCTGTGATTCTATGAGATAAAGTGATATTCAAAGAAATAGTGTGTACGTATGTGCTATGTTTTCAAAATGCTTCCAACTAGATGCTTTTTGAGGGGTGAACACAATGTGAATTAACAGTTTATCACTTGCAATGAAATTTTGTACATTTTCTTTGGGAGAACATGTGTGCACTGAAAGTATAACACCAAAGTAATTATTCCAATAATTAATTTAATCTACATTGTTCAATTTCTTTGATTATCTGGTTCTGTTGCAGACAGATATTGATTCCAGTAGTCTGCTCTCCTCTTGGTTGAAACAATCCCTCCTTGTGTTCTTCATCGGCTGGGTTAAACAGCGCAGAGCTCTTACTCAGCATGCTGGAATATATCTGTGACTGAAACTTAAGACCTACTGAATTGAGTGGAACTTAATTCTAATCCTAAGTGTGCAATAATAATTTTTAACTGGGCCTGATGTGCAGTAATTGCTATTCTGTCGTGAACCTAGTAAAGAGCAGCAGCTGATAAACAGTTTCTTTAGGTGGGAAGAAAATTGAAGGGAGGAGTGCATCAGTTCCATTCCGCTTGGAAAAGGGGAATTATTAGACACAGGTATACTTTATGAAAGGCATATGATTTAAGCCACACTAAATTAATCTTACATCACACAGGTAGTTATTAATCTGAGATACGACCCTAATAGAGAGAGACCACCTTGAAATGAAAAGCCTAAAGCTTAACTTTTATAGCAATTGGAAGAGTACCGTTCCATATGAATTATTCAGCCTACATTTTGAACAATATCCTTTTCATAAGTAGACCAACAGCTTCATCTCTCTGAGTAGCTATAGACTGTGTTATGAAATATCTAGAATTAACACAGAATTAACCCAGGTTAATTGTTTTTCATGTTTCATCAAACACAGAACACGAAAAATAATACAATATATGCTCATATCAGATTTAAATATATTTGTGCTATTTGCTCCTGGAAAGACCTGACTCCTGCTCTTTCAATGGAATTACATCTGCATACCATTTATTTTTGTTCCAGGGTAGGACTTTTGTTTTATGTAACAGATATTACAAATATTTTCCAAGACTGACAGAGTTACAAAAAATGTATCAAGTACCTTTCCTTTGCTTCCAATCCTGTGAGCTATTTGGGCACACCATTCTGGTGTACAGTCAGGAAACCTGAGGAAGTACCGAAGGAGCATAGGAGGGCAAGCCAGTTCCAAAGCCAAAGCTACATCTGCAGCAGTGTCTTAAGTTAAAGCTTGTCATCTTAAATACCCCCATAATATGGTCTTTTCATATATACTTTCTATGATCATTTTAGTCAGTGACTCGATTGATTAGAGTATTTCCAGAAATCTCAATTCCAAGCAAAATATTTTTGGCATTTAGTAGTATCCTTGTTTGCACCAGCAATATTCTCTTGGCCAGTCTCAGAATTAAAACCAAAACGAATTAGAACAACAATAACAAAAAGGCAGCAAACAAACAAAAACCTCATGTGACTTCTTTTCAGGTCAGTGTAACTAGCATGAGTTTAAGCTCACTCAGTCAAATGTCACACAATCTGCAGACCAAGCATTACTTACATAAAATAATTTTACTGAATGTTTTCATGAATTAATGGAAAATTGCACGGCTGCTGTTGAATGAATAAAATGAGAAATTCTGAAATAAGGAAATTTCTCTGAAAGTGCAGGCTTGAAAGAAAGCTTGTTAACATTCAATATGTTAACAATATGGTATGTCACACATACCCTACTGTCTGAGTGACACCTGAAAAAATCATAGGGAGACCAGAGTGTCTCTATCATGCTGTCATAGGTAGATTTTTAGCACTTATGGGCCTGATATGCCATCAAAAAATGCTAAAGCTTTGCAAAATAGTATTTCAGAAAGAAGACCCAACTTACACTGCCTCAGTGTCCCGAAGCCAGAATGAAAACTGAAAGAGATCGATTATCTTTTAGTGAACTGATAATTCTTGCTGTAGTCATAATGTTTTTTGACACTGAGAAAGAATTGTTCTTGTAAGGGTTAATAACTGGCAGGATGAAGCTGCTATTTTCAGGTAAAAAGGAATGTCCATTTTGTCATTTTTTTGTCTTTACTTATAAAAACTGTATCAGAATGGTATTTCTGTTTTTCTTTATTTCCTCAGATGATTACTAGGTTGAGAACTAAAAAATTAGTGGGTTACCATAGTGATCTTTGTATCACTTCCCTGACACAGGAGCCTCTGTCTAGTTTGTACCTTTTTTACTGAAATATTTCTTCTTCTGCTAGACTACAGTTTGTGTCACATCTTTACCTTGATGACTAGGTATATGGACATTAACTTTCAATGTCATAATTTTTCTGTTTGGTGCATGAAGATTTTTTCTAGTAAGTGCTTGTCTGAACTAGCATGTGTAGTACTTGTATTTTGATGCATGGGAATCTTCCCTCTTGCTTGCAGTTGTTTCAAAGCTGGACCCTCTGAAGACTTCAAGTGCACCAGCAGATCTGTATAACATGTTAGGAAAATGTATAACTTTTCATAGAAAATGTCACACTTTACTTGACCTGTAATTTGATAGGAAATAAAATAGGAGGCTGCACTTCCAAAAAGCATTCTTCAAACATGCATAGACCTGGAGTGTTCTGTATAGGCTAGGAGCAGGTATTTAGGAACAAATAATTGTTGTTTCTTTACTAGAAAGTAATTCTTTGTGTAAGCAAAAATTGAAAGTCAAATCCAGTGAAGACGGTGGAAGAACGGTTTCATTAATCTGATTGGAAAGCATTTGCTTTTACTGAGAAGTCAGGAAGCAAAAAAATTCATATTCTAGGAAACATTGAGTTTCTCTCAACAGAGCAAGGCATTCTGAAAGTATAAATAACAAGAGGAAGGGTGTGAATTTAATTCCCACCTTATTAAATCTTAATTGGAATAGGCAATTGACTCTCTGCTCGTATTACTGTCTTCACATACGGAGGTTCTAAGAGAAAGTTGTTTTTCAAAGATTATAGTTGCTGTTGTTGTGTGGAAGGTATGTAAACTTACTATGAGAAATCCCTCTCTGTGGGCAGAATCTGTCTTCAGAGGATGCTGCCTCTAAAGATACTTCTGCAGTTGGGTAGGGCTTAGGTTACACAGAGGTTACAAATGCTGAGCATTACTTTTCAGTTGGCAGGCAGATTTAACGTGAAAAGGAGGAATTAAGAGAGCAGAAGGTGAAGTGGCTAAAGATAAAGAATACTTTTCCTTCAAAAGTGTGTATCTAAGCATGTGGGTGTAGCCAATGGAAAAATCTTTTGGCAGGACACAGAGATAACCCTGGTCTCTTTTTCAGTACCAATTACCCTTTGCCAGAATTATCAGAGGCAAGGCGTTCTGAAGTTCTTGCTCAGGGTATCATCGCTGTCTAGTTTCTACTTCCTAGTTATTGCATAATTCCTGCACTTGCTCTTAACTGTATTGCAGAGATTAGATGAGCAGATAGCAATGTTGAAACCCTTCCTAGACGTTTTTGACTCCTACCCAAGACATTTCATAAAAGCTTGCTTCCTAAAATTCGTTTCCTAAAAACCTGCTTCCAACTTGCTATTTTGGATAGCTGCTGAGCATTGTTGCGTATTAGAATCTCTTGGAAAAAATAATGGCATCTTTTAAAACATGGATAGCCTAGCCCGAAATTCTGTAGTGCTTCTGACTGGCTTCAGGTGTTAAAATTCCCACTTAGTTTCCCTTCTCTCGATAATCTCTTAATATTTTTTCTCCTCTTTGTGATGTCTACCTGCCAGATGGCGTGTACTTCCTATCTAATTTTTTTGTTTAAAATAATTTTTTCTTCAAATTTAGTTCTTCGTCTTACGTAATTCCAAGAGGTTAACTTTTCTCTCCTTTCCTAC
Organism: Trogon surrucura; assembly: GCA_020746105.1. Lineage (NCBI taxonomy): Eukaryota > Metazoa > Chordata > Aves > Trogoniformes > Trogonidae > Trogon > Trogon surrucura. The sequence continues at coordinate 61,717,518 of CM036618.1, forward strand.
AATTTTTAAAGGACTAAGATACCAAAGCAGTGAATGAAGTGCAGGTATTATGAATAGACAAATATGAATATTTTGTGCTGGCTAAACCATTTGAATGGACCGTGCTATACCTCACACACCTGTATCAATATCATTAGTGTGATTCTACTGCCAGAGTGATGCCAGGTATTAAACTGAACTTCTGTATGTCTTCTCTATTTCTTCTATTTCTTCTGAAAGCATATGGTGCTCATATAGTATTTGTGCAGGTCTTCACAAGAGTTTGTTAAGATTTCCGCAGCATAAAAGCTTAACCTTGTTCTGTCTAAGCATTCAGCTGAGAGAAAGGTCATGTTCTTGCAGTGGGAGATCATCTTACCAAATTTCTTGAGGGGCAATATCAGACATTGATTCCTGAGAATTACAATAATATTTTTAAGTTGATAGTTCATTCTGCGATTTGATGGTATAGCAGAAAAGAGTGGATATAAAATGTATAATGTACTTCTGAATTATGCACTGAAGAGGAACCAACTATGGAAAACTTCATTTAAGTAGTGTAGCAGTCTCCTATTATTCTAAAAATGAGAGGAAGAATGTTTACCGGTACATCTGTGTGGGCCAAGTTGGAATGAAAGTTTCTTTTCTTTAGTTAGTCAGACAGTCCAGTTTTCTCTCTTGGCCTGTCTTCTATCCCTGAACGGGAACTTATGTCATAATTTCTACCATTTCTGGAAAAAAAAGAAGAGCTGATTAATCATATGAATCATAAGACTTAAAAAGTAATAACGTGGCGATACACAGTGTACAAACTATACAGGCCAGTCTTGCACTTTGAAGAATCAAATTGTTTAGATGATTTACCTTTTTTCCTTAGCATCCGTCATTTATTGGTCACAATGCTTACTAAAAAGAGATGAGTGTAGCACCTGTTTATATATATATATCTATGGCACATTTTCCAAATCATAAAGGGTAGGATTCATGCCTGTAAATGTATTTTATAACTCAACATACTCTTTTAGTGTTGCGAGGGGAAATGGTAAATCTGTCTTGGTATTTACTTGTAATGACCCAAACGTGTCTTCTTATTGGGTCTGATAGCTGATTTTCAGACAGTAGTAGATTTCATTCTGGCAGCAAACCAAGGACATGGGGTACTTGGTAACTTGCTGAGTTTTTTTCTCTTCTGCTTGATTCGGGGAACTGACGATCCCCAGTGGATGTTTTGTTTAGGAGTGAGGGAACTGATACTTGAAAACCTTATCCATACAACTGAAATACTTAGTAGAAATTTTTTTTTTTAAATTAAATACTACTTGTAAGCACTTTCTGGTAAGAGGTAAAACCACAAACATTTTTTCACTTTGGCTATCTACTGCATTTTATGTAGGATTACTTTTCAAGATGAGAAAATTATAACAACTTTCCAAGGGGTTTTGCATTTTTTGGTAATTTTTTTGAATAGTTGTTAACTGTCATGGATAATTACTGAGAGGAAGAATGGCTTAATTCTTATTCTTAATGAGTCTGGTGGCCAAAGTCTTAGAAAGGCAGACCTGGTAAGGATGATAATCAGCTGAGAGATGAGAAAAGAAAAGCAGTAAAGGTTATAAGGTAATTTAAAACCAGGGGCTGGGAGAAGTCTGGTGAGTGCCTAGTCCAAGATGAAACATTCTTTAATGTTTAATAAAAATCTGTATTGTCAAAAATGATTTTTTAAAAAAAGATAGAATTTGTTAAAATCCGGGTGGACTACACGGAGGAGTAATTTTGATCAACAAAATTTCGCTGAAGGAGGAACATACAATTAGGTCAGCCTGAGGCCAAATGTAGATATGCTTTCATGGCAGTGCAAAGAAATTTAATGTAAAAAAATATCAAAACCAAACAGCAGAGTTTAACGGAAGTTTTCAGTTTAAATTCTGTCACAGAAAGTCAGTAGAAGGAAAATTAGTTGAGGCAACACTGTAATACCAATGAACAAATTGTTTGATTGAGGTCTAAGCTCTAGAACGCATGAATGAAGAAACCATAGAGCCAGGACGGGTAAGTAGACAAATTCTACCAGCAAACAACACTGTGTTAGGACTGCAATACTGCTTCAGCAAGGTGATGAAACAAACTGAGGATCCTGTGAAGGCAAAAATGAAGGTAAAAATAAATACCAGAGTGAAAAAGTAAACTGTTGTTAGCTTACTATAGGCTGGCTAACTGTCGTGATGAAGTAGAAGCTAGTTTTCTTCCAAGAATGTTCTTCTAAGAAGCAGTCTAACTGCAGAATTTAGAATAAGGGAAGCCACTCAGAATGTTGTGAGAAGAGTTCAAGACAGCTTAGTTCAAAATACTCTTTTTAAAGTCTGTTCTATAAAATGGCAATATTATTTTCACTATTTGATATGCTCTTAAGAAAATTTGGAGACAGTCAAAAAGATGAAGTGATCTCTAAAGGTGGAAATATATTTTTATATGCTTTCTTCTTAGATATGTAGGAGCTTATGCATGCTACTTACGAAAGAGAATTAGTCTTAGAGTATCCAAAAAGGTAACAGGATAAAAGACCTGAGTACACAATAGACATTAGAAACCAGTAGATGTCATAAAGAAATCTTGTCCTTGCAACAAAAGGAAAGTAGGAATTTTACAAATCAACATAAAATCTCAGTAAGGCAAAAGAAAGAGCAAGAACCAAAATACTGCCCTTCTATACCAAGAAAATTACTGTGCTGAAGGCCTAAAAAACAATTTGAGAAGCTTTTTCAAGCACATCACAATAATAAATCTCATAGGCAACTGAGATATAATAAGAGTGCCAAGGACAGTAAGGCCATAGCAGGTGAATTCTGCGGCTTGAGCTCCCTGCAGAAGGACGTACAGAAGTAGCCACAGTAGATCTTTTCTTTGTTTTAGAGGAAGTTGGGGGAATGTCTGAAGGAAGAGCAATTTTAAAAGAAGTCTGGCAGGTTTTATTGCTGAGCACAGTGTTGTATGTTATGGGATACCGCTTTGGGCAGTTGGGGTTAGCTGTGTTCCCCCCAGCCTCTTGTGCTCCCCCAGCCTCCTCACTGTTGGGGGGCAGCATGAGAGGCAGAACAGGTCATGACTCCATGTGAGCACTGGTCAGCAGTAGCTAAAATATCCCTCTGTTATCAACATTGTTTCATCACAGATCCAAAACATAGCCATGCAAGATACAATGAAGTCTATTAACTCTATCCCAACCAAAACAAGCACACGACTTTACGTGTGATTTTATTTTCCATCATATATCACAAATGAGATCTGAAAAACCCGAACAATTGAGAGATTGACAAAACTCTGCCGAGTTTACTTTTTGTCACCAAAGTAAACAGTAATATTTTGTAACTTCACAATAATTAATGATAGGAGCAAAAAGTTCATTTCATGCACGTAATTCTTTAATCTCCTGTGTTTACAGAAGATTTATGATACCATTCCTGGCCCGAGTTGTTCATTCTGTGCTACTTAGAAATGGATTTTTTTCCTTACTCTGCTTTTATTAGCCCCTGTAAAATACCTCAAGTCTGAAAAGATCAGATTCAGAGTGGGAGAGGGATCAAAGTTTCGTGTATTCTACAGCCAAGTGTCCTATTTATTCTTTCTTTTTAAAACATCATCAATGGTTTTAAAGGCACTGAATGTTTACCATTCAAAGGGATCCCATCTGGTTTTCAAAAGCATTCATCAGTGCATCATACAAATGATACGGCAGGTTTTGCTAGAACTTAGACTTCAACACTGCAGAGTGACTGTAATGGGCTTTTCCACCTATGGGTCTGCAGTGCAAAAAAAATCTCAAAAAGTTTTGTTGAAATTTCTCCAGTTCAAATAGCTTCAGAGTTGTGGTTCAAAACAAGAATGCTGCAGTAATGTAAAGCATATTGCTGCAATTATTTAATGATAACATTCGGGAACAGATGTACTTGTTTACTGTTTGAACAGCTTAAATCTTCACATTCTCCCACTTCTACATCAGCGGTTGTGTTTGGCAGCCCTTAGCAACTGCTTACAGCTGGATGAATTCCTGTGGCTTTTCTTTCTACTGGTCACCATTCTATTCTGGCAGTAATTTGTCTGTAGTTCCACAGTGCACTCCACGGCACATCCCATTCAGGAAAAAAATCTAATGCAAAGTGCCTTGGGTTTTTAGGACAATCATATAACAAATATGGTAAATCATAATATCTTAATAGGAAAGGAGGGGGTGGGGTTTTTGTTTGTTTGATTGTGTTTTTTTAATGTTGTTTGATTTGGTGTGGTTAAAAACCATGTAGGTAAATATGGGGATCAGAATGCTTTTTGTTATAAGCTGCAAGAAAACCTAACTTTCCTGTTTTACTCATTCCTTTGAAGTTGCTTGTCCCATTCATGATCATTGTCCAAAAAGAAGTGTGCTACTTTCAAAAGCAGTAATGAAAAGTACCCTTTTAAGATAATGTGCCGTGTCACCTCAGTGCTTTTTAAAAAAATGGCATAATTTAGATTTTTATATTGTGCATTTTGAGTACAAGTGAAAAATGTGTTTGACAGCCCAGTATATTTCATCCTTTAAGCAGACAGGTGGTAGAGTTTAACTCAGTAATGCCAGCATGTTTCACTTCTGCTTGATCAGAACCCAGACTAACGTAATTTTCAGAATTGCTTTGCACCTACAGTTGCCATTGGCATCAGCCATTGAGTTCCTGTGGTTTCTTTTCGTACTTAATGTGCTAGCTTAAGGCAGCAGCTGGTTGACAAAATGTAAACTGGAACAACGGTGGTCGTACATGTTTTCAGACATCAGAGGTTAGATCGCTGTTGTGTACAGTGAAATTTAAAACAGCTGTCATTTGATGATTTAAATTGGTAAGACACCTGTGGTATTATGAGTTGGAACCAATAACACATTGCCAATCATTTGCTTGTAGATAACTCTTAGAAACACTGTTTCAGTGTGTTTCATCTTTGAGAATGTTCCTGTAATAGCCAAGCCTTTAAATTTTTCTCAAGATATCTTGTTAGTTATTACTAATCACAAAATACCTTTTTACTGTATCAAGAGTGTGATGGCATAACTAGATGGATAGACGAGGGGAGGGCAATGGATGTGATCTACCTCGACTTCAGCAAGGCTTTCAACACTGTCTCCCATCACATCCTCACAGCCAAGCTTAAAAAGATGACTGGGCAGTGAGATGGATTGGCAACTAACTGGGTAAAGGACAGGGTTCAGAGAGGTGTGGTCAGCGAGGCAGAGTATAGTTGAGGGTGTCCTGCAGGGGTCAGTACTGGGTCCAGCCCTATTCACTATATTCATCAACAATCTGAACGAAGGGATGGAGTGTACCCTCAGCAAGTTTGCCAGTGATGCAAAACTGGGAGGAGTGGCCGACACGCCAGAAGGCTGCGCTGCCATCCAGCATGACCTGGACAGGCTGGACAGTTGGGCGGAAAGAAACGTTATGAAATTCAACATGGGCAAGTGTAAAGTACTGCATCTGGGGAAGAGCAACCCCATGTGTCAGTATAGGCTGGGGGCAGACCTGCTGGAAAGCAGCTCTGAGGAGAAGGACCTGGGAGTCCTGGTGGACAATAGGCCGACCATGTGCCCTTGTGGCCAAGAAGACCAATGGCATCCTGGAGTGCATTAAAAAGTGTGGCAAGCATGTTGAGGGAGGTTACCTTCCCCCTCTGCTCTGCCCTGGTGAAGCCTCACCTGGAGTACTGTGTCCAGTTCTGGGCTCCCCAGTTCAAGAAGAACAGGGAGCTACTGGAGAGAGTCCAGCACAGGGCAACTAGGATGATTAAGGGAGTGGAGCATCTCCCAAATGAGGAAAGGCTGAGACAGCTGGGACGGCTTAGCCTGAGGAGGCTGAGGGAGATCTCGTCAATACTTATAAATATCTAAAGGGTGTGTGTGAGGAATAAGGGGCCAGACTCTTCTCAGTGGTGTCCAGTAACAGGACAAGAGGCAATGGTCACAGACTGGAAGACAGGAGGTTCAACCTAAACATAAGGAAGTACTTTGCTGTGAGGGCAACAGCATTGGAACAGGCTGCCCAGGGATGTTGTGGAGTCTCCGTCTCTGGAGACTTTTAAAACCTGCCTAGATGTTTTCCTGTGTGATCTACTCTGTGTGATCTTGCCCTGGCAGGGGGGCTGGGCTTCAGAGGTCCCTTCCAACCCATACCATTCTGTCATTCTGTGAAGAGATGGAGTTGCATTTGAGGACACCCAGCAGGACACAATCATCGCTGTATCAAAGTACAGTATTCCAGGCCTCAGATCTTGTCTGAATTCCTTTATAGTCTGCAATATGCATAACTTATTGTTGAAATTACAGCAGGATGTAGGGTTTCCGCTTAGTTAAGACCATAACAAAAAGAAAATAAAGACTTAAAATGACAAATGTGCTTTAAAGGTAATCAAATTCCTTATTATTCTGTGATTTATTAATAACTATTGCTCTGATAATGAGTAGCCTGTTTAAAAGTACGCAAGATGATGTCTTTGACAAATTGTTTCTTGTCCAAAAATGTTGAGCATGAGAATTACAGGAACCATAGAAAAGCAGTGGCTAGAATAAGCGATTTAAGTTTCAGGTGAAATTGGAAAGAAGAAAATTACAAAAGCAAGTTAATCAGAAGTGAACAGATGAAGCATTATTTAGCTTAAGCTGTAGGGTGTAGTTGTCAATGACACAATAGTATTTGCTAAACAGTTCGTTAAGCTGACATTTGCCTGTATTCTTAGGGGGAACGAGTTAGTTGAGATAGAGTTTGACATGTATAGCCCTTGACATTTTAATGCAAGTTTAAGCACTGCATTTCGAACAGTTCATGTACTCATTAGCAAGGCACAGAAGGGAGCTGTACTTTCACTTACTAAACCATTAATTTATTAAGATACTGAGATTTTTATTAGAAATACAGCAAATTGTGCCAAATGCACTATTTTTTATATGCAACTATCATATGTATTTAGGGATGCTGAGTTCTGGCATATGCTTCCATCTACTATTCTAGTTTTGCAACCAACGTCAAGGATAGGTTAGGGCTTGCACTAAGAAAACTCACAGAATTTTTGTCTCTAGGGATTAAGTATAAGATGCCAAGAGATTAATTAATCAACAGTAATTTTACATCTACTGCAAATGAGCTATTTGCTACAGATAATTATAGTTGGTATCGAGTAGGAGAATCATGAGAGCTACTGAATCATCTGTGGAAAAACTGATGTTCAGCATTGTCCATCTTCATATTCATGTGCTTGCATAACTTCAGAATTGTAAATCATGGGGTACCTTTCTTGTTAAATCATTTTAAGACTGACATATCTGTCTTCTCTACTGCTGATTAGCAAGTAGATAGTCTTTTTTTGCAGGGCAGAACCTTTTCTCTCCTTCATGCTGTTGTCTGAGCTTAAATTTTAATAAGAAATTGACCTTTCTTGACAATATTTTAGGTTCAGACCACTGCCTGACGTGGAACATCAGGCTTGAAGCTCACAGTCTTGGTACGTCTGAGATAGACTACTGAGTACTTGAACAGTATGAGTTCTTTACCTCAACTAGCCAAAAAAAATATTGTAGAGATGTTCCTGCTCCATCTTTGTGACAAATTACAATAACTAACCTTCACTTTTTATGAAAGAATTAAATCTTCCAATTTATCTGTCATTCAGTATATAGATATGCATCAGTGAAAAGCATACTTGTTAGTGATGCTGTTTTCTTGAAGGAAAGTGAACATAAAAACTGCATAGGACATAGCCAAACAGCTGGGGTTTTTTATATCCTACAAACAGCTTGAGATTGACTACACTCAGATTGTTTGGCAAAGTAACTAACTTCAAAACCAAAGCTCTAAGTAGAAAAATACACTGCTTGGATTCATAGATGGATATTTTAAATTTGAATGAGAAAATTGTGTGTACTTAAAATTCCTGAAAACTTTGTTGAAGTGCGGTTTTTTAAGTATCTTAGCAGTCAATAATGTACTTTTGTGCAAAGCGACAGAATTTTTACTGTTGCATGAAGTAAAACAGCAGAGGCAGCTGACATGCTGCATGTTTGTATGTCAGTTCATGCAAAATGTGCACAGAAGGAGGGGTAGAGAGGGTGATTCTGTGACCAGCAATGGTAGTGAGGCACATCTGAGGACAGTCCCCAGCACTGACTGGAGCAAATGACTGGAGCAACTACCCCAGTACAGGAGACCCCTTCCAGGCTGAGAGAGGATGCAGATCTTCATCTGCGATGCTGCAAGAACTGTCAGGCACCTCTTGCTGAGGCTGAAGCCAAAACAAATGGTGTCCTTGCCTGCAGAATGTTTGATCTGGCTGGGGATTTGTGTCACCAAGTAAAGGAACTTCAGGAGGGTATCAGCAGACTGTGTGACATCAGAGGTGACAGGAAAGAGATTAATTAGCTTTTCCCTGGGACTCTGCAGACTGAGCCACAACTGGACTAAAATAGAGGCAGGCAGGCAGAGTCTTTACCTGTTGATTCAGAAATGGAAACTCCTGTGATGGTGAAGACTACAAACTGGTGACTTCTGACACCAGGTGAGAGGCTCCTTCTCTGCCTGCAGGTGGGCAGCTAGAGAATAGTTCAGTGCCTCATAACAAATAATGGGCTGGGACTTCTGCTCAACAAGACATGAACCAGCCGTTCCTAAATCACCCAGGAGTATCAGGAGGAAACAGTGAGTGGCAGCAGCAACATACACCAAGTTGAACATAACAGAGTAATGTGCCCTTGCAGCAAATAAAGCCAATGGTATCCTGAGATGCATTAGTTAAGGTGTCACCAGCAGGTTGAAGGAGATGATCCTTCCCCATCTGATTAGCAGTGATGAGAGCACACCTGGTCAGCTGTACCTAGTTCTGGACTTCTCAGTAGAAGAGAGACATGGACATTTTGGAGCAAGTCCAGGAAATGGCTGGGAAGATGATTAAGGACTTGGAGCCTGTGTCCTGTAAGTTGAGGCTGAGAGGGCTGGGATTGCTTAACCTTGGGAAGAGAAGTCTCAGGGAGATCTTAACAAAGCGTACAGATATGTGGTGGGGTGTGGGATGATACTTTTCCATGTTCTGAAGACCCATTACAAGTGCAGTCTAAGTAAGTCCATGTTCATCAGTATATGAGTATATGCTAAAAATGGTACAAAGTTTCTTAGACTACATCTGTCACTTCTCAGTGGCAGAAATCCAATGAAATGTGTTGTGAAATTCTGGTCATAGGGCTGGATGGTCTGATGGTCATCTGGCTGGAGCACATTGCAAGCCCAGGTATTGTCCCAATATCTGCGAAATTTTCCATACTGACCAGGCGAGACAGATTACTTACTCTGCTAATTAATACCAATCTACCCTTAGATGGTGTTGGAGAGGTGACACAATAGGTGTGTGACAAACAAGAAGTTGTTTAGGAATGTCTGAGTTGGCTTGTGGAAGAGAAGCCCTATGGATTTAAGAATAACATAAAATAAGAAAGTCGGCAGAAACAAAGTGGTGTATGAGATTTCTATGAAATAAAATTCAGCACTGAAAATTAGGACAGAGTAGGCTTTATGTTGTATCAGCAACTGCCCAGGCAGAACTGTGGAAGTGAGTGAGTCTTGCCAAAGGAAGGCTGAGAGTATAACGTCAGCCTTCTGTAACCCTTTGGCAGACTGTGTAGGTGTCAGAATAGAATGTAGTGTCAAAGAGTGTTTTTAAACACCTTGATGTTCTTGATGCAGCTGGTAAAGGAACCCATGAGTTACTCAAGGCACAGTGCAAAGTTCCTTGTCCGGAGTGTTAACTGCTGAAAAATTGTTATGTGAAAATAACCTGGAAATACTTAAAATGCAATATCCAAGGGGAATGAAGTTTTGTCAAAGTACAATTTAAAAATAGAAAAAATGGTCAAACAGCTCAAAAAACTTCAGAGAGCCTGGAGTTCATTTAAAGATAACATTACACACACAGACACATGCTGTGTTTAAGAATGGTTCCCAAAATCCTGCAAAGTTTTTGAAACATATTTGAAAGATATTAAAAGTAAACTAGCAAAATTTATGAATGGAAGTCATGTCTTTTCCTCCAAATGAGAAGAAGAGGTAGATTAGATATAAGGAAGAATTTGTTCACCATGAGAGTGGTGAAGCACTGGAACAGGTTGCCCAAGGAGGTCATAGCTTCCCCATGCCTGGAGGTGCTCAAGGCCAGGTTGGATGGGGCTTTGAGCAACCTGGTCCAGTGGGAGAGAGGTGTCCCTGCCAACAGCAAGGGGATTGGAACTAGATGTTCTTCAAGGTCACTTCCAACCTTAACCATTCTATGATTCTATGGTTCTGTGATTCTATGAAAATAAGCTCCAGCAAATAAAATGTTAAACTGCAACAAAGATACAGAAAAGATTCTGAGTGACTGAATATGAAGTTAAAGTAACACTTTCTTCAAACACATCAGATTTGAGAAGACTGCCAGAGAATTGTTGGGCTGAGAGATGATCAAAGAGCGTTCAAGAAAGATAAGGTCATCGCTGAAAAACTAAATTAATGATTTGAATCAGTTTTTGTTATAGAGACTGTCAGGAGGGTTTCTGCACTGGAAACATTATTTACAAGAGAGGAGTTGCAGAAGCAGTTGCAAACTAGGTTGTTAACTGAAGAGGCACAGAAATAATTGATAAATTGGATAGTGAAAACGAACTAAAGGCTGAAATAGGTGAATTACAACAGTTATTATTTAACCCCTCACTTACAGATATTGTCAGTAACTGGAGAGTGTGGAGTATCAAATGAAACACCAGGTTTTTAGAATCATTCTTTAGGAATCCAAGGTAACTACAAATCTGGAAGCCTGATATCTGTGCCAGACTAATTATTAGCAAAGAAATGTAATGAAGGGTAGAGCTAGTAGAAAGATATATTTCTTTGTTGCAATTTAAGAACTAGGAAGTATTAAGTGAATTTAGCAGGAAGCAGGCTTAAAACAGGCAAAAGAAGGATCTTTTTCTCTATGACATGTAAATGAGGTAAGAAAATCGTTATTATATGATGGGTGTAGATTTTAAAAGGTGACCTGGGTTCCAGGTGAGACTGAATAAGTTCGTGGAAATCCTTTCAGGCTTGCCAAATGTATAGAAATTACCTATAGCTCAGGAAATGCCTGAGGAAGTGTTATGTGTGCTTGCCTTCATCTTGTTGTTAGCGTGCCATTTTGGCTACTGTATGAGGCAGGCTACCTTGGTCGATAGGTCTGTTCGTTCTGACATGGTCCAGACATCTAATGTACTGAGATATCTTTAGTGGTGTATATGTTGTTCAGCATATTTGTGAGCAATCTGTAAAATCAGAAAATGGTGCAATAGCAGCATTTGTTGGTAATGCAAAATTTAAGATAATTTGTTCTACTCGTAACTTATGATACTAAATGAAAAATGCTATATGAAAATTAGTATTGCCAAAATTAAAGTAATACATTTAAGAAAAAAAAATGTATGAGTGCTGATGGGCTAGTGGTAGACTAAATTCTCTTCAGAATAGAGAACTTGTAGCATTCTCGACAGTTCTCTAAAAAAATTGATTTAACATCATGCTGAAGTTCAAGAATGAAAAGATGTTGACCACTCAGAGTTTCCTTAGATGAAAAAAATGGAACAGTGTCACTGAAATAATTCGTGATCCGAGTTCCACGTTTAAAATAATAATTAAAAAACAACAACAAAAAAATCCAAAACCACAACCACCCTGCCAGGACCAGTTATTTTTGTTGTTTTTTTTAAAAGAAACAAATTTCCTCCCTTTGGGACAAATGTCTGTAGTAACAAAAAACATAATGGTGGAAAAAAGAGAGTAGAGTAATAATAGAGAAAAGGGCAACTGGTAGACATTAAATGCTATGACTCAGATTCACTCTGTAGCTCAAGAAGCATTTATACTGTTCAGTCAGAAGAAGTGATGATATTGTATGAAGGGGTCACTCTCTAAATGCCCTGTTTCTTTTATTCCTTCCTAATAATTTTTTTCTGACCTCTGTTGGAGAAAGGGCATTGAATTAAGTAGATCTTTGGTCTTACAAAAAGGCTTTTTTTTTTTTTTTTTTTTCATTTAACTAGGGTATGCATTTTTTTAATAACTGGTAGAAGTTTTAGTTCCAGACCAAGTACAGAAGATAGATAACTTGGTAGCTAAACTAGCTTGAATATATGCTACAAGATCCAATCCTGTTCAACATCTTCATTAATGATCTGGATGATAAGGCAGAGGGTGCCCTCAGCAAATTTGCTGATGACACCAAACTATGCGAAGTAGCTGATAATGCCAGAAGATCATGTTACCATCCAGAGGAGCCTCTACAAATTGGAGAAATGGGCTGACAGGAGCCTGATGAAGTTTGACGACTTGGGAAGGAACAGTCACATTTACCAGCATATGCTGAGGGCCATCCAGCTGGAAAGCAGTGTGGCAGAAAAAGATTGAAGGGTCCCAGTGGACACCAAGTTGAACATGAACCAGCAATGTGCCCACGGGGCAAAGGTTAATGGTACCCTGGGCGACATTAGACAAAATATTGCCAGGAAGTCAAGGGAGGTGATCATTCCCCTGTGTTCAGCACTGGTGAGGTCATACCTGAAGTCCTAGGTCCAGTTCTGGTCTCTTCAGTACAAGAGAGACATGGACATATTGGAGCCACTCCACTGAAGAGCCACAAAGATGATTAAGGGACAGGAGCATTTATTCAATGAGGAAAAACTGAGAGAGCTGGGCGATGTCAGCCTAGGGGAGAGAAGGCTCAGGAGGCATCTCGTCAATGTGTATAAATACGTGAAGGGAGGATGTGAAGAACATGGAGCCAAGCTCTCTTCTGTGGTCCCCAGTGACAGGACAGGAGACAATGGGCACAAACTGAAGCATACAAGTTCTGTCTGAACATCAGGAAACATTTTTTCACAGTGAGAGTGACTGAGCACTGGCATGGCTTTCCTAGGTATGTTTGTGGAGTCACCATCCTTGGAGATATTCAGAAGCCATCTGGACATGGTTGCGGGCAACTGGCTCTAGGTGGCCCTGCTTGAGCACAGGGGGTTGGATCAGACGACCTGAGGAGGTTCCTTCCAACATCACAGAATCACAGAATGTTAGATTTTGAAAGGGAGGGACCCCAAAAGATCATCCTGCCAGAACAGGATCACCCAGAGTAGGTCACACAGGAATGCGTCCAGGTGGGTTTTGAATGTGTGCAGAGGAGACTCTACAACCTTTCTGGGCAGCCTGTGCCAGTGCTCTGTCACCCTCACAGTGAAAAAGTTTGTCCTAATGTTTTTGTGGAACCTCCTATGATCCAGCTTGTATCCTTTGCCCCCTGTCCTGTCAATGGACATTGCTGAAAAGAACCTGGCTCCATCCTCCTGACACTCACTCGTGATACATTTGTAAACATGAATGAGGTCACCCCTCAGTCTCCTCTTCTCCAAGCTAAGGAGACCCAGCTCCTTCAGCCTTTTCTTGTAAGGGAGATGTTCCACTCCCTTCATCATCTTTGTGGCTCTGCACTGGACTCTTTCGAGCAGTTCCCTGTCCTTCTTGAACTGAGGGGCCCTCCTGTAATTTGCCCTTTTGCTTGAATCGTTCTAACGAACTAATTGACAAGTCAGATACAGTTCAAAGTGATTTTACAAAATTATAGTTTGGCTTTCATTATGGTAACAGTTAAATGTTTTGTAAGGCAATGCTCGTTTTCCCCAAATATCCTGTTTGTTGGAATATAATCCTGGAAAAATTCCTTGTTAAGGAAAAGCTTTCTAGGGATGAAATCTACATAACTTTCACCTAGAATCCAGACTAGTGATTACCTCAGTCCTGGAATTGGTAAATAAATGTTGTCCATAAAACCGAGAAAAATTTGACATTATTCTCTCATGGGGACTTGGATTGTCCAAACTGCAGCAGGCCAGTGGGTGGGTTAAAGTATTAATATTTTCCTGATAGACTCAGCTTTGGATCTTAGCTCTGCTCTGGAACTCCGGTGTGGCTCATACTGCAGTACGTGTACAGCCAGTGCCTTAGTTGCCTGTGTGAAAATGGGGGTGGTCTTTCCAGGACTCAGAGCTAAATATGAAGTACTGTGGTGATGTTGAGTGACATAATGGTAGACAGATATTGAGGACTGTGTTCACTGGAACAGTTTTCAGATCTGATTCAGAAATATTTGGAGGATAGGGGCTGTGTTAGTGTCTAGACTGAAAATGTGCTATCGTGCAAATAGTGTTTTAGAAATAGGTGCAAGATTGTGGAGGGAGATGAAAAGAGAAAGTGTGTTCTGGAAAAGCACAGTCATGTCTCATCATGAGAGTCACATAGAAAATATTTTAAGTATGATTTCTACTTCTTTAAAAAAAGTTATTTAAAATTCTTACTGTTTGTTCTTGATTAATGACAGATGTTCCAAAAGTACTTTTAGTTTCTTCCTTATTCTCTTTTCAAGGAATAGGAAAAACTTGGACACTCTTCAAGTTGATTCTAAATGTTTCTAGGGAGAAATTAATGATTTCATCACAGATGTTGCGGGGAGGAGAAATAATTTAGAGCAATTAATTTTGCCTGTGTAAAATTTTCTCTTCAGATTCATTTTGATAGAACTACTCAGTTGAAATTTCCAAATCTCAGTGCCATTTCAATATATATGCTTGAGCAGGTGCCACATAGCTGCATTTCAGTAATTGTGAGATTTTTTTTGTTTTAAAATGAAACTGTGAAACATTTAAACACAAGCCTGAAAGACAACATAAATGGAAGTCATCGTATCTACTAGTTTAGCCTCGCCAAATAGATGTGCTGCTGGCAGATAGATCCACGAAACCTTTAAGAAAGGGTGTGTATTCAGAAAAGGATGCCTCATGTTTTATTTTGTTAATTTACATTTTAATTCTGTAGAACTACCGCTCCAACATGGTGGATTTTTTCCTGTTGGTGTCCTCAGATGTTAAAAAAACCCCAAAAACTACAAGATATGACTGCTGTTTGTCAGCTGTGTCATTTAGGTTCAAGCTGTGTCTATGATTCATACTTTTCACTCTCTGTGGGCACTTTGTGTTTGAAGGAAGGAGGTGATGGTGTGAAAAAACACTCAAAAGAAAAGTATTTTCGTGCTCACAGGTAAGAATTATGCAAAGAAGTTTTTAGGCTTGTGTTCTTACTAAAATCTTTCTTCTTTTGGAAAGATCTATCAATTTCCACTGGACCTATTGCCACCATCTCCAGGTTTCTTTTGAAGTTTATTGTCCACACATGTTCTTCTCTCTGCCTTTTCACCAGGGACTTGAACAGTTTTCTCTCTCTGGTCATGTTTTTGTCCAACTTGTATCCAGACCTGTCTCGGTCAGGATCTCCTCCTTGGTTCTCTGGGTTTTTTATTAAAATCTTTTGCTTGTACCCCATCTTTTTCATAGCATATTCTGTTTGTTTCCAGTCTTCTCCTTTAATTTAATTACTTGTAGTCAGGAACAAAAGTGAGTCAAAGCTCGGAGAATGTTGTTATGATCTCAGGAGGACCGAGCACCATCGCCTATTTCTGGAGATAACATGGCAGAGACCTGGAGGTGCTGATTCATGCTCAGGCAGGTTATGACTGATAGTTGCTCCTGGCAGAGTGGCAACTTGTGGTTTTGTGTACCTGTGGATACAGTGGAGGAGGATGCTGGACATGATGAGGTTTAGGGTTTCCCTGTTGGTAGTGGAAATAAATAAGTTAACAGGATCGCATAACCAGTGCAAGACAGCAGTTGTTCAATAGTCTATCCAGCACCTGCAAAAACTCCGGGAAAGGCAGAGCTACTGCTTTGTTGGGAGCAGGAGATTTGCTCTTTCCTTAGTGTGAGGCAGCCACTGCTGAGCGAGTGCCAGCTGGCATCCTCAGTGCAGCTGTTTGCTTAAAGCAGTGGTAATATCGTCACGTTCAATGACAGAGGATGGCTGTGTGGACTGACCTCTCACTCACAGCACTGTGGTAAGGTGCACAATATGTTCATGGCAAAGAATAAGTAATTCTCTTATTCCTTCTAATGTTCCACACGTTTGACTCAGCTTCTGAACATTTTTTCAGTGTGCCAGTCTGTAATAAAAATGCCCCAATTAAAATTTAACACTTCAGAATACAGGAAAATTAATGGTTTCTTTCCTCCCTCCCTCTAGGTGCTCATTAACAATATTTTGCTATAGCTGACATTCTTCTGCTTGTAGGCCTTTTCCAAGAACAATTCTGTAGCAGCTCATCTGTTTTATTTTGTTGGTTTACAGCTAATGTATGCCATGACCAACTAAAAAAAACAGAACAGGAAGAAAATTGCTTATTCTTGTTGCATTGTCCATGATGATGCAATTGGGGTCAGGGAGTCTCTTCATGAAAGAGGTACAGAGCACAGTTACCTAGAAGATTTCTAGACTTTAGGACAGACAGGTAGAGAAAGGGTCAATCCTTACAGAAATCACAGTGTGAGCAGAGATTGGTAGCATCTTTGGAAAAACAAATGCTGAACAGTGTTCTCAGAGATGAGAAAAACTTTCCTGGTGGACCAGGTGAAAACATTTGGAACCCAGGAAGCTGCTTCAGCTTACTGAGAAGAATATTCAAGGCAAATGATGTACTGTGCAAGAAGGCAGTGGGAAAGGGAAGATGTTTATGGATCCTTATTTGGTCTCATCTAGCTGTTGTAGTTTTCAGTATTTCAAAACTACCATATCCTGGCTGACCCCTGCGGAATTTTGAGTCCCATTCCAAGTATCCATTCGTTTAGTTTAAAGTTTTTGATTCATTTAGTTATTCAATAACTTGAAAATACCTATTTTAGATTAAAGGAGGATAAATGAGTTGCCGGCAGCATGGATGCTGTTGTAGGGCGCTTGGTACACGTATGAAGTTTATGCTACAGTCTTCTGTAGATGATGACTTTGTTCTGCTCAAAACCTTTTCATTGTAAAGCCTCTCCTTAAGCAAGGTCTGTGGGCACGTGGAAAATTTTTTTGGGAAATTTGCTTTCTAAAGAAAGGTCTTTCACATTTACAAAGGCGTTCACATACTGCCCGTTATGATATTTGTTGGTATAATCATGGCAGCATTGCTCTCATATAATTCCTTATTTCTTTAATCATTCTCCCTTCAGATTCACACTTCTCTAATTAATGGACGGCC
Organism: Trogon surrucura; assembly: GCA_020746105.1. Taxonomy (NCBI): domain Eukaryota; kingdom Metazoa; phylum Chordata; class Aves; order Trogoniformes; family Trogonidae; genus Trogon; species Trogon surrucura. The sequence continues at coordinate 61,734,675 of CM036618.1, forward strand.
TAGCGCTGATGATCCTTCCCGCGAATTGCTGGAATTCACCTCTGCACGCTTTATTCGCCTGAGGTTTCAGAGGATACGGACACTGAATGCTGATTTAATGATGTTCGCGCACAAAGATCCAACTGAAATTGATCCCATTGTTACAAGGAGGGTAAGTTCTGACAAGACAGTAGTAACGCATGCGTAGAAGTTCTCTTACACTTCCAAGTGCTGTACCTGCCTTTGTTTGCCATAGGAAATTTTGGGAGATGACGAATACCTGTTGCTAACTGTAAAGATCCTGGTGTTAGAGAATTCTCTTTTCATAGTATTCTGTTATCTTCTCTACAGCAGAAGTAACGATTGTATCTTTTCTGCTTAACTTTGTTATTAACATATGTAAGATACTTATTAACACAGGCACACCGCCCCTTTGGTCGCAAACGTTAGGATACGGGTGGCTGACAAGTGGCTGATAATGTCCTCTTTCCTGCTGCTCAATTCTTTGCTGCCTTTAACATTCCTTGAACACTTACTTACAGTAAAATTTCTACTAGTAGTATTATAAGTAGTAGTATAGGGGCCTGAATGCAACACTTTAACTACTGTTCCTTGCATGTGCACACCCCTATCTCTTCTTTCTGCAATCTGTACTTTCTTTCTATGCCACAACTCCGTGTCCCTGCTGCTCAAATGTTGTATGTTACTCTATTTTTCCTCTGACTTTTCTACTAAGCATTCAAAAGCTGTTTTGTATACTTTTCCACACTTTTCTTTCTGCTCGTTTCCTCTTTTTTTGTTGGTCATCTTAATTTTCTTTTGTGAAGTTTAGAGTACCACTTTAGTAACTCCTGTTAAGAAGGGGGAGTGTTGCTAATTTTGGGTTTAGTTAGTATCTGTGGTGGATAACTGCGAAGAAAATTTGCTTCTTCCATTGCCCATTTCTGGTTTTCATTTCTTTCTCTAAATACATAGAGTTCTGGCTATTTCTGACAATTCAGAATGTGGCATTCTGTTTTGCATTACAAACCCAGAAATGCTTCCAGTTGAGTGCAGTTATTGCAGCCTCACTAATGATTAAAACTGCATGATTACTTAAGAGTTCGCATTTAATAATTTAATCTAGGTGAACAGGAACACTAAATTGAGCTCAGACTGTCAAGAGGCTGTCGTCTAAAGAACAAGGTGCAACTGGCACATGCCATCCTTATCTGGCTTTCCCTATAGAAGACATTAGTCATGTCACCATTCCACAAAATAGGAAAAATACGTAGCCACAAATGATACATTTTCCTTTATGGTGGAAGGTTAATTGTGAGTTACATTAGTTCCCATTTTGTTTGATATATTTATTAATGATCTAAAAAAGAGGTTGAATACAGAAACAGCAAAATTTGCAAATAACATATTTTTGTTTGGCTTAACCAGTTGTTAGGATGTTACAGAACCCTCACCGGAATGGGTGAAAATAGATACGATGGCCTGTGAGATTCACTTTTCATGGATGCTCTAGTACATGTCTGTAAATATCTGTCCATCCTTCTTTCTAGTTAGGGCTGTTAGTCCCCACCAAAGGAAAAATAGAAATGGTCAAAGGCACAGCAAGAGGTCCAGAGTTATTTAGATCTCAGTAATGAAGACTATTTTGTGGTTGTTCAAAAGGCCAGTAGTCCAGTGAATGCCCAAGTAAGACACAAGGAAGGTGAACAAAGGTGTTTCTTTCTCAGTTTTTGCTCTAGCCTTTTTCTTCTCCCCATCATCATGCCCTTTCCTTTTCGTGTTTTATGAAGGGAATAAATTCTATAGCATTTGACTTCTCATTATCCAGTGTGCATATAGCCTTCTCCTCTTCTCACGTTGGGTGTATTCTGTGTGTAAGTTGACATGGCTCTTGTGACTTCAAACAAACGGAACTTTGCTGATTTATACCCTTTCTTTCACTAAGCCTGAATCTGTTGATCAAGACGCGGCTTGGATTACACTGTCTGCTATATTTGTAATAGATCAAAAAAGAAATAAAACAGAACCTGACAGTTTTGTCACCTGAAATGAATTCTGCAGTTTGGCACCTGCATTTTACAATCCACTTAGCAATTCAAATTCTGTTTTGTCTTACAGTATTACTATTCTATAAAAGATATCTCTGTTGGAGGCATGTGTATATGTTCAGGCCATGCAAAGGCTTGTCCACTGGATCCAGCGACCAATGTACGTATTGTTCTTTTTTTTTTTCTTAAAAAAAAAACAACCGACACCAAAACATGCCTCATTCATAGGGTGGTACATGAGGAAAAAAATGTATATTCCTCAAAGTTCTGTGAATTTATGCCTGTTCTTCACCGAGAAGAACAGTGAGAAGCAATGCCAGGATGAAACAGTACTGACAACCGGAATAATGAACTTTCATACAATGTCAGCAGAGGCTTTCTTTGAAATGGAAGAATAGGTTTGGGTAGTTCAGTCCATACTGAAAGCTTCTTAGGAACAACAAAAATTTGGGTTGCATTATGTAGCTGTAGAGATGAGTACTAACAGTCGGAGTTTCTTTGTCTTGTTGATATTAATCAAGGTATTTCCTAAACGACTGTCAAGTATTTAATCAATACTTGCAAACAAATGATGGCTCCAGAATGGCTCATTTACTATGCAGGAAATATTAATTGAGTGATCTGTCAAGCTAGTCTAGAAAATCATGAGCTGTCTTCCAAGTTGTAGCTTTCTTTTTGTGTCATTAATAAACACATAACCAATATAATTGAAATACAGAAATATAATTTGTTACCTGTGGTCCAAATCTATGCACACATTATCACTAATACAGAATTTCCAATTTACTAGTATTACTAATGTACCATAATGTGCATTCTCTTCCTATACTAAGTAGGAGCTTTGTAGGATTTAACAGAAAATCTTGTTTGTATATGACATTAAGCCATTGTGTAGAAACTGAGGAAAAAAAAGCAACTGGAAGAAATCTTACAGAGAATGTGTGTATATTTCTAAGCATTTTACACGGATCCTTGTAAAGATTTTACGGACTCCTTCACTGAATCCTTCTAAGGCTTTTCTATGATGATGTGTATAAGAAGCGTTGAACTGTTGCTTCAGATGGCCTTAGTTACCAAACTGCAGTATTGTCTTAGTGCCATCTGTTACACTTCAGCCTACTTCAGAAATTAAGTGCTGTTATTGCAATTAATACATATGTTAGCTCAGATGTTTGTCTACTAGATAAAATAAAGACAGTTTGACAAGTGTGGCATCTTGTTTTGCAGGATGACAAGTATGTATTTGTTGTCTGACCAGTATAAAAATAGAGATTTGGAGTATTAGGTTTAGCTCTCCAGGGATCCTTTTTAGACTGAGCCATAGCAAAGTAGGTGGGCTTTGGCTATAGACTTCATGACTGTAGTTGCTAGCACAATGAGTCTTTGCCCTAGCATTACAAAAAACAAACTTGCTTGAATTTACTGCCTGGTTTTCCTGAAGCATTCCTTAACCTTGTTTTGCAAGATTTATGCTTTGTCCTGTGAGCTATAGAATTTCTCCAGGTTAGCTCTCTGGTTTGACCTTCAGTGGCTTTCACAAGGACCACAGAGAATCACCTCCAGTGAAAAACTATTGGGAAGGCAATTTTATTTTTCCAAGCTACAGTTTCTTTTATATCTTCCAAGTTGCTTCTGTGGCTCAGACAGTTTGGGTGTTCCCTACAGCAATATTTTCGTGCTGGGACTAAGGGGGTCTGCTGAGGAACTGAAAAGCAGCTGAAAGGCTGGTCCTGCTCTCATCTCTTAGGAGTTTACAAACTCCTGCTATCCCTCACATAGAATTAGTTATGCAGTTAGAAGGTTACATGGTGAGTTGACTCATCCAGTAAAAAAATAATGCTGAAGTTGAAATAGAAGCCAGTTTTCATTGGATCAGCCAACAGAACTGATTTCACTCTGCAGCTGCAGGATTGCTGCATCTAAGGGAAGGGTGGAGAACGGCTCATGCCTTCTGGTGTAAGGTAAATGAGGTATCGGGTCAACTGCCCTGTAATGTGAAGCTGTATCTAAGGGCTACCAGCATTTTGGCTTGTTTGCTGTATTGGAGAAGTTTAATTCTCCCATCCTCTTTTCTTCAGTAGGTTGGAATTAGCTTCTCCTACGTTCTCCTTAGATTCTCTGGCCAGCTATCTGCCTTTGAATCATGGCTGTTTTCTTAAAATAGAGCTATAGAAATTAAACACAGTCTTGTCTCTCACTTGGTGAATGCAGGATACACAAATGAATAAAAATGAATAAACAGAGCAATTACAGAGTATAGGCATTCTTAATGTTTTCATAATTTGAGCTGGAATGCAGATCACGTACACGGATAGATTCTTCAAATCGTCACATTGTGTAAATATTTGTTTTTCTTTTAAATTAGAAATCCGTCTGTCAGTGTGAGCACAACACATGCGGAGAGACATGTGATCGGTGTTGTCCTGGTTTCAATCAAAAGCCTTGGCATGCTGGCACTTTCCTGGTTAAGCATGAATGTGAACGTAAGTTGGAGGTGGTGGAGAAGGGAAGGTTTATTGCAACTGCTGGTGAAAACGGAAATAAAATTCTACATGATTTTGCAATTAATTTTACTTCTACCCACATTTCTTTATGAATCACTTGTCCACTTACTTAGGCTGGCTCTAACAAGTTAAGAGAACAATTACATGTCGGATCGTGGGTTTGTTGAACTCGGAATATTTTAGTGTAATGTGCTAATAATGGTGAAATGCGGTCTAAAAAATCATTTTGACTTGTTTAATTTTTATGATTGTAGTGGTTTTGTTTTGATGAAATAATAGGACTGTATCCTAATAAGTAAAAAATCTTTTTAACAGATTTTTTTGTTACATTAAACTTTAACGGCATTCTTATATAAATGATGCTTTTGTGTATTTGCTGAAACAAAATACTTTTACATGATCAAAATGCAATTGAGTTTCTGATTTTTTTGATGGAAAAATCAATATCTGTGGTTTTCTAACACGGAATGAAAACATATCTTGAAATATCACCTTCCCACAGGGTGGGAATTCCATTTTCAGGTTTACTATAGCAAGGGTAGTTATAATTGAACTTTTAACGTCTTACTTTCAATGGTCACATACCACTTATATTTCTGAACGTAATAAAATACAGTGCTACATTACATGTAAGTGTTTTTTTTTCCAAATAAAAATAGATAAAAAGAAACAGCCCCATACTAGAAGTAGTAATTGCTTATTTGTGTCCTGTAAAGTTTAGTCACAGAGATTTCAGTAGGGAATGTGTCTGCACCAGGAATACATTCTGAAGTGAAATCAGAGTATATGTATTTTCCTCTTTAATTTTTAAGAGACACATTTTATGCCCTGTTCAACCGTCGGCGTTGTTGTACAGTGTTGTTTTTATACGTAAACAAATGTGGAAGTAGTTCCTTGGGATCTTGTTCACATGTGAGGATAATGACTCCCTAAATGTTGATGAGCTTTGATTTTCTCTTTATGTGGAAATAAATGTTTTAATACCACAGAGAAGGGGAGAGAGAGCGGCCTCATTTTCACAAGAACAGATTAATAGGTTAGCATTTCTGCATGTGGACGTGGAGTCTGAGAGTTCAAGTTTGAACTTCTAAAGAAGTTTTAAGATCAGGAATCTCTTTGTTCTGACCCAGTTCTCATATGCATATGTGCAAATCAAGTGGTTTTTGGATGTCTTTCGGCTTTCATGGAAATTATTTTAATTTACTCATACCATTCTGCTGCTTTCCTTACAATTCCTCTTTGTATTTTAAATTAGCTGACTCTTTCATGAGCCATGTGTGTGTGCAACCACCAAATGGTTTTTAAACAGATGAAAAAACTAAAATGAATCACAAAGAATGTAGTTAGGCTGTATCTGTCAACTTCAGTACTTCCCCCAGACAAAACATTGAGAAAAAAACCCAGAATATACAGAATTCCAGGCTGTTTTTGTAATGGGACCACATTACTCTTCACAGCTGAAGTAGGAAATTAATGCTTGGATATACTGTGGGTTGCCATGTGTGTACCACCAATGATAAACTGCTGCACGGCTCTTTTTAATACCTTAGTAACAGCCGCTAAGTGTTCAGTAAAACAATTTCTTCTCTTTTAGCATGCAACTGTCATGGGAAGACTGAGGAGTGCTACTATGATCAGGATGTAGCAGACAGAAATCAGAGTCTGAATGTCCATGGAGAATACATTGGGGGCGGAGTGTGTGTGAACTGTACAAACCACACCGGCGGCATAAACTGCGAGACCTGCATTGACGGTTACTTCAGACCTAAAGGGGTAAACACGTGTTCTTCTGTCACTTCCCTGTAAAGCTCAGTGTGCAAATCATCACTTCAGCATGGGGAGTTAAGTTATTAAAAAATAGGTGACACACTTTGGACTGCCGTTTTATGAAGGTTAACTTCTAATTCTGACAGTGATTGCTTTTCAAAGCTGGGACTCTAAAAAGTTAATGCTCATGGAAATAGGAAAGTGAATTGTGTTGGTATGAAGGAATGCACTGGAGGTCAGAGCCTCCAGCTTGTATTTCAATTTAATTTAAAGGAGGATGTGGTCCTGTAAACAGAACTTTTGCCGCAGTAATGAATCTCAAGATTTGTTATTAAAGATCAAAGAAATATCGCTGTATTTGATACTGGAGAAAGAGAGGATGTATTTTTTATTTTTTAATGCAATACAGAATTAATAACCACTGAAATTCTATAGTGTCTTGTGAACGCCTTTAATTTTCAGTGCAGTGGGAGTTGTTTTTTGTCTTTCATCGTATAGCGCTGTATTTTCGTCTAAGTTGAAGCTGTCAGAAGATAAATCTTATATTAGGTTGTTTTGCCAATATGGGCTGTGCCTGTGCTTTATACAGCTACACTATTAGTGTGTGCTTAAGTTCCTGTCTGTGTGGTTTCAGTTGGATAAATCATGGCCTTTAATCTGATTGGTTCTCTATCCTCAAACACAGAAAACATCAGTGAATAACAATAATTACATTCTCCCTGATGTACTAGTTTTAGCCTTAGAGCTGAGAAAAGGAGTACTAATCTCTGCAACAGCAGGGCACTTGGTATTTTCCCCTGAGTTAGGTTATTATCCAGCTAATAGGGAGTTTATACATATGTGTGTGTATACTGTGTGCGTATATATCTAGTTCATACACAATTTCTGATATTAATGTGGTATTGGACTAAGGTTTAAGTTGGGTTGAGGTAACTTTTTCAAAAACAAAGAGAAATAGTTCCACTGTCTAATGTTCCTTTTTTTTTCACTTACCCTTTTTGCTCTGTTACTGACTAACTAAATTTAGTTAGTTTTTTTGAATCAGGTTGACCAGAACAACTGAACTCTTTGTCAATATTGCTTTAGGTAGTGAATGCCTAAAATATACTTAATTACATTTATTGATTTTATTTATACTAAGGCCTATTACCTCAACTTTTTTTTTTTTTTGTGGTTGAAGACTTATTTGTATCTGAATCAGTTATATGTTTCTAAATAAAAACCCAAAATATGACTTCATTGCCTAGACTGCATGGGCTAAGTTTGGCAACTATCTGATTTCTGTTAAAGTGCAAGCTACCTACACAGAAGTCTTCTCTGCTACTTTTTGTTTAAGAAGTACATAAAATTTTCCAATTATTAAAGGTAAGATTTTGGTTTGTAATCTCTTTGTCTTTATAGGTATTGCCAGATAGCCCAGATCCATGCCAGCCATGTTCCTGTGATCCAAATGGGTCTTTACATGATACTTGTGTCAAAGATGAGAAACATGCAGACGAAGGTAAGATCCCTAAAAGACAGTGATGTTAGAACTTAAGTTCAGCTTAAGTGCAGATGCGGGGCCCAGAGATCTAAAATCTACGATAACAACCATGTACTTATTACATCACTTCAATAGAACTGCTACTGATTACTGTCACAGTGGTAATCACGGTGGGTTGATCTTGGTCAGCTGCAGCTGCTCACCCAGCCTCTCTCTTAATGCTCTTCTCAGCAGGACAGGGGGAAGAAAATAAGGTGAAAAACCTCATGGGTTGAGGTAAAGACCAGGAGATTGCTCACTGGTTACTGTCATGGGCAAAACAGATTTGACTTTGGGAAAATTAATTTAACTTATTGCGCATTTGAGTAGATTTGGATGGTGATGAGCAAAGATAAAAGTTAAAAATCCACTTTCCTGCTCCACCTCGTTTCTTTTTTTTTTTTCCAAGATCAACCTTACTCCTTTATTCCCAACTCCTCTACCTCCTTCTGACTACCACAGGTGGTGCACGGGGATGGGGAATGTCAGCAGTTTCTCTCTGATGCTCCTTTCTCCTCACACTTTTTCCCAGCTCCCATCATGGGTCCTTCCCTCGGGCTGCCATCCTTTCAGAAAAAAATTTGCTCCCCCATGAGTGTTCTCTCAGGAAATAGCCAGCTGTTCCTTCATGAGGTCCACCACAGTGTGCACTGTGGATATCTGCTCCACCATGGTCTCCTCCAGTGGCTAGAGGGGAATCTCTGCTCTGGTGCCTGGAGCACCTCCTCCCCCTCCTTCTCCTCTGACCGTCTCTGACCCATCTTGTCCAAAGGTCCCACCTGTGTCCAGTGGTGAATCCATTGGAACTGGCTGGAATTGGCATGGGGCAGACCCAGCATCTCCTCACAGAGGCGGTCCTGTGCCCCCCTTGCTGCTGGTTCTGGAGTACTGACACTCAGCACACTAAAGAGACAGTAGAAGCCAAAAGAGGGGATGAATCTCAAAGCTGGAAAAAGCACAGCAAGACTGTGCGATGCCTGTACGGGACAAAGAGTGTGCGGGTTACTTGTGACACACCTAATGCAGCAAGGAAAACTCATACTGTTAAACAGGACAACTTTTATTCAAATGTTGGCCACTACTGACAGTCGGTGCTTTTGTAAAACACCGAGACTATGATTTCGAGATGGAAGGATGATTAATTTAAAGGAATGCAATGTCGTAACTGTGTGTTACACAGCTGCTTGGTCTCTGGGTTCCCGTCTGTCTGGGCTGCAGTCTTTCTTTTCACACCTCCCATGCTGACCACCAGTGCAGGTCATTCCTCAGGGGCCTGGCAGCTGACAGGCAGTTAGTAGGCCATCGTCACTTCACTCATGGGAAGAGCGAAGCAAAAAGATAGACATTTTTCCATCTTGCTTGTTTGTCAGTAATAGCGTCATTAGGAGTTCTTGTAACATCTTATTCTTGCCTCTCACCATTCGACAGATCTAAACCATCTCACAGTTGCTTTCTAAATCTGTTTATGCTTTCTGAACCTGATTGGGTGCTACCATGCTCTAATACCTTGCTTCCTGCGTATCCTTCTGCCTTTTAATCCTGTGATCTTCATTCTGGTAAATTCTTCTCTTGCCTCTTTTCTGGGCCTCTCTAGGAAAAGAATAAAGCTCCTTTTTGGACTCCTCTGTCCCTTTCTTGCTTTTTCTCTATTGTCTCCATTCATCTGATCTAAGCCTGTTAACTGTTTCTAATAAATCAAGAAATGTGTCATGCCACCATCTTGAAGATAACATGTCCAAAATTGGACTATCTCGCAGTTTTCCCTCCTTTTACTTCTACTGGCAAGCAGCCAGTCCTGCTCCTCTAGCTCCAGGAATTCAAACAAGTTTCATATCTCAACAGTTCCTCCAGACCTGAGAATCAGAGTTATTTAGTTCTCTTAAAAGCATTAAAATTCTCATCATTTTCTGCCTTGACTGTAATCAGTGTCTCCTGATCTTCCTAAAACTTAACTTATGTGGCTGCAATTTGTTACAGACCTGTTACTTTTCAGTATGAAGCGATTTTTTTTTTCCTTTATTGCCTTATAAATCCATTGATGTCTCCTCTTTCCAACTTATTTACAGTAGAGGTTATTCTGTGGGTTTAATCTACTTCTTCTCATACGTAGCAAGCACAACAATTGTTATTTAGCTAACAGACATCACATGTGGAATTCCTGAAGTAGTCTGTGTATTTGTTCCTGAAACCAGTTGCCTGTGTCCTGCCCAGTCCTGGGAGTCCAGTGAGAAGTGAACGGTTTGCACTGTCTAGACAGTGGCCAGAGGACAATTATGATATTTATCTTATCTACTTCTTTTAAGATGACAGGAACAAAATTAGGTCAGCTCTGCACATAACCGGGCTTTGTAGCCATTCTGCCTACAGTGCTCCTGGGTTTTGCTCTGGGTTTTGCTCCTAGTTCTTCTGTGATATTTACTTTTCTTTACTTCCTGTTGTACTAAATAACGTTCCATCACATTAGGAGAACTGTTTACTTCTTGCATATTGTGTTTGATTATAATGTTTGAACAAGTGGGCCAGATTTGTGACTGTAACATCTTATTCAACAGAACAGACACAATAATGTTAGTTGCAAGAAAAAGTCTTTCTAATATTTCTTTTAAGGACAGGTTTTTTTTGTGGTAATTCAAGACCAGGTCTGGATACAGAAAGCAGATCCCATTTTACCTTTTTTTTCCCTCAAATTTATATTCAATACCCTGATAAAATTCTTTTTGCTGTACACTGTTCACCCTGGGCAGCAGTTGGGTTTGAAGCACTGGGGAGCCTTCAGAAAGAAAAGGCTGGAAAGCATGATTTGTCTGAAGGAATCTATCTGTTCACCTGTGAACCAGCATGAATACACACTGGGTAGGTTGAAATGCATCTCAGAGTTTGCTGGCTGGTTGTTTAAGGATAAACTGTTTGCTTGGTGTAAGATGGTAATACACTTCTTAAATATGTGGTAAGCAAATGAGTTGGGAAGATTAAACTAAATGGAAATCTGATAATAAGGAAAATCACTAAGGATATAAAGTCGCCGTGAACTGTTCTCAAGGAAAATAAAGCTGGAGGCTGTATTCTCTGTGCTTGAAAACTGTAGCAAATACCATAAGAACTGGTACACTGAGGACGCACAAGAAGAGGATTTAAATGACTTTATCCTGTAGTCATCAGGTTTTGATAGACAAGTCAGGCATTATTTCAGGAGAAAAAGAAGTATTTTTGTGTATTAAACGTGTATAATTTCCTTTTTGATCATCCTAGTATAACCTTGTCCTCACATGTTTCATTTGGCATTCTGCAATGAAATATTATTCTAACTTATGTATTGTATTTTTGGTTTTCAGTCTTCATGAATGCATTTCAAATGTTCTTTCAAAGCAACTTTATATGATACGAGCAATATAGAAAAGATAGAGCCAGAAACTATAATAAATCATAGTATGTTTGTAATCTTTGGTATTGATAAACTGATGAAAACGTCTCTAGGTTTTGGAACTGAAAGGCAATAATTTAAAACGAAACTTGTCCACCTATATCCAGTCCATCCTAACAATAGGTAATCTGTCCGTCGCTGATACTGTGAGCTCTTGCAGTTGTCCATGCAGAAGCAAAGGTGGAACCTATGCATTCAGAACTACTCTGAACTCCAGTAGTTAGGCTTTCTCAGTGAATCGGTACTCTTGTTTCAAGCTGTAGTGGGTAGACTTTAACAAAAAAGACATTTTGCTTCTCTTTTAAGCACCTGCAAGAGCTGTGAGATTTGGAAACTGTCACAGTTTTGTGGCTCACTCTTCACTGCATGCTATCATGGAACGAAGTTTTTCCCCTATTGCCTCTTTATGTGCAATATAATCCCAATGACAGATGTTCATTTTTGCTGAAAAACTTTCTCACACATTTGAGGATAAATAAGGTCCAGACGTCTCGATTTTTATTCAGGCTTCATAGTTCTTTGCTCAGCAAGCAGTCCCACTGACTTTCAAGAGATCGCTTTTGGAATTTCTGCACTGTTGAACAGGAGTGCGAATGGCAGAGATCAGTCCTGGGACTGCAGGTTTTTTTCAAGGGTCTGGTGCGTGCTTTTGCATGCATTTACTTTTGTGCAATTTTGAAAAACTGGTAGGCTAGGAGAAAACTGACTCATAATACTTATATTTCAAGATGATTCATTCTCTAGGGTGAACTTTTGAAGCCCCTCTACACTCAAAGATAGGACTCATAATACTTAGGTAGAAAACAGGGAATAACTGCTTTAACAAATAAAGCCCCATTCAAACAAGACCTATGAAGTAATAGACCAGAAGCAAAAGATGTGCTTCTGCTGAAATGTTAGCTCAGTACAACAAGAGCCAGACCTGAAACATCAGCCCTGAATTGAAATGCAGTTAGACTGTTGGCATGATACACACTACAGAAGCCTAGTCAAAGATAACCAGAGGGACATGGACAGGAATTTGCAAACTGTGTGATACAAAGAGAGCCTAGAGCTTGCAAGTGCTGTAAATTTGGCATTGAACCAAATATAATATACAGACAAACCGTATCAACAAGGATAAGAGCAGGACGAATATATTGAGAGTTAGTAGTCTCTACACCTTCCTCTCTCTGTTGTGGAGTGTGAAATCTCTTGATAGATGGTGGGCTGAAGATTACCCACTTCTGTGTATATTGTGTAAGAATGTAGATTGCTGGTGTGGTGACTGCAGTTTCTGGTCCTGGCCTCTCTTCCTTAACTGCAGTTAAAGGAAGGAGCAGGAGAAGGGAAGATTCTTGATGGGGAACTAAAAAAAAATGGATTGGCTAGGCAGTGTGGGTGAGCCTATAGATTTAAATGAGCATTTGGGAGTTGTTCCGTACTGAAACATTTCATTTGGGTTTACTGATATTTAGCTCGTGTACCTAAGAATGAGTTTTCAAAACTTTCAAATAGGACTGGCTCAGTTCTGAAGAGTTAGACTTGCTTGTGTCTTTTACTGCTGAACCCTGGTGTACAGCAGGGTATTTTCATCTAGAAGGAACAGAAATTTCTCTGGCAAGAATCAACTGGGCCACAGGCATCAAAACCCTTGGAGCACATGCTTTCATGATAGTAAGTAACACAGAAATTTCACGCACTGAAATTCTGTATATAATTAGGACAGATAAGAAAGTGACAGTCGGTATGATATGCTACAGGAGCTCAAAGAGGCTGCAAGCTTAGAAAAGATTGAATTTCATCTCTGTGTAGATTAATAGATAAAATTTAAAACTTCTGCAGGTGACTACTTCTTCAAACATCTGGTTAGAGAAACCATTGAAAGAGAAAAACCTCTGGATTTATGCATGAGGAGCTGGTTTAAAACTCTTCTCTTGAAGGGCAGTCAAATTCAACATTCTTGTTGGAGTGAGAACGCCTTCCTAAAAAACCAACTTGATCAAAACAAAGAAACCTTTAAAAAGGAAATGAAGGTGAACGATCCAAGGTTGCTAATGGCAAGCATAGGGCTTATAGACTGCGTATTAAACATTCAGGGAAGATGCATTCCTCTAGTTCAAAACGGTTCAAGCAACATGATTAAGCTAGAAGAAAAATCTGTTTAGAAAATAGAAAGGAAGCTCTGTGAAAAAGCAGAAGTTATATCTAATGGAAAATAATAGAAAAGGACGTAAATTATGAGAGATTCTGAAAAGTCATAGTCGTAATAATATGTACACATATTTTTAAGGAATAATTTGCTAAACGCTTGAATGTTGCTAAGAAGTAGTTCTTCAGATATATCCAGATCAAAGTCTGCTGGAGATTCAAATTCAGTAGGAGTTAAATATCATGAAGGTGTAATCAAATTGTAACTGTAGATCTCAAGAAAGAAAAGGACACAGAAGAAAAGCTAGATTAATTCTTTGTATCAGTGAACAGAAGAGCTCAGTCTACTTCCCAACTGGGATTTGGGAAGAACAAGTCAGAAGGACTGTCTCAAACAGAAGTGTTGGATTTTGAGCAAGCTGATTAATGAAGAATAAAAAATCATCAGGCATATGTCGTATTTATCCATGGCTTTTAGATGTAGTTAAAAATGGAATTGCTTGAAGCATTAAATATAGTTAATAATACTTTTTAAAACTTGTATTAATATCACTTAAATAGAAATTTTATCCAATTTGTAAAAGAAAGGCAGAGGGTTCCAGGAAACTGAAGTCGGAAGATTGGATTTCTGTACCAAGCAAATCAATAGAACTACAATAAATGATTTATACCATTTCTGAACTGTGGCAAAAGTGGGCAAAACTCAAGATCAGGTTTTTTTTTTTAAGGGCGGTGTGGTTTATGAATCTGTTTGAAAGATTCAGTGAAGATATGAGCAAAAGGTAATTTGATTAATACTGAATTTTGATTTTCAAAAAGGTCTGACAAGATCCTTCACCAAAGATCCTTAAAGAAAGTGAAATAGAGTAAGAAGGGAAAGTTCTTTCATGGATTAGTACTTAGTTGTAGGAATAAATGGACCATTTTCACAGTGATGATCAATATGAACTGTTGAAAATATTCGTATTTAACCTGGAAAACGGATGAGTAGGAAGGTGACAAAGTTAGCAAGTACAAAATTTTTCAGCATAGGAAAGAGCTGCAAAATGTTCACAAAGATCTCAAGATAGTCAGTGGCTGGGTAGTAAAATAACTGATAAATTTCTGTAGCAATTAAAGGAAAAGTAGAACACAGAGAAAAGAAGTTCTACTTGTACATCGACTACGCTGATTTCTGAATTAGGCACTACCAGTAGTGAAACAGCTCTTTAAAATTAACTTAGACTGTACCCTGGATGTGTCAGCTCAATGCTGGCTCAGCAGTAGTCAGAAAGGTCAGCAAAGCCTATAGGAGATATTATTGATGTTTAAAAAAACCAAACTGAAAAAATCATCAAACCATTTACAGGTTCACACTATGCATTTCTTAAAGAATTTATTAGAACTGTAAACAGTGCGGGGAAGGACAACAGAGATGTTCAGCTATAGAAAGCATTTTCTGTGTAAAGAGCTGTTAAATAGGCTTAGGAGTTTCTGGCATATGAAATAAAATGTTGTGTGGAATGTGATAGAGGTATATTGAAATCACAGGTGACACGAAGAAGATGCATAGGGAATGGTTGCTTGCTGTTTTCTGTGATACAACAGAATTAGAGGGCAATAAATACAGGTTTAACGCACACCAGTGTTTTCTTCCGCACTACACATGGCTAAACGTGGATCTTACTGCTTGGGAGCTTTATGGCTTTTGAAAGCAAAGCCATGTTCAAAGGTGATTGGGTGAATTAATGGAAGAGAAGTTTTTCAGGGACTGTTAGATGCACAGGCGTAAGGATAAGTTTCACTTCCAAAGATCTGTAATATGCGGATTTCTGGAAGCTTGGAATTCAAACCATTATATACTTACATGCTCTAGCCTCAGACAGGGTACCGAGTTAAATATATTTATGGTCTGACCGACAGTAAATACCCTTATGTGACACCTGCCGAAGGTGCTACTATGAGCACTCTCACACACATTTCTGATAAGAATAGTAATAACAAGTCAGATATGTCTCATGTTTTCTCTCTCATCCCGTAGATATGTTGCCTGGTTTCTGTCACTGCAAGACTGGCTATGCAGGAGAGAGCTGCGACCAATGTGCCTTGGGTTATACAGGATACCCTGAGTGCCTGCCCTGCAACTGCTCTGTGGAAGGCAGTGTCAACGCTGACCCTTGCGTAGGTGCCTGCATCTGCAAGGTAGGGAAATCAAACTTTAATGAGCCGTAGGAAGATACTGACAATATTGAAAGATTGTAGTTAGTGGTTTTCTGTTACACAATAGCCTTCCACTGTCCTGCCTAACTGTGTTAGTATCTCTGTTAGTCACTTCTTATAGAAGACTTCCTCTTGGTCTTGTAAAGTCATAGATTGCCTCGTGTCATCTCAGCACTCACGGTAATTAACATAGGCACTGAGGAGCCTGCTGCCAGTTATACAACTGCTTAGTCATCTGTAACAAAGGAATACTTAGGAAGCGTGTGAATAATTTGTTTCAAACTCTCACTTTCATCTAATCAGAAACTACATATTTAAAGTGCTGTGGGCTCTAAAACTAACCTGTAGTATGTCTACAAAAGAGAAAACGAGGTGAACTAATGATGTGTGAAAACAAACAAAAAAGTTGCCATTTAGGAGTTGTCATTAGGGATATAATCCTCTTTTTTTTTGCTAAGTTCCAAACTGAAAGCATTCTTTCCTTCTTTGCAATGGTTGTTCAGAAATCTCTAGCATATTTTTTAAAAATATTCTTTCTCTAGAATGTATTTCTTAATTTCTAGGAAGAAAATTTAAGAATTATTTTGTCTGTGGGCCTTCATGTACCTTCAGCAAATTATATATTGATATTATATTGAAATAAGAAGCTTCTAAACACACATGGAATCACTACTTATAAAATATCTAGTTACCTGAAATAGTTTACTAATGGTGGTGCTCTGTATGTCACAGTTTAGTAGGTGACAATGAATAGGTCCAAAAGACAATTTAATGTGTATCAATTTTTCTGTGTCTTGCTTGTGGGAGTCTACTTCCAGGATTTAATTAACAGAATTAGTCACAAACGTGGATTTAAAAATACTTACTTTACATCCTTAAATACAAGAATGTGCAAAAAATACTTCAATCTATCAACTCATGCTGCATACATATGTAAAGCTCTGGTGTGACAGCTGAATAGCGCTGAAATCTACTCAGAGAATTAACCTTATCCTCACTTTATGTAACAGTCACATGCTCTCTTTCAGAAATAAAATGTATCCATATCACAATTCTAATTCCTTAGCTATCAAGTCTAGAAGATCAGAAAAGGGGTGCTTTAGCTGTATTCTGACAGGAAAGGGAGCTTGGATGAAGCTGTCAAATGCCAAATACAAGACAACCACTGCTGAATGATTCTTAACTATTATGATATTATTTGTGTAATGTCAAACTGACCTGTTTGCACAAGCAGACCAAAATGAACAAATAGGGAATAGAGATAATTGTTCCTATCCCAGAGTGTGCATGCTTATGCACTTTCTCCTTGTTCATCCGTCCTTTCCTTTCTACTTCTCTAATCACTTTTGGAGTGCTTGTGAGAGAAAAATGATACCCTTTGCAGATATCTGAGATACAGATGCATACGGAGACGTATTTTTACCAGCAATCCTCAAATTCAAATCAAAGCAGATTATGGTCAAAGGGACACTGAAATCATCAGATCAGTTATGCTCCATATGAGGAATAAAGTGGTATGTCTGGACAAGTTAATAGCAGGTCTTAGGAAAAATGCTTTAATCACATCTTTCAGTTACATATGATGAGCTTTAAATTTACAAAAGATAGTTTTCTTTTAAAGGAAATTGACTGCAGAAAAACAGTTCTAACTGTAAGCAGCAGAATGCAACAATGTGGGCATTGGATTGTTACCATTAGCACATTAGACAGAGTAAACTAATGTACAAAAAGGTGAGGGACAAGTATAAATGCCTGTTTTATCACTAATTGTCTAAGAGAGCTTTCTGAAGGTACCCGGTCAAAGTCTCATTATTACATAATTTAAAACTGGACTGAACTGAGTATTCAGAAATAAATGAGACTGTAGAAACATTGCTTCATTGGCTGAAGGACAGGTTAAATCTCCTTTCCAACTTTGAGCTTTATATATCTGTTATCCACTGAATTTGCTGCCTACTCAATAGAATTATACAGGTTTTACTGATGACATGCTTGTGCCTGCAGAGTAGGACTTTTGCTTTTCAGCTGCCTTTCTTTAAAAAAAAAAACACATTTATTTTACCCTTCACATCAGCAAGGTCTGAAACTTTTGAGACCATTCATAATTCTAAGTAATAGAATTGTGTGGGAGGGCATTTGGGTGCTGGTGAGTTCTCAAGTGTTACCCACATTATTTTCGTATGAAGCATGAGTAGCTGAATGATCTCAGTATACCTATGGCAATTACATACATTGATTAATCCTGAGATTACTGGTGAAAATGTAAAAATACCATTCTTTAAATTAATGAGATGTTGAAGTTAAGACTACTTGACTGGTAGCCTAGGGTTGTATTAAGGTCAGTTTTGTTTCATTGAACAGTCTAGATGATGTTCTTGACAGCGAATATAGCTACAACACAGCAATAGAAGCAGAGCAAAGATATTTTGCTGTACGTTTTATACATGTTGGCAAAAACCTATGTACATTTTATCTCCTTCTTTAAATGTCATTACATTGTAAATGATTGTGCCTATTTTCTCTTGATCTGTGTGTGTTATCCTTTTTCCCCATACCTCCACATGTTTTTGCCCCATTTTTTCCATCTTTGCTAGATCTTAACCATGAGGCTACCAAATGGCTTTTAGTGAAATGACTTCAGAGCTGTGTATTTCAAGCAATCACAGACTATACAGCGTGGGCAGGCTTTTTAGAGTGTGTTCATTCTCTGCTGACGTGAAGCCAACAATTTGGTCCTATGTGCATACCATAGAGCACTGTCTCCAGGATTAAAGAAACTGTATATACCACTTTTGAAAGGGAAAGAAATTTCTGGGCTATCATGGGAAAAATATTGAATTACTAAGTCAGCACCATAGCGTGAGCCTTTTGCAACGTGTGCCTTGTAGGAAAGCTAGCTTTATCTTTGCTTATAGGACAAATTAATTTATTGTGTAAGTTAGGAAGACTTGATGCACAACATAAGCTCTCTCTGAAAAATGTAATTACCAAATTATAAGCTTAGAATTTTTCATGTATGTTGAGTGCCTGGCTTTCTGCAGGGGAGGAGATTGCAGACCTGGCTACACGGCTGGCAAACACATGTAGTTGTGAAAGGAAGAAATACAGCCTTTTTAACACATGGAATTAGCCTGAATTCAGCTATTAATGACAGACCACTGAAATTTTGATACACCGAATGATAGGTACAGCTAATACTGTGTGTCTGTAATTTGCATCAGTTGGGCATGCAGATTGTATCAGCCATACCTACGAACTACAGTTCTTGATATTGCAATATTGTGTCCCATATTTCCTTCCCCCTTTGACACTCGGTGTAAAGGAGATAAATCAGATTATTTTCTAAAATCAGGCATGTCCGTTCATGTAGAAGAAAAATAAAAAAAAAAAATTATCATGTCCAGCTTCCACGTCCTGTTACTTACACGCAGCCATAGTAACTTCTATCACGTAAAGGATTTGCTACTAATATTCACAAAGAAGAATAGTCTTTCCTACAAATGCCTTTATAGTCCTTCATTTAAGCTCTCCTGCAGAGTTTCAAACTGGGGATCTCAAATTCTAGTCTATGACAACTGAAGTAATATTCTAATGTGCATTTCCAGGAACATGTTGAAGGAGAAAACTGTGATCGTTGCAAGTCGGGTTTCTTCAATCTGCAGCAAAATAATCCCGCAGGCTGTGAAGAATGTTTCTGCTCTGGAAAAACAAATGTCTGCACACACTCTCACCTTACCTACAGAAGTGTAAGAAAAATTAGACCATATCAGTACATGTCATTGGGTTTGTGTGTCTATGTGTTATCACTGTCTATTGTCACCAAAGTGTATCTTATTATAAAATCTCATGTGTTCTTTTATGCTCTATATATTTTTCATTTGCCCAGAAAAAAAGACCTTATAAGCTTTGTGTCTCTTCATCACGAGAAAGTTCTGAAAAAGTGCAGTTGAACAGTGACAAGTGCAAAAGTAATTATAACAGTCAAAAATTATGCCAACTGCATAAACATGGTCCTAGAATGTGCATACATCCCTGTTAAATGCAACATAGCCATCGCACGAGCTCTTTTCCAGGCCATTATTCAATTTCTAGGCCTGAAATGAGCATTACTGAAACATTAAATGTACAACATGCAGCTAATATAAGAAAAAGGGAGGCATTTTGAGTGAACCTTTTTTGCATGCTGCGTTCCTAGGAAAGGATGTGAAACGGAGATGAACCTACTCTTCTTATTTGTGTTGTAGAAAAATGTCTTTAGATTTCAAATATCATCTAAGCTTTAAATTAGTTCTTAAATCTCAGACACTGATTCCACTGTAAAGGATGTATGCTACATATTCATGTCTGCAGATCAAGTTTGGAAAATGTGTTCCTGGTCTGCTAGCTCCTGGTTTCGGCTGTGTTGGTAGGCTGGAAGTATGCAAGTAAAATCATATATGCCTAGTGTTCTCATTTACATGGCAGCATCTGGAAAATTTTCAATCCCACAGCTGAACTAATTTATTGTTCTGCTTGTATCCAGGCTCCAGAAGCCATCCTTGCATGAACAGTGTGCTCTTGTCTGATGATTCATTTCTAGTTACGAGATTTCAGAAATTCAAGTTCTGGTGCTTTCCAACTTTACTTTGTCTTCCTAAAAAAAAAAAAAAAAAAACAACCAACAAAAAAAAGAAGTTGTAAGGCTTTAGAATTTCAAATTATTATAGATTATGCTGTCTACAACAATCAGAAAATGTATATTCATTTGTCAGCTCATTTTCTGTACCCTCTGACTGATATTATTTATTGAAAACTTGCATAATATTTGGTGATATTCTTATGTGTATGTTTGTGCTATAGAATTTACTCCTCACTCTGGACCATATGAAGCAGAGAAAATAAATACTTCAGTTACTTATAACTACTCATAAGTTATAACTCCCAGTCACATACAGTAGGACGAATTTTTACTGTTATTATGTTGCTGATTCCTTTTTTTCCTAAACTGCTCTTAATCATATAAACCTAACCATTTTTTGAAAGAGGAAGAATGAGAGGCTGTGATTCCTGAAATGACTGATATCCTGATTCTCATTGTAATGTAGGGGTTTTTTGTTGTTTTTTTTTCCCTGTCATTATAGATAGAAGACATGAATGGCTGGTATCTGACTGGCTTACCGGGTCTCATCAGAGTTTCCCCCAAGCACAAGAGATTTGATGGGCATCAGGAGTTTAGCATCAGCAACGTGGCTGCACGAAAAGTACTGCCACAGACTTATTATTGGAGTGCACCCAGTTCTTATTTGGGCAACAAAGTAAGTGCAGATGGTACTTGCCTAAACGCTGATTTGATTTATTGAGAAAAAAGAAGTCTTTGATGAACGGGTACTGAGGGAAGATTAAGTTGGAGAGCAATTTGACCAGCAAAATTGCAAGCAGAAAGGAATCGAGCTTGTCCTTGTGAGGTAAAAAGTAGAGAAAAATAACTAAGTACCCTTGGCCTTGAGCTCTCTTTGAGCTTCTGATGTCAGGTCAGAGAATTCTATATAGTTCTTGGCATATTTCTTTTTGAATGAATTAGATGGTGTGTGGTTCAGTTTGTCCTGTTCTCTTCCCACCTTGTCCTCAGCTTTAAAAATCAGTTCCCTCGTCTGCTTTTCAGAGATGCAAGTTGTGTATCAGATGTTGTGGGGGTGTGTTACAAAACTTTCATGTTTGGCAAGAAACTTGTGTGTGGGGAGTACTCTGCCCTAGAACTCAGAAAAATGTTGTTGTGAGCTCTGTGCCAGTTCTAATGCATATATTTATCCAAGCCTGCGTGTGTCCGTGTGTGCACATAAACACATATTCATGCCCTGCAGGTTAATAGCAAATATTTGCTTTCTAAGTACTGGATGCCGTAGTGGTTTGATTATCTGACTTCTCACCTTTAGACTTGATGCATTATACCTTCATGAAAATCTCATTTTTTTTTCCAGAGACTAGAATTGAGGACTGAATGAGTCCTAAATGGGAAGAAAGCTGAACAGCTTTCCATTTACCGTAACCCTGATTATGCTAAAAGCTGTCAGAAATGCTAACACTGATACACTTGAGCACATTTTTCTCTGTAGTCTCCTCAGGCTAGTCAATCTCTTATTTACTTATTTTCTCCCTCCTGGCTGAAAATCAACATGACAGAAGGTAAGTGAGCATGTTGAAATGAAATAGCATCATTCCAAAGAACTGGGCATCCTGTTCATGGCTTTAAATGGTTAAAGATAGTCAGGCTCATTTAGCTGGGCAAGGGAGAGTTTCCTGTATAATCTTTTATGTCTGGTGAAAAATACACTGAGATATGAACTGATACTTTTCCAGACAGAATTTTATCCTGCTTCTATTCAGTGAGCAAAATAATGGTAAGAATGTGAACAAATTATATGAACGTGGGAGATATTTTTTCAGTGTAATTTGGAGGTCCTTTGTGGTTACTGTCAGATATCTGTATGAATGAAGCAATTTGCCTTAATAACTGAACCATATAAATTTTTGATACTACAATAATACTGAAAGCACTCACAAATTACCACAGTACATCTTAACTGTCATGTTGCATCACGTAAATTATAGTCATAATGACATGCTGAGGACATATGATTTATGCTGCGGAAAAGGAAATGGAAATAGCGTATTGAGAGTCCTTATTTGTAAACTCAATAAAACATTTCTCTAAATAGCTGAAGCTGAATAAAACCAAATAGCTGAAACTATAAAAAACATCCTTTCTTGAGAGTGATTGCTATCTGTGTTAGAGTAGAATAATTGGTATCTCAGAGTAGGCAAGCTTCTTTGAGAATTTTTGTCTTAGGAAATGTAGCGAAAGATTTAGGAAACCTTATATTAAGATGTACACTTCTATTATAGTTTATAAACCTCGTGTCACAGAAAACTGCCTTTCCTTTTTATTGTTAAAGTGATTGTTCTTAAATACTATTCCCCAAAATAACATTGAGTAACAAAAGGTAATAGCCATCTCTCCTTTTGTGGTTTTCAAATATAGCTCAAAAACCTTGTTTAAACTAATTCTACTAATATAAATTTAGCATGTTGGGCATATGCCTCCACAATGTTGATTGCCATATGTGTGCTATCTGCTTGTTTTACATCCATCTCCAGATGCTTCTTTTGGATCAAAAAAGTGTTATGAATAGAATGCTTCTGAGTACCTAGCCTTCAACTTTTTTTTGTCTGAGTCTGGGTGGCATTAGGTTATGTGATATTGGCATTACAAATACCAAGAGGTTATAGATCATATGGGATTCTTGTCTATGTCAGAGTGAGGCAAGAACGTGACCAAATTACTTTAGTATTACCATATCCTTTTAATCTTCTAAATATATACGTTTCTAACCAGATCTTAAACTTTGTTGTACAGATACAGGGAATTTTTTGAAGGCAAAATAATATGCTTTTGCACTGAAAAATTGAATGGGTTTTGATGCAGAATATGTTGTCAGATGCAGAATATGTTATCAGGAGAAATTTAATTTCTGGAAATTAAATGTTTAGTGGATAATTTAGGAGAACAGATTTAAAATGCCTAGTATTAATGTTTTAATAGGTATCATAAAACAGTTTGTCTTCTTTCCTGCCTGCCTTATCAAAGCCTACTGAACTAAAGATTGCAGTCACGTGAGGACTTGTGGTCTGTTACTGAAAAATTGTCTATTCATTCTAATTACATTTTAGGTATTTGAAAACCTATTCGATTCTTATTAGCAGTTTCTTAAATTGTTTTTGACAACAGATCTATAAGTTTATTTTAGACTTATTTCTGTGCTAGAATATCTTATAAATTTGTCTGAAAGTGTTATGAGCTATATTCTGATAATATTTGATCAGAGCACAAAAAGGAAATTATAAAATTAATTAAAAATTAGGTACCAAACTCGGCAGGATAAAGTGAAACGCTTGTTTCTTTAAAGTCAGTGTGGCAATGTTAGGTGTCCTCGATGTTTCAAAAGTCTGACATTACATATATGCTCTTCCTTTTTTCCTTTGCCTCATCAGCAAAAAGCATTTGGATAATTTGTATGTTTGGTAGAAGCCATTTAGAAGCCAAAATGAGTTGCGGAGCGTATCTACATAAACATATGAAGATCCCCTGTGACACACACAAATGTGAGGGACAGCTGAGGCCATGAGATTCCATGAGGAAACATCTGGTTTTGGTCAGAGAAAGTCTCGCCTTTATTTTTTCTCTGCTGCTGCAAATGTTATGTTTCTTTCTCTGCTAAGGGTCAACTTTAGCTGTGTGAAGGCAGAGATTCACTCTGCCTCTTTCAGGTGATTAGAGCACTGCCCTTGCTCAGCAGGCACAGTTTAGTTCAGCCATAGGTGAAGGCCATCCTAGAATCCAGATCTCTGGACATGTTAGATCTCAACACCCTGTGGTCACATAGAAAATAGATAATAGTCCCTTCTAACTTCTCTAGGTGGATTTTGAGTAGATATTAATGCTGCCATTACTCAGACTGCAAATGACATGATAGAAACCCTAAGACACCTCTGCTAAAAACCTTTGTTTTCTTACTGGCAGAATTTATTCAGACTGAGAATTTTCATACATGAAGTGTTGTTTCATAAGAGTCTTTTGAATTAGTTGTACAGCATGATCCTATTCAATGTAAGCAAAGTTGTTGTAATTTGGTCCTTCATGTAGTCAGATTATGTTGAAAATTAAAGTAAAAAATGCTCAAATAGAAGGCTCTGTTATCTCTTGGAAAAGTTCTAGTACGTTGTGTTTGTCAGCTTCATAGATTTAAGCAGCCATGTGGTGGATGCATTGTTCTTCTTCTGACCTCTAAATAAAACCAAGACAACAGCTCAAAGTTTTGTGTAGAGTCTGTGCATACATAGCAGGAAGGGGGCTTGTTTGGCTTAACACGATCACTTCATTTATTTTGCCTGTTCTTTTGTAATTAGCCGTGTAACCTATTTGCTGACTTGTGTTTCTTTGAGTCCAGAAATGAAGACACTTTAATAAGCCCATAGTCAATACTTACAAACGTTAATAATGTATCAGCCTCTTTAAAAGTACACTGCTGCGGAAAGCTAAAGATTGGGATGGAGTGAACGGTTTGGTTTGTGACATGTTATCTATTGCAGACTGCACAGAATACCTCATCGGATTAAACATTGAATTATAAAATAATCATAAACAAGGTCCTTGTGGCTTCTGTGTTTATTTCCTTCCATTTGTTTTCATTTCTTAGGCAATTCTGATGCAAAAGGCAGAATAATGCAAAGCAAATTGCAGTCTACAGCTCCCAAAGGAGAGGGAGAGAGTTGAAACCCAAAACATAAAGAAGAGTAAATAATACAATAATCATCTGGAACAGAAATGCCAGGATCAATTGTCCTAAATTATTAATGCATCTAAACCCAGAAAGCTTCGTCTACTATTGTCGTGGTTTCAGATCTCGAGGCTTTTTATTCGTAAGACACGGTAGAGTCAGATAGAACCATAATTCTTTTTCTTGCTTTTACTTCTTTCCTCAGAGAGGAGAACAATCTAACTTAACAGCTCATCGTATAAATGGATGAGATGCAGATTAAATTGTTGTTGGAAGCTACTTCTTCCTTCCATTAGTTGGTTTTGAAATTCTTTGGCCTCATGCAAAGCAGCCTAGCCTACATCATTCCAATTCTAAGCTGTGTCATAAATTTAGCCAGCAGACTGATTTTTTTGAGCATGTGTCTGTATCACTTTTATTGTAAGGGAAACAAAGCAGTGAAACTTGGATGGACTGATGTGACCCTCTCCTTGTGCAGCTTTGTTTCAGCTGCTTATACGTCCAGTTCAGGCCCTCATGTAGAAGAAGATTTGGCTCACTAGTGCCGATGAGTTGTCCAGACCTAAGCAGGCCACGATTTAGTACCATAATGGCAGAGGCTGAAAGCAGCTGCTAACTGTGTGAAGGACTTTTCTGCAGTGATGGCAAGTCCGGTACTTCATGATGAATTTTTATACCGTCTGCTCAGAAGTGAGTTTCAAGCTCAGATTTAAATGTGAAACAAATAAATCCAAACTTGTGAAAGTAAACTGGGAACTGAGTAGGGAGTGTGATCCTCAAGTATAAGGCATGACATATAAAACCCAATTTTGTGAGGGCATTTATTGGTTCTTAACATCTCGTAAGTTTGAGTGGGATGAGATAGTTGTTATACGCGCATTATCAGTAGTTGTAAAAGAAATAGGAACAGCCATCAGCAGAGCACATAGTATGCAAGAAATCCGCATTCAGTGTAATGCCTGTGAAGTTATTCACAGTTGCTGCAGATCCTCGGATTTTTTTAGTGTCAACAGCCAGCACATGGCAGAAAAGTAAAATGATTCATTTGAACCTAAAGAAAAATCTTTCATGAAGATAGCTACTTCAGTATCTTTTGTCTTTCGTCTTTGAATGCATTCTTCTAATAAAAAGTTGCTTTAGTTTATCAATATGTTTTTATTTTTTAACAAGTAAAATTCGAACTAATATAAATAATGTAATTTTGTTTTTATCTTCACTGAAATTGTCACCATGGTAATCGGACTCAAACAACAGTATGAAGATGTCTTCAACTTATACCAAATGTGCTGCTTATTTTATTAGCACTTACTTCACTATAGCTTCTAAAAACTGAGATAATAGGCAAATTCAGATATTGAAAGGAACACAAGTGAAGAGCAAAAAAAGATCTGAGCCACAGCTGACTGATACTTCCTGTAAGTTTACTTGATTTGTATTACATTCTTCATCTTTCCTGAAATATTCTCTCAGAGTGGCACCACAAAATAAGGCAGGGGTAGGTCTCTATTCTTCCACAGCTGTGGCTAGTCAAATGCTTGATCCCTGGTACAAACTGAAGCAGTATCAGGACTGTCCTCTCCTATTTGGGGTTCAGCTACCCATGACTGTAAAGAACCACAAAGACATAAGTAAATTTTACTCATCATTAATGCTTTTAATGATGTTTGGGGTAGCCTTTTGGGGCCTGTTGTGATTGCAAGGAAGGCTAAGGATGCCCAGTACACTGTTACGGCCTCTTTGTGCCTTGGAAATTAGTTGGAACAGGGATCAGAATCTGTCTAGCTGAGACCACTGACTGCAGTATTTCATGTATCCCATGATACATTTAATTTCTTTGTGCTAAAAACCGTCTTATAATACTGTAGAGAAAAGAGGAAATTTATTGTTGGTGAAATTATTTCATAAATCTCAAGTGTCCTTTGCGTTACCTGCCTGCCCAAGTCTGCCTTGAAGGCAACGGTTTTAATCGATAGTGGCAGTTGAAAAATGGAGAAACAAGCAGGAAATAAAGTAGTTCACAAAAGAAGGGATTTGAATGCTAGAGAGAGAATACTGAGGGGTGTTAGGAAGCAATGAAGAAGAAAGTAAATTTGGGAATAGGCTTGCCAGACTGAAAAGCCTTACTCTTCTTATCTCTGATCTCAAGTACTAAAATACCAAAGGATCCAGCAAGGCAGAAGACAAAAGAAGAAAGTCTTTGACTTGGCAAGAATTAATGTATCTGGCTGTTTGCACTGAGCGCTAATCCACATGTAAAGAAGCATAGTGGTGGTGATTCCTAAACTAGAGATAGCTAAATTGAACAGTGGTTACCAAAGACTGCAAAGGAGAACTGAAGTTTATAACAGAGAGTATACCCGGGGGGGTTTGGTCCTCTTGTATGCTTTTGCATGCTGAGTACTTCTTCATTAAATAAGCATTTGCTTTGAAATTTGTATTTGGAGTTCCCTGTTGATCATATTACTTGGAAATAAAGGGTTTAATGGAGTTTTACTCAAATTTTTTCTTACATTAATCAGACAGAAATTATGGTCCAGATATCTAGCTGATACTTAATTACACAGGAGTGTCATGAACAAAACACCAACAGGGTATACTTAAGAGCTACTGAAAGGTCATTCTTAAAACATGAGAGCCACAAAGAGGAAGTGTTCAGTTCGGTTTCCATCTTTCCCTTTATGAATAATTATGTTGCCCTTCTTTGATTTACTTGCCTCCCCCTCAATTTACTTTAAATTTAAATGAATTACAAGAGCTTCAGGTAGAATATAGTTGAAATCTTTGACTTTATAACCCATCGGTAAAACTGCGTGGTGCCACTGAGCTTTAGTTTTGTAATTTTTGTGGTGTTCAACTTTTGCTTTCCACATCAAAAAGACAGCAAGCAGCAGAGCGAAAGTACTGAAAATTTCTGATGGTGCACAAGTGAAGCAGCCTTTTCTGCAAACCATTTGTAGTACTTTCAATCTGTGCTGTATTGTTTTTTGAAGTCTGGCATGCTTAGTGGCATCTGACAATCTCAGAATGTTCTTGACATACAGCTTCTCGACAGGATGGATAAATTCTATTATTTCCATTTTACATAGAGAAATTAACATTGCTTTTCTTCTTGTCTGTCTTCAGAAACTAAGTTTTGGTACCGAAACTTGATTGACCAACTTTAATTTGTGACATTAATAAGCTTTAAGACCAAACCAGTGTAGCACAGCTGCCCAAGTGCTAGTCACCTGTGTACAGATGCAATTAAGAGGTATTTGTGTATGAATTTCTGTGACACATATTTCATTGTATGGGTGTTGTGAAAGTAAAACAGTGTTGGTAACAGACCAGTCTTTTGGCTTTAGCTGAAGAGAGCCTGCACAGCATCGAGGCTTTCATTCCAACCCCTTCCTACTGATCCATGGGTCTTTTCTTCTTCAACCCCTTCCTACTGATCCATGGGTCCTTTCATCTTCCTTCTATTGTCTTCCCATCCCATGGGAGAGGAGAGTGAGAGATAGGTGGGTGTTTGGCTTCTGGCCTGGGTCAACCCACCACAACACCATTGAAAGGGATGGAAGAAATAGAACCTTAAAGCCTTTGACAGTGCAGCAGCTGCACAGGAATTTTCAGTGTGGTTGCAAGATACTGACAAGGAACTGAACAATGAAATGGTGACCGGAACTGACAACAAAGTAGCACAATAGTGATCAGAAGCCTGAGTTATTGGTTTGGTTTTAACATGTCTTTTCATAGAATCATTATTCTAAACATTTTAATATTAGGAGTGACTCACACTTTGATCTAGTATCTGAATAGTGTATGAAACATCCTTTAAATTGTGTAGGTCCTATGTCTCATGTACACTCTTCCCTCTGTCGCATCTGCCTTGCCATTACCTGATTGCTAAAGATTTCTGAATGGACCCATACTGCTTCATTAAATCTCTAGCAAGCAAAACAAGCTCCATTACTTTAAGTTCCTATTAAGTTTACATTCTGTAAGCTGATCTTTAGCAGGAGAGAGTGATGGGAGCAATGATTTTGTTTTCCAGAGAGAGACTCATGTTAACTACATCAAATTTCTTTAGAAAGCAAACCCCAGTGGAAACTTAAAATATTCAGTAAGTTTCTGGAAGTCAGGGTTACCCTAGCTACAAAAAAACTTGCCTTTGTTCTCCCGGACCCAAGAGACAAGAGGGTTAAGACCAGATATTTGGCATATGGAAGGGATAATCATGTGCTAGAACCCTGATCCAAACTGTGATGAATTATTAAACAATTGGTTTGTTGTGTGATTGAATATTACCTGCAAAGTGCTTCTCGTCTCCTTGAGGCTCACCCAGAGCTAACTGAATCGAGCCAA
Organism: Trogon surrucura; assembly: GCA_020746105.1. Classification (NCBI taxonomy): domain Eukaryota; kingdom Metazoa; phylum Chordata; class Aves; order Trogoniformes; family Trogonidae; genus Trogon; species Trogon surrucura. The sequence goes on from CM036618.1 coordinate 61,763,903, forward strand.
TTAGACTGTCTGTCTCTTCAATGAGTTGTGACCTATCAATGGTAATAGCTTATTATGATGATAAATGAACCCATCTCTCAAAATGAAGCCTGAGTACACACTTCAGTGGTTTCCCTGAATCATAGGGCCATTACCTATCAACTTCAGATTGACAGGAATGACAGCAGTGGGAGCAGATATCATGCATGGATAGGCGTAGCTGATTGTTTTACCCAAATGAATATATTTGCACTTATTTTTGGTGAGGTTGTTTTGTGAGTTTGGGTTTCTTTTTTAATGGGCCTGTCTGAACATACCATAATTTGCGAGAAGTACCAAACATTTCTCACAATATGTGCAGTACCACCTCTGTCTCCTGAGATGGCTGGTTGAATTTCTGATTGGTATCTACATGCCTTTTCAGTCTCAGAGGCACTCCATATTGTGATAAAGGTGAATCCTTTTTTCTAATTGAAGAGTTTGTTTTGTTTGGCTCTCTTAGCTCTATCAATTTATTTTCCAGCAGCAATTTCCTCAGAAAAATGAGCAAGAAAGAACTGTAACATTACCAATATTTTTCATTATTTTATTACAAGCTCTCTAAACCTCTAAGTATCAAATATCATTAAATACTTAGACACTTCTGGACTAATTCCTCAGCTATTTTAACTCTTTTTAGAGAGAATAAATTTTTTCACAGTGACAGCAGTTGTTTTACCAACAGGTAAACAGAGGTCAAGAGAGGTGATTCTCCCCCTTTACTCTGCTCTTGTGAGACCCCACCTCGAATACTGCGTCCAGTTCTGGTGTCCCCACCATAAGAGGGATATAGGTCTATTGGAGTGAGTTCAGAGGAGGGCCACAAAGATGATCCAGGGGCTGGAGCACCTCTGCTATGAGGACAGGCTGCAGGAGCTGGGATTGTTCAGACTTGAAAAGAGAAGACTTCGGGGGGACCTAATAGCTGCCTTCCAATACCTGAAGGGATCCTTACAGGAAGGCTGGGGAGGGTCTTTTTACAAGAGCGTCGACTGATAGGACAAGGGGAAATGGGTTTAAGTTGAAGGAAAATAGAATTAGATTAGATCTCAGGAAGAAATTCTTCAGTACGAGGGTGGCAAGACTTTGGAATAAATTGCCCAGAGATGTTGTGGCTGCCCCCTCCCTGGAGGTGTTCAAGGCCAAGTTGGACAGAGCCTTGAGTAGCCTGATCTAGTAGAGAGGCGTCCCTGCCCATGACAGGGAGGTTGGATTAGATGATCTCTAAGGTCCCTTCCAACCTAGGCCATTCTATGATTCTATGATTTCTGTCAGTTTTCTCCTGGCCTTTTTTTTGTCTTTTTTGGTCCCCTTCTAGTGAGAATTTCAAGTGTATTTTATTAATTAAGAATAACCGTGCCAGCGATGCATACCTTGAATTTACTGTCCTGAAAGAAGTTTTCAGTTATGACTTGATTTTAAAAATGAAATCGCATAAGAGAAATGTCCTTATGTATTCCTAAACCGTATCTCAGTTATCCATAAGATAGCTACCGTTGCCTCTGAAGGTGTGGCCTGGGGTGAATACTCCCTTGAATGAAAGGCTTTAAGCTATGTGATCAGGCAGCTCAGCAATCCTATCCATATCCATGCATCTATCACATATCGTGCTTCATACCAGAAGATTCCCTGCGGTGTGTCCTGGTGAGCCGTGCCTTGCTGCAGGGCACGCTTCGCTGTGCGGTTCGTAAGGCGAGAGTTATACAATTCTAAGTTTGCTTTGCCGTGAACCGAGTAGCGCGTTTGCAGCAATATTAATGGAGATAAATACAGTGAGTAGTACTCCATAGCTTTCCATCAATATTGTATCTTCCATGCTCCAGAAAAACATAGCACAGTATTTTATTTACTTTGAAGTTTTTTTGAAGCTCAGATGATCAAAGTCTGTCATATTATAGAGGAACTTTTTCTTCTTACATATTTTAAATTAAATGCAACAATACAGAGCTATACGTACATCTAGTCATTTTAAATGTTTGCCAAGTTAAAAAACCCAAACAGATGGATAAGTAAAAAAAAGTGAAATGAAAAAGAAGATGAATAGATCAGTATTCTGTTCTCACTAGCTATGGAAACAAGATTTCCTAACTTGAATAAACCTAGGCAGTCTAATAAAACTGGTGGTCTGAAACTGCATTTTTTAACTTGCTAAGTAGATTTGTAACAACAGATGCCTTTAAAACTAATCAAATAAATAGACACATTGTTTGGTCAGCTGTGTCCTATTACTTAAATGTGTGAGCTAATTGTGTTTAGTCTACTGTGATGAGAAGTCCTTCTAAGAAGGAACTTTCTACAGTTTTGTTCCTGAAATTCATCTTACGTGATGTTCAGTCCAGTAAATTATTCCTCTCATAGATGATGCATTAGTTCAGTTTAGACAGATGCACAAAAATCCAATTTTGTTACTGTCATGTCTTTTGTTTTATGTCAAATATGTGATACATATACATATACACATACGTTTGAATACAAATAGCTTTATACATATTTCTCATCTGTTGAACAGAAATATGAATGTATGACACAAAGGACACAACAGAGTAAAACTAGCCACATGACATTTAAAAACTCTAGAAACTTGAATACAGGAATGATCAAAGCTACCTTTCTTAAATCAGCCTCATGCTTTTATATTAAGGACAGCGGACAGTTCTTCATTAAAATACTGTTTTGGCTTTTTCCACCAAACATTTTCAAATTTTCTATTAGAAAAAATGCAGTGAGATACTTTGTTTCAGAGTTTGGACGGTGGAATTGCCCCATTGAACCTTCTGAGCTGGTCCAGCATTTAACAGAGATTTTTCTGAGCTACTGCGGTGTGCCTTTGCAGGTCTGTCACTCCTGATTCCTTTCTTTGTTCCTGATAAGGGGCTAGCAGTAGCAGGAAAGTTTTTACATTTGGTAACAAATACAGCAGCTCAAACCCTCTTAATTCCACGATGAATATAAGCAAGTAGATGATCTTACCAGGAAATCATCAGACTTGTTACCAAACCTTCCCAGAGCTACACAAAACAAAACATCGCTGTGCCTGCAATATTCAAGGAGATAAATGGTAGTGGAAATATTTTGGGAGAGTCAGAAGAGCCCTTCAAATATCAGAGTATGTCCTAACTGTCCCCAGTTGAGAATTTAAATGCAAGTTTAGTGGCAGCCTCATCAAACTTTGATACCTGTATACACTGTGTGACAAAAAAAAGCAGATTAATATTGTTTACAGAGTTGCAAACTTAACGGTTTACTGAAAGTTACAGACAAAGTAAAATAAAATAAGAAAAATACTTCTAAGACTTCAATGCTACTTTTCCTGAAGAAAAAAAATAATTAAAATCTGATGAATTTCACATATTGTATTTGAAATAATAATAGCAGCAGATTTCCCCTAAAGTCATATTTGTTTATAAATATTTTTACTGACTTTAGGACACTTTCAGTCTACAATCTATATACTTGGCTGATAGCTACTGAGAGTATTACTCCAGACAAACCTGAAAACCTTAGCCTTAGCTACTTTTCTTGTAATGACTATTTAGCTTCTCTCGCTACTTTATTTTCAGTACTGTCAAGTGTGTTCTGTGTTTGCTTTTGAGAAGTGAAATAATTCTGGGCTATCAGCTCTAGATGTATTGTGCAGAGAATTAACTTTGTTCTGATCACATATTGTGTGTTCCAGAAGGTAAGTGCTTTTGCTTCCCTCTCTCAAGACTTTTTTATATGATGCTTCTTTCAAACTATCTTTCAGTAATTTAGATGGCTAAATGCTGGAGATTCTTTATAGAAAATAGATATTCTATAGATCTATGAAATGTATTACCACAAGCAAATATCATTTTTGTGTGGATACAGCTAAATACAGTAAATCTGTAAGAAAGTATTTTTCTGTGTTCTTCCAAAGAGCTCTAGTGTTTTAACACAGAAAGAAAACTTATTTAAATTGTTATTTGAGTTTACTGTTTGTATTTTGCATGTTTTATTCTTTCTGTACTCTTAAAATGGGCATTTTGATGTCCATTTCTGCATGAAAGATACGCAGAATGTGTAGCTATGTTGTGCTCTGTAACAAAGCAAAACACTGTATTTTTCAAATACAGAAATTCTGGGAAGTTTGAATATATCCAGGGCTTTTTGAGTTGAATATGACAAATTACTTACTTAGTAACTCCATGATTTTTTTCTTATGTTTAGAGAGATGGCATTAGTATAAACAGAATTTGATCTGACCTACTAAAGTCCTTCTGACATTTTTACAGCACAAATTAGTTTCGTATTCAAATGCTAAAACCTTCAGAGAGCTGACAAGTCATCTATTGGATTCTCTGTCTAGGTACCTGAGATTGTTCTGTGATGCTCAGAGGTGTAGAGGAGAACCACAGCAGAAATAAGCATAAAGTAACTATAGTTGACCACATCTTTGAAAATGATGTTCTGGAGTTTCTTGCCTGTTAGAAGTGTATTGTTTTCTAGCAGGGGAAGGCCCAGTTTTCATGAATACTGCAGCATGATTGCTACTGACACAGCATTTTGTAAAGCACTGGAAACATTGGGCATTTTTTGAAATGTGATCACTTTGCTTGAAGAATATGGTGAATTTAAGCTTCTATTACAAATTAGGATTTATTTTGCTCTAGGTAGGTAGTGACTACTGTTTTAAAGTAAGTAGATGTTAATTAATACTTGAATACAGCAGATATTATATTGAATAATGTGGATACAATTCCACATTATTAATGAAAAGATCCATCATAATAAGTATATTACTGTCTATGCTGAATTATGATGGAAGTCTTACAGAAGGATAAATGACATCCATTGTAAAGCCTAATGGATATCATTATGGTCAGTGTTAAAATAATGAATATCAAATGAATGAGTAATAGGGGGGACAATAAATTTTATTCAGTAGCTGTGTTGGTAAAAATGTGCAATCAGTATCACAGATTTATGTACACATCTTCGTTGCCTGTGCATGTGTTTTGAGCAAACTGGGATCATCAGGAAAGTTTGAACATTGCAGCAAAAAGTTCCTAATCATTAGAAGTACGTACATATGTTTTACATAAAATATTGAATGTTCGAAGAAAATAGTCTGAATACTACCCAAAAGGCCTTCAATCGTTGTTTTCTTTTCTTTTGTGTACAAAGCAACTTAAATAGAAATCCCAGCAATATGGCAACAGAAATGAAGCAGACAGCTTGTAATTAGTGCGCTTTATTATCCTGACGGTGTAGACTGAACAAAAGCATGAATAGCTGGTGACTTGAGCTGCCCTAATAAGTACATCTGCTTGGGGCAGCATTCAGCACCCCATTAAGAGCAAGGATAAAAGCACCCTGTAAGGTAGCTCCACCTGTGAGTACATGGTATGTTCAGTGAGCTCCCCAAACTTCCTAAGGTTCCTAGAGCTGTCCATAGGGCTTATTTGTCATTGTATGCTCTGTAAGGGCTACCAGTAGGTTGCCTTAATTAATTAATTAACTCATTAATTTATTTATTCCATGTTAGTTTTTGTGCCAGCTCTCCACAGGGACATTCAAATCGCTACAAGCTTCAGAGGCAATTACGTTGTTGATAACTGCTCGGAAAATACCACGTGATCCCACTGAGTTCTTGTTTTTAGGGAGGAGAAAAAGAGAAAGTGGCCTTCATGTGGGGATTGTATTTAGGAAGAGTGTGGATGCATGGTTGCACATTGGCCTGATTCTCGTCTGGGAAGCTAGGAAGAAAATAAAGTATAATTTTCCTGGAGATGTGTAGGCCATTTTTATGCAGGATTTTTTGTATTTTGAAATATCTAAGGCAAAAATGCTCCCATTGGGTCTCAATCTGTCTTGGATATACTAACATGTATTAGCTGTTCTATTACAGACTTTTGACCAGGATAGATATTATGTGTTCTGTTCAGTGGCTCTGTGGAAGAACTTTCACCTGCAATACCGATAGAAATGGAAGCACAATATGTAGTAAAGCAGTAAACTGCAAACAAGTATCACATTGCAGATCTGAGAAGAGGAATTTGTCCTGAGAGGGAGATCATAGATTCAGGTTTAGAATTGCACTTGCCAAGTAGTTTTCTTTGGTCCTTCAGGGAAAGCAGAAAGAGATGTGGTGATATATTACTTTCTGAATATGTTGCTATTATTATCATCATAAGGCACCAAAAGAAAAGTTTATACTTTCAATTCTTGACATAGAGTCATAAACTTTCAGTATTTTCCTGAGGAAAAGGCAGAGTTTGAGAATACAACAATACCTAAACTGTACCAGAGGAAAGTCCATCCACCCCAGCAGCCTGTTTAATCACGGTGGTCGACAGCAAACGCCGAGGGAAGAGTGTAGGCAGCAGGCAAGGCTATAGTGATAATTCATCACGGACTTTCCTAACCTCATCCAGCCTATAGCCTGAGGACCTCTGAACTGATAGAGGTGCCTTTGTATTTAGTTGTCTCCATTCATCCTAACAATGCATTTCGACCTATATTACATGAAGTTTTAGCAATAAATGAGAGTCTTGTTCAGGACAACAAGTCTGGTTCTATGGCAGCTCACTCTGGGTCCTGCTCTTTACCATTGTTATTTGTTTTTAAATTGTCCCAGAAAAATAGTTTGTATGGGAAAATCCAGGAGATTAAAATATTTTCCGTCTAGCCTCAGGTGCAATATCAAATGTTCTTTTTTCTTTTTTTTTTTATAAAAAAAAAACCCAGCTTTTTTGTAATAGGTCTTAGTACTGCTTTGCTCTGTCCATTTATGCTGGCAAGTAAAGTAAGTGTTCTGGAGGCATAATTACCTGTACTTTGTCAAGAAATTCAGTTATTCAACATGAAATCAAAGCGCAAAGGATTATATTGTCTTCTAATCCATCTGTTGATGCTGTAAATTGCTATCTATTACATTTGACATTCATCAGGAAGAAGGAAAATATTTTGAGATTATATTGTAGGGAAATCCTTTAAAATGTCTTTTTCAGAGATGAGCTATTTCTATCTTCAGATTATAATCTTCTGCTAATTAGTTAAAAAAGTTATGTAAGCAGTGATTAGAATCTGTCTGTCCGTGGTGTTAATGCTTTCCATGATTTTACTTCTATGAAGACTGAGAATTTTTAAACCTCTTTTAAACCTTTCATTCAGGGTAGTATCAAAATAAATGAACAACATATTGTTATTACTCTTCTAATTTAGGTGATTGTATCACACACTACTTTTTTGTACTGGAGTACATAAAAAGCAGGGAGCCCTCTAAACTGAACTCAGTCAGTACTAAAAGAGCTAAAGAAAGTTGAAGAAGGGGAGGTAATAAATCAGATGAAGTAGAATCATATGGAGATAAGGAAAAAAAGAATTAGCATAACTACTTTCCAGGACATATCTGGCTTTTCTTGTGTGGGCCCGTGCAAGAAAAGCAGTGGTAAAAAAATCTTTCGCAACTTAGGTTGTCTCACTTCCATTGTGAAAATTAGGCCAATACTACATTCTCCAAAACTTGTTTTTGCTGAATTTTTGCAAGAATTTGAGTTTCGTGGGATGGTTAATTGTTTAAGAGTGTATGTGATCCTCATCCTTTCTGCTTATCAGCTCCTCAGCTGTGGTAGTGCTCTCTGTACTCCTTTAAGGCTGCACCAATTCATGACGTTTTGCACGATTTCAACAGTGGTTATGAGGCAGAGATGCACTTAGTTTTCTAATGTCTCGTCTTTAACCTTAAACATATTTCTGGGAGCCATAAGAATGGAAGTGTGTGTCCTCAAAGTGGAATTTTCATATGTGTCCTCAAAGTGGAGATTTTCATTCTTAGCTGTGCTAGTTGAGTAGCTACTCTGCACTGGTACTGTTTTCTCTACTCTTGTAGACACCACGAGCTGCAGATGGCTGTTTTTCAGTCAATGAACACGGTTCCACTGAGGCTAATGTTGCAGTTTCTTGTATAATGAGATGGAGGCTAAAACATATTAACATCTAACTATTAATGTAATGTTGAAATATTATTTCACATGTGTGTTAAGTCATTAATTAACCCCTTAATATATTCAACCACCATGAACGTGAAAACAAAACCCACCATAATAGGAATTATTGCTAGAGCACTGTGACTAGAAATGAAGTCCTTTACAAAAATGTTCAGAGGGAGTTGTGGAGTTCAAGCACTTTGTGTTATGACTTTGAGAAGCAAGTAAGCAAATAATTGTGCAAAAACATGAGACAGGCACAACAGCAAGTTAATCACTTCAGAGTTCTTCTTTCTTCCCAAAAGTGAGCTGCGTTAGGAGATTAGAGCTGTAAAAACAATTTGACCTGAGAGATTCTCGTGCTGTAGGGACTGAAGATTAGGTACAGCTCCAACAGTCAATTCACTTAATAACTTCTCATGTCTGAAGTTACATTATCCACTTTCCTGTCTTTTATAGAATCCAGCTAAGCTAGATCAATATCCTGAGGAAATGTGGCTTTCTATTTTAGGATGACATTTTCCTACTTGGCAGGATATTATCTTCATATAACATGTGTACAATATGGTACTAATTTACGTCTGTAGTTAGTCTGGGAAAAGTTGCCTTGCAAAGTGTATTAAGACTTACAACTATTACTTTAGACATTTTTAAATGTTCTTAAAATATTATGCACTTCCTCATTTTACTTTAAAATGATACTATGTTGAGGAAGTAGGTAGGAAAAAGCAGAATCTGTACTGAAATGAAAGCCTAATAATTTTCATCATTAACTTCCCATTCCAGCAGGCTGAAACTGGGGTAATAAAATGGTGCTTGGGTCAAAACTTAACACGCAAACTTCTGTCTTCAATAAGGTGACACTTGGATGGAATGAGTTTGAAATACACAGATAAGCAAAAATTAAAATAAAAGCAAAATATCTTTTGAGCTGCACTGTCAGAAGAATTGTGCACATGAGTACTTTGAGTACCCCTCTGTATTAATAAACTAAGAATTGCCAAGACTTTTTCTCTAGTTTTGAGGCTACTGGTATGACCATACTGTTAAAACACTGTGCTGGTGAGTTAGTAGCAGCTATTTAAAGAAGTAACAGTACAGTGCGACTAATAAAACTATTGCATTACTTTACAATACTTAAATCTCTTACCCTCCAAAAGGGAAATGTTCCACCCAAACTATAACTTGAAACTGACTATTCCCAAGAGAATTTAGAGGTTACTCCTAGAGACTTCTTTTGTTATTATTTTCTCTTCAGCCTATGCTAATATTTCGAGCTTCTCCAGAATTAAGCACAACTACATACATCTAGTTGAGCACAGAAAAACTTCAAACTACCTTAATTATTTGGCAAGATGGAAACCACTAGAGAAAATAGTTTAAAGCAGTTTAAACTGTTGTGATTTGCTGGCTCACCGTGCAGTTTATCAAACAAACTTCCTAAATGGGAAATGCAGAAACTTTGCCAAATTAGTTCTTTTCTGGTGTGTTAAGTTCACAATCCAGTCTCGACGGCTGCCTGTGTAACTGGAGGAGTGAGACAAGTTCCCTCAAAGAGCAATTCATAGTGCTAACTTATGCTCTGCATAAACTTAGGGGATACCTTCTCCTTCTCCACCAACAGCAGAGGGGAACTAGAAATATAATTTCTAAAACTAAATAAGGCATATAACATTGACTGCTGTTAGGGTCGCTGCAGTTTCCACTTTAACTTGAAAGTATTCTGTCTTGAAAAATATTTAAAAATGCTGATAAAAGCTAGAATAAAGGGACCAAAACCCTGCCCCATTCGCTAGAAGTACCTTAGTTTGTGATTTCTGTTGCACTTGTTTGACAGTATGCACTGGACGTTTTACCTTTAAAGTAAACTTAAGTATAGAAAGTCTCATTTGCCATTGTTATTAGGTTTGTGTTAGACAAGTCAGATTACCTTTGTAATAACACTTAGATCTCCCAAACAGGTGAGACAGTTCACAAAAATAATCACTTGTCATTCTTCTCCATTTACACATGAAACTAAGAAACAGTGTTCTGTGTGTAACATGGCTATAAGGAAGCTACAGTCAATATGATTTGTAAATAGTGGTTTATATTACAGAAATGTTTATGTGTACATTACCAAAATGTTTACGTATGGCAGATTATAAAACATCAGCCTTCTAAACTGTAGTCTTTAAAGCAAAATACAAAATGTGTATACATTGCTAGAAGGATCTCATAGTTGCAAAGTTCATTTTTTGATCCAGTCATGGCTGCATATTGTTCCAGTGGCAAATGTAATTAAATCTTGTATAGAAAAAGTGATATTAGTAAATATTTGTGTATTTAGCATTCTGCATGGGATGAAGCAGTGGAAACCAATCAACAGCACATGACCGATCAGTTGTTTGTAGATCCTCCGTGGTCCAAAGCGATGTTTATTAAATAATTGCCTTAAGTTATTCTGCTACCGCCAAGGTGGTGTAAATGTTCTGAGATAACTTTTAATGACCTAAGTTAGGTATTAATAAATAAATTCCCAGTGTCTGTATTCTAGACTGCTTCTAGTCCTCAAGCTGACTCAAGCACCTCTGCATGCAATAATTCATTTTTTTTGTGCATTTCTACACCAATTTGATGTTATACATCGATAAAAAAAAAATCTGACTGAAGTAATTTATGTAATAGACAAAAGCAGTATAAAAAGTCAGTGTAACTAAATATGGAGATAACTCAAAAGAGAAAGTGATTTGAGAAGTAGTTTTATTTTCTTGGAGAAACATGAGAAGAACCCTTAGTAAAAACAAGGTCATCCTGTGCTTAGATAGATTTTCAGAAAAACATAGCTACTTAACTTCTGTGGGAATGAATTTAAATTAAATTTGCTGAAAGCTGCATAAATATTTGTGCCACCCAAGAGAGTGTGACTGTAACAGCAGTTCATGTCCTGATGGATAGTCATTGCTTTCATACCCGGCTTTGAACTTTAGCAGAAACTCTACAATGTCCTGGGGGTCTGCCCTCACTGAGCAGAAATTCCTGTTTTTTAGAAAACAGCAAGTAATACTGCACCCTTGAGACACCTGTGGTTTATGGTAAGTAGCTGCACTAAGTCAGTTGTAGACCCACTTAAATTATCTAGCTCAAATGTATGATCCACACTTTGAAGTTCTCACAGTCTCCTCTTCCCAGCAGCAGCTAGATTTTAAATCTGAAAAAGGATAGTTGTAATTTGCACTGCAAATAGTTCATGTGCACTGGAATTAGGCAGCATTAATTTTAAGTATGAGAAGATATTACCATGAAAGAATACCAAAGATTCTAGCAATATGGGAATCATTTTTAAGTGTGTCTGAGTGAATCATCCATCTTTCATTGGGCCATGAAATAAAAGTTAGGGCAAAGGGTAGTGGGAATTTGTTTGAATCAACTCATGATAAAAGCTTTTTTTTTTCTTTTTTTTTTTTCTACCCAGCTAAAGTTGAAAAAATGAAGGCTTTCTTTTTTATCCCGGCTAAAACGAGAAACTGAAGGATTTCATTACAGGTCAAAAGTTTTGTTTGGCCTGGAGCAGATTTATTAAAATGAAGAGAATTAACAGAACAGCTGTGGAAGGCTGGTAGATTCTGTTTTGCCAGTTTAGCCTCCAAAATATTTTTCAGATGAAACTGTTACGCAAACTTCCTCAGATTTTCTGAATAGTTTCAGAACAAACAAAATAGCATTTTTAAAGTGAAATTATTTCATTATTGAAATGTAACAAGCCTCCCAAGATTGACATAACTCTTATTCCAAGTAAATTCATGGTATCGATGTTACATTCTTTATGTGCTCCTTCTCCTTCGTTCTTTTGAGGAATAATGGAGACAACAGGGAATTTAAAACAACACATTCCTTTAATCACCTAGTGATATTGACATTTTTTTCTCTTTTCTTTTGCATTCCCACAAAATGAAGTTATAAGTTCTTTGCTATGGCATAGGGGGCTAAACTATTCAAGAGCAGTGTGGTCAGAATGGTGTATTAGAACACTCTTTCTAGGTCTTCCATGCTAGCAGTCTGACTCCTTTGTTCCAGCCAAGGCTCAGCCAAATTAAAGATATATCTCAATTAAAAGAAGTTGTCTTCTAAACTTTTGTTTGGATTTAGGGATTGGAACTAGATACTCTCCAGAGGTCCATTCCAGCCTCAGCCATTTTATGATTCTGTTGTTCTATGGCTAGGTACAGACGCACAAGCGGTTAAATGCTCATCATTAAATAATTAAAATTAGAGAAATTAAAAGTTTTTACAATTTACTGTGCATCACAGACATACAGTTGACTATCTGGAAATCACTGTATTGTAAATTATTGTGTTCTGCTGTTGTTTTTTTAATCTCAGATATTTCTGTTACTCCATGATGAAGTATGGTGCCATGACCTGTTCCAGAGATTAAGAATCCTACTAGAAATACTAAATGGCAGTGAGTCTCATAAGCGCCAGACTTCGGAGTAGTTAAATGGCAGTGGAGAGATCTGCAGGGACTGAAATACAGTGAGGAACAGTCTGTGTCATATGTTACATGTGGACTTCCACGAAGACTAGTTTTTCTTTAAAGAGTTAAGTGATTGACACACCAGAAGTTAAGAGTTCTTTTAGTTGTAGTACCTTAAATTTACCATTAATTTTAATCGATTCGGTCAGTAGGTAAATAAACTGAGATTGAGATAACCAGTTAGATGTAAAGCAATGTGTTAATATGGGCAAACTGCTTAATTAACTGCACATTGAAGTCTTTGCAGAGCCTGAGTCTGATCATGCCATGTTGAGTCTTACTAAAAGGAAAATTTTACATTGAAAACTGTTGAACAAATAATGTCATGCAGAATTTACCATTTGCTGTTCACTACAGAATCCCCCAGAATAATTACCTATTTGTTTGAGTCTTCATTTCTAATGAATATTTTGAGATGTAATATATATTGACCTTTTCTAATTACATTTTTTTCGTACACCCATGAAGTGCTGCAAACTTAGACACCATAGTTTCAGTTCAGATTATTGAAATTCAGTGCCCCTGCATTGACTTCAGTGAGACCTTAGATGTTAAAGGGATTGTATTCCTTGCCTTCGGGTATTTCTCAGATGCTTCTTACAAAAAAACTAAGTGTATTTTCCACAGGCTCTAACTAAAAATAGCACTGTGGCATTTTCTTCTGTTTATAGTAAACCTATCTCAACGTTTGCAGACTTTACATGATAATCTCAAATCAGCTGTTCTAGAATGAAAAGTAGATGTTATGGTGGGTTAACCTTGGCTAAGGGCCAAACTCCCACCCAGCAGCTCTCTCATTCCCCCTTCTCAGCGGGACAAGAGGAGAAAATAGGACGAGAAAACTCATGAGTTGAGATTAAGGCAGGGAGATTGCTTACCAGTTATTTTTGTAGGCGGAGCAGATGCAGCTTGGGATAGGTTAATTTAATTTATTGGCAGTTAAAATGTATTTGGTAGTGAGAAACAAAGACAAAAATTTAAAAAACACTTCTACTTTGTCCTTTCCTAGGCTCAACCTCAGTCCTTCGCTCCTGATTCTCCTAGCCCTGCCTGAGTGCTGCAGGGTAGGTTAAGGGGTACATTCAGTACGTAACACTTCCTCTCGGCCGCTCCTTCCCTTTCGTGCTTGTTCCCCAGGTCTGGTGTGGGCTGCAATCTTTCAGGAAAAATCCACTCCAGTGTCGGCTTTCCATGGGCTGCAGTTCCCATCAGGAATACCTGTGCCAGCGTGGGCTCTTTCAAGAGCTGCAGGGTTCTCTGCTGTGCCAGGGAGCACCTCCTCCTTCTTCTTCTCTGACCTAGATGTTCTTGCTGATATTTTTGGGGGTTTTGTTATTACTTTTTATTATTTTGTTATTTGTTTTCTTTTTCCTACTTGTTAGAAATGATTTAGATGTGGAAGGTATTATGGAATATCACTATCAGTCATCCAGTAACCTAGTATTTTGATGGTTATCAGCACAAAAATCCGGAAGTAACTGATATTACGCTTAATGCCATTTATCCTGAGGCATATTTAAAGGGAAGTATAAACAGGAAGTAGTTTGACCTTCAGTTAAAACACATTGCAAATTTTCTACAGAAAGATCTCAAAAGTATGAATAACTGAGGCTTATGATGATTCAGATTGCAGTCCGGGTAAACTAAAGGTTTTATGGTGATCACTTAGTGGTGATTGGAATCCTGGAGGAATTAGTGGATCTGAAATTTTTATTACAAACTAAATGGAGGATTTAAAAAAAGTTTTAACTGTGTACGATTTTATCAGTTAATTGAAGACAGAATTAGACCAACCCTGCTCACATCTGAATATTTCAAAATAGAAATCCTACGTATAGCAAACGACAGACCCTGATACTTCTTTCTGAGCACCGTTATTTGTATAGATGGCTGTGCACCTGATGTTATGCTTCACTATTGAAAAGCATTTGGAAAAAAAAGCATTTCTTCATCTAAGCTAAAATCTTTTACAATCAAGTTGAGAGTGAACTGGAATTCCACACACATTGTGTAGGACTGTGAAATTTAACATCTTATGCTGAAATACATATATATTTTCCTATTAATACCTTTTTCAATGGTATACAAGTAAGTTCATAGAGTTTAATATACAAAGTTTCTTACAAGATCATGACAGTGACCAGGGAAGTGGAATAGGCAGGTGTGTGAGTACCCCAGCTGTTACTCGTGTGAAATGGGCTGCATGCTTCTCTAAGTTTGTTTCCCAAGCACAGCATGCTTAACATTTAAAAAATGAAATCTGATGGTCTGCTTATGTGGATTTGTGCAGGTTTAGTATATAGCAATTTACGCCCTGTTGTTTCGCATTCTGTTCTTTCTTTTATCTAATTGATGCTGTTTAAATGTTTTGGTTTGAACTTTAGCTACTGGCTTTCTGTTCTACATTCAGAAATAAATCAATGACAGATATTGACTACTAAATTCTTAACAGACTTAAGTGGATACAGCACAGTGCACATCTTCCATGAAAATTAGTGGAAAGAGCCATTTTTTCAAGTGTTAAGTAATAGTAATTCTTGCTAGCTGGCCTTGGACACTCATTCACTCCCCAGAGATTGTTAGCATTATCTTTAGCTCTTCAGGAGTAAGATACCAACACCCTAGCTGGCACTTGATGCTGCAGGAAAAGACAGATCCCCTGTTTGCAGAATATTTCAGAAATCGATTAAGTTCATGGAGCTGCAGCAGTTTCTATCAGCAGGAGATCAATTCTGAAACACCTAAAAGAAAGTAAGAGCAGCTGTAGTTAGGGGAAAGGTCCATCCAGCTACCAAGTGGTCTCCAGCGGTGATGACTGCTGCACACGGAGGAATAGTGTAAGCAAGCAGGCATGCATTAATGCTGTTTTGCAATGCAGCAATTTGCACACTTTTACTGAGCTAGAGAATAGCTCTGTTACAGTCTGAGGTAAGAGAATAAAATGCTGAACAGATTAGAAAACACGCAGCATTAGATAAAAAAGTGATTTGCTTAAATTCTTCAACCATAATTGGTAGTTAATGCAAGAGATTAGGAAATAATAACAAATGAGCCAGTACAACTAGGAGGAGGGTGGAAAGACACAGATGAGGTGGCAGAATTTATGCGTTAATAATGGAGATCATGCCAGTGGAGGACTGAAAGACAGTTGAATCTAATCTCTGTCCACTCTTAAATTTCAAACTAGTGTACATCTAAGAAATTTTTACTGTCAGCACTGGGGAGGGGAATTTGTCCTATGACCAAGCAAGGCGCAGAGGGTCTGGAGCACACCACTGAGTCAAAACAATGACTTGCAACTGGTAGATAGATGCTATGGCAAAAACCCGCAACACTGCCTGATTATGTGTCATTAACTTAATATATGAGTATTGTTTAAATACAAATTAGCATTTGTAAAAGAGTTAATGGTGTGTTCTTACTGCGTCTGGAAACTTTTATAACTTTGTGTAGGTCACAGTCCTCATCTAACACATATTTTAAACAGCACGAAGATAAGCTCAACATTTTTAATCATTTTTTTCTCCTAATGCTATTGTGAAGTAATAGCTTTTTTATCCACATTTTATCTTCCAGCTATAAAGTTAATCGTTGCTTTAGACTATACCATTTGCATTAAATATAAGGCAGCATAAAACTCTGCTAAATATTAAAGAGTTTGAGTCTGAAACAGAAAATTTAGATTGTTAGTCAAAGCTTCTTTTATTAGGACTTAGTAGCCTGGCATACATTAGAACTAAGCAGAAAATACACATTGCTAGCAGAAGCAAGGAAGGAAGGAGCACATTGAATTAAAGAGAATTTATGTAGGTATATAAATCACATTAATCACACTCAGAAGACCTTGTATTTATATATTATATACGAACTATATACAAGGATGTTGATTCTTTGTGAGATTTATAGCTATTTGTTACACCAAGAATTCAAAAGATATCGAAGGGAAGTTAAAAGTTGGGATCCTGGCTGAAACATAAAGTGAAGTTGAGGTTTTCTAACTTATCTGTTGAAATTCAGAATAACTTTTTGAAAATCTATTGAAACAGAATGAGTAATAAAGAATAATAAAAACATCTTACATTTTATTAGGTTCGAGATTCATATACTGTAATGTAGCTTTAAAGATCCTGAACTATGTGATGAAATTCTATACTGAATCTTTACTATTTGAGGTTGCATAATTACAGTTATTCTTCAAACAGTTGCTTATAACACCCAAACTCAGAATTATTTCATTATTCTTCTTCTGATCTCCAGTGCATATAGACACTGTCCTCCATTCTCCAAGGATATAAATAAGGAAACATGAATCATTCAGTTGCTAGAAACTTATGTTGAGAGAAATAGCCAGTTTAAATTGATTTTTTAATGGTTTTTTTTTTTTATAAATAATACTATATTATTTTAGTATTATAGCTGTTAACACTTTAGAAATGTTTATCCTGACGTTACAGAAGGGAGTGATTTCTTATTAGAAAAATTAACATATGAGAATTTTTACTGGCATCAAGTGAGATATTTTCTGAGAGATTCTGAAGCACCTGGGTTTAGGGTCTGTGATCTTCCCCATGGACAATGTCTCAAATGTAGATATGCTCACCGTATGCATAAAAACACATACATTTGCATACATGCACATACACCCTCATTCTTCTCTCAAGGTGAGACTGCTGGTAAGTCATACATTGTTTTAATGTTCTACACCTAAAATTTTCTCTCTACAAAAGATGCTGTTGCAGTTCCAACTTTATAAATGATATTTGGTCTTCATTAAAGGATACTGGCGTGTCCAGGACTGTATTGTCAACTGGACATAGCCCATAGGAGAGTAAGACTTAAAGAAAACCAGAAAGAACTGGGTTTAATTAATGACAGACTTACATAAATAAAGTTAATAAGAATTGAAGCAGATGTCTTAAAGTTTCTAAAAGGCAGCCCCTGTGTAGAGGGAAGGAACATTTTTTTTCTTCATGACCACGTTGAATAAGACAGAAAGTAGTGAGCTGAAATTGTGCCAAAAAAAAAGTAAAAATTATACATTAGGAAAGCTTTTCACCAGTGATGGTTAAAAATTCAAATACATGGAGGAAGTTGTTGCAGCTTCATCATGGATGTATTTGAGAACATTCCCAGTGGTACATATTCCTTTAGTATTAATGTATTCCGCAGAAATACATTTGTCTCTCAGAGTCATACCTGTTTGTTTTTTTTCCAGTCCTGACAGTTTTGGCTGTACCACATTTATAATCCCATGCCCTAACTGAAAAAAACAACTGTTTATCAAGATGTGCTGGACGAAACCACCACCAGTTCTAGTATCAAGCTCACACAAGGAACCTTTATCTTGATCCATGAGTTTTTTCATCTTACTCTTTTCCCCTGTCCTGCTGAGGAGAAGCAGCGAGAGTGGCTTGGTAGACATGTGACAGCCTGACAATTTCAGCCCACCACAAGATCGCACAAACTTAGAGAATACCTTCGGTCTCCATATTCCAATTGGTGGCTCTAACAGCACCAAACTTTCAAGATCAAGCATCATATCCAGGTTCATCTTGGTGGAATTCATTCTTCTTTACTGACACCTCAGCTGTTCATCTTTATCTGAGATCTTCTAGCTGAAAGTCAAATAAGCTATGGGAAAAATGTTCTTGCTTTTAAGTAGAGTCAAGAAAATAGCTGCAGTCCACTTAACTTTGGAATTTCCATTAGTGGTCTGTTGAAACATTTCTATCTCCCTAGATACCAATAGTATCTACTAAATAGTAGATTTTTATTTTCTTTTAATTATGCCAATAGCCCTTTCCGCATCCTCATGATTTTTCAGTGTAAGCAGATCTGAATTTGAGACAGAGAGTTGAGTGAAAGATGATAGATCTATCCTTCCTTCTTTCATACTCAGAAAGAGTGAAGTTTGAAATATATCTTTTCATGAAGACTGTCTGATGAAGGAAGCTACTGATCATCAAAGGTGAGGATTATCCATACCCATAGGAAGAGCAACCAAATATAACAAACCCGGTGCCCATGTAATGTAAGCAAGGAATTTCTTTTCTATAAAAAGTCTCCATAAAATTGAGAAATGTTGACATTCATAGAGAAAGCAAATTGCCGGGATCAATTTCAGCTAGTCATACTAAGAATATCTCTTGGAAAGGTACAAAAGATAGAGTGTTGAGTCAGATAACTAATATGGTTGTGCAGAAGATATTTTTTTTGTGTGAAAATACTTTTTGCACTTTTTTTTTTCACTGTTGTGTGTTCTTTATGATCCTATTGGATATAATTTTAGATAACTAGATTTCATGTCTGTTTTCAAAAGATTAAAATAGGTGTATACAAGACAGCACTGTCACACGGTTTTCATGCCCAGTTTGTTGTGTGGTATATTCTGTGGCCAAAAGTAAAGGAGTTTCCGACATTTTGTAAGGTGAATTCATGGAGGGACTAGGGGCCTTTCTTTGAAAAATGAAACTTAAATCCACATAGCACTTGCTGCAAAAAAATCTGCGAAAGATCCACATGATTGAGTGTATGAAGTCAAGAGGCCTGAGAACATTTAATCACCGTAGAACTTTTCCCTACCTGTGTGAATTCAAATTCATGTTGCATTAATCACAGTCTTTATGTTAACTTACCTCATGGAACTACAATGTTTTTTGATGATGAGTCCTTCAGATGCAACTCGGTATGTGACTTTCATAGAACTTATGCCAGTGTAAGATGGATGTTGATTCTTTAGGCACACTTAAGCCCTGGGCAATATACTTGCCCCTTTTCTGACCAGTTTTTAATTCATCCAAGGCTAATTTTCCCAATCGTGCTGCCTTTAAAGCAGAGATAACTCATGAATATAATGGTCCTTCTTTTCCAATAAAAGATACAGTATATAAATTAATATTGGAAGAAATTATAGAAGTCTGTCAATGGAAGTCACTGCACCTCTAGGAACAAATTGGTAGGAAGAAGTGACAACCTATATTGCCTTGCTGTAAAATAATGTAATTTTTTCTAATTGAGATAGTGTATGGAGAATGGATATTCATGATGTTTTCCCTTTTAAGGAAGTAAAGAAATAAAGCGATATGTTCAAAATAACACACACAGATGCAGAAACCACAAAGTTCATAGGGCTACATTATCCTCACAATGACTAACGAATTTTTTTTTTGTCAGCTCCCATTAAGGCAAATTGAAGTTGAAAGAATAAATTCTCTTAGGGAAGTCTTATAAAGCTGCCATTTCTCCTTTCTCACACTTGGGCATCAATTCACTTGTCTTCTGTCTTTCTTTTGCTCTCCAATCTCATTAGCTTGATTGCTCACCCTCCCTCAAGCCTTCTAAGAAGAAATATAGGGGTTTTTTTTTCATAGAAGATCATATCTAAGAAAGATAAAGACTCTGAACTTTAAGAAAAAAAAATTACTTGCCAAGGTTTTCAGTGAGGACCTGTCTTTGAAGATTATCTTTTCAAACAAACTATTTTGTAGTTTTCAAAGATGAGTGCATATCAAGCTTTGTTTTCACTATGTGTGCATTTGCATATATAGAGAGTGTATGTGTGTCTGTACATGTGCAGTGTTTGTATATATGAGTGTATTGCCTCAAGTAAGAATCATCTATGGATTACCATGATGGCAATAACAAGTGCAGAATTGCTTTCTTGGGTACAATAAAGAACGGAATGACAGATTTTATGTAAACTGACTTATTTTTAAAAATCTGTCTTAAAGCATATTTAATAATTAAGTGCTGCCTATATTGTTCTGAAAAATCTTTGTTGCTGGAGCAAAGCAATATTAAAATTCATGTTCTGTATAATACATAAATACATATAGTTGCTATTAACTAGCACGCATTTCAACTAATATGAAACAGAAGATTCTTGCTCTAAACGAAAACATAGGTATTTTTCAAAACTATGCTACCTTGTTGTGAATAAGCTTAGTGGAAGAAAGGCTGCAAAACTAACAAGCCAGGAAAGTGGCCATGAATTTAATCATGAGAAAGCATTGGCTCCAGAGACAAAGTAATTCAAACCATGGTTTATGCTGACTGAAAATAGAGAAAAAATCACAGGAGTTCCAATTCACTGCTTTGTTTTCCTCTGCCATAAAAAAAAAATGAAATAGAAACGCAAGGAGGGTTTTTTTTTTATTATTTGTTTATGTTTTTTTAATTATTGTTAGTATCACAGAATCAGTGAATTATAGTACACAGAGCCATGTTTATACAGATCTATATCTTTGCTTAATACTCAAACGTTTATTTATTATGTGATCCTTAGAGGTCTCCATTATATGCAGTAAAATACTGAATAAGAATGTATCATTGTTGCATTTATTATATTAAATGATTATATCACCTTTGAAAGAGCGGAGAGTTGGGCTTTGCATATCCTTCCATTTTTGCTAGAAAAGAAGAAATTTTCTTCAAAATAGTGTGTTTGCATGTGATTTCATTCAAAATCTCCCGCTTAAACAGTGTCAGATGTTAAAAACAGTATATCTTTTCTATCAAAATAAATTTGCACAACAGATACTGCAACTGCACAACTCCTTCATGCTTGAAACATTCTGATATGTTTCAATTTCTTAAAGGATCCTAAAGTGCTACTTATGTCATGCTTTGCTTTAAATTACTTGTGCAGCCATCATTGTGGTACAATATCGTCCATAAAAATGTTGCAAAACAGTTAAGGAGAAGGGGGTAGGAAAACTACTTTTGGTTGGCTAGAAATTCGGAGTTCTTTTCATGTTTTGTTGTGGCAAAGTTTAGAAATAACATTCTTGAGCTGTTTGGCTTGGTGCTTATAAAGACTGGAACAAAAAAAAGTCTACGATCAAGAATAATTAGTGGATTTGATGGACTGTACTGACACAGAAATAGAATTTAAATATTTCTTGTTGCTACTTACACTATTTCAGCTTTTTCAGTAACAAATCAACACCTTGGGAAGTATTAATGGATTATTTGTTTTCAGATTATAGCATATTGGGATGTACTCAGCAATATCTGATGCAAATGTTGATTACCCCTAAATGCAACAGCAAAGATGAAGGAAATATTTTTGCTAAGAACAGCTTTTAATTTGGACTTGGACAATTGCTCTTGTTTTATAGTCCTGCATTTGTTTTTAATAATCTTTTTATGCTGGGATTTTGTTGCCATAGAAATATGAGCTTTTTTAGTTTTGCAAAATCATGTAAATTCTTTCTCTTGTTAAAATATTCATGAAGGAGCACAGCCAGAAATGGGAGGGTAAGGGTCGATTCTGTGTCTTAATGGAATTGAACATTGACATAGATGTTCTGGTTAATATTTCATTCTAATATTATAGGAAGCCATTTATTGATATGTCTACTGTAATTATGGTTTTTCCCTTTGGAACCATGGGACTAGGAGATGAACATTCAATCAGTAAAATTAAGAATTACTTTCCATTATGAGGTTGTTGACAGCTACAAGACGAGCAGTAAACAGTTTTTATTTAGAAATGTTGAATGAGGATATGTAATTTAGAAACATCCTGAAATTGATGCTCAAATAGTGAGTTTTTATCAAACTCACTGTTTGAGCATCAAATGTACTCTTTTGAGCATCACTTCCAAACTCACTGTAGTGGTACTACAGTATCACTAGTAGTCTGAAACATCTTCACAGAAGAAGTGGGGTTTTTTATCCAGACCTAGACCGTTAGCCATTATGGCCCTGCTGAACTGATGCTTATAAAGATCAGAGCAGCTGTTGCAAAAATCTAGACAGCAGCTGGTGAATTTGTATTAACTGTTTTTTGGGGTTTTTTTCCCCTCTGCAGTTTGCATGTCTTCAGTCAGGGAAAAATGTTTGCAATTTTGGTGACATATGAGGTTAATTTTTTAAAATATCCCTCTCTAAAGAGTGTCTGACACATTATGCTACAGTGTCACAGCTTCCGGTATATTTTTCCCAGACTGAGAGACTTCTAAAGACTAAAATTTACTTGCCACTACAGTAATAGGCATGAGCAATAGCCATATATGAATTGCAGTTACCACATCACTACTGGAAGAATATATGCCCTACTTTATTTTATTTGAATCCTTGATCTAGTTACAGCAGCCTGGGGAACACTGATTGGAAAGACAGAGTCACAGATGGATTTTGGTCATAAGGAAAGCAAAGGAGGAAGAAGAGTAACCGTACCAAGGTTATGTTCTGTGATTAGTATGGTTAAGTAAACAAAGTAGTCATAAATTTTGTAAAGTCTTATCATTAGCAAAATAGATTTTAAAATTCAGGAATGACTGACCAAACAACTCTGCTTCTCTTCTTCAGTGAGGGGAAATGACAGCTAGGAATAATGATAGAGATTTGAGAATTAGTGGAACAAATGTCTATATTCATAAGTACATTTCAGGAAACAGCATATAAACTTATTATGCAAGTGCTTTGATCAGTCACTGGTTCCATTTTTTCAGTGCTAAGATCAGAAGGAGCAACTATGCAGCACAAGTTGTGGCTGCCCCCTCCCTGGAGGTGTTCAGGGCCAGGTTGGATGAGGCCTTGAGCAACCTGGTCTAGTTGAGAGACGTCCCTGCCCATGGCATGGAGGTTGGATTAGAGGATCTCTAAGATCCCTTCCAACCTAAATCGTTCTATGATTCTATGATAAGTAGGAGTGGCAGCACAGAACTCACATGAGAGATGATATACTTTAGTTCCCATGTCCCTTAGGAACTGAGATTTATTGCATTATCTCCTTTTAGAATGCCATGACATCATCAAATGTTTCAATATTATGTATTAAGCAAAATTAATTGTTGCATTTTATTTAGATATCTGGTTTTTCTTGGGTTCTTAATAATGAAGCCTAGTTCGTCCAAAAAGGAAGAGCACGAGGATTATGAAAGAGGAATATTAATACAATATCTCAGTAACAGTGAGACTGGGTTGAATTTATGGGTATAATTTAGAAAATCCACAAATAAAAAGCTTCTTATAGTAATCTTAAATATTTTCCATTTAAATGTTTCTTATTATAGTAGATACATTGAATTAAAAGAGTTGTGTAAGATTTTAATTCCTCTGCATTCATGAGACAAACTATTTTAAATATTTAAGGCCTAAAAATAAGCATCAGATTGTCATGCTCAGGATGACAAGATTTACAAAATTTACGCTTTGCATCTTCTGGAGCAAGAGGGAAAAGACAGCAGGACCAAAAGTCAAAAAGTTTTCGATTGTCCAGTTATTTTGTATTGTCTGATTGATTTACTGGTATTCTAGCAAAACCAAGAGATACTTACAAGAGATGATTAAGGAAATATTACTAGAATATAATACATTCCCCTTTTGATGTTCTTCCTTCACTCATGTTTCCGTTTGGTTTGAATCTGAATGCATGGTATTTCTCTGAGAGGTACCAGAGTATTCTTTCTACTGCCTAGTGATGAGACACAGTGTAGAGAAGGACTTTGCTATAACTGAGACTAATATATATTCTGGAAAGGGTCTCAATTGCTTAGATATTGATATAAAATATGCAAAAGAGACATGGTCAAGGTATGTATGAAATACAACTTGGCAGAGTTCTGGTTGCTACTTATCAACTCTGCTTGCTCTGTGGACAGGCATTACTTGTCTCCTAGAAAACTTCCTTTTAAGGGAAAAAAGTAAAAGGAACAGATGAGACGGTTCTTTTCATTGCTGAGAAACTGTAAAATATTTCAGCTTTCTTTATTGTGAATGTATTCTTTCATTATCCAATGTTTGAATGAAAAAAGTCTTAATGAGTTTTTAAGGACTTTTTTTATCTTTCTGGAAAGGTCGTTCAAGGTAGAGCAAATAAATGTTTTGTCGCTGATATGCTTTATATCTTACTGTTTGATTTCTTAGTGTATAGCTTAGATGTTGGAGAACATTCTGTGATCATATTAGTGCCTGTATTATGTAAAACTCCTTTTTCTTTGACTCAACTATGCCTTTACGTAGGATCAGCAAAAGAAATACTAAAAATCAAAAAGACTATATCATGATGTTCTTGATAAGATTCCAGAAAAGAATGATTTGGAAATCTTGGTTATTGGAGTCGTCTGTTTCAAGAAACTGGAGATGACAGTGAATAGACTGAAATACTCACTTACCCCTTTGAGTGGTTCACAGAAAGCAACTGAACCAACAATATAGCAGTCAGACTTCTTTATATAAGCTTGTTCCCTCCTTGTTCCATTAACTTCTCTGGAAGCAGCATTCTGAATAAGTCAAGTTAAGTAGAAAGTATCAGCAATTTGTACAATTTATAATAGAAAAATTTTGAGTGTACTTAAGCAGGGAAACTGTAGGATTGTGAACAATCTGAGATAGATTTTGGGTAAATCTAGGTGATACAGACTCGGGAGAAAGAGCCCAGTCTTTCAGTGGAAAAAGTTAACTTCCCTATGAAGAAAACTGACATTTTTTTAAAACTAGCCGGAACTATACTGTCATTTAAATAGAACATGATTATTCTGCTCCCTGCTTTCTCTGAAGTACTACTGTAATGCCTCAGAAGAGCCTTTATATCCTAATCTAAATTCAGGTCTGTCTAAGAGAGGAGACTTTATTTAATCTCTAATTGGATCTTGAGTAGAACTAAACCATGCAATCTTTACGGAGAGCATTACTAAATGAATAAAAGGTTGATGTTTTCTTGGTGATGGTTCTGTTGGAATTCTTTTCTAGTCCCTGCCTTTCCTCACTGTATGACCAGTATGAAGACTGGATCAGCAAAACACAATTAAATATTGTGAAGTTACAGCCAGTACTTTTTCATAAAGATGAGAGCTAGATTAGCAATGGAATATTTCCTTAAACATAAGTTAATTTAGTTAGGAAAAGAAGCCCTTTGTCCATTCCCTTCTGCATTGAGTGGACACCTCCTAGGGGAACACATACACACTTGGCTGTTAGTTAAGATAATGCATTGTCTGTTCAGTGCCTTGTCAAATCGTATCACAGCTGTATAAGTGCCAACCAGTTATGGACTAAATTGGTCACCACTAATAAACTGAGATCAATCTTTTCCTTTTTTTTTTTTTTTTTTAAATGATTTTCTTCAAAAAGTTATTGCTGGTGGTCTGGTGGCAGATATCTTTATATTTGCTGAAATACATGTCATAAAATAAACATGTACCTAGAGAGTTTGTGAAGGTGAAAGAGTCCAAATAAACTTCAATATTTTATTGCAGCTCTATTTCATGGAAATTCAAGAAGGCTAGCAGGGAATGTTAAACTGTATATAATGTTATTTCATTATGTTCAAGTGCTGTATCTAGGAGTAGATATTGCTACCAGGAACATGACTGAGCCCCTGAAAGACTGGATGAACATCTGTGTCATTTCTCATAATCGTGACAGCAAGTGAAAGAGCATACAGACATATCAGTAAACAAACAGGGGTTTTGTTTGTTTTGGGGATATTATCTGGAGTAAGAGAACATTATTATCTCTTTGAGCCTTGAGTTACTATCAGCAGCTTGCTGTGACATTCCTCCTTGGATCTGTATTCAGTGGTAGGTGGATTAGCTTTTTCCACTGAAATGTTCTGCTCATTCATGTTTGTAGCCTTTTTTTGTTGTTTTCTTTTTCTGTTAGCATTTGTTTACTTGGCATATTTCTAATTGTATGTCTATGCATAAATGTGGTGATTTGACCCTGGCCAGCGGCCAGCTGCCCACACATCCGCTCTATCACCCCTACTTCTTCTGCCGACAGGGAGAGAAAATTTATCAAAGGGCCCATGGTTTGAGATAAGGACAGGGAGATCACCCACATCTACCATCCCAGGCAAAACAGAATCTATTTTGGGGAAGTTAGTTAGATTTATTAAAGAACAAATCAGAAAAGAGTAGTGAGAAATAAAAACAGATCTTAAAAATAACACCTTTACTCCATTCCTCTCTTCTTACATAAATCCCAGTTTATCCACCTCGTCTGCGTGAGCAACACAGGGGAACAGGGAATGGGGGCTGCAGTCGTTTCATCCAATGTTGTCTGCACTGCTTCTTCTTCCTCCCAGGGTAGGACGCCTCACTCTTCCCCTGGGCCATTGTGGGGTCTCTCTCACGGGAGATGATCTTCACACACCTTTCTCTAACATGAGTCCTCTCACAAGATACAATTCGTCAAAAAATGCCTTGATGTGAGTCTCTCCATGGAGTGCAGTCCTTCAGGGAGAAACTGGTCCAGAACAAGTCCCCCGTGGAGTCACAAAAGTCCTGCCAGCCAGCCTGCTCCAGCGTGGGCTTCCCACGGGAATACAGCCCCCTTCAGGCATTCACCCGCTCCAGCGTGGTCTTCCATGGGCTGCTGGTGGACATCTACACCCTGTCACCTCCATGGGCTGCGGAGGGACAGCCTGCCTCACCATGGTCTTCACCCCAGCCTGGGGGACTCTCTGCTCCAGCGCCTGGAGCACATCCTCCTCCCTCCCCTTCTTCACTGACCTTGGTGTCTTCACATATTCTCACTCCCTCTCTCTCTCTTTGTCTGGTGCAGTTCTTTTTCCCTTTTCTTAAATATGTTTTCACAGAGGCGTTCCTCTCCTATCATTACTGAGGGGCTAACCATGGCCAGTGGTGGGTCCATCTTTGGAGCCAGCTGCCATTGGCTCTATCAGACTTAGGGGAAACTTGCAGCTTCTTGCAGAAGCCGCCCCTACAGCATCCCCTGCCACTGAAACAGGGCCTGGCAAACCTAATACAATAAAACAATGTAATAGCAAGCAGGGTTCATGCCATTTTTCTACAGCTGTTTGTTTTCAATGCTGTAAATATTTGTGATTTACTATCACTTGATTTAAAAGTGATTTTAATGTGACACCCATAACATCAAAGCATACTTTACAAAAGGTAGTACCTAGTGCTTCCTCCTACCCTCCAGCTTTCTCCATCTTGTGAACAGCCACTTGTTCACAGGAAGGGAGCCATCTCTCCTGCTTCAGAAGGTTTTGGCTGACCCAGAAGGCAACTGTCAGGATGTCATAACCAATCTTGTCTACTCACTGCCCATATCCTTTAACAACATGTAACATAACAGCAGAAGTATGGTTAACAGTGAACAACAAAAAAAAATAACTATCTGCTAGAAACTGAGTGGATTAATTAAGAGAGCTGTGATTCCTGTCTCCTATACTTGTATTTCCTAAGGAGTCTGTGGCTTTTCTTGAACGTGTAGATTCCAACTCCTGAGCCGGGAAGAAACATTTGATGTATTAATCTAAAAACAGATGGGAGAGACAAAGAAAATTCTGTGGAACTTCCTTGACATTTTTAGTTGGCTGTTCTTGTCTCAACAATACATGCCTTTGTCACAGCAAGGCAAACTTTTATGCTCTGTTCTCTTTGGTGTTGATGTGGCCTCAGATGAAAATTCTTGAGGCAGAACTCTGAATCTTTGGGTGATACAGAGAACATGAAAATGAAGGGATCTGACATGTGCTCAAATTCTGTATCACCTTGTATTTAAATTTCAGTGAAAAGTACTTTTTACACTAGGCGAGACGTAATTGTTCACGCAGCACATGGATTGACCTCTGAATTCTTTTACTTGTACTTCAAATATACAGAGGAAGCAAATTACCTTTATAAACAATAGCAGAAGGAAGTAGTACTTTCTGATTTGTATAAGTTTGTGGTTTTTTCTATTTTACATTGGTATTATACATCATGCAAGGTAAATATATATTCTGAGCTACCAGATACTGTTTCTGATAAGTGCCATTTTGGGATCTTGACTTCCGTATGTGATTATTTTCCTGATTGATTTCAGTGTGTGTTAATTTTTGTAGGCTTTTATGTTTTGGTAAAGTATTTTCCTCTTCCCTCTTAATGTTCTCTTTTCTGGATTAGTCAAACACAGCCCTTTGCATCTGTGTTTCTAGTTGGTTGTGTTTTAGAAATCCCTAATCCATTCTGGCTGCTTTCTGTAAACTATTACCTGTTTGTCTACTCCTTTCTAACAGGTTTTGGTGAAAGTTTCCATTGCTGACTGCTTTTCTATCTTCATTTATTTTAAATCAGAACCTGTCCTTTAATTTTTTTATTTTTTTTTTTTTTTCTGTATGACCTATCAATTCCTCGTGTTTTCATTTACTAAGATAAAGGTTATGTAGTTGGGAAAAAGTAAAACCTGTCTTGTTATATATATTTACAGGTTGCCTGAAACAACACAGTTTATTTTTCCATTATTTCCACTTTTGAATCCTCATAATTAGTCTGAACTTGAAACAGAAATGTTAAAATTCTGTGAAAGTTACTCTTTTCAAATATTTTTCTAAAGATGAAAGCACTTTTGGGTACTTCTTGCAGCATTTTGGGTATCTGAATTTTCTACACTCCTCTTACAGTTATAAACCAGTGTTTAACCTTCACCATAGGCAAAACAAAAATGCTGTAAAAGGTGTGTCTAAGGAAAAAAAGGTCTTTCCACGTTGTTCCAGCCGAGGTTGAATGTAGTTGCATTGGTCCTTAGAAGTTTGGATACTATGAAGATAAACAACCAATGCTGATATTTGCTGATGATACTAAAATAGAAGGAGCTGTGGACTCCCTCGAGGTTAGAGAGACCTTACAGAGAGAACTGAACAGACTAGAGAGCTGGGCAGTCACCAGCCATATGAAATTTAACAAGAGCAAGTGCTGAATTCTGAACTGGGGGATGAGAGGCTGGAGAGCAGCCCCACAGAAAGAGCTCTGGAGGCTTGGGTTGATGGCAAGTTCGATATGAGCCAGCAGTGTGCCCTGTCAGCTGAAAGGGTCAACCATGTCCTCAGGTGCATCTAGCACAACGTCGCCAGCTGGTCGAGGGAGGTGATTGTTCCTCTCTGTACGCTGCACTGGTGCAGCCCCACCTCAAGTCCTGTGTGCAGTTTTGGGTTCCTCAATATAAGGACATCAGACTATTGGAGTGTGTCTAGAGGGCTGTGCACAAGATGGTGAAACGTCTCAAAGACAAGACTTACAATGAGCATCTGAGGTCAGTTGGTTTGTTCAGCTTGGAGAGGAGAAGGCTGAGGGGCGACCTCATCACAGTCTACACCTTCCTCGTGGGAGGCAGAGGAGGGGGAGGTGCTGATCTCCTGTCTCTGATGACCAGTGATAGGACACAAGGAAATGGAATGAAGCTCCCTCAGGGGAAGTTCAGATGGGATATTGGGAAAAGGTTCTTCACTGAAGACGTGGTTGGTTACTGACACCGTCTCCCCAGGGAACTGGTCATGGCAGCAAGCCTGTCAGAGTTCAAGGAACATCTGGACAATGCTCTCAGCCATATGGTTTAGTTTTAAGTAGTCCTGCGAGAAGTTAGACTCGATGATGCTTATGGGTCACATCCAACTTGAGATGTTCTATGATTCTATAATTCTATGATCCTGTGATTCTATGATCCAAGCTTTGGGTTACAAAGTGGAGTGAATTTTCTAGCTTTAACCTGGCAATTAGCTATACATCCTCAGATGCAATTTATGAATTTCTACGCCTCTGTGGATGATTCAAAATCAGTTGATTTCCATGCCTTAAATACTGGGTATTTATTTCTCCCCTTAAATTAGATGCATTTTAAAATAATGAAGTTGACTTTCACTGCCTAGTGTCACGTACAAGAAATAGCACATTATGTCCTTGAGAATAACCAGTTTGTTGTATTTGTAGAAGACTCACGAGTTTGCTCTGTGGTCAGCAGTATGCACTGGAAGGTCAGGGATATCCCTGTCATTTTAATAGTCTGTGAGGGAAGGCTTACGCTGCACTGAAGTATGAGGCAGATGCATTAAATAAAACAAAATGTAGCTCTTGCAACCTTTGGTTTATTTATACTGCCTCCAAACAATTAACAAAAACCACTGGGTTTGTACTGAACTGTCACTCAAGTTTGCAGCTTTTGATTTACATTCTAAAACTGATCTACTTTTTCCATTTTTTGATGGAAAAGCTAGTGTCAGTGCCATGGTTTTGGATGCTAAAAGAGCATAGACAAAACATATTGTCATGACATGAGAGACTGGTTATTGACTTCTCAGACTGAAGGCTGAGTCAAACTGAGAGAAAGAGCTGAAGCATTCTTTTAAAGTAAATTTACTTGACACCATGAGGGAAAATTCTTACTTGATTTTAGGTTACAGTTCATTCTGAGAAAAACATCACTGGGCTTTTTTCTTTTTTTGGTAGTTTGTCACATAAAAAACCCTGAGTTACTGGGTTTTCTGAAGGTTGCTAGGGCTGCTGATGTAGAGGCCCAGCTTAAATGAGGACCATATAACTGAAATAGACTGAAAATATAATGTCTGTATCAAGTGGAAATTGCATAGATTTCAGATCTGTTTCTGATTACTTTGTTTGTGTGTTAAAGGAAGTTTCAGCCTTCAAAAGGCATAGAAAAAAAAAAGACTGAATGTGATTTCTAGATGGTTGAGCAACAAGGGAATGGTCCATTGAGCTGTAATCCCCAGGTATCTGCATATTTCTGGGAAATACTGACACTGGAGAAAACTACCCCCAGATGACTAAGGTCTGTTTTCTTTCATTTAGTTGCATTTCTTCTGTCTTTTTTATTCCCAGGTAGCAGCTGCTGGAGGACATCTGAAATTTACAGTCTCCTATGACTTCACAGAGGAAGAAGAGACAGATCAACTGATGGTTCAATCTGATGTCATCATAGAGGTAAAGTGATTGCATTTTTCAGCTGCCAAAAAAAAAAAAAAGAAAGAAAATTGCCTGCTTCTTCCGATGTTCAGCATGAAGCCTGGTGGCTGAGGACACAAAGCAGCAGGGTGCACATATTTTCAGCGAATTTATAGTATCAGAAAAATGGACACAGTTTAGGGAACTAAAATCTGCAGTATCTCAAGGAGGATCTGGCAGTATTGCAGTAGCTTACCAGACCGTATTCTTCCTGTTCATCAGGAGGAATGAAGAAATAAAATAGTTGGTTGTTTGAGGTATCTTCTTTCAGCAGATCTGTTCTTGTGCAGCGTGGCATTGTATAAATTTGCTTTTGCTTATGCAAAGCCATTATACTACATTTTAACTGACTAACCTAAACTTTCTTTTGCACTGACTTTAGGCTTTATCAGGCAGGCCCATTTCAGGGTTATGAAAACAGAATGTTGTTCTTGATATTATGATTCTTGTAAAATATATTATTCAGTATATCCTGTACCCCAGCTGGCTACAGATAGAGCTTTTTTTTCCTGACTTTTTTTTTGTATTTAAATGTCTCTATCTCATGGCTTTATCCAGGGAGGTGACTTAAGAATCAGCACTCCAAAAGAGGGGATTCACCTGCAGCCTTATGAAGAGCACACTGAAAAAATTGTGCTGAGACCAGAATCTTTCTCTGTGCAAGGCACTGATGTTCCAGTCAGCAGGAGGGAGTTCATGAGTATCCTTGCAAATGTGAAGAGGATCCTCATAAGAGCCACGTACAGCTATGGGATGAATGCCATCTACAGGTGAGTGTGGGAAACGTGTCCATTGGCTACAGGCAGGTTCTCAAAATATTTGTTTTCTCTCTTCAGAGAACAAAGCTACACTCATTTTCATGAAATCCATAACATTCATTTACACTTTCAAACAATTAACAGTGTTTGTTTCATTTTG
This sequence comes from Trogon surrucura, assembly GCA_020746105.1. Lineage (NCBI taxonomy): Eukaryota > Metazoa > Chordata > Aves > Trogoniformes > Trogonidae > Trogon > Trogon surrucura. The sequence continues at coordinate 61,795,999 of CM036618.1, forward strand.
GGTAGGCAGGAGGAGGAGAGGCAACAGAAGGAAGCAGCATTGTGGGAAAGTGAAATCGCATGGACTATTAAGGGATGAATGACAGTTCTAGAAATATGTTTATGAACATTGTAATTCATATGTATATGGTAAATCATGGACTGTTGTAATGACATGTTGTTGTAAGAGATGATATATTGCTTATGTATTGGTTTCCCCATTTAATGAGTATACGGAGCCACATTAAGAGTAGACCAGAGAATAATATCTTAAGTCTCTAAGCTGGAAAAGTGGCTTGAGGGGAGTTTTCTATGTTTTTAATCAGTATCACACACAGAACTGGGTAATCCCAAAGCCTTTCCTTTGATTTATGTCAGATTGCTGCCTGTACTGCTTAAAACCACTGATTTCATGTGAACTCTTCTGAGTCTTCTGATAAAATGAAAGATACATTATATGAGATGACACAGTTGTTCTTTCTCAGTGGCTGCGGTGTGGCTGAACCTGTAAAGCTCATCTTGCATTAAAATTTTCATAAGTACGTGAGCAAATAATCTAGGTGAGCTAGAAGACAACCTCTCTCCGTATACTGTATGGTTGCTCTGTCTACACATTAATACTTAGATGGCACAAATAATGTTTTTAAAATATGCAATGGCATTGATTGCATAGTAATTTTCTACTCACAAAGCCTGAAACCTGAAATGTTCTCTAACCTATATATCACTTGATTCAGCAGCATAAGTCAATTTAGAATGGAGGAAGCTGATAACACATTAGTGATTATGTGCTGAAAGTATTAATACAGTTTTTTGCTACTGTGAAACTTCTTAAGTTTGAATACTTAGGCAATTAAAATACATCCTAAATTGAAAGGCACGTTGTGCCAACAGCATGCAATTTTCTGATTTGAGCTTTGGAGGTGTGCATTTTTTTTGCTGCAAAAAAAAATTCATGTTTCTTCAATCTTATTCTCCTTCTGCAGCTAATTAGTATGTATTACCTCTCTGTATATAAGTACGTAAATCATAACTAGTTTGAGTTTCAGCCAAACTATTTCCTAATTTGCTCATTTGGTCATCAGTCTTGCATCTCCTTGCATCATTTTGAAAACCTTTCATGGCCCATCAGCTGCCCACCCTGGTGTTAAGAGTCAAACGACCAGGCCAGACCTCATCTCTTAGGCACTATGAGCAGACCATGAGAAGCTGTTAATCCACAGTTTACAGCTGAGACTAATGGGAGCTCAGTCAGTGCTGTTCTTCTACTCTGTTCTTGTTCGAATAAAATCATTAATCGGAATTTTCCAAACCAACGGAGTGTGGGAGCAATTTTGGGGTAAACAATAGGGGCTTTTATGCTATGCTGCTTTAAAGGAGATATGTATGATTGACTTTCTTTGGGCCAAAGGTCTTACTAAGTATTGTGGGAAATGCAAACTTCAGTTATCAGTGGCTTACATACATTTGTGTACTGACATTTGCACTAGAATGAGAAGGGGAGCTTTCCTACAAAAACACCACTTTGGCTAGGCAGTTAAAATCTGTGAAGAAAGTGCATTGCTGGACACGTACTGCCTCCCTCTTGTCTCTACTGTGAAACAGTGGGGATGGCACAGATCAGAACCCTTTTGGCCGACAACAGAGAGCTCAGGTCAGCATGCACATGTACAGCTGGCACAGTGTACGTAAGAAGTGGCAGACATGTCAACGGCACATTTGGAAGACTGTGCATCACCACCTGCATCCCAGATTACTGCTTTTGCCATTTGGCCCTCTGTGGTTCCTCACTGTTTTGTAGTGTTGTTCACATCCGGTCTTTGAAACGTGTTAGTGGTGTGTTATAGATAACTTTCCAAAAACGTCTTGGAAATATTCTTCAAGAAGAGCTCTGGGACGAACATCTAAGTTACGCCTTGCAGGTTAGTAGCCACCGTTTTCTAGATGTAGTGACATTACAGTTAGGAAGGTTGGTCCCTTAAAGACCATTATTTTAAAGGGTGTTAGGGGAAGGGACTGAAGTAATTTTGAAGAGTACCTCTTCTTTTGCTAGAAATGGTTTTGTATTACTGGTATATCTCTAGCTGTCCCTATGATGTCTCTTACCAGAGAATAATGCAGTGGTTACTGTGTTACTGTGGTTACCAGCAGTCTGGAAGTCTCTGAAAATGGTTTGCTCTAAAATAAACAGATTTTACTGAGTGCTGTCAGGGTGCTCATTACAGTTTATTGTGATGAAAGAGAGGATGTGAAATTCCAATCACAATTACATGAACTGGATTTTGATTTAACCGGAGAAATCATAGTTTCACCCATTAGGGTGGGGTTTACTGGGAGGAGTTAGATCTTCTCAGAACAGCGCAGGCTCCCTGTCACGTGGTGTAGCAGCAACAGCATCTATGTTCATCCAGCCCAGTTTCTCATCTGCTTTAGACATATTGGTGATTTTCAGGACATGCCTCAGTACTGACTTCTTTATATTCTCTTTGACTTTCACCCATGCTTAAACATGCTAGATGCAAAACTGTGCTTATATCTCTGAGATCACACAGAACAACTGTTTTCTCTGTATTCTACCCCTTTAGTACTGCAGGGAAAAGGCCCAATGAAGAGGATATTCGTTGTGATATCTTCAGCTGATTAAGGGCTACTGTTGATGAGCTCCAAACAAAGACACTTTTGCAAAAGTGCTGGTGTAAAGCTAAGCCTTAGTAGATAAGCAGATATGAACTAAGAGGTTTTTAAACAGGTACGTGTGGTGGACAGATGGATAGTTCCTCTGAGAGAGTAAAGAGGGTCTGGTGGAGAGGCAGAAATATGACAAGGTTATTAGATCCTTCATGAATGACAAGTTCTGCGTCAAAGCATCAGCAGAATTATGCAACATGCTAATCTGAGATTGCTATAATAAGCAATCTGTTCATTTAAATACTGAAAGTTTTCAAAATGGATAATGGCACCACATGTGTCAGGATTTCCATGTGTGCTATTATAATATGTTCTTGAGAAGAAGCCAGAATGGAGGCATTGTAAGATAAGCAACTTGCTTGCAGTCATGTAGAAACAGACTTAAAAATTCAATGGAGTTGCCTCCAGTTAGTAAGAGCTTTAACTAAAAGAATTTTTTCATCCTTGTTTAGTTAAACCTGCTAGAAACATTCATCAGCACTCTCAAGAAGTTACTAAGCAATATTAATGTAGTAATGCTGAGTTTGATTCAAGCATGCTTCTGAGAACATTTTTTGGGTCATTTTAAGCTAAGAATGTTGTTATTGCTCTGTGGAATTATTAGGAAGTCTCATGAAATGAGTGGGCTTTCATTTAGATGATCAAATGGGATAAAAAAAATGGAACACAGAAATGCTGAAATCAATTTAAAAGTGCCTACAGCTTCTGGGTTTAAATCAAGATCTTACTCTAACTTGACAGATCTTCCGAACTGTTGCAGTTAAGTACATCTGTGGTAGACACAACAGACCAGGAAAAGATGGCCATCTTTTATCATTTACCTTGTGCTTCCAAGACAGTTTAGTAGCATTATTTCTTCAATTTTAATATTCAGAGTGGCAGCTGATGGTGAATGTTGTAGATACTCAGATGAGCACTGGAAATTGTCATTCTAAAGATAATGGATCGCTTGCAACCACATATAGAATCACTGCTAGACACAAGGAGACAGAGAGAAGGAAAGGCTGGAGGTTTTTTCCGGATGCAGAATTGGCTTCAAGACAAGGGAGCAATGATTGGGTCAGTACTTTATGTGCCTTACGCAGCTGATGTGATTCAGATGCCTGGCATAGCAGACAGTAAACTGTGCTGATACTGCCTGAAACGTCCCCTTCCCTTTTTATCTTGTTTGTTTTTAGAAGTCAACAGTTGCCTGCTGACAGTAACAGTCAGCTTAAATATTTGGTCTCGATGTTCAATCTCAAATTGTTCATGCATCTCCAGGATCCAGTGCCCTATTACTGCCAGCATTATGTATTGTAATGAATGCAGAATGGCATTGAGGAATCAAAATTGCAACATCAAAATGGGAGAAAAAAATAATCACTGCAGCTTTCTTCACTGAGTAACTGTTAATGCTAAAAACTGTTAAACACATTAAAATCCCATTTAGCAAATAGCAGAACGTAATGAAAATTGGAACAATTCAGTGAATACAAATGTGGGATAATACTGGGTACTTTGTTTCTGTGTGTAAGTGTTTCCCTTTGTTCCAAGGTCTGTGCTCAGAGGAAACTAGCTGTACTTCAAAGGATAAATAAAACCTGGCTTTTTATTAGTAATTTGTTTCTTCTTATGTAGATTTTTCTCCTTAAGCTGTTAGATTTTTTTTTAAAGGCATCACCATTTGATATCTAATATCTGAGAAACTGATTATCTTACTGTAAGGAAAACTCAAAAGTTTGACTGCAAAATAAGTGTACCGCAATGAAACTAAGGGGCAATATTGAAAACTGAGAGACATCTTACTGAAGATCTTGATAGGAATATGCACCCCTCTCTTAAAAGATTTTCAAGAAATTTTCTGGGCCCCTCAGTTCAAGAAGGACAGGGAGCTGCTTGAGAGAGTCCAGCGTAGAGCCACAAAGATGGTGAAGGGAGTGGAGCATCTCCCTTATGAGGAAAGGCTGAAGGAGCTGGATCTCTTTAGCTTGGAGAAGAGGAGGCTGAGGGGTGACCTCATCAATGTTTATAAATATGTCAAGGGGGAATGTCAGGAGGATGGAACCAGGCTCTTTTCAGCGGCGTCCACTGACAGGACAAGGGGCAATGGGTGGAAGCTGGAACACAGGAGGTTCCAGAAAAATATGAGGAAAAACTTTTTTACTGTGAGGGTGACCGAGCACTGGAACAGGCTGCCCAGGGAGGTTGTGGAATCTCCTTCTCTTGAGACATTCAAAACCCGCCTGGACGCGTTCCTGTGCGCTCTAGTGTAGGTGATCCTGCTCCGGCAGGGGGGTTGGACTAGATGATCTTTAAGGTCCCTTCCAACCTTTAACATTCTGTGATTCTGTGATTCTGTGAAGAACCTTTTACAGTTGTTCTAGCGTCACCAAATTAGGTTCAAGTTTCTAACTGCATAATCTGCAATGGTAGTCCCTCCAAAGTCCAGTCATATCCCTAGTGACAGTAAAATTCCTGCGTTTCAGAAGATCCCATCCTAATTTCAGAAATCTTCCTTCTTTCCCCTCTTACCTTTCATCTCTGTCTTACTGAGAGTAATCATAAAACTGAGTGGGAAAATATCCTCTCTTAACCTTTCCACCAGCTGCTGCAGTAACAACAAAATATTGTTCTTGGATGTTTTCTTATTCAAGGTCATCCAAATAATTTTCAGGATTTTTTGGCAGCCAAAAGATAAATGCCTTAGTATGGAGAAAAAAAAAAAAGTTTATTTTACATTTTCCAAAGAAAATCAATTATTAACAAAATGCATGTGATGATAGAGAAGTATTTTCTGCTGAAAAAGACTTCAAAAGAAGCTTTGCAGGTAGCTCTAGTAATAAAATGCTCTGTTAAGATTGCTGGGTGAAAATAGAAGTCATTGAACCTCTATGATGCCTTAATGCCCCTTCTGAATTCTCATAAGAATTACATCCCCAAATCCCAATTTCTTTCCCCAAATGGATGCTGTTGAGATAAACTACATCTCTTTCTCTTATTACTTGTAAGATTATCAAAAGATTTTTGATGTGTCTCTTCTCATACTGTCATGTTTTGTAAATAAAGATCATATTCAATGTTTAGCTAAACTATTGGTTTTTAGGAAGTGTCTACCATTTATTTTTGATTGTTCATGGAAGAGCAAAGTCTCCAACTCTGTCTTCTCTGTCACTGGGGAAGACAAGGTTTATGGTAGAAGATTTCATTTTCCTTTCATGTATATACCTTTTCTTTCATACACATAATACTTAGATCCTCCTGGACAGAGCTAAAATCTATTTCAGAGGTCAAACCTCCAGAAAAAAAAATGCTATAACCAAACCCTAATAATATAATTTAGTGTCTTAAATAGGCTTAGTGTCTTAAATAGTGTCTTAAATAGGCTTAGTGTCAAATTTGCTATATATACAGCTGCAATGCAAGTTGGCACATGTGGCTCGCAGGCCAGGAATAGCCTTGTATCTACTGGTGCAGGCCTGTGAGGCTTTTTTGATCTGTTTTTATCACGTATGTCTGACCATAGTTTCCCTCACGTAATAGAGAAAAATAGTAACAAGCCGAAAGATACACAGTTTAAGAAGAAATAGATGAATATGAAAACCTCCATATTTTTAAACAGGAGAACATAAGCAAGCCACTGACTGTCACTGTATCCTGTTTGTTGCATCCAGATGCAATACCTCCATCCAATGTGCTATTTTAATGGTTTCCTTTCTGTTACACCCAGACTAAGAAGCGTTAGCATTGAAGCTGCTGACCACGCTTCATCTGGGAGAAAGGTGGCACCCGCAGTGGAGTTATGTGACTGCCCCCCGGGGTACGATGGGACCTCATGTGAGGTGAGTATCGCAATGCAGTCTAGGTCACTGTGATAGCTGTAAGCAACCTGTGGCCCCGTGTTGGTAGAAGATAGTAAGAGAGAGGCTGTCCATTCCTGGTAGGAGTTTGATATACCGCATCTAGTTGCCTTTATTTCTAGGTCGTGGTTCGTTAGATCTGATAATACTTGAAATGTGAAGCTTTGTACCTCTTTGCTGATTTCTAAGTTAGGAAAAGACATTTCTCATAGCAAACAGGAACTGAAAGCGGTATTTGCACTCTTCAGCCTATTGATTTTACAAGTGCGTGAAACTACCACAATTAGAAGGAAAATGACAGTTATCTGACCTATGCACAACAAAGCCGGATCAAATTGTTTGAGTTAATGAGGTTAAGTTTCCCCTTTTGTTTTCCCAGGGCTTTGCCATTTGCCTTGGACTCTGAGGATTGTGTGTGTGTTCTTGTGAGGGTTGTTTTACTTTAATTTGGACCCGTTTCAGACAATAACATACACGCACATGCTCAGAAAATACCCACTTTCCTAACGAATTCATTACTTCACATAGAATGTGTTCACACAAGTATACATATGATTAACTAACTCACATGGGCATAGCCTGGGGTAAATAGAAGCCCCCAGAAATTCCTGGAAAGATTTGCATTTAAGGAAGTAGTTTCAAACACCAAGATGCTCTGCTTCACAGAGCTACAAACAGTATGCCATTTACACAGACACTCTAGGCATTTGCTTGTCAACTCTCTTTCTCTTTAAAATCTTCCATGCTTATACGTGATATTTAGGGCTTAGAGTCTAGTTTCATGCCAAATGTAGTTGCTTGTTGCTGGGGCTAGATAAACTAATGTAGAAAGAAGGCCTGAAGGAATTAATGGATATTCCTATCACTTCCAAAATGGTACAGACAGAAAAAAAATCCTGGAGAAGAAAATTGCCTGCCTTGGCTGAGAAACAGTTTTGTAGCATGATCATTGTCTGTTCAATTATTTGCAGAAAAAAAAAGCTTGAAGTGCCATTGTATTTCACTTTTTTTTTTTTTTTGAACTTGTCCGTTTTTTCTCCAATTCAGATTTAGGTGTGCTTTCCCAGAAAGCAAGTGGAAAGGCCCTGACTGCAGATGTTTCAATATCTGCTTTTGTAGTAGAAGTTGAAAGACTTGCATAGAATTCATGCCTTGGTGTTCCTAAAATTCTCTGTCCTACACTGTCCTTCAGTGCTAAACTTTCTTTCCAAAACAATCCCTGAAATTTGATATATAGTTAAGATCATATTCCATGATAGAAAACATATATATAGATAGCTGCAAATTTGAAGCCTCTGTGCACGCTAGTGGGCATGGACACAGATTCCTGTCCTGGCTGAGTGCCAGCCACAGAATTACTGAACTAAACTATATTCCAGCCTCTACCTGCATGTTGGTTTTCCTCCCATGACTGAAGGCCAAGAAGTTTCAATAGAATTCTGCATGAGCACGCTTTTCCTGTGTGCCCTCACTGAATTTCAGAGCATTTTGGACAGCTCAGAAATGCCATTTGATAAAGCTGGCCTATGTTACAATAACAAAGATACAGTTAAAAGTTTTAGTCTCCATGCCTTTATTCATTGAATTAATTTCTCAAGAGAGTTTTGTGACAGAGGTTCAATATATGATATGCATTGAACAGTTATGCTCGATAGAAAAAAATGGAGCAATATTTTGGTGTTTTGACTAGATCATTTTTGTTTTTATAACGAGGACAAGAAAAAACCCCATTGTCCTGGGTTTGCCTGGCCAGATTTCTGGGGGGGGAGGGGCTGTAGGGGTGGCTTCTGCAAGAACCTGCTAGAAGCTTTCCCTAAATCTGACAGAGCCTATGGCAGCTGGCTCCAGAGATGGACCCGCCGCTGGCCAAGGCTTAGCCCATCAATAGTGATAGGATAGAAACGCCTCTGTGAAATTGTGTTTAAGAAACGAGGAAAAGAACTGCACCACACAACAACTGGCAGAGGGACAAAAGAGTGAGACTATGTGAAGACACCAAGGTCAGTGAAGAAGGACCTAGGATGTGCTCCAGGCGACGGAGCAGAGAGTACCCCAGGCTGTGGTGACGACCATGGTGAGGCAGGCTGTTCCCCTGGGTGTGACAGGGTGTAGATGTCCATCTGTGGCCTGTGGAGGGCACCACGCCAGAGTGGGTGGGTGCCTGAGGGGGGCTGTGACCCTGTGGGAAGCCCACGCTGGAGCAGGTTGGCTGGCAGGACTTTAGTGACAGTGTGGGGGACTCACACTGAAGCAGTTTCCCCTGAAGGACTTCACCCCAGACTCATGTTGGGCGGTTTGTGATGAATTGCCCTTCGTGAGACGACTCACGTTGGAGAAGAGAGCGTGAAGATCGTCTCCTGTGAGAGGGACCCCACAATGGCCCAGGGAAAGAGTGAGGAGTCCTTCTCCAGAGGAAAAAGAAACAGTAGAAACATCAGGTGAACTAACTGCATCCCCCATTCCCTGTCGCCCTGTGTCACTCAGGCAGAGGAGGTGGATAAACTAAGATTTATGTTTTGCCCAGGAGGAAGGAAGAGATGGGGCAGAGGTGTTACTTTTTTTTTTAAATCTGTTTTTATTTCTCACTACTCTCTCTGATTTGTTCTTTAATAAATTTAACTTATTTCCCCAAAACTGAGTCTATTTTGCCTAGGACAGTAGATACAGGTGATCTCCCTGTCCTTGTCTCAAACCATGGGCCCTTCAATAAATTTTCTCCCCCTGTCTGGCAGAAGGGGGGATGATAGAGCGGCTGCATGGGCACCTGGCTGCCAACCAGGGTCAAACCACAACACCCATACAAAAACCAGTGAAATTTTAGATTTCCAGGCAAACTAACAGCTGAGAAAGTATGAAAAGATAAATTGAAAATGTGGATTTTTTTTAGCATGCCATATTTGTTTCTCCTGAATACTTTCGGCCTTGTCCAATACTTTGGTTTTCCAGTTTCAACCTGGAAATGAGTTTAATTTTTATTGATTTTGTCCATGTTTTCAATTTCATTTTCTCTTCTTCATTTAATTTGTGTGCTTGTTTCCTGTGTAATGATGTAGTGGTACCTGGCTGCAGCATAGACACTGCAGCCCTAAAACCAACCATTATTTACTTATTTTCTTACTGTGAATGTTTTGGCATGATTAGTCCTCAGAAAACAACCATTCTCACTTAAAATATGTAGTTTCTCATGAGATTGTTCCGTTACACAAATTTTAAAATAATTTTCTACAAGATTCTAGTGAAAGAAAATTGTTATCTTTTTGCTAGTATATGTGAGAAATGAACACACACTTCCATGATCTGCTTTTGCAGATCAGATTTTAAAATTCAAATATCACAGAATCACAGAATGTTAGGGGTTGGAAGGGACCTCGAAAGATCATCTAATCCAACCCCCCTGCCAGAGCAGAATTACCTACAGTAGACGGGTTTTGAATGTCTCCAGAGAAGGAGACTCCACAACCTCCCTGGGCAGCCTGTGCCAGGGCTCTGTCACCCTCATGGGGAAAAAGTTTTTCCTAATGTTTTTGTGGAACCTCCTATGTTCCAGCTTGTATCCATTGCCCCTTGTCCTGTCATTGAACGTCACTGAGAAGAGCCTGACCCCATCATCCTGACGCTCACCCTTTACATATTTATAAACATTTATGAGGTCACCCTCAGCCTCCTCTTCTCCAAGCTAAAGAGACCCAGCTCCTTCAGCCTTTCCTCGTAAGGGAGATGCTCCACTCCCTTCACCATCTTTGTGGCTCTGTGCTGGACTCTCTCAAGCAGTTCCCTGTCTCTCTTGAACTGAGGGGCCCAGAACTGGACACAATATTCCAGATGTGGCCTCACCAGGGCAGAGTCGAGGGGCAGGAGGACCTCTCTCGACCTACTAGCTACCCCCCTTCTAATACACCCCACGATGCCATTGGCCTTCTTGGCCACGAGGGCACATTGCTGGCTCATGGTCATCCTGCTGTCCACTAGAACCCCCAGGTCCCTTTCCCCTGCGCTGCTCTCCAGCAGGGCCCTCCCCAACCTGTACTGGCACATGAGGTTGTTCTTTTCCAGGTGCAAAATTCTACACTTGCCCTTGTTCATCATATTTCTCCCCGCCCAACCCTCCAGCCTGTCCAGGTCTTTCTGAGTGGCAGCACAGCCTTCTGATGTGTCAACCACTCCTCCCAGTTCCGTGTCATCAGCAAACTTGCTGACAGGGCTCTCTAATCCCTCATCCCGTTCATTGATGAATGTATTGAACAGCACTGGCCCCAGGACTGATCCCTGAGGGACTCCACTAGACACAGGCCTCCAACTAGACTCTGCCCCATTGACCACAACCCTCTGACTTCTTTCATTCAACCAGTTCCTGACCCACCTCACTACTTGGTCATCGAGACCACACTTCCTCAGTTTACCTATGAGGATACTGTGGGGGACAGTGTCAAATGCTTTACTGAAATCCAGATAAACCACGTCCACTGCACGACCACCATCCATCCACCTGGTTATGTCTTCATAAAAGGCTGTCAGGTTGGTCAAACATGATTTCCCCTTGGTAAAGCCCACAACTGGGAGAAGGGATGAAAATATAACCTGAACCCCAGGAATCAGACTCATTGTGATAGTTACTTTGCTCTACTCATGTGAATCTTCTGGCTTTTATTTGTCAGCATATTCACATGTAGTTGCTCTTGTCCACCAGATTTGTTCCTTATCTACTTCCACTGTGGAAGAAGTTGTGTTTAACTTGCATTACTATGATGGTCAAGAGCTTTTTTGACTTCTGAATGTTACATCACTTAATTTTTTAAAATCCCAATCTGTAATCTTTTATGATAGTTCTATTCTAAGCCTTGCTGTTGATATTCCATGTCTCTCCCTTAGAATCAGTGACTTTTGGAATCTTATCTTGTGCAATATCATGTATGTCTGTGCACAAGTTCATTCTTTTTAGAATCACCAAAAGAAGAAAAGATACATAGATTTATACAGAAACAGATTATTTCATCTCATGCCACAGAAAACAAAAATAGGGCAATTTCTTTTAAAGAGTTTTTTATTTTATAACTCTGAATTTTAGTTTTTAGTATTTATGGGTTTTGTTAGGAATACATAACCAAGAATGAAAAGAAGGAAAAATACATATAAGTCTCAGGTTTTGGAATTTTTTTAAAAGAATCAATTCAATTCATTTTTAAATTACTTTCACATTTTGCAGGAGTAGGGCAATCATCTTTATTTTTGTAAAGGAGTACCTTCTTGTTACCTTTTTGGAATACGTATGTTAAGCGAAGGGATTTTCTTCATTAAATGATACTTCTAGTATTCTATTGGTACAAAACTTTATCTTTGTATTAGCCAGCTGCTTTTGAATGTTAACACGCTGTCATGCACTTCTTTATATTAAGCAAAATCCTTGGATCACATGAACAGTCTTATTGAGGAAAGATAGTTTGCAAAAACTATGAAGCCATTTGTGAGATATATAGTAAGAAAGACTGCTGCTTGACATCTTAATATGAACAAATGGAATAGCTGAATTTTCCCTGATGAATCACAGTTCTACCAAGTCCTGTTTCCTAAGAAAAAAACTGGCCATGCATTTAATATTGATCTGACTTAACATTTTAAAAAAAGTAAAAAAAAAATCAGAGATATTTCTTAAAGGAAAGTGTCTATATTTGGAAGGAAAATTCATAAATAAAAGGATGGCTTTGGTTTTAGCCTATGCTGTATTTCAGTATAGCCCTTTGTTAGATTTGAAACAAGAAAAACTAAGCGGTATTTTAATTACTCTCTGCAACTGAACTTCTCAGAAAATGTCTTTCTTGTTTTGAGGTTTTCTTCCCTTCTTCTCTCTCCTTCAGTATTTTGCCTTTTGGCTATTTTTCAATCTGTACCTCTTGCTTTGATGCTGTCATATTTCAGTTCTTCACTTCTCTGCTTTATTTTATCATTTCAGAAGCATGATCAAGTTAAGGCTTCCTCTAATCTCACACCTGCCAATAAGGCTAAGGTCAGTGCAAAGCCATAGGACCAGGAAGAACAACTTTCTAAAGAAATGTTGGTATTCTTATGAATTTGAAAAATATGTATTTGTGTGCAAGTGTCAAATTCAACAATATTTTTTAAATCCCATTATTTTCTCTGTTCAAGCAAGAGTTTAACTTTTTGTCTAATTTCTCTTGCAGTCTTGCTGGCCTCGACACAGGCGTGTGAATGGCACAATTTTTGGTGGAATCTGTGCACCATGTACATGCTTTGGTCATGCAGAATTGTGTGATGATATGACAGGAAAGTGCCTGGTAAGTGTTACTGCAGAAAACTATGATGGCCAACATCAGTTCAGTCATCCAATCATAGAACCGTTTTGGTTGGAAAAGGCCTTTAAGATCAATTAACAGCCTCTGAGAACTGAGTTAATCAAGGAGCAAAAAGCCAGCAACTAACAGAGAGATCTTTCTGTTGAACTGTTGCTGAAGTTAAGGATCACCTCATACCAAGGTATCTTCTACAGTTAAACAACAGGATTTTTTATTCCAATGGGATTAATGTTTTGAATTAGAATCAATGGTATAAGGCATGACATGCAGAAATCAGCAAATGTATTAATATTTGTCCATGCATGATTTCTCTCCCTCTCCCATCTGTCTACTGCAGTGTATTCAATATATAGTATATAGTGGGTAACTTTGTAAAGACTGTTCAAGTATGACAAGAAAATATTGTTAATTGTTTCCTTCATGTAAGTTCCTACCAAAACTTGAAGAAATAGTTAATAAGTTATACTTTAGAAAAACAATAAAATAAAAAACAATAAAAATTGGGCTAAATAACCTTTTTTTTTTTTTTTGGTAGACTACAGAGATTTTACGTAGTTACCCACTAATTCAGCAATTAAATTGTGATATTATCCAGTGCAAGCCTACCAGCACACCACTGTTTCCAGCCCGTTCAGTAGCCTTTTGGAATGGTTGGATTATGCTGAATATACTATTCTGATTAACTCAAGGGCATTTTTAGTTTTATATTGTGTGACATGGCATGAAGCTTGAAACAACATGCCTCATTTCATTAGTCTTGTAGAAACACAATCTGAGCCAGTGCCAGTTTAGTGGGATATCATACTCTCATTTCCCTACAGAATTTCAGGCAGACTCTGTACTGTGCATGTTTCTAAATGTTCCCTTTTATTTCCGTAAGAAAAAGCTGCTGGGAAAAATCCAAAATGAAAACTCAGGCTTTTTTCAGTGTAATTTGACACTTGAAATTATCACTGTTCTTCCTGTTTTGCCCATACAAGATGTTTAATTGCATTGCAGTGCAAAACATGATATCCTTAATGTGTGGATCAGTACATTTTTCAAATTGCTTTTTCATGAATAGAAGCTTAAAATTATTCTCAATTTAATTATACTGTATGCCTTAAAGACATACCTCGGATGAAAAATATGTATGATATTGCAGTCATGTTTTAAATCCTTCACTTATATGCAAGGAAAATGTTTATCACTAGGGCAATACAGATTTGTGTTTCTCGACAAAAATAAAATTTATTGCATTAATGACCACAGCCTCCAGCTGTTATAACATCAGTGTGCGATAAAATCAATTAGCAGAAGAGAAAGGAGAATCCTGTTTTAGGAATGTCATAACTATTGACTATTTTGCTTAGGGGTGCATAGCCAGATGCAAATTCTGAGGTTACGTGCTTCTTGTCTTCAAGTTTTAGCTCTTGCACAAGTTCCTCCTTTATTTTTGTCTGTAGCACCATCCTGGATATGAAAGAGAGCCATCTAGTTGCATACTGTAGTGTCTTTGCACTTTTGGGCTGTTGTGAACTATTGACTGAGACAGTAGAGCTCCCCCTTCTGATGCTTCAGAGGTGCTAGTGTCAAGATAACACAGCCCTGATGAGGAAGTGGAAAATAACCAGCTGAAAAAGTACTTTAATTTATATGTGTTATCAGGCATTCTGTGTTTTATGTGTTCTGTCTGAGCTTATACCAGATCATGCTATAAGGAAGAGGCGCACAGGGAGCTTAAAATCAGTTCTGGATTTTCTTGCAGTTTGCTTTGAAAACACTGTAAGTGAAGTTAGATTGGTTAGTATCCGTGCAGGCTATTAAATGCCGCTATTCAATTTGGATCATAAGCCTTTTGAAGTGCAAGAGAGAGAAGTCTGAATGCTGAGAAAGAGAAATGTTTCACATCAAAGGCATTCTTTCTACTGAGGTTTACACAGCCTTTTGGCCTCCTTATTATTATTCATGGTGTTTTTTCAGTAATACAACAGACAATTTAGGCACCTAATTTACTGATATGATACTTCTTTTTACTCTTCCTTAGCTTTGAAATGTAGTTGAAAAGCAACTGAAATATGTTTTTGACTCGTGATAAAAGCTCAAATCATCTGCTTCGACATAGGCCTGTATAAAAAGCTCATGTTAATGCCTATCTTGCAGTAACCTGCAAAGCCCTTTGATCCCCACAACAACCATAGAGAGAGCTGCATGATACATCATTCTCATTACCATTGTGGTATACATAACTGCTTTGGTACACAGGGCAAGTACTAACATTGAGAGATAGTCTTTGTAGTGTTGTACTCGCAGTTATGGTAGCTTTAGGAGGTTGGTTAAACCTAAACCTTGTGAAAAGCAAACACATTTCAAGGTGTTTCATTCACTGCAGGATACTACGTTCCTATCAGTAAGCCCAGAGAAAGCAACAGGCTTTCTTCCATAAGCTGTGCTCAAATTGCTAAGTGGGCAGTCCCCCGTGGCATCCATTTCTTATTTTGTTGCTTTGTGTGCAAAGAGCATATACCCTGTAGATTGTGACCAGTGTCAGAGGTAGTGGACATGTTCATCACAGGAGTGGCAAAATGTCTTTCCCCACCTTCATATACAGAGTAAAAAAATAATACATCCTAAGCTAAATGCAGTACAGGCTATATCACGGGTGAAAATTACGTAAAGCCTCTGCAACATCCTGATTGCGTTTGTAACACTAGAAAAGAGAATTGTCTGTGTAATCTTGACATTATGGTAGCTTGAAAATGTCAGAAGAGCATATTCGTGCTTCCAAGGAGGTAATAACATTGTCTGGTCTAGATGGTGAGGGAATATAACTGAAATAGGCACCCAGGCTTGTCCTTTCACTTTCTTTAACGAGCTTAAAGTAGAAGCCTCCTTGGTTGTCTGTGTGACAGATATCCCGAGGAAGGGTGCAGCATGCCGAAGGCATTATCTTGAACTCAGTCATACTCCCTGATTAAAAGTTTTATTTTCATCTCTAGCCTCCTATTCAGACTGTTTCTTTCCATAGTCATGTACACTAAGCTGCATATGCAGCTAAGCAGGAGTGATTCTTCAGTGTGAATTTAGGGTTCCCTAGTACTGGGCATCAAGATACTCATTTGATTTCTTCCGAAGGCATGATAGGACATGGTGGAAAACACACTCCAGAACATCAGCAATAAAGTCTTTGGGCAACATGATCCGAGTCGTACATAAAATTTGGGACAAAAATAGATTCCACAGTCTTGATTTACTCAAAGGCTGTCTAATTCTAGTTCGATGGTGTTTGGAGTTAGGGGAGATGCAGAAAACTGATGCATTCAAAATAGTTTCACATTGAGTACCTGGAGTTTGGTAGCACGCAGATTTGGGCATAAAATTTTTCCTGGCCAAAGAGTCTATGGACCTATGGAACAAGGCATTGATTTACCAAAACCACGAGATCAATGTGTTGGAACAAACTGTATTTCCAAGGGAATAAGAAAGAAAGCGTGTATAATGTACTGAGCAGATTAGGGACAACTGATCATGATCTAATTTATCCCAGTCTCATGACATAAAAAAAATAACTAAATGTTCCTACAAACATGAAATTAAGACTTCACAGGCTTAAGCGAAGTTTAAGGAAGTAATCTCAGTATAATTAGACATCTGCTAAACTAGATTGTATTCAAAACCATTGCTGTACCTCTGACAATTTTCTAACTGAGATTCAACCCATTGAATCAAGAAAATACAAATTTTTCATGAGTATTGATAACATATTTGGAAGGTCTAATAACTCATCTACTTCAGTAAAGTGATCTGTAAACTTGGCAAATTAGTTTAAAGTTTAATATTAAGCACCACTGAAGAGAACATGAAAATTATGTCACATCTGTGTACTACATAATCCTTGTTCTTTGTCCTGCAAAATCCAGACTGGCTCAGAGGCAAAATATAGGACCACACACAATCATTTTTTCTTAGCCAAACTGTAACATATACACAGTGCAACATACATTCACATTTCCATACCATCAGTGTGGGGTTCTTTTGTGTTCTTGAACTTATTGATTTATGATGAGGAAGTAAGCAGATACAGAGATCTGGCTTGAAGAGAATTAGACACAGCGTGTGGAACTGACTGACGTTAAGAGTTTCAGAATATAAATCATCAAGGAGAAGGTCAGCTCTTTTTAACATGACTTATTTTCCTACAAAATAGAAGGCTTCAGGTTTTTTACTCTTAAAATCAGAGGCTGCAAATACCACTCTGTAAGAGACATGCAGCTCTAAAATAGTGTGTTAGCTACTCTCACTTTAATAACATCCTTGACATATAAGCTGTTCATATTCTTCAAAAACATTAAGATATGTCTGAGGATATTTAAAGCTAAACTTAACACAAAAGAAGAATCCATTATTTTTCAGAAAAAGTACAAATAATTTGACAAGATGCCTTAAAAAAGTTGAATTGCAAAGGATTTTTCTTTTGAAACACTTCATTTATTTTTTGTCACATCTTCTTTTAAAAGCACATCTTAATGTTCCCAGCTACTTTTTCAGTATCGCCA
This sequence comes from Trogon surrucura, assembly GCA_020746105.1. Classification (NCBI taxonomy): domain Eukaryota; kingdom Metazoa; phylum Chordata; class Aves; order Trogoniformes; family Trogonidae; genus Trogon; species Trogon surrucura. The sequence continues at coordinate 61,813,347 of CM036618.1, forward strand.
GTGGATTCTTTTTGAGTGACAGCACTTGAAGTAACAATTAAATGGACTTAAATGACCTAATGAAGTAGAATTTAACCCAGCTGATGGTTCTAAAGCCATAATTTTGTTTGAAAAAGTCTCGATGGTTGGTATTAGCTCACAATCTACCAAATATGTGAAAATATAATATTGTGACTAATGCTTTCATTTTAAAGACAAGCTGATGGTATACACAAGCACTAAGAAGGCACTCTTTTAAAACATCATCTCTGGAAACAGATGTATTTGACTCCAGTGTGTTCATGACTGAAAAGGATATTTTGCTTTTTCAGCTGCCCGGTTGTATGGTAATGGCTACACAGAGCACAATGCAAAAAGACTTCGTACAAATCATTTCAATCCTGGAAAGCTGTGAAGAAGAAATAAGTGTTGCTTATAATAGTGGCATTTTCTTTACCCTTTATTTGGGATACTGTATGTCTTTTAGATACTAAGGATTTTAAATATCAGTCAGTACCATATGCATGACTTACTGCAAATGAGAGAACAATTTTAAAGTGTTCTTAAAAATATTTTAAATTAAATTGTAAGTTTGGAAATATCTGCATCATTGCAAGAAAACCCTCAAGAGTTCTTAAGCAGCATCTTGGGTGAAACAGATTCTGGGTTTGATCTGGCCCATTGTCTAAATCAGATCAGTACACACCCCATTAAACAAAATCTCTCTCATGGCTTACATTTTGGCCTTTTCAAGTTGCCATATGCTTTTTCAGTCTATACTCAAGCACATCAAGATGGTATTTAAGAGCCAAAAATATTTATCCTGCTTTCTCTGTTTTTTCACTGTCAAAGGGTACACTTGGGTATCTTGTGGCACATAGGACTAAAAGGAATAGTGTAGTGTGCTTAAAAAAAAAAGAAGAAAGAGTTTAAGCCAGAAAACTAATTTGCTGAACCTATCATGTATCCTACCAAATTATTTAGAATTTCCAAATCTTATATGATGGAGGGGAGGAAGAGCAGAAGGGATAATTGCTCTTAAAAAGCTGGTTCTTACAAGTCATCACAGGAAGCTTATTCTCGGAAGACCAATTCCCATTCTGCCAAAAGATCATTTAATTTGAGATCATGCCAAAGGTAATATACAAAAACACAGATCCAGTGCTGCAGTTTTTATGTTGAATGTTTCATATGCTCAGATAAGCTGTCTCTTGTATGGTGAAAGCCAGTCACATACAGGAATACAAACTGTTGCATAGGACCCTGTGTACAGTATACTCATCCTTGTTTCTGCACATAAAATAGAGAGTGGATGCTATTCTAGCAAACAAGTATTAGTTAAGTAATTAAGGTTTTGCTACTATTCACAAATATATTTAGTATATTACCAGCCCTATACCATGTAAAATGATCTGACGCACTTACATGGGAAATGTGGGAATCCATTTTAAAAAAATTATGTAGTCTGGGCTGCCTTTCTGGGATCAGCATCTGAAAACCATAACAAAGTATGGTCCATTGCAAGACTGCAGTACTAAACGTGTTTTGTGATATTTCGAAGGTTGGGGGTTTTTAAGCAAGCTAAAACAGTAATGCAGCTGTTGTATATTAGAAAGATAGAGGCCTGCAGTTAAATATTTTTTTGTTTCACATAGAGAAAAAAAAACAAAAAGAAGTAGCTGACATGTATGAAACACTGACTGTGACAGCTCACTTCTAAAACTCATTTTTCGCTACTACCAGAAGATTAGAATTCTTTTGCAGGCCTACTGCACTCCTGTTGAGAGGATGGTCTGGGTGAATGACCTTCTAGAGCTTTCCCTATATATGTTCTCTAATTCTGAATTTGTGCTTTTCTTTTTTATCTCCTGTTAAGGACTGCAAACACAACACAGGTGGTTTATATTGTGATAGGTGTCTTCCTGGCTTCTACGGTGATCCTACTAAAGGGACAGCTGAAGACTGTCAATTGTGTGCTTGTCCTCTGAGTATACCTTCTAACAAGTAAGATGTTTGTTTATCGTATATTATGCTCTTTTGTTTACTAAATTGCGGAGCTTTTTGATTTTTAGGTTTGTGTCTATACTTGAGACTCTTTGTGTTTTAATGAACTTATTCTACAATGCAAAATTTTCTTCTTTTTTTAAAATTGCACGGAGTTCTTAGCTTCACAGAAAGGTGAAGATCAAGACTAAAGCTGGATGAGACTGGGCTAGAAGGAACAACCCAGGATTTGGATGTATGGGGTTTTTCAATAATTGAATTTAAAATCAATTTATATTGATCAGATAAAACAGCAGTTTCTTCTGCTTTTAATTTTCCTTTTCTTCTAGTCAACATTCAGTGATAAAGTTGATTCATTTGGAGTCTGAATTCAGCCTTAGATATTACAGGTTAAAATATTTTTGTCAGCATATCTCAGAATAATCCTATAAATAAAAATAATAGTGAAAAGTTAACAAAACTCTGATCTAGGAACAAACGTTTCTTTCGTTACAATTGCTTGTCTGTGCTATTTGCTTTCTATAATTTAATAGACCAAGTAGCTTGAACATTTTTTAGTTTTTCTCCCACTTAGTACCTGAAAAAATAATAATACCGAAATCATTTGATGTGATGGAGTTGAAGAAAAGTGTTCTGAATCTTGTCTGGTCAGCTTTTCCTATGCATGTTAAAGAGAAGGTGGAAGTTATACGTGTCAGTCTGAATTAGTACATTTGGTTTATGCCATCCAGTATGGATTCAGAGAAAAGAAGCCCAGTGCAGGTAGCACATGTCCAGATTACACAGAAAATCTGCTGTTGTGCAACACATCAAATAATCATTCAGGAATATCAGGAGCTGTTGAGTATGTGTCTGACATGTTTGTGGTTGTAACTAATGGCTGCCCAAATTCCAGCCACAAACTGGATGTGACTCCCTTCTGAGAAGAATCACTGTTAGTCCACATAAGCATTTCAGAAGGATTGTACTGAAAGGCTGTAAACTGTGCATAGAAGCTGTCCCATCCCAAGCTCTTCACATAGTTAAAAAGTTTTAAGGGGCTATAGGAGCTCATAAATCCACTGGAGTATTTTTTATTCCTCCCTTCAGCCCTGCATCCTCTATTTCACAGCGTTTTTTTCCCAAAAGATTTTTCCCCAAACAGATTTCAGATTCTGTCAGTGAAATGCACATTATTGTTTAAGAGTATAAAGTCTATTTCATAAGGTTTACAGCGCAAAATGCATGGCTACCACCTGCAAAGAAAGAGAGCTCTTTGCAAGAAGAGAACATCATGTGGATGGCAGTGTGCACAGCTGAACCAGATTTTGCTCACAAGTAGTTCAAGCTAACTCTGTTGCCTGCAGTGGCATTGCATCCTATTAAAATTGCACTGATCAGGGCAGGAAAAATCTAACCACTTATCAGCAGAAATTCCAGGGGGTTGTAGCAGGGAGGAGCCTGCCTTTCTGTTATCACAGCACTTCCATTGGTTTTATTAGCTATCCGTGGCTTTATTATGTCTGCTGCTCAGGCATGATTCCTCTGATGTCCTCGTTGCTCTCACATACTTAGTATTTCCTTGCATAGTTAATTAATTCTTTTTCTCTTGTTTGAGAACACTGTACTGACAAAGCAGTAAAAACACTGTCACGTTTATATCTTGGACAGATGTGCAACAAACCAAGACAAATAGATTGAATTAGTTTTTTATTGGCAAAATGCCTGAAGACCTCTATTACGTATTCATCAGAGTTCTTGCCACTTTACTTTCCTTTTTTGAAATTGAACAAGATAGTCCGCTTTTTAATATTTAGTTTTCTTGAAAAATATAGACAAAACCAAACAAAGAATATAAATGTTCTTGAACTGTGAAAATGTAGGAGTTCTGAACCCTCCAAAATTTAGCTCTGCATTAAACCTATGCAATAGCTCAATGTTTCTAAAATGGACAAAAGCAAAAGTGTGCACAACATCCTCAAACGTCGTAGAAGTCATTGTAAGGTGCAAGATCTCATGACTTTACAGCTCTAGGCAACTTATTAAATTATTTTATAAGGAGAAAAAAAGTGGCTGTTAAAGGTTTCAAGTGTTACCTGAAAGCTGTTAAAATATTTCCTTAGTTGGCAGCGGGTTTGGTGTGCTGGGGGTAATATATGTAAACAATTAGGATTCCTTGCCATGAAAAATAAAGAAATTTCCACCAACTTCATGTCAGTATACAGATATCTTATAAGTCATGGTGTTTCTGAGCAACGTAACAAGTGACTAGTTTATGTACAAATGATGATAAGTAGTTGTCTACAGATTTTAATTCCTGGAGTATTTAATTCCTAATTTGTCATGTCAAGACATCTGTAGGTCTCTAAGTTTAATACTAAGTTCCTGGTACATAAAGAATATTGTCCATGTAATGTACCTCTGCACTACATTTCTATTAAGAAATTAGTTTTGCTTTTTGTAGCAGTCTTATTTCTTCATGATGTTTATAATGGTTCCCATCACTGTTTTCACAACACCTGAGTCTTTCTGTTTGCATGCCACATAAGGTTCTATCGGTTTTAGAAATATGATGGTAATGGTGGTGTTCTACGGTTAACTTAAGCTGATTTAATGGCTGATCATTCCCTCTTCTACTTCCTAATGACGGCAGTTTCCATACGCAGTCCCTGGGGCCAATCATGAAACTTCTGAAATACAAGAGGGATATGTGACTTGCCATATATCAGGAAAGAGCACTTGGACAAATTAGGAAACTAAAATCAAGTTGTCTAAGCTTGTTTTCTTATTCCTGAACTGTATCTTCCTCTTTTTGCGTGTCTCCATATTTGTACTTATATGATGCAAATAAGATAAATGGTTATTGTAAATGACATATGTAATGCACACTTGACTTCTTCATCTTATCTCTTCTCATTAATGCGTCACTCTTAGAAAGTGTTCTAACATCCTTAATCCTTAAGGAGTTTCAATGAACTTATTTTTTCCATACAAATTATCACACATACCACTATATAATTCTTTCTACCAAATGCAGCTGTCTGCAATAATTACTGCTTTTCTCTGAAAGTGGAGATAAATTCAATACAGGTAATGAAGACCCTGACAGGAGTGTTATGTTACTGGAAATGGGAAATAGAAGATATCTCGCTCAGCCTGGGCAGGTCACAAGTAAACTCTTAGCACCTGAACTAGGAATTTGGACTGGTCTTGGAACGTTAGTATTTTCTTGAAGAATTAAATAAACTCACAAATCTATTTCCAAGAGATATTTGTTGTAACATAAGCCTTTAGGAAGCTCTGTCTCCCAACATAGACCTATCACATACATACCCATACTGTGTATTCATATTTGTCCTGTGTCCTGACTGGTAATAATGTTGTTACCTCATATAAAAGCTGAAAGAGTGATGATGAATTGAGAGAGGCTAAGATTGTTTGAAGCTTGTTTTGACAGATCGATACACACTGTTCATTAGTATATATCACTAGCAAGTAATGAGATTCTAAGTAATCAGGAAGAGAAGCTCTTCTTTTTTTTCACCCTGCTATCACGTATTTCCTTTATAGTGTGCAGATGGGAATTTCTCAATATATTAATGTTTGGTGTTGAGATGTGGACTGACTAGTAAGTCAGAGAAAGAAGCAAAGGATGCTAGGTCTGAGCGTAACTACTAAAACATGGAAATTCCACTATTAATTATTATTGCATAGCAATATTTAAGTACTTATTATTACTATCTTTAAAATTTATGCAGTTGAATTCAGAGCTCTGGATGGAATTGTGGTACAGTCAATCTTGTGCAATGCCATAATGAGCTGTGATAACGTCTCCATGAAGTTTTTTCCCATGTAGCTCTTGGAAACAGTGAGATTGGGACTGACAAGCAGGATATTATTTGAAATAAGTCAGGTGCTGCTGATTAGATTCAATGATAATGTGTGCCTCAGTTGAAAATTGCTTTCGTTGCTATTTAAAAATAGAATGAACAATTATTGCTTCTTCAACTGGCTCATGCATTTGTGAATCTATTCTTAATTGGACGACATTGCAAAATAGCATAAAATAACCTTATGGGAAAGAGGAAAATCCCAGTACCTGTGTGTACTGGACCTGACCTTCCCACATTTTTCTTATTGATCTCTTTTTATGCCCGTGGGTTACCTTGTCCTGTGACAGACAGGATATTTATAGATGGAAATAATCTATAACATAACCAGAATGAAGAGTAACTGAGGTCAGATCATGGAATGAATGAATCCTGAGTAGGGCCCAGTCACCAGCAGGTAATCAAGTTACATGATCCTAATCAAGCTTTTCTGTCTTCTCTGCGCCTACTGTTTTCCAGAAACTTTCATCATATATCCTCCTTTAATTTACCTGACGTTGGATTAGGTCTATTTGCCATTATTGTAACATGAACTTTTACCTGGAATGTACCTGATGTCTTTGATAGAGCAATTATATTCCTTCTCAATTTCCGTTTTCCAAGGTTACAAAAGCTAAGGTTGTCTTCTCTTCAGATAGGTTTTTTGTTTTTCTGTTGTGAATAGTCACTTCACTATGCATCTGATCCCATTCTTCCAGTTCTTTTTTTTTCTTTTGTGATTTTTTTTTTTGCCATTATTTAGATGACACCCTCTAAAGGTGCTCCTATGTCTCTAATAATCATTCCAGAATGATAGGACAGGTTGCCTCTTCTTCTGTGCAGTATTTTAGGGTGTCAAGAGGTTTCCTCTCAAAATTGCATTAAGGGAGAAAGGTTTCAGAAAGCAAAATGCTAAACAGTGAAGGAGCACAGTTCAGAGTTAAACACAAACATCAAGAGGTGGAGCTTGTAAATGCCTACGGTATCCCTATTTAAGAAAAAAAACAACCAGAAAAACAGCTAAAAATAAGTACAGCATTGCAAAGAGGTAAAGCTTTCCACTCTGCAAGCTATTCTTTAACTTCATCGTGCCTGTCTGTCTGGTAGCTTGAGGTCATTGGCACTCAATTTACTCTCATGCACTCTGGGAAGCTGCACCAGATATTTCCCTTTTTGCCCCTCCCCTTTCTTGTTCACTAGATTCTTTTCACAGCCGGTTGTACACAAAGTTGACTGAGCTTTCAAATCAGTTGTCCTTCAGACAGATTTATATAGGGGCCACATTATGGCATAGATTGTTTTGCCAGGCCCTCAGGGGCACCAACAAACAGCTGTACATTCCTGCCTTTATAATGGTATCCAGACCACTCGGTAGCAGGCTCAAGTCCCGTAATAACAGGCTTTTGGGATGCTGCCATCCGTTACTCTATATTCAGTGTCGCAGAAATAGCCGAGTCATTCCAAATTCTATTTGCTGGAGTCAAACTTAAGCCCCATGTTCTAGACCAGAATCACTTCTCCTGGGCACTGTTTTGCAAAGTAACAATCGCTGAAGTGGGAAGAGAGCTATGCTGCTAACAGTCTTTTCTTTCTCTTTCTTCCTTGTCCCTCTTCTTACCCAATACCAACGACATAGCTTTAGCCCGACGTGCCATTTTGACCGAAGTCGTGGATTAATATGCGATGAATGCCCAGCTGGGTATGTGGGACCACGCTGTGAAAGGTAAGCAAGCACCACACTTTTAACTGTATGAGATCCAAAAGTATTAACTATATGAGAACCAGAGGTATTGGTCCCATTACATTGTGATTCCTTTTTATTACTTCCCCTTCTCATCCTCATTCCTGTATTCTGAAACTTACTGAAGAAATTCTTGTATGTCTTCCTCTGATATCATGTCCATCCATTGTCTAGTGGTTATTTTATTACTTTGTAGTAAAGTGCAAAGCTTCCAAGAAATGTCCTCTGAGAAGAGTCTCTTTTGAAAATGATTTTTCTAGCTTTTCTGCCACTCTTCTGAGATTTTTAAATGATTTTGTCTTTTTTGTCATTTAAATATTTAGAAAATGGTGAACTGAGTATGCAATAAATTACCTGTGCCTCCTTTTTGTAAAGTTAATATGCAGCAAAATTGTAGTTCTTCTAATAAAAAATTTGCTTGTTTTAATTATTTTTTAAATAGTACTTTGCATTTTTGATGCTTCTAGTTTCCCATTTTAGTCTTTATTTAGAACAAGATAGGTTTTAATAGCAAAACAAGATATTTCTTCTTTGTCAAATACATACAGATGCTCAATATATATTTCCTATATTTATTACTGCCTATACAAAAGACAAATGAAACTATGTCTGGCTTGTCTTTGGCTGTGACAGGTCTGAGTGACATGTTAACACTGAGAGAGAAAAGTCTCTCCCCTTCTATATCCTGTTATTCTGAAAGGATCAGATGGAGAATTTAAATGAAACAGAAGGCTAGTGTGAGTGCTGGTGCTAAGCTCCTGGGAACCCCCTTCCACAGGAGATGAGACCGCATAGACGAGGGATATCGTTGCTGTGTCTGCAGGCTTTTCTGTCCCTTGGGATTTCACGTGGATGGAACAGCTTTCAAGAGCAGTTAGTGTGCCAGGGGACCTCTGCTAGTTGCTGGGAGGCCGTGATGAATCAACGTTGGTTTTGACTGCATGACCCCTGTCCCCTGTGACCCCTCAAGTGACACCTTTTTAAGAGGAGCTGGGGGAGCCAGATAGCTGTCTAACAGCTGGCTAGACAGCTATGGGGCGTGAAAACGTGGCACTTCTGTTTTTTAGCAGGCTTTCGCCATTTGACATTTTCAATGAGCTGCTTGCAGCATTTTCCTGCATAAATGCTATTAAAAAGTACGCCCTCTGAATGAAGATTTACAATATTAAGGCTGGGATGGGGGAAGGTAGGGATGGGGGAAAGTAGGAATGAACCAAGAGGAAGAGCCAACCAGAAAAGCAGGAACCTGACCAAAAACTGTGAGTCACCCTCTAGTCCTGTCTCTCTAATTTACATTTACAACTGCTTCCTTTTAAATCCCCTGTTGTGCTATATCTGTCCTAAAGTGAGAGTGCAGGCTGTCACCTGTTTCCACCCATCATCACTGAGTCTGCTCCTGCTGCGTACTATTTCTGCCTGTCTTTTCCTGTCTGGCTTGGAAGTCATCACCTTCTTTCAGCTAGTGGGCTGTGAAGTTAATGACGGCAGGAATAAATCACATCAAGAGCACTTTGGTGGCAGTTTGTCAATGCAGGGTCATTGACAGCTTCCATTAGCAACAAGTGCCGTTTCTGACTGGAGCACAGGCTGTAGATGCAGTAGGATAGAATCTGAATAAGTGGCAGGCTTGGATTTGAGCCTGGTTTCCTAAGAAAATGAGGCTACTGTGATCTCTTTGTGCGTGTCTGTCTGTCTGCCTGCAAAGACATTTGAACTTGTAGGTTAATTTCAGCCAAACTTGACAGAAGGGTAGGAGGTCTCAAAGATAATAATTGTTCCTGAAGATTTCATGAAAAGAAGCGGCTGAATAGAGGTTAATAGATCGGGACATGTCATAGCTAAGGGAAAGAACACTGTGTGAACTCACACCTGATTAAACAGCAGAGAATACATGAGAGAGAGAGAGAACACGAAAGAGAGATATTATTAAATACTCTGCCCGTAAGAAAACTTTCACAGGGCAAGGAAAAAGCGCTGCTGTAGCCTGAGGGTTTACTCTCTGCTGAACAGCACCATCCCGCAGCAAATAATCAGCCCTTAGCCTTTTAACTGTGAGATATAAATCCACTGGAAATTAGGCCATTAATTGCAAAGCTCATATAACTACGTTTTGTTTGGTTTGTTTGTTTTTTTTTTTAATTGTAACAAGTTGCTTGGAAATACACACAGCTGTCAATTATAATGAACAGGAGAAAGTGTGTTGCCTTTTGCTATTAATAGTGATTGTATAATTGCTAAAAGAGTTCACATGAAATTCTCTTCCATTTTAGCAACTGCAAAGTGACAAGTGATCTGAGCCAAATGATTCATTAATTGGACAGTCCTAAATTATTGTGAAGTACCATATATTATGAAGTGAGCATATACAATACTGTACTTATTTGGCCTCCAAAATCATCCTCTACTGCCTAGAGAGTTAAAATCTTTTATTTATTTATATGTATTTCTTTTTACAACTGAATTATAAAATGTCAGAAAAATTGGTTACTTCTCTCACTTGAACTCTTCAGAAAAATGTTTCCAAAATTACTCAATGTTCTGAGAGGTCCAGTTCATAATACTATCAAAATAATTGCAGATATAAACTGTATTGGGAGTTACCACATACCTGTAACTGCAGAGAAAGCCCAGGCTCCCCACTTAATCCTTTTCCCCAGCATATTAGACTTAAACGTTCTTCTCTTGCTTACTGCTCACTTTCTCAAGGAGCATGAGGTGGGACAGACGCTCCTAACTCCGTAGAAAGGCTGTGTGAGAATGTCAGAAAACTGTCCTTGGAGCCCAGCTCATTTACAGGATGATAAACATTTTACAACTACAGAATCTTAATACAGGCAAGAGCACACAGCTTTAGGGGAAAGAAGCAAAATGGATGAGTCTAACTTCTCCTGCAGCACTCCTTTATCTATGAATATGGTTCTAGAGACCTTATCCTCCTAGAAGGAGAGATAAGAGCTCAGTGTAACTTCAGTGGAAAGAGAAGGGCGAGTTGGGTTGTGTCTCTCCTGCTTATTCTTCAGGTCTACCATGGAGGATCACCAGCCACAGTCCCTTGTGAGTCCCTTGGCTTCAACCTGCTGCTCCTTCTAACTAAACAGAATTTTTCCACTAGTGCCAGAAGCACAAGTCTATATTGCAGTGCCGGTGGGAAGAAAGACAAACATTCAGGAGATCTGATGCAACCAACACATTATGCAGGATTGTTTACGCTTGCAAAGGAAGGCACTCTGACGTTGGAAAATGCAAGATTTATAGTTGGTCATACAACAACATCTGTCTTGTGCACCTGAGTTAAGATTTTTTTTTTTTCTTTGACTGCGTGTTCACAGACCATTTCTCCACAGGGCATTTGCCCGGTTTCATACACAAGTTGAATGCACATAAGTTGCAAAGCAACTGTAAAAATAGTCTTTCCAGACCTTTAAAGCATTTGGATTTGCAGCCTAAATTAAGTCTGTCTCAAGGGTTGGTTTTTTCCAGTAAACATAAAGAAATGTATAAAATGGGCCTGTGTTTGTGTGCATATATTTGAATATACACAGCACCATACAGGCTGCTATGAAGTAAATTAACTCCATGCCAATCATACTCAGTACACACACATACATTTAAATAGTAGCCATGGTTTTGGCACAGTTATGCCAAATAAAAATGTGTCAGTCACAGACACACCTGCATTTGCGGGTAAAGGTGAGCATAGAGGAAGGAAGAATACTATGGAAACAATCTTTCTTCGCTGCTTTTACTCTATTTTTCTTTATTTTAATCTCAGAGGTGTTCTATTGTACTTAGCACTCAGTTAGGTATGTATTTTGTGTAATACATAAATGTAATTTTCTGTGCCACATGCATTATTGGGTTTTTTAATATGAACCTTGCCAAATATGTAACACTTTGAATCTGAGAAGGGTAGCTGAAGCAGAAATGTCCTTAAGGTAATAAAGATGGAATTAGTGAAAGTGGATTTTTTTTTTTCTCTTTTTAATCTTCCCCTGCAACTTCAGAAGTGGAAGAATGTACACACAGATACATGCACACTGTTTTAAGCTTAGCTGGTTTACCCCTGATTTCAGGTTCATCTTGAATCTGGATTCAAGATCACATATGTATATAAGTAGAACATAGCTATGTGACGGTAGTGGGTTTTGCTTATTTCAATTAGCAAAGTCTAAACTGATGAGTTTAGACAAAGAGTTATTAGGGTCTCCTGCTACTAATAGAAGAAAATGATTAGCAATGCATGTCTCACAAATCCCTGGAGCATTTTTTTCTGTGAACTGCCTGGTAAGTTTCTGTGAACTCTATCAGATACAGAACTAACCCTCAATTGAAAGTGAAAGAGGAAAATGAATACACATTAAGTGAAGTTTAATAGATTAGTAGTACCAAAAGGTACAAATTTTTCAGAAATGCGCCAGTAATGAGTGAGAAATGTCTCAGCAAAGCGTGGGTGAACTTCACGCATCATTCATTTTAGCTAAAATGGGATAACTGCATAAATTAACCAGTTATTCTTTGGCTCGGATGAAACATGTCTATTAATTGTTACATGTATTAAGAGACATTCCTGGACTTTGTAACAGAGATACTATCACTGAAATAAAGCCAAGTGGTTTTGGCAAAAGTAAGCTAAAATCAGTCTTTTGTGGTTGCTGAGATATCCTCCAGACAAGGAAACAATATCCATTCTTTGCAGGGAATACAAGGAGGTAGAATGCATGGCTACGTTACTGACAGGTTCTAAAAATAAAATGCTTGAATTGTTGTAATGAAAAGATCTTGATTTATTGTTGCTAAGAGGAGATAATTGTGACAGGCTATCTGTACTAAAGGAGTAAAGACCAGTGGGCTAGATTGTGAAAATTTTACTAATATTCTTGAGTGTTTACATTCACCCTAATCACTGGCCTGTTTATACATATTATTAATCTATAGTCTGCATTGTGGATATTTTTAAAGAATAAAAAAAATCCTACTTTCTGTAATATCTTACTAGAAAAAGTAGTTCAATTAGTTCCAACTACAATTTCATAGAATCATAGAATGTTAGGGATTGGAAGGGACCTCGAAAGATCATCAAGTCCAATCCCCCTGCCAGAGCAGGAATGCCTAGACTATGCTACACAGGAACGTGTCCAGGCAGGTCTTGAATGTCTCCAGAGAAGGAGACTCCACAACCTCTCTGGGCAGCCTGTTCCAGTGTTCCGTCACCCTCACTGAGAAGAAGTTTCTTCTCGAGTTTAAGCGGAACCTCTTATGTTCCAGTTTCAGCCCATTACCCCTTGTCCTATCAGTGGTTGTCACCGAGAAGAGCCTGGCTCCATCCTCGTGACACTCACCCTTGATATATTTGTAAACATTAATGAGGTCACCCCTCAGCCTCCTCTTCTCCAAACTAAAGAGCCCCAGCTCCTTCAGTCTTTTCTCATAAGGGAGATGCTCCACTCCCTTAATCATCCTAGTTGCCCTGTGCTGGACTCTCTCCAGCAGTTCCCTGTCTTTCTTGAACTGAGGGGCCCAGAACTGGACACAATATTCCAGATGGGGTCTCACCAGGGCAGAGTAGAGGGGAAGGAGAACCTCTCTCGACCTACTAACCACCCCCCTTCTAATACACCCCAGGATGCCATTGGCCTTCCTGGCCACAAGGGCACAGTGCTGGCTCATGGTCATCCTGCTGTCCACCAAGACTCCCAGGTCCCTTTCCCCTACACTACTCTCTAATAAGTCATTCCCCAACTTATACTGGAACCTGGGGTTGTTCCTACCCAGATGCAAGACCCTACATTTACCCTTGTTATATTTCATTAAATTTTTCCCCGCCCAACGCTCCAGCCTGTCCAGGTCTCGCTGGATGGCAGCACAGCCTTCTGGTGTGCCAGCCACTCCTCCCAGCTTGGTGTCATCAGCAAATTTGCTGATAGTACTCTCTAGTCCCTCATCCAAGTCATCGATGCATATATTGAATAATACTGGTCCCAGTACCGACCCTTGAGGCACTCCACTGGATACAGGTCTCCAACCAGACTCTGCCCCATTGACCAAAACTCTTTGGCTTCTTCCCCTCAGCCAGTTCACAGTCCACCTCACTACCCGAGAGTCTAGACCACACTTCTGCAGTTTAGCAGCAAGGATGCTGTGGGAGACTGTGTCAAATGCTTTACTGAAGTCAAGGTAGACCACATCCACCGCTCGGCCATCATCTATCCACCTTGTTATATCCTCATAAAAGGCTATGAGGTTAGTCAAGCACGACTTCCCTTTGGTGAAGCCATGTTGACTGTCTCTAATGACCCTCTTATCCCTGATATGCCTTGAGATGGCACCAAGGATAAGTCGTTCCATCACTTTCCCAGGGATGGAGGTGAGGCTGACCGGTCTATAGTTACCCGGGTCCTCCTTCTTGCCCTTTTTGAAGACTGGAGTGACATTTGCTTCCCTCCAGTCCTCAGGCACCTCTCCCGTCTCCCAAGACTTGGCAAAGATGATGGAGAGTGGTCTATCAATGACATCAGCCAGCTCCCTCAGCACCCGTGGATGCATCCCGTCTGGACCCATGGATTTATGGATGTCCAGATTGCTTAATTGGTCCCTAACCCCGTCCTCATCGACTAAAGCAAACTCCTCCACTGCCCTGACTTCCTCTGGGGCCTCAGGGGAACGGGGCTCCTCAGGACAGCCTCCGGCAGAGTAGACAGAGGCAAAGAAGGCATTCAGTAACTCTGCCTTCTCTGTATCATGTGTCACCAAGGCACCCACCTCATTCATCAGTGGGCCTACATTGCCTCTGGTGTTAGTTTTATCTGCCACGTATTTGAAAAAGCTCTTCCTGTTGTCCTTGACCCCTCTCGCCAGGTTCAATTCTAGGGAGGCCTTTGCTTTCCTAGTTGCCTCCCTACACCCTCGGACAACAGCCTTATATTCTTCCCAAGTGGCCAGCCCTGCCTTCCAAGATCTGTAAATTCTCCTCTTGCCCTTGAGCTTAGCCAGCAGATCCCTGTTTAGCCACGCAGGTCTCCTGGCTCCCTTCCTTGACTTCCTACGTGTCGGGATGCTCTGATCTTGAGCACGGTAGAAGCAGTCCCTGAACGCTAACCAACTGTCTTGGGCCCCTTTACCTTCAAACAGCCTTGCCCATGGGATTTTCTCTAGTAATTGCTTGAAAATTCCAAAGTTTGCCTTGGCAAAGTCCAGGGTTGCAATTCTGCTTGCTATTTTGTTTCTGCTACATGAGATCCTGAACTCCACCATTTCATGGTCACTGCAGCCAAGGCAGCCCTCAACCTTTACTGCTTCAACCAGATCCTCCTTGTTAGCGAGGATGAGGTCCAGCAGTGCTCCTCTCCTAGTCGGCTCCTCCACCATTTGCATCAGAAAATTATCATCGATGCACTGGAGGAACCTCCTGGACTGTGGCTGGCTGGCTGAGTTGTCCTTCCAGCAAAGATCAGGGAAGTTAAAATCCCCCACGACAACCAGGGCCTGTGATTGTGAGACCGCTCTCAGCTGCCTGTAGAAGGCCTCATCAACTTCCTCACCCTGATCTGGTGGCCTGTAATAGACACCCACAACAGTATCTCTCCTGCCAGCCTGCCCCTTAATTCTAACCCATACACTCTCAACTTGCTCCTCATCCATGCCTGGATGGTGTTCAAGACATTGTAGTTGCTCTTTCACGTAAAGAGCGACTCCACCACCTTGCCTGGCTGGCCTGTCTTTCCTGAAGAGGACATAGCCACCCATGACCACATTCCAGTCATGTGAGCTGTCCCACCATGTCTCTGTAATTGCCACCAGATCATAATCTCCTGCCCGAACCCAGGTTTCTAGCTCCTCCTGCTTATTCCCCATGCTGTGTGCATTGGTGTATAAGCATTTCAGGGAGCAAGCTGAGCACACTGATCTCACCCTAGGGGGATGGGAGGCCACCCGGTCCTCATAATTTCTAGAGCACTGCCCCGCTGCAATCCCAGCTATAACCCTCCCTAGTCTGTTATCCACTTATAATCTTTACTAATGATAGTGAATACTACTTAATAAATGTTTAGGCAGCTTTGTTTAGAATCCAGTCGGAAGGTTCATGAGATATTGTGGATGCAAGGAAAAAGATAAACTTGATGAGCATAAAAGGACAAGAATGAGGGCGTAGTGGAGATCTGCATTCCCATATTAGGATGGTACCCAAATGCTCGCTCAAACATACCGTGCAGTGCTATTACAAAGCAGAGAGGGTATCTGTGTGCCAAAGAACTGCGTTCCACCTGACTTTAAAAGAGTAGGGAGCATTAATTTATGTAATGTAAATTTATGTAATTTATGTAATGTACTTTCTGTTTTCTTTACACTAATTGGAGTTCATCTGAGATGCACGTGAATAACTTCCTTATCTGAAACTGGGCAATTTTTCTTTTTCTTCACTCTCTACAAGTTGCTTTGACTGTGAAATGTGAACAAATGTAATGGAAAGAGGAAGCAGATCAGAATATAAATAGGAAATGGACTGTGAGACAAGTAGAAATTTGGTTTAAATGCTCGTGTTAGGTCAGATTCACTAGTCTGTTTTATATGGTACTTACAGGAAATTGCTGGTGGGCAAGGTGGAAAAGAAGGTGATATTTTTAAACTTCTTTGTTAAAACGTGAAGGGTATAGTACACACCAATATACTTCCTGTGATAATGAACAGTCTTTTTGTTTACTTGCCTATACGCATCAGCAATCCATTAACTGAATAAATCTCATCATACAGTAGATCAGAGAGGAAGGCTAAGTCAGGGGAGAAACTTGTTAGGTAAACAAATTTATATTACTTCCTAAACTAAAAAGTTTTTAAGGTAGAGGGAAAAATCATCAAGCTTGCTGGTAAATGAGTACAGAACATCTAGACATGATGTGCTGAGACACAAAGCCTATCTAACATGGACCTGAATGCCTCTAGTGTGCCAACAGACGGATTTCTTATTATGCTTTGTCTCGTCTTCAGTGCCAGTGACAAGATTTTTCTCCCACTGAAATCTAATTACTAGCAGAACTGGCAGGATTTCAGCTGGTGCTGTATCTACAGTGTTGTTAAAAAGGAGGAGGAGGGAGAGAGAAAAAAGACGCTTAAGAAATACTTGAACGAAGATCAAATCTTTTTAGGTGATTAGTGAGGCAACAAAATTAAGTAGTTCTAATAAGAGGGTTATTTAAGGGTCCTAACTGGTTATGTCTTTTACCTTAGGTGTGCAGAAGGCTATTTTGGACAACCTCTAATACCAGGGGGATCGTGCCAGCCATGCCAGTGTAATGACAACCTTGATTTCTCCATTCCTGGCAGCTGTGACAGCTTGTCTGGTGCCTGCCTGATATGTAAGCCAGGTACAACAGGCCAATATTGTGAGAAGTGTGCTGATGGATATTTTGGCGATGCTCTTGATGTGAGGAACTGTCAACGTAAGTCATGAACTTTTACTGCTCCTGACAGTATTGATCTATCCTATAACCATGTTCCTGAGAAGAACACTGTGCCTCTGTATGTGTGAACTGCAGAATGATATGACATAGTTACACATCTAATAATAATAGTGTTTTACTTGCATCTGCATCTGGAAAGGGAGGCGTAAAAGTAAACAGGAAGAAGAACCTATTAAAAAAAACTTCCTGCAGTAGTTGAAGCAGTAATGAAGCAGACATGGAAAAAGCCTGGGAGAGCAAAGTGTTGCTTGAATGCAAAATGTTATGATAAATGTCAGATCTACAAAAATAAATACAAACAAATGAAAACAATTCACTGGAAATGCTATAAGCCATCCAGGGAAATCCCATTAACTAGTGAGATTGCTGAAAGGAGTGATGCCATGAAAAGCTGAAATCGTTTCAGGAGAAGGTGATATTTCAGTTACTGAAGGGTCCAGTTCTGGCAGCCCTTGTGACTTCCTTCCCACCTACATGACCTCAGTAAGCGCTGAGAATTGCTGCCTTCTACACAGCAGAATTCTCCCACCTCCTGCAAAGTAGAGTCTAAAAACTCCAGACAAATTTTCTAAGGTGCTCGGGAGGAAGATACCTGACACTGCAGCAAGCTACCACTTCTCAGCTGAGCAGTGACGTGTTGTTTAAATATCAGCCCCATAACATACTTTCTTGTAGTAGTTTCAGATAGAAGAGAGCAAATAGAAGATTTGAGATTAATAGGAGCTTTTGCTTCTGCAGGAGGCAGTGTCTTTCTCCTAGCCATTGCTGGCACCATTCAGAATGAGACTATTAGGCAGAACAAGAACTTAGAAGCAATCTTCCATACCCTTCCATCTCCTTCTGAGAAATGCAATACAACAGGTTATAAACTATCCTTAAAGCAGAGCATTTTAATTCGTTGGCACATAGGAATAAACTCAGAGCAACTCCATTGAGTACAAATGTGTTATGTCAGGATGAAATTGTGCAATTGAAAGAGCTGGGCATCTGTCTTACTTCTGTCTGTGTAGGAACATAGGGACCACTTCTGCAGCGTGTATTGCAAGCATGAAGGTCTGAGCCTCTGGGTTCCATTTCCAGGATTTGCTCTGCTAGGGGCTTGAGTCTGACAGGGAGAATACTAAGTTCTGTTCGACCTCCTGAGACTGCCTGGGAGCCAGCAAGATGCTAAACATCATCAGGTTTCTCAGGAAAGGCTAATAAACACTGCTACACGTAAAATCATAGATAACCATGAAGACATATACCTGTGTAAATGCATTCTGTACCTACTTACACAATGCTGGATAAAACTTGGACGGCCACATATATTCTCTGTACGAGTTAACAGTTCGTGATGAGTGATGTCATATAAGTTAGGATGTTAAGTGTGTAACATGATTTAAAAAGAAGTGTATTTCAAAAATCATAACTTCCAGTAGCTTGTCACCATTCCTGAGGCATCAATAGGACGGTTGCTTTGAACATTTCTACAATAGTGGCAGCTGCATGAGAAAGAGATTTAATATGAGGAGAGTTCAGAAAACATACAATTAAAAAAAAAGCATTAAAAATAAATACATATTTAATGTAGAATTACAAGCTTTTCTTTTGTTGTTAGTATCACTGACAAGGAGAGCCCCCTAATGTATTCATAGCCTTGTGCACACAGTTAACTTGTATTCATCTACTCTCTGTCTTTCATGTGGGTTTTCTTTTTTGCATATGATTTTTTATTTCCTTTGCAGACTTCCATGAAGTTTGCCCTGCAGCTACAATATCAGAGGGACTGTGCCTTTACTTTGTTGTTTTCAATTTCGTTCCTTATTAAAAAGCCAAATCCAAGAGTATTGCAAAGCATGAATTTTGCTTTCAAATTATTTTGAAATGTTTCTTTCTCTTTCTCAGTGCAGTGCTGCTGTTGTGTGCATTAACCATTTCAAATGACAGTACAACTTTATATCACTGTAGTGTCTTGGTGTATCTGTACAAAATCGTAAGTCTAAGAACAATAAGCAAATGTCCTAGGCTTATTTGATTTGATCCCAGTAGACCTTTTTTTGGTGAGAAACAGCACAGTGCGCTGAAGCAAATACCTGGAGGTCTTGCCGATGGTAATAGAGCTAAGCAACATCAGGTGAATTAAAGCAAATATTCAAGTGTGCCTGTGTGCCAGTGCATCGGGACAACTGTTGGAGGACAATAAGTGAGCAGGTTGATTATAAATACACGCTTATAAATATTTATACAAATCTAGAGAGAATGAAGGCTCGTGACCGTTGTCATTTTGGGGGAAAGTAAGACAAATCTCTCTGACAGGCTGTTTTGTATTATAGCAACCATTTGGAGATTTGGGCAGTAGCTAATTTTCCCAGTAGAGGGGAATGAATGTAAAGGCTTTAGTTGAAATAAATGCATTTATCAGGTTGAGTAACAGTTTATCAGTTTAATAGTCCTGACTCTGTTTATCCTTTATGTACGTACTGCCAGAGCCAAGAAAAACAGTCTTGACTTCCAAATTCTGCCCTACTACTGCACTGCACTCCGTCATCTGTGGCTGAGTTAAGAATATGTGGTATGCCATTTGCAATAATACAGAATATAAATAGGATAAAACCATCTTTTTATAAAACCAGTGTAAATTTTCTTTTTGGTTCTTGTGGTGTGTCATATGCCTGATAAGCAAAACAATTCAAGTAAGATTCACTTTGGTTTTTGTGGTCTGTGTAAAATGATTGGTGAAAAATACTGTTAACTTGCACTGAGAATTGTGGTGTGTTGAGTCAGAGCTTTCACATCATCTTTCACTGCTGACCATTTTAATTAGAAACATACTCAAAACATATATATGTGGTGCTCATCACTGTGTACTATTTGGAGTGTTGGCAGTTTTAGAACATGAATATTATGGTAAAGAAGAGGGCTGTGTACAGGATGAAAGAGGTAAATTATGGATTCAGTTAGTGCTGAAAAATGAGAGTAAAAAGAAAAGAGAAGCAATGTTGATTACAGCAGAAGAGTTTTTAAATATTTACATTTTTAAAATGTATTGCAAAACAGAAGAGATAAAACTTCTGTAGGTGTTACTAGACTGATATGATAACCCAATATATTTTTGTTACTTATTCCAGAATATGAGACATCTTTTCAAACGTTTTAGAAATAATTTCATGAACAGACTGGCAAGCCATCAAGTCACATTTAAAAGAAGCACCTTTCACAGAATACCTCAAAAGTGGGGAGAAAACTGAAGAAACTTCTTTTCAGTTTACAATTGAAAATTCTGAATTAGCAAGTCCCATAAAGTAATGAGGAAGTTTCTGTTGTAATAGTCTGTATATAGAAAAAATATAACTGCTTTGTCTCGAATGGCACCTTGTGACAAGTATGTGACCACAATGTGTTCACTGTTGGGACTTCTAAGTGTTTCTTAAAATGAAGCTGTCATGTTGAGAAGAAAAAAACAACACACAGTCAGGGCACTGCAGGAATGCAAAATGTGGATTGGAACCCTGGTTTACAGAGTAGATTGATAATCAGTATTGAGATTTGGATTCATTCTGCTCTGGGGAACAAAAAAAAAAGGGATGTGCAGGAACTAGCTCATGCTGAGGGAATTGGTGACTGCATAGCTATAGTTCTTGTGACACCCATCACATCCCTGTTCCCTGCTGTGAGTGATTTTTTTCCTAATCTCTGCATGCCAAAAGAGTTCTGGTTGAAGAATGTAAAGGGTGATAGAAAGCTTCCCCAAAATGTCTTATTTCCTAAAATATAAGAGTTTAGAAACCAGCAGCATTGTTGTTCTCCTCAGGAAACAGCAGTTCCTTTTCATTACTGTTTTAAATCCTCGAGAGAGCTTTGTGATAAATTGGGCTAGTCAATTGGGTTATGTTTCCTCTGGGAACTGTGATGCTATTACTGAGACAGAGGTCCCAACAGATAATCCTTGGTCTCTTTTCCCACTGTACTCCAGGGTGCTGCCTGTGAGGAGGAGCTCTTGGCGGGCTGGGGAGATTACTGCCCCCATAGCAAACCTTGTTCTTGGTCCTCAGGGGAGCATGTAAAATAAGTTGTTGATGAACTTGAGGCAAAATTTCTCACTCTAAGAATTTGGAGCAAAATTCCACAGTAATATGGGCAGGTTAATGTGTGTTGTCACCATATGGGAGTGGCACCTTCCTGCTTTAGTCAGGCCTGACTTCCTGGATTTCTCACAGGGGCAAAAGCAGCCCTATAGACGTTTGGCTATTAAATTTAGCTTCAGGAAACACATTAACAGCTCCTTCTTCCTCTGCAGCCTGTCATTGTCACATCAATGGCTCCTTCTCAGAGATCTGTGACTTTCAGACGGGCCAGTGCGAGTGTAAAGCCAATGTGATCGGGCGCCGGTGTGATGTCTGCAAGGTGAGCGACAGGAGATGGTGTTTCCTTTCAGCTTTCTGCCCTGTTTGTCATAACTAAATATCATTTGGGTTAGGATAGTTTTTAATTTTTGTTCATTCTTCACTTAACATATATGGGTTGTTCTTATGTACAGGAAGGTAAAATGGCTTTTTAAAAAAATGTTTTCTAGGGGTTTTCTAAAATAAAATGGAGAATGTAATTTAAGCCTTTACATATAAGTAAAACAAAGAATGTAATTTAAGCCTTACTTTACATATAAGTACATTTTTATATATGGTATACACACTTTATATTCTGAATGTTTGATATAAATAAATTATTTAAAAATGTCACAGCTCTGAGGGATGTTCCCTCTACGAATGATAGCATCTGATTTTCAAAAAAAAGCAGGATGCTAGTTTACTTCTGCAGTTGAGTGCTCTGCTTTTACATTTTTTTTCTTAGGATTTTTTCTTGTCCAAATAATGGATTCTTTTCTTGGTGAAACTGTCTTTCGCCTTCATGTTGTTTTACTGTCTCATAAATCACCTCAAAAATACGGTGTTTCATAAACTTTCACAGAGTTGTCTTCAGGCTGCTGAGCTGTTATAGGCATCTGCACCTTTCTCTGATTCAGCCTGAGGACTCGTGAGTTAGGCCTGTGTCCTCAGAAGACCTTCATGTGTGTGTAACTTAAAGCACATTAAACCATTCTGCTGAAATCACAGGGATCCTTTTCACCCTTTAAGAATGTGTAACTTCTGAAGTATTCTGCTCACACTTTATTTTCCACAGTATTTAAAGAGTCCATTCAAAGAAAAATTGTTGGTTATCAGTGGAATTTGCACAGATTGCATAACATACTTAGCAAATATCTCAAGCTTGTTAATACAATATGGGCAGTTAATTGGAATTAATCTTTGTTAACTACTGTGTTTACTCCTATTTTTATTCCTGTACTCTTTCACGTGGTGCAGTTTCATTGTCTTTGCTTTCTAACAGTGTTTACTTTTCATTCTTAAAGCCCAGCTACTTCTGGGCCCCAGAAAAGCTGTTTTGCATACCCTGTGGCTGCAGTGCTTTAGGATCCACGTCACTGCAGTGTGATGTGTCAGGAAGATGTATCTGCAAATCAGGATTCATGGGCAAACGCTGTGAAATCAGCACACAGGTGCCTAAATTGAAAGAAAATGCACGAAGCATTCAGCAGATCCGAGTCCCTCCTCGGAGATGGGGCATCAGCAGTGCCAGTGGCTGCCCACGGGGTGCTTACCGGCCTGCTACTCTGGTAATCAGAAACTGTGTGCATTGCATGGGCTGAAACCTCATATTTGCTTGTTGTTTGTCTTTTTTTTTAAATATTAAATATGTGTGCTACAATATATGAAATTATGAAGAAACAGGCTCAGAAGACAGACAGCCTTCTAGGATACCTCCCCACTCCTAGAGCTTCTGATAGTGCAAATGAGAATATAGGCCAGAAGTCAAATACTAGAATAAGTCCAAAAGCAGCACCATCAGCAGTGGCATGCACAAAATGTGTGAGTGGTGTACATACATCAATGGAATCAGTGGGATTTTTCATGCCCTTTGGCAGGATAAGACTTCTTCTGACAGTTCAAGAGCTAAAAGCTTAAGGAATTTGCAAGAAAGATCAACCCCAGAGGAGAAGTGTTAATAACTAATCTTAAAATATTAAACATAACCACTGTTAAAAGTTCTCATTAGTGAATAAAGCCAGTGATCTGAACCATTTTTAACTGGGTGAAGTGCCCGTTGTTTGAATATAATGCCTAAAATGACAGACACGTTCATTGTTTGTCACATACCAACAAAACAACATTTCTTAAGATTAAGTAATTACGATGCAACTATTTCTAAGAGAGCAGTGTTTTACGAAGGTTGAAGTTTTTCTGCACAACTTGAAACCTCCACACATCACACCCTGTCTGGAAAATACCTGGCAGTGTTTTTGATCCTCAGGCAGACTCCAGGACCCATGCCACATTTGCACATATGGATTCCCTTGGAGAACACAAGCTTTTACCCATTTAATATGTTACGTAACTGTGTTGCCTACACAAACACTCGGCATACATTGATACAGGGATACAATGTAACAACACATTTGGAAAATTCATTGTATTTCCTCATTGTGGTCCAGGATCTTATCTCTTGCTCAGTAAATGTGATTCTTGGAACTTCTGTGTGTGTAAACAAGCTTTGCTGAGGGCTTAACTTGAGGGTTCATCTTGGGGGTTTGCATGACTGATCAAAATGTCTTTGACTGTGCAGGGCTCATCACAGAATACAACCCAGCATGCTAGTTATCTTTTCTTCCTTCATGCAGTGTGGAGTGCTAGTATAGCAGACAATTTTTTTCTAGCTTTCACTGTTATGAACAGAATTTATTAGATCCTATCAAACTTTCTATTGTGAACTGAAATGCATGCTGTGCATTGGTTACTTCACTGCATTAATCCGAATGCCTGTCCTGATTTTTTTGCATATTCACATTTCTCTGTGTTTCTTCCTGTGGAAAAGAAATCTTTAGAGATAATATATTTAATTGAACCTTGAAGTTTAATTATATGAGTTCTAGTACTTCTTTCTCTCTGATACACCATGTTTTGTCATGCAGAAGTCTGTAATTGGCAAGACATTTCAGTATAGAATTTGTAAATGAAAATCAGTGTAGTTACGCATAATCAAGCATTTGCATAGGTTCATAAGATTGGGGCCAGATTCTGACAAAAGATGTGACCCTGTATTCTGATACCTATCAGCAGATTCTCTGTGGGAATGTGGAACTTCACTATTAACCTCAGAGATCAGTTTTCAGGACTTTTACATTGAAACCTGCTGAAGTCTCTGCGAACTTACTTACACAAGGGGTTAGGAGTTCTGCTGTGGAACTGTGCAGCTCCACTGGCTTGAAAAATCTGTACTGATGTGTGCAAGGTAAAAATCTAACACTGCATACCTGCGTCACCCAGTAGTATGTTGTAAAATTAAATATTTTCCACTTTGTTCCATTTATATTCATTAGCAGTGATCTTTTTGATATCTCTTTTGTAATGTTTTACTTTCCTAGTGAAGTCTCATAGATTTTTACTATCAAATTTTGTAATATTAATTTCAAGTGAAGTTAGCAATATGATTTGGACTTCTATAAGCTCTGAAAATCATCCTATCTGAAAAAAAGGTAGGAAAGTACTTCCAAGTTAAGTCACGCTAGCTCAGGACTGAGTTCAGGATTTGAATATCAAGTACAGTTTGCTCCTAGGAGCCTCTGGTAGCTGGTGCAGTGAAACCCATGGGGTCTGTTGGTTAAGAAGTTTGTGCATGGAACTCCATATTAGCACATGCAAATGAACATGTGTCTTCCCTTCTTTATAAATCTACTTTTTGCACTCCACTAGTGGAGTTAAGGTAGAAAATTCTTACTGTAGTTGGTAACATTTATTCTGGTTCTGTAGGAATTTTACAGTATGCAATGCAAAAACAAAGTAAAAAGAATGCAAAAGTGAAGAACAAAACCAGAAGAGAAACAGAGACTCATTCTTGGTCTTAGACCTAACTCAAAGACAGTTTTTATCTTAAAAGTAGATAATTCACATTATTTGCTTGTATTATACAGAAATGCATTATATATATGTTCTTCTGAAGTTATGCCTAAATATCATTCAAAAGAAATGCTCATGGGTTACAGAATACTGTATACAAACATTGCCCCTGGTCAGAAGAGATAAAATCTAGTTGTTCAGGGACTTTCCAGTTGAATCAACCTCCATTCATAGCTAAGAATTTGAATTCACTCTCTTAGCAACAAACTCTGCCTGACATAATATTACAACCCAGACACAGGATATGCATATGGCACTGATATGCATTCCATTTCTTGTGGGAATTGTATTTATGGAAAAACAACCTGATAGGGTATGTGTTACATTCCAGAATGTTCATTGTAGCATCAGGCAATGTTCTAAAATTTTTACTCTTTCTCAGCTGTGGGTATTTTAGGGTATTTAGTGACCTTGCCCCAGTGTTTTGCCACTACAGTGTGATGAGTGTAGTATTTAAGTGACGAAAAGGAAATGACCACCATGACCTCTCTACACTTTGGGGTTTTCCTCTTTTCTCCCAATAATCATTCCATGAACCAACTGTTCGTTCTCTCTCTGTGGCAGCCTGAAACATTTGGCTTACGATCTTCAGGACAATGTGTTCCCTGCAACTGCAACTCTTTTGGTTCCAAGTCCTTCGACTGTGATGGAGATGGACAGTGTTACTGCCAGCCTGGAGTGACAGGAAAGAAGTGTGACCGCTGTGCTCATGGATTTTACAACTTTGAAGAAGGAGGCTGTACTCGTATGTACATTCTTTGCAGCTGACTGCAGATTTATTTCTTTCTTTGACTGTTTACTTATTTACTTGTTACAAAGTTTCTAGTTTGGCTGGCTTTGGGTTACCTAACAAATTTTCTTGACAGATGGTATTTTCATAAACATTAGTTTATGAAATGGGTAAGTTTAGTCAATGGGTAAGCATGGTGATTGGCAAGAACAAAAGACCAAAGGAGGAATTCCTGCTATTTTAAGGTCAGCTTGTGGCTAATGTGCCACATTTAGAGGGAACAGAAATGTCCTTTTCTTCAAGTACTTTCTGCTAAAAAAGTTTTGATGGAGTTTCTATGATTTAGTTACGGTAAAAGGCCAAATCACATCAACTTGAAGGAATGTGAATGGGGGAAAAAAAAAATTCCTTTGCTTCTATTTTTTTTTCCCAAACTTTTTCACTGTCCTTACATAGATGATCCTTTTTTTATTAAATTTCTGTACAGTGCTCTCTAGAATCTTGTTTACTTGTGCAATCTTTGTGTACAGCAGCGTCTTCAGATAAAAGTCGCTAGAATGTGCTTTGTGTAATCACATGAAAAGTATAATTTTCCAGGTGCTAAAACTCTAGCATCAGACCTAAATATATCCAGCCACTTCTTTACATTTATATTTGTCCTTTTGGACATTAAGTCAAACACCGAAATGAATGCTTTTTTAAAGCAGTACAGACTGTTGCATCAAGAAGAACCTGACAGATCTGTCCACAGGGGGTATCTGTCTTTGCTAACAGAACTGTATTTTTAAAGCCTCATAGGCTCACTAAGATGTGTTCATGGGAGATGTAGAGGCCTCCTGCAGCTGGCTGCTGGGATGCCGGAATGGTGATGGCTCCACAGCAGTAGAGTGCTATAAAGCCAAGGGTATTACTGCTATTATTCTTTAGGCAGAAGCTGTATCATTCCCAAAAGCAGAAACCACAATGCTTAGTAACCTGTTCCTCCTCCTTTCACATCCAGAACAGCAGCAGAAGCAGCAAACCTGACTCCCTGCCTTTTTTACTCCTTTTTTTTTTTTTTTTTGTGGAAGGAACATCGAGGCTTCAAGATCGGCATCTGGCCAGCAAAGTTCAGTTTCACCTGTAGTGTTGATAAACCTTGAGCCAAGCTGAATTATATATAGATCATTTTTGAAAACATTATGGTATTGAAACTCTGGGGAAGGAAGAGCTCAGAAAACGTTTACCACCTTGAAAAGTGCAAACACTTTGGCACCTTGGCGAAGTTAAAGATTCATTCACATGCTCACTGATGAGAGAACTTGAAATAAAATGCAAGTGATAACTGCAGTCCTAAAGCCCTTAGCACATGTACAGAAGGAAAAAAATGCTATAGTTTGTCTTCATGATTAGTCTCTTATTCTAACATTTCAGAGTTTAAAAGCAAATCACTGTTATGAAATACTGCAAAATGCTGTTAATTTCATACAGTTGAGGAAGGAAAATGAGAGGGCAATTAAAAAGATTTCTCATTAAAATTTTAACTGCTCTCTTGGCAAACTTGAAATGATAGAGTTTAAGGAATAATGATGAAATGGGAAAGTAGTGTAATTTCAAACAGTATTTTAAATAGAAATGTATCTGCCTGTGGTCATCAAATATTGTAAATAACGACAACAGCTAAAAATGTTTAGAATATTCAGATTTTTTAAAGTTGCAAAGATAATATGACAGATGGAGAGGAATTCTGTTTTCAAAATGGTGGTTTTTTTCCCACTTATTTTTAGTAGGCTTTTTATGTATTCCTTCAAATGACAAAAAAAGGAATTAAATTATGAATCACAGAGAAAATCAGAAATTTAATAAAAGTATATCAAATTGTGCTAGGAAGAAAGTGCACAAAAATGAATTCCGTAGTGACAGCTAAGTATCAGAAAAAATATTGGACCTCTTCTATCTAGCATTTATCCAGAAGGAATATAATTTGATTTTTTTCTTGTGCAATAAAAAACCATAAAGCCTCAAAATAACCCCTAAAGCATCATCAGTTAGCGTTGACATTCCCGCAGCAAAGATGCAAAAAAGATTTCTATTTCACTATTGTTCGGAACGAATGTGTTATATTTTTTTCCATATTCTTTTCAGTAATGATGAAAGTAAAAACACACAAAAATATTGCTATATCACTTTCTTCCCCTCCATGCCTTTTGAACCGATTTTGTGTAAGAACTGGAAGCCCATAGAAGAACTGTCGTATCCAAAAGGCTCAATCTGCCAATGAGAGATGTATTCTGAAACATCTTCAAGCCACAGTGTGTCAAAAGATTTTATGTAGCATGCAAAACGTCTTGTTCCTGGCATGATGGAGGCAGAACTTACTATCTTCTTTGCATCAGTTACCTTATTTTGAAAGCACTGATGGGGAAAAATAAAGGTCACTTCCTATCTGAACTATAGGTATGAGTTCTGTCTTTGCATATCTCTTACTTTCTAGTTTTACTAGGAAGTATTTCATACAGTAAAGGCAGTGAATGTAAATACAGTCCTCAGCAATGAACATTGTTACACTGCCCTATAGACACCCCAAGGAACAGATTCTCTCTCAGAGAGTCATAGTTTGTTTATGATGCTTTTGGTCTGACCTCAGAGGTAAGGTTGACAGTGGGTATGAAAATAACCATGCACCAGTTCTCCCCCTCCAGGCAGTTAGGTGTCTTGCACTTGATAACTACTTACCACTTATATACCTTGAATCTGCATTTGCCACCAAAGAGTTGTTCACTCAATAATGCTTTAAGAGCAATGACCACTTTTGGAACGGCTTCCAAAACCAAAACATTTTTAATTGAATAAAATCCGCAAAGAATTCCAGTTTTCTGTGAAGAGGCACGTTGTTGATGTTCTCCCAACACAGAATACACGTAATCTGAAGAAAAAGGAGCAGAATGTGGAAAAGAAACTGAAATGCCTTTCTTTGCACTTTAATAAAAGACTGCTTACAGCAGCAGAAATTCCAGTAGGTTGACTTAGGGTGGGGGAAGAGGTTAAATACCCTGCAGGTTCCCTTCGTAGGGGGCTCGGAGGCAGTCAGGTGGCTGCGTCACACAGGCGCACCATCTCAGAACTGCACTTCTACAGTTGGTGCCTTTATTTCTCCTCTTCTGTTCGTACTGCAGTTGCTTCTACCGCAGGTAACCTGTGCTGTGTTGCTCCTGTTTTGGGTTTCTCTAGGTTTACCCTACCTTTTCTACCCCGCTGTGTCCATAGATAACAGAGTTCACTGTACAGTAAAGGCTTTGATGGTGTGATCCTAATCCTGTTACAGTCTGCTGTCCAGGTGTTGCATAAAGGAGTAATTTTTCCGCTGTTTTATGTTTTGGTTTTTTTTTGTCTCCCATGAAGCCTGTGAGTGTTCACATTTTGGTAATAACTGTGATCCCATCAGTGGCCGCTGTATCTGCCCTCCGAATACTGTTGGAGAGATGTGTGACAAATGTGCACCAAATTACTGGGGCCATGACATTGTCAGTGGCTGCAAGGTGAGTGGATGTCTGGGTTTTTTTCTGTGTGTTACCTCTTTCCTATAGGGCAGATAGAGTAATCTGTAGCTAGAACACAGGTTTAGGTTTGTAAATGGTGGTTTGATTCTGCGTTGCAAGTTTTGGTGTCAGGCTGCGGTGTAAATGTTGGTGATCTGTTACTGAAGGCTACAGAGCCTCTGTCTCAGGTAGGCAGCCTGTAACACTGATCACTCTGTTTAAACTGCCGTCACACTGAGTCAGTGTCATGATTGAGCCTGGTTTCTTTTATTATAGCTGTGTTTAACATGATTGAGGAGATTACCACTGTATTGTACAATGTGTATAGACGTATACTTACAGGTAATTGATGGTGCCTTTGCAGAACAAATTTACTTTGGCTCTAATTGTGATACCACTGGGAATTTGTACTTGAAGTTTACTTGAGAAAGGCTTCAGCTTGTGCATAAAATACAGTGAAGAGAGAAGAAAAGAAACAGCTACCTTAGCTGTAAAATGCACTTGCTTCTTACGTTCTTAAAAGGGGAAATAAACCCTCTCATTAGCCTTTGAATCCTTCTTATTCCGATGTTTGACATAGACTTATAAAACCAAATCCAAATGAAAGGGAAGAAGGGAGAAGGAATAGGACGAAAGTGATAGTATGTCAAAGAGGCCATGAAAGCTGTTGTTAATGTCCTACTTGTGAAGTGAAGGAGAGGAATGTTTGGTTAAAGTTGAAAACAGGTGACAGTAAATACTGTGCAAAGTTCAAATGCCTTCTCCTCTCTGCTGTTCTCATTGATGATGAGGGATTTATAGTACTGCTGCAATTACTCCAAAACCCTGTATCTTGTCTGAACATGGTCATACACCATTAATGCTCTTTCTTAAAAGACTGTTTGTCATGTAGCTCAGGCTACAAATTAATTACCGAGAATGATTTCTTTTTTATATGTATGGAAAACTCTTCTTGTGAAACCTCTGCTGGGCTGCTGTGATATAGACTCTTGGCTTCTGAAACCAGCCTAATGAGGTTGAAGACCTCTGTTTGAGCTCTGGAGTATATTCTCTGATTGTCTTTTATGTGAGCACATTAGTATGACAGTTCCATGGCACCGTCTAAATTAATAATGATCTATCAGCCCACATCTCTTTCAGTATGTTGCAGCTAATTTCTGCAAAGTGAGATGTGAATCTCCTGCTTGCACTCTTTGTAGATTTCCAGGGCTGTTGTAACTCAGGGGGATAGAGGGCATTGCATAAAGCTGCTTGCTTGCAAAACAAACACGTCTGATTTTAATTTAGATTTTAATATTGCCCACCAAGCTATTTTAGCGTATGGTGAACAGTTTGCTTTCTAAGCTTTATGTTCAAGCTTTCTAAGCTTTATGTTCTTTCTGTCAGAAGTGTTTATTTCTTAGGCTAGGTAGTAGTCTAGCAGTCTAACATTTAACCAGTAACTAAATATTTCTGTGGCATTTGGTAAAGATTGAACTTGAATTTTCTCTGGATATTCATGTAATAAACAGTTTGGCTTAGAAATGGAACCACATTTTTCTCTTTTTCAGCTTTCTGTCCGTAATTGGAGCAAGTCTGTCCATGTCAGTTACTGTGGTAACCTGTAATTCTGGCACTGAGTTTTGTTTCTGCAAGCTGAACTCCTTATGAGATTCTGGTCACGCCAGTGATCACAGCAAATGTCCTCTGCTAACTTTACAGTACAGTCACAGTAATAACATGGAAGGATTCTTCTGTTCTTTGGAAGCCTGCAGCTTCCCCTGCTACTTCCTTCTGTATTCAATATCTAGACCCCCTGGCAAATCACCTTTCCTTTGCAAGTCTCATTCTGTGACCAGGTTTACTTCTCAGTACACCACAAGACTAAATCTCTATCCCTTACCGTGTAAATCGCTGTCATCTAAGAGTCCTGTTTGTACAAAGAAGATAGTTACCTGTCTGCTGGATGAGTAATAAACGTTGAACTAGATTCCACTGGGACTGCTGCCTCTGAGCAATTCCAGTTTTAGCAAAGTGGTCTGAACGTGCCCTGCAGAGGATTTACATAGAAAGCACTTTTTAGTGAGCATTTACAGTTTTTGAGTTAATTTTGGCTGCAAAGTACCCCAGTGTCCTTGACCCTTTTAGATTTATTTGATTTCACTGCTTAAGTTATATTAAGTAAGTAATATCTGTTTAAAAAGAAAACAGTGTTGTAAATGCATTTAGCGTAATTGCTTGACCTTTGTTGAATAAAGATAAATGCCTAGCTTTATAATTCAGATATGTAACCTTTGGACAGTGGAAATCCACTGCTGTACTTTATTCATAGATACTTGAAAGAGGTGAATCACTTTTCTATTTTGTTGTTATTTGGTTTCTTTCAGAAACACAATTGCAAATTTCTCCTTGTTTCTCTCCATTTTAGCCCTGTGACTGCAGCCTCGTTGGAGCCCTAAGTTCTCAGTGTGACTTAAATACAGGCTGTTGTTTCTGCCGACCTGAATTCTCTGGGGATAAATGCACTGAGTGCAGGTCAGGTTACTGGAATTATCCACACTGTGTTGCTTGCCAGTGCTTCCTGGCAGGGACCGATCCACAGAGCTGTGATACAGATTCGGGGAAGTGCTCATGCGTTGATCGTACTGGCCAGTGCAGCTGCAAGGTAGGACAAGGAAGGTTGTAAGCTGGTCTTACAGCTGCTGAGAAGTTTATTCCAAAATATGTTGACATTTGTACTTGCCTGTTCCAACAATACATGCAGACAAATCTTGTTGGTTTTCATAGTGCGTTTGCTGACTGCTCTGGGGGGAGTAGAACATAAAGAAAGACTTAAGTGCTTATTGGTTGATTTTTCACAGGCTGACACTTGAAAGGATACCATCCTTTTAGGCTCTCTTCTCACTTTGTGTTTCTTCCTGTTCTTACAGAAGTGTTGCCACTTTAACCCCATTCAATACAATTCTTGTTTAGATACTAAAAGTAAACACATCAATAATAATAGTATTGTCCAGTGCTAGTTCTTTATAGTACACTGACACAGAGCATGTCAATATTGATCATTTTATGAGTAGAACTCACTGCAGTAGTATTTGTTCTTCTGTGTAGACTGCATCCAACTCAGGATCACCAAAGCAAAGACTTTTGGCATCATCACCCACAAAATGGTTATTTGGAATTGTTCTTGCAAGAATGGCACACTTTTAAGTGGTTTGAAAATTGACTGGATTGCTGAGTTTAAAGGGCAGTAAGTGGTGGTTTGACATGCACTCGGTAGCCAGGAAACAGAACTGATACCTACATCAGTGGCACAGATGATGGAATTCACCATCACCAGATTTAAGAATATTGCTCGTTTGGAGGAAGTAGAGATTGACATGCTGAGCATGTCAAGTCTCTACTGAACTACAATCTACGGGGTCCTTGAAAAGCTTGATGATTGGGAAAAATAGAAGGGTCATGAATTGGAGTGCAGTAACCTGAAGAACCAGTGCAGTTTGGGAGGAAAAAGGCTGAGTGGCCGAAAAGCACATACATACTTTAAGGAACGGCAAACAACATACACCAACCACATACACTCATTATAAACCAGGCAAACTGCCTGCTGAGCTGAATGCTTTGGTCTTACTGGCCAATGCAGCTGTAAGGCAGAACATCATAAAGAGCATGACCGGCAGATGAAAACTTAAAAGGGATTAAAAAAAAAGTCACTAGGAGAGTTATGCAGCACTGGAGCGGATTATCCAGAAGTGTTGTGAAATCCCCATTCCTGAAGGTTTTCAAGAATTGACTAGACAGAGGCAGTCTGGTATTGGTGATAGTCCCTCTTCAAGGAGGTGGTTTTAAAAAGTGACCTCTGGAGATTCCTGGTATGATTTTAATTCATTCCTTTTCTTTAGGAACTGTATTGACACAAATAGCTAGCAAAGTGCAAGGATTCATTTAAATGATTGAATTGCCAGGTAATTCCTTCGTTAGGTGGACACCAGTCACTTAATTCTGAATTTAAAGGATAGACTCAATAGATGAACTGTAGAACAGATTATATTGGAAGGGATCTATGTCTGAAAGACATTGCTGAGGCAGTATTTCGATGGATGGAGATTTCACAACTTCTTTGGGCAAACCGCTTGACCACGTTCTCATTTTTCTGGTCTGTTTGAACAGAAAACATCACGTTTTATTTCACAAATACTGATTTATTTAATGGTGAAACCATAAGAAAACTGGTATGAGCTGATCACCATCTGAGTAAAACTCAGCCTAATGATCAGTGTTATTTGTCCTATATCATCCACTGAAATGTAAAAATAGAAGAATCTCAATTCTTTCCGTGCCTGATACCTGGTGTGCTCCACCCCCTCTAACCTTCTTGGTGCCCCTCTTCTTGATTACATCCAGTATGTCAATCTTTCCTGTAGCTCTTTTGAGCACTTACTGGAAAGAATGAGGGTTCATGGCATTTTTTAACAGAAATGTTTCTTTGTTGATGCTTTTATATTATGTTGTATGTAGTTACCACTATGTTTCTGTGAGTGCAAATTAACATTATATATATTTAGCTGATGATTAATGATAAGAAACTGCAATTAAAATGAAACAAAATGCAAAGCAAGTAAAATTCACAGCTTATGCCAGAAAATGGACAAATAATACTGGATGAAGTCAGCAGATTTTTTTTTTTTCCCAGAATTTAAATCTAAGATTGAATCTAAATCTAGGATTGGTTAACCTTTTGTGTAACTTTTTTGAAAGAGCCATATATTGAAGAAGCTAGATTTTTATAAAATGGTAATCATTCCCATTTAAACTTGCTGTTACAGCAGCAGAAATGAGCTTTCAGAGGCTCAGGAGCCCCTTTGTCAGCCTTGACAAAAAGCAGCAAAATACAGTGTAGGCACATTTGGTGATAGAATTACATGTGGAAATGAAGGTTAAAAATGGTAAATCCTCAGGGACAGTGTTGGTTTTCTGTATGAGCTCTGGAAAGTTGAATTTGTTTTTTTGACTGGCTTCTTCACATTACTCTCAGGAGAAAAAAAAAAAAAAAAGTGGGGAAGGAAAAGCCAACCAGGACTTTCATATTGGTGATTAATTTTTTATTTTTTTTATACCTTGGTCTCAGTAAGAAAATGGTTTTAAAAGGCTATGCATACATTATTATGTATCTGGCCTTATCTGGTGTAGCTTTTTATTTGGACTAATTGAAAAATTAAAATAAAAGCATTGACATTGCAACAGTGAAACATTTCAGCTCTGTTAATGCTATTCAATGATGTGGAAAACAATCACAAGGAGGGAAAAGCTTTTCTCTACAATATTTCCACTGAAATATGTTTCTCAGCAAGAACATTTAGTACTCTGTCTTAAACATTCTAACTTGTCAAAGCTAATTCCTGTTAAACAAAAGGCTTGATTAAGCCTAGCAATGTCAAAAGGACATATTTTTTCTTATCAATCAGTTATTGAGCATGTCATGCCCAAATTGCCATTTGATTTTTCTCTGCTTGCAACTGTCAGTATGAAGCCAGCATCCATTGCTCAGAGCTAGAAATGCAAATGCCTCAGTTACATTAATTGTGTATGTTTGCATACACACATGATAAGAAGCGGGAAAATTCCTGATGTTTCCTTATGCTTACTATTATTTCTTTCTGCACCCTGTTATTATAATTACTGATTGACTGTATTTTTCTTATTACTACCTTGAAATAAAACTTGCCTGTTGTTTGGGGTTTTTTTCCCTTTCCTTTTCTACTTAAAAAACATTCTCTCTCTTCCAGGTTAATGTGGAAGGTGTCCACTGTGACAGGTGTAAGTCTGGTACATTTGCTCTCTCTGCCAGAAACCCACTTGGCTGCAGCAGTTGCTTTTGCTTTGGCCTGACTACACAGTGCAGTGAGGCAAGGGGGCTGGTTCGCATGTGGGTGAGTAGGAAACTGCTGAGCCATGTAATGCGATAATGTTGTTTCCTGCTGGCATCTTTTAGTCAGGCACTGAGAGGTAGCTAGAAAATGGCCAAACGTTTAAGCAATCATTTCCCTCTGCATGCTTTAGAACTAGAGAGAGCGCTATGTTCCATTAGACAATCAGGGTCAAGGTGTTAAGAGTAAATAAGTAGACAAGAAAAGCAGTGATAGGATAGCTGACATCAAGCCAAACTAAAGCTATTAAATCCCAGGAGAGGGCAAGCTAGTCGTGTGGGGAAATTATGCACTCCAGTGCATTGTAATGTAATCTCTGGTATGTGACACACAGTTTACTCAGGTGTATTCAAGGGTCATAAATGCTGGTTGTCCAACACAGATTTCCCATGGTTCAGTTAATCTGTATATTTTCATTGGGTTTGTTTGGATTTGTTTAATTTAAAAAAAAAAAAAAAGCTTATTGAAGCTTTATTTAAATCCAAGAATGGGAGGGTATAATCCATCAGAGCAAACAAAGAGCTTCTCCACCTTTTTGCAGAAGAGGGCCTTAAGACCTAGGCTGGACTGACAAATAAAGGCAGACTGGATGTCTCCATTTGTCATAGAATCATAGAATGGCCTAGACTGGAGGGGACCTTAGAGATCATTTAATCCAACCTCCCTGTCATGGGCAGGGACGCCACCTCTCAACTAGGTCAGGCAACAGGTGAGAACTGAACGGGGATCGAACTGAGACCTTTGGTGTTTCAGGCACCACACTTTATCTGTACAATGAGCACAAAACTCACACTGAGACCGCTGCTGTCTGCTGTTGCTGTGCCAGTTTCCTAGTTAAATTATGGAGGAGCTATTTCTAATGGAAAATGACTATTCCAGTCTCCATGTATGGCCGGTCATATCTCTGCTAGAAAGCGTACCAACCATAGAGAGAAAGTCCATCTAATGCAAATCAGCCAGAGCCCCCGACTCATCATACACAAGCAGCACCTTTATGATAGTCTAAGCTGAAATAAAGGTCTGACCTCTTACTAAAGAGTTATTATCTCCTGGTTAAAGTTGTGTGAACAGCACCCATTCTACCCTTCATTGTTCAGTCCAATAGCACCTCTTTCAATTCCAAGTGGATGAAGTGATTTATCATGATCAGACGCAGATTTTCTTATTATTTTAATTTTGCCCATCATATGCTGGTAGGCTGGAGATGAAAGCCTGTAAAAGGCTGCAAGTTAAAAAATTTAATCAAATTCCATGACAGCAAGAGTTCTAGAAAATTGTGCTTTGACCTTTGTGGCAGCAAAAAGCAGAAACACAGTTTAAAGCTCCTAATTGTTTTGTGTCTCTTGATTAATTTCCTTCCATATTTATGCTCATATCTAAGTAACTATATGTCCATGTCTCATCTAGTTTTTGGTACTCTGATTTATTTCAGCATTGATTCAGAGTTGTAAACTGTGTGAGACTGGGTTCTGCCACCTGCTAGTGGCTGTTTCAGATACTCCCAGGTACATCAAATGGCATTAGACATGTTTGAACAAGAGAATCATGTCTTACATGATAATAAGACAAGGCTGATCTAAAACTCAAATGTGTTGCCTACTTTCTTGATGTCTGAAGTTGTAAACAGTAAAATATGGTTATGATAGGAACTCAGGAAGTCTCACATAGAGCTGGCAATGTTTGGAATGCTCCCATGTCTGGTCAGTCCGTAGGTGCTGCTGTAAATGGGAATACCAAGATGCTTAAAGTACAGTACAGGGCCTGGCTGATTCCTCGTTACCTGTTCCCTGTCTCATGACCAGTCTGTTGATGGGATGGCTGTTAGAGAGATAGCCCTGCATTGTTTTTTTTTTGTTTTCCACACTCTTTGATACTAGGCCTTTGCAGTTGTTCACATGCTTTGTGTGATACTTTCATCTGCACAGAATTACTAAGACTCTTATTACAGTTTTGGTCAAAATAATGATTTCTGTATAATGCTATTGAGACTCTTTCAACAGGTCTAAGAAAATTACAGATATCTAAGTGGCATCTTTATATTTTTCATTAAATCTGATTTTAGAGTTACAGAAACCCTGAGCCCTCACTCTCTGCATATTGCCTGGAGGACACTTAGCTTGAATGTTGCGTAAAAGTACCAAGGGATCAGGCAATGTGTTCCACAGCCCCAGTGATGTATATAATAAGTGTTGGTGAGAAGTATCTTCTTCATAAGTTGCATTTCCCACAATCCAAACAGAAGAGGACCGAGACTGAAATAGCACTGTGAAAATTGCTTTAGTGAGATTCGTGGGACCACTTGCTGATGAAGCTATTTTAACCAGCGCTAGTATGTTCTTTGTTAACATGAAGACTATGTGCAAAAGACTTAGGGGGGAAGTTGTCATTATTGCCATTTATACCTGAAGCTGTAGTAAAACTGTTTTGTGACAAATTGCTCATGATGTGAAATGAAATTACCTAGAAATAGTTTTTGAAAGAATTTAAGAGACTAACACTTCATGGGGAAAAATACTTGATTTTCTTCTCTTTTTTTTTTTTTTTTTGAATATGCATAGGTCACCTTGAAGCCAGAGCAAATGATTCTGCCACTGGTGGATGAAAAGCTTCAGCACAGCACTCTTTCAGGGATTGCATTCCAGCCTCCTGAAATAGTAGCAGATATAGAACAGGTGATGCAGTATCTTCGGTCAGAACCTGTTTACTGGAGACTTCCAGAGCAGTTTCAGGGACAAAAGGTAAACATAAAATTTTGCTGAATAGTGACATGGATTTTTATTTATTTATTTATTCCTCTATTTGTATTTTGCATTGCCTTTTTTCCCTTCCATTAAGCGTGCCATCGTACAGTGGAAGGTACTTCAAAAGAAAATAAGTGGCATTCCAATATTAAAAATTTTTTGCTCCGTTATCGTGGAAATTCCTAAGTCCATTACATAAACACTGTTTTCAAGTATATGTTTACAGACAGTAACATGGAATATTTTTCCACAGGACAGATTTTTTTTCGTAAAATTGTCATTTGAAAAATTAAGCTGTGTTTATTTAATATAACTTGTAACTTTTTATTACTCTTCATTTTAAACAAAAAAATGCCTGATCTTGGTAAACTTGAAAAAACCCTCCTTACGAATATAGTTATGCACCTCTGTGATGATTTATTTTGCACTTTTGATATTTCTTGGTTGGACTTGGGGAATTTTAGGTGTTTCTTCCTCTAACACAAACTTCAGGGAGCACCAAGGCATATGTAAAGAAATAAATAACGTTTTGATTTTAGTATAGCACAATAACAAATTGCTGATGGCTATTTTTGAACACAGCCCTTGTCCCCAGATAGTTCCACGAGCGTGTATTGCTATTTTCTAACACGTACACATTCATCAGACTGCTCACAGGTGCAGAGTGTATCTGCCTCTTACATATGGCCAAGAATGTATTTTTAGCAAGCTGATAATGAGATTTCTTTTTGTGTTTTTTGTTTTGCTTGTAAGCTGACCGCTTATGGAGGGAAACTGAAATATGCAATCTACTTTGAAGCACGCGAAGAGACAGGTTTTACTACTTACTACCCGCAAGTCATTATAAGAGGCGGGCCTCCCACCCATACAAGAATTATTGTCCGGCATATGGCTGCCCCTCTGATTGGGCAGTTGACAAGGCATGAGATAGAGATGACAGAGGTAACATTTCCATCTGCTTTTTTTCCCCCAGAACTTAAACACTTGGTACTTTTTAATACTGTTAATACTCTGCGACTTTTTATTACTGTCCTTCAGCATGAATGGGAATATTATGGTGATGACCAAAGAACCAGAAACGCTGTGCCCTGGGAATATTATCATGATGACCCACGTGTCAACAGGACGGTGTCCCAGGCAGATTTCACCTGGAAATATTACGGAGATGACTCAAGACCAAGTAGAGCCGTATCCCGGGAGGACTTCATGAATGTGCTGTATGATGTTCATTACATTCTTATTAAGGCTACTCATGGCAATATCATGAGACAGAGCAGGTGAGTGTTTCATGCAGTGGTCTGAAATAGTGCAGTAGTCACAGATAAACTGACAGAGCTCCCAGCTGTTCTGAGCAGAATTTTTATTCGTAACGTCAGCTATAAGCAGTTGCTGAGAAGGGCAAGAGTTAGCATTCAGCAGAGCAGAAGATGCAGAAAGAGGGAGATTTTATTCCATAGAAAATTTAAATCACAGTAGGCTAATGAAAACTTTATTTCCAGGATCCTAGAACAGAAAAAATACGTAAGCACACATATCCTGAAACAAATCCAAAGTAATTTTTGAATAAATGTCTACCTGATGAAAACATGATGCTGTAATTAGATATAAATGTTAGCATAGGAAGGAATTTTCTCTTGCAAGTGGGAACTGAGGTAAAAAGTCAAAGATGAATGAGTACTCTTTTAAGGAAATGTTACTTAATCCAATATATTAGGGACAGATATATTCAATGTTTTCAGTCCAGTTTATTCATTAATAACTCAGATGGTGAGGTAACTATAACTCTTACTAAATCTGAAGTGGACATCAGACAATAAGATGAGAGGAATAATACAAAAATCTGCTGCACTATAAAGGTCAACTGTGAGATTTTACAATTCAAAAAGAGTAATAAGTTGAACAAAAAAGGAACAACTAATTAGTTACCTATTCTTCAAAGAGGGGTCTTTTGTTTACAACATAGCACCAAGTGAATATGATTCAATAATAGTATTCTTGTTGCATGTATAATATTCTAGCTGCATGTATAAACGGATACGGCCTGCAAAGTGCAAAAAAAATCATCTTTTACCCAACAGTCGTAAAGCCTAGCCATCAAGTTTGGGATAATATAATTCAGTAAAAAATTATTAAAGTGTTCAGAAGATAACAGTGAACATCATCAGAGGTTAGAAAATATGATGTAAAGAACCAGATTTATTTAGAAACTAGAAATTGCCTTAAGATGCAAAAAATGCTGTCAGAAAGAGAAAGAAAAGAATCAGTTCTCTGTTGCCATGGTTGGTAAGTCAAAAAAGAAATGAGTTTAAACTTCAGCTAGATAAGACTGACGTTAGACACAAGAGAAAATTTCCTGGAGGTAACTAAGTTATGGAATAGATTACATAGACTTCTCCTAAAAGTTTTTGCTAATGAATTCACAGTATCCTTTGCAAGCAAAATTTGTTAGCAAAGACACGGGAGTAATTTGAGATAATCTCCCAATGTCTCCAGAAGTCCTTTTTTATAATTCTGCCATAAAATGATAGGCTAAAATTATTTCTAAATTTCTAGGTTACAAATATGTCTATAAAAACATGACCTTTGGAGTTTGAGGGTGAAAGTAGGAGCAGACACCATGCAACTTGGCAGCTTTGTGTGATGGAAAAAGGTCATTGTTGCTGCAATATAAATAAATACGGTTACCAAACAAGAGGATAAGGCTGAGGTGTTTAATGCCTTATTTGCCTCAGTATTTAGTAATAGAAACACTTTTACTGAGGAAAGCCAGCCTCCCAAGCCAAGAGGTGGGGTCCAGGAGCAAAATGTCCCCCCACAGTCCGGGAGAAGATGGTCAGGGACCTGCTGCTCCACGTTAATGTGCACAAACCTATGGGGCCGGATGGGGTACATGCTGGAGTGCTGAGAGAACTGGCATATGATAAATGATGTCCATCATTTATCAGCAGTCCTGGCTGATTGGGGATGTCCCAGCTGATTGGAAGTCAGCCAGTATCACCCCATCTATAAGAAGGGACAGAGGAATGAACCGGGAAATTACAGGCCTGTCAGTTTGCCTTCAGTGCCAGGGAAGCTGATGGAGCAGATCATCCTGAGTTCCGTGATGCAGCATGTGCAGGACAAGCAGGTGATCAGGCCCAGTCAGCATGGGTTTGTGAAGGGCAGGTCCTGTTTAACAAACCTGATCTCCTTCTGTGACAGGGTGACCCACTTGTTGGATGAGGGAAAGGCTGTGGATGTTGTTTACCTTGACTTTAGTGAGGCATTTGACACAGTTGCCCACAGCATTCTCCTAGAGAAACTGACTGCTCTTGGCTTGCATGGGCATATGCTTTGCTGGGTAAAAAACTGGTTGGATGGCTGAGTCCAAAGAGTTGTGGTCAATGGAGTTAAATCCAGTGGGCAGCCGGTCACGAGTGGTGTCCCCCAGGGATCAGTACTGGGGCCAGTCCTATTTAACATTTTCATCAATGATTTGGACGAGGGGATGGAGTGCACCCTCAGTAAGTCTGCAGATGACACCAAGGTGAGTGGAAACACTGATATACTTGAGGGTAGGGAGGCTCTCCAGAGGGATCTAGACAGGCTGGATCGCTGGGCCAAGGCCAATATCATGAAATTCAATAAGGGCAAGTGCCGGGTCCTGCACTTC
Source organism: Trogon surrucura (assembly GCA_020746105.1). Classification (NCBI taxonomy): domain Eukaryota; kingdom Metazoa; phylum Chordata; class Aves; order Trogoniformes; family Trogonidae; genus Trogon; species Trogon surrucura. Next base: position 61,854,909 of record CM036618.1, read on the forward strand.
AGCCACAACAACCCCCAGCAGCGCTACAGGCTTGGGGAGGAGTGGCTGGAGAGCTGCCAGGCAGAGAGGGACCTGTGGGTGTTGATGGACAGCCGGCTGAACAGGAGCCAGCAGTGTGCCCAGATGGCCAAGAAGGCCAATGGCATCCTGACCTGTGTCAGGAATGGTGTTGTCAGCAGGAGCAGGGAGGTGATCATGCCCCTGTACTGGGCTTTGGTGAGGCTTCACCTCAAGTGCTGTGTCCAGTTTTGGGCCCCTTGTGACAAGAGGGACGTTGAAATGATGGAGAGGGTGCAGGGATGGGCTACCAAGCTGGTAAAGGACTTGGAGCATGTGTCATACAAGGAGCGCCTGAGGGATCTGGGGCTGTTCAGCCTGCAGAGAAGGAGACTGAGGGGAGACCTTATTGCTCTCTACAACTACTTGAAAGGAGGTTGTAGCAAGGCAGGGGTTGGTCTGTTCTCCCTAGTGGTGAGTGATAGGACAAGGGGAAATGGCCTTAAGTTGCTCCAGGGGAGGTTCAGGTTGGATATGAGAAAAAATTTCTTTACTGAGAGGATTGTCAGGCATTGGAACAACGTGACTGGAGAGGTCGGTGAGTCACCGTCCCTGGAGGTGTTTAAAAGATGGGTAGATGTTGTGCTGTGGGACGTGGCTTAGTGGTGTTGATAGGGCTAGGACAAGGGTGGGACTCTGATCTTGAAGGCCTCTTCCAGCCAAAACTGTTCTATGATTCTGTGATTATATTGCTTCTATTTAAAGTATATAATTTACAGAAAAGTATTCATCCTGCTTGCACTGACTAGATGCTAAATATTAACATCAGGTGCCATAGGTGTTTTACATTAGTTGCATTTATTTTTTGGCATAGTCCATTCAGGAAATTGGATTATAAGCACAGGAAAAGAGATGTGAAAGTAACTCCAGTGCAACATGGAAAATTTGAGAAGCATATCCATGTTTTGTGTCTGTTTCTCCCTTCCGTTTATGCACTACAGATCTTAGTTCACCTGGGGAAGCAAAAGTTGAATACCATCTCAGCTCAAGCATCATAAGCCAAGTTATGAAAGCAAACCTCCATTTTCATTATTTTGCTCTGAGCTGTGTATGACCAGTGTGACTGGACAAGTCCTGCAGCGTTGTACACCACTGTTTCACCAAGGCTGCCCAGTAATGAGAGGCATGTGACAGAAATGAGGAGAAGCTTTCAGTTTCAGGGCAGGTTTTCAAGGTGGCATTTGAAGAACCAAAATGTGTTTTTACAGCATTGCATTTCAGAAGGTGACATTTTATATGACAGCAGGACTTACCAAAGATTTCATTTGGTCTCTCTGGTAACTCTCCATCTGAGGCCATAACCTTGTATGAAATACCGTATGTGGAGGTGGTTATGTTACAGTAGATTTTTATCATCTGCCTAGTTACATAGGTAACATTCATCACATGGCATCTGAGATTTTAAGGAGAAAATAAACAGCAGAAATACATTATTATTTTTTCCAAGTTAGCACCTTGAGTGATTTCAGGGGAAGTTTTGCTTAAGACCACAAAATAAATCCCCCAAAATGTTTTTAAAGGTTAGTGGGATATTAGCTTGCGTAAGAATTGAAGGCTTTTATTAAAAATAGGCAGAGACTCTCTAAAGGACAATATTTATACTCAACTTTGAATTTAGTTTGAATTTGGTGACCTCTAATATAGCATTAGTTTGAGTGTGTTGTGCTTTCTAAATAAGGACATGTTATAAACTAGTAATGTTTCTCTTTTTATCTGATTGCGCATAGTAGAAAAGCAAAAAAAACTGGGTAGGAGGAGGAAAATACTGTATATGAAGTCTTTTAAATTTATTTAGTGCTTTATTTTTAATTGCAGAGTTTAAAAACTGCAGATAACTGATAAACTACAGGAAAAGCTTTTCAAAGCAGAGGCAGCAATTGGAACCATAAAAATAGCCTAGTTTTAGCATTAGCGCTGTATAAGCTATATAGTTTAGCAGCAATGCTAATGTTATTTCTGCTTCGAAACTGCAACATTACTAGTGATTTAGAGATTTCTGCTCAGAATCCAAACCAAACATTTTTCTCCTATATTGTTCATTTTGTTGCCCTCATTTTCACATTCACTTCTCTAAACTGAAACATTTCTTTTATTAGATTTTGTTTTGCTTTTCAGGCAACTGGGCTGTGGTAATAAATTAGTTTGAATTGGAAGTATGCTTTCAATTTGACTGTGAATTATTTCAATATCCCTGACACTGATCAGCTAGCAGTTGTTGGTCTGCTGCCTATTAGAGACATTCCAAGAATCAACCAAGCCTGACCTTCCTTAAGTAACATTTTCACACAAACAACAGGTAGCTTTGTGGTCCCAGAGTACATTATTATGTAAATACAGCTTTCTGGCAGTAAATGGGTTCTTTGCAGCACACAGGCCATTGCCTCAGCCTTGAGGATGATGGGGAGGCAGTTTTCATTTTGTTTTTCCATTAAATGTATAGAGATTTCAATGTAAGTTTCCATTGACATGTCAGTTCTGAATGCTTTTGCCTTCTTTATTTCCAGTTTTCCATTTTGACCTGGCTCTGTTTGCTTGGGTTTTCTGTTCAATTTCCCTGATCCACTTAACCCTTTTCTTCAAGTAGTAAGAAGAGAGAACAGAGTTTAAGTTACTAGATGATCTGGGGGTTTTGCACTGACACAAGGTATCAAGAGGTATTGGGTCTGGTCACCTGAGCTCAATCACAAAGCTCTCATCTAGTTCAGTGTGTGTTTGGTTTTTTCCTACAGTCATCCCGACATTGGTGCCCCTGTGCCAGTGTGCAGAAGAAGAGCGTCACTGAGACGCTCAGTAATCAAGGTTTGGGAGTACATGAACAGGCTATGAGCGTGAGGAGGAGACGAGCAGTTCTGTGAACTCCTCTGCATTAGCCCTTTGCACAGACACTTAATGAATAGACTCTGGCAGCATTATTGACATTTATTCAGCTAGTTAGTCACATGTTCTTTGACATTTTCTCTTAGGTTGCCATTATATATTTGAAACTTTAAAATTTACACAATGTGACCCTTTTTGTTTCTCAAAGACAATAAGTGGTTCCAGAAACACAGTATTCATTTAAATAAACTAATAAACCCTCCAAATAAAAATGTAATCTAAAAGAACAGCATTGAGGTGTATTAGGATTAAGTGTGTTTCAGCAGATACTATGTTTGTTATCTTTGTCTGTGATGTACTCAACCCTATGTGTCAGGTCAGCAGGCGTGCTGAAAGGACAAGGAAAGGTTGAGAGGCAAGGATATTATTATTAATACAATCAAACAAACGTTTGGAAAGTTAAAATGTCAGAATCTATAACATGAAACATATTCCTTTCTGATACTAGGAGATGCTTCTGTAGTACAGTTTCTTCTTTGCTTTAAATTGTTTGTGTCTAAATGATCCTAAGAAAAAAAAATAAAGAAAGGGTATCTGGCTACACTTCTTGCAATTTGTGAATGTCCAATGTCTTTGAAGTCTGCTCTAGAGCTTGTTAGGTTGGTTTAGTTGCTGAGGTAGGTATTTTATTTTTTTTAATATAGCTGTCTCATTAAAAGCTCATTTAGTGAACAATTTTATTGCTCTACCTCTGAGAGTCATGAATTGGAACTGCATTTAGTATGTGACTTCAATTTCTTAATGAGTCCTCCCAAATGAAGAATCAGGTATGAGATTTTGTTAATAGTTTGACTCAAAAGAGATTTAAAAATAATATAGACTTAAGCCCGAGGAAAACGTTAGTTATACTATTGCCTAGAAATGGCAGAAGAGACTAGAGGTGATGGTATCTTTGCTGTTTCCTTAGGAGAGGCAAAAATAGTGCTGTTTGTCTCCTGTAGATCAAGTAGCAAACAGCCACACAAGACAGTTTTCTCCCATGCCAGCTGTCTATGAACTGACTGAGTTTGAGTTAGTGCTTGGCTAATCTCATAAAAAATGTTTGCCTCTTGTTTTTCAGGATTTCTGAGATCTCAATGGAAGTTGCCAAAGACGGCACCGTGTCTGGAATGACTCCTCAGGCTTATTTAATTGAGCAATGTGACTGCCCGTTGGGTTATTCTGGTTTGTCTTGTGAGGTACGGTACTAACCTGCTTTCCACTCTTTGGTCCGTTCACTGGTAAGATGTGAAAAGTAATTAGAGTGTGGCAACAAATCTCCTTATGATAAGTACCATAGAAACTGTTTAAGGTGTAAAATGCTTACTGCATAATAGATGTTAATATTTTTTGGCTGTCTGTTCTTGATGATGAGACTGTTGGCCATGTTTTCATTTTTAAGCAGCACCAGCAATTCTAAATGCCTTTGTTTTAGTTGCTAGGTGGAGGTAGCATGGAACAACACCAAGTATTCTGCAAATCCCTCAGACATCCTGACTTGGAAAGGCTTGCCCCAAGCTAGAGGTGGAAGAAGGTGTGGAGTGAGTAAAGGAAGGGAAAGATGCTGTATTATCTGCAAGAACTCTGCTCCCTTCAGATGTTGTACAGGGTCATGTTAGACAGCAAATGAGACAACAGCAAGTTCATAGGAAATGTGTGCAAGGAAGTGAATGAAGTAGTTTTCTTTGCACACCATTTTGCTAAGAGTATATACCTAAATGTATGTGACTACACATATGAAAAATAAATGGACTCCAACATTTCATCAGAAGTGCATTTAAAAAAAAAATACTGTAACAAATTGCATTTTTGCAGGAAAATATATGATAATGTAATTAGAACACTATTTTAATTCACACCCACCAGGGGCTGAAATAAATGTCTCTGTTGCAACCTTCATACTTCGTGCTTAATTGTGCGATCTTCACATGCTCATAACTTAGTTTATTTTTAGTGTGCTTAGTGAAGGTTATGGTGTGTTCTGTGAAGGTTTATTTAATTTTAGCAGGAGAAAAAACATCTGATACCCGGGCATTTTTTAAGCAAATGCTAACAGGGTGTACGTATCTATTTCATGATTTATCCTGTAATTCTGTAATTGCTTTGTGAGGACTATGTGCACAGCAGTTTTTGCTATAAGTGACATTTATATCTTTTTTTAAAAAAAAATCCAGTAGCAGGGTGAAAAAGCAGTGGTAAGAGTTTCCTTAATGGCTACTTCTGAAAAACTTCCAAGCTAGTAATGAAAAATGTAGTCTGCTTCATCTTTTGTCTGTGTACCATGTCATCCCAGAAATGCTTGGATCAAAATGAGGAGAGTTGTCAGTAACATACCAGAAAAAACAGTTAGAGGTTGGATATGTTTGAGGATTTACCATATACTTATACTCTGACACTGAAGTCACTCAGAACTTCTAAAGCTGTGCTATGTACCATGTTTGGACAAGGACTCTTGTGGGAATGCAGAGGGAGAAAAAAAATAGGAAATTGCAGCAAGAAAAAAAATTACTTTCATTTGAGATTATTTATCTAAATTGGAATTCTTCACAAACCATGAAAAAGCAGATAGTCTGTTTCTATGCTTCAGGGACCTTAATGTAGTCAAGTCAAAATAAAAGGGGAAGAGCAGAAGTGACTTAGATTACTTTCTTTGTGATTCTAAAGAAAATAATTGTGTTTTCCATAACTTAGACTCCTGGAGGTTTTGGCAATGATTATAAAACTGTCAGAGTGGCGTCGTATGAATAGAATCCAGCATGTCAGCTAGTGCTTGACTGAAGAATCCTGCTTTTGATCATGAAAACTTACTTACTTGAGGTTCTCTTGTGCTTTTTTTTTGCATACATTTTATTGCTATGTGAAGTGTACTGTTCCCATTATTTTCAAAAAGCAGAAATTGTGGTCAACAGTAGAAGATGTCCTCGTCATAGAGCCTTCATAGGCTCCAGCACCACTGAGTGGTGGGACTTGTACATGGGACAAGTGACTTGTCTCTATGAGCTTACCCCTGCTGGTCTGAGCTGTCAGAACGGTCCCATTGGCATTTTTATGCTGCCATAGCTGTGTGCTTCCTGGGGGCTATGCAGCCACTTTCACAGATATGCATAATAAGCCTGAAATAAAGAGCTTGATTTTGATGCTTGATTTTGCACGTGTCACTAGCTTTGCTAGTAATCTTTGGGTTACTCTCTGAATTTTGTTGCCGACCTGAGGTAAAGGAAACTTAATGATAGATAAACTTGATTTGGGACTGATAGTCTCAAGGCATGGAAAACCTATAAAATTTTGAATTCTGTACTTTTATGGTCTTTAAATTATATAGCTATATAAATAATGCAGCCATGCAACCATTTTCTTGATTATTATCATTCAGCTGTTGCTTGTTATCCATCAGGCAGTATGTAGGCAGATATTAGCTTGTCAACCCTGAAAAACTCACCAAAAGTGAAGGGAATGGGATTGTCATGCTTGCTCTCCACAGTCCATGCAAAAAATTGTTTCGAAAACAAACCTTATTCTTAAGAAATGAAAGGAATGATGCTTGATGCACAGTGAGAACTGTGAAATGTTCTGCATCTGAATGAAAGGTGTCTCAAGCTGTAATATGAAAAGCCTGGTGCTGGTGGAGTGCTCCAGGGATTTTTCAGCAATGTTTCCAATTAGGGCTGGCTCTTGTTATCTGTAAAGTACTGTATATTGTTTGTAACACAGTTGGGAACCTGTCAGGTTCTTTTCACAAGTTGTAAAAACTGGTGATTGGAAAGATGAGCCTGCAATGCTCCCCGTACCTAGTCTGCTCTGTAATGATCTGTTTTCTTCCGCATCTTTTTTATTGCAGTCATGCTCTCCAGGATTTTATAGGCTTCCATCTCTACCTGCAGGAAGGACACCTGCTCAGTCCTTAGGTGCTTGTGTTGTTTGTCAGTGTCATGGACACAGTGCTATGTGTGACCCTGAAACATCAGTTTGTCAGGTACAAACTTATGCACTAGGTTAATCTTAATGCAGTATTTGTAAGTTGAGTAACTGATCTAAAAGAAAGAGGATAATATTTTAATCTAGTTTTGCTTAACTAGCTTAGTGTCCAAGTTCAAGGGGGTGTCATTAAAGAAAACAATCTGCCTTTAAAGTTTTCTATTCTGATTTTCTAGAGTTCAAATTATACAGTGCTTTTTTCCCCTGAATTACTATTTGTCTAAAAAGAAAAATTAGATACCTGCAAAGTAAAGAGGCAATGTACCATGTGTTGTGCAATAAACACAACAATGCTCTCTTATAGGTAATAGCACCCGTGAACTGATACAGTAAGATTGAATTTTAATTGGTTATTTCTCCTGCTTCAACAGCTGGAACAAAGGATGGAAGGAAGGATAAATGGGATGAGAAATTCTGTAGGATACATCCGGCTGGCTACAGGCCTCCATTCGTTCTCCTTCTAAACCCATATATAACGCAGCAGGCATTTGATAGATGCTGAAAGCAGGCAGCCCCACTGTGAATCGTATCAGAGAGAGAAATTATGCATTGAAATAAGTCTGAATCCCTGAGGCTGGGAACAAAATGTTGTCTTCTTTCTTGTAATTATCAAATACAGCTTTCATTCTGTCTCTTTCCTCTGCAGAATTGTCAGCACAATACTGCTGGTCACCACTGTGAGAGATGTGCACTGGGATTTTATGGCGTTGTCCAAGGCTCTCCGGGTGACTGTCAGCCTTGTGCTTGTCCCCTGTCCATTCCTAGTAACAAGTAAGTAAGCAAACTCATGACGCAGAATTATCTTTCCAGTAAGCAAGAGCTTTGGTTTGGGCTCGCTATGTCCTTTTAAGATGTCTGCAGGAGAACCGCATCATGTAAGCCATATGAAAAAGTTTTACTTCTGCTAACGGATCTTCCTTTAAAAATCAGAAATTGCTCCCTTGCTAATTTGTGATGAATAAATTAATAAGTGCTGGAAAATGCAATAGCCAACAGATAATGAATGTGTGTTATAAAGGTATTCTCACAAATGAAGTTAGAGCAGAACTCAAGTACAATATAGCCACAAGGGAGCTGTAAAAAGTCTTAAGCTCATACATTATGTTGGTATAAATGTGTTACAGTGCCTTTCTTGCTCCACTGTGGAATTTATTGATTCCTTATTTAATGTTACATGAGTTTCAGGCAATTTGTGAAAGATAGAATAATTTAAAAGCAATATAGTTATTGCAGCATAAATTTTATTGGTTGCTTTATGTTAATGAGCCTTGCCACGATGTCTCTGCGTGTGTTCCCAACAGATGATACTTTAACACTCGAGATTGGTTTGTTGTTTTGCTGAGAAGCTCTTAATGATATTTGAAATCATACTGTAGTACTGCTTGGAAAAGGCTTGTGTTTCCTGATCGTTCTCTTGAAAGGTTGGAAGTGTTCCTTAAAACCATTTTTCTGTGCCTTGTCTGACCTTTAGAATGTTTTCGTATTTCATCCAGTATACCTGAGAGTTCAGTGGTTTTGTTTTTCTTCTTTCTTCTTAATTTTACCAGTTTGCAGTGGTTTATTTTGAAGGAGGGAATCTCTTTCTCAAACTTCAGTAGCTAAACAAATCATGATCTTTCATTCATGGCATGTGTTTTTAAGAATACTTCCAAACCTCATAAATACTGAACTGAGAACAACCAAAATAATGATAAAAAGGCATTAGAGAAATATCCTTTATCTCAGAAAGTTATAAGGTGATCTTAACTGCACGTTTTTTCTGAGTTGCACCCTTTTTCATTAATGTTTTCTCTTACAACTTGATTATGTTTTCTACCTACTAGTATCAAGAAAGGACATTCAAGTTGCAAAGTATAAGATTGACCAAGTGTCTTAGCTTTTGACATCAGCAAATACCCTGGAAAAAAAGCTTATTCTGTTACTAACTGACAGTAGGAAGTGCTGAAAATGCAATTTCATCTTATTTTTTTTTTTGAGGCTTAAAAACCTTTGGTTGCCCAGAAATACAGGTGTCAGAGAATATGAGCAGGATTCTTGGCCTGAGTGGTTATGACACCTCAAATTGTTGAATTGCCCAGGCACGGGAAAGCCAGCAAAGTGCCGATACCTCATGCAGCCGCACAGCCTACATGGGTGCTGATGTTGCCAGGACTTTTTGTGTCACCTTCAAAGGAGATAAGTGAATAAAACCTGGTCTGAAATTAGTGAATACACTTAATCATGAGATAGTTATCTAATTTTTAAGTACTGTGAAGAGAGGAGTCAGATCTGAGTATGTCTACCAACATAGCTGCTTAGATTTTATAGAGCTTAACTTGGATGTCTCTAGATCTCGTGGGTGGAATTTCTGCTGGTAGCTGTAACCATTAACAGTTTTGGTACCTGTATGGTAAATAGAGGAACAGACAACTGTACATACAAGTGCTGAGTCCTGCACTTGAGTCACGACAACTCCAGGCAACACTACAGGCTTAGGGAGGAATGGCTGGAAAGCTCCCCAACGGAAAAGGATCTGGGGGTGTTGGTCAATAGCTCGCTGAACCATGAGAAGAATGCCAAGAGCAGGACATCCTGGCCTGCATTGGAACAGTGTGGCCAGCAGGACTAGGGAAGTGATCATCCCTCTGTACTCAGCACTGGTGAGACCACACCTGGAGTACTGTGTTCAGTTTTGGGCACCGCTGTATATTATACGTATACAATATATATACGTATAAGTTGTATATTATTTTATGTATATTATTATTTTTATACATATAATAATATATATATTGAGGTGCTGGAGCAGGCCCAAAGAAGGGCAATGAAGCTGGTGAAGGATCTGGAGAACAAGTCTTACAAGCAGCAGCTGAGGGACTTGGAAGAGGCTGAGGGGAGACCTTGTTGCTCTCTACAACTACCCAAAAGGTGGTTGTAAAGAAATGGGTTTCAGTCTCTTCTCACAAGTTAGAACTGACAGGGGAAGAGGAAATGGCCTAAAGTTACACCGGGGTGGGGGGGTTTAGGTGAGGCATTAGGAAAAACATGTATATGCCTGTTTGTGCATCTTTGTTTTTCACTGCTGATATAGGATGCCTGAACAGTTGCCTTAGACTACATGCCAAATTTAAGGCCTTTGACGTGGTCAAACAACATCCTTCTTTCAAAATTGGAGAGATACAGATTTGATGGGTGGACTGTTCAGTGGATGAGGAATTGGTTGGATGGTTGTGTCCAGGGAGTAGTGGTCAACAGCTCAATGTCTGGATGGAGATCAGTGGCAAATGGTGTCCCTCAGGGTTCTGTATTGGAACCAGTGCTGTTTAATGTCTTCATCAATGACGCAGACAGTGGGATCGAGTGCACCCTCAGCGGGGTTGCAGGTGACACCAAGCTGAGTGATATGCCAGAGGGTTGGGGTGTCATGCAGAGGGACCTGAACGAACTGGAGAAGTGGGCCTGTGTGATTCATGAGGTTTAACAAGGCCAAGTGCAAGGTCCTGCACCTGGGTCAGGGCAGTCCTCAGTATCAGTACAGGCTGGGGGACAAAGGAATTGAGAGCAGCCCTGCTGAGAAGGACTTGGGGTACTGGTTTGTGAAAAGCTGGCCATGAGCCAGGACTAGACAACCTTTAAAGGTCCCTTCCATCCCAATACATTCTATGATTGTATGAACTTTTAGATGTATAGGCCTAGGTGGGATAGATCCATTCCACAGGGTTACAGTATTAGGTGGAAATCAAGGTATCACACCTTGGATTTGTGTGTGTTTGTGCAGCTCAGTGAAAGCTCTTCAAGATATTTTTAAGGAAAAATTCTAACTACATGATTACTCAACTACCATACAATAGCTGCATAACTTACATGAAATGAGGATAGCTAATAAGCTATCTCATTAGCTTATTATGTCATGACTGACATGATAATATTTCTGAATTAGTGTAGTGCAATTATATTTATTTATGAAACTTTACAAAATTCCACTAAGGTTTTAAATACTGTTTTTATACTCCTGTACAAGCTTTAAATATGACAAGCTGAAAAAAAAAAAAGAGCAGAGAGAATGAGTTGTTCCTGGGGGTGTGGATCTATTTTTATAGAGTTGAGTATGTGTTGGATAATGAGTTTGTGAGTAATAGATCAATTTGTTTACACTTTTTTGCAAAGGTATAATTTTATATACTCATTCAAGCAGTCTTGATTTAATGCCTTATAAGCAAGAGTGGGATGCTGACTGTACTGTACCAAGAAGCAGCTCTGGGCTCACTGCTAGCCACCTCTGTGCTTTTCTGGTTCTTCTTCCACAAAGATCTGAGACAGTTTACAGTATTGGGCCATTTTAATATTTAGTTGCATTTCTTTTCCCCCATCTACTCTTTTTGTTTAACTGTCTGTGCAGGCACTTAATGCACTTAACATTCCAACAACATGCCACTTTGCACAGTTCTCATAGGTACACACTGCAGTCAGTTGTTCATCTGTGTCATGGCTTAGTAAAAATAATCTAGTGTTTTCTATGATTAAAATACGACTCCTCCCTGATCTTGAAGAAGGTAGCTTTTAGGATGTTTTTCTTCATAAGCCAGTCTTTTCAGTACGTCCTTCAGAGGACCATGTGATGATCCACCTGGATAAGATTTTGGTTCCTTTCTCCCTCTGTATGTCCTACCTTGGAGTAAACTCTTCCTGTCCTATCTCTTTTTGTTCAGGCTAAAATTAAATCAGACTAGAAAGGCTGTATGTTTGTTAGCTCCACTTCTTAATATTTTTGTTTCACATCCTTTCCGTTACTACCTTCTCTCGATCACTGTGGGTGACAGCACCACTCCGTCACACAAGCCCACAGCATGGGTATTGTTTACTCCATTCCCTTTGATATGACCCTTGTTGATTCCACCCTTCCAGCATTTGTCCAAATTGTGCCAGTATCACAGCAAGGCATTCACAAAATTCTTTATAGAAAGGAGAGACCTCTTACAGGTGTTTATAAACAGATAAGAAACTGTTGCCGTTTACATTAAGAATGGAGCTTACTATGGTCCCTTCTGCACAGCTGACCAGAGTGAAATGATGCAACAGAGTGCAAAAATGTTTTTTTATTTGTTGTTTTATTTTAGTTTTAGTCCTTCTTGTGTTGCGGAAGGACCTAGTGATTACCGGTGTACTGCATGCCCACCTGGATACGAAGGCCAGTACTGTGAAAGGTAGGATAAATGAAAAAGAAGAAATAGGGACAATGAAAGGCAGGCAAGACATGAACAAGAGCAATGTCCTTCGGTACTGTAAACATGTATTTAGTAATATTTAAATACATGCTTTTGTATAAGTTTTACTACCTCTGTATGTTGTTGAAATTCACCCATATAGGTAATTTTTGTGTACATGCACTACAATTTGATAATCACTGTTACTTGTTTTGCAGTTATTGTTCTAGTCTTACTTCCCTGGGCCTTAAGACAAAAAAATAGAAAATTTATCTAACATTAGATATCATGCTTATAGTGTGCCTTGATGTCACTTAAACTCTTTGTTGTAGTGACTGTTGGGCCCTTATGGGCACTGACTGTGAAAGACACTTGCACAAAAACATATTAATGACCAAATTGCAAATTAATAAGCTAAACACCAGCTGTTGTCCCATCCATAGCAACACTGTGGGATTAAGATGATCAAAATTAGCAAGTGTCTGCTATGAGATTTTACTTCTAACGCAAAACTCTAGTTTTTGCTAGTGGGGGAAAAAAAGGTTTATAAACCAAACATTGCTAATGTTTTTTGTCATTGCTAATGCCTTTTTTGTCCTGATATAATAGAAGTTTATCTGAGAGCTGTTAGAGTTGTGTAATGAATTTTCCATACTCGTGCCATTCAGACCGTTCCGTGTCCTGGGTAAAAGTTATTATCAATTTACTGGACAGTTTGCAACATTGCTTTCTCTACAAATGCGTACTAAGTCATAAAGCACCAAAGTTTTTCTTAGTGATTCACGAATAAGTGTTCATATACTTTTTGTTTACAATCTTCCCTTGTATTTGTTGTGAAATACACCATGCACCTCAACTGGCCAAACCTGGTTTTGTATTTGCCACGTCTAGATGTTCTTCTGGCTACGTGGGAAACCCACAAACTCCAGGAGGCTCCTGTCAGGAATGTGAGTGTGATCGATACGGTTCCCTGCCTGTCCCCTGTGACCCTGTCACTGGGCAGTGCACTTGCAGGCCTGGATTCACGGGATGGAAGTGCGCTGGCTGTGAACATCGGCATGCGCGTGATGGCATGAAGTGCATTTGTACGTATACTAATATAATTCTGGGTAATTTTTGCTTGTGTTTGTCCTGTTTCAACCTTGCTTGTGCATCAGTTAGTTGTGTGGGTTTCTTTGAAAATAGTTTCCAGTTTACAACTTTGGCATTCTGGTCCATTTTTTTTTTTTTCACCAGCCTTGAAATGTTAGGAAAATTCCCAATACATTTTAATATGCTCACTTAGAATTGATAGCAAAGCTTTGAAGGATTTCTTTTTGTGGGTTTTTGAAGTCTGTGGTTTTGCTAAAGGTTGTCACTACTGTTGTGACAATATTTGTTCTTAGAGAATATTTTAGTGTTTTCCTAAATGTTTAACCAGCAATTGCAAAGCTCTATGCCATGAGTCATACAGAAAGTTTTTACTGAGGTTTGCTTGGTCATATTAATTCAACAACCGCCTATTGGAATTTAAAAGACATAAGGAATGACAGTACAATGTATCCAGGAACAAAGAACTTCCTTTGTTTATAATAGAAAACTAATAGCCTAAACCACCAATTTACATTTTACAGTACTAACATCTTTACCCTGCCTTCAGTTTTGATATGTACCGTGTCTTTTCTTCCGTTATTGTTTGTATTTTTTTCCCTGTGAAATTGGATAGTGTTTGTTTTGAGCCCAAAATCTCATTTCCAGTGATATTGCATGCTTATGTCTTATCAAAAAAAAAAACTAGTAGAAAACCTTTCTAGAATAATTCGTAAATCCTGACTGAAATAAGGCATTTTCCTCTCCTCCATCTGCCCAGCTGAGTAGAAACTAATTTTATTGTGATTATTTTTTTATTTTAACCTCTCGAGACCATCATCATTTATTTTGAAGAAAAATACAAATAGGGATACAGTAAGTCCACAATATAAAATATTTCTTAATCTGTTCATCTTTTAGTATATTGTTAAGGCACGATGAACTGGTTTTACTGTTTTACCTGATTTTTATCTGTTGTAGGGCTTTAATTGAAAGTTTTTCATTTTGGTTTTGGGTTTTTTTTGCATGTGTGAGGGACATCAAGACAAGTATAGAACACATTGAGGGCCAGTTTAGCTCAGTGGGTTGAGCGTGGTGCTTGAAACACCAAAGGTCACGGGTTCGATTCCCGTTCGGTTCTCACGTGTTACCTGACCTAGTCGAGAGGTGGTGTCCCTGCCCACAACAGGGAGGTTGCATTAAAAAAGTGATCTCTAAGGTCTCTTCCAGCCCAGGCCATTCTATGATTCTATGATTCAGTCTTTACTTCAATGCCCAGAGGTGTACAGCTCTCTAATATTAAAATCAGCTTGTACAGCTCAAACAAATTGCAAACATTTTAAAAGCACTGGAAAAAATAAAGAAAATGAAGAAGTGCTAAAGATAGCTGAAGGTATAATACCAGTTAAGAATGAAATATGTTGCTTCTTTGAGTGGTTAAAGAGGAAGTCATCAGGCACACAGGGTCAGGGAATACTCAGTGCAGAACCTGGTTTCAGTCAGTGGTTGTGATCAGCTTTGAGAATGATTTAGACTGAGCAGAATTGAGCTTCTAAATGTCACCGTTGAGCTCAATGCTTTTGCATTAGTTCTGATTCCCAGGTACGACTCTTCCTCGAAAATGAACAGAGATTATTGGGAATATAGACATAAATACTTCTATATTATTAATAGTATGGCATTGGTTCACTGATGAAAAGCTTCGTTGTACTTAAGGGAAATAAAGTTCTAATGTCCTGCAGTGTGATGTAGTCCGAACAATCATACAACTTAAACTCTATTTTAAACTACAGCAAAATGAATGCAAATAGATTAAGTAGCTACTTTGCTGAAATAACTGTGCTTTGGATTCCATTTTGTGGTCTACATGTCAAGGAGAATTTTGATCATGAGTAAGTTCATAAGTGTTATAGCTACAAAATTTTAAAATAAGGACGGTGTTTTCCAGAGTTGCATCTAAACAAAAATGACTTAATATTTCAACATCCTGAATACCTGTTAAATTATGTCCAGTGCTAGGCAATGTTGTCAGTCTCAGGCACCACTTAGTATGCTTTTTACTGTTAATTTACCTTATCAGTATTCTGAAAAGTCTTTTAGATATCCAGGATGACAGAGGGTTTTTTGTACAAAAAGCTTGAGTGCAAGTTTTCATTTGTAATGTGTTTCCAATTTGTTAATCAGACTGTTTCTGGATAATAAGGTTAAAAATCCTCACGATGAATGGGGAAAACTGTGTTCAGGCAAATCAAATTTTCCACCATTGGCTTTAAAAGATGTGGTTTGCTATAATCTCTGATTTAACTGCAACATATTCATGTGTTGGTGTTGAACTGCATCTGCACTACCTGCTGCAGCCCTTAATGTGCTTTGATAGTCATGTCCTGTTGAAGAACTATTAAAAACATATTTTGGGGAAACCCTGAAGCTTTCCTCTCTTACGCCCAGAAAATTTGTCTGTTCCAATCCAAGTTGAGATTGGAGAATTTGGTGAGAGTGCAGCTGAGAATTTGGTCATGCGTACAATGTAATTTTACTTCCATGTATCAGCTGCTTCCCAAACACTCAGTTAATTGCCTTCTGACTAGCTTTAGTCATAACAAAACCTTAATAGTAGTAATAATAGTGATTAAATAATCTTGATGTACAGAAAATTAATCCCATATGCAGAATCCTGTTTGCATACAATATTTCAAATGAGCTTGTTTCTATTTTTGCTCATTTACAGAGTCCCATTTCAAATACTGCAATTGCATTGTACCCCTCAGAAGTGTGAAGAACCCCTAATTAGATGGTAAAATGGTTTATCTTAAAGAAAATACATGCAAATACATTCACCCATGTTTGAAAAAACATGGTTGTAATATAAAACATAGTGGGATTAAGCTGTCCAATGTTAACATGATATAGCTAATATTTAGGAAAGTGAAAATTGATTTTGAATATTTAGCAAAGACTTAGTCTGAATAACGAATCTTGGTAAATTATGTAGAAGTTCACCACACGGTATGATATGAAAGCTAAATAATGCATATATAAATCCAATTGGAGGGGTGTTTTAGCCACAATATTGAAATGTGTTATTGTTTAAATACAACATTTGTATTGTAACTTATGATAAGTATTCTAAAGATTGAAAATTTTCCATGAAAGGACAGGGAGGAAAAAAGAGGGAGTGTGCACATTCATTAAAGTGATTTATTTTTTATATAGTTGAAAATCTGGTTTCCCAGTTTTTTTTCATAATGTGTCATTTTTCCATTGCTTAGTGCATGCCACTTTTCAGTGCTATAACAGTTATATTTTAAAAAGCTACAGGTAGATTGGAAAGAGAATGTATTTTTTAAAAGCCACTGTACGAAGGGAAAGAATTTGTTTACTGCTAAATAACAATGGAAGGGTAATTACAGGGGAATGGCACAGGCAGAATTCACTTTGCATTATATCCTTAGAACAGAATAATGTTTTCTCTAGGAGGCCATAAGGGAATGGAAAATTAATCCAAAAAAAGTAGATTTTTTTTCTTTAAGTAATACAAGAGTCTGAATGATCTGCTTCACATCATAAAAACTCTAGATTTTTTACATTAACATGATCAATAACTGAATTATTTCCCCAGCTAAAGTGACCATCTAGATGTACAGATACTCGTAATACTCTGCTAATGAAGAATTCCTTGTGATTTTTGGTCTCAAGTAATCCACTTGGACTGACTTTTCCTTCGCTTTTGAAACAGTAGCCAGTAAGAAAATCAGTGATGACTGGAAATTAATTTTAATAATGCTGCCAACATGCCTGCATGCTGTCAAATATGACAGAAGTTTTCCCCAATATTCTCTAATGTTTACAGATTTTCGTTTGTAAGTACAAATGAATTGTGCTCTAAATGATTGATGTCGCCTTATGCATCACTCTTTTTTGCTGCATTGAATATATCCCAATGCTAATTCTGCTGGAAATTGTCATCTGGCAATTGCTGGCTGGCCTATAATCGCCATGATGTTGAAGACGTAAATTTTCTGTTTTCTTAGTGAAACCTCACCATTCCGATCCAGAGCATGCCTGAGTTGTGTGATGAACAGAGCAACCTCTCCTCAGGTCATCTGTACCCAGCATGCTCAGGCAGACTGAGATCATTAGTATTTGCTTGATTCATATTTTGCACATACATACCAGAAATATGCGAACAAGCCAAAGCATGTATTGCTCCCTCCTCATCCTTCTCGAAGAGCTCTGACCTTAGCAAGTTGAGAATGACCTACAAGCCCATAGCAATAGTGCATTTTCTTAGATTAATAATCCTCTTGTGTATTTTTTGTTACACCTTGTGACATTCCACTTCACTGCACTTGCAGAGTTTGTAGTACCTAAGATTGCAGTGTTGTTGAAACAGTGACTGTGCTTGCTACTGTGCAGTGTTTAAGGGAAAAAAAAAAAGTGAGAACTTCAAGGCTTTATTGTTGAATTCATGAAAAGTCAGAACTCACCTTCTGAATTCTTTCAGGGCACCAGTCGTAACTGCAATGGGGACTTAAAAAATTTAGCTTTGATGTTTTGAGCTCTGTTGTAATGTAAACTGCAAAACCTGTCCTCATATACTCCTGTCACAAATGTTCCTTGGGATCAGGCAAAAACCTGAACGTAAACCAATCAATGTGGTTCTGCTGTACGATATTAACAGGGGACAGGTAACAATTATGACACGGAGAGATCAAACAGGTATTTCATTGTTAGGAATTTTTCTTTAAGTTGGTCTTTTGAAAACAATGGACCTTTAGCCATGCTGCAGTCAACAAATTTACATCTTTATAAATTTAAATTTTCGATATTGGTAGAAGGAGAAAATTATATAAGATTCCTTTGACACAAGATCTTGGACACTTGAGTATTGTCCTCTAATTAGGCTGCTACACACACTGACAGGGAGTTTTCCCCAGCTGCCATGCCATTCTGCACCCAGGAGATCAAGGAAGCACCTAAGCCTGGCAGAATCAAGGTCTTCCCTCTAAAATAGAGAGTAGCTCCATGACTTCAGCTCTTCCAAATTCAGAACTAAGCAGAGTTGCTGTCTGTGTCAGAGATAGATCTTGAAGAACCTGTGAAAAGAAGCATCTCCTAGATCCTACACCATGCTGATCTCTGCAGGAGCTGGGAGCTTCTTGTCAAAAGCCTTCACAGCTGAAAAGAAAGATACTGTGTGTAACATCAAATCTATGAAACTTTGGACTAGCTTCTGCTGTGTTCCGAGTTTAAAAAAATTGTGAGCCCTTATGGCAGAGCCGTAAGAATTAAACTTACTTCTGTGCTGGACAGCTGCTTCTCTGGCTGCATGACCTCAGTAAGTTACAGGCACTCCTACTAAGCCTAGAAGCTGATAAACTGTCAGTTGTTCTTTTTTTGATGCATGACCCTCACTTCAGTGTCTTTCGCCCAGCTGAAGCACTCTATCAACCTAACTAGTACTGGTATGTATCACAACCCGCAAATGATGCATTCTAAATAAAAAAAATCAGAAATAAACCTGAGTCAGTACTTTGGACCCTGATCTGGTTCTGGATTTTCCAGGTTTTTGAGACTATTAATCATGCAAACTCCTTGAAACTAGCAGCAATGACAAGGAATCCAAAGCTTTCAGCTTGCTTGTTTTGAGTTCTGTTTTGGGGGACAGAGGAGGGCTTGTTTATTACTTGGTGTGAGACCAGGAACAAAACAGGAAAAATGGGGTAACTGCCAACATATTCATGAGCCTAACAATAGTTCAATGCTTTATTGTGAAGCAACAGTAAACTAGTACTGACTGATGAGTTACTGGCTATCAAAGGACACCACCTGGTATCAGAGATTGCATGGTTGCACTTCAACCAAAAAATTACCTAGTTGTTACACAGTCTTCTGAACCTTGACACTAAAGACTGTATCAGAGCAAACATGATTCCTTTGTTGTACATTATCGTCTCTTTGTAAGATGGAGTAAGTGGTTAGATAAACTTACAGTGTCTTTTATTTCTTGAGCAATTGTTTGTTTTTTTTAAAAAAATATTCTTTGGTATGCGTACTTTGGAGATGCTTCGCAGACGAGGTAAGTCAAAATCCTTATAGGACTTACTGTGCATGAGGAAGTGTGATGAAAATGGAAAATGCAGTAATTTGCATTAATTGCTAGCTGGATTGTTGTGATATTGACTGCATGATTTGCCTCTTACATGCTTGCCCTGCGGTAATGATCTGAATTTAGTGCTACATTTGTGCCTTAGAGACAAATTTATCTTGACAGTTTTATAGACGGACACAGAAGTATTTAGTCTTGCAAAATATAGTCATGTTCTTGAAATATTTCACATACCTAAAGTACATTTCAGGCTGCATATTGGAATATCTTAGTCATGTCTCGTCCACTCAGCTGTGGTCCTCACTTGATGTAGTTCCTCTTTTCAACCTGATTATTGGGCAAAGGTGTTAATTTATACTGCAGGCTCAGTTATCAATTGTTTAATCATTGAGAATACTTCACCTCTTCATAAGCCTTCATGTTATTAGCAACCCTCTGACAATTTGGGGGTTAAATAGATTTAACTTGTTTCATAAGTAAAATAATATATCAGAAAAAAAAACACCACAACAAACAAAACACCACAACAACAAAGCCCAACTCCTCTCAGGTCCAGATCACTTATTTGCAACCTGCAAAATGTTTATCAGGTTGCTTTCTTTCTTGACCAGCTACAGAACAAGTGTTTGTTAGATAAAACATTCAGTTGGCTGTAATTTTATTTTTTCCTTTAATTCTGTTAGACTTCTAAAAGCAAGCACACAGATGGCAATAAGCTTTTTTTATGTTTTTAATTTCATGTAGAAACGTAAATCAGAATGTATCATGCCAACTGTTAACAACTGCAGAGAAGTTCCAGTGCAGTTCAGCTTATGTAACAAAACACTGTGAAACAGGAGGAACAAGTCTGCAATGGAAGCAAGGAAAATGCAAAAGGAAGTCTTAAAATAACAGTATCTAGCTTTCTGCACCCACTTCTTACTGCACTAACCCAGCATCTATCTTGTCTCCTTTTCAATCACATGAGTTTCATAGTGTATTAAACTAGTATTCATTATTATTCTTTTCTCTGTGTTTGGCTCAACTCCTTGTTATACTTAACAGTCAAACTGCAGAATAAGAACAACGTTTCAGTAACTGTGAAAACTTTAAAGAACAGAAAATGTAGAATAATCTAAATGTAGGATAGATTTCAGGGAGAAAAAAAAAAAAGGAATTCCTCTGAAGAAGCATAAATGTTGTTTAGTGGGGGTTTTAGCCATTGAGCTCCCTAGGAGCAGAAATAATATGCAGAAATAAATGATGATATACTTGCAAAACTTCAGCTACAGCCTTCCATGACTTTTAACATCACAAGTGAATTCGTTGTTTCACAGTTTATTTCATCTCCTGAGATGTGTTTAGGTTTTCCAGTTCTGTGTAGCATCCTTAGGCAGGGAAGCAGAAGGGCATTCTCAAAACTGTCTTCTAAAGGGTGAAAACAATTTTCTGTCTGCAGTGTAAATGATAAGACTTTAAGGTTTTGAGAATTTCTTGTGATAGTTAATGGAAAGCATAGGGGAAGGAAGTGCAAACTCCTTTCGGTATATGGAGCACACACCAGTGTTGTTCATGATGAAGAGCATTTGCAAGAAAGGAAACGTACATGAAAAACTTAAACTGGTTAGTGAAAGGAGGTTGGGGAAAGCATTTCTTAAAAGAAAACTATCAGTACTTTCTCCTGAACTCTTCCTGCTGTCTGCATTAGAAGTTTAGCATGATTTGCCAAACTATTCTATAAGTAACAATTCTGTAATTCTGTGTAAATTGTAAGATTTCTTTAGTTTTTCCTATGTTCAAATCCACAACCTCATTATATTTTTGAAGTGCTCTTTAGGTTTTCCAAATTATCTGTACCCTTTTCTCAAACTTCATCCAAATTGCTTCTCTAATTTAGGATTTTATATTGGCTAGTTGATAATGGACAACATTAATTATTTTTTCTTTTTGTGAGGTTAGCCTACCAATTTTGCTGCTGCCCCATTACCAAGCCTTGAGCAATAAGGTCTTTCCTGTTACCTAATTGTTGTTTCCATTCTTTCTCACACTGTGCTTTTGGGATAAATTACGTGAAATTAGTGTTACCTCTCACAGAATTGTATGTGTGCTATAAAACTTCTAACTTAGCAGAAATAAATAAGCTTTGCTCTTTTTCCCCCCAGCATGTGATGATGAATGCACAGGACTTCTTCTCAATGACCTGGATCGACTAAACCAGATGATCCTGAGTGTTAACCTTAGTGGTCCACTGCCTGCTCCATATAAAATGTTGCATGGTTTTGAGAACATGACACAGGAATTAAAGGTAAGTTCACACTATTCACAGAATCATAGAATGTCAGGAGTTGGAAGGGACCTCAAAAGATCATCTAGTCCAACCCCCCCGCCAGAGCAGGATCACCTACAGTAGATCGCACAGGAACGTGTCCAGGTGAGTTTTGAATGTCTCCGGAGAAGGAGACTCCACAACCTCCCTGGGCAGCCTGTTCCAGTGCTCTGTCACCTTCACAGTGAAAAAGATTTTTCTAATATTTTTGTGGAACCTCCTATGTTCCAGCTTGAGCCCGTTGCCACTTGTCCTGTAATTGGACGTCACTGAAAAGAGCCTGGCTCCGTCCTCCTCACACTCCCCTTTGACATATTTGTAAACATTAATGAGGTCACCCCTCAGCCTCCTCCAAGCTAAAGAGACCCAGCTCCTTCAGCCTTTCCTCATAAGGGAGATGTTCCACTCCCTTCATCATCTTTGGTGGCTCTGTGCTGGACTCTCTCAAGCAGTTCCCTGCCCTTCTTCAACTGAGGGGCCCAGAACTGGACACAATATTCCAGATGTGGCCTCACCAGGGCAGAGCAGAGGGGCAGGAGGACCTCTCTTCACCTGCTTCCTACTCCCCTTCTAATGCACCCCAGGATGCCATTGACCTTCTTGGCCACAAGGGCACATTGCTGGCTCATGTGCATAAATAAAAGGGCTTCAGTACATCTGTACCCGAGTCTAACCTATAACTATGTTCAGGAAAGAGTAAAAATGCAAGATTTAATAACTTCAAACTCTTTTGGTTGATAAGGAGTTATTACAGCCATTTCTTTTGACTTGTTTTAATAAATAAATCTTATAACAGTAATCTGCGTACGTGTGTGCAAGGAATTATAATGGAGGTATAGAAAAAGCAGTGTCGCATGCAAATACAATGGTGTTTATCCTCGTGGGCCATAAAGCAGTTATGTAATTTATATACTGTATGTTCCCTACTGTACTTATAGATTCTCCACTAAACTGTGTAAAGCTGTCAAGATTCCTGAGAAAAATGTGTTGGATGGATGTGACACAAGAGTCAATGACAAAAACGAGTGGCATACTGTAATGAAAAGAAAAATTTTGATGCTTTTTCTCTACAATATTTGGAAGCACTGAGATCCGTTAAACACAGATTTTTGCTCTCCCTCCTCTCTTCCCCAACAGCATTTGCTCTCACCTCAGCGAGCACCAGAGAGACTTCTTCAGCTAGCACAAGAAAATCTGGATACCCTAGTGACAGAAATGGATGAACTCCTGACAAGAGTAAGTCTATGATCACGTTGGGGTCTATGGGTTTGGTTAAGGCTGCATAATGACAGAAATCTTCTGAATATGAATTAAACATGAATGAATAGATGAATTATAAGATGCTTCTCAGTGTTTGAAATGCCAGCAAGTCCTCTAACAACCTCTTTTTGTGGGCCAATATGTTGAGATATATTTTCTGCAAAACTTTATAAGAATGTAAGAAAACTTTTTAGTGCTCGTACAGAGCACCCAAGAACAAGCTTATTTGGAAGACCTGACACTAAGGGAAAGGGAGTTCTTGATACAGCGTTTATGAGCATTCTCATGACTTCAGCTACAGATTGTATTACAAACCTAATGGCAACAAAACCATGAGATTACCATTCTCACGTCTGGAGTTTTTCTTTGACTGGTTGAGGCTTTCAGAAGCTGAACGGCCTGGTTTCCTTCATTTTCTTCTGAACATTAGTACTGTCTCTGGTATTATTCTATGTTTTCTGCATCAGCAACATCATCTCCATATTCCCTTTCATATCTCCTGGGTCTGAGTGTCTCAATATAGTTATCAGCCTGTTTTTCTTGCCCATTGCAATACAAATAGGCTGGCTTCATTCAGTTACTTAGTGCTCACTCATGTCAAGCACATTAATAGGAAAAGGTTTGCTGTTTTGCAGTTTCATTTTCCATTTTGAGTTATCTGTTTAGAGGATTTTTTTTCTCCAGGAGCTAGGAGTAGCCTAGCCTAATTCACTTATTCTACAGAAATTTTATAGCAAGATAATGGAAGTCCTGTTTTAACTAATAACAAGATATCAATAAGAGTAAATGAATGAAGTAATTGAAATAGGGACAATATTTCAAGGGAGAATTCAAATATATCCACAAGGTATATGAGTTTAGTTAAATATATGTGTTTTAGATTTCATTTGTGAGGGTAGTGAGAGAGTTCTGGATTTCAATTGGTGTGCTATTTACACTTTTTATTAGGAAAGTTTTATTTCAATATAGACCTTATTTTGATCAGTAAAAGACTTTGCCTAAGAAAATAATATAAATTGTGCCACCTAGTGGAGAAAAAAATAGGGAAACAGACGAGCCACAGTAAAAATACAACTGTCCAAAACATATTAATATGAAGGACTAGCAAAAATTATGTTTGTGAGTTGTGCTCCACTGCATCACAATAAAAAGGACATGGATTACTGTAGTAATGAATATACACCTGAGAGAATTACCTAAACCCCGTGCAGTGTTAGCATCTTGTCTTCAAATTATTCATACCTTACGGAACTGAAATTCTTAGAGAACTGAGTTGTTTGTGTAGATTATATAGAATTTTGAAAAAAAACGCAGCACCGTGAAACCATGGGTAGTGGGTAAGAAAGCATCTGTAGTATGTTTGCACATGTATACATGTGTGTCTGTGTCTACACACACCCGCATGCGCATACAGAGGTGTCTCTCTATGCATTATGAATGTAAATACATTGTGAATGTAAAGAAAGCTTGTTTTTTTTTCCCTTCTGTTTGGTCTTTTATTTTTCTGCCAGGAATAACCATGGTATCTTTAAGTCTAGATGGATTTTTAACTCATGACAGCTGTACAAGCGAGGAAGACTATATTTCTTGTATTAAGATTTCTTAATCTTAGACTGTGTAATTTTTTTTTTCCTTTGCATAGTTGCTCTTTTTAGAATTTTCTCCCAATTTCCACCCATCCCAATCCCCAATTAAATAAATTTTAATCCCCCGTGGAGATGACCTAAAATAATGCTGCAAATTCTGACCTTCTGTAGACTAGTCTTAGAAGGAAAAGTATTGAAGATGTGATCTTAGGAGAGTTAGTGTGTGGTGGCCAGATTACCACTGCTTCACTTTCTGCAGTTTTCCATTGTTGCAGGTAGTGGTTGATGGGTATTAGGGAAAAGTCTACTTCCATGACAAAAAAAAACCCCTCAAATAATCAATAAATTTTAAGATACAATGTTGAGGACAACGGTATTTATTTACTGCAAAACTTTTGTGGTTTTTACTTCCCTTTTGGTCTCTTTTCCACTAGTGATCTCTTACATCAGTGCATCACTGCTTTTTCTTTTTTTCTTTTTTTTTTTTCCACATCAACTTCTTTCCTTCATTCCCTCTGCCATACAGAAGATCCTTATGTCTTTCTTACACTAATTTCATTCTTACATGTTTGTATGCACATTCCTACACCAGACTCTTCACTTCCTTTCAGCTCTCTACTTTTGATCAAAATCCCTTTCAGCTCTCTACTTTCGATCAAAATCCCTTCTTCCCCTATTTAGGTACTTTGCAGAGCCTTCAAGAAAGATGGGGCTCAGAAACATTTCTCATGACTGAAATGTTTCTTTTGACTTTGGAGATTTTTTCATTTCTCCCATGCCACTGAATTTCTCAAGCTCAAAAATTTCTGAAAGTAGTAGCAACTTAGTTCGCAATAGTTGGAAGCATCTGGAGGGAGAGCCAAGAGCTTCTGTCTGTAGGGGAGGTCTGTGTTTACTCCTCCTTCTGTAGTCTACGGGTCAGTAGCTGGAGAAATTCCGGTAAGGATGCCATCCACAAGAGTTCCTTATGGCTTTATTAAGACCTCAGACTAAACACACTAACAAACCCCAAACAAAAACATGTGTTTATTTGTTAATACTTGCTAATAGTCTAAGTTGCTAAGTGGCTAATAGTCTTCAGATTCGGACAAGGCCTTCCATGGAATCTTCATCACTAAGTACGAGCTGTGAACACTACCAAAGCAGGTTGACTGATCTCAGATACTTTCTTCACTAGACTTCTGTGGTAGGGATCCTCCTTTGTGCCAAAAAGTCTTATTTGTGTCTAGACTTCTTGAGGATTCATTCCAAATCCTGTCTCTGGGTCCAGTCTGAGTGAACCTTATTGCTTCCCCAGAAACAGTTTGTTGTACCCATTTAAAGTGTTAGAGATGCGGAAGACTGATCTTGCAGAAATGGTGAACTGTATGTATAGAATATGAGTAGGACTTTATTAAACAAATGGAAACATTTAATTAACTGTGGAATGGCTAGGTACAGCATGAAGGATGTATGCCATTTAATTTGGTTTACGAAATTAAAGTTGGACCAGATGATGAAGTGAAAGGTTCTTTTTCAGCAAAGCAAACTATGGCAAAATAAAGAAAGTCTTCAGTGGAGCTGAATGAAATTTAAGTACTGAAGAGAACTGTCACTGAGAGGAAATGAAAACTGTTCATCGACACTTTAATGAACACAAAAATGTAATACATACCATTCAGTCTTACATATTGAGAGGTTAAAGTGGCCAATTGGAATTAACATGAATATGGGAAAAAGTAGTCAAAACTAAGAAAAGTATATGTAAGTTATAAAACACCATTTGTAGTCAAGGACTTAGAAATATTATACAATATAATAGAAGTGAATGTGAAAATTCTAAAAAAATTAAACCCCAAGAATAAAAGGTGGAGGATTTGACAATAAATATAATAAGGTAGTTCTCAGTTATGTGAAGAATGAAATGACATCAGAAATGCCATGCTGGGTTAGAGCAGTGATTCATCAAGACTGTTCTGCATTTTTGCCTTTTTCCTGTTTGGATTGCCTCTGACAGCTCACTGTGACAATATTTTAGTTCTGTATCCAGGCAGGTAAAGGGGTTTTGTAAATCTTAGAAGAATAAACCAGTAAGATGATTAAAGCTGTGTAAATGTGAAAAGCCATGTTCTTCTACTCATATAGGGATGAAATAGAACCAACTGCCCCCAGCCAGTATGGGTTCTTAATTCTTCCTGTATGATTCTATTTGCTTGAACCATTTTCATATAAATTACTTTCAGAGTAACCACTCTGAAGTAAACCAAAACTGTGATATGATAATGCCAGGGATTTCATTTCAGAAATCCAGCTGTCCTGATGTATCTTGAGGACTTCCATCTAGAAGCTAATCCAGCGAAAATAAATGTGTTGAAGTGATACTGTTTCTCTTTGACTGTTATTGGAATGTGTGAGGGTTTTTTGTAACTGAGAAAACATTTTGTAGAGCTCAAGTCAGGGAAAACCTAAGCTTATTTTGAATTATTGACCTTCTAGTCATTTCCTAGAGAATGGATAGATTGTTAAGACCGTGTTTCAAGACATTTCCTGGGAATGCAATCGCCAGAGAAACTTTTTTTTTTGCTTTATCACACAGCTTGAAATGGTCAGCTTCTGTTTAATTAAAATGGGTCCATTTTATAAATAGGGACTTGAAAGCTAAGTAGAATGTCTTAAGATGATTTCTTTCTTTAATGTGTTTTTCAAGTTTGCAGCAGACATCTGTCTTCATCCTGCTTCTGTGATTCAATGAAATTATAAAGCATTTAGTTACAGAAAAATAAAATTTTACTGAGCACCCCAATATATTATAAACAAACGGCTTCAGGCATTAGAGCTGGAAAAAGCAACTTTTTTTTCTCTCTCTCTTTCTTGGTTTAATTAATGTATTGATTTAAAATTCTTCTTGCTCATTGGTATGAACTGTCTCTTTGAGAACGCCTCCGGGGAGGAAGCAAAGAGGTCATGATATCTGCTGCACTTTGTCAATCGAAAAGTACACAGTTGTGAGACTATGGCAAGTATTCCCCGAAGAATCTATTAAAAGGTTCCAAAAAATGTTTCTTTAAGCAAATTCAGTCAATAATTTCATCCTGTCTCCATTTGTGTGCTGTTGTACACAACTAGGGTTTCTAAGAAATTAAAATAAAGCCTTCAAATATCCATTTAAAGGAAAAGGTAATATAAATTAAATGTTTACTTGAACAGGGCATGTCAATTCCTGTGCATCTGATCAATAATTCATTGGTTGCCTTTTGCCTGAGGAAAGTTTTGTACATGGATTCAGCCAATAAGAATATCATACAGTGCAGCCTTATCCTTTTTGTTAATTGTATTTTTCCTGAATTTGGATACTAGGCTACCAAGGTGACAGCAGATGGTGAGCAAACCAGGCAAGATGTTGAGAGGACTAATGACAGAGCGAAATCTCTTGGACATTTCGTCAAAGGCATTCTCCAAGCTGCTGAAGGTATTGAAAAAAGAACAATATGCCAATTGTTTTTGAAGAAAACTGAAGGATGGTGGGAAAGAGGGTCTGAGAGACAGTGAGGAAGAGTGAATTCACTGAGAAATATTGTGTGCTTTAGATGTTGAGTGAAGGAACTATGGTCAACTATCTTCAGACATTTTCTGATCTACAGATACAGGTGATATAAACAGTGTTTTGGTGAGTGTGAACAAAGACTAGCAGAATACTGACTATGTTTCTTCAGGATTTTTTGCAGTTATTTTAAGAAAAGCTATTATGATAAAGTAGCTAACAGGAGTTAGCTTGTCTTTTATTTTCAAAGCAGTTAAAAAAAATGTATTGGTAAAAAATTCTGATGTAATAACACTTGGTACACTTCATCTTAATTCCCTAAAATGACTTCAAAAATACGTTACCACTTGCTGTTAATGAACATCTGCTCCTTGGAATTTCAAGTGACTCCTAACTCTACTGAAGTAGTGAAATGAAGACTAAACCACCTTAAAGCATATTCTCCCAAATCTTCTGCTCACCTTCATATAATTCCCCTTCTTCTGTTCAAAATTAGGTTCATCTTTCTTGAGCACAGGTAACAAGCATAGAAATGAGGTTGCTTCAGAGTCTTGCACTTCAGTAGCAGTAAAACCTGCCTATGACTGCTCTCCTAATGCATTCTGGGATAGCATTTAATTTTTTTCACAGCTAGGTTCTGTGGAAGATTAATATAGTTATATTCTTCTCATTCTTAGGTCTACCTGGCAACGCCATAGTTTACAGCTGAAATTTCTGTTGTTATTTAGTTCACAACCTTATATTTTCATAGAATCATTTTCATTAGAAAGGACTTTTAAGATCATTGAGTCCAACCATTATTGAATCTCGTTCTGATCCTATTACTTCAGTTTTGAAGGTCACCCAGTTCTTTCTGCCTACCATTCCAATCTCTACTAATACTCTCTTAGAACTTTTCCTCATAAGCATATATCTTCATAAGCATATTTTATCAGTAGACTTCAACTTCCACTTTTCTTTTTGGATTTCTTTCAGAATCATTAATGAAAATATTCAACTGGATTTGCTGTTTGATGTGTGCTACCTTTACAAAAAAAATAAAAAACAAACAAAACCCTAACACAAATAAAAAAAACAAACCCATATTCATTTATTTCACATCTTGCTTTCCACTTGATCAACACCTGGTCTAGTGGGAAGTGTCCCTGCCCATGGTGGGGAGGGAGGGGTTGGAACTACATGATCTTCGAGATCCCTTCCAACCCAAACTATTCTACGATTCTATGATTTTATGACCTGTGATTCTTTCCATTGACTGAAGGTGATGCAGTGCTAATGAAGTGAATGGCGGAGCTCAGAACTGCATGGTTGTAGATCTGACAGGTGCCTCGCTATCCATTGATGAATCAAGGAATACTTTAAACTATGAAAACTCCTTATTTCAAGTGAGAACTTTGTAGTGATGTGTTGTAATGTCCGTTCTCTGACCAGTGATCAATTTCTGCTGAAGGGATTGCTGACTTTGTGAACTTCTGAGTTCTGTAGCTGTTTTTCTCTCATAACTACGGAATTTTCCCCATCTTTGCACTTTCTTGTGTTCGCCTGTGTCAGTGCATCCACATCTTTTACCACCACTGGAATTTGATAGTTTGCAGTATATTAAGACTAGAAGGTAAAGATTGTTATGAGAAGGAGAGGATGGAGGAGAAAGATAAAGCTAGGTATAAATTTTTCTGAATGTAATAAAAACTGAGATAATACACCCATTTTCTCTTTTGAGGAAAATATTCAGGGAGGTTAGATTACTGTTTATTTATTCCAGGTGTAAAAAAAAAAAAAAAAAAAAGCCTATTCCTGGCCTGAGGTAACTTAGTAATGATGTATAATGTCGTGCACAGAAGAGATCCATGATCCATTTAAGCAAAGTGTGGTCGTTTTCCAGTCCTCACTTACCCCACACATAACCACTCTTGATCAAAGATTCAACTCTCAGTTCTCACCAAAAATCAAAGACATCAGTGGATTGGAATTGTTTTCATAATTTGCTCTGAACCTACACAATGTGTAGATTAAATATTTATTTCAATTTAATGAGACAGATTTTAATTTCTTCAATTAAAGATTTCATTTAAAATGCTAAGAAGTTTGCATGCTACCAGGAAATGCTTTTTTTGAAGAAATCAGGCACTTAGAAGCCCTGTGCCTGTGGAAAGGCAGCAGAACTTTTTAAAATTGAAGATGGAACTGATTGTCGAAAATTACTTGATTGCTTCTGAAAATGTATATTCTATTATGTTGTGGTGTACTATGGCAGGAAGATTTTAGTAAGTCCTTGAATATGATTCTATATGTGCAGCTTTATTGGTTAGGAATAATTCAGCTATTCCAAAACACATAATGCGTTTACCATCATGTAAATACATGACCATCATGTATTCCAACCTTCAGACCCTTCTTTTCCATTTCTGGGTATCTGCTTCTAAACAGATGAATGGGTTTAGATATCTGTGGGTGCCTTTCAATCCTCTTTCTTTTTCTGAAATTTCCCAATCCTTTATTCTTCCTAACACTGTTAAGTCTGGATGCTAAAATGACATATTTTGAAATTCTCCAAAAGTAATTTAAATCTAACTTTCATTGCTTTTACTGTCTGTGCTTTAATTTTATAAGCAATATACCAGATTATTTTCTTCTCTTTTTGAAGGTTTATTGCAAATTCTTTCTTTCAGGGGGAGGAGAAGAGCAATATATTTCTTATACTGGATACAAAGACTTCTTCACTTAAATTATTGTGTTTGATGGACAAATTATTAAAGCTTCTCTGTTGTTTCTACTTACTAACTTCCTGCATAAATATTTGTTGGCCTCCTGCAGCTGCAAATGAAGATGCTATAAAACTGAACGAGACACTCAGAACCCAAGACGAGACCTTGGAGAAGAGTCTTCCAGAGCTGCAGAGTGAAGCTGACAGAATGATTGCAGAGTTGAGAAGTAGAGAGCTGAATATGCAAGAAAGAATAGCTCAAGATGAGTTAAAGTGAGTAGAGAGACCTCAGTCCTTAAACTTCCAGTGATAATATCTGACTTTTTTTAATTTGACTGTCATCTGTTTCAACCAAGTTTTCAAGCTGGCACTCACAGAAGTGCGAAGAAAAGCCAAGTCTTACACCTTATATATGGTGGGTGCCTTGGTGACACATGATACAGAGAAGGCAGAGTTACTGAATGCCTTCTTTGACTCTGTCTACTCTGCCGGAGGCTGTCCTGAGGAGCCCCGTTCCCCTGAGGCCCCAGAGGAAGTCAGGGCAGTGGAGGAGTTTGCTTTAGTCGATGAGGACTGGGTTAGGGACCAATTAAGCAATCTGGATATCCATAAATCCATGGGTCCAGACGGGATGCATCCACGGGTGCTGAGGGAGCTGGCTGATGTCATTGCTAGACCACTCTCCATCATCTTTGCCAAGTCTTGGGAGACGGGAGAGGTGCCTGAGGACTGGAGGGAAGCAAATGTCACTCCAGTCTTCAAAAAGGGCAAGAAGGAGGACCCGGGTAACTATAGACCGGTCAGCCTCACCACCATCCCTGGGAAAGTGATGGAACGACTTATCCTTGGTGCCATCTCAAGGCATATCAGGGATAAGAGGGTCATTAGAGACAGTCAACATGGCTTCACCAAAGGGAAGTCGTGCTTGACTAACCTCATAGCCTTTTATGAGGATATAACAAGGTGGATAGATGATGGCCGAGCAGTGGATGTGGTCTACCTTGACTTCAGTAAAGCATTTGACACAGTCTCCCACAGCATCCTTGCTGCTAAACTGCAGAAGTGTGGTCTAGACTCTCGGGTAGTGAGGTGGACTGCGAACTGGCTAAGGGGAAGAAGACAAAGAGTTGTGGTCAATGGGGCGGAGTCTGGTTGGAGGCCTGTATCCAGTGGAGTGCCTCAAGGGTTGGTACTGGGACCAGTATTATTCAATATATTCATCGATGAATTGGATGAGGGACTAGAGAGTACTATCAGCAAGTCTGCTGATGACACCAAGCTGGGAGGAGTGGCTGACACACCAGAAGGCTGTGCTGCCATTCAGCGAGACCTGGACAGGCTGGAGCGTTGGGCGGGGAAAAATTTAATGAAATATAACAAGGGTAAATGTAGGGTCTTGCATCTGGGTAGGAACAACCTCGGGTTCCAGTATAAGTTGGGGAATGACTTATTAGAGAGTAGTGTAGGGGAAAGGGACCTGGGAGTCTTGGTGGACAGCAGGATGACCATGAGCCAGCACTGTGCCCTTGTGGCCAGGAAGGCCAATGGCATCCTGGGGTGTATTAGAAGGGGGGTGGTTAGTAGGTCAAGAGAGGTTCTCCTTCCCCTCTGCTCTGCCCTGGTGAGACCCCATCTGGAATATTGTGTCCAGTTCTGGGCCCCTCAGTTCAAGAAAGACAGGGAACTGCTGGAGAGAGTCCAGCACAGGGCAACTAGGATGATTAAGGGAGTGGAGCATCTCCCTTATGAGAAAAGACTGAAGGAGCTGGGGCTCTTTAGTTTGGAGAAGAGGAGACTGAGGGGTGACCTCATTAACGTTTACAAATATATCAAGGGTGAGTGTCACGAGGATGGAGCCAGGCTCTTCTCGGTGACAACCACTGATAGGACAAGGGGTAATGGGCTGAAACTGGAACATAAGAGGTTCCGCTTAAACTCGAGAAGAAACTTCTTCTCAGTGAGGGTGACGGAGCCCTGGAACAGGCTGCCCAGGGAGGTTGTGGAGTCTCCTTCTCTGGAGACATTCAAGACCTGCCTGGACACGTTCCTGTGTGGCATAATCTAGGCATTCCTGCTCTGGCAGGGGGATTGGACTTGATGATCTTTCGAGGTCCCTTCCAATCCCTAACATTCTATGATTCTATGATTCTATATGGATGCTGCGTTGTTTGGTTTGGGTAGATGTTGCCTTGAAGGAAATGGTTTAGTGGTGTTAATAGGGCTAGGAAAAGGTTGGTGTTTTGGTTTGGCCTGGCCAGATTTCGGCGGCGGGGGGGGAGCTGCAGGGTGGCTTCTGTAAGAAGCTGCGAGAAGCTCCCCAAGATTGATAGAGCCAATGCCAGCCGGCTACAAAGAGGGACCCGCCGCTGGCCAAGGCTGAGCCTATCAGTAAGGTGATAGCAGAGGAACGCCTCTGTGAAAAACATATTTAAGAACGGGAAAAAGAACTGCGCCATTACAGCTGGCACAGAGATGGAGGAGTGAGAATTTGTACAGACACCAAGGTCAGTGAAGAAGGAGGGGGGGGAGGATGAGCTCCAGGCGCCGGAGCAGAAGGAGTCCCCCGGGTCCGTGGTGAAGACCATGGTGAAGCGGGTTGTCCCCCTGCAGCCCATGGGCGAGGTGCAGAAGTCCACCGTGAGGATCACCGCATAGATGTCCACCGAGGACTCCACGCCGTGTGGGTGGATGCCTGAAAGGGGACTGTAGCCCGTGGGAAGCCCACATCAGAGCAAGTTGCTGCCGGAACCTGTAGCCCGTGGAAGAGGGAATGCCCACGCTGGAGCAGGTTGGCTGGTGGGACTTTTGGGACGTTGTAGGTGGCTCACGCTGGAGCAGTTTCCCCCGAAGGACTGCACCTCAGACTCACGAGGGGTGGGCTGCCCCTCGTGAGGTGTCTCGCGTTGGGCAGTTTGTGATGAATTGCCCTTCGTGGGACGACTCACGCGGAGAAGAGAGCGTGAAGCTTGTCTCCCGTGAGAGGGACCCCACAGTGGCCCTGGGGAAGAGTGAAGAGTCCTCCCCCGGAATGAAGAAGCGGTGAAACTAACGTCGGATGAACTGACCGCAGCCCCCATTCCCTGTCCCCCTGCGCCGCTCGGGGGGAGGAGGTGGAGAAACCGGGATTGATGTTAAGCCCGGGAAGAAGGGAGGGATGGGGGGAAGGTGTTCTGTTTAAGATCTGTTTGCTCTTTCTCACTTCTCACTACTCCCCTCTGATTAGTTTTCTTAATAAATGTACCTAATTTCCCCAAAACTGAGTCTGTTTTGCCCGGGACAGTAAATGAGGGTGATCTCCCTGTCCTTATCTCAAACCCTGAGCCCTTGGAAATATTTTCTCCCCCTGTTCAGCAGTGAAGGGGGGAGT
Source organism: Trogon surrucura (assembly GCA_020746105.1). Taxonomy (NCBI): domain Eukaryota; kingdom Metazoa; phylum Chordata; class Aves; order Trogoniformes; family Trogonidae; genus Trogon; species Trogon surrucura. The sequence continues at coordinate 61,888,899 of CM036618.1, forward strand.
GAGTGAGCGGCTGTGTGGGTACCTGGTGGCCGGCCAGGGTCAACCCACGACAGTTGGATTCGATGATCTTGAAGGTCTCATCCAGCCAAAACTTTTCTATGATTCTATAACTGTTAGTGTAGCATTTGTATTTTTGGAAATGCTTACGGATGTGGAAAGAATCCCTAGAAAATTACTTCTCTGCTCCACAGCTACTAGCAACATTTCTAATTGAATTCTAAGCAATTTTTCCTCAGTTTGTTTTTTAGCTTCTACATCAGACCTGATGAATGGTTTTGGTACAAAAATGCTTATCTAGGAGCTTGGATTACTTTCTGGAAAAATAATTGGTCTAATAAAAATATTATCTGTCTGTAAACTTTGTCCAGTAGCATAGACATTCAGAAGGATGTATTTTTTCCATACACAGAATAGTGTAGATCAGAATATTCCAACTATTTGGCATAGTTCAGAAGCCCGGAGTTTGGTTACTTAGCTATCTGTAAAAATAAAAATTATATATATATTTATATAATTATATTGGCAGCTCTTTACAAAACATTTTGCAAAATGCTGAAGACTTCCCTGATCCAGAAAAATACTTGGCTAGAAGTTAACATTCTGGTAGTCTGTTACTTCTGTATCATTCAGACGAGGCGCATTTCTAGAGCTAGGCTTTGCTTAGCACTTCACTAGCGCAAACAACCTGCAGGTAATCCAACTGAGCACCTACCTGGTCCATTGAAGTTGTGGTGGATCAGAAAACTGTCTGGGATAGAGGCATTCAGGTCTGAAAATGTCAGTTATCGTGTGCATACATGCTCTAAGGAGACATAACTATAATACAAGATTAGATAATAATTCCAAGCAGTAGAGAATCAGATTTCCACTGCCTATCTTACACTTGATAAACTGGATCATTTTCTGAAAATCCTACCACTACTGTACTACTTCTCATAATTCTTATGGTTCCGCTTTCTGTTCTCTTGTGAAAGGCTATATTGCAAACTTACTTTTCAGCAATATTTTATTGCTTTTTTTGATGATTTCACTGAGCCTCTTCTATCCTTTCTCTGCTCACAGAGAGAAATAAACCAGGAAAACGTAGAGATGGCAAAAATTTAGACAGACCTTTGAAAGTGCTGCCTGCAATTTTAGGGCAGGCTGAGGGGAAGCCTTTCAAACAAGGGGTTCTTAGTCCTCGCTACAGTCAACATGGAACTGTCAGATTAGCATGAAATAATTTTCTTCTCTAGCTAGAGTAGGAAATGCAGTAGGGAAAGAACTTCTTTCCCTCTTACCATTCTTCTTGAAATGTGCAGAGTATTTTAATTTCCTGATAAAGGAATACATTTTATACTAAGAAATAGATGACTATACTCACTGATTTCAGGCAAAGTTATATGGTTTATCTTAAGGAGAGAACTACCTCTTTATAGGCAATTACTGAGATCCGAGAAATTTTGGCAGTGAACTCAACAGAAGGAAAATTAGTCACTGTGGATTACAGGGCAGGGAGGAAAGGTCCCTAGATAATGTTTTCTGAAGCTCTTTTATAAAGTACTGCCTCTTAAAGAAAAATGTAAAACTGCTTAAATAATGCTATAAGATAGTGGATAGGATACGTTCTGCAAGGGAAAAAGGATGAAGAAAAATTAATCATTCTTAAAATTGTGTGTGCACATGCCTGTGTGTGGATAACTACACTCACATGTATTCTTAAAGTCTGATTTAGAAATATTTACTTTTGAATAGCTCCGCAAGTCTCATAATCACTTAGAAGTACTTAATCATGTTTACTCTTTGATGAGATGTCTTTTGGCATTGACTGTATTCTGCTTTCAGGATTTTGTCTAAGAACAGTATGACAAGAATCAGTGCATTCTTCTTACCTCTCGTATGTTTTCAGTGAATTCTCAAAAGTTAAATGAAGAAAACAAATGAAGTAAAGCCTTCTTGCTTTCATACGTGCAAAGCTTCTCTTACAGCTTTTCCCTTCATTTAATTTCGTTCAAACTTTGCAAATCAAGTCTGTAATCTGCTTGCCTTAGGGTACTGAAATGCCACATTAGTCAATAATTTCTCTCTAAAAAGAGCATGTTAAAATATACCACTTTTTGTCCTAAATCATTCTGATTTCCATACCTATGGAATAAATCTTTCAATATTTTATAACATTCGTACATATTTTCTCAGATGCCACTGGGCTGCTATCAAGGGATACTGTGAGCTAGAATTCTATCTTTCTGTTTAGTATGCTGAATAGCTTTATTTTTGTGTGACTTTTTGTTCCATAAATGTGTCTGATGGCTTTTGAGCCACTGTGAACTTCTGCCATCCAGTTTCCTCTAAGACTCAATTATATAACTCAGCAATGCAGTATTTGATGATAAGATTCCTGTGTTTTGACATTGCTTCCTGATATTTTCATTTTTGTATTTAGAGACATTGGACAGTTGATTATGTTATCCATACTACTTGTGGTACAGTCTTCATTTCTTCTCCACATACGACAATTCTAACGTATTTAAGACAGTTCTAACGATCTAGACTTTCATATATATACTGATTGGGGTTTTTTTTAATAATTGTATCATCGATTTCTAATATTTCTTTTTTTCCCCTGTACTCATTTTGAGGATCCAAATCATCATTCCAGGTGTTACACCTGAAGCATTTTTTTTGTAGTTTTGTTCTTTTTCTAGGAAGATGTCCAGTGAAAATAGCACAGCTTAAGTGTACAAAATATGGTGCAGTCCAGTCACACAGCCTTGTATTTCATTAGAAAGAGCAGTGGGGAAAAAATGCACAACAGGTCGATATGGAAGTGTTATCTTTTGAGCACCAGTGAGGAGTTTCGAGGTAGGACTACTGGACAGACCGATAGTTTGGACTGTGCTATGAGGCAAGGACATAAAAAAGACATCCATCTGTCTTTCAGAGTCATAAGAGTGTCAAAATTTGGTGGAAATGCAAGATGGTAGCTGCTTATACATACAGAGAACAATGGAGGAGATATAGGAGAAATTCTGAATTCCTTTCCATGCTTCTTCTCTGACAGAGTGTCAATACTAGGATTTAATTTTTGATTAAACATTTGTCCTCAGAAGTTGCAAATTCAAAACGTGAGTAATTTTTTTCAGCAAAACCAAAGGCATCTCAGAAACTCCCAAAGCTAAGGTAATAATTTGACTTTTCTTGGCTTCAGTTCAGATCCTTCATCTAAATTATGCCCAGTGGCAGCATATCTTTTCCACCTCTCATATATTTGTTTTGTGCATTTATTTATGTGTTTATTTTTAGAAGGCTTCCAATGGAACTGACTATAGGCAGGCCAAACTGGAGTGTTTTTCAGAAAATACAGTTCTTATTTTCCACACAGCTTCTTCAGACACTTTACCGTAATGACACAAGAAGGAAAATGTAATCTGCTCTAGAAAAAGCTACAAAAGACTTTTTCTGTAGATATTAGCTATCCTGTAGGTTCTTATTTACTTAAGATTGTTTGGGTTTTTATCTAGAAAGCTGCTTCTTTTCTTTTTTTTTTTTTTTTCCTGTCCCTGTCTTATCATTGCATTAACGCAGTGGTGTTGTATTACATGAAACTGGTTCAATGGGCTGGTATCATGAGGCAGACAGATGACAGGTCGTAAAGACTCCAGTACTCCAGTCCTTTAAAACGGAGTGCAGCAATTCTCTGGAATACAAGGAATACTGCATCCCCTGCCAAAACGAGACACTCTTGAACTTTCTATTTCTGTGTTGCCAAAGTCCAGTAAAAATGGACATAACCAAAATTCTTAGGCTACTGGAAGTCATAAATCCAAGGATAATGGGGTTGTTTACTTCACGGGAAAGTACTTATGATTTTTCAGTGTCTAAAGCAGTTTGTCTACTCCAAGATAGCTTAAAATTAGACATATCTACATACAGCCCTCAGTTCAAGGTAGGAAACCACGTTGTGTCACATTAATGTGAATGAGGGAAATCTTTTCGGTAAGTTGAAATGTTTCAGAAAATCTTGCTTTGCTAGTCAGAATGGCAACTTAAAAAAAAATGAAAAAAATCTCACCCAAAAAGCATGGCAGCCTTCAATGAAGAGTATTGAATATTTTCTACTTCATAAATAGAACCTTAGTGGTATTTAAAAATGTCTTCAAGAAAGGTCTGAAGAACAACTGTTATTTCACTTTACTGAGCATGTGTTCTCTTTAAATTTACTTTGAGATTTAATTTAGAAGTCTATTTCATTTGCATGTTATTAAGAATATTCGTATTGTTTGGTGTAGGGAATATGAAGTCTGTGCCTTCATGGGTGGCAATTTATTGCAGGAATGCAGAAGAACTTTTGGACAAGGTGAAGAAAGTATTTGGTGAACCCAGTGAGAAAAATGAGGATCTTAAAAATGAAGTCTGGGACAAGTTAACAAACTACCACACCAAAGTTGATGATGCTCGAGGTTTGCTAAGACAAGCTACGAGTAAAATTAGGGAGGCTGATCGTTTATCTGCAGTCAACCAAAAAAATATGACCGTGGTAGAGGTGAGTGCTGACAACTTGTATCGTTTATTGCTTGGAGTCTGATCAAAGTTTGAAATTTTGCATGATTAAATCTTGAAACAAAAATATAAGCAAAATAAAATAATTATTAAAATATTGATATCTAATGCAATTGAAAGCAAACATGTTCCTCAGAATGAGGAAATGCATTGGCTTTTAGAAGTAGAATTACTCCATAGCTTTATCAAAATTATATCATCTGATTTTAAACAATGAGTGGAGGGTGCATTGGATTTATTATTCTGGGGGAAATTAAATTCATCACAGTATAAATAGTCATGTAAAATTCAAATCCTGTGCTCAAGGTTTAAATAGGAGTTCAGTTAAAATCTTCACTGTCATATATTTGCTCCTAGAAAACTTAAAATTTCATCTCCTTCTCCAACCCCTGGGAAGAAGACTGAAGGGGGTATGTGGATAGTACAGAGTAATAAATCAAGCTCTATCCTCTATAGTTAGTAGCTGTTATAAATGATCTCCCTCATAGCAGAGGGGCCTGCTTGGGATTTAATTTAAATTGCAGAGACTTAAAGAGCATATTATAATGTACATTAACAAGCATTTAACCAAGACATAAAGAGCAGAGTCAACCTAATGAAGATAAATGTTTCAATTCTGTTTGTATCTCGATGTGCTTTCACCTCATATACAATGATGAGGTTAGAGTTTCAAGACCTCATATCTCCGCAGAGATTTGTGGGCTTGATTGAATTAAGGAAATACAGTGCTGTAAAAGAGTGCAGTGATCTCTGTTCTGTGCGTTTTCTTCCCAAAAGTGGATAGGCAAAGGTTGGAGAAATTACCTGCTGTCTCAGTTTTTTAAATATTCTCTGCATCACAGTATCAGAGTACCTGAAGGCATCTTTTCCAACAGTCCTGCCCATCTGGTTGTTTTGAGGAGGTTTTGGTTTTGCTTTCTTTTGACCCTGTGTTGACCAAGAATCCATCACAGTGCTCTTCACACTAGAATACCTTGTTCTCCAATCAAAATAATCTGTGATACTCAGTGAATCATGCACAGGAAACTGCCAGTTCCTTATTCCTAAGTCCATCCTCACTACACAATATGCAGCTTTTCTACTAGGTGGAAAATCAGGAATCCTAAGGTTATTCCAAACTGTCATCCTTTATTTTACATTCAGTAGTTAGTGAAACACTACTGAGCATAAATTGGAAAGCAGCAGAATATTGTGATAAATTTTGCCTTCATAGCCAGAGAAGGTACTTGTCAAAATGAGGAACTTGCACATTTGGATAAAGATTATGATTTCTATCTTCTTTCTGATTCATTCTGCAGTAGTCATAAAAGTCAATTATCTGTGTTTTAAAGGAACAGAAGACCTCCTGTGTGGGAGGGGGATGCAAAGCTAGGGACAGGGGGACAAAGAAAAAGATACTTTGCATTATATGTGCCTTATTATTGTCACAGTCTTTGATCTGAAAGCTCAGAGAATTCCAGAAGTGGCATTGTGGCGTGGTGCCAAAATTGTCTTGCATTGGGATCATGGTGCTTGAACTGGCACCCCCATTCTAGTAAAGAACTCATATTTTTCTTTGTGTGAACACATCCTATAGAAAAAGAAGCAAGCTGTAGAAGATAACAGACAAGATGTTGAAAAGACCCTGCAGGAAGGGAATGATATCCTTAATGAAGCCAACAAACTTGCAAGTGAAATCACCTTAGCTGTAGAGGTGAGTGTTGTATCCAAAGCATTATTACAGAAGCAAGACAGGTAATTAAAGTAACATCTGATTTTTCTTTTCATTTGTCAGTATTGAAATTGGAAGTGATATTTTTTCCATTGCTATATGACAGTAAAGCTAATCTGGCATAAAAAAATTATTAACTTTGAGATTTAAGTGATTCATTGGATTACATAAAGAGCTAGTTTACAATTTTTCATGGATTCTGCCTTCTTTCATAATATGGTATTCTGATGGCAGTGCTGACTTTATCTTTAGAATTGCAGATGCAGCAGACCCATTCACAATTTCACCGAGACTCTGTGATCTAGATGTAGATTTATCTGTACAAAAACCGTGTGTGCATATCAGAAGGAAACTTCAGAAATAATTTGTTGCCTGTGGCAACAATTTTAAGTCTAAATAGATCAGGGAGGGAATTGCACTTTCATTTTACATAACTTTTTTGAAAAATGTTATGCCTTAAAAGTTTTATCAACAGAGTTTGAGATCAATGCTGTAGGTACAAAAAAAAAAAAAAGTAGATCTTGAAATATCATTGGTTCTGGGAATATTTCTATCTCAAATTGAAAATTGTTGTAATGAATGGAAAAAATACCTTTTGCAGAAATGGTAAAGGAAACACTTCAAGATGGTTTACTGGAACAGGAATGGCATGTCTTCAAAAAGTCTTACCAAAATACTAGATCTTACTAATAATAGACAAAATATATTGGAGTTAGTCAAAGGGTGCTGAAACATGAAACTTCTGTCATTATTTATTGTGGTGCATTATGACGATTTAGTTTAATTATGAATGCATCTGTATCTAGGAAAGAAATTCAAATTACAGTTTATAAGCTTCTTTATATCTTGAGCTTCTACTAAGCTCAAGAGAAACAAGGAATATTGTTTTGTTACTCGTCTGCTCTCCAGTCCAGCTATTTCTTTATTCTTTACATATTAGTTCCCTGAAGACTTAAAGCATGGGTAAGATATGAGATATCTCACAAGGTAAAAATATATATATATATATAAAATCCTAAAGACTGTTTACAGCTGCTTAAGGGCCTTTCTTTTGACACTTTCAGTATGTAGAAGGTGTTGCAGATAAAATACAGCCTATGTCTGATCAGCTGAAGGATAAAATAGATGACTTATCACAAGAAATTCATGCCAGGATGCTTCCAGAAAAGGTGTTGCAAGCTGAGAACCATGCAGCCCAGCTGAATGAATCGTCTACAATACTGGATGGGTAAGGCAGCCATTCCTCAGTAATAATAAAATCGTGAAGCGGGTTTGTAAAATTGCCTGACAGAAACTGAAGGGCATTCTTTTTAGACTTGGACGTCTGTCACTGGGAGTATACAAATAACCAGTGCTGTATATGAGTATACAACTATCCAGCTGGTTAATTTGTGTGTGTATCTCTGGTACTCCATTTCATATATCTTGTGATTCTTATAGGTGGCATTAACTGCAAACAGTGCCCTCAGATGCACTCCTAACACATTTTAACTTACCGTATGTTTACTGCTGTGTTGATGTGAAAAAAAAATGAACTTTGTTTCACAGAGCCCACTATATGTTTTCATAAACATTTGTTAAAGACAGGCTGCATTTTTGTTTTTAAGATGACCATTTTGTTGGAGATCCTTATCATGGTTCTAATTTGTTTACTGTCAATTTGTTTATGTCCCATAGTGACAAACAGTAATCCCTCTATTGGTTTCAAAGCACACTCCCAAAATGAGTAGTTGTCATGGGCCAAATGCTTAAACCTAAGAACAGAAACTTCAGTTTCTATTTATCACTACCAAATTCCTAAATACATGTGAGAATTGCGATGGCCTTGGTTTATATGACCACAGGCCTTTCAGAAGAATGATACTTTATAACTCATCATGAAGATATTTTCCTGGAAAGAATGGAAGGCAAGGGGTTTGTTTTGGGTGGTTTGTTGGGATTTTTTTATTGTTTCTTTGAGGAGTCTTTTGTTTTATTATTTTCCTTTGTTTTATTTTTTGTACTAAAGAAAGCCATAAATAGTAAGTATAATTTGCAACAGTAATACTCAAGAAATAGATCATGGAAATTCTGCCTCTTAGACTTGTCGCCAGCATAGCTTCAGAGTTTTAATTTCACAAAAGCACTGCATGAATAAAAGAGAGGTATTATTTTTTTTACATTAACAATGTGCTCCTTTTCTGCTACTTAGATCTTTTATATCTACCTGAACACTTTAATATCCAAAAGATTTGTGAACAGACAGTCACACATTCTGTTCTTGCCAGCATCTGTAATTTTGAGGAAAAGGCAGAGAATTATCTCTGATAAGTGTCCGACACTTGTAAAATTACTGGCTTCATATGCAGTGTAGACATACTACTCTAGATACTCAGCCTAATTTTTGTTGGGAGGAGTACATAAAATAATGATAGCTGTGGTTTACTGAGTAAAAAAAGATTTGAAGGATGCTGCTTCTAGAAAAACATGACTTTTGTAAATGGTGTGTGCACTGTCTGATTAGGACACATCAGTTCTGTAGTGCACCTCCAGGTCTAGTGATAAGTGTCGCATCCAACCACAGTACTGAATTGTGATATAAATATCTGAATACATGGAGGCATGGAGGAACTAAGAGGTAGAAAAAACATAGGCAGAAAAGAATACTTTGCCTCCTTAATGAAATGCTGGCAAGACATATTTTGAGATAGAGGTTTTTAACTATGCTAGACTATTTTATGGGGGTGTGCATCTAATTCTGTCTTAACATAGGTTGGCAGTTTGGCCCTAAGGATCTTAGGAAAGCGTTTAAAGTCACATTCACTGTGATATAACTTTACCATATATACTCCTATCTGATTTGGAAATCAACCTCAGTTTCTCAAGATATGCAGTAAAAAATGTAGTATCAAGGACTTGAAAATTATGCCTAAAAGCAAATTGTTCAGAATTAAAATTTCTAATGTGGACAGATAGATGCCTAACTTCAAAGGACAAAGAAATGCCAAGGTGCTGTGTAATCCAGCATCAAGATATAGCTGTTTGCTTTGTGCACTGACATGAAATAGTCATACTTCACAGGAATATGCAGTCTCTATCTGTCTCAGGAATTCAAAAATGTATCTGTCTTCACAACTTGGGTGTCTTTCAGTTAACACTAAAATTGCTGGAAAATACTATCTCCTCCTACAGGCTAAATTAAGGCAGAGTCCTTTTTCTCCAATCACCCCCTATGATTTCAAATAATATATTGATTGATGGTCAGGATGTTCTCTCGAGAGTTAGAACATGGAACGGTTCATGAATTTAATCTAGAAAAAAATGATTTTTCCTGTATGGAAGGATGTGTTAACACAGACTTCTCCTTTATGGCCAATCACCTGGTCATGAGCAAACATCATTGTATTTAGCAAATTCAGTTCAGTTTCCTCGTAACCACAAGGGCTTTGAATGATATTTTTGAGCAGTACTTGAACCACTAGCTATTCTGAGCTGTCACATTTCTGTAACAGAGCATCAGAAAATCTTGCTATAGCCTAATGAGCTCTATTTGTAGTTGAGGAAGCAGACACGCTTTTCCAGAAGGGATGCAGAGGCAGCTCAGTCATGCTGTTTCTGCAGTAGCCGAAAGGGAATCTCCCTCCCTCTATTAACTACACGTGGAGTCCGGGTAGTATAACTTGCGTCCCCTTTGTCTTTCCTGTTGCATTTTGTAGAATTCATTAAATACTCATTGAAGTGAGGACTGGAGCCCAGCTGTCCCAGTTCCCCAGAGAATAGATTAATTACCAGGTTAGAGAGTGAATTTCTCTTTCTTCCACACACACTGTCTCAATGACTAAGTATTTTATACAAGCTGGAACAGGCCCAGCAGGAGTAATCCCTGCGTGTGTCGCATTGCCATGCACCTTGGTGGCTAGAGCCTTTCCCAGAGAGGCAAAAATTCAAGTTCAAATCCATTCTTGTCCAGCATAAGTGGGATTTTTAGCCCATTTACCCTTTATTCAGGAAAGCATCATAGGCATCAGGCATAATATATACTGAGACAGATATCTTCACGTTAATTCTGTAGGTACAGTAGTTCTTCATAGAAAATATTTGAATATACCATACAGAGAGAGTGCAAGAAAAGCTGGCTCGAAATTCCCATGGAAGGGGGTTAGTTTGGCTCCGGTCTTTTCACCAGGGATTTTTATAATAACCAGGTTTATAATTAACTTTTAATCTAATTGTAGTTATTAAAATGGAGTATTTCAAATAAATGGAGCATCCCATTCAATATGAAGCTTATTGCTTATGGTTTTCATTTTGGTAAGCAAAATTAACATTTAGGGTTTGGTTTAGATGGTGAGATCTCCTCCAAACCTGGTGTTTCTTGGGACACAGGTCAAGACATTAGTTGTTCAGAGAATCTACTTTAAAACATGCCTGTGATGATTCCCCATGTTCATACAGTACAAAATTCATTGAGTTTCCTGGCTCAACACATAACCTGTAAACCCACACTATGAATATATGTTCTCTAGATTATAGTCTTAAGCACTGCACTGTGTTTTCCCAGTGTCTGATCCGTTTTTATCTCACAGAACCTCCTCTTTTAGTGAACATTGTTTTCTATGTCTTTGTGCACAGATAAAATGTGAATTCCGTCAAACACGTGATACCAGAACTCTTGAAATCTTAAGTGTAGCATTGCTGTCTAAAGAAATGTCATGGAAATAGCCTTAGAATTACAGGCTATTGGCTTTGAAAAAGTAGGATACTCTGTGCTGTTGAGCTCTGATAGCAGGTTTAATGATGTGTTTACTTTTCCCATCCTAACAGAATCCTTGCTGAAGCCAAAAACCTCTCTTTCAATGCCACACTTGCTTTCAATGCTTATACCAACATCAAGGATTACACAGATGAAGCTGAAAGAGTTGCCAAGGAAGCCAAGGCTCTTGCAAATGAAGCTATGCAAGCGGTAAGAAAAATAAGTAAATAGGGAAGAAGGATTAGATTTTCTGTGCAACTGCTACACCTTATATCAGATCCATGTGTTTGCAATCTTATGACTTTATTTAGAGACCGCTGTCACCATAGATTGTTGTGTTGAAATCAGAAAGCCATAGGCCTGTCAGACCTGCATTTACCTTTGGACTACATCCCCGTTTGTTATTCCTAACTCTTCTTCCTTATTTTTCTTTGGCTTTTGTTTACTGTTCTTCCTCCCTCTTTCTTCCCCCTTTCAGTCTCTGCCTGTGGCTCAGGCCAACAGATTTGAGTCAGGAGTGTAGGACATTCAACACTCAGTAAATCTAGTTGATATCTAATGTATGTGCTGCACGCATCTAAAGAACTCCATTCCTTAATTAAGTCTTCACCCTCTAGTTCCATGAAAATGTTCAGAGGCACTTCTTTGCACATAGGATGAACTATGTGCACCTGGCAGCATTCTAGAAATGGGGAATTGTGGGAGGGGAGCAGAAAGTTTTATTTATAGAAACCATACAGCTTCTTTTGTGAGCTTTGCTGTTTTTTTTCAGAGAAGTCTTATTTTCACTGTGAGGTACTGCATGCAAATTTTCACAGGAAATGGAGAGAGCTTTTAAAAATAGGATCTTAAGGTAAAGCCAGCTCTCCAGCCTGAGTCATAATGAGGAACTCTGCTCCTTAATGCATATACTGTGAGCAGAAAACATTTTGAGCATAGTCAGAACTGTTTTTTATGTCAGATATCAAAGGAGTTAATGGCTAATCTGTGGAAGCCGGTCAGAGAGCAACTGACATGCACTTCACAGTCACAGAGAAACATGAAGGAATGACGGTATAATAAGGAATTGTGAGACCCTATATTTGATCCAGAAACATATAGATGAACAGAAGCAATTGTAGTTATAGCACTTTTGTATGAATAAAGGTAGCTTGCGAGAGCTACTTCAGTGAAATGGATTACAAGAATAGCAAAAGCAATCACATGCTGTAAAGGTCTGTATTTAAGAGAAGGATAAAGTGATGATCTAGTCACTGTACAAAAGTTTTAGTATTTTTAGGTTGTTTACATTGTCAGCTTCTATTTCAAATAACACTAGTTACTGCATTTCTCTCTTGATGAAAAAATTTTACCTCACTCATTAGTATGCGCTAGTTCTCTGTAGATAGTTATTTGTTTCACTGGAACTCGTAATTACACTGCAGAAGTAAATAAGGACCTGTGGACTATTTTTCTCTGCTCATTAGGATTTAATACAGATAGCTATCTTGCTCCTTTGATGACTCGCGGTGAGGCAGGCAACTGTTTCAAGGATTGAATAGGAAAAAAAGACACATACAGCAATGAAGAAACAAAGCAAGCAATTACAGTGTGGCTACAGAAGAGTATATATCAGATGGTGAGCTGTCTGATTGTACCATGGGGAGAAAGTGGGTAGAAAATTTAGAAGGGATAGAGGTGAAGTTAGACAAAACAATGTAAAAAGAGGCAAGTGAGTGGCAAGGAAAAAGACTAAGATATTATTAAGGTGAGGTTTTAAGCATCTCCATTGCATGAATTCATTAGAGCAGGCTTGCTTTTTGTAATGAGCTGTGTATGGGTAACAGGGATCTAATTGATAAAGAAGGAAATGGAGGGAGCTGCTGCCTTTTAAATGTAATTGACTTGATACAGAGTAGGGGTAATCGGTGGTTTAACATCAAATTGCTGCAAAGGTAGATTCTAACCATTATTTGATAAATGATCATGTGAGGATTTGGGGCGAGATTTTGAAAATATGTTAATTGCGAAGTTCAGTCATCATTTTGCTATTCTTTTTTGGGGAGTTCTATGCAAATAATTTACAAGAACCTTAGCGGTATCTCAGGGGCTTGGGGGGTTTTGATTTGTAATGGGAAAATTATTTTGTTTTCAAATTAAGCTAATGTTGCTAAAAGCAAGAATGAAAAGATGCTTAAAATCCATCATGATTACCGGAAGCCTGATAAATGACTGGAAAAAATGTATTAAAAATATGATAGAAAAATTCCTCCTGAGCTTTTTATGATGGAGTTGCTTTCCCCTTTAAAAGCAAAATAAATTTATCACAGATGAGAAATCTCTAGCATTCAAGCAACTTCAAGATCCCATTACTTAGCCAAGACAGTAACTGACTGAAGAGAAGGAGTCATGTTAACAGATCCAGGTTGTGTCTCACATATTAGAATCACAGTTTTGCAATACATCTTGAAAAAGTGTGACTATTCTTACACTTTTTAGAGAGGGATAGACCAGTAACTGGAACCACACGGCACATGTTAGTTGTTTAGGGTCATAATTCTTTCTTTGCTTTTAACTTTTTTTTTGTAGTGGTGCTGCAACAGTTATGTTGGGTGTCTAGGTTTCTTTATGTGGCAATGGCATAAAGCTGTCTTGTAATCCTCTCCGTGAGGGTGTCCTGAGCTGCAAATTACTGATGCCATTTTGGTACTTCAGAATGCTCAAGTATCCTCAGAATTGATAAAAATGAGAGTAGCCCTAAGTCTTGCAGAGGTGAAAATTTCCCAACATACAGGTACATGTGAAAAGAAAATAATGTAATTTACAAAGGCAAATCTAGTTTTAGCTAGTTTTAGGCACGAATTAGCACTTAGGTCTATGAAATACCTTATACATGTGAATGTTCAAATATGTCACACTCAAGACTGTCCCAGTGCATTTAAATCCGTGCTTGGAGCTGTACCTCTGCACATGACCAAAATCACCAGCATGTCAGCAGATTTGGGCAACATGATGCCTACTTCGTGTTTATATCCATTCATGAAACCTCAGGAAAAAAATTGGGTTTTGCCAAGTCTCCAGCAATTCTCAGCCTGATATGAGTTCAGACAATGCCCAGTATATGCTGTCACAGGAGTCTACACAATGCTATGACTATAGCTGGTCTCATTCAAACTAGCAGCTTATGGCATGTTTCCCTGTTAAAGTGCTAAGTCAGTGATTCACACAATCATCCCTGGTGATCTGGAGGGATCCCCTCCATCCAGAAGAGTGCTGTAACCCACCGGACTGCAGGCTGACCTAGAATCTTTCTGCCACTCCTGCAGAAGCTGAGCTGTCTGACGAAAAGAATTCAAGATTCATTGACATACCAGGAAAAGGAAGGTGGAGGGGATATTCTTCCTAAATTCTTTCCTTACTCAGAATTGTCTGCTAATTATCAATTCATAGAGTTTTTCTATAATTTTATATATGTTTTTTCTTTTACTGTTAAACCTTGTTAGAATTTATGCTAACCCATGGATACGAAAAAAATCAGACCAGTAGGGTTGATGTGTAGTTTCGGTGGCAGCATTTTGCATTTTGTCATGATAACTGTGCTTATGCCTCTCAACCATGATTGAGATTACATTGTCTGGATACATAATGAGATCCCACTTCTGCCACAAGGTGCTGCAAGCAGTCTGGCTGCTCAGTTCGCATGGGGAGGGAAGCGGGCATGAAGGAAGGCACAAGGAGGGGAAGGGACTATCATAGAATCATAGAACGGCCTAGGCTGGAAGAGACCTTAGAGATCATTTAATCCAACCTCCCTGTCACGGGCAGGGATGCCTCTCAACTAGATCAGGCAACACATGGGGATCCCAGCTTGTGGACACTCTGGAGGAGGCAGAGTCAGAACAAATTACATTCCTGAGACCCTGCAATTTTCGAATTTCTCCTGAATCACAGTCTTTCTTAACTTTTCATTTTGTTATGGCACATGTCCCAGTTTAGAAAATAATATGAAAGTCCCTTGGTTGTCAGTCTTATTAAATCATAAAGGGGTTCATCATGACCTAGGCTTGCCACTAGCACACAAACTCCCCTCGCGCAAAGCCAGAAAGTGTTTGGTTTTTTCATTATTTTCTTCATCATAACTTGATGTCATATAAACCACAAGAAAAACTAGCAAAATAAGCATGTTTTACGTCAGATATCTTGGTTAATCCTCCCTTTCAGAATTATTTTGAAATAAATATAAAATAAAGCTTTTAATCAGTACAAGCAAATGTGTCTCTGAAGGGGCTTTTCTAATATTAACGTTATGCTGAAATATTTTTCTAAAAAATTGTCAGCACATGCCCAATTATTGTCTGTGATTTGATGAGGTTCTTGGGTTTGTATTTTAAGTTTAGCCTTCCAAAGTCATTTTATTGAATATAAGCTACTTTATCAGCCAGTCAATGATGCCTACTCATTTAATAATAGTAATTCTTATTTTTGAAGTCCATGGTCAGAGAGTGATCGTACCCTGGGTTCTGTTGCTAATGGGAGAAGACATACAAAAGTATTATCTCATTTGACAGGTGCATCTGTCGCAAAGTCTGGCCAAACATTCTTCCTTCAGGAGCTATCTTTTGTTTAACTGCATTTTCATAGTCTTCCTTTTTTTTTTTTCTTCTGGGTTTATATGTATTTTTCTCTTACCAGTGCTCCTTGTATTACATGATAAAGAAAATCTGTAAGGAATTAGTTTTGTTAATCTCTCAAACAGATAGTTTCTGTAGGTGTTGAAAGAAATCCATGTACACAGCTTAATATTTTAAGTGAGTTTGGAAGTACGGCAGTCATATGGGCCTTCTTAAAATCACTTAGCTTGTAATGAAAGCTAAGCTTACATTTACATCCCATATGAGTACAGGGATTTTTTAGTGGCTATATACCTGTGACATGGCAACATATAACAAAAAACTTGGTTCTGAATTTTGAAAGTATCCACAGCATTCCCTAAGATTTTAAAAAGAAAAAGAAATGGGCAGGTCCAATATGTGATTTTTACAGTGTCATCAAAAAACAGGAAAGATGCAGTAGTATGTGAAATATCACCTCTGGGCCTGCACATTATAAAAATAATGAATAGCAATAATAACTGTGTCATTTAATTGTCACACAGTTTATTTTTGAGTATATGTATCTGTCCTGGAAAATGAAAAGTAGCTGCTTCTTAATTACATGCTAGTTACAAGGGTATTGACCTGTGATTAATATAGAATGTTTTCTGCCTGTCAGGAGTATTCTCAAAGAAATGTATTCAGTATGATGTGTGACCTGCGTGTTCAGTCTTACAACTGAATAGTGAGTGGTTCAGAACCTAGAGCATTTCCTACCAGCTGAAAATACTAGTGTAGATTAGAAAAATAATTCTATCTGTTGATCAGTCTCTTCTCACTGAAGACAGATATGTGCTATTCAAAAGAAAGTTAAGTAGCAAGGAATGATGATGAAAGATGGTTATTTAGTATTAAAGCATAATCTAGGCATTCCTGCTCTGGCAGGGGGATTGGACTTGATGATCTTTCAAGGTCCCTTCCAATCCCTAACATTCTATGATTCTATGATTCTATGATAAAGCTCTCTCAGATTAACTGCAGTTTGCCCCTCTTTTTAAAGTCTGCTTCTTTTTTTATCATATTTTCTTTACCGACCTAAAATAAAATTCTTGGATTTAACTACAAAGGAATCTCTGTTGTCGGTATTAGAATTTGGATCATCAGATCCAGTCTGGCTTCTAAAGGTGCTGTAGCTGCTATCAGGTAGAAATACTGTACTGCATGGTGTTGTGTCCATAGCTGCAGGTAGAAACCTATGTTTAAGTTGAAATATCTTTTTGTTTGTTTGTTTTGCTCCTAGTCAAACCTCGTTCTCTAAAACTGTGAACATGTTCTCTTTTTATTAAAGTCATCACTGGTATTCCAAAGGAGATCTGGCTTCCCATTAAAAAAAAAAAAAAGGAAAATAATTGGAGATTTTTTTTTGTCTCTTGAAGACCAATATAACAGCAATGGGACATAATTCAGAGCACACTGACGTTCACTTATAATTTAGATGACCGTTCACTTAAAATATCTTCATATATCTTTTATGACTTTAGATTTTCCTTTATGTGTAACACTGTTTGTTTGTCTACAGACTTCAGGTCCTGAAGGATCATTGAAGGATGGTGCCAAGAGCTCTCTTCAAAAAAGCTTCAGGGTCCTTAATGAAGCCCAGATGTTAGAAAACGATATTAAAGGTATGTGGAGTATATGATATTCAAGCCCATTAAATACAAGATTGCTGTGCTTCCAATATGAAAAAGCCGTATCAGTAGGAAAAAAAGTATAATTCATTATCTGATTTGAAATTGAACAGTGTAGCAACGAAAACAATTCTCCTGTTCTGTGTCTAGACATTACGCAGGGATGTTTGTCCCCTCTGTCTGTTTCTTGGAAAGGAAGGTTGAGGAGGATGGAGCCTTGGTCTGCTCTTGCTAACTACAGTAAGGGCAAAAAAAACGAGGAGCAGACGGAGATGAAAATACTGGTTCTGATTTACTGAATGCTCTAGCAAGAAATTAGTACAAAAACCAGCCCAGCATTAAATCTTTATTCTTGTCAATACAAAAGCAGGGTTAGCTGTGCTGATCAGAGATACCACTTCTCTTCAGGATGCATATGGGTTTGTGCCAGAAAAGGGAAGCATGGGGAGGTCGAATGAAGACATTTGCCAAACAGAGAGTAATGGGAGATGGGAGGGAATCGCTAAGAGTTTTCTTAAAAAAACCCAACCAAACAGACAAAAAACTAAAATCATGTCTCTAGAGAAAAATTGTTATTTTCACACACGCACAAAAAAAAGCATGAAAATATGTCTAAATGCAGCTCAGATAATAAAGTTTGTACATTCCAAACCAAATAGTTTGGTTTCCCAGTGAAAAATAAAACATCTTTATTTTCTATATGATATTTTCCACTGTGAGGGGAAAAAAAATATTTTGAACTATACTGTTTGATGAGATGTAAAAGCTGGTACTTCAGGTTAGACTGTTCTTTATAATGTCCTTAACATTTTCTCTTCAATAAATGCTCAAATTATTGGTGAAAGCCATAGTGTGAGAAGGCAAGACAGTAGCCAGTATGGACACCTGTGAGGTGTTTCATGCACATGTGAATAATCAGCTGAAGAAATGCAAAATGAAGAGCAGTTGTCTGGGTTGCACTTCTCTAGAACAAGAATGAAGAAAAGGATGGGTCATGTGCTGGATAGAGGTGGAGAAAGCAAATGGCAAGGAGGAGTACATGAATAGGAAAGTGTCTTTCCCAAACACATGAAACAATCCTTCCACTCTGTTTAGGTTTCCTGGTGCCTTAGCTAAGTTACTGGCTACAGTTGTGGGCACTGAACTTCATGAGGGCTGAGGTAGTTTGCAGAGAGTCCTGAATATCATGAAGACTAATTGGAGATCTAGTGGAGGTGAGGAGAAAGATTAAAATAATTTAATTTTGTAGGCTGAAAAAGAGACATTTAAGTAGGGAGTAAATATTCTTTGGTTATGTCAAGATTCCTCCAAAGAAAATGAGACTATCATGTCTCAATACACTGATGCAGATCACATTATGAAAATCTTCCTTGTAATTAAAATGCCAAAGTACTGGAATTGATTACTGGGATTAGGGAGATTTGACCTTTGAAAATCACTGAAAGCAACTTAGACAAACATCAGTGAGGAATGACTGTTGGTCAAGAGAAGAATGGTCTTTTGGACTAACATCTGTTCTCAGTCTGTGATTCAATGATCTTCTGATCATTGCAACGAAAAGCAGTTTATATCTTGCATCTTTATCCAGACAGGTTGTTTTATAGGTCCTCTAAGAAAATACTTATTGCAGCACTAATGAAGCATCTGTTTAAAAGTACTCAACACTTCTTTCTCCATAGCAGTCTTAGGAAGGGATTAAAAAAATAATTCATTTCAACTAAACCTGAGGGGAAATAAGCATGATACAATTATCCACTTTCAAGTAGACCAGCACAGAGTTTCACACATCTGCCTGTGTGAAAAGTGTTAAACGTTATTGCTTAATTACTTTGGGTTTAGGTATAACAAAGAAAGCAACTTAGGAGTGTTTGTGCCACTGTTATAGTAAAGTCTGAGAGGAAACATAGCACTTGAAGGATGAGAAAAGCGTAGCACTTGAAAACCTTTGTGAGAAAATTATTTAGACTTGAAAGAAATAAAGACAAGGAGAGAAAAGTGGCTATGATATGATGCTTTTTGCTTATCATAGGATCTGAAAATCAAGCTTTTTATTTTTTTTTAATTTCATGCATCAGAACTAGAAAAGTCACATGTAGTAAATATTTGACATTGAGATTTAAACTGCGTGTCACAGAGATGATGCCTGAAGCCTCCCTGTCAATCCGGAGTAGTTAAAACACTGTTTTTTTTAATTAGAAACAAGGCATATTTTTATAATAGAACCCAGTCTTCCAGCTTTTAACACACAAAACTTTTTGGCCTCCTAGGAGATGCATCACAAAAAGCATACAGCATGAAGAATGAGACCTATACAACTTAGAGTCATCTCTTAGCTATTACTATACTTTCATTTAGTTTTGGCAGCTCTAGGATTTCCAACTGCTGAACTAGTTATCAGGTAGACGTAATGTTTAATGAGGTCATAAAACTTGATGTTTCATAAGGTCATTAATTACGTTTCACTGTCATACACTGGTTGAAAGTTAAAAACATTATTATTTTCTTGTAGCAGCTCTGAGAAAAAAAAATGTTCTGCAGTTAGTAGTAAACCTTGGATGTATATTTAGAGTGTTCTTTATTGTGACCCTTTACTGCCAGATGTTGTACAGATTTAAGGCTGGCAGGGCATGTCTCAGTAAATATGTTACAGAAAGTCTCAAAACTACAAGGGGACGCCAGTGCGTGGTGTAAGTAGCGTGACTGAAGTATAATAAATAGGGATGGTGTCAGTACCCCTTTCTGGAATGCAAACTGCTGCAGTTTGCTGTGGCTAGTGCGTGGGAAACCCTAGAATGGCAGCACTGCCTCTTGCCTGCCACAGCATTTCTCTGAGCAGTCGGGACACCCCAGAGTGGAGTGCAGAGCTTTATGTGCTCTCCAGGCAGTTATAATGAAATAACCGTGTGTTACACCTTGCACGATGCCCTGTTTTCAAATAAAGTGGTGTCTGTACTTGGATATACGTGAATTCCATGTGCCCACAAGACTGTCTACTTGAGAAAAGATGTATTGTAACCTCAGTATGACATCAGTTCAGAGATTTTTGAAAAAAAACAAAACATACAGATGAACATTCTGAATTTTTTAGAGTATGCCTTTTTGCACTTTAATAGAGTTTGGCCATGTTCCGCAGCTTGACCCACGGATGATATTGTGCCCAGAATGCAAATACATAAGACTAAAATGCAATGACAGATTTCTTAGATTTTTTTTCTCCATCTTGCTTTTGCTCTAAAGTGGTGATATTTTAGTATTATGAACAAAATCCCTTGTGGATATCTTGATGTTTCCATGATGGAGAGTAAAAGTTGAGTATCAAACTAATAGAGAGATATTAAGCTAAAGATGGGAGATAGAAGTAATCATTACTTTAAAATTTCTCTGTCTGCACTACAGGTAGTACATTAGTTAAAGTAATGAAGACCCATAAGCCACTCAACTAATATACACTCAGAAAATCCAGACCAGGCTATAGCGGAGGTGGGAGTGTTTTCTTGCTACATTATGACGTTCCTCTGATTTGTGGCCAATTACCCAAGTTAAAAAAGTGGTTGTTAATCACAGAAGTGTTTTATATTACCAAAAACTGCTAAAACAGTCCTTACAAAGCAAGGCTTCTGACAGAAGCTATTAAAATGGAGATTTAGTAATTTCTCTCTCTGTGGGGCTAGAAGTTAGATGGAATAACCCTGGTGGGAGAAGCAAAATCTGTATGTAGTGGTCTGGCTAAGAAGGAGTTTTGAAATTTGACTACAAATGAGTGAATGCTGCTGCCTGCCAGCTTCATTCTCTCTCTGCCTTGAGGGATTTTCACTTTGCCAGGAGCAATTTTTCTTCCTTATAGTTTTGAATTTACTGTTTTAAAAATATACATGCTCCAATGCAGATTTGAGACTACATGCAGACTTTGTCAAAACTGATAAATGAAAAGCAAAAATAAGATGTATAAACTCCTCTTCAACTGGAGATTGCTGTCAGGTGGCTACTGAAATTCGGCTCATGTCATTTCTTTTCCTTAAGAATTGACAACTTGAGGGGGACTTGTCTTGTCTGACAACATGTGAATATTTCTAGCAAAAACATTTTTCAACTGATAGGCGCAGCTAAGTCCCTTGTTTATGTGTTCTCCTCTGCTTTGTATTTTTGTTGTCCTGGCATATTGCATTCATCAAATTATCGCATTAGTGTGATGACCAACATCATAGTCATACAAAAACTGCAGTCAGTGCTGAAAGTAGTCTTTTCTTGAAAGTTAGCCATCATTAGCTGCATTTCTCTAGTTAGTTCTCTATCCCCTGTTTGTTCTTAATGCCAGTTTCTAAGCCTTGCTTGTTTCAGGGGGAAAAATATTAGCTTGTGACCCATCGTTTTTATAGGATGAGACTGTGGGAAGCAAAAATGCTCTTTGGAAGAAGCAAAGCAAAGACAGCAGTTCATTTGTGCAGTATCCAAACAATAAATACAGCTGCATATGTTACTTCTTGATATATTTCCACTTGATTTGGGGGTACATACAGTGCATCATATAGCCTTATGGTATCTTCTTGGACAGTTTTGCATGGAAGATTGGATTTGGTCATACCATCAAGAGACATCTCTTTCCACTAGCATTGCAGTGGTGGCACATCATCAGTGATTAACCAGTGCCACCTATGTATGTGAGCTGCAGAGACCTGTAAAAACTAAGTAACTAAGTTAAATTCATCTTAAAATGAAATATATGAATGCAGGGATTTTTTTTTTTTTTCAGTTTATTCACCCAGATGAGAAAGAATGGTGCATTATTCTGTAATGCTGTGTTTAACTATGGAACTGTAAACAGAAATCGAATATCTTTGTTCATATTAACAAAGCCAAAAAACCCAAAGGTGCATACGTGCAAAGTCCTTCAGGATACTGCGTACTCTTTAGGGTTTCATTTCAGTGATGCCTGAATAGTTTTGTTGATTTGGACAATAAACAGGATATTGATTGGCATCCTGTGCCATCTCCATGTAGAGCTAATTGAGTGGGAACAGGACTGAGATAAATTTCTTGGGATACACCTCAACCTACACTTTCATGTGAATCGACAGTTCCTGACACCTTTCAGTGCAGACCTGCTGACCTCTTCCAAGCCAGATAAGCTCTGTAGTTTGAAAAAAATTATATTGTGGCTGCCTGTATTTTGTCTGGCCTCCATAATTAACTGGAGGATCTCAGGCCTTCAAATCATAGCTCCAGCATGTTTCATAAATGCTAATAAATAAAGGATGGGGAAAAGCTGACGTGAAATCAGTTCAGTTCGTGATTCACACACAAAATTAGCTCGGTGCTTAGTGAAGAGGCCATCTGGATTACAGTATGGCAAGTTACTTCAAAGTATCACTTTACATTAACATCACTGTGCAAAAAGAACAATTTCTTTGAAAAGCTGACATGGGCCTTAGTAGCTCCTCACATCTCTGTGCAAGAGCTTCCCTCAGAGTACTTGTTTGGGGCTTTATTACTGTAATTTTTTTTAAAACACAGTTAAAATGTATTTGAGGAATTAAAAGAAAAAGTATTAAACGGGTGGAATCTCAGTATTCAATTTTGAGAGTTCTAGAGAAACTTCCCTTATTAAAAAACCATAAAAATCAGTTTGCTGCTATGGTTACAAAGCTGAAAAAAAGAGGTCTGGAGACATGATTCTTCAGAAATATAACCTGGAGATAATTAGCATAATGTTGGATCTGGCAGAGTAAAGAGGAGAAAAAGAGATAATTTATGAGTATGCAACGAAGTTAGTACATCACCATCGGAAATGAATCTAATATCTCAGAAATATTAGCACACTTTCTAAACACTAATATCCCAAAAGGCACCAGAGACACCGAGGAAATATCAGGTAGACCATAATTTCGGAATTAAATCGAGGAAATTAAAACAGTTTTGTCAGTATTATTACTTAACAAGAAATTAATTCAGATAAAGTCTCAGAGCATTTAAGAACAGAATCTCATGAGTTCATCCTCATTTAACAACATCACATTACCAGTAGCCTCATTCAGTGGTGGAGACAAAACTTGTCATTTAAAAATAAAGGTGTTTTTGAGAAGAGTGATCTTATAATTTATATGATTTTCCCCAACTTTATTCTAGTGTTAACTGTGCCTCTTACTGTTCACACAAATGTCCTGTTCCCATGCAGTACATTTTGTACATTTTTGAAAGCTCACCTCCAGGCACTCCTACACTCCTGGGTGTTCCTCTAATTTAAATAAGCAAACAGATTTCTTCTGAAATGACATTTCAGTGAGTCTAACAACAAAAGTACGATTCTTATTTAAATTCCATTCACTCTTTCAACCTTGCTCTGGTCTTAGAAAATTTAGTTAATGATTTCTTGTAGGCAATATATGTTTTGTTTGATTTTTCTCTTTACAAATTGCTTCTTGCACATTTAATTTTAAGAAACCTTACTTTTGTTAGAATTTGTGGAATATGAACCACAATCTCTTGTTTTAATCTACACAAAAAGGTTACAACCCTGATGCTGCTGGAGATGCTGGAGTACCAGTGATGCATCTAATTATTTTCCCTTAATAAAAAGAGATGCTTCTTGGTTTTGGCAAGTACGTGATTATAATTCATCATGAAACCTCATCTCCAGTATGTTTTCCTAGCCCAGTATTTACTTGGATAAGTATCCAAAAACTAGGTGTTTATTTTCAAGAACCTGCCACATACCTGAAGGTCACAGTCACACTTTGTATCTTAAACTTCTTTTCTACAAATTGTTCTCCTCTTCGTGCTATCAAGCACAGCACTGTTGAATTAGTTTCCCAGTAGGGCATGCTTTTAAGGTAGGAAATTACCAGCTGTCTGTTCTAAAGACTTTCTTATTGATAGGAAGAAATTATGAAAAATGCCCCTGAAGATAGTAGTTTAAGCATTAACTACCATTCTGTGCCAAACTTCCCTTCTAAATTTTGAAATTTTATCTGTTTAAATAGCCACAAAGCTTAGCTGGAATCGCACTTTTGAGAGTTTGAGAAATTATTACTAGGCTGGATACCGTCCAAAAAAAATCTGTAATTTTGGTTCAAAGCAATTGCTGAAGAATAGGAGCTTGTAAAAAATAACATCGGTTTCCTCTGTAATATGCTGAATACGACACACCTATCCTAGTAGATTTGTACTAGTTCTTCAATTTGAACAAATTACTAGCTTTGATTTTTCATTTACTAGGCAGGCTTTTTCCCAAAAAAAATAGTGTGTTTATTTAGTAATAACCATTTTTTTTAACGTATTCTCCTTGTGTTGATGATCAGTGCTAGGGTGATCTCATTTTTTTCCTGAGATGTTATGTCAACATTGATTATCTTTGAGAAAATCCAAGAGAACTGTCTAATTGTAACAGTCAAATAACCTAATCAATCTTGCTTCTTTCACACTGTGTTCAAATTATTCAACCCAGAGAACCACCTTAAAAAGAAAATTTTAATAGTATCTTATTGTAGGCATCAAAGCTATGACTGAACATCACACTCATTGAATCTCTCAGTGGGTCATTGTGTGAATTTACCTAAACCATGCCATCTATGATGGTGATTCTTTTCTTTCCTCTCTACACCTTGGGAAACCCTTGATAAATATACAACAGTACAAGGAACTCAAGCATTTAGATACTGTGGAAGTAGGTGACTTAAAGAAAGAAAATATTATCAATGAACCCTACAATCAGTTTTATTGGACTTCCTTATTTACACAATATAATATTCTAGTGATAAATGGCTTGCTCATTATTATGCATTTTAAATTACGTGCAAATGGAAACAAAGAGTTAAAGCTTCTGTGCTATGTGAACTTTTTATAGAAACTGGGGATAATCTGGACAGCATGCAGAACAGGCTGAAAGATGCTGATGAGAAGAATTCCATTCTCCTGAAAACTTTGAATGAAACCCTGGGAAAGCTGTCAACTATTCCTAATGGTAAGCTGAAGAAGTGCTGCAACTCTTGAGTCATCTCTGCACTTTTGTTTTATTTTCGTCGCTTAATATCTGTCTGATTAATCTTTGTGTCCACTTTGGCCATTGGCTGCTGTAGTAAGATGAAGAGCGATGTGAGAGAGAGAACTGAACTGAAAACAGTTATGTGGTATCGGTGTTTTGGCACAGTGGAAGGAGTTTGCAAAAGGTTTCAGAACCAAAAAGATTATGATATAAGGAATTACAATACAGTGTGAGACAAAGAGTCTTTTCCTTAAATGTGAAAAGTCTTTTTGTGAAATTACTGTTTAATGAATCATTATAATTTGAAAACTATAATTTAACCCAAGCAGAATAAAGACTTACTGACATTAAAGAAAAAGCAAGATGAAATTTGCTGGATTTTGTCTTAACTTTCTACCACACTCTCATTGATTTATCCTGCAGTATTGTTTCCAGCCACTGTTGGGTGTTGTGAATCTTGTTTAGACTGTATATTGCTTAGTAGTGGAACAGGCTTTGCTCAATGAACTCTGAAGGGCTATGCACATTCATAATTAAGATACATTCATTTTTAAGACAAAACCGGTAGTAGCGATTAAAATCTCCAGTCCTGGGATATTTCCTACTTTGTGTTGTGATAGCAAGAGACAGGGAGCTACAACATAGTGTCATTATAATGGGTAGTGATAAACTGAATGTTTGTTTGGGGAAAAAAAACACCTTTTTTTTTCATTGTAATAGGAAGAAAGTATTTTCTGTGAGGGTGATGAGACACTGGAACAGATTGCCTGGAGAAGTTGTGGATGCCCCCTTCCTGGAAGTGTTCAAGGCCAGGCTGGATGGGGCTTTGAGCAACCTGATCTAGTGGGAGATGTCCCTGGCCATGGCAAGGGGGTTGGAACTAGATGATCTTTAAAGTTTCTTCTAACCCAAACCATTCTATGATTCTACAAATGTAATCTGCTCCAATTTTATCTCCAAAGAGAACTTTATAAACTGAATATATGCCTTAAAAAAAAAGTCTCTAAAGAAAATCTATATTCTGTCTTATTTGTCATGGTCTGGACGGTTCAGACTGCAGGTAAAATCTTGGCATGAAAAATATTCACTATTCATCTTGCACATTTTTGTGGCTTTTGTGGTATAGATAACTGAAAAGTTTTAGTTTAAATTTAAAATCCTTGAAATCGGGCATTCACAAAAGCTTGTTCTAATGTGTCATGCTCATCTGACGCCACTTCCTGGGATTTGGCCACAGGGATTGGTATGAATGTTTCTCTTCTTGTGCACAGCAGATGTCTCAGTCAAACAAAATGGACCTCTAAGGCCAGCTGACCTTAGGACATAGAATACTAAATATGAAACAAGTAGAAGAAATATATGCAATCGTTAGCAGTGTAATAAACTCTTGTCAGATTAGAGTTACAGGATGCTTGCTCTTGGGACAAGGACACTCATAACGACAAGCAGATGTATTAAGAATGAAATTCAGAGCAAATAAATGGCATGGATAAGAAAATGTAGTAAATTGATTGTCCAACAGGGAAATAACAAATGAGGATGGGGGAGGAAATGACCCTGTCGTTATTTTGCTCTTCAAGGATTCAAGAAACCAGAGAGCAGCTTAAAGTAATAATTCTTGTGTTCATGCTGTACTAATAGCCAAATAAAAGCAGAAGGATCTGAAATAGGATAGACAGGTGATCACCTTAGGACAAGGACCCACATGTACAGGAATGTGTGGCTGAAAATAAATACAATTTGTGTGACCGGTAGAGAGAAAGTAACATGGTGACTCTAACTTTCAGTCTGCCAGAATGGTGCCTCTAATAATGGCCTCAAAAAGAGATCCTTAGATATGATGAATAAAAGACGTGAAAAAAGGCAATCAGAGCTCTCTGTTCCTTCACTTGTCAGTACTGATGATGATAATGGTTTGTTAGAGGTTCAGTTGTGTTTTCAAGGTGCTATTGTATTTTGGGGGCTTTTCAGAGCCAAAAACTTCAGAGTGGAGTTGTTTGGAGCACAGGTTTAATATGTACTTTATATATGTAATTTATGTATATTCTTTACTCAAGAAAGTAAAAAAGGTAACTCTCTAGTGTGCAAGACAAACCCACCAATTCTTTATGGCCTTTGGAAGCATCACATGCTCCCCATTCCACTGGCTTGATTGCATCAGATGTTCCACAGAAGAAGAAGGACCTGCCTAGGAGACTGTTTGGAAACCTATGCTGTTGATCCTCTGAAACGGAGAAAATGTCCCTGTTTCCCGTATCTTCACACACACAGAGAATCAAGAACATGCAAGCTGTTTCAAGCAAGTGTTTGTATAAACTTACTCAGTTATCTCTTAGCCAGAAATTGAAAGAAATCACCAACTCCTGTGCTGTCCTCACTACTGCAATGCAGTCTGTTAACTTCATGGACTACCACAGGAAGCCTCAGTCAGTATGACAAGTGCCACTATACCTAGGTGGTTTATTGAGAGATGTCCAAACTTCTCAGCTACATCCCAAAATTGTCCTATGACTGAGAAACATGAGGATAACCTGCAGCACACAAGGGAAAAGCAACTCCAAGAACAATTTCACAGGAAGCAGGTGACGAAGCAGGCTCCTGAAGGTCTCACAGCTTCACTGTGGTTTGGTAATGAAATAGGAATTCACGTGGGTTCCCTTGGAAGCTAGAGAGTCCACTGTAACATCTTCTCTTGCTCACTTCCTTCCATCTGTGGGCATTCAGAAAATTTGGCAACTCCTAGCCCGGCACAACCTGAGCTGCTGGCTCATCATGTGATATAATCTCAGCATGACAACATGACCTGAGCTCTATGATGAATTTTTTAAGTAATCTGATTTCCTAACAAAGAATTTGAATAAATACCAACTTAAATACCTAGCTGTTTTGTTGTTTATCAGTAGCAGAATCAAAAACATTCCAGACTTGCATGTTTTCACCCTGAAGAAAGAATGTTCACTGCAGACAGAGAGGTGGGACATGGTTAGACTTTGTTTTGCTGGAGGTCACCAAATATGTCGAGTAGTACGTGACCAACTCAGCCAATGGACCCTTGGTCTCCTGATTCACAAGACTGTCACAGTTTCAGCTGAAACACATAGAGTTAGATTTCTGTACTCTGTACATAAGAACATTGAAAGCTCTATTTCTGTTATAAATATCAAATATTGTATCTGACACTTAGTCAGAGGGTAACCTGATCAACAGCAACAACTGTTCAGCAGTGTTCAACAGCTGATCAAGAGTCAACAGCAACAGTAAAATTGCACAAAAATGTACCTAATTCAAATTATTTGTCCTTTACATACAAATGGGGCTGGAGCATTTTCTCTTATTCAGGTACATTTGATATCTCAAAAAAGACATAAAGGGCCAGATTCTTCAATCCACACTTACAAACTGATATCTTACTACATGTGAAGTAGGGATTCTCAAAGAACTACGCAACACAATTTAAGATGGTAGAATTCTGACCTAACTTTATTCTTGAGATGTATTCAGTACGCTAGGCAATCATTTCACTATCCTTTTCTACCTACAGATACAGCTATAAAGGTACAGGCAGCCAAAGACAAAGCAAGACAAGCCAACGATACTGCAAATGATGTCCTGGCCCAGATTAAAGACCTCAACCAGAATCTCCTGGGCTTGAGAAACAACTACAGTAAACTTAAAGACGACGTGGCAAAAACAAATGCTGTTGTGAAGGATCCTGTCAAGAACAGTAAGATCATTTGTGATTTTTATTTCATATCTCAAAGTGAAACAGAGATACTCCAGAATTTCACTCATACTACATATTTTGGAATAAAAGGAATCTCTATCAGTTCTGTTTTCTTGATTTTATATATAAAAAGAATTTTAAAACTTAAGGATTGCTGCTGCTACTAGTTTGTAAAAAAGCTAATGTCAGCAGGATGAATATGTATTGGATAGATTTCTTCTGCAGACTACTTTTAAAAGTATTTAGGAGGTGAACAGTCAAAGACTCTGGCTGGCACTTCACCCCTCGATTCAAGCAATATTCCACGCACTAACCCTGTCTTCAGTCAGTCAGGTAATTAGTGCTTGGAGAAGTGCATAGCTTCTTTCACATATGTTACTGGTTTTACGAGAACAGTGAAGACAGAAAGAAAAAGGAGCTTCTGGGAATGTATTCTTATATGCTTTTCTTTTTGACAGTGAATTCTGTTATCAAAGGTGACAATTGTTTTTGCATTTTCACTTTGGTTGTGATGGATAAAGTTGAATTTTAAATTACATCTCTTTTTTCGTGGTAGATTACTAGAACATACCATACAGGAGTATACAGCCAGGGCTGCCACAAAACCAGAATGTCTTTGCAAAATTACGGAAGGATTAATTTCTCAGCCAACCTGGGTTTACCAGATTGTTTTCAGTTTGCTGAAGCTGGGCACCTAAAAACATCCAGTTTAGAAGGTTATCATTCTCGCTCTATGGGCAAATATGCTCTTCAGATTGTAACTGTACCCCTGAAAGAAGTTAATCCCAACAGCTGTTTGTCACTGCCTGCCTGCTGCAAGCTCCTGATCCCTCATCAACTGAGATAACGTGTGTGAGCCCCAGGTATAATCCCCATCAGGCAGACCGATCCATACTGGTTTAGACAATATCAAAAGTAGTTATTGGTTGAAATAGCATGGTTAGATTATGGCGGGTTATGGAACAAGTAGATCTGTGAGGTAATGATCTCTGGCAGGGTGGTAATAAACAACTGAGAAGTGGTCTAGAATCAGTAATTTCTTGGCACTGCTGAATCTAGACTAAACCATCCATCCCAGCCTAAGTTTTGTAAAACAGTGTGTACATTAGCATTTTAGTTAACCCTAGGAGTGAAAATCTAGAAGTGAATCTCTTGATTGTCCCCAGTCACCAATATTTCATTCACACTGAGGAGTGGCCTTACCACTTGAAAAATCTTTCATGTCAAATAAAGCTTAAGTGAAAGATGTTCTCCAGAAATACACTTTTACCACTCTCCAACTGGTAACAGATACTCACATTACAGAATGAGATTAAAGTATATGCGAAGTAAACCACTCCAAATGTATGTAGTATGTTGGCACTCGACTGCCTGCTTTAGCAGTATGTCTACTTGAGTAGACATAGCCTCTCTCATGTCAAAATTCAGATCCTGAATTCTTGTTATATAGATGTGCAATATATAAAAGGTAATGAGTTTTTTCTATACTAATCTTATTCCTTAATTTAATTTAAATTTCTGTTTAGATATTCAAAACACTTTCTTATGTTATCTTCTGTTTTTTCTCTTTTCTTTGTTTCTGTATCTTGCCTACAGAAATCAGTACGTACATTTTCTTTCTTGCTGCTTTATTGTGCCTTTTCCAGTAAACGATGATTCACTGCTTACCACCAAAGCTTCTGCATGGTGCTCTACCTTTCACATTCATTGAAATAGTAAAATAGTTACTTTTTGAATGCTCTGAAATAAAATGACTTTGTAACTGATTTTGCTTATGTGAAACCTTAAGAAGCATCTTGAAGGTTTATTATCAATACTTCGGTGACTATTCAAAAATTAGATATGCAGACTTTCATGCTCTAAGAATTACAATAATAGCTATTATTATTATTATTGTTGTTGTTGTGATTATTATTATTATATATACATTCTTCTGATAAATGCAGGTTTGTCCCTTTCAGCGTCATGCACACAGAATTTTAAACTTGTGATCAGAATAAAGTCTTTTCCTAGTGTTGACCCTTACAATTAATTCAAGAATTAATATCAAGTTAATTCTAACCCTGTTTCAGAAATTACTAATGGAAACTAACCAGTTTTCGTTAATCTAGAATTTTTTTTCATAATTGGAGTTTAAAAAAAGGAAGGTAAATATTTCATTCATAACTGTATTTTGCTATGGTAAATGTTTTCCATTAGTATCATCCTGACTTGAAGTATAGTTACCGCTTCAAAATCCTACTTTAACACCTGTGTTTTGCTTCTATTGCTACTTTAACTTAATATTCTTATCTTATTCTATTCAGGTACCTTCCTAGTCTGTGTGTATCTTGTAGTAGCATATATTGCGTGTGCAGAATTTTCTTGGATTCTATTATTGCAGTGCATAATTATTCTCTGACACTCTTCTCTAAATTTTGCCTTGTTCTTTTTTATGAAGTTGCTGATGCAGATTCCAGTATTAAAACCCTAGAAAAGGAAGCAGATCGCCTGCTAGATAAAATCAAGCCAATCAAAGAACTTCAGGATAACTTAGGGAAAAACATTTCTCAGATAAAAGAGCTGATAAACCAAGCTCGGAAGCAAGCCAATTCGGTAAGCCCCTTTTCTCAGTAAAATGACTTTTTGAGTATTGATTGGATTTGATTTTCTACCCTGTTCTTTCTTTTCCACAGGGTTAATCCTTTCTAATTCTGAATGTGTGTAAAGAGAGCAAGTAATTTAGTATAGTTTCTCAGATAAAAAGAGAATATTCTGATGATTTTCACTCTGTGTCTTGTTTCTTCATTTAAAACACACCCTTGTAAAATGAATAAGGTCTGTAGGAATGTACCTGTAAAGGTTATTATTGAGGAAGTACTGTGGATGATAGTACAGCAGAAGAGTCACAACATCATTGATTTTTTGTGAAGGCAGAAATGTACTTTTTTGCCTCTGCACTGATATTAAGCCCCTGACTTCATTTCATAGAACTTATATTACCTAAGAATGATGCCATCTCAAATGTGCTGAAGTTGCTGAGTGCATTGCTTTTCCCATATTCTTGATTTTCTTTGTCCAGTGGTAGTTCTGAGGACTCAGACACGAGTTAAGAATATATTTCTAGTTCATTTAATGAGTTTGGATTCCATCTCCCTGACTCAGTAATACTCTCTACTTGAGGATCAGCTGGTTAATGCTAAGGTTGTTCAGCTTGTGACCTAATGTAGCAAAGAAAAAAAATTATTGATGACGATCCTTAAGAAAACTTCCTGAAAAATGGCTGAAGAAAGAAAATTCACAGAATAGTAGGATCTTAGGAAAGAAGTGTATTCCATATATTTGATGAAATTTGCACACTACAGAAAGACAGACTACAGCGATGATATGGTTTGGTTATGTTCATTGTCTGTCTGAAGGCTTTGAAGTACTTAACCACTCAGCATTTCTGAGATAGGGAAATTGTGGATTTTGTCATATAATGGATCTCCTTTTTGACATAGTTTGCCCTAAGCATAAGGTGATAGCACTATGTACATCTACTCTAATATATAAACATGTCTAGCTGAAATTTAAATACCATCTTACTGTGATCATGCCTGTGCTGGCATTATGAAAGCAAACAGTACACTGTTTTTTTTCTGCATTCAGAGCCTGGGGAAACTGGCACACATATCCAAATGCTTGTGTCACTCAGCTGTGAAAGAGAAACTTAGTTATGAATACCAGCTCCATTAGGGACTACACAAAAACAGTGATAGACACAACTGTTGGTTTAAAAATAATTGCTAAAAGGTGTTTTAAATTGACATAATCAAAGATATTACAAGGTAAAAATGTATCGTCCTACCTAGCTGACAGCACTGTGCTCTGATCCCTTCAGGAGTGCTGCTTATTTTCCTGACTGCCTATTCTACTTATAGACTTTCTCTACTGCTGGAATTCCACTGCTGCTTGCAGTAGACCAGTGTATCTTCTAGCTGTTTTTAATCTATACAGTTTGTCCTTTCAAGTCTGAATACCAGAAAGAGTTTTATATCCTTTTTAAAAACAATCCCAGACAGAAAATTTCATTTCTGCCTCTTGTGCATATCCAAGCAACTCCCTGCTACATGTAACACAGAAATGCAAAGGAAGGGAAAAAAAATTATAATAATCTTATAATTATTTTGAAGCTTCTAAAGTTATTTCTTGAATAATAAGCAGTAAACTGAATCCTTTCTGCTATGTTTTTTTTTGAAGATCAAAGTGTCCGTGTCCTCTGGAGGTAATTGTATTCGCACGTACAGACCAGAAATAAAGAAGGGAACATACAACACCGTCATCCTCAATGTGAAGACTGTAGTTGCTGACAATCTGCTTTTTTACCTTGGAAGTGCCAAGTTTGTAAGTCTGTCTCCTGCTTTTCATGTCAGGGTTGCTCAATCAAATTAGACTGCTGACAAATACAAATGAGAAAGGTTTGGGTTTTTTTGTCTCCTGGAGGCTTCAAAGAAGCAGTAGGGCACCTACGATAATCTAGATATGTACTGCCTTTTGTATTAATATAGAGACTTCTGAAATATGAACAGCAAAGTTTTTTTTTTATTTTTTTTTATTTTAACTACATGTGAAATAGGAGACTTGTACATGGTTTACATTAGAGCTTTAAAATTCACAGTGCAACCAAGGTAATTCTGAGTGTTGGTTGTGGGTTTTCTCTTGGAAATTATGTAGCTAATCATCTTCCATCTGTCAAAGCTCTTATTTGTTGTAATTTTAAGTCAAGACTACAATTCCAAGCATAATAGTGATGAATTATTCAGTTTCCCATGAGCCCTATAGCAGACAGACTTCTAGAATAATCAATAATAGTTCAGTAAGTGGGAAAAGTATTCTATTACTAACATTTGGAACTATTTATTTTATTTACCTATTACAAGAGGCTAGATAGCATCATATAACAGCCTAGAATTCTGACATCATTCTGCCGTCCAGTTGTTGTTTTACAATCAACGTTACTCCGAGTTAAATCCTTATCTCGATGGCTTCAGTATTAACATTTCTGTAAGTCTAGCAGCCATTTACTGCGTATCACTAACAGAAGTCGTTTGCTGTCTGTGGTTTAAGATTATTTGAACCAACAAAAGCAGGAAAAGGATAATCTCATTTTAGATTGCTGTGAAAATTGATATTCATACTTTCCTGTCTATATATGGGGTTTCTGATGCCTCGTTAGACAACCTTCTGAAATGTAAAGGCTTCTGGAAAACTTCCTTTAATTGAAGTATGATATTGCATCTGTTTTCATATTTTACATGCAGACTGACTTCTTGGCCATAGAGATGCGCAAAGGCAAAGTGAGCTTCCTGTGGGATGTGGGGTCTGGTGTTGGACGCGTGGAGTATCCAGATCTGACCATTGATGATGGATTTTGGTACCGGATTGAAGCCTCTAGGCAAGTATATATTTTACTTCCAGTATTTGGTTCCTAAGGAAAAAATGGCTAAAGTTTCTAATGCTTCTAATCCACTGTCCTCAAGTTAGCATATGAAATGTTTGCTGTGTTTGAAATATCAACTTTCTTTAAAAATTATGTCATAAATATGAGAAATTTTTAGTCTGGTTTAACAAAAGCTTTTGAACCTACATCCAATAGTACCAAAAGTATATACACTACAATTACTATTGTAATGTGAATTGTTCTGTGTCAAGAATTTATTTTCATCACATTTTCCCCTCCAGCATCAACAGTCTATGACTGCTTATATTCCCTTTTGTTTATCTATACTCTATCGATTCTCTTGCTCAACTAGTTTCCTTTTAAAATCAGTTACAGATTTTGGAACTCCAATAGGTAACAACTGTTCTTCTCTGCCTGAATTCTAAAGAGGAGGAGCTTTTCTGAATTTCTGGTCTTGATACAGTACTACAAATAAATGGTCTGTTATACACCGGTACCTTGATTCTTCTCAAAGCGCCATTTCCATAGGCAGAATGTCTTTTCAAATTGTAGATATTTAAAGAGGTACAGTTTATGAAAAGTCATGGATGAAATATTCTGGAAAGTTAAACTACACTTTGCAATTTGAGATCAGACATTGAATGTTTTTGAACTTAAGAAGTATAGATATTGTAATATTCAAATTTCACATTTGTTAGTTGAGGCTTATATTTTCCATTCAAATAGCAAACATATGACATATGGTGTAGTAATTATAGCATAAGGATTACATAACTTTGTCCTTCATCTTCTACTTCTGAACAGATCTTAGTAATTTAGATAACATCATCTACATTGCAATTTGATGTGAAGCTGCATCATTAAAGTTAATTTCAGATAGCATTAAACATACAACCAATAATATATGCAGAGAATGAGAGAAGGAAGGAGAAAGAAAGCAAAGCACTCTAATTTTGGTTACATCCATAGATCTCAGAGAAGGAAATGGCATCCAGTTTAAATAATTTAGTGAAATCACAGAAATCAGACATTCAGAGCAGAGAATTAAATAAAATGATTATACCATCTCCGGAAGCTGACTTAATGAAATCCTGTCACTAGGAAAATACAAGCTGGGGTATGCTATGAATTGTTGAAATCGTCACCAGTTCATATTATGCATACTAAACCAGCTTCATGACACAGTAATGCCAGGCTTTCATTTACAAGAAAGCTGTTTCAGCAGAATGCGGAGCCAGGACACGGTATAAAAATTCAGGCATCCTACAAAACACATCGCTTATTAGGCTGGTTGTTTGGGATATATAGGGTGTGCATGCCATTGGTTTTTTGCACAAACTGCTGGGTCAGCTGCACAACTCTGAAGTACAGAGCAGTATTTAGGAGAATTGCATTGCAGGGACATTAGTTGGATTTGTGGGATTAAGATGAAGAGTTTGGGACTGATTTTGTGTTCTTAAGGCCAACTTCATAAATTATGTACCCTGCTGAAGATTCTTCAGTCCATTTGCTAACTGTCCTCTGACTCCCTTAATAAGCTGTTGGAGAGTTTTTCTCATGTTTTCTCTCCAAATGTTTGCGTAGTTCCAGCCACAGATTTTTTCAGCAGCCTGACAGAGCTGCCTGAACAGCAGGAGCAGGGCATGCACTTAGTATGGGGACATAAAATGTAATTTTGGCCTTGCTGAATTTTGCCATTGATTTCAGTGGTGGCAGGCGATGCCATAGAATAATAATTATATGGTAGTAGGTTTAAAAGTTGCCAGCAGTTTTTAATCAAGGATCCCAAAGGGCCTTAAAAAGAAGAGATGTGGTGGCACAGGGGTTGAGAAATTCTCAAGGTCACTCAGAATACTGAATGAAATCTAAATATGAAAAAACTGACTGTTGAGTAATGATCAGAGATGTTCAATTCAGCTAACTTCTTCATCAAAATTTCGAGTGTGTTACAAGTAAATTGATGATTACTGTATCTCTTTTCCAGGGACACCTGTAATTTTCATCAACTTTTTATTTAAAGCATACTAATACTTTGCATTTTGCTTTATATACAGAGGTTATTATGGAAATATTTTAACTTTTTTTTTCATGGAGTTGAGGTGAAATCTGTTTATTCCTAAGGGAATTCCCTATATTTTGATGGTACAGGTATTTAACAAATGTCACTTACAGAGTTACCTGCTTACAAAGGCAAATCTGATTGTCATTAAGAACTGCAATTAAAGTATTGATTAACAAAGGAATATCTGGCGTAGCAGTATGTGACCAAATAATTTAGAGCAGGTTTGCAACACATGAACAACATCTGTTCTGTGAAGCAGTCAAAGGAGGACAGAATACTTCTGTGACTCGCTAGATCAGCGAAACAATGTCATTTGACTTCACCTCATTTAGGAGCAGGACCTGATTAGTTGTGATTTTCATCAAGTGTGATTTAAGTATTACTATTGTTTTGTTAGTGACAGAGTTTAAGCAGCACCCTTTGAGAAAAAAAGGACCCTTTAATCACAAGTTCACTGTAGACACATCCAGCTCAGCTCATCAATAATTAGTAGTCTTAAACTACTGTGGCAAATCTAAGCCGTACTTTCCAATGAAGCTCTATGCTTTCAAGGGCCAGAGGTTTCTACCTCGTATTTTTGTAATATAATGTTGATGACTTGCAAAAGTCATCTCATTTACATCATGCATCTCCTATAGAGCAAACCCTGCATGCATGGCATTACATAAACTTTTCAGGGGATCAGTCCCACAGCGCTGGTACATCTGCTCTAATCCTCCGTTTTGCAGAACTGCTATCACTAGAACAACCTGATGACTTGTCATGCACAGGATAGCAGTGTCTTTTTGCTGTCAAGTTAGCCAAGTTCTTTCTTCAAGCTCAATTGTCCTCCCTAAATAAAAGAGAATTATTTATGGAAGAGACTCCATTGTTAGCACTTCAGCCTATTTGAAGATGAAAGACATCTGTGCTATTTGTGGCATGTTAGACACCATAAAAAGTGTCAGTCTGCTCAGTGAGTTCTGTATTATTGCACTTGGATGTTTTTAAACTGAAATCTTGGTTTCAGCCCAATATAGATTGAAAGTGTCGATGACTTTCTTTCAGAGAGCATCAAAATTAAAGTTTTTTAAAAAGTCTTTAGCAATGGTTAGTCTTTGAACGGTTACTACATTGAGAACTTTTACCCATTAAAAGGCTTCACATCAAGAAACCTTCTAAAAAAAAGAAAAGTAAAAATTTGGAATTTTTGCCGCATAGAAAGCCATCTACTTAGCATTCAGATAATTTTGGAATAGAAGATAAAATATTTTTATTAAAAGGATTTTTTTTTAAAAAAAAAGCCTTTAGAATAATGCAAATGGCTTTAGCCCACTTCTTTAAAATGATTGAACGTCATGTTCACATACCTCAGACGTCACTTATGAGTTTCCCTAAGAAACTGAAGGTCCCATCCATGTGGCTTCCAGAGCTGCCAGATCAAGGTATGGGTGGGTAATGAAAGAACTCCAGTGTTTTATTGCAAATATGCAAATGTCATGTTAAAACCATTGCGATCCCCAACTGCAAAGCAGACAAGGTGGCATAGATCTACAGTCTATTCCCCATTGATTGGAAACCCTCAAAATTTTCATCCCTGCTTCACAGTTCAGGAGAAATATTGTTGTCTGTGGTGAATGTTCCATTGCTAGTTAATGTTGCAAGCTCAGGCATCCATGGCAGGAATTTCCAAATTAACATGACAATGGTCATAGGAAATCCAGCATCCTGTTAAAAAAAAAATGAGATAAAACCCACCAATTTCTGAAGTAATCCATAAATCCACAGTATGTGATCTCCCTCTGCCTTCCTCATCTCCCAGCCACTCCTCCACCACATCACTGAGCGTTAGACTAGATACTTCATCTGCACATGACGGAGTTTGGGTCACACTCCACGCTTACTTCTGCAATTGTATGATGGCCCCATAAGAAATTATGTGTTGGTTATGGTCCATCTGTCCTAAGGAGCAGAAAATATACCGCTGCAGAAACTACTAAAAATTGTCAAATTATTTTGCAGTTGATGTTACCATCAATATTTGATATGATTCATAGAGGAAAATGAGGTAACATCCCTAAACTTAATGGTATTTGTGCCTGTTTGATAGGTAACCAGAGAGCTCCACTGCAGAAAATGCAAAGTCTGTGCATCACAATGAGGGGAATTGAAGTACTTTTTTTCACATGATCATTCATTTCAGACCAAATATAATATAATAAACCTTATGAAATTCAGAAATTTAATTTGGTACCTTGCCTGTATCATTAGTTATGTCGAGAAACAATTACTTAACTTTAATTTCATCACAATAATTTAAAAAATGCAGCTTCTTTGTTTCTGTCAATGAAAGTTCCAATTCATCTGTATAGTGAATTTTGTTTGAAAAGGACACTGAGGTGAGAAAAAAAAAAACAGTTCTGTGATCATATCTTTAACTTAGGGAAGCATAAGGGTCTGTTCCTTTGTATCAAAATGAAGAATAATTAAATCAGTAATACATGCCTATATTAAAAGATTCCATCTAAAATAGATTTTTCCGATGTTTGATTTGACTGCTGACTCTGTATGGTTGAATTATTTTGTTAAAATCTCTAGGACTGGGAGAAATGGCACAATATCGGTGCGAGCTCTGGATGGTCCGAAAGCCAGCATTGTGCCAGTGACATTCAGTGCTGTCTCTCCTCCTGGGTACACCATTCTGGATGTAGACGCTAATGCCATGCTGTTTGTTGGTGGTTTAACTGAAAAAATAAAGGTAACATCTTGTCTGGTGCTAGTGTATTAACTGGCTGTTTATGTAGACAATTTTCATTATTGCTTATGGTGGGAACAGTAAACTTTAATATGGTGGTATCACTGTAGTAGGTGGTTTAGTAGCAAATAGGATGCCTGCACTCTGGAAAGATGATTGGGATTTGCCCGGACACGTAGGCACATGGACTTGAAGTTTCCCTGCCCGTGCTGTTAACTTCTAGTAAGAAGCCTGGAGACTGGCTCTACAGATGCAGCAGCATTTAGCCTGAACACCTAATTCCTGCTGGGTAGCTGGATGCTTTACGCTGGACATAGCTGCTGCCCCAAGAGGCTTTCAGTATCATAGTGACAGGAACTCACTTCTATTTCCATACTGGTCTCATTTCCATTTCCTGGTCTCATAACAATGTATATAACAATATATATTCCTTTGCATTCAGGGCTTTCTTCATTGTCATGCGTCCGCAGTACCTTCTTCCTTTATAGCCTACTTTTGGCATTTCTGCTTTTATTTTCTTCATTTTTGTTCCTATTTTCCCCCCTGTGCTTACCCATCTTTTTGACTACTGCCTGCATCAGATCCCTGACCTATTTTCTCGTATTTTGCCTATTCATTATCTAGTGACTGCTTCTACATTGCTTAAATTAATGAGAACAAATAGATTTATGCCAAATGGAACAGATGGAAGTCTTTCAGTAAAAAATGTTCTCTAATAAGTACTAATTAGCCTTCTATTTTCCATTATAAAGCAACTTAAATGAACTATTTTGTTCCTGATCAACATTTTGATTTTTAAAATATTAGCGTTACAAAAAAAACTTATTTAGCATTAGAAAACCCCTAATGTGTAGATTTTCCTGAACAGTGTACTCAAAGAACTTATTTTTCTTTTGACACTAAAATTTGTGTATGTCCTCAAGCATTGAAATAGCACAATATTAATAGCGGAATGATCCAACTTTATAGTTTTCAGAAAGTTCAACTTTCTAGATGGTTCTGATTTGGAAACATATGGATAGACGTATTCGTTTCTTACAGAGAATAGTGTGGGTGCACATTTCAAGACAGACAAAAAATCAGAAGATATGGGAGGACTAGACAATGTAGCTTCCACTTGCTTGAAATCAGTGTCTTCAAGTCTAGCTTTAGCTTCAAAGATAGCCAGATGTTTTGGAGCACAGTCAGGTCACTTCATTTTAGAACCTAGTTATGGCTTCTGCATACAAAAACAACAAAAAAAAAGCAGTTCTGAGCAGACTTGCATAACTACCAGCTAACTTAAATGAGGTATTTCTGACTTTGGCAAGCATTCACAGCAGCAGGAAAAAATTTTATGAGATATTGGACTAGGAAATTGCTAGCCCGTATTAGTAGAACTTGGATCTGCTCTCTGTTTTATGTGAAATGGACCCACAAAAAATCACAAACATTTTAAAGTTCTGAAGGTGCAGATGCAGTCAATCTTGATTATTTTTTTTGTTGAACTTCAAGAATATAAATAACTGCCTTGTGTTTTCTTTTATGTAATTTGATTTCTTATGAGAAATGGACAAGGAAGCCAATTGAAGAACTTCTTGGATAATTACATATTAGAGAAAAAAGCCTACCCGCCACTTGTTTTGTTTTCTGCTTACAGCCTTAAACAGAGGTTCTGATTTACTCTCTACCTTCCTGCTTTTTGTCCAGAGACAACTAAAGGTGTTTGCTTGCTTTGGTTAGCCCTAAACAAGAGCCCTCGAAACATGCATAATGAATCATCAGTTGCTAAAAGTGTCTGTGTAACTGCAGTGATTAGTGACCCTTACAAAACCAGAATGGTCTTGCTGGCTTTTTGTACTCTGTCCCTTTGATCTGCTTTTTCAAAAGGAGTGGAAATAACATAGGGAGAGGTGCTTTATCTCCCACACCTAATTTACTTCTCATCTTTCTTTCATTCTTGGATTTTTGCTATGTTGGATGAATTTTAATTTCTACTGTTATTTTCACCGGTAACGAGTTTAATTGCATTGGCGTTATGTCCTGTTTTTAACTTGCCATAATAACTCAGTGGAATAAACACTCAGCTGAATCAGGACATTCAGTGCTTGCAGTGCTGTGTAGCTACAACGACCAAAGGCACAAACACATCCCTCCATAGCAGCCCTGGGGCATCTGTGTGTCTGCCCACCTCACCAAAATGCTAAAATCTCAGAGTCTGAATGCAGGCTCAGGAGAACAGACTGACTCAGGTAACAATCGTAAGTGCCAAAATTATGATTGAATTAATAATTTCGTGATTACACACTTAGAAAAGCACTCAAGAGTCTCATTTATACAAATATTTAAATTTTGTTGTATCAGTTGAGACCCTAGAAAATGCATGGTTGGGTGGTTTTCGTCTTGTTCTCTTGGGGTGATCCCCTGAAGGAGTCATGAAACTTCAACCTCAAATGCCAGCCTAAACCCAAACCTTATTTTAATTTCATTCTAGATTTCACTTTTGAATTACTAGAAATGGAGCAAGTACTGAAACATAATAACACTAGTTATATTTGCAGAGCTCTAGAACATCTAACCTCCCAGATTGGAGATTACACCTGAATTCTACTTAAAAAAAAATATTCTTTATATTTACATTAAGAATCCAGAGAATCTAAGATTAATTGAAAAATCCAACAACAATTGTTCTGTACCACAGCACAGTCTTGTGCCTAAGCCTAATTTCCTCAGCAAAGTGGTCACATTAGACTAATAATGTATTACTTGATGCCACCTCTAGGTTTAAGTGTTATAAATATTTTATTCTTAAATAAGGAGCTCTTACTATTACAGTTCAATGGTAGAAAAAGTGAAGTAAATGAGTAAAGATATGTACTGTTTGAGTAACCAGGTCCCAAAGCTCATATCTCTCACTCTAATAAAAGATGTCACCACTCCTAACAAAGATCATTTCACTTAAATTGCACTGTCATAGGGAAAATTGGTTTGAATTTTAAAACATTTAATATATCTACTGCTTTTACTTACTCTTTTACTTGATTTTACTTTATTAGTAGTATGATTTAGTTGAGGTATTTATTTAATATTTAAATACTAACAGTATTTGAATAATATTTAGTAAAGAAGATTTACTTAACAATGAAGCTTCATGAAGTGTGTATTTAGGGAAAAGTTAGAGATTTAGCAGAAACTCTGGATGGAAAAGAGTTCAAAGACTCTTCATGTTTCAGGATAAACAAAAGGACCTGGAAGACAGTAAAATTTAAATTTGAACCCTTTCCTGAATGTTTTTTATTTCCATTAGTTAGACACAATGAGGCAGAGCTGAGTAGTGAGCACAGTTCAGCCCATGAAACAGTTGTAATATCAAGTATGAGGTGTGATGCAGAAAAGGAATTGTGGATGCTGTAAAAGTGTGATGCCAGAACAGCCATTTTCAACCTCAGTAAGACTTCTGATATTTTTTCTGATAGTTTTCCATCTTAGTCAGGAAAACTGTTTTTCCTTTCCTTTCCTTTCCTTTCCTTTCCTTTCCTTTCCTTTCCTTTCTTTTCCTTTCCTTTCCTTTCCTTTCCTTTCCTTTCCTTTCCTTTCCTTTCCTTTCCTTTCCTTTCCTTTCCTTTCCTTTCCTTTCCTTTCCTTTCCTTTCCTTTCCTTTCCTTTCCTTTCCTTTCCTTTCCTTTCCTTTCCTTTCCTTTCCTTTCCTTTCCTTTCCTTTCCTTTCCTTTCCTTTCCTTTCCTTTCCTTCCAAGAAGAGGAGGCTGAGGGGTGACCTCATTAATGTTTACAAATATATCAAGGGTGAGTGTCACGAGGATGGAGCCAGGCTCTTCTCAGTGACAGCCACTGATAGGACACGGGGTAATGGGCTGAAACTGGAACATAAGAGGTTCCGCTTAAACTCGAGAAGAAACTTCTTCTCAGTGAGGGTGACGGAGCCCTGGAACAGGCTGCCCAGAGAGGCTGTGGAGTCTCCTTCTCTGGAGACATTCAAGACCTGCCTGGACACGTTCCTGTGTAGCATAATCTAGGCGTTCCTGCTCTGGCAGGGGGATTGGACTTGATGATCTTTCGAGGTCCCTTCCAATCCCTGACATTCTGTGATTCTATGATTC
Source organism: Trogon surrucura (assembly GCA_020746105.1). Lineage (NCBI taxonomy): Eukaryota > Metazoa > Chordata > Aves > Trogoniformes > Trogonidae > Trogon > Trogon surrucura. The sequence continues at coordinate 61,932,157 of CM036618.1, forward strand.
TATGATTCTTTCTTCTTTCTTCTTCCTTCTTCTCTTTTCCTTTTTTTTCTCCAGATATTGTAGGCTGGGTATGGCTGGTATGTTTGCAATTCAGGGTTTTAAACACCATCGCATTTGCTTTGTTCAGACACAGCCTGTGAATGCAAGGATAAATCATTACTTTTCTGGGTATTTTTGTCGTCATGTGGTTCAGTTGTTAGGCTCACATAATGAAGACCTTAACTGAGACTCTTCAAAACCCATGAGGCTGTTTGGACATCTATTAAGGTCACTGGTATTTTTTTAAAACTTTATCTCAGAAATCTACTTCTTCATAGTGTTGGGTTTTGAAATGCTTTAGATTTCCTGAGATTTTGTACACATCCCTTTTTGCGTGCATGTTTGCAGCTTATTTCAAAATAAAACTAATTTTCAGTTAAAAACATCTGTTGTCTGACTTGAGTAGAAGGTGTGATACTTAGATGTCATGAATTTGTCAGAAGTGACATTAAGTTCATACTTGTTGCTAATTAAAACCTTCCCAATTGCCCTGGGGAATATCACTAGCACATTAAGTATTTTGAGTCATACTTTTCCTTAAATATTTTCAAGTTGCACTTCTCCATATTCTCTTGCAAGATCTTAATATTTGTAATTGCTGTATGGAAAACAGCAGGTGCTTGTCTATCTTGAATAGCTAAGTATATAGATTTTCAACCAGCTCATACTGATGAAGAGAAATTTAAATGGAACTAGGTATTTTTAGAAGGATAATTTTGAGCTGAGTACTCTGTGTACTGTCAAATATTACTATCTTGATCATGATACCATGTTATGATCTAATGAGCATTACCCCATGTGCATGACCCTAGGTTAATGAGTTTCAATAGGATAGGAGTTTTAATAGCTTTTCTATCTGACTTTATTCTGCATCCAAAATTCAGCACGAACTTTACAGATTTAGCCAGTTGAGTTCACAGTTGGTCTTTTAGCTTGGATGATCTGCTCAATTTCCAGGCTTTTGAGCATGAAGTGTGGTAGAAACACTTTGCTTATTGTATTGTGGGTAAGATTCCTCACAGTCCTTTCTACGTAGTCTTAACCAAAAACCAGAAATAGACCTTGACCAAGTGGGAGTGGGCAGCGCTCTGAATAGCCAGGAAAGTCGAGAGTGACGTGAAAGCCTGAGCACCTTCTTGTTCTCCAGGAATCATTATGCCTAGGCCTTCCCCACAGTCTTGAATTTAAATGAGCTTTTCCATTCTGGCTGATACAAAGTTTAGCTCACATTTTTGCTGATTAGGTGTTCTATATGCAGATTAAATACTGCCCTTGGTATTTAAAATAATAAGACACATTTTCTGGTGTCTGTGATTTTTATGCCACTTATGCTTTCAGACATTTTTATACTTTCAGACACATCACTCCAAATTGAATTCTAATGAGGTTTGTATTTTCTGTTGCAGAAGTCGGATGCTGTAAGAGTAACCACATTCACTGGCTGCATGGGTGAAACCTTTCTAGACAGCAAGCCCATTGGACTGTGGAATTTCAGGGATATCGAAGGTGACTGCAAAGGATGTGCCGTCAGGTAGGTAAAGCACTGACCATTCCTCATGCTGCCTTCTGAACACCTCTGTTGTGACGCTATGATCTGTGGTAAGCAGCAGGAATTTCCACAGCAGCCATCAAGTTCCATTAGACAGCTGTGGTTTGTACACAATGCTAAGAGTTGCAGGAAACATGAAGCTAGGTTGCAATTATACCAAGAGGGCAAGCATCCAATCTGTGTTGTAAAGGTGGTCAATGTCTCAGTAGAATTAAGACGATGTAACAGTGCTGTGACGGAAAGACTCCTGTTAACCAGTAGGCAGGATTACTCAAAACATGGGAGGGTGAGATCCACAGTGGGACTGAGTCTGGCTCATGGACAGATGTGCTGCGGGGCAGAGTCAGGTGCCTCAAGGCAGCTTTCACAGCCACCACCATAGTAAACAGAGATCCCCACAAGAAAAAGGTATTTCCATTCTTGAAAGAGAATAGGAAATCCTCTCCCTGACAGTGACCTGTGGTTCCAGGTAGGGTAAATGACCCATCTAGGCAGGACCAGGATTGTAGGCTAGGAACTCTCTTCATGAGTTTTAAAACAACATAAGTTACTTTCTTTGCAGATGTGTCCTTGTCCTTAGAGAACTGTGAACTTCATTCCTCTTTGCCACCAGTCTCAAACACTTTCTAGGGCCATGTCTCTGCTTCAAAAGCTGAGGCACCACCTGATGCTACAGCACAGTCCTAGGAATTGGCATGTAAAGAAGACAAATTCTGGGTCTCTCACATCCCTGTTTATGGCTTTGACAGAGACCCACTTCAAAAAAACAGCACTGTTCTCTTACAGGCTCCTGGATTTTAGTGAATTTGGCTGTATCAGCCTACGGTATAGAGTTCTTGCTTCATTAGACAAAATAACTGTAGACCCAGTCAGGCAAGTTAAGATGAGGCAAGTTTTCAAACTAGCAGCCTATTTTGACAGCCTGCTAGCTGTTTGAAATTGAAGGAGATTCCAGTTGTGAAACATAACAATTTTGGAAATACCAGAGGATTTCCTTGGCTGTGACTTTAGATACTTGACACTTAGGTGAAAATTTAAGGAGCATGGTGATAGATATAGACATTTCAGTTCCGAGCAAGTCCTAATGGAAATGCCTAAACCTTTATGTACATCTCTTCCTAAATTTAATTGTATCATTCATTAATGGTAGTGTAGGACTGTTTGCTTGGAGTGGGAGTGAGTGAGAAAAAAAAAAAAGAATACTTGATTTGAGATTTGTAGAATATTGTATTAAAAGCTCCCTTTTACCTTAACCCATTGTTCCAGTACCAGAAAGAGTCTTGTTCTGAAAAATCTAATTACAAAAATGTAACCATTAAATGTAGCTATGGAAGGTGAGAGGACTACATTCAAGAACCTTGTATGTATGCCAAGATAAATGGGAAACATGTTCCTGGCCAATATTTCATATGTAGGTCTCTTGTTCAAATTCAGTGTTCGTGATTAAGTCAAAAGATTGTTGTCTTACAGCTATCAGATCTGCGTGACAGAAATGGACAAAGAGTCTATAAAAAATCATATCAAAAAACCTCAAGGCTTGATCTTTTCAGTTTTGTAATGGCAGCAGTGCCAAGAACTGTGGAGGGACTGATGCTTCTGCTTCTGCTTTGTGGTTAAACAGTGAATCACAGTTTCCAAAGTTTTCAGTCTGGGTCCCTCCAGAAGTTATAAAATCACTAACATTAGGAAAATCAAGACTTATTAAAGGATGGAAGAGCACATAATGCTATTTTACACTGAGGATTGCAAAACGAGCCTTGACAGGCCATGAGGTATATGCAGCATATTCCTCTTGCATTTTCCTCCCAGATGTGCTTTTGTGTTGGGCCTATACAGCTTCACTTGTCAGAACAGAAGTTTGGTATGATATCAAGCCAAGTTCAAGAAGACTCTCAAAAGGTGTCCCCTCACTCCCCTGCCCCCCCTCTTCGTTTTCTTTTAACCTCATACGGCAAAGGAAAATGGTTGCAATTGCCTTCTTTCAGTCCACAGGTGGCAGATGGTGAAGGGACAGTCCAGTTTGATGGTGACAGCTACGCCATGGTGAGCCGCCCAATCCGCTGGAACCCCAATATTTCCACAATCATGTTCAAATTCAGGACCTTCTCATCGAATGCCCTGCTGATGTATCTTGCTACCGATGACTTGGTAAGAACAACCAGCTCACCTCCACGCTCCTTACAGCTTTATGCCATCTTTGCAGTGTCATATTATGAAAACAAATAGTAATTTAATGTATCACTGTCCTGGTATGATGTTGCCTGCTATGCTGCTTCACTGCTGTCCAAGAGAAGAAAATGTTATAGAGTGGAAGTTGACTACCTGGTGTTTACAGACTAGGGACCATTATGTTAGACTGAGGGGAATTTCAGCTTTTCTAAAATTATTAATTAATTCTCATTTATCTGGAATGGTTGCCTGTACAAAAGTTTACTGTGAGTGGTATTAAAGGGGAACATTAAAGGGCAAAAAAAAAGGAATGTGATTGTGATGATATTTTTACAAGGTGCCTTTTACAGCTAAAAGACAAATTAAAAACATAAAGCTGTTCAAAGTTTTTATTCACACACATAATCAAATGTGTGTGGATAGCAGCGAGAAGTTATTTATAAAGACACCTGACCAGATCCTCACATGAATTAGGATTAACTTAGCTGTAGCATCTCTGATCCAGACTGATCTGCATGCCTGACTGGGAACAGAGTCCTTTCCTTAGCCAGAAATTATCTACAATAGTTCTCACTGAGGTCTTCAAGAGTTGCTGAGCACTCACTGTTTTACAAAAACTGAACTGTATTTGTGTAAATCAGTCTTATTTCAGATCTTTTATTTTGGGAAAAAATATCAGAACTCCTTGAATTATCAGGAGGAGGGTGCTCCTCCTGACTGACTATAGTAAAAATAGCATTTTGTTATGATAATGAAGTGCTTATGTAGTTTTTCTAATTAATTTTTATAATTGAATTTTGGAAGTATAATTAATGTAATTATTTGGGATGATTTCGAGTAATTATTTTTATAACTATTATTATTTTATGTAGTTTTCTAAAAAAAAAAATTATTTACTTGATCTTCTGAAAAACATGGGGAACTGGAAGACAACTGGTCCCTGACACAATTTGTCTCTTAAGCTATTGTCCCACTGTATGAAAACTTTGAAGATGCCTTTTCTAGTGATGCATGGACAGGCATGCATAATCATCTAGAATGCTGAGTTGCAAGTTTAAATCTAGTTGAGACATGTAGAAAATTCACTGGTAGTACAGATGTATACACAAAGCTGGATATTAGTTTCAGGTAATTATAATGTGTATTTCTGTCTTCAAAGAAAATAAAAGTCCAGGCATCCCATCAAAACCCCAGCTAAATGAGCAAAACTCCATCTAAGTTAGCAATCCAAAGGAGAAGCGGAAAAGAGAACTTGCCAGCAGAAGACTTGTGTACGTTATAGTCCTGGACAGTAAATGCCCAAAGTATTGTTCTTAAAAGCTTGAAATAAGTTGTCTGTTGTCACCTAAGAAAAGAAAGTATTTCTCCGATGTTGTATGCCTTTTACCAAAATGAACAAGAATCGTAATTTGGATCTAATCCTTTTCGTTAACAGAAGGATTTCATGAGTGTAGAACTCAGTGGTGGGCGTATAAAAGTCAGCTATGATCTGGGTTCAGGTACGGCTTCAGTTACCAGCAACCAAAATCATAATGATGGCAAATGGAAATCTTTCACCCTGTCAAGGATTCAAAAGCAAGGTGAGTTCCTGTGGTGTCAATACCGTGACTTTCGCAGTTACCTGTGCAGCACAGCTAACCATCTAATTGTGAGGAAGATGTTGTGCAAAATTGTTGCAATTACGAAGTTCTAGTGATTTAGCAACTTCTTTTGCTTAGATTACAGGTGTGCTGAGTTCCATGTGGGTGATTGTAGGTAGCTTAATTTTCAGGCCTAATTCTGCTTTACAGTTGCATAAATTACATTCTAAAATGCTTCCGAGTGGGGAAGAAAGAAGCTTTTTCATCAGTTTTCTGATGTTGTTCAAAATCTTAGAACAACTTGTGTGACTTTTGTTAGGACAGCAATAGCTTTAATCCCGTACAGTCCTCATGCTCAGCATATCCCAAAGCTCTACAAAGAGCAGTTTCTATAGTGGAAGCTTGTCTACTGTAGACAAACTACCACTATGGAAACTGCTTTTTGTGGTTTGTATACAGTCAGTAGACAAACTCAGTAGAACTCAAAACTTTATATTCACTAATGTTATGCAGCATGCCATAAAAGCTAATCTAAATCTGCATGCAAACAACTGGGAACCTCTTCAGAAGTGCTACTGATTCTGTAACCTGTTACTGGAGCAAAATGGAAAGTGCTGGCATTTGATAAGATCACAAAGAACGCTGGCTATCATGCTGGCAAAACCTTTTTGTTTGTTTGTTTTCAGTCTAGTTACAGGACTGGTAGAATCTTACCCGAGCCAAATTAAATTTTATTTATGGCATCTGTGATATCTCTGTGCCTTTGTATCGTGAAGTCTTACTGCATTCTGAACCTTCAGGGTCTCCCTGGGCCCCTGAACACACACACACACACACACACACTTCCTTCTCTGCTCCCTGTGGTGCCAGCCCTCTGTCTGACCTTCGCATCTCAAACCCAGACCCACTCTCTTGTCGTTTGGCTGAAGTAGACTTGGGAGCTGGGACCCGGGCCAAAATGACTCAGAGCTCTTACTTGTAGATTTGCTGCACCTCTACAGGAGGAGCGCTTTGTTGCTAACCAGTTATCTTAATTCGTACTTAACTCGGGAGGTGTGAAGGTAAAATACAGTGTCACATAATTGTAGTTTATTAATACCATTCAAACATACCGTGTTTACAAAAATGATCCAGGTGTAGAAATGAAAGGAAAATTAATCTGTTTACAGTAAGGTACAGCAGGAAAGTTTATTCCCCATTCAATTCTCTTTCAGTCCTGAAAATAGTAACTTGCACATTCCTTCTCTCTTTTAAGAGATTTATTTAGCTGACTGCTGCTGCAAAAGACTCTCCTGTGGGGAGAGCTTCTATCAGAGAAGACTCTTCCTCCCATTGCTCCTTCCTCTCTGTGGTTTATCCGTTGCCTTTTCTCTTTGAAGTCTCCTAAGAGGTTGACAGGCTTTTCATCTCCAAACTCGCTCTATTCCATCTTTAACCAGACTCAGGCTGGTCACATTTCTGCTTCCAGTGTCAAGGTGTGTGGTGGTACCCTGCACAGGAAGAAGCCTTTTTCTGTGGCTGGTTTTGGAAGTCGGGAGAAGACCAGCTGATGAGATACCAGATATGATGCAGGAGGTTTAGACAAAAGAAAATGAAACAGTAAAACCCATTCGCAGCCATTGCTGGAAGCAAATGACAGCAAAATGCAGAAAGAGAATTAGAGAAGTGAAAGCTCAGTTAGAACTTAATTTGGCCATCTCTGTAAAGGATAACAAAAAGTGCTTTTATAAATACATCAATAACAAAAGGAGGGTCAGGGGAAATCTCCATTCCTTGTTAGATGGGGGGGAACATAGTAACAGAAGATAAGGAAAAGGCTGAGGTACTTGATACCTTTTTTGCCTCAGTCTTTAACAAGAAGACTAGCTGTCCTCAGGGCAACTGGGCTTCTGAGTTGGTAGACAGGGATGGAGAACAGAATGCTCCTCCTGTAATCCAGGAGGAAGTAGTTAGTGACCTGCTGTGCCAGTTAGATCCCAACAAGTCCATGGGTCCAGATGGGAGTCATCCTAGGGTGCTGAGGGAGCTGGTGGAAGAACTGGCTAAGCCATTCTCCATCATTTATCATCAATCGTGGCTAACTGGGGAGATCCCGGATGACTGGAGGTTGGCCAACGTGATGCCCATCTATAAGAAGGGCCAGAAGGAGGATCCGTGGAACCATAGGCCTATCAGCCTGACCTCGGTGCCTGGCAAGGTTATAGAGCAAATCATCCCGAGTGCTATCAAGCGGCATGTAGAGGACAACCAGAGGATCAGGCCCAGCCAAAATGGGTTTAGGAAAGGAAGGTCCTGCCTCACCAATCTCATCTCCTATGACTGGGTGACCCGTGTAGTGGAGGAGAGGAAGGCTGTGGATGTGGTCTGCCTCGGTTTCAGCAAAGCCTTTGACACAGTCTCCCACAGTATCCTCCTGGAAAAGCTGGCAGCCCATGGCTTGGAGAGGTGCACCCTTTGCTGGGTAAAAAAATGGCTGGATGACCAGGCCCAGAGAGGGGTGGTGAATGGTGCTGCAACCGGTTGGCATCCGGTGACCAGTGATGTCCCCCAGGGATCAGTACTGGGCCCAGTCCTGTTCAACATCTTTATTGTCGACCTGGTTGAGGAGATTGAGTCTACCCTTAGTAAGTTTGCAGATGACACCAAGTTTTGGGGTGAGTGTTGATCTGCCAGAGGGTAGCAAGGCACTGCAGAGGGATCTGGAGAGGCTGGGTCGATGGGCTGAGGCCAACGGTGTGAAGTTCAATAAGACCAACTGCAGGCTCCTACACTTTGACCACAATAACCCCCTGCAGCGCTACCAACTGGGGCAGGAGTGGCTGGAGAGCAGCCCAGCAGAGAGGGACCTGGGAGTGCTGGCTGACAACCGGTTGAACACGAGCCAGCAGTGTGCCCAGGTGACCCGGAAGGCCAATGGCATCCTGGCCTGTGTCAGGAACAGTGTGGCCAGCAGGAGTAGGGATGTGATTCTGCCCCTGTGCTCAGCACTGGTGAGGCCTCACCTCGAGTGCTGTGTGCAGGTCTGGGCCCCTCATGGCAAGAAAGACCTTGAGGTGCTGGAGCGGGTCCAGAGCAGAGCAACAAGGTTGGGGAAGGGACTAGAGGGAAAGTCCTGTGAGGAGAGGCTGAGGGAGCTGGGGGTGTTTAGCCTGGAGAAGAGGAGACTCAGGGGGTCCTTCTCACTCTCTACAACTGCCTGAAGGGAGGCTGTAGTCAGGTGGGGATCGGGCTCTTCTCCCAGGCAACTTGTGACAGGACGAGAGGGCATGGCCCGAAACTGCATCAGGCGAGGTTTAGGTTGGATCTCAGGAAGCACTTCCTCATGGAGAGGGTGCTCAGGCATTGGGATGCACTGCCCAGGGAAGGGGTGGAGTCACCGTCCCTGGAGGTGTTTAAGGAGAGGCTGGATGTGGCACTTAGTGCAGTGATCTCGGTGTTGCAATGCAGGACTCAGTGATCTCAGAAGTCTTTTCCAGTCTCAGCAATTCTGTGTGTGATTCTGTGTGTGAAATAATGAAAGTAGCAAACTAGATACATATATACAAATCCAATATTGAACCCAACTTCCCCCACTGCCCCTCCCCGATAGCAATCACCACTGATACTGCAGAGCAGGCAGCACTGGGAAAGTCAGGCTCAGTGGCAGAGGGGAGCTGGATACAGGAGCTGGATTCGGGAACTCAGGATTGGGATCAAAGGCAAAAGATCGGACGGAGTCCTACCTGGATGCCGACCATTGCAGAAAAGAAAAAAAAAGCGACCTAAACCCTCGTGATCCTTCGGTTTTATACTGAATATGACATATATGGAATGGAATACTCTTGTTGGTCACTTTTCCTGTCTGTAACTCCCCACAGGTGCAACCTTTTACTTCTTTGTGACCCCTCTTACTTTTCAGCACCCCCAGCGTGGCACACAAGAGCCAGCAGTGGCCTTGGTCACTACAGAAATAAGTATAAGCAAAAGCCCTTCTTCATACCAGTCCCAGGCAGTAACTGTAAACATCAGGTGTTACCACTGTCAGTAGCACACACTGTCTGCAGAAACACTGCTAACTTCAGAAAGTGCAGCCTCTAAGAGATTGAGCTGGGAAGTAAGAATTACTGAACAGAACTGGTTCTGTTTAGCTTAAACCAGGACACACTGTGTCTTCTCTATCTCGCTGAACTTTTATTCCATGTTAATGCGTACATTAAAAGTATACATGGAACAAGCATTTAAATAGAATGATTGTACGTAGTGTATCACTGACTCCAGATTGAGATCAAACGTGACAGCAACTGACGGCTTTGGGTTTGAAAAAGGTTTAAAGTGACAGATTACCTGTCTCTAAGGCACATAACGACAATGCTTAACAAACTTTTACACTAAAACCTCCTGCTCAAATGACAACCTTTGAAATGAAATCACAAATTAAGTGTAAAATGACCTCTTCTATCTTGACTTTGCCCTGAAGTGTTAGCTCCAAATTACACTGACACAAAGAACATACCAAATTGAAGCGAGTTTAAAGAATCTATAAAAATAAAGCATATGGAATTGCTATAGCTTTTCAGGTTGTTATGGAAACAGAAGAAAGTGCAAGTCTCTTTTCCTGCCCATGATTGACAATTTGGAAATCCAGTGTCTTATGGACAGCCAGTATATAACTCAAAATACAACCCTGCTTGCCTCTCCCCTCACCTGCTAACCCTCAAAATATTTCTGTTGGTTTCTTACAATAAGACATCATTGTTCATGTCTGGTATTTTGAAACTAATCTCAAATGTCTTCCAGCAAACATATCAATTATAGACATAGACACCAATGAAGAAGAGACCATAGCAACAACTTCAACAGGCAGCCACTTTGGGCTCAACTTAAAAGGGCATGAGAAAATATATTTTGGAGGATTGCCGACCCTAAGAAATCTAAGGTAACGTGGCTCAAATCAATTTCTTTACCTTTGGTGAGGGGGTGTAAATGCAGTATAATCTTATTCTCTGTATTTATTTCTCAAGTTCACTAGCAGTAAATGAATGGTGAGCTCACCATTCACATCAATGTATGTTCCCTATATTGCCACAGCAGACGAACACCGTATTTGCATATTTTGTGTATTTCAATGTATTTCACTCCTTAGATTAAATTTCTCCAGTACTCAGGACTTAAAGTACTTGTTATATACATATATACGTGTATATAGTTATATATAGTTATATACATATATATATATATAACTATATACAGTACTTGTTATATTTGATATCAGTAGAATGAAATACGGCAACCTCTTCCTTTCAGAGGCCTGATCTGGAATTTCTTACACAAATTCCCAGTATTTATTTTTTAAATAATACACAATATTATTGATGAACTTTAACTTAAGCTTTAATAAACTAAAGAAATGGGTAGCAGGTACCTGCATTTAGTGACTGTATTACATGGTTTTAAATAGACCACAAAACTTGATTATGGTTTAAATGAATATTCAGCAGTTTTGCAGTGACAAGAACAAGAGAATTCTGTGCTACAATGAACAGATGAGCAACACAGAAAAAAGCCCATTAATCTATGTCAGCTTTAGCTACATGGTGTAGTGACAGCCTTGAAGTGGTCTTGTGCACAAGGAACTGTTGTGATTAGTCCACAGACCGTTCTGCAACTAAAAGAATGGATGTATTTGTTCATTTATTAGATTAATAACTGACCTCTGATGTCAAATCACCCAGTAATAAAAAGATCTAAGATCTCTTTTTCTCATGAAATATAACACTATATTATGTAATTGCAAAATCACACCCGTGCATAATAAAATGTCTAGAGCAATTATCTTCCGGCAAATCCTTAGAAAATCAGTTGCTTAGAAAATCAGTCTACTTGAGCCTGTGGTAACCATTTTGCCTACAGCTATGATTCATCAGTCACTGGGGCAAGATGAATGTTGTGGTAAATTAGAATCAAAAATAGTGAAAGGGGGATTAGGGCAAAGCTGAGCTACTGCAAACAATGGATGCTGAGATACCCATGACTTTGTAATTATTAGGTCGTGTCAGTCCTGCCAAGTCCTTTTACATGGTTTGCTTTTACTCACGACGTAGTATAGCAACAAATTTTAAAAGCTCTTTGATACATTCCATTTTAAAGTAGTTGTTTGCAGAGTAACCCTGTTAACTGTTATAGCCTGATAGTGTATATAGAATCTCACCATCTATTATGCGTTATTCGTAAATGATATGTATCCGCTTTAATGTGAAATATTTGAACCTTGCTAATAAGTATCATTTGCTACAATTAATGTAATTTTGATTTTATATTTTTTTCCTTTCTCTCTTCCCCTAGTATGAAAGCAAGGTAAAAATAATCAGATTACTTGCATGACTTGCATGTGTGTAGTAAGTGCAGCTTGAAAGCACAGGCGGCACTGTAGAAGCAGCGCGTGGGCAGTATTTATACCAGCTGTTACGCTAAGACTGTTAATTCAGCGAGTTGCTCCTGCTGCAACAAGCAAAGCTGCTCCCAAGTGCCTAACGCTGTCGTCTTACATGCTGTGCGCACACCTACACAAACAGCTTTTATTTTCTTCACGCAGCTGCTTACTTCAGCTGTGTTTGTTCACCGCACTGGAACGCCTCTGAAGCAAAGCCACGGCAAAGCTACGTTGCTGCGGGGTTTGGTTCTGACCTCCAGGCTGTGAGAGCAACATAGTCCCGGGTCAGACGAGGAGCGCTGCATGCCGAGGCAGCGAAATAGTTACTTACAGAGGAGAGTTTGAAAGTGAGGTGCAGATTGCCCCTTCTGAGTTGAAGGACAGGAGCATGAGGGGAGGGTATAGGGGAAGTGACCTATTTCTGTTTTCAGTTTGCAACTGTTTGTGTCCATGACTTTTGCTTTGATGTGCTCAGGTATGAACTGAGCTTCACTATGTTTTGCAGCTTAATTACTTGTTTGAAATAGAGAAATACAACTTCCCTCCACCACTCCTGATCCTGAGAAAGACTATTTCCTCCCAAGTTCCACTAAAAGTGATCCTACTTTGGCAAAAAATAAAGGCCAAGAATTTATGCAATGAGTGAATTTGGACCTTGTTTTGTGTGTTTTGGAAGGAAACAAGGAGAAAAGGAAGTCTTAAGAAAACATGAAGCAAGTGTTCAGTGTTTGCAAGAATGTGGGTTTCTTGCAGATTGGGAATTATAAGATAACTGCAGCTGCCTGTAATGGGACGGCATGTGGACAGTCTGTAACTGTGGACGGGAAGGGATCAGGAACATGAATCATTTCTGGAAGGCAAAGAAAGGAGACTACGGGCACCGCAGTCAATGATATGGCGAAGCTATTCTGCTGCTGGGAATATGAATCTGTAAAGGAACTAGGGAAGAGATAGGAAATTAAAAAAATCAAAAATGAAAGGTGACCATAACTACATGACTGTAAATAAAGCAGATTATGGGTTATTTTAGTAAACCAGATGCTTGCTTTAACTCGTGTAGAGAATGCTAATTTGCCAGAGAATACACCACGCTTGCTAGGATGGCTACAGTGCAAAGAATGGCTTTCAGTACCAAAACATGCAACTGAATAGTATCTGTGAAAAATGGCTTTATTTTGTAATTAATATTCTTAAAATATTTTCTTTCCTTCCAGGAAGCTGGAGTGTTTGGGGTTTTTTTCTCCCCACAATCTTAACTCATTTATTTTATTTTTTCTTTTATTTCTTTGAGCTGTTCATATTGTAAGATATTCTAGTAAACACTCAGGGGTAATATTGCGATTGAATTAACTCGTGCTTTTTTTCTTTTTGGATTTACTCTCCATGGTATGAATGGCAACTTTTTTCCTGAAGTAACTTTATAAGTCTTTTCTTCTTGCAAGCCTGGCCAGCAGTTATGGTCTCACTCTGGTGTTCCCAAGCCTAGGAAATCGTACTTTTGCATTCAAGCATGCCAGTTTTGGTGTTACTTTCAGGGATTTTCTCATTTCTCGTGTCAACCACCTGATGAGCCATACCATGGAACTTTGCAATTCTATTACAATATTTTCCTGTCTTGGATGAACAGTTAGGTTCTGTAACAAACCCAAGTGTTTTGTTAGCTTGAGAAAGTCAAAGGTATTGATGTCTCATAAGAAAATATACAGCTGTTTTCACAGGAAAGGTACTGGGACTATAAAATACATAGAAAACAAATGTCAGTCCACCTGAATATAAAGAATTCCTGAAGTATAAAAAAAAAACAACCCAAATGACATTTTCAATCTTTGGGAAAGGCTTTATCCAAAATGTATGTGTCTACAGTTCTTCTTTCATTAGGATCTAGCGTGCAGAAAGATGAATGAAACATATGTCTTCCAGCTAAGGTCTTCCCTTATTGTTATGATTTCCTAGCTTACATCTTTCTGCTTTGCCTAAAGAGCAACTATGCAATTATTTCATGCTCAATGCTCACTGCATTTAAACACCGAAGGTGTCAGCACTCCTTTACCAAAAAAAACCAACCAAACCACCAACCCCAAAACAAATAAACTACTAAAGAAAAGAAAGAAAAAGTGTGAAAGAGGAGTGTTGTCAATTGGGGATTAGATGAATCTCCTGTTACACCTTTGAGTGATGCAAGGCAGAGTGCAATATGTGCTGATAGGTGGTAGAAGACAAGATGTATCCACCTGAGTGTGTGTATTTTTTAAAAAAATAGATATCAGGCATCTGTGCATCTGAAAGTGCATGTGTGTATGAGTCTGGCTGACTGTATTCCCCCTAAACTCTATTTTTGAAAACATGTTGTACTTACAATATTTTTTAGGCCTGAAGTGAACTTAGAGAAATATACAGGTTGCCTGAAAGAGATTGAAATTTCAAGGACACCATATAATATCTTGAGTAGTCCTGATTTTGTTGGCCTGACGAAAGGATGCACACTAGAGGTTAGTCTCAGTTCGGTATATTTTGGTCTTAATGTGTATAAATGTTTTCTGGTTTCTGATTCTATGGCATAACATATTAATTGTATAATGCATGTTCAGACACACATAGGGATCTCACCTGAAAATCAGAACAGTCGTATTTAAGAGTAAGAAAGATGAATGAGTCTGATCAACAAGTAAACCAGTTTTCCATATTCTAACTTTTTGGACAGTATCCCTGGCTGATTGTGATATCTCTATCCCTAAAGGGTAGGATTTTCTGAAATGCTTAACAAAGGTTTAGCTCTATTTCAGCTGACTAAAATAGGAATTATTGACGTTAATGAGGATAGAATCGAGCACTGACAATATTGCAAAAAACTTTAAAAGTTTTGATATAGAGAAAATCCAAAGAGTTAAACCATTTTTAAAAAAAATGTTATTATAAAGTCATTCAGTACAGAAAACCTGAGGTACTTTGAAACCTGCAGTATATTTGGTGGTGACTGAAATAAAGTCACCTTTAGTATAGGGACTGTAGAGCACTTAATCTTAAAAGCTACCACTGTGCTGTAAGGCACATTTCTTATTGATCACTAAGAATGTGCAAAATTGGCGTCGTTACTTTAAATGCAACTCAAGTCTATTTTTATTTGTTGCTGCTTGTAATTAACAGGCTTTTGGTGCATATAAAAATCAAGGAATCTCATGCTAAGTTTGGGAGAGACTGTAGTAATTTTCCAGAGAAAAGAAATGCCTTAGTATATAAAAAACTATTTCTGGTAACATTTGTCTCCCAATAAAAAGTTTGTATTGCTTTCCTGGAGATTAATACTATTTGAGATAGTTTTGCAAGCAGATGTGTGGTCTAGAGTTCCATATCAGATACCACTATAGTAAATCCAAATGATCTGTTTACCTAATGGTCTCCAAACAATTTTCTACAAAACATTAAAAATTTCCTTTGATCAGTGACTGGAACTCAGCCAGGCCAAAATAAAGATGAGGACCCTCTTTTATTGTGTTTATCACTTGTACCTCTGGCCTTTATCAGAGCAAAAAGAACACAACAATAAGACTCTCAGACAGGACATTAGACTAGATGGATCTGTCATGAGATGGCCATTTTTAAGTTTTCAAGTTTGTGATAAAGCTAAACTGTAAACAACCAGTTTGCTCAAATGCTTTTAAGTCTTGCAAATTTGGTTTCAGCAAACATTTTCTACAGAAACTCATATTTGTTTTCATTTATTGTAGATTCTTTCCTGAATAGGAAAAATGGTAGTTGTGTTCATTTTTTCTCTGGCAATGAATCTTAGAAAGTGCTTTGTTTTTCACATTATTTTGTAACACTTGAAGTTTCAGAGTATGAAATCTAATGAATTCCCCAACTATTTTGTTGGGGAATTAAATGAAGTACTCTGACTGTAAAAAAAAAAAAAAAAAAAAAAAAAAAAAAAAAAAGATAGGTAGTATAATTTAAAAAAGTGAAGGAAAAGCAAAACATATAGGCTAGATATACACTCAATTATTGAAAAGCCCACAGTTTCTACAGAAAGGTGAACATCAGCAGCAACAATTTTATCTGGCATAGTCTTATTATCTCTAGATCTGAAAACAGTTCTACTGTATTGAAGAACTGGTGAGCTACTATAGTCACAGTTTCTACAGACTGGTGTTCCACAGCTGGAAGAATACACAAATTGGCTGTGATTACAGAAAATCTTCAGGAGTCTGCACTGATTTATTGTCTGATGACATATTCTACTCTTTAAATCGTGCTAATGACTACCAATGTCCAAAGAGTTGGGGCATGGGGAGTGAGTGCTAGTTTTATGAACCCAAGGCATCAATAAAGCAGTGGTGTTCAGTGAGGCAATAATGATGAAGCAATAGTGACTGATTGAAAATTATTTTCTGGGCACATTTGACAAATAATAAAATCTGGCTTATGTTCTTAGGGACTGTATTATTTTAAAAGCAAAATTCCACTGTATTAACTCAGTGAGAAACATTCATATAACACCTGTGAGCAGTTATTTTTAATCCAAGAGGATATACCAAAATAAGACTGGAACTTTCCCTTCCTGTAACACAGGACTCCAGAAATACTCTAATGATGCCAGATGTAAACAGGTAAATTAGTGTTTGCACAACACTTTGAGAAGTAAATTGCTTGGTGTTTACTATTATTTTCCATCTCTTCACACTAGTTATATTTACGTGGCTTATTATTTTAGTTAAGAAGTCTTTCTGCGTGTTCATACTCTTGCTTGTAGTCCTAAATCATTTTCTTATCCTCTTCTTCCTACAGAACATTTATACTGTTAGCTTCCCCAAGCCAGGTTTTGTGGAACTGCCGCCTGTCTCCTTCGACATAGGCACCGAAATCAACCTCTCCTTCAGCACCAAGAACGAGTCTGGGATCATCTTGTTTGGCACAAGTGGCACAGTTGTCCCCCCCAGGAGAAAGCGTGGGTACCCTGGAAGGAAGGCTGCCTCTCTGAGGAGAAAGCGTAGACAGACAGGACAGGTAGGACAAACCTAGCAAAGTCTGAATAAACCCCACTATTTTACTGAACTTCTTGCACCTGGTTTGTTTCAAGACACTGTCAGATGTTTATAACTGAAGTTAAAGCTCAGTGCTTGGGAAGAAGCTATATCTAATGTTATCCTTTATCTGATGGAGAATCCGATAGATGCTTACGTTTTGGGGTTTTTTTTTGCATTGGAGCAGCTATTTCTCTTAAAGATTTACAGTAAGGCAGGAGTTAGCAGGACTCTTTGACAGAACTTTAAACTAGATATGAAGGGGGAAGGAGAGAAAACTGAGTCTATTAGGAATAAGCCCAAGGGAGGCATGCCAGGGCTCATAGGGTGGTGGACTAGCAATGACTCTCGCTCTGCCATTTCATTTGAAACAAGAGATAGGCATTGAGAAATCATGGAAACACATGAGAAGTCTCTGGTAGGAAATGCAGCCCTCACTCACAAAAAGGTTTTAGGATCATTAGCTCATCTGAAGTGCATCTATACCAATGCACGCAGTATGAGCAACAAACAGGGGGAGCTTGAAGCCATGATGCTAGAGGAAAACTCTGACATAGTGGCTATCACAGAAATGTGGTGGGATGCCTCACACGACTGGAGTGCCACAGTCAGTGGCTACAAGCTCTTCAGGAGGGACAGACAGGGAAGGAAAGTCGATGGGGTGACCCTGTATGTTAGAGAATGTTATGAGAGCTCAGAAATCAAATTTAGCAATGATGGGTTTGAGAGTGTTTGGGTTAGGTTAAGGGCCAATAAAGCTAATATTGCAGTGAGAGCCTGCTATAGACCTCCCAATCAGAGCGGTGAGGTGGATGAAGCTTTGTGTAAGCAGTTGGGAGAAATCTCGCAGTTGCTTGCCATTGTTCTTGTGGGGGACTTTAACATCCCAGGTATCTGCTGGAAATACAGCACAGCAGAGAAGGAACAATCCAGGAGGTTTCTGGAGTGTGTGGAGGATAACTTCCTCACACAGCTGGTAAGTGAGCCAACCAGGGAAGGTGCCCTGCTGGACCTCCTGTTTGCGAACAGAGAAGGTCTTGTGAAGGATGTGGCAGTTGGAGGCTGACTAGAAAACAGTGACCACAAAATTATTAAGTTCTCTATCTTAGAGATAGAATGTTAAGGGTTGGAAGGGACCTCGAGATGTTAGGAGGGAGGACAGCAAAATTACCCCTTGAGACTTCCGAAGGGTGGACTTTGATTTATTTGGGAGCTTACTTGATAGAATCCCTTGGGAGTCAGTTCTTAAGGGTGTAGGAGTCCATAAAGGCTGGGCACCCATTAAGGAGGAAATCTTAAAGGCACAGGAGCAGTTCCTTGTTTGGGATTACTGCTGTGGGATATAAATAGAATCATAGAACTTAAGAGTGCTCCAGCCTCTCCTTCTCGCCCATAAAATATGAATCTGCAGTATAAATCCTTTCTGAAGAAAAAGATAGAGTCAGTCTTCTCAGAGTAAGTACCTACAGAGTCCAAGTGACTAATGGATAAAAGTTTGATTGCTATGAGAAATTATTCAAATCTTGATTAATTAAATACCTCACAGACAGACATACTAAAAATGAGAAAAAGAGAATATTTTGACACTTTATTTGTTTAGGACTTCTGGCATTTGATATTTCATCATTCTCTTTCCTGCCTGCTTTAGAAGCGAGCTCTTGGTGACCTGGCAGAACGCTCTCCAGGGACAGCACATTATAATGGCTCACCTACATGACATTAACTTTGGGTAGCAGCTTCTTTATCGTTTCCCAGCTCTCCGGGTCACAGAAGTGAGCCTGACACTCATTGCTATAGTAACTGGAGGTTAGATCCTGAAAACCGCTACAACAAGATATTGGTTGCTAGAGTAACTACTAGCGTGATTTGCCAGCCATCCAAACACTGAACTCACACTGAGATCAACGCTATTCAGGGCTTGATGGGTTTAATACCAGGCCTTGTAGTAGCAAATATCAGAAGAATTGTAGGTTAGAAGCCTCCCTCTTTTCCTGCAAATAAGTATTCACAGAGTTAAATCTTTTGATGAGGCTTTCCAGCATGACCTCATTTTACCCATTCCTCATTAAAAAAATAAAAGAGAATCTGAATGTAGCAGCAGAACTGAAACTACAGCATCTTGTCTAAGTGAGCAAATTGAAAAACAGTATTAAGAAAATAAAATGCACACACTAGCGTGAAACTAAATGAAATAATTTCTTTGCAAATATAATTTCCTTGCAGGCCTACTACGCAGTGTTCCTGAACAGAGGTCGACTAGAGGTGCACATCTCCACTGGGGTACGGGATCCTCACAGAATCACCATCAGACCAGAAGCTGGCGAGTTTCACGATGGCAGAGCACACTCCATCCGGATAGAACGAGCTAAAGGGTAACAAGAAGTGTTACAGGCCATGCAGCACAGCCAGTTTAACAAAGCAAATCCACCGATGTCTTTAACAATCCATGTAAATGCTTCTGCTGAGGCAAAGAATTTAGTGTAATTTCATCCTTACCAAAAATTTGTAGAAGTTAGTTTCTGACAGTGCTTACTTTTTCTGGAGAACTGTGTTTACATGCTTTCCTAAGCTACCAGCCTGCTTCTCCAGAGACCTGCATTTGTCTGTATTGGCATCTTTAACATTCTGGTTCTTCGCATATGCGTTTTATTAAGCAAGTCTGTGGGTGAGAAATACTGCTGTGGTGCAGTAAATCACCTTTTCAGGACATGTAGAAAAAGACGGTTTTCAAAGTATATGAACAGCAATAGCACAGTAGCCTGTAGCCTTTTTGAGATGCCATGTGCTGGTGTATATACATGGGGTTATGGTGATGCCCAGCTAAGATGGTAAAACAATGAAGACACACAGTCCCAGGTAAACAGGATTCCTTTTGCTGGAAAGCCATTGCAGACCTTCTCATACTATGTTGTTTTAAGCAGTTTCACTTAAGTTCCTTTGCCCTTTCTGATGTAAAAAAATCTAATTGCTCTTCACCATTCAGGAAGTGATTAGGAATAGCACTACTGTAGTGTGTAGGACTCAGGCAGTCAGTATTATTTATGGCCTGGAATAGCCCTTGTTCTAAGTAGGGTTTGCTGTGGACATTTGGAGATACAAGTGTGTGCATATTGTACAGACATTCAGTGGATTTGTGCACTATGCACAGTGTTGTTCTGTTTTGTTTAAAACAAACATCAGAACGCAGATGTGACATCCAGCATGTAATAAAATGCACTTATTCAAGCATGCTGAGCACTAGACTTCACCCTCTTACCTCCACAACACTGCAGCCTTCTTGAGCAAGTCCCTAGGTGCCATTCAGTCTTCTCTATAATTTGCCTTGTTTTGTCCTCTTCTAGTACAATTTTCTGACTGAATTTCTGTTGTATCATTAAAAAATATATTGCCTTCAGACAATCTCTCTCCCCAGCTTCGATGGCTAGTTCAAGGTTAAACTGTAAATTCTTCGGGAAAAATATTTTTTTGGAAATGTATGACTGTGTTTTGCAAAAGATTTTGTGTCACTGTGACAGCACACAAATATACAGATTATAATAAGAAGCTCTAAACAACAAAGAAAGTTGTTATTCAGTACTATAGCAAGTACAGCACCTTGGCCTGTGAGCCTACATCAAGACATAGTTGCTGTACAAAGCCATTCAGTGATGACGCTGGTTCTGATGAAATTTCTGTTTTCAAAGTAGCTCTGTTACAAGACAAATTGACCTCTGCAGTTTCTATATCCTGAAATGGATGGAAAAAAGCTGTAAATTAAGATTAACCCCTTCTCTGCTCATCATGAACTCAAGCTTTATTTGATTAAATACAAAGAACACCCTTTGAAAACTCTTCAGAGAGATGGGTGAGGCACTGGAACAGGTTGCCCAGGGAGGCTGTGGATGCTCCATCCCTGGAGGTGTTCAAGGCCAGGCTGGATGGAGCCTTGAGCAACCTGATCTAGTGGGAGGTGTCCCTGCCATGGCAGAGGAGTTGGAACTAGATGATCCTTGAGATCTCATCCAACCTAAATCATTCTATGATTCTATGATTGTCCATATAATTATGAAGTGTTTGCTTTCTCTTCCAAGTTGATTATAGGATACTGTTGAAGACTAATGCACATCATTTTACGGTTCTGCCTGTGGCCAAAATGTTTACTATGGTGATGGCTAAAGACGAGAGGAAATACTGCATGCTGATGAAAACATTGTCAAGTCTTGACAGTCTGAGTTCCTTTGAAGGCAATGCAGAAAACTGTCCTCTCTGGGACATTTCACAGAACCTAAATTAGTCTATTGCTCCTAACTGCCACCAGAGAAGTCTCTCTCTTTCTCTTCCTACTGCTGAAGGGTCTGGGGGAAATCCTGGAGACTGTCCCACAAGATGAGTCTTCTAATACCTGCTTCCTCCAATCTTTTGAAAAATGAGTCATTTTCTTATGCTATGGTTTTCTAGACCAAATTAATCCATCCAGAACTATGTGGAAACAGGACAAGTTGCATGTAGTACAACAATTACCTAATTCAGATGCTTAAATCACTATACAGCTATATGTAGGACTTGTGTAAATTATAAATCCAAGCATTTTCCATCTGGAAACAGCCTCTTTTCAATAAACATTTTCAATATTCAATTGCTAACATTTGTAAATATTATGAAGGAAGAAAATTGGAGTTGAATACAGTTTCGGGGTAGAAAAAAAGTGGGATTATTTGGCAGAAACTGATTGTTTCTGATGCCATAAGGATGCTCAGTAATTCTGAAATATCAAGGTGCTTACCCAGCTTGGGTTTAAATAACTAATTGTAGTCAAAGAGACTTGAATATTTAGGTCCTGATGTTTAGCATGACTGTAGCATATTTGAAATAAAAAACTGTGCTTCATAACTCATATCAGAGTTTACCCAGAAACACTACAGCTTTTTTGGTGGTCCTGATTATCTCCCGGGTAATTTCTGTTAAATATGGTCTAACATAAAGAAATTATGCCAACTGGCATTCTACATTCACCTTCACAAATACTGAAAATCTCATCCATCCTTTGCAACTCAGCACACCTTGAGCTTGATCTGTTAAGAAGCTGGAAATTTTCTGTGTTTCATCAATGGTAAATTGCTGTAATGACAGCAGTTAATTGTTTTACACTTGTTGCTATACCTTGTTATATATGTTACCCATCAAAATAATCTACTGTATCTCAATTCCACAGCCCTTCATTAATGCTGTTTTCTCCGTATACACAATATATAGCTTGACAAACTGTTTTTCCACTTTCTGTCCCCTTTACTATGTTTCCTTGTAAATGTGATACAAACCCTCAACATTTGCATCTCTGTAGCTTTGGCAGGAAAGAATATTCAGATTTTCTCTCACATTTGGGTTATTGCTTTTACCACAGTAATACCCTTCACCGTATTTACCCCTTTCGTCTTTCATCTTTTCTTCCATTCCTTGCCTTGGCTTGGCTTGGTCGGCCAGTGGTGATGTGCTTCAGAGGCTTCTGTTCAACTCGAACAGTATATTCCATGCGACTGCTATGTCTTTAACTTGTAGCATGTCCCTTGCCCATGCGACTGAATTATAGCATTTTATGGTTAACAATCGGCAATTTTTCTACTCTGCCATTTCTCCCTGAAAGAGACAAACCTATCTTTTTGAAAGTGTACAGTATACGTCTGCAGTTGATTCTGCAATCTGAGTGGTCCATAGCCATGTTTGTCCCCCAGCAAGAAGATAATAACTAGTACAAGCCAGGAAATAGGGAGTCCAAACAAAACGTGACCCCACGCTGGTCCCGTCCTCCTGAGCACTAGATGTTTATATCTCCCATCACAGTGCAGCAAGCTTGGCCCTTACCACCTCAGTGTTGCCATGCTAAAAACCGCTTCTTCCTATTTGACCAGTGATTGATGTGATCGCCTCTCCACAGCACGGCTTTGCCCAGCCTTTCAGAGAACTAGGAAGGAAGCATAGCAGTAGCTGAACCTTCTAGTGGTTAATATGCATTTAATGTGAGCTGCTAATTACATAATTTGGGTGGCTCGGTGTTATAGCTGGTGTAGGAGTAAATGGGGCCTGCAAAGTGGTGATTTCAATATAAGCAATAACCAGAGTAAAATATCCATTTCTTTGCTTTCAAATCTTTTTCCCAGGCTGTTCACTGTTCAAGTAGATGAAGACAAAGGCCAGACTCAGAGGCTGCCAACAGACCAGCCCATTTCTGTTAGGCGACTCTTTGTGGGGGGTACTACTTCTCAGTTTCAGACTGCACCTCTCAGAAACATACCACCTTTTGAGGGCTGTATATGGAATCTCGTCATTAATGCCACGTAAGTCTCACTGATGCTGACAAACGTCCAGTTAATGAGGTCTACCTAACTAACTCAGCTGCCAGAAGAAACTGTGTTCTTGTAAGGAATCATACTGACAGCAAATTGTAGAATATGATCTTTTTTCTTAATATGCTTTTTTTTTATAATAAACACTTCATAGGCTATTAATGAACTGTCTTACAAACAAACCAACACCTGTTGATGTATCCCTAAAAATCAAAGAAATTCAACAGTAACGCTGCAGTAGGACGTGCCTTACTGATAAGTATTTTTGGTGTACTTTACTGCAAGTAATGTTGATCTCCAAGGGTATACAAACTCTGAGAACCACCATGGGAATTAATTTGCTATGCAAAAAGCACATGCTGCAGTATTCTGGAAGGAGGATTTAAGTAAAAAGAAAGGGAACAGTGAATAAGGTAAAACCTCTACAGAAATTTCCCATCCAAATCTTTTGCATAACTGACGTACCTAAATTAGGATCTCATCATCCCACACTCCATCACTGTACCTCAGAGGGAAGGACCTCACAATGTGATTCAGCCTACCTAGGCTGGTGAAGCTTGCCAAGGAGGATGCCCGTCTCTCTGCACTGACTGTGTGAAGGAAAGCCAATAGTGACTGTCACCTCTAATTTAAGTGTCCTGCTTCTGCACCTAAAACAGATGAATCCTGATTCTTGTGTTCTGTGACCTGGAATTACACTGCAGGATAGAGCTCTTTGTGAATGAATGGTAAAAAAAGCAGGAAAACTAACAACAGACATATATTTCTTTGTGTTCTCAGCCCCATGGACTTTGCTCAGCTCGTGTCCTTTGAGAATGCAGATATTGGCCGATGTCCCTCTCTAGAACCAGAGATTAGGCCACCTGAGGATGAAGACAAACCAATCCACACAACAGTCCTGATCCAGCCTGAACCAGATGCTAATGGGGAGAAAGAAAGGCCAAGGATTCCTCCTGCTTCCCCTCCTCCTCCAACACCCTCTCTGCCTTCAGCACTTGTAAGTGTAGATTACTTCACTGTGGTAAAATTTGAAAAGTTTCTTTTTCCAGGCAAAATTGAAAAGCTAACCTTCAGGAATAATGAAGCAATTTGTCATAAAAAGAGTAACAAATCAGTGTGTTATGAAGTAAAGGGAACACCTTGTGGCAGGTCAGTAAAACCTGTGAATAATGGAAAACTGATTTGCTTAGACTATCACAACGGTAATTTAAAAAACAATAGAGCAGTAGAATTCCCTTTGGCTTGCATGCTTAGCCCTAAACCCTTGCATGCCAGAATGTAAGCCAAGCAATATCTGATTGGGGCTGGAAGGGAATTTTTCCTGTGAGAAATCCATGTCATGGTATTTCTTGTGCTGTGACAGGGTAACAGCCATGTCAGTGACAGGGTGAAGAAACAGGTAAACCAGAGGTATCTGTTTGATACACAATTCCTCCACTGCTCTATTGTAACTTTAGTCAGGAGACTTAAAAACTTAAGAACTGAAACCCCATTCACTGCTAAATTGAACTCAACTGTTGTTGCAGTTTTACAATGAAATCTTCTTTCACAAGTTGATGCAACATTTTACCATCCAGAAAAGATACGTCTAGATATCTGAATATTAAGCTTAATGATGTATCTACTGGAAGATATTTTTGGAAGGGAAATCCTTTGCATTTCGTTAGAGCATACCACACAAGTTTATGCAAGATATAGTTCGCTACGTGTGAGATTTCCAAATAGTATGAAAAGACTGTGTGTTTCCCAGTTAGGAGCCTATTGGCACTACCATAATTTACACTACCTCAATAAGACAGTTTTGAGAAGTTAATGAGTGGAATATTTAACTTCCTTTTTTTTTTTTTTTTTGTCAGTAATTTTGACAATTTCTCACAGGTTGGCTTCATAAGATCTTTTAACCATTTGGGGAAAGCGCTCCCAATGCTTCAGGTTTAATCTTCATTCCCATTTCACATCTTCTCATTGACACAACATTACAGATTAATGAGGTTGTTTGTATTGCGTTTTTCTGTGTGACCCAGAGATTAACAGTTAATTGCTTGAAGACCTCCCAAAAAGAAGAAAAAAAAAAAAAGTTGTGGTTTTCAGGGAGCCCATTGGCTGCAAGTCTGTCAGTTAGAGACAAAGGAACCTGCAGTCTCATCGCTGCAGGTATCTTGTTAAGGTCATTTTTATAGATTCATGGACAACTTCACTGGCCAGGTGCATGTGGCACAGCTTTATTTAGAAGGACTTGTCAGGCACTCCTGAAGTCTCTGCAGCACATGCGGCCATCTGTGTGCCTGAAAGTGGGAGCCTGGGGTTCAAGATAGGCAAGACCCATCTTACCTAGTAGCCTGCCCCGAGCCCCAGAGTTGCGTGTATCGGCCCTTTAATGCTCTAGGGCAGCATTTTTGATTAATTCCCACAAGGTGGAGTAGTTGTAACGTGAGGGCTCGATGCATCTTTCTGTTTGCAGGTAAGCAAATTTGCAGTGTGGTAAGGCTACCATAGAAAGATAAGGAACCAGGCAACAATGAGATAAAAATGTTACCCAGTTTAATGCTCACTATTGTGAGACTGCAGTCATATTTAGCCCTCGACCAACATTATAAACAAAATAAAAAAACACAGAAGTGCATGAGAAAGCAAGCACACACTAAGAGTCTAAAGACTGTCTTTTAAACAGCAAAATCCAAAAGAATAGATCTACTCGTTAATACCAGGAGCTAGTCCCATTGTAACTAGGTGAGTTTTGTATATCATGTATCCAGAGCTGTGATAACTTGAAGTGTTCAAAACAAAAATCTAAATAAAATACCATTGCTGCATTTGCTCTCTTGGAAAAAGGGAAACCTTTTTAGTATTCTGAAGATTTGAAAGCATTTTAAATAAGGCAAGCTTTTGGCTAGTTTTTACATTCATCTAAGTAACGTCTCCAAAGTATTTTTCTGAGGAATGTTGCAACAAAATACGTACCTACAGTCCAATAATGAGGGAGCACTCATATGACAATTATACAGAAGCTCAGTGTAGAAGGCACTGTATATTGAAATTATGCAGCAGAAAAAAAAAGTAATTTCCATATAGTAGGTTTGAAGAAGATATCTGTTGTACTTAAGTCATTCTAGGGCCTTTTTTATCTCTATTATCTATCTGCATGTAAAAGCAGAGGGGAGTTTAAGCCCAAACAAATTAAAAAAAAATCTGCCAAACCTCTACTAAAGGCAAGACAAGATATAGAAGTAGGACAGTAGGGAAATACACTGGTCGCCAGTCTGCTGCTGCTTGCTGTGGATGCCAAAATGTTTCTCAACAAGGGGTAACTGCTGCTTCTGCCTCATGTTATTCACTGCTTCTTAGGATTCACTTGGCACTGAAATGAAGAGCGCCAGCATTACTTCTGCATTTGACTCCGTGACGGTATCTTCTACTATTTCTCCATGCATTACTTCATTGTTTTATTAACACTGTTCAATGAACTGTGGGGACTGCTTCAGTGGTGCTCCCTTTGCCCCCTAATTACTTTCTTTGTACTTGCTAATACCGCGTTGTTTGTAGAGAATGTGTGACAGTCACCGGTGAGCTTTTCTGTTCTTCACTTCCACTGTGATCCACACCTATCTTCCTGATTTACCAGTCAAATCCCTGACATCTGACAGGACTGAAGTGCAGCTGGAAAGTTCAGTCTTGCGGTTCTCAGGTAATATAGGAGGTGATTAAGCAGCCAGCTTCAAATCCAGGGTACCTTAAGGCCATTACTGAAAAAAAAAAGCTGTGATGTTTTAATACAGGCTGGTGATGATCCATGCTTAATTCACAGTCTTGAGAAAGCAGTAAAGCTGTCTGTCCTTAAATATAGTGAGAACAGACACGGGCTTATGAATAAAACCTGGAAGTGTTTTAAGCACACCCTACTGATTTTTCTTCTTTTACTGACATTTCCACATCAACCTAATGAATGTTCACTATTATCGATCAGTATTTATCGGTAAATAATGGGTATATGCTTGCTATGATTCCAGCCATCACAGTGTGGGTGGCAATCACGCCCCACTCCATGCCCTTCCTTACAGTTCCCCTGCTGGGATGAAGTGAAACTGTGGAGTTTGCTGATGCTGGGAAGCAACTAAAGTGTCAGGACCAGACCCTTTACTAACATATACCAGCCTAGGATTAAATTTACGGTCAGAGTATGTCCTTTTACCACGTAATAAGTAAAAGTGTGCCATAGAAAAGTATTTGTGTATTTTCCTATTCTTTCTAGTTGTTCCAGTACCAGTAGTTAGTCCCTATCTTCCAATTTTAGCAAGTCCAAATGCCACTGAAAGTATTATTATTAACATACTTGTCAAATTTCTAGATAAACCTGTAAAGCTTAAAATAATTAGAAACCTTGCTCAACATTATGGGAGTATGATTGTTTTCTATGTAGTGATCACTGGAAGACTGCTATCACACATTCATAACTTTGTTTGGTCTTGCTGAATCTTCCACGCTTTTTTTCCCCTCCGTTGAACATTGATGTGTACTTGTCATAATGCATGGTGTTCTACTCTGTCATATTCAAACCAGAGCATTCATTGCAGAAAACTAATTTTTAGAAGTTCTCTATACAGTTGTGAGGATTTCTGTGATGTGCAAAAGCAAAAAATCTGATACTACTGAAAAAATTGAGTGAGGAGGGAAAGAAATTTCCTCTTTGTGGCTGAAATCTTAGTGCCGGATGAGTCATTCATGACATTTTCAAAATGTTTCACAGAAAGAGCTCTTTGTCAGGAAAGCACCGCACCTTGTGCTTTGCAGGTCCCTGCTGAGTCAGGGCTCAAATAAGAGACTGTCGCCAATCCAGAATGATATCAGCCACAGTGCTCTAAAAACAGAGCTCGCAGCTATCAAAGTTTGGTTTTTTCCCTGGCGGTATTGTCCTGATATTGTGTTGTGTTAGATCCTTTGAGTAGTTTCTTCACAATACTCTCAGTGGGAGGCGAAAGCTAGACATGAGTAGGAGCTGGTAATTACCATGGTCTCACATTGCCCCAGGCACCCCTGTACAAGAGCTTTAGGGCCATAGATTAAAAGACCCGGTGACATTAAAAAGAGAAAAGTATACTGGGCAGAAGATATTTTACCTTCCTTTGTTGCACTACTTTAAGATTAATGGAAGTGGAACAGACAGGGAGGGGTTTTCTTTCTGTACCCCCTGGGTAATGTGTCTACATTAGACAGCTCAGGGAGCTTGAACAGTTGTTAGTTCCATCCATCAGTTATTTGGCTTCCCTTATTGTTTGGGGGGGCCCTTCAACAGCAGCGGGAGAAACGACAGCGCATTAAACAAAGAATATGATTGTAAAGCACTGTAAAGAGGTAAAATGGAGGACTCGTTGACAGGTGCAGGATCTGAAACTACTTTTAACTCATTATTTTTAAGGTGACTAGATTTTAAAGTCAAGAGCAAAACATGCCCTTAAAACTTAAGTCTTGCTTCATTTCTCTAAGAGGGAATCCTACTGTGTAAAACTCAGTTATGTGAGCTGAGAGAACACTGAGCTGCCTGGAAATCACTTAAGACTCTTGTAAATGTCCACTGGTGACATGAAAGCGGCAGTGTTCATATATTACTTTTATTTGCCTTTACAGCCAACTTAATGAGCTCTGCTTTTACACCAAGTTCCTGGCATGCTGCTTTATAACTTTAGCTGGTGTGATGATCAATATACTTGAAAACTGCAGGGCCAGTGTCTAGACTAGGTGGAATATTCTCAATCTTGAGCAGCTGGGAGACTTTCAGCACGTGCCCAGCTGAGATAGACACAAAATATGAATTTTTTATGATTAATGTATATTTTGCAGGATGCCTGTGCTGCTGACACAGAACCAGCCGTTTTGGAAGGTGGCAAGCAATTTGGTCTTTCAAGAAACAGCCACATTGCAGTTGCATTTGATGACACCAAAGTGAAAAACAGGTATAGCGTTTATTTCAGCTATGAGTTTTGATGGAATAATGTCAAAATAAAATGCCCCTCCTAATATTCTCAAAAGCATCTTCTGATGTTGTGGGCATAATCTGAAAAAGGTCATGTCCCATGGCTAATTCATTTCATTAAGCAAGCATAAAAAGCATTAAAGCATGAAATCTAGGCAATAAAGTGCCCACCTAAGTAGCTCACACAAAAAGCAGTTTACGTCTTTGTTTGTAAAGGTTTGGCGCACACAGTTCCCAGACTGATTGGCAGAAAAACAGAAGAATGGAACCAGGTCATGCAACTGAGTTCATAGGTTATTTTTTTTAGAAGAAAGTTTCTTGGTTCAGTAACTTGATCACTTCTTGCAACAAGCATACTTTTTTTTCCCATTTCTTCTGATAGTTAAGATCAAGCTTGCAGAGTAAACAGGCAAAATCACATTGGTCTCCCAAAGTATAACAATATATACTTATACATGTTGATACGCAAAGGAAATCCAAGAGCTACTTATAAAAATAGAGCTGTTTTCAATGGGCTGGCAAAGCTGTAACTTTTTAATTGTTCATTTTTGCTCTGAAGGCATGTGCTCATTAACAAATGTGCCATGTCACACCACTAAGCATTTTTGCTGCCATATAGTTTACAAGTCTATCAGCCTCACACTTATTTTTACCTATAAAGAGGTATATGCTGTACTGAATATTTTCACATATGCTAAGTTTAGAAAACTAGGAATATAATTTAAAGAAAAATGTAACCCTACTGTCCTTGCTGTCTTTATTTTCAAATAAGAACCCTGGCCTGGTAGTTCTCATGCCATGATTTTTATCAATTGTTTTCAGGTACTGACTTTGCAGCTCATCTTGGCTAGATTAGTGATGTACTGTCAGTGTCACCTTAGCATCTAGATAATCTAAGTAATTTCTTCCCAGGTTCTTTGCTGTAGAGGAGGCTTTTGACAGTATTGTTCCATCCAAGGGGTCAGCAGACTGCCTCCGACATTCCGTTTTCTGTTGGGAGGAATCAGAATGAATATTTTATATCCTGGTCGTATACTCTCCTCTCTGCATCTTTAAAAGTTTTGCAACCTGTCTTCAGGCAATACAACTCATTAGAAACTCAACATTTGCCAGCTGTCACTACAGCTCGCTCCTCTTTGTGAGCATTATGTGTGTGGATGACGGATAACGCCGCTGGAATTTTACAAGCACTGGGATTTTCTAGCAACTACAGCTGCAGCTGAGAATTATATCTTCAAATTCTATGCCAAGGTTACACTTTTGTATTTTCACAGCAGAGGGACTAATGAATGCTCACATGTCAGAGATCAGATATGTTCGAAATGCAATTTGTGTATGACCAAATTATTTTTCTTAAACTCTAATGGACAAGTAAAATGGGTCACTAACTGAAGTTTTTTTAGAACTCAAAAAAGATAAAGTAGATTAATATGTCTAGTGTCTGACTCTGAATACCTTTTCCTTTCTTGCTGTTTGATTTCCAGACTTACGATTGAATTTGAAGTCCGAACCACAGCTGATTCTGGCTTGCTGTTTTATATGGCCCGAATCAACCATGCTGATTTTGCTACAGTTCAGATAAAGAATGGACTGCCTTACTTCAGCTACGATCTGGGGAGTGGAGACACCAACACGATGATTTCCAACAAAATAAATGATGGCCAGTGGCACAAGGTATAATAGTCTTTAATGCTAAATTATTCTTTGAAATGCTAAGAGCAAGCTTGTCTTTCCCTTAAGATATTTGCAAAATGTACTCTGTACAAGCTAAACTACACAACTAGGTTTTTTGGTAGTCTGCAAAATTTGTGCTTTCAGAGTTACTGCTAAGTACACAGCACATATTTCACTAACAATAAATTTAGTGCTGATCCTTGAAATTTGTCCTTCAGGAAACACATGTTTCTGGATATATTTAGAATATGTCCCGTGTATGGTAAGGAACTGCAGAAAATGTTCCTTCCTGGCTAATAGGGCTCAGGTGAGCATGGGCTCACGATGATGGAATACATCATTAAAGCCAGTTGTTTCTATGTTATAGTGTCGTTGTTCAGCCATAATGCTAAGAACAAAGAAAAAAGAAGTAACATTTAACTAAATTGTCCCTGCGTTATTACTTCAGTTCATTAGGGAGTAAATATAATACTCAAGGATGTATTTGGCAGTCCCTTCTGTGACTTTAGGAGAGGAAGCATTTACGTACAACTCCTGTGGCATTTGGATGGTAACGGAAGGAATAATATCACAGCCATGAAATTTAGTATTTACTAGGCCAGGAGCAACAGCCACATAGTGTATTCATTAGGTAACATGCTTGAAGGCACCAGTAAAGACAGAGAAGAAAAGAATACATTTAACTATGTATTGAAGTTATATACTATAAGAGACATTAAATTTTAGACAGATTTGGAAAGTCACCATCCACATCTCTATCACTGAATGAGAAAAAATCTAATTGTGTTTTCTGTTATGCTTGAATTGCTCTTATGAAACTCTCTTTGCAGTCATTCTTAGTCCCTCTCTGCTTCATTCTCACCCTGTTCTGCAGGAATTTTATTATCACTGGATTTCTATTCATGAACTTTTTGATGATAGCAAATGCTCTATATGAAGATACTTCATAAGAGGAAAAAATAAAGTTGTAGTCATTATTTATCTAGTTTATACAATGCCTAGGAGCACTGACATTAGACCAGAACCCCTTTCTGCTAGACCCTCTACAAATAAAGAAAATATGTGTTTTGCTCTTTTAGCTGTTTTCTCTATATTCTAAAACAACTAACTGGAGCATATGTATCTTAATGGAAGAACTGTGCTCTTTGAGCATGCAGCTTGGCAGTCTGTGAGACAGGGACCCTTGTTGTAAATACCTTTTTTGCAGGAGGACAATGGAGACAAAATCCGAAGCCACGGTTCATAAAAAGCCCAAGAAAGTCGAATTTTGGAGGAGGGGGGAAAGGCAACCTCTTTAAGAGAAGACCACAGTCTTTTTTTTTTTTTTTTTTAAGAAAGCAGGGGCTTCTCCTTAAAATAATTCTTCTAGTGACAACCTTTTCTGCATTTGAAATGGTTTAGGCTAAAATATTTCCATCAGGCCTACAGAAGCTACGTTGTGCTGCTGCTATCTCTTTATGTCCTCTGTAACAGTTCTTGTTCCCAGTTCCTGGCTCACTCACCAAATCCTCTTTCTGCCTAAGGTGTAATTGTTCATCTCGAATTTACAGTGGTCTGTAAATACCAAGTTCAGTCCCTCACCTTCAGGCCAGCCCTTGACCAATCAGTGTTCAGTCATTCCCATTGCATGACTGATGTGCTGCCACTCTGAAACAGGAACAGCCATGTTATAGAAAAAGCAAAATGCTGTTTGTCTCTCTCTGTCACCCTGGTGAGCTGACTACTGTGCTGTTTAGAAATCTGCTCATATGCGTGTTGCAGTTTACATTTATCTCTTTTTTTATCCAGAGCCATTATTATGCTGATTTGTAGATATTTTGGTATAAACCTTTGGAAAGAAATTGGTCTATGGTTGTTGGGGTAGGATTTCCTCAACCCTTCAGCAATTGCACTTGCTTTGTGCACTTCACAGCCCATTGGTCTGAAGAGAAGCCATAATGCCAACAGACCGCAGTTGGTATTATATTTACTCTAGCATGAACTATGATCTGAGGCACGTCCAAACCAGTGGAATCATAAACTCAATATTGTCTGCAAACACGTGCTGCAATAAAGATTTGCAGCCAGTGCCATTAACATTCAGCACTTACTATTCCCAGTACTTAAAAATGCCATCTGATTCCAGGAAAAACAATATTATGGCATGCCTATGATAGCAGCAATGACGCTTTTTAAAGAAACCCAGAGTCCTTCCAATAATTCTAATAAATAATAGTCACAATGCCTCCTGACCCAGATGTAATTAAAAGACAATCATATGTTTGCACAAAACCTTGCGTAGGAGCTCTGTTCCATGAACATTATCCATAGTTCCTGCCATGGTACTTCTGCTAACCTACTTCTCCTACTACTTTCTCCTGTATTG
Source organism: Trogon surrucura (assembly GCA_020746105.1). Lineage (NCBI taxonomy): Eukaryota > Metazoa > Chordata > Aves > Trogoniformes > Trogonidae > Trogon > Trogon surrucura. Next base: position 61,965,248 of record CM036618.1, read on the forward strand.
TTATATATTTTGGACTGTAAAAGCTAGTTACAATCTGGAGATGCTTTGATCAGAACTAACTATATGTAATTGTATTGCATTTGTGTGTCTTTTTAGATAAAAGTAACTCGAACAAAGCAAGAAGGAACCCTTATAGTAGATGATGTTTCAAACAAGACTGTTAGCCCCAAGAAGGCCGATATACTGGACGTTGTAGGCATACTGTATGTTGGAGGGTTGCCCATTAACTACACAACTAGAAGAATTGGTCCGGTAAGCAAGTTTTCTTAAGTTATCTTACACTCCTTAAGTATATCTTGATTGGTACCAATGTCTTCCGAGTTTTGGGTTATCTTGCTTTTCCCTCAGAATGCTCAAGAATATGGATAAAATGGGCCTGGCTGGAAGTACACTACATTTTTCAGTGGAGAGATTTGACTCAGAATCCAGTTAAGGCAAAGAACTAGAAATAGCAGAATTAGTTACTGTTATGGAAAAGCAGAAAAATCCATACACTTGCATCCTCTTGTGTGACTGTGCAGCTAGAGTACAAGTTCCTGAATTGTACTTTCCCTTTCTCTTGGCTGTAATTCATCTAGCAATAAATGCTAATAAACAGTGAAAGCATGTCCTACGAGAAGTAGCAAAAGCCAGAATTACCCTGGACAAAGGTACCTAGTAGTATTGCTGCCTACTGTAGTAATTGGGTTTGTGCTGTTATTGCTAAACTAGGAGAAACTGTATTTTGAAGTAAGACCATGAAAGCTCTGTTGTCCTCTTCCAGTTTCCAAAGCAAATGTACATATATCAATTTATGACTGTTTCAGTCTAAATGCTCCCATGCTGACACAAAAGATACCTTGGCAAACAGAGAGCCCAGAGAGGTGAATATAATTTTGGCCTAAACTGTGTAGAATTAACTCGAAACACTGTATTCCCTCACCCAGGCCATTTACTGCATCTATCTGCACAACTCCATGTCGGTCACCTCACTTTCCTGCTGCCCTCCCAACCCCTCTCCAAGGTGTGCCAGTATCAGAATCAAACAAAAACCTCTTCCCTGCATTATTTTTCTCTCTGTGCAGAGGGAGCTTTCAAAGCAGAAGCCAGAACCTGAGTGAATTTAACTATAGCAAACAACAAGTGAGGCATATAGTGCAGCACTGTTGACAAAATACTGGAATGACAGTAGCAGCTCTGTCGAGGCTCATTCTAGGTGGTTATACACAATCAGTAAGGAGGAAGCAAAAGTATTAATCATGGAGAGAGAGCAAACCGGGCTTTCCAAGAAACTAAATGCAAGCAACTGTAGTAAGATGGTTATGGAATGGCAAATGCTATTTTCTAGACAGGCAAGAGTCCACCAGTTTGGGTGGACAAAATAAATGCAGAAAAGAAATTCCAAGATCCTGCTTAAATAAGGCCCTATAATAACTTGTGCATGGGGAATGAAGAGTAAGCACTCTGAGAGTCATATTCCATAAAGAAAATGGAACTATAAGATCATATTTCTCAGCAAACTCTGGATTGTGCAGAAAGCCCGAATTGAGGGAATCCACTGATCATGTGTTTACTAAACCAGATCTGAGGCACTGAAAAGCAAAAGTGATACTTAACTACCCAGAAAATATCCTTCCTAGTACTATCAAATTGTGCTCTTCGAAATACATCTGCAATTTACAAACACTAATCTAAGGAGAAAGCTAACACTAAATCCTTACCTATTGCTCCTTGTCAGAAGTAATGGAGGGAACCCATGCAGATAAATGGCACAGTCTGGCAATAACAGTCATGTCAGATCATGACAGTCTTATGTGCTTTGGGATTTAAATGAAGCTGTGACTTCAAATGTCATTCACACAAGGTAAAAAACTGTGCTTGCTTTTCAGTCATTCTCAGTAAAATATACCACATGATGTATTAATAGAGCATTGTATTATAGGCTTCATGTAAAGGCTCTGAAGCAAAGCAAGTTGAAAAGATGTACTGTCTTAGGGCTTTCTTCTGAACACACATCAGCCTTTTTTTAGACTAATCTAACCCTTAGGTGGATTGGTTTCCTATTCGGTGCAGAATCATAGAATCATCATAGAATCATAGAATGTTAGGGATTGGAAGGGACCTCGAAAGATCATCAAGTCCAATCCCCCTGCCAGAGCAGGAACACCTAGATTATGCTACACAGGAACGTGTCCAGGCAGTTCTTGAATGTCTCCAGAGAAGGAGACTCCACAGCCTCTCTGGGCAGCCTGTTCCAGGGCTCCGTCACCCTCACTGAGAAGAAGTTTCTTCTCGAGTTTAAGCGGAACCTCTTATGTTCCAGTTTCAGCCCATTACCCCTTGTCCTATCAGTGGTTGTCACCGAGAAGAGCCTGGCTCCATCCTCGTGACACTCACCCTTGATATATTTGTAAATATTAATGAGGTCACCCCTCAGTCTCCTCTTCTCCAAACTAAAGAGCCCCAGCTCCCTCAGCCTTTTCTCATAAGGGAGATGCTCCACTCCCTTAATCATCCTAGTTGCCCTGTGCTGGACTCTCTCCAGCAGTTCCCTGTCTTTCTTAAACTGAGGGGCCCAGAACTGGACACAATATTCCAGACGGGGTCTCACCAGGGCAGAGTAGAGGGGAAGGAGAACCTCTCTTGACCTACTAAGCACCCCTCTTCTAATACACCCCAGGATGCCATTGGCCTTCCTGGCCACAAGGGCACACTGCTGGCTCATGGTCATCCTGCTGTCCACCAAGACTCCCAGGTCCCTTTCCCCTACACTACTCTCTAATAAGTCATTCCCCAACTTATACTGGAACCCGAGGTTGTTCCTACCCAGATGCAAGACGCTACATTTACCCTTGTTATATTTCATTAAATTTTTCCCCGCCCAACCCTCCAGCCTGTCCAGGTCTCGCTGAATGGCAGCACAGCCTTCTGGTGTGTCAGCCACTCCTCCCAGCTTGGTGTCATCAGCAAGCTTGCTGATAGTACTCTCTAGTCCCTCATCCAAGTCATCGATGAATATATTGAATAATACTGGTCCCAGTACCGACCCTTGAGGCACTCCACTGGATACAGGCCTCCAACCAGACTCCGCCCCATTGACCACAACTCTTTGGCTTCTTCCCCTTAGCCAGTTCACAGTCCACCTCACTACCCGAGAGTCTAGACCACACTTCCTCAGTTTAGCAGCAAGGATGCTGTGGGAGACTGTGTCAAATGCTTTACTGAAGTCAAGGTAGACCACATCCACCGCTCTGCCATCATCTATCCACCTTGTTATATCCTCGTAAAAGGCTATGAGGTTAGTCAAGCACGACTTCCCTTTGGTGAAGCCATGTTGACTGTCTCTAATGACCCTCTTATCTCTGATATGCCTTGAGATGGCACCAAGGATAAGTCGTTCCATCACTTTCCCAGGGATGGAGGTGAGGCTGACCGGTCTATAGTTACCCGGGTCCTCCTTCTTGCCCTTTTTGAAGACTGGAGTGACATTTGCTTCCCTCCAGTCCTCAGGCACCTCTCCCGTCTCCCAAGACTTGGCAAAGATGATGGAGAGTGGTCTAGCAATGACATCAGCCAGCTCCCTCAGCAACCGTGGATGCATCCCGTCTGGACCCATGGATTTATGGATGTCCAGATTGCTTAATTGGTCCCTAACCCAGTCCTCATCGACTAAAGCAAACTCCTCCACTGCCCCGACTTCCTCTGGGGCCTCAGGGGAACGGGGCTCCTCAGGACAGCCTCCGGCAGAGTAGACAGAGGCAAAGAAGGCATTCAGTAACTCTGCCTTCTCTGGATCTTCTGTCACCAAGGCACCCACCTCATTCATCAGTGGGCCTACATTGCCTCTGGTGTTAGTTTTATCTGCCATGTATTTGAAAAAGCTCTTCCTGTTGTCCTTGACCCCTCTCGCCAGGTTCAATTCTAGGGAGGCCTTTGCTTTCCTAGTTGTTTCCCCACAACCTCGGACAACAGCCTTATATTCTTCCCAAGTGGCCAGCTCCCCCCTCCAAGAGCTGTAACTTCTCCTCTTGCCCTTGAGCTTACCCAGCAGATCCCTGTTTAGCCACGCAGGTCTCCTGGCTCCCTTCCTTGACTTCCTACGTGTCGGGATGCTCTGATCTTGAGCACGGTAGAAGCAGTCCCTGAACGCTAACCAACTGTCTTGGGCCCCTTTACCTTCAAACAGCCTTGCCCATGGGATTTTCTCAAGTAATTGCTTGAAAAATCCAAAGTTTGCCTTGGCAAAATCCAGGGCAGAAGACTGATACCTATTCCTTTGGCTTCAGCAGATGTCACATTTTAAGCAGTCAAAACTCCTCTTTCAGCAAAAGAGCTTATGTTGCCTGTTACCATGCTAAAGTATCACGAGACTTGCTTTTCCATAGGGATAGTGAAATTTCAGAGAATATTGTTGAGTTGTCTACAAGTCTTGCTTTTCCATGATTTATTCTCACAGTGAAGATGACAATATTTTTTTTTGTGGCATTTTTCTTTTTTGAGAACAGAACTCGTTGATCTGGAGGTGACTTTCACTTAGAAATTAGAAGAAGGTCCATTTATGAAGACTCTCTAGAAAGCATTCCTCAGCTCAGAATTGAATTTATTCACTGATATTGCTCAAGTTCGCATGAAAATTTTGTACAGGTGTATCTAGTGGCAACATGCTATATAATTCCACAGTACATTCACCTTTGACTTACAAGGAAAAAAGTTCTTTGGAAATTCTTTCAAATTATTTGTCAGGATATTGTTAGAGGAGGTAATGTGCAACGCTAAGACTTCTCTCTGCAGGTGTGTCTTTCTCCTTTCTGTATTCGTACATATTTCTACACTGTATTTTATATCTTCCTCCTTCCTACTGCATCATTTAGGAATATGTCTTCCTTTTCTTCCTCAAAATAGAATCATAGAATCAGGGGTTGGGAGGCACCTTTAAAGGTCATCTAGTCCAATCCCCAAAATACATGTTTATAATTTTCCTCTCTCCCACTGATATCAGGGATGAATTTTTCCAGACTCTTAAGTCACAGATCAAAGCCTTTGTCTGCAGCTGAGAACCAAAATGCAGCTTCTGCAGACCTCAGAGAGGAAAGGTGGGGACAGCTCTGGAGGAGATGCCAGTGGCTCTCAGAGGTCCCACCAGGATGCACTGGTCACACCCAGGGCAGCCCCTTGCTCCTGCCCCAAGCAGGATCTCACTTACTGACACCACCAGCATGTGAGCATACCATCTGCTCGGAGACACAGCAACATGCTCCCGGTGCAGAAGCCGAACTGGAGCTGCAGTTTGCTACCCTACACGGGAGCCTCCAAATCCGCCAAGCACATCCCCCACCTCCAGCTGAGGGCCCCCTTGTCACTGTGGTCTCCAGACATACACGCCATTATTACGCGAAGAACTATGTACAGTTGACAACGCTTACGCAGGAGCTTTTTCATTTTAGTAACCGTGTACCTGCATTAGCTCTGTCTTACCATGCAACATTAGGCCCATCATAAAGTGATTAAGGGGGGGGGGGGGGGGGGGGGGGGCGGGGAAGAAAAGCCCTAGTTAAATTACTGGCAGCCCAGAGAACTATATCCCGTATCTTCATCTACTCACAAACCTCATAACCTAGTCAATTAAAAAGGTAAAGTATAGGCCATTAAATTCCTGTATTGCTGATGTAATTTGCTATGTTTCATTATGCAGTGTATTATTTTATGTCCCGTCCATTGAGCCAAGTAGATGTGACTCAGACCACATCCTTGAAAAGTAATGTAATTCATCCTCAGTATGACTGAGATTAGATTCCAATTACAATCAGATATTAAGGATTAGCCATGTAAAATTAAAGTTTTATTCAGCTCCATAAATCCAGCAGAGTAGCAGAGGAAAGGTACTTTTTGATGACATACTTCAGGCTTTTATTCAGAGCATTTCAGCTTACTTTGCATAGTTATACGTTTTATTTGAAATATTGCCTGCAGGTCACCTACAGCATCGATGGCTGCATCAGAAGTTTTAAAATGACAGAATCACCTGTTGACTTAGATAATCCAACTTCCAGCTTCAATGTTGGAAAATGTTTTGTCACTCCACAGAAAGGAACATACTTCGATGGAACAGGCTTTGCCAAAACAGGTAACAAACAGCAATTCTGCTGATAGGCAAAGAACACAGAAAGAGGAGATGCTGCTTTCAAAAATTTCCAACTCCTGTTGACTGGAGGCAAAGTGAGACCAATATCTGAAACTCTCACTGATCAGTTTTAGTTATTTTGCCTAGGGATAGATCATACGGCTTTCTAGCAACATCTCACACTAAGCACAGCCATCGTAAGTTACTTACGTGATTTCACGTGAAATGGAGCACGTTAATAATGCTGAGTTCATTACTTTGCGTTACTGGTAACACGCTTGGTGTGATTATTAGGAGTAATGTATTAAATGCTCTTCCTCATTTTATTTTATTATCCTTCCCCTTTCTTTCCAAGTTGGTGCATACAAAGTGGGAACAGACCTGCTTGTGGAATTTGAATTCCGTACAACACGAATGAACGGTGTTCTCCTAGGAGTCAGCAGCCAGAAAATGGATGGGCTTGGCATCGAATTAGTAGATGGAAAAGTGAGTAGCAAAGCATTTTTGGCTCCTGTATTGTGTCAGGCTGAGATGAGCTCTCTCAGTGCTGTATTTTTGGAGTGGTAGCTAGAAGGGTGTTGATAGCACCTCCATGTTTTGGCTACTGCTGAGCAGTGCTCACACAGCACCAAGGCTGTGGTTTTCCAACCTTCCCTCAACAGTAGGCTGAGAGTGGGCAACATCTTGGGAGGGGGCACAGATGGGCCAGCTGACCCAAACTGACCAAAGGGATATTCCATACCATATGACGTCAGCTCAGATATAAAAGTGAGAAGGAAGAGGGAAGTGGGGGGACATTCGCTGTTTGTGTTTGTCTTGTGGAACAACCGCTACACATACTGGAGCCCTGCTCCCTGGGAAAGCAGCCGGACATCGCCCGCTGATGGGAAGTAGAGAATAATCTTTGTCTGGCTTTGCTTCTGCGCGCGGCCTTTGCTTTTGCCATATTAAACTGCTTTTATCTTAACCCACGGGCCTCTTGTTATATCTTCCCTCTCCCCTGTCCATCTAAAAAAAAAAAAAAAAGGGGAGTGATAGAGCAGCTTTGGTGAGCTCCTGGCGTCCAATCAGGGCCAAACCACCATAGCTCTTTATAGAGACTTGTTTCAGAAAGCACAGGTAGTTCAAATGCAAACTTACTACTCAAAACTCAAGGCATCTCAATGAATATTAGGGGTCTCCTTTGTGCAGCACTTGCCACTTCACATGCATCAAGAGGCTCTTACACTTTAACAAAGCTATCTTAAAAGATTCTGTAACATTTGAGTTTCCTAAAACTGCCACAAAGACTTAAGTTAGTGAGAATGTGAGAAGTTTTGAGGAAAGGTTTTGTCATTAATAATACTAGTTTCTTGTGTATATCTTTTTTTCCACAGTCTGGAAAAACAGTCAGGAATCTATCACTATAAAGAGCTTGGGCATAGAAGAGGGGCAAGGGAGACAAAACATCCTAAAACTAATACTAAAAAAATGGAAAAATGACAACCTATGCAACAATTTTGCGTATTTCCACTCGTGTTTATAACGCAGATCTCAGAGGGACAGCAATCTACATAGAATCTGGTATTAAATTAGAGCTTTAGTGCGTACAGACAGAGCATGTTGAATCACAGAATGTTAGAGGTTGGAAGGGACCTCAAAGATCATCTAGTCCAACCCCCCCGCCAGAGCAGGACACCTACAGTAGATCACACAGGAACGCGTCCAGGCGGGTTTTGAATGTCTCCAGAGAAGGAGATTCCACAACTTCCCTGGGCAGCCTGTGCCAGTGCTCTGTCACTCTCACAGTAAAAAAGTTTTTCCCCATATTTTTATGGAACTTCCTGTGTTCCAGCTTCCACCCATTGCCCCTTGTCCTGTCAGTGGACGCCGCTGAAAAGAGCCTGGCTCCATCCTCCTGACATTCCCCCTTGACATATTTATAAACATGAATGAGGTCACCCCTCAGTCTCCTCTTCTCCAAGCTAAAGAGACCCAGCTCCTTCAGCCTTTCCTCATAAGGGAGATGTTCCACTCCACCATCTTTGTGGCTCTGCGCTGGACTCTCTCAAGCAGCTCCCTGTATTTCTTGAACTGAGGGGCCCAGAACTGGACACAATATTCCAGATGTGGCCTCACCAGGGCAGAGTAGAGGGACAGGAGGACCTCTCTTGACCTACTTGCTACTCCCCTTCTAATACACCCCACGATGCCATTGGCCTTCTTGGCCATGAGGGCACATTGCTGGCTCATGGTCATCCTGTTGTCCACTAGAACCCCCAGGTCCCTTTCCCCTGTACTGCTCTCCAGCAGGGCAGTCCCCAACCTATGTTGGCACATGGAGTTATTTTTTCCCAAGTGCAAAACTCTACACTTGCCCTTATTGAACTTCATAAGATTTCTCCCCGCTCAGCTCTCCAGCCTGTCCAGGTCTCTCTGAATGGCTGCACAGCCTTCTGGTGTGTCAACCACTCCTCCCAATTTCGTATCATCAGCAAACCTGCTGACCACATTCTCTAATCCCTCATCCAGATCATTGATAAATATACTGAAAAGCACCGGCCGGAGCACTGACCCCTGAGGGACTCCACTAGACACAGGCATCCAGCCAGACTCAGCCCCATTGACCACAACTCTCTGGCTTCCTCCCTTCAACCAGTTCCCGACCCACCTCACTACTTGGTCATCCAGACCACACTTCCTCAGTTTACCTATGAGGATGCTGTGGGAGACAGTGTCAAAGGCCTTGCTGATATCCAGATAGACTACATCCACTGCACGGCCACCATCCATTCACCTGGTTATGTCTTCGTAAAAGGCTATCAGGTTGGTCAAACATGACTTCCCCTTGGCAAAGCCATGCTGACTCCTCCTAATAACCTTCTTATCCTTGATATGCCTAGAGACAGCGTCAAGGATAAGATGTTCCATCACCTTTCCAGGGATGGAGGTGAGGCTGACCGGTCTGTAGTTACCCGGGTCATCCTTCCTGCCCTTCTTATAGACTGGAGTGACATTCACTTTCCTCCAGTCTTCAGGCACCTCACCTGTTACCCACGACTTACCGAAGATGATGGAGAGTGGCCTAGCAAAAGAACTTCAAAAGAACAAGCAAACAAGCAAATAAAAAAAAAGAACTATAGTGCTGTTTTGGGAATTAGCCAGTGCCCCTGTCTTGATTTTCAGGTGATGTTTCACGTTGACAATGGTGCAGGCCGATTCTCTGCTATCTACGAACCCGATGCCCCCGGCAGCTTGTGTGACGGACGGTGGCACAAGGTTCTTGCAAACAAGATGAAACACCGATTGGAGCTGACTGTGGATGGCAGGCAGGTGAATGGCAACAGCCCAAACAGGGCCTCGACCTCAGCAGACACTAACGACCCTGTCTTTGTCGGAGGATATCCTGGTGAGCATTTAACACACAAACGATGCTTTACTTTTGATCTAGCAACACTGCCTTGATAATGTCTTAAACACCATTAGGACAAGTATGCTAGTTGATGGGCAAGACTGACTGAGTTTGTATCGGTTGGCATAGATGGGCGTTTCTGAATCTGGCTGCATTTCAGAATGAGAAATTCTGCAGCACCAAGGGACTCCCTCAGAGCTCCCTGCCCGCTTTCAAATGTAGGCACTGTCACAGAAGCGTTCTGCCTTCTGCTGCCCACACACACAACCTCTTACTTTCTGTTTAGTAACAGCATAATAGTTATGTTACAATAGTAACAGAATTTGGCAAATTTAACATATATATAAGAATGGCAAATTTAAATATAAGAATGCATATATGCCCTTGGGGCGGGGCAGGGCACTGTGTGTGTAAAACCAGAGGAACTGAGGAATGTGGACAACAGCTTGCAAAGAGAGGTGAAAGGAAGCCATCTCTTTCTGACTGGTGTCTTTCTGCACAGTCTTGTGGCATTTAAAGAAAAAAAAGATAATCAAAATTTGAAATTCAGTATTCCAGAAACCCTCAAGAGAACTTGCTTCATGCAGAGGTAATTGAACATAATCTCGAACGGGGCTGAGCTCTGCAGCTAGCTTTGTCTTTCACTGAGCTGATGATGAATGCTAGTATTGATCTGTTGATTGGCAATCAGTAAGTTTATTGAACAGCAGGTTGCTTCCTTAAAACATAGTTAACACATTCGCAAAGTGCCAACTTTGTTGCATTTATAATAGAGTTTCCCTCTAGTTTGCAAACAAAAAAGCTAAGTATGTTTGCGGTATGTGTCTGCTCTAGTGCATACTGAAGTCCATGGCAAGACACCTCGTGAGTTAATGCCTAAATGATTTTTTGGAAGTTGTTTTTCCCCCCATTCTAATGCGGGATACAGTGCATCCAAAAAGCCTTCTCTCTCAAGCTTTGGAACATTTTCAAAAAGTGCTCTTGACTGAGATATGAGATTTGTACTTCAGTCACAGACTATTGATAAGGACCAACAACTTTGTGCCAGAAGGAAAACAGCTTTGTGGCAGCCTTTTTATAACAAAACAAGATTCTAGTATAGCAGCGAGCACGAAAGAAACACCGCAGATGGAGCTACTATCTCATTCTGGACTGTACGTCAAGAGGAAGACAGCAAGAGAAACAAATGGAAGTAACACTGCAATCTGTACAAAACAAGCCTACACTTATATCAAGTCGAAGTGATATTTCTGAGTTCAGCCACATGGCAAGTTATGAAAGTATTTAATAAATCTACATGCATATTTAAACACCTCACACTTCTGTTGCTGAGTTGTCTAGCTCATCCGAGATTTGTTTTAACATTTCCAATACCTAGACAGCCTCATCACAAATTTAAAGCATGGTATCATGGGATTTTGCAAAATTAGTAAGCGTTTGTATTTTCCAGTCCTCTTGAGGCTTCTCCTGACTGCCTAAACATGGTGCAAAACAGTTGTAAACCAGTTAGAATTAGCTGGTGGAGAATTTTCTGTGCAGAGAAACTTTTCACCACCAAATCATAGGCAAGGACATAAATTCCTGGCTACCCATAACAGCCATTGCTCATCTCCTACTGTCACTCTACTCTCTGCAAGGAGGGACAGATGGATTCAGCCATCTCATCCTCTGTGAAACAGCATAAAGCTATGACCAGTCAGTCCCCTACCTGTGTAATGTTATTTCTGGAAACCTTTATCAGTGACACAGATTTGTATTGGAGTGCATCCCTGTAGCCACTGTTTCACTTGGAAGAACACTGGGAAACAAGTTGGGCCATGAATTTCAAGCAATTAGGAAAAATAATTTCAGCTTCCCAGTCAAACCAACCCTCAGTTCTGTCCCCTCCTTCCTCAGTGGAAGAGATGTACGCAAATCCCTGGCTTTACTATCAGCAAGAAAAAAATCAGAATGCTTGAAAAATCTCAAAGCTGTTCCTTAAATGACATCTAAAGCCCATACTGAGAAACTGGCTTTCTCATTATGTTAGGACTGGGAATTGCATCTATTTTGGCCTTTGGTTTTTTTGTTCCTCTCTGTTGTTCTGTGGATAATGAGCTCAAGAAGTTGGAGAACTGCAGGACTATCGTAAATGCATCATAAACCATTTGTAGGTAGCAAAGCTGCATTTGGCCATTTTCCTTAACTTCTTCTGTGTCATGTAACTGAGTTCCATGGTTTACAATGGCATTTTAAATGTGTTCACATTCTGTCACTGTCATGCTAGGACAGAAGTAGTAAAGACAACTGGACTGTTACAACTAACTTAAGCATTTATCCCATTCACTCATAATGTTTGTCATTCTTTAAATAAAGAAGATACACAGCAAACAAAATGTATTAATATATTGCTTGGGATATCTATTCTCCTGCAGGACTCTCAAAGAACAAACTTAAGTATCAACTCAAACTAACAAAATTCTTCTTGTCTGTTCTTTTCCTCCCTCAGATGGTGTGACTCAGTTCGGGCTGACCACTAATATTCGTTTTAAAGGATGTATTCGATTTCTGAAGCTCACCAAGGGTACTGCTAAACCTCAAGAGATTAACTTCAGCAAAGCTTTGGAGCTCAAGGGTGTTCAACCACTGTCATGCCCTGCAAACTGATAGTCATTCACCCAATATGGGTCTGTTTATATAAGCATCTCAGATTAAAAAAGAAAAAAAAATCTCTATATACATTGCATTCATAATAAAATGTCTTTATGCAAATATTTGAGTATTGTTTGTGGTATGTTCAAAGGGCTATTTTAAGGTACCTCCCAAGAATGCAAGAACTCATCCTTTTCCCCTCCACCTTCTTCATTAAGGAAGTAGAGCAATAATTTTTATCTATCTCTTTCCTTATAGCTTGAAGTGGAAATGCTTCATCACTTTTCTGATGAGTGAGACCACATAGGATGCAGCGTGTTCCTTTACTACAGAACTTAGAATCAGAGAATATTTCACGTTGGAAGGAACCCATAGGATCATCAAGTCCAACTCCCTGAAATGCTTCCTAAATGCTTTTGGTGAGAGAGATCTGTAAACCTGGGTTCCTGTGCCGTTCTAAGCACGCTGCGCTTGTGTGCACACACATCTCTGTCCTTCATTAGACACAAGCATCTTACCTTGCTTCAGAAAAATTTACTTTGATCACTCCCAAGAGCTTTTAGAAAGTTCTTCTGACCATAATATTTCCCATGCAAAAGGAAATGGTATTGCTGGTCTAGTTATCCAAGATTATTGAAGAAAATATGTTGCCCCTAAAATCCCTACTGTATCACTTGAACAGCACTGAATTTTAACAAAGGTTATATTGTTTGATGTTGGTAGATGTCATCTCTAATGGACAGAGTAGAACCAGGTTCTATCACCTACCTCGAAATATGGTTTTAAATGATCCTTAATAAATAAAGTTTGATACTACCCCTCTCTCGAACTACACATGATACTGAAGTTACAAACAGCAAAAATCCTAAGCTGCTTTCTAAAGGAAGATGAAACCTGATGCTACTGCATCAGAGGTGAAGCAGGAGAATCCCAGAACACATGTCGCTGATCTCTGCTGTCAACTGTTTAATTAAAGCTTTAACATAAAAGCAGCTTCTAAAGATAGACTTTGCTGCTTCTGCTTCATGCTGTCAAGTTTGTGAGGAATTCTGAAAGCAGAAACCACCCAAGATCTTCCTTAAATAAAATTTAGAGTGCTCTGTGGACAGCAATTTAAACATAGATGGGGAGAGGGAAGTTCCTTCCTCGGTTCTCACTAAAATGCCAAATCCTAGTAATTTTCCTCAGTGCTTTGTATGCTTTGGAGGACTATGAAATTATCACCAAGTGTGGATTATCTCTTCTATGGATTGTTTCAAATTGTTAAACTCTACTTTTGCAAGGGTTGTGCTTGAACATGCAGAACATCTACTGTACAAGTCTAAAAGCACACAAAAGAGAAACAACAGAGGAAAAAAATCCTAAGAGTAAGGTAGCACAACCATGCAATTAAAAAAGGAGAGTTTACAATATTTTTTTTCTGCCCACAATGAACCTTGAGTACATTTTCCAGATTTTTCTGACATTACTAAGAAAAAAGCTATATCTGCAAAATTTGTGCTGCCAGAGAGCATTCCTGCAGGAGTGCTTTGTGTTAAAAAACAAAAAACACCACACACATTTACCCTGGGAAACTGCATTAAAGAGGTGGTAATAAGCATGTATATTGCCACTCTGACGATTTGGGGAGTCTAATATTGATCAGCTACACCTGAAGAAAAAACATCCAACTCCTGTGAAGCCCTGAAGTAATTGGCTTCAAGTATTCCAGCTTTCAATTCCAACTGGCCCCCTTAATGTGAACAGTTAATGGCTGTGCAATGTCACGCACGCTCGAAGTGCAAAGAATTAATCAAATACATATTTGTCTCTGAAAAAGCCTAACTACGGAACATGTACTGTCTTACTATAACTTCTACGTTCTAGTGCTACTAACAAAAACACTGTAAAATATTCATGCATTTCGATTTTATTATGTCCCCTATATTCACCTATAATATTTCAGGAGAGTTTCAGCAGCTCAAGAAAAATAGGCCATAACACTTCAAATACAGTTGAATATTTCCCAAAGCCTTGCAAAATACAAACAAATGAAGCCCTAAAACTTTTCTGCAAGGAGATAGATGTTCCTGTCATGAATTTCTCACAACATACAGAACAGCCAAGCTGCTTGGCCCTTTACAACCACAGGCACTACGTGGTTTAGAGAGACATTTCCTAGCCTCTAGATTCTGTTTTGCACGTTGGATTTTTTTAGCCCAAACTTGCTCGCAAAGTCTAATTTTATTTATTTAAATCTTTTTCGGACTTCAAGAAAGAAGAGAAGTTCAAACAAGTGAGACTAAAGCACCAGGAGTTCACGCTGCGCCCTGCCTCAGAGGCAGGAAATTGCGACTGCTCTCCTCAGTGCTGCATCAGCAATGGGTTTTTCACATAAAGATGTCTTTGCCTTCAAAACAGTTTTCTTGCATAAAAGAAATGGAAAAAAAAAAAAAAGAAGATAAAGAGTGGCCTTTATGTTCTCTGCTCTGTTGAATTATTTCCCCCTTGCGTGGCCTTCCAAGAATGTGTGGGACAGAGCAAGAACAATGAAACAATGCACGTTATTACATTTCTTGAACTTTCGGGTGGAAAGAATCAACTGGCTGCTGTCCTCTGCTAAAGGAAATAAATTGAGTAGGCTGAAACAGCTGCTTCAGCAAATAGCCAAGCTAAAAAGAAAAAAGAAAAACCTAATTTTTTTTCGTAGATCAGTGAGTGGATGCACCAAGCACTGTTAGCAAAGCTTTCTGCCTTTGAAGATTCCGTAGAGCTGCTGGGAATGATCCCAGCTCCCTGTTACTACCTTTTGTCACACAACAGATTCATAGATGGTGGACTCCAGATAAAGACTAAAGTTGCCTGAAACTAGCAGGCTGTGAGCCTCAGAGCCATGTGCAAACTGCTGGAGATCACATCACTGCTCACTGTGCCAGGAGCAAAGTAACTCCTTCCCAGTTCAAGACTGCAAACTAATACACATCTACAGAGCACTGCTATTTAAACCCTTCTTTATTTGGTGGATTTTTTTGCATACAAAAGTTTTTACTGACTTTTTTGGTTTGTTTTGGTTTTGTGCACACATGAAATACTCTTTGCTGCTGAACTTGAAAATTAAAAACTTCACATCCAGAGGTTTTAAAAATCGTGTTTAAGACTGGCCCTGTTGACTGAGGTCACTTTTAGGCATTTATGGTGAGCATTCACCCTGAATGGGATAAATCTGTCTTCACCTCTAGCTTTAGGCAAGCTGCTATGTATGAAAAAACTTGTGTTTTCAATGTTATATACATATACATGTATATTTTACATACATATTTCAACTTACACTCTTTATAAAGAGCAACTTACTTGTTCTCTCTATCAAATCATACTTTTAGCTATTTGTAGAAGTTTATAAAGGTAAAAACACTTTGCTGGCTTAGTATATTTCTTTAGAATTCACAAGAAAAAGTGCTTAAAAATCCAAATCATTTTTCCTGTCTCTCTTTTAACACGGAAATCACCAGGAATGCCAGTTCCAGCCGTGTAGAATTCATCTGAAAATACCCTATGCAATGAAAGAGCAATTAAATGAGAAACCATAGCTAGACCACTGGATTTTTAATGTAAGACGTTTCTTTATATCATCTGCATTTCTCAGTGACAAAACCCTACTAGTTCTTCAGTCATCAAGTCCTACTACGTACAGATAAACTTCTGATGGAAATGTGTAGGAAGAAATGTCATTTTCACTGTTTCATGCTTCATAAATAGACACAAAACCATCCAGATGTCTCTTCAAAATAATTCCTTAAATATACTGCTGATGTGTCACGCAGTGGAATTGAAACAACTCCAAAAAAACGAACTTCTGTTTAAGTTCAATGGACTACATAGCATAAAACAACAGCACTTCAGAAATTAAAATATCTAGTTTAAGCAAAAAGAAATCCTAGGGAAAAATCTCAGTCAGTGCTCTCGTGCACTTTTCATGCTCCCACTGGGACCAACAGCAGAAACTTTAGCCCAAATCTAGCACACTCTTATAATTTTCACTTGGCTACAAGTTACTTATTTTGAAGAGAACTGCACAAAACTTTCCTAATGCTAGAGTCACCTCCTTTTCCCGCCTGCCCCATCTAACACTCTGTAATAATAATAATGAAAGTAGATGTCTGGAGTTTCAAAGACTAACTTTTACGATATATGGTATTATGAAATATTCTGCAAAGCTGAATAATCTGCTATGACATCTTCCCTTTTAATCATCATTTATTTTGACAACTTCGGTACTTCGAGTTGGCATGAGCAAGGAAGGATGACTGGCAGTTGAGGCCCTGGAGTAGCTAAATTTCCCGTGGTTTTCTTCATTATGATTCTGTACTGCAACATAACATGAATTTGATTTAAACAGCCAAAGGCCTCAGTCTTTCACTGAGTCTCATGTCAACAGAATGGCTCCCTGGGAGAGGAAAAACTGCCCACCTAATGTGTGCTCCCATCCCCCTGCGCTGAGGGAGGGCGGCACGCAGAGTCATGGAGGCTCCTGCATTCCTCAGGGGAATAACGTTAGGTGGGATAAAGGAGGGCCCTTTCCTCCACGATGTTGAATGAGTTGGAGTCTTCTTAAGCACTGAAGTGCCTGGAGGTGTACACAGGCCTAAAGACACCTACACTGATACCTCTGTGCTCTATGGTCTGCATCAGTGTACCCCCACCTGAAGAATCAGGGAAGATGCAAATACTACAAGTTATTCTAGTATTTCTTATTTGGCACCCGTTCAAGGAACACCTCTGTTTCATTCCTTTTTAAAAAAACTATTTTTAAATTTGCTTGAGGGAAAGTCATCACTTCTCTTATTTCTTTCTTGTCTTTTTCTTTCTCTGCCTTGCGGACAAATATGTCCTACAACTGAGGGGAGAGTAAATCTTCTAAAAAGAAACGCTGCTCGGAAACAAAGGATGTCATGTCACTCTGTTATTGATACGCACATCAGACTGCAGTTTTTACTTCGAATAACCAGAGGAAACAACAGGTTCTCATTCACCATATCTGCCAGTGCCACCTCCACAGCTCTTCTGGCTCCTACTGCCCCAGAAACCAGATTATCAGCCGTGACAGCCGGGCTGCATGCCCAGACTGTGACAGCGACCAGCTAACTCTGGTCACTTCGGAAGCTGCCACCAGACCCACTGTCAGCCGGGGAGTTTTGTTTCATTTCATGTCACTGGTAAAACCTTTCTTCCCAGTTGGGCTCAGTAGCTCTGCCACACCTAGCGTGAAGGTTAGTCTTGACTGAAACACAGCTTAGGGAAAAGCTTCCAGATCCAGGTAATAACAAACATTACAAGCTAGTTTCTTTTCGCACAAAAACCAAAAACAAACTCCCCCATAAACCTGAGATGCAAGTGCAACCACTTAGATCTTTGTCATAAAGCTGCAGCATTTTAAGAAATTAGCCTTATACACACCCTCCCTCAAGCACATTTCTTTCTGTTAGTGGCTGCATTATCGCTACTCTTCAGTCCACGTTGCCAATCTGACCAAATCTCCCCAGGAAGTAACAGAAGTCTTAACGAAAGGGGTGGATTTTGCTGCAAGAGCTGATCAAATTGTTCGAGAATTCACTGACACTGAGGCAAGCAGGAAAAACCTCAATAACTTCTGACTGCTGTTACGAAACCACTGTCTTGTGGAAAGTCTCAAATTCGAAAGGCCGGGGTACCGCTAATACTGTACTGCGTCTCCTCCAGGCCAGAGACAGCTGGGCAGAAGAGCAAACTCCCCAGACAAAAACTACTTGCAACAGTGGGTTGCCCTAAATAAGAAAACCCAGCTTTCACCTGCACGCTGAAGTGAAAGGTTACAAAATGCAAGACACTGAAATCACATCTACATACGAGATTACACGTGGATAGAGCCAAGCAGAGAGCTCTGAGAAGAAAATAAGCAGGTCAGGAATGCCATTATGACATGGCAGAGAAAAGCGTTGCTACAGACAGGAGTGCTTGATCTGCAAATCTGCACAAGGGCCAGATACAAACTGGCTCACAGTGGTTTGTTTCTCATATGAAAGAAAGAACAAAAAAAATAAAAATGTAACATAAAATTCTACTCAGTGTGTCTGTATACTTTTGACTGTTTACTCTCCTGAAGACTACAACTATTCAACAAGCAGCTAATAGCTATGGCTATAGGTAGTTTTTTCAAGAATGTTCGGGACTTTTTTCTGTTGTCTTGGTTTTTTCTAAACGATTATGGGCCAGAAAATCCAACACTGCTTCTCACACTACTAAGTTGCTTAATGTCCATCCTATAACAACAGAGAGAAAAAAAAAAACCTGTATCCAGACATTACACCTGAAAGTACAAACTAAAGAGAGCATTGCTGTATTCCAGCTACACTAAATGACGATTAAGCAGTCATCAGACCAAAATCCAACACAGCCACTATTACGCCTGGTAAGGAAATGTTTAAAGTGGTGCTGTGAGCTCAATGTTGATCCATGTCATAGCTCTTAAGGCCAAGTTTGCAAGATGCTGGTACATTCAGTGCAAAACTAAGGCAAGCATGGCCACAACGCACAACCGCACCTTTGTATATACGCTGTCTATAAGGCATGTGCTATGTTGAGCCTCTAAGCAGTTTTATAAACTTAACTGCAGCAGCAGCAGTGTGCTCTCAAACACCAGTTGGCAGTGGCACATTGGGCTGTGAAGTCTCTAAAATGTGATTCCATAAAAGACATTGGATGTTGCTGCTACTTAGGAACTGTTAAAAGTACAGGAACAGATGGAGAATTAAGTTTACCATTTAGCTGCCTAGTTCATGGACCATTTCCTGTTCCCCCTGCCAAACATTTTCGAAAGCACAAATTTTTATCATTTTACTGGCAGTTCTCTTTTCCATGGTGGTTTTAATAAACCATTTTTTTCATCACACTTTGTGGTGTGACATCTTTGTAATATCCTATTTTATGGTACACAAGAACTACCAAGTTTGACCGATAGTTAGTATTTTGCACCGATAAACTATAATTAGTCACCTTAGTAACAACAACGTTTGCTACAAAGGTCCTGTATTTTCTTTCTTTTTCTTTTTTTTTTTTTTTTGATTCTCAATTACAAACCCAAAAACTGTTTGGCTACGTGACTTTTTCTGCCACTTCCTATGTGGCTGATTTGGGGGCAATCAAGAAAGCAAAATAAGTTTTTTACTGTACCATGGAGGATACTCTTGAAAGAGACGTATCAAGAGACTCTCCTTCAAGAGCCTCTTGAAAGAGAGTGTTTCTGTGCTCCAGAGGAAACAGCCCTGCAGGAAACCCCCAACAACCAAACCCCCTCACCACTCAGTAAGAAGGGCTTGAAGAGGCCGCCTATTTCGTCCTCTCCTATTTCCAGAGTGATGGTCTGGCCAGTAACTCCCTATTTGTACTTGTGAACGAGGTTCACGCTGTGCTGATGCCTTTTCCCAGCAGGTATCAGCACACTGTGCCCATACTTGGCAAGTGTCCTGGTGGGCGACAGACCAAGGAGCAGAGGAAGAAGAGCCGGGTAGTTGAGGAGAGGAAGAAGAGATTGTATACTTGCAAGGATTCTTCACCTCATCCTTAATAAATTTTGTAATTCCAACTTTGGAGAGATTTCTCTCCTGAGCCAGTTCAAGCCAGCAGACATAACAGCACTTCAGCTCTGCGAGCCAGCCAAATGCTAGCACGCTTCAAGACAAGGGCAATTTTACAGTCCTGCTTCATTTATCAAACCTGACATGTATTGCACATTATGATTTCCATGTAATGGTTTGACTGTAAATTTACCCTCAGCAAGATCCTTTTATATGCATTCAAACTAATTTACCTCTCGCTGATCGAGTCCTAACTTGTAATTTGCTTAAATGCAGAGCCTAAATTGACTAAATCAAATGCATTCGCGCAAACTCAATAAACAGAACCATTACCCACTGAAATAAGCGAGTCTCCTAAGAGCATCAAATGCTTCCTTACAGTGGAAGAGCTGGCTCAGGAGCCAACCACCACTCCAGCTAATGACCATGTTTCTCCCTCTATTTCATTAGCCAGTCTGAGGACTCTAATACTTTTTACCCACTCTCTAAAAGCAAGCGCAAGCATACATAGCTTTATCAAGTACTGCAACCAAAGCAACTAAAGCCCATTTTCCAGCGTAATGAAAAGGAACCAGTGGAGAAAGATCCATCTGAATATTGCTGTTAATGCATACATTAGCTAAGGCAGAGGCATCCTTAAAGATCTCAACCACCTCGCACAGTGTATCCATTTGCGGAGAAGGTCATAAAATTATTGGAGTACTGTGTCAGTACATGTTTTTTATAGCAGTGCAAATATGGTTGAGTCATACTGATCTGCCTCCAACTCGGTGCTTAGAAAGGCACATTGATTCGCAATTGCAAAGTAACCATTTAAAAACTAACGCGCTGCCATCAGTCAACAGTGCATTCAGCTTCTTAAATGAAGGATGCCCAAACCAGGAGCCACCCAGAAGGGATGGAAGACTGCTACCAACTGCACTTAAATCTACCCCAAGCATTTCACTAGTGCAAATTTATGTCAGTGGCTTTGTAAATTAAATGTAATAGCAGAGGGTACCATCTAGTACTTTACACCAGCTTAAGAAAACCTATGTTGGACTAAAAGTATTTAAAGCTTCATGCCTGTTGAAAATTATATCTGAATGCTGTTGAGCCCAGCTTCAGAGCAGGTAAGACTGCACTGGGGAAGGAATCTAAGCAGAAAAAAAAGGCTGGCAAAAAGCTTTTGGGGGGCTTTTTTTAAGCCGGCTACAGCAGCCACACCTGAGGCCGCACCGGCAGCTCCAGGGCGGACACCCGAGATAGCGTGGGCGGAGCCACCCTCAGCGGCCCGGCGATTTTAAACACGGTGATCAGCTGCTAACTGTGCCCTCAGGGTATAAGAAGCCTTGGGGAGGGCAGGGACTAGTCCCTGTCCACCGAACAAAAGGCCTAGAAGGGTAAGTCTTTGTTAAAAGGCAAGTACTTGAAAGGCCTGTAAACTATTCCGTGCTTAGCTTTCCGGAGAGTCTTTGTATTGTAGAGCCAACTATGGTTGCCACCAGGTCAATGGTTGTTAGAAAAACTGTGGGCACCCAGACCCCACGTAAGCATGTGGGTGTTCAGGCCTCGGGCTGCAGAGAATGCCGGAGCCTGGCACTGGCCATGGAGGGTAGTGGAAGTGACACTTGTGTCCGATGTGACCAGGTGAGCGATCTGCTCAGCCTGGTGGCTGAACTGAAGGAGGAGGTAGAAAGGCTGAGGAGCATTAGGGAGTCGGAGAGAGAGACAGATCGGTGGAGTCACGTCCTGAATGGCGAGCAGCAAGCTCTGCAAAGAGCTGAATATCCCCCCACCTCTGGCCATCAGGCAAAAGGGGGGGACCTAAAGGATAGGGAAGAGTGGAAGCAGGTGCCTGCCAGGAGAGGAAGGAAAATCCCTGCCCGGCCTCCCTCACCTGCCCGGTTGCCCCTGCAAAACAGGTATGGGGCTCTAGACAATGAGAGCCAGGCAAAGGAAGAGTCAGTGGAGGGTTCACCCATAGGGCTGTCTAGGGTGAGTAACTCGGATACACGCGTTAGGACTTCTTCATCTAAGAAAAAAAGGAGGGTAATTGTAATTGGAGACTCCCTCCTGAGGGGAACAGAGGGCCCTGTCTGCCGCCCAGATCCGACCCACAGGGAAGTCTGCTGCCTCCCTGGGGCCCGAGTTAAGGATGTTAGCAAGAAACTTCCTGGTCTGGTCAAACCCACGGACTATTACCCGCTTTTGGTTATGCAGATCGGTAATGATGAGATAGTAGAGAGACGGCCAGAAGCAATCAAAAGGGACTTTAGGGCACTGGGGCGGATGCTAGAGGGATCAGGCGCACAGGTTGTGTTTGCCTCTATTCCTTCAATTATGAGGGAAAATAGTGGAAGGTTTGACAAAGTGCAGCAGATTAATACTTGGCTAAAGGGGTGGTGCCAGCGGTCTAGCTTTGGATTTTTTAACCATGGGGAGATCTACGGGGCACCTGATCTACTGAAACAAGCTGGGGTTCAAATGACACAAAGGGAAAAAAGGATCCTTGGTCATGAGCTGGCGGGACTCATAGAGCGTTCCTTAAACTAGATATGAAGGGGGATGGGGTTATAGCTGGGATTGCAGCGAGGCAGTGCTCTAGAAATTATGAGGACCGGGTGGCCTCCCATCCCCCTAGGGTGAGATCAGTGTGCTCAGCTTGCTCCCTGAAATGCTTATACACCAATGCACGCAGCATGGGGAATAAGCAGGAGGAGCTAGAAACCTGGGTTCGGGCAGGAGATTATGATCTGGTGGCAATTACAGAGACATGGTGGGACAGCTCACATGACTGGAATGTGGTCATGGGTGGCTATGTCCTTTTCAGGAAAGACAGGCCAGCCAGGCGAGGTGGTGGAGTCGCTCTTTACGTGAAAGAGCAACTACAATGTCTTGAACACCATCCAGGCATGGATGAGGAGCAAGTTGAGAGTGTATGGGTTAGAATTAAGGGGCAGGCTGGCAGGAGAGATACTGTTGTGGGTGTCTATTACAGGCCACCAGATCAGGGTGAGGAAGTTGATGAGGCCTTCTACAGGCGGCTGAGAGCGGTCTCACAATCACAGGCCCTGGTTGTCGTGGGGGATTTTAACTTCCCTGATATTTGCTGGAAGGACAACTCAGCCAGTCAGCCACAGTCCAGGAGGTTCCTCCAGTGCATCGATGATAATTTTCTGATGCAAATGGTGGAGGAGCCGACTAGGAGAGGAGCACTGCTGGACCTCATCCTCGCTAACAAGGAGGATCTGGTTGAAGCAGTAAAGGTTGAGGGCTGCCTTGGCTGCAGTGACCATGAAATGGTGGAGTTCAGGATCTCATGTAGCAGAAACAAAATAGCAAGCAGAATTGCAACCCTGGACTTTGCCAAGGCAAACTTTGGATTTTTCAAAGAATTACTCGAGAAAATCCCATGGGCAAGGCTGTTTGAAGGTAAAGGGGCCCAAGATAGTTGGTTAGCGTTCAGGGACTGCTTCTACTGTGCTCAAGATCAGAGCATCCCGACACGTAGGAAGTCAAGGAAGGGAGCCAGGAGACCTGCGTGGCTAAACAGGGATCTGCTGGGTAAGCTCAAGGGCAAGAGGAGAATTTACAGATCTTGGAAGGCAGGGCTGGCCACTTGGGAAGAATATAAGGCTGTTGTCTGAGGGTGTAGGGAGGCAACTAGGAAAGCAAAGGCCTCCCTTGAATTGAACCTGGCGAGAGGGGTCAAGGACAACAGGAAGAGCTTTTTCAAATACGTGGCAGATAAAACTAACACCAGAGGCAATGTAGGCCCACTGATGAATGAGGTGGGTGCCTTGGTGACACATGATACAGAGAAGGCAGAGTTACTGAATGCCTTCTTTGCCTCTGTCTACTCTGCCGGAGGCTGTCCTGAGGAGCCTCGTTCCCCTGAGGCCCCAGAGGAAGTCAGGGCAGTGGAGGAGTTTGCTTTAGTCGATGAGGACTGGGTTAGGGACCAATTAAGCAATCTGGACATCCATAAATCCATGGGTCCAGACGGGATGCATCCACGGGTGCTGAGGGAGCTGGCTGATGTCATTGCTAGACCACTCTCCATCATCTTTGCCAAGTCTTGGGAGACGGGAGAGGTGCCTGAGGACTGGAGGGAAGCAAATGTCACTCCAGTCTTCAAAAAGGGCAAGAAGGAGGACCCGGGTAACTATAGACCGGTCAGCCTCACCTCCATCCCTGGGAAAGTGATGGAACGACTTATCCTTGGTGCCATCTCAAGGCATATCAGGGATAAGAGGGTCATTAGAGACAGTCAACATGGCTTCACCAAAGGGAAGTCGTGCTTGACTAACCTCATAGCCTTTTATGAGGATATAACAAGGTGGATAGATGATGGCAGAGCAGTGGATGTGGTCTACCTTGACTTCAGTAAAGCATTTGGCACAGTCTCCCACAGCATCCTTGCTGCTAAACTGAGGAAGTGTGGTCTAGACTCTCGGGTAGTGAGGTGGACTGCGAACTGGCTAAGGGGAAGAAGCCAAAGAGTTGTGGTCAATGGGGCGGAGTCTGGTTGGACATCTGTATCCAGTGGAGTGCCTCAAGGGTCGGTACTGGGACCAGTATTATTCAATATATTCATCGATGACTTGGATGAGGGACTAGAGAGTACTATCAGCAAATTTGCTGATGACACCAAGCTGGGAGGAGTGGCTGACACACCAGAAGGCTGTGCTGCCATCCAGCGAGACCTGGACAGGCTGGAGTGTTGTGCGGGGAAAAATTTAATGAAATACAACAAGGGTAAATGTAGGGTCTTGCATCTGGGTAGGAACAACCCCAGGTTCCAGTATAAGTTGGGGAATGACTTCTTAGAGAGTAGTGTAGGGGAAAGGGACCTGGGAGTCTTGGTGGACAGCAGGATGACCATGAGCCAGCACTGTGCCCTTGTGGCCAGGAAGGCCAATGGCATCCTGGGGTGTATTAGAAGGGGGGTGGTTAGTAGGTCGAGAGAGGTTCTCCTTCCCCTCTACTCTGCCCTGGTGAGACCCCATCTGGAATACTGTGTCCAGTTCTGGGCCCCTCAGTTCAAGAAAGACAGGGAACTGCTGGAGAGAGTCCAGCACAGGGCAACTAGGATGATTAAGGGAGTGGAGCATCTCCCTTATGAGAAAAGACTGAAGGAGCTGAGGCTCTTTAGTTTGGAGAAGAGGAGGCTGAGGGGTGACCTCATTAATGTTTACAAATATATCAAGGGTGAGTGTCACGAGGATGGAGCCAGGCTCTTCTCGGTGACAACCACTGATAGGACAAGGGGTAATGGGCTGAAACTGGAACATAAGAGGTTCCGCTTAAACTCGAGAAGAAACTTCTTCTCAGTGAGGGTGACGGAGCCCTGGAACAGGCTGCCCAGAGAGGTTGTGGAGTCTCCTTCTCTGGAGACATTCAAGACCTGCCTGGACACGTTCCTGTGTAGCATAGTCTAGGCATTCCTGCTCTGGCAGGGGGATTGGACTTGATGATCTTTCGAGGTCCCTTCCAATCCCTAACATTCTATGATTCTATGATTCTATGAATGGCACATGGTAGACCACAGGTACCATAAGTTTTTCTAATATGCAGAATTATTACTGCACGGCAGTACTGCTACACCTGCAAGGGGGGTTAAACAGCAAAGTTCATTCTGAGTTAAAGTTCAAACTTCAAGTATCTAGTTGCCATAAAGAAAAAACAGTGATTAAGAAAATACAAACATCTTTTTTTGCTGATATGTATAAAATAAATATCTAACCAGAACTGAAAAGCACAAGCTAGCAGACTAATCTGGGAAACAACTGCCAAGTTTTTATCACAAACTACTAATAAAACATAGCATTTAATAAATACTTGTCCTTATGATGCTTTACGAATATTAACTCATGCATTTTTTCTATTAATAATCAAAAGTCATAATTTGTGCTTACACAAACAGGACGCCTATGGCAAACCCAAAAACCCCAGGAAATTAAGTCATCCTTCATAATAAATACTCTGTTCGATTTCATCTGTGTCCCCTTGGAAGCTTTGGCTTTTTGTTCCCTGTATGCTAACTTCCATCAAAAATCAGTAGGTAAGATTCTGTTGTGGTTTACAAGATAACGTGTCAAAGAATTATGTACAGATCTACCAAGGGCAGATTTTCCTCAGACATGCCTGAGCAGCTCTGGTGCAGCTTCACATAGGTTGGCCCTGAATGGCCAGAGCCGTAGTTAAAGGTGTCTCATGATTGAGAAGTGATTCTGTACTTTCGTAGGGTCTTGACTCTCTCTAGCGCTGGCGAGAAGAATGCAAAGGGTCTAGGAGTTACCAGTGCTTCACAATAACCGTTACTTCTCAAATATTCCTATTAAGGATTAATGGCAGTTGATGTGGGCTTGCAGGATGAGGGTCAGCTGAGAACGTGGTGTCACACGCTCTTAGCCACAACATCAGCAATCCAGTGCACATTCATCCTTGGCGGTAGAAAAAGTTGCTAAAAAGCCAATGCTGCTTGTAAGGATCCGCGTATGCAGCCAATGCTCTGTGTGGCAGGTCCTCACTCAACAGTTGAGATTAAAAAAACAAGAAAAGGGACGCCGAAAAGGCAGGCAGGCGAGGGAACAGGAGGTAAGGCTTGAGGCAACACAGAGTGACAGCAGAGAAAACCCAAGGAAAGCATTGTTTCAACCAGCAGCCTCTCAGGGAACTCTGCTCTAGTTGTAGATTCTAAAACACTAGAATGAGGACCTTTGAATATATCTGCTCGTTTAATTTGCTTGCAAAGTTTGCAGTTAAGATTTGCTATATCTTCCCTTCCTAAAAATGGCACATAAATCCAGATGTTACTCAGCAAGGTTCTTCCCCGGTAAATGAGGGAGAAGAGGATTTCCAAGTACTGCAAAAAAAATTAAGTTCCCAGATCTGGCTCCTGGTATTTTTAAAGACTCTTTAGAAAATGTACTACTACTCTATACCGAGCATTCCCCTTATTTTTCGTTGTCTTTATATGGAAATTTTAGTCCAGTAAGTAGTATACTAGAATATACCCACTGGAATAAGTCCAGGATTAATCCTATCTTTCAGACCCTCCAGTTTAAAAGACTTTCAGATCTGGGTTTATTGCTGTTACAATTAGGAGCTTGGGCACTACAGGAAATTCATGTATTAATTTACTGTATTCTGAGGAAGTAAGTGATGCAAGAAACAGCAAAGTCATAAAGAAAGACATGGCAGGGTTACTGCTCTAATGCCAGCACAGGCAGAGGTTTATTAAACCCATCAGCAGTTGTTCCATCGTTTATGGAAAACCAATCACCACCCTCAGAAACCAACTGCCTGAAATCAACTAAGCTGAAGAGCAAGGGATGTCACAGATCTGGAAAACAAGAATAAGCTGTAGTAGCCTAATCACTTTTTCTCCTCAAGAGGATACTCCACTGGCATTACCTTGCCTATTAGACATGAAAGAAAAGTGATCTACAACTGCACTGCAAAGCTGAAAATTGCTAATGGCGCATATACTGTAGCCATGATTCATCTACCAGATAAGATGTGACTCAGGTACATGTCCAAAATTCGCTGTCACATCAAAGAAATTATACAGCCAGAGATTTTCAGGGGTTTGTTAATACAGGGGGAATGCTGCGTACCATCTCTTCCTTATGGACCACTGCCAATACTGTGATTAGCACACAGTCATCAGATGCACAGGTTCTTCAAGCACGTGGACATCTCATAACAATCTAACCTTATATTACCTAAAAATTAAATAAAATCCCACATTTCCCTCTCCCATTGTGGGAAGACAGCTGCCAGCCAAGTGTCTCTAAATAAAGCCTACATACACTGTAAACCCTTCTTACGCTTGCACAGTACAGAGTGATGTCAGCTTAAAAATCAACATGAATTAAATCCAACTTGATTCCTCTCTTTACTCATGTGCCTTTCCTCCAAACCAGACATCCTTGTTTACAGCAACGAACAAGAACTTATTTAGCAAAGGTGCGTGTTCTTCATTTTTCACAGCAGTTAGACATACGCATATTGTCAGTCTGACTCCTGCTGATCTGCTTATAGTCAGTGCTGTTTCAAACTAATAAACAGAATAAATATTCATCACTCTCTCCCTTGCCTTGAAGCCTATTTAATGCAACTGGAGAGACAGGGGCGCAGAAGAGTCAACCGTTGTAGCAATACAGGTAAAATCATTCTCTTTGTGGGTAATGAGCATCAAGGAACTGGTGTTTTTTTCTAGTTGGCTTCTTATATTGTGAGTGAAACAATATTTTGTCATGTTGTCTCCAGACCCAATTTAAAGAAGCTGATAAAGAACTACTATATAATCAGAAGAGGCAAATATATTTGAGGTAATTCACTGTGAGCAAGACTCCAGTCAGTAGTAACCATCTTACTACTGCATTTCCAAATTGCCTTCTTGCAGTTAGCTAGCAGATACTCAATTCAATCCCTCTATTTTGTTCTAAGAGCTTTTTTTAAGTAATGCCAGCTGACAAAGGCATCATGTACAGCACACGTGAAGCTTGTCTCGGGGCTTCTTTCTCAGGAAGCATCAGAAGCTGGATTAGGACTGAACTGTGCAGTCGAGCACTGCGTGAGGGAGCATCCCGCCCACCTTCAAAAAGTGCAGTCTGGTTTCTTCCTCCCCTGACAGCTGTTGCTGGACCATTCCCCCCTTCTTAGTTATTAAAAAAAACCCAGAAAGTCAAACACCATTTAGTCCTTTCAGAAGGAGAAGGTAATGTATCTTGTGTTTGATACACAGGATACAAGCATTATCAATCTGTCTCTGAACTTGCTTGAGCTTGGAGCAAGGGAGCAGGCAAAACGCTGGCATTTTTGCACACACAGTGCCACAAACAGGACACGACTGGATCTTCATTTCCTCCCTTCTCAACATTACACAGACGCTCAGGACCGGGCTATTTACTTCTAGTTCAGAAGTGGATGGTACTGGTGTGAGGAGACGAAGGGCAACACGTCCCTCCATTGACCTGTCCTCTAGAGAGCCCCCAGCGGTGCCACCACTGGCACACTCCTGTCCACCCACCTGGCCTGGGACACCAGGGAGGTCTCCTGGGATGGTAACTCACCTGGAAAACTGTTCTCCTTGGTGGAGAAGTGGGGGCAGATAAAGGTGATAGGTGAGTGGCTCAATATTCTGTGTACATTAACCCTCTTCATTCCCTCACAACACGGATAGGGATCATCTTTCAGAACTAAAATGATCAATATTTTCCATCTGCTTTGTCATGGAAGAAACACAATAAAGCGCATCTACACTGATTTTTCACAGACCCAAGACTAGGTGAAGCTTTTCATGAACTCTGACTGTCTCTAGATGTCCAGCTTGGGGCACAGCAAAAAGTGATAATTAACAAAAAGCAAACGAAGGAGCCACACGTACACGTTCTTTCAAGCCCTGATCTCCTGAAAAGCTAAGTCCTTCACAAGTGGCCCATTTTGGGAAACCAGTCAGTCAGCTGTAATTGCCACTCACATTTTGGAAATCCAGTTGCAGCGTGAAAGACAGATTTGCTTGCTGTATAACCCCACAGTAAGGTCCCTCGATTCATTTGTCTGATACAAATTCCTGAGCATGTCAGTTTGTATTAATATCATCATATTAACTACCTTTCTCCAATATTTCTGCAAATATTACCAAAATATGCTCACGAGCCCAGAGGAAGGACTACTTAGAACCAAGTAAATAATAACGGAAAATAAATTATTTTCTGGATGATAGATGTGCAGGAGTGAAAGTTTGGAGCAATTCATTAGTCCCCATATTCACTTATTTTAGTTCAAAGAGAATTTAATTACCTTCTTCTGAAGAAGAAAGTTGTTCTGCTGTAATATGTAGTAACAAGTAGTGTCTTTTTTACTGTTGCTGCTAGTGAGAGACATGAATGATTTTTTTTCCAAAAAAAAAAAGATCCCTCTCAGTAGTAGAAAATAAGCAAGCAAATAAGTCTGTAAGCAGAATCTTCTCAATGTTTCTTTTCTGTACTTTAATATTTTTTGTTCCATAAATTACTTTAGGCAAGTAAAAATAAGGTTTCTGTTAATGCCTGGTACAGTTCATTTAAATGGTGGCCAGAGGACAAGACTTCACGTCATCTTACATTGAAAGTGTGGGAACTCACTGTGGAGAGAGTTGCGTTATAAGCGCCTGTTAGAACAGGGAGACCAGACAAACATTACGTAAGAAAAATCATACTGGGTCAGAAGTAACCGAAATAAAACTCAGTTCAGTATATTTTACATTTGCAGGTATATAGAAATAGCCACATGACAGGTGAAGGAGGACAGGAACATTTTTGTGGAGCAAAAAAAGATTACATGCTTCAAATGTACAAGTAGTTTGATTATACTCTTCTTTGACTGTCTCCCTACCCAATTTTTGGAGACTGTCAGATGCTACTGGAACTCTTTATATATTTGTACGTCACATATTTCATCGCTAAAATAGAATTAACACATAGAGCAGCAAATAGGGCTATCTGCCTCACTTCAGAGTTGAGGCATAAACATTGTCAGCTGCAAGTCAGAGTTATTACAAAGTTCTCTCTGGATCCATACCCACAGAGACTACCAGGATGGCATCAACTACATCAAGAAGAAAAGGCAAGCAATTTGAATGCTGTAAAGCCTCCTCAATGGCTTTGGCTTACAGTACACTTTTAACTCTAAGGAATTCCACTTAATATCACATCAGAAACATCCTTCACTGACACTCCTTCTTTAAGATGCTTTATGGTTGATTTTCAGCCAGGTGCTCAGTGGCATTGGGTGAGAACCTCCATATTAACAAAAAAAAAAAAAAAAGGAATTATAACATCTGCTCTATTCCCTGCTGCAAGTCAGGGCATCTCAGATGCAGAATTAAAGGCTAGCACAGCTTTCATGTATTTAAGACATGGCAAATCCTTATGTGAATGCGCTACAAATACTTGAATAGAATCTTTTCTTCTTACCTCTCCACCTTTTTTTCCTAAGGAGCTAAAAGGACCATGAAAGGTGCAGAGCTGGCAGACATTGGTGAATATTGTATTCACGAGAGAAATTTTAAAAGACTGAATAAATGTAATACTCTTAACTCTTTTGTATTCTATTCGAAGCAAGGTGATGTCTGGGAATCTTTGCAGAAGGAAGTTTTCAGTCTCAACCTGCACTTCAGCTTTTTCATAAACAGGAAGCTGTAACAAGCCAGCCTGAAGTTAGTAGAAAGGGTTATTGATGGCATCCTCTGTGTTATGGCTGCCTGATCCAGTCTAACGATGAGGATCTGGAAAGTGTTACCTATATGCAACAATGCACTATATACAGTGTGCATTTCATAAACCTCTCTTCTTTCATGCATATAAATGCAGAAACAAGATCAGACCTATCATGTTTTTACAAGATATTTTTATTATTGGAGAGCATGAATCATTTTCCCTTCTGAGATGTTCTGATACACAACATTGTTTCTCTGCTGGGGATGGGAGAGCATAATGTTTTCCCCTGAACTGCAAGTCCCACAACGTGCTGGGTAATAGATGCTGTTCCCATCTCTACCACAACCTTGAGAATTTGGTGTTTCCCAATGCTTCCACTGGCCTTCTGCAACTCCTCTGAGACGCACAGCTCAGGTTCCCTACAAGGACTGTGCCTGTACCCAGGTCATGCTGCTCCAAAGGGTCTATGAACTCAGCTGGGCTCTCATCTTTCCCCTGACTCTGTTGCCAATATAGTTCATAGCTCCTACCAACCTCCTCACTTCTTGGACTCCGAGGCTTCAAGCAGCCCCTTAGGACACAGGAATTGCCACTTTCTGTCAGGCTCCATCTACTCCAACAGTGTTCAGAGAGCAGCCAGAGGTGTGTCAGTGTTAGGTTTAAGGACACTGCAAAAGCCTTCCAAGGGACCCATGGGCCCCCATGGACGATCGGACTTGGCCAAACCTCTGACGTAGCAGCTGAAGAAGCAGAAGGAGCTCTCTGCTGATGCTTCGACACAGCACATGCAGCAGACTCTCCCACAGACTGGCCTCACTCACACTTTTTCCTAAGCTATGGAAATGATGTGTAGAAGGTCTCTATCTCCCAGGAAGATAATTAATCCCACTGGGCCATACATATAACAGGAGAGAGTTCATAAAAATCAGAAGAAAACCTTTACTCATCTTTTTTTTGCTCTATTCATTACTCCCAAAGCTTTTATCCCAAAACACCATCTTAGTTGTTTCTACCAGCCTGGTGCACCCTACATGTCCATGAGTTTCACAGAGAGCAAGTAGGACCTCTTCTCAACAGCCTCCAACATCTACACATCTCTTTGAGAGGTGATCTTGTTCAGCTCAAAGCAAACAAGGTCCGACACCAGGCTGCTGTCAATTCCAGCTGAACAAGGTAACGTTCAGTCTAAACCATGTAATAAGCCAGTTCAAATTTCCCTTAGTTTGCTACATCATCAGTGCCCTGTGATGTATATAAATATTCAGTTCCAGATTTTGATAGATATTGATTTGACAGCGTTCAGTTTCACTGAATGTTCCCTTCTGCCCGTGCTGTAAAACAAGGGGTGGGGATACTGGGGATACTTCATTTTGGATTACATTTCATAGTGTAAATCTTCGTCTAAATCGTTTTCTACAGAACTGAGATGTAATCTCATTTTCTACAATGCTGAGCAAAGGAAACTAGCAAATCACTCTGCCATGCAGGCTATTCTCACTTCTGCACTCTTCTGGACTGCAGGGCAGCACTGGTATTTGATCAATACAGGTGGGTGGTTTGGTTTTTATTTGCATTTAACAGATTTTGACAGAACGTGAAATCCAAACATCAAAGAGTTGCTTTAGAGATAAGGGCACAAGCCTTCTGAAAAAGTAACCATTTAAAAAATGTGCTCAAATGTCTATGTTTGGAAATTGCTTCACCAGTTAGTTACCTCCAGCTCCCAAAACCACTCCAATACAACACAAATACAAGTATATCCAATTGCATACAAGTATGCCCCACATGCCAACTACAAAAGCAAATTAACATAAATTAAACTTTCTTGTGACAACTTTTATTTTTTAGCAAATTATACCAAATAATTAGCTAAATGCAAGGAGAAAAAAAAAAAAAGTACTATTTGCTGTAAGTTTACTGCTACAAAAAATAATTAATAGACTATTCACCAACCAGTGTCTTACTCTCTAGGTAATGTTGTTCAATAAGCATGTGGGATCATACTCTTGGTGGGGAAAATGGGGACAAATCACACACACACAACCAAGTTTCGTGTAACATATCCAGTATAAGGAAGGCAGCACATAGTATATACTACATACTTAATAAAAATCTGGCCTATAAAAGCTAGAATTGGCCCTTCTGCTCCTTAATACATCACTGAGACCCCAGAGACAACCAGCTTGAATAATTCTTACTTCAGGTTTTCTGTTCTTCTGATATAAGACCATTGAACTTTTTCTGTTTTTTCAGTGTGACAGCTAGCTACACTGTGAATGCGGTCTGAAGGGGAATAACAACAATCTATTCCTGAAG
Organism: Trogon surrucura; assembly: GCA_020746105.1. Classification (NCBI taxonomy): domain Eukaryota; kingdom Metazoa; phylum Chordata; class Aves; order Trogoniformes; family Trogonidae; genus Trogon; species Trogon surrucura. The sequence goes on from CM036618.1 coordinate 61,998,467, forward strand.
AAAGGAACACAAGGAAACACTATATTAGGGTAAATTTGCAGGGATTTCTACTTTAGAAATAGATTTAATAGTTTTCGCTGAACTTTGCCTCAAATTGCCTTCAGTCTTCTGAAATTGCTGCACATCTCCCAGTTAAACCAGATTTCTACACTAAACATAAGGGTAAAATTAAGGCTCCATATTGAAGACCTGGCCATTAACATAACTTCTGAGACTACTGTCTGTACTCAAAATCAAAAACTACTATTTCCTTGTTCTCATACCCCCTTGCCAGAGGGTAGACAGGAGGTGCATTGACAGGGGACCAATTAAACTAAACGAAGCCAAAAGCAGATAAAAGTTGCACTGAAACATGTTGAGTCAAGGCGTTCCTGACACCATAAATATTTAGAAGTTATACAAAAGGTCAAAGGAGAAATAAATTAATAGCTCAAGAAAAGACCATTTGTACCTATGCTGTTTCACTGAGAAATGAATGGCATTTGCGAGAAGTGTGACACAGATGAAAAAGGATTTAAGAAAGACTGGGTAATTACAGCAGTTGTTTAACATTTCTAAGCAGGGTGATCATTCAAGAGAATGAAGAGACAAAACTAAAGGCACCGGAATGCTGGTGGTTTTGCCTGTCTCCCTAAGCCTGAATATACCGAGTGCCTGCCAACACATAACGAAAGAATTACCACGAAGATCTATGCACAGCTGCTCCTCTTCGGTGTGTGGCTGCCTTCAAGGTCACTGGGATGCTGGAACAGCATGGATGGACTGGAAGATGATGAAGAGGATGGAAAAGGTGACAAAAGAGAAAACAGAACGAGTTGGGAAAATAAAAAAATAAACTGTTTCTGAATGGGAGGGACACAAAGAAATACTGCATTAGGATTCAAGCAGTCCAGGAAGGAAAAACACTGCATTTCATCAAGATATCTTTTTTTCAGTAGTAATTAATAATCAAATTGTGACAAAACAGAGGACCAGTATCAGAGTAAAACCTTGACAAGAAAGATAACAGTCCAATAAGACTCAGCTTTTGAAATGTTGCCCTGAGGTACTCCATCAAATCACACACATCCTACAGGGACAAGATGGGTACAGTACTGACCCTCTGAAGACACTCTCTTCTCGAAAAAGAGGCAGAAAACTGGCATTCACTGCACCTCACTCTTGCTCACTTGGTTCTTAAGCAAGAGCCCTTGGAGCAAGCTCTTTGTAGGGGAAGCGATGGTGGCAAAGTCTCCTGTGGTTTCAAATGTGACCTGGAGTCCTGAATGTGAGCTGGTACAGAGGAGAGGTGAGCCCTGGAAGTGCAAGGAGTCTGTGACTCAAAACTTGTGCCGGCAATTCCGACACAGCCTGTAAGGACAGACAATGCTCCTTCTCCAGAGGCACTGTAGCTTTTTGCACAACTAGGGGGAGGGGAAGGGGAAAAAAAAAAAAAAAAGGTACTTTGCTAACGATTGAGCACAGGAATTATAAAACACTATCTAGAGAGCACAACTTTTCCTCCTTGGTTTACCAAAGCACACCTTGACACAAACTGTCAGGTTGCTATGGTGTCAGAGATTTTTCTTTACGTGAATTCCATGAGAAAATTGATGTGCTTTTGTGATGGGGGACCTACTCCAGCAAGGAGTCCAACAGAGACTGGATGCAAAGCTTGAAGTATTTAAAAGGCAAAGAAAAGCAGAGCTGCCCACAGGTGGCAATCATATTCTTTGAGTAGTGCCGTACAGGGAAGGTGTTAGAAGAGAACAGAAATGTCTTAGAGCTGCACTGGCATGGATGAAGCAACATTTACATATGTCTATTTTTATTATTAGTAGAGCATTCAAAGGTAAACTCCACAGGGATCTGGACACTCTTAACTCTCCTGACTATGTGCTACACTATGTGTAATAGCACACAAGGAGGCAGCCAACTCTGCTGACCCTGCGAATAATATCCAAAATGCTAAACGTGGCAGATGCCTCAAAACACATGCCCTGTACACTGCAGAAGAGAGAAGACAAGCAGGAGAGGCATTGCTCAGAGGCAAGCAATAACAGCAATTCCTCAAGGACCCCAGGATTCTGCCAGGGCTGTGCTAGACACAAAGCTTGGCTCCAGGGCAGCTGGACAGTGTCAGCACCAGCAACTTCCCTGGCTCAGCTTGTTTGAGACAAAAAAAAATTCAAATAAGCAGCAGCTTGCCTGCCGCAACAGCTCCATGCCTATCCAGGTGCTGGAAACCAAGACTCCACCTGAAGGGCTCAGAGACTACTCTTCAGCTGAATGATAATGACAATACATAAAGTCACCAGTACTGCATCCCTTCTGATCACAAATAAGCCACAGCATGGTAGAGGAGAGGAAGAAACTGAATAGATTTGCTGGTACAGATCAGCAGGACATCACATAAAACAAAATGCCTGATGGAAGTCAATCCAAAGGTAAAGTTTTCCAGAGACCTACATGATTGTCACACCTATGATTGTCTTCCCTGTGGCTAAGTGACATGTGCACACAGACCAAAAAAAACATTTCTGACCAAGATGAAAAGAATCTGTGGACACAGAGATGCACCAGTGATGCTAGAGTTGATGTTGCAAGAAGTCTCACAGTTGGACATCACAAAGCTAATGAAAACAAAAGTGATGCCCTAAATGAGGTCAGGACAGCGAGTTATTAGGAGAGGGACAGGTCATAATGTGAACTATCACTGAAACCTCTCATCTGTGACACTGGGGATCCCCAGGTAGTGACTGGCCTAAAGGGTTAAGAATAACTGACCTCATAAACTGTGAAGGAAGTTTGAGGGGAGTGGATCTGTTTTTACAGTCCACTTGCTCAGGGGAGTAGACAACGAGGCAGGAAATTAAAGGTCACACCACCAGCAGTGTTCTCTGAAATGCTCCCACCATCGCAGTGGTACAGAAGTGGTACAGCAGGTGTGGATCCCATGGCACCTGAGGAAACTTCTGGAACAGAGAGAAGAGAGGATATTTGTACAAGAAAGGTAGTCTTCACCTGAGCCAAAAGAGAACCATGTTGCTACTACCATTTTTAAAGTTATAGGAGAATTTAAAATCAAAGGCAGGTGCAGAAGAGCACACTGTTTAGAAATACACATTACCTACAGAAAGGCTCCATAATTCCAAATAAAGAGAAGTGAGAGTGATGCAGAAGAGGGCCATTTCACAGGAGAGGTTAAAAATAAAAATAAAGATGACTAGAAGACTTAACATATACACACAACACATGGATCTGATTAAGAATATTACTGTGATGGGGGGTAGGGACTGATAAGCTGCAGAACAGTAATAGATATGGATTCCATGCACAAGGGAGTGAGACATGCATGCACAGAGAAAGAACAGATTCCTTGTGAGAAACAGATTCCCAATGGACTCAAGTTCTAGGTAGAGAGAGAAGAACATCCTACTGGGGATCAACCATAAGTACAAAAGCAAGGGTCATATACTGAAAGAGGCTTTGAGGTCAGAGGGACTGCAAGCTGAACAATGAAAGATGCCAACTATTCCTACGCGTATGTGCTGTGTAAGATACGAAGCTACACATTTAAACACATAAATAACTGCCTCAGAGCAATTATTCAGGAAACACACAAGAAGTAAAGCAATTCATGAATTGGTTCGGAGAAACATTCAGGATCTGGTTCCAAACGCTGCAGAGATTCATTCTGCCATGCCCCAGCTATACTAAAGGGCAGGAGCAGCAACAGCACCTTCCCCCATCTGAACCAACTGCAGTTCTTTAAGTGAGACTACATTTTCTTAAAAAAAGAAAGCAGCAGCTATTTTAAAAACAAAAATCTGTGAAGATATAAGCCAACATAGTGGAGGGTCATTGAATTAATAGTTAACCTTTTTGTTGTTTAATCATTCCACCAAAAGAATAAATAACAATTTAGAGCCATGTTCATTTAGGAAAAACAAAACCACAACCAAACCAAAATCACACACACAGTTACATTTCATGTAAGATTAAAGTGAGCAGGCTAAAAAGGGGTTTTGAGGGACAACTTGTTAAAAGTCATAAAACCAGTTATTTTTTTCTCAGGAGTAGGAGGTCTGCCAGAAATTTTAAGACCAATAATCAATGTGTAATTGGAGAGACCAAGGAAGCGACCATAACAGAAAAAACTAAATTAATTTTCTGCATCTATGTTATCTCTTCAGGATTTACAGGAGTGAATCCAGAGGAATGTTCTCAAAGTGTATTTCAGGAAAAAGTTGTAACATAAATTGAGAAGCTCAACACTGGCTGGTTACCAGCACCAGACGGTCTTCACCCACAAATTACACAGAACTCAAGTATGACATAGCTGAATTCTTTATTGTAGTAACCCATTACTGAAGACAACACTTTTCTAAAGTCATGACTCATGAGCCTACTGAAGTTTTTTGAGGGGATAAAAAAAAAAATCACAAAAAAAAAATCCTAACAAAAACGGTGCTCACACGGATAAAGAAGTTTAAAAGATAAGAAAGAAAATGTAGAAGTGCAGAGAGTCATTGCTGGGAGGTCACCAGTGCAGCACTTGACCCACTAAATGAAGTGGTAAGGATGGCTGATAATGCTGAATTATTGAAGGTTTTAAAGAAACAAACTGCAGAGAACTCTAGACAGAGCTCATGATACTGGTCACCTCATGACTGACTGGTGAAAAAATGGCAGATGAAATGCAGCGTTAAGTATAAAGCAATGAAAATGAGAAAAACTCCCATACTGCATTCACAGTGATTGAATCTGAACCACCTACCACTAGATACAAAATACCATTGTGTTAGTAACTATGACAATGTCAACTCAATGATTTTAAGGAGCAAAAAATCCCAGACAAGTATCAGAAGTCATTAAGTTACAGCGAACAACAAAATTACTATCCCACCATACAGACTACTGCACACTCACCTCCTGATAAGATGTAAATGCAAGGTAAGTTTCTGACTTCCCCTAAACTGAGAAGAGAGAGCAGAATAAGAAAAAGTTCAAGAAGGGCAACAAAGATGACCAAGCTTCTGGAATGGCTTCCACACATAGACAATGAAAAGAGCTGAAACTCCCCGATCAGAGGAGAGGACAAATAAGATCTATAAAACCATAAGTAGCATGGCAAAGGCAAACAGGCAGGGCTGGCCACTGAGTGAAGAAGATCCTTCCAAAGGGACAACAGACAGTTACACTGTCTTATTCCCAAAGGACACAGTGAATGCCGTGAGTTTACAGAGGTTCAAAATCAATTATGAAAATTAGTTGAAGTAAACCTCATTAATGGCTACTGAACACAAGGACACTGCATGCAAGTCACAAGCATACCGAGAAAGCATACTAGGAAATTCTGACTATGCTTGCTATGTGCTTCATTCTTTCCTTAAGCATCCACTACTGACCACCATCAGAGATCAGCAGATAATAAAACTAAACAGACCTTCAATCTGGCCAAATGCAGTTGTTCTTATTGCCTCCACACTTTGTTATAAAAACTCCAACTTTGATTCAAAGATCGGTGGTGAGAGGGCGAGATGGCAAATGAAAGTGCTGAGATGGTAGCCAGAAACTCTATCAAAGCTTTCCAAGCCCAATGACATCATGCTGAAGCAGTCAGTGCTAATTACTCAGTCCTGCTAGTGGCATGGATAAAGTCATTCCGCTCCAAAAAGACGCAGTCACTTCGCACTATTTCAACAATGCTTCAGCACAGCACGTACACACACCAGTCCTACCCATCTGTACCGAGAGACTCCCTGTGCTCAGGAACGTCCCTCGGAGCACCTCTTTAAAATATATCTGTTGGGAACAGCCATGTCTTCTGGGGTTACATAGAGCAATACTATTTCTGGCCTCTTCCTCTGTGCATAACATAGATGAAGGACACCGGCACAGACAAAAACATCATACAGGGTAGCCTTTTTTCCCTCTGTCTTACTAACTGCTCGAATACTGCAAAAGGGCTTCTTAAAAGAGTAGGAGGGCTAAAATTATCTAAAAATCATGGCAGAGAAAAATGAAAGAATAGCCACTCTAATCAGCATTGCCCACATTCAGCATTTCTTAACAGAATCTTTAGAAAGTTATTTTGTAGCCTTAAGGATGTGTCACCACTACACAGACTTGTGAGACAGCACCTAATAGATGCACTTGGGTAACAGTCCTGTCATCATCAGCATATCTAATTACGCAGTTTAGTTGTACTGTTTCTGTGCTAATTATCTTTTCCTAGATTCAAATAAGTCTTTTTTTTTAGAATTTTCTGTGCCACAGCCACAGGTGTCTTGGCAGAAAAAAATAAATAATTCTTTCCTAGCTTTACCAGCGGTGTATCACTGGTTTAGCAAGTACTTTTGTACTGGCTCAATTACCCTTACAATGATCCAAACAGATTTGATGTAAGCAACTTAGAAATTCGTTGGGAAAAAATGGAAAGTAGCATATTATAATTTTGTATATTCTATATATACTCCCAAAATACCCACATTGTGTCTGTACAGAAAAACAAAATCTTCTAATTATGCTGAGTTTTCACAACAACAACAGCATTTAAGGAGAAAATCTGCAAATTTAGAAGGAAAGAAAAAAACAAACCACCAAAAAAAAAAAACCCACAAAAACCCATCATCACACTATTTTCACAATTGCCTTTTGAGTGCTGTCAACACCACCTGCAGGAGAACACCTCTCATTCCAGAGTGGCTGGGGACATGGGTACTCTCTTCTTTTGACTCCTCCCAATAGACCTCTGGTGAAACAGTTCTGCATGGATGATAGAAACATTTGGTCTACAGACTTGGCTGTCCCATTAAGAATGCTCTTCTGAAGTACCCCTTTTCATGTTCACATACTAGTCCATCATTATCTTAATACTTTTAACAATAACATTTTTTGCTTTTTAAAAAGGCAGAATAATTCTCTCACATCTCCCTCTACCATCTAGCCAAGGCAAAAAAATGTAATAAAAATTCAAAATAACCTCCCAGCAGAGTTCTACAAAAAATAAAAATGCACCATGCATCTCGGTAGAATAAGTTGCATGACTGAAAAGATTTTTGCATGGTATTTTTTTCATCTACTTTTTGTAAAAACATATCTGTAGTCCTAAGTATGCCAGAAGTGTCTGTTCTCTCATTGGTTCACAACGGCTTATTAATTACACCAGCAGATATTTTTTGCCAGTACTCTATGACTGCACAATAAGGTTTCACCCTTGTCATACCCCCAAAAAACCTGCTTATTTCAAGATCCAACTGTTTTAAACAAAAACTACATCCCAGATGGACACCACCTGGCTGCATCCCAAGATTTTACAGTCACAGAACCAAAACGCTGTACTGAATGAGACCAATGTACAGAACAAGAGGCCAAATGGATGCTGAGATGGGCATCTCTCAGCTCTGTCTTTCTCAGATACGCAAAGCCCCACGATGAGAGCCTCAACACCGTTTCACCTACCCAGGCTTTGGTTCCTGCTAAAAGAAACTCCCTTCACGCGGGCTACAGCACAGGAGAAGCATCCAGAATAAGGACCTGGGAGCTCCTTTGCCTTGTGACTTACAGAGCACAGTGTGCGAACATACTGGAATATAACCAAGACAACTAAATTAGATTAGCTACGTGGCAAGTAAGACTAATCCAAACTCTGAAGGCAAGATTTAAATCAAACAACTCTTCTCAGATTTGGGGAAAAAGTGAATAAGCAAGAAAACAGTTTCCAGTTGCTAATCTAACACAGCCCAGGGTTTGGAACCTCAGATATTTCCAAGCAATTACATGTTCCCTTGTTTATTCTAAGTCATTTAGGGTGAGTCATACATCTGCATGTTGATAACCTGAAAGGGATACTCCAGCAATTCATGCAGGCTTGCAATTTTCTGCTATGCAAAGCTTTCTATCCTTGCAGTTTCACCATGTCCCAACAACTGGACAGTGAAGTTGTACCTGCCTGATGCATCAGATTATTTATGTACCACGTGACTACCAAGGGAGTGAGAAAAGTACATTAAATGCATCGCTTCAGGTAACTGAAGAGATTTCAGTGCAGCTGAGAGGACAGATGGCATGAGAGGAGACAAAAACATACAAGTGACCACTGGTACAGACTAAGATGTATGTAGTTAAAGCGCTATACCAGGGCAAAGCTAATTTGGCAGGTAAAATACGGAGACTTCAGCTCTTAATGTGAATGAGCATTACTTACTGTTTTTACACTGCCGTAGGAAGAATGAAGGATTTTTTCAATTATCCCAAAAGGAACTAATCAAGGAGTAGCAACATCTGCAGGGATTTTGAACCACCACCACCACTATCACTTCCATATGATTTAGACCAGAGAAACTGAATGGCAAATTATATTCACATTAAAATTTAAAAACCTGCATGGGAAGGCTGTCCATCAGTACTGACCAACTTCAGATCTGATCTTTGTCCAGAATAGAGGTAAATTCCAAGAGCCCTACAAGCAGAGAGAGCAGATGTACCACCATCAACCTCCTCACCTGTGTGAACACCATTAACTGCAGGTATAGCTCAGGCCAGGAAGGTGCTCCGTTACTCGCCCAGTCCATAGGGATGGGGATGAGCCGTACTAACCAGAAGCTGTGGAGAAGCTACACCACAAAAGCCAAAGGAGGAGAACAACTGCAGCTTCAGCAACAACCACCCACATCACGTCAGCAAAGACGGTTCAGAAGTCAGAAGGCAACACAAGCAAATACTTTCACGGGCATCCAAATGCCTGACGCCAGCTCCCGGTGGCTGGCTGCGAGCTCCAAGCACAGCCTCCTTCCATGGTGAGAGCATGTGTATGGTCTCTCTCCTGCATCTGATTTGGTGCCTAAATAAAGGCTGAGCTTATGTGGTCATCTTCCCTTTGAACAAAGGTCTCTACTGCCTCTGTGTCCCTTCCAGCTGCCTAGTTTTATGAAGGTCACAGAAACGTAATCATTTTTGAGATATTCCCTCCCCCCACTCCATTTGCCAAAAATAATTGAAGTCTGCCAACAGATTCAAAAGTAATTACAGGAAGACACAGGCAGGCAGCGAGATTACCCCAGACACCTTTCCTGTGGAAATCAGGCTAAACCCCACAGTATTGTATTTATTAAAACCATCCCCTGAAGTCAGATTTGTGATTGCTGTACTTTTATTATTGGCAATACGGCAGATTTTTTAAAACAATTTTTGGAAGATTATATTTGGTTTCTACAAACCTGATTGATTTCACCCCTTCTAGCCACAGGCCAGCCATTTATGAACGCTCTTCCCAACTGTTAAACAGTGATGGTAAGTACTTACCTGCCTCAGATGTGGTCTGTGTATAACACAAACAGTGGTTTGAAGACCTGTAAAGCACTGCTCTAGACAAAAAATAATTATTATAAATATTGCTGTAAGATTAGTGCATACATATATCACTCTTTTTGAATAGCTGTAAGCTTTTAAAATAGTAGCACGATAGAGGAAATAATTAATTTAGCAAATCTTTTTCTGAGTTAGCTTTCTGCTGCAGTTTAACTCAATACTTGGTGAAAGAGTGTACTTTATCGCACAGTTCTATTGCTTTTAAGAACAATTTCTGACAAAGAACTACTGGGCTGGAAAAAGTTTCAAGCAGGCCTTTCTCAAACATTTTGTTCTCTGTTGCGCTCATTGACTAAATACTCATTTCCTTACCCCCTGAATCCATGCTGGTCATGCCACTGCACACTGGAAGGCCTGTCGGAAACCCGTCCGATGCTCCCAACACAAACAGACCCATTCGTCTTCCTGCTCCCTACCGCCTTCCTGCAACCTCACCCTGACCTCAGGTGCTGCTGGTTGACGTTCCATGGGAGAAAAACCTGCCACGCCACTGCACGTCCTCGCTGCTGCTCAGGGTGAGGCGGGTGGCTGCGATGGCAGCTTTCTCCGCAGCACCCATGGTTACCCCAGGGACGGCACATTGATTTCACACAAGGCAGGGAAGGACAGGAGGCTATGGGAAAGGAGCGAAAGCTCTTTGGTCTTGGAAGCCAATAGGCAGTGCAAGAAAGGCATCAACGCTCCGTTGACGAGAGGCAGGCCCTCTCACCATCCCCCAAATATATATGGGAGGATGACTTTCGAGCACAAAACCATCCTTACATGCTCCACAACATCCAGGCAGGGGCACAAGGGGACACTGGCTGCTTCCCTACTCCTTCCTTCCTCCCATCCTAGTCTTACAGCTTGGGCAGTGCCATCTGTGCCAGAAGCATCCTCACTGCTCTGCCCACACAGCCATTGCACACTAAGCGTTAAACCAATTAATCTGTCAGCTGGGTGAAAAAAAACCTCACAGATGTGTTTTCCAAGTCCTCAGTCAAACAACCATCGGCTGCCACACTGCCCCGAATATGCAACCCAAGCAGCATTGTCGTCTTAATTATAAAAGAGTCTTATTAGCTTACCTGAATGCATTTTGGACTTCCCCCTTGTGTCCTAATTTAATTCTTTAATTATGAGGAATTAAGAGCCAGTATTTTCAATAAACGCTGAGATGGTTGTTGATCCCTCGCATATACCAGTAAGTGTTATATTGCAGATTTAGCTAAAGTGCATTGTGATTGAGGCCAAGTTTTAAACTTCTGGCTAATATTTCCTTTTCCAGCAGGCATTCATGTTCCAAGACTCCTAACTTATCAACCTCTCTTGTCATACACAAAACTACAAACTACCTGCAAAGTTATAAAGTGTGGAAATAATCACCACTTCATGTCAGCTGTGTATGTATTACATACAAATGTAAGAATTCAAGTGAGAGAAGTAGTCAGAAAAAAACAACATTTAATTATAAAAGAGCTTTTTAAATTAAAAAAGATAATGGCACTAAACCAGAAACAAAGTTATTTAAGAGATCATAGCCACAAGGCAGTTGTAATTTTATACTTAAACTGTACAGCTGTTCCTATCATCTGCACTCTGCTCCTGATTAAAATAACATCTAAAGTTCCAGTAACAAGTAATCTTTTACAGAACTACAATGTATTATGAAAACACACATCATTTTTGCGTTACATGACAAAAAAACCCTTATGTTTATTACATTAGATTCATAAATATATACCTAGGCATCATACTGGGTTTCTACTCTACCCTTTACATTTAAAAAACACGGAGTGTGGTTTGTTCTACTGACAAAAGCGATTTGTCTTACAGGGTTCACCCACAGTGGCGCAGCACTATGCCACGTAGAGGAACCCCACCAGATGGAGCATCGAGGGCAGTCCAGTCACATTAAAACAATTTCCTATTTCATTCGTCCTGCTTTTGAAAGTCATCCAGTGCTTCCTTTCCATATGAAGAAAGCCTTTGACTTCAAAAACAATAAATACTTACACCCCCAAAATTGTTCGTATGCTGTGGATAACTAAGCAGTAGATGTCTAATTTTTCTATGACCTTTCAGAGTTCTGTTTCACTGCTTACATATAAAAGGGAGAGTTCCAGTGGTTATTTTGGGAACAACACAGTCAGGGCCTCTATCCAAAGCTCAGCAGAAAGGCCCTTTATTCGTTTAATCAGCTTTGATCACGTTAAAAAATGCAATTGAGTCCTTGATTGTGTGTAGAATATTCCCTGTGAGGTCAATATAATCCTGTGTGTGCACCGAAAGAAAATATTTCATTCCAAGGATATAATTTCACAGTAGTTGTTTCAGGTAGTTAGCACGCAGTTGTGAGCACTTAAGCAGGGCTGAGCTAGTTTACAAATAAACTGTAAAGCAGTACACAGGTGAGTGAGCCCAAAGTGCTGCTGTAGAACTGGGGCTCTGGAGTTACAGTCCACAGCTCCTTGTGCTGCAACAAGCCACGTCAGTGTAAAATTCATTATCAGTGAATTCCACAGGGAGCTTTCAGTCCTTCCCCGCAAAGAGAAGGGTTTGCAATAGTTCACCATCGGACTATTAATTTTTGAAGTGGTTTAGACAGTATCTATCAGCATAAGGGAAATCAGAACCTGATTTCTAGCCTCGTCCAGGATAGATCAGACATAAAGCTGATGGTACATAATATCCAAAAAGCCTGTGCGAACTCCACAGTAGATCCTTACATGGATTTTTTCATGGTTTGCTACTTATGAAATTTAGACCACAATTTTCCTCCACAGTTATTCTTCCTGATTTTTTTTATTGTCCTAGTAATTGGCAGGTTTTGGCAGTTCACAAAATGCAATCTATCATACGTCCAAAAAATCCGAAACCAGTGTATGTAACATGGCTGCATATCCTTGCTGAAAAACCTAAAGGTCTTTCTAGTGCATGACAATATTTCAGAAAAGACACTATCAAGAGTGGTGAGCTTAAAAAAATTACTCACATTGTCACACAGTCCTTTCTTTTTGCTATTTTTTTCCTTTTTTTTTTCTTTTTTTTTTAAAATAATTTCAAGAATACAATCAACTGGAATAAGAATTAAAAATATTTAAAAGATCTAGCAAAAAAAGCTGCATAGAAAGCATTTTCACAGTTGTTTTTAAATAGTTTTCATCAAACTTTACCTAGAAAGTGAACAAAATCAGGACTTTCAAAGATAAAATATATTGCATTGCATTTTTTTTCCTGTGAATTTCACGCTTACTTGGGAAATTCATATGACTGGTTTTAGGTATTTTTTAATACTGTACCATTCAGAAGTGCTCATTGGTATTTGGTTCTCCAGTGTAGTAGCACAGTATAAAACCACACAATTCTACACAAACAGATTGTAGATACCTAATATATAGAGGCTAATCATCTGTCTGAAAAATTAATTCTTTTGAAACAAGACCTACCAGGTGGGAGGTAGATTAGTGCCATTAAAATATTTAAGGTACTTATTCTCATTTCAAATATGAGTGGGAAAACTGTGCTATTCCCAAAATTTTGCTGTAAAACTGAAAATTTGCTGGTAATTACTTTTGGGTTTCCATCACTTGTTTTTGTTGGTTTTTTTTTGAACTGGATAAGATTCTAGTAATATATATATATAAAACTCAGTTGAATGTTGAAAAGACACACTATTCCTTTGAAACATTCGGCCTTATTCAGCCTGACAAAGTAAGTCCACAGGTTGTTCTTTTGCCATGAGTTGTGAGCTTAGCTCTGCTTAGATTTTATAACCCACTCAGCATTTGGGTTGAGCTGGTATAGGTCCTTCATGTAGGTATCATCATCAAGGCAGCGCTCTCCTAGAAATGGAAGAGATAGGTAGTTACATCAGTACCAAAAACAAGTAAGGAAACAACTTACAAAGTTCCTGTCACTGTTTTATTCCATTGAAGTTTTCAAGCCCTCTCTCTGGTATTAAACAAAGGGCAACACTGTGAAAACCTAGAAGTGCTCTTGCCCTTTCCATCTGTTCTGAAGAGGAAAGAGGACACAAGAATAAGGAAGGAGATAGCGGTTGTGCCATCTCCGCGGCACATTTTAGGTCAGAATCTTCACACAGACCATGCACATGTGAGTTCCTCTCTGTGAAAGTTTAGGAGAAAAGGAGCAATGTCTTGGTCCTCCCATAGTTAAATCCAAACACCAAGTTCACACAGACATAGAAGCCCATTCAAATTTCAGGTTATTTTCCTCTTCTTAAATGGAAAGTTTGAGCAACGTTTGTCCTTGCTGAGAATGCGTTACTCCTTATCCTGCTCCTCTTGGTCTGCAGTTCTGCACAGCACTTGAAATGGCTACTGTCCCAGGACGTAAAAGCAGCACAAGGTTCGTAGTGCATTACAAGCAATTGATTTATGTCTAGTAGCTACCACGAAAATAGCACATGTTGATCAAAATCTGCATACTATTTCCATTCCCCTACAGGCAAAGCATTATCTCATGCATTTGCAGCTCCACATCACAGTCCCTCTCCTACTCCACCGTGTTAGTGGCTGGGATAGATGGCTCATGCACCAGCCAGACATTTCCAGCACAGGTGCTCCTGAAGCAGGAGGCAAGCAGAGGAGTGACACAACAGCTGAGTTTGTCTGCCAGCTCTCTGGACTCCCTGTGCAGAGTAGGCAAGAAGGTAAGACTCCCTGCTCCACCAGGTTTGATCTCCATCTGCTCTCTCTCCATCTCCTCTCCTTGCCAGGTGGCAGCCTGTCTTCCTTCTTAGATTTTTATCCCGACCTACATGACCTGTACAGCCCATGCTCCTGAACTAGGCCCTCTCCCCTACACAGTGCAGCATGTTCAGGCAGTGAGAGCACAGGGACAGCGTTACGCCATGTTCCTACCTAGTCCTGGTCATGAGGCAATGGCAGAAGTCCCGTTTCAGTGCCCTGAAGCCCTATAGTGTACTGAGCACTCAAAAAAATGCCTGGAGAGTTCAGTAGCTCCATCTGCTAAGGAACAGGATCACAGCATTGTACATTACAATAATGAATGTAAGTGTAAGCACGAGTGCATCACAAGCCCGTTGAGTCTTCTCGCTTTTGGGGTCCCTCTGCATGAGGCAGTCACATCGGGCAGAGACAAAGAAATGGCAAAGCTCAGGACAATCGGTTTACTTAAACCAGTAGAGCAAGTTAAAGTCAGGGAGTTTCTCTTATCTCAACTGAGAGTATTAATAAGCACTAGTATTTTTAAGGGCTGATTAAAGTTGAAATTGTCTGTATGTAAACCATTCAGAGGAAACACCTAAGCTTTCTATCCTATTTCATAACAAACCAAATCTCCAACTAGCCACGTGTTTTCTCTAAGAGACATACAATTTCTGTCTCACAGCAACAAAAGGAGGGATAAAGAGAATCTCTAGCCTTTATTGGCTGTGGGGGGAAACATAGTGACGAAGGATGAGGAAAAGGCTGAGGTATTCAATGCCTTCTTTCCCTCAGTCATTAATAGTAAGACCAGTTGTGTTCCAGGTACTCAGCTCCCCGAGCTGGAAGAAAGGGATAAGGAACAGAATGAAGACTCCATAATCCAAGGGTAAATGGTTGGCAGTCTGCTGCACCGCTTAGGCACACACTCACAGGTGCTGAGGGAGCTCGCAGAAGTGCTCACCAAGTCATTTTCCATCATTTTTCAGCAGTCCTGGCTAACCAGGGAAGTCCTAGTAGACTAGAGGTTAGCAAATGTGATGCCCATCTACAAGATCTTCCTCTGGGAGACATAAGATACTACCAATATGGTGATCACACCAACATCTCTGCTAGGCCATGCTATGATTCTATGGTTCCTTCTCCCCAGGGTTAATTCTCTGCTTTAGTAGCAGCGGGAACACCAAGGACATGAATAAAAATGCAACCACAGTGAAGCCCATGGACAACGTGCCAAGGAATCCTACTCTAGCAAAGGAAGTTGTTCGGAAGCCATTCTTACCAATATTTCCTCCTATTTCATAAAGAAAGACATCTTCTTTCTTGAGTGTTTGGACATTTCCACTGTTGGGAACAAAACACAATGAAAAACTATATTGCGAAAGAGCTTGTACATTGGCCATGAGAAATTATGCTAAGATCAGCAGTGTACCTGTCATAAACTCTTTGTGTTTATACTCATTTACTGATACAGTAAGTGAATAAGAATACCCCTGCATGCTAGTGCAAATGAACAGTCCCGTAAGCGAGCAATACACTATAGAAAAGGTAAAATAAGATAGATGTGAAGAAACTTTGGGGTTTAGAAAAGAATTCCATTGTTATTAGCATGTAGCCTAGTATTTACCCTCTGATGTTTCTTTCACTGCTGCTAGAAAAACAAGTATTCTTCTCAAACACTTAGTAATTCTGAAAAAGCCTTATGGTTGGGTGGGAGAAACCACATTCTTGCTGGTTTTAATTTTGCTGCAACTAAAGGAAGTAAAAAACAGACAGTGGAAGAATAAAGTCCCCATATGACAAAGGGATCCTATTATTCTCACTGCTTAACTGTAATAATATATGCTAAGGCACAACCAGAAAATAACTTTCTGTCAGAAGTGCAAATCTCTAAAAACAGCTTTTAGGAAAAAGCAACTTCTTGATCTCAACTAATGTACCACATTATTGCTTTAGCATGAACAGGTATATATGATGTACAAATGTATTAAAGATTTTTTTTTGCAAAGTCTATTCTGATTTCTTACTTTGCTCATATATATATAAAATAGATGTAAAAGCTTGATTAGCACTTCTCTCCCTTTCTAAATGCATTTAGATGATTCAAATGTAGCTTTCCTTTTAAATCACTGCACATGCACAACATCTGCACATATGTATATCCCAATACCTATACTGTTGCAATATATAAATGCAATTTTTTTACAAAGTATTTTTTCTCTTTTTCTTATTCCTTTGCTTCTTAAGGTTTACTTTCTTGGAGTTCCATTCTGTCTTGTCCTCCAAAATTTGCAAAGCTATTCCAGACCCATCAGATTAAATAGCAGTTACTTGTATACCAATGGCATTCATGCATTCCTTACGGCTTTGTGAGCTTTAATGACATTAGGAGCATTAAGTTAATTCCTCAAGCATGTATTGTAATGGCTAAATTTGTCTGAAAAGTTGAGGAATTCTCCTGGGCTTGAAGTATTTTAATACCTTTTTTTCTTGATATAATAATACAAAAAGCCACTTCTCCCAAAATGATAACAAAACAAAAACGCGTTTGTACCTTTTCTGGCTGAGAAATCTGGCTACTATATCACTGGCTTTCAGTTCTTCTGTCAGCTGTATTGCCATGGAAACTTTCGAAAGATGAGGCGCTTGCACCCGTATCACTCCCTGAGGAACATCAGCCTGCAAAGCAATAATGGTGTTGGAACAAAGCTGCTGGCAGCTGGCTTTGATGAGCTTCTCCAAACACAGTATGGACTAAGCAACTTAGTACAATACTCTGTACTTTATTACTGTCTACTACTCTTGGATGCAGAAATATGCTAACTACACAGTAATTCAGTGCATTTTGTCAGACCTCCAAATCTCTTTTTCACAGCTGGGAGAACTTTAGAACAAATGAACGTGAGCGTTTAATTATTTTTTCAAAGATGTTAAGAATAACAACTACTGCTATATTAAGAACACACCTCGATAGGACAAGAAGCATATGAGATTGATACGGAAAAGACTTGCAGCAGGTATCAAAGCCAGGCAACTCCTCTCCACTTCCCCCCTACTAAAACTTCCAGAGGAAACCTTTCCAGTTTCATTTCATCTGACTTTCATACCAAAAGAAGAAATCACAAAGTATTCAGAGGTCAGTCTACTTTATGCGATTCCTCTTTTCAAATATAATTTTCTTTTAAAACAGATATTCACTACTGAAGTTTTTTTCTCCCTACTTTTTATTCTCCAGAATATATTCAGCTAGTCAACCTGCAGGTCTGACTACATAATGGACTTGTATTTTATCTCTACCCCCAAATCCTTGATAATGAATATCAACCACATTAGTGACAGAGAAGGAAGGCTCCAAAGGATAGTTTTTCTGTTCAACTTGCAGTACATGACATTTGAAGCTACAAAAGGCATAATTTATTTGTGAATAAGGTCCTAATTTCTGTTCCTGGAAATCCTGAGGTAATTTTTCTATTCATATTACATTACCATTTACCCAAAGGTACTCAGCTTTATAGGAAAAGAAATGTAAGAGTCTCAGTAGTCAAGGTTGATTATGACAGTTCATTTTCTTCTTTCCCCCTGCTATTTACTGCAATTGTAAGGATGAACATTTCTTCTTCCATAATCAATGAACAAATCTGAGCACCTGTGAATCTAGAATAGCTTCTCTGAAACCATCAGAGTTAAACAAATATAGAACAAGTACAAACGTGAGCAGAATCAGAAGCAGTTTCCTGAGAAAGCTAAAGGCTCGTTACTACACGAGTGATGAGCTACGGTAACTAATGTTAATCAAACAATCCTCCTATATCCAGTCTTATTACTTATTGATTTAAAAATAACCATTTATGTCTAAAGCCTTAAGAATCATCAAATTGAGAATTTGCATCAGAGTAATTATGGAGTCAAAGATTAGTAAGACTACAATGGATCTCAAAGAGTAACTCCCTATGTTTACCCATAAATTTGTCAAATCTGTTCTTTAAGGCCTCCACCTATGGAAACAAGGGTTGCAGCCATCTACCAGGAAGTTAACTCCTGCTTAAAAATCTTTTGCCTCTTTACAAACTGTTTGGATCCTAGCAAATGGAAAGAAAACTTTCAAGGAGTAAATGGTTATTTACAGATGTCCCTAACTGCTCTTTCCTCAAATTCAGCATGGTACATTGAAACTAATTTTCATTTTTGCATACAATTCTGTATCGTTTTGTCTCAATAGATTTTAGTGGCATTTTCCCAACCTTCAGCTGGATACCAGCTTTTTTTTCTTTTCTATAGAACAGACATATGATAAATGATTTTAAAAACCTGCCTGCTTCAAGTATACGAGAAGAAGAAAAAGAAACGTCCACAGAGCCGTAACATTACGGTCACAGATCAAACAGAATAATTACTTTGTTTACTCAGACAGAATCATTATTAGGGCAGCTAATGAATGCATTTTGCCACTTTCACCACCTGCAATCACAGAAGAGCTCATGCTCAGCTGCACAATATGATCATGGTGCCCAACTACAGAGAGAACTGATACTGAGCATCCCCAAGCCCATTCACTGTGCAAGTTGGTGGGAAAAAAAAAGACACGGCCATAAAACACCTAGGAGCAATCTCAGAGAAGGACCTGCTCTCTGCACAGCACAGTTCAAAATATCCAAGTTACAGCTCCCCATCATAACATACAAGCCAAGTACCTAATAGGTGACTGACAATATGCTGGAGGGTGGGTCACCTGTACTGCTGGGCTACGAGTCACCTCTCCCGCCTCACAGGACCACTCAGGATGAAGCCTACAACACTGAAACCTCTGTCTGAATCAGGTACTTGCACACTTCAAAAACATGAAGAAAGATACATCCTTAATTGATGGAAAATACACTGGCCTACAATATTTAGTCTGTAGCAGGCACTGCAGTCACCTGTGAGCTACTCATCTTTATTCCCATCCTTTCCTTTCACAGGGACTTGGATGTGTGTATCACAAAAGAGCCACAGCTGTTTGGCTACAGGATCTGAGGTGGGTCTCTTCCAGATTCTCCTGTTCCATCTTGCATGACACACTTAAATATTCATCAGGTTAGATGGAAAAAAGGAATGAAGTGACTATGCAGTATTTTCACTAGCAACTCAGATGACAGAATGTAACATATACTTATTAAATGCATGACTGATACCAAGCAAGAATGGGGCATGAGCATTACGAAGAACAAAACTGGAATTCAGAAGGATCTTGCTACATGGGAGGCAACGTCTGGAAGAAGTGTAACGCAGTTCTCTTTCATCTGTGAAGTGCTGCACCTAGTTTGGGGCAAAAAACCTGTAAAACTATGCAAGGAGAAATGATTCAGCACATAGCACTTTTTTAGTAGATAACCTGGCAGTGCAGTGTCTACAAATTCAGCAAGAGTCAGTAACGGTATGCTACGAAAATTCAAACAGGTTATGCAAACAGAACGGTTATGGGATACAACGGTTATTCTAACCTGTATTAGATAAGCCCAGCAGCATTGCATTGTGCTGCTCCTTTTTTTTGGAACAATTGCAACATATAGAGGAATACAATGACAGATGGTATAAATCCGGCTAACGCTAGCAGCTAAACTTCAGGTCCTGAGAGCATCTTTCTTTGCCTGACTAGAGCATTATGTTCCCCAACAGCAATAAAAAGACTTAATCCCTAACACTGACTTGGGGCCACAGGTATGCAACGGTATCCCGAAAAGCAATTAACTCTTAGGAGCTCTCTTGATTAACCCTCAGGAGCCCTCTAATATTAACCACTCTCAGTACTGTACATAGATCTTGCCCAGAGCTGGAACAAAATGATATTTAACCTCTGTCTTAAAAGGGGAAATGTGATTGATAGAGAGGTCTCATCAGAGATAAGATGAAATTTTATCCACATAAGCTGACTGCCATTAAGAATGCAGATATTGAGGTATTTCTGGAGAATATGGAAGTGACTCAAGCTCTGTCCATCTATGTTTAACCATGAGGGGTGACACAGCATGCAGTAGAAAACAGCAACAGTTTTTATTCAGCTGCATGCAAGATAATCAGCTCTCAAAAGTTTCAAACAGTTTTCACTGCAGTGGGGATTCACCACAAGTCTGGGTGCAGTTCAGGAACTGCACAGGAAAATCACCTCAAATTCAAATTAAGGCAGTACAAATTGAAAATTGGGAAAAAATAAAAACCACAACAAATATTCCTTAAAGAATGAGACAGTTTTTTACCTGGAAAAATGTACAGAATTGGCATTCACAATGAAGCCTTGTCAATTTGTGAATATGATTTTAAGAATAATATGTTTACAGGCACTCAAATTACTGAGTGCTTCAAATAAGCATGAAGGATTTGCGAAAAACTGTACCATTTAATTTTGAAGAAAATCCCCACAGAATTCTAGTTTTCTTAAAGAAAATTATTAAATAGTAACTTTACATTTACATTTGCGTTAGAATGTATTACATGAGACTTCAGTCCTAAATTCCCAGTGGGTTAAAGGCATATTTTACTCTTAGAGACCAACAGGACTGAATTACAAAAAAATCCAGTACCTGAAACTGTAACAGCATTTGCCTATTTAAGTGTATTTGCTGTTATTTCTATGCTGAACAGGGGATGGCAGCATTAAGTGTCATATCATAACTCAACTGACTTGTATTCAAAGAACTCTCTTCTTATTAGGAAGCGTAAAACAAATGTCAGTGATTAATTAGCTTTATTTTAAAATTATATGTAAGTCCTCATTCATGTACAGATTCCTTCATATAGACAGAAACGGAAATGAGGTAAAACGAAGCCTTAGGAAGTAATTAATTTTAGACATTAGGAGATGTGTCAAATATTGCACACAGAATGAAGTGGGAACATAGAAATTAAGTCGCCAGCAGATACTGGCTGCAGTTGTCCAAGGGATCCAGCTATTTGCCCATTCAGGAAAAAAAAAAAAAAAAGAAAAAAAAAGGTGGCAGCACACTTACAAGATCAAACTAGGCAGAGTTGAGAGACATTATAGCATACTCATTTGCCACATTCTATTTTTTTTTGGCTTAATAGCTTAAAAAAAATGCATTTATTGGAATATGACAACCCGTTTTGTAACCGTTTGCCATACACACCCTTGGCAAGAACACCACAGACCATTCAGACAGATGCATTTTTACAAGCTACCACAAGATGTCTCTAATTGACCAGAATCTTAAATACTTCAACCCACAAGGTGGTATTTTCATATCATCTAAATCTGATATGCACTCATTACGTTATCAGGACACACATATTTGGTGTTACCTGTTTACATATTAAAAATAACTTTGGAATCGTGTATTTCAAATGTGTTTTAATTAAGACATCATACTGTATTGGCTAATGAGCTTTAAAAAATTGTAATTACTAACTCCGTTGAAATGGTAAATAATAAGCAATTTCAAGGCATATTTCTGAAAAGTTTTTATGTCAGTGGGAACAGCTCAATTAAAATACTTCTAAAGGAGAGGAAAAATTAACACTATAACGCCACAGGATTTTTTTTTTCCTTATAAAGACTGTGTGAAGAACATTATACTGAAACTTATGCCCTGGTATCACTGATGACTATGGCATATGTCAATTACACAATACAGAGATACTGAACTGTATATTATATACACAGGGTTGAACTGGGAGTAGATACTCTGACAATAGCTGCAGAGGAAGTGGGTTTATCAGTTTTTTATATTTGTTTCCTCCTTTGGTATTTCTTGGGGTGGGCAGGCTGTGCATGCTTCAGCATGCTCCACTTTACAAGGAACAGTTAGATTCACTGAGGCAGAGTTCAGTGGTTTGGAAACTCCTGTAGGAGAAAAGAATTAAATACTATCTCTGTTTCTAAACACTGTGAAAAATCTAATAGCGAATCCTTTTTTTTTTTTTAAGTAAACACATGGTCTGCTGTGACTTCCATTGGGCAGCAATGCATCTAAACTTGGGTACAGTAATACTGTTGTCATATCACTCTACAGATACAGACCTAACCTACTTCTGTTTCAGGTGTCTGAATTAAAACAACCTGCAAGATATCATTTTTCAGAATAGCAGTATTTTGAAAAACCCAGGAAAACAAACAAACCGCCCAGCCCTCTAAGTGTATCATGCTGGCAACCCATGATTTATGAAACCCATCTGAACTTGCTACCTATTGAAATTCTTAGTTAAATAAATGTATTTATTTATCTGTTATACTTCTGCTATATCCACTTTTTCTCTAAAGATGTTAGTCTTACTTATAAAGTATTTCAGATGGATGTTTCCTTACATCATTAGGGGTCTTCTCCTGCTTCTCATGTTTTTCCCGGTCATAAGCCATTTTTTTCAGAAGTTTCTTCACAGTTTTGTCCCTTTTCTCCTTCTTCTGGCTTTCGGTGTTTTGTTTTCTCACTTGGTTAACGATAAACTTAGGAATCTAGATGAATAAAGATAGGAAGTATGAATATCTACATAATTTCCTCAAATAGCCAACTTACCAAAACTTTGTAAATGGACAGTTTATCAGGTAAAACTCAGGGAAAAAAAAGTATTATTTCCAGTCATAATTAAAGATTCAAATAACACAAAGCTGTGAAAAAAAAGAAAAACATTCCATTTGTGATGTTAAATTCCATTCATTAAGGTCTCAGGGAAGGAGAGGTGGAATCATGCAATGTTTTTACCTTCCTCAGTCAAAAATACTCAACACCCAGTCTGTGCAACAGTGACAATAACTCTTCCTCACATTCAGCAAAGGCCAGAATTGCTTTAAGTTGCTGATGGACAACGAAGTCCCAACTTCTCCAGTCTATTTAAGCTAGAGTTTTGGTTGAGACCATGACTCAACTTCATGTTTTATCAAAACTTGTTCTATATAAATACAAAATTTGGCCCCAAAAGGGAAATGGACCAGAAGGGCTGTTTCCTGCTAATATCTCTAAGCAGAAAAGAATAAATTCCTCATAACCATGTATACTGATAAGCCAAATACAAAGATCCCCAAGGACTTATTTCTGAGTTCACATATGGTACATACAATATCAAAACTCTGACCATCAGAGTTTAACTCTACCAATAAGACATAATGGTTCTGTTCCGCTCCCGTAAGAGTTACCTATGAGCAAGAACCCAGCTGGATGGGGCTGACCTTCCCCTAAATTATGAAAATAAGTCCACACTACTTCTTTGTTCAGATGCCTTGTTTGTGAAATTTTTGATTCCTGCCCCCCCTTAAGAATATACTTACTGTCCAGAGAAGTTTTTGGTACTGAATCATGAAGCGCATGACATTTGCTGTTCCAGCTGCCATGACAAACTCGCTTTGTTCAATAGTCTTCGAGCTAAGCCCATGAAATGTGAAAAGGTTTGGGGCCATCACCATCGCAACATTCTTTAACGTCATTTTATTTTTGTCTCGATGATCAATTACCCTTTGGAGAAATTCAAGCAGTACCTGAAATAACAGCAGAACTTACAGCTCAACTCTGCACATGAAAAAGTTACATGTTTTTCGAAAAAGCTCTTCATTCCTAGTAAAAGCAATCAATAATAGCAAGCGTAGATACATTTGTTCACAGGACTTTAACGCAAGTTTTGCTCCCTTCAAGTAATGAAGTAGATCATTCTTGTTATTTTTGTGGATAATATTTAGCATTCAAGTTACCTCAGTTAAATAATGGCTAGTTCTGCAAGGTAAGCAATTCACGAGTAAACCCCTGCATTGTGAATGACAGGTAGCCAGTTAGAACACGACAATCTTCCATTAATGCTGTTGCAGATTATTTCTAACTCAACCCAGGAGCCCTCCTGACTGCTTCCATACACACTGCTTTCCAACTTGAAACGAAAGTCATGTTTAAACAATAAACCTTATAGTATTTCTTTTCTTGTAACAGATGTTCTGCATCCAACACAAATCCTGCAAATTCCTTTTTGATTGTAGCAATTTTAATAGTAAACATGTTCTGAAAAAGATTAATAGTTCTGCTACAAAAGGAAAGGCCCAAATTGGAACACTCCAGGCAACGTGCTGCAAATACCAATAGAAGTGTAAATTTCAGCTCATTGAGAGTAGAAACAGCACAGAGAAAACGGAGGAATAAAAATGAAGAGCTAAACATATTTCATAAAAACAAACTCTCATCCATAGTATTCTAACAATTTAGTTTTTTGCATTGGAAATTACTACTGCTGGGGGAAAAAAAAAAAAAGGAACGAAACTTTTTAGAGAAAAGGTCGCTCACTGGGAGATTATTATTGCAATCTCCTGGAAAAATTTCAAGTCACATTCTTAAAAGTCATTTGGGAGGAATTAGGGTCCTATGGGGTTTTTCCTGAAGTTCTGTGAAATACTAAAAAAGAAAGAATCACTAGTTTCAGCATTACCTTTGAACTGAAAAAAGAACACTAGAAGACAACAGCATTCATTACAGTGGATTCACAGAAACAGACAAAATATTTGTGCAGGAAAAAAGTATTAGTAATTCTGACCTTCAGAGTGTCTCTATTTGCTTCAGGTAGAAGGAGAACCAAAAGATTCAGAGCTTGCAGCTGCTGCTTCTTCGTTGGAAGATCTGTCAGTGAAGCACACGAACCTCAGTATTTTACAATTGTCATTTGTCCTCTTCAAAAAGCATGATTTCAAGCTGAAACCTCTTGCAAAACACTGAATGCACACACATGGCTAATAGCATAGCATGACAAAGGACTTGCTTTCTGGTACTCATTTCCAAAATTTCTTTTAGGATTTCAGTTGCCACATGACTCAGCAGTCTTCTGGCACTATTTTTCTAGACGCCTTGTGAAGATTAGAAATAGTCCACTAGCGGTTTCCTCCCTTTTCCAGCCTGTGCCTCAACATACGAAAGGGTATATCCAAAACTGCTTTCACAGTTTCTCTGATTGCCTTAACAGTTGCATGGTCTCCCAAGTCACCCACGCAGAACGAACGCCACGTGTTGCTGGAGAAGGCAGGTCTCCAGTGACTTGCAGCAGCAGCCGCAAAGGCAAACCAGCGGGGATAAATCCAAGCACAGAGAAGCTTAACATGTATCTACAGCAGGGAGTGCCGTACTACACGTGGCAAGCTATAATTACAGGGGAAGTTTAGATTGGATATTAGGAAAAAAATTCTTCCTGGAAAGGGTGGTGAA
Organism: Trogon surrucura; assembly: GCA_020746105.1. NCBI lineage: Eukaryota > Metazoa > Chordata > Aves > Trogoniformes > Trogonidae > Trogon > Trogon surrucura. The sequence goes on from CM036618.1 coordinate 62,023,650, forward strand.
GCATTGGAATGGGTTGCCGAGGGAGGCGGTGGAGTCACCATCCCTGGATGTGTTTAGAAAACGGTTGGATGTGGCACTTGAGGAGATGGTTTAGTGTTAGGGTGGTGTAGGGCTGTAGGTTGGACTTGATGATCTTAAGGTCCTTTCCAACCTTGATGTTTCTATGATTCTGTGGTTCTAAAGTGATGTTGGTTCTGACTTTTACCCAATTGCTCAGCGGTGCATCATTCACCCAAGATGCAGAACAAGTGCATCCCTACACTCCTCCACCTCTGAGAAGAGCTCCTACATTCTGTCAGAGTTGAGCAGCAGAAAGCCCCAATGCTCTCACATTTGTCACTTGTGATAAACTTCCTCCTGCAAGGCTTTAGAGGACATGCTCTGGCAAGTTTTCTCAGCGGATTCCTAACACATCAGGCCATACATAAATCAAGTGAAGATGGAGGTATGCGCACTTGATATAGTTTTATTACACTATTTCAGAATTCAACAGGGCTCTTCTCATGTATCCTGCTATTTCAATTGAACTGCTATTCCAAATACATTTCATCCAAATATGCTTGGGAGATACCGCAAAATAAAAAAAAAGTTCACTGATGAAATAAAAAAAAACACCTTGTTGACCGTTTTCTACTATAATACAAACTAAGGATCTGAATGAGTGACAAATTATATAGCCATTTAAAATATGCAAGTGGTGATAACTGTATTTATGTGTTCTAGGGAGACATACATTAAAAGTAAGGCCTAAATTTAGTGCCAAAACATCAGCTCACAATGCTTAAAAAGCAATGGGAACCAGCTTTTTCCTAGGAAAGCAAACTAAAAAACTAAAACAACTAAAATTCATTACTTAAATCAAGGTTTTCTGTCTGTTCACCTAAATAATGATTGAATTTTGGTTGTTTCAATTACTTAAATTACCAAATTATATTGTTTAAATTTATTTAAATATTTAATTCTATCTACTACTTAGTCACAGTGTCATGAAAAACACTGACTACTGCCACAAAGATGCCCCTTTTTTCTCTAACACCTAATCTTAATACATGTAACCAAGAAGATGAGCAGGCAATTTAAATAACAGGAGGCTACGAAGTGCTGTGTCTGTTTTGTATCAAATCCTTTGGCTCAATGTAGAAAGCGGTTTTAGATTCTGGCACCAGAGTATTTTCCGGCTAAGTAAAACCACATAAAACCTTCAGACAGCTCAGGAATGGCAAGCAAAAACCCTCCTGGGCCCAACCACTATCTGCTAAGTTTAACAACCGTGAGGAGCTGTTTGCTGCCGACATCACTTGAAAGCATTCTGAACACCGCCGACTTACCGCTCAGTGCTGCAAAATCAACACCACTACCCAGCAGGCCTAAGCACCAGCCCCCTACTCTCACCAATGTAACGGCCCTGAAATGCAGCTCACAACCTGGAGATGAACACAGCCCACAGTTTCTGAAGAATATTCGTCTGTGTGCCTGTCCATAGGCATTCCCTGAAAGTGTCCTTTAGAAATGAGCCATCGCTCTTGTCTGCAGACAAGGGGAATAGATTTTTCTGAAACTTGTGCTCCTGTGTTGGCTGTGGAATTAATGTATGTGGGTCCTCACAACTGATTCATTATCACCAAGCCGCTCTCTTTCAATTACAGCTGCTATGTTGCTGTCTTGGTGACCAGCTGGCAAGGAGGACATTTTCACAGAAACTCACTGGTCTCAAGGGACTAAGGATGATCTGCAGTTCCGAATATTCTGTTCTTAACTTTTCCTGTTGTAAATGGATAAAATACCCTGAACAGTATCAATTATAATTTGTTAGATTTTCTGCAGAACTACTGTATCTCTGCTGTTGTTTCCTTTAAGGAGCAAGTATTTTTTATAAACTGACACCATCAAGCACTATTTCCTCATAACCCACCTACACCTCCTAATGACTATCAGGAACATCACAGGAGAAAGTGGCAGGGTGCTTTCATTTTATGTGTAAACTATTAAAATAGATGTTACCTGAAAAATCTTATTTGTGCGTTAGCAAAAGTACACCCAGTCTTTTCTCAGTAAAAGTCATATCCTTGCTATTCAATTCGCTTCTCAGTTTCAGATATTATTAGCAAAATTATTGCTAGAGCAAGGAGGCACTTCCTGCGCCAGTATCTGTTCTTCGCAGCTGAGAAGAAGGACACTACTCACTCTGTACATCTTGGAAAGCTTTGAGATATTCTACAGTGAGGAGTGGCTGAGGCAGTTCACGGATGAAGAGTTTCAAAAGACTTGCTGCATCATGTTGCTTTACATTTTCCCAGTTGAAAGTCCCTTCATAAAATTTTGCTTCCAGTTCTTGGCAAAGACTCTGAAAGGCAGTAGACACAGAAAACATCAGTTACACTTGGCTGCTGGAATTATACACAACAATATCTTCCACACTTCGAAAGGAGGGAAAAAAAAGGGACATCTGAAATATCACTTAACACCAGCTGCTGATGATCTTTTGCTATGAAAAGATAAATTTGCGATGCAAAGCACCGCAAGCAAACACATAGTAATAGGCAGCAGACGGCCAAATCACATAGGAAGAAATCCCATGGGCCTGCCTCAGGGCCATATGGAACACACTATAAGAACCAGACACCATACTCATTCACGTAAGGGTTATGCCTTCCCCTCCCCCAAAATATTAAGACATGGCCAACATAGACAGCAATTCTGAAACCACTACCAAAGGGTGTTGCTGTAACGCATGCATGGCCATTTTCATAAACAAATACAGTCATTATGCATGTTGACACATAGTTTCCTATCAAAACATACACTAAGGCGAGGCTGGTTCTATTTTTAAAAGACAGAGAAAAGATTTGCATGAGTGGACAGCTGGATGTGTTGCCATCTATAGAGAACTCCACGCCACTGGGCACATACAGCTTTGCGCCAGTGGCCCTGAAGCACCTCTCACAAGCCCGTCCCTTCTCCTTGCTTCACTTCTTCCAGACAGAAAAGGAAGACAGGAACACTGGCTTGCTTTCTGAAGCATGTGAGATGAAGTGAAGGAAACAAAGTCCTACGGAAAAATATGGCCTTAATTATTTATCTGGACAAGATGGACACGTTGGATAGAAGACACTAGATAAATTTTTAAGATACCGTTCTCATTAAATTTAACTTTGTCCAAATGGAAAATTGATCTTTCTCCAAAGAAAATGGGGACATTTAGTTTGATATGAAAGTTCAGTGTTCTCAATTGTCCTCCAGAGAGATCTGTCTCCACTGATTACATAGGGGTATCAAAGGTGCAAAGATCCTAACTCAGATGTCTAAAGTCAAGGGGGTCTGATTTCCTGCTCATCAACAAAAGAAAGCTTTAGATAAAAAGATGTAAATTCTCCCTGAGTCTCACCAGCTCTTCCATCCACATGCCAACCAAATCACTGTGGCAAATGCAGTATTAAACATCAAGATAAAACAGATTGTTTTATCCAAGAGGCAAGGGCAGAAATGCATTAACTATGCGTCCTAATGCAACAACACTTAGATTTTAAAGTAAATGTATTTAACTAGGGGGTATATGTAATGCATTTTTTAATAGTAACAACTCTAAAATCTACAGAATGAAAGAGTAAACTATTTTTCTTGAGATTATCTGCACCATTCTCTAAAACTACATAATGAAGAAAGTATTTTCTTTTTCTATAGGAGAAAAGTGTTTGAGAAAATTAAAGTAAAACACCTGTCCTTTAGTACGCTAAATTCATCGGTTTTCTATAAAATTTTGTATTTGAATAAGTAAAGTACTTAACAGCCTTCTTAACAAAACAGTGTTTTAATACAAAGAAGCATCTCCTGCAAATAAAGTGGTGAAAATAAAAAAAAATAATGAACATCAAATACTGAATGATCCTCTCCCTGGGAAAGCATATTACACTGATAAAATCAGAGAATAAACAAGTAAACAACATCACTCCAAAATCATTCCAGTTTGAAGTCTTGATGACAAAAATATCTTAGTTACTGGAAAATAAACAAAGCCAATGTCCACAATATTCTCCTCTTTCAGTTGTTTCTCATGAACCAGCTGCTGGACCGAGTTCCACACAACAGAGGCTGGCAGACGTCTTCTCTTCAGACAGCTGAATCCACTTAAACAGTCCCTTCTGTTTAGCATTTAAGGCCAGTTCAGACCATCTTTTTAACACATTGACTCTTGGCATGAATCATACCGCAGATTTAGTTTCCTGCATTAAGGCAAATACTGGAGAAGAGCCTGCATGTAACTGGCACTCGCTCTCTGCAAAGCTTTAGTGTGTACGGACGTGCCTGACAAGATTGCGCTCAGTGAGCTGTGTAGTTATACCGCTGTTCATAAAAATAAATGCGAGAGTTTCTTCAGCACATGCTGGCTGTCTTGCCCCATAACATAGGTTAAGTCTAGCTATTAGAACAGGCTCACAATGCCAGAGAAAAGCTTCCTCCTGGGGTAGAAAGACTGTACGAACTGTTCAAATGATTGAGCTGGTTCAGGGAAAAAGCAAAAGGCTGGAAAGCCCACGCCAAGAATTAATGAGAGTTTGGCACAACTGAATTTGAAATGTAGCTTGACTCTCCTTCAGACTTGAACTCGTCTTCTCCCTGAAACTACACTGGATGAAACATCAACTTTCTGGCTTCTATAACTCAAGTTTCTTTGTAAAGAGACCATGCTATCCATTTTGGAAGATTTTCATAATGTTCCAGTATTAAAATATATTTGTACAACAAAATAAAACCAGCAAACACCATTAAGTTTTGGAGGATATTGAGAATCCGTGCAACATCTTACCTTTATTCGTGTTGCAACTCCTGGTATTCTAAGAAGTCCTTCTGTTTCCAGAGTTGCCTCTTCTATCTGGGCAATCAGCTGTCAAACACAAACCAAACTGCATGAACGAAGATGCCAATTAAAATTCACTGGGAAATAGTTCTGATATACTGGAGCCTTCGTGTATGTATCTCTGTGTGTGTATGAGTGAGAATGCATTTCTGCATGCAGAAATGCAAACAAGTAGACACACAATCACAGAGTTTACAAACTAATTACAGCGGTTGTAGAACAAAACCTTTAATACAGCTCTTACCTGTTTTATGAACAACATTAAAGAAGAGTTTATTTATTCTATTAAAAAAGAAATCTGTATTTTTTAGACCTCTCTCAAGTCTCCTCGGAAGACTGAAGAAGTTTGTTTCCAAAATTACTTTGGATTCAGAAATAAATCCCAATTATTACCCTTGTTAAAATGTCTCTGAATCAAAACAATTAAGGTAACATTAGAGATACAGTACTAAACTCTTGTTTACAACTTTACCAGAGAAAAACTGAGTACTTTTAGGTTTTAAAGAAGCATTAGGTTTGCAAATACTGGCATTCTCCTAACAAGCTCAACAGTTTGCAATCCTACACAGGGCCTAGATAAATCAGTAGATATTCTGTAAAAGTACTTAAAATACATCTCATAAATTCTGTTTCTCTAAAAGATATGCCTACAGGTATTCACCGAAGAATGGAACTAAAAGCATTCGAAAGAAATTTGTAAACGTCAAAAGCTGATGACATCATTTTAGCACAAATAGTTCTCACAATGTTTAACTAGGGCAGTGCCTTTCTCACATACCTTCCTGTGCCAGCTCTTGAGTAAGAAAAATTATGCAACGTAGTTGTTTTCTCCAGTTACAGAAAATAAAGGGGTTTTACTACCACTGTTTATGTAACTGATAAATGTTTTAAAAAAGACGAGACAGAAAACCCCACAAACTTAGAAAACAGCACTAAAGGTGTCACCCTGGTATATTATTCTTGGTTTAAAAAAACATTTACAAAAAATAAAGAAGAGAGAAAAAGTGCTAATTGGCTGCGTCCCACACTCATTGTGTCCGGCGTACACCAGAACAGTGGCTGCCACTCTCACCTGTTGGACACGAAGATGCTGTGGGCACATCATGCGATTTGCCACCATAGCCATGTGTAGGGGGAGGCAAGGTCTGGTGGCACTGCTGGTGGCCACGACTCCTTCGCACATTCTCACTCCCAAGCGTCCCCCTGGCAGGCAGCAAGAGGTGGCCACTGGCCACCACTGGCCTCCTGCCTGTTGGAAATCCCCTCTTTGTTTCTGCCCGGGCTGATTTGCATGGCTTCATGAGCCGGCCAGAGACCTGAATCACCATCAGCAGAAACTTTTAGGGGGGATATTACCCTCAGATTTTCCAGCTGGAAACCCTGTACCTTAAACAACAACATTATTTTAAACTGTAATTCCTCAATGAAATAAAAACTAGGTGTATTTTTTATTAAAAGTTTCTCAGGTTTTTTTTCTTCTAATTAAGCAGCCTTCCTGCTAGCTTGGTTTGTTTCATTTCAGTGATAACTAAGGTGCATTTAAAAAGCAGTACGCACAAAAAATGTTTGTTCTTGCACTTTATATAAAAACCCCTATTCCTGGAAAACATGAGCAGTACAGAACAAGTGGAAGAAATTTACTTTCATGTAGCCATTCAAAGAAAAACTGTATCCCAAATGACGTCTGCACTTTGCAAAACAAATCACATCTATAAGCTAGAAATGCTTATGAAGAATTTGCTTCCTGAAAAACTCTGCTTACTCCGTTGCTAGGACAGCACAGTGATCAACCACTTTATGTCATTTGATTCCTTTTTTTCCAGATAGCATCTTTCCCAGAAATGTATTTTTATGATTCTGACGAAATAACTTCTGGCATGGAAGGCCCAGCAATAGTTTTGAGAGAGTGGTGCAAAGCTACTTTGAGTTTTCCGTTTCTTTAAAAATAACTTAACAAGCAGGTCTGTAAACTGAAATGGTGATGACACGGCACTGACTTTCTGTCAGTGTCAGGACAGATCCACAAACTGTGGTCTCTCCCATCTCGTGCAATAAGACCCGATAGGCACGGGTGTTAAATCCAAGATCTCCGTCATCTTTCACATTATCTTCCCCATCACCACAGTGTGACACAGGCCAAAGCATCTTCACACATACTAAAGCAACAAATCTCCTGGAAAAGCGCTGCTGTCGCCACCAGAGGCAGTTCTGCAGTCTGATCCCCACCCCCTAGCCACCTGCCTTGGGGCCCACATCACTTCTGAAAGGGGAAAACCATTCGTGAGAAAGGTTGGTTTCATCCTGTGGGCCATGGATTGAGAATTTCTATGGAAATTCAAGTATTTGCTCTGAAAAAAATAAAGGCAGCCCTACTGATGATAGATGCTACACCGCCGTTATGAAAGGGAATTTGGCTGCAGTGGGTTCTTACACTAATTCTCAGTTTTCAAAGGCTTATTAGTAAACTTGCCTAAATCACGGACACCAGTTGTACCAAAACCAAACTTCATTCCTTTAACTCAAAATATGTCTGATACAACGTAAACCATCACATTTACTGAATTACTAAAAAAAACCAGCAAGTAAAAGTTACAGTAACTTGAATTATTAGAAAAATATACTGAAAACTATGCTACAGGGAGCAAATAAATCCAGGACAAAACATTATTTGTTTGCCATTTGCCAGCATTAACAAGTTGACTTGTTTGTGCCTATATACCTTCTGAAAAATGAGGGGGATCTTGGTCCCTGGCACCTTCTTTTGATCCTGTTCCAGTAAAACTGAGAGTGGGACACCAAACAAGCCAGAGTCTGAAGAATAAAGCAAAAAAAAAATAGAGGTATTATCCACAAATGTTCCAGTACATGTGATAATGGCATAAACCCACATATCTGAAGCGATAAGTCTATTCAATATATTCAGAGCTATTGACCTTTTGTTCAAAGTGTTTGAATGTCTTCGTGAATCAAGTTATTACACAAAGCATTCCGGCTAAAAGGATTCATTCATCTCTTCCTTCAACCATAAATCAGTAGTCTTCTGTTTTGACTTCAAATTGCCATCCACATATTCTGCAGTACAGTGAAGCAAACTGCATAAATGAACCATCTGCATGGCTCTGGTCTGCAGAATGATGATGACCCTGCAATGCAGATCTTCATCATTTAATGCATGTTACTGTAGTTCAAATGCAATCAACATGAGTAAATATTCAGGAATCTGGCTACGAAAATGAGAGAGATATGATTATCTCCCAGAGCTACTCTAAACACTTCTCTCTGTGAGGGCTTTGAAAGATGAGCTTTTCAAGCTCTGTGTTTCTGCATTATACAACACCGGCATGACAACAAGATCACCGTCTCAGCAAAGGTGTTTTGGTTTTTATTGGTGTTTTTTTAGTTTTAATGAAAAAAAAAACAACGGTTAAGTCTTTGTTAGAAAATTGCCCTTACAATAGTGCTAAAGCAATTCAAATTAAAAAAGAAAAAAAAAGGAATCTAGTGTCAGTTAATCTAGCCCTGATGCAAAGCTAACCTTCAAGCAAATGGGACACCCATGTGTTTATGGCTCAGTTGAATAGAAGTGAATGACCATTAAAAGACAGCTATACTAGTAATATCAAACCCAAAGTTTGCTGACAGAACTTCTCTGTCAGAAGTACTGGTAATTGCTGCGTGTGCACTTTTTCTGAAACAGCATACAACACACGTAGCTAAAAACTCCCATCTGGTATGATGCCAGGCCAATACCGAGCACAGAAGAGCTGTAATTACTAAGAAGATGTCAGCCCTCAAGAGAATGTGATATATGTCAAAGAAACATCAGTTTCAGTGCCGAATCAGGGGGTTCTTGCATCTACCTATAAAATATGCAGGGACTTGTACATACAGTCAATAACCATACCCCATAGTTTTATCGTTTTGAAGATCTTGTCAATAATAAGTTTCTACTGAGAAGAAGCTGGAGGAAAAAAATGTAGGAGGTCAATAAAAAGACAGGGCTGAGCAGAGCACAGCATTCCCCAGGACAATTATGTCTTCATCATCTTTATGTAGTCAAGCACAAAGGGCAACAGCTGATAGATTCACCATTGTGTGAATCACTTGGCCAAAAAACGCTTCAGGAGTGAAGAGGTGAGAGTCTGGCAGAGCAACAACACACTGAAGGCATTACATTGCAAAAGCAGATTTGTTTGGCAGAAAGGGTGACATGTCATTGTCCACCTCTGACATATTTCCATGATTGTAGCCCATCTTTTCAAAAAAGTTTTTAAGCAAGACAATGTTTTTCATGACTGCCTGTCACCCAGATAATAATGCTATGAGTGAAATTCAATTAACAACAAATTTGGTAAGAAGAATCAATTTAAACTAAGACTCAGGATACAAGATAAAGTGTTTTGTCTCTTTATTAGTGAAAGCACAAGCACTTCTGCAAGAAGAAAACTCATTTAAGGGATCAAGGTCTCACAGATGTTTTTGTGTATGCCTTATTTTTCACTATTGTAAAGCAAAGAGCATATTCTGAAGAATCTATCGTACTTTAGTGCATATCTCTCAACCCTCTCTGTTGTTTTCAATTATTTAAAGTGAGCTATTGCACTGTCACATTCACTGAACCTTGACAACAGGGTTTTGGTCAAAGCAGGCTTGTGATTAACTGGCAACACATTTCAAGCTCTTGTGAAGCATTTAGCAGAAGCCAGAAATACATAAAACAAGGCACTGAAAACTTCTAGCATCCTGAAGTTGGTTTCCATGCGTCCTACTAAGAAAAGCACTGTGATTACACGTATGTTTCCCAACTGCTGCTCTGCAGCAGCCCAAATCTTCCACTTAACATGATCCCATTCAGCATAAAAACTGCATTATAGCCTGAGTAAACACTGGATGCGCAAGGCCTATGTGACACAGGAAAGTGTGTACTGGACAGAAGAGGAAAGCAGGTGACAAAGGCTCCCAGCATCTCCAACCAAGGGCAACAAAAGTTAAAAAAAAAGTCAGGTAGAACTATAAAATTTCTCTAGCTTGGAAAAGACCTTTAAGATTAATGAGTCCAACTGTAAGAGTAACACAGTGCCTACCTTCAGGAAAGCAGGAAAAGAATATCCACAAAGAACAAATACATGCGCCCTCCCAGAGAATATATCAGCAAATTCAAACTTCCGTGAAGCAATTCCTCCTGCACAGCATGTTACTAAGACAATTCCCCTTCTTCGCTCCTTGATTTATCTGCTCAGTGACTGACCTGAGTTTTAACTTTAGACAAAGAGCACGGTCCCACAGCTGGAGTGATCATGTGCATTAATGTGATTAAAGTAGGCCTTGAGTTAAGGCCCACTCACAGAACAAGAAATAATGGGTTTAACTTAGAACATAGGAAGTTTCACCTCAAAGTGAGGAAAAATTTCTTTACTGTGAGGGTGCCGGAGCACTGGCACAGGCTGCCCAGAGAGGTTGTGGAGTCTCCTTCTCTGGAGACATTCAAAACCCGCCTGGATGCGTTCCTGTGTGGCTGCCCTAGGGGATCCTGCTCTGGCAGGGGGGTTGGACTAGATGATCTCCAGAAGCCCCTTCCAATTCCGAACATTCTATGAATCTATCAATCTATGAATTAAATGCTGCTCAGGACCTATGCTACTATTTCTATATTGCTATAAATTTTCTGCAGGAAAACCATCAAGGATCAGACACACTGTTTCATCGGATTAAACCAGACCCATCTGGTTAGGAATATAAAACAGCGACTCACCTTTGGTTTTGATTTTTACAGCTTTTTGCTGCTTGAATTCTGTCCCAAGTATTTCATAGAGAGCAGTTAATTCAATCAATGCTAAAGAACAGACTTTCTTCATGTCCTGAGGTGCCAGGTCACCAATCTTTGTGGTACCTGTTTTGTCCTTCGGCAGCCTGAAATTCTAAAAGCAGAGAGATTTGCAGCAGAGTGAATAATCCGTGTCGTAACAAATTACTCAGCTCAAAGGCTGCGCTTCCTTCAGGGCACAACTTTTCATCGTGAAACTTGCTGTTACCGACTAAATCAAGGGAGAATCCTCCAAATAGGTTGAAAAGTAGATGATTTTAAAATCATAGGAGGATTTAGGTTCCTCATGATTTCTGAAGGTCATCTACTTCGATTGCCCGCTCACAGAAAGGCTAAATTAAAAGTCTGATGGGTTGCTTGCTGGGTTGTCCAGTTGAATTTTGAACACTCCCAACAACCTCTGTGTGCACCTGTTCCAGTGCTTAATGCTCTCATGGGGACTCTTTTTACTTTGCAAAACAGAATCTCCCCCCTAGTCACTTGTGTGCGTTGTCTCTTGTCCTTTCAGTGCGCACCTCTGAGGACAGCCTGGCTTTGTCCTGTTTGTTACCACCTCACACTCCACACGTCTCCACCTCCTGCATCTTTTTGCATTTTGTAATGGTGGAAATGGCTGTCCATGAACAATCTTATGCACGTACAATCGGGATAGAAATCCCACTGCACTTACATGCACACAAAATGCCATATTTAGCTGTCATATAAATAATATTAAGGGGGTTCCCTTCTTAGGGAAGGAAGATCCTTAATTAGGGCTCCTTTCTACTGCACTGAATGTTCAGAAGCTGCAGTCAGAGACAAATAAAAGGAATTGAGACAAGAGAGTGAGGGAGAGTGACTTCCCAGCTCATAGGGCTTTCTAACCCTATCTCTCATCCACAGGTTTTTAAGATTCTCACCTTTGCTTGACATTAGCAGTGTGCATGATGCAAAGCAGGAAGGTTGACAAGACTTTCTTCCATTTGGAAAGATACATTATAAGCCAAAATTATTTTCTCATCTAGTACAAACCCAGCAATAGCACAGATAAATTGGCAGTTACAGTACATGACTACAGGGGCACATACTGAAACATAAACAAAATTTACAATTTGTAGATATATACACAGTTTCCCGTCTTGAGGTTTCATCAACTTGCATACACCTGTATGTTTAAAAATAGCAGCCAAGGTGACAAAGGTGCAACAAACACAAATTGTAGATTTAAATAAGTAACTCCATCCCTTTTCCTATCATTTTGCCACTCCTTTCATTACTAAAGGAGAAAACCCATAGCCACATCTTTGAGCAATTCTTCATAAGCCTAGCAAAAAGCATAGATAATGTATGTATTATACATATATGCATATATATCTGCATATATACATAAGTTAGAGTATAGTTATCACTTCCTTGTTATAGACTCCACTAGAGAATTATGACTCAAACACTTTAGAATCCATTTCTAAATATCCACTAGTGGCTGGTTTATAATGTTTAAACTAGGATACATGGGGTAACTACCATTTGAAGAACTGCACATGTCCTTATCTAAATTAAGTGTTTGAAGAACTGTGAAACATAACTACTTCAGACACTGTTTACTCAGACATGTTTGCATACCCTGGAAGTAAAAAAAGGCTGTTTTTCAGACTAGTCATTAGTTTATATGTCATACGTAACTGCATGAATAGCTCATGAACTGTTAGATAGACATCCTCAAAGAGATGCCTGAGGATCAACAACAAAATACCTTGGATGACCTTCTGTATTTATTTGGATTCATTCAGAAGAACGCTTTTTTTTATTAAGAGTTGGAAAGAAAAATTGACCACAAACTAATCCTTATTTTCCTGCCATTTGACTTTGGACTTCCTCAGACCATTCAGTTCTTCATTCTCATCCCTCATCTATCTGCACCAGTTAACTGCACAAGGCTTCCACAGGCATCTGCCAACCCTTTTTAAATAATAACAGAGCTTTTTATTACAGAGGTAAAGCATCTCACCTCAGATAACGGGAAACGGGGCTTTAAACAAATGAATTAAGGACACAGTTTGTGTACAATTACCACTAAGCCAGTAATTACTAGGCCATTACTGCTTACACACAGAGTACATTTTGTCAGGCAATGGCATAAATAGGCAAAATAGTGGTTACTTCTATGTTATTCCCAAAAATGAGTTATCTTGAGAAGGTGTATGTACCACTACTAAAACCAAAGACTGAGAGCAATAAATAGGAAAAACCTACCGGGAGAAGAGTGTCACCTCCTCCACCCTTGTACATTTTGCCCACTGAGCTGTCTTTGAGATTAGCTGCCTGTTCTGCAAATGATATTTCCAAATTGATGTCAGTGTCTGGAAATGGCATGTCTTCAAGTGGGCTCTTCTTATCATCTGTTCCAAGACTGAACTTTGGATCTGAAAATAGAGTAAAAGACAACCTAAGAATCACGAGCAGCACAACTGAGCATCATTCAGTGCACGAGAATGAGTCTGCAATCAAGTAGAAGTTAATGCTGTGCAAGAAATGGACCTTCTGGTTGCAAATTCACTGACTTTTTTATGTCGGCTGAATATTTAGCTTCTTACAAGGGTCCACCTTTTGTAGTTTTTCTTGAGTAATTCTGCCTGGGTGCAGGTTTTTCTCCTATTCATCTATTATGAAAAGATAAAGCAATCCACCTCAAACAAATGGCAGAGTCCCAGAGCCAAACAGCTCTGGCATCAGAAGTTTCTTGCCATCATTTTCCGACCTCAAAGGCTGTAACATCCTGCAACCAAATCAGCAATTCTTTCTCCTGTTAAAATTTCAAAAGCAAAAGAGAATGTTTCCTCTACAATTCAAAGCATTAACAACTGGGAAGAATATGAAGTTCACAGATCACCTTTGTCCCAACATTTGTGTCCTCACCTCAGTCTGAAGAGTCTAGACTCCTCAAAACTGTTTGGCCATGTTTACGTGATACAGGGAAGGACCAAGTATATACAATGGTCTTACTTCTCCTTCTTTTTTCCTCAAAGGAATCAAACACTACACAAATTCAGGACACTTTTCAATAATAACAATAAAAAAAAAGGAAGGAAAAAAGTGAGAGGCAGTTCTGCTTTTAGAAAAAGAAGTCTAATTTCATAGTGAATCAACCATTGCTTTTCAGTCTGAAGTTAAAAGGTATCCTGAAAGAAGCAAGACGAAAATTATATTGTAAATAACAGTATTTAATACAAAGGACGAAAGAAAATTTAGCCAGCAAAATATTCTAATCTCTCCACCATCTCTCTTGTGATGTGGTATTTCTTAAAGGATACATCCAGAACTAGGTTCCTTGTACAAGACACTACAAAATACCTTGCAAGTGTTTATGACAAAATTCAGGCTTTCTTAAAGCCAGGGCAAATATAAACTGCCACTGTCTCCTACTCACAGGTGACTGCAGCCTGTTCAAAGCTAACATATCACAAGTGCAGGAAAAACGGGACGGAAATGGACACAAGCTGAGAACGAATAACACAAACAGCGTATGTGCTTTGGTATAAGAACACTGTGTAAAGTAATAGATTAATTTCTTTACACCACTGTGGGAAGTTTTTTATGGCCTGGAATAATCATGCTAAGGCAACTCAGAGAAAAATTCCCAGAAATAATTACAGGCACAGCAATGTTTGACATTCAAAGAGGAGAAATGCTGCAGATAAGCTGATTAAGAGAGAAGGAGTCAGGGCAGTGCTGCTCTACACTGGCACTTTCAGTGGTCTGCAAAAGAGTGCAGAGCTGAGCTGCAAGCACGCAACCCAAACATATGAAGCATTAAGTTTAAAAAAAAAAAAAAAGAATTGCACCAACTTGAACTTTTTTCCAAGTGATACCTGCATCTAACTGCAAGACACAAACCCAAGATTAGCCTCTGATATTCTTTAGAGGGAGTCCTGAAAATTACCTCAGTCTGCCAGGACCAGACTCAGGGGAGAGCTGCCAGACAGGCAAGTGGCTGCAGCCACCGGAGCCTCTCTCTGGTAGGGCCCAGCCCTTTACTCAGCCACTCCCACAGCAACGTAATTGATCTGGAGCTGAGACACTTCCATAGAGAGAAGGTGGCTTTGAGTTAACACACCGACTCTACTTACAACCAAGCAATGCTGTGAGAAGTAAAAGAAAACATTTCTACACTTTGCCTGTTGTGTGAACTACTCACCACTTGCTCTTCCCAGAGTGGCTTCTGTGCTCAGCACTGGTGAGGCCTCGCCTCAAGTGCTGTGTGCAGGTCTGGGCCTCTCAAAGCAAGAAAGACATTGAGGGGCTGGAGCGGGTCCAGAGGAGAGCAACGAGGTTGGGGAAGGGACTGGAGGGAAAGTCCTGTGAGGAGAGGCCGAGGGAGCTGGCGGTGTTCAGCCTGGAGGAGACTCAGGGGGTCCTTATCACTCTCTACAACTGCCTGAAGGGAGAGTGTAGTCAGGTGGGGTCAGGCTCTTCTCCCGAGCAACTTGTGACAGGGCAAGAGGGCACGGCCTGAAACTGCATCAGGGAAGGTTTAGGTTGGACCTCAGGAAGCACTTCCTCATGGAGAGGGTGCTCAGGCATTGGGATGCACTGCCCAGGGAAGTGGGGGAGTCACCACCCCTGGAGGTGTTTAAGGAGAGGCTGGGTGTGGCACTTAGTGCCCTGGTCTAGCCGATGTTGGGTCATAGGCTGGACTCGGTGATCTCAGAGGTCTTTTCCAGGCTCAACAATTCTGTGATTCTGTGATCCTGCTCACCTTCCACAGACTCTGAAAGACGCCTGGGGCATACACTAAAGATTAAGCTGATCCTGAAACTAGAGCTGCTCCTTTCGGTAAAGAGATACAAGAGACCTCACTAACCAAACATATCCAAGGTTAAACTTAACCCCGATTTCCATTTCTGGCCTCCCTGTGTGTAGATCTGTACCCATCACTAAACTGTTTAATGCATCCAAACTAAAGGAAAACAGTTCCCCGCCCCCCTCAAAGCTTTTGTCATGGTAATATGGCCTATACCTGACCTACCTCCTTCCTACCAGCCTGGGAGGGATCTGATGTTAACAAACAATAAAACAGTAGCTCCTATTTCGCTCCTCTGGTCATACCAAGGTGCCGTGTAAAGCAGATGTCTTGGTAGTGCTGTGCACATTTTAAACTAAGTCTGGAAATGCTGCTGCGGAGAGTTTCTTCTTGGTCGCACAGTCTTGCTCCGACTGTTGTGCGTTCATTAAACTAGGAAGCAGCTGTAAGAGGAAGGAGCTTTGGCGCTCTGCCAGCCTGCCAGCTACATGCAATACCTCATGGGAGAGAGCAAGTGTGATACAGAAAAATGTAAATATTGTCTATAAGAATGTGGAAACCATTTTTTTTACATTAGTCCTGTACCCTTTCCTTGATTCACAGTGCTATTTAAAGATCGCAGAAAATGATGGGAATTCTTTGGGAGAGGGATGGGCTTCCTTTTAATAGGACATGGAAATACTGGAAGTGTCAACCTTGCTATTTCCTAGCTTTTCTAGAGAATTTAGAGTATAACCCAATGGAGCTATGCTGACACATCTTAATTCATATCTGGAAAGGTTTAATGGCTCGGCATTTTTTTCCGACTGACAAAGCAGTTCTCTAAAATACTAATTCACAGATGACTTTAAAAAGAAAATAACAAACTCAGTAATCTTTTCACTAACACTGTATGACTCCAGCCATAAATTCCTCATTTATCACATGAAATGAAAAGCAGAAACAAGCCATTTAGTGAAATACAACAACATTTCAGTCTTTTTCCATATCAAGAGGCAAACACTACAGCTTTTTTACTTCATGTTACACATAGTACACACAATTCTTCCATCCACTCACCAGATCATTATGCTTTGAGGTTGCCCTTATACGGAGGTTTTACCTAATATTCTTTCCCTGCAGCTAAACGTGCCTTCAGAAGGACAACTGCAGTCTCACAGACTCACAGTAAACTGATGTTGCTGCTCCCCTATTCAAGCAACCAAGTATTTAGCTTTTCATCTGCTTTATTTTTCCCTTTTTATTTCTTGAGATGTCTCAACCAACACAGTTATTTACTCCTTTTCACAGGTATCCAAAGAGAATTAAATTTTTTTTATTTTGTAGACATTGAACATACCGTTACTTTTGCAGGTCTTAGTCAGCGTTACGGCTAGTTAAAACTATAATGTCTTCTGACAGCTCAATACATCATTTTGAATTTTCTTCTGGTTTCCTGTACCTATGTTCTATACCTACATGAAACAAAGAGGCACTTAAAGCCAATAAGTGAGGGTCCTACCAAAAAACCTCAAATATGCATCTATCAACAAAAAATCTTAAGAACTCATTAAACTGTTCTGTTTGAGCAAGATCAGGCAGAAAAGAATAAAAATGCAAAGATTTCCTATTATTTCCTGAGTTTGCTTACATTGTTTAGGCAAGAAAGAAGGTGTGTCAGACTGGCACGAAAGAAGTGAGCACAGGTTCACACAGCCCATGTAGGCTCTAAGGGCAAACCACTAACATCTTCAGTCTGGCAGAAGCACTTGGGAATGCAGCATTCAAATACCAAATTAGGAGAAGGGCCAGAGTCATTCAGTCTAACAGTTTTAAGACATCTCATTTCAGCTTTGGATTTTTTTTTTTTTAATAATGTCTGAGGTCTATATTCATATCTTTCAGGTAAAGCCGGTACTACTTTTCTGTCAAAAGGAGGTAAATTTTAAAATAATGCCTTTGGATTTCATAAATATTTAGTATCTCTGAGATATCAGGCACTGTTTACTTTTTTGCCCTAAATTCATTCACTGTTTGTATAACACTAATTTGCTCATCATTCTGGAGGAAAGATCACAGCGCAGCACTGCAGCAGGTGCGGTGCTTTTAACACCACTGAACTTGCATGGTTTGACTGCAAATTGAACCGGTTTTTTTGATTCCTGCTCCCATCTTGGGAGCAGAGCCCACTTTAGCATGTTGACAGGAGCAGAAGTGTATCAGGATGTAAGCAGGCTGCATTTGCCATCCACGTCGCAATCTGTGCTGAGGAGAGCTAGCATATGGGATTTGCTTTTCAGAACTTCCCTTTTCTGACGGGTTCATCAGGACCACTGGAAAAAAAGGAACCAGATGCGATAAAAACTCTGTAATAATTGCTTGGTAATTTTCCAGCTCTGAATCCTACAGTGCAGTTTATTGACACAAGCACCAGGCATCTCTTCCTTCCTTCCTTTGTGCTGAACCAGCAGTCTGGCAGTCCTCCCAATTTTTTACTGTGCTATTGGAGTGAGGTTTGCTGAGGGAGAGGGAGGGAAGGATTAACAGCATTTCTGGAAACACACAGGTTTGGTGATATTCAGGGCTGGTTCATATTCATCTCTCCCACTTCAACTTCCACGCACATCCTGTATCGTCCGTCGCTGTTTTCTAAGTCTCATTCTAAAGTAACAACTTTTCCAGAATACTACTAGTCAGTATGCTAGAACTGGAACAGAATTTTATTTGGTGGCTTAATTTCAGATAAGTAACTTGCAATAGGGAACTTGATCTGCCTGCTTGACTATTTAAGTGGCTATAGGGTTCAGTGCAACACCTATGTGCCATTCTAGTCCCCTGGAAGAAGAATAAAAAAATCCAACTTGCAAACAACACGGAATAGCAATGCAGTATCTTAAAGCTTAAAGGGCTGCCAGATAATATCCTGGTCTCTGTGGTGATAGGTATGGTGGGACATGGTGCAAGCCCTGTCTCGAAGAAACCTAAGATGACGCAGTGCAGTTACAACTTCTTACTGGACCTGAAAATCATCTGAAAGCTTTGTCCAAGTCTTTCATCGGAATTAGTACTCTCGAAGCAGGAACCATGGATTCAGCTAAAGGCTTCTGCGATGCTCTGTCCCACCTGCCAGTGAGAGGGAGGTGTCTTCCACAAGTACTGCGCCCCTCTCGTGTCACCACACACCACTGAAGACAACACAGTCCTACACACGCAGAATGCTGTTTATTTCCTTTCCATTTCCCTTAAAAAGATAAACACCTTTTTTTCTTTCATCCCTGTTTTTCTTTCATTTAGAGCTGCAGATACATAGCCGGTTCTCACATTTTTTCGGGATGTTTATAGTCCATTTGGTTTTGTTCTCTTATATGCACTGATGAGCTTATATATAGTACTTCACTTCCTGTACTGTACAGCAAAGATAAACCAGACGGGATAAATTAAGGATCAGGAAAGACCTAAGCATAAGCAATGAGAAGAGACTTCTCTCAGATGCCTTGATTATAAGATGATCACTGATAATAAACCAGGTTTCCCAGATGGCTCAAAGGACACTATCTACAGCCCCACCTAAAAATTTTACACCACAACAAAGCAGGCCAGACAGGTTTCTCGTGATTATTTCATTTTCTTTTGCTGAAAGGTTACTTGAAACGTGGACCTATGTAGTAGCTTGTGTAGCTGGAAGCATACAAACCCAAACAAAAATATATTTTTTTTAAGTTATTTGGCATTACCTTTTGTTTCATCTTGTGTTTCATTTTTGTTTTCACTTGTTTTCGCAGTTGAGGGTTCATTTCCATCACAGACCTAAGAAAGGAACAATAAATATGCATGCCTATAAAAACCAAATGCATGACTGCAGAAACTCCTTTGACTCTGTGCAGGATTAAAGCACATACTCCTGCATTCAGGAATATGCAGAAGCACATCTGTGTGTTTCAGCAGAAAAGCCTTTGCAAACGTCAAGAGGATCTGAAATCTAGGTAATTTAAAAAAGAGTAATTAAGTCCATTCTCCCTATTCCCACAAGGCTAAGTAGGTTTAAAACTCAATTTTCCAGAGTTCCAAAGCATAAGAAAATGTAGTCTTTGATCGGAAGCCACAGTTTGCACAGGAAAAGACATGGAAACAGAATCTGGAGGAGACATTTTGACTGACCCAGTAAAAAGTCCTTCTTCTTGCAAAACCTTACATGCTTGCCTCCCCTACAGAGCAATCCCATCCCTTTTACAGGACAGCCCAACATTAATGTCTGTGCTTATAGCTTAGATTCCCAACAGCTAAGAGATAATAAGCCAGGAAAGGGTTTGAATCACCCTCTGATTTCTACAGTGCTGCAAGACTCAAGATTCCTCACATCCTATGAACTGAATGACACCTACTATAGAAAAAAGTATTTCAAAACATGTAGAAAATCTATACTATATATATGAGTATATATATTCTCTTACCAACACACATCTGTGTATTTACTTCTTTTCTAAAACCAGGGATGTTGAGAGGCGGAAGAAGGTAGTATGACTGCCCAGAAAATTATTCCTGCTTCACAGAGCAGTAGAAGCAGACTGGGAAGCTGTCAAGGAACCAAAAGTCTACATTCTCTTTGGGAACATGGCAGGAAATTCAGTAGAAACATCAACACAACTGTTGCACTGATGCAAAACACCAACGCTATTGTTTTACCTTTCCCTCTTGCTTTCCTCCAGGTGAAGGGAGGTTATAGGATTTTCGAAGGCTATTATTAAATTGGAATGACTTCATACATCTGCAGATGGCTCCAGTCCTCTTTTGTTACATAAAAAGCTTTCTAATGATGGGAGAGTAACAAAGCTCTGAGATAAGTTACTTAGGGAGTTTGTGGAAGCTACTTCACTACAGGCTTTCTGTGACAGATTAGATGACTATCCACAAGCAATAATTTCTGAATAATTATCTTGCTTTGGAGAAAGATATGTGATATAGGCTTAAGAGCTTACACTTATTTCAGTCAAGGAGACAGGTTTAGAATGATTCTTCAGTTATTTTTATATTTAAAAAACTAATCTAACCTTCTGTTTTATACATCTTAAATGGCTAAAATCACTTGTCTTTGCATTACTGATGTCATCAGTATCAAAACAAGTAGTTTAAGAAACACTGAAGTCTACTGAACATCGTGACATAATCTTCATACATTACAGTCTGTAGCTTAAATAGAGGAATATGAGTATTTTTTGCGCTTTACTGAAACAACATACTTGAAAGGGGAATTATACTGCTTTAAGCTACAGATATCCTACCTAAATTGCTCTGCTATTAGATCTTGTAATTTTTAGGTGTAGTCAATTCCAAATCAGACCCCAGAATGCTTCTATGGAGTTAATATCCCTTCTGCAACCACATGCAAAACAGAACAGTGAAAGGGAAGTTGCGCCTCCAGAACCTAACATTTGAGCTTACAAACTCCCTCCACCACTACACACCATCTCTATGGAGTTTGAAAGGACTTGCCAAAGGAGAGGAAGCTGTTGAGGGAAGGAGGAAGTTAAATCCCCTCAAAATGCACCAGGCCTTCCACCACCATCACACGGAATGCCAGCAGCCAGAACGAGGGACAGGGTGGAGATGAGGTAAGCCAGCCACGTGCTTCCACCAGCTCAGAGGCTTCTTACAGCTGAAGATCTCGTTGCTTTTAGGGGAGCAGACAGGGCACGTGTGCTTCTCCACAGAAGAGGAATTCTAATCATAGTCTCTGCTTCCCTCCTTCCCCTTTCCTGTGCATGAGAGAGGAACTCTCCAGTCCGATATCCCACGAGAGGAAACTGAGACCCTTCAAGACCTGTCAGAGCAACTTCCCACACACACAGCTCAGCAACAAGCACAGGCCCTCAGAGTTAGTACAGGGTCTAAGAACCCAGCTGACAGGCATAAAGATCTAGCCCAAAGAGAGGAGGTTAGGACAATGTCCTTTAAAAAAAAAAAAAAAGTAAAAGAAACAAGAGCAGCAGTAAGTAAGAGGTACTGCCCCCTACCTACCTATCTGGCAGAGCCCTCAGGGTGGCTGCAGGGCACTACCACCCAAAGGTAAAAGTGGGCTTTTGGTAGCTCTTTGGGTGATTGCTATCACTAGTTCTGCATCTGTGTTGAAATGAATTCAGATTAATATTCTGACCGTTGAGTTGTTTTCTTCACCACCTTTAAGCAATACAACATCAACATGCATACTCCTTTCTACAGGCTGAAATTGCTTAACATAATATTAAGTCTAGACCAACACTATTCCCACAAATTCAATAAAAAAAAACCCTTGGAAATCAGTGAAAAGTTAGAGACAAATCTTCTGGAAATACCCTTTTTGTGCCTGTGTATTCCTCTACTACCCCTGCCATTCCTACGTGCCTTTCTCTTCTCTCTACCAGAATCAAAGAAACAATGGACAGAAACTTACTTTTCCCTTTGAGTCGTTTTGTAGCCTGAAGATATCCCTGACATCAGGAATCTGGTGCTGTTTGTTTTTTTTCCTCATGGTTTGTGTGACAGTCTCTACTCGCTTTTCTACGGCTGCCTTCTGGGTTCGAGTCAGTGTGGACAGAAACACCACGTTTTCCTGGGAGTCACCAGAGCTCTCACCAAACAGATTTGACAGACCTGCCTCCTTCAGCCATTCTTCTTCCAGCTCTCCCTCTGAGGAAGATGATGAGAAAAAGGCATAAACACTGGCTTTCAAGTACTGTAAAGAACAATGGGTGTTAATGACATGACACAGTTAATGCAGTTCACAGGGAAAGTACTAAACGGATCCACAATTTAGAATAATTACACTATCATGACTTTGAAAAAAGCTAAAGAGCTTCAAAAGGGTTACACATGATATTAAAGTTTTTACAACAGTTAACCCAATACAGATTGCTATGGGGTAATCTTTATAATAATCTACAGCACTTCCAGTGCTGTAGATCATATACCATTTTATAAATGTACCAAGATATAAATGTGTATGGGGAAGTCTGAAAGCCTCTGATGACTGCCACTTCCTTGATTTTTAGATCAATTTTCAATCTTTTAAGCTCCTTCACTGACATGGTTCTGCCCACTTTTCTTGATACATTAATCTTACAGCCCTCCACTAGCTCAATTTAATGAAGGACAAACCAGGCTACAGGAATCACCTTAATGCTATTTTTATATCAGGTCTTAAAACGTGGTCTCCAGCCTGCTGACAGCCCACAAAACAACTGTTGCTTTAGTCTTACAGCTGATAAGGTATTCTTTATTGACAGATCACTGAACATGAAAGAGGAGAAAGTCACTAAATACTATCACTGGTGGCAAAGCTTCTGCTTCTGAAGTCAGTATCGAAGGATACTTTCTTTAAAACGCTAAGTTCTGTCTGTAGCAGCTGAGCTTGTGCTCGATGCCAACAACCCTCTCAAATGTTCAATTTTTATTTATGAGATATTTAAAAGTACTCCAAAATTGGCATGTAACTTCACTTTTGACTGCAGTTTCCCACAGTGCCCAGTGCATATTCAAGTGGGCACCTGAATATTAACAGCATGCAGAAAACAGAAAATTTTAAGTATGAATTTTGCTCTGGCTGTGAAGCCAAATTCTCCAGAGCAGATGTGAGCAAGGTATATTTCATTTCTCCCGTCTTGCCTTTGCATGGCCTCATCTCAAGCAAGCCCCAACCAAGGTAGGTCCATCAGCCAGGTGCAGCGTACCACACATCCAGGAGGACTCATGCCCAAGCAATTTGCTGCACATTAGGCAACGTTGGGGGCAGAGCAACATCTGCGCGAGCTGATCAACTCCACTGGGCTGACTCACTCAGGCTTCATGCCAGAGTCTGCGGCTTGAGCTGGAGTGGTAAGTGAGAGGAAGAAGGCTATATATAAATAAAAAAGGAAGTGGTGGGTTTTGAAGTGCAGAGCCTGAAGGCATAGCAGCATCAGTGAGCTGGGGTAAGAGAAAAGGTCCATGCACTGCAGAACGATGGGCCCTGCTGCTCTGAAGACAGCCTTGCAGCTCCTCCATCAGATGCCCTGCTCCCCAGGCACAGGGGCTCAGAGCCTTGCTGCTTTCTCCAGAGGTCACAGTGCTACTCTCCAGAGAATTTGCAGATAGTGGTGATGTTTCAAAATGCCTGGGGAGGCAAAAGTTCAAATCCCTTTCACAGCTAATAGAGCACATTCTTCTTGCTCATGTAGAGGCCATACCAAAATGCAAAACTCACCATTGTGACTTACTGAGACCGTGAGCCTCTTGTAAGAACGGGAGAGAGGCAGATATTGCACTGTTTAAAAGTAATTTTTAAGAGAGGAGTGGAATTAAGGGCATTACTTCTCCTTTGTCTGATAGGACAACAAAAGTGAAGAAATCGCCCCACTTCTTTGAAAATCATGACCTCAGAAGTGGCCCATAACTGATGCTTTGGGAAACAAAAATAATACAACTGAACAGTCACAACAGTTACAAGCGTAGAAAGTTACTCACTAAACTTAAACCGGTTAATCATTGGCTTGTCTTCTAAAGCGTGAGGTTTCTATCCACAATAGCTACAATAACGAACAACATACACAAAGAGCGAAAGGGTAAGTTAGTTTAACAGTAAACTGCAAATAAAGCTTCAATTGTTGTGATTTGCAAGTACAGGCACTTTTCTGATGTTCTGCAAACACCATTTAAAGGAAACCAGCCTTTCACTTATCTCCAACACAACTCTCTTTCAGGGCACTGCCTGTTTCTGGTGATATGCATTAGAGGCAACAGAACTTTCAAAGTGGATGTTCAGCAGAGTGACCGCCTTTTTGATTTAAGTATGGTGGTGTCACCTCTTGAAATAAGATTTGAAGAAAAATCCCTAAATCAGCAAACTGATGAGCACTCACAAGAACAAATTTCATTACCATCTGGCTCTTTCACTACAATTGCTACTTGGTCCTCGTGATTATTTCCTCTGGTTTCATGGATGTTTTCAAGTTCTTTCCAGTAGTCATCCATAGACAGTTCATCCAAGGAGTCCTGGGATCCTGAGCGGTCAAATGATGCTCCATCAGGGGTCTTCTTGGAATGGTCATGGTTCATTGTATACTGGCCAGACCGACGGCTATAAACATAAACCAAAATGCAATTCTTGGTTAGCGTTTTAGGATACAGGATATATTAATTTCTTTGAAGGCAGTTAGTGATGAATTGTATCAAAGCAAACTGCTGTCAATAAACAAACCAAGATATTAAAAATTACTTTTAATATCTGATACTAAATTTTATATTAAAAATTACTTTTAACATCTGGAATACATTTTTGTTTTAATACGTCTG
Source organism: Trogon surrucura (assembly GCA_020746105.1). NCBI lineage: Eukaryota > Metazoa > Chordata > Aves > Trogoniformes > Trogonidae > Trogon > Trogon surrucura. Next base: position 62,048,391 of record CM036618.1, read on the forward strand.
CAATACATATCTCCTAATCTGGAATGACTGTATTACAGAAGAAATAATAAATCCATGTTCTAATAATCCTAGTTACCCAAAAACTTCATAGTATGTATCTTCCTAGCATCACCACTCATAAACAAAGTGCCCTTCTGCCCGAGTAAACTCTTTTATCTTGACAGTACCCTTACTTTTTTCCATTGCTATTCTGCTTTTATTTTTTATTAATATTTTGTCTGGTATCTATGACCTTAATTACAGCTGGAAAAGGACCAAGTAGAATTACTGAAGGTACAGTTTCTGACGTGAACTGTCGAGTCCAAACGTTTAATAAAGGCCACTATTTGTTTCTACCTTGCTTACTCTTTGACTGAAAGCTTACCCTTTTTATAGTTTGACGTTACAAGTTTCTGGCTGTACCCTGCCAAGTGTATGCTGCTGAGGCTTTCAGAAGAGATCGTTCATCTTAAGTATAGTTGTGAGTAGAAAGAAGAAACAACAAGCTCAATCCACTAGGTATCATCCTGACCTGATTAAGTCATTGGTAAAAGTAAGAATTTCTCTTAAAAAGTGCAAAGGCTATAACGATGTCACTGCAGCTACAGGTCATCCTTACCAAAAGCCACAAACTCAGAGTATCAGTGGATTACATGAGTTAGCAACGCGACCTAATTCCAGAGTTGGCCTTACTTTGAGTGGGGGGCGGATCAGACAAGATGATCTCCAGTAGTCCTTTCTGAACTACGTTACTCTACTACTTGACAGCATATCAAAATTGTTCTCATATTAAAAAATAGTAAGTTCTTAACATTTCAGGAACAGCTTCACATGTCTTATGCCTAGATTTGTCTCTGTATTTTAAAAAAGAAGGCATGGTTTGGGGTTAAGTAGCAAATATCACATTCTGAGAGAGAAAAACATATCAAAGATCAACTACAGTCGATTTATCGTAATGTAAATGCAGTAAATTAAGTCCTACCTTTGTATCTGGCTGACTTTGCAAGTTTATCTAGAATTAAAACAAAAGCACCTCGTCCTTACATTTTATCTTGGGACAACTGACGCTTGTTAGCTGCCCCTTAGTGAAAAAAAAACCATACCTTTCTCTCTGAAGATAAGCCCCTTGTGTGCCCAAGTCACAAATCCTTTCACACCATATGTGCTTGATTCTCTGATAAGAAACACAAACTATATGGACTTTGCCTTTAAAGGTAAAGAGTCTAATGGAAGGACTATGCATTTCCACCCATCCTGCCTCTCTAATCCAGGTGCAAGTTAATAAATGACAATGAATTACCAAGCTAATATGCACCCCAACACTATTCCTTAACCTGCCCTTACATGGAAGTCCAGGAAAAAAACAAATTTACACAAAGGAGTATTTAGCTTCTGCATCAATGGCAGTAACAGTATCTTGCTAGTTGTGCATAATACCCAATAAATACAGCTTCTCCATGTAGCTACCCTCAGTTCTTAAACTTCTCCTGACAGGTGCGTTCGGTGTGTGACCTGTGTTGCTTGTGAATCCAGCATTAATCACCGCACAAAGACGTTCGCGGGCCTGCATCGGAAACACGCCCAGCAGCCAACATCGGTGTGCCGAGTGTGGCCAAAGCAGATCAGGCTTCCCAGCCCTCGCTCAGGTGTCTCTCCTCCTGCAGCTGAAGGTGCTCGGAGCAGACTGGGTCCCTCGCACAAACAGAGCCTGTACACTTGAATTGCAGCTGGATCAAGGTCAGATTTCATCTCACCGTCCTTCAGTTTAACACTAGGGAGCTGCTCTGCAGCTCTTTGGTGGCCCTTTCACCTTTGGAACAACCCGCTCTCGCTGACCCACCTTGGCTGAAATTTAACCACCACAGCGCACCGGGCAAAAGATAAAATAAACAGATCGAACTCGTTAAAAGCACGTGCTCCAGGGGGCTCCAGCAGGCTGAGCAGGGTCATGCTGCAGCAGGCAGCGAGCGGCTCCTTACCCTCCCCAGACCAAGGCCGGTCTCAGAGAAGTCTGTGTCCCAAAATGCACAGCTCATACTCAACACAAAGCACTCAAGGCCATTTTCATGGGCCTGTGGGCATTTATTGTACATTAAAAACACTCCATTAGCTCTTGGATCACCATTCCCAGGCCTGCTCTACTCCTCCAAACATAAGATGCTTTTCTTCTAAGGCTCTTCCCGGCCCAACCGCTCCCACTCATTAATGACTCCCAACTCTGACTGGGCAGTAACACCACTTCTCATCGAATCATAGAATGTTAGAGGTTGGAAGGGACCTCTAGAGATCATCTAGTCCAACCCCCCTGCCAGAGCAGGATCCCCTAGGGCAGGTCACACTGGAATGCGTCCAGGCGGGTTTTGAAAGTCTCCAGAGAAGGAGACTCCACAACTTCTCTGGGCAGCCTGTGACAGGGCTCCGGAACCCTCACAGTAAAGAAATTTCTCCTCATGTTGAGGTGGAACTTCCCACGTTCTAACTCAAACCCATTATTCCTTGTTCTATTACTGGGCACCACTGAGAAGAGATTGTCTCCTTCCTCTTGACACCCACCCCTCAGATATTTGTGTACGTTAATAAGGTCCCCTCTCAGCTGTCTTCTTTCAAGGCTAAACAGCCCCCGTTCTCTCAGTCTCTCTTCACAGGAGAGATATTCAAGTCCCTTAATCATCTTTGTAGCTCTCATGAAAGCCCTTTCAAGAAATATTCACACAAAAACACTCAGCGCTCTGCTCTGCGAATCTCTCCCCCAAACCCCACGTTGCTTTAGGCCAACTCACACACAGCTGGCAGCCCCAGCAGCACTCGGGCTCTTCAGGAGCCAAGGTCACTGCTGCACCACTCCAGCTCCACTCGCCCACTCCTTGCCTTCCCTATCAGACTCCATCAACCTTCTACCTCCAGTTCCTGTTTGGACTGACAACCCTTTCAAACGCATCTGCATTTATCCACATCCACGGTTCACATTTCTATGGTCTAGGACAGAGAGGCTCAGGCTGGGAGAGAGCAACTGCTAAAACGTCAGCTGACAGAGCAGGGCAGACCCTGTGTTCACTTCCCTTGGTTCAAGGTTTCTCGTTTTCCATACCCCCCCTGAGAAAGATGCTGCTGATGCAGCATTTGGTGCATAACCCACACAGCAAGGGGATGTCCCTCCTAGGAACCTCTGTGCACAAAGAGGCACAAACAAGAAACACCCTCTGAGGATAATGAAGACAGTTTTGATATCATAGGGTTGGTGTAGATGAGAAAAGAAAAAAATAATTTCAAGAAATGTCACAGCATAGGGAAAAAACAGGTTGCCATTTAAGATTTTTATTTTTAGGTATCTGCTGACAAGACCAAGAACATAGGACTTCTGCTGTGACCTTCCAGTAAATTCAATCCTTCTCCGAACATATGCTTAGTAAGCACTAGTTGCATATCAAATGGTAAAACCTCATAGGTGGAAACTAGTTAGGACCAAGAAAAAAAGAGAGATGAGGAAAAGAAATCATTCTTATAGCTATTTTGTAAGGAACCTGGAAGAGATATGCTTTTTAAAATAATTAATCTTGCATTCACAGGAAGACTCATGACACAATACAATCTCTAAAAAGCATTTCAACTACCATGGCCTAAGCTTTACAAATTTGTAGAACACTGCTTGCCAGAAAACTATCAGTAGAAAATAAGCACAGTTCAATAAAAAAAAAAAAAAATAGGTTATTTCTCCAGCACATACTTAAGTTTTTAGACGTTCAGGTTTTGTATTTAAAATTTGAAAAACGCAACTGCTTTTCACAGGTATCTTCAAGGACATCTCTTTTCTTCCCTAGAAGAACGTAAGCTACTGCTAACCAACACAGTCACTTCAAGTAACTTTCAAACACCACATGGGCATTTCAGATTACTAAATGGTAAATTTACTCTCCACCACATTACTCTTTTTTCCCCCTGAAAATCTCTATTTCCATTAAGGTCTTCACTAACAACTTTCTCAAACTCTATTAAAATCTTATTAACATCTGTTTCCAATCATTAGTAAATAGTTTACTATTCAAATAGCTTTACAGGGACCAGTGTAATACTCTCATTTCCAAATTACACAATCAGTTCTGACCTCTGATACTCAGACACGTGCCCTTTGCAGCCGATGAGCTTTTTGCCTATTTATCTCAGTAACAAAACTGAGCCTCCAGGCATAAAACCCATTCTCTAATACAGTTACTGCACTCTCTTACTAGACTTAAGTTTCTTGTCCCACCCACCGGAGATGCATTTATTTACTAGAAACATCAAGGATTAGAGACAAAGTACCAGCTCTTCCAGAGGAGAGCCATTAAAAACAGTTCCTGTAATGAACACCATTCATTAAATTCACGAGGAAAGAAACCAGATTTGGGATACCTCACTAAGCACTGATGAGCTTCGTGTTGTGGTAAGTACTTAAGGGAGGAGAACTGCGCACAAATATTTTCTTCAGCCTTTCCTTTTGTGACCTACTGTGTCCTTTCTCAGCAGGTAAGAAAATACAACTCTTCACATTAATCACTGTTTTACACCATAGCAATGTGCTTTTTTCAGGTTCCATCAGCCTGATTTTGATTTCATCAATAGTCACTTTATACTAGGGCAGTTGCCTTTATTCCTTACTTTCTCTCCTGTGAAATTTCAATCTCCCTGTCTGTTCCAGTGCCTTTTTAGCAGTTCATAACTGCTACTTGTCATGTGTAAACTACAGCTGCTAAAGATTAATCAGTTAGCAAGGTGCACTTTCACTTGCATTTCAGATAAATTCAGTTTGCAGAAAGCTAATTTTGTCCCTACTTCCATTTTTCTCATTCAAAAATTAAGGACTATGTTGTGTTTTAAAACAGTGATTGATCAGAAAAAGATAATTTTTGTCATTTCTATAGTGCTAGCCACGAATTTTAGATCTGGATACGATCTTTCCACACTGTTACACAAACATCATAATTGTACGGTATCCTTATGTACTATATCTATATATGAGTGTGAATGTATTAGATGTGTAAATATACTGAAAAGCAGAAATACTAAATGCAATGATGTTCGTGGTCATAAAAACTAGGGAATATAAATACACTGTTGAACCAAACATAATAGATTAAGGCTGCTGAAATAAAAGTGGAGTTCCTCTAACAGGATTAGTGCAGCAGAGCTCGCCAACTCCAGGAAAGGACAAAGTCCACCTACTAAACACTGTACGGATATAAAGCAAAAAGATACCACTCTGTATAACCTGTTATCTTCTTCCTGAAAAAAACTGCAATGATGGATGAAACACAAGTGAAAAGGAGGAGCAGGAAACACCTTTTCTGCCTATAAATCAGACATTTCTCTACAGGGTCTTTTTTTCCATCCTTTTTTGCAATTCAAAATTCAGTTCTGGATCTTTCCTGAATAAAAATTGTCACAACTATAAAAAGTGTTATGAGTGGAACAAGGGAAGAGGTCATGAGATTAATTACTGGGTTTAACCTCCATTAGGATTTAACTCTTTGGGGTCAAACAAATACGGTTCTTTGCCTAAGAAAGGCTATGAGAGTCTTAAACACTGTCTTTAACCACATGCCAAACTTAAGGCAAATTCATTGTTCAACAAAACTAAAAGTTTCACAAACATTTGTTTGCATCAGCTAATTTCCAACACTGAGAACACTGGGGAAAAAAAAAAAAAGGAAGAAAAAAAAAAGGCATTGCATTATCAAGTGATATCATGACTTGTCAAATTGGACTATTACACCTCCCTAAGCTGTACACTGAAAATACAATCCCTGAATACTTGGCCTTAAAAGCTTCTTTAAATAATCCTGGCCATTAGCTGTTGTTATCAGGGTTCTTGTACAGGCAACGTCTTGAGCACTGCAGCCCCTTCAGATGCACTTTCTGGCACCCCAATAAACCAGCACTTTACTTCCAGAGTTACATAAAATGACATAAACATACCTGACTAAAGCTACATTACAGCGGCACCTTCTGAAATACGTGCGCAAAGGGAGTCATCACTCCCACCAAAGCTACTGTATGTTTGGCCATTTACATAACAGCTATTAGTAGCATTATTGCAGCCACACCTCAGCTGATAGTGGGGCTCACCGATTCTGAGCATCACACCAACACATATCTAGAGGTGTTAATAACCTGACAAACGAGATACACAAAGGCTGTAAGAGGGGGAAAACAAAAGGGTGGGTGTATTTGGCCTCGAGAGGTGAAGCATTCTGTTCAGATTCATGGTGCAAATCAGTGACAGAAACAAGAATAATTCTCAGATCTCTGGAGTCTTTCACCACTGGACCACTGGGCGTTAAAGATCAAGACCTGGCTCATAGCAAACTGCAAGGCAGAGAAAGCTCTGTTGTGGGTTAGTGATAGACTCCAACACTGTGGCTATAGATAGAGTAACACTCTCGAAATGGCATTATCTTGTTGACATAGGAGTTACAAAGTTAAGCAGTAATTTACATAAGCAATTTTAAGTTTGGACAAAGGCTAACTAGATTTAAACAACCAAAAAATCATTCTATGATTCTATGAAAAAATGCCTATGGGTACTGCCGCCCATTTTGAAAACTATTTACTGAGCAATCACATCCGTGAGATGCTGTGCTCTTAAATATAAATACAGGATTTCCCAAGTCTTTTCAAATCTAAACAACTAAAAAGATGAGGGGAAAACAACGTGGTCTCCAGTCCCGCTTCCTGATGGCTACAGAAGTGTAAGCTCCTAAGCCAAAATCTCCCCCATCCCTCCCCTCCTTTCAAAATGCCAAGCAGCACCTGAAGGTGCAATGAGCTCTTAAATGAATTATCCATGAGAAAGCTCTAATCTAATGGCTGTAGCAATTGTCCAGCTTGAGGTCCCTGCTCTTGGCGGGGACACTGGCCTGGGAAGCGATTGCCAGACCTTCCGACAGCCACAGCATGCACCTACCAGAACCTTCCACAGTTTCTAGGCAAAGCTGCATCCCAAATACCAGACATGAAGATAACAAAACGCCTTGATTCCAAAGATGCACTAAATAAAGGATTTGTATTACCAAATCACTTATTCTAATAGTTTCAACCTCAACATTTAAGAAATTTTTTTCTGCCACACCACCTCTTTGCACAGTATCCTGTATTATGCAGTGCAGTTTTGAGCATCAAAGTCTTCTGTTTAAAAAAAAAAACAAACAACCAAAACTGTACTTGATGTGCCCATCAAAGCAAGTTGTCCTAAAGCAAATGGATTTTGCACAAAGCCACGGAGTACTGACACTACTTAACTGAAGTGAAATTACTATTTTTCTACGTAAATGTCTTCACCTTTTTATATGGCTTAACATATTAAAAAGATTCTTTCTGTTTCCTTGGTAGTTAAAACATCCTGGCAAACAGAAGGAGCTTCTTTACTGTGAGGGTGACAGCACTGGAACAGGCTGCCCAGGGAGCTTTGAATGTCTCCTTCTCTGGAGACATTCAAAACCCACCTGGACACGTTCCTGTGTGACCTACTCTGGGTGATTCTGCTCTGGCAGGGGGGTTGGGACCTTCAGAGGTCCCTTCCAAACTCTACCATTCTGTGATTCTGCAACATGATTTCCAGTATTTTTGGTGAGGTGACACTTAACACACCTTCTAGAGAGTTTTATTCGGCTATTCTGTGACCTTATAGGCCATTTTGAATGTCAATTGCAATCAAACTTCCCCAAATCCCCCTTAAGCTCCAAAGCAGCACTAGAGAAGTAGGAACTGAGACAGAGCTCTGTTCTCCTTCCAAAGTGCACAAAGTGATTGCAGAGAGGGTATAAAAGAGTACTCACTTTCTAAATGAGCATAAAAAAGGCTGAGCAAAGAGAATCGGGTCTCTTAGGACTTTCTGTAATACCATCAGCTGCTGTTAATACCTGCTCAAAACTGCTCTGGAGATTAAACAAAAAAAAAAAAAACCAAACCACAAACCCACAAACACCAAAATCAAACCAAAATCAAACTCCAAAACCCAGAAACTCCACAAACTGGTATTTTAAGCCTTTCCATGAATAATAAATGCAACACAGGCCAAAGCCAGGGCTGTCAGACTGTAAGTCTGAAAGATACACCCCCACACACACACACTGTATTGCTTCCAGCCACATCATTATTATATATGTAAGATTTTTTTACCTCAGTCAACATGATCTTCCTCCTTTCCCGACCTCAACCTGATGCCAAAGAAAATAGGAAGGAAATTGTGGCAATGACATAGACTATAGTACTTAATATTTTAATCCTTTGTACCAGAAATGAGAGATTCCAGATATGACGCCAAAACTTAATCTGCCTGAACTATATGCAGCACTTCTTAGAAGATTAAAATACCTCATAACATTTCTTTTAACAGGACCTCATGTTCCTACACAGCCATTTAGACTACCTATTTTCTACTTCTGATTAGATAAATAATAATTATGTTAAACATACACACCCTATTTATAACGATGGTACAGATCATTTGCCCTGGTGTATGATTGATGATGTGAAATGATTTATGATCACAAAAACCACTAGAACATACATACTGTCAAACGTTTGCAAAAAGAGTGATTTGATATACCACCCCAAGTTGTGTCAGAATAAACGTGATCTTGTTCCACTACACACTAAGTGAGGAAGAATTCAGAACTGACAATTGCAGCCCTGAAGCCTGTCCTCCACAAAACGATTGCACCACTTGTGTTTCCTTGCATTTTGGAGGACTGTTGCATTCCACCGTTGAGCTCAGTGCACACTTTTAGCTTTATTCTCCAACCATAAAATACTGAAGCCTGCTTATTTCTTTTCATGAAGGCTGAGTCTCATGGACTCAGATTTGGAGCTTTAAACAGAACATCAGGTATTATCAAACTTGCAATAAAATTGTCACACCTGAACTGAGAAGTACTGTCAGAAGAAATCAGTTTTGGTTTTACTTCTGCACCGACAAAATGAAGTAGATCATATTGTCTCAGGTCCTGCCATTCTGATCCTCTTAATTCTCACACCACTTGAATGAAGATTGCCAAAGGCTTTGAAAACACATTACTACTTTTTACCAGAAATTTCTGGTTCAAAAGCACACATTTTGGAAAGAGAAACAGCTATTCCTCCAAGTGCAAAATCCACCAGAGGGACAAACAAAGGGACAAGGGATCCTGGGTGACCTGTATAGGTACAATCACACAAGTGGCACCACGTTAGAGGCAGGTTTGCAACTTGTGCAGACTTTTGGAAGACCTGGAAGTGCTTACAGAATCGCAAGTCCCACTTGATGAAAACATAAGTCAGTCTCCAAACTCAAGAGATACCAAGTATATTTCCCTTACATACAACCCTAATCATGTTTGAAGCTTTTAAAAATTTTAAAGAAAACGTACTGCCCACAGCTAGGAAAAAATACAGAAAAGAATAGCCTCATCTGAATATCCTTTTTGTCACATTTTTGGCTCTGACCCTTGGTTGGTTGATCTACCTTTCCCATTCCTTCCAGATGCTTTCTGCATGACCCAGCTTCATACAGATATATTTTTTTCCCTCTGCAGTTTTGATTCTTTTAATATTCTACAATTCATATCAATTACAAAAATGTATGCAAAATATGTTCTCAGTAACAACTCGCATGCTGCTTATTGGGAAAATACTCAAACACATCACACACATTTTTAAAAGTACACTTTTTCTGTAATCTTCTGAGAGAATGACTGGAACTAATCTTCTCCCAAAGAAGAGAATAAAGCCTGTGTGAGATTACTTCAGGCTCCACAAATATCAAAGAGAATAAACCAGGAAGTGAAACAGATACAGTATTTGTAATTCCATTATTGAGAAGCACAGAGAGGAAAGATTTAAATAATTTATTTTTCTTTTCACAGTGGAAAAAAAAATAAGCATGGTACAAAGCCAAATTTAAGCTATCCTTCCATACACCAGGAACTTGTAGTAAAGTACAGTTACAACCATGAAATGATACTGGAGTCACTTTTGTGCCTCCAAAAGCAGTTAGTTCTCTAAAAGCATTAGCTCGTACCATGTTAAAGGACCTATTAGTTAGACCAAAAACCCTGCCATTGCAAATATAAGGCCTACAGCATAATTCAGTAATTTTGTTTAGGCTAGAAGGAAAATTGGCACGCATTCATAGTGAATTTATTACAATATAATCCTTACATTCAGAATAAATTGTAAATGAACTTGTATGAGCACTCCTAAGCAGCAGACAAGAAAATCCATGCAGGAGTCTAAAGACATTTTGTACGGAAGCTGTTTTTGTTGTCCAAACAGATCACCAACAGAGACACAGTAAGACCAAGTTGATAAAGGTGCTCTCACAGAAGTTGGGCGAGAGAGGAAGAGGAGGGAGCAGAAAGGCCTGAGGAGAGCAGCGTGCTCAGGGCAGGCCAGCACTCAAGCATGCTGAGGGATACAGGTCTGTTCAGCAGCAGAACACCAGAGAGGATACTTTAATGTCAGAGAGGATGCTTTTAAGAAGCATCCTTAAAAGTGAGGGAATATGAGAGAGGGAGGCCTCAGGAACATCGCAAAGGATGGACCACCTGAGTTCAGTTCAGGCTCAGCAACAGGAAGGAGATGTTTGCAAGCAGCTTCAAAAGCGGTCGCTGGGATTTCACCTGCTCTCAGAGAGGCTAACACTGCACGTGGCTCTGCACACAAGAGAAACCTGCTTTGGGGAACTCTTCCATCAGGAGCCAGGCAGGGCGGGCCATGGCAGAGGCACTGGGCAACGCAGGTCTGCCCCCGTCCAGCTGTTGCCCCTCACACCCGCTCCCCACAGACCTACTGCACAGAGGGCAGCAGCCAAGTCCATTGTCACCTTAGCAAGAGATTGAAAAGGGCACCCAGTCACAACTGCTTTTCATTTTCGAGGGCAACTGCTAAAGCCATGAGCCTTTGAAAAGTCTTCTTTCCCACCATATTCCTCCTTCTAAGGAAATATTACTGGGAAGCACTCGTTCCTGGGGTGTAACAACTCAATTGTCTGCAGCCCTCTCTGTTATCTACACTAAGGAGCACTTCCAAAGCCTTGGTGTCCTATGACGCAGCAGTAACCCCACTAAATAAAACAAAATTACATTAATATATTCCCTCCCCCTTCGTATTTCTGGTAGTTTTTAAATATTAGTAGACAACCAAGCAAGCAGGAAGCAACTCAAGACCACAGATCATAGAATCATAGAATCATAGAATGTTAGGGATTGGAAGGGACCTCGAAAGATCATCAAGTCCAATCCCCCTGCCAGAGCAGGAATGCCTAGATTATGCCACACAGGAACGTGTCCAGGCAGGTCTTGAATGTCTCCAGAGAAGGAGACTCCACAGCCTCCCTGGGCAGCCTGTTCCAGGGCTCCGTCACCCTCACTGAGAAGAAGTTTCTTCTCGAGTTTAAGCGGAACCTCTTATGTTCCAGTTTCAGCCCATTACCCCTTGTCCTATCAGTGGTTGTCACCGAGAAGAGCCTGGCTCCATCCTCGTGACACTCACCCTTGATATATTTGTAAACATTAATGAGGTCATCCCTCAGTCTCCTCTTCTCCAAACTAAAGAGCCCCAGCTCTCTCAGTCTTTTCTCATAAGGGAGATGCTCCACTCCCTTAATCATCCTAGTTGCCCTGTGCTGGACTCTCTCCAGCAGTTCCCTGTCTTTCTTGAACTGAGGGGCCCAGAACTGGACACAATATTCCAGATGGGGTCTCACCAGGGCAGAGTAGAGGGGAAGCAGAACCTCTCTCGACCTACTAACCACCCCCCTTCTAATACACCCCAGGATGCCATTGGCCTTCCTGGCCACAAGGGCACACTGCTGGCTCATGGTCATCCTGCTGTCCACCAAGACTCCCAGGTCCCTTTCCCCTACACTGCTCTCTAATAAGTCATTCCCCAACTTATACTGGAACCTGGGGTTGTTCCTACCCAGATGCGAGACCCTACATTTACCCTTGTTATATTTCATTAAATTTTTCCCCGCCCAACCCTCCAGCCTGTCCAGGTCTCGCTGGATGGCAGCACAGCCTTCTGGTGTGTCAGCCACTCCTCCCAGCTTGGTGTCATCAGCAAACTTGCTGATAGTACTCTCTAGTCCCTCATCCAAGTCATCGATGAATATATTGAATAATACTGGTCCCAGTACCGACCCTTGAGGCACTCCACTGGATACAGGCCGCCAACCAGACTCCGCCCCATTGACCACAACTCTTTGGCTTCTTCCCCTCAGCCAGTTCACAGTCCACCTCACTACCCGAGAGTCTAGACCACACTTCCTCAGTTTAGCAGCAAGGATGCTGTGGGAGACTGTGTCAAATGCTTTACTGAAGTCAAGGTAGACCACATCCACCGCTCTGCCATCATCTATCCACCTTGTATATCCTCGTAAAAGGCTATGAGGTTAGTCAAGCACGACTTCCCTTTGGTGAAGCCATGTTGACTGTCTCTAATGACCCTCTTATCCCTGATATGCCTTGAGATGGCACCAAGGATAAGTCGTTCCATCACTTTCCCAGGGATGGAGGTGAGGCTGACCGGTCTATAGTTTCCCGGGTCCTCCTTCTTGCCCTTTTTGAAAACTGGAGTGACATTTGCTTCCCTCCAGTCCTCAGGCACCTCTCCCGTCTCCCAAGACTTGGTAAAGATGATGGAGAGTGGTCTAGCAATGACATCAGCCAGCTCCCTCAGCACCCGTGGATGCATCCCGTCTGGACCCATGGATTTATGGATGTCCAGATTGCTTAATTGGTCCCTAACCCAGTCCTCATCGACTAAAGCAAACTCCTCCACTGCCCTGACTTCCTCTGGGGCCTCAGGGGAATAGGGCTCCTCAGGACAGCCTCCGGCAGAGTAGACAGAGGCAAAGAAGGCATTCAGTAACTCTGCCTTCTCTGTATCATGTGTCACCAAGGCACCCATCTCATTCATCAGTGGGCCTACATTGCCTCTGGTGTTAGTTTTATCTGCCACGTGTTTGAAAAAGCTCTTCCTGTTGTCCTTGACCCCTCTCGCCAGGTTCAATTCTAGGGAGGCCTTTGCTTTCCTAGTTGCCTCCCTACACCCTCAGACAACAGCCTTATATTCTTCCCAAGTGGCCAGCCCTGCCTTTCAAGAGCTGTAAATTCTCCTCTTGCCCTTGAGCTTACCCAGCAGATCCCTGTTTAGCCACGCAGGTCTCCTGGCTCCCTTCCTTGACTTCCTACGTGTCGGGATGCTCTGATCTTCAGCACAGTAGAAGCAGTCCCTGAACGCTAACCAACTATCTTGGGCCCCTTTACCTTCAAACAGCCTTGCCCATGGGATTTTCTCTAGTAATTGCTTGAAAAATCCAAAGTTTGCCTTGGCAAAGTCCAGGGTTGCAATTCTGCTTGCTATTTTGTTTCTGCTACATGAGATCCTGAACTCCACCATTTCATGGTCACTGCAGCCAAGGCAGCCCTCAACCTTTACTGCTTCAACCAGATCCTCCTTGTTAGCGAGGATGAGGTCCAGCAGTGCTCCTCTCCTAGTCGGCTCCTCCACCATTTGCATCAGAAAATTATCATCGATGCACTGGAGGAACCTCCTGGACTGTGGCTGGCTGGCTGAGTTGTCCTTCCAGCAAATATCAGGGAAGTCAAAATCCCCCACAACAACCAGGGCCTGTGATTGTGAGACCGCTCTCAGCTGCCTGTAGAAGGCCTCATCAACTTCCTCACCCTGATCTGGTGGCCTGAAATAGACACCCACAACAGTATCTCTCCTGCCAGCCTGCCCCTTAATTCTAACCCATACACTCTCAACTTGCTCCTCATCCATGCCTGGATGGTGTTCAAGACATTGTAGTTGCTCTTTCACGTAAAGAGCGACTCCACCACCTCGCCTGGCTGGCCTGTCTTTCCTGAAGAGGACATAGCCACCCATGACCACATTCCAGTCATGTGAGCTGTCCCACCATGTCTCTGTAATTGCCACCAGATCATAATCTCCTGCCCGAGCCCAGGTTTCTAGCTCCTCCTGCTTATTCCCCATGCTGTGTGCATTGGTGTATAAGCATTTCAGGGAGCAAGCTGAGCACACTGATCTCACCCTAGGGGGATGGAAGGCCACCCGGTCCTCATAATTTCTAGAGCGCTGCCCCGCTGCAATCCCAGCTATAACCCCATCCCCCTTCATATCTAGTCCCCTCCTTCCCTCTCCCCCTTCGTTATCTCCTCTGTTTTCTGAACATCAGCAGAAAAGATTTGAAAATGTGTATTATTTTCAGCCAAACTCCCTGCAAAGCTTTACCAGTACTTGTATGCATAGGTACAGCTCTTCCCTTACAAATTAAGTACACAGATGTACAGCTCACAAGTTTGGAAGCTAGCCTACTACCATACTACCTGTCTATAACATCTGAGCATTAGGATTTGAACACAAAACCAAAACGTCAATTTTAAGGATTTATAAGAGGTTTTGTTTTTGTCCAGGAGAGGGGAGAAACAAAGAGAACATAACACAGACCAGACTATAGGGAGAAAAACAAAGCAGCAGCAAATGCTGGAAACAAAGAAAAAGAAAACAAAACGTAAATGAGATACCAATCCTTTAACAAGAGTGACTGTTCGAAATGGAAAATGAAGCCTAAAAAAATATCCCATACGTATTTTATTACTAGTTGATCATGATTTAACACATGTAATCCTTGTTTCTCGTTTTCATTAACAGCATTACATTTTTTTCTTTACTTTTAGATCTGATTCTTTTTTTGGTGCAGTCTCCTTCCCATGTGGGCACATGGGCAGCGAGTTCATCAAAGCTTACACGGTCGTGGAAGACTGTTGTTCGATTTTAAGGTGGCAAGATGAAACATTCCAGACTGATCAGAAAGGGAAGGTTGACAGTCACCATTTGTTCTGCGTCTGAAAAAAATGTGTTGCTAGTAAAAGGAGGAAAAAAATGTCTCCAGGATTCTGGGAATGGAAGACCAAAAGAGCTCTTACAAACTTTAGTTCAAATTGCACTCATCAAAAAGACGATGCAGGCAGGGACTGTAAGAATTCTGGGATTTAAATATTAAATATTGATAGTAAGTAGAAAAAAAACCCAAAAACCTAACAAAATGATTTATTAGATTTGTAATTTATTTAGATGATAATTCTTAATAGAAATTATTCAGGAAAATCCTTTGTTTTCCTTCCTAACTAATACCTCCTTTCTTTACCAGCATCTTACAAACATGAGAGATACCAGTTTCTAAATTAATATATAGGTGCCACCTATGGTTTTTCAGCTGATAACACTCTCCATAATTATTGTTCCAAGTAGCTATCAGTCTATTTTGGAATACTTCAATCAGTTATATAAAGCAACAGCAATCTGTCTTTTTAAAATTATTGCATCACTAATATTAGCCATAACTCTTACCCTGCATTCCCTAACAAACCACTTCAGTGAAGGGTTAACCGCCAGACAAAAATGCAAGTAAAAATGACATTGTACTCTTTTAACTTTCCTCACGTATCTAGAGGTTAAATCCCTGACTTCAAACTTTAGACGTATTCCCATATGCAAACAGGGTAAAAATAGCACTTACTCCTAACACTAAGTAGTTATGATTACAAACTCCAGTAATAATCAAGGAAAATGAAATACAGTGCTTCGCATATAACACATTAAACATGAAATAAGGCACAACCCATATGCAGATGCTTCTATAAATACAAATTCTTATTTTCTTTCGCCATATGCACGCACACTGTGTGCAGAGAACACGAGCAATGTTATGCACTCTTGAGTATTACTAGCCGTGATTTTTAGTTACGGGACCAAGCTCCCCATGCTAGACATCTGTACTTCTCATTATGAGATGCATTTTCTGCAAATGAATACCATATGTTTTTATACAGTATCATATGGACACTGGGGAAAAAAGCATTTGTTGCATGCAATATTAAGTCACATATGAAAACTCCATTCTACTTAATCTGAAAACATCAAATTATGACGGTGACCTAAGCCTGCAATTTGGTGGGGAAGGGGAAGGAGGAAGGGAAAGACAGCCACAACGGGCCTGACCCAGGTACACAGGGCAGAGACATTTCTAGACAGGGAAGGGAACAACGTATGAGGCCAACCAGAGCAGGAGCTGCACAACGTCCTGCAAGTCCTTCACTCCAAGCCCCAAGCTGCGCTGCCTGACCGCTCCCTTCCATCCCCAGCCCTCACTCCACCTCGCCGTGCCAGGGAGGACACCCCACTGCTGGCTTTCCAACTCTGAAGCACCCTGTAACACACCCTAAAAATTCGGGAACCAGCACACACCAACAGTGCTGGGGAGGGAATGAAGGGATTGAATGTCACTGGGCCTGAGCTGAGTAACAAATATAACCTTGGAGCTCAAGCCGGGTGACACAGTTGAGCCCCTGCCTACCAGAGGTATTAAAACTAAACACTTTCTTAGTATCTTCTGCACTGAAAATACACACTTGCAGTCTTAAAAGTTTCTTCAGATGCAAGAAATATTCGATTGTATAAGCAGCCAATTCTATCTCAGAGGATAAAGAATAATTCCTTCACCAAAATAAGGCACTTGGACAAAGCTTTACATTTACAAAGACTGTACAAGTGCTGACAGACTGACATAGGAACCGAAACACTTTTTAGCATCAAAAGGGTTTAAAACCTACAACCTAAGTCAACACAGCAATGGTAAGGGAAGTAGAAACTCTGTAACAGAAAATTTACAACAGTTTTTAATGTAAAGATGAAAAGGAGATTTTCAGAGAAAGACAAATGTGCATAAATCTAAATCATATTATTTCTTCAATTCTCGAGGTTCTAAACCGGTGTGTATAGATTACAGCTTCAGCCACCCCTGCCGGGTGTTTTCAGAGGAGGTGCTCAGATGTCCATTCATTTTGAAAGTCAGGAGGGTCCAATGAGCAATTTAGGGATATTTCTTTCCATTGACCTCACCTGCTAGGCAACTGACATCTTTTTCCCTTTTTTGCTGTTTCATGACACCTTATTTGGAAGCAAATTCTCGGAATAACTATGACTTTACCAAGTATACATGCTATTATCTTAGAAGAAGTAATATAGTGAAGCTGCCTCTTCCACAAGAGTGCCTCAAGTAGTGCTCTTTGCTTCCAGGTCCTTCTGCTTGACTCACACAGCAACCTCGGAGTGTCCCCAAGGGTGACACCTCAAGGTCACCTCATCCTTTGCAGTAACTCACAGGAGGCAGACATACCAATAAAGCAATACCCAGTCTGGTTGCAAGGGTCAGAGGCCTGCTCCTTAGGAAACTAAATGCATATGGATGTCCTTTCAGTGGCACAGCTGATTGTCCCACGAGCTGTCACTACAGCAGCGCTCTCTCACACTGCTCAGATGGCAATGAGTTGGAAGCACACAGACTCAGAGCTGGAAGACCACTGAGGAGATGGTGGTCTTCCCCGAGGTAAAATTGCCAAGAAAACTGACAGAACACTCTGGTGGACAACTACCAGTGAGAGACAACAGCGTACTCTGGGATCAAGACAAAGACCTGGGAAACACCTCCTCTCCACCTCCAGAGCTAACAAGGCAACCACCAGGCAGCCTACGTAGCAATAAAGGACTGTTCTGCTCTCAATCTGGAAGATGAGATGCCCCTTTGGGAGTTACTGTAAATCATTTCCTTGCTCAAAGTAGCCGCAACGGCTTCTTATGACAGGAGCAGCTCCAAATGGGACAAAGGATCATCTCTGACTAGCTCAGAACAAACCACAGAACCAAAGTAACACAGCCAACAATAAAAATCAAAGCTTTAAAATACTACTGTTCCCTCACTCATTACTAGAAGCTGCAAAATTGTTGCCCCTACTTGCAGAAGTATCTTATGCTTTTTAGGCTGTGTTCCTGTGAACAGCATTATTTTCCCACCTTAAATCAAAAAATCTAATTTCATACTAATATTTTGACTCAGATAAATTTCCTCAGTCTTCAGAAAATCTTACTACAACCCAAACTGCAGGTGAGTAAAAGTTCTTAAAACCAGACAGAAAAATCATTCAATAATGACATAAAGAAGGTACTGGCATAAATACATCTTTCAACTAAAAAATGGGTAATGTATCTAAAAAATAAAACAAAGGATAAATACAAAGCACGTTCAGCAATTCCAGATTCCTACAAAAGCAAGATAATTTCAACTTTAAACAGAAACAGCAATTAGTTTCTCACACCAACAGTGTGATGGTTTAAGGGAATGCCTTACTTAAGTAACATGTATAGCCTTTATAATTACTAGAACAAAGGTGTGCAAAATGAGAAATTGTCCAGCTACTTTTCATTTCTAGATTTCCAACTTCCCAAATATTCTTAAGAACGGGCTTGCTTCGTGGTTTGGTATTTTTTGCAAAGAAGGCAAAGATATTGTGTAACATCTGATGGACACCAGAACACTTTGTCAATTGTAATAGCTTTTAAGTAGTTCTACACGGTTTTGAGTAAAGAGTCCCTCATTATTTCAGAGGTGTTCATTAAAAGATGATGTTGCCTATTGTAACAAAAAGCTTTTACCTCCCAAGCCTCATTTGCGAGTTGAATAAAATTAAATGACGGGAAAATAAATCTTAAAGAAGAGGTTAATATGCATACTTACAAAATGACCTGTGTGCTCAGATGGGATGAAACCATCACTCCATAGAAAGCAGAAATGAAATCCATAGAAATCCAGATCATCTACTTACATATACAGATATATAATAAGCATATATACTTATGTAAGGCATGCATTATAGAATGGAAGAAATCCAGACAAACAGAGACCTTGAAGTCTTAAACAAAATCAGAATTGTAGAAAGAAATTCATAGTAGCCCAATAAAAGGTTTTTTTATATCATAAATTATTGCGTAGAGCAATGCTGCTAGCATGTTTGCATGTACAGGCACTAAGGTTACCTATAGCCTTACCTATAAGGAAGGTTGCAAATAAATTGAAAAGAAAAAGGAACCAAAACAGCATATGCAGGTATGACCTTGATTCCTCTATTTAGTAAGAACAGCAACTCCTACTAGTGGCTTTTGCAAGACAACCTACTTGGAGTAATATCCTTTAACCAACTGAAGCTCTTTTAGATTAAATTACTTTTTAATATTAAATTATCTATGTGAGAAGATTTGTAGGGTGAGAAAGAAACAGGGGTTCAAAAAGACTCCAGGAGACTAATGTAACAGAGCAGGGTACAAAAGGCACCAACCTTGTCTGGAATCAGGAGATTGTGCACCTGTACCAACATGATAAAGAACATGAGGGGGAAAAAAGAAACAAATGCAAAACACCAAACCAGGCTGAAGGAAAGGTTTCTCAGCCTAGGCTCAAACCCACACAGATACAGCTACACAGCTCTCCAGCAGGCTCGGGCGGGTGCTGGGCTGAGGTCTGAGCATGCTGCGGTGAAGATACGCCCCAGTAAAGCTACCACCCCACTGAGCCTGGTAATCACTTCCAGGGAACACCACCCCACTGCTGAAAGACAGCCACAAGCCAGGAGCCAGGCTTCTATGAAATTTTAGGTACAAGCTTAAATTTTTAATGCAAAACTGGAAAGGTTTGAAAAGAAGGTGGTTTCTGCTGAATGCTCTGTCATCCCATTCCATCCCCTCCTGTCCCCTGACCCACTTCTCACTGGCACAGCCCCACGCAAAGGTTCTGACCCACGGTGTGACTCCAGCCGTGTTCCTCACGCCGGCTCGCTGCCGGCTGCCAACGCTCACCTGCTAAACCAACTGGACCTCCCTGAGCAACTTCTTCAAAAGTATACAACAAAATGGGAATTGGCACCTAATCCATATTTCGGAGGTTAAACAGACACATATATCTAAAATGAAACTTAAGAGAAATTATAACAACCCATATCAAGGTCTGTGCTCCGTGAAATCTGCATCAAGTAATTCAGCAAACGGACAGCGAGTGAAAACATGTAAGTGAATGTCTCGCTTACACTCCCTAATACTTTAACAATCACTTCAACAGCTCAGGCAAGGCCCAGAAACCAAAACACTGTGACACATCACACAGATTTTAATACCATCCGTCTTCATAAACTCTTCTCTGATTTGAACTACAAAGTGCCAAATACGAGCTTTCACAGCATGAGGCTCGTGAAGTTTCTCATAAAGTTTCAGGAGTGGCTCCTACTTACTAAGAGAAAAAAAAAATCGTATTTTAGTTTGTTCTTCTATGCACCATCCACGGCAAGAAGTTCAAACAAATATAGTCGTTTTCCTAGCTTTCACACAGAAGAACAAATACCACAGTATAAATATCCTTCTCTGAAAGAAGAAGGCAGGCAGAATTTGGTCACTGGACAGATGCTTGGACATTTTAATTAGCACATAATATGTTTAATGGCTTAGAATGTCTTACATATTTAATGTCTTAAACTCTTTTTACCCTTAAAACAGGAAATATTACCGTGATGAGAAGTCAGGTTGTGTCTCCTATAGGAAATCACGCAGGCTGTTCTGATTATACTTCTCATTCCTGATACCATTTCAATGTTCTACCTCGGGCACTATGAAACCAAGGAGAACTCTCCGGGGCAAAGTTCAGTGCAAAGAAAGGTGTGTTTAAACAAGGCACGAATCAGCAAGCTTTCAAGAGCTTATCAACATACAACCAATCATAATTTAGAAACTGCACTTTAGTTTACCTCAATACAGCGTGTGGGAATTCAAGCCGGGTTTCTGTGTCTTTTGGTGAGGTGGGCTGCATGATGCCACGTGCAGGCGACGGGGGGAAGGCAGGTTATCCGCAGGTCCATAAGAGGAGTGCGGGTGTTCGCCGCCGCACAACACAGCTGGATCCCAAGGATCTCTTCTCACATCTCAGCCTGCCTTTTGCAGGGAGAGGACACGCACCTGACTGAATCACTGAACGGCATGAGTCAGGGCTAAATGAAGCTTACGCTAGCTTTCGTGTGGCTGCTAAAGGACAACCTGTACCTGAACTAACTAAAAACCTGTTGGTACAAAGTTAAGCCATCAAACAGCTCTCCTAACAAATCTGACCCAATGGAGTTAAATCACATCAGATGAGCCTCTCACAGGATGTGGCCATAGCCAGTACTAGGTGTCTTATAAAAATGAGCTGTCAAATCACAGTCTCGTAATGATCACATTAAGCTGGCACAGACGTAGGCTGCTCCCAGAGGGTTCTGTCAAATCCCCCTTTCCTGTGGGTTTCCATCACTTCCCTTGTGCCAGCACTGTCACTTGCTGAGCCAGGCTAAGAAACCGACCTGTCTGAAAGCAACACTTACAAAAAAATATTAGGTTCAGGGTTTTTTGTTCAGTTGTTTCTTTAAGTTCAGCTCAACCTCCTTCAATCGTCTTGGAAATGCCAGTATCACGGCAAGAAAAGCAGTAAGATGGTGTGGGTGAGAGATGGGATGAAAATCTGCTTTCAGTGATGTTCCCCACTCTTTTCAGCCTCCACTTCGCTCAGCCTACTACGGCCATGACCTGCATCCACCGTCACTGCACATCAAAACTTCTGCTGGTTTAAGACAAGCCTTAGGAGACACTCTGAGATGAAAAGTAAAAGTTTCACAAAATACAGGTTTCCCAGGAGAAGCTGGCACAGCCAAGCCACTAGAACAAGTTTAGATGGACACAAAAGCCCGCTCTCTGAAGGGGTTATAATGATGGGGGTGACAATTCCCACACTGACAACATCATTACTAGTGTTCCCTTTCCTAGGAAAGGCAAAGGGAATCAGTCTGTGAGGCTCCAGAAGCTACACTATGGAGTTGTTAGATCTTTCATCCTCTTAGCATATTTAGATGCTCCAAGCCTCCTGCTTTGTATCTGGGATCACAGACTTGTAACTACAGCTGTAACCACAATTATATGACTCCTTGGACCACTACGAGCCTACAAGAATTTTCTGCTTTATTTGTAGAGCTAAAATCTAACCTTCCACTCTCTTAAACCAGGGCCACAGTTCTCTGTTGCCTCTGGATATAGTATATTCCTGGACACAGCTGTTATATTTTATGAAAGGCAAAGAATTTCTGACAGAGACAATATTTCATCAGTGGCCTTGAGTTCTGCCAACTATTGTTCTGACAATTACATCAAAATCAGCTAAAAACAATCGACCGATTAAAAATAATCAAAATTAAACAATGTACTGAGTGCATTATCACTAAACATTAAACAAACAAGCCTCACACATCCTCTTAAATATTTTCCTGGTTTTCAAATAGGGAAGTGAAGTCAAAATATCTGAGTTCCCTAAGTCAGAGTGAAAGCTGTCTGGATGGTTTACAAATTGCAGATTTGTACTGATGTCAAATCAAGCAAAATATGCCAACTGTTCTGCTGTATTTTCCACTGAGTATGCATGGTAAGGTATGTACATATGTATTTGTTTATTTGTTGAAGGCAACATTATTTTTTGTTGCCTTTTCATGCGTAGCGTACCTTCAACCATATTCCTAAGCATGCTAAAAACATTCACATTTGCTCCTCCTCAAATACTTCACCCCAAAACATTTTCAGTCCTCCAACAATACTGCGGGCCCTGCAAAAGAACCATTCTAACATACTTTTATTGTCACCTTTTGGCCTAAGAAGCCTCCTTAGGAAGGAAGGATGCTATAGAAAGATGACATAAAACCTCTGAAATTCTCATGAAGGTCTTTCTAGGCCAACAGGACTGGAATGCTATATACAGGAAGGGCAGGGAACAGAGTGACAGAGCAAGGGTGAATACTGAGCAGCTTATCCTCACGGTAAGGCATGATCAGGTAAGTACCCATTTCTGTGCATGCTTTTATTCTGCTGTAATACAAGGGAGTTGGCACAAGGCAGTGACCAATGAAAAAGCTCACAGCCTCAGCTTTTTCAGCAGCGTAGAGCAGTAAATTGCTTAGGTGCTCATCTCACACGCTGCTCAGGGTATCACCAAAAATATGCCTCAGAAAATGATGGTTAAAATTGTACTTATGAAATACATCAAGGGTATTTCTTTTTGAGACATCCAAATACTAAGAACCAAACCCCCTACATTTATTCTCTATTTAGCTGTAAATATTTAAATTCCCTTCCTGAACACAACTATTTTGAGATCAAGACTCTGAGGCAGAGGCAGGTCCATCGCAAAACCAGCAGCCCTCACAAAACGGCCCATTGACACATTCGAAGTACTCAAAACTTACGAGTGTGGAATTCTCCTTCCCCTGGCCAAGCAGATTTACTGAGGAATCTGGAGTGGGAGTCAGTGACCCATGTGAAATAGAAATCTGCAACGCCACTCACAGCAGGAACCTCGCTGTATCATTTACTGTAATTATTGCCTCTGTTCAGTTGTAGTATTCTGATTCATAGAAGAAAAAAAAACGAAGGTGCGCACTCAATAATTCTAGTAAAAAAGCATTAGCCATAGGGAAGGGTGCTGGCATTGCTAATGTTACCGAAACACATGTGAGCAGCCTTTTAAAACCTTACAGCTTTCAGCTCCAGTCTCACTAGTAACAGTTACGAACCAAGAGTAAAATGTCAGCAATAACAATAGGTTATGACACTTTTTAACCAAGCGTCAGTATCCACAGACTGAAAATGCCACTACTTTTATTTTAAAACAAGTTCAGCAATTCTGCTCTTCAAAGAAAAAGAACTTGGAAAAAAAATATTCGTTTGATACCACACTTAGAGCAAGCATTGGGAGCTCAGATTCACACAGCACCTCTGGCACTTCGCTCATCGGAAGTTCAGTTACATTCCAGTTTAGCATAAAGTCTACATGCTTATAACAGCACATCTAGTAATATATTGTATTATGCTCTGTATCATCTAGACTTGTACACACTTGAGCAAAAAAGGCAAAGCCCATAATTAAAATGTTCAAAAGGCGTTTATGCTTCACATTCCCTATAGCAAGACAAGCATGACATCTCATTCTCTGCATGTCATTAAAATGAAAAAGAAAGCCTACATGCAGAGGGCCCTGATTTTCCTCTTTTCTGTTATGTAGCTCCACTGATTCAGCACAGTTATTCTCATTTTGGATCTGTTTGAGGGCCTGACCCAGAGTAGAACTGAATAGACTGTTTTCACTGATGGCGAAGGGCGTTAGATCAAATCCACATCCATGATGGAGTGTAATCTAGGTCGCCTAGTGAACTGGGCTTGCTGAAATAAAGTTTTATCATACTGACAGATGCTAAATGGATATCTAAGTGCAAGAAACGGTGACGATGTCTGAAAAAATGAGCGCTTCACTGAAAAACGAGAGCTTGATCAGATCTAGGGCTCAGAAAGGACATGCAACTCAAAGTGAGTTCCACCAGGACATGTATAAAAACGAGACAGTGTGACTGCAGTACGTAGAACTGGCTGAGGTAGCAGCAACGAAGTGATTTAGCAAATGCAGGAGATGCTCACGGGAGTGACACTGAAGTACTGCATGTAATACAGGCTTGGGGGTGAAGACCCAGCAAAGTAGCAGGACAGATGTAAAGAAGGACACTGAAAATGCCTAAGAAAAGTGGGGAAAAAAAGTATTTCCAGACTGAAGAAACAAAGGGACTCAGAATTATCTGCTTTGTCTACCACGACATAACTGAGCAGTAACTTGACAGTTGGGAACAGGCATTAGAAGGGCTTTTTAATTGATTTGAAAGACACAGCAAGGACCAAAGTCAGGAGCAAGATAAATTCAAAGTAGAAATAAGGTGCAAGCTGGGGGTAGGGGGAACTCCATGAAGCAGGAATGAGGAATCAAGGTAGCAGGAACTGTTGGGATACCACACCTACCTTGTTGTCAATGGATCAAGACACTGGGATTAAGATTCCATAATGAAGCAACACATCAAGGGTCTGCACTATACTACATTTTTGTACATGCATGAAGTACATAAGACATAAAAGCAATTCTAAAAAAAAATAATCTTAATGCATTGTTGCCTGTCAGCTCTATCTGAAGACACTGGTCGGCATCAGGCAAAACAAACACTGTTCAAATTAGCATGCAAATCCAAGGCAGGATGCATTTAGGTAAAGATTGTGCTCATGTAGAGCCTGTAAACTTAGCAGATAGAAAGACTGCTATGATTTTGTAAAGTCAGCTGCCCTGCAGAAGCAAAGCACCACGTGGAAGGTTCTGCACTTCCATCCATACCGACATCATGCAAAGACAAGGGTTAGGAATGACTGTGATAATATTGAGAACCTGAAATCTGTGCTGTAATAGTAGATTACAAATGAAAGGCTCCACCAACTTAAGTCAGTTGTGAGTAATCAGCTTGTGATTTTGCTGCTCATACACTAAGCCATTACATGTATCCCTCACAGTGCTTTAGTCCTTCAGCCTGGATTTCACTGGATTTCAATTCCCAGAGTGAGTCACTGGTGGGAAAGGAGGGGGAAAGGAATGAAAGCTTTTTCTCTCTGAAAGAATGGAGATGGAAACTGCCCTTGGAGAAAGGCACGAATTCGTGCTTACTGGTAGGTTTCTTCTTGGCTTAAAATGCAAACTATTAAGCCTTCAGATTAAATGGAGAAAATATTTGAACAATGAATGAGGCAGATTATTCTGGTAAGGAAACAATAAACTCCTCTTGTATGTGTGATTTGTACTGTCTATTATGGTCAAGGTCTGAAAAAAATAAACACAGATTGTGGGCAACTCATAGCAGCAGTCTTTGTCATTTCTAAGCTCAAAGGACATCTATCATTCGGTTTCTTTCTCAGGGAGATCAAACAGTGAGCAAGTGATTTAGACCCCAGCTGTCTGCAGAAAACACCAAGTATTTCATGCCCCTCACTTGTAACCCACCCCCACAGTGAGCACAGATGCTACCACTACTAAGTTAGTGAAGCCCGTATTTACAAAGACACGTAAAACCAGATATTTGGTTTTATGCAGACTTACACAGTAACCCACAGAAAAAGGCACTTCTCTACAACAAAACCCAACTGAGACCCCTGGTTTCACTACCACATGGATCCAAGCTTCAGCTGGCATCTCCCAAAGTAGCAAAGCAGGACAGTGAACCTTGGGGATCACAGGTGCTGGCTAGCTGGTGTCACTCGGAGGAGCAGATCTGAGGCAGGGGCAATGTTCTCTCCTACAGCAGGTGAGGGTTAGAGCTCTCTTTCCAGAACTGGTGTGGGGTTCCATCTCAGGGAAACTCAGCTCGTCATTCTCATTTTGCAAGTGAGTACTGGCAAGCCAAATGTAAGGTTTAATTAAGGCAAATAAGAGAGAGTGCACGTAACTGCATGGCCCCTGAGGAGGAGCAGCTGTGCCCTAGGCTCTATGAAACACTGGAGCCCTTCTTAACAAGCCATTAGCAATACAAATATTCACAGGCCCTTTAGGAGCACATGATGTTACACAGACACTGGCTTGCAAATCTTCAAAACTCAAGCTGGTCTTCCAGTGTGAAGTTAAAGCAGTGCACATGAAGTGGCAACAAAAGCACACGTGCCGGCTGTGGGTGAGCCAGCACTGAGAGTCACTGGAAACAGATGCAGGGAAGCTGTGACTCACAGGACAATCTGGTGCAGCAAAAGAGACAGCATGGAACAACAGCCTCCCAAATAGGACAACGGAATGGAGAGGAAAAGCAAAGACAACTTCCAGTGGCCGTCACATTTAAAATCATTTATCTATTAGTTTGCATTTTAGGCCTGGTTCTCAAAAATGCTCTGTAGCAAAAAGTTTATCTGCCTGATGCTCTTGTGTGCAGGCAATTAGTTCTGCAAGCACTCTGCATGTATTTGGTATATCCTACTCCCCATCCACTGAACATTCCAGACTTGGTCTTACCCTCATAGTCAAGTTTTTAAAATATTTTTACATACATATATATACACATACATACATATACATATATTCATATGCACATTCACTCACTCCACAGGACAGAAATAGTCCTGTAGAGGACTCTGGATGGCATTTGATTGCCTGATGGTAAGCCCGTGCAGTCATATGAGAAGACTTGTTACCTGAAACGCCTACACGTGGCTGGCCAAAATGACACGAGACATGAAGTCCTTTTTGCCACAGCAGATGGGGTAAAACTTCCCAGCAAGGAACATAAATGGCACTGGAAGTCTAGGCTTAAGGGTGTGGATTTCATGTGCATGAGGGTAACATGCCTACAAGCAGTCACTGAAACAGGGTCTTGGACTGAAACCTACAGACTTTCCACAAACAAATGGTTTCACAGGAAAAACAAGAAGAAATTATTTAAAAGCTTGTGCGTGGACATCAAAAAGAAAATAAGATGAGGCCAAAATGCAAGTAGCATGACAGCCAGGAAAGCATTAATGGATCTAATGGCTTAAAACTGGGAAGGGGGAAAACTGAAGCAATATGGGAAAAAGCTATTAAAATTAAATTTGAGACTGGGTAATCTGCCTTTGTGATTTCTCTAAGAAAGTTCTTCAGGAAATACTTAGGTATAACACAGAAATCACTCACAAAGAATATCTACACTATACAAAGATATTCCTTTCACTTTACTTTAAAGTAAAATGTAAAATAAACTTCTCTATGGCAAAAATGACAGCTCTGATGCTATTTTGTGCACCACCACTGTCAAGGCAATATTCCTAAATTGTCAAACTTGGAAGTAATCAGACCAAGGCTGCTCTACATTTTAGCCTAGTGAATCAATGGTAACATAAGCCATCCCTAAAGGAAGCATTTCACAGGCTCTCTCTGCCTTTGAAGGGCTAAAGAAGAACAGAAAAGTAGCTTAATAATCTATTACATCGGTAAAATTCTCAAATCTTAGGAAGCAAGGATTCTTGTATGCCTGAAGAAAAAAGTAAATGGGTAGGAAGTACAGGATTTCCTAGGATGCCACTGGCAAACGTCTCGCTTTCCCAGGATGTTCTAGTACCACATTTCCCCAACCCTCCAAAGACAAAGCAATCCCTAACATGCAGTATTTTGAATGCCAATGAAAGAAATAATTTAACATAGTTCATTAATCCTTTTGAAAGGGCTGCAGGTGGCACTATATTACACCGGCTTCCTAATATTCTGATACTTGTTAAAAATTACAGAGGTTTCAAATTAACAGAGAGATGCTAACCTAGGTACTGAAGGTCACTCATTTTGTTACTTTCAAAAAAAGACAAAATAAATTCTGATTTCACATCAGTAATAAAATGCAGAATCTGGGCAGCAGAACTTACACACACACTGTGCAGAGCATAATAGAAGAACTTGTTTTCAGAATCTATTTCAGAATTACACGGGTTTTGGCATTTGCTCTGTTATTATCATGAAGTTTTGCACATCCCGGGAATGCTGATGAAGATGGAAAGTAGTTAAAAAAAAAAAAAACCACACAGAAATGTTACAATGATTCAGAAGATGTTTGTTTGTTTGCTTTAAAAAAAAAAACAAAACAAGTTGTCATTACCCTCCCTCCCTGCCCCCATGAAAACAGTATTCCCAATCTCTCTCACTTCAGAAGTGGGAAGACACTGGGGATCCAGGGCAGGAGGGAGCAGATAAATCTGGACCAGGGAGTCGAAATCCTCGTTAAGGAAAACAGGAGAGACAGGATTGAGGTCCAAATTTAGAGTGGCACAGCAGAAAGGCAGAGAGGTGTCCTTTAGGACCTTAATTTAATGAGCTAAAAGGCAAATGTGCACAGCCTGGAAAGCCACAACGCTGCCAGGGATGGAACTCAGGCAAACAAACCGTGGGCATCCCAGCAGGCTGAGCCCAGAAGCAGCTTTAGAAGAGTAGGAACCTGATGAGATTGCTGCTCCCAAGTGTGTGGCTTAGCACAGGAGACAAGTTTCTAGGATACAGAGAGGCCCCAGGATTGTGTTCATGTGTCCGGAGCCTCTGAGGGCTAAAAGTAACTGCAGTCTAGAGCCATGTATCCAGGCAGTCCCACATCAAAAAGGTGTAACTGATATTGACAGTTTACAGATATACAGACCCTTATTCAGAAGTTACCCCAAGGAGTAGGGAAAGTGGTTTTTATCTTGTCCCTCTCGCATCATTAGTTTAAGGAAGGGCATGAGAAGTAAAAACACCAATAGCAACAGAGAAGGTGGTGGGTTTTGTAATTTTTCTTGCAGAAATGCACATATTTTGCATTTAGTAGTAAGAGACTAAATCTGCAGTGCCCTTATATATGTAAGGTGACTGCAGGTCTTTAAGCAGGGTTGATAAATAACACTACTTATGGAAAAAGAAGCACCTCAATAAAAAGAGAGGCATGGCTTTGTGGTTCAAACACGGTGTAGTCTCTATTTCACAGTTCAGTTCTTGCCTTTGCCATGGACTCTTGGTCCATGGTGCATCAGTTCTCTTTCATTCAGGGTGACACACTGTACTTCCTTTTACCTTCTTTTAACCAGACTATAATCTCTTTGATCAGATATGCTCTTCCTATGGACACACGGAAGCAATGCGCCAGTTTCAATATGTTCCCAGTTTCAGCTGGCTTCTCAGTATTAATAAAAGACCCATCTTTATCAATGGGACCTTTGTTGGCAGTTTCAGCAAGGAAGAGGCAAGACTGAATGGGCCAAAAAGACAAACCTCTGCTTTCCATAGAGCAGCCTCTCTGGTTATTATTATGGAAGAACCAACAGCGCTTCTGCCTGTATTAAACACATGCTCCTCAGCCTTCTTAAAAGTGAAGCTGGCTTCTTTGCCCATTATCAGTTTCACCTTTTAAGCAAAATGAGAAATGCTTTTAAAAGTTTATCCTGTCCTCCCTCACCTCTTTCTTCTGTTTATCACATTAAAAAAAAAAAAAAATCATAGAATGGCCTAAGTTGGAAGGGACCTTAGAGATCATCTAATCCAACCTCTCTGTCACGGGCAGGGACGCCTCTCAACTAGATCAGGCTACTCAAGGTTCTGTCTAACCTGGCCTTGAACATCTCCAGGGAGGGGGCAGCCACAATGTCTCTGGGCAATTTATTCCAGAGTCTTGCCACCCTCGTATGGAAGAATTTTTTCCCAAGATCCAATCTAAACCTGTTCTCCTTCAACTTAAACCCATTTCCCCTTGTCCTATTGGTGGACATTCTTGTCAAAAGTCCCTCCCCAGCCTTCCTGTAGGTTCCCTTCAGGTATCGGAAGGCAGCTATTAGGTCCCCCCCGGAGTCTTCTCTTCTCCAGGCTGAACAACCTCGGCTCCCTCAGCCTGTCCTCGTAGCAGAGGTAACGACGCATCTCACAATAATAAAAATATTAAATAATAATGTAAAGAACAAAGCAGTGAGGCGCCAGGAAAATCTATGCACTGCATCCTACAAACACCCTGACCCCAAACATCTGGGATCCGGCTTCCCCTGAACCCACGGGGCAGCACCCACCGCTGCAGCCGCCCTGCGAACCCCCAAGCCCCGAGGCTAAAGCCGCCCCGACCGGCCGGGGAGCGCTGCGGTTTTCACGCCCACAACAACACCGCGAAGGACGCGCTAGGGCGGCCGCGGGGCTGTTTGCAGCTCCAGGCACCTTGACAACGGCCGGCGTCTGCCGCCTGCGCTCCCGCCTCAGCGGCCCAGCAAAACGCCCAGGGTCACCCAGAGAGAGGGGGGAGAAACACAACAAAGCAAAACCAACCAACCAAACAGAAAAAAAACCAAAAAAAAACAAAAAAAAAAACACAAAGGGGAAACCCTCTGGGAAGATGAGGGACGAAGCGCTGAAATTAAGACACACTACCGGCCCCCGGGCGCCGGAGAAAACACCTTCGGGCCGCCGCAAGAGCTTCCCGCTGAGCCGGCTCCGCTCCTCCCCGGTGGCACAGCCCGCAGCCTCGCCGCCTCCCAGCGCACCTGCCCCCCGCGCCGGGCTGGGCCGGGCCGGGGCGAGCCGAGCCGGTCAGGGCCCGCCGCCGCTGGCCCGGCCTCCGCGCCGCCACTCACCCTCCGGGGGCGTCGCGGCCGCCGCTGGGGTGGTAGGCAGTGAGGACCACGCCGCGGGAGCCGGAGCGCCAGCTCATGGCGTGCGCCGCCGCCGCCGCATCCCTTCTAGGGACGCCGAGGTGGAAGCGGGGCGGCCCGGTGCCGGCCCCGAGGTGCCCAGCCTCCCGCCGGCAGCGCAGCGGGGCAGGGCCGGGTGACGGCAGCGCTTCCCGCGGCCCGCCGGGACAGCCACCGCCCTCCGCCGCCGGGCCGCGCCCCTCCTCCCGGCCCGGGCACCCGCAGCCGGCGGCGAGCGGGGCGGCACTGAGCGGCTTCCGGGAGCGGGTGCGGGCCGCGGGCATCGGCCGGCAGCGGCTCGACCCCGGCCGGGCCCCGGGCGGGCGTTCTATGCGCTGCCATACGGCCCCTTCGGTCGGGACGGGCTCCTCCGCGCCCCGGCACAAACTCTGACGAGACGGGACTCACCGCCTCGTTACCAGTTTGCAATGGGTGGGCAGGATCTGCAACGCAACACTCCAGCCTGGTTGGTCCCTTTTCTGGTTTTCCCCCCACAGCAACCTGTAACATAACCTGTAAATTTATTTCTACTATTTAGGGTTGTAGTCTGTGTCTGCATTCACAGAAGCATATGATTTGTGTCGTAAGTGAATGGATCGACTTTAACTTGCGTTACATTTCCTTTTTTTTCCTTTTAAAACAAGAAAGTCACGCAGCTGCTTTGATTGCAGTTAAGCATCTGAAAAGTTCAGTACTGGGCTATGTGAGGTGTTCTGGAGTGTGCAGGTATCAAGGTCTGAACCTTCACTTATTTAAATAATCATCAAATTGGAAAGCTGCACGGTTTCGGATCGACCACATGTTTTTCTGTGCAGTCATTCTCCAGCACAGAAATCGTGAGCTACAGTCACAGTTTGCAGAAAAGCATCCCATTGAGCAAGACCAGTTTGTCCTTCAGAGTCCTGGATGCTTGCAGGTGCTAACTTTGCAGAGTTCATGGGTGATTATCCAGACATAACTGAATTTTGTCATTGACTAAAGAGGATAATTCCATCCAGGTTTCTTCTTGAAAGGGTGGCCTTCTGCACAGCGCCAGATGTCTTTCAAAGGGTTCATGTTACCAGGCGATTTTGAGAAGAGTCTCAGCATTGCAAGCACAAAGCAACTTGACTGACGTTCAACAAACCAACAATTAAAGAGATGACTTTTCACTTCTTACACCACTGAAGGTCAACTGCTGCCTTAGTTTTACGCTCATATAAAGAACTGAAGGTAAGGGTGGCTTTTAATAAAGGCTGCCTCTTCCTGGGCTTCAGTAAGATGTTTTTTCTGTTCGCAGCTGGCCAACAGAAGCTGTTTTAGCTAAAATATGTTTGTATTGTTAATTTTTAATCAAAACTTCAATATTAATTTTTTTTTAA
The DNA here is from genome assembly GCA_020746105.1 of Trogon surrucura. NCBI lineage: Eukaryota > Metazoa > Chordata > Aves > Trogoniformes > Trogonidae > Trogon > Trogon surrucura. The sequence continues at coordinate 62,080,670 of CM036618.1, forward strand.
AGAATTATTAAAGAGTCAACAGTAGCACCAGCAGATAAGCTTTGCATATAAACTAGAAAAAAAGAACAGGTCTGTTTTGAACTATGTGGATTTTCTAATCTTTAAAAATTTACAGTGCATAGAAAAGAGGCCGATGCTGCTCCGCCTCCCCAGATGTTCTCTGCACAGCTACAGTTAGGCTTAAGCAATGGCTTAGCAGCATGGCTACAACAGCTTAACTAGCAGTATGCACCAAGAGCAATACATGGGGACAGATTATCTGCAGGTACCTACTCAAGGGCACACACATGAAAACGAGGACGTGAAACCACTGCAAAACTTCAGACTGTGAAAAGATTTTCCTGTACTCCCACTGCGAAGCTGCAGCACTCTATGTCTCACGCTGTGTCCAAAAGGCAAAAATTTGCCTAACTTCGCCCATAAACACATGATCAAGACTCTTCTGTTTTCACTGCTCACTTCAGAAGTACATCAGCTTGAGGTAACATCCCATTAATGTATGTCAGTACACCTACCTGCTGGTGCCTTTGGCTCTTTCTTTAAATGCACAAGTGATTAATTGGCAAAGAACTATGCAGAATGCAAAGTTATTTTCTCAAGGACCAAACCTTTTTCTTTTAAACTAAACCAAGAAAATTAAGCATGTAAATGTCAGGGTCCTTAGGACCTGGCCATTTCTAAAACTTCAGCTTATTGGTTGCATGCCAAATACACTACTTTGTTATAAAACTTCCTTTAAAGAATAGTTAAAAAATAACAGAAGGAAAATTAAAAGCGTTTACAGCCTTCTGTGTGTAATGAGTGCTTTCCAAATCACTTTGCCCAAACTAATTGTATATTAGGTGCTCTAAGAACAAAAATATAAACTGCTTTTTCTTTGATAAGCATCTTAAGACATAATACTTAAGGCAGAAGAATAAAGAAGATGTAGCCAATGTGGCATCACCAGGAACTGCTCAAATTTTACTGCAGATGGAGAAGGGAAAGAACATGCCTTGTTCTTGGGGCGGGGGAGAGTAAGAATTGGAAAACCCAGAATGAGTTTTTCCCAGTCAACTGGAGGGTAAGAAAGCTTTTGTATCACAAGGAGGGTGGGAAAAGGAGCAAGAAAGAATTAAGTTTCATCAATAGATGAGAATAAGGATTAAATCACTGATAAAACCACCAGAGATACTGATTCTTTTCTTGTCTTTAATATGACACACTTCAAATGTGGAAGTGGATTTAGGAGTGTCCTGGGTTTAGCTAAAAAACCCAGTCCTGTTTAGTGATTTTTACTTTCCAGTTTAGTGTCTTCTAAAAGGCTGCACGTTCTGAAGTCAGCAGCATGTTTTTGCAGACAGTGTGTGCTACTGGCAGTGATAACACCTGATGTTTACAGTCACTGCCTGGGACTGGTGTGCAGAAAGGCTCTTGCTTATACTTATTCCTATAGTGACCAAGGCCACTGCTGGCTCTTGTGTGCCACGCTGGGGGTGCTGGGTAGTAAGAGGGGGGCACAAGGAAGTAAAAGGTGGCACCTCCGGGGGGTAATAGACAGGACAGGTGACCAACGAGAGTATTCCATCCCATATACGTCATATTTAGTATAAATTGAGTGATCACGAGAGTTTCGGCCCTTCTTTTCTTTTCGCCCTTCCTTTCTGCAATGGCCGGTGTCCAGAGAGGACTCCATCTGACCTCCTGATTTTGATCCGGATCCTGAGTTCCCGAATCCAGCTCCCTGTATCCAGCTCCTGCCGCCGCTGAGCCTGGGGTTTCCCCAGTGTCTCCTGCTCTGCAGCACCAGTGGTGATTTCTATCGGGGGAGGGAGTCGGGTTTGATATCGGGCTACTATCTATAGTTGCATATAATTCTTTACTTTTATCTCTTTACCATTATTCCTATTATTTTCATTAAAGCTGTTCTAGTTTTTTTCCTTCTCTCACCGGTAAGTCTCTCTGCCTCATTCCCTTTTCTCTTCCCGTTTAGGGGGGGAAGAGGGGGTTAGAGAGCGTCTGTCCGCGTTAGTGGCCGGCCCAGCCCTAACCCGCGACAGATTTATTGGCGCCCAACGTGGGGCAAGAAAACAAACACCAATCAGGCTCAGACTATTTTACCAGCTATTTAGATACAACTGGGCTCTGATATATTGCCTGCATAGTTTAAATTCCATCCGGCGCAGTTGAGAGCGTATCAGATCTTTTCTTTGAGAGTTCTGAAGGGTTAGAGGAGAAAAACCGGACAGCTCACATCATGTTATCGGTTGGTGAAATGTTATGTCATGTTCTTTTAAATGTGGGTTCCTCTCTGGGTGTCAAAATTTTGTCCAAACTCTCGAGGGTGATTTGGTATATCTGTCTGTGGTTTGCCTGCTCTGATTTAAAAATGAGAATTTTCACGGTGTTGGGTTTTTTTGTGTCGGTGTATTCTGCAGTATTTTGGGTGATCGGCATACCTGAATACCTTAAGAGCACAATGATGAATTTTGTTTTTAACTACACTTTCAATTTCACCTTAGGAAATTATACTAATTTGTTTGCTAATCTGAGTATACCAGGTTTTGAGGATTGTGATTGTGAATGCAGTTATTTTAATCGAAAGATTGAATTGCTATTGATTCTGATGTTAATGCCCATGAATCTCTTGGCATTGTGGCGTTTCTGTAGGAATTTGTGCAAGTCATTGAGTATCACTGTGTCCTTTAACACTCAGTGTGTATCAGCAAATGTCGCCCCTTTGACTAGAAAGAAACATCGTAGAAAGTCAATTGCCCTACCAACAGATAACACAACTCCAGGACAAAGTCCTTCTAAAGTAGCACCATCAGATGACTCAGACTCAGACTCAAAAAAGAAAGCTGGTCCCCCAACAGATTCAGTATTAGAAAGGTTAGTTACGGCCTGGAAGGCAAGTCATCCATCATCAGATGGTTCTGATTCAGGACAGGGTCCTTCCCAACCGAAGTCATCAGATGGTTCAAAGCCACAAACGGACGTAGTTGTCAAACCTTTAACTCTGAGGGACATGCGAGATGTGAGAAAGGACTTTGGCCGTCGTGAGGGTGAATCATATTACAGGTGGTTACTCCGATGCTGGGATAAAGGAGCCGAGACCATTAATCTGAACGGTAAAGAAGCCAAACAGCTGGGATCCCTGTCTGGAAACGCAGGCGTTGACACGGAACTTGCAAAAGACGACAACAGTCTCAGCCTCTGGAGAAGACTCTTGACAGCTATTAAGAACCGGTATACCCACAAGGACGATATTCCTATCCACACAACCAACTGGACCAGCATGGAGAAAGGCATTAAGTTCCTGAGAGAACTAGCAGTGAGAGAGGTGATTTACAGTGATCCACAAACAATCTTAAACCCTGATCAAATGCCCTGCCACAAACACGTTATTCAGATGTTTGTGAGGAGTGCCCCCAAAGGAGGTGGTGACACGTGCTGAGGAAGCTCCACCATATAATCAGTTACCGGATAATGAAAAGCAGTATGCCCTATTCACTGATGGATCTTGCCGCCTTGTAGGAAATCGTCGTAAGTGGAAAGCTGCTGTGTGGAGTCCCACACGACGCGTTGCAGAGGCAGCTGAGGGAGAAGGTGGATCAAGTCAGTTTGCAGAGGTAAAAGCCATCCAGCTGGCCTTAGATATTGCTGAACGGGAAAAATGGCCAGTGCTCTATCTCTATACTGACTCATGGATGGTGGCAAATGCTTTTTGGGGTTGGTTAAAACAGTGGAAGCATAATAACTGGGAGCGCAGAGGTAAGCCTATTTGGGCTGCTGAACTATGGCGAGACATTGCTGCTCGGCTAGAGAACTTAGTCGTAAAGGTACGTCACGTAGATGCCCATGTGCCCAAAAGTCGTGCCACTGAGGAACATCGACACAACCAGCAAGTGGATCAGGCTGCTCAAGTGTTCCAAATAGACTTGGACTGGGAACATAAAGGTGAACTGTTTCTAGCTCGGTGGGCCCACGACACTTCAGGACATCAGGGAAGAGATGGAACATACAGATGGGCTCGTGACCGAGGGGTGGATTTAACTATGGACGCTATTGCGCAGGTTATCCATGATTGTGAAATATGCGCCGAAATTAAGCAAGCTAAGCGATTAAAACCTTTGTGGTATGGGGAACGATGGTTAAAATATAGGTATGGGGAGGCCTGGCAGATTGATTACATCACACTTCCTCTAACTCGCCAGGGTAAGCGCTACGTGCTCACTATGGTGGAAGCAACTACCGGATGGTTAGAAACATATCCCGTACCTCACGCCACTGCCAGAAACACTATCTTGGGCCTAGAAAAGCAGATCTTGTGGCGACATGGCACTCCAGAAAGAATTGAATCAGATAATGGGACTCATTTCAAAAACAATCTTATAGACAATTGGGCTAAAGAACATGGTATTGAATGGGTATATCATATTCCTTATCATGCACAAGCCTCTGGGAAAATTGAACGATACAATGGACTGTTAAAAACTACTCTGAAAGCAATGGGGGGTGGAACTTTTAAAAACTGGGACAAGCATTTAGCACAAGCCACCTGGTTAGTTAACACCAGAGGATCCATCAATCGTGCTGGTCCTGCTCATTCAGAGCCTTTACATACAGTAGAGGGAGATAAAGTCCCTGTGGTGTATGAAAGGAATTTATTGGGGAAGACTGTCTGGGTATTTCCTGCTTCGGGCAAAGGCAAACCCATTCGTGGAGTTGCTTTCGCTCAAGGACCAGGAGCTACTTGGTGGGTGATGATGAAAGATGGTGAAGTTCAATGTGTACCTCAAGGAAATTTAACTCTGGGTGAGAATACTCGATTTAATCCTGTATGATGTTGTTACATAATACTAACAGTGTTCAATAAGTGTTTTTCAGAATAATAACCAGTGATGACCAGAGCTGACCTCATCGAGTGACATCCAGCAACTGAGCTAGCCTCATAGAGTGACGTCCAGTGACTTCTTCAAAGTGAACCTACAACCTGTGGACATGAACTGTAACGAATCCCACATGAACTTTCCTGCCCTGAGAGACTGCTATGACGGATAGAACCCACGATTATGAACTTTATGAACTTACTGAACTTTTCCTATAAGTAGATCATTAGCTCGTGATCAGTATGACGTAAATGGTATGGAATAAGGGGTGGAATGTCCTGGGTTTAGCTAAAAAACCCAGTCCTGTTTAGTGATTTTTACTTTCCAGTTTAGTGTCTTCTAAAAGGCTGCACGTTCTGAAGTCAGCAGCATGTTTTTGCAGACAGTGTGTGCTACTGGCAGTGATAACACCTGATGTTTACAGTCACTGCCTGGGACTGGTGTGCAGAAAGGCTCTTGCTTATACTTATTCCTATAGTGACCAAGGCCACTGCTGGCTCTTGTGTGCCACGCTGGGGGTGCTGGGTAGTAAGAGGGGGGCACAAGGAAGTAAAAGGTGGCACCTCCGGGGGGTAATAGACAGGACAGGTGACCAACGAGAGTATTCCATCCCATATACGTCATATTTAGTATAAATTGAGTGATCACGAGAGTTTCGGCCCTTCTTTTCTTTTCGCCCTTCCTTTCTGCAATGGCCGGTGTCCAGAGAGGACTCCATCTGACCTCCTGATTTTGATCCGGATCCTGAGTTCCCGAATCCAGCTCCCTGTATCCAGCTCCTGCCGCCGCTGAGCCTGGGGTTTCCCCAGTGTCTCCTGCTCTGCAGCACCAGTGGTGATTTCTATCGGGGGAGGGAGTCGGGTTTGATATCGGGCTACTATCTATAGTTGCATATAATTCTTTACTTTTATCTCTTTACCATTATTCCTATTATTTTCATTAAAGCTGTTCTAGTTTTTTTCCTTCTCTCACCGGTAAGTCTCTCTGCCTCATTCCCTTTTCTCTTCCCGTTTAGGGGGGGAAGAGGGGGTTAGAGAGCGTCTGTCCGCGTTAGTGGCCGGCCCAGCCCTAACCCGCGACAAGGAGCTTAACTCTAGGCACACTTTTTTCTTTATTATGTTTGACAACTTGATAGGATCAAACTGTCCTGTTACGACAGCTTGACACCAGCATAGTCCTCTTAGATGAAATCATTCCCAATTTACAGTGGAGCCAGCTACAGATCTATTATTGCTGTAAACTGACATGAATATCACCCCTATCTTTCACCACCGTATCTTCTGCCTAAACCAACTTACAGTCAGTAATTGCTGAGGTTGCAGTTATATTCATGTTCTTAACAAGATATGGGCATGCTTATTTAGAAAGCAAAGTTCTTGCTCAATTAGGTAAGAATGCACCATTTGAGGCATACAGATTTGTGTGATAAAAGGAGATACCATTGAGAAACATTACAAATCAGTCTGTCTTGCTACAGAATCCAAGACTCCTTCAAAGAGTTTAAATATTTAGATTAAGATGTCATTCAGTGCCTTTACATTTAATCAGTCACCAGAGCCAAGCAGACCATGCAGGGTTCTCATGCGTAGTGCTCTCTGCACAAAGCAATTGCTAAAATGAGAATTCAGCAGTATCATCCTTCATCGATGCTTTACAGGGTTTGAATATACATGTGTTCAACATATGCTTTAGACTCTTCACAGCAGAACAATTTTTTTCCCTTTTTATTTCCCAAACAAAAAACTAAAACATTGATTTGAATATTTTGTATAAATATATCATTCTATATTTTATAAGGTGATGGGTGATTTTTCATATTCCATGTTCCTCAGAAGCACTGGCTTGAGGTAATGGTAACAGGTGAGCTTACAAATTCAAATTCATAGGCTGTCTTCAACAGCAGCAGGAGAATTTACTCCTGCTGAAGTTAAGAGATCCCTTTGGAACCAGTGCAGGAGCATTTAGACAACCAATGCCGCAGTGGAAGTACAGCTGTACCTCAGGACTTCTGAAGTATATTTTTAATGCAGGAGAGCTTCATCCTCTCCCTAGTATTATCTACTGTAAAATTTGTTCAGATGGTTTTTAAACTAAGTAGAAAATTTCTCATGAGCTCACTCACCTAATTCACATTCAGATAAAATGGCAATGCTTCCATTGTCCAAATTCTGTTCCCAGGGTTCCAGCTAGCAGCCAGAAAAGGCATGAAATGGAAAGTTGTTTGTATATTGTAAGATGACATTTAACCCTTATTAAGCATCACATGTCATGTATTGCTGCACTCCACTATACAAAGAAGCACATACGTGAATAGTGTTCTGCAGCTGTTAATAAACAATGCTAGGAATAATATAAAAAAAGGAATATTACAGGTTATATACTCAGGGTATGATTTCTGTTACTTAACTCTTTGTGACTACACCCATGCAAGTGATTTTATGCTCCACTGAAAGTCTGTGAAAGAAATGCACTTTCCGAGGGTAAAATCTCTGCCCTGTGTTAGACCTCCACTCGAGGACATAAAGATGAATCACGCTCTAGAATTGCCTGTTTCTTTCCACTGCCTAGAAAGGCTGACTACATGAGCAGGTCACATGCAGATGTCTACATCTGAGAGATAAGCTCCCCCTTTAATGCTTTTACGTTGCCCTTCAAAATATGGAAGATGCAATAAGTACCGTATGGCGTACACAATGCGGAGTAGTCAGTAGTCTCAGATGCACAGCACGGGTATGTAGGAGGTGTTTCAGATGAGCTTGCACATCCCTGTATGTCAGAGATGGGGATGAAGTCCCACACGTGTACACAGAAAGCAGTCATGTACACAAAAAGCCGGTAACCTGTTTGCTAGTCAGCACAGCGTGAACATTTCGTATGGTCTGATCTGCAAGCTAGCGTGCGTCCTATATTCAAATTTTCATAGGATTTTTTATGGAAAAAGATGTCCAGTATTGCCAGGAGGCAGCTCGATATGTGGGAGGAATTAAGCAAGCACAATTGTCACAGAAGCAACTGCAAGGACACAGCCACAGGTAAGAGAACTTACACTCTCCTGGCTTTCTGAATGTTTTCACCTTCTCCCTCTCTGCCCTCCGCATACGTATTTAAATAGCAAAAAGAAAAGAAGAAAACAGAGGGACAATTCTTACATTCCTCTCTTTTCTTGTAAATTGCTCTAAAATGCATCTGGTGCACTCTGGTGGCTGCTTCGGTACTTCTTAATTCGATGACGGCAGAAGGTGAAACTAACTACAGAAGCTGTTTCTGAGATTATCTGTATGAAGACTAATGAATTTATTCTAGTTTACCTAGTTTGATTTTTCTTGAATGCACCCCCTGGAGAAATTCAGATCTCGCCCATAGCAACCCATCTGCTTACACATAAATCACAGAGGGGGTTGAGTGGTTGAGGTTCTCATCTCATCTGCTTTATCTTTTTTGCTCATGGTCAGACAGCTGCTGAATTTTACCCAGAGGTATATCTGTTTCAGTAGTGGTAATTTATCCACATTTATTTGTAGTGTGACCTTGCACAAACCCCCACAGTAGTTCTTGCTTCCTTTCTCCTATCCATATAACGGGGCTAATAATATCTAGCGATATATAAGGATTTTTCACCATATGTTCAATTACATTGAAAGGTACGAAAAAAAATGCAGCACATTACTTCCCATTACATCACTACGCTTACTTTCTTTTGGTGCGTGATTTAATAGGAATAAAATGGCATCTATTTCTGTATCCACAAGCACAGAGAACAGATGATGAATCTAGTACACTCTGCAGTTATCACCACATGAGGCAACAGATTTTGGGGGAAACCTTAATACCACAAGTGACTTTTGGAAAACCAAAAGTCAGCATGAATGTTGGGGACTATGGGATTTTCATGCCGACTCTTTGATACAATTTTGGATTTATAAACAATGACCTCACCTATGCCACTAATTATGAAAAACCACTGTATTTGCAGAATAGATTGGCCTCAATCCTTCTTAATTCTCCCAAGGTGTCACCGACATACAGTGCATAACACATGCATTCACTGCACAGGTAGATACTCCACTAGTGTATGAAAATGAAATAAATAGAAACACTCTGGAGCATGCTATCTCATGCTCCTGTTCAATCCTGCTTTACATTTATACAAGGCAGCTGTATAACTCTTCAAAAAGAGTTTTTCTGAGTTAAAACATGCTCCGTGCTTTCTTTCAGGGGAAGATCTTCCATCCTCCTGGCGATCCTTGTTGGCTCCTGCATCTGTTCCAATCTGAATTTATCTTCCCTGAGCCTGAGGGCCCTGAACTCTGTAGAGTAACTGGGACCTTGTACAACATCACACAGACTGTATCACAGACACAGTACTGTGGAAAACATTAGCTTTTCTCACGGCTGCTTCTCACATCGATGCCTACAGACCTGAACATATGCACGTACGACACAGTCTGAGCAGATCTGCTGACCAGTTTGCACATCAAAGCACACGTAGGAAGCTCATTCTGAAATTTCTTACGTACAGAGTGGTAGGGGGAATTCGCTTTGTTGTTGTGAGGTTGGTGTCATCTGAATGCCAGAAATCCTGAGTTTGTCTCTTCTCTTGGGCATTGCAAGCAACGCTAAACCCACTGCAGAGGCAAGAGTGGAGAAGATTCCTGTAATTCCTAAGTCCACTTCTCTTCTACTTTAAGTAAGGAACCCAGCGTTTGGGGTATAACTGAATGGATGAACTGGTTTCATCAAGTGAGATGGAGATGGTGCTAGCAAGTGTGGAGAACATGCTTGAAAACAAATACATGATTTGCTGCTTTAAAAAGCAGGCTGTACCTGTCACTCGGGTTCACTGCCTGTGTCAGCTACTGCCCTCACTGCTTTAGTTCAGGTTTGAGTAGGAGCTGGGATAGTTTTTTTGAATCTACATCTGGCTAAGATGTTGAAACTATGCTCTCCCTGACACATGTTCACTAAATCAGTCTGCACGTTGTCTGGGAGTTCTTCATTACCCTTCCAACTTTGCTTGTTGCCTGCAGATTTGATTACAGCTGAATTTGCAGCACGCAAACATCTGGTGAAGTGAAACATACAGCAGCCACGAAGGAGAAGAGTTTCTTCTGGGTCAGAAAAGCTCAGGAAAATTGTGACACAATCCTAAATTGAGCAATCCAGAACTATCCAGAAGTGTCACTATGAGCTGAGAAGAAATGCTTCGGAACAAAGAAAGGAACAATTGCATGAGTCATGGGCTGCGAGGAAGAAAACCACTTCTCTGTAAGGGCTTTGAAACTGAAAATTACCCAGTAAAACTTCAAGTTACCACAAAGCAAAATATTCTTAGTTCTTTCCTATTGACAAAAATACTCATTTTGCATCATTCTCTTTCATCCCAAACAAATCTTAAAAAATGTTTTCTTCTCTCACATTTTACGCAATGCAATAGAAGGCAGCCATCCTTAATACGGACTATTTCAGGCTGTTGTGGGGTTTTTTTTGCTATTTTGAATTGAAACAATCTGCTGAATTCAACATGAATTTAAAAAATGGTTCATATCAACTCAGAACTGCATCTTCCAGCAAATTCACTAAAAGCCAGAAGGGCACCATACTTTAACCACATATGAAATCCTGACTACAGTTTGAGAAATACCATGTTAATGGGACAACGTTTCTTAAAACTGTGTTTCTAAATATTAGAGACAAATCAGAAAGAAGGAACAGAAGTCCCCACATTCTTGCCTGTCTTGCCTTTTTCATCAGCTTACCAGGCTTGTTTCTGTTATGCTTGTGTTCTGTAAAAAATCATTAATTAACACAACCATATTTTTCCTACATCTTTTGCATAATTTAGCTTTGACAGCAACACTTAGCACTTGCAATTTTCAATTAACTTGGAATGTAAGTGTATGATATTTGCAATTGGAATCTGTTTTCCAATAGCATTATTGTAACGAGGGTTGGCCAAATTTTGAACAAAAAAAATCACAAACATAAACTGCAGGAAAAATAACTAATTGTTTCTGATAGCACTTCTGATACTTCTTGTTTGCTCTTCATAACGTGTAAAAACTTACAAATAACAACTACAAAGGAAATTTACATGGCTACTTGTGCAAAAATTTAGTTCATATGTGTTTCTTTGTGATTGAAAGTAGTCTGTGACGTAGCTGAAAAAACACCAGTCATACAGCAAGAATAATAAAAGCTCAAAGCACTATTACAGCTGTACTACAGTACCACGTATCTAGCAATAATTATAAATTTCATGAATATTTCTAGACTGATGCATAGCCACAGACACTAGTCACATATAATTATAAAGAAAGCATCAAATGTTTAGCCTCTAAGGCCTTAGCCCTTTAAGGGTACATTTGTGACAGTCAAAAATGGCTAAATTTAATAAATCATTTGTTGCAGCTAATTTACTCATCTCTGACCTCAGAGAAATTGTGAGTTTGTAGACCAACGTTCAGAGAGAGCTGCAGAAATACAAGGGAAGAATATACTACCGCTGCTGGTTATTTTGGAGGGGGTCACTGACATTATAGAAGGCTAAACCTGAAATTAAATTTGCCTACATCAGGATATCATCTGTGTAGTTTCTGCAGGAAAAAGGTAACATTTGCAGTTCACTTGGAAGATATTTACAAAAAAAAAAAGTTATTTATAATATAGTGGTTAGATTTACTTTGATTTAATACATTACCTTACTATTTAATAACTCATACTATGTACAATACTGTTCACCATATGTCCAAAAAAAAAAGAGTAGCTGAAGTATCTTTTAAAGAAGCATGCACAAGCAATGTAAATGTACATAAATGTAAACACATACATAACATAAATATTATGAGGGCATCTATGACTGAGTCGCCTGAAATTTCAATCTGTGAGAAGCAACTGTAACTCCATTGGCAGAAATTAATGCGGTCATGAACAAAAATCCAAATGAGAGCACACGGCACGGTCGAGCCCAGGGAGGTGGAGTGGTTTGAGGAGAAGGAGGATGCACACGCTTGTGCCCAGCAGCAAGAGGGAAGGGCACCCAGGGAACGGCTCCGAGCCGTAGGGCTGCCACAGGGAAGTGGGGCTCCGAGTGAGCAAGAGCAGTCCCGACGTGCGGCTGTGTTTGGGTTTGTCCTTCCACAAGGAGCCATCTGCGGCGCTTGGCCGGTGCTGTCAGATTAGACGAGGGTTACACCTCAGTGCCTGAAAATCCATGGAAATGGTGCTACAAACTTGCATCAGTGGAAGCATGCATTTTCCTCAGGGACAGAAAGCAATTCCCAGGACTGGGGAACACCACCCCTTATACACTGTCATGTATTTTTGCTTAGTACAAAATGAAATTGCCAGAAGGCACTATAATCTGGTCACTAATATTTACATCTCAGAATTTACGAGTCCATCCATCTCTTATCATGGGAGAAATCAGCTAAAATATGAAGGAATCATCAGCTTCTCCTTCCTGTCTTTTCTTGACAAAAAAAAAAGAAGTGCTGTATTACTTTACATAATGTGAACTTGTGTGGTAGGCAGAGAGCTGAGGACCATATCTTGCATTAATGAAAGGTAACATTTTTGAAAGAGCACATCATTTCCAGCCAGAGTATCATCTCTCTACCAGTAATTATGCTTTTTATCAGTCCCTGTATAGCAAGTAGGCTGCATAAATTTCTGGTTTGACATCTTTTTCCAAACTAATTTTCTACCATCTTTAAGACTGAAATAGAAGAAATAAGCACTTTCAGGAATTTAAGGTATTTCACAAATTCTCACTGAAAAGAGACTCACCTTGTATGTGAGTGTGCACAACGAAGAAATTTGGTAGAAAATACTACAAAGAAGATACTTCTGATACCATGAGCTCTGCTGCTCTTGAGGGAGTTTAGCACCTGTTTAATCCAAAACTTTGGTTTGGAACATGTTACACAAGTAACGTGGGGATAATCATCTGTAGGAGCTTTCATCACCTGCTGATGTACAAAATCATCAACTACACACAAGTACCTCCGCTCTGGAGTCTACAATTTTCCCTGAATTATAAAAGGGGTATTAACAAATATCATAAAATTACATTTCTGTTAGCTTAGCTCGTTAGAGGTAATTAAGTAGTCATAAGAAAATTATTTTTTTGTGTTCTGCTTCTCTCTGTGCTATCATATATAATCTGGATTTAAAAGGACAAGCTACAATGTGAAGGTCAAATCAGGAGAATGGCAAAACCAGCAAACAGACCACAAAAAAACAAGCGAGCCTCAAATCCTATCCAAATGTTTTTTCTCCCTCATCGCCTGTGTAGGCAGACATGTAACGACCAGCACATATCTCCGAGTTTTTTAATTGCTTAACTGACACTACCATAATTTGTGTTAGGTTCTATTATTAGGAGGCAGAGATAATAAATACTGATAAATAGACAGAAGGCAGACTGATAAATTATATGGTAAATGGCCACATTGTAGGACCAAAAATTACCAGATTTCCACAGCTGGGATCATCAGTGCTTGTTTAGAAGGCAGCTTTACTTCTTCAAAGGCTGAAAAAGCTTTGAAAAATGGAGTTACAAATGACAGGACTGTAGAATACAGCTGCTTTACTACAGCAAGAGCACGAGAAGCAAAATGTGGACCCCATCAGAGCCAGAAAGTGAACCTCTGCTGATTTCCCTGTGACTAAGATTTCAGCCCTGAGTTCCTGTCCTGTAATCTCAGCATCTGCTGCAACGCTTGGGCTCCTTTACGCTCATCTCAGAGGGGGTGCAGGAGAGACGGGCACCAGGGTGGCTCCTACCAGGGCTTCTGTCCCTTTGCTTTGCTGCTGGCCTGGTGCAGCTTTGGGGTAAAAAAAAAACAGGCATGAGAAGGAAACAACAATATAATGCTCCACAAGGATTCACGTACTATTCTTCCCTGCAGTGCTTCCACTGAAATTCTGGGATTATCAAGTATCGGCTCCCTCTCCATGTTCAGGAAGACATTTACTGTTCAGGCTGGGCACTTGTCATCAGCACCCAATTTTGGAGCAGTTTTGCGAGCTGGACTCTTCCAGAATGGGTAAAGAAAAAGACTGTAGTGTAGATACAATTTATCAATATAAGAGTGCTTGTGACATTTAATACCTGTTCGGTTATTCAGGTGGCAGTAGCAGTATAAGTGCTTTTCTACTTCAGCTGCAGTAAGGTTTTTACAGGCATTTCTGGTTTTTATAACAAAATCACATTTCTCACGGACATAAACTGGTTTTCAAGAATGCAGAAGCCAACAAATCCCCCACAAAGATTAGGAAAATTAATCTTCAGCTATTGAACCTTCAGATATCTATTAGTTTTAATTTTACCAAAGCAGTAGCACAGAGATCACATGTCTGTATGCTGTTTCTGGGGCTCCCTGACCATGAAGAAACAGTTAAGGGGAAACAGCTGTATGCCTGCCAAAATCATTCCTTTTTCTTTTCTTAGTCTCTTAGTTTCTTCCCTTCGGTTGCTTTGGGGCATCACTAAAAATTAAGACAAAAGTGCTATAAAAGATTATTGTTAACAATAAAAGCAGATGCTCACAGGAGCAGATTTCAAGCTGAAGATTTTTCTTTTTCCTAAGCTCCAGTTTGAGAGTCATCTATTTGTGGAAGCATCAGATTCTGCAATATTATCTATGCAAAGTGTATTTCATCACAGTAATCACAGGAAGATATTTTCACAAGGAATCAGCACAATGTATAATGTGTGCTCTAATGTTATGCAGAAATATAGATTACAATATATAACCATAATAGTTTTAAATGTCTTAAGTGCTTCCTGAAGTACTTGTTACATGGGCAAAACTGGAATGTTGTTTTTCCCCACGAAGCAAGTACATCATTTTTAGCTGCCAACAAGCTGTGAAATGGTAATAACTTTAGGACAATGCCATATCCTACCACCATGAATGCCAGCCTCAATGGGCTTCAAGTATCCTGCTTTAGTCAGCAGAATTCCCTAGTTGAGAGATATTGTTGAGATTCCCAGTTGAGAATATTGTAACTATTTTAATCAATCTAAGTTCTCATTCTTTTGACTGCAGCTAAGTATTTGTAGGAAAAGCAAGGCTAGTATTTCAAAATAAAGCTTCATTACAGTTGCTTCGCAAGGACCTAAATTTCAAAGCATAAGGACCCAGTATCCGAGCAATACAAAATACAGCACATATTTAGGGACAGAAAGTACAAAAGTGTTGGAGTAAATGATTATGTATCATTCTGAAATTATAGGCATATAGGAAATAGCAGAAGAATACTAGTAATATACTTACATATCTACCAGTGGCATTTCCTGTGTTATACTTGGTGTATATCAGAAAGTCTTTTCAGTGATAAAAGCACAAAAAAAAATGTTGTTCTTTTGGCGTAACATACTCTTACTGAAATAAAAAATGTGCATTAATAATAAAATAACTATTGGCCTAAATCGTACAGTCACATCAGGTTTTTCTGGTAACAGGCTAAAAGCCTCCGACATCCAAATAAAATACAATGGAAGCTGTGTTTATGTTTAAATAATATTCAGATTTAAACTATATTAATACCATTT
Organism: Trogon surrucura; assembly: GCA_020746105.1. Classification (NCBI taxonomy): domain Eukaryota; kingdom Metazoa; phylum Chordata; class Aves; order Trogoniformes; family Trogonidae; genus Trogon; species Trogon surrucura. The sequence continues at coordinate 62,096,099 of CM036618.1, forward strand.
CTAATTCAGGGCTTAGTTGGGTATACCTTGCTCATACAAGTAATCCCAGCAATTTTACTGCCAGCTACTATAATTATAGGTCCAATGGAAAAAAAAGAAGCCACAAAAAAACCCGAAGAGGGAAGAGAAGGTAGTCCGAAGGTGAACATTGGGACCTAAAGTAGTAAGATACAAACCCTGAAGAGGAAAAAAAGCAGTTATATCAATGCATAATTCACTGTCTCTTCCAGTACCAGACGTAAGGGAAATTAACTGTAACTACAATGAAAAAAAAACCAAAAGCAAACCAAACAGGAAGTGGTGGCATTTCACATAATGTATCATTATGCAGCAGAATTGCTTGCCACAGGATGCTGGGGAAGCTAAAAGCTTACACAGGTCCTTGGCAAAACCAGACATGTTCACAGAAAAGAAATCCATGGACTATTACTAAATATACAGAAAGAACATCTGGCTCAGGAATTACCTGGCAGCACATAGCTACAAGCTGACAAAAGCATTGGGAATGTCAGCCGTGCTTTAGAGCTCTTGTATGGGTGCCTTTTAAAGACAAGTAGATAGATGGACTTTTGGTCAAATCCAGTACAGCTTCTTTCATTTTCAAATGAGCTACAATTAAAATTAATTCGGGTTCCTTACAACAATGACAGTAGTGTAAATGTCTATGAAAGACAAAAAATACAAATTATAATTCAGTATCCATGGCAGCAGCAAAAAACCCTTTATAATCTTGCATTATTTTAAAAAAAGTAACACACCCTGGTAACTTTATGATTGAATTTCTTGAACTTTCTGAGGATACAATTTTCTGATTAGACTTAAAAGCATCACCAGTCAAGGAAATCTGAAACAAATTTAATGTGTTGTGGCAACAAATAACTCTCAGGAACTCAGTCCTAAACCTGGATCTTGCAATGCACAGGTTGGCTTGCTCCCACTTCGCAGAAAAGAAGCAATTCTTCAATTCTAACCCCTGTAGCTGAAACATTTTAAATACAGAATAGCACTGACAGTGTACTTATCTGCAGAACACAGGCCTCTTTCTAAATTGCAAGCCAAGTTTTTAGCTCATAGTGGATATTCAGTGTTATCTTAATTCAGTGAATTATGTATTAGGAAAATAAACATGTATTTAAATTTTAATGGTGCATCTTAGTCAGGCAAAACTGTTCTGTTTATGCCTTAATTGGAAATGTAAATACCAAAAATGTCAATGGACAAACAGAAAGATGTCCTCTACATCACTCTGAATTTCTGAGTGATATTTCGAGTTAAACAACTGCAACTGTCAAATACATTTTGATATAGTAGAAAGTAAAAATATTAAGAATGCTCCTGGATTGAAGACCTAAAAAAGATATGTTCTCACTATAAAATACCAGTATATATTATCAGCTCCTATGTCACCCTAAAAATACATTCACACGTATCCCAAGAGCTCATAATCCTGCTTATGCTGATGATCACAGCCTGTCCACTGATCATTTGGTTTTGGTGTTACATTTGAGGCAGTTGTCTCGGAACGTAAGAATTCGTTTTAAATAAACTCTGCTCCCTTCAGATTAAACTAAGGTAGATGGTGCAAATGAAAGCAATCCCCTTGATAATACTCTCACAAAAATCTACCTATTTAAATATTATATTAAATACAGTTTACATAACAGGCCTTTAATATAAGCAGAGTATTCCATATTTTGTTTCCCGCCATTTCATCACTAAACATTTGACCACTATTCATACATTCTGCAGTGTCATAAAAATACTTGCAATATTTAGTTCTATCTAATAGGGCTTGCAGTTTTTTTATTTTGCCCCAACTATTTGTCTTTGCACACCAAGTCTAATTATTGGAAGCAGCAAATATGGAAGAGCTCTGCAGAATCCAGTGATTTGTTGAGCTAACAATCTTAGTATGAACCTTAGCTAGGACAAGAGTATGTCCAAAGATCCTATGAATCACAAATTTTGGTTGCAGAAACTCCAGAGCACCATTTTAGAAGCGAATGAGGAGTTCAGTCTCTGCTTAGGCAGTCGAGGGTATGTTCTAGCTGCTGAAGTCATCACATTCAAGCATGAAGGAAAGAATTCTGTTTCTCCCAAGTGCCTATCTGCTAGGAAGAGTAGAGAGCAGAGCGGGATCATTTGTCCCTTCTGTCCTTCTATTAGCATAACATTTTTCTGTTTTGCAAAACAGAGAGTAGCTTTGTTTTCACTTCCCTCAACAGTTACTGGGCTGGCGCAGGTGGATTTTGGGAGATCGTGACCACGAGCCTATTTCTCCTGGCAGAAGTGGGGAGTTCTGCTGCTAGAAGTTAAGAGCTGGCTGTGACTATTCCTGCTGTCAGTAATTAGGATTGTTCATAACAGTTGTCTGGGTCAGAGCACAGTAGTTCCCCAAGTGACACTCGCATAATCCTTCCCCTCTTTCCTGTGTATTAGAGCGAGCGGGATCCTTAGCAGGATCTATAGCACACGTACAGAACTTCATCTGAAATTATAAAATGGTATTTCATGAGTTCCTTCAGTTCTGCCCTTTAAAGATACAGAATTATTTGCCTCACTTTCCATGTGACCCTTTTTTATTTCTCCCCTCTATCCCTGTCTGCATTTCATTGTGCTCCCAAGCTAAACTCAGAAAACATCCATAAAGAGGACAAGATCTTCAGGCTTAAATTCCCACTTCACAACTAACAGTGGACTTGTGCATCAGCAACTCAAAAGGAGATTTAAAAAAAATCAAAACACAAAAAAAACAACAAATGTTTGGTGTTCTGATTTCAAAGAATACTTTTATCATTTAACAAGACATTGCTTTATCTCCAATACAACATATATTCAATATACATGAACATACTGGTAGCTGTGAATCAAATCACTGCCTGTGATGGGACCATGATCCAACAGCATCCAAATCAATTCTCACAAACGAGTTTCGGAACTCCAAGCTTCACCTAAGTACCCCAACAATTTGAATTTGAAGCTTGGGAAATACTCGAGGAGAATGTAATTGTGTGTCCTGAAAGTAGCAGTTGACAGGAAATATAAAGATGTCAGCCTGATGTCCAGGTCCAAGGCAGGATCCTCCAGCTCCCGGAGCTTCAAAAGACTCCACAAACTTCATGCTTGGTCTTCTGCCAAGAGTGGTAATTACAAAGTGTCATGACGCGTCATTTTTTTAATGCCTGTTTTTTACCTCATGACAAAGTTTTGGATCCTGCTCTCCCACACAGCACACTCCTAACTACAAAACTAGAAGTGTTGATGCAGAACAACGTCAGTTGGTTCTTCGGGTACTTACTAAAGTAGGTGCCAAAAATAAACAAGATTATACTATATGTAATACACATATATATTTAAGAGGCTTTTATTGTGAAAAATGGGCATGTTTACTAAAACATAAATCGGAATGGCTGAGCTTGGAATGGTGCAAGCAAGAGTCTACCACAATTTTTTCCATTAGCTTAAGGAGGAAACAGCTGTTGTCAGATGGCTGCATGATGCCAACAGTCGCACAGGAAGGATTACAGCATTCAAGTCATTTTAATCCTGGTGCATAAGCATTAATACAGGCTTTTCTTTCCTCACAAATGATTAATGTAGCTAACCGCTGACACTGACCTGAACTTCTGACTTACCTAAGAAAACTACACGCTGCTGTTAGCAGATGAAGTAATGCTTCCTTTAGCAAAAGCATGGTGAACGATTTATAAATCTCATGTAAACCATTAAGTGGGTAGCAACAGGAAGCCCAAAGCATTAAAATGGCATCTCTGTATTAGCTCTAAAGACCTCTTGAAAGAAAACATAACACCCCATACTGCACTTAAGTCTATTATATACAGCTCATAACAATTTCCTCATCATCAAATGGAACTGGACCTTATACTCTGTCGAGTGAGAGAGTTCAAAGGAACTTGCTGGGGACGTAGGCTGTGGGGGCAGTCAGCGTATACCAGGGAGTTGCATGCAAACTGCTTGTGCTTAGGGGCAGAGATGCAGCCCAGAAAGACAGAAGACACTTCAAACTCACATTTACTCAAGCACTTCAGTTCTGCCCTCATTCCATGTCTGTCTTATTCTGTAACATCGAAGGCTTTTGTGATCCCATTTGCAGCAAATGTATGCACATATGTATGCATTAATAATTCTTATTTCCAAATTAATCTTAAAAATGTCTACTTAACTCATATCACTATTACATTGAACAAAGGTATGTTTTAATGTACTTTTATTATTATCATCCATATTTTGATGATTTGTACTGCTATTATGATGATGATGATGATGATGATGATAGCGGTCATTTTTAAATATTTTCAGTTTTATTTCTGTCAGTTTTTGTTGACCATACTGGGTATATCACTTACCAGAAAGCCAAGTGACACTGTGGCACTATGGGGAACAAAAGCTAAGGATAAATTTGCAGCTGCAGGTAGTTCAAAGGATTATCACATAGCTCAATCCTTAAATTTTGTTAGAAATTGATCCCTTAACTGAATTAACTATCCACAGCAGGTTATTATCCAAATTAAGTTTCCTTCTTAAGTTTGTCTAGAGGCAGATGGTGGGCTTTAAAGATTATTGGAGATATAAACCATTCTATCGCATATATATAATTACAAATCAATACCAGGTCTCTAACTCATAGAGAACATGTGCTTTTCTCTGGCTATGGAATCTTTTGTCCCATTATGCCCAGGTCTAATTGCATTTACTGTCACAACAGCAAAATGTAGCATTTGTCTAAGATGTTAATCTGTTGCTAGTACTGGCCACCAAATGTGGGACCATATGCTTCTCTACTGTTAAGAGCAGAGAAGACCAAAATTGTTTTAACAGAATTAAAAACTTTCTACGGGAAAAATACATGGGAGACCAGTTCTCCTCTCGCAGCCAACCTTCGCTGAGGTGATCCCACACCAGTATAACGGGCAGCGGCAAAGGTCCCACAGCTCAGCTGTGTGGCAAAGACTCAATTTAATCATCTGAGATGGACCAAAATTGGTTCTAAAGGATATTTCTCTCCTACCTGTCATATGTTATCACAGGTATAATTGTCTTTCTGCCCACGCACATTTATCTGCACACTCAAGTGACATGGCCTGCAACGGATGCCTCCATTCAGAGGAGACAGTGGCCCTTCTGTGAGTAAGAGGCTTGAATAGAGTCCCTTTCACACACAGGAAAGGGTAAGGCTCATGAGGTACAAAATAACACACATTAATTTCTCTTTAGACAGTTAATTTCTTACTCACAACAACCAGAAACACTAAAGACTGCTGGACTTCTATTATTCCTTAACTGCTGTTAAATGTGTAGGACATAAGAGCTTTCAGAATAAAAATTGATCTACAGGTCCACGACAAAGAAGACATACAATATACTGCTTCAGAAGCATTAATTTGGCTTATAATTCTTATTTAGAAGTGGTCTAGTTTTCTTTCTGCTCAATACTATTTGTACTTACAATCTTTGTTCACCATTGCATCCGAACAAAAGTATTACAGCAGTATTATTAAGTATTGAAGTACTAAACTCTTAGGATGGGTGTGTCACCTTTCCTTGTCGTCATTTGAACAAGCGTAATCTTCCAGCAAGGATCCCAATTTTGGCTGAAGCAATTTCCTTTCAGGTGAGTGATCATCCCAGACATTTAACTAGTTCGATGTGACACTTTTGCAAAATGTGAACTGAACGACTACTTCACTTTTCTGCGCGCTAAGACTATCTCTTATTATAAATTTGAACTGGATCTAATGAATCCACTTAGCAGAACTTCCCACAGATATTTGAGGCTTTTTTCATGTTTAGGTCCATCATAATAAATTGTAGAGAGGAGTTTCATAGCTTTGTTTCAAACAATATGAATAACTTCCTTTAAATGCATTAGTAAATGGTAGTTTTCTTATAACCAAGGACTATAAATTCACTCCTCCTCCTAATTTTATGTGGCACAATATTTGGCAGGAATCAGAGTTGTGATTCTGCAGTTCCTCTGTTAGTTGTACCATTTAATGAAATTATTGCTTTCTGCTTTATATAATAGTGAGTACAGACTGGGGAGTTCTTTTAGCTTCATATTTTAGCTTCTTATAGTTCATTTAGCTTCATATTCATATGATAGGCTGACGGAACTGGGATTGTTCAGCCTGGAGAAAACTCTGGGGGGACCTTATAACTGCTTTCCAATACCCAAAGGCTGGAGAAGAACTTTTTACAAGAGCATCCAGTGACAGGACAGGGGGAAATGGATTTAAATTGAAGGAGAATAGGTTTAGATTTGATCTTAGGAAGAAATTCTTCAGTACGAGGGTGGAAAGACTCTGGAATAGATTGCCCAGAGAGGTTGTGGATGCCCCAACCCTGGATATGTTCAAGGCCAGGTTGGATGATGCCTTGAGCAACCTTGTATAGTTAAGGGCATCCCTGCCCATGGCAGGAAGGTTGGATTAGATGATCTCTAAGGTCTCTTCCAACCTAAGACATTCTATGATTCTATGATTCTGTATCTGACTCTCTCACACACACAGCTGAATGTTGACTTCTGGATTTCATAATTCCTGTGCCAAAAGAACCACACTTGTAGTTATCTGAGTTCCTTTGCCCAAGTTGACGTTTTTACACAAATGGGGGGGGGGGAGGTTGTCACATTATTCATCTATGGCGTATTTTTAGCTATTAGTATCTGTCTAAACTTGAATATGACTATCACTTCTTAGCATCAAAGTAAAATTTATTTGACCATTCAACTTGAGAAATAAATGAACAATATTTTAGCCTAGATGTTCACTGCTTTCATGATAAAATTAAGCTTTTATTGAAATTTCTGAGGTTTCTGGTCTCCTGCCTTTACAAATTAAGTATCCAATGCAGCACCATCCAGCAAGCTATTACTGCAGTTCTTGGCTTCAGCATGTCTATATCTGTCTCCTTCACTGAGTTGCTCTGTACAGCTGCAATACAAATTATGTACAGACAATGCTGAGGATACATCCCTGGCTTCTTTAATGTTTACTTGCAGGTTCTGACACTTAGATTCAATCGCATATAAGCCACCTCCAGAAATCTGGGCTTTGGAGAGAAATTAAATAATTAGATAGCCTTACAGAATAGACTATAAGGGTTGGTTTGCACCCATGAACAGGGAGGACCATCCTCTCGTTTTTCCTAGAGGAAGTGTCAGTTCTGCAGAGAGGGAATGAAGGAGAAGATATGCGTAAGCCAGGGTAAGTAGGCCTGGCTCTCATTACTCTGTGTAAACACCTCGGACATCTGGTTTTGCCTCAGGAATTATGTCAGTGCATGCCCCTGCCCAGAGCATGAGGAGATTCACCACTCCACCACCTACCAAGAATGCCAAGACTACTTCATTTTTCCCAGATATCTTTGTGTTGAGCTTGCCTCCAAATGTCATTCTTGCTACTTGTTTTTTTCTTGCATTCTACATTTAGGCCTGGGTGGACATTTTTAATTAGCAAGTATTTATTTTCTCTCACTATTCATTACTACTCTCACTGGGAAGCATACTTTGTACAACTGCAACTATACACTGATTTTTCACTAATTCACCGACTTCTTGCCATAGCATTGCTTGACTTACCAGTAATTCCAGAAAATTACTCAGTTTCTAATTACTCCATCTGATAACTATGCAAATTCCCACAGCTCAGTGGGACACATAGTGGCTAAGAGCTGTTCTGGGTTGCTGGTTTCTAGTAAGTAAAATGTGCTTGCCTGTATTATTTTCTTGAGTGCATTTTCTAATAATTTTCACCATACTTCAAGGTCCTGATTTAAATCTCTGATCTCCCAAACCTTACTTTATGAAACACTGTTTCTCATTCTGATCTTTGTGCTGCAGAGAGAAAAATTATTGAAGTGGTGCAACTCTTCCCTCCAAGCTGATGGAATGTGATGACCATGCTGGCTTCTTTTTTTAGCCAGAGATTACAAAGGTGGTTTTGAAAGTACAAAGGAGGAATGAAGCGGATAATAAAAATTTCTACTTATTACATCATAGGAATCAAGTATTCAATTATTCTATTGACCACTGTTGCAAAACAAAATTAAAAAAAAAAAAGTAAAGTGGGAATATTAGATTTTTCAATTACTTGTTGTGGTCAGTTTCTCTGAGAGGATGTGTCAGGAAGGATTGGAGAAAATAAACATCGGAGCAGGAAGCGTGAGTGAATGAAAAGTGTAGGTGTATGTCAGAGAGATACTATTGTTGCATTCTCTAAAAGGAGGGAAATGGTTACGCAGCTATTGCAGCAGTCTCCTTTCCAATGCTGGAAAAGCCACCACATGGACAACCCAGCCAGGGCTGCATCCTGCTTGACAGGTAGTACCAGAAAGAGAGGGGACAGCCTGTGAAACATCTGCCAGCCAGCCTTCTTGGTGGCAAGGGTCGCCTTCCACCTCCAAACGATATGAGTGTCCCTCTCCCTTTCTATTGGTCCTGGCAAGCCAGGTGAAAAGCTGGAACGGTGAGTGTCCCATGTCATGTTTCCTGGACTCTGACAATCCTCCCAGCTTTGCGTGGAGGTGAATGGAGCAGAATGGTGAGCAATGAAATGCTACCAAAACACTGGTGATGATCTTCTTTAATCAAAGAGCTACTCAAGTTTAACTGAGTGAAAAATGCTGGATGGGTACTCTTAATCCACTTTGAGAATGTTTGTGTCATTTATCATATGTCGGTCAGAAAGTGGTTTACACTGTTTCAAAGCAGTGATGAACAAACGTCCTCTTTTAGAGCTAAATGTGCTGATCGGTAAAGGGTGACATCTTTGCAGAGCTGATACACAGTCATTCAGTTATCCTTTCTAGTCAAAATGAGTTGAATTGACTGCTTTGTGTAGTATACCATTACTAACAGCATTTTGCAGAGTGCGTGCCTTTTTTCATCCTGTGTCACTTTTAAAAAAAAAATAAGAGCTCAGGCTTACGTGCAGAGGAGCCCTAAGTCTACAACCTTGAGTTCTCTGACCTACAGCCTCGCCATGGGCTTCTTGGATGTTCAGCATCCTCTGAAGAAAAAGAATTGGCAGCTCCATAAATATAACTGACAAGTCACCTTTGGTTGAAAAAATAAATAGATTTATCTAAACACTTTCCAAAGTATGAGTAAAAAGCCTAAGAGAAAGGACTGGACTGAGGGCAGGGGTGGCAGGGGACAACAAGAAAGCTCTGTCTTAAAGGTCCAGAAGTGTAGCAATAAACCAAGAATTGCCGAAAGTCAAGCTAAGTCCAGAGAGTTGGCAGGTCCTGAGACCTAGCAATATAAATTAAAATAAATATAAACTATTTTTGACAGTACAGAGAGAAAGCAAAATGAAATTGCAGTGAAGTCACTACACACTAAGAATGGAGTTGAGATCAAAGCTGATGTTGGCCACTCCAAAACTTCCTGACTCAATCCATAAGGGGAATGACAGCAAAAGTGAGACAACTACTGAAAATGTATGTGTAACACTAAATCACATTCAAGATGGAAGCAAAGATTTTATGGTTTGATAAAATTAAGCCAAGCAGAATAGATAATCTCCAGCCCCAAATACTAAAACAATTCAACAGTAAGTTATTAAAAAAAAAATCTGTCAGCTCAAGTGATGCCCTATTACCAGAGAGTGTCAGCATAACAAATACAATACAGGAAAACAGAAAACCTGCTAACTTTACACCTCTCACTCTGTGCTCGATAGTGTGCGAGTCTTTTTAAAAACTTCAGAGGAAAGGATATTTTGGGACAGAGAAGTTAATGGAAACCTGGGATAAAATACAACATGGCTTTACCAAGGCAAATACAGATTTTGGTAATAAAATAACTTAAGACAGGGGGCTGCAGCAGATGTAACCTATATGGCTTTCAGGATTGCATTTGACACTGTTCCACATAAGGAACTTAACTACATACCCAGTTACACAAACAGGAGATTGGGAACAGCGTAAGTCTGTAAACGGGTGAAAGACTTAGCTGAAAAGAGACAGCAATACATTACACCGAAAAGTGAACTTATGAATTAGGGCAAAGGGAATCTTCCCGTGAAAATTTCTCATGGTTCCCTCTTACTAATGATCTTATTACTTAATGTTTTCACTCGTAACTTTGGCACAGAAAGAAAATGTGAAAATTACTGATAGTATGAAATTAGTGGTATCAATTTAGAGACAGTCCAGGATATTACACGGGAAAAAATGGATGAATTAAGGGACTGGAAAAATAAAAATGAGACATAAGTGCATGTATTTAATAGACTTAATAACTAGACTTTATGCTATAAGCCAGGGGACTCATCAGTTTGAAATGACAGCTATTAATTGGTCATAAGGCAACCATCAGACACAGTGTAGTGCAGCAATAAAAGGCATAGGCAGATCTACGTATATCTAGCTATATCAGGCTAGATAGCAGAGTTTTAATATCATCACAGACATTGATCAGACATTACTTCAAATTACAGTGGCATTTCTGATCACTCTTCATCAAGAAAGACGTGTTCAAACATGGACAATCACATGCGAAAGAGCTGAATCTACTCCATATGAGCAACTAAGAAGCAACAATAAAACCACTGTTTGTGAGTACACACAAACATAGGTGTCTTGGGTGGAAAAATCCATTCAAGTTGATGGACAATGTCAATACAAAAGAAATGTGTAGAAACTTTCCACTCACAACTGCAGGTTTAAAGTCTGAAATCCATTTCTAAGTATCAAGAGGAGCAATGTTCAAATACACCCATCAAGGACAACCAACGTAATCTTAAAAAAAAGTGCGGTATGTTTATGAAATGGGTTAGAGATCGAAACTTTTTAAAAAGCCAGAAGGTAGCATTTTGAGCTAGAAAGTTTTTTCCAACCTGTCATCCTCTTATGCTATGTTCCTACAATAGAAGAAGCAACAGAGAGTAGCTACATTAAATATGAAAAAAAAAACATGTTATGATAAAGATACATTAAGCTTCTAAAAGAAAATTATCTCAAGAAGTTAACAACATCACTTCAGGTCTATGTGTCCCAATACATTAATTTTACAAACGAAACAAAATTATGTACAAGTATGCTCTTGGCTTTGGAGGGGGGAGGAGGAATTGTTAAGAGTCAAAGACCAGCCAGGCGTCCACACAGACTATTTGTATGGTAGTGTAAAAACAGAAGGAGCTGTAAAATAACACCTGTGCTGTGTAACCTCACCTGCAACACTTGGCAGAACCCTCTACCTGTCCATCAGAGATGGCCATGCTGGTACCAAGCCCCCAGAAGTGTGAAGGCAAGGACATCCAGTCAGACTCAGGAATCATGATAGTTCCCTGGGGTGCTCTAACAATGACATGAAACTTCTGAAAAGGAATTTTCAGAAGGGAATACTTTGTTCAAGTATGGTAGCCAGGGATGCTGAACCAAGAGGCCCAGATTGTTTGTTTTTGTAACAGCAACATCAGCAGCTTCAACTTCTGGACCTTCAGGCAGGAGAAAGTCACGCTCCTGCATCTGCTTCCTCATCCTCTCCTCTCTGCTCCATTCTCAAGCTAACCATGCACAGCCACATGCTGAGGTGTCAGAGTAGCAGTACAGCGTCTTGTCCAAACTTCTTGGACCCCAGCTCCTTTGAGAAAAATGTGCCAGGCCAGCTAGAAACATGTACACCCAGATCATGTTTTTTTAAGAAGCAGATCCTTAAGTTGATGCTCATACCAAAGCACACATGACCTAAGTGAGACCTCTTGGTGAGTGCAAAGATGAGGGATGAAGGATGATGTATAGCTTCATCATTTTCATTTCCTAAAATAAGGAACTACCAAAGCCATGCTTCAGTTTGAATTTCTGCAATACAATTTACTGTAAAAATCTCCTTGGTAGCATCGAATGTTCACTCCCCTCATGAATGTCTTATATTCATAAGTCTACATCTTTGTCTTCAGTTTGCTTGTATTGCCTCATGTTGTCCTTGGGAGCTGCTCTAACTGCCACCGTCTCCTTTGTCTGTTGTTCTCAAGAATCACTGCTCATCTCATTTTCTGTACGCTGCCCCTGCTTTCACTTGGTGCACAATCTTTAATTATGTAGAGATAATTATATAAAGTATATTTATATGAAAACATCTCGCCTTGCTGAGAACATAATTTAGTATTTTAACAATTATTTTCTTTGCTGATCCATTCTCATTCAGTGAGCCTGGTTTTGTTTGACTAACCAATCAGAAGTTTATGACTGAGCTGAATGTGACTTAAATGGGTACAGAACCATCCTCTATAAGAGATAATTAGTCCCGGTAAATATAAAAGATGTACTCAGTACTTCTAATTTTCAGAAAGCGTATTTTTTGGAATAGTTGTATACAATGTCCAAGGCTGCAATATTATTCCAGGGATCCTGTTTTGCAAAGTGTCAAATTCAAAGGTAAGACAGATTCCTATGATGTCCACATTTCTGCTAACTGTGCAAGTCCTACAGTGATTTGAATTAATTATCTGTTTCTCAGTAAGTACTGAATTAAGGGCATAATTATGATTCTCTAAGGATCTGATTACAGTAATTGTTTGGGCTTCCTGGTGTACTATTTTACAGGCATAGTCTAATCTTGTCACAGACTGTATTCTTATGAACTTATTAAGTACAGTTCATCACATTCAAGCATCTTTTTCTTATGACACATTAGCATAATATGTATTCACTTAACTGTGGCAGAACCTTAAAATCCAATCCAAGGACCAGGCCTCGTTGGTTAAGAGCTTACACAGAATATGAAGATGACAGCTGACCCTTAGCATTTCTACATATGCTACACTTGGGGCAGAAAAAGGGACAATGCTGATGATAAGCATTTTTCCCAGCACATCAACTCCCTAACTACTCTTAACTCAGAACAGCTTATTTTCTGGTTTCCTTGCTGTTAATTGTTTTTTGAATATTTTCATCCTCACATGTAGAAAAAAAAAATACTACTGCATGACTAGCCAGATGGTTTAATCAGAAAGAATAATATCTCAAGAATATGTCAGACAATTTTGTACGTATGCGCTCTCTTTTCCACTTTATTGTTTTCTGGATTCCTTGTTATATTGTCAATCACTTGCTAACAGAGTCACAGAATAAGTACACAGTAATGCCTAATAGTAGCTGTTTATGCCTGACTGGCACGGATTGGAACAGCCATCACCTACATGTCATGATTTTGTCACGTGGACAGACAAAAGTACTACGTGATTTCACTAAAATTAAGCTCAGTGAACTATCTATCCTCTTATTTAGCCTGACAAATGGAAACTTATCCTAACTCATGCTCATTCAGGACTAGTAACATTCAGTCCTCTGCCTGTTGCATTTACAGAGACCCTTTGCAGCCACATCTCTAATAGTTCTACTTCTCCTATAAAAGCAAATTGTTGGACTTTTTAACATCCTCCCTAATTTTACTGAGTTCTCTCACTCAGCGAAGCCACTGGGCCACACATTTATTAAGTTTTCAGATACGATCATAACACTTTCTCAGCACCTTGATGCTCATGCAGAATAAGAAGAGCTCCCTTGAAGTTTAGTGAACTTGTTAGCCTCTTTGCTACTTTTCTCATGGTAACTACAAAACACTTGACAGCAATTAGGCTGTTGTTGGTTTAAGAACATAACTTTACCACTTAGCTGTATTCCCTCATTTGTCTGCATTATTTGCTGTATCCTAATTCCCTTTACATTATGAAGTCTTTCAGGCTTAGATTTTTTTCATCTGATGCTTATAAAGAAAATAGACACAAAGCTTTGGTTCAAAATCCGCGTAATATGCTGAATCACTGTTCGAAGGAGGACAAGAGAAGAAAGGCAGGCATAAGGAACTGGCAGGGATTTTTCCTCCTTGATTTCCCTTCTTTATTTGTCCAGCAAATGAACAGCAGCATAAAACCACACAAATCTATAAAATTAGAGCTATGATTCTGGATATGCTTAGAGAATAGGTCAAACAACTTTAGCAGTTACATATTGGGACAAAAAAACACCAAAACAGGTTAAAACTGGTGACATTACATGCTTCTCTTTTGTAATCCATACCAAAGTATTATTATTTCGATAATTGTTAAAAAAAAAAAACAAACTATGAACTGCAGATATCCTAGGAATCAAGTCTTAAATCATACGAATAAAAAGTTACAGCGCAACTGATCGCTCGTTTCTTACAAGCATCGCTACGGCTAACTTGGGAAAACGGAGCCAATGGAATCGGCTCGCAGAGGTGGCGTGAAAATGCTGCGCAAAAATAGCACTGCTCTCAGAAAGTAAATTTCTGGCTCAACGTATGCTCCCTCTTGACACATTTTATGGTTTTGATTCATATTTTGGTGCACATTAAGTGTTCCTATATGGGGGGGAAACTGCGACTCAACAAAATACAAGTGGAACATCACCGGGGTGCACATTTATTTTTTTTTGGCTTTCTCTCCACTCACTGCGAAAATACTTGATTCACCTGCTAAATTCTGATTAGAATAGACGATACCGAGGGGAACGGCTTAGCAACGTATCCTGCCAGAAGCCGTGATAAAACAGAAGAAATAAGCGATCTGCCTCACCCGTGCCGTTATAATCATGCCACGCAAGTACTGCGGGCACGTCAACTCTTTCAGGCTACGAACTTATTAACTGGTATTTTGCCCAAAGCGCCCGCCTGCCCCGTCGGGCCGCACGCGCGCCGCGGTGTCCGGCCGCCGCCAGGGAGCGCGGCTGGAAGCGGCCGGGTCGGAGGGGTCCGGCACCGGCTGCGGGAGGGGGCAGCGGCTGCGGGAGCGGGCACCCGCCGCGCCGGACACCCGCCCCGACCACCGCCCCTTCCCCGTCCCCGCCGGGCGGCCGCACCCGACGCTCTCCCCTCCGCGACGGCTCCCAGCGGTTTCGGGGGAAGGGGCGGCGGAGGCAGCGCCCGACGGGAGGAGCATGGGGGCGGCCCCGCTCGCCCGCCCTTACCTCAGGTGCAGGTAGTGCACCAGCTTCGTCACCACGGTCACCATCTTCCCCACGTCGCCTTCCCCGCCGCTGCCCCGAGGGCGGGAGGGACACACGACGACGAGCGGGGCGACGCTCCCCCGGGGGCTCCTCCCTCAGCAGCTCTTCCCCCGCTGCTTCAACCTCCCTCGTCCTCCGCCTCGGGGCGGCAGCGGCTTCGCCTCTCGGCCGCTCCCCTCGCAGCGGAGGCACCTCCGGCGCCCGGCCCCGCCCTCTGCCCGGGCGGCGGGGAGCTGTGGGGTGCCGGCGGAGGCTCCTCGGTGGGGAAGGGTTCAAGGAGGACCGAGGGGAAGGGTTTCCGAGCGCGCCCACGGCCGCAGGGAGCGGGCGGCTTCACCCGGTTCGGCTCAGCGGAGGTCGGGGGAAGAAGAGGAGGTGATTTGATTACGGCGTGTAAGCGCCTACGCGGGGGGATTTGTCATGGCAGGGAGCTCTTCAAGCTGCCGAAGACAAGGAGAACCAAAAGACTGAAAGAGACGCCAGGCGATCTCAGGCTGGGAGCAGGGAGACACCTCCTGTGTTACCGCAAAGGCATTGAGACCTGAAACAGTTTCTACAAAGCATTACTGGGTCTTGAATCTCTTGAAATTTTAGCCCTGCGATGGGTTACTGCCTCATGGAAACCACGTATAAGTAATCTCCACATCTGTTTGAGTTATGGAGAAAATTCAGTGTTCTTTGTTACTGGGGAGAGCAGCCTAGACGATGACAGAGCAAGTGATGGGAACTGTTACTCCAGGTTTTCAAATCCATGGATGTTCATTACTTAGTTTCTGGAACACTCCAATTTGAGAATATCCCATCAGCCTTAATTTCCTTTTCTTATGCATCCACCCTGGGCACTGAACCGGGCAAGACTCTTGGAAAATGTAATTCAAAGACGTTCATAATGCACACATTCATTTGTATGAGGGAAGGCTGCAAACAAAAATACATTCTGTGTTTTCTGACTCAGAATGCTTGATTTAATGAAGCGTTTAATTGCGTTGATAGCATTAAAATTACTGAAGCTTCCAAATGAGAGAAGTCACAATGCATTACATGTTTTCAGTTCACCAGGAAGTGTTTGGGGACTGTGGATAGCTTAGAAGTAAGTGGTGCCACGGAGATACAACTTAAATACTTGACAGAAGTTAGAAGATTGTATCTGCAAATTACTATCAATCCCTGTACTCTCTTGAAGTAAACTGGTTACTGTAAATTGCATTTCAGTTTATCTAGGAAGAACTGATTGGAAATCCCCATAGCCAGAATTTTAACTTGGTCTGTAGTTTGCTGTCTACAATGTTCTCAGTGGCATCAGGCTTGAGAGAACAGTGGTTTTAGGGTTTTTGATAGAATACAGAGATTTTGTAAACATAGGGGACATTATTTAGAGACTTTTTTTTTTTTTGTAGTGAATAAATACTGCAACTTGAATACTTCTGGCGCATTGTATATATGGCTTTATATCCTATGTACTCAAGCTTGTTTTCATTAATGTTATTATTTTACTCTCTAGAAATACTTTCTATATTTCCTGTATTTCTCAGCTCATGTCTCAGCCCCAAAATGGATGCCCTTCACTTGCTACCTTGTTCTCATGCTCTACACTGCTCTCTGTACCAATTCCATCTCTGCTCCATCAGTGAGGCAGAGGCAGTGTTTCACATCTAGCAGGTTTAACACAGCTGGCTTCTTTTCTGTAATTAACGATCCCGCTTTTCATAATTCTTCTTACAATTCATTATTTCTCACTAGCATTCCTTAACCAATCTTTACTTGCTAATCCTGTGCTTCTGATTATTGATGTAACAAATTTTTTTAAAAAGATTGAAACTCTGATGTAACTGTGATCTAACACTGCTGTAATTCAATGTGCTTGTTCCCAAAAGCAAATTAATTGCTTTACTAGACTAGATGATCTGAGATACTTTTTTTCTTTTTTCCTTGCAAGAATTTAAATTTCCCATTAAATAAAAATTCTGAAAAGTCTGTTTTACAATTTCTAAAAGGATCTATCAAAATATTTTAAGTAAAACATACGCTTTAGGAGTTTAGTTTCAATATTGCTTTGTTTTATCCCATTGTTTAAGCTTTTTACATCATATTCTGGTGCATTTCAGTAGTCAACAGGATAACGTATGTGTTTTGCTTATATTCTGTCAATAGATTTCTACATTTTTTTCTAATATTTTTCCTTGAAACATTTAGATTTTGTGTAATCAGCATTTTCTAGTAGAAAGTTACCCATCAGAAAGTTTTAAATCATTCTAAAGATCAAAAATTTAGCCCACTGTTTTCACTAAGGATGAAAGCAAAGCTTTTTGGGACAAGGTATTTGATCATACGTGATGGACAAGTGAGGCATGAAATGTTGGAAAAGGGAAATTAATTCTTAATCCTTTTAGTTAATAGATGGGTTATTCCCAACTGTACCATCCTATGTTCTTTTTACAGTATTTAGTTGATTTAATACAATTCTGTTTTTTCACATTCTTACATTTTTGACTTGCAGTCCTCACAGGGATGTGTACAAACTGGCAGACCTCAGCACGTCAGGAAAACGCGTCAGGGTAGCAAAGCTGAAATATAAGAAGACTGGTGTAGTACACGTATGGGTGAAAAAATGGAGAAAGGTCTACCACCCTTTCAAGTTAGAGCTTTGCCTGCAGAGGAAATCTTTGGGAAAGAATTCAAATAAGCTCAGTGAAGATGTACAGTCCGTATAATGCACTTTGAGTGTTGTCAGAAGAGTTCACTGACTCAAAAATGGGTCAGGTGATTACGCTGAAGTGTCAGGAGAGTATGGGAGCTCTCAGATGTCTTGACCATATCATGTTCTAATACATAAAAGCAGCCAGTTCCACCCAGAGAACGAAGCGTTCATAATTTAACACAATCTGTAGGCAGAATTCCAGAGAAGAGGCAAAAGAAGACGTGACAAAACCGAGTTGCATTTGGTTGCCTGAGAAAACTTGTGTTTGTAAGGCTGGTGTGCTATAGCAGCCGTTGTCATTATGCGCCCTTGAATTTGTGTGAGAGTTTTCATAATTTTGAAATGAACATATTCTTTTATTTTGGTGGAGAAAACAGGCTTGAGAGCAGAAACACACCATAAAATACTAAGATCAGCAAGGTTCTCACTGCAGCCTCAGAAGGAGCATTTATGGCTGTAATAAAATCACAAATGCATAGTATTTTTACTGCTGGTATAATCTAGTAATCTGGTAGATATGTAATCTAATAAAAGCAGCAAAAGTTTACTGCCGTTTTTTTAATCTCTTCATCAATTGCTCTGTATGATGGACAGTACTTAACACATTCTTAATTGCAAACGGTACTTATGTGTGCTTTATAATTTTATTTCCTTAACTAAGCAATAACATATTCAAAAGTTAAAAATGGGATATGCACCTTCCTACAATTCCCACCAACTGTCCATGTATATTAGTTAAGAATATATGGAACTGTTTTTCCTATACTATTTCTGTTCAAACTATCATGGTTTGAAATTTGTTCATCTGTCATTAGTTGGCTTTCAGGTGTCATTTTTTATGTATTTGTCTCCAAACCCAGCTTTAATCAGTATGAAGAGGATACTTGAGCACTTAGCCATAGCATTAATTTTCATGGAAAAAGGCACTTTACAGGGAAGAAAAAAAAGGTGCAGCTTCAAGGCAACAGCAAGACATCAATTTTTTGCGTTTGAAATTAACATAATGTTTTACATAATGATCCTCTCTGCTGATCATTAAAATAACATAGTTACCTCGGCAACTGGAACAGTCGGCAAATGTTATCTAGTGATACATAACACATTCTATAAATACATAAAACAAACAAGGTATGAAATATCATTTGAGATTATTTTTTTTTCAATAAAAATACCTTCTGGTCTAAACAGGTTTTTGTGAGAAAATTTCAGTTTAATGCAACTTTGGCTTTAATCAAAACTGATTTTACTTGCTCAAAACCTGGAGATCCAATGTTGTGTCATTTCCTGACAATGGAAAACGGTTGTCGCTTTTCAATTACGGCTTGCATTTTTTCTTTCAACGATTCAATGGCAAATGCTCAGGAAATAACATTTATTCCTAAAGCAAGGCTTGCTTGCTTAAAAAGCTGCTGGGAAATAAGGTACACCAAACTAATTGACTGATGAATTCAGTCTAGAGGGTTTACTGCTTTAGATCTGAACATCTCCACTGTTCAGGGCAGCCCTGTCGTTCTCTGTTTGTTGGTACCCATGTGAGGCTGACCTGAGCAACCGAGGTCTAGTGGGACTGAAGAGAACAGACATCCGCACTCTTCACCTTTTTTAAGCAAAACTCACGTTAACCACGTTCACAGACGGTTTTTTGGCTGTCTTAAAATGGGTTTTTGTGTACTGATGGTTTACTGAAAAATTTTGCCAGGACCTACTTACCAGCACATCTCCCACTAGAATGGAGAATTGCTCCCAGTCAAATAAGTTGGTTCAAATCCTATAAATTCTCTTTTGTTCTTCCTCGGTATTAAAGCAAGTATATTCTTGAAACACTCTCTTCCCTCCACCTGTGCCATGGGCTGTCTGCCCTTCTGCCTCCTGGGAGTGTAATGAGGAATACTTCCCGCTTGCATAGGACTGACTATAATTTTCCGGTGAAGTAGTGTTAAAACAAATCCTTAGAATTCAGATTATTTTAAAATATTAAATTCAAATTAATGTAAATATTATTATTAAATTCAAATTAATGTAAATATGATTTGCTGTTTAATTTGTTCATGTAATTGGGCTAGTATCTACAAGGTTTTTTTTAGTTAATACCATATGAGATCCTAAAGACATTGATCTTTTTTGTCCTTTTTTATGGTACATCTTTGTGTGGAACACTATCAAGGCTTATGAAGTGAATCGAAGGACTTTTTCAGTGTGCTTGAAAGCTACAGATGTAGATGTAATTTCAGTGTGAAGGTGTCTGAAGGCTGCTTGGAAATTGGCAATTCTTAATGTATTTGAGCATTTTGCCATCACCCATGTTTTATTTAAACACTTGTTCTTTTGATGCTGAAAATCTGTTGACAAGATAGTTCTAAGAGAGAGTCTGGGTACATATAAGTGATCCTTTGAGAGAATATTGCTCCAATGGAGATAACGAGATCTTTTCTGTTGGAAGCAGGAGTGGACCTTTCGTTTACAAATCACTTTGCCAATGCACAGCAAATAATCTCATATTAGGTTTTATTTTCGTTGAAAAATATGGAACGGTAGTGGCCAGGATGTGACTGTCTGATTTAGAATGATGACAGGAACAGTCCGATAGTACCTTGCATTTTTCATACAGGCTCCAGTCGCAATCATAATCTTTATATTTTATTGCGACCGTTTTCTCAGGGTAGGCAACCCTAAAAGATCAGGGCCAAGGCGTTTCCTCAGATTTTGGTTGTCCATAGTAGGTGTCCCAGTGTCACTTCCCAAATCCCCAGTCCAAAGCTATGCCGTGCTACACCTACATGTCAGGATGACATCCAGGCACACATCTTTCCCTTCTTCCACCCTTGTTGGCAGGTGAAACCTGAGTGTATGAGCTGGGAGATGACTGCAAGTTATTATTCACTTGGTCCCCTGAACTGGAGAATGGATGGAGTAGGATGTAAGTCCCTCACAGAGCATGCCTGTCTTGCAACGTAGGCATAATTATCCTGGTATGTCTGAAGGGGGAGACTGAAGTGATCCAAATCGTTCTCCCTGAGCAGAGGAGAGGCTGGGACATGGATCTGCATCTCAAAATCCTAGCCTCACACTAAAAGGTTTAAAGCCAATAATAAAGGTATTAATTACACCATCAAATTTTATAACCATTCCTAAGACCTTTATCCTCTCTGACATCTAATGAGAGAGTGCACGCTGTCTGGGGCCGTGATTAGCTCACAAAAGGGAGAGATTAGAGTATTAGCCATTACTGAGCAGATGGATCATTACACAGGATCTTAATCCAAGAAATAAATATTCGAAGTTAGTCACATTTGGAAGGTACAAAATATTTAAATAAAGCTTTAAATACCTGTGAGGATTAACAAGGATCTAACTTTATGGTGTGACAACATACATACCAGATGATGGAATGAGGAACATGTAAGGCTTTTACATCTTTTCTCAGTTTAATGAAGCTCACTCAGTCATGGTAGGTGTTTCTAGTCAAGAGAATATGGGCCACAGGAATCCTGTACATGAATATCCAGCGTAGGAGACTCATGTGACTCATCTGCCCATTGCTGGTGATCTAGTATTATTCATATGGTGTTTTCTGTAGTTGTTGTTTTTAGAAATACAGAAATAATGAGTACTGTAGAGTTTTGTTTTGCTTGCTTTCTAAGTTTGAATACAAAGGGGATGGAAATGTTGATCAAGCCATTTACAGAGGTGGAAAAAATGACAGGCTTAGTTTAAATAACCAGCTCTTTACCTCACTAGGAATTTATAAGTATTTAAATCTATATTTTTTAAAATATGCCAACTAAAAATCACTATGTTGTTTGCACTTTGTAGTTTGGTATTTGGCTGTAATACACATTTGAGTTAGTATGTTGATTCCAGAACAACTTTTTGAATTGGCTTACACTTCAATGTTACATTGCAGGCAGTGCTATTAGACTAAGAATATATGCTGAGAGTTCCCCCAAAAAAATGCTTTTCACTCACGTTCTTTGTTACAAGTAAGACACTTCACCATTTGAAACAAGAATGAGTGCAGAGCAATTTAGAGAGAGGGTTACACTGAGAACTATAATCTGTTTCAGCAGATGACGATGAAAAGGAGTTTCTTGCCTCTGAAAAAATCTTGAAAGTATGGTATTATTAAGGTATGTAATTTGTGTACTCTTCCATCAATTTCTGTACCTAGTGTTTGCAACTTCAAATCTTCTTCCCTGCAAACTCTGCCTGGAAGTGCACAAAGTCTTCGTTTGCTTGTAACATCTAGACGATCTACGCCCCCACTGATACCTGTGCAAACTCATGACTACTAGACTGTATCACAGGGGGTTAAGCAACTTAACACCAAGCCCACACCAACTAAATTAGACAATATTCCTATGCTTTGCAGAGTCAGAGAGCAAAGAATTCTGAAAATTCTGGGACAGGAGCCACAGGCATAACGTCACAGATTATAGTTAAGGATGTGGAGACCACCTTTCCTAGAGTCATGTGTACACCAGCAGGAAAACAGATTGCAGCATACAAGTCTCATGTTGTGAGACTCCAGAGCTACAAGTTCAGAGTGCAGATTTTTTTTTCTTCTTTCAATGATCTTTTCTGTTTCTGTCTTCTCTGTTGTTGCTTTCGTTGTGCTCTTTTACTCAAACACATGTCCCTGTTGCTGTTTTCTCCGTTTTCCTCCTGTCTTCTGTACCAGTCTTTCTCTGTAGTCTTTGACAGTCTGTTGTGAAAGATATACAACACCCTTCTTTTCCTCCAGAAGCTCTTCTTTTCCACCTGTATCTTGACTGTTACCAGTCACCTGCAAATTGCTCGAGTGGGTCACTTCGTCATCATTCCAGAAACAGAGAGTTTTGTCATACTCGAAAGTACCAGTTTGGTGTATCAGACAGAAATCACACAGTATTAGATATTATCTCTGAGGGCTTCTAACCAGGTAATGCCCACACAGATATAGCTCATATTGCTTTCATGATGAATATTTATTTCTATAATACGAACTTTATCTACACTTTGAACATTATGTCTAATTTTTATCATTGGTGCTCAACATAAAAGTGATGGAAAAGATGAAAGAAATAATGTTGAAATTGTCTCGCTGTTCCACATCTCAAAGTAATGCAAAGAGATAATGACTCTTTAATAGCTGGACTAAGGCTTTTAATCCTCAATAGAGTTCTTGCTGTGATTGTTTATCTAGCGCTGGCCTAGTTGTACATGCTTTGGGGAAATTCTGGAACTAAAGAGCACTCTTCATATTGGTCTGAAGGTATCTCTTGCTGGTGATTTAAGATCTTAGATAGAAAACAAAAGTTTAAAATGGCAAGCCTGGGCAACAGGGCTACTACAAGCTGCAGCTGGGCTGACCTGCAGAGAGGAAAATCCTGTAAGGTTAAAAATAGGAACTTGTTCCACCCATGGATTAACTTTATATCTAATCCACTCATGTTCTGCCACATGGCACGCTGCCTACACACACAAACTGTGTGATGATGAGGGCAGAGGTATGAATTTACATTAGACAGTACTTTTCTTCCCATCCATTTTTATAGTTCCGAACTGAAACAGTTCTGGAAAAAATGTGCAAACATTTTTCAAACACATAATACCAGTCAGTTATCTGCACTCTGATGTTTCTGGAGATACAAATCCATCAAACTAAAAACAGTCTATGGTTCAGACCAGTGATCAGTGCAGGTCAGTTAGTTCACTCTACTTCAGTGTGCAGCATATTGTGCTGAACAAGTTGCAAACTCCACGTTTATTCAATGCTATGGATTTATGTACCTGGTTTTATCTCTAAAATGCCTTGCATATATATCATGCATGAGAGACAAACTCATTCTTTTGGGAGCTTTCTGAAACATACTTCTCATTGTATTTGTACTTTCAGTATTGAAACTTAATTGACAATTGTAAAACTTGCAATAAATTTAAAGATGTTTGATTAGATCAACAGGGGACAGATTCTTCAGAGGCATTATCTGTTGAGTGAGATTAAGGCAAATGCAAGTTAGCACTCCTGTGCTAACAGCAACCCAGTCTTGCTCTCCTAAGCAAACTGCAGTTGAGATCCAATCACTGACGTCATATTTAAGATGAAGCTGCCTTCCAGCAATTTTCCTGCTACAACTTATTAAAGTGCTTGAAGCCACTACTGTGTTTTGTTTGTTGTTTTTAATTACCACTACCCATAAACTCACACTTTGGCATTGGCCACTTGCAGCTGAGGGAGAGGGAAAGGGATATGTAAAAAAGTGGCTGTCGGTAGCATTTGCCTTTCCTCATTCCAGCACAGCTAGACCATAAATGGATCATTAGTGCAAGAGAGAACAGCCTGAAGCTACTGCAGAAAACATTTGTCTGAAGCATCCCTGGGAGACGGGGGGTCAGCCAAACATCGGCGGCGTAGCAGGTCTGCCTGCTCTTGTCTGGGGCAGCTTCTAGTTGAGAGCTTCAAGATGAGAAGAGATGCAGAGCTAGGTGCTGTTCACAGCTCTTCTTTGCCAGGGGTTTGCCAGTAAAGGCTGCTTTAAACCCATAGTGATTTATGCCGGATAAGGTGACTTTAAAGTTTTGCAGCACTTGTGAGAGGTCAGATTCCAGACCAAATTAGACTCAGCATTTCATAAAATACAAGAGATAACAAGCACACTGAAAACATTAAATTCAAATCTGTTTTTCTCTTGTAGGATTTTGTGAGAGTGTTGTATCATTCCTCTTATCTTTCTTGTTTTTTTAAAAAAGAGACAGTGTAGCAAATTATTTGCTTAACCGAAAATGTACATACAAAAACTAAAATATGACATACAATGGCTAAAATGATGACATTAACACTGCAGACAAATGTAAGATACAAGAGATCTGGTAAACTAAATATTAGCCTTAGACAGGTGCTAACTTAGTTTTAATTATGTTGCTATGTGCAAAGGCAAGTACTAATTTTTCTTTTCAAAAATCATCTAGTATTGGGTAAATGAAATTGTCTTTGAACAAGTAGTATGCCAAAATCTGTCCTCCACAGATCATTGAAATTACTCCAGATCCTAGAAGAAAATATATGATTAGTTTATATTAATTTTTACAGCAGAATAGAAATGTTACAATAAACTTCAAGCAGACATTCTTTTAATCTTCAATTTCTTAAAAGTGGCCTGTCTATTTAAATATTTGGCCCGAGGCTTTAACCACCTACAAAAATACCAGCCCCAGCAGCTACTAACATAAAACCAGTTTCAGGACAGGGAATTTATTTGCCTGCCCCCATCATTTAGGAATTTACTGCAGCTGTTGATCCTAGTTATTCATCATGTAGGAAGGAAAAACAGAAGCCAGTGCTTTAACTATTTTGCAAGGTAATATATTCTAGTACAAAGCTATGCTTTAAATTTTACAGAAAATTAAACATTCAGAAATGTGGGTTCAACATTCACTCTAAATGACTGGGATTTATCTCATGTATCTTAAGTACCTGTGCCTAGAGTTTACAAAAATTGTCTCTGAAGGTGCCTGTTTTTTTCCACTAACTATAAAGAATACCAAGGAATACTTGTTTGTCTTTTGACACCTGAGTTAAGTGAGATAGTTTGATTAGACAGGACTTAATCACATTTTATTTCAAGAATATGAACATTTCTGCTTTTGTTTGCAAGATTAACATAAGGTGAGTACACTCTGGTCTTAAAATGGAAGAATTTTTTTTAAGACAAGGCAAATGTTAGCCCAGCATTACTTGCCTGTGTCATTTAAGAAGTATAAATGAAGAGCATGTATTTCTTTAAATGTTGACAGTTCTCAAATTAGTGAGACAATAGATATTTAATAGAAACAATTCATACTGTAAACACTATTTTTCTACAGAGTCTAATGATTTAAGCTTTAAAGAATGTAATTATACCTAATGCCAGCCACCAGTGTAACATCAAGGGGAATTCAGACATAACTGCAAGGAGAAGAAAAGGAAAATGTAAATTTTTAAACAATAAGGATGGGGACATGCAAACATTATGTTATCAAAAATGTTAGTTATGTTTCATAAATTATACACTGTACATTTACTGAAATTGCAAATGCATATTTAGGTCCTGATCATTCAGATACTTGGCCATACCATTAGGCTTAGCAAGCAATCCTGTTGGAAGGCAAGTCTTAAACCTAGTAAGTGTGTGCTAAATGGAGCTCTTAGATTCTCTGTGGAAAAAAAAAAAGCCTTTTTTATTACTTACCTGTACATAGTTTAGCACAACAGAGACACCGGTTCCCTGGTAGGGTGCCTACATACTGCTGCAATCCAAATAAATTCAGCTGCCAGCTGAAACTATTCTATGATTTTCAGTTTAATGGGCGATGCATTGTGTGAGAGAGGGGCCGGGGTTGCTCTCTGCAAGTGAGCCCTGGCTTCACACAAGCTTAACCACAACCCCACTGCATAATCAAGGACCATTGTATGACCCAATATTGCCCCCCTGCCAAAAACAAAACCAAAAAACCAACAACCAAAAACCTGACAGGACTGTAGAAGTAGTAAAGTGAGATGGGAGGCACACTGCATGTGCTGACAGCTCAGAGTCAGCCAGCAGAGCTTTGGTTGGCCATCTGCAAGAAGCAGTAACATTTCTGTGGTTGTCTGGACATCTAAATGCATCATCTAATACAATGATAGGAGATATCTTCCTGTATAAATTATGTACAACCAGTTTTTGTTGTAGTTTTATAAGTTCATTGATTTAAACAGAGAAGTTATTCATAAGGAATAATGGTATTCTACATCTCAGGAAATCAAATTCAGTAGATGAGAAATTATGCTTAATTTTTTAAGATGAAGTCTCTGTTGGTCTCCGGCTTAACTTGTCATGGGATCTGGGGCTAAAAGACAAACGGACAAAGCATGGGAAAATGGAAGATGAATTATTATGGAGTAGGGAGGGAGACCTAATTTGCCAGTGATGTTTTTCCTGTTTCTAAATTCTAGACTGAAAATACTAAGGTCATTGTTATAGGAGAAAAGAAGCCCCAGATTGGCTTTGGCAAGGATGGGTTTAAATATATTTCCTAATCAGCCATAGCAGCATTCTGCTAAACAGGATGTGAAGAGGGAGCAGGTTACCAGGTGCTGGCAAAAAAAAGTGATGACGAGTCTCATTTACAGAAGCCAATTCTTTTCCTTTTCTGTCCTTTGAGGGTAGGAGTTTCAGCGAAAGAAAAAAAAAAAAAAAGATGCTTCAATGGTAAAATGCTTTATTTTCCTCAATTAGATTTAGTTCAAATGATCTAACTTAGAAAAATTTAATTGGCTGTGTTGAAGCAAGCCTCATTTTTACTCTGAACTAGAGTTGAAGTGTTAATGAGTAGATCTTAAAGTGTCAGGACATGGACAGCTGGGCTTTTTTTAGAGAAAAACACGCCTCCCGGATGCTGAAATTGTATCTAGGGTAGATCTGTTTGATATGAACCGTTGGATTACTATACTACTTACCCACTGAAGTTATGATGATATGAATAATAGTAACTGTTACGGCATAATCCCAAACCCATTCTTCCACGACCAGGGCAAACAGCAGACCACAAACGAAGAAAGTTATTTCCAATGATATCACAAGAACTGTAATTGAAAATGGGGTATTTACACCAAACACAGTTTTGAAAGGCTTGTTCTCACATTCAAAATGATAGCAATAGGAAGGTAAAATGTCTGAGAGATATGCAACTTTTTTTACAAAATCAATTATTACACTGGAGTTTTCATCATAAAGTTTATTGCCACAGGGGTGGCATAGGTTGTATCCTGATTTGCCTTTAGACTTTAAAATGTTATATATTTTATGTAAAAACATGAGAATTAACAGTATTATGACCATGAGAGGATTATGACGAGTTTATATAGCCTAGAGGACAAATGGCATGGAAATTTTACTTAAGAAACACTCACACTCTTTGCATATGATGCCAGATAGATTTGGTTGGTACTGCGATAGATCAAATTTTTCTCATCCAAAACAGAATTGTGTGGTTTAAGTCCTTATGTTCGGAAAGAAATTTCATAACTTTCTCCCTGTTGACTTCATTGCATCATATATATATATATATGTGGCATATGTTAGAATATTTTTATATATATGTATATCCAAACAATTTAAATATAGGGCATACAAGGGGAGATTGAGCATAGAGCCTATGAAGTGAGTAGAGGCCATCCATCCCTTTGGATCTCAAGGTAGATAAAACAAGGAGCCTGGCTTTTCTCAGAGCAAGGCCACCACAGCTCCCACGCTGTCGCCGTGCCTGACGTTCAGCAGCGAGCTCTGCCTTGTGTTTCACCGTGAATGGAGATTACCAGCAAAGTGATAATAACTAAGTTATGCTGCCAGAAGAGACTATTCAAGTTATCTGATCAAGAAAATTCCTGGTAATGGCATGGGCGAGCTGCGCCTCCCCCTAGGGCAGGAAAGTGGCCCAGAAAGGGATGAAGCAGCTATGCTGGGAACCTCACCATGGCATTCGATGAGCTGTGTTCTCTGACACAGCAATGGAGACACCAGCTCGTTTACTTGCTGTTACGAGTAATGGGATCAAAAATAACCACTTTTAAGGCAAAGTTTGACTTTATGCTGCGTGGCTACCTGGGATGGCAGGGGATTGAGTGGAAAATGCATGCCGTATCTTCTGGCTGTAAGTCTTGAGTTCCCATAAAACAAGCCATAATCGTGCTTTGTAATTCATATAATTTTCCATCTAAATGCATTCTGTTCTTTTTAAATACACGGGCATATGAAAGTCACATTTTTAAGGGAATTATTTATTTGCTTCTGTCGCAGTAATGTAATACCGAAGATTACTGCATCGTTTTTTCACTATCTTTAATGCATACATTTGGCAGAATCTTGTACCTTGCAATTCTATTCTTTCCCTTACATGATCAATTAGTTCCTACTGTATTAGGGATCTTTCACCCACCATCTTACAAAAACGTGAAAAATAAGAAAAAGATAACTAGGAAAACCACATATAGCTAGGAAAGTGGGAAATAACACTAAAAAAAATAATGTTTGACATGCATTTTAGTATTTTTAGTGTATTGTATTTAATGATGACAATATCCCTTTAAATAATGACAATAATTTTATAATTCAGAAAGTATGCTTAGTGTAGACAGATGTCCTGTAAACTTTTTTACAAAACTGGGCCAGTGATAATACCTCAGTTTTGAGATGACTTGCATTTTTATTTTGAGGTTATCTTTTAAAGACATAATTCTGTTTTTAACAACCATGAGTGAGACTCTTGAGTAAACTAATTCTCATTTGCAGCATCGTTCAGAGACCTTTGTTCTGTCCCTATGTCCATAGACTTTAAACAGATCGTGTTATGTTTTGTTATTCTGTATTATTTCATTGGGTGGACAGAAAAAAGTGTCAAATACTAGCTAGTTGCATGACATAGTTGCTGTCTTTGGCATATAAACATGCTTCATCAAACTAGCTGATAAAAATTTTGTGGAAAAAAGATCACATTGAGACACAGTAATTACATTAGGGCCCTGAAAAGTAATTCTAATGGAATATGATTTAATTTTCTTTTCCACTGCTGCAACCGAGATGTTCTTTATTCATCTGAAATCAGTATTGACACTGTACAAATATCCATGCATTTTTATTACTCTTTTTAATCTGCTGAACTAACCAAATTGCTTTTGAGCTTTACTTACTCTACTGACGGATTATCTGGTTTACCTTTGTAAAATAGATGACAAATCTGGTAAAATTTCATGTATGTATGTAATTTTTTAGGAATGACAGTTTAGGAGAAAGAGTATATTTTGAGAGCTTCACACAAATGCAGAAATTTGAATTAGGATATATAAAGATATGGTTAGGGATTGAGCTACAATCAAACGCTGAAATTTTAATGCCCTCTGTATTCAGGCATTACCAAAGCAAAACTTCCATTAGTTGAATATGACCTACTATTCAGATCTGGATTCAATGCTTCATAAGAAATTTGCTGCAGCATGAAAATTAAATTTAACAACTTTGTAGAGGAACTTTACAGAGAATAAGTAATTGTTCTGCAATAAACATGAAGCGTCCTGGTGAAGCAGCACATTTTGTTCAGATGATGCAAGATCAACTCCAGAAAAAGCCTAACAAACATTTGAATGATAAGCAGAAATAAAGATATGAGTAGTGCTGTCAAAATGAATAAGCATTTAAATGCAGTGTAGTGAAAATACAGAAATCATCAGAATCACTAAAACAGCTTTAAAATACTGTCCATAAGGAGGACAAGTTTACATCCATGTACAATCTATTTTCATGACTGGGAAACAAAAGAGAAACAAACTTCAGTTACCTAAATAATATGGGTTAATCCATGAGGGATTTGTCTTAAAATCAAAAGGTGCCAAGCCATCCAACATTTTAATCCTGTGGAAATAAAACGAATAAATTTAAGCAGAGATTTTCAATAATGCCTTAGTGATTATATGACATATTATGGATGCTTTTAAATGTGATTTCAAACGGGATACTCTGGGCTTTTATAAGCTCTCTGCACCCCATTGTGTGCTGTGGTCTTGCCCTTGCACAGAGTGTCCATGATCTCCACATTCATTTAAGAGGTGTCTGGCACTATACATTGTAAACAATTTCCTGAGTGACTCTAACTTGTCCTTTTTATTGACTGTAAAAACTGGGACTGGATGTCTCCCGTCTGGATGCCTCTTCTACAAGGTCATAGCTCTACCCGTTATATCCAGCTGTAGTACGTCATCATATTAAAGACAGGGAAATCTTACCTGAACACTGCGAAGCACACGGATAGGACCACATAGTACACAGTGTAGAAAACTACCATGCATATCAACAGGTTTGCCAAAACAACCTGCACAAGGAAAAAAAGCACAGTAAAACCTAATGCCATGTTTGCGTTAGGTACATAACTGTTAGAAAATAATTCCAGATTTTTATCAATCATAATGTGAAAAAAAATTTAGAAAAAAATAGAAAACAAAGTATTTAGACTAGACAGTTCTGTACATTAAACAAGCAACTGCTTTGGCAATATTGTGTGTTTGCTTAAGAACTTGAAACTGAAGATATTTACTACAGTCAGTAAAGTGGTCAGTAGTATCAGTTTTTCTTTTCTATAGGCTCCAGATTGTCTTATATTTTCTTACTCTAGCTAGTGCTTTATCATGTCATATTTCTCCTTTCCTCTTTCTTTACTTCTTTGTACCTTCCCCCTTTCAATGGCCATTATTTTAACTTCCAACTCTCTTTATTGTTTCATTTGTTTCTCTGCTTATCTCCTCCACTCTGCATCTCCGACTCTACTCTCCTCTGAAAAAGTACAGATGGAAAGCAGTCGTGAGAAAGACAGTGACTGTAGAGAGAATTGCTACCAGTTTCATATTGTCCATCTCTGACATTGTGCTCCATGATGCTTTATAATGGAAGGACCCAAGACTACATTTTGCTTTTTCCTATTAAAGCATCCCAGGTTCTGTTTTAGGAGTAGACTGTTATTGTACATTTTTTGTCCACATGCAATGATTTAAGAATTTTCTTGCCCTTCATCCAATTTGTCTATCAAATATTTGATATGAAATAAACAAAGTAGTAAAATATAGAGGACTGCAATTTTTCAGTGAGGAATTATATCAAAGAAGTCAGTGTTTACCTCTGTGAATGGCATACACATTTACAATGGGAATGAATTTTAGAAAAAATAGGTAACAACTAATAGAAGAATAGGACTTAATTCTGAAGAAAGGTAAAAGGAATCACATGTGTGTAGATTGGTTACAGAGACTGAGATAGGGGAAATAATAATTTCATATTCATAACTAAAATGTAAGAGGAATGATTTGGAGAACAACTAAGACCTAAGGAATGAAAACAAAACCCAAATATATGAGATATTGGGAAATTTCAAAAATCATTTCCATTTGTCAAGGTTTGAAAGAGAATCGCTCATTTTATATATTTTCTTTTATTCCAGAAGTTTTATAAAACTGGTTATTGAGTGCCCCTATCATTGCTGTGGATTTTGAGAGTAAAGCTGGATAATGCTAACAAGTATTAATAACATTAATAAAGAAAATAAACAAAAATAAAAGATATAGAATATTTTAAGTCCCCATTTTAAAATTAAACTCAATTGGAAGGTAAGATTGCAGTGAAAAATGTAAAACATAGGCCAGCTCTAAAGTACAATTTCCATTTTGATTTAGTTTGTTATTTGCTGTCAGAAGGAGCCCTTGTTCAAGGGGGCAATGGCTCTGAGAAGAGCTGTAGATGAGCATTAGCTCATACTAGCTTCTCTTGCAATGTTGTGACACAATATAAATAAGCTCTTAATGCTTTGGGTTTTAAAGTGGGTGAATATGAATAGAAGTAAGGGGAAGGTATTACCACTTAATGCAGCACTGGACAAAGTGGCATCCAATCTGGTGCCAGAGATTTTTAAAGGGTGCAGAGAAGATCCATGAAAGGGAGCTGATAGAAATGTTTTGAGTTGTTTTTTTGGTTTTTGTTTTTCTTTTTTCATTAGGAATGCAGCCCTAAGGAGGTCAATCTGTTTAGCTCTGAGGGATGATTTGATTATGATGGATAAGTACATTCACAGGCAGAAAATACCAGGTACTTAAATGCTCTTTAATCTACCAGAAAAGCCACAAGAAGTAAACAGCTGCAATTTCTAGTTAGACAGATTCAAAAGGTGTGTGAAGGACATTTTTAACAGTAAAGGCAATTAGCCAGTAGAACCAACTGCCTTTGGAAATAAAAGATACTTCAAAGCAAACCCAGATGCCTCTCCAGATGAAGGAAGCTTCACTCAAACATCTCTCACACTCACTTTTCTGTGGTAGATAACATATTTACAGAACCATCCAACATTGACAGAAGTATGGATACTGTGAATTTAGCAAGCTACTTATTTTTATATTGCTAAATATTGTAAAGTGCTAAATATTGAATAGTGCATCTATCTTCCACCAGGAGAGAGATCAAGGAGCATTAATTTCTAATGCAATATAAGAGAAATCCATCATGCCTGCACAAACTGGTATTTGTCAATAAGTAAATGTCCAGGACAGTCTTACTCTTTTTTTTTCTTTCCCACCATCACAACAAAGCCAAGCAAAAACTGAGAGTGATTAATCTCTTCAGCCAGGCTGGTCATAGGGCTAATCACTGCTTTCCCATTTTCATTGTCTTTAGTCCTATTCTAAATGAAAATTGTCCCATTTGATCCACTCTTTTCACAATGTACGCCCCTGAAAGGATCTCTAAGCATGGCAAGTTTAATCTTCGGCCCATTTTTGGTGGGAACCATTTTCATTCCATTACTCTGAGCAGATGCACGTTTCCTGTAATTTTCCTTTATCCACTGTCCCTCCTCTATCAAACGTCTCCTTGAAGCTTTATCTTCTCTAGATGTAGATTCGTTCTGTAATAAAAGTGGTGAGACAGGGCTGAAGTGAAAATCGCAGAGCTGAAGGACAGCTGTGAGCCCATGGCCAGTTGACCTCTAATTAAAAGAGGTGAATTTCTGGCCTCTCTTGAAGTCAACAACAAACTTTCATTGAGATCAAAGGCCCAGGATTTTTCTCTTTATACTCAGAATATTCTTAGTTCCTGTCTTAGGGATGTAGTGGTGATGAGGTATAGCATGCTTTGCTCAGTTGAGTAAGCTAAGGAAACGCATGCAGCTCAGCGCTAAGAATACATTCTTAAAAGAATAATATGAAAATTAAAATGCTTTGAAATTTTCCAGTTTTGTCACATTCTACTTCATTTTTTGTTTGAACTTTCCACTGAAATTTAAACTTAGTTATTTTCAAAACCTCAGAATATATTTTGTTTTCAAACTATTATTTCCCTTTCTAACCCCTCAAATATTTCAAAGAAGAGCACTCTTACTATAAGAATGAAAGCAACTGCATTTTCAAGCCCTGCAGTAGCTGTTTAATTCTCTGAACACTCTCCGGTAACATACACGACTACACAAACTCAATTCCCTTTACCTTGGTTTCAGCAGTTTTGACCTTGAGAGCCATGGACACATGATGAGTGAAAGGAAGTGCCGTTGCTATATTCCATATGCCAACATCAGCAGGAAGAAGCAGCTGTTTTTCACCCAAAAAACCATTCTTATAGATGAGTATAGGACAGAGTGAGGTGAGGTGATTGGATTAAGCTGAATTGAGACAGAGGCCATCTGCAAGCTAGCTGTAAGCTGCTGAGGAGCAAAGAGAAAATCCTACTAGGTCATTTAATAGTCGTACTTTCGTACGAAGACAAAGCATATCTAAAATGTAACTTGGTTATTTAGAGACAACATTATTAATATTATTCCCTGCCTTCTATTTGCTTTCTTCAGCATTCCCTTGATCACAGTTCCTTGGGGTTTTTATACCAACTGTAGATGTGGAGTGGTACATTTTTCACAATGTTCTTTGCTAACATTTTTCTTCTGACTATCACTTTATTACATCAAGTATAATACACATTAGATTAGGTATAATTAGGTTAAGAAATGCCAGGCTTATGTTATGATTCTTCTCCTTTTCCTGAACCATATTTTGTTCCTTCAGCAGAATGAAATTTGGTGTGCTGTAGAGCAGATCCAACTTCTACTGAGCAGTTCCTTAATGGTTTCAGATTTGACTTTTTACAGAGATGTTATGATTCAGTATGCTGTGCGATTTGCAAAAAGGAGATCATACAAGGAAACACTTCAGAAACTGAAGGAAGAATCAACTTTTTTTCTTTTTTTTGCTATAACCAACATAATATGTGCAAGTTTCATTAGGGTTTTTTAATGCCTTTTTTAATCATACAAAATAAATGTTATCTGCCTTAAAATATAGTCTGCATTCAGCAAACAAGAGCTCTTACTCACAGATTCAATAGCTCCAGACTGTGAATACTGTCAGGGAAATTACTGGTAGTATTGTGTGAAATTCCTTCTTGTTCAAAATGCTAGCACAAAAATCTGTACATCAGTTAAGTCCTATTTGGAAGGCTGAAGTGATGTCAAAAGAATAGAATAAAACAAAATTTTCAAAGTAAATTAATTATGGTTGCAATAGTTGCAAGTAGCATATTAACGAAGAAATATTTGCTTTAATAATTAAAAAATATTTGAAAAGCAACAAAAGGTTCAATTCAAAGAGCTTTCTATCTACCCCTAAGTATCAGCTGAAACCAGCCACGATCTAAAATTAATTTGCATAAACTTTTGCAGTAACTCTAAGTAGCAAAATAATTGAAAGAATAATGGATTTCATTAATCTAATATCATTATTAAACGTAACAAGAGTATACATTCACTGTCTTACTTCTTCACAGAGTCAATTTAACCAGACTGAAAAGAGAACCAAAGCCACCGAGTACGACTGAAATGTCATGGAAACTGTAGGCATGGATTTGTTGGGGAGACTAAGAGGTTCCTTCCATTCCTACTGCACAGTTGAAAACTTCAAATACTCTAAGAGAAAGGATAGTTTTTCCTTGCTTCAAGGTTGGAAGCAGCAGAATTGCGGTAACCCAGTGAACAGAAGTAAATCAAAATTGGGAGTGGCAGAAACTGTGTGACTCAAAATACTAAGTGACTCAGTAATGAATATTAATGGACGAGAAGTTGTGTTGCTGTTAGCAAAATGCCAAGATAATGGAATAATCACTTTTTGTATTTATTTTCTTAAAATTCTTTTTAACTGGGTTAATTATAGTAATTATGCAACTCCCATTCAGTGGAGGGAGACAGAAGACAAGTTGTAATAGAGGTTAAAATGAATTATCTATTTTGGTTTCAATGAGCCATGCTTCTAAATGCAGACTATTTTCTGAAGCATCATGCTACAGGTTTTTACTAAGGCTAGAAGGAAAAAGAATACTCCCTTACTTTTGAATCCCTACAGTGCGTGATCATTTACCTTATGGAAACACACAGGAAATAGTTACTTTTGTAGGATATCGATACCTTAACCCTCACATGTTTGAGAATAATTAATAAATACTGTTATTTGGCATTTGGCTGTACCCATGTACTTTTTTGTAGTTATGTGTAGTGGACAAGATTTAAGAGACAGGGACAAAAGCCTAAGTGCAGAGGAGTGCAGAAATGAGAATAATTAATCTTTTCAAAGTGAAATTAAGGCTACTTCCATAGGGCAGTATCTGTTTTAAGAAACTGATAATGACACTTAATACTGCCCAGGCGATATCTTGTTCCTATCTGCTACCCAGGCCAAAACAAAAAGTCAGTTTGTAATAATGAAGGATTTTGTAATAATGAAGGATTTTGGCTATAGTTTGCTGTTTAAGCTTATTACTTACAGGGTTCTTTTAGAATGCTCCCAGTTACCCCCACCATTTACGATGCTGTCAAATAGCATTGCAAGAGTAATCAATAACAATTTGAAGAACTATATCATGGAGCAATACTGCATGAATATCTTTCATGGAACTTAACAGGTGATTTGTGTTGCTTTTATTGTTTGCTCTGCAGTGCACTGTGCCTTGAGAACTGGAGCTAGACCAAGAATCAGATTTCTTAGGTAATTCCAAAACCCCAAAAGAGACTTTAAATCGGGGGAATTACTAAACCCCAAAGTATGTTGATTCATTATTCTGGGATCCAAAAGAAAATACAAAGATCAACCAAATGGATGCTGCCTAGGTTGCATGGCGAGAGAGTCTTTCACTGAAGGATGGTGACATCAAAATATGTGTACTCTGTCTCCATCTGCTGATAGGGAGGAACTACACTTACATTGTGTGTGAGGGTAGAAGAGCTTAGAAAAAATAAACATTGGCCGCTATTTTTGTTCTTTTACTGCAGTGACTGTAAGACTCTCTCAGTGCAATGAATGGATCTTGATGAAAATGAGTTTTTAAGAGAAAAGAAAGTACTAAAATGTATTGAATTACAGTGTGTTACAACTTTAGCAAATACAGCTTAATTGTATCCTATGAAAGACATCTGATGCAGTTTGGTGTTGACCGTGTGTATATGCATCATACAGCTTTAACGTGACAGCTTGGCTCCCATACGGAAGAGCTAGAATTGTGTGAGGTCTAGGCTCTACCTTCATGAGGATTAAAGCAGTTAGGTTCTTTCCTTCTTTAACCTTGGTTACAAATGGATAAATTTTGAGAGATGGGCAACCTGAGAATTAAGTGGAAGGTGGCGTATGTTTTGAACGTATCAGTCTCTTGCTAGTTCCAAATCCAAAATCCGTTGGATTGCTTTTAACAATGCTCTCACTCCTGATAATTTCACGCAAAAGAGCTTTCAATATAACTGATTTAAATAAGAGGTGAATTTTAGCACGTTTCAGCTCCTGAAAGTTGTCTCCTTGAATTTCAGTGTAAAAGCTCATGAACTCTAAAATGTTCATAGTACTAAAAGAATTCAACTCAAAATATTGGTATAATTCTTTCTGATTTGCAAATTGCAAATGAACTGGATTCTTTTTGAGATGATTAACTTGAATGAGTTACTTGTATAGACGGAGCTGACTTAATTAACAGCAAAAATAGTAAACAACATCTTTTGTTTTGTTAACTGACACTGTTGGCTTTGTGAACAAGTTCAGTATAAAGCTTGAAAGTATTGGCAAAGGAACTAATTTAGTAGGCTTTATTTATTTAAACTAGAAATTAATTTTATTGTTTGTGAATGGTGTGGGACTGATAGAACTGAAAATGAAGTCCTATGTTTATCCAGAGAGAAGCTATAACACAATTGCACCAATGTAAACTTTCCACCCTGGCCCCAGTGTATGTCTAAGAACCAAGTTTAACCATCTCTATTAAAAAAAAAAGAATAAAATCAAAATCAATATTTGGCCTTTCTGCTGAGAGGCTTAGGGTGCTGATTACCACAGGACTACATTTTGAAGATATTCTGGTAGCTCCACGGGTGTTAGTGGGAATTTTTCATGAGTACAGTGAAGTGATGAAAAATTTCTGTAGATCCCTAAAATTTCTAGATCCCTAAAATCTGCAGAGTGGGCTTCAAAATTGCTGCTGCTGTTAGAGGAAAATCTATCGTGCTGGATCAGCCTGAGAGAGAGGCAAGGCTGCTGCAGCTACATGCCTCCAGGTCTGAACAGTAGCAAGGCTGGAGATGCATTCCTAGTACGCATACACACAGAGCACATGCGTACATCACATATATGCACATATGTGCATATACACCACACACATCACTGGCAGGCACACAGAATACTCACAGAACGAAAGACAACACCAGTGGTCTTATCCCGCTCCCCTCTCCGGCTGAGTAGATTGGAGGCCCACTGGTGAGAATATCTATTTATACACAGCTGCAAGGAAGGTCCCTCTGGTAGCTGAGCTCAGACACTCAGTCTGCCCAGTAGCTGGCTCCTGGATCCTGGTCCTCCCAGTTGCTGAGACCTGGACATATGAGCCCCTGAGGCTACAGACCCACTCCACTTGCTAGTCCAGACTCTCACACACACAAGCACACTTTTCCACACTTGTTCCTCCACAAATCACCTAAATCCTTCCTTTTCCAACCGTTGACTCTTCTCCTAAACATTCCATAATAAATCCTGGGCAATGCCCAAAACACTCTTCCCCCGAGTCCCATAAGGTGTCCCGCACTTCTGCGCAGTGGGTCCCTGAGCCTGAGATGTGATCCAGAGAGCTGCTCCCAACGGCTCATCTTGGTGGGTTTCACACCTCAGCAAGGGGTCTGAGGCTTTTCTGGTAAAAGCCTGAAATGAGACCAGACAAGATGTTTGCTCCTCAGGAGGCTGTAGTTTGAGTTTCCACCTGCCACTGTGTGCCTGTGCTCCTCTGGGCTTATGGAGATGGACCAGTGACTCTCTGATGAGCCTGGGAGCAGCCCATCATGGTATTATTTGGACTGTACCTACTATATGGTCTCTCTGTGCTCTTTCACGATTGTGCAGATGTGCTGTTAACCATGTAGTCTGACAGCTACCAAGCCTGGTTTTTCACCTTTTGAAAAAGCCAAAATCTTGCTGACAGGTTATAATAGGTGATTTTGGAATGGTTGAGTATTTTAGAGGATTATCTATTTTATAATTGATTCAACTATAAATTTTATGTTTTATGTGAAAGCCACGTGTATATTAGTGCCATAAAGGTGCCACGAAGGCTCCTGAGTCATGTGGTGTGCCATAACCAGTGTTTGTTCTGGTAGAACAAGGTGTCCGTTCACCAGCTGCCTGGTAGCGTGACCCAGGCCTGTGCCAGCCTCCTTGGCTGCGCTCGCCAGCATGGGCAAGAACCTTTTCTATCGTCGTTTAATGTAATGTGCAATCTCATTTCTGTCCCCAAGAATGTTCCCAGTCACTACTTTAATTTACTGGGGTAGCTGTAGCTGTAGAGTCTCTACAAAATGACCTGACGGTCTCATTTTTGTTCATTGCAGGCAGGTGTCCCCAGCACAGTAATACACGGCACTAATTAGCCACCCCTTACTGGCGCTCTGACGAGAGATACCGGGATTGATTGGGCATGGAAACTGAACTCCTTTTTCATTTGCAGAACTGTACCTTCTGATTGAAGGACTGATTCGAGCGCTGGCAAGGTAGTAGAAAGAAATTTGCACTGCCAGTAGCTATCATAAATGTGTTAATATACAGCTGGGGAACTGCTGGGGAAGGACTGTTGGGACCCTTACATGTTCACACATTTCCTTTCACTCTCCGAAGAGGGAGTTTAAATAAACCTGCCTCAATGCCTTTGCACTGGATTCTTAGGGCTATTCAGCAAATTATTCTGCATGCATTTTATCTTGTTCATGGAGTACACTTTTGCTGTTTATCAATATTTGAGGAAATTGATTACTTTAAAAACAACAACCTTAGGAGAAAGAGATGTCAGTATAGAGGACTCAGAATAAAGAACGTATTTTCTTGTTAGATTTTCTTGCTAGAAAGTGTCACACATTCATAATTTCTGTTATTTGTCATCTTTAGTTTGAACTCGTTTTAATATGAGAAAATACAGAAACTCTAAAAATTATCTCATGCAGAATAAACCACATCCGGAGTGAATTTCCATCTACAAAATTTTCCCGTTTATTTTTTCTGCAACCATAGATACATTGCATTTGCCTAGAAAACAAAAATGTATGCTTTGAAACAATCATGTTATTCACATTCTTGAGTTTAGAAGATTTGCAAATGAGAGTAAAGATGGCACTGGGACATTGTCTATTTTCAGACCTGTCATATTTCTACATAAAGATTTCTTCCATTGACAAGTAAAAAGGTATTTTTCCCAACTTTTCACTCTAAAATCAATTTTGAATCTTCAAGTTCTTCAATACACCAGAAAGCTTCTGCTCTCAGTTACACCTGTTGAACTTCATTATCATCCATTCTGCCCTAATTACATATAGACCAGCTCACTCACTTGACCTGGTTGACCCTGCCATTAGAACTTTAATTAACTCTTGTGACCATGATTCATGGCCCGGAACAGAACGCAAGTCACTTTATCGCAGCTAGGTTGGCAACTGGCGCTAAGGTATATTTTCAGTGAATTGAGCATTTGTCTGTGATCACTGAATAAGAGGTTGAATACATATGCATTTAGTAACTCGATGAAACATCTATGTATATTTATATTTTCGACTACTACAGTGTAAGCAGACATATCATTAAGCTCAGAAAGCTGATAAATTCTCTCATCTAAAGAATTTTTACTCAATTTTACTGCTCCTCTGACATTAGATCCAGCTGATATTTGTCAGAAAACAAACACAATTGTATTTATGACATCTCCAAAATGTATTTCAACAGCTCCTTAGTACAGCTCCAGTTTAATAGAATTCATTATTAAATAGTTTTCTGCAGGATAATAGCCAATGACATCTTAATATGAATTTCAGCAGCCTAAATCTTCTCTAAATCCAATTTTTCACACCACATTGCTCACGTTTTCAGAGTTTGGGGGATTCCCCTGTCAATTCAGGATATTCTAAAATTGGGGGACCTGTGCTCATCTCTGACCTTTTGTTACCCTTTGGTTCCCGTCATTCACCAAGGTTAGGTACTGCTAGTTTTTTGGCACGTCATCTAGACTGACTGACATGGTTGGCCCTCAAGTATTTCATGTCCATCATTATGGAATCAGTTCCCAGTAGATTTTAGACATGCAGGACTCACAACTTTTTGCTGTTTTAAAATCAGATCTAGGGACTGGGTTTAATGTTTTAAGCTTCTTATGAAATTTAGGGATTTCCTTGTGCAGAAGGAAGGGCAGGAGCCTTTGCCACTTGGAGTTTGAAGGAATGAGTCATTTGTGTGTATAGTAAGATAACAGCATTTCCCTATGTCAGATACATTTCCTGTACAATAGTAAAGCAATGAATAGTGTAGTAACAGAGATCATTTAAATACTACAAGTAGTTAAATGTCCAGTAACTCTAAAGAATAGCCAGATTAGCATTATAATTAGGGAAAATAAACCCACTTACGTAAGTGCATTAAGTAATACCACACCATCTACCACAAAAAGTACATCTTTTTTGCATTTCCTGAGCAGATTCGCTTACTTGCTTTGGGTTAGGAGGTATGGCATGTGGTTGCTAGCTGCGACTGGTCTTTCTGTTAGTAACTCATAACCTTAATACAAACAATCTGACTTGGCCTTGCCTTGGCTTTTTCCATACGAGCAGCTCCCATTCCAGTCATTGAGACTATTCAGGCAAGGCGACGGTTCTACTATATAAAAATTTTAATACTATCTTTTTTAATCCTGGGGAGACTGGATGAATTAAAAGCTGTCTCATCATCAGTATTTTGTTCCACCTTCTTTCATGCAGAATGCTACAAGTAATATATACCCAGCCACATTGTACAGAAAATACTATTGCCATTGGAAATGTTTTTCTGTTAGGTAGTCAGCTCAAGTCAGGAATATTTTCCTGTCTGAATGTCTCATGCTGGTTACACATGCAGTTACCCTTTGAGGCTTCAAAATACTTTTACCTGATAACATGTGGTTTCACACACCTCAGGTGACTTCATACACGCCAGCATTTAAAATAACATCTACTGGTTTAAATTACTGTCTGTGTTCAAAATAGTTGCCACTAGATGGCAAACTGATTGTATGCAGACTTCCACACAAAGGGAACGTCTCTGCTGTGTGCTAGGTGACCAGGTGAACGTATTGCATCAAATTTATCCTGCCCTGATTCCGTTGAAGCCACTGGAATTGCACCAGAGAAACAGATGGCTCTTTAACCTTAGGTACTGAGAGCGCCTACAGTAAGTAAATACCATATTTGTTTCTGTTTGCTTGTCTAAATCAAGTCTATTGTACTGAACATTTTAACTTCATATCACAAAGCAGAAACGCAAGAGTCCAGGCCCATTGTTCAATGTTGGGTACCAGGGGTGTTCCACAGTACTCCAGAGGTTGTGAGTGGCACATGCTGAAAGAGACAAAAGGGCCCTGAAAATCAAAACACCCTTTTACATGTGCCTGATTGTACAGGACCCATCTAAATGTTCACATTTTACAGTGCCCGATCCTTCTTGCGCAACAAATCTCCAGTTTAGAGAGTTTTGCATCCACCAGTTCATACAGAACCTCAGCTAGAGTCAGGATCTCTTATGATGTTATCGTTTTCCCTCGTAATACTGCAATAATGGATGGCTTTTCTAAGTAGATGCTGTATATTTCCATTCAGAAGTGCTATTTGCGGTCACTTATAAAACACATTAACCTACTCAAGATGTTGTTTTTATCAGTTTCACACCAGTGCCATTTTACTGCTGCTATTGCAATGCAAGAAAGTATTTTATGATCCTATATTAAAAACAACTGGCATAAGCCTTATGTCTGACAGTATATTTTTCTGTTGTGCATCGGTCAGACACCACCAGTCAACAACCAGAGATCCCTTTTAAAAGCAGGAGTTAGAAAAAACTATCTTGCTTGCTGTACTTTACTTTCTTACATTAGCAGATGTATATATATAAAAATGTATACATAAATGTTATGTCTTTACTGTGCCAGTAACTGATGTTGGTATCCATCTTTGATTAGTTTCTATTTGAAATTTACATTTTTGCTTATGTTATTTGTTGAATTAGCTTGTTTGAGATTTAACAGTTCTTAAAGGCAAAGGATCATTAGTAGTACTGTCATATTGTTACAGAAACAGGCTGGCAATTCTGACTTGGGATTTATTTATCGGGTGCTACGCTATGAAAAGTAAAATTGGGGTTCTAATTTAATTTCCATTGGTGTGGCTAATTGACAGTATTTAAAAATATGCAAAGGGTTTAGGACACACATCAAAACCTCAAGCAAGATTCATTTTGAAAAGATCTGCTTTTATCTAGTTCCTGAGGAAAAGCGTAGTAGGTCCACTGGACTTGCTGAATAGGTGTGCAGTTCCCTCTGGTTTCACTAGGTCTGTGTCTAGCGAAGTGATGTTTGTCTCCACCCTTCCCGGGCCTTGGGGATATTGTAGCATGCTTGTTGAATTACAGCTGTGCAGTTAAGCAATCATTACAATTGGATCTCGTGCACAGGACCATTAGTTATTCACCAGCAAGAATCAGTAT
Organism: Trogon surrucura; assembly: GCA_020746105.1. Lineage (NCBI taxonomy): Eukaryota > Metazoa > Chordata > Aves > Trogoniformes > Trogonidae > Trogon > Trogon surrucura. The sequence goes on from CM036618.1 coordinate 62,139,367, forward strand.
AGCATTCTTCTGCCTCGTGAACAGTTAGCAACACGTGAGCAAGTTACCCCAAGGTTTTTGATATTTGTCTGATGTACCAGGAGTCAACCACACCTGGATACGGGAACTCACGCAGAACAAATTCATGCTATAAGGCTGTGCTGAAGAGCTTTGCCTTTAGAGTCCTGCTTAATGTGTCCTCATATATTCAGATTTTCACTCACTACCAGATTTGGAGGTGGAAAACAATAACCTCATTAGATTTGCGAAGTACCTGAGAAGGCTTTTTCTTCCTCCACAATGTAAAGTGTGGTTCATCTTCTGAGATCACATTACCCACTGGGCTGACAGCTCTTGCCATGACCTTGGGTGCGAGTATCACCTTTAAAGCTTATATCTAAAGGGTGAGTGTCACGAGGATGGAGCCAGGCTCTTCTCGGTGACAACCAATGATAGGACAAGGGGTAATGGGCTGAAACTGGAACATGAGAGGTTCCGCTTAAACTCGAGAAGAAACTTCTTCTCAGTGAGGGCGACGGAGCCCTGGAACAGCCTGCCCAGAGAGGCTGTGGAGTCTCCTTCTCTGGAGACATTCAAGACCTGCCTGGACACGTTCCTGTGTGGCATAGTCTAGGCATTCCTGCTCTGGCAGGGGGATTGGACTTGATGATCTTTCGAGGTCCCTTCCAACCCCTAACATTCTATGATTCTATGATTCTATGTGTCCCGTTTTCTGACAGTGGCTAATGAATTTCTTACTCTTCTAGGCATTGAAACTGTATTCATCTAACTTAATTGCTTAATTTTGAATGTAGCACAGTAAAAGATCTGGCTGAGACCTAATAGTCTGTAGTACATAGGAGCTAAAATGGTGGGATCTAATGGCTCTGTCTTGCAATGGCTGAAAATGTGTTCAGATTATTTTGGCCAAAATTCTGGACCATTGACCTGCATATACAGTTATGACTTTTTCCTGGCAAAACGAACTAGTCTCAAAAATTTAGCCTCTTTGTAGGCTTTTCTTCCATGTAGAAGGTAAAAGAATCTAGTTCTTACTTTAAATAATGTCTTTTATGGTTTCAAGGAGCTCTTTTAAATAAAATTAAATGTTTTAAAAGTATGTAGTGTCTCAGATTATAATCTCATGAACTTGTTTTCAGTGTAAAACATTGTATCATTGAAAGGAAAATGGCTTAGAGAAAACTCCTGCAATATTTTAGATCTGTAATTTAAATGCAGTAACACTCTCACAGCCTAGAAGGATGAGGTAATATTTCTGTAATGGATTGTTACCTTTTCATATGAAAAAAGGAAACTTTTTTTTTGAGAAAGTGTGCATACACGTTTCATATAGTAAAAAAAATCCTTATTTTTGAGTGATCATTTTAGAAGTGTAAGGATTGTCGCTGTTGTGTTAAAAGTTGCCTTAAGAAACAGAACAGAGTCTCAGGAGTTTGCTTGTTTCTCCCATAGAGTTTCTCTGTGGAATTTAGGAGACCTGAGCCTTCCTTTGTACGTTCCAGAAGTCCACCGTTAGGTGGGAGAATACTATTTCCTCTACTATAAAGTTATTTGGGCGTTTGGATCACGGGGAGGTGATATTAGACCTATTAAGGCAAGGTGCCACAGTGCATAAGCCCAAAATGAAAAAAAAAAAAAAAGAAAAAAGATTAGCACATACTTAGCAAATGACAGGTTCTAGTTTAAGTTTTCATCATTTAATAGTCTGAGGAAAAAAAACACATGAAAATTCTTCTGTGCTATCTCCAGTTCTGATGTTAGTGATTTTGTTGTTTGGTTTTTTTTTTCTAATTAGGAGATCATGAGCTGTAATTATTCCAGGATTAGGAGTATGTCGAGTTTGATTTCAGCTGAACAAGGCACACAAGCCTGAGAAGTTACATAGCAAGCCGTTCTGCTGTTAGGCACTCATCTCAGATAATACCTGAGTCACTAAAGGATATACTCTTCTGAGCTTCATCCTCCCACACTACTACAAAAAATACTCTATCCCAGGTTTTTGGCTCTGTATCTTCCTACATTAGCCATCATTTTATAAACTCTACTTGGGTATGAAAGAATCACTGTCTGGGTTTCCTGAGTTTGAAAATAAAATGAGTGCAACACTTCAGACTATTGTTTCACTAAAATTAATTTGTCTACATGATATTTTACTGCAATTCCAAACTGTTCTCTTGTTTCTACTATTTTAGTTACAAGGCTTAACCACATAGGTTTTTATTCAGCAAATGCAAGCTACAACAGTTTTCTCATTCCAGAACTATTGTTTGGGGTTTTTTTTCTCCTTATGCATTTAATTCAAGAAACTAGTTGACCCCTTGCATGAGATGGATCACAAGTTAACCGAAAAAGTGCCAAAAGCGCTGTAGGACTGAAATAAATGTTCAAGTTGAAACAAATAAGTCTATGTAGTCTTGCTAAATAAGAAAGTTTTTTACTGAGGTATTTAACTCGAGATCAACTGTGGAATTACGAAATTAAATTATATTTGTCTATTTAGAGGGACATCTGGCCCCAAGGAACAGTTTGAGGTGAGAAGGATTAATGCCGTAGAATGGGGAAAGTGAGAACTTAAAGTCAAAACTGTTTTGTAATATTTGGTGTCCAAGATGCCAAGGACCTGACTTTTCCAGTCCTTATGTCTGAAGAACTCAGCTGTGTCTAGCCAACACAATTTCAAAATAGATCTTAGATCTCTGGGTGGCTCTCTGAAAATGTGTAATTAGTGACCATCTGGAAAAGTTAGATTAAAGTTACTTGTTTAGTATCGTATGAGAACTGTCAGAGGCAAAGAAGGAATCTAATTTTCAGCATCTCCATGCAGGTGGCTTTCCTTCTAGCAATCCACTGCTTAATGCATTTCACACCTTCTGACTGCCAGAGCCAATGAAGCAGGAGTTTTGTAATCTTCAATTTATAACCTTGAGAAAACCCAGAGGAGATTTCATATAATGGGGTTCCCTGAGTAAGGCTACGTTTCTGTAGAAGAAATGCTCTATCATCATGCCACAATAGTGTATCATCATGCTTGTGCCCAAGGGTTCAAAGTAAAGTTTCAAAAGCATTATCAATGCTGGCATTTCCTATGTGTTAAAAGCTTGCATTTAACCTTGCATTGCAGCTTTAAAATGTTGGTTCGGTATTTTGTTTGACTCTTAAATTCACAGTCTTCTTTATGTCTTTTACATTCCTGTCTTCTTACCTACCCAAATAATTCAGCTTAACCACTGGCCAGCTCCAAAACTACCAGCGAGGCCTCCTGCACTATCTAATCCCCGGTTTAGCTGGTGTTCATTTCCGACCCCCCTCCCTGCAATAGTCATCTAATTCTCCTCATTTATTTTTTCGGGTCCCTTGGCTCGGCTAACATCAATTCTCTTCCTTTGCCCACCTTCATTGTCATCCTCTAAACCTCCTCTTCCACACGAGCTCCCAAACCCCAACTCCTGCATGTACACACAGCAAGTCACAGTCCCACCCTCTTGCTCATCATATTCTTTCCATTTCTCTATAAATACTAACTCCTAAGCTTCACTTTTGTCTCCACTGCATTCAAATTAATTTGTTTTCTGCTCTGCACTCTGACAACGGAAAGGTCCCTGAGAGGCACACATTTAGTGGTGCTTGGCTGTAATCACAGGAAAAATAATGTCTGTGCAGCCCTGGGTAGGTCCACAGCAGACGGACTCCAGAGTTTTCAGCTAAATCTCTAGCAAGTCTTTTCTAAACACTTGCAAAACAAATTTCTTCAAATGTGAATAGGTTTTCAGAAGAACAGCAGAAATATTTCCCTAGCAGAAAGCCCCTGCATTCCTGTCAAATTTAATATTTTTCCTTCAAAAATTGGATGGAGTAAAAGTTTTGAGGTAAAAATTCACATTTTCAACACAGGTAACAAAAACCAAAATAGCATCTAGTAGGAAATTTTTCAGTCCAAACCCCATTTGGCAAGCTATAAGTAACTAAAAGATGTGTCTTAAAGTGAGAAATGTTGGGACATCTCCACTACAGATTGCACTATCAGATCCCATCATAATATATAGTTACAAACACTGTATATTTATTGTCTCCAGTGGAATAACTTCCAAGGTGCTAAACCATGAAGCAACTTCAAGTTCTGTGTTTATAAAGATGAAGAATAATCAAACAAAAATGTGTGCATAAAAAATGTTCCTCCAAATACATATTACCATCTTCACAGAATTACTTAAGCCTAATGCCCACCTTTTCAACGGTCTACAAAATTACAGTGTATATGGTATATATGAAAACTATGTTATATATTCTTATATAAATAATACTTATATACATAATAATTATAAGGTTCTACTCCTATCTGTTTGAATTTAGACTGCTCCTCACTCATCTAGCCAACAGTTCTGTGGTAGTTACTGAATTCCAGACAGGTCAAACTTGAGAGGTTTTTTTTTTTTTCAGTTCAGCTTCCATACATAGGAATGAAAAATTATCATATTGAAAGAGTGATATGTTTTCTCACCTTGAAGATCTGACTCCTCTGATGCTTTTTTCCAAGTTAGCAGTGGAGAGCTGGCTGGAGGCTCACCAGGAATTGCTCGTTGCTCAGGCTCTGCTGAGTCCAAGAGCACCAATACTTCCTGTACCTTGGACCGGTGGACGACTTTGCTCTCTTTTCTTGCTGGTAAAAGATTAAGTGATTCATATCCTTACAGTCAGTGCAGTATGAGTTTGGATTGCCAGATTGGCACAGGAGATGTTTGGTTTTGTCAGGAAGCCATAACTCTTGTCAACTGGTTTATCAAAAACTACTTTCTTCTTTGTGACTCTGCTTACTGGGAATAATTACTTAGCAAATACGCTACAATCAAAAGCTAAGTTCGGAAGACAAAAAGGGAAATATTTGGATAAATTCCTTATTTCCCCATCCCCAATGAGCTATTTGTGGTCCACAGAGGTTTTTATATGTGCATAACAGAAATGTCTTAAATTTACCATCTGTGTCTACAGGATCTCTTCATTTATGTTGGGATTGGAGTGACTGGGGTGGATGAATGGGGATGGGAGCTATTGCTGGAGCTGGCGAAATCTCCCAGCTGTGCATTACAGGCCTGGGTGAACCTCAGCTGCTCTCACATACTGCACAGTTGTGCAAAGGCGCTTCAAGTTCAGTCCCTGTATAACGCTGTATCACACCGGGTGGGCTTCTAGGGATGGCAAACAAAAGAACATCTGAGCTGACATGGAGCTCCAGAACATTTGGAAGTTGAGAACAGATAAGGCCAAGGAAATCAAATTTTTGTTATGTGATCTGAAACTTAATAGCCTTGCTGTTAAATGGCTATCTTTACAAACAAACAAACAAACCAAAACCCAAAATACAAAAAAAACCCCAAACAAACAAACAACAAAAAACCAAACCAAACCAAAAAAAAGACCCTACAACTTTGCAAACACCTATTTGAGACTTAGATTAAGGTCTGAGCAATTGAATCCCTCTCTTCTACAATTTGAAAAACTATGCTTTAAAACAAAATTTCCTATGTTTTCCAGTTGCCAGGCATGGGAATAATTGCAGGTACATTTTAAATTATTGCAGTGAACAGTATATCCTGCTAAGCTGAATCTGTCGATATGATTCTTATTTTGCTTACAGGCCAGTTTTTGAAAAGTTTCCTTTTATAAAGATGTGAGCTAGGACTTCACAAATCTATTGAGTTCAACAGGAAAGATGTACATGAGATGAAACTGTACTGTTCACTGCAGTCCATAGAGAGGGCTACACTGAACAGTTTGGTATAGTAACTACTGTCATTTTGTTTAGTTGTTGTAATTTACAGAGCTTAGTTTTGGTCACATAGATCATTCTTTCCTGATGCCAAATATATGATTTTTTTTTCTTGACATCCATAAAATTGTGTTTTCACACCCAATGTTCCAGTGTGTAAACACAAGATACACTGAGCCCATGAGGTTTTGGCCCCAGAAATACTAGTTTGTTTTTAGACATGGACAAAATTTTCAAAATGGTCTAAAGGTTTTTTAGCCCAGTTCCCACTGGGAATTAATGTCCTATTGATTTCTGTGGGCTTTTGACTGACCAGTCACTGAGCAGGTTTGGAAGTACATTTTATCTTCCAATTTTTGATTTTTCTTCATTTCAAAAACCTATGTAATGACCATGCTTTTGAAATCTCACACAGATACACAGAGAATGAGGCGGTTACTTGTTTGAGGGATCAGTGCTCTCTTGTCTATAGTGTTGCCCTTATTTCAAAACATCGGCATTGCTATCCGACCCTCTAAGCAACTGAAATATTGCCATGATTTCCTGGGATATAGGGACTATGTGATTATATGAACTAGCTGGAGAAATCATCAGTTATTATGCAGATTTTATCTACTGCATATTCTACTGATCTTTATTTACTGCAAATTTTTGCTGTACATTTCTTTTTTTTAATTTGGTCCCTGTTGGAATAGAAGTAAGATACTTCTTTAATAACGAGTGCAAGATGACCTTGTCTTGATTAGTTTTCAGAAAACTGGGCTCTACATCATGGAGAACACTTAGTTTTCACTCTTATTGACAGAGTCAACTGAAATACATTTGAGTAAGCATGCACTGAAATGGAGCTTTCAGCTAAGCTCAGGTGGCAACTACAGCCCAAGTTTGCCTCAGGTGGCTGCTTCTACAGCTGCATTAAGGCAGAGAAGCTAACCAGTGTGAAAAATAACAGGTTTTTCACTTTCTATGCTGTACTTGATCTTATTGGTTAAGCAATCAGATCTACGCTGCAGAAACACCCCCATATATTATAAACTCCATGTTAGAGCTAAAAGGAGGCAAATGCAACAAGGTTAGAAATGGTCTTCATTCTAATGCCCTATTTTCAGTCATTCATTACTTAAAGAAATATTTTAGGCTGAAATTTTCCATGCTTAGCTTCTATCATTTATTTTTCACCAGGGCAAAGATCAGTCTCTGTATTAATTAATGAAATTGCCACACTTAAAATGTTATAGATAGTAAAATTAAAAATTTAAAATAGAAATTGGCATGGCAATGTTCATTACTTTGGAGTACATCAGGCTCTTATTGTGAGGAAAACTAATTCTGAGTTAACTTTAAGGATTCATAAGCTGGTTATGAGCACAAGTAATGGTAGCTATAGCCAAAGAAAGGTGTTGTTGCACACAGTCTGTTGGTTTAGGAACAGATATTGCGTGGTAAAACTGGTCTGTGAGTATTGTGAAGTATTAAGTTTTCATAATTACCATGTTACATTGCCAGCTTTTAGCTCTGAAGAGAACTACAACTTAAACTCTTCGGAATGTATTGTGGCAGTTTGTGAATTTGCAAGCTGTGCAAGAGAGGGGTGGCAACAGTAATTGTAAATAACTCCAGCTGAGCACCTACCTTGCCTGCAATACACATATGCATGTGTCTGTTTCTATAAGCATGTCTTGACATATTAGCTGTTGCAGCAGGAGAAGCAGCATGTGCAGTATATTTATATAATGTTTCCTATCCTATTCAAATCTGCAGCTGCAGATTCGCTCATGTGTGCAAAACTGTGCTCACCAGAGCCCTATTACAATTGGTTGTAGTAATGTGGGCAAAATTGTACAGTACTGTGGTCTGTTCCAGTAATAAATAATAAAAAAAAAATCTTGTTTTACTTAATACTTTTTGTATGCTGCTTCCTCTCAGACCATGTCATCTTAGATCAATTTCCTGATATAAAGGCTAATCATGGTGCTCGGAACTGGATACCCATCTTCACCGCAGAACGGCATTGCACCAGGAAAACAAACTGTTCAAGTTTTGGCTCACGTGCATGTAAACCACCATATTGCAATACAACGTGGATGCCTAACATAGACCAAATATTGCATGGCTTGCTTTATATAAGTCCATTTATATAGGTGCTTTCTGCCTTCAGGAAATTATACAACAAATACTGTTTTATCATAATGTGATCCTCTTGTTACAGATGTGGGTCAGTCTATTTTTATGTATGCTTATATAACCCAATTATTTGTTTCCAGCTGAAACTTGGCTTACATTCCGTAGAGAAGACCAACCCTATTACTTATCAAAAGATTAAGTATTTTAATACAAGTAAATAAATAAATATATATGTATATAGTATATGGTACTCTTCTTGCTCATTCAGATATATATAGGTAATACCTCTTTTTCATTGGATTCATGCTCAGAGCTATCTCATCCAAGACAGCTGAAGTCAGAAATGTTATGAATGGAAAGAGTTCATCATCGTCATCACGTAGAAGACAGTTGTTGATGAAAGTTTCTGGACTAAGAATTGCAATTCACATATTTACACAGTCTATAACATTAGGCATGTATCTGAATTCACTATGTAGTTAATTAAAAGCAATAAACTCCTAATGTATATGTTTGAATCCCACTGTAAGGAACATTCTTCACTCCACTGACTTTATAGAAAGCCTTAGCTCCAAACTCAGCACATAAGAGAGATGCCAGAAGTTACCCATTAAGAATAGCCCTTAGGTGAGGTCTGTCCGCTAACAGTACCCTTGCACATCATCATCACTGTGATTACTTTTGTGAGTGAATTGAAGAATACGCATGGTGCTTTCAGGATTATCAAATATTTATGGAATTACTAGTTACATCCATGCTCGCCCGGATGAGTAGTGAGAGGGGAAGACACTTTCTCTTTGGAGCCAGAAAAGTCCATCATCAGTCTTCAGCCAAGTCTCAAAAGTTCTTCTGTGCTTTCTTGGATGTTTACAATTTTTAAATGTGGCCTGGCAACTTGCCAACACCCCCAAATGCAGTATTTGTCCACTGCAAATCTAAAAGCACTTCGGTTTTAATTTAATTTTCCAGTTTAAATACTTGGAGGCTAGGTAAAACAGGGTAGATATACTTCCCACTACAGTCCTGTAATGATCATAATGATTATATGGTTCATGTTCCCATACACATCCTCTTCCTTCTAAAATTTAAGCCACAGAGTATTTTCAGTTTGCAAAGAATTCCCTGGGGGTTACAAGCTAGGAGGGCTCAGTGTAAAGCATTACATGAATCTTGCCTCGGAACATGTGAAAATGGAGTAGTTTCAGCAAAAGTATATTTTCTGAAGTTCCATTCCTCTTGAATGCTTAAGAGCATGCATCAGTTCTGTTATCACTGGATACTGAAATCAAATCATGTTGTAAATGTAAACCAACATGAGTAGATTCTTCCATGAACAGGCATCAGCCTGCACAGACTACTAACATACACAGTTCTGTACTCAACGCAAAAAGGAATATCCTGCCTGCTTTGTTGTCGTAGCCAGGAGACTGAGCTCTCCATTAAAATATGTTTGTGAAACCTTGAAATCTACAGCAAACAGGTACTCCCACATCTTACTATTGTATGTAATCATTTTTCTGGGAATATTAGTTCACACTCATTATTTTCCTGATAATAAACGAGATCTTGGCAGATTGATTTCCTAACATGAGGGGCTAGCACGTAGCTTAAAAGTCCAGAACAAAAACTCCCTTTTACTTACTGAAGCCATTATTAACATTTACGTATATCAATCCATGACAGGAGGTATATGGCCACAATGACCACTATTTCAGCCCAGGATCTGTAAGAGTTGACTCCACAAAGCTGATGACTCAGGATGGGTGACAGTAGAATACAAATTTCTTTGATTCTGAATAATCCATTTCGTTGTCAGTCTTGGAAACAGGCCCCATTAATATTCTTTGTTGTTTGTCAGAGAGGGGAATGATGTTGCTGTGTGTCTGTGTGACACGATGTCACTGGAAAAATGTTATAAAGGATGCACTTCTAGTTGTTCTACCAGAGAGACTGGGCCTAACATCAAAGAGGAGATGCTTTGTCTATTGCTTTAATTGCAGTCACATTTGGTAGCCCTAGCAGATAGTTGTTCTGCTGCAATCCTGATTCTGAATTTCCAGGTAAGGAAAACCTTTTATCAATATTCAGAAAAGCTTTGTTGAATGCTTTCTACAGCCTAGCTGCATTTCTTTTTTCCTTCTACCGCCGTTAACCACTGGTGTCAGGCAGTAGCTACTTCAAGGAGAAATCTCTTTTCTTGAAATAAACCTGTGCATTACTCCACATACACCAAGCACCTATTCCCTGTTACATGCATTCTGTCTTATATCATCAATACTTTTTAAAACAAAGGGGTTTATTTACTTGTTGGAACACACTGTTAGATAAAAAGGACTGAAAATAAAGAAAGAAAAGTCTGCATGCATACTTTGAGTCATCTGATTTTATGTCTAGTACAAGCAATATTTGGGATTTTTTCCTCTTCATCCACTGCTGGACCAATTTATACTTTACTAGGAATGTCCACATGTGGTTGTGAGTCACCAGGTCTGACACATGTTGCTCTAAAAGCTGTTCTATTGCTCTGCAGGGAGAGTAAGTTAGAGCAAGCTCTCACCCTCCCATTGTCTCAAGGACCTCGGATGGGCCTTCTTCCTCCTTTCCCTGTGCTGTCAGGCTTTGCCATCCAATCAGACCTGCAGGATGAACGATTTACTCACTTCCAGATATTTTTCAGCAACAGTTATAGATCTAGAAATCCTATCAACAATTATTAAAATAACCCCTGAATTTGTTGCTATTTCAACATGATTGTTTTCCATGTAAGGAATGCAGCCTGCAAGCCTTTCTCATTCTGTTCCCAAGAGTAATGTTTGCTCCTGTGCTGCCTCATCAACTTGCCTTCCTTCTGCATACTTAAAAATACAGCTTTAGCTCTCAGAGTGACTACTAGCTTTTGGATGACAGGTCTGGAGTATCCAGCTTGAATGGGCTTTCCAATGCAGTGCACTGCTGCAATTTTATGAAGGGTTGGATCTGAAGCCTTTCGCTAAAGGAAATTGTAATGGCCCTTATATGCAGAGTGTGCACCCATACCTTAGAAAAAAGCACGCAGGAATACAGCTACATGTCAAAAATAGCCCTGTGGTGGTTGCTCTCTTTCCCACTCATGACCAACATATTGCTCATTACTGCCCCTTCAAACTTCATTCAGTAAACTCCATTTTAAAAGACTGCAAATCTCCTGGTTTTCCAGCTTTGTCTGACATAGGTTCCCTCCCTTCTTCCCGCTTTCGTTCGCTGCCCCCTCACACTCTGTTTGCCCCTTTCCACACCACTTGTCCTTCTCTGTGGTAAGTCTCTCTCTACTACTCCCCGCCTCTCCCGTCCCACAGGACTTTCATATTTACCGATTCCTTTTGTCCTCTCATCCATCCCAGATCGCACAGTCTGTGCTGTACCTTTGTAACTCTCCTCCCTATCGCTTGAAATGGAGTCCTCTCCTGTTTCCTTCAACCAATTCCAAACTTTGCCAATGTTCCAAGCTCTTCCCCAAAGAGCCTTCCTGGCTCAAGTGTCCTCATCAACAGTCCCAACAGAAGTCCTAATTTGCATTTGACCCACTCTTACAAATTACTTTTTCTGCTTTTACACCTCATTATTCCGGTCCAATGCTTCCTAAACTTTGCTCTGGAATCACTTCAGCACTGACAATCCCATAACTTCTACATCTGCCTTTGAATTTCGTCAGGATGAAGACCACTTCTGGAAAGCTTTGTAATCTTGCAACTTTGATGAAATCTTTGAAAATCTACTTTACAATGTCTCGAATAGTCTCTATAAACAAGATCTCCAAGGCTGCACCTAGAGTGCATCCAGGTGCATGCTGGGCGGAAACCTGGCTAGAAAACACTGCACTTTCTTTCAAGTACGCACGCTCAAGTTTTCCTCCCAGAAAAGATTGTTGTGTACCTGAGTCTCATTCTGACACAGAGGCAGAATGTGACCAGGACACATACGCAGCTTTGAAAGCTAGGAAGTATTATTTTTTCTTGAGTTTAGCATGGTACCTGAATTACAGAATCATAGAACGTTTGCGGTTGGAAGGGACCTCAAAAAATCTAGTCCAGCCCCTCTACCAGAGCAGGATCACCCAGAGTAAATCAACTTTGATAATTATTCTGGGATTGAGTGGCAAAAAACAGTTCTATTGATAATGAATTAGTTGCTATTTCTTCACTGGAATCACCATGGACTGCAATCTGCCTGTCTTTCTTGCTAGGCAGGCACATACACCATCTCTCCTCATCCTTGATTTCTTAAAGTTTTTACACTTCTATTTTCCTGGTTTGAGTTTTAGAAAGTAACATATACAACATTTTTTTTTCCTGTCCTCCTGGTTTGGCCTGGGGAAGAATCATGTGGCAGACTGGTGGATTGCACTGGTAAGAGAGGTCACACAATGAGCTGCGCAGGTTGCTAGAAGAAGGGTGATAAAATGTCACATGCAAGCTATTTTTAAGAAATAAGGCCATCTTTAAGGCATCTCAGCCTGTATTGCAGAAATCAAGAACCAGAAGTCCCAAGTAATTTGGTAAAATGGAAATACCAATTCTCTTTCTCTCAGTTTATGTTTGGTTATTTGCCAAGGAGCCATTAGATCATATGATGGTATAAATCCAATATGCAAAATGAATCCATAATGTACATTTCTTTCCTCTCACCACCTTAAATGGTACTCAAGATGTGTGATTTGGAAGCAATGTGTATGGATGTTCATGCGCATGCTCTTAGAAAAATAATCAGTATTTGGCTAGAGCACAAACACCTATTCAATGAGTTACAAGAATACTCAGAGACCAAATTTAGCTAATCCAAAATCTGTCATTAAACATACTGCCAAAATCATATTAAATGCCATACTTACATATAGAAAACAAGTGTTCAAAATTCTCTGTCTTCAGAATACAGATGGAATTCTAGTGTTAAATAAAACAGTAACAGGGCTAATGTTTAAAGAGCATATTTGAATAATGCTTAATCTATTTTTACTCAATAATTTTTTATTGACAAAATAATGGGTTTGTTTTACATCATGAGCTGCTACAATATGATTAGGGTGAGTACTGAAGAAGAGACAGAGAACAGAAAGTACCTTTATTTATTTCCCAGGTCCTTTTACTTTAATCAAAGAGTTATGAATTTGAAACTACTGATCCAATAAAGCAGCTATGCTCTGGTTCAAATACTTGGTTTCAGTTCCAACTTCCAGTATATATCCTTCAAGGAGCTTTTCCAATTGTGTCATTATTTTTCATAAGGGGCTACACTCCTATGACTTCTGCAAGTAGATTAGATGGATTAGAATATAACCAGAGTTTTACAAGTTCTGTTTCCCTTTAAGATTTTCAGAGGAAAAGGGACTAAGTCTTTCAAGCACAAATAACTGCAGATAACTTGTCACATGTATTCTTAGAAATACATCTTCATAACAGGGTATGGTACACCCTCCCCCAAAACCGCCATGTCATCTGGAGAAATAATCAGTACAGGTCGAGTGTCCTAAAGAGTTTAAATAGTACCAAATTGTATCACTCTTAAAGTATCTTCTGCAGAGCCGAGCTAATTCTATGCTACAATAGAATAATCTAGTTATTTGGCAACAATCTGCATAGAAACATTTCAGTAACATTGGGAAATAATTTCCAGAAAAGTGCTGAATGACTTCGGTTACAGTTTATTCTTTGTTTCTAACCCTTCAGTTTCCTCAACTAATAGTTCACTGGTGGAAAGTAGGAATCTTCTCATCCTTTACTATTTTTTGCATCTCTGTGTTAGAAGAGTTTAAATATATGTTATCACTAATTATTATGACTAGGTTAATGCTGTTTTCTGTAATTAGTTTCTAATGACCGTATGGTCGTTGATGAAAACTGCTGCCTATACGTACTGCCATTTGAGCTAAAGGGGCATGAGAAATGCTTATCAAAAAATAACTGTCAGTATTGTGCTTAAGCACCAATCCTGCAAACACTTAGGTGTGAGCCCCGTTTTACTGCTGTGAGGAAAAATAGTTTAAATAAATAGAAACTCTCAAGACTGTATGGCAAGGTCATGTCTAAATTGTCTGAGCGTGGCTATAGTTTAAGGGAGGACAGTTGTCAAGTTTGTTTCTTAAATATGTTAATAGACATTCTACAGTAAATTCTCCACTGAAGAGAAGCTGAGGTTGGGAAGTCCTGTCAGAGAAAGATCACCTCTATCCTGTGTCCAGTGCAATGCTCTCCCTGTCATGGGGATACTACTGTAAAATACACTGTATATCCGTAACAGCAAACAGTTGTATTTGATCTTTTATAAGGAATTTTATCAGTTAGTCTGACTTTGCAGGTGAGTATTTTTGCCATGTATTTATTTCTATTGCTCTTTAATGCTGATGTTTATCCCTGGGTATTTATCAGCATTTGTTAGTGTTTCTGTTCAAGTAATTTGGCCAAAATTGTCACTGTAATTGTAGAAGGGAGCGTATATAAAATCAAGAGAAAGTTTGGACACTGATCATTGCTGGGATTAACACAGGATATATGGAGATTTGAGAGTTATTTCAAGAGATTTATAACAATATGCCAAACTTACAAATTCAAACTCCACTTTGCCGGGTTTTGCCTTAAGGACAGTCACTTTAGGGAGATACTCTGTGATCTGAAAAAAATATTTAGGATTACTATAATTAAGATGATGTTCTGTGTTTAGACTTTGTCTGAAACTGTATATACACACACACACATTTTTTAAAGTATCATATATACAACTGATTGCCATCCTCCCTCTTCGTCAGGCTAGTTAGGCCTTGTTTGGGTCTGTTTTGCTTAATGTTCTTTTGTGTAACAGACCTCCTCATAGGTGAAGGCGGTTCACCCTGGCCAGTCCGAGAAAATAACACGGGCCTTCAGTTTTCACTGTTTACTGACCAACAACAAGTGACAGAAAGCAAATGGGGAAGACAGCGTTTTCCTTTGGGAATGCAGGGCAGCGACGGAGAGAATTCAGGCAGGTGGCACATCCGAAACTACTTTTAATTTGTAAACTGGCGAGGTTTTCAACGAGACGAGGCCCATCGCAGAGAACATTTCCTGGCTGAACGAACCTCGCGTTTCTGGAGCGCAGGAGGAGCCTGGCTCCGCGCTGCCCGGCCCCGGCCCTTCCTCCGGGATAGAGGGGGGCTGACTGGAATTCGAGGGGGAAGGGCTGCCCCTCTCCCACATCCCGAGGACCTTCACTTTCCGTCCTGCTGCGCGACTGTCCTACCTCCGCCTCGGGTCTCTTCTATGGAGGGGATGGGGGCCAAGGAGCCGCAAGAGAGGCTCTCCCCGCCCTCTCGGCGCCCCACCACCCAGCCTCGCCAGCACCTGGCGGGACCGCGGAGGACTAGACACGTCCCCCCTCCTTCCCTGCCTCCCCACCCCCGAAAAGTGCAAGGCATTATTTTCGAAAGCGCCCAAAATAGTCGCGCGCGGCTGCCGCACAAGTCTCCTTATTATTCCTCCAGCGTCGGCAGCAAATCGGGAGGGGGGGGGGGGGGGGGGAGAAGGAGGGGGGAGATGATGCACCTCCGCCGGCGGCGGGGCCGTCGCCGGCGGCCGTATTTGTGGCGGGGGCGATGCCCGGCCGCTGTCTGCCGGTTGCCGGCGGCTGGGGCGCAGCGGCGGCGCGGACGAAGGGAGGAAGCGGAGCCGCGGCGGCGGCGGCGGCGGCAGTTTCCCCTTTCCCCAGCCCTGGCTCCGCGGGCGCATGCTCACTTGTGCCCGCAGCCCTGGACCATATTTGTCAGGACTACTCGAGAGACGGGAGAAAAGAGAGAGAATTTTGGGGGGGTAAGGAGCGGCGGGTTCCGATTTAATCCGCAAGCCGTTTAGGGAGCCGCGATGGCAAAGGCTGGTGATGGGTTTTGATTTTCCCCCGAGGTGAGGATGAAAGTTAGAGAGAGAGCGCGAGAGATAAAGGGAGAGACGCACCTCCTCTCCCTCCCTTACGAAACGTATCTGGGGAAGGGGGGGGGGGGGGGGGCTTCTCCCCCACCACCTCGAGCGGAAAGGATGGAAGTTAATGCCGGGGAAAGTGGGCAAGTGACTCGCAAGTGGCTGGGGAGCAGCAGGGGCACCGGGGATCTCACTAAATCATAAGTGTACGAGTGTGAAAGAGGAACAAAAGAAAGAGAGAGGTGCCTGGTATTTCTTTTTCTCTTCCCAAACACATGAAGGGAGTACATGTATATATATATATATATATGCGCTATATATTTATATACATACACAGGCACGCACGCACGTATGTGTATGTACATATATATATACATACGGGGGAGGGAGATGTGGAAATGTGTTGAGGGGGGCTTTTTTTGGGGGGGGGGAGGGGGTTCCGAAGGGAGGGGGAAGGGAAGGGGAGAGACATTTTGCAGACTTGCCCCACCAATGAGCTTGTCATTTGGCTCCATTTAATGACACTTACGGGGCACCGCCGCGCTGTTGGGAACAATGTGATGCGGGTGCAGCGGCGGGCTTGTTTTTTTTTTTTCTTTTTTTTTTTTTTTGGGGGGGGTGTTGGTGGCGGTAGCGCGTGGAGGGGGGACATGGGTGTGCGTGTGAGCGCCGGGCGGGGAGGGAGCGGAGCGGAGGGGAGGGGAGGGAGGGGGCTCGCTGCCTCCCGACCCCCCCCTCTCCCCAACCCCGGCTCTTTGTTCACATAGGCTGAAGGACGGGGAGAAGTGCCGGCTGCGAGGGGGCAACGCGCAGCGGAGAGGGGTGTGAAAAAGCCCCGGGTTTTTCGGTCGGAAGCGGCGAGAGGTGGCGGCTGCCGGGATATACCGGTTGAATGTGCCGTGGGTCCCCGTGTGTGCGAAGGCCTCTTCAGCGCGCAGCGGAGAGAGTTTGTATTTTCCGTCGCTCCTGCACTTTGTGTGGTTGTGTGCGAGAGATATTTAAAATATAATCATCTCCCAATTTCCGCCATTTTGGGGAAAGTTTGCACACACATACACATACCAAAAAAAAAAAAAAAAAAGCAAAAAGCTTCTAGCAATATATTTTTTAACAGGCGAAAAAAAAAAAAAAGTCTTTTGCTCGAGTGCTCAGTTCCTGCCTGTGTGCGGTGCGTGCGCCGCGCTCGCTGCGGCAGACATGTGAGGCGGCGGGGGAACGGCCCCTGCCCGCTCCGGGCTGCGGGCGGCGGCGGGGGCCGGCGCCTGTCACCGCCGCCGGCTGCGCGGTCTGGCCCCGGGGGGCTCCCGCAGGGCGGCCCCGGGGTGCCGGCGGCGGGTGTGAGCGCGCATACACGTGAGTGCGTATTTTGCTGGAAGAGGGGGGGGGCGGGCAGGGACTAGGACGCGGTTTTTCTGTGAAGTTGCGCGCTCTCGCCTCAAGTGCGGCCGGGCTCGGGGAGCGGCCCCCGCGCACACGCCCGTCTCTGTCCCTCGCCGTCTCCGCAGCCGGTGCATATAACAACAGGATATAGGCACACTTGTTCTCGCTAACGTGTGTGAGGCGGTGTTTTTTTTCGGCGGGGGGAGGGGGAAAGCGATTTTTTTTTTTTGGTGGGGGGTGGTGGGAGGAGGAGGAGGGAGCGGCGGACGACGGGAAGGCGCTCCCGCGGAGCGGCCGCCCGCCCCCGGCCGGGGCCGAGGAGAGGCCGCTCGGGCGGTAGCGCCTGGGGCGGGGGGAGTCGCGTCGGGGCCGTAGGGGTGCCCGCTCCCCACCTCCGTGTGTTTTTCCGTCCCGTCCCCACCTCCCCGCTTCTCCGTCGGAGCGGGTGCACCCGAGAGCGTGAGAGAAAAAGTTGCAGAGCGGGGCCGGGTGCTGGAGGCTGCGGGGCCGGGCGGGGGCGAACCCTCCGGGGAGGCGGCGACTTCTGCGCCCGAGGGATGCGCGGAGATCGGCTGCGAGCGGCCGCGGAGCAAAGCTCCGCAGTCCCTCGGAGAGAAAAGAGGAAAAAAAAAAAAAAAAAAGGGCTCGCCCCCCTCCTCCTCCTCTTTCTCCTCCGCGCTGGGGGGAGGGGAGGAGGGAGGAGAAGGTAACATTTTTTTATTTTTTTTTTTCCATTCGGACACAGCCGCCTTTTCCCGGATCCCGATCTCGGGGGCTGGAGCGGGGAGGGTGGGGGGGAGAGGAGGAGGGGAAAAAAAAAAAAGCAAAGGACCCGGTAAACAAGCAGAGTCCCTCTCTCGTTGTGCAACTTCCTCAGGAACACTTAACACCCAGTTCCTCTCCCACCCCCGCCCGCACCGCGCTCGCCCCCACGCCGGGGCAGAGGGGCACCCTTCCCCCGCTCGGTTTAATTGCCCGGGGCGGCGTGTGTGTGTGTGGGGTGTTGTGTTTAAAAAAAAAAAAAAAAAAAGCAAATTGAGGAGAGAAACGGAGCGAGTTAAGAACCGCTTTGCCCCAGCGCTCCCTGCTTGGAGCTGGCCGGGCCGGGCGCTTTTGTTTCGGTGGTTCTGCCCGAGCTTAGGGAAGACGCGGACCTGAGCCCGGGTTTTCTCCAGAAAGTTTCAAGTGCAGCAAAAAAAAAAAAAAAAAAGGGAAAAGAAAAGAAAAAAAAAAAAAAAAACCACCAACGCCGCAAAAACTGGCCAAGGAGGGACCTCTGCTGGTAGGCCGCCGGAGCCGGGGAGCGGCGGCCGCGCCCGCCGGGCCTTTCCGCCGCGTTCCGGCCACCGAGCCCCGGCCGCTCCGCTCCGCCGCGACGGGAGGGAGGGAGCGCGGGCCCGCGGCAGGGGGGAGCGTCCTAGGGTCGGTTGTCCCGCTGGAGAGCCGCCATGAGTATCGCTGCTGGGGAGGGAGGCGGCTGGATGAGATGCGGCAGCCTCCGCGGGCGGTGAGGGTCCCAGCCGCTTCCATTCCTTTTAAATTACCTGCGCTTGATGGCGTGGTGCGCGTAGGCTTCGCGCTGAAAGGTAGCGCGAGTTGTGTTTTTTAGTTTTACCTATTTTTTTAGTTGCCCTCCTGTAGTGGAGTGGCGCTAGGCTGACCGCTTGTGCTTCTGCTCGTGCCTGAACGCTTGACCGTGGGTGCTAAAAACAGGGTGGTGAGCGCTGATGAAACGCGAGACACACGAACTTCAGCGTGTGTGTCTCGTTTTAGGAAATAGTCTTGTGTTCAGGGTCGTAACACAAGTTTTCTTACTGCGAGTTTAAAAGCTTTTTTACCAAGGAAGTTATCACGTTCCCGAAAGTTTGTATGATGAATATCTGTAGGAGAGAAACACCCTGAAACGAGCTGCTGAAAGCGACAAAGCACTCAAACCCGGGTGGTGCAGGATACTGATTTTTCGTGATGGGACTTGAGTGGCTTTGACTGCAGTCCCGTTGGCCTTCCCATGAACTGGTGCTCTAATGAAGGTGGCTGAAGCAGTTATCATCTTGAATGGTTTTTGTTGCCGATTGGGCCATTGCAGTAAGCTCTGCTTTTGTTTGTTGTGGTGTACGTTTCACCTTCAGTTTAATAAGTTTTTCTACAGTGGTGCTTTGAAAAGTTCTCATAGCTTAAGAAAATGATTATGTGATGAGTCCTTTTCCTTTGACTGGTTCAGTTTTATTTGACATCACCTGTTCTGTGAAGAGAGGTGGTTGGATTTTTGTGGGCTATTCCATTTACTCTCTGCTTTTTTTAATACCGCTGGTGAGAAGGATGATGGATTATGATTGATGGATGTGAGGAATGAGAGATTACCTGGCATGAGGCTTACTGAAGAAGGTGATAGCACATGTGCAGTTGTCGCCTGTTAGCGCTTCCAGAGTAGGACCGCTCATCACAATGGCAGATACAAGCTCTTTATGAATTGAAGGGAAAGTCTATAAATGCAGTAACCTGCTGAGTCTATTTAGGAGGTAGAAAAAGGTGAATTAATTGTTCAAGGACAGCAGAGCTCACGGAAGCTGCAAAGAACTGACAGAAGAGATGGTCATGAATCAGATAAAAGGAGTGTTTAGGCGTATATTGCATAAATTTGGAGTAAGAAATAACGTTCGAAATAGATCAGGTGGTATTCAGTGTGAAGATTTGGTGTGTCACAGTCCTCAAGGAGGTGTTTGCACAGGAGAGGGAAGGAGGCACAAATAAAAAAAGCCAGAAGTTTTCTGTAACTGTGCCACTGTACAGTAGTCCACTCAGGACTGTGCAGACAGTGACAGAATAAAAGAGTCACAAAAGTGTTGCAGGTGAAATACTTTATTGGTGTGAGGTGCACGTTCTTTAGAGGCAAGATAAACATTGTCAGAGGTGTGTTTCATTAGATGATGGGGTAACCTTGACTATTGTTAGTATAGTATTTGAGCATGAGGTGCCAGATGAAGGCTACATGGTACCGCAATACCCGTGTTAGCTTGTAAATAGAGACCAGACTCAAATGAGGACAGGATGAACCTCCTTTAGTGCTGGTGCAGACTCAGCCTTCACAGTGTTTTGTAATACATCTGTGGCCAGGCTCTTCCCATGAGGAAAAAGATTTTAAGCTGAAGTATTGGGAAGCAGGAGCAAACACAAAGTACCCCTGCAGAATCTAGCATGTTGAATAGTAGCAACAGGTAAAATAAGAGGAAATAATGCTGAAGGGACATAATCAGTACGAAACCTGGTCTGTTTTCTACTAAAAGTGTTAGGAACGGCAAAGAATTTAAGACTGCGGTCACCTTATGAACACATGCATAAACCGTGTATCTCATCTTTAAAATAACTTGTAAAAAACTTCATGAACAACAGGCAAAATAGTGATATCTACTCAAACAGCTCTTCAACACACAGAACAGAAACATGGCAGAACTTGTGAAGTAGTTCCAAATTAACAAAACCTGAAATTTTGAAGGAAATCTATAATCTGCAGATACTTTTTTTTTAAATGAAACAGTAAAATAATTGAACCACTAAACAGGTACAAAACAAAGCACATATTAAAATGTGGTGGATAGCCTCAAAGTATTTTACCATTTCCTGTGCTGTTCCTGTTGTGGTTGTTTTTCTTGAAGAATCATGTGCAAAAAGAAGCAAGCGTGGGTTGCACCCAGCTCAAAGAGAGGATTGCAGGGAGAAGAGCAGGGCTCACCCTGATGGGTTTGCAGTGAGTTGGCTTTGCTTTTGATGTCGTTATGAAGTTATCATAATACAAAGTCTGTCTGAAATCGAAGGGAACTTGCATTGTGAGGGGTAATTCTGCTTCATGTGGCTTTGGCAGAATAACAAGTCAGCCCTGGTAGTGCTCACATTCTTAGATGTTAAATAAGGCTGAAGCTCAGAATTCACTCGTCCCCTAGTGTCTAGAGGTTAGTGCATTTGCAGCTCTAGTACACTGATTTGATCCCTTCTGATCCACTTTGTTTTCCTGATGTTTAGTGTAGGGAAAATGTGTCCCTTTAGCCCATGGGTGCTTCTCCAAGCAGCCCCTTCTTGGAGATGTCCAAAATAACCATCTCTGATGTTAGTACAAAAACTCACCTGTTGCTTTTGTTTCTGAACATCTGTTCACCGTCTTCCCTGTGAGGAAAAGGAACCACGGCTCAGCTCCGCAAGGATCCACATCACCTCCCTTGGGACCTCTGTTAGTCCCTCTGTCACGAATGAGTGATTTAGATTGCTTAAAGAGTCTCTGTTAAATTAACAAAAGTGATTTTGTCACGAATTTGTAGAAGTGCAACTTAACAAAATTTGATGGCAGAGTTCACTCTTACTACATGGAAGAAACTTATAAAGGAAAATCAAGTTAGAATTGATTTAAAAGATTTTTTTTTAAAACACAGAAGCTGGAGATGCAAAAGGGTAAGGGAGACACTCCCATTGAGTCATGAAGTTCAGAATGCACCCCCTTGCTTTCCGAATTCCCAATGGACCTTAGGCGCAGCTGGATCCAATCTTAGTCCCAGACTTGCTCAACGGTTTATGTGTAATGGAAGGGATACAAAGCGTAGAGAAAACCTCCTGTTGAGTCACAAAGTTCAGAATGGACTCCCTTGCTTTCAAAACTTCTCAGAGAGAGGTCTAGATGTGGTTGGATCCAGACTTAGTCTCAGACTTGGTCAACAGTTTATGTCTAAAGGGTTTAGATACACAAATTTCATTAGTATTAATTCAGCATGCTGTCACTTACTGTGGATCTTTGTGAGGAAGGGGTCTCACCGCCTTGCGTAAGGATCTCTTTGTCGAGGGTAAGGAATCTCAAATGTCGAGAGGCATCCCTGCTTGAGGGGAGAGTCATCCAGCATGCAGTCCAGTTGCTGTCCAGGGAGAACTTGAATTGGGCTCAACCAATGGTCTGTTGTTGGTGAAAGATTTTGTTGCTTCGAGGAGCAACAGTGCCAGGCATCCCAGCTCAAGGGAAGATCACTGCCCTGGAGCCGCACTGCCTAGCAGGGAGAGCTCAAAGGAGGTTCACTTGGGCCGTCATATTTATGGGATGAAGTGGTTGGCTCACAGTCAAATTGCATACAATAGGTAAGGCACACACAAGGCTCCTTGTAGCCACAACTTTCTTTGTTCCTTGATAAACGAGTCTTGGAGGAGCTGCCCATGATTCGTGCATTAATTGCATGATTGGTGTTCCAGGGATTGGTGCTCACTTGGGTCACTCTGCTCCTTTGTGGATTTCTTTAGAGGAGTTCTTGGCCTGGTTATGGCTCAGGGCTTTGCCTCCTTCGGAACCTGTACCAAACTACTGCGAGTGAGTTTGATTAAGGAAGAGTCGAGTGCGTGCGTCACACCCTTGGACCCCACCCTCAGTGATACTTGCTGAGACCTCCTCTGGCTCCACGTGACCAGTTTAGCCTCCTCTCACAGGAGCTGTCGGCTGGAGAGAGGACCAGCGTGGGGCAGATGTGCTAGGCTGTTCTGTCACAGTGGCCACAGAAATGCTCAAAAGTAAAACTGAGGTACACAGGGATGCATAAAAAGGAAAGATGCAGACAGGTTATGCCAATCTGTCAGTGCTGACTGGGGGCTTTGTTGCTGAAATCTTTCCCTCCTGCACAGTGACCCATCATTGAGCTGGCCCTGCTGGTTAGAAGTCATATGGACATTTCATAAGTGTCACCTTAGATTTTCAAAATTTGGGTAGGTGTCAGGTAGTTTTTTTAAAGCACCAGCTGAAAGAAAGGATCCTATTATTACTTTTTGACGTATTCTGTACATAACCCTATAATTATTTAAAAACCTACTTGTGTGTTTAATTGGCATATTCTCTCCTGTTCCTTCGCTTTACATCTTTTAGAGAGTCTTTCACCAGATGAAACTATCTCATTTTTAGTGCCGTTATTAAGTCTCCTCCTGTGAGGTACTCATTTATTGTTGAACCAGTTGGTAAAAATCAAGGTTTTCTACAAGATGCGTCTAATCTTATTTTATATGCTTGCTTATTTTAATGAATTCATTAGATATGTGTAAAAGAAAGTTAATGCTGAAACATTGACATGCAGCACACTCCTCTGTAAATGTTACAGCTTATGACTCTAAAGAGTGAGATGCAGTTACATCCCTTATAGTGGATTTTGGGGTGAATGTTCCAGGTTTTACTATTCTGTGCTTTCCTTCAGGTCAGACAGCATAAAGTGACAGGTATAGGGACAGTACTGTAGTTACTTTGTCCCTTATTCATCTAGTATTTTTACTACTTTTCTGGAATTGCAACAACAGAAATGATAGCAAATGAAATCATTGTGGAAGGAGTTATACTAGTTTCAAAGAACTACATCAGACCTTTAAAAATGAAAATGAGTAGATAAGGCATTCTGTAGTTTTCTTTGTTCTGTGATTTAGATGTATATATGTATTGCGATGATTTCATCCTTTTTTAGTACCTCATTGCTGTAACAATTTAATTGGTCTCTATCTCTCTCCTTATTATCATTAGTAAGGGATATAGCCCTGTCTTTCATCTGTTCAAACTCAGCAAAACTAGAAATAGATATTTTTCTTTTTGGTAAATTCATTTCTATCTGCATTGCCCTGTGACCTTTTCATCCCCACCAAGAGCATTTCTGAAGGCTGCAGAATGTAAAAGTACAGATTGTGCTTTTGATGTTGAATTAATTTTAAATGGAAAACAATAATGAATACCTTATCAAACAACAGAGTGTATCATCATCGCTGATTGTTACCTGAGGAAACTTTGTTATGTGTAATTAAGCTAAAATTTGTATGTTTTTATGAGAGAAATATGCCCTGAACATTTCTGTTACCTTTTTTTTTTTTACTTTGACAGTTTGTATTCTGCCTAAGTAAGCTAGGCTCTAAGATGTTTCCCCCCACCATGTCATTTTTTCCAACTCTTTTTGTTGCAAAGCGTGTCTCTAACGAGAGTGGCACTATCAGGAGATGGCAGCATCTGATGGAGTGGGGCTACCCGCTGCTCCTCGCACCGTGGGACCGCAACCGCGGCAAGGAACTGTTTCCTCGCAGCTTCCCAAGTCTCTTCCTTGTCTTCTGTCCTGCCTTCTGCAGAAACCATTGGAACGTGTTTTCTATAATAAATAAACCACAGGAGGGTTGAGTGAAGTGTCCTCTAAATAGGGCGGTAATTTAAGATTACTGAGAAACTTTAGTTAATACGGAACACACAGCTTTGTGTTTGCTTAGCCAGGCTACTCGTGGGGAGCTCATTACACTGATGTGCTTAAACCAGCATGTTTCATGTCCTTAAAATTTCACGGTTTTCTGGATAGATCCAGTTTCTTGGCTGCTCCTTAGCAGATTAGGTCTTGTGTTTTTGAGAGAAGGGCTGTGCCTCTGTCGTTGTGATGTGGTTCAGTTTGGTAGAAGTGTGCTTGAGTTGGTCAGCTGCGGTGTTGAAGGCTGGATCCTTGGTGGGCTTGAGCTCTGCGACATATCGTGCTCTCGGATCAAACAGATCATCCACTTTGTATTGCAGGAGCTGGCCTCAGGTAGAGTGGTGGATTTTGCTTCGGAATGATTTTAAGTATATGGTCTATGGCTTTGGGGAGTTTCCCAGTTTGCACTGAATTTGTTTAGATTTATTGACATACTTTAAGATTATTTTCTGTGCATTGATGGTATGGTTTTCAATAATTTCTCGTAGGAAGATTCTTGAAATTAGAGATGGAGAAGGTGTATGGAATCATGTGGTTCTTCTTACTTGAAACTTGTCCTGTGACATACATGAAATTTTCTCAAAGAGCCTTCATATGAAATAAAGGGGAATGCAGAAATTGTTACCCTAAGCAGCGGATACTGACTGCAATCCAGCTTCTGTTATCCTGTTGATACTGTGTAGTGGCTGTAGTGTAGTGAAAGTACTCGTGGAGTAAGGTGTTGTTTAGGGTTTTAAAGAATTCCGCTAGTAATGAGAAAGTGAAGGAGAAATACTAGGGACTCCGCATGGCAGACCCAAAACCTGAGTGGTATCTGTGTGCAGAGGTGGTGTTACAGTGATTGGTACAATTTTTTCTGGTTAAAAAAAAAAAGTGAATTTGATTATTTTTTGCCTAACAGAATTAACTAGCTAAGCATTTTTCTCCTCAGACTTCAAGTTTTTAGACAACCTGAGTTTACTTCTGCTTGGTTTGCCTCTTTTTCTGTTATCTATGAGTGAACAAATACCACTCAGTCTTTTTTTTTTTTGTGGAAATTACGTATTTCCAGAGAGTATTAATAGATATTTGCAGATCTTGGGAGTGGGACCTAGCTTAGAAACTAGGCTTTAGAAAACAAGGTCAAGCACTGAGAAAACTCTCTACCTGTTTGAATTCAAATACCAATACTTGCAGAGAAAGTTTACAGTCTGCAGATGGAGTGTGTGAGGCTTAGAAAGTGTTTGTTAAAAAGTTCAGAAAGTGTAAATTTGAAAAAGGGAAGAAGCTTTTGATAGTGTTTCACAAACCAAAGGCAGAGCTAATTTTGCCACAGATTATTTCAGCTGTGAAGGAGTTCTTCGGAAAGAAAAGGAACGAGTCAGATTCCACATTGAACAAATAGTAAATTAGGTGCCAGGCCACGGCTTTAAAAATTGCTGGGTTTGTAAGAAGTGGAAAGGAACAAGTTGGTGGTAGCCACAACTGACTGCTACAAACATTTGCAGTTCAGGCCGTTTTTGTGACAGTGACAAGCACTGGACCAAAACCAGGGGCCAGTAGGAAGTGTTACATAGTTCTGTCACTTGTGTAAATTATTTGGGATAAACTCCTACCGCAGAAGATGTCTGAATTCACTATTTCTGAAGATAGCCTCTCCTCTCCTTTTCGCTGTTCTGAAACAGAAGGATGCAGTAGAATAAAGTCTTGCAAAGCAGGAGTTTTCTCTGGTGTATATGTGCTTCTCTGCATGCAAATACGTTTTACAAACACATCAAAATTTAGTGAAACTGTGTGGAAACAGACAAGGAGTATTTGAATGTCATCTGTTAGTGAAATGAAAGACAGTTTCAAATTCATGTTGAAATTTTAATTTGGATTTGGGTGAAGCATTCACATCAGCATGTTATATTAAGGAAAAACAGTTATATTAATCTGTGCTTAATGTATTTGTTATAGGCATTCACTTATGTCTTGCCTTCCCCAGAACAAATGTTTTTCTTAGGTGTATTTGAGGTATGTTTTCCCCGTGTTGACTCATTTACAGTTTGAAATTTTTCAGTTTTCTCAAACACAGCCTCGTTACTAGCCTCCTGGTGTATAAAATGGTTACTGTATTTTAAGGTTTCCAAGAGAATTCCCCTTGCTTTTATTACATTAGTGTATATTATCAGCATTGTCATCAGTTGTCCACATTGCCAGTGTGCTGAGGGAAGCATTTGATACTGATCTATGAAGTGCGTTTGAAGAAATGTCTGGTGATATAAGCATTAAACCACTTACAGCATTTCCAGATAAAACCTTTTTTTTTTTTTCTTCTTTTTTCTTTTTTAGTACATGCATCATGAATGAATCTGCCTCTAGTGGAAATGGTCAGGAGTTTGATGTATTTAGTGCTATGGACTGGAAGGATGGCATAGGTACTTTGCCAGGAAGTGACCTAAAGGTAAGATGCTTAATTTTTTTAATAAGTGAAATAAAAACGTTAAATGCCAAAAGAATGCTTTTCGCAAGCTGGTGTGTAGGTATCTGCTTTTATGAATAAAACATGAATCTGCAGCTCTTGAGTTAAGAGACTGTAGCCTGTTAGTTTTTAGCTCTGGAGTTTCTTGATTCAGCTTCTGGTGCTGGTATAGACAGCCATCATCACCGTAGCGAGGCATAAATTAACATTGCCTCCCTGTATAAACAGAAGTAATCAAGTGTACAAAATCTGACAGAAATATCAAAAGTTAAGTGTGAAAATTCAGTCCACTTAGAGCATTAGATTACTGTATCACTAAGAATCTTTATACTACCATTGACTTTCACTGTATCATATTCTTCCTTCTTTTTATTTCTAAAAATAGTGTATTTTTGCTGTGCTTTTGTCATGTAGGTACCTAGAAAAATGAATAAAGTGAGTGCTTCTGAGCTTGATTATAGTTCAGAAATTTGAATTATATTGAAATTGTACTATTAACAACATTTTTCATACTGGTTGTATTCATTGAAGTAAATTATAACAATTTTATTTTGTTTTCAAAACATTTAATGCATTTTTCTTATTTATCTGATTTTTACTGTGTCATCATTGGGTTTATGAAGGGCAGGTCCTGTTCAACAAACCTGATCTCCTTCTGTGACAGGGTGATCTGATTGGATGAAGGAAAGGCTGTGGATGCCTTGACTTTAGTGAGGCATTTGACGCTGTTGCCCACAGCATTCTCCTAGAGAAACTGACTGCTCTTGGCTTGGATGGGCATATGCTTTGCTGGGTGAAAAACTGGTTGAATGGCTGAGTCCAAAGAGTCATGGTCAATGGAGTTAAATCCAGTTGGTGGCTGGTCACAAGTGGTGTCCCCCAAGGCTCAGTACTGGGGCTGCTCCTGTTTAACGTTTTCTGGATCTGGATGAGGGAATGGAGTGCACCCTTAGTAAGTTTGCAGATGACACCAAGCTGAGTGGACGTGTTGATCTGCTTGAGGATAGGGAGGTTCTCCAGAGAGATCTAGACAGGCTGGATCACTGGGCCAAGGCCTAGTAGATGAGGCCAAATGCCGGGTCCTGCACTTGGGCCACAACAACCCCCAGCAGCACTACAGGCTTGGGGAGGAGTGGCTGGAGAGCTGCCAGGCAGAGAGGGACCTGTGGGTGTTGATGGCCAGCCGGCTGAACAGGAGCCAGCAGTGTGCCCAGGTGGCCAAGAAGGCCAATGGCATCCTGGCCTGGCTCAGGAATGGTGTTGTCAACAGGAGCAGGGAGGTGATCCTGCCCCTGTGCCGGGCTTTGGTGAGGCCTCATCTCGAGTGCTGTGTCCAGTTTTGGGCCCCTCATGACAAGAGGGACACTGAGGTGCTGAAGAGGGTGCAGGGGCAGGCTATCAAGCTGGTAAAGGGCTTAGAACCTAAGTCTTAGGAGGAATGGCCGAGGGATCTGGGGCTGTTTAGCCTGGAGGAGACTGAGGGGAGACCTCATCAGTCTCTTCAACTACCTGAAAGGAGGTTGTAATGAGGCGGGGGTTGGTCTGTTCTCCCTAGTGGCAAGTGACAGGACAAGGGGAAATGGCCTTAAATTGCACCAGGGGAGGTTCAGGTTGGATATTAGGAGGAATTTCTTCACTGAGAGAGTTGTCAGCCATTGGAACAGGCTGCCCAGGGAGGTGGTTGAGTCACTGTCCCTGGTGATGATTAAGAGAAGGGTAGATGTTGTGTTGAGTGACATGGTTTAGTGGTGTTGATAGGGCTAGAAAAAGGTTGAACTTGTTGATCTTGAAGGTCTCTTCCAACCAAAAATGTTCTATGATTCTGTGTTCCTGTGATTGTAAGATGTCTTCTGCTGCGTTAGCTAAAAATACAGTTTCGATATTAGAGACTTTCTTGCACCTATTTCCTGTTGATTATGGTAAATATTTTCATATAATTCCATTTAGACTAGTATTTATGAGGTTTTCTCATAGATTTTTTTAGAGAGAGTCTCACAAGAAAATGTGTGCTTGCGTGCCAGATACAATTTCTATTGTTAAAGAATGAAGAAGTGTTTGAAACTCAGTACATACATGTTGCAAATGTGTTCTTTTGGGGCTTTGGATTTTTTTATTTGTTTTTTTTCTTTTTAAGTCACCATAGAACAGAATCACAGAGTTTTGTTTTTTTTTTTTTTTAAATACCTTAGGACAGCACCTCTGAGCACCCTAGACCTCAGGCCAACTTAGATCAGGTTGCTCAGGGCCTTGTCCAGTACAGATTTGGTTATCTCCACAATTGGAGATACCACAGTCTTTCTGGGCAACCTGTTCTAGCATTTGGCTGCCCTCATAATGTTGTGGGTTTTTTTTTTTCCTTTTATGATTACTTATTTGGACTCTTCCCTTTTGTCCTTTTACTGTGCACATCTGAGAAGAACTAGGCTCCATCCCCTCTGTGTCCTCTCATTAACCTAGTGGAAGACAGCAGTAAAGTCTCCCCTTCTGTTCTTAAGACTGAGCTAACAAATGCCCTCAGCTTCTCCTTGCCCTGTCATTTGCTGCAGCCCCTCCTTGTTGTGGTGGACATCCGCTGGACTTGTTCCAGTATGCCAGTGTCTTTCTTGTACTGGATGCAATAGTCCATGTGTGGTCTCATCAGTATTAAATAGAGGGGAATCATCAGTTCCCTTGAGGGGCTGGATACCCTCTTGGTAAAGCAGCCCTGGATGCTGGTGGCCACTTTTGCTGTCTGGGCACATGGCTCACTCATGTTCAACTTGTAGGTAGTCTTCTGCAAAGATGCTTTTGGATAGCGAGCCCCTGGGCTGTTCCAGTGCACACAGCTGTTCTCTCCCGCTTGCAGGGCCTTGAATGTCCTTTTTCAAGACCTTTGTGAGATCCCGTTAGCCCGTTTCTTCAGCGTGTGAGCAACCCTCCCCATCAGTTTATCAGCTGCTCCCTCCAATTTGGTAATTTGCTTTTGCTGCCTGTATACCTATAGAAGCCATTCCTGTTGCCTTTGCGAGTTTCTTCCCTAGCTGAGCTTTGTTTTCCCTAATTCCATCGCTGTATGCTACAGCAGCATCACTATATACCTTCTCTATATAATACTTCCTGTTTCACCTTCTACTTGCTTCTTTTTCCATTTGAACAAAGTCACAAGTCCCTGGTTGATTCATGTTGGCCTTCCTCCACATTTGCTTAACTTCTTACACATTGGCATGTATCATTCTCCTGATGTGAGGTCCTAGAGAGTTATCCAGATTTCCTGGGCCTATTTACCCTTTAAAGCAATCTCCTCTATGATCCTGCCAAGCAAATCCCTGAAGAAGCCAAACATCTGCCTCTCCTGAAGTCCAGTCCTGCAGTTTCAATATGTGATTTGCTTGCTTCTTTCAGGATTTCTGACTTCACCATCTCACGCTCGCTGCTGCCAAGGCTATCATCAGCCTCCACATCTTTAACAAATTCTGTATTTTTTAAAAAGTCCAGGCTTTTAAAATTCCTTTCTATTTTAACAAGCATCATTGTGTGAAAGGCAAACATAATATTGAAATGCAGGAAAATGTAATAATGTCATATACGTTACTGGTACGTGCTTTATTCAGTTCTGGTTACCCTATGTCAAAAGGAACAAAACTGAATCAAAAGTTGTGTCATTAGTTAGCAGACGAAAGGGAAAGCTTCCATAGAAAGCGAGGCAAGGCACTGGGAGGTGTAGCTGAGGGTAACTTTAAGAAATCATTTAAGAACATTCTTAACTACGTCCTGCTAAAGAACAATTTTTAAGGTTGTTCTTCTGTTTGTTTTCTTTTTTTAAAAATTTTTTATTTGGAAACAAACAGGTATTTGATTTTTGGACAGAGATTCTTCCTTTGGTTCAGTCTAAGAGGGATATCGAGGTGTTGGAGCAAGTGCAGAAGAGGGTGACAAAACTGGTGAAGGGCCTGGATAATAGACCTTACGAGGAGCGACTGAGGGAGCTGGGACTGTTCAGTTTAAGGAAGAGGAGGCTGAGGGGGGACCTCATCATGCTCTACAGTTCCTTGAAAGGACATTGTAGAGAGGTTGGTGCTGGTCTCTTCTCACAGGTCATTAGGGACAGAACCAGGGGGAATGGGTTCAAGTTGCAACAGGGCAAGTTTAGATTGGACATTAGGAAGAAATTCTTCACAGAAAGCGTGGTCAGACACTGGAACAGACTGCCTAGGGAGGTGGTTGAGTCGCCATCCCTGGATGTGTTTAAGTGTCACTTAGATATGGTGTTGGGTGATATGGCTTAGGGGTGAACTTGGAGTGTAGGGTTAATGGTTGGACTTGATGATCCCAAGGGTCTTTTCCAACCTGAACTGTTCTATGATTCTGTGATTAGGGAAAACACTGTCAGAGGTGCAAAGGTAATGTACCCAGAATGATGAAAGATACGAAGAGAATTGGCCAGACAACTCGTTCTGGTCTTTTTTTTTTTTTTTTTTTTTTTTTTTAATACAAAAGCAAGGGGTTACTGGATGAAATTGAAATGGTGCCATTCTGACACTGGCTGAAAGAAGAATATTTCCTACAATGCAGATTTAGCCGTAGGAGATCACAGGGTGAGGGAACATCAAGGCTCAGTGAAAGACTAAGCATTTATATAGAATCCAAAACAATCCGAGCTATTAGAATAGTAAGAATTTCTAAGCTTTTGAGATAATTGTAATGACTCCTTTTTCATGGCTGCTTCTAAATACTGGATGTTAAAAGGGTGAATAATCCCTTGAAACAATAAATGTGATTGTGGAAAATATATTATGCTCTTTGTGGAGTTCCCAGAATAGGGTTAATGTGGATAGTTCACCTGAACTGTCCTGGTAACAGAGTATTTTAATACGGTGTGTTGAACCTAAAGAAAATGACCTTATGTAGCAGTTACTTCTTGTACACTTGTATTTGTCTTTCAAAAATTATCATAGACTTGTTCCACTGGAGATATCAAAGCATTGCCGTGTATTTGCATTGAAATGAAACTGAAAATCTGGTGAAAACACTGTAGTAGCAAGATGCACAAATCCAAAGGTTCTGTTTTTACAGCTTGGTGATAGAGTGCCTGGGGCTTTTATAATAAATAATAAGCAATAGCTGTACTACTGATTGTAGACAATGTATTGCTTACATTCTCACATTTAGTCTCTTCCCTTCATAAAATGTTGGGGAAAATTGTCTTTGAACACTCAGATTTGGTAAACTCTATTGTAGGAGCATATTTTAAATGAAATGTATACCAAAATGTTGAAATGCTTCTTCTTTAATGTGGAAGTTTTGGGGAGTTACCTACTTGAAGTCCTTACTTTTAGTCATCTAAGTTACAGGGCATTTCCTTGTCCTTAGTGCTTGCATGATGAAGTTTCATGGTCATTTTTACATATACACATTTTAAGAAATCTCTTTTCCGGTGTGCTGTATTAATATCCAGCCTCACATTATCAAGCAGCCATTCTTTTTGAAGAACCCCTTCATTTTTGTGAATTTAAGTTCCTCTGTGAGTAACAACTGATGAAAAACTGTTGTAAGCACTGTAAAACGCTTGAAACATTTACAGACAACCTCATAATATTTTTTATCGTTGCTTACATTTAACTTTTCTTATGATGATAAAAGAACAACTAATGCAGAAATAGGAAATTGCATTCTTTCTTTTTTGTTACAAAGTCCCGTGGGCAGTTCCATGCCTACCAGACTTTCCTGAGGTAGGCTGCACCAGGGGGCACTCGCTTCCCAGCCTAAGCAGAGCAAGGGAGTCGGACACCAAGCCTCTGATCTCAGCCTGCCGTGGTCTCTCTCTTAGGTCTACATCTGTTTCCACCTCAGTAAAATACTGAAAATGTTCTTTTCCCGTGATTTTGGGCTATGTTAATTGTTAGATTTTTGTCACTCATAACTGAAGGCGGCTGTGGAAATACATTCTCATGTAGATTTTGTTAAAACTCCTCAGCAAAAACAGTCATTAAATAGTTAATACTCCTTGAACACTGGCTTTGAACAGTGCTGTGTGACAGATAGTGAGTGGCTGTGGAAAATGTTAGAATTTCAAATTATACAGGGGATAGGAAGAATTAAAAACTGTACAGTATGATGCACCTGAGACTGAGAATAAAAATTTTAGCATTGTATATTAGTTCTTTCAAGATGTTTGAATAAAACAGAAAACTTGGATTCCAGTAGAGTTTAAAATAGTTTACAAATTACAGAATGCCTTCATGTGGCAGGCTAAGTAATGTATGCTCATCTGAAAAACATCAGTGCTTACCAGTTGCTCTGCATGGTGTGAATGTAAATGTGAAATACTCTTCTTTTTTTTCCTCTTTTTTTTTGTGTTTAAATCTGTGTGCTGAGTGCAGGCAGTAACACCATCACTTCGAGATTTAAATGTACTCATTAAATGGGAAAAGCTGTAATAATTTACAGTCACTTCCTACTGCAGTGACAGAAGTTTACGAAGTACTTTGTAATGAGTTTTCTAGTGCTTGTGTTTGGAAAGTGAGCTGCTACATACTGCATGGACAGAATTTTGGTCATTATTTCCAAATTGCAAGTTGTGCTTGAATGGGGGAAAAAAAATAAATACATTTGATGATGCCGGTTTAGCTCAGTGGGTTGAGCGTGGTGCTTGAAACACCAGGGTCGCGGGTTCGATTCCCGTTCGGTTCTCACGTGTGTTACCTGACCTAGTCGAGAGGTGGCGTCCCTGCTCACAACAGGGAGGTTGGATTAAAATGATCTCTGAGGTCCCTTCCAGCCCAGGCCATTATATGATTCTATGATTCTATGAAGAATTTAACCTGTAAATAAAGTAACTAAGAACAATGCAAAGCTGTTTCTGTCTTCATGCAGCGGCATGTGCAGCACTTTGAATCCAGGGAGGCATTTCCCTCTTGGAGGAGAGTCCCTGTGAGTGTCTGTGGGAAACATCAGCTACCTGGAACCAGTTAAATCACTGCCTCCACTGGGAAGGGGTTATTCCAGAGAGAAGATAGATTCTCACAAGGGAAGCTGCTAAGGGCTAGTGTAGGGAGGAAAAGGTCAGGGAGAGCAGACTTTCTCTGACCACATAAGCCCCAGCATCTGTACATAGGGGGCTGGTCTTTTCCATGTGGAAGCAACTTTCT
The DNA here is from genome assembly GCA_020746105.1 of Trogon surrucura. NCBI lineage: Eukaryota > Metazoa > Chordata > Aves > Trogoniformes > Trogonidae > Trogon > Trogon surrucura. The sequence goes on from CM036618.1 coordinate 62,173,344, forward strand.
TCTATTGCTATCTAATGTAAATAATTAGGTCATGCTGTTCTTCATCGCCACAGATTTCTGGTTAAAATGTTTCATTGTCATAAAATGATTTTACCTTATTTAAAAAAAGACTGAAAATGAAATTTCAGTATTAAAAATGCTGGAACTACAAAGCCAAGAAATGCCGGAATTAGCTTTGTCTTTGGATCTTTAATTGGGCTTCCTCATATGTGGTCATGGTAGAGTCTTCGTTTACGTGACCACATGCTATTTTACCACTAATTCTACTGTATCATTTGCTGTAGATACTGTTAGACTTGTAATTAAAAGGGCAGAGGATTTCAGGAAGGAAAGTGAGTAGTTTTGTGATTAATGCAGGTAAATCCCACACAGGAAGGTTAGCGTTGCACTTGCTTCTGCCACAGCCTTCCTATGTGGTGCTGAACAACTCACTGGAACCAAAACTTTGGCAGGTAGCCATTCATTTTTAGTTTGTCACTTTCTTGGGTTCCCCATGAGATACTAGTGTTTGTCATTTAGAAATATTCTGGCCAAAATGATTTGGAGCCAGAGTTGCTTTGTAGGTCAACTTCTGGATCAATAAGCGTCATCTTGGCAGGCCTTGACTTTTGGCTCTGTCTCTGATTTATGTGTCACCTTAAGAAAGTCTGCTTAGCTGCAATTTCCTACTCAAGTGGAGATAATAAGGCAGACTGAGTTTGCAGTGGAGAGAAATCATTGAGAAGCCCTCTGGTACTAAGATAATTCTTGAGCACTCAGGGTGGAAGGGGAGGATTGAAAGAGCCTGAGGAGTGTCTAAGAATAAAAGTAGATAAACATTACTGCAGACAAGACTGAGGTATCCGCAGTTTGCTGGGGAAATGTCAGTCTCTCCTGCTAAAGGTGTATATTTTCTGATGGTACCTAAGCTTTCTGTTCAGAAGTGACAAGAGAATGTTGCTGTTACTTTTACCTTTTTTTGTTGTTGTTTTTTTGAAGGTTGTAATTTGAGAATAATCCTTCTGTGCTTGTTTCTGCCCAGATAGGAAAAAAACCCTTTCCTTTTGGATGCAGATTTCTCTCTTCTTCCTTACTTCAGGATTAGCCTATTGCAGTTACTGAAACATTTAAAAATCAATTGCAGATTGCTTGAAGTGCTTGACTTTCCTGCTGACAGCATCATTCCAGTGAGACGGAGGCTGACTCTGCTCCTTGGTTCTGGTGTGGAATTTAATCTCTGTTGGTCATGATTTAGGGAGCCCTAAATATTAGCCTGGGATCCCACTTAAGATGTTTTTCTTTTGCCATACTTGCCGAGCAGGAGTGTGCGGGCAGGATCCCTTCTCAGCAGTAAAGAAAGGCAACAGTCAAGTTCAGGGACACGCTCCCCTAACCTGCTCTGTCCCTGAAAGAGTCAAAATTTTGTGACCAGGCAAGCGTCAGGGGTGTCGTGCTTACTGAGTGCTTTGAAATAATCTGAGAGCAGAGTGCTCAGAAGGATGAAGAGCTAGGAGGAGATATTTTTATTTTCTTTTGTAAGTGGCTGAGAACAGAGGTTTGTTTCAGGAATTACTTTGCACTGCATTGTAACAGTAATTGTTACAGTGCCTAAAGCGTTTTTAGATACGTGCTCTTTGTTATTTCAGTGGGGCTTTTTAAAGAAAATAAACAGCCATTCTACTTTCAAACTGCGTAGAGTAAATAAGACTGACTTTACTGCTTGAAGACAGAGTATAAAAATACCCAACAGCTGCCTCATTTTCTGAATGCTCTTCAGCCCCTGCCTGGGGCAGGGGTTCTGTGAAAAAAATAGTGTTTGATCATGCATGTGGAGACTGTATCACACACTCACAGAAGAGGAGAATGGTTAAATGGACAAGTTCTGACATTTACTAACTTACTCAACTTAAGTACTGTATAGAAAGTAGTTTGGCATGTAGCAGGATGTGGTTGGACAATACAGTGTCTATAGGCGATTCCTTTGCTTTAAAGAGAGGAGGAGCTATAAGATGCCAGAAGAGGTCTGATTTATCTGAGCAGTACCCTTGAAATCGCTGTGATTAAACAGAGATTAAAATCCAGAATGACGATAAGTGTCTGCTAACGAGAGATCTGAGTGTAGGATTTTTTGTCTTGTATTGCTGGAGTCCCAGGTGTTGGTCCTCTTGATGGACTGCCATATAGTTCTGCTACTTCTAGTTAACTCCATAGGCATAAAGAGCATGTGCTCAGTTTACTTTTGTTTTGGATAATATACATTTTGCAGGTTTCCTCTGAGCTAATTCACAGTCACATTACTGTGGGGTCAGTATAAGTTTCGAAGTTTTGAAGGAACTGTCAGAATGCAGCAACAGTTGTATTTATTGCCATGAACATTTTGTCCTTACCTTGCCCAGTAGATGGTAGTGTTGGCTGGTTTTTCTAATTTATTTTAAAACTGTGCATTAAGATGCATGGAGTTTTTTCTTCTTTTGTGTCTATTGTACTTCAGTTGTGTTTCCTTTTCTCTTCCTTTATATTTTTGTCTGTTCTCCCAGATAATATTTTTATTTTGTATGAAGTGATAGCAGCCTTTCTTCTGGTTTGATCTCTGGGTACTGATGATCTTGTACACTCTTAAAAAGGGCATAAGTAACACCAAACTGAGATAGTCTGATCCTTGTTGCTCTGAATTAGACATGTGCAACAGCAGGGACTTAATTTGAAACTAGATTGTATATATTTGTTCCCAGTAGGTATGAGTTTCTAAGAATTGATGTGCAATATGGTAGACGTTTCACATTGTTTGCAAATTTTTTTTTTATCCCACGTATTGACAGATAAACAGTATTTTTATGAATTGTGGAGAAAGAGAACTGGAAGCCCCTTTGACATATAGTTCCCCCTACATAAAACTACAGACTGCCTTCCAACCTGCATAATAAGGCAAAGAATTTCCTTTAGAAATGGAAAGATCCTAAAGCCACTGGACGAGGGATGGCAGGCGTCCACCGGCGGTCTTATGCTTTGATCATGTTCACTGAGAAAAAGAATGATGGGCTGATCAAGAAGGTGGAGCACCATTTTCGTAAGAGGAACAGAAGGAGCTTGTGCTTAGCTTAATAAAACCAAGTTTGAGGGTACATAATTCCTTGCTTCGAATGTATGCCCAGAGAGTAAGCACTAGGATACTAGAGCTATAAAATTCACAGGGTAATGTTGGGTTAAGAGTAAATGGATATAAAAGAACGATGAATAGATGTAAATGAAAAGTTAGAAGAAAGTTTTTCAAAAAAAGGAATTCAGGAATGGACTTTCACTAGAGACGCTGGTAACAGAAAACTGACCACTTCTCCACTGCAGCTGAAACACAAAGTACTTTGTGTGATATTATTGCAGCAAACAAAGGCTTTGTCCCAGTGATTTATGATACTTGTTCCAGTCCTGTGTAAATTTTAATGCAATTCTAATTTTTAAAAAAATGTTTATTGGTAGTAATTGCGATCCCTGTAGATGAATTTAGCATGTGGACAGACAGAAATTGTTCAGAAAGTATTTATAATGTTTGATTATTGTTTATTTAAACCTTAATTTCTTTCAGTGTGTTCTTTCTTTGTTGAGTGAGTATTAAAATGTTCCTAGGGATTAAATTAACAGTCATGTAAGTCATCTAAACTATATAAGTCCTGGTATATTGGCATCATTTCCTGAGAATGTGAAAATGTATCTCAGCTCTGAGTGGAAGGAATCTCTAATGATGTTTAGATGGAAGCTGCTGTTTAATCTTTTTTTGATCCTTGTGGAAAGTGCTAAACAGGCATCTAGGCAAGTTCTGTGTTATAAACTTACCCACTAATAGTTGGAGTCATCCTGCCAACTCACTTTATGATGTATTTATATTAGAAGAACAGCAGTAACTTGAAAATGTGTAATTTTTGCCCTTGTTGCTCACCTGTACGTGAAACGTTGAAAGTTAAGTTTTCTCTCCAAATGTTATATTTATACCTATTTATCTTACTGTGGATTTGCTCATGAAAGATGTTGAGGTTTCTTTTTCTTCTTCATCTTTGCCTTTTGATCTTTTAAGACCATTGTCTCCGTAGTACGGGAGAGGTTACTTAAAATTTGCGAACAGGCATTTGATGGAAGTCAAGTAGATTAAATTCATACCCACCAAGATTTATGATTTATTTTCTTCTAAACATTGAAGTGACTAAAATCAGCCTGCTTCGTGAGATTCTTTACAAAATACTGGGATAATGGCCTGACTTTGTTTCCGTCAATGGGAATCCTACTGCTTGCTTTAATGAAGACAAGTTTAAGGAAAATCCCTTAATTCAATGCATATTTGTGTACCTACCTAAGGAGTTTTGTGGCTTACAACAAAATTTTACTTCTCAGAAAACTACGGATCCATCAGCAGACACTGGTTAGCACATAGTTCTACCAGCTCTTAATGTGTGATGGCTTTGTGCAGCATGCTGCTCTGTACATCTGTTTATCCTGTTTTTAAGCAATTAACCTCTGTCACAAGTGTTTACTGCAGTGCCTCCTAAGCTAAAATTAGAGTACCCAGGTCTGAGACATTTTTTGGGTCAGTTGTAGAGAGCTCAGCATGCACTGTAATGCTGAAGCTGTAGCTGGGAAAGCGGTAAACGAAAGCCAACATAGCTGCTTTGAGTTTGTGTCCAAACAGGAGCTGGAGGCCTCTGACTCTGATAAAGGGGAATCTGTGGTTAAAACCAGGAGGTACAGAGGTCAGATGAGGCAGTGACCCAGTAGTGTTGTCACACCCCTCTGCCTGCTAAGGCAGTAGCAAGTGGTTACTCTCCGTCGCTGCGCCCATCTGAGCATGGTGGCCCGGCTCTTGAAGAGCTGCTTGCTTAATGGTTCAGCTCTCGCTGCCATGAACAGCCTCCGGTGAAGGGTGGCTGGGAGCAGCCTCCACTGCAGTCATCTGTCTTTCCTCCTTTGATGCCTCGGTCATCCCTGTGGGTCATTGCAGTAGGTAGGGTGACGCCCTTGAGTACCATAGGAGGCACTGGTGGAGGAGGAAAGTATTTATAGTGTCAGGGCATTGATTGGATCATGCAAAAATATCCCAAGTATTAATTGGACCGTTTGGAAATACCTTTGGTGTATGGGTGTTGCTGCTGATATTGTATGAAGGTGCAGGAGTGTGTTTCCAGAAGGTGGCTAGTAACCTCCCTGTGACCTGCTGGTTGGTGGGCTGCAGCACCGTGTCTTAGTTGGTGCTTGCAGTCTGTTTGCTGAGCCAGCTGTTGCAGAGTTAGAGCTCTTGGAAGCAAGTAAGATTTTTCCCTCTGGTGTCCACCCATTGCAGAGGCTGCAGAAGACCCATAGCAGAAATGAGCTTAACCAAAGCACGAACCAGGCTGGGTGTGTAAGTCAGCCACAAAACACAAGGATCCTCTTCTGAATGGTAGCAACGCTGCTCTTCTTTGGGTGGAACAGCGTGAATGTCTGTCCACAAACCGGAGTATGAGCATGTGGTGTTAGTGCGTTTGGTTGTCTTTCAAAGCTGAACTCCCGGTCTTTCAGTCCAGATGGATTTATCGACAGTTTGTCCACACTTGCATGTCTGTTGTGAGCGTAGCTGATAGCACGTAAAAATCTTGGCTCCAGAAGTCATACAACTGTGTGCAGTTCTCCTTCCTCTCCCTCCGCTCAGCTTATTACTTCTGAGCTGCTTGCTGGAAGGACTGTAGTAATGAAAGCACACTGTTGTGCAATGTACATGCCTTTGCTTTAGTCAGAATGGATCATTTTAAGCACTGTGCCATAGCAGGGTCCAAAGTGAGTGGGAGTGATTGATCCTGCAGCCTCCAGAGGAGGTGCAGAGAAGATCAGTGTACGTGCAATTGTTCCCCTTCTCATTTTCCCAAAGTAAAGTTGCCCGACCAGCGAAACAGAAACAGGCTTCGTGCCACTGCCCTGAAGGAATATTCTCGCAGGTGGGCGCTGGGCAGCTTTGAAAGACTCCCTTGGGTGTAATTTTTTCCTGTTGAGCTCCGTTGGTGAGAGCACCTCGCTGCTAGAGACTGGTCCTGTGTGGCGAAGCTGAGAGAGTTACACCCCTTTGCTGTTCAGAGCCGTCAGGGACAAAACGCTGCCTTGGGTTTCAACACGTGTAACCAGCTGGGCCTGCAAACCAAGTAGTGACTGGGAAACTGAGATTTATTTTCATCTGGTACCACTGTAATCATTATGGCATTTCGAAGATGCTTTTCTGCTTGGCGCCGGGATAGATACAACTCCTGGTGCTCCTGTGTAAGCACAGCATGTGGCATATTGTTGAGCCTTGCTTCTGGTTGGCAGTAATATTATGTTCAGCGTGTAATTAAACAGCTCTTAAACTGCCTCAGGATAGTTTGTTTATGTGCACTTTACAGTGGAGAAGTACTGTGTTTTCGGAGGATACTGAAATTTCTGTACTGTGTGAAGCGTTTGTATTTGACGTTCAGTTCCCTTTTCCCTGACAAAAATACTCCGTGACAGGAATGTGAGGGTTTTGCTGGCAGTTAAAAGCATGCAGTTGTAAGAATTTCCCCATGAATTTCTGTTACTGATTTTTTGATTCTTGTGTGAAAGTTAGATATTGATCTGCATGTGGAGGCATCTGTATCAGTATCTGTTGCAGAATAATATTTTTAGATAACAAAATGAGTTTGTATTTTGCTTGATAGAAACGAGAAAGGCTTGTGTCCAGTTTCTTGGGGATGAACAGAACCACACAGAAATTAAATAATATGGTGAGGACACCATGTACAAACCATCTTAGTGGATGGAAGAAGACACTGTAAGAGAGTACTGATATATTTTTACTATACGCTATTTGTTTTGTCTTACAGTTTAGAGTGAATGAATTTGGGGCCCTAGAAGTCATTACAGATGAAACTGAGATGGAAAGTGTTAAAAAGGCAACTGCTACTACAACCTGGATGGTACCAACTGCTCAAGAAGGTCAGTTAAGAGGTGGTAAACATTTTCTGTGGTTGACTATATTTTGTTTAATGTATCTTTTTTTCTTAAAGATTGCCCCCAAAACAAAAAAATTAAAATATTTAATACGCAGAATATATCTGATGATGTTACCTGTTTGTTGGGGTGTGAATAAGTAGGCAGATAAGTGCATTTTAACTTAAAAGAAAATAATTCCGCTGTTAAACATCTGAAGCTTAATACAGCCACGTTTCTTTTTCTAAAAATATTTTTTTAAGTTTAAAATTGGTATTTTTACCTCTACTTAATTTGCAGAATTAGTCAATTTCTTACTTTAAATTATTGAGAATTTTTTTTGGTGTTACTTTTGTTGATCTGGTTCTGCAGACTGCCCACAGGCTTTAACTGCCTACAGTTGATTTGTGACTGAAGTACCACACACTGCAAACTGCCTTCACGTGATACTGGCTGCTGCTCAGCTACCACTGGTGTCACTGTGTGTCTGCACTGTGGCCTTGCTCCTGCTGGCCATGCTTTTCTACAGTATTAAAATTAATGTAACCATTTATGTTTATCTTACAGGACAAAATCGTAATAGTTGTAGTATCTGTCTAACAAATAAGGCATTTCCTGGATATAAAATGCTGATGTAAAAATACCTTTTTTGTTCAAAGAAAGATGGCTTACGCAGTCATAAATTCTGAAGATCTTGATAGACTGACTCCAGCGATCATCATAGAATGGCCTAGGCTGGAAAGGACCTTAGAGATCATCTAATCCAACCTCCCTGTCATGGACAGGGACGCTGCTCAACTAGATCACGCGATGATGGAGTGAAAGAGAATGCCACAACTGGTTTTATGATTACTTGCAACTACCTAGTTTTTTTTTTCCCTTGTTGATATTATGCTTTCTCAATTTTCTTTTTAAATATGCACTCTGTAAGTCCTTTGAAAAGCAGACTTCAAAATTTTTGGCTTAATAATCATCAGTATAAACAAGAGAAGCAAAGTCAATGAAAGTTTTCCTTTGCTACTCCCCCACCATTAAGTCTTAATTGTCGTGTGACTTCTGTGGATTTCCCACGCTGGTGGGAGAGTGGTCTGGGGCTCAGACACGGCTGCTCTGGTCTGTACGTCTGTCTCCAAGGCAATGATAGTTTTCAAATCTGTGATGAGAGTGGCAGCAGTGTGATAGCGTAGTAGCACAACAAGTTCTCTCCGTAGACCGAGAGATCACAGTTATCTACAGTAAAGCATATGACTCCATCCCCTACAGTTTGGTAAACCTTAAAAAAGGAGAATAAATGCTGCTGCTGAATTTAAGTGTGTTTATGGACACGTAACCATACCAAAAAAACATCTTACTGCTACCTTACATTGTCCTTGATTAGTTTAATGCTGTCCCAAAATACAAATAGTGCTAAAATTTTCCATTGTGAGAGGAAATAGTTGTTTTGAACCACTAATGGTGCTGGAGTGTAAATATAGCACATAAATTATATATTTTTTTCTAGTGGAGAGATTCTGCACACTAGAGTTCATTTGACTCTGCTTTCAAAGATGGTACAGTGCTAGAGCAAAAGAAATAGTTTGTGACTTGAAATTTATTTTTTGTGGGGATGCAAAGTTAACAACCTGCTCTAGAAGCTGGAGGGGTTGACAGGGCTTCATGCTTGCCTGTGAGTGAAAGCAATGGTATCCTCTCCTAAGCTACACGCCTCTTGTGGGGAAGTTGTAGTTTAGGGTGAGTGAGTAACTTAATATTTGGAAATTTCTTTGTTACAAATTAGTGATTTTTTAACTTCTGGTAGACCTCAGGCAGGTTGAGCAAGAGCTGCTGGTGTGAGAGACTGTAGAATGTAGTCAGTGATTTACTTCCAGAATTAAGTTCACCTACTGAAAGATAACTCCTCACCCAACCCCTTTTCCCAAATTACGCTGTATATGGGTCAAAAATGAGGCACGTCAGCAGGAAATGACGTGATGGACTCCGTGCAGTGATAACTCTGTGGGCAGTCAGCACAGTGCCTGTCACAAAATTCACTCCTTCTGCGAGGAGCCACATGAAAGAGTGTTGTGGTGCTGCTGCTGACAGGAGCATGAACTTGATGGATTCCTGTCTCTCATGTTGCGATATGAAAACCTGATTTGTTGTCAGGAATATGAGCCCCATACAGACACTTAAGTCCCAGTTCTTTGTTCTGACGAGAGTGATGTGACTTCTGTTTTTCTGTTTGCTTGGCAAGGCCTGCTGAGAATGCTTGGAAATGTGTCACCTCTACCTAAGTGAAGTTACTTTTTTCATTGTACAGCCTTTTCAGAAAAGACAGGGATCCCCACAAGGTTGAAGGAAACTGCAAAAATGGATGGACTTGTTTTCTGTGAAAACTGTTACCGTTATGGTACCATAGAAGAATTTGTTCCAGAGGGGAAGTTTTGCAGCCAGAAATGTGCCCAGCAAGTAAAAAACAAGTAAGTGCTATTATAAAGCATAGAAACAAAGAATTTGGCATAAATGCAATGTGATGAAAATGATGGGATAAAACGTTAATGGTGGAGCAAAGGGAGATATTCAGCAGCCATGTTTTGGTGAGTCTCCGTTGGTTTATAATATTCTTTCACTGTTTTTCATGTAAATGCATTAACAGCGTTTGGTTTTGTCCAACACTGATGTAGAAGAGAGTTGTCTTTACTCAGTGTGCTATGTTCTGCTGTCAGATACGAGCAGTGAAAGAGTCTATGGGATACATGAATCAGTGTCAGACTCCCACCCTGTTTTACCATTGTTGGAATTAAGAAAATGAATAATGAGATGGTTGGTGTGGTAGACTAGTGCAAGAGCTATATTGTAGATGACAGTGGGTGAAAACATGAGCATATTGTAGTTTCTCAGTTCATTTTCTGTCAGCTAGTGCAGTTCATCTCATCAGAAAAGGTTCGTGTTAGCATGTCTGTTCTGTGTTGCATATTACTGCTTTATGGCAGTTTTTAGCATCTATGGTTCTGTGCATTTCCTTCATTTTTAGCTAATTGCTTGAAAGTTTTCTAGTCTGATTGCCCATTTAACAATTTGTACAGTCTCGTACCATCTTTCTCCAATTGGATCTGTCAGCCTTAACAATTACTTTTGTTTGCCTTTCTGTAAACTGCTCTGCAGTCCCAAACATTTCACAGTTTAATTCTCTGTGAGACTTGATGGTACATGGGAAAAGACACACTGCTTAAAACATGCAGAACTTGTTCAGCGTAGGCTGACAGCTTTCCTTTTGCAGTGGCCATTATGTGTCTTTCAGATTAATTCTTTCGACAGATGTAATTTTCAGTAGTATTTCTAAGAATATATTTGGTGTAATATCCTGGGACTTACAAAAGATTGACCTTTAGATTTACTAACTTTTTACCTGTTTTATAAATATGAGAAGTGAAATAATATTGGCTTTGTGTCATTGTGTTACTCTTGTAATAGAGAACCAAAGGAGGAAAAACCTAGCGTGGAAACCAATGGGGAAGATGATTCCAAAGGCGTTCGGAAAAGAAAAGCAAAGTTACCTCTCAGAGAAGAGTCCAGGGATAATGGGGAGAAGAAAGAGAATCCCGATGAAATTGTTAGTATGCATCATAACCCCATTTTTGCAAGTATTTCAGTGAGAGTTTTGCCTTATATTGCAATGTCAGTAACTTCATCAGTCTGCAAAGGGAAGTGACAGTGTCCCTCTGTCAGAGCCACAATAAGTAGTTGGTTCACTTACCAATTTACTTATACCTCATCAGTAACTTGTAAGTGCTGACAGTGAACTGATAAGAGCTGGTTTTTGTCTATTTTCCCTCCTTTTTTAAGAACAGAACAAAAAGAATTGAAAGGGACAACCATACTAATCTAGACTTGCCGTGTCTTCAGCGTGGAAAAATTACAGAATCACAGAATCACAGAATGTTAAAGGTTGGAAGGGACCTTAAAGATCATCTAGTCCAACCCCCCTGCCAGAGCAGGATCACCTACAGTGATTGTAACATAATAATTGTCACAGTACGTTCCCATGTTTGCTTTTCTGTAATATTTATTTTCTTTTCAATAGCTGTGACACTGCTGGGAGGAGCACAGTTTTGAGGCAGAAGGGTAGAGCTCTGCAACTGCTGAATTGTCAGAAGGCTGAAGACACTAGGGTTGTCAGAAGGGAATTTGTGTAGCAGTATCTTAGTCAGAAGTCAGGGGAAACCTCTTTTGCCTCCATGCCTCCCAAATGAGTACTTACTCTGTTCATCTGTTCAGGTGCTAACAAAACTGTTAATACACAAACAATGAGATAAGTAAAAAGGATCGGTGCCATTTTATATTTAGTAAAGCAGTTGTACATTTGAAGAAAGTGGAGTAAAGCTGTGAGAGATTTCCTTTAAGTCATTTTGGAAGCATGAACGTACTAAAGGTACTGCTATTTATTTCTGGCTCAGCCAGGCCTGCCAAAGGCTTAGCGATATGTCCCTGGCTTAGACGAGGGTACCTGGCTGAGTGCCGGGTGTTGAGAGTCATTCTGTCTGTCATTTTCACCGTGTTTACTGTGATTTGTCACTGATGGCTTGCTTTGGTTTTATTAGACGTGCAGGATTTTTTGAGATACCAGAGAGCTATGTCAGTAGCAATTTAAATGTAGTCACAGTTAAACCTCAGGTGTCTTCATTTTTACTGGACTAGACTTCTGAACTAATGAGGCTACTGTACTCTTTCTTTTAATTTAGGAGGACAAACCTGAAGGAAGGATCTTGAGAGTCTCACAGAGAGCCAGGAGAAAAAGAAAAGGGGAAATAACCGTTTTGAAACAGAGTAAGTTAGTTTATGAAACAAAAATCTCAGCTGTTAATTCTTTAGGTAATATCCGTCTCTTATCGTGAATTCCTAGCATTGTCTCATTGAATTTGTATACCCTATTGAATCATATTTTTTTTCAGTTGTGTAAAAAGAGAGTGCCAGCATTACTTAAAGCAATTAAGTTTTAAGGATTGGAGAACTGAGAGCACCAAGTGAAAACTGGGAAAAAAAAAAAGATCATTACTTGGAGATTGATTACCTTTTACACAGAGCCAGTTTATCTATCTCTGACAGCATGGAGGAGGATACTGTGGATGTAAATGTAATTGGTGCACATTTTAGGGATTTTTTCATCCCTCTAAAGAGTGCCAGTATTAAAGGGAATCAGGCCCATTGAGTTCCCAGATGTTGAAAGACGTGTATTAAGCAGAAGTGAAAGTTTACTTTTGTTTCCTTGGGGATCAATTTTGTGTCTACAGTATGTGTTGGAAATAGACACATTTATGGAACTGTTTAGGAATAATTACTATAATCAGTCCAAAGGGATATACGCTGCATCAAGCGGCATAATAAAACATATTTTAAATGAGTGCTGTTTTTGCAAGCTATTTGTATGATAAATGCCTTTAGGAAGAACTGGTGCATTAGCTGCTATTATACCTCAGTGGTATACCAAGCATAAACCTATGTCTTGCCCTCCAAAGTGTTTCTTACCGTAGACTGAGAGACATTACCAGAAGTTTCCTGGGCCTTAATCAGAACAGAGCTCCAAGTTCTGCTCTGCACTAGGCAGATGAAACACAGATTGAAGGTGCAATATATAAAAGTTATGGAAGATCCCCCTACCAAAGTAGAATTATGCTTGAAATATAAATATTGTTTCTACAGTTGTTTCCAAAGCTGAGGTGATAAGAAGTGTGTGAGATACAAGAACAAAGTCAGTGCTCTGTGGAAATCACTGCTGTCCACTGACAGAATGAGCTACAGAAATTTGCTCTTTTTGTTTGTTTTTTTTTGTTTGTTTATTGTTTGGGAAAATGTCAATTCAGCGCAAGAGAATTGGTATAAAAGACCAATTTGTATTCAGAACCAAGCATGTAACTGTGCATTATTGTGCTGAGCAACACATCTCTTAAATGGAATAGATAAAACCCGAGTAAATCACAAATAAAATGAATGTGCTTTAATAGCATTGAGCGATTACTGTTATTCTGAAATTTGTTATCTTTTGGTTACATTATTAGCTTTCTTCAGGAGAGTTTGGCGTCGCTTTTGTTACTGGTTCACATTTTAATTATAAAAATGCTTGGCAAGACTGTTACTTAAGGGTCTTATTTCTCTTGTGAGGAGCCCACGGTGAGAATCGGACCAGAATTGTACTCTGTGCTGCGAGGAATTCTCCTGGCAGCGTGAGCTTATGGTCTGAAGAGCTAACCTGCATGTGCAGAGGAGACATTTCAGGTGAAGATCAGGATCAGTAGAGCAGAGTGGAGTTATATCAAAGTAGATACATGCATGGCCAGCCTCACAAGCCATCTGGTTTTGAAGTTCCTGACTTTTGCTGTTAGGGCTTATTTTCAAGGCCTAAAAACTGTTACTGACTGATGTGACTGTAGCCAATATTAAGGAGGGCTGTAGCCAACATTGCAGTTACTATGCGAGTGTTCATGCTATGTGAGCAAACCTGAAACTGGAGGTTACTGTTGTATGCTAATGACGTGATGGGAGAAAAAAGCACTGGTGACAGTTTTGATAGCTTGGAGACTTACTGTTAAATCACTGCCTCTACACCCAGAAACATCAAACTACAAAGTGATGGAGTAGGTTAGAAACATTCTGAATACTGTTAAAGAGTAAAGTGTTTCAACTGCAGTTAAAAAAACATGTAATGAGTGCTACCCAGTTGAAAATGGTTTTCAGGAAAAAAGATTCATGGGGAAAAAAGATTAAAATACTGAGCTACTTTGTGATTTAAACTGACCTTTTTACATATTTGCAATGTGTATATCTTAATGCTTTTTATGAATAAAAAGGGAAAAGGGGCAGGGAGCAAGACTCCATAAGTTCTTCTTACCACCTGAAAGAACTTTGTCCTGTTATGAGTCAAGATTTGAACTGCTGGAAACATTTCTATACAAACCATGTTCCTGGTGCCATTAAACCTACAGAGCTGCTTCTTTTCCTGAAATAAGTAATGAGAACCACCATGAATGTGCTTAATAAAATGTAGATTTGAGGTAGATATATTATAAACTTAAAGTGGGGTTTTTTTTGATGAGAAGTCAACAGTTACAGAATTCTTTTGCTCCTGTGTGCTTCTTTACAGCTGTACCCTCTAAAGGCAGGCAAGCATGGTGTTGGGCATCCTATCTGGAGGAAGAAAAGGCCATTGCAGTACCTACTAAGCTTTTTAAAGAGGTATGGTATTCTGAAGTTAAAATTGTTTTCCTAGGTGGTTGACTGATTTAAAAAAAAAGACTGAAAATTTTACACTTCTAGGGGGAAAACCTACATGATTAAAATAATGCTCTCCATCAGCAATTGTCAAGATAGTCGCAAAGCATGAAATCGGTTATCTTTCTCTGCTGTTTTAAAGAATTTTGTAGTTATAGATGAATGCTGTCAACTGATAGAACAGAAAGCAGATGCTTTTCCCAAATTTGCAAGTTCTAACCTCTCCTTCTAATCTCTGAAGCTGAAAATCTAATACCTACCCACATTTTTTCATGCCGTATCATTTTCTTTAAATATGTTTAGAAAGGTGGTACAACGGTCATCTTTTGGCTCGGTGCTTTGATTATATTACCTATCTTTTTTGCAGCTCCTGCTGACTTTGTATTTTGTTGCTACATCAGATACTGGTTTGACTTGTTGCTATTTTGCCTGTCATCTGATTGGATGTCACATCATCATCTTTTGCTTGTCCTTTGCCTGCTATGGTAGTCTTTGTCATTTGTCATTTCAGTACTTTCTGTAGTGCTGTCTCGCTTGCGTGGAAGGGAGTTCTGTACGCAAATCCACAAAGCTTCCATGCTGTTCTCTTCTCTTGTAAAACCTGGCAAAACGTGAACATGTCTCAGCTGCTGTACTTCTGCTGTGTTCGTCCGGTATTATTTTTTGATAATTTTTGTCTTACTTGTATTGTGTTTCTTGCATCTGTTTCTTTTTGTTTGCTTTGTACTTCAACTATTACATGTTTTGTGCAGGGATTAGCTTTTCAGCTTACATGTGCATGTGATGCTGACCTTTAATTGGTGCATTTAGACATTACTGACATACCAAAGTAAAGAACTAGTATTGCAGTGTACAGATTCCATAGATTTGTAGGTGCAGGAACAAGAACAGCAGTTGCCTCACCATCCTTAGTTATATCCTGCTGTGCTGTATACTGGTTGAAAAATTAACAAGAAAAAATCTGGATTGGTAGTGTCTCTGTCTGACAGGTAGATTAGCAAAGCATTGCTCTGCCTCTGAAGTTCCCATGAAATGCTCTTGAGGCACACAGGCACGTCCCAGCCTTCCTGGGCACTGTGCGTGAAGGTGAAGTCTGGTCTTACATGGTAACATACTCTTTATTTTTCTCCGCAGTGTACCTTTTTCATTCCGTGAGTATTGTTTAGTATTTTCTTTTAAAGTTTTTAGCCTCTAGGGTTTTATTTAGCGTGCAGTATTTAAAGCCTGTAGCGGAGAGAGAATAACACTCAGAAGTGGACAGGTGGTATTTCTCAATTTTACAGATGGACAACAAGCAAGCCCCAGGAAAAGTAAGGTTAAAAAAAACCAACCACCCCAAACTTCGCCACTGAATTTTAATCCTTGATTTCTGTTTGGATTATGAGAATTGCTCTTCTTTTCACCTTCTTTTCCATTTCAGAAGTGATACTCTTCATGGTGTTTTTTGGTACCCTTAGTTATGAATGGTCAGAATAATAAAGAGTCCTTGCTACTTCCTGGCACATAAATCTTAGAATCATTTCTAGGCTGTGGCTGACAAGCTGTTATTGCTCCAGTAAAACAAAACTATGGACCTTTGAATGTTGTTTTTTCCAATTTCCAGCTCCCCTGATACAATGTTTTCAGTATGTCCTTGCACCATACAGAAGTGTTTCTAATCCTCAGTTTGCCACCTTGCTCATTTGCTGACTTCTTTTACCTTAGATTTGACAGTGGAAAGAATGGCAAATAATTGTCTTCAATTTCAGGAAATACCTGTGTGATAACTGCTCAATTTTTAGTGTATTGTTTGTAGAATTTTGTGCCTGTACCATAATGTTTATTGTAATAGTGGAAGAATAAGCAGATCTGTGACTTTTTAATTGCATTGTTTCTTTGTCATTTTAGTTGTGCTTGCTTTTGCAAAATCCTAGTTACATTTTTGGCCGCTGTTCCTCAGTGTATCAGTATTTCTAGCACTTCAGTTTTCCACTGGGATTTGTTATCTGTAAGGTGTTTATGATGTAGATGGCATTAACTGCAAGTCTGTGCACCAAGATGAACTTTAAAAGTTTATTGATTTAAAAAAGAATAAAAGCTCTGCTTTTACATTCCTCTTGAGGAAGTATCTAGAATTACGCATAGCGTAACTTCATTAAACTTTCATTGATAATAGAAATGTTAAATGTGGTGATGTCAAGATGAAATAACTTTTCAAATGCGTGTGATGCAGTCAGATACTCCGGTTGCTTAACAGAGGTCTACAAAATGACCTAAGCTACTTTTAGGTGGCGATGTAGAGTCGTGGTTAGGCATCTGTTAGCTGGCTGCTTTAGGCTGATCTAAACTGGTCGTCTTCTCCATTTCCCTTCCCCTTGACTGTGTATTCCTGTTCTTGTGCCACACACTGTATTTTTTCCTCCTAGGTTTTTTATTCAGTATATAAGTTGCAGCCAAAGCCACCAAAGAGAGAATTCCTTTCCTTCTAAGAAGGCGAGACCTCTCTGAGCACCTCCCTTGGCACCCTTCTCCTTCCTTTGACTGCAGAGCTGCTGCCGGTGGCAAGGGAGCAGCTGTAGCTTTTAGACATAAACAGAGGGAACATATAAGAAGCTTCTCCAATCTGGCTGTGAATTTGTTAACCCGTGGAAAACCCTCTTCAGTTTTAGTCAGTTCTTTTTCTGATATTCCTTCCAATCTTAATATCTGCTGGCTTCCTTCCTTCCTTAGCAGGGAGCAGGGAGCGTGATACAGGGGATGCTGATGCCTTCTGATGGAAAACATCGGTTCTGCTTAGCCTTGTTTTCACTTTCTGTTTTTTGAAAGATGTTCTTCTGGGTTCATTATAATGTTGTATAAGGGTATTCATGTTCCTACGGTGCAGAAATATTTCTGGAAAACTAGCTAGTCTGGACTCAAGATGTAAAGGAGAAAGTTACATCAAAGAGGCCATCTCTATGTACAGTGTTTCATATTTCTGCCTTAAAGAAATGAAAAGGCAAAATAGAACATCATTACTGTGATTATTATAGGAATGATGATCACCAGGAAGATGTCAAAAGTGTCACTGTACAGACTGAAAAAAATGAATAATTACATTGTTAACATGTTTTATTGACAATTAGTGAAAAAAAGTTGAGGGCAAATCATGTCATCATCTTTCTCTTGATTAATTGTTTTGCTGATTCTTCATGACTTTCTTACATACTCTCAAATTTTAACTCTTTTCTAATATCAAGCGGTTTTTCAAATAATCGTCAATTTCTCTTTTCCGCTGTATGTTTTAAAAGTGTGAAACTTGAAGTGATTTATTAGTTCTTTCAGAGAGATAAAGAATAAGTAGTCATTGCTCTTTTCCTTTTAAAGGTACTTTGTCTTTGGTATCCTTTCAGAAGTTTTGAAACTCTTCTTTTCCATTGCAGTATCAGTCTTTTCCTTATAACAAAAACGGATTCAAAGTAGGGATGAAGCTGGAGGGCGTGGATCCGGAGCACCAGTCGATATACTGTGTCCTCACAGTGGCCGAGGTAAGTGGAGTCTGCGAGCAGCCGTCATGTGGAATTACAGGAGGGACTGAACTGAAACAGTGGCAGCTCATTCTTTCCGTAACAAGCAGACAAGAAACTGTGTGTAGGAAGATGGCTTTTAAATTAATAACACTATGTTAAATCTACCTCACAGACATGTAAAGACTATCTAGTGGCACGCAGCAGTGATACTTACATGTATTTAACATGCAGCTAGACAACAGTATTATACTAGTTAGATGATGTGTGATTTTTCTGTTATCCTGTTGTTTAAATCTACATTTAAAAGAGAAAAACAGTAGAAGAACCATAAATGTGACAACTGATATACAGCAATTTTATAGAAGTTTGATGATATTATTTACAGTCTCTCCTTTCACTGATACAAATACCTGACACTTTTTTGTGTTGCAGTTTTGCTACAGTTTTTTCCTGCTAATGGCCTCAGAAATTGTCTATATTGGGAATTTGTACAAGTTAGTATACAATATAAACTCAGGTTGTCTTTTTGCTGCTTTGTGAAATAATTTTTCTGATGAGTAGCTTCTTTACTTTTAATAGTATAAATGAGAACCCATTTCTCCGTTACATTTTGTATGTCTTTCAAATGTAGCTTATGTTAGTTTTTACGGAGGTTTACCGAGGATCCTGTTTTGGTTTTGTTTTGTGAATTAAAAAGAGGAAAAACGAATCGGTAGGTACTCTGCTCTGTATCACTGGTATTCTAGGTGACTGTAGTTTTACAGTTTATGCTTCAATAGCCTAGACTTTTGTGTTCCTGTTTCTGGATCTCTTCATGATCCATAGTCATATCCCTTTTCTGTGGATCTCTCTTCCATTTTCTTGTGTCAGTGACTGAGTATTTCCTACATACCTTGTGCTTGGCACTAAGCGATGGGTCATGTTTTACTGCGGGATGAACTGAATTCCTCAGAATTCTGGGATGGCAAATGGAAAGTTATGTCAGAGTATAAATTAAATGTAACATAGGGTGACCTTGATGTCAAGAGATTTTCACTGATGATAGCAGGAAAGTTATGGCATTTGAGACTCAGGAAGATGTGGAAAACTGTTGTACAGAGAAAGGGATCGTGTCCTGTTTTTCTCTTCCTCTTGGTGATTAACTTATTACTTTATGGAATAATGAAGTTCCTGTGAGATACCTCCACTTGCTTCTCGTCTTTAGTAACAGTTCTCAGTATCTCTCCTGAGACACTGTTGAACAGAGTTGTTATTGGGTACTCTCTTGGGTATTGATTAATTGGGTGTAGTGGTTTGACCCTGGCTGGCCGCCAGGTACCCACACAGCCGCTCTCTCACTCCCCCTTCACAGCTAGACAGGGGGAGAAAATATTTCCAAGGGTTCAGGGTTTGAGGTAAGGACAGGGAGATCACCCTCATTTACCATCCCAGGCAAAACAGACTCAATTTTGGGGAAATTAGGTACATTTATTAAGAGAACTAATCAGAGGGGAGTAGTGAGAAGTGAGAAAAAAGCAAACAGATCTTAAACAGAACACCTTCCCCCCATCCCTCCCTTCTTCCCGGGCTTAACATCAATCCCGGTTTCTCCACCTCCTCTCCCCGAGCGGCGCAGGGGGACAGGGAATGGGGGTTGTGGTCAGTTCATCCGACTTTGGTTCCACCGCTTCTTCACTCCGGGGGAGGACTCTTCACTCTTCCCCAGGGCCACTGTGGGGTCCCTCTCACGGGAGACAAGCTTCACGCTCTCTTCTCCGCGTGAGTCGTCCCACGAAGGGCAATTCATCACAAACTGCCCAACGGGAGACACCTCACGAGGGGCAGCCCACCCCTCGTGAGTCTGAGGCGCAGTCCTTCGGGGGAAACTGCTCCAACGTGAGCCACCCGCAGCGTCCCAAAAGTCCCACCGGCCAACCTGCTCCAGCGTGGGCATTCCTCTCTTCCACGGGCTACAGGCTCCGGCAGCGACTTGCTCTGATGCGGGCTGCCCACGGGCTACAGCCCCCTTCAGGCATCCACCCACACGGTGTGGAGTCCTCGGTGGACATCTACGCGGTGATCCTCACGATGGACTTCTGCACCTCGCCCATGGGCTGCAGGGGGACAACCCGCTTCACCATGGTCTTCACCACGGACCCGGGGGACTCCTTCTGCTCCGGCGCCTGGAGCTCATCCTCCCCCTCCTCCTTCTTCACTGACCTTGGTGTCTGCACAGATTCTCACTCCTCCATCTCTGTGCCAGCTGTTATGGCGCAGTTCTTCTTCCCCATTCTTAAATATGTTTTCACAGAGGCGTTCCTCTGCTATCACCTTACTGATAGGCTCAGCCTTGGCCAGCGGCGGGTCCCTCTTTGGAGCCAAAATCCAGCCAGGCCAAACCAAAACATTGGGATAGCTTGAGAGTATCGTTGTCTGCACTTTGTCATGATTATATCGAAGTGTTCATGCTCTTCTGTAGGGTTTCTATTTTATTCTGATGTTGGCTGAACAGTTTTCAAGTTTTTGAACACTAATGGCAATATCCATCTTTTAGTTAACTCTTTTCACCAGAAGAGGAGGCACTCAGACTGAGAATAGCTTTTCTTTTTTATTCTTTTCTTTTTGTCAAGCACTTCTATTCATTCAGTGTTGGCTTGAGCAGAAGTAAAAGGCTAGCTGAAAACACACAGTTTTTATACATAGTATGGAACAGAAGCTGTTATATTCAGGGGAAACATATTAAAATACAGTGATGTATGCTGTACTTTCTTGCTTTCAGGTTTGTGGCTACAGAATACGACTTCATTTTGACGGATACCCAGATTGTTATGATTTCTGGGTGAATGCTGATTCTTCAGACATTCATCCTGTTGGATGGTGTGAGAAAACAGGTCACAAACTTCATCCACCTAAAGGTATTGTTTAGTTTGAAATGGGTGTGTTTTGCACAGCTCTGAGGTCGAGACTATCTCAGTAATGCTGTAATTATTTTTTTTGGCAAAAACTTTTTTGTTCATTTAGTCAGAGTATTTGAACACAGCAAATTAAACTCTACTTGAAGTCTTGCTAAAATCTTGAGGTTGAAATGCTTACTGTTTTTTTCAGTGGAAATTCAGAGAGGTCAAGAAAACAAAATGAACCATGAGACAAATTCCTAAGATGTTAAGAAAGAGGGTTAAGCAATAAACCTAGACCCCGAGTGAATGCTTATTGCAAGTTAAATGTCAACATACTGGTGGCCTGGAAGGACATTTTCATTGCTAGATATTGATCACCATTATTGTACATGTGTTCACACACAAAGATTTTGCTCTTGCTGCAAAGAGTAAGCTTGAAACAGAGACAAAAGAGGAATGAACAGATAAAGAGGGAGTAAAAAGGGTAAGTGTACAAGCCTGAAAGCATAATTTGTACATAGCTTATGTAAGTGGTACACATGTGTTGAAGTATGTGCAATTTGCTTGCTTAATTATTCTATTTCAGATTGCATAGCTCCATTGTTTTTATAGATGGAGTACACCTGCACAGAACTGTACCATAAAAAAAGGAACAAATGGACTCCCTTTTGGGGTAGGAGGGGAATATGAAGGGACGAAGGGAGCAAGTCCTGAAGGCAGGAGAGGGAGAAATAAATGTGTGATGTTTTGACATAGAGTGTGAGGGCAGGGTAATGTGGTTTCAAAAGGATGCAAAATGAGTCAAGAGGGTGCATTATGGTGAATTAGAAAACTGTAGATGTAACTGCTGACGTGTGGAAGGTGAGAGTAAAGCAACTGCAAGTCTGCAGGCAGAGGGCATTTCTGCAGCTGAGCCCTGGAGGAGTATGAAGGAGCATGTGCTCTTTTCTGAGCACTCAGGCTACAGACAGGAGTGCTCGGCTCTGCGGCCACAGTACGGGAGTTTGCATTGGGCAAAGTTCTGTATGGCTGACAGTGCAGAAATCGCAATTTCTTGAACATGAGCCAGAATTTCCTAGAAGGTTGGCCTCCACTGAAGTAATAAGTTACATGTAGCAAATGAGTAGTCGCCAGTTACAGGGTTACTGATGTCATTACAGAATGCTTAGTAAGTTTTATATCTGTGATGAACATTTGTCACCTTTTCCATCATAAATGCCTCGTTTAGAAAGCTTAAGCTTTTGTTAACAATGTATTGTTGTTGCTGGAAGAAAGTTACTGTCTGAGTCACTGTCATGAAAAGTTTCTTCAGTTTCTCTTCTAGTTGTAAGTTGGTGGTAAGATTGTTCATTTTCTTTTATCATACTGAAGCAGTGGATAAGTCTTTTACTTAAGACAGTCATGAAGCCTATCAGAGGCGTTGAGGGAGACAAGTTAGGAGGTTATATGGTGGTAATTCTGAGGGGTTTTGTTGTGCTTCTGCACAGCTATGTACTCCTACAATCCCCAAGACATATTCTTCATTTTGAATAGCAAGTCTGTTCTCTGATATTTTTATCCAAGACCATCAAAGTGCTCTGCCCTTTGCATGGCTTGGCTCTGTCACTTCACCTCAGCAGTAAATCATTTCATCACTGATGAGGTATGATGTGATTGCTGAAGCCTACTCTGGTTCTCATGGGACTTCTTCCACTGCCCCAGTGCAAGCCTTGCTTGCACGTAGGATGGGAGTGGAACAGAAGAGAACAAGCAGTGTGGTAGAGTCATGCATTGGAAGGAGGGTAAGCAGTTATTCATTCAGTAAAACATATTTTTTTCCTAGTTTTCCAGCAAAAGTGCTTTCGCTGTTTATGTTTTACTGATATTTATGGAGTTCTGTTATTCTGAAGGGGGAAAGAAGATGCTAGTCTCAGATTGTTGGGGCTTTTTGTACGTTTTTGTTGTGTTAGACAGATTGCTTATATTTTGCTGAGGTATGACATTTTAATAATGATTTCTTTTCAGTGCCCATTGCAAATCATATGAACACTGAAGCTGATAACATTAATGATACAAGGCACAGCATCCTGCGTAAAATTACTGACTCCTTGTTTTCTGAGAAGGTTGAAAATGGATAACATCCCAAACAGGCTTAAGTTGATGTTTCCTTGTGAGGGATGGGAGGCAATCTATTGTGATGGGAGAGGACTGCAGGGCTTGTTGTTTCCAAAGTAGAAACAACAGGCTGAAAAGCAGCTGGAGAGCACTTGCCCCGAGCTTGTTGTATCTCGGTCAGATCACCAAAGGGAAGTTAGTGGGTACCTGTGAGTCAGAGAAGTGGTAAGATGAGGTTTTCTTGGGGAGAAACATAGAGGTGACTTGTAGCCTGTGCCTTGCGGAGATATTTGTTCAAAAGCAGGGGCATTATAGTATAAAAGTGGTATCTTACTGAGGGTGATTTTTGTACCTGGTAGAATTACGGATTTTGGTTTCTAGGCTCCCTCTAGATATTCTGCCCCTTGAGGGCCTTCAGTTTCCTTGATGTCCAGGACTGCAAGTTTGGCAATCAGGGATAGAGCAGTGATTTTGTAAGACATGCTCCCCAGCTTGTTTGGAAGGTGAAATTGAAACAGATGAAATCTCGTGAGTTTTTGCCTAGTGCTTTATTAGTATGACTATGATTCCTCTCAGATGAAGATTTGGAACAGTTCAAATGTCAGTTCTAGCTGACTATAAGAAACTAATAATGTGGTGCTCAGGGAAGTAGATTATTTTGCTCAGTTAGTGTAAAGAAAGCTTGACATTTTTATAAGGAAGCTCAGCCAGCCCTAAATGAAGAACATGATTCCTCTTTGTAATACCAGATGCCCAAATAAAAATAGAAGAGCTTCATCAACTTTCTTTTGAACTCTCTAAGCTCCTCTAAAGTGTATTCTGCTAAAATTTCTAATAATCCAAACCAGTAGTCCTTAAGAGACTCCTTGAGTTCATACTCTGCTAGAATTAGTAAGTAGGTTTAAAGTAAATTTTCCTAGTGTAGTTTGTATAAAATTAGAATTAATAGTTAACAGTGCATAATCTTTTTAGTTTTGAAGTTCTGAGTAACAGTTCGGGAGTGGATGGAAAAAATAAATTCATCAGTTCTGAACAAATCACCAGCATGCAACTTGTCTCATACCTGTCATTTCTTGCCTTTCCTTTGTGGCTCTCATTAAGGATATAAGGAAGAAGAGTTCAGCTGGCCCTCATACCTGAAGGCATGCAAGGCTCAAGCTGCTCCTAAATCGCTGTTTGAAAATCAGAATGCAGTAAGTACTCATTTGTTACTAATGGTGTATGCTCATGTGTGTGGTAGAGACTCACAGTATATCTCTGTGATGGCAGACTTGAGACCTGAAATTTAAGGTAAAAATGTTTACAACAAATTCAGTAAGAGTCTCCAGTTCACCTCTGTAGTTCTGATCCATTAATTTTTTGCTAATCTGTTTAAACATCTGATGTGGCACATTCAGAAATGGTACATTAAATGAAATTTAAGACTTGTTACTACTACGGCATCCCTGCCCATGACAGGGAGGTTGGGTTAAATGATCTCTGAGATCCCTTCCAGCCTAGGCCATTCTATGATTCCACTGTGTTTCACACCATAATGTTGTGTAACAAGCATGGTCTTTCAGAGAGATATCTAAGACAGGGTTAAATCCAGCAATTTCAGCAGCATGTTTATGGCTTTTCTATTTCATAAATCACGAGTCTCTGTGTTTGAGTATCTCTCATGTCAACTAATTAGGCTGCTACCACTCTGTTGGGGCAGCTAATTGGGAATCTTAGAAATGACATCAATGTATTGATTGTGGACACCGTGGAGATTTCTGGATTTATAGTATTTATCATCCATTAAATGTCTTTCTCTACGCAGACAGTGATTCCATCGGGATTTCGAGTGGGGATGAAGCTGGAAGCTGTAGACAAGAAGAACCCAACTTTCATTTGTGTTGCTACGGTAACAGACATGGTGGACAATCGTTTTCTGGTTCATTTTGACAACTGGGATGAGAGTTATGACTACTGGTATGATGTTTTTGTTTTGTATCCTAGTGAGATGAATCAGAAATGTGTGCACTATTTTCTGTGATACTTTCCAGACTGTCCATACAGTTACCATACCAACTTTTGTTAGATTTGTAATCATGGCCACCAAAGTATGGCTCAGTGGCAGACTGGAAGAATCAAGTTTCCCATGTCAGGTTGCACATAAAACATTCTGAGATTGTGCTGGATGAGTGTTTGCATGTGCTGCTATGTCTGGAGTTGCGGATTAATTTCTCATTTCAATTACCTAGTATCTCTGTTGTGGATATCTTTAGGGAAGAATATACACCGTGGTAATGTGACTAATTGTACTTGGAATTAAGTTTACATACACTTGTAAATTGAAGGAAATGCTGCATTTTTTTCGTAAGATTCTTGATCCACGGATGTTGTTCAGACTGAACTGTAGCCATGTTCTGTAAAGCATGAAGATAGTGGCAAAATCTGGTTTTAGTCTTTTGTGTCCTACATTCCTCTGAAAGTCAGGATCCTGCTATCCTGACCTGTGTTAGAAATTACTCTTCTGCATGTTGTATGTTGGAGTGCCTTTGTGTATCTATATAGAAAAATCAGTGGATGGAGCAGGGCATACTACCAGCATAGCGATACTGAAGAATATTCAGTCTTTGGCTGTCAGTGTGTGAGTTTATATTTGTACTTGAATCTTCTTTTGGCAGCTCACGTAGAGTGTAATAATATACCTTACATTCTTTGAAGAGTAAGTTACTGCAGAACAGGTAGAGTACTGTAAGCCTTGGGTTCGTCAGTGTCAACTTAATTGTATAGCTGAGCCCATAAAAATAAATGGAAGAGGATCTCTTCATCTGTACATGATGAGTCCTTAGACACTACATCAATAAGAATGATGTGAAACTATCATGCAACTTCAAAACTTCGTGAGTCCTGCAATAGTAATTGTATGGACTAGGTGACAAGTAATCTGTAGGAGAACTAAGTGATTGAAGCAGCAGTGAACACATGTTTCAGTGAGGGCAAGAACTGAATATCAAGATAATAGGCTATATGAGTCAAAGACTAGGAAGATTAGTGGTTATTTCCATGAAGAAGTAACGCAGCACATATATTTCCTCCAAATAGCAGCAGGAAACTGGGAACTGGAATAAGGTATTCTGAATCTCCTGGTGTTTGAATGCTCACTAATAAGTCGCTTCATTAATTAATAATGAAAGCAGCAGTGAGACAAGACTTTTAGGGCAAACACAATGCAATGTAACGTGTGGTTTGTTCAGAGGAAGCATAGGTGTCCTCTAAAACATTGCACTGTGTGTAGCAGACATACACTGAATTTCAGGCTTGTTAATATTCCCGTGACAGCAGGAATTTTGTGCACCAATCTTTTCAGAAGAAGGAAAAGCAGGTTTTAAGTATATAATCAGGCTTTACATCTTTGCAGTCAGAGTATCCTGAAGTGCGTTTTCTGAATTTCATATGTAGAACACATGAAGCAATACATTCTTAAACCATGAGGGAAAATTGAAGTGAAAAATGTATAAGTGTTTGTGAAATCACTGAAGCTATATTTATACTGAAGCCAAGCTGAAACTGTAAAATACCTTTCTGGAAGGAGCAAGAAGATGCTGCTGGAAATACTGTGCATGGAAATGAAATTCTGAGTGGCGTGGCCTACCTCTGAGTTGCTGCAGTTGGGAACAAGAGTGAATAGAGGAGGAAGGAAATAAAATGGGAGATAAGAACAGCAAATGAAAATAGCAGTGGAATGTCCAACCAAAAGAGACCCTGAAAATACATCCTGAATGCATCACTCTTGCATATTTAATTTTAGATACCAGGTTTGCAGGGATCTTAAAATATCATAGGTGACTATGTTTCTCACCTACCAACGGGTGAACAGGTGTCTGTAACTAAAAATGAAAAGTTCTGTTGGTATTACCCACAGCAAAGCCTCACAATGTCTCTGCACCTGCATATAAGTTTAAATCTCGGAATTATAATGGAGATATGATGCATTTGATATATGTAGTTGATAATTTTCAAACAACGACATTTTTTTTTTTCCTGTGTACCTTTTGTGATTTAGTTAATCTGAGTAGATTGAATTTTTTCATTGAGATTAAAAATTCTTTCTTCTTCTTGAGTAACAGTTGACTGATTTTACTGGACTTTAGGCAACAAGATCTATTACCGTTGCTTCAGCTTTTTTTTTAGGCTTCAGGCTTTCAGCTTGAAGATACTCTTGCTGACTTTTTCACTGAGGGTTAGAAAATACATTAATGGTTGAAAGTGAGCACACTGGCTAGAATTAGTCATTTGAGATGCACCTGTCCCAGAGCGGGAAAAGGGTCTTGGAGCAGGAGTTAGCAGGGCTCATTGACAGAATTTTAAACTAGATATAAAGGGGGAAGGGGGTATAACTGGGCCTGAGAGGAATAAGCTCAAGGGAAGCACGTCAGGGCTTGTGGGATGGTGTGCTAGTGAGGACGCTTGCTCTGCCATCCCAGTGGAGGCGAGGGATAGATGTGTAATAGGAAATGAGGAAGCAAGAGTTGTTGCTGATAGTTTAGAAATCATGGAAACACCTGAGAAGGGTCTGGTGGGAAGTCGGGCCCATGCTTACAAAAAGGTATTGGGATCATTAACTCATCTGAAGTGCATCTATAGCAATGCACTCAGTATGAGCAACAAACAATGTGTCATGACTCAAGAGGAAAACTCTGACATAGTGGCTATCACAGAAATGTGGTGGGATGCCTCACACGACTGGAGTGCCACAGTCAGTGGCTACCAGCTCTTCAGGAGGGACAGACAGGGAAGGAAAGTCGATGGGGTGACCCTGTATGTTAGGAACTGTTATGAATGCTTGGAACTTCAGTATAGTGATGATGGGATCGAGAGTGTCTGGATTAGGTTAAGGGGCAAGGCCAATAAGATTGATATTGCTGTGGGAGTCTGCTGTAGATCTCCCAACCAGAGCAGTGAGGTGGCTGAAGCATTCTATAAGCACTTGGGAGAAATCTTGCTGTCACTTGGTGTTGTTCTAGTTGGGGACTTCAACTTCCCAAGTATCTGCTTGAAATATAACACCGCAGAGAGGGAACAATCCAGGAGGTTTCTGGAGTGTGTGGAGGATAACTTCCTCACACAGCTGGTAAGTGAACCAACCAGGGAAAGTGCCCTGCTGGACCTCCTGTTTCTGAACAGAGAAGGTCTTGTGGAGGATGTGGTAGTTGGAGGCTGACTAGAAAACAGTGACAATTAAGTGATTAAGTTCTCTATTCTTATTCTTAGAGATGTTTGGATGGGAGACAGCGAAACTGCCCCTTGGGACTTCCGAAGGGTGGACTTTGACTTGTGTAGGAGGGTACTTGATAGAATCCCTTGAGAGTCAGTTTTGAAGGGTATAGGAGTCCAGGAAGGCTGGACACTTTTTAAGAAGAAAGTCTTAAAGGCACAGGAGCAGGCCATCCTTTATCAGCAGTCCTGGCTGATTGGGGAGGTCCCAGCTGATTGGAAGTCAACCAGTATAACCCCATCTATAAGAAGAGACAGAGGAATGAACTGGGAAATTACAGGCCTGTCAGTTTGCCTTCAGTGCCAGGGAAACTGATGGTGCAGATCATCCTGAGTTCCATGATGCGGCACATGCAGGACAAGCAGGTGACCAGGCCCAGTCAGCATGGGTTTGTGAAGGGCAGGTCCTGTTTAACAAACCTGATCTCCTTCTGTGACAGAGTGACCCACTTATTGGATGAAGGAAAGGCTGCAGATGTTGTCTGCCTTGACTTTAGTGAGGCATTTGACACAGTTGCCCACAGCATTCTCCTAGAGAAACTGACTGCTCTTGGCTTAGATGGGCATATGCTTTGCTGGGTGAAAAACTGGTTGAATGGCTGAGTCTAGAGAGTTGTGGTCAATGGAGTTAAATCCAGTTGGCAGCTGGTCACAAGTGGTGTCCCCCAAGGCTCAGTACTGAGGCCGTTCCTGTTTAACATCTTTATTAATGGTTTGGGCCAAGCGATGGAGTGCACCCTCAGTAAGTCTGCAGACGATGCCAAGGTGAGTGGAAGTGTTGATCTGCTCGAGGATAGGGAGGCTCTACAGAGGGATCTAGACAGGCTGGATCCCTGAGCCAAGGCCAGTCCTGTGAATTTCAATAAGGCCAAATGCCGGGTCCTGCACTTCAGCCACAACAACCCCCAGCAGTGCTACAGGCCTGGGGAGGAGTGGCTGGAGAGCTGCCAGGCAGCGAGGGACCCGGGGGTGCTGATGGACAGCGGCCGAACATGAGCCAGCAGTGTGCCCAGGTGGCCAAGAAGGTCAATGGCATCCTGGCCTGGATCAGGAATGGTGTTGCCAGCAGGAGCAGGGAGGTGATCATGCCCCTCTACTCGGCTTTGCTGAGGCCACACCTTGAGTGCTCTGTGCAGTTTTGGGCCCCTCATGACAAGAGAGACACTGAGGTGCTGAAGAGGGTGCAGAGGCGGGCTACCAAGCTGATAAAGGATTTGCAGCATGTGTCATGTGAAAAAAAGGCTGAGAGATCTGAAGCTGTTTAGCCTGGAGAAGAGAAGACTGAGGGGAGACCTTATCGTTCTCCACAACTACCTGAAAGGAGGTTGTAGCGAGGTGAGGATTGATCTGTTCTCCCCAGTGGCAAGTGATAGGACAAGGGGAAATGGCCTTAAGTTGTGCCAGGGGAGGTTCAGGTTGGATATTAGGAAGAATTTCTTTACTGAAAGGGTTGTCAGGCATTGGAACAAGCTGCCCACGGAGGTGGTTGAGTCACCATCCCTGGAGGTGTTTAAGAGACGGGTGGGTGTTGTGCTGTGGGACATGGTTTAGTGGTGTTGATAGAACTAGGAGAAGATTGGACTTGGTGATCGTGAAGGTCTCGTCCAACCAAAACTATTCTATGATGCTATGATTGCTATGTCTCTTTAATGCATAGTGGTGATACTTTCAGTATATTATAAATCCTATCAGATTGTCCTTTGGCAGTGGCTTTTAGATGGAAGAAGCTAACAAAATGGACAAGACTGCTTCAGGAAGGAGAGTTTTGACCTGTCTGACACAAACCATCAGGTCCTTTCTATCTGTCCTATCTTTTTTGATTAAACAAGTAACACATCTTTGAGAGCCAAAGACATTCCTTCTGAGTGGAATTTCCAAATTTTTTTATAGTTGTCAGAATCTGGAAATAGCATTTGGGAATCTTTGGGTATGTCAGAACTATAAATTAACTACAGGTTCCACTCCATTTTTCAATTCTCTGGTCTCCTGCACACACATTTACACTGCCTCAGCTTCTGATGGTTTTTTTGACCAAACCCAAACACAGCCCGAGCTTGTGCAGGAGGTGAAACTGTTCTAGGTCGTTGCCACTCACCCACGGGAGAGATGGAGTGATGGCCGTGCTGCGGCCGAGACTTGCTGGTTTGGTGGCTTTTGGCTGTCCTCATCCTTGGCTTGGTCTGAACTTCACTTAAAGAGAAGGCACTACACTTACCTTTTGGAATGAGCTTACCAGAAGTGTGAGAAAATATGATGTCCCATGCTTCACTCACTGTTCTGTTCCTGACTGCCTTGCTCAGGAAAAAATGGTATCTAAAGCACCTCATGAAGACAAGTCAGCTTTTGATTTTCTGAACCGTTTTCTGATCTCTGTGAGTTTTGGAACAGGCTGGGGTTTAGTGTGAGA
This sequence comes from Trogon surrucura, assembly GCA_020746105.1. NCBI lineage: Eukaryota > Metazoa > Chordata > Aves > Trogoniformes > Trogonidae > Trogon > Trogon surrucura. The sequence goes on from CM036618.1 coordinate 62,203,637, forward strand.
CTATGTAAGAGAGGCCAGTTCTGCTCTCCACCAGCATCTGCTGCTTTGCTAACAACCAAGTGCTTAAAAGTTGTGCTCTGCTTGTTTCATTTTTGAGGCAATAAACTGCCCCACTCTCTCTTTGAAAGCAGTGGTCTTTTTGAAAGGGTTATATTATGTCAAAAAGAAAATAGTCTTAAAGAACCATGAGTCACAGTGCATGTTTTTGACTGCTTAAATGGATAAAGGACTGTTATCTGACCCTAAAGCTCTACAACATGCAGCTGTCTTACCAGACTTTTAGATAGAAAACATGGTAATGTGGCTTGCTGCACCACCTCTGAACACATACCATAACCTCATGAGCCACGCTTTGGGAAGTCCTGACTAAAATACCAGCTTTACACTTGTCAGTGATGAAGTATTCTTATTTATGCACTAGATGGGGCTGCAGGATGATTTCTATGTATTTTTCTTTCTTTTCTTATGCACAGTTAGATGACTAACATCTCACAATCAAGAAGTTGTTTAAGTAGCATTCTTGATGGCATATTGTTTATGTGTATAATGCATGTGTGTATGAGTGGTTTACATGGTTAACATTTTCTTTACAGATTTTATCTATATATAGTAAAGTGAAAATCAAAATAGCAAAAGGTTTATTTCCTCAAAAGGGAGAGTTAGAAATTATTTCAAACCAGAAAATTAGTTTAACACATACAGCTTATTTTAAAGAAAATACTGATTACTAAATTAAAATTTAATTTCTTCAGGAGAAGACCTATTTGGAAAGATATTTTTCTGAAATAATCAAATATTCATTTTTTTAACAACAAGCGCTATCATCTATCTCTGTTGATCTGAATTTAATGAGCTGTATGTATGAAACACATTTTCGGGAGAAGATGACAGGACAGCTGAAAGTGAACAACAGAAAAATACTACGTCTTCTTCCATGTGTGAGTCTCCTGTGGGGACATGCTCTCCAGCCATCAGTGAAGGATTGTTGAACGTCACGCATGGGCCTTTCACACAGAGTGGTGCACACACCAGGGACGCGTGCTGGTGGCTGCCCTTGGCTTTCCTTGTTGCAGAACTTCTCCCTGGGTTTTTACATCGCATAGCTCTTCCCTGCTTTGACCTTTTTTCTAAGATCCCGTTAAACTGTCCGTAACTCAGCAGAGCTGCTGGTCGGTCTGTCACATCACGTGGCTCTCTTACAGGTTCAGCTGACATGCTCTGTTGCTTTTGGCTCCACTTCAGCTTCTTAGATTAGCTTCAGTTTCCAGTATGGATAATGGATGTCTTTTCCTGTCTGCCTGTTCTCACGCAGCAGAAAGAAAGGATGGCAAGTGGCGTGATTTGTGTGGGCCCTATAATCTTGCTTTATTAGATAAGCGTGCGTGTGTCACCACTCCGCTGCTTGGTGCAAGGTGGCGATGCTCCACTGTGGTCTGGAGGTGGGTAGGTTTGGAGGTGCACAATTCTTCAGCTCTTTCTAGTGATGGCAACCTTTTCTGGTCTAGCAAGCATTCTCACAATGCATGGATCACCGTGTTTTATGAAGCGCGGGAGACGGGTGATCTGCCTTCTGTTTAGGAACAAAGGAGATAAAAAGCTGGGGGATGTGGCAAATGGATTGTGAAAAATCAGAGTAGCCTTTAGCATTCCAGCTGACAAGTCTTGGGCTTAGTTTCATAGACTATTGTTGTTCTTCCAAAATAGATAATAGTCCATGAAATAACAAACATTAAAGCGTAGTAGTTTTACTTTAAATTGTGTGTCACTTTTACTGATCTCTACTTTTTACTGTTAAATGGAGTGTGAGAAGCTAAAAGGCTGTGAGAAATCAGTAGGTGAAGATGAACTGTATGACCTGGTTTTGCTGGAGCAGGGATGTGTTTCTTTCCCGAGGCTGCTGTGGTTACAGAAGTTGTTTACAGGCTCATCTGTAATGACTGGGGTTTTCTTTTAGAGCAAATCAAAATGTTGTGGATATTTTATAGTGCTATTTTGCAGTGCTGTGGTGTGTAGCACTCTTTGCTACATGTTCCGTGTTTGCTCTGATTGCTGTAATGTCAGAGCATCTTCTAGGAGTGCATATTTCATTGCAGCATACCTTAGTCACTCGTTTCTTCTTGAGTCTTCAAGCCAAGAACTGTGTGTGGCGGCATTTACTTGTCAGAATTTTATAAAAATATGTGTTCAAACTATACTTCACAGAGCAAAACAGAAACATTTGAAGATTTGTCCTGATAAGTGGTTTTTATACATCTACCTCATTATTTTAGGTGTAATACTGATAATACCGTAGTAACTCATGAGTGTGGATCTTGGGAGACTTCTGAAAATAACTTGTGGTCTTTTACTCCAAAACATTTCAGGAAGTAAGAGGATATGTCCTTCCAGTGCAGAAGGATACCTCGTCCATGTACAATTCTTCCATGTAAAACTCCAACTTGAGACGGATGGAATAGAGAAATGCTGCCCCTCTTTCTCGTTAGCTTCTCTTCCCAGTTACTGTAAAAAGAAAGGAAGAGGACAGAGGCAGGATAAATTGTTTTGGGGCGAAGCATTTACCAGAGTCGGATGCTGAGTTTTAACAGTGCAAAATTATCACAGAAGTCCTTTTGCTTCCCTTTATTAATGGCAACTTTAGTGATATAGAGAGTACCTAGTGTGATACTATAAATACTAAATACATACAGTATGGCTTTAAATATTGTAGTAGGATAAAAGGTTGGTAGTTTTGAAGTGAGTTGAATCCTTGGCTGTTGTTAGAGCCATTGCAGAGTCTATCAAATGTAGGTTTTATTGGCTAGAAGTTATCTGTTTGGCATCATTATAAAGAAACACTAGCAGAGCTGTTTCTTACATAAAGCTGCGAGATAATTGTAGTAGGTTGGCCAAGATTTTTCATCATTAGCGCTTGACTCTTTTTAGGTACAAGGCTAGAGCAGTGTTTGTTGTGAGACAATGCTAGTGAGACACCCAACTGGAATTTCTGTTTTTGAAGCACACCCATACTGAATTTTAGACAACATAGAAAATTACCTGTCAGATTTAAAAAAAAAGTGTTATGCTGTGTACTATAAATGCAATGTGTTCCTTCATTTTTCTTTTATGTAGCACAGATTCAGAACTGCAGTGTGGTAGTAGCCCAAGGTTCAGTCTTTTCTGTGCTGTGTTTCCTTTTGCAATCCTTCAAACATGTTTGTGTTCAAAATCTGCAGACCTAGCATTTTGATCTGATCCTTAAGATGTTAGGGTGCCTGGTAATGTACTTTCAACTTCTTTTTCTGCCATGCACAGTTCATTGCACCCTCTTAGGTATTACAGATTTTCAATATGTGATAGTTTTTTTTAAAATATAAAATAGTACTGCTAATTAAGGAAACAATAAAAGTGAACTTCCATCATATTAATACTATAACAATCAGGGGGAGCAGACCCACTGTTCATGTATTTTTGCTTTAGTAACTCTTGTGTTGAGGGGAAAGGGAGAGAATAGGTTGCTGTCCAACATTACAGTTGAGACATTGACTTTAGAGAGGGATTAAATAGAAACTGGATCACACTGAGTGTTTCAGTATTTTCTGAAATGATTATTGTATATGAAATACATGTCCTCATGCATGAATGCTCTGTGCTTGTTTTCTTTTCTCATTAAATACTGGAGAAGTATTTGGAAAGCAGCATTCCTTCAACAAAAAGGAGAGATGGTTTTTCTCTCCAGACCACTGCTTGGCTACTTAAGCTTGGTTTCTTGACCACTTCCATGGGAGCAGGGGGTGAATGCCTCAGGTACTTCAGCTTACTCAGGCTGCAGTTTGTGGGTCTCAGTGGCTTCTTGGAGTGGGTGAGGCACTGAGGCACTGGCGTGATGGAAATGTTGATGTGAGTCTCATGAAGAGAGAGGGTGTGTAGCTGCGAGTATTTAATGTCAGCTGCTGAAGCACCTTTGGGGTTAGGAAATAGTAGGGGGGAGAGAGAGTGTGTGCGCTGTAATACTGAGTCTCTTTAGCTTGGAGGAGGCTGAGGGGTGACCTCATAAATGTTTATAAATATGTCAAGGGGGTGTGTCGGGAGGATGGAGCCAGGCTCTTTTCAGTGATGTCCAATGACAGGACAAGAGGCAATGGGTGCAAGCTGGAGCATAGAAGGTTCCACAAAAAAACATGAGGAAAAACTTTTTCAAGGTGAAAGTGACGGAGCAGTGGCACAGGCTGCCCAGGGAGGTTGTGGAGTCTCCTTCTCTGGAGACTTTCAAAACCCGCCTGGACGCGTTCCTGTGTGGCTGCCCTAGGGGATCCTGCTCTGGCAGGGGGGTTCGACTAGATGATCTTTTGATGACCCCTCCAACCCCTGACATTCTGTGATTCTGTGATAATGTAGCTGAACCAGTGAGCACAGTGAGAGCGATCTCTCCTTGCTTCAGACAAATGCCAGTACATGTCAAGCGTGGCTCATGCTGCTGCCTCTGTTAGTCTTCTGTGGTTCTTGTGGCATGCCACAGGCAACGGCACTAGTGCAAAATTTGATGCGTGTGACAGAAAGAATGGGAAGTTGTTAGTCCCTTGAGTAAGAGAGTTTGATCAACTTCTTTAGAGCAATTTACAGTCTTGGATCACTGATTAGTTCTGCATTCTTTCAGGCAGTTGAGGGCCTAAAATGCTGCTTTATTATTTTTTGCTGACAGTTTTTCTTAGCTATACATTGCTTAATGCTGCTGAGTTATAATAACCTGTTTATAGCTCTATTCAAATCATTCTGAATCTGGTTTTGAATTTTTACTTGTTATTGACAGTTCATTGCAGTTTTTCTCATCTGCCTCCAGGTGCAGCTTGAATCATTAATCAAGGACTTTAAGCTTTTGTTTTAAAGTATTGGTCTTGGTGTTGTGAAACCCTGTCTGGTTTTGATGGCATTACTGTGTTCTTGCAACCAGCCAACATGTTTCTACCCATCTCTACATGTGAATTTTTAAAGTCCAGCATTGTAGCTTCTCAATGGAGATCTACCACTGATGTAAAGCACTTGATATTTTTTTTTTATCTTCCAGCACAGTTGTAAATAAAGCCTTATGCTTCCTTAGGTGGTAACAGATCTGTGTTAAATGCATTCATATCTTCAGGTTATGTTTGCAGTTTCGGTATAAGTTGAAGTCGTCAAAGATTATTTGGAATTTGTTAAATCTTTTTTATGGGTCTTGTTTTCTAAGCATAACAGGATGTCCGAAGAACTACATTATCAATCTCCATTTTTCTCCCCCTCCTTCAGGTGTGAAGCAGCTAGCCCACATATTCATCCTGTTGGATGGTGTAAAGAACATAAAAGAACTCTCATCACCCCACCAGGTCTGTATCTTATTACTCATCTGAAATATTTGTTATAGTCAATTAGTAGCAGTAAAACTTGTGATAAGCTTATTGTTACCCCTCCTGATTTTTTTTTTCTGTAATTAAGAATTTGTATTTGGGGAGTTATGATTTTTCTTTTACAGGACATAATATATTGAAAGTAGAAATATAATAGACATTAGGTGTTAAGTATGCACAAGTATGCTATTTAGTTAAGAGACAACTATCCATGGAAGATACCCCTTGGAGTCTGAACAAGGTTGTATTTTTGCCTGGGTGTATTCACTTATTCTAAGACTCACATTCTGAAAGTGCTGATAAAACAAATTACAGGTGTGTAAGGATGTCGTGTAAGAAAAATGTCTTCATGTGAACTAAATATGCAAGATAATGAGTTGATGAGAGGATTGCCTTGTGCCATCAAGGAATCAAACTTAGAAAGGGCTCTTTGGAAGGGAAAAAAGTAGAATAAGATGATACAGAAGAATGAAAGTACATTTGTTAGTATGAAATGTAAGATCTCTTTTTTTCAGAACTGTTGTGTATAGCTGGATGATCTAAATGTCGTGTTGCAGAAATTACTATCTGTGGTCTGAGAATATAGAAAATTTTGACTGGTTCAAACCCACTTTAACAAGAAATTCTAATAGCTGGCAGTCTTGCAAAGTTGTAAGCAATTTGTCTGCCAGGAAGTTAATTACAGCCTGTTATTCAGTGAAATCCCTTTTAAAACAAATCAGAATTGGGTTTGTTCTGTTCTAGATTATAAATCATAATTTTTAAATTTGAAGTCAAACTACTAGTAGAGATTAAAGTTGAAGGACAGGCACTGCCTTTTCTTTTGTGTTTCTTTCAAAAAGTGTTTGTAAACATGATCCTTTCTCAGAAACACAACTTCTTTGTTGATGTCTCTAAATTATTCTTACAGTAAGTGTCTAGTCTATTTTTTAGACATTTAGTTTAAAAAAGTTCACTAAAAGAATAGCAGTAGTCAGGTGTGCTCTGCTGCCGTACAGAGCTATCACTGATTAGATGTTGTTTGCAAGTAAATTAGTGTTTATAAAATACAGGCATAGGCTTAGAATACTTGAATGAATTTCTTGAATTAAGTGGCCAGATTTTTTCCAGTCTACATTATTTATATTCTGATATCCCAAGCAATTGTGATTTTTTTTCTGCTAGCTGCTCATTACTGTGTATGAGGATATAGTTGGGGTTTTTAACCTACATGGTGAATGTGTCAGAGACAACTTAGAATAGCTTTTATTGTACTTATTTTATAAATCTGAAGCAAAAATCAGAACAGTATTATAAAAATGTTAGGCATTCTTTCAATTAAATGTCAGGTTTGGGTTTTGTACTACAATGTTTAATTTTTTCTCATATTTCTTCTGAACAAGATTATCCACATGCTAAGCATTTTTCTTGGGAGAAGTATTTGGAAGAAACCAGTTCATTACCTGCACCTGCAAGGGCTTTTAAAGTGGTGAGAAAATGCTTATATTTTTTCATGCTTTTAAGTACATATAATTAAGTAGTAGAGAAGAAAAGACATATATGGTGTTCCTGTGTTTCCCAATGTATCTAGTTAATTAGCTGGATAATAGGTGGCTTACTTTCATAAAGATTTGTAGTTCACTGTAAGAAATGAGATTATTATTATTATAAATCACTATTACTTTATTATTTTAATCATTATAAATGGGATTAAATGATACAAAATGTAACTAATGAATGTAATTTGTTATGGGCAATTACTGCCTAGTTATTAGAAATAATGAGATAGCTACTGAGTCATCATAACAGATTTTGAACATACGTATTTCTATTCGTACATTTTGAATGGTCAAGTAAATACAGTGACAATGTAAAAATAATTGTAGGGGATCAGTCTGGTTGTCTGTCTAGTCTACTGTCTCGGCCAGTTGCCAAGAGAGAATTTGTATTTAATGTTCTTCAGTTGGCTTTTATTCTTCTGTGAATTTGTGGCAAGGGCACGTGGGCAGCATCGACAGGCAGCTCCCTGGCTTAACTATGGTGTTTGTGGGCAACATCCTTTTCTTTTAGCTTTGTAACTGCTAGTTTATTTAAGTGACATCCAACCTTCTTGAGCTCTTAGGATTTCAGTGAGAAGAGTGGACCGGTCTGTAATGCAGAAAGAATTGCTGTAAGAAGCCAACATCAGCTGGCTGGTAGCCCCCAGCCCCTTGTCTTCATGGCTCACTGAAGCTGGTTTGCCTTGGCTTTTCAGATTTGGGTCACTAATTGTGAATAACGCTTTGCTAAGAGCTGGATTAATGAAAGCAGAAATGTGGTGCTAATAGCAGTTCTTGGCATCAGGAGATCACCAGAGTTGATTACTGGCCCGCAATTTGTCACCCCAAAATGCATCTGGCTTAATAATGTGTCTCAATCTTACGTTCCCAAAAAGAATAGTTGGAGCAAAGATTAGGAAGGTATTTGATTATAACTGAGATAGGGGTATCATCCTTGACTACATCAAGCCAGAAGGAAATGTTTTCTTTTCCTCTCAGAGCTTCCATGTTTTAATTTCTCCTGCTGGTGTTCAGGGAGTAACCACCTTGCAGGGCTTGGCGGTGGGAATGTCCCCCCAGTGGCCCTCAGGGTCCATCTGTCTGTGTCTGCACTGGAAAACCGAAAAGGACGTGCCACGAGCGTGCAGGCATTGAGAGCATTAAACTAGGGGAGCACTGGCAGGTGTGGCTCAACGCTGTTCCAGAAGCCATACGAGCAGGTAGTGGTGTAGGTCCTAAAAGTTAGCACAGACAGGGCCATCTGGCTTTGAGGATGGAGGGGAAGGAGAGCTTGACTGCATAAGGGTCTGCTGTGCTCTGCCTTTCGCTTTCACAGCCAGAGAAAATCCCCTCCCTGTAATGGTAACAATATAAGTGCTGATTGTGATAAACTATAAGAAAGCAGATTTAGCAGAGGTAAAATGCCAATTGTGTTGGAGTTTGGGTGAAGTGCTCCTGAGATCTTGTGTTGTAATGTGGGAGAAATAGAGTTCTTAACTGCAGCTGAGGAAAAAGCACCCTTGGTCTGGAGAATCTTAGGGTGACAGATAACTTATTCGGAATCCGTAATAAAAACCATAACATGTCTTGTGCATATGCTCTTTTAAAATTGAAGTAATTTCTGCGTTAGATTTCACAGCTGTAGATGGCAAAATTAAAGTCTAATATTCTTAACAAAGACACATTTTTTGCCAACATAGTGTTACAGAACAGGTATTTGGTCCTGACGGAGTATTCACTGTTATACCTTGGGTTGGATATACCTTATGTTGTCACTAAGAGACTGCAAAAGAGTGTTTGATCCACAAAGCAAAAACACTTGCTAAAACTCACAAATATGTTTCCTGTAGACAGGGTTCTGGTATGTAATAGTTCATTTGAAACTGCATTGAAACTGTTGGCCAAAATCTCTGGTAAAACCTTCCGATAGAATTTAGGGAAAAAAAACTCAACTGATTTAAAATAAAGATCCCTGCTTACTTGCTTGGAAGGCTTGAACCTGACATCTCAAACTAGTTACTTCATTTCTCTAGTGTAATAACGGGTTTGAATGATCTTGTTATTCTTGGATTTCTTGGATGGGGAGGGCAGATTTGGGAAAATGAAGGCAGAAAGTTTGGTCCCAATTTTATATATTTTGCAATTGTGTGAGATTTTTGAGGTTTTCGTCTGTTTCACATAATATTGTTGTTCTCTTCTAGAAACCTTCTCATGGCTTTCAGAAAAACATGAAGCTTGAAGTGGTTGACAAGAGAAATCCAGTATTTATCAGGGTAGCAACTATTGTAGATACTGATGACTATAGAATAAAAGTAAGATTCTCTGTCCTACTGTACTGTCCTGCTTGAATGACTAATGAGAACTTTGTAAAACCAAAATACAGTAATTGTAAAATTAAGCACAGGGAGAAATGAGTCACATTACTGTGTCCTGCTAAGCTTTTCACTAATTAATATGCATATAATTCCTTTGGAAGGCGTTGTTCTGTTATCCTGTTAGTTACATTTGCTGACGTATGTCAGAATGGAGTTGACTATGTTCAAAGGTTGCTTTGGGAATAGTTGATATAAACCAGTTGCCTCTTTTGTCAAGAAATGTAGTGATTTAATATCAAGTGTTGAAGGGCTGCTGTCATATTTGTGTTAAGGCCCATAAAGTATTTAGTCTGGGTTAATTGAATGTTTCTCAATAAAGTTCCAGGGAGAGGAGAGAAATGTAAGCAGATATAAAAAAGAACTCTGATGTCTCATGTCTTGTCAGTGACTTCTGCAGTTCTGAAGTTTATATTTGTTATGGACTTTGGATTAATCTCAAATAATATATTTTTAAGAAATTGCAATTTTCCAGTTGTTGCATATTTGAATTATTTTTCTTTTGCTGTACAAAACTAATTTATTCTCTGAAGCCCTTAACTGTTAGCAGGACTAGCCTATCCAGTTAGATACCCAGTTACATCTGGACCGTATCCAGATATCCAGTTAGATGGATATGAAAGGTCTTTGTGTGTTGAGTTTGTACAGGTTGATTAGGCATACATGGGTTTGGAAGCAGAAGTGCAGCTGACATTTCATTTTGAATCTGAATTAACTGGTGCTAGGGAGTCCTGAGAACTAATATCTTCACACATACACATCTTCTATCTAAACTGTAAATCGGAAAAGAAACCAAACAAAAACCCCTATCTCCGGCCTAATGTACTAAAATGACAGGATTTGTAGTTTCCAGGGTAGTAATTTGACTTTGTAGCTTACGTTGAAAGGGCTCTGTATGTATCTGTGTGTGCATGTATCCATGTGTGCACATGCTGTTTACTAGTAGAGAGGTCAAGTAAGATTTGAAGATATTTAACTTTCACCTGAAAACTAATGACATGTGTAGCTCATGCTGGTGGTTTTCTGGGAAGTCACATGCTTCATTTTCAGTTTCAACTCTTGTATAGTCCAGTTTTAATAAAATTGTTACTTGTATGTGGGGGAGGGGGTTATTTGTTTTTTTATGAGTAAATGCCATTTTTGTAGGCCTTTGTTTACTACTCTGCTATTATTAAATCCTGTTGGAACAGGATATTAAAAAAGAGAGTAATTCAGGCTTAGCTTAGTGTTAATGTGACACCTAAACTTGCCTGCTTTATTCTTGGGTTTTGAGCCTGGTGTTGCAAGACATAGTAAACAACCAAATGACACCTCTCTCTTTACTTCAGTGAGAGTATGTCTGTGTCCAGAATCTAACGTATGTGTATTTTCTGTGTAACATTGGTAATTCTCTTAAAATCGCTTCTCTAATGGACATGTAGTTTTTAGAGATTACGTAGGAAAACTGATTTTATAGACAATTTTTCTGTTCTAACATGCATTGTTCTCCTTTTTGATTTTAGGTCCATTTTGATGGCTGGGATAGTATTTATGATTACTGGACTGATGTAGATAGCCCTGATATCCATCCTGCAGGCTGGTGTACGAAAACCGGACACCCTCTTCAGCCCCCACTTAGTAAGAGAAATTGCATTATAATGTAACGATGTTAAAAGCACGTGTACCATGCTGTCGTCTTCCCTGCCAGTGCCATCAAGGAAGAGTAGCAACTAGGATATGCAAAAAAATGTAAATGTGACATTTAGTGCAAAATCAACAGACAGTAGTTAATCACTTTTTAGTAGGTAGCTTTATTGACACTTACTGTAATGGAAATACGGTGTTTCTCTGTATGCACAAGAATCACAAGTGCTGAATGTAACTCACAGCTGTAACTGAGACCAAAAAGAGCTGTGCTTGGAAAATAAGAAGTGCTGAGCCATGCCAAGTACTCTGAAAAAATTAAATGTGAAATAACTGGGGTAAGGCACACACAGATTGTGTGAACATGTTACCTGAAAGTCTCTGTGCCTCAGTTCAGCATTTCTAAAATGTCAAGAAGAAAAGTTTCCGATCAAGAGCATGATCAGAGTATATTCATTAGTTTTCTGAGCACTCCGTAGGTACAGTGATAGCTGCCTGTTAGGAAGTTAATCATTCTGCTTTCAAAGCAAAATCTTGAAGAGAGTGCCCGAAGTGCCAAAGCACAAAGTGAGTAATGAGCAGAAGATAGGGTGCTGCGTATCTGCTTCTTCATCTGTGATGTGCAGCCTTGTACGAATGAAGGAACAGTCCACTGGGAAGGAGCAGTCTGTGGGCACATGAATAAAAATTGTATGAAATGGCAAAAGAGCTGAACTAGCTTGTGACATTTGTGTTACCTGAGATTGGAAAAAACCCAACAAAAATGAAAAAACATAGCCTCGGTGGGAGCATAAAATGCCTAAGTTGATTTTGTTGCAGACATTAAAAGAAACAAAATACAGATGCCAGTCACACGCAACACATCATCTCTTCTAGGTGCTGGTGTAGGAGGAACTGTTCATCTCTTTTAGCATGTGACTGGTGGAAATGGCTTTTTGGTAGGAGTTCAGCTACAGAACCAAAGATGGACAGTGTAACAGGAGAGAAAGTAACCATCTGATAAACAAAAAAAGAATAATTAACTGCACAAATACTATTAAAATAGGATGATTACTGAGCGATATATTCTTCCAACAATATGAGTTTGTGTTATTACCGTAGAATATGGTATAGAATATGGTATAGAGTATAGAATATCATAAAAATATTGTTTTCAAGTAAGTTAAAGTGCACTTCAAGTTCTGTGAAAGGGTTTCAGAAGGAGGAAGGAAAATATTTTGCAAGACACACTATTTTTTCCTCAGTCAGTAAGATAGTCCTTTTAAGGATGTGGTCCAGATCCCTGTCTTTGACACCAGAACCTTGGTTTCAAAGCTGCATGATGTTAGCAATAGTAGTATAGAGCCATCATTGTAATGGTCTTATGCTCCCAGTATTTATGTATTCATAGTATTTTCTCTTAAGATGTAATAAAGTTGACATAATGGATTATGACCGTTTTGATAGCAGTTAAGGAATTATGAGCCATGGATTGGTGTTGATTTTAATATCGTTTCACAGTGACACAAGCAGCAGCTTCTTGCATAAATATGGATAGCCAGTTGCAACTTTTTTAAATTACATCTTCAGAGAGTTTTAATTTTTTGAGTGAAGAAAGAACATCGTAGGGAGCTAGTTTTCGCAAAACCAAAGTGAGACAAGAGTTCCCTTTATGAAAGTGTCCCTGGTAAGTTAATTAATTCTTCCTCTGAGTCCACTAACTTGGTACATTACAGGCATCAATTCTGTATAAAGGTAGAAAAGATAGAATTCCCTTTTCTCACATCTGTGACACCATTTTAAAGCCTGTAGAAGCCTTCAGACTTAAGTATAGTCATAGTGTTGTAATGTTAATGTAATTGGAACATTTATTAAAAATGCCATACTAATTATACATAATATTTCTGTGTCTTTCATTATCTATCTGCCAACAAGAATCTTATCTTTCCTCTGGGAAAATTTATTTAAATAGACCTTTTTATGTCAGGATTGTTATCTGTAGGGGGAGATACAAGTTCACATGCTTTTCAGGTAAAACCAGTACTAGAGACAGTTCATGTTTGGAGAAGTGCAGCAGGTTTTCTCAGTGTCATGTGCTGGAGTAAGTCTGCCTCTCACTTACTGTGAAACTATGCGTTATATCCTGTGTTTGAGTGTCAAAGCTAGTTTTGACAGCTGCATGCTTTAATGTGTCTGCGGGCGTCATTGTTACAGGTTGATGATAATCAGATAGACTCACCAATTCAGATAAGTAAAAGTGGCAAAAATCTCCTGATGGCTTGTTCTTTTCAGTAGCGTTCTCAGCCTTTCTTTTCTCACCATGTTCACTGGAAAACTACAGCTAAAACTGGAGTTCAGTACCCACCACAAGCAGATCCCAGTCTTCAGGAACAGTAGCGTAACTTACTTTGTGCTCTGGCAAAAAAAGCCAGGTTCCAACTACGTGTAGTCAATAGGAGAGAAATTTGAAGTCACGGAGCTTCTCCAAGATTTGTGTTCTTTATATAGATGTAGGTCTCCTGTAGAGATTTACTTACACAGAATAATTTCTTCAGTGGATTAGGTTGTTTGAATGTCCATTATGCTTTTGCATAATGCATTCTTAAAATACTTTAAAATTAGGTTTTGTTTACTTACTTCTTCATGTTTGCTATGTTACTCTGGTATTCCTGCATGTTTGTATAACTTTTAAAGGTTGGATTTTTTTTTTTTAATCTCACACGTAATTCCCCCTGACATGCAGGTCCCTTGGAATTGGTGGAAGCTTTAGAGCATGGAGGGTGTCCCACAGCAGGATGTAAAGGAGTTGGGCACATTAAAAGAGCAAGACATATCGGCCATCATAGGTATGTGCTATGAAATTCTAATATTATTCTTTCAAATGAGTGATGTGTGCATACACGGTTTTTTAATTGTTGTTCACAATCCAAGCTGGCAAAAAGTAAGAAATCTTGTAAACCTAAATATGCAATGATTTCAGTTGCCATGGTGAGCATGCTGAAATAAACATTAGGAATCTGTAACTTCATTTCACCAGGGTGTGCCGAGATAAGAGTTGTCGAACATCATTTTTTGGTCACAATTGATAGATTCAGTTACTCCGTATTTTGTTCCTATGAGGATTCCTCGGCTTGCTGTTCAGATTGCAAAATGTTACGGATAGATATGTATAAAACAATAACTCTTGAACCTTTTGAAATAGAGGCCACTGATTTTATTACAGCTTGGATGTTTTTGTTCTGCTTGGTTGGTAGCGGTAAAGATTTACTTGTTGGCTTGGAAAAATGCTAAAAAGGAATTTTGTTTTGACGTAATTCCCAAATGACAGCCTGAACAACTTGCTGTTTGTACCTAGCGTTTCTAAAGATGCTTTTGTTGAACACTTTCTGAAATACAGTACAGAAACAAGAACATCCCAAGCTGTCCTAGGGGACAGGTGACACAGGGAGAGCAAGAGCATGGGAGAATGGAAGGAGGCACAGAGAGGCAATGACAAAGTAATTGTGAAACATGTACAATTTTATTATTTTTAAAGTATTTACAGTATGAGGTGGATCCTGAACATTTCAGTGAAGGATATACAGTTAATGTTATATATTGTTATAATGTTATATAACCTCATGAATTTCAGTAAGGACAAGTGTCCTGCATCTGGGGAGGAATAACCAGGCACCAGTACAGATTAGGGCACGTCCTGCTGGAAAGCAGCTCTGTGGAGAAAGACCTAGTGGACAGTAAATTGTCCATGGGACAGCAGTGTGCCCTTGTGGCCAAGAAGGCCATTGGGATCCTGGGGTGCATTAAGAAAAGTGTGTCCAGCAGGTCTAGGGAGGTTCTCCTCCCCCTCTACTCTGCCCTGGTGAGACCACACCTGGAATACTGTGTCCAGTTTTGGGCTCCCGAGTTCAGGAGAGACAGGGACCTACTGGAGAGAGTCCAACGGAGAGCTACGAGGATGATCAAGGGACTTGAACATCTCTCCTGTGAAGAGAGACTGAGAGAACTGGGACTGTTTAGCCGTGAAAGGAGACGGCTGAGAGGGGACCTTATGAACGGATATAAATACCTGAAGGGTGGGTGTCAAGAGGAATGGGACAATCTCTTCTCAGTGGTGCCCAGCAATAGAACAAGAAATAATGGGTTTAAGTTAAAACATAGGAAGTTCCACCTCAATATGAGGAAAAATTTCATTCCTGTGAGGGTGAAGGAGCCCTGGCACAGGCTGCCCAGAGAGGTTGTGGAGTCTCCTCTGGAGACTTTCAGAACCCGCCTGGACGCGTTCCTGTGTGACCTGCCCTAGGGGATCCTGCTCTGGCAGGGGCGGTTGGGCTAGATGATCTCTAGAGGTCCCTTCCAACCCCGAACATTCTATGATTCTATATTAATTTGAGTATTAAGTATCATAGATATCATCCTATTACCTTTTTGCAAATTAGAGCTTCCAGAATTTTTCTTGGAGTTTTTCCATTGCACAGTCATACAATGCTCGAATGTCCTATCAATTTGTGCTTTCTGTTCTCATATTGTTAGAGGATTGCTTTTTGGTTATTAGTCTATTCATTTTTTGTAAGTGTATTATAAAACTACCATGATCCATGAGTTAGCTCTGCAGTCTTCTTATGGTTTTGGTGAGAGAATTACATCCCGTTGACTAGAATCATGCTGCGAGGTTTTGATGGTGTATCAGCACTGGCTGAAGTCCTGACTCATCCCTAGCAAAGACACCTGCCAGCAAAACTCAGTGTGTTGTTATGCATTGTGTGCAAAATGCAACTTCTGCTGAAAGAAAGGCTATCCTACCTACAGCAGAGGCTGTAAACAAATGTGTCAGAAAAAAATTAAATTTATGGGCTCTTTCCACAAACATTAGCACTGAAAGGTCTAATGCTACACAGGGAAGAGATGAGTAAGAACTCTGTGTGTAGTTAGTTCATGGAGCCTTTGCTTTTATTACAGGATTTTCAGTGGTATTGAGGTATGTCATAACTACTCATTCTGAATATTAAGACAAGAAATAAACTCATGACAATCTATTGTGGTTTATTTTTACTGTGGTCTTAGCAATCCTACTATTTGCGCATTAACTCATAGTTCTAGGGGATAAAAATAAAACAGAGGAGATTTTGTTCATAATAAGAGGTATTTCCTGTTTCCTAACAAATAAATTGACACTATTAAATATCTTACTTGCTGACTATTGGTTTCCCTCTGTGCTGTAGTTGTTTTTTCTTGAGCATTTCTGAGTAAAATAATGAGATTTATTATTTATCTGGAGTCAACAGACTTGTGGGTCCAGGTCAACCCAAAAATTCTAACGTACCATCACTTTTTTCCTGAATTAATGAAGACATTTTGAAATTGGTATCATTATCCATGTCAGGTAGCAGTCCCTTAGCTCTTTTATCTTGGCAACCTTGAAATGTATTTAGCCATACTTATCTTTTTTTTTTTTCATGATGAGGTACAACGTCTATCTACAGAATAAATGCCTGTGTGCAGAAAAGACGATAATTTAAAATGCTAAGTAGTTCTGAAATCATTTTGAGAGCTTTTTCCTTAGGAGCCAGATGAAAGCCTCGGTAATTAATTATGTGGTGGGGTTAAAGCATTTACTTTTTGGAAAAGTTGATGTTAATAAGGGCTTGGTATCTTGCAGCAGTTGATGTAGAGTTTTCTGCTGCTCAGCTGAGACTGAGACTAATGTGCAGGTTATTAGCGTTTTGCAGATTGTCTGCATGTTTGTAATTATGAATTGTATGCTCTCTGGTGTTTAATGCATGCAATAATTTTTAAGTCGGAACAGTAATTTTTAAGTTGAAGCAAAACAATCAGTTGTAAACAGGTCATTAGTGTTCTCGGTCAACTCTTTTTTTTTTTACTAGAAACTTTAGGTGCGTTACGTGTAAGTTCAAGTGAACCGATGGAGGCTGTGTTGTAAGAGAAACGCAGCACAGGGACGTGGCAAACCTCAGCTCAGTGGGATGTCGTGTCTCTTCATTCAGTGGCTGCTGAAGTAATTCTTGCCAGATCTTGACACTATTCTCAAATTTCATGTTACCTTTTATGTAAGGTCAAATGCTAAGGACAAAGCTATTCTTGAGTCTAGACTGTTGAAGCAGCTGTCTCTGAAAAAAAGAATGCTTTGATGATAAACACACATTTTCAGTTGTGAAAGAGAACATTTGTATCACCTGTTTCCAGACCAGTTAAAAATGTTTTCATAAAGGTAACTGAAGTAAAGACATCACTTGACAAAACTCCAGCAGAAGAAAAGAATGCATCTCCTGGATGTTGTTAGGACCTTTTTGCTGGAGATTTCTTACTAGTCACACATCACTACCAGCAGATGTGGTCCTCTGGACATCAGCTGCTCTAGAAAAGTCTAATCCATCAGTAAGTCAAATCTATTTGTTTAACCCATCAAAGAAGATAGTTTAAGCAAGTCTGGGTGAATTTTTCTGGAGCTGGCATACAATCTCATCCCCTGACAGTGCTTGGCAATAACCTGCACCTGAAAGGCAGTGAGGAGCTGGGCTTCGTAACATTTCCAAGCAGCACAGCTAACCAGGAGGTTTAGCTGTGGCTTCACACAGGTTTACAAAACATTCCAAGCAATCATAAAGGCTAATCTATATCTAAAAATACTTTAATATTAACTTTCTTTTACCAAACAGAGTACTACCTTACTCTTCTTCAGGTTAGGAAAGAATCCTGCCTTATGTTCTCTTCTGATGTTAGGTGTAGCTAAGGCTGAGTAAAGCAGTTGTGCTCTGTGCTCCAGAAACTTTGCATAGTACTAGAAGGTCAGAGCATCTCCATATGTCTAGAGAACACTAAAGTCCGTGCCCACTCATCTGAGATTATCTTACTACCCTTGAACTTTAGAGGAGAGAGATATGCGTGTAAACTTTCCTAGAGATAGATCGTGAGAGTGATGGTAGAGCCCTTGCAGAGTAACCGCAACTGGGATGTACTGTCTTGGTAATTTTGTTCCATCAGACAGTTCTGGAAAGGGATGGTTATGTAAAGCCTCTGTTAACTTGAAAATCCCAGGCCTGTGATCCCGGATATTCTTCAGAATGGTATACAGGAAGTAACAATTGATGCGTTGGATTTTTTCCTTTATTGACCTTTCCAGATTTGATAAAAACAAAAGCTTATTTTAACGCTCAGTTTTTACCCAACCTGTGCAGGACTCTGGGAAGAGTGGCTCCTTTTCCTCAGAAAAATGCATTATGGACACGTGTATTGCCAGCCACTGTGCTGCCATTTCAGTAGGAGGCAAAGCCTACTTCAGATAGCTCCTGGTGATTCGTCAGCAGCCAGAGATGGCCAATTACTCTTCTGTGCGGGAAGGGTCGGCTGGTATTAATGTGAATATTTGTTTACCGAAATGTGGGTTGAGCCTGCTGAAGCAGCTCAGATGATAATCGAGTATCTTCATATTGGATTGGTTTCAAAGCTGTGAAGCGGTGCTGGAGGATGTTACAGCCCCGTCAGATGTATATGGTAGAGGTTTCAAATTGGGTACCTGCTGCTGCTTCCGCTTCTTGCCATGCTCCTTGTGCCTCTGACAGACCTGGGTACTCCCAAGTCGAGGACATCTGACCGTTCTGGAAATTGGCTTCTGAACATCTGCTGTTTTCAAAATAGTGTGCTAAGGCAAACTGCAAGTTGGAGCAGAAATCCAGGTGTAAATTGACAAAATAATTAAAAACCCTAATTTAATATTAAGTAACCTAAGTATCAAGACTTCTGAGACCCTTGTGATGAGTTGTCTTTAAAACTTAGTCCTGTATAAATCAATTACTTCTATTATGTAGCAATAACAAGATTAATTTTTTATTCTTTGTAGTAGACAAGTTAAACTGAACTGAAGGTTGGAGGCATTGAGATGCGGGAGGATTTACTGATTGATCTGAAGCTATATAACTCATACACAGGTTGATTCATGCTGTGTTTTTTTGAAACAAAGCTACCAGTGGAAACCTTGAGGATTCTTTTTGTTGCCCCAAATAATAGTAACATCAAAGAACTATCACGATTTTTTTAAAAGTGATGGAGCAACTTGAATGATTAATTACAAAGAAAAACTCATCTGAATCTAGTATTCTAAAGCATCATTAACATTATAACTATCATTGACTGAAATTGCCATTCAGCTTCTGTTTTCCCAGAAAATACTAAAGGAAAAGGCAGCCTATAAACAGGCAAGTTCTAATGAAGCACTGAGTTTGGAGGCTTTAGTGGTGCTGTTAAACATAAGACCTGCTGGAGTTTAAATTGTATCGTCAAATTTCATTGCAGTTTAAGGCTTGTTTAATAATACACAGCTGAAGTTAAATACAGTATTGGTAGCGTTTAGACAACCCTCTAACCGCTTAAAACACTCAGCCTCAAAACACCCCCTGTGAGTTTAAGAAGCCAAAAGAAGATTGCGTGTTTTGCCTTATAGCAATGACAGATCTAAGATTAACCAAAATATTCCTGAGTTTCTGATAACTATATTTCATCATAGTGGTATGAGTTTGTCACAGCAAGAGCTTAAATCCCACTAGCATTGACTCCTTTAAAGCTTTTTCTGAATAGAAGCCTGTGTAGTTCATTTGAAAGGGAAAAAGGATATTATTGTGATAGATGCAGCAGTATAAAAAATGTAAGAATATAAAATAACTTCCCCTCTTTTCTGGTATTCCTCTTTTCTTCCCCATCTTTCAGTGCATGTTTGGTTTTTTTTTCTTTTAAGATGTCTGGCAGAGGCTAGTCCTAAGACAGACAAAACCAGTAGGTTGAAAATTAAATGTGAGTGTAGGTATATAAATAAATTAAAATGAAATGCCTAATTCTGCCTAAGAGAAATTAGAAATGGAAGTTAAATGTCTCGAATTTTTCTTTGTATATTCCGTTCCACATACTCAAAATATTTTCGTTAATAAAAAAATACTCTATTTCAAATGTAATGCTGTAGAGTGCAGCTGTGCATTTGGCTATATCTTACTCTGCTGTGTGAACTTTTGGTATGAAGGTTCTCACAACAAAAAACTTCAGTGCCTGCATCTCAGAGGAGGTTCTGGGACTACCATGCACTTCCTCAGAAGAAGGGAAAGACAACTGTCCAGTGTAGAACCTCTGGGAATGGATGGCTGTTATGTCCCTTGAAGACACTTGTAGAGGCTGCTGCCGAACACCATCTGCTTGGAATGGCCTTAAACGGCAATCTCATCGTGATTAGAAAAGCAGAAATCATTTTCTGCTGGCATGTTTTTCCTCCATAATTCAAGTTCAGCACAGCTATACAAGGATTTAAAAACAAAAAAAAAGTTGATAAGGTCTTGTTTTCAAATGTACCAACTGACAAAACCAGCCGTGCTGTTGGACGACTGTGTTGATGACCCCACCAAGGACTGACTGACTTGACCTGTGTAGACTTTAGGAATTTTTTCTTCTTTATGCTGGTGCTGAGAGAAATGTAAACTTCCACCAGCTTTTTGTGATGTTGCTAAGAGCAAAATTAGGTTACTAATATTGATCCAGTCTCATGGTAGGGGTTGATTCATAGACACTGAATCCAAATCTAATTCATCAGTAAAAGAAAAGGAGAGTTTGAATAAAAGGCCTTTTTTTTTATCCTGTACTTTGTCAAACAAACCTAATAATGAAATCTGTTGGTTGTTTTTGTAATTTGGAGGTGCCAGGGCATGTGACTGACAAGGTAGACTTGCTTATATTAGACAGTTCTGTTTGGGAATCATGCATGTCACAATCAGTGAAACAAATGCAACATTGCAGTAGTTTATGGAAAGGCAGTAGTTATATTCCTGAGAAAATAAATGAAATCCCAGGAAATCGGTTTTTTTACATTTTACCATTGTAGGGGTCCTGATAATAATACAGGTGAGTAGGAAAGCATGATTTTAGATTATAGTTAGTGTCATGGCTCATGAGCCACAAATAGAGCATTATGTTTCCTGCAGTCTCTCCTGTATCCTAGAGATTGGAAAACTGAGCATTTTGTTACTCACTGTTTTGGCACATATATACCTTTCAGAATATGGGATATTATCTTTGAAGTGTGAGCATACAGCTTGACTAACCACCTGAACATTGCATCGCAATCTTCTAAAGACAAGTTCCTAGTTCAACCCAGTGCATTTTGGTGTTTCTGTTCTTTCCTTTCCTACCTCTTCTGGGAGGTGCGACTTCCACATTTGTTAGAGGAATATTTACAAGTCATTTTCAAAGCGCGGCGTCAAATTCCCTCTTTCTCTAGTTGGAGCATAGTGAAATAGGGAGTGCTGAATGATAAGAAAGACTGAAAATACCACAGTCTGTAGATGGAATATCACAAAACAGCGTTTGCAAAGATAAGGCAGGCACTGCAGTAAGAGGCATTCCTTATACTCTGCCCTTGCAATGCAGCTCCTTGGTGGACATCACATAATAGGAATACCCTCCTTTGCAGGTAAAATAACCATGGGAAATGATTTTGTGTGAAGAGAGGTGGGTATCGTGAAAGGCATTGTGTATGTTCTATGTAAAATACCATTAAAGGTGTGAGAGAGCAGGCTAAACGTTCATGAAGTTATTTTGCAGAATATATGCTGTAATATAAATTATTAGAGTTTGTTTTACATAAGTTGCTGTCAGAAGGAAATGCGAAAAACATTCAGGTTGAGGCTTTTTATGAGCAGATTTATTAATGTTTTAAAGTGTGACTGCTTACTGCGTTTTTTCCCCTTAATCTTTATATTAATTGATTGCATATGCTTCTAGAAAACTGGTCTCTGATGTCACTTCATTTGAACTGAGCGAAGTCAGTCAAGTGTCTGAGAGTGAGGAAGCATTTCTCTTCTTCAACTTGCAGTGCAGTCAGCTGCCCGTATTCAGAGATGAACTTGAACAAAGAAAGCCTCTTGCCTGACCGGTTGAGCGGGGAGATGCCTCCAGCCAGTCCTGTCCCCAGAAACAGAAAAGTGGAAGCAAGTGAAAGATCCACCTCTCCTGTAATCAAGTAATTACGATCGAAGCGATGATGTGCGCGACTAACAGCAGTACTGTATTTCGGTGTTCTGCAACGTAATTTGTAGTTGTGTAATGGCTGAATGGTTTCAGAAAGGCCTGCCTATTTATCTGCGTTTTCATTTACAGGGAAGAAATGGTTTCATCAGTGCTTACTGAAAAGATCACTGAACTGTAGAGACTGATGCTGATTTTACTATGTATGACTTTAACAAGCGTTCTGTTTCATCTTCAGTGTAACTGTCTCGACTACTACGTGGTTAATTGGAATTTAAAATGGATTGTTTGCCAGTTGGTTTCACTTAAGAAAATTACTTATTTGTGTTTTTTTTTTACTTGCAGAAGTGGCCTTACTGAATTTATTGACTGTAAATTAATGTTACTCTTTGGAGAATAGCCACTATAAATCCTGTTGTTATTGTGGGAGTGGGGAGTCAAATTACTGGGACTGAGTTTTGCAAGAATGATGCTGAGGTCTGTAGCTAAAGCAGGAGCACTGGGAAAAACTAAAGGGTTGTGATCCGAAGATAATTCTCAGATGATGATTTTCTGTCAGAAATCATGGATACCAACTCCTATGCTTATTTTGGGCTGTGGGGATACGTAGAGAATTTAAGAAGGAAAGGAAGAGAGGCTTTCCATTCTTTTCAAGGGCTACATTAATATAAATGTGAAATTGTAAGTGTTTGTAGTGAGGATTTCAAGCTCCCACTGTGATGACCACATATTTTCAGTAGATGGTATTATAAATTACATTCTCAGAAACAGTTTCAACTTCACACTTTAAAAAACCAAAATATTCAGCTGTCGAAAAGGACTGCCTGGTCTGATTATTCTTATAAATGTAGGATTACAAATCTGAAGTGACTTAATTACCCTCTGGCAGGTAGCCTGGGTACCATCCCAGTGAAGGCAATAGCAGTATGAGCCCTGTTCACTGCAGCAGGAACTGTGTCAAGGGCTACTCTTTTCATTGTCCCAGTTCAGAGACTGCATAACATTTTTAAATGGTCCTGGCTGCACAGTGGTATATCATGAAAGGGAGAGAAGGGATTGGAGGAAAATGGTACTTCAAAGATTTCTTGTGTTACAAATGCTTGAAGTGGATAGCGTATTAACAAAAGTAACATTAGGCTACTGTTGTTCCTGCTGAATTGCCTAAACGTTTACCTTCAATCTCAAAATCCTGGGCATATTGTTTTGTTTGTGGCAAGTAAAACTTGCGTATTTCTTAAAATAACAAACAAAAACCTTGTATATCTTCAGTTACACTAATGACTTTTTACCTGTAGAGAGAATAAGTTGAACAACTCAGCTGCTTTCAGTTTTAAACATTTCATTTATTTGTTTTGAACAGTGACAGAAAGTGCCCCAGTCCTGGTCACGTAGGTATGAAATCTTCAGCTCACAGTCGACCATCTGGGAAAACTGTAGCAGAAGCAACTAAGCAGGAGGATGCAGAAAGTAAATCTCCTTGCAAGAAGCCCCTGTTATGTGATGTGAAAGAAAAGAAGGCACCTGGGTAACTATCAGTTCCTTTCCAAGTCTGGGCTGTTGGGAGTCAAGTCAGTTCAAAATGCAATTTACCAGGCCATGCAGTGCAGTGATCTGTCCATGGAACTCTTGCAAGTGGTGGGGAAGGAGATGGAAGTTCTTCAGCTGTCTTTATATTAGAAACAGGGGATGAAGGAATGTCAGAATGTGTTTAAGAAATAGGAAATGCACATCAGAGAGGTGAGGAAAAATAACACAAGTCAGAGAAATTACTGGAAATTGAGAGTGTAATTCCCTACCTCTGTGGGTAAATATGTTATTGTATATGCACAGATATGTACATACATTTAAAAATTAAAAGCAGTTTCTTAACTCTCAGGATTTGGAGTATCTTTTTGACAAAAAATGACATGAGATGGTTTCTGAGTTTGCAGTGGAAAATAATATTGATGGACAGGAACGTGTCCAGGCGGGTTTTGAAAGTCTCCAGAGACGGAGACTCCACAACCTCTCTGGGCAGCCTGTGCTAGTGCTCCATATTGCAGTATTTTCATTGAGAGAATAACAGCCTCGTGCCAACTTTGAACTACCAAGAGGCTTTGCAGTTTGTGTTTGAATGGTTTGAATACACGAGTGACTATCTGCATTTTATCATCTAGCTTTTGACGTTCTTTATTTGTCCAGCTTAGTCAGAGCCGACTTGTAGTTGAATAAACTTCCTTTGAAAAAGGCATGAAAAATAGTGTTCACAACGTTAGGTATATATGAACTGCTAGAGTTATAAAATATTGAGCATCTGGTTATTGCAATACCCAGTGGATCTTTTTAAATGTGTATTCAAAGTACATATGCATAATTGAAGACATAGATTCATATCCTTGTGTGCTCTTTAGCTGCTGAGCATGTAGTGTGGATTTAATTATGTTTGACTTCAGTAGAGTAGTGTAAACCTTCATACTCCAGGTAATCTTACGTTTCATAGAAGTCCTTGACTGAGGAACCAACCACATACAAACCCAGACATGAGATTTATTTTGTTTTATTAACTCAAAGTGATACTCCACTAATCTCCAGTTCCCCCTTTTTTTTTTTTTGACTAGAGGTATCTGTGTGTACAGAAGAGTTACACTAGAAAATTTTGGGTT
The DNA here is from genome assembly GCA_020746105.1 of Trogon surrucura. Taxonomy (NCBI): domain Eukaryota; kingdom Metazoa; phylum Chordata; class Aves; order Trogoniformes; family Trogonidae; genus Trogon; species Trogon surrucura. The sequence continues at coordinate 62,228,143 of CM036618.1, forward strand.
GCAAAAATATGCAAAAACCAGTCTGTCCCTCTGGAATATTCCTGAGATTAAAATTCAAGATAAAAATTACATGCCTACCACATACTCAATTTTAATTTGAAATTATCTTTATACGATCTTCAGATAGAGTTTCACTGTAAGAGGAATTCCCTTCTGGAAATATATATAATGAAGGAAGGTGGACACTCAGGTTTGGGAATCAAGTGATACTACCTCCTAAAGGAGAATTCAATTTATCTTCCAACCCCTTACCCAAAACTTTCAATTCATTGTACTATATTGTATTTAACTAGTGAGAAAAATTTCTGGATGTACGTTACTATGAAAATTGTCCTTAAGAAAATAGGAAGATACATGTTTCCTCACAGGCATTGGTGATCTGTTTTCCGTATGTTGAATTACAATAATAATTTACTTTGGCTTTGCAATTAATTGCACTACTTCATAGTGTTTGTGGAGGTTAGGAAAGTAATTTTTAAGTAAGTAAATGCAGATGATATTTCTGAGGAAGGTGCTGTGGAGAAGTCCTTTGTGGCACAAGGAGGCATGCCTGCTGTCTGCATTCTGCTGGTGTGGCTTCTCATGCCATTATTATTTGTGTCCTACCATACTACAAAGGCTGGATTTTGCTATTTGTTGTGTTCATTTTGCACTGTTGTGTTAAATGTATTTCTATTGATGTCAGTGAACTTGGAGTTCTTAGCTGATTTATTCCCAAACGCTTACTTGTATTGAATAGTATAAATAGTATTTAGCATATAAGTTGTATTTAATAGTACAAATGTAAACAATGGAATCTAACAGGTCTGTTTCTTATGTTGATTTGTGTTTTGGGGTTAGCTAATCTTGATGTCTAGCAAGGTGTTAGCTCTAGTTTGGCTTTTTATCTGTATTTCAGACGTGTGTGAAGGGGTTCTTGTCAGCTGCTTGTCTGATAGATAGTAAAGCATGAGTTCATGTAATGGGCATTCTTGTAGCTTTGACTTTAAAATCATTCTGTCTGGTGCCTGTTTTTAGAAAATGTTCATTATGTGTTTAGATGCAGAGCTCTTAGAGATACTGTGGTGACTTAGTAAGATTTGGCCAACAGTGTTTTCAAATTCTTAAAAGCAGAAGGAAATAAATAGACACATAATGTCAGCAAGTTCATATAAGCTTTCTTTCTGTTAAGAAACCAGACTGGGAATGGTTCTGAGGGCAGAATTTGAAAAGGAGCTTTCCAGGGGCTTGCTTTAAGGTGCAGATACACCCACCCTCCTTTGAGAAGTTCTTTTGTGTCCATCTCCTTTGCCCCATTCTTCTCAATAGGGGGAAGGCGGTCCCTTTTTGCAAATGTTTGGGCTGGCAAAGCCGAGGGAGCAGCCACAGGCAGCAGGCAAAAAGCAGCTCCATTAGCTGGCTAAGAAGTAATGCAAAAACAGTAACAAAAGAATACGGATATTTTTAGTAGGATCATTAAGAGCTGCACAGCAGTGAGTCAGTGTAGTACAGGAGTTGGGGTAGGGTGGAGGTGAAGGTTGGGCAGAGAAAAAGGAATAGGTGCTGTTTCAGACAGCTGCTGAAAATGGCCTGGATAGCCAGTAAGGCTCTGTAAGAGATGCAGCTCTGTGTGTATTCTTCACTCTTCCCATCCTCTGCTGTGGACACATCCGCTGCCTTCATTTGTATATTTTCCAATTTCAGTTATGAAGTCAAATGTCCTGGTATGATTTACGTAATCTTAGTCTACACTGCTCTTGAGTCTTCATTGCAAAATTAGGTCAGCAGTCATGCCATCTGTGGGAGCTAGAAATTTGATCTTCTCTTTTTTTTTTTTATGATGCTACAACATCCCTTGTGTGGGAATCCTGGTGTGTTAATAGCATTGTTAGCAGGAAATTTCATCATGCTTAGCGATTTTTATGATGTATTAATAAAAAATGAACATCTTATTTTTCTCAGTGGAGTACTACAAACAAAGGACTCCATAAAGAGCAAAGAGTGTGAAGAAGAGGAGACAGAAAACAAGCTGCTCATTTCAAATGAAATTAAAGGTAAATTGGCAGTACTTAATTTGTTTCATATTAAAATCTGCAGAACTGAAGAAGTGTGATATTCCTTGAAATTCTTCTTGCAACTGCATTGCAAGTTATTTTCTGCATTCGCTGTTTGTGTCCAAAAAATTCCTGACAGGAACAATTTTTTGTTTATCTCATAATCATCAGAGCCTTTGCCAAGAACTTTATCACAGTTGTAAAGATGAGTGCAAAATGAATACTGGTATAAAAAGTTACATTTCAAGAATATTTTCCACTGATTTAAATATAGGTAGATAAACCAGTTCAAATTATAAAGGTATAACATTCACTTTACTGCTTCAAAAGTATACCATAATAAAGTTAAAGCATTTGCACATTACAGACAAATTACTGTTACAGGTGACTTACTCAACCCAACCTCTGTTCATTGTGCAGTCTCATACTTTCCAGCGGCCCATACGCAGAATAGGTCTTTTATTTTTCGTGAGTGTTACAGAAGGATGACTAAAATTTTTACTTCACTGAAAAACTGGAGGCAGTCCAGTGGAGGGCCGCTGAAATGATTAGGTGGTTGAAGGAACTGACATATGAAGAAAGGCTGAAGGAACTGAAGAAGGGAAGACTTGGAGGAATCTAGTCACAGTCCTCCAGTAACTAAAAGGTGATTAGAGAAGGTGAATGTACCTTCTCCTCCTGGATCCACAGTGGTGGGGAAATAAGGGAGTGGACACAGGTTGCTTCAGGGAGAGTTCTAAATACAAGGAAGGAACTTCTCACCATGAGAACAGTTGAAATAGGCTGCCTGGAAAAGAGGTGGAATAGGCTGGAATTATTTAGGACTTGGCTTCAGAGGGCCCTGGGTAATTTAGTCTGATGCCCTGCTCTTAACAGAAGGTTGCATCTCACCATCTCCAAAAGTCCCTTCCAGCATGGATGCTGTGATTCTGTGGAGTTTTTTGTACTGCTCTGTCAAAACTCTTGATTGTTCAGTGATCAACATGGACAGATTGAGGTAGCTGTTACTCATTTTTAGGTTCATTGTTTAGAAAGAACACAGCACAAATGCAGAATGTCACAGTCTTACATTTAATAATTATTTTGCATACTTAGTATGTCAAACTAGTTGTTAGACTGAGTCAGTGCATTGTTTCTTTGCAGGTTTTGCAAGTTCAATGGGAAGCTTAAACTTCTTCATTATTTAATTCCTTACCTTATTAGATTTTTTTTTCTTCAGCAATTTGCTGTGCAATACAGAATTTGTAAGGCTTCTGTCAAAACTCTTGAGATTTGAGTAACCATGGTTATTTAAAGGCTGCGTTTCTTACCTATTAAGGGAGGTCATCTGTGTAAAATTCAGGGAATCTTTTAGACTAACAGAGCACTGTGTAAAGATAAAATTAAGGTAGGGTTTTATTTTTAGTTGTTAACCTCTGATACATTTCTTTATTTTAAAACACTGCTAGCACTTTTCAAATAAAATCTAAGAGGCACTCTAAAGAGAGTGTGAAGTATGAAACATTGTATCTATTACAAGGGCTGTGCAAAAGGTGTAAAATATCCAGGAAAAATGATGTAATTCAGAATTCTAGAGAAAACGAGGCATTAAGAGAAGAGTCTTTCTAAAGCAGATGAAAGAAGCAGAGGGTTTGGTGATTTGAAGTATTTTGTTTCATCAGAATTAAAACAGTGTTTTGATGTTGACTTTTCATTATACAACATAATACAAAAAAATTAAAATCATTTAGTTCATAGAATCTGAAATTGTCTGCAATTATTTTTTCATCCTAACAAAACTGGCCTGATTTTGTGAAGCGTTTTAAGTTTGGCAGAACTGACTGCTCGGATGAAGTTTCACCAGCAAGCTCTACTCACTAGGATACATTTCTGTGTAGGGTCTTGCATAATTAGGTAGAACTAGAACACTTTCTTACATTATAACAAAGTTATCCTGTTTACCACCTTTTTTTGTACATGTAATTTTTGTGCCATTTTTTATTTAAATGTACCATAGTAGTCTAATTACAGAATTGCCTAGTCTTTACGATAAAAATTAATCACCAAGCTCTTACTGTTACGGTAGTGCAAAGCTCAAGCTCAACTAATTGCAGTTGTGCGGACTTGTGAATTGTGACTGCTGATACCTGTGCTTGCTGCCCTGTTTTTTCTTACATTACATTACTGTCACTTACATTATTATTCTCCAACCTACTTTTCCCACATGCACTTGACCAGTTCTTTACTGATACTTTGTAATACATGTCCTGCTATTTCCCTTTTTCTGAGAAATATCACATATTTTCTCTGTCCCACAAACACAGATTGCCTCCCTATGGGAAGCCGGGCTTGCAGAGAGAGGAATACCAGCCTGTGAGGGTAGGGAGAGCTTTCAGGTGGCTGGTAGTACAGACATGAATTGTAGCTGAAATACTGTGCTTTGCACTGTCTTTTGCAAGAAGTTACCCACACTAAGCCTAAACTTTCTTTTGTCAGAGATGCAGTTAAACCTGCTGCAGGGTTGGGAACTATGTTTTTTCTTTTCCTCCTGTCTAGTTGGATAAATTGGCACTTTACAGGCTCCTTTTGTGCTATCCGTCTGCCTCTGAGGCAGGTAGGCAGATATGACGCAGGCTGAGGCATTTTTGCCCTCATCGTCAAAGGCATTAGGCACTGCATTTCTTTCCATGTCAGTAAATAGAGCTCTTGAATGTGAATAGATGGAGTACAAGGTTTAGCATTTGCCATGTCACATGAGTGAACTTAGTTTCTGCTAGCTTCATTCATAACCAACTGATTTATCTTTGCTTGAAGTTTTCAAAAAAAACCCCAACACCGTATGGACAGATGTTCAGCATAGGTTTTTCATCTGGAACTGTTAGGATTTGACACAGCTGTAAAACAGTTGAAAATAGAGACATATGGGATAGATGGGTAATCTTAGGTGTCATTCCTTCTAGTGCCTGTACATGCACCTATGTGTTTTTACGTATACTTGTGTTTAAACGTGTGCCAATATGGAGTGCAATTTGCTTGAAATTTCCTTCACACGATATTGCCATCTGCTATTTCTGTTGCACTATCAATGTATTACGTGTCTCATGAAGGGAAAACAAAAAAAAAATAGCTAAATAATATTTTCAGCTCATGAGACTTTTTTAGAATGAAATAGTCAGGAGATGAGGATGTGTAGGGGGTTCAAGGGAACAATGAGAGAGATACTACTCATTAAAATAGACTTCATGTTCAGCTTGTTGCCTTACAAGACTACTTCCTTTCTCACTGAGATTTTTAGTGGTAGTAGAAGCTCTAAAGAGCATTTGAAGAACAGTGAAGTGTAAACAGACATTTTGGGAACTGACTTCTAAAAGTAAGAGTATGATGGTAGGAAAAGGTTAGGAAGTCCATTTAAAAATCTAATCAGTGGGCAACAATACTGAATAAGTGGCTTTAGAGTCAACTTCTGAATAGTTGTCATTGATATAAAATGAGGACAAGTCTTGAAAGTAACAAAAATTTAAGCTAAAGTGGCAGAACAACACAAGCAAACATAATCACATCCTATATTGTCCACATTATATATTCTGGACCAGTCCCCTGCTGGCAAAAATGTGTAACAGGAGTTCGTGCCCTAGTTGTTGGGCACAAATATATGAAAACTAGAATGGTAAGTATAGGGAGAACTGTGAATAATAGCAGCTTCCCAAAAATGAAAATAGAACGGAGCTGTAACAGAAGTGAGCAATCCAAATAAAAATAGCACGAGGTTTTTATGAGTGATTGCATGGAGCCGTGTTGGTACGAAATATTAGGCATGTTGGCTGTTCTGTTCCAGAATAAATTCCAGAGGTTTTCCATAATTTTACTCAGCAATTGGGAAGCATTCGGGTCTGAGTTGATAGCAGGCATCTTGCTTTTGCATTCGCAGTGGATTTAAATGAACTTAGATGTCTTTGCAGTTTGATGTCATTCGTGATGTGCCTCTTCACTCTTTCCTCCTACACACATCTGCAACTGCTGCTGCTCTCCAAACAGCAGCAGCAAGTAGCTGAAGCCACCCTCCTACCAGTACATTACCTTTGAGGCTGGTGGGATGGGAGCTCATTCCTTCCATTATGGGTAAGTGAGGTAAAAAGGGAAATGACCTTGTAAAAAAAACCATAGCAGCGCGGAGGAGTTAAATGTTGTCTTTCAAATAAAACATTCAGCTAAAGTGGGAGCGGAGAATGTGCAGACATTTGTGTTTTTTCCTGAGAAGAACCGAAACACATTTTGTTGTGCATGAGGCATAAATGTTGTGTGGGCTGGAACTGTACAACTGATTTACTTGGAGTTCTGTAGCAGTGCAGTGCTGCTTTTGATAAAGTTATAACAACTCAATTCTGGATTTAAGTTAGTTCTTTCACTACTGTGCAGCTATTTAATGTGGGTGTGATTTATTGTATCAAAATATTTAAAATTATTTGGCCTGTGTTTTAGTATGCCAATAGTTGTGTTGTCGTAGAAATATGTTGTGTTGGAAGAGACTTTTACCATGTGAGAGTAGTTACATTTATATAAAGCAAATATAATCACAGTCGTACTAGTGGAAGAACAGTCATGGTATTCCTCTAACTCTGGTGTAAGCAAAGCTGTACTGCTTCTCTAGGGTGGCTGTCATGGGCCCATCGAGCTAGAAACGGTTCACCTTTATGTTGCCAGTCCAAATCTGTTTGTATCATATGTATCAGTGGAAATGAACACACTTTTACTGTGGCTGATCTCATCACTGACTGAGATATTTAATGCTTGCTTGTCGCTTCCTCTTGTTAAAGATGTTGAAGAACCCAGCACACAGAGGCTGCTTTCTCAACCAGTTATTGTGTCTTCCAAGTTGCAAATCCCTGGCCTACCCTTGCGCTGGGAACAGCAGAGCAAGCTCCTCCCAAGTGTAGCTGGGATCCCAGCCAGTAAAGTTTCTAAGTGGAGTACAGATGAGGTAGGTTTCCCTTCTATCTTCTTGTCTTACTGCTGCTACCCTTGAAATCTTGATTGATTCAGAGCTTTGAATTAGCCCTTTGACAATGATGCATTGGTATTCAGAGAATTAGAGTGACCCAGAACCTAGTGCAACAGGTCCCCAAAATGCCATCCAGCCCTGGAAGCACTAAGTATTAATTCATATGTGTATAGATACAGATAAATATATGTGTGTGTGTGTGTGTGTGTATATATATATATATATTCACCGGAGTTAAAAAGGGGAAAAGAAATAAAAGAAATGATAAATATATGGCCCAGTAGATCAGGTGCTCAAGGTGTACACTAATAACATCTAGCACCCACACAGACATTCTGGAAGAGCAGTTTTAGGGATCAGCGTGGAACCATGAACTTTGAAAAAGGATTTGCTAATCTCTGTGCTGTCAACAATAAAGAAGAGGAAGGCAGCAACCATTTTTGTGTGTGAGAAGTAATTCAACAGGAGAAGATTCTGGATCTGTGTGGATGGAATAACCTGAGTAATTTTGAAGGAGTGGCCATATCCCACTCTTAGATGTCCTGTGGATGAGAGTGGCACACACTCTTTTGAAAGTCTGCAAATTTTGTGCATGCCTGTGCACCCAACTGCCTGGCTCTACACAATTACAGAAGAAGATGAAACATCTAATACTAGGCTGTAAAAACAATAGCTAAAGAATATTAAGAATTGTCAACCTTTAAGACTGTTTTCAGAAATTACTGGTCTTCTAAATGTTTTGTTATATACTTTGTTGGCAGGTCTCTGAATTTATACGGAGTTTACCAGGATGTGAAGAACATGGCAAGGTGTTTAAAGATGAGGTGCGGGAATATTACTTCAAAAAGACACAGAGTACAAATCTTGATGGAAAGATTAATTTTATGTCATCATTGAAAATGCATATAAAGGTGTAGGATGAGTTGTATGATTAAAGTCAGGCACAAATGTGTGGAAGATTAGGTTGTTTTGGAGGTCCTAATACCCATAAGCTTTCAATGCTATCATCGTCTCCCTCTGGGTTAAGCTCAATGCATTTCAGTTGCTTACTTACATAAAGAGCAACTCCACCTACTCACCTTGTTCAGCCTATCCTTCCTGAAAAGCACAGAGCTGCCCATTACCACATTCCAGTCGTGAGCTATCCCACCATGTCTTTGTAATTGCAATGAGATCACAGCTCTGTGACTGCACCCAGATTCGCAGTTCATCCTGCTTATTCCCCATGCTTCTTTGTTTACAGACATTTCAGGGACTTGGTGAGCGTCTGTTACTGTTGTGTTTGTTTGGTTTCATCTGTTCACCTGCTGAGTGCAATGGCACTCACATTACCGTGTTGGACCCCAACCCCTGCATAATTCAGTTTAAAGCCCTCCTAACCAAACTGGCCAGCCTAGCCGCAAAGATTCTCTTGCCTCTTTGAGACAAGTGTATTCCATCCCACCCTAGCAGGTTATAGTCATCATAATTATGTACATCTGAATGGATAGAGTCTGATACTGTCATATCCCAAGTCAGCCAGCCTTTCAAGTGAAGAATAATTGTGGCTTGAGAAGGCAGCCCAAGGAGGAGAATGCATACAGATGGCCCTGCTCATCTCTTGCAACAGAAGTCTTTGGGCTGTGCTGTAGATTGTAATGACTATTACAGTTGCATATCAAAGGGCTGACAGGCTGCATCTCTGGGTATTTTGCACTTGTTTAGATGTTAGGGGTTTTACAGCTGCAGCAGGCATTCAGGCCTAGATCATCCCTTTTGTTACTTAGGGTGTCTCACCAGTGAACTTAAGATCAATAAAAGCTGACTGTATAGCTATTCAAGGTGGGAAGTGCCACAGAGATGGATGAACCCTAAACACTTCTCAGAGGTATAAGAAAATACATGCCTGCTTCAGAATTCAGCCTCTCAGGTTTTGTTTGTGAGTAGTAAATTAAACCTCTCCCAATGTGGCCAGCCATTGTGGACTGGCTGGCATCAGTAGGTCTTTCAGCAGGTAGAAGGTGCTGGTTCAAATTTCTGCTGTGGAAATGAACCCTCATCCTGCTTATATTAAGATGCTGCAAGAAGCTGGGCACCTCCGCATTCATACCCGTTCTGAGCCCACCAGGTCTGGCTTTGTGCATGAAATGAGTAGAAAGTAACTGTGGTAACTGCGTGCTGCTGTTCTCACTGCAGTGTTCCTCAACTTGCAGCGCTGGGGTGTACCTTCCAGGCTTCTTTTACAGCATGTCTGATTCAGAAAGCTTGTCTTCTAGTCCCACAGAAACTTAATTACACTGACTTTATCTCAAATTTGTATCTTTAAGCCTAAATAGTGCTCCTGATTTAATCACAGCTGGCTTTTAGGCCTAGCTGTCCTGCTTATGTTACATTGCAAAATTACTGTAAAGACCTAAATGACTTGAACTTTACCCAAGAAGCGTTGGCCCCATTGAAGCCCTTGAAAGAGAGGGCCTTTTCATGTTTGGATTTATCACTCCTGCTGACAGAGCAATTTGCTTACAGGAGAATATTCGCTTGTAACGTTTATTAAAATAGCAATGCAGCAAAGCTGGCAGAAAAGAAAATACAGCATTTTGAAAAGATGTGTTTGTGTCAAAAAGGCAGTTTTATGTAGTCTGGCCCCTCTTTACATATGGGACCAAATGGATTTAAGTTTGGTATTTAATGAATAGAAAGGGGTGGCCTGAAGGGGGTTCCAGTTCTGTAGGTGGGAGCAACTTTCTTAGGGAGGCTTGTATAAAAGGAGTAGCTAAGATGTTAAAAAGTATCACTATGCTGCAGTACAGTTGAATTCTCCTTCATTTGCCCATTTTACTTTTCAATAGCTTTTACTTTATACTGTCAGTATGAAAATAAGAACTGGCTAGCTAAAAATTAGCCAGAGTTGTTTTGAAACAGAAACATCATCGTCATCCTGTTCTTTTGGATTAGCTGATCTGTCTAAAAGGTTGAAATCAAAGCTATCCTGAAAGCATTTGAAAGTGTTTGTATTCAGCCATTCCTTTACACTGTCTGAAATTGCTGGGAATTTTCTTTTCACTTTTTCTGAAACATTATACTGCTGCACTGTCAGACCTATTAATAGCTTTGTGTGTTTTTTCTTTTAAAGCAAATTGATGGAGAAGCATTTCTGCTAATGACCCAATCAGACATAGTCAAAATAATGAGCATTAAACTGGGACCAGCCCTAAAAATCTTTAATTCCATTCTGATGTTCAAAGCTGCAGAGAAAAACTCACACAATGAACTTTGAAGATAAAAGAAAATGTGTACGAGCCAGCTTTCTCCACTGGAGTTGATGTTTTATTCAAAGCACAAAGACTCGCTAGAACTGTTGAGTAAAGACTCTCAGAAAGGAAGAAACGTATGTTCAGCGCTGGTGGACTATTTATATTCTCCTGGAGCCAGTACACATCTGAATCCTTCTGGAAAGTGTTCAAGCTTTTGAGAAGGTACTGTGTAACACCCGAGTCAGCTAGTCTTATTTACCAAACTCGTGGCGCTAATTCTCCGTGGATGGTTAGTTAGGATCCCTAACTTCCTCTGGACGTCGAGAAAACCTGCATTAATTATTTATGCTGTATTATATAAGGGAACGTTAATATTTTCTAAGAATTCTTGAATTCTACTTCATGTACCCATTTTACTTTACAGAAGCTTTTACTTCGTACTATCAAAATAAAAACCGATTAGCCAAAAATTAGGCTACAGGTAGCCAGATGAGACTGTTACAGCTAATACATACTTGTGCCATAGCTCAAAAATGAAACACTTCATGTTACATACCTGACACTTTATGCTACAGCATATAACTTTACAGAACTGTCTGTTTGCTTGTAACAAAACAAAACAAACCTTGTTGGGGTTGAAATTATAAAGCTTTTTTGATAATTGAATGTTTTTACTTTTGCACGATGACAAAAATGTTATGTGAGTTTTTCCACCAGCATCTTTAATGTATTTTACCAAAAGATCAGCATAGAGAAGGCTGCAACTGAAGAATAAAGTTTGACTTCATAGACAACTTTTCGTTTGTGCTGCACAATAGAGTCCCAGCCTTTTTACATGGGAACCTGTTACAGTCCGTCAGCACAAGAAGGAAAATACATGTATTTTGAGGTAAGGACATTAGCAAATAAGAAAATATATTCATTTGAGTCTGCACGTGCCAGTCTCCAGCATAGTTACTGCAACAGGGGAGAAAAACAGTGTACTAAAGCTAGGACTGCTACTCTGACTTCATACTCAATACAGGTTTTTCTTGGTGGTGGGAGAATTATTTCACCCACCACTTCCTAGCTGAAAAGTCTGATTTATAAACGAATAAGGCACAGAGGGAAAGACAAAGCAGGGGGGAAAGGATACTTAAGCACCTGTGGTGCATCAGCACATCCTAGGTGTAAAATGCATGTGTTTCACTGGGTCATTAGCAGGCTGCAGATGCCAGCAGCAGGTACTTAGGTGAGAGAACCTTCTTTCTTGGAGGATTATTGTAACGATTTGTCAGGGAAAGTCGTTGCACTTGGTATATATATGTAAAATGTAAACCAGATGCACTTTAAATGGGAGAAAGCCTAGCTAGCTACCTATATACTGAGGATTGTTCCAGACTGTTGCTTTTTCAAGAGAAGAGTTGGATCAAGATTTTTGGCAACCCTCTTCTTAGCACTGTGGTGGGCAGTTACTCAGCCTTTAGAGCTGAGAAAAAACAGAGCATTTCCATTGCACAGAGCTGGGGGAATTTTACATCTTCCCACAGATTTTGCTAGGCTGTTCTTTGGCTGAAGTTCCTTAGGATTTCAAGAGCTCTCTGTGCCCCTTCCAGATCATGTAGGTGACTGGTACCTGCCATAATATGAGGTGAAACAGGGTCAGTATGAAGTTGCATTGCTCTGTTAATTTCCTTCCATAGCATTGCATAAATAATATTTTTACATTTTGTTCAATATTTGTACATTCGAATTGCACTCTTATTGTACTACAATACAAATAAAACCTGAACTGGAGCTGTCTGTTACATTTGTCTGTGCCCAGGATTCTCAGATGAACCCGGCTGTTCCCAAGGGGGGTGTAGAGTAGTTCCTCACCATAGTTCAACGTGGCCATGGGATTAAAAGAGCAATTTGGCTGTTACTGTCTGCCCTCTCCCTAAACACCTACTCCTAAGGCTCACAGGCCATTTGCTGTCACAATCAGAATTCCATATATGGATCTGAATTTTTCCACTGGCAGTAGCTGAAGTTCCCCATGCAGAGCAAGAAAATGCCAAATTCTGTTTTCTTTCCTTCCGTCCTTCCATGTTGTTATTTTTTTTCCCTTACCCTCTGTGTCTCTCCTGTGCCAGTTCTGTAGCCTGCTGTGTGAAGCAATGAAGAGATTTGTTGCTTCACAGAGATTACAGCTCCCTGAACTTTTATATACCTGCTTACCGAGGGCTGTGGTTTAAGAAACGAGTTTGAATTAACACTGTTTACAAGATGTAGAATGAACCTCACTTACATGATATGGAGCCCAACTTTTTATTCATACAGCTATCACAAGTGTGACGACATGCATAATCCTTACTTTTCTATCCCATGCAATGAGGCAGAGTGTAGTCACCCCTGTTACAAAAACTACGCCTGACAAATTAACTCAGAGATAAAAAACATCCAGGAGACCTGCTGAATCGTTAAAACAGCAGTTAATACTGTTTGTATGTTGTGTTGGAAGTAACACAGGTAAAGGTTGTCCCCTGATTTCCATGGGAGACATATGAAAAATTTTGAAGCTTTAGCAAGAGAGCCTGGCCATTAAAAGCAACAATCTCCCCTCACACTGCAGTGTCTCCGACTGTAATCTCTGCATTGGAGTCAGCCCTGCACAGCCAGGCTTTAGCAAAACCTACATGGTCTTCCAAGCGGCCCATCTGAGTGTTTAAAGAATTGTGGTGACCACAAACATTGTTTTGGCCATACAAACATTTTTAGAACTGGTAGGAGACTGATCTCTTTAGTGTTTTGATAAAAAGCCATTTTAATTTCTAACTGGTGCAATGAGGTGTGTTTGCTGGTGGCTGTCTGTTACTAGAGGGTTGTCCAAAGCCATGCGTTGTCAGGGATTTCCAGATAAGCAGGAGTTAAGAGGAGCATGTTAGAGAGAAGAGCAGGCTGTAGAAGAAGAGAGGAGAGAGCCTCCACTCTGTGTGGGCAGACAAGAGTCAGCATGTGGAGAAGGGTGATTTGTTCTAGGGAACAAATTCAGAAAGAAAATGAGGCGTTCTTTCCCCAGTGCCAAAGCTGTGGTTACAAATGCACACGGCAGCATCCCAAATAAGTAGTTATTGCTACTTTGAGAGCTCATTTTAGTATCCCTAATTTAGCAAATTGAGGATTAATGTTGAAAAAGAAAGGAATGTTTCACGCACAGACAGAAAACTCATCATCCTGCAAATTAAAAATCAGGCCCACTATTTTAAAACACAAAAATTATTATAGTAGGCTGTCAGTGATCCTAGCGTAATGAAATGATGGTAGTAAGTCTATGTTTAACTTTTGCCACTTCAAAATATTACTGTATTGGCATCTGAAGCAGCGAAGTGTTCACATTAGCTCACAATGTGTTTTTTAAATTCTGACAGTCAAAATAGCTCCTGTACTTATCAAATGCTCCGTATGGAAAAATAATACACAACACGTGCAGTAATCTAGAAAATTTTATTCTCTCTAATGCCTCTAGACTGCTCTAGAATTTCCATTTAAAATAATGAAAATGCTTAGGTTTTAATTTTTTTAAAAAAAACAGTACAATTTAAAAAAAAATAGACCATTATTAAACATAACTGTTACAAACATGCTTACACTTTCACCAGAAAGAATGGCACTGATTTATCTTCACAACCAAAGGATTTATTTTGACAAAATGTCAAATGCTCCCAAGAGGAGTGCTGTGTACACTATCAGATACTGGGATGCTCGAGTGCCTCCAGCCCTCTCTTTAACTGGCTGGGCAGGGATGCTGGGCTCCTGACCTCAAAGACCAGGGACTCCAGGAAGTTCAGTGTCCTGTAGATTCTCTTTGGGCACGGGATATCGAACACGTGAAAGGTAGCCACCAGCGCGGCCAAGGCCATGGTGCAGTCATCGAGCTGGGCTAGCTCTTCTCTTTCTACGTACAATGCAAACTCGCATGAATTCACGTTGAAGGGATTTTTTACTTCCAACACTGGTGTCACAGCCTTCACCTAAATTTAAAAAAAGGATATTTCAAATGAAGCATTGCTTTGGTTAACATGTTAAAGAAGTAAGTAAACCTAATAACACTGCTTTGAATTTAACTATTATTTCTATGAATATTTGCCTTCTACCCAAAAGGCAGGCTAATGTCATCCTTTTCCAGGAACTAAGCTGAGCCACCATAAGGCCGGGTGATGTGCCCAGGCAGCTGATCCAAGGAAGAGAGACCAAACTGCTGGTGCTCTGTCTCCTACCTCCTCGTTCACTGCAGCAAACAGACTGGAATCATCTCCAAAGACATCTGGCAGGAGTAAACACGCAGCAGTCATTTTCATATCTGTCAAAGGCAAGGATTTCTACTAAATTACTAATTAAAACATTTAGGCACTGCAGTATCATCCTGGAGCAGCAAGGTGCAGCCTATGTAATAGTTAACAGCTCAGCAGTGGAACTGTTGTTCAGTCCATTTCAAAGAGCACTTGGTACCACAGTGAAGGTTTAGGTACCTCAGCTGGCAATTCATGACGCTCTACTACTCAATATTGTGATTGAATTTCTCTTGCAATTAGTAAATAGGCTTTTGGGTTGCTTCTAGTGGAGTTTCTGTGTTGACTAGTCTTCCTGCTCCCACCAACCATGTCTGAACTCCTCTCTCTCCCCAGTAAATCGGATGTCTCTGGGGAGTCTTGTTGTCAGAATACTCCACTTTGAAGGCTGCCATACAAGCTGGTGCTGCAGGATCTCCTGGGATATCGTACCTTTCTCCTATCCCTCCTGTTTGGCTATTATTAACTGGAACATCTTTTTTGAAGGTCAGACTTTTGGTGCCATATGTTTCATTGAACATATCTTGTCAGGCATTTATCATCTAGGTGCTATGTCAAGTTGGTTGTGAGAGAAAAACAGGAAAGTAAAGGCCTTGGGACTGCAGTAAGATAGGAGTTAAAATCTTTGTGGGCATATTGTATAAGAAAGGGGGAAATTACTTACAACGTCCATATGTTTTAAGGCTAAAGATATGAGTAGAAAGTCCATAAAGACCTTCTGGATTAGGCTGTTCACTGACACTTTTAATCCATCATGAGCTACTGAGTATGTTTTTAAGCTTAAAGAAAGAAAAATCTACTCTGCTTTCTTCTTTAAGAAATGGCCTGTTATTAGAAGGACTGGAACTGATATAGGAAACACACATGTTCATACTGTATCACTTTTGATTTGACATCCTGGCATTATGCCTGTTCGGTAGAAAATGACGTTCTAAGGAGCAGTGTTCACAGAGCTAAGGTTGGATATAGGCATCCACAGCTGCGGTTTGGGAAGAGTAACAGTTCTGAGTAACTGCTTCAGAGGTTTTATCCTTGCAGAACCGCGCTCCTCAGACTTCTCAGACTAAAAGAAGTTGAGTGGCAGCAGGCTCTTGCTCCCTTGCAGCCAGCGAGCCATGAACCTCTGCACAGCTGTGGTACATGCTCACCCGAGGTACCAGTTTTTGTGATTACTCCTGCAATGTGTCTCCACAGAGATGAGGTACCTGAAACACAGTTACTGGTAACTACTACTTTTATTTCACTGGGATGAAGACTTTAATTGTAGAAACAGTACCTCTCTTTCAAAAGGAAATTTTTTTTATGGGACTGTTTCTTTTTCTAAACCAGAAAATTAGTATTCTGTGTGTATTTTTAGAAAATAATAAGCACTCTTTTACATATCTAGAAATACATAATTCTGCTCGTCTAGCAGTACTTATTTTAAGGCAGTTACTAACTTTATCAAGCCTACAAGTCTTTTATTGAATAGAAAAGTTCCAATACCTGACTGACTTAATTTTCCTAGTAATTTATTAACTTTTATTCCTCATTCTTCCCCATCATTATGTATTTTTCAAGCAACTGTGAGGTTTTTAAAATGTTTTTGCAGGAAAAGCCGAATTAGTTTAGTTACATAAGTGAGAACAATTAGCTACAACAAAACTCTGATATTCAGGGCACTGAAGATTTCTACTGACATTTCAGAATGTCTTCCTCTGTGTGCCGCTTCAGATTTTCTTGCAGCATAATGTTGATTGGATTATTCCTCACCACATACAAAGATAATATGTTTTCTGAATAAATCTCCAAAATCTCCACTGTTTTCTTATAAATGTCCATGTGTGTGAGAAGCTGGAACTCCCTAAAAAGCTGAAAGAAAAAACAAATATTTGGTATTATTGCAATCCTCAAAACCAAAACTGAAAACATCATGAGGTGCACACTTTGAAGACAGGATAAAACTAGCTAAGTAAAATAAGATGGATGATGTTTTCGTTCTTTCAGGATGGTTTCATTTCTTTTCAAAGCAGGGAAGAAATGCATCATATAACCCCAATACTTCAAATAACTCTGTGTTGTTTGTGACATGTTTAACACAAGACTGGTGAATCTTTTGAAGTGGGATTAGCAGCAAAAGCAGAAATATCCAGTAAAACACATGCCTATGATTGTATCACATCTATAACACAAAATTCAACGTAATTAGTAAAAAACAGCTCTGTTACCTGATAAGGGCATCTTAAGAAAGGAAATAGTCTAAGAATGTCTTTTAAAGGTGCTTTATCACTGATCATCTTTCTCCGTATTTCTATCGTTACATTCATTCTGTTATCCACTTCTTCCCAGTTCCTCTGAGATTTCATATATTCTTGCTTAAGCCACTTAATGTGCACATCCACAGCACTGCCTTCAAGATTTGCAGGTTCTTCCTACCGGGAAATAAAGAAAAGAATTGTAGCAAATCAGGTAGCCCTTTAATCTGATGTGGCTTTCGTCATTTGAGCGCAGTCAAGGTGTAGTCAAGCTCAGCAGAAACTACCTGTAGTGTGGTTTCAGTACCAGCTCTGTGAAATCACCCTTATATTCTAATAGTTAGATTAAGATGTGTTTTCATATAGTATTATACCTATCAGCCAAGTCCCCCAAGCTCAAATTACATTTGTGGCTATTCATGAAATGCTTATGCCTGTGTCTGGTTTGCTTAATTGTGGTTTATTGGAAATTAGTAGGCACTTCTAATGGTGACTCAGTGTTTAGCAATATTAGCTCTATATTACCAAGAGAAATAGTATTTTCTTCTTACTCATACACATCCTAAAAGGAGGAAAGCTTTATCTGAGCAGTTTGGCTGTTAAGTGTTTTCTTCTTGTACGAGAAGATAGTTAAGAATCTTTCTCAAAATTACTGTTATTTTCTCTGCTGTAATTTCAAACCTGGTAATTGCTAAGAGGAAGAGTGGCTATCCAAAGCAGTACTTCAGTGGCAGTAGCCTGGGGCTGTTCAGTTTCTGTTGGAGGACACAGTGAATTTGCTCACTGAAACAAGCCGAGATGACGTATGGATGCACTGTTCGTACAGTTTCCACTCTCAGGCTGCATTTACACCGGCTTTTCCCATCCGTATTGTCACCGATGCAGCTGCTGTCTGTGTCAGTGGTGGCCAGTGGCTCAGTGCCAGAGGGAGCTGAAACACTTCACCACGTTCCCCAGAACATTTAAGACACAGGGCTGTGAAACATTTGTCATCTGAAACTGCTTCGCAGTGCTCTGTATGTGTAGTTAAACTTTCCAGTTTCATTAACATCCTTTTTTTTACTTCTGCACGTCGTATTCCAAGAAAGGTTGCACGAGGTACACAATTAAAAAAAAAAATGTGTCCCTCTTAGTATATATGCACGGATTTCAACAACCATCAGGATCACAGAAGAAAATCAGCCTTGCATGGAGAACAGGTTCCTTCAGTGACTCCTGCACATACTCCCCTGGCCCTTGCTAGGATGCTGTATTAGCACAGCCCGCACTCTAAGAGAGGGTTTTAATCTTAATTGTATTACAACAGTAATGCTTGTTTGTCACCAGCTTGAGTAAGCATTCCTGTCCTTTTCCTCACTGCACAGCAACAGAAGTGCTGGGTCAGACAATTTAGTCCCATGCCTTCCTCTACCTGCTGGGAATGGTGCTGGGAAAAAGTATAAAGTAGAGATGAGCACGTAGTGGTACTTCCCCCGAGCCAAGACTCCAGTGAACTGGGGTTTGTGGACTCCCAAGGGTTATGAATTTAGATTTAATAGCCTTCAGTAGATTTTTTTCCTTCCATTATTTCTCCCAGTCATTTTTCCAACTCTTAAAAAATCGTATCTTCCACAACATCCTGTGTTAAATTCGGGAGTTTAACTATGCGCTGTCAGAGGACAGGCATTCTTCTGCTGCTTCTGCCTTCTAATTATCCTACTGGATTCAAAACCTACTCACCGGCTGCTTGCCACTGTAGTTTTATAGATATGTCACATTCTGTCCTCAGCCACCTCTTTTCCAGCCAAGACTGTCCTAAGCTATTTAATCATTCCACACATAAAAGCTGGTTCATACTTTCAATTATCCTTCTTACTGTCTTTGCATATTTTCTAATTTTACTACAGCTTTTATGAAGCAGGCGCTGTAAAACTTAACACTAGTCGAGATGCTGGGACACTGCAGATACGTACAGTGGAATAATGTGCTATGCTTTGCTTCTTTTTAAAATAAGTCTGAGCATTCACTAAACTTTTTTTTGACTGCTGCTTAGCATTGTGCCAAACTTTCTGTGGCATAATATAAAAATACCATTTGTGAATGGTACTAATAAGCTCAGAACTGTTGTTAGGACTCAGTTTTCTTCTGTCTGCTGGGTTTTTTGCCCTGCCCCTCAGTAGCATGGGGTCCTTATGTGATTCTTCTGTCAGTCTTTGTCAGCAGCATCAGTAGCATCATCTTTGTCTCAGTAGCATCACCAGATGCGGTCAGCCAACTATTCTCATTTTTCCATATAATTTAGAAATACATTGAACTGCATAAAGTAAGCATTAATAATCTTTTCCTCTGAAAAAAAACCCAACCAACTATTTCTGCGTAGCCTTCTTTGTTCTAGCTTTTAACTGTTTATCCATGCAAGGACCTTCCTGCTAAATCCCTCACATTATAACCTTTAAGAGCCTTTGAAAGGCATGTGGTGAAATCTTGTCTGAAGCTAAACTGTATCAGCTAGACTTCTTATGTCCTCAGAGTTGCTGAATACTTCAAAGAACTAATGAATTTATGACAAATTACTTTTGTTTACAGAAACTTCATTGATTCCTTCCCAATGCATTCATCTTTTGTATCTGCATTATGGTTCTTCCCAATATGGCCAGTAAATATGGCAGGATTCTTGGTCATTACCTATCTCTGTCTTGAAACTCACTGGCACCAAATTTTCTAGTATCCTGTTGCATGAGAGAAATTGCACATCATAATTAGAAATTTATGTATTTTATCCTTGGACACATCTGAAAATTTTCCACATATACTTGGTACTGGGCATGTGTTAGTGCTCATTTTAGTGCATTATTCTGTAACCTCTTTACTGACATGACAATCCGAGACAGTTGCCCTGACACCAACTATGAAGAATGATCCCAGTAACATGATCACCTGAACTCCTCCTCTGAGGATCCTTGCAAAGTCTGTCTAGTTTTCTGGTATGGCTTCCTGGTGTGGCAAGCCATCCTACACCTAGAGAATGCACCCTGAGCACTCCTCTCTCTTGGCATCACTGGGCTTCCTGCTTCTTACCTGGCTGAAGAAGCCTTTATAACCAGTGCAGAAAGGGCAGAAAACCACAAAAACAATTCAGTTTAAGTTTCCAGTGGATTGGTCACAAAGTCCTGTTTTGCTGCTAGCCTCTCATCTGTGCAAGCTCTCTGCATCAGCGTTTGGTATTTTCTGGTACCTAATTTATGTTGGTTGCTGACTCTGAATATCGTTGTAGTATTCACACATCCCTAAGTGGGCTGTTCGGCTGTTCCTTAACTTGCCAACTTGCACTAAATTGGATGGGCTGCCTCTTAATTCAACACAACCACTGCACAAACCCACAGATAAGTCCATTCTTGTCAGTCATAAGATGTTTGTGCTTTCTCACACATGCACACACACACAAACTTGGACAGTTGTTTGGGGATTTTTAATAAAATGTATCATTTTTACCCTGGGCAAGACCTAGTTTGAAGTCTCTGGCTCCAAATAGCTCTGTGACTCTGACGTCTCCTGTGGCTCTGCTTCCAAGCCTCTTGCCCATAGAGCAGGAGCTTCTTCAGCCACCTGATGTGCAGCACAGGGGCTCATTGCCAGAGGGGCTGTCACCTTCAGTACCTTACTTGCAGAGGCAGGAAAGCAAAACAAACTCAAACGAGTGTGCTGTAACCACAGACAAGCTGACTGGCTTGCTTAGAAACATAAACACCGAGGAGAACAAGTTGTGACCTTTACTCCAGCTTATCTCTAACCCCCTTGTCAAGGCAAACAATGCTTGAGATGATGGACTTTCCATGTAGTCAGCTCTGTGCTTGATAGCTAGTTTAGCTAATGACATTATTAATTAGCTAAATGAGACCATTTGACATTTTTCTACGCATCAATAGCAAGCTAACAATAGAAATGCAGCAGTAGTACTTATTTACTCAGAAAAAATATGTGATGGAAAACCAAACTTCATTCTGTAAATCATCCATTACATATGAGTAACACAAGCAGAAGTCAGTGCTAGAATTGTTTTCTTACAGTGTTCAGCTTGCTTAGGGCAATCACCATCTGTCATCTTTCCATCTTTTCAAGCTGCACTTCTAGGCTGAGGAAAGGTAGTTCTGAACTTTACACTTTTTAGCATGGCTTATTTAAACTGATATTTTATGTAATGGATATACATATTCAGCCATAAAACACACCTTAAAACTTCAGTCAAGTAATAGAGCTCCAGAAATGTACCAAATATGTGGTAGCACTGTTTGGATACCAACTAACAACAGTTTTCTGTGGGCCTTAGTTGCCATTGGTGTTTCAGAGATTACTTCCTGTTTATTAAAGTGCAGTGGGAACTGAATAAAGTTCATGCAGCTTGAGGATGGGCAATGGTAAGTGTGATGTAAAACACCTGCGATGTTGTAAAACAATGCTGCATACAGTAAAAGAGCAAGTGAATACTGAGTTCTAGAGCTGGCATTAGCCACCAAAGTTGCACTAATTTTGAGGACTTCTTAACTATATATATAGTGGCTTTAATACAGTGGCAGGCATGTACCTTTTATATCTAACCATTTCATTTTGTCTCTGGACAGTTTCATTCCTACTGGGGAATACAAACAATATAACTATATACTGTAGTATGTAGTCTATGAAAACATAGATAAGCTGATAATTGAGAGGACAGAATTACTGAATCATTGCATATGTCCAATTTCAACTGACTTAGTGCAAGTGATGCATGTTTCTGTCAGGCAAGAACAGAACAGAGCAACAGGACCTCACTGGCACGTTGAGTGGCAGTGACTGTCTTCAGCAGAATCAGTGTGGAATTAAGAGAACAGTGAGTTTAGATGTTTGTGGATGAGTAGCTGTTTCCAGTCAATTTAGCTGAAAATCTACAGGGCAAAAGCGTTCTGATTTACATCGCTCATTATTTCTAAGCATAATTTCATTGAATTAAAATCTGAAGGGTTTGATAGAGCAGAAGAGTTTGGCATCACTTGAATTTTACACAAATTATTTCTGACCTCAAGATTTATTAGATTCTATCATCAGAAAAAATGTTGCTTTTATTAAAAAATTGCAAAATACCATGCTTGCAACAGAATTAATTCAGTGTGTAACTTTATAACTCAATTTCCATTATCTTCAGCCCTTCTTCATATTTTGCAAATTTATCTTTTTTTTCTAGTAAAGTACAGTGAATTAATATTAATTCAGTCACACCAAAATGCAGAATTCACTTGAAATATTTTAAGTTTTTCTTTTTAGTTTGTAAACTAAGTTATTTTTAAGTTAAGTAGAAAGGTAACTGAGAAGTGTGTTTTTTGGGAGTGAAAGAAGTTATGTCAGTAGGACACCATTTTGCAAAGTATTTTAAATTTTATTGGAGAATGATTCCAAGTGTGATTTAAAACCTTGTGTAGTTAACTGTAACATTGCAGGTGTGAACACGAAGATTCTGGGTTTGGAAAGCTGGTTACTGAACCAGTTTATCAGTCGATCACATGCTGATTTAGGGAGGGCTCTAAGTTCTCTCCACTTTAACCATCAAAGTGCAGAAGCTGGTTACAGCACCCCAGTATTCCAGTGAAATTTTGACAATAAGGTTAAAGCCCAGTTATTTCATGAGAAATATATCAGAGATAAAAGTCAAAAGAAGTTAATGAGGTGAGCAGTATGAGTATCCTATACTCAGTATTTGTATTTGGTCCTACCAAGGCTCTTAGCCCTTCTGTTGGATTCACACACAAAGGGTGACATCAATGGGGAGCCCATCCCTGAGTGCCCATCCCCGCAACCACCGTAAACTTCTTGGTATTTTAGGTATCTGTGACTAATCTAGGAGCCATACAGGTTGTAGGGCTCTTCAGAGTTCTACTTGGAACCACAAACAAGTAGATTGCCTTAAGATGCTCACATTAAAGCAAGGAAACATACATACTAAACAACTAAACATACCAAAGACTATAGACTCCAAATCCCTCATGTCTTCCATTTCCTGAAGCAAAGAGAGAGTTAGTCATTAAATAAAGGCCCAGTTCTTCAGTGTCCTTTTGATGGATCTTGATTCTTCCCAAGATAGGAGATTATATTCCATATTCTTGTAAAAAGCTCCAGCTAGCAGGGCACTTTTAGGAGTCAGTGCCACAGCCAAGGAAGAGAGACTGCTACATCTCTTTGTGGGGAGGAAGGGAGCAATTCTTATGCATGATGTGTGTCTCCGAGGTCTAAGCTTTCAGTTACTGCTGAAAGCCAGCATCATAAATCCCCAAAGTCATTAATGTCAGCGCCAAAGTAACATGACTGTCTAATCATGGAGTGATGAAAGCTCCTCTGGCAAAGATATCAGGCACCTCTTGCTCTTAAAAAGAGTTTACACCAGTTCCTGAATGGTAAATGGAGCCTAGCTGTTGCTAACAACAAAGATCAAGATCTCTTTTTTAAACAATGCCAACAGGACCTACTGACTCCTTAGTCTGAGAGAGTGAATTCAAATTGGACCAGTAGAGTAAAAGGGATGGATACAAGGACACTGCACTGCATGCTGTTGGTCTATGCATGCCAATCCTGGCTTCAGGTTCCTCATCTGGGGTGCTTTGGGAATATTCCTTTGAGGGAATTCCTTTGGATGGAAACTAATCTGCTTGCTGGAAAGGGTAGAAACCATGTGATGGCAAGGAGAACCATCACCTGGAACAGCAGTACCACACAGACAGGTTCAGTGTTGCCAGTGGAGCTCCTTCTACACCATACTTTGGGACTGGGCTGCAGTCTTGGTATGGCTGTCACATTGCCTTTCATTATTACTGCTCTGGTCAGCTCCCAGCAGGAGCTTAAAGTACTTCCTTTGAGAGAACATTTCAGATTTTCCTTGCCAGATGCCAATGCATGCTCCAAATCATGTTATTGCTTTGAGCTTTGATGCTGCAAACACTTCTTGATTGCTGAGCCTACCTGCATCAGAGTTAGCATCAATGCTCAAGGTAACTTACGTGCAAGAAGGTCTTGGCAGTAACAGTTTTGATGTCTTCTCTGCGCCTAAACAAAGAATATGATGCCTGCATACTCACATTGGGAGTACGGCGGGACCCTAGTTTGGGATAATATTTTCCATTAATTAGATTTTGTAACTTTTTGAATGAGAAACAGCTTTCACAGGTAGTTAAGTTAGCATAATCTGAATCTTGGGTCTTGATTTTTTAATACTGAAAAGCAGGTCTTGCTGTTTTGTCTGGAATACAGACAGACACAAGGCATCACGAAAAACACAGTGTGCAGAATGGTTTTAAGTACCAGGCAGTCCTTTTTCTGTGGTGACTTTCAGGTTCTTCATAATGACATTTAGTATATCAAACACCAGGGCATTTTGTATCATGAAGAATGCTCAAACCAGTTTATGACCATTAGAAAGTGAAGATTTGCTTGGGAAAAAAACAACAACAAAAACCAAACGATCCAAACTGTTCCACATTCCATGTGGAACAGGCCTGAATCTGGCAGGCAGGCAGTGGGCTGGACACTGCTCAGGACCCATCTTCTTGCCCCAGAGGGTGGGAGAGAATTGAAAAGGCATCGTGGCTGTGCCACTTCTCATGTCCAAACACTGAACACAAAGACAGGTGAAACAGCATGGGCAGGCTGCTTTCATGCAAAATGAGCATATAACCTGCTGCAGGATCCATGCTGACTTGTACTCAGATGTGATGTTTAGTTACAGCAGGCTCTGCTTTAATTATACATAATTATCCTTTTGAGCCAGGCAGACACTTTAAGAGCTAGACTTACATGCCAACGCTAACTGCAAACTTTCAAAGCCACGTAAGTCAGTTTATTTCTGATCACAACTGCTTTCTGACTTACAGGTTGCCAAACACACAGCGTAAGCAAAATGGGTGAAATCTATTTTCCTCCACCAAGGGACAACAGATATTTCATACCTTATGTTAACTCAGAGAACAGTGGAGATAGAGTAACGTAAGTAAGAAGGTGAAGCGTAAGATGTATACCAGGACTTTGTGTTTAAGGATTTTGCTTTGACTCTAAAAGCATTTTAAAATGTTAGCTAAGCAACAACACATGCTATATAAGCACATCAAAGTTTTAGTGGAAAAATCACATTACAACAGTGCAGCCATTGAATGATCACTCATATATGCATGCTCACATCCTGGCTGTGCAGACATTCAAGCACTTGATTTAATTGTAGAGGAAAAAGGGCTATCAGCCCAGCTTCCCTTGTGTACAGCATTCACAGTATAGATGGTACCTAATGCTGTGCCTGGCAATAGTACCACTCAACCACAAGACTAAGCTAAAAGAGTTTCTGTATCTCATGCACAAGCTCTTCATCCTTTTAGAGACATTTGATTCATAGGTTTCCTTTTTCCCTTGCTGATGCATTTTTTTTCTTCCTCATTCCTCTCTTTTTCTCCAGCCATCACTTCCGAAATCCTATTCTATCTACGCTCCTTGTTTCAAGTTGTTTCAAGCTTGTTTCAAATTTCTAGCTCCTGCAGTGGCATAATCTTATTGACAAACATGATGTTAGTTATCACTTCAAAGAAAAGCTTGCCTAATTTACTTAATTCATCATAAAAGAAAATCCAGTTCACAGGGTAGACATCACTCAGTGCCAATTCCTTCTTTCATCACAAAAGACAATTTCTAGATCATGATGAGCATAAAGCCAATGGGGTAAACTTCTGTGAAGCACCCAAAGCCAGCAACTTTTCCATCATCACTTTTCTCCTCACAATTAGGCCTAACACCACCTCCAGAATCTCATCATGTGGAAGCCAATCACCAGTTCTAACCCCACTCGCCTCTCCGTCACGTATTGCCTTTTGATAATCCTCTGGCCAAAGATGCACACCAAAAGTGTCCTATCTTCCTATCCCTTCTGGCTCCCTCAAGTCTAGGGCCACTCCTGTTACAACTGGCAGGAGGTGGTTTCTCTCATAGCCTGAAGGACCATAAACCAAAAATTCCCTAGGGCAGAGGAAGGGTTTTATGATGCCATTTTGATGCTATAAAAAAAAGTGAATTGGTCAGAACAATCACACCCTGGCCACAGAGGGGAGCTTGCCTTTCCTATTTACTTTCATGATGTGATCACCCCTCCAATGGAAAGTACCTTCCATTTGCAGCAGATGAAAGTTATTTTCATCACAAAGCACTCTCCCTTGGATTAGTGCAGCTCCTGGATACCTGTCTGACTGGTAAATGACAGAGGAGGATTCTTACTCCATAGCCAGAAAATTTGTTAATTAAGAAGCCTTCCTGATCAAGTTCTGAATATCCCTCAGACATGGAGGCTCATATTAATGTCTGTGTCAGACACAGTCCAAGCTTCTTTCCAGTGGTGCTTCAACCTGATGAATATTTGTAGAAAGTATCTTTTTAAGCAAACCCTCCTTCACTGACAGACACCTCCAGCACATGCTTACTTACCATCGCTTTACAGCCCTGAACACTGCTCTTGCTCAAGACCTTTCCTATGATGCTAGCCACTCTAAAACGGGTATACTCTTCAGTCTGGCTTGAATGTAATGCTCCGTAATGAGGAACACATCAGCAGGTGTTTTAAAGAAACTGAAGGAGACAACCAGATGCTACATCTGGAAGCAGTGCCCTGCGCAGAAGGCCAAGCAGCACTCGTGCTGTGTTTGAAGGAGGAATGCCTGCTGGCAGGGGCTTGGACAGACCAAGGAGCAGACATCATCTGTGGCTCTGAGCACATCCCAAAACACCACAGGGACCTTGTCCTGGCAAACAATTATTTTTTGACATGATGAAATATAAAGAGTGGTTAAGGATTTTATTAGTACTGATAGGTTTATGACTCCTTTTATATAAAAACAAATACCAGATTTACCAGTGAGGCATCTCCTATTAGAAAATAATATTTCTATCAGTCTCATACCACTAACAATCCAAGATTATACCGACACAAAGCACATTTTACGGAGTTACGTCTTATGACTGTTCAGGAACTAAAGCTCAATATAGAAGTCAGTTGTGTGGCTGCTAAGTAGGTCATCTGTTGGGAACAGATGTGCTCTTTCGTCCGCACTGCTTGCCAGTTGGCTTTGACATATAGCACCCCTAAGTGTCCCACTCTGCTGATCTAAGGGAGAATGTGGTGACACAAGGGGGCTAGAAATCCCTCACAGATTATTATCCAAAGGTCTCCTTAACCTGGAATTCATTTCTATCCCTTTTACCTTAATAATCCTATGTGTTGGCTTCTAGTCAACACAAGGCTAATCTATTCTTCTACAGTTGCAAAAGATATGAAGGCAAGGGGATCTGGCTAATGATAATTTGAATATCATTTGGTTTTCCCTGTGGTATTGGCTTCTAGACCAAACACTTACTTTTTTAGTCTAAGACTTGTTTAGCAGTCTAAATTTATCACAAAATAGTGCTAAGGATTGGCAGAAAGATACCTTTAAGTGTGTTCCTAAATATACAGAATGAAAAAAAAAAGACACTGTATTTGTTTAAAAAATATTAAACAAGTATCTTGTTCAAGTGTGCACATTTGGATTGACAAAATTTAGGATCTCAGAGCCAGATATCTGTTTCAATGTAGAAATATATTTAAAACATAGAAGGTTATGATTCCCTCAATTTTGTGGGACTCCTTCTTCAGCCTTAATAGCCTCCACAAGTGTTAATTCCTGCTTTTATTTTATTTTATTTTATTTTATTTTATTTTATTTTATTTTATTTTATTTTATTTATATGTATGTTCAGAATAGAGGAAAAATGGTAGAATGGAAAAGTGTTTAAGGATACTCAGCATCCTCTTCCAGTTTAACCCTCATTTGCTTACAAGATTAAGGCTAGCAGAAAATGCATAGGGCTTGAGGAGAGATGGAACGTACTTTCTCAACTAGGTGGTGTGACAAAAAAAGACCCACGTTTGCCCTTTCCAAGCATTAGTGGATAAAGGATGGCTAACTCTTTATGCATGCACAAATCCAGGAGACCCTTATTCCTCCTTTACTGCATGCAAGACTGTTTACAGTCTTTGCACCCAGATTAGAGGTTTCTTATTTCACACATTCTGCAAGCCTTTCGGCTAAAACAGGCAAAAAGAGGGATGTGTTTGTTCCCGCACATACTAATCGAAAGGGGATAAAGAGAAGTTACTGCAGCCTCTAAAAAAAAACCAAAACCCCAAACAAAACTCAAACGTATGCCTGTATTTTGGGAAGAAAACTACAGCTAACTTCAAACACAAGGGTGATGTATTCAGAAATGCATCCATTCAATGACTCTTGCTCCCCTAAATACATGTGTCTGGTAAACAACAGGACAAACATGTGTAAACTGAAGTCAAACATCTGCTTAACTGTCTTCTTTATCACATTCTTACAATAGTTCAAATTTTACCACATTTTAATTGCAGCACAAGGAAGTGTGTGAGCACTGGCAAAGCATATCTGGAACCTTAATGTATTTATGAAAGTGTGTAAATTAATTAGTAGGCTTCAAACATTTACTGGGCAGCGATAGCTCTCTGAATTCTCTAACTAGAAGTGTACACAGCAAATGCATGCCTACATTCATAAGCATCCCTATGTAAGTCACACATCAACACAAACAGTTTTATATAACCAAGTGCAATGTGACAGCAGGATAGGGCCATTTGCTACCAGCTCAAATGTCACTTTGCATTCTTATTTGTACAGAGGCTTAGCCTCTGCTGTTTTTCACTCTAATTGGAGGTGTATAATCTAAAGCAGAATGGGAATATTGCATTTTAAAAAAAATCGACAATTTTCTGTCCAATTGGCAACAACACTAAATAAATTGCAACACATCCTGGATCAGGTTTATCTCTGATATTGATAGTTCTCCAGAAATGGAAAAAAAGTCAAGGGTCTGGTTATAGGACAAACTTTTTACAAAATGAGTTTATATAGGATAAGATCACTCCATTCTACCCTTCACTGGCTAGTGGCCTTACCATCAGCAGAGGACCTGTAAGATACAGAATTCTGTTAAGCACCAAAAATCTTACCTGAACCTGCATCTGAACATCATCAGGTTTGCTTTCAGCAAATGAACATTTTCTGGTCTGTCCTCGCCTGTGGCCAAACTTGCATTTGTTCCTCAGGACTTGCTCATCATCTTCAATGGGTCTCCGCACATACTTGAAACGATCTTTAAGGGCCCGTTTCCATAGCAACTGCATGGGGAAAAAAATCTGTCATTATCAGTATATTTCAAGAATTTGCCCCATTCCTAAAGCAGGTCACTTCATTTTATCTAACTCTGTTTTATATAGAAGCTTTTGCCACTAAGCAGAAAAAGACTCGTAGGGTGGTATCAGCACACATGTGGCTTCAGGACCGAAGGAAACACAAGCACCTGTGGTACATGACTATGGCAACTAAGCAGTGGGGCTACTGGCACTGGCGTGGTTCATTAAGGATGACGGTAATTGAACCTAAGGGCTAGATTTATCCAATATAACCAGGGCTGTCAGTGAAACCGCAGTTCACTTTCCTTTTCTCAGCTCTACTATTGGATGTTCCATTGGTAACATCAGATCATGAAACCACCCAGTGAATCAGGTCAGCTCACTGATGCCACAGAAGACTAATGGGTTATATTTGAGTGGGTTGTTTTTCCCCTGCCTCTGACCAGTTGTACAGTTGTTTGGTTATCATGTCTAACACAAGGGAGCAGAAAAGACACAGTGGGACATTTTCTTTTGCAGTAAGCCTACAGTTGCACTGGATCGAGTATATTATTAAGCTGAACTCAAAATTACTGAATTACAAGGATCATTTAAGTGTGTGGCATGGCAACTTAAAGGCAGTTCTACATGGCAAGTGGATGCAGTCCGTGTTTAAAGGAGTCACTTGTTACTCCTTGGCTGATGGACGCCCTCATGAATTCCTTAAGGACAGACGGCTGTTCACCTGCGATCCGGGGCTGCGCATCCCATGGCAGGACCTGGCTGGACCAAATACCGACACGTGGGGAAGCGATTACTAAGCCAAGGCTGCTAAACAGGTCTGCAGGCAAACCCCTCAGTTGCAGATAATGAAAATGTTTTGTCAGCTCCTGAAAAGCGACTGCCTATTCCAGTTACCGGGGTTTTCTCAACAGTCAGAGGAAAAAAAAATTAGTCAGAAAAGTGACTGTAAATGACAGGACATGGCAAGAGAGATTTAAATGGCCGTTTTTTAAAATTTAGTTCAATATTGTACTCACTCAGTAGTATACTCAATCCTGTACTCACTGACATACTAAACCACTGTTCAGAAGAACGATTACCCCAAATTTCTTACCAAAATTATGTCCTTTATTAGTCAATGTCACATGACTTTAAGCATTTACTTTGGTGTAAACAAGAATTCAGTAAAGACTAAGTAGTACAGTATATTTCTCTGCAGCAAGTCTGACATACTAGTCTTTCTCACCCACAGGTTATAGATGGGAAGGTCTCTTAAAAGATGGTGGTGAAGGCAGCATGACCTTGCCTTTCACCTGTCAGAAATACTGCTCCCACCTCCCATAGGTACTAGCTGACTTACCAGTCCTCACTCCTAAAAGCAAGAGCTCCATGAATGATCAAAAATGAGAGCAGAGGAGCTACAACAGTATGGGCCCTGTGGTGTCTACCTCAGCTCTTCTTGAGCAGACCTGGGCCAGCCAGGGCAGGTGTGCCTTTCCCGAGGGGACAGTTTCTGACACCCACCTACAGGCTCCTTACAAAAGTATCCTCTCACTGCTGGTCACATGTGAGCACATGACAACTGAAAAGAAAACAAACCCATCTACATTTCTATTATGCAAACTTCAGATTTAGAATTCTGCCAAAACAGGAGTCACGTCGTCAGTGATGTAGATCGTAATGATCAGAGCACCCGGTCTTCTCGCAAGGCGTATTTACAGTCTCCGTTTGAGTGTTACACCCCAGCACTGTTTTCAAGAGCAGTAATGTGAATGCATGCCTTGAAAATCTCATTTGGTATCTGCCTGAACCTTTAAGGTTCCTGAATACATTTACGATTCGAGCCCGATGCATTTACATATTGATATAAACAGTCCAGTGTTATATGCCTAGCAAAATATATTTGGAACATTGTTATTTTAAGGCTGTTAAGAAACAAGCAAACAAAAGCCTTATCTTAATGCTTCTCTGAAGTGTTCAACAGATGTTAAAATATTTTAAAACATGATCATCCCAGAATACATTAGCAGCTGACAATTTAAATATCTCCTGAGTTGAGTTTTGTGTGATTTCTCACTTTTAAAAACAAAAACCTTTGTTTGGCTAGAAGACATTTTTGCTTATTTTTCCACATGAAAGAACATGCTGACACCCATACAGAGCTTTAAATGTCCTTCAAAGTTCAAAACATTCAGCTGTTTCATCCTCCTGTCCTCATATAAATTAAGAGTTTTAACTAAATCTATTTTTGTAATAGGATTCTCGGAAGCTTAGCGAAGTCCCTTCTCACATACCTATGTCATGAGCGAGACTGTGAGCACATACATTTATGTGGCTTCCCTAGTGGGTAATGCACCTTCTAAAAAGGATGTTTTCATTAACATTTTTGAGCTGATAACTTTATTTTTGAGCTGATAACTTTATTTTTGATTAATTCTGCCCTGCCAAAAAAAGCCCAAACCACCCCAGGAAGGTTTCCAGTGTTTGTAGGGGAGCAAAAGGATTAGTCTGTGTCTATCTGACATAGGAGGGAAAGGATTACACGCAGATTAAAAGCAGTAATTTACTAGCGAATAATCACTTTGTGCGCAGCGGTTACATAAGTCAGGCGTGTCAGCACCGAGATCCGAGGTTTCGCCGGCATCACGGCACTGCTCGGCAGCCCCGAGCTGGAGGGAGTGAGGTGTGGGCAAGAGACCCCCTCTCTCTTTCCCTTCCTCACGTATGGCTGTCTTGAAATCACACAGTTTTCAATCAGTGGCTGCAAGGTTTATTTCATTTCAGTGTCTCTTTCAAAATGGTTGGCTGTGAGCCATGTAAAAGGATCAAACAGAAGTAGAGCAGTATCTTGCCGGTGGTCGAGAAACAGTGTCATGGCAATTTTGTTTTGGCTGCTGTGCCCATGACCTTGGCTTTTTCTATAAAACCTATTTGTTTGTAACTACTTACAAACGTTGCATCAGTTATATAATAGATCGGAAAACTAAACCTATTTCATGATTAAATGGATGGGTTTTTTTAAATGTTGTATGTGTTACTTCAGGATAACTTTATTCTTAAAGTAGAAGAAAACATCATGGGGAAAAAAAAATTCCTTAGGTAAACACCTTAAAACACTTAATTCTAAAAGCTAATCTTGGAACAGGGTGGAGAAATTAATTACATTCCAGATGCTCCACAGACCTCTTAAATGAGTTTTGCTTTTAGTATGAAATTATTTTTTTATTATTATTACTTTTTAGGATTTCAGGTAATTCTTTCTTAACTCCTGCTTCTACAGTGCCCTAGTAAATAACCTTCTTTTAAAATTCATAGTATATTCGTAGCTTATTCATAACCTTATTTTTAAACTTAATTCATTTAGAATCATTATCGTCGTTCAGACTATATTCCATTAGAAATCCTTTTCAAACACTGATGACACAAGCATATTTTTCTCTATTGCAAAATTAAATAGGAAACCTTATAACCAAGAAAATAGAATTAGGATAATCTACTAATAAATCTTGAAACATTAAACGTTTAATGGCCTCTCGTTGCAATAGTATGAGATTGAAAATACTAGACTATATTTCTACATAATGCACACATTGCTAAAATTACCTGTTTAAAACGGTTTGGTGTTGTAACTAAAAAGTCTCCAGTATTTTTGAAAAAAAAAAAGTAAAAAAGTAATAAAATGGAATGTTCAAAATTTTGCAAGTAAATTTTTTTTCCTGTCATGAAAATACTGAATTCATGTGTGAATTCAGGTGCTCTGAGGTTTGTTTGCTATTCTTCCTTTATGTTTCCCAGCAGATCTTTCCCCTTTCCAGCTTTCCACACCATTTCATTTCCATGAAAATGCTGCAACAAAAGTGCTCATGTTTCCACTTCAAAGTTTCTCCATGTTTTTCATTACTTCAAGTCTTTAAGTTTTGACTTTCTGTTCTTGGTCAGAAGAAAAAGCTAATTCTGGAATGGATCTCTCACAGGAGGAGCTTTCCTCTTTTCCCAGCCAGAATGCTCCATGGACTGCCCCTGCCCACCTACACCCCGCACGGGTGTGAATATTGGCCGGGGAGAAACCCAGAGCAGCTTCCACTGCATTCTTCCAGCAGCCCAGACACAGCCATAGCCGGAGAAGAGCTCC
Source organism: Trogon surrucura (assembly GCA_020746105.1). Classification (NCBI taxonomy): domain Eukaryota; kingdom Metazoa; phylum Chordata; class Aves; order Trogoniformes; family Trogonidae; genus Trogon; species Trogon surrucura. Next base: position 62,261,268 of record CM036618.1, read on the forward strand.
AAACCCTAAGTCTCAAGTGTTAAAAATAAAATCACACCACTGACTGATCTCCTAAGGGCATTTCGTGAAGAACTCCTGCAGCCTTCTGCACACCCCAGCAGATGCTCTGGCTGCTCCTCCACCCCAGAGGGTAAGCAATTGCCTTCCTTTTAAGCATAAATTTAGAGATTAACTGAATCTAGGAACCCCGACATAGCACAGCAATAAAGAGCAATAAATTAATGTCATTAACAATATAGCATGATAAAGTGTTTTGCATGGCAGAAAGGAAAACATCTGACAGCAGAGGTGAGTTCCAGCACACCAGAGGGAAGGCAAACCGTGGTAGTCCAAACTGTGCTCAGCCCTTTCCTTTTCTGAAATGCATGCAGCTCTCTCCTTTTCCTGGAACTTTAACCAGAAATTAAAAGTCTGGATACTTGAAAACGTGTTTGTTGGGTTTCTAAATAAGCTCAAATAACTTCATTAATCTACCAGTCTTGGAAACCATTATTCTCAGAGGCCTTCCCAGCTAATTGCCGTAACTGGTGTGTCCCTTTCTTCAGCCTTACCACAGCCTGAAGGGACAGGGTTACCCAACAGGCACAGACATCTGTGCACAACTGGTCACCCACGGCTCCCTTTGGAGCCCACAGAAGGGAAAGAGAACATCCATAGTGCTGTTCCTCTCTTCCCAGTGTAGAGACTAAGAAAGCATTATATGAACTGCATCTCCAGAAGTTTACATATGCATTACTTAATAATGCACCTAGCATTTTTGCTTAGAATACTACTCTCATGTTACAGTTTTACTTTTCTACATCTAGCTGTAAGTCCCCAAATAAAAAGCTGCTTTACCTCTGAATTATTTTATTGATGATAGTTTTCTTAAAAACTTTCAATGTACTATTCAAAAATTGTAACAATAAGTGTCTAATTATTATAAATGAACAAGTTTAAGGTATTCAGAACCTCTCAGTAACTAATATTTTATGTCTCACAAGACCTGTAATTCAATACTGTTAACAGGAACAGCAAACAGCAATTCCTATAATTCTGTGCTAACCTGCAGCAATTTTAAAAGAAAAGTCTACAAAAACTTTAGGTTTTTGAGCTGCTGAAGACACTTTCTTCTGAGAGAAATGAAAGAATCGTGGTTAGCCAGTTTTTTGTTACGGCTGTTCATTTGTTTCTTAAAAGTATATGAACTCGGTTTTATCAAAAGCCTCATGCTGAGTAGCTGTGCATATGTTGCTGGGTTTGTTTTAAGCCATTGCTATTGTAACACACAACTATCTCAGATTAAGAAAAAAGAAATATTTATAGCCTTTATGATCATGAAGGAAGAACAGAATGTCTAACAGTAGGGCCAGTAAAAATAGTCATTCAATCTCACCCCCACCTCCAAATTTAAGTATACAGACGTGCATCTTTAGTGTGCTTTTTTTCCTACTTCAAGCAATAGAGAGGGGCCAGCTCAGAAGCGTTAGACAAGCAATATTGCAAACTGCTAATTCCAGCTTCCTTGCTTGCTTATGGTGGTTTCTTCCAGATATGCTTTCTAGTAACCACGAGAGAAATATCAAAAGATAAAGAACAACAACCGTGAAATCTCTGCCCCATCACAACTTCTGCAGGCACCAATTCTGGGATAAATCCAGAAAGCAATGAGCTGTTACCCAAGAATCTAGTTGTAAATAGTTTCACACAGTCTATGGTCCGGCTGCAATGAAAGCCCTTTCAAAACTTATCTTAAGATGGGATTTAGAAGTTACAGGACTTTGGACCCATCCCTTCACAAAGGGCACCAGATGAAGCCACAGCATTACCCAGGACTCAGCTGTGGATGCCCACTGGGGTTTCAGAAAGGAACCCTACCCTGGTTGAAAATAAGGGTGGACCATCACTCTCTGATCCTTCTGCTCCCTCTCTCTTTCCTGAGATGTGTTTGTTTTCTTTAGTCCCTTCCCTCCTCAGCTCGGGGCAGAACTAGAATAGCCACCCCTTTATCCTCACATTTTTTTACTCTCAAAGTTATTTTGCGTTCTGCAGAAACTGTACACGAGATATATATTTATAAACATTTAAAGCTAACAGTCCCCACTGAGTTTCACAAACTTTTACAAGATGCTGTAAAAGTATCACACAGCAAAACAATGATGCGAAGTCAAAAGGTGAACACTGTCCTCTGAGACCACAGCTATGTACTCTGGGTCACAAGCAAAAAAAACGTAGTTCAAATTCAAGTTATCTCCTTCCACTGCTTTCGCTTATGGCCCCACTGAGATCCCAACGAATGTTTTTAAATAACTTATTTTTTTCTTAATTAGATCTAGATTCCCAGCATACCTAAACCTATTGCTACATGCTGTGACTAGGTATCTAACACACAAGTGATTATAGCACGTTGCGAGAGCATCAGTCATGTCAGTCGTCATACAGACAATTTTCTAAAGGCTTGGCTTCTTTGTTTTTAAAAACAAAAACAAGTCACATTTATTTAAATTCATCCTTTGGGGAAAATCAATCACAAAATAAAATGTACCCAAAAAGCAACCAGGGATTTCATGTACAGGCCTTCATGATCTCACAGAGGCTTTGAGGAATGGCTGTAACTGGATTAATCTTTAATTAATATAATGAAATAAGAATGTGATTTGCCAAACATGTCAAAGTGAAGCTTACAGCTCTGAATAGAGCCAGTATATAAGAAACGCATATTGATTTGCTCTGAACTATGTTATTTTCTTGCGATTGATTATGCAGAAATAAAAATATTTCTCTGTTTTTCAAAGCAGAGTACTATTTACAATACTTACAAAGCCATTCCCATCTTCATCGAGGAATGGGTATGCCTGCAGCAGAGCATTGACAACAATGTTATATTGCTGACTGTTCGGATACCTGTGAAGACAAGATGGAGATGTAAAAGAAATAGCTCGTGTTCTAGACAGTATTAGCCACTGTCTGGAGTCTATACCAATATTCTTTAGCTATTTCTCAGACTGTCGATTCCCCCCCAAATAACAAAGGGAACAGCTTTAAGGTTTGCATGAAATCTTCCTGTTGACTGCAACAGGCTTCAGGCCCTTACCTCCTCTATTTAAGCAAGCATATTGAAGAGAATGCTTTGCATTCGTTTGAAAATTTACTTTTACAGTCAACAGGTAATGCCTCCAAATCAATATAATGAAGTTTACTCACAGTGATCCTTCTAGGTATTTTGTCATGTCTGCTTGTAAAAATTCGATAATTCTTATTCTCATACTGTGATCAGGGCATTTTTTTTCTGCTAATATGCACTTGACATCGTAAGGGAAGTCTGGCAAAATATAAGAATTTGTCCACTGCAACGTCTTGTATCTTGCAAAAAACGATTTCAGGTTTTTTCTGTGAAAGAAAGGTAGAATCACAGAATCATAGAATCACAGAATCATAGAATCGTATCAGCTGGAAGAGACCTAGAAGATCATCGAGTCCAGCCTTTGTCCCAGCTCTGTCATCCTACTAAATGATGCCCCCCAACACAACATCCACCTGTCTATTAAGCACCTCCAGGAACAGTGACTCAACCACCTCCCTGGGCCTCCTGTTCCAATGGCTGACAACCGTTTCAGTATAGAAATTCTTCCTCATATCTAACCTGAATCTCCTCTGGTGCAATTTAAATCCATTTCCCCTCATCTTATCACTCGCCACTAGGGAGAATAGACCAACCCCCATGTCTCTACAACCTCCCTTCAGGTAGTTGTAGAGAACGATGAGGTCTCCCCTCAGTCTCTTCTCTAGGCATCATAGGAGTCCAGAAAGAAATTTCAAATGTGAGGTGCAAAGACAACTAAAGAGTCCTGTTACATATGTGGTATCACTGCAATTTACATTTGCTTTAATTTAAATTGCTCTCTGCAATTTGGAAAAAACTACCAGACTTTTAAAAGAACTTTTAAAATAAAATGCTATCATTATAGATGACTAATGTAGATGCTTACATTGTATAAATATACAGATATGTATATCTGAATTAATCATCTGCACTCCCTTTATATTCACTGAGACATAAACACCACTGAACGATGACAGAACAACCAGAAGACATCTAAGTTGTACCAGATGTTCTCTTTCATCTGTTTCTCTTCACTAATTATGAAGGAAATTAAGACAGTTACCACAGTTGTTGAAAACTATACTGCGTATGTCTCAAGTTAGGAACCCCCGACTTGGTAGATGAAAGCTCCCATACAGAGACACACGTTTGGACTAGGGCATGCTCTCATGTCCCTTCCAAGCTGCACTATGGAGGGAAATCCTGCCAGACTTCAGTCCAGTCAAAATGCAGAAGTTTTCACTCCTAAAGGTCTCTATGGTAGCTTATAAGCAAGAGCTAGCTATAAAAGAATTGTCAAAACAGTTTTAGCGAGGTCTTCATTGCGAGGTTTTGCTATCCAGCTTCTTTCAGGTAAGGATGTAAAAAAAACCCACATGATGACCAGTATCTTTAGGCTGGCAAAATCAACTACAGTACCAAAATCAGCTGCAATGGATGAACATTTGCAATAGCTTAGCCTATACCACTGTTATGGGTTTGAGTCTGATGGGTTTTTTTGGAAAAGCAGGGGTAGACTCATGCAAAACTTTGAGAGCCCCACCCTGCCCAGTTAGGAGTTGGACCTGCCTCTGGCCAGGCCCAGGTCAATCATTGCCTCTGCAATCAAGGTATTTAAGAGGTGACCCCAGTGTTCTTTCTTTCTCTCTTGGTTTTGTCTTGTGTTGAGCTGTCCTGTCTTTAATGTTGCAGTTTTTCTGTTGTAGAAGGGGGGAGGTGAGAGGAGCACAAAGTAACATCATCCTGAGAAGAAAGGAGGAGAGAAGAGTTCCTGAGGAGAAAGAGGGAGAAGGGTCCCTGAGGAAAAGGAGAGAAGAAAGGCTGCCAGAGCAGGACCTTTCCCTGGAGCCCCGTGGTGGTTGAGAGGCAGGAAGGTGACTGCCTGCCGGCTGAGGGGACTGATGATGCTGAGAGTGTCCAGCATGCATCGGTACACGCAGAACTCCATGCCAGAGGGGAGAGAGACTGAACATCAGTGGGGGACATGCCTGAAGCGACCTGTGGTCCCAACGGACTCACGAGGAGGAGGAGAGAGTGTCCCTCCACATCACTGTGGAAATGGGGGTGGGAGAAGGGGTGAGCTGGAGACTGCGTGGTTCTTTGTCCCGGTCGGCTTGAACCACGACAACTGCTTTGAAAGATTATTATATATCTAGAAGGTGGAAGATTTTGGGTCCCTGTAGCATTAGTTATACCTTGAGTAGGTTAGCTTATAACCCTTATAATCTTGTTGATCTTGTTATGCTACCAAACCATCTTGGCATCTTTTAAAGTAGGTTGCTAGCTTGCAGGCTAATAAAAGCCCTGCAGCCATGACGTAAGTTTGCCAATCCCAGCACTACTGCAAATTGCAGTGCAGTGCTGAAAAAAAAATAAATAATTTGGGTACTGTCGTCTGATCCACATAGATACAATAACAGTAGTAGCAGTACTCACAGCGCTACTGTTTCCCCACGCAAAATGGATACAAAATGGCCATGGCTGCTGTCTCGCCAAGATCACCAAGATTTTACAGAAGGCAGATGGTTGACAGTAGATGCAAACTGTAGTGAACTCCCATTAGTACTTTGCAGTCTCAGAAGAAGGAAAAACTGTGTGAGAAGTGACAGACATATCCACGCAGACACATTTGTGTCCTCTTTTTGGTGATAAATTAATACACAAGTGGGAAAATAAACCCCAAACCAGATTCTGAAATCACTTGGAAATCCCTCCTATGCAGACAAAGCACAGAAGTTCAATATAGCATCAATGGCAAGCCTATAAATTTGAATCCTGTTCTTACAGCAACTTTACTGATGAGCGTGATGTAGCAGACAGGCTGCAAGATACTACATACTATTTTCAACATGCTATCATTTAAACTACCTCAAAAATCTACAGAAGTTTAAAATGTGCAGTCATCTGTAGCTGAGCAGCACTGAAATTCCTGTTGTTACTAGTACCGGTGATGCATAATTACCATTTTGAAAAATGGAATGGTTTAGCAGGTTTAGTTCAGGTAGTCCCTTCACACTTGCCAATACAACAAAAATACTCTAAATTCCACTTCTCTTCAGCTTTGCCCAACACAGAAAATAGTTCCTTGCTGTCCAAACAAGATCTTTACTAGCTTTTGCTGAAAACATTGTTGCTAGGCAGTCATGTTAAATACGTGCAGCAATATTTTACAATGAAATACAGGTTTGTTTGAAAAGAGACACAACTCCATGCTAAACTTTATCCCCAGAAAGGCTCCGTGCAAAGCTGGGTAACTAAAAAACCAGTTCGGTTAAACTGTATAGCCAAGATCTTACTTGATTGTGGAGAACAGCATTACAGTTAGAGGTACGAACAAATACAGCCCGTTTTAACCATCCTTCTCTGACCTTCTAGCTAGCCTGAGACACAGAGATACGATCAAGATCCCAAAGTACAAGTTCCTACATCTTTCCTTTTCTCTCAGTTCTTAACAGACTCGATGCTGCAGCTGCTGCCATGTCCATCCTGCTCTCCCCCTGCCATCACACGTCTCTACCCCTTTCTTACTGGTACTGGGAAGCTTCCAGCTCTGCAGCAAAGTTACTTTAAGGAGTTATAGTGATGAAATTCTTTATTTTTCTTCTTCGTATAGTTTTCAGGTCCCCAGAATGCCTCCCCATGAGGTAAAGCAAATACCAGTGCAGATGAAGCAAGCTGGTCTCTTTATGTTTAGCTGCAATATGGAATGGCAGCCTAAGAGCATCTTCAGCAAGGACACAACTAATCACAGAGCTTTTGACCACTCAGCTTTTGTAGATGACCACTTTACTTGCTGCACAAAGTCACAGCATAGCACTGTTTCACGCAGTTACTTCTTTCTTTGGTTCCATTACAGCCTTTACTGCTCACACACAGCATGTTTCCTGAGACATGAAACTATAAAATAACATCATTTTGAGAAGAGCCATTTGTCTCCTTCAGCTTGCAAAAAAAACAAAAAAAGAAACCCACAAACTCTCCCAAATAAAAAAACAAAACAACACCCCAAACCCCCACCTATTCGAAGTATATAGCCTCGGGATCCCTAATCCCAGGGAATATTTTAGTTTACTGCCAAAAAGGCAAGCATTTTACACACTTGCAGCATCACCCATGTCCTTCGATGAAGGTTTTAGGCTGCACTGGAAGAGTAGTGAGTGAAGATAGCATCATGGTCTCCAAGCTCAGTATCCTGTGAAACCTCATGCAGTGAGGCAGAACTGACTGAATTAGCTGTAACAAGTCAGTAAAAATAATTTTGTCATCTATATAGCGAGCTCAATCAAGATAGTTGTGCAAAATACAGTAGACACCTAGAAACAGATTCAAATACTAAATCATGTAATTTGATCATTTTTAAGCTCCTGAGAATACTGGTAAAAAGAACCAGTTTCCTGTATTTATTTAATTCATTTAGGGGAAAAAAAAAAAAAGTGACTTAAAGGTCAACTGAGCACATGCATAAACAGGCTGTACACCATATGATTTTCTTATATTTAAGTCCATGAGTCTATGGTACCCTTAGCTACATCTTGCATCAGCTCAGGTCCCAGGAACTCAGAGGACATCACAATTGAGGAGAACCTTGCTGACATCAATGGGTTTCCATGTTCAGCACATCCAGACAAAACTCAGCACACAGGTGGAACCTCAATAGATTCCCTTTTTTCACAGGTGAAGGTCTAGCCTTTCACATCTACAAAGTCGAGGAAGAAACAGAAGAGAAAAGGAAATATGGAACCTGCAGACACGAAGGAAGGAAAAGTCTGCAGCTATATAAAATGTTCCTTTTCCCTACCATGCATATAATATGCTTTCAACTGTATGATAATATTTGAGGTTGTAAAGGTTGTTTCCATTGAAAGGAAGAAATTATGACAGATGATTAAATATCAAAAGAAACTCTTTTCCCTTTTTAAACAGTAGAATAAAATAGGGCTCTCCTTTCTGTTCACAGTTCCAAGATCTGTGCCTGAAAGGTTCTCATGCCTTTCTCTTCATGTGCTTCATTGCCTTTTCCTACTTTCTGGCACAAATGCACAGTTTCCCAGTTATTCCCTCGAGCCTGTGATTTACAGTCTGCCTAGTGCCTGGTGATGTCTTAAACATATTCAGTTGCCATTAAATGTAGGGGCAGGTATCCTTTAGACTGAGTAAGAAGTTACCCCCAGCAGTGTTCGCTTCAGCAAAGCTGGAACGCAGGAGCCAACAGACTCACGGGAGCTGCCCATTCCCTGCTGTACCCTTGCTGTAGAAATCATCACATTCAGTACAAGCACAGGGTTACAGACAAAATTAATCAGCTTCAAAGTAAGTTTGTGAGATGCCGACACAACCTTCTTCTAGAGGGAGTCAAGATTTTTTTGGTAGTTTCCACTCTGAGGAGCTGCATCATGTAAGTGAAGGCTCTTGTGCTTCCATCTCATCTGAGGGCAGCAGCTGTAGGTTATAGATGAGGAGAGGAAGAAACACTCCTTGAGGAATATGACTGACAGAACTGCCCACTGAATCAGGCCGTTTTAAAGAAACAGGGTTTATCTGCATTCACCTGTGTAAGATATGTTACACTGTATCCAAGGAATTTTATGTATTTGGGTTTTTGTTGTTGCTGCTATTATTTTTACAAGTTTGCTAAATCTTATCAAGGCAATACAGTTAGTATCTCCTGCAAGCCATTTGTAAGGCTTGACTTATTTCTGGTGTGGAAGAAAGGAAACAACTTTTTTTTTTTTTCCCCTGAAAATTTTTGTGGAATATTCACAGTACCGTATCAGTAAATTCAGCTCTGCTGACCTCAAGTGCTTTAAAACCATAAGTCCATTAGTCTTGACTTCCAAAAACATTGAGGCAACAAGATATTATTGTGATTCTTTTAGGATTTTTAAATTTAAGTTAATATTCTAATAATACCATATTAAGTTAGAAACATGAAATGCTGAGTTACAAGAAAAAGCGGCAGAAATTCTCACAACTACATAAATTGAAAATCTAAATTTAAAGAATCTCCCCCAAGCCCTACACAAAGCAAATAAAATCCCACAGATACGATAGTTTTTATGATGATGGAATAACAATTGAAGTGAAATTTTCAGGAATAATCAAAATAAAAAAATATTTTTCTGCAATGCTACATTATTCATGAGGGGAATCTACTATTGAGACAACAAACAGCTTCTGAAGGATTGAAGCAAATTCATAGAAGAACGATTCAATCTGTCACTGCTAAAATTAATATGCTAGATGCAATTTATGGTTCTAGAACTTCTAAACATCAGTTGTTGAAAAGGCATAATCATAGATCATAGAATGGCCTAGGTTGGAAGGGACCTTAGAGATCATCTAATCCAACCTCCCTGTCATGGGCAGGGATGCCTCTCAACTAGATCAGGCAACACATGGGGACCAAATCAAAGGAAGCAACTGATATCTGTACTTCTGAACAAAACAAACAGTACTTCTTTTCTTCTGCTATTGACCGTTGTTGAAGACTAAAAATGGGTAGTTTATGGCTGCTTTTCCTGTCTGTATGAACTAGCTAAAAAAAATAATCCTCATATCTACTTGAAATAATTGTAATTATACCAATAATAAGATTTCTACATAGCAACTAAGAAATTCTTGAGTTATATATAAAAAGGCACAGCACAGCTGAATTTTCTTTCTAGGACTTTAGCTGCATGTGTACATATAAAAATATTATTTGCTCTCTTGTACAAAGGGAGCAAAATAATCTGAAATAATTGACCAAGCAACAATTCTTCAGGCTAGCTACTCACTTTTTTTCCCCCTTTGCTTCTTTTTAAAGCACAGGCATAAGTGTGTTTCTGACAAAACATGCTAAACACGAATCAACAATTCCAATGTACGTGTAATGGGGAAGCAAGGGAAGAAGCTCTATAAGGACCATTAGCAGAATGACTTGTCAAAACTAAAACACACTTTGGATGCAGCCACCCAGCAGTCAGTGCAGCTGCCTGCAGTTCGACCCATCTAAATGTAAGACTGCCCAAGCTCAGCAGATGTACGGCACCATCAGCGTGGCTCCACGCTCTGCTCACCCCCAGTGAGGGTGTTAATAGGCCAAACATGGCGCTAGTGCACGCTGTTGGGTGCCAACCTCGAGAGGGCCTGCAGCAGGGCAAGCTGGCTTCTCTGAGGAAATGGATGAACGGCAGCATGCAACTACGTAGGCCAGCATGGCCCCCTTGGAGACGGGAGACGAGTCTATTTTCAAATAAGTCTTCCAAGAGGAAATGGCCTCAAGTTGCGCCACAGGAGGTTTAGGTTAGATATTAGGGTTGCTAAACTCAGGGAAGTGGTTGAGTCCCCATTCGAGGGGGTATTTAGAAGACAAGTAGACATGGTGTTTAGTAACGTGGTTCAGTGGTGGACCCGGCATTGCTGGATTCATGGTTGGACTTGATGATCTTAAAGGTCTTTTCCAACGTAAATGATTCCATGATCCTATGCCTGTCCTTGTCATCAGCCCACACTTAGGTGGGCAGCACCACCAACATGCTGTCAAGGCTGGTGATGGTTTTATGAGCATATGAACAATTAGCAGGCCCAGCTTTAGCTGAGCACTGACCACATCTTCCGAATTAGCAGCAGAGAAGTTCAAGGCTGTTAAGGCTGTCCAGATCTGTTATCCTGCTTGTGCACATAAGCCTGCTCTGAGCAAGTTACTTCGAGGCATGTGAATTTGTTACACGTGACTTGAGAGCTAAAGAACAGGTTTTATAGGAAGAATAAATGTACAAATAAACCTGTGTCAGGACATCATTCTTGAAAGACAACAGCTGGACCCTCACATTGGAAACAGTGAAAAGGGATACATTAGAGACATCATTAGATAAACAAACACCCAGAGGAAAGCCAGACAGAACGCATAAACCAACCAATAAAAGGTTGTTTTTTCACAGCAGTATCAGGTATTTACAAGCAATGACAGCCTCTGTCCTAGCAACAAGATAAACACCAGGCTGCCAGGAGCCTTCAGACTGCTGGTACTCCGATATGGAAAAGCAAGTATAGGGGAAATGTATTTATTGAATTGTGCTCTCTAGCTATCTTACTGTTTCCACAGAAAAACATAGTTTCACGATTAATCTTCTTGAGAGATTAACAAAAATGGTGGGTGCTTTTTACTGCTGTAGGTGCTAGCAAAAATATCTGAGGTACCCTGCAAACCTTATCTGATTATATGTATGCACATTATAGGAAAAATAAAATTATACAATTGCCGCATCCACTTACTCCTTATTTTTGTGTTTAAGCAATCTTCTTTGATATTTTTGTAATATATAGTATTACAGAAGAGTGCGTTTAACACAGTTGTTAGGATTATCTATGTAAGAAACATGCAAAGAAATTTTGAGTCAATTCACTAGTGCTAATAATATATAACAGCACCCACAAACTCATTTCAAGCAAATCTATACTAGCTATTGAAGCTGTGGTTGCATAAGTCTTTTGGGGAAACACACAAACAAACCCAAAAGACCAACCCACAAAATTTTAAATTCTTTTTCAAATTGGGTTAAACGAATGCAGAGATAGAGGTTACAAGTGTAACCCTGCCCAAATATCAATCATCTGAACCTTACATTTTAAACCAACACTACGAAATTAAACTAACCCCTGGCAGAACTGACTCTGGAAGTGTTTATATGAACTGCTCTGTAACCAAGTAAGTGTGCACCCACTAAGGAAAAGTAATTTATCATTATTCTTGACTGCTTTTCCAAATTTGGCCTGGCTGATAAGAAATGGGTATCGCCTTCTTATACAGAACTAGACAGTCCAGAGTGCTTTCTTTGCAGGACCGCCTCCCTGTATTACTACAGCTTCTCTAACCCCGTTAGTTCAGAGACTGAGGTGGGGGGAAGGGACGGGGAGAGAAACATATGTAAAGACTTTAAAGATTCCCAATTTAAAGTAATGGGGTGGGGTTGATCTAACAGAAATGCCAATTAATATTATGCCAGAATACAGCAAGTAGCAACAATTAATTTGATGCAAAAAAGCACATTTCACCACTGCACAAAAAACAATGGACTGAATCTTGAGTGGAAAACAAACCAAACAACCCAGAATAAACAAAGGGGTTACTTTTATACTCTAGGCTAAGAACCTATCATTATATTATAGCCAAAGTAACTCTTTATGTTTCCATAATCAAATTTCTAAAACAAATGTCTTGTTCAATCCTTCACAACCTGATTAAAGTCTACATGATGGCCTAAAGCACAAAAAACATTAAAATTTTCCATTGGTCGTTGAAAATTTAGTGAATACTGTAGGGGAAGGAAGGCAGGAAAAAAGGGCAGGGGGGAGAAGTAAAAAAACCAAACCCTAAACTCTGTAATATCACATTTATCAGTATGGATCAAGTCACAGGGATATCTAAACAGGAGCATTCACCTCCAAAAATAGTATTTAGCTAGGGATGGACCTAGTGCAGCAGTTAATGGATACAAGGGCTGTTCAGTTCCATCCTCTGTCTTGGTCAAAACCGCTGAAAGGCATTTGCCAGCTTCTCATCTGACCTTTAAAGAGAAGCCCTCATAAAATTTCCTCAGGTCTTCAAAAATACAAACAGCTCCACTGGCTTTTAGGGCATCTAGTACTTCACAGAGAAGGGGCACTTTTGACAGCAGCAGACTTCCCTCCCTTTCTGCTCCTTCGCCTCAAGGTGACCTGCTCTTCTGCAGCCCCTGTCCCTTAACAGGCCACTAAAGGCCTTGGTGAGCTGCTACCAACATCTGCTGAGAACATTTCCTAAAACCAGCCTATTCTGGGCTACACCGACTCACACAACCCATTTAAAATTCTCTACAGAGGACAAAGCAAATTACTCATAATCAATTAAAAATAAGCACCTTTTAAAAGCACAGGCTGAAAACCATTATGGCAAAATCATTTTAGTGGTTTATTCTGAGAGTTTTAAATGATTTGGGTTTGTGTTCCTGGTAACAACACCGACAGGATCTTTGGGTTTGGGATGTTTGTGTTGTTCTTTTGATGCTGGTAGCAGGACTTTTAAAAGCATTGACTATGTGATTCACTAAGGCCTCTCTTCTGTTTCCAGACAGCCTTATCCCTACCTCCTTATTACTTTTTTTAAAGTGATAAAACAGACATTTTCACAGGAATAATGGAGACATCAGTCACATCTATTGTGGAGAATGGTAACCGGGTAGAAATCATGGTAAGTGAGAATAAAGAATAACAAGTAGATGAAGCTTCCCAAACAAGAAAACGATTGCCTTGAAAGAGGAATAGGACTCTCTTCCAACACAAACTGCTCACCTCAAAGTAAAAAAGCTTATGTAGGGGAGAAAAAAGAATATAAAAACAACAAAACAACAACAAAAAAAAATATCCATCTTGCCTCCAGGTTTTACGAAGACTCATTTTGATATGCAAGGAAAACGAGCATGCAAATGGAATCAGCATGCCTACCTTCTCAAGTGCTATATTATTTACGGTGTTTCAAGCACACATTTTTTAAAAAAAGCCGTATTCCACCCTGTAATGACTAATTTACCAGATTACTACTGAAAACACAGCTGTAAAGGATTTTTAAAAACTAGACAAAGAGAAAACTGTATCTTGCCCTCTGCACGAAGTCACATATGAGAGACAGGGAACAAGGACTGAGGATGGACGGCAGAAAAAACTATTTCATTCAGTCACATCCTAATAAATTCCTGCTTCTGCTGTTTTCTAAATATACCTAAACCTGGCATCCAGTAATTAGGATCATTTTTTATATAGTATCTGTTTAGGCTTAACAAAGCAAAAAGAAGTGTTTATGTCATTTTCAAAAGGTAAGGAAAATTTAGTAAATGCATCATGAACTCACTTTTGCTTTAGCACTCTGTGATCAATTAGTCCATCTTCATCTCCAGTTAAGCGCAGGTATTTTTTCTGCTCCACAGAACATGTAGAATTTAACATCTGTCTGTCAGTAGTCCTGAAAGAAAAAAAAAATGTTCACAGCCACATTTCGAGCAGCTTATAGTTATAATTTCATGCGATGTTAGTCTCTTAATCAGTCTCTCAGTTCAGTTATCAAACTCTGACAAGTTAAAAGGAAAACTGTAAATAATACTGCCTGGTGATATTCTAACTACTACACAAACTCCAAGAAAATAAACCTTCTGAGGGCTGCAGGATAACCATCATCTTCATTGTCTCGCATGTCCTAGTCTCTGGGAGCAACTGATCATTACAATATGCAAGGGTGAAAGAACAATTTACACAGTATTATAAGGCAGTTTCTATTCAACTACAAGCCTGAACAGTTGCTTTTTCTGGAAGTTAAGCCTGTCTTGAACCTTCTCGTTAGCTTTGCATTACTCTAAGCACTCCAGAAGATCCCTGGTCTCACATCCCACTGCTCCTGATTACTCGCTCCAGCTCCAGCACCAGAAATCCCAGGTACTCCTTTTGCTGTCTGTGTGCTTATCCAAACCACGCTTTCCATTTAACCCTTGTGACCTCTTCTCTCCCTCCTAATTTTCCTGTTATTTCTTCTTTTTCCTTTTGTTGACAGAAGCCAACATCAACAGTTTTACTCTGCACTGGGGGAAAGGCATTGCTAAGACAGGGGCCACTGTCATACTGCCAAGAATTCATGGCTTTGCAGGAGGGGAAGGAGAGGAGAAGGGCTAGCATCCTTCCTGTACCTCATCTCTTCAGAGCCTCTGAACTCCAAAAATGCCACGTACATGAAAGACTTTTATTGGAATTGGCATTAACATTTGCCAAGTTTATAAGGGGAGTTTCCCCTTCTCATAAATCAATGCATCTTTTTCAGCTATCCAGTTAAAGGTAGAAAAACACAGCATGTTCCCTGTACAGCTCCTAGAAACAATTGATCTTGAAATTGGAAAGCATCTTGATATTTACCTGGTAACCTCTGTGTGAGCTCCTGATACACACATAAACGCAGATTCTACTGCATGACCCAGAACACTTCACCTTACCAGCAGCAGGAACAAGATACTATTTCTGTGTCCTAAACTGAAAAGCTGGAAGAGTAAGTCACATGTGGTGTCCTTTCACCAGTCCCTTACTTTCACACAGAAATTGTTCACCTACTACACTCAAAAATCCAGGTTCAACCAATGTCTTTATTTTTTTATAAGGAGAGGTTGTTTAGCCTGGAGAAGAGGAGACTCAGGGGGGACCTCATCACTCTCTACAACTGCCTAAAGGGAGGTTGCAGTCAGGTGGGGGTTGGGCTCTTCTCCCTGGCAACTCGTGACAGGATGAGAGGGCATGGCCTGAAACTGCATCAGGGGAGGTTTAGGTTGGATCTCAGGAAGCACTTCCTCAAGGAGAGGGTGCTCAGGCATTGGGATGCACTGCCCAGGGAAGGGGTGGAGTCACCGTCCCTGGAGGTGTTTAAGGAGAGACTGGATGTGGCACTTAGTGCCCTCGTCTGGCCAGTGCGGTGGTGTTGGGCCATAGGCTGGACTTGATGATCTCAGAGGTCTTTTCCAGCCTCAATAATTCAAATACATGAAAGAATGCATTTCTTAAACATGCTTGAGTTTTATTCTGTGTTCCTTTAGTCTGACATACAAAATGTTCCAAAAATAGCAGCTTATTTACATAATTTCTCTGTAAATAAAGCAATAACAGCATCTTATCTTCAAAGCAAGAAGACCACGTAGGGAAAGATTTTAAGGTATATTATAGTCACTAATATTTGAGTTTTCCGACATTTGATTTTTTCTGGAATCTGCAGAACTTCACAGGAAAGCTGTGCCCTCCCACTACTGCAAGTGCATCCTCCTTGTGAAACACTAAGGTCTGACTCATTGCACTTAAGATGTACACAGGGAACAGTCACACCTGATACATGATGTAGCCATACATCACCAATAAAGTAAAAAACAAAATCTAAATGCCCAAAGCAGCATTCAGATTGCTCTAAATATAAGAACAAGTCCTCTTCTTCTGAAATCCCCTCCTGAAATCACTATGTATCCACCACACTTTGGATGAAGAACAGGGCCCACATAGCCTTCTTCACAGCAGACTCCTGCTCTACCTCCAGAGAGGGAGCTTCCTATAAATCAAGTGTGACAGGACCCTCACACAGAGAACTGAGACTGGTTGCGATTGCATACTTCAGGTCTATGACAAATCATACATGTGGTGGTATTGTCTTCTTCTTGCACTCACCCCCAATTCACCCTTCCCTCCAATGCATGACCATTTACTCAAAGGGTTTTGTAAAAACTTCCACAAGGACAAGAGGGTGTATCTACATGAGCAGTTTAGTTCTGCTCCTGAGTGGAATTTGGTTGGAAATCACCCAGTCAATCACCTTCTACATCATAGAATCATAGAATGTCAGGGATTGGAAGGGACCTCGAAAGATCATCAAGTCCAATCCCCCTGCCAGAGCAGGAATGCCTAGACTATGCTACACAGGAACGTGTCCAGGCAGGTCTTGAATGCCTCCAGAGAAGGAGACTCCACAACCTCTCTGGGCAGCCTGTTCCAGGGCTCCGTCACCCTCACTGAGAAGAAGTTTCTTCTCGAGTTTAAGCGGAACCTCTTATGTTCCAGTTTCAGCCCATTACCCCTTGTCCTATCAGTGGTTGTCACCGAGAAGAGCCTGGCTCCATCCTTGTGACACTCACCCTTGATATATTTGTAAACATTAATGAGGTCACCCCTCAGTCTCCTCTTCTCCAAACTAAAGAGCCCCAGCTCCTTCAGTCTTTTCTCATAAGGGAGATGCTCCACTCCCTTAATCATCCTAGTTGCCCTGTGCTGGATTCTCTCCAGCACTTCCCTGTCTTTCTTGAACTGAGGGGCCCAGAACTGGACACAGTATTCCAGATGGGGTCTCACCAGGGCAGAGTAGAGGGGAAGGAGAACCTCTCTCGACCTACTAACCACCCCCCTTCTAATACACCCCAGGATGCCATTGGCCTTCCTGGCCACAAGGGCACAGTGCTGGCTCATGGTCATCCTGCTGTCCACCAAGACTCCCAGGTCCCTTTCCCCTACACTACTCTCTAATAAGTCATTCCCCAACTTATACTGGAACCTGGGGTTGTTCCTACCCAGATGCAAGACCCTACATTTACCCTTGTTGTATTTCATTAAATTTTTCCCCGCCCAACCCTCCAGCCTGTCCAGGTCTCGCTGGATGGCAGCACAGCCTTCTGGTGTGTCAGCCACTCCTCCCAGCTTGGTGTCATCAGCAAACTTGCTGATAGTACTCTCTAGTCCCTCATCCAAGTCATCGATGAATATATTGAATAATACTGGTCCCAGTACTGACCCTTGAGGCACTCCACTGGATACAGGTCTCCAACCAGACTCCGCCCCATTGACCACAACTCTTTGTCTTCTTCCCCTTAGCCAGTTCGCAGTCCACCTCACTACCCGAGAGTCTAGACCACACTTCTGCAGTTTAGCAGCAAGGATGCTGTGGGAGACCGTGTCAAATGCTTTACTGAAGTCAAGGTAGACCACATCCACCGCTCTGCCATCATCTATCCACCTTGTTATATCCTCATAAAAGGCTATGAGGTTAGTCAAGCACGACTTCGATTTGCAGTGTGGAGCCATCTCAGAGTGCACAGCCAGGAGTCCTTTTGGCTGAAGGAAAATGCTACATAGAGTGCTCTGCAGATCTGCTCCTGCTGGGCTATGTACCAAGGCAGATCTAGTACTGGAGTCCTTTCTTTCAAAAAAGAGCATGTTGCATCTGTGGCAAGCCTTTCTCTACTTCCAGGATTCTTGGGCTTAGAAGACACCACTCGGAGCTTAGAATGTCTCTCCTCAGCCAAGATACCCAGAAAAAAGATTTACAGTATATCAGAGTGGTGGGGAGAGATGAGGAGACCAAAGTAACGAACAAAAAACCTCACAACCCCACCAAAAAAAAAAAGAAACCATACCAAAAAAACCCCAAACAAACACCTCACAGGAAGACTCCCCCCCCCAAAAAAAACCCCTACACAAACAACAACTTTGCCCCCCCCCCCCAAGAAATCACAAACAAACAAAACACTACTCAACCAAGAGCCAGAATATGCTCACAGACCATATCTGTGGAGTTTGATTTTTAAAAATCTATCCTGTTCCACACAGTGGGATTATTAAACACACCTAGATCAAATTCAGATCTTCCTTTGAGCAACTGAATTTAAACACACTTGTGACACAAACACTGTCTCTGTCTAAATCATGATTCTTACTCCAGGACTTGCAAACATTTAAAACTAAGTGCTTCAAAAGCCTAACACTGCAAATACAGAATATTTTGGCTATACTGAAAGCTTGATGATGCTTCATCCAAATAAAAACTAGATCCTAAAATTGGAAATTAAGAGCAGTTTAAATTAACTAATGGTGTTGTTCTGGAATGTTGATGCCCTGATTAAAAACACAAGGTAATAACCTTATTTTGCATTTCACATGTCATTAGAGTTATTCAAAGTATAAAAAAACAGTTACAGCTTACAGCTAAAGAGCCCATGAATGCCAGTTTTAAAATGCTATGAAAAGAACACAGCTATACCCAGACTCGTATTTTCTGTGCCATGTACAAACTCACCCACTAGTTACTTCTGGAAATTTTGGCGAAGCTGTTTCACAACAGTGTACAAGGGTTTCTAGCCCACTTTTTTGTTGCTGGTATTTATTAATCAGGTCCATCAGCACTGCCTGGTGCCCAATCTTCTTCACCAGCTGCTGCACCATACGATCATTAAGAGCCAGAAGAGCAGCTCCACTTACTTCTTCTTCTGCAGATTAAAGAAAGGGATTAAAGAATTGCTGTAAAATACAGTAAAATTCTGTATGCCTGAAAACATGATGATGGAGGACAGGTCAAAGGCAAGGATGCTTTCTACTGCTGATGGTCTTGGTCAGCTGCTAAAAAGATGATGTTTTAGTTATTGTTCTTTCCCAAGCAGTGGCAGAAATCCCAGTCACTGGCCAGATACCTTCCCCTGATGAAAAGCCAAGCCTAAAACACACAGAAGCAGTGAGCTGACTATTTTAATGCTTTAAATCAGGCCTTGTTGAGACCACAACAGACTTGCTTCATTAATGAAGTCAAGCAAGCTTTTAAGAGAGCACACAACAAACAGTCTGTTCACATAACAGTTTTTCACACGCTCTTTTGTAGAGTGTTTATATGCTCAGACACAAAACATTTACACACTACAGTTGCATTATTTAAAAAGATTTATACAATATAAAACAGGCCCTGTCAAGCCCTTTAAACTGCCAGCTCTGATTTGAGGAGTATCTATTTATATACAGGCTTAATCTCATCTCCCAGCATTTCTCAGAGACTTCATAATGAACCTGCACACCTATTTCAGTTTATTAGATATATGTCAGTTCTCACCCTAATAAATTCCTATAAAACTCTGAAGTTAGCATATATACACATGCCCCAAAACAAGGTAGGCAGTGCCAATTCACAGCATAGAAAGATATACTAAACAAAAGCCCCACAAACAACAAAAACACTTACCACGAAACTTAGGAACTAGTTCTCCTAAATTTCTTTGTCTCAGCCAGCTGCAGACTTGATCAACCGACCACTTTTCCATCTTCAGGTATTGCAATGCTAAATTTCACTGTAAACCAAAAAGAGAGGATTATTTTTAATACTGAACTCTAAACTGAAGTCCAACATTTTGCAGACAAAAAATGCACTGAGCAACTAATGTTACATTTAGACACACGGAATAGAAACAGAGCAAAATAATCCAACTGATGCCTGTTGGAAGTAGCAGTTTCCTTGAATCTCTTCCTTCACTGCCTCTCCCTTTCCTGCTTTCCCTCTGCTCAAAGAGACAGCCTCATTCCTTATAAAACGACCTGCTCCAGCACCATTAACACCCAGGTTTCCACACAGAGAAGAAAAAAGGTGTGAAATTCACCACCACCTCGCTCATCGGGAAATGGCTGACATTTTACAGAAAGAAAAAACAAAAACACAGAAAAGAAAACACTCCGCCATCTGATAAGAGTCTGTCACTTACACGTTTGTAGTAAGTCAAGCACCTTAACCCTCTCTGTGCCACCAAGCAGGTACTAGAGCAAATCCTCAACCCTCAATTACCAACTATTAGGAGCAATAAAGCTCCTGGGAAATGCAGGTGAGAGGACTACTCCCACTTCTAGTTGCTTAGCCCCATCTTTCAGGCTCCAGCCCTCTCTGGGAAGATGAGGCAGGTGCCCTGGGAAGGGGGAGCTGGTCCCCCGGAGCCACCGCAGCTACTGGAGCCGGGGCATGGACACCGAACCCCACAGCCCCCCAGGTGAATCAGTGCAGCACCCCCGAAGGAGCAGCTTGTACCAAAATCAGCAGCAACTTCCTCAAGAGAAGATTACTTCTAAAGAGAAAGCTTGTCCTACTCTGCAACTCTTTGACTGCAAAAAACTCTCTGGGGGTGATTTTTTTATTGATGTGGTTTAGTACTACTACACAAAAGAGCATCAAGAGCTCCATGACCATGCTTGCAATCCACAGCAAGCAACATTAGAGGAAATTATTCAGGCAAGTTTTTCAGATAAGAACATGAGTGTCTGGCATCGTCAGCCAATCATTTCCATTTTTAAAATACATCCACGCACATACCCTGAGCCTGCAGTGAACTCCAGGCTAGCATGAGGATTCACCCACGCAAACCTCATCAGGATCTGGTCCACTACACTACAAAAAAAATGTGCACCATCCTTGAAAATAAAATAAAAATCCATTTGCATCCTTCAACAGCAGAGACCCTGAACAGATGCATTTCATCCTATGCACTTCTGTCAGTAGACTTCAGCAACTTAAAAGGGTTAAGTTTAAGAGGAATGTCTTTTTGAATCACATGAGTGGTTTTAATTTGATATGACAACAGTAGCCATACAAATCCTCCCCCAAGCTAAGCAGCAATAACAGGGTGTGAAAAGTCATTATTTGTTGACAACTCTGGTGTAAATTAAAAATCACACCTTCCTGTCACACTTCTTACTGCCTTGCAAAGAGTAGGGCAAAAAAAAAAACCCCACAAAAACTTGAAAGAAAAAATCTAATGCAAAGCAGAAAGATACCTGGTTTATCAACCATGCAGTGTAAACGTAGAAAGATACATTAAAATGGTGGACAGGTCACTACTCCATCCTGTAAGAAGGTTAGCATCCTAGAGTAGTCCTGCTAAAGTAGACAGCCAGGTACCAACACTTCAAAAAAACTGTCAAGAGAACTACAGCCAGGCACAACAATATGCACATTTAGCCCCACAGCAAAACATTAATTTGCATGTGGAAATGCAGGCCGTACACTTTAGGGAAGGAAGGAAGAGATGACAATTTAGAGGCCATTTTACAAAAATCATATTATGTGTATTAAGGGTCACTACACACAAATACTTTGAAATGCTTCTCAAAGGTGATTTTGTTTGTATATACTACAGATAAAGGAGCTAGGAGAAGTCTTGCAGTAGCATTATGGAGGCAACAAGACAGACAGCACAGATGCTGATATTTGTCTTCACTAATGATTCTATTTGTTACAGTAGTGTCAAAAGACTACCCAGTGAAGGGCTCCCTGTGTTCAGTGTGGTAAAACATGTGAACATTTATATTTTTCCATTAACTCCTAAAAGTCAGAACAACAAAAAACATGAAAACATTTTAAAGACAGTATTTTGGAAATTTTCATCATAACTTCATAAATCAAATTCAGAATATTTTTAAGTGTAAATGATCCGTCTGATGGTAAGTACAGCCAGTCACTGGGACCCATTTCTTCAAACAGCTAGCGTGAACGTCTGTCTTTAGGACTCAACCAGCCCTGGTTAATGAATGAAGTAGTGAAATTAACCAAAATTAGTTTTCCCTAGGATGAATCAGGACAACACTTGCTCTACTGTAAAATCCCTCAAGACCAAGGGATTAAAATCTTGGGTTTTAAGCAGGTCAAGCTAAAGACCTATCTATGGTATATTCTGCTGATGTAGTTGGTTACACGATAGCAAGAGATGAGGTTCCTGACCAGCAAACTTGTGCTGGCAGATCCATGTTCTGCGTACGCTAATTTACCACACAGCTTGTTACGTGAGAGGATACAATGAGCTACCGTCAATGGGAAATGACACATCTAAATGAGTAAACTTGTATGTCAAAACATTTTAGACAGGAAAAATGATTTATTATATCTGCTTTACATGTTGCCTTGCGAGAGAGTCTTTGGCATCACAAACTACAGCAACAGCATTTGACAGGCTTCTATGTGGATGTCACTGAGGTTGAATTGAAGTTAATTTTAGGAATTGAAGTTAATTTTAGGACAAGAGTGAGGAATGTGATGTGTGCACATCTATACATCACAGCTACGTGGTGCATTTTGAACAGAGCTAAGTCTCAAAGTTTTGAGCACGATGAGTAGGAATTGGTGCATACCAAAGATGTAAGCAAAGTATCCTGTGCACATTTTTGGATGCTCTCCTGATTTGGTTTTATTTTGTGCGCATTAGAGAGGCCTCATTATTTTCTTTCTACTTACTACCAACTTATTCTTAAAATAATTAAAAATATATTCAAACAACTCTGTAGAAGGCAGAATGTGTCATCTTGGATCCAGTGCTAAGTTATCATGGAAAGAAGATCGGATATCCGCAAACTTTTTCAGTTACACATAGGGAAGCACTCCAAGAAAGCAATTCTGTCACCCTCCCCACCCACTGGAGAAAATGCCAACAACTTATTGCTGACATTTATTAGGCACACATTAGCATGACACATGGCAGTGAATGCTCACAGAAATGGCTGAGAGAAGCAATGTGAAGGGAGGGAAAGAAAATGAGAATATCAATGTAGTAGTAATTCTTGAAGTGGGCATTTCAGTTCTCATTTCTACGTTATTATAGAGCAAGACACATGCAGCTGCAAGATTGGGAGACATACAAAGGTACAACAGGTGTAAGGAAAAATCCATATCACCTAAGATTAGATCTAGGAAGAAAACATGCACGACTGTTACTCAGCTGTAGATAAAGTAGAACAAGCCAGACAGTCCTTCTAAACTTTCATCAGAGTTAAGGGGAGTATCAAGGGTTCTGAACAAGCCTGTCTATTGAGCTTATCGAACAGACATATTCCTCTGCTGCAGGAATTACCTCTGAAGAATATTATAAAATATTAACTCTCTCCTTAACACACGTGCTTCTGATTAAATTTGCTCTTTCTATTATCCAAGTTTTTACTTTATGAACTTTAAAAACACTTTTATCAGTACTACGTGCAGTGCTACTGGAAAAATGAGCTGTCCCACTTCAACAAGATTCAACCCAGGTATGAAGTGCTCCTCTCTGTTACAGTTGTTCAAATTTCTGAAAAGAATAAGAAAGAAAATTGACTGTGTTTTAAGGTGATTTAATAGTCATGCAAACGATACCGTCACTGGCAACAGTGCACAAATAATGAAATAATACATTTAGCTGTTGAAGAAAATGCTTTTATTTTTTATAAGAATAAAATTTCTGGAAATTAAGCCCCCATAAAATCAAACTCTTTTATATTAATCTATAAGAAAACTGTATCAAATTAAAAATACAAAGTTACTGGATATTGAGAACAGGAAAAAAAATTAAATAAAGGTTAAAAATTCATGAATCACAAAAATGAAATCTCATACGCCACAAGGAAAGCAATCAGACTGAAAATCTTCAGTATAACACAGGGACTGCTTCAGAAAACCAAAGAAAAAAGTAGTTTTTTTCTTGTAAATGGTATCACACTGACTTTTATTTCCTTCCAGAAGTACGGATTTCTCATCTGATTTCTCTTCAGTAGTGTTGGTCATGTCACTATTTCCTGGCTTAGCAAAGGACTCCAGCTACTGTCACTGAGCAATGCAGAGAGCTCTGACACTGAAACTCTGCAGTGTGATTTCGCAGCAGCCCAAATCACAGCAGTGATAACCCATCTCTATTCTTTGCAGCCATTGTGCAATCAGCAGAGCGGGCTAAGCTGAAAACATAGTTGGGTTTGTTTTTTTCTTGTATGATGGGGTTTGGATGCATCAGTGCCTTTAACCAACTCCCTGGCCAACTGGGTGAAAATGGATAATACAACCATGTGTCTAGGTTCTTCAAAGCACAGAGTGATCATTGTAAGAACGAATTTTTCTATCTTACTGGAGTATTGTTTTGTAAAGTTAGGCCAGAAACCTAAACTGTGAGTAGCAACTATTCCACCTCCAAAACAGGCTGGAAAATGCACCCTCAAATAAAAAATAATCTCCTTCAAATAAATTTTTTCCACTTATATTGTCTCTGTTTCTCGCAAGATTACTCTTGCTCCCATTTGAAGCTTTTCTGGTGAGTAACACTGAGATGGGGAATACTCATGATAATGAGGTTAAGCCATTAATTACTGAGAAGGATGGGTGCTAGGTTCTATTATTTGCTTGCTCCAGTCTCAATTTAGAATCGTAAACAAGTTCAGAGAGCTGAACCAGCAGCCAGTCAGGGTGACCTTACAAAAAAATGGTTAAGGTTAAGTGAAAATAACAGCTTACCAAGTCTATTCTGATGAAAAAGGCTTGGTGGCAATTTGTAAGTGGTTCAGCTGGCACAGCCTCAAAGGTGCTAATGTTTGACAAAGCTGCTTTGTGTTGTTCCTAAGGGATGGATACAGAAACCTTTTCAGCCTGGGTAATATCTAGAAAGGGTTGCACATCCTTAAGTGAATCTGCATAGCTGATCCACAACACAAATTGGAGCTACCACATGGAACCACATGCATACACAGTATTTACATGGTTTTCTCAGCAAGTAAGTGATCTGCATAGCACTTACAGCTTTGATACATGCAAGATGTTATAAAATATATCACCTGAATTTTGTTCACATGCTTTAATTGTTCTTATTCTGTGTTATACCCTACATGCAAAGTAAGATTTTTTGACCACACGCACAAGTAGCAACACACCAGATTTGTTGGAATACATTTTAAAGTGGAAAAAATATGTAGGAGAGTTTGTCCCTCTGAACTCCATGCTTTTACTGTCCTTCCAGATTCACAAGGACTGCAATAAACAATTGCATATCTCTTTAAAACAAGTCTTGCACCAATGCAAGATTTTGTCAGGCAGTGTCTCAATCGTGCCCAAAGTCAAGATCTGACCTCTCACTGAGAAGGATTTTCGCTAGTCACTGTGGAATGTGCCATGTCAGGCACAGCCACACAGCCCAACCTCCAGAAGAGCTAGATCCAGAAATACTTACCAAGCAGTAAAGAAACAAGAACTTTAGCAATATTTTTGGATTCTCCTGGCATTTGATTAGTTGGATGAATCATCTAGGTGGAGGAATAAGAGTTATGGGGAACACATGCAAGGAAACCCTGAACCTGAACAAACTGCCCTCATCAGTCAAGACAGATGTTATAAGTTTTGGCTGGCCAGTGAGAACCTGTCCAAAGGCCCCTTTTCAGGTGGCCACTGCATGGAAAACTAGAGCTTGCTACATACAATGCTCACAGCTCATCTGCACTTTGAAAGAGTAAAGCAAGTGAATATGTTTGAAGTACAGGAACCAGGTCTGACTATCTCAGACGAAGACACCTCTGGGTTTTTTTTTGGCACGTGCTGAAGACGGAGAGCCTTGGGGTGGGTGGGAGCACGGCTGGGCTCTCCTGCACTAGCCCTTCCTTCCCCCGCCAGTGAGCTGGGCAGGATACCTCTGGGCAGGAGGAG
Organism: Trogon surrucura; assembly: GCA_020746105.1. Taxonomy (NCBI): domain Eukaryota; kingdom Metazoa; phylum Chordata; class Aves; order Trogoniformes; family Trogonidae; genus Trogon; species Trogon surrucura. Next base: position 62,287,097 of record CM036618.1, read on the forward strand.
TCACTCACCTCCTCTGTAAGAGATGCCATTTTCTTTTAGGAGTCACTGAGTCAAAGAGAGCAGCCTCACTACTAAGTAGTGCACACTGCTGCCTAGCACTTCTGGATTGCTGTTTTAACATAATTGAGGATTGCTGAATTATATGCTTACTAACCACTGACAGCATTCCTCCTCCAGTGTATCCATCACATGAATAGGGAGACAATGACGAATAATTAAGTTTTAACACATTTCACGATGCACATTTTTTGTTTTGTACCATTAATTCATAATGACAGATCCAGTCAGCCACAGATTTTTGTGTTAAGGAATTGTGTTGGCATATGAAACCAGAAAAGGTGGGTTTGATTGAGCTAGATGGTAAAAAAACCCCAAGCTGTCTCATAGGCCTATTTTATAGAGTAGAATCAATAGTTCAACTGATTTGGCATCCATTGGTGCATACTCTTTATGTACAAGGTGTTCTGAAGAATGAACTAAGTAATGCAGTATTAATCTAAAATGGATGTCTCCACAGGGTGACTACATTTATTTAGTTTGTTGATGTTTAGGGCATACACAGCCCATTTCTTACAATTTGACACCAACCTGGTCATTACTGCCCACTGCCAATATATTACTGTCACCTTGTCATATCCAGATGAAGAAGTCAAGTAAACACTCTGCACCTGATACAAGAATGTTATCTGAAACCACCAGTGGAACGATAATCAATAATCTCTATCTGTACAAAAGAGGTGGGGATCTGGAAAGTTTGAACGTCTACAAACTCCTATTTTGTTGTGATAGTATAATCATGACATAAGTAAAATAACTCACAAGCCTGCTTTCAGAGGACTATTTCAGCCTTCTTTTTACCCCCTTTTCAGCCATGCAAATTTATGATGCCTTTGAGGAAAACCCCACCCCAAACCCACAAAAATTTTGTGTGTGTAACTATTTGTTCTAGTGAGAAGTGTGTAAGATTCCCAGTCTAAGGATCTACTGAGATTATATCCTTAGACAGACTACCAGTTAGTGAGCCTGCATTCCTGTTGATTGCTGTAATCTGCACTTTTCAGGACTTCTGAATTACTTATGTAAAGAGGAATTCCTGAATTGCAGAGACTCACTGCTGGTTGCCTCAGAGCCTCTTGATTAGCACATAGGATACATGAAAACTGCTCTTAAATCCCTGCTTCAGACTAGGCTGAGCAGGATTTGGGAATAAGTGCTACATCTTCAGGTTGTCATTACAGACCGGGGTGGGTTAGTCATTTGGAGGGGATGTCAGAAAAGGCCTGGCCTCAGCTTAAACGCCTTCTCCAGGAGAGGGGCCAGGAGTGAGGATCTCAAGGGAAGGTAAACCCCTTGCTCCAGGCTGAAGACGGGTAGATACAGTGCATCAGAGCAGCCATATAATGTTCATGTTATGCTTGTACGGCGAATTAATGAAGTTAAACTTGTTTTCCACACCAGCTAAAAGAAATCAACTTTGTGATTCAGTCTCAGGTAGTTATAACGTATGTGGGAAAATGTAAGAGTTCACTAATTTAGCTTTGTTTCACTCATGCTGTGGCTCCTAAACCTACGCATTTTATAAATAAATCTTTTCTGACTGTAGGTCTTGTTTGCATTGCAGACAGTCAGACTGAAGCAATAAAACACCAAAAGAGGTGTGAAATCCTTCTGCATGTGTCTGAAGTAGAGTGCTAATGTCAAAATATTTCACTGTTAAAATGCTAATAATTTTAAGAAAATACATGTCCCAAACAGCTACACACATCGCAAGTTACTTGTGTTTAGTTGCACACACCAGCCAATTAAAATGAGGCATACTTCGGTATACACGGTTCACCAGTCAAGGATAAGCAGTATATCAAGATTTTCCACACACCTCAAAGTCACATTGGCTAGTTTTAAGTAAATCAGAAATTAAGGCACTTTTCTATCCAGCAAATGGTACAGCAGTGTTTCTCTGACATGCAGTCAATGTTGCCATATTCTGCATTTTGTCTTTCTCTAACAACTACAAGGAAAATTCTATTCTGAAATAATTTTTATTTCTATAAATACATTGTGATATTGTTGTATTTATATTTCCAATCATTGTTTTCTAATTTACATTGTCCTTGGGGTCACACCAAAAGAGAATAGAGACGGCTTACTCACACACAACCTGTATATATGCACTTACACACAATTATATTAGTAAGCTTTTATGGATGCAGTAGTATAATAATAAGCATGCACACTCAAATAAGTATTTATGGGTACCATAAAAACATAGCATTTTTTATCAGAATGCAAGAACACCTATTAAAATTACTTTGTTTTCATTTTTGAATGAAAGAGCTTAATAATAATTTCCCCAAACACCCAAGATCTAAATAAAAATACTATGGTAACTTTATGCAATTAAGTAATTAAGTAACTGCTTGGGATTTGTTACTCCTGTGTTTCACTGCACTGTTACTAGATATATTACTCTACAGGGATGTACTGTAAGTTTTTACTAATATGGCTGTCAAATACAGCTGGGGTGAATACTTAAAACTGGACGTTTGTGAGAGACACTGTGATGGGAAAACCATGCTTAGCATAGAATCATAAACCTTTCAGAAATGAACACGTTTTCTGGATCCATATCTTTACGCTAATTTATGCTATTTAAAAAAAATTAATTATCTTCTCTTTTCTTACTGTTTAATTAAATAAAAATCCCTACACAGTCCCTTTGCCTGGCAGATCCCTTCTGGATGCTCTGTTGCTCAGCTGATATAAGCACTGGGGATGCAGCTGAGAAACAAGCCACTGCCACTGAAAGAAGCTGTCCCCGTCCCAATTCTGCCTCCCTGTTTTCCTGCCCACACTGACCCCACCCCTCCTGCCATCACAAATGCTCTGTGGCCGACATGAGCCAGATCGGGGGACCAACATCACTGAAAACTGAAAAGGTGGTGAGTTTTCTGTCACATCTGGTTCCCTGACTAGTTCGTTGCACAGTCCTGTGAATACTTGTCGTGAGGAAAGGTAGGTGGTGGCGCAAAGATGGCAATGAGCTACCAAGGGTTTATGGGGGAAGATTTCTTCATTTTGATAGCAGTGTTGGCTTAAAATATCTGTTGAGCTAGTGCTTGATTTAAATAAGGATGTAGACAAACAGTCATATTGGAAAGAGCTGCCCTGATGTGAAGTGTTACCTCCAGCTGCTTGCTGTTTGTCAGCTGGAAAGCTGCTAAACCCGAGCTGTTTGGGTTCTGCTGCATGCCAGCTTTGCTGTGCAGTAGGTAATCACTGGCACAGTAGGCACGATACCTTAGATCACCACCACTGTTTTTCACATTGAGTCTGACTGAATCTTCAGACGCCAAGTGGGTGAGTCTTCATCATCCTTAGAGTCACGCTAATTTCCGTATTTGCATCAGTTCTTATAAATCTTATTGGTAGGAATGTCTGGTAAGGGGTCATTGGGAGGAAGTTGGATTTCCTGCCTGTTAGGAGGTGACTTCCCTCTGGAATCTTCCAGACATTTAATGTCATCTCTGCCTTATTTCTCCTGGAGTCCTGCTCAATGGCTGGTACAGTGGTTTCTCCATTTCTCTGAGGGCGATATTGCTGCTGCTGTTGGCTCAAGCTCAGTCTTCTGAAAGCTGAGTGTTCATCACATCCAAACTCAGCACAGAACAATAGATTCAGTCTTTCAGCTTGTTTTGAGTCCCTGGGTCTCCATTTACATGTTTGTAGCAGAAAGGGCTGGGGCAGTCACTTAGGAAGTCAGTGCTTCTGCCGGGTCTTACTGCTGCTTGGCAGCTCATTACTCCCCACTCTCACACAGTCAGTGGAAGAGAATGTCATGGCCACTTTAATAGAAAGTTGGGGCTTAAGTCCTCTTTGTTAGTTTAGCTGTAGTTGTTGGACAGCTGGCAGGCAGGCAAGTTTCATTACCATTTTGATGGGGGTGAGATAATCTTTAGCAATAGATGAGGGGCAAAGGGGAAATCAGCATTACCAGGCAACTTGAATTATTTAAGACTTGGTATTTGGAATTTCTCACATTACACTTGCAAATCCTGTATTCCTTATAAATGCAGACAGCTGTTTCTTTCTTCATATTTTTTTTGCCTAAGTATAGTTGGGAGTTTAGGATTTTTAATATCATCCTCAAACCCCTGAGACATCCTCCTGCCACAGCATGAGGCCCGGGGTGTTGTAGCGCTGGAGCTCAGCTGTCCCGACACAGTTCATGCCAGTCCAGCATCGTGCAAGGCTGTGTCTTGAGCACAGCACAGGTTCTCCACAGCTATGAAAAAGGTATATGTGTCTCTTCGGAATATGGAGGTGGTTTACTTTTCATTCAGTATGATCCCTGGACATGATGTCTCACCCTCCAGCCCGTGTCCTCGGGTCCTGAGTAAACCTGGGGGGAGCTCAACAGCGTTTTCATGCTGCTGCCTGGTGCAGAGCAGGGAGGTGGTAGGGACAGCACAGCTGCACATGCAGCCTCGAAAAAAGTCCTGGCAGTTACTTGGTCCTCTTTTTTCTTTTTTTCACTGTCAAATCTGACAACCTTGAGATTGTTCTGCCCTTCACATTACCTTGTGCTATGTCAGCTAAGGGTTGCCCGTGTTCTTAATTGTCAGTGTTACACACATGTTAAGATTAGGTGGCTGAGTGTATCTTTACATCCTTTAAGTGTATGCAGTATCTAAACCAGCTATATCTCAAAGGGCTAAAAATAATCAATGCTGACTGTTAGCAGTTATGTAATTAAAAATGTAATTAAGGCAATCAAAGGGTAGCACAGTGACTGCTAAATGAAGTTTCAAATACTACTATACAGCAATACTATCACACTTATTCTATTGTTTTTATTAATGTTTCTAAAAATACAAGGTGTATTATCAGTTCCATTTTGCAAAGCTGTCTGCAAATCCAGTTTTACTGAGTGGAAATAATTAGCTACAATTCCCAGTTTTGACTCTTAGGATCTCTTGGCATTAAAGAATTGCATCAAACTGTTCCAAAGAGATTAACAGCTTTTCATCAGTATTTCTATAATGCATGTCCTTGCTAGGGTGGTAAATTATGAAAATAAACAACAGCTAATTCTGCATTACTTTAAATACTGAGCTATAAACTGAGTTAGTTTAACAACCATTTCACAATCACCTTATTTGCTGTATAGACAGCAAATTTCAGAAAATAGACCACTGAAAGTCCCGTCAGCTGCCTGTGGTTTTCTGTGTGTATGTAATACTGTTACACAACCTTATTTACATTAGGAATTTTTGGAAATAACTGGCTATTATTGCCTATTTGTAAGGGTCAAATACAAGAATTAAGTCAAAGGAAATTTGAGTGATTGGGAATGTGAATTTTAGTACATGAGCTGATATAGCACAAATAAAATGCTTGTGGCTGAGGACAAAAGGAGTGAAAGGAAAAATTCAAAATGTTCAAAACCAACAAGAACAATGGAGAATAAAGCTATTTTTAAATGTTTCTAGACAAGAGTGTTAACATGCTTCTTTGTGCCAAGCATGTTTTACATGGATTGCTATTTTTTGACCAGTGGTCAAATTTTATAAAATTTCAGCTTAGTAAAAAGTATCATAGAACATTGTTGGAGCTAACAGCCTTATTCAACATAAGCAGGTGGTAACAAAACAAGGGTTTCAATGCAGGTTCTTTTGACAGTGAATTCTCGATAGATATTTTTCTCCAGTGTTGATATTGTATGGTTGAAGGGCACCCGCCCTTATGTTTTTCGAAAGTGACAGCAAAAACAAGCTGCTGGATTCCACAGACTTCCAAGCAAAATGATGAAACTACCTTCTTGTACCTGCCTACTGGATCCTCACTTCACAGAAAATCAGGCCTTAGTTTATAAATATTGTTTAAAATACAATGTGTGATTGCTCCAGTGAAATTTCCCATACTGCCACTGCCAATTACCAGAAACATTTTGCATTCAGCTTTTGTTGAGGCAAGCAATGAAGACAGGTTCTGTCATGCTGGTTTCAAACAAAACTGCATTATAAAGGGACTGGAAGCATCACATAGTCCCTGTACTGCATGTAGCCAGTGGTTCATACTTAATAAAATGCTACTGTCATGGGCATCTTTGATTACAGCTGAGACTTTGAACTCTAGTGTGGCAACACTGAAGTAAAACCAGGTGGTCTCCATGGCACAGATAAGGCTACGTTTTCATTGCTGTGTTAAGCAACTTCCTGGAGCTGTCCCTATGAGCATGCCTCATGTACTGTGGGGAACAGCTCTGTACTCCCATCACTCTGGTTTGGCTCCTCACCATTCCTTGACTATGGGCTCCTGCAGCCTGGCTGCCAGTTCAGTGGCAGCTTGGAAAGGGCTAGGCTGGTTTCACCTGCTTGGTCTGAGCCAGTGCTGATTTCATGCTGTAGTCAAAAAGGAATAAAACAGCATCAGTCTTGTCTATACAGGAAGCCTTGGTGTCAAGGCACCTTTTCTGTGGCTCTGATGCTGGTAGTTGCTTGGCAAAATCGGCGGTTACTGCCATGCAGACACTTCCCTGGGACCCCGAGACACCTCTGAAGAGGTACATTTAGATGCCGTTGATCTGGAGGAAGAGAGGAGAAAGAAAGACTCTTCTATAGGACAGATTGAGGCAGTCCCCAGAGCCAGGAGCAGATAAAACACTTGAAAGAATATTCTGGTCAGGGTAGCCCAGTTTGACCAGGAGCAGTATGAAGCTGTTGGTTTTAATTTGCTGACAGCAGTCTGTGCAGATCCACTCACTTGATATCAAACATGGTATATTTATTGTGTAGGGAACCTGGATGTCTCTCAGAACTAGGGATTTTATGCCACAATAATTTGTCCGGAAGTGTGTAACACCTTGAAGTGGTGGTGAATTCATTCACCCTCAGAGTGAAAATCATGGTAGCTGATAACAGCATTTTCATGGGGATAGATTTCTTTCTTTACTTTTGTTTGAGAAGTTCAACCCACCCTAAAATAACCTGTGTTAAAGCAAAATTCAGTCTCATAAACTGTATCTGGTACCCTGATAATAATGCTACCGGATAAGCAGAGAGAGAAAATATAGCTTTTAAAATACAGATGCTTTAAATATTTCCAGAGCAGAGCTTTTTTTTTTAAGTTATGCTCCTCCAATAAAAGAAATATAAGCTGTTGCTTGAGAGAATGGAAATTAGTTTGATAGTTGTATCAGTAGCTGTAGTTCGAGCTACACACAATACAACAGTTTTAGTTATGCTTGATTTTAACATACACGGGGGTCATGGGAACTGGTCCAGTAGACTGGTAAAAGAAAATGTTTGTTAAGCCACCTGTCAACCTACTAAAGCTCTGATTCAGGACACTTGCCAGTTATTGTTTCTATTACTGGCATTATCCTAGTTCCATGCAAAATTATGCATTAACTCTTCTTTCTATAATCTCAGTGGGCTGCTATTATTAATTTACTTACATGCGTACTAAGACATCAACTGCAGTCCAAACAATTTGTTACTAGCTCATATTTCCTAATGCTCCTGGGTTTTTACAGCTTTGAATTACTAGTTTATCAGAAATCATGATTCACTTTCAGCCCAAGGATAGCATATTTAACTAACATTTCATAAACCTTTTCCAGTAATTATATATCTTGAAAAAAATTGTACACATACAATGTTCACCCCCACATACTCCTTATGCTCAAATCAGCTGAGGGATTAAATTTATTTCAAGCTAGAAAAAAATACATAACATTGTAAAACTCCGATGGCTACTTCAGAAAATAAACTTGAATCACGGATTCACAGAATATCCTGAGTTGGAAGGGACTCAAAAACATCATCAAATCCAACTTCTGACTCCTCATATGGCAGCCTAAAAGTTAAACCTTATATCTGACAGTGTTGTCCGAACACTTCTTGGACACTGCAAGCTTGAAGCCATGACTGCTACCGGATCCAATGTTTATAAGATTTCTGATCCGTATGCCCTTAAAAATCTTCTTGATAATTCGAACCCTCTAGTTCTGCAGCAATCTTAAGTTTAAATGGCATTTAAGGTGTGGTGATGATGTTTAAGGACACTTCTTCCAACTTGAACTCGACAAATTTATGAAGACTAACAGCAGAGATCATAATCCTGTCTTAAGTACACTGTGCTATTATTGGTCAATAGCTGCAAGAAACTTGCATGAAATAAAACTGTCCAAACTAATACATGATGGAGAAAAAAGAATCAATAGATAGAGCCCACAATTTTCTTTGCAGGACACATTCACATGAAACTGTTCAAGCTGTGGGATCTGTGGTAGCCTAACCTTATCATTGCATGGATGTTTTTCTTCCTGTTGCCCCAACTGGTAACATTGATGCAGGGAAGAACCGTAGTTGTCTGGGATTAGACCAGTTTAAAGAGATCTGGACCAGTCTCCTTGCTTACACTGAGTGCTGGTTTTTCTCATTGTTCATATGGCCCATTTCTGAACAGTTGGTAAGGAAGTACAGACTTCTGTGACCTTTATTTGAAGGAATACAAACTTCACAGCACATTAAGATCATATGGGCTGATGTTCATTTGCAGTGCCTGCTGTTTTGGCAGCCTTGCATCCTCACATGACTGGGTGGTTAGTCTGTCCATGCAGCCTCTGCTGTCCTGAGGCTGACTAGATGTCACGTCCTGCTGGAAAGCTGTCTCTGCACTTGAGAGCACTAAATCTGAGGGTACATCACCCTCAAATACAGAGCAGTACACCACTGGTGTCCTTGTCTTTCAGGAAGAGGTGATGATTTGTTCTTTTGAACAAACTTCATGGCAATGGTCTTGCCAAAGCTATCACTACAGTGTTTGCTTAGCAAAGTCATGTCTGCCCTGAGATGTGGGACTGCAGGAAAAAATCCAACGCAGTCTCTCCCAAGAATGAAAAGAATAAAAGTGGCCCTAGAGAACTAGTTGCGCTTTGTTTATTATTATGTGGGGCTGGACTAGGCTTTATATACCAGACGCTTCAGTCTGCCTGTGGTTTGGAAAAGGGTACAGAGATGCTGCAGTATGGAGATGATGCCAGGATCAGAATGGAGTGTGATAACAGTCACATAAAACCAGAGCTTCCCTGTTATGGAAAGTTCTCAGAAGATTTCGGACAAGACTGCTTCATCTGCTAGATTTCTGGATGGAACTCCTTCTTTTTGGAATGGGAATCTTGTAAGATTTGGATTTTCTTACAAATATTTTGTCTAACTTTCTATGATCTTTCGAGGTCCCTTCCAATTCCTAACATTCTGTGATTCTGTGATTCTGTGATAGACATAGAGCCTTTTTTACTCCTAACTAGAATATTGTTTATGTGAGGGAGGGATAACTTTTGCCTGTGCATTTAAAGATTTTCTGTACATAACCAGGTCACCAGACCGAAATAACTTCTTTATTGTTCTACACTTACTCTTGCTTATGGGAAGCTGGATATATGGTTGTTCTGTACTCACAACGGTGAGCTCTTCTTCCTGCCTGCACCATGTACAGTGCAGACTTTGAATTATGATAATTATTGTATTTATCTCAAAAATTGGCCCATGCTCTTTAGGACTGCATAGAAAGTGCATAGTACATTGTAATGCTCTGTGGAATAGTATGATGAGGGACCTTTCAAGTTTTGTAGCACAAAAGCATAATGTTTCAGCAGGACAATCGGATAAATTTGTGTGCGTGTGTTTTTGTGTGCGTGTATCTCATGCAAAACTTAGCAATTCTGGTGTTCTTACTGAACACCAGACTGCTTATTGAATGTTTAAGAGTGCACAAATGTAAGGCATTGGTAAGGTGACGGGCTTAGGTCACTGCTCTAATAATTTCAAAAATTGTTGTAACTCCATTCATGTAACCGCAAAATTTGTGCATGTCTGCAGGGGGCACGAAATGCAATTTTTGTGCATAAAAGTACTCTGTTGTATCTCCAGCACTAGAAGGAGAGTCACTCTGTTTTTCATTTCAGAATAGGTAGCCCTGGCCTTTCAAGCCCGAAGGATGTCAGGTGGGACCGTGCTGGTGAATGATGTCAACGTGTATCTTGCTGTGCTCTTTTTAGGCCTTTTGAAATAGGCATTTGTTCTGATTCCTCATCAGTGACGTCTCTTCCGACATAAAGGCTGCCTGCAGAGTTATAAAAATGTACCTGATAAGTGCTTCTTCTTCCCACCTCACTGCCTATCTTTTGTGATGATAACATGATCCTCATCAGGCATCCAGTATCTAGCAAATGATAGCAGCAGAGTGTAAAAAGAGGAATACTTGGCGAGCTACTAAGAGCTTGGATGTCATAGAACTGGTTGAGGATTCTTTAGGTTGAGGAGGAGAAGAGTGGAGAGGCACCATGACCATGTTGCTGGCAGCATGCAGCGTCCAAGGAGACTGGGCAGAAAGGTTCACAGCTAGGGAAAGAAGAAACGTGATGTGTGGAAAGTAGGACTAATCTGAGAACCTTCCAGAAAACATGTAAGTGTCTCCATTTTTTCCTCTGAAACTGCTCCCCTGCCTTATGTGGCTCCATCTGATGTGGCACCGAACACCTCTTACTCCTATAAGTTTTGCTAACCACAAATCCCCCTACCCAGAAATTTTGCTTAGATGTTGCCACATCTGAGCTGCTATGCCAACGCTGATTTCTGCCATGTATTTCCATCTCTCGAGTGTTATCAGGAGAAAACTTACAACAGTATCTCCCTGAGCTATATGGCCCAAAGACTATTTTCCTCTTTTTTCTCTCAGACCTACATTAGCATCAGACCTAGTAGAATCAGACCTACATTACCAAGCTCCCCTGGCAAAGGTTATTTTTAAAGACTCCGGAAGGACTATTTAGAAATAGTAAAATGGCTTGGATTCAGATTACATGCTTTCAGCAGAGAAGCAGTAGTTTTCTTTCTGTCTTGGTTTACCTATCCTTCAGCCCACTCTGTGTGTTTTCAGCATAGAAAGGATTCTGTGAGGTCTGACTGTTGTCCCTTTTCATTCCTCTAGGGGAATCTGCAGAAGTACCGCCTAAATTACAGCATTAGGTAATTATATGACTGGCACCTTGAGGGTGATGAGCAATAACACTGGACTGCGCTAGAATCTCCATCTAATACCCACAGACACATTGCCAGCACCAACCCAGACACTTCACCCAGACAAGACTCTTCTTCCTTTCAGGACTCTATACTTGCAGTACCTTCAGCAGTCACCTGCTCCTGCTCATCAGGCTGCCAAATGTTGCCCAAATCATAGAATCATAGAATCATAGAATATTAGGGATTGGAAGGGACCTCGAAAGATCATCAAGTCCAATCCCCCTGCCAGAGCAGGAACGCCTAGATAATGCTACATAGAAACGTGTCCAGGCAGGTCTTGAATGTCTCCAGAGAAGGAGACTCCACAGCCTCTCTGGGCAGCCTGTTCCAGGGCTCCGTCACCCTCACTGAGAAGAAGAAGTTGATTCTGGAGATGCTCCTGATCATATTTTTGGAAGATTAAAAAATACACCAGCTTTTTGCAGTGATGTGGCTCGATACTGTTAGACCAAGATCATTATGTATATCACTGCATATATATGTCAAGGAAACAGTGACAACGCGGCCAAAAGCACGCTATCCGTATGAGATATGTACCTGCAGAACTTAATCTCAGGAAAAATACCTGTGTAAGACATTACAGTTAATAAAATAACATTACTGTGGAAGCATTCTGAAGTCACTCATACTCAATTGAGATGTCAGCAAATGTAGTGTAGCTTAAGCTCTTTGCTTGGTTATTGATGCTAATTAATTGCTTTTCAAAGTACAAAAGTAGTTCCAAAGTCTCTCTAAAGTAGGAAATGAATGTCATACTGTATGGGATTATTATAAATCATGTTCCTTGGTTCACATACTGTCATATAATCCTACATTTAAGATTACATACCACATTCTGCTACTAATTTACCAGAAGTAAAAGCAGATAATTGCCTATTGGAAAGTGGCAGGTCTAGAAGAGCTTACATTTTGTAAAGAAGGTTCCCAAGTGTTTGGCAAACCACCTAAGAATTATTAATTTTTCTATTCCTGTTTTTAGCTACTTGAATAGAAAGAGCAGCCTTTGTTCACAAGAGCCTGTCTTCAGTATTTTTTAATATCACAGCTACTTTTTTAACAGAGACAAGATGAAAAATAACTCTACCAGTTGAAACCTTTTTTGGGATAAATTCTAGGATATAAGGATTAGTAACAACTCTTATAAAGAATGAGCTGCAAAGTACTTTAAAGACTACAAGTGCTCAAGATCTCTATTTTACATCTGATCTGGAAAATCAAATGCTCTTAAGGCTTAGTGTGTAAGGGGGTCCCACGCAGATGTGCCAGAAGCTGGGGAAACTGAGGATCCAAGGACAGCCTAGTGGGAGATTCTCCCTAGTGGGACGTGACAGCTCCAGCTTCAGTGGCCAGAGCAGACTTCCCTTTGCAACAGTCGAGCCCAACTTCATGGAGACAAAGAGCAAACAAGAAGCAATCTTAACTGCAGGCTGGAAAAAAAAGAAAATTGGCCCTGAAACAAATGTATATTATAATGTCTTATGATCAACCAATTGTCATAATTTTTCTAGGCTTATTTTGTTATGGCATAGGGAGAATAAGTGTATAGGTTGAGGAGTTTCAGGACATATTTCTATGATTTGAATAGGGCATTAAAATTTCACGAGTAGAATGTAATTATTCACTTATCTGGGAAAGAGTCTAGATGTTACATGACAAGGGGTTAGACCATGGATTTCCTTGTGGAATGTTAATTACTGTTAGCAAGAACTGATTACACCGGGGATCAGCTGCTGTTGTTTCTCAGTAATAATCATTTTACTCAGCATTTTCCTGTACTAAAATGCACAGCAGACAAAAAAAAATACCTCAAGACCTTTGAACGTGTGATTTTCTTAGATGAAATCCAAGCAGTCTTTCTTCCTTAAAAAAGTGTTTGCAAACAGGGGCTGATATGCTCCTTGGGCAGATGACTTCTATTAAAAACACTTTGGCAAACATATGGATTAAGTCTTGCAGCTACAGAAGAACCCAGTTCGATTAAAGCAAATGGCAAGCATATTGATTTTATTTGTGTAGAACAAAGCCAGGACGGTTGGTCGTGTTTTAACCATTAGAGAGAACACAAAGACTGAAAATAGATGCTTACATTTACAGTGGCCTTAGACTTTAGGGTTATGATTTTTTTGAATTCTGTATGATGATCCTGCAAGAAAAGGATATGTAATGATTAACAACAGTTTGAACATCAAAGCACTAGCATGTTACAATAATCGTACCTCCTTATTTGAAAACAAATTTTAAAGAAAATTGTAATGCATTTTATACATTTCTAGTTCTTAAAATAAGTTTTTTCTTACCTCAAAAAAAGAGTCAAAACTCTTCACGAGCAAAAGTATTATCAGAGACAGTACAGATTCACTAGGTGGCAGCATAGTTAGTAATTTTGTGAAAAATCTACCTCCTATTCCATGTTTGGTTTAGGTACTTTTTGACCAAGCTGGATGTGAGAACAGGTAGGAAAATAGCCTCTTACAAAGATTATATTAAGGAAAAATTATTGTCAAATGCCAGCCTTTCAGAACATGTATTTCTTTAAGGCTATGCTCTCTACCTAAGATAAATGACATATATGTATTATGGTGTGATAAATATTCAGAACAGAAGAGAGCAAAATAAATTCCTAAAAAAGGGTTCAGCCGTAGCTTTTAATCAAGTCTACAATAGATTAAATCTGAATTTCAGCTTCAGAATGGCAAAGGAAAAAAAAAAGGAAAAAAGCAAATGTACAGCTGTTAAAAGGTATTTCAGCTGTTAAAAGGCATTAGAAGTAATCTGAGTTGGCACTAAACAAGGGAGAAATTCAGACAAAATTACACCTCAGGAGATATAATCTCCAGAACCAGGTACAGGGCAAACAGCGTGGTGCCAAACAGATGAACAAAGAGATGCTATGATTCTATGATTCTATGATCAGAGAAGGAAGCTTACCTCTGTGGCTGACCATTTTTCGAGCTATGCTGATGCTGTGAACCTATAGCTGAAGTTGCCTGGTTGGTTATGAGACTGAAAATGGATCTTCTCTGGTTACAAGATCCTTTTTGATTTCATGGCTTTACTGTAAATGACAGCTTTTTTTTTTTCCTTCTCTTTAGAGGAAAATCTAGGTTAAAACCTTCTCAGCAGGGAAAATGGATATGAAAATAGGTTGGTAAATGGACTAAAATAATTCAATGTTCTCAACTTCAAAGATTCAGATGAACTGATTCTCCCATCTTGCTCCCATATACACCCCACAATTGACAATCATAAATTCAGAATGAGTAATGATGATTTACTAAAATGTTCTGTAAGCAAGCTCTTTCCTGGTACACATCAATGTAATCACCCAATAATCTCTGTTCTGCAGCGCTGCTCTCAGCCAGTTTTACTTAATGTGTGTTTGCAATGCTGCTGCTGCTAACTCATGGGAAACCCAGCCGTGCAGTACTTAGTCAGGCAACCTTTTCTTTGTCTGTCTAATTTCCCCTCATTAATGACTACTAGATCAGTTACTTTATCTTTCAGATTTTAAGGACTAGTCCCTGGCCTGCTAAATTAGGCACTTTTCCTCACCAGTTTCTCAGAGGTAGCTTTGAAGTGTAGTTCAGGGTTTTTTCTTGTGTCTTTGGCAACTTTTTTTTCCCCTAGGAAAAAAACGAGCATGGTGGATGACAGATAGTAATGCAGTCCTGAGCTAAATTTCAGTCCTGGTATTCAATCACAGGGTTTGGCTACCATTCACAAACTGCCTGAGCTGTGCACTTGCTGTTTAGGATCTCAGCATCATCCCCTAATGAAATTACAGTTGTGTACAATCGGGATTGACTCATGTTTTAAGACTTTTGGCAGGGAGAAGATCTATGGCTCAGAAATTATGTGTAATATGTTGTAGATGTTGCTGTTTATAATGGAATGGAACAGATTTCTATAGTGCTTGTATATGTTTCAGGGGATAAGAGTAACAAAAAATACTGTATTCAGAGGAGCTCTACTAACTTTAACTCAAATTAAGCAGAACACAGCCTAGTAACTAGAATAATAATTTCTGAAGTCCAATAGAGCAAAGACAAGATATAACACCTAAATATGTGTATTTATTTTTATAAACTGTACATGTTAATGTGTGCTATATACAGACATCCACTCATTTGTTCAATTTTCTTGGGGAAAACTGATACTATCTTCAACCTGTTTTCCTGGGCATGGACTAGAGAATCAGCTGTCAAAATTTCAAGCCTTGTTCATAGTCTCACTGAAGTGCATGAAAATGTTGCTATTGCTACCGCATTGGCATGAAGTTTCTCTAGCGTCTTTGAGTCTCCTCTCAGTCATCAGGACCTAGACACCACCTTGCCTTCTGCATCTCACAAGCCGATATTCTGAGATGTCAGTATTTTAGGTATGGAATCAACGTTTCCTTCCATCAAGGGTAACAGGGATCAGGACAGGGCTAGTGGTGCACTCAGCCCACTCCCTATCACACCAGGCATCAAACCTAAGTGTGCTTCAAGGCAGCAGGATGCAGAGCATGCTGAAGACGAGGCAAGAACTGTACTGAGGTCTTTTGCCTTGGAGAAGGGAGAAGTAAGGAAATCTGACTCCTCCATCAGCTACTGTGAAAGAAGAGTAACGACATCTGCCTTGCAAAAGGCTTGCCCAAAGGTACAGCTCTAAAACTGTATAAACAGTTTGGATTAAGAGACATTAAACACATTCACACCTGCTTTCAAGCTCTGAATCTGTAGCTCTGCAAAATGCCATCTATTTGAAAAAAGCAGATATTTTTCTTTCAGTAAACATCTGTTTGCAAACGATAAACTTATTTTTCTTCTATTAACTTTCCTGTCTCCTTTACCCAGTTATCTACCTATTAGTTGAAATATACATCATTGATTATGACTGAACAATAGATAAAGTTACTAAGTTACTCTCTTTTGCCTTCTCTCCTTGGCCTATAAGCTGAATTTTACATACAGTTTCTGAACTTTAAAAGACAAACAAACTGAAACCCAACAACAATATGCTAATAAATACTGAGAGCTGGGAAATGTATTATTCTGCTTTACTGTTAAATACAAGAGATTTTCAGTTTCATTAGAAAGCAGTCAAACTCAAAAAATGAATGAAAGACAAATCCTTATTTAAATTACTTACATGATTTAGAGATCAATGAAAAACAAGCCACTGAGCAAGAGTATTTGAAGTGAGATTTGATTTTGTGAGATATTCAGTTACAGGTAAAGTATTACAGGTGATCTGGCCCAATCCCCCTGCTCAAGCAGGGTCACCTAGAGCCGTTTGCCCAAGACATTGGCTTCTGAGTATCTCCAAGGAGGGAGACTCCATGAACTACCTGGGCAACCTGTGTCAGTGCTGCATGGCCCTCACAGTAAAAAAGTGTTTCCTTATATTCAGAGGACCCTACTGTGCTGCAGTTTGTGCCCATTGCCTCTGGTCCTGTCATTGGGCACCACTGAAAAGGGACACTGCAATGAATATATATTTTGACACACTACATTGAGGTCAGGATACTCTTCCTTTAGAAGAGGATTAAGCTGAATACTATAGAGGTCCTAAATCCAAATAAATTTATCTATGTGGATACTGTCTGTAAAATAGCAAATGAAGTTTAAACTCATGTCCTAGCTTTTTCACATCTTTTCTACGCACATGTGCTCCGAGACTAGATTCTCGGAGAGTTATTTTCATGTTAGGGAGGTAAGATTTCAGATTTCTCCACAGATCAACAAACCAGATCTGTTTAAAGGAGTCTATTGTTGTAAATGTCTTCCAGAATATCTTTCACTGAAAGGTTTTTCAGTTCCCAGAATTCACAGATCTGTAAAGTTCATATGAATCATTATAGGACTAAAGGTACTTTGCCAGTATTTCTAACATCCCCTTTCAACATGTCGTGGGCCTGAAAAAGGCATCTGTGAAGAATAATTTTGCTTTTTTTTTCTATTTTTTTTCAATCAGAAGTATTGATTTTAAGAGAAGCTTCACATAGGAATGGCACAGATCTTGAAGATTCAAGAAGTCTGAGGGTCATGGCACATCAAACTTCTGTTGCCTGTGGCATTGAGCTACTCCTCTGTGAAGCTTGTGCTCCCATCAATCACTTTTCTGGACTGCAAAGCTATTTCTCATCTAAAATTTGCACCAAGAATGCCATGGGAGGCTCATCGTTCTTAAATATATTAGTTCCTATGTTTACATAGTAATTTTTACTCTGATGCGCTTTCAAAGTACTTCATAAAACTGGGCTATTTCCCTTACCAGAAAACTTCTAACAACTCTTGTTCTATATTGTGCAACAGGTGGCTCCTCTGAACAACTGAGGGCAAAGGCCATTCTGCTGCACGTGATGCTATTGCTGTCGTAATGTTTTATGTTTAATACCTGCATTTTTGAGCATTGCCTTTTATTCCAGAATGTTCATTTTCGACGCAAACCCCTTTAATTAATAGTATGTGTGAAAAACTTACACTTGGACTAACAAACTCCTACATTTTGACAATGGAAGTTCATTACTCCACATGGCCCTGAGCCACCATGCTTGAACCCTTCCTATGTCCTGAGACTGCAGGTCCTAAGGTAGGGAAACAAAAGCCCTGTCAATGAACATGAAGGCATACTCACGAAATCAGGCTCTACTGTGTCCTTCCATCCATGACAGTCCTTAACTCCAGAGGATCATGGTCTAACTTTACAGGGAAGGACACCGAATTAAGAAACAAGAAAAACGAAAAATGGAGGCTCTCATTTTCCAGTCAGCGGAGTACAGCCATGATATTTAACAGCTCTGGTGAGAACAGGAGTGCTGTGACAACTGGAACCTGTAGAGGGTATTTAAATTGAAAAAAAAAAAAAGAAAAGAAAAAGAAAAAATAAATACTCATGCTGGAATGTAACTGTGAGACCAAGCTTAACATCAGTAATTTCCTTGGAATGGAAAAAATACCAAAAGGAGAATGTCATTACCCTATGCATTCACATGATGGCTTTCACTGACAGATAAAATTCATGTAAGTACTAGGAGTAATTCCCTCCACCATCCAGTGCACTAAATTCTCACTAAAGTGAGAATTTGAGTGCAGATGGGTATGTAACAAACATTCTGAATATGTATAAATAACTGTAACAGAACTGCTCTCCTGAGGAAGATGTTATCCAGCTTTGGTCAAGCTGTGACGAAAAAAGATATTTTCAGAGGAGACAGTAAAATAAACAAGCAGATATTGACAAAACTCCTTGTGGTTCACTTCAGCACAAAGAGTGAATTGATATTTTGGCAAACTTCATCAACTGAGGCTCCAGCCAGCCTGCTGTGTGTTCGTCCACAGATGTGCTGAAGCAATTAGCAATAGGCTAAGGCAGTCAAGCTCATTCTGTAGAGCATTTTGTCCCAGAGTATCTCCTTCAACCTAAACACTTTTGGAAACTTGCTTAAAAATATCTCTAAAAGAAAGCTCTTCTGAAGAAATTTTTCCTAGTAGCAGGTTAATATGTTTTGACATGATCGCTTTCCATCTTCAGCAGTTCAGTGAAGGCATCGGTACTTCTCAATTCTGCTGTACTTAGGATTTTGATATAATAAATTCAGCGAGACATGTGGAAATAGTGAATAATAGGCTCAGCTTTATCAAGCTTCTATGTTAATTACCATTTAAGCAAATCTAATATTAACAAATAGCTGTTCAGTCATAACCCATCCATAAATGAGATTTGGGACAATACTGTGATAAAATATGCTGAATGGTAGATTGATATAATTGTTTTGCCATTATTAAAAATGGAAATTGAAAACATTAATGGATGGCTCCACTGTTATTTTTCTTGCCCTCTTAAGCATCTTATGCTGGTAATTTACTGCAGATAGGCAGCATATAAAATGTTCATATCTAAATCTTCCCCAACAGGCATTTGTATTTCTTTAAGCAGAACAGAGACCATTAAAAAAATATATCAAATCCTTCAGTAGTATCTTTGCATAGGTTTGCCCTATCCCTCAGTTCTTCCTTTTACATTTTAGCGTAGGAGCTACCTCCACGGTCTCTTGAAAGACTATTTCCTGATCTAAACTATGCCAAGAATCTGCTGCATTCTGAGTTACCGGTTCAGAAATTAAAGTGTTGTTTACAGGTTTCTCATTCAAAACTACAAAAATGATAGACAGTAGAAAGCATTTTTAAAATGGGCGACAAATTCCAAGGGTTTCTTTCAATTTTATTGTTTTAGCTACAACACATCTTTCAGTAACTTTGCTTTAGTAATGTGTCTCCCACTTCATTCTTGTGGGAAAACTCAAATGCCTAAGCCTTGTAAAATTTCCATGGAAGGAGGGAAACCTGAATGTAATGCATTTTTTCAAGCAGTAATTATAATATCTATATGTATGTATCCATTAAAAACACACTATTTGCGAGTAGAAGTTCCATACCAGAAAAAAAACAAACAACAAAATATTTTCTAAGGATCTGGGAAAAAAACTTAGTAAGTTATTGTAACGTAACACTGTGCATGTGTTGATGGGGTATGCGAGTACAGAAATATCTCTCATGTAGATCCAAATGAAAAAAACATGAAGTCACTCTGTCTTCTTTTGTTCAGGGCTAAGGATATTCCTCCACTGTTTCAGAGCACTTCCTGAGGAGGACAAACAGAATATCTGAAGACCTTATTACTGACCTAAATTGAACACTGAAACTTACAAAATAGTAATTTTAATCTAATGCTCATATTTTAGTAAAACTCTAATATGAATTAAGACTCCAATCTTATTATTTTTATAGAGTGAAGACCTCACAATCCTCACTGAGTCAGTTTAACAGAACACTGAGAACACTGTCCAACAGCAACATATGGGGTTTTTCAGTTGCATTATTAGTGTGTAAAATTAAAGATGTCTTGAAATATTTCATGTTTTAGTAGTAGAATACTCCGCATTTTGAGGAAGCTCAAGCTAGTGAGAGACATATTTGGGGTACTCAATTTGAAAGGAGACTTGGTGTTGTTTTCAAGAGAAATTGGGTAATTTCCTTAATTCTACTGTATTTAATCTTAGTTTTACCTTATTCCCTTAACGGAAGAACATTGCTCTGTGACTCCACACTCCAGTTTCTAACATCACCAAAATGTAAAAACCAAAAGCAGAGCAATCCCTCTTCTTCAAAAATCTATCTCAGTGTTTAAGAATTACACTGTTAATCCCTGCTTAAATCTTCACTGGAATTTATAAAAAAGAGAGAGAATGGTGGCTAAAACTGGAGGATGAGAGGGTTGCTGAGACAAAATCTACTCTTTTATACAGGGTTAAATGCTTGAAATACCAGGTAACATAGACTATAGTCTTGCATTGTAATCAGGCATAAATGTTGGATTAGGCATAAAAACAATTTTCATAATTATTCTCATAGTAAATGTTATTTTCCTATGTTATCAATTAATCTGTTTTAACCACCACATTTGGCAGTCTTTCTTTCAGAAATATTCAGCACTTGGCTTTCAGAAACAGGCATAAGAAGTACAGAACAACAAATAACCATCTATTTCCCATGAAGTTCGGAAATGATGACTGACATTTTACAGTACATTTCCATGAAGACCTGATGCTTAATATTTTGTGCAGGTACTTAAACTATTTGAATAAAACAAATGTTAAGGCATTCTAAGCCTTCCAAGAAGCTCTCCAGCCCCAATGTGAGCCCTGGCGAGCCGTGTACTAGCTCTTTCAGCTGTCCAAGCTTCCCTAACAACCCCAGCAGGACCGGAATTGCACCATTTTCCAAGGCGGTAGCTACTTTTTACATGACTCGTGCATCCCTCAGAGTCCATTAGTGCAATCTGAGAGGTCAGAAAGGAGCTTTAGGCAATTTAGTCTGTGGAAATCAGAGTCTATCAGCTGCTACCACAAGGAGCTGCTACCACAACTTCTGCCTAGACTCTCAGTGGGGTTTGATTAATCAGGGGACTTGCATAATCACAGGAAGACCCTCACGATGTAAGACTAGATTTAGTGCAAACACGCTTTTTTCCCTCTAGAATATGTTCCATCAGTGCTTCACTATTAATGTGACATCCTAAAAATACACCCCGACAATCTTTAAGCATAACGGGAATTTATAAACATGACTGTGTGTCAGTTTTCTATACTGAAGATGTTTTACCTATTTTCCCTGAAATATCAATATTTTTCTGAAGTATTTCCTATAATTCAAGCATTAAGATCCAGCTCATTAATCAAGGATAGGCAGTAATGGCACATGATTATGGTGGGTAAAATGCTAATGACTATGGGAGAGGTGCACTTTCTTTGAGGTACCTGTCACTTTGTAAAATTCATGCTTTTGCAAAACATGCATATCTGGTCACGTCGCAGGAGGCTTTTAACACCCTCATGCTTTCTTAATGAAGCAAGCTATTGTTCAGTTCTAGTTTCTTTTTTTTTTGTCTAGAAACAATAATATTTAGGAAGTTCATCGGTAGCACTTAGAGGTAATTAATTACACATTCTACATAATTAGGCTGAATTTATTATATAGACATGGCTTTTTTCTATGCAAGTAGACAACAGAGGAAATAATTGATACCTCCTTTAATGATGCATTTTGATAGGGATATACATATTCAAATGAGTCACCTATTCAATTTTCTTAGTGCTTCATAGTTTTAGGGATTTTTTCGCACAATGATAACAAGAAGAATTTGAGATGGCATGGAATGGCATGAAGTTTGAACTCACTATCACCACAGCTGAGATGACCACAAATAATTAGAATGTGACACATGAAATACTTCAGTGTCACCATCCAAAATTGTGAAGAAATTATATTTTCTCCATTATTTAGATTTTTATTCAGAAAAGCAACAATACTCTTCCCAACGAAAGTTCTGCTTCACTTGTACCTAATTTCCTATAACTCCCCAGTGGAATTTTATACAGAGAGAGTATGACTGCTGCTCACGACAACACTTGCATGGGAAGCTTGTTAGGAAGCCAGCACGTTAAAGAAAACAGTAACTTGCTTCTTGTCATCTTCCTGGAATTATATGCTGAAAGGACAGCAGTTCCATCAGCCATCTCCTTCGTTGGCACTCTTGCTAACATTGAAAACGAAGAGCCAAGTCCTCAGGCAAATGAGGAAATACCCTACCTGTGGTCCCAGCATCCCATCTACCTGTCTTGAAAGAGCCCAGACAGAAGAGCTGGGGTTTTTTGTTCATGATGGAATATCAGGAAATCTTACATGAAGAGAAAAAAAAATGTCTGCTGCAAACAATTCAGTAATCTGAGAAAAGATTACATTTTCTATGTATGTGTTAATTTAAAAAAAAAAAAATTCCCTTAGTACTTTATTTATTGAGGGCTTCTGTTATAATGGACATAAAAGCTACACATTACTCTCCATCTTCCTTTTAAGATGGTGCTGCTATTTAAACCTGCCAACTCAAAAAGTCTCCTGGACATAGGCCAAAGCTCTTAAATTGCACTGACTTCAATAATAAACCAAAAAGAAAAAAAAAATCCCACACATTTCTGGAATAATTTTTTCTTCATTACCCTATGCATTAAACAAGAGTTTCGGTTCACATGTACTTAACTTCCTTTACTTCATTCAACTTTATTTACTTTATTATTTGAGTCTCTTCACCAACATGTGCTTAATGGATGATAGTTCTATTTCTAGGTAAGAATTTCAAGGTTTTTTATTAGATACCAACATTATACATTCCGACATATAGATAATAACACTTTCTTCAGAGAAACATCTCACATAAAGGCATAACAAAATTTTATTACACCAGTGGAACACACTTAAGAAAGCCTGATTTTGTAAAACACTTCAAGAGAGATTAAAATCTCCTGAACTTAAACACGTTTCATATTTCAGTTGTTAACAACAGATATTCCAGCAAATTCCTTATATACAAAAAGCCATATATACTCTCAATGCTGAGCAGAGAGAAGAAGTTGACTTTCTATTTACAGAAACTACCAACACATGAATTTCAGAGGTTTATTTTTAATATATATACATTCCTGTCATACTTGGAGAGCTGAGTGTCTTTTCTTTTTTAAAAAGTTAGACTGTAGGAAAGAATGAAAATATTAAGTTGAATCAGTATTTTAAGTATTGCTGACAGCTCGCAAATCATTTGGAAGCAGTTATTCCTGTCTGTATTCTCACTAGCTTCAGAAACTGTTTGAGGTAAAGCTTCAGCCAATAAATGGCAAATTATATAGTATTTCATGCTGTTTAACTATTGTTAAGATAAATAATGACACACGCCAGGATCCTTTTAGATGATTCTGGCATTTTCTTGGCCTCGTGTTTCTTGGCTTGCATTGCTGTTACCAAATATTTGCACCGTAATTCTGCTGAAGAGGATCTCACTGATTTCTCTCGGTGGCATGCAGATGCAAGCTAAAAGGATGTTAGCTGCTTTCAAGATTTTTCAGGGCAATACAGAAATCAGTTTCATACCAGTGTTTTGAGGAAACCAGTGAAGGCGCTCTGCTGACACTTGTGATGATGCACTATTGTGCACAGCAACACGGGAAAAAAGGAATGAATCACTTGTTGAACACCTTGGCAGTTGGCTGATGGATGTCGGCATAAGGAGCTGACCTATTAGTATAACATGGGATGAGAAAGGGAGGTGAAGGGTGTAGACACCTCGTGAAGACCTCTGATGGTGAGGAAAGGTAGCTTTATTCTTTTTTGGAAGAGGCAGACAGTGGGAGGCAGTGATAGGAGTCACAAGTTAAAACAATGGCCTTCGTGGCATCATTTGTTTCTAATAACGATTGCACTGTCTCAGTTCAAGGGGAAATATAGGAAAGTGTGGAAGGCCATTTGGTATGCTCTAGAAGTATATTACAGAAATATCTACACTGCTAGCTCCATTTCCTGCTGGAAAACATTGGGATGATTCAGATCTTTTATGACTGAATTTTGGCTATTAGGTTGTACCTCCTGATCACATGTAACAGGCTTTTGATTTAGTACTTAGACACTATTTACGTCTTAAGCACTTTCTCATGTACAGACTGAAGACCTTAGATTTCATGCTTTTAGGGGAAGAAACCAGCCATTGAGATGGTTAATAAAACAATATACATATTTTGTAGTTACATGTTTATTGTTTATTAACATATCATTTATTATCACCAAAGAACTCTTCATTCCCTTACTTACTGCTTATGGAGACAAATTCTCACTTACTATACTGTAGAAGAATGAGTAAGGACAAATCAATATGAACAAATGACAGAATATTTATTTTATATCTTAATTGGAATTAAAGGGATAACAGTTTTAAGCTATTTTTTTAGTCTAATATAACATGGAAAGTAAGCTATGTAAGATAACTGATTCACAGTACTATTCACATTAAGTCTTCAAAAAAATAAAAACTCAGAGTGTGGTTTATTGTCACTATAACAGTCCAGACTTGAATAAATCTCTTCACCTCTAGTGGGGATCCTTTCAACTTTCAATTTCATTTGTGTTCGAATTCAGGATGTTTCATCCTTACCTCCCTATCCCCAAGGATAAGTGTCAACAATTCTAGCCAAAGTAGAAATATGTCTGGATCTTAGAAAAATTTCCTGTTCAAAGGTGAGAACAAAAAAAAATAATAAAATGCAAGGATTCTCTTTAATTTCATTAAATTTATGGAAGATATGCTTACAGCTTAATCCACCCACTGCCTTCCTTATTACAGCAAATGACTGACTTTTCATACTATGAACTGGAAGGTATAGGTTGGAAGTTAACTAGTATAATACTGCTAAAATCCCAACTTTCAAATGAAAGTATTCCACGCCTTTAAATAAATTACACGGGGGAATCTCACTCATGAGGCTAATTACTAATTCTTGCTATAATCTCTGAAGCAACCACCTTCATAATTAATGCATTACAATGTTTATTTTACTGGGCATTAGCAATATCAGTGTTGACTTTTAAAGCCTAGAGTATTGGTCTTGACATTGGCTGACTCGCCAGAGATGCACAGAGATTTGAAGAGCCTCAGGGCCTTATTCTTTCTTTCTTTGTACTGTGGATCAGGATTAAATTTCTTAAATCAGTAAAATCAGTATAAAACCATGTAAGCACAGAAAGGAACGGGCACGACCTCTCTTTAAGAATGCACTGACAGAATTTTAGAAGAATCCAGGCAACACATAGAAGAAGAAAAGCTGAATGTCATCTGCTTACAAGACGCATCTCCTGGATGTCTGTCACTAGGATGGGCAGCCCTTGTTGTACTATAATCCACAGCAAACTCCCACAAAATGTGCTGCCCACGATTATTTAAATTGATTGCCACATTTTCCCACATATAACTTATTTGCCATGTGTAAAAACAATCCTGAGGTTCAGTGGCAGCGTGGGTTTTGCACATACGGCAAAGGCATGGGGAAGTCTACCCCAGAGATGCTTTTCTCCTAGTAGCACTGCTCAAATTAGATTTTCAACTTAGTTGCTCTGTCCCTAAAGCCACACTGGCTCTTACTGTCACCTGCCTAGGATCTTTTGAGAAGGGTGGGTTCTGTTTGAGAGCATAAATCATGTGAGGATTTTTTTTAAATGCCAGCACTTCTAAAAGTACAAAAGGTATCTGAGAAGCCTCTTACAGCATGAAAATACAAATAGAGAAGAAAGATATGCCAATACTGTAGCTGGTCCAGTGTTGGAGGGAAAAGAGAGGTCACTAGCAAGAACTGAACAGATTATTTTCCTGGTAGATTTACAAGCCCCAGGCTTTCCAGAAAGTGCAAGTGCAGTAGTGAAACTGGTGCTGGTTCACATCACACCCTTGGTCTGCATTTCATCTGCCAGGTCTGCATTTTGTACTGACAGGACAGGAAGGTGAAATTCCCCTAGCTCTTCGACAGTGACATTTTCCATAAATTCTAGAGAAAATTTCTGAATTTTTACTTGTAGAGAAATTGCATCTACAAGGGATTTGGTGGACATATATCATGCTTTCATGCATTCCCTCTATAACGTACAGCTGGATCTGACATAATCTGAGGTCCCTGAAGTACAACTGCCTGCAAACCTCAAATACATATTACATCATGCATAAACCAAACTACAGATCTAGTAATGTGTGAATGAACAGACAGAAATCTGTCACTCGAAAGTGAGTCTTCATTCCTTGACTCAAAATATGCTGAACAGCTGGAAATGCAATGTTTCAAGCTTCTGAGGCAAGTTACTCTTCTCTTTCCTAGTCCAGAGTTGCTGGTATGAGTTTCTCTCTGCTAGATGGAGTAAGGTGGTAACAGAGGATATATTTAATGTGGAAGATACCGCAGCCACCAGGCAGGAGTGTAATTATTGTGAAGTGTACACAACACATTGTACAACCACAAAGAAACTGTCTGCACATTTGAAGTCTTATTCAAATCCAATAGGATTTGAAGTCCTACTGCAGGGTGGATGGAAGCTCCTAAGTCACTACCTGCCTTGAGAAGAGCACTGCCTGAGATATATTTCGATAGGCTTATGCAAAGTTTGGCATCTTTCTCTCATTTTAGGTGATGTGTTAGGTAGAATTATGGTAAGGCACATAAAAGGCAACGGCAACATCGAAGTACAACCAGCTACCAACTCAAACCAAGTGCAGATTTATTTCTCCCCCGAAAAAGGTATGTTCCAGTTCCCATGCATGCCGGTGTCTCCTCCTCTCCCAAGCCCATCTGCTCGATCACCTCGCCTGAGTGGAAGGTGCGAGCAGCAGGTAGCTCAGCTCTGCCGTCCCCGGATGGACACGAGGGGTGGGTGGGCGGTCATGGGCAAAAAAAAACCCAGAAAAAAAACACCGCCAACAAAAAACCAAAAACACTCCCCAAAACCAAACCAAAAGAAGCGGGGAAAAAAAAAAAAAACAACAACCCACAACCCAACCGAAAGAGCTGAATCATAAAAGTGTAATTGCCTCTGAGGTAAAAACCACCCCGCATCTCGGTGAATCACTCCGCGCTCCCACGGTTCCCGTCCGGCTTTCACAGCGGGGAAAGGAGGGTGGGCACCCGGACCCGCACCCCGGGCACCCGCCGACCCCCGCCCCGCGGGTGCCCCTCCGAGACACCGCTACCGGCACTCCCGCGCCCCCTCCCTCCGTCCCTCCCTCCGTCGCCGACTCCCCCCCAGTCGCCCCCGCCGGTGACTCCTCCCCCGCGGCTCCTCAGCCCGCCGGGGCGGGACCGGGCGCCCTACAAATCCGCCGCTCCGGCAGGGCGGGTGGTAGGGCTGCGTCGGGAGGCTTGGCGGGGGTGAGGCGCTCCGGCTGGCTGGCCCTGTCAGTGGGACGCGGCTCCCCCGCGGGAGAAGGAGCGAAACTTCTCTGCGGGCCGGGAGGTAGAGAAGGAGCCGCGTCCCCGTTCCGCGGCTCCGCCTGCCCCCTTCCTCGGCCACCCCCTCGTCCTGCCGCGAGGCTACATCTGCCCAACGCCCGCCGGGCTCCTCCCCTCGGAGCTCCGGCCGCCGCCTCCGTAGCCACCCCGCGGGCAGGCGAGGGGTCCGCCCCGGTTCTCTCCCACCGCCCTTCTCCGCCTCCTGCCGGCCGCGTCCCAGGGGGAGCGGAGGGAAGTTGGAGGGGCCGTTTCTATGGAGACGGGGCCGCAGTGGGGAGGCTTCGGAGTGAAACTTTGCCGCGGGCGGCGGAAGGGACGCCGAGCCTGGGTGGCGCGGAGGGGAGAGGAGGGGTCGGTGGGGCGGCCGTGAGGGTGGGGGTCCGTCTGTTCCTCCCGCTCCATCCCGCTCCATCCCGGGGCGGTGCCAAGGCCGAGGGGCCGCCGGGTACTTCAGTGAGGAGCCGGGAAAGTTTTGAGCCGCCGCCCGCTTCCTCGCCGGTCGGCCCCCGCCTGACGACCGTTCTCCCCCGCAGCTGCCGGCGGCCCGCGGAGCCCGCTGCTATGGCACCCGCCCGTCGCCGCGGGGCGAGCAGGGGGCGGCCGCCTCCGGCTGCCCGTACGGCGGCGGGGGGGCGCGCAGCCCCCGGTCAGCGGGCGTCCTCCTCCGGGCAGCAGTGACTTCCCGGGCCCCGCTGCCTGCCGGCTCGCCGTGCTTCCCCCCGCCCGCGTCTTGCCGGGGAAAGGCAAGGGCAGCCGCCGCCCTGTCACTCCCTGAGCCGGCAGCCACCTCACCGGAGAAGCCCCATGTCCTCCAGGAACCGCACAGCCCCGCAGCTCGCCGCGCCCTGAGGGCGGCGGACGCCTCCCGCCTCCTCCGCACAGGTAAGCGGCGGGACGGGGCGGGGGGGGGGGCACACGCTAGGGTCTCCGCTTCGCCCCCAAACTTCAGCCAGCGCTCCGGGAGCGGCGGAGCCGGGCCGTGGCCGCTCCCGCCGACGGAGTGGGGGGACCGGGGAGACGCTCCCGTGCCCTCGGGGGCTGAGTGAGAGCGGGGCCGGGTGGGTGCGTTTTTCCCCCGGCAGGAAAATGGACTTTTTTGCCTCCCGAGCGGAGCGGGCTGTCGTGGCGGCGGCTGCCGCGCTCCATGTAGCCGCTACACACCCTCTTTTGTCTACTCTCGGCTCCGAGATACTTTTACGTGCTGCCATCGCCTGCCCCGCCGGGCAGGAGCTCAGCGCTGCCCCCGGGCTTCCCCCCCTCGCCTCTCCCGCCTCGGCGAGTTTCCCCTTCGCCTTCATTTTCGCATGAGTTGGATTTTCCCTAACCTTTGTTTGAGGGGAAAAATGGTGGTGTGTGGTGGCTCTCTGGCAGGGTGAGAGGCAGATGGGGAGCGACAAAGGGGATTGCCCTGTTCCCTTGCGTGCGAACGTGCCTCGCTGCTCAGTAAATCGCCCATCGGGTGGACATAAGCCGAGTAGCGAGGTTGACTTTGGAAGAAAAGTGCTGCCAAGAGCTTGGGTGCGTGCTGGGTGCTCCTCGTATCTTATTAACGTAACCGTTGTTAGTGCTTGCGGTTGGATTCAGTACCCGTGCAGCTGTTCTGCAGATCTGGAATTGCAATAGCTGCATCTGCTTGACAGGACTAATTGCCATTAACCACTTCTAGTCTGTTGTACGCAGTTGTTACGAAAAATAGGGCGTCCTGTGCGGTTTGAAGGTAAAAGTATTCAGACAGAAGTATTCCTTTAGTGCGACATTCTGTCTCACAGGAACTACAAAATAACCTGTAGCAATATAGTATAGTTGCACTTTGTAACGCTTTTAGGACGTGAGGACTATAATAACGTTTTGTCAGTAAAGATTTTTGTCTTTTGGGGCTCACCCTGGTGCTAGATCAATGCACTAGCAACTAGCCTTTTATTTTTCTACAAGTAAATGGTGCTTCTAATCCATGTGGTGGAAAACAATTAGGTGTCCACTTAAGAAGAAACTGCATTTTTGCCTTTAGCTGTTTTGAATTGCTTTGTAGAAGATGTGTGTGGTGGAAGCCCATTACGACTAGAATATTATATTTCCCTTGAATGTAACTTAAATTATTCGATAATGAAGCCAAAGGGTCTTTCAAGATTTGAAGATTTTAATGTACTCTTGTGTTACCAGTAAATGTACTTCTAGCAAAATACTTGTTAGAAGACGATTATAAGACAATTTTGTAGTAATTTGAAACATGAATTACAATTAGATTCTTGTCATGAGTGCAGAAAAACACCATCCTGGAAAAAGATATGTGGTACTTAAATAGTAATTTGGAAAATAAAGTAATACATAATTAATATTTTGTTGGCATAGAAACATGCTTTGTTTCTCCTTTGTTGGATCGCAACAATGATCTGAGTGAAAGTTGGAGAAGGAACACTGATGCAAGAGTTCAGCACACTAGAATTATTTTAACAGACATGGTTTTACCCAATACCACCTTGCTGGGATTGTAACAGAGCTTCATTTTTATGGAAGCTCTGTAATCAGATTAGAAAAGGTGGATTGTCTCAATTTAACCCTGTGAAGTATGGAGTAGTAAGCAAGTCCTGCTCTGACAGCACTGAAAACACATGCTGACCCTCAGGCAGCTAAGGAGTTCCAACCTCCAACCCTAATGATCACCTTAGGTGGGAGTTCATTGCACGTAGCAGTAGGTCCTACAAACTCCAATGAAACTGTCCACCCGCTTAATGGCATTACTGGATGTTTCCTGACTCAAGCCCTCTTTCAGTGTATTCTGCTTCCATTTGCATGAATGCTGGGCATAGGACACAAAATAGTTGTGCCATACATACGCAGGTGCTCACCTGAGGCACTTCTCATGGGTTGTATATTCTTGATTGACTTGTACCTCTCTGAGGACAAAAGGGGAAAATGAAAATTAAAAATTGTTAAGGAGTAGAGTTCCTGTGTGGAACAGCAGGAGGAGACTGCTAGTTCTTGTGCCTTGTTCAGTGTGTTTTAGCAGCCAAAAATCTGAAATGCTGAAAAATCAGTAAAAACTCCCACTAAAACTGCTGAAGCCAAACCAAGTTATTACATGAGGAGTAGGAAAACTGAAGGTTGCTGTCATGACTAGTTTCGCTTTTCTTTTTTTTTTCTTTTTTTTTTAAACAGAACAGTGCTGTCAGTCTTGTCTATAATAGTGGTAGAGACTGTAGTGGAAATAAGAGGAACTTGATATCCTAGCTAAAAATGATGCCTTCATTTGATTTGGTGCCATTGTGCTTTATAAACAGATCAGTTACTTCTGTGTACAGGTTTTAAGTCAGGTTACTGAAACAAAGGGGAAATTGTGAATTTTTTTCCTAGTGTGCAAGACTGGAGACTAAAAGTAGGATTAATTTGTGAAAATGTGCATCTTGTGCCAATTAGACACCCTAAGGTGTTTCAGACCTCTGTTTGAGGCTGCCAAACATGGTCTAAGGAGAGCGTAAACACTTCTACCTGGTCTTCAGCTGCCTTCCTAGAATATCCTGTTAGAAAATGTTTATACTACAGTTCTCCATAAAAGCCTTCAAGAGGACTTGAATCTGTTCTCTGAAACCTAGTTGTTAAGATTTCTGATGCTGTAGTGTGATGGATGTGGGAAGACATTCCAGATAGGACTTTTTCATCGGGATTTAGAGAGGTCAGTTCTCGATGCCTCTTTACCATCAGAATCTTTTTATTGCTTCCTGTGCTGCCAACTGGTGACTGTCTTTGAGTTACACAAAGGTGCTAATAAAGAGCTTAAAGGTTATAAATATTCTTTGAGAAGTTTGATACATCCTTTAAAATACAGAGCTGTGTACACTCTCCAAGCCCACTAGAAATAAAAGGAAATTGCAGACAATGCTTGTGTTAATGCTTTAGTTTTGGTGAATACCTTAGTTTAAAAATAAAAATGTTGTACAGAAAAGTTTCTCCTCTTCTTTGCTAGGTAACACATAACCCACACAATCTCTGGGCAGTGAGGTTTGAAAAGCTGAAATGCTGACAACACCAGTGATTTAAACTACTGAACAGATGTTCTGCACAGCTGTTATCCTACCCACTAGTTTTACAAACTCTTGGGTGTCCACCTTTTGTGGAGCTTGTGGGAATCTATGCTGTTCTGAACTTCCACACTGGGACTTTGGTATAACTATGGCAGGAAGTCATTACTCTATTTCAACCTTAATGATTTCCACAGAATGCAATTCAGTGCTGGCTCTATATATGTAACTGCTTTTTGTATAAGTGAATTTTGCCAGAGGTAGCTCAAGTGGACCTGATGACTAGACTAAACTTATAACTGAAATGTTTGAATTATATTGGTCTCCTAATATAAATGAAATGACATTCTTCTTCCTAAACTTTATTACAGGATCAGTGATTTTAAGCTGCATGGTTTTGCCTAGGTGCCTTTTCTTAAAAATCAACTCTTTCACTTTCACACGGCTAGCCAAATGAGATGGATATCCTGCAATACAGAGCTACTTGAAACCTTTTATCTGCTGCAGTAGCAGAACATGTTTGTATCACCCAGTTTTCTTATTTTGGTCTTTTTTTTTTTTTTTTTGTGACAGAAATATTACAAAGAGTACTTGGTGTTTTTAGAAAATAATTCCACAACAAGAAGACCTGAGAAGGAAGGCTGTTTTTTCTCAGTTATCTATATGTTCTTTTCTTCTGTGCTTTGTGTTGTGTGTTGGAGAAGGTTATTTTTTGTTGGTTTTTTTTTTTTTTTCTTCATGTTTCAGTACCTAAAAAAGTGTGGCAGGGAGGAGTAGTGCCACCTAACCAAAACTGATTGTCTGAAGAACACTGTCAATGAGATGTAATGATGTTGCAGAGATACTTGGGAAAGAGGCTTGTGGAAGACAAATCGGTGAACTACATTTTTGTGTATATGGTCTCTGAAAATCCTATGGCGACTGTCTTAACAGTTGTCACTTTACTCTCTTGTGTCTGTATGTATCAATGTCTTTTTTTTTATTTATATCCCACTGAAATTGTAGTCAATTGTTCCTTTTGTTGGAAGTGTGACCATTTTCCTCCAATTCAAGTAAACAGAAGCGAAGGACATAATTTTCCACATTGTTTTTTAATTCTACCCCACTATGTGAAATGATGAAATTTTGAGCCTGTTGAAACTGCATACTTCTGTAATTTGCTCTGACCATAAAACAGGAAGGACGTTTTCAACAAAGCTTTGATACAGTTGGGCACTGATGGCCTGTGAGTTCTGGCAGCTGGTTAGTGGCACTTTAACTCCAAGTGCTAGAGGTTTGTGCTATGATGTGCTGGGATCTGTAAGAGCTCAGTGTGGATATGACATGAAAACAAGCTTTTAGGAGCTTTGCAGTGATAGTCATACTGCTTTCTTCCAATAAAGGGGGAAACTCAAGAAGTTATTCTAATTTTTGTAAATTTAAAACACTATTAAAGCAGATTAAATAGGGGGAAGTTAAAAAAATTCACTTACATTGAATTTTCTCTGACAGTGGTGACAGTAATAGTGTTTGATTTTTTTTCATATTCTTCATTTGAATGTGTCTGAACAAGTGACTCTGCTTATCTGTAATCAGTTGCCTATTGCTGAAGAACAAATTTATATCTAATTAATTATATCTTATTGTGTATTAAATTAAAAAAGTGTCATTACTTGTCCATCTCTCTAGTTGCATGTGTAAAATTGCAGCTCAGAGGACTTGAGTTTTCTCTTTCTTTTGTGTAATTTGGAGTAATAAGGGCATATATCACATATTAAAATACAGGGTAAATACACAAAAAGCTATATTGTAATTAAAAAATCGAGTTTTGTTTGCCATTACTGAAAAGCTTCTACTTAGAGTTTGTTAGGATTTGGTGTATGAGGAACTACAGATTGATGAATAGCTCTCAGCTGCTAGGGTATTAAGCCATTTTCCTGTGTGCTGGAAAACTTGTAACCACGAATTAACGTTGTATTGGTAGTGCCTGTTCTTCATACAAGCTGGCAGGATTGCCAAGGAAGCATATTCTAGCCTAGCAGTCAGTTTGATCTCATTACTTATATTTTTAGTTGTGTTTCTCTGCACAGATACTGTTTCTCTTGCTCAGATGCGGAATTTGGCATGTATTGACACTGTAATGAGGTGTACATTTAGTGTATTCCTTCATGAAGAGGGATGAGAGCAGCATCCCATCTTGGGGCAGAATTTTGCTGCAGCAAGCAAGCTATCCCAAGGCAGTGTTCCTTGGAGCACACGAGGTGCGTCTAACTTGGCTTTTGCTCTAGCCTCTCTCTTTTGCGTGATCTTGCATTAGGCAGACTTTGTGGGCAACATATGAGGCAGACCACTGGACTCGGGACCGGGAGGAGGGAAGAGATGTGCTGGGGAACCACGCTCTTCTGGAGATGTGGGTGTCACAGTAGAGTTGTTGGAGTCAGCTGAATAAACCTCATGCAGTGCCTGAGACTTGGCAGGTGTGTGTTTCTTACTA
Organism: Trogon surrucura; assembly: GCA_020746105.1. Classification (NCBI taxonomy): domain Eukaryota; kingdom Metazoa; phylum Chordata; class Aves; order Trogoniformes; family Trogonidae; genus Trogon; species Trogon surrucura. The sequence continues at coordinate 62,321,027 of CM036618.1, forward strand.
TAAATTACTGTGTGTTTAACAGTTGGCTTGTTTCACCTGAGGTATGACTCTGTTTCTGGAGGAAGAAGTTAAATGACAGGTAACAGACGAAAAAGAACAAGGAAGAAGGAAGGGGAGAAGGGAATGTGGAAAAAAGAGCAAATAACAAAAGAGAAGTGTTGAAGAAAGAAAAAAAGGCAGAGAAAGGACAAGATATAGTAAGTTGCATTTATTTAAAGGTAAATGATGCTACATTCAGTGTTATAAATGGAAATAAGATATGGTTGTGTTTCTTTTTTGAAGCATTCCCATCTTTTGACTCTGGAATATAAAGAGATTAATTCTTGCCTCCCTAATATGCATTCTAAATGATTTGTTGTGCACTGAAGTACAATGCTCTGCAAAAATGATGTTAAACAATTCTTACAGGAGGTAACTAAGCAAATCAGTTCAAATGGACAAGTGAAAGAAAGGGAGTTATGGAGTATAGCTTAGTTGCAAAGACAGGAGCTGCATTTTGAAGTATTCGTGAGTTAGGTGAACTGTTCTTTCTGTCTGGAAACGGACTAATACTCTGAACCCAAAAGTTGCCACCGTGCAGATCTGTGTAATCTGTCGTCTCCCAGAAGACTAATGGCTACCATAAGCACAACGGGGACTTCCTTCAAAATGATGGATAATTAAGTGATATTTGTCAAGTGAATATTTAGCTACTGTACTTGCACTAATTTTTCTGATCTCTCTGTGCTGTGCCCATTAGGAAACTGATGAGGCAAAGATCTGGTCTCTGGGTGTGAACCCAGCCATAACGATCTGGCTGTGTGCAGGTGTTAAACCGTCATGAGTTGGTCACATCCAAGCTGCCTAATTGGAGGAAGCTTCTGGACTGAACTAGAGAAACGCCTGAGAGGATGCTAGCTGACCTCAGCCACAAATGCTGCTGGCATCCTTCTGATAGCCTGAAGAAGAGACATGATGGAGTCATAGAATCATAGAATGTTTGGGGTTGGAAGGGGCCTCTAGAGATCATCTAGTCCGATCCCCTAGGGCAGCCACACAGGAACACATCCGGGCAGGTTTTGAAAGTCTCCAGGGAAGGAGACTCCACAACCTCTCTGGGCAGCCTGTGCCAGTGCTCCGTAACCCTCACAGGAGAGAAGTTTCTCCTCATGTTGAGGTGGAACTTCCTATGTTCTAGCTTAAACCCATTTTTCCTTGTTCTGTTACTGAGCACCACTGAGAAGAGGTTGTCTTCTTCCCCTTGACACCCATCCCTCAGATATTTGTATCTGTTAATAAGATCCCCTCTCAGCTGTCTTATTTCAAGGCTAAACAGCCCCAGTTCTCTCAGTCTCTCTTCATAGGAGAGATGTTCAAGTCCCTTAATCATGCTTGTATCTCTCTGTTGGCCTCTCTCCAGTAGGTCCCTGTCTCCCTTGAATTGGGGAGCCCAAAACTGGACACAGTATTCCAGGTGTGGTCACACCAGGGCAGAGTGGAGGCAGAGGAGAAGTTCCCTAGACCTGCTGGACACACTTTTTTTAATGCACTCCAGAATCCCATTGGCCCTCTTGGCCACAAGGACACATTGCTGTCCCATGGACAACTTGCTGTCCACTAGGACTCCAAGGTCTTTCTGCACGGGGCTGCTTTCCAGCAGGACATCCCCTAGTCTGTAGTGGTGCCTGGTGTTATTCCTCCCCAGGTGCAGGACTCTACATTTGTCCTTACTGAACTTCATGACATTCCCCTTTGCCCAGCTCTCCAGCCTGTCCAGATCTCAGTCCTGCTGCCTGGGCCTGTGCCTGGACACAGCAGCTGGTCCTGTTCACTAGATCCATGGCTTGATAAAATGTTTTTCCGTCTCAGCCTAAACAGTTTTGTTACAAGGGTACTAATATGTGTGGATTTGAAACAGAAGTAAGATATTAAAACTTATCTTTGGAGGCCATTGTCTGCTCTAATTGCATTAAAAGAAACCTGATGTCAGTTTATCGCAGTAGTAACTTTGGTGTTATGGCAACTGAAATTTGGAACATTGTTTGAATACACAAAATGTGTGGAACGGGTGGAACATACTGGGGCATTGTACTCCCAAATGGATTGCAAGAGATTTACCAAACAAGCACAAACTTGCACACAAAACAGATCTTTAGCTGGCAGCTCCTTAATGTCACAATTATTGGTGTGGTGATAGTCACCTGGTATGAAAATGGCTAGCAAATTTTAACAGTAAACATCCAGAGGTCTAACAGACTATTCTTGGGATGTAATGTCTTGATTATTAATACAGTTTATTGACTTTAGAGGAGTAGAACCACTTAGCATTCATTTAGTGTCAAAGTGCTTTCCTCAAACCCTTCTTATGACCCCTACAAAGTATCTGCTTTGCTCTTTGCCAGGAAGAAATTTCTTTTCAAATTACTTTGCAAATGCCTATTCTGAATTTATTGCCATTCTTTTTCTAATTCGATTTTATTCTCCTAGGACATGGCCTCATTAACTGGTGCCCGTGGTGAAATATCTGCAAGGTCCTACATACATTGCTGGAACACAGTTCAGCAGGCTATATTATATCAGAAAGACAGAAGTCACTGTTTTTCAATCCAGGCTTGCAAACAGCACACATACCAATGAAATTATGCACAGAGGCATTTACTGGTTAAGGGCAAGCAATGTCATCTTTTGCAGAACTCCAATTTACAATTTTTCATTGTACTAATGGGTATAGAGTTGAAACGGTAAAGGAAAATAAGTTACGGATGAGACTGTGGTTCTTTATTTTAGTTCTTAAGGTTGGGAATATTTTAATCCAGTTAGAATTCTTTTTTTTCTGTGGAATTTGTAAATTATGACTAAATGACATTGTATACACTATATAATTCCTGTAAAACAGGTAAAATCATAGAGTCGTACTATGAGAGGCTGGGCCCAGATGAAGGGGAATAGCTTTCTACTAATATTTTCTAGATAATTTTACCAGTGTATAGTTGTTCTGTCTTCATAGAATATAGTTGCATTATAATCGTGCTTTGTGTCATAACTTCATGACATGTGAAGCTAATTCGTTCCTACATTCTCCAAAGAATTTTGAGACTACTTAATCTTTGCTTTTACAACCATTTTTGTCAGTGTGCTTATTACTAGGTATTTTACCCTGTTTTAGGGAAGGCGAATCCAAGGGGAGAACCTGGAGCAGAAAATGGTGTCATTGTTAGTTTCCGTAGTCCTTCCTGAGTTTAGACCTAGTATCAGGGAAGATTATTGCTCTTGTACAGAATGTTCTAATTTTCATTAGACAGTTTCATTCTGAATAAGGGTTGTCATCTGTGGCTTACAGGTTTGAGTTCAGAAGGCAATTTTTAGGCCAGAATACTGAGTTCTTTGGAAGCAGACCTAACACATTGCTTTAAATCATGGAATCATAGAATGTCCTAGGCTGGAAGGGACCTTAAAGATCATCTAATCCAACCTCCCTGCCATGGGCAGGGATACCCTTAAGTAGACCAGATTGCTCAAGACCTCATCCAACCTGGCCTTGAACACCTCAAGGGAGGGGGCATCTACAGCTTCTCTGGGCAATCTATTCCAGAGTCTTGCCATCCTCGTACTGAAGAATTTTTTCCTAAGATCCAACTAAATCTATTCTCCTTTAACTTAAATCCATTAAAACTCCTCCAGAAGCCAGTATCAGCATCATCCTCAGGTTAAATATGCTTTTGTTAGACCTTGTGACTGCAGAGATGGACTTGAGAGTTCAGTTCCTCTCTTAGTGTGGCTATTCCCACTTTACCGTTACCCTTTACACTTCACAGACACAAAAGACATGTCTGCTGGGGAAAATGGAGAGGAAAAAAGAAAGAGAGGAAGTCTGTTACAGCAAGCTGAATTCAGATGGGGGGAGAGAGAGGAAGACTTGTTAAGTGAGTCTGGAACAGAGATGGCCCTTGGAGAGGGGGTGCTGATGTTATGGAAATTTGGTTTGGAGATTTTTCTGATGAGTCATTTGCTTTGGAATTATTTGAGGATGTTGCCCTTCAGCCGTGAGACTGTGTCTGGGAATACCCATATTCCCAAGAGCATGTGGCTGAAACTCTTCTAGTACTCAGGAGTTGGGGACTTCTTAAGTTAGAGCTGGTGTTTGGAGGTCTGGGTAACATTTATTGTGTGGATCCTTCTGTTGCTTTATATTAATAATCTTGTGGTTGTGTTGGGCCTAACTGCCTGCATTTGATTCAGTTGCACACATTCAGTAGCATTGTGCTCTACAGAAAAGTCGCAAACTGTGACAGTTTATTACACTTTTGTAAAAAATCGTAGGCACAGTTTGCTCCTTGACAACTGCAGGACTGCAAATATCTACATTCTGCCTTTGTAGTATTATAGAGAGGAAGACAGGTCAGTAGTATAACAGCAACAACAGACATTGATTATCATAAAGGAGCAAGATATGGCTCACTTGGTTAGAGCGTGGTGTTTATAACACCAAGGTCGTGGGTTCAATCCCTGTTTGGTCCCCATGTGTTGCCTGATCTAGTTGAGAGGCGTCCCTGACCATGACAGGGAGGTTGGATGAAATGATCTCTAAGGTCCCTTCCAGCCTAGGCCATTCTATGATTCTTTGCAAATAATGTCTTGGACAAGTAGTAGGCAAACTCTTACCTGAATAGCTGGAAGCATGAGAAGTAGGTCTTACCATGTCGTGTGACTAAAAGTACATATGGTGTTAATATTGCAACACTGTTTTCCTCCTTGTCTTTCAGTAAATCCACAATGAATGATGAGGCCTGGTGGTGTCTATTGCCATGGTTAGCAATTCAGAAGAGAAAACCCATGGTGAGAGTCACCTTCAGATCCAACCGTGACAGCAAAGGTTTTGGCATACAGCGATAAAAGGGCAGAAAAAGGGTCTGATCTACTTTTGTGCCTGCTACTTTCCAGAAGCTTGTGGCTTTTGAACTCTTGGCAAACACTCAACTTACAAACTTCTTTAGCAACAACTGTGTTGCACTGAAATATTGTCCTTAGCATGTTCATGCTCCTTCTTGTCTCCCTTTTGACCATTCTGCCTTCATAGACTGTGACGTGCTTGCTGATGTGCTGTGAGCAGCGTCCTGGATGTGTTTCCAGCCAAGCTCCAGCCCACATGTGCTAGTTCACAAAAAAGGTGGTCAAAGGAGGGAGGGTTATTTGCAGAGGTTGTTGAGATGAGCACCAAATGCAGCTTTTCAGTAATTTTGTTTGAGGTCTTGAGGTAGATTTTTTTTGTTTTTTTGTTTGTTTTCTTCCAAAAGCTGAGATGTTGAGCTTGTAATCATATGGACCGTGAAGTTAATGTACTGGAGAGTTTTCTATAATTCCCGTGCCTAAAAACGCATCTTGATAGTAGATTATCTTCTCAGGTGTAGACATCAATGAGGTGAATGAGACATAAAATGTCCACAGATCCTGCTTAATGTATTCCTTACTGTTATAGATGCACTGAGGTTTTCCAGGGTTGAGGTATGGGAGGGGAAGCATTTGAGATTTGGTCAAAACAAAAGAAAAAGCATTTTAAATCACTTGCATGTACATCACATGTAAAACCACGTGTCTGTGATTAAACGAGCTCATTGTGTGCAAAAGCCAGAGCTGCTGAATATAACTTAACTTATGCACATTTTTCAGAGGAACTATCAGTCATAATGATCAAACTGTAAAAACAGAAAATATGAGCCACAGCAGAGATCTGAAAAACAGCCGGAGAAACCATCCTGGATTTCATCAAACCTCCAAAAATTACATGACTTCATGTCGTGGCTTTGGGAGAATGGTAAAACTGAAGCTGATGAATGGCTTGTGTTAATAATTTCGTATTTGGCTTATGTTTTAGTTTTCAGGATGTTTTTACTGTCAAACTTTTTTTATTGCTCATTCTCAGTATGGGTTTTGTTTTTACTAAGATGGACCCTGCGTATTTTTAGCACAGCAACTCTCTCCATCTTGTCTGGATGGCTCATGAATAGAGAGCACAAAAGAAAGCGTGGCTGTGTAGCCAAGTTTGTATTGCCTTATTTGAGTCTTTATCTGAATCTGCTGTGGTTCTTCTGGGTGACTGGACAGAATTGGGTTTTTTTTTGTCAAGCAAAAAATATCAGGTAGTGAATTTGCCTCCTACTGAGCCTTGTAGACCCTAATCATGTTGTGTGCTTCAAAGAATAGCAGTAGAAGCACCTTAATGCTGTAACCCTACTTTATGTATTGCAAATACAGACAAGATACCAGAGTGTAGGACAGCGTGAAAGAATCTTGTGGACATGATGTTATGTGGAAGGTTTGATAACAACTGACTTACTCTGTTCCTTTCTAAAATAGTCCTCTAAATCCTTCAGGTTTTCTGTGTCCCTGCAAAGCTCTCTCCTCCATTTATATTGTCGCTCTATCCTCTCTTCCTTTGCTTCATTTCTCCCTTTTTGGTTTTTTCCTACATCATGGCAGCAAATGCTCTGGGAAGCAAATGGTGTTTAATTTCCTTACACTTAGAGTGCACACAGGACCACTGAATGACTCCTGCAAAGTTAACTTTCGGAGTTGTATAAATTACACAGGTCAGCAAAGACATAAGAATTTGGACTATCTCCTATGGTTACTCATGTTATACATTAGTATAAGTCATTGATTTTAATGGAAACTTTAATATATGCCACAGAACTGGTGGAGGGTTAGATATTTGAGACTGATAATTGGATGATGCATGTCAAAAATCGTCTTTTCCAGCTGTGATCTCAAGTATGCTGTAAAAAGATTGAATTATTTGCTTATTATTGGTCTGGTAGTGTGGTGAGATCCTGGCCACGTGAAATCAAAGGCAGAATTTCAGTCTGTTTCAACAAGGTTAAGATTTAATTCAGTATGTTAGCTAGTCATGGACCTAGTGCTGGTTCTTACATGGCCCAAAAATGTCAAAGATGCTTTCTGTGAATCATGCCTTTATTACTCAAGCAAGCCAAAACAGCTCTCAGGAGGTAGAAGGGTTTTAGTTCAAAGCTGTGACAATCAGTTTCAGTTAATAAGCTGCCATCCTGGCAACCCCAGAATGTGCTGCCTGCAAAGAAGACTTTCTAGTTCATCTAAGCCATGTTAAGGTGTCCCTAATCATAGAATCATAGAATGTTAGGGATTGGAAGGGACCTCGAAAGATCATCAAGTCCAATCCCCCTGCCAGCGCAGGAACGCCTAGATTATGCTACATAGGTACGTGTCCAGGCAGGTCTTGAATGTCTCCAGAGAAGGAGACTCTACAACTTCCCTGGGCAGCCTGTTCCAGGGCTCCGTCACCCTCACTGAGGAGAAGTTTCTTCTCGAGTTTAAGCGGAACCTCTTATGTTCCAGTTTCAGCCCATTACCCCTTGTCCTATCATTGGTTGTCACCGAGAAGAGCCTGGCTCCATCCTCGTGACACTCACCCTTGATATATTTGTAAACATTAATGAGGTCACCCCTCAGCCTCCTCTTCTCCAAACTAAAGGGCCATGCTTTTATTGGCTGGATTTTAAAATGTCTTCTAAATTTCTAAGTGAAATAGCTAATGTGCTTGTGTAGAATTAACTTTTGAAGTAGGAGATATTTTTTTTTTCCCATCCATTTTCCTTGATTATAATAGAATATTATGAAAGCATATGGTGATTAATGAAGTTAAGATACGAAGTAGACGTTCAGTTTTCTTATTAGTGATTCAAACTCTTAATGGAAACGTGATGGGGAAAGTATCTCTTCCAGTCCAGGAGAAACACTTTTTAGAGAACTAAAAATGCCTTAACACAGATACGAAAGACTTCCTGAGACCAGTACATCTCAGGAGGTCGGATGTTCATTCTGCAAAAAGCTGGCCATTTATGAAAGCCTATGTCCATCACTTCAAAAAGAGTAGTAACATCCTGGTAACCTTTATGTCCCAGTGTGCTTGAGCAATAAGATTGGAGTTGTAGGAAAGGTTATATGAGTGTGCTGAGAATTTACTTTCTTCTTGTTCTGCAATCCTGTCTACCAGGGTGAAAAACACTAATATTCTGCCTCTTACTATGGTCTGACCTGCTGCTTCATGTGATGTAAGGCTTTAAGAGTAAGAGGTCTGTGCCTAATAAGATTGCTCTCAGAGTATACTCTGAGAGCTGCATTTTGGGGAAAAACTATTTAGTTCTTTCACTTACTCAGTAGTGTTCATTGATCCAGAAAAAAAACACCTTCCTCCTGGGTTCAGATGTGAAAAGAAGTGACCGAGAGTGTGCGCTTCTGTTGACATGAAGTCACTGGGGACTGAGCTGCTGGGCTGAGGTCTTAATTGTCTCTGCTATAGGTCAGTGTTTAAGCAGCTACCAAGTCAAATTTGGGCTTTGTATGAATATTCATGCTTGTGATTTGATTAGGCTCAAAATGTCTCCGTATGAAGTGGAGTAAGAAAAGCCAGTTGCTTAAGCAGTGTAAAAATTGTTATATTCATGTGCTGGACAGTTTTGTACTGCCAAGGTAATCGAAGCATCAGTATTAAATTTGTAGTGCATTTCTGAGCTGTTCTAAATGTGGAGTTGTACACCGTAGCTTTATACAGCAGTATCTAGAAATAATGTATTCAGATTGTAGTGGCCTTGCTCTAGAGGCACAGGTGTAAGAATCTGGTTATGAGAGGTTTGTTCTTGACTTTGCCAGATGGAGTCTGTGACTTTGGAGAGCTTACTGGACACTGCCTTCCCAGAAATGCATAGGTACCTTGTTCCAGTGTTATTTTCACCCATTTGGAGAATATGATCTTTAGTGTCTTTTCCTTCAGTTTACCTGTCTGCAAAATGGGGATATTTCTGTAGGAGGCTTAACACCCATAAATACTCATGAGAGATTTTTTGAGATATTTGAATGCAAGGTGCTATGCAAAATCAAATCAGTATTGCATATCCTGAGAGAAAAGAGCTCTGTGAATGTTTAGCAGAATCATTAATGGTAGAAGGCATCCTAATGCACCAAAATGTACTGGAAATTAAAATATTGAAACTGAAAATAAAATAACAATTGGAAATATTTCTAACAGTGAGAAGAATTAATTCTTAAGGTATCTTCTAAGACCTGAGTTGTGTCTCTTAAAATCAAGACTGTCTTTCTGAAATATCTCACTCAAGGGGGAGTTATAGGCTTGATACAGAAATCAGATGTGAATTGCCTTGATTATGTATGTAGCATGTAGATGACAATGATCTTTTCTGGCCTTAAATATTCATGCATGTATATTTTTTGGGGGAGATGCAAAAGAGTCATATATGTTTGCGGTTAAATAGTGCTTTTCTCTAGAGAGACTTAAATTCCACCAAAGCTATTGCTTTGAAATGTGTACTCTGAGCTCATTATTTAGACAAACATAATGCCCTAGATGTTTATTTTAGGCAACTCTCTCCAGCTGTATTGATAAACAGATGTTGGGGAGATTGGATGTGGATCTCCAGCACACAGCTCCTTGGATAAAGTTTAGATTGCACATGCTCAGTGTAGTGAACGGAAGAAATGTGTCTAGGGGTAAAACTCTGTAGACACACTGTCTTTAATGCATTATTTGGGTGTGGCAAAAGTAGAGCTGGTATTGATAAGCCTGCCTAAGAAATTCAGTAGTTTGCGGTGATGCCCGAGCTGATAAGGGGCACCAGACATGGGATGGCTGTTACTGGATGCTTCAGATGAGCTTGTCCAGGTGTCTGTGTTTGACTAACTTACACAAACTCTGTGAGTTCAGGAGCAGTTGTCATGCCAATAGTTGTAAGGAATAAGGTTTAATATACAATACTGCATATAAGCAATTTGGTAATGATGGATTGAGCAAAGGCTTGAATCATATCTTATATGCACACATGACTAGATAATTTCAGCACTTTCTGAACTATTTCTAGGTTGAAATAAGTCTTACTTTTGTCTTCTCTTGCTGTTTATAGGAAAATAAATGTGAATTGTGTACCTAATCTAACTTTGGAAGTAGTAGTGGAGGTCTTTTCCAACCTAAATTGTTCTATAGTTCATTGATTTAAGAATAAGTGGTTTTGTTTTCTGTGTGTAAGAGCTGAGTACGCTCACTTCAGGGCCACATAGTTGGACAGATAGGTGGTTGGAGCAGTTCCAGATGTGGAGTTTGTAGGCACCCTTTACTGACTGTGAAGCTGAGGTCCACTGTATCAACACTTGTGTGAACGTTATGACTTTTGCCCTGTGAAAATCCTTGTCTGAATTCCTGGTTCTGTGTTGGCTCAGCAGTTAATCAGAAGAGCCTGAGCCAGTGTTACCATGTATTGCAAGAAGTCCATCAGGGCTACCTTTCTGATAGATTTTTGACAGATGGAGCATCATGTGTGGTCTTTGTATTAATTCTGAGTGTCAGGAGACATCTGTCAGTTAAAGACAACAGCTAGCTGCTTGTCTTGTTTAGCAAACAGTATTGGTCAGAAAAACAGTTGGTTACTAGTGCCGAGGCTATTGCATGACTAACTAGCAGGCTCGCTTTTAATGACGTAAATCTGTGGTGAAATAGTTAGGAGTAGATTTTATCACCACATTATCAAGTGCCAAGAATTCTAGGTGACAAGGTCCTGTATTTTCATGAGATTTTGAGGACAAGTGTGCCTGGAGCGTCAGGGAGACACCCTGCCTGCTGTAGGGTTAGGTGGAAATTTTGCCCTGGAGGGAGGATGGCACGTGCAGGCCAGTTGTGAGGAGGCTATTTCCTTCTCTGGGGAAATTGCCCTTGAAGCTGGCTGGCAGCCTTGAGAGCTCTGTGCCTGGTAGGGCACCCAAAAGGAAGAAATATCACTGTAAGAGACTGCCTTTGCTTCTTACAGGCAGTTTCTGTTGGCTGGGTCACAGTTAGCTTTGTCTCCTGGTGAGGCTCAGGTGTGGGATTTGGAGATTCTGTTGAGGGCATTGATGAGGATGGATCAAGGTTGCAGCTCGTGCCCACTGATAGCACTATGAGGGAGAATTAGTGTTGCTTGCGTGTTTGAAAGGTCTCACTTCATAGTAATTCACATCACAAAGAAACACAGAATATGGTGATCTAAAAGAATCATTGAGGGTTTTCCTGTCAGTTTCAGTTGGGGCCAGAATTTCAAACATGTAATTAAATAGCATAAATGGTTGGTTTGTTCTGAAATTGTCATGTGCTCTTCAAAACTTTCAGGGACTTCACCAAAGCCCAAAGTCTGATTTTTCACAATTTAAGCAAACTTCGGTTTTGTTCAGATTCGTAACTCATTATGATTGAACAGTTCATTTTTTGTCCTTTTTTTTTTTGTAGAAGAAAAATCATTTATATGAGAAAGGTTGACAGAATGTTATATGAAACATTTAAGATTATCCCCATTCTTATTTAGGTGTGTTGCTTAATAATGGAGAACTTGGGTGTTATTCTGCAAAATCTATATTGTATAAAGTGCAGTTCTGTGATTTTTTTTATTTTTATTTTTTTTCTTAAAATGGTGTTTTATATTTTTGGGTAGAATAGATCCTTTTTTTCTTTTTCCCTGTGTGCATATCCTGTTCGTTCATGTTATTGCAGTGTGAACAAAAATTGTCATCACAGAAGTGATGTACGAGTTATACCGACAGTCTGCCTAGAATTTATATGTGTGTAAGGAGTTGCAGATTTTCAAATGACAAGTTAAAACATAAGAGCTTAATCATTCCTGTGTATTTTCCCCTGATCCCATTTAGAAGTCAAGCAACCAGTTTTTGGTGAAGTTTTCACAACAGCATCAGATGCAGGACTGCCCTGTTCCATAGAAGCCCTAAGCTATTAAATTCTAGTAAAATTACAGGTAAGAATTTACAAAGAAAATAACTGATCTACAGGTTAACTTGACAGCATTTTAAATAGACTTTGGAAAGGGAAACCCTTTCCTTCACTATGATACACAAAATATAATGTATGACAGAAAAACAGGGCCATTGAGGATGGTCATTTTATAGTTTCTTGTGGTCTGTGGCAGGTGGAACTGCTGGACCAGATACTGTCAAGCTGTTAAGTTCCATTCTCATACCCAACGCATAGTTAAAAGACCAGTGCAGTTTTAAGCGTTATAAATTGTAGGCTCTGACTATCTTTTAAACCAAAATACTTGTAAATAATTTAAATCTACAGCTACGTAGTTCTAAATTTCATTTTTCCTGCACCAAAGGTGTCAGTGCAGAGTGAGATACAAGAAAAATACTGGGACAGCACAATTTCTTTGGTGTGGGTAATCTTGAAGAATACCAGCAGGGAGAAGACAAGAATTGCCGAAGAATGACAGATTTTTAATAAGTATTTATTCATTATAGTCTCAGGGAAAGGGAAGGCAAGTCATACTCTATATGCTTTTTTTTTTTTCCAGTGAACTATGGGAGGTTTCATTATGCTCAATTTAACTGCAAAAGCTCTTCATCTGGAGTGTATCTAACTGCAGTGATTGTTAACAGTGGTTGCACTTTAAATTGAGATGCTTATAGCAGAGAAAGCATGAAGTGTCACAGAGATAATATCAAGCAGGCTGAATGTAGAGACTTTCACATTTTTCATAATTAAGAAATACACATTTGAGGTATATTTTTATTTGGGTTTCCTGAAAATCTAAGAATTTGTTTAATGCAAAGAATTTAAATATTTTGACAATTGTATACTCTAGTCCTTCATCTTATCTGTTGGTGAATTACAAGGCTCTGCAGTCAGAGATACCCGGACTTAATTAACTTTCACCAAAATTTAAGTTAATGTTGTATTGTGACAGAATAGTAAGTGGCCTTCAGTGAACCTTGCACAAAGACCGTCCCCTAAAACTGTTCATTCCATATTCCATGTGATCACCTGTGTTTATAAGGAGTTAGCCTCTGTCAGTCACACAGAATTGTGCTAAAAGGTAACTCCCTTTGGGTGAATGTGGAGAAGAGGAAGCATGGGCCCTCAAAATGCGAGGACAGGCGTAAGGACAAGTTTTCTCTTGCACTTTCTTTGGGATTCAGCTTTCTGAGGCAAATGACAAATCTTGACACCAGTGCGTGAAGGATAGGGCTATTCGTTTTCATGAGAACCCTTCAGCTAATAGCTAGCTGTTCAAAACAAAATTGGCTGTGTTTACATACTGCAGTGTCTGAAGTTTTGTTACCTGCTTAACCAGCATCATGCCATCTGGAGAAAGTAACACCCCTGCAAAAAGAAACAGAAAAGTCATGTTGCATCCAAGGCAGGAGGATCTGTTTGTCTGCTTTCAAGGCCTAAGGTAGCACCCGTTGCATGGTGCTTTCGTTTGGTTTTCGTTAGCCGTAGCTCAGAGTTTGGTTTACTGCACTTCATTGCATGGTTTAAGTGTTCTCAGTGGCTGCAATTCTGGCTGAGAATGAAAGTGGGAAAGACTATTTATGGTCTGTGTGAAAGGATCCTGCATCTCTACTGGAAGGCTGGACAGCAGTTTATCTGATCTTTGTTGTAAAACGTTTTGTAATGTCTCTTAGCTTAATCCGCAAATCTTCTGGTTTTATCTGAAAGTAATAATTTAGTAACTCTATTAGTTACTGAGATCTCTACATTCACTGAATATTAGGATGTTTACAGTGTATGTTGGTATATGCATACTAAACAAAGTATCTTTTATTTTCACTTCTGTAAGAGCTATACCACTGCACACTTACAGCATACATTAATTCTGTACAGTTTATTAAGAGTACCCACGATTATGATTTACCTTTACCAAAAAATCTTTCCAATGCTGTGCTGGGTGAAACTCTTTAAGGTCTTGGGACAAATGTGTGAGTCATGAAATAAAAGATGAAGAGAAACTGGGAGAGCTAAGGAGAACAATGAGAATTCAAAGTGAGCTGATATTTTCGTGAAGTCCTTGTTCTCCCTGTGATGTAATCTCCTTTTACTCACTCATTTTATTTTTTGTTCATGTAGTTTACTTTATACTGCACACATGGACTTCAGTGGTTGCTTTTTCTTAAGGTTGCTTTGGATGAGGTCTTTATTGTCACTCTGAAACAGAGAGTGTTTCTGAAGGAAGATGAGGCAATGGTAGGCATTCACTTCAGATATTGGAATATTATTTTAAGAGCAAACATTTTAGAGTGGCTTTGATAAAAACTAGCACGAGTGTTCCTGGTTCCTCTATAGAAGCTAGAAGCTAATCAACCTTATTTCCAGGATCTGAACATGTATGCCAACATACTGACAAGTAATCTACCAAAGAGAAGCCAGGCTTTGCTTCAGGAAGAGGCTGGGGGCAAGCCAAACCAAGGTTTTTAGTGCACAGAAGCATATGACAAGCTTAGATAAGAAGATACTCAGAGGAAATTTTTTTCTTTGTGGTCATACCATATGTAACTGCAGTCAGCTTGCAGTGCACGAAAATGTACTGCTGAACGCACTTTTCAATTCATTTTAATATGAGGAAGAGCTTCTCAGGGTAGCTGATGCACTGTAATAGAAAGTGAAAATCTAGAGGGAGCTCAGGGGAGCTACAGTGATATTACATTTGGTGGAAGCATTTACTCACATGTGCCTTCAGGAAGGAAGGGGCTTGTTCTCTGCAGTCACTAGAGTTAGATGGGGTAAAGGCAATGAGGAGGTCATAATTCTATTTTTATTTTTTTTAAATCGAACTTACGGGGAAAAATCAAGTATGAAGAGGTGAGGACAATTAATGTATTTAAGGTGTAAGAAACAAATACCTCTATTTGAGATGTAGACTGCTGCACTTTATTTTTATAGTGTGTGGTGCTGAAAGCCCCTGGCTGGTGAAGGAGCTTGTAGGTGCTGTTGTTACAGTGTGTGACTTGCTGCTAGTAAGTTAAGAGCTGAACTATTTTCCTAAGTTAAAAATGGAAGAAATGTTAGACAGCAGGACTACTTTTAAGACGAGTTTTTAAAATTTTGCCCACATGTTCCTTAATTCATTTTGACTGATCAGAGTGTCTATCCTGCAAGTAAACTAAAATACAACTTAAAACAATCATGCGGCTCATGTGTGTTGTTGATAAGCAAAATCATATAAAAAATACATGTATGATTAGATCTGCCAGTTTCTGTGGAATGACAGAATATTTCCTCACCTGCCAAACAGAAAATTAAAAGCTGTAGTACTCTGGCCTCATCTCTAGAAATTGTTGCCGGTCGTAGCAACTGTTAGTCACATGAAAAATTGCATACCTCTTAATGGAAGAAATCCTGAGATTTAGATGCACTAAAGCATTTTCTTTCTGAGCAAGTTCAGCATCCAACTTGTAAGTTTATAATGTTATTTTACATATAAGGTGCAATAACCCTGAAGAATTTACTGTACAAGTTTTGTGACCTTGAATAAAGATCAGGTAAGCAGATGCTTATAAATCAGGCTTTAGAAGTTTATGCTAAATTTGTAAACATAAAGCATGCTTTTGTCACTGTAGAAATAATTTAGGTTCCCATAATTCCTGTGGGTACATTAGAATGAGTCTCTTATTTTTTAGGGTTATGAAAAGATCAGCATTTTTAAGTTCCACAGTAATTATCATCATATTTTTTAATAAGCCTATTTAATGCTGAAGCATGAATGTTTAAGAATGAATAACAAGATTGTATCTCCTAAGATTCAAGATGGACAGCCTCCAAAGACTTCTAAGCATATAATAATAAAACATAGTAGCAATTATTTTGAAAAGGCAGCAGGGTGCACATCAAGAATTACTGAGAAGAAGAAACAAAATTCTGAATCGCATAAAACCTTCTGATCCCATTTAAACTGATGGCAACCTCCTGTTGCTTGAACTTAAGATTTAACCTTTTGTCTTGTTATGCGCTTTCAAAGCACTTATGTGGGAATTCAGATATGTAATTGATAAGACGCACAACTTGAAAATTATGCGGAACATGGAGAAATATAGATGAAGGATAGGCAGAAAAAAAAAGAGAAGTTAACCCTAGAATTTGCTGGATTGCATACCTCTTCCTCACTGAATGTTTTTCTCAGCGGAAGATTAATGCATATAACAGTCCTGTAACTAGTTGGCTGTTAAATGTGTGTTTTTCTTAATCTTTATGGCATGCCTTTACTTAGTACTGTCTTTCTGCTAGGATGGATAAGATGCATTGCTTTTGTATTCTATTCCAGAATCCTCAGCAGTCTTCCAAGAGCAGTGAGCTAAGACTTATCAGCATGGATCAATTTCTAATTTTTAATTATTTTTTTTTTTTAGTGGGAACTTGTAGTATGGGGGATGTAAAGAAGACCTTGCTGTTGCTTAAGAAATGTTGGTATGACTGTAGCGTTGAGCGCCACCTACACATCAACTTTAAGTGAACAGTTAAGGGATATTAGAAGCAGCCATTGCCTCCAGCAGCATCAGAACCTGGCAGTTCCTTCTGTGCAGCTGCTGGAGCGCAGCCCAGGGTGCCCTGAAACCTAGAGATCTTCATTCCAGACCAATGGACATGGCTGCTGCTTTCCCCTTTTTACAGGTTCTACCAGTAGCAAGGCTAAACACGTACCCCAGAGACACACACCCAGAGGATGGGTGCACGGCTGGCTACACAGGCTACCAGGCAAAGCAACTCCCTCAAGAGCACCCACCTGTAACGCTTCCAGGAGTTACACAACAGCCATGTCCTCTTCCTCCTCTTTGGCTGGTAAGGATTAGTGTTCATTAGTGAACACTATGCATTTGTGGATTCCCCAAACACTGTTGTGGCCCCTCTGTCTGCCCAGCATCCTTGCCTAGATCCTGGAACCACTTAGCTACTCTGTGGGTTCCCCCACTTGCCAGCTGGGCCAGCTTGGTGCTTGCTGCAGACAGGCACACAGGCTCAAACACTTGTCCCACAGGCACACTGCACTTGTGGGTTCCCCCGAATGTCAACATGAACCCTCTGCCAGGTCCTGGAGGCTGATACTCGCTGACTAGTTCAGCTAGTTAGTGACTAGAGGTCTTTGGCATTGTCTGTGCTTATCTCGTATTTATCAATTTGTGTGAGTTTTTTTATTGCTCCCCTCTTTGCTTATTATCCTCTTTTACATTGAAAAGGTCCTTGATTGTATGAAGTTGATGAAACAAATACTCTCCACATACCCTTATGAGAACAGGCTTTGGTAGGGCTGGCAACTTGAGTTCAGTAACCTGTACTCAACCTACCCCAAAGGCTGTGCAGGCATCTGGCTGGTCAGGCAATGCTTCTGGCCTCTGACCCTAGTTCAGCGTCAGATTTAGCTGTGGTGGTTTAAGATCTTACTCCTGCAGCTGTCTTGCCCTGCACTTATCTCAAAAGCTTCCTTCATTGCCAAGCAGCAGGTGTGAGCACAGGAGAAGCTTTCAGTTCCTAGAGTTAATATTTTAACATATTAGCATGAATCACTAATGAAGGTTAACAAAGTGCTTGTGTATTCCATTGCAACTTGCAGTAGCTTTGGCCCTGGCACATCTGATTCTGCTGTTCTATGAGGGCCCTGCAAGACTGAACTGAGAAGTTCTGGAGGTGGATGCAGCCTGGCAAAGCACTTAATCCCCTGGATTTTGTGCATCAGGGCACTTCCTCTGGTAGCAACGTCCAGCCCTGCTGAGCTGAATCTCGCCCGGCTTAACTGATAAGAACTCCAGCTGGTTTACTACCCTTGTGAACATACCCTATCTGTTTCTTAGTCTTCATTAGAATTTTAGCTTACTAGTTTTGTTTTAAAATGTTTTTTTTTTTTTTTCTGTTCCTTGGTTCTCCACTTGTCCATTGTGTGCAGAACAGACTGTGGGAAACATTACAGTAGGTCAAAGAGCTGGTTGGTGCCAGCTCTCAGTATTTTTGGTATAACAGATCTCTATCGCAGATCTTACAATCCTTCCAGTAAAATTGACATCCTAAATGGTTCATCTCCTAAATAGGAAAAAAAGTGAAGAAGGTTGAATAAAGTGTATGAGGAAAGCATGTAATGGAAATAGGATGGAGGAGAGCTAGAGGCACACAGACCCCAAGTACAGAGAGAGTTATGGGGAAAGGGGAGATGTGTAGAGCCCCAGCACTCTTGCAAGGGCAGAACAAGGAAGCCTGGCAGTGTGATTTGAGGGATCCTTGGTGACTGAGTAAGAGGCAGATCCTAATGAGAAAGTGGCACAGAAGAATGTTTAGGACTGCGAATGGAGTAAGGAGATGCCTTCTACAGAAGCACCAAGGGCATTCAAAGGGAATACTGGAAGTGTACTAGCTTTATGACCTGTTCTTAAGCCTCCTCAAGGAGGAAAATGCATTTTCCTTCCAGCTCTTGTATCTCCACCAACAGTAAATTAGTAGCCCCAGTCAGTTCTACTTGAACTGTTTGTAAAGGAAAAATAAGGTAGATACTACTTGCTGTCTGTAAGGGCCCCAGAACAATTTCTGTGAGCTACTGCAATACTCCTACACTGAACAGCCTGTAGATCACAGCAGGATTTCTCCCATGATGTGGTGATATCCTGGATGAGTCACAACAGCAGCATCTAGCCCCAACCAGTGAAGTACAGATTGTGGTAAGAATGGCTGTAACTTTAGGTGGCAAATCTATCCTGTGTTCAAGGATATGGCTGGATTTCACATCCATGTTGATGCTAGGTCTGTATTAATATCTTTATTATGGGGGAAGTGTTTTTTTTTTTAGCCTCTCTTCCTTCATTTGGTTAGGGTTCTTTTCCTCCATCTCATCAGATACCCTGAGAGAAAAGTATCTGGCCTGTGATGCAGCTGTGGGTTTTTATGACAACAGAGCAGCAGATGTTCTGTATTTACATTCATCTTCAGATGTTACTACTTTGATAAACAGCAGTCAGGGACTTTTTACTTTGTTGCTTAAGTGTTTTTCCACTCATCACTTGCAGAATGGAATGTTGAGTTCTGAGGGTATTGGAGATGATAAATCAGTTATGATGGCTTAATCACCAACACAGATGAATTGAATAATTGGAGACCAATGTGAACATTTGTGCAAAAATAACTGTGTATTTATATATTTCAAAAATTCCATGAACACCAGGAAGATAATCTTTCTAGAGACAGACATTATCTCTTTTTTTCCTAGTTTTTAGGGCTAATCCAAGGCTATAATGTACGGCTGCTTTCTTTTCGTGAGTCAAAGCTGCATACTAGACTTATTTCTTCTAATTTCTTCTTTCCATTTCTTTTGATCAGGTATATTTCCTATATTACAGAAAACTCACTTAATATGTCATAGGTCGCCCCACACATGTACGAAACACCTTCTGGCTGAAGGAAATGATCCATCGTGGAAACTGCCAAGGGTTTCCAGGCAGGGAGGGTAGGGAGTGCATGATTCAGTCAGAGTCAACGTGGGGCACCTGGACCCATCTGTGTGGATGATCTGGTTTTTAGTGCAAGTGTGCCTGTTGAAGACATCTGGCTGTTAAAATAACTGTTTGTTGTGAAGATTTAAGGAGTTACTTTGTGGAGACATAATGGGCACAGAGAGAGATCTGAACACTCCCCAGTTCTCTGCCATCTGGAAGTCAGTTGATATGAAACTCTGCCACTGACTTTCGGTAGCAGTCCATTAAGGCCCTAAGAGATTTGGAGATCTGTACTTAGGTGGCATGAGGACAGTGGGATTTGGTCTCGAAGTTAGAAGGTTAAGAGGTTTGCTACAGTGTCTGGATACCTTTACGGAATTCTGACATACAAGCGAGGAATGTTATGTATGTATGTGTGTGTTTTCTCTGTAATTTTTCCTCACTAACTATAATTATTTTTATTTTAAAAAGACTATTCATTTGACTGCTGAATTTCTAATTGTGGTTTTCAGCATGTGACCTCTAGACTCCATAGAGATAGGAAGGGGGTGGGTCTGTGAACAATTTCTAAGACAGTTGTGGAAGATGACTGAAGAAAAAAGTTCACGTGTTAATTCTATACAAGGTTGCACTGGAAATTTTTTAGGTTTCTATAAACATCAGAAATTTGAAAATCACTGGTCTAGAATATGAATATTTTCCTAGCTGAATTACAACTGCAACAAGTAAAGTAAGCAGTAGAAAACTTGTTTTCATTATAATTAGTTGTGCTTACATCTTTAGTGTGGAGTCAAGACCTCATCAAGGCATTGGACTTGCTCTGATTTGGAAGATTCCTGTGTGAGACTGAGGATGTGGTGCAACCAAATTCCTCTCTTGAACATGTGTCTCAGGCTAAAACTTTATTTCAGAGCACTTTGAGCCAGAGTGCTCAATACCTTGCAGTATTGATTCAGTTGGAGGTTGTGTAGAGGCCTTACCGGTGAATGATACCTCAATTCCAAATGATACTTTATGTTAATATTTATCCAGTGCCAACTATATGCAGTTATACACAGGATATTTTATGCAATTGAACAGAAATAATTTTAATGGAAGCTAATCATGAAGAAGAATATTGTAACCAGTGTCAAAGCTGGGAAATGGAACTGCCTGAAAGTTAGGAATTAGAGCTGGGATGGGTACAGAGGGCTCCTGCCAGTGTCAAAAGGGTATTTGTGACAGTTTGGGGGAGGGACTGAGGGAACGGTAGGAGCTGTGGGATTGTGAATTTAACCTTGGCCTTTCACCTCTGTTGAGAGATGGCATCTGTTGCCACCATCTGTTATACTTCTCTACTTCCCATGTATGGTACTAGGCTGGGAGCCCGGTGAAGGGGACAAAGGGGACACTTTAATGCAAGGTCAGTGAATGCTGCTCTGAGGTCCCCAGGCAGCAAGTGGAACTTCTGTGGATTCATGTGGTCTCTTTTGCCTGGCAGAGAGGAAGATGCAACAGGGCTGCCAACAAATACGATTAATGTACTGCAAGGAAGTTTTCCTGACTGAGCTTCTATCTGGAACAAGTGGTACATAGTCTGACAAAAAACTGTAGTGACAATAAAGTTGGGAAAGTCAGTCACCCTACGAGAATATCCATTTGGTGGAGCTTCTTGATTTAAAGTAGTTCTGCAGCTACTGTTTAAAAGTCCAGTCTTTGTAAAACCCAGCAAACAAATATGTGAAAATTTTGGCAATCAAGAGTAGCTTTCAGTGAGAGAACAATGGGATGTACTGAGGAAAAATAACTGGTCTTTGCCATAGATGTCTTCAGCTCTTCTAATAAATCTACTGTATTTGGGCAGAAACGTTTCAGCTCTTGGCAAGCTTGTAGAATGTTCCATAGCAAAGGCAAGAATTTGGAAAACCTCAGGGGACAAGCCTGTCTGCAGTCTGTGACAGACAGTAGGGTATGAATCTGAAGATCATGTGTGTACTGTATGGAAGTTTCTTACGAGCAGCATGATTTGTTGAGATCAAAATCATATTTCATAAAAACAGGTAATTTTTTTTTAACCAGATGAATGTCAGTTCTATGTGAAGTGTTTCTTTTGATAGAAGCTGTGTGATTTATAATGACTCATTCTGTACATGCAATATTTTGGTTAAAATCAGCATTACGTGAAACATTTTGCTCCAACTCATTGTTGACAATAACATGTAAGGAGAGCTGCTGTAAAATTTCTTTTCATCATCTTTTTGATTTAATCATTGTCAAAATGTTGAAATAGGGTGGACCTACAAGTTGAGGGTACACTACATGTTTGCTAGAACATAATTTTTGCTAATTAAATGTTTGCCAAAAATGCAGTATAGATTAAAAAGCCCAAGCCCGGTGTGTGCATCCATATTACGTTCAGCAGGTGATTTTGGCTTAAAATAATAATTGAAAACAAAAGTTGAAGCAGCCAAAATATTTTTGAGTGTTTTGAAAGTGAAACATTTTTTTTCTTCTCAGAAGGGTGGTTTTAGTCAAAATTCACTGTAAAAATAACTAGTTTTAAACTGGTGTTGACACACAGAAAGAAAACTGTTGTTTGACCCAGAGCTAGTTTTGCTTGGTTAAGATTTTGCTAAGAAAGCTAAAAGCTATTTATGTTCATATCCAAACAGTTTTCCATATCATTCCATTTTTAGGTCTGCTGCAGTGGTACTGAGCCTATGATTTCCCAGCATATGGGCAACTAAAAATTCTGAATGCTGAGTTGGCACATATGTTACTGAATATCCTCTAGAAATAATTATATTTTGTTTTTGAAAAAGTAGCACTGTTAGGAAAAAATTCATTCTTACATGTTACATTTTTTTGCATTTCCTGTGTGATGTTGCCCACATTTGTGTGTCTTCCAAATTATGGTAGTGTGTGTGAAAGGAATGTTTCAGAATATCCACAAAATAAACTTTTAGTTCACAAGTGAAGGTCTGTCCTTGTTTAAGGCAATGTGAATTCTGCAGCAATAATTAGGATTTCACCCAGTAGTGTCTTGGCTGTCTTGATTCTTGTGACTCAGCCATCCTACCTGATTTAGTATTTGTCAGCATGTCTCAGAATTCAAGATTCCATTCTGCAAGTGTGGAGTGGAAGAACATTCCAGTGTCTTGGAATGCTCTTAAAAACAATTAGAAATTGAACTAAAATATCTAACTTTGTTCTATGTTGAGAGGGCATGTTTGTAAATTTGTGTTCTCAAAATTCAAGAGGTGTCATTACCATTGTCTTTTGTTCACAGTGTAGTTATTTGGTATTCATAATCCTGCTTTGTGTCAGAGGAGCAACTTGATATTCTTTAATATTTTTGTATTTTGTATTCCTTCCATAAAAGTCAATCACTTAGAAAAGCAGGACTAGGCCTCTAACTGTAAATGTTTTTGGGGTTTTTTGCTAATTTGGTTTAAATGAATTATACTAAGCATAATCTTAACAGACATATCCTGATCAAACATTACTTACCTTACTAATGCAAAGTTTGTGTTGAAACTTGGGCACCAATAAGAGTAGCATTTGCTTGAGTATAAATCTGTGAAAAAATCTTCTGATACACAGCAGGTTATTTCAGAGATAAATTGAAAAAGAAAGAATGTGCCCATATCTCTGCCTTCTGTTTCAAGATAATTAAGTTCAAAGGTCCTGAAGCAACATTGACTGTGTTACATGATGTCCTCCACATCAGAAGATGAAATTAATCACTCATTGCTATATTAAGTGGAAACGAATTAGCTGCAAACAAAACACTGCACTTTCATTAGTCATGTCAAGATGCAAATGTGAAGATACATATCTTCCCATAAATGTTCACTGTTGAAACAAAATAATTAAATTCACTGTTGAAACAAAATAATTAAATTCACTGTTGTTATGCAACAGATATTCTCTTAAGTATATGATATTTGGTTTATGAGAGTACACAGTAGATTCTTTATCTGTATTTTGTCTATGATGATAGGAGAATCTAATTTCTCTTCATCTGGGGTGCCTGGATTCAGGCAGTGACTCAAGAAAGCATGTGTTTTTATGCTTAGTACAAACAGTCCAACCAAATCTTGCTGGCTGCAAGTTTATCTTTGTTTTAATAGTATTATCCTGAGGAGTGTAGGACACAGTCCGATCTCATGATTTTGTGTCCGTCAGGATAGTTCCAGTGAGGCCACTTTTGTCCATTGACTAGAACTGAAATAAAAGATTTGCTTTATATATTTTATATATTTTATATGTATTTTATATGTTATATATATTATTTCATTAATCAGTGTAAAGCAAACTTCATTCTGAGGATTTGCTTTAATTTCTGAAGTGTTTCTTAGCAAAGGAAAACTCTTAAATTACCTGTTAATTAAAAATGATTCAAAATTTAATTGACTTAGGTTTTTTTTGCTATTGACTTGAGGGAATGCCAAGTGGGAAGGAGTGCCCTGTCATGTTCAAGTGGTAGCGATGTACACAACCTGCCATGCATACGTGTCAGCTTCTGCATGGCTTGGAAGACAGCAAAGAGTCACCTTCCATGTGTCTGTCTCATAGAGCTTCTAGTCTGATGTGTCCACAGAATCATAGGATCATAGAATGTTTGGGTTTGGAAGGGACCTTGAAAGATCATGTAGTCCAACCCCTCTGCCAGAGCAGGATCCCCTAGGGCAGCCACACAGGAATGCATCCAAGTGGGTTTTGAAAGTCTCCAGAGAAGGAGACTCCACAACCTCTCTGGGCAGCCTGTTCCAGTGCTCTGTCATCCTCACAGTAAAGAAATTTTTCCTCATGTTGAGGTGTAACTTCCTACGTTCTAACTTAAACACATTAGTTCTTGTTCTATTGCTGGGCACCGAGAAGAGATTGTCCCCTTCCTCATGACACCCACCCCTCAGATATTTGTATCTGTTAATAAGGTCCCCTCTCAGCTGTCTTCTTTCAAGGTTAAACAGCCCCAGTTTTCTCAGTCTCTCTTCAGAGGAGAGATATTCAAGGCCCTTGGTCATCCTTATAGCTCTCCGTTGGACTCTCTCCAGTAGTCCAGTGTCCATCTCCAGCTACTCTTCATTCATGCTGATGGGCGGCAGCTGAGAGGGAAAGGTTATAGGAGACAATGAGAAACAGGATTTAGAGTGGCAGTAGAGCTTTCATAAGAACTGTTCTTATAAAGGACAAAATTCTTGGATGAAACTAGAGTGGAAGAGTCAGACCTCAGGTAAGAGACATAAAATGGAAGAGAAGGTGAAAGTACATAAATCAGTGAGTGTAAGAAATGGGATGTTTCCTCTTTACTCATGAGAACCAATCTGCGTTCAACAAATACAAAAACAATTCAAAGGAAACGAGACTTCACATTTCATATTTGAAATCAAAAGGCTCATAAGCTTCAAAAGATTAGATATTTGCTGACCATATTTTTGGCCTTGCAGCTGGCAATACAGGGCTTATTGCATGTGGTACCGGACAGAGGGAAGATACCAGGTTAGGTATTCCACTGCTATGATTCACCAAAATGGTTTTTACAAATAAAGCTAAGGAAAATGAACAACATTTTGTCTGCACTGTAGTGAAGTTGAGTAGTTACTGCTGCCTTTGATGTTATGACTGCATAATTATTCTGAAGTCAGGTATTAAGTCTTTTTATACAGTGGATACATCATGTTATTATCAATTGATAGTCTGGAATATAAAATGTTGCATATCCTCTGTTAGTAAAGGATCAGCCCTTTATTGTTAGAAAAAGACTTGAAGCCTTTCAGTATTTGCTGAAGACATCAGAATATCCTCTTTCCAACTTACATTAGCTGGCTAACAGCATCTTCAGGATCTGGGAAGAACAATCTAATGTTTAAAATTTTTTTGTATTTTCTTCACAGTCGTAAAACATGTTAGTTTTGAATAGCTCAGGAAAATCAGTCGAGGTGACAATGAGGAAAATGCAAAGCAGTATAGGAAGAAAAATGAATAATCAAAACCTCTAACAACCTAGAAGCAAGCAAAAGGCAAAAAAAGGTATGAAAAATGTATCCCTCCTTCAGCTATATGTTGCAGGATCAATAACAGGGATTTGCACAAATATCTTTGTAGGCATTAAAGTAATCTATCAGTAAAGCAAGTGACTGCAGTGTAAAACCTAAAGAACCACCCTGATCCAGCAGCACTTATGTGAGCTCCTCGGCATCTCTGAGTGAATCTTTTACATAAACGCTTGCGCAGGATTACAGCTCGGGGAAGAACTGCAGAAACAGGAATGTGTTAGGGCCTAACCCCAGTTTGTGCAACTGGGAAACATCCACCACCTTGCGATGCCTGAGTGGTTGATCTTGCATTAGTTTGTCAGAGCTTCAGTTTGGTTTTCATGTTTCCTTGAAGTGGTAGATGGCACCAAAGGCTACAGCCCACTGCTCCCATAACTGTGATTGTTATTATTATAAAGGCTTGATTTAGATTCTAGAAAGCAGGAGAAGGAGGAGATGGCACCATATTTGAATATTTGTTTTGTGTTGCATGGGTGCACAAAAAGTTTAATACTTAAGGTCTGCACTGTAGAATAGGGAATTTTTCAATATGTGATATATGATGATGTTCCACAAATAATTTTTTTTACATCTATGCTTTGTAATAAGCTTAAAAATAGCGTGCTTTGAAACATTTTAGCTACTTTACAAGAAACCCTTAATCACTGATACCAGGTAGAATACATTTTTCTTTTTTGATTTTTTTTTTTTTTAAATGCATTATATGTGAATATGGTACAGATTGTTAATAGATGTTAAAGAGAGAATTACTGTGTTAAAAGTGAACAGGAAGCCTGCCCTTCCCCCCAGTGTTTTACCCTAGGTTGTTCTTTATTGATGCACAAGCTCATCCTCACTGCATCTGCTCTTGTGCCTGTTCTTTGTATTGTCTACTTCAGATCCTGATCTCCTGCTCCCTTGGCCTCGGTGTGCAACTTGTGGAGCATATTGCTTCAACCCATCAATGCACAGAGCACTTTAACTTAAAAAAAGTGTGAAGCACATTTGTAATATTGTCAAAATCGGCTGCAATATTTGCATTCTTGAAGTGTAGCGTGCATTTAAGTATATTGGTGGATCTAACAAGTTCTCTGAGAGTGTAAAAAGTGCTGAACCTGTCCTGCTTAATAATGTTGCCGTAAGGGTGGCAGAATAATTTTTACTGCCTTAAGAGTGGTAAGTCAGTACTGCAAATTCTGAAAGTGCTGTAACTAATTATTTCATTAGAGAAATAAATGGCAATGGGTTGTTTCAACAGTAGAGATGCAGCTTAACTCAAAAATATAGTTGTCTTCAACTGTGTCAGAATATATGGCACA
Source organism: Trogon surrucura (assembly GCA_020746105.1). Classification (NCBI taxonomy): domain Eukaryota; kingdom Metazoa; phylum Chordata; class Aves; order Trogoniformes; family Trogonidae; genus Trogon; species Trogon surrucura. Next base: position 62,347,617 of record CM036618.1, read on the forward strand.
AAAACAAATGAATGTGAAATGAGCATAATCTAGGAATAAAATGGAGTTGGAAGTGAGAAGAATATTTCTAGACATTGGGGTAAAGCCATCCCAGTGGGAGGATGGGAACAAATACTTCACTTTTACAATGGGGCTTGTAGATTTAAATATATATAAAATATATGTATATATATATATGGGGTTTGATTATAGAGTAATGAATCAGATATTTTTTCCAGTCTTGTATTTTTAAAATATGTGGTGTTACTTTTGGCATCAGTAAGGGGAGTAAGCTATTGGTTTTCTCCCTAGATTTTAGTTTGACTTTAAGAGTGGCATTGAAGAAAGAATATTTAAAAAGTAATCAAATAAACATTTTACCTAATTGACAAGAGTTTATATTTGTGGCAGTTATTTTGAAAGTTAAAGTTCTCTAGTCGACGTGGTACGAAGCATGGTTTTCTTTTTAGAATCGATGTTAACTGAGTAGTTGAATATTAAATGTGAAATGTGAAGTGATCCCTATGAAGAAGACTGTGTCTAGGGGCCAGCTTCAACATTGCAGCAAGGCAGATTGCATAGAGAAAAATAAACAGAGCCTTATGTAATTTGTTTATTCTGTTAATAAGCTTATTTCTGTTTGTGGAAAAAACAGTTTTGAATATATGGCATATTCAGTAATGGAGCCCCTGTGTAATCATTTGTATGACAAGATGCACAATTTTGTATTTACATATATCTCAGTGTTCTTGTTAGTAAACATGTTAATAATATTGATGTTAAGTTCCCAGGTTAAATACTTAACTGACAGAGAAATTGAGAAGAAACTATTGTTGCTGCCCATTTGTCATAGTAATATTTTATAATAAATAATGTTTTCTATGTGCATTTATGACACATTATTCTTTTTCCCGCTCCCCTGTAACTTTCTACAGGTGAGCTCTATGGAAGTTCACAGGTGGACTGTGAAGTACAAGAAGGCATGTTTTCAAAAGCAAAATTGAAAGACTATAATTAGAAAAGTCCTTTCAGCAAAAGATTTGCCAATCTTTGATAGTAACTTTGCTAATGCCTTCTGAATTGACAGTTACTTTTATACACACAAACACACATCCAATATTTTATTGTTAAATAAACCCTACTGTAAGTTAGAGGAGGAATTACTGAATTTGGGCATAATATAATGTATTTTAAATCTGTTTCTTTGTGTACAACTCAAAACCCCAAGCTGACCGGATTGCTGAAATAAAGAGTGGAAAATGCAAATATTTTCTCAAAAAATGATGACAGAAGTCACCTTATAAACACATTACACAAGTGAACAATATGACCTGTGTACTCTTGTTTGAACTGGTCTTCTTCCTTTCCCTCATTAACAAAGGCCATTAGACAGTAAAGCCCTACAGACAGCAAGATGCGAGTTCATCAGTTTAAAGCTTACCTGAAAGTTTTAAAATTTCTTTATGAAATTGATGTGGAGAATAAAGTATAAATGAGGAAGGAATAGCTGTCTAAGGGAATAGTTATAAATTAATTACTTGGTGATTAGTAAATAGGAATTTGAAGAGGATGTTGTAGGGTCAGAGCAAAAGAGCCATGACCCAGTTAACAGATGGAAACTGGGAGGTTCTAATGTTCGAATGCTTAAAGATGAACCTTTCTGTAACGGTGGGTTCAGACCCTAAGGGTGAAAGTGACAAAAACTTCTAAGTGATTTGGGAACTCAAATTTCCATTTTAAATGAAGATTCCTGGGTACCTTCTGAAAGAGTTCTGAATCACTCTTTAAAATTTTGCCCTAAGCTTTTTTTATGCATTACTTGTTCCATGAAGATGAAATGGATGTTAAACTTTTAATGTGTTTTAAATTCTACTGGTGATAATCTTCTGATGACACAATTTTTATAGCTATATTCCTGACATCCTCGAAGATGACTTTGCCATATTGACTAAGAGTAGGTTCCCATGTGCTGGGGTCTGGTTATTGTCTTCTAAGAAAGAAACATGAATCAGGACTTCTAGCTTGGAACAGTATGTATTCCTTACACGTTCCATGAACCAGTGGCGTAAACAAGAAATTTTCATCATCCCACAGCTAATATTGATCCTCAAGACTTGGCACTGGGTGCATGTAATCTACTTACATTATCGATGAAATAAAGGTTGTTAAAGACTGAGCTGTAATACAACCACATGTGCTGTCGAAAGGATACGAATAAAGATGTAGGTGAATAAAGGTGTTCCTCTCTGCTCTTTGCTTTGTTCTTACTGCCCCGTTCTTTCCAAAGCAACAGGTTTCTGTGATAACTGTTTCAACAAAATACAGGAAGCTGATGTGGGGTATATATGCTTAATCAGTGCTGAATCAGGGACGCAAATGTTGGACAGCATTCATTGTGAAGGAATTGGAACAGATAAATGTAGCCTGCACTGCAGAAAATGAGAGCAGGATTGGATTAATCAGCACAGTGTGTATTAGGAGGCTGGGGCAAGCCCAGTTCAATTGAATTTCAGCATGTCACAGCTCTTCAAGCCAGAGTGTCTGTAATTAAATTCAAAAATCAGTGTTAATGCTCAGCTGGGTCACACAGCTCAAATCAGAACATAATCAGGAAGTCCTGGGATGTTGAAGGTTTCATAGAAATATTCTGTTGGCTGTACTGCACTTCATCAATGTTCTTCAGTAACGTTTTTTCAGAACAAATGCTACACGGTGGTGTAATACGATTAGGACTGTACAGCGCTCACCAAAGACAGGTGCCACTATGCTTATTCATGAGTATAACAACAGTAGAATAAAACAGGGGAGGCGTAGGGTGCTGCATCCATCATGCGTGGATTATGAGTTTCCAAGCTAGAAAAAGGCAGCATGTTGGTATCTCAGTGTTTGGCCACCTCTTGGAGCTCACAGAACTTGAGGCTTTTAGAGTGGCATAAATGTCCCAGCAGTTCTGAAAGCAGTTTAGGTGACACCATGGTCCTGCTTTAGGAATTGCATGGTCTGTATCATACCTCAGATGGAAAGAAAATTAGAGTCTCCTTATGTATGCTGGTCCTCTGTGAACAGGATCACATGGGGTGATATTTATGGCACCAGGGGATGATGATATTAACACTAGCACTCTTTACTCACTTCTCTGTAGTGATTTTAGTGTAAGTGAGAATATTTCATCCAGAAAGGTTCTGCGTGCAGACTGCATGCAAGGGAGTCTTGTTTGGTAGGACCTATGAGCCCGAGAAGTAGTAATTCCTTCCAGGCTACTTTCGGGATTATTTAGGAATCTGTCCCACTGGTCCCAAAACAGGCTGACTCATCTGGGTTTTTCTTGGTTCACAATCTGCTGTGGTTCTGCCTTGGCTCCACATAACGTGTATGCATAAGCTGCTTGTAAAACAGGTCAGATCTTTGCTTCTCGGACATGAAGCTTTCAGGATGGATTTGTGGATCTGCATATTGACTATGAACTGAAAACTTAGGAGAAGAGTGCACAGCTGGGTTTCTGTTTGCAGATTTAAGTCAGCTTAAATAAAGCAGACAAATATTGAACACAGAGATCCTAATGCTGTGTCCCTGCTTTCAGCATGTCCGGCAGCGATGAGCTGAATGTTGTGCTCCTGTTCTGCCAAAGGCATGCAGTAGCAGCCCTTGGGAAACAATCAGGCTCAGTGTTGTCACTGGCTATTCCTAGATGGAAGGCTCCTTTTGTGTAAGTGGTACAGAAAGACCACCACATGTTAGTAGGAAGCGTGTAATAGAGGTCTACTATACAATCATCCCTCCACGGGTTGAAAAACGTGACACAGAACTGTGTGGAGGTGGACTGTACAAGTGAAAAATCTAAACACAGATTTCAGCCAATCTGAAATGCTGGGGATATTCATGGTTGCAATCTGCAGCTGGCCAGAAGTCTTGCAAAGATCCCGAATAAAACTTTACAACAAATAGATATTTGCCAACAACAATAAAAATACTAACATGGTCTATCCTGTTTTCTGACAATACGGAAATTACATTTCTAATTATGTAGTTGGCATCTTATCTTTGGGTATTTCTCTTCTGAATTTAGCTTTTGAGGGCTATGGCAAAGATGTTGCAAATACCCCCTGTTCCGACCTGTTCTTTCACCCACTCAACAACTCAGCTGTGAAAAATTACAGAAGGCTTGTGTTAAACCTTTTCTCAAATTCACAACAGAAGCATCAGAGTTGGATGGAATTTGGAACGCTCTAAGTTGGGATGTGCCTTGCTTAGAACCGCACCCTGGGATGTTAAGACAGTGTGAGAAGTCGCACACGTGTACGAGGGCAATGCAAGCACCTTTCCAAGGGAGCTGGCTGACGTAAGGGCCTGGGGCTTGAGCTCTTATTCGCTGCTCAGAGTACTGCGTGCTTCTCTGCCTCACGGTGGCTATGCCAGTTGGCTCTGCTGAATGAGCATAGAATAAATGAAGAGTAGATGAGAAGCCTCCATGAAGCACCTGCAAAGCGGTCGTTCCAGTCTCTGGACAGGTGATGGTTCATCCTGAAAAAGGAGGACAAACAATGGTGTGATGTGAAAAGAAAAGAAGGTTCTTGTTCTGTAAAATCTTACCCTCCAGCTGAACCTGGAGGATGTGATCAGCTTCCAAATCTGCCAGCAGCTGCAAGTGTATCTGACTAGTTAACTCCCACAGACCCTACACATTTCCTACAAATCACTCAGCTCTCATGAGATGCTTCTTTTACCTTCCCTTTTGGCTTCTTTTGGCTTCGTTCACATCTGCCATGTTTTTTTTTCATTGCTTGCATAGGTCTCTTTGTCGATTTGACTTTTCCTTGCCTCCTAGTGTGTTCTCATTTGTTATCTTTTTTTTTTTTTTTTTTTTTTGGCATTTGCATTGGTTAGATTACATTCTATCTCTGACATTCCAAGCTGTTTGCACATAGTTGCACAATCTGGTTCATCTCTCTGCATGGTCCTCTACCTCTTTATTCGCTCTGGGTGGTCCTCAGTGTTTGCAGCCCTATCAGCCACTATTTCAAATGTCAAGCTCAGTTCATGTTGTACAGAACTTTTTCCTTTTAACATTTATTCTGCTAATTCTTGGACACATTTCTTGGAGAAATAACAGTTGTCCTTTTATTTTCTCATGTATCTGGCTTCCTGTGGCATTGCTGCATTATTTTCATTACCTTGAAAAAGTAATTACTTTATTCATATGTTAGTCCGATAGTGAACTCAAACTTGTGTGCGTGTATATACACACACTAACTCAACTGTCTAACCCATCTACTTTACCTTTGGCTTTCTAGCAAGTGCCTTTTCTACAGAACCAAATCCCCCAAGGCTTCCACAAGAAAGTGAAAGAGCCAACTTGGTACCCATCTTCAGATTTGACCCATCAGGGCTGGTTGCACTTCAGGCATGCTCTGGTTGGTTTTAACTGCACTAAACAGTCCCAACTGTTCCATTATGTTTGTTGTATTTCGATGTCTGTTGCCTCTTACTCCATACTTACACTGACATTGCTGCTATCTTTCCACTAGGAGGAACAAGCATTGAATGATGACCTTTAAACACGACTGTGAGGGAAAAGGAATCATAAATAAACATTTCTAAAAAAATACTTAGTATATTTTCTATGAGCTTTGGTGAACGCCTTCAATTATGCCTGGATAATTTTAGTTTTGTTTTTGCTTGTTGCTTTAGCTGTCTAAATAAATCTATTTCAAGTAACTTGGTAACACCTTGCTAGCCTTCTACCGAAAAAATAATAACTGGTAACATTGTCAGTCTTTCCCCTTTGCTGTGAACTGAAAGTGTACTGTGGGCAGCTTCCTGCTGCTCAAACATGTAACTACATTTTCAACTTACCTCCCTCTCCTCATTTCTCCAACCTGCTTTTCTTACACAGAGGTTGTAATTTAGCAGTAAATAAAGTAGTTAAAGGAGTTAAATAAAAAAAAAAAAAAATAACCCGTATTGTGTGTGTCGGTACTCAGTATTTTGCTGAGTTTTACTGACCTTTACTTTCTTTCCTTCTCAGCAATGCATTCAGAAATTTGGCTAAAGATTTAGACATAGCAGACTGACTGATGCCTACAGATGCTCAGTGATGAGCTGAGAAGACCCTGAAGCCAGAAGACATAAATATAAATTTCACACTAACTGGAAAAACTTGACTATGTTTTCTGTCTTCTTGACTTTAACTCCTCATTGAAATCATCTCTTAGTTGTTTGTGCTGTCTATATTTGCATCACGGACCAACCACCAGTTTTTAACAGGTTGTCTCAACTTTGGCAATGCATTAATTTACTTTAAGTGTGCCTTAATTATAAGTGCTCAATTCTGGACATTATGCTGGCTTCGTGTAAGCCAGGAGGAAATTCATTAAAATAAACTGATATTTATCTTTGTCATTAACAGTGACCATATCCAGGCTAAAGAAAAGTTATCTAAAGTATTACTAGCATAAGACAATGTAGCAGCAGCAATGTAAGTGTACCGCGAGGAGCTAAAAAACAGGTTTTGGGGGAATAAATTTTAACCTATAATGCATACTAATAAAAGTTAACATCTCCTGCCAGAATTAGAATGTTACCTAACATCAGTAAGTGTTGACATTTGTTCTGACCATATGAGTCAACTGAGATCATGTTTTAAATCATACAAGGTAGCTCACCTACATTAAAACACAGATGTGTAGACTTTATGAATCAAGGGTGCTGAAATTTTCCTTGCATGGAAACAATCAAAAGGGCAGGGAATGAAAATAATAAAGAGGGATTGGACTAGATGATCTTTCAAGGTCCCTTCCAACCCCTAACATTCTATGATTCTATGACTCTAAAAAATGTGCAACGCGCTATCGGCAATGCATCCATTAATAAGTTTTTCACTACGGCATCATGCTTTAACTGGCAGTGGCATTTATCACTCCTCATCTCATTTTTCTCAGTCCTGGCAGACCACTGCTCCACAAACTGTCTATTAGGCACTCAATCTAACTGGAATGACTGGATGAAGCTGGTTTTCTGCAAAACAGCAGAGAAGGCATATGCTGATTCATAGGTGCAAAATTAAGTAACTGCCATATTTCAGAGGCCTTGGTCCCATGGAAAAGCTGTGTATGTTTGAAATGTAGAGCAACAGGATGGAGTGCAGATGTCTGAGGTGAGAGAGGCAGACCTTTTAAAGGTCACAAAATAAAGTTTTGTGCTAGGTTCGGTCCTCATGTGTTGCCTGATCTAGTTGAGAGGCATCCCTGCCCATGACAGGGAGGTTGGATTAAATGATCTCTAAGGTCCCTTCCAGCCTAGACCAGTCTATGGTTCTATGATTCTATGTGAAGCCCCTGTGTGAACTACACCTGAACATTCTGGAAGCAAATAAAAGTGAAGAGGCAGCAGTTCTGCTCTATTTGACTGGCCTTACTTTACATATTACCAAGGAGTTGTTTGGTTTTAACCCCCAATGCTGTTCACAGGTTGTTCATGGAAAAAGAGAAAAGGGTTTTACTGGGAAAATCATGTGTCTGTATAAATGAATTCTGCTACCAAAGCTTAAGATACAATCCCACGAATGTGACCCACAATATTTCAGCATATCTTTCTCTTAGTGTCTCACTGCTCATAGGTTACTTGCCTCCCTGTGTATTCTTCCTGTTTGTGGTATGCTTAGTTTTGTGTGTCACAGCACAAAGGGTGGTTGTTATAACGCGAGAGATAATGGAGTTGATTAAAAGTACAGAAGAAATTGTTTGTAAAGGATAATGTGCATAATGGCCATGATCTTAAGCCTTTGCAGTGAGATTTCCATTGTTTTATACACGTGGAATATTAATTTGTGTCTTGAAACTGCTGCTCTTATGTGTACTTTGCAACTTGTGTTTACCAGTCAACAAGCTGAGTAGTAGTGTGGATGCTTACAGGTTCTGCTGATGCCCCCATGTGGATGTCTGGCTCCGTCACTCTAGTCTGCAGTTGAAGACATAGCTGAGTTTTACTATTAATTTAATAATAGTTTATTTCTGTGACATCCATTAATGGGCAAAAAAGTTGTTGACTGTACGGGATACCAAAAGTGTTTCTGAACAATGCTTTCCATTCTCTATGAAATGGTGCTTGACTATCCCTTTTTTGTATTTATCATCTGAATCTATTGTTGACATGTTGGGAATAGCACCACACTAACCAGTTTATTTATTTTTGTTGGATTCCTGAGCCCCCACAGAAATTTTCATTCTGTTATTGATGTCCTGATAATATGTACGAATATATCAATGGCTTAATTGATTTGCCAACATAGATAACCTAAACATCATATACTAATTTTTCTGCCCTGTGGATGAGTATAATTCTGTTATAACTATCAGAGTCCAGCTGCACCCCTGAGTCACTGGAAGTTAGGGTAGAAATGGTGGAACTGTCTTTAAATGTGACAGCTGGGATACTGTGACCTTGCTAGTTACAGCAACAGGGACCTTAGGAGGAGCTGATTTGTCTTGCTTCTTGTCAGGGTAAGTTAACTTGCACAAAGGTTTGCAGTGTAAAAGCCATCCCAACACTGACCCATGTTTTTTTTAATTAATGTTCCTTAGATCACAGTAGTCAAAAAAGATTTCAGAAGGCAATGGCAGACCGGAGGAGCATAACTATAGCATAGGGCACAGCTGTGCTGAAGCAGCTGTTCCCTTTGGTCATATAAACACTCTCACCTCATGGCTGGAGCACTTGGGGAACCCTATTTCCGGTGCTTTATCCAAAGACATCTTGGTGGACTTATGTAATAACAGAGAAAAAAATTCTTCTGTGGGTGGAGAGCCCTAGCACTCAGGACACCCCACTTTCCAGGCAACGGTCTTGGCCACTAATTTAAAACTGTGGTGCCAGGGTTAATGGGCAGGTAGCAGGATTAAGTTTGTGGGTTTTGCAGTTACTTTTTGGTCCTAGATCCTTAAGTTCTGCTACATTGGGTACTTAGCGTCTCTTTTTGTACTTCCATCATTCACTGACATTTTCGTTTAAGACTCCATGGTGTAGATACCCAAGTACTTTTCAGAGTTAGGCTCTCACATTATTTGAGTATGTTTGAAAAATTGATCCTAAGTCTGTGACAGTAAACAGAGAATGGGAACTCCTGTTCCTCTGAGTAAGATGTTTCATAGAACGAGAAGTATTTTCTAGGTCAGAGGGAAAGCTTTACTGAGATGTGTTAGTTGTGGAGCACACAGATATGTTTTCATACCTATTCACTATGTACCTATATTACTTAATCCTTATTTGAAACACCTTCTTCCTTTTGTTCCTGATATTATTTGATCCTACAATCATTGGACTTGTATACAGTAGGAAATTATAGTTGTTAGAACGTGCAAATTAACATGATTAACTGTACATGTAGTGCAGGTAGGAACATTTGTTTAGTTGCATGACAGCTGGTCACTGCCTACATTAAGTGTGTGTCTAAGCTGGAGATTTCGCTGCTGACTGAATCAAGTAACAGATTGCTAGTTAAGCTAGGTGGTGGTGGTTGTGCTTACATACCTGCATACCAAGTGCCTGCCACTGTTTAATTGAAAATTTTGTGCATACAAATTGAAGAAACAGCAAACCAAGTGCTTGTTAATGGAAGTATTTACCACCAGTTTCAATCTTGCTTCATGCTTGGTTTTTTTTTTTTAGGAAACCGAATTTATCTGGTCCACTGAGCCCTAGAGTGTTTAGTCATGTCTTTCCCATGTGGTAGATGGCAGAAAACATAACCTTTTAGTCTGCCTTTACACATTCAGTCTTTTAGAAACATCTAGAGACCTTTATAAAACTTGTTTAATGACTTGTATTTGATGGCTGATTAGTACGCTGATCTGCATAGTCTGAGCTTGCTTTATAATTCCCATTAGTTCTGGGCATTTTGGATTTCAGTTCTAGGATTGTTAGGCTGTAGTATTATCTCACAGTTTTCACTTTCTTACTTCTATAAGAAGCTTCTTTTTTATTCTTTGTAATGTGTAAAAGATAAAAACTGGGAAAAAACCAAACTAGAATAAATACATAAAAATCCACATGCTTCTTTTACATATTTTAGATTATGCTGTGCTCATAAAGCGATTATTTTCAAAGAAAAGCTTTACTTTCTGTTTATAATGAAAACAGATAGATTGCATGGCATAAAAAGTCTACTTATTTCAGCTGTGGACATAGATAACCCAAGATCTTCTCTAATTACTGAGTATGGACACTAACAGTGTGACTGGACAAATGTGTCTAAAATAATTATGAATATTTGGATAAATACCCAATATTTGCTTCCATTTTTAGTACCGATTTTCACTAGAAAATGGATTTACACAAACAAAAGTACTAAAATAGCTTAGAAACAGATTTTGTCACTCTAGTCTTAAAGGACAGTTATCACCTTACTCACTTTAGACTAAAAAAAAACCCGTAGCTGTTTTTAGTGAAAAAATTCAGACAAACAGGAAAATGCAAGCAAATAAAAGCAGAAGTAAAGCCTAGTATATCCAACTTTTATTTTCCTGCATGCATATTCTTTTTTTTTTCTTTCTTCTAGGAAGAAAATGAAAAAACTATTAGTCAATCACCTTTGAACACCTTTTCTTCAGCTCTTATAAAGCTTCTTGCCATTTTTGTTTCCCCAGTCTTTTTTTTGGTTCCCTCTTACATTTTACTGTGGTTCTGTAATATATTTTGGAATAGGTTGTGATGTGCCTGTGCATAAGAAGTGAAAATTTCTGTGCATAGCGAAGGAGTTGTCAGCGCACACTTCTGAAAACAAGTTACACCTCTCCATTTATTGATTTTTTTTTAATACAGTGAATACAGAGATTACTGTAGGCATTCCGCCAACAAATACTTCCAGTGCCTTGGAGCTTACGTTTCTTTAGTCTGTATCTAAGACCTGATCTAAGCTCCTACAGCTACAGAGAGGAGGACAGCTGGGAATTTGGGACATCACATGTGACTATGGTGGGGCAGCTGGGTTTGTGCTGCATAAGATGTGTTTTGTGGCCTGGGAACATGTTTGCTTCAGTGTACAATGACTGGGAAGCACTTCTAGACATAAGAGACCTGGTGCCAACCTCATGTTATGCAAGTGTGTTGCAGTTGTAAAGTCCATGAACTTCTGTAGACTCACACCTGATTTACTGCAGCGTGCCAGTAGATGTAGTTGAGGACAGAACAAATTTAAGAAGTGAGTGCAACTGGGCCAGACAAAAGCTTGTAGACCAAATCTAGGCCGTGTCATAGAGCAGTGTCTTGAAAGCAGAATATAGAAACTCAGGTTCCTTCTTTCTCTCTTTGATGTGTGCTCTGTGCTTTTGTGAGTGGCTAACGAGCTCTGTGTAATGCTGCCAATATTGGATGTTGCTGATTTTGCATTGAATTACAATATGTGAGCCACTGAAAAGATCAGGCTGAAGAAGAAATAATAGCAAAGAGACTAAGCAGCTCAGACATTTGTCTTTGTGCAGTATTGCTGGTGTTCACCTTACTTTTGACCTTGGCATAAGAGTTTTAATAATGTATATTGAAGATACTGTAAGTGATGAAGGTGTTCAAAAGGGATTTTTGTTTTGTGTGATTTAAAGAATAGAGTCATGGCCTTCCCCAAATCTGGGTAACAGGCATCCTCACTTTGCTTACAATTTTATTTATCGGTATTTCTGAGCTTGTGATTTATGGTTCAAATTTCATTGTTACTGGTTGATTATTTCAAGTTAGTTTAGAGCCAAATAAAACCCCAGGGGATTTCAAAAAAGGAATTTCACATCACTAAAATGTGAAGAAAGACTTTCATAGACTGGAGTAGCTTCAATGTGGGGCCCTCAGAGGGGATGGAGGCTGAAGCTCTTGCCCTGCAAACAGACTGAGCAAATGGGGCTGGTTCAGCCCTGGAGACCAGGTGGTGCTGAGAGGACTTCACAACAGCCCCTCCCAGTGCCTGCAATGTGGTGATGAAGAAGGCAGAGCCAGTGCAGACTGGGTATACGGAAGAACTTTTTCCCCATGGGGCAGGCTGCCCAGGGAGGTTGTGCCAGCTCTGTCTGGGGGGTGTTTCCAGACCAGACTGGGCACAGCCCTCAGCAACCTGGTCCGACCATGCAGCTGGCCCTGCGGTGGGCAGGAGGTTGGACCTGAGACCTCCTGAGCTCCCATTTAGCTTGGATTATCCAATGAGCGTATGATCACAAGAAAGATATGTACCAGTTGGAGCGGGTCCAGAGCAGGGCCACAAAAATGATCAGAGGGATAGAACACTGCTTCCATGAAGAAAGGCTGAGTTGGGGTTGTTCAGCCCAGAGGAAAGAAGGGTTTGGGGAGTCCTTATAGCAGCCTTTCAATACTTCAAGGGAGGCTTGTAAGAAAGATGGGCACAATCTTTTTAGCAAGGCCTGTTGTGATAGGACAAGGGATAATGGTTTTAAACTAAAAAGGGTAGATTTAAACTACATATAAGAAAGAAATTTTCTATGATGAACACGGTGAAACACTGAAACAGGTTGCCCAAAGAGGTGGTAGAAGGCCTATTCCTTGGAAACATTCAGAGTCAGGTTGGATAGGGCTCTGAGCAACCTGATCTAGTTAAAGATGTCCCTGTTCACTACAGGGAAGATGGACTAGATGACCTCTAAAGGTCCCTTCCAAACCTAAACATTCTGTAATTCTATGACCCCATATCCACACTGTGTATATGAACCAGGGCTCTGACCTGCTGAGTCATCTGTTTTGGACAGCAGGTCCCCAAATTTTGTCTGCAAACTGAAATTACACTGTTCAAGCTGTCTTCCATGTGCTTTCTAAAGGAAGAAGACACTTGCATTACTGTGAATGCAAACTGATTAGCTGTGAAAGTTTGGGTATTGAAGAGGTGTATCTTTGTAACTAAGTTCTATGATTCTATGATTCTATACCTCAACCAGCTGAGAGGTTCACTTAATAGTAATGAAGTATAATTTTATAGTTTGGTGGTTGTGAGGTTATTTTTTCGATTGAGGTTTTAATTTTTCCCCCTCCAAATAATAGTAGAGGGTTAAAGATTTTTTATTGTAATTTTTGTGAGTTGGTCTACTTTTATAAACTTTTCACTGAGTCATTATGCAAAGACTGTGTAACAGCTTGAGGAGAGCTAGTTTAGGATGTTGGGTTATTCACAGTCATACTTGGACTTTCCTAACTACGAGAGTCTTACTTTAACACAAGGCAGTGGACAATCAGAAGGTGAGGACAGGAAATTCTGTGGCTTAGACTTGCTAACGGAATAGGATGAATGTTAAGTCCAAATGGAGATTTGATCTGTTCAGTGTGGCGTCTTCAACTACTTGCCACATCTGAGAGCTGCATCAAAGTCACTTTGATAAAAGGGAGCTGCGCCTCTTTGTACAATGTAAAGGTACCTCTTCGCGTATGTTTCAAGCTGGTGTGACACAGTATAGTTGTAGAAATATGTATAAAAATGAGATCTCATAACTCTCATTAAATCACAGATTTGTTTTTTTAAAATTGGTTTTTTCCTTCTTAGTTTGTTTCAATATCCAACTTTTAATAGTTGAACAAGGTGCTGCTTGTCTTCTGTTCCCAATGAGTGTTAAGTCCACCCTCTAGATCCACTCCAAATCAGCGGTTTTCTGTCCTTCACCACTTATGCACCCCTTAGATTCCTTAAAGCACTAAAAATTCTACTTTTTAAGGAAATTCTGAGATGCCATGCCTAGTTAACTTTCACAGAGTCTAGAAAGGTAACTGCTGGACCCCTGTGATCTCGCTTGGGCCAGTACAGTGCAGACTGGAAAACCACTGCCAGATTTAGATTTTTTAAGTAAGTGTGGATCACTCTTGGACTTCAAATTTCCCGACAGATTTTGATGCGTCCTTAATACCAAACTTTATTTTCCACTTATGAGTGCAAAAGTTTTACTATTTAATGAGGCATTATTGTAAAGCAAATACAGACCATTAGATACAGCTGCATGGTCTGCCAGTATCCAGGGAACCTCAGCTTTTCACCTCGGCAATAGACCTTCTGCCTGCTGGTGCCACTGGGACACTCCGGTGCTCTTGCATTGCCTCACCCCTGTGCAGCTTCCCTTTTCCTTTTTAATGCATTGAGACTGCTTGCATGACTTCCATAATTTGACTGGCAACCAGAAGGCTAAATGGACGTGATTAGTCCATAAGCTTATTCCTTTACAGCCTAAAAGAGGCACCATTAAAGGGAATTTGAACCCAAAGGATTTGTTTCAGCTCAAAATTTCAAAGCTTTAATGTTCTAAATAGGCATTCAATTTCCTATCCTTGGCTTTCACTAGGGTGACTTTAAAATTCCAACTGAGGTTATGAAGATTTTTAATAACTCATTTCACGTTCTTTCTTCTCACTTATTGTCATTTAAAGTACACTTCAAATATCCCATAATCATGAATACAAAAGATGTCTTTTGCTTGCTTACTTTTCTTTTTTAATCTTTCAATCAGGTGATTTTTGAAGGAATGGATATGGGGAGATAGGTGCTTTATAAGGTAGTCCTGTTGATGTGCCAGGCACCTGGAGGGGGCTACCTGTTAAACTGCTAAATAAAAATGCAATCTGAGGTGATTTTTTTCTTCATCTTATGGAGCTACCCTCTGTTGGCTATTGCTGTATTATCTCTACTGGAACAGTTAATCCCTTTGGACCTGTAAAGCTGCACATTTTTACCTTTGAAATAGAACAGATTGTACCAGATGACAATCTCTATGCATAGCTAACACATTGACATGTGTGTATTGTACGTCAGGAAAAATTATAGGTGTGTTAAATATAGCTTAATATTGACTTGTTTGCTCTGTTGTGTTATCAGTTCTGTTATTACTTTATCATTGCCTTCTTGATTATGAAAAATGTTTTATGAGTAAGTCTCACATACCTCCTCCATTTCTAGGACTCTAGGTTTATCAAAGGTAAAAGACACTTTTGTTGATGTTAAAATTTGTCCTCGTTAAAATTTGAAATTGAATCATGTAAGCGATAACGAATCAAGTACTAATGAAAAATAAACTTCCTGATCAGCTGAAATATAACATGTGAAATGCTATGGTAATGTAAACCAGGTTTTGTCACACACTACTTACTGCAGTGATGTTTAGTTCTTTGCTGAAACTCAAGAGCTATACTTTTCAGATAGTTTTGCATATAGTTAAACTCCAGGGAAGTAGCAAAGGAAAGAGGCATATTAAGGTGGCCTCTGAGGTAAAAAAGAGAAATACATAGTGTATAGAACCAGAAGTTAGCTAGCCACTACAACATGCTATGAAGTCAATTCCTTCAATTGAAACTGTTCTTTTGCACACATTTTTCAGATTTTCCCCTGCTGCCTAGCATTAGAGCCGTTGTCTAAATAGCAGCTCTTGCCTCTGTTGCTGTTAGAACAGAAATGTGCCGCCTGTAATAGGTTCTTGCAGTTGACACATCTCTTACATCTGGGATAATCAATCAGTGAGTCAACTGGGCTCAAATCCTATTAAATCCTATCCCACCCATTTTGTCATTTGCTTTGCTTCCCAAGGATAGCTGGGTATTACTTGTGTAGACAGTTCCTAGCTTCAAAAGGACTCTGAGTCACTTATCTGCCATACCTCTCTTTGGAGGCTGTTCAAGTTGCTCTGTGTTCTGCCGCTACTCTAGCAAATCCCCAGCTCACCCTGCCTCCTGTCCCCCGTCCTTTCAGTGGGTTGGCAAACTCAGATATGGGTAATTTAGGCAGCATAAATGCACTGTATTTCTGTCTGATTATTGGTGAAAACCTGATGTACTGGTAGAAAAGAGGAATTCTCGTCCACCTGAGCTAAATTACAGTTCATACATATATATATATATAATTTACCTTTGCGTCACAGAGTGAATCTACTGTTTCTTTGTTGATTTGTGTTGTTTGACCTCCTGACTTTGTTAGGAAGGTACTCATTCTTTACTTGGTGACTGCAAGTCTAGTGGTTACTCACAACAAACTGTTGTGAAAGCTATTTTTACCCTCATTATTAAGTTTCCTTTATGTCAGCCTTTCCTTGAACATCTGAGCAAACTTACCCCATATGGAAAAGTGACAAAGGAGACTCCCTGTGGGAGGGACCTTGTGCTGGAGCAGGGGAAGGGTGTGAGGAGTCCTCTCTCCAAGGAGGAAAGAACAGCAGAAACGTGTGATGAGCCGACCACAACTCCCATTCCTCATCCCTCTGTGTCACTGCAGGGAAGGAGATACAGAAATCAGGAGCCTGGGAAGAAGAGAGGGCAGGGGGAAGGTGTTTTAAGATTTGGTTTTATTTCTCATTATTCTACTCTGATTTGATTGGTAATAAATTAAACTCATTTCTCCGAGTCTCCAAGCCTGTGACTGTAATTGGTGAGCGATCTCTCCCTGTACTAATCTCAACCCATGATCCTTTCATTATATTTTCTCTCTCCTGTCCAGCTGAGGAGTGGAGTGATAGAGTGTCTTTGGTGGGCACCTGGCAGGGTCAACCCACCACAGCTATTCAGGGCTTTCCCTCCGTCTGCATTTCTCTGTCCTTGCTGCGTGGCTCTCTGCAGGCCCTCCTGAGGCTGGGATAACTACCGGCAGTACCTGCTGAGGGGTCCATCCTTTTTTTCCTGCTAAGAGGAAACATAACAGCCTGTTGCTCCACTTGCTGCCGGGGTTTTTGGTCATTCTCCTTTGTGTGATCAATGCAAAGAGCCAGAGTGAGAGAGAGCAGGAGCTGTTTTGCAGGACCTCTGCCGAGACAGGCTTTTCTTGGGTGATCTTGAAGTGGCTGACACGGCTGGTGTCAGGGCCAGCCTGTACCAAGAGCACAGTGCAAAGCAAAGGTAAATGTAGAAGTAAATCTGGGCCACAGCTCCTTTCAAGACTAAAACCCTAAGCTGTCCAGGCCTTTGGACTTTTTGTTCCCACTGGAGATGAAGCAAACAGAGCAGCTACAAAGTTAGAGGCTCACTCAGCATTTGTTCTTCAAAAGGAGCTTGGCAGCTGTGGTGCTTTTGTATCAGCAAGACTATTGCGATTTATAAAATGAATTACAGGCCTGTCCCTTTCTTTTTGTTCTGCACTTCACATCCTTTTACCATTATTTGATTCTTTTTAGAGCCAGCCTGCGCCATTCACAGTGCCACCAAAGACAAGCTGTCTGAACTCTTAGCATAATCTTTATTTACCTCTGAGTCAAAGTCTTCTAAGTCTTTGCGTGTTCAGAAGTTTGAATTCAGGCTTTTGGATAAAACTAAGTGTAATCACTGTACTAAGTTAAATAAGAAGCAGAATTTGTCACTGGCACTCGTTATGGCTGTTATGTGGCGAAACCAAACAGATTTGCAGCATAATTCAAATATATCTACGATGTCATTTTATTCTAAATAGGGTATTTTCAAAAAAATGTTTCCATCTTAATATGCACTTCATTGTAATTGGTTTCTGAAAAGGTGTCAGCATGAAGTAAAGTCATCTCATATCAATATGTCTGTTAATACCATTGTTTTTATTAGGTTCAGAAGAGATGGAAATTCAGCTGTTAAGTTGCTTATAAGCCTTACCACCACTGTGGCTTATTACAAACTATTATTTACAAACCTGGTTCTGATTTTTTCAGTGAAAGAAGATTTAGTAATATTGATGTGAACTCAAGAAATGGAAAATACACTCTTTCGGTGTATAAAGTCTATGTGTGTCTTGTTGCAGGCAGATTATCCCGTGTCCAAGATGCAGGCAAAGTGAACTGAGATGCTGGGAGGAAGGCAGCCATGGGGCTTAAGAGCTTTCAGTTTCTCTCTCACTTTCACTTCATGAGATCTTGATCCACGTCTGTCCTTCAAGTTACTGGAGTCTAATAGTGAAATGGAGATGTGGTTTTCCTGCAACTTTTGCAAAATTTCCAAATGAGAACTTTCTGTAGGAAGACACCCCAGATGTAATTTTTAAGAATGTTTTTATTGGTTCTACTTTTCAGAGTTAGAGAGAAGCTCTTGCAAGAGGTATGTATAAAATATTTAGCAGGCAGATATGAGCTTACTCCCTTCACCCTGTGGTGCAGTCCAGGTATCTGTGAAAAGCCCAGTCCGACGCATAAAATAACAGATCCAGGCAACAGGCAGAGCGTGGATTTAGCACTGACCTGCCATACCTGTGCAGTTCCTTGGCAGCCCTGAGAATGCACAGAGTGGTTTGATCTGTGCCTGTAAAAGTACGACATGAATATGGAAACTCCTTGTGCCCCACAAAGGTCTTGGATCTGGAAAAGAGGAATGGAACAAATTAAATTGTAGATAAATGTTTATTTGTTTCGACTAAATATATGTCATAATTCTCCTCTATTCAGTAAATTACATTTAATTGAGTCATGACAAAATACATCAGCTTGTGTAATGGATAAATCCTATTTGTTTTTGTCTAGAAATTCAAAACATTGTTTGACAGAGTAATGATCTTTTGTTTTGAAACCCTTAAACACATAGGCATGTAAGAAAGGGGTTTTTTTAAATTTTTCAAGACTGTCAATGTCAGATAGCTTTCTTTGGGGGATTTTTAAATAATTACATTAAAAAAAAAGTTTTCTATGAAGCATTCAAGAAATTAATTGGCATTGAACTATTGAAATTGCCCAGATAGCATAAAAATGGAAGCGAATTGCAAAAGGTGAGAATTTCCAGAGAGATTAGGAACACAAAACCTGACATTGCAAGTGAAATTTCTGACAATTGTGGAATAATGCTGTAAATTTCTCTTTCAGAAATTCAGAAAATGCTGTATATTTAGCACTCTAGGCCTTTTTTCAAGTCTTTCCTTCATAAAGAAAAAATTTTTCACAGTGAGAAAGCGCAGTCCATAAATAATGACGGTGCAGGGAGGGAGTTCAGGCTGCTGCTCTTTCTATCTGTCATCTGAATTGCTGCTGAACAGATTGGTCATCCTGCTCGGCCTCCTATCTCAAATTTCCTATTAATTTCATAAATTCATAATTGGTGGTTTGGACCGATTTCTGTTTGTAGATATGCTTATGTGACACCTGCCTGCAGTGTTGAAAATCTGTGAAAATGTCCAAATATAGAGTCTGTCTGTTTCTCATACCATGATAGATCTAATCTTTTTCATAGGTACATTGCTAAGATTTTTTTTAAAAACAGAAATATTTTAAGACATCTGATGAAAATTGACTGCCTGTAAATTGCAAGCAGTCACCGGTTTGCTTTGCCTGTGCTTTTCAGCATCTCACATTACTCACCCAGTCCAACTTTAGCTTTGTCTGCTTGTTAAACCATCGCCAGCTTTGACACAGAGCCTTTTCCTCTGCAACAGGCTGTCAGCCTTTCTTTATCTCTGAGCCTGGTAACGCCACCAAAGAGAACATAGTTTTTTCATACATGGCTTATAATATCTTAATTTTACTCTCTAGTGCTATCTAGTATTCATTCTCACATTCATTGATTAAATCAGAAACTATTTTTGAGCCTGATGAGAAGACGCCATGCAAAATAACTTTCAATTATTCTGAATCGTGTTGTTTCTGTTGTTACTCAGACAAAACTGTCAGTTGGCTTTCTCTTTTGAAATCCATGCTGGTTAATGTTTGTCATGTAATAGGCAGCCAAGTATGAAACTAAGACTAAAATGAAAAAAAAAGTCCTCATAAAATGATGAAACTTTTAATTGATTAACTTGAAATTTATGAATATTTCTTATCTGGTAAACCAAACTGAGCTACTTGATTTCTATTCCATGAGGAACCAATAAGGGGAGAAAAGAGATTTAGATACGTGTAGAAGAGGCTCGGCTTTATTAGCAAAGGCAAAAATGATCCTGTAGTACCTGCATAGTCTTAATAAAAGTTTCTTTAAATGATGGAATGAATATGTATTAATACATGCTGAAATCTGTGAGGAAAGCTCTCTTAAAGGTGATATGTAGAAGGATCTGTGTTCATAGTTATTGTGTGTCATGGAAGTTTTTAAAAGAACTACTAGCTAGAGTGTTGAAATTATCTAAAACACATTCAAGGTAATAATATATTGACTTTGCTGCAGACTAGTCCAGAGATAATTCATCTATTAAGACTTAAGAATATTTTCATTTTTAGTCCTGATGTATCAACAGTAAGAGCACTAGATTTCTGCTACTGTCTTTATCACTGATGGAAAGTTTCTCACCTATATTTACGGTGATAAAAGATCTGGAAATTTTTTTAAGATGACATATGAATCTCAAAATTGGTACTGTATTATAACTGGATTAAGTTATAGTAGCTTTTTAAATGTTTTGAATGTTGTTGAAGTATTTTTTTTTTAATTTTTTGAATGTTTTAATTACCAGGAACTATTAACAAAGTGCTATTTAAATTCGCAGAGACAACTTTTTCTTACCCCAGTATTTCTAATTTTATTTTATTTTATTTTTCCCCAGACACAATATAGAACTATGATAGCAACTGGAGGAGTCATAACAGGACTGGCTGCCTTAAAAAGGCAAGACTCTGCCAGATCTCAGCAACATATAAATCTTGTCACAGCACCAGCTTCTGAGGAGAAGAAACCAGTTAGACGCCGGCCCAGGGCAGACGTCGTAATTGTCAGGGGCAAAATCCGTCTGTACTCTCCATCAGGATTCTTTCTTGTTTTGGGAGTGCTTATCGCATTCTTTGGAATTGCAATGGCCATCCTTGGATACTGGCCCCAAAAGGAACAGCTTTTAGGATCTGAGGATAATCTGTCTGTAAATGAAACCCAGGTCCTGAGAAGCCAAGGGGGCATTTTATTTCGTTTCTTCGAACAGCACGTGCACTCGGACAAGATGAAAATGCTGGGCCCTTTTACTATGGGCATTGGAATCTTCATTTTTATTTGTGCAAATGCCATTCTGCATGAAAACCGTGACAAGGAAACAAAAATCATACACATGAGAGACATATACTCCACTGTAATAGACATCCATACCCTGAGGATCAAGGAACAGAAGCAGCTGAGTGGTGCCTTCACTGGCTTACTGGGGGAAGGAGAACTCGGGCACAGCGGGAGCTCCTGTGCATCACAGCTGGCTGCAAACACGGTTGCTCCTTTCTCTGGCTTCAAGAGTAATTTTAGAATGTATAGCTCTGCTGAAGAAGACGAGATTACCCTAAATGAAGATAGGACCACTGGAAACCTCCTGCCACCTCTGTTGACTGAGCAATCTGGCTCAGTCTTTGGACTTTACCCTCACTCCAGCAAGGCTTCAGATGACAAAAACACTGGCTCTATAAAGTGTGAAACAAAATCTATTGTGTCATCTTCCATTAGTGCTTTCACACTGCCTGTAATTAAACTGAATAACTGTGTTATTGATGAGCCCAGTATAGACAACATAACCAAGGACTCGGAGATCACTAGGAGTCGGTCTAGAAACTTGTCAATGGATTCTCTGGCCATTCCACTAGCTGACACCAACGAATCCTACAGACCGACTGCTGCCCTGCTGCCACGACACAATTCATTTGTGGACGCTCCATCGGATCAGTTCAAATCTTCTATGACTCTTGGACCAAGCACGGGAAAGCTTTTATCCCCTGGCGCTGCCAGGAAACAGTTTGGGTCCAACACGTCTTTGCACCTTCTCTCTTCACATTCGAAGTCCTTGGACTTGGACAGGCGTCCGTCTATGCTCACTGTCCAGGCTGAGCAAAGGAAACACCCCAGCTGGCCCAGGCTGGATCGGAGCAACAGTAAAGGGTACATGAAACTAGAAAACAAAGAGGACCCAATGGACAGGTTACTCGTGCCACAAGCAGTGGTCAAGAAAGACTTTACTAATAAAGAAAAGCTTCTTATGATATCAAGATCTCATAACAATTTGAGTTTTGAACATGATGAGTTTTTGAGTAACAACCTGAAGCGAGGAACTTCTGAAACAAGATTTTAATATTTACATTGCAATTTAGAAGATGTCATACAGTGGTTTTTTTTTAAAAAAAAAACCAAAACATTTTGACAAGTGTTTACTTTTCAGTGAGACTACTACAAGCCTGGTTTTAACCAACTGCTTAATAGCCCGTTAAAATTGGCTTGTGTGAACAGAGATCTTCATCTTTTTAATGCCGAGAGTTTTTTGTCTTAGCAACATGCAGCTGCAATACTGTACATTATCATTGCTCAGAGAGTTTTGATATGACTGATTCCAGTTTTCCCCAGGTCTTTATTTCTTTTGTTCTGTATAAGCATGTTACTTTATATCAATTTGACTCCAGAAACCTGCATTAGGAAAAAAGCTCCATTCTGTTTATTTGATGACAGCAAGAGTCCAAAGTGGTGCTTGCAGTCTAGAATGGGAAGTGAGCAGAAGCACATACTGGAATTGTCAAATCCAGGCCTTTATCCTAGGTGTTGTTTTTCACATGTGGTTCATCTTGGTGACTGATGTCTTACCATTGTTGTTGTGAGAAGCTTGTTTACGTATTGGGGTGGGTGGATAGAAAAGAGTGGGTATAATTAAAACCATTTTTTGTGACTTGGTTGGGTTGAATACCAGTGTTGTGAATTATTAACTATGCTTTGTACAATAATCTTTCTACATCCATTGTAATTTAATCCTGTAATTCTGGGAAAACTTACATAAGGGAAGAAATCTGAAAATTATTCTGCAATTAGTTCTCTAAACCACTTTGACTGACAGCAGTTTGAAAATGAAAATACACAGGTTCAATTAAAATCATAGGAACATGATGAATATCGACAGGATTTTAGAAGCATGGTGTATAATAAGACGATATTGTGACATGCATCTGAAGAGAATAATGGGAAATGAGTATGTTGCCTCTCATTACAATAGCAAGAAGCTAAATAACTGGATCTCTATGTTCAAAATACTGATACAAAGCATACAATCCAATATGTATACTAAAATAGTATGAAAGCCCCATACCTAAATTTTGATTTCTATGTTTCACATGGTTCCCTGAAGGCTTAGCTGTGGCAATTTGCATTACAAGATTTTGCAAAAGGAAGTGACATTTAAAACAATGTTTTTCTCAGAAAAGCAAGCTTCACAGTTGACGGTTGTAGGCTATTGCTAAAGAAAATGAGAATTTGAATGTGCATACCAGAAGGTTCTCATGTATTTCATTAAGGTATTTAGGCCGTGATCCTGCCATGACAGCAGTGCTAGAGAATGTCACTTCAAGCTGCAAGGCTCACTGAACAGGATGTTGGTCTTAAATGGTGATTTTTGATATATTCACTTAACTTAAATACTCAGGAATTATTTTTGATGGCTTTTCCCCAGAAGAATCAAACCTGTTAAAATGTTGTTGGTCTTCAATTACTTCGATTATGAAAGATCAAAGACAAAGGTACCCTCTCTTTTTAGTTAATATTCAGCTTCGTATTTCAACTGTGCAATGTTTATGTATCAGGAGCATTACTTGCTCGATGAACTGAGGCATAGTGTTAACTGTTAGAACCTCAAGCCTATATATTATAACAGAGTTGGCTAAATATTTTGCTATGAAGCTTTTAATAACTTTCTGGTTTGTGTTCTTAAGACATTTGCTATTTTTTTGAAATAAAATGTCTATCTATATATGTCCATTGTAAGACCTGTTTTTCCTCTATGATGTCAAATCTTCCATCTCGAAATATAACTAGGTATCGTAACACTGTATGTATTAGCCTGCCACTACTAGGTATTGGGCTATGACAAACTGATTACAATGACATCCCTACAGTTGTAAAGGCTGAATATTTTTTTTCCCGTGTAATGTGAAATGTGTTCAAAGTGGTTTTGATATAGGGAAATTTTGTATAAGAAGAACAGCCTGTTCTTTTTCATTTGGCAGTAAGTATGCTTAAAAAAAGGGAAAACACTGTGAAAGATAAGAATGATGTAAGCTTTTACTTCCTTAACAGCTATATTAAATCATAGCTTAAAAGACTGGGGTTTTGAGTGGCATCATATGTGGGAATAGTGATACTTTTGTAAGTATAGCAGGGCATTGAGGTCTTAATTTTAACATAGATACTTGGTACTGAAAAAATGTACTGTGCCTGGGAGACCAAGGTAAAGCTACTGACTTAAAGCAAGAAATCAAATTAGCACCATTCAAAGAAACTCCATGGTTGACAGAACAACTACAGAAATATTCCCAAATTACCCCAAAATGGAATATTTCATTCAGACAATCCCAGGACAGTTGACATTCAAAAGGAAGTCTGAAGGCCATCTTGTCCAACCCCCCTGCATCAGCAGGGCCACCTAAAGCTGGTTGCCCAGGACCGTGTCCAGTCAGTTTCTGAATAACTCCAAGGATGGAGACCCCACAACCTCCCTGGACAACCTGGGCGAGTGCTTGGTCACCTTCACAATAAAAGAGTGTTACCTGATGTTCAGAGGGACCCTCCTCTATTTCAGTTTGTGCCAATTGCCCCTGATCCTGTCACTGGTCATGAAGCTTTTTCCAGAGCCTGGGTCCTACTTTTGTGCTCCTTCCTTTAGGTATTTATACATATTGATAAGATCCCCCTGAGCCTTCTCTTCTTTCCCTCTGTATTCAGCACTGGTGAGGCTACACCTCAAATCCTGTGTTTAGTTTTGGGCCCCTCACTCCAAGACAGACATTGAGGTGCTGGAGCAGGCCCAAAGAAGGGCAATGAAGCTGATGAAGGGTCTAGAGCCCAAGTCTTACAAGGAGTAGCTGAGGGAACTGAGGTTGTTGAGCCTGGAGAAAAGGAGGCTGCAGGAAGACCTTCTCACTCTACAACCACCTGAACGGAGGTTGTAGAGAGGTGGGGGTTGATCTCCCATGTAACAAATGATAGGACAGGAGGAAATGGCCTTAAGTTGTGCCAGAGAAGGTTTAGATTGAATATGAAGAAAAATTTTGTCACCAAAAGGATTGTTAAGCATCGGAACAGGCTGCCCAGGGAAGTGGTTAAGTCACTATTCCTGGAAGTATTTAAAAGATGTGTAGATATAGCACTTGGTGACACAGTTTAGTGATGGGTTAATGGTTGGTCTTGATCATATTGAAGGTTTTTTCCAATCTAAATGGTTCTGTGATTCTCTAGGCCGAACAGTCCCAGCTCTCTCACCCATTCCTCATAGGAGAGATGCTCTTGTTCCTTCATCATCTTTGGATGGCCCTTCTCTCCAGTGTGTCCATGTTTCTCTTGTACTGAGAAGCCCAGAACTGAGCCCTGCACTTCAGGTGTGACCTCACCAGTGCCATGTGGAGGTGGTGGATCACCGGCCTCGAGGGTGATGTAGGATTTTGCATGCTTCCGTATTCCTTGGGTAGTTCCAACTCAAGCTCAAGTCAAATAAACCTGTGGATGTTCAAAAGGCCTGAACACTAGTCTTCATGCATAGAAGTTGGAAACTGCAGTAGAGCAAAGGTATCTGAAGCCTTTGCAGTATGTGGGGAGAATTAGGAGCCTTACAGTGGCCAAAATGGGAGCCATGTACAGTTGGCAAGTAACGAAATGGTGAAGATGTGGCATGTGTTAAAGTTTATCTTTGGGGCATAAATATCGTGTTTGATCGGTTCACTGATCCAGTTCACAGGCTTTTTTTTTTTAATTTATTTCTGTTAATGATACTCTGTGCAGCCCCAAAATGGGTTGCCCTGGTACAACTGCAGGGTGAAAAAGAAGTCAAAGACACGAAGTTTTAAACTATTTTTTTGTGAGAGAAAATAATGTATAGCTATACCACAAGACTTTTAGTGGAATAAGAAGCTAAACCTTATATCTAGGCAGAGGAAATGTTATGTTATGTAATAAATCAAATTAGAAATAATTTAGATTGTGGACCCAGTGGGTTTGTTCCTTCCTTTTGCTCAAGACTAGTAAAAAAATACATTTGCTACCTCTCAGGTAAGCATCTTAATCACTACCTATGGATTAGACTGATGTTAAGGTCTGTCCCTCTCCCTGGGCAAAGCTGTTTCACTCTGCTCGTTTAATGGGCAAGTTTCTTCAGGAAATACGGAGCGTGACTCTGCAGTGAGAGCAGAAATGTCCCCTTACGTTATCACTCTGAGGATTACTTCTGTAATTTACGTGAAATGGTTGCTGGATAAAATCCTTGAAACAGGGACTGGATTCTTGCCAACTTGAGGCTTCGGCTACATCCCAGGGGAGCTCGGTTTACTCTCCCTGCGAGCCGGTGAACCTCACCCTTCCATGCAGAGCAACGCAAGGCTCAGCAGGAGGGACTGCCAAACGCTCCCCCTGCTCAGTCGCACAGGGCTTAATGGGCGGGAAGGTGTGGGTTTTCTCAGCAGCAAAAGGACTTTGGTGTGGTGTTACCCATCCTGATGGCTGCTCTCAGGCTTGGGATGGAAAGGTGAGCTGGCACCACCAGGCTGGTTTTGAAGGAAAGTGAAAGGTGATGTTGCAACCGAGCAGGATTTTTGAGGCTGCCAGTTTTGGAGGCAGGCATCTACGTCTGTCCCACATCAATGTATTAGCTTAATAATTTTTTGGAGACTGTACCAGAGCGCCTTTCTCAGAGCTAGAGCTGGTTTTACTTATCCTTAAAATAGAAAATTATTAGTCCTTTAATTTCTGCTGAGTGAAATTTGGGAAGGGGTTTTAACCTACAGCAGCAGTTCCCTCTCTGAAAAGCTTTTCAGGCAGCTTATAGAGTTCCTGAATTGCTTTAGTTCTTTCTTTCTCTGAGGCTTTTTCTGACTCTTCCCAGGAACTTCTGCCTTCATCTTCCCAGCTCTATCTTTTTTTATTTTTATTTTTTCTTCCAAACATGGCATTATGATGAGCAAGTAGAAATCTTTTAGCAAAATTGTGTGCATGTATATATGAGAATGCAAATTGAAAAAATGGTCTATTACAATGTAAGAGTGCTTCAGTTAGTATGATTTAGCTCCTCAAAGGCAAGTTCATGCCCTTTGTTTAACACTTTTAAAATTCAACTTAGGAGCAAATTAGTTGTAGTCAGCACAGCTATCACATATTTAAATTTCAGGTCACATTTATTAACACTTTCATCAATGTTCTGTGTATGACAATGTTGAGTTGCTTAGTATTTCGGGACTCGATATTTCAAATTATCCTCACTGGAGTATTTTGCGTATTCAATAAAGCCTGGTTTTTAATAATATTGCTTGTCTGAGTGACAGTTGGCAGAATTACAGCTGTGAGTCTCATAAAGAATGGAAATCTGATAGTTGCAATATTTTTATTTTGGAATTGTTTGTTGAAATTGAAATATAAGGACCCACTCTATTAAACAAAAAGTTGTGTGTCTAATCTGTTGTCTTGGTTCTAATTCAGGTAGATAATGCTTTAGAGAAGAATAATTTAGAATTGTTATGAATTGTCTGTAGGAAGAGTCATAAAACCAATGTTGTCCCTTATCAGTTTTTATTCCAGCTAATATAATTATTCAGGATGGCATTCACGGAATCATCTAATCCATTTCTGAATCCCACTAAGCCCTTAGGTTTACTAATATTGTTTTTGCAAACTACTGCAGATCAGTTATGAGTTGACAACAATTGCCCTTATCATTTGGAGATTCTTATCAGCACTTTAATTTCATTGCAACAGACAGCAGCTCTCCTTCTTAAAAAAAGTACCAGAAATAACCTGGTGTCTATTGTAAATATCTTGATGTTTCTGGAGGGATGTTTTCTTTGTATTTTTGAAGAAATTCATCAGTCTAGTTGTTTCAAGTTTTCCTGTGATTCACTGCACAACTGGTTTAATGTTTAGATCTTTTTGTTCTCACAACAGATTCCCACTTTGTAGGCAATGCCTTGTTTTGGCCTCTCGTTACATGGTGTGGTTTTTTTTTCACTTTTAATATTAAACTCCATTTCATTCCAGCCCGTTAAGACAATTTGGTTTTCCTTCTGATCTCTTTCATAAGTTGATAATACTTATCTATTCAGGCAATATGGGCAGCCAGAGCAGCCCAACAGAAGTAAGTCTCTGCTTTGTGCCAAGGGCCTGCCATCCATACTGGTTGCATTTCGGAGGATTTACTTGACTAAGATCCCACCTGGGCTGGTTGGACTGAACATCCATTGGCGACTGGGTATATGCTCCTGGAGGACATCTCCCCATTTATTTTTTTTCTTGGAAGGAGTCCAGTGTGTGCTATGAGATTGCTCTTTGGCATGAAATGAAGTGTGGTATGCAAGGCCAACTTGGAGATTTGTTTCAAAGGAACATTACTGACCTGGAAAAAAATGCTTGTTTAGCCACACCCTCAGTTACTTCTGGGAATGGCGTCAGCACAAATATGCATTTTTATTAAATCTGATAATAAATGCCATTTGATAAGATTAGTTCCATGTCAGATCCACTGAAGCTATATCCCCTAGTAGCCCACCTTGTCACCTCCTCCTTTAATGGTTAATAGTATAATTTTCCTCCTAATTTTCTTCTCCAGCTTAGCTAATAACTTCACATGTGCTTACATGTGCAGATGAGATCTACTGCATATTTTGTCTAGAAAATTACTGTTTCGAAAAGAGATATCAGTTTAGTGCGGGATGATCTACTCAACATCTTACCCTGTTTCCCATTGTCATTCTTGTCTTTAGTGTCTTGAAATTTTTTTTTTCTGAAGTCCTCCATACTACCCAGATCTTACTGACAGGTTTGCAAGGGGACAAATGACTACAAATAACTACAAGGGGACGAATAACTTCTTTCTGCCATTTCATAAATACGCTTTGACAGATTACTACTTTTAATACACATTGCCTTCCTCCCTCTGTCAGCTGATTTATTGAAATTCTCAGCTACAATGTGTCTGACGTGCCAATTTTTTCAGCCTCCCGTACCAGAGATTATGTGCCCCCGTACTGTGAGAGCATTCAGGGTTTGACTTTAGCTTTCTCACAGGTGAGGATTTACACAGCTTTCATTTTCACACTTTCTTTCATCCATTTTCTACACTTTTCTATCTCCCATTTCCAGATTTTCTCCTACTAGTCATCTTACCATTCCTCTGTTTTCAACATAGTTAACCTAGTTGAAAAGCGAGGCAAAGTATTCATTTAGTGTATAGGCTTAATCTGGAATGAACCTGTCACTTTTAGTGGTTTGGGGGGGCTGTTTAAATTTAAAATAGGTTAAAGGGTGGCTGAATGTGACCCTTTATGCTTCGCAGTGTGTTCCCACGCTCACTGTCTGCTCTGTTACCTACATTGCCCCACTATGTTGCCTCGCATGTGGTTTTTATTTTATTTTACTTTATTTTATTTTGGTTTAATGACGCTGTCATTAATCTTTCTGGATCTGAAATTATCTCCAGAAGCTCCCTACAGCTGAGGTACAGGTTTGTGTGCTTAAAAAAGGGTCTGTCTTACCTGAGACTCAAATCACCAGTCTTCTTGCCTGGCTGACTTCAATAACTACTTTTCTTCTGGCACTACCAGAATTTGTTGAGCTGAGATCAGTGCTTCGCTTGGAGCCCCACTGTAGTTTATCCTTATTGTTTAAAGTTAATTGGATTAGCTCATGAGCACTTGAGTTTCAAGGAGCATCATGTCTATAGCACACACAGTACTTAACAAAAGCCAGCTGGTATTTGTTACAGCAGTTGTTTGGGGTAGACATCTGCTGGCTCACCTGTCCAGGGATATCTCTGCTCAGTTGTCAAAACCACCATTTGTTCAGTCCATTTTTTTCCTGGGAAATTGAGTTTTCTACAAGGCGAAGGTAAAGATTCAAAGTAAAGACAATATTTAACTGGGTTAGCAATGATCGATATACTTCTGCTTTTTAAATCAGTCATTGCAGGGAGAAGTATTCCTTTGCCTTCTAGCTGTTTATCTTGACTGTCTGGAGGTCTTAAATATTTGTGCAGTATAATTCTAAAAGCAGCGAGCCAAAACTGAATATCCAAGATGAGAGTATAACATTATTATGTGGACTTAATAGAATAGATTTAATGCGATATAGTATTTTCAGTATTAACCTCTATAGTTTCCTTAGTATAGTCCCAAACTTTCATTTGTCAGTCTGACTCTTGAACATTTTGAGCTTCCTTCACTGAGACATGGCTTGTTTTTCTCCATTAGTACAGTTTTGAAGTGATCACCCCACAGAAGCACTAAACATAACTTTTTGCAGGGTGCGTTTCTTCACATTTTTCGGAAATAATTATCGATCTAGGAATGTTCTATTCCACCTTGAAGGAATATTGCTCCAATCTGTTGTGATTACTGTCTGATTGTAGTCACTAGTTTTTCAAGGGTCTCAATGAATTCACATAAAATTATGTGAATGAAGAATATGGAGATCAGCCGCTATCATACAGAGGGTATAAAGCATCCTGCACCTGTAGAGAATTCATTATCGTTTTAACAGGCGGGAAGCACTCTGATATACAATGTGAGCATATTGTATTATCTCTAGCAAACAAGTGTTCTTTATTATCTCTTTATGGGGACTAGGAAAGGAATTAGACTTATAACTTAATTAAGTGGCAGTACCCTTTGATTCTTGTGTAAAGAAGTCAGGTGAATACAATAGATTAGGAGGGTTTAGGAATTAATGAAAGGGATATTAGATTCTCATTAAACTGTACTTTCTAAATCTGTATGCCTTATAACTAACACTGAAATGGAGGACTCTTGCTTATTGTCATGGAAAACAGTACTGGTCATTCTTCTTAGAAAGAAAATATACCTGTTTGTTGTCTACTGATGTTTTGAATTAAAGTTTTTATTCTTACAACATTGAAACCTATCTTACTTTTATCTAGACTGGCAGTTTTGCAAAGCTTTCATACCTTTCCTTAAAACTTTATTTTACTCTGCATTTTTTTTTTGCAGGTGGGTCAGGTTAGGGTATTTCTGGAAGTCATTAAGAGATCTGATGTTCACAGTTGCATCTATACCCATTACAGTGATACTTTGGTCTAACTGGTTTAAGATGATTAAATCTCTTCTGCCAACATAAGGGACAGATTCCCACTCCCTTCCTCCTTCCCACCCTTTCCTCCATGATTCTACTCCCTAAGCAGCTGTGGTCAAACAGATCTGGAACTGGGAAAAAATCTCAGCAAAACCAGCGCCAGCAGCATCAGATTGATTTCAGCTGATTATGAACCGCAGCCTCTCTTCATAATAACAGTGACCCAGGTGATTTGTGATTTTGGACAGCACTACAGTCTAATGGCTTCTGGAGAAGTATGACAGGCTCCCTCATTTCTAATACTCATTCTGGTAATGAATCCCTGTGAATCTATGGAATACCTGTCTATGATTCTGTGTGTAGATATTCTTGTTACCTTTCCAGCATCCAGTTTCTTGGTGGTTGTCTATGAATGAACACAACATTTGCAGAAATCAAAATCCATTCCTGGAAAGAGAAAAGAGAACAAAGTTTACTTGATATGTACTACTGGTAAGTCATTTATTCAGCTTCTCTTCTGTTGCTAAAGGTAGGCATGGGTGCTTTCTAATGACTGTGTGTTTTTTATAGTCAGTTACTTTCTCCTCTGAGATCTGTAGATCTTAATTAGTTGATGTTGTAAGTAGCTTTCCAAACCTAAGGCAGATGGAAAAAGTATACCCCTGAGCCCTTCTATGCTTTCCTGATTTCCAGAACAGATTGAAAGGTTTATTTTTAAAATTAAATAATTTTGTTTGATTCATGTACTAGATCGTATATGCATATGAATTTTACACACATATGTACATATGTATATACATACAATATTTTTTATTGGATCTAAAAGCTGATCTACTTTTGGAGCATGCTGCTTCAGAGCATTCTGCTTTTGTTGCTCAGCAGAAGTAAACAGCATGATGCAGTGGGTGGGGAGAGGAAGATTCCTTCATCCACTCCTGGCTCAGTGGAAGCAAGTGCAATATAAATCATTAAAGCAAAGACTTAGAAAAGTAAAAAAATTATTAATGAGATTAAAGAGCTGTAAAAAGGAGGCTAGCATCGCAAGGCAGAGTTTGGGAGAATGCAGGCTAATATATCTCCAAACTGAGTCTTGAAAGATTCAGGCTACCACACTATCAAATTGTTCAATTTTTGAAAAAATAAGGTGATGTCTCTGATTTTATCATTGCTGGACAACTCCAGAAAAAAAAAAAAAAAAGATAGAAAAGTTAAGCATGGATAGTCCATTAGAAACACACTTCTGCTGTTATCCCACACTGTTAACAAAAAACCTTAAGATGGAATGATGACCTTCCTATGTTGTGTAAAACATTTTTAAGATATATGTTTCCACATTCCCCATGGGAGAAGAAATCCTCACTCTTGACATCCTGGAACTGAAACATGTGCTGACTTGAAACCAGTAAGAGCTACTGGACTCTGTGACACACATTTGCATCCTCTTTGAGGCAGGTCTCTGAGAAGGTCAGAGGCTGAGACTCCCTGCAGAATTAATCCTTATTAACATAAACAGTAATTTTCTGTGCAATTGCACACGGTTTCTAGTTTCTCTTCTTCCCTTCCCTGAGATCAGAAATGTGCACAGAGGTAAAGAAACTTGGGGCATTTTCAGATATACTGCTACCAGTCTTTGCCAGAATGCTTAGGTTTTAGGAGCTTGAAAGGCATTTAAATGCACTCATATTGTAGTAGAGTAATGATTTGCAACATAAAAATTGGAACTGGTGTGAGAAGTAACCATGTAAGCCTCTGGCATACTCATTGCTTTCAAATGTGATCTGAAGAGGAAAGTATTGGGTAAGGACGAGGTATCAGCTTCACCTGACACAGGCCAGGTAGGTGTCTTGCAAAACTCCATGCCA
This sequence comes from Trogon surrucura, assembly GCA_020746105.1. Taxonomy (NCBI): domain Eukaryota; kingdom Metazoa; phylum Chordata; class Aves; order Trogoniformes; family Trogonidae; genus Trogon; species Trogon surrucura. The sequence continues at coordinate 62,380,337 of CM036618.1, forward strand.
TACAATACACTGGCCTGGATTTCAGCTATAAACTTGGTTTGGGAAAGAAACACTGCACTTTTCATTGCACTGAACAAATAATGAATCATAGCTAACTTTATTTACAAGGATATTAGTCACAATTGATTTTGATGCTATCAACGCTTAAAATTACTTTCACCAGAGGTGCCAGGATAAGCAATACATGAGTACTTGTGCCAAACACATATGCAGATCATGACCACAGTCCAGCTGATCCTAATTTTCTAATTAGCATCTACAGAAATGAAAAGCTACCTTTCATTCAGTTTCTTCATGTTATCTAAGAAAAGCTTTTGTATTTCGTAAAATATAGATTCAGCATAAACAAGCACATGCAATGGGAGAAAAAAGGATATGTGTTGTTTAAAATCTGAGCACAGCAAGATGTGAAGAGGATATTGGCTTTCTTGAAGGGGAAATTCAGTCTTCTGAAGTTGATAGATTCTCTGCAGCTACTTCAGATCATCCAAGCTGAGTGCAAAGAGGAGGATGATGGATCATTTCTAGGCATCCAGAAAGCTCAGCTCAGCTATAACTGCAAAAATGTTTACCTGAATGTCCTCTTAAGCAGCCCAGGGCCTGGTTTAGAGAAGTGCTTTGCTTTTATTGTCTACAGATGGCTTTATTCCTGAATGAATAACAGTGTCTGCTAGCATAAAAATGGAAGTTATCAGTCAATTTAAAACCATAGACAATTGGAGGACAAACATGGTCATGTTTTCATTGCCTTTCCGCATTTCTCCCCTTGTTAGTGTAGTCCTCTGTCTTTTTCAAGGGTGTAGAAGCAAATGATGTCATACAGGAATAAAAAATAACTTTCAAACCCAGCTTCTCTGTGGTGAAGCTCTGTCACAGAACCTGCAGAAATGGAATTAAAATGGTTCTGAAAGACTCTCACCTCTTGTCAGAATCACAGTCCTGAATGAACTCTAACGGATTTGTTGTAGTGGAAAGACATAAATATCACTAGCTGACAGAATTAGATGCATGTCATTTTACAGAGTGGATAAATTGTAGGGACTAGTTTGAAATAAGGATTTTGCTCATTTTTCTCTTTATAGATCAGAAGTTTTGAAGAAACATGTCCTGACCAGTTCTTTGCTGCATACAACTGCCTGAAATATATTTCTTTTTAGGTTTTTGGAGCTGACCAGAAGAGTTAGAGTGGCAGCGTCTCTTCATAAATGTGTAGGCTTCTCCATATCTGTTCATCAATAGGCATCTTCTCTATTTGAAAGAAAGTATCCCCAGAATATAAAGAAAAATCGTGTTCTATTTAACATTTCTGTGATAGTAGTAAAAAACTTGACTAAAGTTAGTGACAGCATCAGTGTGATAAGAAAGAGTCTAAAACAGATTGGAGACCACTTAGTTATTTCATATATGCTGCTAAACTGTAAGGGGTAACAACATTTCATTATCTTAGGAACATTAAGTACATTGGGAACTTTGCCAAGGTAAAAGAAGCTTCCATTCAGTAACAGTTTTTTAGAAAATAGGATTTATATCAGTATTTGGTACAGGTCTTCATGTACTCAGCCACATCTCCTTCAAATCCAGTAACTTGTACCACAAATGATTCAGCTATTTTAAGATTATGCTTAATGTCTAGTAAAATTGAAGAAAATATTAGTTTCTGGACTTCTAGCTAATAACATGGGAAAAGCTGAACAGTATCAGAAAAGGCAATCAACAACAGACTAGCAGGATCTAGACCCTGAAATTATCGTTAAGTTTCTACTTGAGCTTGTCTCTCTCTTTGAATTAGCATAGTTCAATTTACAGTAATTTTCTTCAGTGTTCTTTCGTTACCCTAGCCTGTGGGCTCAGAATGTAATACTTGCCTTTTTCAGCATGGAGGAACCATCTGCTTTTTCTCCTACACAAGTAATACTGACAAAGGACATATATAACTGCTGTAACATTATCTAAACGGAAAACAACATTTGCTTTCTCCAAGGAACATAAATAACATATTGAAAAGTATATGAACATCCACAGCATGTATGTGGTTGGAAATAGCAGAAATTTAACTAGTTATAGTAACAAAAATTCAATTTTCTATTGGTAGGAATTGAGGTTTGTATTGCTTTTTCTCTTAGCCTTGTCACCACTCTCTGTTTCCTGTCACAGTGAATGTTGGCTTTAACAGATGAGAAAGTGAGAAGGAATCATTTTGTCCAGTAAACTGTCAAAATCCTTCCTATTTCAGCCACTTTCCAGTTTCTACCATTAAATTAACTGACTTTTTCTCTTGACTTTGTCCATCCTTTTGAAACCGTTTTCAGTAGAAACGCCAGCATCCACAGTTGCTCACGGAAGGAAAAGATTTACTGGATTCTCAAGGGAACGCAGGGTCTTGGCATTAAACTCAGTCAGGGCAGTGTGCCTAACGTGCTCCTTTAAGCAGTGAAAAATGTATGTCCACTTCTCTGATTTCTCCATTAAACATTTCACCATCAAAATTTTCCTCATTTCATCCATGTATTGATGCCAAAAAAGGGTCGGAAGAGAAGATTCAGTATCCTTCTTAACCAACACTACTCCCTATTATATAGTACACTGCACATCCTGGCATTGCTTTATGCAGATGCCAGAGTTTCCATTCTACTTCTAGTATTTGCTGTCTTCTTCATACCTCTGCAAACTGTTTCCTTCCTGCAACCTTTCCGTTGCAATAATGGCTAAGTTGTTGTTTTTTCTGCATCGTTCTACCTCTGTTGCAGGATGTCGGTTTATCCTTCACAGCCTGCACCTTAGAACAGGGAGATCACAAGCCTCGGGGTACAGATTTCCTTAGCTCAAAGCTGCCACCAAAGACACTGTGTGCTGGAAAACACATTAGTCTCTGTTAAAGATCTCTTTGTAGAATCTGAAATATAAGTCTATTTTGCTCTTAGAGGAGTTACTGTGAACACTCGTAAAACCAAGAACCAATGTTATTGGGAATATTTCTAAAGCAGTCACAAAAAAAAAAATATTAACCGCACACAACAGTGCATTACTCACATTTGAGATTAAAAATACAGAAGTTCCTTCAGTTAATTTTCTCTTATTTTACTTTTGCTTGGTTTAAATGTCATGTGTGGGATGGAAGGTGGCCTGCTTAGTGGTTTAGTCCTTTGCAGATACCTGCCTGGCATCGACTGATTTCCTGAAAGAAAAAATAAACCCCAAAGTCAGGAACAGTCACGAGGACAGGTCGCAAGTGAACAGCCTTCTGTCCTCCACAGACAGTCCTGGCAGTGCAGGGCAGGTGCCACAGTCTAACCTCCATTTCATCATCAAGCCTTTTTTATAATTATAAAAAAGATCAAACTGAAAGAAAATTTACCAGATAGTTTGGAGTGTGACCACAGTTCTGAATATACCAGCATCAGGAGACAGATGGAGGCTCGTTCCTTCACTAGTGGATTTCCTGTTTGGTGGAATCATCCTTGCTCCCTCTGCATGCATCCTCCTTTGATGAAAATAAGACAATAGCAAAATATTGTATAAGAGTGAAAATGAGTGAAATTAGTGATAGAATCTTGAAATGGATTAACTGAAAAGTTTCTCTGAAAATGCTTATTTTAAAAGAGCAAAGAATGGAGGTGATTTTCTAGTTTTAGTCACACACAAAGCTATTCAGTAAAGGGATACTGTTCTTTCCCTTTTCAAAGAGACACAGAAGCTGCACTATTTTGGTCCCTCACGTCCTCTTCTTCACTTCAGCCAATACATTTGCTTAGTTCAATACACATTTTTCTATAAATGCCATAGGAGGTGGCAAATGGTGCTGGCCATGAAGTGCTGTGGCAGCCAGGTGAGGACCACAGAAGCTTGTCGTGTGGGGAGAGTGCCAAGGAAAATGGAGGTAAAATTGCCAGAAAGGATCAGAAGTAATGGGAAAAGTGAACAGATAGACTGACAGGAGAAAATGTCTGATTTTTTTTCACTTAAAGGTGAATGGCATCCCTTAAGAGAGAAAACAGGCAGCTGAGAAAAAAAAAAAAAGTATGATAGCCCTCCTTCTGGCCCTTGTATCCCTTCTGTGACAAACATCAGCAATGATTGCATCTATGCTTTGGACACCAAGAAATGGGCTTTAAGGAAAGATTGCCAAATAGGCTTTTTTTTTTTTTTTTTGCAAATAATTAGGATTTGATTTACCTCAAAGCCTTGCATAGAGGAATTCACCCACCACTCTGGGTGGTTTGTCTAATGCTTTCTGAACTTGAGAGGGCTGAAGCTCTGGTGCTGTTGTTTTAGTTCTGCATCCAAATTCGAGCAGCAGAGCTACAGTTCCCCCACCCAGGCAGCAAGCTGGGGGAGTCAGCAAAGATACAGCAGATTATTGCAGAAGCTTAGTCTGGGAAAAAAAAATCTGTGTCAGCAGACAATTTCAAGCCTAGAGATAGCAGAAGTGCCTGAGGTCTCAGCTGCTCTAGATTATGAACCGGGTGGGAGTCTGGTGACAATAAACTGGACAGGTTGCTGAGCAAGCAAGAAAGCTGTCAGAGGAGTGGCTCTCCACAGAAACAGTACAAGCTGGCCCAGAACAGAGCTAAAGGGGCTCTGTCAAAGACAGTGAGACAGTAAAGAGTTGTAAGTTGCTTATTTTTGGAAATGGGGGATCAAGAGCCACTGCAAAGTGTCCTGGAAAGCAACTGAAACTAAAAAACTGTCTGCTGTAACTGGTCTTGCTGTATTACCAGTTGTCATGGTTTGACCGTAGGTCTTGCAATATTTGGAGACTAATTTTCTTGCTTGTTTCTTGCTGGGGATATATGTTTTCACTGGAGGGGAAAACAAACCCTATACAACCCCCTTCATTCTTTACCTTCTGTCTTGCAAAAAACTCCTGGAATTGTGGCTGAAGTATATTCTGCAAACTCGGAAGTCAGAATATTACGGGAAAAGCTTAAATTAATCAATTTAAGAAGTGATTTGTAAAATATCTGAAAATTTTTAAAGGGAGGCTCATAATGGTTTTGGACTGAACCCAGTTTTTAATACCTGGGCCTGGGGAGAATTGGAACTAGCTGTAAGAGCTCAGCTCTGGGAGGTTAACTCCCTGTGGAAATGGGGAACTCCTTGCAGAGCTGTGTGCACCTGAAGAAAACGTACATGTTCAGCTGCTGTGGACAAGGTTATAGGTGTCCCAGCCAGCAGCAAGTCTGAATCTCTCTTGTGACTGCACATGGAGCTGACAAGTAGGATTCACGTCTGACTGGGTGAATGAGTTTATCAACCATTGTGAATTAACCACGCCACTGCAGGTGTATGTGGAGAGAGTCCTACTATATATTTTTTGCTTCTTTTTTTCCTTTAGTGTCCTTACAAGGGAACATGGAAGAGAGAGCAGAAAAGAAGAGAAATCTCATTTCAAAGTGTAGTTTCTATTCTTTTATGTAGAAACAAGAAAAAAAGTGATGTTTCTTGGCACTGTATTTATTTCAGGATTGGATTTCAGAATGATCTGTTTCTTTACTTTGAAGTGACTGATGACAGGAAGTGGCAGGAAAGGTGACTTGTGCTAAGAACCATTTAGTCCAGTGAGTGCCAGATCAAAGCACAGAGCTGGTGCACAGAGGAAGGTGAAAGGAGGTTGTAACGAGGTGGGGGTCAGTCTCTTCTCCCAAGTAACAAGTGATAGGCCTCAAGTTGTGCCAGAGGAGGTTTAGATTGGATATGAGGAAAAGTTTCTTCACTGAAAGGGTTGCTAAGCATTGGAACCAGCTGTCCAGGGAATTGGTTGAGTCACCATTCCTGGAAGTATTTAAAAGACGTGTAGATGTGGTGCGTAGGCGCATGGTTTAGTGGTGGACCTGACAGTTGGACTTGGTAATCCTAAAGGTCTTTTCCAACTTAAGCGATTCTAAGATACTATGATTCTGTGAAAGATGAGCATTTCCTAGATGTATAAGGTTTTCTCATTCTCTTTCTTTGACTTCTTGATCTCTTGTTTATTGAACCTCTTCTTTGAAACAAAGCAAGGTGAAAAGGGATCATTTGCCTTGTGAGCTAAGAAGAGGGAAGAGCGTTTGCCTCCCAGGTGTAGGTCTGTCTGCATGTCTTCAAAGATGAGTAGAAACTTTAAGTATCTACAGACCCTTGACTCACCCAATTTTCAAACAGGACAACAAGGTGACTACCTGGTAGACATGAGCCTGCAGGTGCCCTATGGGCTCATATGCCTTTACAATTTTGGCAGGTAAATTCTGCCTAGGACCAGATGTGACCCTTGGAGGCTGCCATAATGCACTCTTGATGCACGCAGCAGATATACACAAGCATACCAGCCTGCAAAGGGGACACATCCTGAGGAAACTAGGCAGCTCCGTTCTGCTTCTCTCCCAGCTCACAAGTCAAATATCTGCTTTAGGTGCTGCTGGAGTCTGGAGGCTGATGGGAATGGAGTAAGCATCCTTAAATAGATGCATTCACTGCCATTTCTATCTACATTGCCCTGAAACCTGGCCCTCCTTTGCACTTGACAGACAGAATGGCCCCTAAACAACTGCTGCTTGATGGCTAAATATACATTCTTACACACACAGAGTGCCATCCCGCTTTACAGGCTGCAGTAGAGCCTTCTGGCCCTGTGGAGAGGGAAAACAGCACCCCACAGAGAAAACACATAGACAGTAAAAATAGTTGAGAGACCCTGGGGCAGAGAGGATTACGTATGTGTTGACTCTTGGGGCAACCAGCATTGGAAAGGATGGTTCTTATGTAAGAAGCATAGCTTACAGGATTAGTGAATTTGTATTTTGCTTTCCCCTGTGAATACAGGATGCAAGAAAGCACCATTTACAGAAGGAGTCTACTGTCATCATTTGGGAAACGTAAAAACAAACACGTGGCAGAGAATGGGGACTGCTTTCCTGCATGGCAGAACCCTGTGGGGCTCATATATTCTTGCAGGACCCAGAGGCAAACACCCCCAGGACAGTGTTCCCTGCAAGCAGTTGCCTACCTGGAGCTGATTCTTCTGCAGGCTGGAGAAGAGAAAACATAAGAACGAAGGCGAAGCATAATTACTATTTTTAAAATGAACCTAAGATTGCAAGGTGGAGAGGAAGAGTGCTTTAACTGACTAAAAGGGATAGTTGTTTTCTATTAAGCACATGCATGGCTTTGACATCTTTGTCTCATGACTAAGGCATGTGAGGAATTCTGGTGACATCCTAAAAACTTCAAGGGAGAAACCAGGTTCAACCTGTTGGTCAAGGCAAAAATCTATTTAAAATGTATTTGAGATCTGGGTAGGGAACGATACAATTAGCTGACTGGTAGCATATAGATTAGCCATTCCCATGGTGAATTGCTTTTCTGTCTTTTGGGAATGGAGTTGCTGGGTTCCTTTCTCGAAGGTGCCCTCTCACTGATGTTCTTCAGCATTTGCCTGCGCTTCTCCATCAGTGGCCTTATAATTTAGGTGGATGTATGTGCTGATCTACTATATAATTGCTGACCCTATTTGCCATTTTTCCTATGACCAGACAGCTTCTATACCATCCTAACCACTGATCTCAAGCAACAAGAAAAAATGTCTTATTCATCTCCTTCTCTCTGTTTTCTGAAACAAGGGAGTGTTTTGTACCATTTCTGCAATCTCTGTGAGCATGAGATTTTAGTGGCACAGACACAAAGATTTATGCTGGTAAGACAAAGACTTGGGGCTATACTTTTGTTGTTCTCATCAGAGGCTAAAGATCTGTTCTTAGCCCATGGAAGGATGTTTGATGTGGAAGTGCTACAGGACAACTGCAATGGAATCTTTTCCATTTTATCAGCATCTTTTATCAGAAGCCTTTCTAAAGTACTGAGCCCCTGGGAATACAGCTGGAAATTACAGACATACCACTGGAAATGTGCCTACAGATCTGATGTCATATAAGCACAGGAAGCAAAATTGCCTGTATATGGGTAAAGGCAAATTTACACTGTTCACTGTGGATTTTTTTTTAAGGCAGCAATGGAAAATAGGCACGTAAATACCTTAAACAGAATAGCTCTTAGTAAAATTTTGCTATTTAAACTGCTCCAGAATTTGGGCATAAGCTCTGCAAGAGCAGGTGGGAAGATTTCCTCTGACTCTTTATCGCGATGCCTGTGTATAGTAAATATGGTGTTAATGACACTTCTGCTCTTGTGCAAGAATTTGTTTGGTCTATGTCTGTGCACCTTCACTATGTTTGCAGATGACACAAAGCTGGGCAAGAATGTTGGTCTGCTGGAGGGTCGAAAGGCTCTACAGAGGGAAAGGCAGGTTGGACCCATGGGCCGAGGCCAATCGTACAAGGTTCAACAAGACCAAGCGCCGGGTCCTGCACTTGGGTCACAACAGCCCCAGGCAATGTTACAGGTTTGGGGAAGAGTGGCTGGAAAACTGCCCAACAGAAAAGGACCTGGGAGTGCTCGTGGACAGCTGGCTGAACATGAGCCAGCAGTGTGCCCATGTGGCCAAGAAGGCCAGTGGAGTCTTGACCTGTATAAGGAATCCTGTGGCCAGCAGGACCAGGGCAGGCACTGCCCCCCTGTACTTAGCACTGGTTAGGCCACACCTCAAATACTGTGTTTGGTTTTGTGCCCCTCCCAGGAAAGACACTGCTGTGCCCAAAGAAGGTCAGTGAAGCTTGTGAAGGGTCTAGAGCACAAGTCTTAGGAGGAGCAGCTGAGGGAACTGAAGTTGTTGAGCCTGGAGAAAAGGAGGCTGAGGGGAGACCTTATTGCTATCTACAATTACCTGAACAAAGGTTGTAGAGAGATTGGGATTGGTCTCTTCTCCCAAGTAACAAGTGATAGGACAGGAGGAAATGGCCTCAGGTTATGCCAGAGAAGATTTCAACTGGATATGAGGAAAGGTTTCTTCGGGGAAATTGGTCAAGTGCCCGTCCCTGGAGGAATTTAAAAGGCCTGTAGATGCGGTGCATAGTGGCACAGTTTATTGGTGGACCTGGCATTGTTAAGTTAACTGTTGGACTCGATGCTCCTATGGGTCTTTTCCAACTTAAATAATTCTATGATTCTATACAACAGTGTAAAGAACACTGCAACTTGCTGGCTTGCAACAGAGATTCCCTATTGCTTCTGATATTAGTTTGTTGTTGATAACATACTTATTAAAAAATGAAAAGCACCATGCTGTGGCAGAAATGTAAAGAAAGCTGGAAGAATCATACACTGCTGGATGAATTTTACCACTCAAGCTACATGTGGGTAACAGCTGGCGGTGGGTAGTACATAGCAATTGACTTTTACATAGATGAATACTGTACCAGAATGTTGATTGCTGAGAGCTCTACTCCCATTAAGCAGTAGGAACTGTTTCTTGCTGTTTTGGGCAAAAAGGTTTTGTATAATTAGAGTTGTAATTAGAAATGCCAGACCTAATGTTCTGTTGCCTGCTTTGGTTTGAAGACTATGGAAAAATATTCACTTCTGACAAGAAGTTTGCACCCACTAATTACTTGTGAAAAGATTTGGATGGAAAACAGAGCCTCGATCTTTCAGTAAAAGGAAAAGCAATTAAAAGGAAAAGCGAACCATTACGTTATTCATTTCTCTGGATGATCTGTGCCATTACTGCATTGTTATCACTGTGACAGCATTCCCTTATTAGTAGCATTCAGACTGACTTTTATTTATTCTAATGTCCCTGAACATAGCTGTGCAGTAGAGTGCTGAAATGTGGAGATAAATTATATTATAATGAAAATAAGACTTGGATCCCAACTGACCAGTAATTCTGTCTGTCTTTTGACAAATGATCCACAGGGGTTAGAGAAGACAGATTTGAGGGTTATTTTTCCTGACAAACATTCACAAGTTTGTAATTTCATCTTGAATCAATAGATCCTACTGACAGCTATAGAAGTTAGTTAACAGACACTGTCATACAAAACTTTTGCAACTTATTAGTTATGCAAAGGAGTTTGAAAGTTTTTCCTTTCCCTTCTGTGTAAACATACACACACGTATCAGCTGTACTTGAAATATACTTGAAAGTGAGATTAGTTTGCCCAATGCTTTCTTTACATTTAATAAACAAATGAAAAAAAAATACAATAGGTGATCCAGCATATCTAAAACTCCAGTAACCTGGAGGAGCCTATTTCTCTCTGCTGGTAGGAAAAGGAACCTTGGGGAATTATTCTCCGTAACTAAGCAGTACAGGTATTTAAAACTTATTACAACTCAGAGCATAGTGATAGTCTAACCATTGAGAATAGCACTGGGGTAAGAGTGCTGTCCATCTCACAGTAATATCACGTTGGCTTTATCCATCTGTAAGGGTACCGAGACACTGTACATAAGTCATAGCACTGCATTTTTTACTAGGATTTAGAGTGACCTACACTGCCACAGTGACAGTGGGAGCAGATTTCTTTGGCTGTGACCTGGCTTCTTCCACTGCTACATCTGGTTATACCTTTGTTGAAAAAAAAATGTCCAAAATTAAACTAACTATTTAGGACCGATTATTAGCATACAACCTGAAGCTAAAAGCCCATATACATAAGGCCAGTGTCAGCCTTAAACCAATACGGTAAATTCAGTAATGAAATGAGTTGTGATAATCTTAATTTATTTGGCCAATTCTTTGAGTTCTGTCCCCATACAGCAGCATAACTGCTGCTCTAAAAATTAGTCTTGGAAGGTAAGCCTTCCACAAGAATTTCCATGAGAAATTTTGCCCAGTCTTCTTCTTCCAAAAGGCAAAGGTGAAAGAGGTCAGATACAACCTCATGTTTTACCTAAAATCAAACACGTCTTTGCACTTGCTAATGTTAAAACATGACCTGTTCACCTGCAGAAGTACTTCACAGGCTGCAATCTTCTGCAGCTTTGTATCATTACAGAGCATGCAGGCATTGAGGTAGCTGCATGAAGAGCTGGGGCCCCGTTAGGCATGTCCTAGGGTGAGCACCTCACAGCAGGTGAAACAGGCAGAGGAATTCACTTGACTGTCTTCGATTTAATTTTTCTGCTTCATCAAATCGGCGTTCATTGTAATGCAGTGCTAGTCACTGCTGAGAACATTGAATAGTATATTCCTGTGGAGGAAAGAAATCAGAATGAAAGACATACCTGAGCTGTCTTACTGCATGTGCAAAACATTTAATGTTTTTGTTTTTATTCTAGCGTGGTTGCTTATGGTGGTACTAATTTTCCATTTGGTACTTCTTCAGCACAGCTCTACTTACGGAGCTGAAATGACATATCTATCTATCTTTTCAGTTCCTGGGAGATAAAAATGCAATAGGAAAAGCAAATCTTATGTTAATTTTCTGTCATGAACAACTATGCTAAAGCACAACTCCTCCTCCTCCCACCAAAAGCCCTACACGTGTACAAACACTTACTACAGGCTTCCTGATAGGAATTAAACAACATTCTACTTTCTTTTCCCAAATTTTTGGCTTTTCTCTTCAAAGTATGCTTCCTACAATGAAGTGTATTAGCTATTTCATAAAATCTGTTTGTATTATAAAATATTAATTCAGAAAATAAATATCCAGATAAATAATCAAACTTAGGCAGATATTCATCTGATTAGCCACTACTAACCTCAAAGTAGGCTAGTCCCAATTAAATTCTGTTTGTACCTTTGTGTTTAGCCCCAAAGGGGGTTTTGCAACCTGATTTTTCTCTGTGTCGCTGGTTGTTACGCAATACCTGAGACATTTGAATGCTCATCCAAGTTGGTGTACTTAACAGAGCTCATGAGAATTTGCAGATTCCTGTGTCAGTTGAACAATTAACTGCTGAGATGCCTTTGGAAACTGCAGCCCTACATTTGATAAAATTTCCTTTGTTGACTGCCTATGTGACAGAAACATTTTAAACAGAAGAGAAATCAAAAGCAGATACCAAATAATCTTATTTATACACAAGAGTTTTTCTGTATGAGGAGATGCTGCTATTTAGGAAGAATGATAACTCCCAAACATTTATGGATTTAAGCAACCTAACCCTAGTTTTTACAAATATTTGCCTAGTATCACTGCATTAACCACCAGATTTCAAATATCTGTACTAAACTTCATAGTTATCACAAAGTCTATGCTACTGGAAGCTGTGGTGTCTGCTACATGAGCTGTGGGAAGGCAAGTTGACTACCTCTGTAGATGGCAGGGGAAAGAAATTGTGGCTGGACGCAGAGGCTTGAAAGCTGCCTTTTCTGAGAAGCAAGGCACACTACCAGATCCCTGTGGGGAAGTGTGGCCATATCTATAATGTGGGTAGACAGTGCTGAAGACCCTTTCATCTGATACATTTCACAAGCAATAAATTCATTATGAAAGGATTAAGCAGTTTAGCTATCATTCTCTTCACAGCAGCTTCCTTTCCCGAACATGTCCCGGGAAACGGGTGCTTTTCGACTGGGTGCTTCGCATGAGTGGTGCACAGAGAGTGGTCATACCCTGTGGACAACATGAAATTTAAAAACCAGTTGTGACACCAGAGCTCTTTTTTTTCCATAACTATCTCTAGCCTAGACAGTGCTAGTGTTCCTCTATGGAACAAGAGCTAATTTCAGTCTCATCGTTATTCATGTAATAAGCTCTTTCATTTTTGATGAGGAAGGATATCCTCTTAAATGAGTTTTGAATCTCTGTGAGTATTTTACTGAACCCATGCATAACATATGGTAGGCTGAAAAGAGAATAACCCAAATTCCTAATTTGTATTGTGTGGTATCCTCTCAGAGAAACTTGAAAATCAGTTTGTTTTTCTTTTTAAATTTTGCTTTGATTTATGGCATGCTCAGTGTGACAAAGGATCTTAATTAATTCTAGCTTGATCTTATCTCCAAGTCTGACTCACGTATTGTATCTAAATTCAGAGCAGCTACAACTGGGCTCAAATACTGATGTTGAGAATACACTCGTCATTTCTTTGGTGCATACCTTTGTCATTTCTTTGGTACATGCAATTAAGCACTGGGCAGTTGGTAGCACAAAGTTCAGTGAATTGTGACCATGAGGATGACTTGCCTTTCCAAATTAAGAATGTCAAAGGTTCTAATTTGTTTTATCTAGAGTGAGATGCAGCATGCCAGAATGTTAGGTTAACAATTGGACTAGGCCAGGAACCTTGCATTAGGTGTCTGCCTGTGTGGCCGTTGTTTTTTTCATCTTCGGAAACCTCCTTCTCCGAGGAACAGGGCAAATTGAGTCAAATTCATTCTAATAAAAGTGTATTTTAATGGAGGAGGAAAAAAGGAAGAATACAATTGGGAATGTTTGACAGTATAAAATAATCTTCCTAATGAATATTTCTTGGGAGTGAAGAACAACCTCTGCAATGTTTGGCAGAGATAATTGGAGAAGTATAAATTATGTACTTAGACACTCAATAACATTGTCTACTCCTGGTAGTAGATCTATGGTTTTGATGACAATTTACTTCAGTCTCTGTGAAATGCAAAGAAACAATATTTACAGAACTCTGATAGTATTTATTGGCTTTTCAAATAATGTAAAGGTTTCCATGGCCACTATTTTGTCACATAATTCACCAATTGTTTTCCTTGTGTCTCTGAAATTGTAAATGATCAGGTTTTTTTCTGTGATGCTACAAAGTTAATACTAACAATTGCAGTGATTTTTACTGAATGTCATTTTTTCTGTTTTAACATTGAAATATTCAGAAAGCTGTGTCAGAATAGAGAGAGTTCTTGTGCTAGATTTTCAGTATCAAGTGCTTTGATAAGTGTATCCTTTGTTAAGAGTCTCAGAAATTTATTTTGGATGAAAATTTCTCCTTTTAAATGTCTATTTTATTTTTCTACAGAATAATGATAAAAGTATTCTCAAGTTTTGACAAGAATATTTTTAGAAATTGATTTTTTTGGGTCTCATTTTTGAAAGAAATTATTTGTCTGCATTCTTATTGAATATATCCTTTTCAACTATGTTGTGATAATGTTTCTGTATTGTTGTATTCAAAGTGTATGGTGGAATAGTCATATTTTGAAAAGTTTCTAGCATGATACACATCATCTGCACTTTCTAACACCATATTTCTGGGATTCCTCTTGGTGTTGTGGTGGTTTTTTTCAAGTGATACATTTTTTTTCTTAGGTAAATGAACCTGCTAGTAAAAGTTTTCAAATGTTCAAACTTCAAAATATTCTTTTAGTTGGCTCTAAACGCTTGTCTGACTCTTCCTCTGCATTCTCGAATCTTGTGTTCAGATAACATTTTGGAAGACAGCACTGTTTAAAATGGAGATGCATATTCTTCAGCACAAATGAACTTGTTTGCCAATGAACTCGTTTGGCTAAAACGAAACATCACCAACAATTCAGATGAAATTTTCCACTTTGCCTAGAAGTGCTCTCCTCTAGAGCAGCCCAGACTTTGCCTCCTACCTTGTCCTCACCAGCTCCTGGTATGTTGTTCTCTTATTTCTTTAGCTATCTTGTTAGAGTTCTGGACTCCTCTAGTATTATCACTTAGGGCCCATTCCTGCAAAAAATCTTCACAGTGAGCCCCTTGAACTTCTATTCTCAGCTCAAATGAAAGACTGGATAAAGGTTTAGGTATGGATGTTGAAATTTTAAAGGGAAAAAAAAAGAGAGAGAAAAAAATAAAAGAATAGGGACAAAGTGGTTGCAAGTTCTTCAGGATAAGCACATCTTTGTTAGAAAAAAAGTATTATGTAAACATCAGGTACTGTGATACTTCCATACTTCGGCATTGCAATAAAGGGGCAATAAACTCTATGAGAGTTTATTTTGCTTCATAGTGAAGTGAGATCAGATTTTCTGCATGATTCAAGTGGAACTGACTTTATAAGGGCTGTCTGCTTCCCTCCTGTCAAAATAAAAAGGGAAGCAAAGCATGGCATCTATACGGAGGAAAGATACTCACTGAAGCAGGCAAATGAAATGCTCTCTAGCTAGCTGTCTGCTTTCAATTCCCCTCCTCCAATTACATTTTCAATAATTCCTCCAGGGTTTTGTGAGGTATCTTTTTTAGCACAGAGTCGGGGATCTTTTTTTTTTTCCAGGATGATAAACTATTTTGGGGGCTTACTGAAATTTTAGGATATTTCTCCACTCCTTCCCCCTTGCCTTCCCACTCCTCGGTCAGTCAGATCAAGTCTTTTGCTATTCTGCATGCGAGTTTGAGGAGATCTAATGAATCTCAGGCACTTTCTCCATGGTCGAAGTGTGATGAACTCCCCTGGAGCCAGCAGGACCATCCAGAGCACTGCTGGGAATTGCACCACCTGGGGTATCGAGGGTAGTCGGGACTTGTGTGGGATGCAGGACACCCCGTGCTTGCCCCAGGTGGGTGGTGAGGGCAGAGCCAGGTCTCACTTGGCTCTGGGAGAGGACAAGGGTGCTAGAGGTGGTCCTAGCACTTGTTTGTTCCTTCAGACACTCTTTGGTGAACCAGAGAGATTCTCTGGAGCAGCTGGAGAAGAGAAATTAACTAAGCAAGAGGGAATGATCTAGCTGAGTCAAGCCTCCGTTCAGGACAAGTCATCTTTTTTTCAATAAATATTTCTAAAAGTCACAGAAAGAAGAGAATGGCATGGAGCTTACACATTTTTGAAAGATGAGCTTAGCAAGTGAAAAATTATGCTTTCTTTGCTTGACAAAATCCAAAAGGGTTTAAACAGCTTGGTTACAAAAGGGCAGGTTTAGCATAGACAACCTTTCCCATCTGAACACAGAGTAGGATTTATTAATTAGTAATTATTTCTGTAAAGGACAGATTCATACTGACAGCAGTAATGAAAAATTCATGACGGAGATTTAACATTTCTAATCTGCTGGATTACTCTAAGGCGGCTGCCAAACTTGGGCGACCAGCCAGTACTAAGAACACAAACAAATATAGTTCCCATAGTAACTGGGATCACCTTGGAGATGATTAATACCAGTCTGACTTACAGCGGGTGTTCCAGAGATATCACTCTCTGCTGATTTAATTATGACCCGGTGTAGTATAGCTGAGCATCTCTGAAGAAAAATAACTCTGTATTTCTGAAGTTCTTCCTCCTTCTACCCCTTGATGGTGGTCCAAGAAGGATATTCTTTTAATCTGGTGTTGGGGAATTTTTTTGCTATTAAGAGAAAACAGAAGACCATATAGCACACCTACCAGAGTCATGCCTGTCACGCTGGAATGCAAATAGGAATACTGAACACTGTTTAGGAATATTTAGAAACTTTTTATTTTGGGTTGTTTTTTTTTTTTTTTAGTCTTATTAAAGCATAAATTGCTCATATCTGTGATACCCTGAGGAAAACACACCATTGGCAGTTTCGTACTTAATCAGAGTACCTCAGCTAGTGCTAAATAATTTTTACAACCCATTACAAAAATGGAGCTTTATGAACAGAAACCCATTCAAAGGTTTTGCAGATTTAGCCAAAGTAAAATGTTAATTTTACAAGAGTCTGTGGAAAAAAAATTAAACAAAAATTCTATCTTGTTAGCACTACCATCAGAGAATATATGAATAAAACTCTCTATGCTTCAGTCACCAGTCTAACACTTGTGATGTCATTCAGTCTCTCATTTTCTCCATGAATAAAATGTGAGTATCAAATCTTGTACATTAACATATTTTTCCAAAACAAATTGCCTGAAAGTGCTAGATCTGCATGAAGAACTACTGTTATAATTGAACAAGCATAAAATTAATTTTTCTTTCAATTTGTTCTTGAAGATCACTTTTCATGCACTTTTTTGCTACATGAAAACTTTAAAATGTAACAGTGATTTGTAAGAAATATGACATATTTACCAAAATGAGCTCTTATATTTACTTAAATGATTGTTATTGACACCAGTAGTCAATTTGGTTTGAGATACTATAAACTTTTCTTCAGTTTTGAGCAAAAATAAATAGCTTCAATGGTTTTAAGGAGCTATTCACAATGTATTGTATTCTTTTTTAATGCTGAAAATGTTTCTGTGCTTACCTGCTTTTAAAAAATTGAAAAGAATGAAAATATTTCTTCCCATTCGTGAGTACAATTAGAGGGTGTTTTCCCATCCAGAATCAGAAGTATTGTAGTCTTGGTTTTCCTCCATCTCTGGATGTGGCATTAAATAAGTCAAGTGAAAAAAAAGGATGGAGAAGTATTAAAATATCAGAATAGCTATGATGATTTTCAGCTTGTATTCTTTATGAGTGAAGCTTCTGGATTGCCCAGGTTCTGGGAAGCTGTTCCAGAAAGTAGTAGCACCAGAACTGCAAACACTTAATGTCCCAATGAGAGGAGCAAAGACACGAGAAGACTTGGCTAACTATACCAATAATTCTTGGAAATTGCTTCACAGGAAAAAAAAAGAAAACGTAGATAAAGCAGGAACAAAACTAGACGATCTTTAAGGTCCCTTCCAACCCTGAAAATACTATGATTCTATGATTCTATGAATATCAGATTTAAAAGATGCATTTAAAAGGTATATAGTTGCAGCATACAAATGAAAAATGGAAGGATATGAAAGATTATGCAAAGAGAAAGGCTAAGAAAAGTTGAAAAGATTTTAAAGTATTGTAAGTCTTAAGAGGGAGACAAAATATTTGCCAGCGATTCAAAAATAGATGAATCAAATTAAGGGATGAAGAAGTCTGAAGTGGTTAATATCTTTTTTTGCAGGATTAAACAAAAACAGTCAACTTCTATAAATAATATGAGAGTAAAAAAGAGTACAAAATCAGGCTAGATTTTGGCCAAGAAGTTTAGATGCTTGGATTAGTTTATTAAGATATTTTCAAATTGCTTAGAATTTCTCAGATGATTTATACTAGCCTGAGAAAAGGGAAAGGCTGTTTCAGGACAGAGAATGGTGATCTAAAAAGCTGTAGATGGTGGGTAGGCTTGTGAAAGGATGGAAAAGTCTAGATGTAATAATCCTTACAAAAGAGGAAAAAGGAGAGCCAGAGTTTCGGCTCTGGTCAAGTAAACCTTTGTTTCTTCAAATTTCTGGATTAAATAAGCAAATTGTGAGTGAGAAATAACAGATAATGAGGAAAAAAAGCGCTTTTTTTCAAGAACAAATCACATCAGACTGCTGTAACCTCCTTCTAGGATAAGATAACATGCATTTTGAGTGGGAGAAAAGTAGTAGATGTCTTGTGTGTTTTGAAACAGTTTCGTTACATGCTCATACAATTCATCCAAGGAAAATTATTCTCACAGAAACTAATAGACAGCTATATGAAAAAGTATGTGCAAGTCTGTACTGCATATCCATGGTTCAAAAGACATGAAGACCAATTAAAATGAACCCAGCAGTGAATATGCTCGTCAGGAAAGACTGAAGGCATGGATGGAACAAAACAGTACATTCAAAATCGAAGCAAATGTAATTTGTATTACAATTAAGTGGAAAAGAATGGTTAGCGATTTGAATAGAAAATAGATATCCAAAACCAGTGCTCCTCTAGCCTTTTGGAAGTGTGAGTTCCTTATGGATCATTTGTTCCCATGTCACACCTTGCATTTAAAACATTCATTCCTCCCTAGAAAGGACTTCTGTGTGCCCATGTTTAATGTCACTTATCAACTCTCTGCTTCCCATGAAGGGTCACAGCCAGTGCTCACAACCCATTCTTGTTTCCACGTAAAAAAAGAGCTTCTGCTCACTGCTTTGTGTTTTTCTTGACACCTTTTCATGAATCTGCCCTTTCCTCCCTGCCTCTGTATCCAAGGGCCACTGCTTGAAGGCTTTCAGCAGGTGGCAATTTTAAGAAAAGGGTACTCAATTTTTATCATGAATGGTGTTGGTACGCCTGTTTGTACTACAGAGAAGGGACACATATGCTACTGTCTCTGAAAATCCCTTCCACCTCTATTTTTCTGTAGCTTCATGTGAACAAGATAAATTGAAGGATATAATTCCTCACTAAATTGGAAAGTTCACTGATGAATAAGTAAACACTTATCTTAGGGAAGGCTATAGATCCCTGATTTGTGTCTTTCTTCTGCCCATCAATTTTTAAATTTAATTCGACCCGAAATACTGGATTTTCTGGAGGAGAGCAAGATTGGCTTCTTGCTGTACTAAAAATCTTCTAAACTCTTAAATTTAGTTTTTATCACAGGTACACCTGCTCCAGCCAAAATTTCCAACTAATAAAATGTTTTATGTCTGTCCTGGTTTGAGGGTACCGAGATAGAAGTTCTCTGGGGCTACTGGAACAAGAGTAACCACAGTGGGGGAGGAGAGGCAGCTGTGCCTGTGGGGAGGACGAGATGGGTCGGGTGACCCAAATGGGCTGGTGACGGTGTTCCTTCCCATGGTGCTCAGTGTATAAGTGCCTGATGTGGTGGGATGGTTGCTGTTGGCTGTTTGTCATCTCTCTTTCTGCTGCTGGTGTTCCTCCCTCCTCTTTTCACACTGCAGAGGAGCACTCTTCATCAGGACAGGTTGTCTTCCCCTGGATCCCACACCAGGTGAGAGTGGCACAGCTCTGTTTCTGGGTTTGTTTTTTTTTTTACTATCTTTGGGACTCTGTGCTTGGGTGTTCCTATCTGCTGCTGTGTCCACTCTGGGACTTCTCCTCGGGACCTAGTTGTCGTCCAGAAGGTATGGGTTCCGCATCAACATGTTTTCTTGTATACTTAAATATACTTTTGTATACTTTTATAATATCTGTATGTAGTTTAACATGTTCACTGTTACTGTTAGTATTATTTTTCTTTTCCATTAAGCTGGCTCAAGTTTTTTCAACCTCAAAGCCTCTCTCCTTGGTTCCCCTGTTATCCTCTCCTGGGAGGGTGATGAGGAAATCGTAGAGAGAGTCTGTCAATGCTTAGTGACCAGCCCAGCCTTAAACGTCAACCATGGTAAGAATGAAAATCAGGGTTTTTTTGAGAGAATAGAGTATCTATCCTGAATATTTTGGTGACTGTCTACATATTATTATGTTTTAACAGAATGCTTTTACAGAAGTGTTTTCCCCTAATACAACAATTGATTTAACTTTGCAGCTGGGCATGGGAGAAATGGGTAGTAGGTTACTTCTCTTTGCCTTATTTGTGCACTGGTCTTACCTCATTTGTTTCAGTGGAGTTGCTCTCGTGCAAGCTAGTATGATAAGCCAGCACTGTGCTCCATATCTGGAGCTATATTTAAATTTAGTTTTGCTAATTCAAGATTTCTAAGCATGCCTTAAGGCTTGCAATTCATTGTTCAAGTGCTTCACATTTTCTTAGCTATGTAACAAATGGACAAGATGCCACAAGGATTCATGCGTGCACTGCAGTAGACATGGAGGATGAGAAATTTTGCATAAGAGCCTACTCTTACTTCTTCCTTCAGCTTCCACTGGGACAGGTCACAAATATCTGAGATTTATGAAGACCTAAGTGTCTTTTCCTCCCCCAAAACTCAGGAGAAGTCTCTTCTTGCAAAATCAAGCTTTTACCATTTCATTGTCCATCACAGAAAATTCTTTAGAATTTATCATTCTCTTTTGTGTGATGGAAAGAACGCTCCTTTTTCCTTCCACCTCCATGGTTTTAAAAATCATGTCTCTCAGCTTCATAACAGTCTTGCTAAATGTTATACTTGAGGAGGTGCAGAGAACACAAAGACAGTACTCGGTGCAGTTGCAAATACTTCTGATCTGGAAGTCAGAAATTTAATTCCCAAACTATTTCTGGCAAGAAAGCAAGATACCTTTTGACACGTGTGTGAAGTTTGTCCTACATTCCCTTCAGTTCTTGTCTGAATCTAACTGCAGGTTGGATCCCTGTTACTGCTTACATTTTTGTGCGTGTTTAGCTTTGCTGATGAGAATAGCTTCATTGGCTTCTGTGGGACCCACTCATGGAAGAAAATTAAGTACATACATAAACATGTCTAAGCCTGCTACAAATTATGCTCTTCTCAATAGCTCCTGGACAGCAAACATTGGCTTGGCTAAGAGTGTAATGGTGACATGATACACTTTGTCAAAGCAATAAATAGCAATATTTTGGTCATGCTTTGCATACAAAGAGTTGAAAGACAATTTTATGCTTGAATCAATAGACGGGGGGAAAAACCACAACCAAATCAAAATGAGTTTTCCAAACCTTATATTAGCAAAATTCCCACCATGCCCCTCTGCCATTGGTCTCACACGGAGATCAATTTTTGCAAAATCAGTGCATATATATACATAGTGTCAAGTCTTAAAAGACTAGTGTTACTAAATATGCACATGAATATAGTAAGAGAGAAAGATTTTCTCCAGTTTCTCCCTGCCCCAACTGACACACATCTGCTTGCTTGTCTTCTGTAGTATTTTTGTGAATAATTATGCTACGTATCAGAAATGTCAGAGAAGAATTCAGTAATCTGCTCATATGTTCCTGACAGCTCCCTTGCTGAGTAATGGGATGATACTTTATTACTATAGTTCAAATTATATAACAAATGGATACATAACATATTAAAAATAAATCAAGGCCTTGTGCCGTGTTCTGTGCTTCCTAGTGCTGTCTTAGAACTCGCATCAATGACAAATATAACAGGAAACAAATTTGTTGGATTTTATGTATCATTTTGAAAAATAGAAGGAAAGCTGCTTAAACAAATACAACCATACATTAATACGAAAATGTATTCTAAAGGCTAATAAACATCTTCCATGTAAGCATGATTTATTAACGGAAGGTTAAATGAATCTTCTCTGTTCCAAGAATACCATAGAAGGTGATGCTTTGAATGCTCTAAAGAGCAGTCCCCAGCTGCTTTTAAGGGGCTTTAAATAGATGCTGTGGTCCACTCGTGAGAGGCCTCACTGACTTTATTGATGATAAGCTGTACTGAGGCAGATGCCAGTGCTCAAACCGTGGTTTGTATAGGATGACCTTTTATTGAAAGATCAGCTGGATGCAGGAAGAAATTGTTCTCATTTTCTTCATGAAAGTTTTCTCACAGTATTATCCATTCTTTATTGTCCTGAGACTGTCTACTGTGAAGATTGCGCATTCACTGATAGGGTTGATAAGGACTAGAAGTAATTAGTTGAGCATGTCCAAATGTGTGGATTCTACCAATTTAAATTTGAATAATATTTTATTTTCCCAGGGTATCTTTTATCCATGGGTTGCAAGCACTAACTTAGAGCGTAACCTTCATGAAACCTCAGTCCAGTAAAAAAATATCACGCCTATAATGCCTAACCAGTTATGGAATAATAAGCGTATGTGTGAAGGGTTACAGATCTGTTTTGTGGAAGCGATGCTGGGTCTATTTGGTGGGATTCCACTGTGAATCTGTGCCATGGCAGAAAGCAGAACCCACTACTCTCTGCTTTTTTGGTTTGCTCACATTTGTCTTCCTTTCTTGGACAGCAAGTTAAAATACACTGGACATCTTAGTGATCCATTTCTATGTATGTACAGTCTAGCTTTCGGGACAGGGTTTTGATTACCTATTCCTTTTTTTGGAGACATGGTAGTAACCAAATTCTGGGTTTGTTGCTTAAGCTGGCAACACATACCCAGCCCTAGATGTGCCATAATCATCATATGGGCTGCCAAAATAATACATGAGTAAAAGTACATTTTGGAGGAAAAAGATGGATGATTGCCAGTTTTTGAGATTACGGATCTGGCATTATCTTAAGCTGTCTGAGATTCTTTTCCCTCTGTATGTGCACAGTTCACTTACACAAATCTAAGTGATTATTGATTTTAGCAGGAAAGTATGTGTTTCACAGTGCGTTGTTAGTTTTATCACACATAAAATGTCATGGAAACATTGGTGCTGATATTAAGAAGCCCCATTACAGGAGGGCTAGTAAGATTCTTGAGATGTTAAGGCTATTTGCATTATTCATACACTACAAATGGAAGCACTGAGGCCCTCAGCTGATTGTGGAAGCCTTGGAAGCTCAAACAAACAGTGTGGTTAAGTTTTTTATGCAGCTGTCACAAGGTTAGGAGTGTCAGATGAAATCAATACATTTTTGCAAAATGTGATACTGATGGTATAAGAAAGGGATACTACCGCAGATTTCTTAACAAAGACTACTTCAGTAGTCAGATTCTTGTTCCCTGTACCTCGTTCCCCAGACCCGTGGCAGTTCCACATGCATTTGTCTCTCTCTCCACCCATCTCCTTATCTTCGTTGACCTTAATAGTCCTTAGAGAGGAAAACGTCCTGGATTTCTGTGCTGGAAGAAATGATTGATGACCATGAAAACTGACAGGTCTCAGTGCTCTACAGGAGACACTTAGAAACTGAAAGAATTGTATCCCCTGGTAAAAATTGGGTTGAGTTTTTATTTAAAATATTTTCTGGACAAAAGCTCCTTGAAATACCTTTATCTGATGAATAGCATAAACCATGTTGTTAATATTGGTCTAGGTTCACATTCTCCATAAAGTCTGGCCTCAGAACTGCAATGGGTAGAGTGTCAGTTCTCCCCAGCTCACCCTATTGTAACTTTTGTCTGTAGGAGTAATGGAGGGCACTGTCTTTTTTCTAAAGAAAGGATGCTGGAATTTGTCTCACTGTTTCATGTGAGAAATAATGTGCATCCCGTGAGAAATGTGTGGTTTGTTATGATAATGATCCTGGGAGTAGTAAGATAATATGCTGTCCAATGTTCTATTTCCAAATTACATGACAGGCTTCCAGAACAACCTTATTGTCCTTTCTTACTTTTTTTTAAAGCAATCTATACTCTGATACTGATTTCTGATATAAGGGCACATTTTCAAGCTCGAAATACAGTTTTGAAGTTCAGTTTAAATTATTTGATAATGATAGATCCGTTGCATTTTTGTAACTAGTGGTATAAGACTCTTGCCTGATGACTAAGTTACAACGTCTTCAGGGAGCAGGATATTAGTTGATGCTCTAGGACTAATTTAGGTTATTTCAGGGACCACACCAGCCAGAAGCTGGTGGAATTGAGACACTCTGAATGATGGAGTTGGTAACTTGTTCCTTCTTTCACCTCATGGTTCTTTGGTCTCATGGGTGTCAGGGGATGTCACTTTGGTGAATCTGCAATGTAAGTCTGAGAGTGAAAAAGTCACTACATTTCTCACTAAAGAGAGTTCAAACTTCAAAGAAATATGAAGAACACAATTTAAGAAGCCACTAAATCCTTCTCACTCCTGGCCAGACTGGCAAAAATGAGGATGTTTAGTGACCAGATTAGGTGGACAGGGAGTGGTGGGATGGTCCCTGGGTGCTGATGCCCTGTATGGCTGCTCCCAGCCAGTGAGCAGGGCAGGACAGGGGCAGCTGGGAGCAACCCCAGTCCTGGGAATCTTTATTTAGTCATAGTCTACTGTTTTCATACTTAACTTCTGTTTCCAACTCTCTTGCTGCACGGGTTCTTGTAGCTTTCCTCAGAGAGAAAGTTGACAGAGTATTTGTCCTTCTTATCTGATCCTCTTGTTGACTTCTGCTCCTACAACTCTCTTCTCTCACTTTCTGACATACAGAGACATAGAGATTTCTTAGCTTCTTTCCTTTGCTTGGCTCTTCCTCACTTGCACAATTAATTTTCAGCTCCCCTTTACTACTCATTTCTTTTGATACTTCTTGCCTATAAGACAAACTTACCTAAAACTGAGCAGTGAGTCCATGTACCCCTACACCCCCTTCTGTTCTTCTCCCATTCATGTAAGCTTCTTGGCTGTCCTGTGCACTGCTGTCCCCTCCTCACACCTCTCCATTTGGTTTCTGTGTCTTGCTGATGTTGTGTTCAGTAAAGATTATAAAAATCTTCTTGAACAGAGTGGGACACCACAGCTCTCACTCAGTACTGTGGTGGTTACGCCTACACATTGCCACCTTATCCTACCTGTTTCAACTGATCTGCAAGCTCAGTTTCCCTTGCTGTGTTCTTGCCGTGGTTGACCTTCCTACCTGTGAAGCAAACATCCATAGGATCACCATGGAAGCCCCCCTATGGTCTCCACTGCCATGATGCCTCCAAGCCAATCCTGACAAGTGGCTTGATTTTTGGTGTACTGGAATCACTGTCTTCTATGGTAAATAATATTTTCTCTCATGTGCTATATACTTATGCTTGAAGCCTGTTGTCATGATGGTCATGGGGCAAGGATCATCACTTTTTTGCATTCAGAAAGCATATAACACAATGGAATCCCCTCCAGTCCTTCATGAAGACTCCTGAACACTGCAGAAGAACAGTCTGCACTTAAAGCGATTTGTGTTAGCTCTTTGTTTGGCAAGGCCTAAGGAGGCAGATTCTGTTTTATTGTTGTGGGGAGTTGCTGATGCAATGTTTCCAAAAATCTGGATCTGAATGTAAGCAAATGTTTTTATTATTGAAACCCTAATTTACTGCTAACTACACTGCATCCTGGGTAGTCACAGCTATTTTCTTTGAACTCTTCCACATTAAACCAAACCTAATTTACAAACAACAAGCCTTTCAGGTTGCTTGCTCGTTAGTGCAGATTTAGTTTCTTTTGAAATTTTGACAAAGAGAATTTGAAGTAACTAAACACTACTGTGACTCCTGAAAGAATTCTTATGCATGTATTGATCACACAATATAACGAAGTGTGTCTAAGCCCTTAGGAAAGGTTATGAGACTTTGAAATGTATTACTCCCATGATGGCTAATTAGTTTGTATGTCAAATTTCAGCTTTTATTTGTTGTCTTAGATACTGGTTTGCCTTACCACAACTACCATATTAAGTGGATTTTGTAATGCTTGGCTACAGAGTATTTCCTTATTTGTGCTTCTGTCTTTAAACATTTACCCAGCACTAATTAGACTAATATGATTTTACCAGGTTTTTTTTTTCTAGAATTTTAGCCAATTCCAGATCATTATTTGAAGCCATTTACTTTTTCAGCTGAGCACAATGAAGGTACAAAGAGAAAAGAGAAGCATAGATCTGAGTGAGAACTGTTTCTAAATGGTTTGCAAGGCTTTGAAGGCAGCTGTTTCCTATGGACTCTAACCTGAAAGGCATCTGAGAGGGTGAGATACAGCCTTCCTGTACAACTTCTAGCTCAACTTCTTCTCTAGGTTCCTCCTCCTGTTTACTTCTGTGGTAGTTTGACCCTGGCTGGTGGCCAGGTGTCCACACAGCTGCTCTATCATCTCCCCTTCTCTGGTAGACAAGGGGAGAAAATATAATGAAGGGCCCATGGTTTAAGGTAAGGACAAGGAGATCACCAGCACCTACCGTCCTGGAGAAAACAGACTTGACTTTGGGGAAATTAGGTTAATTTTATTAAAGAAAAGTCAGAGAAGAGTAGTGAGGAATAAAAACACATCTTCAAAAAAAAACCAAAACAAAACACCTTCCCCACATCGCTCCTTTCTTCCCAGGCATAACATCAATCCCAGTTTATTGACTTCTTCCCCATGAGTGATGAAGGCACCAGGGAATGGGGGCTGCGGTCAGTTCATCTGATGTTATTTCCACCACTACTTCCTCCGAGAGAGGACTCCTCACTCTTCCCCTGGACCATTGTGGGGTCCCTCTCATGAGTGATGGTCATCACACATACCTTTCTCCAACATAAGCCTTCTCACTAGAGACAGTTTGTCACAAACTGCGCCAACATGAGTCTTCTCCACGAGGTGCAGTCCTTCAGGTGGAAACTGTTCCAGTGCAAGTCCCGTGGCACCACAAAAGTCCTGCCAGCCAGCCTGCTCCAGCGTGGGCTTCTCTCTCTCCATGGGCTACAGGCTCTGGCAGCAACCTGCTCCAGCGTGGGCTTCCCACGGGACTACAGCCCTCTCCAGACATCCACCTGCTCTGCGGTGGAGTCTTCCATGGGCTTTAGGTGGACATCTACACCCTCGTCACCACCATGGGCTTCAGGGGGACAGCCTGCCTCACTATGGTCTTCACCACAACCCTCAGTGCCTGGAGCACATCCTCCCTCCCCTCTTCACTGACCTTGGTGTCCTCACATATGCTCACTCCTCTGTTTCTCTGCCAGTTGTTGTGTGGTGTAGTTCTTCTTTCCCCATTTCTTAAATAATGTTTTCACAGAGGCGTTCCTCTCCTGTCACTACTGACAGGCTCAGCCTTGGCCAGCGGCCAGTCCATCTTTGAAGCCAGCTGCCATTGGCTCTATCGGACTTAGGGGAAACTTCTAGCAGTTTCTTGCAGAAGCAACCCCTGCAGCCCTCACCAACACTGAAATCCAGCCAGGAAAACCTAATACAACTTCCCTGACTTGTTCCAGGAAACTCAGACCTGAGTACCTGGAGCCTCCTCTCAGCCATAGCAGTTACTAAAACAGACATGTCAAAATAATTCAGCTACCTGCAGGCCATTTTCTGTAGCATTTTCCACACATGGCCTCTTTCCTCCCATTTCCTAATTATCGAGGCTTGATCCTGCAGACATTTCATTTCAGAAGTGAAAAGCTTTAATCTAAGCTTTGTAATTATGCTGGGAGTTAGTGAGAGGTGGGTGTCAGGATAGAATCTTCACCATCTCATGTATATCTGGGAAAAGAAATGATTTCTTGAGAGCAATGTCTTCAGGCACATGGGTACTCCAGCTGCAAGTGTCAGCTTCTGCACTCCTGCACTTGCCACCATGAGCAGGTGAGAATATTCATGCTTGCTGGTGTGGAAAGAAATACACATTTTTGTTGTTGTTCAAAGGAATATAAAATTTCACTGTTTCAGGTTCTCTGTTCATTCTGTGAATAAGCTGCAACATTTACTTTTAGAGCAAGAGTTATGCTTTGGTCTTGCTTACTTACAAACTTACTAACCAAAACTGTAGTAGTGGTATTGTTCTGACATTTATGTTGCCTATTCCTATAGACAGAGTGAAATCAGGTAAAGAATGAGGAAAAACAATGATAGAGTTCTGTTAATTCACTCACTGAAAAAGCTAAGAAATAAGATTAGAAAATGCTGAGTATAAGCCAGTATTAAGCAATTTGACATTAATCCAGTCTGAAGTAAAGAGAGTCATTAATGAGCATTATGATGTGATGTATCTGATCTTAAATATCTACTCACCATCACTGAGGTGAGGAAGACTGTTACTGGCATGTCTTCTGATAATGGTTTGATTCTGACCTCCTAAAAATCAAATTGTTTCTGGCTTGAGGAACAGACCGACTCATAAGAAAAATAATGTAATTTTAAATAAACTGTTGAATTCTGATTTGAAAGGTCTTCCAGTGAGGGACTGCCATTGCTGTGTGTGCGTTCATAACATCTGACACGGAAAAGCCCTAGGTTTGAATAAGAACCTGTAAACATTTCATTAATATCAATACTACTACTAACAAAGCAACCACCAATATGTTTGGAAAGAAGAGCTAATTCTATCACTATCAATATATGTGTAATTTAGAGAATAAAATGTGAATTCTTTGCAATTTGAACTATCTGCATTACTTGTGTCAAACCATGTCCTGTCTCTCACGAGGCAACATGGCTTTAGTGACTTGTTGCCTTTCCCACCTGATGAAGAGATGTGAGTGCAATTTCTTGTAGGATAATCATGCTCTACTCTGTGTGCTTTTTTTTTATTTTTAAATTGGATGAAACCTTTCAGAGTTAATGTCATCTTCAGGGAAGAAACTATGGAATTCTCAGTCACACATGTTCCTCATATAGTTAATGTAGTAAACCAAGACTCTGTAACTAGAATCAGGTTAAGAACAATCTCTGATTTTTCAGAATTTTATTCAGGTTGTTTTTCTTCTGCAAAGTGATATATGTACATTTTACTTACATTAATTGTAATTAGAAAGTGTTATGTTTCATAACTTGTAGAAATATTTCACTAACCTCTAGAAGTCCTGCAGACTGTTCATGCCATACACTAAATACATTCTTTCTTAATATACACTGGATTGTTCAATCTGTTTGTCCAAAGTTTTTCTTTGCTGAATATTCCCAACTTAAGTCTCTCTATATATTCAATCACTGCTGTAAGCTGATCACATATATATAGCTAATTTCTCAACATAAAACCTCTCCCAGGTAGCCAAGTGATGTGAAATATTTCTTTTTTTACTTCCACAGACAATAGATGTAATGCCTTTAAAATTAAAAAAGTGCATGTACAGTTGCCTAGCAAAACCTGAAACCTTATGGAGCAAGGATGAAATCTAAAATGCTTGCTGCCTGTGTACCTGTTTCATTTCAGGCCCAATTCTGTGTTAATTTTTTGGGTTAGGATCTATTATCAGTCATTGGTTTCTAGTTTCAGGATGACAATAAATGCAAAATGCTTACAACTTTTGTGTGTTCTTAAATAACACTGTCAAGATTTTCTTGAAATATATTCTTGTTGCATAAGTCATTTCTCTTTGACATCAAGCAAAGTACAGTTTTAGCAAGTGTTACAAAATGTCATTCTGTCCAATTCAGGCAATAGCTGGACACAGAAAAAGCATAGAAGTGAACTTATTTTTTTGTTTCCACTGTTGATGTATAGCTGGCTTTTCTATAAATGTGTCTTGCTGTGGGATATACTTTCTCACATGTGGGTGTGCATTTATGTCAAAACGGAGAAAAAATGTGTTTGAATTTAGTCTGTAAAATCTTCAGAGTTAAATAACCTAAAAATTCCTCTTTGTACAACTGCAATGAGGGAGTACCATATTTCCTTGGGCTGAGCATATGGCAGGGCTAAAACAGCAAAATGAGATTCATCACAACAAAACATACCTTCCCCTTTCTTGATTTAATATTGTTACCAGAATTCCCTAGGAAGGCTATTTAGATAGTCTCCAGACAGATAACAATATGTGGAGGGGATGTACTACTAAAGGTTACATAAACCTGGCATGAAATTTTGCTTGGTGTGGGAAGAATTTTTTTTAGACTTACAGCACAATTAGCCATTGCTAATATTTCTGAGATGTTGCCTCAGGACTTTTCTGAACATTACTGCTCTGCAGATATAAGGGAGACAAAAATACAGATGGCATACCAAGATATATGTTCAATGTCTTCCCCCTCAATTTTCTTTAATAGTAAAAATAGAAGATTTTAATTATGCATTTCCCATTCCTTAGTTCTTCGTACAGAAGTTAAGGTAGGTCAAGATGTGAAAACGAAACACTGCTTTGATTCAGGAATGAATACTGCAACTGTGCTTTTGTGTGCTCTACACATCAACACACCTCAAGGCTTTGCGACACTGCAGAGTTCTTTGTAACCTTCCTGGCATCTCAGCAGTGACTGATTTGTAACCAAGTATGAAAGCCATTACAGACTCTGAAAGTGTTTTTACATTATGTAGTAGACAGTCTAGTTTTAGAAAAGGGGCAAATTAATTCCCAGGATGCTCACTATGACTCTAGTATACCCCAAAAAAAAGTCTTAAAAACCGAGGCATTCTTTGGCATTGAGCATGGCTACAACACAATGTGACCTGTTTTGTTCATGTTTGCTGTCCCATAAGGACCAAAGGAGCCAAAGCCCTCCAAAGTTCATGAACATTTTTTTTTTAACTTCAGTGCACCCTGCCTGAGTTTTAACTGTAGAAAATAACTACATCATTTTTTCTTAAAATAGATTGTTGCTGTGTGTTAAGTGTCTGAAACACGTTTAGCACATCCTTTGTCCTGTCATGTGTCCTTGCATGCTCCAGAGTGCTAATCCATTTCCACTCTTAGAGCTCTAGTCATTTTTCTTGCCAGCTCCTTATTTAAGACTTTGCTGGGCAAGGTAGCTATAACTTCCCTTTTTTGGGGTATCTGCCATTCAGAGATGAAGACAAAACTGCATCTTCAGTCTTAACACTGACAACAACAAAGTACATCAGCACCTGGACAGCTGGTGGAGTTCATAGCCTAAGTGTAGTGGTCAGACTGCCAATGCTTAGAGGAGAGGTGTCTGCAGGTCAGATCTTCAAAAGCTCTGTAGTCAAGGTTTGCCCTTATTGTGGAAATTTCTGGTATGTTGGGAGAGGCAGGCTTCAGGGTGTCACTTATCTTTTGGGACAGGTGAAGATTTTCAGATTCTGTGAGTTCAGGCTGTTGCACACCATAGGTACAAGCAAATGCAAAGTACTTGGAGAAGTAACCAACAGGAAGTGCTTAAGCATCAAAAATTAGAGCGAATGTCTAATGTTACTTCTCCAGGGCACTCACCTAGGTTCTGATGTTTTCCAGCCCAGTCAGAGGTGGCATCTTTGTGAGAAATCTCCTCCTGGTTAGGAGTAATACCTTCAGCATGTCTCTTTATGAATACCTAGTATAAGCAGATGTCCAGGAATGCTCAATGTGTGACAATTTTCCCGCTATGCTGTCTGAACCTGGAAGAAAAATAAGATGACTGAAGTTTGTTTGGTAGTTTGATCCAAAGTTGGCACAATGTATGAAAAGGACTAAACATATATTTCTCTGCCTTGAAAAAAATGAATTTATAATTTCCCCAGGCACAGACCGAACTGTAAAGCTGATTCTGTGTGAAATGGCTGTCCTGCTACAGCAGAAGCTTGTATGCAATGAATGAAAACAGAACTTCCCATTGCCATGTAATAGTGTATAAATTCAATTACTTAACCGGTTCATCTAATGGACATGTGAAAATGTCAATTTTCTTTTTCTCTGGCAGATTTTAGATTTTTCTAAAGCAAAACTAATCATGTAACTTTTTTTCAGAACAACCTGTGAGGAAAAATCAGACAAACCATTAAATGAACAGAAGGATGCTGAATGAATATGTTTCAAAAGCTGAAAATATCTGGTATTTCTCAATACTTAAAAAAAATGAATTGCAAATTGTTACAGGTGTCTTTGAAACATCCTTCCTCAATATAGCTATTCCAGAACAAAAATCTTTTCTTTCCCTTTCAGCTGTTGACTAGTTGCATAGACAATCTGAATGATCACCTGAAGCAAATTTAGTTCAAATACAGAGAGGGTACGTGATGTAAACATTGATGTAAGCGTTGAGGAGATAGAATTTCATTAATTTGTGCTGTTTCCAGAAAAATTCCTGTTACAACAAGTTAATATGGGAACACAAAATTTTAACATTCTTTCCTGTGCATTGACATAGTTCTCACATTCCTCCTTCTGCAACTGATGGTCCTACTGGTTCAATGAACCAGTTTAAAATCATTTTCAAGAAATAAGCTAAATCAGGGAACAGGGAAGCCATTGGCCTAAACATCCATGTTATGACTACTCACACTCATCAGGATAGTAGTTTCAACGAGGCTGAAATTTCTATTTTACAAGAATAGCTTTGCTATGAGGCTTCTGGATTAGGAGTGCAAGAAAGATCCAGCAATGCATCCGTATGCTTCATGAATTATCTTTTAAGAAATGTGTGCTTGCATAGCCGAGCCTCGCTGAAGCATTCCTCAGAACGTCTGGCCAGGCATTGGTTAATAATGTGCTACTCATGATTTTGAGAGAATAAAGCAGAAAAGCCCTCATTGAACACCACCTCTAAGTTCACGCTTACAAGTCTGAAACTTCAAGGTGGAAGCATCAAAGCAACTGAAATTCATCAACTGACTTCTGTCTGCTCTCTTCTGGTCTCTCTCACATATTGGGGACTGCTTGCAGGTCATTTCTCTGAGCTTTGTATCCACTGCTGCCAGTTCTGCTTTCTTCATGCTCACATGGATTAGCATGCATGTGCGCAGGAGTTTTCTTCTGTTCTACTTCTCTGTTTTCCTTCTATTCTATTTGTACGAGTAAGATTTTGCTAATGATGCCAAGCTGAAAGCTTTATACCTCCTCTGAAGATTCCCAGTCCTCTCTCATTGTTACATTTCCTAACATGTATAACGAATTTTGATGGAGACAAAATTGCATTGACCTCAAGTCACTTTGTCTCTATAGAAATGTTCATCATTTACATGCCTTAATTTCAGTAGTAACCCAAGTAATCCTGCTCAAAGCCTCTTTGAGATTCAAAAAGTTCTTTCCACAATATTTTTGGAGACTTATTTTAATAATAACAGATACTGATATACTCCAAGAGTCAGATATGACTGGTCCAAATGATTTTTAGAACACAGATAATATAAGTAATACCTTGTGATAGTAGTGGCTTTGTGTGAAATTATCTCACATTTGCAGCCTGTCACTAATATTAACTACTCCCTATCACTGCTTTCCTCTGATTTAGAAAAAGTAATTGCTGCTGCTATCTTAAAGAACAGAATATGTTCTGGTATTATTATTTATCATTGTTTTCCTCACAATACATTTTTTATAAGCTTGATATCTGAAGGATTTTAATACAAAGCAAATATGTATTTTAAACTGTGTTCGTTGGAACTCCTAGATTTGTTTTCCTACGGAGAAATCCTTCTTACAGATCAGTAGCAAAGCCTCACTTCATTTCCTGAAGGAAAAGCATCTGTGTGGTCAAAACCATCACCACAACTAGCACTAATTGGGAGCTCTTGTGAAAGTTTGAGCAGAGACCAAGGTTTTAATAAGCAAGGAGTACAAAACACCCACTCAACACCTTGTGCTGGGCTTCTCCATGGTAGTGTTAAAACACATTGTCATGGCAATTGGGGAAGTTTGCACTGTGGTGCTTTAGATAATTAGAAGACTTGATTCCCTAGAATTACTATTCTGGAACCTCGTACTAAACTCTATTTTCTCTTGACTGTTTCTAGTAGATAAAAAAGCAAGGCAGTGTTCTTTTGTCGGTAATAACTACAATGCAATATTCAGCAGCTGTGGTGCATTGGAGACTGCTAATTAAATAATCAATATCACCACTCAGTATTAATTAGTGAGTTTCAACATCTATAGACTAATGAGCCTAATCAAACTCCCAGGCAGTTCCTGCTCTGACTCTTGTGTCCTGCAAATTGTTCGGTGTTTTCCTGCCTCTGAATTCTTTACTTTTCTATGACCTCCCAAAGAAAAGATTTTGAACATCGAAGTGCAGCAGATGCTTCACGAGCACAGTAGATCCTACATGGATGCTCTTCTGCACAAAAGATTGTGGGGTCCAGCCACAGAGAGCTCTACTGCTTTGGGTGTGTGAGTGCATTTATGTGGACCTGAAACTTATTTTCCCCTTTTCCCTAGTACCAAGCGTTGCTTCTTGTGGTGTGGAAGAGGAATGATATTGCTTCTGTAGAAAGATCAGCCCTGTGACAAAATGGGATCATGGTATGTCTGATACTACCTGAAAAGAGTCAAAAAGCAGAGTGCAAGGGCAGAAAGCTTCCAGCAGCCCTCCTCCACTGTGGTGTGGGAGGGCTGACTGGAGGAAGTATTTAGAGTGTATTTCACAAGAAAGTGTGACTGTCTAGGGGATATTGTTGGCTTTGTTGCCTGTATAAATATGTTTGGGGTTTTTAAGCAGCAATTTTAAGTGCAAGTTTTTAAATAGCATGTCTAACTATTCTTGATTTGTTTATGCATATGTGTGGCTAATAGCTCTTGGCAGACAGAAAAGGAAGCTGAAGAGTCGTACAAGATAAGCCCTGGCATTCCCAGCCACCACACGAGCTACTTTTCTCATCTCAGGGATGTGGCATCCTCACCTACTGGACAAGACAGGGACTTGGCTCCCTTCAACAACAGCATCTCCAAACTCCTAATTTTCTCCCACGTCTTATTATATTGATGTTTGCTTACAAAAACAACCTTAGTTATTTGTGTACTCACATGACTTAGACTTGGGCTCTCCCTCCAACAGGACCTGATCCCAAAAATGCTCCTATACATGAGTAACCAAAGAGCCTGGGAGCAGAAGGAGGAAGACAGCAATTACTAAATTTGTAACAAAACCTGGTCATATAGGTGGAGTTTTGGTTAGGATATTTTTAAAAGTATTAATAAATTAGGCATTTTTCCACCATTTTACCCTCCCTAACCACTGTTTCCATTCTTCCAGGAGTACATCTGTGTACTTTAGTGGATGCGTTGGAAAAAACCAATTAAATGTTTTTCCCTCTTAAAAATACAAAGAGCAATGTATGGAATAATATCTGATCATTACTCTTCCTGCACCAATGTTCATATCTCCCGCACAAATTGACTGAAGTGAATTCAGGAGATTTAGCTATCATCAGGTACTTTAAGCTCCATCAGGCCACACACTTGCTTGGGACAAGCTACACTGATTCATGGTATCACACATCAGCTTGCATTAGCCTTGTCTAGGCTGGTCTGTGAGGGAGATTTGGCATAGACATGAGCTCTGTTTGGAGGAACTTTTTATTCTTGCCAGTTCTCTCCGGAGATAACTTTTGCATTTTCTCTTTGGTCCCATGGGACTGATACTGGGTATTAATACAGACAAGAAAACTGCAGCACTTTGCATCAAATCGAATCATTTTATGTTTGGGTTCATCATAGGGGTCATGAAGATCAACAGGGAAGTTGGAGTGGGTACAGAGGAAGTGGTTTAAACTAAGAGATTAGATTAAATTCAGATTAGATATAAAGAAGTTTTTCTACAATAAGGCTAGTGAAACACTGCAGTATGTTGCTCAGAGTGGTGGTAGAAGCCTCATCCCTGGAGACATTCAACACCAGACTGGATATGGATCTGAGCAACCTGCTCTAGTTGAAGATGTCCCTGCTCACTGCAAGGGGATTGGACTAGATGTTCTTTGATGGTCCTTTCCATCCCAAAGCATTCTATGATTTTCATTTTTGCAGCTATTTCTAGTTTCTGTTAGTCACCTGTAGTAGCCATGACAGATGGCGAAGTCTTTTAACTTTGCTTTGTCTTTGACAATAGAAACCATACATAAAATGCTGTGGTCCTTCTACGGCAATGTAACAATCAATCCAACAAAGTGTAAAATCAGTGTTATAAAGCTACATGCTGTTCCAAGTAAAGTGAATTGCAAAAGTGCTTTCTGCTGATTAAATATAATGATATTAACTCTTGGGCCCTACACACACACACAAGTAAGGATAATCTTGGCACAGTAGCAGTAACAGAGCTTAAGAAGTTTACATCGGAAATAGTTTTTCTCAAACAGATCCTTGACTGTATCTTGTGATTTTGCATCATGAATTTAGATGGAGAAAACCTAGATCTTCTTCTAATAATATCCTCCTCTTGTGACAGAGATCAGCTAAGAGGCAAAAGTCTGCCTTAGATGAAGGAACCTCTCTCACTGCAGGCAATGAGCCCGACCTTATATCTCCCGCATGTTGCAGTGTGCAATTGTCAGTCAGCAGGCATAAGTGAGATGCTGCCCTAATATGTCAAAACCATCTAAATCTTTTCAGATCATTCTCTAGATCTTCAGGACTATTCATGTGCCCTATAACCATTTTTGTCCTATCCAGCCCCTCCAGCCTTAATCTATTTATTGCCAGGCCCTGCAGCAAATTTGGTTAGGAATTGTCTCAGCATTGTTTCTTCTGACCAAGTAACTTCAGCCATGAGAGCATGAGAGCATTTTCAGCCTCTTGATTCTGAGATAGCTACCTGGGATGTATACCCAGTCCTGCAGTAAATATATTGCTACTCCCATGCAGCTCAGGAGCAGTGGGTTTGTTACTAAAAACAGTATGTTGACTTTTTTCCTAAATAATTCCAATCTGTGTTCTCTTTCTTTTTCTGAAAAAAGTCAATTCCACTGAAATCCAAAAAAATAGACTAAACATAAGAGGCTTAATTAAACATCATGCAAACTTTTAGGAGACACAGGGAAATGAATGTGTTTTTACATGAGACGTGCTCAATTCAAAATTCACTTGCAATGTAACCACTGTTTATTGAGCTGTGACTTAGCCCAAGTACTGAAAATAATTATGAATCAGAGAAACCAGGTGGATAGCAGGAATACAATAAAATACAGTGTGATTTGTACAATATGAAAAGGAGAAAACCTGGATTGTTTCATAGCCAACCATCATCATAGCAAAATGAACTGGATACTATGATTTCACTAACAATGTTTTAAATAACAAACTACTGAAATATCTAAAAGGAAACTTATACTACTGGTAGTTATCAATTGATGCTGCACAGGCAGTATATGGCCACAGTGGGAGCACTTGCTGTGCTGATCACCCCCTGTTCTGACCTCATGGTTTGTGCAAACTCCATCCTCCTTTCTTGTACTACCTGTTGTTGCATTTCCCCAACAAGTATTTACAAACCCAAGTGAAATGCAAATCCAGAAGTAGTGTCATGAGTATGACAGTAGGACTGGAGATAAAAAGTGAGTTGTTTCCTATGGCTTTGTGTGTATGCAATTGCCTGCTTATATATTGGATACAAGATGAGAAATTCAGGCAAAAGGTTAAGAGCTGAGTAGCTGTGGTCTTTCAAACAATGGCACGTGAAATGATTTAATGAAAATATGGCAGACACTGCCAAGCTTAGATGCAGAGGATAACACTTGAATTGGTTGTTTCTTTCAGGGAAAGTCAGATTTCCCAGCAAGTTGCTAAAATTGGTAACTTCAGATCATATTCCTGACTCAGCAAAAATGGTAGAGAGTGCTTGTGACAGTGCTCTCTACTGAGCTGCAGCAAAGCCCATCACAAACCATGTGTCGTGGTGTGCAGTCTCTTCAAAACTGCAGTTCCTTCATGTAGGCTCCCTACACTTGCTGAGTCCGAGATGTTTGGAAGTTCTTAGGAGTCAGCAGTTCTAAATAAGAACAAACAGATCTGACTAACTATCTGTGCTGCCAGGAGTGGTGGCTGTTGTTAGGTGATCTCTTCTATCATTAAATGCTTTTTAAGGTTATGGTCACTTGGTAACTCTTTTCTTCTCCCAGTTCTATTTTCTTGTGTCCATCCCGCAGCAGAGCTACAATACAAATATTAACAAGTATGAAGAAACAGTCTTGTAAGAACAAAACTAAATTAATGTATTCATACTGTATCTGTGAAACTGCTTTCCGAAGCAGGTTAGCAGCCTTGACAATTCCCAGAGATGCAATGACTGACTTAAATCGGAATGGAAAGGTTTATCTGATAAGACACATTCAGCATTAGGATTCATTTCCCACCAGTTCTTCCCTCAAGAATACCTGTTAAATTTTCCAAGAATAAACATGTTATATTGTCCTTTGAAGGCAGGAAATGAAGAAAGAATTTGAAGATTTAGTATTGGTCCTGTACTAGATTTATGATTATGATTTGCTCATCTATGAGAAATTTATTTATTCTTTGAATAGGAAGGAGAAAACTCCCACGTCAAATTAGACATTATTTTATCATGGAGAATATTATGGTACCGATGTGATGAGTGCCTGAAGATAGCTGGAAAATATACAGTTATTGAAAGTGTTATAAACACATAAATAAAACACCAATCTGCTTGGTGACAAACCTTGCGCCTGGTTTCACGGTCATGTTTGACTGAGGGAATTTCAGGGTGGCTGGAAGTGAAAGAGATGTTGATGACTTTTTGTAGTTCTCCACTGAGTACTAAATATACAAAATATAAACATTAAACAGTAATTCAAATGTTGAAAAAACAAATAAATGCTGAACATACGAGAAAAAGATGTGTCCAGCTGGCTCTTGACACTTGTTTTTTTCTCATTTGAGCAAAAACCAGATGCAAAGTGTGTTGAGTATTGTGCTGAAATCATATTTTCCAGTGTCACACTGCGCCCACTTTCTCTCACAAGCTTCTTAGAAAAGTCAGAGGAAAAGTTTCTCTGAGAAGATTTTATGCAAGCAGTCAAATAGATAGGGTCTTTTCCACATCTCACTTGCTTATGAGAAAGATAACCGTGAGGGCCTATTGCACCCCTGGTGAATTGCACATATTGTCATCATCATTATCTGTGGGCTACACAACTCTGTGCCCCATATCATGACCCTATTGAGAGTTCATGCATTCTGCAAACCCATGATCATGTTCACACCCTCAGCTTTCAGCAGACATCACATGGACCTTCTCTTGATGCATTTGCAGGAAAACACACCAACCAGGCAGTTGCTGGGACATGTCTTTGAGGACTTTTCTCTCCTCTGCAACCGCTGATGGTGAGGGCATTTTGAGGGCTAAAGAGGTCTGAGGGCAACATCTTCAGAAGAATGCTGCAGTTTTGATGAAGCCTTGAACTAAAACTAGTGTTTCATGTTCTGAGTGTAAGCAATGTGAAACAAAGTGTTTACACTACTTCTGTTTCAGATTTCAGAGCTTTTGCAGAAGGGCAAAGAGCTACCTATTTCTAGTTTGTGGTACTGTGTAGACCATTAGCACTTATAATTCTGCTTCATTTTTTTAAGCCAATTTTCAAGAAGTAAAATGATATGAAATCTAGTTTCTCGTTCCAAAGGCAGCTAAGTGAATACAGTGCAATTGATACTAGCATTTGGCCTAGTAGTCCCAGGAATGAAGGCGATGGTCCTAGTAAGCATGTGAGCTGATTTATTGACCCCAAGTACAATTGCTAAGAAACAGTTTGTTCTGATTAAACCTTTTCCTGTATATAGAGGAAGGGAAAAAACCAATTATTCTCATGACATTTGAAAATGTCACTCAATATTTTTTTCTCAAGAAGGATACTTGCGGAGATCCCTTCCAAGATAAATTATTTTAAGATGTCATGATCTGTACATTAACAAAAACCTCAGAGAATGAAATCGGAAAAATGTAAGGTCAACAGTAAGACAACACAATTACAGCACAAGAATTGCCAATGCAGTGCCCAACCCTGGCATGTTCACTTGCTTCATCCATCATCTTAATATAAAAAGTTATTTGTGTTTGGTGTGATCAAAAACTGAAGGGTATGACCTTTATCAAAAGTGTTAATTAATTAACCTTCTATTAAATTAACACCTGAAGGCCAGATATATTTAGTGATGAAAAACATTTAGAGACAGACATGGCACATATGACTTTAGAGCAGGTATAGCAAAGGCACTGAAAATAGAGACATAAGCCAAGCATGAGGGATGTGTCCAGCTTGGCTTCAAGCCACCCTCTGCACCGGTGAGGAAGCACTCCTCAAACCACTTTATTCTTTCCATCTCCACCAAGAGTGAATGCAAGCAGGTGACTCATGCCAAAACCACCAATGCTTTTGACTACATAAATATCTATTTTGGCCTCTTTCCTATGAGCTGAAACTGATCCAACCTTCAGTGGCCTGTGGTGAAGTCAAACCAGCACTCCAGGATGAGGAGCACTCAGCCCACAGACTATGATTCAAATCCAGCCCTTGAGAAAACCCATCATCTGGCACATTTGTCCTCTTTCCAGCTGCTTCCTTTAGACATTGGGCTTCAGGCAGGATGGATTAATTTGGCAGATGTAATATTGTGCTCCTGATCACAATTTTTCTTCAGTAGCCTTTCCCATATTTCACTGGGGTTCATATGTGGAGCCAGGGCTACAGAGCATGCATGAAGCTATCGCATCCCTATACTAAATCCCCAGAATTTCCCCACCTGATCTCCTGTTCCTGCATCTCAACTTTTTACTGGAAATCTTGTCAATACCTGTCAGTAGCTGACCACCTAAGAGACCTGTCTTAGCCCGTGCTAAGCACAAACCTTGCATTCTTCCTCTAAACATTTAATCTGTTTTAGACACATTTAGAGAATAAAAATAGGCAGAGAAAATGCTCTAACCCTCTGAAGGAATATAAGTAGGTGGGAGAAAAAAAAACTAAAAATCAGAAACAAAGAAAACAATATGATATACCAATGTACAAAGTCAAAATGAGTAATCACTCATTTTTCTTGATGATAAAAATAGTGCTTTTAAGATTTATGACTACACATAGAAAGTGATTACATGCTTACAG
Source organism: Trogon surrucura (assembly GCA_020746105.1). Lineage (NCBI taxonomy): Eukaryota > Metazoa > Chordata > Aves > Trogoniformes > Trogonidae > Trogon > Trogon surrucura. Next base: position 62,420,996 of record CM036618.1, read on the forward strand.
GGTTCTTTCTGCCTGCTCACCAAAATGTACTTAGTAATAAATCCACAACTTCAATTTTGAGATTTAGTTTGCACTCTGAATCAAACTGAACTCGATTTTTCTAAGTTTATGCTTCACAGTCACACTGAACAACTGATCGTTAAAAAATGAGTGAAAATATCAGTTACTGCGCAAAAAAAGAGTCAGAAGAAACAGCTAGGCATTATTTTGAAATTTATTTCCTGTCAACTTCTAGTTCAAAACGGTACGTAAAAATTAATTTTCTTCTGTATTTATGGACAAAAATAATGGAGTCTCATATTTAATTCTAAACCTACAGCAACAAATGCTGCTTCATGGAGTGAGGTTTATTTTCCTGATCAAAGCATCGACTTTTACACTTCTGTTTTGCTTTGAAACATTTGCATCTGTTTGTTTTGTACTTTCTCAGACCATTTCAAACTTCCACTGCCAGAATATCTGGGAACAGCTTCTTGCATCATCATAGGCTTCTCTCTCATTACAGTCTCATCATCAGAAGTTACTGGCAAGACAAGCCAAATGATCCTCTGTGCATTTTCGTCACTGAAGTTCCTCTTCCTCTCTGTTGGAGTGCTTATTCCTTGATGGCATGCCGAGTTACTCATTCAAGATAATGAAGCATCATTGTACAAAAAGATTGAGAACGATCACCAGGTGCTGTGAAAAATAAAGCACTGCCTGGGCTATGCTTTGGGAAAACAGCTTAAGTTCCTTGCAGTCACATACATTAAGATTTTCAGGTTTACCATGGAGTACAGAATCCTCAAGCACACAGGAACCTATTCATTTTCCATATAAAACCTCTGAGTCAGGAACTGGGTTAAATCCTCACTGATCAGTGTTCTTCAGGACAGACTCAGCTGTGTATGGAGGGATGGGGACAGGATCACCCAGGTAGATTTTTTTTCTTGCTCACCTAACTGATTCATCTGTCGCTGAAGATCTTGCTGTGGTCAGCTGCAAAAAAGTTGAATACAGCACAACACAATAAGGCACATGCGGAATTACTACTTTCTTCCTCATTTTGTGACACAGATGATAAAAATCTAAAATCAATCTGTTGCAATTTGAGCTACTATTACTGCATTGAAACAGAGTAATAAATACCGAAGAATTCCCCAATCTTAGATCTGTTCTGGTAGTCCTCTACAGGGGAGAATTTAGGAACCTGCCTGAAGATTTCTAAGAGTTAACTGATGTTGGGACTAAGATAATATAGATACGATGATGCTAGTGGCAAGTGTTCTCTACTTAGAATGCCAGTCCTACAGTGATTAAAGGAAGAAAAAAGAATGTTGCAAGAATAAAAGATTCCATAGTATGACAAATTTAAAAGATTTTTTTCCACAGGTTTAAGCAGATTTAAGAAGTTCATGCAGTGCAAAAAAGTGTTTTTTTACACACAGAATAGTTGACATATGCATACACTGGAAAAATCATAACTTGGAATAGTGACAAGAGATTTCACATTTTACTATTGTAAAATGAAGGAGACACTAAAAGCCACATTGGTATTATACTTGTGATAAGGCTTTAAAGCTCTTTAAAATGAAAAGTACTGAGGGAAAATTATGTCATTTACATTAGCCATGATATAAAGCATCACAAAATCTACATCATGAAAAAGCAGTGATTTATTCACTATATTAAACACTAACCAGCAGAAGCAGCTGCATGTTTTAAATCACAAGGTAATTTAAATAAATGGGACCTGATTAAATCTACAAAACCAAAAAATTGAAAGTAATGACTGAAAAGTAATCAGCAACTCATTTCTCCATGTTTAAATATGCGAGCAATATGCTCTAAGAAACTGAATCATGCACTATAGTGTATTTCATCTCACATTACTGAGCCTGAGATGTACAATTGCCGCAAATACCTGAAATAACTGAACTTATAAAGAATACATAGACATCTTGTGAAGGATCATCTGTTGCAAGTATGCCTTCAGCTGGATGATATTCATTAGACGTATACGATTTCCTTCAGCTAATAGAAGCCACAACCCCCACAGATTGCTGTGCTATTAAGGATGCAAAAAGGCAAAGCTGCCTTAGTATTCATTCATCTATTATACAGTTTGGTCTTTTCACAGCTTATTCGAAGGCAAAAAACATTTTCAATCATTTCTTTAGTTACAGAATTGTCTCACATAGCTCCAAGTTCGTGCTCAACAGAGTAACTGCTGCTGCTGTTAACAGAAAGAAAGGGGCTGCAAGAGGAGGTAGTGAAAAACTGACAAGCTGGACCTCTACATGAACCTCTGTAGTCTGTGCCAGACCATGCCAGCACTGTGGGACTGACATTTGTGCATTTCAGAAGTTGCGTTAGATTGCAGTTTAATGTATTTTGAATTCATGTTTGTGTTGGGTCAGGCTGAGGTGGAGTCAATCTTCCCACAGCAGCTCTCTCGGTGCTGTGTTTTTTGGAGTGGTAGCTAGAAGGGTGTTGATAGCACCCCCGTGTTTTGGCTACTGCTGAGCAGTGCTCACACAGCACCAAGGCTGTGGTTTTCCAACCTTCCCCCAACAGTAGGCTGAGAGTGGGCAACGTGTAGGGAGGGGACACAGCCGGGCCAGCTGACACAAACTGACCAAAGAGGTATTCCACACTGTATGTTTTCAGCTCAGATATAAAAGTGAGAAGGAAGAGGGAAGTGGGGGGACATTCGCTGTTTGTGTTTGTCCTGTGGAACAACCGCTGCACATACTGGAGCCCTGCTCCCTGGGAAAGCAGCCGGACATTGCCCACTGATGGGAAGTAGAGAATAATCTTTGTCTGGCTTTGCTTCCATACGCGGCCTTTGTTTTTGCCATATTAAACTGCTTTTATCTTAACCCACGGACCTCTTGTTATATCTTCCCTCTCCCCTGTCCATCTAAAAAACAAAAGGGGAGTGATAGAGCAGCTTTGGTGAGCTCCTGGCCTCCAGCCAGGGTCAAACCACCACAACATGTTACCATATTTCAGCTACTTCCTCACCAGCTGCCATCACCTCAGAGTATTCCTGCTCTTGAAGGCAACTGTGTGCTGTCCTGAGCAGACTCTTGTGTGACCTCTTGCCAGCTCTCCTTCTTCTCTTCCCTCAAAAAAAACCTCCTCCCTGGCATGCAAACTGAGTCATGAAGATGCAGAGATCAAATCTTGCCAAATCTTCTGGCCCACTCTCTGTTTGTGATAGATTGCTGTATGCTTATCTCAGGCATTTTTATTCCACCTCATACTTCATGCTTTCAAGCCTTATACTCTGATGAGCTCAAACACTTTTAACCCATTTTGCAGAATTACATATCCTGGAAGAAATCAGGAGGGTGGATTGGAGGCAAAGCAAATGGTAACATGACTTAAAAAAAACCCCAAATGATTTATTTCAGTTTCTCATTAAGAAGCTGTTCAGCCAGAAGTGGACATTGTACTTTTACAGAGGTTTGCACAGGCTGGTACAAAAAACAAATTAGATTTTAAAATCATGTCAACATGAAACCAGAGATTCGAAAGAGAGAAGCTAAACAGATCGGAGAATGTGGAATGGACGAACAGCTATGGCTACAATTATTGGCGCAAAGGTAGCACAAAAAATACGATTCTGAAAATAACCAAACATTGTCACATCACGTCATACAAATTGTAGAGATTTAAGAAAATAATTCGAAATAGGAAAAGAAATCCTTGCTTTGCTGTAATTGTTACTTGAAATGAACAAGTTATATTGATGTTAATCATGTAAGAAAAATTGAAAGAGTCAAATATATAGACCTGATGTGTTTTAACATGAACTTGTATTTACTGGATGCATCTTCCTGGTTTACTTTAAACAAACAATTGACATAATCATTGTACCTCCTGGTGTTGAAAAGCGATGACTTTGTGAAACCTCAGATGACATTTCTGAAGGCTTATCAGAACCTGCATGAGAGCCTTTCAAAATTTGCTGAGGATCAACAAACTGGAAGAAATAATTTAACAATTACAGTCTAGAATAATTCTCCAAGACATTTGCAAAGCCATATTTCCTCTTCTGTTTATTGAAAAAAAATCGTTCAGAAGCTTACATTATTTAAGAGCTGGAGCCAAGTATTTTACTCTGCCCATTGCTAGTGAGAGAAAAGCATTTTTTTTAACCTGTGCTTTCCCCTTTTGCATCCATTCCTGACTTTTTAAACACACATTGAGATGAAAGAGCAGGAAGGAGAGTGCTCTCTGGCAGCCTGGGTACCACCGGAGAAACCATCAGCTCGCAAAACACCAGTTTGATCACAACTTTTAGACTGCTATAGCTGTGCTGGTAAAAATGATATGTAGTGTTGCCACTGCCCGTCATGTCAGAGGAATGCTCGGCTGACAGGGAGAAGGATGTTCCAGGGGCTGAGGAGCTGCTGCAGCGAGGGGTAGTAGGGATACCCAGGGTGCAGGGGCAGGCGTGGGGTGTGCACGATTCCTCCCTCCTGCGGCACCGTTTGTTTTGCTTGCGACACGTAAATCATGCGCACGCGTGGCACTAAATCTTCTGGGCTCTGTTCGTTGACCACAAAAGCGCCCTCCCGGCCTGTTGCGTTTACCTGCTTAGTAGCTAGTCAGAGGGTCCGCAGAAGGTGCGCTGTCCAAGTCACACAACCCTTCCCAGCACTCCATGACAAAAAACCGCTGGAAAAAAATAGGTAGGAAGAGAGGAGGGCAAATCAAAAGGCACACCTGTGGTATACATCCTCCAGTACAGAATTAGGTAGAAATGCCCAGATGATCCCAGAAAATACTTTTATTCAAACAGAAACTAAAAGGTCAGAGGCCTAAAGACCTATTAAAAAGTTGCTAAAAATTGCTTCTAGAAGTAGCTTGGACTATGTGGAATTGAGGTTTAAAGTACCTATGAAGAATTGACTAAAAATCTGTGGTATCTTTACCCATTTAATCAACAGTTCCAACTGTAATAGAGAGATACTTTGTGTCTTAAAAAGCTCATATTAAAAATTGTCTTTGTAAAGGAAAGACACAGAGAAATAGTGCAGAACAAGAAAGAAGGAAAGACAACTCACCTTAAGAAAAAATTACTGTCTTGTACAAAATCTTTTCAACTCCATTGAAAATATTTTCCTTTAAATGACAGTGCACCATATTGATCACTAGAAAATTGAAAAATGCTACAGTAATGAGAAGTGAAGTATAATTTAGCACACTAGGAGCAGACAGGAAACTGCAGATCTTCACAAATTGGATAAGCAGCAATATTATTTAACTAACAGGCAAGGAGTTCCACTGCAGTAATGATTTACAGAGAATACCTCTGAGAAGTACTAGAGAAACAGAAGTATCAAAAGCTTCTTACTATTGTAAAGCTTCTATTTTACATGAGAGAAAGATAGAGACATTTCATTTTCTATCAGCCATGTTTGTGCTGTGAATTAGTTAACTTGATTTATAGGTTTCATAAATCCTTCATTTGATTTTGGCAGTGCTTTACAGCATCTGATGTTTTTTCTCTCATCCCAAATTATATTCACCACAATGTTGTTTTTTAAGTTCAGTATGCAAATTATTCTTTTATCCTTGGCTCATGAGCATTGAAGAACGTCCCAGTCAATGAGGGAATCTTGCTGAGTGAGAAATGTAGGAATGAATCTCTTCCATACTTCAAAAAGTGGTATTCAAATACCATATGAAGTGGTGTATGAAATATGCTTGATATATCCTTCGTAAAACCTTTACTAACTCTTTTATTTTTGAAATTTTAACTGGATTAGACTGGTGTGCTTTGATTTTAGGCATGACACCAGTTTTCTCTCTTAATGATCTGCTGGAAAGTTTGGACTATGTTTCACTAGGTGTTTCAAAGTGCTGCTGCTGAAGCAGGGGCTGTGTTAATACCTTTTTTTCTAATAAAATATTTTTGTTATATTATCTGAAAGACAGAAGCAAGCCAGAATTCCATTTTTCTCTCCCCAAATACAATCTGCTTTTAAGTTGCAAATCAATCCAACATGCCTCAGATGTCTGCCTCCAGCTGACTTCTTCCTTTAAATGTAAACAGTGCAGATTCCCAAGGCCTGTTACTCTGACAACCCTATAATGCCATCCTTTTGACTGTCTAGGCTCTGTAAATCTTCATTCCATCACAGCTTGAAACACACCAGTCTATTTTCAGTGCCCAAGATACGGGAAGCTAGAAAAATAGCTTTCGTGGTAAACTCATCAGATGATGGAATTTCTTCAGTATGCTCTAAGCACCCATCAATGACATAGGGAAGTTGCAGCTTTTAACATCTTATTTCACTTGCAATATAATTACCCAGTGCTGTTTCGTACCAGCAATTTGGGAGGAAAAGCCCATTAATTTCAGCAGTGACTCAGGCTGAAAAATTGATGGCCCAGTACAAGCACAGGTAAGTACATGCACGCATGTCTGACACATTAGCTGTTTGACAGATGGCTTTTCAGTATCTTTAAGTATCTAGCAATATGATGAGCAAGCACTTTCAAAGTGTAAATCACCAAATTCAGACACACAGAAAAGCATGTAGGGGTGTATGTAGTTAATGGAACAAAAAGCTTACCATTTTTCACAGGATAACACTTGTTTTTTAGCGAGAATTCAAAAATTTCCAACGCCCTGCCATGAAGCAGTGGGATATCCATTGTTCTTAGAAACAGTAACCTACAAAAAGGCCATTGTTTCTCACAACAATTGGCAATTGCAGGCTACACATCCAACACATTTATTATTATTATTATTTAGAGGGGAAGGAGAGAGATTAATAATTTGATGTGTTGGAACCAGTATGCTACTTTCAGTTTTAAAAACAATGTAAAGAGAACATAGTTTATTTTAAAAGGGGCTAAACATGTCTTGCAAGCAGCAAACATGATGTGCTGTTTCCATAGAAACAGAGGTTGGTATTATTAAAAAAAGTGAGCCATTCTGTGGCTGGTTCTCCTGAGGGACCCTCATTTACAGCTAGTATCAGGTAAACTGGGTAAGTTTTGCCACCTGTTGTTAAAGATCATTAGATATGGCTCTTTAAAGCTTTATTAACTCTCTGCTAATTCATGAAGAAAGTGTGAGGAAGAATATTACCCTCTACCTATAGGTTCTTCTGAAGTATTTTTTAGATTAAAAAACAAACCCAAATTCTCCTTTATCTGTGTTAATCTTGAAGGATCAGTATCCTGAAAGAAGAGCAGGGAAATAATTTTCATCTCCATCTTGCAACAAAAACTGCTTTCCTCCTGTTGAAGCCTTGGAAGACTGTATGCCTGAATAAAGAGAGCAAGAGGAAACTTCTCAAATTATAAGAATTGAGTAGAACCAAAAGGACAAGGCATTATTCCAGAAAGTTACTGAAGCTTTAAAATTAAAACTATACATGTAGCTAGCTATCTACTCATATCTCCTGTGGTTATTCCAATTTTTTAATGCCATGGTATACTTTTAGATATGATAAAATTGAATTCTATTTTTGTTGGTGCTCACTGATTCCTACACACCTGTGTTAAAGTCATTGCTGCTCTTGGTCTTCTCATCTTTCAGCACTGACAGAGTGAATGGCACATTGGGTAAGATATGAAAAATAGTTTCCCATCTCCATGCTCTGAAAATGATATGTTAGGTGCTAAAATGCCAGCTAATCATGTGATAACATCATATGGTGCTACACAAAAAGTATAAGGCTGGTTTAGTAAGAGGGAGCAGGAGCTGTACATGTTTCATCCTCATTTTTCTTTCAACTCTGATGCATAATTTCTCTGTGTCCTCTACAAAACTGAAACTGTGCTGCCCATTTTTCCAGTTTCACTTGAGGCCATAGGAAACAGTGAGCTTGGTAAAATTTTTTAAATTTTTAACAACACTTTTAAAAACTATGGACTTTACCATATGAGGAAGATTAAGTACTTTTACCAGATACAGGAACCACACGGCCATCATGCTCTGGCTACTGTTTTGAGATCTGCAAGTAATCCAGATATAAACGGTTTGAAAGGCTTGATATAAAACACAGATCTGGGTTTAGTGATGTAAAAAAGTCTTGAAGTCAGTGTGGGATGCTTCACAAACTACAATACTCCTTTGATTCCCTCCTTTTTTTTTTTTTTGACTGCTTAAGTGATGCCTTTTTATTAATTCCTCTAGGACAGGAGGCATTTGCATCACGCTGTCAGCACACTGATTATGGTGCACAGAATTCATATCTTGATGTTACTTCTGGAAGCTTTGTTCCAGTGTGTTTCAGGCAAAGGAAGAGCTGCTTCGAAGTATCTGCTACAGATGCCAGATTATCACTGGCTTTCTGTTTGCTGTCACAGCTTGAAAGTGAAATTCACTGAAAGATAAGTTAATTACATATTTCCAAGATTCTGTTTTTCCATGGCAAAGAGAAGATCGATGTCCATGTAGGAAAGGCATATAAAATTATTTGTCCTTTCTTTCTCTTTTTCTCTGAAAGATCTTCTGTTTTCCATTAGTTTCTCAGGGCAGAAAGCCAGCACTGTTCTTAAAGCTGCCTGTTGCAGCAGGACTCATCTCTTAAGTCCTCCTACATTAGCATGACAACCTCAAAAGGGAACCACAATGAGCTCTTCAAAATGTTAATTAAAGTTGACAAAGGCCAAAGCCCAGATATGCTGATGCAAGATCATAAAGCTCCCAATGCAAAAGAATTTGGGTGGATAATGTAGCTATGGAAAGAAGCCGAGACTTGCACTTGCTTTGTGTGATGAAGTCTGTCCAGACTGGAGGAAATCAGTGAGTTTTACATGGCTGTTCACTATACTTGCTGGTGTGGGTCAGAAGGATATACAACACAAGTGAGGGTACTTCAGGGGGGCGAGAAAAGATCTAATAATCAGAAAACACCTACTTGCTTGCTGCAGGGTATGCAAGCTGAGGTCAAAGCTAAGTTCAGACAAATACCATCCTAAAAAAAAATAAAAATATGTTGACAAAAGAGAAAAAGAAAGTAAGCAAGGACCAGTAATTTGGGAAGAGATAAGTACGTACATGAGTGTATAAAATCCCTGGCATATATGTAGTGCCTTCAGAAGGAATAGAGAGCAAACTGGCACTTTTCTGTGTGTGCTTGAGACAACTGAACAACCGTCTGAGCTCTCAGAAAGGTAGGTAGGATGCAGATGAGCAGACGTGCATGTTTAACACTTTTCTGCCTGCTCTATGCATGTGGGCAAATGAGCAACACCTCCATCTGGCAGAAGCTGCTTTGATCTGCTCCAACCAGCTGCTGGTTGCAGACACGCAGAGAGGAGAGCATCACGCAGCCGTCAGAGACAGCTGGGCTCTGCACACTCCCACGTGGGGAGCAATGGAGAAGCCACCCCACAGGAATCTGTGGGTGTTCTCAGGCTGCAGGCTGTACATCTGACTAATTATGCGCTGGTAGCATGGGTAGAGGACACAGGAGCCTGGTGATCCAGGTGAGGGTAGCATGAAACACAGAGCTCCATCGGGGACCTGTCCACGCAGGTCTACCCTGGAGAAAGATGACACGCAAAGAGAAAAAGAGAATAGATGAAATCGGCCCAACCCTCCGACAGAACACCCTTCAGGTTTACGATTACGTAAGAAAGTTATCTTAGGACAAGGCGAGGAAAAGCTCTCTAGGGAAATACATGATTTAATTTTCAAAGAAAAATGTTGTGTATGCATACACCAAAATAAAATTTAGAATTTAAAAAAGCAAATATTTTACTTCTATGGGAACCCTGCACAACCTTAATTATTTTGCTGCATGCCTACAAATTATCACATACCTTTATAGCATACTGTGTTTTTTGTCCTCCCTCCTGTTCAGCAGAAGATTCTCATGCAGCTAGCAGCTATTTAATATTTGCTTTCTTCTTGTATTTCAGAGTGCAACTCACCAAATACCATTTACCACACTCTATAACCTCTTTTGAAGTTGGAATTTACCTCTATGGGCTTTTCTGCATTTCTCCCCAGTATGGTATCCAAGTACTTCTTAGACCTACATGCAATTCTTCAATACTCATGTAAGGTAGGAGGGAGTAGTTATTTCATGTTGAAAATTGAGAATCAGGACATGGGAATTAGTTTCCTAGGAGGATTTAGGATGTAATTTGTAGCATCAACTTTTTTAATACCCTGTCATTTAGTGCCTAGCCCACTGCACACAGAGCAAAAAACATTGTTAGCCAGATAAGGAAAAATATTATTGAGAGAGGTACAGTCAGCACTGTTTTTCCAGGAGTGGGAAACCTCCATTCCCCTCAAGATTCAGAGCCAAAGACACACCTCTGGGATTAAATGACAGAGCACCAGGATGATAGAGTCAGTGTCATTCTTCTTGCACTTTGTAGTCCTCAGGTAATAGCTTTTATATACATTACAGAAAATAGATTCAAATCCTTATTCTGCATAACCCGATTTAATTTGAATCAATCCTAATTGGATATGACAGCACTGAAATTGAAAACAAATATATTGTGTCATAGCACCACCAGGTTCTGCAGTACTTATAGGTTTATGTGAGACAGGATTTTTAAAGGGTATTTCTTTTGACTCTCCCCTGCTCTCCCATTGCTCTGTTCTTGCTGTGGAGCTGGGACCCGACTCTGCAGATTTTGTGCTAGGAAAGTCTGGCCTCCTGCTCTTCTCAAAGGCATGGGATTTTCAAACTGGGAAGAGACCTTTCCTGGACTCCCCACGCTGTGGATTCAGGAGAGTCCTGGATTCTGACTGTGCATCAACACTATATAAACTACATAGGGAAAAACAGAGGGTTGAAATTAGGAGCCAGCAGGTTTGGATAGTGCAGCACCAGAATGGGTTCTCAGAGCAAAGCATCCAACTAGTATTGCTTACAGTTCAGAATCACAGCAGGATACAATATGTTTATCATCAGCAGACTTTTTTCACTATGATATTGGTATACTGTCCATGATTAATGTGAGCTGTCAGTCTTTCCCTATAAAGCTCACTTCATATAAGTACCTCTTTACCAAATCAGGAACTACAACCTGCCTTTTCTGTCTCCCTGATTCTCAACCTTATTATACAGAACCTCTCCCTTTTTATTAGAAATTTTGGATCACAGTTGAGCCTGGTTTGTGAACTCAGCTGAGGCTAACCTGTGGAGGAGTATTCATGCAACTTAGAGCTGCGGGAAAACTAGAAGTCTAGCTATGCATATCAGTTGGATACTACACCTCTGGATATCTTGCTGGACATTCCACTTACAGATATAGGCCAGAAATTCTAAAGTAGAGAGTATCTGACACCCTTGAATGGCCACACTATAATACCGATAATGTGATTTTTCGGCAGTCAGCTCCTATTGATTTCACTTGACCCTGATGTATAAACAGGGAATAACCATGGTGAAATAAAGTTAAGGTGGAGCTGGGAAGAAGAACAAGCAATTGAGAGTCTCATGCAAATTCTCAAAAACTATTCCATCTGATGACTTTAGTGACAAAAATAGATGTGTGAAAAATTGTCTTGAATATAATCTGAACCTTTGAACTCACCAGCAGTACTTGCTGCAGTGCTAAGATCCTGTTTGGATAATGTATTTTGAGATTTGGAACTTGTAATGCAAAGGCTCTTGAAAATACTGTAAAATGAATGAAGTAAAATTTAAAGGAAGATAGTAAAGTATGACTACAAGGCTAGGACCAGAGATATCATAAGGTATGTTAAGTAACTGAGAAAATTACCCTGGTTTTAAGACAGTAGTTAAAATTTTGAAGAATTTGAAGATTTTCTTCAGACTATTTATTACATGACACTGAGACGGGCTCTACCCTGGAACAGGCCCTCCTTGGCACTGCGGGCCGAAGGAAGAAACCAAGAGACATTTTAAGAAAGGTCTCAGTGAGGGAAATGCTGTTTACCCTGCCTATTTCCAACTGCCTCATTGCATGAGTGCTTTTCGGACTAGAACAAAAATGTTTTCGCTAATAGAAATGTGTTAGAACAGGGGCAGGCAGCCTCCCAGAAAAAGAAGTGGCAAAACACTGTGTTTGGAAAGTAATAATATATTTATGCCAGTCTTATACAACAAAGAGTGAGAAGCAGTCGAAGACTGTTCCTGGGCATAAAATGGAAATGCAAACAGAGAAGAAAACTTGTTTGTAAGTAACAGTGTTTCGTTAAAGTGCAAAAATAGGGTAAATTGCCATTGGAAAACAGCACCTTCTTCCTCATTCCAGTTGCTGTATATGTGGTTGCTGCTGATTTCAGTGATATTTTAGAAAGTTTTTTGTTTGTTTCTTTTTTTTTGGCACATACCAGCAGCATGAGCACCAAGTGCTCTCTCCCAACAATAGTCTGTCACAGATGCAGACAGATGTATATGCTATCTCAGTCAAGGGAAGAGTTTGTCTAATCACCCCTCTGTGCCATACCTGGCTGATCCTGACCACTGCTGGGTCAGGGATCGTGGTCTCCTCAGACCTGAGGTTCGTGTGATAACTGCACCAAGCAGAGCCAGCCTACTCCACAAAATTTTTAGACAAGCTTATTTTCACTGAAGCAAATCAAGGTGCAGTTCACACAGGAAGCAGTTTACAGAACAAGCACAAAACAAGTAGTTCAGCCACCAGTCTGAAGGGTAGTGATTTTCCTCAGACGAACAGTGATAAGGGAAGTGAGGCCCTTCCACTTGTTCCACCCGCAGAGCTAGATTCAGAACACAGCATCTGCTGACAGCTATGACCCACTGTCTCTTGCAGAAAGACCTTATGCTTCAAGATCCTGAGTTAGGGGTTTAAGGCTACCAGTTAGGCAATTTGGGGGGAATTACTTTTTTATGCAATGATTACACTTGGATCACTTAGTAACAGAAAATTCGTATCTTCCTATGTCATTTTTATGCCACAAATCTGTATTTTGCTACCGTCAGAAATGTTCAGGGACCTAATGTGGTGTGACAGCAGTCCAAATGAAATTAATCTGCAAACTGAGATAGCAGCTTGAGGTTGACAAGAATTTCTTCCCAGCTGGAAAACTCTAAGGGAGAGCTTCACAGCTCACTTGGTCAGCTCTACGCCCCATTAAGCATCACTGACTGATATAAGTAAAGGCTTATCAATCATCAGAGACTGGGAAGAGATTAGGAATGGTACAGTTTACTATGGAAAATAAAATCCTTTGGGGGTTTTCTGCATCCTTCAGTCTGCTTTGCTTGTAGTGAAATTTTAATAGGAGGTGAAAGAAAGAAGTTGGGGAAAGGATGAGAGTGCATTTTTGTCTCTTTTCTGATTTAGTTCCCTTTCTAGCTCTGGAGAAAAGCGCTAGCACAACCATAAGTGTAAGTTGTCCCGTAGTAAAGACATCATACCTTGGTATGACATGTATGCCCTTCTTGCATTACCACAGACAAACGTGGGCTGTAAATTTGCCCTCATTTCACGTGTTAGGACACAGAGGCAAAAAATGCTGCTCTTGTGCTCTAGCTGTTTCACTTGGCCATAATGACTAATATTAATGTAAAACCCTGCTAGCTACTGATTTTTCTGATACTCTCCTAGACAAACTGTCAATGACTTTGGTTTCTGTGTCAGCAACAAGGTAAGACCAATTTATTTCCTAAATAAGAAGTTTTCATGATTAAGCACACGCTATAGTATTGATCACTTTGCTGTTTGCAAAGTATAATTTAGATAATTTAGAATTATCATTTTAGATAGAAAACTAAAAAAAAAACCAAACCACAAAACCCAAAACCTGAATCATTCACAAATGCAAAACAAAATTTTGCCTTCAACATTTTTGCTGTTTGCAGTCCTACTTTCACATTTCTGAGACATTCAGCTGGAAATCAAAACCCCATCAAAAGCTCAGATAACAAAATATTCTAAATATACAGCAACAAAAAACTGATTGCATGTTTAGAAATATCGGAAGTCTTAAAATTGCCTAACCTGACTATCAGTTTTCTGTTTGGAAAGGAATTTGAACCTGGAACTCTCCATCTGCATGCCTGCAATATGGACTGTTAATGTCAGAACATGAATAATAACATGAAATCCTAAGGTGCAGATGTCAAGTGAATGCCGTTCTGTATCAATGACAACACCTTCTTTAGCAAAATTGTGCTGTGTTCCATGTCAGCAAGCAGAACGGCGACTGACTCATTACTGAGTTAGTTTATACTGTGGACTAAAGCTAGCCAGGCTTTCTAGCAAGGATCACAGTTAATAACAGAGAAAATATGCTGAGTGAAAAGGGGTGAATTCTGAGTGCAGTAATTGATTCTGAATATTATAAATATCTTCTCAATCACTACTCAGGCAACACTTTCTTATCTACAAAGTGTCCACTCTGTGTACTGGCACAGCTGCATATCTTTGAAGCTCTCCAACAGATCATCTTATTATTCTGGAACCAAAACAAGTAGGAGTTATAAAAAAAACCCCAACAACAAACCTGCAGAAATTACGTCTGATAGAAATGGATGGAACTGAACAGGTATAGTTTTTGTATGGAGAGTAAATTTCTAATGCCAGTCATAGTTTCAGTATGAATTTTATGCTTCAGAATATTTTCATCAATATCGGTGTACTCGAAATTGAAATTATTTCTGATATAAGTCAGCTGGGAGGAAAGAAGCCTTAACAAATGTCAGATCTCTCAAGGAGAAGATGAAGCGTGTTTTAAAAATCACTCTAGAAAACCTCAATAAATGAGCACCCTGAAGCACCTACCTATTCCTATTGACTTTACCATTACTTCCAAATGTACTTTCTTTCCATCAAGGAGGTAGGCTGTGTGAACATTAATGCAAATAGCATAAGAAGGTGCAGGTACCTTGATTTCATTCTCCTATTTCCATATCAAATGTGGAAGTCTATCCCCTTCAAGAACTGACGCACATTCTAACCATTTGAATCGTGATACTTCTATGCTTGATATCACACAGTGACAGCATCTGGCCCAATGGTTGTAGTCAAAAGGCAAAGAGATTTCTTTCCTTCACAGCACACAGAGAACAGAAGAGGAACTGAACTGACCGCCCTCAAGTTTTCATGACAATAATCACTTCGGAAAGTTTTGACCAGATTTTTCAAAGCAAACTGATGTGATTGTACTTGTAACCTCAACTCCAAATGAGCTCACCTCAGGAAATGCTGAACAAGAGAAAAATAGAGGTTAAAATTCATATCACTCTCTGATAAAGTAATGTACGATTGCCACGAAAAAAGCACCCAGTCTGAATGTTCATTTGATGTAATTTAGATATACTGTAAAAGTCTTCTGTAAAAACTCCCTTTTCTCTCTAAAATGTATAACTGAGAAAGACTTAAACACACAGCTTCAAGCATGACGTTACATTTTTGCTCCAGCTATACTTACTACATAGCAGAGGTTCTTGAAATTTCTAAAATATGAACATACACTTGGTGGTATGGCTTGTAGAAGCATGCTTGATATTTGAAAAGTTCCTTCAAACAGATACACTGAAAAAAATACATTTTTAAAAGATAATTAAATTCAAAACATTCTTAGGAATTATTTCCTCAAGTTTCAAAGTCTTTCACTTTAGACAGTAGAATGTCATTTACTTCTTCACAGTATAGCATTTCATATAATCCTGGAACGGTTTGGGTTGGAAAGGACTTTAGGGATCATCTGGTTTCAACCTCTCTGCCATGGCAGGGACACCTTCTACTCGACCAGGTTGCTCAAAGCTCCAGCAGTGTATTTCAATTATTGAGGACTGAATCTTCTGTCACCTCTAAGAAATTATTCATCATAACTGAAACACAGTCACAATCTCAGCTATTTTTTTTTCTTATAATTGATTTAGAAAAAAAAAAATAATTGGCCAGCTCCTGGGCAACTGGTTCAAAAAAGTGTAGCAAGCATCTAATTAACGGATGCGTATCTGGAATAAGGCCTGGGTTCATCAGCCCTTGGTGCCTGGTCATCTCTAGGTACATGTAGAAAGCTGTAGTAGCAATACTGCAAAATTATACCTGGAAGAAAGACAAGCATACGTATTTACATGTGCAAAACAGCAGAGCGAGTGTGCTCTGTGCCCACTGGGAATATCCCCAGCCTGACAAGCACGTCTGCAGTGCTCTATCAGGTGTCTCTTGAAGAGCAAGAAGATAGGTGCAGCAAAACTTTTGCTTGTTCATGGCTGAAAAAGTGCAGAAAAGCAGCATTTCCACATTCTCATACAGACATACCAAAATTTTGCCCTCATAAAATAAAAAATCCCTTTGAAATGTACTATTCATCTTTGTCTACGATTCATCTCCCCCACTTAGAACTGTCCAAGAAGAAAGAAAAAGACCTAAAGACTTGGCTTTTTGCTTCAAGATGACAATAGAAATTATGGGAAACATTTGAATTTCAGTCACTTTGGCATTAATCTGGAAAAACTTCATTGACTAATGGAATTGCAATGGATTTATATCAGCATAATTGAGTGGAATCTAGTCTTGTGTGTTATAATGTAGGCTGATTTTTTTTTTTTCAGAAGTCATAAATTAGGGCTTATCCAATTACACTCTAAAAGAATACTGAGTATTTTCCTCTTTCTGAAAAGAATTAATGGCAGGTAAACTTGCATACACTGCAAATCAGTAACAGTAAAAAATTGCTATAAGAAAGTCATTCAATGTTTCTTTAGCAAACATTCAGAACAAGTAACTGGATGTAATGCCAAGGGAAACATGCCCAAGTACAGTCTGCATGAAAATATTAGGTCATACTGAACAGAATTATTAGACTGTCCATCATTATGCCCACATAATTTGCATATGCTTGTTATGTAGCATTTAGCTGGAAGCTTTCTTTGGGCAGTGCTGAGAATGGGCTTTCACAGAATCACAGAATGTTTGGGGTTGGAAGGGACCTCAAAGATCATCTAGTCCAACCCCCCTGCCAGAGCAGGATCACCTACAGTAGAGCGCACAGGAAAATGTCCAGGCAGGTTTTGAATGTCTCCAGAGAAGGAGACTCCACAACCTCCCTGGGCAGCCTGTGCCAGTGCTCTGTCACCCTCACTGTGAAAAAGTTTTTCTAATGTTTTTGTGGAACCTCCTATGTTCCAGCTTGTACCCATTGCCCCTTGTCCTGTCATTGGACATCACTGAAAAGAGCCTGGCTCCATCCTCCTGACATTCCCCCTTGACATATTTATAAACATGAATGAGGTCACCCCTCAACCTCCTTTTCTCCAAGCTAAAGAGACCCAGCTCCTTCAGCCTTTCCTCATAAGGGAGATGTTCCACTCCCTTCATCATCTTTGTGGTTCTGCGCTGGATTCTCTCAAGTAGCTCCCTGTCCTTCTCGAGCTGAGGGGCCCAGAACTGGACACAATATTCCAGATGTGGCCTCACCAGGGCAGAGTAGAGGGGCAGGAGGACCTCTCTCGACCTACTTGCTACCCACCTTCTAATACACCCCAGGATGCCATTGGCCTTCTTGGCCATGAGAGTTCATTGCTGGCTCATGGTCATCCTGCTTTGTATCACAATGGTCACTTAATCCTCACATACCATACAGAAATAAAACAAGGGCAGAGCAGGAGGAATAGAAAAGACGGATTATTTCTGCATGAAAGAGCGCCAAATGTTAAAACTATAATTGTTTGAACTTCACCTGTTCTATTCTGAGGACATATTAAAAAACCTGACTGAATCCTTCGCTGTCTCTCATGTGTAAATTATTGAAGGAACATTTAATTATTAAAGAACATCACCTATTAAGTGCTTAAGGCAAAATAGTATATGCACATAAGGTACATATACAAAGAAACATAAGAAATGTACAGGCATGCAGAAATCATTACTTTCACTGAAATTTATATTGTACAAAAGTATTGGTTGATTATTGTGCATTTTCAAGTAATTTTGTTAAAAGACTCATCTATATCTTTCAGGATAATCACAGAAAAGATCTGTTTCTGCTTAGGCTTTGGATTTTCTCTGAAATTTTTTTTTTTTAATTAAAATGTTAATTATATCTAACAGAAACCATCAATGTGTAATGAAATATTCATCATACAGTGGGTTGTGGCCCAGGCAGCCTCTTATTCATGCAGGTGAATGAAACTCTAAGTACGTGCAAATGCAGAGGATCAGACTCTCAAACTTACTGCTTTGCTCAATTCCATAAAATCCACATTTAACGACAGGATGTGGCAAAATACAAGAACTATGTGTACTGATCTCAAATGCATAGACAAATCACACCTTGTCAAAAATATATCTGTTGAAGATTTTTTTAGTTGACTGAGTCAAGGCACCAGCCAGTCTGTGCTGCCCAGAAAGACTTTGGGAAAAAATCCCTCCACATGAAAACTCAGATTGAGAATGTTAGCCTTCAGATACTTTTATGTTTATTTCAACATAAAGTTAAAATGCAATGCATAAAGTCCTCTTGTTTTTCCATCAGTTGCAGTTAGTAGTATGAATAATAGAAATAGTCTTGATTCAGCCTGTGCCACGTCAACAGGTATATTCCCAAGAGCACAGGAGAGCAGAAGAGGCATCATTACCTATCTCAGAATAGGAAAAATTCTGGGTTTTATACTTAACAATACATTTCTGTATTACTTTATTATACCTATGATGGTACTCATATCTGTAGCCCTCTGCATATGAACTTGCAAAAGAGTTCTACAGTACAAACTACAGGCTGAATTAATTGCATGGAACATTTGAAAGTGCAACCATTCACCTGGAAAACTCCAGTCACAGAAATGGATGTGTAAAATCCTAAGGAAATGACTTAAGCCCTACCAGAAGGAAGCCCTAAACCAAGGCTATTTCATACTGCCCATAGGCACTGACATCAAAGGTGTGGGAACTCTGTGTGCCCATGTCATCCAGAGACTGTGAAGAAGTCACTTATGCAAGCAGCAGGTTTGATAGTGAGTTGCAGTTCCTGGGAGTCCACGCAAAACCTTAAAAATGCAAAATTTGCACCGTGCAGCAACTGAAGACAGTCTTTATTTATTCATAGTAAGACCTTCTCTTCTTCCATTCCTGCAAGAAAAATCAAATAAAAAGAAAAAAATATTAAAACACATTAAAAAAATAAATTAAAAAGCCCTGTCAAACTAAGCAGTTTCTAAATGGTTTCCAAGCAGATGAACCTTCCTGAAGGAACTCCACCTTCACCATCCTCTTAATAGATGTACATTGAAGACCTCTGAAACCAGTAAGGATGTGACCAGAGGGCCTTTCCATGAGTGCATGTACACACATATGTGCACATGGGATGATCATTTGAAAAAATCATACAGATTGCAGAGGTGAAGACAAATAATTCTACCACAGCTGGTTCTGCACTGAGGAATCTGAAACATACACAGGAATAACCTGTGTCCCCAAAAATCTTTGGCATGCATGTTTATTAAAAAAACTTGTTTCCTAACAAGTGTTTGTTACGCACCAGTGTAATCATAGAATCATAGAATGTTTGGGGTTGGAAGGGACCTCTAGAGATCATCTAGTCCAACTCTCCTGCCAGAGCAGGATCCCCTAGGGCAGCCACACAGGAACGCATCCAGGTGGGTTTTGAAAGTCTCCAGAGAAGGAAACTCCACAACCTCTCTGGGCAGCCTGTGCCAGTGCTCTGGCACCCTCATAGTGAGGAAGATTCTCCTCATATTGAGGTGGAACTTCCTATGTTCTAACTTAAACCCATTATTTCTTGTTCTATTGCGGGGCACCACTGAGAAGAGATTGTCCCATTCCTCTTGACCCTCTCAGCCGTCTCCTTTCAAGGCTAAATAGTCCCAGTTCTCTCAGTCTCTCTTCATCGGAGAGATGATCAAGTCCCTTAATCATGCTCGTAGCTCTCTGTTGGAGTCTCTCCAGTAGGTCCCTGTCACTCTTGAATTGGGCAGCCCAAAACTGGACACAGTATTCCAGGTGTGGTCTCACCAGGGCAGAGTAGAGGGGGAGGAGAACCCCAGGATCCCATTGGCCCTCTTGGCCACAAGGGCACACTGCTGTCCCATGGACAACTTATTGCCCACTAGGCCACCCTCCCAGTTTTGTATCATCAGTGAACTTGCTGAGGGTACGTTCTGTCCCTTCATTCAAGTCATTGATGAAGATACTGAACTGGACCCAATACTGATCCCTGGGGACCACCACTGGCCACAGGCCTCCAACTTAACTCTGTGCCGCTAATCACAACCCTCTGAACTCTGCTGTTGAGCCATTTTGCAATCCACCTCACAGTCCAGTCGTCTACCGCACATTTCTTGAGTTTACCTGCGAGGATATTATGGGGGACAGTATCAAAAGCCTTACTGAAGTCAAGGGATATGATATACACTGCCTTCCCTTCATCAATCCATTTGGTCACACCTTCGTAGAAGGATAACATGTAAGGATTGTCAGGTAAGATTTCCCCTTGGTAAATGCATGCTGGCTATTCCTGATAATCTTTTCTTCCCAATGATTAGAGATGGCCTTCAGAATGAGCTGCTCCACAATCTTTCCAGAGGTGAAGGTGAGACTGACCAGCCTGTAGTTGCCAGGGTCCTCCTTCTTACCCTTTTTGAAGACTGGAGTGATACTGGGTTTTTTTCAGTCCTCAGGCATCTCTCCCATTCCCCATGATTTTTCAAAGACGATGGAGAGCGGCTCAGCCGCAACATCAGCCAACTCTCTCAACACAGGTGGATGTTTATACAGAATTAGTAAAAGAAAATAAATATAATTTCAGATGCATATTATCTTTTTTGACACTTATTAGGAGCACATTAAAAAAATTATTTCAATTCTAGTTGATGATACTCTCTTTCAGATGTAGTTGTTGGAGCCCATATATCTGTCCCAGGCTCCTTCCTAGAGCTCATTTATGCAGCTTGCATCACAAGTTTGTCTGTAGTGAATCAAAGTGATTTAATTTTTGAAAACACTGCTTTGTATAAACTGGATACTGATGATCTTGTTTGATGATCCTGTTTAATCAGTGTCCAAATATTACAGACACAGGAAAAATTCTAGGAGCCTTGCTAAATGTTACGAGTTTATGAGGGATTTAACTCCTAAACAAGAGCTGTATCAGTAGGCTGGACAGCAGCTTTGTTAATCTCTTCTATCCTGACATGGTTCAGGTATCATCTTGGATTAAGAAAAAACACACCAACTGTTTTTGCATGTGCAGCCTCCTTAAGATTGACCTATCTGCTGACCTGCTTTGCCCAAGTCCTTTGGTGCCTTTTTTCAGATCCTTCCCTTGGGTACATCCAGCTTAGCAATGTAGCTAAAACACGGTCTAGGGAAGCTATTTCCAACAGCTCACAAAAACCTGTATATTTTTTCTCAGTTTATCAGATTCACAGTAATCCAAAGTTAAATTACATGTCAAAGATCCTTTTGAAAATTTGAGCTATGAATGATATTGATTGAGGTCATGGAGAGAGAGCATGGGTAAATCAATAGGAAATAACAACACTTTTCTTATTCTCTGTTGCATCAAATTAAATGAAAATGTCTGTCTCTCTAGTTTTGGTGTCTCCTTCTTTCTCATCATTTTACACTTATTTTTTTCTTTTTCCTCCCTCCCTGCTTTTCACTATAACCATTAGTCTTCTTCATTTTCCTTTTCCCTAACTTGCCAAAATGCTGTCCTTCTCCCTTTCTTTTCCTTACTTCTGTAAAACACTTATTTATACTTTATATATCATATCTATTCCTCTGCTATGAGCTCTTGTCACCCAGTGGTTATACCATAACTGAACACAGAGCTTTGCCTCCACAAATAAGCTTTGGCTGTGCTGAAGGCTCCATGGAGACATTTCTGACCATTTCCACCTTTCTGAGTTTCTGGGATCTGCCATCCTCCTTACTTTAAGCAAGACTCAGACCAGTAGAGATGACTACTGGGTTAAAGGTGTTTAATACAGACATCTGCTTTCAGAGACCATAGTTTCCACGACTTGCTTCACTCACATATACAGAACTGGTGTCTTGTTTAGCTACAAGAATTTCATGACACTCAAGACCAGCAGTGGTTTGTGGGGCTGCTGCTGACGCATCAACAATGTCAGGTATCTTTCTTGTTCTTACTCTTTGTTTATATATGACATTTCACAGAATCACAGAATCACCTAGATTGGAAAAGACCTTTAAGATCCTCAAGTCCAACTATTAAAGTAATACTGACAAGTTTTTAATTAAATGACAAAAGAATGAGCACAGTACTAAAGATGTAGCCTCACCAGTGCCAAGTACGTGGGTAAAATCACTTCCCTGGTCCTGCTGGCCACAGCATTTCTGATCCAGGTCAGGATGCCGTTGGCCTTCTTGTCCCCCTGGGCACACTGCTGGCTCATGTTCAGCCACTCTCCATCAGCAACCCCAGGTCCCTCTCTGCCTGGCAACTCTCCAGCCACTCCTCCCCAGGCCTGTAGCGCTGCTGGGGGTTGTTGTGGCCAAAGTCAGGACCCATCATTTGGCCTTGTTGAAACTGATACAACTGGCCTTCGCCCAGTGATCAAGACTGTCCAGACCTCTCTGCAGTGCCTCCCTACCCTCAAACAGATCGTTCAGTCTGTGACAAATCTACAATGGACCACATAAATATATGGATGACAAAGATTTGTACCAGGGTTAAAATGAAATGCCATATAAAATATTTAAATACCTAGAAGAAAATTTCTAAGGTTTTTTTTCATGATCCTGTTAAATAGTTCTGATAACAAATCAATTTTAGAATGTGAGGCATTTGCCTTCATCTTGAGCTTCATTTGATTAGGTAATATAAATGTTTGAACTACTGTAGCAATGAATCACTAAGCAATATAGCTGTGTTCATTCAAAAACTATCTGTAGATGCATACGCTGCTGACTCACCTTCTGGACAGTATTTCATAGCTATACTATAACTGCAAGCCAATTTTAATATCACTCCTGGGGGCAAAAAGAAATTATTAACAGGTAAAATTCACCAGGTATTATCTATGATTGGGTTCAAAGCATAATCTTAATGCTCTGAGAGATCCTCAAGACACACCAGGTCTGACCTCAGGAAATAAAATGAATCGGGAGTTGCAGTTGTCTATAATATGGCAAAGTAAACAGTTCATCTTGTATAGTCCTGCCTGTTTGTTCTAGATATGCCCTGATCAGCTCATTGGTGCAGAGATCACAGAATTGCTTAAAACGCTATTTCTATCGTTCTGGTCAGTTCCAAATCAGGTTCTGGCTAGAAATAATTCTGGGGTAAACAATCTGTGTAAAATTGCAGCTAACACATGTGCACTGCGTAACAATTCCGATTCCAGCCAATGCCAGTGCAAGGTGCAGCTCTTTTAATCTGTCTAGGAAATGTGATAAGACAAATCAACCACTAGTGCTAATTGACAAGACTTCTGTTAATAAAGTCCTATTTTGGCTGTAACTTATAGTGTCTCTACTGCAAATGCAAGTTTGTTTAAGAGGCAGACCTGCATTAAATATCACCATACTTAATCACAGAATCTCTTTGGTTGGAAGAGACCTTTAAGATTAAGTCCAACCATTAACCTAGCACTAGCAGGTCACCACTAAACCATGTCCCTAAACACCAGATCAAGTAAATGTCTTGTCTTCGCTGCAAAAGGACCTTTATAATTCCTGAGTATTCCAACAGCTTATTGAGCAACAATTGTTTTTCAATATAAAGTAATTTCTTTTTCATTAATTTGAAGTCTTGAGTTGGAGCAATTCATACAGATGGTTTATGCGGACAAAGATTTCTGTTTCCAACCTATTATCAGCAAACATGCACTTCCATAACTTTATCCATTAGTCTAATAATGTTACAGGAACTGAGCTTGCATGCAAGGGTAACATATCCTGAATATTTTCTTTTTCATTACTCCATTTCTGATTCCACTGAGCAAATCAAAGCCATTGAATTAGTTTCATTTGTAGCCATTTGTAAAAGTATGGGCACATTATGAATCTGTTTGAGTCCACAGACTATTTTTGGCTGCATGTGTGTATCCTATCAACCATTACAGAGACTAAAATCATTTTAAAAGGATTAAACGAAGTTGTTGTTGTCTTTCGGGGATCTTCTTTTTTTACTTTGAATTTCTTCCAGATTGAACTCAGACTGCAAATTTTTTATGCAGAGTAAATTGAAGTCAGGCATAAGAAACTATATTTTCACCTAAATAAATTTTAGAGAGATCAAAGAGAATAGTTGACTTAAAGTGTGTGAGTCAATCTTCCTGCCATTCTGAAAGCAATAGAATAATTGCACTGCTCTGAGTGTCAGGAATGGAAATGTCAGCAGAAAGTTAAGCAAGCACAGGAGTTCCTACCTTCTTGTTGTAACTCTGTTGTGGTTCAAACCAACAGGCACAAAGAACCACACGGTCTCCAGCTCACTCCTCCTCCCACCCCCATTTCCACAGTGATGTGGAGGAAGACAATTCAACTAAAAAGGCTCAAGGGTTTGACACTAAGGATAGGGAGGGTAATAATCTACCATTTAAGATGACACATAAAGAACCAGAGCAACTTGGGGAGAAAAAAAAATAATTTAATTCACCACCACCATTCGCAAGGTAGGAAAGTAAGAGGAATACATCAGTAAATAGGACTTGACCTTAAATACCCTTCGCCCACTCCCCACCCCTCCCATCTTCCCAGCTATTTCCTTTCCCCCCATCTACGTAAGGGGGGCAGGGGTTGGGGAGTGCAGTCCATCTGACCACTACTCATTGTCCACAGCAGCTTCTCCTTCAGAAAGAGGGCTCCTCAGAATCTTTCCTTTCTGCCACGTGGTGTCCACCTCACAGGAGGTAATCCTCTTCCTTGTCGTGAGTCCATAGGGACCACGGGTCACTTCAAGCTTGTCCCCCACTGATACTCGGTCTCTCTCCCCTCTGGCATGGAGTTCTGCATGTACCGATGCATGCTGGGCACTCTCACCACCATCAGTCCCCTCATCTGGCAGGCAGTCTCAGCCTGCCTCTCAACCACCACGGGGCTCCAGGGAAAGGTCCTGCTCCTGCAGCCTTCTTCTCCTCAGGGACTCTTCTCCCTCCTCGTTCTCCTCAGGGCAATGTTCCCTTGTTCTCCTCTCCCCTCCCCTTCCTCCAACAGAAAAATATTCTCCAACATTAAAAACGGGACAGCACAAAAAAAAAGATAAAACCAAAAGAAAAAGAAAGAACAATAAGGTTGCCTCTTAAATACTTCAATCACAGAGGCACTGATTGGCCTGGCCCTAGCCAGAGGCAGGTCCAACTCTACCTCAGGGAGAAGGTTCTCGAAGTTTTGCACGAGTCTACTCCCATGTTTTTTACAAAAAAATCCTATCAGACTCAAAACCGTGACACTCTTTAATTTCACTTTTTAAATTCCATGCACTTTAGTACTAATGTGTCTCTTTATAGTAATGTGAATTCTGAAAAAATGAACTTTTCATGAACACTGCCTTCTTCCTGAGGCCAGATAACTCCAAACCATGGAGGTAACATTAGAGGTGGCTTTCACAATCTCTTTTAAAATCTCTGCTGACTTAAGACTAGTGGACATCACTAGCAGTGGCCAACAACCTTTTCTGTATGAGGTTAAAGGTTGACAAACTGGCACATGTTGGTGGTGCCAAAAGAAATTCAACATATTGTAAATGGCTTGGACTTGTAATGCTGAAGAGCATCTTTCAGGGATGACCTCAGGAAAATGTGAACAGTTTCTGACACACTGATATTCTTCATAGATTATAAGGATTTTTCATAATTCTGGCCAGATGTCATGAATGCACTCTTTGCCTTCTAGTGTCAATCACAGACAGCTACTTTCAGTTCCCACCAAACCTTGTCAGGAGCCAACTGTGGCAGTGAACTTGACAGCCAAGGCAGATCAAAGAGCTTTCTGTGCAAGTCTTCTGCATCTCAGAGCCCCATCCTTATCTTCCTGCTTGAGATACTGAAGGTTTTGTCTCTTTGTAGCTTCTGACACTGCCGATGCTGAAGAATAAGGTTTTACTGTTACTCAGAAGTATTTTGCAACCTAATTCTGGTGTAATAAAGGGTATAGTATCAGCATGATGTTCCACTGACATATCTTCTCAGTTGGGTTAATTAACCTAGGCAAATTGCTGTGTTAATGTTACTATTCTGCCTTTGGTGCCCAAGGTAGTTTTGATATACTTACAAGGCACTGTATTGTGCAATGTAGATGCATCCAAAGATGAAACCTGAGAAAAAATATGAGAGAAAAGAATTATGAGGGACGAAGGAGCATTTTGCTTCCAAATGCCATTATCGATATCACTCGACAAAACAAGGGACAAGAAATATATTCTTCCATTGTCAAACCCACCATGTTTTTCAGACAAGTAAATGTGTCAGCCAACAGAAATATAAGAGAGGCAGTTTGTGAGCAAACATTTCAAACCAGTTAAATTAGGTTGAAAACAAGATACGACCTTCGGAAAGAAGTTTTTGAAATAGATTTTAACATTTATAAGAAAACAAATTAAACTTTTTCTTTACTATGTGGACTCTGTCTACTTCTACAGAAAGGAAAATTTTAAATTTACACTTCAAGGATTGCAATTAAGAGTTCATCTTTATCCCTAAAACTAACAACCAAATATTACAACTGGGATTTCTTAAACAAGGAACTAAATTGGTTTTCACATGATCATTATTTTTTCACTTTGAATAGAAAGAAAACTGTTCTTCATATGAAACAATTTTTCAGTGAGAAATAAGCAGTGGATAGAAAATGTATTTCACTTCCCAAAACTATGTGTTACCATGAAAGAACATTCAAACTGCATTTTAAAATGTTATCATCTGTCAGAGAATTCAGGGCCCAATGATGCAAATTGTTACTCATTCTAGAAATCCCATCTGCTTTCTCACGTGAATACAGATTACCAGGACACCAGATCTTACCTGTAGATTGAGAAGAAAGTTTATAATTCCTGAAAATGAGAACTGCCATAAAAGAGTTCTTTTTTTGTTTTACTAGCATTATGCAGGCACACTTTTTTATAAAATTTTTCCTCACGTGTCAGGTGTGTGATTTAATAAATATCTGGAGAGAAACCTTTTTTTTTTTTTTTTCTCTGAACATTTTGCCACTCAAAATGCAAATAGCACTTGATTTCGTACAGCACTTAGCATTTTTGAGTCATTCATTTTTACACAATAATGAGTCAAATTGTGGCAAGGTAATGTCTGGGTTAGAGCAGTTATTATGCATTAAATTACAGATTACATGTATTCTTGGATAATACAGATTTTTCTCCCCCTTTTAAAATATGATTTCCATCTATCTGATATTCATTTGAAACCTGCTTTGGAATCTGTTACTTGCATCAACTCATCAGCTAGAGAACTTTATCACATAATTCATTAAAAGATTAACTTTTCTCAGAGTCCCTTTCCTTTCCATCAAAACACTATGAAGACCTTAATTACAGGACTTAAACCTTAATGAAACCTCAATAAACTTCAATAAAGACCAAGTCACTTTACCTGAACTGTAGAAAGCAACCTACTGTGGGCAAACCAACACCCCTCCGCATCACCTAGTGTCCATATACAATTAAGTAACTTGTTCCAGTTTTCAAACTTTCTTTGATTTACTGACAATTTAATCCTAAAACAAATTTTATCATGCTTTCTCCAGGCTACAGAGGGCTTTGCCTGCATTATTTACTCTCTTACAATATGGCCACGGTTATTTCTCTTGGTCCATCATTTCTACCTGTGATTCCTCATACTGGCTGCATGCCAATTAAGGAAATTTGGCCTCCAGCAAGAAGAGTGAGGAACTTAAAAATGCTTGTTCTTTAATCCCTAATGCCTGCAAGCAAAAAGTGCTGATCGAATGCATCATTCATAGTCTACATGCTAATACAAAAACTGAACAAAATAATAGATGTATAGTTATAAAGGAAAATATAACAAAAGTTTCAACACAGATTAACAACCTGTAACTAATAGAAGTAATTATCTGAAAAGAACCTTCAGTCCAGGCGTTATAAGTATCTCCTGACATTTATTCCAAATATGAGTCTTAACAGGATCATGATCTGAAATAATTCCTACTTCCCTAAAGCTGGTACTGTTCACATCTTACCTATCTATTTTTTTCTTCTCTTAGCCTACTCTTATATCCCTGATTGATTGTTAATTTACAGGTCAAGTATATCACACTAACTGCAAACCATCTGGACAAAAATCACACTCATCATTCTGTTATTCCTCTGATGATTCCAGGATATAAATGTTTTCCCTATGGGTCCATAATTTATTTTTTTTTTCAAATCAGTTTCTCTGCAATCTTACTGTCTAATTTATCATTCTGACCACAGAAGTTATATCCATTAATCAGGACTTAGACTCATCTCACGGTAGTAGCAAAGTGTCCATGCATATTCAGTCTTCCTAAATATTCTGAGCACGAGTGTTCCCTTTGACCACACTGGTTTTTGAATTAAGCTCAGTTCACAATGTGTCCATGATCTGCAGAAAATAATTCTCAGAGTGACACAGGCCTAGTTTGGTTTTGAAACAGTTGCCTAATCAATTACAGTTTCATAAAGCAAGGCACAGCTCACATCGAGTTTTTATACAGCAGTACTATAAAGGCATAGGCACATACCATGCAGTGAGTGGTGTGTCGGTAACAAATAGCCTACAGGTCCCCTGAGAAGGGAAAGTTGTGAAGCTGCAGGAGAAGAAGCAGCCAGCAAAATAGGACTAATGTTAAGCAGAGAGGGATAAGCAGAGGAGCTCTGAAGTGTATTGTATAACGTGATATTCAGAAATGTTTTCACAGTGAACAGGGAAGGAAAGAAGCTACTGAGGGTGTCTGTTCAGTCAAAAGAGATAGAATGGAAGGAGATGTACTAAGTTCAACACAAAATAAGATATGAAGTAGTTTCTGAGAGGCTCAAAGAGGAATTTGGCATTCATCTACTATTGTTCTTCAGCAGGAGACGGTTATCTTATTTTTAAATGCTCTCTTTTTCATTACACTGAAAGTATTCCCATCTTATCTAAGGTTTCTGGATAAGTTACATACATACATCTGGGCTTCTGCATGTGTTCTCTTTTTGACCTCCCAAGATATTGTCCACATGAAAAGTGAGCTTTGGCCACTTGTCCAGAATCTCCAGTTGTCCCGCAGCCCTGATGAAGAAGCAGCCTTGGCCGGGCTCCACACACCTGGAAATCCCAAAAGAACAGACACCGAACATGCACAAATTAATAGCACAAATGTTTTGGAGTTTAATGTGTTCTGGATGCGCTGAACTTACTGCATAATGTTGTCTGGCACATGCGCATTCATTTATGCTTAAGAAATACAAAGAGACATGAAAGCACTAGTTATTGATGAAGTATGGTAGAGATTTTATGGAGGCAATTCTGGGAGTATATAAGCATTTCAGAGAGTTATGTGGTCCCCTACTGAGCAAGAAAAAGCACAAATAAATCTGTCAATGTTGTAATTCACTGTAAAAATCCTAGTTATGATGAACTGGATTTCTAAAGCATGGGTGAGGAATGAGGACCACTATCCTGCTTTTATTAAAGTCAGAGGACTAGCTGCAGCCCAAGGGAATTGTTGGAACTCCTACTAAAGTAAACAGAAAAGATTTTTTTTTTTTTTCTGTAAGTGCTGGACTAGTTTTCAGCGATGAAGAGGGAAGATAAGGAAGCTAAAGAAAACCTAACTTTGCTCATGATTGCCCTGAGCATCTGTATTCACCAATACTGCCAATATATCACACAGAAACAGCACCATTTTCAACCACAAAGTGAAACATTTCAAAAGTGTTGACTTATTTGGTTGGGGTGAAGCGTGGGGAGGATGGCGAAGGTCAGTGCGCAAAGAGGGCAATCATCTATCAACACTACGAGGATCTGTTTGCAAACTAGGAGGATCTAATACTTTTTGTGGGAAAGACAAGAAGTCACCCAGTGGACAAGACAGAAACAATATTCAGTGGAATAGGGGAGTGGAGGTTCTCAAGTCTCCAAAATTTTCTTTGCAGGTCTGGAACAAGCCACCTCTTTCCTTTATCTTTCTCTCTCTCACTTTTTTTTTTCCTTCAAGTTGCCTTCCTATCTAGGTGTTGTTGGGTTTTGCCAGCATAGGGACTTACCCACACTGCTTATTTTCAATATACAACTTGCAGAACACATCATTCTTGGGTAGCTCCTTCCAGAAACAGTTACCTGTCCTGGGTTTAGCTAAAAACCCAGTCCTGTTTAGTGATTTTTACTTTTCAGTTTAGTGTCTTCTAAAAGGCTGCATGTTCTGAAGTCAGCAGCATGTTTTTGCAGACAGTGTGTGCTACTGGCAGTGATAACACCTGATGTTCACAGTTACTGCCTGGGACTGGGATGCAGAAAGGCTCTTGCTTAGACTTATTCCTGTAGTGACCAAGGCCACTGTTGGCTCTTGTGTGCCACGCTGGGGGTGCCGGGTAGTAAGAGGGGGCACAAGGAAGTAAAAGGTTGCACCTCCGAGGAGTAATAGACAGGACAGGTGACCAACGAGAGTATTCCATCCCATATATGTCATATTTAGCATAAATTGAGTGATCATGAGAGTTTTGTTCCCTTTTGGCCCTTTTCCCTTTTTTCACCCTTTTTCTGCCTTTTTCTGCAATGGCCGGTGTCCAGAGAGGACTCCATCTGACCTCCTGCTTTTGATTCGGATCCCGAGTTCCCGAATCCAGCTCCCTGTATCCAGCTCCCGCCGCCGCTGAGCCTGGGGCTTCCCCAGTGCCTCCTGCTCTGCAGTACCAGTGGGGATTTATACGGGGGGAGAGAGTTGGGTTTGATACCAGGCTACTATCTATAGTTGAATATAGTTCCTTACTTGTATCTTCTCACCATTATTTCCATTATTTTCATTAAAGCTGTTCTAGTTTTTCTTCTCTAACCCGTAAGTCTCTCTGCCTCATTCCCTTTTCTCTTCCCATTTAGGGGAGGGAAGAGGGGGTTAGAGAGCGTCTGTCCGCGTTAGTGGCCGGCCGAGCCCTAACCCACGACACTACGCAGACATGTTTTTAAAATACCCAACTTGCTAACCTAGTACTAGACACAGGGGAAACCTGGAACTTGTTTTTCAAAGTGCTGTTTACCTAACAGGGAGGCTAATTGATCGTAAGATTGTTTCAGGTCGGGAGCAGTCAGGACACGGTGCAGAGGTGAATACATGCAGAAGATCTCTCATGTACCATTAGATAACTAGGAATTCAATCGTAATTTTGCTCCTTGCCTCCTTGTAGGCACATTCAGTGAAGCATGATATAGAAATTAAGGAAAGTTTTAGAAGAGTCAATCTCAGATATGAGAATTGCAAGGAAGTAAACTCAGAAATGACAACAAAAGTTGAACTAAGAAAAATATTACTCGATCCTGACCACAACTTCACTTGGCTTACTCCATAGACTTATTTCCTATGCATATTTTTCCAGACCAGTTCACAAGGGGATAATGGCTTTTCACTTCTCATGCTTTTCATTTAATAAACATGTTTGGGGTCCCTGAAATGCCTTCCAAGCACAAAGAGGCAGTTATAGAAAATGAGATTTTGTCTCATATCAAGAAAAGGCAAAATGACTGTATAGACAGTGGAGTGTCCTTGAGCACCAGGAGTCCCAGAGTTCAAAACCAGTTTTACCTACTCTGTGGTGTTAGGACATTTCCCTGAATCCTTTAATTTGCCCTGGCCTCAGTTGTGGAGTATAAACTCCTGTGAGAACTTGGAAGCCTGTGAAGTGTCCACTTATCTCCTGTTATGGTTTGTTCATGTTCTGGCCTAGAGCACATGCTCTGGACAAGAAAATGTTCATTACGTTCCCAAGAAGACATGGCAGAACAAGGGGAAAAAGGGTGGAGGGGACAGGCCTTTCAAGCCCCATGGTGTGAGTTGCTAGAAACCAGTTGCCTCGAGTGGGCAGAGACCCCTACCACTGCCCAAATTCCCCCAGGGGCCCCAGCAGCCCCAGGGGCAGCTCAAGAAATGAGAGATAGTCATGGTTCACTCAGTGGTGCTGCAACGACTGAGCAGGCTAGTGTCAGGTTGGGAAAGGGGTCTGTCCCCTCCTGCTCTGTGAACAGATGCCCTCAGCAGTCAGTTCCCTGCCAGAGCTGACCTGGCACTGACCGCTCTGCTGCTTGCTGTGATGTTCTAAATCGAAGGGAGATATGTACCCATTTGTATCCGCCAGTACATCCAGTCCCTGTGTGCAGTTAAGAGCATGTTCAAGTTTTGTTTTAAACAGTGCAATAAATTAGCACAGCTGTTTGTTTTAAAGCAATCTGTTTACTTGCCCACATGTGACTGTGTAAAGATTACAGGAAATTAAAACATCTAAAAGTAGAAAGAGTGTCGAGGAAGAAAACAATTTAAATGTGCCTTGTGAGGCAGTGCTGGCCATTTCCATCATCTCTGAACCACACAGGACTGTTCCCGCTTCCATCTGGCCACCCTTACTGCTCAGCTCCTTTCTCCTCTTTTGGTGAGCACAGCAGAAGCAGACCTGGAGCCTGCCTGTCTGTGCCCACCATGCTGTGCCTCCTAACCACCAAACCCATTCTATGTGAAAGCGAAGGGCACGTGTCACCCTGTGGGCATCTGCTGTGCTTTGGGCTCATATGGAAAGGTTAGCTGAGACCTGAAGAGTCCTGCAACATCAGGACAGACCCAAGCCTGTCTTATTTACCTCGGCAATTCTTCAAGAAACTTAGTCATGAATTCTCAGCAAAACTATAGCCTTCTGTCATTTTGTATATTAGGCAAAAGTGGTGCTGGCATATGCCTCTCGGGTTAGAGGCATACCTCCTGGGAGACATTCAGGCACTTGGTGCTTCCAGATTAGATTCAGTGTCTTTAATCCAGAGAGAAGCATCTGCCTCCAGAGCCACGGCTGCGGTGTGGAGGTGCTCTACTGGGGGACAGATCTTCCAGTACAAAGTAAGGAAGATGCAAGATGCTCCTGGGAGCTGGGAGCTTGGAAAGGATGGGGCAAGAGTGCATGCTGAGGAGGGTTATGGCACATCTGCTGAGGAGACTTCAAACAATGCTGCTGACCTTGGACAATCAGCGAATTTCCAAGGTTATTTCTCAGAGTTATATGGAATTTTCAGGCCAGTACTCATTTCTCAGGCTTTATCTAGATGATACCATTTGTCCAAGTAACAGAACATCCCCAGACTGGAAGGGTATGAAAGCAGTTTAAAGATGGTTGTAGCCCTTGGAGTGTGAGTTCTGAGTTTCATCACCAATGGTAGGTTTCTCTTCCGATGCTTTACAAGCCGGGCAATGTGATCTGTGAACTCCATTTTCTTATTGACTGTACCATTTTTCTGAGTGAAGTCTGAATCAAAAAGTGATCGAATAAGAAGATACCACAGCTTTTTCTCAAAACACTCACATTTTGTATATATGACTAGAAATTGGAAAAAAAAATTGTGAACTTGGATGTTGATCTTCACCATAAATACTCAGCATGTCTGGCACCTCTCTGAAAAGTAATAAAAGCTTCAGTAGTGCCTTTCTTTCTACTTATT